>JAQSUU010000602.1:40000000-45285071 GCA_038087645.1 Saccharum hybrid cultivar R570 | reverse complement strand
GGCCGGCCGACGATCCATGGTGGCGGTGCAGTGCCACCAGTTCAAGATGCACGCTTCGTACGTACGGTGCGGTGTGGTGATGGGTCGCATTGCAAATGGCTGTCGTCGATCGATTTTATCCGCTGGCAGTGGCAGTGGCAGTATAATGCATGCAGTGACCTCCAGCTTGCGATGCAATATGTAACAAGGTTGTTTGGCGGCGCTTCAGCTTAACGTACCCGGCCACGACGACCATGGATCGCGAGTTCGTGACAGGAACTACTAGCAGCTACTACGCACGTTTCTAATCAGAAATTCTATACAACACTTGAGTGTTTTTGAGCAATCCAACGCTCGATTCGATCTCTTCTCTTTCTCTCTCCCTCTTCTCCAAATCTGATGGCCTTAAAAGATTTTTTTTGGAAGATAGGCTGGCCAAGCGGTGGGGCGGGAGTGACGGAGGCGGCGGTGACACCACCGGAGGGTGGCAGAGGAGGCGGCCGAGCCAAGTGGGGGGTGGGGGCAGCCATAATCATGATGGCGGCTAGCAGTGGAGGGAACGAAGGTGGTCACGGCCGCGGAGCTCTGGCGAGACCCTATCATGCCGTGGTGGGATGGTGGATGGCGACGGCGCATCGGAAGGGACGAGTGTGGGAAGAGCTCAAAACAGTCGAGTCACGAGTGGAAAGATTCTTTCTAGTTGGGCCCACGCCCATCCATGCATCCGTACGCGCCCGGGAATGTTCTGGCGGACCGGCCGGCCGCCGGATGCGCCGTGCATTGTTGTCTTCACCTCCCGCACCTACGTAGCTCACTTGAGGTTTCTTTTTCCAGAGCAACCACCTCCTGACCTCCAGGCTCCAGCGTTCTATGCCATGCCAAATAAACCCAACCGTGAGAGTCCCTGAGCCGGGAATATTCTTCTTTCGATCCACACGTTGTGGCGGTCGAGCCAACCAGAATCGAGCGGAGCAAAAGGCCTGGGATTACCTTCTTCTCAGAACCGAACAGAGCAGGAGTGGGCGAGACGTCACTGAGGCACAAATGCAAATTGCAGCAGCAGACAGTGTGGTAGTGGGAAGGCGTTCGTACGGGGAAAGCAGAGGCAGCCTAGTCAGGGCCGACGCGTTACAGCACAAGCGATCCATCCCACGGAAAAAAAATATCGGCCGGTACTGAAATTTCTGAGATATCCCGTCTATCGGCTCGAAATTTTTCTTCTATCGTCCGAAATTTTCATATTTTTAAAATTTTGTCATCCAAATAAATGCCAAAGCCCACCCAATACTCTAATCTTAATCCATGTTTAATTTTCCTCTTCCCTTCTCTTCTAAGTTCATGTTACCACCGCCGCAACACACTTAGCACGTTCCAGCCATGTCACTGTCCTCCTCATTGAATAAACAATTGATAATATGTTTTATTTAGCTTTTTATGTTAGGTTATTTAGAAATAATCTACATGCTTTCCTGAACAAAATGAGTTATTTTTTGTCTAAATTTTTTCTGAAATTTTATTTCTATCGCTGATAAATTTCTAATATATCCGATATTATCGTTTATCCGTGACCACTGAGATTTTTAAAATACCGACGAAGAAAACCTTGATCCATCCCAGAAGGCGGGCGCCAGGATCGGACTCCATCGGAGTGAGCAACAGCTAGCTCAGCTGGGGGCCGCGCGCGCGGCCGGCCCAAGTTGCATTGCATTGCATTGGCCGCCGACCGCGGTTCCGATTCCATCCGACGACGACGCCGGCGCCCCGGCCCGCAACAACGTGACTGAACTCAACCGACGATAGCTAGATGATCCACCGGGCAACCATGTCGATGGATCTGCTGGTCGTCTCTCCATCTGTTAGCGCCTCTCCTTTGCATGCGTGCGTGCATGCATGCATTTTGCTGGTGGTGGCCAGCGTCTCCTCGTGACTCGATCGTATCGTACTCGTACCGGACCCGATACCATACCGCCATACCGCTACACTGTTTTCTACTCCTACTGCATGTACATTTGAGGTGCATGTCGTATTCGTCCACACGCCACACTGTTAGTTTCTGCATGCCTAGAGCACTTTGTTCTCGCTCTAATCCTTTACTTAGTGTCGAAACCATGCGTAAATTGCATGAGAACGACAGTTACACGGCACATGCGCGCACTTTGGCGACTGCCTCCGACGGCCAAGCAACAAACATTCCGCTCCTGCTTGACGGGGCAGAGAACACAGACAGATCGAGCACTGGCAGATTACGTATCTTGCCGTTGCATTTGCAAGCTGTAACCGAAACTAGCTAGCTACCTGGAATCGATGCGAATCTTGATCTACCGCGCACGAAGGTAGTTTCACACCGAAATTAAGCACTATGGCCGGGATTCGGTTCAAAATTTTTGATTCTTTCTCCTTTTTTAAAAATTTACCTTTGATTTGATGTGATGAAATTACGTTACAAGTGGTCTATTTTTTCCACTTTTATGTTACCTTATAAGTGGTCGCCAATCCTGAGTGAGAAAACTCCTTTACATAAACCTGTGTTTGCTCCCTTCTTATATATGGTATATGGCAGAGCTCCTGTCAATGTTTTTTTAAAAAATTCCTTTATATCCGAGGGCCATGGGGCAAACTCAATGCTTTACACCTTATGTATTTCATTCATGACTTGGATTTTTTTTAAAAAACAAGGGGCTACATAATGTCTTAGAAATTCATTATACTCCATCTGTCCCAAAAATGAATGTAACTATCACTTCTTGAGGAGTCAGTAATCAATCTCAACTTTGACCAAACATATGCAAGAAATTAATAATAGATATGATGTGTAATAAATATTCTTTATTAGATTAATGATACATATATTTTTATAATGAACCTATTTAAAATTAACAATGTTTGACTCCTTGAGACGTGAAATTTACATTCTTTCTACGACAGAGGGTGTACAAATTAACAAAATGCAAAGGGGGGCAAGAGCACTGAATTGAACCCTAACCAATGTGTCTCTAAATTGATGAACGAATGACAAGACGTGATCACAAAATCAATTGCAATGGACATGAAAACAAGAATATCGAAGAGATTTTGTTGCCGCTTCATTTGTGGGAAGGGTAGCTAGCGCGTGAGGCGCCTACCACTTAGGGCTCTGTACATGTCAAGAACTACAAAGAGTTGGAGATATAAGTCCCCTGCAAAGTACATGGGTATGTGGTGCTTACACCTCCGGGAACTCGTGGCTAGGAGAGACTTGGCTGTCATTATCGTAGTGTGTCCATAATACCTTGGGATGTCTAGTGAGTGGCGAACATGAGCAACGTGTGTGTATTGATGGGTATATGAAGAAAATATTGTACATAAATACAATCGAGACCTTTACCTTAAGAATTTAAAATGTATTCTACTGTTGTTTGAATAACTGTCATGAATGAGGATTAACTTTCATAAGAGTGAATTATGAACCTATAAAATGAGTTGATCCACCATTCACTACCGGAAAAACAGACTTTGCCGACGGCATTTTATTTTGCCGACGGCCGTAAAAACAAGCCGTCGGCAAAGAACCTCTTTGCCGACGGCCATCTAAAGCCGTCGGCGAAGAAGCACAACCTCTTTGCCGACGGTTGGGCCGTCGGCAAAAAAACGCCGTCGACAAAGGATCTTCTTTGCCGACGGCCAGGCTCTCGGTAAATAAGGGCCGTCGGCAAAGAGGGTCGGGGCTAACGGCAGCCCACGCCACCCCCTTTGCCGACGGCCTTGTCGTCGGCAAAGATGCAATCCTTTGCCGATGGTCGATTGGCCAGGCCGTCGGCAAAGGGTAAAATTTTTTTTGTTTTTTTTCATCCCAATTTTTTCTTGGTGCATTCCTACACCAAATACATCCCAACTTTAAAATTTGGAACAATTTTGACTTTTTTTTGCTATATTTGGTTTATTTTTTGTTTCTTTAAATTTTTCCAACAACTCTAAAGTTGAACTGCAGGTATATGAAATAATGGAATTTGCTTATTCGAAAAATGGTATTCATGATGTTCGGAGTATGTTGAGGCCGTATCCAGGACCTCGCATGAAATTACGACCATGTTGGTGTCGTAACATAAGTAGTTACGTGCGCAAAAAGTGTTTTCGAATTATATAAAATCCAAACGAAGTCCGAATTTGATGAAACCTGACGAGTTGTGTTGTCATCACATGTGGAGGCTATGGTAAAAATTTGAAAATGTTTGGAGCAAGTTGCGACGTCGGATGTCGAAAACTCTGACATCTCCTATGTGATCACACTTGAACGTCTACGAGAAGCTCGCCCAGTACACCGCCGTAGCTCGCGTTCGCCATGGGCCTAACTTCGACCCCACCACCGCCCCCTGGACCTTGAGCTCATTATGAGGATAGGAGGAGGGAAGCAGCACGGCCGGTTAGCCTTGTTCGACAATGTCATCGACGAGGCTCCGACACTGAGCGAGATCTGAAGAGCCGACGCGGAAGCGGGCGGATCGCAGATCCCCATAGCGCCACGGCAGCAGAGCAGCGCGCAGCAGATGACGACACTTCAGGTAAGTGCAGTTTCATTTGTCGTTCACTCGTTTCACACATGATGTACCTTGCCTTCACATATACCATCAACCTTGCGGGTGTAATATTGCAGGCCACGGTCGCACAGCTGCTGGCCAACCAGGAGGCCCAGGCAAGGGTCTATGACCAGAACCTAGCAGCACTTTCGCAGCACTACCAGCAAGTGCACATGGAAACCGTCGGCTACTTCCGGTCCCAGATGCCGGGGTCGCAGGAGCCTCCTCCCTCGATCTTCGCTCCACCACCCGTTCCAGTTCCTATTCCAGTGCACGCTCCGGGACCAATTCCGATGAGTATATTGCCTGTCGCTTTAACTTGTGCGGCCATACACGGGGTACTAATCACATAACTTGGCCTTTGTGCAGTCACCGTCGGTGGGTTCAAACCCGACTCCAAATGCCAGCCCTCCACTGCGTCCTTCGCTACCGCAGGGCTATCCAGCGTACTCGACCTTCCCCACGCAGCCCTTCATGTGGCATCCTCCAATGTCGCATCAGGGGTACTCCTCGTGGCTAGGGGAGCCGACGCAGCAGGGGTACTCGGGGCCGCCAAGAGGCCCTGCGCCACCATACATGTGGCACTACGGTACGTACTCACAGTCGGGTTGGAATCAGTTTGAGCAAGGTGGGGGCTCTGGGACACCTGGGGACGACGCACAGAGCTAGATGGTCGTCGATGTTGATGTTGGACATGTTTTTGTGTATGTTGGACATGTATGGATGGATTTGAGCACGTTGTGAATGGATTCATGTTGAAACTACATTTGTTGCTGAAATGCGGTCCATTTGTGATATTGTGTGAATCATGCGATGAAATGTTCAATATATGTGAATATATCGTGCTGAGAATGCAGGAAACAGAAAAAAAAGAAAAAAAATTTCCAAGCTTTGTCGACGGCAAACCGTCGGCAAAGCTAGGAAATTTTTCTAGAAACTCCTAGCTTTGCCGACGGCTGAGGCGGCCGTCAGCAAAGTTACATTTTTGTGCAAAAAATAATAAAAATAAAGAAATTCTTTGCCGACGATATTTTTAAAAACCGTCGGCAAAGAAATACAAAAAAATCTTTGCCAACGGCTGCCCCGTCAGCCGTCGGCAAAGACAGCCGTCACCGTGATGGCTGTCGGCCTCTTCGTCGACGGCTAGCGCGGCCGTCGGCAAAGCTTTGCCAACGGTCTGACAGGTGGCCATCGGCCACGTGGAAAACCGTCGGCAAAGCCTTTGCCGACGGTGAAAACGCCTTTGCCGACGGGTTTGACCGTTGGCAAAGAAGTCGATTCTGGTAGTGATTTTCTCGTACTTTAATTTGTCTTGTAAGGACCTTTCCCTTGAATTACCTTGGAGTTCCCTTTCACTATGAGAAGTTGAGAAGGGAGGACATTGAACATTTGATAGATAAATCACCTAAGAGGATGGCAGGGTGGAGAGGTAGGCTGCTCTCATGGCAGCAAAACTCATCTTGATCTAGACTTGTTTAGTCAGTATCCCTGATTGTTTGCTTTTCTTAATGAAATTCCCTAAGTGGGCTATAAATATATTAAACACTCACGTGGAAAATTATCCATGGGATGAGACACAAGCATCAGCTAATTAACTAGGAATCAATTAGCATGCTTAAGGAGTTTGGAGGTCTAGGTATCCCAAACCTTATAGAGTTAAACATTTGCTTTAATTAGCCTCTTGGATTGAAGATATCAACTGGATAGGAATTAGTTGTGGATAAGAATCATTGATATAAACATTGGATAGCTGATCCTAACATCTTTCGTACTTCCACCAATGGCTCCTCTCAACTTTTTAAGGCCTTGTTGGAGGCTGCAAATGTTGCTAAGATGGGTTATAGATGGTTCGTTGGAGATGGAAAAAATATTAAGTTTTGGGAGGATAACTAACTAGGGTCTTTAAGTTTAACCATTTAGTTTTGGGAGCTCTATGTTTTAGTAAATGAAAAGTCAAAGACTATAGTTGAGTTATGGTATGGTAGGGAGTTAAAATACACTTTTCGAAGAGGTGTGGATGACAGACCTATGAACACACGGTTGGAGGTCACCCAACTGGCCAGTACTATTATTTTCACTAGAGTTTGATTCCCTGGTGTGGACCTTGTCCTCAAAAGGGATGTTCTCCTTGCAGCCCGTTTATAAATTTATTAGTTTCAGAGGGGTGCTACCTATTTTTATTCCTGCAATGTGGAAGCTGAAGGTTCCACCTAGGATTTATTTCTTTTTGTGACTTTTGTCAAAAGAATTAAAGTGCTTACTAGAGAAAATTTTAGCAAGAAAGAATTTAGATGATACTAATTGTGTGTTTTGCAGTGAAAAGGAAAGTGCATAGCATATTTTCTTTGAATGTGTAGTGGCCAAACAGTTGTGGCAAGAGATTTTTGATATCATAGGTTTTAATTGTTGTTAGAATTTTTAATATATTGGTAGCATGTGGCTGTGTAATAAGAGATTCTTAATTTTCAATATGCTTACTTGAGCAGCTTTGTGCGGGTTTGTGGAAAATGAGAAACCACTTCTGTTTTCGGTTTACAGGTTGGAACATTACTAGACATCTTCACTGCCAATTCTAAATCTCATATCACACACCTTGTTTTGGGCTTCAGTGGTAAAGTTGGCGGTGATAATCAAGTTCATCACCGCCAGTTTTTAAGCGATGGTAATAATGACTTTGCAAACCAACAACAAAAAGGACTTATCACCGTCGGTTCGTTACACAAACTGACTAGCGCTAATAATGTGGTAATAGCCGATTTCATAATATTAATTTAAATACCATTTTGATAGCACATTAATTAATAGCATCAGAATCATACGTACATATCTCATGATATGGATACGTGTCACTAGCATAATGCATCCAAAATATATAAACAAGTCCATACTCCATACATCAAGTTCGAACCAAGCAAACTAGCTAATAATCAAATGAGTGGCTAGATACTTTCCTTGGAGTAAGTTGGTGATGCGCAACCTTCAAAATTTGGGAGCCTACATGAAAACAAGGTGAAAAAAGCCCTCTAAAAGGAAGAAAGATGCTTTCCATCACATTCTTCCCAAAATGCAACATCTAGCCATAGAAACAAGCTAGAAATTTATTGGGTTGCCAGTTACCAACCTTAAAACAAGTGAGTGAGTGAAGTGCATTCTTCAAAATTTGGGAGCCTCCATGAGCAAATTGATGAAAAATGTCCGCAACTGTGGTGGGAGTCGGGGAATGCTGTGAAAGTTCAGTCTTGGTTTTACCAAGACATAGATTCATCCCTTTAACTCTAAATAAGATAGAATAATACATATCACACATTTTTTTAGTATCTTCTAGAAAAAATGAAGCAAATCAAATCAAAGAGCTAGTGTGTGCTAAGTCAAACTACACTAAGTTTGACCAAATTTATATAGGGTTCGAGTTTGTTCTAAGTCAAACTATATTGAGTTTGACCAAATTTATAGAAAAGAATGGTAAAATCTGTCACACATCAAAGTGGGAAACTGTAAAACTATAACCTCGAAAAGCGAGATTCACATTCTAATTTTTGGGACAGATGAATATCAATGATGCTAATTTGATGTCATAAAAATTATTTCTTTTTTTATAAGTTTGGTCAAACTTAATATATAGTTTGACTTAATAAACACAAAATCGGACCCATTGTTTGACGAAGTGAGTATTATATTAACATCTAACATCTACTAGTTTGCACCGTACTCCACGTACTGTCATGTGCATACCCTCTGTGATTCCGGTATGAATGTCTTTCAAACTTTGTTAGTGGAACTCTGGAAGTGGAATCCTGTTCCCGCATGATTGGGCTCTCCACGATTGGTAGGCTCGCGTAGCAGCTGTTGTCTAGACGACACAACTACGCTGTCGAAAGCAATATGGGATAAGGTGAGCTCCTGGATCATGGTGATGGACCTCAAACCAGCAAATTGGGAACACATATGTGACCTCGAACAGTGGTTCATAAATCTGGGAAGCAGTGGCGACAGAACACAGAAACAAGGGATTCGCTCAGTGATTGTACTGACGATCTGGGAGATTTGGAAAGAAAGAAACAGTCGTGTTTTTGACAGGGCCAGCAAAACACCAGATCAAGTATTTCGCGGGATCCAGGATGAAGCGAAAACATGGTTAAGAGGCGGGAACAAGGGCTTGGAGGCTCTGCTAGGTACTTTAGTGTAAATGCTTTACAGTCATAGTTTGGGTAGTAACATCTCTATGTAAATTAGCTCTTTAGCACTTGGGGTGGTGTGGCTTCTAACCCTGTGAAGCTGCACATTTATACTATAAATACTCTTGTAATTACTTTCACCCTGTTCGTTTGGACTTATCAGCAGAATCAACAGCCATCCAGCAGTGTTTTTCTCTCATAACAAACCAGCGAACAGTACTTTCAGCATAATAAACCAGCGAAACGAACAGGGTGTTTGCTCTCCTCTTATCAATGAAAGCCGGCAACGGATCTTTGGAAAAAAAAAAGACACAACTACGCTGTCGTCCACAAACCACAGCCACAGCTAGCTAGCCACTACTACTACCTCTGAAACCTCGTACACGCGACTGACGACAGTGTTGCTTGCATACATTATATTGCCGGATCGCTGCGCTCTTTAATAATGCACATGGATCCATATATAAACAAAACCAGAGAGAGCATCCATAGAAGTGGCCACATCGGCGGCAGCACGTCGTCGCCGTCGTCGTCGTTGGAGGATAAGATCACGAGCTAGGATGGCAGTAGCAGAGCAGGAAGCCTGCATATAATGGAGCCCCTGCTGGCTGGTTCATCTACCTTGATCCAGAGCCGGCGTGGACGCACGCACGCACAGCTAGTAGCAGCTAGCTGCATGCATGCGCACCAGCACCACCTCGCCACCTCTGGGCGAGGGAGCAAATGGCCACATCAGCCGCGCGTCGGCATGCACCAGCCACCAGCTTGCTAGCTGGATCGGGGAGACTGCAGAGATGTGCACCGCGAAAGCTAGCGCCTTGGCCGTTTGGTCGCTTCTCCGATCCTATTCGATCCGATCAGATTTTTAGGGCGGCTCCAGTTCCGGGAGGAATGGCAGTGGCAGCTGGCCGGCTTCGACTGTTTGGGTGTGGTGGCCGCACGGTGGCCGGCTCCTCGTCCTCCTGTCGTCTGGATCCTTGCCTGCAAACTGCAATGCAAGCTGGGGCTGTAAAGTTCAGAGGACTCGACTCGACTACTGGTGTAGGTGGATGCATCATCTTGTCTGAGCTGAATCCAGTTAGTGTGCCACTGAGCTTAAGTACGTAGAAAGGTAAAGGTCCAATGTGTGGCGTCCACTGTTGCGTATATGATATGATCAGACTGCTCTGCGTTTTCGGTGCCTAAACCTGTACGTCTGTGCATATATACAGTAGCTTAAGCCTTATGATGGTCTGTAAAGTACAGTTTCTTTTCCTGATCAGAGTGTGTGGTTGTGCGTCTCAGCAAGATTCCCGGGAAAAACCATGCATATGCGTTCCAAGCATATGCCTGCCAACTGCCATGATTCCCTTCCCGCCTCCAATGCAAACCAGCAAAGGCCTCTAGCTCCTGGATCCGATCAGATTCGACGGACGGTGCAGTGGTGCACGCAACGTTCCAATGCAATGCAACTTTCACTTGGATGGTGGCCGGGTAGACTCGTTAATGGCCTAATGCTGTGCTAGTGCTGCAGTCTGCACGGCCGTAACTTTTGGTCAACTTGCTGCGTTGCTGCAGGGGCGATTTTTTTTATTTTTAGCCCAAATTTGAAACAAATTTTAAATTTAACCCGTGTTTCAAAAATTTTTTAAATCCAACCCGTTTGGCCCCGCCACCATGCATGGCGGGGCAAATGCACTGAACCCCGCCATGATCGGTGGCGGGGTAGGCCAAACCCGCCACCCATCATGGCGGGGTGTACCCCGCCACCCGTCATGGCGGGGCGCGGCGTAAATATAAGCCGCGCCCCGCCACGCCCGAGCCGGCCTCCTCTCACTCGACCCCGCCGCCTCCGCCGTCGCCCGCGCCGTGCCGCCGCCGTAGCCGCCGCCGGAGCTGCCGCGCTCGCCCAAAGGTCCTCCCCCGCGCCCTGGCCGCCCCGGCCGCGCCCCGCCGCGCCCCGCATCGCCCGGCCTCTCCCCGCCGCGACGCCGCTGCCGCGACGCCGCCGCCGCGCCGTCGCTTTGCCGCCGCCCGCAACCGCCGTCTGCGCCGCCGCGCCGTCTCCCGCGCCCCCGGCGCCGCGGCCCCGGCGACCGCGCCCTCGGCCGCGTCTCCGGCATTCGTTCCCGCGCCGCCACCCCGGCCGCGGAGCGTTGCACCCCGCCGCCCGGGCAACCTCGTCGCGCCGCCGCAACCCGATTTACGGTAATTTTTTTTACTTTGTCGTTTCAATTATTTATTTGTAGTAAATATTATTAAGTTTTTATTATTTATTTAGTTAATTATTTATTATTCATTGTATTAAACGATTATTTAGTTATTAAATTATTTATTTAGTTAATAATTTATTATTGAACAATAGTTATTTAGTTAGTTATTGAATTATTTAGTTAGTTATTTAGTAATTTAGTTAGTTAACGATGATTTCTTATTGACGATATTATTGATAGTTAGTTAATATTGGTTCGTATTAGTTATTGATGATTATTTAGTTATTGATGATTATTGACGATATTATTGATGATTATTTGTTACTAACGATATTTTGTTATTGATGATTATTTAGTTAGTTAATGGGTTCGTATTAGTTGTTTAGTTATTAGTTAATTAGTTAACGATTATTAGTTATTCGGATTTTATTAGATAATATTAGTTATTTAGTTACGTACCTATTAGTTATATAGTTATTAGGTAATATTAGTTATTAAGTTATTTAGTTTGTTAACGATGATTTGTTATTGACGATATTATTGATAGTTAGTTAATATTGGTTTGTAGTTAATGGGTTCGTATTAGTTATTTAGTTATTAGTTAATTAGTTAACGATTATTAGTTATTCGGATTTTATTAGGTAATATTAGTTATATAATTAGTGGTACCATAATGGTCAGTTGATAATCAGATGTCAAATCGTTTTGTAGATGGATTACGGTGTAAGAGTTTTTTACGGAGGAAGTGTTAGGAGAGAGGATTGCCAGTTTGAGGATATGTATGAAGAATTGGAATGGTTTGATGGCACCCCTAGTTTCCGCGATCTATGTGACCGTTTGAGTTTGAAGTTTGGCGAGGCTTTCACACTAAAGGGTAGGTTCGATGTTGGAAAGAATAGGGCACACTATGTGATGATGGACTTGTGCAACCAAGCAGAGTGGTCCCGATACAATAGGGTCATCCAAGGTTCGAATGTCGGCATGGCTGAGTTGGTGCTGGAGAATGTTGAGAATGAGGAGCCGTCCTTGGACAGTGATACTCTAGGAGATTGTGGTGTGCAGATGCAACAAACTATGGAGAGTATAGACTTGGATGGTAATTTGATGCAGGAGCGGGTTCATTCTCCTCCAGTTGGTCATATAAGCAATGATTTTGATGTAGACGAGTTTGAACAGGAGGAGGAGGAGGAGGCGGCAGCGGAGGAAATGATTGGTGATGATGTTAGCACTGATTCGGACGATTCAGGAAATGAGGAAGGAGGTCCACATGCCATGCGAGCATCGGTTGAAGCCATGCCCTCTGGAGGTGCACCTGCCATGTGTACACCAGTTCGTGGCATGCCCTCAGGAGTACCGCTTGAGGTACTTCATGGCATGCAGAGTCAGGGCACATTAGCCACCGGTTATCCAAATGATGGAGTGCAATATGAAGGATGGAGCAGGGTTAGGGAGCCACAACAATACGTTGCACCACCCTCTTATACATCGGCAGAGCTTACACAGCTGAGGGAGGCTGGCTTGCCTTTTACCGGTGTGTCAAATTATAACGATGTAAGTATGTCGCATATGGCAGTTTGTGACACGGGTTTGCAGATGTGTAAGGAATCATTGTACAACCATAAAAATTTAATACCGAGGAAGGGAATGCTTTTCAATATGATGTCGGAGATGAAGTTGTTCCTTCAGGACTATGCTGTGTATCATCATAGGCCTTACACGGTTCGACATTCTGACAAGGAGGTAAAATTCCACATATTATGTAAGGCTGGATTCCCGTGCTCGTAGAAGTTGAATGCACGAAAGAGGCGGAGTGATGGTAAGTGGAAGGTAACTTCGGTGGAACAGCCGCACAGATGCCAAACTAATGAGGGTAAAAGGTACCATCCCCAGTTAACGGCTCGGTATCTAGCCCGTCGTATATTGGGTCTTGTAGATAAGGACAACGACGTATCAGTGTCTTTCTTGCAGGAGACTATAGTCACATTTGTTGGGTATGAGGTCACGTATGGAAAGGCTTGGCGGGCAAAGCAAATTGCCCTGGCAATTCGTTGGGGTAGCTGGGAGGAAGCCTATAACAGGGTTCCACGCATTTTATGTGCGATGGAACACTTCAACCCTGGCATGAGATCGTTCATATACACAGGAGGGTTCTATCTTCAGAACCCGTTGAGGCATATTCTGTACCGTGTGTTCTGGTATTTCGATCAGTGCAAACATGCATTTCAGTATTGTAGGCCAGTTGTTCTTGTTGATGGCACGTTCCTCACCGGCAAATACAGGGGCACATTGATGATGGCTGCTGCTGTAGACCCAGAGAACCAGATAGTACCAATGGCTTTTGCTTTGGCGGAGGGGGAAAACAATGATTCATGGTCATGGTTTATGCGTCTGCTCCGTGTTCATGTGCTTGGCCCTTCTCGCACCATTTGTCTGATTTCGGACCGTCACATTGGAATTCTAAATGCAGCCGATGAACACATTGATGGTCACCCGGCCCTAGTGCACCGTTGGTGCATGCGACATTTTGCCGCCAATTTCTGGCGGCGTCAACGCAAGAAGGATGTGGCTGACAAGTTAAAGGAGCTTTGTAATAAACGTACGGAACGCGAGTTCAACGAGACTATGGTAGAACTAGAGAAGATGCTTAACCAAGCTGGCAAGGCATGGTTAGACCAGCAGATGGAAAATAAAGCCAAGTGGGCATTAGCATTTGATGAGGGCGGCTTCCGGTACGGCATCATGACAACAAACTCCTCTGAGTCTTTCAATCGTGTGTTCAAAGGCGTTCGATCTCTTCCAGTGTCTGGTATTGTCGAGTTCTCTTTTAGGAAGTGCAATGAGTATTTTGTTAAGTGGTATGGCCTAGCCCTGAGGAATGAAGAGGAGCTTGGAAGATGGGGGAAGGCGGCACACGAATATTTGAAGGAGGCTGAGGAATTGGCCAAACAACAGGTTGCCGAGGCTTATGGACGGGACATGCTTGTTTTCTGCGTACGAGCTAGAGGGGGCACAAACCTGGGCGGCGAACGATTTGGTGGCCGAACGTACCGTGTCGATCTTGCTAAAGTAGAATGCAGTTGCAACGTCCCTCAGATCATGCATGCCCCTTGCTCACACATGATCACCTCTTGTTGGCTTAGAGGTTTTGACCACACAGTTGCACCATACATGTCACCCTTGTATCTCCGTGCCAACACCCTCAAAGTTTGGGAGAAGAGTTTCGAGCCATACCTTGACGAGTCACAGTGGCCTCCATACTATGGTGAGGACTACGCGCCTTATCCGGACCTGAAGAAGGTAGGGAAGGGAAGGAGGAAGAAGAAGCGATTGAAAGGCGATATGGACAATATGAAAGGTTACGGCGCCGACATGTATGGTGGCGGGGACTTTGACGAAGAACGTGCGCAGAACCTTTGCTCCATTTGCAAGAATCCTGGTCATAACGCTAGATTTCATAGGCGGGCGAGACAAGAGGTGGTATATATTGTAAACATGCATTTATGATATTATAATTTTCATTTGTACTTGTCTTTATTTTTTTATAACGTTATTAATTGCTCTAATGTTATTAATGTTTTCTTTATTTTTTTTTAAACAGGGAGTTTCAGGCTTGCAAGATGGAGGCGCGGGCTCCTCATCCGCGCTTTAGTCTTATTGAGGCTGACTACGACAAGGACCACCGGGCCCAGGCCTTGTCGGAGCAGCAGAGGCCGTTGCGTCCGCTTCGTGTTCGCACGCACCGCGTACATAGCTGGGGCGAGCGATACGCGCCCTACATAGAGCGGGCGGGCTTCCTTGAGATCATTAGGGTGTACAACAGTACACTCCCCACACTAGACCCTGCACTGCTTACGGCCTTTGTTGATAGGTAACATTACTTTTTTCATTTATTGTCTTTGTTTTATAAAATTGGGCTGTCAACTTGCCTATAACCAGAAACTTGTAATGATGCAGGTGGAGACCGGAGACGCACACCTTCCACACACCATGTGGGGAAATGACTGCCACGATGCAGGATGTGAAGATGATATTGTGTCTCAGTTTGGCTGGTCATCCGGTGACTGGGGTCGTCGACGAGTCTGATTGGGTACAGTTGGTGGAGCAGTTCTGTGGTAGGAGGCCATCAGAGGCAGAAGTTAAAGGCACAAAGTAAGTTCATATTTGCGCCCCATTGAAATCACTGATACAACCATTTCAGCTACATCTATTTTTGTACAATAATACTTCAATTGTAATTGCAGGAAGACCTTAGGAGTGTCGACGTCATGGATAACCCAGCACTTTGGTGCAGGGCCTCCGTTCGGTGCTCCAGATCATGAGGTGGAGGTGTATGCAAAGGTGTGGTTGTGGCACTTCTTGGGCGCTTTCTTGTTCCCCGACTCCTCATGCGACAGCATCAGCTGGATTTTCTTGAGGATCCTAATCCAGCCACTTGAGAATATTGCAACGTATAGCTGGGGTACCGCGGTCCTTGCTTGGACATACCGTCAGCTTTGTACCGCCTGTCGTCGCCAGTCGAACAATGCTAACCTAGGTGGCTGCTCATACCTACTTCAAGTATGGATTTGGGAGCGGTTTCCGGTTGGGAGGCCTACTCAACCTCCGCATTTGCCTGTGAGTACATTGACAACTTTGATATCTTCATACGACTAAAGAGATTAGTGACACCTTGTTTGTGTAAACTTGTAGGAATGGCAGCATCAAGACGTTCGACCCACCGCCCTTTTCATCTGGAAAGACGCTAAGGTAGTGAGGGGCGAGTTGGAAAGGAGGTACAAGCAGTACACGGATGCGATAGACGTGTTGACACATAACTACGTAAGTTATATCCACATTTCCTACTAAAGGCACTATCAATGAGATTGATACTAAATTAAGTTTCTTTACTTTGCAGGTAACATGGACACCGTGGTCTAGGTGGAAGCTAGAGGACTACCTTAGTCCGCGCTGCGAGGAGGAAGCGGACGAGTGGCTTTACGAAGGGCCACTTATCTTCTTCCATATCGTCGAGATGCACTACCCTTTTAGGGTTTACAGACAGTTCGGGAGGTTGCAAGGAATTCCACCGCTGTACTCCACCAACGCTCAGCTGCATGGGTACGATGCCAATATGTTTATTCTACTTAAGTGCCTCATTTCTAATGCAATATGGCAATGCAGGATCGATCGGAGGCTTCGGACCACGCAAAAGAATTGGGCGTTGACGCACGAACAACATTTGAACAGATGGTATAACAGGCATCGTCGTCACATCAACGAAATTCCGCCACACCACCCGGCAAGATGGATGGAGTACCTTCAATGGCTGCAGCGAAGTACGAGGACTCATCTCATGGTCTCGTACACGAACATGCCTGCAGATGCGGCCGATGAGGATGACATCGCCGATGCGTTCGACGATGCGCAAAGGGGGCAAACACAACTTCTTAGGGCCCCTCTTAATAGATACGTGGTAAGTACTTTGCACTTACATTCTCAAACGAGGTAAGGGTTTTAAAATTCAATTGAAATGATCGAGTTAACGTTGTGTGATGTTGTAGGCACAACAGTTGTCGAACTACTCCGAGGAAGCTTCCAGGCAACTTTTTCGGACTAGGGACGACAAGACCAACCCTCTTCGCGCCTTTGTCAAGGTACTTTTGATAGTAACATTCGTGACTACAACTCAGTTACCTTTAAAATTCACGCTTAATAATGCTTGTTGTCATCTAAACCTGTAGAGAATGAAAAAAGGCTGCAAAAAGTTGGCTCAAAAGCTGAGCTGTGCGGATACGACTTTGGACGTACCGTACAACCCCACGTGGTCCAGGAGCCAAACGATGTCCACCACAGCTGCTTCTGCTAGCGACACCAGGGCTGTGTCCTCGTCTATTCGTACTCCGCGGGATAGAGGGAAGGATCCAGCGGCTCCGGACGATTTGGATGAGGCACTTCAGTATGACACGACGAGTGGCGACGACGACGACGACGAAGAGGACGTTCCCTAGTGGGATTACACCGGTCACGAGGAGATGGGTGCCTCACGGCTGTACGGTGCTCCTTTTGGTACACAGGGGGTCGACTACACACAACAGGAGAACTACACACCAGCCGAGCAACAGGTCCGTATGCTTTGCTTTCTCTTTAATTCTACTGTTCTTAGCTCAACATTTAGAGTACCTCATCCGGTTGCTTGCTTGCAGGGGCCGTCGTCGACGCAGCAGCTCGATCGTGGACATAGGCGGCAACGCGAGAGGCAGCAACGGGACCGCACAGACGTTGGCTGGAGAAGCAACGTGGTCCCTACGAATCCAAGGAGGCGACGCAGACCGCGAGACCCCTACACCCCTGGCGATTAGTAGAGTAGTCATATTTAGCAGACGCCGGACACATGTTATCATAGTTATGTAGTGCTAGAACAATTAAATTATGTGTAGGTGTAGCAGCAGTACTCTACTTGGTTATTTCGATTCGACTAATGTAGTTGGTAACACTCGTTTAATCTTTGCCGGTCCACATGCAATTATTTCTGTCATAGCTTCCGTAAACTTGCTGTAAATCACTCAACATGGCATTCTGCATTTGTGACGATCAGTTGACGCAAAACGAAAGCATAGTTCCTGCGTGGTCGTTGTTTCAGGGCAACCCCGCCATGGGTGGGGGCGGGTTAGGGGTACCCCGCCATGTACCATGGCGGGGTACCCCTAACCCGCCCCCACCCATGGCGGGGTTGCCCTGAAACTACGACGGCGCAGGAACTGCACTAAGAAACTGCATTTATAAACTGCATCGATAAACCACACAACAATCTTAGTGAGTGGACCAACAAATGAAACGAATGAAGATGTGATAATGAAAATTATTACAATGACATGTTTCAAAGTACAACACTGACAAACTACACGACCACAAAGTTTCCAAGCCACTAGAAACGACATACACTAACAACGACAACGTGAAGACGTGACAATACAAATTATTACAATAACACTTGTACGTCAATCAAATTGTGCTGCACCACTGCGTAAGCAACTCGTCTTCGGACTCTGAATCCTCCACTACCACCTCCTTACCCTTGCTGGCCTCGACTGTATTGGCTTGGGAGGCCTCACGCCGGTAGTAAGCCGCCTCCGCCTCGTCCGCGGCCTGAGAGTACAACTCGGCCTCTTCTTCGGTAATGTCTGTTGGCCCCCATGCGTCGAACAGCGGTGTCTTATGGCTGTGGTACGCTGCCTGACCCTCCTCTACTTCAACGTCCTGAGGGTAGCCCCAATTCTTCGGCTAGACGAATGAGCTCGCCTATCCTCCCGGTGTCGTCGTCTTCCTCCGGCTCGGCCTCCTCTTCAACCACAATCGGACGGCTTGCGGTGGCACCAACTCCTGCGTGCCGCTTTACTGTCCTATTCTCCGTGTACCTAGCACGAGCCATATCTGCTTGCCAGCCGCCGGTGCATCCAATCTCTATAAGTACAAAATGCAAACAATTAACAGGATCTTTGCAATGACTTTATTGACAGTAAAACAAAGAAGATTGAATTTCGAAAAACGCAATGACTCACTCGCACATAATGAGTCAATAGTATCGTTCAAGCCTTGCATCTCTGCTCTCGCAGCCTCCTCTGCAGCCTTCCTTGCATCCTCTTCAGCCTTCCGTGCCTGGTACTCCTCTACATCCTTCTTCTTTTGCTCGTACCACTTCTTCCACGCAATACTCTCCGGGTTACGAACACGTAGGTCTTGGGCCCGTCGTAGCATTTTCTTCTTATGGTTCTTAACGAAATCAGTGACGTAGCTTGCAGGATATCCTCTGGTATTGCGAAGTGCTACCATTGTCTTATACTCATTCTTAAAATTATACACATCATCATATGATTCCCAGTTGCATTTCTGAGTGCTCTGTTGCAACAAATAGATGAATACAAAGTTAGCGTACCAGAGTTAACAAAATAAAACATTAGGACTAAGTGTCAACAGTCCAAGCAAACCTCGTCATAATCGATCATATGGCCACAGAAGTGCCCAATACCAAGGCCTGAAGGGACAAGGCCGTAGCTAGCTTCAACACCACATTTGCACATCACAGGAGGCGCAATAGACCTCCTCTTCTTCTTCCAGTCTGGCACCTCCTCATTCTTCTCCGGCTCCGGCCAATGGCTCTTTGGACCATAGATCCATTCCTTGAAACGGCACTTTGAAAAATCATGATCCTACAAAATCAAAACAGTAAAACACACATATAGGACATGACATTCCAAGGTTCACTCAAACCTTACCTCATGTCGTAGAGGACAAATGAACTCTTGTTCATTGCGTGGGTTTATCACGGCTTGCTCTCCGCAAAGGCACTTTGGAGGATCCTCGAGCCGCCGTGCCGATGCTACGGCCTTCTCTTCGTCCGTCATAGGAGGAGGGTTTGGAGGGGGCGGAACCCAGCGAGTAAACACCTCACGCTTGCAATGATCAATGCCGGGGTAGAAAAGGAGAATCCTTGGATCAAACTTGTCCGGGCCGTCGATCCATTGGAAGAAAAAGCACCGGAAGTAGGGCTATACAAAAGTTTCAATTATCTCATCGCGAATACAACATCAGAAACCAATAAGAACAACAAAGGGCACAATTACTTACGCTACAACTATAACATGTGTAGAAGCAACGAGCCGCAGTATCCGGATGTCTCGACTGGCCCACGTGTGCCGGATGACCACAGTCACAGTTAGGTATAGGTTCCTCGGAAGGAACGGGCGCATCCTTGCAAGACACGTCGGGGTACATCTCTCTAGGACGACCCTTTTTCCTCCAAATCGACTCACGATACGAGTCCTCCATCTAATAACACGAAACGATTTCAACACAAAACACTTTACTAACTACATTAACCAAACATACTGCAACGATGCACGCAGAGAAGGAGTGGCCGGAACAAGGACCGACGATGGGCCGATACCTGACGGGGAGGAGGGAGGGACGCCGGAGAAGGCCGCTGAGGGGAGGGGAGCTCGGTCCTGGGGCGGAGAGGGACGCTGCGGGAAATGGAATGGATGAGTGGCCAAAAACAAGAAGTGCCCGGGCTTTTAAATGGCCGGGGTTGTACCCCGCCATGCATCATGGCGGGTTAGGCCTACCCCACCATGCATCATGGCGGGGTACACCCCTGCCACGCTGGCGAGGCGCGCTGCCACCCCTGCCACGTGGGCCATGCACCCCGCCACCATGCATGGCGGGGTTCAGTGCATTTGCCCCGCCATGCATGGTGGCGGGGCCAAACGGGTTAGATTTAAAAAAATTTTGAAACACGGGTTAAATTTAAAATTTGTTTCAAATTTGAGCTAAAAATAAAAAAAATTCGCAGGGGCAAATATCTCCGATGATCACAGCATATGCACTGTACGTGATGAGACGACGCCTCTTTTCTGCAAGATACGGGCCGGCCGGTCGTTTCTCTCAGCTCTCACTTGGACAAGAGAACTAACCGTGCAGTGCTGCATCCCTGTGGCGGACTTAGGATTTTATCATAGGGTGGCTGCATAGAAAATTTTCTTATGCAATTCGGTAAAACCATATTCAAAACTATACGATAATAGAATTGTCGTAGTTTAGGGGAAAAAACTCACATGATATTTCATCTTCTAATACTGATGGTGGACGAACCGTGAACCAATCTCTATTTTAGTGATGAATGGCCTGGATAATCTTCCTGATATACACAAATAACTATTCAAGTCCTCAAGTCTTCACGGCATGAACAAGTTTTTTTATTTAGAAAAAATAGATGATCCACGGAAACAAATTACAAACCTTCCTATAGCCTCTGTGCGTGAGATCGATTTGCACTTGAGTCTTCAAAGCGTACCGGCGACCGGCGTTGGGTAGCAGCAAGCAAACGCAGACGACGGAGACTGTCGTTGCGCTACCCGTGTGTGCACCGTGCAGCGGGGCAGGGCCGCACGGCGGCAGGCGGCAGGCGGCAGGGCAGAGCCGCAGAGCCTATAGCCCAGAAAGCAGGACGGGCAGATGCCAGAAGAGCCTAGAGGGAGACGGAGGCCGGGAGACGGATGGGACGACGCCAAACTGCCGCTGAAATCAATCGAGAATCAACGATCAGGGTCGCATGTGGTCTGTGGGACCTCCGCGTCTTGATGAAACGCCTTGACGATGGATCGAGTCACGAGCCAAGCGGAGACCTTTGCATGCGGTCTGTGGCGGTTTCTGAAGCGTCAGCCAATAACGGAGCATCAGCCCATCGGAATTTCTTTTGACATACGGAGTATATACTATACTGTGACACCTGGGCCAGGGTAGGGTATGCCGGGGACCACCCGGCATATCCTGTAGGTCTGCCCCTGCTGTGCATCCCCAACAGGCAGCAGGCAGCGAGCATGGCTGTGGTGCTTCCAATGGCATTGGGCAATGGCAATGGCACCCAGCCAGCCAGCAGCAGCCATGCATTATAGGGGTCACGAGGATCGGCTGGGATTGAAGATGAGATGCGATGATAGAAAGGGTAAAGCGGATCGGAAAAGGGACCCTAATCGCCTCCCTCCAATGTCGTCGTCCCAGATCGATCAGCTACTACCGCGCGCGGCTGCTGGCTGGCTGCACCTGCAGACCACGGACTCACGGAGCACCACTAGTAAAATTATCTGTTGCAGGTTTTGGCCCGACCACCCAAGTTGCCCCGCCCGATGGAGCATCTGCTCTCTTATCCCTCCCACGCCTCCAGCAAATGGGCACCAGCATTGCAACCCCCCACTACCCATTGCCATCTCTCTCTCTCTCTGCCCATCTATCTACGGCTTATTAGTACCTTTCAGCAAGCTGAATGATGCAGGCCAATTAATAACTAACCCTATTTCATCAGGTAATAGTGCATGCCACTTTGTTGGGCCATCTATCTTTGAAGAATCTCATTGTCACAAAGATAAATCGACTTTCAGTTAGTTATATATGGTTTTTTTAATCCTGTAGATTCCAGCAAGTGGTGCTTGTCACTGTCTGTCTAGCTTTGACATGAAGTAGTAACCGGGGGAGTGATATGTGTTTTTTGGAGTAGCGTTAGAAAGTAGAATCCTCCCCAGCTTATTAAGGCCCTGTTTGGTTCATGAACCATTCAGTTTAACTCCCATCACATCAATGTTGCGGCAAATGCATGGAGTACTAAATGTAGACTAATTGCATGCATGTCGGCACAGATTAGGAGTAATTTACGAGATGAATCTATTAAGCCTAATTAGTCTAAAATTGGAAACTTTTTGTCAAATAAGACGAAAGTGCTACAGTGTTTATTAAACTTTAACACCTCTAACCAAACAGGCCCTAACAAGTAGCACTTCGATCTCATGGAATAATTGAACAACTTTACTTTTCTGATGGTCAACTAATAATAAGCATGAGCTTATTAACATGTAGTACTTCGATCTCATGGAATAATTGAACAACTTTACTTTTCTGATGGTCAACTAATAATAAGCATGCACGCAATGTGCCCAACTGAATCATCACGATATATATGCATGTGTAAAGCGTCCCTGCAGAGTTAATCATGCATGCACATCTATCTCTTTCAAATGGTGCGTCTCCTCCAACGTACCAATCTCCACTGCGAGCGCAGGATCCACAAAAACAAAAGACAAAAAGCTATAGCCTGCCTCAAAGAAAAGAAACCCAGTCCTGAATGCATGCATGCACAGTGAAATGCATGTAAACTGAATGTACACTGGAAACATACAGTTACTTTCTGTATGTGTATACTGAATTTTATACACTGATGTTGTTGCATTATTGTAGGTATATATATCATTGTATTAATAACAAGCTAGCTAGTGCGAGATGTACATAGTCCATATTGCAACATGCTGTACATATAGGATCCTCTTTGATCATGGCTACGGGCTTGCATGCATGCATGCATGCATGCCAGCATGTATGAGATCCAGCAGTGCTGTTCTCCATATCACCAACGCAAGTGCCAAAAAGCAACTGGAATGATCATCCCTCATTCCCTCTGCAGTCTGCACCCTTTTCCCCGGCTCCTCGTCATCGAAGCACACATACAGGTTGTGACGTGGCGCCTGCATGCCACCGTACGTGGAGTGGACTTCCACATCAGCTTGTCGTATGTGCTTGCCTTATGCTTTTTTTTTTTTGAAAAGGCCTTATGCCTTTCAATAAAGAGGTTCCTATCACGGGGAGCACTCGTCGGTCAACCCGGCCATGGTAGCCTTTTTTTTATTCCTTTTTTTTTCCTTCACAAAAGTCCTTTTGGCCACTTTGTCAATGCATTGCATGCCTTTGAGATACTATGCTGACAGTGCAGATGTTTCATTTCGTATAGACAGAAGTTTTAGTTTCTTTATGTAAAGCATCACTGAATGTCTGAATCTCCATTTGGTCCTCATGGATATATACCTTTCTCACGGGACGGGCTGTATGGGTAAATTTAACAGATGAAACCGGCATATTGTTTCTACGCCCAGCCCAGATACTCTATCAGGCTTAGGAGCTCTTGTGTTCTTCTTGAACAAGCAACAAAGACTGAATCCCAGCGCTAATAAGCTGCATTATGAACCATTGACCAGAGAGCTAGTGCTGCTAGCTGCTCCTTTTTTGTGTTGTGCGCCTGCTTTTTCCATATCCCAACCATTATGGTAAATTGCAGTACGGGGTAGCTAGGCACCACACCTTTCGGTCTCCACGTTCATCATGGGGAGGTAACTGCAGATAGATGCAGAAGAAAAAAGTTAGTGAAAGTGAGCAAATCAACAGATCTACAGAATAAAAAAAGACCCATCAGTTGATATTCTAATTCATGGCGTGCATGATTCATATATAGGGCATATCAAGGGTGTAAGTTGCTTGTTTAGCCATGCTTCGAGAAACTGAAGAAAACTCCTCCATTCCTGCCGGAAATGAATTGTCACATAAAAATCCCAACTCTCCAAAGGTGACGTGGCCTTAAGTATGTTGGTGGAGCTAGAACATTTGTAAATTTCTAATTTCAAACAAAGTTTAAAAATATGCATCTAAAGTACGACACGTAGAGATAAAGCGCTCACCGAATCCGCCCACCTATTTCTTTGGCAGTTTTACACAAAGAGATCGAATTTGGTGTTGTGTCTATATAGAATGCCTAAAAAGCTAGTTGTCTTTGTGCATCTTTAGACAAGATAGGACAACAGATTTACATCTTCCATAACGAACTTAGAATGGCTGTATATTTTTGCAAATATCTTCTGAATAAATGGAGGATGATAATGGTATCATGATGAGAACTAAGTCACTCACTAACCACCCGATCTTGCCTAATTTTGAAAGGGAGAGATACAACACCTGATAAACCATCTTGGCACAAGCAAACGTCAAATTTTCACACCATTTTTCTGCAATTGGACGTTATTGCAACGGGCAAGAAAGCTTCAAGAGGGAGAAATACAAGCTAGCTAGATCACTACTCCCTTTGTCCCAAAATAGAAGTAATTCTCGTTTCCTGAGAAATCAGTTTTTTTAACTTTAACCAATTGTATAAAAGAATATTAATATTTATAATATATAATTAGTATCATTAGATAGATTATTGAATATACTATCATAATAAATTTATTTAGAGAATAAATGTTGCACGTATTTTCTACAAACCTAATCAAAGTTAAAAAAGTTTAACATGCACACATCCCATAACGTCATCTATTTTAGAACGGAGGGAGTATAATAATAGCATTGCAACAATAATAATAGCTCCTAATATAATATAAAAAACACCTGAAAGCAGGAATTAAATTAGCTCGTCTTGGCTTTGGCTTGCAAGCTACTACCAGAATTTCATAAAAACGGCGAGGCGCCCTTGCATTTGCTAATTATAAAACATTTTATTGACTTAGTATGGAATATATTTATGCATAAAAAGGAAATGAGACTAAATATATTCACCAATTCTTCTTTCCAAAGCTATTTCTGAGACAACATATTTTTAGTAGTTCTACACATTTCCATTGGAACAAACTTCCCTAGATGAATAAAACTAGTTACTAAAAATACCATCCATTAATCACTAAAACCTTCAGCACTAGCTTCCGTTGTGTATAAGAAAACTACATGCCATTTTTGTTTCTCCGATATTGTCTCAAGAAATGTTTTTTTTGAAGCAAGCTATACTGCCGATCTTTGTAATCAATCTGAACTTTGTTGGTGCATATACATATTTCTCCAATCTTGACAAATGTTTCTGCCTCAAGAGCAGCTGTTGCAACGATAAATTATGAGACTGAAACAAACCTAGAACGTATCTAGTATCTATGCACAAATTTTCGAAGAAGGACAATAATTTGGTGTACTTTTGCAGGTGCTATCTGAGGTTGAAGGGGGGCTAACTCTGAATTCCAGGGCTCTTGGGCAGAAAAGAAGGGGACAAAAGAGCTTTTGTTCCTTGACCCATCTTCTCTTTTGTGAGAAGGAAGCCGGAGCCACATTGCTAGAATTCAGGAATATGCCGGTGGTTTGCAACACGCATATATAAGACGATAAGATAATACGAGACCGTAACAGCTTCCCTGAAAAAGAAAACTCTGATCCAGCATGGGTGTTTTCAGTCAGGCAGAGGGTGACTTTTTGTGTATATCATTTGAATCTCCTACAAAATACAGGGAAACATGGAAGATCAATATAATGTCCCTGAAAGCAAGCAATTATATATTCCTATTATTAGGAGCATTAGTTAGTTAGCTCATAGTCATTATTGCCATCACATTCTAGAACACAACAAAGTGACTAGGAACATTACACAATGTGCTGAAGCTAGAAAATTCACAAGGTTGTTCAGGCTTGTAGCCTGTACGCGCGCCTGCTATTCCACTACATGTTTCCTCCAATCGTATCAAGCCTGATCATGCCTGCGTAGGCCATAGCGACTAGCTAGCTCGTCACTCAGTGGAGGACAGTGTGGTCAGTACTGTTATTGATCAAGTCACTTTTCAGTGTTCATGAGAGAACTCGACAGATGTTTTCGTATGGCTATACCCCACCAGTCAATGCATATAGGGAACCATTCCTCTTGTCGGCCTGGGTCAAAAAGATGGTACGAAAACGTTGCTCTTGGCTAGGCTAAAAGCTGTTGGCCCTTCGGCCGACTGAAAAACACTGTTGGCTGATTTGTTGTGAGAGAAAAACACTGGTCTAGCTAAAAAAAACTAGCTGAAAAGTATGGATTATAAGCCGGATGAACAAGGCCGTTCATTCTAGCTTATGACTTAGCTGAAAAAATAAGCTGAAAAATACGGATTATAAGCCGGATGAACAAGGCCGTTCATTCTAGCTTATGACTTAGATATGACCTATGAGTGCCTTTTGTTCCCCTTTTCATTGTATCACTTGAAGATATTCTACGGGAGGATATTTCTCGCTAGCAGGGCTTCGTGCACTGTGTGTAAGACTTCTATTTCCACTCTGCTTAATAAAATATGAAATACTGGCAAAATGCCTGTTCGAGGAAAAAATGAGATTCATAGAGAAACCAGTAAGGTTATACATTCCAAACAATAATTCCATAAACAAAATAACATACTGGTAGGAGATATATGGAACGGAATGGTAACCTGAATATGTGCCTAAAGAATATAAGGAGAGAACGAAAAGAAACTCGATCATCAAACACAGGGATTTAATTTTATTAAGATTGATGTGGGTTTTTTAAGGAAAAAAGAGTAATAACAGGTCTATAAACTTAATATATACAAAACCTTGTATTAATATAATTTTTCTTTTAGGTTACACCATTAAGCAAACCCTTGGCTCTCGGTCACTAGTGTAGTTATGGGTAACAATCCCGGCTAGGACCCTCTAGTCCCGGTTTCCCAACCGAGACTGTGAATCCAGGACTAAATCCCGTGCCTCCCAACTGGGAGTGAATGAGAACTTGTAGTCCCGGTTGGTTATACCAACCGGGACTAAAGGGGGCTCCATCTCGGGCCCGAGGGCGCTCCCCTCTAGTCTCGGTTGGTTATACGTATTATATGCTATACTATTGCACGTCCATAAGTAAGAATGAAACTAATTACGTAAGAGCTTCTATATTACAATGATCATCCCCATTCATCAAGTTCATATAAACCATAATAATTTAAACCAATTCAATACAAACTAGATGTCCAAGTACACCTCAAATTTCATGCAAACATAAGTAGATCACCGCCTAATTTGACTTTCTTGTACTATTAACTCAGCGAAGTGTAGGTACCGATGTGGTATGCACAAATATCATTGACGTAGAGCAACACATTAAGTAGTGCACTCTCCCTTGCTTCATACGTACGAGCACAGGGTCTACTAACGACGGTTGGCGGTGGTCGAGAAGTCGGTGGGTCAGATCCCCTCTTAGTCACAAACAACATTTCCTTAGTGAGTGTTGGCCATTCATCAGCATATTTCCAATCATAAACCAATTAATACATTGTTTGGTTTAGAATGGCCTCCAAGCTACAACTTGCATAGGTTAAGTCATAGTCCTCAACCTGTAAGTGTTGATAGAAAAAATGGATATGAGAACCAGGCTTTCAAACATAACAACAAATCTAGATATAAGCTATGAGTCCCACTTCGACTTTACCACATCGTTTGGTTGTTTCGAGCAATCCTTGCACAAAGGCCCGAAACATCATGATACCAGCCTGCATCTATAGCTTGTAGCATCATGGAGGATAATGTAGGCAGGTTGCACCCATTATTCGCAAGCTTGCTTAAACATGCCATGACAACATATTTTTCTGCCATAGTCTTCTCGGGTACCTTTATTCCTATCTCTGAGATTTGTACAACACCTCTACCACTCCTAGTGGCGATGGAAAAGCCAATTTGACATTCTATGAATTGTCCGTTATCTATATCAAACCTGTCAACTTTCAATCCCTCAACCCTGAAATTTGAGAGCGTCTCTTCAAACCAAATGATTGGGTCAGTTACCTACGGTATATTTAAGAAACACATATATACATATTATAAAAATATATTTTGTACAAGCGTATTTAAAACATATTAATTTATTGAAAACATATAGCGTTGCTGACCATGTTGGGATGATTGAGTGGTACATTCGGCAACCTTAGTTCAAATCACCGAGCAATACAATAGCCCCAACCTGGTCTAACAAATTGGCAAACAATAACAGAGGTCTTTCTTCCACAGAGTCGTGCTGCGGTAGAGAGATCATCAACCTCGTGCGTAGTGGTCGGTTTTATAAGCCTGAGCAGTAGTGTGGTAGGTGGGAGGAGTGGTGATCCCGCGCAGTGGTAGGTGGGTGCAATGGTAAGACCTTTAGTCCCGGTTGGTATCATAAACCGGGACTAAAGGTCTCTTGCCACAAATTAACGAAACAATGCAATTTAAACCCGACATGTAGCTGTTGGAGTTTTTTTAGGGAACCATTGGACTTTAGTTATGATATGAGTTTTGATATATATTGTATATATGAATTTTGATATATCGTATACATATGATTTTTTATATATTGTATATAAGAATTTTGATATGAATTTAGTGATATGAATTTTGGAAACTTCGTGTTTCCTTTACTTGTGGCATGTAAAAGCGTGAGAAAAATGTGAATCATATACGACACCGAAATGCATGAGAAATAAACATAAGACATACAAACATAATTATAATATCCATACAAATAAACCTAATTGAACATGACCCAAATAAACCTAATGAAATTAGACATAACAATACAAGTAAAACCTAATTAACACATAAACCTTACAAACTGGCCGCAAGTCTGGCCTGTCTCCAAGGCTAGTAGTGTATGTCTCAGATTGTGTAACCGCAATCATTGTCTATGTAATTTAAGGCCCACACTAAAACACTCTTTCTTGCCTCACAACGCCGAGGACATGGTCGCCCTTAGATATATCCTACTGTTGGACTATTGACGGTCGATTTTTGAGTAATTTTCAGGCAAAACTGGTGTCCATGTGTTGTATATTGGCCTAATGTTCCATCGTAATCCTAGGCATACCCCAGTCATGCAATAACTTGCCCTAGCTAGAATGGCTAGCAAGCTACATGCACCATAGGTAAAATCATGGAGCAAATTCTGCAAGCGGAGAAACAAAAATATCAGAGAGCGGTCATATAATAATAACAATAAATAAACATTACTCTGATATTATACACGACTTACCGCATCCATTTGGTTGAATCTCGCCATCCTTTTGCTTACTTGCGCCACGTCCAGACTATGCTCATGTAAAGCTTGTATCTTGAAGTACGATTAATCAGGCATATGGTAGCCAATTCACTCAAATGCCTGTAAACAATGCAACACAATGTTGAACTGGATGCTTCTCCGGCTCGGCATCTATCGTCCCCTCTGAACGATGTCTTAGCGCAGATCTTGATTGTACCTAAAGGGGATGTCAAAGGCGAAATTACACGTCCATAACTTACCACATTCATCATTCACAACCCCACTTGTCGTTTGCTCGAATATGTCCCACACCCCGAGCAAGAATAGTGCTGATTCCAGCCACTTGACAGGGAATATAGTCGGTGAACATTGCAACAATCATATTATTAATGAATAATGTGTGTGTGTGTGTGTGTATATATATGCAAGAATCATATTAGCATGTAAAGCTTAAAATATTCTATACTATAGATGGATTTGGAAACCATGGAACGGCCCTATCTGGCGATAGCGTGAATGGAAGGTCGCCAGGGTGGATATCTGGTTCCCATGATAGGAGAAGTCCACCACCATTCATCATACCTAAAAAAATTGAAAAAACTTCCAAATAAATATAGAACCCTGTATAAATATACCATGCAATATATTAGAGAAACATATATAAAATGTGTCAAGATATATATATGTATATATATATGTGTGTGTGTGTGTGCGCGCGCGCACGCTTATTGGCACATAATTTATTTTAATGATTATTAACTCTCATCAAGAACTAATGTTGCTAACAAAGATCTAGAAATAATTACAAATGTTTAAGATTACGAAGAAATGATGTATACATAAAAATAAGTCCACCATTATTATTCCTAATTAAAAAACCACAAATTTCTTTGTTTACTTCTGAACCATAAAATTTGCTATATTATTAGTAATGAAAGATTAGAAGATGACGTTGCTAACCTTTGATCCCAGTTGGTGGTTCTAACCAGGATTAAAAGGCATCATTTAGTCCCGGTTTAAACCACAGACCGAGACTAATAAATGTCCTTCCTGCAAAAGCTTGCTACACTAGCGGTTGGACATGAAATTCTAGTTCCTTTTTTTTGCGTTTTCTATACGAACTCAAGGAAAGCCCGCTAGGATTTTACATTGACTGACCGGCGGCGCTGGGTTAGTAGGATGCAAAGGTCTTACAACGTGTAACGTCGCAGCTGCACCACGTGGCACGTATATATATAGAACTAACAATAATATGTGTCAAACTGAAATTGACTCATCCATGGAAGAACGAATACAAGTCGGGTCATCGGGTGATGCAGTGAACATGTATATATATACTAACAACGGGTCTCATCAACCATTTTCACAATTGAAGCATTGTAATAATGTATTATATACCAACAACGGGTGATGCATCTGACGACGCCTACCAAATATAACTATACTATACTTGGTCCATTTTTTGGTAAGACACGACATAGACTATGCATGTCGATTTTATACTGAAGGCAGGGTTTTATACATTGGTTAGATAGAAAATACTCGTGGAAACTTCAGAATTTTATATTTCTTCATGGAGTTTTGCAAAATCCAAACACCTCAGATATTAGATAAAAAATACTATGAACGCTGACCATCTAACCAATTTCGTGCAAATCCATCAACGTGTGCATGGGAGTCCAGTACGTCTTTCAGTGCCTGTCCATATGATCGTCAATGTCAACTGACTAGTACTTCTCGTGAACATAATCTATATGTGATGTCAGTGATGAGCGTGTGCTCTTTTGAATCTTATTACAATAATATAGCCAGAATACTCTTTTGAAAAACGAAACATAAAGTGCATCATCATTTCTCAAAAATCCTGATGCGATCGACTCACTACCTCGCAGATGAGAGCCCACGTACTGTATATACGATCTTGCTGAAAGACGTCCTGGACTCCCATGCGCATCTGACTTTCTTCGGCGCGGCAAGTCCCCTATGCTTTTCTCCCTACATTTTGTTACATTAAGCATTACATCTTGCTCCACATGGTCTATATGTATTTCTACAAATAAACCGTACAGCAAAAGTTGAACTAATTAATCCCTGTCTACTTGTGATTGGCAGGCGGAAAAAAATCCTTCACTTTAACTCTAATAAAACAGCTATAGCTTTATTAGAAGGCACAAATTTCTTAATTACTTCCCTAGAAATGCAAAAGGAAAAAAATCAGCTGCAAAGAAAGTGCAGATTAGATACACCCATTGCCTGTATGACACTGTGATCGACCTGCTGGTACATGCATGTACCACACCATTATTCTCTTCTCGCCAACAATGTCGAACTGGACAGCACCAATCAACAAGGCGGCCAGCCTCCCAAAACGGCAAAAGGCGCAGCGCGGCCGGCTATATAAGTCCATACCCATTCTCGGGTCCAAACCACACACACATCAGCAATAGCTAATCGAGCATCACCTTAGCAGTAGCTAGCAGCTCCTCTCCATCGTGGAAGGAAGTCGCGCTAGGAAATATATAAACTCTGATCTCTCTTCTCTAGCAACACTAGCTAGCTAGCTAACTCGGCATCGTCGTCTAGCTAGCTAACTCTCTCCAGTTCCTGTTCGCCGTCGTCAGCAATGGCAGGAGGCCTCTTCTCCATGGTTCACCCGGCCATCACCCTCTCCGGCATCGCAGGTAAACTACCTCGATCTCGATCGATCCATGACCATGCATGACGCCGGGATATATAGGAGACATGCATATGCTTCGTGTGGCCTTTTTATTTCTTATCTTAGTGGTATGGGATCTTGACATGCATCACCTTTTTGTGGTTTTCAATTCATTCTGGTGTCGTACGTTCTGCTAGATTTTGTGTGTGCACCTGTATTCCGACATGATGACTGCCTTCTCCATCCTTCTCAAATCCTTCCTTTTCGTTGTTTGTGCCATTGCACTGTAGAGCACACACGCCTTTCATTGTCCCTGTTGTAGGCATGCATGCAGCTCACACAGGACAACCAACAGTCTTGTCCATCATCGATCAAATAATACTTGAATAATATGTCGTAGCTTTAGCAGTTTCAACCTTTTTGTTGTCGTTATACTACTATATCTTCTTTAACTTTCTGATGATGCTCCCCATTGATCTACTTTTTCTTCAATTCGTTAGCAGTGCATCAGTAGTAGTAGGCTTGTGTTAATTTGTTGCTAGAACACACATGCATCGCCTAGGTGTATACATATAGCAACTTTTCCACTGAAGAATGGTAGGCGGAGTGCATTAGATACATACATACATGTTTCTTGAGGGTTTGTAATACTAGATCCATATATTTTTGGGTATTAGATCACGAAATGTAATTGCAAAACAGCTCACAACGTAACGACGCACTATCTAAGAATCAGTACTATATGTACATGTGCTCTATCTATATCCTTGTTTGGAATTAATGGTTATGATTGGTTGAGCAGCGAGGAAGGCGTGTTCCTTCAGCCTTTGCCATATTAGCCTTTCCTTAACCTAATCATCACGCTTCCCTGTTGGTGGACGCATTGTTATGTAATTTGTGTGCATCTATGCATCGATCTGTACTGCACGCCGTGGATGAAGAATATACTCCTACTACTTTTACTGAAAATGACACACTGACGCGTATCGTTCTCTTGTTCCTTAATTTGTGCAGGAAACATCATCTCCTTCCTGGTGTTCCTCGCACCAGTGTAAGTAGCACCTTCCCCTTGCTGGGTCGTCGTCGTTTCAGACTTGATTTCATTTCATGATGAGCGAGATAGATCTTTGACTTTAAGTGAATCGACCGAAGACTGACATGCTTTGTACTCACGAACGCACCAACAGGGCGACGTTCCTGCAGGTGTACCGCAAGAAGTCGACGGGCGGGTTCAGCTCGGTGCCATACGTGGTGGCGCTCTTCAGCTCGGTGTTGTGGATCTTCTACGCGCTGGTGAAGACCAACTCGAGGCCGCTGCTGACCATCAACGCCTTCGGCTGTGGCGTGGAGGCGGCCTACATCGTCTTCTACCTGGCGTACGCGCCCCGGAAGGAGAGGCTGAGGACGCTCGCCTACTTCTTCCTGCTGGACGTGGCGGCGTTCGCGCTCGTCGTCGTCGTCACGCTCTTCGTCGTCCGCGAGCCGCACCGCGTCAAGTTCCTCGGCAGCGTCTGCCTCGCCTTCTCCATGGCCGTCTTCGTCGCGCCGCTCAGCATCATCGTCAAGGTGATCAAGACCAAGAGCGTGGAGTTCCTGCCCATCAGCCTCTCCTTCTGCCTCACCCTCAGCGCCGTCGCTTGGTTCTGCTATGGCCTCTTCACCAAGGACCCCTTCGTCATGGTAAGGATCGGACTAGCTAGCAGTTGGAGCTTCCTTATTACTGAACTGAAACACCTGATGATGATCGATGTGAATTAACTGAATAATGTTTTTCAATCCATTCAGTACCCCAACGTCGGCGGCTTCTTCTTCAGCTGCGTCCAGATGGGGCTCTACTTCTGGTACCGCAAGCCCCGGGCAGCCAAGAACAACGCCGTGCTGCCGACGACCACCGACGGCGCGGGCGCGGTGCAGGTGCAGGGGCAGGTGATCGAGCTGGCCCCCAACACGGTGGCCATCCTGTCGGTGAGCCCCATCCCCATCGTGGGCGTGCACAAGATCGAGGTGGTGGAGCAGCAGCACAAGGAGGCCGCCGTGGCCGCCGAGACCCGCAGGATGGCCGCCGCCAACCCGGACGGCGCCATGCCGGAGGTCATCGAGATTGTCCCCGCCGCCGCGGTGTGACCCGACGCCAATCGCCGCCAGTCACCACCACGCACCATACCCTGCTGGCTCGGATCGACTCGGACGACGGCGACGACATGGGCTAGTGGCAAAAGTGGCTGGCAGCAGCGGCGAGCAGACTACTGTCGCATGCAGGCATCATCATCTAGTTGGTCGATCGGTCGTTTAGTTGGTTAATTGTTGTGTGTGTGCGTGTGTGTGATTAATTAGTTACTACCCTTGGCTCAGTTTCCAGTGTGAGTGAGTGAATCAAGTCAAGTAGTAGTAGTTTGTTGCATTGTTGGGTCGATCGGACAATGCTAATAATAATTATGGTGGTGAGCTAGTTGGCTTATTAGAAGATGCTATGTGTGTGTGCTCTAGCAGTACGTTGCAGTCTTTTACTCTTACATGCATGGTCTTACTTGGTCGATCGATCAAGGCAAAGATGATAAGACTGTAACATGCAGAGCATCTATTTATACTTTAACATATTGTTTGTGTGGTTAATTTAGCTTGTTTTGGATACCCGCAAGAGCGCAATTATTCTAGCTTTTCTTCTTCTTCTTCTTGCTTATTAGTCAACTCAACACAGGTTTGACCAAATATGTAATCCAAAAAAAAGAACTAGTAACAATAACCATCGTTAGATTTTTCGAATAAATAAGCATCGTTAGATACAAGATACAACTTCTCGTCACAAACATAGCCATTTAATCGTAGAGGTACAAATGTTGATACTATTCTCTAAAAACTTGGTGAAACGACTTAAGAAAATTTGGCTTAATTAGTTTTCAAATTAGTATTTCACTCTTTCAGCTAGAGACGCACACAGGTAAGTACACCATTCTTTGATTACTTCTGTATTCTGTCAGTGATACAGGTGAGGGTTGACAGGGGGGATGCATTGCATGCATGCGAGGCTAGTTAGCAGCTGATGTAGCTAGCACACATATGAACAGGAGATAATAGGAGGTACGGTCGAAATGTTCGATCTGGCATATGCATGGATCGTACATTGTTGGATGCGGCCTGGCCTGGGGCCAGGGGTGCACTGTCTAGCGTCTAGTACTGTCACACTATGACTCTGTAATAGAGATAGTGTGTGTGTGTGTCTCGGACGGGCGGGCTCGTCGTGGTCGTGGCAACAAAATAAAGGGGAGGAGAAGGGACGGACGGCCGGCCGGCCGCGCAAATGATAGTGCCGGCGTGCCGCAGAGTATGATGGCACGGCCAGTCGTTTCAGTCAGTGATTGGCCTCCGATCCGATCCGTAGCAGTAGCAGCTTACGGGTAGTGGTGTAGGAGCTTTTCCTTCGATAATGATATAGGACGCAGGGACGGACGGACGCCGGGCGCCCATTCCACCTCGCTGCCGCAGCGTTTCACTCGCACCGCTCGCTTCTCGGCTCTGCTTGTCACGCGTCTCACTCGCACCTCTCGCTCCTCACCGCACCCCTTGCTCTTTTTGGTGCGCACTGCCGACCGGGCAGCCGTTGGGTTAGCCGCACTGGCCTCGTGTGCTACGGCTGTGTACCGGGCCAGTCGTGCCTTGCCACGTTTGGGCTAGCCTCGATGGGCCGCTGTCGCCTCCACCACAGGTGCCACTCGCCGGGGGCACTGCACCACACCTGCCCATTGACTAGGGCAGCGCAACCGCTCAATGGGGGCCGCGCAGCCATCCATCCACTGCCATCCTCCCCTTCTCCACGGCGACCTAGCGCCGGATCCCGCTGTGCAGTGCTCCGCCCGTCCACCCGCCTGCTAGGGTTTGCTGAAAGCGTATGTTTCAAATGTTTTAGATGTCCCAGGGTATGTTGCAAGTGTTTTATATAGATGTTGCAAAAATAGATCGGGATGTTATATATGTTGCAATGGTTATACACGTATGTTGCAAGCGTCTGTTTCAAATATTTCATATGTTTTTTAGATGTATGTTGCAGGTGTGTTTATTTATATGTTGCATATGTTTCATACATATGTTGCAAGTGTTTTATCCGGATGTTGCATATGTTTAGCAATGGTTTTTCAAGTGTTTTTGCAAGTGTTTCAAACGCATGTTTCAAGTGTTTCATCTGTCTTCAAACGCATATTGCAAATGTTCATCTGGATGTTTCAAAAGTAGATTAGGTGTTGCACATGTTGCAATGGCACCAGTGCTGACGGACAGCGGCCTGTCGTAGGACTTTGGCTCCTACCTCGCGCAGCGCGCCTCACCCTCTCATCTCCTCTCCCTCCCCTCCCCTCCCCTCCCTTCCCTTCTCTCAATCTCGCCACAACAGTTCGAGCTCGACCTGGACGCAAAGTTCGGTGGCGCTGGAGCGGGATGGGACGCGGGGCAGGGCGTGGTGCGATACGGGCGGCGGTGCTGCGTCCAGGACGCAGGGCACTAGCCCGGGATGGACACGGGCAGGGCACGCGGGCACTTGATGGATGTGCCCTCCGTCTGTCCGGGCGCTAGCCCTGCTAGTTTTGTATCGAGGAGTCCCCTGTGGAGGACATTGTTTGATAATGTGGTCAGTCACAACGTGGCCAAAGGATAGAGGAAGACCTATAGAGATTTGCTGTGGATTTTAAGACTGCACAATCTAGAAAAACTATAACAAGGTGAAAAGTATCACTGATATCTCATTATAATAAAAAGCAGAAATTCACTGACCTGCAGGGAAAAGGGATAATTTAGGGATATACTACAAGGTAAAATAATAAGCTGCAATATGTTGAGGGAAGGAAGAAAGCTTTGGAAATAATTATGCATGAAATGCTGTTGAACTGGACATCAGGGTTGTGAGCCTATGAAAGATTGCCTGTGGGGTCTGCCTTGGTGCAGTAGAGTAGTAGTACTGCGTCCTAACAAAGGGCAATGACGACAGATTGCGAACCGAACTCCCTGCATAATAAGCTCTCATAACTGCAGCTAAGCACACAATGCCATTTCTTTGCAGCCACAGTTCCCACAACATTAATCTCAGCACACAAGAACCAAGATTAAGCCAGCCACAAATGTAGGGATGCATGCCGCATCATTAATAAGTACATTACACATCAAGTAAATCATTGGAGCTAGTAGTACAAGACAAGGTACTAAACGAAAGCATCCATATCCATCCATTTGTTCCCAATGAGATGCATGGGCCAAAACTCTTGAATTTAGAATTCATATACACTGAGGAACAGATAATGCCCACGTAGCTAACCATCACCAGAGCAGTATATGCGGATCATAAGTTCATAGCCAACATGCTTCTGTTCTCCAATAGAATTTACAAAGGACCACCCCATATTTCTCCATGCTTCCAGTTCCAGGGTTGCTTTGGCAAAAAGGAATCAATTTTTTTTCTTAATGATCAGCAATCCTTGCAAAACATGTACGTTTAACATGCATGGATTATCTGTTTTACCACAGCATACATCCGTTTCCGTTACAAGTTCGGATAGACAAGTCTTCCGTAGATAAAGCCATGAGATCTCTTAATCAGTGAACAACAGATCTGCATCAGTTGAGAGGTTTTGCTTTCTTCTCGGCATTTGCCTCTTATATGCTTCATCCTGAGGTTGAAGATGAGGTGACAGAGCCATGTGTGTATTTACCTCGCTGCTGATGAGGATGCGCCTGGAGTATCATCCTGACATATGGACACCACATGGCGACCAACAGCTTCTCTCTCAATGCACTTATCCACGAAATTAAGAGCCTCGCTGAGCAACATTCTGGATACAGAGCCATGTAACCTTGGATCAAGTAGTTCCTCAAAGTTTCCATTCTTTTTCTTGTTTGTAGCCTGCAAAGGTGTTGTTTGTGAAATGATAATCTAGGGAGAAATGACATCAGGTACTTGATACAAAGTGCAGTAAGTAGTTTACAATTGGCTACTGCACATCTCCAAGATGATGATGAACAAACAGTATATGGTACCAAACACTTTCTCGGGTATCATTTATCTTCCGACAGGTACCGTGTGATATATATGCCCATCAGCTTCTACATGTCCATTAGTTCCAGAAAAGATCTTATTTTGGACTATCCATAACCGATCTGAAGTGAGTCCCTATTCCCAGTAGTTTCTGACAGTTCTTTCAAATTTGCTTGTTTGATGCACCAGTTTCATTTCCAGAATGGTGATCTAGATACAAGTGAGAAGACAAACTACTTTTTTTTTGACGAAAAGACAAGACAAGATACTTGCTATTAAGTGGAATAATGTACACAACCAGCTGCAGCACTCTCCCAAGCCAATGGTAATACGAACAGTACATGTACCAACAACTCTCTCCAGTATTATTTGTCTTCAGATAAGTAATAGATAAACCACATGTATGCCTAACATGCCCATATATCTTCGTTAGTTCTGGAAACAATTTTTCAACCTTAGGCTGTCCATAGATTAGTTGGACCTCCAAACACAGTCAAATGAGCCACTACTCCAAAACTTGCTCTTTAATAACATAATCAGCTCCAAAACTTGTCTTTCAATCCCATCACAAAAAAGTTAACAAGTTACGTGAGTAAACAATTAAAGAGGGAAAAAAAAGTTAAATATATTGCTGGAAACAAGAAACATACCCAGTAAACTAGATTCCGTTCCTCTCCTTTACTATCATCAATGGCAGTCTTTCCTGTAATGAGCTCCAAGAGCACAACCCCAAAACTGTAGGTATCTGACATGACTGTCGGGTTTGTTTGATTAGCAATCTCTGGTGACATTATATCCAACCGCTCCCACCATTCCAGATGCTACCAATAAGCTCATCCCCAGCTGCGGCAATTTTAGTGGTCCCGAAATCAGAAATCTTTGGACTAAGGTCCCTGCTTAATAAAATGTGATCTGATTTAAAGTCCCTGTGGATTATTGGTGGATCAGATTCAAGATGGAGTTTCTTCAGAACCATAGCTGAATCACGTGCAATTCACATTCTTGTATACCAGTTCAACTCTGCAACAGTTCAGTTCAGTTATTAAAAAACTGAGCATTGGACCTTTTTTTTTGGGGGGGGGTTACAATTGAGCATTAGAACTTAGTAAATGACAAAACTAGAACATAAGCACGTGGCATATATTCAAAACGTTCAAAAGCAACCATTATCAAAATGAGAAAAGAATGCTTCCACATACAATCAGCAGCACACTCTTACGTAAAAGATGCTAAATTCCTTTTTCTTTTTCTCTAGATATACTACGTGCACATGTTCACACATACGTAACACCAACGGGGTTGCAGTTTTATTCCCGGAGCTACATTTTCCTATGTAAACAAATAAAGTTTCACTTTAAGGAGCCTAGAGTACATTTAGCCACTATATCTACAACAACAACAACATAGCCTTTTGTCCCAAGCAAGTTGGGGTAGGCTAGAGATGAAACCTAAAAGAGACGAGAAACAGGGAGACACAAAAAAAGACATAAAGGGAGACAAAAAGAGATCACGGTTCCGGCACGTTGATTGCCAATCTCCAAGCGCTCCTATCCATAGCTAAATCCTTGGAGATATTCCACTCCTTAAGATCTCTCTTAACGGACTCATCCCAAGTTAGTTTAGGTCGACCTCTACCGCTCTTTACATTATCGGCCCGCTTTAGAACTCTACTACGCACCGGCGCCTCAGGAGGCCTCCGTTGGACATGTCCAAACCATCTCAACCGATGTTGAATCAATTTCTCCTCAATTGGTGCCACCCCAACCCTATCCCGAATATCGTCGTTCCGGACTCTATCCCTCCTTGTGTGTCCACAACACCAACGCAACATACGCATCTCTGCTACACTCAATTGCTGGACATGTCGCCTTTTTGTAGGCCAACACTCAGCACCGTATAACATCGCCGGACGAATCGCCGTCCTATAGAACTTACCTTTCAACTTCTGAGGCACCCTTTTGTCACAGAGGACGCCAGAAGCTTGACGCCATTTCAACCAGCCGGCTGAAATTCTATGCCTAACATCTTCATCAATGTCTCCGTCCTTTTGTAGTATCGACCCTAAATACCGAAAAGTATCCTTCTTGGCCACCACTTGCCCATCGAGGCTAACGTCTCCCTCCTCATGCCTAGTCACGCTAAAATCACACCTCATGTACTTGGTCTTAGTCCTACTAAGTCTGAACCCTTTGGACTCTAACGTGTGCCTCCATAGTTCTAACTTCCTATTAACCCTTGCCCTACTGTCGTCAACTAGCACCACATCATCAGCAAAGAGCATACACCAAGGGATACCATCTTGTATGTCCCTTGTGACCTCATCCATCACCAAAGCAAATAAATAAGGGCTCAAAGCTGACCCCTGATGCAGTCCTATTTTAACTGGAAAGTCACTGGTGTCGCCATCACATGTTCGGACAAACGTCACCACATCCCTGTACATATCCTTGATGAGGGTAACGTACTTAGTTGGGACTTTGTGCTTTTCCAAGGCCCACCACATGACATTTCTCGGTATTTTGTCATATGCCTTCTCGAGGTCAATAAAGACCATGTGCAAGTCCTTCTTCTGCTCCCTATATCTCTCCATCAATTGTCGTAATAAGAAAATCGCCTCCATGGTCGACCTACCAGGCATGAACCCAAACTGATTTTGGCTCACATGTGTCACTCTCCTTAGGCGATGCTCGATAACCCTCCCCCAGAGCTTCATCGTTGGCTCATCAACTTAATCCCACGGCAGTTAGTACAACTTTGAACACCTCCCTTGTTCTTGAAGATAGGTACTAATATACTTCTCCTCCATTCTTCAGGCATCTTGTTAGATCGAAAAATAAGGTTAAAAAGCTTAGTCAACCATACTATCGCTCTGCCGCCTAGGTATCTCTACATCTCAATGGGGATACCATCAGGGCCCATCGCTTTACCTCCCTTTATCCTCTTCAAAGCCTCTTCGATCTCTGCCTCCTGAATTCTCCTCACAAAGCGTTTGTTGGTATCGTCAAATTACTCGTCCAACTCAAGAGTAGGACCCTCATTCTCCCCATTAAACAGCTTGTCGAAGTACTCTCTCCATCTGTCCTTGATCTTCTCATCCTTCACCAGAAGTCGATCTGTCCCATCCTTGATGCATTTTATTTGGTTGATGTCCCTTGTCTTCCTCTCGCGGATTCTAGCCATCCTATAAATGTCCTTCTCCCCTTCCTTCGTGCCTAGCCGCTGATAAAGGCCATCATACGCCTGACCTTTTGCTACACTCACAGCTCGCTTTGCAGCCCTCTTCGCTATTTTATAGCCCTCGATGTTGGCTGCACTCTTGTCATGGTGGAGACGCTTGAAACACTCCTTCTCCCTAATAGCCCTTTGCACTTCGTCATTCCACCACCATGTGTCTTTCGCTTCCCGTTTGCCTCCCCTACTCACGCCAAACACTTCCGAAGCCACCTTCCGGACACATGTTGCCATCTTTAGCCACATGTCGTCGGCATCTTCTCCTTCCCAAGGCCCCTCGTCTAGCATCCTCTCCTTAAACGTTTGCGCTGCTTCCCCTCTAAGCTTCCACCACTTCGTTCTCGCAATCTTGGCCCGTTTGTCCCGGTGGACACGTACCCAAAAGCGAAAGTCCGCCACCACAAGCTTATGTTGAGGGACAACACACTCCCCAGGTAACACCTTACAATCAAAGTAAGCACGTCTATCCTCCCTCCTTGTAAGGATAAAGTCGATCTGGCTCGAGTGTTGTCCACTACGAAAGGTTACTAGATGAGATTCCCTCTTCCTAAAGAGGGTGTTCGCTATCAACAAGTCATAGGCCAGCGCGAAGTTCAAAACATCCTCCCCCTCTTGATTCCTACTACCATACCCGAACCCCCCGTGCACCCGCTCGAAACCTACATTAGTCGCACCAACATGGCCGTTGAGGTCTCCTCCTATAAAGAGTTTCTCGCTGATAGGCACGGTACTAACCATGCTATCAAGATCTTCCCAAAACTGCCTCTTGGTGCCCTCGCTAAGATCTACCTGAGGGGCATAGGCACTGATCACATTTAGAGCCGAATCTCCAACTACTAGCTTGACCAAGATAATCCGGTCGCCTTGCCTCCTAACATCAACGACTCCATCCTTCAGGCTCCTATCGATCAAGATGCCTACACCATTCCTATCCGATGTCCCCGTGTACCAAAGTTTGAAGCCAGTATCCTCCACCTCCTTCGCCTTCTGGTCCTTCCATTTAGTCTCCTGAACGCATAAAATATTTACACGTCTTCTAATTGCTGCATCGACTAGCTCTCTTAGCTTACCCGTTAGGGACCCTACGTTCCAGCTACCTAGACGAATCCTAGTTGGCTCGGCTAGCTTCCTTACCCTTCGCACCCGTCGTCCATTTAGCCACTATATCTAAAAGATCCAAATTGGCCTGACAAGTGCACTCTGCAAAATGTAGAATAAAGCAGTATAGATGACGAAAATTCGAGTGGTTTAAAATTGGGGAATTATCTCTATGTGTTGCCCTCGAGTTCAGTTGGCAAACAGAGCAGCCCAGAAAATGAAGGAACTGTTTGCTTTTCATCATCAAAGCTGCACAATGGAAGAGACCACTAGAGCTTCCTAAAAGATGGATTTATCAGTATGTGTATTGTGTATTCTCTTGTGTTATTTTATACTCGAATCACTAACTCACTATAAATGTATCTGAGAGTGGTTATCACTTTATTGGCACTGTTTCTGGGTATCCAGCTCGCTTCCGTCAAATCACACCAATTGCTAATTTGAAACAGATGTGCTACTTGATTTGTTCAATGCCTAATATTGTTGGCAAGACGCAAAAGCCTTCTTGATTCATTTACTGATTAATTATAATCAAGTACATAGGCAGCCAAAAATCTTATCAATTCATATAGCTAAAGGATCCATAGGTAACAGATAAAGAGTGCCGGATGGGAGAACTCACCACTCAAACGTTGATGCAAAGTCCCCCCCCTCTTCATATTCATACACAAGAAGTCGTTCTGTTCCCTCAGAACAGCAACCGAGTAGTTTCACAATGTGAGGGTGGTTAGTTGAATTGAGCACATAGACCTCCCTAAGAAACGCCCTTTGCTTATAGGCAAAATCAAGGGATGTCAACCGCTTGACGGCAACCTGGTTCAAAAAAAAAAGTAAACTATTACAAACGGAAATTATAGTAGTAACCATCCAAGACAAGTAGCAAATTCTGGGTGCAGAATCAGATTTGGGAGTTTGAACATAACGTTTTCTTGTTCCAATCTGATGGATTGAGGTTTCTTTTAGATGTTTCACTTGTGACAGCTGCAATAACCTGCAGGTGCTATTCCTAACACATGATATGTGTAGTGTCAAGTTCAGCACATCATGATACAAGACAGAATGCAGAAAACGCAAAACAGAATAGTATATCCACAATCAGCTCAATGGTGACACAGTGACAATGTTTTAAGATGTACCCCCTCCGTCCCTTTATATCTATCGCCGTTGGTGTGTGTGCTACAAGTTTGATTCGATTTATAGAAAATGCGTGCAACATTTGTATCTCCAAATAAATTTATTAAAAAACTAGATTCAAAGATCTTTCCAATGATACTAATTATGTACTATAAATATTAATATTTTTTAATACATATTTAGTTAAAGTTGTTTCTCGGGAAACGCAAACGATAGATATTTAGCAGAAATTGACCTGTCCAATGCTGGGAAAGTGGCCTTCATAGACTATGCCTTGGCCCTCAGAGCCTATCCTGAGGGTCTTACTGAAATTATCAGTTGCAGCAGAGAGCTCTTCGAAGTTCAACGTTTCCACGGTCAGTGTGAAACTTGTATCATCATCTTCCGATCCTATTGGCCCTGCCTCAAGAAAGCATCGAGCTAACTTCAAATCTAGCAAATCTATCACCCTAGGCACAAATTCACCGAAAACCGATAACAGAACCGAACCGAAAAATCGGTTTTTTGGTATTTCGGTTCGGCTTCGGTTTTCAGTTCTGTGCGATTCGGTGTTCGGCTTCGGCTTCGGTTTTTATGTCAAACCGAACTGATATACCGAGCTACCGAAGTGAGCTACGAAGCCAAGGAAACCAAAGCCGAGGCGCCGAGCGGCTCTGCGCCTGAGCCAGCCCACCAGGCAGCAGCCCACCAGGCCCAGCAGTCCACCATTCACTTTCACTCCCCCTTCTACATCGAGTCATCGACTGGAGACCGCACGCCCGCACCCGGCACCCGCTCGGCGGCTCCCTTGTACCTCCAACCTCCTAACCCTAACGGAAGCGGCGGGCGGTGGCAGGCGGCTCCGAGGCTGGCGGCGCAGTAGGGCGCGACGCCAGGGAGGCCAGTAGCGGCGGCCGGCGGACGTCCGGCACCTCCGCACCTGGGCAGCGGCGGCAGATCGACATCGACCGACGACCGCAGCGGCAGGCGGCAGCGCAACCACCGTCGGCAGCGGCACCTCGGCGGCGCAACCAGCCAACCACCGTCGTCAAGCTCCTCTACAACGGCCGCAAGAACAGAGCAGTCCTCCAATGTAAGCTTTAGTTCTTGTTCTTGCTTAATGCATAATGCTTAATAGATCCAGATGCCTACCTGTTGGTGATGTTTCTTGTTAGTTGATTAGTTAATTAGTTTGTACCCTTACTAAGTACCTAGATCTAAAGCATATATGGCCTACCTGATGTTTTCCTTCATTGGTTTTTTCGGTTTTAACCGAGAAAACGAACTAAAAAACCGAACCGAAATTGGTCGGTTCCTGAATTTTTAGCAAACCGATCGGGGTCATTTTCTGGAAACCGAAATATTGGGAAACCGAACAAACCGAACCGAGCCTTCGGTAAAAACCGAATGCCCAGGCTGACAAATCTATGCTCAATCTATTAAGAGATATGCAGAATTGCAGACTGTACAAGAGTAAAGGATCCTGACTAAGTTCAAAAGATATAGAACTGAGTATTGCTTCAGTGCTGTCCCAAAAATTAAATCGCACAGATATATGCAGGGAGGATTTGAAGTAAAGAAGACACAAGAACCATATCACTGTGGTTCTGAATAAACAAGTCATTCACGCTAGGGGTTGAAGAAAACAAGAACAAACAAAGGAACCTTCGTTTAGAAACCATCCAGTAATCCTGCATTCCCTTTGAAAAAGGAAAGAGAAAGGAACATCAAGAATCCTACCCAATGCTGCATTTTTAGGAACGAATCAGGACTAGTAAATCAACCTGGCATTTCCTTCTGAATGCGGGGATGCATGTACTAATTGGTCATTCCTGCAACAGCTTGAGATTAAGCATTGCAGAAAGGAATTCGAGGGCCGCAGAAACTACGGAAACTATCGGAAACCAATCCAAATTGAAGCTAGAGAAAACGGAAGGACAAAACATCACAGAAAGAAAACCAAAAACAATGAAAAAAAAGAACACAAGAACTCGGATACAAAACCCCCTGAAAATGCTACCTAATAAAAGACCAAGCCTGGAGGGTAGGGCCGGCTGTCCATTTCACCCGTACCCAAATCTTTCGGATTGAAGCATCCGCGCAGCCTCTTCATCCTGTCTCCTGGAGAGGAAAAGAAAAGAACCCAAGAAGATCAGCCAAGTTGAGCAAAAAAACTTATGGTACAGATCCAATAGCTGGAAGATCCGACGAAAACCTCAGAACAAGGAACTCGTTCTCCCCACTGCAATTGACCGAGAACGGGGCTCGAGAGGGGCGAGCGGGAGCGAGAGAGCTATGCCTATGCGTGTTCACTGTTCAGGGCGCAGGCTCAGGTTTGGGCCATTTGGCCGTTTGGCTGGGCGGAAGGGGAAGAGAAGAATTTCCAGAAAAAATAACAAAGGAAAAGAGGGGCGGACGGATATATAAACATGCCTCGCGCACGGGACACGGCACCCGCTGCGGCTGGGTGCTGGGCCGCTGGCTAGGGACTAGGAAGGCAACCAGGCAGGCATGTCTCTAGGCCCACCAAGCCCGAGCCGAGCCTAGGCCCAATCAAGAGTCAGGATCAGGTTCTTTTTTTTTTGGAAAAAGTCCACTTTTCCTTCTAAACTTTTGCGAAAGTCCGCTTTTTCTCCATGAACTTCAAAACCGGGCAAACCACTTCCCTCAACTTTTGAAACCATGCGTTTTACCTCCCTAACCCGGTTATAAGCGGTTTTGAAGGTGGTTTTGTCTTTTCTTTTTTATTTATTTTGGCTAAATCTTTGAAAAAATATAGTAAATCACAGAAAATCATAAAATAAAAAATCTAATTTTGTTGGACTCCACATGAGTAGATCTATACAGTGAATATATAATATGGTATACTTTAGTGCAAAGTTTTTGTTGTAGATTTTGATCTATTCTTTTCTGTAATTAATTAGAATAATTCATAACTGCAGTTTCTATGATCCAATTATGGTGAAAATTTTATGGTAGCTTAACTATTATATGCTTGAACTATAGTAAAATTTTCATACTCATTAGATAATGTATAACTTAGTTATTGAACTGTAGTGAAATTTTCATACTCATTGGATCATGTATAACTTAACTAAGTTATACATGATCCAATGAGTATGAAAATTTTACTATAGTTCAAGTATATAATAATTAAGTTACCATAAAAATTTCACCACAATTGGACCATAGAAACTGCAGTTATGAATTATTTCAATTAATTACAGAAAAGAATAGATCAAAATCTACAACAAAAATTTTGCACTAAAGCATACCATATTATATGTTCACTGTATAAATCTACTCATGTGGAGTCCAACAAAATTAGATTTTTTATTTTATGATTTTTTTGTGATTTACTATGATTTTTTAAAAATTCAGCCGAAATAAAGAAAAAAAAAGACAAAACCGCCTTCAAAACCGTTTATAACCGGGCTAGGGAGGTAAAACGCACGGTTCCAAAAGTTGAGGAAGGTGGTTTGCCCGATTTTAGAGTTTAGGGAGGAAAAACGGACTTTCGCAAAAGTTAAGGGAGAAAAAGTTGACTTTTTCCTTCTTTTTTTCTCTCTAAGCCCAAGCCTAGCCTAGGTCGAGCCTAGACCCAATGAAGGGTTAGGGTCAGAAAAATAGGCCCGAGCCCCGAGCCAAGCCCCGAGCATACTCCGTGGATGAGTGTGATGAGTCGATCCTACTCCCTTCTTCCTTCGTTCCAATATAAATACACATCTTATATTTTGAGGAGTCAATCTTCATTAAATTTGATCAAATATATACATAAAAATACTAATCTTTATAATGGCTAATAAGCGTCATTAGATTGATCATGAAATACTTTTATAATAAACTTATTAGAGATATAAATATAAATATAAATATTATTTTTTAAGTAACTAATCAAACTTAAAAAAGTTTGATTGCTTGAAAAACGAGATATGCGTTTATTTTGAGGCAAAGATAATATGTTGTATGGAGTTATTTTTAACCTTTTTATTTTAGGTTAAATATTGAAGTTTGACTTTTGATCAGCCGATTCAGTATTTGACCTCTTTGGTTACTTGAGAAGAGGGTTGGAGCTGATACATACTCTAGACCTTTGTGGTTGCCTCAAAAACGAGTGAAGGGACCGTGACACCTAAGAGAGATGAATTTGACTTTCTAAAAATTCTACTCTTAGACTATGTCCTCTAATTTCCACCTAGTCAAAAACATATGCACTAAAGTACACAAAATAAATTCGGAAGCTTAAGGGTGTTAGAGATGTAAACTCTCATCGACGACTCCGGTAGGTATCAAGAAGCTCTCCACTTCCCCTAGCCCTTGTTGGAGCCCCTTGCAAGGATGCTCTCGCAAGGGTCGAGCTCCTGGCCGAGTAACTCCGTGGATAGCCCACGGGCCTCTCCCACATGCAAGTGGGCCTTTGAGACACCTCTCCCAAACCTCACGTCATCTTCACTATCGAGCTTTTGATCGAAACGACCCTAGAGTATACTAGTGGTGTACACACCACAATGCGGTTGGTGTGATCTCGCAAGAATACAAACCCGATCACTAAGTAGTAAGAGGTATGTAAACCTCACTAAACACTAGTCCTAAACCTAGAGCAAGCCCTAGTGCGGTGTCTAACTAGTCTAAGCACTTCGCAAAACACCTACACTAATCACTTAATCTTTTGTTGAGTCTTGTTTGGCCAGAGCACTTGGGAGAGTATCTAAACACTCCAATATCTTTAGCATACTCTAGCACCCCCCAAAGGGCCAGCCATGGGGGTATAAATAGCACCCCAAAAAAACTAGCTATTGGAGCAAGACAGTAGCTCGCTATGTAGTCACCGGATTGCTTCGGTGCTACCACTAGACTAATCCGTTGCATGTTCCTAAGCAAGCCATTAGACTAGCCATTGGGCACTTTTCTAGAGTCTAGTGCCTATCACCGGATCAATCTAGTGCCCTCTTCTCATATTTAGAACCTCTCTATTGGCCATCTTATAGTCCGACGCTCCTTCTCTATTCACATCGGATCAATCTGGTTAGTGAGACACCCCTCTGGTGAATAGTTTCAGCGCATGGTCCAGTGCTTGTATTACCGTCACCATCATACCAATTCGGTGTCTTCTAGAAGCCTGCACTTATGGTTTGCAACACTATAGTCTGGAGCCCTAGGGGGACCCATCGGATCATAATCTAGTGCACGCACTGGACTTTGTTTCTTCGTGTCTTTGCTCTAGCTTGCTTCCATTTTATGTCTTGGACTTCTTGCATGTCTTATGGGTCTTTAACATAGCTTCTAATGCCTTGCTTGAGGTGTTGATCATTCAGATCACCATTTTGCCTAAGTCCAAGTCCACCTTGCAATAATTTGAACTATATCTTGCATACTAAGAAACATTATTAGTCCAAATGGTCATGTTGTTCATCAAACACCAAAATGAAACTTAATGGTCATAGGGTCCATTTTCCATACAACGAGGATGTAGGCATGCTTTTGTGGTGTGTTTGAATCTCAAGTTAAATCCTTGTCTCCCGTGTTTGTTGTTGTTATTTCACTTGTCTCGTGCTCTGTTTCTCACTCTTCAGTTCACATTTAGTATGTCCACCCGATCTATCTCTTAGGTAAATTTCAGACCATGGGTAGGATACTAAGAGGGTCTCCTAACTTCAAGGAAGTATCGTAATTAGTTGATCTATTTTTGGGCCATATTTGCTAAGGTATTTGTGTTTTTTCATAACCTCCAAAACTTTTGATCGGAGATTTATTGGAACTTTAGGACTTTGCTAATTTGATGCTTTGAAGTATGAAAAAAAAGGTTTTAGCACATTCAACCCCTTTTAGGCTTTGCTGATCTTTTCACAAACCCTTAAACACTAATCTCAGACTTCCTCTATAAGTTGATTTCCTAGGGCAGCCCACGTAACAAAACCTCCTAAGAATGTACTCATTTTCTGGTGGTGGTTGACGTAAAACAACCACCCCTAGAAATCTACACATATTTGCAGGGATAATTTCTTATGCCAACTGTATTTGGAAAACGATAAAATTTTGAGGGGATGCTGACTTATATTTTCAATCGTTGTATATAAATTCATATCTTTTTCAAATAAATTGAGATGAAGATAAATATTATATCGTAAATGTAAAGATTAAAGAGACCTAAATTTTGCATTTGGCCACTTTTATGTTTGAGTTCATTTAGGGCTAGAGTATTCCTTATAAGCTCTCAAGTTTTAAAATTCAAATATTTTAATATTTCAAATAACCTCACGCTCCGTTCAAAAATTATAGTATTTGATGAGATCTAAAGTCTAGTGGTTGATATTTTTTCATTTAAGATTGTTTGTGCACCCAAATATTTTAAAACTATTTGGAGAAGTTAATACAGAAGAGTAGCATACGATATTTATAGAAGTGATTACGAAGTTTGGTAATAAGAGAAGCTTGCACGATGCTCAAGGTCGTGAGTTTCAATCCCTTTGAAATCATATATGCGTATTGCGTGAAAAAATATTGACACTCGAGTTTGCAACGTTTGACCGCGTAGCGCCAACCTGGGCAAGAGATTTATTTTGTTATTTTGGGCACATGTTTATATTTTTTTGTATTTTTCTTTAAATTTTGTAGGGACGGTTGACTCAAATAATCAACTGGTTTGGGAAATCGATTTTCAAGTGCAGCTATTTATGTCAGTCACCCTGAAAAATTGACTAGTCAACCACCTATAGAAATCAACGTTTTAGGTGTGGTTGCTTATATTATTAACTAGGAGGCTTCCCCGCGCGTTGCCGTGGGTACGAAGGAGGAATATAAATATGTTATAATGTTAACTAATAAAAATTAGTAGATGTATATGTATAGATTTATTAGCATAATCGTGGAGATTGTATCCATAATGGATGATGTGTCTCGCTAATATGGATATCATAATTCTTGTGCTAGTGAACTTTAATTGTAGTGGACCGCTGAGGTGGACACCTTGCATGTCAAGAGAAATTGCTAGTGGCAAATGATAATGGACTGCTAAGGTGGACGTATTACATGTCAAGAGAAATAGCTAGTGGGGGTTTTGCTTTATAAGAGTTATAGATTATATCAGCTTATTAGTTATATCAACTGCCATAAAATCGGTTTCGAGGACCATTGCAAAACCGCCATGTAAACCTGATTTCTACACTCGGCGGTGTAGAGGCAGTTTTGCAAACCATTCTTGAAAATAGATTTTGAATTCATCTAAAAATCATTTATGTAGTAATGTTAAGGTCTACACCATGACTTGATTGAGTGGTGTTAAATCTTGCAGCTCGCCGTGCTATTTGTGTGGGGCATCTCAGTTATGAAATATTTATGAGATAATTTTTTTATCCCTTCTTTGGTTCGTTCATTTGTGTGGAAAGATTTTATCATTAGTTACGATATGAGCAGTCAAGATGAATGAAATATTTCACTCGTATCAAGTACGCCCAACCAAGTACTAGACTGTAATATCCTGCAACAACTCTACCACACCGCACTCTTTCCCAGTGTTCAACAAAGTTAAAAGGGTAAAGGAATGGTCTCCCAATTTCCCAAAACAACCGGTTCATACCAGGGTAAAGTTTCAACCATGGCACAACTTTCTCTGCATATAATTGAGAGCACATCGAGTGGGCAGACGCACCAAATGTCGCAGTAAAATACATCCATTGTATGATTCCAGACAATAATAATATCGTGCGGCCAATCCTCGACTCAAACTTCCAAATTAATTCGCCTTCCTGGTGTCTTCTCCCGATCCCCTTTGCAATTATGTAAGTATTATATTCTGCTGTCGTCTCATATGTCCTGATGAGAGCACCAAGATGTCAAAGACAACAAACGTAAAGTAATCCACATGATCAAGACAAGCACAATTCCAGGTGATAAACCCTCGGGCACTAGACGCAAAGCTGACAAAACTGTCAAAGCATGCAAATCTTGATCATCTCGAAGTTGATGTCTTAAACCTGCTGTCCACATACCGAGAGTATAGCTCCTCTCTAGAGTCAACTCGCAGCCAATAATCGTGCGGCATTAGCTAGTGTAGATCAACTGCATTATTGCCGTGCCCATGAATCCACTGGTGCGCATGAGTTGACGATGTACGATGATGATGGACTACTGGCCTACTGCTGTCCTGCCCCAGTAGACCTCTGGTTTCGCAGTAGATAACAAAGTTTCCAGTTGAGTACTCCCTCGGTTCTAAAATAAGTATCGTTCTTGTTTCTCGAGAAGTCAAACGTTTTTAACTTTTATCAAATATCTACAACAAAATATTAATATATTTATAATACATAATTAGTATCATTAAATGGATTATAAAATCTATTTTTATAATAAATTTATTTAGAGATATAAATTTATTAATATTTTTAAAAATCTAGCCAAACTTGAAAAAATTTGACTAACACAAATATCATAGTGACACTTATTTTGAGACGAATGGAGTACCTCGTTTCAGCCATATTCCAATCAAGGACATCAAGGACGACGTACCTTCTGTTGACAAATACATATATACAGTATATATATGGAAGTTATCACATATAGCTAGCTCGTGCAATACGAGGACAATTCAAGGACTCCAAGTCTAACTGTCCAAGTGAAGAGAACCTAATCCTCACATTTTAAATGACTGCTAGCTTGAGCAGGACGACCAAAGTATCAATGCATCATGCATATATACTCTCTCCATGTTGGTAAAAGAAGTCGTTTTAGACAACGACACGGTCTCCAAAGCATAACTTTGACTTCATTTTTCTATAAAAATATTTATTCAAAAGTGATATATATATACTTTTATGAAAGTATATTTCAAGATAAATCTATTCATATTGTTTTCACATTTCTAAACTCAACAACTTAAAAGTTATTCATGATTTATATTCCCAATGTTTGACCCAAACTTTGTTCAAAACGACTTCTTTTACCAACCTGGAGGGAGTATACCTTGCAGTGCAGCACTCTTCAGGCCCTTTCATCTCCAACTCCAATACAACCAAACTTGGTCACTAACCCAATACGGAGTACATTGTTATTAGTTTATTACTCTCTTGATGACACCAACAAATAGAGCTGCACCAGAGAAACTAAACACCTTCTCAACCTCAACGATACAAAAGGATAAAACCTAGGCCTTGCTTTGAGAGCATGGAGCCCTGAAGAACCTGCAGATTTCTCCTCTCCCTGCTGCACGCACTTTAGCAACTGTCACCTAGACCAGTGCTGCTACTTGCTCATAGCTAAAGCTTCTTGTACGGATGAAAGAGATCAGAGCCATGAGGGCCCTGCTGGACCGGTGCCTGTCGCCGTCCAAGAAGGCCCGCGCCCGCGAGCCGCCGGAGGGCTGCCTGGCGGTGTACGTGGGCGTGGCGAGGGAGCGGTTCGTGGTCCGGACCGAGTGCGTCAACCACCGCCTGTTCAGGGCGCTGCTGGAGGAGGCCGAGGAGGCGCGCGGGCCCTACTGCTACGCGGTGGGCGGGCCGCTCGAGCTGCCATGCGATGCCGGCGCGTTCGCGCGCGCTGTGGAGGCGATCGAGCGGGAGATGGCCGAGGAGAGGACCACGGTCGGGTGCAGTGGCAGGGGTATCGTGAGGGCAGGGCACTCGGAGGCTCACCGGCCCGCGGCGGCGTGGTGATAGCCGGCGGCGGCTGGCAGGTGACCCGTGACCGTGGGTCGTTTGACTTGTGTGTGTTATCTCCTATTCTCCTCTTCATGGTTAGCTGGTGGCTGGCATCCAGATCTGTATATATAGATAAGTTTAATACCATGGCCTTGTAACTGCTTCATTTTGTACTTGTGAATCTTGGACTAGTACATATAGAAAGATTTTTAGAAGACAATCTTATGGAGTTGGAAAAAAAAAACTTATCTAGGTTACGCAGGCTAAGCTCCTTTGGAAACAACGGAGCAAAGTGCGAGCAGCGTTGGAAGGCGATGAAAATACTCTACTTCCATGTCTGTGCCAATCAGCGGCATCGACGTAACCAGATTCAAATTATCGAGCATGGAGGGTGTGAGCTCCATAATCACGAGCAAAAAGCTGCTGTTCTGCATGCCTTCTATGTCAACCTTCTGGGGAGCTCCCGTACCACCAACTGGAGGTTTAATCTTGAAGACCTCTACCCCGAGGGTGCTCTTCACCTTGATCATCTTGCTGATACCTTTGATCACGCTGAAATCCATCTGGCATTCCACCATATGCATGCTAATGCCAGTCCTAGGCCAGACGGTTTTGGACCCCTCTTCTTCAAATCCACTTGGGCTACCACTTCTCCTGCCCTCTATTCCCTCTTCAACTCTTTCTACTCCCATTCTTCTGACATTGAACGGTTGAACCGGTCGTACCTCGTTCCCAAGAAAGAAAATGCTTGAAAGCCTCAAGATTTCAGGCCCATTGCCCTTCAAAACTCGACTATCAAGGAGATTTCTAAAGTCCTTACGAAGAGGCTCCAATCGTTTATTCCCTTGCTCATCGGTGATGATCAAACTGGGTTTGTTTTGGGGAGATGTAACGCTGACAGCTTCGTCTATGCGGCTGATCAATGTTGCTACCGCCACAACTCCCCAACAATTATCCTTAAGCTTGACTTCCACAAAGCTTTCGACTATGTTAACTGGGACAGTCTGAACAGAACTCTGCTCTGCTGTGGCTTCCCTGATCGGTGGTGCTCTTGGGTCCAAAACTTGTTGCGCACGGGCAAAACTGTGGTCCTTCTTAATGGTGTCCCAGGTCGTTGGATAAATTGTCGCAATGGTCTTCAGCAAGGGGATCCTCTCTCTCCCTATCTGTTCATTATTGTTGCTGACATTCTTTCGAAGACTCCTCCACCATTCACCCTTGGCTAATTCAATTGTGCACCCACTCATCCCGGATGCACCCTGTCCAGTGCTTCAATACGCTGACGACACCTTAATTTTCCTTTGGTGCTCTGCTGATGTTGTCGCCCAAACTAAACAAATCTTGGAGCTCTTTGAAGATGCCACTGGGCTCTCCATCAATTATCACAAGACTACCTTCCTTCTTGTTGGTGTGCCTGATGGCATTTCCTAGTCGCTCGCCAACTCTTTTGGCACTTATGTGTCCACCTTCCCTCAACGCTACATTGGCCTTCCTCTCTCCCCTCATAAGATCTCTGTGAATGATTGCCTCCCTCTCATTGCCTCTTGCGACAAGCACCTTGCTAGCTAGCATGCCTCGTTACTAAACAGAGCTGGACGCCTCACCCTCTCCACCGTGGTTCTCAGCTTTGTCCCTCTTCATTTCTTATCCGCGATCAATGTTCCTAAGACGGTGATCAAGGCTATCGACCGCTGTCGGAGAGCTTTTTTCTGGACCAGAGATGACTCTTGTCATGGTTCCAATTGCCTCGTTGCTTGGGATATTGTTTAGTCTAGCAAAGACGCTGGCGGCCTTGGCGTCAAGGACTTGCACCTTCAAAACCGGTGCCTGTTGATGAAATATATCGACAAACTCTTGTCTAACGATTCGATTGCCTGAAAAAGAATTGATTCTTCGGGACGCTGCTTCTTTCGACACCCCAGTCACCGGTTCACATAGCTATCTCTGGAGAATCATAGACGATGAGCTCAACACCTATAGGTTTATCACTTATGTCAATGTCCGCGGTGGTGCTTCTACCTCCTTCTGTTTTCATCATTGGCTTCCTGGGGGTCCCCTCTCCTCCACTCATGCTGCTCTTTTCTCTCATACCACGAGGTCTAACGTTTCAGTGCAATGTATTTTCCAAAATGGGTTTGAATTGAGTCTCAGGCCTCGTCTGACTAACGCTGCTAGTGTCGAACTAGACAACCTTCTTACACGTTTGCAGGAGTTTGAGCTCAGCGATGGAACGGATGTTAGGCTTCCTAAAACTACCAGGAGGCCGTACACCTCAAAGGACGCCTACGCCGCGCTTGATCAGACCCAGGAAACACCTGACACACATGGAGATGTATTGGGGGAACTCGTGTGCCAAATAAAGTTAAAGTGTTTGCTTGGTTGTATTTTGAAGATAGGCTGAGCACCAGGTCCAACCTCCATGACAAGCATATACTGGACGACGCTACATTTCAGAGATGCGGCTTTGCTGTTGAGGATAGGCTCCACACCTTCTTTCTCTACCCAGTAAGCACCGTGGTTTGGCGCAAAATCGGCCTTGAAGGCGCCTCTTCGGTGACTGATGATGACCTGTGGAGCTATGATACTCCCGCTAACCGGGAGCCGCGGTTATGGCCTTTTGTGATGCTTACCATTCTCTAGAGATTATGGGATGCTAGGAATGGTGAAATTTTTAGAGGAGAAACTCCTAGCATCGCGGTTGTCATTAGGAAAGTCTGTGATGATTTTGTGATCTGGCGAAAACGGTTAAAAAGCCGAAAATCTTGTAAACAGTCTTAATGACTGGCGTAGCTATCTCCTTGCTTATAACTCTGCTACCCCCTCCAGTCAGCTGGAGGGTCTTTGAATAGAATTTGGTGGGGAAGCTCTCCCCCACGTTTGTGTTAAAAAAACAATCTTATGGAGTTGCCTTCTAGGTATAATTTAAACGCCCACATCCATTAATTATTTTTAGAGACAAACATTTTGTGAAGACGGCTTTGTAAATAGTCAGACGAGCTCCGAGCAAACGCCGGCTTCAATACTATTAATCATTTTAGAGGCGGGTATTCTAATATAACCACCTCTGCTAATCAACTATTAATAAGGACAGACGTTCTAAGGCGGTTTCCTTTGTTAATGGATTAATAGAGGACAAGACGGCCGAACAATCTGCATAGTTCGATATATATGGTTATTGCAAAGCGGATATGTGGGTTAGGGGCACGAATGGGAGGGGTGAGGGGATTCACCAGGATCTCATCCCTGCAAAGTGAGAGGGGATAGGGTTAATCACAGCCATGGCAGGAACCTAATGTTAGGGTTTGAGAATTTACCCATGAGGACGGGGCGCACAATGGGGGAGGCCTAAGTCCGGGCTATAGCCTGCACGCCAGGATCCAGCAGCCTACGCTCAAGGAACTAGCCGCCGCCGCCGCCGCTACTTGTGCACTGGAATCTCGTTGGAATCCCGCCGCAGCCGCGTGTCGTGGTGATCTGTGTCGCGTGACAGCTGTGGAGGAGGAGCATATCAAGCCATGGGTGCGCCCATGCCATTGTTGCTTGTCTCCAGAGAGGGTGGATTGGGGTCGCCGCTGCTGCTTGTGTTGCCTCCTAGCTAGAGAGGGAGAGGGAGAGAGAGAGAGGGAGGGGGATGGGAGGGGATTGGGGTCATGGGAGTAGGGGCGGACGTGAAGGAGTCGGTGGTGCGCTAAAATTAAGAGTTTTTTTAAGTCCGCGGGGTTTGCCACACAGACGTATTTTTGTTGGTCTCGTCTGCGCTCTAGCAAATTATAATACAGACGCGTCCCAAATATAAATCACAGACGCATTTTTAGAGCCGCGTCTGTTTTGGATGTATTTTTCCGAGCCAATATATCACAGACGCGTCTCTCGTACCCGCGTCTGTGATGACACATCACAGACGCGTTATGTTTTCACGTCACTAGACTGTGGTGTCTGCTATTTCCAATTTTTATATAGTGGTGCGCGGAGGGTGCAGTGGCAGCTGGCCGTCTTCTGCAACAGCCCCAGCAACATCATGGTCTTCTCGGAGTCATCATAGCAACACCATGGTGTGTGGTGGCCGGTGGGTGCAGCGGCAGCTGCACGTCTTCGTAGTCGTCTTAGAGGCTGAGCGCTCATGGTCCGCCGGGAGCAGCCGGCGAGCAGTAGGCGCCGATGCACCAGCTGCTTTCATCAGCGCTGGCCCATGGTCGTCAGGACCAGCATGCAGATGGCAGCCATCTTGAGAGAAGCAGCGGTGGCCATGCTTGGTACGGTCTAGCTAGCTCTGCAAGACTGTGCTGTGCTCCCAGCAAGTATGTGTATGTGCGAGGTGCAAGTGCGAGATGTCACTGAAACTTTGCCCCATTTTTATAGACAAAAGCGCGAGCCGAGTAACCGAGCAACCGAGCTAGGTGTAGGCTCATTAACGACGACTGATGACTCAGCCCCTACGTGTTGGCTAGAGAGCTCCTATCGACCTGTTGGGGTTGCCCCAGAAAGGAATACTCCCATCTTTGTAAAAATAACTGTATATCAGTTTCCCATAAGCTTTGCCATACGGAGTGAAGATATACTGCTAGCATGTGGAAATAACTGAAGTCAGTTCCCGATAAGCTTTGCCTCCTTCCGAGTTAAAGAAAGATATCCATGAGCTCACTAGTTTCATTTTGCATGGTAGATGGGAGACACCAGGCGAAAAAGAAAGGACCCAGTAAATGGGTTGCTTGTGTACAATAAAGAAACTGTGGATAAGATTAAGAATAATATATAATGTGGGATTGAGCTAAGATATCTTTTCATAGATTAAGCCAAAAAATGGCATACCTATTTATATGCTTCTCAATGTGTGCCTAATGAGCTTCTGCATCCCAATTTTATAGGTGCCCCAACAATATTGTTAACAATACTGAAGCCCCAACGCCTGAAGGTGAACCTGAATTGGGAATGACTGGCTGGTTGTTAGCACTGTTCACCATCCGGCAACAGAACTAAGCGAGCCAGGACCTGAAGATGATGAAGCGCCAGTGCGGAGGCCCATCCAGGAGCCAAGGCCCAACCCATTCGTCGCAGGCCCAGATTGGCAGTCGTAGTAGAGACTACTTAAGAGGGAGGGCAAGGCGGTATTGGGTTACGACCCCTGTAACTGAAACTCTTAATTCTGTTTCTGAATCATTCATCGTTAAGCACTCATAGTTAATACAGTTGTATCTGTTCTTCTAGCAATTTCTTTCTTCTTCCCCAATCCAGTGCGAACACTGGTCTGTTCACGGAAGGAGTCGGAAGCACCAGCATTGAAACGGAGCGTCCACGTCAGGCGTCCGAGTGCTCTGATCAGTGGGCGTGATTCGTAAGTTTAGACATAGTTGCGCCTGTGCGAATCACATGTCGGCATCGCCGATGTATTTAAGAGAGAGTAAGGGGAGAAAGAGGGTAACAAGAATTTACCAAAGAGAGAATTATGTATTTGGCACTAAAACAAATCGATCTTTCATATTTGGCACTAGAAAATTTGAACTTCCTTATCTAGCATCGAGTTGAAATTTTCTTTCGTAAATGGCACTGCCTTCCATTTAGACCAGTAACGGTGTCAAGTGGCTAGCAAAATGACATAAATGGCCTTGATTGTAGCAGAAGTCCATGGTGCTAAATAGGGAAAAAAATAAATAGACAGGTTGTCAAATAAGAAAATCATAAATATCATAAATATACTTTGAACTAAAATATGGATTTTTTATAATTGAAGACTGCAAATAAATAATCAATAAATTTCAAATTGGTAATAGCAGGTACACATTATGCCCCTCACTCTTCCTTTCATCTCGGCCACAGATCAAGGATGCATGGCTCAGGATGGCTGCTGGTTAAAATACGTAACTTATATTTTCAAGGTATTTATCTTTTAGTTTTCTAAAAGAAAAGGAGAGTATATGGCGTCATCATAACATCATGGCTCAAGAGCAGGAGCACTCCGCGCATGGCTCGGCCGGCGTTTGACGTCGAGCGATTTAGCACCGGGCCGCGTGGCCACGAGTGCGCCCAAGTCGTGTCGCACCATCTGGCATCGCTATCCTGGTCCACACCGGCGCCGGAGAGGCCGCGTTTTGCGCAACACAGCCGCCGCTCGTCCCACGCCCAGAGCCACATGACCTGCATCGCGTCGAGCTCCTCCAGCGCCATCGCGTCATCTCTAGACAGAGAAGTTGCTCGACGACCTCCTCCTCCTTGCCGAGACGCACGCTGCGCTGCGCATGAACGGTCGTGGCACATCTAGGCTTGGCGCGGATCTTGCAGGTGACTATGCAGGAACTTCTCGATCGCTCCCTTCTCCCCAAGGAGCTGCGCGTGCGGCCCATTTCGGGAGCCGGCAGGCGATGCCGCCCCGCGGCCTGTTCGCGATGACGAGCCAGGTGGGTTGGCCGGAGCACCAGCGGGCGAGCTCGCCCCGTCGCATCCCCCGCACCGCGGCCTAGCACTAGCGTCGGCGGGCGAGACCGCTCTGCCGCGCCCCCTCGCGCTGCGAGCTGGGACCAGTGCTGGCGGGCGAGGAACTCACAACGCGTCCCCCGCGCCTCGATCTGCCGAGTCCGGTGCGAGAGGCCGCCGCGCCTCTGCGAGCTCCTGGGCAGGAGACAAGCCGCCGGCCGCGAGCGAGTATAGAGGGGCATTTTGGTACTTCCGAAAGAAATATGACAGGGTAACGCAGTCAACTAACGGATGGATGCACTAAATGGACGGTAGTGCCATTTACAGAAGAAAATTTCAACTCGATGCCAAATAAGGAAGTTTAAAATTTTTAGTGCTAAATAAAGAAGACTCATTTGTTCCCGCGCCAAATACATAATTCTCTCTTTACCAAAACAAAACCCCAACTAATCAGACCTCTGTTCTCTCCCCCTTGCATGCTCGTTCACCCTGCTTCTTACTTCTTCCCCAATCCTATTTCTTCCTCTGCCGATCTATGTTCCTAACACCTGGCAGCGAGCTTCTGAAGTTCGGCGAGTAGCAGTTGCGTATCGAGGTTCATGGCTCCCAAACGCTTGGCTAATAGAGTATAATGGAGGTGAAGTGATGGTGGTGGTGGGCGATCCAGGTCGCAAACGATCACGGGACCGAGGAACTATGGGATCTCAAGCGCGTCACAGCAACTCACTGCACCGCGCCGAGAGCAACAGACCGCGGTCGTTTGTGAATCGGAGTGGAGAGAAGAGGAAGCGAAGCTACAATCGATGAATCTGAATACCAGGTGTTAGGAACATAGATCGGCTTTGGCTTGGTCCAACCTCAGCATGGTTCTATTAATTCCATCTGTTAGTTCCGTAGCTGTAAACATAAGGAAGAGAATAGGTAAATGGACCAAATTTAACTTAAGTTAATCTCCTTCGCAATCCTGATGATAAATATATTGGACTTTCTGCCTTTGCTTCTTTGTAAGAGATTTCATATCTGCTTTCAACAATGGGATTTTCATTTTCAGGCTGCACCAGCAAGACTATGATAATAATTATAACAAATAAGAAGTGTATCCAATCTAAAAGCTATAACATGTATGTTGAGATTGCTTTAAATTATATGAAGAGCAAGCAAATGATATAGGCATGATAATGGAAACAATAAATGAGTGAGTACAATAGAAACATACCACTGAAGCAACAAGCCTGGATTGGAAGCTAGTGCTTCGTCAATCTTTTCTGAATAAATACTCAGAAAGCTTAGCTTTTGAAATGCTGAAAAGGGCACAAATTCATTAGAAACATGTTCTTCTGATCATGCAAAAAAAATGTAATAAGCAGCTGTTTTTAACTGAGGCTGAGCTAAATGACTGCTTTGCTACACCAATTAGTAAGAACTACTACTCTGTAGCTGGCTACAAAAAAATAACTTATTCTGTAGCCATTTTGAGTTACGATAATTACTATGCTAATTTACGAGATTATAGTAACTCCTTACTAAGTGGTTTACCGTAACGGTAAATATCCCCATGTGTTATAGTAACACAACTATCGTAAATATGTATTCAATTTATCGTAAATTAGTATACAAAATTATCGTAAATGGAGGTGGCTATAGAATAACTTATTTCATGTGTGTATATATATATATTGTCCATAAAACAATGCCAAAGCAATAGCCAAGAAACTGTTATCATCAAAATGATGGCCATCAAATAAAATATTGCAGGAACTTGTAAGTGCAGGAACTATAGAAACATTTTCACAATGCTATTTTCACCGTCGGTCTTTGGAAACCATTTTCACCCGGATATACCTGAGCAAAATGAGCCTGGCCCGTGGACCCGGCCTGAGCCCAATGGGTTTTAGCCCGCCCATGAACCTTACTGGACAGGGCCTGGGCAGAGATCCCGTTGCCCAGAAAAAAAAATTCTTGGCCCAAACCCAGCCCGAAATATTGTTTTCGCTATAAAATACACGGGCGGCCCGCCCAGGCCCGGGCCTGGCCCGAGACCGGCCTAGAAAATTAGGCCCGGCTTGCCCAGTGGTACAGTCATGGACGGACCGTTTTCAGCCTAAAATAAGTAGTCTTTTTTCGGCCTGGCCCGAATCTGGCCCGCAAAATGCTCAGGTCTACTGCTGGATCACAATAATGGAACCAACAGTGAAAACCCTCTTCTAGACCTAAAATTTGAAACTCACTGGCACTACCGGACTGTGGCAGTTTGCCGTGTGCCCCAGACACACGGCAAAGGAACTGGGGCACATGGCGACCTCTTTGCCGTCGGCCGCCCACAGCAACTAGCCCACAGCATACATTCTGATGGCAAAGGGGCTCTTTGCCGTGGGCCAGGCGTCGGGCACACGGCAACCTTTGCCGTGTGTCATCGTCGACCGTCGGCCAAAAAAAGTTGCACTGGACAACAGTAGATGGTGTGATGGAGGGTTTGCCGTGTGCTTGACGTGAGGCACTTGGCAAACTTTGTTGTGTTCCTCCATGCGGCCGTCGGCATTGTTTTCGCAAAACTTTCTTTAATTGTTTTCAAAAAATGTTTTTGCCGTGTGTTGTGCATGGGGCACACGGCAAACCCTAGATCTTTGCCGTGTGTTGTGCATGGGGCACACGGCAAACCCTAGATCTTTGTTGTGTGTCCTTGCATGGGGCACACAACAAACACCTGTTGTTTGCCGTGTGTTCTGGCTCTGCGCACACATATACCACCATATATGATACCATACGACACATATATGACAGCATATCTCATATACCACACATATATCACAATATATCACACATACATCACACATATGTCACATAAAAGTCATAATACCACAAGTTCATCACCAAGTAAGCACAAGTTCATCACCAAACCATATGTTCATCACCGCAAGTACCATGCATGCAAAATAAACATCAACACGAAGTAACATTCACCAATTGCCCCACGATGGAGGTGTTTGCTCATTCGGCACATCATTCAAAGCCGCTAATTGATTCTGCACAAAGGAGAAGACATAAACAAGTGCTAAGTGAAGTTAGAGATTAAAGAGTTCAAGTTAAAGCTAGAGATTGCATGTGTGAGGTCATACTCGCAAAGAAATGAACATGGTAAGTGAAGGCAAACTCACACGAGTACTTGCAGCACCAGGTAGAGCGAATAGGCTAGGTGGCAGAGGACGACCCATCTGAGCGCCAATTCCCTGGATGTAAAGATACATCTCCTGAAACCTTTGTGCATTGGTAGCCACCCTCACCTCTAACTCCTCACGGCGCTTCGTTTCTTGCTCGTGCCTTGCCTCTAACTCCTCGCGGCGCTTCGTTTCTTGCTCCAGCCTTGCCTACAATATTACACCCCGTTGTTACAATGCAAAGCTAAGGTATGCTTAAATCAATGAGCGACGAATGAAACAGACTGGATTGCCTCCATTTGGAGCTGTGCAGCGGTCGGCCGTGGGCGAATGGCTAGGCTTTGGCTCGTGCTCTTTGCTCAAATCTCGTTGAGCGTAGGAGTACTGGACGAGTCGATTGCGCCATCGCCAATCCAGTATCGCCCATGCTTCTTGCCTCCTCCCGCCCTCATGGCGACTTCTCCATCAATGTCCTCGGTGAGAGGATTGAAGTCTGGCCCATGGACCTGTTGTGCCATCGAAGTGTACTCACTGATGTGGCTATGGACGGTGGTGTTGTTGTATGCCTCGAGCGGGTCCGCCGGGTTGAAGTCGAGCTCAGACATCGCCTTCCCCTTGTGGGCCAAAGCCCATGCCTTCAACTAGGAGCAAGGCTGGCCACCGTGTGCCGCCGACTGCGAAAAGAACAACAAGATGATTAGAAGTTATGCACAAACGAGCGTTAGAATAAATTAATGAATTCGCGTACGTACCCATCTACTTGTGTATTGCTCGAGGCTAAGGTTCCCTTGATGGTGTGCTGCACCTGGCATCATCAACCGTCGCTCGCGAGAAGCGTTGTGGATCTCCTCCCAATCTTCGGCACACCACTTGTCCACGATCATTCCCCAGCATGGGCCTTTGTGGGCGCACCACCACAGAGGCACCTACACGTCATCAAGTACATGACATATAAGAAGACCAAATTAACCATAATTGAACTTAGAAGAAATCAGTATTAGTGTTATATATTTGCCATCATGTATTCTTCTTTGGTCAGGCGCATCTGTCTTGCTTGAGGTTTTTTGATCTCCATGTGCTTGTACTCGGCATAGTATTGTATGATGGCCTGGATGCGCGCCTCGTAATGCATGTCCTTCATAAGCTTACGACAAGCTGTCTCAGCCACCTTATTCACCCGTGCCTCATATCCGGGCTCCACTCTAAAGAAATCCTGCATGCAGATGCGATGTAGCCGGTCATTATTTAAAGAAGGTCCAAAGAATGCGATCTATTGAGCAATGTAGTGCAAGAAAAGTCTTACCCACAGCTCCATCACCACCCGCATCCCCTTGTTGCGGAATTGCCTGCAAAGTCGATCTAGTAAATCCCCCGCGACAATGTAGTGCTCAAACGTGTAGGTCGGCTCCGGCGTGGAGGCATATTCCACTATGCCAGGGAAGTGCATCTTGCACAGAAGACCTAGGATGCCATTGGGCAACCGGTTGTGATCACCTGGAGCCACAACCTGGAAGGATCTGCACAAGTGATTAATAAAAATTATTAGTTTCTATTGTGCTTTTCAACATAACAAATGAAAAAGTAGTGATAATATGTTGAGTTACATACCTAGTCCCAGTGGGCCGAACCATCGGGTGACGCTGCTCCAGTATCGGTCGCTTGGGAAGCCTCGAGGGACCTTGCAACCAGATAGGCGGCTCAGAACCAGAGGAAGCGGAACCCCCGTCCCTCTACCCCTCCTCGTCCTCGTCCCCCCGTGCCTCCTCCTGCTCCTCCTCCTCCCACTCCCGCACGTGTTGCTGCTCCCGCTCCCTCACATGCTACTCCTCCTGCTCCCTCTGAAGAGTGCTCAAGCTCCTGCTCCTCCTGCTCCCGCTCCGCCTCCTACCGCTCCCTGACCCCTCAGCCTCCTCGGTCTGCCTTTGGTACCGCGACCTCACGTTCCTGTAACCGCCCACCATATTTGTTCAAACACCTGCATTAAAAAAGAGTAAACCATTAAGCACAAGTAAACAAGACGTATTTAGAAAGAGATGCAAAATAAAGAAAACATGATTAGAAAATAACATAGTATTACATGTATTAGAAATAATCATCATTATTGGCATTAGCTGGATCATAAGTCTCATCATCATTATCAGCCATGTCGACATAATCATCACCATCGTTCTCGTCATTGTCATCATTGTCATTGTCTAAACGTAACCGCTCAAGTAATTCTAAGCCCTTCACATTTTCAATCTCATCTCCATCGTCCTCGTCAACAACCCTCCCAACATTGACGTCCATTCCAATCGCTTTGGTTAAGTCTATCACAAAAGTCCCTTCTAGTCCCTCTTCTTGAAAGAACTCTTCATCATATGTGTTCATGTCTAAGTTGTAATCTTCATTGTTTGGTAAAGGTAGTCTACTGTGTGGCGATACCTTGTACACAACATCCCAACCCTTAAGACGTTCGTCGTTTTTGCACGCGTATGGCATATAATAGACCTATGTGGCCTGTTGAGCCACAATGTAGACATCTTCTCCTGGTAAAATGGAATCCTGTCGAATTTCGAGTAGCCCAAGATGAGGGGTCCATCTCGTTACTTGAGGGTCAAACTAATGGCATTTGAATATGACAGGATTAAGGTCTTTGCAACCATGAAATGCGAGTTCATATATTTCTTCAATTTTTCCATAATACTCGACCCCATTTTGGCCCGGCATAAAAACTCCGGTATTTGTGGTTCTTCGGTTGGGCCACCTCTGCTCGTGCCTTGTTGTGTGAAAGTGATATCCATTCACGTCATAACCTGCAAATGACATGACCCCATAGGCACAACCATCGGCAACCTGTCTCAAATCGGCGCTCATAGACGCATCGATTTGGCCCTACAAGGTCAAGCAGGATAGTACGTTATATTACCCGCACGTACCATCAACTTGTAATGTGAAACTAAGTGTATGAGCTAAATTGGACAGTACCTTCTGTTTGAACCAAGAAATAAAATCATGCATTCCATTTCCTGCACCCTGTCTAAGAAGGGTCTCACTTTCCTACGGGGTAGGTTCCCTTGATTGACGCTAGAATTCATGAATAAATTCTCTGCATCATTGACAAACAAAGGGGTTGGATGCAGAATAGTGATAGTGCATGTACGGCACCAACGAGAAACAAAGGGGTTGTCTAAGAAGTTTGTTTAGAACTTACTGCATGTACGGTTCCACCTCATCAAGGTTGGTCAACACATAGAGCATGATAGTGTGCCACTCTTGATGCCTCAAGGTCTTGGGGTCACATTACTTGCACTTTCGAGTTGTCCTCGGAAAAGGCTGGGGTTCGATTCATTTTCGCCGGCATTATAACAAGGGGGTGGATTATGCACGCTTGGAAGGTTGTCAGTATAGTATGTTGTTGTGAAGTTGGACACCTCCTCCAGGATGTATGCCTCAGATATGGAAGCCTCAATTTTGCCTTTATTTCTACATTTTTTGAAGGACCTTTAGACATCTCTCGATTGGATAGAAATAAGGAGTTTCTGTGACTCGTATAAGCTCTTTGACAGAATGTGACCCTCTAGAAGCAGGGTACCAATAACTGTCAACATAGCATCGAACTATTCTTGACTCATGCTATACTGGGACTTTAAGGTCATCACGCGTCTGATGCCATCCAGTTGTGAAACCTTTGTATGGCCGTGGAGGGGTTTCTGAGCCGTGGACAACATGTCGTAATACGCCTTTGCAGTTGGCTCAGGCTCCTCCTCCATATATCCTTCACCAAAGTGTGTTTCACCAAAGTCATCTAACATGTCTCCTACCCCACCATCGGCATCATCATCCTCGACACGTGGTCTCGCAACCTCCTCTCTCTCGTACAATCGGCTTCACCATGGTACACCCACTGAGTATAGTCCTCTGTAAACCCATACTTGCAAAGATGTTGTTCCATGACCTCCTTTGTATGCTTCTGCGTGTTTGCACACTTGTTGCAGGGACACCAAGTGGTACAGGCTCCTTTAGCCTTGGCGAATGCTTGTTCTAAGAAAGCTTCAATCTTCTCAATCCATTATGGGGAGAAGCCTTTTTGACTTCTCCGACCCGTGTACATCCACTCACGGTCATCCATCCTCTAACATACCAGGCGGTAATATAAGAATGAAATGCATCTACACGATGTTCCTACTACATAATAGGTGAAGATAGGTCCTAATCCCACCCGAGGATGCGTAGATGGGGTTAGTTTCCATGCTCTACTCCGATCCAAGATAGAATTTTGACAGCACCTCCCTGTTGTTCTCCAAATACACATCCTAGTAGGGAGGTTGTGTATCTGGAGAACAACAGGGAGGTGATGCCGAAACTCAGTCTCGGATCAGAGTAGACCATGGAAACTAACCCCATCTACACATCCTCTGGCTATTAAAAAAACGTGGATAACTCGAAACAGATACGGTTATAGATATGCAAAGATCTGCTATTTCCAACTGTATCTCCTTCGAACGGGAGACGCCTAACTAGGTTACGTCATCTACGAACCAATGGCATGAGGGGTTATACCTTGGGTGGCGGTGGAATCAGGCTAGCGGGGCCGTTGCGGGTCGGTGCAGTGGCGAGGCGACGCGGTGCAGGCAGACCCACAACACCGAGGAAGACGATCGGGCTCGCCTCTGCTCCTTCCTCCCCTTCCTTCTCCTAAAAAAGGGACATAACAGTGTCAAGTGAAATGAAAAGAGTTTTTTTTAATATTTCCTTCCTTGTTTTTCTTTTTCGCGACCTGTTTTACTAAAATGTTTGAAGGTATTAGGAAAATTCTTTGTTAAATTCACTCAACAATGCATATCCGATGTTTCTACAAATATTACACCATTATTTCATGCGATTATTTCTCAAATTTAAATTTTTTCAATTAAAATTCTATAATTGCTGCAAATAAATTAAAAATAGCAAACGGATCCGAAAAAAATCAAAAATTTGACACGACACAATCTATGTGGTGTATTGTCTGTACAAAATGTTTCGAAGTCAAACCCCAACACGAAAGTGGAATCGACTCCAAATCATACCGTTTCATTCTCAACTCTCTGCATCTTCTCCGGAGATTCTTCAGTTTCTAAGCATCGTACGTGACAACTTCTACGAAACATTCTCAAACTTTTTCCAAAGCCTTAACGTATGATAACATGACATTTGTACAAATCTCATGATTTTCTGACTTCGTTAGCATTTTTTATATTTTAAAAAACGTTCGGCCACACGTTCGTGGTCGCGTCTCCTGAACAAGATGTTCGAAATTCATTTTCGTTTCGAAGGTATATCCTCAAACAGGGTTGCGTAACATGGATATCATTTTTCAAGTATTTTTTCCAAGTATTTGAATCACTTGCAGTTCAAATTTGACCTCCCTCAAAAACATTCAAAGAAATGCAATTAATTACTTAAATATAGCAAACATATACAAAAAAAAAGTTTCAAATTTCAACATGGAGTATCACATGTTGTGTGTGGAGAGCAGAAAAAATTTGAAGGGCTGGAAATGAAAAAAAAAATATAGTTTGCCGTGTGCACCATTCTTAGCACACAACAAAGAATTGTTTGTCGAGTGCTTCATAAGGGGCACACGGCAAACTGTTGACTTTGCCGAGTGTGGCCATCAGACACTCGGCAAAATGCTAACGGCGACGGCTTGGTGTTGACGGGCGTCAGCTAACGTCGAGGGCTGCATGTTTGCCGAGGGAGGCACTCGGAAAATTAAGGCTTTGTTGTGTGTCGCGTGGGGGACACACGGCAAAGATCCTATTCGCCGTGTGTTGTTGTTGCCGAGCGCGAGGCCGGGGACACACGACATAGGGTCCTTTTTGCCATGTGCCCGACAGCTGCACACGGCAAAAGGTCGGGCACACGGCAAACACCGGGATTCCGGTAGCGTGGATTTAACGAAGTACTCCGTACTTGCGTTCCGACCTATCCTCTCCTTAACCAACCTCTCTCTCACACACACACTCTCTCACCGTGTAAACAAAATTAAGGTTATTTTGATAATGATAATAAGCACCTCAATCCTCATTCTTGCATTTTTGGAGCCATTTATTTTGTCACTCATAACAGAAGGCTAGCTACCAATTTACCAACAAACTGAACGCTCTCAACAAAAATTCAATGGCAATTCAACTGTTGGATTAATTTTCTTTGTGACAGATTCCGATTTTTCAAATGCCAGGAGGCGGAAGGAAAAAGATCGATTGCATGCGCGGCCTCTTATTTATTGAAAGCAAAACAGCATTACATCGTTCCTTACAAGGCGTACACACTTGGACTTGGACACAATACACTGTGGTTGTATGTCCCAGAATAGGTCCCATTCTTCTACCCTTTCCGGGTAGTCGATGGCTATTCACAGCTACTACCTTAACACCAAAGAAGAGTTCGACCCAATGCTTTATTTCTGTCTTAGTGAATCCCGATTCGACATTAAAAGTATATTGATTCTTTCCCAATAAACGAAGACTCTTTTCTGTAAATACTGCGTATTTGATTCCATCCATAAATCGACTTTCCCTCATATGCTCTGAGTTCCAGTATCGATAAGAATTCGAGTTCTTATTGTTCTTAAGCCTGCAACAGCAAACAAACATAGCTACGTACGTGCATGCATGTAGCAGCATACATCCCTCTATACGTAAGTAGTACCCCGAAGGCTAACTACACCTTCGATATTACGTATATTTATTGTTGGACGACATAGACACACGGCAGGAATGATACGCAGGCACCATACCGCACACATTTAGAGGCCGCATCCATCTGCATGGTCTTCTGATGAAGATTTCAGTTTGTGACAGCGCTGCCGGCGCCAATGCAACACCACGGCCTGAAGATGGGATCACAGGGGCAGTTCTCCGCCGTCTTCTGCAGACCGGAGCAACACCACATAGTCCATGGGGTGCAGGGGCAGTCTCCCGCCTTCTGCAAACCCCTGCAGCACACTGGTGAAAACATTGGTGGCGGCAAGCAGGGGCAGGGGCCCGTCGTCTTCTCGGAGGCTGAGCGCTCATAGTACAGGAAACTGGCTCTTTGCCGACTGCAATTTTCTTTGCCAACTGTTTTTTTTCGACACTCGGCAAAGAGGTCCCTTTGCCAACTGGATTTGCCTGCAGTCGGCAAAGCAGGATTTGCCGACTGCCTGGCTTTGCCGACTGCCAGGCAGTTGGCAAAGCCATGGCTTTGCCGACTGCTAGGCAGTTGGCAAAGAATTGCAGTCGGGTATACTTTTGGGCTGGTCCAATTTCTCAGCTTTATATGATTGAGTTAAATAGGTATTGGCCTTTTACCATTACGATGTCAAGACGACCTATCACTCACATTCCCTTTGATGATATATAGATAAAAGTATTTGTTTTTATTATAAAATAATTCCATTCCCCCATATCACACACATATTTGACATCAGAAAAGTTGTATTAAATTCGCTTGTTCTCTAACAGCGTCTGTTTTTCCGTTTCATATGTATTTCCCTGTGCCGTTCATTCACACGAGTGGATTGGTTTGACACCTATTCCTGTTAAAAAAACTTTTGCAAACCTGTATTCTTTTTCTGCCTAATTTGTACCATCTATTTACGCTGCTTGGTTATTCTTTCGTTGCTACTGACCGCTCATAAATTCCAGATCCAAACATAATATCAAACCTACACGTGCAAGGGACAACCACCAGCAACGGAGCCTCCAACGTGTAGCAGGAGCAATAGACAGACAACAAGGGCAACAGGAAAGAAAAGGTAACCTTGCATTGACTACTATAGATTGCCCTTGCTAGCTCTCGATTTTAGCACTACCATTGGCTACGGTCTGCTAAAATTACAATCTCTACTTATTAAATCCTGGTCTGATATGCATCTAAGATTTCTAAAACCTGAAGTATCTCAGGCAACATTTGCTTTAGCCAACCAAGGCAGAGCCATCCATTATAGAGATAGATTCACACCATACTTTGTTTTTCAGTGCTTCCAGTTATGGACTTTCAAAGAAATTCATAAATACCCTCTTAGATATTTAATTATCACAGCGGTTCTTTGTAACCCTAGACTGTTTTTAAACCTGAAGGGTCAGGTTGTGTACCTACAGCTTGGCAAATAATATCTCACGAACCTTCACTATCTTATATGTTAATTCAAATTTACAGACTCCCTTGGTTGGTTTGGATGTCTTGTCCCTTTTTTCCCTTGCTTTGGGTTGCCATGTTTCTCATTTGAAGACCTTATGCTTTCACTAGGAATTTTCATTGCCTGCTGCCACCCTCCATATGCTTCGTTGGCCTCTCAAGTTGCTGAAGATGGTTCTCTATATGCAGTTGAACTGGAGATGGCCTCCACCCCACACCCTCTTGGCACCCATGAGCTATAAGAACACCTCTTCTACGTCTCCAGGCCAGTTTTGCAGGATGAGTGGACATATGTAAAAGGCCCTTCGAATACCAGATGCAATACATACCTACGAAGTCCTCTTTGGGTTTTCCAGTCTTACACCATATGTAGTACACATACATATATTTGTATGCCACTCTTACCTAATTCCCAATTCATTAATCAAACATATGTCTTCTCTTATAATTAAGTTTCAAATGTACCTAGCTTATTACTTATAATGCAGTCTACATATATTCTCTATATTTCAAATCATTCTTGTGCCCGCCTATGCGCGCGATGGCGCGCGCCCTGCCACTAGTTATGTGTGAAAATAGGATGCCTATATGGGTTGTACGTCTATGTTGGGCCGTTAAAAGCTCTTGACTCATTGTGGGCACTATTGTATTCTCTATGCAGTTTGTTAGAAAACATAAGCAAAAAAAAAATCCAGCTTTGCCGACTGTTTACAGTCGGCAAAGCTGGGCCAAAAAACCCAGGACAGAGTCTTTGCCGACTGCAATGGGAGGCAGTCGGCAAAGAGGTCAAACCTTTGCCGACTGCAACTCCGAAAGCAGTCGGCAAAGAACATTTCAAAAAAAATATTTTTTTTCTTTGCCGACTGCCGAGCTGGCGGTCAGTCGGCAAACAATATTTGAAAAAAAATTCTTTGCCGACTGCCGAGAAACCAGCAGTCGGCAAAGCCTGCCGTTAGGGCTGACGGTGCCACGTGGCTTTGCCGACTGCTGGCGTGGCAGTTGGCAAAGCCTTTGCCGACTGTGTGCCACGTGGCAGTCGGCAAAGCCACCTTTGCCGACCCAGGCTTTGCCAACTGCTCTTTGCCGACTGCCACGTGGCTTTGCGGTCGGCAAAGCCTTTGCCGACTGGGTTTAAGCCTTTGCCGACCGGGGCAAGCAGTCGGCAAAGAGGCGTTTTCCTGTAGTGCGCCGAGAGCAGCCGGCGAGCGGTAGGCGCGGCGTCCACCTGCACCAGCGGCGCCGACGCACTAGCAGCTGATGCCATCAGCTGGCCCATCATGGTCAGGACCAGCATGCATATGGCAGCCATCTTGAGAGCCGCAGTAGCCATGGTCTATACCTAGCTAGCTTTGGCAAGACTCTGCTGTGTCCAGCAAGTATGTGCGAAGAAGTGCGAGGTGCGAGTGCGAGATGACACTGAAACTTGCTCCCCATTTTATAGACATAAACGCGAGCCGAGCAACCGGCCGAGCAAGGTGTTGCCTCATTAACGACGACTGATGAATCAGCCCCTACGTGTTCGCTAGATAGCTAGGTCTCCCATGCATCGATGATGTGCAAGTTGTTAGTTAGCCGCTGTTGAGCAGCAGCGGCATGGGCGCATGCCATCTCGTGGCTCTCGTGCCTCGATCTGCATTAATATTTCAGCTCTGCTTGCAGATTAACATCGGTCACGGTTTTTCTCTATGATCCATCCGGATCGAGCAAGCAATAATAATTTGGAGGGTAACATTGCTTTGCTTCTTTTAAAGCCAGCCATAAACAATACTCTCACAGTAATACTACAATGCCCGGCGAACAAAGCCATTTTTAACGTTCTAGAGACTCCGGTGCTAAAATAAAGTTCGGTGCACTTATCGTATCTTTCCCATGGGTGAAAGAAAAACCTTGCTCAAAGACCCTCTTGAAAAAAAGCTAAGGTGAAATTTTCTTCTGGGCTCACAATATCCGGTGTTCTAGATAGGGACGGATACCGCTAAATACTCTGGTAAAACTGGTTGTTATTAACTGGTCGGAGTTCTCTTGTGCCGGGTAGGCCTGGTGCAGTTGGTGAGTGCTAGCTCGCCGAGTCACCAGGTCGTGGGTTCGAAGTCGTCTTTCTACAGAATTTCTGCGGGGTAAGACTTCGCTTCGGTTATTCCCTTCCTTAGACCTCACTCGTGTGAAAGCCTCTGGCACTGGGTCTGCCCTAGTTCTCCTGTGCCGTCCTCGATTGGCACAAGTTCGGTCAGACCCCGGCCGTTTGGGGAGGACCAAGGAGGCGAAAGATATAAGGAGGTTCATCGTGCAGTGCGCCGAGGATGGATGCCCTTTCGAAGGTCAGACCATTGCTTCAGGCAACCGGATGTTCCTGGTCACGTCACAAGCTAGGTCTGATGTACTGATTCTCGCTGTTTGCTGTGCCCTGAGGCCAGCTGTTGACTGTGGTGAGGCTGTCGGTTGTGTCCTGTCTGGACTGTGTGTGGTATGCTATGCCTCTGACTCTGATGAGAGGCCAAGTGATGAATGAACAAAATAATTAGTTAATTAATCAGCTTAATTTACTGTCCCTAGCTAGTACTTCGCATTATACTGGTCGCTGTATGAACGAAATTTAATACTACTGTATGTACTCCTTTATTCACATAGTATGTACTGCGTCTTCTCCTAGCTCCGGACCTCCGGTACGGTGTCCGGTGGTCTAATTCACAGTGGTTCTCGACTTAATAGCTTCATCACAATATATAACGGTTCCTCGTCTCCCACGAAACTTGCAATTTCTTTTGATGTCTTCGGTGCTCCGCCTTTCATCTTGTATTGTCTTCAACATGTCCACCTAGCCTTCCGTTGAGGTGACTGATCCTACAATCTACCTATTTGCAATCACATGTCCATCTCCTTAATTCACAATACAACAACTTGTATTCACATTTTCATCATTAACCACCAAAATCACACAAACAAGATTGTTTGATCTCTTTTGCATGGACTAAACATATATTGATCATTTCGTGATGGAGCGAGTTGTAGAGAAATTGCTTGATGTTTATTCACTCAAGTGAGTTGGTGACTATAAAATCATCATTATGTGTATTCAGCGGTTGGACTCCTTTCACACTAATCTCAACTTGGTGGAGAAGTTGGGGTTTATGGAGAAGGCGGTGGTGTAGTTAACCAAACTACACAAAGACAGAGCTCTTAGGTGGAAGGTCTAGGCACTATAGCCAGGATACTAACACAGACATTGTGGTGATGTACTCGAGCCCCTGTGGTAGGGGTAATCCGAAGGAAAAGGAGATGGACACTAATATTGTGGTGTTGTACACGAGCCCCTGTGGTAGGGGTAATCCAAAAGAAAAGGGGTGGTTGACTTGGAGCGAATTCTTGGAGGAGCATGGACTACATAGTGATTTCAAAGCGCTAGAGGCAACGTGGAGATTGTTTTATGATGACTCAGATCCTACTTGGGCTAGGACTCAAAGAGAGTGGGTGCTATTAGGACTTCTAAACAACTCCCTAAATCAACTTGGTATTCTTATAAACTTAGCAAAAACACAAAAATCCCTCTCCAACAACTCACTAAATCAACTTGGTATTTATTCCAACTGCGTATCCATCGGTGTCGCGCGCGGGTGGAGTTGCTATCGCCGCGAGTCCGCGACGCCCGCCCGCCTACGCTCCCGCCCGCCCGCCCGCCGCGCGGCTCGCTAGCCTCGCCCGCGCCTCCGCCCCCGCCCGCCAGCCGCGCGGCACCGCGCCCTCCCCACGGCGCGTCTCCTTCCTGATGACTCCTATGCCGCCACTCGCCGACCACCGCGCCCTCCCCACGGCCGGGATAAGGTTACGCCGCGAGGAGCCGGCGGCCACGACGGTGGCAGAGCGCGCAGCCTCGGGGATGGGCCACATCCACACGCGCCGGTGTGCCGTGCTGCTGCGCCCTGCCACCGCCGCCCCACGACGGTGCCGGCCTGCCTCCTGTCATCTCCCTCGACGTCGTCGTTGCACTTTCCTGCAGCAGCCACGACCGCATCCACTACCCGTCGGCGTAGGCCGCAGGAGCCGCCCCGCATCCCCAGCGCCACCGCTCGCCGACCACCGGCCAGGAACCGAGCCTGGCGGCCGGTCCTCTGCTCCGCGAACGGAGGTAGACGATTAGCAAGGGCTCATACAGAAATATATTACTCTTCTCAAGTTTAGTTGCAAAGTGTGTAGACTCATAGAACTGCAGATTTGTCCTTGTTTGATTTTGCGAAAGTATAGGGGCTTTTCCGCAAAGTGGTCCGGCTGCAAGTACATCATCGCGGAGTTGGATTTCTTCAAGTTTACCAAGTTGGAATAGCAAATTGTTGGAGAGAAAGCTTTTTTTCACTTGCCAAAAAAATAGCAATTTGCCAAATCATGAGATTTGGCAAGTCAATTTTACCAAGTTGTTGGAGATGCTCTAAGACTCTGTAGAATCCAACTATGGACAGGACTCCTACTTGTATGCATGGGGTCTTGGAGGGGACTATATAAAAGGAGTCGAACCCATAGGCATCGACAAAGCCAACACAAGGTCTCTTCTAAGATTTGTAAGGAGCAATTAAGAGCGCCTAAGAATATTAGGGTAGATGCCTGAGGCACACATGCACGAGGTCCGAGCACGAGGCGACAAGGCCGTGCGAGTGCGCATTGAAAAGAAAAGCGATGGCGGCTCCTGTTCCAGTAGCCAGGAAGAAGATACTCCCTCCATGTTGGTAAAAGAAGTCGTTTTGGACAAGGTTTGGGTCAAACATTGGGAATATAAATCATGAATAACTTTTAAGTTGTTGAGTTTGAAAATGTGAAAACAACATGAATAGATTTGTCTTGAAATATACTTTCATAAAAGTATACATATATCACTTTTGAATAAATATTTTTATAGAAAAATGATGTCAAAATTATGCTTTGGAGACCGTGTCGTTGTCTAAAACGACTTCTTTTACCAACATGGAGGGAGTATATAGGAAGGGGAGGTTAACGAGGCGAGGCCCACGCGTTAGTGAAAGACGGAGGTGAGGTGGGGGCGGGTGGGCCAATGGGAGGAGTGGGCCTGGTGGCAGCCAGGCCAAAAAGATAGGGAGGGAGAACATGGATTGACAGGTGGGGCGTCAGCCCAACGAAAAGAGGGAGGAGTTGGGCTAGAAAAAAAAAACAGAATGGGAGAAAAGGTGGGGTTTTAGCCCAACTTGAGTTTTATATAATTTTAAAACCTAATCAGAGTTTAAGTGTTTCATACCGATAAACACTTACACATACTAGCACATGAATACAACAAACTTTTTAAACCCGATGTCATGTTAGATGTAATTTATAAAATGTATATTTTTCTCCTCTATAATAATTATTATTCCCTCCATTCCAAAATAATTACCTCTAAAATTCAAACATTGTATCAAAATAGATGCTCGTATAAGAGAAAATAACCTGCAGTAATTACACCTCTAAAATTCAAGTATTGTGCTAAAATAGATGCTCATATTCATATATATAGAAAAGGTCATGCAGCGCTATCGATCAGAAGGCCTGCTAGAGACCAGACAGTCGGAGTACCAGCAACAGGTGCCAGACCCTTTTGTAGGGGCAACAACGTAATTTCGAATCTACACTAATCTGCTCTCTAATAAGTTCTAGACGTGTGTTTATTCTGAGATAGAGATAGTATGTATTAGTTCTAATAAATTATAGAAAAAAATTTAAAATATTGCAAAATGAGAATTAGGGTGTCACAAGATGGCAAATTGCGAGAAAACGTGCATTGCAGACATGCTCATCAAAAAAAATTGTCAGGCTACTTAAGTGAAGCATTATGTGCCTACTGTAGAGTACAAATAGCTACATACTTGGACTAAATCAACAAAAGGCTGTTACAACTAGTGCAGCCGAGGCGGAGAGAAACCATCAAGAAATAATCCGGTTAGATTAACTGAATCTATTTGCAGAATTATTCAGTTTGGTCGACTTCCATGGCTTTGACAGAGTCTATCAGAATTTCTCTTAGGCTCTGTCTCCTTTCTTTCGCCCAGCTAATGCACTCCTGCATGACAAGTATGACATACAATTAGCATCAATTATTAGTTTAAATGTGCATTATATTTGGAGGAATACATATATCACGTGGCAATTCAATATAATAAAAAAAGGAGTAAATTCTCATGAAACAAAATCAAATGTTAATACTAGACTTTGTAAATTTGTAGTCTTATCGATTGATGACAGTTAGTATACAATGGATAATATCTTTCTTATCAAATGCTCCATCCGTTCCAAATTGTAAGTCGTTTTGGTTTTTATAGGTATGTAGCTTTTGCTATGCACCTAGATATACACTATGTCTAAATACATAGTAAACCCTAAACTTACAATTCAGAACGGAAGGAGTAAAATATAAGAAGCCTATTCTCTGCTATGACACACTGCAGCAATATTCAGAAGCGCTGCATTGACTAAAGACAGAACAGTATAAGTGAAATATTTCCATAACAAAACATTCTACTAAGCTCAGATTAACTAACCTTAATAGTCGCCATGGATGTCACTGCACCTCCAACTTTTTGTAATGACACTAGGCGGTCTGAAGAATCTACAACAACAGTCACATAGGTCTCTATTATCGATTCTTCTTCAGAAGTTGGGTCCGCTAGTATACTATCTTTATGAAGTGCACACGTAAGGGACAATGGAATGTCGCCAAGTGTCAGCTTCCTCTTTTCTCTGTTTACCAATTCAAATTTGTTTTTTCCATCATTGCCTCCAACAGTAAATAATCTACCATCATCACCAACAGAAACTAAAGGAATCTCCACTGCAAAAATTACATAAAATTTGTAGTGATTAGAGAGAAATAAGCAAGGTACTAGCAGAAAGGACCACTGAGCCACTGAAATGGAACACAAAAATGGACATGTATGAACTGAATTTGAAGAACAAAAGAGGTGAGCACAGCAGAGCTGATAATTCGACTACCGACTTAAACACTCCAAATATAACAAAACACAGATTGCTCAAGTGTATGTTTTGACCAACAAAAGCATAATACAAAAAAGTTTTAGTGCTTCGTCCTAAAAGAACAGGCCTCAATTCAATTCAGAGATCAAGAGTCAAGACCAGCTTCAGCCACTAGGAGAGACTACTCTCTAAAATAAAACAGAATGTTCTTGATGATCATACATTCATACTCCTGGAAACCAGATCAAGTTATGCATGTCAATACACATGAAAATCCAGGCCCTCAAGCAAATGACAGTCAGGGTGTTTGCAATTGTAGTTTCCTTGCACAAGTGCGCTAAGCAATATTCTATTTCAATCATGACAACAAAAAGACATAATTATCAATTTATCATGTAGCAGATAAAGCACCCAGACATTCTTAAAAAAGCAAGATATCATCGTATTCAAAATTAATCAAATATCATCAAACACCAAGCATCTAGTTAGAACACAAAAACACACATATTTCCTCCTAAATGAGTAATTTGCATTCAATAACAATTATCAAGAGCTTCAACATAAATAATTAAATATCCTGTATTCAAGTCTTTCAAGCATAAACTTGACAAATGACTAGAACCATAGTAGGAAGCAACTATCTTAGTATAGCAGCTTTCTGAATTGAAAACTAACATAGGAAATATGTTAGAACCAAAGAACGATATGCAACATTTTCGTCTCAACTTTTATGGGTAACTCTTTTCTCAACAATTTGTATGTTCAATATTCCCATAGGCTGAATCAGCTTGAGAGGTTTGTTCATTTCGGTTGATTCCATTAGAAAGTTTCACACAAAGAAGACATAGTATAGTAGTAATGTGACTGCATACTTCATGATGGAAATAACAGCAGCATTGTTTGATAGTGATATATTTCCATATTGCACAAAATGAGATAGTGGGAGGATATCATAACCATATGTACAGTGAAAATAAACGAACGTACAATGTGTGAAGGCAGCCACTGCTGAAATAAGTGCAGCGTCAAACAGAGACCCGTCAGCATTCAGGCAATAGATATCCTGCAAAAGTTCAAAATCCAGAAAAGATCAAAATACAAGCTCTTATGAAAACTTATTCAGCAACATCTCAACTTGTTTATAAGGAAAAATTAGACCTATTTTCAGAATATTAGAATTGAAAATTTGTCAATCTAAAATGGAAAGGACACACCGAAACAGGGTTATTTAATCACTGGCCACTCTTGAACATTATTGACTGTTTTCCACTCCAGTACTGTGCATCCCTCCTTTCCCCTCTTTGCCCTCTGCTGCTGCCAATCAGTAAGACCACTCCAAATCCTAAAGTAATAGCAAGGTACAAAGCTTTAAGTAAACCTGAGACTTTGCTCCCATCACTGAAGTTGGCAGCACCTAGGTGCCATCCTTTGTTAATATCTGGGTCTTTTGCGGTTGCAGGTATTAGGGTTCAAGGTTTTGGGACAAGCACACTACATTCTCTTTTGACCATGTTGGTCGGATTTATCTTCCTTTTCCCTTTTCCCTTTTTTCCTTTTATTTTGGGACTTGGTTCTGTATTCCTATCCTTTATTCCTTCTTTATATAATGATGGGCAGCTCTCCTGACGGTTTGAGAAAAACAAAGGGACAAGCACAAATGGCAACAAATTGTGAAGTTCTGGAGTGGTAGACTAAGAACCTACTTTGGATTGGCATTTATCTTATTTTACTTATTAGAATGGTATTTTCCAGGTTGTAAAATTTTGAAGCATCACAGATTCAACTTTGCATGATTTGAATGCAACTGTGTAAAACTGTACCCATATCACATATGCACATGTAGTGCTGAGGAAACATCCTATTTGGTACTATCATGTGAACCTACAGAGAGAGGACAAGGGTTTAAGAAGGAAATTGTTAAACTCAACGTGGGGCTGGGGGGTTATTCAGTGATCCCAGGCTACACATTGCCTGGTTATTAGAAGTTACACAAAGTTTGTCTAGTTCCTGTCCAATCCCTAAGGCATAAAGGCCTACAACTTAAGGAGCATAGGTTTCAAATGTGCTTCTGAAAACCAATGCTTGGATCATTTTAAATTTTGGGGGTGCTATTCATAAAACATAAATTACAGCATTAGCACTTGACTAAAAAAATTCAGAAGAAATAGTAAGATGGTAATACAAAGAAGGTTTAGGAAGATAATCATAATGCTAAGAGTAGAGGAAAGACTTATCAAATGAAGGTGGGCTAACTTCTAAATAAAGAAAATAATCACAAATCGATCACAACTAAGCCAACTAAACAAGAGTGGCTTGAGGAAAGTCACAAGCATGAGTTTCACTGTGTTACGTAAATTTTCAAAACATCACAAGGCATATTAGAATCCTAGCACTGACAGTATAGGATGTGTAAAAATCATATGGAAAGGATATTCCAGCCTGATTGTAAGGGTGTCATTCTCAACTACAAATCATGCAATTCCAAGTCACCTGATCTTTCAAGGTACACTAGTTTTGACTCAATGAAAACCCCTGGGTGCTTGGAGCCTTGGTTCCCTTTCTCATATTATTCAACTTATGTTATTTGTCAGTAGAAGTAAAAAGCGGAGTCCTTATAATAACTAACAGTGATTTCTTGTCAAAGGTACTGTTCCTTACTTCCCTTTGTCCACACACTGAAGCTATCAATGAGAGAACCAAGATATATTACCAGGTATGCTAGCCAAGAAGCCTTCCCAGTGATCAAACAGAGGTCCTTCAAATTTAGCATTCCAGAACTGCATAAAAGGACAGAACAAAATTACCATCATTATGTGCCATTCATTAGGTTGTGGGAGTGTTACAGAAAAAGAAATGGCCAAAGTTGTGAAATCATGCAATGATGATACCAAATCCAACAGACAAAAGCCTACAAACAGAACGTACAGGATTTGCATGCATGCCTGAAAAAAGCAAACCAGTGCCTTCTACGCCCTCTATTCTTTTCCACTACACATTTCTAACTTCAGTCTCCACTTGACCTTTGATTGTTATTTTTTATAGCCGTAGTTATGTCTACTAGTACCAAAAGTGGAGCATGTGTCACTTCATACTCAAAAGAGAAGATTAAGCGTAAACGGAAGGAAAATTTCAAGGAACCCTGCTGTTATTTTGATTTACAGGAAATGGTCCATGGTTTAAAACAAAAGCATTCTCAAACGACACAAGGAGCTGTGTCATTTCATTAAGAAGAATAAGTACCATACGTAAAACCCACACAACACCGCAGATAACACAAACGAAAATCCACGCCCCCACTACTTTACAACAGAAAAGACACCACAAAAAATACCAAGAACACGACTAACAAGCGACCACTAAACCAGAAAAACTGAAACTATATGAGATCCTGGAGGCTCCGAGCCATTGCTGAACCAAATGGCTATCTCCTTCTCAACTGTCCGAAACACCAATGACACACTTGGAGCAGCGTTATTAAAGACAAAATCATTGCAGTATTTCCACCATGCTATCAAATAATCAGAGAATTAAGGCCATTCAGGCGCTGTTTGTGATCCATGGAAAACAGATCTGAAGCAGTAATGTTCCTCTGTGTATCACTACATAGTGCATTCTACATAATTAGTTTCTGTCATCTCCAGTCTCCGCACTAAGTACAACTAGTCATCTAGTCCACAGCGATAGTGAACAGTCAAGATTTTTGGTAGAGATCGATTAAATTTTATCCTGATGAACTCTCCTCTTCTATGGAAAGGATTCGTTTCTGCATTCATTTATTTATTCATCATTCAATTAAAGAGCTGAAGTTAACGGAGAAACAAAAACCTCATCAAAACGTCTTCAAGGGCCTTGGAGATGACTGGTGCAACCTCAGCGGATCGCCCTGGCCTAACCAGCGGGGAGCAGATAGGCGGCATGTGGAACTCAACAGCTACGCAAAACACAAATACGTCAACATCAACAAAAGAATAAAAATCAAAGGCAATAGGAAGCAGCAGGGAAACGGGGAACACGAACCGACGGATCCTTCGTCTGGGTGCTCAGCGGGGGGCGACATCACCTCGAGCTTGACCGACGCGAGCATGGCCTGCAAAGACAATTCGTCGAACAGTTGAAGAGCGCGAGACAAGCAAGACGGGAAACATAGGAGAGAGAAGGGGAGGAAAGTGGGGCGTATTACGGTGTCGCCAAGGCGGACGAGAGCAGAACCATGCGCGGAGGAGACGGCGCCGAGGGCGACGGTGGTGGGGCGGGCTTCTCTGAGGCGGCGGGCATCGATGCGGACGGACTCGCCTAGGTGGCGCTCCAGGAAGGCCACCGGGAATAGGCGGCGGTACGCTTCCACCTCCATCTCGCCGGCAACCCCGCTGGCCGCAGCCGGTTTGGCCTCCGCCGCCATCTTACGTTTGGCGGTGGCCGCTGGCTGCTAAGCTCGTCGGAGACTACGCCTTGCACGCTGCGCCCCCACGGAGTCGAGATGAGGCCGGAGCCGGATACAAACTTAGGTCAATGTTTTGGCGCCCCCACTGGTCACTATGGAGGGCTGTGGGGAGTGGCCTATTGGGCCTTTTTCTTTTTTGCTGGACTGGTCACCAGATTTGTTGCGAGAACTGTTAATTTCGGGTTAACGGGCCAGCCCACAGATCAAAAGCCTGGCCCGAGCTTGACCCAAAATTTTAATAAAAAAATTCAAGTTACCTCCCTCCACTATCGCGGAATCACGGTCGTCCAATTTTCCTCTCTAAACTATAAAACCAGTCTTCCAAGCTCTCTCAACTGTTAAAACTATTTGTTCTTGCATCTTGAGTGATTTTAATGTTGGTTTTGCTTATGTGGTGTCGCGTCGGGAGTAAATCGTAAGCTAAAAGTTAAGGAGGTAAATTGGACTAAAAATATTTTAAAATATAAAAAAATCATAAAAATAAAATTTTAAAAGTTTAACCAAGTATGTTTACATGGAAAATAATGAAATTAAAAATCCTAAAATATAGTTTAATCTTAGAAAATTTATTTTACCTCAAAAAAATTATGAAACTAGTTTCAACATTTTCTAAAATCATGTTGTATCTTATCGTGACTAGCTTGAAATTGTTTGAATCTTGATGAACTTATTTTGGTGCTTATTTACCAGTACAAAATTCTTGTTATGTGTTATAATTAATCGATGTTGATCGTCCAGCTATGCAAAAGCACCAGTGGAGCTTCGTCAAGACTACATATGTGCGACAGGGTGCATGCAACCATGCAGACTAACATAGCTACTTTGATTGCCAAATTCTCTCGAAGGTGATGCGCTATAAAAAGACACTTGTTTTGTAAGAGCACCTCCAAGAGTACTGTTGACGGTCACTAACGTCAATTATAAACCGTCAACCACACATGAGAAGGATGAATATAATAAAATATCAACATAGAATAGGGGGTTATCTGACAAAATTTCATAGGTTTTGGTGAATCACTGTTTTTCAGGTATTAAACAGGAAAAGAGCCAAAGATATGGAGGATGTCGGGCTAAAAAGCATATTCCACCGCGACATCAAGTTGAGAAGCATCTAGAAGACGTGCCACCGGGCGAGGCCCACCTAGCATAGTGCCAGGTCGGCCGACCTAGCCTCCAGGTCGACTGACCTGGGTCTGGCCCACTTGTCAGCTGACTTCGCACGATGATCTTCCACCGCCTCAAGTATTGCATCTCATCCGTTGTTTCAAGTCGGTTTGATCCGAGGGCTCGCGTTCATCCCACCGGCCTATATAAGCAGGACCCTGCCCCCTGGCTCAGATCATCCCAAAAACCCTAATTCATATTCTCTGGTGAGGATCAGCTGAGAGGGGTCCCACGAAAGGATCAACCTCTCAAGAGCAACATTCAAGAGAAGATTAGTCCTCATTAGGATTAGTCTTTAGAAATAGAGAGGTAAAGAGAGGGAAGAGTTTTGGAGAAGATGCCGGCTGTCGGTGCTCCCTCTATGGCTTATACCTTGGCAAAGTTAATCTACGTCTGATATTTCTCTGGTAATCAACTTCTTCTTTCTTTAAGCACGTTATTTATATTATTCTTCTGGTTCACAATTCTTTTGAGTGCTTTAATCTATAGGACCCTATAGGTTAAAATAGTAATTCTAGGTGTAGACGTGGTGCTTAAGCCTAGGTTATTTGTGGATGCACCCTATATGCTGGGAAGTGTGGTAGATCGCGGGCGTGATAATCCTGCCTCATATATAGGCCTAGTAGAACCTGGTTACTAAGTTAAAGCATCTTATATGGTGTCTTTTTCCTAATGCAATGTCCCCAAATAGAATAGTAGAAAACATAGCTTATTGAGATTAGAACGCGAATATCTTAGCAGTTTCCTCTACACTCCTGACCTTCTCTAGTCTTGTGCTACTCCAAGTTAAGTTAGACCGTAGTTAACCTCACACGTTTCCCTGTGGATACGATATTTAAAACCTCTTGGTGAAGTGCTACAGCGGTATCCGTGCGCTTGCGGATCATTCCTTGATTATTCTGTGTACGTTAACAAATACCAACAAGTACCAATAATCCTTCCCAATCAATGATTTTTGGGAAGAACGAAAAAATCCAGCAACTCCCAAACTAATCTTCCAATCTTTTAGCACTTGGAAAAAAAACCTCCTTGTGTGTAAAGATCCACGGACTCTAGGTCGCGCATATCTTCTTTCCCGTGCGTATTTGTTGGTCAATCTAAGGGTGAAAGGGAGTGGGAAAGAATAAAGAGTAGAAAAGGGTTCCTAATGCAAACGTATAAGAGAGAGAATATATAAAAGTGGTTACAGATAATTTAGAAATAATATAGGATTTTTGATGTAAAATTATCTTCTGCATTTTAGGAGTGGAATATTAAAAACTCTTAGAGATGCATTATTTATTCATCCCAATACTTCTGTGGGAGTTGTAAAACTCCATGTTTTTTAAAAGAAAATATTGAGTCCTCTTGGAGATGCTCGCCCAAAGCGCTTCTCTTTTTTTAAACTTTATACCACTTTTGCAAGGCTATTTCATGTATGACATGAATTAACATGCCTTATTTTCCTAGGAACATTAAAATTACACTTCTCTTATTGTTAGGCTATAATAAAAAATTGTAAATTGTGTCATGTGAGTTGCCTTTTTAAATATACTACTAGTTAATTGTGTGAGATTGTTGCCTCAAAATTTTTAAAAATTTAGGCACCTGAAATATAGCAATTTCCATATTATTAGTCCAGGGAGTCACTCAGGCCTGACTGACCAATAAAACAGTAATCATCGAGCCTTTGTACAGGCAGCTGTCTTCCAGTTTCACATAAGGCTTGTTTGGTTGGAGACACTTGGTCGAGAAAGCACCATGACCACAAAGAGTTACCATGAAACAAAGTCAAGGGTGAATAGAAGATTTGAATGCCTAGCATCATCCTTCAAGTGATCCTTATGAGCAGAACCACCATCACAACACATAAGCAGCCACTGGAAGTACGTAGTCTTGGAAGCCAGTGAGTAGGCCTCCGCAGCTCACAAGGTTGCGTGGCCCATGCTTGCCAAGCTCTGCTCGACGGCCCTCTCGGTAGAATCAAGGATCTGCATCAGCAGATAAGGTAACATCTCAACAAGCACACAACTAAAGGAGTTCATCATTGCAATATCAATACAACTTTATCCACATAAACCATTGTGTCAACACAACAGAAATCTGAGTAAAATACCTTCTCCGTCTCTTGCACGGATTGGTTCATCGTTAGGCTACTTTCCTTCGGTTGCCATGCTAACTCGACCATTTCATCAATCAAATCTTCTTGAAGCTTCCTGTGTGGTAAGAAAGTAACAGTAAGAGCACAATCTTCATTTGATGACACAAAAAATTTTGATGCACATATCTTCAAATAATTAGAACAAGAATGAAGCTAATAGGCATGCACAAATTATAGCTTCCAACACAACAATTTACAAGTTATAGCTTCCAACACAATAATTTTAGTGAGTAATGACACCAGACAACAAATGGAGCCAGTAAATAGGTTACTCATGTGCAATGAAGAAACTATGGATAAGAATAACGTGGGCATTGAGCTGGAGCCTGAGACATCTTCTCATAGATTAAGACAAAAATGGTATACCTATGCTTCTCAATGTGAGCCTGAGCTTCTACATCCAATTTTATAGGTGCTCCAATATCTCCTTTTCCTTCCTGATGGCTTGGTCCAACTTCGGCATGGGCTCTATTTGATTTTATCTGTTGGTTCCGTAGCTGTAACCATAAGAAAGGAAAACATGCAAAATAAACAAATTTAACTTACATTGATCTCCTTCGCAGTCCTGATGATAAAGATATTGGACTTTCTGGTTTTGCTTCTTCATAAGAGATTTCATCTCTGCTTTCAATAATTGGCTTTTCATTTTTAGGCTGCACTAACAAGAATATAGTAATAACTAATAAGAAATGTATCCAATCTAAAATGTATAAGAGGTAAAGGTTCGGATAAAAAATTAACATCATATGGTGTGATTGCTTTAAATTCTACGAAGAGCAAGCAAATGAACTAAGCATGATAATGGAAACAATTCAAACAATTGAGTCAATACAATAGAAACATACCACTGAAGCAGCAAGCCTGGAAGCTAGTGCTTCAATCTTTTCTGAATACTCAGAAAGCTTAGCTTTTGAAATGCTGAAAAGGGAACAAATTCATCAGAAACGTGTTCTTCTAATCACGCAAAAAATGTAAGAAGAAGCAGTTGGAAAGTTTAACAGGGGTAAATGCTTGCTTTGCTACACCAATTACTAAGACCACTGAACCAAGCATAGGATTGTTCATGAAACAAGGCCAAGCAATAGCCCAGAAACTGTTATCATCAAAATGAAGGCCATCAAGAAAAGATTGTAGGAACTTATAAGTATGGATCTTTTATATACGTGTTTGAGATGCAGTACAAAAAGAGTACGTTGACTTCAGGAATAGAATTTTATTAAACCTGAAATAAGTACGAATCTTTTATAAAGTGTTTGAGATGCAGCATAGAAAGAGTACACTGACTTCAGGAACATAATTTTATTAAACCTGAAATAAGTACGAATCTTTTATAAAGTGTTTGAGATGCAGCATAGAAAGAGTACACTGACTTCAGGAACATAATTTTATTAAACCTGAAATAAGTATGAATCTTTTATATAAGTGTTTGAGATGCATAACAAAAAGAGTACACTGACTTCAGAAATAGAATTTTATTAAACCTGAAAGAGAAACCATGCATTTATCAAGTGGCGACACATGGCGCCTTCCATGGCAGAAGAATGATTTTTCTTGAAGCTAGTGGACCACTTATATGTATTAAGCAAAAGTTATTTTGATAAGATAATAAAGCCCTCAATCCTCATTTTTGTCTTTTTGGGGGGCATTTTGTCACTCATTAGAATGTGAATTAGTAAAGACTTAACAAAATATTGAAACACAATGACAGTGTCAGCCAAATTGAAATAGCAGCAAAATGCAAAAGGCTTATCAGAATGCATTGTCAATTAGCAGCCAGTAATCCTTGTACAGGTTTCAGGATTTTACATTGATGCAAAATGAAAAAAGTGGACAGTGATACTTATGCATGGGCAAGATCAGTTTTGAGATTTATGTATAACAGTTTCCTGTTTTTGTTTGCCGCTGTCATATGGAAGATTATTTTCCTTCTTCGTTAAACACGGAACCTTAAGAAACATTAGATGCCGCACTGGTTACATACTGCACTGGAACGGAGGTGGTAAGTAATTAGTAAAACAGCTAACCCAAATTCAAATTAATAGAAGATTCAGACATCACGTGTTGATACTGAAACAAAACAGCCTGAGATTGTTCTCTATCACTAATAACAAGAAACAAAATAAGGCTATATCTACTTTTTTTCCTTCAAATCAATTATGCAGGATGGAAATCAAACTATCTAAGAAATTCATATTAGCTACTCTTACATACATAGACAAGTTTAGCCTGATTTTGCTGGCGGGGAGCAGCCTCGAGCAGCCTTATAAGGTTCACTTCCACCTTGTTCAGCCTCATGTTGAAGTAGCGAGCTTGACGAGGAGCATTGCAGGTTCACAGGCGGACCAAGTAAAGTTAGTACTGTTAGTCACGAGACGCGAGGAACGCCGACGGCGAGCTCTAGCGAGAACCGCAAAACGAATGAGAACACAACACCATGCGAGAACTGGACACAGGTTTTGGTGCTGCAAGAAGCGCAGCGTTTTCTGATGCATTGTATTCTATTTATTGAAGTACAAGAAAGATCATGCCGCCTATGGTGCGCACGACGCGAAGGCTGTGCGCGTCCATCCCCACGCACCGCGACGCCCGGCCATGGCGGCATGCAGCTAACTACCACTACTCCTAGTGCGCGATCACCACAAGCCGGCATTTGTGCGCATGCACGAATGAGTAAAGGAAAACATGCTGCCTATCTATAGCACATAGGAGTATCTATCTGACAATTCTCCTCCTACTCCTAGTGTGCCCGCTGTACATGATTGACACCGAGTCTGGAACGCAGCTCACAGAATCGCTCGCGCCCTAGTGCCTTGGTGCAAATGTCCGCCAATTGCTCCAACGTCCCAATGGACTGAAGATGAACCCTGTTCTCCTCGACACATTCACGAATATAATGAAATCTCACATCTATGTGCTTACTTCGGTCGTGGAACACTGGATTCCAGCTGAGCGTGATGGCGGATTCGTTGTCGATCTTCAGTGTGATGGCGCCAGCTTCCTCCCCCTTGAGCTCAGCTAGGAGACGAGCAAGCCAAACGCCTTGGCAAGCTGCAGTGGCTGCTGCTATGTACTCTGCCTCGCAGGATGACAGAGCCACAACACGCTGCTTCTGTGATTGCCAGGTGATCATGTTGCCGCCGAGGAAGAAGATCACTCCAGTCGTGCTCTTGCGGGTGTCGACGTCGCCGGCCAAGTCACTGTCGCTGTAGCCGACGAGCTGAGCTTCTTTCTTCCTCAGGTAACAGCAACCAAACTGCAGGGTGCCTGCTACGTACCTGAGCACCCTCTTGACAGCGGCCAGGTGCTCAGTGGTGGGAGCCTCCATGAAGCGACTGATGTAGCCCACCGAGTATGCTAGATCGGGCCTGGAGTTCACCAGGTACCGGAGAGAGCCGACGATGCTGCGGTACCTAGTTGGATCCACTGATGGAGCTGAACTCTGCTTGCTAAGCTTCAGGCGAGGCTCCATGGGAGTGTGACTAGGACTGCATCCAGCCAACCCCGCCAACTCTAGGATCTTGGCGGCGTACGCACTTTGGCAGACGGTGATCCCGGCCTCGCTCTGGGTTACCTCCGGCCCCAGATAGTAGCGAAGGAGGCCGAGATCACTCATTTTGAACTTCGCCTTTATTTCTTCCTTGAACACGGTGATGTCGTGGTTGTTTCCGCCTGTGATCACTAGGTCGTCCACGTAGACGCCGACGACCAGCCGACGTGCGCCCGCACCGCGCAGATACACGGCGTGCTCGGAGGTGCTCCGCTAAAAGCCCAACTCGATGAGAGAGGAGTCGACCTTGGCATACCAGGCACAGGGGCTTGACGTAGACCGTACAATGCCTTCACCAAGTGCAGGACTTTGTTCTCATGGCCGCGGAGTACGAAACCAGGTGGCTGCTCGACGTAGACTTGTTCCTAGAGTACGCTGTTGAGGAATGCAGACTTAACGTCCATGTGGTGCACTGCCCAGCCCTGTGAGGCGGCATGGGCGAGCAGCAACCGCACGGATTCGAGTCTGGCCACCGGCGCGAAGACTTCATCAAAGTTGATGCTTGGCTGTTGAACGTATCCCTTTGCGACGAGTCGTGCCTTGTACTTGGTGATCACACCCGTGGCGTCCTTCTTGGTCTTGTAGACCCATTTCAACCCGATCGGCTTCACACGTGGGGGAGCATCGACGAGCTCCCAGGTGCCGCTCGATGGAGGTCATCTCATCCAGCATCGCGTGGTGCCAGTGCTCGTGACGTAGCGCTTCGTCGAACGTCGTAGGCTCGGCGTCGCTGGCCAGCAGAAGGTGCTCCTCCAGGTCCCGATCGACGAAGCCGGGTGGAGTGGACTAGCCGAGGATGTTGTCGACGCGCCGGAAACGCAGGGGCGCCTCGTCGTCGTGGTCGAAGTCCAGCTGCTCGCTAAAGCCGGACTCGGGCAGCGTGGTGAACTCGATGTCGGGATGCAGTTGCGCACTCGACGAGCCTGGCGCAGGGCTTGCAGTAGGAGTGTGCACTGGCGCGAACGTAGACGTGGACGCGCCTGGTGATGGTGGCGAGGTGGAGCCCGATGCAGCAGGTTCAGAAGAGGCACGAGCCACTCGTGCACTGGTGGTGGTGATCACGGTGGGCTCCTCCGCTGTGGACTCAGCGATGGTGAAGTCGGTGTCGCCCCCGTCATGATCAGCAGGCCAGGCCCACTGAGCGCCCTCGTCGAAGACGATGTCCCAGCTGATGTGCACACGGCGGGTAGAGGGATCGTAGACACGGTATGCCTTGGACCCGGCCTCATACCCGACGAAGATCATGCGTCTGCTGCGATCGTTAAGTTTCTTGGAATTTGGTGAGGTTACCTTGACGTGGGCAATGCTACCGAACGTGCGGAGGTGATGAACGCCCGGCGCACTCCCCGTCTAGAGCTCGTAGGGTGTCTTGCCCCCTATGCTCTTTGACGAAGACTGGTTCAGCAGGTACACGGCCGTCGAGACTGCCTCGCCCCAGAACACGTCAGGGAGTCCTTTGGCCTTCAGCATGCACCGCGCCGTGCCCATGATAGACTGGTTGTGACGCTCCATGACACCATTCTGTTGTGGTGAATACGGTGCCGTGAGCTCGCGACGCAATCCGAGCTGGGTGCAGTACTCGGCGAAGTCCGCCGCAGTGAACTCGCCACCCCGATCGGTACGGAGCGCGAGCAGCTTCTTGCCGATCTTCCTCTCCGCGGCTGCCTGGACACGATTGATGGCCGACGCTGCCTCATCCTTGGATGGCAACAGCACCACCCACATGTATCGCGAGTAGTCATCGACCAGGAGAAGGAAATAGCGATTACCGCTGAGCGTTGGCGGCGAGATTGGGCCGCAGAGATCGCCATGGAGGAGCTGGAGGACCTCGATGGAACGCCTCAGTGCCTTCTGCGAGAACGGCGTGCGGCGCTGCTTGCCGGCGAGACACGCGTCGCAGACTTGCTCCACCTGGCTGAAAGGTCCTTGTTTGGTTTTGGTAATTGAGTGACAACCTTAGGTGGACTAATTGTATTTAATGTGAGATACACAGGGATTAGTCCATAGGTAATGGTGTCATGAAGGAGCTCATTGCATATGAGACATGACATGAAGTCATGTGACCAAGGTTGCAAAGATCAAGATGAGGCTTGGCTCGACGGACCGGTTGCAAGTGTGAAGGGCAAGTCAGAGGCTTTGGAGCGATGGACCGTGAGGCGGTGAAGCTTGAGTAAGACTTGGCGTCGATCGACCGACGCAACGGTGAAGAGCAAGTGAGGTCAAGATCGATGGACCAAGATCACATGATGATTTGAAGTGGATCATATCATTTGTGATATGGTTGGTGCATGTGTTGCATCAACGTCGGAGGAGATGGAGTAGAATGCGCAAGGCAAAGGTATAACCTAGGGCATTTCCATTTCACTGGTCATAGGTGTGTAGAGAAGTTGATGACCGGGTTTAGAATAGATGGCCGTACTATTAAGAGGGGCAAACTTGTTTGTATATTGGTCATCTAGTGCCACTTGAGCGATCTAACTTTGCATACGTGTTAGGATCGAGTGGCGTGGCAAGTTGAGTGCCTAACTTCTTCGAGAAAATGATTGTGAAAATGCTAACACACATGCACATGGTGTTTTACACATGGTGGTGTTGGCACATTTGCAAAGGAGAAGGTGTTGGAGTTGGTGTTGATCAACTTGGAGAAGAGAGAAAGGTTTTTCAGTGTTCTCCGGACACTAGGATGGCTCTTGGAGTGGAATACTGCTTTGATCCATTATGAATTGGATCAAGTGCTTTAGTGGGTTGTGTAGCCCTCTGAGTAAGTTTTCCAAAATATCCAAGATCATCGAAATCGGAGTTCGGAGCTAAGAGTTATCGCCGTTTACCGAAGAGTGGTCTGTGACCGGACTCGTGACCAGACGCGTCCGGTCAGCACCTGCGCGTCCAGTCAGCGTGTCCGGTCAGTGTTTTTCGCGAGCGAAAGTGACCGGATGCTGCAGCGAGTCCGGTCAGTGATGACCGGACGCGTCCGGTCGCTTCGGGAGCTTACTGGAACCTCTCTGTTCGCTGTTTCGCTGCGACCTGCGCGTCCGATCCCGTTAGTGACCTGCGTGTCCGGTCAATACAAGTTTTTACGCGCGAAAACTAGCCGTTGGAGCACGCCAGTGACCTGCGCGTCCGGTCCGTTCGACCGGCGCGTCCGGTCGACCCGAAACTTGCCCAGTAAGGAGACTAACGGCTCTATTTCGTTGTGGAGTTATAAATAGATGTTGTGGCCGGCCATGGCCGGCAGCTGAGCACCCTTAGGCCTTGGTGACTTGTGTTGGTGTGCTTGGAAGCCCTCTAACTCACTTGAGCTTGATAGTGATCACCCGATCGAGTGAGAGAGCAATTCTAGTGCGTTGCATCATGAGGATTGCATTGAGTGGCACTAGGTGATCGAGTTGCAAGACGGTGGTGCTTGTTACTCTTGGAGGTTGCCACCTCCTAGACGGCTTGGTGGCTTGCGACTCCGTTGAAACACGCGTGGAGATTGTGCGTGACTCCGGAGGAGGATTTGTGAGGGGGATTGTGCTCACCCCGCGGGGATCGTGAAGAGCAACTCTAGTAAAGCTCGTGGCTTGGAGGATCCCCATCTTGAGAGTGGATGTGCGGCACCCGCTGAGGGTTTGACTCTTGATAGTCAATTAGCTCGTGATCCATCAAGTCGGTGTATCGCCACAACGGGGACTAGCTTGGTGGCAACCAAGTGAACCTCGGTGAAAAACTGCCGTGTCAACATTGTGTACATCTTCTCGGTGGTTTGCTTTCGATTCACAAGCTCGTATTTACATTCATATACTTGTGCTTGTGTAGTTGATCTTGTAACTAGTTTGCTTGTGTAGTTTGCTAGTTACCTTCTTGCTTGTGTAGCATAGAAGTAGCTCCAATTGCGTGGCTAATTTGGTTTGTGTAACCTTGTTAGTCATATTGCTTAGTTTGTGTAGCTAAGTAATTTGCGCTCTCTAGTTTGACATTAGTTGCCTTGCTATTGAGCATTGCTAGTGAGCATAGGTGGCTTTGTGTTTTTGCTTACTAGAATTGTGTAGGAGCTCCCCGGCCCTGCTAGAGTACTAGTGCATAGGTTTGTGTGACCTTATTCTAGAATTATTTAGGAGAGCTCTTGCAAAGGAAAGTACCTTAGTTATATAATTAGGATCTTTGTGAGGTGCTTGTGAACTTAGATAGAGGGGTGTAGTCTTGGCTAGACCGATAGTTTTAATTCTGCATTTGTTTCGGTTTGCCGACACGACTATTTTTTTAGAAAGGACTATTCACCCCCCCTCTAGTCCGCCATCTCGACCCTTCACTGGCTGAGCAGAGGCAGGTCGCGGACGAGCTCTTCTCGGGCCATCTTGCAGAGCGCGGTGAAGTTGACGTGCCCGAGTCGGGCATGCCAAACCCACGCATCCTCAGCGCCCCGCGCCGCCAGGCACACCGGTCGTGCGATGGTGGCGTCGAGCACGTACAAGCGCCCTGGGCTGTGGGGAATCTTCACGAGCAGCCGCATCTCCTCGTCGCGGACGGCCATCACACCGCCTTTCACCAAGACTTCGTAACCGCCCTCATCCAGCTGGCCGACGGAGATGATGTTGGTCGTTAGTCAGGGTAGATAGTAGACGTTCGACAGCGATTGGTGCTCCCCATTCTTGCAGGAGAGAAGCACGACGCCGCTGCCTTCGATGCGGGCGGTGGAGCCGTCTTCGAACCGCACGGATCCGGTGATGCCGGTGTCGAGGCTAGCGAAGGCCGATCAGGCGCCCGTCATGTGGTTGGAGGCGCCCATGTCCATAATCCATCGGCTCGGATCCCGGTTGGCGGCAGAGTCGAAGGAGGGGTACACCTTCTTCTCGGTGAGGTGGATCTGGGTGACTGACGAGGACGGCGGCGGAGATTCGGTGGAGGGCGCTGGCGGCGGGGAGGATTCGATTCCCTCCGGCTGGGCAGTGGCGATGGCTAGCATGAGTGTGGCCTCCTCCTCCTGGGCCACATGGGCCTCTTGGGCCGGCTCCTCCTTCTTCTTGTTGCGACAGTCTAGAGCCCAATGGCCCTTCTTGCCACAGCGGGGACAAGGGTCATCCGGCGGCGGGCGCGAAGAGCTGGAGCCGCTCTTGGAGTCACTGCTGCCGCAGCCCTTGCCACGACCGCCAGAGCCAAAGCCGCCACGCCCAGACTCCGAGGCCTTCTTCTTGTACTTCTCCACCGGTCACCTCTTCGATGGAGAGCTGAGAGATGTGAAGCAGAGTTTTGATGGAGATCACGAGTTACTTATACCGTGGGCGAACGATGCGCAGGTACTTGGCGACGACTTTCTCGTCGGGCTCCAGATCGCCGAGCGTGGTGAAAGCCCAAGTTTGGTTTTGGTAATTAATGACACCAAGTTGCTAATGCTATTGTATCAAGTGTGATTAAGCTAGGCATAAGCAACATGTGATGGAGGTGGATGTGGCAAGGAGTGGTGGCCACAAGATCACAAAGAAATGGTGCATGGACATGATGATCAAGTGGAGGAGAAGGATCTATGAGCGCAAGGCAAAGGTATAACCATAGGGTTTTCCTTTTGCCGGTCAAAGATGAGTAGAGAAGTGATTGACCGGGTTTAGGATACATAGCCGACTATCAAGAGGGGCAATCACGGTTAGCTCGGAAATCAAGTGCCACTAGATCTTTGTCTTGAGCATATGCATTTAGGATCTAGTAAAGAGCTAACATAACGCCTTGAAAATTGTTTGTGAAATGCTAACACACATGCACATGGTGGTGTACACTTGGTGGTGTTAGCACATTTGCGAAGGCGGTGGAGTTTAAGCGGTAGAGAGGGGTTTGGGTTCCTCTCTCCCTCCCGCCGAGCTTGCGAGGCGGGATTCGGCGCTTTTTGGAGAAGTGAAATGCCTATTTTCTATTGCGCCGAAAGTTGAAAAAGAAACGGAGGCGAACGGAGGTCACTGCGTGCACCGGACGCTGCACCGGACGCTGCACCGGACGCGGTCACTGTGCGACCGGCGCGTCCGGTCAGGCGAACAGCGGTTCACGAGGACCACCGGACGCGGTGCGCGTCCGGTCATAGGTGACCGGACGCGTCCGGTCGTCCAGGGAGCTTACTGGACTCCCACCGGACGCGGGCACTGTGGCGTCCGGTCAGTTCTTCAGCGCGTCCGGTCGTTGTTTCGCGGTGCGCGGCTCGGTATTGACCGGCGCGTCCGGTGGGTCACGGGACCGGCGCGTCCGGTCGTGACCAGCGCGTCCGGTCGCTCGGTCGAGCGCGTCCGGTGAACTGTAACGGCTAGTTCGAACGAGCACTGTTCACGTCTGTCGCGTAGTGACCGGACGCGTCCGGTCACCCTGACCGGAGCGTCCGGTCCGCGCGATTTCAACTGCGTCGCTTCTAACGGCTAGCTGCGTACCCCTTCGTTATAAATAGTTGGTGGCCGGGGTTTGAGGGTAACTCTTGCACTTTTTGAGACATAGAGACATCCTTTGAGCTAGAGAACAACCCCTCCACTCATCTCTTTGATTGATTGCACATCTTGAGTGAGATTGAGTGAGATTCAAGTGCATTGCTTGAGAGTTGCATTCTAGAGGCACTTGGTCTTCGAGTTGCTGCGGATTTCGTGTTACTCTTCCGTGTTTCCCGACACGGTAGACGGCTTGGAGCAGCGGAGGTGATTGAGCTCGCAATTGGAGATTGTTGGAGCCTTCACCAAGTGTTGTAAGGGGTTCTTGATCCTTCCCCGCGGGAGTTCGCAAATTGGATACTCTAGTGGAGCTCGTGGCTTGGAGGATCCCCATCTTGTGTGCGGTTGTGCGGCGCCCGCCGAGGGCTCAACTCTTGATAGTTGATTAGCTCGCGAACCGACAAGTGGGTGCATCGCCACAACGAGGAGTAGCTTGCCGGGAAGCAAGTGAACCTCGGGATAAATTCTTGTGTCATTCTCTTCCCGAGGATTTCTCTTGTGTGATTGATTGATTGGTACTTCTCATCTCTACACGGCGGTATAATCACTCGAAGCTCTTCTCTCGTATTACTTCTCGTTTCTAGCTTCTTGTTGTTGTGTTTAGTGGATAGCCTTGTACTAGACTTGTGTAGGTGGCTTGCTTAATTAGTTAGAGCTAGTGCTTTTTGCTCCGCCACCTTTTGTACTAACTTGTGGTTAAGTAATTCTTGTAGAAGTTTTAATTAGGCTATTCACCCCCCCTCTAGCCTTTTTGGACCTTACACGTGGCCAGACGCTGCACCATGCCAGTGAGGCGCAGTGCAAAGTCCTCGATGGGCTCGCCTTCCCGGAGCGTGATCGACTCATATTCGGCGCGGAGGTTCTGCGCCGTTGCCTTCCACACGCGGTCGTCGCCGATGCGGAGAGTGCGGATGGCCTCCCAGGCCTCCTTGGCGCTCTTCTTGCCGACGAGGACCGGCACCATCTCCTCTGGGACCGCGCTGTAGATGGCGTCGAGTGCGTTCCGGTCGTCGGTGTAGTCGACGTCGTCGTACTCCGCGGCCTCCCAGAGTTCACGCGCCTCCATCTTGAGCTTCATGCGGAGAGACCACTCATTATAGTTGGTCTTCGTGAGTTGGGGCCAGTTGTCGGAGCTGCGGCCCTCCTTGATGATGCTCTCGACGATAACCTCCCGCGGACAGCGTGCGTCATGGGTGCGCGAACGGCGTGTGTTGCGCGTGCGTGATCGGCGAGGCGGAGATCAATCCGGCGACGGTGTGCCCTACGGCGCCTTGATGCCGGAGCCGTTGGAACCGTCAATCGGCTTCTTGGAGTCATCCTTCTTGGTGGCCGGTGAACGGCCGCGGGTCTCATCGGAGACACCATGGCGACGGCGAGGTCCACCTCGCTCCGGTACCACTTGTTAGTCGCGAGACGCGAGGAACACCGATGGCGAGCTCTAGCGAGAACCGCAAAACGAATGAGAACACAACACCACGCGAGAACTGGACACAGGTTTTGGTGCTGCAAGAAGCGCAGCGTTTTCTGATGCATTGTATTCTATTTATTGAAGTACAGGAAAGATCATGCCGCCTATGGCGCTCGTGACGCGAAGGCTGTGCGCGTCCATCCCCACGCACCGCGACGCCCGGCCATGGCGGCATGCAGCTAACTACCACTACTCCTAGCGCGCGATCACCACAAGCCGGCATCTGCGCGCATGCACGAATGAGTAAAGGAAAACATGCTGCCTATCTATAGCACATAGGAGTATCTATCTGACAAGTACATGGGTGCACAAATGTATATAACCAATAATGTTTGGGAAAATAAGTTAAGTTAGGGTTTGGGCAGGAGCAGACCCAGTAAAGGCAGTGGCAGATCTAGGATTTTTGCATGGGGTATGTTGGATCAAAATTTTCATATCCAAATCGGTAAAAAACATTTAGCAATTCGGTAAAGTAGCATAAGAATTGAGACCCACGATTCAATATGAAAATGCTAAATAGCATAATAAGTCTTAAATTAAATACGCATAAGTAATCAACCAGTTTCTACAATTCTACTATCTAGATGGGTACGTATACAAGTTACATCAAAATATCAAATTAGATCAGAGAAAGTTAGGGTTAGAGATTTTGCAAGGACGAAGAGAATGGAGGGGAAAAGGGTTCTCAGTTCTCACCAGGCTTGCTGCCGGCCTGGCTGGAGGGCGGACGACGCGGGGGCTGGGGATGCACTGGCGTGATTGGAGACGGCGGCGCGGGGACTGGGGATGCGCTGGCGTGGCTAGGGTAGGCGGTGCGGAGACTGGGGGTGCGGAGGTGGAGAGCTAGGGCCTAGCCGCTCAGGGACTGCCGGCCAGGATGGGGCGGCGCGCCAGCGCCGATTCCCAACTGGCGCTGTCGGTCGCCAACACTTGAGACAGACAGCACACGTGATGGCCACAGGAGAACCGAGAGAGAGAGAGTATGCCGGGACGAACCATAAGGTTACGACTAATCTCGTGGAGTGATTCGAAACTGAATCAGTTTATTTTTCATAAGAAAAAGCTTTAGGCCTTGTTTAAATCCAGGGCTAAAGTTCAGAGTGTCACATCGGGTGTCACGTGGGGGTGTCACATGAGAGTGTTCGGATAGTAATAATAAAACAAATTACACAAATCCTCAGTAATCCGCGAGATAAATTTATTAAGCCTAATTAATCCATCATTAGCACATGTGTTACTATAGCACCACATTGTCAAATCATTGACTAATTAGGCTTAAAAAAATCATCTCGCAAATTAGTCGTAATCTCTACAATTAATTATTTTTAGTCTATATTTAATACTCCATACATGCGTCTAAATATCTGATGTGATAGGGACTAAAGTTTAGAAGGAGGAAACAAACAAGGCCTCCTGCATTTCAAAGGAACCAAAGCCTGGACACACAAGTGTAAGTTGACCAAGTCGCAAAAAAAAAGTGTCTAGGTGACATTCAGTTATTTTGGCTCCTTTTGTCAACTGAATTTTTCCATGCACTTACACTGTCATCTACTGTCTTATTAATATATTTATAATAATTTCTTTCAGTGTAATTTATTGGACAAAGTGATGTAATTTGGGGATAACACAAGATCCAGACAAATATATGCCAAATTTTCAAAAAAAGTTACAAAATTTTTTCTATGGATTCCAGACACCAGAGAAATATATGTCAAATTATTCATCAAATTGTTCACAAATTTACAAATGGAAGAACAAAGAACGGAGAAGAACATAGAGCACATCTCCTCTTCGAGCAGCAGAACAAGGGAGAGGAAGCAGAGGACGCGGCGCCCGCATCGGGGACGGCAGTGCCCGCGCCGGGGAAGCCCGCCGGGAGCAGTAGCTCCGCGCCCTTGGGCCGGTTGAGGAAGTTCCAGATGGAGACTTGTGGCAGCGGTAGCACAGACAACAAGTTGACGACGAAGAACCGGCGCAGGTAGCGGCGCGCGATGGCAGACCAGTCGATCACCAGCTCGCCTCGCCGGCGGCCTGGGTGCGATGGCCTGGGTGCGGCGGCTTTGGTGCAGCAACCTAGAGGCGGCGACCTGGGGCGCGGAGGAAGCGGCGAGCGCGGTGCTGTACAACATATTATTCGGTTGATGGAGGCCCAAGAATCATCGACACAATAGGAGAGGGCCCTAGGAGCGGCGGCAGAAGCGAGAGTTGTGGCGGTGGTGCCTGTGTCTCTCGGTGACGACGGCTTCCGTAAAGGCTACGAGTCCATGGCTCTCCTAAACAGTTTTAGGTCTGGCCAAATATAGATTTCAGGTCAAAACTTGAGGCCCTCGTTTGAACTATTTGTTATTGTTTCAAAATATGGTAGTGCTTGTGCTCGGACGTCCGGATGGACACCCATGTTCGGACGCCCACGTTGCACTCTGTTTCTCGCGTGCGTGCCTGCACTCCACGCCCCCGCTCGCGCCTGCGTTTCACACGACCACGCGGGGCTTGCGCACCCAGACTCACCCGTGCCGCCAGATAGCACACGAGGACCGCTCGTGGCTCCTCCGCTTCTCACACACATTGCAACATGTGCAACACACAATCTAATTTTGCAACATCCAGATTGCAAAATACAACACTTGAAAAGTCATCGCAAGCATATGCAACATCCTGATGAAATATTTTGCAACATATATGTGAAATATATGCAACATTCAGATAAACACACTTACAACTTACGTTTGAAAAACAGATAAAACATTTGGAACAGATGTTTGCAACATACGTATATAGTCATTGCAACATATGCAACATCTCAATCTACTTTGCAACATCCATATGAAACACTTGCAACATCTCTATAAAAACATATGCTTGCAACATTCCAGACGTGACACTCTAGTGGAAGGTGACCACCATGTCAAACGTGTTAAGGAACTCGATAACCGTCTTGATGGGCAAATCAGGGTTGTGAGGCGGCAGAGCGAAGAGCACCATGAACTTGGTCGTCACAAGCTTCTTCCGCTTGGGGGCACCGGGGCGCACGGAGCCTCGAGGCGGATGCAAAGTACGGCATGGCTGCGACGCTCTCGTCGTCTCCCGCCGCAGGAGGAGATGATGAGGAGGATGCCGGTGCCGGCGACGAGGGCAGGGGCGGGCAGCAGGCACGGCTCCAGCATCTAGCGGCAGTGAACGGGGAGCGGAGCTTGTTGCGAGCGCGCAAGACGGAGTGGGTGACTTTTTTTGGGAGGCGGCGTCCGTCTGTCTGGACACCCGCACCGCAGCATTACCGTTCAAAATAATAGCCTAGCCCTATTTGACGAACTAGTCTAGTCAGCTCGGATCAAAAGTTTTATTTACGTAATTATTATGATAAAAAAATCATTTTTTCCCGGCTCCAAAATCATAACATGTTTCTAAATTTTCCTGTGAGCATCGCGTGAGTTTTCATAAACAAACTAACGTCCAAAGAAAAAATGAATCAAACCATGTTTAAGTTTGATCAAGTTTATAGAATAAATTTTATAGTATATCTATTTAGTTAGGGTTTAGACAGTTTGATTAAAAACAAAGCTAGCAAAATACACATGCCTGTACAGACGCGGCAAGAGACGTGGGCACGTTTGGATGCTGGGCAAGTTTTGCCTAACCTTGCTTAGCCAGGCGAGGTTAATCTTCAAGCAACTGGGCAAAGATTCCAAACATGTTTTTGTGTTTCCGTGCTGGGCGAAGCGAGGCTAGTTTTGCCAACAGAACCAAACATGTAAATAACCATGTCAAGTCAGGCCATCACGCGCACCCGTAGCCACGTATCTTCGCGTCATATCAACACCAGGGGTTGTCACTTTGATATATCAGTATATCACGGAGAAAGCAAAGTGCAGGGACATGCTGTAGGTGATTACTCTACCAGATACAGGAATCAACATCAAGTTCTGAAACGCAAAAAATGTATTTCCTTCAAAATAACAGAATCAGTCGGGCGAAAGAAAAAAGACTGTTATATAACACTGAACCATGGAAGAAAATCTACATTCACTTGACCAATCAATACCAAGTAGTGGAACGAAATGATTGTACAGTCAACTATAATGGATATATCTCACGCCAATATCAACACCGTGGTCACACCTGAATTCCTGAACCGATGATTAATTTTTTTTCACGACTGGATGTACGAAGGACCAACCAAAAGCATGTACAGCAAGAAAGTGAACGGGGTGAAAAATCGCAATCTCTCCTTGTGGCTTATGCTAGCAACCCACAGCCAAGCCTTCTTTTGGGGCAGAGGTGACACCCTCTTTTGTAGTGGTAGAGGTCACACCCTGTTTTGTAGTAGAGGTGACACGAAGGATGGCTTGGGCGCTTAACGCAGAGAGCTTGGACTGGCAGAAAGCCTCCCATGATTCAGCATCTGGTGAGGCAGAAGGCTCGCCCTCATGTTCGTTAGAAGGTGAGGCCTGAGACTTCTCATAGAATGCTTGTAGCTCCAGTGCCAGGTTGCGAGCAGCCTCCCTTGATTCCGGAAGCTGGTCACTAAGTTGGGTTGCCGCAATCTGGATGAGCTTATCCATACCATATTCTTTTATTCCCACCGCATCCTGGACAAAAAGAAAAACATTATATAACCTCAAATTAGACAAGAGGACAACAAAAATATTGACTAACACATGTAGATCTACAGTACACAAAATTGATATTTTCAACCTCCAACCACTGTTGTGCTATTGAAGATGACAGCAAGTATGAGTTAAGGCATGAAGACATAAACCCTACAGCTAACTATGCATCTTCCATCACAATATTCTAAACCATCAAACCCCTAACATGTCAACAACCTAATTATTGGCTACCACCCAGCTCCACTTTATGACTTAGGAGATTTAATGTTTAGAATATACAAAGTATTAAAAAACTAAAAAGATCTGGAATATATTGGACGGAGAAGGTTAGTATGCAAGGAAACTAAAATATTAACAACTACTTGATTGATCACCTGGTACATCAGATAAGGAAACTATATCTGAATTAAATAAAAAAAGTCCTATTTTACGTTTCTTTTATACTAAGAATTGGGACTAGAGAAGATGCAACTGTACAAAATTTTCAGGCAAGAAATTCCACTTACAAGGCGAGGTACACTCTTGCTGAAACAAACTGATGCTTTTGCTCGAATCCGCGGATTCTTGTTCTTGAGGTAAGGCTGCATTCTTGGCAACAGTAGTAAAGGGGAGATCCAATTTGTCATCGATATAAGAGCCGCCTCAGCAGCTTCACAGACAAATCGCTTATCTTGTGAAGCCTTCAGAAACAGTTGTACTAGCTGTGAATGTATTTGACAAAAAAAAAGAAGGATATTTTCAGAAACCTTGAGTTAATAGAAGAAATTTTAAATGGATAGGAATACTCACCAGTGGATCAATTGAGTCAACCATTAAGTCACCATAGGCCTTAAAGATGTCAGCACAAGTCATTAGTGCTGTTTTGCATACAGCACTTCTTGGATTCTTCACAGATTTCACGATAAGAGGAACTAGAGGCTCCCTGCAATTCAAACAGTTTGTACTGAACAATTAATAAAGGAGATATGCGATTCTGTACCACAGGCATGTATAAGTGGTTCCAGAAGATATCAGAAGGATTGTCTAAACGGGAACACAATTTTTTCTGCATATATGCTGGGGAAAAACTTACAGAAGCTCCTGCAATCGTTCCTTGTGATACATTGCCAACTGACGAACATTGTTGAGAGCTTCACATGTCATAACCCAGTCCTTTGAATCCAACCTTTTAGCTAAGGTCTGTTGAAAAACAAAATAGAAACGATTAAACTGACTAGATCCAACAAACAAAGAGAAATCCATCTGTCCAATAAAATATCATAATATGCAAACCAGTGCCATACACTTAGAGCTCCATTGACATCTGAGAGATCTACAAGATTTTCAGAATCAATGTACTCCACATCTGCAATTACAGCCTCATTTCCATTAGTCACAGCATCTTGGCAAGCAGATGGAGCCTTTTCTTCCTTGTTGGCACATTTGTTGCCATTCAACACAGGCTTGGTGATGCAGGGTTTCACAGAATTGTCTTTTCCGTTCTCCAGGTCTGCTGATTGAGAAATATTGAGATCTTTCAAAGCCCTTTCTGACATTTTCACACCTTGTAACCTGCATGTGGATTATTGGTAGAAAAAAAAGGCACTTAAGAATAAAATGAACAAGTTTCAGTCCATTCCTAACAGCTGGAGATTATAAAATAGTTAAAAGGGCATCTCTGGTGATTGTTTGGAGCCTTTTCCGTAACAGATAGATAGCACAGAGTGTAGTCAACCACCAGTCCATGGAACAATGATAAAGTAATAAAACAACAGTGCAAAAACATAATTAATGGAAGCTGAAATTCATATGGTTCCATGAGACAGCTAGTCAAGTCACAACAGCACAATCTGACAAATGATAATCCAATCCACTACAGTGTGGATACCTGTGAGCTCTCCCTACACAAAATTCCACAAGTATTGGACGACCTAGTTTACAGTGACCGGCACACTCAAGAGACAGCCACAAATGTTTGGCAACTCATCAACAACGCGCCACAGGTAGAAGCGTAGAACCTAAGCAAACCACGCAGCACATAAATCCAGGACTAACTGATTGATCAAGTGAAGAATTGAATTCAATCAGACCCCGGTCACAGAGTGGAAGTCCCTACGGTCCAGAAGCACTACCATTACGAACAGATGAAAAGTGAGACGCGTCTCGACTCTAATCCAAACGCGACGCGACTCCTACGGAGGGAAAGCTGCTGTTACCCACACCGTCGACGGCGGCGGGGGAAGGCCTCACTCCGGCAGCTCTCCACTACCACCCGTAGTAGATCTACCGTCGCAGAACAACGCAATTTCCACGCCCGCCACAATCGCTAACGAATTAACACTTGGAAACGGGAGTTCCAGCCCAGATCCGCGTGGCGGTAAATGCCGCCGCGTGCCACCGAAGCGCGAGATCGCGATGAGCAATTGGGGGGACTGAAGGGGAGGAGAGGGGCGGGGTTACCTGTCGCGAGGGCGGACCGGCGGCTGTTTGCCCTCGCCGTCGTGGGGCGGGGCGACGTCGTCTGCCGTGTGTGTCTGGCTGGGCTCCGAACGGGGCTGCTACTGAACTGCAGATGCAAATGGCGGCTATGTATAGGGCCTGAACGCAAATAACTACCTCTACCTCATTGGATTCCGGCAGGTTTCAGCAATAATTAAGGCGATCGAGATCCCCTTCCATTTGAGGTGGCCGCCAGTTGGGGTAATTCGAAAAAAATCGGAGAACTCGGGGGGAGTGATTAACGGGGGCGCGGCGGTTGCGGGTTGGTGGTACGAGTCCACCCGGAGAGCGACAGCCCTGCTCGCAAGACACCGGCCACGTGGCAACGGAAGTAGACAGGCTACAGCGCGGGCCCACCTCCACACTAGCCTCCACGTCCGCGGCGGAGGAAATGAGGTGCCCTCTGCCTGCCAGACGGCCGGCCGCTTGGACGCCGGCGGCGTGTCACGTCACGTCGGTGACGGTGATTTGCTCGGCGGAGAGACTGGTTATTCAGCCCAGTCCAATAGCACTTCCGGTCCGGCTCCGGCCTGTCTAACACGGCCTCCTGAGTGGGCCGTCTGGCCCAGACGTGACCGCCAAAACCCTAATTCGCAGGACGGACGGGTAAGAGCCCACCAAGCTCCCATCACGGCGGATCCGACGTTCCAGACGCGACCACGTGGCCCGGAAGACGCTCCTATAAAACCGCCGCTCGGCTACAAAGCTCTTGTCGCCGCCACCACTCGCCCAGCCTCTTCCTCCCCGCCGTCGCCCCGCTCGCTCGCCCGAAGCAGCCGCCGGCAAAATGGTACGCCCCTCTCTCTCTCTTGCTTCCTCTCACCTGTTCTGCCTCCTCGCTGTGTTCGGCAATAGAATTCGAAGGGATCTTTCGAAACTTTTAAGCTTTGCTGCCATGGATCTTGAACTACGAGTCTTAGGTTCTACTACCGTTTGATGATCTAGCTATGATAAGGTCCTAATTGCCCTCTGTGCATCGTCTAATCTTGCAGGCCCCGAAGAGAGGCGGCAAGGCGCCGGTCCCCGCTAAGAAGAAGGCGGTATGCTTCTGATCGTCCAATCTACCTTGCTTCTTGTTGTCTGTTTTCGTGCTTGGTTTGATTTGTTTCTGCGTTTGGTTGGCGCAGGTGGTGACGAACCCGCTGTTCGAGAAGAGGCCGAAGCAGTTCGGGATCGGCGGCGCTCTTCCGCCCAAGAAGGACCTCCACCGTTTCGTCAAGTGGCCCAAGGTCGTGCGCATCCAGCGCCAGCGCCGCATCCTCAAGCAGCGCCTCAAGGTGCCCCCGGCGCTCAACCAGTTCACACGTACCCTGGACAAGAACCTTGGTACGATCCTCGTTCCGTCCATTGCTGTAGTTGGGTAGTACGTAGTAGGGGCAAGGCTTGAAGAGGGTTTACCACTTTAACTTGTCGAGGATGCTAATAGCATCAACGGTGGGAGTAGCACTGCCATAGTTTCGGTTGCTGACTAGGAATTGTTTGGTTAGTTTAAGATTGCAATTTGCTAGGTAATTGGGTAATTGTTTGGGAGTGATGCATCGAGCTATCATTAGGGATATGAGTATTTGTATCATAAATGAAGATGAACTGGATAGAGAATAGGCTACATGTGTTCTGGATGTTAGGTTTTAACAGTGTTTAGTTATCTTGTGTAGCATTCGAAAGAACATTCTTAAACTTAAATTATCAAATTTTCTATTTGCCGTATAAGTAAACATGTTTGTTACTAGTTTATTTTACCATTGAAGATATTTAAAGTGCTGATCGAGGACATTAAATTCTTCTAGGTATAGCAAATATTTATAAAATACTGAAATATGTAGTGCAGGCAATTTTGAACTTGGCCATAATTTACTCCCAATAGGTGAAGTTTATAGTCCACAGATGTCTAGGTGAATCTTTTTGACACTATCAACCAACAAATTAACCTTGCGTCAAATTTTGCCACAGGGGAATCTATACTAATACAGGCTAGTGTTGGAAATATATGCTTTTTAAAATATGTGATATGGTAGACATTTGGTTCTTGTCATCCATTTGCCAGAATTAAAATTCCATGCTATATGGTACTTTTAATGCATTTGTTCTTGTTATAACTTGTCTTCTGCCTGATCTTCCTTTTCAGCAACAAACTTGTTCAAGATGCTTCTTAAGTACCGCCCTGAGGACAAAGCTGCCAAGAAGGAGAGGCTTTTGAAGAGGGCCCAGGCTGAAAATGAGGGGAAAACTGTTGAGGCAAAGAAACCAATTGTTGTGAAGTATGGCCTTAACCATGTGACATACCTCATTGAGCAGGTGTGTGTGTGCCAATGTGGTTGTTTTCTTCTTATAGTGATTAGTGATAGATTGATAGCAGAGTGGTGCCTCTGGCAATAAAACTATATACTTTGTTTACTTATTTCTTCTTTTTGCAGAGCAAGGCCCAACTGGTTGTCATAGCCCATGATGTTGATCCGATTGAGCTGGTCGTGTGGCTCCCAGCCCTTTGCAGGAAAATGGAGGTTCCATACTGCATTGTCAAGGGAAAAGCACGCCTTGGATCGGTATTAACCCAGCCAACTTTCTTTTGCTTGTTATAAGTGTTGAAGGGCTTGCCAAAGTGTGTCCTAATAATGAATAACTTCATGTAGATTGTTCACAAGAAGACCGCATCTGTTCTTTGCCTGACCACCGTCAAGAATGAGGACAAGCTTGAGTTCAGCAAGATCCTGGAGGCTATTAAGGTTGGATGTTATGGATTTCTTTTTTCTCAGCATCCAGTTTGTGTTCTATTGACTTGTGTACTGACTACTGACTGGAACTTGACTCACTCCTAGGCCAACTTCAACGACAAGTTTGATGAGGTCAGGAAGAAGTGGGGTGGTGGTATCATGGGCTCCAAATCACAGGCAAAAACCAAGGCCAGGGAAAAGCTGCTTGCCAAGGAAGCTGCCCAGCGGATGACCTAAGTCAGGCCCTGTTAAATTTATCTTGTACTCCTTGCGATCGTGTGCAATCGTAGCGGTTGTCAGATCTAGTTTTGAGAGTTTTGCTCCTAAGACCAACCATGCTAGAAAGACATGTAAGAATTCCAAGTTTTTGTTCTGTACCACCTAGTTCATGTGACTCAAACTTCTATAATGGTTATGAATCTCCTGTTTATGTTTATGCCTGTAACGAGTTTAGAATTACATTAAGTTGTGTCATGTTATCCTGTGTTGCTGCTGGCAATTGGCACCGATTTGACCTCCATAGTACACAAGAATGTAGCGGAAGGTTCTCCTCCCAAGCCAGATGAAATGGCTTGATTTCTTCTACCCTGTACTTGTATTGCTAGATTCACCCTGTATGTGATTTGACTGTGCAAATGTACAATGCAAGAACCATGTCCTGCTACTTCACTATTGCCTAACCTACATCAGATTTATATATGTACAATGGCCAGGTCTTGTGTAACTAACTAATCAGGGTTATGTACAAAGCCCATGCCCAGGTCTTGTGTAACTAATCAGTGTTATGTACAATGCCCAGATCTTGTGTAACTAATCAGAGTTCTTGGATTACGGTTTATGAGTAGGATCTGATGAGCCTGAGGCCCTGGAACGAGCCCTTGAGCAGGCTGCCCAGGACGGACACCGCGCCGCCCTCGGCCTTGGCCTTGGCGGATGCGTCGTGGCGGCCGCGCTTCACCCTCAGCACGGCGTGCCCGAGCTGCTCGCCCACCGCGTCAATGGTCCTGCCGTCGACGGGGTTGCCGTACGTGTCCGACACGTAGAACGTGTCCTCCGCCTTGCCGTCCTTGGTCGTGATCGCCGCCCGGATGATGGAGAGGCTGTTCTCCCGGAACACGCGCGTGATCTCCGACAGCAGGCCCACCCTGTCCTCCGTCCTCACCTCCAGCTCCAGCTCCAGCCCCTGCTCAGTCGTGAACAATGGTGTTACTGTCATGCAAGGCGATGCTGATGGGTCGACGAGGGAGGGAGGGAGTTCATACGTTGGACGCGCGCCTCTCGACGGCGGCCTCCAGGCACCGGACGAGGCGGGTCCGTTCGGCGTCGGAGCGCACCGGGTGGCCGTCGACGTGCCGGATGTAGTACTCCTGCAACCACGCCGGGAGACGGTGAGCATTGAGCATGAGCTGCCGGTCAAAAAACCACGACGCCAGCCAGCCAGCATACTTGGTAGGCCTCCTTGCTGGCTCCCTCGGCGTCGACCGTGCCGTGGAACACGACGTATTGCAGGTCGTTGAGCGCGCACAGCGTGTCGAACAGCAGCTTCGGCCGGTCCCTGCACCGCAGGATCACCACCGTGTACTGCCTCTCCGTGCAGTCCATCACCACGACCTTGGCGGCCTTGGCCCTCGCCTTGCCACAGCCACCCCTCTCCTCGCCGCCGCCAACAGCCTCCTCGCCACCGCCACTGCCGCTGTCGCGGTCATCCAGCATCATCTTATGCAGGCGCCTCTCCGCGCGTGCGGCACCCACGGACACGCCCGTGCCGCCGCGGCTGCACGTGCCGTCGCCCTGCATCAAGTTGCTGAGAAGCTCCTGCGCCCTGGACAGCCGGCCCACGTCGTGGATGGCGAGCCCGGTGGCCTCGTCGGTTATCTGGATCACGGCGGCGGCACGCCTGTCGTGCGTCCACAACTCGGCCTTCACGATGTTGCAGCTCAGGGCGGCGAGCACGGCGCACACCTCAGAGAGGAGACCAGGGCGGTCCGCGCCGATCAGCTCAATGGAGGTGAACTGGTCTTCCGGTGGCGCAAAGCCGCCGTTTGCCGGAGGCGGCAGGTAGCCGTCTGATTCCAGGCACTGTTGAAGGCGACAAGTGTAAGGCGTCTTGTAGAAACATCATAGACTAGCAGTAAATGCAGCATGCTTACTTTCTGAATGTGGTCAATGACCTCCATGTTCTGAAGCTTACTCCCGTCCTGATCGGTCACATTGAACACTGAACACGACATGAACCAAGAAAACGAAGAAATTCATCATGACAGGTCAAACAACCAAACATATTACTGCCGGTTGCAAGTCAAATTTCATATAAAAAACTAAAAGGCTTTATAACCAGTACCATCCATGAACCAATTTCCGTCCGAAGAAATGTAAGCCTTGGTAATGACGAGGTTGAGATCGACAAGGACTTGAACTGCTTCCAATAAAATGCCATGCTTCTTGACCCTATCAACCTGGCAAGAAAGAAAAGGTCCACCCTTTATCAATTAATATATAGTACAAAGGTAGTGCGGTTAGCTAAATACTCAAATGTAGTTAGCAGTTTGGTCCCAAATGAAAGTGAAGTCCAATCTCACCCGGATGACAGTTGCGTTGTCACACGCGTCATTGTCAATGACCACTCTGCAAGAATCAGCACAGTAGGCGATGAGCATTTGGCAACGAGCAACAGTCAAAGTCAAGGACGGATCATAAGTAGCAAAAATTCCAAGTTTGGAAGTTGATTAGAGGTGCAGTTTGTATAGTAATAAGTCAAGCGTCATGAAGAGGCAGCATGTAGGAATCAAGGATTCCATATAGCCTTTGCCAAAAGGAGAGAGGAATCTGAAAGGACTCCTTGTCTTCTTTAGTCTTTAGACAACATCAAAGAGGTAGTGGTAGGAGTAAGGGCAAAGAATAAAGGAGATCACGGCGGCCATGTACAGAACAACATGAACTAGAATTCATTCTTCGAAGTGAAAAATATGGATTGAGGTGTTAGAAAGGATTTGTGGTACTAAGTAATTTAAGTTAAGAAATACATACATGAACTCGTTGGATCCACGTTAGCTAGCAACGCAAAATATACTCAATCCTAACTCCTAATTAGTGACACAGAATAATCCAGTGGAATCCTACGACTGATTGTCAATAATAAAGTGGAATCCTAGGAGCGATTGAGAAAACGGATGTAAAATTGATATGTTTCAAACCAAAAAAAAAATCTAATCTGCTATTATTAAAAATAAATAAATAAATTGCTTTAGATATCGGTTGGAACAAACGGAAGAGGAAGATCAACACGCAGAATTGCAGACCAAACCGTAGACGAGGAGAAGAATACCGTCCTCACGAAGTCACAACCATACAAATACAAACCAAAATTTTTAATTTTAAATAAAGAACACTAGAACAGTAAAGAAATTCAAACGGCATGAGCAATAGTATACAACTATACATACAAGAGCAGTCGTGTATATATGTATACGTATACCTCGGCGGATTCATCCTTCTGACCAGCTTAGCGTACTCGTCGTCGTCGTCCTCCTCCATCTCCCCCCACCTCGCCATGGCAGCAAATCCGCGTGCCTCCGTTGGATCCGAGACCGTCTCCACCGCGAGGCTTCCAAGCCAACCCACCCGCTTTATATGTAGGGGAAGGAGAAGAAGAGCGGCGACGGCGAAGCTGCGAGTCGTAGAGAAGAAGAGACCAGGCGAGAGGAGGAGGGGAGGGGGGCAGTAGGAAGGAAACGCCGGGCCGTTTCCATTAATTAACACCGGCGCGGGGAGGCCGGCGACGGAGGGCGCAGCGCCGACAGGGGGGCGAGGGACACGAGCGGGAGTAAAGGCAGCTGCCGCCCAGTTGCCTTTGGTCGTGCTGTGCTACGAAGGCAGACTGCGGTCTATAAACGGATGTCGTAGGATCTTTCCGGATGCAGATTCCTCCCGCGAGTACTTTTACTCTTTCCTTGTTTTTTTCTTTTTCTATTTTTCTACTATAAAATCGAGAAATTTGCCATACTTATTACTCCCCCTCGGTCCATAAATAACTATAGTTTAACTATATTTTTAGAAAATACGTACAACATTTGTACCTCCAAATAAATTTATTATAAAAATAGATTCAATGATCTATCTAACTATATTAATTTTATACTATAAATATTATTTTATATATATTTAGCCAAAATTGTTTCTCAGGAAGTGAAAGTAACGGCTATTTTGGGACGGAGGGAGTATATAAATAGATCATTAGGCTATCACAATTCACAAGTGTGGCAGGGCTTTTTAAGACGGCGAGAGGCATGCATTGTGAACGTATATTTCTCAGTGAGCCATGGTCTATGTACGGGCATGCCGGGGTATTTTTGGGTGCAGCGTTCCTCATCTCCAAATACTTTTGCTTTTGAAAAAAATATATTTTTTAAAAAAGAAAAATTTTCATGAGGATTAATAAGTACTTGTGAATACAAAACCAATAACTTAAATTTATATCATAAAAGTATCTACTAATGTAGTAGTTGTCGGTTAAAGAATTGTTTTAACAAAACAAAACACACCCTACATTTTACTATATTTGGGACACATGGAGTGCTACAATAGGGCTAAAACTTAAAAAGGCGTCAAAAGATGGATTCTTAGTTATCGGATAAATTTTAAAGTAGTATAGTTGGATAAGTATACCTAATTCTTAGGGGAAAAGGTAAAGGTTATTAGCACCTCAGTGACCTACTTGAACTTCCCTTTAAAAAGTACTTCCTTAATTCCAAGTTATAACTCGTTTTGTCATTTTCAAAATATAATTTTTGATATGTATTTAGACATAGCGAGTATCTAGACACATTAAAAACTTTATATTTAATAAAAGTCCTTACAATTTAATAGGGAGGAAATTTTAGTATAAAGTAGAGAGGAAGACTGCTACTTTTGTAAAAGAAAAATACAATTCTAGAGTGAAACTGAGTCAAACTATTTTATCTTAATTTATACAAAAACAATTGATGTTAAATTAAATAAGTATCACTAGATTTGTTATTGAATATATTTTTATAATAATAAATAAACTTTTTAATAATATATCTATTTGGTCTTTTGGTGTCTTAAATGTTGATATTTTTTATACGCCCAACGAAATGTAATTAATTTAGCTTGACACTGATAAAATTTAGAATGATACATACTCCATTCGCCCTGTAATATAAGGGATTCATCAACTTTTAGACAAAACCAGGTGTATAGCAAAAGACCATATTGCCCTCACCAATTAAAATGAAGAGGGAGAGTAGCCAATTATTATTTTTCCTTAATTAACAATGTTCGTTTGAATGATGCTAAGTTTAAAAGGAGTTTCAATATTTTCTACCAAGAAGAAAGAGAGTTAAAAGAGGGGATCGAGGACTAATATCTTGTATTTTTTTAGTAGTTTTAACTTTTAGATCTCTTATAGTACTACCTCCGTTCAAAAAAAAGAATGCAACTACGTGTTGTGTGCCAGCAAAAATAGTTCACGTTTGACTAAATTTCTAACAAATACTATTCACATTTACGACTCCAAAATAATTTATTATAAAAATACATTTCGTAATTAATCTAATAATATTTATTTGATATCATAAATATTGATATTTTTTACCTATAATTAATCGAACTTAAGATACAAAAGCATGATACTATACTAGAATTACATTCTTTCTTATAGAGTAGTTTTTTCTACCCACGCATTGGAATTCCAACGCCCGGTACGTTAGGTACCAGGCCATCATGAGCTCGTGGAGTCCATGCCCTGTCCCATCGTCTTGTTCCGGACACTCATAAACAGTCCAGGTCGTCCGTCGCGTCCCACCGTGGCCCCGCTCCGTCCTACGGCCGTTTCCGACGAGCCGCTGCGCAGGCCGTGCCGGGCGCCGGCCCGGAGCTCGTCGCATGCCACGTCACGATCAGCGCCAGCCTTTCCGTCACATGGCACAGTTGGCACCCACACAGCGGCCAGTAGGTGACCTGTTGCCTGTCCTGTGACGTGGCGGGCCGCCGGACGGGGTGGGGGCCTCCCGTGCCGCCGTGCGTTGGATGGATAAGGGGAGGTTTGGGACAGGTCACAGATCGGCGCGCGGCGAGCCACGTCACGCGGCAGTTCATCCGCAAATGGCGCGAGGGTACGGGGTTGGGCCACGTCACGACTGTGGGGTCAACTGTTGTAATGGTTTATCCGTTTCATCAGTCGGCGACCGAAAGGAACTTTCAGTTACTTTCTTCTTCATTGGGGGGGAAAGTCAGGACAGTGCCGATTTCTGAAGCCACCATGTCCGTCCAGTCCCCGTGTTGGATTCATTCGACTGAATATGGTCCGGTTCATATCGGCCTATCGGGTACGGATGGATTGAGGTGATCCATAAAACGCATGCAAGAGCAGAAGAGCTTCCATTTTGCGAGTCTTGTGCTTGTGCCTTCTCCTTTTCGATATAATAGGCAGATCTCTTGAAGGATGATTTTAAAAAATGATACAGAGATTTCATCAGGTTTCTGCGTTTCAAACAGGGCTAAGGTCTTGTTCCATGAGATGAATGTCCATCACTCATCTTGGATCGAGAAGAAATTGCAGCGCTCTGTCTCTGACAGCGTGCTCTTGGCCGCTCGAGAGAGCAAGAGAGAAAACAGAAAAGCGAAGGGAAAGTGCAAGCCCGTGCTTTTCGAGGTAGCTGCACAATATCAGATAGAGAATCTGGCTGGTTGCTGCTTTGTTTTCAACAAGACAAGAGGGTGGAGAGTCCGGCCGGAATTGGCGCACCAGATGGAGATATGTATCGTCCAGCTGCATGCTCGCGATTCCGGGAGAATTTCGCGACGGAGACGGCGGGGCAAAGCCAACTTGCGTTGTGCCCGGACAGCGAGTTGCATCCATTCTCAAGCATCGCAGTGACCTGCAGCAGCAGCTGCTGGTGCATCGTCCGTGAGTGCCGCAGCTCGACCTGCTGGCAGCTGGCTCTGGCTGGTAGAATCCTCTGAAGTCCGAACTGAACGGTGAACGCAACCCCAAATTAAAGGGTGTGTTCAGTTGATGAAAAGTGGGTGAAAAGTTAATGTAGCATCTTTCGTTGTTATTTGGCAAAATTTGTCCAATCATGGACTAATTAGACTCAAAAGATTCGTCTCGACATTTACAGACAAACTATACAATTAGTTATCTTTTTCACCTATATTTAATGCTCCATGTATACGTTCAAAGATTCGATGTGATGGGTGGAAGAGGAAATATTTTGGATTTGCATGGGAAGTGAACACACTAAAGATCTTTGTTGATGGTAGCAGCATCGATGGAGCTGCATGCAACTGCAACCGCACAAGAACGTACAGTACGGGGCAGTAGTGGGCAGAGACTCTTGATGACGGCGACTCAGTGCGAAGCGTGTGGAGAAGCAGGCAGAACGCACTTGGCATGGCTCCTAGTTGGCTCTCGGTTTGCATTGGTTGCTGGCTTGCTGCTACAAATCTAGGATAGAACAGGTGCACCATGGCATCCTCCACTGCGAGTGGCTCTGTGCTCCGATTCCCTGATAAACATCATGTCACCTCACCGCGTGTTACACGCCGCGCCCTGTTAGTTTGTGCTTGTTTTTCCATTTCATTTGCATCGATGGACGGATCGGCAAGTGCGCGACGACGGCAAGGCGCGATTCCGCCAGCTCGTCGGGTGGATCGATTCCGATTCCTCCTGGGCAAGCAATGCACGCCGAACCACATTCACTCACCACGCGAAGGCGAAGGCGAACCCGAATTGGAACAATCGCCTGTTATCCTGGACGGGAATTAGAATCTTCCACATCTAGCAGATGAAAAGATGACTTTTTCTCAGTGCATGCAGGTCGAGTGCTCGAGTGGCACTGGCACTAGACCGGCGGCGATGTTTATCTTGCATCGGCCCGCCGGCGCCCAAAGTCCACAGATGACAGATCAGATCGATTCTGTTGCACAGTACTGTTGTTCTCTGCATCTGTACTGCAATGCAAGGTCTCGATCCGGCAATGGACGGATCAGAATCGCGTGCCATCTGCCGTGCCAAGATCTCGATTCCGTTTGTCGCGCGCGGAGCGTCAACTAGACAAGTTTAGTCTGCCTGAAGACAGCACGTCAGCTACCACCCGGCCGGGTCGTCATCGTCGTCGTCACGAGCTGAGGTCACAGAATCTCTGTCGTGGCAGCATCGCAACGGTCGAGCGTTGCTTGTCGAGCTAGCGGCAGTGTGTGCCTACTGGCTACTGCTGCCTAGTACAGAGATCGAGGCCTCATCCTCATGCGTGCCAAAATGCGTAGCAAGTCTGGCCGTGTCCCTTCTTCTCAAGGGTGGTGCGGTCGCCGGCCGGCGGCGGCTCGTCTCAACCGCCAGCTAGCAACAACAGTGCGCTGGCTGTTGGGCGCCTGTGCACGGCGACAGCGGCAGCCTGCAGCGCAGCACAGCACGCCGCGACTGGTCCTCGTGCACTCGGCACGACCGACGCAGAGCTAGTCAGGTACGTACTAGCTAGCAGCGCCGCGGCGGCCGCGCTCGTGCGTGCTCCGTTGCGCGTTCCATCTCGATCAATGGGCGTCGAATCGAGAGCCACCATTTGGTCCGGTGTCTAGTCATTATCAAGCCTGCCGATCGCAACGCTAAAATATCCATCCACCGAGATTCCGTCATGCCTCTCCAGTGCTCCACTAATGTGGGTGTCATGCATGCAACTGAGATATTCGTTTGTGGATTGCTTCATGTCGTAGCTGCATTTCATTGGTCGCCGGCCGGCTACTTTCTCATCATAAGATTTTTCAGGAACGTGCGTGAGTTCTTTTATAGCAGTTTTTTATATACAAGTACATTCATTAGAAGAGAGCTTTATGCAAGATTAAGATGGTGTTTAAATCCAGATGCTAAAGTTTAGGGGTGTCACATAGAAGTGTTCGGATAGTAATAATAAAAAAATTACATAAGTCCTCAGGAATCCGCGAGACGAATTTATTAAGACTAATTAATTCGTCATTAACACATGTTTACTATAGCTTTACTGTAACACCACATTATCAAATCATGGGCTGATTAGGCTCATAATTTGTCTCGCAAATTAGTCGCAATTTGTACAATTAGTTATTTTTTAGTCTATATTTAATACTCCATGCATATGTCAAAACATCCGATGTAATACAGACTAAACTTTAGGGAGAAGAACTAAACAAGGCCCCATCTTCAGTACCTAAAAGTTTTAAGTACACTTCTCTAGTATTTATGATTTTTTATTGCGATTAAGGTAACATGTAATTTTGTCATTATTTGATTATAAAAAATTGTAAATTATCTTTTTGATTGTACTAATCGATTTTCATTTGATTCCTGAAAATTCAGGCACCATAAATATAGCAAGTCTCTTACTCAAAACTTTACCCTCTCCCTCAAATTAGCGGATCCGCCCTTCTCCCTTATAAGAGATGGAGAAAAAGCTACAATAGCAATAATAGAAGATCATCTATATACACTTTTAGGAGACGGAGGGTAAGTAATATGTTAGAGATGCTCTAAGAACATGCTTTGGATTGTACAGGTAGACCAACGCTTGCACTCTCTTATTTGTGTGGGGGCTAGTTAGGGATAAAAACGGTACGGATATTTTCTGACCGTATTCAAGACCGAATCCGTTTAGAGGGGTTCAAATCTATCCGTATCTAAGTCCGGATATTCAACATCCGATACCGTATCCATATCTGAATACTTAAATCGCATATTTATGATATCGACATCTAATCATATCCTATCAGGCATGGCTGACACTATCCGTATTCGATCCGAATCCGACTAAAAATATGAAAACAAATGTAATATCAGTGATATTCGTTGGTATCTGATCCGTTTTCATCCCTAGAGCTAGTGCAATCTTTTAGCCTATTTGGCTATCTATAAATGACGAGACTTTTGATAAGAACACACTATTCTCTTATTTGCAAGTTATTTTTAAGGTAATTTATTGGACACGTTTCTACAACACCATGCAGAAGAAGAACTGACATATGCCATTTTTGAAGTAGACATGTCGCATGATGGAGACCGTGGATATGAAAATATTCGCCAAGCATGGATGGTCGTCATTTAAGAGGTTTAGCATTTAGTCAAACATTGTTTTGTTTGGTTTTGTTTTTTGAGAGTTTCTAAAAAACAGCAAGAGGCTGCAACTGTCGTATGGTTTAGTTATGTACAAAAAAAACTCTTACACAGCCCAAAAAACATCCTTTTTTCTATAAAAAAGAGCATGATTTGGATTGTGGCCTACGGCTGCCACAACTAAGATTACATAGCCATATATAGTTTTCTTAGAAATTACTCCCTTCGTCCTAAAATATAAGGTATTAAAGCATTAAACTTTGTTTCACATTACAAGGTATCCTAGGTGAATTAACTCCCATCAAATTCCAATCATATGTGTATTTGTCATTAATGTCTATAGCCATGTTCAAAATATGGTAAGTAAAAAGTCTTGTCTATACTTAAGGGAGGGTCACATGTGTTATTTGCAATACCTCATAATTTGTCCTAAACTTCCTAGAATATATTATATTTGAGGACGGAGGGAGTACTTGTTTATTGCCATAAGTTAGTTAGCCTAATTTCTTAGTCATTTCTCCCACCTGTTATAGACTCAACATTTTTCACTTAAACGTTGCCTAACGTTAAGTGGTTAATTTTCTTGCCGCAAAAAGTGACAAGACCAACCTTAGTAGCCTTGTTAGGCAAAAATATATGACAAGTATAGTTATATCAACCAAACATGCCAACTACTCCGCCCTTCAAGATTGGACATTTGGAAGCGATACGAGTAAATCTGTCTTGAAAATAGTTTCATAGAAGTCTAGTATCTTGTACATAGTTTATAGATATGTAGTAATAACAATTAGTAGTCAACTTCAAAATGTCAATATGCAATCAGTGGCACTATATTCGATTCCCCTTTTGAGATGTCAAATTCTCCTAGCCACTACAAGTACTTGTTTATTGCAGGTGCAGCAGCACTCTACTGCAACTTGCTCCTTATAGTTTTTTTTAAAAAAAACTTGCTCCTTATATTTTTTTTCGAAAATAAAAGGAACTTGCAAGTATATACATAGCAGATCGAAAAACGAAGTGGCCAAAAGCCCAACTTCCGTGTAATCACCGAAAAAAAATGTAGGTCGTGTAGCACGAGAAGGGCCGGAATCAAAGCCCATGATGAACTGGAGTCTACCACCAAATGTCCAAAACCGGTGCATGCAGCAAATATAGCATTCATTTGCAAGCGCCTGCAAGTGCGTCGAATAAGAACGAAAGCAGCAGCCGAATCCCATGGCCATAATTGGCAAAATCTTTTTTTTCTTTTGATCGGATAACTGGCAAAATCTTGGCGATGTCTTCCGTGACCAAGATCTCGTCGCCTGTCACCTAGCTAATCAAAGGGGTTTCGGCTTTTGCGCATGCTAGAGTTGGACCGCTCCGTCCCTTCCTCGCTACACAAAGCTTCTCTCATCCAATTTGGCAGTACATTGTTGTCTCTTACAATCAAACCCTCTTCGGACCTACTCCTAGTAGCAGAAAGAAAACCATAGGGAAAAAACCATTAGGTAAGTCTCAGTGGAAGTTTTACTAGAGTTTCATTCTCATTTAATAGCCTACCATATATGCGCTTTTGATGACATGACAACGTTTTAACCAGGAGCGAGAAGAATTATGTTTCATGGGGATGAAACTCTCTTGGCACAGTTACCAACTCTCTATGAGTCATAGAATTAAATGTCTATAAAACTATGTAATTAAATTTTCCATTGAGAGTGGGTGTTTCATCAAAGTTTCATTTCATTCTTTATGACATATCAGTCTTGGAAACAATAAAATGAAACTCTCCAGTGAGACTAGCCTCAGAGTCAGCTTTGGGACGCATTAATTTCTAAGGGATTATATATGAATTTTGCCTGAAAAGTTACTTTGTGTGAAACACATCCCCTTGAATTTTAAGTTATTGACTTGAATGAATGCTTGTATTTTTCTAGATTTAACGGTGCTACTATTTCAATGATAAACAACATGTCCGTTGACAGGAAAACACTTGTGTTGATTTCATTAATCTTGAGATTCGTCACCTCAGTCTTTTTTGAAGGAGCTCATAGGGATAATTTGTGCATGTGTTAGTGTACGTACATGTATTTGAATGTTTGCGTGTGTACTAGGTGATTAAAAGAAGACAGAACCAGTTTAATTTCGCAGGGAAAATATGTAAATCGAGAAAAAAACCATGTATTCTAAACAATACCTAGAGGGAAATTTCTCTCATTCATAAATGAAGGGTCAACACATTGCATGCTCTGTTACTACCTAAAATTTCTCGTTTCATACCAAAGCAGGCATAAAAAATGCTGTTGAAATAGTAGGCCCGTGGTACGTACATTTTTCAGGTGGGATGGATTCGAAGATCTGATATATTTATTAACTACTAGTATTCTCTCTGTCCTGAAAAAAGTAATCTTAAAGTAGCGGTATGTCGAGTATATAAGGTTTGATCAAATTTATGTAAAAAGGTACTACCCTACTAAAATAGATATCATTAAATCCATCATTGAAACATATATTCAAAGCATACCTATTTGAAATCATACATGTCAATATTATTAGTATTTTTATAAACTTAGTAAAACTTAAGATACTTTGATTTTGATCAGATCCAGAATCGTGTCTTTTTTTGGAAAGTTTGTAGTAGCATTTTTTGAAAGGGCGTTTTGGGTTTTGGGATTTTGGAGCAGCAGACTTGGCGCTGCCGTACTGGCGAATTGGGAGGGAATCCGGACAGCGCGGCTGCGCAGGGTAGGCCCGTGGAGATCTGGAATGGAGCCCACCAGTTTGGCCCGGACGATGGGCCAAGCGGGCCACCCCCAGCCCCAGCAGCTCGCGCCACCCAACTCGACGTGACCTGTCTCCTCCACAGTGTGGCCCGTGTTGGTGTTGGCCCAAAAACGTGAAGAGCCTCGGCCTTTTTAGATACCTAAATTCACCCCAAATTTTACTATGAAAAAGAAGATTTCCCATCACATTAAAATATCGGCACATATATGGAGTACTAAATGTAGATGAAATAAAAAACTAATTGCACAGTTTTGTTGTACTTTGCGAGACGAATATTTTAAGTCTAATTAATCAATATTTGGACAATTATTACCAAATAAAAACAAATTTGATACAGTGTAACAGGACATTTACTATGCAAAATTTGGATCCTAAATTTGAATCTAAACAAACCCCTCCTTTTCTTTCCCCAACAACCGCTAGGAGCTACAGTAGGGCCTAGGGGAGCCCGAGCCCCTGAGCCGGCCTCGCCCAACTGTTGCCCGCGTCGCGCTGGCTCGCTGCTGCTGCCTCCCGTTCCCAGACGGGTGGTGTACGGATGGGGACGGACGGTCGGATCGGATCGGATCGGATCGGATCGCCCTTCATGCATCGCGGATCTCGTGTGCTGGAGGCCTGGAGCAGCATGCAGTAGTTGCTTCGTGGTGAAGCGTCGCCTGGCAGATGCCTATCTGGCCTCATCAGCGAGACAAGCCTTTGGTTGGAGAGGATTATTGCATTGATTGCCCTAATCTAGCCAACCCTGTCATGATCTTTCATCTTTGTGTGATGCTGAAGCGACGCCAGGCAGGCAGGCACGCAGGTAGTTGAGGCCCGGTAGATAACCCACATTGCGCACGTGCTTAATTCATATTTCTCGATGGCTCATGAACCCTGTCAGCCGGTGTCGTTCTTGTTCCGTTCTTTAGCAACAGTGTACATGTACCACAATGTCTGGTTTGGTCCCTTTACCGCTACACCGGCCTTGAACTGCTGAAAACAGCAACTCAATGTGCGCAAATAAAGCTCTGCCTGCTTGCAAAAGGCCGATCGAGTCACCTGCAGGGGACGTCGTCACTGACTGTAGGGAAATCTGCACGCGGACACACGGAGTGATTATGTAGTATATTCATTACGCATCGATAAAGAGCTTGTAAATGGAGAGGCCCTAATCGCGCACGTCCTTGGCCATCTTTACCCCGGCCAGCATCAGGGCAAGCCAGTGTCTCAGTGATGTCACCGGTTCATAGTAGTAACAACCACTGGGCGATCGACGCCAACAGGGAAAAGTCACGCATCAACTTGCATCGTAACCACCTGCAGGAGACGCACCTTTCGGTGCCTGTCGTCGGCGGCTCATAGCAAATCACATGCACGCCGGGCGGGCGGGCGGAGGAGGGAGGGACCAGGACCAGCGCGCCCGCATCGAACCGTATCGCATCTCGGTCGCCGGAACGGTCCCGGCCGTGCATGCGGACGACAGGTGATGGCGCCATGGTATTGCATGCATGGCAGCGCCGTCGTCGTCCGTCCCGAGAGAGAGAGAGAGGAGGGCCGGGGACGAGGAGGAATTTCCTAGAGCCAATTGCATTACACTGGCAGCGTCTGCGTCTGGCACGCAGCCTATTGCATTGCGTGCTTTGATTCCTTGAGCGGTGTGTGTGTGTGTGTTTGTGCGCGTCCGGCCGTCTTGTTTCTACCTGCTGTCGGTCGTCGGAAACCGGCCCGGCTCTGGGGCTCCCTGGCGCTGTTCGTTGCGGTTGCCGTTGCCGTTGCCTCGAGATCGGTTTCTTTTGGGTCTCATGTCTCGCGGCAGCCTCTTGATTGGTGGCCTCCCTTGTGAACGCATCCTTGGCCGCACCCGCACCGGCCGGCGTGCACGCAGCGGCGGCAGACCGAGCAGGATAGCAACAGTCAGTCAGCCATGTGCGGCTCTGATAAAGAAACGAGTGTGCCGGTATCTGTTCCGAATTTCAAAACCAAGCTTGGTTGTTCGTTCGATGGGAATCCGGCCGGGAAATTTGAAGAGGGGTGGAGAGATGGAGTCACGCACCCACGGTTTGGACGAATTCACAGGCGTTTTTACGGCCGGCCGGGCGCCTGATGCCTGCCTGCCGAGTGACTTTTGCGACGGACGCGACGACACATGATGCGTGGTCGTTGGTTTCGACTTTCGAGGACGGATACGGTCCGTGACCGAAGAATCGGGTCTCGGACCTGTCCTGTCTTTCCTTGCAGGTTGCAAACAACGACCCTGGCAGTATGGCGCTCCACGACACCTCGTTGCGCTTGCGCTGCGCACGCAGGACCAGGGCGGGTCGTCGTCGGACCGGACGCACAGCAGCACGAGTACCAGCGACGAGACGACGCAGGTAGCCACCCCCTGGCCTGGCGCTGGCGGCCCCTAGCTAGCTGCCCCTGCACAGCATCGCCATTCCATCATGGCTGGGAGTGGGGAGGTGGGATTGCACGGACGTACCCTGACCTGACCAACGGATCCGTCCGAGTTTTTTTAACGAGTCAGAGTCACCTCACCTTCAAAAAACTGCAGTGGTAGGAGTTACTACTGTACATCGTTCGAGGCCTCGAGGGTGGGCAGACCAGAGACGACGACCAGTGGAGTACTGGAGTGCATGGAGCTAACTGGACGTGCGGCAGCATGTAAGGCTATCCGCACTAGTAGTACTCTAAATTCATTCTCTATACATCTAGTCATCAAGATTTTCTCCTCTATACCTTATTCTTCCGCACCCATCCATCCTTTATATCATCCTCTATCTATCCTAGTCACTGTAGGGCCCACTTATCACTTTATCTAAATATATTCATATGAGATCTAGTTTTGAAGAATTTATTAAAACGAATTTAACGGTGCAATCGGAATTTAATTTGGTTTTTTGGTCTGTGAGTTATAATATTTTTTTAATACTAAACAAGTAGGGCCCGCCACAGACCTCCCCGCATGCGCGCAGCTGCTATGCGTGGTGGGCCTGCCCGGTTTTGCGTAGGTGCTGTATGTCGCTATATATGCGGCCGGATGAGACAGAGTACCTGCTGCAGCTGATTTTCCGCAAAACTAGAAAGCGGACGACGTATGGTCTCCGGTGCGGACAGCCTAATAAAGGCCGTTAGCGCGTGCGGTCACGTGACGGCCACATGGCCTCCGTTCCATCGTACTCCTACTCCGTACGTGCCCCATGCTTGCCTGCACCACCGCACAGCATGGACAGGATTGTGCGAGCGACGTCTCTGTTGCAGCTCGCGAATTTGCGCGGGATGATCCACGGATGCGCCGTCCTGCATGCGTGCTCCGTACGCCCTTCGGATCGGGCTCCTGCGTAACGAACACCAACGCCGGCCGGCGGGCGCCCCACACGTACGAATAATGGTATACTACCTAGGTCCAGCTGCACCTATTACCGTATATATACGAGCGCAAGGCCACTTGCCGCCGTGGTCCTCTCCCTGCACGCCGTATCGTGTTGAATTTACCGTTCCGTCCGGGGGATACTTTGGCCGCGATACACGGTACACCAGGACCAGGCCCGGCGACCGCCCGCGCCGCCGGAGCCCGGAAGGGACATCGCACGACGCACGGTACAGCCCAAAAGGGATTTGCGTCCTCGCGTCGCGCCGCACGTGACCGGGCCGGCGGACTCGGTTCCGCGTGGCGAGGGCGCCGGCCGATCCGGTCCCGCCCTGGCGGATCGGATGCATGCGGCGGGCGCCAATCTCCAGCAAGATCCACGCCGGGATTCGATGGGTGGGCGCGCGCCCGCGCGGCGCGAGTGACCACCGCCTGCGACTGCAAGCCGTGCCGTGCATGGCGCCGGCCGCCGGGAGTGCAGGCGAATACGCCGGCGTTGCACGGTGGTGCGTGGGGGTGGTACCACCTCAGGTATGGGCGTGCCCGCACGCGTGTCAGGCGACTCCATCCATACGACACGGAGACGCAGGGGCTGCAGCATTCATCAGCAGCAGCTGGGCTGGGTGTGCCGTGTGCGTATGGTATGGGCCGTGCACCAGCACGGCAGGGATCGCCGGCCGGATCGGATAGCAGGGATCTTGCAACAGCGGCCCCCCGGGATACGGTACAGGAGCGCGATCCGGCGCTTTGGAGCCACACGCCAAGTTGTGCGCGCGTACCAGTGCTCGGGTACAACCGCATGCTCTTTTTCTTTTTTGTCCTCGTCGATATATACGTACGTGTATGTACGTACGCAGTCGTGGGTTCCATTCCATGGGATTTCTGTACAGTGCCGCACCCACACACACCAGTAGTATTGATTGGCGTATTGCGTATGGTCGGCGTTCGTTCGTTCGTTCGGTCGGTCCCCCTACGTACAGTAGAGAGCAGGAAGGCGCTGATAGGCTTTGCTGTGACGTGGCCAGCCCAGAATGTTACTACTACTACCAGTAGTACTGTCACTGTGGACCATGTAACGCACTTTATGCACGACACCTCGCTCAGAAATTTCCATCGTGTTCGGCCGTATGCCGGTTGTCGGGTTACACAATTACTGTGTCCCCTTTGCGCGCTGACCGCACACATGCCATCGCCGGGAATTTACCGTCACTTTACCTGTGCGGTGCCGGTTCCGCCCCGGTCCTCTCTTCTCCTGTGTCTCCACAGCGCTGGGGTTGCCTTGTCTGTTGCCTTGCCGCCGCTTTATGGATATGAAGTACACGCACTACAACAAATCTAGCCTTTTCTAACGTTTTCTTGGTGACAAAAAGAAGAATTTGTCGTTGATTTACGACGTTTTCTCTAGAAATTGTCGCAACATGTTGTGACCTACATTTTTGCGACAATAAAAGAATTGTCAAAGAAAATGTCGCAAACCAAGATAATGACATTAAATATTGTCGTAAGCTGGTACATAGAATTGTTTTGACGAATTAGATTTGTCGTAGAGTTCGTTTGTTGTTAATGATGAACTTTCTATTGTCATTGAGATTTATGTTTTTGCATATGACAATTTTCTATCATCGTAAATTCATTGTGCAAAATTTAGTTAATACATATTTGAATTCACTTATAAAAACACCGATCACAATTTGTTTTGGACCAGGTAAACCTACTTCTATTTGTTGCGGTTGTTACTTAAAAATAGAGAAAGGGGTAAAAAAAGAAGTCACCAAAATAGAGAAAAAGGGGAGAGCACCATGAATCAAACCGGAGCAAAAAAAACTGTCAACCATCCCAGCGCGCCAATCTTTCCATCAGCGCGCGTACTCCAGCAAAAAATTTTGGCTTACGCGCTTGTTCCTGTGAAGTCTTTTGAGATAAAATACCAAATATTCCTGTGAAGTCTTTTGAGATAAAATACCAAATATATCCGGTGAATGAAGGGGAATGTAAATATAGTGCATACAGTTCAGAGGGTAGTAGAGTAAAATGTTTCCACATTGCACATGTTACCCTGAGCGACTCCTCATCCCTGCCGCCGCCCCATCTTTCTACTGCCGCCCCATCTTTCTACTGCCGCGTCCTCCTCTTCATTCCCTTCCATCGCCGCTGCTTCCCTGCGCCAAGACCCTTCCCCTCCGCAAGACCGGCATGGCTCCAGGAAGAGGAAGGAAGCCCTTAGGGACTCGGAACTTCATAGGTAATTTCTCTACCATACCTATCTCAGCATAGATCTGGATTTGAGGCTGGGGGAGGTGTATAGGCGGGCCCGGCCTGCGCGGCGCCCCTGCACGGCTGCAGCGGCCGCCGGCTGCCCCTGCGGGAGTGCGGGGCTGCGGCTTGCCCCCTGCCACTATTGGCGGTGTGGCCTGCCGGACAGCCCCTGCCTTGCAGCGTGCAGCAGAAGCGAGCAGGGAGCAGCCGATTCAAGCCTGGGAGAAGGAGGAGCAGCACCCGCAGGGGTGGCCCATGGGGAGGGAGGCTGCCAGCCCACCATGTGGTCACTGTAAGGTCCAAATGGCTAGAGGGGGGGTGAATAGCCTATTTAAAAAAACTACAAGCTTCACTAAGCAACCACGTTAGTATAAAGATGGCTAAGCTAATTCTAGCACTAGCTCAACTACACTATGCAAGCCACCTATACAATTCTAGTGAAGCAAGGCTATGATCTCTAATACACACCAACAAGGCTAAATCACTAAGCTACTTACTCCTATGTGATAAAAGCTACACTAAGATAAGTACAAGAAAGTAAAGAGCAAGAGACTTGATTCTTATACCAACGATGTAGAGAAGTAATCCACTCGAAGAATCAATTACAATGATCAACCACAAGAGAAAACCTCGGCAAAGAGATGACACAAGATTTTTACCGAGGTTCACTTGCTTCCCGGCAAGCTACTCCTCGTTGTGGCGATGCACCCACTTGTCGGTTCGCGAGCTAATCGACTATCAAGAGTCGAGCCCTCGGCGGGCGCCGCACAACCGCACACAAGATGGGGATCCTCCAAGCCACGAGCTCCACTAGAGTATCCAATTTGCGAACTCCCGCGGGGAAGGATCAAGAACCCCTTACAATACTTGGTGAGGGCTCCAACAATCTCCAATTGCGAGCTCAATCACCTCCGCTGCTCCAAGCCGTCTACCGTGTCGGGAAACACGGAAGAGTAACAAGAAATCCGCAGCAACTCGAAGATCAAGTGCCTCTAGTATGCAACTCTCAAGCAATGCACTTGAATCTCACTCAATCTCACTCAAGATGTGCAACCTAGCAAAGAGATGAGTGGAGGGGTTGTTCTCTAGCTCAAAGGATGTCTCTAGGTCTCAAAATGTGCAAGAGATGCCCTCAAACCCCGGCCAACGTCTATTTATAACGAAGGGGTACGCAGCTAGCCGTTACTGGGCGACGCAGTTCAAAACGAGCTGACCGGACGCGTCCAGTCACTACAGGACAAGCGTGAACAGTGCGCGTCCGTTGCCCTGACCGGACGCGCTGCACCTGGCGTCCGGTCGGAGTCCAGTAAGCTCCCACCGCGACCGGACGTGTCCGATCGCACGTGACCGGACGCACCAGCCGCGTTCGATCGGAGTCCAGTAACGGTCCACTCATGACCGGACGCGTCCGGTCGAATGTGACCGGACGCGCCACCGCGTCCGATCGCATCTGTCCTCCGTGCTGAACTCCTGGGTGCGTGACCGGACGCGCCGGTACCGCGAGGGACCGGACGCGCCGGTCCGCGACCCTTCTCACACGCGCGTCTGTCTGTGGTTTGAACTGACCTGACGCGCCAGCCGCGTCCGGTCAATTCGACCACAGCGTCCGGTCACTGTATTTTCAGTGATAAACAATTTGGACTTTCGCCACATTTTCTCGACTCCGGCGCAATAGAAAATAGCCATTTCATTTCCTCGAAAACGCCTGAATCCCGCGCTCGCAAGCTCGGCGGGAGGGAGAGCGAACCCCAAACCCCTCTCTACCGCTTAAACTCCACCGCCTTCGCAAAAGTGCTAACACCACCAAGTGTACACCACCATGTGCATGTGTGTTAGCATTTCATAAACATTTTTCAAGGCGTTATGTTAGCTCTTTACTAGATCCTAATGCATATGCTCAAGACATTGATCTAGTGGCACTTGATTCCCAAGCTAACCGTGATTGCCCCTCTTGATAGTTGGCTATGTATCCTAAACCCGGTCAATCACTTCTCTACTCATCTTAGACCGGCAAAAGGAAAACCCTATGGTTATACCTTTGCCTTGCGCTCTTAGATCCTTTTCTTTCACTTGATCATCATGTCCATCATATTATGTGCATCTCCACTATGATCGACATTTCATGTCCATGCACCACTTCTTTGTGATCTTGTGGCCACCACTCCTTGCCACATACACCTTTATCACATGTGTTGCTTATGCCTAGCTCAAAACACTTAACACAAGGCATTAGCAACTTGGTGTCATTAATTACCAAAACCAAACTTGGGCTTTCAGTCACGTGGAGCTAATGGGGAGGAGTGGGATTTCAGTTTTTCTATAGGGATGAGGTGCGTGGAGTTGCTGACAGACATATTCTAGCTACTATTCAGGTTCCTGTTTGTCTAGTGCTTCAATGGTTGTTGTGCTCATGGAGAGGAGAGTAGAGAAGGAAGAATATATAGATTGAAGTTGATGCCTGCTGCTTGCTTTTTTAGTGCTTATAGTCGGTAGCATTTTGGTCAACTGCATCTGTGTATGTCATGGAAAAAAAAGATTTCATGCGTTTTCATGTGAAGGTTCAGTGTATGCTATTAGTCTAAACTTGGTGTACATTGCTATCAGTCTAAACTTGGTGTGCATTGCTATCGGTCTGAAAAATAGAATCTGAACTTCTTTCATGGAAAAGCAAAGCAAAGCTGCATTCTGAGTAGCTAAATTTTCAGCCCGTTGATATAGAGAACCTATTAAAGCAAAGCTGCATTCCGAGTACTATTTATGTCATGCATCTAAGTGCAGACTTACACTAGACTTGAAATATCCTTATGGTTCGGTTTCTCATTTGTTAACAATATTGGGTCTCTTGGTTTAAGATAAAAGATGCAGTCATGTTCTGTCCAAATAAAAATAGAGAACAATAACTCTTGGTTTCTGCTGTCTGTAGGAGGATGGGTTATTTTTTAGCCTTTGAAAATTGTTTATGTGGTTGAATTTGTACAGAGTACTAACATGCAATAGCCTTTTAATAGATGAATGATTAGGTAGCTAGGTTAACTAAATTCTCCTTTGGGTTTATATTTGCTGGATGTTTAATCTTGCAAAACTTCTCATGTAAGAACATCTTTTTGTGCATGCAGCAAGTCATCCTTGCTATACACCTTGCAGTGTCTAATATGAAAAGTTAATTAAACATGCAACATTTATGTAGGCTCTTGGGTTTTACAGAGGTATATAATCTCATTAAATTCCTCAAATGTTTTTTATAGAGGCGCCTCTTACTGAATATGAGCGTTCAAAGAATGAAGAAATAATGAAAAACAACCGAGAGCTGGAAAGGCTTGGTATCAAGACATTAGTGCCCATAGTGAACAATACATCTGTGAAGAGAAAGGGTGAAGACCATGAAGTTTCTGGATCATTGTATACAGGTCAGGAGAGTGGTCAGGAGAGTGAGGACTGTGAAGATGAGGAGGTTATTAGTAAGGTACCAAGTCTTCTAAGCATATGTTTGTTTGTCCTTTATTGTTTCTTATTATGTGTCAGTATGCTATTTAGTAAATTTGGTGCCAATTTTGCTTGTCTTTTTTTCTAATGAGGCTTTGCATGTTGCTAATGCTGCACATACAAAGAATCCAACAAGGTTTGAGAACACCTTTGTTAGAGGAACAAAAGCATCTAAGAGAGTGGTGGCACCTCAGGAACAAGATGTGCCTAACAGAGTCACTAGGCAGAAAACAAGGGATCTAGCCTTGGTTTCAAGTCCAGACCCACAACAAGTGATCAACTTAGGCCCGCTAAATGTCACACCCACACATGATGTGTTGGTTTTTGGTAGTGATCCCTCCTTGCAACAGGACTTGGTTGACATTACAGATGAAGGCAAGTGACTATCTACCTTGTGCAAATAAATCACTTTTCATTATTTGCAAATTGCAATGCTAAATATGTATGTCATTGTCATATAAATTTACTGTCTTCTAAATTCAGTCGTACTTTTAAATAGTTTTTCTTTATTCTCATCTATTCGTATCCATAACCGACATACAAGCAGCTCTTAACAGTTTGCATTTTAGCCTTAGATACTACAAATACTCATTTTGGGATAGCTTAAATTTAATTAAAGAAGCAACACAGTTTGAAGCAGCCAATCTAATTTGGAATCTGTAAACTGATGTGCTATTTAAGCAGCAAATCTAATCTGTAAACTAAGTATCTAACATAAACATAAACAATGAACCACTCTACAAGTAAGGTTTCATATTAAATTATCTGTATGAGTCTCACGACTTTTGAATAGATACATCGCTCCTTTATAGTATAGATACATGAGTTGCATGTTTACTGCAAATAACAACTACGAGATTAACACTAACATTGTATTATTGTTAGGTGCACTTGCTGCAAGAAAAGATCCAGATAAGATAAGAGGAAGAAGCGCAGGCAGAGAACTAGATAGGCTAAGTAGAGGATTATGCATGAAGTTGCCAATCCATGTTTCTAAAGGGAACAGACGGCCAGAGGCACCTATCCAAGCTGCCAAGCTTGCATCAGAGGGTGGGATCACACTTAGACAGCACATACCAATCCTTACACACTGGAAGGACTACAAGAAAGATGAATCACATCTTCAAAACTACATTGGAAAAATTGGTGTAAGTGAAATTCAATTTTGCTGATTTCATTAAAGTTCATTCAATCCTTAAATTGCATTCACAGATTCTAATTTTCATGCTCTTTACTAGGCCCAATTCACCATTGACACCAAAAATGAAGCAGTCCAATATGCATGTGCTGATTTGCTTAAGTGTGGACAACGTCAGATGAGACACAAGTTGAAAAAAAATACTTCGATGGGGTACCCGCAAGTCAAGTTAGGATTACATCGCCTGTGAATCATATGACTGACGATGAATGGCAGGCCTTAGTGCAAATGTGGTCGGACCCGAAGCACAAGGTGCGACAAACCTTCAAATTTCCTAAACCTGAACTTAGTTACAGTAAAAATAGAAATTAAGATGTCAACCTGACACTTTGTCTTGATCTATTACTATTTTTGTAAATCTTATCTAAACCTGAACCTGAACCTTTAGCTAATTTTCTATGTTAGGAAATTTTTTTTATCATGTAGTTGTGCCATCCGCATGTGAGGTCAATGGTAGCCCTGCTGTACCAACAGAATACAAATTTAACCATTGTCCTATTGTGGCTGTAGTAGTATAGGTCACCAGTTCACCAACAGCATATCATCCTCTTATAACTCGTTTAGCTCCATAGAGGACCATGTGTTGAAGCATGTGTGACAGAGACTCATTCCCCTCTCACTGTCCAAAAAATGTGTTGCATTCTTATCTCTTCTTACTTGTCCAAAAAATAGTGAATCAACAACTTACCCTAATCTGCTGCTAGCACAACAACTCATTACAATTGATCAATTTTTTAAATCAGCTAGCATAGAAAATTTTCAATCAGGTAGTTATGTTTCTGGATTCAGTGTGAGGTCACTGCTGTCTCCCTGCTCTTATGGTCTTAGTTTTAGCGATTTTATCTTGGAACCTCTAGAAAACAGGACATATGTTTTGAACTTATGTTTATTATTTTATTGTAACTTTACTTATGTATTTGTCCTATGTGTAGAAACACTTAAACAAATGTTTCATGTACAGGAAAGGTGCTTGAAAAACCAGCAAAGTCGAGAGAAAGTACAATTGCTGCATTGTACAGGATCTCGGAGTTACATTGCACAAGCCCATGTCGTGGTAAGAAACTAAACAACCAATGATTAGTAATGGATATATATTGATTTTTGTATCAGCCTATGTAATTCTTTGCAAATAATTTAGAAACAAGAGAAATACAAAGATGTACAGCCTACTGCGCTTGATCTTTTCAAGGACTTACACTGCAGCAAGAACAAATGATTCAGTGAGCCTATCAAGAAAGCTATTGTGAGTGACTGATTTCCTTTTCTTCTCTATTCCTATAGTTTTGCGTACATGTTGCAGATTGTTTCCTTCTTTGCTACATGATGTATATCTGAAAAAATAAACTACACACAAGATTTAAGTCTCCATAGTAATTTTTTTGCTAGCCTGATATGGAAGCGATCATGGCTGAACCAGTACAAGATAAAGAGCAACCAAAGTCAGTGAACCATGCTGTTTCTCAAGTTATGAAATCAACTACATTTCTTCAAGTTGCAGGAATTCAACCAAACTCCAACAATAGCTCTAAAGGTGGCACTTCCTCAAAGGTACAAGTGCATCAAATCCCTACCATGCATGCTCTGAAGTTATTTTCTTCACAGATTTATGCTTTCATCTAGACATAGACCAGATTTGTGCCTCATCAAGATATATACCTGGTTGTGATTTAGGAATAAATACCTAATTGTTTAGTTTGATTCTACTAGTACCTAGCTGTCCTCTTGCACCAGTGGCGGAGCTAGGAATTCACGGCTGGGTATTCCGCGTACATAAAATGTTCGACACAAATGTGCATTGGTAACAAAGAAAGTACAAGGTCTGAGCATAGTGGCATAGTGCCATTGTCTCTATTAATTAAGAAAAAAATTACAAAACAGCAAAGGCTCAAAGCTACTACCATGTAACTCTACGATACCCCTTTTGGAATTCATTAATGATATCATCATCTTTGACTTGACTGAAGAATTCTCTCTCAATAAATGTGACCAAGCAATTATTCAAATATTCATCACCCATTCTATTCCTTTGCTTATTCTTTACATAATTCATTGTGGAAAACACTCTAGGATTGGGCGCCGCCGCCAGGAGCACGAGGTATCGTCATATCGAGGATTTGTTGGGTTGTTGCCAGTCGATGCGAATATGTGATGCGATGACTTGGGAGAGCCAACAGCCAGGGAAAATGCGATGGTGGGCTGAAAATTGCTCTTTCTATTGGGCTTTTGGGCCAGATTTGGAACATGAAGAAATACGTATACTTAATACATATATGTATTTGTGTTTGCTTGTAAAATCTTGGGTCTTCCATGGAATACAGGGGAAGACACCTAGCGCCGCCCATGTCTTGCACATGAATTGTTGTCTCTTAGTTGGGCATTTGCACTTGTCTTAGGAATAAATACCTAGTTATTCAGTTTAAATCAACTTGTACCTAGCTGTCCTGCACATGAAATCAGTAAACTAGAACCTACTTACTTAGCTATTCAGTTTGCACATAATAATGTCCAGTAAACAAATATTTTGCCTTGCTACCTTGAGTGGTTATTGCTTCTAAGAGAATAATAGATGATTTATTTCATAATAAAGCCACCAACATATTTATGGTGTTTATGCACAGGTGCAACAGCTTCAGGCGGAGCTTGAAATTGAAAAAAAAAATCAAAATAAGACCTTAGGCATGAGTACGAAGCCATGAAGAAAGAATCAGAAATGGCAATGGAGACTTTAAAGAAAGAGTCAGAAATGGCAAGGGTAAAACAGGCTGAGGAGATCGAAAAAATAAAAAAGGCATCACAAGAAACCATGTCATTCCTTCGTCAAATGCTTGGTCCTAGGGATAGTTGGACTTGGTTTGGTTGCTGGCTGTTTGCCCCTAGTATTAGTAACTTTTGGGCATGCTGCTGGTTGCATTGCTTTGCGACCTCTGGCCTTTAAACTTTGGAACTTGTGGCTGCTATAATTTTGGTCAGTGCATCATATGGTATGTGAGATGTATTGTGGCTTGTGAACAAAACTAGTATTGTGGTTTGTTGTTGTTGTCAGTGGACATGATCATTGAAACATGTATTGTATGACCTGCTATTGTAACTTTGGTTGGTGAGTTTAAACTTTAATTAATGAACTATTGAATGATATTATCAATTTGTGACCTACATTGTATTATGTATTTGCTTATATTGATCTGTGTATTATGTATTTGCTTATATTGATCTTGCCACGTTGCATCATGGCACTTAATAGTTAGCAACAATTCTTCCTAAAACAATGACAATAGCCATTGTCGCAAATTTAGTGACGAAGCAGTATTGTCGCAAATTTAGCGACAAAAAAAACTTGTTTTCGTCACCAAAGGTGTTTAAACACGTCAGATAGGCGACAAATGAGAATTCGTCGCGCTAACGTCACGAAATCCGTAAATTGACATAAATTTAGTCTTCAACGACAATAGCTGATTGTCGCAGAAGGTCAAGTGTGTTGTAGTGACGTACTCCCTCCAGGTTGGTAAAAGAAGTCGTTTTAGACAACGACACGGCCTCCAAAGCATAACTTTGACTTCATTTTTCCATAAAAATATTTATTTAAAAGTGATATATGTATACTTTTATGAAAGTATATTTCAAGACAAATCTATTTATATTGTTTTCACATTTTCAAACTCAATAACTTAAAAGTTATTCGTGATTTATATTCCCAATGTTTAACCCAAACCTTGTCCAAAACGACTTCTTTTACCAACATGGAGGGAGTACCCACCACCTATGGTCGGCATCGGCAACGGGTGGTCGTGGATGACGCCCCAGCCCCGCCGGACGCTCGTGTCGCGCGCGCATGGGCATGGCTTTCCCTTTCGGGCGAGAGATTTCCTGGTGTCGCGCACGGCTAGCTTTTCGGCGAGATTTTGCGTGCGCGTCGGCCGGCCGGTGGCCAATGGGAGTGCGGGGCGCCCAACAAGACGGGCGCGGGTCGGAAATCTGCGGCGGGAGCGCGGCCAATGGGCACGCACGGGCAGATGCACAATCATTATTGCCTGCCGTGTGTCCAGGCACGTACAACCGACGCCGGAGTGAGTCTGTAGAGATGTATATTTGCAAAAAACACCTCCTTCAGCGGCATTGAATGAAGCGAGAGAGGGAAGCCGAGGCCATGGCAGCGGCGCGTGCTCCGAGGCTAACGCGACGGCACAAGCCCCGTTGTATGGGACGTCGCTACGTGGGGATCTACCTGCGGCCAAACTTGGCACGAGTTCCTCTTGCTCCGTGCGTGTAAGTTCTTCTCCACTGCCCTGTTGATTCGCAACAGCAGCTCCTTCCCTCCCCAAATCTGCAGCAACCATGGCCTCGTTTAGTTCAGAGAATTGGGGAGAAAAACACTGTATCAGAATTCCTGTAGCATTTCGTTTGTATTTGGTAAAAATTATCCAAATTTTGACTAACTAGGCTTAAAATGTTCGTCTCGCAAAGTACAACGAAACTGTGCAATTAGTTTTTGATTTCATCAACATTTAGTACTCCATGCATTTGCTGACATTTTGATGTGACGGGGAATCTTCTTTTTGTATAGTAGAATTTGGGGGAGAATTGGGGAACTAAACAAGGGGCATGAGGCAGCGGCGGCGCATGAGCAGATGGTCGATCTGACTACGGCTTCCTCCACCAGCGAGTTCCATAGCCATCAATCTTCTTGTTCTGTTCCATGTGAAGATCTGTTCTGACGAGATATGAATTGTTATTCCCTTGTCAGTTCTAAGATCAATTTTTTTTGTTATGCCTCAAAACTATTCTGCTGGAAAACTTCTTGTGATTCTTGGTGTTGAGTGGCAGAATATTTTTTCTTTGTTCTTGCAACCAGTTAAATTTCTGAAAAATACTGATCATTGCTGTGTGCTCTGTGCCTGCCGTGCTGTGTAATGGACGAGCAAGGTCACACCCATGTCACCTTGCCGTTTTTCTATAGAGAAACAAAAGAAGAAATACACCTGAAATACAATTATACGTATCCTATACAGGCAACAAGCATGAACCATCTATCTCTTGATGCTATATTTGATGTATGAGGAAGAAGACGTGTGTTATATTTGATTTATGAAATATATTATATTATATATATAATATATATGATTTACTTGAAGGATTTGTTTTATATCAATTAGCAACACAATGTTATATATGATTGATATTCATAAGTGATCATGGCTACATACAAGCATTAAACGGTTTGTGGATAGCCAAATAGACAGCAGCTATTTATAGGTTGTACGAGCTGTCTATTCAATCCTCTGTGTTGAGTTTAGAGACAGCAGCTGTCTGTCTGTTGTACGTGCCGGCTCGCCTCCTCTGCTCGCGCAATAGTGCACTGTGCACTCTGCAAGACGACCCGTCGCGATCGCCCGCCCAGCAGCTGATGCTCGCCTCTGCCGCCGGTCGTTTTATGGCGATCACTGCTGCTTACGGAAGATAATATACGCTGTACGTGCAACGTGCTTACCATCTGCAGTCGCCGACAAGAAGTCCTTGGGCCAGGAAAAGCGGCGTGTTCCAATTGCCATGGACCTTGTACTCTTCGTATGCATTCGCAACACGTCGATCCGTACTGTGGCCTTTTCTGTTTAGTGTAAACCCTCTCCCCCGCGAAGAAGCTATAGGATTTATTATGCAATATATATTAGTGATGAATCAAAATGATCTGAATATCCCTTAAAAGTACAGTACCGATACAATGCTAAAATGTCTTTCTTTTCAAGATAATCTTTGAATCTTTTATAGGACGGAAAGAGTCCTGTATTCTTGGTGCATTTTCTCTTTCATGTTGCGTTCTCAGGGTCTGCCTAGCAGCTCGCCGGATTGCCTTGTTCCTATATTCTGCGCTTCTACTTAATGAAACACGAGCAATGCACGTTTCCAAAAAAAGAGTACACTAATATGTAGTCGTGTATGTGGCCCAACAAGCCATTGTGTCAATAGTTGCTTGGCGCTCTCAAAAGAAAAGTTGCTTTGCTAGTAGAAAAAAAATCAAACGAAACAACAATTATCTAAGTGCAAGTTCCTAACCAGGCAACTAAACAACTCCCTCTTGAATTGCTTACCAAAGGACTTGGTGGGGCTGGTTTATGGTGCTATCTCAGCCACAGCTATAGCCTGGCCCTGCAGCAACAAAAAAGACTCATTATCACTGGTGGGCCAAAGTTTTTTGCATGGGGCACCAAAATTTTCACATGTACTAATTCGGTATAATTCATTTAACAATTCGGTAGACAGTTGTCAAATTGCTTAGTAATTCTTTATACAATGCCAAATTTGCATAAGTTACATTGCAAATACAAAAATTTCAAACGTAAATTCCTATAAAAATTGCCAATAGTTTGAAATTGGCATAAAAGATGGTTAGACACCAAATAAGTTTATAACACAACTTATAGCATGTTTAATCAAATTACATATTCTTTTATTCGTGTATACGATCAAAGTACATAAAGCATGGATAATCAACCAATAAATCCATAATTCGGGCCGCTTACATTACATCTACCTGCTACATCTGTTGGACTTATTTAAGACAAATTGTTCTACCAATTAGTGTCCCTATATAACAATTAGCTGGGTTGGCAGTTGCGGTGGTGGGGGAGCACAGCAGAGGACGAGGACTTTTGTCGCGTGGCCGCTGACCGCCTGAGCAAGCATGGAGGCGGCCCGGAGCCCCGGACGCCCGGTACAGAGGCGCAATGTGCCGGAGGGATTTCTGAGCACGAATCACACGACCGCGCCATGTGCTGTACACCTGTACTACGCTGTGCCGCGCGGCCGGCCGGAGATGCCGCTCCTCCTCACTGGCTGCTGCATCTCCTGTAGGCTGTTCCTTGGAGACTCCAAGAGCTGCTGCAGCTAGGCCTCTAGTAGACTGCTTGCTTATCATTGAACTGTGCCTCTGAGCCCTGCCGCTGCCGTCGTCTAGTATCCGTCTCTTGCTTTGACCGAGACCAGCTCGGCCCGGCCCCTGGATCTCTGTCTCCCTCTCCAGCTATTAGCACCAGTAATCCCTCCGTCCATAAATGGATGTAATTATGGGATCCGTGCGGTTAAGTTTGCAGAAGTTTAATCAAATTTCTAACAAATATTATTAGTATTTATGTCTCCAAATAAATTTATTATGAAAATATTTTATAATTAATCTAATGATACTAATTTTGTTTCATCAATATTAATATTTTTTATATATAATTTTGATCAAAGTATAAATTGATTGACTTCTCGAAAAACAAGAATTACATTTTTTATGGACGGAGCTAGTATTTCATAGTATATGATGTCCGTACTCTACTTCGGACTACTGTTACTCCACGTTTCATCGTGGCGAGCGTAGGCAGCGTTGGCATCTGCACCGGTGTGTCCAATGTTCATCATCGTCAGTTTGCATTTCAAAATGCATTTTTTTTATTCAAATGGCTTCGAAGCTGAAAGCTGCCATAGATACGAGTCATTTGATGAGAGGATTGAAGGAGCGAGACGATTCGAAAAGATCAGCATATTTACACAGCAACATTAGATTTCGATCAAGGTTCCTGCGTACTTTCGTCCATGAGCTTTTGACATGCATGGATCGATCAACGGGGCGTTGATGGGAGCCAAGACCATTTTCTAGCAGATGCTAATGCTAGCTTAACTAGTAGTAGTAGCTTAGTGACGACTAATGCTAGCTTAACTAGTAGTAGTAGCCTAGTGACGACTGACGACATTTTGCTCTGCCTGCCTGCCTCAAGCACTCTGATTAATTAGTTTGACCGACGGTCGACCCTTGGCGACGGCGCCAGCCAGCGTCGGCGGCTGCCGGCCACCTACGAGCACGACCGGATGAGCCCTAGGTTGTAGAGGAACTTCTCGGAGCGGGACCTGATCATGTTCCCGAGCGAGCGCCTGCCGCCGCCGCCCACCGGCGACTTGGGCCCGCCGGCCCCGCCCCCGGCGCCGTCGTGCTGCTCCCTGACGAAGAGGAACTGCTCGCCGATCTCGGCGCGCACGGCGTCGACGGCCTGCCCCTGCACGGGCTCCCCCGACGCGTCCACCACGTAGAACACGTTGGCCGCCTGCGCCCCGCGCGTCTCCACCTCCGCGTGCGTCACCGACAGCCCGTGCTCCCGGAAGATGCGCGTCACGTCGGACAGCAGCCCCACGCGGTCCTCGCAGCACAGCTCCAGACGAAGCCCCTGGATTGGAACGGACGCAGCAGCCAGCAGCCGTTACTACGTTACGTGTACAGGCCTGAGAGCTCAGAGTTCGTTTGAATGGATGCAAGTGCACGGAAACAGACAGTACCTCGGTGTACCGGCGTTGGATGGCGGCTTCGAGGCAGCGGCAGAGGCGGTCGCGGTCCTCGCCGGAGCTGCCGGCGCTGTCGTCGAGGTGCCGGAGGTGCCGGATGTAGTACTCCTGCAATGCCATGCAAGTTGCAAGGTTGGTCACCACGAGGAGCAAAAACGAGCATGTGTCCTTTTCAGCCTGCCGATAAAAACAAGTTTTCTCGCTTCCTGTTGCACAGGACAGGTCACTCAAGTTCACACAAAACCAGGAAGGATCTCCCTCTCACTCTAGCTCACTCACATGCCAAGATCTGCCAGGATCCAACCACTGCCTGACCGCCAGGCATTTCTGGCACTGGTCAAAACGTGAGGGCCGGCCGGCGTGAAGACCGAGAGCGAGAGGCCGGACATGCGTCGTTGAACCACAGTACAGGGGCGTGCTTGGACTTGCATTGCAGAGGGATACTCCTACTGTCTTGTGCTAGCATAGGCTATCTGCTGGAAAAGTACTCCCAACACAATGCGATGCACAGGCGCTAGCGACGCGAACAGTTTCATGAATCGATGTTCGATGGTGGCAACCAAGTGAGTCCGTACCTGGTACGCCTCCGAGCCCTCGGCGATGACGGTGCCGTGGAACACCACGTACTGCATGTCGGTGAGCGTGCACACCGTGTCGAACAGCAGCTTGGGCCGGTCGCGGCACCGCACGTTGACGAGCGTGTACCCGCGCTCGGCGCAGTCCTCCACCGCGACCACCGGCATGCCGGCGCCGGCGCCCGACGCCTCGCCGCGCTCGCCCTCGCGGTGGGCGCTCCGGTCCGCCTGCATCATCTGGTGGAGCCGGCGCTGCGCGTGCTCGATGCCCGCCGAGATGGCGGCGCGGGAGGCCTTCTTGTCGCGGCTGCTCCCGCGCAGGATGTGGCGGAGCAGGCGCTTCACCGTGTCCAGGCGCGCCGGGTCCTCGATGGCGCCCAGGGTGTCGGCGTCCGTCACGTACACCAGCGCCGCCACGCGGCCGTCGTGCGTCCACACCTCCGACGCCACGATGTTGCACTTGAGGTCCGTCAGCACCGCGAACACCTCCGACAGCAGGCCCGGGCGGTCCCGGCCGACCAGCTCGATGGTGGTCTGCGCCTCCTCCGCCTCCGCCTCCACGGCCACCAGCCGCTCCGGCGGCCCCCGGAAGCTGAGCGATCCCGCTCCCAGAGACTGAAACAAGGAATTGAATCGTCAAAACCGAAACTAAACTGCAGATTGCTCTGCACTCGCTCTGTTCTTGGCTGGCATTGAACAGCCAGCCAGCATAGCAAGCAACAGGGACCTCTGCACTTTACCTGTTCAATTCTGTCGATGACTTGGCCATCATAAAGTTTATTCCCATCCTGATCCACGACATGGAACACTGCCGAAAGGCGAATAGAAAGATTACACATCAGGATTGGAGGAGGGAAAAAAGGAGGATAGAAAGATTACACAACCCAAGCAAAAGCCAGGCTTTGCATCACCCCAAAAAAGGCACCATCTTTTTTTTCCATCTATCTTCTTAAACTTTTCAAAGGCAGCAGGGGAGGCAGCGGCACGGCACTCACCGTCCATGAACCACTCGCCGTCGGAGGAAATGTAGGCCCGATTGATGGTCAGCTTCAGATCGGTCAGCACCTGAACCACCTCCAGCAAGGTCCCATACTTGTTGGCGCTGTCCACCTGCAGCCAGAAATCGAGCAACCTCTGAGAGAGAGAGACAGAGAGAAAGAAAGAGAGAAGAAGAAAAAAAGAAAATAAGAAGAGCTCTGCAGGAGGCAAGAACACAGAGCTGCGGCGCTTGCCTTCACCAAGGTGGCAGTCATGTCGGAGTCGTTGTCCACGGTGACCCTGGAAGTGGCAAACGGCCAAGAAGCAGGCACAGTTAGCAGAGGACGGCACAGCACAGGTCAAAACGGCAGAAAGAAGCATCCATGAGTGCTGTGTTGGGTTGGGGAAAACAACCTTGGAGGGTTCATTCTGAGAACCAGCTTCTGGTACTCATCGATTATCTCGTTATTGGTTCGACTCCGAGACCCACAGGCCATCATTGTCCAAGCCTAGCTTGCCTTGCTTGCTTGCTTGCACAAGAGAGGAGATGGGGAGGCAACAGAGATGCGTCTCCTTTGCTGTCCCCAACCCCAATCCGAGTGCGTACTTGTGGTGGTGGTGCTGGTGTCCGGTGTCCCAAACCGTTCCCCTGTGAGTTCTCTGAACTCTGAAGAAGCAAAGCTCACCTAGCCCTAGTTATATATATCTTGGCCATGGCCTCGTGGGGTTGGGAGGAGAGAGGACCGCAGCACCATGCCAACTCGTGGATTTGAGTATGCATCTCTCTCTCTCTCTCTCGGGTGGGTGCTGTGTGTGAGTGACTGTGTATGTGTGTGGTTTTGTGGGCAGGCAGTGGTGTTTGCTTGGTGTCCCTTCACTGGTTTAAAGGGAGATGTTTGGGGGAAAGACCATCCCAATACGCAACTTGTTTCTCTGCCTGCCCATAGTGGACATGCCTGGTTTTGTTCCCCTCTTGCTACGCAGCGATGCAAGTGTGGGGCCTATGTTCATTTGCTTCATAGTTCATTCTTCATTGTTTAACCAGAATTTTCTGACCAACATGGTTTTTTCTTGGGATATTTAATCATGTAATGTACTCCCTTTGTCATAAAAGAATGTAATTCTCGTTTTTCAAAGAGTTAATTTAAATTTTAACTACATTTATATAAAAAAAGTACTAACATTCATGATATAAAATAAGTAACATTAAATTAGTTATAAAATACTCCATAAGTCCTGGGTAGCATTCAAAATTTGTCCTAAAATATAATGCATTCTAGAGGACAAAAACCAATTTTACATTAAATAGTTTCCATTTATCAACCAATCACCATTAATCATGTTAATAATAGCTTCTGATTAGGAAATAAAATGAGGGTACATGCGTCCTTTATGTTCTCTCTAAATTTATCAAAAGGTTTCTAGAATGCACTATATTACAGGATAGAGGGAGTATATTTTTATAATAAATTTATTTAGAGACATAAATGCTAATAAAGTTTATTATAAGTTTGTTCAAACTTAAGTTAGTTTGGCCGCATGGATCCTATAATTGTATTCTTTTTGTTGACGGAGTAAGTACTTCCCATTCTTCCCGGCGGCTGCAGGTAGAAGATCTTTGAGATACGATCTAAGTAAATAAATTAAAGAACATTCAAATCTTTTTAACTTTGACCAATTATATATAGAATAATATTAATATTTATAATGCATAATTAGTATTATTAGATAAATTACGGAATAAACTTTTATAATAAATTTATTTAATGATATAAATATTGCTAATACTTTTTATAAAGTTAGTCCAGTTTAGGAAAGTTTGACTAACACCCATCACATACGCAGAGGGAGTACATCCGTAGACCAACATGTTTTTTTTCTCTCGGGATATTTAATCATGTAATGTAAGTGTGCTTCCCATTTTTTCCCGATGGCTGCAGGCAGAAGATATCTTTGAGATATGATCTAAGTAATAATTAAAATAAAGAACATTCAAATCTTGAACCTAGAAGCTAGAGAGAGATGCTTTGAATGTGGTGGGAAATTTGGATGAAAGATCTGAATAGTTTTCTCACGTGTCCAAAACGTGGAAACTGTTCTGACATTTGGGTCGATGGAAGATCTGTCGGGCCGGTGCGCCCATGGTCGCACAATATAGAACTCGTTTTTTTTTCGAGCAACATAAATCTTTGAGAGATCACGGTAGAAAACTTCTACGGCAAATATGCTTGCACGGCTCTTACATTTGGACAATAATAAAAAACTCGAATGAGCGGATTAGGGTGGCAAACATTGTATTGGCTGCTTAGTGCCATGGCACGATCGCATTGGTCAGAATATGTTATTGACGGAAGGTTTGCGTAGCCTGGATCATGTAGCACGATAGAGAGGACCTTTGGAATGCCAAAGGTCAACCTGCACCTCTTCTTCTCTTTTCTTTTTCTTTATCCTTTTATTACGAAATAACAAAGGTCAACGAGAACCTTGCATTGTATGGCTTGGACTTGTAGCCTTCACAATTAAGATACTCAGTTGACCTTGGGAATGGCTTTAATTTACTACACCAAGATGGCCGATAGCAATTACTCCATCTGTCCAGAAAAGAATGCAACTATGTGTTGTGTGCTAGCAAAAGTTGTTCAGATTTGATCAAATTTCTAGTAAATATTATTCACATTTACGACTATAAAATAATTTATTATAAAAATATATCTTCGTAATTAATCTAATGATATTTATTTGATATCATAAATATTGATAATTTGTATCTATAATTGATCGAACTTGTACAAAACCATAACACTGTGCTAGAATTGCATTCTTTCCTGAGGAAGGGAGTACACAAAAAAAAATGACTAAAACGTGACGGCTCATCAGTTGACTTGTTAACCAGTAATTACCAATCATGCAACCTGCACGGTGCACTATTTACCTCCATGTACCTCAAACAGGATCGATTTGAATACCCGCGTGTCGAATGCTTCGAACCAACTCGCAATTGGAGAACAATGAGTGGTCCCTGGCCCGATTTGGACAACAGTATCAGCATGTGAGCTAAGCTTGTGTGTGTGTGTGTGTGGGCACTGGGCAGCTTGGCCGATACTCCCAGGAGATAGAACGATATCTTCTCTTTTGCAGTCTATCTGCGCCCATCTTTGGTCCGGAACCGGGCCTCTCTTTTACCAAGCGTCAACCATTTCTCTGCCTTTCCAGCTTGCAACTTCCTCAATTGGTAGTACCAAGTGCCCTCTCAGATTTGATGAGATCTCTCTTCGGAATCGATCTCCCCTTTTCCCATATGACAGTTACTAGTATTGTGCACTTTCCCTTCACAAATAATATGGTGGCCGGTTTGCCGTTTGGACATATCTAATCATCATCAGATTTCTAAGCTGATCAACAGGGATGAAAACGATCGGAAACGATCGATAGAATGCCTCAAAAACGATAAACACGTAAAACCGTAGAACATGAGAAGATCCATATAACTCAACCTATCTAACATGACAATGATAAATAAAGCCACAATTGACAATATCACAAGCTGAAAACCACACAGTTCACACCATCTTAGTCTCAAACAATGGCCAACGACGCAACAGTACGACAATTCTTGGCAAAGACATAAGTTGACTCGACATAGCATAGTGATCAAAACATGAATTATTGGAGTTAAGGTGCAGCAAGTGATTGGGTGATTGGCTGATTGTCTTCTTGTTATACAGATGAAATACTTCCGTATAGATAGTTCCTTTCAAAAAAAAATTTGCCTTATGTGCTTGCGTGTGCAAATGGGTTTCTTTCAAAAAAAATATTTGGCTTATGTGCTTGCGCGTGCAGATCGTAATGCATTGTATAGTCTATAAATAAATTAGTATTCATTAATTAAAGACCCTTATATTGGTAATTACCTATGGTAAATTACCGGTTAAATACGGGAATCTTCGAAAACGATCGGAAGAGGGCAAAATCATTTTCGTTTTCATTTCTGATTATTTTTACCTGCTACCGTTTTCGTTTAGACCTAAAAATCAGAAAAAACTTGAAAATGATTTTCGAAAATCAAAGATTATTATTTTCGTTTTCATCCTGCTTATCAGAATCTCAGCAGATTTGACAGAACATTAATTACGTGCCCCCCGAACGTGTCAGGTGGCGCAGTATTTCTTCCGGCCGGTCCTCCCTCTCCGCCGCACACCTGTCTACTACAAACGCAGCAAGGAAACGCCAGGTGCGCCGTTGCTCCCAGGAGCTCGTTGCCAGATGGAGGAGAGCGTCGCCGACTCGCCGTCGCGTGCGTCCGTGCATAAATGTGGCTGATCCTGGCCAGAACGTCGAACATCCCGAGTCGTCTACAGTACAGCAGCGCCAGGCCGGCCATATGTACGGCAGCATCGTCAGCGGTGAGTCACGCTCACCGGTACGGTGCCGATCGAGGCACGCCGACGCCGTGCATGCAGACGCAGCTGAACTGGCCGGAGAGCTACGTACACTACACTGCACCGCGCGCTCGCTGCATGCCAGCGGCACTGTTGAGCGGCTGACTCGCGAGCAAGTACCGAGAGCAAACAGGGGGTGGCTGGCGTAGCTTGCTGCTCTTCGGTCGATCCTTGCACAACGATACAGAGCATGAAGCGTCCGCGCGCTCTGCTCGCTTCCTCTCCCAGCTGCATGCAGGCGCGCGTGCCTGCAAGCTGCTGAAATGGTTCAGTGTCTGCTGGCCTTGGCGTGTGGGCGAGGCAGGAGAAGCCTCCGCACGCGCTCCTGTGCCTCCGATCCCCGGATGGCCGGATTGACTAGCTCGCACGATGCCGGCCGTGCTTCTCTGGTTCACGATTTTGTTATATTATTAGTTATATACCTGGCTTTCTTCCTCCACGCATGGATGGCCTTTAATTTGGTCCCTAGCAGAGGCTAGCACTTTCTCCAATTCTATCATCTATATCGCATACCCACTATTCCATTTTTTATAATAATAACTAATCCGTCAACCCCGGGTTATAGCCCCAACATGGGCCAGTAATTTCCAGGCAAATAAGTGTCAGAAATCGATGAATAACTAACAGAAAGCTAATTTCCGAGCGTGCACGCCTCAGAGCCATGGCACGCACACCGCACCCACCGTTCAATGTGTGCATCCATTGTTCGTGCCGTCCGATGCGTCCATGCCGACGAAGAAGAAAGACTCTCCCTCTCTTCTTTCCCAAAGACTCTCTCTCTTCTTTCCCAACTCCGGTAGGCTTAGAGGAGAAGGGACTTAGGGGAGACAGGGTGGCCAGGAGGTGGGAACGGTGGGAGGGCGACCTTAGGGTTCTAGCAGCGGCGGAGGCGGCTAGGCTAGGTGGGGGCGGGGGCGCCCATGGTCAGAGCTCACAGCGGAAGGAGGTCATGGCTGGAGCTCGCGACAGCATGTGGGAGGTGTAGGTGAAGAAGGTGGACAGCGGCGTGGGCGAGGACAAAGAGGAGGATGGGGTCGGCAAAGCAGGGAGGTGGTTGGCGCGGCTGGCGGCAAGGGAGGAGACGGGGGTGGAGGAGGAAGGGGTTGCGAAGAAGACGAACATGAGGAAGATGGGGATGCGGGCGTGCGGATGAAGTCGTGTGTGCAGTAGTGTCCATAAACTAAACTTAGGCTCCATAAATAATCAAAATTGCTTATATTTTCTATTCCAAATTGTAAGTCTTGCTAGCTTTTGTAGATATATAGCCAACACAATCTATCTATACACTTTTTTATATAATGTCTTGGAGTACAAATGTTAGTAAAAAATTATTCCTCACGGTGAGGAATAATGTTCTCTCATGTTTTGTTATTTTATTTTGGACACGCTGAGGAATAGTTTCTCTCATGGCTTGGAGTATTTTGGTCCTATAATATTAAAACGAAATAACCTCCTGTAAGAATCTCATCTTATGTACCTTTTGAATCATGAGGTAGGTGGAGCGCTGCCAGAAATGAAATTGAATTCCAGGTTGCAAGGAGATGACGACGAAATGTGATCGCTCGTGAGCTAGTGTAACTGGCACGTATTTTACGCACTACGGTGTGGCGTATTGCAGGTTCTCAGTACGCGATGCAGCTGGTTGCTCGGGACTGTTGCATCTGACCAGTGAGTAAAGTTTAATTTCACTTTCTTCCAAAAAAGAAAAAGAAAAGAAATAGCCTCTTTTAAAAATGCTTTTAAAGATAACACTTTTACTATTATTTATCTGTTGATAGATTATTTGGTACTAAATCTGTCTGATTTCTATACATTTGATTTGTGCTACAACTGTCTATTGGGTTGCATGTATAAAATATATGACAGATTTGACCATATAAAATTTGTCGACAGATAACTAAACACTCCTGAAAGATAAATTTAGTGATATGTATTTTACAAATGAACCTATATACAACACAATGCTTGTACATTGATGGTAAAAACGAAAAAAAAATGTCTAGGAACAGTTTTAAAATAACGACTCTAATTATTTTGGAAAAGTGGGAATAATAGATTGATTTGCAGTACAAAGCCACACGCACAGTCGTCTGGCTGCTGCACGAACGACGATACACTGCATCAGCAGGTCACGCGCCACGCCCAAACAAACGCGCCCAAGCAATAACGTTGTTTAAGCAGTCAAACAAACAGGATACAGACAATTGAAACATTAACCAATCAACACTAGCTGAGCAGCGCTAAGCACTGTACGTACTAGCTACGGAGTAGTAAGTACTAGTGTATGCTGTATAGGACGCTAGCAGCTAAAAACCGGAAAATCCAGAGCCATGCACATGTACGTACTAGCTAGTAAGTACTAGTGTATGCTGTATATAGGCCGCTAGCAGCTAAAAACCGGTAAATCCAGAGCCATATGCATGCACGGTGCATGGAGGACGTACGATTAGCATATACTAGCTTCTGCATGCACCACTCTGCAGCATCATCAGATGCTTACTGGAGTAATAATTACCAATAAACTGTGCCCTAGTGACAGGTAATATTCCCTGACAGTTACTGCCAAATTACGGAGCCGCCGGCCGATTGGATTAACAAAATGGGCTTGGCAGAATGAGGATCACCAGTCGGCGATTGGCCACACGATGCCGTTATTAGAAAGAACACAGTACCGGCGCGCCACCGCCACCGCCAAGATAGGCCCCGTTCAGCTGGAATTATAGCCGGCTGAAAAACACTGTTGACTGATTTTTTGTGAGAGAAAAATACTGTTCCGGCTAAAAAACAAACAGAATAAGACAGATTATAAGCCAGATGAACAATGCCATAAGCTGGTGGTCGATCACTAGCTAGGCGCCTGTTGCCTATATATATATATAGCTTTGAATGGCAGGCCCATGGGGATGGGATTCCATTGAAAAGTGCACGGTGCAAAAAAGATTCCTCGTCACATCGAACTTATGATACATGCATGGAGTATTAAATATGGATAAAATAAAAAACTAATTATACAGTTTGGTTGTACTTTGCGAGACGAACGTTTTGAGCCTAATTAGTCAACGGTTGGATAATTATTACCAAATACAAATGAAATGCTACAGTGAATTCTGACACCCCAAATTCAGAAACTAAACACAGCCAAAGATAAGAATGAGATTCCCTTCTCTGGGCTCTGACGGGTGGGAGAATCTGCTTGCTGCTCCTCCGCCGGCTGCCCGGCTCCGATTGACTCGACTCAGGCCTTACCTTGTGGGTGTTTGAACCTTGCTTTGTCCCCGCGCGCCTTGTCCGCCACCGTACGTACCCTGCACGCCGGCGCGGCGTAGTTGCATGTGCGCCCCGCAGGCCGCCGCAGCGCGAATCGCTGCGGCATCCGCGGCCGGCCGGGCCGGGCGATGGAGGAGGAGACGAGACGACCGATCGACCGACGAGACTGCTCGAAACAACGATGGCACGTTCATTCGGCTTATAATCCGTTTTTTTAGCTCGGTTTTTCAGCCAGTTATTTTCCTCTCACAACAAATCAGTCAACAATGTTTTTCAGCCGGCTTATCAGCACAGCCGAACAAGGCTGACGGCTCTGCAGGCCAGTCCCTGGCCGCCTCATTATTTTACGGCCGGCACGTCGCCGGCCCGGCGCGCTCGTAGTATACGTGGACACAGGACAGACGAACGCATGAGTTAGCTTATTAGCTAATGCATGTGCGGCCCTGCTGCTGCCGCTGCCGCTGCGTGCAGCGGCGTGGCGCTGGCGTGGGCCGCCTCTTGGTGCCTGCGTGCATGCATGCGCTTGCACGCACCACGCCACCACGCGCGCACTCCACCGCACCGCATCTGCTTCCCTCTATATCCCCTCTGTTTTAATTTATTTTTACTCATTACTATACGTATTATTATTGTTATCCTCTCATGCTCCTTTTAGCTTTGAGCGATGGAGATGCATACATGCATACATCGTGGTAGTGAAAGCATGCATACATGCATGCATGCGTGTTCCACGTACTAGCGGCGGCTGGCTTACTAGTAGCGTGTTGACTATATACTGGCTTGCCATGTGCTGCCTCCGTGGTTGCTGCTGGTCGAAGAGGAGCCTTATCAAAGTGGGCTACGCCACGCCACGCTTAGCTAGGGCAGTGGCATGCATGGATACATTAAGGGTGTGTTTAGTTGGTGAAAAGTAGATGAAAAATTCCTGTAGTACTTTTTGTTGTTATTTGATAAATATTATCCAACCATAAAGTAACTAGATTCAAAAAATTCATTTTAACATTTACAAACAAATTGTGCAATTAGTTATTTTTTACCTATATTTAATACTCTATACATATGTCCAAATATTTGATGTGATGGGTGGAAGAGGAAATATTTTGGATTTGCATGGGGAGTGAACACACCCTAACCCTCCGTCCGTACGGCTCGTCACGTGAGAGTGAGACGTAACCGATTGAGTCACCGAGGCTCGCGCGCTCGGCTCGTCGTCGCGGCCGGCTGACACGGTGAGAACTGAAATCTGTGAGATGCTGTGCCTACGCCCTACGGCCCGGTAATTTAACTAACTTCACTTCATGGTGTGTTTAGTTCCCAAAAATTTTTGGCTTTAGCTACTATAGCATTTTCGTTTGTATTTATCAACTAGTGTCCAATTATAGACTAATTAGGTTCAAAAGATTCGTCTCGTAGTTTTCTATCAAACTGTGTAATTAGTTTTTCTTTTCGTCTACATTTAATGCTCTATACATGTGTCTAAATATTCGATGTGACGGAGAATCTTGAAAATTTTTTGGGAACTAAACGTGACCTCACTTTGGTGTTTCTTCAACCAAAAAAACTTGGTGAAAACTGAAAACTATGAGACGCGCACATGCACGCAGCGACGAGGACTCTCTGCCTGTCTCTCGCTCCCAGTCCCAGACAAACACGGGCATGCATGTTGCATGTGCCAGAATCAGGACGACAGGACGAGAGCCGTCGTAATTTTGTCGTGGGGAGTGTACCACCAGCGATTGACTGCCGCGTGTGTACTTTGCGGGACGACGCACTAACGGCCTCGGAATCGCGGTTGCAATTGGCCAATCGCGTTGCGGCTGATGCGACGCACAGTAACATTGTTTCCCTTTTACTGTACACGACGCACAGCATGCAATCGATGAGGCACACAGTCGCACAGAGGCAGGCAGGAGTAGCGGGGAGCGTGGGTACAGGGGACGCGTCGTGCCGACGTACGTACAGAGTGGTGATTGTGCACTACTGTAGAGAAACGGGCGTGCACGATCAATTCTCTCTGACAGGGGAAAACGAATTCAGTGACCTGCTGCTAGCTGTCCATTTTGAACCGTGCAGCGGTCAGTGAAAGCCCATGTTGACGCCTGCAAAAAACACCACCCCTCCTCCTGCTGAAGCCTTCTACATTTGGGCCTCTATGCGGGGGTAGGCCCAACATTTGGGCCGCAGGCCTGGTTGCCAAAGCCCAGAGACGGAGAGGGGTCCATAGCCCATCATCGCCTCGGCCGATTCCATACCGATTACCGTCCCCAGCGGCCCGCACGGCCCAGCCCGATCTCGCGTCAAACGGTGGGAAAGAACCTCCTTTCTTCCACGCGGACGGGTTCTCGCCTCGGTCAGCTCGCTTCGTGGCTTCTCTCCTCTCTCGATCGATTGCTTCCTCGCCGAGGCGGAGTGGAAGCGCAGCCCAGATCGCCGGAGGCGAGCGGCGACCTCGCCAGCTCCGAGCAGCAGCAGGTAACGAGTCTCTGCGCCTCTTCTTCCCCGTCCAACTCGCCCTCTCCCGATCGGCGATTACATCCATAGGGCATGCGGCCCCGGTCAGATCTCGCTCCGGTACTCGCTGCCAGCCCGATGGGAGCCTGGAGTCGCAGGGTGGGGAGCGAACTCCATCGAACAGAGTTTACGGCTGCGGTGCTTTACCGGGCAAGCCGCGTGCCTCCCTTTACCCACATCCCGTTCCTCCCCCGATTCAGCCCTTCCGAACCGTGTTTACGCCCCTGATCCACCTGATCTGTTCTCTCTGTTCTGTTGACAGCTTGGGGATTTCGTCTCTGCAGGGAGGCTCGTGGAATCAGTAGTCGTTTTCTGGCACTGGCAGCAGAGCACGCCATGGAGGGGCTGAGCTGGAGAACGGCGTGCTGTTTATCGGTGCTCTGCGCCGTGCTGCTGTTCCTGCGCCCGGCCGAGGGCATCCGCTTCGTGATCGACAGGGAAGAATGCTTCTCGCATAACGTGGAGTACGAGGGGGATACTGTCCATGTCTCCTTCGTCGTCATCAAGGCTGACACCCCGTGGCATTACAGCGAGGAAGGCGTCGATCTTGTGGTAAGGGACTACTGATTCTGTCTAAGCCTGTGTGCGTCCAACAGTAATTGGCAAATTAACTATGCATGTAAATGTTTGGTTGATGCATTCTTGGGACGTATCTAGGAAGTCTTATTGCCCCTTGTTTGCTAGTTGTTCTGCTATTCTGTCTGCTGCAGTATCTCTGAAGCTATAATATAGTTATTACAACTGTCATGAACTCATGATGACATGATGCTTGTAGTGTGTCAAAATATATTGCATTGTTGTTCAGAACTGAGTTACTTTAGCAGTTCAAATTATGTGCTACCCTACCCAAGCTTTTGCTGTTTGTTGTTTGTTTCAGTATATGTGTGCCTGTGACAACTTATGGTTTATAGGATTTGTTGGAAGTTGCCATGGATGCTTGCAGTCACTTGAACAACAGCAACAACAAAACCATCTAGTCCCAAGCAAGTTGGGGTAGGCTAGAGATGAAATCCAACATGAGCCTCCAACAAACAATATAAATGCCGTAAAGCCATATAAAAATACCACCAATAATAGTATTATTAGTTTATTACTGGGGAATCTAAAGCCTAATTCACCTTGCTCCAGCACTAAACAACTACTAGGGTACAACAATGAAGTGATGAAGTAATAATTCAACAAAATTACATATGCACCTATGCTACTATTTAAAGGGGTTGCATCATAGATTATGGGTGTGAAGAAATGGACATTGGAATGCCCCATTGGACGGATGGGGATTAGATCGCTACAGTCCAATTATTGGATGGAAGCAATGTGGTGTGGGGCTTTAAGCATATGCCATGATCTGTGGAACTTAGTAGCCTTAACTAAAGTTGTTTGTTGCCTTATTTTCTGACTGAAAGATAACAGAATCTGAAATTTAAGGGTTTGGATTATGTAGATGTAAGCTATTCAATTTGTGCAATGAAAAAAAAATCCTCTAATTGTATTTGTTCCTTTTTATTGTTAGTCTTTGATAACTAATGGCTCCTCCAGAACGTCATTGTGGATCTATCGTCAAGAAATTAGTTGGCTGGTGACAGTTTTAACTTTGAACTCCTGTTGCTCTGTTAATCGAACCGAATTTTGAACTCCTGTCCTTACTTTCTTTTGCCACAACAAAGTTTTGATGGATTGGACAGTCTGACTTAATAAGCTCGTTAACTAGTCTTATTTGGTGCTTGTTAGCCTCATTAACACAAGCACTGTGGACCCTTTCCTGGATATAGAAATTTCCCTTGTTTGACCTAATGTTCCAACTGTGACACCATCTTGACTAATGACAGGTTAAGGATCCTAATGGCGCTCAAGTCCGTGATTCTAGAGATAAGACCAGTGATAAGTTTGAGTTCATAGTTCAGAAGAGAGGTGTCCATCGCTTCTGCTTCACGAATAAATCCCCATATCACGAAACTATAGACTTTGATGTGCATGTTGGCCATTTTTCATATTTCGAGCAGCATGCCAAAGATGGTAAGAATATAACGATCTGTAAAGTTCTCTTAACTATAGTTAGCAAAAACTTAGCACTCAACTTCTGTTTTCTTGATGTGACGCAGAGCATTTTGCACCACTTTTCGAGCAAATAGCCAAGTTAGACGAGGCACTTTACAATATTCAGTTTGAACAGCACTGGCTAGAGGCCCAAACTGACCGTCAAGCAATATGTAAGTATCCCCCTTTTCCTTCTCCTTAAAAATACTATTTTGAGTGTTTTTCACCTTACACCCCTGTCTTGTTTAATTTGTACTAACTTAATAATATCATGAGGAGTCATCTGCACAATAGTTCTTGGTGGTTTCTGGGCAGGTTTGATTAACAAATGACATTAATATCATGAAAGAATAGCTTAGCAGGAGTAATAAGTTTGAAAATATATAGATTCATTTTATATAGGAATTAAGGCAAAGCTGTACTGAATTTCTGTTGTGGTGAGCTAAACAAGTCTCATGCTTTGTGGGACCTGGTAAGGACATTATAGTTTCTCCTGTGTTCTGTTTTTGCTTGTAATTTTTTATCGATGCCCCTAGCCTCAGTATCTGTTCTCATGCTTCCTCCTAGGCAGTGAATTGCCTCATTACATTTTGACCTTGGCTTTATCTAAGCTGCTATTAAACTTTGGCAAGCTGGTATCATCCCAAGATCTGTGAGCTAATCATCTCTCCTTGTGTGTCACAGTGAATGAAAACATGAGCAGGAGGGCAGTCCATAAGGCGCTCTTTGAGTCAGCGGCATTGATCGCCGCCAGCGTCATCCAAGTCTATCTCCTGCGTCGGCTCTTCGAGCGCAAGCTGGGAACGTCTAGGGTTTAAGACTCTGCTAGTAGCCAACTCCCCCCTTGTAGCCACCATGATCATACCGACATAACCGTTACAGCGAATCGAATGGTTGCTAGATCAGCTAATACTGCTTGTTTGTGGACTCCAGTTACATGTAATCTTTTGTGATTGCACATATGAGAACTCTTCAAGTTTAAACCGTCAATTTAGCCTTCATTTTTGCCTCAACATTTTTTTCACCTTGTTTCTGTAGTATAGTCCTACTACTACCCAACAGCAACAAGGTTTTGGCTCTGATCATCCGGCTTATAATCCGTACTTTTTAGCTTGTTTTTTCAGCCGGAACAGTGTTTTTGTCTCACAACAAATCAATCAACAATGTTTTTTAGCCGGCTTATCAGCACAGCCGAACGGGGCCTTTGTCTGTACAAGATAGAGTTTTCTGTGCACACTGCACACAACTGAACGAGTTGCCGTAGACGGATGTACGGCCTTGTTTAGTTCACCGAACCGGTGATGAAAACACTATGCTGAATCACTGTAGCATTTTTGCTTTTATTCGGTAATAATTGTCCAAACATTGATTAATTAGGATTAAAATGTTCATCTCGCAAAGTACAACAAAACTGTGCAATTAGTTTTTGATTTCATCTACATTTAGTACTCCATGCATATGTCGACATTTTGATTTGATGAGGAATCTTCTTTTTGCATAGTGGAATTTAGGATGAATTTGGGAAACTAAACCAGGCCTACGTGTACTACCGATGCGCCCGTTGTTTGCAGAGGCAATTGGGGCTGGAACGGCCTGGTTTCCCCAAGGATAATAAATGGCTGGGCCTCCAGCCGAACCGGGCAGAATTGAAGACGGCGAATCTCCAGCCTCAGCTGCCGGCTCTCTAGATGGAGGTGTGTGTGTCGTGTCGATGCACTTTGAGGCGAGGGCTGGCCCTGCCCAACCAACCAATCTCGCCAATCCATCAGCGCCCAACCACCGTGCCTGAATTCAGTTACTGATCGGGTTGCCCGCAGCGTTCGTCAGCTGTTACGCGTGTGGAAGGCCGCATGCGCCACTTGGGTCTCAGGTTTGGTTCGTTCTGGTAACATTCGTTGTCAGGTCAGAGCAGGTGCTCACAGAAGCATCACTTCGCTGTGCAAGTGTAAAGCAAAGATTGAGGAGCCATTGGCATGCGTGATAAAGCGATGGCGATGGAGCGCGTCCATGTCAAGCAACGGCGCCCTGTACCGTGGACCGGTTTAAGTGCCGTGCCGCTGTTTGGTGCAGTGCGTACGTGAGCTTAGCTTGCATCTAGACTACTAGTAGAACAACACGGATCGACGGAGGGAATGAATTGGACAGCAACGTGTGAACCAGTAGGACTCGCAGTGTGCATACTTGGAGCATGTACCGGCAGGGCAGGCACCCAAGTCCGAGTGGAGCTCGAGCCAGGCGGCGTAAGCGTAATCAATGGCGCACAACTGCCAGCTGGGGAAGGGCAGGACTTGGCATGGCAGCTCAGTAGGGTCAGTTTAGTTTCTAGAAAATTTTACAAATTTTTTTAGATTTCTCGTCACATCGAATCTTTGACACATGCATGAAGCATTAAATATAGATAAAAAATAAAACTAATTACACAAGACGAGACGAATCTTTTAAGTCTAATAAAACCATGATTGAACACTAATTACCAAATAACAACGAAACTTGCTATAATGTCATTTTGCAAAAATTTTTTATCTAAACCGGCGCTAGGACCGTCTGGCAGGCAGGATCAGGAAGACGAACGAACGTGGCTGAACAGTCTCCTTGGCGATTCGGCGGCGGCCTGGCCGTGCCCACCACGAGCCTGGCTGGCTGGCTCTCAACGGAACGAGCAGCTCGTCGGCAGGCCCCCCAGGACAGGAAAAACTTCCGGGCCGACGCAACGGCGCCGCGTGCCGTGCGGGTCGACGCCACCCGCGCTCACGCCGAAATGGCCGCCGCCTGCCGAGTGCCGCCCCGTGCAACGAGAGGATGATGGTGATGGATAGCCATGCACCGAGCACCGTCGCCGACCGCACCCCCCCCCCCCTCCCCCCCTCTGCATCGCATTCAAGGCGCAGGCAGGCTCGAAGCTTCGCCCCCGCTTCATCGGCGGTCAGCGCCGCAGATGCGACGGGCCCGCCGCCGCCGCCCAAGACATCCATCCATCCATCCAGAAGCAAGCAGGCTGCAGCGCGAGGCGAGCAACGGCTGGCGCTGGGAAAGGAAGGAAGGAGCCACGCGATTCGCATGAGTAACGGCGCTGTCTACAACGGCCGGAGCGGAGCAGCGGCAGATGGGGAGGGGAGGGGAGGGACACGTCGTCGCCGGACGCTGGTAGCAGGCGTAACACTTGTACCGCCCGTCGCTGCGGCTGACACCTACGTGGTGTGCGCAACTCTACGTGACGGCGACACGTACGGGCGAGGAATTACTAGTCTTCCCGCGCTTCAATTCAATGCGTCATCCAACTCTCACCGCTCCGGCTTCAATGCGCGCCCGCCTCCCGTCCCGCCGCCCCGGCCAGCCTATAAACGCCGGCCGCACACGCCGCCCTCATTTCCATTTCCCTCCTCCTCCTCCTCTTCCTCATCCTCATCTGGCACGAGCACCCAAGCAGACGCCAGCTGTCACCGACGACCGGACGGCCACCGTACCCTTCGCACTGCCCTCGGCATAGGCGCCAGCAGGTCGGTCGTCAGAGGGAGAGGAGCAGCCATGGCCAGCAGGGGGCAGTGGCGGTGGTGCCTGCTGGCGTTGTGGTGCCTTGCCGCGGCCGCGCTGTCGGCGGCGCAGTCGTCGCCCCCGGCGGCGGACCCGCTGCAGAGCAAGTGCCAGGGGGACTTCGGGAAGCTGACGGACTGCATGGACTACGCGACGGGCCACGCGGCGTCGCCCTCATCCACCTGCTGCGGCGACGTCGGCGACACGGAGAAGGCGCGGCCGGAGTGCCTCTGCTACATCATCCAGCAGGTGCACACGGGGCGCAACCAGGTGCAGTCGCTCGGCCTGCGCTTCGACCGCCTCATCGCGCTCCCCGCCGCCTGCAACCTCCCCAACGCCAACGTCTCGCTCTGCATCAGTGAGTACTAGCGCCTCTCCTTCTTACTGAGAATAGGATTTGTCCTGACCATGCAAGGTCCTCAGTTTCCACATGTTTTCTTTCTTAATCATAATACGTATTTATTCTGCTGGTGCTCCAAATTGGTGATTTGCTAGCTCTGATTTCACCCCGGCTGATAGACTTGCACTCAGTAACATGGTTATGCAAACGGGAAACGACTTTGGTGGTGAATTTTGGGGAAAACAGAATATCTCAGGGAACCAGGGTGTCCTTATGATTTGCTGCTAACATATATACTGGTTCTTCTTCTTCTACAGTACTAAGTTGTGTCAACACTACAATAATACTTAAAAATCATCAAACCATGGTGGCAAAGTGGGCTGTGTTCTCTAATTGGGCCGGCTTTGGGCGGATCTGATCTCCATGTCCATGTTCCAGCACCCATGCTCCAAACTTTCCTACTGTACTGTCTAAGACCAGACCTTTGTTCAGTGTCATTTTTGTTGTTAAAAAGGAAAATGATATTTTTGTTAGCATAGTTAAGCATTAAAAATTTTCAGATGTTTTCTACTCTTACTGTGGTCCCAATATAAATTAATTTCTAGAATCACTTTAAGTTAAGATTAACTATCTAAGTTTAGCTAACTTGATAGAAAAGGTAACAACATCTATGACACGGTGTATCTATCCAGTGATACTAAAAATATAGGTGCTTTTTTTATTTTCTATAAATTTAGTTAAATTTAAATTACTCTTAACTTAAGATAACTCTAGAAGTTGATTTGATTTGGGAGAGTATATGTTTTTGGTTAATATTTCCTGATGCCTGATAATGCTCTCCCCTGTTTACTAGACCTGCTGAACCTGAAACCGGGCTCGCCGGACTACGCCCTCTTCGCCAACGCCTCCAAGAGTGAGTGCTCTCAACTCTGAGCCCTTCGTCTCACCCAATACCAATAACCCACTGGTACTCAGCTAACTAGCAACCGTCGTCACTCTTCTCCTGCAGTCACGCCATCAGCTAACCCGGCAAGCGACAGCACCGCCGGCAGCGGCTTCAAGCTTCAGGCTGGGATCCGCGGCAGCGTCGCTCTCGCCGTGATCTCTGCGGTCGTCTCGTCAGTCTTCTGATCGATCTCCTCAAAGGAGAAGCGGCAGTTTTTACCCTGTGGATTCGTTCTCATGTTGCATTCCACTAGTCGATGTGTATTTTGTATTTGTACCCACATAAAAAAAAATAGATCCAGCTGAGACCTGTTTTCCCCCCTCCCTGTACCTTGTTTCATGATGACTCTGATGACAGTGGATGGTTTGTGCTTGTGCATCGCAATTCACAGCTCTTTGTTACGGAGAAACAGAGTGTCAGTGCAGCAAACAATTTCAAATAATTTAGTTGTTTTTCTGCTGTTTCCATCCATGATTTAAAGGCGGCATTGGCTATCTGCAGCTTGATGAGTTGTTGACCATTGGTCTCCTACCTTTTTTATGATTGATGAAACACGAGGAGAAAGCAGAAAGTACTTACATCAGGGAGTCCAGACAATTTACACTGAAAGGGAAATACTATTTGTTTCTTGCTCTATGGACAGCTATTGCGAATTCAGACTTAAAATATAGCTAAAACAGGGTGCAACTGTAGGTTGCTGATTTTTGAAGAGGGTACTGTTCCTTGCCGACCATATGCTCACCAGCTCATCAGAATGATCACTTCCATGAAAAATTGGAACTCGTTGGTTGGTCTACAATCTAAGTCTGAACAGGAGGTGCGACGCCTGCTGGATTCAGCTCGGCTGCTTGCAGTTGCAGACAAAACTGTCACTGCAATAAACAAATCAATAGTTTTCCGGTACATGATGAAAGAAGAATCAGATTCTTTTCTGTTTGGCTGGATACTGCACAGAAGCAACTCTGGCGGTCTGTACTCCACTCTCCACTCTCCAGGAGGAAGAATCACAATCACCATTCACCTGGGAATTTTTTTTATTTTTAGCCCAAATTTGAAACAAATATTAAATTTAACCCTTGTTTCAAAATTTTTTTAAATCTAACCCGTTTGGCCCCGCCACCATGCATGGCGGGGCAAATGCACTGAACCCCGCCATGCATGGTGGCGGGGTACGCTTCCGAGGTGGCAGGGTGACGTGGCGCCACCCGGGGCGTACCCCGCCATGATGGGTGGCGGGGTACGCCTAACCCGCCACCCATCATGGCGGGGTGTACCCCGCCACCGGTCACGGCGGGGCGCGGCGTAAATATAAGCCGCGCCCCGCCCGCCCGCCCGCCCGTCGGTTTCTTCATCCTCCGCCGCCTCCGCTGCCTCCGCCGTCCCCGCGCCGTCCCCGCGCCGCCGGAGGAGTTCCCCCGCGCCCCGGCCGCGCCCCACCGCCCCCGGGCTGCCCCGGCCGCGCCCCGCCGCCCCCCGCCGTCCCCGCGCCGCCGGAGGAGCTCCGCCGCGCCCCGGCCGCCCCGACCGCGCCCCACCGCCCTCCGGGCGCCCCGGCCGCGCCTCGCCGCCCCCCGCCGCGACCCCGCTGCCGCGACGCCGCCGCCCGCAACCGCCGTCCGCGCCACCGCGCCGTCTCCCGCGCCCCCGGCGACCGCGCCCTCGGCCGCGTCTCCGGCATTCGTTCCCGCGCCGCCACCCCCGATAATTTTTACGGTAATTTTGTTTTCTTTGTCGTTTCAATTATTTATTTGTAGTAAATATTAATAAGTTTTTATTATTTATTTAGTTATTTATTTATTTGTCATTGTATTATTTAGTTATTGAATTATTACGATTATTAGTTGTTTAGTTATTAGTTGTTTAGTGATTGAATTATTAGTTGTTTAGTTATTTATTAGTTTTTATTAGTTATTTAGTTTTTATTAGTTGTTTAGATATTGAATTATTAGTTTTTACGATTATTAGTTGTTTAGTTATTAGTTAATTAGTTAACGATTATTAGTTATTCGGATTTTATTAGGTACTGTTAGTTATTTAGTTACGTACCTATTAGTTATTTAGTTATTAGGTAATATTAGTTATTAAGTTATTTAGTTTGGTAACGATGATTTGTTATTGACGACACAGTTGGCTTATTAGGTAATATTAGTTATTTAGTTAGTTATGTAGTAATTAGTGGTACCATAATGGTCATTTAATAATCAGATGTCAAATCGTTTTGTAGATGGATTATGGTGTAAGAGTTTTTTACGGAGGAAGTGTTAGGAGAGAGGATTGCCAGTTTGAGGATATGTATGAAGAATTGGAATGGTTTGATGGCACCCCTAGTTTCCGCGATCTATGTGACCGTTTGAGTTTGAAGTTTGGCGAGGCTTTCACACTAAAGGGTAGGTTCGATGTTGGAAAGAATAGGGCACACTATGTGATGATGGACTTGTACAACCAAGCAGAGTGGTCCCGATACAATAGGGTCATCCAAGGTTCGAATGTCGGCATGGCTGAGTTGGTGCTGGAGAATGTTGAGAATGAGGAGCCGTCCTTGGACAGTGATACTCTAGGAGATTGTGGTGTGCAGATGCAACAAACTATGGAGAGTATGGACTTGGATGGTAATTTGACGCAGGAGCGGGTTCATTCTCCTCCAGTTGGTCATATAAGCAATGATTTTGATGTAGACGAGTTTGAACAGGAGGAGGAGGAGGCGGCAGCGGAGAAAATGATTGGTGATGATGTTAGCACTGATTCGGACGATTCAGGAAATGAGGAAGGAGGTCCACATGCCATGCGAGCATCGGTTGAAGCCATGCCCTCTGGAGGTGCACCTGCCATGTGTACACCAGTTCGTGGCATGCCCTCAGGAGTACCGCTTGAGGTACTTCATGGCATACGTTGTGTGATGTTGTAGGCACAACAGTTGTCGAACTACTCCGAGGAAGCTTCCAGGCAACTTTTTCGGACTAGGGACGACAAGACGAACCCTCTTCGCGCCTTCGTCAAGGTACTTTTGATAGTAACATTCGTGACTACAACTCAGTTGCCTTTAAAATTCACGCTTAATAATGCTTGTTGTCATCTAAATCTGTAGAGAATGAAAAAAGGCTGCAAAAAGTTGGCTCAAAAGCTGAGCTGTGCGGATACGACTTTGGACATACCGTACAACCCCACGTGGTCCAGGAGCCAGACGATGTCCACCACAGCTGCTTCTGCTAGCGACACCAGGGCTGCGTCCTCGTCTATTCGTACTCCGCAGGATAGAGGGAAGGGTCCAGCGGCTCCGGACGATGTGGATGAGGTACTTCAGTATGACACGACGAGTGGCGACGACGACGACGACGAAGAGGACGTTCCACAGTGGGATTACACCGGTCACGAGGAGATGGGTGCCTCACAGCTCTACGGTGCTCCTTTTGGTACACAGGGGGTCGACTACACACAGCAGGAGAACTACACACCAGCCGAGCAACAGGTTCGTATGCTTTGCTTTCTCTTTAATTGTACTGTTCTTAGATCAACATTTATAGTAGCTCATCAGGTTGCTTGCTTGCAGGGGCCGTTGTCGACGCAGCAGCATGATCGTGGACATAGGCGACAGCGCGAGAGGCAGCAACGGGACCGCACAGACGTTGGCTGGAGAAGCAACGTGGTCCCTACAAATCCAAGGAGGCGACGGAGACCGTGAGACCCCTACACCCCTGGCGATTAGTAGAGTACCCATATTTAGCAGACGCCGGACACATATTATCATAGTTATGTAGTGCTAGAACAATTAAATTATGTGCAGGTGTAGCAGCAGTACTCTACTTGGTTATTTCGATTCGACTAATGTAGTTGGTAACACTCGTTTAATTTTTGCCGTAAACGCAATTATTTGTGACGATCAGTTGCCGTAAACTAATTTCGATTCGACCCCTGCCATAAACTTGTTGTAAATCACTCAACATGACTTCCTGCATTTGTGACGATCAGTTGACGCAAAACGAAATTCAGTTCCTGCGCGGTCGAAGTTTCAGGGCAACCCCGCCATGGGTGGGGGCGGGTTATGGGAACCCCGCCATGTACCATGGCGGGGTACCCCTAACCCGCCCCCACCCATGGCGGGGTTGCCCTGAAACTTCGACCGTGCAGGAACTGCACTAAGAAACTGTATTTATACACTGCCGCGATAAACCACATAACAATCTTAGTGAGTGGACCAACAAATGAAACGAATGACGATGTGATAACGAAAATATTACAATGACATGTTTCAAAGTACAACACTGACAAAGTACACGACACAAAGTTTCTACGCCACTACAAACGACAAACACTAACAACGACAACGTGAAGACGTGACAATTTAAATTATTACAAAGACACTTGTACGTCAATCAAATTGCGTGCACCACTGCGTAAGCAACTCGTCTTCGGACTCTGAATCCTCCACTACCACCTCTTTACCCTTGCTGGCCTCGACTGCCTTGGCTTGAGAGGCCTGACGCCGGTAGTAAGCCGCCTCCGCCTCGTCCGCGGCCTGAGAGTACAACTCGGCCTCTTCTTGGGTCATGTCTGTTGGCCCCCATGAGTCGAACAGCGGTGTCTTATGGCTCTGGTACGCTGCCTGACCCTCCTCTACTGCAACATCCTCCTCGGGCATCGGTCCTAACTCCTCTGCAAGACGAAGTAGCTCGGCTATCCTTCCCATGTCGTACGCATCCTCGTCCTGAGGGTAGCCCAATTCTTCGGCTAGACGAATGAGCTCGCCTATCCTCCCGGTGTCGTCGTCTTCCTCCGGCTCGGCCTCCTCGTCAACCACAATCGGACGACTTGCGGTGGCACCCACTCCTGCGTGCCGCTTTACTGTCCTATTCTCCGTGTACCTTGCACGAGCCATATCTGCTTCCCAGCCGCCGGTGCATCCAATCTCTGCAAGTACAAAATGCAAACAATTAACAGGATCTTTGCAATGACTTTATTGACAGTAAAACAAAGAAGTTTGACTTTCCAAAAACGCAATAACTCACTCGCACATAATGAGTCAATAGTATCGTTCAAGCCTTGCATCTCTGCTCTCGCATCCTCCTCTGCAGCCTTCCTTGCATCCTCTTCAGCCTTCCGTGCCTGGTACTCCTCTACATCCTTCTTCTTTTGCTCGTACCACTTCTTCCACGCAATACTCTCCGGGTTACGAACACGTAGGTCTTGGGCCCGTCGTAGCATTTTCTTCTTGTGGCTCTTAACGAAATCAGTGACGTAGCTTGCAGGATATCCTCTGCTATTGCGAACTGCTACCATTGTCTTATACTCATTCTTGAAATTATACACATCATAATATGATTCCCACTTGCATTTCTGAGTGCTCTGTTGCAACAAATAGATGAATACAAAGTTAGCGTACCAGAGTTAACAAAATAAACCATTACCGCCAACTGTCAACAGTCCTAGCTAACCTCGTCATAATCGATCATGTGGCCACAGAAGTGCCCAATACCAAGGCCTGAAGGGACAAGGCCGTAGCTAGCTTCAACACCACATTTGCACATCACAGGAGGCGCAATAGACCTCCTCTTCTTCTTCCAGTCTGGCACCTCCATATTCTTCTCCGGCTCCGGCCAATGGCTCTTTGGACCATAGATCCATTCCTTGAAACGGCACTTTGGAAAATCATGATCCTACAAAATCAAAACAGTAAAACACACATATAGAACGTGACATTCCAAGGTTCACTCAAACCTTACCTCATGTCGTAGAGGACAAATGAACTCTTGTTCATTGCGTGGGTTTATCACGGCTTGCTCTCCGCAAAGGCACTTTGGAGGATCCTCGAGCTGCCGTGCCGATGCTAAGGCCTTCTCTTCGTCCGTCATAGGAGGAGGGTTTGGAGGGGGCGGAACCCAGCGAGTAAACACCTCACGCTTGCAATGATCAATGCCGGGGTAGAAAAGGAGAATCCTTGGATCAAACTTGTCCGGGCCATCGATCCATTGGAAAAAAAAGCACCGGAAGTAGGGCTATACAAAAGTTTCAATTATCTCATCGCGAATACAACATCAGCAACCAATAAGAACAACAAAGGGCACAATTACTTACGCTACAACTATAACATGTGTAGAAGCAACGAGCCGCAGTATCGGGATGTCTCGACTGGCCCACGTGTGCCGGATGACCACAATCACAGTTAGGTATAGGTTCCTCGGGAGGAACGGGCGCATCCTTACAAGACACGTCGGGGTACATCTCTCTAGGATGACCCTTTTTCCTCCAAATCGACTCACGATACGAGTCCTCCATCTAATAAAACGAAACGATTTCAACACAAAACGATACACGCAGAGAAGGGGTGGCCGGAACAAGGAGCGACGATGGGCCGATACCTGACGGGGAGGAGGGAGGGACGCCGGAGAAGGCCGCTGAGGGGAGGGGAGCTCGGTCCTAGGCCGCTGCGGGAAATGGAATGGGTGAATGACCAAAAACAAGAAGTGCCCGGGCTTTTATATGGCCGGGGGTGTATCCCGCCATGCATCATGGCGGGTTAGGGCTACCCCGCCATGCATCATGGCGGGGTACACCCCTGCCACGCTGGCGAGGTGCTCTGCCACCCCTGCCACGTCGGAAGCGTACCCCGCCACCATGCATGGCGGGGTTCAGTGCATTTGCCCCGCCATGCATGGTGGCGGGGCCAAACGGGTTAGATTTAAAATTTTTTTGAAACAATGGTTAAATTTAAAATTTGTTTCAAATTTGGGCTAAAAATAAAAAAATTCTCACCTGGGAGCTTTGATTTGTCTTGTCCCCAGGAAACGGAAAGCAAAGTGGATGGAAGGACTAAGGGGTTGTTTAGTTGGTGAAAAAGTTTGGGTTCGGCTACTGTAGCACTTTTCGTTTTATTTGACAAAATTTATCTAATTATGGACTAGCTAGGCTTAAAAGATTCGTTTCGACATTTACAGACAAACTGTGCAATTAGTTATTTTTTTTACCTACATTTAATGTTCCATGTATGCGTCCAAAGATTTGATGTGACGGGTACTGCGTAAATTTTTTTAGGTTGGGAGAGGAACTAAACAGACTCTAAAGGAGGAGGCGAGGCACACTTGCAGTTGCAGTTGCTCTGTTTTGTGTGTCTGTGCTGTTCTTCCTCACTACTCACCCCTCAGATTCGATTTGAGGCCTTGTTTAGTTCTCAACTTCTCCCCCAAATTCTATTATGTAAAAAGAAGATTCCCATCACATCAAAATACCAGCACATATATAGCATATTAAATGTAGATAAAATTAAAAACTAATTACATAGTTTTGTTGTACTTTGCGAGACGAATATTTTAAACCTAATTAGTCAAAGTTTGGACAATTTTTACCAAATACAGACAAATTGCTACAGTATGCATTTAATGCGCACTATAGCAATTTAGGTGCACCAATGCGGCATCTAAACAAGGGCTGAATGCTTGCTTTGCATCGGCTTGCTCAGGCTACGATGCCTTTCCATGCTGCTATGCGCCTCCCAGTGGTTGCCCCTGTCACTGTCAGCGTCTGCATCCAGCTACGGCTGATTGGCTCGCGGCGCATGATTGGTGAGTGCACTGAAAGTTGCAACTACTGCTGCTCCGTGTCATCCGAAAAGCGTATAGGTAAGGAAATACGGTTTTCTAGAGACAAACATTTAGGAACAAGGCTTTACTTAACAGGGCTAATCAGACCAAGATTTCGATCAGATCCGAGAGGCCCACAGAGGCAGAATTGTTCGTACGGGCTCCGAATTGCAGTCCTGGAGTATTTATGTAATAATGCGAGAATTGTTTCCCCCGCATTTTTTCGGTTCCAAATTGGCTGTCGCGACTGCGATGCACCCTGCCTGAACGACGACGTGGCCGCCAAGCGCCCGAGGCACACGGCAGGCTCGGCTCCTGGAGACTGGTGGAGTCCTCCTGGTGGCCGACGCCCGGCTCGACGTTGGCTGGGTTGGGCTGGGCTGGGCTGGATGACACGCTGGCACGACGGGCGGGTCGCCGACGGGATGACACCGGCGACGACAGAGGAGGAGGTCGTGCGCGCGACGCGGGCGTTTTACCCATGTCGTGTCGCGCGCTGCATTAATTCGCTTCTTTTGTTTTCTCCACGGCTGGCCTGGGACTGGCAGCTGATGCGCGCACGTCTCGGCCTGCCTGTCTGGATCAGGATCAGTGGATCACGACGACCGGCGAGGCATTTTTTTCGTAGCGTAATCCCGGATCATCGTCGCCTTGATTAACTCCGTGGATCGCTACTAGTAGTATAGATTACAGAGCTTCAGGGCTAGTGGGACCCTAATCCTCGAGATGATGCACCCCGGTCTGATCTGGTCGCCTCGCCTGCTGAGACGTTAACTAATCGGCAGCTGGCTGTGTGTGTGTGTGTGGAATGGTTGTGAGCTAGCTAGGCCCATGCCCATGTGCTGGCCGCATAATAATTCGAGTACAATTCTTTACACAAATCTGCCTGCCTAGAATCATGATGACTCGGTTTATTGTCACTTGCGCTAAGATCATGGGATGGATTGACCTTTCGGGTAGCACCACATGGCACCCGCAATGATGAGCATAACTGCTATGTATGCTCATCACAGCAGACCCGACCACCGATAAACACAGGAGCGTAACATAACGGCTCCTGATCCCGTCGCGTGCGTGCGTGCGTGGGTGACGCGTTGCGAGTCGCTGAGATGCACGCTCTGTTTGGTGGTGATCTGATCACCCCCACCCCACCCGGTGCTCACATTGCGTAGTCGATCACTGCGGTCAGTCAGACCGCGTACGTAGGCCGTTACATAATTGAGACACCTCAAAGTGGAGCCCTGTCAAACAGCTCCGCGAGAACGGCCCCAGGATCCAATCCAAAAACTTGAGAGCTCATTTTTTACTGACAGAGGTGAGGTGAAGTCACTCCGACGCCAATCTTCTTTCTCTTTTTTATCCCCCTCTTTACAGACAGAGGTTGAAGTCAGCGCACAGTGTCTTTCTCGAGCCCCGTTGGCTTTTATTTATAGGTAGGGTCTTCTGGGCCTCTGGGGTTTCGACTTTTTTTCTGCTAAAGAGCGCCGGCCGGGGCCCTACTGTTACCGTGCTGTTTCTCGCACACGCACACCTGCAGCCCGCAGCCCCGTCCGCGATAGACGGCCGGCGATGGATGTCCGTGTCCGGTGTCCCCCGCTCCTGACCTGAGTCGTTGCGCGCGCGCCTGCCCCTGCCCGTGGTCCGTGGCAGGCATCCAATCCTTTCCTGCCTGTCTGCCTGTCTGTGGAGCAACGACCATTGCTGCCTTTGGGGTTGGGGGCAACGACCATTGCCATCCAAGACCAACATAGAATCCGAGCAAGCACGTGATCGAGCGGATTTGTGCGAGGATTCGTAGCAGAGAAGAGCGACGAGGAGGGCAGTAGCGGGCCTAGCGGCAGCGTGAAGCAGGATGATGATGCACATGCAGGTGAAGACGAGGAGAGGTGGACAAACCCCGTTGTTGGCGTCCCCTCCGTCGGGTGATCCCGGGATCCGAGGCTGAAACCGGGGTCGACTCATGGGCCCCAATGTAGTCGGCTAGCCTATCCTAGTACAGCAATAGTGCAATATACAAGCTGCTCAATTGGACTGCTCTGAGGGGGTGTTTGGTTAATGGGTGAAAAGTTTTTAGGTGTTAGAGCATCTCTAAGAGTTTGCCAAATCAACTTGGCATCCATTTATTTTTGGCAAAACAGGAAAAATTGTGCTCCAACAGTTTGGCATCCAACTTGGCAAATTTTAGCAACTTGGCAAATCTCCCCCTCCACGTGCATATTTGCGCGCTGAGCTCGAGCGCGCATCCGGCTTCGTGTGCGGGGCTCTTCGTTTCTTAGCGGGACTCTTCGTTCGCTTAGCGGGCCTCTTCTTATTTTACCAAGTCCAAATGGCAAACTCTTGAAGATAGTCTATTTTTTCACTTGCCATATATTTTAGCAAGTTATCAAATCATGATATTTGCCAAGTGAATTTTGGCAAACTCTTGGAGATGCTCTTATATCGGATATTTTATACGATGTTAGAAGAGGTTTTTCGGATACTAATAAAAAAATTAATTACATAACTCGTCTGAAAATTACGAGACGAATTTATAAGCCTAATTAAACTATCATTAGCATATGTATACTGTAGCACGTAAGACTAATCATAAACTAATTAGGCTTAACCAAACTAAATGCGCCTCACGAAGCACTTGCGTGCTTCCACACGCCACGCCACACCACACGGTTTCCTAATTCCTAGTACTATTTCTCTCCGTGAATTTGACAATCACAGTTGTCGCCATCCGTCTCCAATATTTATTTTTCTTATTAAAAAAAGAACGATTACAGATAGGCCAGAACGAAAACAAAAAGGAATATAATAATTAATAACCCGTGTACAGTACTCGGTAGTCGTATTTCGTTTTTGTTAGGAATAGGACTCTCACCGACAATCACTCTACTAACGTCATCTATGCGACGCAAAATCATAATCAGTACGCAAGTAATATTTTTCGACATAAATACTCAGTTTTGTATTACTAAAACCATATGTTAATACCAAAATGATGTGCAGTAAAGAAATTGTCAGTATGAAACATAAATTCCTTGTGAAGAACACTTTTAGGATGCAAGCCTACCTGTTGTGCATATCCTCATGGTAGGAAGTAGTAGCTCAAAACAAATTCCATTGTTTCTTTTATTTAAAGAATGTCGTGCTTCTAGGAGGAATGTACACAAAACCATAAAGCCTTAAACATAATGCTGATGGAGCTTTTTTTAACTCCTAAGTTAAGCTTTTTGCAATACAAAATAATTTACGTTTGGTTTAAGAACATATAGCTCTATAGATATTGCTAGCAAAAGTGATACTGGATGTTGTATCTAGACAAATATACATCTCTTATAAAGCTAATCCCCACTATAAGTCTATCTAAACATGCAACTCCAACCTCTTAATTGCAAGATATCCACATCATCTCCACTTATTTTTGTATCTCTTATAAAGCAACTCCCCACTATAACTGTATCTCAACATGCAATTCCAACCTCTTAATTGCAAGATATCCACATCATCTCAACTTAATTTTATTCAAAATTTTCAATCCCCACATCAACGCGCGTTATATCTTCTAGTTATATTTATATTAGAAGGAAGACATAGTAACCTCAAAAGTTTCTAAGAAAAATGTGTAAAACCATGGGATCTCAACAAAATTGTGATTAAACTTGTAAGGGTTGAATCCCTTTTCCTACTTAATGTGTTCAAAACGATTAATTGGAACTCTATGTACTCTAAAATAGAAAATCGACGAAAAATCAACCATAAGGGATGATCTAATCATAGTTTCGAAAGGTCTTACTTTGGGGCCTCCACAATCCGTTAAAAGCAAACACCTTTTCCCGACATCACAAAATGAGATGGCCCCCCTTCATCTTTTGCTACATAGCTAGACTTTTTTTATAAGGAAAAAATGTAGATAAAGATGATTGTATGAGAGCTCAATCAAGAGCTTATCTATATACTCTTATAAAGCTAAATTTCACTAGAGGATTTTTCTCTTCATGCAAGGTGTCCACATCATTCCCCACTATAAGTGACACCATTAGATGTTCTATCTCTTTATGCAAGGTGTCCACGTCATTCCCTGCTAAGTCTATATCATCCATTATTAATTAAAAAAAATCCACGTCATCTCGATCATATGCAATACTTTTAATCTTTAATCTATGTATTAACAAGTCATCTATATACGCTATTTGTTTCATCACATATTCCTTTATAATGTAATTAAATATCATATTAGTTTTTCTTCTATTAGCTTACCAATTTTTTTACCAAATCTCATATAATAAATTAATATGCAAGTCAAATTCATATATACACACAATATACGAAATACCATATATTAATAATGTATATATATAATAGATTTATTTTCAAGAAAACTCCATGGCAATGCGTGGGGTATGCTTTTAGTATATGCAACATATAACTCGTTTGGAGCTCCTGGCACAACCAATTTCATTTTTTTTAAAATAAAACCATTCTAATTTAGCTTGAGGAGTTTTATTATTACTTTATTATATTATACTCTACTATATCTGTCCCAAAATAAGTGTTGTTATGATATTCGTGCCGGTCAACTTTGCATCTCCAAATAAATTTATTATAAAATAGATTCAACGATCTATGTACTTATATGAATTATGCACTATAAATACTAATATTTTATATATATTTACTTAAAGTTAAAAGCATTTGACTTTTCGGAATCGAGAAGACACTTATTTTGAAGTGGAGAAATTATATATTTTATTTATAAAAAGGCCTAACGGCAACGGCCAATCATCTCTCATCGAGACATTGGCTAATTGCTATAAAACCTTTGCTTTCCATTCCATTCACCACCGTCCCCCGGCATCCCCCGCTGCCCGCGACCATAGCCGTTCGCCCGTTCGGCTCCACCACTTCGTCCCAGGTCCTCACCTCCGCCGCCGCCGCCTCCTCCTCCCCTACCCCGCTGCTCAGCTAGCAGGCCCCACTACCCCAAGCCACCGCGCCCAGCCAGGCCCCGACAGCCAAGCCGCGGGGCCGGCCGGCCATGGAGAAGCGACGAAGAGGCGGCGTGTCGTCCCTGATGGTGCTGGCGGCGTTGTTGACGGTGGCCGCAATGCCGTCGCCGCCCCGCGTGGCGGCCGCGCTGTCGCCGGACTACTACAAGGACAGCTGCCCGGACCTGGAGTCGATCGTGCGGTACGAGGTGACGAGGAAGAAGAACGAGACGGTGGTCACCATCCCGGCGACGCTCCGCCTCGTCTTCCACGACTGCATGGTCGGGGTGAGTAGTAGCACACGGCGCACGCTTTGCCCCCAAATCCTCCTCGTCTCCTCTGCTCTTCCTTTGCTTTCGCCGCACTCGTCCATGGTTAATTCATTCACGCCTGCTCCCCAACCCCCCATCCCTGCTCCGAGATGCACAATCCAATGCGTCTAGGGGGACTGCACATGGTGCTGAACTTACTGATCTACTACTGCATTTGATTTTTTTAATCTGTTTTTTTCTTCTTGGGTGGTGGTCTGGTTCTCAGTTGAGCTGTGATTCGTGCGTGCTAACAGCAGAGTTTAGTTCCCACTCACTCTCACCCTCCTCTCTCAACTTGCTCTCCCCTGTTGTGGAGGAATCAGAATCATCTTTCTCCCCCCTGTTCGGCTGAGCTTATTAGCACGGCTTATCAGCCGTGGAATAGTGTTTTTATCTCACAGCAAATCAGCCATAGCCGGCTTATAAGAAAAAAAAAAAAAAAAACTGCCTGCCGAACAGGCCGCTCATCTCCTTTCCTCTGTTCAGTCCAAGAAGGCAGAAGCCGTCTTTGGACCACAAAGTGGCAAGTTGCGTACTACTCCGTCCGGAAAAGAGTGATGTTTTTGACTTTTAGACATCGTGTTTGACCGTTCGTTTTATTCAAAAATTTTATGCAAATTATAAAATAAATAAATTATTATTAAAGTATATCTAATGATAAAATAAGTCATAACAAAATAAATAATATTTATAAAAAAATTTGAATAAGACGGATGGTCAAACAAGATGTCTAAAATTCTAAAACGATACTCTTTTTTGGGACGGAGGGAGTACTCCTTTTCCAGTCAGATAACATGGGCTGTCTGCCCTCTTGATTCCCAGTTCGTCCTTCATTGGCTCATCGCAAGCCCTGCCCGCCCTGTGCCCTGTGCTGCTCTTCTGTGAATCGTGCTGAAAAGAAATGGGTGCCAACAGCCAATAGAAAACCGGATTCGTTTTGGCCACCAAAAGCTACTGTACGGGCCACTAGCAGCAGCAGGCCAGCAGCTGGATGCTGGGTGGAATGGATTGTTTAGCTGGCCGGGCGGGAGGAAGCCGGAAGGGAACAACTCGAGAGCCCCGCGTGGTCGTCGGTCGCGGCAGGGCGCGCATGTGACGACGCGCCTTTTCATCAGCCCTTCTGGATTATCAAAATGCCAGCCGTGTCGGGCAGCGGCGTGGCGTCTCGTCAGAAATCACACCCCGAATCCCGAGCGCGTCGTCGACCTGCCGAAAATGAGGACGGCCAACTCATCTGTTTCTGGGTTCTGAAAATCCTCGCAAAACTTTATGGAAAATTCTTCAGGTTCAGTTTAGAGGGACGCTAATAATTCAGCCGGCTGCTGACTGTACTGTCTCTCAGTCTATACAGTAGTTACATTGTCATAATTAATACATGGCCCTCTCCCGCAAAGTTTATTGGTTCTCATATTTAGCCTGCTTACAAGCTATTATGATACTTGCTCTTAGGCGTACTACTGGCTGGCTGACTGCTTTGGAAACGATTTTAATCGTGTTTCACCAACTCACTTGCAGCCGGTTTGGTTTCGGTTTTTGGAAGGATATACTCAAACTAATCCTACCTGCTGGCTGCTGCCGCTCAACAGCTGGTTCCATGCATGCTGCCAAGAATATGATGAAGATGCTGCCTCTGGCTCTCTACTCTGCTATTGTTGTTTAGTGGAATTAGTGGCATCCTGGCAAGCAAGCAGCTGGCATCTCATTCCAGTTTTTTCCCCTCCACCTTTCCTTTCCTTTCCTTTCCTTTTCTTTTCTTTTCTGGGTTGACCTGATACATCGGGTGCCGCGTCGTGAGCTCACGTCGAGCACCAGTTGTATAGGACCCCCCACGCTTACCGATGACAAGGCGTATTTCATATTGAGATTTTTAAACCATTCTTTATGGGAGCAAAAATACATTTTCAGGTCACCAATGTCCATGAACGTTGCCAAGTTTTCAGAACACAATTTCAACTGCCAAATATGCTCTATGTTTTCGTTTACTCGCAGTAACATTATATTTCTAATTGCAAAGTAAAAAAGAAAAAAGAAAATAAGTAAGCAATGTCATCTGAGTAACCCTGCCGTTCACCTCAACAATCACAGGGTTGCGACGCCGCCGTCCTGATCGCGTCCAAGAACAACGACGCCGAGAAGGACGCGGAGGACAACGAGTCGCTCGCCGGCGACGGCTTCGACACCATCAACCGGGTCAAGGACGCCGTCGAGAAGAAGTGCCCCGGCGTCGTGTCCTGCGCCGACATCATCGCGCTCGCCGCCAGAGACGTCGTCTACCTGGTAACAAACCACACCCACCGCCTTCATCTTTCCAGCCTCCGATCGAGCCAGTCCCGGCCCTGGATCAACCTGATGATATATTGGTGGTGGCAATGGCATGCAGGCGGATGGCCCCTACTGGCGCGTCGAGCTCGGCCGACTCGACGCCCTCGCCTCCAGAGCCAGCGACGTCAAGGGGAAGCTGCCGGACCCGGACATGCACGTCAAGGAGCTCACCCCGGTGTTCCAGACGAACGGCTTCACCACGAAGGAGATGGTCGCCCTCTCCGGCGCGCACACCGTCGGCTTCGCGCACTGCACCCGCTTCACCAGGAGGCTCTACAGCTACAGCAGCAGCACGCCGACAGACCCGTCCTTCAACTCCGACTACGCGGATCAGCTCAAGCAGGCGTGCCCTCGCAACGTCGGCCCCACCATCGCCGTCAACATGGACCCCGTCAGCCCCATCAAATTCGACAACGCCTACTACACCAACCTGCAGTACGGGCTGGGGCTCTTCACCTCCGACCAGGTGCTCTACACCGACGAGACGACGAAGCCCATCGTCGACAAGTTCGCCGCCAGCCAGAAGGAATTCTTCGATGCCTTCGTCACCGCCATGCTCAAGCTGGGGAGGTTAGGGGTGAAGACAGGGAAGGATGGAGAGATCAGAAGAGTCTGCACTGCCTTCAACCATTAGAGGGAGGGCCTGCATGCAGCAGCGTTTGTAATTCAGATTATCTCAATGCTGTTTGGAGTTGATCGAGATGCGTATACTGAGATTGATTCTTTTTTTCTTTTCTTTTCTTGCATACAGTTGCCAAAGTTTGAAGGTGTTCTTTCTCTCTGTTTGCTTCTTCCTTTTTTCTTTTCTTTTTTCAATATTTTTTGTGCTTATTGATTTTTTTGGTGCATTTTTGTACAGACTGAAGAGTGTAATACCATGAACAACTTGAGAATTTTTAATTGAAAAGGTTAATCTGACGATATATATAGGGCTAATAAAGAAAAGGATATTTTTGGCTCGGATTCGGTTTTGTATAAGTGCAATGCTGTTACATGATTTTTTTATTTAGTTTTCTTCTGAAATAATGATCTTCTGCGGAATAAGGAGGTCAATAAAAAGTGCGATTCAAAAAGAAAAGTGGATGTTGATTAATTGATCTGCCAATTCGAAGGACTTTAGCATATGAAAGAGAAGAAAAGAAGATATCAGAGCATGCTTATCAAGTATAAACCCTGAGGTACAAAGACCAGCATTAAAAATGAACAGCAAGCCTTTGAAAAAGTTAACTAACCACTGACCTGAGAGAAGCTCATGACTCTAGACTATACAGTATATTTATTCATCCAGCTGACTTCTAGAAGTTCCAAAGAAGTTATTACACTACACATAGTTTAAGGAGCAGAAGCCTGAGATGGCTCACCATCTTAAATTAGCTGTTGCCTTCGCTTCCTGATTGATGATTCCACGCTGTTAAGGTATAGTAACCTTCATGTGCGATTATCAACTGCACCCAGCAGAACTGATTCTCCAAGAGCCTGAAGAAACAACTGGATCATCAATTAACCAGCCATCGTCATTTCTGCAGGCGCGTCACCACTTATCCCAAAATATCAGGTGCGCCGTGCACTAAGCATACTTTTAAGTGGACAGTACTTCACTAATATGAACCTCTTCCCTTCACTGGTTCTCTTCTCCCTCTCTGATTTACCCTTTTCAAACATACTGCTGGATACGGATTTATCAAATTAACTGACAAGTAATAAATAATAAATATTATTAAGGTAAATGATGTCATGTTTTCATTCTTAGTAGCAAAACAGTATAATAGCATCCTTTTAAAACCACCAAGGTCATATGCAGGGAAAAGAACTACACCAAAAACATAAATAGAATACCGCTTCCTAACTCTGCATATACTTTTTTTTTTATGGTCACTTGGAGGGAAAGAATCCCCAACTCATTCATTCACAGGATTTTCTTGAAAGCCCACGAAAATACATGAGTTGGGGATTCACAGAACAAACAAAAGATCTCAGGAAATTATAGGGGAAAACACTGAACACTAAGCTCATACCTGACTGGAATTTCTACATTGTAGGGGAAAACACTGAACACTAAGCTCATACCTGACTGGGAACTTCTACACTGCAGGGGAAAACACTGAACACTAAGCTCATACCTGACTGAGCATGTGCATTATATCTAGACAATTATCGAAATCTGGAGAAAGATCTGTTTGTACAGTATGAATGTATGAGCTCCTATAGGAACTCCAGCTATGAAACTTAACCCCTAGAACATTAACTGATAAAGAAAACATTTGAGTACCAGGGTAGCACATAACATGAATAACCTGGGAGTCAGTTCTTTGGAGTTCAACCTTCAGTATGATCTTCTTTCTATTCTTTTTGTCCTTTTTCATTTCTTGAATTCTGTTGCTTGGACACATCTTTTTTCTTCTATTATAATATATATATATTAACCAGTAGGGGCTAGCCCTCCTGTTTCCTCAAAAAACCTTCAGTAAGATATAAGGATACAGGAACAGGAGAAGGTAAAAGACAAGAAGAGAAATTGAAATGACTATGAGCCCAACCTAGGTACGACTTCTAAAGACTTGCTTCTTGAGTGGCCCCTTGTGGATGATTCCTGAGCACTGTGGCTGGGTGGATGAAATGGGTCGGACGCAGGTTGCTCGAATAGCATTGTTCAAGAGAAACTCAAGTGCTCAGTGCTCACCAATTATCTCCAATAAAAGGCACATCATAAACTACTTTCAATTAACATGGCATTTGAACACAAGCCTCTTCAGAAATGTGCATTGCACGAGCCTACTTTTCATTCAGTAGGTTCAGCTGTGATACACTCATATTAGTAGAACAACATATTTTGAATGTGAGCCTATAAATGCATGTCGTTCATGAGATGTATAGCAATGTACAAAATTACACCTCCAATTAAATAAGCACATGGAATTGTCTGTATCATTCCAAACTGATTTTTGCCTTCATTAGTAGGGCAGCACAAAAAGAATATTTTTCGTGTTATCATTATCTATTCTCTATCATAATATTGTTTTCCCACAATTAGCTTCATCTAACTTAAAAAAATTGCACTCAGCAATCAGCATGAGCTTTCTATATCACTAAAAGAATGCAAAAAATTAGAACAGTATGAGCCTATGTTCATTCAAAATGATTGGGGTCATATACTGAAGACTTGAGACACGGCATTGCCATTATTCAATTTCCCCCCACTTACTGCACTGAATACATGCAACTCCAACAATCTTCTGTACTGGCCTTGTTCGATCTCAGCTTCATTTGCACCATGCAGTAGCAGGAGCTCAATAATGCAATCTTCCCAATCAATACCGTCACAGGAACCTCTTCTTCGTCTCTTTTTCCTGGCACCGGGACTATCTTCCATATTGTCACTGAGAAGGATATGATCTATATCATCCATCTTCTTTCCCCCTCGATTCTTCCTAGTCAGTTTTTGCGGGGGAGAGACATATTCGTTTCTTACAGCATCTTCTGATTCTGAATTATTTGCTTTTGCAGCTGGAGCAGCAGTAGCCTTCCTAATCGCATCAATTCGCTGCTTGGCAGCTTCAATACGTGCTTTCCTCTCCTTCTGCAACTCCAAACCAGCAGTGAACGATGGTGGAGGTGCATCATAGCCAATGTCAATATCCACCACATCCTCAAGCAGCATGTCCTTTTTCCAACCATTATTCACTGCGTCCATACATGGCTCCAGCTCCAGTCCTCCTTTAAATCGCTTCCTCCTGTCAGCACCTTTACCAACCTTCCCAAGTTTCTGTAGCTGGGCAAGCCTATTTAGAACATTTTTGTAAGCATCTGATAGACCCTTCTCTGAGATATTCTGGTTTTCAAATTCTTTCTCCTCTGGCTCAAGATTATCGAAATCAAAGTCATCAGCACTGACAGGAGTAATCTGAAGGTATTTGGACTCGTCTTCGTCAACTTTAGAGTACGCCTGCACAATTGCAGCAATGTTCGGAGCGAAGCTCTCAAGAAACTCTTCAGAAGGGTCCGACTGTGACCGCATCTCCATGAGCCGGAGCAGGACCGGAGCGTTGAGGAGCAGGTTCTTGGCATTGACATCGGCGCCCCAAGGAAGCAGGTGGCGCGCGACATGCACCAGCGCGTCAACGAGCTCCTTGTATCGGCGGAGGCTGGTCTTCAATCCCGCCGAGATGTCCCGGGCAATGTCCTCCAAGGAGAGAGAAGTGACCCCGTTCACCTCCGCAGATAAGGCGAGCAGCGCCGCGACGAGGGGGAGCGGGAACCGCCCGGTGGTGAGCGACCACTTGGAGGCGCAGCGGAAGAGGAACCGGGCCTGGGCGAGAATCGCGTCCGTCTTGTGGGCCGCCGCGGCGTTGAGCGAGGGCGAGAGTTGCACGGCGCGGTCGAGCGCGGCGGCGTAGTCGAAGCAGGGGAGGGGCGGGAGGGATAGCTGGGCGGTGACGCGGGAGACCAGGTCGCCGAGGGCGGGCGCGGAGCAGAAGGCGGCCTCCGCGGCCTCGGCGAGGGAGAGCGGGAGGTGGTGCGACCGCGCGACGAGCAGGGTGCAGGCGGCGGCGAGGGCGGGGAGGAAGGCGCTGCCCGGGGTGGCGAGCTGGCCGTCGGTGGCGGACTTGGCCATGCGGAGCGCCTCCTCGGCGCGGGCCGGCGACAGGCCGAGGCGGGTGGCGATGGAGGTGATGCCCGCGGAGGCGACGGCGAGCTTCTGGTCGCGGTAGGCGGAGTCGGAGCTGTTGCGGACGAGGGAGGAGACGCGGAGATCGAGGCCCCCCGAGTCGTTGAAGGTGGACTGGTGGACGAACTCCGCGCCGCCGGCGTCCTGGATGACGCCGCAGGAGGTGCAGACGAGCGCGCCCGAGTCCGGATCCGTTGCCACCGCGGCCTCGCCGCACGACAGGCACGTGGAGCCCATCGGCGGGGAGCCGGCGGCTGGAGCACGCGCAGCGGTGGCGGCAGCTTGCGGCGGAAGGAAAGGAGTGGGGATTCGATTCGAAGAAGCGGCCGCGATCTATTCCCAATTTATGGTCCGTGTCGACCGACTTAGGCCACGTACAACGGATCGTCGTAGCCCGTCTCTATCTTCGTTTTTTTTTTACAGAAAACTCCTCGGTTTGGCTTGGAGACGGTCGCCCCGTCGTCGACGACGGCAGGGGCCCGTGCTCCGAGGCCCAAGCGCCGCGCGGAGCAGCGTTGTATGGCTCGTCTTCTCATGTCGACGGCGCGCGCAGATCCAGCTGCGCTCGCGGATCTTGCGTATCCCGTGACCCCGAGTGTCCGCCGCGGCTGGTGCAGAACCCCGCCTCCCGCTGCCCTCCACACGGAGAGGGGCAGAGGGCCAAGCAGGCCCAGGCTCTTCGTCGCCACGGCGGCTGCTCTTGCGGATCCAGGAACGGCAGGGGACTTCTGAAGCTCTGAGACTGTCCGCAGTGGCATACTCTAAATAATATTTTAAAGCTTTAGAGTATGAATATAGAGTAAAAACTGCTGCACTGGATACTCTAAAACGATACTCTATCCTTTCTCTCACTCTATATTTAGAGTAGTACAGTGTTTACTTTATAGTGCGCAGTAGTGGGTCCTACTAGCTAAACCAAGGAAAAAAATACTATAACTCACAAACCATAAATTCAAATTAAATTTTGATTGCACCATTAAATTCGTCTCAATAAATCCTTCAAAATTAGATCACTCATGGATATATTTAGATAAAGTGACAAGTGGGTCCCACAGTAGATAGAGTGGATAGAGGATGATATAGAGGATGGATAGGTGTGGAAGAATTAAGTATAGAGGAGAGAATCTTGCTGACTAGAACGTATAGAGGATGAATATAGAGGACCATGAGTGCGGATAGCCTGATGCCTTTTCCCTTCCTGATTGCACGCGGCTCAGTTTCCTGCAAGCGAGGCGAGCTGTTGACTACTAGCGTTGAGCAGGCACAGGCGCTGTTCAGACATTCGCTTGTGCTCCAGATTTGTTATGGTCTCTTTTCCGCTGATATACTGTTCGAATGATTTCATTGTTATATGTGTAACCATTCTGTACATTACCCATTGATTCTATTAAATTAGCTTGTTATCTGTTTTCAGATATCATGTCTATTTATATTCATAGGCCCTATTTAGTTCCTTCAAACTTTCAAAAAGTTTACAATATTCCCCGTCACATCGAATCTTTGACGCATGTATGGAGCATTAAATATAGGTAAAAAAATAACTAATTACACAGTTTGATTGTAAATCACGAGACGAATCTTTCGAATCTAATTAGCCTATGATTGGACACTAATTGCCAAATACAAACGAAAGTGTTATTGTGCTTTCAAAAATTTTACAGGTGCAACTAAATACAGCCATAGTTTATTAGTATGTGCTCCGTCCGTCTACCTATCAGGTTTTGCTGAAAACACATGTTGCAAGCGTATGTTTCAAGTGTTTTAGAGGCATGTTACAAGTGTTTCAGACGGATGTTGCGTATGTTAGAATTGTTGTATACTTATGTTGTAAAGGTCCGTTGCATATGTGCAATGACTGTACACTTATGTTACAAAGGTCTATTACCAATGTTTCATATGTGTTTTTTTTAGGATTTCATATGTGTTTTTGGGACGTATGTTGCAAGTGTTTTTATATAGAAGTTGCATGTTTTACACCTATGTTGTAAGTGTTTTATCTAAATATTGCGTATGTTTGCAATGATTTTTAAGTGTTTTCAAGAGGTTTTTTTCAAGTGTTTCAGAAGCATGTTCAAGTGTTTCATCTGTCTTCTTTTGTATGTTACCAGTGTTGCATCTAGATGTTTAAAAAGTAGATTGAGCGTGTAGTGGATCTCCATCTGGTTGGTGAAGATCAGATTTCCGACAGTGTTTCTCGACTCCATAGTGGTTAGTGGCGGCGAGCAGGCCACGCCCCTATAGCAGTGGTCAGCGGCAGGTTGAGGCAACTCTCGGACAGGTGCCTCCGGCTTGCAGGCCCCGCGTGGGGGGCATGAAATGGCGTGGAAGCGGACTGCAGATGCAGGCGCCCGGACGTTCGGGAAATGGCATGGAAGCGGACTACAGGTGCGGGCGCCCGCTAGTAGTTAAAAAAACATGTTTAAACTTTGAATTCACGCTGATGTTCTGTTCAAGAAACATGTTTAAACTTTGAATTCACGCTGATGTTCTGTTACCCTCGCACCATAATTAAATGCTTAACTTAGCGAACTTGCTCAAATATTTGTCTCCGTGCTTTGAATTTTCTCCACCTCTGTTCATCATCTTGGCCGCCCGCGACGGCGACCTACGGCCAAGATCATCGCAAGGCGAGGCACTAAAGAGCTAACGAAACGAATTAGTGAGCAGCGAGCAAACATGCTAGTTGACAAGTTCAAGTGCCTTCTTTGTGAGAAATACAAATACGTAAGTGTTACTTGATAGTGTCTAGATTCATTCTAAAATAACAGTTTTTTTTTTTTGGACGGAAGGAGTACATACCAAGATCACAATTTTTTGAGATGGACCAAACACACCATATATTTTAGGATCGAATTTGATTGCTAATTTACGCTATAAAACAGAATGATTAGACCGGACCATAGTGCAAACTTGAATTTGATTGCTCTCTCTCTCGCGCGCTCATCATCAGATATACCGCGGTGCACGATTCGTCCGTTCAATATTCCTGATTCCAGATATGTTAATTATACGCTGACTTCAAGATTCAACAAACATAAAAGAATATGTTCTCCACTCTGACATACTATGTCGAAACGTCTCCAGCTTATTACATGTGTATACAAATTTTCCCAACTAGATACAGCAAAATTTGAGCAAAGGACAGCATTTCCACCACGAACCTCCCATCTGCAGCCACGAACTTGAAATGCTGCTTGAGAGATTTAACCTTCTGTGACTCGCGTGCCTCAGCAGCACTTTGTAATGGAACGCAAAGCTCCTGTTCTACTCTCCTCAAGGAACCTGTGCACAAGGGAAGACCAACACTATACTATACCTGTACAGGCATGGGGGTACCAGCAGACTAAATTCAAAATTGAAGTATGTTTTGATAACACTGGAGCTATATCACGCCCTCTGGCCCTTGAAGGATGATCTTTCAAGTACGCGGTTTCCCATATAGACTCGTGTACACAATCTTTGTCCGATAGACCAGGATCAAGCTCAAGCCAAAAGCAATGATGCAGAACCCGGACATGATCAGGGATGAGAGGAAGAAACAGATGGAGCCCTCACACTTCGATGACGGAGCGGCTTCAGAGACTATGTTAACCACTCCGCCACTCATTGCCAGCAACATAGAGTTGTAGCCCTGCTGAGCCTGCTTTGCTGCTTCAGCGTCATAGATGCCACTGGCGATAACCCCTGAGAATACCAGGGAGCCTGCTGGATTTGCGACCGTGAGGAAATTGTACAGTGCTCCGAAATTTTTCACCCCAAACAGTTCAGAGGCTGCGGCTGGCACAATGGCCCAGTGGGCACCATAGCCTACTCCGACAAGCAGCGTGCCAATGTACATTGTCCCAGGCCAAGCCATTGCAAAGTTGAAGTGCCCAATCGCCATCAGGACTTGAGCTATTGCTAATGCAATTGCCCTTGGATATGCATAATCTCTGAAAACAGGTGAAGTAATGCAAAAGGGTCAGAGAAGAAAAGAGTTGGCGTGAATAAGGAACACCCTAAATTTTGGAATTAAGAGTTGACCAACTCAGGGTTATATTTTTTATTAATTCATGGTTGCAAAATAAATAACATAGTATTGCAAGTTTAGTTCACATGTTACTTTTGTTCTGTTCTGTTCTTTTCTGTTTGTAGATCCAGCACTTAAGATTTATGTTTTAATCTATTTAGTAAGCTTACTATAGTTACTTCTGTTCTGTCTTAGCTCCAGCAATTAATCTCTATGTTTCAGTTTCCTCTTCTCTGCTTTTGTCAGGATGGTGTACCAATTTTGTCAACCTTCATAATCAGTTCTCCTACTATCAGTCCAAAAATCTATATCAAGGCAAGAAATTTATTCTTAAACAACATTATGGCAGCAACAAAGACTAGGTATAATTTGGTACACCCTCTGTTCCAAAATGAAGGCGTTTTAGTTTTATCCTAAGTCAAACCTCTAACTTTGACCAAGTTTATAAAAGAAAATTAACATCTACGGTACCAAATAAATGCCCTATCAAGACATTTTTTAGCTGCGTATCTTTGTATTAGAGAGAAGAAAGAAACCGTTCCCTTACAAGCAACCACACTGACTCACCTAAGAGAACAGAGGGGTTGTGGTACCTATCAAGAAAAGTTTTATGTTGGATTTTAATGAAACTAATTTGATGTTACAGATGGTGATGCATTTTTCTACGAAGTTCATCAAATTTAGAGAAGTTTGACTTAGGACAAAATTAAAACACCCTACAATTGGAATAGATGGAGAAAAAACATAGGTCAACATGGAAGGTGACTATGCTGCCATAAAGCATTTGAAAACAATATATATATAGGATCGCATGTGAAGTACATTCGATTAAGCAAAGAAAGCATAACAATCTTACTTGACAATAATCTCTGAGAAGTACCCTCCACCAATACGTCCAAGGAAGTTCCAGATGCTAATCATTGAGACAAAAATGTGGGTTTCCTCGTAACCCAATGACTGGCTCATTTGCCCAAGATTATCAATCACAGTGAGACCAGATCCAGAGCCCAGCAGAAGGGAGAAAAATAGAAGCCAGAAATCTGCCTTGATGAGCGCTTGCATCAGTGTGAAATCCTCTCCTCTCCGTGGACCTTTCCTCCTCTTAACCCTGACAGCACCAACAGCAGCTGCCTGAAATAACCTTGTCTGCAATTCTGCTATCCTTTTTTGCCTCTCTGAGGCTGGAAGTAAATCAACGTCCTTTGGCTTTTCATCCTCCACCTCGCTGAGTATAACCTCCTGTTGGTCCTCAGAAGATGTTGATGCACTTGCTTCTTCTTTCCGAGGTGATGGCAACAAAAGTGCATACAAAGTCTCATCGTCGTCCGAAAAGAAGCTGAGTAGAACTGGGATGACTATTGGGACTAATAAAAAGATTATTAGAACGATGGTCAACAAGACGGTCACTGACTCGCTTAAGTCGACAAGGTCTTCCAATAACATGACACCCATAAGATAAGCAGCCAAGAGCAAGCAGACACTGTATACAAATGTGAAACTTGTGCCATCAGAAGGCCGCACTTGTCTGTGGCCTCCAACAGGTCTTACAATGAACATTAAAGCTATAACAACCATTGTTGGGCCAACTGCAACCATGAAGATCAGTGCTGCATCATCAGGAGAGTGTACAATTGCATAAATCTGCGTTAGAATTGCACCACTTAATCCAGCGAATCCTTTAAGGATACCAACAATTGGTCCACAGCTCTTGGGGAAGTTCTGAACACATGAGACAAGTGCAGCAGTGTTGAAGTACGTCTCACCATTGTTGCCAATGAAGATTAGAATGCACATCTGGGGAAGGATGATAAACTCTTAGTATGACAACACACATAAAGGCAATTCAAGTCGAGAAATATAAAAGGTCAATAACAAATTCGTTTTTCCCATGTGGCGATTAGCAAAAGGTCCGGTTTTGGAGGCCAAAAGGTGAATAGGAACTTGGATCCTGTGCCAGAATATACCGTAGCAGTTGGGTGTTATGTTAATACAACATAGCATCAGGTAAAAAGCACACTTGGTTTCATATATTGCCTTTTCACCTTATGTTTGTCTTGTGATTTGTGAGAGACAACAGGAAAAATCCCAGAAAATTAACAGTAGATCCACCTAACATTCAGTCAATGAGACTCAAAACCATGAGAGCCAGCCACAAGGTATCATAATGTTGGATTAGACACCAGCCTGAAAACCAATGGCAAATAGACTAGCCATCAGTTTGCTACTAACTAATTATGCAGATGAGTTGCACGCGCATGCTTGATGTTAGTGACACATTGTTTGCAGTCCAGACATTAACTTTTCAGTGATTTATTTGAACAAATTTAGGCAACTCCATGTAGCCATATTTGGTTTACCAGTAAAATCCATATTCAAGGTGTATTGTGAAATAAAAGAAATGGCAAATATCGAGAGGCAACGATTGGGATGGACATTTATCAAAAGGTGACATGTTATCGCTTATGTTATACAGTAGGAAGAAGTTGTTTCTAAGTAGAACTCTCAGGATCTTTCTTGAGAGCATGAACCAAAAAAAAGTAAGCATCAAACTTCCATAATTTTAGATGAAGGTTATATAAGAGCAGAAATGACCGAAACTAATCAAACCATATGTTATCTTGTTTCTTCTCAAGGACAAATAAGACAGTGCAACGTTTCTTTACAGCTAAGAATCAACTAGAGGTGTTATGTTATAAATAGTATTAGTCACTAGCCTCTACTTGTCAACATATCTAATCTAAGAAAAGAAATAGTTCAGTTTCTTAAATAAAAATGTAAAATAATATGAACTCTCTATCCATGTGGTATTATGGACAATAATGACGCTTGAAATAATATCAACTAAACCGGTGCTTTTACGGAAGGGTTGTAGCCTTGTTTGAAATAAAAGGAGATTTTGGCATGACAAATCTCAGTTCCTGATCTTGAAACATTTTTTTTCTCGAACTTTATCTTGGTCTTAGGTACTTCAATAGCGCAAGTTACATTGGCAACATGAACCAGAACACATATCGGAGCTCTAAGGAATGCCATTCTTTCTGTAGAAAGAGATAAGATTAACAACTATACATCTCTAATACTTTATTAACAAAGTCGTAATCCTTTGATGTCATTTAACTTTTTGTACCCCTAAAACAAATCAAGTGACCTGCAACTATATTTGATATAAAGTAAAGAGAGTGATCAGCACTGATGTTCTAGATTGCAAATTAACGGAGCAGAATAAAGATACCGCACTTAAATCACTGTATGATTTACCCTGATGACATAGCATCTAGAGGAAAATTTAGATAATAAGGTACAGCTAGAGGCACATGGAACGCAGGACAGCGACCACATTGACAAGAGACTTACACCTTAGACAACAATTAACCATATTCAATAGACAATAGGTCCTATGTCAAATTGTCCAATGCAACTTCGAGAAGTTCAGCATTATAAGAGTATCCATTTCCACAATAACTATAGACTTGTACATTAATGGCACATATAACAGTAAACGTCGAGTTCAGCTACAGCAGTGTCCTAAAACAAAAGGAACCAGCTCAGCTGTCCTTTTCTAAGTGAAGGAGTCCAATTGCTACTCTGCATCCCCGAGGTCCGAGGGCCGAGGGCATGCAGTCTTTTGTATGGTTGGAAATGATTAGTAACAGCATGTTTTGAAACCATGTGAGCAAGAATATTACGGGCATGATCCCGACCTCTGAAAGTTCAACCGCAGCAAAATCTGCAGAACTTTTTGTCTGTATCGATCATCACGGAACACTGGTACGATATGAAACCGAAAGCTTGGAATTTCAACGACGACTGCAATTTGGAAACCGAAAATTCCAATATATATTTCCATAAAAAAATTCCAATATATATTCCACAGAAGCATCGTGCACGATTCAATCAACAACAGTCACGGGCAAGAAAATGTAAGGAAAATTCAGCCACAAAAAATTGTAAGGAAGTTTAAGCGTTGGTAGAGCGAGCACAGGCGATCGCGACATGCAAGCAAAAGCAATGCAGCCGCAGCCCGCAGGCGCAGGGCAACTGGGGGAAAAGAGAATGGAACGGAAGCATCGAACGTGCAATAACAGGGAAGCGGTGAAAAAAAAAGTAATAATAATAGACAGCGATGAGAAAATGAAGAGGCGTGGGGATCTCACCGCCCAGAGCGGCGGCACGGGGACGCGGCGCGTGACGGCTAGCCAGACCCACCCGTACCCGACGAGGTTCTGCGCGGCGCCGACGAGGAGCGCGGCCCAGAGCGGGAGCACGGCGCAGAGCGTGCCGGCGAGGAAGCCGACGCTGTCGCCGAGGTCCTTGGCGACGCCGAGCCCGGCCACCTGGCGCTGGTTGTAGCCGAGCGAGGCCTTGATCACGGGCGAGAGGCTGCCGAAGAGGTATCCGACGCCCGCGCAGGACTGCATCCACATCGCCGCCACGAACACCAGCCACCGGTTCCGCAGGAACCCGCGCACCCGGCTCCCCACCTCCGCCATTGAGCTTCCCGGGACCCGGACTCGGAGCTGCGACGCCCCCGACGCCGCGATACCCCGTGCGCGCGGCCGATTCAGAACGGACGAGGCGGCGCGACGGACGGACGGACGGGGACGCGCGGCCGGGGCTGGGATCTTCTGGGCCAGGGACGGGCGCGGCGCCCGGATCGTTGTGAGGCACGGCAGGCTACGGCACGGCAGCGGTTGTCGTGGCTTTCTGTGGGTTGCCGAATGAATGCCCATAAGCGTGCGTGCGTGCGTGTGTCCCAGCCCTGCCCTGCCCGGCTGCCCCAGTGTCGCGGATACAAAAATGACGGACGGGCCCGGCTGGAATTCGTGGGATTGGAGCTCGTTTCCGCTTTCGCTGTCGCAGTTTGGGCGGTCGGGTCGGGGTCGGGATCGGGCGGCTACGGTGGGCGGCGGGTAGGCCCCCTATCCCCTGTGGATGGAGCGATGGCGAGGAGGAGCAAGAGGCGAAGGCGAAGGAAGGCAGGCGAGGCGAGGTGTGTTTAGATGGGAAAAGTTGGGGTGAAAAGTTACTGTAGCACTTTTCGTTGTTATTTAGTAAAATTTGTTCAACCATGGATTAATTAGACTCAAAAGATTCGTCTCGAACTTTACAGACAAACTATGCAATTAGTTTTATTTTTTACCTACATTTAATGTTTCATGCATGCGTTTAAAGATTTGATGTGATGGGTGGAAGAGGAAATATTTTGGGTTCCTGTAGTAAGTGAACAAGGCCAAACACGGGCGTTGACAAACACGGGAGCTTCACGCACGCCTTTACTTGATTGATGGCACGGGCCAAGCCCCAGAGTAGCAGCTAGCGGGCGACCGGGCTTTTGCTGCGAATGCCTCCTGCCGGTGGGTAACCGACTGAGCTGAACGTGCCGTGTGACGATGCGCCGAGACGTGTTGCCCGCCGGGGGAAAGACACCAAGCGGATGCGTTTCATGTCAGTTGCCGGCTTTTGGCGCTTGAACGACGGTGAGCGTAGGGGAAAGTTCCAACGCCGGTCTCAGTCGGTAGTCCACTTGACGCCGGAGAATGGCTGTTTGTGCCATCTGCGTCTTCGGCGTCCTTGCCTGCTGCCGTGCATGCTTGCTGTCTGTCATTTTCCCAGCCGTCTCGTTAGTGGGCCGATGATATGATACTCCTACTACACAATTGGTGTAATCTATATATTTTATTTCTGTGTGATAAATAAACCACTCCGTCTCTTGAGATGGTATATGCTACACCCACGTCAGCCGTGTCTATTCAGCGCTTGCCATTTTAGCTAATGTGTGAGCCGGATAAAATATAGAACGAAGGTAGCTAGCGACTTTGGATGGATGCCTAGCTATCGTCATCTACGGCCTCTAGTCTCTGCACCGTGGACGACTGCGATTCCGTTCCAACGAACCACAGTTCTCAATCCAGAGGAGCAGAGCTAGCAATGACAGTCGTGCCTGTCGGTGCGGCTATCCGCAGGTTTCATATCCGATGGGTGTGGGCATGGGCAAAAACTCACCTGCGGATGAGAGCCAAGTATCCACAAAGATATACTCCCTCTGTCCCTTATTAGATGTCGTTTTCGGTTTTTATGCCCACAAGTTTGACTCGATTTATATAAAATGCGTGCAACATTTGTATCTTCAAATAAATTTATTAAAAAACTAGACTCAAAGACCTTTCCAATAATACTAATTATATACCATAAATATTAATATTTTTTAATATATATTTAATTAAAGTTGTTTTTCGGGAAGCGTAAAGCGACAAGTATTTAGGGACGGAGGGAGTATGTATTAAATTTTACCGGCGAGTACTTGATGGCTACTTTTAAGAATAAATATGAATATCATTAATTTGCGTCGTAGTATGCATACCATGTCGATTCACCCATTTAATATGTAATAGGTGAATGCCTGTGCGCTGCAACGGGAACATATTGTGGGGCCGATTGCATGAAGCCGGGGTGGACATCGCGCGTGGGGCTAGTGTCAAGTGGACGATATGTTTTAGTTGTTGAGACAGAGATAAAGATTTTAGAAAGATAAGCAATAATTTTTTTACAAGTTTGTCTTTTTACAATATATGTTATCTGGTATTTTTTTCCCGTTGCAACACATGAGCATTCACCTTAATCATAACAAGTTTGTATTTCACAATACATGTTTTACAATAGACTGTACAATTAAGAATATAATCACTCAATAGTTTGACCAAGAGAGCGTGCTTTGTATGGACACCAAGCTGCAGCTGATCAGCAATAAAAATGATCCAGAAGATTTTAAAGTCCAAGATGCGGCATCTGACTTCTTGCAGCTGAAGCATGCAGATGGCTCAAGCTGTAGTTAGAAGTATCCTGCATATAAGTTGTTTGTTAATGTTTAAAGTTAAAGTATTATTGATATTGTATCGACGTGTGATGCATTACCTCTTTTATGGAGTTAGAACCTCTTTATATACGATATTCTTTGTGAATATATCCTTTGTCGGTTTCTTCTTCCCCTTCCCTTTTTCCTTTTCCTTGTTCACGTCCTTCTGAGCAACCGGCACGGCTAGAATCCTGATGTTCGATTTTGCCGTAGCTCTTGATACTGCCACATACAATTGGCCGTGCGAGAACACTGGTTCTGGCAAGTATACCCCAACGTTAGGTATAGTCTGCCCCTGTGCCTTGTTAACAGTCATCGCGAAGCTGAGTCAAATAGGGAACTGCTTTCGCTTAAATTGGAAAGGGAACATCTCGTCGTCCGACGGGCATAAGGGTATGCGAGGCAGAAAAACCCGCTTTCCAGCGTGCTGTCCCAACACAATTTCTGCGTCTATGGTATTCTTTTGGAACCCTCGTATGATAAGCCTGGTACCATTACAAAGTCCGTTCGTAGGATCAATGTTCCTAAGCAATATGACCGAACAACCAATCTTCAGCTTCAACACATGTGGAGGTAAACCATTGGGTGTCAAAGTGTTAAGGAATTCCTCTGGGTAGTAGTTGTGTGGATCATCCACCGCACAGTCAAAGCTATGGTACACCATCTCATCCCCGTGAAAACGACCTATCATCTTCATATTAATCATATCAACCCAGTCGTTTCGCGTAGATAAGATCGCTCGAGAGGTGATATAATCTTTGCTTGTCATATTCACATTGAGGTTAGGAAATATGCAATCAATTAGAGTATCAAGATCACTATCTTGCCCGGTGTGTGGTATGCATATATCATGAGGAAGAAGGATTTCATCATTAACAGTCGCCTCCTCAGATCCCCCACCGACGCGCAACAAGTATTCTGCAAACTACGGGTCGCTCTTTGCCCTCATGTTGCGCACCAGTTTTAGATGTCGCATTAAATCCCAAAGGTACGACATACGCAGCGAGGCACCGACCACTTGAGCCCTCGACCCTCTCCGAACAACGGGAAGAACCTGTCTGAAATCTCCACCGAACACCACGGTCTTCCCACCGAACGGCAGCTCTGGTCGGTCCATTATATCACGGAGACTGTTGTCCAGCGCCTCGACAGACTGCCTCTTTGTCATGCTAGCCTCGTCCCAAATAATGAGAGATGATGCTCGAAGCAGCTTGGCAGTACCACTCTGTTTCGTGAAGGTGCAAAAGGCTCCATTATCAATGGTGAGGGGAATCTTGAAGCGCGAGTGGGCAGTTCTACCACCAGGCATTATTGAGGCTGCGACACCAGATGTAGCTGTTGCCACAGCAATCTTTTTCTGACTGCGTATAGTAGTGAGAAGTGCTCTGTACAGATAAGTCTTTCCGGTCCCGCCAGGACCATCCACAAAGAAGAGACCCCCGTCCTCGGTATCAACCGAGGACATGATCTCATCGTATGCAGCCCGCTGCTCCTCGTTAAGGGTGTCTGATAAAGCCACATCATCCTCGTTAGCCTCAATGCTAGCCTCCTCAAAAATCTCTCTAGGAATATCACGAGAGGCGTCATATGTGTCGTCGATATCAGGAAGTGGGTACATCTTTATATCCTTCTGCATTGATTGTAGTAATTTTCGAATATCCATGAGGACCATCTGCTCCACCATGAAGATGGATTGATTATTGCGCCTGTAGTCCTGTGACATTGCCTCCTTGTGTTTCTCCCACAGTCCAAACACATCACTGGGCTCACAAAATACCAATATTGTTGCAAAGAGCCTTCGCAGCGCATATGGCATCATCCACTCGGTTGCCTCAGCGAGACTCTCGTTCAACATGTTGTCCTCTTCGATTAAGCCCCTTCTTTCTGCAGCTTCACGAAAGGTCGGTAGGATTTTGCCGTCCACGGTCCTTAGACACTCAAAAGAGGTTGCACCTGCCACGTGGTTCAGGAGAACCCTAAGATAATAACGCTCCCCCTCGGCTGGATTGGCAGACACGATTCTTCCAATCTGTCGTAATGTATCACGACGTACCCTATTTTGCCAAACTTTGCCCTGTGCTTGCCACGTATAGAACTCGGGAAAGTCTCGATACAATATGCCTCGAGCTGTTTCATCTGTCATGTTCTTCTCAAAGTACGCGGTAAGCATTGACTTGTCACCACCTGGACGATCAAGCACTCGTCGAATCCCCTGCCGCCGGTGAAATGATACCATGTGCATGTCTGGAAGATGTAGCTGTAAGGACAAAACAGAAGGGTATCTATCACTCAAATCAAACCCGTATATCCTCCACAAGGCTTCTGGAGGGGTTACCCATCTAGCATCCCTGTATTGCTTGATCTCATCAACGTTCCCTTCACTATCCTCCTTGCCAGCCTCTCTCATAGCCACAGACGCCCGGTCATGACCCTTGTAAATGTACTTAAACAGATACTTTACTGCCTTGATGCTCCCACATGCCTCAACATTGATGTGGTAGTTGAATAGACGGAGGAGATATGGGTTGTAAGGCACAACCCATCTGTTGTCAAGCTCGTGTCCGCGAACTTTTTCTTTTCGGCCATCTTCACGCCGTCTGTAAACAGGATATGAATCCTTGCCTTGTACTGTGACATCGCAGAAAGGTCTAGGGTAATGGTTCTTGCAGGAATCACGACCCTTTGTGCATGGACAATCGCGATTAAGCACTCCGCAAGGGCCATGCATCATATGTTTGGTAACCATCTTGTACAAGACTGGGTACTTCTTCTTGTTTGGGAGCTCAGCTGAGATGAGGCAATCATACTGCTCTGGGCACGTGATCTTGTACTTCCTATCCATGATTAGCAAAAAGTGTGCATGCGGCAGACCCCTCTTCTGGAACTCCACAACATAAACATGTGCCCGCACCTTTCCAAGGATATCCTTTTTTAGTAGTCTATCCTTCAACTCTTGTAGTTTTGCTCTAAAGACTCAAACAATGAGATCTGTACGATCCTGTGGTGTCTGGCCAGGGTAGAGTTCACGCTTGATCTCATCCCAGTTTGGGTTACATGTCATAGTTAGGAAGATGTCTGGTTTACCAAACCTTCGTACCAGAGCCATGGCATCCATGTACCGACGCCTCATGTCACGTGGGCCTCCGATAAATGATGAAGGCATCACAGTCCGCTTTCCAACAGCTTCTGCTCTACCTTCACCGGCATGTAGGCTATCAACCAATCCTTGGTAGAGGTCGGCCCTAATATAATCTTGATGGTTGCGTATATAATCTAATCGAGAACTCTCGATCTTGATGTACGTGTCAACCGCAAGCTGCTGGAATACACGCTTGCCGTACAGTATGGGGTTAAATATTCCTGGACGCATCTGAAACTTGTAGCAGTAGTAGTCACGCACAGACACGCATAGTCTACCAGGGGAGTCTACAAAAAATAGCCATGAATTAGAGTTGTTTGTAGAATAATCACTGAGGTACATGTATGCGAAGTATTTAAATAAGAAGAATAACAAACCTGTTTCGTCTTCTGACCCACTACGAGCCTTCTGTAGGGCACGATACTCGATGACTTCTTCCATACTAACTCCTTTCTTCGGAATATCCATGTGCCACCCAAGCTCACCCTTAGGGAAGAATAGAGGGTATGAAAGAGCATCGTAACATCCGTGATATGAGCGGATGCCGTGTCTACTTCTATCTTTCCCATGCAGGACAACACTATTTTGGAACTGACCAAGGAGTTCGCTTCCCTCGATCCAAACAGCAGCCACCTCTGAAGTTGACGGTACATTGTATGTTCTCTGGTCTAGCCTCTGGTCAAGGTTTATTGTGACATGATAGTCCTCGAGGTGGTCAGCCTGGCCCACACTCCTAAGATGTTGTGAGTATGGGTTGTCACGAAGGATGGCCACAAGCCTCTCAATGACTTCCTTGTCTTTTTGACACTTCTCTTCACGACATCGTCGATAGCGGTGCTCAAGGCTTGGATCATCGTCATAGAAGTAAAGCTCAAGATGTCTTGGCTCCTTATCCTCTTCTCTGCCAAATGACCTTATGTTGTGATAGATCTGGCCATGTGCACGAAAGGTGTACATGCCACTGTTTTTTTAGCTTGCAGTAGCGCTATCGAGGCGACAATATAGAGAAGTGAAAGAGAAATGGCCATTGAAAAAACTAATGTTGTTACGAAAGTGCCTAGCATTTGCGTCAATACTTGACCAAAGCCTCACAAGCTCATGAGGTACGTTTAGTTCATTGAGCTCGACCTTTCTGTTGCGACAACAAAACCCACGTGGTTCATGCTCAAACCTTTTCGCATCGCAGTGCCCGCAATTTGCAACAAGTTTTAACATATGGGTATATGTAGGCATGTTACTATACACCTCATCATATCGGTCAGGTACTTGAAGGACAGAAGTGGTGTCTTCCTCAAGGTCATTGTCTTGGACATCATCATCTTCTTCTTCCTCTTCTGAAATAACATTTAAGCCGTAATAGTTTAGATACCGTAGTGGAAGATTTGATTTATATTCGGTCTTTCCTACAAATACCTTGCCCAGCAAACATGTATCCCTCATCATCTTCCTCATCCTCTTCAAATATATCTCCCTCATCATCATCTATGGCCATCAAAGATACATGAGTTAGTAGAACTACGGGTAAAAATAAACAAAGGAGTTCAAATAGTTTATAGAATGTTACAAAATAGTGTAAATTACCACTGTCATCAAATAGTGGTGTTATCAGTGCATCTGATGCATGCTGAGGGGTAGGTCCTGTCCTTTCTAATAATCATGTAATGACCATGGTTGAGTTAGGTATAATATGGTATACAATATAGGTCACCTAAATGGGGTCACGAGGCATTAGTATTTACCGTTGTTCATCGGGACTGATTGAGGTAAGGGTGCGTTATCATTCGGGTATTCTTCAGCCATGCATTCATAATCATCAAACAATGGTGCCGTCGGTGTGGATGATGTAGCCTGAATGTTGGGTCCTGCCCTTTCTGTTAATCACGGAATTACCATGGATCAGTTAGGTATAATATGGTATATAGGTCCCCTAAATGGGATAATGAGACATCAATATATACCGTTATTGGTCACGACTGATTTTGGTAAGGGTGTGTTAGCACCCACTCGATCTTCAGCCATGCAATCACCATCTTTATTAGATGCCCTTGTGTTCGAACCAATGCGACGCTCAAACATCGTGTTACGACGCGTTAACAACGCATGTCTTTGTCCAGATAGAACATGTGATCTTTGTGTCATATGGCCAGACAGCAACTCATCACATCCTTCATCATCGGCCTCCTTATGAGGTGAAGGAATATAAAGAGATGTTGCACTGGACTCTGGAATAACCCAATCACTGGATTTCACCATGGATCCATGAGCTCCAGATGCGCCTACAGTGGGCCACACAAGCTCAGGAACAAATAATGGGTTCTCCATGGCGATAGAATCCCTGTGTAGGTTGTCCTTTTGCACCTCCCTTCGTCTTTTATTACCAGCTACTTTGACCTCCTTTCGCCCAGGTGTCGTATAACTCTTTCGTTGTTGTTCACGTCTAGCCTCCCTTTCTTCTGGTGTCATATTTACATACCGTTCCCTAAAGTACTGTTGACGAGGTTTATCAAAAGTAGCCGGGGTACCACAATCATGACTCAGATTGGTGTCCACACAGTCTTTTATACATGGTGTTTTATTCAAGTCAATGATGCTATTGTTATCTACACTCATCACCGAGCATTCACCTACATAAGCAATTTTGTTCATTATTATGAGGTGACACCGTTATCCTAGACAACACCTCATATATATATATATATATATTGCAATATTGTGTTCTCCTTACCAATTCGCACAGGTTGGTATGACTGGTTACTATGGAGCCAATCATTATTCTCGGTGTCAACTGTGTTTTCAATGTCGGTTGCAACGTCAGCATCTACAAATAAGTTGCATGCTATTTTAGATTGTTAATATTAAACACACAGGCATTACAGGTAGTGCGACATAATAAAGCTAAGAATGTCACCTATAGATAGTTTATCGTTTTTAGAATTGGCTTTTTTCTTGTGATATGCTTCACGTCGCTTTCTATTAATTTCGCTCCGTTGTTCTTCAGTCATTGCCGCACGACGCTTCGCAAGCCTTGCTATGTCCCTTTGCCTTTTAAGTTCCCGAGGATCGGAGACTTGTGTATCTGGATTAGATCCACTTTCACCGCCTGCTTTTTTTAGAAGACAGACTTAACATCATTAATTATCAGATGTTAAAATTTTCATATACATATACACATCAGCATCAGTATTTACCTTCATTTATCTGGTTTGACAAGTCTCTCAATGGCATGCGACAACTGTGATTTTCATTAGGCTCCATGTAGGAAAGAGGTCTAAAAATACATGAAGACAGTTTTAAAAAAAGAAAATAGCCTTTTAGTTATAGAAATAACGATTTCTAAAAATGTGGTTGTTCTTACAGTTGTAAACGATAAACTGTGAAACCAAAGCGGCTATAAATTATTTCATGCTAGCAAGTTAAACAAAATGATGACATATTTTCTCAAATCTCTACAACTAAAATCTCATGACAGATAGCCACACGTCATTTAAACAGGAAAGTAAAGTTGACAAAAAGTGTATGGATGGCTCAACTCGCCTGGTAGTAGCAATGCCGTCGATGACGACAGATTAGGACCCTTGTTTCCAACAGCTTTGTTTCAGATTTGTTTCCAACTGTTGGAAGCCATGTTTTAAGTAGCAGATTTGTTTCAGCAAGTTGCAAGCCATGGCGAGCACAAGATCAGTTTTGTGAGGCTTTGGTGGTGCGGATTCTACTTTAAAGTATATACTAATATACCTTAAAACATGCTAATTATTTGCTTACTAATACGCTGCGTCACGAGAGAACGGGAGCCAGGTTCACTTGCTACTTTTGCATGGCAGGAGACAAGCTCAGGGGTTTATGCAGGCATCCAAACGCACTGAAAGTTGAATCCCAGAGCCAGACCAGGATATATGCACGGAGCCTGGACAGGACACATGCGGGCAACCAAAATGCTACAAGGAGGCGCAAGTGCTCACCAGCAAGGACCGACCAATCAGCACGTATGCACACACAAAAAGGCCTCCAATAGTGCAATCTAATCCACGACAAACCCATCTTAATAAGAGTATACAAAGTTACCGCAACCAGTTTACAATACCATACATATAGTAGAATATAAAAGGTAGCTCCAATTCACAGCTCTGATTATTAACTTTGGCAGTGCATAACGGTGTGCCAGCATCACCATAACAGTGCAGGTACTTGGAAAAATACTCTATTTTAAGTAAAGCACGATAATTGCTTGCTCACAAGCATCAGCGCAGCGTCAATCTTAGCAGTAGAACATGACACGCTTCACATTTTCCTTGAGGGCAGGTAATGGCCTCACAGCAACATTCCCAACACCAGGCCTGGTGTTGCGTGCCCCTGGTGGAGGGCCACGGCTTGTCAAAGCACCGCTTGCCATAGACCCACTGTCAGTGGTATCCGGCACCGTGTAGAAGCGAGCTCGGAACTTTGCAGAATGAGGGAGTAGTAGATGCAACTTTGCAGACGCAGAACGTGCATAGATGACCAGTATCAAGTATCAACAGATCACTAATAGCAGTGTGGGCTAGTTCATGCTTGTTATTCAGTAAGCAAGAAAGAGGGTCTGAACTTCCATGGCAATCAAGAGTTCTCTGGAAGTAAGGAAGAATAGGGAAATATATATAGTTAGTATATAGATGGAGGATCTGTACATTGCAACAAGTAAATTGGCAAGGAGTGTCAAGATCCATTGACTGGTAACTCATTTTTGGTGATACAGAAGAAATTTGTTTAAGCTTGCTCAGTGCAGACACAGCTGCCGTATGCAAAAGATGGGTACATCTAAGATAAGCAAGTCCTAAGATCATTTCAAGAGGGAAAAAATCGCAAGTAGTCAAGCATTGCTACAAAGGTATTTGGCCTGAGCTACACTCATTGATAAAGTAAGAACTGAGAAGTTTATAACTGCATTAGATTTCTGGCTCTTGTAAGTCCTAGAGTGGAAGTAATCTGTAGTGACCTCAAGATACAACTGTTAATTCTAACTTGCTGTCACTTCCCACTTTGAAATATTCAGAGGCACAACCACTTTGAAATGATTAAATGGCCAAAGGATGTAACAACTGAATCATCACTATCTCACAAACTGGCTTCATGTGATTTAATTAACAAAAAAAGGTATCTAAAGATTTAAAAAACATTCAGGGGATTAGAAAAGCAACTCACATAAGACCAACTGAATTGAGAAATTATCAAGGCTGTGGTAGTGGCAAGATATAGTTCAGGTGGATGCATACCTATTGAGAATATTTCCCACTTTATTATTCCCCTGTTAGTTTCTGCCAATGATCAAGACTCTGAAAAGGGTGATCTGAGCTGAAAATATACAAACTATGTTATCCATTTAAATTCGCATGAACAATTTACTATCCTATTGTACCATGCTGTAGCAAATATCTCTTGTAACTGATATGACCTGACCTATTCCATGGTTTTAATTTTTTTTTTGAGGAATTATTCCATAGTTTTAAATTGAACTATATGTCTTGGTGTAGGATATTTCAAGTGTCTACACTGAACTGATTGATCAAAACCACATGACGTGAGTTCTTTTGTGTGTCCAATGTCAGTATCCAAGGGTTAGCATCACAATGCCTTAGAGGCGATTACCTAAATGATGACCATTGGCTCATTACTATAACTTCAAGATATAGCATCCACACACATAGGAGACCAGAAACTGGCTATTGACGATTCCCTATGGCTCATGTAACAATGGACGAAGCATGCCAATCTTTATGGTGAGCACAATACTTAGGTTCAATACTGAAATCTAGAGCAACAGCTGATCTGGCAGAGCAGGGAGGAGCGTACCGGCCCAAGCAGTGACGACGGAGGCGATAGAGGTGCGGACGGTGCAGACGATATGGCTTATCTTGAGGATGCTACGGCTTTATCTTGAGGATGGCTGTGAACGTTCGGATTGAATAAAGTACTAATACACGTAAACAAAAACCAAAAGACTGCATTCTCTAACTGAAAAATAAGACTGCATTGGAACATATACGTTGTCCTATATATTATTTGCAAACTGGAAACATGAAAAAATGGCAATGCTTTGATTCTTTCAAACTACTTTGTTTCCTCTCATCTCTGGTCAATTCAACAACTCAGGTGTCGGATGGAACATTTTTTCAGAAATAAAGCTTCTTCTACTAACACTGATGCTAAATGAGGAAGTGTACAGCCTGCTAATTTTTGCCTGATGAGGCAGGCCAGATAGGGCAATAACCAAATTATGAATTCTGAAAATACACATGAGTTTGAAAATCTATCAACAGATGGAAACCACAACTAAATCAGTCAGTTTAGTAAATGGAGCATGGCATTCAGGATCAGAGTCATTCCTTGCTTCTAATCACACCCAATTCCAATCCTTCCAAACATTACACAGAGGAGGGAGAGAGAGGATCGGGGAGGTACCTACAGCAGGAGCATGGATGGCTTCCAACTTTGCTTCCAAACATTAAAAAGTAGCTGTTTGCTTAACCTGCAACATAGTGCACATGACAGAAATCTCTAAGATTACCACCAAGGTGGGGAGGATGAAGAGCAGAAGTTATTGGTTCAGTGCAAAGAACATAGATTTGCAGGCACAGATCCAGTGAAGGACATGGCCGTGCACATGTACGCATGACAAACTTTGAAAGGGATCGAAGTTAGCAGGAATAATACATGTAATTAGATCAGAACCGAATACAAATAGCCAATTAGCTTAAGGTAGGGTTTGGGTGGTCGGTTTCGCACAGCAGGAAGGGAAGAGAAGTGGCTTGTTTTTTTTCCAATGCATTGATCACTGAATTACTAAAACTAATGTAATAACTGGAGTACTTTGCTAAATGAAAGGCAACCTATGAGATGTAGATTCATAAGCCGCCAAGTGGACATATGAAAATACATGAAAACATGTGACTTCCTTTATTTCCAATGCTCTGAATTAGAAGAACTTCTTCCATGTTTGCAAACACAAAGCTATGTTGGGCAATTAACCAAAAGGTGTACAAAGTCAAAAGATAAAATAATATGTTTTAACTCATGCTGACATCGCCCTGGCCATCAATGCCGGAAGGACCAATTCGTAGACAGTCTACCGAGTAGACAGTCTACCCATTTAAAAATAAACAACAGAGGAAAGATTTCCTTTTTGAATGATTAGGACTGAAATGCTCTCTACGTGAACCTGTACCTGTTACAAGAACAGTGACGAGCAGCTGCGAGGATTGTTGTGCTGGATCAACGTTGATCCAGCCATGCAGGGACGAGCACGGAGGGGTAGCGGCCGGCAAGGAGCGACCGATGTCAATTGAATGAGCTGCGCAAATTAGAACAGAAAAAATTATAATTCTCTATAAATATTTAGAATCATAGCAACATAAAAAGAACATAAAAAGATGGATAGCAGGAAAAGCAGCACGATCATGTCAGTGTCCAAAAGGAGGACAAACAAAATGGAGCATGTGTATAGCTGTTTTGGGTTTTTTATTCTCATGATTAGCACAATAGCATTCCACTGGGGTGATCCTCACTCGCTAGACAATGTCAAAAGCATTTAATGAACAGGTAACTCACCAGGTATGAAAGTTTATCAATATTGTGCCTATTTGCTCTGTGTGACCAGTGACTGTAAATTAGAAAGTTCCTTTGAAATTAACAATGAGATTGGACAAGCCTCTCGGATGCTAGTGTATTTTACCATTTGTCGAGGAATTGTTTGAAGAAAAAAACATATTGAACTCCTTTGTCACTGACAATAGGAATTAGGAAACCTTGGCAGATAGAGAATAAAAAAAACTCCACTCAGGTCATATGTTTGATGAAATTTGTTTAGGTGAGACATTTCATCGAACAGCATGTGACCGCAGTTTTAGATGAGACATTTAATCAAATAGCATGCCCAAAATTTTGTTTTTGCAGTTTATGTGGACCAGAAATTGTATGATTTTGCAATTCGATGAATTGTCTATCTAATCTTAGAACTGACTGAAACCCAAAGTAACACATCCCTTCTCATCCTACACCATTGAATTTCATCGCAAACAAGGAGACATTACCAAGCTAAGCAAGATGAAATAGCAGTTGAGGAGGGCAATTAATTAAGGTACCAAATGATCGAATTCACTAACGGGCCACGAGCGGGAGAGAGGGGAATGGAGGGAGGAGATGTTTGACCTGGATCGGAGCTTGGTGGCCTTGGAGCTCTCAGCGGTGTTCAATTCCGTCACCGGGTCAGGACACGCCGTTCCATCTTCGATCGGTACTCCCGTCTACGTCTCCCTCTGTTGCGGCAGACTCTCGACGTCGGGCGTGAAGAGGAGGGCATGCACGGGGCGAGGATCACAGCGTCCTCGTCTCTCCCTCCACGGGTTGCGACGGCCTCCCGGTGTCGGGCATGAAGAGGAGGGCAGGCATCCTCAGTGGTGGCCGGCGTCGTTGGCAGAAGCGTCCTCAGATCCGGCGATGGTCGGGCGTGGGGTGGGCGGCGTCGGAGTCCACGGCGAGGGTCGAGCAGGGGTGGTTTTGGGGAGGGGGAGGCGGCCGTGGTTTTGGGGAGGGGGGGACGGCAGAGCAAGGTCGGCAAGAGCGTGTGCGACCGTGGTTTTTGGGGAGGGGGAGGCGGAAATCGTGGAGTTCGACGGTGGAGCAATCGCGGTGATTGGGGAGGGGAAGCCGGTGGAGCAATCGTCGCGGTGATTGGGGAGGGGATTACGGAGGATGCCGGGGAGACACCGAGCGGGGTGAGGCACGGGCGCGTCGGAGAGGCCTGGAGCGAGCGACGCGAAGTGTCGCCTGTGGACGGAATACATTTTTATTTTTTAGTTGTAGAGAAGAGACTTATAGCATGTGCTCATCCGCTTGCATTGGTACGTGGTAATGGAAGTAGTACTCGCTGCAACCAATTTTCTTGTTGGCAAGTGATAAAAAAAGTGGACTTGCACATCTGGCCATGGGCATGATGCCCTGATGCAGAAGGATCATGTTCACAGATTCAGATGCTCGCTTTGTCAACTTCCCCTTCCCTTTATAGAACGGAATTTCTAACATGTGACAGTCACGCTGGAGCGCGACCACGCGATGCCCTTGCACGCACCCACGCTCCCATGCCCTCCTCTCCGACGCGGCTCCTCCCTCCCTCCCTCCGCAAGCTCCCCATCGACCCCGCGCCCGCTCCCAAAGACGACGACGACAACGGTGGAGACGAAGACGGCGCCGACGGTGGCTCCGACGAGGTAGGCCGGTTCCTCCGCCTCCTCCTCCTCCTCCTCCTCCTCCTGAATCTGAGCCCACCAGAGACGAAGACGATGGCGAAGACGATGGCGCCAGTGGCTAGGTTTCCGGTGAGTCTCTCCCCCTTTTTCTTCTCCAACTCCAGCGGGTATAGAAGGGGCCGGCCGAGGGTGGCAGGCAGGCCAGGCGGTGGGGATGGTGGTTGGGGGCGGTTTAGGGGCCTTGGCGGTGGTAGCGTCGGCCGAGCCAGGTCAGGGCAGGGGAGTCTCGTCGGAGTTGGAGAAGATGGCGGCGGCCAAGCTCACCAGAGTTGGATAATATGGCAGCAGTGGGAGGGAGGGGGGAGACGAGAAGAAGACGGCTGCTGCAGGCGCTAGGGACCGCCGGAGCTGCGGCGAACCCAAGTGCCGATGCGGGGCGGTGGTCGGCGATGGGGGCGAGGAGGAGTAGGAACGGCGATGAGGTCAGGTTTGAGGATGAGGAGGGTGGGCTCGACGGCGAGGGAGGTGGCGGCGGAGGAAGAAAGAGGCGGGGGAGGAGAACGAGGTTGAATACGAGTCGTGCCTTAACCTCGTCAAAGACTAGACCATACTTGCGATGGAGGCAACCCGTGTGAAGGGGGAGTAGCATTGCGTTTAACTCTGTAGCTGAGATGTAGGCTAATCGTTGTTGGCATTGCTTCTTGGTTAACTACATTTTTTGTTATAATTTTAGGAACTCATATTACAAAATATAATACCAATCACATGTGATGGCCACAAATTCGGTTAGCATACGTGCAACGTGTCCAAGCAAATACCATAAATCAACATGATAACATATTCATGATCTGCCAAAAGAAATTCATGACACATGAGAAGGAGGCACTAAGTATTAACCTTCTTTGACAGGACATGCCATATGTTTTTACTACACACTATATAGTATAGCAACTTACGCACGATTTTAGATGTGTACGTAACATGGATCTAAAGGGATCTAGATTACACTGAGCATAGGGATATCATATAGGAGATCAGAACTTCAACGCCCATTTCATCCACCAAAGTTCAGCTGTCACATTTCACCTAAATAGACTAAGCTACTGCAGATAATACCAAGATAATCTGGATATAACAAACGACAATCCTACAGACATGTCTACTCCGGGGACGGAGGTTCAGGCAGCCACGGCGTCACAGCAACCGGCAGGTACCACTAACCTGAACTGCCTTCTTGGAGGCAGCGCTCCCTTGAAGCTGCCGCGCTCTGGCACACGCAACTCGCTGAAGGTAGCATTCACCTGAACTTTGGTTTCTTGGAGGGTGGAGCTCCCTTGAAGCTGCTGCGCTCCGACACACGCGACTTGCTGAAGGTCTTCGCCTTGCGGCGCCTCCTCTCCTCCTCGCTGTCCGACTCTGCACCGTTCTCACGGTCTGCGTTGCTTGCCTCGCGTTCCAATTCCTCCCAGGTCTTGCCCTTCTCCTCCTCTGAGTCCTCAACTGACTCATCATCATCATCATCAGATTCCACCAAGGACTCGCTCTCGGAGTCATCATCTTCTGACTCGGACTCAGGCTCAGCGTCGGATGGCACATAGCCTTGGTCTGATTCCTCTGTGTCATCAGTCTCTGAGTCGCTCGCCTCCATGTTCAAGAACTCCCAGCCTCCATCGTCAATGAACTTCTGAGGATCATCAATTATAGTTTTCAGGATAGGACGCCAGTTAAGATTCAGCCTGCTCTCATAGTACTTGAGGTCAGTTGTGTCCAGCCATTCCTTTATCGCGTCAAGGGATGCTGAAGGGATGGAATCAATGCAGAGAACATCCTTCTTGAAGTCCTTGAACACGATAGACATGTCAAAGTTCTTTGTTCCAAAGCCCACCCTCTCCAGGTTAACAATCTCTATCTCGCTCAGGCTCACCACAAGGAAGGGAGTCTCAATCAGCTCAACCAAACATGCAGAAGTTGGAATGATGAAAGCAAAAGCTTTATATGGGACACCATGGAACCCAAGCTCTCTAAGTGGGACATCAAACTCCAGGTCAAGCCCCTTGAACTGTGGTTGCGACCAGTGGTCATTAACCTTGTTCACAAAGTTCTGGAAATCCATGTTTATTCTGTTCTTCCTATCCCTCTCACGCTGCTCTTCTTCAATCTCATCAGGATCAAGTGCCGATCTTCTACTGCCCCCAAGAGTCTGTACAACATCCATAACTTCAACATAGAACTGGACATCCTTTGTCTTTTTGTTTCCAACCATGATATGGTTGTGCAGATGGTGTGTAACAGAACTGACCAAATTATAAGAGCACAAGTACGAAAACAAGCACCGAAGCGCTCAAATTTTTAAACTTGAGCCCATATAATCCCGGTAGTCAATCAAAATCACGAAGGATTTCAAACCAAACTGCTTACAACCAGGATCGCATCATTCAACATACACATCGTACGTTACATTTCACAAGTAGTTCCGAAATAAGTTTACACCACGGAGTAGCAAATATTACAAACCAAGTTTTGAAAGTAGCGGAAGCATAACACACACATTAGTTACTTAATTACTGCCAGTCTGGATGATCGACATCCCGCAAAAGCATGAGGAAAGTACATAAAGACGATCACGCCCTTGTGATCTAGTCATCATCACCCGCAGGGTGGAGACACGTCTTGCAGAATCTCTGATAAAGCATGTCATCTTCAACAGGAGGGAATAAACCCTGAGTACTGGAATGTACTCAGCTAAACTTACCCATCATAAACCAGAAATAATATGACACCAAGGATTATGCAAGGCTTACACAAGAGGCTAGCTGACACCACATTTTGCATAAAGGCATAAGTAGTTGAAACTCTTATAACCTGTACTAGCATTTATTTTTAGCATTTACCTGTCATCTATCTTAGCACCTGTACTAAACATGCACTTGATTATCATCAAACAATTATTCATATTATTTCCATAGCAGGTATAAATTGTGGCAACATTATATCATTCACTTAACCATCTGTTCAATTAATGAGATCTACGTTGCCGCTGCTCAAGTCAAGTACTCACTAACCGGGAGCGACGGCGATTCGAATCGAATTCCTATCCAGCTGGAGGGGTATTTCTAACACTCACCGCGCAGACCCCTGCCAGGGTCGCACAGGCCACCTTTTCATATGATTCAGGAATCGCGGGTCCGAATGATGTCGCAACCCCAAGGGCGACACTCTGCCAGGTGATAGGGACTCTAACCCCCCTTGGTCTCACGCCAATGTCCCTAAGCACATCCTTTCTCTCCTCCAAGAAGCAACCTACCATTCGATTCCCGGCCTGAATCACATTACTCGGCTTCGCGGTCGGAACGACTTATTCGGCCAACTAAGTGTTAGACTGCGTTCAACATGACTCAAGGACGTACAGCGAATCGGTCCTTAAACAACTCAGACGGGCATGGCTCCACACCCAAGACGTGAAGTGTCTTGCAGCTGTACCATCGAACTCTCGCCCGGTCTCAATTTCATTTTAAAGCATGGTTCCATCATGATAGCCATAAGCCACTCGCGACCCAATCCTAGCTCTCGCGGATGACCGGAAATCACCCGACTTCTACCGTACTAAGCAGGGCTAAGCATTGACACGTGCCTAAACCTAATATATAGGATTTAAGTACAATATCTGGACAAGGACAGGTATCATGCAACAATTGTTTTCATCCAACTCCTACTACTTAATGCAATAAACAATTAAAAGTACTCAAGATATATTTATAAACGATGGGTTCAGCATGCACCGGGGCTTGCCTTTGAGAAACGTTGTGGGTCTGTGGTCCGGACACTCGGGTAGATCTTCTTCGGAAGCTTCTCCGATGGTGGGTTCCTCTGTCGGTTCCGGCGGATGCTGAATCTCCTCCGGTGTCGCTTGTTCGAATTTGAGGAGTGTCACCCCCTCCGGAACACCTATTGCATGAGTGCATAATAAATCTCATGAATGCATAGTGAAAGATGCAGTATGCTCGGAATGGATGCATTACAACAATTTTAAAGCTCTATTCAAATCACTTCAAAAGAGTAGGTGCAAATTTTCTCTCCGGTAGAGAAGTACTCACCTAATCTACTTAACCTAAGATAAAGCTGCTCTTCCTCAGTTAAGGCCCTAACACCTAACAATTACAAAAGTAGCATTTCTTAGGATATCACACCACATCAATCAGCAAAATACCACAGTAAAACATTCTGGACAGCAGCTACTTGTTTTTATCATAACTGGAGATTTTCAATTCCAAAAGATATGATCTAAGACAATCTGGAAAGCCTAAGAAATGCACTACAATTCCTTTTCAGACCTCAACCCCAAATTCCTTAGTTTTCTATGTCAAATTCAACAAGTTCCAGAATCTATCCTCTCAAAACAGAGAGTAGCAGATTCTGAACTGCCACTTTAAACAACAATAACTCTCAAACTATTAAGCCAAATGCTCTCAATTTTTGACACAAGCTAGTTTATCAAGTTTACTACAACTTTGGTATTTACAAATTTTCCAGCAACCATTTTTATCACAGGTCAAACTTAGAAATACTACCAGCTGTCCAGAAAACCTAAAATTGCAAGGGTTAAATATTTATTGATGTGGCCCAAGTTCCCTAAAACCAAACTAAGATTACCAAAAGTTCACATGGGGTATAAAAACACCAGAAAGTAAGGTGTGACCACCTAGAACATTTATTTAAACTCATTTCTTAATTTACTTAATTAATTAGGTGGAATTTTAAACATATATGTAAACTGCTCCTAAAATTCTACAAAAATTACAGGGGGCTCTCTGACCAAAAAAGAGACCACTGTAAAAATTTGAATAAATTTTATTCACAGAAACTCCCTATACAAAATTCACAAGTCCAAAAGGCTGATTTTTGTATAATTAATACATCATATTGAAAAGTATCAAACAACAGATTTCATATTTTTCTTAGGCACTCCAGGGTACCAAGACATTCTCCAAAAAGTTACAAGAACATTGCACATGTAGAAAAATTACAAAAATTCATTCAATTATTTCCTAGAATAACATGATAGCCTTATAACTTGAAAATTACTTAAGCACTGATGCCCAAATTTTTACCAAAGCTAGGACAAGTATAAAGTAACCTACCCACCAAATTTCATGATTTTTGGGACAATACAGCTCAAGTTATAAATTTAACAAATTTGCATGCATCTCAAAACACATTTAAAGGATCTATTAAATTCTTACAGAATTTAAACATCACATACCAGATTTATATTTTTCTAAAATACTACACATCATGTAGATCCTAACAAAATTTATCTCATGATTTTTGGGTAAGTAAAACCCTAGATCTACATTTTTCAAACTACCACAATAATCTGTGACAAAAAGAAAAATCAGAACTACACTCTATGCGACAGTGCCGGCCGGACTTCAAACCGACGCGGCCCACTCCCTCAGCGTGGCCCGTTTTCGCGCGCGGCCCGCTACGCGGCCCAGCTGGCAAGCCAGGCACTGACACAAGGGCCCCGCCCGACAGGGACACAGAACAGGGGAGGGGACACTCGCCGGCGATTGCTCGCCGCCGGTGACGACTCCGACGAGCCCGAGGGCACCGGCACGCTCACCTCCACTGCATGCAACGACTGCTATAGCTAATTGACACTATGACCGCGGCTAGGGGGGTTGGCAGCGGCAATGGCGGCCACGGCCGCGTGCTTGCCGGCTCCGGCGAGCTAGCAGCGACTCGACCCCAAACGGTCTACCCCGCGAGCATCAGCACTTCGAGGCGAACCTAGAACACCGGAGAGGGAAGGCGGTAAGGGCACCGAGGAGCACAGCCACGCGCGAGCTCAGCTCGGCGGCGACAATGGCGGCCGCGGTGGAGGCGCAAGCTCGGCGAGCTCTATCTGAGGTCAAGCAGTTGTGTGGTGTGGTCCACGATGTGGAGGAGCTCACCGTGGAACTGTGACTACGAGGGATTGGGTGGTGGTGCTCGACTGCGGTGGATTTTTCAGTGGCGACCGCTGATGCTCCTCCGGTCGCCGCGCTCTCGGTGGAGAAGGGAACAAGGAGGCAGAAGAAATGAGCAGCGAGGAAGGGCCTCCGTGCGTCGTGGCGTCTTTGGGCAACCGAGGTGAGCACTGTGTCGACGCGTGTTGCCACGCGGCGGAGGCTTCCTGTCCCCGGTCGGCCACGCGCCGAGTTCGGTTTCTGAACTTCTGAAACGAAGTTTCAGTTAAGCCGAGCCTGACAGCGCGACTTTGACAACACAAAACTCCTAATCTAGGCCGATCTGGTATGATCCGTAGTTAGTAAAGTTGTAGAGGGACATGATGTCTGCAAAATTGTCAACTAGAGCTCGAGCTGGTTCGATTTATTTAGGGAGTTATAGCTCTCCAAAGTAGGTCACAAGAAAACTGACACTGAGTTTCAGTCAGAGAGATGACTGACAGCCAATAAAGATCAAGGCTCAACTCCTAAACCAGTGAGAACCAGGCTTGGGTGATGTTGGCAATGTTGTAGAGCTACATGAGGACTACAAGTTTGTCAATATGAGTGAAAGCTGGTTTGGCCTGGTTTGCAAACTACAAGCTCCTCAAGTAGGCCTCAATAAAACTGGAGGGTCAAATTTCAGACTTAGAAAAATTCTAAGTATTGAGGCCACTCCTCTAGCTGACTTGTGGGCCACTTTTGAGCATGTTCTGGTCAATTTCATGAGATGGTCATATTGAGACTTTTGTTCCTCATAAAATTCCCTACAACTTTGCTTAAGGGTGCTCTTCCATGCAAGGTCTCTAAGCTAGACTTTTTAATTGGTCAAACTAGAATCTCCTAGAGTCAAATGGTAGTCAAACATCTCTTGGAGGGCATTTTTGAAATTTTGATCAACATAAACCTTGCTCCAAAAGTTACCCTAAGTATAATTAGGGTGTTGTAGGACATGATTGGCTACTTTACCTTTTTGTCACACCAACTATCAAATACCCCATGATATAAGCCAACAAAAACCCTAGAACAATCACATGTGTTGCATTACATAAAATAGTAAACATGAATGATGCATGCTTATGCTTATGCAAATGCAATGCAATTATGGACTAAACACTTGAGGTGTTACAGCCCTCCCCCCTTATAAAAATCTCGTCCCGAGATTTGGAAAGCGTACTATTTTTCATAGAATTCCTTATAACCATCCCGCAAATAATCTTCCTGTTCCCACGTAGCATCACTTTCACTACCCTGATTACTCCACATCACTTTGTACCACTTAACCACTTTACTTCTAGTTACTCGTTCCTGAGTATCGATCACTCGGACGGGCTTTTCTTCATAGGTTAGGTCGGATTCAAGCCTGATATCTCCTAAAGGAACTTGTTCCTTAGGAACTCGAAGACACTTTTTAAACTGAGATACATGGAAAACGTTGAATATGGCTCTCATTTCAGGAGGTAACTGGATTTTGTAGGCAACAGCTCCACTCTTGCCTATAATCTGGAAAGGACCCACGTATCTTGGTGCAAGTTTCCGCTTAACACCAAAACGTTGGACACTCTTCATTGGAGAAACTTTCAAATAAACGAAGTCTCCAACTTCAAACTCGAGTGGTTTTCTACGACGATCAGCATAGCTTTTCTGTCTAGCTTGGGCTGCAGCCATGTGTTTCTGGATAGTACGGACTTGTTCCTCGGCTTCCTGGACAAAATCAATGCCATAATACCTTCTTTCCCCAGCTTCTACCCAGTTTAGTGGAGTTCGACACTTACGACCGTACAAAGCTTCGAATGGGGCCATCTTAATACTCTCTTGATAACTGTTATTGTACGAGAATTCGGCCAAAGGTAACCATTTTTCCCAAGAACCCTTGGATGAAATGACGCATGCCCGCAACTGATCTTCCAAGATTTGGTTAACTCGTTCCGTCTGACCAGACGTCTGGGGGTGATAAGCAGAGCTTCTCACTAACTTGGTTCCCAGAAGGTGATGCAAATGCTCCCAAAAGCGAGCAGTGAACTGGGGACCACGGTCAGAAACGATAGTACGAGGTATCCCATGAAGCTGGACTATCTGATTGAAGTACAACTCAGCATAGTCAGTGGGACGATAGTCCACTCTCACTGGGATGAAGTGAGCTGATTTGGTCAAACGATCAACAATTACCCAGATAGAGTTATGATTTTTGACAGTAGGAGGAAGTCCGACAATGAAATCCATATTTATCTCTTCCCATTTCCAGCCTGGGATGGAAAGTGGCTGGAGTAACCCAGCTTTCATGTGTACAGCTTTAACCCTACAACAGGTGTCACACCTAGCAACATATGCAGCTATCTCTTTCCACATCTTGGTCCACCAATAAAGTGGCTTCAAATCATAATACATCTTATTACTACCAGGATGAATGGACAACTTGGACGAATGTGCTTCGGACAGGATCTGATCTCTAAGCTCTCGGTCCTTAGGTACCACTAACCTATCCTTAAACCACAGCACACCTTCATCATCTAACCTGAAATGCTTAGTCTCTCCCTCATTCATCTTCCGTTTTATGTGAAAGATACCCGGATCAGTCTTTTGGAGCTCAATGATTCTATTTCTGAGAGTACCACTGACAGTGATGTTGTACAAGACTGCCGGATGTAACAGGCGGGATCGGTGAAAATCAGTTTCAACTAAGGAATGGCAGTGAGACTTACGGCTCAAAGCGTCCGCAACCACATTTGCCTTGCCTGGGTGATAGTGCACTTGAAGATTATAATCCTTAATCAACTCGAGCCATCTTCTCTGACGCATATTTAGCTCGGGTTGGGTGAAGATGTATTTGAGGCTTTTGTGGTCTGTATAGATATTGCAGACATTGCCCAGCAGGTAATGCCGCCATACTTTCAAAGCATGAACAACTGCAGCCAGCTCTAAGTCATGTGTTGGATAATTCACCTCATGCTTCCGAAGTTGCCGAGAGGTGTATGCAATTACTCGGCCTTCCTGCATCAAAACGCCTCCCAAACCTATGCCTGAGGCATCACAGTAAACATCAAATGGTTTCTCGATGTCCGGTTGTGCCAAAACCGGAGCCGAGGTTAGGAGGGTTCGCAGTTGGTGAAAAGCCGCATCACACTCAGGAGTCCAGACAAACCAGATGTCTTTTTGCAGCAACCGAGTCATGGGTTTGGCTATTTTTGAGAAATCCGGGATGAAGCGACGATAATAGCCAGCCAACCCAAGAAAACTCCGGACCTCATGAACCGAAGTAGGAGCCTTCCAATTCAATACTTCTTGTACTTTAGTGGGATCCACCATAATTCCTCCATCGGACAACACATGCCCAAGGAAAGGCACTTCACGAAGCCAGAATTCACACTTACTGAACTTCGCATACAGTTGATGCTCACGAAGTCTGCTGAGGACAATACGCAAGTGTTCAGCGTGTTCTTCCTCATTTTCAGAATACACCAAGATGTCATCGATGAACACCACCACAAACTTGTCCAATTCGGGCATAAACACCGAATTCATCAAGCACATGAAGTGTGCTGGGGCATTGGTCAGGCCGAAGGACATAACAAGATACTCATAAAGGCCGTATCTTGTCGAGAAGGCTATTTTTGGAACATCTTCAGGACGGATTTTAATCTGATGGTACCCAGACCTTAGATCAATCTTGGAAAAGACTTTAGCTTTGGACAATTGATCGAACAGGATGTCGATACGCGGTAGAGGATACTTATTCTTAACAGTGACTGCATTCAGAGGTCTATAGTCCACGCACATCCGCAAGGTCTGATCCTTCTTCTTTACAAAGATAGCAGGGCATCCCCACGGAGACGAGCTAGGACGAATCAACCCCTTCTTTAACAGTTCATTCAACTGCACCTTAAGTTCAACTAACTCATTTGGAGGCATCCTATAAGGTCTCCTAGAGATGGGTGCCGTGCCAGGCAACAACTCGATTTTAAATTCCACATCCCGATCCGGAGGGAGTCCCGGCAATTCATCGGGAAAAACATCCGGAAATTCATTTACTACAGGAATTTCAGCCAACGCCTTTGCTTGCACAGCATGAATTTCCCCCGACAATTCAACTTTTCTAGGAAGTTGTACTAGAAAACCCTTTTGATCTGTAGGATCTCTGAGCATAACTACCCGAGCGGATGTGTCAATGAGTACCCCATTCTGACTCATCCAATTCATGCCCAAGATAACATCTATGTCTAAACCAGGTAAAACCAATAGGGCAAGCGAATAATTTCGCCCTTCTATTTCAAACTTAAGGTTCCCCACTACTTTGTTTGTGGAAATATTTCCACTTGCAGCACTAATGCAATAACCTACACCTTCAACAGTATGCAACTTGTGTGCAAATTTGGATGCAAACTTAGGACTGATAAAGGAATGCGAAGCACCTGAATCAAAAAGTACCACTGCGGGGTGTTGGTCAACTAGGAACTTACCAGCAGTGACCACCTCACCAGATGGAATTTCCTCAATGCTGTTATAATGAGCGTGTCCCTGACGGCCACCTTGGTTGACATTTTTCTTAGGGTAAGGGCAGTTCCGGGCCCAATGGCCTGGCTTGTTGCAGTTCCAGCAAGGCATATTGCTGGGAGGAACACTAGAGCTGCTCTGTCCAGAAGTCCCCTTTGGCAGAGCGACTGTATAAGCCTTACGGAATCCAGTTTTTGCAGCAGGCTTTTTCTGTGGCGGACGGAACTTTGTATTCTGAGCAGGTGGGCGCGGGGAAGACCTTGGTGCAGCTGAGGCCCGTGACTGAGAAGCACTTGCCTCAAGGGCCCTTTTACGGCTCTTAGAGGCAGAATAAATAGCATTGTTGTTCTCCTGGGTCAAAGCATCACTGATAAAATCATTGAAAGTGGTACACTTGCTAGTGCCCATAGTCTTCATCAGCTTTGGGCCGAGGCCCCTTTTGAAGCTAGCAATCTTCTTGGTATCGGTATCCACAAACTCTGTGGCATACCTTGCCAGGTTGTTGAAGGACTGCAAGTATTCAGTCAAGCTTTTGTTTCCCTGCGACAGCCTCATAAACTCCGTGTGCTTGATTGCCATAAGACCTGGAGGGATATAGTTCCCCCGGAATGCCGCCTTGAACTGGTCCCAAGCAATCGGGACATTGGCAGGCAGGGTGGAACGATAGTGGCTCCACCAGATGCCCGCTGGACCATGCAACTGATGGGAAGCATACTCAGTTTTCAGCTCATCAGTCAGGCGTAGTAGACGAAACTTTTGTTCAATAGTATTCAACCACTCGTCAGCCTGCAGTGGTTCTTCCGCTTCCTTAAAGAGCGGGGGCTTTGTATCCAGAAAGTCCTTGAAATCGCTGTACTGATTTGGCTCTGGGCCCTGGCGGCCATGATGAGCCTCTCAATTAGCCAGTTGGCGCATGGCGTCAGCCAACATACGCTGCCCTTCAACCACTGATTGCATCAACTCGGCCGGAGTAGGTGGTGGCGGAGGGGGCGGCTGTTCCTCCTCCTCATTTCCACGACCCCGACGTAGATTGTACGACATCTCATGAATAGATTTCTCATAATAATTAAGGCACAATAATTCATCACAACCGCACAATCCATTCAAGTGCATCAATTGACGAAATCATACTAGGTAATCCAACAAGATGTTCTTTGATAAAGGCTCACTCACAGGGAGCACAACGGTTACCGGACCGTTTACGTTGCTATCTACGTGATTTTTGACCTTTCGCACGGTACTTGGATTCGATCTCAAGATTTTTAGTTGACTGTGAAAGACTACTTCAAACTGACCACAAGGAGACTTCTCAATGGAGAGTTCCATGGTGGATCATGACTAGCCACCTCAATACCTGCGCGTGCCAAGCAGCACAACCTTATGTCGCGCGCCATAGGAGGCCCTCGGTTTCGTCGCGGCACCGAAGGGTGCTAATCGTGACACCATCATCGAACACAACACAATAAGACATCCCATCGCAATCGAAATTAACAGGTTCAAACTACATTCAGGAAACATACGGTTCAACCTTACATCCCAAAGTCAAGTTATTACAAGGCCTCACTCCTACACAGGGAGGCGCAAAAGACGATCCTAACATTATAGGTACGTGATGACTACTCTAAGCATCATCCTCCGAGTCAGTGTCAAGGATCTCCCCGCCGTCCTCATCACTGACAGGCTCCAACTCCTCGTCTTCTACTTCTTCTGGCTCTTCCTCTGGTGCTTCTGCAGGTGGGGCATCCTGTGGTCCATCGACCTCCACTTCATCATCATCCTCAGCCATGAAGATTCCTGAACCCATGTCCTCATCTACATTGTTGTTTCTAGGTAGCAGGGGATTAAGCTGGTTGTTCAGGCGGTGCACTTCTTCATGAAGGTTGTCATTGTATTCTTCAGCATTCTCTAACTGTTGTTCGAGCTCAAACTGACGAGCCCTCAGAACGTTCTCCTCGTGCCAGGCTTCATCCCTCTGTTCCATCACACGGACCAACATGCGTTGACAGTTGCGATTCGCCACTGTTAGCCTCTGGACTGCAAGCGTTTCTTGATCACGATCATGAATCACTTGCTCTAGTTGTTGCCGTGCTGCATCCCTAGCAGCAGTCACCTCTGCCACTCAGCCCGTAACCTATCCACCTCAGAGGGCTCAGGACGGGGCTCGCGTGGAGCCAGCTGGTGGCGAGGGACCCTTCCACCAGTTGACTTACGGGCTGTCATCCTGGTACGTGCCATCTGTATCAACAAGATATGACTTAAAGTGAGGATCATTAAGGGGATACGAAATTTATTTAGTCGGGACTATTGAAATTTTTAAGGAGGGAGTGAATGACATGTATGATATAATTAAACATGATGCATGCACGTTTCGTACGTCCTCTCACCTTAGTAGAAAACTAAAGTGCTAACGCTAAGCGGTGGCATACATACGTTCTCTCATATAAGGGAAACTATCGGTCTACTCGTTACGCTGTTAGTGTACCTGCAGGAAAATTTCATTGCAGCCCAACAATTCCCAAAATAACATACAAGAAAGCAGTAAACTAAATACTTTCCATATACACATCCCCGTATGTATATATTTCAGTATCAAAGCTACCCGATTGATAGATGCCCACAATTAAGTGCTTTTACATAGTTACATGGTTTGAACATGTGAGTATGCAAGTCACCAAAACTACTCTCCCCTAGATCGCCGGTTGGACGATCATGCTCTCACAACTCACACTTACCAGAGCATCGAGGTAATTGGTCCATACATTACCACCCAAGTGGATGGCATCCATACAATATCACGCCGTATGGACGACGAAACAGAAACAAACAAGGCCCCCAAGTTAGTCTTTATAATAAGCCACCTAAGAGTCCTTATTTGGGCTAAGGGATGTGATCACTGGCATACTTATAAAAATAATTTTTAGAGTTTAACCCTTTTCGCAAACAAATACTTTTGTTTTTAATTACTCTTAAGATGTGTTTAATGTTGAATTATGCTCCGATACCAGCTGTAACAGAACCGACCAAATTATAAGAGCACAAGTACGAAAACAAGCACCGAAGCGCTCAAATTTTCAAACTTGAGCCCATATAATCCCAGTAGTCAATCGAAATCACGAAGGATTTCAAACCAAACTGCTTACAACCAGGATCGCATCATTCAATATACACATCGTACGTTACATTTCACAAGTAGTTCCGAAATAAGTTTACACCACGGAGTAGCAAATATTACAAACCAAGTTTTGAAAGTAGCAGAAGCATAACACACACATTAGTTACTTAATTACTGCCAGTCTGGATGATCGACATCCCGCAAAAGCATGAGGAAAGTACATAAAGACGATCATGCCCTTGTGATCTAGTCATCATCACCCGCAGGGTGGAGACACGTCTTGCAGAATCCCTGATAAAGCATGTCATCTGTAACAGGAGGGAATAAACCCTGAGTACTGGAATGTACTCAGCTAGACTTACCCGTCATAAACCAGAAATAATATGACACCAAGGATTATGCAAGGCTTACACAAGAGGCTAGCTGACACCACATTTTGCATAAAGGCATAAGTAGTTGAAACTCTTATAACCTGTACTAGCATTTATTTTTAGCATTTACCTGTCATCTATCTTAGCACCTGTACTAAACATGCACTTGATTATCATCAAACAATTATTCATATTATTTCCATAGCAGGTATAAATTGTGGCAACATTATATCATTCACTTAACCATCTGTTCAATTAATGAGATCTACGTTGCCGCTGCTCAAGTCAAGTGCTCACTAACCGGGAGCGACGGCGATTCGAATCGAATTCCTATCCAGCTGGAGGGGTATTTCTAACACTCACCGCGCAGACCCCTGCCAGGGTCGCACAGGCCACCTTTTCATATGATTCAGGAATCGCGGGTCCAAATGATGTCGCAACCCCAAGGGCGACACTCTGCCAGGTGATAGGGACTCTAACCCCCCCTTGGTCTCACGCTAATGTCCCCAAGCACATCCTTTCTCTCCTCCAAGAAGCAACCTACCATTCGATTCCCGGCCTGAATCACATTACTCGGCTTCGCGGTCGGAACGACTTATCCGGCCAACTAAGTGTTAGACTGCGTTCAACATGACTCAAGGACGTACAGCGAATCGGTCCTTAAACAACTCAGACGGGCATGGCTCCACACCCAAGACGTGAAGTGTCTTGCAGCTGTACCATCGAACTCCCGCCCGGTCTCAATTTCATTTTAAAGCATGGTTCCATCACGATAGCCATAAGCCACTCGCGACCCAATCCTAGCTCTCGCGGATGACCGGAAATCACCCGACTTCTACCGTACTAAGCAGGGCTAAGCATTGACACGTGCCTAAACCTAATATATAGGATTTAAGTACAATATCTGGACAAGGACAGGTATCATGCAACGATTGTTTTCATCCAACTCCTACTACTTAATGCAATAAACAATTAAAAGTACTCAAGATATATTTATAAACGATGGGTTCAGCATGCACCGGGGCTTGCCTTTGAGAAACGTTGCGGGTCTGTGGTCCGGACACTCGGGTAGATCTTCTTCGGAAGCTTCTCCGATGGTGGGTTCCTCTGTCGGTTCCGGCGGATTCTGAATCTCCTCCGGTGTCGCTTGTTCGAATTTGAGGAGTGTCACCCCCTCCGGAACACCTATTGCATGAGTGCATAATAAATCTCATGAATGCATAGTGAAAGATGCAGTATGCTCGGAATGGATGCATTACAACAATTTTAAAGCTCTATTCAAATCACTTCAAAAGAGTAGGTGCAAATTTCCTCTCCGGTAGAGAAGTACTCACCTAATCTACTTAACCTAAGATAAAGCTGCTCTTCCTCAGTTAAGGCCCTAACACCTAACAATTACAAAAGTAGCATTTCTTAGGATACCACACCACATCAATCAGCAAAATACCACAGTAAAACATTCTGGACATCAGCTACTTGTTTTTATCATAACTGGAGCTTTTCAATTCCAAAAGATATGATCTAAGACAATATGGAAATCCTAAGAAATGCACTACAATTCCTTTTCATACCTCAACCCCAAATTCCTTAGTTTTCCATGTCAAATTTCACAAGTTCCAGAGTCTGTCATCTCAAAACAGAGAGTAGCAGATTCTGAACTGCCACTTTAAACAACAATAACTCTCAAACTATTAAGACAAATGCTCTCAATTTTTGACACAAGCTAGTTTATCAAGTTTACTACAACTTTGGTATTTACAAGTTTTCCAGCAACCATTTTTATCACAGGTCAAACTTAGAAATACTACCAGCTGTCCAGAAAACCTAAAATTGCAAGGGTTAAATATTTATTGATGTGGCCCAAGTTCCCTAAAACCAAACTAAGATTACCAAAAGTTCACATGGGGTATGAAAACACCAGAAAGTAAGGTGTGACCACCTAGAACATTTATTTAAACTCATTTCTTAATTTACTTAATTAATTAGGTGGAATTTTAAACATATATGTAAACTACTCCTAAAATTCTACAAAAATTACAGGGGGGCTCTCTGACCAAAAAAGAGACCACTGTAAAAATTTGAATAAATTTTATTTGCAGAAACTCCCTATACAAAATTCACAAATCCAAAAGGCTGATTTTTGTATAATTAATACATCATATTGAAAAGTATCAAACAACAGATTTCATATTTTTCTTAGGCACTTCAGGGTACCAAGACATTCTCCAAAACGTTACAAGAACATTGCACATGTAGAAAAATTACAAAAATTCATTCAATTATTTCCTAGAATAACATGATAGCCTTATAACTTGAAAATTACTTAAGCACTGATGCCCAAATTTTTACCAGAGCTAGGGCAAGTATAAAGTAACCTACCCACCAAATTTCATTTTTTTGGGACAATACAGCTCAAGTTATAAATTTAACAAATTTGCATGCATCTCAAAACACATTTAAAGGATCTATTAAATTCTTACAGAATTTAAACATCACATACCAGATTTATATTTTTCTAAAATACTACACATCATGTAGATCCTAACAAAATTTATCTCATAATTTTTGGGTAAGTAAAACCCTAGATCTACATTTTTCAAACTACCACAATAATCTGTGACAAAAAGAAAAATCAGAACTACACTCTATGCGACAGTGCCGGCCGGACTTCAAACCGACGCGGCCCACTCCCTCAGCGTGGCCCGTTTTCGCGCGCGGCCCGCTACGCGGCCCAGCTGGCAAGCCAGGCACTGACACAAGGGCCCCGCCCGACAGGGACACAGAACAGGGGAGGGGACACTCGCTGGCGATTGCTCGCCGCCGGTGACGACTCCGACGAGCCCGAGGGCACCGGCACGCTCACCTCCACTGCGCGCAACGACTGCTATAGCTAATTGACACTATGACCGCGGCTAGGGGGGTTGGCAGCGGCAATGGCGGCCACGGCCGCGTGCTTGCCGGCTCCGGCGAGCTAGCAGCGACTCGACCCCAAACGGTCTACCCCGCGAGCATCAGCACTTCGAGGCGAACCAAGAACACCGGAGAGGGAAGGCGGTAAGGGCACCGAGGAGCACGGCCACGCGCGAGCTCAGCTTGGCGGCGACAATGGCGGCCGCGGTGGAGGCGCAAGCTCGGCGAGCTCTATCTGAGGTCAAGCAGTTGTGTGGTGTGGTCCACGATGTGGAGGAGCTCACCGTGGAACTGTGACTACGAGGGATTGGGTGGTGGTGCTCGACTGCGGTGGATTTTTCAGTGGCGACCGCTGATGCTCCTCCGGTCGCCGCGCTCTCGGTGGAGAAGGGAACAAGGAGGCAGAAGAAATGAGCAGCGAGGAAGGGCCTCCGTGCGTCGTGGCGTCTTTGGGCAACCGAGGTGAGCACCGTGTCGACGCGTGTTGCCACGCAGCGGAGGCTTCCTGTCCCCGGTCGGCCACGCGCCGAGTTCGGTTTCTGAACTTCTGAAACGAAGTTTCAGTTAAGCCGAGCCTGACAGCGCGACTTTGACAACACAAAACTCCTAATCTAGGCCGATCTGGTATGATCCGTAGTTAGTAAAGTTGTAGAGGGACATGATGTCTACAAAATTGTCAACTAGAGCTCGAGCTGGTTCGGTTTATTTAGGGAGTTATAGCTCTCCAAAGTAGGTCACAAGAAAACTGACACTGAGTTTTAGTCAGAGAGATGACTGACAGCCAATAAAGATCAAGGCTCAACTCCTAAACCAGTGAGAACCAGGCTTGGGTGATGTTGGCAATGTTGTAGAGCTACATGAGGACTACAAGTTTGTCAATATGAGTGAAAGCTGGTTTGGCCTGGTTTGCAAACTACAAGCTCCTCAAGTAGGCCTCAATAAAACTGGAGGGTCAAATTTCAGACTTAGAAAAATTCTAAGTATTGAGGCCACTCCTCTAGCTGACTTGTGGGCCACTTTTGAGCATGTTCTGGTCAATTTCATGAGATGGTCATATTGAGACTTTTGTTCCTCATAAAATTCCCTACAACTTTGCTTAAGGGTGCTCTTCCATGCAAGGTCTCTAAGCTAGACTTTTTAATTGGTCAAACTAGAATCTCCTAGGGTCAAATGGTAGTCAAACATCTCTTGGAGGGCATTTTTGAAATTTTGATCAACATAAACCTTGCTCCAAAAGTTACCCTAAGTATAATTAGGGTGTTGTAGGACATGATTAGCTACTTTACCTTTTTGTCACACCAACTATCAAATACCCCATGATATAAGCCAACAAAAACCCTAGAACAATCACATGTGTTGCATTACATAAAATAGTAAACATGAATGATGCATGCTTATGCTTATGCAAATGCAATGAAATTATGGACTAAACACTTGAGGTGTTACATGGTGTAAGGTCCAAATGGCTAGAGGGGGGGGTGAATAGCCTATTTAAAAATTCTACAAGCTTCACTAAACAATCACGTTAGTATAAAAGATGGCTAAGCTAATTTTAGCATTAGCTCAACTATACTATGCAAGCCACCTATACAATTCTAGTGAAGCAAGGCTATGGTCTCTAATACACACCAACAAGACTAAGTCACTAAGCTACTTACTCCAATGTAATAAAAGCTACACTAAGATTAGTACAAGAAAGTAAAGAGCAAGTGACTTGATTCTTATACCAATAATGTAGAGAAGTAATGCACTCGAAGAATCAATCACAATGATCAACCACAAGAGAAATCCTCGACAAAGAGATGACATGAGATTTTTACCGAGGTTCACTTGCTTCCCGGCAAGCTACTCCTCGTTGTGGCGATACACCCACTTGTCGGTTCGTGAGTTAATCGACTATCAAGAGTTGAGCCCTCGGCGGGCGCCGCACAACCGCACACAAGATGGGGATCCTCCAAGCCACGAGCTCCACTAGAGTATCCAATTTGCGAACTCCCGTGGGGAAGGATCAAGAACCCCTTACAACACTCGGTGAGGGCTCCAACAATCTCCAATTGCGAGCTCAATCACCTCCGCTGCTCCAAGACGTCTACCGTGTCGGGAAACACGGAAGAGTAACAAGAAATCCGCAGCAACTTGAAGATCAAGTGCCTCTAGAATGCAACTCTCAAGCAATGCACTTAAATCTCACTCAATCTCACTCAAGATGTGCAACTATGCAAAGAGATGAGTGGAGGGGTTGTTCTCTAGCTCAAAGGATGTTTCTAGGTCTCAAAATGTGCAAGAGTTACCCTCAAACCCCGTACATCCTCTATTTATAGCGAAGGGGTACGCAGCTAGCTGTTACCGGACGACACAGTTGAAATCGCGCTGACCGGACGCACCGGTCAGGGTGACCGGACGCGTCCGGTCACTACAGGACAAGCGTGAACAGTGCGCATCAGAAGTTACCGTTGTCGTGACTGGACGCGCTTTAGCGTTTGACCGGACGCGCTACACCTGGCATCCGGTCGGAGTCCAGTAAGCTCCCACCGCGACCGGACGTGTCCGATCGCACATGACCGGACGCGCCGCGCGTCCGATCAGCACTCCGCTGCACTCTACTCCTCTGGACGCCTGACCGGACGCTCCGGTTCCGTGAGGGACCAGACGCGCCGGTCGCGCGCTCTACTTCTACGCACAGGTGAACTGACCGGACACGCTGGTCAGGCCAGACCAGCGTCCGGTCAGAAACCCTAGCTAGCAGCACCGAGTTGAACTGACCGGACGCGTCCGGTCAAACCGAGACCGCGTCCGGTCACCACAGTGACTGCCGTTCGCCTCCGTTTCTTTTTCGACTTCCGGCGCAATAGAAAATAGGCGTTTCACTTCCCTAAAAAGCGCCAAATCCTACCTCGCAAGCTCAGCGGGAGGGAGAGAGGAACCCAAACCCCTCTCTACCGCTTAAACTCAACCGCCTTCGCAAATGTGCTAACACCACCAAGTGTAAATCACCATGTGCATGTGTGTTAGCATTTTACAAACATTTTCAAGGCGTTATGTTAGCTCTCTACTATATCCTAATGCATATGCTCAAGACATTGATCTAGTGGCACTTGATTCTCGAGCTAACCATGATTGCCCCCCTTGATAGTCGGCTATGTATCCTAAATCCGATCAATCACTTCTCTACTCATCTTAGACCGGCAAAAGGAAAACTCTATGGTTATACCTTTGCCTTGCGCTCTTAGATCCTTCTCCTCCACTTGATCATCATGTCCATCATATTGTGTGCATCTCCACCATGATCATCATTTTATGTCCATGCACCATTTCTTTGTGATCTTGTGGCCACCATTCCTTGCCACGTACACCTTCATCACATGTGTTGCTTATGTCTAACTCAAAACACTTAACACATTGCATTAGCAACTTGGTGTCATTAATTACCAAAACCAAACTTGGGCTTTCAGATGGAAGTGCAGGAGAGTAATCATTTCTTTCTCTTCGGGCTGGAAAAAGGCATGCTTTATATTTCCATACATGATGTCCACGCGCTCATCAGACCTTGAAGTAGAATATCTGAAACCATTGAAATGAGCCTCAAGATTTCCTGTGAGCTTCCTCCCACGACCACCAAATGCAGGTCGTATCCACACATCATAAAGTTTCATCATCTTCATTCTGTTGTTTCCCATCTGAAGTTTCTCCTAGGTAACAAGAGTTGCCCTTTCAGCTCTCTCTGACTCCCTTGAAGCAACTTGCCTCCTCAACGTTTTGATCTGCTGAACAACTTCACTGCTATGCCGTGGATCTTTTGAGCGGAATGTAATTTCTTTCAGATAGATAGCACCTTGAGAATTCAGCTTGCTATCATTTGAGAATGGCATGCTAGGCACATTGAAGAAGATGCGGATAGTGCAGGTGCGGTTGTCCTAGTGGCTGGTCACACTCTTTACAGTAGAAACATGGAAAGGAACCATACTGCCATAAATAGGTAAGAGGGCAGCTTCATTCTTCTGATCTACTTGGATCACCAAATCTCTTACAAATGGTACATCATTGACATTCTTATATGCAACAAGCTCATTTGAAGCCCTCGCAGGACCACGTCCCTCACCAGATCCAGAACCACCCCCAGCAAGCCTTCTAGCAATCTCTTCATTCTTTTGGCGAGCAAGTTCAGCCTGGTGCTGTCTCCGGAGCTCTTCCTTTGACATCTCCTGGTTGTCCGACCTGAGAGTTGCCTTGGTTGGCACGACATCTATGGTCTTCGACTCTATCTTCACCTCAGCAGCATCATCATCATCTTCATTGAACGAATAAGCAACATCTTTGACTGCCTTGGAGCAAGGTGCTGTTAAGATCTTGTGTGCTCTTTCATTGACTAAAACTGTATCAGCTAACAACAGTGAAAACTGCTTTGTCTTCTCACTGGTTGTTTCTGCCTGGACGTTATGCAAACCAAGGGATACATTAAAAACCATTCCCTGTTTTATCCTACGATCATTCTTGGCATTCAGATTTAAGCCAGATTCTCGGAATTCAAGGCCTATTCCAGTTCCAGCTGACTTTGTTAGATTAGGAAGAAGTTCAGGGGCATCCCTCTCAATCACTGCCACTGCAGCTTGATAAATTGCACTCATCTGATTGCCTGGTTTCACTTGTTCAACAGCAGCTTCATGAGCTTTCAAAAGGGTCTCACTCTCATATGCTTTACTCTGCGTAGGGGTAGCATCAATAAGATATGTCCGAGCAACATTTGAACAATAGCTACTGTATTTGGAACCAATTGCACAGATGATAACACTTGCTGAATCATAATACAAGTACTCGTCGTTGCTGGACGCACCAGGCTTGAGATCAAACTTACCCCCACTTTGAAAGACTGGAGGGTAGCATATATCAACATTATCAGGCTTCAATTTAACCTTAACCTTGAGCGGATCAAGAATAGCCTTCTCTGTGTCATCCATCAATGATGAGTGTGAGACTTTCTTCTCCTCATCGATAACCTTCTCCAACTTAGGAACCACAAAATTTTTCAGAACAGATGAAGTTAAGTAAGCAGCCTTCTTCACACATGTGATCTCTGTGGTGTCCTTCACAGCAAAGAGCTCAGAGAAGCCGTTTGTTACATCTACAAGTCGTAGGCCTGATCCAGATAACTTTTCTGTCCATGTTTCAAGAAGCTTACCCTCAGGTACCTCTTTGGCAATGTGTCCAACAACTGGCTTGTCTGATTTCGATTGACTACGAGCAGCCTGCACTATGTCATCCATCAAGTCAGAACCATCACCATTCTTGGTTTTCACATGCAACACAATGTCAGCACCAACAGCCTCGTTTGCTGCCTTCTTGAGGGTCCCAATAAGATTTGCTTTCTTCTGACTGCATAAAACATGTATTTGCCTGTGCAAGAAGACAATTATCGTTTCTGGAAATTCATATCCAAATAACCAAATATCCAGGGCAGACGATTTCAAATAACGAAGATCATCAGAAGGAGGTGGGGTAGCAATGGCAATAGCATCAGACGAACTCCAAAGATTAGACTTGTGCTCCTTCCAATGGTCATAGAATACCTTCAGTCGCTTACTGAAGTTCTCTAGATTAATTGTATAGGCGCCAGATCCCCCTTTGGCATTACCATTATCAGCCATCTTTGTCAATGAGCTAACATTAACCAAGGCAACTGCAGAAACAATTGATCCGAAGTTAGCAAACAAGAAAATCACAAGGTTATCCTAACAGTAAGCCATGAAAGTGTGAGAATTAGCAAATACTTAAGAACAAAACAAAAAATTGTACAGGCAAATATGATGGAGCAGTAGCCATACAGGATATCAAAATTGATAGCGGTTATCAAAATAGCATTTTCATTATAGAAACGAGAGCAACTTGCAAGTTACTTCAATTACTATGGATTAGCTAAGTCACAACAGGCAATCATTGTCCCAATAACATCAACAGTGCATACAAAGATGTTTCTTTTAACACATAATACAAAAGGGAATTTTCCTAGTCCATACTTGCAATCTTCTTAAAAGCATGTCAACTTCCACGAATCAGTTTGGGAAGGGGAATTGGAATCCAAATCCTTAGGATTTACTTCATTGAAACAGGCCTGCAGTGACTGCGAAACCATGAATAAATATCTATACAGCTGATAACGGATGTACCACACCACTTGGATCTATTACTTTAATAAATATTAAAAATGCTAGTTTTGTGTATCTATTAAGCCATCGTGGTGAAGAAAAACACTTAACGGGAGCATTTCAGTAATCTGGTATTTAAGACACTGATGATATGCCAATCATGTCGTATAGAACAATAACATGGGATTTCAAAAGTTCTATTACTTTGCAATCTACTTAACAATTTTAAGTTCTATTACAGCACAGTAGGTCGCAGATTCTCAAATATAGCAGTATCAGATTTAGGAAATTAACAGAAGGCATTCAGGCTCGCATCAAGTTTGTTCTTCCTCATTTGTCTCATTCTCATCCACACATCAAGCCGGAGAAAATACAAACCAAAAGACACAGCTTGCACTAGCACTACTCATATTTGGAGACGCCATCTATTGCACACAATAAGCATGGTAAACCCTAATCAGTACGAGGAAATGGGGAACATGAAAAATCAAGCAACGAGAAGTCGTCAACAGCTACAGAAATAGACTAGATCGAGAATGGGAAGGGGCAAGTGGTGGACAACGAGATCAAGCAACGAGAAGTCAAGAACTGCAGAAACAGAGTAGCACGAGAATGGGGAACGGGATGAACTCACGGGTAATCGCTGGATCGACGTCGCGGGGGTGCAGGAATGTCCCTGGTGGCCGGTGAGCAGGGGCGGGGGGTCGTCACCGGCGGCCGCCGAGCGTGGGCGGAGGCTCGTCGCCGGCGGCCGGCGAGCGGGGGCGAGGCTCCCTCTATGCGTCGCGCTGGTGTGCCGCAGAGGCGGCACGAGGTGGTGGCGCGCGGGCGTCGGGCGGGGGCTAAAGGCCTTAGAGTTGTAGGGCGTCGGGGACACAGGGAGACAAGGCCGCCGTACTGCTTGTTGAGCTGGGCCGTATCGGATAGGCCAGATAGGTATCGGGCCACGTTCTAATATTCTTCGCGAAATTAAGTACAAATTCAGATCGGCCCATGTACTCAACATTTTTTACACTAATATTCATGTGGCCGCGGCCACGGAGCTCGGAGCTCCGGTGAAACCCTAGCTCGTCCGCGGTGCCACCTTCCTTCTTCTCCCCCCAACCCCCCCCCCTCCCCCGGCCGCCGCCATGGCTACCGCCGTCACATGGTCGAAGCTCTCTCGTCCTAACCTGGCCCAACCACCCTTGTCGCCGCCAGCTCCCCTAAGCCACTCATCGACCACCCCCGCTGCCTTGCCTACATGCCTCCCCCCGCCGGCCATTCTATAGCCCACTAGAGTTGGAAGAGATGATAGGGAGAGCTCGCCGGAACCCTAACTCAGTGACCCAGGAGGAGGAGGAGGCCTACCTAGCGCGGATTCGGCGCTGCCGCCGGATCGGGTTGATCCGCCACCGCCGTAGCCATGGCCACGCGCGGGGGAGGCGCTAGGGCGCGGGCACAGGGAGGAGGTTGCCGGTGAGGTTGTCGTGAGAGAGAGAGAGGGGGGAGGGAAGGGAGGGAGGCAAAGGTGTGCAGGCGCGTGGGGGTGTGCCGTGTGGGCGGGGTGTGTGGGCGGAAGCCACAAATAATGCACGTTTAGATGTTAGCATTTCTGTTATGTTATATAGTCCTTCGGGCGCCATAACCCACATTTCTCTTCTTATAAAGCTAAAAAGCATATAGTGATAGGCAGTGGCGAAGGCAGGACAGAGGATAAGGGGGGCTAAAACAATAGAGATGTTGATTTGCATGAAGATTTAATATTAAAATCAAGCTTTTGCTACAGTGATTAGTGGTGAAATCAAGCTATTAGGGGGGCTGCAGCCCACCCAGCCCCCCTGCTGGATCCGCCACTGGTGATAGGTACGGTGGACAATAAGTCAAGAACAACACTTGTCGAGAAATTTCTTTAAAAAGAAAAAAAACTAGTCAAGTGATTTCCTAAAAAAAGATTCTATATGTGTGTAATGGCATTAACATATGTTACAGGTTTCTTAGGTGACAGCAAGATATATATTGTGTTATCCTCTTGCAAAATTGAAAGTGATGCCGCACGTTGGTGCATGGTATATGGAACACCAAGACTTCTTGAGTTGTCCTAAGATTACTACCACAAGAGGCATATAGCTGAATCTGCCATATTTTCCTAAGGAATATTGCACACATCTTTGCACTAGATAGAGATCCTCCATCAGTAGGAAACGCATGCAACTCCACAATCGCGTCAGATAGGCCATGTTCATGAACCCTAAGGGCAATCATAGTCTAGATGACCAAGGGAAAGAGCAAATTTTCTATTTGACATCACCTGCAAGCGCAAGGTCCATGGAGCTTGTGCACGTGGCCCTAAGCTTTAGCCTTCGTCTAGGGTTCCTCTAACGACACCTATGAAGCAACAAGTAATCATATGTGGCAGCGTCCATATCAATTCTTATCGAACCTTTACCATACATTCCTGCCGATAACATTGCCAATGTCAAGTCATATTGGTTTGCATTGATGTTCACAGATGTGTGTTGTTTCTTTTTTTTTGCGAAATGTGTAGTGCAGCAACAAAGTAGCAAGCCCTCACCAACAACAATGCTAGGCTTTGCTGGATCAAGAACTCCTCCACTGGATTCCTTCTCCACCAATAGTACGAAGGGCACCTAGATCAAGCTATACCAAAGCAGGAAGTTGAACTTCAATTCCCCCTCCATTTGTTGACGGTTTAGCACAATTAGAGTTATCATTTTGTTAGAATTGATAAACTGCTAGATCCAGAGAGAGACCATGGTTGGTTTCCATTGTTTTCAAGATTTCTTCCTTTACTGCATTTGTCTTAGCAAAACTATTATACAATGAAATGCCAATTGTTGTCCTGGATTTTTTTTATTGTTCACACAAGCATCTGTCAACACAATGCAAGAGATTTCCAATTTATGACGCAGCAAAAAATGAATAGAAAAAGTGTCTCCAATTTATATTCATAGCATAAGGTCTTTTTCAAGATATATGAAATTAATGATTTGCCAAGAATTGTATTAAAACTCAAGTTAAGACACTTGTCATATTACATATTGTCCTTTTGCTCTTTTTTTGTATTCTATGTTAGATTATTTCATTTATATTTTAGGTGCTCGTAGTTACGCATGAGCCAATAACTAATAACTAATTAATAGTAAAAGTAATGTATCTAGAAAAAACAAAGACATCTTATAGTAAACATGTGACTAAAAAACCATCCATCTCAACACCTAATCATGTACCACCCAACCCAATCCATTCAAAAAAAAGACCAAGCCAAAGTGACCGGTTGAAAGCCCAAGTTTGGTTTTGGTAATTAATGACACCAAGTTGCTAATGCTATTGTATCAAGTGTGATTAAGCTAGGCATAAGCAACATGTGATGGAGGTGGAAATGGCATGAAGAGATGGCCACTAGACCACATGATTTGGTGCATGAAATGATGAGCAAGATCATGGTGGAGATGCACATGAAATGATGGACATGATGATCAAGTGAAGGAGAAGGATCTAAGAGCGCAAGGCAAAGGTATAACCATAGGGTTTTTCCTTTTGCCGGTCTAAGTTGAGTAGAGAAGTGATTGACCGGGTTTAGGATACATAGCCGACTATCAAGAGGGGCAATCACGGTTAGCTCGGAAATCAAGTGCCACTAGATCAATGTCTTGAGCATATGCATTTAGGATCTAGTAAAAGAGCTAACATAACGCCTTGGAAAATGTTTGTGAAAATGCTAACACACGAGCACATGGTGGTGAACACTTGTTGGTGTTAGCACATTTGCGAAGGCAGTGGAGTTTAAGTGGTAGAGAGGGGTTTGGGTTCCTCTCTCCCTCCCGCCGAGCTTGCGAGGCGGGATTCGGCGCTTTTTGGAGAAGTGAAACGCCTATTTTCTATTGCGCCGAAAGTCGGAAAAGAAACGGAGGCGAACGGAGGTCACTGCGTGCACCGGACGCTGCACCGGACGCGGTTACTGTGCGACCGGCGCGTCCGGTCTGGCGAACAGCGGTTCACGAGGACCACCGGACGCGGTGCGCGTCCGGTCACAGGCCACCGGACGCGTCCGGTGGTCCAGGGAGCTTACTGGACTCCCACCGGACGCGGGCACTGTGGCGTCCGGTCCGTTCTTCAGCGCGTCTGGTGGTTGTTTTGCAGTGCGCGGCTCGGTGTTGACCGGCGCGTCCGGTGGGTCACGGGACCGGCGCGTCCGGTCGTGACCAGCGCGTCCGGTCGCTCGGTCGAGCGCGTCCGGTCAACGGTAACGGCTAGTTTGAACGGCACTATTCTCGTCTGTCGCGTAGTGACCGGACGCGTCCGGTCACCCGGACCGGCGCGTCCGGTGTGCGCGATTTCTGCTGCGTCGTTTCTAACGGCTAGTTGCGTACCCCTTCGTTATAAATAGATGGTGGCCGGGGTTTGAGGGCAACTCTTGCACATTTTGAGACCTAGAGACATACTTTGAGCTAGAGAACAACCCCTCCACTCATCTCTTTGATTGATTGCACATCTTGAGTGAGATTGAGTGAGATTCAAGTGCATTGCTTGAGAGTTGCATTCTAGAGGCACTTGATCTTCGAGTTGCTGCGGATTTCTTGTTACTCTTCCGTGTTTCCCGACACGGTAGACGGCTTGGAGCAGCGGAGGTGATTGAGCTCGCAATTGGAGATTGTTGGAGCCTTCACCAAGTGTTGTAAGGGGTTCTTGATCCTTCCCCGCGGGAGTTCGCAAATTGGATACTCTAGTGGAGCTCGTGGCTTGGAGGATCCCCATCTTGTGTGCGGTTGTGCGGCGCCCGCCGAGGGCTCAACTCTTGATAGTTGATTAGCTCGCGAACCGACAAGTGGGTGCATCGCCACAACGAGGAGTAGCTTGCCGGGAAGCAAGTGAACCTCGGGATAAATTCTTGTGTCACTCTCTTCCCGAGGATTTCTCTTGTGTGATTGATTGATTGGTACTCCTCACCTCTACACGGCGGTATAATCACTCGAAGCTCTTCTCTCGATTTACTTCTTGTATCTTCTTCTTGTTGTTGTGTTTAGTGGATAGCCTTGTACTAGATTTGTGTAGGTGGCTTGCTTAATTAGTTAAGTGCTAGTGCTTTGCGGTTCGCCACCTTTCGTACTAACTTGTGGTTAAGTAATTTGTGTAGAAGTTTTTATTAGGCTATTCACCCCCCCCCTCTAGCCTATTTGGACCTTACAAGTGGTATCAGAGCAGAGGCACCGTTTATTTGAGGCTTAACAACCTACGGTGAAGAAGAAATGGCTCAAATAAGTTTGCACATCAACAACACCAAGAAGGCACCTCACTTTGATGGCACAAATTATGCATATTGGAAGGTTAAGATGACCGCACACCTCAAGTCAATCAATAGAGAAGTGTGGAAAGTCACCGAAACCAAATTTGAGGTTGCTAATCCGGAAGCACCTACACCGGTGGAAGAGAAGAAGCTCCAATGCAATGATATTGCCATTAGTGCTCTTCATGAGGCTTTAGATGACAAGACATTTGAGCAAGTGAAGAACATAGAAGTTGCACATGATGCTTGGGCCAAGCTAGAAGAAACATTTGAGGGCACCGAAGGCACAAAGACCGCTAAAGCATATATCTTGCAAGAAAAATTTTCAAGCTTCAAGATGCAAGATGATGAGAGTGTACCGGAGATGTTTCATAGGTTGCAAGTCATTGTAAATGAGCTCAAGGCACTTGGAGAAGAAGTGAAGGACAATCAATTCTCTATGAAGTTCCTAAGAAGCCTACCTAAGAGATTTGACACATTGATCACCGTGCTAGTGAGGACTACATTGAAGGATTCAACTCCTCAACAAATATTTCAAGAAGTGATGACCGATGACTCATATAGAGAAGATGATGAGAAGGATGAGTTGGTCAAGAAGAAGAAGAAGGAGAATGAGAAGAAAGATGATGAAAAGAAGAAGAGTGTGGCATTCAAAGCCACCACATCCAAGGGCAAATCCAAGATTGAATCATCAAGTGAAGAAGACTCAAGCTCTTGTGATAGTGATGACATTGATGAGAAGATGGCTCTCTTTGTCAAGCAATTTGGCAAATTCATGAAGAAGAAGGGCTATCGTGCAAGGAGGAGGAAGAACACATCTAAGAAGAATGAGCATACCATGAGATGCTTTAGATGCCATAGCAAGGACCATCTCATTGCAAAGTGTCCTTATGATAGTGATGATGAAGATGCTATCAAGAAGGAAAGGAAGAAGCAAAAGAAGAAGCAAGAAAAGAAGGAGAGTTCTCATAAGAAGAAGAATGATTCTCATGTTGCTACATGGGATAGTGATGATTCCTCAAATGATGATGAGGATGACTACAAGAGCAAGAAGAAGGGACATGCTAGCATTGCTATCCAAGAGAAGGTCTCCCTCTTCGACACTCCATCGTGCTTCATGGCTAAGGCCACTAAGGTATCATCCGATAATGAGAGTGATCATGATAATGCTAGTGATAGTGATAGTGATAGTGATGAAGAAGAATTCACTAAAGATGAACTAATCACTATGCTAGAAGATTGCACTCAACATTATAAAGAATCTGGAAAGGAATGCAAGGGCTTGCTTAAGGAAAAGAAAAACCTTATGCAAGAACTTGATGAGCTTAGAGCATCTTATGAGAGTCTAAAGGTAGACCATAAGAAACTTCAAAAGTCTCACACTAAGCTTGAAGAAGCTCATTCCTCTCTAGTTGAAAAATGTGAAAACATGCCAACTAATGTTGAGAAAGCTAAAACTTGCAACATAGGCATATCTTGTGATATAATTGATGAATCTTGTCATAAGCCTATTGTTGTTGCTCCCACTAACCCTTCATGTAGCACATCTACATCATCCTCATCTAGTAGTGATGGGTTCACTTGTGACTCCACACTTATAGTTGAGAATGAAAATCTCAAGAAGGAGGTAAAAGAGCTCAATCACACCTTGGCCAAGGCTTATGGTGGTGAGGACCGCTTGCTTATGTGCTTGGGTAGCCAAAGAGCTTCTCTCTACAAAGAGGGATTGGGCTATAACCCCAAGAAAGGCAAGGCCGCTTTTGCTCCTCACAAGACTCGTTTTGTGAAGAACAAGGGTAGCTATTGCAAAAGTTGCAAGCAAGTTGGTCACATAGAGCAATATTGCATGAACAAGAAATCCAATGCTAATGTATCCTCAATTAAGTTTGATTCTTTCTATATACTTACCAAGGGTACAAATGGTGTTCATGCTAAGTTCATTGGTGCACCATGGATGGGCTCAAAGAAGAAAGCCATTTAGGTACCAAAGAGCTTGGTCACTAACCTTGGAGGACCCAAACAAGTTTGGGTACCTAAAAAGAATTGATCTTATCTTGTAGGTCAATTACAAAGCCGGAGGAAGGCATTGGGTGCTTGATAGTGGGTGCACTCAACACATGACCGGGGATTCATGTATGTTCAAATCAATTGATACAAGTCAAAATGGTGGTTTTGATGCTATCACCTTCGGCAACAACAAGAAAGGCAAGGTCAAGGGGCTTGGTAAAATTGCTATCTCAAATGACATGAGCATATCAAATGTATTGCTAGTTGAGAGCTTGGACTTCAATCTTTTATCGGTGGCTCAACTTTGTGATCTTGGCTTCAAGTGCATATTTGGTAGTGATGATGTTGAAGTCATAAGTGTTGATGGATCAAATTTGATATTCAAAGGATTTAGACATGGTAGCTTATACTTGGTTGACTTCAATGATAGTAAGACACAATTGACATCATGCTTGCTTAGCAAATCTAGTATGGGTTGGTTATGGCATAGAAGGCTTGGTCATGTTGGAATGAAACAATTGAACAAACTTTTGAGGCATGACTTAGTTAGAGGCTTGAAAGATGTGACTTTTGAAAAGGATAAACCTTGTAGTGCTTGTCAAGCCGGCAAACAAGTTGGAAATGCACATCCTAGGAAGAGTGAAATGAGCACATCAAAGGCATTTGAGCTATTGCACATGGACTTGTTTGGGCCAACAACATACACTAGTATTGGTGGAAACAAGTATGGTTTTGTGATTGTTGATGACTATACTAGATACACTTGGGTGTTCTTTCTCTATGACAAGAGTGATGTTTATGATCTATTCAAGTCTTTTGTCAAGAGAGTGCAAAATGAGTTTGAGACTACCATCAAGAAGATTAGAAGTGACAATGGTAGTGAGTTCAAGAACACAAGAATTGAAGATTTATGTGATGATCTTGGTATTGGACATCAATTCTCACCAACATACACTCCTCAATCCAATGGTGTAGTTGAAAGGAAGAATAGAACTTTGATTGACATGGCTAGATCAATGCTTAGTGAATACAATGTGAGTCATTCATTTTGGAGTGAAGCTATCAACACGGCTTGCTATTGTAGCAACCGTCTTTATTGCCATGGAAAGCTTGGAAAGACACCATATGAGCTATTGAATGGAAGAAAGCCCAACATTGCATACTTTAGAGTGTTTGGTTGCAAATGCTATATTCTCAAGAAAGGCACTAGATTGAGCAAGTTTGAAAAGAAATGTGATGAAGGGTTCTTGCTTGGCTATTCTACCACAAGCAAAGCATATAGAGTTTGGAATCTCACAAATGGCACCTTGGAAGAAGTTCATGATGTTGAGTTTGATGAAACCCAAGGGTCTCAAAATGAAGCTCAAAACCTTGATGATGTGAGAGGATATCAATTGTCAAATGCAATGAAGAATATGGACATTGGTGACATAAGGCCGAGGCAAGTTGATGATGATGATGATACTCATGTGATCAACCAAAGTGTGCAAATTGATACAAATCAAGCAAGCTCTAGTGGTTCTCATGATGAAGTACAAGATCAAGGTCAAGCTAGTGGAAGCAATCAACTCCCAATACTCCAACCTACTAGTATTGCAAGAGATCATCCATTGGATCAAATCATTGGTGGAATTCAAAGTGGTGTTCAAACTAGATCAAGATTAGCATCCTTTTGTGAGCACTACTCATTCGTGTCACTTGAAGAACCTAAGAAAATAGAAGATGCTTTGAAGGATTCCGATTGGGTAAATGCCATGCATGAAGAACTAAACAACTTTGCTAGAAATCAAGTTTGGGAACTTGTGGAGAGACCAAAGAACTACAATGTAATTGGCACCAAGTGGGTCTTTAAAAATAAGCAAGATCAAGATGGCATGGTTGTGAGGAACAAAGCAAGATTAGTAGCACAAGGATACACTCAAGTTGAGGGTCTTGACTTTGGAGAAACATATGCACCGGTTGCAAGATTGGAGGCTATTAGAATCTTATTAGCATATGCTTGTGCACACAACATCAAGCTCTATCAAATGGATGTCAAGAGTGCATTTCTTAATGGTTACATCAATGAAGAAGTTTATGTTGAGCAACCTCCCGGTTTTGAAGATGACAAGAAGCCCAACCATGTTTACAAGCTCAAGAAGGCATTGTATGGTTTGAAACAAGCACCTAGAGCATGGTATGAGAGATTGAGGGACTTTCTTCTCTCTAAAGGGTTCAAGATGGGAAAGGTTGACACCACTCTCTTCACCAAGAAAATTGGAAATGACTTGTTTGTGTTGCAAATCTATGTGGATGACATTATCTTTGGATCAACCAATCAAGATTTTTGTGAAGAATTTGGAAATATGATGGCAAATGAGTTTGAGATGTCTATGATTGGAGAGCTTAGTTACTTCCTTGGACTTCAAATCAAGCAAATGAAGAATGGCACTTTTGTAAGTCAAGGCAAGTACATCAAGGACATGATCAAGAAGTTTGAATTGCAAGATGCTAAGTCAATAAGTACACCAATGGGCACAAATGATCAATTGGGTATTGATGATAGTGGTAACATGGTAGATCAAAAGCAATACCGGTCTATGATTGGAAGTTTGCTCTATGTCACCGCTTCTAGGCCGGATGTGATGTTTAGTGTGTGCAAGTGTGCAAGATATCAAGCTTCACCTAGAGAAAGTCACTTGAAAGCAACCAAGAGGATATTGAGATATCTTAAGGGCACTCATGATGTTGGATTATGGTTTCCAAAGGGGTCTAATTTTGAGTTGATTGGATATTCGGACTCCGACTATGGTGGATGCAAGATTGATAGAATGAGCACAAGTGGCACTTGTCAATTGCTTGGAAGGTCTCTTGTTTCATGGTCATCAAAGAAACAAAATAGTGTTGCACTATCTACCGCCGAGGCTGAATACATTAGTGCCGGTAGTTGTTGTGCACAATTGCTTTGGATGAAGGCCACCTTGAATGACTTTGGAATCAAGTTCAAGAATGTGCCATTGTTTTGTGACAATGAAAGTGCTATCAAGATGACTCAAAATCCGGTTCAACATTCAAGAACAAAGCACATTGATATAAGGCATCACTTCATAAGAGACCATCAACAAAAGGGTGATATTAGCATTGAGAGCATTGGCACCGAAGATCAACTAGCCGACATCTTCACAAAGCCACTTGATGAGAAGAGATTTTATAAGTTGAAGAATGAATTGAACATACTTGACTTCTCCAACTTGAAATGAGTGCACCCCCACATTCTTATATGACATGCCTCTCCTCCGACATAGCAAGGTAAAGTTGTTTGGCATATCATCCATACTTTGCTAAGGACATGGTTAGAACATATAGACATATTTGCATGACAAATAGGCTCATTCATGAAAATTAAATGAGTTTAATGTGTATATGGTACCACTATTGCTTCTATGTTTGATTGATCTAGTGGTAGCATATGACATGTTTGTGGGCTTGCAAACCTAGTGTTGAATCTAGAAAATGAGCTCATGATGTGTAATTCAACATGGTCAAGATAACCCTTATACTTTATGAGGTGTGAAGAAGCTTGTCCTTGGTTCAAACCGAATTACATATTCTAGGCAAGTGATCTAGATTGAACCATAATTTGGACTCCCTCATATTGATTGACTTAACTCTCACTAAAATTGGCACCTTTTTGGTGATTGTTGACAAAGGGGGAGAGAAAAGTCACAAAGATAGAAAAGTCACAAAGGGGGAGAAAGATATAATAAGAGGGGAGAGAAAAGTCACAAAAAGAAAAAGTTACTAAGGGGGAAAGAAAGCATAAGATAAGACTTTGGAAAGGAATCAATTAAATTTGAGCACACAAGTAGGGGGAGCAAGCTCATGAACTATTTGTTGCATTTGTATGCGCATTAACATGGTGAATTGTTGCATTGCAAAGCTTAAGTTCATATTCATGTTTGTTTGGTGATTGCTAGAATTAGAACTTGAATGATGATTTGTTAAGAGTAGTTTTTTTTTAAATGGTATCTAGACACCTTTGCTTTTAATGTTGATCTCACGGGGTACTATAGTGTTTGTGATCTTTACAAGTGATGAATTACAAATGGTGTCTAGCTACATCGATGCTAAGGATGGTATATAAAGGCAACTCCGATTGGTATCACGCTTCAAAGGTCCATTCTATATACCTTAGCATCAATTTGATAGTAGCAACTCTCCCAAAATTCTAATCCATACATATGTGCACAATTGAACCAAACTCATGAAAGCACATATGTAGGGGGAGCTAATACTATCGAAATTGAAAATTGATTTCATTTCATATCTTTGTAATGGTTGTCATCAATTACCAAAAAGGGGGAGATTGAAAGCCCAAGTTTGGTTTTGGTAATTAATGACACCAAGTTGCTAATGCTATTGTATCAAGTGTGATTAAGCTAGGCATAAGCAACATGTGATGGAGGTGGAAATGGCATGAAGAGATGGCCACTAGACCACATGATTTGGTGCATGAAATGATGAGCAAGATCATGGTGGAGATGCACATGAAATGATGGACATGATGATCAAGTGAAGGAGAAGGATCTAAGAGCGCAAGGCAAAGGTATAACCATAGGGTTTTTCCTTTTGCCGGTCTAAGTTGAGTAGAGAAGTGATTGACCGGGTTTAGGATACATAGCCGACTATCAAGAGGGGCAATCACGGTTAGCTCGGAAATCAAGTGCCACTAGATCAATGTCTTGAGCATATGCATTTAGGATCTAGTAAAAGAGCTAACATAACGCCTTGGAAAATGTTTGTGAAAATGCTAACACACGAGCACATGGTGGTGAACACTTGTTGGTGTTAGCACATTTGCGAAGGCAGTGGAGTTTAAGTGGTAGAGAGGGGTTTGGGTTCCTCTCTCCCTCCCGCCGAGCTTGCGAGGCGGGATTCGGCGCTTTTTGGAGAAGTGAAACGCCTATTTTCTATTGCGCCGAAAGTCGGAAAAGAAACGGAGGCGAACGGAGGTCACTGCGTGCACCGGACGCTGCACCGGACGCGGTTACTGTGCGACCGGCGCGTCCGGTCTGGCGAACAGCGGTTCACGAGGACCACCGGACGCGGTGCGCGTCCGGTCACAGGCCACCGGACGCGTCCGGTGGTCCAGGGAGCTTACTGGACTCCCACCGGACGCGGGCACTGTGGCGTCCGGTCCGTTCTTCAGCGCGTCTGGTGGTTGTTTTGCAGTGCGCGGCTCGGTGTTGACCGGCGCGTCCGGTGGGTCACGGGACCGGCGCGTCCGGTCGTGACCAGCGCGTCCGGTCGCTCGGTCGAGCGCGTCCGGTCAACGGTAACGGCTAGTTTGAACGGCACTATTCTCGTCTGTCGCGTAGTGACCGGACGCGTCCGGTCACCCGGACCGGCGCGTCCGGTGTGCGCGATTTCTGCTGCGTCGTTTCTAACGGCTAGTTGCGTACCCCTTCGTTATAAATAGATGGTGGCCGGGGTTTGAGGGCAACTCTTGCACATTTTGAGACCTAGAGACATACTTTGAGCTAGAGAACAACCCCTCCACTCATCTCTTTGATTGATTGCACATCTTGAGTGAGATTGAGTGAGATTCAAGTGCATTGCTTGAGAGTTGCATTCTAGAGGCACTTGATCTTCGAGTTGCTGCGGATTTCTTGTTACTCTTCCGTGTTTCCCGACACGGTAGACGGCTTGGAGCAGCGGAGGTGATTGAGCTCGCAATTGGAGATTGTTGGAGCCTTCACCAAGTGTTGTAAGGGGTTCTTGATCCTTCCCCGCGGGAGTTCGCAAATTGGATACTCTAGTGGAGCTCGTGGCTTGGAGGATCCCCATCTTGTGTGCGGTTGTGCGGCGCCCGCCGAGGGCTCAACTCTTGATAGTTGATTAGCTCGCGAACCGACAAGTGGGTGCATCGCCACAACGAGGAGTAGCTTGCCGGGAAGCAAGTGAACCTCGGGATAAATTCTTGTGTCACTCTCTTCCCGAGGATTTCTCTTGTGTGATTGATTGATTGGTACTCCTCACCTCTACACGGCGGTATAATCACTCGAAGCTCTTCTCTCGATTTACTTCTTGTATCTTCTTCTTGTTGTTGTGTTTAGTGGATAGCCTTGTACTAGATTTGTGTAGGTGGCTTGCTTAATTAGTTAAGTGCTAGTGCTTTGCGGTTCGCCACCTTTCGTACTAACTTGTGGTTAAGTAATTTGTGTAGAAGTTTTCATTAGGCTATTCACCCCCCCTCTAGCCTATTTGGACCTTACACCGGTCTATAGGACAACCCATGACAAGATATGCTCCGCTCAGTGTATATGATAGACAACCCATGACGAGCATCTCCAAGAGTTTATCAAATCAACTTGGCATCCATCTATTTTTGGCAAAACAGGAAAAATTATGCTCCAACAGTTTGGCATCCAACTTGGCAAATTTTAGCAACTTGGCAAATCTCCCCCCTCCACGCGTATATTTGCGCGCTGAGAGCGAGCGCGCATCCGGCTTCGCGTGCGGGGCTCTTCATTTCTTAGCGGGGCTCTTCGTTCGCTTAGCGGGACTCTTCGTTTCTTAGCGGGACTCTTCGTTCATTTAGCGGGCCTCTTCTTATTTTACCAAGTCCAAATGGCAAACTCTTGGAGATAGTCTATTTTTTCACTTGCCATATATTTTAGCAAGTTGTCAAATCATGATATTTGCCAAGTGAATTTTAGCAAACTCTTGGAGATGCTCAGGTCTCCTCCGCTCTGTATTTTTCAGCTTCACTCTTCGTTTTTCAGCCAAACGGATATAGCTCTACAAACCCTGCTCTAGGAACAAAAAAAGTAAAATTGTATGGTGATCCAGAAACTATAGGTTTTTGTAAAACTAATTTGTAGGGCAGTCCCAACTGGCCTTAACCCAACCTGAACAGGCTCAAGCCAAACTGACCGGTGATAGGCTCCAGACCATAATTCACGACCCATAACCTAACCCAACCTGAAAAGACCCAGCCATATAGGAAAACAAAAACCAAGAAATAGACTGACCCAACCCAAACCAACATGCCCATCAGGTGGGCAGGGCCAAAAGAAAAAATTTGGCACCACACAGCCCAGCGTTTGATTAGGTCTATAATCTTACCCAGCTCGCCAATGATGTAAACAGCAATAGAGGTACAGAAAAATGCCAAAAAGAAAAAAAAGACTCTGGCATCACTGAAATAACAGAGCCATAGACAAACAGCCCATGTCATAAACTGTTGTTATGCAGTAAGCCAGCAAAGATGAAACCATGTTTTAATGATCTTAACGGAAGAAGCAAGCATGATAAAATTATCTAGGCAAGCATTCGGTCCACAGACAATGCTCAAGCTGCATAGCATACCATACATCTGGCTTAAAAAAGGGGGTTGACAAAAATAACACTAATTAGTCAGCTCCATAATGGCAGTGACGATGTCCCCATTAGAAGCCTTGAGAGCCTTGACAGCCTTGGGCCTCGAAACAGATGCCTGGGTCATGACCAGCTCAATGTCCTTGGCCTCAACACCAGTATCATCAACCTCCTCCTCATTGTCCTCCTGGCCCAGGCCAGATGTCTCAGGCTTCGAGATCATTTGGCTCAAGTCAGGAGCCTTGAACTGTTCTGCAGCCTGGGTCTGCAGCTGAGAGCTGAGGTCCTCGATCTTGGCCTCGCCAAATATGACGTAGGTGTCTGAATTTGGGCTCTTGAACACATCTGGCTTGGAGATGACAAAAAGCATCTGGAAAAATAGCTTGTTAGCCAAACAACACATAACATGTCAGTTTGCGTGATCTGAATCTGAGTGAATGATTAATTACATTCTTGCTTTTCTTCACAGTGACACGGCTGACACCAGTGATGGGCTTCATGCCAAGCTTCAGCATGGCCTTGCGGCTCTTCTTCTCACTCCTGCTTTGCTTTGACTTGCCACTGGCATCCCCTTGTCCTGAAGACGAAAATGTGACCAATACTTGTCAGAGCACAGGGATTTGTTCCACACACCAGAGAACCAAACAGTCAGCAAATTCCCTGTGGCAGGGTACAGGGGGAACAAGAAAACTCATGGTATAACATTTGTTTGCCCCCACAGGCCACAGCCTTCTTGGTCATCAACAAATGAGGAAGCCTAATTAAGCCATACAGTTTACTTGTCTTTAAATGGTATGTGACTACGGCACTATGCACAGTTGGTGTGTGTTTTTTCTAAGAATGAGGTTGTGACATGTACCGGATATATATAAAACTATATACTTATGCAGTACAGGGCAACTACATAAAACAATAACAGCAAAAGCATCAACTACCTACAAGTCTTCAAGGCAAGCTAAACATGGTATACTTGGTAAGCTAATCATAACCTCAAACTTTACATAGTTACTCCAGGCCTTCACGATGAAGTTAACTTTAAACTCTAAATTGCGTCCACATATCACTTTATAGTGCCAAAAACAAAACCATGCATGCCCTTGCTCCAGCATGTACAACATTAACAATTATACATGCAGGCTCATGGACCTACAGTGGCACCACTGATGTGGCAACAAACTGGTTCTAGTAGCGCTTAATACAAAAAACATTAGAAGCGCCAAAACATTTCACAGATGTGAAATGAGACAAGAGAGCTGACGAGAGACACTTCAAACATAACCAAGCCAATGACAAGTTATAAGCATTACGAGCTTCAGGTTATTATAAGACGTTTCTTTCGTCACTATTAACTTTCACAGATTTACATTCTTATCACCAACCGGAATAACGCTAAACAGGAAGTACCAGATCACAATAACTTACCATCCAGTTCATCATCGTCCTTGTCATCGTCGTCATCATCCTCATCATCATCGTCCTCATCCTCCACCACAACCTCCTCTGCCTGTCCATGGCATTCAACAGATAAGTATGCCAGCATCAAGATCAGAATAGTTGGTGGACAACATTATTAACAAACCACACAGCACGCATAAGAACTACTAGCAGCACAAACAATTTTCCACCAGCCTTAATAACAGTAATAATACAAAAGGATGAATGAAATTTTACATGATCCAACTAGACCCATCTACGAAATCAAGCCACTTCAGGTTCATGAATCGGCAGCTAGCTAGAAAACATCAAGTTTCTATTGGATCACAGTATCCTGGCCTATGCGTCGCTGATTCAACAGTTCGAGGTCTTCTTTGTGTGAAATCTTTTTAGAACCAACCTCAAAAAGGGGCAGGGAGTTCCTAAAGTTCACTAAAGGTAGAAAAGAATGACCTGGTTTATGAGAAAAAATGGGTCCAACAAAAACCTCAGAATTGCAAAGGTTAGTTAATGGAAAACCAGCAAAAACCCACTATGGCAGCATGTCTGAAACGACGACCAACCCAACACAACGGAGCCCACCATAAGCCATCATTCCTGAGCTCGTCGCCATGGCCAAGCAACTCCAACTTCCTACACAAGACGTTGGCCAAACCACAACGGCACCACAGAGAAGATGCCACTAAGAGTCATCGTCGCTGAGCTAAACCCGCGCCGAAGCCCTGCCACACGCGGCCGGCAGCTGCCCACATACAGCACGCCGATGTCCGCGACGTGCAGCCGACGCAACAGCAAGGTCCTCCAAGTGGTGCGTCACCGTGCGCGCAAGTGCTGCGAGGCTTGCACGCCCTCGGCCCTGAGCCACCTGCTGCGTCGTCGACACATCATGCTGCCGCCATGGAGGACGCGGTGGTCCCCTGCCCCCCCGCGAGGACCCGCGCTAATCCAGCCTCCCAACCAAAGGGGCCCACCCGATCCAACTGTGGAAGCACCGGATCTCGCCGTCGCCGGCACCCTGAGGCTGGGAAACCACGGTCGCAGTCCGTCTCCGTGGTGACCACCATGGATGATGGATCTCGGGGGAACCCGAGTGTCGGGGGGAAACCCGAGTGAGGAAAAGCACCCGCCCCGCCATCCTTAAGGCTGCGCGGGCGACTTCCGGCGGCGGCGAGGCTGAAGAAGGAGGGGTGTTGTGGCGGCGGACCTTGCTCCGCCCGATCTACCGCTGGGGGCGACGCTGGTGTCGGTTCGAATTGTGTTCGTGAACGCTATTTCTAGTGCAGTACTTCTCTGAGCGAAATCTCACCTCGGTCTTCTGCTCCTCGAGCTTCTGCTGCTCGATCTGGGCGGCGAGCTCCTCCGCAGCCTGCGCCGTCATCTTGTGTATCGGTGGTGTGGGAGGGGCAGAGCGGCGGCGGCGGCGTGGCAAAAACCCTAGAGCAAACAAGCACGAAGGGGGTGGGCCGCTCTCTGCTGTATTTAAATCGTATATCGCGAAATCAGTTGGCCTTGGCCGCCAGGGCTTACCAGGAAGAGTGGGGACAGTGACTCAGTGAGAGCATATGGAAAGCTCATTAGAAATTTTATTACTACTGGCAGATATAGATAAACTAACTCCAGTTTGCAATCACAAAGCTACGGCAAGCATGCTTGAATATGACTTTGCTATTTAACTCGATTAAATACTATTTTTTGTGCTAATTGTGGTAAACATATGTAACTTATGAGCATGAAATTATTTCTACAGTGTTCTTGTGTTATGGTGAAAGTAATAAAAATATAAAATCTGTTGTTCGACACTTTTCACCAGGCTAAACCATTTTATGTTGTTATAAGCCTATCTAGCTTGTTATTTTTGTGGATATTGTTATACTTATCCAAATGGCATAAAATTTGAATAGTAGACTCTTGAGAGCATGTGTAGGTTGCTGTAATTTTTCCAGAATTTATTGAGCACTGGAAGTAGCAGTTCCAATTTTCACCTAAATTATTTGATAAATTAATAAAGGCTTATATATAATTGATTTGGGTCCAACCATGCACTTTTCTAGCATGTTTGTGATGTATGTAATCTATGAGTATTTATAAACTGGATTATACACAAAATTATTATAATCAAGATTGTAGATTATAATATAATAATCAGAGTTTTGTCTCTCTTATTGTTACGAGTGATTAATTTTATTGGAATCATATAATAATTTCACATGAAAAACAAAAAATTAGAAAAACATGCATATCAAAGGAGATCTTAGTATTTTACTTAGTGGAATCTGCTTGTCTAGCAGTGTACGTCAACGTAATAGCAGTATCGTTGAGAAGAAACTAAGCGTTACGAGAGACATATCGGATCACTTTTGAAGTTCCTAAGCTGGATATTCCTATTGACACGAACACTACCGCCCCGCAGTGCATGCTCCCATTCTTTCATCTCTGGACACCCATTAACCACCAAATGTCCCCCTCCCCACTTCCGACTTCTCTAGAGCATGTACTGGGCATTTTCAGCATGCACAACTCTTGACTCTCTGTGGTTGAAGATGCAAGTGAGGGAGAGAGAGGTTTGTTTGCTTCAACGCGAGGCAAGATTACCTGCCGCGCTATGCATCCCTAGGCATCTAATTTCAGTCGCCTGTTAAGATGTAGATTGATACTTGGGGCATCCATCTGCCTGGGAGGGTAGGAACCAAACAAGTCATAAATGCCTCATGGTGTGTGTAGTGAGATACAACAACTATGGCAGTGGCTTAGACTGTCCGCAGTGGCGTACTCTAAATGATACTCTAAAGCTTTAGAGTACGAATATAGAGTAAAAACTGCTGCACTGGATACTCTAAAACGATACTCTATTCTTTCTCTTACTCTATATTTAGAGTAGAACAGTGTTTACTCTATAGTGCGCAGTGGCGGGCCCTACTGGCTAAACCAAGGAAAAAAATGCTATAACTCACAAACCAAAAATCCAAATTAAATTTTGATTGCACCATTAAATTCGTCTCAATAAATCCTTCAAAACTAGATCACTCATGGATATATTTAGATAAAGTGACAAGTGGGTCCTATAGTAGATAGAGTAGATAGAGGATGATATAGATGATGGATGGGTGCGGGAAAATTGAGTATAGAGGAGAGAATCTTGCTGACTAGGACGTATAGAGGATGAATATAGAGGACCATGAGTGCGGATAGCCTTAAAACTTTCTTCTGAACACAGGTTTCACAGCGCCAATTTGCAACAAGCCATTAACAACCAGACATTGATGTAGTTTGTGCATAATGGGTGGCAGCACTTGTTAGGAAGAGTATGTGCCAAAGGCTCCCGTAAGATCCATAATAACACCAATATAATTTATGCCTTGTAATTTTTTCTTTACCTTTTGTTGCGGGCAGGGACGCATAAGAGGCTCTTGTCAGCAATAAAAAAACAGAAAATTTATGCGCCCATAAGTTACACTTTAGTGAACAATAGCGACACTTCCACTACTCAGACTTGTTTTGCACTAAAGAAAAAAGAAGAGCAACTCACTCAAATATATGTTTTCCTATGAGACTTTGAAGTGGTACAGTATTGTGGAGGAAAGAGAATGATGTTTCCTTTATTCCAAACACTATCCTCATTTTTTTATTTTGTTTTCCCCACTTTTTCTAAAATAATTTCTTTAATCCAAATAGAGCCTAAGCTAAAGTGCCTTTAAAAAACCGATAATGATATGTCATGGGCGGGCATCCGTTCGCCCGGACGCCACGTGCCCGCCCTCCGCTTCTCGTAGTTCGCCTTATCCAATGCTGATTGTCAGTCTACTTCTCAAAAAAAGACATCGCCGCTACCTTCTCTAGCGCGAGGCTCCTCGCCGTAGGCAATGTGAGGCCGCTCGTTGTGGTCTTCTCCAGCGCGGTGGCGCCGCATGCGCTCCCATCCCGTGCTGCTCCACGCTCCTCTCCTGCGTTGTGCCCCCATCCACCTCGCCTGTTGCGGAAGGGGAGGCAATGAGGCATGCGCCTACGCCTATGCCGGGGGAGGCATGTGCCTGCGCTCCCATCCACCTCACGCAGTTGGCAGCAAGGGGAGGTTTGCACTTGCCCCTAGGTGTACGCGGCTGTTGACGTCTCCTTGACCTGAGCTTGCAGGCTACCGCAGTTCTCCACCAGGGACGTTGTGCCCGCTAGCGACACTGTGTTTCAAGTGTTTCAGACGTTTCAGAATTTTGTTTCAAGTGTTTTATCTGGATGTTGCATATGTTTTCAAATGTTTTAGGTATTTTGAGACTTATGTTTCAAATGTTCAATTTGAATGTTGCAAAAGTAAATCTAGGATGTTGCATATGTTGCAATGGCAATATAAGCATGTTACAAGCTTATGTTTCATGTGTTTCAGATGTTAGTTTCAAATGTTTGATATGGATGTTTCGAAAGTTGATCTGGCATTGCACATGTCGCATTGCCTATACACGCATGTTTCAAACGCATGTTTTATCTGTCTTTCAAACGTATATTTTCATCTGGATGTTTCAAAAATAGATCGGATGTTACACATGCTGCAATGGCATCGTTGAATGGCGGAGAGTGGCCTGCCGCAGGGCTTCGTCTCCTATCTTGCTCCTTACTCACGTGACGCGCCTCGCCCTCCCCTCGATTCCCTTCCCTCCATCTCGTTGTGGCAGTTTGAGCTCGATCTGAGCGAGATGGGCGTGAGACGAGGAAGCGACGCAAACATGGGAGCTCCTCCGTCCGGATGCCGCCTCCAGAGCAGAGCAGGATGGTGCGTGGGGCGGAGGGAGTTGTGCGGTCACAGTAGAAAACGGGATGCAAGCGTGCGCGTGCGGACGCGGGCCTCCGTCTAAAAAAACCAGGCTATACGGCGGGTTGGTTTGCTCGTCGGCTCCTCCCGTCTCATTTCAATGGAAGATCAGAAGATGCCGGGCCGTTAAAGCCCAACCCATGAAAGCACTTCCTGCCCATCGCATGTGAGATGCTGGGCCCCCATTTGTAGCCTAGGCCCAACCGCCCAATCCAGATACTGTCGCGTTCTTTCCACGCCAACCCTACCCGCGGCCCCACCACCCAGGGCCAAATTCCCCTGCGCTCCTCTCCATCCAGCTACCAGCTATCCTTCGTCAATCCTCGTACCGCAACGCCTCTCTCCCCCCGAGCGTCCCTCCTCGAAACCCTAGGAGCGTGCGGACAGGCGGCGGCGGCGGCGAGGTGATGGCGATGGACCCGGACGCAGTGGCGAAGGCCTTCGTGGATCACTACTACCGGACGTTCGACACCAACCGCCCGGCGCTGGTGGGGCTGTACCAGGAGACCTCCATGCTCACCTTCGAGGGCGAGAAGTTCCAGGGCCCGAACGCCATTGCCGGCAAGCTCGGATCTCTCCCCTTCCAGGCCTGCGAGCACAACATCGTCACCGTCGACTGCCAGCCGTCGGGGCCCCAGGGAGGCATGCTCGTCTTCGTCTCCGGCTCCATCCGCACCGGCCCCGAGGAGCACCCCATCAAGTTCTCCCAGGTATGCACCCCCGCTTGGCCTCGATCCGCCTTATTAAGGCTTATTTTATTGTGTCTCGTCTGCGATTACTTGTCACCTGATCTGATCCGTTGTCACTCCTGTGATTCCTAGATTGGTTTGGCCCTGATCTCGTGGTAGTCCGTAGAAGGCCCTTGGTTTGATTGAATGGTGCCAATCATCTGTGCTTACTGTTGTGATGTTTCGATTGGTCTCATGATTATCTGCTTAGTATAAATGTCTGGTCCATGATCCTTGTAGTGGAGTTTGTTAACTGTTCAGAGCATTTGTTTTTCTACTAGGCAGCTTGTTTCGTTTAGATCTATATGTAATTGTTTATGCTAGTCCTGGATCGATACATTTTTCAGTTCTGTTTTGATTGATCGGATAGGCTGGTGTCTTGTTGTCTATACATTCTGTTGGCCTTTCGACCCTTAAAGAAATTGTTCGTGCTGCTGTAAGCCTGTAATTGACTGTGCCAGTGTGCAATTTATGCCTGATTATGCTTGTCCTTAGTTGTTGCGTTAGGTTGTTTCAAATGTACATACTTTTTATTGGGCACACTATCATTGAAATTCTGTCGAATGTCAGCTAGTCTGTATATATACAGACGTTTCAATCAAAGTGCGGAATTTCTGTTCATCTCTGTGGCTTTAAGTTCTATGGCAAAGTCACTGGTTCTTGCAATATTTTTTGCAGTGCTGCCGAGTACTCGAGATAGACATGCATCATGATCTGCTGCATCTTTTTTTTTTTAAATTATGATTCATAGACTCTGGTTGATCAAATTTGTTTTTGCCTGTTTTTTTTCTTGAAGTCTTGAACTCCCACTCCAGAAATCCTTTTAACATGCAGTGAATTTGAAGTACTAGTGTTTATATTATATCTGCGGTCAGGAGGTCTTTCTTAAACATTTGTGGACCCTGTGTTCTGCCATTATCTCCTGATGAAGCAGTTAGATATGAATTCATTGCCTCTGTGGCAACAAATAAACTTCATTTCCAGTGGCCCATGTACATTTTAGAAAGTTTAATATTTGCCTGCCTTCTACATTATTTTGTATATTTTTCTCCATACTATTCATTTTGCAAATTATATTTCAAACTATGGAGTACTTGAAGGCTAATGACACTTAGTTGTATCTCTTAATGGACGATTCGTTAGTTTATTAATGTTTGCTTGTATAACATGTGCATGATGTCTTTTTGTATATTCCCTGGCCGCAAATGTACAGTTTTATCTTAAATCAAAGTATATAAACCTTTGGTTTGATACTTCTGTATCTTTTGATCATAAGCTCCTATGTTGGATGCCATAGGCAGAACTATCAACTTGCCCTACTTCCCGCATGACTAACCTTATCAATGGTAGTAAGGTTCTGGTGTGCCGCTTGTGGTTTTAAACACTGGATTAGCATTTGCTCCTATTTGAAATTATAATTTTCATTTTGTTAGGACAATTCTTTGACCGTCAATTATATGTATGTCATTTATGTGATACAAAATGATACTCATAAATTTATGCATAATTATTTTCATTATGAATCTAATAACATCAATTTTGTAGTATTACAAAAATCGTGTATTGGTAAAGAAATTGTTGGTCAAAGGCTTGTATAGTTTGTGTAAAGTATGATTGAATTCCGATAGCAACACCTGCTTATCCAATTCATGGTTTGTAGAACTGTAAATTGCTTGTAGTGCATTCTTTTTACACACACACAGTGCACATCTCGCCTTATGTTGGTTATTTATGTTCCTTCTCCAGCACAAGTGTTCCGCATTTCATTGATTTGATACTCTGTCTCTGTAGGCATTCCATTTGCTGCCTGCGGGTGGGTCCTTCTTCGTGCAGAATGACATGTTCCGCCTGAACTATGGCTAAAGACAGCCGAAAACTCTTGTGATGAACGAATTGGTTAAGGGTTTCATGTTGAGACGATGAATATTGAATGTTGCTGCTACTCTTGTCTCCTTTGTATCTCCTTTGTTGGCTGCTTCACTGTATTACAAGAAATTGCTGGACTTTGTATGCCTGTGTTGGACTATTTCAGTTGTTTTGAAGCATGTACTATGGTCGCATGGGCACCATTTCTTTGTGCAATATGAACTGAAACGGTCCAGATTTGCTGGTGTTGAAGGATATCTGGTTTGCCTTTCTACAAAACCAATGTTAGCTGGTTTTCTGGTGCTTTTCCCTGAAGTTATTTGTTTGTATAAGTTTGGAAATTTTCTGTTCTGCGCAGGGAAGTCTAATTCTTGGGATGTGGCAAAAAATCTCAGGGCCTATTTGGAATGTAGGAAAAATTTTCTGTTCTTGCGTTTCTCCTGTGAAATTAAACTGATTGTTGAACGATTCCTATGAAATTCTTCCACGGCTGGTTAGCTAGCTTGAATGGCGACTTCTTCTATGGCTGGTTTGTTAGCTTGAATGGTGACTAATTGCTTTCATGTCTACAACTAATGAAATTGAATTCAATGCGTACCAGAATTTCTGTGCTTGCTACTAATAAGATTGGATTTTCAAACCATAATTTCCAAAAAAGAAAAAAGTGTCCGTGACAAATTTGAGAACTAAAACTTCAGCTGGAAAGGAGATGGTGGATGCCAGTTGCCAGGGGAACTGAGGAGATTGTGAATGCAAGCCAGTAGGTGGACTGCAGAACTCGAGCATCCTGACAAAAGCATATATCAAGGCCAAAAGTAGGCGACGAAGCCCGCAAATACAGCCTAGAGGCCAGAAGATAAGAGCTAAGCCCGGAACACCCGGCGCGAGGAAACGAGCAGGATTCTTCTCGAGAAGACGACTAGTTCCAGGTCACAATATATATACATATAAAACCATCTTATACAGAACATGAGAAATAAGTAAACCTATACATGCTGTACAGTGGTGTACTATATGCACTTGCTACATTGAACTTGAACAGGGCAAATGTTTGAGAGAAATTATATATATATATATATATACACGCTATTCTAGACCTAGGTACACCAAGAGCCGGTCGGTCCAACCCACCGAACCAGCGGCGGATCCCTCCCACGCGCGGACGCGCCCCGCACCCGGCTCGCGGCTCGCCTGACCCACCCCACGCGGACCGCATCGCCCAGTCGTGTCCAGCATAATAATCGCCTGCGCGCATGTATTCCCGAGTCGTATATGCGGCGCCGGCTGAGATCTGACTGGCTGCTTCCTTTTTACGTGGGTCCCCCTTGCATGCGGCTCCCGCACCGCAGCTTTCAGCTTGCATGCAGCTTGTCAGCAGCCATCGATCGAGCAGTGATAAAAAGTTTGTGTAGGGAACGTGGATTCGTGGCGCTTTTCATCTTTTATTATTTTTCCTTCGGAGCTGGCCTTGACGTTGCCTAGCATAAGGGCCTGTTTGGCATGGCTCCAACTCTACACACAGCAGCTCCACTCCAGAAATCCAGCTGGAGCTGACTCTGAAGTGGAGTTGGAGCTGTCTGGAAGGGTTGTTTGGCAAATTGGTGCTCTGAGCTCTAGAGTTGTGTTTAGACAGTGTTGTTTGCCCATTTTGCCCTTGCACAACGTACTGATCCCAGCAGCTTATTCGTTTGCACCAGGACATCTCGTACTCGTACTACTACTAGCACAAATCAAGGTATAAAATAAATTCCAACAACATATAAGATAATATGAAATAATAATTTTTAGATAATCCAAATATTTCTTAGATAACACGAATAAACCATGAAATCAAATAATCCGACATACAACTCGAACCAAATAATCCAAGATACAAAGTACATAGTTTAAGAACATGATTACATTAATTCCAAGCTAATGCGATGGATGTTGCCAAACTATCACGAAATGTGTCCATGGTCACAAAGCTTGCTTCATTAGTAGACGTATCAGAGGCATGGCGAGACACAGCATACTTGTTGTACCTTTCCGGGATAGTTGGCACAAAGTTCGGATCTCGATCAAATCTAGCAAAGTCCACATCCCCACTAGCATGCTCACGTATGAAATTGTGGACGACCATGCATGCAGCTACAACCTTCTTTTGTGTTAGCATGGAAAAATGGGGCATCTTATAAAGAATTGGCCATTTCATCTTCAATAGTCCAAATGAACGTTCAATCACATTACGAACAGATGAATGAATCCGATTGAACTTTTCTGTTGGAGTATTTGGTTCCATACCTCGATGCCACTCTGGTAAATGATATCTTTCACCCTTGTATGGAGATAAGTAACCTGGACGATTAGGATAGCCCGCGTCCACAACATAGTACTTGTCTGCGGATATGAAAAATAGCATAAGTATTCGAGTTATAATTGAACATGCAAAAGTGAGTTAATTTTTTTACCTTGAGGAGGATGCGGGAAGGCCTGCTTATCCACTTGCATTGCATGGTACAGTACACTTGTGTCATGATAAGCCCCCGGTTGTCCCGCAGACACATATGTGAAACGCATATCAAAATCACAAATGGCAAGCACATTTTGAGTAGGAACTCTTGACTTTCCAATGTATCTAACTTGTTCCTCAGGTGAAAGAGACACTAGAATATGAGTTCCATCTAATGCTCCTATGCAATCCTTGAAATGTGGCCATGCTCTTTTGTCATTTTTAATTCTCTTGTGAACTGACCGAAAATTGGGATCAATTGGTCTTATGTAATCCTTAGCCATTGCAATCACACAATCAAGAACTTCATGAAATTTCCTACTAATGGTTTCACCAGAATGCTTGAACCTATTTTGCCCTTTTCTGTTTGTTTCACAGCCACCACATATAAATAAAAAAATTGCTAGTGATTCATAAGTATTTATGAACTTGGATGGTTGCAAACCGTAACAAGTAGTCAACTTATCATGAAGATCCAGAAAGATGCACTCATTCATCCGAAACATTCTGTGGCATTCTCCTGGAGTATTTAAGGTCTCAGTCACCCATCCCATTCCACTCAGCTGTGATATCCTTGGTTGTGCCTTGTCCATATAAATTGCTCGTCATCATCACTACTGTCACCACTTTCACTTGAAGACATCTGTGAACAAACGAGCCATGTGACAAACTGATGAACAAACAAGCCATGTGACAAACTGATGAACAAACAAGCCATGTGACAAACTGATGAACAAACAAGCCATCAAAAATAATTGTCAAACATGGAATAATCTAAATTATTACAAGCCTTAAACCAAAGCAATGTAGCAAACGACACACCAATGTAGCAAACGACACACCAATGTAGCAAACGACACACCAAGGTAGCAAATTATTACAAGCACTCCTACTTTGCAAGCCTGTCATTATATTTTCTAGTGAGCCAATTCTTCTTAATTTCATTAGTAGGTAAGGTCATGAACATCTCCCTTTGCTCCCTCTTGACAAACAATGAAGTGGCAATGTAGTGTTCATCGGATCCATACGCAGCACCACAATCAATTACTGCATTCATCACTTCTTCAATAGTGAATTTTCCTTCTTTCTTGGCAGCATATGCACTTGCTGAACTAGCCATACTAGTGCATGCTTCTTGAATGAGGATTGCATTGGTTGTCTTAGACTTCTTGCCTGTAACATGGAAAGGCCTTGCTGCTCTTTTGCCACTACTAGGGGAAGGGGTAATCTCATCTAAATCCTCTTCTTGTGTCGCACCTAGTGCAGCAACTTCATCATCCAAATGAACTTCATCATCCACAACCACTGTAGGAGTGTTACCACAAGGGTTCCAATGATCAGAACCAACATTCACAATGCCTTGGAAACAAATTGCTAACTCTTCTTCATTTTGAAGTGGTTGCTTCTTAAATTTCCCACAGCCTGGAATAGACTGAAAAAATACAAAATAGCAACACATATTAGAACAAATACTTATAGCTCTAGCTTTCTTCCACCATAAATTAATTTAAGAAGTAGCTGATATTAATAAAACAAGCACTTACAGCTTTAGCTTTGTTCCACCATTCATCATCCATATTAATAGTGCCATTATTCCAACCAATTCCTGTTTGCCCCATTGTTAGCTTTTTCCATGCCTTGAAATCTTCCTTCAGTTTGTCCCACTTGTTCTTGATTTGGTTCTTGGTCAATACAATACCCGTCCGATCTTTGAATCCTTTCTCAATCTCAGCATAGCCCACTGAATTCAAGAATGTATTTGGCCGGTTCCCTTTCTCGACTTGCTCAGCCATCAAACCACAAAGGATCCGAAGGTTCTCTACGTTCCAAACAATTTCCGGCATCTATACCAACTCAACACAACAATTCAAAACATTTAAGTTACCTAGCTCTGTAATTATCTACTAGGAGGTACTAGATAATTTAATTAGAGCATGAAAATTACATGCTGGATGCCGCTGCCCCCTAAGCCCTCAACTGAAGACATACATTTCAGTGCCTTCAACTCAACTGTACCTAACCTACCTACCAAACTGGAAGTAGTGAATGGTGTTTTGTGCGCTGGTGGTGGTTATGGACAAAGCCAGGTTCCTGAATGTCTGCAGCCACACATGACCACTTGGACGGTGCTCGATCAGAAACAGAAAAGCTCGGTGCCGGTTTTTGGCTTCAGAAAAGCCTGTCTTGTAAATTTTAATGTTCTATACATGCATCTAAAGATTCGATGTGACGGAGAATCTTATAAATTTTTTGGAAGTTTGACTAAACACTGCGAGAGTGATGAGATGCCCTTCCTTGCTCTGGATGTGAATGCAAGGGATGTACCTAATTTGACAGGCAAATGGTATGTGAAATACATCTTCAGTGCCTTCAACTCAACTGAAGACATCTCAACTGTGATTGATACATCTCAACTGAAGACATACATTTCAACTAGATGGGGATGGGGATACCTTGCAAGGTTGGGGAGCGTCGGGGGTGCCTTCAACTCGCTGGTTCTCCTTCGCCGGCCGCCGCTGGGGGATGGAGGCGACCTTCTTCCACTTCTCTAGGGTTAGGGTTGAGGATGAGCTCCTTGTCTTCTCCTGTGCCGGCCGCCGGTGGGGGATGGAGGGAGGGGGCGGGGGAGAGAGGCGGAGGGAGGGGGCGGGGGAGAGATGCGGAGAGAGGGGGGGCGGCGCGGGCCGGCCAGGTCGTCCCCTGGAGCGGACGGCGGCCACTGGAGGCTGAGCTCGAGGAGGCAGTCGGCTTCAGGAGGCAAGTGAGGAGGAGGCTGCGTGAGGAGGAGGCTGAGAAAATAGAAAAAAAACGATTCACTTGTGTAACCAGTGGCAATTGCGGGTAATTTCACTCCAACTCCATGTCTACCTCTATTTTGGCCGGTTTCGGAGCAGGAGAAGAGGTGCTCCACAAATTTGTACTGGGGCTCCAAAAACTCTATGGAGTTGGGCTGCTCCAATATTTTTTGAAGTTGAGGTGTTTGGCTAGCTCCACCTGACTCTGGGGTGGAGTTTGGCTCCGGAGCTATGCCAAACAGGCCCTAAGGATGATGGATGATGCTGCACATCACTGACTCTTTCCAGTTGCTAGAATTTTGTTAGTATTTTTTTAGTATAGTTGTCAGTATTTTTTCCCTTTGCATCATCCATACTGATTAGGGGTCACAGCAAAAAATACTGATTAGGACCACAATAGGAATATTGATTAGGGGTTGTGGTATGGATACTAATTAGGGCTTCAACATGTATACTATGACTCTTGTAGTTGTTGATATCTTCAAGTATTTTGTCAGTATCCTCTATTATTTTGTTAGTATTTTCAGTTATTTTTATTAGTATTTTGTTAGTAGCTTAGTATAGCCTGTACTATAATTTCAGTAGTTGCTAGTACCTTTAAGTAGTGTTCAGTATTATTATGTATTTTGTCGGTATTTTTTTGTCTAGAGCTTGGTATAGCTGGTACTATAACTTCAGTAGTTGCTAGTACCTTTAAGTAGTTTTTTAGTATCTTCAAATATTTTATCGGTATCTTCTAGTATTTGTTCAGTATTTTTTTGCCAGTAATTTGTTACGGCCGATATTATGACTTCTGTAGTTGCTAGTACCTCTAAGTGGTTGTCAGTATCTTTAAGTATTTTTGTCAGTATCTTCTAGCATTTTGTCAGTAGCTTGGTACAGCCTGTACTATAACTTCAGTAGTTGCTAGTACTTTTAAGTAGTTGTCAGTTTATTCAAGTATTTTATCAGTTTCTTCAAGTATTATTTTGTCAGTTTCTTCAAGTATTTTGTCAGTATCTAAGTATTCCGTCAATGTTTGTTAGTAGCTTGGTACAGTCGGTACTATAAGTTAGTACCATTAAGTAGTTGACAGTATGTTCAAGTTTTTTATCAGTACTGTCAAGTATTTTTGTTAGTAGCTTAGTACAACCAGTACTATAACTTGAGTAATTGCTAGTACCTCTAAGTATTTATTAGTATCTTCGAGTATTCTATAGTATCTTCAAGTATTCAAGTATTCTCATTATCTTTGAGTACGTTGTTAGTAGCCGCTACAGCTGCTGTGAAAGGACTCGCTGCCGCCGTTCTTTTAGTATCTGTCAGTATAGTCCTTCAGTACTTTTCAGTTTTTGTCTTACCCCCTTTAGTATTCCAAGTTATTTGTACTCAGTAGTTTATTTCAGTTTTTGTCTTACCCCTTGTAGTATTCCAAGTTATTTGTACTCAGTAGTTTATCGCATTTTCAGTATCTCTCAGTATATGTGACAATATTCAGTACTCAGTATCTCTCAATAACATTTGACAGTATTCACTATCTCGTATATGGTTGTTAGCTTCGATATCCAGTATTTTTTGACTCTCTTTTTTGCGTCCAGTGTATGCTAGCTCCCGTGAAATCCTAGTTTACAATAATAAACAAGAGCATATGGGTTAATCGGAAGCGATAGGAAATGAGAAACGAACAGCAGCTTTGGGCAAATGGAACAGAGCATCGACAAGAGCTGAGCTGAGCAGAGTACGCCTGGCGCACATCGCTAAGCTGGTGTACGACACAGTCCATCGGCCATGGCGCGAGGTGATAACATTCTCGGTTGGTGTTCGATAAACTGATCTGCATATATTGGCTTCCTTTTTATTCACTTAGGGTTGCTGCACATATTGGCTTCCTTTTTCATATGATTGAATGACAAGCAAGCAAATTTTCTATGCAGTTTTGATTTAAACTTTCTATGCTTCTTTCTCATATATGATGTGTAATAAAATTATTACTCTAAAATTATACGTTATCTTGCATAGATACACTTTTTATGACTGTTATCATTGCTTTTTATGCGAATACATGTTTATGATGTTCGTGCTGGTAATATACTTATCCGTTGTCTACTCTACAAATAGGATTTGTATGAATTTGACGTTGATTATTTATGCTTCACTAAAATACAAAACAATGCAGCGCAAACGTTTAAGGAGAGGTTGCTAGACGAGGGGCCTTGGGAAGAAGGAGAAGATGCCGACGACATGTGGCTAAAGATGGCAACATGTGTCCGGAAGGTGGCTTCGGAAGTGTGTGGCGTGAGTAGGGGGGCAAACGGGAAGCAAAAGACACATGGTGGTGGAATGACGAGGTGCAAAGGGCTATTAGAGAGAAGAAGGAGTGTTTCAAGCGTCTCCACCATGACAAGAGTGCAGCCAACATCGAGGGCTATAAAATAGCGAAGAGGGCTGCAAAGCGAGCTGTGAGTGTAGCAAAAGGTTAGGCGTATGATGGCCTTTATCAGCGGCTAGGCACGAAGGAAGGGGAGAAGGACATTTATAGGATGGCTAGAATCCGCGAGAGGAAGACAAGGGACATCAACCAAATAAAAGGCATCAAGGATAGGACAGATCGACTTCTGGTTAAGGATAAGGAGATCAAGGACAGATGGAGAGAGTACTTCGACAAGCTGTTTAATGGGGAGAATGAGGGTCCTACCCTTGAGTTGGACGACTCATTTGATGATACCAACAGACGCTTTGTGAGGAGAATTCAGGAGGCAGAGATCGGAGAGGCTTTGAAGAGGATGAAGGGAGGTAAAGCGATGGGCCCTGATGGTATCCCCATTGAGGTGTGGAGATACCTAGGCGCCAGAGCGATAGTATGGTTAACTAAGCTTTTTAACATTATTTTTCGGTCTAACAAGATGCCTGAAAGAATGGAGGAGAAGTATATTAGTACCTATCTTCAAGAACAAGGGAGATGTTCAAAGTTGTACTAACTACCGTGGGATTAAGTTGATGAGCCATACGATGAAGCTCTGGGAGAGGGTTATTGAGCATCGCCTAAGGAGAGTGACACATGTGACCCAAAATCAGTTTGGGTTCATGCCTGGTAGGTCGACCATGGAGGCGATTTTCTTATTACGATAATTGATGGAGAGATATAGGGAGCAGAAGAAGGACTTGTACATGGTCTTTATTGACCTCGAGAAGGCATATGACAAAGTACCGAGAAATGTCATGTGGTGGGCCTTGGAAAAGCACAAAGTCCCAACTAAGTACGTTACCCTCATCAAGGATATGTACAGGGATGTGGTGACGTTTGTCCGAACATGTGATGGCGACACCAGTGACTTTCCAATTAAAATAGGACTGCATCAGGGGTCAGCTTTGAGCCCTTATTTATTTGCTTTGGTGATGGATGAGGTCACAAGGGATATACAAGGTGATATCCCTTGGTGTATGCTCTTTGCTGATGATGTGGTGCTAGTTGACGACAGTAGGGCAGGGGTTAATAGGAAGTTAGAACTATGGAGGCACACGTTAGAGTCAAAAGGGTGCAAACTTAGTAGGACTAAGACCGAGTACATGAGGTGCGATTTCAGCGCGACTAGGCATGAGGAGGGAGACGTTAGCCTCGATGGGCAAGTGGTGGCCAAGAAGGATACTTTTCGGTATTTAGGGTCGATGCTACAAAAGGACGGAGACATTGATGAAGATGTTAGGCATAGAATTTCAGCCGGCTGGTTGAAATGGCGTCAAGCTTCTGGCGTCCTCTGTGACAAAAGGGTGTCTCAGAAGCTGAAAGGTAAGTTCTATAGGACGGCGATTCGTCCGGTGATGTTATACGGTGCTGAGTGTTGGCCTACAAAAAGACGACATGTCCAGCAATTGAGTGTAGCAGAGATGCGTATGTTGCATTGGTGTTGTGGGTACACAAGGAGGGATAGAGTCCGGAACAACGATATTCGGGATAGGGTTGGGGTGGCACCAATTGAGGAGAAATTGATTCAACATCGGTTGAGATGGTTTGGACATGTCCAACGGAGGCCTCCTGAGGCGCCGGTGCGTAGTGGAGTTCTAAAGCGGGCCGATAATGTAAAGAGCGGTAGAGGTCGACCTAAACTAACTTAGGACGAGTCCATTAAGAGAGATCTTAAGGAGTGGAATATCTCCAAGGATTTAGCTATGGATAGGAGCGCTTGGAGAGTGGCAATCAATGTGCCTGAACCGTGACCTCTCTTTGTCTTGTGCCCTTTATGTCTCTTTATGTGTCTCTCTGTTTCTCGTCTCTTTTGGGTTTCATCTCTAGCCTACCCCAACTTGCTTGGGACAAAAGGCTATGTTGTTGTTGTTGTTGTTGTACTAAAATACAAAACAATGAGCAAAGGGGATCTAGCTATGGTAAGATCGAAGAATTTTAAATTTTCTATGCCAAGTTTAAACAATTTTTATGTGTGGATCTAGTGACTGGCGGTGACTCCATGCTGATAGCAGCGAACCTCTTACGGAGCCCCCTCCCGTGTCGGTGCTAGTCTCCTACCAGTATCGAATAGAACTCTATGAATTTTCTATGCCATATTTTATTCATACTTAGTTTGCATAGGATTCTATGTTTGGTTTGCATAGGTTTTATTCATGCTTAGTTTGCATAGGATTCTATGCTTACTTTTCATATGTTTTAACACCAATTGAATTTAAATTTCTGAGAAGAAGTCATCGATATCTATGCTTATGTGCATTTTGCACATGTTGTTAATTATATGCTCATATGCACAATGCTCATAAGATTCAAAGTTCAAATGCTTTCTATGTAAGAAACCAAAGATTCTATGTAAAAAATATGTTCCTATGTCTTACCATTGTAAGGTTTCTTCTCGTGCTAAAACATGTTTCTATGTCTTTGTTGTGATGTAGGATGGTTGAAATGGATTCCTCCATTTGGTGTGAGGTCAACGGTGGCTCAGTCATAAGAACATGGCTCGTGACGTCCATGACTTCCTTGGTTTTTGTGGTGGTGGCATAGTGTGATCTTTGGTATAGTTGAGGGGTTAATGTAAAATGTTGATGGCTCGTGTAGTTGATGTAGTTGATGGCTCACTCATAAGAACAAATTTGTATACATTCTTGAGCATTTATGTGTGTATCTGTACACAGTTATATACATGGTTGGAGCACTCTTTTATGTATTGTTAGAACACTTCGACATACATTGTTGGGACAATTATCTGTACACTTTCTATATAATTCTATACATTATTGTTGGTATCGATTTTATACATTGTTGATACACAATTCTATATATTGTTGGAGCAGTTGTCTGTACTAGGTGGAATGTCTATATCGTGGAGAGGTTTCTATGTGTTAATAAAAATAACTTTTATTCGTCCAAACATTAAATTCTATGCAACGTCAACACCATATCTCGTGGAGAGGTTTCAAATTTCAAATTTTGTAGCATTACAATGGTTCTATCGGTATCTAGAACCGTGTCCTAGACACTAGACGAATGAATTTTTATCTGTGCGTCTAGGCTCGGATGGTGTGCAAAGCGGACACAAGGGTTTATACTGGTTTGGGCAAGAATGACCCTACATCCAGTGGGTGTTGCGGCTGCTCGTGTTGCCTTGCACCGAAGTGCTCGTAGTAGGGGTTACAAGTGTTCGAGAGAGGAAGCGGATCCCAAGTCTCTTAGGTGCTGTGTGTGTGTGTGTGTTTGATCAGTGAGTTCCTCCTCCCCTCCTTGCAGGTCCCTACCTCCCCTTTTATAGTTCCTAAGGGGAGGGCTCGGGTTACAGTCGTGGTAAAAAGGTAAAACAGGGAAAAGATGAAAGATAAAAACAAAAAAAGGTGGTCTCGGGTGCGGCTATCTTCCTCCTATCCGGTGTGAGCAGCTTCCCCTGCAACGTAGAGATATTATGGGCGCTAAGCTTTTGGTCTCCCCATCTGCTGGTGCAACGCGCTGTGGCAATGCTTTGTCCTATGTGCTTTTGTGCCGTCGAGGATGGGCAGTGCGTGCGCCCGGATTTGTGTAGAGAGGGAGTTAGGTGGTATAGTTGTCGTTACCCCTATCGCTGTAGAGGTATAGACATCGTTGTGGTGGAATGACTAGAGTCATGTTGGGTCAGGGCGCAGTTTCCATGTTCCTATTCGCTGTGCACGGTCATGTCCGTCCCATTGGCGGGAATAGGCGACGTGGTAGGGGCCCCCGTGGCTCTCAGCCTTGCCAGAGGGCTCCACGTGTCCCTCGGGTGAGGCAGAAGCATGCTAAGAGGGTCAGGCACTCCCGTGCTTATATTACAGGGGTCGGGCGAGGCAGAGATTGTTCTCAACGGGGCGTAGGGGTCGGGTGCTTTGATAATGTCATGGGGCTCGGGCGAGGCGGAAGGCGTGCCTAAGCCTCGGGCGATTTAACAACTGTCACGCTATTAACGCCCTTGGTTGGGTATGCCTACTATTGATACCCGACAGTAGCCCCCGATGAAAGGTCCTTGTTTGGTTTTGGTAATTGAGTGACAACCTAGGTGAACTAATTATGTTTTATGTGAGATACACAGGTGATTAGTCTACAGGTACATGTGTGTGAGCAACATATGCCATGGAGGTGGAAATGGCTTGGATATGTTGAAAAGCTTGCACATGTGATAATGGAGGAGCTTATTGCATATGAGACATGATATGAAGTCATGTGACCAAGGTGGAGAAGATCAAGATGAGGCTTGGCTTGACGGACAGTTTGAAGCGAGGGACCGCGTGTGACGGTGAAGCTTGAGCAAGACTTGGCGCCGATGGACTGACGCAACGGTGAAGAGCAAGTGAGGTCAAGATCGATGAACCAATACGGTCACGTGATGATATAAAGTGGATCATATCATTTGGTGATTGGTTGGTGCATGTGTTGAATCAACATCAGAGGAGATGGAATGGAATGCGCAAGGAAAAGATATAGCCTAGGACATTTCCATTTCACCGGTCATAGATGTGTAGAGAAGTTGATGACCGGGTTTAGGATAGATGGCCGTACTATTAAGAGGGACAAACTTGTTTACATATCGGTCATCTAGTGCCACTCGAGTGATCTAACTTTGCATCATTGCTATAATTGAGTGGCGTGGCAAGTTGAGTGGCTAACTCCTTTGAAGAAAATGATTGTGAAAATGCTAACACACATGCATATGGTGATGTACACTTGGTGGTGTTAGCATATTTGCGAAGACGGTGGAGTTTGAGTGGTAGAGAGGGGTTTGGGTTCCTCTCTCGGTGGGATTTAGCGCTTTTGTGGAAGTGAAACGCCTATTTTCCACTGCGTCGGAGGCAAAGAGATAGAGGCAAAAGGAAGTCACTGGTGTGATCGGACGCGGTCTCGGTACAACCAGCGTGTCCGGTCAGTGGCAGCAGCTGTGCGCGATGCGGGACGCTAGGGTTTGTAACCGGCACGTTTGGTCCCTCGTGGAACCGGAGCGTCAGTCACGCACCCAGAGAATAGCACGAGTCTCAGAGCTGATCGGACGCAGTGGCACGTCCGGTCATATGTGATCGAACATGTCTGGTTGTGATAGGAGCTCTATAACCTCTCTGGACCACGACCGGACGCTGGCACTGTCACGTCCGGTCGTTGCGTGGAGCGCGTCCGGTCATATCGTCGCACATGGGGGTGGTGTGCACACCTATGCGTCCGGTCTGAGAAGCGGCGCGTCCAGTCATCACGTTTGATCATTGGAGCGCTGAGTCGACTGTTGAGATCGGATGTTTGGTGTTGAACACGGAGGGACACATGGATGACACAGGGCGACCGGACATGGTGCAGCGCGTCCGGTCGTCCCGAAAAACGCCCAGTGAAGGGGTAACGACTATATTCATTCGAGGGGCTATAAATACATGTGGTGGCCGACCTTGGGCGGTTTTGCTGAGCACACTATAGCCTTGGTGGCTTCTATGGTAGTGCTTGGGAGCCCTCTAACTCACTCTTGCTTGATAGTGTTCATCCGACCGAGTGAGTGAGCGATTCTAGTGCAATTGCATCGAGTGGCACTAGGTGTTTGAGTTGCAAGCTGGTGGTGCTTGTTACTCTTGGAGGTTGCCACCTCCAAGACAGCTTGGTGGCTTGTGGCTCCGTCGAAGCTCGCAAGAAGATTGTGCAAGGCTCCGGAGAAGCTTTGTGAGGGGTTCTTGAGCCTTCCCTGTGGGAGTTCATGAATTGGCTACTCTAGTGGAGCTCGTGGCTTGGAGGATCCCCCTCTTGTGAGTGGATGTATGGCACCCGCTGAGGGTTTGACTCATGATAGTCAATTAGCTCGTGATCCATCAAGTGGGTGTATCGCCACAACGAGGACTAGCTTGGTGGCAACCAAGTGAACCTCGGTAAAAATCATTATGTCAACTTTGTGTATCTCTTCACGGTGATTTGCATCCTCTCTATGAAAGCTTGTATTTACTTTATATACATAGTGCTTGTGTAGTTGCTCTTGTAACTAGTTTGCTTGTGTAGCTAGCTAGTTACCTTCTTGCTTGTGTAGCTAGAAGTAAGCTCCCCTTGCGCGGCTAATTTGGTTTGTGCAACCTTGTTAGTCACATTGGTTAATTTGTGTAGCTAAGTTATTTACGCTCTCTAATTTAGTATTGGTTGACTTATTATTAAGCTGTGCTAGTAAGCTTATGAGCTTTGTGCTTTTGCTTCACTAGTCGTGTAGGAGCTTCCCGCTGTGCAAAGTACTAGTGCATAGGTTTGTGTGATCTTGCTCTAGAATTGATTAGGTGAGCTCTTGCTAAGCTTGGCACCTTAGTTGCTTAATTAGGATCTTTGCAAGGTGCTAGAGAACTTAGATAGAGGGGTGTAGTCTTGGCTAGATTGATAGATTTGATTCCGTACTTGTTTCAGTTAGCCAACACAATTAAGTTTTAGAAAGGACTATTCACCCCCCTCTTGTCTGCCATGTCAACCCTTCACTCGAGCCTGAGAAGGAGTGGAGCACTCCTTTAGAGGCTTATGGATGAGTGCCCATGGGTAGTTGTGGTTTGTTTGTTTTGAAGGAAGCTGTCCGGTGGGTGCGCGCGAGCGCACCCGCCGGGTGTAGCCCCTGAGGCCTTGGAGGGATGAGTTATCCCTTTAAGGGCTTTGAATCGAGTGGACCCACCTAGGGAAGACGGGGCGTCATGCCGGGTAGCAGTTATTATGACGCTTCACATCCTGGTGCGTGGGAAGGTAGGAAGGTGCCCGGATTTTTGCGTACGTGGGGAGTTGAGCAGCAGGCGCCCAGTCAGTTGCCCTATATGACATTATAAAACAGGCATAGGTAGGGCGTAGGAGCCTATCTATTCTTCTTGGTTCTTCATAGCAGCCTGCAATCTCTTTGCTCCCCTCTCGCCGCGGCCTCCTCCCTCTGCTTTCATGATGGATCCAGGTAAATGCCCTACCGGTGATGCATCCGGTGATGGGCGGTCCACGTGGTGCCACGTGACGTGGGTGGGGTCATCCTCTGGTGGCGGACACGGAAGGTGCTTGCCTCTGGCCATGACTGTGGAGCTAGCGCAACCATCGAATGCTGCGCCAGCCGCGGCGGTGAAGACGAAGGTGGAGAGGCTCAGGAGGTACCTAGAGGTCTCTTAGGTTGTGCTTGAGGCGGCAAAACAGGAGATGTAGGTCATCTGAGACTAGCAGGTGGCTATGGACAGCTAGGTGGCCGGTGAGTTCTCTGTTTGTCATTTTGACTTGAAGGATTGCATTTGTTTTTCGCACTCATCATGTTCGTATGTTGGGCAGAGCTAGAGGTAGAGCTGCTGGGGATCCGGGAGGCTACGGACGTCGCGATGGGGTATGATCACGCCCGCGGCGTTGAAAGCCCAAGTTTGGTTTTGGTAATTAATGACACCAAGTTGGTAATGCCACTGTGTCAAGTGAATTGAGTTAGGCGTAGCAACACATGTGATGAAGGAGCAAGGAACATGATGGTGATGGCCATAAGATCACAAGTGCATGAAGATAAAGATGATGGTGAACATGCACATAGGTGATGGACAAGGAATGAGATGATCAAGGCAAAGGTATAATCATAGGATTCTCTTTTGCCGGTCTAAAGATGAGTAGAGAAGTGATTGACTGGATTTAGAATTGATAGCCGACTATCGGGCAATCATGGTCATCTCATGAATCAAGTGCTACTAGGTCCATATCCTTGAATATATGCATTTAGAATCTAGTGATATGCTAACTCCTTAAAAAATATTTGAGAAAATGCTAACACACGAGCACAAGATGGTGAACACTTGGAGGTGTTAGCACTTTTTCGTAGGAGGTGGAGTTTGAGGGGTAGAGAGGGGTAGGAGGTGAATTTCGTGGAAATAAGATGCCTATTTTCTACTACGCCGAAGGTAAAGAAATGGAGGCGAAAGCAAGTCTCTGGGGTGACCGAACGCTATACCGGACGTGGCTGGCGTGTCCGGTCAGTTCAACCGGCAGGCGCGCGGGGCGAAGTGCTAGGGTTTGTGACTAGAGCATCTGTGGCCCCACGGGACCGGCACGTCTGGTCACGCACCCAGGAGAGTAGCACGAGGGGAAGGATTGATCGGACACCAGGGCGCGTCCTGTCACATGCGACCGAACGTGTTCGGTCAATGAAATTGCTCTCTAGACCCTTTCTGTACTCAAATCGGATGCTGGGTGTGCTGCGTCTAGTTGAGGCATGCAGCGCGTTAGGTCGTGGTCTTCGCGCGCGTGGGGGCTGCGTGGCCGGTGCGTTTAGTCTATGCAGGTGGCGCGTCTGGTTGCTTGGTGACCGTTGGCGCGTGGTGACCATTAGAGGATCATGCGGCTCTGGTTCAAACGAGGAGATGTGGCGAGCATCCATGAAGTCATGCAGGTGCGACCGGATGCTGTGGCCATGTCCGGTCGATCTGACCCGCACGTCCAGTCCGCGCGCGCAGAGCAGTTTCTTGAGCCTAACAGCTCTATCTTTGAGGGTTGGCTATAAATACTTGTTTGGCCAGCATTAGGACCTTTCTCTTGACTCTTTGAACACTTGAGAGATACTTTGAGCTAGAGAACATTCTTTCCACTCATCTCCTTACTTGATTGTGCATCCTAGTGAGATTGAGTGAGATTTAAGTGCATTGCTTTGAGAGTTGCATCTAGTGGCACTTGATCCATTGAGTTGGTTGCAGATTGCTTGTTACTCTTTAGTGTTTCCCAATGCCCTAGATAGTTTGGAGCAGCGGTGGTGTTGAGCTTATGATTGGAGATTGTTTCGAGCCTCACCGGTGGAGTTGTGAGGGGTTCATGAGCCTTCCTTGTGGGAGATCATGAATTGGCTACTCTAGTGGAGCTCGTGGCTTGGAGGATCCCCATCTTGTGTTGGTTGTGCGACACCCGGCTACGGGTTTGGCTTCGTAATGCCAATTAGCTCGTGAACCTCCAAGTGGGTGAATCACCACAACGAGGACTAGCTTACCGGTAAGCAAGTGAACCTCGGTAAAAAAATATTATGTCATATTGTGCCGAGGATTCTCATTGTATTCGTGATTTTATGGTTGATTCATTGTTACATCTCTACTCTACAATGTTGGTATAAGAATCATTCACTTGCTCCTTTACATTATTGTAACTTATCTTGCTAGCATGTGTAGTTCTTAGTTCTTAGTTTGTGTAGCTTGTTCCAACTAGGAGTAGCTAGTTTAGTAACATAGCCTTGTTGGTGTGGACTAGAGATCTTAGCCTTGATTTACTATAATTGTTTAGGTGGCTTGCATAGCTTAGTTGTGCTAGTGCTAGAAGGAGCTTTGCCATCTTTTGTAACATTGGTTTAGTGAAGTTTGTAGAAAATTTTATAGGCTATTCACCCCCTGTAACAATTTAGGACTTTATAGGCATGAACTGGAGGAGCACCTTCTGGATGTCCCCAACCGCATCTGGGACGCGGTGGAGCTCGGCATCCATCGGGGGGCGGTAGTGGCCTTGACGGTGGTGTAGGTGTGCTCGGGGCACGTGCTGCATCACCTAGTAGGGCTCTCGGAGGCCCAGAAGCTAGCCGACCACGACAGGTCCTGGGATGACTTCGACGAGGCAGCCAACGCTATTGTCGACCTGGTCCCCGCTGAGGGGATTGTGGAGGAGGCCACCGAGCACCTGAGACCCTGAGCGGCGGCCAACATCAAGGTTGAGCCCTACCAGCCGGCGTTCTTTGTGTAGCTTCAAGGAAGTCGACGCTGAGGTCACCTTGATCCCCGCTTAGGATAGGCTTTTTGTATTTTGTATTCGCATTTCATATTAGAGGTAATCTTGTAAAAAAGACTCGTCATCATTTAAATGAAATGTGTCCTTCGTTGATGTGAGTTTTTATGCGGTTTTAGTAATGTTGTGGGGGTAACCGTCCGTTGGGTCGCTCATAGCCCCCGAGCCCTTGCTCGATGCAGGGTCATGACCATTCGTTGGGTTGGGACACGAGTGCAGCCCTTGAGCCCTTGCTCAATGTAGGGGAATGACCATTTGTCGGGTCGGAGGGCCACCGATCTTTGATTCGGCCCCTCGCACATTCCTCCGTGGAACGGAGGGGGTGAGCCAAACCATGCTACCCTCGTTGGATGAATCGTGGCACTCAGTGAGCTATTAGCGAGTAAGTCTGAGTAGAGTCCCGGTCCCATCCGCTGGGCGCCGGCTAGTGGTCAAGCTAGTGATGCACTCCAAACTCTTGATGGCCAATTCACATAGTTCTCAGGGCTGTCCGACCGGTCCCGAGGGCTCGCTACCTTTCTTCAAGGAATACCATGAATCGGATGTCCATCAGCACTCAAACATGGGTCGGAGTGCCCTCGACGCCTGCGTGCTGGGGTATTGGCCGCTAGTGTGCCCATTCTTCGCCATCCCTGACTCAAGTGTCCTGAGGCAGCTGTCGAACCCACGGTGGGCCAGCCTTCGAACCCCTGGACCATAATTGGGCCGTAGGAGCATATATAGCTCCATATTCTATTCTTACCTGCCGAGGCCTATGATTGACCCATGGAGTGGGGATGTGCCCGAGCCCCGTGCGGTGGTGGGATAACAACAGGCGCAGCATGCGAGGCGAACGGGGTGGATTTGCAGGGGGAATGTGCATGGTTACCGAGATATCCGGGACGTGACGAGATGTTTCTATGACTACATTTAATGCGAGTGGTTGGGGTCTCGAATTGCTTCATGCCCCCTCTTTTTAACTTGGTAGTTTTCCCTTCCCTTGCACACCTCTGTCTTTTGCGTTCTTCACGCTCGCATTTCCCATCTGCCTCGGCAAGTAAGCAACAAGAAAAGAGAGAGAGATATTGAGAACTCACCCCACAACCGCCGCCGCCGCTGTCACTGGAGTGGTCTCTCACCCCTCTTGATGGATCCATGGGGTCACTCTAGCTTCACCGATAGGATCACATTGTGGCTCATCGAGGATGGGCTCCTCCGTCCGATGACAAAAGCTACATAGCCGGAGTGGATCATCCCCGACAATGAAGACGAGCTGAACCCCCCTGCCTGCTATGTTTTCAGCTTGACGACTTTCATGAGAAGGGGTTCGAGACGCCTGCGAGCAACTTCTTCCGTGGGCTCCTGCATTGTTATGGGATTGAGCTGTAGAATCTCAACCCAACTTGGTTCTGCAGATTACGGTTTTTGTTGCCCTGTGCAAGGGCTATCTGGGCATCAAGCCCAACTTTGCCTTGTGGAAGTAGTACTTCTGCACCACCGTCTTTCTCAAGACGGTGAGGAGGGGCGAGACGGTGCGGGTGCACATCGACAGCTATGCAATCTAGCTCCGCCAAAGCCGGGTGGACGGGTACATCACCATGAAGGGGTCATCGTCCAACAAGGGGTGGCACCAGAGGTGGTTCTACCTCAGGAGCGACGCTGACACGCCCTTACCACCGTACACCAGTTGATTCTTCGAAGAAGCACCGGAGTCAAGCGCCTGGTGAAGATCGACACCGACAAGGGGAAGATTGACACCCTTCTCTAGGTGGTCAAGCGGCTGGTGAATGCGGATGTAACCGGGGCCGAGGTCATCGCCGCGTTCCACGAGAGGAGGGTGCTGATGCTGATGCGGCAGGCACGCCGTCTAGACGAGATGGTACCGAATGCGCCCCTTGAGGGGACTGTTCTTGTGGCGGAGGATCTTGATCGTGAGGAGATCAAGAAGTGCATCAAGTCGACGCTTGGGAGTATCCCTTTCGACGCCGCCCTTGACGTCCATCCGTCGATGTGTCCCGATGACGGCTTCATCGAGACAGTGAGCGCCCCCCACTCTTCCTCTCCTTCCCTTTCCCTTGGCTTCTTTGTGTTCCTCTTTGCTTGACCCGGGGCTCGGGTGGTTGCAGGGGAATCTCTGCTTGGTCCCTGACTTCGACCCACCCCTTCCTGAGGACGTGGCCCAGAGGGCATGGAACCAGGCTCATGCTGAGGGGGTGAAGAAGAAGAAGGAAGAGGGGAAGAAGATGAGGGCTGAGAAGGCCTGGAGGAAGGAGGAGTGCGACAAGTGCTGAAAGCTGCAGCGGCCGGCCGGAGAAGAGGAGGAGTCATCGAGCATTGATGAGGACGACGACGACGATGATGATGAGGGTGACCACCCGTACGACTGACTCGACTCCATGGCCGAGGAGGGGGAGCATCTCGGGGCGTCGTCCTTCTCGATCAAGGGGTGGTTGCCACAGGCTCAACTGCTGCACCGTGAATTAGAGGACTCCGACCTCGGGGGAGCTGCAGTGACGGGTGGAGGGGAGGAGCCCTCGAGACCACAGGGGTCGGCCCATCCTGAGGGGACGGAGGAATCCTAACCCCAGGAGACGGCGGGGTCGCCGCTGCCACCCCCTTAGCCCAGCGCAGCTGAGACCATGGTGGTCGGGAAGAGGCCCTGTCCTATGACAGCGGGGTCAGGCCCTAGTGAGCCGTCATGGAAACACACCCATCCTACGATGCAGAGGTAAGGGGTGCCTTTCTGTGTTGTTTGTTTGTGTGCTGAGGCTTGGTAATGTTAACGCCTTTTGTTCTTATAGGAGGGTCCAATCCGACGTTCCCCCGCTTGCGCCACAGAAGGCGCTGAGGTGGCAAGGCCTGGCCTCAGTTGGCAGTGTGCCGGGTTCGGACGTCTCCGCCTTAGGGACGGTCGGCAGTGTCCCTTCAGCCTCTGTGGCCATAGAGGGACATGAGGTGCTGGGTGCCCCTGCTTCGCCTCTGCCTAACCCCATCCCATCAGCCGGGGTGGCGCTTCTCGAAGCGGAGGTGGAGGAGTCTGAACAAATAGGGATGGCAGTGCTAGAGCGGCTACCGCGGTTCGGGCTGGATCTCGCTCTCGAGGGGGCGCTCCCCTAGGAGAGTGCGACACCTCCGCCTCTGATGACGGAGGCATCAGGATCGACCGCGGGAGCGGGTGCAAGCGCCGAGGCCTAGGAGGCAGCGAAGGAGGCCGTGCCCGAGGGCCTGTTGACGGTCCTTAAGTATCAATTATAACTATCAAATAAATAGAGAAAAGGATCCAAATGAAACCAACACCTAGACTTAGGGTTTTATCTGACAGAATTCCACGAGTTTTGCTGTTTATCTATTTCTGCAGGGGGTTATCAGGAAATACGGAAGAAAGGCCCACATGTCGGATTAATGACGGGATATTAACCGAACACGTAATTATCTTACATCTAGAAGAGTCCAGAAGCCACGAGAACGAACGGGAGGCATAACAGAGCCGGGGACAGGGCGCCCGCCCTAGTCCCTAGGGTGCCCGCCCTGCTGGCTCAGCCAATCAGGCTCCGCCTCGAGGATTATGCTCCACCGACCTAGAGGATCAAGGAAAACCGCACGATCAATGTCGGTTTGATCCAACGGCCCAGATTCATCCGAAAGGGCTATATAAGCAAGGCCCCTGCCCCTGGAGGAGAGGCCCTCGTCTCATACTTCAAACCCTAATTCAGGAGGAGAGCCTCTGATCAAGCCCTAGAGCCACCACATCAACTAGATCTCTAGTTAGCATAGCTACATAGGATTAGAACTAGAAGGAGTCAATCTTTGATTGGTTCCCGGATCTGTCAAGAGGATTCTTGGTAATTCCTCTCTTGTTCTTCAATTGTTCATCATTGTTCTTCAATATTATGAATATGACTTTGTTCTATTTCAATATATTGGTTATGACTTTGCTCTACTTGATTATATTTGCAATTATATTGTTCTTAGTTTATCATAGTTATATGCTTGGCTTAGTTAGATTGGAATTATATACATGCCTAGGATCGTATAGCGTTTATCCATGTGTACAGTGGGTGAATGATAATTATTGTGTAGACGTGGTGTCTATACCGTATTTATCTGCGATTGCACCCTATATGCCGGATTGTGGGGTAGTTCGCGATAGTGACAGCTTCGTTGATTCTTATATAGTCCCCCTCTCGTGTATAGGGCAGGCAGAGCAACACTATTACAGGGGAGTGATTGCTATGTTCTTCATCTTCCTTGCTAATATTCACTATGCATGGATATAGTCTTTTCTCACCATGATTGCCAAGTATAATTGCACTAACTATGATATGCTAGACTTTATAGTTAATAATAACTTAGGGAATATCTTTGTAGTTCATCCTAATTCCATGCTAATGACTTGCTAGAATATCTGTTGAGGTGCTTATCATTATTATATGTGGCTAGCTAATCAGATTAATTATCTTTGTCACCATTATCACTTTACCTTTACTTAATGTGATATTTATACCTGTATAAAGAGATTGATAAATACTCTCGGTTATACATGCAATGATGTGTACTCAGTTCCATATTCTCATTCCATTATCAACCATGATACTTAGAAATCCCTTCCCAGTGGTAAAAATATAAATAACGATACCTGGAATACTTTCCGGTTAAAATGCTACATCGGTATTAATCTGTGCGCTTGCAGATCCCTTTTATTATTTATCTTGATGAGCAAATGTATATTTCAATACCGCGTCTCTCATGTCATGCTGGGAATGACAACTTGGCTTAAGTGGCATGAGGGATAGGTTTGGCATTTTTGGCGCCGTTATCAGAATTAGAAAACTAAGTCTACTTTTGGTAGTGACGTTAAGAATGCCCAACAAGCATTTTTGGCGCCGTTGCCGGGGAAGGTTGATTACTAAGTAGGAATGCATATGGAACTTTGAGTCATCATTTGCATCACTAATCTGATCGAGCTTATCAATTCTCTTATACAGTTTTACCCCTGTATTTTCTATTTTGATTATTTATTGCAGGGTGATGCATGAATAGAAGACATCTTCCAGACAACTTTGTTGACGATCCCGAAGCCTTATTCAGAAGAACAAGAGCCAAGCTCAAGAAGACATCGTCAACACTTCAGCACAAAGCTTCATCCAAATCCGAAGACCGCCGAAGTTTCATCCAGAATTTGTCGACTGAATTCGAAGCCATGGCGAACAAGTCGATCCGCGAGTTCTCAGCTCCCACTACGGACAACATCCGCACTGGACCTGCTGGGGAGATCGACCGCAACTTCGAGCTCAAGCCTGGGCTCATCAACATGGTGCAAGCTAACCAGTTCTATGGGAAGCCACATGAAGACGCTAGTGCTCATCTTCAACACTTCCTGGAGATCTACAACACTTTCACCATGGCTGAAGTCCCCAGAGACGCCATACTACTTCGCCTTTTCCCATTCTCACTGTTGGGGAGAGCGAAGCAGTGGTTCTACGCTACAAAGGAGAAGAACACTACGTGGGCACTCTGCTCCACGAACTTTCTGGCCAAATTCTTTCCCATGGGCAAGACCAATGCTCTCCGTGGGAAGATTACAAGTTTTCAGCAACAACATGATGAATCCGTTCCAGAAGCATGGGAGCGTTTCCAAGACTACATCCTAGAATGTCCCCATCATGGAATGGAAAGCTGGCTACTGATGCAGACATTTTATCATGGGCTCATTAACAGTGCCCGTGAAACCATGGATGCTGCAGCTGGAAGAGCATTCCTATCACTCACCATACCTCAAGTCACAGCTCTTGTGGAGAAGATGGCATCCAACCAAGGTTGGAATGAAGAAAGAACTCAGACATGCAAGAGAGGTGGAGGTATGCACCAGCTCAAGGAGGTAGACATGCTGTCTGCCAAGCTAGACCTACTCATGAAGAAGCTCGATGATCGAGCTGGAGAAAAGAAAGAAGTCATGCACGTCTACGACTCCCACATGACTTGTGAGGAGTGTGGAGGTACTGGACACTCGGGCAATCACTGTCCTGAGTTGCTGGAGGACGTGAACTACATCAACAATAACAACAACAACTACTACAACCGTCCTCAGCAGAATCAAGGTTGGAATCAACAGAGGCCTAACTACTCAGGTAATTACCAAGGTAACAATTCTTTCAATAATAATAATAATTATCCACCTTTGAGAGAGTTAGTGTCCAACCAAGGAAAGCTAATGGATAACCTGTCTAAGAAATTGGCATCTAATGATAAAATACTAGAAAATATAAATAATAGAATGGATAATTTCTCTATTGCCATCAAGAACCAGATTAGCTTTAATAAAATGATTGAATCTCAGTTGAATCAAATAGCTGCTGCTGTTCCTGCTACTAACCCCGGTATACCATCACAACCGGAAGGACTAGAATCTGCAAATCTTGTAGACATGTTTGATGCAGGAGATTACTGGAGTAACCCTATCGTGGAAGTAAGTACTGACCGTCTGCCGGTCAAGAGAGGAGATCCAGGACGCTCCGTCATCCCGATCTCCATCGGCATGCGAGACTTTCCAGAAGCACTCTGTGACTTTGGCTCCAGCGTCAACATCATGCCCAGGGTACTCTATGAAAAACTCTTTTCACAACCATGTGTTTGCAGCTTGCAGATAGGACACTGAGTTTCCCGAGAGGAATATTGAAGAACATCTGTGTCCGAGTTGGTTCCTCGTACGCTCCAGCAGACTTCGTAGTGATAGAGACCGGTTCTGATGAGAGGGCTCCCGTCATCCTAGGGAGACCATTCTTGAACACCGCAGGAGCTGTCATCTATGCTAGTGCTGCCAAGATCAGTTTCTACATCAAGGGGAGGAAGGAAATGTTTTCCTTCAAGAACAAGACCGCACAAATCCCAGAGCAACCCCAATATGAACCAAGGAAGAAGACCAACAGGAGGAACAAGAGCAAGAAGCAAGTATGGACCGAGACAGCTAAGATGGTCACTGCCGTGCACAAAGGTCAAGATCGCCAACTCAAGTCACCGTTCTTGCCTAAGAAGGACGACCCAGGTATGCCAAGCATTTATTGCTCCATTAATGGGTCCCACTTCTACAAGACACTTTGCGACACTGGGTCGGGCGTCAACATAATGGCCAAGGTCACCTATGAACTTCTGTTCGGAACCATGCCCTTAAACCCAACATATATTCAGCTCCAGATGGCAGATCAGACATTCCGACAGGTCGAAGGTACAGTAACTGACGTCCCTGTCAAGATAGACGATCACTTTGTCCATACAGACTTTCAGGTTATTGACATGGGAGAAGATGAATACGATCCACCCATCATCCTTGGAAGACCATTCCTTAGTACTGTCAAAGCAATCATTTACATTGGAACTGGAGAAGTCCACATGCACTTCCCCTCTGAGAAGGTACGTCTTTACTTTACTGACCCTAACTATGTATTTGAAAAATCCAAGCAGGTCAGGACAAGAAGAAGGCGGCGTAACCACAATCAGAAGCAACAGGTCATCAAGGACGGATGGGCAGATTATGAAGGAGAAGTGGTAAGATCTGAAGACATACCACTCAACCAACACTGTCCTGAGGAGACCAAAGCACCGAGACAGGTATAGAAAGAAAAGACAGTTGTACATGAAGAAGAGGCGCTGCCGGAAACACCGACTACGCTATCCACCAAGTCCCAGGACGACTGAACGAATAGGAGTCCCGTTCGGAGGACTTAAAAACACCGAACGCCTTGCCAAGAGGTAACTTGGTAGTTATCCTTTCTTTTTAATTATTTACTTTATCTTAAGTAGTTTGCTTAGTTAATCATATTCATACTATCTTAAAAAGAAAATAAAAATGTTAAAAACCCTAAAGCCCCATGTGAATATGCGAGTGGCATAAAACCCATAAGTACATTCACTGTGGTGGCATAAAAAATATATATATATAATAAATACATAAATATTTTCTTCTGCTTTATAAAAGAAAAAAAATAAAAAAAATCAAGGAGGCTCAGCATGATAAAGGCTAGATATTTATGCTAACACTTAATCAGTTCCACAAAGCTTTGTTGTCTATTTGAGCTTCACAGAATTCAAGGAGACTAGCAGACGGAGGACATTCTAATCGCTGTCAGGGTGCTGCCGACTTTCAAATACACCTCCGCCATCTTCTAGCTACATCAGAAGAGATTATGTCAAGATCCAGCTTGGGGGAGAGCACCTCCATTATCTTGCTAAGTCTTTCTATCTTTATCTTTATATTTATATATACTTCTACCCTATAAAAATAAAAATATACAAAACTATGAAAAAACCAAATAAAGATTTTGTGCTTATATATATACCTATATCTTTTGCTTAGTGTGTTTTAATAAATAAGTAAAGTGGCTATGCTAAACTGAATATAGATAATAATAAAACTCTAGCATGGATATGATGAATAGTTGCTTTGCCTAACTTTCAAATTTGAAGTTCTTTCTCTAAGTTTACATAATTGTTATCATTTAAAGCTTGCTCTAAACCTGAACTTGTGGGAAGAGAACTTGATCTAAAGTCTAAGTTGTTAACGGATATGATATGGGAAGGTTGAGCTGCTGTTTATCTATTCCTAGAGATGCTAGAATTCTGGAGAATTTTATCTTTGAAAATCTTATAATGCTACATGATGAATTCCTGTATGATGAGAGTTTAAGTTCCTACCATAGCCATACATACATGCTTGCTAGACTTTAAGCCATACCTTTACTTTTTACTGCTTATGAGCATTGAGTGTAGTCAAGCTGTGTAGACCCTTAGGAGCTTGTCATGCGGTTAAAATCAAGATTCACTTGCACGATCACTCATACATGCTGCTTCTACTCTGGAAGTACGCATCCACATATATCCACTCATTCTCATCTCCAGATCCACATAAAATTATTCTACTCCTAATCCGGGAGAGAATAGCCAAAAATATTTTCCCATTCTTGTTATCCCCTGTGAAATAAATGCTCAAGCTATTTTGGTTACTACCACTTGCTATATTGCTCTAAGGAGATGAGTGCTCTATACGAGGAAATAAAAAGGGGCAAGTGCCCGGAACCTCGAAAAGAAAAAGATACGAGGAAATAAAAAGGAGCAAGTGCTCGGAACCTCGATGAAAAAAAAAGAAAAAGTGTGAGAAGAGAGGTAAAAATGGACAAGTGTCCGACAGTAGAATTAGGGGTACAAGATACCCACCTGAGAGGAAAAAAAAGAATATAGAGCACCTCATTCTCCTCAAGAGCTTTAAAAGCAAGAAAGGTATGTATCCCCTCAAAAAGAGCAAAAGTAGAATTAGACTTTCATCATTGTTATCATCACTACCACCATACACCATTTATTCGCCACACATGCACATCTTGATTTGACTTATTGGCTTGTTTCTCTGGATCCATGGTTTGACTATGCAATAAATGTCTTGTAAGTATGTATACTTTATCTCCCACCAATGAGCTCCAGATATCAAAAGCCTTATTAGAATAGGATGAGAGAGAAGACAATGTCACTCTGCCTTATACCACAAATACTACATACTTTGTTTTGAGAGAAGGCAGACATCATTACTGCCTTGGTGAGGATCCAGAAATACCACAAAAGAGAGACCTGAGAGAGTCATACAAGGAATCTCTGAGTTTTATTTGAAAATCTGCAAAAAAACTCCAAGAGCTATAGCTAATCAAGAATAAGAGACATGGCGCTTGACTAGACTGTTCTATCTTTTAACCGCTCAAGACAAAGGTGACGGTTGCAAGCCCCATGGTGAAAGGTATAATGAGTCAGTTTTAAGTCTTGACAGTTTACTTTAACTCAGAGATGAGACTCTATTTGAAAGCATGTGTACCGTCAAAATTCAAAGGCATTTCAGCAACTACTGAGTCTCTCCTTGCTCAGGGACGAGCAAGAGGTAAGCTTGGGGGAGTTTGTTGACGGTCCTTAAGTATCAATTATAACTATCAAATAAATAGAGAAAAGGATCCAAATGAAACCAACACCTAGACTTAGGGTTTTATCTGACAGAATTCCATGAGTTTTGCTATTTATCTATTTCTACAGGGGGTTATCAGGAAATACGGAAGAAAGGCCCACATGTCGGATTAATGACGGGATATTAACCGAACACGTAATTATCTTACATCTAGAAGAGTCCAGAAGCCACGAGAACGAACGGGAGGCGTAACAGAGCCGGGGACAGGGCGCCCGCCCTAGTCCCTAGGGCGCCCGCCCTGCTGGCTCAGCCAATCAGGCTCCGCCTCGAGGATTATGCTCCACCGACCTAGAGGATCAAGGAAAACCGCACGATCAATGTCGGTTTGATCCAACGGCCCAGATTCATCCGAAAGGGCTATATAAGCAAGGCCCCTGCCCCTGGAGGAGAGGTCCTCGTCTCATACTTCAAACCCTAATTCAGGAGGAGAGCCTCTGATCAAGCCCTAGAGCCACCACATCAACTAGATCTCTAGTTAGCATAGCTACATAGGATTAGAACTAGAAGGAGTCAATCTTCGATTGGTTCCTGGATCTGTCAAGAGGATTCTTGGTAATTCCTCTCTTGTTCTTCAATTGTTCATCATTGTTCTTCAATATTATGAATATGACTTTGTTCTATTTCAATATATTGGTTATGACTTTGCTCTACTTGATTATATTTGCAATTATATTGTTCTTAGTTTATCATAGTTATATGCTTGGCTTAGTTAGATTGGAATTATATACATGCCTAGGATCGTATAGCGTTTATCCATGTGTACAGTAGGTGAATGATAATTATTGTGTAGACGTGGTGTCTATACCGTATTTATCTGCGATTGCACCCTATATGCCGGATTGTGGGGTAGTTCGCGATAGTGACAGCTTCGTTGATTCTTATATAGTCCCCCTCTCATGTATAGGGCAGGCAGAGCAACACTATTACAGGGGAGTGATTGCTATGTTCTTCATCTTCCTTGCTAATATTCACTATGCATGGATATAGTCTTTTCTCACCATGATTGCCAAGTATAATTGCACTAACTATGATATGCTAGACTTTATAGTTAATAATAACTTAGGGAATATCTTTGTAGTTCATCCTAATTCCATGCTAATGACTTGCTAGAATATCTGTTGAGGTGCTTATCATTATTATATGTGGCTAGCTGATCAGATTAATTATCTTTGTCACCATTATCACTTTACCTTTACTTAATGTGACATTTATACCTGTTCTTCATCTTCCTTGCTAATATTCACTATGCATGGATATAGTCTTTTCTCACCATGATTGCCAAGTATAATTGCACTAACTATGATATGCTAGACTTTATAGTTAATAATAACTTAGGGAATATCTGTCTGTCATGAGCGCGAGCATGCTCTTGGTGAGTGCGATAAGGCTCACCAAGAGTGCAACATAGCTTGGAGGGAGAAGAACACCGCAGAGGATCAGATGAAGGAGGCCACGCGTGTGGCCTCTCGGCTTCCTAAGGAGAATCGCTAGCTGAAGCCCGAGGTGGAGTCCCTCTAAGCCACGGCGGCCCAAGGGTGTCAATAGGACTTGGCCAGGGCCCAAGAGCTAGAAGGTAAGTACCTTTACCTGTCCATCATTGGGTTTTCAAAGTGTGCTTCCTATCCCTTATGATGATCAAGGCTGAAGGGTAAGCTTGCCACCGTGGATGCGAAGCTTCTATCGGTACGGGAGGCCCTAAAGACGGAACAACACGGGCATTTCAAGCTGCGCGTCACCGCCGAGCTAGTATGCAACGCCCTTGGGGTGGTCCAGGTGGGCCCCGGAGCGAGCTCGCTGCGGGGTCATCTTGGAGTCACCTTCGAGCGGGTTCGGACCCAAGTGAAGGAGGCACTTCACCTTGGGATGCGGCGTGCGCTCACCATCTTCAGGTCCTACTACCAGAAGATTGACCTGGAGGCACTTAGTGAGGGCTATGTTGACATCCCAGATGAGGAGCTCGACGCCAACGACGAGGAGGTGTTGGAGCCAGTGAATACCCTGGCAGCCAAGTTCGAAGAAGAGGTCGTTCCCCCGCCTTTGGACCTATAAACAGTGTTGGGCAAGGTGCTAGTGTAAAAACTTAAGATTTTGAACAAGTTTGTGGCCCTCGGGGCCCTTTTTAAAACTTGCATTTATCTTTCATTCTAAGTTTTTACATGTTCGCCCCGATCCTCGTAGTGCGCCTAGACCTGCGGCGTTTAGAGTTGAGTTCGATGCCCTGGGTCAGGTTTTAACGGGCGAGAGTACCGTAGCCGTAGAGGCGTAGGTTTTTCGCAGTCCGGTTAACTCGACCCAAGGGATCGTCGTACTCTAACGCACCCGCATTTAGCAGTTGTCGTCGGAGGGCTTTGGTGGATATCTTTTCGTAAAGTTCTTCGAGTGGTTGCCCGATCCCCACGTCATGTTTAAGTTTACAGATTTTTTAGAAGTATGAGTCAACCCCTTGCGCCTAGACTAGTGAGCAAAGGCACCGTAACCCTAGGGTGTAGGTTTCTCATAGTCTGACCGATCCATCCCAAGGGGCTCTTCGATTTCTAAAACGTCCGCTTTCTTAAACAACGCTATAAGGGCTCTGGTACGAATTTTTTTCAAAAAGCATCGTGAAAATTTCACAATGTTGGGGGGTTCCCCCCTTTCAGCCCCTAAGGAAGGCTCGATCCTTACCAGAGGTTGGGTCAGGTCTCGCTCAAAGTTGGATGAAGTAAGAAATAGTGAGCGCTCTTATTGTTCTTTCAAGATTAAACATGTGTACAACTTGGAAATCTAAGGGTAGAAGCGATGTAGTTGTTCGATGTTCCAAGTGTTAGTCAAGACTTCACCATCTGCGGTGGCTAGCTTGTAGGTGCCAGGTCAAAGTACTTCCACGATGATGAACGGGCCTTCCCATGGTGGCGTTAGCTTCTGGCGGCCCCTGTTGTCCTGTCTAAGGCGATGCACCAGATCCCCAACATTGAACGCCCTACCTCGCACACGACGATGGTGGTACCGGTGTAAGGCTTGTTGGTACATGGTGGAATAGAGTAGGGCAACGTCATGTGCTTCCTCTAGCTGGTCCACGGTGTCCTCAAGGGAGGCTTGGTTCCCTTGGTCATCGTACGCTATGACCCTTGACGCTCCATACTCCAAGTCAGTTGGGAGGATGGCCTCAGATCCATAGACCATGAAGAAAGGCGTGAAGCCTATCACTTGGCTCGAGGTCATTCTCAAACTCCAGAGGACTGTGGGGAGTTTCGCGACCCATCGACGGCCAAATTTGTTCAACCGGTTAAAAATCCTTGGCTTGAGGCCCTGCAAGATCATGCTGTTGGTGTGCTCGACCTGCCCATTCGTCTGGGGGTGTGTCGCGGCTGCCCAATCCACGCGGATATGGTGATCGTCATAGAAATTAAGAAACTTTTTGCCAGTGAACTACATGCCATTGTCAGTGATAATGGAGTTTGGAACCCCGAAGTGATGAACAATATCGGTAAAGAAGAGCACCGCCTGCTCAGACCTGATTCACGTGATTGGCCGAGCCTCAATCCACTTTGAGAACTTATCGATGGCAACAAGTAGGTGTGAAGCCCCCGGGTGCTTTCTAGAGCGGCCCGACAAGGTCCAGACCCCAGACCGCGAAAGGCCAAGTGATAGGGATCGTCTGGAGCGCTTGGGCTGGTAAATGAGTCTGCCAAGCATAGTACTGACATCCTTTGTAGGAGCATACTACCTTGGTTGCGTCAGCCACGACAGTGGGCCAGTAGAAGCCCTGTCAAAACATGTTTCTGACAAGGGTGCGCAGCGCTGCGTGGTGATCGCATACGCCCCCATGGATGTCCTATAGTAGCTTCTTCCCTGCTCGGTGGGGATGCAGCGTTGCAGCCACGACAGCGTTGCAGTTCTTGATCTAGCAAGACAAACGACTTGATGTGGTGTGCAAGGTGTCAGGCCTCGGTCCTATCGATTGGGAGTATGTCGTGGACTAAACAGTCAAGGTACGGGATTCTCCAGTTCGGCAAGGGGTCGGGCCCTGTGTCTGGTTCATCCTCGATTTGCATAATGTCAGGGTCGGTTGGGGCCGGGGTCAGGTCAGCCCCCGAGGCTGGCGTGGGTAGCTCGCTACCATCCTGCATCGATGCCTGGTAATTGACCGAGGGCTTATACCGATCGCTGGCGAAGACGCCGGTGGAACTGGTGCCCCACCGGACACCAGCTTCGCAAGCTCGTCTGCTGCCTCGTTAGATCATCTTGCAATGTGGTTGAGCTTGAGGCCTTCAAACTTGTCTTCCAGGAGGTAGACCACCTGGCAGTATGTTGCCATCTTTGGGTCATGATAGCTCGATTCCTTCATAACTTGGTCTACAACCAACTAGGAGTCACATTGGACATCGAGCCATCGGATCCCAAGCTCGGTTGATAAGTGCCTTATACTCAGCAACATTGTTAAAGGCTAGAAAATAGATTCAGATCAAATACCTCATGCATACGCCGAAGAGGGAGATGAAGACGAGTCCCACCCTAGCTCCGCTCTTCATCAGCGACCCATTAAAATACATTGTCCAGTACTCCTATTCCACCAGAGCCGGTGGCGTCTGGGTCTTGGTCCATTTTGCCACAAAGTTAGCCAGCACCTAGGACTTGATGGCTTTCCGAGGGGCTTAGGTGATGCCCTCCCCCATGAGTTCAACTGCCCACTCAGCGATTCTTCCCGTCGCCTCATGGTTCTAGATCACCTCCCCAAGGGGGAAGGATGACACGATCGTGATCAGGTGCGACTCGAAGTAGTGGCGCAGCTTCCTTCGGGTGATGAGGACAACGTATAAGAGCTTCTAGATCTGTGGATAGCGTGTCTTGGTGTCAAACAAGACTTCACTGATGAAGTAGACCAGACGCTGGACTTTGAGGGCGTGACCCTTCTCCTGCCGTTCCACTATGATCAGAGCCTTTGTTAAAAGTGCCTTGAGCCCGTCAAGCGCCTCTTGGGCCTCGGGTGTCCAGGCAAAGCGGTCCGTCTTTCTCAGAAGCCGGTAAAGGGGTAGACCTCGTTCGCCAAGGCATGAGATGAAGTGGCTCAGTGCCACCAGACATATTGTTACTCGTTGTACCCCTTTCAAATTCTGGATCGGGCCCATGTTTGTGATAGCGAAAATCTTCTCTGGGTTGGTTTCGATGCCGCGCTTAGAGACGATAAAGCCAAGTAGCATTCCCCTCAGGATCCAAAGATGCATTTTTTGGGGTTGAGCTTGATATTCGTAGCCCATAAGCATTTAAATGCCTAATCGAGATCAACAACCTGGTCATCAGCCCGTTTTGACTTGACTACGATGTCACCTACGTAAGCATCAATGGTTCGTCCGATGAGGTCCCTAAAAATGGTGAGCATACAATGCTGATACGTAGCCCCCGCATTCTTGAGGCCAAATGGCATGGTTACATAACAGTAGGTCCCTAATGGGGTAACAAAAGAGGTCACGAGCTGGTCGGACTCGCTCATCGCGATTTGATGGTAACCGGAGTAAGCATCAAGGAAGGAGAGAGCTTCACAACCCGAGATGGGGTTGACTATTTGATCGATGTGTGGTAAAGGGAACAGATGTTTAGGACAAGCCTTGTTGAGACCAGTGTAATCAACACACATTCTCCATTTACTATTTTTCTTTTTTAAAAGTATGGGATTAGCTAACCACTTAGGATGGAACACTTCCTTGATGAACCCGGGTGCTAGTAGCTTGTGAATCCCCTCCTCGATTGCTCTACGCTTCTCCTCGTTGAAGCGGCGCAGTCGCTGCCTTAACAGTTTGGAGCCGACCCGGATATCTAAGGAGTACTCGGGGACTTCCCTTGGGATGTCAGGCATATCCGAGGGACTCCACGCGAACATGTCGCTATTCACGCAGAGAAAGTCGACGAACACTACTTCCTATTTGGGATCCAGGGCGGTGCCAACGTGCACCGTTTTGCTGTTAGAGCAGCTAGGGTCGAGAGGGACCTCCTTGACTCCCTCGATAGGTTCAAAGGAGCTGGTGGACCACTTGGGGTTGGGCGCCTCCCTGAGGCGCGCTTCTAGGTCGGCTGCAAGCGCCTCGGACTCGATGATGGCCTCAGCGTACTCGCAGCACTCAACATCACACTCGTAGGCGTGCTGGTAAGTGGTGCGAATGGTGATGACCCCGTTGGGCCCAGCATCTTGAGCTTAAGGTAGGCGTAGTTTAGGATAGCGATGAACTTCGCGTAGCATGGCCGTCCTAGCACAACATGATATGTGCCACGAAACCCCACCACCTCAAAGGTGAGTGTTTCCTTTCAAAAGTTGGAGGGTTCTTCAAATGTGATGGGTAGGTCAATTTACCCAAGGGGTAGGGCCCGTTTCCTCGGTACGATGCCATGGAAAGGTGTTCCGCTCGGGCGGAGTTGGGTCTGATCGATCCCCATGGCATCAAGGGTTTCGGCGTACATGATGTTGAGGCCACTTCCTTCGTCCATTAGTACTTTGGTGAGCCATGTGTTGCCGATGATGGGGTCGACAACAAGCGGGTACCGGCCTGGCTGTGGGACAGTATACGGGTGGTGAAAGCCCAAGTTTGGTTTTGGTAATTAATGACACCAAGTTGCTAATGCCATGTGTTAAGTGTTTTGAGTTAGGCATAAGCAACACATGTGATGAAGGTGTACGTGGCAAGGAGTGGTGACCACAAGATCACCAAGAAATGGTGCATGGACATGAAATGACGATCATGGTGGAGATGCACATAAATGATGGACATGATGATCAAGTGAAAGAGAAGGATCTAAGAGCGCAAGGCAAAGGTATAACCATAGGGTGTTCCTTTTGCTGGTCTAAGATGAGTAGAGAAGTGATTGACCGGGTTTAGGATACATAGCCGACTATCAAGAGGGGAAATCACGGTTAGCCCGGAAATCAAGTGCCACTAGATAAATGTCTTGAGCATATGCATTAGGATCTAGTTGAGAGCTAACATAACGCCTTGAAAAATGAATGTGAAAATGATAACACACATGCACATGGTGATTTACACTTGGTGGTGTTAGCACATTTGCGAAGGTGGTGGAGTTTAAGCAGTAGAGAGGGGTTTGGGTTCCTCTCTCCCTCCCGCCGAGCTTGAGAGGCAGGATTCGGCGCTTTTTGGGGAAGTAAAACGCCTATTTTCTACTGTGCCAGAAGTCGGAAAAGAAACGGAGGCGAACGTCGGTCACTGTGGTGACCGGACGCTGCACCGGACGCGGTCTCGGTGTGACCGGACGCGTCCGGTCAGTTCTTCACTGCAGTTTGGCGCGCGGGTGCTAGGGTTTGCAACCGGCGCGTCCGGTCCCTCACAGAACCGGAGCATCCGGTCAGGCACCCAGAGGGGCAGTGCTAGTCGTAGAGCTGACCAGACGCGCGGCGCGTCCGGTCACGTGCGATCGAACGCGTCCAGTCACGGTGGGAGCTTACTAGACTCCGACCGGACGCCAGGTGCTGCGCGTCCGGTCAAACGCTAGAGCGCATCCGGTAATGGCAACGGTAACTTCTGACGCGCACTGTTCATGCTTGTCCTGTAGTGACCGGACGCGTCCGGTCACCCTGACCGGAGCATCCGGTCAGCTCGTTTTGAACTGTGTCATTCGGTAACGGCTAGCTACGTACCCCTTCGCTATAAATAGAAGTTGACCGGGGTTTGAGGGAACTCTTGCACATTTTGAGACCTAGAGACATCCTTTGAGCTAGAGAACAACCCCTCCACTCATCTCTTTGCTTGGTTGCACATCTTGAGTGAGATTCAAGTGCATTGCTTGAGAGTTGCATTCTAGAGGCACTTAATCTTCGAGTTGCCGCGGATTTCTTGTTACTCTTCCGTATTTCCCGACACGGTAGATGGCTTGGAGCAGCGGAGGTGATTGAGCTCACAATTGAAGATTGTTGGAGCCCTCACCGAGTGTTGTAAGGGGTTCGTGATCCTTTCCCGCGGGAGTTCGCAAATTGGATACTCTAGTGGAGCTCGTGGCTTGGAGGATCCCCATCTTGTGTGCGGTTGTGCGGCGCCCACCGAAGGCTCGACTCTTGATAGTCGATTAGCTCGTGAACCGACAAGTGGGTGCATCACCACAACGAGGAGTAGCTTGCCGGGAAGCAAGTGAACCTCGGTAAAAATCTTATGTCATCTCTTTGCTGAGGATTTCTCTTATGGTTGATCATTGTGATTGATTCTTCGAGTGCATTACTTCTCTACATCGTTGGTATAAGAATCAAGTTATTTGCTCTTTACTTTCTTGTACTAGTCCTAGTGTAGTTTGCTTAGTGTAGCTTTTATCACATAGGAGTAAGTAGCTTAGTGACTTAGTCTTGTTGGTGTGTATTAGAGATCATAGCCTTGCTTCACTAGAATTGTATAGGTGGCTTGTATAGTGTAGTTGAGCTAGTGCTAGAATTAGCTTAGCCATCTTTTATACTAACGTGTTTGGTTAGTGAAGCTTGTAGATTTTTAAATAGGCTATTCACCCCCCTCTAGCCATTTGGACCTTACAGGTGGTCATCGCGGTTGAAAGTGATGGCAGACCTAGACCAGTCGAGGAAGGCTAGCGTGGCTGGCTCGGCGACATAGACCTCTCGGTGTTCTAGCTTGCGCTGGTGCCTGGAGTCGTAGGCCGTGGGACCGCCGAAGATCATGAAACAGTTGTTGACGACAGGGAAGTCGTCGTCCTTCTCCTTGTTGTCGCCCTTGTCCTTCTTGGGCCTCTTGCCGGGGTCGCCCTTCCCCTGGGCACCCCCGAAAAGGTAGCGTTTCATCACGCCACACTACTTATGAGTGTTTGACCGGGCCCCGGTGGTATGGGCACGGTTTCTCGAGCATCTCGTCAAAAATTCCCGGGCCACCCTCGGGAGGGGCTCAGAGATTTTTGCACTCGACGGTAGCCACAAGGGAGGCCTTGCGCGACTGCTTAGCCTTCTTCTTTTTATTGGAGTTGCGGCTGGAGCTACCTCGTCAGCATCCTCTTGCCGCTTCCCCTTGCCCTTGGTGCCATGAAAGATTGCCCCAACTGTCTCCTCGTCGGAGGCAAAGTTGGTGGCAATATCTAGGAGCTCCCTGGTAGTGCGTGGGCCCTTGCGCCCCAACTCATGGATGAGATCTTTGCAGGTGGTTCCTGCGAAGAACGCCCCGACGATATCGGCGTCGGTCACATTGGGCAGCTTGGTGCACTGCCGAGAGAAGCGTCGAATGTACTCGCAGAGAGTTTCATCTGGCTTTTGGCGATAGCTCCTGAGACTCCCAGGAGTTACTAGAGCGGACATAGGTACCCTGGAAGTTTCCCACGAAAATCTTTATGAGGTCGGCCCAGTTGTGGATGCGACAGGCCAGAAGATGCTCTAGCCAGGTTCTCGCTGAGTCGGCCAGGAACAAAGGGAGATTGAGAATGATGAAGCAATCGTCGTCCACGCTACCTAGCTGGCAGGTGAGGCGGTAGTCATCAAGATAGAGTTTAGGGTTTGTCCCTCCGGAGTACTTGGTGATGTTGGCAGGTTGCCGGAACCGCGCCGAGAAATGGCGCATTGCGGATGTCTTGGCTGAAGATCCGTGGTCCCGGGGGTTTAGGCAATGGGCTCTGGTCCTCCCTGCTGTCGTAGCGGCCGCCCTGTCGAGGGTGGTAACTGCGGTTGGCACCATCCTCTTTGTGCCTTTGTGTGCGTTGAGAACGTTGCGCGCGTCGTAGTTGTGGCCAACGTGGGTATGGACAGATGGAGGCTTGTCCCTCGCTTTCTGGTGCTCTGGGTGGACCGAAGCTTCCTTCTCACGTGTCGCTGATGGTGCGAGCTGGTCAAGCTCGGGCCCACGTCGTCGAGACACGGAGCTCTCGGCCTGCTGTACCGCGACACACTCAAGAAGGGTACGCATCTCTTTGTGGGCTTGCCGCCCCTTTGGAGTTGATGGTTTAGGCATTGTCCGGAGGAGGATTACCGCGGCGACAACATTCTGGCTTGCCCGGGTGACGAGTGGTGTATGATCATTGCCGTCGTCAACGCAGATGCAGCGGTGGATGTCGCTGGCTCTACGTCGAGCCGTGTCGCCATCATCGCGACTCCTAAGCTCTTGCTAAAACGCTGCGCGTAGTTACGCCAATTGCTGTCGCTCTTCCTCGAGCTTTCTCTCTAGCTCGCGGAGTTGCTCTAGCTGGGGCCATGATTGCCCCATAGGTGGTGCCATGGCTGCACCGCATGCATGCGCGGTGTTGTGAGTCATGGCATTGGCCAGGGTGTGTTCGCCCTCATTCTCGTTGGGGGTTTCTTCGTGGAACTCCCCATCGCACATAAAACACTCTCGAGATGGGTCGTGACTCTCGTCATTGGAGTCAAAACCCTCAACAAGGTAGTTGCTGTTGAAAAGGAACTGGCGCATAGCCGGGTCATTGAGCTCGGAGAAATCAACATCAGCCCAGCTACCATCGTCCTCCTCGGAGTTGACACTTGAGGACATCGCGGTGGTCGCAAGGAGCTCCGAGAGGGACTCCAAGTGGTGGAGCGGCAAACCCACGGGTACGTCCTCCGCAGGCTGTGTGGGCCGACTATAGGTCCTTGCGGCATTGTGTAGCCCGTAAGGCCACGCCGGTTGCTTCGGCGCGGTGCTTACCTCTAGGGAGAGCAGTGGTTCCCCTCAGAGCTACGACAAGGCATTGGCGGAGATGGAATAGAGGCGATGGAGATCTTCCTGGGGCGGGTGGGGCCTAGGATAATGTCAAGCTGATGCTCCAGCCTTGGGTAGTCGAAACTATGGGGCTGAGCACCCCTAGAAGCCTGCGCCTCGTTGGCATGCATACCAAGGCCAGTCATTGACTCGTGATGGGTCCAATGTTGGCAGGTGAGTCAGGTGACTCAGCAGGGGATGGCAGGCCGCACTTTCCCTCCACGGTGGCAGGATTCAGGTCTCCGACCCGCTCGTTGGAACCTGATAGGAACACAAGGTCGACCGACATGATCCACCCCATGTAGAGGAAGTCCAGGCTCCCAAATTGGATTTGGGAGCCCAGAGTGAAGCGAACGCGATGATCGGCCATCCGAAACCTGACAAAACGGATCGTGACGCGTAGTAGGCCCGTACCTGGCACGCCAACTGTCGGTGTCTAGAACCGCGTCCTAGACACTAGACGAGTGAATTTGTATCTACGTGTCTAGGCCCAGATGCTGTGCAAAGCGGACACAATGGTTTATACTGGTTCAGGCAAGAATAACCCTACGTTCAGTGGGTGTTGCGGCTGCTCGTGTTGCCTTATACCGAAGTGCTCGTAGTAGGGGTTACAAGCTTTCGAGAAAGAAAGTGGATCCCAAGTCTCTTGGGTGGTGTGTGTGTGTGTTTGATCAATGAGTTCCTCCTTCTCTCCTTGCAGGTCCCTGCCTCTCCTTTTATAGTTTTCAAGGGGAGGGCTCGGGTTACAGTTATGGTAAAAAGGTAAAATAGGGAAAAGATGAAAGAGAAAAATAAAAAAGGTGGCCTCGGGTGCGGCCGTCTTCGTCCTTATCCGGTGTGAGCAGCTTCCCCTACAGCGCAGAGATATTATGGGCGCTAAGCTTTTGGCCTCTCCATCCGCTGGTGCAACGCGTTATGGCCATGCTTTGTCTTGTGTGCTTTTGTGCCGTCGAGGATGGATGGTGCGTGCGCCCGGATTTACGTAGAGAGAGAGAGAGTTCGGTGGTACAGTTGCCGTTACCCCATCGCTATAGAGGTATGGACGTCACTGTGGTGGAATGACCAGAGTCATATTGGGTCAAAGCGTGGTTTCCATGTTCCTGTTCACTGTGCACGGTCATATTCGTCCCATCAGCGGGAATGAGCGCCATGATGGGGGACCCCGTGGCTCTCTGCCTTGCCAGAGGGCTCCATGTGTCCTTCGGGCAAGACAGAAGCACGCCAAGAGGGTTAGACGCTCCCGTACTTATATTACAGGGGTCGGGCGAGGCGGCGATCGTTCCCGACGGGGCGTAGGGGTCGGGTGCTTTGATGACGTCATGGGGCTCGGACGAGGCGGAAGGCGTCCCTAAGCCTCGGGCGATTTAACAACTGTCACGCTATTAACGCCCTTGGTTGGGTATGCCTACTATTGATACCCGATAGGTTCCTATTCTTGTGTCTTCAAGATTCTATGCGCCAGACTGCTCCACAAGAATCACAGAACCTCTGCCAATAAGATTCAAATTTCAAATTTTATAGTAAAAGGTAGATGATTTTCTATGCTTGCATCCATGGAGCTGTATGCAAGGTTGGTGTTAAAATTTTTGCGCATATCTTAAACAGTGATTCTATGCATCCAATCGGCATTCAAGTGCCATGATTTAAATTTTAAATTTTTGGATAAGATGAGATCGTCTCCATGTTTTTAAACTCTACTCATGCTTAGAGGGAAGTGTTTTGTATGTTTCTATGCATCTTGACAAATGATTCTATGTATCTAATCAGCCATCACGTGCCATGATTTAAATTTTAAATTTTATTTTTTCAAAAATATATTCACAGTGGATCTTGAATCGTGCACAAAAAGTCAGGAGTTCAATGGTGAAAACCGTTTTACAATCGAAAGCTTCGTTGAGGAATTATCATGAAAAAATAGAAGAGATTAGAATGGATGTATCCATGCATGCATGTGGCAGCTTGTGTCAGCGCGTGTCAGCCTGTGTCAGGTGCAATTAGGTGGAACGTACAGCTCACGAAAAGATTTTTATGCAGTAATAAATTGATTTTAATTCATCCAACGACTAATTTCTATACAACATTGCGACCAAAACTTTTCTGTGCAGCTTGACCTGGATTTTTATGCATCCGATTGGCTGGATCCACACGCGCATCAGCTCCGCTGACCTGAATGTCTAGGCTGGCTGAGGGCTCGCTGAGGCTCTCTATTAGTATTGGAAGCCCTGAACTCCCGATAGCAGAAGCCTATATATAATATAAAAATAAATAATATAAATAATAAATAAATAAATAAAAATAAAATAAAAATCTCTACATATCTATAAAAGCCTTTAGTCTATGAATTAAACGCGGTCAACCTCGGGGGTGTTTAATTCCCACATTAAAAACTTTATATCCCATCTCATCGAATGTTTGGAGACATACATGAAGCATTAAATATAGATAAAAAATAACTAATTATACAGTTTGCATGTATTTTGCGAGACGAATCTTTTAAACCTAATTAGTCTATGATTGGACACTAATGGTTATAGTTACACATATGCTCTTCCGAAGACTTTAGACTGCCCGCACTCATGGACCTCTATATTCATCCTCTATACGTCCTAGTCAGCAAGATTATCTTCTCTATACTCAATTCTTCCGCACCCATCCATCCTCTATATCATCCTCTATCCACTCTATCTACTGTGGGACCCACTTGTCACTTTATCTAAATATATCCATGTGTGATCTAGTTTTGAAGGATTTATTGAGACGAATTTAATGGTGCAATCGAAATTTAATTTGGATTTTTGGTTTGTGAGTTATAGATTTTTTCCCTTTGTTTAGCTAGTGGGGCCCGTCACTATAGAGTATAGAGTAAGCACTGTACTGAATAGAGTATCGTTTTAGAGTACCCAACGCAGCAGTTTTTACTCTATATTTATACTCTAAAGTTTTAGAGTATTGTTTTAGAGTACCCACTGCGCCTAGTCTTAGGGTCCCTTACCTGGACACGTCCTTAGCTTTCATTCGCCCCATTTATTTATTTATTTATCCCCCGTGTCAAAGCCACGTCCGTCCGCTTCCAGAAGCAACCCCCTCGATAATATCCTCTCGCCAGCCTTTTCCTCTCCTCGCGTCCCGTCAAAGCAGCCCACATCCGCAATCAAAAAAAAAAAAAAGCAGCCCACATCCGTCTCCTCTTCTTCCTCTTCCTCAGCGGACGCTCCACGCGCACCACCGCCCGCCGCCTTGCAGCCTCCGCCTGGTCCTCTCCCCCAGTCGCGATGCACGCGCCTCGCAGGCTCCGCATCCCCTTCCTTTCCCCCTGTTCGCGGCGTCCGCGGATGCTGCGCACGGCCCTCTCGCCCAGCAACGGCGTGCGGCTGCGGCCAACAGCCCTTCAAGTGCTTGTGCGACCGTATCTATGACGGAGATGGACAGCGTCGGCGGCACGGAGTGAGTCTTTTTCCCCCATTTTTAGACAAGGCACGGAGCGGCTCGCTCCTGTCCGCCTCCACCCTATTCCTCTTCCTCACCCAATCTTCGACCTCAGGCACTTGGCGATGGCGTCTGGCCTTTGGCCGTCTGGCGAGCGGTGGCATGTGAGCGCGACTCTCCTGCCCATACGCGGCCTCGGGCAGGGCCGCAGCCCGCAGGGGAGGCTGCGGAGCAGGGCGGCCGCCGGCCGGCAACAGACACCAGGGACCAGGCGGAGGCGGCTGGGGGCTTGGCCAAGCGGCGCCACCACGCCGGTCGGCGGGGAGGCAGCCAGCGGTCGCGGCAAGATCGCTAAGACGCCTGGACAGAGGCTAGGGATGGGAGCCGACCAGACAGCGTTGATTCACATATTCGGTGAGGGTTCCACTTAAACGTTCAGATCCAGACATTAAATGAATAAAACTATTTGCTAATTGCATTGAGTCCTATCTAATAGTCTGCATATTATGTTCTCCGTGGATTCCTTTTGGTTTGCAAAATGAAGAACACATCTTTTGATTTGAGTACTTTGTTCGATGGAGCAGCAAAGGCAAGAAAAGTTAGTACATCAGCACTGCAACAGCATTGATTCACATATTCGGTGACGATTCCTACACATTAAGTTCCAGACATTAAATGAATAGAACTATTTGCTAATTGCATTCAGTTCTATCTAATAGTCTGCATATATGTTTTCTGCAGATTTCTTTTGCCTTTTGGTTTGCAAAATGAAGAACAAATCTGCTAAATTGATGGCTTCATGGGATGGAGCAGCAAAGGCCTGAAAAGTTGAAGAATTAGGATCTCCATGAAGGATCGCAAAATGAAAGCAAAATTGTGGTTCTCTTTCAGTACTTTGCGATTTCTTATTATTTTAACTTCATGCATGTCTTAGATTGAAACAATTAGTGCCTTTAATTATCGGTAATATATTTCCATGCACCATATTTTGAACCTTTGTATTAGAATCTGTTTTTGTTTGGGAGATGGGGATACCCAACTATAATCCTGCCTCCGCCACTGCCGATGGCTGGCCTGCTGCCGCCTCCGTCCTACGCTAGGTGCCCAGGCCTCAATCTTCGATACTTTCGGCGGCCCTAGCTATTTGGTACACGCACCCCTTCTCTTCCGTTCCTGCTTGCCCTAGCTATTTGTATTCGGATATGACCTGATCCAGTTACAACTGTGGATACATACATGTATTATGCCTACAAACTTTTGCCCATTTTCTTTTTGTGAAAAAGATTGGGTTTCCTCCCTAACACCTGTTCTGCCACCTCTGATGTGACCAATGTCATGACAGCAACTTTAAGCGCCACGGAAGAGGGCTCACATTTTGCAGGTTCAGTGCCCTCAAAGTTTCTGTCCGCTACTCGCTTGCTGTGCAACCTGCCAATGGCTGGGGAGTGACCACGCACAGGCCATATCCTCTGGCTCCAATTCACCGCTTCATCACCTCAAAAATTGCAAATGGAATCAACCTTGCAATTTTTAGTAACAAATTAAAGTTGTTTGTACCATCAGTGCATGACCATGTCTTCAGACTCCCGTGCGCCTACGTTGAAATACTATATTGCTCAAACTTGCTTCAAAAGAGGAGAATGCATTTGATATATATATATAGAGAGAGAGGGAGAGAGAGAGAGAGAGGGAGAGAGAGAGAGAGAGAGAGAGTACTATAATCCTTCATCAATTGTCCCATTGATGCTCAATACATTTTTTTTATACATATCACATACGTGTACCACACTTCACTACTGTGAATCCTATAGTTCTCTTAGTGATTAATTACTACCTGTATCAGAAAAGCAATTTACCCGCCATCGGCACAGGGAGGTGCTACTTTGCGGTTTCGTCGACCCTGCTTCTCCGATCAGCAGCAACAACTTTCATCTTGCCTCTCACAAATGCTTAGTCCTCATGGTCAAATACCACTACATGCGTATACATATTTGAAATTCCTTTCCATGTTCACTAATGCCTGAACACACATCAGTGACTGTACCATTCAACTGAAGCTGAAATCATAGTGTGGTTTGATTAATAGTTAGCTTAGATGCTGGTCATTACATATTTGTGCATCCTTCAATTTCAGATGCCCTATAATTTTGGTGTTACATCCGAACTCCAAAATCAAATGTCCACTATTATTGCTATTATACATGATTTTGGTTACACACGCGATGTACATGCATCTCATTTGTACAGTACTAATGCTATGCCAAGCACTTGAAACCTTTAATTTCCATGTCTCCATCTTCGTTATACATATTTGTATTGCTATGTACATGGGCATAACCATTGCCTCAACTGTTTGGGTTCCTATGTTTGGATTCTCCCTAATATTGTTAGCCAACTGTGTTAAGTTTAAAACGGATCGGCCGAAGAAAAGTGAGGGAAAAATTGGCATCCTATGAATGATGGTCATATAACGAACTTTTACCCTTTTATGTGAGTAGCTACAACCAATCCAAACACAATGAACTCACACAGCTATCACTCTTACAGTACCTACCAGCTATCACTCACACAGCTGTCACTCTTACATCCCACCGTTCTCTACACACAGAACCCTGTAGATCTACAGTGCCTCCTCCCTCAGCCGTTCGATGCTGCCTCAAGCCAGCCGATGCCTGCCACGTCCATCTCCACAGCCGCTCCATCTGTCGACCTTAGGCTATCCGTACTCATGGACCTTTATATTCATCCTCTATACATCCTAGTCAGCAAGATTCTCTCCTCTATACTCAATTCCTGAGCACCCATCCATCTTCTATATCCTCTATCCACTGTAGGACTCACTTGTCATTTTATCTAAATATATCTATGTGTGATCTAGTTTTGAAGGATTTATTGAGACGAATTTAATGGTGCAATCGAAATTTAATTTGGATTTTTGGTTTGTGAGTTATAGCATTTTTTTTCTTTTGTTTAGCTAGTGGGGCCTGCCACTGCCCATTATAGAGTAAACACTGTATTACTCTAAATATAGAGCAAGAGAAAGGATAGAGTATCGTTTTAGAGTACCCAGTGCAACAGTTTTTACTCTATATTCATGCTCTAAAGCTTTAGAGTATCCCTTAGAGTACCCACTGCGGTTAGTCTTATCCCCCCACAGCACCAAACACGAAATCCCCATCTCTCTCCATCATTCAGCGGCCGCGCGGCTCCTCCAAGAAACTCCGCCCTGCCTGCAGCCTCCGCCGCCGTGGCGCCGCCCCGCAGCAACGCCGCCCTGCCTCCGCCCTCCAGTGGTGGCACGATGCAGTCCCATAACAGCGCCGCCCACGGCGTGACCCCGTACCAGCGCGTGACCCCACGGGCTCCACCTCCCGTGCCTGCATCATCCAGTGCGGCGCGGCGCAGCAACAGCGCCGCCCTGCCCGCATCTTCCAACGTCGGCGCGGCGCAGCCCCGTAGAAGCACCATCCCACCTGCGCCCATGTCCCTCACGCACTCGGCCCTCTCCCTCGCACGGCAGCTGCCCTAGTGCAGTCCCTCTGGAGCCTCAACAGGAGGTATGCTCTTCCTTTTTTTCTTTTCATTTTGTCTTTTTTTTTTGCAATTGATATGCACATGTGGATCCAGTATACATGTACTTAGATGTCAATAGCAATTTCTAAAACTTATGTGCTTCCCTCCTGTTAACTACAAAATTGTATTTCCCTGCTTAACCGGTATTCTATTATGTTGTTGAATCTGTTATGTTATTTATAACAGAATGATTATCATCCTATTAGTTTTCTAAATTATCCTAATGAAATACTTTTGTCCTACGGTTGGTTCCTTGCTAGAACAAGATGCTTTCAGAAAATTGATTTTGGAAATCGGTATCATACAGTAGGCATATCGTGCTGCTCTGTTTGTTAAAACCAAGGCTTGCATTTTCCTGGATGTGGGAATGTTTCAATGCCTCGTAGTAAAGCAAACCAGGTTTGCTAATTTGGTTTCACATTTTTGGTCACGCACTCTTTTGTCTAAGAATGCATATGGTTCACACATTTCGCATCCTCATAATTATGTACTTTTCACATGTCGCCTTTGTCGGTATGCTACAAATGGACAGTTATTGGTTTCAAAAATACCACCCTACTCAGCTGAAATTTTTGAGGGCATATACAAATGGCCAAGTATTCTCACTACCTCAATTTCCTTTAGCATCAATCACCTCTATTTGTTTATTCCCTAATGCAGGTCTTACTGTTTCAGGTTTAAGTCTACAGTCTCTGCTATCCTCATGCAAGAATTGCACAGGCTTTTTGCAGCCTCTACATTGCTGCTTTTGATATGATCCATGCTACTAAACGGCTCCCTGCTCATAGGGTAACAATTTTCCCTCTAATTGTTATACCCAGCTTGGCCAAGTGTTCTCACTACAATAATTTTTCTCTAGCAGCAACCGGCTTTAATTAACTATTCTCTAATATAACTCTTTCTATTTCAGGTTCGATCCATACTGTACGGACCCTTATATTCCATGGTCTATAATACACGCCTCACATCTTATAAGGTAATGAATTGTCCCTCCACAGTAGTTCATGACATGATCCATATCTATTTTCTCAGTACAAGGTTGTTTAACCTCATAACCATCCATCTTCATGGATGTTGCTCACAAGGTACCCCCCAACCGTATATTTCCTCTTTTATGGTTTGTGCAAGGGAATTAGTGATGAATCTCAGTTTATAAGTCTGCTCTCTGTGTTTTGCCAGCTAGGTTAATTTGCTCTTGCCATGTACAGTGCTAAGGTCTGCAATCATTTTCTCCTGTATAGATATATGGACACTAACTTTTCTTTTCTCCAGTCATATTGGAACAAAAAAGTGTCCGACAGCCGTCGCCATAACATAGTACCAACTCAGCTCCCTACTTCATAAATTCTATATGAGATCATTCTATTTCCATATTTCATATAGAATACTGCATGCTCTGTTGTTTCTTTACCCTTTTACAGAGTGGCTATCCTTCCAATTCATAAAATTGCATTGAGATTTCAGAAATTTACTAAATCATGTAACGTCTTCCTTGCAGCTCTACCTATTGAATATTGATTGCTTGGTTCAAACAACATCGTGGAAGATGTTCTGAAACTCTCAAGCTGTTTCCATTTTGTGATCAGCAAACCTGCTCCATGCTCAGAGCGTGCGTGAGCTAAACAAAGAGTTAACTGATTTATGCAAGAGCCAAGGTATTGTTGTTGTTGAATCATAAAACACATAGCGTTGCCATCCTATAATTGTATGATTGCTTCGTCAAGTCAGATTTCTTTGTTACTAGAGATATTATTATGCTACATAATATTTTGTATTGCCTTATAAAGATTCTATAAACTTCACCTATTACTTCTATAAGTTATCCCGCTTGAATGCTTTTGCCTTACGGTTTATTCCTTCCACTGAAAAGATGAGTTGGAAGAGGAAGATGCTTCACATTAAAAAAGTGGGAGTCAATTTGCTACACTACATGTGCCATGCTTGCCATGATGTTTTGCGAAAAAAAACATGCTCACATTTTCATGATAGTAAGCAGTTTGGATTGCTTAATAGTGAACAGCAGACCATGTTTGCTAATTTGATTTTTCATTTTCCGCCTCATGCAGTTCTTCTGTTGGCAAATGTATATCCTTGGAACTTTTCATAGGCTGATTGTTTTTAAGCTGCCTAAAAGAATGCAGTATTATGTTTGAATCACAATATGGCTCACACCTGCAGCTGTTTTTTGTTTCATGTCTGTATTTTGGAGCATGTGCTATATAATTCCCATTATATCTATAAATAAATTTTAAGGGTACTGATGTCAAATATTTTTTTGAGGAATTCATATCAGGGCTATAATACATGTGAATTGTGATTCACTTGAGATGAGAGCTTTTCAATGTAGCTGCGTAATGTGAATTGTGATTCACTTGAGACGAGAGCTTTTCAATGTAGCTGTGTAGTTCCACATGCTGGATGTTTTCTTTTTCCTCTAACTAATCATCTTTTATGATCATGCTCATTCTGGTTGAAAACATTCCCATGACAGCCCGGCAAATGTGCATTTTCTGCAAAACTTTAGAATTTCTTTCGGCAACGGTGAATGCCTCACGTCTTATCAGGTAATGAAGTTTCCTGCCACAATGGTTCATAACATGATCCATACCTATTTTGTCAGTACATAACTGTTTTTTTTTACCTAAAATCGTTTTTGCCATATGTTTTCAGAGCTGCTTTCGGATATCTACATCACAAGCAATTGCTCTGGGCCCAAAGAACAAGACATATTCATGCTCCTTTTGGCAAACATATAATGTTAATATTTTGCTTGCATCTGCAGTTGCCCTTGAACATCAATAATTATGACTATTGCAATGCTGCCCCTATATGTAGAAACCATACTTTCCCTATAATATGTACACAGCATGGTTCATCGTTAGATACTTCTATACGTTTCTAGAACCATATTACTGAATGGTAATATACCAAACTTCTATACTTCTGTGTCACTGCATCCAAACACAATAAATTCATACCATTTTTTTTGATAAATGTATCTGCATTACTCAGATAAGAAAAACGTACACATACACGTATGAAACAGAGACAGCTGTCCTAACGGTTTTGCACAAAGGCCCCTAAGGAAAAGAAAATCAGAAGAAGCTCCCTGGCCACCGTGCACACCGACAGACGCCGCCACCTTCCATCTCCGGCGATGGAAGCTCTTGCCCCCGCCACCCCCCAGATCTGAAGGAACTCCATTGTACAAAGGCTTTACCGAGCTGCGGTAGTCGCCTGACACCGAGGCCGGGACGATTTCGCCGTTGAAGAAGCGTCGGTCGGGGACGCGTCCCAAGCTCCTCAGATCTTGAATCGAAGCTCGCCATCGACAAGCGCCGAAGTGGAGTCGAGCTCGATCTGCACACCTGCAGTCTGCAGCACCAAGAGCCATCTCTGCAACCTTGATGAAGCGCGCCACCAGCACTGTCGTCTGTCGGAGACCTGTCGTCTGTCGGAGACAGATCGGCCAAACGCGCAGACTCCTGTACAAGCCTCGCTGACCGCACCGTTGACGCCGGAGGAAAACGCCACCGTCGCCTCCTCGCCGACGACGCCTAGAAAGATGAGCCACAGAGGAACGGCGCCCTCCCAGCAAACCCTAGCTCCACCGTCAACCGATGGCAAGCAAACCCTAGACCTAAGACTCGACGACCTCATAGGCCCGCCGCCGGCACCAGAACAAGTGACGACGAGGTGGGAGAGGGCTAGGAGTACCTTATTCCACCATGGCGACACTGTCGCCACCTCACGACCGCCATCAGGAGAACTACCCCTAAAGCAGGTACCTAATCTACACCGCCGGTCGAAGATCCACCATTCCCCCACATATCCGAGGGCCCAAAGGCCATCGGAGGTGGAGGGGAGCGGCGACCTCGCCGGCCCCCTTTTCGCCTCTCAACTGTAGCTGGGAGAGAGTTCGAGAAAGAGAGGACTGATGGGCACAATAAATTAATACATTCATATCACTCATATCTACCCGCGCAAAGCACAGGGGTTCTGGCTAGTATTATTTATGGTTATCCTTGATCAATATTTCTCTAAAAAGAATCTTGCTTTATGGAACTGAGAACCATATTTCCTAGCGCCTTGGACATAATCAATTCTAGAAACCTATGACTTGAGGTAATAAGTATCTTGGATGAAGGTAGTATGTTATAGAGCTGTATAAGGGCAACTCAGGAGCTGTAAAATTAGAGTGCCACTTTTAATTTAAGGGTTCCCCTTATTTTTGTTTTTTACTTCTGCTCTAGCAGGAGCCCTAAAATTCACCCAACAGACCATGATATATGGGACCCACCTGTCATTCCCTTCTCGCTCCTACTAACAGAGCTACCCGCTCGTATCTTGCCCTTCCATCGCGCCGGTGGAGGAAGAGGCTGGACGAGGACCGAGCCTCGCGCCAGTGGAGAGGAGTCGCAGCCGCAGATGGATCTCACCCTCTTTATCGGGGACCTTGCCCAGACCTCGCTCAGGTAGAGAGGCCACACATAGCCGTAGTCACAGGAGGGGTGCACCGACCTTCGTTATGGAATGCATGCTGGTTAAATTTTCTCAACTCTGACTAAAAGTAGAAATCGTTTGACTTCTCGGAAAGCGAGAATGACATTTATTTTGGAACAGTCCAGTTCTTTGGTGCTGATTCCAGGGATGCAGGAAACCTCAGTTTTATATGGCTGATTGAAACCTCAATTTTCTCTACTAGCATCTCAAGTCGGTACTGTAGCTGAAGCTGCTAAAAGCTGCAGCCGCCGCAACTTCTAGCAGAAGCGAACAAACTTCTTTCTTTTGTGCCTGCGATTCACAACTTTGAATTCGTGGAAGTGCACCAGAATTTCCAACAAGTGTCCCTGACAAATTTGAGATGTACGACCTTGACTGGGAAGTGGAGAAGGTCGTGAATGTTACTGCAACTGCAGAACTCCAGCACCCTGCCTACAACAGCCTAATAAGGCTTGGTGTAAGCAGCGATTCTGCCTCAGAAGAGAGCACTCGTAGCGCACAACCCATTTGACAGTAAATAGAGCCCCTCGTGCGCCTGGAATATGACTGGTTCTCAGGTCACTGATGTATATGTAAAATAAACCCACCTCATACATAAAAGCTAAGAAAAAAGGACACCCTGTGCATACAGAATTACAGATAAAGTAGAGTGGACTATATCCTGTCTTGGATCGATTTATACAGGGAAATTATTGTAGTACCATCTGAACCCGTTTACACAACGCCAGTTGACGATGGTCCCCTTTATTCTACAGAGAGCTTTCTTTTTGTGGTCATATGTACAACGTGTTTAATTGTCTGCTAGACAATTAAAAGCCATATGTTCACAGAGTAGTGACTTTAGAGAGCTGTCACCTCTTTCCAGTCAGCATTATGAATTAAACACGTTGTACATGACAGTAAGAAATCATCACTCTCTGAACACATACGGCTTTAAATTCCCAGACTGGTTGCTGCTAGCTCCATAGTTTATATGTTCATGTATTGCAGTACTAGGGAATTAGCAACCTGTTACCTTCATCGCCAGTTTGTTCTGCAAAAAAAATTAAAATGCTCTCAGAAACCTTATGCGTCAAGAATGAACTTGCACTGGAATGCAAATTAATACTGCAAATTAATCTCTTTTTTATTAAAAAATAAATACTGCAAATTCATGCAATTCCAATAGGCTGGTATGGAGATCAAAAGAATTAAATATCTAGAGTGACAATATTACCCTGACAACTGCCAGAGTGTCGGTCAATGCTTCCTCCAAGCCTGTTATCTCAGCCATGTTCAGCTCATTTAGATTTTCTTCCATAGTCCTGAAATTTAATTACTTGGATAATTAGATAGAAATTAAGCCAACATAGATCATTTTCGACGAGAACCAATGGTTGTTTCATAAATTTCATATATGTTTCATTACCATTGATCCATCATACTTAGCAGGTCAGGTAAAGAGCCTTCAGCTGGCTGGCCATTCTCAGAAAACTGGAGGGAAAGCAAGAATAATATACTGTGAGAAATCACACAAAGTACACTAGTCCTTTATTAAAAACCTACATATTTAACATATGAACAATTTACTGTATAATGTTCAGATTCCAATCCTTTTACTAGCAATTTGTGTCCACAATTTTTCAAATGATTCCGTAAGGCAGAACAGAAAGTGAATTAACATATGAGATAACCACTAGAGTTGGCTGATTGTATTCTTTGCAAGGGCTAGGGACTGAACCAATACATGATAGGTACATTTTCAGCATCATATGACCGTGGTAGAAGAAAATTCAGTACATATAACTTCACGACACAGTTCACAAAATCACAATAATGCCAGAATTTTCCTCAAATGCTGGGCTAACTCTTATTTTGTTTTCTCCTAATAAACTTGTGGCAAAGCTTTTGCCATCCTTGTGAAAAAAACCCAGAAGTCTGCTAAAATTATGTCCTTTTTCCTTGGACATAATTTTAGCAAACTTCTGGGAAGTTTATCCAGCTAGCTTTGTTGCAACCTGTAGGCACTTGAGATTTGAATTTCCATGAAGGACTTGGATGTGGGCATTTCTTTACTTCTGTTTTACATTGGGTTAATATATTAGGCCATATCTGTGACGCATCACTGAAGCAAAACAAAACCTGATTGGGATAAAGATATCACAAACAAACAGACTAAAAATAGTGACTCGAAGGTAGAGTCATTTGTTATGTCATAGATGGATCTGCCAACGGCCGTTCTGTGATGAGTGCCCATTTCAGAAATGGTCACAAAGAGAACTGTTTATGGTATGGATCCATGGGTTGATCTTGAAAGGGCAGATTTTAGGTGATTGTGACATTGTGTCTTCTAATCATATGAGAAGTAATAAGCATATATTTTAATGGAGATTGCCAAAATCCACTGGTGCCATAAGACACCAAAAAAGGGGCTTGGATCTGTCCTTGGTCTTGATTTTACCTGTCTATGACAGTTCTCTATCACATATGGTTCACATAATGACTCATGTAGAACGTCTAAGGTCATATGGACACAGATAAACACTTCCAATCCTAGAGGACTCTTGCTTGTTGTTGTTCTCACACTGGCCTCCACTGGTTACATTATGGGTGGTCCTTTTTGTGATTGTCATTATTCTCCTTCTATGAGCTAGGTTGCCGATTGGTAAGTGCCTTCCTATGGTAAGGAAGAGGATGAGAATATCCCATGGTGGCAGAGGATGTGAAAGCTCTAGTTTGGTTTTGGTGAATTGATGAAACCCTATGTGCTAACCTTTGCTCTAAGTGATCATGAGATAGGTTAGTGCTAATCCAAGTGGTGGAGCAAGTGAAGGATGATTGTGATGATGGTGGAGGCCATGGTGATGATCAAGTGCTCAAATCTTGGAAAAAAAGAAAGAAAAACAAAATGGGGTCAAGGCAAAGGTATATCTGATAGGGCCATTGTTTTGGTGATCAAGACATTTAGGGAGTGTGATCACATTTAGGATAGATAGCCGTACTATTAAGAGGGGTGAAACTCGTTGTGAAATACGGTTATCAAAGTGCCATTAGATGTTCTAACTCATTGCATATGCATTTAGATTCTAGTGATTACTAACACCCTTGGGAATTGGCTTAGAATGTTGCTAACTGTTGGAGTATAAGAGTATTAGGCCCATGAGGCTAGACCCATGAGGCCCATGTATGCTTATCTATATAGCTATCCTTCTAGGGTTAGCCAAAATCAAGAGAGACACAATTCTAACATGGTATCAGCAGCCTAGGGTTTTTCTTTCCCTCCCCAACCTCCTCCCCAGCCGCCGCCTGCTGCCGCCGTCCGGTCAGCCGCCGTCGGCGCCATGGCTGGCCACCCCCTCCTCCTCCAACCTACTTCACCTGTTTCCCTCCTCTCTCCTCCTCCTCCTGGGCACAAGTTGCGGGCGCTACCTCCAGCCCCGCCGCCCCAGCCGTCGGTCTGCCGCCAGCCGCGGGCGTGGCCCTAGGCGGGGGCGCCGCCGACGCTCTGGCCGCGGCCGCCGCCGTCCCAGGCGGGGGCGCCGCTGACCTTGTCCCAGACGCGGTGGGGGGACTCCAGGGATGCGGCCCTTGCGGCCTCTGCCGCCGCCGCCGCCGCGGGTTTGGGTCTCGATCCGCCGCCTGGACCGGTCCGTCCGCCCCCCTGCCTCAACTCTTCAGTGGGGCGGCCGTGCTACCAACGGCTACCGCCGGCACAGGCATGGGTGCGGCCACCGCTGTCCCAGGCGGGGGCACCGCCGGCGCTCTGGCTCTGCCACCCCAGGGCGTAGATACGCCGCTCCCCTTCCCAGCCGCGCCTCCGCTGCCCCTCCACAGCACGCGTCCGGACTCCGCCCTCGCTGCAGCCCTCGTCGCTGCCCGGGCTGCGGCCGCCGAGGGGCAGGCCCGTGTGCGTGCGGCTGCCCTCGTGTGAGAGCGCGAGCGTGATGCGGCTGATGCACTGGCCCGCCAGATCGCCGAGGCGGAGCAACTCCTCGTCTCCCCTGCCTCCAACGACATTGCGGCCACCTCCTCTGACTCCTCGGGCTGCCGCGTGTCCCACACCGCGGTCCTCTGGCACGACCCGGCCGACCCGCTCGTGGCGCAGCTTCACTACCAGGCCGGGGGGTCCAGAACATCCGCCTCCTCGTTTTGGTCGTCCTCGAGCCCGAGTCGCCCTCCTATGCTCATTGACGGGACCTGGTCCTCCTCACTCTCCGCCGCTACGCCCTCGACGACCACGTCCTCGTTGACGCCTTGGTCGCCGTCCAGACCCCGTCGTGGCTATGCCTTAACAGCATCGTCCTCTCCTGGATCCTCGGGACGATCTCCCTGGACCTCCACGACCTCGTCCGCAACTCTCCTGACGCTCGCCGGGCATGGCTTGCGCTCGAGGGCCAGTTCCTAGGCAATGCCGAAGCCCGGACTCTGCGTCTCGATGCAAGCTTCTGCACCTTCGTCCAGGGTGATCTCTCTGTTGGCGATTTCTACCGTCGGATGAAGGGCATGGCAGACTCCCTCGGCGACCTCGGCTGGCCTGTGGAGGACCGTATCCTGGTCCTCAACGTCCTCCGCGGGCTCAGCGACCACTACGCCCACCTCCGGACGTGGATCACCCGGCAGCGGCCTTTCCCCACCTTCCTGCAGGTCCGTGACGACCTTGTCATGGAGGAGCTCACTCAGGGCATACAACCGAGGTCCACCTCCGGGCCGGGGTCCTCGACGACGGCCCTTGCTGTCACTCTGCCGCGTCCGTCCGCTCCACCACATTCGTTCGCTCCGCCGCCGTCGTCTCTTCTTGGTCCCCCTCCCTCCGGGCCGAGCGGGGGTGGGGGGCCGTGGAGGCCGCCGTCGACGTGGTGGGGGCCGTGGGGGGCAGCCAACCACCTCCACAGGGGGCGCCGTGGCCTTCTTTTCACCACTCGTGGGCAGGGCGCATCTCCATGTGGCCCTTCCAGGCTTCCGGTGGTGAGCCTCGTCCAGCTGCCATGCTTGCTGGTGCTCCACTCCCCGGCGCCTACTCTGCGTCTTCGTGGGCTACACCTTCCGGCGTCTCGCCCGGGCCTACCGGTTGGGACCAGGCGGCTTTGGCGCGCTCCTTCAGCACCATGGGCCTGACACCTCCTGTCGGTCCACAGTGGATCGCCGACTCGGGTGCTACCTACCACACCACCCCTGACCCTGGTATACTCTCACCCGTTCACCCTCCCTCTTCCTCTCACCCTTCGTCCATCATGGTCGCAAATAGTTCGTGTATTCCAGTCACCTCCGTGGGTACCGCTGGTACGCACGGCTCCTTTTGTCTTCCTGATGTTCTTGTTGCCCCTTCTATGGTTCACAACCTTCTTTCTATTCGTCGTTTTACAGCTGACAATTTCTCTTCTGTCGAGTTTGACTCTTCTGGTCTTACTGTGAAGGATTTGGCTTCCCGGCGTCCTCTGCTCCGATGTGACAGCACGGGGCCTCTTTACACTCTTCGTTTCCCGGGGTCTACTTCGCCTTCTTCGACCTCCGTTTTGTCAGCTGCTTTCGCCGCCACTACTTCCTCCACTACTTGGCACCGGCGCCTCGGCCATCCTGGACGTGATGCCCTGATGCAGCTCAGTCGTAGCTCCGACATTCCATGTACTCGGGCCCATGATGAACATTTGTATCATGCGTGCCAATTGGGCCGACATGTTCGTCTTCCTTTTCATAGTTCTTCTTCACATGCGGCCCGTATTTTTGATCTTGTACATTGCGACCTATGGACATCTCCTGTCATCAGTATTTCTGGCTATAAGTACTATCTTGTGGTGGTCGATGATTTTTCTCATTATTCGTGGACTTTTCCCTTGTGTGCGAAGTCTGATGATTTTCCCACGCTCCTTCACTTCTTCGCTTGGGTGTCCACGCAGTTCGGCCTCACCATCAAGGCCGTCCAGTGTGACAATGGTCGTGAGTTTGATAACTCCACCTCCGGTGCTTTCTTCCTCTCTCATGGTGTTCAGTTGCGCATGTCTTGCCCGTATACCTCCTCTCAGAATAGCAAGGCTGAACGCATGATTCGCACCACCAACGACACCGTGCGCACCCTTCTGCTCCAGGCGTCTCTTCCTGCTCGCTTCTGGGCTGAGGGTTTGCACACCTCCACCTACCTCCTCGATCGTCTTCCTTTCGCTGCTTGCCCCGCTCCCACGCCACACCATGCTTTTTTTGGTACCCCTCCTCGGTACGATCACCTTCGAGTCTTCGGGTGTGCGTGTTACCCTAACACCGCTGCCACTGCTCCCCATAAGCTGGCACCCCGTTCGACTCTCTGTGTCTTTCTCGGGTACTCCCCGGATCACAAGGGGTACCGTTGCTTTGACCTTACCTCCCGATGGGTCCTCATCTCTCGCCATGTGGTGTTCGATGAGTCCGTCTTTCCTTTCTCCGCCTCCAGCACACCCCCTACCAACCCTAATCTTGATCCCCTCTCTGTTTTCCACTGACACGGTGGTCCAGCCACCTTTTCCGTGGTCTCCTGCAGGTACGGCGTCACCGAGCTCCATGTCGGGCTCCTGTCCCTGCTCCACGGCCGCTCGTGGCTCCACGGGTCCGGGCCAGTCGTCCTCCGGGGCTGCCCCGGCCTCTTCGCTCGACGAGGGTTCGGGGCCTCGTCCTCTGGTGCTGCACCGGTCTCTCCGCTCGACAAGGGTCTGGGGGCCCTGGCCACTTCGCTCGATGAGGGTTCGGCGCCGTCATCCTATGGTGCTGCCCCGGCACCTACGCGGTTCGCCGAGCCGATACGCGTGTACCAACGCCGTGCGCGGCCGCTGCCGCCACTCGAGGCCTCTTCTCCACCGGGGACACCGACACCACCACCGCAGTCCCCGCTTGCCCGTGTCGTACCGCCGGTTCTCTATGTTGATGATATTGTCCTCACAGCCTCCAGTGAGCCACTTCTCCGCCGCATCATTACCGCTCTTCAGCAGGAGTTTGCTATGAAGGATCTGGGTGTGCTCCACCACTTCCTCGGAGTCACTGTTGAGCCTCATCCTGCCAGGTTACTTCTTCACCAGCGACAGTATACTCGAGATATCCTGGAGTAAGCCGGGATGACTGACTGCAACCCCTGCTCCACTCCAGTTGATACACAGGGCAAGTTGTCAGAGGTAGAGGGCCCCCCAGTGTCAGATCCTAGTGCATATCGGAGTCTTGCTGGTGCCCTTTAGTACCTCACCTTCACCCGGCCGAACATCACCTATGCAGTTCAGCAGATCTGTCTTCACATGCATGATCCCCGAGAGCCTTACCTCACAGCACTCAAGCGCCTCCTCCGGTACCTCCGCGGCACGGTCGACTACGGCCTACTCCTTCATCGGTCCTCCTCCGCCGAGCTTGTCGTCTACACTGACGCCGACTGGGCCGGGTGTCCAGACACTCGGCGCTCTACCTCCGGCTACGTTGTCTTCTTGGGCGGCAACCTGGTGTCTTGGTCGTCCAAACGCCAGCCTGTGGTCTCCCGCTCCAGTGCCGAGGCAGAGTACCGCGCCGTCGCTAACGGCGTGGCTGAGGCCTCCTGGCTCCGGCAGCTTCTCAACGAGCTCCACACTCCACCCTCCCGGAGCACGCTGGTCTACTGCGACAATATCAGTGCGGTGTACCTCTCCACCAACCCCGTCCAACACCAGCGGACGAAGCACGTGGAGATCGACCTACACTTTGTCCGTGATCGGGTTGCCATCGGCGAGGTACATGACCTTCATATTCCGACCACCTCCCAGTTCCTCGACATCTTCACCAAAGGCCTCCCGTCGTCGACCTTCACCGAGTTTCGCTCCAGCCTCAACATCACCAGTGGCTAGTTGCGTCTGTGGGGGGACTCGTGTGTGTTCTTTCTTATTTCTTGTACAGCCTGGAACTCCGCTGTGCCGGTAGTTCAGACTGCGGAGGGTGTTGGAGTATAAGAGTATTAGGCCCATGAGGTTAGGCCTATGAGGCCCATGTATGCTTACCTATATAGCTACCCTTCTAGGGTTAGCCAAAATCAAGAGAGACACAATTCTAACACTAACTCATGTACACAAGTGTTGGAATACTTGGAGTTGGAACACATGGACAAAGGTGAAGTGGTTGCGCTTGAAAAGAAGTGAAACAGGGGCGTCAAACCCTGGTTCGAGGGGCGTCGGACCCTTCTCGGCAGAGTCTGACGGCTAACCCTAGCTGAGAGGTGCGCGCGCAGGAACATCGGACCCGGTCGTTCGGTGGCGTGGGACCGACCTGGTGCACTGTTCCTCCGTGCGGGAAACGACGCAGTGCACGCAGGCGAGACACGTCGCAGCATTGGACTCTCCCCTGTCCGACGGGGAGCGTCGGACTGGCATCAGATAGTTTTCGGTGTTCTACGTTGGACGATCCGACGTTGGGTCCGATGGTGGTGATCAGCGCTTGGCAGGCGACCGTTGGCGCGTAACGGTCGAATTCCTTTGAACGGGACACGTGGCAGCGCGAGAGTGGACGCGACAGGGCGTTGGACTGAGTGTCGGACGGTCCAACGGCCCGTGTCTGCGAGTCTGACGGTCACTTAAGTGACCCAACGGCTATGAGCTCTTGGGGGTGGGGCACTTTGACATACTTTTCATCCCTTAAGAGCTAAGCTACTCCTCTCCATCAACTCTTACTTGATTGATTCATCATTTAGTGAGAATGGAGAGCATCCAAGTGCATTGCTTTGAGTGATTGCATCTAGAGGCACTTGGTGATTGTGTTTCGTTGCGGTTTTCGCTTGTTACTCTTGGTGGTTGCCGCCACCTAGAAGGGTAGGAAGCCATGGGGAGAAGGTTGACCATATGTTATTTGCCTGAGAGGATTAGGGGATAGGAAAAGGGAGTGCACTAGTTAAAGGAGGGTGGGGCCAAGGAGGGAGTGAGAAGTAAAGATGGCAGCGGATCGGGTTCGGGGCGGGTATCCGCGGGTTTCGGGTCTGCGGATTTCGGTTCTCAGTTTTCGCCCACAGATTTGCGGGTTCGGATATCCGAAACCGTACGGGTTTGGGGCGGATTCTTAAATTCACCCGTGGAGCTCCATTGGGGCCCCGAAACTTTTGGCCCACTAGAAGCCCCTAACTATATAAGCCTGAAACTGAAATCCATCAGCCCTCAACCCCCTCATCCCGTCATCCGCCCGCAGCCCCGCACCCAGGCGCAATCCCGCACCGCAGTACTGCACGCCCGCACCCACCCGACACCCCGAGCCCCTGACGGGCGACCTCGCCGGCGGGCGGCCTCGATGCCTCACCAGTCCGCCCGCAGCCCCCACCACCCGACGCCCCGACAGGCAACCTCACCGGCCTTGGCACCTCACCAGTCCGCGACCTCGCCGGCTTCCTCTCTCTCCCTCATCCCCACGGTGGATCCGGTGCGCAGACCCCGGCGGCGGGCACTTGGCGGACTCTACCGGTGGTGAGGAGCTGCAACGGCGGCAGGCGCATGCGCAGGCTCTACCGGCGGCGGCGAACCGGCGCATGGAGGCTACGGCAGCGGGCGCGCCCTCTCTCCCGGCGATAGCGGTGGATCTGCGCCTCCAGCGGCGGATCTGCTCCCCTAGCGGTGGATTTGCGCGGGGGTGCCACGTGCCCGGCGGCGCTGGCCCTGCGCGGCCCCAGCTCGCAGTGGCGCGGCAGCGGGCGCTTGACTCGGTGACTGCGGCTCGCCCTCTCTCACTGTCTCTCTCTCTCAGTCACGGACGCGGAGTGCCCCCCGTCAGCGCTCTGCGGGTTTCGGATTATCCGACGGGTTTCGGGGATCCGCGGGTTTCGGTTTTGGGGACGGATTTTCACCCGAATTGGCGTTCGGGGCGGTTTCGGGTCTTCGGTTCGGGTTTCGGTTTTGGGTGCCCAGGCACTTCACCCAATCCGAACCCGCCCCGTTGCCATCTTTAGTGAGAAGAAGAAGAGATTTAGTACCCTTCTTTTTTTCCATGGAGGGAGGTGTCTAGATTCAAATGTGACAAACGGTGGGCACCATATGAAGAGGGAGCACTATTAGGGAGGAGGGATCTCTGCTCTGAGCAGCTAAAGATGGGCGAGCTTAGCCATGACTCAGACGTACAACCTCGGTTACCGCGGGCGGGTGGCGATAGAAGCAGTGGTGGATCCAGGCGAACTCTAGGAGGGGCCAATGCAAACTCTAAGCAGGGAAGGAGTAAGATCCGTGCATGAGGTCTAGGTGAGGGCAGAGCCGAGGGTGGAGCGAGCTCGCGGTGGCATCGGCTAGGTCAGCCGGCGCCGAGGTAGGCAGCGGATATAGTTTGACGATGGAGAAGAAGTCAGCGGGGTGGAGAGAAGAACATGGAAGAGGTTGACATGTAGGCCCACTTAACACTAGTCTAATGGATCTCAAAGTGGTATGTATCCTTTGTCTCTCCATCCTTTGTACCGAATGCAAAACAGGGACATCTCCCTGTCCCCTCAGCCAAACATAGACATGGGACGATCTCGTCCCAGGAAACTAGAATGGATCCGTCTCATCTCTTCCCTTCTCCAAACCAAAAGCAACCTAAGTGATTGATTCTTTTTCTCTGTATTCCCTTGAGTCAATCTTGTAATGAATATTTGATACCCTAAATTATTTTAAATAAAAAAGTCTGAACCAAAAAGTTTTAGATCTCATCGACTATAACTTTGGTTTAGGTAATTTCTCCATCTAAGTCCATTTGAAAAATTATAAAAAAAATTGAATTCCAAATTTTTGAGAACTTAAAACATAATTTTTGGACTCTAAATGATTTCAAATGAAAATGTCATCAACTACAACATTATACATCGATCTCTTCGAACTCTACAATTTTGATATATACTTGTCTTCATTCGATATTAGTATATTCCATGCTAGCTTTAAAACTCACTAGACATCTCAAGCTAAGTGCCAATATGCATTCTCTAATGTATAGCAACTCAAAATTGTACTCAAAATTGCAAGCCTGCAATGAATCCATTATATTGGTGGTTAAGAGGAATGACTAGAAAATAAATATGTTTTGCTTGGTGGCTACAACAATTTACTCGAGAGTTTGCACCCTAGGAAACTAGCACTTCCTTGGTGTTTTCCATTTACACCCAAGGAAATGTCCTTAGCGTTGTGGAATAACACCCAAGAAAATGTTGAATACCTTGGTGGTTTGTAATAACACTCAAGGAAATATAAATTACCTTGGTGGTTTCAAATAACACCTAAGGAAATGAGAAATTACCTTAGCGGTTTGTAATAATACTCAAGGAAATATGGAATTACCTTGGTGGTTCATACTAGCACTCAAGGAAATGTGTAATTACCTTGGTGGTTTGGGTTAGCACTCAAGAATATGCATTTCCTTGGAGGTTTCTACAACCGCCAAGGTAATGATATATTCCTTGGGGGTTCACTTTCACCCTTTAAGGAAATTGTTGGCCACCAAGAATATTTTGTTTTCTGATAGTGATAAACCTACTTTTGGAAAAGCAAAAGCCCAAACAATAGGCCCTTAAGTCTTCTCAAATTCAAAGAGAACCAAGCATTGCTAAGAATCAATATGTGAGAACTCAACTAGGTATAACCAGTGGCATGGCCAAGATTTTAAATTAGGGTGATCCAACTTAATATATTTTTTGTTAACATATAATATAGAATTTACTAAACACTGCAAATAGACTTAATGGTCTTTTGAACAACTTAAAATGAGAAATAAGCTATGAAATATTCTTAAAATAGCTTCTACCTAAATACCTATAATACCTTGGTCCAAAATACTAGTGTGGTATACGACCCACCCAAACCTCCCGCTATCTATGCCCTTGGGCACAACAATATAGGTAAGCTTGTCATCATCTTATTTTTTCATCACATCTATGTAGAGTATATGCACATATATCTTCTCATATATTTATCGCCAAGTACCATCATTAAGAGAACCTCATGGATCCACTAGCAAATTACTTGGCGCAATCCCTTTAGTTAGTTCCATGGCTACCTTCTTTTACCTATCTGCTTTATTTCAAGTTATAGTTTATACTTATGCCTTGTTTTCCCTTCCTAGATTATGTTAAATTTGGTAAGTGACTCATCCAAGATCCTTTGACTAAGTGCCACAAAATTTCAAGGAGAATAAGAGTACAAAATATGCTCTTTTGCTTGCAAATATTGGAGGACTAGGATATGGATTTTACTGATGCGACCATCTTCCCTCTTCTAGTAACAAAAAATATGCTCTTTTGCTTGCAAATAGGGCAAATCTATTTGTAGTCATGTTTAATCATATCTATGAGCATACATAGTTCATTGTCATCTTGTGTGGATATTTTAGGGACTTAAGTGTATGTTTTTGCCACGCAGATCTGTGGGTTCGGGGACCCGAATCAGGTTGGGTACGGGGCGGGTTTTAACATGCCCCATGGGTGCATGCAGGGCCCTGAAACCATGCTTTTGCATCTTCAGATTTGGCCCACTAACAAATCATAGCCTAGGCCATAGACACAAACAAATCAACTTTTCTAGCAATGTTTTAGTGAGAATGTGAGATTTAGATTAATTTTTGGGAGAGCACTTTTTTTCTGAGAATGACAAATTTTTTACTTCATCTTTTTATTGAGAAAATTTTAGTGCTATGTGTCTGTCTTGTCCAGTAGGGTTTTGGATCCTCGTCCGGGTTTGGGGCCAATTGGGGGTTCACACTACTCGAAAGGTAGTTCAGGGTCGGATCGGGTTTGAGTTTTGGGTTCGGGTGCGCGGGCGCTCCACCAGCCCTAACCAGTCCCGTTGCCATCCCTATATACATTTCCTTGGTTAAATAAAGGGAGAAGTATAATTTTTGGTCATCCATGCATCCCCCAAGTTGGTTTTGGACCATAAAACTCTAAAATCAAGAATTTCTTACCATAAAACCTTTGAAACTGTTCAAATTTGTCTATCTAGTAGTCCATTGTGGTTTTCTCTAATATGTGGACACACATAGCATGGGATCCACTCATGAGCTTACACCTATTGTCTCATGTCTGCCTTCTTCCACTTTCTCTCTCCCTTCTCTATCTCACCTCTCCATACCGTGTTGCCTTTCTTGCTGCCACCATAACACATTGCCTCCTCCTTCCCCTTGTTCTTGAACATCACAACCTCTTCACCTTGGGATATGGAATAGCAGTGAGTTGATTGCACAAGAATTCAAGATGCCTCATGGCATGCTACCTATTGATGCTTAATTAGGTCACCACACTCGATAAGGAGCTAGATTGCTCGATGTAGGGTATAACCGACTTTCAGGTTGACCGACGCCTAGGGGATGTCCGTACTCAGACCTTGTGCCTCCAGAGATGAGCGCGATATGCAAGACACGTCGCCGGAGGAGCCTCACCGGGAGTGCAATACGCAAAACACGCAGGTGAGGTCTCTTGAGCCCCAAAACCCTACACACCCGGGAGGGCTCCATCGGGGAGTGCAGCGGCTATGGGCTGCTCTAGCCGGCTGGCCGCTCTAGAGCTTCGTTGTCGTCAATCCACCATCCATGCAGCACCGACGAAGAACGAGAAGTAGAGGGGAAGAGAGGGTAAAAGGGACGTAGTAGATTGATTTGTTTGACAATTGGATAGATGGGAACTCAATCAGCCATGTACCCCTTATTTTATTAGGGGTAGGGGTGGTCTTATCTCATAGGAAAACCAATGTGATACTATTATCATGTCACTTTATAGAGTTTTCCTTAGATTTGGTCAAAACTATCATGAGCCTATTTAAAATTAGCATGGGCCCAATTTGAGTGTTAACATATGTCCCCTGTTTTCAGGTGAACAATGCATGAACCTGAAAACACAATTTTGAAACTAAATAGCGACGATGCCTATCTCATCCGCTATTCAGCGGCTATGGGCGATGTATATATCGACCATTGTTCAGAGAGCACTTATGCTTCTTGCTAAACACTTGGAAAATATTTCAAGTACCTCCCGTTTATTGCTCTTGTGAGACTTTCACCTTGCAACGTCTCTAGCATATATGAATTACTAAACATCACTCTGATCACTTTGTACGGACCATCCCAACTTGGTGATCACTAGCCAAACTTGTTGCTTTTCGACCCAAGTGGTAGTATGGTTTTCCACACTAATTCTCCTACTTAAAATGATTTACACTTGACTTTTTTGTTGTATGCTTTGGCAACATGAGCTTTGTCTTTCTGTATCTCCTTGAGAGCCTTCAATCTTTTATCAGGCACCTCATCAATATTATCCATCATCAAATTATGATACATAACAACAGATAGATCATTTTGTTTAGTAAGTCTATATGCATCCAAATTCACTTCGATGGGTAACACGGCCTCTTGACCATATACTAACTCAAACGGAGTGACCTTTGTGGCACCATGCCTAGATATGCTATGTGCTCATAGAGCTTCAGACAATACTTCATGCCACCTTCTAGGGTTGTCCTCAATCTTCTTTTTGATAAGCTTGATCAAAATCCTGTTACTAGACTCAACTTGACCATTAGTTTGAGTATAGTATGGAGATGAATTGAGTAAGTTAATCTTATATGATTTGGCAAAATCCTACACCTCTTTAGACACAAATGATGTCTCTTTATCTATAGTTAATGTTTGAAGAATGCCGAATCTATGAATAATATGCTCAGTGATGAACTCAATTACCTCCTTGTATGTCAGATTCTTCAAAGAAACTGTTTCGATCCACTTTGTGAAATAATATATAGCTACCAAGACAAAGCGGTGCCCCTTCGAAGATAGAGAATGAATCTGGCCAATGAAGTCTAGCCCTCAACCGCGAAAAGGACAGTTTGATGATAGGATGATGCATACCAACAGGTACAAGCTGAATATTTCCAAACTTCTAGTACTATTCGAAACATTTGTAGTAGCGAAAACAATCGACCATCATAGTAAGCCAATAGAAGCTGGATCTATGCAATAACCACTAAATCTTCGAGGCCGCTTGATATGCACCACGAATACCTTCATGGATTTCTCCCATAGCTACTTTTACTTGATCAGATCCTAAGCACTTAAGCAACAAATCTTCTGCGGTCCTTCGATTCATCATCATGCAACACATATTTGGATGCACCCCGCCGAACATTTTTATCAACTTTAGCACTTGGATCACATAGATATCTCAACAAAGGAGTCCTCTGATCCTCCAAATCGGACCCAACATCACTTGAGATCAAGTCATGCCGATTTAGGAGCTTCTCGGGCGAAGTGACCAGGCTGGCCATAAGGGAAAACCTAGGCAGTTGACTTAGCCGACTTAGGCAAGTCGTCCTAGCCGACTAGGCCAGTCGACTCAGCCAACTCTGCTGAACCTGCACGGGAAAAATTCATCATTTTGTGCATCGACTCTTCTTGTATATGAAAATTACGTCCACCAACGTCATAGCGAGATGTTTGTTGAGCTAACATGCTGCCTTTATGATTTTCATGTCTTGGAATATGCCGAATTCAAAATTCAGCAAAAGAAGCAATGATATCAAGACAAGCATCAAGATAAACATTTAGTGATCCCTCTAAACATTGAAATTCACCAGCAAGGAATCACCATAGGCCTCAACATGTTTTACCTCCATGGAATACAATATCTCCAAGCTGAATAAATGAACTTCACATTCGGCTTGAATGTTGGTGCAAATGTTGTTTTAATCGGCTTGATGTCTCAAACAACACCATTGTGAGAAATAATGACTATGCCAACACCTTTTGCAAGCCGATTAAGCAAAATAAAGCCTCCATCGGTAGCAAACAGGTAATTGATCTCATCTCCTAAATCAATTACGTGCCCAACTATAAAATTGACGAGGATTTGACCTTTCAAAAATACTCAATAGCTCAAAAGTAAAATCACAGTCAATTAATACATATGCCCATTCACCAATCCTTTTACTAAGGATTGGCTGATGTAACATGTGCTTAGTAACATCGGCTTGGCAAGCCATCATGTGTGTACTAGATCAATTAATGTTTCAATTCAGCACATGCATAGTATAGCGCTAAGCATAATTTAAAGCATGGGCATATATCTTGTATTAGGATCAAGAAGGCATCAATCAACATAGATGATAGCACATCCTTTCCTTTTGTCTTCTTGTGTCTCAACACAACACCGATACACCCTCTTCAGCAATAATATATAATGTTAATGGAGCTCCATTCCTAGATGCATGAAGAACCGGTGGTGTTGATAGAGAATTCTTGAGAAGCGCGATTAACTTAATTTATAATCGGCTTCTAAGTTTTGTCCTGCACATGTCGGCCGTAGTCTAATGTCAATCCTAATACCAATTTGCTTACATGGGTTGGCCAACCTAATTCCTTGTCCAAACATAATTTACACTATATGATGATATGGAACCGATCATCAATCAACTCTAGAGAAATGGGAACAAAGCCTCCTCTAGTGACTCAAAACTAGCAAGGTCTCTCCCTGACAAGAAAATCATATCATGCCCCCAAGCAAAGGGGCATCGACTGGCATAGGCCGATGAGTCTGCATGGACGATCTCAACTTCATTATTCACCCATTGAATGAGGAACTGGTGCAAGTTATAAGGCACACATCGAATGCTATGAATCCATTCGCGCCTAAGAACCAAACTGTAGCTCCCTTGCACCTTTGCAACGAAAAAGATGGTGGCCAATGTTTTGCTCCCGATGGTAAGCTTCATCAAAGCAATCCCTTGGCTGGAATAGGTTTTCCTCCTCTAACACCTTTGACAGTCCTCTTGGTCTTAATCAACTCCTCATCACGTGCACCCTTATAAAGTGAATACGACATTAAATTCACTATGGCTCCATTATCCACCAAGATGTTGACTGGTCTGCAATTAACGTGGCCCTTCACTTACAGTGGTTTGAGGTGATTCACAAAGTCTTCTGGCTTGTGAAAAATAGCACTCTAAGACGCAAATTCATCTTGATTTCCAGAAGGCCCTCAACATCTGTAGGAACAACGTCAACAAAAAATAGGCGTCGAATCAACCAGAGGTGTATCGGTGGCTACTAAAACCGAAGAAGTTAGCTTAGCCTACTTGGAGTCGGCTAGGCCGACTTGCACAATGGGCAAAGGAGTTGCAAGAGAAGGAGTCGGCTTGGCCGACTTGGCCAAAGATAGGGGAAGTCGGCTCAGCCGACTTTGAGCAGGCAGCCAACTCTTTCTTGCTTGATTGAGGAAAAATTGGATCTGTCTTGTTGAAAATTTGTTCCCCCATGTTTGATAGCCCTTCTTGCTTAAGCTTCTTGCAACGAGCTCGCTGAAGTTTGCGCCATTGTGTTTTTGACAAACCTGAAGGGCACCATGTTGGTTGGGAGTTCTCAGGAGCCGATGTGCTATTCTAGGACTCATGATCAGTAACAACAGCGCCCTTTGATATTTTCTCTGCATCAGATTAGTCCAGATTGCTAATGACAATTGGTCCTTCAATTTCTTTGATTGGAACATCCGCGGAGCCAATTTTGATGAACAGGAGCCGATGTGCTATTCTAGGACTCATGATCAGTAACAACAGCGCCCTTTGATATTTTCTCTGCATCAGATTAGTCCAGATTGCTAATGACAATTGGTCCTTCAATTTCTTTGATTGGAACATCCGCGGAGCCAATTTTGATGATAATTTGCTCATCGGCCTTTTCTATGGGATTAGTGAGAACTTCCTTGTCCCTCAACACATATACTTGCCCTGCTGATGCCTTACCCTTTTGTTGGACCTGATTAGCACGTTCATCCAAAACTGGCTTAATCGGTCATGCCTTGTTGGGGCTCGATTGGCCGTTGCTCATTCGGCCATGAGGGACACACCGTTGCTCATTGTGAGTTAAACCAACAGGCATCCTCCAATGGTGAGGAATTTGATGTATTAATGAGTAAGGAATCCATATTCCATCTTTACATGTGTGCTGCAATTTTTGTTTACAGCTAGCTTGACCGATTTGAGAAATCGGTCTTGTTGATGTTTCCCATCCACTAACATTTAAATCAGTTCGGCCGACTTTTAAAGTCGACCTAATTGACCCTTTTGAATAATAGCATGAGTGGTTGATTTTTGCTTGTCCACGGGAGTTTGGGCTAGCCCCCCGAACCTAGAAGATTTGATAGCGATCTTGTGGCTCTCCCGATTACCATTGGACTTTTCTAGTACTACTCCATGATCTAAGCCTTTCTTTCCCTTCTTATGTTCTCTAGGCTCGCCGATTATCATATTTTTCTAATAGTGGAATCGGCTTGTTCCGGCCGAATCAAGATGGCTGAATTATTTATCTTCAGAGTTTCGGCCATGGAAAGTGTCTTATTGCGAGGTAAAGGATGTGCATCTCCATCTTGCGTAGCTTGCATGTCCAATTCGGCCTCTTTTGATTTCCAAAAACGATTAATAAATTTCTGTGAATCGGTTTGAGAGGCATCACGTGAAGCCTCAGGCATTGGAACCATATTAGATGACTTTGAAGAGTCAAACAACACTGTAATACATGGCAATGAAGCATGCAGTGCTGCTGTTCCGTCATCAGTTCGAGAAGTACAAACCGAATTGGGTGTGTATGTAACAGCAGGAAGAATAGTGCTAACTCCTCCTGAATTGGTCCTATTGGTTTCAGGTGCTGAAGATACCAATTCAGGTCGCTTCCGAAAAATAAGCTTGTCATATTGATCAAAATAACAGTAAGACAACCTCTCATTTTGAGGTTGACCAAAAACCGGGGCCAACTTACTAACATGTGCAGCATGAGCTGAAGTAGCAATAGGAGCACCAAACATGTTTCCTCTAACTCATCTAATCTTGACATAAACTTAACCATAGTATGAAAAATAGGTGAACCTTCATCTATTCCAAGTGCTTTTACCTCAGCTATGGTTGTTGACTTGACGGTGCTCTCCTGACCCATTGGATCGGTGAACTCGCCGTTGCGACCGTTGCTCCACATCTTGATAGAAGAAATCAATACCAGATGCAATCAGCCTTTTGGGCCAGATTAAGCAACCGTAATGAGAACACAAAAAGGATATATTGGAACCAACAAATTGGCTAGGTCAGAAAGATCGACTATAAGATATAGCTGAACCAATCGTCCCCAGCAGAGTCACCAAAACGTGCGTTGACGCCTAATTAGGTCACCACACTTGATAAGGAACTAGATCACTCGATGTAGGGCCTAGCCGACTTTTAGGTCAGTCAGCGCCTAGGGGATGTCCACACCTGGACCTTGTGCCTCTAGTGATGAGCGCAATATGAAGACACGTCACCGAAGAAGCCTCACTGGGAGCGCGATACGCAAGACACGCATGTGAGGTCTCTTGAGACCCAAAATCCTACACGCCTAGGAGGGACCCCGTTGGGGGCATGCAACGGCTATGGGTTGCTCTAGCCGGCCTGGCCGCTCTAGAGCTTCGCTATCATCGATCCACCGTCCATGCAGCACCGACGAAGATGGAGAAGTAGAGGGGAAGAGAGAGTAAAAGGGAGGTAGTAGATTGATTTGTTTGACGATTGGATAGATAGGAACTCAATCGGCCATGTACTCCTTATTTTATAAGGTGTAGGGGTGGTCTTTTCCTGTAGGAAAACTAATGTGGTACTATTATCATGTTGCTTTATGGAGTTTTTCTTAGATTGGCCAAAACTATCATGGGCCTATTTAAAATTGGCATGGGCCCAATTTGAGTGTTAACACTACCGTACCAACACCCTCAATAACGTTTATAGTAGGCCCCATGAATGACGCTGAACCACATCTCTTCAAAACTCTATGGATTATGCCCATGCCTCACCCATGGGCCACTCAACACTGCTATCATCCTCCATGCCTGCTTCACTGGCTCCTTATCCTCTTTGTTGTCCTCAAAGGAGTGTAGGGAGGAATGAGGGATCCACAAGTAGTCGTGGCAGTGGGAGGAGAACAAGGGCAAACGTTGGGTAGAACCATCGACGGATATGAGCTTCCACGTGAAATCACAACCATTTCTCAAAGCTCCCCATCCTCGTCGTCATCCTTAAAGGAGCACCAGGAGGCAAGATGGTTTCATATAAGGAGTAGCCTTGGCTATGGGGGGAAAGAGGACAGAAGGTGAGAAAAACTGTTGATGAAGATGAACTACCATGTGAAATCCCTAGTCTCACAAATTTGCTCCCTCTCCGTCTCAGAAAACACGCACTAGAGTAGCATCTTATGCTCGATCAACCTTTCCTAGCTGCTTAATCAGAAGATCTCCAAGCACTACCACCCCTTTCTAGTCAACCTTAACTTAGGTCAATTCAACTCCATGGAACAAATCATTAGGTCGTCACTAAGCTTCTTCACTACCATCTCCATTACCCCCAACCACCTCTCCCTTCTCTATCCCCTTTCATTTGAGTTTCCTATGAGAGCCCACCATACCCGATCCTTCTCTACCTCCAACTCCTAACAAGAACCCCATAATTGAAATCATCATCCCCCACTCTCTTAGTGCAATACACATCACAAATGACATCCAAATTTGTCTCAAAGACAAAATTCTGGTGGCTCCCTGCTTCTCCCCAAGATGGAGAGGTGTGCAATCTAGGTAGCGTGTGAGAAAGATGGAGGAGTGACAGTCAGAAAAATGGTGAGAGATGGGCCTTAAAGCCATGTGTTCATCAAGTAAGAAAATCCACCTTCAAAGAAAGTTGGATGGCCAAATATGAACTATTTAAATAGTTGGGTGGTAAAAAATTCCTGGCTTTGGGGTTTTATTTTCAAAAACAAAATCAGGCAATAGTTGGATGGCAAAAGATGGACTTCCCCCTTAAGTAAACTTGGTGATAAAGGCCAAGTGCATATATATGATGTAGTTATATTCCCTATGGTGCCAAAGGGAATATATAGTAGGTGGTTCCATGCTAATATATTCCCTATTCGCCAATGTGACACAGGTCCTTTTCATAGGAACCCAAACATAGATTTAGCGACCTCACAAAATGTTGCATGCAAATTCTAGAGAACTAAAGTGTTACAACTATTTTGCCCATTTTCCTTACCATTTTGTTGCGTTATATATGGAAGGAACAAAAAAAGGAGACAATGACACTATCACAACATGTAGAAGGAATCAATGGGATTTCTTTAAGTATTATGGCTTCAACCAAGAGCATGAGTCTTCTACCTAACAGTGTTACTATTGGACATGTGGTTATGAGATATGACCACCAAGTAAGATGGGAAAGGAAGTGACAGTGTAGAATTAGAACATCTCTTAGGAGCGAAAACGGTTGATGGCATCCACTATAGCATCAAGGCAGATGATAGAGTCAGGTGAGGTTGTAGTGACACTAATTTTTAGATCACATAGTCATCCAGTTGAGAAGATTCTCCCTTGAGGTGTTCCTCTCATCCATAGTCGTCTTATAGTTAAGTGGACACCCATGAAGATACTCCTTGGTCCATTTCATCACCTTTCACCTACCATGGGATGAGGATGTAGACAGAGAGTTGGAAGAACCAATTACACATAAAGAAACTCGTCTATGGCACATGAGTACTACAAAGGTTAAAAACCTCATGTTTGATGCAGTTGAGAGGTGGTCAAAAGTTTTGTTTGGGTTTTGGTGATTATTGACAACACTTGTGGACTAATGATTTCATATGAGAAATGAAATGTGATAATCCACAAGTAAGAGTGAGCTACATGAAGGCCATGAAGATGAGATGGCATGAATCATTTGATGCAAAAGCTCAACAAGGTGAAAATGAATATGGAGGATAGAAGACAAAAATGAAGGCAAGAGTATATGCATAGGTTGTCTTTCATTGGCAGGGGCAGATGTAGTGTAGGTGCATGGGGGTACAACTATACCCCTAATTTTTTTAGAAATATTAAAATATTTTATCATTATTATATATCCTTCGATCCATATACCTAACTATTTTATCATCATTCGATTGTCGTATTATATCATTAGCGAATTTCATCGCTAGATCCGTACCCCCATGTTTAAAATCCTGAATCCGTCACTGTTCACTAGACATAAGGTGTTTAGTGGAGTGAGGTGGTCGTATTGATATGATAGATAGGCTACTATTAAAAGGGGGAAATCAAGTTTGCATGCAGTTACCTAGTGCTACTTGTGAGATCAATCTTTGCATTGCATATAGATCCAAGTGGTGTTTTGAAAAATCACGTGGCAAACCTTTAGAATATGTTTGAAAAATGCTTGAAAAAATGCTAACTAAGTGCTAAAGGTGAAGGGTTGTCCTGTGGGAAACTATTTAAAGTTAGCATGTTTTGAAAATGTTTGAAAAACACGTTGTTTGCACTGTTTTTTGGGTCACTCGAGCTCTCCGGTGTGGCATCGGAGAGGTGCACCAGAGCTTTGGAATAGTGATTCGGTAAGGCTATTTTCAAGTGTCAAACCTAGCCTTTCGATGTGCACTAGAGTGGTGGCACCGGAGCTTTAGAATAGTGCACGATCAGGAGGCGCAAAGTTCAAATTCACTCACTAGGGTTCTTTGGTGTGGCCCCAGATAGAGAGGGTGTTTTTTGTGCACCTTGATCTAGAACACACATAGGAGCTCCCTGGTGGTGCACCAAAGTTTGTAACGTTTAGTTTTGCAAAGTACAAGTTACTGTTGGAAGAACCCTCTAATGCTACACTCCGGGGGTCACCAGAGCTATCTAATGATCGTGAAAAGTACCTATTAAGAGTGTAATGAAACTTTTAGTGTGTGGGACAATAAGTAGAGGGCTTGCCCAACACGGTAGAACTCTTGGACCCCTAGATGATATCCACACACATTAGGGCTTAAGTTAACCCTCAAGTCTCATTTGCTTGCTTGTGATTGCCTCTTGGAGAGAGATTGGAGTGATTCTAGTGCATTGCTTTAAGAGATTGCATTGAGTGGCATTGGAGATTATTGTGTTTGCTGCAATATTTGCTTTCTACCCTTGGTGGTTCTCGCCACCTAGATGGCTTGGAGAAGTGGGGCTTCGTTGAAGTACTCAATTGAAGATTTGCGGTGCTTTGAAGATGGATTTGTGAGGGGCTCTTGTGCTCATCCCCACTAGAGTAGCGAAGAGCAACTTTAGTGGATTGGACGTGTTGAGAACCTTGTGATCGAGCCGGCTCAAGATCAAGTGCTCATGTTGGATCTAACCTTGCGGGGCTGTTGACTTGATAGAGGAGAGAGAGACGATCCTTGGGCTTACCGCAACATGGATGTAGGTGGTTGGCAAGTCACCAAACCACCTGATACATATTGTGTCATCCCTTGCGTAGTACCACCTTCTAGCTCTTTCACATATTGCTTTTCAATTTTAATGACATAGCCTAGTTTATCACTTCAATACTAGAATTGTGTAGTTGCTCTCACCGTAGACTTGTTATACAATAGCTAGAGTAGAATTATTAGGGCCTCCTCAGTACTAATCTTTTATCTAGTGCTTGTGAGCTAGAATTTTAATTGGCTATTCAACCCTCCCCCCCTCCCCGCCTCTAGCCATCACCTAGATCCTTATAATGGGTTTCTTGGTAGTGGGACTCTAGAGCCTTAGAGTCTATATGGATGACGGTACGAGCTATTTTCTAATGAGCCTATGTTTAATGCATAGTTAGTCTCAACTCGTATCGGCACCTGATTTGACCATTGATTAAAGCTGCTGGACACACAGATGATGAACCTCACTTCTATTACATGAGTGGTTTACGACATGTTAAGGTATGAGTCCAATTTTTTTATTCTACGGTATCGTTTTTGTCCTAGTGCTCCCCATGTCTCAATTCCCTTACTAGTGAGTGTGGAGGACGTCATGCTCATTCCCACAAGGTTCCATTAGGGAGTCATGTCCTCTAGGGTGCGGCCATGACTGGCACCAATGGGAAGGCGCCAAGCCTGGTCCACACCATGGGGTTGAAGTCTGCGAGGGCCGGCGCTACCAAGCATGAGCAACGTCGTCAAGCCATAAATCGTGCACCAAGCCTACTATAGCATTCGAGATTGATGCTACTTAGTGGTGATGAGCTCGGTGATCGGCTCGACAACAAGCTTGTGGCTGATTTTTTTTAAAAAAATTTCTTGATTTACAGAGGTGAACATTTGTAGCCGCATGTGTAATATAGTCAGCGATTAACATAGACCATTGTTTAGAGGCAGGCGTCATTGTCGCCTCTTAAAACTGTTTTTGCCCATCTCTAAAGTCGTTTATCGTAGTAGTGTGCTTGGGTTGGTAGTGAAAAGTTCAGGAAGGAAGAAGATATATGGGGGCCAATTTCCAAAGGTCATTAGACTAGAAGTGTTCCTGAAAATCACCTATTTCTAGAGATGGTTGGCTTAATTGAACCACCACTAAAAAAATCACCTATTTCTAGAGATGGTTGGCTTAATTGTACCACCACTAGAAAGGGCGATTGTCTCAATATGACTGCTCCTTGAAAATAGGTAAATTTCCTAGAGCGATTTACTTTCAGGGGTGGCCCACAAGCTTGGCCACAACGTGACATTTCTAGTAGTGATGGACTATATGAACCAGCCCTAAAATGTATTAGGTGCTTGTAAAATCATGTGTATGTAGTAGTGAAGCCTCAAAATTGCACACATATATTTGTGCAAAAAAAAAGAGAAAAAGTTATTTTTAACTTGCGACCGTAGGGGTAGCTCGAAAGGCGGCCCCTGGGTCTATAAAAGTTATTGCCAATAATTTTTCGATATACATAGATGCTAATACTTTTTTAGAAAAAAGTTTATGCCTCACGGTTCCTGCCTTAGCCATGACACCGAGAGATTTTATGTTATATAGTTAAATTAAGCGTTGCAGAGAATTGCTCACGTGAGTGAAAAAATGAGAACCTGTATGGTAGGTGATCTCCTTTGTGTATACGAAAGTTAGTTTGATATATGAACTATTTATTATGCTTAACCTGTATATTATAGTTGACCCTTGAGTCATCTCGCGCCTCAATATTGAGATCAATTGCTGTGTTGGCAAGGTCCCAATATCGACCAAATGTTTTCTCAATGCTGCAAGAAACAGTGCAAGGAAAACAGGAAGTTAATTAGTTTTATTAACTCAAATAGGAAAAGCAGGATGCATGTACATTGGATACTGAGATCTATTGCTGGTAGGCTGTACAATAACAACAACAACAACAACATAGCCTTTTGTCCCAAGCAAGTTAAGGTAGGCTAGAGATGAAACCCAAAAGAGACGATAAACAGGGAGATACATAAAGGGATATAAATGGCACAAGACAGAAAGAGGTCACGGTTCAGGCACGTTGATTGCCAGTCTTCCAGCGTTCCTGTCCATAGCTAAATCCTTAGAGATATTCTACTCCTTAAGGTCTCTCTTAACGGACTCGTCCCAAGTTAGTTTAGGTCGACCTCTACCGCTTTTTACATTATCGGTCCGCTTTAGAACTCCACTACGCACCGGCGTCTCAGGAGGCCTCCGTCGAACATGTCCAAACCATCTCAACCGATGTTGAATCAATTTATCCTCAATTGGTGCCACCCCAACCCTATCCCGAATATCGTCGTTCCGGACTCTATCCCTCCTTGTGTGCCCACAACACCAACGCAACATACGCATCTCTGCTACACTCCATTGCTGGACATGTCGCCTTTTTGTAGGCCAACACTCAGCACCATATAACATCGCCGGACGAATCGCCGTCCTATAGAACTTATCTTTCAACTTCTGAGGCACCCTTTTGTCACAGAGGACGCCAGAAGCTTGACGCCATTTCAACCAGCCGACTGAAATTCTATGCCTAACATCTTCTTGGCCACCACTTGCACATCGAGGCTAACGTCTCCATCCTCATGCCTAGTCGCGCTGAAATCGCACCTCATGTACTCGGTCTTGGTCCTACTAAGTCTGAACCCTTTCGACTCTAACGTGTGCCTCTATAGTTCTAACTTCCTATTAACCCCTGTCCTACTGTCGTCAACTAGCACCACATCATCAGCAAAGAGCATACACCAAGGGATATCACCTTGTATGTCCCTTGTGACCTCATCCATCACCAAAGCAAATAAATAAGGGCTCAAAGCGGACCCCTGATGCAGTCCTTTTTAATTGGAAAGTCACTGGTGTCGCCATCACATATTCGGACAAACATCACCACATCTCTGTACATATCCTTGATGAGGGTAACGTACTTAGTTGGGACTTTGTGCTTTTCCAAGGCCCACCACATGACATTTCTCGGTACTTTGTCATATACCTTCTCGAGGTCAATAAAGACCATGTGCAAGTCCTTCTGCTCCCTATATCTCTTCATCAATTGTCGTAATAAGAAAATCGCCTCCATGGTCGACCTACCAGGCATGAACCCAAACTGATTTTGGGTCACACGTGTCACTCTCCTTAGGCGACGCTCGATAACCCTCTCCCAGAGCTTCATCGTATGGCTCATCAACTTAATCCCACGGTAGTTAGTACAATTTTGGACATCTCCCTTGTTCTTGAAGATAGGTACTAATATACTTCTCCATTCTTCAGGCATCTTGTTAGACCGAAAAATAAGGTTAAAAAGCTTAGTTAACCATACTATCGCTCTGACGCTTAGACATCTCCACACCTCAATAGGGATACCATCAGGGCCCATCGCTTTACCTCCCTTCATCCTCTTCAAAGCCTCCCCGATCTCTGCCTCCTAAATTCTCCTCACAAAGCGTCTGTTGGTATCGTCAAATGAGTCATCTAACTCAAGGGTAGGACCCTCATTCTCCCCATTAAATAACTTGTCGAAGTACTCTCTCCATCTGTTCTTGATCTCCTCATCCTTCACCAGAAGTCGATCTATCCCATCCTTGATGCATTTTATTTGGTTGATGTCCCTTGTCTTCCTCTCGCGGATCCTAGCCATCCTATAAATGTCCTTCTCCCCTTCCTTCGTGCCTAGCCGCTGATAAAGGCCATCATACGCCTGACCTTTTGCTACACTCACAGCTCGCTTTGCAACCCTCTTCGCTATTTGATAGCCCTCGATGTTGGCTGCACACTTGTCATGGTGGAGGCGCTTGAAACACTCCTTCTCCCTAATAGCCCTTTGCACCTCGTCATTCCACCACCATGTGTCTTTCGCTTTCCGTTTGCCTCTCTTACTCACGCCAAACACTTCTGAAGCCACCTTCCGGATACATGTTGCCATCTTTAGCCACATGTCGTCGGCATCTTCTCCTTCTTCTCAAGGCCCCTCGCCTAGCATCCTCTCCTTAAACGTTTGCGCTGCTTCCCCTCTAAGCTTCCACCACTTCGTTCTCGCCATCTTGACCCGTTTGTCCCGGTGGACACACGGGTAGGCTGTCCTAGGTTAAAACTTTTTTTTTGGCTATGTTGTCTTTAAAAATTAACTCCGCCTATGTTGACCGGAAGACTTTCTTAAGTCGTCTCAACATAGCCGGTCCCAAGCCCGAGTAAAGGAGGAGGGTGTGTTAAGGTCTGGTGAACCAACAGTAAAAAAACAGCCACTCTCATGGATTTAAAACCCACAAGAGATTCGTTGGGGCGTAACCCTCTTAGCGACGCGCTACATCGAAACCCGGGTGTGGTGTTAAATGGGCAAGGGCCGGGTCGTCATCCCCTTAGTGGCGCGTCGTATCGTGACCCGGGTACGATGAAAAATGAGTAAGGGTCAGGCCATCGCAACCTTAGTGGCGCGCTACATCTACGCCCGGGTGTAGTGAAAAATGAGCAAGGGTCTTCGCACTTCCCTCGACGGGTGCGAAGGGTAAGGAAGCTAGCCGAGCCAACTAGGATTCGTCTAGGTAGCTGAAACGTAGGGTCCCTAACGGGTAAGCTAAGAGAGCTAGTCGATGCAGCAATTAGAAGGCGTGTAAATATTCTATGCGTTCAGGAGACTAAATGGAAGGGCTAGAAGGCGAAGGAGGTGGAGGATACTGGCTTCAAACTTTGGTACACGGGGACAACATCGGGTATGAATGATGTAGGCATCTTGATCGATAGGAGCCTTAAGGATGGAGTCGTTGATGTTAGGAGGCAAGGCGACCAGATTATCTTGGTCAAGCTGGTAGTTGGAGATTCGGCTTTGAATGTGATCAGTACCTATGCCCCTCAGGTAGGTCTTAGCGAGGGCACCAAGAGGCAGTTTTGGGAAGAACTTGATAGCATGGTTAGTACCGTGCCTATCAGCGAGAAACTCTTTATAGGAGGAGACCTCAACGGCCATGTTGGTGCGACTAATGGGGAGGATGTTTTGAACTTCGCGCTGGCCTATGACTTGTTGATAGCGAACACCCTCTTTAGGAAGAGGAAATCTCATCTAGTAACCTTTCGTAGTGGACAACATTCGAGCCAGATCGACTTTATCCTTGCAAGGAGGGAGGATAGACATGCTTGCTTTGATTGTAAGGTGTTATCTGGGGAGTGTGTTGTCCCTCAACATAAGCTTATGGTGGCGGACTTTCGCTTTCGGGTACGTGTCCACCGGGACAAACGGGCCAAGATTGCGAGAACGAAGTGGTGGAAGCTTAGAGGGGAAGCAGCGCAAACGTTTAAGGAGAGGATTCTAGACGAGGGGGCCTTGGGAAGAAGGAGAAGATGCCGACGACATGTGGCTAAAGATGGCGACATGTGTCCGGAAGGTGGCTTCGGAAGTGTTTGGCGTGAGTAGGGGAGGCAAATAGGAAGCGAAAGACACATGGTGGTGGAATAACGAGGTGCAAAGGGCTATTAGGGAGGAGTGTTTCAAGCGTCTCCACCATGACAAGAGTGCAGCCAACATCGAGGGTTATAAAATAGCGAAGAGGGTTGCAAAGCGAGCTATGAGTGTAGCAAAAGGTCAGGCATATGATGGCCTTTATCAGCGGCTAGGCACGAAGGAAGGGGAGAAGGACATTTATAGGATGGCTAGAATCCGCGAGAGGAAGACAAGGGACATCAACCAAATAAAATGCATCAAAGATGGGACAGATCGACTTCTGGTGAAGGATGAGGAGATCAAGGACAGATGGAGAGAATACTTCGACAAGCTGTTTAATGAGGAGAATGAGGGTCCTACCTTTGAGTTGGACGACTCATTTGACAATACCAACAGACGCTTTGTGAGGAGAATTCAGGAGGCAGAGATCGGAGAGGCTTTGAAGAGGATGAAGGGAGGTAAAGCGATGGGCCCTGATGGTATCCCCATTGAGGTGTGGAGATACCTAGGCGCCAGAGCGATAGTATGGTTAACTAAGCTTTTTAACCTTATTTTTTCGGTCTAACAAGATGCCTGAAGAATGAAGGAAAAATATATTAGTACCTATCTTCAAGAACAAGGGAGATGTTCAAAGTTGTACTAACTACCGTGGGATTAAGTTGATGAGCCATACGATGAAGCTCTAGGAGAGGGTTATCGAGCATCGCCTAAGGAGGGTGACACATGTGACCCAAAATCAGTTTGGGTTCATGCCTGATAGGTCGACCATGGAGGCGATTTTCTTATTACGATAATTAATGGAGCGATATAGGGAGCAGAAGAAGGACTTGCACATGGTCTTTATTGACCTCGAGAAGGCATATAACAAAGTACCGAGAAATGTCATGTGGTGAGCCTTGGAAAATCATAAAGTCCCAACTAAGTACGTTACCTTCATCAAGGATATGTACAGGGATGTGGTGACATTTGTCCGAACATGTGATGGCGACACCAGTGACTTTCCAATTAAAATAGGACTGCATCAGGGGTCAGCTTTGAGCCCTTATTTATTTGCTTTGGTGATGGATGAGGTCACAAGGGACATACAAGGTGGTATCCCTTGGTGTATGCTCTTTGCTGATGATGTGGTGCTAGTTGACGACAGTAGGGCAGAGGTTAATAGGAAGTTAGAATTATGGAGGCACACGTTAGAGTCGAAAGGGTTCAGACTTAGTAGGACTAAGACCGAGTACATGAGGTGCGATTTCAGCGTGACTAGGCATCAGGAGGGAGACGTTAGCTTCGATGGGCAAGTGGTGGCCAAGAAGGATACTTTTTGGTATTTAGGGTTGATGCTACAAAAGGACGGAAACATTGATGAAGATATTAGGCATAGAATTTCAGCCGACTGGTTAAAATGGCGTCAAGCTTCTAGCGTCCTCTGTGACAAAAGGTGCCTCAGAAGCTGAAAGGTAAGTTCTATAGGACGGCGATTCGTCCGGCGATGTTATACGGTGCTGAGTGTTGGCCTACAAAAATGCGACATATCCAGCAATTGAGTGTATCAGAGATGCGTATGTTGCGTTGGTGTTGTGGGCACACAAGGAGGGATAGAGTCCGGAATGACGATATTCGGGATAGTGTTGGGGTGGCACCAATTGAGGAGAAATTGATTTAACATCGATTGAGATGGTTTGGACATGTCCAACGGAGGATTCCTGAGGCGCTGGTGCGTAGTGGAGTTCTAAAGCGGGCCGATAATGGAAAGAGCGGTAGAGGTCGACCTAAACTAACTGGGGACGAGTCCGTTAAGAGAGATCTTAAGGAGTGGAATATCTCTAAGGATTTAGCTATGGACAGGAGCGCTTGGAGATTGGCAATCAACGTGCCTGAACCGTGACCTCTTTGTGTCTTGTGCCCTTTATGTTCCTTTATGTGTCTCCCTGTTTCTCGTCTCTTTTGGGTTTCATCTCTAGCCTATCCCAACTTGCTTGGGACAAAAGGCTATGTTGTTGTCGTCGTCGTCGTCTTTAAAAATTGATTTTTCTAAAAAAGATGGTCTGAAAGATGTGTAGTAGAGGCAGCTGGAGTAGCCGGCTCTATAAACCATCTACAGTTGTCTCTAAAACAATTAACTATAGTAGTGCAAGTTTATAGAAAATATTACTAATATGTATGCCTCTAAATAGATATATACTACAAAATTAATGATATTTATTTAGTATATCATATATAAATGTTTGTATCTTGTACTTCTCAAAAAGCAAAAATTGCATTTTTTTTAAAAAAAACCCAAGAGACTACTGTATATAGTCTATATGGATCAACAAAACATTAATCGTACTAGTTCATGCATATACTGTTTGTCACCAAATGAACACGTGATATGACGGTCTTACAACAGCACAATGCATGGTATTTCAAATATGTTTAGTTGCAGAAAATACAAAACCAAAAGACTAACATGTAGTGCCTAAAACTATTTTTTTTTGGAAGGAAGTGCCTAAAACTAAGGGGGTGTTTGGTTCCTCTTATTTTTTTAATACCTATCAGATCGAATGTTTACATATGCACACATCAAATGTTTGACACATACATGAAGTGTTAAACATAGACTAATTATAAAACTAATTATATAGATTAAAATTAATTTATAAGATAAATCTATTATACCTAAATAGTCTATTATTAGTATTCGAACGCCTCGTTGTGCTCCCTAACGGACGAAGCAGACAGGCCCTAATCGAAGGGCTATCGCCTCGATCACAGGACACACAGGAGCAAGTCAGATTAGGCTGTTGAAATCCTTATCGCTTCCCATAGTCCATGTCAGTGAGATCAAATAGTGCTGCTGCACGGCTCTCGACACCCCCAAAAAAAAAATCCAGTTTACCTGCACCGATCTAGTCAAAAGCTGTTGTCCTAGGAGTAGAATCGTCAACGCAATAAATAAAATCTAAAGCGAGGAAGCAGCAAGCGCATCAGAAACACCAGAGCCCAGCGATGCCGTAAACCCGAGGGGCTTCATCACCTGGAGTCGGCGGAGGCGAACTCGTGGAGGCGGCCGGCGGGGGAGAAGACGACGAGCGCGACCTGGGCGTCGCACAGCACGGACAGCTCGTGGGCCTTCTTGAACAGCCCGCTCCGGCGCTTGGAGAAGCGCACCTGCCGGCTCGTCCGGTCCTCGATCCGCCGCAGCTCTACCCGCCCGCGCTTCCTCCTCTCCTGCTTCTGCGGAGGCTCCCCCTCCATTTTCCCCAAGGACGCGAATGAAACAGCTAGAGCCAGCACCAGTGCACCGCCGACGAAGAGCTCGATTGGCAGCGGATGGAAAGCTGGGTCGTAACCATAAGAGGCTCGCGACGATTGCCTGGTCACTTCGCTGCTGTGTGGCAGCGGATGGAAAGCGGGTCGTAACCATAACAGGATCCGAACAAATTCTCGGTGAGGAGAGAGATGGCAGCTGTGGCCTGATGGCAGCAGCAGCCAGCAGCTAGCCTATAGCAAGCAGCGGTGTTGTGGGTACCATCACCATGAGAGAGAGAGAGAGAGAGGGGGGATGGAAGTTGTGGCCTGGATGGCCTGATGGCTTGTGGGTACCGTCAATGGCTCCGCCTCCCTGCTCGACCAAAGGGTAAAGGCTACAGTGTCTCTCCATGGCTACAGTGTCTCTCCCCTTCCGGGCCGGCTGTCAGTGACAACAGGACGACGATCGCTTACGTCAGGACGCATTTCCCTACACCATTGGTCCGTGGTGGCCGGCTACTGGCGTGATTGGTTCCTTTCTCTGCTGAACCGGGCTCGCAGGACGGAGCCAGGCCCGACGCATGCATGCGGGTGGTGATTGGCTTCCATCTGCGTCCAGCCAGGATACGAAAGCATGGTGATTGGTTGGACAGTGTACCTGCTCTCTCACTCGGGCTCAATCCGTATGCTCGCGCTGCACAAAACCAGCCAGGCCCGGTAGGAACGGGGCTCACCCGCGTTTCCAGCGAGCCTGGCTCGGCGTCGCCTCGTGCATGCGGCTGGCCTGGCCCGAGAACCAAAACAGCCTACCAATCACTTCGTTCCTGCATGCGATGGGCCATGTAGTACGAGTGGAAGCAGCGTACCAATCACGCTAAGTCTGTAACACAGTACGTAGAGATGGTGGCCTGGTGGGGACTACAGTTAAGAGAAACAGTTTATTATTCTCATTCTTCACACACACACAAAAACAGCTTATTCGTTGTCATAGAAAAACCATGCTTTGACCGGCAATCCATGAGCAATTTTCGTTTCGTTCGGTAAACACGTGACACGCGGTCGTTTTTCCACGTGCGATAATAAATATTACCCTGCTGACTGCTGCCTACCTAATGGAGTACTATCTCCCATCACCAGTACTTCATGATTTCTAAAACGGTATTGATACGGTGAAGACGTTCGGACGAGTCCGGACGGACGCGATGCACGCCCACGCGAAGCGGTGCGACCCAACCTGTTCCCGCCCGCTCTCCTTATCTACTCACAGACCGCACCCGCGCCATGCTCCCACGCTCGCAGCCCGCTCCCACGCATCTGCTCGCCTTCTTTCTTCCTCCACTCGCAGCCGCGCTCGCCTCGCTCTCTCCGCCGCTGGGCACTCGCTCTGCGAGCCGCTCTACGGTGCACTTGCAGGGGCTCCCTCTCCCTTCTCCCCTCCCTCACTCCCTCCCTCTGTGCTCCCGCGACAGCCACGACGCCAAGAGAGAGAGAGAGAGCGGCGGCAGAGCCTGCGAGCCACGGCTCCCCCTCCCCCTGCTTCCTCTCTTGCTCTGGCGACCTTCAACCACCGGAGCTATGCTCGACGACGATGGGTTCCGACGAGGTAGGGGGATTCTTCGCGGATCTGAGCTGTTCCTTCCTCCCCCTCCTCGTTCTCCTCTGGATCTGAGCTCTACTCCCTCCTCCTTCTCTGGATCTGGCCGTCTTCTTCCTCCTCCTTCCTCCCTCCTCCCTCCCCTAGATCTAAACGTTTTGGTGGCGATTTTCAGATCTAAACGCAACAGATGATGATTCTCTGATGTTGCAGTAGTTATTTTTGAGATGTTTCAATAGTTTATTCCCCTTGTTTTTTGCAGCAGCATCCCCATGTTTCCCGACGTTTCATTAGCATCGCTTCTGTTGTTTCAGTAGCTCTTCTCTTTTGTTATAGTAGCTCTTCTCTTTTGTTGTAGTAACTTCTTCTTTTTGTTGCAGTATCTTTTTCCGCTTTGGTGCAGTAGCTTCTTCTCCTTTGTTGCAGCAGCTTCTTCTCTTTGTTGCAACAACTTCTTCTCTTTTGTTGTAGTATCTTCTTTTCCCCTTTGGTGCAGTAGCTTCTTGTTCTTGTTGCAGTAGCTTCTTCTCCTTGTTGCAGTAACTTCTTCTTCTTGTTGCAATAGCTTTTTTTGCAGTAGTATTGCTTTGATGTTTCGGTTCTCCCTACTCTTTTTGCAGCGGCATGGGGATGGGGGTGGGCTCTGGGGGCGAGTTGGCGGCGGGGCGGATCTGGTGGGGGTCGACGAGGTTTGTGGCGTGGGCAAAATCCGTGCTCGCGGGGGTGCGCGCCTTCCTTCTCCGTGCGGGTGCGGGGGCGGGGCGGGGGTTTGCAGGTTTCGTTCCGTTTTCATTTTTCGTTGGAGGGGGGCGGACTGTTGCGGCGGGGGAGGGGGGCGGAGTGGGCTGTTCCGGCGTCCGGCCGCTAGCGCCCGGATCCGAACGTCCGGGCGCTAGCAGCGCCCTTTCTAAAAACTTTGTCCATCAACGAGACTCAAAAAAGTATTCGATCAGTAATTCAATATGGAAACATAACAAAACATATATATCTAGATTTGTCTTAGAAATAATTAATTTTCACGATCTTAGACTTAGTAGTAGTAGATGATATATCTATATTTTATTGGGGCAAATTAAAAGATACCAAAAATTTGACGGGAAGAGTATGTTATAGCTAGGGATTCATGCATGATGCAACAAAGAGTAAAATAGAACGTTCAAGCCGTTACGAAAATACTACGTGACTGGCTCGATTTCACTACTACAAAACTACCATGGGTGTCAAATAGAAAAATTGAAAGAAAATGGGGTCCTCACTTAGGTTTGGGCTTTTAAATTGCTAGCAAATTAACTGGTTAAAAAATGGTCAAACTAATTTTATTAAGGAGTCATGGGGTTATTTAGAAAATTAAGCTACAATTTAATGTATGTGTTTATTATGGAATGGTTTGGGCTCAGCCGTACAGGCCAGGGGAGGAATGGGCCTTTGGTTGGTTAGACTATCATAGGGCGCTAGGGTTAGGGCAGGAGCAATGTTCATGGTTAATTCTAGCGATAAAGGTGGGTCATGTGTCGGTGCACATTTGTCGTTGCAAATGGCATAATAGGTAAAAATTAAGTTAAACCTATGCTACTAAAAATATCTACATTTTCCCTACCATCATTTTTCCTCTTCCTCTCCACTTCCACCCACCTGTGCATATCTCTGGTCACTTGCTTGAATCCATGCCAAGGGGACCAAATCTAGCGGTCTTTACTCTCCACTACTCAAGTGCTCCTCCAACTCCTCTTCTGGCCTCTCCCCTCTTTGCTTAGCTCCTCGAAGTGAAGGGGTTCATCTCCATTGACCATGGGTACCTCTTCTGCTTCGATCAACTTCAAGCTACCTAAATCGAACTCTCCTACAATCAGTGGCGGATCCAGAAACACCTCAAGGGGGGGGGGGCTAAAAATAGTGTAAGAGGTTTTTAGGCTGTGTCAGGTAGGGCTAAATCTATATTTTCATGGACTATATTGGGCTAGACAAAGGAGCTGTTAAAGGGATTTCTGAGCTGCGCCCCGGGCTGCAGCCCGAGGCCTATATCCGCCCCTGCCTACAATAGAGATGTAGAGGCATTTGGATCCAAAAAAATTAGCAAGCGTTTTTTTTAATACAATTTTAGAACCCTAAATGAATTAAAATGAGAAATCATCAACTATAAAGTTGTAAATCTCTTCAATCTCTACAACTTTGATATAAAGTTTTCTTCATCCAATTTGACTTGGAAAAGTTAAGCTTTTTTTGTTGCACATATTTTTAAAGACTGGCCACATTGTCATCCAAAAATCAATTTTTAGAAATAATGGTACTATTTGTAGAGAGGGTTTATAAAAGAAACTAGAAATACGAACTGTCTCTAAAAATTTATTTCTACAGGCAAGTCATATCTAGGACTATTATTTTCAAGAGATGAAGCTGGATTCTTTCCTTTATCAAAAAAATTTCAGAAGAGGTTTTTAAAGCCGTCTCTGCTAAAAAAATGATAACGCCTCTTAAAATCGTTCTTGGTACAGTGAAAAACGTACTAGAAACTACAGTACACAACGTCACATAGCAGTATAGCCCCATGCAAATCCACTCGCCCACACAAATGCAAACAACAAAAGAGATTTGTGTTTTCCCCCGGCCTCAGAGGATTGTATTTTACATGTACATATAACATATATCTGGGATTTCGGAAGGAGTCATCTTTTCCACGTACGTTTATGCAAACACACATACACGCTGAGAATTGAGACGTGTGTACGTGTTGCAACAGTGAAAGTATCGACACACACATATACACGGTCACGGACCATGTTCAAGGGAAATTACTAGTTTGATAATCCTGACAGTTGCTGACCATATATATGGATATGACCATGAATGGGCCCCAATTAAACCTGTTTCCGAATGCCTGCAGGATTGGAGCTGGCAAATACACATACATGGCTCATTAATTTCCAGTTGCGAGCTACTCTTCTCTCTGGAGTCCACAGAGCACAGATAGTCCCCTCGTTGTCTTAGGCCTTGTTTAGATGTCTTCTAAATTCTAAATTTTTACACTCTCACCATCATATCGAATCTTTAGACACATACATGGAGCATTAAATCAGGGCCGGCTCTATAATTTTAAGGGCCCTTGGACAAGCGAGACGGTAAGAGCCCATTGAACTAATTTTTTAATGTAAAGATTAAAATATATAGTACAAATAATAAAAGTTAATTTGAAGCATATGTTTAATTCATAATAGTAGATAACGATAATATTTAAAACTAAAAATAGTAACTATTAGGATTACCTCAAATAAAAATGCTTTATTGCCTTGTAAAAATCGTTTTCAGAGATTTCTTGATGCAAAATCTTTAAGAACAGTATCAAGATCAATATCATTGTTTTCAAAACATTCTCAATGTTGTACCTGGTCAGACCATTCAATCTTTCTTGTAATATAGTTAAATTAGAAATCTATAACCCTACCCTGTAGGCAAAACGCATACACAAGATAAATAAGAAAAAATAGACTTCATTACTTCAATATTGTGATGTCCCTAGCGTGCTTTCAGTGATTTAAATTATTATAAACTGAAAATTGGAAAATATTGATCGATCATGGCCTCACGGGTGTTGGTGTGTTGCTTACTGTGTGACGATTGGTTTTGCGTTTGCAGTCCACCGTCCATGCAGCTCGCGCGGTAACGTCATCGTGGTGGTGTCGGTGGTGTACCGGCGAGGCGGCGATCGGCGTCCGGGCGTCGCCGCATCAGGTGAGTCGACGTCTCACAGAGTCACGATCTATAGCAAGCGTCGGCGGACTAGGGGAGAATAGGAAGCCGCAGAAAATAAAACGTCGCTGCGACGCTGCATGACTTGCGTCCTGCGGTAGATGCTGGTACAATACGTAATGTTTGTTGGGCCTTTAAGTGCTTATGCCAAATCCATCTACTAATTACCTATATACTCATGGGCCCCCTAGCTCCATGGGCCCCCGGCCATCGCACAGGCTGCCCCTCCCCTAGAGCCGGGCCTGCATTAAATATAGATAAAAAAATAACTAATTGCACAGTTTGGTTGTAAATCACGAAACGAATCTTTTAAGCTAAATTAGTCCATGATTGGACACTAATTGACAAATATAAACAAAAGTACTACAGTAGCCAAATTCCAAATTTTTTTGCACCTAAACAAGGCCTTCAAAGACCTGCTTTTCTGCTCACCAAAAATAAACACAGCAACCAATCACGATTAGCGCACAACAATTCAGCAAGACCTGGAAGAAGTCTTCTTCCTGCCCCTCTCCAACCAGGCTTATGATGAATTGCAGCAGCTTCAAACCTACTTGGCAGACATCTCTTATGATGACAGTTCTGTTGATATCTGGGAACCAATATGGGGCACCAACTATTCATCACGCCGCTTCTATGCTCATGTCTTCAGCCAAGTGGATGCTCACTCATGTCTCAGATTGCTCTAGAGATCACAGTGCACCCCAAGAATCAAATTCTTCGTGTGGCTAATCTTGGTTGACCGTCTAAACACCAAGACAATGCTAAGAAGAAGGCACTTGAATATTGAAGATGATGCCCTCTATGTTCTCTGCAACACGGGCATAGAAGACGACATTGACCACTTGTTTTTTGACTGCCCATTTGCAAGGCAATGCTGGAACTACATCAACTTCAGTTGGGACACTGACCTGCCTCTATCAGAGCGGTTGATAGCAGCAAACATGGCGCACAACCTTGATTTTTTCACTGAAGCTTCTCTCATAGTGGCCTGGGAACTGTGGAAGCTTCGCAACGACAAGATTTTCCAGAGGAGAAACCCCACCCTTGTAATTTGGTTAGCTAACTTTAAGAACCAATGCTTACTCCAATCTGTTAGGTTCAAGGAAGATCTTAGGACTTCCTTTTGGTTTTGGTTAGATGCTTTCAGTTAAGTCTGGTATGTAACTCCCTGGATCTCCTTTAATTAATTAAAATTATCACTGTGGGGACCTCCCCCACAGTCTTTTGCGTCAAAAAAAATAAACACAACAACCACTCATCAACCAGGATTACGAGTTTTAGTACTATACGAGCTAGATATGGTGGAAGTTTTTGAAACGTACCTTCTTTCTGCTGCAAAGGTTTGGGCAACCCAATCACCTTCATCATCAGTTTTTGGAATGCAACATCTGATGCTAGGAATACATCTCCAATGCTTGCTCCTTTGGCCTAAACGCAAGAAAGCAAATGTTCAAACAGAGTATTAAACTAGAACATAGAAGGCAAACGTCAGCAAAGTTCTAGACTTCTAGTGCATACCTTGAAGCCACCAGCAGTGCCAGCATTAATGATAAGGTCTGGCTTCAATGTTTGAATGGAAAAACTAGTCACAAGAGCTGCCGATACTGTACCAACACTGTCTACTCCTGCAAGGATGCAGTTCTTAGTAAGAAATGAAGTCGATTCACACAGAGTTATCCTGAAGAGAAATGCATAACATGTAGGCATGCAGGTTCTAGTGGGTCAACCCAGTGACCTACTACCCAAAATATTTAGGCTGGTGTAAATACCCACTGGGCTGGCCCACAGAACTTTGGGGCTAAGTGCTGCTGAGCACTCTGGGTTACTGTGTACCCCAATCTCGAGTTCCCTTCCCTGGCCAGGCCGCCTCGTCCCACCCATTCACACCACCCCGCAATCAGCAGGAGCAGGTCATGTGCTGGATTAACAAAGTGGTGGATAACTGCTAGGGATGCTTCGGTGACGGCCCGTGAAGACCAATGCTTGATAGTTGGGGCAGCATTATTTGATCGTCATGACGACAGCACTGGACCAGTCTTCCCTAGCGATCAAATAGTCAGAGTGGTGGTGTCACTGAAGCTTGAGACAAATAGGCCATTGCCCGACCACGCGCCACAGAGACTTCTGTATGGTCCATCCCCAATGCAATTTGTAGGTCATGCACTGTATTAACAAGGCAGGGGGCAATGCTTCCCTACTTCGATCAAATAGTCAAAGTGGCTAACAGTCGAGTAGTCTGTACATTGTCATCTTACTGCATATGCCCATAATGTCTATATTGTGCTATGTCCTTAGGGTTTAGCAGCTACATCTGGTGTGTCAGTGAGGTTCATGTTTCTTCTTGACATGCAGACTGTGTAATTATTGCTTTTGGTGTTTATCCTAACTGTACGAGGCGGACCTGTCGCGCGTTTTGAAGTGGGCTTGTGCTTTGTCGCGGCTTAGTCGTTTTATCTTTTATTATCGTTGAATGTGGGTACCCCTATACTATTGGTACCGACAGTAGCCCCCGAGCCTTTGGGTGAGTGTATGTGCACTCTCCTAGAGGCTTTTTACCGATGAACTGGAGTCGTAGCGCCGTTTGCTTTTCTAGTAGGGGCGTTTGAGCGTTCTTAAGACTTCTCCGGTGGGGGCGCGCGAGCGCACCCGCCGGGTGTAGCCCCCGAGGCCTCGGTGGAGTATTGGGAAATTCTCCTCCGAGGTCTTGTTTGCGTCTTATTAGGGAGTAGCTGGTGCGGCCGAGCCCCCGAGCCTCGCACGCACGAGGTCGATCAGAGTCCCTGCCGTCTTTCGTTGTCCGTCCCTCGCGCTCTTCCTTCGGAAAGGAGGAGGAGGGGTGGGGAACGTCGTACTACCCCGTTTGGGCGAGTCCGGCGATCTCCGGTGAGCTGCTAGCGGGGAGATTCGAGTGAGAGTCCGTGCTCCAGTCGTTAGGAGTAGGCTTGTGGCCCGGAGGCACTCTTCAAAGATGCCAAGGAGTGGTCGTGCGGATGTCGGTTCCCTGCGACAGGATCCGAGGGCTCGATGCCTCCCCCGAGGGGATTCCTGCTTCGACCTCATCCTTCGGCCTCGAATACGTCTTGGGATGCCTCGAGAGCGTGGCTCGAGCCCTGGCCATGTACGGGCGCATCCCTGGTCGTCCCTTACTCTGTTGCTCGAGGGCAGCTGTCGAACCCGGTCGAGGGCCAGCTTTCGTTCCCTCGAGACTTAAATGGGCTCGGTGCCCGTTATCGGAATCTTGGAATATCCGTCCGTGGATCTCGCCCTGCCCGTTAGCCAGGCGCGCCTTTTTAGGGCGAGATCGGCGCGGTAGTGGGCGGCGTGGCGTTCGGTTACTGCGTGGGGACGGCCACGTGCCCCGCTCCTGTAAGGCAAGAAGGACGGTTAGGTGGGCGCATTTATTGCGGGAAACTGTTCCTACCTTTTCGCGCGGCCGTTGAACTTCCGTCTGGCCTATAAAGGAAAGACCCAGGGGTCCGTGCTCCCCTCCGGCTCTCTGCGTTCTTGCCATCCCCTGCCTCAGGAAAACTTAGCCCCCTTGCGCATTCCGTCCACATCGCCGCCGCCGCCGCCTTTTCCTCCACACTTCCCCTTCCCGTCGGTGCTGATGGCCGGAAAGAGCCAATTCCTTGCCACCGACGGCTGGGCCTCCTCTTCCGTGACGGAGAAGAAGCTGGAGGAGCTGGTCGCGGATGGGTTGCTGCGGCCGAAGACGAGTCGGTCGCGGCCGGAGTGGATTGCGCCGCCGTCGACCCATCGGGAGCCGGCCCCCCCGGAAGGCTACGTGGTGAGCTTCGTAAGCTTCCACGAGCGGGGGTTCGGCATCCCGTCGTCAGCCTTCATGCGGGCGCTCCTCCACTACTACCGGGTGGAGCTCCACCACCTCGCCCCCAACGCCGTTGCGCAGGCCGCCATCTTCGCGGCGGTCTGCGAGGGATACCTCGGGGTGGAGCCGCAGTGGAACCTGTGGCTCCACCTTTTCAAGGCCGAGCTTTTCGCGCGCAACGCGGGAGCGAAGGGCGCCTTCTACGCCGTGCGAGTTGGGAGCTGCGTCCTCCAGTTGAGGTCGAGTCGGTCGGAACAGTACATCCCGGCGCGCCTCATCTCTTCGAACAGCGGGTGGCATACGGGCTGGTTCTACCTCCGCAACGACGAGAACCAGCTGCCGAGGTATACCGGCCGCGTGCTGACCGCCCGGGAGCACAACTGGATGTACGGCGTGCCGGACGTCGAGAAGCCGCGCCTGGACCCACTGCTGGCGGCGCTGCAGCAGCTTCGTGCTCGAGGCCTGACGGCGGCGGCAGTAGCGACGGCGTTCCACCGTCATCGGGTGATGCCGCTATGCCGACGCCGCCTGCGCCTCGACCAGATGACCCCGGAGGCGTCTTTGGAGGGGAGCCGGATGTCGCACGAGACCCTCACCCCCGAGGAGGGGCTTCGCCGAGCCCGCCGGATGGTGGGGACCTTCCAGGCGGAGGAAGCCGACCGGCTCCCCATGAGGCCCACTGAGGGGTTCGAGCCCGTGGTAAGCTCCTTAGTACGCTCGTCTTTTTAGTTCGATTCGCGTCTGAGACCTTCCCCTGATCCGGTCGACGCCATTGCGCAGGACTTATCGGCGTTGCGGGAGACTCGACCGCCGGTCCCGGAGGACCAGCCTGCCCGGGATGCTCGACGGGAGCAATCCTCGAAGCAGAAGGCGGCCAAGGAGTCGACCAAGAAGCGGGCGGCCCGCAAGGCTAAGGAGGCGGAGGCGCTGAAGAAACGCCGTCGCCAGTAGGCCCTCGACGGGCTCCCCTTGGAGCCGTCGCCCTCCGAGACCATGTCGGGGGAGGACGACGGTAGCAGCGGCGAGGATGATGACGCCTTGTCGCGGTACGAGGCCGCGACCGGGCTGGGGGGCCTCCCCGACATCCGCCCTCTGTTGGAGCCCATCGCAGGGTCATCCTCCTCGGTCATCGTGATCGAGGAGGTCGAGGAGGACGACGAGGAGGAGGAGAAGAAGAAGAGGAAGAAAGAGGAGGGAAAGAAGGAGGCGGGCCCCTCAGCAGGAGGGGCCGCCTCGCCCCGGACCCGACCAGAGGGGTCGACGGGGGCGGCTGCCCCAGCCCAAGCCCCGCAAGCTCAGGCGGGGACGGGGGCGGTGGCGCCGACATCGTCGTCGGTGGCGCCATCGCCGGGCGTGAAGACCCGAGGCCAGCTGGCCTCGGAGGCACAGAAGGCGCGCGGCGGCGCGTCGGCGAGAGCCCCACGGAGCGCTCGGTCCGCGGGTGGGGCTGCTGCGAGGCCACAGCCTGCCGCCTCGAGCGGCTCGGACCGTGGGGGGTCGAGGCCCCTAGTGCCAATCTCCGGGTGAGTTTTCGAGTTCAAGGGGTCTCGCCTTATTTTTTGATTTCGTCGATTGACTCATCCTTTATTTTTCAGGCTGAAGCGGAAGGCGGAGACCATGGGGCCCACCCCCGTGAAGTCCCTCCGGGCCAGCGCTGCCGTCCTTAACCGGTCGGCGGAACAGGACGCGGCCTGGGTCCGCGAGGTCGAGGCCGCGAAGAAGCGCCGTCGGCAGCGGGAGGCCGCGGATGTCTCGACGGCTGCCGGCCCCGATCCTGCAGTGGCGGGATCAGAGACGGCAGGGACGGTGGCGCCTGGTCTGGCCGAGGCGGGGCCTACGGTGCTGCCTTCGGTCGAGGCCACCGCGGAAGTGGCCGCGGTGGGGGCGGCCGCCGAAGCGACCGCGGAGGGAGCTGCGCCGGCGCCGGAGCTGGAGGTGGCGCCGGCGAGGGAGCCGCAGCCGCGGCAAGACCTACCGGCGCAGCCGGTGGGCACGACGGAGGGCGGGGCCGCCGAGGCTTCTGCCGGAGCCCCCGAGGCGGCGGCGCCGGAGGTCGAGGTGCCGGCCGCGGGAGCACCGGCGGTCGGAGCGCCGGCGTCCGAGCCGCCGGCGAGCGGGGTACTTGCCCCAGAGACGTCAACGGTGGAGATGCCAGCTCCGGAAGCGCTGGTTGTCGAGGGGCCGGTAACCGCCGAGGGGCGGGCGCCCGTGGTCGTTACCCTCGATGACGCCCCCCTGGACAAGGGTAAGGAGATAGTGGGGGCGGAGGAGGGTGAGACCACGAGCCGGGCTGAGGCCTCGACCCCTGTCGGAGCGGCGGGCGAGGGCAACGAGGTCGGTCCTTCGACCGGACCGGGAGGTGCTCCGGCCGCGTCGTCGTCGTCGTGGCCAGATTTCGCCGCGCTGGCGATAGCGCGGGCCGAGGAGGAGATTCCGAGGTGGGGAGGGCCGCCGCTTCAGTTCAAGGATGCCGCAAACCTCGACGGCGAGCCTATCCTCACCCTGAACGACAGGGATGAGGTCCACCGGTGGCAGTACCTCGAGGGCGTCCGCCGGCATCTCGCTCGGCTGCTCAGCGTGGCGTCCGACGCCGTTTCGCGGGGCATGCTGGATGCCACAGAGGTATGGGTAATTCATTTAGCTTGTTTCGTGGTTCTTAGCGCTCCTTTCTCCTCGGCCACATCTTTTTTGGTTTCTTTGAATTAGGAACTCAAGGAGACCTCCCGCCGTAAATCGCTCTTCATCCGGGGTGAGAGCGGTGTGTGGGCGTCGCTGTCCCGGCAACGGGCTCTGGTCGAGGAGACCCAGAGGAAGCTCGCCGATCGGACCGCTGAGATGGCGGAGCTGCGCACCGCCTACTCGACGGTGAAGGAGGATGCGGTCCAGGCCTGGGCGGCTGAAGCCTCGATGCGCACCGAGGCGGACAAGGCCCGGGAAGAGGCCGCCCAGGCCCGGCGAGACCTCGAGCCCTTGTCGGCGCGGGTCAAGGAGCTCGAGGAGGACGTTTCCCAGGTTGGTCGTCAGCGGGACGCCCTTAACGTCCAAATCGGGCAGGTGACAGCCCAGCTTGGCGCGCTGAAGGGCGAGGTCTCGGCGCTGACCGGGGCTGTCCAGGAGAAGGACGCGGCGCTCCAAACCGCCCTCCAAGAGGTCGAGGCCCTGAAGGCGGCCGTTTGTGAGAAGGACAGCGCCCTCGTGGGGCTCGAGCGGACGTGCGGTGGGCTCCGCGATGAGGTCACGGGTTTGAAGACCCATATCGAGGGTAAGTATGACTTGCTGTAGTTATGTCCTCGAGGCCTCGTATCGAGTGCTAATTTTAACTTGTCGTACTCCAGAGCTGGAGAGCGAGAACCGAGAGGCCCACTCGACCGCCAATTCCCTGCAGAGCCTCCTCGAAGCCGAGACCCGGAGGACTCAGTTGCTCGAGGGCGCGATCACCACGGTGTGCGACGGTCTGGGGGTCGAGCCCGACGCCGACACCGGAGAAGACGCTCCAGGGAACTGCTTCATCCGTCGGATGGCGGCGCTGGGTCACTTCGCCCGGGAGAAGATACGGGACAGCCTCCACCATGGCGTGAAGAGGGCGCTGGCCGTCGTCCGCTCGGGCTTTGTGTTCGACATGGAGCTCGTCGCCGACGGCTTCATCACGGACCCGGATCGATCGGACGCGGAGAACGCGGATGCTTGCTTGGATCTGATCGAAGCCGCGGAGGGGCCTGGGGGCCGTCTGGCCTCGCTCTTTGAGCCTGAGGTGGTGCCGCCCGCCGACGACGAAGGCCTGTGAGCCAAATCTGGGCGCAAGGGCCCATGTAATAAGTTAGTATTTTGGATTTTTGGTCGTGGTGGCCTTGGTGGCCCTAAAAACTCGAAACATAAACCAGTTCGTGTTTAATTTAGTTTTACTCGAGCCTTTGTTCCCTCTATCGCTTGAATCGTGTTCTCGCATAATCTTCTTAACACGCAGTTGCGCCCTTTGGCGTAAGGGAGCGAGTGGGGGTACCGTAGCCTCGGAGGCGTAAGTGATCCCTCGGCTCGACTGCCCTCGAGCTTCGGGGTGCTCTTGCGGTCTCGTAGATCGTGTAAGAACCTGATCTAAGCGACAGTGGGTGTATTCTTTTTTAAAGTTACGAACCGTTATAAGACCTACTTAGCGTGCGGTCGCGCCCCTAGAAGGCATGAGGGGTGAGTGGAGGTACCGTAGCCTCGGAGGCGTAGGTGATGCTCCTGACTCGAGAGCTCTTTCGAACCTTAGGGTGCTTTTGCAGCGGAGTCGATCAAAGAAGCGGTTCTTAAGTTTTTTTTTTAAAAAAAAAAGAGTACAAGTTTTTACAGGGACTGGGGGGTTCCCCCCTTGTAGCCCCCGAGGGAGGGTCGATTCTGGGAGTGCAGAGTCGATCCTTCCTCATTGTGAAACGAAAGTTTGAACATTGCTGTATTCTTTATTGATGAAAAAGGAAATACAAGGCCTCGAGGCTTTCTAAGGAAAAAAGCGACGTAGCTGTTCAATGTTCCAAGCGTTGGTGAAGATTTCGCCCTTCTCGTTGGATAGCTTGTAGGTGCCCGGCTTTAGCACTTCTGCGATGATGTACGGTCCTTCCCATGGTGGTGTGAGCTTGTGGCGCCCCTTTGTGTTCTGGTTCCGCCGTAGCACCAAGTCGCCGACGTTGAGGTCTCGCCTACGGACGTGTCTGTCGTGGTAGCGTCGGAGACCCTGCTGGTACCTGGCAGAATGCAACAGAGCCACATCTCGGGCTTCCTCGAGCTGGTCGAGGGCGTCCTGTCTTGTGGCGTCATTGTTTCTTTCGTTGTAAGCTTTTTAGTCTTGGGGACCCGTATTCGATATCGGTTGGGAGCATAGCCTCGGACCCGTAGACTAAGAAGAACGGAGTGAACCCCGTGGCTCGACTCGGCGTTGTCCTTAGGCTCCACAAGACCGAGGGTAGCTCGGCAGCCCATCTTTTGCCATGTTTGCTTAGCTTGTCAAAGATTCTAGGTTTCAGGCCCTGTAGGAGCATGCCATTGGCACGTTCTACTTGGCCGTTTGTTTTTGGATGAGCTACGGCCGACCAGAGCACGCGAATGTGATGGTGGTCACAGAAATCCAAAAACTTCTTACCAGTGAACTGGGTACCGTTGTCAGTGATGATGCAGTTGGGGACCCCGAAGCGATGAATGATGTCGGTGAAGAAAAGCACAGCTTGTTCGGACCTAATGCTGGTGATGGGGCGAGCCTCGATCCACTTGGAGAATTTGTCGATAGCGACCAGTAGGTGGGTGAAGCCGCCCGTTGTCCTCTTTAAAGGTCCGACAAGGTCGAGGCCCCAAACGGCGAAAGGCCATGTGATGGGAATGGTTTGCAGGGCATGTGCCGGAAGATGTGTTTGTCTCGCATAGTACTGACAACCTTTACAGGAGCGTACTAGCTGGACAGCATCGGAGACCGCGGTCGGCCAATAGAATCCTTGTCGAAAGGCGTTCCCGACGAGGGTCCGAGGCGCAGCGTGGTGACCGCAAGCCCCCGAGTGTAGGTCGCTGAGTAGGTCCCTGCCTTCCCCGTTCGTGATGCAACGTTGGAGAATGCCCGTAGGGCTGCGGCGGTACAGCTCCCTAGCGTCGCCAACGATCACAAAGGTTTTGGCCCGGCGAGCGATCCGTCGAGCCTCGGTCTTACTCGAGGGGAGGTCCCCTTGGACAAGATAGTCGAGGTATGGCGTGCGCCAATCAGGCTCGAGGTCAGATGGTGGGGTCGATCCTTCCACCTGCATGGCTTCGGCCCCGGTCGAGGGGGCTTCTGCCTCAGGTGGGGGGTCGAGTGACGTCCCGTCGACCCCTCCATCTGACCCAAGGTCGACGGATGGCCGCTGGAGATCTTTTGCGAAAACGTCTGGTGGAACCGTAGTTCGACTGGACGCGATTTTCGCGAGTTCGTCGGCGGCCTCATTATACCTGCGTGCGATGTGGTTGAGCTCGAGGCCGTGAAATTTGTCCTCGAGGCGCCGTACTTCTTGGCAGTAAGCTTCCATCTTGGGGTCGCGGCAGCTCGAGCTCTTCATGACCTGGTCGATCACGAGCTGGGAGTCGCCTCGAACATCAAGGTGTCGGACCCCGAGCTCGATGGCGATTCTCAGCCCCGCGACGAGTGCCTCGTATTCGGCGACGTTGTTGGACGCGGGGAAATGGAGCCGGATGACATAGCGCATGTGAACCCCGAGGGGTGAGATGAAGAGCAAGCCCGCGCCTGCTCCTGTTTTCATTAATGACCCATCGAAGTACATGGTCCAGAGTTCGGCCTGAAGTTGTGCGGGAGGGAGCTGGGTGTCAGTCCATTCAGCCAAGAAATCTGCCAATACTTGTGACTTTATAGCTTTGCGTGGCGCATAAGATAAGGTTTCGCCCATGAGCTCGACTGCCCACTTGGCAATCCTACCCGAGGCTTCCCGGTTCTGGGCTATCTCTCCCAGGGGGAAAGAAGAAACCACAGTAATCGGGTGGCCCTCGAAGTAATGTCGGAGCTTGCGCCGTGTCAAGACGACAGCATACAGCAGTTTCTGGATTTGAGGGTACCGGACCTTGGTTTCCGAGAGCACCTCGCTAATGAAGTAGACCGGCCTCTGGACGAGCAAGGTATGAGCCTCCTCGGCCCGTTCGACGACCAGGACTGCGCTGACTACTTGTGACGTGGCAGCGACGTAAAGTAGGAGCGGTTCTCCTGGGCTCGGAGGGACGAGAATTGGCGAGTTAGAGAGCGTAGCTTTGAGTTTTGTGAGGGCCTCCTCGGCCTCGAGGGTCCAGGAAAAGTGTTCCGATTTCTTCAGGAGGCGGTACAGAGGGAGTGCTTTTTCGCCGAGGCACGAAATGAAACGGCTGAGCGCCGCCAAGCAGCCCGTGACTCTCTGCACGCCCTTCAGATCTCGGATAGGGCCCATCTTTGTTATGGCTGAAATTTTTTCTGGGTTGGCCTCGATGCCACGTTTAGACACGATGAACCCCAAAAGCATACCTCGAGGGACGCCAAAAACACATTTTTCTGGGTTGAGCTTGATATTCTTCGCTCGAAGACATTTGAAAGCGACGTCGAGGTCGCTTACTAGGTTATCGGCTTGTTTGGTCTTGACTACGATGTCATCGACGTACGCCTCGACGGTTGGCCCGATGTGTTCTCCGAAAACGTGCTGCATGCATCGCTGGTACGTTGCCCCTGCGTTCCGGAGACCGAAGGGCATCGTAACGTAGCAATACATGCCGAAAGGGGTAATGAATGAAGTCGCGAGCTGGTCGGACTCCTTCATTTTTATCTGATGGTAACCGGAGTAAGCGTCTAAGAACGAAAGAGTTTCACATCCCGCGGTTGAATCAACGATTTGATCAATGCGTGGCAAGGGAAAGGGGACTTTCGGACATGCTTTATTCAAACTAGTATAGTCTACACACATCCTCCATTTCCCACTCTTTTTCTTAACTAATACAGGATTAGCTAGCCACTCGGGATGGTGAACCTCCTTGATGAACCCGGCCTCTAGTAGCTTGTGGATCTCTTCGCCGATGACCCTGCGCTTCTCCTCGTCGAAGCGGCGCAGGCGTTGCTTCACCGGTTTGGACCCGGCCCGGATCTCCAAGGCGTGCTCGGCGACTTCCCTGGGTATGCCCGGCATATCCGAGGGACTCCACGCAAAAATGTCGACATTTGCGCGGAGAAAGTCGACGAGCACGGCTTCCTATTTCAGGTCGAGGGTGGCGCTGACGTTCAGCGCCTTCCCGTTGGGCTCAGCGGGGTCGAGGGGCACGAGCTTGACGTCCTCCGCGGGCTCGAAGCTGCCGGCGTGGCGTTTCGGGTCGGGAATCTCGTTGGCGAGACCGTCGAGGTCCGCAACCAGAGCCACCGTCTCCAAAACAGCCTCGCCGTGCTCGACGCACTCGACGTCGCACTCGTAGGCGTGTTCGTACGAGGGCCCCACAGTGATGACGCCGTTTGGGCCTGGCATCTTGAGCTTGAGATAGGTGTAGTTCGGCACGGCCATGAACTTGGCGTAGCATGGGCGCCCGAGGATGGCGTGGTATGTCCCACGGAATCCGACCACCTCGAAGGTGAGAGTCTCCTTCCTGAAGTTGGCCGGCGTGCCAAAACAAACGGGCAGATCGACCCGTCCGAGGGGTTCCGCCCGCTTTCCTGGCACGACTCCGTGGAAGCCCCCGACGCTAGGCTGAAGGCGCGCTCTCTCGACCCCCAGGAGGTCGAGGGTCTGGGAGTAGATGATGTTGAGGCTGCTTCCGCCGTCCATGAGTACTTTGGTGAGGCGTGTGTTGGCGATGACGGGATCAACGACAAGAGGGTAGACCCCTGGGCTGGGGACGTAGTCAGGATGATCATCACGGTCGAAAGTGATGGCCACCGCAGACCAGTCGAGGAAACGAGGGACCGCCGTTTGTACGGAGAAAACCTCTCGCCGCTCTCGCTTGCGCTGGCGCGCTGAGAGGCGGGTCGAGGGTCCTCCGTAGATCATGAAGCAGTCGTGGATCTCGGGGAACCCCTCATCCTTGTCGTCACCCTTTGGGTCTTCCTTCTTGTCGATATTCTTGCTACCCGCGCCCTCGAAGTACCTGCGGAGCATATGACAATCCTCGAGGTTATGGTTAATGGGTCCCTTGTGGTAAGGGCATGGCTCTTTAAGCATTTTGTCGAAGATGCCCCCGCCAGGGGGGCCTCGAGGCTTCTTGCGATCGGTAGCGGCGACAAGCTCGTCGGCCGGGGCCTCGAGCTTGCCCTGCTGGCCTTTCTTCTTCTTGCGGTTGTTCCTCTTGGAGCCCCGGGTGGAGCTCGCGGGATCATCGGTCTTCTGCTTCCCCCTGTCCTGCTCGCCGCCAAAGATGGCACCAACTGCCTCCTCGCCGGCGGCAAAGTTGGTGACGATGTCCATCAGCCCGTTGGCGGTGAGGGGGGTGTGACGGCCTAACTCTCGGACCAACTCTTTGCAAGTGGTGCCCGAGAGGAAAGCCATGATCACGTCGGAGTCGGTGACGTTGGGGAGCTCGGTACGTTGCCTGGAGAAGCGCCGGATGTAATCCCGGAGGGATTCACCAGGTTTCTGCTTGCAACTCCGGAGGTCCCACGAGTTGCCGGGGCGCATGTAAGTTCCCTTGAAGTTCCCCTCGAACACCCTCACGAGGTCATCCCAGTCGTGGATCTGTTGAGGCGGGAGATCCTCGAGCCAGGCTCGAGCGGTATCGGAGAGGAACAGGGGGAGCTGTCGGATGATGACCCGGTTGTTGGTGGCCCCGCCCAGCTGACATGCCAAGCGGAAATCGGCGAGCCAAAGTTCGGGTTTGGTCTCGCCGTTGTACTTGGCAAGAGTCGTGGGAGGGCGAAACCGTGCCGGGAGTATCGTTTCACGGATAGCCTTGCTGAAGATCCGAGGGCCCGGAGGCTCGGGCGAGGGACTACGATCTTCCGAGCTGTCATAGCGCCCACCCCTGTGCACATGGTAACCTCGAGCCACGCCGTCACCGTGCTTGCGCGTGCGGCGCTCGACGATGTTGCCACGGGTGTCTCGAGGTCCATGGTCGTGAGCGATGGGTTCGGGGGCGGGAGCCATCCGGATCCGTCGGGCAGGTTCGGGATGAACCGAGGCTTCTCTTTCTTGCCGAGAGGGCTCTGCGAGCCGCTCCGAGGCGGGCTCGCGTCGCCTCGAGGCGGAGCTCTCGGCCTGCTGCAAGGCAGCGGTCTCGAGGAGCTCTCTGATCTCATCTCGAGCCCGGCGAGCATCGGGGTTCGACGGCTCGGGCATGTTTCGGAGGAGCATGGCGGCGGCGACGACGTTCTGGCTGGCTCGAGCGAAAACCGGGGGGTCGACGGCCCGGTCCTCGTCGATGCGACGGTTGACGTCGCGAGCTCTCTCGCGAGCTCTCCCGCCAGGCGCGCGTTCCGCACGCTCACGCTCGAGGGTTTGCTGGAGCAGATACAGGTTTTGCCGTTCTTCGTCAAGTTTTTCCTGCAACTCGCGGATCTGCTCGAGCTGCATTCCTTGATCCGCAAGGAGTTGAGCTTCGTCCCGGTCGGCGGGGTGCTCGACATGAAGTGGCGTGTGCCCTCCTTCGGCTAGCTCCTCATCCTCCGAATCCGACGCGCTTTCAACGTCGACGTTGAAGCATTCGCGAGTCGGATCGTAGGTGTCGTCAGCCGAATCGGAGTCAGGGGCACCGAAATAATAGTACGACGGGGGAATGCATGGCCGTTGCGGGCCGCTACCGAGGTTGCGGCGTGGGGAAGCGGTCACACGGGATTCTGTTTCTGGCGTCTCAGTGGAGTCCAGCTAATCAAAAGCCGGTGTGGTCGCTACGAGGTCCAGAGTGGAGCGTAGATGGTGCCCGGGGAGTTCCTCATAAGCACTCAAGCAAGTGCTCACGGAAGAAGCATACGCCTGGGCAGCCGAAACTAGCCCAAATGGAAACGGCGAAGGCGATGTTGCTGCCCACGCCGGAAAGGATGCACGGGGCAAAGGTGTCGCACCGGGCGGAGGAGCGGCGGGGTTCTCCGTCGGCATGTTGTCCTCGGCCAAGCTTATCCTTCCCAGACCTTCCACGAGGAGATCTGGGCCGGCGCCTGGCTGGGAAGTGCCGGAACGGGGAATTCCATCACCCTCCGCGAGGTGGAGACGATGGTTGCGCCGGGCTCGCCGCTGCCGAGCGGCTCGCGCCTGCCTGGAGCGACGATACCGGCGGGTTGCTCCCCCAGGCTGGGAGAGCTCGTAATCCTCGTCGGTAGGGTGCCTAGGCGGGAGTAGGACCATATCGTAGCCATAGCCGAGCGACATGAACTCCAAACTCCCGAACCAGATCACCGTGGCCAACGGGATAGGGCGTTCGGGGTCAGCCATCCAGGAAAAAAGGCGGGAAAGCGACGTTAGCACGCAGCGGTCCCCTACCTGGCGCGCCAACTGTCGGTGTTCGGACCCCGGGGGGCCCTAAACCAACGAGTAAAATGCTGCGTGTCCCTTTCCTGGATGGTGATGCAAGGAGAACACACGGGGGTTTATCCTGGTTCGGGCAAAGAAGGCCCTACGTCCAGCGGGGGTGAGAGAGGTATGTATTTCCTTGCACCGAGGTGCTTGCGTAGGGGTTACAAGCTTGCGAGAGAGGGTGTCGAGCCCAAGTCTCAAAGGAGGAAAGAAAGAGTACAAGATGATTGCTCTGTTGTGTATGGCTAGCTGTTCGTCTGATGTATGCTTATCGTTCTTCTTGCTTGTCCCTTGCCCCTTGTGAAGCCCCGGCCTGCCTTTTTATAGGACGAGAGGAGGCCAAGGCGACGGGGAGTCTTGAAATGACGTTTTGTCGATCCCTGTTGAGGTGACTGTAGCTACGTGCCCTAAAAATGGGAGGCCATCCCTGGGCACGTGATGTCGTAGAAGGTGAGGTGCCGAAATGACCCGGAGCGTCGTGCCATACCGTCCTTTCTTCCCTGTATCGGTGGTCGAGGTCGGGTCGAGGTAGGGTCGAGGCCGAACGGATAAGTCCGAATCTCCGGAATTACGGCATACGGGCCTTGTCGTATCCTTCCTCGAGGGTCAATAGTGATGTACAGGACGAGGTATGGTGGGCATAGTGACGTCTTTCACTTCCCATCACGGGATGGGCGGTAAAACAGTGAGGACTGACACCGGTATTGTTCCCACGTCGACCCAGGCCGCGGCCATGCCGGTAGGTGGTAGTTGGTAGTTGCATTAAATGCCTTGACTTTTCGTCTCGTGGTAGGTGGAGACAGAGGGGGTCGAGCGCCTCGACCCGGGCTCACGCGGGTCGGAGCGCTACCGGGGGGCGATCGAGCCTCGTGCGGGTCGGAGCGTAGTCGAGGCCTCCGGTCGAGGGGGCCTCGTACGAGTCGGAGACAGAACGCGGTCGAGGCATACCGTCGAGCCGGCCTCGTACGAGGCGGACCTGTCGCGCGTTTTGAAGTGGGCTTGTGCTTTGTCGCGGCTTAGTCGTTTTATCTTTTATTATCGTTGAATGTGGGTACCCCTATACTATTGGTACCGACAATGGTGCATGCTATATATGGTTGGGGAGATAATCAAGTTAGCTTTCCAATGCAACAAACAACACATCTTTTGGACTTTCCAATAAAGAGTTAGGGCCAGATCAGCAGAGACTATTCAGGAGGCTAACAGTCACGCAAGACCTCCTCGGGAATTGATCTCGTGTAGACCTTTCACATAAGCTATCTTCAGGAACTCCATTTCATTTTCACACCTAATTAGAAGGGTTGTTCCTGGTATAAATATCCCTTGTCCTTAATCTATTAGGAACTTTTTGATGAATTGGCCCTCATATTGCAGCCGAGTTACTGAGTGTTTTATTCAAACTTTTGTTCTTCCCTGTTCTTCCTGGACTTATGAAGGGATCCCTCTAGGACCCCCTAATTCATGCTCTAGGCTCATTGGGTCTTTTCGGATTGTGGCTCTACCGTCATTCGGAGATTGTGTCGAAATCTTCACGGTTTTGGTGCCTCTCTTCTTATCGCTTGGTCGCATCCAACCTTTGTTAGGTATAAAGCTAGTTACCCCGCTATTCGCAGAGACATGTCAATCTGGCTTCAGTTGAGTATTCTTTTTTTTTTTTGCGAAGGCTTCAGTTGAGTACTTTGGTTATGATGATAATAAACCTCCTTAACGGTGGTCCGATCTTCAGGACAGTAGGTCGACAATTATCATCGGAATTGGTAAAAAAAAAGTTGCTACAATTTGTTTGGCTACACACTAATTCACCCTAATCCACATGAGTTGAGAGGTATTTGGTAGATTATTAGTTATTTTTTGAACCTAATACCTCTCTTAGGTCTTGCCTAACTGGTGCGAGACGTTGGTTATCAGAAATAGATGCTGGAGGTGCCGAGTGCAATAAATAAATAAAAATAAAATAATAGGGTAGGGACTAGGGGAGGCCGAGGGCGCAAGGTTCTTGCTCGCTCGATGTAGAGACCCTGCATCAGCATTTCAGCACTGACGGAAAGCCTCTTCCCTTGCTCTTCTTGGAGTAAGATACAACAGCCATTGCAAAAAGTGCTAGTATGATGAGTCATGACAGTACAGTGAGGCACAGTCACACAATCTTTCATCTAATCCCACGACAGATCCCGTCGCCCCAGCATACTATATATCAATATTTGCACCACAAGGTACATTTTGCAAATTATTCTACAAAATTCCACACAATGGCAGGCCCATAGCAGTTGCCAGGAATTTTGTACACAGGGTTAAGAAGGTAAAACCTCACACATAAAACACCTCGAAAAATTCATTGACCCAATGTTGTATTGTATCCTAGCCTAGCATCGTGCATCAGAGCAGGGGGGGATGTTGGATTTCATGACCATGAGCTTTCAAAGATCAGAAATGCTTTTCCCGCTGATGAAATCCACCACTCTGGTGACTGCCAGGTCCAGTGCTGCCGTCACGGCAATCAGGTTCTGCAGAAACTCCTCAGACGTTGGCTTCTCCCCATCCACGATATCAGTCACAGCTTTCACAAAGATCGCTGGCGTTGAGAACATGTCAGCGACATATGCTACAGCAGCTCCCTGCAAAAGGTAAACGAGGCAAAATCAGACCACTTTTGAAGACTCAAGATAACAATATACCGTTAGCAAGTAAAGAGGAAGGAAACAAAGTCGGCAACATAGTTGCCTGCTAAACTGCACACTGAGCACCAGTGCACTTGACGCAATTGCTCAATGCTGATTATTAAACTTTGCATCTTGTGTTAACTTCAAATGATCTCAGCTAACAACTACCATTACACATGGCTACCTATTTCAACTACCACAGATGTAAAGTTTGTAGAAAACTGTCCTAGAATAAATGAAGGATGCTTTTTAACAAGAAATGTTAGGCTAGCCACTGGCATTACTCCATTTTCAGGCTGTTTGCTTGTATTCATAAACTGATTGCTTGAGAAAAAAAAAAAACAGTGCAGACCTCCATATCCTTCATTGTAGCATCATTGCTCAGTATCACCTCCTCATCCTGGGGAGACATATCCAGAGAATCCCCAGTCGACAACTTGCCAGCCTGAAATGGAGGAAGTGCTCGGTAAGACAAGTCCTATTCAGGTTTGCCCATATATTGCTACAAGCTCAGAAGTGTGCCCATAGAACTACAAATTTATCACAGAATTCATTCCCACTTTTAACTAAAAGGAAATAGCAAGAGGAATACTTCTCTAAGAACAACATGCAAGAAAATGACTCAGTAGTTTGGCAACAGGAGATAGCTACAGCTCACCTTCAAATTGAGTTCCTTCAAGATATTAGGAGCTGCAAAAGTTTTCCGTGCTCCAGTTCCATACATGTCAAAAACCTAATGCATACACACCACCAAGTCCATATTAAAATGGCTGAAATTTTAAGAGACCGAAAAAAGAGTAATAATAGCTACAGAAGGCATCATATTAAAATAAAAAAAAGGAATCCATAATTATAGGCACAACCATGAACAAGTGTATGTACATGATAGATTTAAGTTATTAATCATGATGGTGCAGCAGGGCAAGAAAACCAATTAGTTAGAGCAAATCAGATTAGATCAAGATTATTAATTAAATCAAATTAGTTATGTATTGTCTGGCACATAGATGACTTGCTCATCTCTAAGAATAAAATGGATATAACCCCAGCACAACACATACATGACAAACGTGAGACAATACTTACAGGTATTGGTATCCTCCTGTCATGGAATGCAACATCTGATGCTAGGAATACATCTCCAATGCTTGCTCCTTTGGCCTAAGCGCAAGAAAGCAAATGTTCAAACAGAGTATTAAATAGAACATAGAAGGCAAACGTCAGCAAAGTTTTAGACTTCTAGTGCATACCTTGAAGCCACCAGCAGTGCCAGCATTAATGATAAGGTCTGGCTTCAATGTTTGAATGGAAAAACTAGTCACAAGAGCTGCTGATACTGTACCAACACTGTCGACTCCTGCAAGGATGCAGTTCTTAGTAAGAAATGAAATCGATTGACACAGAGTTATCCTGAAAAGAAATGAATAACATGTAGGCATGCAGGTTCTAGTGGGTCAACCCAGTGACCTACTACCCAAAATATATAGGCTGGTGTAAATACCCACTGGGCTGGCCCACTGAACTTTGGGGCTAAGTGGTGCTGAGCACTCTGGGTTACTGTGTAACCCAATCTCGAGTTCCCTGGCCAGGCTGCCTCGTCCCACCCATTCACACCACCCCGCAATCAGCAGGTCATGTGCTGGACTAACAAAGTGGTGGATAACTGCTAGGGATGCTTCGGTGACGGCCCCTGAAGACCAATGCTTGATAGTTGGGGCAGCACTATTTGATTGCCATGACAACAGCACTGGACCAGTCTTCCCTAGCGATCGAATAGTCAGAGTGGTGGTGTCACTGAAGCTTGAGACAACCAGGCCATTGCCTCGACCACGCGCCACAGAGACTTCTGTATGGTCCATCCCCAATGCAATTTGCAGGTCATGCAGGGGTATTAATAAGGCAGGGGGCAATGCTTCCCTACTTCGATCAAATAGTCAGAGTGACTAACAGTCGAGTAGTCTGTACATTGCCATCTTACTGCATATGCCCATAATGTCTAATTGTACTATGTCCTGATGGTTTAGCAGCTACATCTGGTGTGTCAGTGAGGTTCATGTTTCTTCTTGACATGCAGATTGTGTAATTATTGCTTTTGGTGTTTATCCTAACTGTATGACAAAGCGAGATAAGGGTATAATATTGACCGATCCCTTGATTTCTTATTGACTGTTTTGCTGTTTCATTTCCTAAACATAGTTCAAACTGTAAAGCACCTATATTAGTTTTCACTTCTAACTATGAAGTTTCTAACTGTGAGATGGCCTTAGTGTGTGCACAATACAATATTGCAATTTGTTCTCCATTTCATCCATCTTGTTCGGGACTTTCTCTAAACAGAGCTCTAAACACCAGAGATTTTGTGCTGCAAAAGCTTAACTGACTGGATAACCAAGCAGATAACCTAAAGACTAGCAGATGCCTAACAGCCTGATCATGCGCCTAACTGACTTGATAACTGCCAGGGACTATGAGTCTCGGACTATGAACGACTGATCCTGAATGACTCCTGCTGATCAGGACTCAGAAGTGAAACAAGACACATGCAACCCATTATTCTAACATTTTGTCATGTTATTACTTAGCATGTTTCCTTTCTTTCTCGCTGAAAATATAGAGATCCCAATTACTTTTGATGCAGTTAACTAGGATTCTAGAGTTGTAGAGTGTAGTTGCAGGTTCAATGAAACAAGAAATGGAACTTTAGCTTTTGTGAAAGCTTCTAGCCAATACTTTCAGAGAAGAAGCTGAGATATTTCAATGTCCACCGCAGCTCTCTCTCTGCTTTGATATCTGAACTTGCAGTTTGTCAGTTAGGCTCTGTGGTCTTCACTTCTTCAGGTGCAGGTTTTGTGGTTTGATAATTATGTCATGTAATCTCCAGGTTCAGGTTCATGACTTGATAGTTATGTCATGTGATCTCCAAGGTTCATGGCAAGCAGCATCAGGAAACCGCGTCACCTTCTATAGCTCCTCCTTAGGTCACACCAAGCAGAAGTTATATTCTCTTATCTATATTTTTGGCAGAGCTATATTAGTCTCTCGCGTAATTTTCCCCATTCCACTTATACAAGTCATCAGATAGTGTTCTACTTAATCTTATTGAGTTGCTCCGACTTATCCTGGCATTCAAAACTTTTCTGGCTCTGGCAGAGCAATATGACAGAATTAGTTTTTCTAGTGCAATGTAATGTTGTGAAATTCGGTTGCACATTTTATTTGCTAAAGACTTCAGATTTTTTGATGGCGTTACCATTTGTCCATGCAAGCAGCTTTTGGGTCAACTGGTTTGCGGATTGGATTGGGTCAAGTCAGCCCAAAGCCCAAAAATAATTAATTGGGTAGCATGGGTCAGGTCTTGGGTCAACCAATTCCAACCCACCTGCAAGGTTAATCACACAGAGTAAAGAAAGGAAGCCGCTGAAGTATTATTGCTGGAAGTTCTACGAGCTACTTTGGGGGCATGATAAGAATGTAACTTGACAACCAACTAATGGAAATGTAAACCATCCAGAACTTACCAAAAACAGCATCCTTTCCAGGCAATACAAGGTCAATGTGGAGGTCTTTGTAGTTGCCATGGTACCTAACCCATGGGGCACCTTTAGGAAAACTGCAAGGTACATATAACAAAAAATGGTGTTAGCTTCAGGATATCATTCAGGTAGTATGTATTACAATGAATTTATGATAATGGATGACATCCCAAGTCCCACCACAGAATGGCTTAGTTACTTCCTTTAGTAAAGCCACTAAGCCAGGTACTGGCCAAATGCTGACACTTGATTCATGTATCACAGACTTTATGAGCACAGAATGCATAAAGCGAGAGAGCATCATACTAATAACATTTTGTTAGCTCCAGGAACGTTTTTTGCATTCTTTATTCAGAATGACATAGTTGCTACTAACTGCGTAGTGATCCATGTTGCCCGCACACAGCAATCTGAACCAGAGGCAGAAATACCCAGAGGTACTAGCAAGTCCATCCGGGGAAATTGCCTATTATCCATTAAAATCACCCTAATCCATTCCACAGAAGTCGCACTAATCCATTCCACTGAGAGCACGCACGCGGGAGAAGAACCAGGAAAAAGGGAAAAAGGCACTGACGTGGATTCGTGGGCGGGCGCCTCGACGAGCTTGAACTTGCTGACGAGCGGCATCGCCTCCGTCTGCATCGCTGCAACGAGACCCGAGCAAAGCCGCAATACCCGCGGATTAAGCGAAGCGAGAAACAGAGCAGAGCAAAGCCTTCGGATGGAAGAAGCGGGCAGGGGATCGGGTTACCTACGACGATGAGGACTTTGGAGATTGGGCCAGCTTCGGCAGCCATGACCGGAGGTGCAGGCGGATTGGGGGCGGCGGATTGTCGCCGAGTGGGGGGAATCCGAGTCCAATAATCAATAGTGAGGCGGCGCTGCGGTGAACAGGTTTCCGTCTCTTATAGACTGGACTGGTGGGGCCGGGTTGGGACCAACAGTGCGGGCGGCATGACTGGTGCCGGCGGCCAGCTGACGCGCACCTCCTCCACTCGTGTCTCGTGCTGCCAACCAAGGCGCAGTCCACCTGTTCGGCGCCGTCCCTCCTCCGAGCTCCGACAATGCGGCGTTAGGGTTACGCTGTCAGCTAGAGCCTAGAAGGGGCGACCCGTGACCGGGCGATTGACCGTGAGATGAGAGACAGCGAGGGAGGGCGAGACGCACGCCGCACGGCCGCACGGGAGGATTCTGGGCCGGCAGGTGGAAGGCTTATTTTGGGCTGGGCCAGAAACTTCGAGGGCTTGCTTTCCACCGCGCCATCTGCAGACCCATTGGATCCACTCAAAAAATAAAAAATCTGCGACCCCATTGGAGTAAATTACTTTTTTTTCTCTCTCTATATTCTCTATGGGAACTTCATACATTGGTTTTTTCGGCATCCGTGGCTGTGGAAAGTAGAGGATGTCCAATTGGAGACGGCAAGGGCAAAAACTCACGATGCTATACAAAGTTTATAACTTTTTTTTAATCCATGATGCCGACGGCGGTAGATGTGGCGGAGGGGAAGTAGAAGGATGTCTGGTTAGTCATGATGGCACCCTGGTGAAGACGGTTCAACACGACAACAAGGTGGTGACAGATTCGACATTTCAAACCATCGAAGACAAGCAGAGGGCATAGTAAGAGTGAATCTCTAATGTCAATCTCATAAGATTTTTATATGGACATTAAATAAGCTGACATGACAGTGTATTGATGAAGAGAGAGATGATAAAAGTTTCATAAGAGTAGAGAGAGTTTTATGGGGATGAAACTTTTCTATATTGTTTTCAAAATACTGGTATGTTCAAAATTAGGACATAAAACCCCTACTGAGACCGTCCTAAGGCAAGGGAGAAGAGTAGCGGCAGAAGTCGGGAGGGAGGATTGGAAGTTGAGAGACCATTGCCTTTTTATATTCACATGGGGATCCGATCAACACATGCAAATTCGAGTATTTAATGGCCACAAATACCATGAGGTTACTCAGACGGGTCATTTTTACTAGCTATGTTCCTTCTAATAATGTCAACTATAGACTAAGATGGGCCACTATGCCCACACTGCACTACATTTTCAAGGGTTGCTATGAGCCCATCCATGGGGTTCTCCATGGAGAAACAAGAACCATATATAAGGCGGTACATGTCATAATTTATCATATGTGGATGCAAATTAATGAAGAGAGACAGATAGATAGCACGGCTAGGCAGCTAGCTCGATCTTGCTCAAGAGGTAGTCTATATAGGTGGAATTGCCAATTTTGTCTCCAACTATCACATAATAAATCCAAATTTGTCCCTCATTTCTCAATCCAGCTAACTGAATCCCAAAAATTTCATTTGCGGAATCAATCTAGGGGGGCATTTGGTTCCCTGGTTCTTGCCTAGCCAGGCTCCCCAGATGCAAGTTTCAAGTGTTTGGTTGCCCGCATCCAGGTCTGAACCTGGCTCTCCAGATGCAAAAGGCAGCCTAGAGCCTGGCTCTCCAGATACGGATTTCATTTGCGTTTCTGGCGAGCCAGGCTCGCATGGTGCAGCACAGGGTTCTGTTAATGATACTATTACCATGTGATTAACATGTATTAAGTGATATTAGTGTATTTTAAAATAGATTAAGATATTAAAAGTAAAATTGAAACTATTAGAGTGCAGTTACACAAGTTAAATTTTATAAGATAACTTATTTTTTATTTTTAGTTCATGCGATACGACTTCATGCAGGCAACCAAACGCTATTTCTTCTCAGTCGGGCTCTATACGTACAGACAACCAAACATCAATAGCTTGCATCTCCACAACCTGTCCTACGGGAGCCTGGTTCTCAGATGCAAGCCAGGCTCCACTCACCAACGAACCAAACGCGCCCTAGTCCGTGATACTAGTGGCGTTCTGTGTTGGTGCTAAGGATGAAAACAGAACAGAGATATTCCGAACTGACCATTTTCGTTTTCTATATTATGATACCGTTTTCTAACATGAAAAATTGTCAGTTTCAATTGTTTCACAATCATTTTTAATCATTTTTTGTACTCTTTAATTGCTAAATATAGAAATATCCCGAATCGATCGCTTTCGTTTTTCTATATTATAATATCGTTTTCGACCGTTTCCAACCGTTTTCATCCTTAGTTGGTGCCCATGTCAACCACAACCCGCATATATAGACACAAAATGTCACTTTTGCCCTTTTCTGGGTGACTTCATTTGTTGTTATGCTCGATTTAGCCAATGGGAAGATTATGTGCTTAATAAAAGATCAAATAAAACTAACATGATGGCAAGAGGTCGTATCAGCCCATAGGCTACGTGCCTTCTGCTTCTGGGCTTCTGGCTATCTACAGGGAGTACGGGATCAGTGCGTGACATGGCACTGACAACGGCAGCTGCAGGCCTGCAGCTCTTTGGTTTCCTTGTTTTGTTGAAACAAAGAGCCTAAACTGCTAGGCGCTAAGCACTAGAAAACTGAAGCACACGGATCACAACCTCCATGATTCACACGCACCCTAAATTAATATTTCAGGCCAAGCAGTACACGTCACAATCTTACACAGTTCATCAATTATTCGAGAATCAAATGGATAATTCCATGTTCATCACAAATGTTACACACATACAAGCCATGCAAGAATCTTAAAGTAGAATTTATCACTCGAAGCACAACATATAGCACATGCTGCTGCATGCGGCCATGCTTATTATTTCAGAATCACACAGTAGTTCGATCTCATGGCAACCATGGGGGCAGGAAGGTGGTCATGCATGGGCTAGTCAGTGCCTCCGAAGGGTACCTGCAAACAAATTGCACAAACGGAGGAATCAGTTTTAGTTTCATTACAAAGAGCTACTCTATGATAAGAACTTAATATCAGTACTACTTTACTCTGGTTTTGTATTTAAAGATTTAACAATTTACAGTGATAGCGAATTCTCTAGTACGTCTGCGACACGTCATGTGATTTTGTGGTAGTTGCATTTTACCATCAGGAAAATAACGGGACAAGGTATCATTTTGATTATCCTGTATGTACGTAGGGCTTAAACGAGCATATAGGATAAAATTAATCTAGATCAAAGAAAACACCGTTAGTTTGAGAGATCATGTGAGGAATACCCTATCTGAAGAGTGGGTTCACCAGTAGCATCGAGGGGATGGAAGAAGTTGTTAGTGCCGTGTAGCTGCTGCGGCTGCACTTCAGGATGCCGTTCGCTTTGCTCCCACGCATGCTGCCATATAACCTGGTTGCTCTCCTCCAGCTGCACATATCAAAACAATGAAAAAGGTAACTATCCTTATATGTGGTTATGATCCCCGTGTATGTAGAAATGTGCAACCCTGTTCAAACACAGAAATTTACGAGGAAACTGGATAGCTGAATAGGTTACTTTTATCTATGTGCAAGAGATATTTAACAGTATTAAAAAAATATTACTGTGGATCTGTAAAAAAATATTGCTGTGGTTTCTTCATCTTGTCACAATTATGTATGACAAGTGCAATAATACTACAACAGGCACCACAAAAGAAACATCATAAAAATGATTGTTTAATGATACAGTGAATTTTACAGCTTACTCTTCTTCGAAGACACTTATTTGCTTCACAAAACATTTGTTCCTGCAAATTGAATAATTCAAGTTATTTACTGATTGAGTGAAGTCACCAATATTGTTCCGTTAAATGAAGGGTAGCGCATATACCCTTTTCTGAAGTTCTGTCAGTTGATCAACCATGTGTTGTGTCTATATGAGAACAAAAATTGGTCAGAACATACGCTCTAGAAACAGGCTACATGCACAGTTTTTTTTTTTAATAAATTGGACTCCCCACAAACTCATATTATCATAGCAGGCCTATCAGAAAAGGATTTTAATTAAGAAATCACATAGTAGTGACATATATACCAAACCTAGCCGTACCTATTTCACAAAAGGGACAGCTCTTAAATATTCTACTTAATATAAAATAGGAAATACAATTGGTTTGTGGTGTTAGCACTTTTGAGTACCCTTGTAGATCTTATGTGCTTCAAGGATGAATCGAGTTGCTTCTCGAGGTGCTCCAGCTCTTTTATGCCTAATGACTCAAGATCTTCACCAAGCAAGTTCCTGAGAATTGTTTATAAAACATTCAAACTTTTAATTGGCTATCGGAATGTGAATCTATCTGCCTTTTATTACACTGAAAAAATGCATTGAGCTAAGTCATCATTTTATATCTCATTAAAATAAAAAGATACATGCTGCAAACATGAAATATATATTATACAGGACGACATATCCAAACAATACTAGAAAATTTCATTTTTCATTTGGGCCAATTATGCATATATAAAATGGTAGCACCAAATTATAGGCCACTAACCTGCATGCATGATAGTTTCAGAATGTAGCTCATTTCATTTGTTTTTTATATTGCAAAGCTAAGATATATGGTTCCGCAACAATGGTTCCAGAGAAACAAGTAGTTTGTATGGTGTATTTGAGAGGATATATATTATATTGGCAAAACATCTTGGACGTTATAGTATTCCTAGATTTGCACTATTTGAATTTAAATTTAACGTTGCTTCATGAACTTGCTGGTCGAGATGAATAAATAAGCCATGCTATTTGGTTTTAAGCATGTTTTCCCAAAATAAAGCACATTTCAAACAGAAGTTGCTATTTTTTAGTATCTACAGAAATAACAAATTTATCTCAACTGTAAAACAGAACTCACCTCTGAGTCCGCTGTAAATTATCAACGCGTGCCTTCAGTTTGAGGTACTCATTGCGGCTGCTTTTCAATTGCTGAAATAAATGTCATGAAAGATTAGCATAAACAGCAATGCCTAGTTCAACAAAAAAATATTGAGATTACAATTATCTATATGTATGCGAATCTCATCATTTTCACATGGAAACTAATTTAAAGTGAAATTGAAGAGTAGAATGTCTATACAGATTTTCTTGATTGCAGAACACCACACATAGTAGAACACTATGACACCAAACATTATACTAACGCACATTACAGGCCAAAATTTGCTGTCACATGGTAGCATACCCACTACATCCAATTATGTTGCAATAATTGTTAAGGTGAAATACAGGACTTTACAGGGACCTACGAGGCTACGACTATAATTCTGAATGTAAAGGCCATGCAACTATGATGGTCTATGGCTGTGGAACAATGCTTATTAAGTCAAAGAAATATGTTCTATACAGAAGAGACAATATTTACTGGTGCACATGCATTATTTTGTACATCATTTCAATTGAAATGTGTGTGCAATATAATGGAGTCCTTGTACAAGGATATATATATATATATATATATATATATATATATATATATATATATATATATATATATATATATATATATATATATATGCTAAAGTAGTGAGACATAATTGTGTTCCTTTATTTGCTTTATTTAGGTCTATTTTACATAACATAATAATAGCATCAATGTTTTGACATTCCTATCTATTATTGAGAATAAATTAGTTTCTTTTATTCAAAAATCTCCAAAAAAATAGCCTTGTACAGGTACTTCCGATCCTTTAATCAATATTATATACATGTTTCACATATGAAAAATCTAAAATATTATATGTCCAAGATGACATTTATTTAGACAACAGGATTCCTAGATAACATAACTTCTTAGTAGCAAAGTAATTAATGTTGAATAATGTTTTCTCGAGTATATACCGAGGCTAGCTATACATATATGCACAAAAACTCAAACAAACTTGTCCACAATCTGAACTAGAGGAAAAGAACATCTTACCTCATTCTCTCTATTCTGGAGGGCTGTTTCAGGCCCTGCAAAACTGCATTTTTGGTACTTTTCAAGTGTTTTTGGCATGCTGCACATAAAGAAGGCATGAAAACTTAGACATACAACATTTAATATCTAAAAAAAGGTCGCACACATCGTTAAAAAAGTGAGTGCAAATTTAACTTATAGGAAAAAAGGCAAAAATTCCTTAATCTGAAAGGAAACTTGCTTAAAACATTGCCTGTATAGTTGTATTATGCTTGATGTTGGAGAAATAGTGTTATCCTTTTCTTAGATAAATCCAAGGTTTAATTAGCAATGTGTGAATATGTGTGGCCCAACAAATAACTAATAGTTCCTATGAAGAATTTAACACAAGCAATGTTTCCTAAAATTTACTACCATTAATAATCACGAAAGCCATAATTGCTGAGTTATCATAAAAAAAACAAGAATAAAACAAACAATATCATATAACTAATGGATTCACAGAATGGCATGTCAGTTGCTATTAATTCAGTAGAATTTTCCTATAAATACAGCGGTACTCAACTAGGCAAAAGGTGAAATATTCACCCCCACATGAGATACCATCTATATTTGTGGAACTCTAAAGGGATGTCGTCTGACAAGATAATGGCCAAGAGATGAAGGGTGGCCGCGTAGCTTAGGACCTGTTTGGATCGGTTTTAGATTCTTAAAAAACAGCTATTACCTCTAGTTTTTAAAATCTGGTTTATGAGCAAAATCTGGTGGGGTGTTTGGATCCCCTAGTTTTTAGAAGTTGGTTTCATTTTATGATTAGTGCTAATAGACTATTGTACCCTTCATTTATTGCTCTTAAACAACCATGGCGTGATCTTTAATGAGGGCAAATGGGTACTTGTGCCAAAAAAATGGCAATAGCTGGGTCTCACCAGCTGATGGGGTTTTAAGAATCTGGGTAGGTAGATTTAAAAAACTGTCCCAAAATCTGGCCTGTTTGGATCCTACCTAGTTTTTAAAAGCCAGATTCTTAGAATCTAGGTGAATCCAAATGTGCCCATAGTTAAACATTACTATGTGCAGATGGCTGGGGCATATAATATGAGAGCATGAAAATCAAGGTTATTAATTGTTTCATGATGTAGTACATGATTTTACTTCCTACCCGGGGTGCCTCAAGGAATCTTCATTTTTACCTTTTGGGCCAAGGACTGTGCTTCTCAAATGAAACATGGAAAAGGTAGTACATGCATGTATGTTGTACTAGAAAATATGATGGATAATGATTTACTCCATCTTACTTGGACTATACCATATATCAGTAGATACAAATAAATATATTCATTTTATCCTGGCCAAAACCAACTCTAGGAGTTGGATAGTATGAGGGCTAGTCTTGTTTATGGACAATGGAATACATGACAGGCAATTCGTCTTGTGTCATTTCATACAATACACAATAATGGCACCAACTCAATTAAATAAACACATGCATGGTAGAGATGATATATATATGTCAACCAAATTTTGGCTCAGCTTTGGATGCAGCTTGGAGTATTGAGCTAGATCATCTTTCCATACAAAGAGGTTTATATAGTTGACCTATAAAACAAGTTTATGCATAGAGTAGTTTGATACAATGCCAATCTAGCTAGGAAAATAGTTTTATTGACTATTCATATGCAGGCCCACAGAAACTGTTTAGGAACAGACATGTTGAGTTTATTTATATATTTATTTATTTAGACAGACCTTATTAATTAAACGTAGCATGACATGAATACGCTCTATAGAGCAATGTGGAAGAATTATAATTTCAAGAATTAATCTATCATTACATGATATGCTTAGGCATCTTAACAGGCATGGATGAAGATATGCCGAAGCTTTTCTCTTTTCTTTTTGGATCATAAACGAGCCTAGCTTCACACTTTTCAGTTCAATACAAAAGGTCAATTTATGCTGCTTCTTTTTTTAAAAAAAAAGAAGAAGAAGAAAAAAAAGGCGATGCTTCTTAAACTTCATATATTCAGGAGTTTGGAGTACATATAGGGATGTAAAAAATGATTTTAAGGATTAAAAAAACCAGAGATCCACAGGAAATTGTAAGTTTGTAGTAACTGGAAACGGGAGCCATCCTCATGCTTAACCAGATCCACAGGGATTCATGCATGCTGCTCGCGGGTCGTCATGAATTTTAGCGTTAAGCTTTGACAGCCGCGGCTACACTTATAAGACCGACGGATCAATTTATGGCCTGAATCCTGATGCCGTGTATGCCGATGGACAAAGCAAAGTGAGGTCGATCTACCCAAGGGACCAGAAAGCAAAACCCTAGCTAAACCCAAGATGAGGTGTGGTAGCCGGCCGATCCGGCCCGTGTCCGGATCGGAAGCCACATGAAACCCAGCTCTCGTCTCTCTCTCACTCCGGCGTAAACTAAGCCCAGCACGGCGAAGGCAGCAGTCCCGCGCGGAACCCCGGCCTCGATCGAGAAGGAGCGACAGATAAACTGCTCCTAACGCTCGATCCAGGAACACCACGGGCAGATCTGGCGAGATCCGGCGAGTCCAGGCACCTGATCAGCACGGTGATGACTACGATTGACAGGCAAGGCAACCGCACGCGGCCGGGTAGTACATATGCGTGTGCGTGTGTGCATGTATATATATACCTCTGCGTGCTGGAGAACTCGTAGAGCTTGCCGCGGTTGGAGAAGATGATGAGCGCGACCTCGGCGTCGCAGAGCACGGAGAGCTCGTACGCCTTCTTGAGCAGGCCGTTGCGGCGCTTGGCGAAGGTGACCTGGCGGTTGATCTTGTTCTCGATCCGCTTGAGCTCGACCCGCCCCCTCCCCATGTTCGCCGCCGACAACGTCGCCTTGCCGCCGGCCCCGCCCGAGCCCTCCGCCTCCGCCGCCAGATCGACCGTACCGTGCCGCACGGCTCGCTCGCGCTAAAGCAGCAGCAGCAGCAGCTTAACAGCAGGAAAGCAAGGCAGAGCACAGCAGGAGTACTGGAATTCTGGAGCGGAGGTAAAGGATCGGGAACGGAGGACTAAATATCGAGAGGAAAGCGATGGCACGGGGGCTAGGAATTGAAGCAAGGTCGCTAGCGAGCAGCCAGCGCCTAGTGGGCTAGTGGTGGTGGGGCTGGGGACTGAGTTATCATGAGCTCAGGGAAGGAGCCGGTGGGCGCAAGGGTGGTGCGCGGTGCGCCTCTCGGCGTCAGGTTGCCGTTTCCGGCAAAGCATCCGTAGGGGGCGAAACCCTAGGCCCCCAGCCCGGTAGCGCGTTTCCGGAAAGCTAACCGCTAGGGATGGAGGAGGGATCGGAGTCACCGCTCACTCCACTCATCGATCCATCGGTCACTGATCACTCCACGCTGCTCATGGTGGAAGTGATGGCCATGGGTCCCGTCCCGCCCGTCGCCGTCGCGTCCTGCGCTCGCCTTTTATCCTGCTGGGCCCCGCCGGCGCGCGAGCTAGCAAGCGACGCGAAGGGAGCGACTGGTGCGCGGTCACGTGCCCTGCTTTAATTAATGGCCGGCCTGCTGGCCACTCGCAATCGCGCACGCAGGCTGCAGGCACAGGGACCAGCCCGGCGTGTCCTCCATTCCGTCGCCTGGACGCCTGCGGCCTGCCTGCCCTCTCCCCTTGATCTCGGGCACTGTTCGATCCGTCCGCCGCGCCGGTCTCGGCCTATTCGTCTCCGTCTCTCCGATCGATCCGATTACCAGAACGTACGTACGTGCTGTTGGGGGCTCACTAGCTGCTGACGTGTACATATATACTCCCTCTGTCCCATTTTAGATGTCGTTTAGGAACATCTCACCGGTACCAAGGCTCAGGCTATTGTACCAAAACACCCCTATAAGTAATCATGATGATTAGAACGTGCTGCAGGAGACATGTGCATGTCTCGTCTTGGTGCTTGTGATGTGAGGGAGCAACTGCCACCGTAAGATTTTTCTATCTTCTTTTATTCACTTCTGGACGAAAGCAAGCAGAAAAGTGCTACACTGACCTAACATCGAATAACATGACAGAGGTCTGTTAGGCTAGAACGTTAATTATTTTGGGACAATCCCTCGGTGCTAGAACGTCACGTATTATGGGACGGAGGGAGTACGTACGTGTTGCCGTCTTTCGAATCAATCTGCTGTGTGCTGATGTTGGCAGAGGCGCGGCAGCGAAATCAATGGCAACGCTAAGATTCTGTCACGTACAAGTACACAGTCATCACAACAGAAAAAGACTGTGCCCGGACGACGATCGACTCTGGAGGAGTACGTGTACGATCGAGAATCAACACAAGGCCAAGCAATGCCTGATGTGTCGTACTTGGGAACCCTGTACCATGCACAATACAATAACAACAGCCAATGGACGAGCTAGCTAGCAAACAAGCGAAGATTATTCTTTCTTATCGGGAAACTGTACGTAACCTTACTTTGGACTCCGTACGTGTCGACGGTACATGTGTGTGAAGGCAGAAGGAACTAAGGAATGCGTGTCTAGTGAAAAGTATATATATATATATATATATATATATATATATATATATATATATATATATATATATATATATATATATATATATATATATATATATATATATATATGTATGTATAAAATAAAAAATAGGCGAACAAGCGAAGATTATTCTTTCTTCAAGTCACAAGTTAGGCGAGCGATGGAAAGCAAGAGCTGCTGCTTCTCGTGCTGTGCCGTCGTGCGGTAGCTAGCCCAGCCAGCAGAGTCGTGAACTGTGCTCGAGGCTCTGGTTGCACTACGGCACTTTGCTTCGCCGTCTTCTCCGGTACGGTTGTCCCTCTCCATCTCTCTTGGTCGCCACACACCCTCTTCCTCGACGGACAAAAGGGCGCTCGCTTTCCATCGACCACGTACGTTGATGGAGCCTGCCGGACGGGTGACCGAGGTGCAATCACTGCAGGAATGAAGCGACACAACGGATTTGATCGGGGGTACGTACGTACGGCTGCGTTGCGTGTCAGCACGGGCAAACGAACCACCCAGGCAGGCAGGCAGCCAGCTAGCCGATGCCGCGCGCGGTGACCGCCGCGAGATCCCGCGACGCTCTGCGCATGCAGGCGTGCATGCGTGGGCGTGGCGGGGCCCGACGACTGGCGACGCCTGCCCTTGCTTTGCTTGTCCTCGCTCGCTCGCTCACCTTGCCGCCTCGCCGTCTCCGATCCTAATCACCGCGTGCGTGGTGACCGCGCGCCTGACTGCTGAGAGCCGGCGAGAGCGCGGCGTAAAGCAGAGGCGGTACACAAATGTTGTTGTTGTTCGTTGGCCTGCAGGGCTAATAAGAGCAACGCTAGCTTCTAGTGTACAGCTGTGTACTCTGCACATGCTACTTTATGCAAAGAGTGCGTATACTACGCTTACAGTACGTACGTGTGTCATGATTCATGAATTAATGATGTTGTAACTTCTGCACAGTCTAGCAGTACCAGTACTGTACCTGAGCATCACGTATACGAACGTGTAGGGTGTATGTAGCCACCGCTAGCTGTCTCCAAGCCTACGACATCGATGGAGCTTAATGCCTTTAATCTAGACGAATGGATCTCCGTATAGCGTCTAAGGCCTTGTTTAGTTGGTAAAATTTTTGGCAAAATACAACTGTAGCACTTTCGTTGTTATTTGGTAATTAGTGTCCAATCATAGTCCAATTAGGCTTAAAAGATTCGTCTCGTCCATTTCGTCTAAACTGTGTAATTAGTTTTATTTTTTATCTATATTTAATGCTTCATGCATGCGTCTAAAGATTCGATGTGACAGGGAATCTACTGTTCTTTTGCAAAAAAATTTTGGAACCAAACTGGGCCTAATAGGAACAGAAAGTTAGTAAAACACAATTCTGGTAATTAAGCTTAGCAGGTTATTTACCGGCATCACACCATGCATCCTTTCCGATCGAGACTAGCCTTACAAAGATCATCATCAACACAATTAAAGTTCGCATTCAATTAATTATACGGAAACAACTTATGACTAGATGAAGCTTAGCACTGGATAAACACAACAGAAACAGCAAACACAACTAGTCATCATAATTAAATGTCAAACCAACCGAAAGGAGCTTAATGTACAAATGCAGCAGTCAAACCCCTCACAACAAAAACCCAACCCATGCCTTTGCTAGAGAACTAGGGCCGGGTGATTGTGCTGGATGTGTAGGGGACGAGCGACAAGCAGTGGCACCACAACCACCACTAGACTAGGGTTCAATTTGAAAAGAGGCTTCTACCATAGCGGGCCAGCGGCGATGAAAAGATGACAGCCAACACCGATGAACATGACAAACCCATGACCAAGCTAGAAGGCGCATTGACAAGATTGCAGGAACTAATCATGCCGGCCGCAATGGGTGAAGCGTGGCAACCATTAGGGATCCCCACACCCGGGCATGGTGCCACGACAACTGGCACCCCAGCAGCAACCACAGGCAAGTGCAGCAACGATCTCAAGTCACCACAAAGTACGACCTCGTCGGCAGAGAGCAATCACGCCCTAGACGCCAAATCAAGGTGAAGAAGCGCCTCCCAAGTAATAGCTAGTTTTATCTCACGTGAGAGAGGCCCTTCCTATGAAGATGGTAAACTCGAAGTGTATCATGAAGCGCCATTGGTGACCAACCCATCGTGAATGAAGATGGCGGCAAAGACACCTTTCGGAAAAAAAAGCTCTAGTTAAGCTAAGAGCTAGGGACATGTATCAACCTATGTTTGACTTATGGCTAGACACCCTTGTGTAATCCTATTAATTTTCTTTGTTTCCTGAGCTGGTAACTCTGTACACACCCACCTTTTTGTTATTAATAAAATCCAGTAGGGGGCAAACCCTCCTGTTTCATAAAAGAAATGAAGATGGCGGCAACAAAAAGGAAAGAGAAACTGAACACGAAAATTGTAGATGCTTCGTGCGACAAAAACCAGTGGTGGCAGCAGCTGTGGGTGGGCAACCCCATCAAGGTACAGGCGATCCCTAGTGGTAGGAGACGGTGGAGGAAAGCAATGCATGGAGGAGGGGATTGAAGGTGAAAGAGTAGCATGCATATGAGCCTCCTTGACCTCTATAAGTGGAAAGAAGCCAGGGACCAAAGGATACCTGAAAATACGTCATGGAACTTCCAATAAATATTACATGAACATAACAAAATATACCATAGAATATTTTCATGGATAGTGTGTGAACAATTGAAAATACATTAGATGACATCCTATGGATGGATATGGATAGCCCTAAATACACCATGAAAATAAAACATCACAAAATACACCATGCATGGAAATAAAAAATATAGAAAATCAAAATAATTAGTATAAAATAAAAAAATATATCATGTAACATCATATGGATAATACATAATAAAAATACACCATATATCATTTCATGAACACACCACCTAAAAATGAAACGAACAAAAGTAAATAAAAATGATTGAATGAATAAATAATGAAGGAGGGAAATGAAAATAAAAATAAAATCGAGGAAAAATTGGAAGAATAAAAAGGAAAGAAACTCCCGTAATGGGCCTAAACATATCCTTGAGATGGCCCTTTGTGGCTACGTGTGGTGGTTGGAGGCCTGCTTTTCATGGATGAAATGGACCTAATCAAACATTTGAGTTGTTAATAAGGGCTTATTTAGATATACTCGTATCTATGAGTGAATTAAATTAAGTATGTATTTGGCAGGGATCCACTCAAAAGACATTGTATGTGATGAATCAGAAACACTTTGTGAGATCGTTTGGCTGGTAGGTTGGATTCTAATTCACATGAACATATTTTCTTAAAATATCATATAAATAAAAAATATGTTTCAAAAAATTTAAACTTTTTGTGGAGAAGAATAACTTGTATAAAACCCATTTTAACTTGTTGCACTAAAAAAGGATTCCAACTAAAAAAATGGTAGCCCATAAGTGCGTCAAAGAATCCGAGACGATTCTGTTCAGAACCACCCTTTCCTAGGTTAACTTGTTGAACAAAATGAGGAAGAAAAACGTTCCAAATTCAAGCAACAGAACACCGTCTGGAGTTGTTTCTAGTGATTCATGTGAGAAACGGATACGAGTTTCATCTTAATCTACTTTTATATATATGAATTTTGGTGAATACGAGTGCATCTTATATTAAATAAGGTCTAATGTGGAAAAAAATAGACGATATGCAACCTAACAGGAGGCCGTAGGAAAGGAAGTTCACGGTTTGGGCCAGAGTCTCCAAACTGGGCCCGTTTCATTTGAGTTCGGCTTTAGCCCATGAAGAATCTCTTAGCAACAGTCAGGTGCTATCCCTGCAGGCCCCCAAGACGCTTCAGCCTCCAAGGCTACAAGTTTAGCCTACAACCGCACGTCCTCACGCGGCGCACGGCTGGGATCGGATGTGCATCCCCATCTGACGCCGGCGGCGGGCGGTTGCTCCGGCGCTGGGCACTAGTAGAGAACTGACTTATACCGGCACCATTTTTTAATTACTCTCGGCACTTATTGCACCCGGGAGTAAAGGGACCTTTATTCCCTGTTGGTGTCTCCAACCGGGAGCAAAGTCATGCAACTGCCACTCCGTGATCCGAGGACTTTTACTTCCGGTTGGTGTCTCCAACCGGGAGTACTCCCGGTTGGAGACACCAACCGGAAGTAAAGGTGCAGTCAACCTTTACTCCCGGTTAGTGTCTCTAATCGGGAGTAAAAATGGACTTTTAGTCTAGGTTTTTAAGCACAACCAGCTAACTAAGTGTTTCTCTATATATTGTTAGCCCTGCATTCCGACCGAAGTGTTGGAGACAAGAAACTTGAGGTTCGCCTTAAGTACAGATGGCACTTGATGTTGTGTTCAAACTTTTTTTAAAAAAAATGCAAAGTCATCACCAAATTAAATTTGGTGAGTTCTGTGAATCACCAGGTGGTTTAAGTCTTAACTCCTTTTATGTCACGCATGGAGTAGTTGCAGGTCCAATTAAAATTTAGGTACCTAGACAAATATTTGTCTATATACATAGTAGAAGTTGATGTATTTTATTTGAAATGGAAGGAGTAAATGACAAAAAGTTTAATACCATATTTGTCTGAATGCATACACTACAGAGTGTGCCTAACAATTAGTTACGCTAGACTAAAATTTAAATCTACGTTTTAATTCATACTACGTTTGAATAGTCTCAAACTAAAGTTTTACATGATTAAAGTTTAATTTAATGATCAAACAGACCTATAATATAGTATTTTTTTGGTACTATCTCTAAACTCGTTTGTTTCGTGTGCACTTGTCATCATTAGTTTACTCCACTTAAGATAGAATTGTGCCCTTCAAAGTGAACAAAGATCCAAGCATAGCGCTAAATGATGAGAACACTCCATGGTTGCGACACGATCATGACCAGAAGATCACTGTTGTGCCTGCTTAATTTAATGTTGTTTAATGTTGTGTATTGAGAAATAATTATGTAATAATTGTGACCGCAATTCATTCCAGCGTTGTATTAATCTAGAATTTTTTCTGAGGCTTTCAAATTCCCTATGTGAAGCAACCGCCAAGTTTGAGATTTTTCTGAATTGGTTTGGTACTTTTTCCGATTTAATTGAATTTCCGCGCAACTTCACCAAGTAATTCTACGTTGAACTGTGTCCACCCCAGAAAAGAGCCGGAATGGTGCCAAACTTTACCACATGGTCTCTTATGCCCTAGGAGACAAGTATTTGTGGAGGTCGCTGCAGAATTCCAATGTTTTCAATCTGTAATCCACCATAGTTTGTTTCCCACCACACGAAGAAAAATATAGTAATAAAAATAATGATTAGAAAAACCTAAGATCTTGTGTGGGGTCAAATTTTAGGTGTAAATGAGTGCCAAAAAAATCTCAAGCCATTTCGACAAAGGCGGAGTCCACGCGCTTCACAAAGGTATATGGAACCTTTTCATCGAACCATGTCTATACACCTGGGTTCTTAGGGATTATGAGGTCCAAGTGTCGTATTGGTCTCAAACTTTTTCTTAGGCTTGCAAATGCCCTATGTGAAGCAACCGCCAAGTTTGAGATTTTTTCGAATTGGTTTGGTACTTTTTTCGGTTTAATTGAATTTCCGCGCAACTTCACCAAGTAATTCTACGTTGAACTGTGTCTACCCTGGAAAAGAGCCCGAATGGTGCCAAACTTTGCCACATGATCTCTTATGCCCTAGGAGACAAGTATTTGTCGAGGTCGCTGCAGAATTCCAGTGTTTTCAATCTATAATCCACCATAGTTTGTTTCCCGCCGCACGAAGAAAAATATAATAATAAAAATTATGATCAGAAAAACCTAAGATCTTGTGTGGGGTCATATTTTAGGTGTAAATGAGTGTCAAAAAAATCTCAAGCCATTTCGACAAAGGCGGAGTCCACATGCTTCACAAAGGTATATGGAACCTTTTCATCGAACCATGTCTATACACTTGGGTTCTTAGGGATTATGAGGTCCAAGTGTCGTATTGGTCTCAAACTTTTTCTCAGGCTTGCAAATGCCCTATGTGAAGCAACCGCCAAGTTTGAGATTTTTCCGAATTGGTTTGGTACTTTTTCTAGTTTAATTGAATTTCCGCGCGACTTTACGAGGTAATTATACGTTGAACTGCGTCCACCCTAGAAAGGATCCGGAATGGTACCAAACTTTTCCAAATGGTCTCTTGTGACATAGGAGTCAAATATCCTCGGTGGTTGATGCAAAATTCCAGTGTTTTCGATTGGTAATTCACCATATTTTGTCTCACGCAGCACGAAGAGAAATATAATAATAAAAATAATTTTCAAAAAAACCTAAGATCTTGAGTGGGACTATATTTTGGGTGCAAATGACTACTAATAAAATTTCAAGCCATACACTTTGGTTCTCGGAAATTCCAGGGTTCATATGCATTCCAGCGTTGTATTGGTCTCAAACTTTTTCTCACCATTGCATATGCCCTGTGTGAAGGAATCAACAAGTTTGAGATTTTTTTAATTGGTTTGGTACTTTTTTCCGATTTAATTAATTTCTGATTTTTTACAATATGTTGTGAATATTTAAAAGAAAAAATAAAATATTTATGTTACATATTTTTCATGTGTGAAATAAAGCCAAAGCAACTCTAGTTATTTTTAAAAGATTTTATGACTTCTACGTAATTTACTGCACATATAACTAGACTTTAGACATTAAATAAAATGAAATATTAAAAAAATCGAAATTTTCGCGTCTACATTTTCGTTGCCCGCCAAAATATAGCTAGGTCTGACATTTACTCCCGGTTGATATTACAAACCGGGAGTAAAGGACTTTTAGTCCCGGGTGGATTTAGGAACTGGGAGTAAAAATCTGGACCTTTACTCCCTATTGATATTACAAACCGGGAGTAAAGGACTTTTAGTCCCGCGTGGATTTAGGAACCGGGAGTAAAAGTCTGAAGTATATTACCAGCCCCTTCTCCTTCCTCCGTCCGCCTGGCTGCTCTCCAATTCTCTCGATCCGATCTGCGCCGCCGTCCGCCCGTTGAAAGTCCCTAGTTTGGTTTTGGCTAATTGATGAAACCTAGGACTAACCTTTGTATCTAAGTGGATGATTTAGATAAAGGTGGTCATTGAATATGAGACATGACATTGACTCATGTGACCAAGATGGTGAAGACCAAGATGAGGCTTGGCTCGATGGACCGGTTGTGAAGGTGAAGGGCAAGTTGAGGCTTCGAAGCGAAGGACCATGCGATGGTGAAGCTTGAGCAAGACTTGGCGCCGACGGACCAATGCAACGGTGAAGAGCAAGTGAAGTCAAGGTCGATGGATCGAGACGGTCATGTGATGATATGAAGTGGATCATATCATTTGGAGAAACAAAATGGGCTCAAGGCAAAGGTATAACCATAGGGCCATTTTGTTTTACACTCAAGACACCATAGAGGGTGTGAGTGGTTTAGGATCGATAGCCGAACTATTAAGAGGGGAAGTCTTATCGGTTATTCGACGCATGGGTGCCACTAGGTGAATTCATGAAGTGCATTGCATGTAGGGCCTAGTGAGCTAACGGGAAAACCTTTGAAAATGATTGAGAAAAAGCTAACACACAAGCACATGGAGATGTACACTTGATGGTGTTGGCACATTTGCAAAGGTGGCGTTGGTCGCGCGGTCGTTTGCGGGTAGAGAGGGGTTTGGTTCCTTTCTCTCTCCCGCCGAGCGTGCGAGCGCGGGATTCAGGCGATTTCGGGGAAATGAAATGCCTATTTTCCATTGCGCCGGAAGTCGGAAAAGAAACGAAGGCAAACGCGGTCACAGAGGTGCACCGGACGCTGCACCGGACGCGGTCAGTTTCGACCGGCGCGTCCGGTCAGTACAGCTTCAGGGTCTGGCACGCGAGCTAGGGTTTGACACCGGCGCGTCCGGTGACCCACGGGACCGGCGCGTCCGGTCATGCGCCCTGAGGGAACCGAGGACGTCGGACGCGGTCCGCGTCCGGTCACACACCATCGGACGCGTCCGGTGGTCCAGGGAGCTTACTGGACTCGCACCGGACGCGGGTACTGTGGCGTCCGGTGGTTGCGAGGAGCGCGTCCGGTCATTGCTTCGCGGGCGCGGGTGCTGTGCGCACCGGCGCGTCCGGTGGTTCGCAGCAGCGCGTCCGGTCGCTCGTTTGACCGTTGGCGCGCAGTGACCGTTGGAGGATCTAACGGACGAGTTTGAAATCAGAGGACACGTGGACGTCGCAGGGCCACCGGACGCGGTTGAGCGCGTCCGGTGAGTTTCGACCGGCGCGTCCGGTGGTCCCGCAGAAAACGTGAGTGGAGTTGTAACGGCTCTATTTGGATGGGATGCTTATAAATACTTGTTGGCCAGCCCTTGGGGAGGTGTCTTGGCATTTCTAACATACTTGTGCATCCTTTGAGCTAGAACAACTCCTCCCACTCATCTCCCTTGCTTGATTGCAAAATCAAAAGTGAGATTGAGTGATCCCAAAGTGCATTGCATAGCTTGAGAGCATCTAGTGGCACTTGTGGGTGGTTTAGCCGGTGGATTTCTTGTTACTCTTGGAGAGTACCGCTCCTAGCCGGCTTGGAGTTTGTTGGAGGCGTTGGCAAGAGAAGGTGATTGTTCTTGGCCACCTCCGGTTGATTGTGAGAGGTTCTTGTGCTTTCCTCGGCGGGACGCCAAAAGCAACTCTAGTGGAATCCGCGTGTCATTGAGTTACCTCACTTGAGAGTGGTGTCTTGCGGTGCCTTGCGGGGCGTGCCTTGAGGGGCAAGTGACTTGAGGGTCACACCGAGGAACCATCTAGGTGTTGGTCGACACAACCGGTGACGTAGCTTGTCGGTGCACAAGTGAACACCGGGTGAACAAATATTGTGTCCCTTGTCTCCCGGTGATTGGTATTCATTTTGTGTTGTTGTCAATATTGATTGATTGTATATCATCTCGGTGATTGGCAACATCTTCTCTTCACCGTCGGTATAATAATCACAATCCTCTCTCTTGCATTTACTTTCACTAGTTTATCTTGAGTAGCTCTAGTAGTAGCTTTGCTAGTAGTGTTATTAGCTTGTTCTCTAGTGTTTCTTTAGTGACATAGCCCTTGTGTGAACTAGAGATCATAATCTACTAGACTTGTGGATAGGAGGCTTGCATCACAACCTTTGGCTAAGCAAAACTCGTTTTACGCCGTTTGTTATTCTAACAAGTTTGCTTAGTGGTATTTGTAGAAATTTTATAGGCTATTCACCCCCCTCTAGCCATCTAGGACCTTACAAGTGGTATCGGAGCCGTGGTCACCGTTTTTAATCAAGGCTTAACATCCTTCGGTGTGAAAAATGGCTCAAATTGTGTTCAATCATGTTGGGGGCAAGCCACCGTTCTTTGATGGTGTTAGTTCCTTTGCTCATTGGAAGAGAAAGATGACAATGTACCTTGGTTCTATTCATGAGAGAGTATTGGAAGTCACCGAGAATGATTTTGCTATCATTGATCCCGATCATCTCACCGATGAAGATAGAGCAAATAGAACATGCAATAGAATGGCTCTCAATACACTTTACAATAATATTGACACAAAAGTATTTGAGGGCATCAAGGATTTGGAATTGGCAAATGAAGTGTGGACAAGGTTAAGTGAAACATATGAGGGCACTAAGGTTGAGAAGAGTGCCAAGCTATATGGGCTCAAGAGTGAGTTTGAGAACTTCAAGATGAAAGAAGAAGAAACAATCTTAGAGATGTTTCATAGATTGCAAGTCATTGTGAATGATCTCAAGAGCTTAGGGCACAAGACACAAGACCAAGATTTTTGCCACAAGTTCTTGTTGAGCTTACCTAAAAGATTCAAGATGTTGATCATGATGCTGCAAAGAGATGGGCTTGAAGCAATGAAGCCTAATGATTTGCTTGGTAAAGTATTGACCTATGACAAATATGATCAAGATGTTGATGACAAGGAGAAGGTGGAAGATGAGAAGAAGAAGAAGAAGACCGTGGCATTCAAAGCCACCTCCTCCAAGGGCAAAGCTACCATCATTGAAGAAGAAGAAGACAACAATGAAGATGGGGAATTTGAAATTGATGATGAGGCACTTGCTCTTGTAGTCAAGAAGATGGGTCACATGTTCATCAAGAGAAGAGGCTTTAAGAAGAGAAATGACAACTTCAAAAGAAATGAGCAACAAAGAAAGTGCTTCAATTGTGATAGCACCGAGCACCTTCAAGCGGAATGTCCTTATGATAAAAAGAAGAACAAAAAGGATAAGTTTGAGAAGAAGAAGAGAGAGGCCAAGATGATATTCAAGAAAGGCAAAAATGGTGCCTATGTGATCACTTAGGAAAGTGAAGATAATGAAGAAGAAGAAGAAGAATCATCCAACAAGGCTTTTGCTTCCATTGCCATCAACAAGAAGCCATCACTATTTGATTCATCCTCTTCATGCTTCATGGCTAAAGAAGCTAAGGTATTATATGATGAGAGTGATGATGAAAGTGAAATGGAATATGCTCATGATAGTGATAATGATAATGATAATGAAAATGATGATGATGAACCAACTAAAGAACAACTATATGACTTGATGCAACAAACTAGAGACATAGCTATTGCCAAGGACAAAGAGTGTAAGAAGCTTTCGATGAAAGTAGCAATACTTGAGAAAGTCCTTAGTGAGCTTAAGACCACTCATGAGAGTCTAGTGGAAGACCATGAGGATCTTGATAAGGCTCATTCCAAGCTTGAAAAAGCTCACTCATTGCTACTTGAGCAACAAGCTAAGAAGGAGGTTGTTGTATCATGTGATATAGGTGTTACATGTGATATAATTGATGAATCCTTTAATGAACCTATCATCATGTCAAATGCTAACCCTTCTTGTAGCTCTTCATCCACCACCACTAACTCTACCTCCACTACTAGTGACGGTTTCACTTGTGATGCCTCACTAATGGTTGAGAATGAGACTCTCAAGAGAGAGGTGGATGAGCTCACTCACGCCCTAGGCAAAGCCTATGGTGGTGAGGCCCGCTTGCTTAAGTGCTTGGGTAGCCAAAGGTTCTCTCTTAACAAAGAGGGATTGGGCTACACCCCCAAGAAAGGCAAGTCGGCCTTTGCAACTCCAAAGCCTAGCTTTGTGAAGGGCAATGGTCGGTTTTGCAATAGATGCAAGCAAGTTGGGCACCTAGAGCATAATTGCAATAAAAAGAACCAAAGCAAGAACCTTGTTAATGCTATACCTTTTGATTCTTGCTATGTGCTTACCAAGGGTGTGAAGGGTGTGCAAGCTAAGTTTGTTGGTACACCAATTGTGGGCCCAAAGAAGAAGGCTATTTGGGTACCAAAGAGCTTAGTTACTAACCTACAAGGACCCAAACAAAAGTGGGTACCTAAGCTTCATTAATTTGCTTGTAGGTCAATTACAAAGCCGGAGGAAGGCATTGGATTATTGATAGTGGGTGCACTCAACACATGACCGGTACATCAAGAATGTTTGACTCAATCAATGACAATGATAGTGGTGTTGATTCTATCACATTTGGCAATAACAAGAAAGGCAAGGTTATTGGCTTGGGCAAGATTGCAATATCAAATGACATGAGTATCTCCAATGTGTTGCTAGTTGAAAGTTTGGATTTCAATCTTCTATCCATGGCACAAATATGTGATCTAGGCTACAAATGCATCTTTGGGGTTGATGATGTGGAAGTTATTAGTGTGGATGGTTCAAATGTGGCATTCAAGGGCTTTAGATATGAGAATCTCTACCTAGTTGACTTCAATGCTAGAGAAACTTCTTTGACAACTTGCTTAGTCTCCAAATCAAGCATGGGTTGGCTTTGGCATAGAAGGCTTGGTCATGTTGGCATGAAACAATTGAAGAAGCTTACAACTCACAATCTTGTCAATGGTTTGAAAGATGTTGAATTTGAGAAGAATAAGCTTTGTAGTGCATGTCAAGCCGGGAAGCAAGTTGGAAGCTCACATCCAAAGAAGAGTACAATGAGCACATGCAAAGCATTTGAGTTGATGCATATGGATCTATTTGGACCAACAACATATACAAGCATAGGCGGCAACAAGTATGGCTTTGTCATAGTGGATGACTTCACAAGATTCACATGGGTATTCTTTCTTAGTGACAAAAGTGAAGTGTTTGACACCTTCAAAACATTTCTCACTAGAGTTCACAATGAGTTTGAGATTAGAATCAAGAAAGTGAGAAGTGACAATGGAAGTGAGTTCAAGAATACAAGAATTGAAGAACTTTGTGATCATTATGGTATTGGACATCAATTCTCGGCCAAGTACACTCCACAATCAAATGGTTTAGTTGAGAGGAAGAATAGAACATTGCTTGATATGGCTAGATCAATGCTTCATGAGTATAATGTGAGTCAATCATTTTGGGATGAAGCAATCAATACCGCTTGCTACTACATCAATAGACTATATTGTCATCCATTGCTAGAGAAGACCCCATATGAGCTACTTCATGGAAGAAAGCCCAATATTTCTTACTTTAGGGTGTTTGGTTGCAAATGCTATATCTTGAAGAAAGGCACTAGATTGGGGAAGTTTGACAAGAGATGTGATGAGGGGTTCCTACTTGGTTATTCAACTACAAGCAAAGCTTATAGAGTTTGGAACAACTCAAGTGGCATTCTAGAAGAAGTCCATGATGTGCAATTTGATGAAACCAATGGGTCACAAGATGAAGAAGAAAATCTAGATGATGTTGGTGGAACTCTATTAGTGGAAGCAATGAAGAATATGGACATTGGAGACATTAGAGCAAAGCAAGTAATTGATATTCAAGATGATGATAAAGATCAAGTGCTCAATTCACCATTCAAGCAAGTTAGTGACTCTCAAGTGCAAGATCAAGGAGCTAGTTCTTCTCATCAAGATACATCAAGTGATCAACCAAGCTCAAGCAATCAAGTGCAAGTACTCCAACCACAACATGTTGCAAGAGATCACCCCATTGATAGTGTTATTGGTGATATTAGAAGTGGTGTACAAACAAGATCAAGATTGGCTATGTTTTGTGAGCATGCATCATTTGTGTCTACCATAGAACCAAAGAAGATAGAAGAAGCTTTAAGGGATGCCGATTGGATCATGGCTATGCAAGAAGAGCTTAACAATTTCACAAGAAATGATGTTTGGGAGTTGGTAGAAAGACCAAATGACTACAATGTGATTGGAACCAAGTGGGTGTTTAAAAACAAGCAAGATCAAGATGGCATTGTAGTGAGAAACAAAGCAAGGCTAGTTGCTCAAGGTTACACTCAAGTAGAAGGTCTTGACTATGATGAAACATATACTCCCGTGGCAATATTGGAGGCAATAAGGATTCTATTGGCTTATGCTTGTGCACACAACATCAAACTATATCAAATGGATGTCAAAAGTGCATTTCTCAATGGGATCATCAATGAGTTAGTCTTTGTTGAGCAACCGCCCGGATTTGAAGATGACAAGAAACCCAACCATGTGTACAAGTTGAAGAAGGCTTTATATGGCTTAAAGCAAGCACCTAGAGCATGGTATGAGAGGCTAAGGGATTTCCTTCTCTCTAAGGGATTCAAGATGGGCAAGGTTGATACAACTCTATTCACCAAGAAGATTGGAAATGATCTATTCATAGTGCAAATATATGTTGATGACATCATCTTTGGATCAACCAATCAAGCTTATTGTGAAGAATTTGGTGCTATGATGGCCAAAGAGTTTGAAATGTCTATGATTGGTGAACTTAGCTACTTCCTTGGTCTTCAAGTAAAGCAATTGAAGAGTGGGACATTTGTGAGTCAAGGGAAATACATAAGGGACATGTTGAAGAAGTTTGGAATGCAAGATGCAAAGCCAATTTCAACTCCAATGGGTACAAATGGAAGTTTGGATAGTGATCTTGATGGCAATATGGTGAATCAAAAGGAATATCGGTCTTTGATTGGAAGTCTACTCTATGTCACCGCATCAAGGCCGGATGTCATGTTTAGTGTTTGCATGTGTGCTAGATATCAAGCCTCACCTAGAGAGAGTCATCTCACGGCCGCAAAGAGAATATTGAGGTACTTGAAGCAAACAAGAGATGTTGGACTATGGTATCCCAAGGGGTCAAAGTTTGAATTGATTGGATATTCGGACTCCGACTATGGGGGTTGCAAGATCAATAGAAAGAGCACAAGTGGCACATGTCAATTACTTGGAAGATCACTTGTGTCATGGTCCTCAAAGAAACAAAATAGTATGGCAATCTCTACCGCCGAAGCCGAATATGTGAGTGCGGGGAGTTGTTGTGCACAATTGCTATGGATGAAATCAACTTTGAAGGATTATGGCCTCAACTTCAAGAATGTGCCATTGCTATGTGATAATGAGAGTGCAATCAAGATGATACAAAACCCGGTTCAACATGGAAGAACAAAGCATATTGACATAAGGCATCATTTCATTAGAGATCATCAACAAAAGGGAGATATTGCCGTTGAGAGTGTTGGCACCAATGATCAACTTGCCGATATTCTCACTAAGCCACTTGATGAAAAGATGTTTTGCAAGCTAAGGAATGAATTGAACATTCTTGATTTCTCAAACATGAGTTGAATGCACCCCACTCACTTATTGACATGCCTCTCCTTCGACATTGCAAGGTAAAGTTGATTGACATGTCACTCATCCTATGCTAAGGACTTGCTAGAGCATGTAGACATATTAAGTGGTATGCATGAGCATTCATGATAAATCAAATGAATTTGATGGATATATGTTACCACTATTGCCTCTATGTTTGATTTGATCTAGTGGTGGCATATGACATGTTTGTGAGCTTGCAAACCTAGTGTTGAATCTAGAAGATTTGCTATAAGTATTTAATTCAACATAGGCAAGATAACCCTTATGATGAGGTGTGAAGAAGCTTGTCTTTGGTTCAAATCGAATTAAATATCTTTGACAAGTGTTCTAGGTTGAACCAAAATTGATGAATTTTAACCTACTCCATCGAACTTTTTTCTTCTCTCCACAATTTGATCCCATTTTTGGGTAAGTTGTTGACAAAGGGGGAGAGAAAAAGATGATTCAACATGATAAAGGGGTAAATAAAAGTTTTTGATGCACACAAGTAGGGGGAGCAAGCTCATAAACAAAGTTGTTGCATTTGCTTGTGCATTTTCATATGACTTGCTCATTGCACATGTATTTAAATTCAATATACATGCTTGTGTGGTGCAATGCTAGTATAGAACTTGGATGATGAAATGATCTACTAGCATGCATAGGAATAGTTTTACATGTGGTATCTAGACTTGCCTAAAGTTTTTACAAGTGGTCCAAGAACCTTTACATATAATGTTGATCTCACGGGGTTCTTGAGTTTTGATGGTTGTCTAGTTACTTCATGATGCTAAGGATGGTGTAAAAGGCAACTCCGATTGGTATCACGCTTCAAAGGTCCATTTCTTACACCTTAGCATCATTTTGGTAGAATTACTCTCCCAACACTTCTATCCATGCATATGTGCAAAGCCTTCAATCCAAACTCTATGCACATATGTAGGGGGAGCTAATGCTACCAAAACCGAGCTTGTGATAATTGTCCAAACTTTACTTATGAGCAAAATGATTGGACAAGTATGACAAGTTCAAAACTTTTATTATCAAAATCATCTTTGTGAGGGTTGTCATCAATTACCAAAAAGGGGGAGATTGAAAGTCCCTAGTTTGGTTTTGGCTAATTGATGAAACCTAGGACTAACCTTTGTATCTAAGTGGATGATTTAGATAAAGGTGGTCATTGAATATGAGACATGACATTGACTCATGTGACCAAGATGGTGAAGACCAAGATGAGGCTTGGCTCGATGGACCGGTTGTGAAGGTGAAGGGCAAGTTGAGGCTTCGAAGCGAAGGACCATGCGATGGTGAAGCTTGAGCAAGACTTGGCGCCGACGGACCAATGCAACGGTGAAGAGCAAGTGAAGTCAAGGTCGATGGATCGAAACGGTCATGTGATGATATGAAGTGGATCATATCATTTGGAGAAACAAAATGGGCTCAAGGCAAAGGTATAACCATAGGGCCATTTTGTTTTACACTCAAGACACCATAGAGGGTGTGAGTGGTTTAGGATCGATAGCCGAACTATTAAGAGGGGAAGTCTTATCGGTTATTCGACGCATGGGTGCCACTAGGTGAATTCATGAAGTGCATTGCATGTAGGGCCTAGTGAGCTAACGGGAAAACCTTTGAAAATGATTGAGAAAAAGCTAACACACAAGCACATGGAGATGTACACTTGATGGTGTTGGCACATTTGCAAAGGTGGCGTTGGTCGCGCGGTCGTTTGCGGGTAGAGAGGGGTTTGGTTCCTTTCTCTCTCCCGCCGAGCGTGCGAGCGCGGGATTCAGGCGATTTCGGGGAAATGAAATGCCTATTTTCCATTGCGCCGGAAGTTGGAAAAGAAACGAAGGCAAACGCGGTCACAGAGGTGCACCGGACGCTGCACCGGACGCGGTCAGTTTCGACCGGTGCGTCCGGTCAGTACAGCTTCAGGGTCTGGCACGCGAGCTAGGGTTTGACACCGGCGCGTCCGGTGACCCACGGGACCGGCGCGTCCGGTCATGCGCCCTGAGGGAACCGAGGACGTCGGACGCGGTCCGCGTCCGGTCACACACCATCGGACGCGTCCGGTGGTCCAGGGAGCTTACTGGACTCGCACCGGACGCGGGTACTGTGGCGTCCGGTGGTTGCGAGGAGCGCGTCCGGTCGTTGCTTCGCGGGCGCGGGTGCTGTGCGCACCGGCGCGTCCGGTGGTTCGCAGCAGCGCGTCCGGTCGCTCGTTTGACCGTTGGCGCGCAGTGACCGTTGGAGGATCTAACGGACGAATTTGAAATCAGAGGACACGTGGACGTCGCAGGGCCACCGGACGCGGTTGAGCGCGTCCGGTGAGTTTCGACCGGCGCGTCCGGTGGTCCCGCAGAAAACGTGAGTGGAGTTGTAACGGCTCTATTTGGATGGGATGCTTATAAATACTTGTTGGCCGGCCCTTGGGGAGGTCTCTTGGCATTTCTAACATACTTGTGCATCCTTTGAGCTAGAACAACTCCTCCCACTCATCTCCCTTGCTTGATTGCAAATCAAAAGTGAGATTGAGTGATCCCAAAGTGCATTGCATAGCTTGAGAGCATCTAGTGGCACTTGTGGGTGGTTTAGCCGGTGGATTTCTTGTTACTCTTGGAGAGTACCGCTCCTAGCCGGCTTGGAGTTTGTTGGAGGCGTTGGCAAGAGAAGGTGATTGTTCTTGGCCACCTCCGGTTGATTGTGAGAGGTTCTTGTGCTTTCCTCGGCGGGACGCCAAAAGCAACTCTAGTGGAATCCGCGTGTCATTGAGTTACCTCACTTGAGAGTGGTGTCTTGCGGTGCCTTGCGGGGCGTGCCTTGAGGGGCAAGTGACTTGAGGGTCACACCGAGGAACCATCTAGGTGTTGGTCGACACAACCGGTGACGTAGCTTGTCGGTGCACAAGTGAACACCGGGTGAACAAATATTGTATCCCTTGTCTCCCGGTGATTGGTATTCATTTTGTGTTGTTGTCAATATTGATTGATTGTATATCATCTCGGTGATTGGCAACATCTTCTCTTCACCGTCGGTATAATAATCACAATCCTCTCTCTTGCATTTACTTTCACTAGTTTATCTTGAGTAGCTCTAGTAGTAGCTTTGCTAGTAGTGTTATTAGCTTGTTCTCTAGTGTTTCTTTAGTGACATAGCCCTTGTGTGAACTAGAGATCATAATCTACTAGACTTGTGGATAGGAGGCTTGCATCACAACCTTTGGCTAAGCAAAACTCGCTTTACGCCGTTTGTTATTCTAACAAGTTTGCTTAGTGGTATTTGTAGAAATTTTATAGGCTATTCACCCCCCCTCTAGCCATCTAGGACCTTACACCCGTCCGGGTCCTGCTTTCGGACGCCTGAGCTCTTCCCTCTCACAGCGCCACGGCGGCGTCTAGGGCCGGAGCTGAGCACATTGCTGAAGGCAACCATGCTGATATGGTCGCGGGCTTCGCCGCCTCCAAGTCGCTGGCACATCCGCGTGCATGGCAGCTACCCCCTTCCTCTCTCCTTGTTCCTGTGTGCCACTTGCATCGGCTCGACACGGAAGAGGAGATACAGAGGCCCGATGGGAATAGCAGGAGACCTGGCGGTGGCGTGCTATCCTTAGCTCCCCTCTGCCATCGCTGCTATTCCATCTAGCTAAGCTCTCCCATGTCAACTATCATAGCAGAGGAGGGCATGCAGGCAAGGTGCATGACGAAATGTCACTGCAGGTTGCAGCAGCTGACAACTAGACTAAGGGCGGCCTCAAGGTTGCTGCTACGAAAAAGAAGATTAAATTGCAACAAAACTCCATGTCTTGAGCATTAATCTACTGTCTTTCTCCTTTGATTCATTATGACAGTAAGCACCCCAAAGGTTTGCATCTTTATATTGCTTCAAAATTCTTGTTGCTAATATGTTGCATTTCAGCTTCATAGGTTGTCCACGTTGCGGGTCTCACTTTCTTACTGATTGGATGGAAATCATAGTTAGTCTGAATGAACTCATCTAATATGTTTTTATTGTTGCATCGGAAGAGATTAATTTAGTGTGTTCCTCGTAAAAAGAAGATTAATTTAGTGTGATGTAATTAGTTTTGATGGCCTGACTTGATAATTTAGCATGAATTCGTGGCTGGCAATCGCACAAGGATGGATACATAGTCTGTGGATCTTGTTGCGTTCTGTTTTTCAGCTAGTCTCATAGGTTCACCACAAATGCAGTTTCATGTATATACAATTGATTTTAATTCAGATTGGAGTATCACTTGTTGCTGCAGCAGTACTAATGACTAGAGTACTAGAGGATCACTTGATACTTTTTCCAACAATTAACACCATTTAATCCCTTTTTTCAGATTGGGCTAATGACTAGAGTACTAGAGGATCACTTGATACTTTTTTCCAACACTTAACACCATTTAATCCTTTTTCAGATGGAGTACGTATCACTTCATACTTTTCAGATTGGAGTACGTATCAGTTCATACTTGACCTGCTGTTAGTTGTGCTTGCTTGGTGCTAAAATTAAGTATCAAGATATCTTGACGACGTCAAGTCAAGATGACCTAATGCTGTCCAAAGATGATGGTTAAGATAGCAGCTGAGTGTCTGCTGAAGCCACAACATTTTTTGGGTCTGTCTACCTGTCACTCGAGTGATTTTCACCCTCCTGTCACTCGGGTGACAATAGCCTTAAAAACACCTGAATTTAGCATGCAAAGGGAATCGGGTGACAGGAGCCAAAGAAATACTAGATGCGCTCTATTAGTTCAATTTCCCTATGTTGCTTCCTATATGTATCAATTTACCTATATCGGATCAGATACTGAATCTGTTTTCTCCTAAAGTGGGTTCTGCGGCAGCCACAGGGGACCAATCTCTGTGAATACTATGTTTGTGAGTTCCTGAAGTCGTGCTAAAAAAAGTCTAGAGCAAGAAAAAGTACGTATCTAAATACTACTACTTTTTCTTGATTTATCATTATTCTTGATATATATACTAATAATTTTTCTTTTACTCAAATTGTAGACTAGACATTTGAAAGAGAAGACCCTGCAAATACACCATCTCAAAGCAATGCAAGAGACGATAGCAGGATTTCTTAATGAACAGGTCTTAAAGCCCGGCACCGAGTTCTACTTTAACCCTGATGAACAATGGCTTCCAAAAAACTAGGGTCATGATAACTTTATTTTGAATGTAATGGGTCATGACAACTTGTTATCGAATTCAAAGGGCGGACACGACGATGAAAGTATACAATGCAAGCTTGTATTATATATGGTGCACAAATTGTTTGTATATACTTTCTTTTTAGTTGGGTTACTTGCGTACATTGCTCGAAACCAAACTTTACTATACGCACGTGTATGCATATATTATTTGTAGGGCAAAAATCGTATACGAAAACCTATTTTAAAACCAAAATAAATTATGAATTGAAATGAAAAAGAAAAAGAAAAAAAAGACTTTTACTCCCGGTTGGTATTACCAACCGGAAGTAAAGGTGTCTGCCAGGCCACGGGCCCAACTGACTCTTTACTCCCGGTTGGTATTACCAACCGGGAGTAAAAGTCCCCCTTTACTCCCAGTTGTGAACCTTTACTCCCGAAAACGTACTCCTGGTTGGGCAACCGGAAGTAAAGGGGGTTGCCAACCGGGAGTATATGTCATTCTTGTACTAGTGGGGGGAACGCGGCCGGCTGGATGGGCAATGGAACGACCGCACGACGCTTCCAGCAAACTCAACACTGTGCTGTGTTCTGCTGCTTCCAGCAATCCTGATGCCGCAACACCTACGTCTTTTTGTCCCCTTTTTACTACGGTAATGAAGTCGAATTTTCGATCGATTCTTGTTTTAGCAGATTCAGCAAGTGATTCGTGATGCCCGCATGTGGTGTGTCGTTCGATTGTCATGTGCAAATGCATCAGTAGCTACTCCTACCTGATGTGTAGTCAAGAACGGTCAGGCTAGTGCCCGGACGTCCGGCGGACAGCGCTCGTCTAGACGTCAGGGTAGGCTGCTGCGCCCTGCCCGCAAAAACGGGGATGAGCTTCGCCACGCGTCCATCCCACACCAGCGCGCCCCACCAGCGTCCATCCCACGCCAGCGCCCCGCATACGGACGCAGCACCACCGCCCCGCAATGTACAATGCACCCGCCCTGTGTCCCATCTCGCTGTAGCGCGCGCTGAACTCCATGTTGAGGACAAGCTCGAACTGTTGCGGCGAGATGGAGAGAAGGGAAGGGAAGGGAAGGGAGGGGAGGGAGAGGAGAGGACGAGGTGCTCCACGCGAGGTAGGAGCCGAAGCCCTGCGACGAGCCGCTGTTCGTCAGCCACCGGTGCCATTGCAACACGTGCAAACACCTCAGATCTACTTTTGAAACATCGTGATGCAACAATTGCAACATATGTCTGAAGGAAGATGAAACACTTGAAACATGCTTCTGAAACACTTGAAAACGCATCTGAAACACAGTTAAAAACCATTGCTACCATGCTCAACATCCGAATAAAACACATGCAACACATATGTAAACATATGTAACATTCAGATAAACACAATTGCAACATGTGTTAAAAAAACACAGATGAAACATACCTCTGAAACATCTGAAACACTCAAAACATAGTATTGCAACATGCCCCTGACAACTGCAACATGTGCAACATCCCCCGATCTACTTTTGCAATATCCATATGATTCAACTGCAACATACCTCTAAACCTTCTGAAACAATTGAAACATACAATTGCAACAAATGGCGGGGAGAGAGAGAGGCTGGCGCAGGGAGCGCCATGGCCGCCGGGTGGGAGGAGCTAGGTCGCCGGGGGTGAGAGAGGGTGCCACCGGGGTGGGGAGGATGCCGCGCCGGGGTATGGAGAGCGCCGCGCCAGGTTGGGGCTCTTGGTGGGGGAGGACGCCGCGCCGGGAGAGGACGTCGTGCCAGGGGAGGATACCGTGGTGGGAGGAGGCCGCCGGGGGGCACGCCTAAGGATGGCAGCGGATCGGGTTCGGGGCGGATACCCCCGCAGGTTTCGGGTCCTACGGGTTCGGGTTTGGGGATGGTTTCTCACCCACGGTTTTTGGGTTCCATTTCGGGTTTGGTATCGGGTTCGGTTTCGGGTTTGGTCTTCCACCCGTGGATATCTAATGGATATCCGAAATAAATCATTTGGAATTAAAACTCATGTTTTATAATATGCTAATAATAGCTTGTTTACTTAGATTATTAAATCTATTCAAAATTGACTCATGAAAATATTTATTATTTGTTGCCTCTTATTTATACATGTGAATATGTGTATATTTATCCGTGAGTTTAGGGTATCCATTCGGGTATTCGTTCGGGTTTCGGGGCCGCGGGTTTGGTTTTGGTGATGGATTTCCACTCGAATCGGTGTTCGGTTCGGGTTCGGGTTTCGATTTCAGGTTTCGGTTTTGAGTGCACGGAGACTCCACCCGATCCGAACTCGACCCGTTGCCATCCTTAGGCACGCCGGGGTGGGGGAGGATGCCGCGCCTTCCACCACCGCGCCTCGCCTCACCCGGGGGTGGGAAAGGCAACGCGCTTTTCACCGTGGGTGGGAGAGGGCGCCGCGCTGCAGGTGGGGATGAGGGAACAAGCGGTAGAGTGGGCGTGCGAAGCGAGAGTGGATGAGGGAGGCGGATTGAGAATTATCATAGCCGAGTCGGTCCGAGTCGTTTCGTCGGTGGGTCCGTCCGAACGGAACGAACGCCCCATAGGTAGAATTACCGAGTCAAGAAAGAACAAATCTAAAATCTGACTGAAATTCTGCGAGCCCCATGCATCCATCAATGCATGCGCTACGATCACAGTTGTGGCCCTCGTCTCAAGGACAAGTTACCAAGAGAAGCAACATGCTGCAGCCAGCAGTCGGCAGGCGCCACAGTAGCAAAGATAATTTGAGGAAAACGAGCACAGAATCATGCTCAAAAAATGTCCACACGAATTCTAACCGAATGAAGAAAACGAATGCAGAAAAGACAGGAATCAATGCTGATCAGTGATCACTAAAGCCAATAGCACTCTACCGGATCGTCGGAAACGCGAAAGGTCAAAGAACGCAGCAGCTGCTGAGAACTACTACTGCCACGAGAAGGGCATCGACGAAGAGGTGCCGCCGTCCGAGGAGCCCTCGCCGCCACCACTGCCGCCACCGACGTGGAACATCCCGCCGTAGTTCACCTCGTTGTCGTGGGGGCTCAGCACGGTGTTGAGCTGCTGGTGCTCGCCCTCCACCACGGCGGGGCAGGAGGGGAAGCCGCCGCCCGTGGTCGCGCCCGTGGAAGCCTGGGGGCGCGGCGAGAACCACGACGAGCTGCCGAACTGCAGGCCCGAGACGACGGGCTGAGCCATGGGGACGTATTCAGTCGGCCGGATAATCCTGCTGACGTCGATGCCGGAGGAGTTGGCAGGCGCTGACAGAAGAGAGAGAGCACATTCCGAGTCAAGCACGCGAGTCAGCCCGTCGGAGAACATCTTGCCGCCGCCGGCGCTGCTGCTGCTGCTGCTCTCGGGTGGTGCTACTGCTACCGTCTTGAGGAGCGGCTGGCACGCCGGCGGCTCCAGCACCACGCCGGTGGCAAAGCTTATCTCGCCCTCCTGCAGGAAAGGGAAGCGACGGCCTTCTTTGGCGTAGGCAGGCGTGGTGGATCCCACGAAATGCTGCTGCCTGCTGCTGCTGCTGCTGCTGCTGGAGCCCAGAGGGATTTGGTGAGTGTAATATGGATTCTCCTCGGTTTTGATCACCCCCGGCCAGCTTGTTGCCTCCAGTCTTGGAGGTGCAAATGGTGAGAATCGTGTGCCTGAATTTCAAAGAAATACTGATTAGGTGATAACTGATTAACTGATAGAGATAATGTAGCTGCTAGACATACGCATCTAGTAGCAGCACAAAAGAGTAAATTGATTCCGTGCCCCATTTCATGTGAACCAGAATTTTCTTGCAGTTCTATGTGCCAATCTGCTGGTATTTGTATTCAAGTTCGAAACTCGTACGGATTGTCGATTAAGTTGCATTTATGTATGCACCACACAAGTGGTGAAGCATACTAGTCTGTTCTAGAACACATCTGAAAGGCAAAACAACATACAGTAATACTAATCTTTTGTTGGGGCTGTGGGGACCTATATATGATCTTGAAGGCATTAGAAGGACCTTGCATTAAATATGAGGATACAATTGACAGAAACAGAAGAGCTTCCTAGTTGAGCCAAAAATAAATAAATAAACTAGAGGTAGGCCCGGCGCTTCGTGCAGGCGGCGTGGAGGGAGACGGGTCTGGATGTACAGTAACGGGGCACCAGGTGGGTATTGGTAACCGGATCCAGTACTGTGGATAACGGGCAGCTACTAGTCGGATCTGGTACTGTGGATGAATAGTGACTTGTGGGAAGAGAAGGGTGTGAATAGTGCCCGATGAACAGTGACCGATCACCAGGTTTAAAGATCTTTATAGATGTGTGGAAGGTAGTTCATAATAACTTGATGCATCTATATGTAAACTTCGACTTATCACAACTAATGTATGCAGGAAAATGGATGAATAGGGCAAAAATTGTGGAACATGCAAGCTCTACAAGTTTAACAGAGCAGGGAGGCAGAGCTGAACCACATTTTTACTTTTCATGGTTTATGTGTGCACAGATATGTCTTAATATTTTACCTTTTCTTTGTCCAGCAAGATATGGAAACAATGAAGATCTATTTGAACCAAAGTACAGACTGGGCAAAAATAAAGCAAATTGGTAAATACGAAAATGACCTTGTTGGCTTGTGATAAAGCTCGCAGAAGCCATGGTGTCTGGCTGTGGCTTCCTGCGGCGGCGATTATGCCCATCTAGACGCTTTCTACAGCTGCGCTTGTCGGCGTCAAACTCAGCAAGTAAGTGGAACCTAAATAAACAAACACTCTTGATCAGACAACTGAATTTTAGTAAAGCAAATGAGGAAGTTGCAACATAATTACTATGCTGACAAGGTACTTGTCCCATTAAGGATCATTCTATCATCACCACATACGAAGGTGATCCAACTGATAAGTACCTAATCTGTTGACATAAAACCTTACTACATGGTGGTTATTATTCCATAGTCATTTGCACATTTTGTGGCAGTGTAGTGTGCCACTCTCACAATCATATGGCCATGAACGAATGAACAATGGCATAGTCGATCAGGACCACAGGATCTTCCTTGGTGAATTGAATTAGGCTACTCCTACTCTTTTTTTTTTTTGTAATTGTAAACAAACAAGATACTCGGATTTTTCAGTGGGGAGAAGAATAGATGGTCCTAGGTATGTGGGCACATGATCCAGTGGTATAATAATAAAGGTGCTCCTCACTAAAGAAACACCAAGATAATTATTGTCAGAATATTTAATGTACTGCGCACATATGCTTGTAATAGTTAATACTAGTACGTAGCAGGCCAGGGACCAATGTTCCTTGTCAATGAATCCGTCGGTGCTTAACAGAGACAGGAAAAATATTATTGTAAGACACGTTGAGCTTGGACCACAGTATACTACTACTACATAGTAGTTACATACTCCGGTCCATCCAACTGACAGTTCCATTCTCCATACGGATAAGAAAGCTGAAAATTTTGTTGGCTCGCTGACTGTCACTTAATCTATAAAGTCTGCAATTTGCACCAAAAGACAAAGTAATCAATGATTGAGAATTTGTCCCCACCGAGTAAGATATTCCCACATAAACAGAACATAGCACCAGAGCATCAGATTAGGATCCCTATCAAGTTATATAGTGTTTAGGTCCACCACAACAGAGCGGGACCGTCGTCTGCTACCGATGAGCAAGACAAAACTGGGCGCCCAACACAGCGCTGTACTGTAAACTTCACCAAACTTAACAAAATCGCAAATGAAGCAATTACTTAAGACTGCAAACATTTAATGGCCACCGACTGTCCTCAGACCGAAAAAGAAATGGATGGATCGTCGTTCAGGGATGAAATGAAAGCAGACATTCAGACAATACTGCCCTCGGAGTGAAGAGATGAAGTACGGAATGCTTGTGGTGATCCCTGAAGTGAAAGCTGCATATGAATGTTCAGAAATGTGGATGGGTTTTGTGGTGATGGCTAATGAAAGCCTCTTTGGTTATAACAGCGGCCAGAGAACCATGTTGAGTTACCATTGCTAGCTCAGAAGTAGTACTCTAACAACACAGATGAAAACGGGCCCTGGCGGCGCTAACGCACCCTATAATTAGCAAAATCATACTTTGAGAGGCACTTTTAGAAGGCCCCGTGCCAAGTGAAGCTATTTTTTTAGCTTCAGTTCCATGAACAGCTCTATCGGTGAAGCTAGAGCCGTTTAGCCGTTTTGGTAAATCGTTTAGTAAAACAGCTCCACGCATAGAGTTCCTTAAAATACGCTCTCACAGAACGCCACGTAGGATAAGGTGAACCTAGGAGAAGCCACTATTTTTGGTTCCTTCCTACCCCAAAGGTACGTGAGAGCACGTTTTTAAGGACTCCATTGGTAGAGCCGTTTTATTTTACCCCGTTTAGTAAAAAAAAACGACTTCTAAAGCCGCTGGAGAAGCCCTGCCAAATGGGGCCACGATGATAATGACTTTAGCACGTGAACACTGTGAATACTCGTACATGATCCTTTGGAAGCACGTAGGTAGAAGTAGGCCATAAAATGCTTTTATGTTTATGTTTATGTATCCTAGGCCTTGTTTAGATACTCAAATTCACCCTCAAATTCCACTATGTAAAAGAAGATTCTCCATCACATCAAAATGTCGGCATATATATGGAGTACTAAATGTAGATGAAATCAAAAACTAATTGCACAGTTTTGTTGTACTTTGCGAGACGAATATTTTAAGCCTAATTAATCAATATTTGGACAATTATTACCAAATAAAAACAAAATTGCTACAGTATGACGAGACATTTACTGTGCAAAGTTTGGATCCCAAATTTGGGATCTAAACAAGGCCCTAATAAACCTCTTTCAGTAGTACTTCTACTAAACTTTCTGGGTGGTACTGTATATGGTATGCATGGGTATGGGCACACTGTCTGCAGAGATACTACCAGTACGCAGCCTTTCCCTTTCATACCACAGAATACAGTCCTAGTACAGCTGCTAGCAGATGTGGTACTAGGCCAGAAGGAGCTTGCGGCCTGAAATGATGGTAGCCAAAGCTGGGAGTGGGAGTACTACGGCCGTCTCGTTGAGATTCAGCGCCATCTCCGAGGGAGAAAAAAATGGCACTGGCACTCTGGCAAGTGGCAGCCCCCACACGGGGACGGGGAGGAAAAAATGAACATCCCGTCGCCGCAGCCGCCAGCCAAAGGCCGTGAAAGAATCCGCTCGGAAAAGCAAGCGCAGGAGCTCGCTCGCACACGTCGATCCGCCCCGTTGGCCAGGCAATCGTCATGGGTTCGAGGCCGGGGCCGGGGCTCGTCGAGTCGAGCAGGCGGCGCAGCGCGTTTCTTTAAGGCTGGGGGTGATCTTGGGCAGACGATTGGGGAGCAGCTGCCCACTTTGCCAGCAGCCCTTAATTCGCATCAGGGCAGGGCGTCAGAGAAAGTGAAGGAAGCGCTGAGCCTGAGCCTGAGCAGTGTGCAGTGTGCAGTGTGCAGGAGCAGCGAGCGCAGGGGGATGAGGGAGGAGAAAAGGAAAAGGAGTGCCAATAATTCAGGTACCGTAGCTTGTTGCCAAGTTAAAGCGTAACAGGGCTACAGGAGGAAACGAACGAACGAACGAAATGAAGGGTTTTTTCTTTCCTTTATTTGTTTTTCAGGTAGAAAAGAAAAAAAATGAAATGAGAAGAAAAGGCATGCCGGAAAAGGTAAAGTTGTGCATCCTTGAAACGAGACAGGGAGCTACATGCCCCCCTCGTCTCCCTCCCATGGGAACGCAGCGCAGCGAGCGACGGTGAACGGGCTGAGAGGAGAGGAGAGGAGAGCAACCAGGCAGCTGCTACTGGCTACTGCTAGCTTAGCTCCTCGATGCGAGCAACGGCTGCTAGTCAGACGACACGATACGTGCTGCATTCCGTGTGCGGGCTAGCTAGTGAAGAAGGTGAACAAACCAGGTTACATAACATTACCTGCTGCACTGCTGGCAGAAGCGCATCTCGCGGCCGGCGACGACGACGACGGGGGTCTTGGAGTGCGCCTCGCACACCTTGTGCCGCCGGTGGTAGTCGCGGCACTTGCTCAGGTCCGCCTTGCACCCTTCCACCGCGCACGACGGGCACTGCTGCTGCTGATGCCCCTGCCCCTGCCCCTGCCCCTGCTGATGTTGTCCCCCGGGGCGCGGCCGCTTCGCCCCCGCCGCGGCGCCGGGCGACGCCGCCGCCGCCGCGGCGGCATCCCTCTCCCTGCGCGCCGGCGGCGCCGCGCCGGGCTCGCCGCACTCGCCCAGCCCGCCCAGCTTCAGGTCCACGGAGCACTCGGCGGGTGCCGCCCCTGCCCCGGGCGGAGGGCGGCACCCCGTCCCCGTCCCCGCCGCGCCAGCATTGGCGTGGCCCCCCGACGGCCCCGCCGCCGCCCCTGCTGTAGCGGCCGCGTGTTGGTCGTGCTCCAGCTCCGCGAGGTCCCACGCGCCCGGCGCCTTGAGATCCCAGTCCATGCCGACGCCGGTACTGCTAGTCCTAGGCTCCTAGCTAGCTAGCTGGTGGTGGAGCTGGAGCGTCTCCCTCTCCCTCCCTGCCTTGCACACGCGCGCGCTCACTCGTGCGGCTGCTGCTTCCCTCTCATTCCGCGGGCATTTTTTCTGGCGGCAGGCGAGGCAACAGTGACTGCCGGATCTGCTGCTAATTTCGCCGCGCGCCAAACGAGCGAGGCCAAATCGGATGTAAAATGAGGGAGAGCTTCGGCGGCTAGCCTGGATCGATGTGAAGTGTGATGCAACAGCTAGCTGCTGCTGAGGAGCAGGAGTGTTTGAGAGGAGGAGAAATGGAAGGTGCGTGCGGTGTATAGATAGCAGCCAGCGGCCAACAAAGATTTGCAGCAACAAAAGCGAGGCCGACCCGAGAGGCCAGGAACTGGGGTTGGGGGTGGAGTAGGAGCAGTCAGTACTTGCAGAGACAACTGCGACTGTAGCAAGGGAGTGTGTGCATGAAAAGAGAGAGGGGTGGAGGAGGAGGACGACGCCGTCACGCCGAGGAGGAACTGGGAAGGGGAGGGAGGGCAGCGATATTATTGCTCCTTGGCACCATGGTGGGGCCGCAACCTTTCCATCCCTGACAGGTATTCTAAAGGAGGAACAGTGGGCAGGTGGGCCCCACCGCCATGTTCACACTGCCATGCAAGGGCCTGTGCATGCTGTGCAACAATTATTGGGGGTAGGGTGTCTTTGCCCTGATACAGTAACACTACTTTTTTTCCCCTTCTTTCCTCTGCTATACTATTGTTTTTGTCTTTTGACATTGTTTTATTGCAACTCGAATTTTTGGTTTTGTTTTCAGTTCAAAGAAGAAAAGGATTGTAGTAAGTGCCGTCTGATCAGGACGTGTTTATCAACATCAGTTGCCTCATCAGCCTACTAACCCCACTTTTGTTCTTGGGCAGGTTAGAATAATATCCCTACATCAGCAAAGCTCGAAATGTTTCCGATCGAGTTTGGCAGAGCCTGAACCGCACGTTAAAAAAAAACAATCGGGCTTTTGTGTACTTATCGTCGAACTGCACTTGCAACGCATTGTTTAGGCACTTTCCGTACACCAGAGACCAGACTAGTTCCTCGATGAGTCAGTCTAGTGCCACTAGTGGTAGTGGGACATATATATATATATTCATCTTTATGTATGTTATATTTTTTTAAAGAAAAAGGCTACAGCTGCTGAGGAGTTCATGTGAGGCCCCGTTTAGTTCCTTAAAAATTTTGTAAAATTTTTCAGATTCTCCGTCACATTGAATCTTTAGACACATGCATGAAGCATTAAATATAGATAAAAAATTAAACTAATTACGCAGTTTAGACGAAATGGACGAGACGAATCTTTTAAGCCTAATTAGATTATGATTGGACACTAATTGTTAAATAACAACAAAACTTGCTACAGTACTATTTTGCAAAATCTTTTGAATCTAAACCAGCCCTGAGTTTTCGTGGCGACTGCGAATCTTCTTTTAAAGATACAAAAAAATGGGAGAGAGGAAAAGATGGCACTGTTGGTTTTGGTGAGGTGATGTGGTGGGGGTTTGGATGGGACTACTCCGTGTATATGGCAGCTGGGAAACAAGAAAGACCCTTGAGTGACGTGGCGCCTTGTCGCCTTGCTCTTTCTAGCCCTCGCCCCAGTGTAGGCTTTTCTTCTCAGAGAAGGCGATAATGCGTCGACGAAATCGCGAAGAAAAAAGGGGTGTGATTGGGAGCACGCACGACGAACTTGCGGCCATGTGACGGGCTCTCGTAGTCTCGTCTTTCTTCCCTGGAGTATGCAGTGGAGCTACCACCTACCCTTTCCATTCATGTCATGCACGGTGTAGGCCGGCCGGCCGGAGAACCGGAGAGCTGGAGAGGGGCTAGCGGCCGCCCCCAACTTTTTGCCAGAAATGAAGGTGGCAAGTGGCGGCGACGGCGCCGAGAATTGTGGGAGTCACCGCGGGTTTGCGTCGTCGTGCAGCGCGCGCCATGCAGCTCGTAATCATTCATCAGGTGTGCTGCCGAACAGTGTCGAAATACGTTAACGGCTAGATCACCAACTTTGCCATCAAATTTCACTATGAAAAAGAAGATTTTCATCACATCAAAATGTCGGCATATGTATGGAGTACTAAATATAGATGAAATTAAAAACTAATTGTATAGTTTTGTTGTACTTTGTGAGACGAACGTTTTGAGCCTAATTAGTCAATGTTTGGAATATAGATGAAATTAAAAACTAATTGTATAGTTTTGTTGTACTTTGTGAGACGAACGTTTTGAGCCTAATTAGTCAATGTTTGGACATTTTTTACCAAATACAAACGAAATGCTACAATATCAACTTTGGATGTCCAAAGTTGGACATCTAAACCAGGCCAACGTTAGGGTGTGGCGCTGTGCGTAGTCTAGTCTAGCCACTAGCCTGAGTAGCCGGCTGCTGCGCGCTGGCCGGTCCCAAAGGGTAGACGGTAGAATAGACCGGTAGAGCGCCGCCGCTGGGCGCTGGCGGGCGGCTGTTGCAAGCTTGCGTGCGGCGCAGGATCGAAGCCGTCGGGGGAAGAAGAAGGCCCACATGGATGCATGCGTGCACGAGACCGCCGTGGGAGGTGGTAGCGGCAAGGACGACCGCCGGCCGATGTGACGACTTCTTCATGCAGGCAACAGGCATGCATGGCCGGGGTCCAGTAACCGACCAGTGGGGCCGGCCGGTCCGGGAAGCGGGGCAGGGCTCGCTCGCTCGCGCTCTCGATCGTCAGGGTCGCCGACCACACGGACAAGCGCCGTACAATTACGGCGCGTGAACCGTGTCAACGTGATGGGCCGGCGTCTCCGGCCGTGTCACGTCCAAGGGGAAAGGACGCTGCCCGCCGGACGCCGTACGCGCACTGGTACTGCCCGGCCGTGACGTCACCGGCGAGGGGTCAACGTGTTGCGCCTACTAGGAGGCAGGAAGGAGCGCCAAGGAGCGGAGCGGACGCAGGATGGCAGGCGGGAGGGAGGGCTGGTAGTGGGTAGCCATGCCATGCCCGTTTTTTTTAAGACCCTTTTTCGAAAGATTTTCTCAAATATGTCCTTGATGGAAAGATTTCAGGAAATGAACCCAGCGCTTGGCGCCATCAACACTGGCGCCAAGATAACACAGTTTGGCGCCGTTAACGTTGGCGCCAAGCCGCCATGCCACTTGGCCGATGACGCCGAGCTGGCGCTGACGTGGTAGCACCTTGATGCCGTCACCATTGGCGCCAAGCTTGGCGCCATCGTCATTGGCGCCAAGCCTGGCGTCACAGACCTGTTACCATGTATATCATTTTTTATCCTAAGTATTTCTAGATTGTTCTAAGTAATCAAACAGAAAGTCACTGCAAAAACTCCAGAGTTAGTCACATTTCTCAATATCCAAGTCATGTTAAAATTTCAAATTTATAAATGTTCAAGTCATGGTAAAAAAAAGTCATTTTTCCATATGTCTACCACATGGTAGTTGATATTCTAACATATTAAAGCCGTAGCAAAAATCCAGATTTATTTGGCTAAGTCTTTAAATTTACTAACATGTTAATTTAGAGCTTTGTATGTCCATCTCACGGTAAAATTAGGTAGTCAGGATTTTTGCTGCGGTCTGGATATGTTAGAATACCAACTACCATGGGATAACATCAAATTTGTCAATGTTATGATAAAATTTCAAACTTAACAAATTCCAACACGTCCCATCTCATGGAAAATTTATAGACTTAGCCAAAATTTGCATATGTCCATCTCATGGTAAAATTTTGATGGGTATATGCAAATTTTACCATGAGATGGGCATATGCAAATTTTGGCTAAGTCTTTAAATTTTGGCCCCAAGTAAAATTTTAAATATCCAAATCCACAACATAAAGCCATTTTGCAATATCTAAGTCATGGTAAAATTTTAAATGTCTTTCAAATTTACCATGTGATGAACATATGCAAAATTTACCATAACTTGGTTATTTAAAGACTTAGCCAAAACTTGTAAATTCCAGACTTAGCAAAATTTAAAGACATAATCTCATGGTAAATTTAAAAACTTAGCCAAAATTTTAAATATCCAAGTCATGGTTGAATTTGCATATGTCCATCTCATAGTAAAATTTCAGACTTAGCCAATTTGCATATATCTAAACCTTAGTAAATATCAAGACTTAACAAATTCCAATATATCCATCTCACGGTAAATTTGGGGTACTTAAAACAGGGTCTTGGCGTCGTAATCTGTGGCGCCAGGCTTGGCGCCAATTAGAGTGGCGCCAAGTCTTGGCGCCAAAGATCACGGCGCCAAGACCCTGCCACGTCAGCGCCACGCGTTAAGGTCTTGGCGCTAGTTACCCTGACGCCATGTCGTGTTACCTTGGCGTTAACGACTATGTCGTCAAGATAATATTCTATTTTTTTGAAATCTTTCTATATCTGAGAGAATCTTAAAAAAAAGGCTAAAAAAATAAAATAGACGCCAAGCCATGCCCTGCCACGCCGCATGTGCTAGTGTGTGTCTGACCTTCGGCAGCTAGCAGACAGCACTTGGGCTAAAGCTGCCTACTCCCTCTCTCTCCTCAATTGTGTGTCGTTTCTGGTTTTTTATGCCTATGACTCGATTTATATAAAATACGTGCAATATTTGTATCTCCAAATAAATTTATTAAAAACTAAATTCAAAGACATTTCCAATAATACTAATTATATACCATAAATATTAATGTTTTTTAATATATATTTAATTAAAGTTGTTTCTCAAAAAACGTAAAGCGACAATCATTTAGGACGGAGGAAGTACGACGGGAGCTGGGGAGGAGAGGACTGATCTGCTGCTGGAATGGACATTGCTTTCGGTGGCTTTCTTTCAGGAGTTTCGGCACACGGTTTTCAGTGTGTAAGGCTGTGTTTGGTCGCATCTATAGAATTTTTAAAAATATAGTAATACTTTTGTTTGTATTTGGTAATTAGTGTTTAATTATGGAATAATTAGGTTCGAAAGATTTGTCTCGTAATTTACAACTAAACTGTGTAATTAGTTATTTTTTATATATATTCAATGCTCTATGCATACGTGCAAAGATTCGATGTGACGGAAAATCTCGTAAAATTTTTAGAAGTTTGAAGTACCTAAACAGGGCCTAAAAGAAGTTGCACTGCTGCGCTGCTCTTGTGTTCGATTGAGTAAAGAAATGTTTTTACATTATTGAAGTGAGCGTTTGTGATATCACGGTTATGTGCATGTTTTATGGCTAAGGACTAACCATTATCACTAAGTACTAACACTAACTGATCCATACGGACGGGGTGGATCCAATGTGAGGGATAAGAGTCCCCCTCTCCCCTTACTGGGCGTCCTTGCCTGGACACTAAAGCGTAATTGTTATGCATGGACTAAGAGGAGCAAGATGGAGAAAAAAAAAAGAAAGAGAGAAGGGGACGAAGGGAAAGTGATACCCCCCTACCAACGGTATAATCTTAGGGCACACGTTTGGATCCGATAGTTAATTATTAGCTGCTAGCCAAAGGAGAATAGCTAATAGCTTTTTACTAGGGCTGTTGCTCAACCTATTAGTTAGCACTCCCTCTATTTGGATCCACCAGCTAATAGTTAGTGCTCCCTCCATTCTAAATTATAAGTTATATTCTGGCTTTTCTAGTTACATAGCAAGAGTTATGTATCTAAGGCCCTGTTTAGTTCCCACCCAAAAATTTTTCACCCCGTCACATCGAATGTTTGGACACATGCATGGAGCATTAAATGTAGATAAAAAAAACTAATTGCACAGTTTGCATGGAAACCGCGAGACGAATTTATTAAGCCTAATTAATTCGCCATTAGCACATGTGTGTTACTATAGCAATTATGGCTAATTATGGACTAATTAGGCTTAAAAGATTCGTCTCGCGGTTTCTAGACGAGTTATGTAATTAGTTTTTTTGTTAGTATCTGAACACCCCTTCCGACATCCCATGAAACATCCGATGTGACACATAAAAACTTTTCACCCACGAACTAAACAAGACCTAAATATAGTGTATGTTCTTGATGCATAACAAAACCTATGTAGCTAGAAAAGCTAAAATGACTTATACTCCCTCGGGTCCTCTATATCTAGCGCACACTCATTTTTCATTTTAGCCATAATATCTGGCGGAGTGAAGATATCAAGAGTAAATTAATTAGTCCATAGTTAAACGAAATGGCATGCATGCTGGCCAGCATGAAGTGTTGCATGCAACCGTGCCTTTTTCACCTGCCAGCGATGAGATAGAAACCGCAGTAACTCCTTTCGGTTGAGAAAAATACGGTGGGAAGCAAAGATAGCGCCAACTCTTTTCGGCTGACCGATAGAATTCGCGGCCGGGCTGCGCGGCTGTTACTCGACATGCATGCAGTTAATACGTTTCTTGGTCTCTGGGATTAGGCTCGCCACGCCAGATATACAGGACTAGAACGGAGGGATCAAGTAGTATTTAGCTTGTAAGAGTTAGCTAATAACTTTTCATTAACTAAATAGTTTATTTTAAACTATTAGTTAGGCTATTAGCTGGGGAGTTTGAATCTAGTAGAGCTAATTATCAGCATACGGAATGCATCATCCAGGGCCTTGGATCCGATCCGATCCGCTACTACAAACCGAGCCTTAATTACTAGTAACAGTATCAAATAAACACAACTCAGTGTACGTCGTTGTATTGTAACTGAGGACCAACCATGAACATGATCGAACTTAACTCATCTCTGCCGTGGTAGGTCCCTATACTCCACTGCATGCAATGAAGACATACCGTTCTGTTGGCTAGGACGACGACGGCAGTCCGATCCACCGTAGAGAACACCCATAACGACATAATGACCACCGTACCTTTTGTCATGGAAGAACGTACGTACGTACGCGGGCGTTTGGGACGAAGAAGCAATTGAAGCAGAAGCACTACAACCAAAGCTTGCAAATCGAAATGCGAATCCGGCCGGCCGGGTATAGTACGTTGCGTACGTCGTATGTACGTCGACGACGCCGGTCCTGACTAGGGATGAAAACGGATCGGATACGGACGGATATCACTGATATCGTATTTGTTTTCATATTTTTGTCCGGATTCGGATTCGAATACGGATAGTATAAAAAGTGTCGGATAGAATACGATTGGATATCGACATCATAAATATGTGATTTAAATATTCGGATACGAATACGGTATCGGATGTTAAATATCCGGACTCGGATACGGACGGATTAAAACCTCTCTAAACGAATTCGGTCTCGAATACGGTCGGAAAATATCCGTACCGTTTTCATCCCTAGTCCTGACTGAGCTCGATCTGAGCTGCGGGCATTATATACGTGATCGAATTCATCCAACGGCATCTAGGTCTGTCTACGACTATTCTGCCCCCTTTGTGTGGTCCTATACTATGTAATTGCCCTTTTTGTGAGCAATTAAGCTCGATCTGTTGCATGCATCTGACTGGTTTTTATTAGTAATTTGGCAGCTACTAGCTCGTCAGTAATTGTGCATGCATGGCAGCTAGGATCCGATCGAAGTAGATCCGTCCACGGATTTATAGGCCGCTGGCAATGTATACTCAGCAGTTATTAGGATCTATGACGACTCTTTATTTGTACTGTATGGTAATACTGAGTACTAGTATTACTGTTTTGGCCAGTTAAAACAAAACCTCGATCGATCAGCAGCAGAAGGAAAACGAACAGCTATCTCGATCGTCATTCATCAAGCTATTGTAGCTATTATTATTATTGTTTGCTGATGAGAACGAGACATCATCAGCTTGTTCCCGTTAGTTGTAGATACAGTGGATAAAATACGAAGATCGTCTGTGTGGTGACAGGCACCCCGATGGGTTTCTTGTGGGCGCCGAAATTGAGCTAGCGGCTGAGATCGATGGCAGCAATAGTGCACGTTACGTTGAGATGTCATGAGCGCGACCCGGCCTGTTGTATCGCTATCTGCAGACCGATCGATCTGACTGTTCGTTGGATTGCTTTGCCCCGGAGAGTGAAAGCGAGAGGGTGATGAAGATGATGATCGGATGAATGGGACACATACGACACACAGCCTGATGAGCAACGACGACGGCTTCCAGAGTTTGAGCTTGGGCGCGTGAATAAGGCCGTGTTCAGATGCCGAATTCGGGCGACAGAACTGGTACAGCGCACATTAAACGCGCACTGTAGCAATTCGTTTGTATTTGGTAAAAATTGTCCAAACTTTGACTAATTAGGCTCAAAATGTTCGTCTCGCAAAGTACAACAAAACTGTGCAATTAGTTTTTAATTTCATCTACATTTAGTACTCCATGCATATGCCGGTATTTTGATGTGATGAGAATCTTCTTCTTGTATAGTGAAATTTAGGGTTGAAATTTGGCATCTAAAGGAAGCCTAAGCTGGCGACGATGATCATGCAGACGTTTCGGTCACGGTCAGCGGCAAACTTTGAGCGTGTGAATGGTGGTGAATGTTGGACAGGTGATGATTTGATGATGAAGCCCTGACGGCGGATGGGAAGCCTTCAATTCCCTGTGGCGTGCCGGACTCGATCTCGCTGGTTGGCGGCGACAGCAGCGCCGGGGACAACGACGCTTCAGCTTCACTCGGTCACTTTCATCGTTCGGGCAGTTAATGCTTCTTCATCGTTCTCTGCCTCTCTTTTGGGTAGGCACCTACCCCTAGCTAGTACGGCTAGTGCTGCTAACTACAGTGCACTATAGAGCTAGAGCAACAAATTGTGAGCGTGATTAGCTGCTGGTGATTATCTGGGATTCAGTCTCTGGTGTTTATAAACTTACCTGTCACATCGAGCTATCTTGCAGTGTGACTGAAAAGAAATTAATTAGAGCGTGTTAAGATTGTCTGCCCCCAGCTTGTGTGGTAGTCTAGCTCTAGCTTGTGGTGTACGGAGTAAAAGACAAATTAAGCTTAAAGTAAGCTAACAGTACTCGTTGGTCCAAGACAACTCATAGGGGTTATATGATGCTTAAGATTATAAAAGGTGAGTTGAGATGTTTGTTGACCACTTGAGTTTATATGAATCTGTGGATTACAAAATTCATGTAAACTGGATTATATAAATTAAAGTAGGGTGTCAAGAAAAAAGGAGGGCATCATCCATGTGTGTCGAACATTAGAAGCGGTGGCTTTACAATTATTTGCCTTTTTGGATGGCCTTTTAATGTTAGGATTGAATCTTAAGACTGGGTGTGCTTTCTGGTTTGTCAGACGTTTGTAATAATTGGTTTGATTCTGATCCATTGGTTACAAGGGATGAAGCCAGATTTTATATATCCATTATCCAAAATATTAAACTGATTGGAAGATCCATAATAAGAGGTATTGTGGGCAACCTAGCTACTCTGTCTTACTACGAATGAGTAACCTAGCTATAATAAGAGGTATTGTGGACAATATATATTGTTTAAAAGTCACGCATGAATAGGATTGAACAGTATAGAATACCTTGTAATTTGATTCAATTGGAAAATTAAGACCGTAGGAGTATCTTACTGTTTTCTTTAGTTTGATCCGAATCAACCATGCAGCGTGTCTGTACATGGGAGTGTCTAAAAGACAGACGACGCGCGCCGATCCGCAAACGTCAAGCTCCTATAGCCGTGACATCATGGCGCATGATTCGAGGATCATGAGAGCGCAGGCACGTACTCGGACAACGACGATCCGATCCGATCGACCACAGAACAGGTGGACGGACGGACATGCATGCCCGTATACGACGCAGTTACGACGTACGGCAGGCGACGAGATTGTTAGTCTTGTTGGAGCGGGAGACGCCATACGTAGCACGAACGCGCGCGCTCGGTCGGTAGCCGAACAACGCGTGTGGTGGACCCCATGTACGTACGCAGTAACCCTGATGGGAACTCGATCTGTGTCAGCGCCCCGTAGTGTGACCACACACGTACGTATGCCGTCGTTGTACGCAGTATCTGGACGCGTACCGTACGTACGTGCTGTTTTTTGTCCCAGGGAGAGGCAGTCCGTGCGTGCGCCTCCTCCGTTGGTGTCCGTACCCCTGCCGGCGGAACGGACGGAAGTTAGCCATGCGTCCGCATGCGCTCGTCGTTTCCTTCCATTCGCGGCGGAGCGGAGGAGTACGTACGGCCGCCTCGCTCCACGGCTCCATGCGCACGTGACCCGCGTCCCTGCAGGTCCACGGACCACGACGAGGGACGACGACGGGGCCACGGCGTGTGGGGGCGCTCGCTCAGCGCCGGCAGCCAATCCGGCGGCCGCGCTCGCCTCGATCCATCTCCGATGGCAGAGAGACCCATGTGGCGGTGCCGGGATTGCCGGATTGGACTGCTGGTCCAGCCGTCCAGGGTCCTGTCCGCGCTACCGCCGCCTACTACCGCCGCGCCGCGCGCGCGCGCCCGATCGGGCGGCTCGTCGCTCTGTCCCCTGTCCCGTTCCGCCGCGACATGGGCGGGTGGGCTATTTTGCCTTGGCGCGCCTACGCCGGGACGGTCCACGTGCACCGGGCTGCGCCAGGCGGCCCCCCCGTTCGTCTCCCCCTGCCGGACGCCGGATCCACTGCAGCAAGGCCGCGCGAGGGGGAACCGGCAACGGTGGCGGCCAGCCCCCTCCGGTCCAGTGTCCAACGGCAACGGTGCGTGGGGTCCCGCCGTGCGTCTCGGCGCCGGAGAGAAGTAGGAGTAAACGACGACGACGACAACGCATTGCCTTGAGTGTCCTGCTCCTAACAAGACTCGAGCAACTTGTAGCGTGTCTTGCGCATTCCACTTGTCGCCGGGGGGACACAAATGCCATGTGTTTGTGTACAAACGCTAAACAAGACACAAGGATAAGATGGAATCCTTTCATAAATAGAAATATCTTGTCTCTTCAATTTTTCCTCTAACAAACTGTTCGTTTCACCGAAATTTGGCTTATGTTGATGCTTATGCTGATTTGTTGTGAGAGGAAAAACACTGTTCGTTCGAGGAAAAGTACTATTACAAGCGAACATGGTATATCTGTAGCACAAGTTACAAAAGTAAGCACCCTCAGAGCAGCTCCAACGCAGTACGTTTTTTGAGGGTGCTAGCAAGAGAAAGAAAACAACTGAGAAGCTGCAATAAGTTGGAGCGAATTTTCCGTGTGGTGCTGTTCCAGCACCTGTGTGGTGCCCAAACCGGCCTAGCACTCGTTGGTTTGATTACAAACTTGGTAGTGCCATGCCTAAACTGTAGAGTGAATTTTTTGTGTGGCTTGACCCAGCAGTCCAGCACCTGTTGCTTTGATGAAACAAAGGCTTTCGGTACGTGCTGCATTATGTCTGTGTTTAATCTTGGGGCCTATTTGGTAGGATTCTATCCCAGCTTCACAAAGTTGTTTTCAGCTTATCCTATCAAAGAGGTTCTTTCAAAATAGCTTCTCCCTAAAAGCCGTTTTCCAGCTCCTCTCACAGCACAAAACCAAGATGAAGTTGAAATACTAGCTTCTTCCACCTTTCTCTTCGTTATCTTCTCCTGAGAAGCTGTTTTACCCAATGTTTACGAAAACAAATTCAGCTCTACTGGTAAAGCCGCTTTTGGAGCTAAAGCCAACAAAAACTGACTCACTATTGAAGCCGTACAGGCCCCTGATCTCCATGTAGGAAAGAGAAAAGTGTTTTTTTAATTTGTTACTTGGTGAGCTTCATGCTTGGTGTAGTGTAATACACTGGACTAAATTTTACTCAGCCAGCCTCCTCCACGCGGACTCTTCTTAGCACTATCCTCTATTTCAAACGTGGACTCTGCTTAGCACACTACCTTGTGTTCCAAACGCTGCGCAGCTGCTCTAACTAAGGTGATGCTTCGTCCTAGCACCCCATGCTCTAGCGTTGAGCACCTGGAAAAATCTCTGTCCCGACACCTACCCGGCCACACCCTCTAAAAGACTAAAACCATATATATACGCTGGTTCTGCTCTTAGAGCTAGCGTTGCCGTACGTAAAACCTGCACGTATACGTAACGTAAAAACCAAACACCCGATCGCGATGGGGCTCGCCCGCGGTAGCTACTAGCGTACGAGGACGATCGAGGTACGTAGTAGATCTATCGTAGATCTGTGGCAGCATCAACCGTCAAAAACAGATCGATCGATATCGAGAGAGGACACACCGATCGAGAGCGTACTGTAGTAGTTGTTGCTAACGTAACGTACGCCTAGTAATTTGCACGTACAGGGGCAGCGCGCGGTGGGCGTACGACGTACGAGGGGCAGGCATGCAGGCATGCAGTGCAGCTCTGGTCGGGGCGGGACGGGCCGAGCTCGTCGGCGGACGACATAGCCAGCGCTGCCGGCCAATGCAGTCTCGATACTGTAGCTGCTATATGCCGCGACTTTGTTCCGAGTAATGGCTCATTACTTGTAGTGCTAGGCCTTGTGTAGATTACCCAAAAGTTAGAATTTTTTCACTTTTTCCATCACATCAATCTTTGGACGTATGTATGAAGCAGTAAATGTAGATAAAAAATAATTAATTATACAGTTTAATTATAAATCACGAGACGAATCTTTTGAGCCTAGTTAGTCTATAATTGAACAATAATTATCAAATACAAACGAAATGCTATAGTTCTAAATTTTTCTAACTTGTTCGATATTACATCAATCTTTTCGTGTCTTGTCTGCCTGGACCAGGGTTCAAAATTTCGGCGAAATTTCGGCCGAATTTCGCGAAATTCGGTAATTTCGGTGGTGGCCGAAAGAAAATTCCGAAATTTTGTAATACCCTAATACATGTGATGTATAACTCTAAACTTGTATTTTTCTATTGATTATATTGTATATTCTTCTATTCAATAGATGTGTAGTCATAAATCATACTAATATTTATTTAGATCTAAAATTTTTTAGAAACAACATACTTCATGTCCTAATCTCTAAAAAAATTTCGGCGAAATTTCGGCCGAATTTCGCGAAATTCGGTAATTTCGGTGGTGACCGAAATTTTTGCGATAACGAAATTAAAATCCTTGGCCTGGACGACTGGAGTCTGGACGGTTGCACCACGTAATTACAGTATATTGCATTGCACCGGCCGTCCGGGCACCGCCGCCGTGCGGTTGCACATATATATGCTGCACTACTGCCGTCGATCTCTGCAGCCACGTACAGCTCGGTTACGTATTGATCGCGCTTGGTTATTAATTAGTCGCCGCGATCGCGTCGTCGATCCTCTGCCACGCACCTTTCACATGCATGGCACGGCGTCCTTGTGCGTGTGTCGTCGCGCAAGGGCATGCAGAGCGTTATTTTGCACCACCGCGCGCGTCCTCCAATCCGCGTCGTCGTCTGCTCGTCTACTGCCACCGCTCGCTGCCACCTTTCACAGTTCACATATATATGATGGCACGGCGTCCTTGTGTGCACGTGTCGTCGCGCAGGGGCATAGCGTCATTTTGCACCACCGCGTCCGTACGTCCATCCGCGTCGTCGTCTGCTCGTCTACTGCCACCGCTCTCGATCATCAAGCGCCATTAATCTAGTTTGCACATGCATGCACACCGTAGGGTGGTAGATCGATTCAAACCTCCATATATTGCCGGTGCGCGTCGATCTTAGTACAAAAGCTTTTGTGCTGCTTTGCATGCATGGCACTGTTTGCTTTTATCTCGCGCACAGTTTGATTAATGGGAAAAGCATTCCGAGCTACAGCAAGCAGAGAAACGGAAAGCGCCTCTGGCTAGCTTAGGTTTCAATCATAATAAAGAGAAAAGCGCTAAACGTACGTACATGCATCTAACAATCCTATGCATGGTTCAGAAGGTAACTAGCTTGCTAGATCTAGCCTAATGGCAATATAATAGCGTTCCACGAAAGCCTTACAACCAGAGAAGTTCAGAACAAGTGTTCACCAAATGACCCAACCAAATAAAAAACAATGCTCAAATGTGTCTACACACATTTATATCACTAGCACAAACAATCCGCGTCTAGAATCTTGCATCACATAAGTATTTTGTAAGTTTTATGGATAAATTGAGTGCACAACCAATCAAAAAATATTATCTTAACTCTCTCTACTCAATTCCTAACACCGTATGTCCAATATCCAATGGGGATATTCTATAATCTCTATCTGATTGTGATAAATTTATCAATTATTCTATACGTGCTTTTCATACTTTGCATTTACAGAAGCGAGCACATCTACTAGATACTCCCTCCATACGTAAATGGTTAGGCAGCCTCCAGGCAAACACCCGCCTCTGTTGATCATTTATAGAGACATGCCGTGGACATCCTAAGGCAGTTGTCTCTTTCAATCATCGATTTACAGAGGCAGTCGTCTTAGAACGGCCGTCTTTGAAAATCCTAATTAATGGAGGCGGCCATTCTAAGAGTCCATCTCTAAAAATTGATTAATAGAGACAGATATCTTAACAGGCCCATCGCTATAAATAGTTGCCTCAAGAAATAATTCATAAGTTTTTCATATGAAGTCGGATGAAGACAAACTTTTATAGCAAAATTGTAGCTCTCGATGCGATACAAAAATTTGCAGTTGAGAAGTTGTTGATTTGAAACTATTTGTAGTTCCAAAATGTTGTTTTAAGCTAAGGGATTTTGAAATTTAAAATTTTCAAACAATCTAGGATGTTCAAATAGTCTATACCAAAGTTGTAGTTCTCAATACGTACAATATACAACTTTGTAGTTGAAATGTTCTTTATTTGAAGTAGTTTAGAGGCCCAAATTATATTTTAAGTTCTTAGATTTTGAAATTCGAAATTTATAATTTCCAAACCACCTTGAATGTTTATGTGGTTAATACCAAAGTTGTAGTGGCAAACCCAATATACTTGTTTGTTGTTGATATGTTTTTTATTTGAAGTTGTTTAGAGTCTCAAATATTTGCTTTAAATTTACATATTTTGATATTCAAAATTTTGATTTTTTTCAAACAATCTCAGATGAAGACACACCCTATATCAAAACTGTAGAGCTCGACAAGACCTAAAACTTTGCAATTGAAACTTTTTCATTTGAAATTATTTAGGTAATGAAATATACAATACAAGATTATGAAATATTGATAAAAAGGATAGTTATCTGTATATAATCACAAATGAGTGTGTACTCTAGTGGTAAAGAAGTGTTATATGTGCAAAAAGTCCTGGGTTCGAATCCTCAAAGACATGATCATGTGTTCGATTTTGGCCATATCCTAAAATCCTTCTGTACTAGTTAATCATCTACAAACTTAAACTCAATAAAAAAATAAATTGGGCCTCGACCCTAAAAGTTAATGCTCACAACAAATTCGAAAGGAAGGTAAGAGTAAACTAAGAGGAACCAAGCACACGATATACAAAGCCTACGTCCATGTTGTCGAGGAAGGACAGCAAGAAAATAAACATTGGGGACACCAAGATTTGTTTATTTGAAGTTCAGAATCATCACCGTGAATCCAACATCACCATTAAGGAAGCTCCTTGCGGCTCAATGATCAAGCTTAAGTTGGGTTTCTTTCAACCACTTTTCTCAATATAACAGGTTAATCTTTTTCTTTCTGAAGGCAAGATCTCAACCCATACAAATATCCCATGGCAATTCACAATAGAAGTTGGGTCTCTTTCAACCACTTTTCTCGATATTATAGGTTAACCTTTTTCTTTCTGAAGGCAAGATCTCAACCCATACAAATATCCCGTGGCAATTCACAAAAGCTCAGGCACTTGCCGAGTTACTCCAAGCCATCTAAGAGGTTTCACCTCCAAGAATAACAATTGCATGTGTCACGAGGTATTTGACGATGCCCACAAGTGCATTGGCTACAATTCTGGACTCAGTTGCAACACTTGTATGACTACAAGGAGCAGATCATAGAGGCATGTCCGCTTCTTGAGAGTAGATACAAGAGTCATGATGTTCTTCGCATTACATGAATGGTCTTTTATCTTTCAGATTGATCAATGATTTAGAACTTGTTTTTTTTCTTTGGATGTGCTTGTCATATGTGGACAAATTCCTCTTTGTAGTTCTCCAACTCGAAATCACCCGGTCCAAGTATCCAACACTCGGATCATTCAAGGGAAACTCAGGGCCTGTTTGGAACACATTATTTTTTTTCTTGTTCTTATGTTTTTCTTGTGAAATTGAACTATTTTTTTGTGAAATTCCTATACGAATCATGTGAAATTTCTGTGTTTCAAACAGATCCTCGATCTAAAAAAGAGAGGGTTGGGAGAGCTCACACAAGTTGCTAGGAAGGCTTGCAAGTCATAGGGAGTCACCACCCCTGGGAAGGAGACGGGTGATATAGGCACAAGTACCCCTTGAAATGCAAACAGGTCATTCGGTTTTCCAATACAGGATCATATGATATTCGAAAAAAAAACTAGTTGTTAGCTTCACACCGGATGATCCAGTCCACACCAAAACCGTATGGGCCAGATCTGAGATCGCCCGAGACCTCTGGCTAGAGCTCTGTTTATCTTATGGGCCAGATCTCCCGAGAGCTCTGGCTAGACGATGGATGTGTTGCCTCCAGGTAGGGGACCCTTGCCATGCGTGTTACAAGTTCCCGGGACAGCGGTGACGCGTTGGTTTGACACTGACAGGAGCTGCACTTGTATTATCCGGCATTCGGGTGAACAAGACTGACAGTTATTACCCCAAAAGGGGTTGCCCTGTAGAATCCTAGATCTTCTGCACTGATATAATCATTTCTTCACGTGTGAAGTTATGCCTCACGATTTAAGCATCACAGAAGCAGGAGGAATTAGCATAAATACGGAACCTTCCAGGATGGAAACATCGTTAGGTGTACACGGCAACAAGTTAAAGAGAGCCGGCAGCGAACTTTCCATGATCTCCAGCAAAATGTCGCTACTGGGCAAATTCTGCCAGCTCGCAATTACGTCGCCTTGCATATTTACAGCACGCAATTCGTGTTCGATATATATGCTACTGCTAACATCCTATGCAGCCAAAGAAGACGCTTCGTCCGGGACCATAGCAAAGCGGAACCCATACAGGTCAGGCGAAGCAAATTTCAAGCTGCTTTAAAAGCAAGCATCGATTGTGCTTCCTCCTCTTCATCTTTTGCTACCATCCAATCCAGCTTTGGGCCCTAAAGCAAGAGAAAAAAAATGTGTCAAACAAATGTATGCACAGAAAAAAGTTTGCATGATGATACTGATTAACAGGATCCCTGCAGTAGAATCAAATACATAACAGAGTGACACAGACAAGTATTATGGGTCATATGCATATGCTTCAATATGTTAAATGATTTCTTAAAGAATCTCATCCAGACGTTTTCAGCACTGTACTGTGATCACTGAAAAAAGGTACCCGGAGGAACACTATATCATAAACCTTTTTGAAGTCCTAGTTTCCTTTTTTGTAAGACAAACAGTAAAGCAAGCCCCTACATTTATTCAACTTAAAACAAACAGGGTTACACACAATACGTAGATGGGGTCAACAATGCACGAGCAAAAGGTGGTGATACAGAATGCTTACCTAAAAATAAGTAGAAGGGCTAAAGAATCCACAATCAAAAGGCCCAGGTATCAAATGCTTACCTTTCCCTGACGAATTATAGTAGGGTTTGTTCCCATCATATCCACCACGGTAGAAGGATCAGCAATTCTAGGTCCACCATCAACAATAAAATCAAGCCCCTGAAAATTTGAAACATTGAAACATATGATGCTTGCCAAGCATCTTTCAGACATACTCTTTTAAGAACGATTTGGGATACAGCTGGACATCAAAACACTCAATGGTTTAACTAGCTGCTTGCAATGATCTGTTACCATTTTATGGGTACATAACTACATAAAAATAAAAACTACATCAATATGATTTGTTAGTAACTGCACCTACTGGAAATACATTTTTTCTGCAACACTTCCATAAACCAAAGTGATTGGCACTCTCCAGGCAAACAATTGTTTGAAAATATAAATGTGTGATGCTGCAACTGGTAGAAAGAGGTGTCAGACGGGAAACTTTTTTTCAGTATAATACTTCACTAAACAATCACCAGTTTTTGTACTGCATATAAGGTAACTGCAGATAACAACGGTACAGATACAGGCTAACTTGCTCTAAGAGAAGTGTAACTATGAGCTATGATGGCTGTATGAAAAATTAGAATACAGTTTCAGGCATGATATTAAAATGGAAGAAGATACTACCAGTGGCTCATAAAGATCAGCGATGATTACTGGATCAAGTATCCATTCATCCTCCGATAGATATTTGACACTGTAAATAAAGGAAATGTAGAATCATTATGGAACTTGCCAACGGCAATGTGAAAACATGATATCTATTTTTTTTATCATAACCAATTCCTCTACATGCTTAGGAAGCATATGAACTGTACATGAAACTCTTATATAATTTCAATTAAATACCTTCTTCTTTTTTTAATGTAGTTACACCAGAATACAGAGAGACATGGAGCCATGTGGCATACATAATGAAGTACCGAGAATGGTCATACATGCAAGCACAGAATCAAGTACTCCTCCTAACAGTAACAGTTTGATCCAATCAATATCCAGCAACAATGGAAGATATACTACCGTGTTGCATTTTCAGTTCCAGATCCTATGATCTTATACTGTACAATCCCAATTGGCCACAAGCAGGAGCAGGAAGCAAAGTAAGGGAAGAATTGAGATGTACTACAAACCTTGTGCAGATCAAAGGTTCATCAAGATTTTGCAATACTGCCTGGCAGATGGGATCATCTGGAATTCGGACGCCAACTTGCCTCCTTTTTGCATACCTTGTGGAAGAACCATGCTTTATGCACTGTTTAGGAAATTGCTTGCTTGCAGGTAAAATAAATGTGTACTGCAGAAGTCCAGAAGATGCAAATAATCAAGTTACTTGTGAAGTAATCATGAACAGATAGCAATACAAGGTGAGTAACAGAATATCCTTACAGGCCCAGGTATTGCACGCTTGACAGCACGGAAAATGTTAGCTTGCCCTTGGTTGGTGCCTCGAGGAAATCCTGTTGTGTAGGTATCGATATCACGTAATGAGCGACACAGGATGCTGAGAGGCTGCATAATTCAGCGTGAGTATAAGAACATGGTGCATATGCAGATGGGTACTATGCTCTGCAAGTCATATTTCGTTGCAGAAACATGTTGACCCAAATTGACTCTATAGTCCTGATAATCTTGCCTTTGAGTCTCCAATGCCTTTCAGTCTGCATCGATAACAAGCATATAGTACTGGTTAGAGCTAAAATGGTTTGTTTCATGCCTAGGATTGCGAGCACACATTGGACTTGATCACTTATCAGACCAAAATGATCAAAGCAATGAATTTACCTGCGAAGGCGCTCAATGGATTCATTGTTACTCAGGTCACAGATGATGGAGTAGCTGTCAAAAGTACGACCCCATGTTATTTGTGGTCAACCAAGCATAGTTCAAAGAGAAAATATAGTAAGATTAAGAATATAATAATCACGCCTGTTCTCAACAAAACCCACACAAAAAGTAGGACAAATGCACATATGCAACTTATCAACTTCTGTAATAATGCTGCTACAAGTGCTCTGTTTTGAAGCAGCTTTGTTCCACTGGATTTGAGCTTAGGACAAAGTACTTGTAAATGCTGAAATAGCTGTGTTTCATTATTACAAAACATATGTGCTTGCAACAATCGCATAGAAATTGGAAGTAAATGTTCAAACAGTTGCGGTTGGAGTATGTGATTTTAGCAAGGTTTTAAATAGCCAGCTAAGGGTATGACCTCTGAAACAGCAATAGCGGAGGCTAAATAAAGATATAGCGGGATATAGCTCGTAGCTTGACCAGTCTCAAACAGCTATAGCCGGCTATATCTTCAGCTATAGCCGGAGATTTAAAACTATGGATTTTAGTACAAAACTTAAAAAGGCACAAGTGAAGTATTGATCAGCGTACACGGTGTCAGTAGGGATCACCCCGACGGCGCCGCGATTGATGAGGTCGATAATGGGGTCGAGCTTCCAGAAGTCCTCGCCGGAGGGCTCCACCTCAACCCGCAGCATCCCGGCATCCCCTCTCTTCGTGCGCGCAAAATCCAGTCACCAAAGAAACCGTTCTGAGCAGTCAGCGCCAGAAAGCCCGCGAAAGGCGAGCGTTGCTGCGGAGAGGTAAAAAAAAAAGAAGAGCACGCGCTTGAGGCAGAAAGTACCGAGAACTGGCGCTCGGCGGCGTACTTGAGCCGCTTGGGGTTGCGCTTGTGGAGAGCAACGACGGTGGTGGAGGAGACGCGGAGCCGAGCGGGCGGATGGGGCCGCGAAAAGCGGACGCGGAGCGGGGAGGGGCAGACGGCTCGGCGGAAGGAGAACTGCGAGAAGGAGGAGGCCGCGGTGGCGGGGTCTGCGGCGGCCATGGAAGCCATTGCCGTCCGAGCTCGGAGGAAAACGGGTGATTCCTTTTCTCCTCGTCGCGAACGAAAGATGATGCCGTTCCATCCATGTAACCTCACCAAGAAATAGAGCCGGCCCATGCACAAACCCAGACCTTCTAGGCCCATTTTTCCATTCCCGGCCGAGCTTTAGGTACGCCACCGTCCGAAATGGCCCAATACATTTCCGAAGTTGGGCTGGATAGCCATACCGCCTGGGTCGGAATTGCGGCCCGAAAGAAATGAGGATACTAGAGGCCTCTCAAAAAAAAAAAGCCCTCGAAGTGAGGAGGGTTTCCCTGCCCCTGCAGTCGCCCGTTCTCTCTTCTCTTCTCTACCGCCGCCACCGCCACCGCCGGCAACGTGACACGACAAGCCCTCCTCTCAATTCTTCCCAGCTCTACTCCGATGGCCCTCGCGAAGTCCGACGCTGAGGAGTGGTCCGACTCCGACTTCGATGATGATTCCGACACTGAGGTCGGCGAAGCTCTGGACTGGCTCGATGCCGTGGAGGGCCCTGACGGCTCAGCTCGGCCCTCCGGCGCCTTCTCGGCCTCCGGAGGCGGGGCTGCGGCGCGCAGGCCCAACGCACACGGCGGTGTGCTCTCCCGCCCGCTCCAGCCGCTCTCTAACCGCACCCAGAAGCTGGCCTCGCACATTCGTGCTACCCCCTTGGAGGTATGTAGCTTTTACATTCCGTGTTCGAAGTTGCTGGTGTTGTGACCTACGAAAGCATTTGAATTTGAGAGAGTTAGGACTTAGGAGCTGGGTCTACTAAGGGTGTGATTAGTTCCCCATTTCACCGAAAAAAAAAACTTTGGGTTTTGGCCTATCATTTTGCAGAAATTCATTCTCTATTTTTGATTTTGGCCTCAGGAGGTAAAAAAAGCCAAAAAAGCCCTCACTCACAAATTTGGCATTTTGGATGAAACTAAACACACCCATGAAAATTTTGGCATTTTGCATTTCACCATTCCAAAGTAGTTTGCATTTTGCATTCTATGAGAAACTAAATTTTGGGTTTTGGCTCATCATTTTGCAGAATGGAACTAAACACCATGCAAAATTTTTAGCAAAAAGTATCCATTCTCCATTTTGGATTTTGGCCTCAAGAGGAAAAAAAAAAACCCCACCCCATGAAAAATTTGGCATTTTGGATGAAACTAAACACACCTATGAAAATTTTGGCATTTTGCATTTCATCGTTCCAAAGTAATTGCCATTTTGCATTCTATTGGGAACTAAACACAGCCTATCTGTGGTAACATTTGTCTGTAGTGGGAAAAAATGCTATGGTGACATGAGACGTGATGATCTTTATAATAGTTCCAAGTTTAGATTCTATGTATGTACTTTATCAGTTTGGACCACTGTCTAAAATGATATTATGTACTTTATCAGTTTAGGACTTAGGAGCTGGGTCTACTGAAATATGGTGGTAATCCTGTGGTGACATGAGACTCAGCGATCTATATAGCAGTTCCAAGTTTAGGTTCTATGCATATACTATATCAGTTTGGAGCACATCTAAAAGGATAGGATGCTTATAGTAAACACAATTAGGTGCACTTTAACTCATGAGATATTTGCGTGAATGCATTATGCATGACATGCACATTGAGTGTTTCTGTGGTTTGTGTTAATTGTTTCTTGTGATTTGTTCTGAATGATTCAGGAATGGGAAGGTAGGATGAACGTGGGGATGTCAAATTCCGTCACGACTGCAATCAGGGATAGCATAAGGGACACAGCGATTGGAAAAATAAGGAACACTGAGAAGGCTGATCGTGCTACAGTGGAACAGGTTTGTAAAATGTTCTCAGCTAGGTGGTGTTTTTTTTTCCTGTGCCTTCTGGAATTGAGTTGTTCTCATGCACTTGCATAATCTTGTTGTACCACACTACAACTCCACACTTTTCAACCTAGGCCATGTTTAGTTTCCAAATTTTTTTTGGAAAAGCACTGTAGTACTTTTCGTTTGTATTTGACAAACTTTGTCCAATTATGGATTAACTAGGCTCAAAAGATTCGTCTCGACATTTACAAACAAACTGTGCAATTAGTTATTTTTTTATCTACATTTAATGCTCCATACATATGCCGGCATATGCGATGTGACGGGGAATCTTGAAAACTTTTTGCATTTTGGAGTGAACTAAACAAGGCCCTAGCTAGCTTTCCTGTTAAGTGATGGGCTGCTGCTTGGTTCCTGTATTTTTTTTTGAAGTGGATTCCTGTATTTCTTAAGCAACAATGGAAGAAATCAAAATTTATACATCTGTTTTGTTTGGATTTATGCTGTGCATGATAAGAATTTGTTTTAGTTCATTTAACCTCATGTTCTACCTTTGATGGCAGCATTTCCAAAAACCCAAACCACTCTTGTATTTGATCCAAATGGCCCAAGGGTCGGATGCATTATAAAAATGAGCAGAACTTCTCTAGCTGGAGTATTCTAATTATTGGCCTGTAAATTTTCATCAGAACTTACCTTACTGCCTTTGTTTTTACTATCCATGGCTTGCTGTATACCTACAATTGGGAGGCAGAAGTTTCTTCCATTAGACGAGTGTTAACTATGTTATTCTGGATGCTTAGTGCATTTAAATGCCTTAGTTGCTTTGTCTTACCTAAATGTAATGAAGGTTATTCCAATTGAATCATTTTCTGAACACTGAATGTTTTTTGTTTATATATGCAGGCTATTGACCCAAGAACGCGCATGGTTCTATTCAAGATGTTAAATCGTGGTGTCTTTAATAACATAAATGGCTGCATTTCTACAGGGAAAGAGGTAGCTTTAAGTTGCAGTGCGCATTGGAATGACTTCTTCTATTGTGTACCTAGAAACATAATGAATACACAGCTCCTTCTGTAGCTAGAAGATTTATATGCTTCTTGACCTGCTAGTTACAGATCTCTGTTTTCCTGATTGAGTATAATTATTAACATGGCCAACATTAATCCTATCTATGGCAGGCAAATGTGTATCATGCAACAAAGACGGATGGCCAGGAGCTTGCAATAAAAGTCTACAAAACCTCTGTCCTTGTTTTTAAGTAAGATTACATTTCAATGATTGTTTGTTTCCAACTATGGATACTTGTTGAAACCTACTGCAGAAATGCTGATTATGTGGTTATGCTATTTGCCCTTTTGGTACTTGTATAAATTATTTGATCTCAAAATTTATGCATGTTAAGAGAATGTATTATTTTATTATTGCAGGGATAGAGACCGATATGTTCAAGGAGATTACCGTTTTAGACATGGTTACTGCAAGCATAATCCTCGGAAAATGGTTAAGACCTGGGCTGAAAAGGAAATGAGAAATCTTCTACGGTGGGATTCTTTTAACCAAAGCATGACCTTACTTGTCAATTCATTGAATATCCCTTGCTAGTCATGCAAATAGGCAGGCATTGGTTCTGATATTTGGATCCGTTCATTGCTTTGCTACCCTTGTTACAGAGTGAGGGCAGCTGGAATCCGATGCCCTGTACCGTTACTCCTGAGGCTTCATGTATTGGTGATGGAATTCATAGGTAAAATTTATATTAGTGTATGCCTACCAGATACTTGTCTACTTAATAATGTTTAAGCTGGTAACTTGCTAAGCTTGCTTGCATTACAATAGTACTTCTAATTGTATTGCTGAATGCACCCTAATAAGTTGATTTGGCATCAGGGAAAGGAGGTTGGGCTGCTCCTCGTCTCAAGGACGCTGCTTTGTCAGATGACAAGTTGCGTGAAAGTTACTTTGAGGTACACAATAAGTCAGACAGCACAGTTGCAACTTTGTAGTTGTTGGATTGATGTGTGCCATGCATATCTGGTCAGTAACCAAAGATAGCTTGTAGGGAGTTTGCTGCATTTGTGCATATCCTTTGTATATAAAGCATAAAACAAAAGGAGAGCTGGAAATTTGAGCTACACAATAGTTAAATTAAATCTCTATCAAATTAGTAACATTAGGGAACCTAAGGAAAGATCTGAACCATTATCTTTAGTATTGATAATCCACTTGCATGGTTTGAATTTGAAAACCAAACACTGTTTCCTCTACCTTAACATACTGACCACAATATTAGTCTTGAATATTGCTTGTTGTTTGCGAGTTGGGATTGATGATGGTACAAACAACCTTGTGCTTAGTCATTTTCTGACTTATTCATGCCCCTTGTTGATTATTGGTTGGTGCATGTTAGGAAAAATGTAGTTGACTACACAAATACAAATGGGGTTGTGGTAGTTTTTGTTGTTTTTATGGATTTGAAAATAGTTGGGATTGTGTAAATAAAACTTTGTTTGGGGGCAGTTGTAGTTCAGACCGGTTTATAATGGTAATTTACATTTTTCACTAGCTGCCAGTTTATGTGATGATACTGCTCACATATAAAAACCATTTTAGAAGTTTTAGAGATGATCCTTTGCAGCAAGCTATCCCTTTTATTCCGTGGCTGATGTGTATGCATAAAATTATCTCTTTTCAGTTTAGATTTATTTTACTGTCAGAATTCATTGTGTATTATTTTCACTTTTCTCATATTACTTACTGGACCTTCTTTTCAGATAATTACAACAATGCGGACACTCTACCAAAAATGCAAACTGGTCCATGGTGATTTGAGTGAATACAACATCCTATATTTCGAGGTAGTTAAACACTTAAACTCCTGTTGAATAAACCCTTTTCCAACATATTTTACTTTTCAGGTCAACTGTTACTTATCTCCATTCTGATCTACCTGTTGTCCAGGGCCACTTGTACATTATTGATGTTTCACAATCCGTTGATCTAGATCACCCTTCAGCTTTGGACTTTCTGAAGGAAGATTGCTTGCATGTTTCTGTACGTGAAAGTTGAACCCCTCACCGCATATATATATATACTCATAAATTCCTGTGACTGATATGTTCAACACTATGCAGGACTTCTTTAAAAAACGAGGTGTTCCTGTCATGACAGTAACCGATTTATTTAATTTTGTTATTGATCAAAGCATTTCCGATGGAGATGTCGATGATTACCTGGAAAAGGTATTTTTGTCCGAGTGTGCCACACTATCATTATAACTATCACTTTATAAAAGCTACAGGCACAAATCTGGTTGATTAACAATGTTTTATTTTAATCACAGGCTCAGCAAAAGATTTTGGAAAATGGAGGTGCAGTTCCAAACGATGATGAAATTACTCCAACAGTCATGGTGCAGGTAAGATTAGTTCAGTATTGTCATCGGCTTGGCAGTGCCAAGAATGTAGCTTCACACATCTTAACAGCTTCATTCAATCATTAACATCTTAATAGCTTCATTCAATCATTAATATCTTAATAGCAGATTCTGCTGATTGAGCTCACTTGCACTTACTATGTTTTGGCTGTAGTGCATAGGCCTGATTTCTCCTAGATATCTCACTAGTTTCAACTGTCTGTATTTTATTCTGTTCCTTTTATTGTTTCCAATACCATGCATAATACTAATGTAATCGATTTCTTTGCATAGACGTTGGATTATGTGAAGCAATGTGAGGCTGATATTGTCAACATGTCAATAATGCAACGCTCATCCTCTGGCTATGAGCCAACAGCAGATAAGCTTTATGACCAGCCATTGTTAGGATTTGTGCGGACTAAAAACACACACGTTGAAAAGGAGCAGGAGCAAGAACAATCAGCACAAAATACAGTGGAGGTTGAAGAAGATGATAGCGAATCTTGCTCGAGTTCTGATGAAGATGATTCGTGGCACGAGGTTGATCCCAAGATGGGACCCGAGGAAAGGAAGGCTGCTCGGAAGGAAAACAAGAAGAAAGTGAAGGAAGAGAAGAGGGAGGCCCGCAAGACCAAGATCCCAAAGGCCGAGAAGAAGAAAAGGAAGAAAATGGCAAAGGCAAAGTGCAAGCGGTAGTGAATAGCTGTGGACAATCAATGGCTAACTCTGAGTTACAAATCCTTCACGGATGACTTCTTCACGAATCAAACGACAAGATAGCCCTTATGAGTGAGTGCAAGGTGGAAGTTACACATAGTGACCTGTCACAACTCACAATTTTGTTCACTATGTTTTCAACTTCTTTGGTTCGTTTCGATTTCTTAGATTGGAAAACTACTGGTATGTAATGTGCTCAAATTGTTCCTCTACTTGGCCCTGTTTGGAACACGGGAATTTTTCCATGTTCTTGCATTTTTGTTGTGAAAATAAACTGATTCCTGTGAAATTCCAACGTTCTAATCAGGCCCTCGTGGCTGTGTCTCGAATGGAACCGCAGAGTCTATTTTTAAGAGAAGAGGGTACATCCTTGTCCTAGTCTGACTCAGTGCAAAACTGCAAATGGTACCTTTTGTTTTGTGCCACTGGATTCTTTGACGTGGTGCAGCTTGCCAAATGCAATGTCTTGAAAGCTTTGAACCGAATTGATCATGAAGAAAACATAACTAAAGATGTGAACAGCATTGTACTATATTTAAAAGCTTTATTATTTATGAGTTTGTCAAAATTCCTAAACTTGCACGCAGAGAAGAGTTTCCTGGCTTGCAGTTATTACGCTTTCCATTTCACCTCGAAATAAAAAAAAGGCAGCTGCTGCCATTTCACATTTCTCTCGAGCTGTCAAGCACACAGGGCAGGCAGTCAGGCACACAGCACAAGCAAACCCCCCAAAACCCACCAGGGCACCGCACCTCCGCCGCCGCCGCCGCCGCGAATGCCGGAGCCGCAGGCCATCCTCCCGCTCCGCGCACTCCCGCCGGACGCGCCGCTGCCCTTCCCCGTCCCCGCGCCGTTCCACCCCCAAACCCCCGGCCCCGGCGGGACCGCCCCGGCCACGCCCCCGAAGCCGACCCCTCCGCAACCGCAAACCCCCGCCGCGCCGCCTTCGTCCTCTTCGACGCGGCCGCCGCACCCATGGGAGATCGCCGCGCGAGCCTGGCTAGAGTCCTTCCCCGACGGACGGCCGCCCACCGAGCCCGAGGTCGACGCTTACATCGACGTGCACCGGCCCGAGCTCCCCTCCCTCCCTCGCTCCCAGCTACACCAGCGCCTCCTCGCTCTCCGCGGCGACCAGGTAACCCAACTACACCTCAACTATTTGCGAATTATCATGTGACTCCCTCGGTTGTTGAGTTGATGAAATTAATCGGCTTGCGTGCTTTATCTGTTTTGTTTTTTTTTTCTTCATCATCAAATCTGGTGATTGAGGGTGTGGTTTATTCCTGAAACCAATCCAATGACCACTGATCACTGATCTGGGGTTAGTCTCTTGCTCAGTCGTAGAGAATTGAATGGTTACTATGGGGTTGTAACAGAAAGGTAACAAAGGCCAACACTTTCCAGCCCTTGGAATTTGGAGTTGTATAATGGCTAGTTTAGTTTCCTGATTATAAGAGTTTCTATGAATGTTTAAACTACTGTGTCAGTTAGTTCAATTCGGAGCTCTGTACTTCATGTAGTCTGCTGCTTCTGCATGATAGCACTGATGGAACTATCCTTCTCCATATATGTTTGATACATGCTTGCCATATTGATCAACAAAACTGAGTCAGGGTCACTTCTATTTTATTCTTTGTCAGGTTTTAGATGCAGACCAGAGCGCATTCCCGTACAGGTTCCAGCGAACTGATCTATGGAAGCCTGTGTACCAGTGGTTGGAATCCCTTGAGCTGGACTCACTAGTTGCTACACAGCAGATATCAGACTGGCTTACATCAAACCCAAAGATAATGGACAGGCTGGTTGAGAAACATTCAAAATATCATTTGATTCACTACACCCAGAGGATGCACTTGAAGATGCTAAAAAAGAAGGGAAAGTTGCCAAAGGTACACATGGTTTTCTTGACCATTTGACGGTTGCTGCAAGAAATCTTTTTCCCCCTAACTTCTATGAGTGCTAAACTGGCGCTTGACATCCTGGCAAGGGGTTACAAAAGCTGATTCTTGATTTGCAGACTCTGCAACTTTCTGCGGCTAGAGCCACAGTTCGACCAATTGCTGCTGCAGTCACTCCAGAAGAAAACATTGTGCCATTACAGAAAACTATACCTCCAGTGACAGGTTTACTTTCTATATATTTACAAATTTTATTGAAGTGCTACTAGTGTCTCCATGAAAAGTAAGATGACATTCTGGAAAATTGCAGGTACATTTCCCAGTGTCAGTGCATGCAGACAACAAAGCGGTACTGCCGGCAGATTTCAAGGTGGAAATACAACTCTTAGGGATAAGAAGACGTCATTGTCCAAAAAAAAAGAAGCTTTGCTCAAATATGAACTGTATGTGGTTAACTCTGAACTATTTATCTGTTAACATGTGAATAGTTTGTGCTAACATGTTATTTGATGTGTTTCAGTTTGACAGACTTGCAGAACCAATTGACTGCTGTGCTGTTAAAGCAATGTCGTACTGTTGCCATTAAAGAAACAGATTCATCATATGTGGAATTTCCAAATCAAGAGACTAACATGAGTATACAAGGGGCCACTACTGCAAATGCTTCAGCCCCTTCAGAGGCAAAGAAGGTGTTTATCAATGAACAGTCAGTTCCAGGAGGAGCCCCAGAAAATGAACCTGGGCATAAGAGGAAGAGAAACCCTATCATCGTTACACCTGCATGGTGTTATAGTGAAGCACCAGCAGGTTTGTCATTTTACCTAATATAGGATTAATCATCTTATAGCTTCTATCAGTTGATCTTAGATACATTCTTTTTTGGCTCATATGTGCTGTTTTTATTCTAAAAAAGTTATTTTTTCATATACAAGCCTTTGAGCAGTACCTTTTCAGCTATCTGCTAAATTTTAGTAAAGAATATTTAATAAACAGTGGTTTGGAAGTACAAGGTACTAACATCATCTCCATGCCATAAATGAAAACCATCGTTTATGTTAGTCTTTTTTTTTTGCAAGTTTGACTGGTCACACCACAAAATTACATTGATTTTGTAAGGGCGTCATGATTCCTGTTAATCTTGGATATTTTGATTTTACTGTGAAGATTAAGCTACATGTCCTTAGCACGCCTGAGTCCTGACCCATAATTATCTGTTTTTAATGAAATTTTGCTTTTTAAGCTATTATAAAATCGCAAATATGTTTCAACAGATCTGTATCAACTGACCAAGTGTGGTGACACCATGCAGAAACCTTGCAGAATGAACCAAATCCTAGCTCAAATAGTGATGGTTCAAGAAATTTCAATATTTGGAAAGGACACGCTAATCCAGTAGTTTCACATAGAGATATTAAGAAAAATATATTATTCTGTCTTGAGGGACGTGAAACTGGTGTCAGCTGCTCTCAAGCTGCTTCTTATGGAGGTTATGCTGGACGAAATTGTGAAAGATGGACTCCATTTCTTGAAGGCACGTTTGTTTGTAGTTTTGTTCTCAAAAGATTATTGCTCAGTTGTTTTTTCCTTTCAAAGTTGTGTCTACCTTTTTCATTTTCCTAAAATCATGATGAGTTGTTCTTGATTTTCAATTAGGATGGAATTCACCTGCAGTCCAGTTTGAAGGGCCTGCTGTACATGTTGTGAGAAAAAGTTACCTATCTTGGTGTCCAACTTCATGTGCTTATACGTCAAGTGCTCCTTCTGCTCAGCCTCATGGCAGGGTAAGGATCTCTTATGCATTTGGCAGTGAAGTTTTGTGGAAGTTGGAATCTTTGATATCTAACACTTTGCTTTGACTGTCTTCTCTTTATGCAAATATTAAGCACTCTTCTGGTGTACATCTTTTTTATTAAGTGCATGCTTGTTTCTGCTTGTAAATTAACAAAACTAAATTTGATTCCTGTGTTGAAGTGGATTAGCTTGTCAGTCAGAAAAAATGAGAAGGATATATCCTAACAGTCAAACAGTCTGGTGACCTCCCTGGTTATTAGTTTGCTGTATTGACAGTGACCTTAAGTTCTGGTAGCCTGACTGTTTACATGCATTGATGTAGTAAGGCCATAAGTCTCACATAGGAACAACAACAACAACAACAACAACAACATAGCCTTTTGTCCCAAGCAAGTTGGGGTAGGCTAGAGATGAAACCAAAAAGAGACGAGAAACAGGGAGACACAAAAAAGACATAAAGGGAGACAAAAAGAGGTCATGGTTCCGGCACGTTGATTGCCAATCTCCAAGCGCTCCTATCCATAGCTAAATCCTTGGAGATATTCCACTCCTTAAGATCTCTCTTAACGGACTCGTCCCAAGTTAGTTTAGGTCGACCTCTACCGCTCTTTACATTATCGGCCCGCTTTAGAACTCCACTGCGCACCGGCGCCTCAGGAGGCTTCCGTTGGACATGTCCAAACCATCTCAACCGATGTTGAATCAATTTCTCCTCAATTGGTGCCACCCCAACCCTATCCCGAATATCGTCGTTCCGGACTCTATCCCTCCTTGTGTGCCCACAACACCAACGCAACATACGCATCTCTGCTACACTCAATTGCTGGACATGTCGCCTTTTTGTAGGCCAACACTCAGCACCGTATAACATCGCCGGACGAATCGCCGTCCTATAGAACTTACCTTTTAGCTTCTGAGGCACCCTTTTGTCATAGAGGACGCCAGAAGCTTGACGCCATTTCAACCAGCCGGCTGAAATTCTATGCCTAACATCTTCATCAATGTCTCCGTCCTTTTGTAGCATCGACCCTAAATACCGAAAAGTATCCTTCTTGGCCACCACTTGCCCATCAAGGCTAACGTCTCCCTCCTCATGCCTAGTCGCGCTAAAATCGCACCTCATGTACTCGGTCTTAGTCCTACTAAGTCTGAACCCTTTCGACTCTAACGTGTGCCTCCATAGTTCTAACTTTCTATTAACCCCTGCCCTACTGTCGTCAACTAGCACCACATCATCAGCAAAGAGCATACACCAAGGGATACCACCTTGTATGTCCCTTGTGACCTCATCCATCACCAAAGCAAATAAATAAGGGCTCAAAGCTGACCCCTGATGCAGTCCTATTTTAATTGGAAAGTCACTGGTGTCGCCATCACATAGGAAGATGACTTCTTTTTTAATGGAACAACAGGGAGACCCCTACAGAATTTTTATATTTTCAAAAAAGTAAATGTGTATACATAGGTCGTAAACTTCAAAAAGACTGTAATACTATTGGAAATCAAATAGCCATTGTTCTAACAATAACCTTGGAGTATGCAAGATTAGAACCAAATCAGGTCGTGGTCATGTTTGTTGTAGGGAAAGGGCATGTAGTCTAACAAATGAGGGTGTGTGTTGTAAGGGTTCTTTCCCCCCTTTTCTTCTTAATATACAAAGATACACAGCTCTCCTATGTGTTTTAGGGGAAAAAAAGATTAGAGCCAAATCCTCTTTGAACCAGAAATCTAGCTAAAGAAATCACTCCAGATTAATAAATGAAGGAATTGTGATGACACCAGATGGTCCAACAGGAAAGCATAACTATTTCTCTAAATGCTTTTCATTAAAAAATTCATCAACTTGGAGCATGTCAATATTTTTTTTGCCTTCTTGTTGGTGGCTCATTTTGGTTGTCATCTCTAGCCTACTCAATTTGCATGGGCAGTAAGGTTGTGTTGTCTTATTTTGTTGTTGTTGTATCTATCAGAGGCGGAGCTTTGTTGAGGCCAACGTGGGCCATGGTCCCACCTGGTCCAGTAAAGCTTTTATAGATTTAGAGCTCACTCTGTTAGTCGCTGGATTCGCACTCTTGGTAGTAGCTGAATCCTTACTCTCATCGAGAGAGGATGACACTAGGAGTTGGGGCAATTTTCTGATTTATTTCTCATACAAACTCATACAATGCCATGCCAACCTGAGGGGTTCGGGATACATATTTATAGGGCTGCTAGCCAGCCAAGCATATGCCAAGATGCTAGTCTAAGATGCTAGAAAGATGCTGTCTTATAGATGCTAACTGCTAGTCTAAGATGCAGTCAAGGATGCAATCTACAAAGGACACAAGGACCACATGTGCAACAGCCCCACAACCACCAGCCACAGAGACTTATCCATCACTCTCCCCCTAAGTCTTGTGTGGCTCCTTGTGAGGTATCTGGGCCATCCCGATCCTGGCGCGAAGTTCCTGAAACTTGACCCGCCCGAGGGACTTGGTCAGGAAGTCGGCGAGCTGGTCTTGGGTGTTGATGTAGTTGGCCCGGACACTCCCTCCAGGCAGCTTCTGATGAAGTGGTACCTCACCCGGATGTGCTTGCTGCGCTCGTGGAAGACAGGATTCTTTGCCAAGGCCAAGGCGGACTTGCTGTCCACCCTGAGCTCCACTGCCTCTGCATCTCTACCAAGGAGATCGCCAAGTAGCCGAGCCAGCCACAAGGCCTGAGTAGCAGCGGTAGTGGCTGCGATGTACTCTGCCTCGCAGCTGGACAGAGCCACCACCTGCTGCTTGACCGACTGCCAGCTGATCGGACACTTGCCGAGGAAGAACAGCGTCCCGCTGGTGCTCTTGCTCGTGTCGATGTCGCCGGCGTGGTCGCTGTCGCTGTACCCGATGAAATGCGCCGCACCGGGGCACCTCGGGTAGTGCAAGCCGTAGTCGGAGGTGCCTGCGACGTAGCGGAGGATCCTCTTCACGGCCTGCTGGTGCTCCGCCGTCGGTCGCTGCATGAACCGGCTGACGTAGCCGACGGCGAGCGCCAAGTCCGATCGCGTGTGGACAAGGTAGCGAAGGCTGCCCACAATGCGCCGGTACTGCGTCGCGTCCACCTCCTCCTCCGTACTCTCCCGACTCAGCCTCAGCCTCTCCTCCATAGGAGTGTGGGCTGGGTTGCAGTCGGTGAGACCGCCTAGCTTCACAATGCGCTTGGCGTAGGCAGTCTGGCGAAGAGAGGTGCCGGAGCTGTCCTAGTGGACCTCGATCCCCAGGTAGAAGGAGAGAGGGCCCAAGTCGCTCATCTGGAAAGTCGCCCTCATCTTCTCCTTGAACGCCTCGATCTCCACCTCCTTGGTGCCGGTGATCACCAAGTCGTCGACGTAGACGCCTACCAGCAGGGCCTTTCCTCCGCTGCCCCGCCGGTAGATGGCCGCCTCGTGTGGGCTTTGCTCGAAGCCCATCCCCTTCAGCGTGGAATCCAGCTTGGCATTCCACGCCCTCGGTGCCTGCCGCAAGCCATAGAGGGCCTTGCGCAGGCGAAGCACCTTGCCCTCCTTGCCGGGAATCGCAAATCCCGGCGGCTGATGCACGTAGACCTCCTTCAAGTCGCCGTTACGGAACGCCGACTTGACATCCATGTGATGGACACGCCAGCCCTCCTGGGCAGCTAGCGCAAGGAGGAGTCGCACGGACTCCATCCGTGCAACGGGCGCGAAGGCGTCGTCGAAGTCGATTCCTTCTTGCTGGACGAAGCCGCGCGCCACCAGACGCGCCTTGTGCTTGATCACCTCTCTGGTCTCGTCCTTCTTGAGCTTGAAGACCCACTTGAGAGAGATGGCGTGGTGGCCGGCTGGAAGATCGGCCAGCTCCCACGTCTTGTTCCGCTCGACGGCGTCCATCTGCATCGCGGCACGCCATGCCGCGTCCCTCTCCGCCTCGGCGAAGGAACGAGGCTCGCCATCGTCCTGTGCGAGGTGCAGCTCCGCCTCAAAGTCATGCTGTGCTAGTCCAGGGACCGGCTGCTCGCCGAGGAGGTTGTCCACGGTACGGTAGCGCAGAGGCTCGCCGCCGTGGTAGGCGTCGATGCGATCCTCGTCGTTGGACAGCGGAGTGGCGAACTCCACTGTGCGCTGCTCGTCGTGGGCCGAAGCTGCCGGTGCCGAGCCTGAAGAGGTAGGGTCCGGTGTAGGAGAACGAGGCGTGGCCGGCAGTGCTGGTGGTGGACTCGCCGGAGCCTGTGGACTTGCCGGAGCTGGTGGTGGCGGTGGTGAAGGACTCGCCGGAGGTGGTGGCGAACGAGGTGGTGGGGTAGGCGAGCTCGGTGAGGACGAGCTGCTAGCTCCCCCCGCCTCCTTGAAGTGGACGTAGTCGACGACGAAATCGCTGGTCGTTGGAGTCGAGTCGTCATCCACCATCTTGCCCCACGTCCAGCTTCGCCCCTCGTCGAACGCGACGTCACGCGTGATGCGCACGCGCCGTGTCGCAGGGTCGAGGACGCGGTAGGCCTTGGCGCCCTCCGCGTAGCCGATGAAGACCCCTGGCGTGCTCCGGTCGTCGAGCTTGCCGACGTGGTTGAGCTCCTTGACGAAGGCCAGGCAGCCGAAGACGCGAAGGTGGCTCACCGCGGGCTTGCGCCCGTGCCAGGCCTCGTATGGCGTCTTGCCGTCGAGGGCCTTGGTGGGGGAGCGGTTGAGCAAGTGGACGGCAGTCATCACCGTCTCACTCCAGTAGATCGCCGGCATCCCTCTCTGCTTGAGGAGGGCACGGGCGGTGGCCACCACCGTCTCGTTGCGGCGCTCGGCGACGCCGTTCTGCTGCGGAGTGTACGGCGCGGAGAAGTGGCGGTGGATCCCCTCATCGGCGCAGTACGCCGAACTCGACCGCCGTGAACTCGCCGTCGTTGTCCGTGCGTAGGACCTGAAGCTTGCGGCCGCACTCCGCCTCCGCAGCAGCTTGAAGGTGCTTGATGGCGTCCGCTGCGGCTGCCTTGGCGTCGAGCAGGACAGCCCACATGTAGCGGGACACGTCGTCGACGAGGAGGAGGAAGTAGCGCCGGCCTCCAGGTGTAGCCGGTGTCACGGGGCCACAGAGGTCACCGTGTACGAGCTCCAGCTTCTCCTTGGCGCGGAAGCTCGCCTGGTGGGGGAAAGGGAGCCGCCGCAGCTTGGTGAGGACGCAGGTGTCGCAGAATTGCTCCACGTGGTCGACGTGCGGCATGCCCCGCACCATCTCCTTGCTGCCGAGCTGCCTCAGGGCCTCAAAGTTGAGGTGCCCAAAGCGCTCGTGCCACCTCCAAGCGTCGTCATCGCGGCGGGCTGCAAGACAAAGAGGTTGCGCCACCTGTGCGTGAAGGACGTAGAGGCGGTTGCTCCTGTTGACCTTGACCAGGAGCCGGTGTCGATGATCCCAGATGCGCAGCACCTCGTGCTCGATCTCCACGCGCGATCCGCTCTCATCCAGCTGTCCCAAGCTGATGATGGAGTTCCTCAACGCGGGGATGTAGTAGACACCGGTGAGCAGCCTGTGCTCGCCAGTCTTGGCGACGAAGACGACAGAGCCGACACCCTTGATCTCCACAGCGGAGGCATCGCCGAACTTGACGGTGCCTCGAACGCTTGGGTCGAGCTCGGTGAAGAACTCCCGCCGCCCGGTCATGTGGTGGGTGGCGCCGGTGTCAAGGCACCACCCGTCGGTCTTGTCGTTGCTGGAGCTGTCGTCGAGGAGGGCGTGTGCTTTTGGCTCGTCAAGGTGGAGAGCCGTTGCTGCCGGTGCCGCTGGAGGTAGTTCGATGCTCGCATGAGCAATGAACAGAGCTAGCTGCTCCTCCTCTTCCGCCTGCGCGACGTGGGCCTGGCCGCGTCGTGGCTGTCGACAATCCTTGGCCCAATGACCAAGCTTGCCGCAGTTATAGCAAGGGCCGCCTCGTGCTGGCTTTTGCTTGCCAGCGGCGCCGCCCTGGGCGCCTCCACGATCATCACCCTCGGCACGTCCTCGCGCCCCTGCCTGGGCGTCTTTGCGCGGCTTGCCACGCTTGCGGCCGCCTGTCGTGGAAGAAGGCTCTCCCTTCTTCCTGTCACCTTGGCCGGCAGCCCACTGCTCCCGAGTGAGGAGGAGCTTCCCGCCAATGGTGACGGGTCCCGAGAGGCGCTGTGGCTCATCGCTGTCAACGACCTTGAGGCGGCCCAACGCCTCCTCGATCGTCATCGTGGAGAGGTCCAGCAGAGACTCGATTGAGCGAGCCACTGCTTGTACTTCTCGGGGACGCAGCGGAAGAGCTTCTCAACAGCTCTCTCCTCGCCGTAGGTGTCGTCGCCGAACTGCACCAACTTCTGAGAGCAAAGTCATCAACGTCCTCACCTGGCTTGAAGGCCAGGTTCTCCCACTCCTTGCGAAGTGCCTGCAGTGTGGACTTGCGGGCGCGGTCGCTGCCGATGCGTGCAGCAGCGATGGCGTCCCAAGCCTCCTTGGCAGTCCGCTTGCTGGTAAGCGAAAACTGCATCTCGGGCGGGACTGCAGCAATGAGAGCATCCAGCGCCCGTCGATCTTGGTCGTAGTCGACGTCGCCGTACCGGACTGCATCCCACATATGCCGCACCTGGAGCTTCACCCTCATCACCGCAGCCCACTCAACGTAGTTGGTCTTGGTGAGGGTAGGCCACCCGCCGCCGGGGCTGACGTCCCTGACGACAGCCTGGTACTCGTGGTGACCACGGTACTGAACCGGGGAGAGAGAGCCGCGCTGCCTGTGAAGGCCGCGCTCTCCGTCGACCCGTCCGCCGCCGCCATGCGCGCCTCCTCCAGGAGCGCCACCGCCGTGCTCGCCTCCTTCAGGAGCGCCGCCGGCGTGTCTGCGCCTGTCTGGGCTGCCGCCGCGCTCGTGGGCGTGCACGGCTGCCCACTGTGCCGCTCGCCCTCGCGATGCCTCTCTCTCCAGCAGCTCGAGGTCCGCGTCGGCGCTGTCATCAGCAGCGATGGAGCTGCTGTTGCTGCCGCGTAGAACCTCGACCTCCGCTGCTGTTGCACGCGCTGCATCCGCCGCTGCCGCTGCTTCCACCTCCGCTCTAGCTGCTGCTAGCTCCGTTGCTGCCAGCCTCGATGCCCTTGCCGCTGCTGCAGCGGCGTCTGCTGCCGCTCGCTCGCGCTTCTCTGCCGCGGCGAGGTCGGCCTCCTGCCGACGCCGCGTGCTCGAGGCGACCGAGCCCTGAGACTGGCCTGCGGACATGGCGCGCTATCGAGGGGGCTGTTGTGTGGAGAGCAGGGGCAGCCGGAGCTGCTGCTGCTACCGGCTGCGGTTGGGGCTGCTGCGAGGCCGGGGAAGGAGAAGAGCAGGAGATGCTCAGGCTACAGGATAGTACGGCTCCGATACCACTTGTTAGTCGCTGGATTCGCACTCTTGGTAGTAGCTGAATCTTTACTCTCATCGAGAGAGGATGACAGACACTAGGAGTTGGGGCAATTTTCTGGTTTATTTCTCATACAAACTCATACAATGCCATGCCAACCTGAGGGGTTGGGGATACATATTTATAGGGCTGCTAGCCAGCCAAGCATATGCCAAGATGCTAGTCTAAGATGCTGGAAAGATGCTGTCCTATAGATGCTAACTGCTAGTCTAAGATGCTAGTCTAAGATGCTAGAAAGATGCTGTCCTATAGATGCTAACTGCTGTCCTAAAATCAGTCAAGGATGCAATCTACAAAGGACACAAGGACCACATGTGCAGCAGCCCCACAACCACCAGCCACAGAGACTTATCCATCACACTCTACTATGTTTTCTGGACTTTTGCTCATTGCTGCAGCCGAAGCTCCACCACTTATATCTATACATTCCTATCTAATTTTTTTTAATGTTGCTCTGCCTCAGCAAGGTATCCGCAAAGTTCTTGATGTAAAATTTCATCCAGAAGGGTTGCCTCAGCTTGTTTCTAGCTCTAATGAGGTCAGTGCCATTTATGATTCATGTTTCATTTACTATTCAAGAATACCTTCTATTTCTTACTACTGTAAAAATCACTATTGTACTGTCTTAAGTACCTTTATCTTTGTTCTTAATCATATTTTGTTATCCTTGTTTTAAATTATTTGAATATTTTAGCTTGTGTGGGAGCTTTGATTATTGGGCACGCCCTTTATTCTCTTGGTTTATTTTATATTTCATGAATCCAGGCACCCAATGAATTACTGCTTTTCAATCTTCTTTCTGGAAGGGCAATTCAGCTTAGAGGCCACAATACCAAGGTATGCCAAATAAGTTTTCTTGACGCATTTACAGATTCTCTATGTTCTGAGCTAGTGCATCCATACCTTTTCATCCCCTTCCTTTTGTTGCTCAGTATTAGTACCCCTTCCTATATCTGGACAAAAGCTCACGAGTTAAGACCACAGCCATGAAAATAATGATAAAGGTCGTCATGTGACTATATGACATGCTTGAACCTTTCATTTCGTGCTTCATCCTCAATTCTGTCACATTACTTCTGAACTAGCCCTATACAATGATGAGAAAGAGAAACTGACTGTTTCATAAGCATATCTGGTTTGTGGATGTGATACAACCAGATAAGAGTATTTGTTGTGCAAGTGCTAATCTGAATTTCACATTATATTAGAATGTTTTGTTTTGGATTTCGTTGTTCTTTGGTCATAGAGTTTTTGACATGCTCACGCTTACTTTTACCATGTTGACTTGTGTTGTTACTTTGTTCTACTTATTGTTCTCAGATCCAGTCTATCGCGTTTGCAGTCAAAGGAGCAAGTGTAGTGTCTTGTGCTTCTAATTTATTAAAGGTAACTAGATTTTGTTCCTTGCCGATCCCTGCAACTGATGTGAGAATAAAACTGTTTATTGCTTCTCTTCCTGTACTGGAGAATAGGTATGGGACTGCATTACCGGCTCTTGCCTCTATACGCTGGGTGGTGATGACCAAAATTCAGTGGGGCATACTCAGAAAATAAATGCTATGGCAGTGAATAAATGGCAATCATGTATGTGTGCTTTTCATCAACTTATCTCTTTATCCCACAAACTCCTACATCTTGTATGCCTTATTTACATTTTGTTTAGTTCATAGCTTTCTCCTTTTTTTTCTTGTATGTTGGTAGTTTTCTTAGACAACTGATGCTCAGCTGGCATATTTTCCATGGGAAAGAAAATACATCAACCTTATGTTCGTTTCTGTTTTTATGCTGATTGACTCCTATGTCCTATGTACTACCATATTGTTCTTTTCAATTTTTTGTTCTGATGTCTCACTAGAATAGTGATTTTGTTGGGTGATGCGTGCAACATCTATGGAAGATAAGGATATATTAACTGCAGATAATGGTGATAACTTTCTGTGTTGTGTTAGCGCTACTGGTTTGTTTGTTTGCCTTATGTTTCTTCTCTTGAGTGAATCATAATTGTCTCTATTTTTATTCCATCTTTCTTTATTATTTTGATCTCAACACGGTGTACATTTACAGGTCTTGTTGTCACTAGTGGAGCAAAAGGTGACGGGAAGCTTCTACTATGGAATGCTTTAAGAGGTGAACTTGCTTCTGATCTAAATTCGAACTTGAGGTAACACGTGAATTTGTTCTTGTCCATCCCGTTTTGTTTTCTTTTTTTCCTCCTTATAAGTACTTGTTCTGCCCTAGTTCACAAGTTTTGTATCATAAGTTATTGTAGTGTAATATTAACCTTTTCTTTTTAAAATTTGTTGAATATAAATTGTTAATGTTTACAACAGTATTTAGTTACTCTCCCTTCGAATGAACCATTTGAAAAGTTAAAAGAACCCAGATGGTTGCTTTGAGAGTACACGGACCCAGATGAGAATGCAGGAAAAGTTGAGAACCACGATGCTTTTCACTCCATTTTGAATTTTGATGCCTGTTTTTGAGGGGAAATACAGTAGGGGTGGCCCCCACTGTGCATTTTATTAAAAAGAATGTTGATGCTTGTTACCATTTTGTTTTCTTTTCCTGCAACCCTCTCATCCCCTAATTGAGATAGAGTGGTTGCTTTGTGAGGGACAGTTTCCTTATTCTCTCTTTAAATACAAAGACACACCTCTTCTGTGTTTTTGAGGAAAAAAGATAAAAAAAATGTTGATACAGTTATGTAGAAAGTAGAAACTATATGGGTGCATTTTGCAGATGAAAATTTCCTAAGCTGACTAAAGTGCTTTATGTGGCCTGAGCTTCTAGAGAGGAAAAATGGAAATGATTAAAGTGCAAAATCCCAATATGCTTAAACTTTTAAACCAGACTCAAACCCTGTAAATCTTTGTTAATGTAGGTCCCAGGATATGATCTATCCCTCAGTTGATACAATGGAGTTTTATAGTGAGAATCATCTGGCATGTGGAAGCGATTGTGACTATGGTGGCTCAGCTGTGGTACAATTATGGGATATTGATTCTCCAGAGTCTTATTTATCTTTCTCTGCAAGTGACTCTGTATGTACCTTCTCCTTTTGTTTCTATGTACGTATGACTTTTAGAGGTTAATGGAGGACTAACATATCTCTGTCACAGTACATTACTTCCCTTAAAGTCAACCCTGCTGGCAACACTCTCATTACAGGTTATTTATCCTTTCTGTCACATGGGATCTCCCCTATTGCAGCCATGATGAACTGTATTTTTGTCTTTACTTTCAATATGCAGGTTCCGGTGATGGGACTATTGGCTTATTTGACATCCGTACTTGTTCTGCAATTAGCCACTTGTCAGTGGGATCTGGTTGTGAGGTATTGTTGCATAGAAGTTGGAATTAAGGGCTGTATAGTTTTGATTGATAATGTGGAAATTATTTCATTGCTTTTGTGAGACTGAAATCTTTCTTATTGATCTCTTAGTTACTAACATATTTCTTCTCTGAGAACAGATAATAAATATGTTGCTTCTCAACAGGTTACTTCTGTTTCATTTAGCAACTGTGGCACCTATTTTTCTGCTTCAAGCACATCAAATAATACTTTGGTTTGGGATACAAGGCTTGTCCCAATAAATCAAAGCAAGGATGTTTCACGAAGCAGAGATATGCGATTTTTTCGGCCTTTACATTGCTTTAGCCATGGTAGTCAGATGCCTACTGCAGAATACACAAGTCAACTGCCAGGGTATGTAAAATGCGGCACTAATCATTATTGCATCTAGTGATTAGTTATGCCTGAAAAGTTGGTGACAATTTATATGAGCTTCAATTGTGAACCTAGTGGAAGTCATCTATACTATGAATTGCAATTTAGTTTTTCACTGGATTCATGATGTGCTGTTTCTAGTAATCTGATGTAGACTGTTTCTGTCTGTTTTATTTAGTCTTGGAGGTAGCTTCACAAGAAAAGTAGAAAACTTGTACATACTGTAAAGTTGCTTCTACACAGATTTAAGTTCTCTCTTACTAATAGCCTTTTTTTTTGCAGTGCTGTGGGGATCTCCCCCGCAGTTTTGCCTTCAAAAAATAGCCTCTTTTTTGCTGAATAGCCTGTTGTGAAGTTCTGTCTGCTTTTGTAGGCGTTTCTGTTGTATTTTCCTTTTTTTTTTCCTTTTTTTTACCTAGGGTCTTTCCCTACTGTATTGCCCTCAAAAAAAGAAAGAAAAGTAGAAAAGATAACTACAGTAAACGCTTTACTCGTTTATTTAAACTTCTCCATTTACGAAGATCTTCATTCATGCTATGTTACTCCTGAAGTTGCAAAATTATAAAAAAAATAGACGAAACATTTAATACAGCATTCTGGCTGGTCATTGGTATGCTCATGATGATTCCATTCTGTTAGATGTTCCATATGTGCGCAGAATTTGTACTTTATGTAATACTTTTATAAAATCTATTTCCTCTGATCTGAAATATAAGTCCATCTAGGTTTGTCCTAAGTAATTTATTTTTACCATTTGCCTATGAATATATAAATATATAGGTTGAAAACATAAGATTAGCGTTACTAGATTCATTATGAAACATAAGATTAGCGTTACTAGATTCATTATGAAACATAAGATTAGCATTACTAGATTCATTATTATGAAACATACTTTCATAATGTATAGCTATTTTAATTTTTTAATTTAAGATGGTATGTTTTTTTTATAGAGATTGCTAGTCAAAGTTGTATTGGAGACCATGCATAGATTTAGCTTTGTTCCAAGTCAACCTTCTCTAATTTTGACCAAGTTTTTAGAAAAATAAACTAACATCTACAAGTTCAAATTGATCTATCAAGACATATTTCATTGAGAATTTAATGAAACTAATTTGATATCGTAGATGTTGATGCATTTTTTCTATAAGCTTTGTCAAAGTTAGATAAGTTTGACCTAGGACAAATTCTAAAGTGAACTTAGGACATATGTTCTATACTTATTTACTTTTGCGGTGTTCTATAAATATTTAACCAAAAGTGCAAAATTTGTGCTCTGAAGAACGTGCCAATGTCCAAACTCCAAAACGTTGCTCATTTATGATGTGGTGTTATAAACTTGTAATACAAAAAGTATTTTTTGAGGCAAAAGATAATATTGTTTTATCATGTCAAATCTAAATATTTTGAAAAAAAAAATACTAGGCAAAGCTTAGAATGGTCTGGTGTGCGTATCCCCTTTTACTATGATGACTATTGCTAGTTTCAGTTTTATACCTTCTTTCTTGGTGGCTTTTGTTGGGTTTCATCTCTAGCCTACTCCACCTGCTTGGGACTACAAGTCTTTGTTGTTATTTGTCCGCTAGGTTACCGGCAACCCCTGCTAATACCCTCTGGTTGAGACTAAATGTGGTGGTGTTTTACCACTTGATAACCCCTGCTAATACTACGGACATGTCCTGTCTTCATTGTTTCCTACCACATGGTTTTGCAGATTGTGGCTATAAAATCTAAATAGTACTCTGTTCATTGTCTTCCAATGCAGCATCCTTTTGTTTTGTTATCCACCTTTGTATAGGCTTTGAGTATCTTCTCTGTTGTCTGTTCAGTCATGTTGACGAGGGTGACCAGGGGGTAAATGCCACACAGTGGCTGCATAACGAGCCTGTACTTGTCACTGTAAGTGGTGATGGCAGGTGAGTAATTAGCCCAATGACATATGCATTGTGTCATTTTCATCAATCTGCATTTAAGTTATGAAAATGCTTAACTACTAATTTACTCTGCTTTTAGTGTTGGAATGTGGGATGTTACTCTAGGTCAACCTTGTGTCAGACATATCGTCGCTCATACTCGATGTGCTAATGCGGTGAGCCTATACTGTGATATTCTACTTCTGGGGCTCTTCAGCTTACCTCTTTTGCTATTGATTTTTCATGGTATAAATCCCAGGTTGCTGTATCCCCTAATGACGAATACCTCTGCACAGGAGGAAGTGATCAGAAAGTTGTGAGTTGCTTATTTGGCCTTTTAGTTTCTTATGTTGCTTATGTCATACTGGAAGAGGTATTGTTTGGATTGTTTTGTTGGTCTACAACAACTGAAATCAGTAGAAATGCAATACATCTTATTATTGATGCGGTTAACTTTTTTTTCTCAAACACGCAGGAGAGCTGCGTATCTTTATATTATAGAGAGAAAGAAAGGGGATAGAAACCCATAGAAGGCAACCCCTATGCCTCACCTGTGAGACAAGAGAAGGTTGCAAGGGGAAAAAACACCACACAGCACTCAAACCCTTGTTACAAGGAAGAAAGGACCCGACCTTTCTAGCCACTTACACTAGCATCTCTCCACGACCAAAAAATAGCTCCTGAAGTTTTTGAGCAGTGAGCACTAGTGAAGCAGCAAGACTCAATTCCTCTTTGAAGGAATGCTGTGCTGTTGCTAGGGAAGGAGTCGCACTGTCAAAAACTCTTTTCCTGTGAAGCCACAAGGCCCATGCTTCCAGGATCACCATACTGTTCAAATCTTTTTGTTTGCTTTTCTCCACCAATCAGTGAAGCTCTTGTTCCTTCTAGGTACAATGCGCTCAAGTCCAGGAGAGGCCAGTAAATTATACCAAAATTGCCTAGCAAAACACAATTAATGAGGATGATGTGGTTTACTGAATAGTACTCCCTCTGTTCCAAATTATAAGGCGTTTTGGCTTCTAGGTTCATAGCTTTTGCTACGCACCTAGATATATGTTATGTCTTGATACACAGTAAAAACTATGAATCTAGAAATGCCAAAACGTCTTATAATTTGGGATGGAGGAAGTAAGAAATAAAAAAAATGTAAAATAGCTTGGTTAGTCTGAACTACCGGCGCAGCGGAGTTCAAGGCTGAACAAGAAAGAAAACAAGTAAGAGCGCAACACACACAGGACCCCCCCCGCAGCCACAACTAGCCACTGGAGACGTTGAGGCTGGAGCGAAACTCGGAGAAGGTCGAGGAAGGGAGGCCTTTGGTGAAGATGTCCGCAAACTGGGAGGTGGTCGGGACGTGAAGAACCCGGACGTCGCCGATGGCCACCTGGTCGCGGACGAAGTGTAGATCGATCTCCACATGCTTGGTCCTCTGGTGCTGCACGGGGTTGGTGGACAGGTAGACCGCGCTGACATTGTCGCAGTAGACGAGCGTGCTCCTGGCGAGTGGGCGGTGAAGCTCAGCCAGGAGCTGGCGGAGCCAGGCGGCCTCGGCCACGCCGTTGGCCACAGCACGGTACTCCGCCTCGGCACTGGAGCGTGAAACCACCGGCTAGCGCTTGGACGACCAAGAGACCAGGTTGCCGCCGAGGAAGACAGCGTAGCCGGAGGTGGACCGGCGGGTGTCCGGGCATCCCGCCCAGTCAGCGTCGGTGTAGACAACTAGCTCGGCAGTGGAGGACCGGCCGAGGAGCAGCCCGTAGCCAAGTGTGCCACGGAGGTACCGGAGAAGCCGCTTCATAGCAGCCAGGTGGGGCTCCCGCGGAGCATGCATGTAGAGGCAGAGCTGCTGGACGGCATAAGTGATGTCCGGCCGTGTGAAAGTGAGGTACTGAAGCGCGCCAGCAAGACTCCGGTAGGCGGTAGAGTCCGCTGGCCCAAGCATCGGACCCCCAGCCTCTGACAGCTTCCCATGGGTGTTCACCGGTGTAGAGCAGGACTGGCAGGCGGTCATCCCTGCTCGCTCCAGAATGTCACAAGTGAACTGCCGCTGGTGGAGGAACAGGCCTGAAGGTCGGGGCTCAACAGTGACGCCGAGGAAGTGATGGAGCACCCCAAAATCCTTCATAGCAAATTCCTTCTAGAGTGAGGCAATGATGCGGTGGAGCAGAGACTCGCTGGAGGCGGTGAGAACAATATCATCCACATAGAGGAGCAGGTAAGCAGTCTCACCCCCATAGTGGTATATGAACAGGGAGGTGTCAGACTTGGCCTCGGTGAACCCAAGAGTCTGCAGGAAGGTAGCGAATCGAGAGTACCAAGCCCGGGGTGCCTGCTTGAGTCCGTAGAGAGATCTGTTGAGCCGGCAGACGAAGTCAGGACGAGAAGAATCCACGAAACCTGCCGGCTGACTGCAGTAGACCGTCTCAGTCAGAGTGCCATGGAGGAAGGCATTCTTGACATCCAGCTGATGCACAGGCTAGGAGCGCTCGAGAGCCAGGGAGAGGACGGTGCGGACTGTAGCTGGCTTCACCACGGGACTGAAGGTCTCAGCATAATCAATGCCGGGCCGCTGAGTGAAGCCGCGGAGGACCCAGCGAGCCTTGTAGCGCTCCAAGGAACCATCAGCCCGCCTCTTGTGCGTCCAGATCCACTTGCCGGTGACAATGTTGGAGCCCGGCGGACGGGGCACTAGGTCCCACGTCTGGTTGGCGAGGAGGGCCGCGTACTTCTCGTCCATCGCGCGGCGCCAGTGAGGATCCGCCAAGGCCGCGCAGACGGAAGAGGGTACCGGAGAGATCCCCGGCTCACAGGCGGCGGCGGTGAGGGCCTGCGGGCGAGACGCCTGCCTCGTAACCATCGGGTGAGTGTGACGAGGGTCCCGGTGAAGAAGAGGCGGGTGGTACACCGGCGGGTCGGAGCGAGAGCCCGACGAGGCCGGCGGAGCATGCACCGGCGACGACGGCGCTGGTGACGAAAGCGGTGGAGCCGGCGCACGCCGGCGCTCGTAGACGATGCCGAAGCGTCCGGGAGGAGGTGAGGGTGGACTCGGCTCCCGCCGGCGCTGGTAGACGAGGCCGAAGCGCCCGGGAGGAGGTGGGGTCGGTGCGCTCGGTCCCGCGATCGGAACGGCAGCATATGGCACAACGGGAGAAGGCGAAGCCACCGGTAGCGAGGGTGGAAGCTCCGGGGCTGTCTCGGCCGTGTCAGGTACCGGAGGAAGGTCCTGGTGCGAGTCCGGCAGGGGCGAGGCGGGAGCACCAGGAGTACCTGCAGCGGAGAGGGAGAAGGGTGGCCGAAGCACCGGGTCAGTGGGAAAAAAAGAAGCCGCCGCAGGGTCAGCGGGAGGTGTGGGTGGAGAGGTGGTGGAGTAAGGGAATGCCGACTCATCAAACACGACATGGCGAGAGATGAGGACACGGCGAGAGGTAAGGTCAAAGCATCAGTAACCCTTGTGATCCGGAGAGTATCCGAGAAAGACACAGAGGGTCGACCGGGGAGCCAGCTTATGGGGAGCGGTGGCGGCGGTGTTAGGGTAACACGCACACCCGAAGACTCGAAGGTGGTCATACCGAGGAGGGGTACCGAATAAAGCGTGGTGAGGCGTGGGAGCTGGGCAGGCAGTAGAAGGAAGTCGGTTAAGGAGATAGGTGGAGGTGTGTAGACACTCAGCCCAGAAGCGAGCGGGTAGAGATGCCTGGAGCAGAAGGGTGCGCATGATGTCGTTGGTGGTGCGGATCATGCGCTCTGCCTTGCCGTTCTGAGAGGAGGTATACGGACAACATGCGCAGGTGGACACCGGAAGAAAGGAAGAAAGAGCGTGAGGTTGAGTTATCGAACTCACGGCCATTGTCGCACTGAACAGCCTTGATGGTGAGGCCGAACTGAGTGGATACCCAAGCAAAGAAGTGGCTAAGAGTGGGGAAAGCCTCGGACTTGGCACGCAGAGGAAAAGTCCAGGAATAATGGGAGAAATCATCGACCACCACCAAGTAGTACTTATAGCCAAACATGCTGAGAACAGGAGAAGTCCACAGGTCGCAGTGAATAAGATCAAAGACACGGGTGGCATGTGAGAAAGAGGACTGAAAGGGAAGGCGAACGTGACGGCCCAGCTGGCATGCGTGACACAAGGGATCATCGTGAGCCCGAGAGTACCGAATGTCGGAACTACGACCGAGCTGCATCAAGGCATCCCGGCCAGGATGGCCGAGGCAACGGTGCCAAGTGGTGGAGGAAGGAGTGGCGGCGAAAGCGGCTGAGGAAGGCGAAGAAGGTGAGACAGATGCCGGGAACCGAAGGGTGTAGAGAGGCCCAGTGCTGTTACATTGGAGCAGAGGTACCCGGGAGGACAAATCCCGCACGGTGAGGCCAGAGGGGTCAAACTCAACCGAACAAGAGTTGTCAATGGTGAAACGGCGAATAGAGAGAAGGTTGTGAACCATACCGGGAGCCACAAGAACATCAGGGATATGAAAGGAGCCGTGGGAATGGACAGTGCCCACGGAGGAGACAGGAAGGCAAGTGCCATTGGCGACCATGATGGAAGAGGGACAGGAAGGGTGGGGAGGACGAAGAGAAGAAAGTAGACTCGCATCGGGCGTGGTGTGGAAAGTGGCGCCCGAGTCGGTGATCCAATCAGGGCTGGCGGTGGTGCTGAAGGAGTAGGCCAAGGCGGGAGGTGTAGATGTGGGGTTGGAGGAAGGATTGGCGGCGCCTGAGCCCCCCCCCCCCCCCCCCCCCCCCCCCCCCGCCAGCGGCCGCGGCGCTCGCGGCCATGGTGGTGGCGGCGCCTGGAAGATGGCCCGGCTGCAGCGGCGGTGGAGACGGAGCCGAGGGCAGAGGGTAGGGAGCTGACAAGGCCCGGCGTGCGACGCGGCGCCGGCACGTGGCCCGATAGGCAGCGGCTGCGCCCACAGCGCCAGCAGCAGCAGCGGGGCTGCGGAATCGCCGGGAGGCTGGACTGGATCCGGAATCAGCCGGGGCGGCCGGGAAAGCCGCGGGTGAGGCGATGACCTGCTGTGCCCATGCCGCGTGGAGGAGGGGCGCGGATACAGAGGTGGGCCAGCCCGGGCCAAGGGCAGCGCCGGTGGTGGCTGCACCCATGGCGGGAAGCAGCGCCTGGGAGGCAGCCGCGGGAGGGAGGGCCGCCGGCGTCGGCCATGGGCGGCAGTGGGCACGGGAAGGGGAGCCAGTGCCGCGGGCGTCGACCTTGGGCGCGGGGAGGGAGCGGCCCCTGGGAGCGTCGGCGCCAGGCGGCTGCTGGTGGCCACCAGCAGCGTCAGCAGCTGCCCCGTCCCCTGGGGCCCCCACGGCTGGAAGGCCGGCTTCAGAGCCGCCGGCGCCTGTAGCAGGGAGGGGGGCGCTGGGATTGGGCGCAGCCCCAGGAGGGAGGGTGGTTGGAGGCGGGCGCCAGAAGAGTTAGCAACTGGAGGGAAAGGGCCAACCGCGCCTGGCAGAGCTCCAGGAGAGGCAGCGCCAGGAGCAGGGGCGGTGGAGGGAAGGGAAGGGAAGAGAGGGAAGGGTAGAGCTCCAGGAGAGGCAACGCCAGGAGCAGGGGCGGTGGAGGGAAGGGGCTGCAGGGGCCACGGCTGCACGGCGCCAAGGGGCTGCGGCTGCACCTGCTGGGGAAGAGGGGAGGAGCCCCCAGCGGCCAGCAGGGGCGTCGAACCGGCAGCGGCGGCCTGGGCGGCGCCCAGATCAGGGTCGGCGCCGCCAGGTGCTGGAGCGGGCGGCCCCCTGGATGCGGCAGGAGAAGGGGCAGCAAGCACCTGCGCCCATGTGGAAGAGGAGGAGAGGGAAGGGAAGTGGCAGGAGAAGGAGGGGTGGGGAGGAGGAGCGCCGGCCATGGCCTCCTGGCCGGCGGCGGCAGCCACCAGGAGGGGCGGCGGCTGGACAGGGGAAAGAGGAGAGAAAAAACTAGGCTCTGATTACCATGCTAGAATTTGTGATTCATTCCTTTGGGCTAACCCTAGAAGGGTAGCTATATAGGTACCATACATGGGCCACATGGGCCTAGCCTCATGGGCCTCATACATTCACACTCCAACAGTTATGTGAATTGGGCATGGTTTGAAGATACTATTGGCATATTCATAATCATTATACACATGTATGAGTTCTCGCCTTGATGTGCATAACTGACTAATGTGGTCCCTGAAGAGGGAAGGACTGTGACTGATTTATGATAAATTATTTCCATTTATGGCTGGGCAGAACCACGAGTGTTTGCTTTGTTTCTATGTTTAGCCGGTTCTCTCATTGACTATTGGCTTGGCAGGTTTTATACCATAATAGAAGTGGGCGTACACATCTTAATTGGCGTCTTTCACACCCTCTGCAAGGAAATGATTGATATGCTGCCAGACATCGTAGAATTGTTCCGCTAACATGGTAAGTCACCTTTCCTTTTTGTGCTTTTCATTTGATCTCTGTTAGTACTTCGGCACCGAAAGTCCAAAACAGCTAAAATAACATATTTTACTGAATCATACATCAATAAATATATGAATATGGTATAAGCTGCATACAAACATACTTCTCTTCACTTTTCTAATAGCTTAAGGGGGTTGTTGCAACTTCAAGTTAGGCGGACAAATTCCCGTAGAAATTTAAAGCGGAAAAATTAAATTAAATTGGTGAAAGGCCTTGCTTCACTGTGGAGACTTCTGCTTTATCTTCATGAGAGATTGAACAGCTTCTGTTATTTCCCAACACGCCCTGCATACCTCTGTTCCTAATTCTTTTTGCACGCATATTTTTATCAGCTGGGGAGTTCTCTGAGTCAGGCAGTTGCACTTTGGCAGAAACTTGGCTGGTCCAGATGGATGTGGAGCCAGGACTCATATTGAAGCCTCTGCTTGATGGACGACTGAAGCTTGTGTTGGGCCTTAACATTATTGAATTCTCATGCCTCTTTTCAAGTAGAGTCTGTATCTTTTTATTCTCCTGTAAACAAATGTTTATGAAATCAATGTCATCCTGACTAATAGTAGGTTTCTATTCTTAGATACTGTTTGGATAAGGGGGTTGGAATCCAAATCCTTAGGATTTAGTTCAACTTTGAACTAAATTCCTAGAGCAACCCCCTTATTTGAGCACCCCTGTATGAGCCAGATTATGTGATTCCCTGTACCATCAACCAGTTGACTAATAACTACTCACCCGTTGCCTGTATTTCTCTTCTTCTTTTTCTTTGAGTGTGAACATGTAGTCTTTCAGCATTGCCAGAAGCGGGAGCTGCAAAAGCTTATGTTAGTAGTTTTGTCCAAGAAATTAAGACTTCCTATCATTTGGAATCAGTACTTGATAATCAATCTAGCTGACTTTCATGTCTATTTGATTTTTTTAACGAAATGTTCCAAATTATGGTTCCAATACAAGAAGTTTGCTGTGAAGGTTGTTTTTACAGGTAAAGACTAAAGAGTTAACTATGCAAATACAGACCTCGGTATTTTTTTGTTAGGTCGTTTGTGCAATGTTTACTTATGAATTACTGCATATGTTAATTTATTTACCAGTACTACTTTGTGGTGTCTGTATGGCTATGGCTATTTATATAATACTATTTTTAAAAATTAATTATTGGTTTATGGTAACATAAGATCTGTTTGGTAGTGCAGTATTTTGCATTTTTCCTTTGAGAATCACAATCATTTTGTTAATTGTTTCTTGTATAGATACTTGCTTAGGCTCTCGCCCTGGTATTGCATGATTTTTGATAGTTGAGTGTAGTCTTATACTCTTATCGATTTTGACTTTGCAGTGGCAACATGTATCCCTCATGCATTGTCCTCCAATAATTTCTGATTCTTTTTTTACACCGCCACGTTTTAATGCTAAGGAATAGGTTTGTCCTAGTAAGCTGCCTCTTGCTTGTTTTTCTATGTACAGGAATGAAATATATAGTTTTGCCGGTTTGAACATGATACCATTTCTTCCATGCCTTGCTGTCTGCAAAATATACTTCTTAGCACTAGCCTACAAGTATGTTCTCTTCACTACCACTTTTGCTTTCAAGACCAACTATTCTAATACCTCTGTTCCAAACTAGCTTTGTCCTAAGTGAAATCTCTAACTTTCATCAAGTTTATAGAAAAATGCACCCATCATCTACAACATCAAATTAATTTCATTAAATTCTCCATGAAATATGCCTTGATAGTGCATTTATTTAAACTTGTAGATGTTAATGTATTTGTCTAAAAATTGTCCAAGTTAGAGAAATTTGATTTAGGACAAAGCTATAGTGAACTATAATTTGGAACGGAGGGAGCATTCGTTATTGTACTTAATATACCCTCAGATGATGGCCTTGGAAAAATGCTGTTGTCAATGATGCTATAGCATAATTACAAGTCGTCCAATTAATCACGATTAATCGTCCTAATCGGTCCCTGGTGACCAATTAGGAGCACCGTCGACTTGTACAAGTCGCCCGATTAATCGTGATTAATCGCGATTAATTGTCCTAGTCGGTCCCATGGCGACTAGGTTCGACTAGACGACTTGTAAACATTGGAAATGACCATACAGCTTCCCTTCAGGTTTTTAGTGGCCTATCTTTTTTGTACTTTCTACTCTCTTTAGTTTTTGTTTTTACATGATTACCTCTATTTAATGTTGCATACATAATTTATTCTGTTATTCAGTTTGCTGTTGCAAATAAGCATATTCACAAGGTTCCTTTACAGGAGAAGGTTGAATTGATGAGCTAACATTTACTTGCTGCCACCTTATCCAGTGACTGCCCTTCCAAAAATACCTAGCCTCTCTATCCATAAATTATAAAGGTGCGAATTTAAAATGCTTCTATGTGCCACTACAATACCAAAATTGTTACATTTGTTCAGTGTTTTAGCATCGCTGAAGTATGAAAGTTTAATTCTTTGTAGAGCAATCTAAAATCATGTTTATAATAGTTCAAAGATGGGCTGAAGCCATAAAAGAAGTTACTGGTTACAGTTTTTTAAAAGAAAACATGGGCGATCTAATCTAGGTCAGTCTAGGATAAATATTTATGACAAGTTAAAATCCAAATTTTGAAAGGATGATTTCAGATCAGGTGATTATGTTTGCAGTTCATGAGGTCGCACCTCATCATAGTAGAAGATCTTGTTTCTCTCCTGTTCCCAGAATTGTGTCTTCGCCATTAACTGTTCTACCAAGCCTGCACAATTTCTAGTAAATATATGTGGCATTTCAGTTTCTATTTTTCTCTGTAGATATGATGCATACCTGGAATTTTGTTAACTATAATTCGAGCACGCTCTGCCCTTTTCAAGTGCTTGTGCGCTCCTCTGCTTATTGAGTACCTTCGTTCATCCTGTAGAAAATTATAATCAACTTAGTAAAAAATATACTTCTAGATAAGGCAATGTCTATGACTATGGTCATCAGGCAGCTAGTGCACCCTGCTGTATTCTTCTAGCCATCGCTCTTCATCACATGAAGCCATCCATTTTTCAACCTTATCCATTATGTCTTTCCGGCTTGTGGCCTCCTCTTTTGCTTTGTATATATATTCATCCATTGTCTTTAATAGATCATCATGGACCACATCTCCTGTTCATTTATTCCCCAAATAGTTATATTAGTAAACACATTGGAGACTGGTAAATATACTTCAGCACTGAAACAAAGATAATGGCATATAACTGTGTCGAACACACCTGACATTATCAGATTCATTATTTTGTCCATTTCTGTTTGATAAGGCATGTCCATGTGTGATTTCTTGCAAATTTCGTCGACTTCTGCTCTCTTTTTTAGGAATAGCTCTTTCATTTTGCTTGCCTTCAACTGATTCAGACGCTGAACTTCAGATTCAACCTGTTTCATTCAATATGGTAAAACTAATAACCTATCAGCATCAAGACAGTTACTTGTCTGACATAATTCATATCTGCTTTGAAGTTTAATCTCTGCTCTTTACCTGTTGAATTGTCTCAAGTGTGAGGCTTCCAGGACCTAACATACCATTTACTGAAGTCATTGCGAGTATTTGCCCATATGGTTGACGCTCCTCCATAGTAGTATCCAGAGTATTCCATAAGTTTGTTAATGCTTTTACAAGGTTTTGGAGCTACAAAACAATACCTGCTTTAGTAATGATATTAATGCAGTTCAAGATTCTCTCTCACTTTTTCTTGAATATTCACATGGTATATTTCCTGTTAGAACTAGCAACAAGAATAACTTGCTAATGCTAAAATTATTAATGGGTTCAAAGGTGATAATTTTTGTAAGAAGACCAATGAAGTGTCTTCTGGATGCATTATGCCATTTGCTTTATGCTATTCTTGAACTAAGTATGCTATTATGTTGTTTTATATAACCTGAATATATCCTCTGTTTTTCATTCTGTTACTGTGACCAAGTGAAATGGGGCTACTGGCTACAATGGTTGGTACCAAGAAGAATGACAGATCACCTTTTCCCTTCTATTGCTCTTCTCTTCTTTTAGCTGCTGAACAGTCATATTGAGCTTGTTGAGGATTTCATCACTGATATTCATCGTCTGTTGCTCATTTGGTCCATCTAGCAACCTTGGGTGAACATTAGCAAGTATCTTTGAAGGATCCATTCCCATTACTTTTGCAAAATTGTGAATTAGAACTTTGTATTCTTCCACTTTGCAGAGGCGATCACTCTGGAGAAAATAAAATTCTGAAATCAGATCCAGGAGTATTATAATATGTTTATGACAGTTCATGTTTATCACCAAGTGAAGGAGGCATGTGTACCTTTTCTCTTTTCAGTCTTTGCAATTCGCTTTGGAACTCCTCGAGTTTCTTTAGTGACAGATCTTCTTCGTTCACAGTAACAGCTTCATTCCCTAAGCGTCCTGCAATTTCAGAAGCAATTCTGTGTATTTCAGTTTGAACCTCCATGAACTGCTTTACTCTGGCTTCCTTTCTCATCTGCATTTCTTGTAGGGCAGGTGTAATGGAATTCAGCTGCTCCTTTAGAGGGCCTGCCATTTTTTCAGGCTGCAGAAATGGTTTTCAGGTTAGTTTCCAACCGTTGCTTGTTAGATATGGATAAATGATGAGACCCGCAAGATTTGGATGTTTACTCGTCCTGGGAATGATCTTTCTCCAAGGGATAGCAGCAGGTTGGTAAATTCAGCCTCAGATTCAGCCAAAGCTTGATGCAGCTGAATCCGAGACATATTGGCACTATTTACTTTTCTTCTGTAGACTTCTTGGCATTCCTGCTCAAGCTCTTCCAGTATTCTTTCCCTTTCATTTTGGTCTTGCCCAACTTCATCCCATATCATCTAAGCACCATGCAGAGTTTAGTAAGCATTTCAGCTAGAACTGAACAGAGATATATATATTTTTGTTGTTGTTGAAAAACTTTGTGTACCTTGAGTTCTTGAAGCAAGTAGGCACATGAAGACTCTGGCAGCGCAGCACCGGGAGCTTTTTCAGTCATCTTGAGTGATCCCATCTCAAGGACCTGACAAACTCAGAGCAGATATTGCTGGGCTGAATTCAGCTGCGCGTGGTACATTGCATGCTTAGAGGTGGCCGTGGTGGGCACAGATTTAGCAAGTGTATATGACAGAAAAGCTGCGAAATACAGTGGTGGCTGCTGCTGCGAGTGGGCTTTAGATGCTGGTTTTGCTTGCAAGACACGTAGCATATTTGTGGTGTGGTTGGTGTCGCCATGAGAGCTGCAATGCAATGGAGGGCCGAAGCTTTGCGAAGAAGGGTCTCTCTCTACTCTCTAGCTGATCTGGTGGCCTCTTGAAATTCTAATCATAATAGTAGTATAGCCTGACTAATTAACAATTAATTCTGGAAAAGTTGGGAAGGTCTCGTCTCTTCAGACGTTTCTCCTTTTCATTCATTCAATTCAATTCATGTGCTACTAATGAAACAAGCAAAAAGATGAGTGGTGCTATATCATGCTGATGGCTGCGCTGCATCTTCAGCGGATTGAATTCTGGAGGCTTCAGACGTGAGCTGAGCTTCCAGCTGAAGCCGCACGCTACTGGAGTGATGGGTGCCGCTTTTAACTTTATTGGACATGTGCACCCTTTGGAGAGCGATGTGCCACTTTTTTTGGCTACTAGCTGGTAGATCTGAAAGTAACACAACAATTGCTTGCTTGCCCTGACTGTTGGGTTGGCGGCAGGCTTCTGTTAGCTGAAACTTTCGTGCTCTTGTTTGTTCCTAACCACGAGACATAGGATATCAACGACGCCCTTTTTTTCTGAACTGAAACTGAAAGCAAGGTGTTTGCATATGTTTTTACCTTTTTGTTATGGCATCAATGTTTGCTTATCTGAATTCAAGCTTATAATGGTAACAAGGCGTCGTAATATCATTTCGTGCCTCGTGTTGGCATGTCGCGTTGCGGAACTAGATGTCATGTCAGCGAGAGGTATAGCAACCTCCCATCTTACCGCAATACCATGTCCCGGTTCAGGGATCGCAAGTTGCCAAGAAAGGTGGCTGAGAGCCTGAGAGTTGAGACTGGCCATCCGGAACGTCAAACAAGCAGGAAAAACCCAAGATGGTTGGGTTGCCGGTATCGTATCGGTATGGAGCATCCAACGTTGCTCTGGTTTTTGCTTCAAAAATGGGCTCAGAATCAGATGGAATAAGATATCAACGGGAAACTCGTCTTCTTCTTCCATTTGTTAGTGAAAGATGGAGATATATGCATTAATCCGGTTGAACCGTACCCTAACTCTCTGTTGGTGAAAGCTTGTCGGCTGGCACCTAACAGAGGGCCATAATGCCATGGACCCGTCATGGGCCAGGGCCATGACATCCAACAAGTCGAGATTAACCTGTGATTAGGGCCTGTCTGAAATAACTCGCCTTCTCAGGGAAAAGGTACTCCAGGTAGCAGTTCAGGTCAGAGTGTGATTATGAGCCTGGGGAAGCAGTGACTTAAATCTGCTTGTAAACTTTGAAGATGGCTTTGACATTTGCTGGGCATTTTTTCTTGCAAGTATATCACCGAAAATGGAAGCTGCAGAATTTTTTTTTTTGATAACTTCAGCAAGTTGAGTTGAGGGCCGCAGGAGATGCCATACGTGACCACGTACACAACGGCACCTAACACAAGGTCTTCACAACTCAGGCTCAGCTGGTAGGTATTCCATCCATTCCAAATTACAAGGTATTCCGAGAATCTTGGAGAGTCAAAACATCTTAAGTTTGACCAAAATTATAGAGAAAATTACAAAAATTTATAACATCAAATAGTTATACTATGAAAATATAATTAATGAATAATCTAATAATACTTAATTGGTTTCATAAATATTATTATCTTATCATATAAATTTGGTCAAACTTGAGATCCTTTGACTCTCCAAGATTTTTGAAATGCCTTATAATTTAGGTTTGGAATGTCTTATAATTTGAAACAGATAGAGTAGATAATAAGACTGTCCGCACTCGTCATCCTCTATATCCATCCTCTAAAAGGAATATTCTATCCTAGTCATCAAGATTCTTTCCTCTATATCATTTTCTTCCGCACTCATTCATCCTCTATATTATCCTCTATCCACTGTAGGACCCACGTTTCAGAATAATTTTATTTTTTTCTCTCTCCATCCTTCCTCTCTATCTCCGCCCGCTCCCCTCTCTCCCCATCTTCTTCCTCCCAGCCGCCTCCCTCCCCCTCTCTCTATCTCTCCCTCTCCCTGCTCGCGCAGCTCCCTGCTCCCTGCTCGCGCAACCTCCATGGTCGACCTCGAGCGGGCGCGCTCGGGCGGCTCCGCAGACGCGACGGCGGGCGAGCTCGGGCGGCTCCGCAGACGCGACGGCGGGCGAGCTCGGCCTCGCACCGTACCCTGTGTCACGCTCGCCTCCGCCATGGCCGCCGAGGGGCAGGTCTCGGTTGCGGGCGAGCTCGGCGCGCGGCGGGCCACCCCAACCCTGCTCCCTCCGTCGGCGGCGGGTGCGGCCCCCTCCCTGCTCCCTCTGGCGCGGTGGAGCTCGGGGCAGGGCGGCACGGAGGAGCTCGGGGCTGGGCGGCGGACTGGCGGCGGACGCGCGCGCGGCGGATGGCTCGGCTCTGCTCCCCTTCTGCCGGTGCTGCTCCCCCTTCCGGACGGGCGCGGAGAGGCGTGCGGCGTGGTGGGGCCGGCTCGGGGCGTAGCGGATGCCCTGCATCCCGCTAGATGTAGCGGACGGAGGAAGGAATAGAGGATGAGCTGGCGATTTGGCGGACACCGCTGCAGCGATTTGGTCCGCTATCCGCGGATAGCGGACGCGGATAGCGGAGCCGGTGCAGACAGTCTAACAAGTCAGCACCATCTACAGAGAACTAGTAGTAGCTATCACTACTCATCATCCCCTCAGGTGGCCAACGTCATCGAGAAGCAGCAGCGGTCGACCGGTCGTGCACGCAGACGCAGCTGAGCACGTCGCGGACTCGCGGTAGTCCCTGCCGACGGTGGAGTAGTATGGCCTTGCCGTCACTGCTCTTCTTGTACTCGAATAGTAACGAGTGGTTCAACGCTGTGAGCTTCATGAACCCGTAGTCCTTGTCACGGAAGAAGCTCCACTTGCTGATCTAGCTCGCTCTTAACTAGGCTTGATCTAGCTCTGCTTGGGCCAGAGGAAAAAGGAAAACTAGCCACTTTTGCTCCGTTTAGAAGAGGCGATGAGATCCTCCACCTCTGCAGTGCAGTTGACTGTTATGCAGTTGGCTCACTGATGGCGGGATTGATTGCAATCAGACCCACCATTGAACCCACAACATGCAGAGGAATTGGTTGATTAGAAGAGATGGGTTCAGGGACAGAGGACAGTGGAAGCGAAATTGGGCCTCCACCCCCCCCCCCCCCCCCTGACAGAAGTTCTCAATCGCTAATGCTACGATTAGGGCGTCCGTCCGAACGTGTGCATTCGGACGCGCCCCATTCCTGACTCTGCGCAGCGAATCAGGCCCAACAGTAATCAATCTGCTTCCCTCTACCTTCTCTTCATCTCTACCCAACGACATAACTCCCACCGATGGAAATCCCCACTCGCTTCGCTCGTGGCGGCTTCAACGCATTGGGCGCCCGCCCCACTCCGCCCGACACCCCCATCCCTTTCCGCGCCGCATCTGCCGTCACGCTGAGCCCACTCTTCCAGAACCTCGCCACGCCGCGTCCACTCCTCCTCTAGAACCCCGTCAACACCGGAGTGGTCGACGAGTCGGACGTCATCAACAGCGTGGGGGACAACGACGACGACCTCTTCCGAGCACTCATCAATGCGGACCTCCCTAGCAGGGACCTCAACCTCGGCATGTGGAAGCTCCTAGCTGTTGCAGCGCTCTCCTTCGTCGGCATGCCCACGCTGCTCGGGTACCTCACTCAAGCAGCAAGGTGACATTGCGCAGCGTATGTTGCAAGCTTACATTTCAATGGTTTTAGATGTTTCATCTGGATGTTTCCAGTGTTTCATCTTGATGTTGCAAAAATAGATCGTGATGTTGCACATGTTGCAAAGGCTATACACGTCTGTTTCAAGTATATGTTCCAAATATTTTATTTGTTTTTCCAGACATTCATTGCAAGTGCTTCATCAGGATGTTTTATATGTTTCACACGTATGTTGCAACTATTTTATCTAGATGTTGCATACATTTGTAATGGTTTTCAAGAGTTTTTGCAAGTGTTTCAGACACTAGTTGCAATTGTTTCATCTGAATGTTTTAAAAATAGATCGCGATGTTCCACATATTGCAAAGTGACTCATCTGTCACAACCGTCTGCTATAGCTTCTTGGGCGCCGTGCATGCGCGTGGGAGGAGCGGAGGGATGGAGCGTTGCTCAGCCGCGGTGCGGGAAGCGGAGGGCGATGACGGTAGGGGCACAAGCAGTCCCCGCGCGGCATGCGAGTGCAGCAAGCAAAGGGGGTGCGAGTGGATAGCAGAGGGGGTGCGGACGGATAGAGGCACAAAGTGAGGGCACAGTTTCCTAGGAGCCATAGACGCCGACGTTAGACGCAGAAACGAACTGCCGTCACGGGGCATACGGCCGAGCCCTGTTAGTGCCGGGCCGATAAATCCCTAGCAGGATGAACTGCATGTCTATTTAATATGTCACCAAGATTTAACGCTAAAATGAGCAATTTGTCACCCCCTCCGGCCCACCCCCGCTTATTGTTGGGCCACGCTCCGTCATTGGATCGGTGGTCGAAATAGAAAAAAAAAAATCTGTAAGTATGCAAATCCATATCACGCGTAGAATCCCTGTCTTCCTGCTGCTCCTAGCTACTGTTCACCTACGGCACGCCATTCACGATCTGCCGCGTGGTGCTAGCCAATAGTAGACTAACCTTCACATCTGCTCCCTGGCATATATAAAATAGTATAAGATGCTCGATATATCATGGTGGTTTAGTGATTTCTAATTGCGTTTAAACTGACCTAACTACAGAATTAGTTCAGAAACCTGTTCGGTTGAGCTAAGCTTTTAATCCATGTTACAGACTACCTACAGGTACTTTTAGCCATGCTATTTTCCTCATCTAATGACTCAATCTGTCCATCCAGGTAGAATTTTGAGTATGTTCTTCTCTAGTCATGATTTACCTTTCCATCGGTTCCCTTTTTTCAGTTTCGGATTCCACAGTAATCTTGTGTACATATGCTTTTTTCCAAAGACCATGTCCTAGCGTTTGGCTCATGTAAGATACTCTATCGTCACTGTTTATCGACAATAACCTGCCTTTCAAGGAAAAATTGAATTGATTCCTAACTATAATCTTATTTAACTATTAACTGCAAGGACTGCTCTCAATATTAGAGTTCTAAGCTTTGTTGGACACAATAAATGAGGCCTTATTCAGATTGGAATAGGTGTAATTTCCAATTAAGATATCACCTTTCACTTTGATCTTTTAGTTTAGAGCTTAATTTTTCTTGCAAACTTAGCAGTAATTGCACCATACTTTTGTGGGGGTTAACTTTTTTTTTTGCAATACTTGCTTCATACCCTACTTACCATTGTCATTGTCTCTACTACATATGATGCTTTTCTTTTGCACTGATTTTTTTTTCTCGAATACGCAAAAGGTTTGCGTATCATTTGTATTAAGGAGAATTAGAGTTTACATAACACGCCCTTAGGCACACTAGGGGGAAGAGAATTACAGTGAAGATCAGCCCTCCCTTCTTTTGCACTGATGATATCCATAGTTCAAAATTACCAATTTGCTCAGCTAACTATGACACTCCCGGTGAATTTGACAGTATTCGTATTATATACAGGGTATTCAAACTTAATCAACTGCGTGACTATATATCTTTTCCTTTTCAGCCAAGAAATTCGTCCAAGATGTTGTGTTGGGTGTTCAACATTTGTTAGGCCACTTATGTATGTACCGTTTGTAGAAAATACAAAACTCGAACAAGCTTCTAATTTTTCACTATTAATGTATTCCGCTCCTTATAGCTTATAGAAACCCTCCATAGTCCTTTGCAGATTCTTCCTCCTCAGTTTATTGCCTGCAGACTTCAGAGTCTAAAAGGAAAATGAAACTTTCTTTGGTACATATTCCTTAATTGTGCTAGCTTGGAGTTGTGAAAAATGTTTATTCTTCAATTTCCTTGAAGGTTTCGTGGTCAGAAACAACCTATGAACATTATTTTCTTTGAAGATAGAACAAACATGTGTAGCTGTTGCTATCGCCCAAAACTTATATTGTACCTTGCAATATGCTCACATGGCTTTGAAAAAGGCATACAGAGATAGAGCTACTGCTTTTTTTTTTGGCAATACAATAGAGCTATATTGCTACATACACGCAAGCCTAACAGGCTAAAATGTATAAACATCCGAGGCCCAAAAGCGTCCTATCCAACCAACCCAGCACATGCACAACTAAAAAGAAGCCCACAAGGGCCCAATTCCCTCTTTATTTTATTCAAAAACATAAATTGGGCTATGTGCTGCTGAGGGCGGATATGAAATCCAGCAGACAAGATGCATTGGAGCACGTACACTAGTACTGCCTCCATCATAGAAAAAAAAATACAGTTCTAGAATAGTTTTCAATCAATCTCTTAAAAGTTTAACCAGAAAACATGTTTCAGCCTTGCAGGGCCAGCAACATCTTAGACAGAACAAAAGTGTGCTGCCCATTTCATAGCGGATGAGTTGGATGTTTCGTTTCTAGTGGCCCGACATGTGTTTGGCTCGTTTAGAAACCAAAAGCTCTCTAACTCGATGACGGATCTAGTATGGAAGTTCAAGGGTTGAAAGTTCATCTTCAATCTCGAGACTCTCCTTCTCAAAACAGCCATGGCAAAAATTCATAGAGCGGCTCTAGGGGGCTCCATGGGATCAGCGGCGATAGGGGGCTTGAGCCCCCCCCCCCCCCCACCCCCACCCCACCGCTAGATTCGTCTCTACTCTAACTTGTCAGTTGTTACATTGAGTATACATAAACAATAGTGCAGTATAAACTTTGATTGATTCCATAGCAAGAGTTAGTTTGAAAGATTCCAAGAGTCTTGACTGACCTTTTGGTGGAGAATAACCAACCAAAAATAGCCACCCCAAACTATAGATGGCCATGCAGTCCGCAGCCCAATGGCATGGCCCAAAGCTCGGTATTTTAGCCTGGCACGGCCCAGTGACTAGCAGGCTCGGGCTGGCCCAGGTGGTGCATAGGGTTGTACGTGCCTGGGCCATTTCCTAGGCACGGCAAGCGGCACGGCACGGTCCGATAATCAGCCGGAGGCCCGATACAAGCCCGCTATCTAAGTCAGCCATCCTATAAATTGCTCTAACCCTAATCTCCCGACCCCCCCCAATTCCTACTCCCGATTTTCCCCGTATGCCACAACCATTGTCGTTCTACTCCCGTAGCTTCTTCATCGAGGGATGTGCGCCCCCTCCCTCCCCGCTGACTTCTTCCTCTTCCCTGTCGGCTTCTTCAGCAAGGACGCCCGCAGCCGTCCTCCCTCCTCCGCGCCAGCTTCTTCGCCAAGGGGTGCGACCCCCTTCCTCCTTCGGCTTATTCGGTAAGGGAGGCGTGCCCCGTTCCTCCTCCCCATCGGCTTCTTCGGCCAGAGCCATTGCCTCCGCGACGCCTGGCCCCACTTCCTCCAGGCTCCGGTTCGAGCGCAGACGCCGCCGGAGGAATCTCAGACTCGTACCCTACCGCGCCGCCTCCTCCTCCCCAACAGCGTGGCTATTTTTGGGTCACAGGCTGGCCCGGCCTGCTACAGGTGCCGTGCTTTTCTAGCCAGCTCGGCCCGAAAAAAGGCACGCAAAGTCGTGCTTGGCCCGATGTGGCCAGGTCGTGCTTTCTTCGGACTCGGGCCGGGCCGGGCCTCCCATTTGGTCATCTATATTACTCTAAACAGATCATAAATCAGTTGGTTAGGTTTCTTGTGGTGGATCTTATCCACCCGGGTTGAAGTCCTTGACTTGGTATGGGTGCTCGCATTTTTCTGGATTTATTCCAGGATTTAATGGCGTAGACGACGTCTCCATCGACAGCGAGGCATCAGTGGTGACTTTGTGAATATGAGATCTACCGGCTCAGTCCTTCGGAGGTGCTCATATGGGTAGGGTTTACGTACGTGTGTTCATAGCGGTGAGTGTGTGTACGTGTTGCGGGCGTCTGCATCGTACTGTGTAATTCTTAAAAATGAAACAAAGGGGAGTATGTATGGATACATGGCCGTATGGGTTTCGCTGCGCTGCGACGAAAAAACAGTCTCGTCTTGGCTTGGCATGCCATTGCCATTGCTATGCGGCCATGCCAGCCTTCCACGGTGACAGTTCCACTCGCCTGCTGCTGCTGCCGATGATATGGATCGCCGGATCGGATCCCAGGAGCTGGAGCCTCGAGCAACACGCAGCAGCATCTCTGCGCGCTCTCTTTTGTAGTTTTGTTTGCTTCCCCCAGCTTCAGGCTTCAGCCTTCGTTCTGGAACGAAGACAAACAGTACTACACCACCACAGCTCTGCAAAACCGGCCTATCCTGACATGACGATTGTTCTCAAAATGCAGCATTTGTTCCGTTAAGCTTCAGCAGAATACAAATCCAAGAGTTCCAGATTTGGCTAAGTCCGGAATGGAGTTTCAGTTTCGGGTACCTCACGTTGGAGCTTTATATCTTGCAACACAAGCTGATCCAGACCTTGATCCTTAAATAAAAGTTGTAGAACATGGCCCCGTTCGGCTGTGTTGATAAGCTGGCTGAAAAACACTGTTGGCTAATTTGTTGTGAGAGAAAAATATTGTTTCGGCTGAAAAAACAAGCTGAAAAAGACGGATTATAAGCCGGGTGAACAAAGCCCATATCATGGGGAACAAACTTTGTTTAATGTCCCAGAGCTAATTCACCAAACATCGTCTTCGGGTTTGGCTCCAACACCACATCATTCACGCGTTTCAGCTAGCGTACCTAAATGAGGTGCAACAATACATATGTATGAACACATAGAAATACCACAAGCAACCATTTACTAAGCATCAGGCTCACCCATAACCAGCTTTATCTAAAGCAAGAACTAATTACAAGTTTAGCCCAAAACAAACGCTAGTTAAGGTAGCCAACTTAGGATGAGCACAGAATCTGAACAGCAGCACAATAGTTCTTGTTTTAGCAAAGATGTATAGTAGGACTGTAGGACTACGTCTCAATATCACATTGCCAAAATCTCTAATTTGTTAGAGAATGTTGTTATGCACTGCTGCTACTTGCATGCATTGCAGCGGCAGTTCCCAGAAGCCTAACTACTACTACTGCCAGTTCTATCTGTTGCTGGTTTCATCTGCTGATTCCACTTGATTGTTGTTGTTTTTATGAAGAACTAGAACTGGATAGATTTTTATAAAACTTTTCAACCACAGGTGCCAAACTACAACACAATAATACTAAATAGTTTTGTGGCCAGACTTACCTGGAGCAACACGCAGCAGCATCTCTGTGCGCTCTCTTTTGTAGTTTTGTTTGCTTCCCCCAGCTTCAGGCTTCAGGCTTCAGCCTTCAGTTCTGGAACGAAGACAAACAGCACTACACAACCACAGCTCTGCAAAACCGGAGCCTATCCTGACATGACGATTGTTCTCAAAATGCAGCATTTGTTCCGTTAAGCTTCAGCAGAATACAAATCCAATGCAAAGATGTATAGTAGGACTGTAGGACTATGTTCAATATCACATTGCCAAAATCTCAAATTTGTTAGAGAATGTGGTTATGCACTGCTGCTACTTGCATGCACTGCAGCGGCAGTTCCCAGAAGCTTAACTACTAGTACTACTGCCAGTTCTATCTGTCGCTGGTTTCATCTGCTGATTCCACTTGATTTTTTTATTTTTGGAATTCCACTTGATTGTGACTGTCAGTCAGTGAACACTGAAACAAAGATTTTTTTTTAAACAAAGAGTCAGTGAACACTGAACAACCCCGGCTGTCTCTTGCTTCTCCGATCCTAGCTAACCCATACTACAGCTAAGCTAATCACATGACGGCCCAAGAACATGAACTCGGCGTTCATCAGCGACTGCTGGTCGTGGAAGGTGGCCTTCCAGCCTCCAGGTCCGCCGTCACCCGTCAGCGCCTTGGTCGCCGCGTCCTTGCCGTCCTTCTCCTTGCTGCCGTCGTCCTGCCTGTCTTTCTCCTTGCCGTCCTTCTCCTTGCCCGGAGCCACCACGTCTCTGGGCGCCGCAGCTTCTCTGGCAGGGCCTTGGCGTCCATGGTCCCCGTGCCCGTCACCTGGTCCTTGCCCATGCCCATGCGCACCTGCTCCACTCCTGCCTGAATGGAGCCAAAGTTAGTTGATCCCATCGCGAGTGCAAGTGTGTAGTACCTTTGATCTTGAAGAGCTTGCTGCGGATACGGTTCATGCAGGCATGCAGCCGTCGCCGGCCGATATTCCTATTGTAGGACCTATCGGCTAGCGGACTGCCGACAGGGCCTTATCGGTCTCCGCGCCGCCGACAGGCCTTTCGGCTCGATAAGCTCCTGTCGGGCCTGCACAAGCCGATAGGATCCTTGTTATTGTTGTTGCCGCCGACGAGGTCGACCTTCTTCATGGTTTTGTTGGCGACGCGGTCTCACAGCTTCTTGGCGTCGAAGCGCCCCAACACCGTCACGGTGCCCTTGTCCAGCTCCATTGCCACGCCCTGCACGCCTGCCAAGTTAACGAGCGCAACCACCGGCGACCAGTTGGCGTTCCGTCCCCTGGGCAAAGGCGCGGCGCGCGTTGCTTTGCTTGCCTCGGTAGCGGCGGACGGAGCTGCGGATGCGCTTGGCGCAGCCGTCGCAGTGCATGTCCACCTTGAGCACCGCGTTTGGACCATCTGGTTTCCCATGCCAGATCGTCCGCCGGTCCTGACTCCTGACGACTTCTATTAATTGACTGGACTCTGCTGACTTGTTGACGTGGCATGTGGCCAGACCATCCGATGTCTATAGCTGGAATGTCCAACACTCCATGGAAGTGTCAGGTTGCTCAGTCGTAATTAAGGGGGTTTTTTTTTTGTTTGAGGAGTTAAAAGTTTAATTCGCACTGTAGCACTTTCGTCTTATTTGATAAAAAGTTTCCAATCATAAAGTAATTAGGCTTAATAGATTCGTCTCGTGAAAAACCCCTAAACTATGTCAACATGCATGCAATTTTTTTTTACATTTAGTACTCCATGCATGTGCCGCAACATTCGATGTGATGAGAGTTAAAATTTAACTCCCCAAACCAACATACTCCCTCTGTTCCTTAATATGTGTCTCTAGAAAATCGTGTTTCCCTTACAGACACGTTTCCCAGACGATACTTATAAAGGGACGGAGAGAGTATATTTTAGACAACATCAAGCTCAATTTAAACATGAATTTATATCTGCAGTTCCTCTATTCTAAATTCTAAGTCATTTTTTTTAAGTACATGATTTCTGTTTATATGCTACATCTACATGATGTATAATTAATAAAAGCTACTATGTACCTAGAAACGCATCAGCGATTTATAATTTGGAACATAGGTAGTGTTCCATGATAATTTTATATTATCAATTTTTATTTAGATAGAGTTCAGCCATCAATATTATTTTTACTTAATATTGTATAAGAGGGATCACAGCGCGACACCCCTGTCGTGCGCTATGCATACAGATACAGTTACAGTGTGCCTTCACGGGGCACATTATTCTACTAATAGGTGATTTGACACATTTTATTTGGACCAAAGCCAAAACTTCCTAGGTGGCCAGCGTTGTCGGGAAGCAGCTGTCGTGCACGCATCGGAGCACGTCGCGGTAGTCCCTGTGGATGGTGAAGGAGTCGTAGACCTTGCCGTCGCTGCTCTTCTTGTACTCGAACAGCAGCGACGAGTGGTTGAACGCCGTGAGCTTCGTGAAGCCGAAGTCATGGTCGCGGTAGATGCTCCACTTGGGGATCGCCGTTGTGTAGTTCGACAGGTGGCAGCCGCCGCCGCCGGCCACCACGAAGATGGTCCCGTTCATCGTCCCGGAGTAGTGGCTCTTCTCGCTGGTCATGCACTGGCTCTGCTCCATCGTTCATTCGTTGCAGGTTATTATGTTAGGAATATATATACCAAGAATTGTCGCAGAATTTCCTGCATTATAGCTAGGTTACCTGGTACATGGGGCAGGTCCTCTCGTAGTTATGGACGTGGCCAAAGTAGGCGATGTCGACGCGGTACTTCTGCCAGAGCTTCTGCAGGTTCTCGCGGCCCTCGGGCTCCTCGAAGGACCCTTCGCCGGCGTACCAGGCGTTGGAGGAGTATCCCAGCACGCGGTGCGTCGCGAAGATGAGCCACGGCTGGTGCTTCCGGTCCACCGTGGACAGGCAGTGCTCGATGAAGTCGTACTGCGGCGTGCCCATCCGCCAGTCGTGCTCCGAGTCGGCGACGCAGAAGCGGAACATGCCGTAGTCCACCTTGTACCAGAAGTTGGCCCTGTTCTCGGCGGGGTAGTAGTAGTAGGTCTCGGCCGGCACGCCGCACTCGCCGCCGGAGTCCTCCACGTCCCAGAACGCCGCCGTGTCGGGCCAGTCCCGCTCGTGGTTGCCGCTGGCCACCATGTAGGGCTTCCGGGCCGTGATGGGCGCCACCTGCGCCGTGAACTGGTCCCACTGCGAGATGTAGCCGTTGGCGTACGGCATGTCGCCGATGTGGAACACGATGTCGTAGTTGTCCAGGTCGCTGATCAGCGCGTCCGTCGTGTTCAGCGACCCCGGCTGGTACGCCGCGTACTCGTTCGACCCGTCCCGCTCCGCCTTTCCCATGTCGCCGAACACGATGATGCGCTGCAGCGACTTCTGCCCCGGCGACGGCGGCGCGCGGAACGAGTAGGGCTTCCCCCACACCACGGACCCGTCCGGGAGCTCGTGCCCGATCCTGTAGTAGTACCTGAATCGATTGCAAGTCCAAAACAGAGTACGTTAGCTCACAATCCTGTCACATTTCGACACTGGCAGCAGAAGGTGAAGTGCAATGGCAGTGTACTCACTCCTTGTTGGGCCAGAGGTCCCTGAGGAAGGCGGTGTGGATGAAGCCGGGGTCCCTCCACCCGACGGTGCGCGCCGGCTCGCCGCACATGCTGCCTTGGTTGAAGGTGAGCGTCCCGGCGGGCGCGCGCGCGGTCTGCTGGGGCTGGGCGGCGCCGGCGACCAAGGCGCCCCACTCCACGAACGGGTACGCCTCGCTGATGTCGTAGCCGCTGGTCCATGTCACCGTCATCTCGTCGTGGGACTTGCCCTGCGCGAGGCGCGGGACGGCGGGAACACCGGCGCCTTGGGGTTCTTGAACGAGATCGGCTCCGACACCGCGATCAGCTTCGGCTGCATATATGCATGGATGGATCGATGGATGTGCAACGATGAGACATACAGACGGCCTTGATTGCCAGTTAATTAGCAGAGGTGAGGTGACGTACGTTGTCGAGGCCGCCGGTGAAGAGGGCGAAGGAGAAGTCGGAGCGCTGGTTGATGAGCTGCAGCCGGATGCTGCCCTTGCCCCAGTAGATGTAGTTTTCAGAGTAGTTGGCGAATTGATACTGCGTTCACCCATTTATATATGCAGCAACACATGCACAATCTTTTCAGTGAAAGAAATAAAGATCGTCTACAGATTAAGTTCAGACAATGGATATATATATTTCTCTTCCATTCAGAGTTCAAGCACGAAGATTTTTAGAGCCTGATACGGTTGCAAATTACTAGATAGTTACCTTGATGGGTGCTGTGCAGAGATAGGGTTCTTCTGCTGGCCATGGGTTAGGACACGTTGCCGACGAGCTGCATACATACACACCCATCAAATGACGGCGAAGATGCGTCGTCGTCGATCGTCAGCCATTTGATGGGGTTGCAATACTAAATTTGCACAAGTCTGAAACTTACTTGAATTCAGATGGAGAGAAGACGCCGATCCAGTCGTCGTCGGACGGGTCTGTCCAGCCGTACTTCACCGTCACCCACTCAGTGTCTTCTCCCTGCCACATCCAAAAACATTGAGAAACAAAGCATGTATACATGGTGTGCAAGTGAAAATGTATACATCCAAAAACAACTCGAAAAGTTTGACAACAAAGCAAGTGAAAATGTCTGGGTCGTGTCGCGGCCGGCCTGGGAGGGTCGGAGCACACAACCACAACGCTAATCTAAGTTGCCGGCCGGCGTAGCGTGCGCAGGCCGTAGGGGCACGGGTACGTGCCTGTTCGCCGAGCAGCGACGACGGGGTCACCTCCACGAACGCCGACGGCTGCATTTCGACGGTGGCCTTGTGGACGGCGATCTTGGACAGCGGCTGGATCCCTTCCGCCGGGGACGCGCTCGCTGTCCCCGCCAACATGGCCACCGCCGCGACCAGCACCACCACCAGAGCGGCCGCCATCGTCGCCGCCGCGCCTCCCGATGACGACCACGCCATGGAAACTAAAACAGCTAGCTAGCATTACATCACGGGCTGCCGGATCCGCCTCGCTTTAAAACGACAGTAGACAGTAGTCTACTGGCGACGGCGTGTCCGGCTGACGTGGGCTACCGGCGACGGCGAGTTAAAATAGTCCGCGCGTGTTCCACGCAGGGCGTGGGCAATTGGGCATCACCTCTTTTATTACTGTGTGAGCTTGATCCTGTAGTGACGACGGCCAGGCCTTTTGGCAGGCAGGCAGGCAGGCAGCATTTTGTCCCGGATGCCGGCCGGATCCCTGTAGGTTGTAGGAGTAGCTATCAGCATGTCAGTCGTCTCTGTCATCTCTGACGGTGCTCCTGCCATTATTGGGGCCTTATTTGCCGCGCAGAATCGGCGTCGGTTTGACCTAAGGCCTTGATTACCCAATTTTTTCACTCTCTATCACATCAATTTTTGATGCAGGCATGGAGCAGTAAATGTAGATAAAAAAATAACTAATTGCACAGTTTGATCGTAAATCATGAGACGAATCTTTTAAGCCTAGTTAGTCTATGATCGAACAATAATTGTCAAATACAAACGAAATGCTACAGTTCCAAATTTTTCTAACTTCTTCAATCTAAACAAGACCTAAGAGCAAGGCTAATAGAAACGCCGGCAGCAGGCTGCAAGAAGGCTGGTACCAGTGCCACGTACTCCCTCTGTCCCAGAAAGAGAGTCATTCTGGCGCCGGTGAGTTGTCCCACAAACAGTGTCGTTTTAGACACTGGACCCCACCTGTGAGGCTGTGCAGGCCTACGATCTTATGTCTTCGTCCGATTCCTTCCGTCCATCCCCACGAAAGCGCCCTGTTCCGCATATCCCGCACCGTCGCGCCCGTCTTCCTCTTCTATTCCGCATCCTGTGCTGAGGTGGAGGCCATCGACATCGAGTTGGAGCGGGCCGGCGTAGCAGCGGACCGGAGCAGAGTGGCCAGCCCCCAAGCGGAGCGACCAGCGTGGAGGTAGAGCGACTCGGCGGTGAGCCGGCGAGGCTAATCTGGCGGCGCATCCCGAGTGGGCCCCGCTGCTCGCTTCTTCTACTTCGTCGGTGCCCCCTGCCCCTTCTTCTCCACTGGCATGGCAGCGGGGATCCGAAGATCCGGCCCGTTCCTCATCCATGGCTCTCGACATGGAGGGGATGGCGGATGGCGTGGCACAGGAGAGCCGGAGATCCAGCCCCACCCTCGTCCACCTTCTCCTCCACCCGCGGCCGCCTCCCATTCTCCTCTACCGGCGCCCCTCCACCTCTTCTCCACCAACGTGGACGAGTGCTGCCCCAGGCCCGAGATGCCTCCGCGCCGGCAAGGAACGCTCGCTCGCCCGAGTGTCCCTGCGTAGGACGGGCGCGACCCGCAGGCCGACGAGGAGGACGGAGGCCACCCTCCTCGCATCTTGGAGCGGCCGACGCGGACGTGGAGGTGGAGCAGCTGGCGTGGGAAGGTGAAGGCGGAGGAATCGATGGTAGTTTGTCTGGCATTCATAGGGGCATTGAGGTCATTTTCCTTCGGTATTGGTAGCTGTGCCATCTCCCAGAACGACTATTATTCTAGGACGGAGGGAGTATGTGCATAGCTTTGGTCATATACTAAGCAGGCTGAGAGAATAGGCGGTAAAGAAAGCTCTGCATTTAATGCTTGATAGAGAGAGGGAGAGGGCTTTCCGCCTGCGCACAGGCTGCAAGCCGGCACATGTCCCTCGATGTGTGTGTTGTGCCCGGCGGTAAGGTTAGTGCCCGCTCAACCATCTCTCTCCTAACGTGGCAACTTTTCTGATGCCCTAGAGTTCATCTCGCCAGCTCTTCGCCGCTTATAATATTTGCTCTAAGCATGATTGGGCCAGCTAATCGCACAGGGGTAACCATTCTCTGATTTCATTTACACCTTGTTCGCTTGAACTACTTTTTAGCCAAAAAACAGTGTTTTTCTCTCACAACAAATCAACATAAGTATCAATATAAGCCAAATTTCAACATAAGCGAACATGGTTGAGTTATCCCCTCGTCGGCATATGCTTGATCAGATCGGCCGTGTGCGCGAATAGTAGACCAACACATAAGACGACGCGGTTATTTTAGGGTTTGGTATGGCTCTAAATGGCTCTGATTTCTTGTTATAGTGTACGGAGAAGGTGGAGCCGAGGAAGGCAAAAAGTGATAGTTTCAACGGCTTCTAGTTCATTTTGATTTTACAAGATTGAAAGGAAAGACGACTCCTCACTATAGTGTATGGAGAAGCCAAAGGCACCGAAGCCATTCGAAGCTCTCCCAAACACTCGCTGTAAGGCCAGTCTCAGTGGGAGTTTCATCTGCATTAAATAGGTTGTCACATATGTATTTTTGATAACATGGCAATGTATTTAAGAAGAGAAAAGAAATACGTTTTATGAGGATAAAACTCTCTTGACACGATTACCAACTCTCTATGAGTCATAAAATTAAATGCCTATGAAACTGTAGAATGAAAGTTTCCATATTGAGAGTGAGTGTTTCATCCCAGTTTCATTTCATTGTGTATGACATGGTAGTCTTAGAAACAACGCTAAACTATCCACGGAGACTAGCCTAATTGCACGTCTATGGGACTAGGTCACACAACCATCACTATGTGGATGTCGACAGCGCTCAAACGAGGCCAAAGCGCGGATAGTCCATTATTCCAAGCACCACGTGATGGAGATCGCTACAATGGTGTGGAGCCAACGCCTCTTGTCCCTTCTATCCCATGGTGGCACCACCGAACAAGAACAAGGGCATGCCGATTATTTATTTCGCCGTTATGGGCGGGAGTGGTGGCGTGGAGCCAACGCCTCTTGTCCCTTCTATCCCATGGTGGCACCACCGAACAAGAACAAGGGCATGCCGATTATTTATTTCGCCGTTATGAGCGGGAGTGGTGGTGGTTAATAAGGAACGAGGACGGTGAGAGAGCTCATCCCATGGAGATCAAAAGCGGAGGAAGAAGAACGAGGTTGATGACCGCACAAAGAAGGTGACCATGCACATAAAGGAAACACCAACGGTACTTTGTAAAAAAAAACACACATCAACATGTGGATCCCGCAATTGTTTTTGAAGAAAGTGTTAACGGCATAATGGCATATTGTTGCAGAGGTATCCGTTACACTGGCTACATGACGTGGTCAGAATTATAGCTAGCAAGCTAGCTGTCTTGCTGAAAATGCCCTAACGCTATCCTTTTCGCATCTTACTATATATCCTACTGATTATTTAACAGTGAAGTGAATGAGATTCGTTCTTGTGTCCCATCCAAAATGGAATCATGTCATAATGCATCATTACCGTCTTGCAGCTTCTGATAATCAAGTCAAACTAATATAAATTTGACTAAGTTAGAAGTGATGAAAAACACAGCTGTGTTGGGTAGCGATTCAAATTCTTATAAAAATCATTTCTGATTGATATTCTTTTAGGAATTAACGTTTTGGATGATGAATCGTCATCACTTTATAAGACCGATTGGCTAGTAGTTTGCATTTTGGTTCATATAACAAGATATATATTTTTTAAATCGTATAAATAAAAATATGCTTAAAAATCTATTATTATATGGGTGAAGAACAACTTAAATACAATCTATTTAACTTATTGCACCAAACAAGGATTATAATTGAAAAAATACGATTGCTTAAACAAAAGGCAAAAGTGATTGATCTGGGAAACTTGTCTTTTGCAGATTCAATCGACCAGTGTAAAAAATGAGAATCATTTTGGAGTAATTCTGATTGAAACATCTTGGGTTTGGCTCTTTAGCCGTGATTTTTCAATTTTCAGTGTGATTCTGATCGGAACGTCTCGGGTTTGGCTCTTTAGCCGTGGTTTTTCAGTTTTCAGAGCGATCCTGATTGAAACGTCTTGGGTTGGCTCTTTAGCTGTGATTTTTAGGTTTTCAGTAAGAATCGGAGATGTTTCCTGCTGTGCCAAGCTGCCTCCTAATGTTCGTTTGTTTTCCACTCCCGTTTAGGGACCCTGACAACTAAGGACGCATTTGGGGTGTGTTTGCTTGGAACTCGGAGCCACGGAGCTCTGGCTAGGCATGCATCTGGAGTTATATATTGACTAGGCGTGGAAAATCTAACGTATGTGCGTGATGCCTAGGCCAGCCGTAAACCAAACACGCCCTTGGTTTCTAAGGCAACTTTGCCTTGCCCATCAGCGTGCAAACCAACAAGCTTGCCAGGTTGAGCGAGCCGAACTAGCTCTCCTGTTCTAGCAAGCATTTTGCTTGCCAGCACAAGCCTCTAGGCAGCTTACTTCCCAACCAAACGTTCAGCTCTCCTATAGTTCCTCACCAGCGATATGCGAGGTAGAGTGGAGGATCCAAATGTGTCCCCATTTACTTATGCGGTTATGTGTTATATCTGTTCAATGGCAAACAAATCAAGCTGATGACTGAAAATGAACGAAAAAGCGGACTTGTGGATCGAAGCCGTCACGGCCTTTCCTCGGTAGTTTGGCTACTGTAGCGGAGTCTGTACCAACGATTTTCCTTGGACGGCCTATGCTATGTTGTTTTGCCTTATACCTTAATTGCAAAGATACACAAGTCTTTTGTGTATCCGATAAAAAATGAATAAAAGAACAAATAAACAGCTTAGTTGCTACTATAGCTTATCGAGAGCGCCGGCACGGTGCGTGGTGTGCGTACGCCACGGGCACCGCGTATTAATTACCTGCTCGCCGAGCAGCGACGGGGTCGCCTGCACGTACGCCGACGGCTGCATTTCCACGGTGGCCTTGTGTACGGCGATCTTGGACAGCGGCTGGATCCCTTCCGCCGGGGATGCGCTCGCCGTCCCCGGCAACGTGGCCGCCGCCACGACCAGCGCCACCAGCAGAGCTACCGCCATCACCGCCGCTCTTCCCATAGCCGCTGCGTTGCTGGGCTGGCGACTGGTGGTCGTGCATTGCGCCATGGCCTCATCTTCTTTATACAAAGCTAACAGTCGCCATGTAGCAACAGAATAGCACGTGGTGCACGCGCCTCCAACATCCTTTATTCGGGCATTAACTTTTTTTTGGCGCTGAGCCAACGACCGACCGTGACTGGATGTACCCCGACGCTGCACCGACGCTGACATTTTTGTAGGCAGGCACGGCATCATTTCTTTTTTTTGGTGTGGTCTCTGTCATTTGATGGTGCTTAATTCTGTACCACTATTTATTGGGCTTGCATGCGGCACGAACTAGGAGATTTTTGGGCCTCCACACATCAAAAATATCAGGAGATTCTCCAAAACAAAAATGAAGATAAATTCAAGATCCGAAAATACATAATAAATCTGGCCACCAGCTCAGTAAATTCTAGTTATTAGTATTTGCAACACTAGCCATTGCTCACATCAGAGACACGTTTTGGTTAAGATCACTCTCTGATGAGACACATCAGAGACGAAATATATATAGGTAACGTGTTTTTCCTGCTCTCTGATGATAGTTTACCCACATCTCAAATCTGTGGTTTTGATAAAGTGACCAATTTGCATCTGACATGCCCACGTCTATCTATCTATTGTTATTATGGAAATATGCTACATAATATGCCACTATAAGAAATAATATAAAGTTGTTCTTACCATAGTAAAGATGATATAAATTTACATATAAATCACTTACCTATGACATTATAAACCATGGACTTTACATTATGTACGACAAAGCCGAAATTAGTTACACACACATTTTTCTAATTTAATCAAACAACTTTTCAAAATAAATGCTTTGTCAAATTTCTGCAAACAAGTTTATAAAAACAAGTTTTTATATAAATTGTTCCTTAAAAAGTATTCGCTACTAGTATTTTGTGCTTATAGCTTTTTTTTTCTAGGCTACAAAAAGGAAAATGAGCCCAGACGCTTGTATCCACCGCGGCCGCGTGCCTCTTATACGTACAGTACATTACAGGTATGCTGTCGCTTGCTTTAGCTGTCGCCTGATCTGATTGGCAACAACTCGGAGTAGAGCGTATATATCTAATGATGTCACTTGTTAGTTGTCTCTGTCTGATTGGCAACAATTTGGCCGGGTCGGGGCTACTTGCTAGCATACGTACGTACGTCCATAAAAATTATATACGTCCAAACCATATGGTACCATATGAATATATGATATGATATTATGACATGAGCATATATCCTCGACACGCTAGGTGGTTGGAGGGACACGAAGCTCGTCATACACGACCGCGCGCTGGGAGCATGAGATCTAGATTGGTTCGCTTTCCAAAACGTGCCAAAAATGTGTGTGACCAGCGACAGGCATTGATGCGTACCGTGAGCGTATCTACACTAGATCTCGCTTTGAATAAGACCCGTTTGGACGAGGGATTGTTAAAAGCTGGCTTCACTGTCTGTAGACCTCAGGGCAACTCCAACGGCACCCTAAGCCTATATCAGTCCCCCAAATTCTATTGTTGGGCTCTGTGGAAAAACCAATAGCAGGCAAAAACAATGCAGGATCCCCAGTTTTAAGCCCATCCAAAACCACCACTTCCTATCCTAGACTCAAATATACGCCGATGTATCGATTCGCCACCACTTCCTATATATCCAAGACTCCAATATACACCAATATATCGATCACTCTGTCCCATATTCGCACGAATAAAACGACACTCATGTAAGAACCCATCTTCGTGCAGATAAAACAACGCTATTTTGTAAGGAGAAGGGTCTCATGAGTCATGAGGCCAACATTTGTTGTGTACAAGATTTGATCCTCTTAAGGACCCCCACTTCAAGATAAAAAGATCTCACACTTCCCATTCATCTCCCTTGCTCGGCTGACATCCCTTGCCTCTTTATCCCAATGCCATGCGTGTCGCCGCCGCTGCTCCTGCCTACACCACTCCACCCCCGGCGCCACCATCTCTCCTACATGCCCCGCATAGGTTCTTCCCTGATGGCAGTGGAGCTTGCCGCAGGGTGTGCTATTGATCAAGTGGTGTGAGTAGGAAGCGGAGGTCACGACGATGTCAATGCACAGGTTCATCTCAGGCTTGTGATTTTTTATTATTCGGTAAGGTCGGGTCTTAAGTCTAAGATCCACCCATAAGAATTTTCTTAAAACCTATATTGTAGTGTACAAGGGTGACCCCAGGCTATCCACGTCATCCGTACCTTAAGGTTGATGAATTTGACACACTTTGGATGCCCTTTTGAAAGAAGTTTGGTTTTGATAATTAATGACACCAAGTTGCTAATGCCATATGTTAAGTGTTTTGAGTTAGGCATAAGCAACAATATGATGAAGGTGTATGTGGCAAGGAGCGGTGGCCACAAGATCACAAAAAGATGGTGCATGGACATGAAATGACGATCATGGTGGAGATGCACATGAAATGACGATCATGGTGATCAAGCATGAGGAGATGGACATGGAACAAAGTGATCAAGGCAAAGGTATAATCATAGGGTTTGCTTTTGCCGGTCTAAGATGAGTAGAGAAGTGATTGACCGGGTTTAGGATTGATAGCCAACTATCAAGAGGGGCAATCACGGTTAGCTCGTGAATCAAGTGCTACTAGGTCATCATCTTGAGCATATGCATTAGGATCTAGTAGAGAGCTAACGTAACGCCTTGAAAAATGATTGTAAAAATGCTAACACACATGCACATGTTGATATACACTTGGTGGTGTTAGCACATTTGCGAAGGCGGTGGAGTTTGAGTGGTAGAGAGGAGTTTGGGGTCCTCTCTCCCTCCCGCCGAGCTTGCAAGGCGGGATTCAGGCGTTTTCGTGGAATAGAAATGACTAACTTCCTTTATGCCGGAAGCGGGAAGAAGTGGCGAAGTCGCAGGACGTTTTCTTGAAAACCGGGCGACAGACGCGGTGTTTGGCAGCGACGGACGCTGGGCCGGCGTCTGTCGCTTAACCCTAACAGTGTTGTGCTAGCTAGTGTGCGACGGACGCGCTGGTGGTGCTACGACAGACGCATGGCATCAGCGTCCGTTGGCGGTGACGTCAGCTGCTTCCCAAGCCAGTGATTGTGTCGGACGCGGGCGTGAGTCTATTGCAGCACCGACGGACGCGTCTGTTGCGCTCGGGCGAACACAGACCTTACTGGACTGCGTCTGTTGGTGCGACGGACGTTGGGGCTATTCTTGACGGACGCGTCTGTCGATTGGCGTTTCGACCGTTGGAACTTCGAACACACAGGACACATGGTGACTCGGGGTGCGACGGACGCGGCCGACCACGTCTGTTGCCTAGGCGACAAACGCGTCTGTTGCCCCCGACCAGGGCATAACGATTAGTTGCTTACCCCTTCGCTATAAATAGTTAGTGGCCGGTTTTTGGGGTATGTTCTTGCACTTCTGAGATATTGATACATCCTTTGAGCTAGAGAACTTCCCCTCTACTCATCTCCTTGCTTGTTTGCTAATCCTAGTGAGATTGAGTGAGATTCAAGTGCATTGCATTGAGAGTTGCATCTAGTGGCACTTGATCTTCGAGTTTGCTGCAGATTTCTTGTTACTCTTGGGTGTTTCCCGACATCCTAGATGGCTTGGAGCAGCGGTGGTATTGAGCTCGTGATTGGAGATTGTTTCGAGCCTCACCAAGTAATTGTGAGGGGTTCTTGAGCCTTTCCCGTGGGAGTTCGCAAATTGGCTACTCTAGTGGAGCTCGTGGCTTGGAGGATCCCCATCTTGTGAGTGGATGTGCGGCACCCGCTGAGGGTTTGACTCTTGATAGTCAATTAGCTCATGATCCATCAAGTGGGTGCATCGCTACAACGAGGAGTAGCTTGCCGGGAAGCAAGTGAACTTTGGTAAAAAAAATCTTGTGTCATCTCTTGCCGAGGATTCTCTTTGTGATTTTGTGTGATTGATTCTTTGGATATATCTCATCTCTACACCGTCGGTATAAGAATCAATTCACTCCGCTTTTTTATTCTTGCACTATATCTTGTCTTGTGTGCTTAGAGTAGCTTGTATCATATAGGAGTAAGTAGCTTAGTGACTTAGCTTTGTTGGTGTGAATTAGATATCATAATTTTGTTCACTAGAATTGTATAGATGGCTTGCTTAGTATAGTTGAGCTAGTGCTAGAATTAGCGTCGCCATCTTTTATACTAACAATTGTTGATTAGTGAAGCTTGTAGATTTTTAAATAGGCTATTCACCCCCTCTAGCCATTTGAACCTTACACCTTTATGGATGACCCTCAGTGTAGATAATTGAAAAACACCTCATACAAAACGGCTTCTGTTACAAGTTACATGATTGATGTGAAACACGTATAGATGTCTAATACTCACCTGCAATTCATTAATCTATGCGGGAGGATCTTAGACGCAAAGATTGGACCTAAACTCAGTGGACATATAAGCAAGCCTTTGGTCATGACATCCATGAACCGGTGAGAGGATGGGTTGAGGGGACATATGCGACACTCGAAATTTTCCCAAAGCCACCTTCTCATGGATGAAGTGGATGTCGGTCTTAATATGCTTGGTGCGATGGTGATGGTGATGGATAGAATCAGTAGTCATGTAAACAACATTAACATTATCACAGTAGACAATGGTCGCAAAAGCAATTGAGATGTGGAGCTCCTGAAGCACCTGTTGTGACCAAAAACACTTAGCCACGACGTGGGTGCCGGTGTGATATTCAGCCTCGATGTTGGAATGGGAGACATCTATTTGGAATTTGGACGACTAGTACACCAATTTGTCACCCAAAGTAGACACAGTAACCCAAAGTGGAACCGCTGGGAGTCGGGGCAGCCTGCCCAGTCGACGTCCGAGGAACTCATGAGAGATTGAAAAGGACTAGTACCTACATGTAGACATGCGGAGAGTGTCCCCTTGAGTAGTGCAGGATGCGCTTGATCGGCACAAGATGAGGCTCACGAGGATCGTGCATGAAGAGGCACATCTGCTGTGGCGTGTACTCCAAGCCGGGACGAGTCAATGCGAGGTACCAAAGAGCTCCAACCAGACTTTGGTACTCAATTGGATCGGCCATCAGAGCGCTGTTAGTGATTCATAGCTTGGCATGAGCATCCATTGGTGTCGAGTTGTAGTGGCACTTGGCCATACTAGCACGCTGAAGCAGGTCAACAACGTACTGACACCAGAACAAGAACATGCTGTTGGAGGAGTGCCTGGCAGAGATGCCCTGGAAGTAGTGCAGGGTCCCTAGGTCTGCCATGGCAAACTCGGAGTGGAGCCGCTCGATGATGTGGCGTAGGATGGCCTCTGAGGAGGCCGTGAGGGCACCCAGGTTAATGGCAAAGTCGAAGGAAAATTTCCAATTTTCTTGTCTAGAATACCCCATTAGAAAAGATTATTTGAATTATACATATAGAAAATTAAACTAAAATACTCTGAGGAGGCCGTGGGGCATCCAGGTTAATGGCAAAGTCGGAGGAAATTTTCCATTTTTCTTCGTGTCTAGAATACCCCATTAGAAAAGATTATTTAAATTATACATATAGAAAATTAAACTAAAATATTCTGAGGAGGCCGTGAGGGCATCCAAGTTAATGGCAAAGTCGGAGGATAATTTCAAATTTTCTTGTCTAGAATACCCCATTAGAAAAGATTATTTAAATTATACGTATAGAAAATTAAACTAAAATAGTTGGAGAGGTAACTACGTTGAGTTCCCATGGCTAAAAAATCAGGTGGGGGGCTCGAGCCCCCTATCTACGCTAGCACAGCCACTATTCGTGCCTAGTGATCACCATCACTAGTGTGTCTTGTGAACATACTATGAAAATACAGTGTGTTATACAGAAGCATCTCACCTCAAAGATCCAAAGAAATTGCCAAGAGCAAATTGTACAATATGGTGAAGCATTTATGTGCCTCGTTGCTAGAGATAATAATACCATGTTATATCTGTACATCAATTGGGAATAGCCTTATATCGCTAGGGGATGTGTATTATATGATGAACCACTTGGTAAACACACCAAGAAAACACAGTTACATATCAAAGGTGGGGGCCACTTTCCCCATTCATCAAATGGAAACTTGTTTGCACAAAGATTGTCATATGTTGTTATAACATATTGGTATGATCTCTTATCAATAAAAGGGCCTTGTATTTTATAGTTTGATTTTTTTTAACATTTAGGCTAATTATTTATGTTCTACAAATCTAATAGTCGTTCATTCATTTCTACTTCAGGACAAATTAAACTAATGTCAACATGTGATGTCATATGTACCTCCTTCACTACCTATAAACCAAAGGTTTACCGCCACTGAAGAAGATAACAACAAAAGAAACAAGATATGGTGATGATTTGATCCGAAGAAAACAAAGCATAAGAGAAGAGAATGAATCTATGAGAAAAAGCTTCGTGACCAAAAGAAGCAAGACTCAGCAGACAAGCAACTATTTTGATGGTTTTGATTTGTCATTTTTGGACCAAGATCTGACTTTTTAGATGGGCAACGGTCAAATATTTTTATAGTGAACTAGCTATAAAAGATCAATGTGTCAGGGGACATTGCCCCCCACCCTTGCCCTAGCAGCATAATAACGTTTTCTCACTTTATATACAGTTTAATAATCTATATTTATATCAGGAAATATATGATAAAGATCCTTGTCATATGTATTTACAAGTGTCTTCTAGACATCAAAATCACATAAAATACAATTAGAATAAAATATTTCGTTCATCTAAACTTGTTTCCTACCATATTAGGACATAATTAATAAAATTTTAGGTTTTACAAAATAGGTACTTACCTTTCATTATATTTTACAATTTACTTAACGTATAATTAGTAATAACAATTTAGATATTTTATCATTATTAATCTTATTAAGTGGTACTGTAATTATATGCTAACTCTCTTTTCTCTATAAATCGCACTACAAACACAGACACTCACATATATGCACACACACTCACCCACGTGAACAAACACACATCCTACTCCACTGTTAGCATGCCTCTAAAATACTAAGCCTATAGAGTCACACATGTGCCTCGTTGTTGACAGACACAATCACCTACCACGGAAAAAGTATCATTGTTAAATTACCAAATATTGGTATACAATCGAGAAAGTAGGAGCAGTTACATTGATGACAAACTTGAATGGTCAGGTTCCACAAAAACTTAAACAGAGGAGTTATACTTAGTATAAACATATATCAAATCTCTTTGTCCAACCCTCTCTATATATAATTCCTGGCTTCATCCCTGCATGCATGCAGGCATGGGGAATTCATGGTGCTTGTGCTGATGAAGTATGAAATATATGGATCTATGGATGGAATGATTTATAAAATTGTTCGAATGATATGATCATGCTCGCTTTTTGGCACTCTCCTCAAAACAAGTTCATCAAACCGTAAGGGAATGTATATATATAGTAGTGAAAATGACACTATGTTTGCATGTGCCTATAAAGAAACGGTGACAAAAAGCTGAAAAACATGTGAGCTAGCTTTATTAGTACTAGCATAATATGCATGTGCGTTGCAATGAAAGAAATAAACTATTGAGCGTTGATGCAAAACGCGTGTTACGTATCTATTTATCTGTTTATAATATACGGGAGAAATAAACTATCGACCGTCTTCGAAAACGCGGATATAAAAGTTACATATCTATTTATGTGTTTATTACAGTAGACCGCGTAAAAAAATATTTTGTTATATAACTTGTAGTTACTAAAATAATAAATCCATAATAATGGTGAAGCACGAAGAGATCCAGTAATCCATGAAATAATGTTACAGACTACAGTGAATCATGAGTTCAAATCAACACCAGGCTATGTAATCCATGAAATAATGGTACAGACTGCAGTGAATTCTGTTAGCAAAAGCAGATTCATGGTGGATGTTTTAGGTTGAACGTGTGGCACGGTTTCTGCACCACGCTTCTCCTTGCACTTCACCCTCATCTTTAGACACATGAACTCATTTTTACAACAAATTAAGTAACAGATCAATTTTTACTTACATTGGCCAACGAAGCGACCATGCTACATGCCTACCTGTGCTGTATTGTGCTGATCGGCTCTGCGCGCTTGAAGAGGCGGAGACAAGAGAAGGTGGACAAGGACTTACGGACACGAGCAGAAGACGACTTTGGCTTGTCCGGATGGCCTGGTCTTCTCTATTTGCTACTTTACTAAATTGGGCCGGCCCAATTCTAATCGGGCATACCCCTTCGTTATTCATCGTCTTCCTCGGCACTTTGTCGAACAGCAGCAGCGGCCGAACTCCATTGCCGGTGCTCTGACTCGCCAGAAAAACAGGGTACAGGAGTTCACGCTAGAGTTCGGTAAGGCGGCCGCCCTATTGTTGGCAACGACACTAAGCACGGCCATGTCATTGAACAGCTGCTGCAGCTCCGCCACGGCACCGTGCCGATCCTGCTGGATCTCCGGCCCCACGGCCAGCACCTCCCCTAAACTACTTTTCCCTATATCATTCTGGTCTCTAAATCCGTAAATCGACCGTTTAGATCCTCAAATTTGTTCAGTTGTGTTATCCTAGTCCCTGAACTTGAAAATCACGGTCCTCAAACTTGTTCAGTTGTATCACCCCAGTCCTTAAACTTGGTTTTGAGTCTCATCTAGATCCAGACAGAGCGATCTAAACACTATATCAAAAATTAATTCATAATTTTTTCATATGAGCTCGAATGAAGACAAACTTTATATCAAAATTGTAGCCCTCGACGCGATCTATAACTTTGTAGTTGAAAAGTTTTTGAATTAAAACTTGTTAGGGCCATAAATATTGTTGTAAGTTTATAGATTTTGAAATTTAAAATTTAACATATAGAATGTGTAGTAGTCTTGCCGCCCAGCACAGCCCGGCCCATATAGAATGTCTGCCTGCCTGTGGGCTGGGAGTTGTGGCTGCATCGTCTGGGCCATGTTCGGCGACCAACATATGCCCAAACCCACCAGCGCAATGCTAGTGCTAAAAAAACACACCAGTGCAATGCGAGGACAATAATATTTTGCTGTTGACTTTATTTTTTGATGATAACATAACATGCTGTATTGCTGTTGACTTTATTGATGCAGACTTGCAGAGTGGCCGTGACCATCGAGGCAAAAATCATGCCAGTCCAATTTCCATGGCAGGAGAAGCGAAAAAGGAGGAAAAGGAAGCTGAGGGCAATGATCGCCGATTTGACTAACGAAAAGCAGATTACCATATACATACTGAATGGCTTAACTACGTCCAGTTGAGTTGATGATATGCAAGGAATATGAGGCTCAGGATGCAAGCGGCGCGGGCCTGTCCGCAAGCCCACTTAGCCCGCCCCGCAAAATAGGCCCGCTGGACAACCGCGAGTTGCTTGCTTTTCTGTTGCGGGCTGGGGCAGTTGAGCCTGCTAGCGCATGCGGGCAACTCGCAGAGCCCAAAAAATCCTGCTAAGTCCTGCGACTATCGCTCCACGTGCGAGAGTGTGCGACTCTGGCCTCGGCCGCCGCCACCTCGGTATCGCGAAACCTGCTCCCGTCGGCGTCACCATTCTCTGCAGTGGCTGCGCCACCCGCGTCCATGTCCAGGTGCCCGCCACAGCGCTGCCAACGGCGATGGAGAAGAAGCCCCCCGAGGCCCCCGCCCCTGCGCCGGCCAAGAAGTCGTCGTCTTCCTCCAAGGGCGCCCTCGTGGCAAGCGTGCACACCGGCCAGCGCGGGTACGGCAAAGAGCCGGGCTCCCCGCTGCACTCGGAGGACACATCGGAGGACGGCTCCGCGGCGGCGGCGGTCCAGCTCGTCGAAGTCGGCGTAGTCGGACTGCGAGCGCGCGTCGAGCTCGGAGCCCTCGTCACACGTCTATGACGGGGTCTCCATCCTGGCATCGATGATGCCCCTCCCCTCCCTGCGCGTTCTGCTTATCCATTCCATTGCGTCAAATAGAAGCGGGTCCCGCTAGCCTTTGCAGGCTCCACCGCAAAGCCTGCAGAAGCATGCGGGCTTAAGTACTTTAGTAAATGGATGCCCGCTAAGCCTGCTAAGCATGGTTGCGGCCAGAGCGGCGGCGTGCGGGCCGTCTACAGAGCGGCCCGCTTGCATCCTGATATGAGGCATTTGTGGCCAGAATGTATATTTACCAAATTTACTATACCCGTACAATCCCCTAGTTAAGAAGACAAAGCAAAGTTAGATTCTTCGTCCCATTCATGATATTAAAGCTAAGACCCAGCAACCCAGCGGCATGTCTAACTAATACTCACCAAATTGGGTGGCGAGTACATATAATTAAACAAACAACGAGCGGTTGAAGCAGTGGTAGGCCTAATCAAAGGTGCTACTCCTCCCTAACTAATCGAGAGGAAGCACTTGGCCGGAAGCATCGTGACAGCTGAACACGCTGCTGCTGGTCACTGGTGGTGGTGGGTCAGCTGCGGCGGCCGGCGAGCAACTTCTAGACCGGAACACGCGTGCTCGTGCTGCTGGCTGGTGCCCTGCAGCCTGCACCGTGGCCGTCTCGGTGCGTGCTGGTGGTGAACTGGTGGTGGCGGCGGGAGCTTTTGGCCGCCGGCCGGCCGGACGGCGCGACAGCGATGCAAAGCGCCGCCACCCCCCAGCGCTCCCAGGTCCCAGGTCGCAGCTTGCAGGTGCCGGCCATGCACTTCCGAACGGTTCGCCGACGTGGCCACTCCGAACGGACGACCGGTAAAGGATGGACCAGTGGATGGGCGCGCGCGCGCGAACGCTCCGTCGCTCTCGCTCCGGCGGCCCCTGCACGCCCCCAACGGGCGGGGGACGGCGGCTTCGCTCGCTGGCCCTCGGCCGCTGCGCTGGCCAGATGCCCGGCCGTCAACGTTCCTGTCTCCCCCTCCTTGTAAAAAAAAAAACGATCCTGTCTCCCCGATTTCTGCACCAGCGCCCGGAGACGTCATGTCATCTAGTCTCGGCCGTAAAATTTGGATGGATGGCAATTGGCAACTGGGTTTTCTTTCTCGTATCACGACTAAATTTATTCGTCCTGATAGACACCTACTTTCTCCGTCCTATCGAAAGTGTCGTCCGGAAAATGTGTTTGTGAGGGGAGCACGTTTTTCCAACGATACTTTCAATGGGACGGAGGGAGTACGTGGCAGCAGTGACACCTAAAAACATATTGGCAGTTTAAAATAAAAATAAATACCAATATACTAGGGTTCAATATTTTTCCTTTTGTTTAAGTTTTTTTTTCCTCTGGTACTGGTAGTAGTTTGTTTGGAAAATATAAGCAGGTAAACAGATCAGGCCAGGCCGATCAGCTGCGCAAATTCGCCTGCGCATCCTGGTCCCCCGTCCCCCGCACGCACACCTACCATTCCCAGCTCCCGGCACGGCCGCGCGCCCGCGCCCGAGAGTGACGCTCCCCACCCACCACGCCGCCGCCGCCGCCGCCTCGATTGCAATCGAGGGACTCCCAGATCACCCGCCACGCCACGCCAAATCGAACAACACCTATCATAATCATATCATATTCGTCCATCTCCCAGTCCCAGGCCGCCCGCGTCTCCCTCTCCCTCTCCCTCTCCTCCTCCCCGGTCGCCAGCCTCCAACCCCCCCGCGGATCGCGTCGGAGATGTTGGGCGTCGCGCGGAGACGGCTCGGATCCGGATGCGTCAGTGCCCTCCCGCCACCGGGTTCACCCCGGTCCCCTCCCCTGTTCCACTCCCCGCCCTCGCCTCGCGCTCACCGTGATCCGTTTCCCTCCCCGCAGGTGCTCTCCCAGCTGGCGCAGGCCCTCCGCCCCACGGCCGCCGCCGCCTCCGCTCCCGCCAGGACCTACTCCGCCGCCGCCAAGGAGGTGAGCGCCACGCCACGCCACGCTACTCTCTCCTCGCGATCCCCGCGCGTCCGTGTGCCGTGTTGTTGTCAGCGCTCTGGTAGATTCGTTCTTCGCTGTGATCCGTGTTGCCTCGCCGATTGTATTGCCATATGCTTACTTTTCCTGCGACTTCGAAATTCTCTCCTCACGACTAGATTTTCGTAACCTTTTTTTTCCTTTTCTAAGGGAGCGTTTAGTTCCACTCCCAAAATTTTTCCGTCACCTTAGATGTTTGACACATGGAGTATTAAATGTAGATGAAAAAAATAACTAATTATACAGATTATGATAAATTTGAGAGACGAATTTTTTAAGCTTAATTAATTCATGATTTGACGATGTCGTGCTACCGTAAACATGTGCTAATGATGGATTAATTAAGCTTAATAAATTCGTCTTGCGGTTTCAGACGAGTTATGGAATTAGTTTTTTATTAGCATCCAAACACTGCTTCCGACATTCCACCCAAAATTTTTCAGCCAGGAACTAATTGATGGTGACCGGTGTTTGTTGTCAACGGATCGGAAACGGATGGCAGTAGCTGTACAGGGAAACGGGTAGGTGGGGGGAATCTAAGTGGTTGGGTCATGGAGCAGTTGTGTATCAGACCGATGATGATTAATTTGCTTTCGTTGGAAAAACAAACTGCATTTGTGTAGATTATTGATTGCTCAACGGTGATACTGTTTACATGTGTGAAGAGGAAGAGCACCTGGCAACTGGCATTAGGCGTGAACTGTATACCTGGCATGGTACTCTACCTTTGCTGGGGGAGTGAACAGTATACTGACTAGATGCCAGGTGCCCGGGTGGTGGATGCCTAGTACCTGAAAAAAATATAACCAACTTCGAATAACTGAACTAACAGTGCATATTTAGTTGATTTTGATGATTCAATGGTTTTCTGTAGATAGCGAACCTAAGTATCCAGTGTGATATCTGATTCTCTAATATTATATCTTGAGATCCCTGGGACAGTTGGTACTGTTATACGTCCTGTTAGGTTATTAATTCAAGAAGGTGGCCTGGTTCTCTACAGATGTACTTCGAATAACTGAACTAACAGTGGCGTAATGAGTTGGTTTTGGTGATTCAATGGTTTTCTGTAGATAGCGAACTTAAGTGTCCAGTGTGATCTCTGATTCTCTGAATTATGTACATCTCAGGAAAGTTGGTACAGTTATATGAGCTCCAGTTATATGTCCTATCAGTTTATTAATTCAAGAAGGCCTACTTCTATATTTTGACCTTGACATTTGGCATGAAGTTTTACACAGCCACTCTTTTGCTTATTTAGATAACTGTACGGGAAGCATTGAATACCGCATTAGATGAAGAAATGTCGGCAGACCCTTCTGTTTTCCTGATGGGGGAAGAGGTACCACCAGTGCCTGTACTTATTTATTTTCTGTGTCCCATTCTTGCTTCTTTTGGTTTGTTAATAAGTGTTGTGTCTGTGGTAGGTTGGTGAGTACCAAGGCGCATACAAGGTCAGTAATATTTCCAAAGATTTATGCTTCGTTTTTTTTTTCTCTCCTTGTGGCAACTGAATTGTAATATACGAATGTTTACTGGTATTGAGCTTCTCTTCATTGTTGCAGATATCCAAGGGTTTGCTTGACAAGTATGGCCCTGATAGGGTTCTCGATACTCCGATCACTGAGGTTATAAGCCCACAAATTGATCACCATTGTCCATTCATAAGCTGTCAGGTTGACACAATCACATTCTCATTACTGATCTCATTTGTTTTGGTTCAGGCTGGCTTCACTGGCATTGGTGTTGGTGCAGCCTACCATGGTCTTCGACCTATTGTAGAGTTCATGACATTTAACTTTTCGATGCAGGTCAGTTGTTTCATGAATTCTGCAAATCACCATACTAATTCAATTATTAAACTATTTGCTTGCTTTGATTTGTTCTTTACTCCTTGGCATATCTGTTGGTTTCTGTACTCATTTTCTCTACATGCTTTGCAATCCCAGAAAATTCCTGTTTGTTGCAGCATCCTATTGCATATCTGTTTTGCTCTTCTCTGTTTGCTTTATATTTCTTAGAAGCATTTATTACATAAATTAGAATGGCTCCTAATGGTTGACGATTGTAATGCATTTTGTTAAGTAGCACCTCACTGGAGAAAGATGTATATACATAATCGCATGTTAACATGTCCATAGACATTCTTCTCTTGAGAAAAAGTGACATGAACTCCCTCACTCCAGTTTATTTTCACATGGTAGAATATCTGGGAAAATCTGTCAGATCCACTAAACACTATGATCCATTCTAATTTGATTACTGAATCAGAGGGGTTATAATCTGATATGGTGTCGCTGATGAACGTTTGGTGATTACAATTCCTTGCACAGCAATTTGTCTTTACAATTTTCTGCAACAATAATGTTTGTTATTCTGGTACTGCTCTCCATCTTTGAGAACATGAATACTGGAGACTCCATATGCTGGAAAACAAATCTGTTAATTACACCCTGTTGTATATTCAGGCAATTGATCACATAATTAATTCAGCTGCCAAGTCGAACTACATGTCAGCTGGCCAGATATCTGTACCTATTGTCTTCAGGGGTCCAAATGGTGCTGCTGCTGGAGTTGGTGCCCAACACTCGCAGGTTATTGGCACAAACTTACCTTTATATTGTTGTTCTGTTGCTGTTCTTATTCTTTAGAAGACAAATAGTTATGCCATATGATTTTATGTTCTGAAAGTCTTGTGCTGGACATACATTGACAGAGGATAGATTAATTGTAGGACTAAATAGTTCATTCCAAGAGTTATTTATCTCCATACTGTAATATTTAGTAGAACTATTCTCAAAATGGAAATAAAATGTAAATGTGTTTACTGAGAAAGAGGTGTAAGCTTTAGGTCACTTTAAAACCATGCAGTGCATATCATCTCATGGACATTATAGTCCTGTAAATATTTACAGATAGGTATGCTGCTGTACTTTGATGGAATTACTAACTGTCTTAGTATGCAGTGCTATGCAGCTTGGTATGCACATGTTCCCGGATTGAAAGTTCTAGCTCCATATTCTGCAGAAGATGCTCGAGGTTTGCTAAAAGCAGCAATCAGGGATCCAGATCCTGTTGTGTTCCTTGAAAATGAACTTCTGTATGCAATATCTTTCTCTGTTCAACTATACTCTCTATGTTGTTTGTTTGAGTTGACGTCTCATTATATAATGCATTTTTCTGCAGTTACGGTGAATCCTTTCCTGTTTCTGCTGAGGTACTTGATTCTAGCTTCTGCCTTCCGATTGGAAAGGCTAAGGTATGTTCTTATATTTATTAGTGGAAGTGAAGAGTTCAATCTGATAAGGCTTCCCTTGATGGATTTTCTGCAAATCTTATTTTTTGGTTTCATGAATGTAGATAGAGCGTCAAGGGAAAGATGTCACTATCACTGCATTCTCCAAGATGGTCGGATATGCTCTTCAGGTGTGTGAATGTAGATTTGTTAAGTAGATAGAAGAATGGTTTGCTTAATGCTTATACATGTGTTGACTTACATTCTTGTTCATGTATTTCATAGTCATCGGAATTCAACATGCTATTGTTTAATAATGTGATTCTGAATTGTAGTTGTTATTCTGCTTATGAAGGATGATTTTGCACACAAATATTTCCAACTAGATCAATGTATACTATATAATGCATGTTTTGGATTCTTTACCTAATCTTGCTTACATGGGATGATAACTGTCTAGTTGCCTTGCTTTTGGGAATGGTGAGCAATGATTTCCATTCCCTTGCTTCTGAGATAGCCTTTCCCCCGAATTAGTATGGTTTTCCTTGCCCAAGTGCCCAACCTTGTCTATCATGGACAAAGTTGAGCAAAGAAATCAACATGCACATGATGCCACCTTGAATGTACGGATTGGCTCTGCCTGAATATCTGTAACATAAGCCATGCCCTTTTTAAAATTATAGCTTTATTCTATTGCAATTTTCACAAAAAACAAGAATAAGATCCAGTAAACAAAGTTCTCTAGTTGGTGGTTCTGGTTGCATTTCTCATGTTCTGTCATTTTTCAGGCCGCCGATATACTGGCCAAGGAAGGTATCAGTGCCGAGGTAATTTGTTTTTGCATTTCTTCTACACTACAGTCTTGTGCTACCAGATCTCTTTTCCTGTGGAGTCCATCATTGTTGTCTTATCCTTTAGTAATTCTCTGTTCAGGTAATCAATCTTCGCTCAATCAGACCGCTGGATAGAGCTGCTATTAATGCATCTGTGAGGAAAACCAATAGATTGGTAACCGTAGAAGAAGGCTTCCCTCAACATGGGATTGGTGCTGAAATATGGTCAGTCTCTCTCCCTGCCTCCCTCCCTCCCTCCCTCCCTCCCAATGTATGGTCTTCATCTCTCGTAATGGGTTGAAATGTGTCTTTGCAGCATGTCTGTTGTAGAGGACAGCTTTGAGTATCTTGATGCACCAGTTGAGAGGATTGCTGGAGCTGATGTCCCCATGCCGTACGCTGCCAACCTTGAGAGGATGGCTGTTCCACAGGTCCATACTGATCCTTTCGCTTTCATTTATACACTATAGTTTGCATATGGATCTGTGGTTACACAACTCGTGTTATTTGACAAAGCTAATGCCATAGCAGTTTCACTAGTAGCACCTTAAACAATACTACTGCTGTGCTGAGATTGCAGTCTTCTTGCATACATGAATTTATTTTGACCTGCATTCTTGTACAATTAATGTTTGATTTGCAATCCTCAAAATGGTAGGGTACAAAAGCTAATTTAGGTGATGAAACAATAGCTGTTTTGCTAATAGCCGAAAAAACAGACAAGGTTTTAGCCCTTAGGTGGGTCAATCACATGAGTTCAGTCATGGTTGCATGTGTGGTGCGTGAGAGCTGTAGCAGACAGTTAAAAATACGTATAGTACTCCCTCCGTTTTTTTAAATATAAGACGTTTAGGAACAAGCTAACTCGTTGAATAATGAACTAATTAGCTTGTTTTGAACATCATTTATTTAAAGACAGGGAGTAGTAGGCTACTGTCTACACTGTCTGATAGGTGCACTGCATCTCTCCACCACGATGCCACAGGGAGATGCAAATATTTCTGTCTAGGCCACGTTTAGTTTACAAATTTTTTCAACCTGATGAATAGTACCATTTTCGTCTTATTTGAGAAATATTGTCCAATCGTGGACCAACTAGATTCAAAATATTCATCTCGTGATTCCCAACTAAATTGTGTAATTAGTTATTTTTTTACCTATATTTAATACTCTATGCAAATGGCTAAAAATTGATGTGATGGAGAAAGAGTAAAAAAATTCTAATTTTTAGGTGCATCTAAACAAGGCCTAGGATAGAATTTTGGAGCCTTGGCTGGGAAAAGGTGAACGTGGTAGCTGTGGTAGTCTGTGGCATTGGAAGTAGGCTCACGTGATTGATTATTTGTAGTTGTCCAACTGTCCTCTTTTGACTCTTTGCTACTGCCACACTTGCAGGTCGATGACATCGTCCGGGCAGCCAAGCGTGCTTGCTACAGAGCAGCAGTACCGATGGCAGCAACAGCCTAATTCACAGAACCCTGCCTGTTGCATTTCTCTGTGTAATGTGCATACTCCAGAAAGATATGTCCCGTAATGGTATGGCGAGTACCCACTGCCGCTGCAACGCAACTAGCATGAGCTGATTTTGTAGAGCCACCAAGAGGTGTCCCGTACTCCAGTTCCATTCTCTTCGCCGCGATGGCTGCGCATGACTCTGCGTCTTTCTGTTTATGTTTCACGAATGATTGCAGCCTCTGGAGATAAGATTTTACATGAGGCGAGGTGGCGTCAATAACATGTAGTATTCGGAAGGGGAACTCTCAAGAGGTCCTCAAATAGTGATTCTAGTTGCGTCTTTCTTGATAACGTCTTTTCCATGCTTGTGCTAGAAACTCCTCCATGGTCCTGCCAGCCAGCCAAACTTTGTGAGATGTTATCCGAGATTGGAAGCGAGCATGGTTCGGGCAGACATCAAATGATGCGGTGTCTGATAGTGACGCGTTCGGCACGTCCACTCCGTCCAGTCGACATGTATGGTCAGGCGGAAGATTCGTCTACGATGCACAGGTCTAGGTGTGGGTGTGGTGTGGTACCCAGAGAGAGCAAGAGCAACAGATGGAGACGTCGGAGAGCAATACATGTGCGCTGCAAGGTCTGGTCGAGGTCGATCTCCCCCATGACCGACCCATGGATGGACCGATTCCTCGCCTTAGAAAGATAACACCAACTTGGTCACGGCTCACGAGTGGAGTACGCGAGAAGGGTGCCGCTTGCTGTCAACCACCGCCGGACGGGCGGATGGCGTTGTGGATCAGCGGCTGCCCCTGGGCACTTGTCGCCCGTTTCTCTCCAATGTCTGCACGCCCCTAGTCTTGGTGGATAGCTTGATGCCTCCGTCCATCCTTTTGGCTTTTGGCCGCTACTTGCAAATTGTGGACGGTCCTATGCCACCCGTCAAATCAAACAAACCGTCAGGAAGGGACATGCGGCTCTGGTGGTGCCGGAACAGAGACGATTCCCAAATCAGATACTCCCTCCGTCTCAAATTAAAGGTATTCAAGAATCTTGGAGAGTCAAAGAATCTTAAATTTAACTAAATTTATATGATAAGATAATAATATTTATGACACTAATTAAGTATCATTAGATTCTTCATTAATTATATTTTCATAGTATACCTATTTGATGTTATAAATTTTTATAATTTTCTTTATAATTTTGGTCAAACTTAAGATGCTTTGACTCTCTAAGATTCTTAGAATGCCTTGTAATTTGGAATGGAGGGAGTACCATTAAAAAAAAACAGAGGCAGTACTGGATTATTTAAAACATACTCCTTCTATCCAGAAAAGAATGTAATTAAGGAAAACATGCCAGTCAAACTAGCCCAACTTTAACTAAGCTTATAGTAAATAATATTAGTATTTATGTCTCGAAATAAATTTATTATGAAAATATATTATGTAACTAATCTAATAATACTTATTTTGTCTCATGAGTGTTAGTATATTTTCATATAATTTTAGTTAAAGTTGAAACTAAATGTGAGAATTGTATTATTTTGTGGACGGAGGGAGTACTATCGTACCAACATAATCATAGGTTATAACGAAACCTAATACGTCTCAAAGAATCCGTGTCATTGCTTGACAAGTATTATTCTAACTCGTATAAGTATGGATCATAAGTTTGATATAAACGTCCCCTATGAACACATATACACGCCCTGCCCTCTATGAGCGTATCTAAAAGTAAGTCGGAAGGAGATCGATAAAGTCACAGCATACATGATACGTCTCGCTATCGACAATCACGTTGCCTGCCACTCAAAAAAAAAACAATGTTACGAAATCTTGAAGTAAATGCTAGAACAAAACCTGCAAAATGCTAGTACTCACGTTAGGTTGCAGACAATGGTGGATAGGTTTCGCCCTCGCAAAAGTGCAGTTCTAAAGTTAAACCAAATCAATTTAAGTTCTACTAAGTTTAGAGAATAGCATTAAGATTTATATCTACAGTCCTACAGATATGTTTGCTATGAAAATATATTCCATGATAAGTGTAGAAATACTTATTCAATGTCATAAACATTAGTATTTTCCTCTATATCATTCCACACTTAGAAAACTGAAAGTCGAATTCTTCTTAAAAAAAACTGAGAGTACCAGCTCAGAAATTTCAAAGAAAGAACTACTCTAGACACTGCAGCTCGCAGTTCGAGAAAGATAAAACGAAAGAGAAGTGCAGGTCATGATGGGCAGGAGCGAGGGGATGATGCAACGAAGAAATGGAGGAAAGCTCAAGCGAGCACAGGTCGCAATTATTATCGTCCTTTAGATTGATGCAAAAGGAGAAAGTACGGATCGGAGCCGCATCTGCAATGGTCCCCACGCGCTTCATTTTTTTTCTCACGTTGCTTTCACAGATAAGCCCTCTGCAAACTAGTGTTTTCTTTTGTGCTTGCTGCTCTCATACTGGCAAGTCGCAACATGGCAAGAAAGAGAGGCTTACGCTAAAGCACCGTTCGTTTCGCTGGTTTATTGTACTGAAAGTACTGTTCGCTGATTTATTGTGAGAGAAAAACACTGCTGGATGACTGCTGATTCTGCTGATAAGTCCAAACGAACAGGGTGATACAAATTCGTGTAGTGAACTAGTGATAGATATACGTATATTTTTTTCAGAGCACGAGTTTAAAAGTTAGCGTTACGCCTTCATTACATCAGAATATATTCGATCTCTCATCATTTCCTTGGCTGTGGCGAAAAAGGGTACTACGTTAGAAAATGATGCAATGTTCCTGAAGCTTTTACTTGCACGGCTGCCATAATGACAATTCATTCTATTCTTGGTATACATACACACACATACGCACAGTAAGTCACACGAAACAATTCAGTCCTTCCTTTTGTAAAATCGAGGTGTGTTGATTTAATGAAACACGTGAGAGCATCTCCAAGAGTATCTAATATTTTTTTTCTATAAACATGAAGTTTTATGGCTCTAAAAAAATATTAGAAGGAATAAAGAAGGTCATCTCCAAAAAATTCTAATAATCCACTCCTAAAATATAGAAGACAATTTTACATCAGGAATTCTATATTATTTCTAAATTATCCTAACCACTTTTATATATTCTTTCTCTCTTATACATTTGCATCAGAAACCTTTTCTTACTATTTATTCTTTCCACGCTCTTCCACATTTAGATCGGCCGACAAACACGCGCGGAAGAGAGAAGATATGCGCGACTCAGAAGCACGTAACTTTACGTGGAATAGGGTGGCTTTTCCCAAGTTCCAAGAGACTAGGATGATGGATTAGGAGTTATTGGCGAGGGGTTTTTTTCTTATCTCACTAAAAACTAAGGATTATGAAGAGATTTAGGGAACTCTTGAAGATGCTCTCATATGCTAGCAAGATTTGTTTTGATTTTAGAATCACGAAAACGTTGCTTGTGTAACAAACCTTTGGTCTATAGATATGGTTACAAGCATTAGTTTTTTATGGACAACAAGATATTAGATATGCCTAGTTCGCTTTAGATTTTTTTTCCGACTATGGCGACGAATGTCAACAGTACTAGTAATAGTGCTACATCAGCTGCACGCCTGCACCCAACAGGCTCATGGTCTTTGGTTCTCTGCTGGATCGTCTTGTCAAGCCACTTTTTAAATGTCTATTAAGTACTCTCTCTCTATTCTAGAAGTTAAATTTTTCTGGAGAGTTAAAACATCTCAAGTCTGACCACACTCTCCCTCTTTGGACGTGGTTGTGAGCTACGATCCTCCTCTGCTACTGAACCTATCACCGTCCCTCAAGTTTCTCTCCGCTCGTGAGTCGTTAAATTCGACAGAGATGAGCATGGCGGCAAGCTCCCGCGATGGTAGCTGATTGATTTCCCTTTTCTCCTCAACACAGATCTTTTTTTTAACATCTACTCTACCATTCTAAATTATAGGTCATTTGTAGATTTTTTAAACATATATTTTTACTATATCTAGATGTAGAAAAAACCTCAGAAAAGCGAGGAAACACCTCTGACTTCTCAAAAAGCTGCTTCAATTGGGAACTAGGAGAGGCTGGAATCATAATCTCCAGATATGCCAAGCGGGGTAGGATAAAAGAAGTCTCGGTGTCATCCTACCGCAGTACCGCTCCTCTTTTTTCCAAATCGGAGGGCCTCAGGGACCAAAGTGCAAGATGCGAGTCCTCGGGAAACATTTTTATCCATGGGCGTCGTCGCGTCGAACAACAGAATACCAACTAAACACAAGCCAAACCAGAACAGCCTTCCGCCGGACTGGAAACTACCCGATGCTGCCAGCGCTACTAATCCAGCGTTTCCCACCGTAGGAATCTCTGATTAGCGACTCAATTGACGACCCGTGTCTTGTTGCACAATTATATAGCCACCATTTGGGAAGATCGGGGAGGTGGAGCAGCCAAGAACGCAAGGAGGGGAAGGGGAGGGAGAGAGCAAAAGATTAGGAAGGGGAGGGGGATAAACTGAGGGGGAGCCAAGAACCCCAGGAGGAATCAATCGGCCGGATTGCACCCGAGTTCCTGGGCGAATTTTTCTAGCGATCGGATCGAAGCAGCCCCATCGCTGAAGACCCGATTCCGTTCGGCGGCCATGCGGTTGATTTCTCTGTTTGGTCTGTCAGGTAGGCTGGCGTGTGGCGTCTTGATCTTTATCCAAGTATTTTTGGTTTGGATTTCTGCAATTTCTCTTGTCGTGTTGGGCTCTGTTCAGTTATTTGTGGTTTTGTGGTAACTTGGTTTTGCTTGTCCCGATCGATAATATAAAGATCATATAAAGCTGTTCTTTGTGTTCGCCCAAAATCTGTGCTTCCTTTCTTGCGCTTACAGCTGCTGTGAAGTCCCTCCTTCAATCGAACTGGGGTTCGCCAGTCCGAATGTGATTTTGGTTCATCTTCAATTTTATTTGTTTCCAGAGTACTCACATATTTATGCGGTGAACCTCTACTGTCTTGATTTATGTCCAGTAGTAATAGTCTCTGTATTTCATGATCTACTATTGTTTAGTGGGTATTGATGCAACCGTAGTTAGATGTTAACTTACTATTTCTGAGGCAGCAAGTAGAAGTTCCACAAGTTGACAGTTTCCTTTTGTGAACTGAATGAAGTAATACTAGCTCATGGCATTAATGAGCTCAGTTGTATGGTGAAGTATGTAATGCTCTTCTATTTGCTTTCTGTAGGACTGTGATGGGCATGGTTCATCCCAGGTTTCTGGTTGCTTGCTCAGGGTCCAAGTTGTGCTTCATCTCCAGTTGCCGCAGTAGCAGTACAAAGATGATGATATCCTTTCTTCGGAGGCGTCCAGAGTGTAGTTCTACCCTTCCTATATTGATTGAGTTCAGTAGATGATTCTTGGACATCAGTTGGTATTCTGGGGGACTGAAATACGGATTCTGAAGGACATCAAAAGGACTTGAATAACTACATTTTAGGTGCTATTCCAAACTAGGCTGCGATGGGTTTACCCCAACCTTCAGCAGTCAAGGATGATGCGCCAACAGCATTGCGAACCTCTATTTCTTGCCCTCCACATTTTGGAGGAGTTAGTGCCTGCGATTTGGATGGGCTTCCTGCGGGAAGCTCTAGCAGCAGGGTGCTTTCGTACCCATTGATAGGTGATTTTAATAGAAAGACCACATTAGATGGTCCGAATGAATCAAATGGGTTTTCTAAAGACAATCATGAATTTGAACATGCAGACCTCCGTGGACTAAATATTGATTCAAGGGATGGAAATTCTAGATCTTTTCCTAAATTGGTGCCTTCTGTCCACATGCCGGCAAGAAGGGTTGTGGGCTTTGATTCTGGTTGTGGAGGTTCTGATGGAACAGAAACGAATATGGTCGATTCATCTTTGATCAACAGTAATTGCCATTTGCCATTTGATCAGCATGAATTCCAGGCAAGGAAAAGACTGCTCTCTCCATTGAAAAATGTGCTCCCTAAACAGTTCAATGGTGATATGCTCAATCTTTCTTCTGATGATTCTAGATTTAGGCATTCTGATTCAGCTGATAAACTATACAGTACTGGCTCCCAAGATAATAAAAAAGCCAACACAGGATGCCTCAATTCTTTTGAAACACGGGATACTCCAACCTCTAGGTGCTCCAGCTGGAGCCCAGAATGGGATGTTAGTAGGAGCAATTCTAATTCATTCACTGATGGTCCTTTACTTGGGAGCAAGGATTCTGTATCCTATTATGATCATCTAGCAGCTAGTGCAAAATTAGCACACTCTCCGCTTTCTCTGTCTCCTCTCAGCCCTAAATATATGAACAAAATTAAGGTGACAGGATCTCAAAGATCTATAATGAAAGATCTTGAGAATGACTTCCTAGATTTAAAGGAAACTGGAGGTTCTGACGGAGCTAGGATGCAGGATGTATCAAAAGGAACTAACTTGTTACATGATGAACTTGAAGTTATGACACCTAAATGGAGTTCATTGAGAAGATACAGAAATTGGGGCCCTGAATCTTCCCCTACATCTCCCCGACCTACATCTCCTCGAATTGGTTATGGTCGGAGTTTGTCTTTGCATGTAACGAGGTCACTCGTTGGCTCCTTTGAGGAGTCCCTTTTATCTGGTCGATACTCGTATGGAAAAGACAGTCAGGTCTCTAATTTCTTGTCTACTTACTAAAATGTACAGGGCCCTTGATTGTTGAATTTGATTCCATTTCCTCTCTGAATGCAGACAATTGATGGTTTCTTAGCTGTTTTAAATGTCACTGGTGGTAGTTTCTTCCCCACAACTCAGAAACTTCCATTCTCAGTAACAAGCATCGATGAGGATAGCTCCTTATTGTACTATTCTTCTATTGATCTTGCCGGGAGGTTGCCTTCGAATAACAGCAAAAGCCCAAAGCTCCAAAGAAGCTACAGTAATAATGATTCACGATCAGCAAAGAGTCGTTTACGCATCCCTGTTAAGGGTCGCATACAACTGGTACTAAACTGTTTCGGATCCCTAACATTAATATCGCTCTGACCTTTGACCAGTTCAGTTTTGGTGAAATCGTTGTTCTTTATCGTGCACTGGTTTATGCTTTCTTCCTCTATTTGAACTCGTTCATAATCAAATATCTGTACAAGTTACCTGGATTGACAAGACCTGTTGACATCAGAAATTCCTTGACGATGGAGTTGTCTGCATTTGCTTTGATAGAATTGTTAACAGCTGAGATAAAGCACAATTAAAACCTCCCTTGCTGCATGAAATTTATACAGACAAGACCGCTGAGTTCTTGCATAATACTGAACATTTCTTTCTTTCTTTCTTTCTTTTGAATAAATATCCTCCCCTCAGTGTTATGTCTAGGCAATTTCTCAAAAGCGTCATTTAGTTTTCTTTGTACCTTACTGCATTACACAAATGACATTTTACTTTCATCCCTTCCATTCTATGCAACTTTACTTCGAATAATTTTGTTCATGTTTGAACATATGATCTTTTACATATATCTGCCTACTACTGGGATCTCTTGGCAACTTGGACAAATGATTCTTTGTTGTTTTTTTTGTTGTGGGAGAGTTCCTCACAGCAGTCAATAAAGGCGAAGATTTACATGATCTGATTTACACTTTCGCATTTGCCCATATTTTGGAGTTGTATACTGTGTCTCTGTACAATTGAAATAAAAAAAAATGACTTGACAGGTGGTGAGCAACCCAGAGAAGACTCCACTTCATACTTTCTTCTGCAACTATGACTTGAGTGACATGCCTTCTGGAACCAAGGTACAAGAATTACTAATATTTTACATTTTTCATTATGTTTTATGACCTTAGACTAATATTTTTGATTGCATACTAAAAAGTACTGAATGTTCACCGTATGATCACCTGTTTACCTAATTTCCTGCTGACCCATATGTGAAATATGTAGGTACATCCTTTTTTCACTGGCTGAGCAAATTTCATTTATTGGGTTGTTTACTAGCCTCAACCCGTTTTGTATGGGCTTTAGTCTGGTGTTTATCATGTGTATAAAAGATTAGTATATGTTACAAAGTATTACACTATATTAGATCTGCCAAGTGATTTTCCCTTAACTAAGTACTTGAAAAATAAGCCTTTGGAAATTGGCAGTGCAGATAATCTATTGTTTACTGCATAGCTAAAAGTATTTGAGTTTTTAAGGCCTGGAATGGACATGCTTTGACCTTCTCAGAGGGATCAAATGCTAGATTTTTCAACAGCTGCTTTATAAATCACAATGACTAGTTTTTGTTTTTGTTTCTATCATCCGTTCTCATCTTGTTTCCCTTATTGTGTAACGAGACAGACTTTCATGCGGCAAAAGGTCACACTCTCCCCCTCTGTCTTACCCTCTAATCCAGTGGAAGAAGGAAGCAAGACTTGCAATGTTAATGTTGGGCCCAAATCTTCTCAGTCAGTTTCATGTGGAAGTGAACCTAGTGAACGGGGAACTCTATGTTCTGAATGTAATCAGCTGATGACCTAATACCAAATAATGGTCGAATCCAAACTGTTGGCTTTGAGCCAGTGCTAATTTTTCTGTTTGTCTTTGTAGGCTGTGGCGGTGGACAGAACTGCAACTCAAATGACGAATCAGAAAAAGGAGATCCAAAAACAAGATGTCGATCATTGGATAGTGATTCTAATGAATCAAATAAGTCTAGTTCTCATGGAAATAAGAAAGACCATTCTGATTCTGATGGTTGCTGCTGTCAAATGAATAAGTTTGGCATAGGAGAAAAGAAATCATGCTGCTCACCTTCTAAGATCAACGATAGTTCAGGTGGAGCTGTGCTTCGATATGCTTTGCACCTTCGATTTCTGTGCCCCTCCAAGAAATCCTCGAAATCAATGCTTCGGTGCAAATCTGATCCATCATCAGCGCCATATAGCAGCAATACAGTACCTGAGGAAGAGCGGAGGTTCTATCTCTACAATGATCTTAGAGTTGTATTTCCTCAAAGGCACTCAGATGCAGATGAAGGCAAGGTACACAAAACTTTTGATGTTGTTGAAGTTTTTACCTTTTCATTTGTTCCTTCCATCATCAGTCAGAAATCGGGTCAGTTTAGTTGGTTGGATAAAATGCACACGTGCTTAATATGATATTCTGTTATTTACTATAGTTGACGTTAAACCATCTTTTTAGTCTTCCCTGGAATCATTTCGAAATGATTATTCAAGCTTGCTCTAATTCCCTCTCCGTGGCAATCGGACTATTCCTTGATTGTTTCTTGTTCTATTAAATCCGTAGAATTTAATGTGACAGGTTTCGTCTTTGTCGCAGCTGCGAGTGGAGCATGACTTCCCCGCCGATCCCAAGTACTTTGACATAAGCAACTGATGGTCACTATGCTCCCATCCCATCTCATGTATAGCTTGCACTGCTGCTGCGCACAAAAAGAATCTGTAAATATTTTACCATGACTAACTTGGTCACCAGCCGTTTCATCTTTGCGCCAGCAAAAATGTACAGGTTAATGTTCCAATAAAATGCATCATTTAGCTCTCCTTATTGTTCTGCCTATATGTTCTTTCCTCCCGATTTCGAGACCATCGAGCGCTGTGTTGTAATGTTTCTGAACACTAGCTGTCATTTGGCAAAACTGAAATGCTGAACTGATCAGAAGTTGATCAGAAGTCATGTCATCCAACTGAGAATTCGGGCTTGTGACTACAGAGAGTTCCATTTTGGCTACTGAAATGCTTAGGTGTTCGGAAATTATGTGATCCAATTCTGAATTGGGGCCTGCAATCACATAGTTCCCACTTGGCAACCGAAATGCTCTAGTGTTCAGAAAAGTGCGATCTGGCTGTCAGGATTTGGGCCTGAACCTCCTGCTCTTGATGAATGCTGGAGTGGTGAAACTAAAAGGCACGAATGTTACTAGAACAGCTTTAAACATTAGAACATTATTAGATCGGTAATACTCTGTTTAGGGTGTTCGAATGCCTCGTTCTCATCGGAGGCATCTAACCATCCACACAGACAAAAGCTTCGCTTGCCTCGCTCCTGCCCATGCGTCGCTCGCTACCGCCCACGCCACGCGCCCTCACCTGCACAGATTCATTCCACGCCGCTGTAGTGGATCGATGACGCCGAGGCGTAGGGCCATGTCACCATCTTCATTGCCAAGCTCTTCGGCTAGATTGGCCCTGTTCTTCCTCAGCGCTGCCCTCGAGCCGCAGTGCCCAGGTAGGCCTGCCTGCTGATTCCTCCGTGGCGGCGCGCCTCCATCTGACTGTCGTGACCACCTCCACCTGCTAGGTGCCGCCATCTGCTGTCGCGGTTGCTTCCACCGCGTCGGGTAGGCCTAGACGGAAAAGCTCGTAACTCACTAGCTCGCTTGACTCGCTTGTTAGTGGCTCGGCTTGAGTTCGGTTCATTTGAATTTTTAATTAACGAGCCGGCTCGGTTAATTAACGAGCCAGCACGCGAGCCGCTCACGAGCCAAAACGAGCCAAGGCAATTCACATGACAACAACTGCAATCGGCCCATATAGCCCTCGACCCAGCCCAATACAACTTTAAGCGGTCTATATATCCCTCTGCCTATGGCCCAACATGATTAAACACTAAAAACCTAGACCAATAGACCTCATGGGCCCACCCAGTCACCTCACCGGCCTACCCAACGGGATCATGTTCACGGGACATGTGTCTAAAATTCATATGTATTTTATTTATTCCATTTTAAATATGCATGTGACGTGTTTTTTTTTCTAACTTACGGTTATAATCTCTATCAATTGTGTTTTTTTTGCTTTGGCTCGCGAGCCAAACGAGCTAGCTCGAGTTCGCTAACGAGCCGAGCCGAGCCGAGCTAGTTGGCTCGTTTGTATAATGAGCCGAGCCGTAACAATCCGAGCTGGCTTGGGTGCCACCATCTGTTGTCACGGGCACCTCCGCTATGTTAGTTCGGCGCGCCGTCCGCGCCATGTTGTGCTAAAAAATGCGTGTTGCAAATGTATGTTCAGATGTTTCAAAGGTACATTATAAGTGTTTTATACGGATGTTACAAAAGTAGATCGAAATGTTGCATATGCTGCAATGGTTTGTACAGTATGTTGTAAGCGTCTATTTCCAATGTTTCATCTATTTTTCTGACGTATGTTGCAAGTGTGTTTATCTAAATGTTGTATATGTTTCGCATATATGTTGCAAGTATTTTATTTAGATGCGTGTATTTGTAATGGTTTTCAAGCGTTTCTCACGTGTTTTTTACAAGTGTTTCAGACACATATTTCAAGTGTTTTATCTGTCTTCTTTTGTACGATCAGGTATTGCATCTCTCTCCTCGTCTTCTACTGCCTTGCATCCTTCTCAAACTACTGGGGGGCTCGGGGGCATGGCGGCGCGGATGCGAGGGCACGCTTTTCCCTTCCGTTGCAGGCAGGTAGCACTTCATTCACTTTTTCGTTTTTTTATATATGCGGGATGGTGAGATGGGACGCTCCCGTTGGTAGGCCTGGCCTAGGAACTGGGCCACGTTGGTTGGCTGAAACTGGGAGCTGCGTCCAGATATGCTATTGGCGCTGGACGTCCAGGCGCTTGTGTCGGTTCTTAGGGCCTGTTTGGTTAGAGGTGTTAAAGTTTAACAAACACTGTAACACTTTCGTCTTATTTGACAAAAAGTTTTCAATTTTGGACTAATTAGGCTTAATAGATTCGTCTCGTAAATTACTCCTAATCTGTGCCGACATGCATGCAATTAGTCTATATTTAGTACTCTATGCATTTGCCGCAATATTAATATGATGAGAGTTAAACTTTAACATTCACTAGGTAGTGTGCCCGTGCGTTGCTACGGGATAGCTAATATTTTATAGTAAAAATACATAGATCGCACTATAAGATAACAACACTGTAAAAAAATAAAATCCAACATTAAAGTGACATTTCATCTAAAAAGGCAAAGTTTATGAATTTAACACAGTCATGGAGTGCGTGGCGTCGCAAGCACACAAACTCTACTTTATAAATTTTTTCGTGATGCGACTAAGATAGTGTTTAATATCGGCAGGAAGATATCTCCGATATCCATTTCTTTCATACGCCAATAAATCCACGAATAAGTTCCGTCGCATCTCTATATCATCCTATATATAGGTTCAAGTATATATGTCAATATTAGTGCCTATCGCATTGCTAATACTGCGTCTCTTGAAAAATCTTTCACACAAACTTAAAACAAAGTGTTATACTCACTGTACAAATATGTGTGGACAACCGTCTATTCCATGCAGACATATACTGTAGGATAAGATATCCACTTAAATGTCTGCGGCAAGATTCACGATCAGCAATATATAGAAATAGTTATATCATAAATATCATTATTGCAAGCGACAGTGTCTTTGAGTTAGTTACCCATCTATGTCCTCTGCAATATTTTCTTTCCGTTTGAATTTCCATTTGAAAACATCCTCCGTCCATCCAGGAATATGTATATTCACTGCGGCGGTGTAGTTGTAGCTAAATCCAAGAGTAAACCTAGCATACATCAGCGCTGGTGTGTCTTTACACCACTCTTCAACAGGTCTAAGAGAATTATCAGTTTTGCCAAATTTCTCCCTATTTTTCTGTTTGAGTTTTCAATACATCATCCATACATTATGTGCAGGCTCCAACATTTTGGGACAGCGGTTTCAGGAACCTGAAATATGTCATCATTTTTTTGTGGAGTGACATTCCAATGCTTTCATGGTCATGTTAACACAAAAGAGCTGCATAAGCACCTACACGGGTATCATTGTTCAAAACGAGAATGAAACCTGATCAGCTTGGGCTTGTGCTAACCTAAATGTGAGGCAGCAACCAAATCCTATGTAAATTTTTTAGAGTTCATGGGACCGTGCTATTGTCCATATGCATTGCAAACTGGCCTAATTTCAAACATGATTTCATACAGGGAGTACACTCTTGGTTGGCACATAGCCGAGTGACTACTTAAACAAAACAATCCACATCTCCCGTGTCTGTTTGACAGCAATTCTTTGGCAATTATTGCAGTCCTGGTGTGAGCTTAGACACCATGTTACTCCTCGTCATCTTACTTTGGTAGCTTAGCTCCATAACACGCCTAGCAGCCACTTAAATTTTTTTTCCTAAACTCATCTGTTTTTTATGGAGAAATAAATTGTTGGATGTGTTTGATTCATCACCTTTGTCATGCATACACACATTGTTATCCCGTTGCAACGCACGGGCATTTAGCTAGTACAATGTAAATGTGCACGATTTGGAATATGAGTTCTACAAACGAAACTTACAGGTGCTGAACAGAACGATGCTCGTGATCCCAGCAGCATGCTCCAGAGAGCTCCTTGAGCCATGGAGGATTGAGCTTAGACAGGGAGATGCTGCATTTATAGGAAATTGAGTTCAGTGCATAGGTAACATGAGGCTGTAAATCAGATTTTAGATACAAAAAAGGAAAAAGAATAAAACTTAGGGGGATTTCATCTAAAATCTGGATGTATAGTGAAACTACGTAACATTCCAAAGGAATCGGTTTAAATAACCTGTGATCGTCACTTGCTTCCAAGTTATAATTCTATCAAATTTGAAGTACTTCATTAAAATTCAATCAAAACATATTTCTATACCCTAAAAAATTGAAGCGATGCATGTTCAGAAAAAAAACATATGTACTTTTGTCGCAAAAGTTAGAATTCAACCTCGTTTTATAAATAAAAAATCCTATAAAATAAGAAAAATCATTGAGTTTCTTATTCTCAGGGAATCTCGGCCATTGAAACAAAAGACACCTATGGGATATAGATGCATCTCATATTTTCTTGAGCAATCAAAATATTGTTTTTTTAGCACTCTTTGGTCTCAGGCGTCTCTCCTAATCTGCTATCTGATCATGGTAGAATTCACAAGTGAGGATTACCAGATATACCATATAATATCTGATCATGCTAAGAAGTCGATCCTATGATCCTATCTCACCATGTAGAGCCTGTCCTGATTACCAGATATACCACTGCATTTGTTTTGCTTTAATCAGGAGTGGCTCCTAGTTTTTTTCTTTTGCTTTTCAAAGACTCCTAGAATGCAGAAAAGTTACATGGAATTATTGTCATCAACCGCAGGAAAAGATGAATCACTACTTCCTGAAGGTATATTACCTGACTCCTGAAGGTATATTACATGGAATTCAGAAAAATAAAGTGGCAGACGAACCTATATGAATTGTTGTCAAATATTGTTCAGACAATCAAAGAGCTAGCTAGCTGACACATGAAGCCCATAGCATAATAAAATTACAGTGGCAGAGGAACCTATATGAATTGACAACAAGCAAAACTAATAGACAAATGGCATTTTTTTTGGAAAAAAAACATACATTAGTGTTCAAGCTATATAAATGGAGGGAAAAAAACATACAGATTGCTATGAGAAACAAAACAATTTCTGGTTTTAGGCCTGTCCAGTCACACACTGACCAAAATTATACACTACCAAGAAGCATTCACATAGTATTGTTTTGTATCCGTCCTATTCCTCCATACCAAAATTATGAAAGGTAACTAATATTTGTGATCGGACATGCAGGTATATTGTTCATAGGACACCCTGAAGCTAACCCTAAACAACAGCCATATAAGAGAAATTGAAGTGACAACAAATTGGTTTCCAAGCTAACCCTGTGCAAGAGACGATGGAGGACAACAAAGAAAGGATAGACTGAATCACTTACCAAATCGGTGAATGAAGTCGCACCGTTCTCGATCCAGTGGGTGGCACGACCCGACGGCCGTCTCGATCTGGCGAGAGGCAGCCCCTGATGGCGCTCCAGATCCGGGCGGCAGCCCCTGACGGCAGAGGCAGTGGCGGTGACCGGCGCTCCGGATCCGAGCGGTCTGCTCGAAGGTGGTGGCACCGGGGGTCGTTGAAGATGACACGGAAGACGAAGACGGCGGCGGGATGCGGGCAGCGCACGGATCGGGAGAGGGGGCGGCGGCACGGATCGGGAGAGGGGGCGGCGGCACGCGGTCGCGGATCTCAGCACCGGTCTGCGGGCGGGAGGGAAGGAGGGAGAGGGGGCGGCGGCACGCGGTCGCGGATCCGGTCGCGGAACTCAGCACTGGTGCGCGGGCGGGAGGGAAGGAGGGAGAGGGAGCGGCGGCACGCGGTTGCGGAGGGCGCTGCAGCTGCTCTTGTTCTGGGCGCGCGCGGTGATCGCGGGATGCGGTGGACGCTGATTCGATCTTTCCTAATGAGAAGAGCGACGGCTGAAGATCGCACGAAGCGGAGGTAGACGGACGAAATTTTTGTCGCACGAAGAGAATTGTCCATCTTTTATTCTTTTTAGTTGTAGGAGATGAACCAAACAGGGCTTTAGATTCAATTCAACTCCGAAGGACGAGTACAGATTACGGTGGGGACGCAATGGGTCAAGACGGTTTCGAAGGCTTTCGTGTCGTTCGTGGGCTCGCAAGCCGCTGTTTCGGAAAGGAATGCAGGAGAAGCCCATGTTGTGCACCGCCTAGCGGTGATGATCTGCGAGCTTGGGCCGGGCCGCACTGCAACTTGGGCTGGGTATGGCACACTCCAATGCAACCAAATTACGTTACGTGCGTTCTCCAACAGCAGTATTTCTTCGGGCATGCCCCTATAGCAGATCCATTTGCATTGCAGGGAAAAAAAATGCAAACATTTGCTAAGACAGTCCCAACATTCTGAAACATTATCTTGTCTTTAATGTTTAATTAAATTTACATACAGGATCCTACGTGGACACTTTCACCTGGAGATGGGAGAACATACGAGTACGTGAGAGGGAGAGTCCAACGTTCTCAAACGCATTCCGACAGATAGACACGTCTATCTGTTGTGTACATATACATCTCGTGTATATGCTAGCTGCTGCTGTTGTTGGCGATCATCGCACGTACGTACGTACTCGTGCGTCGGCCGGGGTTCGATCGGTTCTATAGAAAGAGGATTGATCGGACGGCGACGGCGACGACGATGACGATGGAGCTGGAGTCGCAGGTGGTGGTGGTGGAGACGACGACGACGATGAGTGCTGCCTCCGCCGCGCACGTCAGGACTACGGTGGCGCTCCGGCTGCTGGCGTTCGCGGCGTCGCTCGCCGCCGCCGTGGTCATAGCCACCAACAGGCAGGACCGCTGGGGCATCACCGTCACCTTCAAGATGTTCGCCGTCTGGGAGTACGTATATATATCGCTGGGATCTGCTAGCTTCTCTTGCAATCGAAGTATCGTTGCATGGCATTGCGGTAGACAGAAACTGACCGACCGGCGATTATCCATCGCGACGAACTACTGAAAAAACTTGTTCGTTGCAGGGCATTTGTGGCGATCAACTTCGCCTGCGCCGCCTACGCGCTGCTCACGGCAGTCTTCGTGAAGAGGCTCGTCGGCAAGCACTGGCTGCACCACATGGATCAGGTACGCATACGCATACGACATACGTATACGGTTACGTTGTTATTCTTTTGTTCATCCATGGCTGCCATCTAATCGAACTGTACTCCTATACATCATCGTCTCCTCCGTCTCGATCGCTATAGCTGACGTAGTGTGCTTGTTGGATGCGCATGCAGTTCACGGTGAACCTGCAGGCGGCGTCGACCGCCGGCGCCGGAGCGGTGGGGTCGATAGCCATGTGGGGGAACGAGCCCAGCGGGTGGTACGCCGTCTGCCGCCTCTACCGCCTCTACTGCGACAGGGGCGCCGTCTCCCTAGCGCTCGCCTTCGTCGCCTTCGTCGCCCTCGGCGTCGCCTCCAGCCTCTCCCGCTTCCCCAGGGCACCGCCCCCGCCGGCACCCAGATAATTAGTAATTCATTCATCTTGATTGATTTTCTTGCAATATACCACAACTGCTATACGGACAGATGTAGATACGATACGTGTAAATATCATGTTTGCTAGCCTAATTTGTTTGTTAGAACTAGGCAACGAACTAGTGCAATGCAAGTGTGTACATAATCGTCGCCAAACAGACAGCATGGACATGTGCCCTACATACTAAAACATGGCTTACTAACACAGTCAGGGATTCAAGATGGTAGTAACAAAACGACCGGATAATAACAAAAACAAAACACTTCACTGCAAACTCACGCATCAGGCGCTCCATCGTAGCTAGTAAGACCACACGCATGGTAAATAATCAGTACTGTATGTAAGCTACATATTTCTGTTCTGATGATGGCAACAGCAAAAGGGAGAGGGGGGGGGGGGGGGGGGGGGGGTCGTCTCTTACAAGCAATACCGTGCAATCTCTGGAGTTGACTGCCCAATGACCACGATTGCTTCAACGCAAAACTTGGCAGACTCAACACTGAGTAGCCCCGATTCCACCATAGCATCCATACCACCTCCATTGCTACTGCACGTAACGCAAGCACGCAGCAAACTTGGTCTTCACAGTTCACAGGCCATATGGCTCATCCGCCATAACCGGCGTTCAGCGCTTCGGTCGACTTGACGAACCGCCCTTTCACCCGCTTCCTTGTGTCCGCCCTCAGCTTCCTCGACTCGTACCGGATGTGCTTCTCATACCTACACAAGAGTGATGGATAGACGTGTGATGAGTAAACTGTAACAGTCTTTTAATACTGTGGAAGATCGAAGTTGCCGTCAGCGGCAGCAGGCAGGTAAGGGTCAAGGTCAGCTCATCGTTCCGTACCTGCGGTTCTTCTTCTTTTCCCTATACCGCTGCATCGCGCTGTCCCTGTTCTGCGCGAGCGTCTCGCTGTCGATCCTCACGGCAGGCCTCTCACCTGCGGGGGCGGAGACCGTTTGATCCCCGAAGGAGATCTCCCTGGTGAGTGCTGGTCCTGAAGTGGGTACATGGTTCCCGGAAGTTGTTGGTCCATCCATCGTCGAGGCACAGGAGCTCAGCTTCCGTTTGTTGCTCGCGGTGCTCACCTGATGAGGAGCAAAAATTCAGCTAATATCAGAAGCCAGCCATGCTGAAAATTCTACCGGACAATGTCCCAGAGAGAGAAATTATCTTTTGAAAGAACTCAGATAGAGACTTGTGGTACTCTAAAATGATGCAAAACCAAGAACATGTGGTGGGGCGTTGTATGGCGATATTTAGGTGACAAAATTGGCCTTTAGTGTTTCATAAACAGACAAGATGCCTCCATGACTTGGTGGACCCGAGGATATGTATGGTGGCCCATAACAATCCTGGTGAACGAAAACAGCTCAACAGGTTCATACCATTTGGGACCATATTGAGTCCACTTCTATATGAATAGCCCTTTAGAAGATAAGATCTATATCCAATTATGAGCATGACTGCTTGAACGCATTCGACAGTAAGTACTGCATCAACATCAGCAAAAGCTGGGTTATGCTGTCAATGGAGCAGCAAGTGGTGCATCAAGCTATCAAACATGTGGAGCATCTATATGTTCTGTAAACATACATGTGCTTTTAGAAGTTTTGCATACTATTCAGGAAGCTGATTTTCAGTATTTTATTGATCTCGAAGCTTTGATCAATAAGTTTTTTACCCAAGCAAAAATTTATCTTCAAAATACTGTCTAGTTTCCTGAGCTCAAGCCAGAGGACTTCATCATAGAAGCTAGCTAGCTAAGTATTTCTTGATGGGCCAAAGTTGTGGTACAAACTAGAGGATGATGCTCATCTATACGAATGGCATCTTTAATCAGAAAAGTATTTGGTCCGTTTGACTTTGCTCCTCTGCATTTAGTGCTAAGAAGAAAATATTTTTTTCGAAAAGCAAAGAAAATAAGAAACTACGATACGTGTGAGATAAGTAATGCCTTCACATACATGGCAATCTTATTTTCTATCACATCACATGGGCTACAGGTTAACAACACATAGCTGACGCTGTTACTACAGTGAACTTACTTGCCACATGTTCTGGATAGACACAGCCGCACACCAAGCAAGCATCCTTTAGGGTACGGAAAAAGGGGGAGAGAAGACTTACATTTTTCGATGACAACTGACACATATTAGAGGACATGATATCTTCGGCAGTTGAGCAGTATCTTGAGTCATAAATATCTTCCAGATCTTTCGTTGTCCCCGAAGAAATTTCCTTAAGCATGTCACTATAACCCTTAATCATAAAGCCTCCATGGTTAGAACCATATCCAACTTCAAGAGCAGACTTCTCATCGTGATCCCTTGACCTTCCCAAATTGAAGTCCCATATCTGCCACACAAATAACAAGCAAGCAATCAAACATGAAATTAGAATACAAGTTGAGGATTCTGGAGCATCCACAGTATGAAGTACATGGGCCCTGTTCGGCAGGCTGTTTTTTTGGCTTATAAGCCGGCTGTGGTTGATTTGCTGTGACAGAAAAACACTGTTCCACGGCTGATAAGCCGTGCTGATAAGCTCAGCCGAACAGGGGGATGATTTTTTGACACTAAAACATGCAATCAGAAGTTCAAACAATTAATATTGCAATTGGTGCATGATTGTTGAGCAGACTTATGTGAAAATATGATCCATTTCGTATCTGAAAAGTCAAATACGATCAGAAATTCTGAATAATAGTTAGTAGTGTGAAGTCACGCCCTTGTTCAGTTCCAAAATCGGGCACCCCCGATTTAGAACAGTTCGCTACAGTACGCATTAAATGCGCACTGTAGCGATTCGTTTGTATTTGGTAAAAATTGTCCAAATTTTGACTAATTAGGCTCAAAATGTTCGTCTCGCAAAGTACAATAAAACTGTGCAATTAGTTTTAAATTTCATCTACATTTAGTACTTCATGCATGTACCGGTATTTTGATGTGATGGGAATCTTCTTTTTGCATAGTGAAATTTGGGGTTGAATTTGGGAACTAAGGCCTTGTTCAGTTCCCCAATTCTCTCCCCTAATTCCACTATGCAAAAAGAAGATTCCCCGTCACATCAAAATGTCGGCAAATGCATGGAATACTAAATGTTGATAAAATCAAAAACTAATTGCACAGTTTTATTGTACTTTGCGAGACGAACATTTTAAGCCTAGTTAGTCAAAATTTGGATAATTTTTACCAAATACAAACGAAATGCTACAGGAATTCTGATACAGTGTTTTTCTCCCCAATTCACCAATCTAAACAAGGCCTAAACAAGGCACATGTGCAACGCACTTTTCCACATCAAGATAGCAACGCTTCTTCAGAAAGGTACGTATATTTGCAGCCTTGCTAAAGGAAACACATTTCTTCACCGGCTCAATTTGTGCATTCAATGACTCTAAAACAACAGGCTCGTGAACCTTTTGCAACTGCAAGCTCTCTGCCCTTGTTCAGTTCCTGAATCGGCAGTGCCCGATTTGGAACAGTTCGCTACAGTACGCATTAAATGCGCACTGTAGTGATTCGTTTGTATTTGGTAAAAATTGTCCAAATTTTGACTAATTAGGCTCAAAATGTTCGTCTCGCAAAGTACAATAAAACTGTGCAATTAGTTTTAAATTTCATCTACATTTAGTACTTCATGCATGTACCGGTATTTTGATGTGATGGGAATCTTCTTTTTGCATAGTGAAATTTGGGGTTGAATTTGGAAACTAAACAAAGCACATGTGCAACGCACTTTTCCACATCAAGATAGCAACGCTTCTTCAGTTCCACATCAAGATAGCAACGCTTCTTCAGAAAGGTACGTATATTTGCAGCCTTGCTAAAGGAAACACATTTCTTCACCGGCTCAATTTGTGCATTCAATGACTCTAAAACAACAGGCTCGTGAACCTTTTGCAACTGCAAGCTCTCTGCCCTTGTTCAGTTCCTGAATCGGCAGTGCCCGATTTGGAACAGTTTGCTACAGTGGGCATTAAATGCGCACTGTAGCAATTTGTTTGTATTTGGTAAAAATTGTCCAAATTTTGACTAATTAGACTTAAAATGTTCGTCTCGTAAAGTACAATAAAACTGTGCAATTAGTTTTAAATTTCATCTACATTTATACTCCATACATGTGCCGGTATTTTGATGTGATGGGAATCTTCTTTTTGCATAGTGTAATTTAAGGGTTGAATTTGGGAACTAAAGCTCTGTGAAAAAAACTGAACCATAAATGCGGAAAGCAGGAAGATCATTTTTTTTTTGTCTCAAGTTATTTACTGAAAGCTACTGTGAGCTACTGTTCTGCTGGCTGAAAAAACCTAGGAAAGGAGACGAAGAGTCATGAGAAGTTCAGAACCACGGATTTCTCTACCTGGTCATCTGAAAAAGCACAGGCTTGTAAAAATTGATGGCCTTGGAACCGGCACCTATAAATCAATATGGAGCGAACAAATCATTTTGATCTACCCACTCACCCACCCGAAATCTTGATACAAATTTTTTGGTCTTGTTGATATACAGTATGCCTAGGAAGTGCAGCCAATTTGTTTTGTACTGTTAGCTTTGTTAAACGAAGGGAATAATATTTCACCAATCACCACCATGTAATGTTAAATCATGTGTAAGGCCACCGAACTGAATAAGGTAAAGATTTAGCAGGACAGCCAGAATTCAAATTAACCGGAAATAGATTGATTTTATACAAGCAGGAGTACTAAAAAATGTTGTTTTTTTCCTCTTCTATTTTTCATTTAGCAACGGGTGTTTTGTCTTGAAATTTACCTGGGTGGGCAGCACCGAGGGCGCAGCGCAGTCCCATAGCAGTTGTTCGTCGTCATCACCCACCCTGTCGGCGACGCCAATGAGATCGGCGCAGTTGGCGGACGCCATCATGAGCAGGGACGTGTACGGCGGAGGCACCTCCTGGGCCGCGGCGGGCGGAGGATGATGAGTCGGCATCGCCGCCGGGGGCGCCATCTTGCCCGGCGGCAAGCGTCCGCTGGATGCCGCGGAGGTGCGGCGAGGCGTGCGCGGGCTCAGATCCGAGTGCGGGTGCGCGTGGGCCGTGCCCGCCTCGCGTCGCGCCATCTCCACGAGCTGGTCGGACAGCGCTTCCCCCCTGAGCGGGCGCGCGCCGGCGGCGTCGGGGGCGGGCACCCGCGGCGGGTCGCACGGCACGTAGAGGTCGCGCAGGTCCGGGTCCACCACCCCGAGCACGGAGTAGTCGAGCGCCGAGAGGAAGGGTTCGTGGTCGAGGTCGATGTCGCCGCCGTCCTTGTCCTCCGCGCGGCCGTGGCCGTCGTCGCCCACGGCCGCGCGGCGGAGGTCGAGCCCCCATGACGCGGCGAGCTCGGCGGCCGAGGGGCAGCCGGAGAAGCCCTCGACCGGCACGCGCACCGCGGCGTCGCAGCCCTCGCAGCAGTCGGCGCAGAGGAACGCCGGGTCGGCGCCCGGGACGGGGGAGACGCGCGCGGCGGCCGGGCGCGCGGCGCACCCCGCGCAGAGCGGCGCACGCACGTGCTTCCGCGACAGCGCGTTGGCGGCGTGCACGTGGCGGTCGCACGCAACGCAGAGCCGCGCGGCGTCCGCGCGGCAGTGCAGCGCCGCGGCCGCCTCCCCGCAGTAGTCGCACGGCCACCGCTGCCCGCCCCCGCCTCCTCCTCCCCCGCTGCTCATCTCCCACGCCGCAACCAACCTACCCGACGAACTCACAGAGAGGGGGCGAGAGAGAAGGAGCACAAAGCCCGCGCGCACGTGGACCACGAGGCGCACGAAATCGAATCGCTGGGGCCGGACCAGCCGACGCCGACGAATAAAAATGGCGAGAGGCGAAGAAGGCCAACGGAGGCGGAGGCGGCGGTGGGGGCTGTCGGAAAATATCTCCTCCCGGCTCGTCGCTGAGCTGGCGCGGCGGGAGTGGGAGTGGGGAGTGGGCCAGGGCAGGGTTAAAAAAACCGGTCGGTTTACCGCGGTAAACCGCGGTAACCGCCCTAACCGGGCCGGTCCGGTTCCAGTCCGGTCCGGTTAGGTATTCCCCAAATTCAAATTTAAAATTTGAAAAAAAATGCTGAAAAAATTCTTAAAAATAGTTCATGATTTATAGAAGCCAATGGTGTAAAAATTTTTCAAATTGGAGTTCGTTTAGTATTTATTTATACGTATAGAAGTTTGAAAAAAAGAAAAAAATCCCGGTCCCGGCCCGTTAAGGCCCCAAATTCAAATTTAAAATTTGAAAAAAATAAAAAATGCTGAAAAAATTCCTAAAAATAGTTCATGATTTATAGAAGCCAATGGTGTAAAAATTTTTCAAATTCGAGTTCGTTTAGTATTTATTTATACGTATAGAAGTTTGAAAAAAAAATAAAAAAGAAAATTCCAAACTCAAACCGAGCGGTAAACCGGTCAAACCGGCCGGTTACCGCTCCAAACCGGCCGGTAAACCGGACCCGAACCGAACCGAAGCAGGGTTTGAATTTGATTTTGAATTCGGCCGGTTACCGACCGGTTACCGGTAAACCGGGCCGGTTTACCGCTACCGGAGGCGGCGGTTACCGGAAACCGGTCGGTAAAAAAAACCCTGGGCCAGGGCTGGTTCGTACTGCAAGGCTTCGTGGTGGGGGCCCACTGGGTTATGGGCGATTGGGCCGGGCGGTGGATGGACGAATGGATCGGTGGTGACCCTGACCCGAGCAGGATCAGCAGGCGTAGAAGGCGACCATGGTTAAGTTTAAACCTCAGTGACTCATTCCTCTCAGATAGGAGTACAGAGCTGAGCTGAGCTGACAAGGGACAACAGAGACACTAGTATCAGGTATTGACCGCTGCAATTTGACACAAGATAAGGCATTGCTCATTTGTCACGACTCAAGTGAAGTGATCTTACTTGTTTATAATAAAAGAAAAGGTGAAGTGATTTCCATCTCACGCACATGCTTGACACAAACAACACAACGGATTAGATAGACAAGCTAGGAGTTGGGCAGAAAGATGAATGCATCTCCGAACACGGATCGATGGGCCGGCCATCGGATGGAAGAGAGACATGGAGCACCACATGCATGCATGCTCTCGCCTAAACCCACTAAGATCGATGCTAATAATACAGCCTACTGCTAGCAGTATAGACTAGCATCGCTGTGGCTTATTTCTTACACCATGTTTGATGCTGATTTGTTGTGAGAGAAAAATATGGCTGAATAAATGGCTGATAAGCATAAGCGAACAAGGTGTTAGTCTATTCATATAATAGTTGCCTGTTTACTGTTAATACATGGCTCATCTTTTCTCTCACAAAGTTTCTTGGTTCTCGTGTATAAGCTAGCTAGCCCACTTTCCTTCTCTTCCTCTTCTCTTTTTTTCACCACAGCATTCGGCCTTCTTCCAGCGTGCTATTATGCTTGGTCTGATGACCCGGGCAGAACTTTTCCAAGCTCGCATTCCTGTCAACTTTAATTAATCTCTTTTTCCATCCGTGCCTCACCTTTCAACTGTTGATTAACTTCACTCAGCAGGCGTGCTCTGCTGCCTTTCACCTGCTGCAATGAATTAACAACCACGAAGACATCTCAATCGTATGAGCCTTTGCATTTCTGGTGCGTTTTTGTAAGGTTTTAGATTCTCATATGTTATGGTTCTAGATTTTTTTTCAAAAACATTTCTATGATAAATAAAAAATCACTTCGTGAAACCATTTAGTTAGCTTGTTGGAATTTTGAAACTATAATTAAAGTCTGAAGAAATCAGATTTTTGGGTGTTTCTCTAAACTAAGTAAAAAACGAGAATCGGTTCCAATTGATTTCCCCTGAAATATTTCTCGGCACCTTACATCTCATCATATATGTTCCACATGTAAAGCTTTTTCATCGTATATATCCTTTTCTTGTCATCAATGTAAGAGAGAGATTGTAGAGAGGTATATGTCTTTCATGCATCGAGGCACGCAAAAGAACCTAGCTCTACTACCCACGCTGATTCAAAAGGGTTTTGACCTCTCTCCTTCACGTGACACCTCCCAATAGTAATTTGACTCCCTCCTAAAAAAAGAGTAAGGTTATTCTAAGCCAAACTACTTTAAGTTTGGCCAATTTTATTGTAGAAGTGTCAACAATTACGATATTCAAATAAATATATCGATAGATCCATCATGAAATATTTCTTCATATATAGTTTCTCTGTTCTAAATTATAAGACATTTTAGTTTTTTTCTAGATACATAACTTTTGTAATACACTTAGATATATACTATGCCTAAATACATATATAGTAAAATTAATATATCTAGAAAAGTCAAACCATCTTATAATTTGGAACAAAGGGATTCGTACCTATATATTAGCATGGTGTCTTTAAAGTTAATAATCTTGTCCATAATTTGGTGTGTAACATAATTTAAGATACATTAACTTTGGATGAAGCTAGAATGGTGATCTTTAGGGATGGAGGGGGGTAAGTGGCAATAAACGAGATGGTAAGACAACCATAGAGATGCCTGTACAGTGTTTCAGCTTCTTCACCATGCGATGCCAGCAAGAAACTCATGTGGCATGATGGTGCCTTATATAGATCACTATCAGCAGCATCAGTATCATCCCACCCCATGAGGTCTTCCTAGTACTATTCTTGATATTCGTGATTATCACGACAAAGCCACGATTTGAAGAAGTTAGCAGAGGCTGTTTCTTTTTTAAACCAAAAAGCCAAAAAGGGATGCATGATCAGAGTTTATGAAACGAAATTATATAAAAAGGAATCTTCCTAATGCAAGATAACTTTTGCCGAGTGTGCGTGCCGCACACAAACCACAACAACTTGGGCTAGGTAGAATGTGCTTACAAGAGGAGTACTAGTGCATTAAATATACGACATATGAAGACAATACAACTGAATAAGTTTAGGTGAGCGCACGTTTTGGCCTCTGTTGCTTCGTTAAAATACAATTAAAAAATAAAACAAAAATCCTAGGCTCAATTGATATTATTGGTGCAATGCAAAATCCTTTGAACTATTCTCCATGCCCGAAGAAAAACGTAAGCTTATACTCCTACATCTCCTAGAATAGCACAGCTTCGTACGATAGCGTACCTTTCTGATCATGTGCTCCAATTCGAAGCAATCGTGCTTGTCAAACTCAGGAGGTTGGCAAGTAGACGCTTTCGTTATCACAAATATGACACTTGCACCGTCCATATGGTACTGGTTGAGTACATAGATATCTTATCACACCCCCAAGAGCACTGGCCATTGGACCATAATAATAATAGCATGGCCCATTGGTTTCAAGCATCTGTCTTAATGCATGGTTCTTAGGGCACACATCCCATTTATGTTTGCATGCATCTCTCTCATACTATACGCACGAAAATTAATTAATTACCACTTGCTACTTCATCCTAAATGTAAGTAGTCCCATTAGAATTTTTTTTTGAGTATTTTGACTTCTTTATTTAAATATGTAGTTGTTTGCTTTAGCTGGCTTTACAGCCGCAACGGCTACAACAGCATTATACAAGTGGTCGTCGGTGTGTTGCGCCACGCCGCCGCCCTGCTTGGCAATAGCCTCGAAGAGTCTACAACGGCATGGACGACTTGACCGGAGCTGACCTTGTGGCCGAAGGCCAGGAACATGCAGTCTGCAACGAGTTAACGGAGCGGCACCGAAAAAAAGGGATCTAGGTGAGCTTAACTTTAGCTTTGGGTCAAGGCTGGATTCTGGCGGGGTTGGATGGGCCAGCCCACTCGAGACCCAGAGAAAAAATAATCAAGAAAAAAATCATTAATTAGATAAGGTGCTTTGAGATCTGTGCAGTTTTTGTAAGATGAGTATTGGAGCAGTTATAATAAATTAAACATGCACCATGGAGTATCGTATGTGTCACATATAAGACCCTCCGTCCCAGAAGGAATGCAATTCTAGCAAAGTGACATGTATTAACTTAAGTTTGATAAATGATAGATAAGAATACCAATATTTATGAAACTCGATAAATTTCATTAGGTTCGCTATAAAATGTATTTTTATATAATTAATTTGGAGCTATAAACGTAAACATCATTTGCTAGAAATTTTTTTGAGATGGGAGATAGGGTACATCATCATACCATCGCACGATGCAGCAGCCTGTACTAGGCCATTGCGAAATTTTTTGAAAAAGTACTGTAACAGTTTTCATTTGTATTTGACAAACTTTGTCTAATTATGGATTAACTAGGTTTAAAAGATTTGTCTCGACATTTACAGATAAACTGTGTAATTAGTTATTTTTTATCTACATTTAGTGTTTTATACATGTACCAACATATGCGATGTGACGGGAAATTTGAAAACTTTTTACATTTGGCCTAAGAGTAGGACCAAAAGGCTGTCACTGAAATGAATCTGAAAAGGTGACCGCGCGCGCTGCTACAGGAACTACGTGGACCGTGCCGAGCTGGCACACGTGGCCTGCCTCTCTCTCGAAGCGTCTGGCCGGACTCGCTGTTCGTACCAGTTTTATTTGTTTAATTATTGTCATTAGATTATTAATTAAGCACAGGGAGGGGAGACAGCGACATGCAAACAGTACATCCATATCTCTTGAAGATTGACAGAATCACGCAAACTTAATTTAACTAATCCGCCCCAAATAAAAGCTGAATTACTAATGTCATTTGCATCGTACGGGCGCTTATGTGTAACCACATTATAATATTATTATATATATGGGTCGTCGTTGTGGCAAGTGGGTCCACGAAGCTGTGGTCACATCTTCGAGGGTACAGTACAGTAGTGGTTACAGGACTTTGCTTTGTCTATAAACTAAGGGATGTTCAGATGATTTTTTTTTAAATTTAGATGCTGTAACACTTTCGTTTGTATTTGATAATTAATGTGTGTTTGGTTTGTTTCCTATGCTAGCCTGGCTAGCAAAATTAAGCCAGACTAGTTTAAACATGCTCCTAGCAAGTCAAGATGGACTTGTTTAGTTGCATACACCATCTAAGCCTGGTCAGCAACCGGATGTGTTTGGTTGCATAGGATCACCAAGGTTACCTCTCGAAGAAGAGTGCCATAAGTTATGCAGCTTCGTTGACATCCGAAGGCTAGAGAACGCAGTAAGAATTTCACAAAGCTCAGAACTATTTAGCATGCGTGAGCAATTGATGAATGCATCCTGCCTTAGTGGTATGAAACTGTACTAATTCCGCAATGACAAAAACAAACAATGACAATCTGAAATTTCATTCCCAATGTTTGAGCCTAATTTCGTCGGTTTCCCCACCACTAGCAATCTAGCAATCAGATGAAATATTTCTTAGCATACTCCAACTATACCAAAATCAAATTAAGCATTCCTGTCCCGGAGACAAAAAAAAAATTGCAAGAAAAGAAATCTCATATTGCCAACCAGTCATAAGCACAATCCCACCGTATTCATATCTGTCCCCTGTCCAAATCCTACTCCCAAAATGAGATCTAGCAAGAGGAGCACCTGCAACAGCAGTTCACGAACAGTTCCTAGAGCTCCCACCCGTGAACTCGCCGAGCAGCATCCTCTCTAGTCTGCACCGCTGCCGGAGATGCTCGCCAAGCCAGACAGCTCGTGCATCCGAAGGTCAAGATCGAGCTCGCCTGCGCCTCCTCGCGCAGCCCTGGTCTTCTTGTGCGACCCTGGCCTGACCCCTGCTGGTGGCGCATCCGCACGACCGCACACCCCGGCGACCCCTCCTCGATCTGGCGTCGCGCTTCCCCTTTCCCCGATGTGGCTGCGCCTGCACCGCCGATCAATTTGGCCGGAGGCCGCCGCCGCTAAGACCGGGACTCCTCCTCAGGCCATCCCCGAGGTCGCGAGCATCCCCATCCGGCGCGAGCATGGCGAGGCAATGAGGATCGGCGACCGGTGAGGCAAGGAGAACCGGTGAGGCCTGCTCGACCGGCTGCTGCTCAGCCTGCGAGTGTCGCTGCCGAGGATGCGGGAGCAGGGCCGCCGCTGGTTCCGTCGCGGAGGGGTGAGCGCACGGGGTGCGGGTGAGATGGGGGAGGTGAGGGGAACGAGGACGGGGGCTGGCTCTGGCTTGGCTCCAGAAGAATCACCAACTCAGGGCGCGTTTGCGGGGGTGGCCCGTGGGCCAAATTGCGCCCGTGGGGTGCAACCCACCGTGTTTGTGCACCAGGCCCTACTTGGAGACCGGCTCCCAGGAGCCAAAATCGACGCCGCAGCCTGGCCCTCCAGAAACGCCGCTAGGGTTCGTTTCTGGCGAGCTCGGCCGCGCGCGGCGCTCGCGGGCGATTTCGGGGCGGCGGCGGGGGATTTCGGAGTGGCTGGCGCGGGCTCACGCGGGAACGTGAAACTTCCGCGCGCGCTTTGCCGCCGCGCGCGAAGCCAATCCGCCGGCGACTCCTCGCGCCTTTATAAGGGCAGCCACTCCCCCTTCCTCATCTTCCTCCTCTCATTCCCCTTCCACCTCGCTCGTGAGAGACCGGCGGTGCGCTCGTGTGCTTGGCGGCGGCGGTGACCTCCGGCGGCAGTACCCTCCGTCGGTGAGCTCGTGTTGCTGCTGGGACTCTGAGGCGACAGTCTTCTTCCCCATCTCCGACCCCATCTGCTTCGACCTGAGGCCGATCTGCTTCCTCTACTTTCAGATCTGCTTCCTCTGCTTTGATTCGACCCCGAACCCAAGGTGAAATGCAATCCCCTTCCTTCCTTTTTCCTGGATGCGCCTTGTGCTAGGGTTTCGATCATGGTGATGTTCTTGCTCCGATTAGTTAGGGTACTCTATTCATGTTGTTACTGTTTTGGTTCATGTTCTTGATCTATTCATGTTGTTACTGTATTGATGCCTTTTGATTCATGCTGGTCCATTCATGTTCTTGATCTGTTATTGTTTTGGTAGATGACGTTGTCTCTGTTCTTGTTCTTGTTCTTGTTGTTACTACATGTTGTTCTTGTTCTTGATCTAATATGAGATGATGTCGATGATGGTACATGGTGGTTTGTTATTTTTTCTGAAATGTGGTCGATGATGTTGTCCTTTGTGGGCACTGGGAGGCATCAGTACATGATGTAGCCGTGCACTGCAATCCTTACTCATGTCACAAACTAGTGGACGCCGTAGGGGGGCCTGATAATCTGTTTTCCTGTTTACACTTATATGCTTGTAGATGGATCCCTCATTGAGCCGTGAGCAGATGTGTAGAAAGGCAGCTGCTTTGACTGTGGTTATGGTTTCCTTTGTATCCAGTAGGATCAAAAGGAAAAATCCTAAACCTGATGAAACCCCACAACCTGACCCAGCAACCCTTGCACTTATTAGAGATGAGAATGAGCAGCACAGAATGAGGACACTTAGGATGATCTACCAGTGCAATGATCCTGAGTGTATTTCCATGATTAGGATGAGGAGAGCTCCCTTTTTTGAGTTAGTCAAAACTTTTAGAGAGAGGAGATTGGTAAGTGATAGAGAGGGAGTGTCAGTTGAGGAGCAGGTTGCCATGTTCTTGCATGTTGTTGGGCACAACCAAAGGTTTAGAGTTGTCCACCAATCTTTTAGGAGGTCAATCCAAACAGTGCACAAACACTTCCACCAGGTTTTGTATGCAGTTGGTGAGCTTAGAAATGAACTGATCAAGGCACCTAGCACATCCACTCATCCTAAGATCCTTGGGAGCCCTAGATGGAATCCTTATCTCAAGGTAACTGTTTAGCTATAGTTCTTAATGTAAAATATCACATGCTCCATTATCTTACACACATATTTTAGGACTGTGTTGGCTTCATAGATGGGACACATTTTCTGGCAAGGGTACCTAGGAGGAACCAACAAGTTTTTAGGGGTAGGAAAAAGGACCCCACTCAAAATGTGATGGTAGCTGTCAATTGTGACCTGCTGTTCACTTATGTCCTTGCTGGCTGGGAGGGATCTGCCCATGATGCAACTGTCTTGGCAGATGCCATTGCTAGGGAAGATGGGTTTCATGTACCTGAAGGTAATTGGCCACACACACTTTGCACTTAATTAGATGACCAATTTATGTCACACACTCTCACACTAGATGTCCAATTGTAGGTAAATTTTGCTTGGTTGATGCTGGATATGCATGCAAGCCTGGCTTTCTACCTCCATACAGGGGAGTGAGGTACCACTTGTCTGAGTTTGGGAGCAGTAACAGACCCACCACTGCCAGGGAGCTGTTCAACCTGAGGCACTCTTCACTTAGAGTGACAGTTGAGAGAGCTATAGGTGCACTAAAGGGTAGATTTAGGATCCTGGACAATAAGCCCTTCCACAGGTATAGGACCCAAGTGAGGCTGGTAGTTGCCTATGCCATTTTGCACAACTGGATCCTAGGCTTTGGCATTGATGAAGTAGTGCCGGCTGAGGAGGGTTTCACTGGCTCCCCACCTGATCCTAATGACCTGCCCCCTGAACATGTTGAGCAAGACTCCCTTGACATGGTTGCAAAGAGGGATGGCACCTGCTCCTGCCGCTGTGGCTGGTGGTGCTAGGGCCATGAGGTGGTCCAACAACACTTCAGGCTTTGTTCTTAGGAGGATGGCTGCACTTGTGACTGATGGTAGCAGGCCAGACAAGGTTTTTAAGGACAAGGATGTCAATCAAGTGGCCAAAGCCCTTAAGGAATGGTGTGGGGAGGTTGTTAGCCCAACCCAAGTGTACAACCACTTGAGGAAGTGGAGGCAGAAGTGGGCTAGGGTGACAAAGCTCAAGGATCTTAGTGGTGCACTTTGGGATGACCAAGTGCATGCTATCATGCTTGACCATGACCACTACCTTGGCCACACCAAGGTAGAAAAACAATGCATTTTAATACTTACCTATTACTTGCCTAAACCTATTACTTGCCTAAACCTATATGATGCACTAACTGCAGGACCATCCTAAAGATGCTGAGTACCTAAATACCCCCATTAGGTTCTACACTGAGATGGAGGCCATTTTTGGCAATGCTTTGGCCACTGGCAGGTTTGCACTTGGGTCTGGGGAAGCCTTAGGGCAGAACCAGTCTGACAGTGTTGCTGCCAAGATGGAGGGCCCTCCTTTGGCCCCTGCCACTACTGTTCAGGCTCCCACTGCACCTGCAACGGGTAGCAAGGCCACAGATAACCCCACCTCTGCGGGTAACAAGAGAAAGAGAGCCAACTTCTCTGAGGACTGGTCAACAATGTTTGATGCTGTCAACAATGTTGCTAATGCTATTAGGGAGACTGGTCCTGGGCATGTTGATGCAAACCTGTACCTTGCTGTGATGGAGATGCCTGACTTTTCTCAGGAGGTACTTATTGTTGCCTACACCTTCCTCCTGGACAACAAGGCCCAAGGCAAGGGCTTTGTGAACATGAGTGAGGGCCATAGGACCATTTGGCTTAGGAACTTCCTAGCCAAAAACTACTACATCTAGGTGCACTAGATCATTGTCTTGCTAGGCAAGAGGGGGTTGACTGTAGAGATGTATAGTTCCTCCACCCCCCTCACCCACTCTCACTTCTTTTGACCATACTGGCTTTTGTGCAGTCTTGTTTCTCTTTTGACACCTGACCCTTACTGGTGTAGTTTGGCTGGGAGTGTGGGTAACAACAGGTAAGGATGTGGAAAATATTTGAGCCCTTGGCTGTTGGGCTGAACAAGTTATTGTAAGAACTTATTTGTAGCCTCTGTTGGCTACTTTCATTTCATATTTGCTTGCCTTTGGTTCCAATCTGTTGGTTTTACATACTCTAATTGATTTGGTGGTACATGTGGGATTCAAAAGGCCTGTGATGCAAAACACTTACATGAGGTGGCTGCCTTGTTGATGTTTTCTTGGTTTTTGTTGTGTTTTCTGTTCTTTATGCCTGTCATGAATCACTTGAGTTCAGTTGTACTCCTTAGCAACAACATCATTGTTTGATGGCTGATGGCAGAGAGTGCATTGATCCAAATGGTTCTATGGCTTGCATCAACTGTTCTTTTATTGTTACTTACATCCTGGTTTCTTGTATTTGGCAGCCACCAATGACATGACAAAAAAAACCACCATAATTGAAAGCTGAGGCCAATCTTGTGCTCTTTAAGCCTATGATGTCAAAACTGAGGCATGTCCAAGTTAGTGCTTCCCATTCAGAGCACTTACATGAGTTACATCTGTTTAATTTCAGACAATGGCACCTTGCTATGTGGTATTTGAAGGGAAGAAACCTGGTATTTATTTTAGTTGGCATGAGTGTGCTAAGTATGTGCTTACGGAGAAAGGGGCTATCTATGAGAAGTACAACAGTTATGATGAAGCTCTTAGAGCTTTCAATGATAGGGTTCCTGGTCCACCTATGCTGTTACCAAGTGGTGACACCTCTCATGATCCAACAGCATCCCAAATGCTATTGGCAAATGAGAGATGTGCAACCAATCCTCATTCTGATGGTAAGCAGGGGTGGTGGAAGAATGTGGTCATCTTGATCTTGTTGCTGGTTGTGGCATGTCTATGCTACTTGTTGTTCATGTGCCATAAGTGAAACTGTGTTCTAGGCCGATGATGACAAGATGATTGTGCTCATTAGCTGGCTGCTTATCATTTTGCTTTCTCATATATCTTTCTATGAACTTATTCACCTGCTATTCTTCTTTGCTTCCTGTGAACTTATTCACCTGTTGGTAAGCAGGGTTGTTGGAAAAATGTGCTCATCTTGATATTATTGGTGGTTGTGGTTGGTCTATGCTACATGTTGTTCATGTGCAAGAAGTGAAACTGTTTTGATTAGGCCGATGATGACAATATGGATGGGTGGATTAGCTGGCTACATGGCATTTTGCTTTATCAATTCTGTTGCTGTGAACTTGTTCATCTGCTGGGCTTCAAACATGACTTGTGCTACTATTCTTCTTTGCTTCCTTCTTTGATTCTGCCTTGTACCCAGCAATGAAATGTGTACTGATGAACTTTAATTTGTCTGAGGCCAAGTGCTTATGTCTGCACTGATTGTGTATGGTTTAATTACAAAATATTGATGATGTTCTTGCAAACTGTTTCAATCTTTCTCTATTGATCAAGCTGCAATTCTGTTGGGTTTGTTCTGGGCCAGGCCGAGCACAGCCAGCTGCCAAACACGATCTCGGTTTAGCAGTTGGTGGCAGTTGCTCTCTCAGCCCGGCTGAGGACTGGGTCGCAAACACCAGCTCGCCTGGGCCAGGCTCTTTCGGTTCATGGGTCGCAAACAAGTGATGTTGCACCACTTGGGACAGGCCTGCCCAGGCCAGGGCTAGTTGGGCTAGCCAGGCCGGCCAGGTCCAGGGTCGCAAACGCGCCCTCAGTGATCCCAGCTGGACCCGGCTAAGGTGGTATGGATGGCTACTCGTAGCCAGGCCTCAGACCTTTGTCAACGAACCAAACACCCAGAAACTGGCCCAAGAAAGCCAGGGCCAGGATGGGCTGGCAACCAAACACACCCTTAGTGTCTAATTATGGACTAATTTGGCTCAAAAGTTCGTCTCATGATTTATAACAAAACTGTACAATTAGTTATTTTTTATCTATATTTAATGCTGCATGCATATGTCCAAAGATTCGATGTGATGGAGAGAGTGTAAAAATTTAGAATTTAGGTGACATCTAAATAAGGCCTAAAGCTGAATAGTACCATAGAGCTTAGTTATCCTCATTGCTTTGAGGTCTTGTTCAGTTTTAAGGGTAAAGTTTTAAGGTGTGGGTGTCAGATGGGGTGTTCAGATATTGATTAAAAAATAAATTACAAAATCCATCAATAAACTAAGAGATGGATTTATTAAGCCTAATTAATCTATTATTAGCACATGTGTTACTGTAGCACTTTATTGTCAAATCATGGATTAATTAGGTTTAAAAGTTTCGTCTCGTAAATTACACGTAATCTGTATAATTAGTTATTTTTAGTCTATATTTAATACTTTATGTATGTGTCCAAATTTTCGATGTGATAAGGTATAAAGTTTTACGTACTAAACAAGGCCTTAGTTAGTACTCCTACTTATTCGCCGTTATCTACCACTTTGGCAAAGAAAACCTATAGATTTTTTTTGTAAGACAAAAAAATTAAAAAGGGTATGGTGGTATGAATTGAGGTCACGCATGACGTAAACAAGGGGTGCATGAAGCCCGATATAAATAATTGGACCCGGGCGCTGACACACATACGGCGTTTTAGCTGGATCTAGCAAGTGGCAGTCAGATTAGACTAAATAATTAAGAGCATCTCCACAGTTTGGTAAATTTTATTTCCTAAATCTTGTTATTTGCCAACTTCTAAAATAATATAGGGAGGAAAAAAAGATCTCATCTCCAACAGTTTAACAAATTTTGTTTCCAAAAACCAAAAAACCCGCTAACGAAACGAAAAGACCCGCTAAGAGAACAAAGAGCCCCGTTAAGCGAACGAAGAGCCCCGTTAAGCGAACAAATAGCCCCGCTAAGCACGAGAAAACTATGATGCCCGGCCGGTGCCCCGCGCGCATATATGCGCACAATCGACCGAGATTTGCCAACTTATCAAAGATGCCAAACTTAGGTACCACACTATTAGAGAAGTATTTTTCTCATTTTACTAAAACTTTTAAGATATCAAATCTATATGCCAAACTTTTGAAGATGCTCTGTCTAGGCTGTCCTTGGCTTGGCTAGCCCGCTGGGGACCATGCATGCATCATTATCATTACATTAGGTCATGTTGGGGGTATTACCATATAGGAGTATATTATATTATTAATTATACACGTACTCCCTCTATCTCTTATTTATTGTCGTTGTGGCATTAAAGCCGATACATGCAAGATACTTCGGACCTAGCCCTGCTTCCGTCTAGGTGCAAGTAGGAGACGATGAATGCAGACTATGTACGGTCATATCAAAACGACCGATAAATAAGGACAGAGGGAGTAGCTAGCTGTCTCTTTTATGAGATGTGATGGGATGGGATGTGACAGGTGCTGGGTTGAGCCGGTGTTAGCGGAAAGTTTATTTCATTGTTTCCGACAGTCATACAGAATGAAACGGAATTTGAAAGAAGCTATCATCCTTAATAAAAAGTTTTATTCTATAGTTTTATATATATTTAATTTTATAAATTATAGAGAGTTAGTAATTTTGTCAAGAGAGTTTCATCTCTATGAAACCTAATTTTTCTCTTTCTTCATTAAAACGTTCCTATGTTATCAACAACGCATATGTGGCCAACTATTAAATGTAAATGAAACTATAGTGAAACTTCTATTAAGATTGACCTTAGACAAGTATAATTAAGTGATGTAAGTAGGCTGTATGCTGACGTGGAAGAGAGAGAATAGAAGCGGGCTATAAGCTTATAGTCAGTTACATAAGAGCTAAAAAGTTTTGTGAGACAGATAAGTAGACTGTAAACCGGCTAATTATCATATAAGTGAGTTGATAGATTGATGGTAAGTTTCTAAACAGTCTGCAGCCGGTTATATTATTAGCTTTTCTCTTAGTGTTAGTGCTGCTGATGCCTTGCTTAATTTATCAGTGATGAAGATGCCGTGACAGTTGCGCGGGACTCCAGAAGCGTCGTCTGCTCTGCCGGGGCGTACGGATTCCACTTTATATAGTACTATATATAAGTACTTCCTCACTAAAAGAGAAGTATGGAGTGTTCAGATCATCGAAAAGTGCACTATGCAAAAAAAAAAAAAAATTCTCCGTCACATAAACTTGCGATACATATATGGAGTACTAAATGTGGATAAAATCAAAAACTAATTGCACAGTTTGTTTGTACTTTGCGAGACGAACGTTTTGAACCTAATTAGTCAATAGTTGGACAATTATTATCAAATACAAACAAAATACTACAATGTATTTTGACACTCCAAAATTTAGATCTAAACACAGCCCTAATTTGAACCTGACTAGTGTCATGTTCAGGTTCAAAGCTAGAATTATATATATAGGTGTGTTCATTTTTCATACAAATCTAAAATATTTCATCTTCTACCTATCACATTGAATCTTTGAATGCATGCATGGAGCATTAAATGTAGGTAAAAAAGATAACTAATTGTATAGTTTGTCTGTAAATATCGAGAAGAATCTTTTGAGCCTAGTTAGTCCATGGTCGGATAAATTTTATCAAATAACAATGAAAGATGCTACATACTTTTTATCCACTTTTTACCAACTGAACACATCCCTCTCTCTATATATATGGAAATTTTTTCTACACGCACGTGTAACTACTCTTATGTGTATATCTCTAGATTCATGGTATATATGACCCAACGAAGTGTATGTTGACGAAGTATACGATCATGCTAGACCATTTACGGTAATATGTATGTCAAGTATGCAAGTATACATAGAGTATATGGTTATACTTATTTTATATATATTATAGTGGTATTTTAGTAATATATTAAAAAGTATGGGCCCTTATGAAAAAATTTCGCGTAGTAAGAGTTGAAGTATTTTAAATTGAGTATATAAACATACTCGAACTGATAAATTAGTATACACACATACGCAATATGGTTTATTAAAGATAAGAGTAACTACACGCGCGTGTAGGAAAAATGCACTATATATATAGGGAGAGTATACTCTATAGCTAGCTACAAAATAAGTTATTTTGTAGCCACCTCTATTTACGATAATTTTATATACTAATTTACGACAACGTCAGTATATATTTACGATAGTTAAATTACTATAACACATAGGGATATTTACCATAATGTTATAGTAAATCACGTAGTAAGGAGTTACTATAATCTCGTAATTTGGCATAGCAATTATCGTAACTCCAAGTGGCTACAAAATAAGTTATTCTGTAGCCAGCTATAGGGTAGTATATATATATATATATATTCTCAGGAGGAAGTACATATATTAGTGCCTCAATCTTACATACCAGAAATTATTTAAATAAAGTCCTCCGGTCGGCCGTTCTACCATGAAAATGATATATTACTTTTTTAAGCAGTTGTGATACTCCGAGAGAGAGAGGGAGGAGAAAGAGACAGCACTGACGGCCTGATGACAGGCTGAAGCAAGCATCATCAGGGCACGCTGCAAAGCATCAGCATGTGTGATTAGTCTGTGAGACTGCATGCACGCGTGCATGAGCCATATTGGTTTGGCTTGGGCCTGCTTCGGATATGGGCCACCTGCTGTTTTGAGGAGAAGATCAGTGCCAGCCGGCCCAATTGGAGTGTACATAGGCTAGGCCCAACATGGACTCTGCATTTCGTTACCGATCGATCCGCCAGCCAGTACGGACTTTTTCTTTGCCAAAAAAGAAAAATGCTTTTGAGTATGATCCCCTTATTTATAAAAACGGATTTTTTTTTGCAACCTAGGTGGTTTTGTAACTTGGCACCCGGGTAAATTAGACTTGATAGTTTAGGGAGGTGGATTGGACAACAACTCTTTTTTTTTCATTTTTCTTCTAGAAAGTTTATGTAATTAAAAATCTACATCTTGTTTTATTATATCTTATAAAATTCATAGAAACAATGTTTTACTTCAAAAAAAATCATGAAACTAGTTCAACAATTTCCCTAAGATCATGCTCTATCGTATGATGCCTAAATTGGAACTATTTAAGTCTTCTATGAACTCATTTTGTTTTTTATTGCTAGTATAAGCTACATTAAGCTACATTATCTATTATAAATAGTCTACATATATTAATGATTTGATGAACTATGTAAAATCTCAGTTGACTTTGATGACAACACAATTGTCACCTAGATTGGAACTATTTGAGTCTTCTATGGACTCATTTTGCTTTTTATTGCTTGTAGAAGAAACCATATCTATACTATAAAGGAACGAATGAATTGTAAAATACCTGTTACCTAAAAGCTTCCTACCCACCTAAGATCTCCACCCTTGGATGTGTTTTGATTTTTCATCTAACGCTGGATATGGATCTGACAGGCGGACCAAAAAATGAGAAGGACGATACTTATGTGACGAAACACGTTTTCCTGACTTTTTTTCACCGAAGAGTCTTGTTACCCACCCGCGTACCCGCCCGAGATTATTGCGCGCAGAGAAACCGCCAAAGCACCCGGCCCTGCTCCCGCCGCATCCGCACCCCTTCTTCCCCGCGTCCGCTCCCCCATGCAGTTGCACGCTCGCCTCCCTCCGCTCGCTCTACTCCCTTTGCAACGCCACCGTTCCTCGACCAAAGCGGGTGCGGACGCGCGGGGTCTGCACCATGGCGGCGTTCGGTGGGAGCGGCTGCGGCGTCGGGCGCGCATGCGTGGCCGTCGTTGGCGTGGGCACAAGTTGTTCCAACCAGTGACATGGGCGCGGACTTTTCCAGGCATGCACTCCCAAAGTCCCGAACGTGCCTCTTCCTCTTCCCATCTGTGAGATCCCAGTTTTGTCTTCCCTTCTCTTTGTGTTCGATCTTAATCCCCTCTTTCACTCTTGCTCTTGATTGCCGAATCAATCTATGCTGCAACTCTGAGTTGAATTGATCTTTGTTGTTCGTGGCCGCGTCCAACGGATGAACGATTGGGTGGCGGCCGCCTCTCATCCCTGCACTGTCGTCCCTTGGGGCGCCTCTGGTTCCCACTGCGGCCAGCCCTTGGGCGCATCCCTCTACTCGCCAGATCCTAATGTGCAGGTGAGTCCTAGGCCGCCTACTTCCAGGGATGATCTGCCTCCACTTATTTTCCCACGATTTGTTTTTTTGTCATTGCAGTCTAATTTGTGACGCTGATTCAATTGGTTTGGCAAACCGTGATTTCTCACTCTTTCCAAATCTATTGTTTCACAAAAAAAAACATAGAGGCCAAAAGGAAATTTCTCGGCCGGGGCATATATGATCAGGTGCCAAAGTTGGAGATTAGTGCCATGTTGCAGAAATCCGACAGTTTCTAAAGCGGAGGTTACAGGCATTCCAGTTAATGTTCTTATTCACTGTGATTCTCCACGTACTATGGTATTGCTAAAAATAGGTCAAGCATCAAAACAAATTGTCTTTGAGTTACTGATCCTATTTACCGTAAGAAATTAATGTATGTGTCATTTGACTGCAGCACACCACATTACATCTCTAACAGCTTCTGAGCCATGTAAGTTGGGCATTTGAAATTCAGGTTCATTTTTCTTTATCCTCCAAGTTTCCTTCTACTGATAAATTTAAAGCTTCTGCTTGCACTCATTTTTGTCTAATTTCAAGGATGCTGACTTTACCACAAATATTGGATATGCCCCTCGGCTCTCAGCAACATTGTTAAACTACATGTAGTCATCTAAAGGCAATGCTAATTTTTTTTTCAAAAGCGTGCATTGCACATGCTTCATTAAGTGGAAGTGAGAAAGTTACACGCCCCCAACAAGTCGTGCGGCGAGAAGCCATACTTTTGTCGGAGAACACACTAGCACAAATCCCCGCCAAGTAGTGGAGAGCAAGGTTGTACTAAGTAAATAATCCGTTTCGCGACAGGTGGGAGCGTCGTAGCCTCAAGCCACAAGGCCGGTCAGCAGGGCGAGGCTGCCATAGCCGGCCCTAATCCAGGCGGCAGCTTCCTCGAGGATGGCCGCAACGAGCTCGGACGGCGTCGCGGAGTGGCGGTCAAACGTACGCCGGTTACGTTCCTTCCACAAATCCCAAGTGACGAGGAGGATCGAGGAGTCGAAACTCCGTCGGAGCCCCTGCGGTACGTCCTCCCGTGCCGACATCCACCACCCAAGCAGGCAGGCGTCATGCTGCGGTGGGGTGGCAATGGAGGCCATGGCCGCGAGCAGGCGGGACCAGACCTCCCTGGCGTAGACGTAGGAGCACAGCAAGGCAATGCTAATTTAATATGTGTTTCTTATAGTTTCAGTAGCATTAATGCAAACTTTTTCTATGTGACATATGAACTGCATGGTGTGATCATATATGTTTCATACTTTCACTCTCGTTATAGTACTAGGGCAACTTCATTGTCCACTAGCAAGAAGATAGAGGAAAAGCAAGAGCAATGGAAGGGAAGTTCAGGTGTGCTCTGAACTTTTGGTTGCTATAAATGAGATTTGTCTTGGAATTTACATTCTTAATGTTCAGTAGACTGAATCTTGCAGTGTCACATTTCTTCAATCAGTTTCTTGTGGTGCTCAACCACTAGGGACTTTAATACCATGCAGGTTTGAGTCTTCAATGCACAGATTTGATTTCTTCCTTTCCTTGTTAATGAATTCAAATGTAGTTATGCTCTTTCGAATATTAGAACCATTGATCTATGTAATATATGCATATGCAGGTAATGAGGAAGAGTGAAGAAGGGCTAAAAATGATAATATCAACTCCACCTTTTTTTGAGTTTTTTTATAGAAGATATATATGGCTGAAATAAATGCTTAATGATCATGGTTGGTTCATATGTCATTTTTCTATTGCAATCAATATATACAGAACTCATGTGCACATATATTTAAAAAGTTCTTAATTTCCTTATCATACTACGTGGAATATATTTATTACAAGCTACCATACCAGATAATATTAATTAATTTATTTCTTATTGATTTGTATATAAATTCTCTAAACATAACTGTAAGCACATGCGTGGCGCCATGGAAGAATGAAGCTGAATTTCTTGAGGCATATCCTTTGGAGCAAAAGCAGAATATATATTGGCTTTATTTTATTTAATTCAGTATCTCTTAGCCAAACATATTTCTTCTAAGAAAGGATAGCAATGCGTTAATCCAAATCCTTGATCTCATTGTATCAGGAACAGATCCTTTTATGGATTTCCAGTGCACTGAGCATATCATGTCATCTTGGGCAGTCCATCATGATACCGCCAGGCAAGAATATTTTCTCAGATTACTGTTGGTTTTAGTTTATGTTTTTGTCTTCTGGTCCAAAGATAGAAGGTGGAACAAAAAACTAGATTTTGAAATTGGATTTCACGAAGCAAACACTACATTTGTATTAGAGGTCATAAAAAGCAAGTTTGAAGACACTTTTGCTGGCTTCTATGGGATCTATTCTGAGGGGTATCTATTTTATTTATTCTTATTTTTTCTCGAACACGCAGGGAGCTATGTGTCGTTATATTAAGAAGAAAAGATATGAACTTCCTGCATGTTTAAGAAAAAAGAACAAATAAAATAGATCCCTGTTTTATTTTATTCAAAAGCCAATGCACAAAAACAGCTCACATAAGCCAGCTTTGTAAATCAAAAGCCTAAAGAAATAGACCCTAAGTGTAATTTCTCATGCTAAGCAACGGTCACCATCTGTCTATCTTCCTGGTGGAGTTTATAGCATAATGATGTTAGTTTATTATGTGCTTAAATCTACCAGTTGGAGATAGTACATGCCAAACTGCATATTTGCTTGCGTTACATTTGTAACTAGAGTTGGTTTGCTACCATGGTAAATGTGCTATTTTTCATGGTTTATTAGGCCGATGCAAGTAGAGGCCACTTCTGCAGGAAGGACATGGAAAGACAGGTAGCAGGATGCATCTTGTTTCCTGAAATTGAGCAACCAACTCCTGCAGCAAAAACATATTTTTATTACTAACTGAATTCTTGTTATCTATTATATGAATCTCTTGAGTGTGCATTATAATTTCTTGAAATTTTCACTAATTCCTCCGTTATGAATGAACTTTTTCATGGACACGTGCGTGCCGCACGTGCCTGTCCACTAGTATATTATAATTAATCTACAATGATGACCAGGAGTCCGTACAAGTTCAGGTGACTTTGAAAACAACACAATTGTCATGTAACCATATCATACTTGATCCTATTTAGGCCTTGTTGGTACAAGTGGGGAGTAAGCGCTTCCCTGAGAAGTTATACAAATGGAGAAAAATAATAGCCACAATAAGCTAGTTTGATCTATTTTCTGCATTTTTAGTACAAATGGGGGCTAGGGGAGAAGCGTGGCAAAAAAAGGCTACAAAAAGACATGTCATTTGGCTTCGTGTTTCAGTTTTTTTGACCATATATAAGTAGCTTATAAACTGCACCAAAAAGCCCTTACTATGAACACAAGTGTCACTTGATCATGTTAGTGTCACTTGATTCTATCTATGACTGTGTTATTAGTATAGAAAGCATGGAGTGTTGTTGTCGAAGTGTCGACGGCATAATCCGTATCACTTCACAAACACTTGCAATACAATACCAAAATTTAGAAAAAAACCTAAAAGCTAATAGCTAGAGCGAGAGTATCTACAAGCGAGAGTAGTCTGATGTGTCACTTATTAGCTAGACTTCCGTGTAGTTCGATTGGTCAACATCGACTAGTTGTAATAGATAACACAGGAGCATATGCTAGAAAATAAACATAAAATAGAGTCCATGGAATATTCAAATAATTTCAATCTAGGCACCCTAAGATAGAGTATGATTTTAGAAAAAAATATGAAAATGGTTTGATAATTTTCTGAGCTAAAACAAATGTTCTACAATTTTTCTAAGATCACGCTAGACTTTAGAATTTTGTAGTTGCATAAAAAATTGATATATTTTCAAAAAATATTTAGTAGTCCAGTTTACCACTATCAACAAAAAGTTCGATGTACCCCTTGACAATTGACTGGGGTGCAGTGCCACATCAAACGAAACTACCGTCCAAAACCGTCCAAAGGTGCAGGAACAAATGTTTTCAAAAATTGAAAAGTTAAAAATACGATTTTATAAATAAGAGGGAGAATTGAACAATCCCAAAAGTTAAGGGATCAAAAGTACTTTTCCTTTTTCTTTGATCCTTGCATTGGGTAAGCTTAATTAGGCATGCATGCCGACCTGATTTGATGCAGCATGTCGGGATTGACATTATCTTGAATATGTTCTCCACAAAAAGGCGACAATGATGAAATATTCTATATACATGGGTGCAGAGACAATGCATGCATGGCCCGTTGTTGATGCATTCGTTCGACGAGTTCCATTTTGCAACCTGCTAGCTAGCTATAAATAGCACTGGATGCAAGCACCACTGCCAATGCAAGCACCAAACAAGGAGAGCTGCTATAAGCTTCTAGTCCTACAGGTACATACCAACCGATGCATGCACACATGCGCAGCCAACATGATTAAAATCAGCAGCGATGATGATGAGGAAGAAGAAGATCCACGAAGAAGGAGAGATGAAAAGAGAGCGAGGCTTACATGGCGATCAGAGTGGTAGCTCTGGTAGCCAAGGATGACTTGCCTGTGTGCCGGCCGGCCTCTCCCTCAAGGATCATCGTGTCGATCGTCGTCGTCGTCACCTAGCAGAGACGATGATCGACCGATGAGCCTAGGCTTGGGGTGTGGTCGATCTCACGGGCAGTCTCCTTGGCTAGCCCTGACTCACTCTTATCGCCCATGCTAGCCTTTGTATCTCTCGTGCTGCTATACACAGATTACTAGCATCTCTCGTGCTGCTATACACAGATTACTAGCTAGCTCTACTGCTCTAGTGACCTGCTAGTGTGACGCTCCATCAGTTCAGGATGTCACTGGCGATGCAAAACATGGATGCATGTACTGCAGTTCAGTATATATGTGCATGCATCTCTGTCTTGTTTTCAAGTAAGTGATGAGCCTAATAACTCAACTGATTGGGATTGTCATTATCTAAAAAAAACTGACAATTGTGATTGTAGGTGTGTGAGTGTCCCTGCATTCCACTCCTTCCTAATAACCACCAATGTTTTCTGTCCTTTTCAACTCAGAATTATATTTGATATGAGTGGTTATTTTCTTCTCCATGACGGTGAATCCAAGGTGAGCGAGGTCACGAGAGGAGGCCGGCGAGCCAGAAGAACTTTCTTGGATTGAAAGGATGAGTCCCGGCAAATCCCTTTTGCTGATACGCGTGCATGCACGCAGTGCTATCCAGATCGAGTCGCTGCACCTTAGTTTTCCTATTATTCCTATATTTTGCCTTTGGAGCTAGAAGAGGGTCTTGCCCTAGCCCCTAGCCCGTTTTACATTACATAAGGACAGTGTATTCAGTTATTATTATGTACAATTCAGGTTTCAGGTTCTTCCAAAACAGCCAGCTCAACTTGGTATCAGTCCATAGCACTGGACCATTTGGCACAGCTCCACCTCTGGGATTCAGTGTGGATATACAGTTTGTACACTAAATTATAGTGATTTGAATGTTTATATTTAATCTACTATAAGTGAAATGAGTCATATAAATGCACTCGACATGTCTCCAACTCTAGATCCAGAATTCCATATCTAAAAGTACCTAACTCTATGAAATCCACTCTATCAAACAGGGCTATATATAGAACAAAGGCTCCCTCGCTCGCTTGCGCATTTAATCCACATGGAAAAGTTGCATTGATGCTTCGGATTGCGTTGTTGGAGTGAGCGCGGTGAGGTGAAAACAGGCTCAGACCTGATCGCGAAAAAGATGAAATCGTTATGTGCCTGGGCTTTATGGGTCAGGAGAGGGAGTCACATTAATTCCAGCATGTTGTACCACCCGAACTACAGTGGCGAAACTAGACAAAATTGAGGATGACTTGTGTCATAGGGTACATACATGATAAAATTTTAGTTATGATAACTATCTTTTTTATTTTTAGCCCAATTACAATGTACATTCGCCCCTGCCCAACCAGAAACGTGCTCCACCAATTGTTATACGTGTATCATTGCTGAATTCTTCAGTTATGCTTATACGACGATCAAACTTGGATGGAGGGAGTATATCAGAACAAAAATGATATGGCACTGCTAGTGCCCGGACGTCTAGACGGACGGCCGTGTCCGGACGCCGCATGGGCAGTCCGTTTTCACGCATCCATGGGTGGGCCAGCGCGCCCGGATGTCGCTTTTCCGCACTTGCGTCTCGCGCACCCACAGGGGCATGCACCGCCGGAACATCACCCGCTCCTAGCGTCCGCGGGGGCTGCTCGCGCCCCCTCCCACTTCATCCCATATGAAAATACCCGATCTACTTTTCAAACATCTATATGCAACACTTGCAACTTACAAAAAAAAAGACAGATGAAACACTTGAAACATGCGTCTGAATTTTGAAACACTTGCAAAAACACTTACGCAACATCCAAATAAAATACATGCAACATATGTGTGAAACACATGCAACATCCAAATAAACACACTTGCAACATATGCCTAAAAACAGATGAAACATTAGGGACAGATGCTTGCAACATATGCAACATCCCGATCTAGTTTTGCAACATCCGTACAATTGCAACATACCTCTAAAACATCTGAAACATTTGATATATGCGCTTGCAACATGCATCGTATCCTGTTGCAGCATCTTCCACCGTCTGCATCTAGGCGCCGTAGCCATAGCAGGAAGCGAGGCCGGAGGGCTTCGCGCCAGGGCCCAGTGCTTCTCCTTGCGCTAGCAGCGGCTGTCGGTGTCGTCGAGCGGGGCGGGGCGGGCAGAGCAGGAGCAGCGGGACGGGTGCCAGAGTAGCGGCAGGTGCAGCGAGGCAGGCGTGCAAAGCAGCGGTAGGAGCAGCGCGGAGTAGGTGCAGGAGCAGCGACGGCGAGCAGGAGCAGGCAGGGCGGGAAGTAGGAGCAACGGAAGGGACACGGGGGGAGGGGCACGGAGCAAAGTGGGATGGGGCCAGGTGTGGCACCGCCACGCTGGAGAAGGCCGCGGCGAGCAGACCCCACGACGGTGGCTCCCACGACGGTCGCATGCATGCAGCACGATGGAGGAGCTCCCGGTGGTCACATGCTTGCGGCGGTGGGAAAGGATTGCATGCGTAGGAAAGGATCGCATACGTACGGCGGTGGGGAAAGGAAATGTCGTCGGTCTCTTTTTTTTTGGAGAAATCAAGCTGATGGTGGATCGGAGCAGGCCTATTGGCCCGATTGCTGCACAGGCCCACGAATAGGGGTCCGGACCGATGCGCCGAACGTTCTCACCAAAGCATTATCACCGTGCGCGGTTTCATCGCCAGATGGTTGATTGTCACACATTATTTTCACGATGGTTTTGAGCATTTCTATATTACAAAAATAAAAAAGAAGAAACAAAAGAAAATGCTCGAAAAGATATATTAAAAAGTAGTAAGGAACAATGCATATATTTTCAGATCAGAAAAGATAAGAAGTATTCCAAGATGCATGCATGGACATGCTCGAACGGAGCCGCAAAGCAGTACACGAGATAGATGATATGCATGAATATATAAAAGCTAGCTATAACTAGATGTACATATTCCCTTCTTTATTCTGTGAGTATTGTGGGCGCCGGGTCATGCTGTATCATCCAACGGATATCAAGGCCGCGGTGTCTCCTTTTCACACGTCACTTTTCACAAATAATACAATAATGCAGAAATGATGAAATGGCAGCTAGATATATAGCTAGCACTATATATTCATGCATGCACCACTGCATTGAGTTCCAAGGACTTTCAGGCTCTTTCAGTTTGAGCATGCCTATACTTATGTAAAAAAGTACACTAATTCACGAGCTGTTTGGTTCATTGTCAAGCAACACCGCCTGTCTTAGACTCTAGATAGCACTCTAAAGCATCCGATTTTGGTGATCTGAAGCTGAGATCGCTGTCTGGCCAATGACCTGCCCACCGGTGTGCGATCTAAACAGACCCTTAGAGCATGCTCAAACCAACGGCAGGCTGAGGATGTAAGGACCTAGAAGATGAGACCAATTAAAAGCTTTCTTCACATAAGTAAAAGAGACTTCTGCCAATCTGCACTGCATACCTCAATATCTTCTCTTTCTATTTTAAATTATAAGACATTTTTTTTTGGAATCGAGCGCTGAACAAATTATAGGAGGATGTCGTCTTCCACGTCGCCACAGGGCCGCGAGCTCGACCCGCCACCATGGCCGCACCCGCCCTGGCTGACTACGCGACCCCATCCTGAGAGAGGGTCCGCACGTCAGAAGGCTCCGCGTCCCCCACCATCCAGAGAGAGAAGGGTGAGCTCGTCCTTTCAGGGTGGGATTCCGTCGGGTGTTAGCGTGCTTGGTGAGGACGAAGTGGTTATCGAGTTTTTCGGGCAGCTATGGGCCATCGACTCACCACCGCCCCCGAGGGCTCCTAGGGCCTTGTCCGGTGCCGCCATTTCTTCTGGCCGGTTGTTCTGGGTCAAGAGAGATTTGGTGGAGAGGAAGGATTTCTCGCTAACCGACTGCTTCCCAGTTCATAGATCTGATCGATTCAACCAGCCTCCGGTGCAGATCAGTTACGCGAAGGACATCTGGAAGAAGGGGGAAGCCAAGGGGACCTACGCAGAGGTGTTGAAGAAGCCGATGGAGGAAGGGGGAAGATGGGTCTGGCAGCCTGAGCGCCGCCCACCACCACCGAGGCAGCAGAGGAACACGCAATCTCAGGCTAGGTTTCCCCAACAGCAACCCCAGCAGCCTGGTCGTCAGGATTGGGGACAGTGGCACCAGGGAGGGGTGCAGCGTCCACCGCCACCACCTCGACATCAACCACCCCCACCGCCTCCCCAACCTCGACAGCAGCCTCCGCAGCGGCAACAGGCTCCACCTAGGCCGCCACCGCTATTGAGGCAACCCCAGCCACCACCCAGAAGAGGTGGTCAACAAGGGCCATATCAAGGTAATGATACTCTTGAGCCTCCTCCGTTTGTGATTGATCCTCAGTATAGGAAATTGACATGCTACAACTGCGGGGAGCCGGGACACTTTGTGGGGAATTGTACCAGACCGAAAATCTGTTTCATATGTGGGATTGCTGGTCATCATATGAGTTTGTGCCCAGAATGGCAGAAAGATCACCCTGTGGCTGCATATGTAGGGAGTGCTAGTCTTGGTTTGGGTTTTTATCACCTGGAGATTCCTGATGTTAAATCAACCCAATGGCTCAATCTCAACAACTGTGGTGTGGTTAGGGTTAAGACAGGTTCTATAACCTTGGCTGAATTGGAATGTGAACTGTCTGAGATTTACTCTAAGGATTGGCCGTGGCAAATTAGAGAACTGGAGGCTGGTAACTTCTTAGTAAGATTTCCACCCAACAAGAAAGTAGCAGATATCAAAAACTACCCTTCATTCAATCTGAGGAAGGAGGGGGTGCAAGTGGAGGTCTTAGAGTGGCTTGGAGATCTGAAACCTTATGGTGAATTACAGGAGGTTTGGGTACAAATTAATGGCATTCCACCAAGATGGTGCCATTGGAAGGTTTTTGCGCAAATTGTTTCTGGTTTTGGTCTTATGACTGAAGTGGATTGGTCAGCGCTCTTCAAGTCATTCTATGAGACTGTCAGAGTGAAAGTGGCGTGCAAGGACTACACCAAAATTCCAAATCAAAGGTTATTTGAGATGAACAAGAAACTGCATGTTGTGGTGTTCTCGGTAGAAGCAGAACAAGACAAGACCCAACCTGATAAGGATGATGACGGGGGAGATGGAGGTGATGATGATTTGGGGGATGATGGTGAGGAAGATGATTTGCTAGATGATTCACCTTCCAAAGAACAAAATCATCACAACCAGGGAGCTTCTGCTGATACATCTGAGAAGAAAACTCCTACTAGTAAAATTAATGGTAATACTGGGTACAAGACAGTGGATGTGGGAGTGTTTGAAACAGAGCAATTGGATCAGGACAGATGTCTGAAAGAGTGTATGGAAACAGTTCCGCTGTCATTAGCTTCTGATACTGAGTTGAGGAATGTGGTAGTAAATGATATTTCTGAATCTGAGTTGGTTCTTAAGAACCAGATGGGTCAGGGGATCTCGCCACAGAAGAAGTTAACTTCTGATGTGGGGTGTTCTGTGGGAAAAGTGTCTAAAATAGTGAGTGAGGAAAGCTATATTAAAGCTATCTCAGCTGATGATTATAACAGCATGGGGGAACATGTATATCCGTTGCCGGTAATTGGTCACTTGAGTGACTTTCAAACAAGGGGCTTTTATGAGGACTCGAATGAGAAGGGCCAGGAGTGGACTTGGTCAGAGCAAGATCTGGGGAGTAAAGGTGCTGACCTGGGCTTGGAGGCAAGTAAGCAGTTATATAAGCATTACTGGCCCAAGATGAATGAGCAAATGCTAAATGAAGTTGGTGCTGGTCCTGAGGAGATCACACCTAAGTGTATCATGAACAAAGGATCTGATTGCCACATAGTTGGGAGAAAAATCTTGAATACTATGGATGAAGAATCTAGACACTCAAGATGGGAGGAGTTTAGAAGATTTGCAAGTAGAGACACAACTACTGAAGATTGTTCTACTTTGCTGAAAAGAATGGAACTGGAGGCTTCAGATGATGAGGAGGAAATGGTTAATGTCGAAGATATGATGACTCTTGAGGAATCTGGGGTTCTGCCTACAAGTGAACTTGAAGAAAATACTAGTCAGGAAGAAACGGAAAAGAAAGTCCAGAAAAGGAAGACTGGCTGGGGACCGGTTCTGAGGGTACCAAGACCAAGGAGAGGGCCTGAGGATGGGAAAACGGTCATGCAGAGGGCTCAGGAGCTGAAAAAGGAGAAAAATCTTGAGAAAGGTAATAATTACTCAGCCTCTTTTGCTTTTAAAAGCAATTGTTCTCTAAATAATAGTGCTCTTTCAGTTGGTATTGAGTTGGGTTCTGATAACTTGAGTATGAATGAAACCATTGATGGTTTAAAACAAAAAGAATTAGAAAATTTGAGAATTTTTAAAGAAAATAATCCTGAGGTTAACCTCCCTGCAAATCTGGTCATTGAGGTAGTAGCTGAGGATTTCCCTCCTTTAGCAAATTCTGTTAGTTCTCCTATGAAGGAAATTAAGGAATGTAGCAGTCAATCTTGGGTACAAGTTGTCTCTAAAGACAATGGGATGTTAAACTTGGATAAAATTTCCAATGATAGGTGCATTTTGGAATGTGAGAGGCCTTAATAAAGAAGGTCGCTTACAGTGCATTACAGATTTTGTGAATGACAATAAACTTGACTTTGTTGGGTTCCAAGAAACTAAAAAAGAAAGTTTTCAAGAAGCTTTCCTTAATTATGTTCATAAGGATTTCTGTTGGCGGGCTTTACCAGCTACATGTACTGCTGGTGGGATCTTAGTAGGTGTTAACAATGTTAAATTTGAAGTGTTGTCCTGGCAAGTGGGCTCTTATAGTGTAGCAGCTATGATTAAAAATGGTAGTGACAAATTGGTGTGGAGATTGATTGTAGTTTATGGTTCCCCTTATGAAGAAGGGAAAGCAGACTTCTTACAAGAGTTAAGTGATCTCCTAGATAACTGGGAGGGTCCTACAGTGATTGGGGGGGATTTTAATATAGTAGTGACCGTGAAGGAAAAAAGTAATGGGAACATTAACCAAAAATGGGCTGATCTCTTTAAGGAGATGGTTAATATGCATGGTTTAGTGGAGCTTAAGAATTCTGCAAGGGCTTTTACTTGGACTAATAATCAGGAAATCCCTATCATGGCAGTGTTAGATAAGATTCTCTGTACTACTTCGTTTGAACAAAAGTTTCCTTTGGCTTTTGTTTCTGTTAAAGCTAGAGCAACTAGTGATCATGTTCCCCTTATTTTGAATTTTGGTATTAGGGAGAGGAAGAAACCTAGCTTATTTAGATTCGAAAAATGGTGGTTGGAACAAGTTGATTTTAAAGAGCTGGTCTTAAAAACTTGGGCAACCCCATGTGCTTTTACTGATGCTCTTGATATCTGGCAATTTAAAGTCAGACTTCTGAGGAAAAAGGTTAGGGGTTGGGCCATTAATGTAAATGCTAATATTAGAAAGCTTAAAAAAGAGCTTCTTGAGGAGTTCCAGAGTCTAGATAGTCAGTCTGAAGAGAGGGATTTAAATCCTAGGGAGAGAGATAGACTAGATGAAATTAACAAAGACCTGGAAGCCATTTGGAGGATGGAAGAGATTAAAGCACGTCAGAGATCTAGAGACAGGCAGGTTAAAGAGGGTGATAGGAATACTGCCTACTTTATGGCAGTGGCTAATCAAAGAAATAGGAAAAAAAGGATTGAGGGTCTTGAAGGGCCTGAGGGTTGGATAGAGGATAATAAAGGGATGTTGGATCATGCTGTTGACTTCTATAAAAAACTTTTTGGGCTTGAGCCTGATAGCAATGTCAAGCTGAGGAGTGATTTTTGGGAAGAAGATGAATTAGTATCTGATGATGAAAATGGGTTTCTAGAAGCCCCTTTTTCAGAAGAAGAAGTTAAGGAGGCAGTCTTTAGCTCTTATGCTGAAGGTGCCCCTGGGCCTGATGGTTTACCTTTTCTTTTCTATCAAACTTTCTGGGACACGGTTAAGAATGATTTCATGCACTTAGTTAGGAAGTTTGAGACAGGAGAGCTAAAGATTGACAGACTTAACTTTGCTATGATTACTCTTATCCCTAAGGAGCCAGAAGCAAGAACTTTGAAGAAATTCAGGCCTATCAGCCTTTTAAATTGCAGCTTCAAAATTTTTGGCAAATTACTTAACAATAGGCTGATAGCGGTAGCAGATAGATTAATTGCGTCAAACCAGACTGCATTTATTAAGGGGAGATACATTCTTGAGAGTGTTGTGGCTGCCCATGAAATAATTCATGAGGTGCATAGAAGTAAGGAAGCAGGGGTTATCCTCAAGTTGGATTATGAAAAAGCTTATGATCGTGTCAGTTGGCATTTCCTATTAGATATGCTTCAAGCTAGAGGCTTTGGAACTACCTGGGTTAGCTGGATTAAAAAACTAGTTGAAGGAGGATCTATTTGTGTCAGGATAAATGATGAAAATAGTGGGTTTTTCAAACCTGGTAAGGGTCTTAGGCAGGGTGACCCTTTATCACCACTGTTGTTTAATCTAGTAGCTGATGTCTTTACAAAAATGCTTATGAAAGCAGCAAATCAAAATTTAGTCTCAGGTCTTTTACCTCAAGTGGTAGAAGGTGGGATCATTAGTCTTCAATATGCTGATGACACCCTGTTGTTTTTAGAAAATGACCTAGAAAAGGCAAGTAATCTGAAATGGTTGTTAGTTTGTTTTGAGAAATTATCTGGCATGAAAATCAATTATGATAAGAGTGATTTGCTAACTATTGGTTTGGATGAAGATAGTTCTAATGCTTTTGCAAAGATTTTTTGTTGTAAAAAAAGTGATTTCCCTATAAGATATCTGGGAATTCCTCTTCATTATTCTAAATTGAGGAGGGCTGACCTACAACCTGTGATTGATAAAATCATTAAAAGGATAGCTGGGTGGAGGGGAAAGCTTCTTTCCTATGCAGGAAGGCTTACTCTGCTGAGGGCTTGTTTAGCAAGCATTCCTATATACCTTTTATCTATTATCAAGTTCCCTAGGTGGGCAATAGAAATGATAAATTCTCATATGGGGCATTTTTTGTGGAATAACACAGAAGAAAAACATAGGTATCATTTGGCTAACTGGCCTCTTGTGGCACAGAAAAAAGAAGTGGGTGGTTTAGGCATACCAGATTTAAGAAATCTCAATCTTGCTCTTTTGAGTGCCTGGATTTTTAGATACCAACTTAATAAGACGGCTATTTGGACCAAAATTGTGGATTTCAAGTATAAGACAAATAAGCCAAACATTCTGTGTTGTCCTTCAGTTGGAGCTTCTCCTTTCTGGAAGGGAGTGGTTTGGGCCATGCAGGCAGCTAGGATGGGTATACACTGGAATCTGGGTAATGGGGAGAAGGTAAGGTTTTGGGAGGATCAGTGGTTAGGTAATACAAGTCTTGCAATCCTTTTTTGGCCCCTGTATGTCATTAATGACCAACAAGGGAAAACTGTGAGGGAAGTTTGGGACGGGGAAAATCTGATGCTGACGTTCAGAAGGACAGTGTCTGAACAATGTATGAATCTCTGGTGGGAATTACTAGGGTTGATGAGTGTGATCACCTTCTCTGAAGAAGAAGATCAAATTATTTGGGCTTATAATTCTTCTGGGAAGTATTCTGTCCAATCGTTGTATGCTGTGGTTAATTATAGAGGCATTACTCCAGTGTTTGTGAGCTCGGTGTGGAAGTTATCTATCCCACCGAGAGTGCAGTTCTTTCTTTGGCTGTTATCTAAAAACAAACTTCTAACTCGAGATAATCTGGCAAAAAGAAGACATGTTAATGATGCCACTTGCCTTCTGTGCAATGAGAAAGAAACGATCACACATTTATTTTTTGAGTGTTGTGTGGCCAAGCTAGTGTGGGATCTCATTTCTGAGTGCCTTGGTATTCAAATTGGTCAAGACTTTGAGTCAGTTGCACGGTATTGGTTAGCGAATAAGAGGCATAAACTCGTAAATACTATTTCTGCCGCTTTCTTATGGTCGTTTTGGAAATTCCGCAATGAGTTGTGTTTTCAGGGGCGAAAGTGGTTGGGCATGAAGGAGGTACTTTTCAAGGTTGCCAGGATGTTGAGAAGGTGGCGTCCAATGATGCAGCAGGATGTGTGGGCGCGTATCGAGGAGGTGATTCTTCATCTAGAACTCAAAGCATCAAGGCCGCCGCTGCTGATGTGGTCCAGTCTGGGGGGGTCTTCTTCCGGGTTGGCACCATTGGGTGTTCAATGGTCGGCCTCCAGCAATGCAACAAATAGGAGGGTTTTGGATTTGTCGTCAGGGCGCCTGAATCTTGTTTCAGTTTCCAATGTTTCGTTGACCAATGTGGTGCTGTCACCAGAGGACTGATTTTGTTTGTAAGGCGGGCGCGCCTAAAACGCTGAACCTGGACGTTTGCGCTTTTAATACAAAAGCAGGGGTAACCTCTTTTCTAAAAAAAATTATAAGACGTTTTAATTTTTTTTAGATACATAGCTTTTACTATACACTTAGAAATACTTAATATCTAGATATATAATAAAATAGATGTATTTATAAAAACCAAAATATCTTATAATATGGAATGGAGGGGGTACGATGGTATGATACGACAAGCGTTAAGGGAGGGGGTACGATGGTATGATACGACAAGCGTTAAGGGAAGGGAGGGGGGTACGACGGTATGATACGACAAGCGTTAAGGTTCAATTCTGTCCCTGCTGAGCCTGAGGTAGAAAAACATATGTATGGTTGGTCCCTCTCTCTCTCTAGTCGTGAGCAGCAACCCCTTGCGCCTACTCCACCTCACCATCACCCCAACCCAATCTACTCTCATCACATCTGGTATCCAGGGACCACTAATTCATGGCGGACGAAAACAAGGGCATGTCGGCGGATCTGAAGGCTTGGCTTGGAGTCTTCCCCGCCGACCTCACCATGCACATGGACAAGATGCAGGAGCACCTTGCCAACGTCGATAACTGCCTGCTCGCTATGGAGCACGGCGACTCCGCCAGCAACAAGGAGGACGCCAACGCCGCAGCTGTGGCCAAGGCAAAGCTGGAGTGTGACACTATGGCCAAGGACCTTGAGGAGGATACCTGCAATGGAAGCCATGGATTATAACTGAAAAAATATAATTTCTAGCACATAAGAGAGGTAAGAGGAACAGAAGAGAATCAATGCAAAACCACCCTCAGGCTGTTTCACGTTCATAGGCAGGAAACCATGGTTTTACTGTTTGGCACTGATTCTCTAGTTCTAGCCTAGAAACCAGAACGTTTTAGCTTGCCAAACGCACCCTAACATTAATGAATCACATGGAACTAATTTCATACACATTCATCCAACAGTATCAATTATGCACTAGAAAATATAATGTTAGTTAGATAAATAGCTGGTAAAAGAATTAAAAAGTTTTGAATCTTGTAATCCATGCACGTCTTGCCTCTTAAAAAATGTTAACGAGATGTACTAGCAATATTTCTTTTAAGTCATGGATGCATTATGAGAACACAATACTAAAGACATAGCTATCATTATTCTCAAGAATATATGCTCCATTCTCAAACGAATGTCATTTTACTAAAGAAATCTGTACAGACGACCTTTAGAGACAAAACTACAATTATTCTAGAAATTATATATTGAGTTTTTTTTGGCATAATGACATGATACTAGCATATTGGTGATTGGTCAAATTTTTTTTCAAAGAATCATATTTTAAAATAGTTGCTAGCATATATAATTAGAAAATGTTATAAATTAAATAGCTATTGTATCTTGATTTGAGGACGTGTCCATGTTCAAAACAAGAACTAGGAGGAAAGAAAAAGAAGTGTGGAGAGATTATTAGACCATGTTTGGATCCCATGGTCTAAAATTTAGTTGGCAAAAGTTAAAGGCTATACTTTAACTAAATAAACTTTAGCTACTAAATTTTAGACAAAGAGACCTTTTGGATCATGAGGCTAAAGTTTAGGTTTAATGTAATAAAAAGACTCCTGTGCCCTAGGTTTATGTGTCTATATATATAGTTATAAGGGAAGAGATTAAAAAATAGCAGTGGAAAATTATCTTTTTTTGCTAGCAAAACTTTAGATCAACTTTTATTAAGACACTTAAGTGGTTTAATGAACTAATAAATGTTTAGAGTTGCCTAAACTTTAGACAACACTTTAAACCACCTGCTTTAGAGCCTTAAGAGCTAAAGTTTTTAGACCATAGGATAACACGACCTTAGTTTAAAAGCCACTAGCATGTTATTCGGTCCATCTGGCTAATTATAAGAGTTGAGGACAAATTAATAAACATTCAGATGCGCAATTAGCCATCCATATAGATATAGAGCTGATATTCGAGCACAAAATCTCCCTTTTCAAGGTCAACATTTCCAGAGATGGAAGGTGACCGTCGTCCATCCGCTACCACTGCTTTATGCAAAAAATATTCCAAGTTTTTTTTTCTGAAATGCATGAATGCCATATATGAATGCATGTTTATATATATTATCTTGGCCGGTCCCATGATATATACTTTTTTTTTGCAAATTACACCAGTACAGACGCAGACGCTCAACATGCACGCACACTCACACAAGTACGTAAAACCATATGAGCACTTCCGAAAGACTGTGCCGACACACATCTTGAGATTAACGCACGCACACTCACCCCTATGAACACACGTACGCAAACCCTACCTATATGAGCACCTCCGAAAGACTGTACCGGCACATCTCGAGATTAACAAAGTTACCATAGACGCCTCAACGCCGTTAAATCCTGGAATAAATCCAGGAAAATACGATCACCCATGCCAAGTCGAGGACTTAAACCCAGGTGGACAGATTCCATCACAAGAAACGTAACCAACTGAGCTAGGCTCAATTCGCCAGCCCCATGATATATGCTATTAGTATTTTTTATACTATATCTTTGCAATCGTGGGCCTAGACATTTGCCTGCATCTGGTTACCAACAAGAACATACGCTACACATGGTTGAAATTGCATTGGCAATTGGCAAAGAGGATAGAATTTTCATGGGTACAAAATGACAGCGAGATATTCTTCACGAGCATAATACAGAAGGACCACAGAGAACACCATGCTCCTTGCTTTTGCTTGCTATAAATAAGAGCGAGAAAAGGAAGCACTGGAACCCACAACAGAGATGATGGAGAAGAGATAGAGAGATAGCAAGCCTTACATGGCAATAAGGGTTGAGTTCTGGTAGCCAAGGATGACTTGCCTGTATCCTCTCTGAAGGATCATCACATATTGAGGCTTCTAGTGGTCTCATATGGGCAGTCTCCTTGGCTAGTCTGACTGGCTCCTATTTTTCATGCTAGGCTTGCATCTTATTTAGAGGTTATTTCATATACTTCTATATAATACGAGTGAGGATATTTTTTCTTATAAAAATGGAATAGGTTGGATGCTTATTACTGCTGTTGATGATTAAATGCTACTGAATTGATGTTTGACATTTTTAGAATTTATAGGACTTGCCTTCCCCCCCAACACCCCCAAACATGTCTTATGAGCATTTACATCGAGGCCTTCAAAGAAGCATCTAATTACTAATAGTAAGATTTCTCAAATAGAAGCCGAATATATAAACTGATATGAGTTTCCATTGTTGTAGGTTTGCAGCAATGCGAAAAATACAAGATCCATCCTAGGATGAACTAGGTGTCTTTTTTTATTAAGAGAAATAAACAGCCAAATTCAACATGAAAGAGAACTTGAACTTAGGCGTTTGGATGCATGACCATATTTCCCACGCAATTAGTTGAGCTAAACTCACTTCCTTACATATAGGCAATGTTGCCGGTGTTAGCGATACTTTAAGTATACCCATTTTGGTTTTTCATCACATTGTATTCAGGACCAAGTTTTGTAGATGCTATAATCTAGCACCACAATTTTTCTAGTCATCTATACTGACCCATTCGATGGGCCAAAAGCGGAACAAAAGCTGTTCCAAACAGGGATTGTGTGACAACCAAAATATTATCTGATTAGGGTAGTGTGACAACCAAAATATTATCTGATTAGGGTGGCCTCTGTGGGGTTTCATACCAATTTAATATGGTGACATATCAACAAAAGTGAATGTGGCAAAGAAATTAAGAGAGTGAGAGAGAGGGGTGGGGGGGGGATGAGTTTCATACCAATGTAGATGTAGGTACCAAAAGGGCGCATACACTAGCAATCCTTACAGTTTTGTGTATTTGAAGCAGCGGAATGCCGTGGTGTTTAGGGAATCAAGACGATCGGTGCAGGCAATATTCACAGAGATCAAGGATACATGCTCCTTCTAGATTGCTGTAGGGGGAAAAGTTCTAGCATTTCCTGGTAGCTCAGTAGTTAGCGAGTAGTCAGCTTTGTTTTTCGACCTACGCAGTGCCACTGTGATAGACTGTGCACCTCGCGCATGTAATTGACGTTATTAATGCTTCTCCCTTCTTATTAATATAAAGCTGGGTGACCGGATCTTTCAAAAAAAAAATCATCCTGCCTGGCGCTGTTTCAAGCAAATGAAACTGCATTCTTTGAGGGAAACAGGACACCCTACTGGATTTTTATTTAAAACAGTAAAAGAGCTAGTTTCATACATCCCATGGTGTCTCGGCCACCCATGCAACATTTTATCATAACATCATGCAACAATTAAATATTATTGCTACCTATGAAACCGTGAATGAAACTCTGGATTGGAGGCATTGTCTCATACATAGACAAAAAAAAGAGTTTAGAACAATAGAGGATGTGGTTGTCTTAAAACCATCCATGAAATCCATTGAGAATGGCCTTAGGAACACTATTAACTGAGGCCACCAAATGGTATGACCATAACAGGATCGTCCTATAAATCACAATACGACAACATATATAACTTACTGACTAGTGAAAGTTTAGGACTCAAAGCACAGTAACTAGTCATTAGGAAGGTAAACCATGCATGTAATTGAATATTTGTCAGGTCATCTCTACAACAAATCAGCAACCAGGTGTTCCTTTTAGGCAGATCATACGAGGTTAGTTTTTACCCTCATAATGTGCACAAAGTTTTATTGGTTTACTTAACAAAATTGTCATTCCAAGGGGATGAGCCGCAAACAATTAATTAGCTACCTTGGCTCCCAGCCAGAGACTCAAATAACTCTACATGTCAATGAGACAGGTGACTGTAACAGCACTATACTTGCAGGGAAAAAAATACCCCAGATTTATTCTCTGGCCACGAAAGAGAGATTTTTTATTTTAGAACTAAGAAATACCAGTATCATTCACTACCCATGGTGAAGAATGCAAGACCCCTTGTCTTAATCTTCGCAGCAGGAGAGCCAAAATTAAAGGCACTATCTTGGAATTCCAGTCGCGTATATGTGCATTCCTCACTCCGAACTCCTGACAGGGAGAAGCTCTGCAACTTCAAATAACTTTTCTTCGGATTTACATCAGTTCACTGAGCCATTGAGGTTATATGTTGAATGGTACCAAGCGAAATATATGTATCTCACAAAAAAAAGTTCTACCAATACCAATGTTCAGATCTTAACGCGCGCATTGAACCCCACACTAGCGGTGAAATGCTCCTAGCTAGCATGTATTACCAGCACTAGCAGGATGAAACAACGTAACGTAACAAAAGTAACCCCAAGAAATAATCACATTAGGTAATAACTACTTGTTGAGCAATAATCCTGCCAGCATATGGCATCCTATCTTTCAAGAAAAATTGAAGAAAAGATTCTGACACCATAAACATGCATCTTACCTTACAGTGGAAGGTCAGCGTTGCCGCCTTTTGACGTGGAGATAAGTAGAAAGGAACTACTATTCCCATCACCAAATCTGTCAAAGGCGGCGTATATATAGCACCTAGCATATATGATACCAATATACCATTCGTGGGCCAACGCAACATCAGGTCATTCTCTTCTGCATTTGGTCAATTTCAGTCCAGTTGACTCACTGTAATGTGAAGAGAACAATTTTCTTGAGGCACCTTCTTCTTAATCGATTGATACCTAGCTACATGTCTGTTATGTGGCCAAGGTCAACATACCTGTCTCTGTACATAAGTCGTAGTCGTTGCTAGCTGCCAATCGCATGCTATACAAGATGATAAGCAGGAAATATTCCCAGGTAGCTTTGCAACCACAAAAGGCGCCGGAAAGGGAGACCCAATCATTTGCTGGAACATATTCTCTTTACATGCAAATGCATGCATGTTCCCGATCAGGCGCCTCTTGCGCAGAAAGGTATGAGGCCATCTAAATAGGCATGCAGCGCCATGTAAGCATGGCAATTGACAAGCCAAGTTAAAGTGCCTTAATTTTACAGCCTTAATTACTTTAGCTAGATGTTGAGAATGTTAAGAGCTTAATAAGTGTGATGAGAGATAGAGGATGGAGAGGGGATACCTTGCGCATGGTGATAAGAGCTGACCATCCTGGTACCCAAGGATATGACTTGCTTGTGGCCTCGTTCACTCGCTTGCATTTTGTCAGGCAGGCCGGCAACTGATCTCATGGGCAGCCTCCTTAGCTACCAGGCCGGCAACATTTTCTTGGCAACACATAGCTCCACACATACTTCTGCTAGAAGGAGAAAGAATTCACCATCCATCATTCGGTGATCGTATACATGTGTTTGCTCTACTACACTATGCATGCCATTGACACCCTAGTTTGTAATTTGTACAATATTTCAGCACTGCTAGATTTGTGTATATCATGTACTTACCTGACCTCTAAATGATGAGTTCTGCACATTAACATATTTATGCATATGTGTCATTAGTCAGCCTATATGAAACTACCTTACATGCACGCATACAATGTATGATTTCTGAAGTTCCTTTCTTAAGTTTCTCATGTGGTCCTGTGATGCTAGCTTTTATATTCTCTCATCCTAGCATATTCTAATCCAAAATACAGAACCACACTAATATCATCAATCAGTTTGACACAGGAATATTAACAAGGTGGTTTGAGCTTATAACTAACGGACTACTTGTCAATCTCTTCTGGAAGTATTCTATAAGTGCTATGAAACATCTCTAAGAGTTTTTCACCAGCTACATAAACAAACAAGTCACCATCGCTCGCTACAATATAATGGTAGCCATGTGGCCATACCAACTATAAACTAGAGAAGCAATAACTGATGGACTGGTTAGTAACCAAGTATCAGACTCAAATGCTTGGTCATATCTCACCTTTCTTGAAGAGGGATCCATTCTGAGTTTTATGCATGCTAAGCTTCTCCTCCATGCCTATTCGTTTTCACCGAAAGAAAAATGACAAACAGAATACCAGTGCCAAACCGTTTGCCCATTAGCACCCAGCAAGCTATCCAATACTCAGATTGATAGGTATCTTAATTCATCAACCTTGCTCTCAGTGTAGCTAATGATGTAAAGGCAATTAATCTAGATGTCTTCACTTAAGAGATGTCCATCAGGTTAGCTTTAGGCATATTTCACCATCAAAAAGTCCCTTTCCTTTCTTTCAAAAAAAAAGTCCCTTTCTTGTAACACCCTAAAAATTTGAAAAGAAGAAAAATAGGAAAAATATGATTTTTGTATATTTTTGTGAGCATGCAAATTTAGAATAAGAATAATTTTATAAATTTAAAATCAAATATAAGGGTAGAAACATGATTGAGCATTCATGCTGCTGCATTTGAAGTTTTGTATTGAGTGGTTTAAATCAAATTCAAATTTGATTTGAAAATCTTTTGAAAATTTGCTTTGAAAAATTGGAAAAAGAAAAAGAAAAGAGAAATTCATTTCATCCGGATTTTGGCCCGTCTCGGCCTGCCTTGGCCGCGGCCCGCTTACCTTCCCGCGCCCTGCTCCCGCATGGGCCAAGCCCAGCAGGCCGGCTGCTGGCCCAGCTGCGAGCGCCGCTCCCTTGTTTCACTGGCAAGCCGGGCCCGCCTGTCAGCGACTGTCTTGACCTTTCCTTTCTTCTTCCTCCGGCTCCGCACCGCCTTCTCCTTCTTCTCCGATTCGGTGAATCAAATCCGCCGCGAATCTTCGTTCTTTCCATGTATGCCGACGCCTACGGGCTATAAAACGGGACCCCTGCACTATTCCGCCCCCATCCCATCCCTTTGGAGCCGCCGTAGTCGCTTAGTTGTGCCACCGCAAACACCACCGCCGCCATAGCCACCACCGCGAGCTAGCCGCCGCCTTCCGGTCATCCTCCGGTCCTATCGTCACGCGGGGTGAGTTCGCCGTGAGTTTCTCGACCTCTCAGTGCTCTCCCCTCTCCGTTTGGTGGCCGGAGCCGAGTTTTGGCCTTCTCCGGTGATGGCGCCGCCGCGGGGAGTCGCCGGCGGCCGGGAATCGGCCGGAGCGCCGCCGTTTTTTTCCCCTCTCCCTTCGATCTAATCCGGGCCGTTGATCTTGAATCCAACGGATGTAAATAGAAGTTACCGGTTCGTTTGTAAAATTGTAAAAGAGACCCTGAGATTTTAGTATATATAACCCGTAGTCCTAAAACGTAAAACGGAAAAATACGTTTTGATTAATTGAAAACGTAATTCGTTTCGGAAAAAGAAAAATACGCTTTCTGATATTTACAGTTTTGCCATTCAACTTGTTTTAGTCGTAGAATCTTCGTTTTAACTCCGATTTGGTCCATTCAAATTGCGTTAGATTCATATTTGCGAGCTCTATGTAACTATACAACTGTACAGTAGGTTTGGATTAATTTATTTTCGAGTTTTAATTAAAGTATTTATTTTTCTATAGGAAATCTTTAGAAATTCGTAACTTTGTCGTTTTAGCTCCGTTTTTCGTGATCTTTGCGTCTGTGTGATCCTAGCAAGTTGTAGATTTGTTTTAAAGACTTTACCTTATTTTCTTACTGTTGGTCTATTGTTCTAATTATAGTCTTGTTTGTCTATGCATGATTGCCTCTGGATGTGTGTTGTTGCTATTGGTTGATCGAGTATAGACGGTGAGCAATTCGTTGGGGATCAAGAGCCTTACTTCGAGCAAGATCTTCAGGACCAGTTTGAGCAAGGCAAGTATAGCATGGGATTATCCTTGTTGTCCTATTCACATTATGTAATTAATATCATTATGCATTTATTCCTTGTTAAGGATGACTTAGTGATTGATCCTACACCTTGGTACCTATTGCGATGCATTAAGTAGTATGGCTAGTGCTTAAACATGGACTATGATCATGTAAATTGATTAGAGGAATATGCAACAAACATTAAAAGATGATTTTGATTAATGTTTAAAGGGGATTAGAGCATGGGGGTTACTTTTGATGCTCTAATTGCTCTCCATAAGGACTCATCTATAAGCGACAATCCGGGATTTACAGTACAACTGTGGGGGCTATATGGCTCTGGTTTTAGTCATATAGAAGGAACTTTTCTAGCTTGTTAGAGGTAACCTTTTTGGCGTAAGAACGACTTGACGAATCGGGTATAGTGCGGCCTCTGTCCTTATGTGTATAGGCTGCGGGTTATTGTGCCATTTGGAAGGGGGGCTCTACATCTGTTTGCCGAGTGAATCTAATGGCCCTAACTTGTTAGACGAACCTTCGAAAGACTTCATAGTGTTTACCCTGCCTGCTCACCTTGGTAGTGTTTTGGGAGTAATTAACCCGTGCATTTGGGTAACACGACTCACAGTGAAAGTGTACAACCTCTGCAGAGTGTAAAACTGTTATAACAGCCGTGCTCACGGTCACGAGTGGCCTTGGACCCTTATGGAATAGTTGATAATTGTTAATGGTTATGTTTTTGCTATTCATCAATCATTTCACATGGATCATATGTTTATTGTTTACATTGAGACATTTTGTTGCTATTGATATGCTAAAATCATGCTAATTAAAAGCTACATGCTGATAAACCAATGTTATGCCTTTTTGAGCCTCATGAACCCCATGTTACACTTGTTGAGTACGAGATGTACTTACGCTTGTTTATTTTTCTTACTTGGATAAAAATCCCGGATGGATAACAGATGGAGGTAATAGTGACTACTACGCCTACTTCCCTGAAGACTACTAGTCTTGCTGTCAACCAGTCAATGTACCTGTGACTGGAGCTACCACGAGAGTTATTTATTTATACTTCCGCTACATTTGTGTTAAGACTATGTGTTAAATATTGTGATGTAATTAACATTTGTGATGATACTTCCGTTATAATTTGTGAACTTATGTGTGATTGATCTCTGGGCGCACATAAGGGTATGCACTCCATTTGGTCGTTAAATGGGTGTGACATTTCTGAGGGTCAAAATGTTCTCATTTCAAAATATCCAAGGAAATCTTTATTTCCTATATATGAAAGTTCTATGCAAACTGATAGGTCAGGATGTTCTCACCACCTTTGACACCTACTCATCTTTGCAGGCCTTGTTCGCTTCGCTGAAAAGCTAGGCTGAAAAGTAAGTTTGGAATATATAGCAAAGTTGGAAGATATTATGTTGGAGACCGCATGCACAATGCAAAGATCACATCTGGTCTTCTCTACGAGTATAGATAAATAGATATTGAATGGAAGAAGCACTGCAAGCCAGGAAAAGCCTTACATGGCGATAAGGGCCTGCCTCTGATAGCCAAGGATGACTTGTCTGTGTCCTTTGTGCTGAAGGATCAGAACTACAAGCCTTTGATTGTTTCATAGTCAGTCTCCTTGGCTAACCTGAGCGGTCCCTATCGTACATGCTAGGCATTGTCACATTGATCCTCTTTATTCATGCAATTAGTCTTGATATTCCGGACAGAATGTAGGTGGAAATTAAAATGGACCCGTCTTGCATTTTTATGGTATTCAACAAACTATATATGGTATTTTGCAGTAAATTAAACATCAACAAATTATCTCTCTACTGATGAATTTCTCCTCTGCTGATTCTGGGCAGTCACTCAAAAGCGATGTACAACTGAAAAGTGACTAATCGATTTTGACACCTGTGTACCAGCATTAGCAGTTAGCAGATCATATAATCACGGCTAAGCCAACTTGCTGCTCAGTAATTTGTTCACTTGCTCGTGTTACAATGTTGTATTTGCATGTCACTTATTTTGTTTGATTGCATCAGAAAACCTAGCTTTGTATGTATTTTATAGTCAACTTCCATACAGCTTGTTGTGCAACTAGTTGGATGACTTGCTAATATAAACCTTACTGATTTCTGAAGCTCCATTGATAACTTAATGGAGGTTTTTATTTTTATCCTGGTCTGGAGTGTCCCATGTCCTCATATGATGTTGATGCTCTCCTAGTGATTGTAAAGACAAAAATGAATTATCACACCTGGGTGTATAATACTGTGTTTCATAAATTTATTCGATCCAGCCTGTACAAAGTAAACAAGCTGGTTTCAAGGCACTAACTAAAAGGTAGCAGCATTTTCTTAGTTTCCTCTCAAATGTGAAACTGTCTGTCTACACCATGCAAACAGATAAAAATGTGCACAGGCTATATGAATAAAAAGCTCAAAACAGCATGTCCCCTACTGGCCACGCACTGGTAAAATCAGACCACTGGTTATACTGACTACAATGTGTGCTCAATCATATCTCACCATGTTTCAGTCAGACCCACTATTGGGCATAAGGCATTTGATTTGAGAAGAGATGCTACACAATCTCAGTCAAAACCAAAATTAGCAGTGGAGCTCCAATAATAATTCAGAGGATTTTGGGAAAACCTAATTTGAACTCACAAACCAGGGCAATTTAAACCGTGTTCGTGAGATGATTTTAGGTGGTGATTTTTTTACGAAAGTAAGAGAGGTTGTGCCCTCAAGTTACTGATCCATTAAACAGGTATATATATGGTCAGGGCCCTGTGAACATAAGAAAAACTGAAACAGATTGAAATATTCTGTGAATGAAACTCTGTAGGCTGTTGTACCCCACTTTGTGTCTATCAATTGTCTGTTGGTTTCCACGGTGTGGGTGTATCCAATGCTGAAGGTCTGGGGAAGGGAATTTCTAAGAAGCATAGCCCCGTGCTAATTTTGCAACGGCGCTAGGCCCACCCTTCTTGGTTTCTCATGCAGGCATCATGGAAAATCTTCAACCTGTGGACACATTGCTATATTTGTGTGGAGGAGATAATAAACGAAAAAAATTATGGATGCCAAACTTGGCCTACATGCCTAATACTTTTCTAAGTGGAAGATCAGAACCAAAGTTTTTGCATTATTAGTATCCAGAAAGAAATCCACAATTCCTCATCCTCAGATTGATCGGCATCTTAATTTGTCAACTATGCATGATATATATCTAGTAGCAGTAGGCCACTAGCATAGCCATGGATCAAAATTCAAAGGGCAAGTAAACCTTTCGTGTTCTCGCAAAGAGGATGTCAATCAGGATGGCTTTAGTAATGTTTCAGCATCACAAAATCTCTTTCTGATAGTCTAAATGATCTTAATTCATAAGAACCAAGGAAACCTTCTGTATATGTAAATTAAAGTTGCGTGCATGGCGATGCACTCACTATCTTTGACATCTACCAGCGAAGTCTTAAAAGTTTTTGGCATATAATGGGAAAGTTAGAATATATTCTGCTACCCAAATAGAAGAATAATATATTCTGGTAGAGCAAAGATTTGATCTGGTTCTCTCCACGAGGTATTATAAATAGTGTTGAATGAAAGAAGTGCTGCAAGCCAAGCAAGAAGCAATGGAGCTAGTTGATAAGCAGAGGCAAAGCCTTACATGGCGATAAGGGCCTACCTCTGATAGCCAAGGATGACTTGCCTGTGTCCTTTGTGCCAAAGGATCAGAAATGTGAGCCTTTGAGATAGATGGTTCATAGGCAGTCTCCTTGGCTAGCCTGAGTGGCCCATATTGCCCATGCCAGGCTTTAATCGAGTCTCTTTGACTACTAATGCATGCAATTAGTCTTGATATCCCAAATTGTTGCTCTGATCTGCACATTATCATCATTACCTCCTATTAGTTGTGTGTTTAAGCATGTACGCTCCACTAATATCATGACATGACATTTGCCTTTTTAGAACAATTTGAATAAATCCTCTGGCCTTATTCTTCACAAAATGGCAAAAGTGTGCATGGTAAACAATCGAACGATTCTTATTTGGTAGACTGCAGTAAAAGAACAGGAGTAGCTTACATCATCGTTTTGGATTTGCTACTAATCTTGAGCCACTTGAATTTTCTTTTCTTTCAGATTTGGGATGCGTCCAGATGCACCAGTCGCAGCACTATGAATTCTTGCAATGCTGAAGGGAAGGACATCAAATAGCAGTTGGGGTACCTGTGTGATGACGACTAGCTCAATGAACGACCTGAAACGATGATGAACCTGATGCCAAGATTATATATAAATCCATTGTAGTACAAACAAAGAAAACAGAAGCCCTTGAACTTGAAGTAGAGGACATTGACATGTAACACCACTTGCCGGTAGAGGCATTCCACTGTCGCAATAGTCGCAGACTTCGAAGGCGTTTACTCTCTCCGTCCCAAAATAAATGTACATGTCGCATTTTCGATAAAAAAATCACTCATCTCAAGATTGACCAAATACATATAAAAAATAAATATTCATGATACTAAACATGTATTATTAGATTAATCACATCATATATTTTAATAATAAATCTATATAAATATACAAATTTTGATATTATTTTCTATAAATCTAACCAAACTTGAAATTATTGACTCTGCAAGATATACACTAGTTTTGAGACGGATGGGGGACAAGATAACACACACACAAGACAAATGAACTCACAGAAATACACTAGTGGCCTAGTGCCGGTGCCACTACCGGAAACAGTATCTTTGCCGAGTGTCATAAGCTTTGCCGAGCGCCAAATATCGGGCGCTCGGCAAAGAATCCTTTGCCGAGAGCCTGCGCTCGGCAAAGATTGGCTCTCGGCAAATCCAAGCTTTGCCGAGAGCTCGATGCTCGGCAAATATTGGCTCTCGGCAAAGCCAAACTTTGCCGAGAGCTCGACTCTCGGTAAACAAAAAATCTCGGCAAAGCCTCAACCCCCACAAACGGCACCCTTACGCCATCATCTTTGCCGAGAGCCTGCTGTTAGGCTCTCGGCAAAATATTTTCTTTGCCGAGAGCCTCAGCCAAGGCTCTCGGCAATTTTTTTTTGGATTTTTGGTCCCAAAATTTTTGTGCAGCCTTGCTACAGTACTATAAGCCAAAATTTGAAATTTGGTGTATTTTTCATCCCTCTTGCTATATTTCATGTATTTTTTTTCATTTTTTTGATTTTTTCCGCAAGACGCACATTTGTACTGTAGGTGCATGAAATAATGAATCTCAGCGATTCAAAAAATGATATTCATGCTTCCGAGGGTATTTCGACGCCGTATCTAGGGACAGACGCGGAAACTCAACCATCTCGTGCACGCGACATGGCGACCAAGTTGCGTGAGATTTGATTTAAAAATATATAAAATGTGAACGGAGTCAGAAAATCATAAAAATAGACGGGAGGCCTTGACATCGCATGTGGAAGCTATAAAAAAAATTTAAAAATGTTTGAAGCAAGTTGTGACACAAGATGGTTGAAACCCTAAGATCTCCACATGTGATAACAAGATATCGCATGCGGAGATCTCAGGGTTTCAACCATCTTATGTCACAACTTGCTTCAAATATTTTCAAATTTTTTTTATAGCTTCTACATGCGATGTCAAGGCCTCCCGTCTATTTTCATGATTTTCTGACTCCGTTCACATTTTATATATTTTTAAATCAAATCTCACGCAACTTGGTCGCCATGTCGCGTGCACAAGATGGTCGAGTTTCCGCGTCTGTCCCTAGATACGGCGTCAAAATACCCTCGGAAGCATGAATATCATTTTTTGAATCGCTAAGATTCATTATTTCATGCACCTGCAGTTCAAATGTGCGTCTTGCGAGAAAAATAAAGAAAATAAAGAAAATACGTGAAATATAGCAAGATGCATGGAAAATACACCAAATTTCAAATATGGCCACCTAGTACTATATCAAGGCTGCAGGAAAAAATTAGGAGCAAAAATCAAAATATATATATATATATATATATATTATGCCGAGAGCCTGGGCTTGGGGGCTCTCGGCAAAGAAAATCAAAAAAAATAAAAACTCTTTGCCGAGAGCCGTCTGACCTAGCTCTCGGCAAAGAACGCCGGCACTATTCTGCATCAAACACCCTTGTTTTTCTTCCGTATAGGGAATTTCTTCATCAATTTTGGAATGGGCCAAGGCCTCCTTCTGACCCGATAGCCGAAACCCTAATTGCAAACGGGGCGGAGCAAGGGAGGTCCGATTTCATTTCTTGGTTCTGACAGAAGGTCCTGTCCAACCGAGGTCATACTTAGTCCGATATTCCAACTGGCTCCTACGTTCGGACTTAATAACGTTATACCTTGCTTCACCTTGCAGGCTCAGACCGATGCGTCTATGAGTCAAGAGCTGAGACAGGTTGCAAACGGCTTTGACCGTAGGGTCAAGTCATTTAACGGTTACGATGTGAATGGATATCGCTTCCACACAGCGATATACGAGCAGAGTCGGCCCAATCAGAAAACCACAAACAGCGGAGTTTGTACTCCAGGCAATGACAACCGTGACCACTATGGAAGAATTGAAGAAATATATGAACTTTCATTTCACGGTGACAAGCCTCTGAATCCTGTAATGTTCAAATGCCATTGGTTCGACCCTGGAGTAACGAGGCTCACACCAAATCTTGGGCTAGTTGAAATTCGACAGGATTCTGTCTATCCAGGAGCCGATGTGTATATTGTGGCTCAATAGGCCACGCAGGTTTATTACACACCATATGCGTGCAAAAGCAAAGAGCATATCTTGGGTTGGTATATTGTGCACAAGATATCGCCACATGCTAAACTACCTCTCCCCAACGATGAGGATTATAACTTCAACACAAACACGTATGATGGGGAGTTCTTTCAAGAAGCTGGGCTACAAGGGACGTTCACGATAGACTTAACCGAAGCGATGGAAATGGAAGTAGAGAATGATGACGAGGACGCTGGGGATGAGGTAGTAAATGAGAAGGACATACAAATGCTAGAACGATTCCTTTTAGGTGAAGCAAATGAAGACAACCTCCCGTCTTCGGATACTGAGGAGTACTTAGACATGGTTGACAGCGATGATGACACTTATGCTCCGGCTAATCCCGATGATGCAGATTATTTCTAATTCACGTAATATTATGTTATATTCTACTCCTGTTATGTTTTTTCTTAGGATCTAGGGTTTTATTTATTTTGCATATATTTCATTATGTTATTTCTAATACAATATTGTTTGTTCTGTTTAAATGCAGGAGGTCGAGCCAAGATGCCAGGCGGACGTCAGAGGTCGATGAGCTCCCTGTACCGGGCCTCGCAGGACGACGGGCCATCTCGGCAAAGGAGGGGTCGCCGCCGGAGGGAGCCGACTCCACCGGAGGACGAGGTGCTGGCCACGCCCGAGGCCGAGGCTCAGGCAGACGAGGGGCAGGAGGACCCCGAGTAGGAGGATGAGCCGTCGGCCGAGGCAAACGAGGGTTCGGCTGCCTCAGGGGCGTCCACACCCTACTTGCGAGGTCCTGCCAGCCTCCCGGCCCGACCGATACCACTTCACCAACGCCCAGTGATCCGCCCCGTTGGACAAAGGTACATGTTTTAACTACTCGTTCATATGATATGCTTAAAATTGAAATAGAAACTAATAATATTTCTGTATCACTTGTGCAGGCATTGGGAGTTTGTGGAGGGTCGCGGCCGCAAACCCAATGGCATCCTGGGTCTCCTGTGCCGCGAGCACTACCCCGGCATAGTACAGTATGCTGGAAAGAGAGAGCCGGCCTACACATTTGACCACTACACCGTCGCCCCAGACCCGAACTACCCAAACAAGGCGGCGAGGGTCAGAGCGGAGCTGTGGGTAAGTCTTCGTCACACAACATCGCATTCATCGTACTTTTCTTGAATTTCTTAGAGTTTGTATTGCATCTGTATGCAGGACTTCTATAGGTGTGAGCAGGGGAAGGAGGCCGAGGCGGAGGTGGTGAGTACAAGGTCGTGCAGGAAGCTCATCACCGACATCGTCTATGAGGCGAGACTTCAGGCCATCGTCAACTACAATGCCACGGTCGAAGGATGGAGGGTCTCGAAGGTCGAGGCGAGAGGCATGACGCTGAGCCGGGCGCAGTACATTCAGGTAAGTGATTCCTTTTGAGATTAAGCTATGCTCATTTCATCTGACGCTTATATGTGAAATACTTGATGATGTGCAGATGGTCCCCCAATGGTGCCAGTCGTTTCCCAAGTGCTGGGAGATGATCGTGGACCGGTGGCTCTCTGAAGAGTGGACCGCCCAGCACGCCGAGGCCCGGGAGGCGCGTCTGCAGATGCCAGGTGTACCACACCACCAGGGCAACCGCAACCTAGCCGAGTACGCACAAGCTTGGGTACGTGAAACACTTTATGTATTGTAACGCTCAAATGTTGCCTAATTACTAATCATCTTGTTGTCTTCCTCGCAGACGGCGTCACACGGTGGCCAGCCTTGCAGCACGTTCATGGCATACGCCATGTCCCACAAGGGCAAGGCCACCGCACCGGAGACCTCCTACAACCCCGACGACCCCCCGAGGCATACTCCAACTCCAGCGTCCACACCTGCCTCACTGACTACACAGAAGCGGCAAGGGCGGTCCATGAGGCCGACTTTGATCTGGCCAGCGAGGACCTGGACGGAAGCCTCGTGATGAGGGTCGGAGGAGGGAAGAAGCACGGGCGGTATTGGCTTGGCGACGGCGTCATCGACTCGTCCTCCACTCCCACTCTGTCCCAGCTCCGAGCACAGACCACGAGCGGGAGCGTCCCCATACACCCACGCCCGTCGCCTTCGCAGTTGCGGGTCGCCGAGCTCGAGGTTATTTTTGTTTTACTCGTCGTACATTGATGTTTAAATGTTTGCATTGTTCTAACATTCCCTTTGTATTATCGCAGGCCCGCCTGGAAAGAGAAAGGGAGGAACACAAGCTCGCCGAGTCCCAGATGCGGTCCCAGATGGAGGCCCGGTTGGAGGCCCAAGCTAAGCAGATGCAAGATCTCATCACGTTCATGGCCTCCCAGGGCATGCAGGTGCCCGCGGCGCTCATGGCTCCTCCACCGTCGTCTCAGAACGCGGATGCTACTCCTGTGAGTATCGATTCCTCAGTGTTTTGTTTCTGCATTTGCTTGTCTGACATAGACATCTAATTTTTGCAGCCTCCGTCGGCGGGTTCAAACAACCCGCAAGCGCCTGGATGGAACACGCCCGGGGGTCAAGGCGGGACTCCTTCTCCGGGGTGGCCAGGGCAAGGTTGGCCATGACTGTTTAAAGTGTCGTCTCTAGTAGATTGTGAACTTTAGAATGAAAACTTATTATGTTTCGATGATAACTTGTAATGGTTAACTTTCGTTTAGTTCAAATATTATGATGAATGTGCTATATGCGTGGTGTATTTGAACGTGACATATATGTGATGAATGTGATATGTACATGTGATATATGTGTTTATACGTGATGAATGTGATTCATATGTGATAAATGTGATTTATATGTGATGAATGTGTTTATACGTGATGAATGCGATTTATATGTGTAATGAAGTGGAAAATCAAAAGAAAAAAATCAAAATTTCTCACTTTGCCGAGGGTTGCTCTCGGCAAAGGCTACCTTTGCCGAGTGCAATGGTCATTGCACTCGGTAAAGCTGGGAAACATGACTGCAAAAATACTCATTTCCCAGCTTTGCCGAGGGCAATGACCGTTGCACTCGGCAAAGGACAGGCTTTGCCGAGAGCCTGGACAGACTGGCCCTCGGCAAAGAGTTTTCCAAAAAAAAAAAAAATTCTTTGCAGAGAGCCGGCTCTCGGCAAACATTTTTCTTTTTTTAAAAAAATAAAATGTTTACCGAGAGCCTGGCCAGACTGGCTCTCGGCAAAGAATTTTCTTTTTTTTTGGAAAACTTTTTGCCGAGAGCCGGTCTGGCCAGGCTCTCGGCAAACATTTTTTTTTAAAAAAAAAAGAAAAATGTTTGCCGAGAGCCTGGCCACACTGCCAGGCTCTCGGCAAAGATTTTTTTCAAAAAAAATAAAACTCTTTGCCGAGAGCCAGCCAAATGGGCTCTCGGCAAAGAAAGCGGGCCCGTTAACGGCGCCTTTTCTTTGCCGAGGGCCGCGTTGGCTCTCGGCAAAGCCTTTGCCGAGAGCCCGATAAACGGCTCTCGGCAAAGAAGGCTTTGCCGATCGGGTTTTTGCGGAGGCAGCTTTGCCGAGAGCTGCTCTCGGCAAAGCCTTTGCCGAGGGTCTGAGAGGCTTTGCCGAGAGCCTGGAGCCCTCGGCAAAGCCGCCAGCTCCAGTAGTGTGCTAGCTGAATATGAGGCGCCGAGTCACTGAGTCACACCGCTGCCGCAGCCGTCAAAGACCGCCAACGCATTCTGTGCAGCCCACCCAGGCCACTGCCTCGCCCAGCTAGGCTGCCGCTAATGAATACAATTGAAGGTGGCGCCGACACATCTCCGCCGTCCAACCTAGGGATGATGAGAAAGAAAGAGGAGGCCAACGGATTGATGAAGGAGGAAGCAGAGGAAAGGGACGGGGTGTGGACGTGTGGGCGACTAGGGGCGACACGGCGGCCGATTCTTCTTCTCCGTTCTCCCAGCCGGCGCCCGGCGGTAGCGAACCTGGCCACCTAGGTGTGGGCAGGGGGGAGGGGGAGCACATTTTCGGAACCGACCGTTCTTTACCCGGATACTAAGGATACGCGCGGAAACGACCAGAATGGTTTATCCTTTTGGCGGAATAGTATTGCTTAAAACTCAATTTCATCTAGGCCTTGTTTAGTTTGTAAAAAATTTGAACCTGATGAATAGTACCATTTTCGTCTTATTTGACAAATATTGTCCAATCATAGACCAACTAGGCTCAAAAGATTCATCTCGTGATTTCCAACTAAACTGTGTAATTAGTTATTTTTTACCTACATTTATTACTCCATGCAAGCGGCTAAAAATTGATGTGATGGAGAGAGTGTGAAAAAACTTGGAATTTAGATGGCATCTAAACAAGGCCCTACTAAGCTTTTAAAATGATCATTTTAATCCATAAAATTTACCTTTTTAGCTCAATTTTGTTAGGGACCAAGCCCCTTTACGAAGGAATCGAAGAATAGAAGAACGGTAATGCTTTGTTTAGGGCGTTCGGATGCCCCGTTCCCATCCGGACGCATCGAATTGAACCATCCGCTCCGCTCGCTCCCGCCCACTCGCCTCGCTCCGCACGCGCCACTTGCTCCCGCTCGCGCATATTCGCCCCGCGTGGCTATAGTGGGTTGATGACGCCGAGGAATAGGGCCATGCTACCGTCTTCGTTGCCAAGCTCTTCGGCTGCGCCGGCCTCATGTCCTTCCTCACCGTCGTCCCCGAGCCGCTGCGCCTAGGTAGGCCTGCTACGGGCGACTCCACCATGGCGGGGTGGCTCCATCCGACTACCGTGGCCACCTTCACCGCGTCAGTTCGCTGCGCCGCCCGCGCCATGTTGCGCTGAAAAACGCGTGTTGCAAGCATATGTTCTAGATATTTCAGAGGTATGTTGCAAGTGTTTTATACGGATGTTGTAAAAGTAGATCGAGATGTTGCAATGGTTTATACAAGCATGTTGCAAGCGTCTGTTCCTAATGTTTCATCTGTTTTTCCAAACGTATGTTACAAGTGTGTTTATCTGAATGTTGTATATGTTTCCCACGTATATTGCAAGTGTTTTATTTAGATGTTGCCTATGTTTGCAATGATTTTCAAGTGTTTCTTCATGTGTTTTTGCATGTTTTTCATACATATTTCAAGTGTTTCATCCGTCTTTTTTGTATGTTGCAATTATTGCATCCGGATATTTCAAAAGTAGATCGGATAATGTGAATTAGGTGGGGGATTCTCTCCTCACGTCGATTTCTCAAAAAAAAAGTAGATTGGGTGTTGCACATGGGATGCATGTGGGAAGTGAGAGGGGCGCGACATGCCCCACGCGGGCACGCGGTGTAGGTGCCGTTCGGGCGGCACGGGACCCCACGTGGGCGCATGAAACACAGGCGCAGGCAGGGTGATGTCCAAGCGGCGCGGGCCCTTGCGTGAACATTAGAAACAGAGCCGAAACGGACTGCAGGCACGGACGTTCGTCCGGACGTCCGGGCACTAGCAGTGCTAATAAAAGAAAATGATTCAAACAGAATCAGAGAGGAAGACGTGGTTCCAGTCGGCAGGTTGCCAGGCGTGGAGAAGGGGAACATTGTTTTACCATTTTTTTGAACCTAATATTGTTTTACTTAGTCGTCCATAGCATAGTGTTTACAAACACACTCTGGTTCTCCTATATCTCACTCCTTCCTAGGCTCTTACAAAAGTTATAGACCGCCAGAAAGTCTGGTATTGTGGTAGGGCTTCCTGGGCTCGAACGGCCTCGTAGGCCTGACAGGACGTGGCGTGACAAATTTCACCTTAAAACTATCAAATGACTTTTGGTCTACAAATTTTGATTCGACTCTAAACTTATAAAATAGTCGTTTAATTCCTCAAATTTTTGGGAGTGCTCTGCTGCACTTCTTGGAAGCCTGTGGGTGTCAATGTTTACAAGTTGCCCTACACTGTTTACCACACTGTGCTGTGTTACTTTGCAGCTGCAGCTCTGCAAAGCAGTGCATTCGAGCAGGCCTTTGATAGTTCATTAGTGAAATTAAGCCCAAAAGATAGTATTTGAAGAATAAAGTGGTCACTTTGATAGTTCTAGGATGAAATGGAGACAAAAAGTAAAGTTTAAGCAGTTCAAGAATGAAATTGAGATGTGGACACTTGTTAAGGGACCAAAATGACTATTCTGCCTATCCTCTTGAATTAGAATCCAACTGATTCACCTGAGAAAGTTCTAAGGCAAACCAAACCGCTTCTAGTTGAATCAGGAGCTGAAGCTCGATCTACCAAATAAGCCATTCCTTAGACAAATACCTATCAGAAGTTGCACACCCGCACTCACCACCACCACCAGCGGGCGCTGCAGCCGATTCGACGCCATCACCTGGTGAGGCGGCAAGACGCCTCGCCAAATTCACCGGCGAAGTGCTGAGGAAACGCGCCACTCCCTTGATCGCATCCCCGCCAAAGCAAAAGGCGCCAGCCAGGAAGCCAGTCATCCCCCTGCGGAGCAGACGCATCGCCTCGCAGCAGTTGGGGCACATCCCCGTGTCCAAGAGGGGAGAGGTACTGGCCATGAAGAAGTTGGGTTTCACCCACCCCAATGCACAACCGACTTCTGCCGACCGGCGCTCCTACGACTCATTCTTCCGCAGAACACTGACAGATGGCGAGGTGGCAGCCATGGATGAGCTACTCCCGGCTACCAAACCTAGAGCCGGTCGAGCGGCTCGTCGACCCATCGCCTGAACGCGAGCGGCTCCTACTGCTGGGAACGTTCTGACCAATGGATAACATAACCATCCTATCCTGGAATGTGCGCGGCCTCAACGCTAGGGCGCGACGTGACGCGGTCCGCACCTTAGCCAATGATGTTAGGCCAACCATTGTGTGTCTTCAAGAGACCAAACTCGGTGTAATCCCCCAAACAATGCTGTTATCGATGCTAGGTATCGCATTTTCGGAGTACGCTTACTTACCAGCCGCTCATACGCGGGGCGGCATCCTGATCGCCGGCCGCCAGCCAGACATTACCTTCGGGGACGTCATCATCGGCTGCTACTCCGTCACAGTTTCAATCCAGGCCCAGGTGTTGGCTGAGAGCGCAAACAGCAAATGGTGGCTGACTGCTGTGTACAGGCCCCAGGAAGACAGCGAGAAGATCTTATTCCTCGAGGAGCTCGAGGCCATTAGGGACGCCTGCGACGGGCCGTGGGCTGTCACTGGCGACTTCAACCTTATTCTCAATGAGGCAGACAAGAGCAACGACAGGATCGACCGCGCTAACCTACGCAGATTTCGACGCACGGTGGCCGAACTTGAGCTCCAAGACCTCCACCTCCATGGCCGCTGCTTCACATGGAGCAACGAGAGAGACAATCCAACGCTCGTGCGTCTCGATCGTGTCCTAGTATCACTTGACTGGGAGGGCATGTTCCCGAACGCGCACCTACGTGGTTTGGGGTCCGACGCCTCAGATCACTGCGCTTTGCTGCTGCAGACCAACATGAGCCAGATGAACAAAGCCCGTTTTCACTTTGAGTCCTTCTGGCCCAGGTTCGACGACTACCTTGACGTTGTGGCGGAAGGCTGGCAACCGCCGACCACCACCACCGATCCACTTGCAAGGCTCGATCACATGCTGCGGGGTCTTGTTCGGCACCTGCAAAGGTGGGCAGCGTCCAGAATCGGTGATATTAGAGGCCAACTTCTAGTAGCCAGGGAACTGGTGTTGCATCTGGATTGCGCGCAAGAGCAGCGACAACTTTCCGAAGCTGAGAACGCCCTGAGGAAACGCCTCAAAATGCGCTGCCTGGGACTTTCGTCGTTAGAGAGAACAATGGCTAGAGAAAAGTCAAGAGTTCGCCAACTCAGTGAGGGAGATGCTAACACTGCCTACTTTCATCTCATCGCACGAGGGCAACGGCGGAGGAACTACATCCCGGCCCTCACTGTGGTCGACCACGTTGTGACCGATCATCGCGAAATGGAGGTAGCTCTGCATAACTACTTCGCTGGAGTGTTTGGATCCGCCCATACCGGCGGGTTCACACTCGACTTCGAGGCTCTTGGTCTACTGTCGTTGAGCCTGAATGAGCAGGACGTAGCGATATCTGCTGCCGAAGTCTGGAATGCTATCCGGGCCATGCCAAGCGACCGAGCACCGGGCCCAGATGGGTTTACTGGGTCGTTCTACAAGTCCGCCTGGCCCATCATCCAGCAGGACGTCATGGAAGCAGTGCACGCCTTCGAGCATGGCACTACCAGGAACCTGTACCGCCTGAACAACGCGCTGATTGCTCTCCTGCCAAAGAAGGTTGGAGCCTGCTGTCCTGCCGACTTCAGGCCGATCACCATGATTCATAGTGTTGCCAAGCTCATCTCAAAGGTTCTGGCATTGTGGCTCGCGCCACGGCTAGCTGACATGGTCGACAAAAATCAAAATGCCTTCATCAGAACAAGATCCATTCATGACAATTACAAATACGTTCAGCGAGCTGCGGTGTTGATCAGGCAAAAGAAAATACCGATGCTGCTCCTGAAATTAGACATCTCAAAGGCCTTCGACACTCTCTCGTGGCCATTTCTGTTGGAGGTGTTGCAGGCACATGGTTTCAGCGACAAATGGCGGAGATGGATTGAAAGCCTCCTGTGCACAGCCTCCTCTAAAATACTGCTTAACGGCCACCAAGGTCCATCGATCAAGCATCTTCTGGGAGTTAGGCAGGGGGACTCCTTGTCTCCGTTGCTCTTCATTATTGCGATGGACATACTACACCGGATGTTCAGGAAGGCGGCGGCTGATGGAGTGCTGAGGAAAATGGCACCACCGGCCGTCAAGTACCAATGCAGCATGTACGCCGACGATGTCATTCTTTTCATCCGGCCAACTATCCAGGAAGCCACCGCGGTCAAGCAGATTCTGAGCATCTTTGGCCAGGCCTCTGGTCTCCAAACCAACTTGGCAAAATGTTCGGTTACAGTGATCTATGGCGGCGAGGAAGCACTTCCTGACATCTTAGCTATTCTTGGGTGCAGAGTGCAAGCGTTTCCAATCACATACCTTGGGCTGCCCCTTAGCACCAGGGCCATCCCAAAGGCACACTTCCAATCCTTGGTGGAGAATGTCGCAAGGAAACTGCCTCCGTCGCACGGCACGCTCATGGCGAGAAGCGGTCGGCTGGTTTGGATCAAATCAGTGCTCAGAGCTGTGCCCATCTACGCCATGATGGCGGAGAATCTGCCACCTTGGGCAAGGAAGGAACTCGACAGCATTTGCAGGAAGTTCTTCTGGACCGACAGCGATCAGTCAGTCCGAGGGAAGTGCATGGTGGCATGGAATACCTGCTGTCGGCCGACACGACTGGGAGGACTGGGAATCAGCGACCTTCAACTGGCCGGTTACGCGCTCCAGACGCGCTGGCTATGGCTGCAGCGCGCTGACCACGCACGTGCATGGAGCGAGCTTCCAATCAAAACAGCAAAGGAAGTGCGGGCGTTCTTCAAGGCGTCGACTTATACTCAGCTTGGCGATGGGAGAAACACCCTATTCTGGGAAGATCGGTGGATCGACGGGCACGACGTCCAGTCCATTGCGCCGTACCTGTACTTGTCCATGTCGCAGCGCGTCCGGCGCATGCAAACAGTCAGGGAGGGACTGCACAACAGAGCTTGGGTCAGGAACATAGCCAGCGGTACGCCGGTTGAGATCCTTGTTGACTACCTGCATCTATGGGTGGCAATTGACGGGACCCAGCTCTCTGATCAACCCGATAAAATAGTCTGGAGGTGGACCGCTGATGGTGCCTATTCGGCCAGCTCAGCCTACACCATGCTGCACTCCAGCTCCGTGGCACTCAGGGGTCACACACTCATCTGGAAAACATGGGCGCCGATGAAGGTGAAAATTTTCTTATGGCTTGCGTTCAAGCGTCGGCATTGGACGGGCGACAGACGCCGGCGTCACGGCATCGACGCGAGAGAGACGTGCTACCTCTGTGAGCAGGGACAAGAAACAATCGATCACCTTCTAGTCGCCTGCCCCTTCACAAGAGAGACCTGGTTCCACATCATGCAGAGCCTAGGCAAGCAGCTGCTGCCGCCGGCCCAGTCGACGGTCGGAGGGTGGCGTCGCCTTCGGTCCATGTTCGCCGGCGATTGTCGCGCTGGCTTCGACTCGCTGTTCGCGCTCACTTCATGGGAGCTGTGGAAAGAGCGGAACGCGCGATGCTTCAGAAACTCCACGGCCACCGTCGATGACGTCCTGCAGATCATACGGACCGAGGCTGATCGTTGGATCGAGGCCGGAGCGCGGGGTCTACGAGAGTTGCAGCAAGCGCAGTGACGGAGGTATCCTCAAGCATGTCAGGATCGTGTTACCGTGCAATGTAATCCCTCCTAATTGGTTTTGTTTTGATTTGATTTGATTTGATTTGTTGTGTATCGCTTCGTTTTACTTTGGCTCGCGGCCTTTGTTCTTGTACTTAAACTATATCCTTCTTAACCAATGATATGCACTCTCGTGCGTATTCGAGAAAAAAAAATACCGACTCAGAACCAAAACTGTTCCATCAACCATCAGTAGCTACAACAAAATGCTACCTGTGTGAGAGATGATACATGAGGTTCCATAATAGAAATTTCTTTCATAAGAATAATGCAGATTTGTATTGATGAACAATTACTAAAAGCTCCTCAGACGGTCAGACCTCGGGCAATGAGTTTATTCCAAGTTGTCCAGCCATCAGTTGATCTCCTTTTTCCTTTACAAATATCACTCAACCGTTTGTAATTCAATTTGTGTTTTTTCTATTGTTTAATAAAGCTTGTAGCAAATCTCGTGCCCTCCTTTTTTTTAAAAAAAGAATCAGTCAACTTCAAAACCATTCGGATCACCCTCAAGCTTGTGCCCTCCTGTACTGTTACGGATCCATTGAAGCAGTGTATGGCTAGAGTCCTGTCAACATAAAAAAAAAACTTAATCAGATCATAGTCTTCACTGAATGAACCTCTTTAACCTACTCCTGATGTTGTGTCTCTGTCCATTGTCTATTTGATTCTCCTGCATGCTTTATGGAGAACAATATCTACGAGACTACAACCTGTGAATACATTAATGCATTTTAGTTTGGATGAGAAAATAAATATAGAAGTCTGCACAAGGAAAGTTTCTCCTATGCACATAATTCGTTTTCACCAAAAGGAAATACCTAGTGGAAGATCAGAACCAAATTTGTCAAACAGCTGCTAGCATCCAGCAAAGTATATCAATTCAACCATGCATGATAACTAGTAGCGCAGCCAATGATCCAAAAGCAACTGAACTTTCCGTCATTTTGTATAGAGATGTCGATAACAGTAGCTTTAGGCATCTTTCAGCATCGGCAAAATCCCTTTCGGAGAGTCAAAATGTCCTCGTTGCACAAGATCCAAGAGAATTGTCATTTCCTATGCATGTAAAATTGTTGCATCTCTATCAGTTCAGGATGTGCTCACTATATATTGCTGTCACTATCTTTGACACCTACTCGTGCCTCGAGCAAGGCCATCAAAGTTTCCCATGTCGTGAGAAAGCTAGAATATATGCTGCTATCGAATTAGAGGATAAGATGTCCCGGAATAGCAGAAAAAAAACAAAGGTTCTCTCTACAAATATGTATGTATAAATAGATGTTTAATCTGATGCAAGGAACACAACAGACGAGTCACAGAAGCTACCAAGCTAGCGAGGTGACAAGCAGAGGAGAAGCCTTACATGTCAATAAGGGCCTGCCTCTGATAGCCAAGGATGACTTGCCTATGTCCTTTGTTCCAAAGGATCAGAATGTGAACCTTTGAGTTGGTTCATGGGCAGTCTCCTTGGCTAGCTGAGTGGCCCCTATTGCTCATGCTAGGCTTAATCGAGCCTCTTTGACTTGGTGCACATAATTAGACACGATATTTCGATGGAGCCTCTTCGTCTTGGTGGTGTGCATACAATTAGACAAGAGCTTCTCATATATGTAGCTATGTTTCAGTGTCCAACTGTCCATGCTCCATTACTAATATGACTTTACATTTTCTTTCTGAAAGGACAATATTGCTTGACAGTTTGTTTCAAAACAATCAGCACACAATGCTCTTGACCTGATTTTTTGATATATGCACACGCCGCACAAGGATCGACAATATGACCAGCATTTTGAAAGAGCACCCAGGAAACCTCTCTGGTTTCACAGAATCTCAGCTTCCCCACCTGAGCTTTATATTGATCTGGACCGTTTAGGTCATCAGTTATAAAAGTACATTGCATGACTAAAATTTTGGGCAGCTACATTGCCGAATTAAAAAGATTACATGAATCTCAGCTTTGCTATTTCAGTCACATGAACTTTCTTGTCTTTCAGCATGTTGGTCTGTTTTTTTTTCTCGAATATGCAAAAGATTTGCATATCATTGTATTAAGGAGAAGAGTTTAAACAAACATACAACACACTTCTATCGAGCGCCGAAGGTGATCGACCTAACACAGCCGAAGCTAGACCATCCTAGCAAAAGACCTAACACAACATGTTGGTCTGTTAAGACCGTAAACTTTTGCAAGAATAGAGATCTCTAGACTGTACTAGTTGGTTTACCTGCATCATGTCTTGGTTCATCTTGGGGATGATGATGATGTTCTCACTTCTCAGTAACCACTAACCAAACCTAACAGAATGAACAAAACAGCATACAGTTTTAACTTTTGCCATGTGCAGTAATATAACGAAAAACACAAGGGCCTAGAGTAGAATCAACTAACATTTCGGTGTTTCACCGATTTTCAGAAGAAGCTTCAGGCGGAGAATTTCACTGCTCGTCATGTCTACTGATTGTTGTTATGTCCCTCGCTCCTTTTGTCACCGCCAAACCCCAAGTTACCCTCAAGTGGCCGTCAAGTGCCAGCGGCAGCCGTCAAATGACACGGCGACTTGGCGCCTCTAGGAGTCGACAATTGGAGGGAGGCAGGAAAAGGCTCAGGCGGTCGCCGTCGATGGGAAGAACGCCGGCGGCGGGGATGGGAACGGGATGCGGAAAACGGATAGCCACTAGAAAACAGTTTTGTGATTTACCAATGAGAAAATTGATAATCACCGAAAATTAGAAAAAAGGATTTGAATATGTGGTATTTTATTTTATTTTATTTTTGTGTGGAAGAATTATGGGATTCGGAGTTATGATGCATGAGATGTAATTTTTGTAAGTTTTGAATATGTAGGATTTTATTTTAGATTATTTTTAGTGGAAGAATTATGGGATTTGGAGTAAAGATGAATTTAGAAATTATTTTGCAATTTTGGATGATGAAGAAGTAGTATCACCGAAAATTAGAAAAAAAGATTTGAATATGTAGGATTTTATTTTAGAAGATTTTTGGTTGAAGAATTATGGGATTCAGAGTTAGGTTGGATGCGATATAAACTTCGTAAGATTTTCGGCAGAATGGGAATGTGAGAAGATTTGAAATTATTTTTAATTTTTTGTTGATGAAGAAGGGTCGGAAAATTAGGGAAAAAGATTTGAATATGTGAGGTTTTATTTTAGAAGTTTTTTGGTGAAAGAATTATGTGATTCGGAGTTAGGATGGATGACATATAAACTTTTTAAGTTTATTGACAAAACGTGAATGGGAGGAATTTTGAAATTATTTTGGTTTTTTTTATGATGAAGAAGAGGGGGAAAAATATTTGGATAGGTTTTAAAGTGGTTTTAGTTTATTTAGGGGTTTTCTAGAAATTTTTTGGAAAGAAAAAGAGTCTACTTTAATTTTGTGAGTACGCGAGAGGAGAAGGCCCGAGCCTTGGGGCAGCTTTCGTTATAAGAAGATCGCGGGCTGGCCGGACCGGAGAGCAAACCGGCGTCACGGGCCGTTACAAGTTCTCTTACCGTTTTGGTATGGAAGGAATCCGGAGTTGTCCCGGATGTCCGTTCTGCTCCGACGACTGGCCCATGAGGGAACGAAACCAAACGCTGGTGGGCCGGGAGAAGGCCCTGTTTCCTCGTTCAAAAAACGAAGGGGCTGCGACGAATACATTTATTTTTGTAAAGTTTTATTATTGCAAAAGTAATTCTCCGACTCAACACTCAGTAAAATCTAGGCTCCTGTCGCCATCTTATTTGCCGAGACAAATAAGCGCCTATTTTAGAGAGTTTATTATCCTAGCTCTAACTCCTTTTCTACAGTATCTGAACTGTGAAGAGCCGAAGTCAATGGAACCAGTTCTTCAGTTCAGCGTTGTTTGGGAGGGATTCTCGGTCGTGACTTTTAGGGATCTGTGTACTGTAGCATGAGTTATTTTCTCTTTTTTATATTACTAAAATTAACTAGAAGTTGGCATAACTAGAAAGATTAGCTTCACTAGGTCTGACCCCCCCCATATTTTTGGGATAGAGAAATATGTCCTTTCTAGTTGTTGCATTATACAAGTATACAACATTCTGTAGAAGAACAAAATGTTTTAGGAGAACAAGCCCTCCAAACAAAGTTGAGCATATAGGCTTTCGTCGCCAAAATTCTTTTCGTTCATGAGTGGTAGTGAAAGGAGATGAGATAGGTGCATGTTGGCACCAAATTTTTGAGCATTGGATGTGCACCCTTAGTGTCGCACCTTTTAAGCCTTCCCCGGAAATAGATGCTTCAGTTCTAGAAATTGGATGGTGTTGTATTCTCGGGTCTTACCCGAGAAGTCGAGAAGTGTAACCATGTGGTGCAGAACAACTATGTCTACAATCAAACTAGCAAATGATATCTACCATGCAAACTTGATGATGAATGGCTAGTAAAGACAGTTGACATATCTCACGACATAGACATTATCAGGTTGCCCTAGGTTAGTTAACACCCTAAGGTGCCACATGTAGTCATCGGATTAGAGATGAGCAATACCATTGTGTTGGAAGAGAGGTTAGGAGAAAAGATGGAAAATATAAGAGTAGATTGATTTGGTTCGGTTGGGTGCATCTCCTTGGGCTTCCTTGGGCTTTGGCAAACCTCTTTATATTCATATAAGTTATTAGGCAAGTATAACCTCGTGTCCACATCGTATTTGAAATAGACCATAAATCTACAACCTCGCACTCAATCTGCAAAAACAAGTGGACTCGGAATATGAAACCAAATGATCTGCCATGCCAAAACCAAGTCTGATTTTTTCCATATGTGTGATCTGCATATCATCATACTCTCACACCCGAACTTCGAAATAGGCGATCCATACATCTGTTTGGATTGTCTCGACAAGGGCGTCGTCATGGTGAACTTTAATATGTGGTTTTACCTTATTTGGTTGCTACTTCAAGTAGTGTTCATTTATATTTTAATAATAAAAACACTCGTATATTAGGATAGACTAGCAAAATTGCCCGTGCGTTGCAATGGGTGTTGGTGATGGCAGAAACACCACGACAATCAATTTCACTATTTTAAGGAGATGAGAACTCTTTGAGCCAATACTCTAGCCTAGTTCATTCATTTTGTCGTGATTTTTTAGATAATAATGTTGTTGGTTGTATTTCTAATTATTTTGCACAACAATAAAATTTATAGTCATTGTGGACCAATCAGTAAATCTTGTTTATTTTCCCATGGAATCCACCGATGCTTTTATTGTTCAATTGGCTTTGTGTTTTAGAAGGACACGTAGTGTAGTGCACAATCGAAACTCTTGGGACTTGTTGCACGATGGTCATCCCAAATCAATTAGAAAGCGGATTGTATTAGCATGATGTATAATCAATTATCTATGCCCATAGCTCGGCTCGCTCGCAACAATCTAGTTGCCACCGCTTAGCTAGCCACGGTGGCTGCAATAGCCGACGGGTGCAAGTGCCATCAGTGCAAGGTACGTCGTCCCCATAGAAAACTTGTGTAGATCGTCCGTCCCTCTATAAATGGGACATCGTCCACATCCAAGCTAATCTACATCGTGTCCGCCGCCTGAAAAGAATTTGTCCATTAGGTCGAACTCTATCGACTGGTCCCGTATCTTCATATCCTCTCTGAAATGGCCAGGAAGAAGCTATACGTTAGTACGCATTAGTGTCCACTGGCACGTTATACCGAGCGAGCTTGCTTTCCGCTATTGCATGACGACGTAGGTAAGCAAGAAGTACGTACTGTATGTGGGTGCACAGGTGCTTTGCGTGGAATTCCTCCACTAAGATCTAAGCCCTAGATGTACGACATGTGTTTGTTGTCCTCTTCGTCTCGAAAATTGCTATGACCTAGTCGATCCATGAGCATCACGTGTCTCCGGGAGCCAATTGGGAGAATGCAAGGTCGGATTTCGAGACGTTCCACGGCAGTATCAATAGGGAACGTAACCCATGGTCGCGCGTATACATACTGCCTCATCTATTTTTTTTTCCCGATGGCTGCATGCGTGCATGCCTTCTCCAAGCCGAACGGCAAGCTTCAGCTATATTACCTCTTTTATAATTTTCCTAACAGGACAAGTACTCATTTGCCCCTTGCTCCAGTTCATCTAGGACTCTATCGGCACTTTAGACTCTCTCTTTCTCTCTTATCTCTCTTATGTGTCGTTAATATCCATATCTATACATGGTATCTATTTATTTCTATATATTTTTGACTTATATGTGTCTACGAGTAAAAGTAATTTATTGGCAAAAAACCTTAGCGCTCTTTTTTATTTGATTATTAGGGATTCTTTTTCTATTCAATTTAGTGTTTTGGTGATTCCTGCCTCCCTTCTTGTCCAACGATGAAGGCAACGTATGAAATATGGACTTGAGTTGGATCTTTATTTTTGGACGTATCTTTACCCAGATACTGAGGATACGCGCGGGAAACGCCCAGAATGGTTTATCCTCTCGGGGGAATAGTATTGCTTAAAACTCAATTTCATCTACTAAACTTTAAAAATGATCGTTTTAATCCACAAAATTTACCTTTTTAGCTCAATTTTGTTAGCAACCAAGTCCCCTTATGAAGGAATCGGAGAATAGAAGAACGGTAATGCTTTGTTTAGGGCGTTCGAATGCCCCATTCCCATCCGGACGCATCGAATTGAACCATCTGCTCTGCTCGCTCCCGCCCACTCGCCTCGCTCCGCACGCGCCACTTGCTCCCGCTCGCGCATATTCGCCCCCATGCGGCTGTAGTGGATTGCCGACGCCGAGGAATAGGGCCACACTATCGTCTTCGTCGCCAAGCTCTTCGGCCGCCCGGCCTCATGTCCTTCCTCACCGTCGTCCCCGAGCCGCAGCGCCTAGGTAGGCCTGCTACAGGCGACTCCACCGTGGCAGGGTGGCTCCATCCGACTGCCGCGGCCACCTTCACTGTGTCAGTTCGCTGCACCGCCCACGCCATGTTGCGCTGAAAAACGCATATTGCAAGCATATGTTCTAGATATTTCAGAGGTATGTTGTAAGTGTTTTATACAGATGTTGTAAAAGTAGATCGAGATGTTGCAATGGTTTATACACGCATGTTGCAAGCGTCTGTTCCCAATGTTTCATCTGTTTTTCCAAACATATGTTACAAGTGTGTTTATCTGAATGTTGTATATGTTTCCCACGTATATTGCAAGTGTTTTATCTAGACATTGCCTATGTTTGCAATGGTTTCCAAGTGTTTTTTCACGTGTTTTTGCAAGTTTTTTATACACATGTTTCAAGTGTTTTATCCGTCTTTTTTTCTATTTTGCAATTATTGCATCCAGATGTTTCAAAAGTAGATCATGTATTGCATATGGGATGCACGTGGGAACTGAGAGGGGCGCGAGCGTGCCCCGCGCGGGCACACGGCGTAGGCGTCATCCGGGCGGCACGGGACCCCATGTGGGTGCACGAAACGCAGGCACAAGCAGGGCAATGTCCAAGCGGCGCGGGCCCTCGCGTGGACATGAGAAACATAGCCGAAATGGATTGCAGCCGCTGACGTTCGTCCGGACGTCCGGGTGCTAGCAGTGCCGATAAAAGAATGATTCAGACGAAATTAGAGAGGAAGAAGTGATTCGAGTCGGTAGGTTGCCAGGCGTGGAGAAGGGGAACATTGTTTTACTTTTTTTTTTGAACCTAACATTGTTTTACTTAGTCGTCCATGGCATAACGTTTACAAACACACCCTGGTTCTCCTATATCTCACTCCTTCCTAGGCTCTTACAAACGTTATAGACCGCTGGAAAGTCTGGTATTGCGGTAGCACTTCCTAGGCTCGGACGGCCTTCTGGGCCTGACAGGATGTGGCGTGACACCTTAAAACTATCAAATGACTTTTGGTCTTCAAATTTTGATTCGACTCTAACCTTTTAAAATAGTCATTTAAATCCTCAAATTTTTGGGAGTGCTCTGCTGCACTTCTTGGAAGCCTGCGGCTGTCAATGTTTACAAGTTGCCCTACACTGTTTACCACACTGTGCTGTGTTACTTTGCAGCTGCAGCGCTGCAAAGCAGTGCATTCGAGCAGGCCTTTGATAGTTCATTAGTGAAATTAAGCCCAAAAGATAGTATTTGAATAATAAAGTGGTCACTTTGATAGTTCTAGAATGAAATGGAGACAAAAATTAAAGTTTAAGCAGTTCAAGAATGAAATTGAGATGTGGATACTTGTTAAGGGACCAAAATGACTATTCTGCCTATCCTCTTGAATTAAAATCCAACTGATTCACCTGAGAAAGTTCTAAGGCAAACCAAATCGCTTCTATTTGAATCAGGAGCTGAAGCTCGATCTACCAAATAAGCCATACCTTAGACAAATACCTATCAGAAGCCGCACACCCGCACTCACTAAATGAATACCGACTCAGAACCAAAACTGTTCCATCAACCATCAGTAGCTACAACAAAATGCTACCTGTGTGAGAGATGATACATGAAGTTCCATAATAGAAATTTCTTTCATAAGAATAATGCAGATTTGTATTGATGAACAATTACTAAAAGCTCCTCAGACGGTCAGACCTCGGGCAATGAGTTTATTCCAAGTTGTCCAGCCATCAGTTGATCTCCTTTTTCCTTTACAAATATCACTCAACCGTTTGTAATTCTATTTGTGTTTTTTTCTATTGTTTAATAAAGCTTGTAGCAAATCTCGTGCCCTCCTTCTTTTAAAAAAAAGAATCAGTCAACTTCAAAACCATTCGGATCACCCTCAAGCTTGTGCCCTCCTGTACTGTTACGGATCCATTGAAGCAGTGTATGGCTCGAGTCCTGTCAACATAAAAAAACTTAATCAGATCATAGTCTTCAGTGAATGAACCTCTTTAACCTACTCCTGATGTTGTGTCTCTGTCCATTGTCTATTTGATTCTTCTGCATGCTTTATGGAGAACAATATCTACGAGACTACAACCTGTGTATGGACCAGTACTACGAGTGGTGAGTATTAAGCCAAGGCCTTCTATGACTTACATTTTCAGAATCTGGGAACTTGTTGTGAGGCTAAGCTGATTTGGAAGACCAAGGCGCCCCCTAAGTGCCGATTCTTCATCTGGTTGCTCCTCCAAGATAGGATCTGGACAGCTGCTAGGCTACAGGTGAGGCAGCGGCCAAACGAGTATTTCAGCCAGCTGTGTGTACGAAATCTAGAAACTGCACATCACCTGTTCGTTGAATGCCCGGTCGTCAGAAGCAACTGAACTTTCCGTCATTTTGTATAGAGATGTCGATAACAGTAGCTTTAGGCATCTTTCAGCATCGGCAAAATCCCTTTCGGAGAGTCAAAATGTCCTCGTTGCACAAGATCCAAGAGAATTGTCATTTCCTATGCATGTAAAATTGTATGCATCTCTATCAGTTTAGGATGTGCTCACTATATATTGCTGTCACTATCTTTGACACCTACTCGTGCCTCGAGCAAGGCCATCAAAGTTTCCCATATCGTGAGAAAGCTAGAATATATGCTGCTATCCAATTAGAGGATAAGATGTCCCGGAATAGCAGAAAAAAAAACAAAGGTTCTCTCTACAAATATGTATGTATAAATAGATGTTTAATTTGATGCAAGGAACACAACAGACGAGTCACAGAAGCTACCAAGCTAGCGAGGTGACAAGCAGAGGAGAAGCCTTACATGTCAATAAGGGCCTGCCTCTGATAGCCAAGGATGACTTGCCTATGTCCTTTGTTCCAAAGGATTCAGAATGTGAACCTTTGAGTTGGTTCATGGGCAGTCTCCTTGGCTAGCTGAGTGGCCCCTATTGCTCATGCTAGGCTTAATCGAGCCTTTTTGACTTGGTGCACACAATTAGACACGATATTTCGATGGAGCCTCTTCGTCTTGGTGGTGTGCATACAATTAGACAAGAGCTTCTCATATATGTAGCTATGTTTCAGTGTCCAACTGCCCATGCTCCATTACTAATATGACTTTACATTTTCTTTCTGAAAGGACAATATAGCTTGACTGTTTGTTTCAAAACAATCAGCACACAATGCTCTTGACCTGATTTTTTGATATATGCACACGCCGCACAATATGGATCGACAATATGACCAACATTTTGAAAGAGCACCCAGGAAACCTCTCTGGTTTCTCAGAATCTCAGCTTTGCTATTTCAGTCACATGAACTTTCTCATCTTTCAGCCCGTTGGTCTGTTAAGACCGTTAATTTTTGCAAGAATAGAGATCATCACTAAACTGTACTAGTTGGTTTACCTGCATCATGTCTTGGTTCATCTTGGGGATGATGATGTTCTCACTTGCCAGTAACCAAACCTGACAGGATGAACAAAACAGCATCCAGTTCTAACTTTTGACATGTGCAGTAATATAACGAAAAACACAAGGGCCTAAGCCTAAAGTAGAGTCAACTAATATTTCAGTGTTTCACCGATTTCCAGAAGGAAGTTTCAGGCGGAGAATTTCACTGTTATGTTGCTCGCTCCTTTGGTCACCTCCAAACCCCAAAAGTTCCCCTCCTCAAGTGGCGGCCAGGCGCCAGCCACAGCCGTCAAATGACGCCGCGACCCAGCGCTCCTAGGAGTCGACAACGGGAGGCAGGTAGGAAAAGGCTCCGGGCGGTCGCCGTCGACGAGAAGAACTCCGGCGGCGGGGACGAGCCGGGTGCGGAAAACGGATAGCTATGTGGGCTGGTCGGAGAGCAAACCGGCGCCACGGGCCGGTACGAGTTCTCTTCCGTTCCGCACTGATGACCGGCCCATGAGGGAACAAACCAAACGCTGGTGGCCGGGAGAAGGCCCTGTTTCCTCGCTCAGAAAACAAAGGGGCTGAAGAACATATTTATTTTAAAGTTTCCCTAAAACTTTATTTTAAAGTTTTATTGCAAAAGTAATTCGCCGACTCAAAACTCAGTAAAATCTAAGCTCATGTCGCCATCTTATTTGCCGAGACAAATAAGCGCCTATTTTAGAGAGTTTACTCCTTTTTAGACTACAAGAGCCTAAGTTGATGGAACCAGTTATTCAATTTGGTGTTGTTTGGGAGGATTTCTCCTAAACGGCCATGACTTCTAGGCAATTGTGGAGTCATTTTTCTCTTTCTTATTACAAAAACTAACTAGAATTTGGTGAAACTAGAAAGATTGGCTTCACCGGCTCTGATCACCAACTCAAAATCAGACACCCCCACCCTCAACTCCTCTGGGTACTATAGCATGGAGTAAGAGCTAAAAAAAGCCGTTTTAGGATAAACCATTTTAGTTGTTGCACTATACAACATTCTCTAGAAGGAGAAACCATTTTAGGAGAACAAACCCTCACCAAATTCTTTTCAGACATGAGAAGTAGCGAAAGGGGATGAGCTAGTTGCATGTTGGCACCAAATATTTGAGCATTGAATGTGCACCCTTAGCGTCGAGCCTTGTCAAACCTTCCGCGGAAATAGATGCTTCGGCTCCAGAAACTGTATGGTGTCGTATTCTCGGGTGCTACCTGAGAAGTCGAGAGGTGTAACCATGTGAACAACGACTATGTCAACAATCAAACTAGCAAATGTTATCTACCGTGTAAAATTGACGATGAATGGCCAGTAAAGAATGTTGACACATCCATCGGCCGTAAACACCGTCAAGTTGCCTTAGGTTAGTTAACACCCCTAAGACGCCACATGTAGTCATCGGATTAGAGATGAGCAATACCATTGTGGTGGAAGACAGGTTAGTTAGGAGAAAAGAAGGAAAATAGAGTAGATCGATTTGGTTCGGTTGGGTGCGTCTCCTTAGGCTTTGGCAAACCTCCTTATATTTATAAGTTATTAGGCAAGTCTAATCTCGTGTCCACATCGTATATTTGAAATCGACCATAAATCTACAACCCCACACTCAGTCTGCAAAAACAAGTGGACCCGGAATATGAAACCAAATGATCTGGCATGCCAAAACCAAGTCCGATTTTTTCCATGTGTGATCTGCATATCATCATACTCTCACACCCAAACTTCGAAATAGACGATCCATACATCTGTTCGGATTGTCTTGGCAAGGGCATTGTCAAGGTGAACTTTAATATGTGATTTGACCTCATTTAGTTGCTACTTCAAATAGTGTTCATTTATATTTATATTTTAATAAAAACACTAGTCCATTAGGATAAATGCGACCTACAGAACACTTAAGAACATGTTTGTAACAAAGAAATTTCACAAGAAAAAATTCAAGCATTCCAAATATAGTATAAATAATATGTTAGCTTTATTGGGACGCATATATTATGAAAACAAAACTGGTAAGAGTATAATTAGCTTTATCTTGGGACGTATGGAAACAAAACTAGAAAAGCAGCCTTTTGGGATGTATGTGGAAACAAAACTTTTAAATAAAAACACAAAAGGGCAAAACATAAAAGCAGCCTTTTGGGATGTATAGAAACAAAATTTTTAAAAACAATATAAAAGGACAAAATATAAAAGCAGCCTTTTGGGATGTATGGAAACAAAATTTTTAAAAACATAAAAGGACAAAATATAAACGCTAGAAGGAGGGCTTGAACCTCCGACCTTATGGTTAACAGCCATACGCTCTAACCAACTGAGCTATTCCAGCATTTGGCAGGAGTCTTATGTATATCTATATTTGTTGGATACTAAATGATGTGATGCAATATTAAGAGTGTGTTTGGTAGATCTTCCACCCCCAGCTTCATAAATATGTTTTCAACTTCTCCCACCAAACAGGTCCAAATGCTGTTTCTCAGCTCCTCTCACATGCATAGTTCTCTGAGTGAACCTGAAAATACTAGTTTTTTTTTCTAGTTTTCTCTCTGCTATCTTTCTTAAGAAGCCGTTTTACCAAACGTTTTCTGAAAACAGATTCAGCTCTACTGGTAAAGCTATTTTTGGAGCCAAAGTCAACAAAGACTGATTCACTCGTGAAGCTAAGCTGTACCTAATGGTTAGGGCGTAACTGGTAGTTCATATACACGGGCACAGCATCAGTTGGTGCAACATCTTTCACTTTTTGCTGTGTTTGGTAGCCTGAAGTAGCACCTGCGCTTGTCTCATCCTATGCAAAAGTGCTGCACTCCTGCTCCAACCTGGCTCCATAGATACGAACGCCTTGTTTAGTTCACCGATTCGGTGAGATAAACACGGTGCCGAATCACTGTTCATTTTTTGTTTTTATTTGGTAATAATTGTTCAAACATTAATTAATTAGGATCAAAATGTTCATCTCGCAAAGTACAACAAAACTGTGCAATTAGTTTTTGATTTCATCTATATTTAATACTCCATGCATGTGTCGATATTTTGATGTGATGGGGAATCTTCTTTTTACATAGTGGAATTTAGGGTGAATTTTGGAAACTAAGACTATCCGCACTCATGAACCTCTATATTCATTCTCTAAAAGGAATATTCCATCCTAATCATCACAAAATATACAGTTTTCCCGCATCCATCCATCCTCTATATCATCCTCTATCCACTGTGGGGCCCACTTGTCACTTTATCTAAATATATCCATGTGACATCTTGTAATGAAGAATTTATTGTCACGAATTTAATGGTGTAATCAGAATTTAATTTGGTGTTTTGGTTTGTGAGTTATAACATTTTTTTATATAAGAAAAGGTTGGACACGCTTTCCTAGGTGCACAGTCTCTTTCACCTGCAGCTGCTCTCTCCCTCTCTCTCATCTGCCACATGCCGCCCGTCCGGTAAAGGGTGTCCTGTACAGTGCCAAATGTAGCGGGCCGATGTTGTTTACAGATACATATAGAGTACCCGCTGCAGCTATTTTGATCCGCCGATGTGGACAGGTACAGGTTACATTTACGGTATGCGGTGCAGACGGTCTAAACAAGGCCGAAGAAAACTTGCTCTTCTACCGAGCCTGGCCGGTGTCGTGCAGCGTGAGTAGGTACTCCCTCCGTCCCATTGAAAGTGTCGTTGGAAAAGCGTGTCCCCCTCACAAACACGTTTCCCGGGCGACACTTTCAACGGGACGGAGGGAGTAGACTTTAGAGGAGTGTAGCCAAGCAAACTCGTCACCGTGTAGATGCACTGATCCTGGCCAGCAAGAGCCTGGTGCTGCACTGCTGCTGGTGCGAGCCAGGCTACGACGTACGATGCGCAAGGAACCAGTCACGCCCGTACATACAAAATGATGTATCGCTGTCCCCTCCAGTACCACCAGTAGCCAGTCAGCAGTGTGAACTGTGAAGACAACCATCTCGTTCTCGTAAGCAAGAACACAGGAAAGGGAGGGACGAAGAAAGGGGAAAAGAGAGATGAGCTACCAGAACCCTCCTCCAGGCACGCAATTTCTTCACCCCCATCTTCTCCTCATCTCCTTTCTAGCACTATCATCCATCCGTAACTTATTGGTATCTGATTTTTTTGATGAAACAACCTAGTATCTGATTCACAACTGGTCTGATCCCTCTGCTATTTTAAGTCATCACAAGAACAAAATCCAGCAAGTATGGTAGTCAACTGTTGTTGTTTGTCACGGTTCATGGCTTCATGCTCAATCCCGCAAGCCTGCTGGGAAGGAACAGCCCTGTTATTGCTAATCCTGTTTCTATGGCTGCTCTGCAATCTCGCTTTCTCAAGACGTTACTGTTCTTGCGAGCTACCTACCCCTTGCGCGAAATCTTGTCTGAAGTCATTCTTCGTGTTGTGATGCCATAATTCATCTCACTGCAATTTCAGGGCATCCTCGTCAGGCGTACCCTTACCCACCACCACCAGATGTGTACCCTCCTCCCCCTCCGGGCCATGGACATCCACCACCACCACCACCCCATGGCGTGTACCCACCTCCGCCGCCGCCGCCGCCTCCGGGGCCTTACCCCCCACCTCAGCACCCTCCACCGGGGTACCAGGGCTACTTCAACGACCAGCAGCGCCCTTACTACCCGCCGCCGTATGGAGAGTATCAGCACCACCACCACCACCACCATGGAGGCCAGGGTGGTTCCTCCTCCTCTGGGTTCCTCAAAGGATGGTAAAAATATGCTGCAACCGCTTGCTTGATGTTCTTTTTTGCCGTCAATCATTTCATTTCCTGTGTGTTGATGTGCTGCTTATTGCTTGAGATTAGAGGTTGCTGCAGATCCTGGTTTTTGTTGGGATGAGAATGAGATCTTGGGCTAGGATAATACAAAGCTCGTCAGGATCTTATTGCTTAGTCTTGGTTTAAGTAATGATTAGCAGTTTCTAGTGTTTTTCAGAGGAGAGCGAGATCCTTGTGACATTTTTTTTGGTCCCTGCTGTACCATCGTTGGCATGTCTATTATGTGGTAATATAGACACTGCTGTAAGAAATGTTGCAATTTTACTTTTCCTGTCAAGTCTTTTTTTTTCCTTCAGATAGTGACATCAACAGCCGTTGCGCATCTAATAAGGTAGTGGTTAGTTGGAGGATTTTGCATGATGTAGTAAGATTCAGGTCTTAGTGACCTTTAAATAAAAGCAACAAGAAATGAGCAGTCATCACATATATTCAGGCTTAGTGACCTTCAACTATGTGCTGCTAGAAATAAGCACTCACATATATTCAGTCTTATAGTGATCTTTAACCAGGGGCAGGAAGAAATAAGCAGTCACATACTCACATATGTTCTGTAGTATTAGGGGTTCATTTAGTTATTGTAAGGCATTTTTGCTTATGTATGAATGTACATCCCTTGACAGAGTAAATTCTGGTAATGCAAATCTGGCCAATCAGACTGCACCATCATGACCTGGGTTACAAGGCACATGAACATTAACAAATCAAACATGTTATTCAGCTTTTTCAGCTTCTATCTGTTTGCTTAATCTCGTGTGAATATCTGCGTCTCATTTTGGTCTCTGTGGTTTGCAGTTTGGCTGCTCTCTGCTGTTGCTGTGTGCTGGAGGAATGCTGCGGCTGCTTCTGAGATGTTAGATATCCGCTAATCGGATCCTACGCTATTGTTGCTTGCGTTCTGGAGCATCCGAGTACTAAGATGTAGTAACTGTGCTTGTAAATAATCTGGAGCAGCAGTGTGTTCTTGAGCTTCCAGTCCAGCATTCTATTTTTCAAACAAACCATAATTTGTAGAATGTGCTATGGTTTATTATCCGAAAATAAAGGATGTTATTCTTGGGATTGTAAATAAGGTATTTTCCTAGCTCGACCAGAGAACACCTGTCATACCCCTAGTCAGTAGTCACTGTGGTAAGTGTAAGTTTACAATCTGTTTTGGATATGATATGAAATGAACAAGGAAACTCTGAAACAAAGGGGTTTTCGTGGTGTAGTTGGTTATCACGTCAGTCTAACACACTGAAGGTCTCCGGTTCGAGTCCGGGCGAAAACAATGGTCTCCGGTTCGAGTCCGGGCGAAAACAATTCCTTTTGTTCCTTGTTTTTCTTACCGGCTTTCTTCTGGGCTTTGTGCGTGCACGAGGTTTTTTTTTTTCCGGCCTCGAGGCATTACACACTCGACACATATTCATCCTCCCCATCCTCCCCGCCGTGCTTCCTTGTGATGTGGCAATGAACAAAAATGCTTTCTTCTGTGCTTTGTGCGTGCACGAGGTTTTTTTTTCCGGCCTCGAGGCATTACACACTCGACACATTTTCATCCTCCCCGCCGTGCTTCCTTGTGATGTGGCAATGAACAAAAATAGGCTAAACAAGGAAAACATGCACGTCACAGTTGATGTGTCTGGTATTTGGTTCAAGAAGACGTCGGATGGGATTAGAGCGCTGCCGAAATGGGCCTAGCAACGGATGTCAATTACAATTTTTTTTTGAGGTTTGGGCCTTATGGTTAACAGCCATACGCTCTAACCAACTGAGCTATTCCAGCAATTGGCTTTGGTTTTATATAATTTTATTTTTCGAATGATGTGACGCGATATATAGGGTGTGTTTGGTAGATCTTCTACCTCAGCTTCACACTGTTTTGAGCTTCTCACTACTGCTGTACATATTTGGCCAGACGGTCAGAAATGGTTTCTCCATGCCGCCATTCGATCCACCTGGAGTCATTGCCTGCGTTAATCAAAAGTTTGCACTTACAAACACACTCCAAACCCTGACTCCTTGTTATATATGCAACCATCATTTTGGGACGGTGGGTTCCGGACCCATTTATAGAGACGGGTCTATTAGGAGTCAGCTTCTGAATATGGTCTTTTTTGAAGGCAGACCGTCTCTATTAATGAATTTTACGAGACGCTAATTTGTGGCCGTCTCCGTAAATCTATTTGAGAGACGGATAATTTGTAACCGCCTCCATAAATAAAATGTCTGTCTCCAAAAATCCTAAGGTATTTTAGGAGACACTCCAATTTTGTGACCATCTCCATTAATGTTTAGGCAGTGTCTCGCAAAATTATTTATATAGTAGTGTCTCCTACCAAACGGGTTCAAATAAAACAGCTTCTCCCTAGAAGCTGTTTTCTAGCTCTTCTCACCTGCATAGTTCTCTAAGTGAAGTTGAAAATACTAGCTTTTTCAGGTTTCCCTTTGCTATCTTCCCTAAGAAGTTATTTTACCAAACGTTTATGAAAACATATTCCAAACAGATAGGGCGTGATTGGTAGCTCGTATCTACCGGGCACAACATTAGTTGGTGTAGCATCTTTCACTTTTGGCTATGTTTGGTAGACTCATCGAAGTAGCACCTGGATCTGTCTCATCTGATGCAAAAGTGCTACACTGCTGCTCGCTCCAACCTGACTCTATAGGCCTGTTTGGTTTCCTGGCTATTCCCAAACCAGGCTTCCTGGAGCCAACTTAAGTCTGTTTGGTTGACTAAACAAGCCTCCTAGCTAGGCCCCAGCAAGGCACTCAAGAGGTGTTAGCCTGGCTCCAGAAAAACGCAGGAGTTCAGCGTTTTCTACGACCTCCTCTCGTTCGGCTACGATGCTCCTCCTCCCCGCTGGTGCTCCTCCCCATTGTTCCCTGGTGGTGGGCATTGGGGGTCCTCTAAGGTCGGGTGGCGTGGATTAGAGCATGTCCGGGAACGGTAGTGACAGCACCGGGTCCTGCGAGGCAACAGCGGCAGGAGCTCGTCGTCGGAGCAGGAGCCGTTGACGGGGTACGACATGAAGGCGGCAAGCAGGTCCAGGAAAGCCAGGCACGGGTGGCCCACCGGCGGCCACAGCTCGGCGGTGCCCAAGTTGGTGTTGCGCCCGTATGGTGCCGCGGAGGATCTCGTTGCCGGTCACCGGGTTTCACAACATCTACAACGAAGGTGGCGCGGCAGAATCGTAGGGCTATTGGGGGACGCCACCAAACATCCGCCACACGGGCTCAGCGTAGGCGCTCGTGGACGGCCTGAGCATGGGATCAGCGTAGAGGAGCGGCGAGGAACAACGCGAGGGTGCGGAGAGGGGTAGAGCGAGGGGGCGGAGGGAAGCAGTGCGAGGGGCTCAGGGCCTGGCTTGGGCATGGTCGCAACGAAGGTGCTCGTCGGCGAAGGACAGAGTAGCACCACCACGCACCACCTGTTCGATAGAATGCTTCAAAGAAGATAAGCATACCAGGCTAAAGATGTGGTGATTCTATATAAAGCAAAGCAACCAACCAAACGAAGAAACCAAGTCAAAAAAATAGTAACCCAACCAAACAAATCCACGTTGGCTTGTACCTAACTGGGCTCTGATTCTAGCTAGACTCAACTAAGCCAGGAAACCAAACGGACGCGTAGATACCGAGAAAACTTGCGTGTCTACCGACGTTGGCCGGTGTTGTGCAGCGTGAGTAGGTAAGCTGTGCGGACTGAGAGAGCAGACGTGTGGATTAGAGGATGGTAGCCAAACAAATTCGTGTAGATGCACTGATCCTGGCCAGCGAGAGCCTGGTGCTGCTGGTCCGAGCCAGGCTACGATGCGCAAGGAACAAATAATCAGGCCCGTACATACTAAATGATCGATGTAACGCTGTCCCCTCCAGTACCACCAGTCCGTACTCGAGTCAGTCAGCAGTGTGAAGACACGACCATCTCGTAAGCAAGAAGTCCACAGGAAAGGAAAGCACGAAGAAAGGGGAAAAGAGAGATGAGCTACCAGAAAGTCCCTCCCGAGGAAGCCTACCCTCCTCCAGGCACGCAATTTCTTCACCCCCATCTTCTCCTCATCTCCTTTCTAGCACTATTATCCGTAACTTATTGGTATCTGATTCGATCACTAGACTGGTCTGATCCCTCTGCTATTTTAAGTCATCACAAGAACTAAATCCAGCAAGTATGGTAATCAACTGTTCTTGTTTTGTCACGGTTCATGCTCAATCCTTCAAACCATCTTCTCGCCCGGCCTGCTGGGAAGGATCAGCCCTGCTACTGCTAATCTTGTTTCTGTACTTGCTCCACTGTCCTTCTTGCGAGCTACCTACGCCATGCGCGAAATCTTGTCTGAAGTGATTCTTCAAGTAGTGATGCCATAGTTTGTCTCACTGCAATTTCAGGGTATCCTCGGCCACCACCACCAGATGTGTACCCTCCTCCCCCTCGGGGCTATGGACATCCACCACCTCAGCACCCTCCACCGGGGTACCAGGGCTACTTCAACGACCAGCAGCGCCCTTACTACCCGCCGCCACCGCATGGAGAGTATCAGCAGCAACAGCACCACCACAACCATGGAAACGAGGGTAGCTCAAGCTCCTCCGGGTTCCTCAAAGGATGGTAATAAAAAATAGGAACTGCTTCATGTTAATTTTGCCGTCAAGCATGCATTTCATTTTCTGTGTGCTAGTGTGCTGCGTGCTCATTGTTTGAGATTAGAGGTCGCTGTAGAAGTGTAGATCCTGGCTTATGTTGCGGTTTGCTCGAGTTGGATGACAATGAGATCTTGAGCTAGGATAATATATACAAAGCTCATCAGGATCTTATTGCTTAGTCTGGATTTAAGTAATGATTAGCAGTTTCTAGTGTTTTTCGGAGGGGAGCGAGATCCTTGTAACATTATTTATTTTTTGGTCCCTGTACCATTGTTGGCATGCCTATTAAGTGCTAATTTTGACACTGCTGTAAGACATGCTCCAATTTTTACTTTTGCTGTCAAGAAAATGTTTTTTTTTTCCAGATAGTGGCATCAACAGCTGTTGCACGTATCTAAATGTAGTCTTTTTGCATAATGCAGTAAGATTCAGTCTTGGTAACCTTTAAATAAAAGCAGCAAGAAATGAGCAGTCACATATATAATATAGTTCAGTCTTAGTGACCTTTAACTATGAGCAGTAAGAAAAAAACACTCACATACATTCAGTCTTTAATTAGTGACCTTTAATTATGTCCAGGAAGAAATAAGCAGTCACATACTCACATATGTTCTGTAGTCGGGGTCCATTCAGTTATTGTAAGACATTTTTGCTTATGAAAAAGTCTACTTAACCCCCTGAACTATCAGCTAGCGTCTAACTTACACCCCCAACTATAAAACCGTCTGTTTTACACCCTGAACTATTCAAAACCGTTCAAATTACACCCTGAGGCGGTTTTGGACGGCGGTTTTGCTACAGTAACCATGGTTTTGCTACAGTAACGGCGGTTTTGACTTTTCCTTTTTCTATTTATTTCCGCTGAATCTTTGAAAAATCATAGTAAATCACAGAAAAATCATAAAATAGAAAATCTAATTTTATTGGACTCCACATGAGTAGATCTACACGATGAACATATAATATAGTATGCTTTAGTACAAATTTTTTCTGTAGCTTTAAATTAGTTAGAAAATCAAATTTTATCTGTAATTAATTGGAATAATTCATAGCTACAGCTTCTATGGTCCGATTGTGGTGAAATTTTTATGATGGGGTTATTATTATATGTTTGAACTATAGCAAAAATTTCATACTTGTTGGATCATATATACCTTAATTATAGATTTATTTAGGTTTATGTTTAGGTTTATGCTTGTTAAATATAAATAAATCTATAACTAAATTATACATGATCCAATGAGTATTAAATTTTTACTATAGTTCAAGCATATAATAATAACCCCATCATAAAAATTTCACCACAATCGGACCATAGAAGCTGTAGCTATGAATTATTCCAATTAATTACAGATAAAATTTGATTTTCTAACTAATTTAAAGCTACAGAAAAAATTTGTACTAAAGCATACTATATTATATGTTCATCGTGTAGATCTACTCATGTGGAGTCCAATAAAATTAGATTTTCTATTTTATGATTTTTCTGTGATTTACTATGATTTTTCAAAGATTCAGCGGAAATAAATAGAAAAAGAAAAGTCAAAACCGCCGTTACTGTAGCAAAACCATGGTTACTGTAGCAAAACCGCCGTCCAAAACCGCCTCAGGGTGTACTTTGAACGGTTTTGAATAGTTCAGGGTGTAAAACAGACGGTTTTATAGTTGGGGTGTAAGTTAGACGCTAGCTGATAGTTCAGGGGGTTAAGTAGACTTTTTCCTTTTTGCTTATGTATACATCCCTTGACAGAGTAAATTCTGGTAATGCAAATCTGGCCAGTCAGACTGGTGATGAGTTATACAGCTGTAGCACCATCATATCCTGGGTTACAAGGCACATGATCATTAACAAATCAAACATGTTATTCAATTTTTTAATATTCTCTTTGTTTGCTTAATCTCATGTAAATATCTGCATCTCATTTTGGTCTGTGTGGTCTGCAGTTTGGCTGCTCTCTGCTGTTGCTGCCTGCTGGAGGAATGCTGCGGCTGCTTCTGAGATGTTAGATACTGTCCGCTAATCGGATCCTACGCTATTGTTGCTAGCGTTCTGGAGCATCCGAGTATTAAGATGTAGTAACCGTGCTTGTAAATTATCTGGAGCAGCAGTTTGTTCTTGAGCTTCCGGTCCAGCATTCTATTTTCAGACAGACCATAATTTGTAGTATGTGCTATGCCTTATTGGCCCTGTTCATCTGGCTTCTAATCTGTCTTTTTCAGCTTGTTTTTTCAGTCGGAACAGTATTTTTTTCTCACAATAAATCAGCCAATAGTGTTTTTCAGCCGGCTTATCAGCACAGCCGAATGGGCCCATTATCTGAAAATAAAGGATGCTATTCATGGGGTTGTAAATAAGGTATTTGCATAGCTTGATCAGAGAACGCCTGCCATACCCCTAGTCAGTGGTCACTGTGGTAAGTGTAAGTTTGCATTATCACGTCAGTCTAACACACTGAAGGTCTCCGGTTCCTACTTTTTTTAACCGCTTTCTTCTGTGCTTTGCGCGTGCACGAGGGATTTTCTTTCTTTCTTTCTTTCTTTCTTTCTTTCTTTCTTTCTTGGGCATTACACCTCGCCGCCGTGCCTCCTTGTGATGTGGCAACAAAACAACAATAGGCTAAACAAGGAAAACATGCACGTCACTGTTGATGTGTCTGGTATTTGGTTCAAGAAGACGTCGGATGGGATTAGAGCGCTGCCGAAATGGGCCTAGCAAACGGATATCAATTACATTTTTTTTGAGGTTTGGGCAACTTGAAGGTAACTAGGGAAACTAAAGAGCATCACCATGAGCTAATAATTCTCTATTTTACTTTTTTGTTAAAATAATAAAAAAATAATCCTCTAACATTTTGTATGTCAACTCCTCTAAAGATATAAATTGTCCTCTCAACTCATAAATACATGTGAGTGTTACGTGCTTGCTATCCATTTTGGCGCCTCCTTTGCCATTATTTTTCTCCTCTCTCACCAAGTTTTTCCTCCTCCCATCCGGTTTTTTGAGTTTTGAGTTTTAGAAAAAGTAAATTATTGAAAATTATTGGAGAAAGAAAAGCTTTCTAGTTATTTTGCTCAGAAATAGCTAGCAAGGCTGCCTACGTGTAGCGTGGTATATAACCTTTTTTGTTATTTTTTACTTGAGATTTTTTTAAAAATAGTTTTATTTATTTCTTTTATTATAATTTTCAGTCTTCATTTGCCTCCCTACATCCATGGTATGAACTCCTTATATAACTATAGTTTATCAAGTCCTTGAATATTGTTGTCCACCTCTTCCCTTTTTTTCCACTTCTACTTTGTGGTCTTGCGACTTTTTTTGCCAAGGCCAAATCAAGGTGTCCTTTAGTTTTCTCTTGGTGAGTTGCATTTCTCAATAAAACTACCAACCAAGTCTCCTTCCTTTGGTCCTCCTATATATTTAATTTTTCGTTCATATTTTCTTCTCTTGTGAATCCATAATTGCTCTTCTTTTAATCCTAAGCCATCAACAGATTTATCACAATCCTACACATGTCTCTTGGAGACACTTCTACCTCAAGTAGCCACGGGTCAGCCCCATCATCGTACCAACATCAATTGACATATCTGAAAGTGCATCTAGCTCTTAGTAGGCTTTAGTGAATTGTATGACATCATGATTAAAGATCTAACTAAAATTTTCTGTGTTGAGAAGGACATTAATTGTATCATATGTATTTGAGAAAGGCATATTATTAAACAAAATCATTAAATAACTAGCAAACAAGTATGATGTTCCACGTGTGATTGATGTTATGAAGAGTGTCAAGCCAATGTATGAAAAAAGGAAAAGAGATATTGACTTGAGCATATTCGTGGTCTCATTTTGTTGGCATGCATCTATATCATGGAGTATTAAGATATAGTTACTGCTTACTGTGCTTGCAAATCGACGTGATGATCCAGAGTAGTACTGTTCATGAGTTCCTAGCATTATATTTTTTCAAACGAAGCATAATTTGTAGTATGTGCTATGCTTTATGAAAAAATAAAGAATGTCATTCATGGGATTGAAAATAAAGTGTTTGCATCGCTTTCAACAGAGAACGCCTGCCATGCCCTTGACCACTGTGGTAAGTTTGCAATCTGTTTACTTGACACCAAGGAAATAAGGTAGTCTTCAATAGCATTGTTTTCGTGGTCTAGTTGGTTATCACGTCAGTCTAACACACGGGCGAAAACAAGTATTTTTTTGTCCCTATATATTTTTGTTTGGTACGGTGGCTCTCTTCTGTGCTTTTTTTTTGCCCCCTATATGGCTCTCTTCTGTGCTTTGCGCGAGCACTTGGGAGGGAATGGATCACCTCGTCCTCGAGTACATTTAATGTTCGCTGCGGGCTGTCTTGCCAAGTGCAGGCGTTGACCATGCCAAGCAATTTGCCTGTTGGCCTCTTGCCGCTTCATCCGGCCGGGGTCAGTAACTCAGGAAATGCTTCATCATTCTTGTAGCTCTGTTTGACTAGTTTATGTATACACGTAGGAGTACAGTAGTAAAGAATAAAGACTTTGTGCCTTCATTCTGGGTTGGAGCTCGACAAAGTAATCTTCCACCTCGGTTACAAATTTGCATGCGTTCTCCATGTCGTACGTGTTTGTGCTCCTCTTTGACGTGACAATGGAAGAACAATGTTGGCTAGGCAACACGTCGCCCCTAGTGCTGTGTGTCTGCTGCTGGTCATGGCCTCCTGCTGTGTAGAGAGATGCAGAGAACGATAGAGGGATGGGGACGATGGGGGCAGAGAGCTCCATCTCCATCTGCATCAGCTAGCTAGCTAGGCTTTGTCATGGCCGACGTACGGAGCGAGCAAAGCAATCAAAAAGATCATGGAGAAGAAAGATGAATCCATGCATGTAGGAGCACTACTATCTACTGGGTCCACGTCCAATACTGTCCACTCCAGACTCGGCGTCCTTGTGTCTCCAGGTGCATTGAACGAACATCGTGGGGGAACCGCATGGGGATCGGAAGATACAGATAGGATGCATGGTTGACTTTGATTTGCAGGACAGGATCGCATCAGACAATGACAAATAAATTAAACTTGATGGATGGATCAGACTAGCTATCAGAGTCAGCGTTTGTGTCTGCATGCCGACCTTGGTTGTGTACGCGTCGCCGTCGCCTCTGCACCGGCCGGCCGGTTGTTTTGTTACGTACCGGCCGTGGAAAGCTGAATCTCCAATATATATATACGGAGTAGTATAATCCGCGTGCATGCATGGCCGACCGGAGTAATAATCGAACACACAACAGGCTGATGTCTGACTGATGATATGGCTATCAAAGGAGCCAAACCCCTGCTGCCCTCTGGAGTCTGGACGGACTCTCTGGTTCGTGCTACCATGCATGCACCCGGCCGGCCTCATGGGCCGTGTGTGAGGAGTGGCCGGCCCATGCATGCCTTCCTCGACCGTACCACCTCGCGTTGCATTTGCGTCGAGAGTGCCTGCCGCGTTCGCGGCCGCCGTTGGTCCGCGCGACGTACGGACGGCACGAGCGACCGACCATGCATGCCGGCAGCAGCGCTGCGTGCATTCTGCTGATGCTGGGCTCGACCTCTCGCGGCCGCCGCTCCCGGCACCGGCAGACAGTCTCCGCCGCACGCACGTACGTACGCGACTGCAGTACGCCATGTGTCCCCTGCTCACGTGTGTGTGCTCAAGTTCAGGGTGTGAACGACGAAACTGACCGGCCGGCCGGTTTCATTCGTTCCCCGCGTACGTACATACTCCGCTGCGGAGGATGTGCCGAGCTCTATTGTCGGCAGTCGCCACTCGATCTCCACATAAATGTCGTCAACGAATTGCCAGATCGGTATACCACTGTCGGTTTAAAATACGGTAGCGAAGAGAGGTTTTGAACTGATGCCCCGGTTTGGCATAGTGATAGTTTCTCAATCTCATTCAAAAAATGATATTGATTCTTTTTTTAGAAAAAAAACAATTTGAATTTTTTTATTTGATTTGGTGTCGACATTTATGAAATTTTGTGTTTATTGCGGGTCCTATAAATTGTATTTACTATTCCCCCTATTCCAAATTGTAAGTCACTTGACATAGTGTATATTTAAATATGTAGCAAAAAATACTATGTACTAGAAAAACTAAAACGATTTATAATTTGGAACGGAGGGAGTAATTATTATGAACTTGCGTGGTGACTGGTGGGAGAGTTAAAAGCTACTACCTTCTGTCAAAAGTACTTTACATATTTGTGGTCTTTGATGCACATCTTTGACCACTTAAATTTTCTAAAATGTTTTCTTATAATCCTCACATTTTAGGAAGTTTTGCATGTATTTTTCATATAAATCTACACACATAATCTTGCATATTTCTAAACTAAATCTTGTTTTAAATGACCTATATGTCTATACATTGTTGTTGGCATCAACTGGAGATTCTTTTAGCAAGTTTTATATGTCTATGTCTGCGTAAACATCACTTTTATCACAAACTTGAGCTTTATTAGTAGTAGTATATATATACTCCCTTTAATTCCGTATATACGTACACACAGGTCGTTGGAGAATTTGAATAAGGGTCAAGGAAGTGGCTCGATTGACCTTAGTAATCCTTCAAATATCGTGTAGTACTGGGGAAAGATGACTCATTTATACTATGTGCAGTATATAAGTGGCAGCATTACTGAGCGGGACAAGGAACGAAGAAAATGATAAAATAAGATGCATAAATTAGGCCCTAAAATTGGGGGGGAAAAGTGAGAATGTTAAAACGATCTATATTTGGAGTACATTTTACTCCATGCATAATTTGAAAATGCCACTATACTTTTTTTTTGTGGAAAAATTAGCAGGAGCACTGCTACATCATATAAGAACTGAGGGAAGCAAAACAGTTACAACAAGTAGAATGTTACATTAGTAAGACCAAACTCATAAACATGGAGGTAAGAAAGAGGATACTCATGATGGTAACTCTATTTTCTCCGTAGTTGTACCGAAGGGACCCAACTCTTCCTTGATCAGCCCTAGAACTTGTGCCGGTGTTCTCGTTGTCCCCTCGAAGGTTATTCGGTTGCGCTTTTTCCAGATATTCCAAGCTGAGTACATCAAGATGGCTGCCGAAGTTTTTTTTGCTGAGTTGCTGATCTCCCCTGCAACGACTTCTCCCTCCAGGTTTTCAAAGTCTGCACACCCTCAACAATGTGGACAATGTGTTTTCAAACCCAATTTTTTACTAGCATTCAGACTTCCTTTGCAAATGGACAATGAATGCAAATATGGGCAGCTGATTTCGCTTCTTGGTCGCAAAGTGAGTAGGTTGGGTTGCAAGGCCAATGCCTCAAAGCGAGTTTATATCGTCCGTTAAGATTTTTGCCTGCACCAGTAGCCACACGAAGAATTTTATTTACTTTGCCTTTAGCATGAGCCTTCCAAATTTAATTCGCCACTATACTAGATCCCTATGAAAAATCTTTTTTTTTTTGCGAACAAGATCCCTATGAAAAAATCGAAAGTATTATATATAGGAAAGTAAAAAAAAATATGATTCCACCATTTGTTATGTAAGACAAATAATTCTAGAAGTTGGTAGGCTACTTGTTGGTCAAAACTCAAAACCATAGAGTTTGAATATTGGAATGTGTCACGTGGCTTGGACAATCATGAAATGGAGATCATCGCTGAGTGTTATACTATATACACCATACAGCTACACAGCCTGGGTTGTGCTTTAACGAACACATTCTAAACACAAGTATAACCATTTTGTCTTAGTTTTTCTTTGTGCATCTGGCACCCAATCTTGACCTGCATATGACTTTCTCGCCTTTGAAAAATAGAACAAAGTCATGCTCCAACATGGGCCTAAAGAAGCCATGCATGCCTTTCCATCCCGCACACAATGGCAGCTGCAGATGGGGGGTCTGCCCGGCCGGCGAGTCGCCGGCAGGCCGAGCCCCACCAGATCACACGCCCGACCTTCCGATCCCCTGCGAGATCTCAACCTCCCCCAGTCCCCATCCCTCCTTGCTTCACTTCACTCATGGCAGGCCTATTTTTGTGCCGAATGCAGTGTACGCGCACACACGTATGGGCAAAAAGATCCCTATGAAAAAAGATCCGTCGACAGCCACAACTTGCGAACTGTTCGGTACACGTCCCAGATGTCGTCTGCAGGAGAGAGATCAGAGATGCATGGATGCTGCGTTTCTTTCTAATACTGGGCACTGGCTTTTTCTTGCAACCATGCATGGAGCATGGAGGATGGAGATGTTCTGAATTGAAAGGTCTACAGCAGCAAGCAGCTGGGCTTGTTGCTTTGCTTGTTCCCATTTGCATTTACCCAGTGTCTTGACTCTTGAACCCTGCAGTTGCACATCGGAAAAGCTTTGCTGTGGGTCCTAACTTAATCAGATCATTAGACATGCATATGAATATGATCAGCTCGATCGATCATAATGAGAGATGAAATAAATGAATCATGGTCGTTAGGGGGCTGCAAATTGCAATGCTTGTGTCTGCTATTGGGAGATGCTGGTCAGATCAGCTGGTCAGAGTCAAATGATTTGGCAATAGCGAACATCGTCAGCTGCATGCAGAGGCACAGGCATATAGGTATGTAGTAGACTAGTAGGAGTTGGATCTAATCACTCTAGCTACCCTGCCAGTGGTGGGGTAGTGTGAAATGTGTGATGGTGCTGCTAGGTAGCGCTATAGGAGGAGTAGCAGGAGTAGCATCTCTCACACACACATTGAGACTCTGTTTGGTTTCCACGTGTTAAAGTTTAACTCCCGTCACATCAAATATTGCGGCAAATGCATGTAGTACTAAATGTAGACTAATTGCATGCATGTCGGCACAGATTAGGAGTAATTTACGAGACAAATCTATTAAGCCTAATTAGTCTAAGATTGAAAACTTTTTTCCAATAAGACGAAAGTGTTACAATGTTTGTTAAAATTTAACACCCCAAACCAAACCCAGCCTGAATTGCTGCATCATCTGATCGAGTCGACCTCTCTCTATCTCTCTGTAGTCTGTAGGTGAGGGTGAGGCCTGTTGATGTGGCTGATGAGTGCCGTTTCACAGCTTTTGCATAAATGCTGCTGGATCCATTCAGTTTACTGTGCCGCTGCAGGCCAAGGCCAAAGGGCCATGCATGCAATGCGGAGTAGCGCTGAAAAGGCACAGGCCGCGCCCGCCACTAGCCACTGCCATGCCAAGCGTTTGGTTTGTTTTTTTCCTTTCTTGACGCTGTTACTCTACTCGCTCAGTCTGGCACTCCGGCACTGTATCTGTAGTACTGAGGTACTGTCATTGTCATGCTCATGCATGGGAGGAGTAGGGTCATGTTTAGATGTCATCCAAATTCCAAGTTTTTTCACTCTCTCTCCATCGCATCAAATTTTAGCCGCTTGCATGAAGTATTAAACGTAGGTAAAAAAAATAATTAATTACACAGTTTAGTTTGAAATCACGAGATGAATCTTTTGAGCCTAGTTGGTCTACGATTGGACAATATTTGCCAAATAAGACGAAAGCGGTACTATTCATCAGGTTCAAATTTTTTGCAAAGTAAACAAGGCCTAGATTTTCGAGCTGAACTGCATTTTCTGCTGGCGACCTTGGGAAGAACGCAGCTGGGTTTGTGTGTGGCCAAAAGAGTGAGGATGGGCCGATGGCGATGGGGGGCTCTGATCTGCAGGCAAGCTAGAGCTGGTGCCGTCTGTGTACGTGGAAACGATTGAAGCCTCAAGGAGAGGAGATGGAGATGGCGTGCGTTTATTTGCTCTTCCTGCCAGAAAGATAAATCTGGCCTTATTTAGGCTGGGTTTGGTTCGTGAAAAGAAAAATTTTTGGCTGTCATATCGGATGTGTCGGAAGGACGTTGGAAGGGGTTTCCGGACACTAATAAAAAAATAAATTACAGAACTCGTCAGAAAACTGCGAGACGAATTTAATGATACTAATTAATCTATCATTAGCACATGTTGATTACTGTAGCACTTAAGGCTTTTTATGGACTAATTAGGCTTAAAAGATTCGTCTCGCGATTTCTCCGAGAACTGTGTAATTAGTTTCTTTTTTCGTCTACGTTTAGTACTCTATGCATGTATCAAACATTCGATGTGATAGGTGGTGGCAAAAAAAAATTTTGGGAACTAATAAGGCGTTAAAAGATCATACACAGTGTGCAGCTAGTGCAGTGCAGTGGGCATTGCACGCGAAAAGATGAGGTATCAGCGTGTATATCAGCTGGATTCAGACATGACCTCCTAGCTACCTGCAGGTTGGTGCTATACAGTAGGCTTCAGATTAATTAGTTGGAAAGCTGCCACAGCTCACAACTCCCGTCTTCATATAGGAGTAGAATTCAGAGTTGAGGCAATACTACATTCATGAGGGATTGGAGAGAGGGCCGGGTCCAAGCCGGTTGATGATCAATGATCACCATATTTATTTAATTTGCAGTTTATTTATTTCATCGCGAGATAACAAACCCGTGTATTCTCTCCGGTCATGTTTAGTTCCTCCCAAACTTCTGAATTTGACACTATGTAAAAAGAAGATTTCTCGTCACATCAAATTTGCGGTACATGCATGAAGTATTAAATGTAGACAAAATCAAAAACTAATTGCACAGTTTGGTTGTACTTTGCGAGACGAACGTTTTGAACCTAATTAGTCAATGGTTGGACAATTATTATCAAATACAAACGAAATGCTGTATTGCGCTACAATGCCAAACAGTGAATTTGGCACTGCCGAATTCGGGCAACTAAGGGGGTGTTTGGTTGGAGGAGTTAAAGTTTAACAAATACTGTAGCATTTTCGTCTTATTTGACAAAAAGTTTCCAATCTTGGACTAATTAGTCTTAATAGATTCGTCTCGTAAATTACTCATAATCTGTGCTGATACACATGCAATTAGTCTACATTTAGTACTCCATGCATTTAAAGAAATATTGATGTGATGGGAGTTAAACTTTAACACACACAAACCAAACGGGGCCTAAACATGGCCCCAGTCTCCATCCATCCATCAGTTCACCTATATCCATTCATCATTCAGCTATTAAGCAGACAGGCCATGCTGCAGCTATATGCAGTCATCATGTGATCAGCACATGACATGACCAGGCTCAGTCTCAGTATCTATCCATCTTAGAGGTCGAGACACTGTTCATTATTACTAGACATTAGTAGCTAGACACAGCTAGCGTTAAACGTAGATCATAACTGACAGCAAACAGCATTTGCTTGCTTGCTCGCCGAGAACGAGCCTGCAAACCCCACTGTCCTTAAGGCTCCCCTAATAATAAAACCCCTCATCATCCTCTCCTTGTGGAGTTGTGGGGATCCATCGGAATCGGATGCATGCATGGCCGCTCGTCGGCCCCATACAGCCCTGCCCCGCGGCCGGGCCGGGCCCGGGCCCCGGCTCCGTCTCCGGCGCTCGGTCGGCTGCCCCACCGGCCGCGCCGGCCGGCCCTACACGGCGACACCGCCCCGGCCGGATGAATGCCGCCATCGTCCATGTCACTCTCGCGCCTTCACGGACAACCACTACCACACACATGCAGGCCCTCCTCCTTATCCAATGGCAGACAGAGAGGCAGGCAAGCAAAGCAAGCTCGATCACGAGCCACTGGTACGCGTACACGTACGTATATGCTCATGACAGCAACCGGTATGCACGCGTACCGTACCAGTGATCCTCGTGGAGATAGCCGATCGAAACTGTCGCTGGCATGTGGGCCAGGGCAACCGCTCCTGTCTGGTGGGCCCGCGTGGCGGCGACGAGTATATTTGGCTGCGAACGCGCGAGGCCGAGGCGTGCGGTGGTTCGTCCGGCAAAGGCGCCGTGTCTGGCGGCCGGGAGCTGGTTCCTGGCGCCTGCCTCACGGTGACGGTGACTTATGAATTATGATTGCCCATTTGCCCATCGTCGTCGATCATTCGTTGATCCATCGGCGGATCCTGCGTTAATAATTTCTTTAAGGCTGCCAATGTGTGTTACTAACACATCGCAATCAGTCGATCCATCGATGTCGGATAATTGCAAGACAGAAACTACCATATATCTATCACGCACACAATAAGAAAGTGACTGAGCTATATAGTATTATTGTATACTACTATTAGCATGCGTGTGTATATATTGACTTTTTTTCTGTTCGATCGTAACAAGTACACAAACACATACCCTCACATGCGTATAATGTGCGCACACACACCTTACTTTTAGGATCAGCTTCGGAAGATTAGACCGATGACAGATCCTAAAATTGGCGAATAGACGACGTCTCGCTATCCACGGTCATGTTTTCTATCGTGGAAAGAAAAGCATTGTTATATCCTGATGTGTGCATATTACCTTGCATTGCAATGATGTATACATAAAGGTTGATGGCATGAGCAAATAATATTATTGTTTTGTTCTCGCAAGTTTGCTTATAACCCTGTCAGCCAGGTCTATTCTGAAAGGGGATTGCTAGCACTCGGATGTCCGGATGGACGTCCGTGCCTGCACCCCATTTCCCGCGTCTGCTCCATTTCGCGCGCCCATGCAGAGGCTGCGCCGCCCACCCTCCCGCCCGTAGGACCGCTCGTGCCCCTTATGCTTACCACGAGCATGCATGCGGGATCGTCTGTGCCCCAACAGCTGCAGCAGACGGTTGCAGCAGCTGGGTCCCATTGCAACATATGCAACACTAATCTAGTTTTGTAACATTCAAGGTGTGTTCACTTCACATGCAAACCCAAAATATTTTCTCTTCCACCCATCACATTGTCACACCCATTTAAAGACCAAATGGAATGCATACTCTTATGTGTGCCCAGAGATCAATCACACATAAGTTAACAAATTATAACGGAAGTATCATCACAAATGTTATTACATCACGATATTTAACACATAGTCTTTATACAAATATAGCGGAAGTAAAAATAATAATCTCTCGTGGTAGCTCCAATCACAGGCACATTGACTGGTTGACTGCAAGTCTAGTAATCTTCAGGGAAGTAGGAGTAGTAGTCACTATTAGCACCATATGTTACCCATCCGGGATTTTTATCCAAGTAAGAAAAATAAATAAGCGTAAGTACATCTCGTACTCAACAAGTGTAACATGGGGTTCATGAGGCTCAAAGGCATAACATTGGTTTATCAGCATGTAGCTTTTAGTTAGCATAGTTATATCAATAGCATCAAGATGTCTTAATGTAAACAATAAACATATGATCCATGTGAAATGATTGATAAATAGCAAAAACATAACCATTAATAATTATCAACTATTCCATAAGGGTCCAAGGCCACCCGTGACCGTGAGCACGGTTGTTATAACAGTTTTACACTCTGCATAGGTTGTACACTTTCACTGTGAGTCGTGTTGCCCATATGCCCGGGTTAATTACTCCCAAAACACTACCAAGGTGAGTAGGCAGGGAAACACTATGAAGTCTTTCGAAGGTTCGTCTAACAAGTTAGGGCCATTAGATTTACTCGGCAAAGAGATGTAGAGCCCCCTTTCAAATGGCACAATAACCCGCAGCATAAGGACAGAGGCCGCACTATACCTGATTCGTCAAGCCATTCTTACGCCAAAAAGGTTACCACTAACAAGCTAGAAAATGTCCTTCTATATGACTAAAGCCAGAGCCATATAGCCCCCACAGTTGTACTATAAATCCCGGATGTTCGCTTATAGATGAGTCCTTATGGAGAGTAATTAGAGCATCAAAAGTAACCCCATGCTCTAATCCCCTTTAAACATTAATAAAAATCATCTTTTAATGTTTGTTGCATATTCCATTAATCAAATTACATGATCATAGTCCATGTTTAAGCACTAGCCATACTATTCAATGCAATATAATAGGTATCAAAGTATAAGATCAACACTAAGTCATCCTTAACAAGGGAATAGATGCATAATGATATTATTTGCATATTGTGAATAGGACAACAAGGATAATCCCATGCTATACTTGCCTTGCTCAAACTGGTCCTGAAGATCTTGCTCGTAGAAAGACTCTTGATCCCCAACGAATTGCTCACCGTCTATACTCGATCAACAACAGCAACAACATACATCCAGAGGCAATCATACATAAACAAACAAGACTATAATTAGAACAGTACACCAACAGTAAGAAAATAATATAAAAAGTCTTTAAAACGAATCTACAACTCGCTAGGATCACATAGACGCGAAGATCACGAAAAACGGAGCTAAAACGACGAAGTTATGAATTTACGAAGATTTCCTATAGAAAAATAAATACTTTAATATAATCTCGAAAATAATTATCTCAAACCTACTGTACAGTACTACCAACATGTAGATCGAGCTCGTAAATATGAACCTAACGTAATTTGAACGGGTCAAATCGGAGTTAAAACAGAGATTCTACGACTAAAACAAGATTAGTGGCAAAACTATAAATATTAGAAAACGTATTTTTGAATTACCGAGACGAAATACGCTTTCAAAAGAATAAAACGGACTCGGGTTTTTACGTTTTGGACCGCGGGTTCATAACTTAAAAATTACAGGGTCTCTTAAGCAAAAACGCCGGCCGAAGGGGTGTCGGCTAATCTCAGCCGTTGGGTTTAAAGTGAACGGCTAGGATCGGATCGGGGTGATTCGGGCGGCGCTCCGGCCGGACTTCTTCTCGACGGCAACCTCCCGCGGCGGCGCCATGGCTGGAAAAGGCTATCCCGTGCTACGGTGAGCTATCTCGCGAAAGAAAAACACCAGCGGTTAGATAACTTCAAGGCGAGCTTACCCACGACAAAATCGAGACCAAGAATGAAGAAAGGAAGGCGCGTGGCTTGAGATGGCGGGCGGCTTGGGCGGAGCTTCGACCGTGGCCTCCTCGGGACGATGAGGCTGCGGTTTGTGGGAGAATGTGGAGCGGGGAGGTGCGGCGGCTCCGTTTTTATAGCCCGGGGGCATCGCTAAAGAAGGAAAGGGAAGGATTGAGGAGGTCGAATCGGATCGGGAGAAGAAGGAAAGGAATCCGGCATTGCCGTGAAGAGGAAGAAGACGCCTGACATGCGGGCCCGCGTCGTCAGCGACTGGGAAACGAGGGAGAACGCGCAGGCGGCTAGCTGGGCCGGCGGCCGCGGCTCGGCCCAAGAGCGGGACGCGGGGGAGGGAAAAACGGCGGGCCGCGCGCTGAGCAGGCCGAGGCGGACGCGGGGTAAGCGGCCCGGCGCTGCGGGCTGCGGAAAGAAACGGGCCGAAATTCGAGAAGAGAAGAAAAAACCCATTTCTTTTTCTTTTCCAATTGTTCAAAGCCATTTTCCAAAAGATTTTGAAATCCATTTTGAATTTGATTCAAACCACTCAATACAAAATTTCAAATGCAGCAGCATGAATGCTCAATCATGTTTCTACCCTTATATTTGATTTTAAATTTATAAAAATTATTATCATTCTAAGTTTGCATGCTCACAAAAATATATAAAAATCATATTTTTCCTATTTTTATTTCTTCCAAAATTTTAGGGTGTTACACACATCGAATCTTTAGACGTATGCAAGAAGCATTAAATGTAGGTAAAAAAGATAATTAATTGTATAGTTTGTCTGTAAATGTCGAGACGAATCTTTTGAGCCTAGTTAGTCCATGGTTGGACAAATTTTGCCAAATAACAACGAAAGATGCTACAGTAACTTTTCATCCACTTTTCACCAACTGAACACACCCTCAGATGAAACACTTCAACATACGTCCAAAATAGCTGAAACACTTGTAACATACGCCTGAAACACTAGTAAAACACCTAAAAAACACTTGAAACACGTAAAACATCCAGATATATTTATTTTGCAACATTGAGATGAAACATCATACATATAAAACACCTGAAACACTTGAAACATACGCTTGCAACATGCATGTATATGTAACATCCAGATATACTTTTACAACATTTAGATGAAACACTTGAAACATACGTTTAAAATACCTGAAACACTTGGAACATACCCTTGCAACATTCATATATAGCCATTGCAATATATGCAATATGCAGATGAAATACTTGAAACATACGTCTGAAAACACCTGAAACACTTGAAACACAGCATTGCCACCGCCCACTGATGGGGAAATGTGGTAGCCAGCAAGCGGCGCACGGGTGCAGTGGAGAGGGAGGACAACAGCAGGCGGGCGGTTGGGCACGGTGGAGAATGCCGCGCTAGAGTAGTCGCCGTGGACCACATCGCGTCGACGCAGAAAACTCGGCGGCGAGTGGTGAGTAGTGGTGGAGAGATAGGAAGGCAGGCGGCGGCGCCCAGGCGTGCTAGAGAGGAAGGATGGCGCCAGGCAGGCGGCCGGACGCGCCACAGCAATCGCCGTGGACCAAGCCAGAATCCGCGACTGCCCAGACTCGACGGCGAGTGGAGGTTGCGTCTTTGGAGTCGAGTGAAGCCTGAAGCCGAACGTTTTTGAAGTGGATCTTTCTTTACAAACTTTTGGAGTGGAGTTGTTGAGGGCAAAACATAGTGGGCCGTTCAGGCCATCACGGCTGGCCCACGACAACAGGAGCATCCGGACGCTCGGACGCTCTAAGCAAAGCATTTCCGATTCTCAAACAATTGAAATCCAACGCCTGAGAGTGCTCACATCTCTAGGCAACTCTGCTTAGAAAACAAGCAAACAGACTTATAGTGTGTAAAGTGTACAAATGTATTTTTAGCTGTAATAACCGGCCTATATAGGTGCAGTGCCGATCCTAAGGATTTCTGAGGCTGGAACCAAACTAACACTCAGGGCCTTTATAAACATGATAAAAATAATACTCAATATATGTATATATAAAATTATGTCACACTTAATATGTCCAAAAACAATATTCGTATGAAATAATTATACGTATTAAAATCCCTCAAAAAAATCTTCTAACTTTACTTGAGTCAATCCAAGGTCGCTGCCATTGCTGATGGAAGACGTGCATAGCGTGTTTGCTTTTCAGGCTCAACATGTTTGACTTTTGGACTCTAGCATATTTGCTTTTTGGGCTAAAATAATAATCTAGTACTAATACTAGTATTCCAGTTTATAATACTACTGGCAGTGACTAGTACACTGGTGCTTTCTCTTAGCGCCACCTTTTTTTCACTGGTTGTTTGGAAAGAGCAGACGTTATTAGAAATAAAACTGTGGGTCCAGATCATGAACCGCTGGTGTAAATTTATTTTTGCTGGCTGTTTTCTTAGGTTTACCACCAGTAAAAATACATGATTTCAACTGGAAGTAGCCTTAAGAAAATAACCAATAAAAATGTATTTATAGTGGCGGTTTTCATAACCTAGCGTCACGACAAATAGACGCCGAATATTAAAAATTAAGTACTAAAATTTGAATTTTTCAGACGACCTCAGATGGAGAAATGACTAAAATAAAAGTTGTAGATCTCGAAAAGTTATAGAACTTTGTTGTTTACAACATTTCCATTTGAAATCATTTGATGTTTCAAAATGCTATTTGAAATTCATTTTTAAATGGTTGAAGAACTCTTATCTCTTTTTAATCTATGGCTAAAACTTGTAACTAGTCTTTCTCCCTCATACTATCTTCAAATTACTTGATTTTTTTCTAAAATTTTGTAAAATCATACTCTATCAATTTATTGTGCTCTTACATCTAATATTTTGGTCATCTTTGCTTGTGAACGTTTCAAAATTTAAGTTTCAAAAATGACAACTTCAAACAGCATTTTGAAACATCAAATGATTTCAGTTGAACAAGTCATGAACATAAAAGTTGTAGAACTCATCAAGATCTACAACTTTTATTTTTGTCATTTTTTCATCCGACAAAGTGGTAGTAAACATTGTTTATAAATGACATATCTCTTTTATAATTTCATAAAAAACAATATAGACTATCACTTTGTCGGATGAAGAAATGACTAAAATAAAAGTCATAGACCTTGATGAGTTCTACAACTTTGTTGTTGATGACTTTTGCAGCCGAAATCATTTGTTGTTTTAAAATCTTGTTTGAAGTTCTCATTTTTTGAAATTTAAAATTTGAATTGTTGAAACCAAGTCACATGAAAAGATGACCAAAATAAAAGTTGTAGATCTTGATGATTTCTAGAATTTTGTAATTGACAATATTTTCATTTGAAATTATTTTATCACGGAAAACTACGTTTGAATTTCTCAAATTTGAAATTTGAATTTTTTAAATGACCTCGGATGGAGAAATAACTAAAACGGAAGTTGTAGAACTCAAAAAGTCATGCAACTTTATAGTTGACAACTTTTTCATTTAAAGTCATCTTGTCAAGGAAAACTCCGTTTAAATTTCTCAAATTTGAAATTTGAATTTTTCAAATGACCTCGGATGGAGAAACAACCAAAATGAAAGTTTAGATCTCGAAAAGTTATGCAACTTTGTAGTAGACAACTTTTTGATTTGAATTCGTTTAGGGTCTCAAATAATTAATTTAAACTTGGTTTAGGATAATATGAGGAGAAAGAAAATCCATAATAGACACAAGTGAGTGTGAGCTGTAGTGGTTAGAGAAGTATTCGCGAGGGGGAGGTCGCGGGTTCAAATCCTGTTGGCGCACGAAGTGCGCAAAAAATGCTGTAACTTATGAATTCGACAGAGCAGGCGAGTAAACAGCCAGTGTAAATCATTTGTTGTAGCGGTTCTCTAGAAGACGCCTGTGAAGTTCACGATTTTCACTGGCCTTTGCCACTTGCGGTACTGACAGACACCTATAAAAATAGTTTTGGAACTGCCATTAGTGAGCTCTGCTGTACTAGTGAGTACATACTCCCCCGTCCTAAGCTCTTCTGTACTAGTGAGTACATACTCCCCCGTCCTAAAAATAAATGCACATTTCGCACTTCGAAGAGTCAAATAATTTAAAGTTTGATCAAAATTTATCTAATGATCCAAATTAGGAAAGTATATTCCACAATTTGTCTAATGATACAAATTATACATTATAAATATTAATACTCTTTTATATATAATTGGTCAAAGTTATGTATGACTTATCGGAAAGTGAGAATAATATTATTTGTGGACGAAGGGAATATGTAAGTTGTGATTCTTATGCACTACTCTCTCTATCCCAAAGTAGATTACTTTTTTCAAGGGAGACAGGAGGGTGTAGGCACCTACTGTGCTTTTATTAAAAACATTACAAGAGTTTCAAACATTAAAATACATAAACGTTACAATGAAAATAAAAACAATTACACATAAGCTTATAGCCATTGGCTAATAATAGAGGGTACATAAGTTTTCTTTGCTCTAAGAATTAAGAAGTGAAAAAGTCTTGTGAACAAAAAAAAACAAGGAGAGAGATAGAAAGAGGTAGAGATAGGAAGTGAGAAGACCAATTATTTTGAGATAAAATTTGAATTCTATAAAATCATCTACTTTGAGACGGAGAAAGTACATAGTAGTACGTACGGAATATGGTCAGGTCTTAAAAGGAACGATGTTTCCTAGGGCACGGCAATGCTCAACAAGGCACATGCATTGTGGTTAAGGGCTCCTTTGGATCGTGGGTGAAACGCATGAAAAGCACAGGATTCGAGATCCTAAGGAATCGATCCTATCCAGTCCTTTGGATGGCAGGAAATCACCATAGGAAAAACGCAGGAAAACTTCCTACAACGGTTATTCCGGAGGAAAACCGGAGGAATCCAAACATTCACGCCAACCTCATTTTTCTATTCCTTTGCGCCAGATCGAGAGTAATCACGTCGCTCGAGCAAGCTCATCGCAGTAAGCATGACGTAGAGGAAGATCAAGAAAACTACAAAAATAAATAAATAAAACTTGACGTGCCGGCCTGGCCACCTACTGCCGCTGCAGCTCGTTGTCGCCTGCTCGCTAACCCGCCTAGTGCGTCGTCACGCGCCCGCTCGCCAGCCGTGTGGGAGATCGAGCTCATCGTCGCGCGCCCGCTCGCTAGCCGTGCAGGAGATTGAGCTCGTCGTCGCGCGTCCGCTCGCCAGCCGTGCGGGAGCTGGAGCTCATCGTTGCCCGCTCGCCAGCAGTGCGGGAGCTCGAGCACCTCATCGTCCAGGCTGCCACCCCGTGCTTGCCGCTCGAGCTCGCAGCATCATGCGGCGTCCATCACCTTGTTGCTACTTGCCATTGATGCTGATGAAAGATGGAGCTTGAGTGAAATGGGCGGATGAAAACGATGAGGAAGGGGATAAGGTTGGAGATGTGGTATCGCACAGCAATAAATGAAGCCGGTCTCGTGGCCCACTATTTTTTTATTTTTTTGAACTTGTGGGGGTTGCCAGGCTACCAAAGGGACTCGTGACGTGTTTTTCTACGGGATTACTTCTTATGAAATCATACGAACCTGGCACCTTAAACCTGTACTTTTCCTATTCCTATCCTATCTCTACCCTACCATCCAAAGGGCCCTAAAAGGTCTTGAATCTAGAGGGAGCCCAAAGCAACACGGACGATGCGATCGTCTCCTCAATAATCATCGTCCCCAAGGACCACGCATCGATGCATGCAGTAGTGTTGTCGCAGTATGCGGCAACAGCAAAACAGTTATAGCCCAGGACCTCAGAGAGCTCGCCCCCACGAAATTCAATTCATGCTTGTCCCTGTTCATGCTCGATCTAATCTTTCATTCACAGTACATTAGCAGTGAATCAGCTGCCTAGGCTAATTGGAGGTATATGATGCATCCATGTTGCTCTGCTTTCTTTCAAAGGCTAGCCGAAGGTTGTTGAAGTCTACAGTGCTATTGGTTGTTGGCGGCGTCGGGCGAAGAAAAGGGCTAGGAGCGGAGAGAATCGGTTACGAGCGAGTTCTGTAATATAAATATTAATATTTTGATATATTTATTTAGTTAATGTTAAAAGCGCTTGATTCATCGGGAAGCGAGAACGATAGTTATTTTAAGACGGAGGGAGTACATCTCTTCTTGCCTAGTTAATGAGAAAGTAAAGAGGGCCCAGCCCACACCTAGGTAGCACAGAGATGGCTCTCTTTGTTGGCCCACTGCTTGGGTTTTCTATGTAATGTTTTATGCCGTTAAAAAGGTTCGATGTGGTTGCAATCACCCCCATCCTAAGTTGTTAGGTTCTGCAAAGTGTTTTGAGTGGGGCATGGAGAACACGTAGCGAGTCTATTTGGCTTTGTGTTTGTATCTGCCCTTCAATAAAATTTGTATCTCTCTTTTATAAAATCGAGTCCTTTGAGAGTTTGATAGTGCATATTTTATATGATATTTAGCTTGAATGCCTTTCTCAAATAGTCAATGCATACAAGTGCTGTCTTAGGCCCCATTTAGTATGACTCTTAACATTAGCTCCGGCTATTATACGTGGAATTGGAGTTGCTGAAGTCATTGTTTCCTAGTTAATTTTGAGAAAGGAGATAAAATCCACCAACTATGTACTTTAGGGCTTGTTTGGTACCGCTCTCTACGCATAGGTAATGGGAAACAGCTCCAGCTCTGATACAAATGAAATATAAAAACGAAAGAGCTGCTGAAGCTACACTTTTTTCTTACTCCGCTACCATAGCGCTACAGTGTGAACCGGAGCTGGACGAAGCCCGGGCCCGGCCCTTAGAGCATACGATGTACCACGGAACCAGTAAACGCCAACAGATCCTTAGTCAACAAGGGCGTAATGTTGTTCACCGTGTACCACGGCAGCGACAAAGTCTTTGCCAACTTATTGTTGCATGCAAGCAAGGCTAACTCTTGCCATGTACAAACGTCAGTAAAGTAACTACTTTGCCCCTTACGGCCTTACCGCACTGAAACAGTGCAAGAAAAAAACTACAGCCAGCGCATGAAAACTGAAGTACTACTGCGAGGTCTGTAGGGAATTGAAGGGCAGGAGGGAGGCAAATTACACTGGGGAAAAAATGGCGTTTGCTACAGTCATTCCCTCACGAAAACAGCGAGTAGCAAGTCTGCCATGTGGAGCAGTTAAAACTGGTACTGAATCTATCCCTGCACTGCACAGCGTGGTTTGGAAGTTTCTCAGCGATAGCTGCATGCTTGAATGCGAATTCTGAATCTGAATGGCTCCAGAGGTTTGAACACAAACACAATCATGACTGTGGCTTTAATTTTCTCAGAGAAGCTGCTGGGGAAATGAAACTGAAATTATTGACTCCTTGAATTAACACTGTTCTATGTGCAAAAATCATTTGGTGTGATTACAACATTGCTAGTACCATGCAGTAGTACTTACAAATGGGTGTAGCTAGGAAGGGGGCTCATTCAAACACCGTGTGGAAATTTGCTCATCTTTTACGTACGTACAAAATTCTGTAAGGAAGCGTGTATATCATACAGAGAGACTTTTTGGAGTTAGGTAGCTTTTGTTGCTTGATATGTGTACTGAACTTGATGAAATACGTACCTCCTCTGGAAATGAACGTACAGAACATTTTTCAGTGAAAGGGAAAATCTGATCATGAGCAGCCTTCTCTAGCTAGCTAGCCCAGGACTGTAGACAGACATGTTCTGATTTCTGAAGCAAATAATCAAGGCCCCGGCACCCGGCAGTGGATGATAATTACTATTTACCGGTAGAGTATTAAATCCAAGTGGTAACAAAATCACTGTCAGTGGTCACTGGGGAGTGAGGTAGTGTTTAGATGGTGTAAAAGTGGGTGTAAAGTTCGTTGTTATTTGATAAAATTTATCCAATCATGGACTAACTAGGCTCAAAAGATTTGTCTCGACATTTACAGACAAACTGTGCAATTAATTATTTTTTTACCTACATTTAATACTACATGTATATATCTAAAAATTCGATGTGACGGCGAATCTTGTAAAATTTTTGGAATTTTGAAAGAAGTAAACACTCCCTGAGTGGGGCTTCTGTGACGTATTGCAGTTGCAGCTGCAGGCAGAGCCGCAGACATGCCAGTCTGTGGGACGGTTTCTGTTGCAGTGGTAGGGCAAAGGCTGATGATGGCGGTGCTGTGTGATTTGATTAGCCAACTGCATTTCTTCTTCGGGCCTGTTTAGTTGCACCAAAAATGTCAAATTTTTTAAGATTTTTCGTCACATCGAATCTTTGGACGCATGTATGAAGCATTAAATATAGATAAAAAATAAAACTAATTACACAGTTTAGACGAAATGGACGAGACGAATCTTTTAAGCCTAATTAGACCATGATTGGACAATTTTGACAAATAACAACGAAAACGCTACAGTAGCGTTTTGCCAAAAATTTTGGCATCCAAACGGTGCCTTCTTCTTCTTCTTTGAAGAGGAATTCAGAAAATATCATATCATATCTATAATAACTGTGACCGTTTACCAGTGATCCGGAAGATTCTGAAAACAATGCATGCGTATGTAAATAAAACCTGTGAACTTCCAGTTCCACGCTTCATTTGCAAATAATTTCATGCCTATTCTTTGTTACCATTCCTGAAACAATCTCCAATGCAAGAACAAGCAATCTAGTTGTGTGCTAGGTTGATTGGTTTGGGGGGGGGGGGGGGGGGGGGGGGGCAAATTTGAGACTATTTGGTTCTAGGTCAAGGGGGGGTGAAATTAATCGTCAATATAGGGGAATATTCGGCTTATATGAGAGTTGGCTCTCTGTTCTCAGAAAACGAAGGGACGGTGAGAGACGAAGAAGGGCGAGTAGGGGAGTGGGGACGGTCTAGGGGGATGGAACCATGTCAACATAGGGGAGTATTCGGCTTAGATGAGAGTTAGCGTTGTTTTCTGAAAATGAAAGGGATAGTGAGATAGTGAAGGGACGAAGAAGAATTAACGCTAGTAGGGGGGAAAGGTGGGGTTTGTGTTTTCTAATGGAACCGTGTCAACATAGAGGAGTATTCGGCTTAGGTGAGAGTTGGCTCGGTTACCAAAAAATGAAGGGACGGTGAGGGACAAAAAAGGATTAGCGCGAGTGATGATGGTGGTAGTGGTGTGTGTGGGGTGGGGGGGGGGAGGGGTCAATCTTGACGACACAACATCGGCGACGCTCGACGAGGCATGACTGGATTTCCAGCTTGCAATGAGGAAAGATCTGACGACGGGCAAGGGTGAGCTGCTCTGGTGGTCAGCAAGGTCGAGGCGAGCTCAGGCGGTAGGTGGGGGCGAGGCGAGCTCGGGCTGGGGGCGAGGGACCTCAAGCACGGGCGTGAGTGAGGAAACCACCTGCGCGGGGAACAGTAGGCGGGGGTCAGAATAAAGAAAAAAAGGGAAGTGAGACCGATGAGTACGTGAATCCCACATGCCAGGTGTCTCATCCCATTTTTTAGTGCCCCAACCAAACAAAGAGCAAAGATGATTCCATGTTTTAACTGAACATGTTGGAATGATCTCGGCTTAGTCAAATGACTGACCGAGTCATTAGGGGCTTAATAAGGGCCCACTAACAAGTCCATGACCAATGGACTCACAAATATAACGTTCACTAGCCTGGTCCTAGGATTCTCGAGCTATAAGAAAGATGTCACGGGTACCTAATTAAGTTAACACTAAGACCGTGATTACCCACTCTAACAACCTACGGTCAAGGTAAGCTCGGTGATCCCCTGAAGACCAGGAGCCAGCCGTCTACCAACCCTGTGTTGGTGTCCTCACCACCGAATCACCGATAGTCACTGCATGGGGAGTTTGACGCCATGCCTACTGCTCGAGCAGGCACGTTGACTATTGCGGCCCTATGGGAATCTTCCGATCTTAAGGTCTATCTAACAAAACAAAGAATAGAGACAATCATATGGCTCAAAAGTAGAATAAGACGGTTCCATCCCACTATGGATTATGCCCTCAAACCAAAAACATACTAAAGGTAGAAAGTAGCATTGTGTCGATCGATGGGGCTTGGCTTGTTATTGCTCAATGCCCATGTAGCTAGGATACACTTAATTACATGTATGCATGAAGGTAAAGTGCAAAGACAAAAAGAGACCTCTGACAGCTCTGCCCATACTTATGGAAACACACCCTATCATGTCTTAGATGGCGATGAAATGTTATTTAAGCCTGTTTGGTTACAGGCCACCATTGGCCATGTCGAAGGTGTAGGCGTGGCCAGGGTTGGCGTGTCGGCGGCAAATTTCTACGCCACACTTTGTGGCAGCTTTTGTATTATGGGCGTGTTTGGTTTAACGCCACACCTAGCCACGCCTAACCGTGGCGATACTTTTTTATGCCACATCAATGGTGGTGGCGCGCATGTGGCTTGCATCCAAGCAGGCCCTGCGATTTTTTGTGGCAGCCTTAGTTGTGTCAGTAAGCAAACAGATGCCATTGGTAGACTAGCCGCAGTGGGTACTCTAAAACGATACTCTAAAGCTTTAGAGTATGAATATAGAGTAAAAACTGCTGCACTGGGTACTCTAAAATGATACTCTATCCTTTCTCTTACTCTATATTTAGAGTAGTACTGTGCTTACTCTATACTCTGCAGTGGCGGGCCCCACTAGCTAAACAAAGGAAAAAACACTATAACTCACAAACCAAAAATCCAAATTAAATTTCGATTTCACCATTAAATTCGTCTCAATAAATCCTTCAAAACTAGATCACACATGGATATATTTAGATAAAGTGACAAGTGGGTCACATAGTGGATAGAGTGGATAGAGGATGATATAGAGGATGGATGAGTGCGGGAGAATTAAGTATAGATGAGAGAATCTTACTGACTAGGACGTATAGAGGATGAATATAGAGGTCCATGAGTGCGGGTAGTCTTATGGCGAGCCACAGCTGTGTGGCATGGCAACCTTTGGCGTGCAACCAAACGTGAGTTTATTTCTCACAGGAGCAAACAGTACAAAGACCGTCTCAACTAGTCAAAGAGCCAAGGACACGAAGTCAGTCGACAGCTCTGCCCATACCTGATGCAAGAGAGAGCATGGGAACAAACTGATCGTCCATCACTCTTTGCATTTGACATGATTGAACTACAGATAAAAAGGTGACATTAGGCAATAAATGCAGCTGCAGAAATTGACCTTAACCATTGTGGGCACGAGCCTCAAGCTAAGGGAGTTTCCAGAAAATTTTGCAAAATTTTTCAGATTTTCCGTCACATCGAATCTTTAGACACATGCATGAAACATTAAATATAGATAAAAAATAAAACTAATTACACAGTTTAGACGAAATGGACGAGACGAATCTTTTAAGCCTAATTAAACCATGATTAGAAACTAATTGTCAAATAATAATGAAACGTGCTACATGATCATTTTGCAAAATTTTTTACAACTGAACAAGCCCGCGCACCGCAAGCTTGTGGTCGACCTTAAGCGCATAAAAAATTATACAATCTGTCATTTCTCCGTCTCGCCTTTCTCTCTCCAATGTCTTCTCCTGCTCCACCCATAGCTACGCTGCATTTTAGCGAACAGTGGATGGGCTTCTCGAATTGTTTTTTACCGAGCGGGCCCACCTTATCTCCTCACACGGCCGTATACACTGTAGGGCTGACCATAGTTACTGTCATCTGCAGTGGGTCCCACGCTTAAGGTGAATATTGTTATAGATGGCCAACGGGCCGGCCCGGCTCGGCATGGCACGGGCACGGGCTAGGCACGGCCCGCAAGAGGTCGGGCCGGCACGGCACGCCGTGCCTCCCAGGCCGTGCCTCTTCGGGCCTCATGCCTGGCCGTCAGCCTAAGCACGGCACTATGGGCCGTAATCCGTGCCGTGCCGGCCCGCTAAGCACGCCATGGCCAACGGGCCGGGCCAGCACGAGGCCCACGACAGAGAGAGGGGGAAGGGAGCACTAGAGCAGCGCCGCCGCCGCGCTCGAAGACGGCCGCCGTGTGCGACACCGCTGCGCGTAGGGCATGGAGGAGCGTCGGGCGGAGATGGGAAGTGGCCGCCGTCCGCCGAAGGGGCACCACATGTGGCGTCAGGCGGAGCTCGCGGCTGGCGCAGTCGCTCCCGCAGCGGCATCACTCGAGGAGAGGGAGGGGCAGAGTGGGCGTCGGCCGTTGGCGCTGTCCCGCGTCAGCGCTCGCCTCGCCTGACCGGGGGAAGGGGAGGGGCGTCCGCAGCGCTAGGCGCCGGCGCAAAGGTGAGAGGAGGAGCGAGTGCGCGCGGGCGTGCGGCTGGCGGCCGCTGCGGTGTGGGGGAAGGGGGCTACGTGAGGGGGAGTGGAAGCCTAGAAGGGAAAGAGAAGTTAGGGTTCGGGGGTTGGGCCGGTGGGGGTCTTAGCAGGCCAGCTGAGGGAGAGTTGGGGGTAGTGGCTGACTGGCTTGGGCTCTTAGGAGGCCGGCTGGCCGGGCCGCTATCGGGCCGCGCTCTGTGGACCGGGCCGTGCCGTGCCAGCCCACGTGCCTGGCGTGCGGCCCAGGCACGGCCTGCTCCACTGGGCCGTGCCAGCCCGGGCCCGCTGGCCATTGGGCCGTGCCGCGCTCGGGCCGGGCCAAAATAGCGTGCTTCGTGCCGGGCCATCGTGCCTCGGGCTGCATGGACATTTATAAATATTGTGCATGCACATTGCCCGTGCCCTAACAACCGATTGCTCAAAGACTACTACAACGGTGAGCTGGTGACGATGACAGGTGCAGCCGCTGAGAAAATCCTCATGGACAATGCCAAATACAGGAGTTACAAATATTACAAAGTCTCTGAAAATGTGTAAATAAACAGCAGACTCTACTTGCTGCTCTCTCCAAATCCAGACAAGGGGATGGACTAGATCCAACATCTCAAACTCATCTGGTGCTCCTACAGTCCTACCAAATCTTGCAGCATTATTTCCTCCTGTCCAGAGAACAGCAAAGAAAATGTTATTAAACGGATATTAGCATGATGGCCTAATAATTCAATTAGGAGTAGATGAAGTGTAATTTTCAGACATGAGACCAGAGGTGCCAGAGGCAACTTTTAGTAGGCCTCCCAATCAATGAACTTACCTTGCAATAGTACCTATTGTCAATGTGGGGGTCCTTTTCTCGCTTCCTCTCACACAAATACTCTTCCCCTACGGGAAAGAGCACATGTTGTTGAACACCAGCTGGTTGAACAGCTCCTGCCTTGTTGGCTCCCCCACTGCTTGCTGCATCAGGTAAGTGCTGCCATTTTCCTGAAAAAGAGTGACGTCATATTGGTTAAAACATGATGGATGGGTGCTGATATGTTTGGATATTTGCATGTAGTATATGAGAGGAAGTGGAACACATGCCAACCTGAGAGAAAGAGATGGAACCCTGGCCCTGCAGTGAGTAGGGTGTGGTGGAGGTGGTGTCCATGATGGCTTGAGATGGAGCTGGGCTAGCTTGGCTCATCACTGGACCTGGCATTGCAAGAGCTTCTTGGAACATGCCTCCCATCTTCTGAAACAGCACAATTTTTTGCATATAAAAATATTTTAGCATCAATTTTACCATATTTTAGACTAAAAAATGATTTTGTTTGTTTCATCATACTTGTGCGTGATCATGGAGGCCATCACTGTCCATTCCGAACCCATATAGCACTGGGCTCATGGAGGCAATCCTCATGGACAGGAACTGAAAAAACACAGGTGGGAATATGATTTGCAAATTGTTGTCTGGAACTGTCTGAAGTGCCATGTTTTTAGCACTAATATATATAATGCTTCATGATTGGTGTTTTACCTCAACTTGGTTCTGCAAGGACTGCACATAATTGATAATCTCATCCAAAATCAGGGCCTTTCCATTAACCTGTCCAAAAAGCACATTTGTTCCTTCTCAAGATTAGTACTTAGACCCATGATTTAGCAGATATATCACATATAGTTCATCCAAGTAATTAATCTGACCTTGTCACAACCAGGGACCAGTGCTTGGAGCATCCTCATCCTCTCACTGATCCTCTCTCTCCTCACCTAAGGGAGGCCAACAAAAAATGGGATGCCATCAGGAGGTGTTCATGTAAGAGATGAAAGGGGGGCAGAAACTGAAACCGAACTACTGTACACACGACTAACTGTCAAATTAATGCTACAAGGATTAGAGTTGGAAGTGTACCCTCTCTGCAAGGCTGTGGCTGTCTGTTGCCTGACCCCTCCTTGCCCTCACATGGATGTACCCCTTGGTGGCCTCATCTTCAGTGGTGCTCTTCTCCTCAGTCTCCTTGTGGGGCCTCTTCCCCCTCTTGCTCTTGCTCTCCTGCTTGCAATCCTATAAACCAAAATGCATTTTTCTTTTGAACAATGTTGCATAAAAAATGGCAATGGTGGCTGTGTATGCAAGTTGCTAGTTGCTACTACCTTGGATTGAGCAGAGCTCAGTGTAACACTGTCTTCTGTAGCCTTCCTCTTCCTCTCCATTGGAGATGCACTGTCCTGTTGGGAGGTGTCAACCACTGCAGAAGAGCTCTCAAGTGAGGCGTCCTCCACCATTGCTGCTGCTGCTGCTGCTGCAGCATTTGCATTTGCAGGCGCTGCTTCGCCATGGTTCTGGCCGTAGAACAGGAGGCTTGAGAAGTTTGGCGAGTGGCTAGGCATCTTGAGGAGGAGCGAGTTGTTCGGTGAGAAGTCCGCCATTGAAGAAGACACCTGTGCCTGCCTGCAACTATTCTCTCGATCTTGTGGTTTGGTCTCTTTGGAGGAGAAGAAGAGATAGGGACGGCAGGAAGTGGAGAGCAAGGTTGGCTAGTACTCATTGGTGCCGCTGCCCATGGTGGTTTATATAAAAGATGAGAAGACAGTGAGAAAGATGGGATGGGATGGGAGAGGGGGATGCATGATAAGAGCAAATCATTAATCTCCATTGATGGATAAGTTGGCAGTGAGCAGTGTTAAGAGAGGGAGGGACCCTGTACATGCCAGCTGTCGACGGCCGGGCCTGCTACTGCTACGGGAGTGCAAGACTTTGATCGCCTGTTCGTCTGGGCTGATTGGGCTGATTAAAAGTATTGCTGACTGGTTTTTTTTAGAGAAAAACATTGCTGGCTGGCTGGCTGATTTGGCTGTGATTAAAAGTATTGCTGACTGGTTTTTTTAGAGAAAAACACTGCTGGCTGGCTGGCTGATTTGGCTGATAATTTCAAGCGAACGAGCTGACATTGGCAACTGTACATGTACCACCGATGCAGCAGGCTGGCTGGTGGTCGCCAGTGTGTGCTTGCTCGTCACCTAATCGATCAATAACTTCTCCCCACTCCGGCCTCCACCACCAAGCCACCAACCAGGCCGGGCCGGCCTGCTGGAGCTAGCTAGCCTATTAGCTGCGACCAAACTGAAACTGTATACTCCTCCTATATCATTAATTCTTGCAGAAATTAATAATCAGATCAAAACTGAAGCAGATGATTGTATAAGAAATTATTGAGAAAACTCAGAATTCTAGCATCAAGTGCATAAACTAATTGTTACTTCAACCAAAAAGCTGTAAATTCATCGCTGGTGTATATGCTGCTAAATTAACACAGAAGAAAGCATACATGTATGCCAGAGTAGCACAGTCAAGGGTCAGCAAATCTCATTTCAGTTTCAGCAGTACAGAGAGCTAGCTAGCTGAAATGGAGCTGCGGCCCTCACACATATACACACAGGTCAGTGAGCAATCAATGAACCTTTCCCACTGGCCACCTCGAGATGAGATGGGAGATGGATGCATCCAAGTTCCAACAATGGATCGGACTGAGTATGTAGCATGCAGCAGCCAGTAGGCTATGTATATACGTATGGAGAAATGTAGCTGTGCAGGAGCTAGGATCAATCTGTGTCTGGCGACTCTGATCGATCGATCGAGCAAAGTCCGATGCAATACATTGCCAATTAGGCAATCACCTATATATGTGCTATATATATATTTTTTTTGAAACTATATATGTGCTATATATTGAAGCAAGCTATGCGTAGGTTAGGTCCTTGTGTGATTCAATAAACGACATACGTCGCGGATCTTTGATTCATGTATGTGCAGACGTAGATCGTTCTATATTACATTTTTTCTGATAAAAAATGTTTTTTATTATATTTTTAAGAGTAATGCATCGAGTTTTGATACAAAGTCTGGCATATATATATATATATATATATATATATATATATATATATATATATATATATATATATATATATATATATATATATATATATATATATATAGACACACACCGTGTACATAGAAGTCGACATATACTGCTAGCTAGATCTGATTGTCCAACCCAACCCAATCCAACCCGCCAGTGCTTGAGTCAAACTCGGGTCAGAGTTTTCGATCCATGATACGATCCAATATAAAAAAAACCTAACCCAAAGTACAAAAATGTTAACCTAAGAAATAGCTCGACCCGCCGGCGTGTAATGTTGAACTTCGACCAAAAATTTTAATCTAACAACTTTTTATCTAACCTGACTCAACGTTTGATTAGGTCTACTACTAGTACTACCACTGCATATTGCAGATCAGATCTAATGTACCTCTGCATGCATGGCTGGCATGGCTTGGCTAGTTTACGCGAAAGGCCTTTAAACCCACGAATTGAAGGCATGCGCGTGCAGGCGTGCGCTAGCGGTACGTGTAACTACGTACTAGCGTAGCAAGCATGCTCGGTGTCAGGGTGGGCACGTTTAAACCGTAAACCGATAATTGAACCAAACTGAACCGAAACCGAACCGAAATATCGGTTTTTCGGTTCGGTTTCGGTTTTTGAATCTGGAGAGTTCGGCTTTCGGCTCTGGCTTCGGTTTGCACCCCAGACCGAACCGATTAACCGACCAACCGAAATAGACTGTGACCTCCGCTTTGCTTCGGTGCTTCCCAAGAGCGCAGAGCCCACCTAAGCCACCTCGGCCCATTTTTACCGCGCCTCCAAGCACACAACCCCCTATCCTCAGTGTCTCCCACCCCAAGCGGCCGAGCCCACTCACCACATGGCACTTGCCCTGACCCAAACCCTAACCTTATCTAAGCACGGCGGCGGGGCGCGCGGTGCATCTGCAGCGACTGGCGCGGAGGGCCGGGCCACAAGCGTCAGAGCGGAGCAGCGCGAGCAGGGGGCCGAGCACCCGAGAAGGGAGTGGAGCCGGGATGCGAGCGGCGCAGGAAGCGAGCCACGCGGCGCTGGCGTGGGACGCGACAGGAGGCCAGCTGAGCCACGCAGCTGTAAGTGCATTCGCCCTCGATGTGGGTTTTGGATAATTAATGACAATCAAATTAGGGACTAACATATTTATCAAGTGTAATCTACAGGTGTTAGTCCATTAATGGAATTGAAAAAGAACATTTGGTGAATTATAGCACCTTAATTTTTGATGGACAAAAGGCGCTTCGACTCAAGGTCTTCAACACCGTTTATTTTGATTTGAGTCGTAGGCAACGCCGCACTATCAAAAGGGATACAACTATTAGTTGGCAAAATAGGGATAAATAGTGCTCTTGTCAAGTCCTTTTAGGCTGGAGAGAAGTGCACCGGAAGTTCCGGTGTGCCCCACCGGAAGTTCTGGTAGCTGGCGCCCGCGTTCGAGAAAACTGTTCCGGTCTCGGTCCGGAAGTTCTAGTACTCACCGGAAGTTCCGGTCAGGTACCGAAAGTTCCGGTCAGTGCTGTTTTGCGCGTGCGCCCGCGTTCGAGAAAACTGTTCCGGGCTCCGACCGAAAGTTCCGGTATAGACCGGAAGTGTTGACTGACAAGCCCAACGGTCTGATCTGGTTTGACCGGAAGTTCCGGTGGCTTCCACCAGAACTTCCGGTGGCTCGTCCGAGCTCGAGTATATAAGCCACTCTCTTCATTTATAACCGTTGCCCGAACTTTGCACACTCATTTCAGCTCTCCCAACCTTCCACAAGCTGTGACTCACCCACTCTCTCTCCCACTTTGCCTCCAAGCTTCAATCTTCGATTGTTTGAGCTAGGGACGTGAGATTTGAGAGCCAGAGCATCGATCTTCGACTTGAGCACTTGGGTTCCTCGTCTTGCCGGCTTGATTTGTGTTTGTTTCTCTTGGGTTCTTGGAACCCTAGCCGGCTAGGTGTTCTTCGTGGTTGCCCGTGTTGATTCATTTGTGAGGGCACCCCGAAGTGTTTGTAATCACCCCTTGATTCTTAGTGGAAATCTCAAGCTAGCCTTCGTGGTTGCGTGAGGGAGGAGACCTTAGTGGTCGGACCTTTATGGTCACCTCAACAACGAGGAAGTAGGAACTCCTTAGTGGGGATTGTCGAACCTCGGTAAAAATAACTTGTCTTGCTGTGGCGGTAGCTTCGACTACCCTTTGTTCTTGTGTTCTTGTTGTTCTTCCTCTCTACCCCAACTTCTTAGGTGGGAGGTCCCGATCTACGATTTGGTGCGGTGCCGAGCCTTGAGGAGCTTAACATATTCATCAACAACCTCTAGGAGGGTGTGGTATCACTTAGATCTGAAATACCAACTCGATTCACTTTGATTTCGTAGCTCATTTAGGGCACCAGAAGTTCTGAAGGTCTGCACCGAAAGTTCTGGTCCTCCTGACCAGAACTTCCGATCCAGACCACCGGAACTTCCGGTCAGGTATTTAACTTCCGCAAATTCGAGTTTGTGAGTTTCAGATTTTGCAAAAAGGCATATTCACCCCCTCTAGGCCAATTAGGTCCTTTCAATTGGTATCAGAGCTGCGGTCCCTCGAATAAACGCTTCACTACGTGAGGAGTAACATTGGCCATGATGGATCCCGAAGCACAAAAGCAAATTGTTGATCAAATCGCAGCTCAGATCACCACATCACTACAGCTGCAACAACAAGAGCAAATGACCAAGATGCAAGAGCAACTAGACAAGATGCAACAACTTCTAGACAAGAAGAATCAAGAATCGTCAAGTGATGGTGGTGATGCAAGCAAGACACCGAAGGGCTACAATAGAACAAGTTTTGATTATGGTGGGTCAAGCAAGAACAACAATCCTACCTTGCCCATGATCAATCCCGGAAAGCCACCTCCATTTGATGGTACAAGGTACACCGATTGGGCTCATAGGATGAAATTGCATCTCATAGCCGCAAGATGTTGAGAGGTAGTGGACATTGGTGTCAATCCACCTCAAGATCCTAATGATTGGTCACCCAAAGATGAAAGAGACTTTCACCTTAATGCAATGGCGGCTACCTTGATTTTGCAATGCCTCACTCCGGAAGACAACAACAAGGTTAATGGAATGGTCAATGCAAAGCAAATTTGGGACACCTTGAAAGTATCATTTGAAGGAGATAAGAGTGTGAGAATTGGAAATATTGAGTTCTTTCAAGGAAAGATTGAGAACTTTACCATGATTGAAGGAGAAACAACTCAAGCAATGTTTGATAGGTTCATGACCTTAATCAACAAAATTAGATCACTTGGAGACACAAGATGGGATGACAACTCCGCCGCAAGGAAGATATGTAGAGTGTATAGACAAAAGAACAACATGCTTGCATCCATCATAATGGAGAGAGACAACTACACTACAATGATACCACAAGAGATGTTAGCCAAGTTAATGCATCATGAGGTACTTGATGATGAAGCCAAGGAAGCAAGTGTGCTAAAGAAGAGTATTGCCCTCACGACATCACATGGAAATGAGTCAAGTCATTGCCACAAAGGGTGTTGTGAGCATAGGCATAACAATGATGATAATGACCTTGACGAAGAGCAAGCCTTGCTAGTAAAAAATTACACAAAGTATTTGAGAATGAAGAAAGAGAAGATGATGAGATATGGAGGAAACAAGCCACACAAGAAGAGATTTTGCTATGAGTGTGGTGACACCGGCCATCTTGCGGCCGATTGTCCTAACAAAGGAAAAAAGTCAAGATATAGCAAGCAAGGTGACAAGAAGTACAAGGACAAGAAGAGAGGTGAAGCACATCTAGGTCAAGAATGGCAATCGGATAGTGATAGTGATGATGACAATGAAAATGAGAAGAAAAGTGTGGCCGCAATTGCTATACAAGAAACGTCTTCCTCAACAACGGTCCCCATCGACAATGTTTCATCATCTCTCTTCACCAACATTTCTTCATCACCTAGACTCTTCGCCAACCTCTCCGACGACGATGGTGATGCTCCTTCTTGCCTTATGGCATTAGGAGATAAGGTACAACTTGATCCTCCTACACATACCACTAGTGAATGTGATAGTGATGATGAAAATGATGAAAACTATGCTTATAATCTCATCAAAAGATATGGTAACGCTGCTGCAACTAAAATCTTGAAGCTAATATATGCCAAAGATAAGCTTGAGTCATGCATTGAGTTGCAAGGGGAATTACTCCTAGAGGAAAGGGAGAAAACCCAAGGACTTGAGGCATGTCTCTCCAAGGAGAAGGAGAAGGTTGAGAAGTTGAGTGTAGAATTATCTTTAGCCAAGGATGCTAATGAGCGCTTGGCTAAGGAACATTCTTCACTCAATGACTCTTTGTCAAGTCTAAAGAATGATCATAGTTTGGCTCAAGAAAGCCTTACAAGCTTGACAAATAAATATCATGAGCTTGAACTAAACTATGACAAACTTTGGACTAGCACTTCTACCGTTTCCAAGGATGCCAAAGCTACAACTAGTAAAGGTTGTGAAAGATGCTCTAATATTGATATACATGCTTGTGCTACTAACCTTGATGAGCTAGCCAAGAAGGATAAGGAGATCCAAAGGTTGAACACAATTGTCAAGAATGGTTGCAAGTGCAAGGATAAGCAACCGGCAAATGTGTTCAAGGCATCAAGGCACCCCATGATTAAGGATGGCATTAGTTACAATAGGTATGATGGCAAAGCCAATGGAAGAAAAATGATTAATGGGGTGGCTTGTGTGAAGTTCAACAAGAGTGTGCCGCTTGTTGACCTCATCAACAAGGTGAACAATGTTGTCACACCTACAACTCCACTTGTCAATAACAGGAACAACAAGAAGAAGCAAGTGGAGGTGTCCAAGCAACAAGTGCCTATTTCACGCAATCACATTTGTGATTATATGTGTTGTTGGGACAAGGATGGCAAGATTGTTGTGAAGTATGTGGGCGCCCTCAAGAAGAGACAAATCTTGAGGAGTGTTTGGGTGCCCAAGTCTTATGTTGCTAACCCCCTAGGTTCCATCTCGGGACCTAAACCAAAAGCTTAATCTTGTTTTATAGGAATATTCCTCCGGAGGGCCAAGTTGGGTGCTTGATAGTGGATGCACCAATCATATGACCAGAGAGAAGAACATGTTCACCTCCTTTCAACCAAATCAAATCACAAGTGAAAGGATTGTCTTTGGTGACAATAGTAAGGGGGACATTCTCGGTTTGGGTAAAATTGCTATCTCAAATGATAATTCTATTTCCAATGTATTACTTGTGGATTCGTTGGGATACAATTTGTTGTCTGTCTCACAACTTTGTGAGAAGGGTTACAATTGTCTCTTTACGGATAAGGGTGTGGAAGTTTCTAGAAGATCGGATTCCTCTATTGCCTTTACGGGTCAATTGAAGGGTAAGCTCTACCTAGTTGATTTCTCATCTAGTAGAGTGGGGTCCGAGACTTGTTTAGTGGCAAAATCTAGCATGGGCTAGTTGTGGCATCACCGACTAGCGCATGTTGGCATGAGGAACTTGGCCGATCTTCAAAGAGGCAAACACATCCTTAGACTAACAAATGTTTCTTTTGAGAAAGATAGAATTTGCAGTGCATGTCAAGCGGGTAAGCAAGTTGGAGCCAAACATCCCGCCAAGAACATCGTCAATACAACAAGGCCACTTGAGTTACTTCATATGGATCTATTCGGACCCATATAAGCATTGGAGGTAACAAATATGGTTTTGTAATTGTTGATGATTTTTCTCGCTTCACTTGGGTGTTCTTTTTGAAAGATAAAAGCGAAACCCAAGGGATCTTCAAGAAGTTTGCAAGGAGAGCTCAAAATGAGTTTGAAGTGAAGATCAAGAAAGTGAGAAGTGACAATGGGACGGAGTTTAGGAACACCAACATTGAAGCATTCCTTGATGAAGAAGGCATCAAGCATGAGTTTTCGGTTCCATACACTCCACAACAAAATGGTGTTGTGGAGAGGAAGAACCGAATGCTCATTGAAGCCGCAAGAGCAATGTTGGATGAGTACAAGATTTCAGAGAAAGATTATTGGGCGGAAGCGGTTAACATGGCATGTCATGCCATCAACCGCTTGTACCTCCACAAGATAAGGAACAAAACCGCCTGTGAGCTTCTAACCGGTAAAAAGCCTAAGGTGGATTACTTTAGAGTTTTTGGATGCAAGTGTTTCATACTTAATAAGAAATCCAAAAGCTCTAAGTTTGCACCGAAGGTTGATGAAGGGTTCTTACTTGGTTATGCTACTAACGAACATGGCTATCGTGTTTTCAATGAGGCCACCGGCCAAATTGAAATAGCGGTAGACGTGACTTTTGATGAAAGCGACGGCTCTCAAAAGGAGCAAGTCAATGCTGAAATTTTAGGTAAAGAAGAACCATCTCATAAATTGATCAAGAAGCTTGCTACCGGTGAAGTGAGACCCGTTGAAGATGAAGATGATATGCATGTGCAAATTCCTCATGATCTGAACATGCATCATGGGTCAACCAATGCCCATGGTGATGCTTCTACCTCAAGAAGGGGTCATGACTCAAGAGAACAAGATAGGCAAGATCCACCACAAACTCAAAGAGACAACCAAGATGGTGATCAAGACAATAAAGATAATAAAGATGAAGATGATGGTCCAATCCAAACAAGAACAACCATTCCTCATCCAAGAGTTCATCAATCCATTCAACGGGATCATCCTGTTGATAGCATATTGGGAGACATACAACGAGGGGTAACAACACGCTCTCGTTTAGTAACTTTTTGTGAGTATTACTCTTTTGTCTCTTCCAAATTGCCAGAAAAGGTGGAGGATGCTTTGAAAGACCCGGATTGGGTGATGGCCATGCAAGAGGAGTTGAACAACTTCACCAGGAATGAAGTCTGGTCCTTGGTGGAAAGGCCTAATCAAAATGTAATGGGTACCAAGTGGGTCTTCCATAACAAAGAAGATGAGTATGGCGTGGTCACAAGGAACAAGGCACGGTTGGTAGCCAAAGGTTTCACTCAAATCGAAGGTTTGGATTTTGGGGAGACCTATGCACCTGTAGTTAGGCTTGAATCTATTCGCATATTACTTGCCTTTGCTGCTCACCATGATTTCAAGTTGTTTCAAATAGACGTGAAAAGTGCATTCCTCAATGGCCCCCTCTCTGAAACCGTGTATGTGGAGAAACCACCGGGTTTTGAAGATCCACATCATCCCGACCACGTCCACAAGCTTGACAAAGCGCTCTATGGGCTTAAGCAAGCCCCTAGAGCTTGGTATGATTGTCTCAAGGATTTCCTACTCAAACAAGGGTTTGAGATTGGGAAGGCCGATCCCACTTTATTTACTCGCAAAGTCAATAATGATATCTTTATATGCCAAATATATGTCGATGATATTATATTTGGTAGTACTAATGCTGATTTTTGTGAGCAATTTAGTAGGATCATGACAAAAAGGTTTGAGATGTCCATGATGGGGGAGTTAACATACTTTCTTGGATTTCAAATCAAGCAACTCAAGGATGGCACATTCATAAGTCAAACCAAGTACACCACCGACATGCTAAAGAAGTTTGACATGGACAAGGCCAAGCCCATTAAGACCCCAATGCCTACAACCGGACATCTCGACCTTGATGAAGACGGCAAGGCCGTAGATCAAAAGGTATATCGCTCCATGATTGGATCCTTGCTTTACCTTTGTGCATCTAGGCCCGATATTATGCTTAGTGTGTGCATGTGTGCAAGATTTTAAGTCAATCCGAAAGAATGTCATCTCATGGCTGTTAAGAGAATTTTTCGGTATCTGGTGCTCACTCCTAATCTTGGCTTGTGGTATCCTAAGTGCTCCACTTTCACTCTACTTGGCTATTCCGATTTGGATTATGCCGGTTGCAGGGTAGAGCGAAAGAGTACATCTGGAACATGCCAATTTCTTGGTAGGTCTTTGGTGTCATGGAGTTCTAAGAAGCAAAACTCTATTGCCTTATCCACCGCTGAGGCCGAGTATGTGGCGGTCGGCGCTTGCTGTGCCCAACTACTTTGGATGAAGCAAACCTTGAGAGACTTTGGTTGTGAGCAAAGTAAGATTCCTCTCTTATGTGACAATGAGGGAGCAATCAAGCTAGCTGACAATCCTGTAAACCACTCAAGAACAAAGCACATAGACATTCGACATCACTTCTTGCAAGACCACCAAGCCAAAGGAGATATCATTGTACAACATGTGAGAACCAAATTTCAGTTAGCTGATATCTTCACAAATCCCTTTGAGGAGGAGCAAGCCCTTGCCTAGGAGATCGCTTTGGTGGTGTTGGTGGCTGCCGGGAGGGCTCGGAACTTGCGGATTCAACCCCTTCTCTTCAAGGAACGAGGTACTGGGATTTCGCGCTCGATCTCCCAATGTACTTTGTTTTGGGTCGATTTCTCGCACATGCCTACTCATTATTGTCAATACATGTGGTTTGGGTGCATTTTTCACCAATTCCATGGATGGATTTGTCGGGACGTGACCACATGCCGCACACTGCCTTGGACCGGAACTTCCGGTCCCATGCACCGGAACTTCCGGTGGGCAGTGGGCAGCACGTGACCGTGGCTCCGCTTGTCCGTCCATTCACCGCATTCACTACATGTCTTGTCTGAGCCTTTCCTCCCATTGTTTGTGTCACAGTATGGTTCGTACCAACCCTAACCGTGCCGCTCGTCCCCGTCCTCAAAGTTTGGGGGATGGCGAGGAGGATCATCCTCGTGGCAGTCGTGCTCGTCGTCCAAGCGCTGCTCAGTCATCTCAGCAGCAGCCCGACAGTGAAGAAGGTCCGTGGTTCTGCCCCGATCGCTCTACCATCCCATGTCCTCCGCCCTTACACTGTGATCGGGTTCATGATGCAGTGGCGCCTAGTGTGATTGATGTGGAGGGCTGTGCTATTGATCCGGGAGTTGTTCGCCACTCTCCGATCCATATTGGGGTTGCCACTATGAACCACGTTCTCCAGAGGTTTCCAGAACGCGCTCCTCGCATCCATCGACCTCGTGAGCCTGCTCATTGTATTCCAAGGAGGTCCATCAACTACAAGGTACAATCCTCTGACATTAGGCGCATGCGAGAGGAGAATCCTTTTATGTGGTCCAAATTTGAAGCTGTGGATGATCGTTTTTGGTCTCAATTCCATAAAGACTATTATGAGTTTGTCTGCATGAAGGATGGCATTAATGGCTTGACTACACCCATCATCCAGCATAAAGCACCAACTCTGAGCTCTCTTCAGGGACACCATCATCCAGAGGTTGATGCTTTGATTCCCAAGCTTGAAGAGTGGCGCATCTTGCCCCTCATGACCTTCAAGCATAGTTGGAACACTAAAATCATCTGTCAATTTTGGGCAACCATCCATATTGATTCACAACACAAGGTACTTCATTGGATGACTAATGGCCTTCGCTACCGCTGTGACTATCGTCAGTTCTCCAGGCTTCTTGGGTTTGATCATGTTGATCGTGAGGCTCTCAGCTTATATGATCACTATCCCAATGGTGTTGGCAGGGCAGATTTTATTGAAGCTGGTTTGTATGATAATCCACAGCTGGCAAATGGGAAGACAGTTGGTCAGAAGCCCTATTTTTATGTGCTCAACAATTTGCTCCGGGCTACTATTGATCCTAAGATTGGCGACGCCACTTCCATTCAGAATCATGCTCCTAGGATCTTAGTATGCTTCGGACTTGACAAGAGATTCAGTGTGACTGATCTTCTGTGGCGTCGTATTGACGAGGTGTCTTTGACCTCCACTCAGTCTTTCCCTTATGCTCCTTACCTCATGTACATCATTGAGCAAGTCACCAGGTTTGACTTTCCTTGTGACATGAAGCATCCGGATTGGAATGTCAGGCGACTGCAGGCTCAATCTAGCAAAGGGAAAGGGAAGGCAACTGAAGCCAGTGACAGTGGTGCAGCACAGGATGATGAGGATGCCCCTGCAGCAGTGGAGGAGGATGTTGTCCCTCCTGTGGATCCTTCAGCTAGAGTCTCTGGAGGGCGTGGGCGTGTGCATGGTCGTGGGCGTGGCCATGGTCATGGTCCCATGGATGCTACACTTCAGAGGTTCATGTCTTACTTCTGCTACTGTCAGGCCAAGTAGGACAAGTGCATGCGGTGTCTGGAGGAGAAGGCCGGTCTTCCTCCAGCTTCTCCTCTTCGTCCCATTGTTGACCCTTATGTGGAGTATGACAACCTCTCTGGACAACAGTTTGATGATGCGGAGCAGCAGCAGGGCTTTCAGTAGCCCAGTGCCTTTGATCCCACCTATGGTGGTGGTATTCCTGCTGGCATCGAGGGAGGCTTTGCTTATCATGACATCTTCAGTGGTGCAGATGATATCACTCGGCTTTCTACCTCTCATGCACCTGCTGTTGACCCTCAGTTTGGACCGTCCACCTCTGCTACACCTCACGGCAAGAGCTATCTAGTGGACTATGATACTGATGATGACGAGTAGATCCCTCCCTGCCGTTGCCCCCTTGGAGCTTCTCGAAGCCTACCCTTTTTGGCATTTGATGCCAAAGGGGGTGTGTTAGGCTTTTATCTTGATGTAATAGGGGTAGTTTAAAACTTCTTCATTTTGTTTTGTAATAACCTTATCTCGTGTGGTGAACCATGTGGTAAACTTGAATTATGTGTGTGTGATGGTTGAGTGTAGGCTAAAACATTTATGCTTAATGTCTATCTCGCTTGTTTAGCCTTTTGTGTTGATGCTTATGGTGATTGTTTATTTGAGAATGGTTATGTTAAGTTTATTTTTTTTTCTTTCTTGCATAACCATTCAAGTTCTCTTGATTTATTCTTGTGATATAACTTGTCATATGCATCACCGTTTTATTGTTCCACACACACTTACGCACCCCACGGATTGCAAAATTTAGGGGGAGCTTATTCTTAATGTATGCAATCTTGACTTAAATAAAGATTTGAAATTTCAAATCCTATGCATACATTAAGGGGGAGCTCAACTTGAATTTTGGAATTCAAAAGCTTCAATTCTTTTGATCTATTGTAAGCCTAAATTGGTTGTCATCAATTACCAAAAAGGGAGAGTTTGTAAGTGCATTCGCCCCCGATGTGGGTTTTGGATAATTAATGACAATCAAATTAGGGACTAACATATTTATCAAGTGTAATCTACAGGTGTTAGTCCATTGATGGAATTGAAAAAGAACATTTGGTGAATTATAGCACCCTAATTTTTGATGGACAAAAGGCGCTTCGACTCAAGGTCTTCAACACCGTTTATTTTGATTTGAGTCATAGGCAACGCCGCACTATCAAGAGGGATACAAATTTTAGTTGGCAAAATGGGGATAAATAGTGCTCTTGTCAAGTCCTTTTAGGCTGGAGAGAAGTGCACCGGAAGTTCCGGTGTGCCCCACCGCAAGTTCTGGTAGCTGGCGCCCACGTGCGCCCGCGTTCGAGAAAACTGTTCCGGTCTTGGTCCGGAAGTTCTGGTACTCACCGGAAGTTTCGATCAGGTACCGGAAGTTCCGGTCATTGCTGTTTTGCGTGTGCGCCCACGTTCGAGAAAACTGTTCCGGGCTTCGACCGGAAGTTCCGGTATGGACCGGAAGTGTTGACTGACAAGCCCAACGGTCTGATCTGGTTTGACCGGAAGTTCCGGTGGCTTCCACCAGAACTTCCGGTGGCTCTTCCGAGCTCGAGTATATAAGCCACTCTCTTCATTTCTAACCGTTGCCCAAACTTTGCACACTCATTTCAGCTCTCCCAACCTTCCACAAGCTGTGACTCACCCACTCTCTCTCCCCCTTTGCCTCCAAGCTTCAATCTTCGATTGTTTGAGCTAGGGACGTGAGATTTGAGAGCGGGAGCATCGATCTTTGACTTGAGCACTTGGGTTCCTCGTCTTGCCGGCTTGATTTGTGTTTGTTTCTCTTGGGTTCTTGGAACCCTTGCCGGCTAGGCGTTCTTCGTGGTTGCCTGTGTTGATTCATTTGTGAGGGCGCCCCGAAGTGTTTGTAATCACCCCTTGATTCTTAGTGGAAATCTCAAGCTAGCCTTCGTGGTTGCTTGAGGGAGGAGACCTTAGTGGTCGGACCTTTGTGGTCACCTCAACAACGAGGAAGTAGAAACTTCTTAGTGGGGATTGCCGAACCTCGGTAAAAATAACTTGTCTTGGTGGTAGCTTCGACTACCCTTTGTTCTTGTGTTCTTGTTGTTCTTCCTCTCTACCCCAACTTCTTAGGTGGGAGGTCCCGATCTACGATTTGGTGCGGTGCCAAGCCTTGAGGAGCTCAACATATTCATCAACAACCTCTAGGAGGGTGTGGTATCACTTAGATCTGAAATCCCAACTCGATTCACTTTGATTTCGTAGCTCATTTAGGGCACCAGAAGTTCTGAAGGTCTGCATCGGAAGTTCTGGTCCCCCTGACCAGAACTTCCGATCCAGACCACCGGAACTTCCGGTCAGGTATTTAACTTTCGCAAATTCGAGTTTGTGAGTTTTAGATTTTGCAAAAAGGCCTATTCACACCCCCTCTAGGCCAATTAGGTCCTTTCAGCGGCACTGGCGTGGGACGTGAGTAGGAGGCCAGCCGCGCAAGACGCAGGATGCGTGCAGGCCAGCAGGATCTACGGAGGCAGTGACCATTCAGCGATGAAGCTACCGGCCGGGCAACCTGGGCTTGAGCCCTGCCTACTGATCCAGGGAACGTGGAGCCCCACCTAAGCTCCCCCTTAATTTTTTGTGTATTATTATATAGATTATGAGGGTTATAGTAGAGTTTAGTAGAGTTAAGACGCCGTAGACTTGTGTTCAGCCCGTCCTAAATTTTTTTCTGGCTTCGTGACTGGTGACCAAGAACCAGTTCTCGTCAAGTTGTCTGATTGTTCTTCTTCTCAACTTCTGATTTTCTTTAGGGATGAATTTATGATGCCAAGGGATCTCTGGAATTTCTGAGTTTCATGTTCTTGTTCTCAGCTTTGGTCGGTTCGGTTTTTAACTGAAAAATCGAATTATAAAACCGAAACCGAATATGTCGGTTTCTTGTTTTGAGATAAACCAAACAGTTCTTGATTTGCTAAAACCGAAGTTTTCAAAAACCGACTAAACTGAACCAAATTTTCAGTTTAAACCGAACGCCCAGTCTGAGCTGGATGAGCAAAGAAAAATAGACATTTGTACCATGTGTCTGCTACTACGCTTTGGCCCTCTTTGGTAGCACTCCGAGCAGCTCCGGCTCCTGCCTGCCATATTACTGTAGCGAACTATTCATGGGAGCTAAATTTCTCTCTCCTCCTTTCCCCCCTCAATGACACACAAGAGCAGTGGAAGCCCAAAATTTTGGCTCCACCGGTGAAGAACAACTTTGTGAGAGGGAGAGGGAGGAGAGAGAAATTTGGCCCCCATAAACAGTGTGCTACAGTTATATGACAGGCCAGAGTCGGAGCTGCTCGGAGCACTACCAAAGAGGGCCTTTGTATTCCCGTCCGTCCAATCCAAAACAGAATATAATTCTTGGCAAGCCTAGCGCCCGGAAGTCCAGCCCTAGGCCTGCATCCAGACGCGACTCCCGTTCGTCCACGCCTGCATCCCGCTTCCAACCGCGACGTACGCTTGAATAAAAAAAATCGCGACGCGTGCAGTTCCCTCATCCCGCACCCATCGTCCCATCCCTCGTCCGTATGGATGCCCTGCCGGCTCTAGGAGAGACGATGCAGCAAAAGGTGGGAGGATGAGAGATGCAACACCTGATCTAATTTTGAAACATCCAAATACAATGGTTAGAACATACGTTTGATGGCAGTTAAAACACTTGAAACATGCTTATAAAACACTTGAAAAACACACCTGAAACACACTTGAAAACCATTGCTACCATACACAACATCCGAATAAAACACATGCAAAACATATGTGTGGAACATATGCAACATCCAGATAAACATAATTGTAATTGCAACATACGTCCGGAAAACACAGACGAAACATACCACTGAAACATTTGAAACACTCAAAACATACTCTTGCAACATGCCTCTGAAACAATTGTAACATGTGCAACATCCCCTGATCTACTTTTGCAACATCCATATGAAATAAATGCAACATACCTCTGAAACGCCTGAAACAATTGAATCAGACAATTGCAACACAGGGGAGAGAGAGCCTGGTGCGGGAAGTGCCATGGCCGCTGGATCTGCGGGCATTGGGGACTCCCGGTGGGGGAGGACGCCGGTGTGGGAGGAGGGGCGCCGTCGGGGTGGGGGAGGAGGACCCTGGGGTGGGCGAAGCAGCTACCAGGGGTCAAGGAACATAGGGTAGGGGGAGGCTGCGCCGGTCGCCGCGTGCCGGCATTGGGGCTACCACTGGGGTCGCGTCCATCCCCACCGAAGTTGATGCCGGGGGTGGCTAGTGGGAGAAGAGGAAGGGGGTCGCAGGGGGTGGCCGCATGGATAAGAGCTCGTGCTCACGCCGGGGTGAAAGCCCAAGTTTGGTTTTGGTAATTAATGACACCAAGTTGCTAATGTCATGTGTTAAGTGTTTTGAGTTAGGCATAAGCAACATATGTGATGAAGGTGTATGTGGCAAGGAGTGGTGGCCACAAGATCACAAAGAGATGATGCATGGACATGAAATGACGATCATGGTGGAGATGCACATGAAATGATGATCATGGTGATCAAGCATGAGAAGGTAGACATGAAACAAAGTAATCAAGGCAAAGGTATAACCATAGGGTTTCGCTTTTGCCGGTCTAAGATGAGTAGAGAAGTGATTGACCGGGTTTAGGATTGATAGCCAACTATCAAGAGGGGCAATCACGGTTAGCTCGTAAATCAAGTGCTACTAGGTCATCATCTTGAGCATATGCATTAGGATCTAGTAGAGAGCTAATGTAACACCTTGACAAATGATTGTGAAAATGCTAACACACATGCACATGGTGATATACACATGGTGGTGTTAGTACATTTGCGAAGGTGGTGGAGTTTGAGCGGTAGAGAGGGGTTTGAGTTCCTCTCTCCCTCCCGCCGAGCTTGCGAGGCAGGATTCAACATTTTTTGTGGAAGTGAAATGCCTATTTTCTACTGCGCCGGAGACGAAGAAACGAAGGCATAAGTCTGGTGTGTTTCTCACTGAAAAACAGTGACCGGACGCTGTGGTCGAAGTGACCGGACGCGGCTGACGCGTTCAGTCAGTTCAAACCGTAGGCAGACGCGTGCGCGAGAGGGTCGCGGATCGGCGCGTCCGGTCCTTCACAGAACCGGCGCATCTGGTCATGCACCCAGGAGAGTAGCACGAAGGGTAGGTGTGAGCAGACGCAGTGGCGCGTCCGGCCACGTGTGACCGGACGCATCCGATCACATGAGGAGCTCTCTGGACTCCGATCGGACGCCGGGTGCAGCGCGTCCGGTCAAATGGTGAAGCGTATCTGGTCACGGTAACGGCTCTCTCTAACTCGCACCGCTACTGTTTGTCCTATAGTGACCACCCTGACCGGTGCGTCCGGTCATCACGATTTTCACTGCAATGTCTTGTAACGGCTAGTTGCTTACCCCTTCGCTATAAATAGATGGTGGCCGGGTTTGGGGGGTTCTCTCTTGCACTTTTAAGATATTGAGGCACACTTTGAGCTAGAGAACTTCCCCTCCACTTATCTCCTTGCTTGGTTTCATACTCTAGAGAGATTGAGTGAGACTCAAGTGCATGGCATTGAGAGTTGCATCTACTGGCACTTGATCTTCGAGTTTGCTGCGGATTGCTTGTTACTCTTGGGTGTTTCCCGACACCCTAGACGGCTTGGAGCAGCGGTGGTGATTGAGCTCACGATTGGAGACTTGTTCGAGCCTCACCAAGCGATTGTGAGGGGTTCTCGAGCCTTCCCCGCGGAAGTTCGCGAATTGGCTACTCTAGTGGAGCTCGTGGCTTAGAGGATCTCCATCTTGTGAGTGGATGTGCGGCACCCGCTGAGGGTTCAACTCTTGATAGTTGATTAGCTCGCGATCCATCAAGTGGGTGCATCGCCACAATGAGGAGTAGCTTGCCGAGAAGCAAGTGAACCTCGGTAAAAAATCTTGTGTCATCTTATTGCCGAGGATTTCATTTGTGTATGTGATCACGTTGATTGATTGGTGGTACATTGGACATATCTCTTCTCATCAACGTTGGTATATCTATTCAAGCTCTCTTCTTTACTTGTTGTTCTTTGCCTTGTTTAGCTTGAGTAGAATAGCTTATCTCATAGGAGTAATTTAGCCTAGTAACTTAGGTTGTTGGTATGAGCTAAAGATTATAGCCTTGTTGTTTACTAGAATTGTGTAGGTGGCTTGCATAGATTAGTTGTGCTAGTGCTAGAAGAGCTTCGCCATCTTATTTACTAACTTGTTGTTTAGTAAAGCTTGTAGAAAATTTAAATAGGCTATTCACCCCCCCTCTAGCCATTTGGACCTTACACGGGGACGCCATCGTGCCGGAGCAGGAGGAGGGAGAGGGAGGCAGCGAGGCGCGTGGCTCATGCGGCGCGCGTGGGGGCGGGGTACGAGGGCACGGCTCGACAGAGGAGCATTGCAGTGTGGGTGTGGCGGGTGTGGAGATGCCACGGTGGGGGAAGTGGCGGGAGGAATGAGCAGATGCGGGAAATGAGCAGTGGACGACGTCGGTCTGTCCGGACGTCTGGTTTGTATCATGTATCGTTATCGTATAATTCTAGCTTTAAATCAAATCAGTTTTTTTAAAACTTTTGTCAAATAAATTTATAGAAAAATAGTATTAAACATTTTGTCTCTATGTAGTAGGTTTATATTATGAAAATACTACCTCTCTGAAAAGATGCTATTTTAGGTTTGGATCGAGTCCTCAAACTTCCTTAATTTTAAGTTTATAGAAAATATTATTAACATCTATGACTCGAAAGTAGTTATATCAAAAAATATATCCTATGATATTAATCTAATGATCCATATTCATTATCATAAATGTAAATGATTTTTTGTATAGATTTAGTCAAACTTAAAATTGTTAGACTCTTTGAAAAATAAGAATTACACTCTTTTTAGGATAATGGCCCTGTTTGGCTGTGCTGATAAGCTGGCTGAAAAACACTACTGACTAATTTGTTGTGAGAGAAAAACATTGTTTCGCCTGAAAAAATAAGCTGAAAAAAAACGGATTATAAGCCGGGTGAACAGGGCCAATGATAGTTATTCGGTGGCATATGATATTATTGCATTGATTTAGTCGAACTCAAAATTGTTTGGCTTATCAAAAAAACGAAAATTGAGCTTTTTAGGACGGGGGAGTATATACACAGTACCACAATGAGGTGACAACTAAACTTTCCGTCCAAAAATACTGTCAGACTACCTTAATAAGTTTGTTTAACGAAGTTTACAAAAAATATCAACATTTATAACACCAAATATATATAAAAGCATATTTTATGATGAGTCTAATGACAATACTTATTCGGTGCAATATTTACATATTTAGTAAACTTCATCAAACTTAAGAAGATTTGACTTAGGATAAAATTATAGAATGGCATTCTTCTAGGGAACGGAGTTTTATATAATAGGATAACTCATCATGCCCATTCTTCTGGAGCTCTAAGCAATTCTATAGGTTGGTCTAAACTAAGGTTCTGTTTGGCCTCCACTTCACCAATGAAACTGTTTTTTCAACTTCAGCTCCACAAATATCTGTTCTAATGGAGCTAGAGCTATTTTTAGTGAACCATTTGGCAAAACAGCTCCTCGTAGTAGATGAAAATGTTAAAATGTTTATAATAATACCCTTACTCCTTCTCTCTTTCTTCCTTCTGCCAACACCTCTCATCCTCACCCTCCTTGCGCCTCTTTGGCCACGCGCCTCCCAGCCTTTTGACCAGCTGTGCGCCCTCCTGACTGGGTGCAAATCTGACATCCTCGCACGGTGGGGCCCATGGAAGTGGGTTGCTGTCACAGAACCTCATAATTATGATGGCCCACATGTACCCGTCATCGTCATAATGACCTCTGACAGCCGTACTTATGTTCCTCATAACTTAAAATGCCTACTTTCCTCCGAACAGGATTCAATCACAGGAGTATTGCAATATTACAACAGTTTATTCAAAATATTCAACAGAGTAAAGTAGCGGAAGTCTTACAATAACTTAAGTTTACAAATCAGTTTCCAAACCTCAAACCTTATATAGCATTATTACAAACCAGTAGTAGAGAAGTATCGGTAGTAACTTTATTACATCACACAAGCGAGGTGCCTTACCCAAAGGCCACACAGTCTACTCGTCGTCACTTTCTTCAGCCACAACGGTCATGCAACAAGGCTCAAAGCAGACTTGTTCATGAACCGCACCTGCAACAAGGGGTTCAACAAACCCTGAGTACGAGAGTACTCAACAAGACTTACCCGACTAAGAAAAAGACTCCAAGGGCATGCTAGCTTTAGGGAATCAAGGTACGGGTATTCAAGAATCAAATTTTCTTTTGCAGAAAAGCTTACTAAAGTAAGTCCTTACCTTCAATATTTTACTTTTACCATTGATGGTTCATTAACCAACTCTAGGTGATCCTAATCTAGATCAAATTAATTATCATCAAGACCTTTCTCCTTCTTTCTTTCAATTCCAGTTCTTAACTATGATGTTGGTGCAAGGCCAAGACTCCTTTCTCGTGGAGCAACGACGATTCGAACCGCTTCATTTACCCAGCTGGGGATTCCTAACCACACGACATATGTAGAACCGAATCTCGCATATATCAACTCTTACCCGAGTAACCCAAAACCAGAACGAGTCCATCGCTACCCGAGAGCACAGTACTCCTCGAACCCGGCCTGATTCTAGCCCCGAGGGTACACACTACTTTTGCCATCTCTCCACTCCCAGTGCGAGGTTAGACGTTCTCGTAATGGAATAGCCGAAGTAAGGCTTACCCAACATGGGCACATGGCCAGTACTAATAAATACTCCATGACGCGAGGGCCAACAACGTACGGTCCTTAACTGATAAGGCAGAAACAATACATTGAGACTCCTCTCCCAATACAAGTTAGCAGTGGCCAAACCACCCGCCCGATCTTATAAGTTCATTCTCGTATTTCAATATTCATTAAGTATGCCGTCATGGCCAAGTAAACATTCCATTTAAAAGCTTAACTTCTAAGCATAGCGAAGCATAGTATACAATTTCAGTAAAACAGGTAGCAAGGGTGATATCGCAATAATCAAGGATGATAATGCAGCAATTGGGTTATCACTCAACTCCTAATTACTTAATGCAATAAACCATAATATAAATAATAAAGATTTGTAAATATCAAGGTAGGGTTTAAATGCACTGGGGCTTGCCTTGCTCTGACGCGACGACTAACTCGGACTCACAGACTCCGACTTCTGGTCCGGAACCCACCGACGATAGCTCTTCTCCAGAGGCTTGCTCGGCAGCTTCGACTTCTTCGAAAGCGGGAACTACACGAGTATATAATATGTATTAACGTGATGCTTGATGATAAACATGATGCTTGATGATGATATGCCATGATTCACGACTTGAGTACAACTTTCCTCCGCGGTACGGTCGCAAAACAGTAAAACCTACTAACTAGTAGCGATAACTTAAGCGATACCAGCTTTTATCACTAAGTAAGTTACTAACGAGCTCAAACATGAAATTAAGGTGCCAAATATCACCAAAGATTAGTGACCTAGGGACATCACTCAATCAAAAGGGCACACAACACTTAAAGTTATCAATTTAACATTTATTTACTATTTAATTAATTAGGGCATAATTAATATTTGATCAAACTTCATCTAAACAAGCTTAAACTTTTTCTAGGGATTAAAAATGACCTAAAACAGTGTCACAATAAATTTCATGATTTTTGGATTAATAATTTAATTATTAAAATTCATGGAAGTTGCATTTAATATTTAATGGAACTAATTAAATCTCCTACACAAAGTAATCAAATTTGACATTTAACATTTTTCCTAGGTAGTTTACACATTGAGAAGCTCATAAAAAAATTTTCATGAATTTTGGAACTCTACACAATTTTTAATGAAATAAACAAATAGAATTACTATTCATAATTTTGAAAAAGAAAAACAAAATCGAACTCGGGCCGATTCCCTTCTCTCTCTGGTCCAGCCCAGCCGAGTGGTCCACTCGCGCACCCGCGCCTGCATTCGCCCGCGCGGCCCAGCATCACGGCCCAGCAGCGGCCGCGCCCGCGCGCACGCGCGTGCTCTCTCTCTCGCTCACTGACAGGCGGACCCCAGCTGTCATCCCTCACCTTCACCTCCCTCGCTCTCTCCCGCGCGCTCAGTCATGCCCGCGCGGTGGCCGGCCGGCGAGCATCGCGTCGGTCACCCAACCGAGCGGCTCTACAGCATCTACACAACCTAGCGAACCCATTTTACTAACTTACAGCTCGACTCGAGCTCCAGTGACCCGCTACCGATGGCGATGGCGGCACGGTGGCCACGGTACGTAGCACGCCAGCGCAAACACAGCGGTACAGACCAAATTGAGGGTACGGGGAGCATCAGTGGCTCACCACGGTTGTAGTGGTGCTCTCGGTGGTGACGGGGAGAGGCCGGGTTGGCCTGGCCACAGCAAGGCGAGGGTGGCGGTCGGTCGCCGGAGGTGGACACGGGAGCAGGCGGTGCGGAGGCTCGGGTGAGAAAAAGGCGAACTCAGGTGGTTCACGAGATGCGCGAGGACGAGGCGACTCTATTGGTGCAGTTTGTGCGGCCGGTGGCGGCTTGACAGCAGCAGCGGCGAGCGGCGGAGCTGTGCGGCGGCGGTGGCGAAAACAGGGAAGAAGAAAACATTTCACGGTGACCCGGTCATACTTATAGGCCACGGCCGCGGCAACAGTGCCGGAAGGCGCTCCTCGTCACGCTGGCGTTCCTGGTCGCGCGGGAAGAGCCTAGATGGCCACGGCGGTGCTCCGGCGCTCATACCGGCCGGTGGCCGGCCGCCATTGGTCGTCCACTGTAGCACCTCCCCCGCCCAAATTTTAAAATTCAAACTATTTTTCTCAAATTACTCCCAAATTCATGTAACAACTTGAAAAATTCCCAAGATATGAAATCTTCATAATTTCAAGCTCTACAAGTTTTGTATTGAACACTTTTTCAAATTCTAACTGGATTTTGAAATTTGAGTTTAAATTCAAAAGGGGACACTTTTTGGAAATTTGGTAATTTAGAAATTACTTGGGATTTTTTATTGAAACTTCAAAATCTCCAAACACCAAAGTTGTACATCTACACAAGACCTACAAATTTTCTGTTCAAAACATTTTCAAATTCTGCCTCCATTTTGAAATTTGAGTTTGGGACAAAAAGGGGTTAAATCTAAAATTTGTTTATTTTCAAAATTGCTCCACATTTTACACTATAACTTTGAAAACTCAAAACACCAAAGTTGTAGCCCTTGAAAAGTTCTACAAACTTGGTTTTGAACTTTCTCCCAAATTTTGCTTAAATTGTGAATTATTTAAAAAGGGTAAAACAGGGTTTTGAAATTTAGGGTTTTTGGAGGAATTTGCAATTGGAATTTGTTGCTACCCTAATTAGTGAGTACTTAATGATCAAACCATCATCCAAGGGCATCATTTGGTCTAACGTGACATGGTTGACCAAATGTTACTTTTGGTTGACCAATTTAGCTTTTTAAATTCTTTTACATTTTCCCCAAATTTGAATTTAAATTCGAATCGGAAAACTCGTGGCAAGTTTTTGGACTCCAACTCAAACTCGAACTTGGAGCTTCATTTTATGTGATGTACTTGAGCTCATACCCTACACTTGACACTAGTGTGCAACACAGTCATATGTGGTGGAATCGCCCAGTTTAGCACGCTTTCAGGGCGCTTGCCTTCCACTAGGCACTAAGAGCCCTGAAAGTGAGCTAAACCAGATGATTCCGTCGAGCACACCCGACGGGAGAACTCGAACGCTCCACGTTTTGCACCCAGGATCCAATAATGAGTACAAACTTACAATACTTAGTCCATTTCAAACAACACAGAGTCTTGAAATAGTTCTTACAATACCAGAGGTTAAGAGTGCAACAATTAACAGCGAAAATGAAAATAACATCTAGCGGACATGGTGAGAATCCGACTGTGCCCATCAGAAGAATCCTCCACACAAGACAAACCTGCTCAAAGTGCACCTGCAACAAGGGTAGAAATAAACCCTGAGTACACAATGTACTCGCAAGACTTACCCGACTGGGAAATATATTTCCCGACTCTCAAGGATCATGATAGGCTTTATGGCTTGTGGGTTTTCTTGTTTGCGGAAAACAGCACTAAAGTGTGTCCTTAATTTCTTAACTTTTAAAAGCCATATTTTATTCATTAACCAACAGTCTATGTAAGCACCTATGCTATAATCAACAAGAGTTGAGCAAAACAGGATCATTTCTCCCTCTTTCAATTTCCAATTCTTACTACGATGCCAGAGCGTAGTCAAGCCGTACCGTCACGCAGAAACGGCGATTCGTGAATCAATGTGCCCAGCTGGGTACCCCGAAAAAAAAACACACGCCTCGCTTGTACCCCAGGCACAAGCAAGACCAACCCGTTCCCCTCCTGTCACAGGTTTCCAGGTCCCCGTCCAAACTTGGACTCCTAGCTCCCGTATTCGAGACCCGGCCTCAATACGGTGCTAAGACCTCCACCTATCCCCGCCTCCAATCAGTCGGTCCGAAAAGAGCCGGAGCCCATGACAAGAGAGTAACAAGTCTTTCTAGCCCCCATCCGCTAGTATGTGCTCGGGATAAGGAGATCTGTGACTTGACCAGGGTCCATGCAACGAACGGTCCTTAATTGACACGGACAGGGAAACAGTGCAACCCAATTGCGCCCCGTGGCCGCGGGACACAAATGGCTACACCCACCAATAACCATACCACATCCCTGCCCTGTCGCCATTTTCCTTCCACCATTTTATCCGATGTAATAATCATTAGAGTAACTCCCTATTGTGAGCAACGACAGGTTACTCACCCTACCGATGATCCTAAGCGAAGCAACTATACGATCCTGTACTAGTAAGACTCATTGGGTATAAATATATATGCATGTGGGTATCATAGAATTTCTGTAACTTAAATGCACAACATTTAAATATATATCAGATTTGTAAAAAATAAGGGTTATGCACCGGGGCTTGCCTTGGGCAGGTGCACAGTCAGAGGCGTCAGTAGCGGGCGGCTCCTGGAACTCCTTAGGTACGAAGATTTCCTCCTCGTATTCCTCGATGACCTCCTCGTAGTCTGGCTCCTCCGCGGCCACGTACTCGACTCCCTCGTGATCTACATGCATGCAAAATAGTACCACACTTAAAAAGGTGATAACGATAACTCTAATAGCTAATATGCTAAGCTATCATTCTTTCTACTAACAAGGTTGACTTGCTGCAAAACGACTCCAGCAACTAACAAGCGCACCATTTCCGATTACCGAATTACTACCAACACTACCAGGGAAACCCAGTTACCCTAACGAACAAGCTATTCGAAGGCTATACAAAATTACAGCAAGCATCTAACAAAGATCAGGAAGCCACCGTAAAAACTTTAGAGCTAGAGCTATCCTAGATTTGCCACAAAATTTTTCCTACAGAAGGTTGCATTAACATTCGCCACTTTACGCAAAGATTTAATCGACCGAGCATCACTACAGCTACACGCGAAGTAATTACATCCACTGCTAGAGGATGCAATTACCGATCTAACAAAACTGGTCTCGCAATTTTTTGGATGCTTAACTAATTTATTACGATTTTCCAAAGCATAGTCATTTACATGAAATCATGAGTTAATTGATTTACTTAAAAGAAAAGAACCTCAACTGACCATGCGGCCCAACCAACTTGGCCCACCCGAGCCCATGCGCGCGCGCACCTGCCGCCGCGGCCCAGCAACACGTGGCCCGCGAGCGCCGGGCGGCCCACGCGGACAGCCCGCACGCGCGCCCCGGCAAACTTGCAACCAAGCCCCTGAACTGCCTAGAAATCTGCGACCAACCTATGCACTATTCCCCCGAGTCTGCCAATAAGCACACACGACCCTGGCAAAACTCATCTTCGCAACAGGGAAGTCCCCGCACTCCCCCGCGCTCGGCGGCGCGGCGCCGGCCGGCAACCCGCGGCCACCCCAGTCCACTAGGGCTCGCAGAGACCAAGCCCGTGAACCGACCTCAGACCCGGACCCTAAGCCTTGCCCTAAGCGGCGGTGTGGAGCAGCGCGGCGCCCCGGAGCAAGCGGCCCACGGTAAGCGGCCAAGCGAGACGGCGGCGCCGACGTTCCGGTGTCGCAGAGCGGCTGCTGGCCTAACAAGCTAGCTCATGAGCACCAGAAGCCTACCTAATGCCTGGCCGAGGTGATAGTTGAAGGAAGAGTTGGCGGAGTTGGGCTGGCCACGCACAACCGGGCGGTGCGGCGACGCTCAGAGGTGGACACGGCCGCGCCAGGTGCTACGCGAAGCAGTAGAGGCACAGTGGAGGCGCGCAGGGTGAAGAGGGTTCCGAGACGAGCTAGGTGATGCAGCCAATTGGCTCGAGATAGTCTGAGGTATGGCGGCCCACGGTGAGGGCGGTTCGACGCTGATGTCGCGGTGGCGGGCGGTGCTCCTAAAATTGGGGTTCGGGGGGGAGGACAAGGCTCGAGGCGGGACGGGACAGGCAGCGGCAGCTCCACAGCGAAGCAGCGAACGTGCGGAGCGGACGCAGACGGCCCCAGCCTGCCGGCGGGCGATGGTGCGGGCCCGACGGCCATGGCGGCAGAGGCGAAAGGGGGGGGTCAACCCTCGGGTCACATCCCTGGGCGAGCTAGGGTCAACTGGACAAGGCGACACACGCGCATGATTTTTGTCGGACGCGCGTGCTAGCGATGCAGGAGGGACGTGCGCGAGCAGCGGCCGGTCGACCTGCAGCGGCGCAGGGAGGGGCAGGGCATGGGCGCGACACCGCAGCCCTGACCACGATCTCGTCACCGCACGCGACAAGAGGGGGGCAAGGGCAGCGCGGGAAGGCGCGGGCAGTGATCGGTCGCGGCCGGCCGGACGCGCTCGCCTGCCCCGCCCGACAGCGCGGCCGAGCGCAGGCACGGAATGGCCCGAGCTGGTGACCACGAACACAGAGCCGACAACCGCGACTAGGTGACACACACGGATTTTAAAGCACGCGAAACTACTGTCCTAGCTACGGTACGGTAAAAAAACAATTTTTGGTTTTTCCAATTCGATTTCCAATCTACCCGAAAAACTAGCTAGCCAATTTACTTCACCATCGCAAGGGTTGCATTACACTCCTCAAAAATAGTACTTCAAAACTCGTTAAAGTGTTATATACAAGTTCTATAACAGTTTTGTTAAGTAAAATTTGTTTTTGAACCTTAATCGCTACAACATGATCATTGCGGCAACCTTCAATTGATATTTTCATTAGCTAAATCGATTTACTAAAATGATTCCACGAACTTGGCACAAGCTAAAACACATAAGTAAAATGCTCATGACACGTTTTAGTGCAAAGTTACACGCGGTAACACCGAGGGTGTTACATCATACACCTCAAATTACGCAGGGCATGGACTAAGTATTTGCGGTGTTATTCGAAATTAGGGTTTTCGGTTCGGATCACACCACTGAGAAGCACATCCAATCTAGATAAGTAAACTCGTTTTAGTTGATGCATAACAAGGTTGACCTAATCATGGATGCTTTGCGATGCATTATGATGACATGGCTGATTAATTAGCAACTATAACACCCGGGGAGTTACAGTTGGAGTTGGGTGAAGCTATTATTTTTGGCTTCATCCCACCCCAAACATCTGTGGGAGCATGACTTTAGAGGCTCCTTGAGTGGATTATTTTGGTTTACTATGTTTGGCACAAAACGGCTCCAAACAGCATCTGGAGCCATTTGTAGAGCTATACCAAATGGGGCCTAAACTAATTTAAATTTGACTAAGCTTATAGAAAATAGTATCAATATTTTATGACTCTAGATTGGTCACTACCCTAGAATAGACAAATCTCTAACCCCTCAACACTGCTAGGATTTGAACTCAAACCTTGGTGTTCTTGTTCCCTTGAGCATACAACCAACTAAGCTATGTGTCGGATGATTTAGCTCCGACCTAGAAACGTGATTGCGTAGATGGAATCAGATGGTAACACACGAGACATGAGGGTTTATATTGGTTCGGGGCGCGGTGGCACGCTAAACCCTACTCCGGTGGTGCTACGGCTGCTCTTGTATTTGTATGCTCAATTACAGAGGTTGTTGCTCTTAGCTACGTAGTAGATTGGAATTAGAGAGATTGGATCCCAAGCCTGAGGTCTCTACCCCCTTTATATAGGCAGAGGGGGTAGGGTTACAATGAGGGCGATCGGGCTAACAGATTGGATTCCTTGTTTGTTATATGGAATGCGTAACAGATTGATCGATCCTGGCTATCGTCTAGATACGCCTATCTTGGATATCTTCGGCTTGCCTTGGTCTCCACGTTGGTCAATCGCCCTAGCCCTTCGTGGACCTCTTCCTTGACGGCCGCTAGGCCGATAGCTTGGCCATTGTCACATATACGAGCGGTGCGGGTACCCCTGGCCCATATATTTGACACTATGCGACATATGTGACTATATAGCTGACGCTATTCTTTCAACTACACAATTTCAAATCTTATATTGTATATTTAACACTCCAAACGATCTTCAAATGAAAAAAAGTTGTTAACTGCAAAGTTGTAGGTCTTGTCAAATACTACAACTTTGATGTTGAGTTTGTCTCCATTCATCATTGTTCATCATCTCAAATCTGATCTGAGAACTTATACTGGATTGAATAGTTAGACTTGTAAACCATATTAAATTAAAAAGCTATCAATTATGAAGTTTTAGATCTCTTAAAACTCTACAATTTTTAATATGATCTTATATGAAAAGGTTATGAGTTTTTTATGAAAAAAAGTCTACCACTGTCGGTACAAGCCATGACTGGTTGAAGCCATGAACTGTAGTGATAGGTCACCTATCACTGCCGGTTGTCCTATTACTATCGGTTGAAGCCATAAATGGACGGTGATGCTCTATCAGTGTCGGTTCCAATATAACCGGTAGTGATAGGCTGACACTCGACAGTAAAGATCTTTCCTGGCATAGTGGGTATTAACATAAAAATAATTTATGGGTAATCTAATGAAGTACTATAAATATCAGTGTTCAGCAAATTTGATCAAACTCCAAGTGATTTGACTTATGACAAAGCTTCAAAGCTAGAAGCCTAGAATTGTAAACTTTTGGGATGGATCGGAGGAAGTACTAGTAAACTAGCTGTAGATCGAAGTCACAGAACTGAGTTCTTTTTCGTAGGTTAAACGACTGTTTGGTTCCTCGCCGATGCTCGCCACGCTACACACGGCCGCTAAGTACGAAACCTGGCTGGTGTTTGGTTTGCGTACCATCCATGGCTGCCGGCCCTAAGATTCTTCAGTTCATTTCTTTGTTACTATAATTTTCGCCACCCTTATGGGCTGTGGTGGCCGTTTTCTTCGTCTAAGTTTCGGCGACGCCACAAGCCCACTGGTGCGTGGCAGGTCTTGGTCGGCGACGTACGCTGATTAAGGTCTTGTTTAGATGCCATCTAAATTCTAAGTTTTTTCACTATCTCTCCATCACATTAATTTTTAGCTGCTTACATGAAGTATTAAATATAGGTAAAAAAAATAACTAATTACATAGTTTAGTTGGAAATCACGAGATGAATCTTTTGAGCTAGTCAGTTCACGATTAAACAATATTTACCAAATAAGACGAAAATAATACTATTTATCAGATTAATTTTTTTTTGCAAAGTTAACAAGGCCTAAGTGATCCTTCAGCTCGATCCCTCTCTGTCACATGAAAATGCATGCATGCATGCTTGCGTTGCGTGGACGCCATCAGTGTGAGGTCTTGTCGTCGTACGTGTGTTTGGCTGCTATATATCGACGTACGACGACGCAGCAATGCCAGGCCTTTTCCGGCGTCTTTCTAGCTGCCTGCGGGAAGCAGGAGTAGCTAGCTTCTGCTTCCCGCCAAGAGCTACTGCAGCATGCACGCTCACACACTCACACAGTGACACAGAGGTAGCTGTTCATCATCGGCTGCGACTCATTAGACTATCTCCAACCGTGGAGACCCAAACGCGGTACCCATCCTCTGATTTGGGTGATGCACAGTAAGAGAGAGCGGCACCCAATAGCTACCTTCTCCAACAGCGTACCCATTCCTCCGCTCTCGTCGTCGCTACCCCGCCGGAGCTCGAAGCCGCCGAAGTCGCTGGAGCTCGAAGCCGCCGGAGCTTGAAGCCGCCGGAGCCTCCCTCGTCCCTCTGCTCCTCCCCGTCGCCGCTGCAGGCCGAGATCCAGGCGCGGATCCAGCGGCTCCACCGGCGGCACCGGCGGCGCAGACGCGGCCTCCACGGCGGCGCGAGCGGACGCGACCTCCATGGCGCGAGCGGACGGCGGCGCGGACGCGGCCTCCACGGCGGCTCGCGGCCTCCAATCCACCGGCGGCTCGCGGACGCGTCCTCCACCAGCGGCTCGCGGACGCGACCTCCACCTCGCCGTCGTCGTCTGCTCCACCTCGACGGGCCCACCAAGACGAGCGCCAGCGCTTTGGGTCGCCTCTCTCGGCGACGCATAGTTGCGTTCCGGATCGGCAGCCACGCAAAATGCGTCTTCTGTCTGGGTTCTCCGTTGGAGAGCGATTTCTCAACCTAAAAGCACTGTGCACGATGCAAAATGCCTATGCCTCTCCTTGTTGGAGACAGCCTTATAGCTACCTATAGTGTCCAGGCTTGTTAACAGACACCATCACACCAAAATACAAAAAGTTTTCAAGATTTTCCGTCACATCGCATATATCAGTATATATATAGAGCACTAAATATAGGTAAATAAATAACTAATTACATAATTTGTCTGTAAATGTCGAGACGAATCTTTTGAATCTAGTTAATCCATGATTGAATAAAGTTTGTCAAATAAACAAAAAGTGCTACAGTACTTGTTTTAAAGCCATAAGGATGTATGGATCCGTCTCTATGTGTGCAGTGCAGCTAGGGTGAAAAGCTAGGGTTTTTGTAAAGCAAAGGACGAACTACGCTCCCTACTACGCAAGCTAGTTGACAGGTAGGTGTGGAATATTTAACTCATTGCCACTTTTAGGGGAGAGTGGCAACAGATTTGCCACCCACGTGAGAGAAGTGGATGTGAGAGGAATTAATTGACCGTGGCTAAGAGTGGCAAATAGTTAAATGTCCCGGTAGGTGTGGGAATCATCTAACCCCTGCTGCTCTGCACCATATATGAGCTAGCATGCACGACCTTTTTATTTTATTTAAGCCTTGTTTAGTTCTCTAATTTGGAGATGACTAAATCATTGTAGCATATCGTAGCATTTTGTTTTTATTTGTTAATAATTATCCAAACATTGATTAATTAGGCTTAAAATGTTCGTCTCGCAATGTACAACAAAACTGTGCAATTAGTTTTTGATTTCATCTACATTTAATACTCTATGCATGTGCTGGCATTTTTGTTTTTATTTGGTAATAATTGTCCAAACATTGATTAATTAGGCTCAAAATGTTCGTCTCGCAAAGTACAACAAAACTGTGCAATTAGTTTTTGATTTCATCTACATTTAGTACTCCATGCATGTGCCGACATTTTGATGTAACGAGAAATCTTCTTTTTGCATAGTAGAATTTGGCCCAAAGTTGAGGAACTAAACAAGACCTTAAAAGTACGACCAGTAATGCAAGTTTGCATGTGACCTGCTACAACATATTGGGCGCACTATATTATTATGTGACAGATAAGGCTATGCATATACTAGACACATCATCATGGACGGTTCTCTAAAACTGTCTGGATAAACAATGTATGCATATATACATATATATTATCATGAACGATAGATGATCCTATCTGGGAGCTTAATTATATTACTCATAACCTTTATTATGACCCTGCTTGATGCTGAAATATTAAGAAACATGGTTAATACATTCTCACTCTATTAGTCTATTACATTCTCAGGAAAAAAAATGTACTAGAGCGAGAAGGATGGTGCAGTACAATACTACTAGAGTGAGAAGGCTGGACTGAGAGAAGACGGATCGAGGGACAAAAGAAGGAAATTAAAAGGGGTGGGAATGAAGGACGAAGGATCCATGCTGGGTCTCATATTCTTGTCATGGGTCTATATGTTCACCGGAAGTGCGGGAGTGAGGGGCGATAATCGAAATAAATTACCATGCTTTAATAATAATAATAATAATAATAATAATAATAATAATAATAATAATAATAATAATAATAATAATAATAATAATAATATATTTATATGTATAGATGTATAGGTCTGACGGTCTATCATGCGTCATTTTCTTCGGCCTTGAATATAAATCGTGTTGGTTTGTCCTAGCTAATAAAACCTATTTGGCTCAACTACGAATGTCAGACATTTTGTATCCATTCATCACAACATAAAATTAACGTTACTAGAGATTTATTCGTGGAATGGACTTATACTTAGGAACTAGTGTTTTTCTCTCTCTGTTGGTTGAGGATACAATGCAATCAGACCGTCCTAAATTAATTAACCAATAAAATATATGCTCATTGCTGGACTAGCTATTCAGGAATGTGCTGTAAAAACGGCGGTACACATATATAGTAACTAGAAGCATGCCCTGCGCATTACTGCTGGAATTTCTTAAAATAAAATAGTTGCATACGTGAGATAGATCTACATGTTCTTGTATTGAATCTTAACAAAATTGGGCATGGCAATAAAAAATTAAAAGAATTAGATCAAACTATAAGATGATGGAACAACAAAACAAATAACAATATATATACTTCTTATGTATTGATAATTAGTGGAGGTGATGTGGATGAATTACATTAATAGGTTGAAAGTTAGTGGGCTAACTTGGCATAGTGGGAGATGATGTAGATAGTTAATGAGAAATGACGTGGATAGCTTGCAAACTAAGATATAGAACTTCTAGTGGGGTTTAAAAATATAAGACATATATAGGTATAGGGCCATGTTTAGATATGGCAATTTTTTTAAAAAAAACACTATAGCACTTTCGTTTGTATTTGACAACCTTTGTCCAATTATGGATTAACTAGGCTCAAAAGATTTGTCTCGACATTTACAAACAAACTGTGCAATTAGTTATTTTTTTACCTATATTTAATACTCTATATATATGCCGGCATATGCGATGTGACGAAGAATCTTGAAAACTTTTTAAATTTTGGAGCCAACTAAACATGGCCTACATATAGATAAATTGCAGTAGTCATTTCCTCACAGTGACAGTGGGGTTGTTTAGTTGGCAAAAATTTTGGCAAAATGCAACTGTAGCATTTTTTTTGTTATTTGGTAATTAGTGTCCAATCATGGTCTAATTAGGCTTAAAAGATTCGTCTCGTCTATTTCGTCTAAACTGTGTAATTAGTTTTATTTTTTATCTATATTTAATGTTTCATACATGCGTCTAAAGATTCGATGTGACGGAGAATCTACTGTTTTTTTATAAAATTTTTTGGAACCAAACGCTGCCAGTATTGGCGATGTAAGCTAGACTCATTTTGATCTATGCATGTATACGTACAATCAAATATGACAGGGGAGGCTTAGCTAGCTAGGTTTTTGTGCAGCATGCATGTCCCTGTGATCGGACAGAGAGAGAGATACGTGTACAGCAGCAGCTCTGCATGCGTTGCAGCTACCACTGTATAGCTGATTCGCTTGGGCTGAAAATAAGTAGTTGAAAGTACTGTTGGCTGATTTATGTGAAAGAAAAACACTGCTGACTGACTGAAAATAAACGGCTGAAAGCTCAAGCGAACAGGCTGATAGCTAGTGTACGTAGAAAGGTTCAGTAGTCGACAGATCTGCTGGGTCGTCGGCTCGTCGCCCTTCATCCTGTTCGTTCCGCTGGTTCAGCCAAATCAGCAGCCATCCAACAGTGTTTTTCTCTCATAGTAAATCAGCGAACAATATTTTCAGCCACATTAATCCAGCGAAACGAACAGGCTGCTTGTTGTTGGTTTCTCCATGATCTGGCGCTGGCGAGCACCATTATTTGTGTTTATGGCGTCGCAGAGACAAAGATTGTACGTACAAGGACAAGTACACTGGCCGATCAGATCGATCACTATTGCAAGCCGTCGACGTCGGCGATAGATCTCGATCGAGGCAGGAGCTGCAGCGCTGACGACGACGCATGCATGCAGAGAAAAAGTAGCGGCCAGCGCGGCCCGATCGATGCAACCAAATACAAGGCCAAGCAATCTAAATGTGTAGCATATTACTGTAGCATTGTGTCAATGGGGCTTTGCCTTGTCATTGCTCATGTAGCTAGGAGTACACTTATTTACCACTCCTACATGTATGCAGGCAGATAGAGTGTGTGTGAGAGAGAGCAAGCGAGCGAGCGAGCTCGGACAACTCAAATAATAGGTGGTCTATATCAGCGTGATGCACATTATATTTTTTAGGGCCAAGCTCACAATACAGTACTCTCTCCATCTCAAATTATAAAATCATTTCAATTTTCTTAGAGAGACAAATCATCTTAAGTTTGACCAAATTTATATAATAAAATAATAACATTTATGATGTCAAATAAGCATCATTAGATTCTTTATCAATTATATTTTTATAGTATATATATTTGATGTTATAAACCTTTGTAATTCTTTCTTTATAATTCTAATCAAACTTGAGATGCTTTGACTTCTTAAGAAAGTTCGAATGACTTATAATTTGGAATTAGAGGGAGTAGTAAGGTATGGCAGCTCACCATATCTTAAATTTTCAGCTATTCTCACCACTAAATCACTCTATCAAAGAAGATGAAGTTTCGATGAAATATAAAAAAAGTTATCAGCCAGCGGCCAGAGGAAGACAAAGCAGCCAACCGTTACGTGGACCTGCTCCTGAGCTGCTACTGTATATACGTGCTTTTGGGCTGCTACTGTATACGGGCTGCGTGCTTTCGGCCACCTTTGCCATGGGCCTGCATTGCTGCGGACAGCTTACCAGCATCCAGGACTCCACGTCCACGCCACGCACAAGGGCCACGAGATTGGACGGGAACGAGGGTGCTCATTGTACCGTACCGCTCCGCTCGTGGGCTGAGATGTTGGGCCCCGTGTACGTAATTTCAGGAGAAAAAACAACTTTGCCCTTGCTGACATCATCATTTATACTAAATATTTGGAATTAAGAGCATGATTTTGCTTCCAAAATATGTCTAGTCAAAGATTTGGCAAGCCATGATTTTAGATATTGTTTAGTTTATTACTACCAAAACTTGTCAACCTCTCACATTTGGCTTGTCAAATCCATGACAATTATTTTTACTTAACTTTGGCTTGCTAAATCCTTGACATGGCAAATTTTGGTCGCAAATCAATCAGGCCCTAAAAAGGTCATGGTTGACAAACCTAGCATCCAAAAAAATTCCAACTTATCGTTGCATTTAATAGAATTATAATCCTTCAAAACAAGACCCTACTTGGTATATTCAGATAAAAAGTTATTAAATAATATTTAATCATGAAGATAAACCATTTTTTTGTCAACGTTTGATGACTAGGAACAATGTTCCGCATTAAGAAGAAACATGTTCGAGATTTAGGACAATAATGTTTCGGATGTACAATACAATTATATGTTTATATGTGAATGATAATCTATACTATCTGTCTATATTATTATTAAAAATAGAACATCTCACATATACTTTGTAAATAAACAATTAAAATATACCACAAAACATCATATAGAAACTACGCGAATAACCTAATACACTATAAATATATTATGAGCACTATGTGAACAGTTCAAAGTACATCGTGATCATGGAACATCACATTGATACTCCTTGAACATGTCATGGGTACTATACCAACATTGCAAAATACAATATTTATGGAACATGAATCTATGTAAAAAACAAAATACACCATGGAACGACATCTCAATAAATCTATGAGACTTTGTGTTTGCATTCCTATCACTTTGCTAGAACACATAACAAATGCACAAATTATTTCTATAGCTAAGCAAAGTTAAATGTTTTGGTACCTGTTGTAACCAACACAAATGCAAAACAAAAATAAAATCAAGAAGGAAAAATAAAAGTAAAGTAAAATAAAATGAAATGAAAAAACGTATAAATACAAAAGAAAACTGGAATACAAAACAAAAGAAAATGATAAAAAAGAAACAAAAAGAATAAGAACAAAAATGCATCGACAAAAAACTATGACAAGCATCCACCTCCATCACGCACATACATGTAGTTGTCTGACCAGCCTTGTTCATTTCATCCCTAAACCATGGGGTGTTGGGGGTGATTAGGAGAGATTGAGAGAGATTTTAACTTGTAGAGGATTTAATCCCTTCAATCCCACAACGCCTTTGGTTTAAGAATAAAACAAATAGGGCATAAAGAAATTAACGACCCAAAACCAAAACCGTAAATGCATTTGATACATACGAACAAGCTGGTGGCATTCCGCTATGGCCCAAGCGTTCGAACGCGATAATTGATGTAAAATATAACACGTATAGATTGTCGCTCAGGTACCATAAAAATAATCGAAGATACATTATGGAATATCTCATTCATACTACGTGAACATCCCATGATTCATCTTAAAACATCTTATGGATATAGTATGAATAAACAAAAATAACTCATAGAACATCACATCTATACTGTGTCAATATGATGCTGATAGCCATCACTCTTAGTTAGTTAATATTTGTTTAAAAAAGGAACATAAATAAATATGATGCTGCAATATGTTGTAAGATATATATATATAGTGTGTTGGTGTTCAACTTCGAACACGAGAGGAGAGGACAATGAGAGGGAGAGAGCAAATGAATGATGGGCCAAAGGTCCTCTCCACTTCCCCCTCACCCCCCTTCTATAGGGGAGTTGGGAGATGGAGGCTTTCATTCCTTCCCCTAGTGGGATTATAGTTACAAGTGAATCCATGAAACATACAAATGAACTCTAAGCATTCACAAACTAGTCCCTAGTATTAACGAATTGGGCCTTTCTAAGTAATGGGGTTTCCTTATATATGATACACCCCATCACAGTGTTAGAATCCTAGACTTAGCTCCAAACTCTAGCATAGCGAACAGAGTCTGCATAAAGCGGAGTGTCTGTGTATATCATGTAATAACAAGCATACAACATAACATCTAGACACCACATATATTTATCAACAGACATAGCGATCAAACAATAATTGTGCCACATGATACAACACTAGCATAAGGAGAAGTATCTAGTTAATTTCAAACGACCAGTTAAATTACCACCAAAAACATCATCCAATTCAGGTATCACCTAGGAGCAAGAATCGTTGGAAGTGTCATCTAAATGGGGCATCACCCATGAGCAAAAATCAAGAGAAGACAACATTCACAGAACTATCAGTAGTCATTAGCAATTGAGGCAGTGTAATAACTTCTCGCCTAGTGAGATCAATGGATAAAACAAAACCTATATTTAAACTATCACTAATTATTAGCAATTGAGACAATGTAATGACTTCTCTCGTAGTGAGAAATAGAGAAATCAGAATATCAATTTCAGAAGAAGATGGTGCCATTGTTCTTCGCACCAGGTGGCAGCGGTGAGGGCGGACGACTATCCCGTTGCTATGGCGGCGCTGTTGGAGCGGTGGAACATGTTTCTCTCGCTCTTGACCAAATTTGCATGCCGTTTAGTATTGACGCGAATTACATTCATCGATCGAGTTGCCTTCCCTTTCTGCAAGGAATCGGCCTCCAAGCTAAGCGGCACCTCAGGAATCTTGAACGCACCTACATGGTGCCTCCCATCCTAGCACCACGCGCATCCTCGCTCTACCGATGACGCTTGAGCAAGAAACGCTCCTTTGCCTATACGCCGCTATGTGGAGCAAGTTTGGGATGATCGTGGAGGTCATTTGGGACATCGAAGCCATCGAGGCCTTGGCCCGTGACACCGGCGTCAGCCCTGCCCACGCCGCCATGCGCAATATTCAGGACAAAGTGTTGCTCCTCCTCCATGACCCGGAGAGGTTGTAGGAGGAGATTGCCCAAGTGCGCTCTGACATCGCGCGCTAGGGTGATGATCCTGGTGAGGTGCATGAGAACAAGTAAGCATGTTTGTCTTGTCCATCACCTTAGTCCAGGAAGGCAAGAAGTCGATGACAATCACACTCCACACCATGAATGAAGTTGCATATTCATCCTTGTTACTGTTAGTACATCATCCGTTGTGAATTTGTGTTGCTTGGCCAGAGGTGACGATAAGTTGACCCCAACAAGATGAGATATGTCCTCTAGTTTGAGAACCATTCATTGAATCTGCTATACTAAGGCAGATTGTTTCCTTGTTTAGCTCTTTCAACCTTTGATAAGGCTACATGAGTCATATTTTGCAATAGCATAATGCATGCAATTCCTTAAGAGAGTAAGTGCGAGTCGTTAGCAAGCATGATTTCACACCTTGAATGAGAGAAGGTGCATAGTCATCTCTACTACTAGTAATTTACCAGGATGCGAGATGGCAAGCACACCTTGGATGAGAAATGTTATATGCTTAATTCTGCCATTGGAGGCATTATTTGATCTAACTGGCTTTCAATTTCATTAGTACCCACAAGCTGGTGTAACCTGTAGTTACCGTATTCATCTATGTTACTAGTATAGTAGTGTGCATGGAAATGACGTAGAAAAACCATTCAGTTTACAAGAGCTCAAGTATGCCGACCATATATCACAAGGACTAACAACAACCATGCACTTGAACGCGTATATATTAAATCCGATTGTCTATTGAGTGCCTAAGAAGGATCTCGATGACACAACTTTTAAAACTTAGGATCACATTTCTTTTATAGAGTACAACACATAGGTTTTTGCATCAGAAATAATATTACAAACCAGAGTGCTTGAAATACTAATTAGTACAATACCAAATTCACCAGTAGGCTAAAGCAACATAAGTTTAAAATGCTCACAAAACCATAGGATCAAATTTCTACAACTAGGATGACAACAACCACATAAACAGAAGCAAAGATAGTGTTTCCAGCCCCCACCCCTTCACTTTGAGATGGCTTCTCAAATTCCTTTCCAGGTTTGGTTTTTTTTGCAGGGGGTTGATTACGAGATTCTCCCACTTTGATTCCATTTTTTAGCGCTCTCTCAATTCCTTCTTCTATTATTTATCTTTCAAAGCCAAAGTCTATTACAAACATGCGATTTTTTTAAATAATATTTTTAATGATTAATTGCAAATGTAGCATTTGGTTAAAAAGAGTTGCAGATCTAGTAGCCTGTCGGCCACTAGATAGCCAACCGGAGACCGGTTTCTGGAGTGCTGACAGGTCCCTATCAGCCATCCAACAGCCGACAAGGCTCCGGAGCGGGCTGGCTCGTACGGCAAGGCCTATCGGCCGTGCGGGGGCCGATCAGGCCCTGTCGGCTATCCGCTGGCCGATAGTCCGAAAAGCCGGCGCGTCTTCTTCCTTCCCTCTCGCTCACGCTCGCTCTCTCTCTCTCTCTCACTGTGGCGCCGTCAGTCGCCGCCGCCACTCGCCCACCCCACCGCGCGGGCGGCCTCCCTATGCCGGCCGGCGCCGAATCTAGCGGAGGGCTTGCCGCCGCCCCTCCCCCCTGCTCGCCAGCGTTTGCTTGCCCGGCACTGTGCAAGTAAGGTTTTTTTTTGTAAATTTAGATTTCAGTTTTTTAGTTAGTTTATTTAGATTTGTTAGTTTAGTTAGATATGGTTAGGGTTAGATTAATTAGTATATTTAGTTTGTAGTCGTACATTAGGGTTAGATTAATTAGCTTTTTAGGGTTAGATTGATTAGTATATTTAGTTTGTAGTTGTACATTAGGTTAGATTAATTAGTTTTATAGGGTTAGTTTTTTAGGGTTAGACTAGCAAATATGCGTGTGCGTTGCAATGGGATACATAACTTATTATGGGGTTATCTAGACAATTATGATTTAGAGATTTATTAAATAATTATGTCACTCTAATTTTATCTTTAGAGATTTATTAAATAATTATGTCACTCTAATTTTATCTTAGAATTAGACGAGCAAGATACGTGTTTTCCTAGCTTGCATAAATTCGTAATAAGCACATATACTACTTTAACTTCTATGCCTACGAGAGATTGTGTGTCATTATTCGGATTGGTCTTGGAGTTAGACTCTAATATACCTGGATACGTTGGGTGTTGATGCGGGGTCAACAGCTACTGCGTCATCGATCGAGAAGCGCAGCCCACCTCCCCGTGCCAGTCGGGCTTCAACTTTGTCGATCGACGGCAGCAACGCGGAGCTCGGCTGCACCGGCGACTGCGCGGTTGGCGCAGCTGGTCTGTCCATTGCGAAGATGCAGAACATGTTGTGATTGGCAACGTCACGATCGAGTCCAACTGTCAGGCCGGCCGCGTGCATGGCTGACAGCGTCCGCGCCGCCGTGCTGCTGAGCAGCAACGACGGCACGTGCGTCAAGAACGCAGCGGGGATGGTGGATAATCCCACGCTTCGCGGCCGGAGCCACTGCGTCGGGCGCACGGTCACCATCGCCTCCTCGCGTGCGTGTCGTTAGCCGCGCTCCTGGCCGGCGGCAGCGCGGCTGTTCTGGATGAACTGGAAGACGAATGCAGAGCCGGCCGTACAGCTACCATCCAGGAGCTGAAGCACGCAACGTGCAGCTTCCGCGAGCTAGCTTCTTGGCCGCGTCGAGTTCGGGCCTCCAGCTGCCGACAGGTTTGCTGTCGGCCTTCCCAGAGCCGATAGGGGCTGTCGGCCCTCCATCTGCCGACAGGTCTGCTGTCGAGGCCCACAGGCCCCTATCAGTTGATGAGGTGCCAACATGAGACTCCCTGTTGGCTTTCCAGTGGCCGACATGATGCTATATCTATACTTTTTGTATAATGACTTCTAGATTTACAATTAATCATTGAAAAAAATTTATTAAAAAAATCCACAAACATGCCCACGGTCCATTTAGCAGGTTTTGTAACCCTGGTATAGTGTCGCTGCAAGCAATCTTCATTCTCACATAATAATATTTGTATCTTGATCCTTCATCAATTTGCATGACTTTCCCAACCAGTCCTCTAATTCACTAGTCTCCTCACTGATCATTGATCTGCAGGAATTTGTTTGACTCTAAACCAGCCTTCCTGCAATTCCGCTTTGGATCCCACAGCAAGTGTCCATGCTTCAATCTTAATTTTTGCTTCACTTCTCACGGTCAAAGTTTTGAAATAACTCCATTCCTCTACCATTTTTGCATTAGGAAACTTCATCAATAATTTATCTTCTGCACGATTTGCTTTGTAGTAACAACTGCACTTATGAATGATATCACTACTGTCTCTAGTTGCATGATTCTTCAAACAACAGATTTCACATGTTCCTCTTAGATTACAAATAGGGTTTGATACCTCAGTTTTTGAATGGGCTTGGATGTTCTCGCTACTTTGTGTCCCCCTCTTGCTCTGGAAGATTCAACAGCTTTTGGTCCCCATTGGATAGGCTTCTCATCCTTCTTCTCTTCACGATCTTCCCCACTGTCATGTGTGTTGATCTGAGTTGAGCCATCTCCCTAACTATTTGTAGTCCTGGATTCTCTTTCATATCACTGTATAGGGACCGTGACGTCTAAGAGGGGGGGGGGTTGAATTAGACAACTTAAAAACTACTTCTAACTGTAGCCTCTAATTTTCTCCTAATCAAAACCTATGTAAGAAATAAACTATCTCGATGTGCAACTAAAGTTTTGCTAGGTGTGTTGCTATCTTTACCGTAAAAAAGTTATGCAACCTAGGTTCCAATCCTGTCACTAGCCTATCAAACTAAGCAAGTAATGTACATCACACAAACAAGGTGAGGTTAAATATATGACTTCTGGAGTAGATAAACTTTAACCTGAATATAAGCATGAGTTACGAAACCCAGCCTAGGTCGGTTATTGGTAGCAACCTTAAAGATGTAGTTAAATATCTTTTTTTTAAAGCCTATATTAGATATTCAATTTGAAAGAGGGTATCTTAGTTTCTTTATTATCCCAAACTTTGACCTTTGAATGGCTAAACCAAACTATTTCCCTTGGCCTTGAGAAAAACACTTGGTCATTGTCCTAGGTCTGAAATACAGTTATAGTGTTCAAAGTTTGGAGTTCTTTTTAAAGAAATTTTGCATATGCTCTTATATGTTAATTACTTAATTCACCCTAAAGTAGAAGTATAATGTTTGCTCTTTCCAATAGGATAGCTCGTGTTGCCATATATAAATATTTATATGGACAATTAGCTCAAAATTAAGTTGAAATTATAAAGCTTACTCTTTTCAAAGGGGTAACTCTTGCTGAAAAAAATATCATTAATCAGTTACTAATTACCTTACTGAAATGACGTAGCCAAAACTGCTTGCAACTCTGAATTTTGGATCAAATTTACCAAACTTTAGGAGTTTGTATCTCTCAAACTATTGAGAATTTGATCTGCGTCTTTCAACAAAATAGGTAGAGCTATATACCAAGAACACTTTTCTGTCAAGGCCATTTGATCCCACTATAAATTAATTCGAGAGAATAGAGAGCGAGAGCAGTGCAACTTCAGCACTAAACTTGGGGCTCTGTTCTTCGCTTGTGAATCAGCCCTGAAAAACAGCACGACCATCAAACTTTGGCCACCTTGATCTCACAGCCCACTGGCCTATGTAATAGGAAGCCAGCCTAGGCTGTCTGGTTACCAGATCGATGTAAGCATGCACAATGTTAGAACGTCGAACTCTTGGTGGCGAATGGGCAGCGCACGCGTATGGTCCGGCAGTTTCTGTTGCCGCAACACTCCGCCACTGCTATCGTTGTCTCTTTCTTACAGGACTTCCTACCACTGGATGGACATCGATCTGCAGCATCCATGAAAACCCCATGTTTTTCCTTCTCAACCGGGTAAACCCCAAGGATGATCGAGAAAAAAAAAGCGATGAACAACCTTACCCGGAGGCTACAGAGGAAAGAAAATACGGGTGGGTATCACTCACCGAAGATGGTGTTGGCACGGTTTAGGGGGTGCTGCTAGGGTCCGCCGGTTCGTACAAAAGCCTCGTGTTGGCAGCACTGTTCTTCTCCACGCACATCCCCTTCTTCTCCCCCCGCACATCCTTTGTCCGCACGCCTTCTCCCCCCTCTGCACATTCCCTTCTTCCTCCTATGACCCGTGGGTGACCCCCGCCGCTGCGGCCGTAGTAGCGTCCTCCTTCCCCTCCTCGTACTCCCGCCGCATCTATGGCCATGCTCGTTGGCGCACTGCCACGATGCCCTCGCCCTGACCTGGCCCGGCCACCGCCACCGCCGCCATGGGCCTTAAGCCACCTGACCACCGTCCCTACCACCTGGCCGGTCTGCCTCCCCCCAAAACACCTTCTATATGTAGCCGCCGGGGTTGGAGAAGAAAAGGGCCGTCGCCGCCGTCGGAACCCTAGCCAGAGATGAAGACGAGGGAGATGGTGGGGGTGCAGGTGCCAGGGATGGAGACGGTGGGGTGCGAGTGCCGGAGATGGAGACCAGCGAGGCAAGAGCCGGGCACGGTGGCCGGAGATGTAGACGACGACACAGACGCGGGCGGTGGTGCAGCCATTGAGGAGGCTAATGGGCCCATTGGGGCCCACCCCTATCACTTTGTGGCCCATGTAGCAGTATTGGCAGGCATCATTCGGCACGCAACTCCGGCCCGAGCGTTTGGACCAGAAGATTTCCGCGATTCAGGGCGGCCTGATTCATGGCTACGTTGCCGACAAACCTCTCGACGCTGGTGAACGTGACGCATGATAGTGTGAGGAGGCTGCCTGGTTATTGGCGACAACCTCGTGCCTGATTATTGGCGACAACCTCGTGCCTGATTATTGGCGACAACCTCGCCGTGGTTGGCCTGCCAGGGCCGCCACACAAGAGTTCGTCGTCCCGAGGCCCAGAAGTGTCCACGATCTGCAAACGGTGAGAGCCCCACTGACACAAGGCGCGGAGGGGCTGATCCTCCGAGCTTGCCGGATAGAGACGATGTCCTTCGGTGGCGGCACTGACCAAGCTCCGCAGCTATCAAATCATAGATGGGATTGAAGTTTCCGCAAGAGATGGAAGCGAACATGTTTACTTGCATGTCCACTGTGGTGAGAAGACCGTGCAGATGCGTCAGGAATATATTACTAAAGTTTCCAAGTTGTGGTTGAATGTCTCCATGGTTACGCGCCTTACGTTTAGTTGTGAACTTGTCATAGTTTCATCCAAAGTTGGTAAAACTTATCTATCATGATGTGTTTTATCAAAAAGAAATCTACCATGATGTGACATGTGTGAATATACATAAACAGGAGTGAGTAAGCAAAATGAAATAAATACAGAGGGAGATTAAAAGATACCTAGTTGTAATGCCATTTGGAAATTGAAATCTTACGCGGTATCCTGTTCCTCTTCGTTGCCGACGCGTGGTTCCTAGGATCTACACGCCTCCTAAGAGCGGTACGCTTTCATATATATATATATATATATATATATATATATATATATATATATATATATATATATATATATATATATATATGTGTTATACAGTAGCTGGCTATAGAATTAGATATTCTGTAGCCGGACCCAACCCATCAACCAGACCGCACCATTGAGCGAACGTGCACAGACCCACCGAAACTTTTGTTAATTATTAATTCAATTCCGTGCGGCTTGCCTTTCATGGCTCGTAAATGTAGCCATTTTAATTAGATTGGATACCCCTTAATCACGGTGCTTCCTAATTGCTCTATTGGGCGAACGATCGTTGGACGGAGAAGAGCTCGACGAGGCTCTGCATGAGCTGCACCTGCGCGTAGACCGCAGAGGCCGCGCACGTAGTCGGCAGTCTCGTCGAGGAGGCTGCAGTACTCCATCTCGGCGCCGCCGGAGCGCGTCGGCCTTGGGCGGCTCCCCGGACTGTCTCGGAGGCGACTCCCGGGCCACCGGAGGCAGCGGCGTCGGCGCTGACTCCATCGGTCCATCATTGAGTATGGCGCTGCGGTTTCCACCATCCCCGTACAAGCAGGCAACCGAGGTAAGTAGCCGCAAATGTCGACGATGTTGAGTACGACGATGGCCAGACACGCGCCCTCGATCCAGCCTACTCCTCCATGTGATTCAGATTGCATGTTTGGGCAGACGCGCGCGGCGATGATGGCGGTGCCGTGGTGGCACCTGCGGCGGCGCGACTCGCCGCCCCGCTCGCACGGCGCTCCCTGACGGCGACGCAACCGGTCTCGCTCGGATGGCGGCCGCGGACATGAAGGCCATGGTGTTCCTGGTGGCCGCCACCGCCGTGGCCGCCGGTTACAGCCTGCTGCAGGTGGCGCACTGTTGCGTCGCCCTGGCCATGTTCGGCGGAGGCCCCTGCTGGGCCTGGTGCGTCTTCTCGTGCGACCAGGCGCTGACGTACGTGCTGCTGACCGCCGTCGTCGCCGCGCTGCATGCCTCCGTCCTCGCCAAGCGCGGCCAGCCCGAGCTGCAGTGGATGGGGATCTGCGCCTTCTGCGCCGTCACGGCCGGGCTCGCCGCCGCCCTGCTGGTCTTCCTCTCCGCCTTCAACCTCTTTAGGCTATACGGCAGCAAGAGCTAATATTGTTTAGTCACCATGGATTTAAAAATCTATCGTAAATTCACCATGGATTTATAGTAATTCATGACATATATTGTCGTAACTCTCACCGAGAAAATATCAAATTCCAGTGACTCCCTAACTTTATCATCACACTCAAATTATTGTAATTATTTGTTAAAAGTGTCGTAACTAATCTTTATTTGTTACGGTAACTGGTTCGTTGTATCATGATGATATCAAAATGTGGTAACTCCCAGTGCTAACTATGGTAACCGTATATTCAGATTATTTGTAAGTATTTTGTTATGGTAAATATCGTAATAACGTACCCATCCTAATTACCATATCCAGCCATTTAAAATATCAGAATTATAGTAATCATTTACCTGCTTCGCATGCACGTGTGTAGATAACGTAATAGGAAGGCAAGCTTTTTTGGTCGGCAATGAAATGCATTATAGTAAACTACGACCTGCATCCATCTGGCGGTAATTACACGACCTGCATGCACCTGGCGGTAATTACGCATCGTCCTAATGCTGCATGCAACGCCAGGCTCGGCCAGGTGCCCCGGCTCGCTGGTGCGCCCGATGGCCTGGCTACAGAATAAGATATTCTGTAGCTGGCTATAGAGTATACTCTCCATATATATATATATATATGTATATATATAGCTGGTTACAAAATAATTTATTCTGTAGCTACTTTGAGTTACGATAATTGCTATGCTAATTTATGAGATTACAGTAACTCCTTACTATGTGATTTACTATAACATTATGGTAAATATATATTTACGATAGTTGAATTACTATAACACATGGGGATATTTACCATAATGTTATAGTAAATCACATAGTAAGGAGTTACTATAATCTTGTAAATTAGCATAGTAATTATCGTAACTCAAAGTGGCTATAGAATAAGTTATTTTTGTAGCCCGCTGTAAATATTATTCATCCCCCTCGCCGTTGACAGCAGCCTGACATTTGAATTCCGGTGAGCATTTAAACAGCCAAGCAGTACTAATAAAACTAGCTTTTTAAATTCCTGTAGCATGCAGGGGTAACGTGCAACCATGGCTTTAAAGGATGGCGTCATAATTGCATTGATTAAATAGTCTCTATGCGATTGATTAGTCAGAGGAAATTGTGCATGCAGGATTAAATCGTCAACGTTTTAATATTTGCCGTGAAACAATACAATGAAATAATTTTTTTCAATGGTATTTATTATTACTCAGAACGTTTTATACATTTTTTTATTACTGTTATGAATATTTTCAGATTAGCAAGTGTACAAAAACAATGGCTGAGGTTATAATTTTTATTACTAATAATAGTATCATTTCGGTAATAATCCTTTATTACTAGTATCATTTTGTTTTATAAATAACGGTATCATTTTATTACTAATAATAGTATCATTTTATTACTAATAAAAATTAGTTTGACCGGTGACCCGGACACGCCGATCTTTAGCATAGAGAAATTTACCGCTCACATCCCAGGAGGGAATTATTTACTTAACAAAATGATACAAATAGTAATAAAAAATATTTTGATCGGTGACCGGACACACCGGTCTTTAGCACAGAGAAATTTACCGCTCACATCCCAGGAGGGAATTATTTGCTTAACAATTCGATGCAATTAGTAATAAAAATTAGTTTGACCGCTGACCCGGACACGTCGATCTTTAGCACAGAGAAATTTACCGCTCACATCCTAGGAGGGAATTATTTGCTTAACAATTACTACTATTAGTGTGTGCATAGTAAATTATTTACCGAAGACAAGACTAAGTTATTTACCGAATAACTTTTTTATTACTACTATTATCATTTGATTTGGTAAATAATTCATTCCGGACCATGACTAGTAAAATTGGTGGTGATAATCACTGTGCAACCGGTCTCTTGTCAAGGTACTTTTTATTACTAATATTAGCATTTGCTTCGGTAAGTAATTCAGTCTAGACCCATGAGTAGTAAAATTGGTGATGGAAATAAGCGAGGTGTCTGACCGGTGACCGGACACGCCGATCTTTAGCGCAGGTAAATTAACCGCTCACAACCGAGAAGGGAATTATTTACTTAACAAAATTATACTAGTAGTAATAAAAAAATAGCCTGATAGACTATTTCTATTACTAACAAAATGTTATAATCACCAGCGTGTCCGGTCTTCGGTTAGATTATTTTTATTACTAATAGTGTCATTTTGTTAAGTAAATAATTCCATCTAGACCTCTGAGCGGTAAATAATTCCATTCGGTCAGATAATTTTTATTACTAATAGTATTGTTTGGTTAAGTAAATAATTATGTCCGAATCTGTGAGCGGTAAATTTGACTATGATAATAACCGGCGTGTTTGGTCTCTGGCCAGATTTTTTATTAATAATAGTATTATTTTATTACTAATAATAGTATCATTTTATTACTAATAGTAATAAAAAAATAATGCAAATACTAATAAAAAAAGTTTGACCGATGACCGGACATGCCGATCTTTAGCATAGGCAAATTAACCGCTCACAACCGATGAGGAAATTATTTACTTAACAAAATTATACTAGTAGTAATAAAAAAAATAGCCTGATAGACTATTTCTATTACTAACAAAATGTTATAATCACAGCTCCGGATAGATTATTTTTATTACTAATAGTGTCATTTTGTTAAGTAAATAATTCCATCTAGACCTCTGAGCGGTAAATAATTCTATTCGGTCAGATAATTTTTATTACTAATAGTATTGTTTGGTTAAGTAAATAATTCCGTACGAATCTGTGAGCGGTAAATTTGACTATGATAATAACCGGCGTGTTTGGTCTCTGGCCAGATTTTTTATTACCATCCTGATGGTGGTCAGTTTGCACGTGATAATCATCAGCGTGTCCATTCTCCGGTCAAACTTTTTATTACTAATAATATTATTTTGCTAATAGAATCATTTTATTAGTAATAGAATCATTTTGCTTTGTATATATAGGGAGAGTATATTCTATAGCTAGCTACAAAATAAGTTATTTTGTAGCCACCTCTATTTACGATAATTTTATATACTAATTTACGACAATGTCAGTATATATTTACGATAGTTAAATTACTATAATATATAGGTATATTTATCATAATGTTATAGTAAATCACATAGTAAGAAGTTACTATAATCTCATAAATTAGCATAGCAATTATCGTAACACAAAGTGGCTACAGAATAAGTTATTTTGTAACCAGTTGTAGGGTAATAGCTATATATATATATATATATATATATATATATATATATATATATATATATATATATATATATATATATATATATATATATATATATATATAGCGTACCGCTCTTAGGAGGCGTGTAGATCCTAGGAACCACGCGCACACACGGGCACACATACACGATCGGCAACGAAGAGGAACAGGATACCGCGTAAGATTTCAATTTCCAAATGGCATTACAACTAGGTATCTTTTAATCTCCCTCTGTATTTATTTCATTTTGCTTACTCACTCCTGTTTATGTATATTCACACATGTCACATCATGGTAGATTTCTTTTTGATAAAACACATCATGATAGATAAGTTTTACCAACTTTGGATGAAACTATGACAAGTTCACAACTAAACGTAAGGCGCGTAACCATGGAGACATTCAACCACAACTTGGAAACTTTAGTAATACATTCCTGACGCATCTGCACGGTCTTCTCACCACAGTGGACATGCAAGTAAACATGTTCGCTTCCATCTCTTGCGGAAACTTCCCATCTATGATTTGATAGCTGCGGAGCTTGGTCAGTGCCGCCACCGAAGGACATCGTCTCGATCCGGCAAGCTCGGAGGATCAACCCCTCCGCGCCTTGTGTCAGTGGGGCTCTCACCGTTTGCAGATCGTGGACACTTCTGGGCCTTGGGACGACGAACTCTTGTGTGGCGGCCCTGGCGGGCCAACCACGGCGAGGTTGTCGCCAATAACCAGGCAGCCTCCTCACGCCATCATGCGTCACGTTCACCAGCGTCGAGAGGTTTGTCGGCAACGTAGCCATGAATCAGGCCGCCCTGAATCGCGGAAATCTTCTGGTCCAAACGCTCGGGCCGGAGTTGCGTGCCGAACGATGCCTGCCAATACTGCTACATGGGCCACAAAGTGATAGGGGTGGGCCCCAATGGGCCCATTAGCCTCCTCAATGGCTGCACCACCGCCCGCGTCTGTGTCGTCGTCTACATCTCCGGCCACCGTGCCCGGCTCTTGCCTCGCTGGTCTCCATCTCCGGCACTCGCGCCCCACCGTCTCCATCTCTGGCACCTGCGCCCCACCATCTCCCTCGTCTCCATCTCTGGCTAGGGTTCCGACGGTGGCGACGGCCCTTTTCTTCTCCAACCCCGGCGGCTACATATAGAAGGTGTTTTGGGGGGAGGCACCGGCTAGGTGGTAGGGACGGTGGTCAGGTGGCTTAAGGCCCCTAGCGGCAGTGGCGGTGGCCGGGCCAGGTCAGGGCGAGGGCATCGTGGCAGTGCGCCAACGAGCATGGCCATAGATGCGGCGGGAGTGCGGGGAGGGGAAGGAGGACGCTACTACGGCTGCAGCGGCGGGGGTCCGGCGAGACCCGCGGGTCATAGGAGGAAGAAGGGAATGCACGGGGGAGGATAAGGCGTGCGGACAAAGGATGTGCGGGGGGAGAAGAATGGGATGTGCATGGTCCGAACGTGCAGACCCTAGCAGCACCCCCTGAACCGCGCCAACACCATCTTTGGTGAGTGATACCCACCAGTATTTTCTCCCCTCTGTAGCCTCCGGGTAAGGTTGTTCATCGCCTTTTTTTCTCGATCATCCTTGGGGTTTACCCGGTTGTGAGAAGGAAAAACATGGGGTTTTCATGGATGCTGCAGATCAATGTCCATCCAGTGGTAGGAAGTCTCGTAAGAAAGAGACAACGATAGCAGTGGCGGAGTGTTGCGGCAACAGAAACTACCGGACCATACGCGTGCGCTGCCCATTCGCCACCAAGAGTTCGATGTTCTAACATTGTGCATGCTTACATCGATCTGGTAACCAGACAGCCTAGGCCGGCTTCCTATTACATAGGCCAGTGGACTGTGAGATCAAGGTGGCCAAAGTTTGATGGTCGTGCTGTTTTTCAGGGCTGATTCACAAGCGAAGAACACAGCCCCAAGTTTAGTGCTGAAGTTGCACTGCTCTCGCTCTCTATTGTCTCGAATTAATTTATAGTGGGGTCAAATGGCCTTGACAAAAAAGTGTTCTTGGTATATAGCTCTACCTATTTTGTTGAAAGAAGCAGATCAAATTCTCAACAGTTTGAGAGATACAAACTCCTAAAGTTTGGTAAATTTCATCCAAAATTCAGAGGTGCAAGCAGTTTTGGCATAGAGGCTACAGTTAGAAGTAGTTTTTAAGTTGTCTAATTCAACTCCCTCTTACACGTCACGGTCCCTATGAAGTGATATGAAAGAGAATCCAGGACTACAAATAGTTAGGGAGATGGCTCAACTCAGATCAACACACATCACAGTGGGAAGATCGTGAAGAGAAGAAGGATGAGAAGCCTATCCAATGGGGACCAAAAGCTGTTGAATCTTCCAGAGCAAGAGGGGGACACAAAGTGGAGAGAACATCCAAGCCCATTCAAAAACTGAGGTATCAAACCCTATTTGTAATCTAAGAGGAACATGTGAAATCTGTTTTTTGAAGAATCATGCAACTAGAGACAGCAGTGGTATCATTCATAAGTGCAGTTGTTACTACAAAGTAAATCGTGCAGAAGATAAATTATTGATGAGGTTTCCTAATGCAAAAATGGTAGAGGAAAGGAGTTATTTCAAAACTTTGACAGTGAGAAATGAAGCTAAAATTAAGATTGAAGCATGGACAGTTGCTGTGGGATCCAAAGGGGAATTGCAGGAATGCTGGTTTAGAGTCAAACAAATTCCTGCAGATCAATGATCAGTGAGGAGACTAGTGAATTAGAGGACTGGTTGGGAAAGTCATGCAAATTGATGAAGGATCAAGATACAAATATTATTATGTGAGAATGAAGATTGCTTGCAGCAACACTATACCAAGGTTCCAAAACCTGCTAAATGGACCGTGGGCATGTTTGTGGATTTTTTTAATAATATTTTTTAATGATTAATTGTAAATCTAAAAGCCGTTATAAAAAAGAATAGATATAACATCCTGTTGGCCACTAGGAAGCTAACAGGGAGTCTCATGTCGGCACCTCATCAACTGATAGGGCCTGTGGGCCCTGATAGCAGACCTGTCGGTAGCTGGAGCGCCGAACTCGACGCGGCCAAGAAGCTAGCTCGCGGAAGCTGCACGTCGCGTGCTTCAGCTCCTGGATGGTAGCTGTACGGCCGGCTCCGCATTCGTCTTCCAGTTCATCCAGAACTTGATCCAGAACAGCCGCGCTGCCGCCGGCCAGGAGCGCGGCTAACGACACGCACGCGAGGAGGCGATGGTGACCGCGCGCCCGACGCAGTGGCTCCGGCCGCGAAGCGTGGGATTATCCACCATCCCCGCTGCGTTCTTGCCGAACAGCGTGTACGCGCCGTCCGAGTGGCCTTGCAGGAGAGAGAGCTGCTGCTTGTTGCACGTGCCGTCGTTGCTGCTCAGCAGCACGGCGGCGCAGACGCTGTCAGCCATGCACGCGGCCGGCCTGACAGTTGGACTCGATCGTGACGTTGCCAATCACAGCGTATGCCATGTCTGGCCACAACATGTTCTGCATCTTCGCAATGGACAGACCAGCTGCGCCAACCGCGCAGTCCCCGGCGCCTGACCTCCCGGTGCAGCCGAGCTCCGTTGCTGCCGTCGATCGACAAAGTTGAAGCCCGACTGTCACGGGGAGGTGGGCTGCGCTTCTCGATCGATGACGCAGTAGCTGTTGACCCCGCATCAACACCCAACGTATCCAGGTATATTAGAGTCTAACTCCAAGACCAATCCGAATAATGACACACAATCTCTCGTAGGCATAGAAGTTAAAGTAGTATATGTGCTTATTACGAATTTATGCAAGCTAGGAAAACACGTATCTTGCTCGTCTAATTCTAAGATAAAATTAGAGTGACATAATTATTTAATAAATCTCTAAATCAAAATTGTCTAGAAAACCGCATAATAAGTTATATATCTCATTGCAACACACGGGCATATTTGCTAGTCTAACTCTAAAAAACTAATTAATCTAACCTAATGTCCGACTACAAACAAAATATACTAATTAATCTAACCCTAAAAAGCTAATTAATCTAACCCTAAAAACTAACCCTAATGTACGACTACAAACTAAATATACTAATTAATCTAACCCTAACCATATCTAACTAAACTAACAAATCTAAATAAACTAACTAAAAAACTGAAATATAAATTTACAAAAAAAAACCTTACCTGCACCTGCACAGTGCCGGGCAAGCAAGCGCTGGCGAGCAGGCGCCGGGCGAGCAGGCTGGGGGGGGGGAGGAGGGGCGGCGGCAAGCCCTCCGCCAGATTCGGCGCCGGCCGGCACAGGGAGGACGCCCGCGTGGTGGGGCGGGCGAGCGGCGGCCGCGACCGACGGCACCACAGTGAGAGAGAGAGAGAGAGAGAGAGAGAGAGAGAGAGCGAGCGTGAGCGAGAGGGAAGGAAGAAGACGCGCCGACTTTTAGGACTATCGCCCAGCGGATAGCCGACAGGGCCTGATCAGCCCCCGCGCGGCCGATAGGCCTTGCCGTACGGGCCAGCCCGCTCCGAAGCCTTGTCGGCTGCTAGACGGCCGATAGGGACCTATCGGCACTCCAGAAGCCGATAGGTCTCCGGTTGGCTATCTAGTGGCCGACAGGCTACTAGATCTGCAATTCTTTTTAATCAAATGCTACATTTGCAATTAATCATTAAAAAATATTATTTTAAAAAATTCACGTGTTTGTAATAGACTTTGGTTTGAAAGAGAAATAATAGAAGAAGGAATTGAGAGAGCGCTAAAAAGTGGAATCAAAGTGGGAGAATCTCGTAATCAACCCCCTGCAAGAAAACCAAACCTGGAAAGGAATTTGAGAAGCCATCTCAAGCTGAAGGGGTGGGGGCTGGAAACACTATCTTTGCTTTTGTTTATGTGGTTGTTGTCGTCCTAGTTGTAGAAATTTGATCCTATGGTTTTGTGAGCATTTTTAACTTATGTTGCTTTAGCCTCCTGGTGAATTTGGTATTGTACTAATTAGTATTTCAAGCACTCTGGTTTGTAATATTATTTCTGATGCAAAAACCTATGTGTTGTACTCTATAAAAGAAATGTGATCCTAAGTTTTAAAAGTTGTGTCATCGAGATCCTTCTTAGGCACTCGATAGACAATCGGATTTAATATATACGCGTTCAAGTGCATGGTTGTTGTTAGTCCTTGTGATATATGGTCGGCATACTTGAGCTCTTATAAACTGAATGGTTTTTCTATGTCATTTCCATGCACACTACTATACTAGTAACATAGATGAATACGGTAACTATGGGTTACACCAGCTTGTGGGTACTAATGAAATTGAAAGCCTGTTAGATCAAATAATGCCTCCAAGCATATAACGTTTCTCATCCAAGGTGTGCTTGCCATCTCGCATCCTAGTAAATTACTAGTAGTAGAGATGACTATATGCACCTTCTCTCATTCAAGGTGTGAAATCATGCGTGCTAACGACTCGCACTTACTCTCTTAAGGAATTGCATGCATTATGCTATTGCAAAATATGTCTCATGTAGCATTATCAAAGGTTGAAAGAGCTAAACAAGGAAACAATCTGCCTTAGTATAGCGGATTCAATGAATGGTTCTCAAACTAGAGGGCATATCTCATCTTGTTGGGGTCAACTTATCGTCACCTCTGACCAAGCAACACAAAATTCACAACGGATGATGTACTAACAGTAACAAGGATGAATTCATGGTGTGGAGTGTGATTGCCATCGACTTCTTGCCTTCCTGGACTAAGGCGATGGACAAGACAGACATGCTTACTTGTTCTCATGCACCTCACCAGGATCATCACCCTAGCGCGCGATGTCAGAGCGCACTTGGGTAATCTCCTCCTACAACCTCTCCCGGTCATGGAGGAGGAGCAACACTTTGTCCTGAATATTGCGCATGGCGGCATGGGCAGGGCTGACGCCGGTGTCACGGGCCAAGGCCTCGATGGCTTCGATGTCCCAAATGACCTCCACGATCATCCCAAACTTGCTCCACATAGCGGCGTACAGGCAGAGGAGCGTTTCTTGCTCAAGCATCATCGGCAGAGCGAGGGTGCGTGTGGTGCTAGGATGGGAGGCACCATGTAGGTGCGTTCAAGATTCCTGAGGTGCCGCTTAGCTTGGAGGCCGATTCCTTGCGGAAAGGGAAGGCAACTCGATCGATGAATGTAATTTGCGTAAATACTAAACGGCATGCAAATTTGGTCAGGAGCGAGAGAAACACGTTCCACCACTCCAACAGCGCCACCATAGCAACGGGATAGCTGTTCGCCCTCACCGCTGCCACCTGGTGCGAAGAACAACGGCACCATCTTCTTCTGAAATAGATATTCTGATTTCTCTATTTCTCACTAGGAGAGAAGTCATTACATTGCCTCAATTGCTAATAATTAGTGATAGTTTAAATATAGGTTTTGTTTTATCTATTGATCTCACTAGGCGAGAAGATATTACATTGCCTCAATTGCTAATGACTACTGATAGTTCTGTGAATGTTGTCTTCTCTTGATTTTTGCTCATGGGTGAAGCCCCATTTAGATGACACTTCCAACGATTCTTGCTCCTAGGTGATACTTGAATTGGATGATGTTTTTGGTGGTAATTTAACTGGTCATTTGAAATTAACTAGATACTTCTCCTTTTGCTAGTGTTGTATCATGTGGCACAATTATTGTTTGATCGCTATGTCTGTTGATAAATATATGTGGTGTCTAGATGTTATGTTGTATGCTTGTTATTATATGATATATACAGACACTCCGCTTTATGCAGACTCTATTCGCTATGCTAGAGTTTGGAGCTAAGTCTAGGATTCTAACACTGTGATGGGGTGTATTATATATATAAGGAAACCCCATTACTTAGAAAGGCCCAATTCGTTAATCCTAGGGACTTGTTTGTGAATGCTTAGAGTCCATTTGTATGTTTCATGGATTCACTTGTAACTATAATCCCACTAGGGGAAGGAATGAAAGCCTCCATCTCCCAACTCCCCTATAGAAGGGGGTGAGGGGGAAGTGGAGAGGACCTTTGGCCCATCATTCATTTGCTCTCTCCCTCTCATTGTCCTCTCCTCTCGTGTTCGAAGTTGAACACCAACACACTGAATATATATCTTACAACATATTGCAACATCATATTTATTTATGTTCCTTTTTTAAACAAATATTAACTAGCTAAGAGTGATGACTATCAGCATCATATTGACACAGTATAGATGTGATGTTCTATGAGTTATTTTTGTTTATTCATACTATATCCATAAGATGTTTTAAGATGAATCATGGGATGTTCACGTAGTATGAATGAGATATTCCATAATGTATCTTCAATTATTTTTATGGTACCTGAGCGACAATCTATACGTGTTATATTTTACATCAATTGACTTGACCCTTCGGTCGAAGCCATTGGCCACCGTTCTCAATTCATCACTCATTTCCGCATCGGAAAAGGCCTGCAAGGTTAGGACAGGTAGATCGTTACATTACTCGCTCCTAGGAGCAAAGTGGAATCTCTAAGTCGGAATGAGGTTAGTTGGATGGTACCTTGCTACCGAACCAAGTGACGAATCATTTTATGAGAAGATGGTCTTCTTCTTCCACGGTAGGATCTGTACTGCCTGTCCAGTTTTCATCAATATATTCCCTAGAAAAACAATACACAAGGGGTCGGATCGATAGGTCAAGGATAGTGGCGTATGTAACAAGCTCATTGAGAACTTACTTCTGATAAGGAATGCATTCGTCAAGGTTCAACAAGTAGATCATGATAGTGTGCCACTCATCATGCTGCAAGTACTTGTTGGTCCCTGCGCCTCCGCTTCCAAGATCCCCTCTGAAGAGGCCGAGGTTCGATGAATTATCGTCGATGTTGTAACGAGGGGTTGGATCACCGGGTCTATGAAGTTTCTCAGTATAGTACGCGGCCGTGAATGTAGACACCTCCTCCAGAATGAATGCCTCTACCACGGAAGCCTCAATTTTGGCTTTATTTCTACACTTTTTCTGAAGAAGCTTTCGACACATCTCGATTGGATAGCACCAACGGTGCTGCACGGGCCCCCCCCCCAACCGTGCCTCGCGCGGTAGGTGCGAAATGAGATGATGCATGGACAGGAAGAAGCCGGGTGAAAATATCATCTCCAACTTGCAGAGCAACAGAGATGCAGCCTTCTCTAGATCAACACAAACATCCTGAGATAACTACTTCACACAAAGTTGTCGGAAGAAAAAGCTCAACTCTACCAGGACGCGCCGGGAGGTATCCCCGTGTCATCGCAGGAAGGATCCACTCAATCCATATGTGGAAGTCGTGACTCTTCATCCCTAACACTTTCATAGTCTGCAAGTTCACTCCCCTACTCAGATTCGCCGTATACCCATCAGGGAACTTTAACATCTTCATCCACTACAGTACTTCCTTCCTATATTCCCTCTTTAGGACGTAATCGGCCGGCCCCTTTTTCCATCTCTTGCCATCGGCAGGGGTCTTCATCACTATCTTTGGCCTATCGCAAATCGTTTCAATGTCTAGTCTAGCCTTAACGTTGTCCTTTGACTTCTTGCTAGTGTCCATGAGTGTTGCCCAGAGTGCCTCGGCTACATTTTTCAGTGTGCATTACATCGATGTTGTGTGGAAGAAGGAGGTCCTTGTAGTAGGGGAGTCTAGTCAAGCCCGATATATGAGTCTACATGTGGTGGGTACCATATCCTCTAAAACCACCCTTATCTTCATCAACTTGGAGAGCCTCTATCTGCGCAAGGACGTCGGCAGGGCTCTTCTCCCAAGGGATGGGGTCATGTACTTGAACACCTTTCATGAAGTGCTTTTCATCTAGCCTCAGTTCGTGGTCCTCAGGCAGGAATTGACAATGCTTATCGAAAGAAGAGTACTTGCCACCCTTCTTTAGCCAGGTGAACATCACATCCTCCTTGCATGTTGGGCAAGGGAACTTCCCGTGAACACACCACGCGCTGAATAAGCCATACGCCAGGAAGTCATGCATTGAGTATTGGTACCACACCTGCATTGTGAAGTTCGTCTTTGTAGCTCGGTCGTACGTCCGTACGCCCTCTTCCCAAGCACGTTGCAATTCATCCCACACTAGTTGCATGAACACACCCATATTGTTGCCCGGGTGTCCAGGTATTATCAGTGTCAAGAACACGTTCCTAGGTTCGAACATGACGCCGGGGGGAGATTGAGGGGGATCACGAACACGGGCCAACAAGTGTACGGGGCCGCCATCATTCCAAACGGGTTGAACCCATCTGTTGCCATCGCTACCCGTACATTCCGAGCCTCCGCAGCCTTCTTAGGATTCATCTCATCGAAGTGCTTCCATGCATCACCATCCGCCAGGTGCTGCATCTTGTCACTGTATCGTTTCCCCTTCTTGTGCCACGTCATTCGTTTCATGGACTCCTCTGTCATGTACAACCGCTGGATCCTTGATGTGACAGGAAGGTGTTGTATGACCAACTCGGGGATCTTGGACTGTTTCTTGCTGCCATCACTGCATTCTATCTCCACGTACCTAGAGGCTTTGCACTTTGGACAGTGTGTTGTTGTCTCGTGGTTGCCCCTGAACAGGACGCACCCGTTCTTACAAGCATGGATCGCTTCGTACGGCATCTTGAGTGCACGAAGGAGCTTCTGCGACTCGTACATGTTCTTCAGCAGGCTGTGACCCTTCGGAAGCAGTTGGCTAACTATTGCCAACACGAGATCAAAACTGTCTCGTCTAATGCCCAGTGATGACTTCAATGCTATTAGGCGTGAAATGGCATCCAGTTGCGACATCGTAGTGTTCTCGTGAAGGGGTTGCTTTGCCACCTCCAACATGGCGTAGTACGCCTGTGCGGTCTCCTCTGGATCTTCTTCAGCCACCTCCATTCCTAGGTGTGCGTCTACCATCATGTCTACCATCCCGGCATCTGCATCAAACTCCTCGAGTTGGTGTCTCACCTCCTCATTGACATGATGGCGTTCGCCATGGTAGATCCAGCGGGTATAGTTCGGAACGTACCCGTTCATGAAAATATCTTTGTACATCTGCTGGTGGTCTTTCCTTTTCTTGTTCTTACACTTGGTGCAGGGACACGGCATCCGAAGAAATCCGTTAGAAAATGCTACTTCTAGGAAGTTCTACGTCCCCAAAACCCATTCCGGGCTCTTACTTTTGAAGCCCGTGTACATCCACTCACGGTCAGCCATCCTCTGTCATGCTCCAATGTAAGCGAGTAATAAAAGCACCATCTCCATCTACAAGGGGTTCCTACCATCTAATAGGTGAAGGATAGGTCCTAATCCCACCCGAGGATGCGTAGATGAGGTTAGCTTCCATGCTCCGCTCCCGTCGGAGACGGAATTTCGGCAGCACCTCCCCGCTGTTCTCCTAATATACGTCCCGAAAGGGAGAGTGTGTATCCAGAGAACAACAGGAAAGTGTTGCCGAAACTCCGACACGGACGGGGGAGGAACATGGAAGCTAACCCATCTACGCATCCTAGGGCTGTCCAAAAAACATGGACAATCCGAAAGATATACCGTCGCAGATATGCACTGATCCGCATACCAACGACCGCGTATCCCTTTCGGACGGGAGACGTCTAACTCGGTTACGCGACCTAAGTATGACAACGATAAGGAAGAGAGGTGATTTATACCTAGGGTGGCGGTGAAGATAGGCTAGCGGCGCAGTGGCGAGTCGGTGCAGTGGCCAGGCGGCGCTATGCCGAGGTGCTCAGAGTCCCCTCGAACAAGTCATGCTCTGCAAAACAAGAAAAACAACACTATAAGTAGAAAATTTCGGCAGAACCTCCCCTACACGGGGAGGTTTCCAAAACCTGCAAAAAAAAAGAAGCCGGCTCGATGGCCGGCAACACATATACGGCACGAAGGCCACACATCCACATTTTCGGCACGAAAGCCGTCAACGACACGTACGGCACGAAGGCCGACAACCCTAGGGCTTTACCTTCTTCTCCACCGAGAGACCGGGACACCGACCGAGGGACGTGAACGGCGGCCGAGAATCCTCCCCCTTCTTTCTTCCTCCTCCCTTCTCCTTCTCCTTCCTCCTTCTCCTTCTCCTTCCTCCTTTCTTCTCCTTCTTCCTCCTTCCTTCTCCTTCTCGTTCTCCTTCTCTTCCCCCCTTCTTCTCCTCCTCCTCCTTCTTTTCTTCTTCTTCTTCCCCCTTCTTCTTCCCTTCCCTTCCCTCCCCTTCCTCCTACTTCTGCTCACCAGCAGGGAGGGGGCGGCGGGGATGGCGGGCCGACACGCGGGGGCGGCGGCGCGCACGCGGGTGGCAAAAGAGTTGAAACTCTAGTAATCATGAGAGGTGAACGGCAAAAACCGAGCCACGCGCCAGCTAGCTCACGGGATTAATGCCAACCCACCTTCACCATAATGCAAAAGAGTTGAAACTCTAGTAATCATGAGAGGTGAACGGCAAAAACTAAGCCATGCCACGCCCCCTAGTCTGCCTGCCTCGCCACGCTGGCGGCGGCGGCGCACGTACGTGTGACACGCTTTTTCCTTTCCACAACTTCTCAATATAGACGGATAAAATCTAATCATATAAGTTGAGTCAACGTTTAGTCAGATTCCCGTACGGTACAAATCATACACCACGTAATGTTACAGACCATAAAGTTTATTGATTTATTAAATGTATTATGGGCCAAGCCCACAATAAATCCAACAGGTCATAAATTTAGTTGTATCTATGGACATCAATCATTATTTCTCTCTAATACATTGGCAATATAGAAGAAGCTATGAATTTTTTAGGGCTGTGAATTTAATCTCGATCAACTGGTTAGGTTTTTGGGGGTAGAAACTATATGCCAATGTTGAAGTCCAACATGACACGTGTGCTCAGGAGCAGGCCCATATTTTCAAGGGTCATTACTACTGTACAGGTTTAAAGAGGCGGTCAGATCGGGTTTACGGAGGTAGGCAGGATGCCCGCTAATGATTCAGTGCCTGTGTGTGAATGGCGCTTTATGGAGACGGGCGCCTTGGCCGCCTCCGTTACTCATGAGATATAGAAGTTTCTTGCTCTCTTTCACCTAACTTGATCCATAGTCTAAGACGCGTCAGGTGAGCAAAGCGTACCTCTTAATCAAGGTGTGGTCCCAAGGGCCAAGTTTAAGGCTTTATGCATTGCTTCAACTTAGGCTTCAGTGTTGGGTATGGCAATAGTAATGCAATAAGTTGTCGGCACTAGTTGTTACAATGAATTGTAAACGCTATTTGTTTGGTTCATGATGAACCTAAACAAATACTATATGTTCTTATTCTTGACCTTGGAAAAAGAGGACGACTTTTTATTCTTGGCTGGCGTGGGGGTGGAGGCCTAGGCGAGCTTGGTCTTCGGGGACACGACCAAGGCCACGACGAGCATCATGGCATAGGCATAGGGGGCACGAGCCTCTGGCGCCTCGGCACTTGGCAATCGGAGTCGCCGCGAGGGTCTTGGGCCTGGCCAGCACTACAGCAGGAGAGGAGGGTTGCATCGGCAATGGAAGTCATTGGTGCTGCTGTGGGAGTCGCAATAGGGTGGCAGATGTGGCAGCAAGGGTGTGGGAGAAGCAGGGCAGAGGACACAAGTGCAACTGTGAGAGGGGATAAGGGGGACGACGACAACGATGATTTTTTCTACTCCTCGATGGGATCCGCTGGGAGGGGTGGGGTACGTGTACGTAACAAAATTGTATTGGGGATGCATTTGTTCATGCTGCAATTTGTTATGACAAAGCAACATAACCCAATCACACCGGGAATCGATGACAGGCTAAAAATGTGAAACCAAACAGTTTCTTGGTTGCTATTCATTCTTGCAGAGCAAACTCTATGTGGAGCATTGGTGGCGGTGAGTTTGTTACATGTTGATTTACTTGATGTGATGAGCCGTTTGAAGATTGGACTTTTGGATGTCAAGAAACTCAATATATTTGCTCTATGGTTTAGTTGTCACTAACATAGAGAATTGTGATAATATGATGCTTCTGTGTTTCAACATGTGTGGCTCATTTTAGCTAATACATCATATAAAACAATGCTTATATATTATGTTGAATCAGGGTTTGTTTGCAACAATATGCAATTTTAGGGGGGCTCTTCCGCAAAGCTGTCTTTTAAGGCGTTTCTCCAACTCGTACCAGAACCAGAGACTCTGGTTCTTCCTCTTCGAGGGCTAGGGTTGAGAGAGGAGATGAGAGAAGATTTATTAGAATCCACCAAAATAAACTAATACACTGGGGTCTGAGAATTCGCTCACTTGTTTTCTTACACCTCTTGTACTTGCTTCATCTTATAGTGTAACTTTGCTTCATAATGGTTTTTTCATCTGAATAATCTTGGTGTCCTCTTTTTATTCGACATTTTCTTGCCATATATGTTTAAGTTCATCTTTATTTGCTATTGTTCCACATTGAAGTGGTTGCGTGTTTGGATAATTGGATATGATGCTCACCTGCATGGTATATGTGTGTGTTCTCTGATATATTATATTGATGTCGAGATGATGATAGGGTTTGGTGTTCTAGTGAGCTGATACTTGACGTAAATATATTATTGTTGAAAGTTTGGACAACCTACGGTTTGATGGCGAACCGATCATAGATCAGTTGATTGGGTTCCTTATGGTGGACCCTGCCCACCCGGGTTCAAGTCCTCGACTTGGCATGGGTGCTTGTATTTTCTTAGATTTATTTTAGGATTTAACGGCGCTATGCTTTCAGTAGTAGACGACGTCTCCGTCGATAGCGAGGCGCCTGTGGTTACTTTGTGAATCTCGAGATTTTCCGGCTCAGTCCTTTGGAGGTGTTCATAGGGCTAGAGTTTGCTTACGTGTGTTCATAGGGGGTGAATGTTTGTACATCGTGGGCGCCGACGTTGTTCTGTGCAATTCTCAAAAAAAAACCTACGGTTTGATGGATTCAAAGTTACATGTTCACTTGCGCTTTCAGTCGCTTATTTTCAGCTAGCTAGCAATGTTTTTCTCTCACAATAAATCAGTCAACATTATTTTCAGCCGCTTATTTTTAGTCCAAGCGAACAGGTTTATGTATGGATATACAGTAATAAGGTGGTCAGTGATATGACTGTGAGAAAAACTAGTTTACTAATTTCATTATTCCGCTGTCCTCTGTTATCGCATCTTGCCATGGTACGGTGACACGGTGCTGCTGCTTGTTCGTTCGCATCCATGCATGCACTGCTGCCATCAACGATGACGAGATCCCTCTGCGAATAATTACGTTCACGCGTACGTTTACCGAGACCTGATGCCGTAAAGCAGAGAGGAACTGCGGGAGCATGCAAAAGTTTGTCAAGGCTTAGCGATTCACTCTCCTGTACTCAACACAGCTTGATGCCAGTAGACACATGCATAGTTTTGGTCACGTTGACTGAGCTAAGCTTAACCCCACCAGTCCCGGATCGGAGAGCGTGTCGGTAAGCTCGATCGCTGTTTAGAGCCTTCGCTTATGACGTACCACTACGCTTGGTCTTGGAATGAAGCAACAAAGTAATGTACTCGGATATATAGACGGATTCTAGTAGCGATGCGCAGATTCCTTCTAGTTGTATATATATATATATATATGTATCTCTATCAGTGCAGTTATTATTAGCTCTAACGACATGTTAATTTCCACTCGAAGAGGAGGACCAAGTCCACATGTCGAACTACTAGCTAGTTGCTCTAGCTTAGTACTAGTTGACACTTGACAGCTCTCTAAGCTACTGCTACTTGGAATTGGAAATATCAAACACGGCAGTCCATGGCGAAGTTGGCATATAAAGGAACTCTACACACATTTTTTTCAAAACGAGGCAGCTAGTTTCAACTCTACACACATGTCGAACTACTAGCTAGTTTCAACTCTTTTGCCCACAGTGCCCCCCTAAAATTGCATATTGTTGCAAACAAACCCTGATTCAGCATAATATATAAGCATTGTTTTATATGATGTATTAGCTAAAATGAGCCACACATGTTGAAACACAGAAGCATCATATTATCACAATTCTCTATGTTAGTGACAACTAAACCATAGAGCAAATATATTGAGTTTCTTGACATCCAAAAGTCCAATCTTCAAACGGCTCATCACATCAAGTAAATCAACATGTAACAAACTCACCGCCACCAATGCTCCACATAGAGTTTGCTCTGCAAGAATGAATAGCAACCAAGAAACTGTTTGGTTTCACATTTTTAGCCTGTCATCGATTCCCGATGTGATTGGGTTATGTTGCTTTGTCATAACAAATTGCAGCATGAACAAATGCATCCCCAGTACAATTTTGTTACGTACACGTACCCCACCCCACCCAGCGGATCCCATCGAGGAGTAGAAAAAATCATCGTCGTCGTCGTCCCCCTTATCCCCTCTCACAGTTGCACTTGTGTCCTCTGCCCTGCTTCTCCCACACCCCTGCTGCCACATCTGCCACCCTATTGCGACTCCCACAGCAGCACCAATGACTTCCATTGCCGATGCAACCCTCCTCTCCTGCTGTAGTGCTGGCCAGGCCCAAGACCCTCGCGGCGACTCCGATTGCCAAGTGCCGAGGCGCCAGAGGCTCGTGCCCCCTATGCCTATGCCATGATGCTCGTCGTGGCCTTGGTCGTGTCCCCGAAGACCAAGCTCGCCTAGGCCTCCACCCCCACGCCAGCCAAGAATAAAAAGTTGTCCTCTTTTTCCAAGGTCAAGAATAAGAACATATAGTATTTGTTTAGGTTCATCATGAACCAAACAAATAGCGTTTGCAATTCCTTGTAACAACTAGTGCCGACAACTTATTGCATTACTATTGCCATACCCACCACTGAAGCCCAAGTTGAAGCAATGCATAAAGCCTTAAACTTGGCCCTTGGGACCACACCTTGATTAAGAGGTACGCTTTGCTCACCCGACGCGTCTTAGACTATGGATCAAGTTAGGTGAAAGAGAGCAAGAAACTTCTATATCTCATGAGTAACGGAGGCGGCCAAGGCGCCCGTCTCCATAAAGCGCCATTCACACACAGGCACTGAATCATTAGTGGGCATCCTGCCTACCTCCGTAAACCCGATCTGACCGCCTCTTTAAACCTGTACAGTAGTAATGACCCTTGAAAATCTAGGCCTGCTCCTGAGCACACGTGTCATGTTGGACTTCAACACTGGCATATAGTTTCTACCCCCAAAAACCTAACTAGTTGATCGAGATTAAATTCACAGCCCTAAAAAATTCATAGCTTCTTCTATATTGTCAATGTATTAGAGAGAAATAATGATTGATGTCCAAAGATACAACTAAATTTATGACCTGTTGGATTTATTATGGGCTTGGCCCATAATACATTTAATAAATCAATAAACTCTATGGTCCGTAACATTACGGGTGTATGATTTGTACCGTACGGGAATCTGACTAAACGTTGACTCAACTTATATGATTAGATTTTAGCCGTCTATATTGAGAAGTTGAGGAAAGGACAAAAGTGTGTCACACGTACGTACGCCGCCGCCGCCAGCGTGGCAAGGCAGGCAGGCTAGGGGGCGTGGCATGGCTTAGTTTTTGCCGTTCACCTCTCATGATTACTAGAGTTTCAACTCTTTTGCATTATGGTGAAGGTGGGTTGGCATTAATCCCGTGAGCTAGTTGGCGTGGCGTGGCTCGGTTTTTGCCGTTCATCTCTCATGATTACTAGAGTTTCAACTCTTTTGCCGTTCCCTTCTCCTCCCCACTGCGGAAATAAAGAGTCCTTGCTCCTATCTTTCTCGCGAAGAGACAATTCCAAAAACACAGACATGATATCCTCTGCTGCGAGATGGCACTCCCCGTCTCGTGATTCTGCGCGCACGGAACCGCGAGGTGCCTCCGAAGCCCTTGCATCCTAAGAATCCTGCTCGGGATGTGTGGCGATTAGGTTTTTGGGGAGCGACTACGCGACTGCTCGTTCTTCTTCTCGGCAACATCATCTGCTTGTTCTTCTTTCTGGAGGCGCGGACAGCGCTGCGATCCTCTCCCTGCACCAACTGCGATCCACTACTTCAAGCAACTAACTGATTCTACCATGGGTGGTACAAGTGAGAATGGAGCCTCCAATGCTCTTAGTATGGGACCCTCCTCTGGGTACACCATAAACTCATCATCTTATATTAACATCACGATATTCATGCTTTGCACTATCTCTGTTGCGCTTAATACGTCATGGTATGTGTTTACCCCTGTTTATGTTATGTTCATAGCTTGTGCGCTTCCTGGTACGTTTTATAGAACATGGTTATATGTTTTTTATTAAGCTTTTGGTTCATACATGTTTTATGATCTTGCTGGTATATACATTTTGCCATGGTTTGATGCTTATAATCATGTTCATTATGCTTATGGTTTTCGGATGAACATATATGATGTCATGATGTTATTGCTTATTTTCTCATATGACATCATCATGATACAATTATTTTTCTGGATTAAATTGACTTGAAAATTGTCTAAATGTCTAACATGACCGAGTTTATGTCAAAACGACAGATACATAACCTATACGCTCCATGATGGAGCAAGACTATCGCTTTGCTCACTCGACGCGTCTTAGACTCTGCATCAAGTTGGGTGAAGCAGAGCAAGAAACTTCTGTCTCGTGGGCACGTACTGCTTGCTCTGCGCCTTACTCGCTCTCCAGCTCCTCTCTGCTTCCGTGGAGCAGGTCTTGGTAAATATATACGCCAATATGCGCGTCGATTCGCAGAGGCATCTCGGTGCAGTGCCAAGTCGTCATATGCGTCATGCATGCCAGCACTTACACGTATATATATCGTGGATTGTTCGTGATTCGTGTAGTCGTGCCCTAGCTCTAGTTTGCTGCATACCACAACCAGCGTTGCTCATCATCATTAGCCAATTCTTCTCGTCGTCGTTAGTAAATAGAAATGGGGGCTTTTCTATCTGTATCCGGCCACGGTCACTCCTCCCACCCGGAGCACTGCGCACGCTTTAATCGCGTCGACCGCAGCGACTCCCCGCCGTCGCCGTGCAGGATGTGCAATCTGAGCGTGGAGCTCGGCGCGGCGGCCTATCGCTGCTCGGAGCCCGGCTGCACCGTCGTCCTCCACGACGCCTGCTACCGACGCCCGACGACGCTCAAGCGCCACTTCGGGCACCCGCAGCACCGCCTCACCCTGGGCGCCGACACCCGCGCCGGCCTCTCGTGCAGCCTCTGCGCCCTGCCGCTCGGCACGCCAACCGTCGCCTACAGCTGCGCCCACAGCAGCAGGTGCGCCGGTTTCAGCGCTCACCCGCGCTGCTGCGACCTCCCGAGGAGCATGAGCACGCCGCCGGAGCTGCACCAGCACACCAGGCTTGTCCTGCGCCCGCCGTCGTCGGCGTCGAGTGGGAACGGCGGCAACAGCGCGGCGCGGCCGCCGCGAACATGTGTCAAGTGCAGGAAGACGGCCACGACCGCGAGGCGGAAGGCCGCACCGTGGTCGTACCAGTGCACCAAGTGCACCGGCGTGGAGTACTGTCTCGCGTGCGTGCTCGGCAACGGCGGTAGCACCGTGCGGTGCTGCTGTTTGCCGTGCTGCGCCGTCGACCCTGCAGCCGTGCACTGTGTTGGGTATTTGGCCGGAGCGCTCTTCTGTGGGTTCTTGTCTGGAATGGGATGCCCGGGCATCCCAACTCGGCCGTACCCCGGTGACATGGAACTTCCTCCCAGATGCCGAACGTGATTGTGGAAATCTAGCAAAAAAGCTTTAATTGGTGAACAAGTGTGATTGCAAAATGGATGTTTTTCGCATCGGAAAATTATGTATAATTGTATCTACATCCATATATATGTGTAAATTTGTTGGACGAGTCACTGCACCCCCCCCCCCCCCCCCCCCCCCCCCCATCCAGTTCTCTGCAATTCAAGACAACCTAATTTCCATTATGTACTAGCATATATATGACTACAATTGTCGGTGCCGGTTATTTATTAGTAACAACTGTCAGTTTTATTAGTGACCGTACCTGTAAGGTATAACTGTATTGGTATTTGGTCATGGTAAGTGTTTCCAAGAAATGTTGATAAAATTTGGATTTTTTCCTGGCCAAATATTACTCAAATTTGTAAGTAAAGTTTGAAGTATTTCTACCTTGCTAAATTTTTCTAGTATTAGCTACTGACAAGTGATAACAAAGCCACTGCTACTATGTTGGTGGAACCCAATTAGTAATGTTTTCATACCGAGAACAACATTAGTACCATTTTTTTCCTCAAACACACACACACAAAACTGTGTTTCTCTTTACTCGAAGAAGAACGGTTTGAATACAAACCATAGGAACAGCTAAATTTAACGTCTAGCGCCCGGATGTCCGGATAGGGCTAGCATCCGGACGACCGTGCCTGCTGCGCCTGCTTCACGTGGGGACCCGCACCGCTCTATGTCCCGCGCCCGTAGCATGTCCCTCGCGCGCACCGTGGCATGCGCCGGTGCGCCGCTTCGTGTCCCATGCCCACACGCGCTTCATGTCCCATGCTCGCACCGTGGCGCCCCCTCCACACCCGCGCGCATGCAGGCAGGCCAGCTACTATAGCAGGTGGCTGCTGTGATGGGTCCCACTGCAACATGTGCAACACCAAAATATATTTTTGTAACATCTAGATAAAACACTTACAACATACATCCGAAACAATTGAAACATTTACAACATACATCTAAAATACCAGAAAAACGCATTTGTAGTCATTGCAAAACATATGCAACATCCAAATAAAACACTTGCAACATATGATTGAAACATCTGAAACACTTAAATCATACGCTTGCAACATGCATGTATATGCAACATCCAGATCTACTTTTGCAATATTCAGATGAAACACTTGCAACATACATCTGAAACAAATGAAATATTTGAGACATACGCTTGAAAACACCATTGCAACATGTGCAACATCTCGATTTACTTTTGCAACATCGATATAAAACACTTGCAACATACCTCTGAAACATTTGAAACACTTGAAATAGACACTTGCAACATGTAGTTTCAGTGCAACATCTCTTTACTGCTTGGGAGAATGAATTATCATCGGCGTGTGGAGTTCTATCCCGGCCATCGCGAGTTACACACGCACGACTTCCGCTTTAGCCACGACAAACTAGGTAGGCAGGCGCGAGATGTGCGTGGGCAGGCTCCGCCTAGGCTGTTGTGAGCTACACGCGAGCGAGCTCCCCACACCTGGTCGCAGCGAGCTGGGCAGGTGGAGGTGGAGGTCTTCCTAGCCGTCGACCAGGCGTCCGGTCCCCGTGGTGGAGGCGGCAGAGGTCTCCCTCACCACGGGTGGGCAGCACAGCGTGGCCGATGGAGCTCGTGCGCACATGGCTAGCGGCGGCGCTTGTGCAGACGCAGGTGCTAGCAGGGCTCGTGCGTACACGACCGAAAAGCGAGTGGTGCGGTGGAGCCGAGATGCGAATGGAGAAGATAAGATATCGCTCTCTTTTTTATTTTTTGGAGAAACCGCGTATGCCGATGAGGGGAGCAGGCCTGTGGGCCGGTCCGCAGCCCAGCTAGCCACGTCCGGACTGGCCGATGCGGAATGGACGCCCATGGTGGAGCATTAGCGCAAAATTTTGGACATTTCCAACCTAGAAACTATAAGAGGCCGTTTGGATCCCTTCATTTTGGAGGAATTGAAATCTATATAATGGATTAGGATAGTTGGCTTGAAATTTGACATTCCATAACATTTCCAAGCTCATAAATAAGCCTAATTCAAATTCATGGGGTGGAAGATAAAAATGAATTCTATAGATCACTGTACTATAATTCTATTCTCCAACTTATAGTACACTCTTTAACTCACTTCCCTACAATAGAAATGCAATATATAAGTATATTCCTTTTATGCCTAACAATAAATATACAAATATATTTCATATATAACTATATTAGCTTAATTAATCAATGTCTAAATTGTAATTACTAGAACGAATTTAATTATAAGGATCCAAACGGGCCTGATATAAGATAGTTTCCATACTTACCGAGATATACTAAACATATATATATATATATATATATATATATATATATATATATATATATATATATATATATATATATATATATATATATATAACCTTATAGCTGGCTACAAAATAACTTATTCTGCAGCCACTTTGAGTTACAATAATTGCTATATATATATAAACTATTACCCTACAGCTGGCTACAAAATAACTTATTCCGTAGCCACTTTGAGTTACGATAATTGCTATGCTAATTTACGAGATTATAATAACTCATTACTATGTGATTTATTATAACATTATGGTAAATATCCCCATGTGTTATAGTAATTCAACTATCGTAAATATATACTGACATTGTCGTAAATTAGTATATAAAATTATCGTAAATAGAGGTGGCTACAAAATAACCTATTTTGTAGTTAGCTATAGAGTATACTCTCCCTATATATATATATATATATATATATATATATATATATATATATATATATATATAGCCAACAAATTTACACATATATATGGATGTACATACAATTATACATAATTTTCCGATGCGAAAAACATTCATTTTGCAATCACACTTGTTCACCAATTAAAGCTTTTAGCTAGATTTCCACAATCACGTTCGGTATCTGGGAGGAAGTTCCATGTCACCGGGGTACGGCTGAGTTGGGATGCCCGGGCATCCCATTCCAGACAAGAACCCACAGAAGAGCGCCCCGGCCAAATACCCAACACAGTGCACGGCTGCAGGGTCGACGGCGCAGCACGGCAAACAGCAGCACCGCACGGATTCATGAATTTCTCGCTCATTTTCATGGTAGAGAAAATTCCTAACCACTACCTTGATCTCATGATTAGAAGCCAAAAACCCTAGCTATAACAAGCCTAGCACATCACCTAGACAACCCTAGAGACTGCTGCACATGAATGGTCAACATTATCCAAAATCTAGGTCACACCCACCATGAACACCAAGAACTTGTGAAGAACATAGTTTCTATTGCCGTTCCTGCGGACTGACTGGCAGAACCCCGGACCATCCGCGAGAACACCCAAAGAGCACAACGTACACAGCCAACACTTAGTCTCTACGTACGGTCCATGTTCTCGCGGATCGCCCGTGAGAACTACTGTGTCGACCGGTTAAAAATTCAATAGTTTTGCCAACCCAAGGACACCCCTCTTAAATCTTGCACCCGCGGACTGACCGACAGATCAAATGATCGTCCATGAAAACACTCGAAAAAATAGCTAACTCTTTGCACGTTCTGACCGTTCCAAGAAACGACCCGGCGCCAGACACTCAGAGCTCAAACCTAAAACAAAACCCTCGGTCTTGCACTCATGCACTGTCCGCCAGGATAGCGGATCGTCCGGGAAAAACTCATGAATGTCTATTCATATCATCCCTCAATTCAAAAACCTAATCACCCTATCGCTTGCTTGGTACATCACCTAACATCTGTTCTCTGCAATTCTCAAGTTTATTCAATCACCTCCCACTCTTCGACCTGATTCCCAACTCTTCTGGCTCTCAATTATAGGGATACTTAGGAGGTGAGGAACGCACGCGAAGTAGTCATGATCCTCCTAGATCACTGGGACTTCATGATAGGCTGGCACCATTGAACCCTATATTGGATACTCATTATGTGTTGTTGTATTTCATTCAATGATGACTTAATCAATTAATATTGCTCAACTAATGCTAGATCAACACACCCAATTAAGAAGAGCCTTTTTATACCATTTTCGCGAGAGAAATACTTGAAATGTCTTGGCGTATGGCGTTAATATTGCGGGTGTGCCAGTATACTATGTGGTTTTTCTATAAGACCTCAAATTTAGATTTTGACCCAACCGGAGTTGCGAAGATTTAACTTTGAGAGGAACCCAGCAATACACGGTCGGCTTAGAAGATGAACATTGGTTGTGTTGCTCTTCTAGAGTCAAGTTGTGGCCTCCCCTTGTACCCTAGAATGTGATTAGTTCGTTTAGTTCTTTTTTCCCAACTTGACGGTCCGCTAAATCTGGAGAGCTGTTTGCGCTACTGGCGCGTGTAATTCTCTTTTCTCCTAATTAATATATGCCGGCTATGTTCTAGATCTTTAAAAAATAAAAAAAAGAGGCAAGGCCAACACCACAGTTTGACGCCACGTGCCCCAACATTTGCAACTGTGACAACATAGCGCTTGTTTGCAGAAGGCTCGCTCGATAGAGCGTAGAAGAGAGACACCTTGTGCAGAAAGGTGGGCTCTGCACAGCCAATTAGAGGAAGCTGAGAGAGAACGGTCAAAAATATCCAAATTCGAATCAAAAGTTTGAGGAATCTTGTTCTTTACTTGCAACTGATTAAGGTTGAGAATGCTTTCCCGAACAATCAAAGACTGAAGATTCAGGAAAACAGAGACGATCAAAAACTGATGCTTTCCCTAACTGAAGGTTGAGCACTTGTAGCGGTATCAGCATAAGATTTGCCCTTTGTCTTCTAAACTTCAACCCAATCAAACTGTGGCTAAGATTCAGTGGTGATAGAAGCCCGAGCTCTAGCTAAACCATTAACATTATAGCAGTGAGAGTATGCTCTAAAAGTTCCGCAAGAATTACCTCTCAAATTTATAAATAAACAGTCCAACATTTTTACACGATACTGCAATTTTAAAATTCGGTCTTCAGTCTCAACATAAAGTAGTTGTAACTTGCAACTTATAATTGAGTCACATTACTCATTCTTTCACTGTTTTTTAGGAAGTTCTGGGTGGTGCTAGATAGGGACTTGTCAGCAGCAAGCCGATCAAAATGATAATGGAAGTGCAACCAAACAATCCGTATAGCTATAGCTTGTTTTTTAGGTAGTTTGATTGATGGCTTCCATGGACAACATGAGTTATACTCAAGGATATGTGTAAATTAGTATCTAGTGTGATAGATGTTCATTATGACATTCTAGAACTGAACCTACATGAATGAATCAATGTTGTGATGTTGTCTTGACATGGATACCATTTTTTCGGTACAATGTATATTATTACATGCAAATTAGTTTCCTTTTTTTATACAATTTATTTAAACCATCTGATAAACTGTCACAGTAAAGCAGTCTATCCCTTCAACCCGCTAAAAACTAGTAATATACAGTCAGACTATCGGTCGGAAAAAGGTGTCAGTTGGTAAAACTTTATATCGATGCCACCTACGTCGACTAATGTGAGTAGTCGGGATAGGTTGATACTGACTAGTAGTGTGGCAGTAGCTTTTACTGACTCTAACAAAGTCGCAGAGTTTGGGTTGTCGTATAGTGACCATTAACTAGCAATCACTCAAGTACCCAGCGTATTATGGTCACATTTATTTCTATCATTACCAACTTCATTTTGCTACTCATGGTAAATACTCTTGAATTCTTTGATACAATGCACATGGTTATTCATCGCAACAGCGGTTTTAACCTTTAAGCATAGATATACAAAATGAGGCATGCAATACGCACTCTGTACCCAACAACCTAACTCGCAATATGGCAAGCATACCATATGAACGCTTTTGAAAAGTGCAACTGGGCATCTTCTGCAGTCCGATAACTTGGAGATACGGCGATGGACTGAGGACACAGTTGAAAATACCAGATTGGCTACTCAAATTTCCATGAAGATAATGGCGGGGTCTCGGAGTCCTTCCAAGTGTTGGCCACTTGAGCATACCGGTCACCCAAGACTTCACCTGCCGCAGCATAAGACTCAAGTTCAGCCATCTCATCTGGTGTAAGCTTCACAGATAGTGCCTCCACATTTTGGTTAAAGTTCTCGAATTTTGTTGTGCCAGGTATGGGGCAAACATCGCTTCCTTGGTGGTGAACCCAAGCCAATGCAAGTTGTGATGGTGTGCATCCTTTTCGTGCTGCCATTGCGTTCACACGCTCGAATATCTGAGCATTCTTGACAAGATTCTCTGGTTGAAATCTAGGCATACGCTGCAGATGTATGAAATAATCATTAGAAAGGCGCAATACACCATATTTCTAACTATTTTTCTTTGAGCATGTAATGAGACCATTCCATATATCAAATAAACTAGACTAACCTAGGAGGAACAAGATGGCATTTTATTAAGAAGAAAATAGGCACCCAAATTCACCTCGACGAGGACTTCGGGTATACATCCATACCCTTGACCACCTGAGCTAGTTCAGCTTCCTATTCAAAAATAGATGACCAGAATCTAAAATTGTATGTAAGATCAAGGAAAGACACATCAAGGATAACCTAACCATGTATTATGCGTCTTATGAAGAAGTTGAATCGAACGATAATAATAAATTATCATGCTACCAAAGTCAATCGGTGTTCAATAGGTAATAGTTTGAGTTCACCTTGCGGGAGTCCTGTTCAGATAGTGAGTCAACTAGTTTTGCTCCACTAGAGAAGAAACCTCTGCCTAGTGGACTGTAAGCTACAATTCCAATTCCAAGTTTTCTGAAATTGTCACAGAAAGGTGATAAATCAGACAATAAAGCTTCCTACTTATTGACTGCAAAACTCTAGTGTTTTGACTGTTCATGAAAGTACCTGCAAGTGGGAATTATATCTTCTTCTACATCTCTAGACCATAATGACCATTCAAGCTGTACTGCGGTGATAGGATGGATTGCATGAGCTCTTCGGATTGTTGATGCAGATGCTTCGGATAATCCAATGTACTTTATCTTTCCTTCTTCCACTAGCTTCTTGAGTTCACCAATCTAGCAGCAGAAAAAGAAGACAATCTCAATTGTCCAAAAGGATCAATGGTTCATCTCTTACAAAGGTGAAGAATGAATTGGAAGAGAAAGTAACAGCATAAACAGGACTTCATATGTGAAATGACAACAACGGCAGCAGCAACACAGGCTAATAGTAGTGTTAGCCCCAAGCCCCCAAACAGAAGTAGGCCGTGTAGATAGGAAAGTACTCCGATATGAAGCTACCGATTTCCCCAACAGAAGCCACGTGGGTGCCACAGAAAAAAAAAACATGGTTGTGTTTTTGCTCTTGCCCCAGCACGCACCCTGAAAAATAGGCATTTCATTTCCCCGAAATCGTCTGAATCCCGCGCTCGCAAGCTCGGCGAAAGGGAGAGAGGAACCCAAACCCCTCTCTACCCGCAAGCCACAGCGCGACCAATGCCACCTTTGAAAAAGCTAACACACAAACATCGTTGTGTTTTTTCCACTACGCCGAAAGTCGGAAAAGGAACGGAGGTCACAGAGGTGACCGGACGCTGCACCGGACGCGGTCACGGTTTGACCGGACGCGTCCGATCAGTACAGCGCAGCAGTCAGGCGCGCGGGCTAGGGTTTGCAACCGGCGCGTCCGGTCACTCGCGGGACCGGAGCGTCCGGTCGGGCACCCAGAGGAACAGTGCGTGATGAAGGGCTGAGCGGACGCGCGGCGCGTCCGGTCACACGCGATCGGACGCGTCCGGTCGCGAAGGGTGCTTACTGGAGTCCGACCGGACGTTGGCTCTGTCACGTCCGGTCGTTGCGTGGAGCGCGTCTGGTCGATGCGTCGCGGGTGCGCGGCATTGTGCGTTCGGTGCATCCGGTCGGTTGAGCAGCGGGTCCAGTCGCACGGTGACCGTCGGTACACTGTGTCGACCGTTGAAATCAGACGACCGCGTTTGAATTTGAGGGACACGTGGACGGCGCAGGGCGACCGGACGCGGTGAAGCGTGTCCGGTCAGTTTCGACCGGCGCGTCCGGTCGCTCGCGAAAAACGCCCAGTGGATTGCTAACGGCTCTATTTGTTTGGGTGCTTATAAATACGTGTTGACCGGCCCTTGGGGAGGTCTCTTAGCATTTCTAACATTCTTGTGCATCCTTTGAGCTAAAGCTTCTCCTTCCACTCATCTCTCTTGCTTGATTGCAAATCAAAAGTGAGATTGAGTGATCCCAAAGTGCATTGCATAGCTTGACGGCATCTAGTGGCACTTGTGGGTGGTTTAGCCGGTGGATTTCTTGTTACTCTTGGAGAGTACCGCTCCTAGTCAGCTTGGAGATTGTTGGAGGCGTTGGCAAGAGAAGGTGTTTGTTCTTGGGCACCTCCGGTTGATTGTGAGAGGTTCTTGTGCTTTCCTCGGCGGAACGCCAAAAGCAACTCTAGTGGAATGCGTGTGTCATTGAGTTACCTCACTTGAGAGTGGTGTCTTGTGGTGCCTTGCGGGGCGTGCCTTGAGGGGCAAGTGACTTGAGGGTCACACCGGAAAACCATCTAAGTGTTGGTCGACACAACCGTTGACGTAACTTGTCGGTGCACAAGTGAACACCGGGTGAACAAAAATATTGTCTCTTGTCTCCCGGTGATTGGTCTTCATATTGTGTTGTTGTCAATATTGATTGATTGTATATCATCTTGGTGATTGGCAATATCTTCACTCCACCGTTGGTATAAGAATCACAATCCTCTCTCTTGCACTTACTTTTACTAGATTATCTTGTGTAGCTCTAGTTGTAGCTTTGCTAGTAGTGTTGTTAGTTTGCTCTCTAGTGTAAAATTAGTGGCATAGCTCTTGCGTGAACTAGAGATCATAATCTACTAGACTTGTAGATAGGAGGCTTGCATCACAACCCTTGGCTAAGCAAAACTCGTTTTACGCCGTTTGTTATTCTAACAAGTTTGCTTATTGGCATTTGTAGAATTTTTTATAGGTTATTCACCCTCCTCTAGCAATCTAGGACCTTACAGTGCTTTAACCTTTCATTCAATAGAGCTCTCGGCACCTCTGCAGGCTGCTGATCAGTGTGATTTGAACCCGGGTTGCCTGCATATGTGGGGCTAGGCTTGAGATACAAGTTCGGATATGATCATCCAATTGTTGCCTTGCCTTGCTGGTGTGGTATATGACTATATGCAATGGTACCTCAGAAACCTCCTAGAAGTTAGTACTCCACTAGTTCTTGGGGTTTGAGCTCTGCAGTGTGGGTGTGGGGGTCCTACCAGATGTGCCCTTCTCACACGTTAGATAAAAAAATAGATTTCTTTTGTTTCTGGGTTAAATTCTGGGTGGTCGTTGAGATTATAGAAGAGAAAACCTTGCATCATAGTATATGCCAGTATGCCAACCGCCGTCAGTCCCACACTTTCACTGCCATCCAAGAACATTCCCCTCACATTTGCAGTTCCAGCCTCCATTTGTATGTTGACATCAAGCTTCCATAGCTACCAAATAAAGAAATCAAAGTGCACAAGGACGACTACTCACCGTGACCTCGATGAGCACCCTCTTGTCGACGCGGTGCTGGTAATAGAGGTCGATGCAGTCAACGCCAAGCCGCTTGAGGCTGCCCTCGCATGCTGCCCGCACGTGAGCTGGGTCACCACGGATCTCCCATTTCTCATCGGAGAAGGCGATGGCGAACTTGGTGGCCAGCTCGACCTTCTCCCGCATCCCACCTTGAAGTGCCTGCTCAGAATGAATTCAGAAGCGTTACATCGAACATCTTCAGTGCAAACTGGAAAAAGGCCAAAGATGTCCAGAATCCTAAAGGTCCGAGAGCCGACCGAGACCCACCTTGCCCAGGAGGATCTCGTTGGTGTACGGGCCGTAGATATCGGAGGTGTCGAGGAAGGTGACCCCGGCGGCAACGGCGTGGTGGATAAGTTTGATCATGTCAGGCTCGGGTTTTGGCGGGCCGTAGAAGGCGGACATGCCCATGCAGCCGAGGCCCTGCGCGGAGACCTCCAGCCCCTGCGAGCCCAGCTTGATGCGGGGCACAGACACGGGAGCGACAGCCATGGCAGCTTCAGGAAGCGGGTGGCACTGCGGGGTGCTGGTGAGTGCTGGCCTGCTGTGTGTGGAGGTCTGCACAACGGACAGGTGTGGGCTTCGAGCTTTATAGAGTGAGAGCGAGGCCCCCCTGTCCGCTGAGCTGGGTAGTCGATTTGATTTGATAACGTCACTGCTCATGTGAGCTTGTAGTAAGAGATGACGTCTTATATTTGTTAAGTGCATTTGCAAATGGGCCGGCCATGGAGCTTCTGTCCGTCTGGACGCACTCCGCCTGCCTCACCCGCTCGCGGAACGGATCCTGCCCGCGCCGTCTCCGTCCGTGTCCCCCGCTCGCTCTGCGTCACCCCTGCTAGCGGGACAGGCCTGCCCTCGCCCGCGCTGCCGCCCTTGCGCCGCGGCCCCCCGCCCAGACTCGCGCCTCCCACTACACCACAACACCGAGATTAGCGCCGGACAATCTGACGCTAAAGGCGGATTCAGCGCTGGACAATCTGACGCTAAAAACTTATAGCGTCAGACTTTTGCAGACGCTATAAGTCCTGACGCTAAAAATCTTTAGCGCCAGACCGCACTTTTAGCGTCAGACAGTCCGTTGCCCTGAATGTTTATAGCGTCAGACAGCCCACTGCTACTGTTTAGCGACAGGCAGCCCGCTACTGCTCTATAGCGTCAGATCATTTGATTCTACTTATAGTTTTACCGTCAGATGGTCCAACAGGATAGTTTTAAATGGTTAAAAAAATAAAAATTGGTCTGTGAGCAATTATTACAGATGTCACACTAAGCTTCAAAGTTTCATTCAGCAGGTACACAACTAGAATCCAACTTCAATGAAGAATACACGCATCTTCACAAATTTGACCAAAAGTTTACGGTAGCTCCCATAGGTAAGCTCACCATCACATCTAGTTCCTTTAGGCACAAAAAGAACATCCTCCAAAACCATCCTAGGTCAATCTGGTTGCGGAAGCATGTGCCTTGTGCTACTAAAAGTAGTGATTGCAACTGAAAGAATACGAAAGTACATGACATTAATTTAGCACAATTGAAAATCATAGTATGGATGCAAAAGACAGTAAAACATTAAGAATTGACAAATTCAGAAATGGAAACATAGCATTTGTATATTCAACATGGCATATATACTCAAGCAGATACATTAGTTTGTGTGGTGATAAAGTTTTTACCATTTACATCGATCAATACAACAGGTTGTATAAAACAACAAAACCTCCCTTGTACTTAAAATCACCTATATCCTATATTCTGATTCTACATTACCAAAGTCAAAAAAGAGCTGATCCTTAAATTCACAATTTAAAATTTAAAATTAAAGGGATATAACATGTTTAATTAGTTGGACTATCGCTAACAAAAGCACAAAGATTGATGAACAGAACAGACATGCTACATACTTTGAAAGTTGATACAATGACAGCAAACTCTTCCTTGGTTACAGGGATGTAAATGCTCTCATCAACGATGTCAGTGGGCAGCGAACTCAAGCAGATCCACTGTATGAATACCAAGCAGATCTAGTAATTAACGTGGTTTCAGTAAGAGAAGTAGCAGTGTCCTGGGGAAACAGAAATAGAGGAAGGAACCATTAGAGAAACAAGAGCATGCCTGTCACATACTGCTAGCAATTCAATTTCATGAAGAAATAAATGTTCTATTAAAATAACCAGCAAGGAAGCAAGGTAGTGCCAGAGAACCACCATAATTCCAACACCATCACATAAGAGAAAAATAATTCCAGCACAACACTGCCTGCTAGCCTAGCAATGTAACTGACCATTCTAAACTCTCATAACTGATGGGCACAAAAAGAATCTACACATTAGTACTGCTCAAGTTCTAACACATAGCGTGCATACAAATCTGCAAGTGCAATAAAATGTCTGTCTAGGTTCTAGAACAATGTAAGCTGCAACATTTGATATTGCTACCATGCTACCTCCCTGTACTAAATTGGGTCTTGTAACTCTGAAGGTCGTAGGTCAACTTTACTGTGGAGTTAAAATAGTTGTACTTAACATGATCAACTCATCCATGTTTTAATTGTAGAATATTAAGGAACAAATTAAAACTTTGTACAAATGTGCCTTCAAGCAACAAAAGAAGTTTCTTTTGAGGTGATTTCATTTTCCATTTTCTGCCAAACTTCAGCCAACTCTATTCTGTCCAGTAGTAATCTAGGATCTCTCTTTGCAGGAGTCTATCCAATTATACCAACAAGAGCCATATACTGAAAAAAAAAAGCTAGGATAAAAATCACAAAGTATTGTTCAATTGGGAAAAGGGACTAGATTTCAGCTAGTACATGCTTGCGGTTTTCTCATCTAATTTAAAAAGTTCAATGACAGAGGCAATTGAACAGAGGCTGACTAGTATTGGCTAGCAGAACAGAGGCTGAGGCAGATAAAAATAGAGGAAAACAAAGATCACACAGTATTGGTTGCAATTGACTTACCATTCCAGTTGCATTGCACCTATGAATCAAATCCATACAGAACCTCTGTACCTCACCGGGACGCTGCACGAAAAGTTCAAACAAGTCCAGTTATCAAAATTAAATGCCCAGTTTTATGAAGAAAACAAACACAACTAAAATCACAGTATTTGGGTGTCATAGCAGCCTTGCTAGTATATTCAGTTTCGTCTCACATCATATGCAAAATCACAGTAATATGTACAGATTCTCATGGAATAAAATTAGAGGCTGTGGCATTTAGTCTTCTGAAAAAATTCACAGTAATGTACAGATTCTAAATTTTGAGTTCAGGAAGCTTTACACGAGCAGCAAGCAAAAAGTCATCATTAGACTCCCTTTGCAAAATCAGAGGCTGTGGCATTTACTCTTCTGAAAAAATTCGGCAAAACAGCTAGCTCATTAATTATTTGGCAAAACAATAGTTAACAACTTGAGGAGCAAGCAAAAAGTCATCATTAAAATAGCAGAGGGTTACCTCAGCGCATATGAAACCCCTTCCGAAATCAGTGTGAATTGCACCAGCAGCTTGAGGAGCTTTAGTCTGACGTTTGATCAGCCTTGTATAGAAGAATTATTTAAATCACATTCTCCTACCGGAACAGGGCATACTAGATAACCTTGTAGTTAAAAATTTAGAACCAATGAGATTGTCTTGGTGATGAATATTCCAGCTTCTCAAATTTTGAATTTCATAAATCATAGAAATAACATACATGTATTTTAAGATGTTAGTATGTCCTAGAAGAACCTGTCACCTCATTACATAGGTCTGTAGCATCATTAGAAGCATTTAGCATGACCAAGCTAACCAATTCCAGTATCAAAAGTGTGAATGAACTTGCCTTGTTCTCTGGTTTTCGGCACAATATTTGCAAGCTTCATTTTCTGGCATATCCGCTAGTATCTGTTCAAAAGTACAGCTGAAAGGAAGTATGGTTTCACCACCATGTTCATGCGACCAGATGAAAAAAGGATTATCAGCTCATGTGTGCTTCAGATGTGATGTGGATGTTTAATACCACAAGTGACAATTTAAAATAGCTTATGTTGACATGAATTATACCGGTACACATGCATCAACTAGTAATAAGAAAGGTAAAGTTAGACAAATACCAGTCAGATGCTTACTCGGGATATAGGCTCAAGATAAAGAAATGCAACACAGAAACTCTTCACCGTAGGACCATAATGCTACAAAAAGACATAAATCAGTGAAGGCACAGGAGTGTCAGGGTAGGTTCAGTTTTAAGTGGTGCTGTTATTTAAGTACCAATTAGGCTCAAAAGATGAAATTCCATAATGAAAGCATCTTTGAACTGGAATTAGCATGATATGATACAAAATATTAGCATTGAGAAGTTCTCCATGCAAGAAGGAATAAGTTGTATGATACCATTATCAGTTCATAATTGTGCTAGAGTTTCTAGTGTTACCAAGAGTAAGTAGAACACTTAAGTATGATCAAAGAGAAAAAAAACAAACAATTAATAACTGGACTGAGAGTAGGATGCGTACACTACTTTTGGTGAAGTACAGAGATGAACCATTTGCCAAAATGTGTATTCAATATTCATTTGTTGCTTTGCCAAAATGTGTATTCAATATCCATTTGTTGCCACTGCCAATGAGGAACAAAATTAGATTACTTTCCAGATGACCATACATCACACATAACAAGTGCAGGTGCTTAAACATTACTGTGAGATTTGATACATTCAATACCAATACCAGAAAAGTTGTATAGAAACTAGGTTGTAAAGGAATTCAGCACTATGAAGTACTAAATCCAATAAAGAAGAGTTGCCAATAAAGAAGAGCTGCAAGCATTGTTGATTTCTAAACCTATAGGCTATATTGACTTGACTGATGCACCAAGGAGACTCAATAAGAGACTGCAAGGCCATATTACAAACAATATACAACCGCAGGCTTAGTAGCTCATTGATGCAAAGGAACGCATAAGCTCAAGCCAGCCTAATATGGGGCAGGCATACACCGGCTGGAGCCTATGAACCCCAAATGAAATCCATGAATTACACACGTAATGGACCCCTTGATCCAGAATGAAGCTAAGCCGGGTTAGGGGCATCACAGGAGTAGCTAGGGTTACCCATGAGCACGCAGAGCACCATGGAGGAGGAGACTTGAGATGGCTGGGCTATAGGTCACGCACTTGTTACCCATGAGCACGCAGAGCACCATGGAGGAGGAGACTTGAGATGGCTGGGCTATAGGTCACGCACCTGGATCCCGCCGCCGCCGTCACCCCTGAGTCGGGATCTCGCCAATGCTGCCGCCCGGACTGGGATCCTGCCGCCACCGGCGCCTACGCTCGAATCCAGCCACCCGCGCTTGGATCTCGCCGCCCGCGCCACTCGGATCCAGCAGCCCACGCTTGGATCCCCCCGCTGGCGCCGCCCGCGCTGCGATGCCGGCGCCATCTGGATCCAGCCACCGCCGCCAACAACGCGTCTGAATCCCGCCGTCACCGCAGTCTGTGTGCCCCGAACCAACCGCCGAGAGAGACACAGAGGGAGAGAGAGAGAGAGAGAGAGGAGATCGACGGGGAGGGGACTGGAGTCATGGGGGCGTGTGTGCTGGAGTCGAGGGAGCGGACGTGAGGGCAGGAGATTTGGGAGGGAGAGGGTGCCGGCACGATTTGGAGAGGGCGACGGGCGCATCGAGCCTATACCAATCGCGGCCTCACGAAGGCGGGCTTTAATGCGGCTAGGGTTTGGCCTCTCGGGCCTGGCCGTCTGGGGGATTTGGGGGTGCTCCACTCGGGCTCGAGCTGAGTTGGCGCACGAGCTGGGGCCCATTTCTTTTGGCGTCAGACAGATTGACGATGTACTTGTTTTCAGCGTCAGATAGTTCGATGTTCAATATGATTACCTATAGCGACAGACAATTTATCTCTAAATGGAGAATTAGCGTCAGATTGTCTATTAGTTATATTTAGCGTCAGATCGTCTATCGATAAAAGAAATTTTTAGCGTCAGATGTCTGACGGTGAAGCGGTGTTGTGGTGTAGTGTCCGTTGCAGCCGTGCTCCATCCGCCTGTTGTAGCCCCTGCCGAGGTATGTGCCACTGACGAGTTTCACACTGACGACCTATGCAGCACTCCATAGCATCGAGCCCCACGTCGGCGTCGAGCTCTCCGTTGACAAGTCTCCATTTTGTCCAAACAACAAGTAGATGTTGCGCTTAAAAGCGCATGTTGCAAGTGTCTGTTTTAAGTGCTTCAGATATTTTTAGAGGTATGTTGCAAATGTTTCATATGTGTGGTGCAAAAGTAGATCGAGATGTTGCATATGTTGCAATAGTTGTACACGTATATTGCAAGCTCTTGTTCCTAGTGTTTCATATGTTTTTTCTTATCTTGCAAGTGTGTTTATCTAAATGTTGCATATATTTCACATATTATGTTTGCAAGTTTTTATCTGGATGTTATGTTCTTGCAATGGTTTCAAGTGTTTTTCAGACGTTTTTGCAAGTGTTTCATCAGTCTTCAAACGTATGTTGCAAGGTTGCATCTGAACGTTTTAAAAGTAGATCGAGTGCTGCATCTTTCTCCTCGTCTTCTGCTGCCTCGTCTCGGTGTCTCCTCCTCCCGGCGCCGGCTGGGCATCTGCCGCCTCCTCCCTCTCTTCTCGATCCTCGTGACGTTCGGGGTGGCGCAGGCCCACGTGGGCACGCGCGTCCGTCCGGATGTTCCGTCCATCCGGACCTCTGAGCGCTAGCAAACCTAATTACAAAATCGAGAAAGATTAGGCTCAGTGTAGCCTAGGTTTTACGCGGACGATTGTCATCACCGGATGGAAACATTACCTTCCTCGATCAGCAATCAATGTGGTTCATTTTTGTCCTCAGGGGGTGTTTAGTTCCCACCCAAAAATTTTTCATCGACTACATCGAATGTTTGGATACATGCATGGAGTACTAAATGTAGACGGAAAAAACTAATTGCACAGTTTGGTTGGAAACCACGAGACGAATCTTTTAAGCCTAATTAGTCCATGATTAGCCTTAAGTGCTACAGTAGCACACATGTGCTAATGGCGACTTAATTAGGCTTAATAAATTCGTCTCGTGGTATGTAATTAGTTTTTTATTAGTATCCGAAAACCCCTTCCGACATCTTATGAAATATCCGATATGACACCCAAAAATTTTCATCTACCAACTAAACACCCCTTAGTATAAAAAACCAGGTATCCTATATTTGAAATTACTAGCGAACATGTGTGCGTGTTGCGAGTTACAGTGGACATATAATTTGTTGTAGGGTCTTGTTACCAATGATAACGACCTTGCCATTTTCATTTTTTATAGAATTTAATTAGGCTTGGAAAGGCACCCAATCTTTTTTTCTATAATTGAGCGAATGTCTTTAATGGTGCCTTGTCAATATATAGCAAAGATTTTTCTTTAATAGCATCTCTAACAGTTTTATAGAACAGCTATCTTGATTTTTTTTTGAAAAAAGGAAAAAAAGTCCCCTTTTGACAGTTTGGTCAGAGAGCTTCTTAAAAATAAAAGGTGTCAAAATTATCTCCAACTCATAAGTTTCTAAAGCCAAGAGGCTCCATATCCACTCCTCATCCGACGTTTTTCTCGGAAGATCAAAGAAAATTGTAGCATGGGTAAACTAAAAAAAAGAGTTAACAGTAAGAGACAAAGAAACTATTAAAAAGACTTTGTTATACCAGAGAGGAGATTTGCACCTAAGCTTAAAGTGTTTTGAATAGAGCACCACCTGACTTGGTTTGTGCTTATGATGTTGCTATGTTACATCCATCTTCGCATCATTCATACATGTTCATAAATCATCATGTCATTCTTGGTGCATACATAAAATTCATTGGGTGCATATCCATGCAATAGGTGTGCCGAGAATCGCGTCACGAGCGAAGCTCCGCAAGGCGTGAACCCGAAGTTGGAGTCCGTTCCAGAGCCGGAGGTCCAGTCCGACGAAGCCGGAGGAGACGTGGGAACTGTTCTTGAAGCCAAACCTTGAACTATCTTCTTTCGGTTAAGAAAGCCCCGGAGTATTATAAGCCCCCTACTTTTAAAGCAATTATCTATATATATTGTTGCATTACGTCCCAGTAAGAAAACCGTAAGAGACAAAGAAACTATTAAAAAGACTTTGTTGGTTAGAAATTCAGGTTGCCAATACAAAATCGTTTAGAAAAGTAGTATAGGAAACTGTTAAAGTGGAAAATAAATTGAGGTTGCTACTTATTTTATTAACTCGCTAAGCTTATTGATTTAGCAAGTTAATTATAGGAAATACCTAGAATTCCTCTAAGTTATGTCTGTTGAAATTATCTTATTATTCCAATGCCAATTACATGCATACTTTAAGCTCACACCATTTTATAGGATTTTTTTTCATTTAGTAGCTATGCTCATATTTAATGTCCCGCCTCTTGAGCAATCATAATTGTTGCAAATAAACATTGTAAAAGAATACATATATTTAAGGTAATCGAACCAAACTCTGAGATATTCTGTCAGCCCGGAGCAAAGCATTGATTAATTTGAATCTATTAATCCTAATTAATCCATACTTAGCATATGTTTACTATAGCATCATGTGAACAAATCATGAACTAATTAGGCTTAATAGATTCGTCATATGAGTCTTTATTTATATAATTAATTTTATAATTATTATATATTTAATACTTCTAATTAGTATCAAACATTTGATGCGGACTAAACTTGTGCAGCCCCCCCTGTTCGGAGGCATAGCGATTCCTACACACTGCAATAAGTTACTATCGCACACTACAATAAGTTATTAACAGATTCCTGCGACATTTTGCCAGTGTACTGCAATCTGGACCTCGCTCCAGAAAATCAAAACAAATCAAATCTGTTAAATACAATTTTATCTCTCCGTTTATTTTTTGTGATAGGTCGTCGCCGTCAGTTACTCGAGGCCACAAGGCGAACCAACTTCACAACGTCGACAGATGAGAGGAAGCTACTACACCTGGGGTTTGTATCGCGGAGACGGGCCAGCATGGTTATTTCAGCGCATATAGCAACCGATGCGATCACAGAGTCCGCGTGCAATTGCTGTCAACAACCGCCGAGGCCAGCGTGTTACCTGTCAGGTCGGAGCTTGCAATGCCGGGTGCACTGCCCGTCCTGCAACACCAAGCGCCAGCTGCAACTGCAAGCATTGCTGCTTGGTTCTGTCATGGAAGGCAGTGGCCCCTCGAATGTGCAAACCCTGGAATAATCTCTTTGCTGCTGCTTCTTTTATTGATTCGATTTGCATTCGTAATGCTGTCTTATAACCATCCCAGTCGCTTGTGAATCAGCATCCCTGCAATATAGAAACAGAAAGCGAAACTGAGACACACACACACCACTGCATAGACAGAAAGAGAGCACTACAGAGGCCTCTCTATTTGATTTTGTACAACTGCCGTTTTGTGGAGCTTGAAAACGTGATTGGGTAGAAGCACTGTACCAAGGGCTGAATCTGAAGTTTACCTCTGCATGTGAGCTTTGAGACAGTTCAGCTCTGCGTGTTTGTTTAAACTGACCACACCGAGTAAGGGTCCAGTTTCAGTAGCCCAGAATAGAAGGAGAATAACTTGGCCCCGCCCATGGGCCGTGTTGAGCAACGATATATACTTGCTAAGAGAAAGAGAATAATGTGGCGAGCTTCAAATCCAATGTCCTAAACAACTGAAAATAAGAAAGAGAAAATGATTTAGATAGAATAAATTGTGCGTTGAACAGTATGTATATGCGTAGATATAAACAAAAGAAAACAGTGGCGGGCTCTGCCTTAGGAAATAGACATAAAACAAGATAGTAGGAGAGAGGTGGTAGACGCAGGAGCACCGAGCACGCACCTCAATTACTCAGAGAGCCACCACCCCACAAGGGGAGGAACCTCCACTTCTTTTGAGGCTCCGTTGCTGCTGGAATGTCTTTATCTGGAATTGGACAGACACAATTAAAGTACTCCCCACCTTCCCTGCAACGTCTCTGCAGGTCGGGGCAGCCCCGTATGTACAGGGACTTGACGGTAGGGAGCCGCTGGAGAAGGCCCTGCGGAAATTTATCAATCCCAGGACAAGAGTTGATCACCAATTGCTCAAGAGAAGTGATGCCATCCATCCCTTCAGGCAGCGCTTTCAGCTGACGGCAGATCTGCAGATTGAGATGCCTCAACTTTGCTAGATCTCCAAGGTTTGAAGGCAGTGCCACCAAACTTCTGCACGAAGCAATATCCAATACCCCAAGTGAATCAGACAGCTTTGGAATCTCCAGCAAACTATGACACTCCAATATGTCTAACCTTTCCAACTGGGGCAGAGGAAGGATTTCCTCGGATGATGAGCCCTTACCCTCTAGTTTGGTGCATGATCCAATAACCAGAGATCGAAGGCGAACCAAGCATCGGAACTCCTCCACTGGCCAGCGGACAATATTGTTGCATGACCAGAGATTCAATCGTTCCACGAAGGCCAAGCAGTCCCTGAGCCCAAGTTGCAATTTGGATGAGTTGAATACTGATATGAAGGCATTGTCGTTGCGTGCACACAAACTTCTCAGGGAGTCTAGCGGACGTCTTTGGCTTTGGTTTTGATGATCATTTACAGGCATCACCATGTCTACCAGCATCCCAATGCCCAAGGTGACAAGAGATGGATAAGATCCCAAAGGCATGCCCATAGGAACAAGACCTTCTACAGGCTTACTGTGATAATGTAGAGAAGTGAGAGCTGGGCTTTCTGGAAGAGTTGCAATTTTGTTGCAGTCTGTGATGCACAGCTTTTCCAGCTGCGGAAAAACCACCAAGCTAATTGGCTCTCCTGCACTGTTTTCTGCCCATCTCTCCAACTCCGGCAATGCCTCCAACCACATCTCCTTTAACTTTGGAAAAATTGCTAGAGAGGTATTATGCCGTGTAGCTTCCATGTCAATGTTTTTACATAATGCAGACAGGCTATCCATGCAGCGTAAATACAATTTCTCAAGAGACGACAACCACACTAGTGGCAGATCCTTACATCTTGGGCAGTTAGAAATATATAGTTCTCTTAAACACTGGAACATTTGTGGATCCCTCATCCATTGTGAGATGGATAGGCCAGCGTACCCATGTAGCCCCAATGTTTTGAGCTCAGCATGAGGTACTAGAGACTCAAGTACTTCTCCTTCATTATTACTAATGACCTCATCATGCAATGGGTTGTAGTTTCTGTCACGGCCCCAATGCAAAAACAGTTCAGTTAGGTTTTTTTTCTCATTGAGATTGACCTTTGATCCACTCTTTACTTTCCTTAAATTGAACAGTTCCAACCTATTTCCAAGCTGTCTTAGGTCTTTGAGCTCCTCAATACCAAAGCCATCTCTAGAGTCCACAATAAATTTTGTGAGTGTACAGAGGCTCTGTAGTAGACTAAGTTTTGGAGGCATCTGCTTCAACCTATCACATCCTATTAGATGAATGTGGGTGAGTTTCCTCATAGTTTGCATGCCTTCCGGTAAAACCTCTAGTTTCCCACAATGATTGAGAATCAATGATTGCAAATTATACAACATACAAACTGAAGACGGCAATCTAACAAATCTTGAGCACGTAAGATCAAGATATCTTAAATGTGTTGTATTTATGAGCTTTGTATGGATAACAGATTGGATTCTCCAACTTAGTGCTCTTAATGGTGTTAGTTTTAACTTCTTGAGTGCCTTGAAATCTGATTTACTAAAAGACATGTGTGCTGTCTGAGTTAATAAAGTGCGGATAGGAGATGAGTTTTCCATCAATCTAGTGATTTCTTGCTTTCTTTCAGACCATGACAACTGGATGTGACGTACATTGTTTATCAACGTTTTCTGTGCAATCAACTCTGCACCAACAGCACACTCGTCTGTCATTTCTTGTGCTAGGTCATGCATTAAATCATGCATTTTACATCCAATTTTCTTGTATTCAAACCAAGAATATCCATCAGACATCTTGACATTCACATCTTGAATAAATGACCTCCACACCAACTCATTGAAAATAAATTCACCTTTCTGCATAAGATCTGTAGCTCCATCTGCATGAATAAAATTGTTTGCCATCCATAGCTGGATTAACTTATCCTTGTCCATCTCATAGTCCTTAGGGAATACCGCGCAGAAGGAAAAGCATTGCTTCATTTCAGATGACAAGTGCATGTAGCTCAATTTTAGAATGGACAGTACTTCACCTTTGCCAACCCTATCATCCTCTGCAATGGCCTCCCATTCCTTGATTGTATGTTTGGAGCTCATCAAGCCACCCATTGTCTTCAAAGCAAGAGGTAGTCCCTTGCATTTGTTGACAATACGTTTACCAATTTTTATCAACTCTGATTGCTCCTGCACTCCTTTACTAAATGCTTTTTTTGAGAATAATTCCCATGAATCATCTTCACTGAGGCATGCTAGTTCATGAGGTGGAATGGTGCCCATTATAGAGGCAACTTTTTTACTTCGACTTGTGACAAGTATCATGCTTCCTGGTCCAGCATTAGATGAACATAATAGTGGTTTGAGGTCATCCTCCCACTTTTGTTGTTCTTCGTTCCACACATCATCAAGAACCAGTAGGAACCTTTTCCGGCTAATGACTTCCACTAGCTTCCCTCGCAGCAGCTCTATGGTGTCAGGCAGGTCACATCTTGCATGTGTAGCCAACTCTATGATGGATCTCACAATAGCAACGGCTTCAAAGTTGTCTGACACACAGTGCCACATCTTCAACTCAAAGTGCTTCTGAGCTTTGCTGTCATTGTACACCATCTTGGCTAGTGTGGTCTTGCCCAAACCTCCCATTCCAATGATGGGTAGAACCTGCACATTCCGCTGATCTTGCTGGTCCAGTAGCAGCTTCACCACGACTTCCTTGTCGTTGTCTCTTCCAAAGATATCTGAAGACTCATCGAGTGCAGAGTGTGTCTGCCGATAGAGAGGTTGTGGCGCCTCCGCGCGCTCCACCAGACCAAACGTGCGCATCTCCGTCACCAGCTCATTGATTCTCTTGAGAACTTTGTTCAGATTCGAGCTAACAGTGAGGCGGAACAGAAGCGGGCTGTGGGGGTGAAGTACCTCAGTACCTTGGCCGCCTTGGACTGGGCCTCGCGGCGCAGCGCCTCGTACTGGAAGTCGTCGAGGACGTCGTCGGCCTGGTAGGCGACGGCCCTGAGCTCCCTCATCCACGCCTTGACCGCGGGGTTGGTCTCGCTCTTCACTTCAGCGTCGGAGAGCAGGGACTGCACGGACAGCAGATGGCGCTCCAGCTTGCGGCGGTCGTTGTCGACGCCCCACATGCGGGTGACCTTCTGAACGAGCGCGTCGGCGGCCTTGCCGAGCACGCCGCGCACCACGGGGAGGACCAGCGACTCAGCCATGGGCGGCGCAGCCTCTCACTTGTCTGCAAGCTGTGTGCGCGATGTGGGATGCGAGATTGCGAGAGACAGAGGTGGGGAGTGCTGGTAGCGCAATCTGGAAGGAAGACGAAGTGGAGTAGGGGACGAAGGATCAGTCCCTTCCCTTTTGTCGTCAACGTCAACGCGCTCGTAGCTACTTGCTAGTTAGTGCGCCTTTTAAATAAAATAATACAAAATCGCTAGTGCGCGTGCCACCTGCAACTTTGTAATAGATTATTTAAAGAATTTGCAGCCAAAAGGTATCTACAGTATGAAGTTCAGATCTGGTTTGAGTTAGCTCTCACGTGTTTAGATCAAAAAAATTTTGGCAAAAAATTCATGTTGCACTTTTTGTTGTTATTTGATAAAATTTATCTAATTATGGACTAACTATGTTCAAAAGATTCGTCTCGACATTTACAGATAAACTATGCAATTAGTTATTTTTTTACCTACATTTAATGTTTCATGCATACGTTCAAAAATTTGATGTGACAGATACTGCGCAAAAATTTATAGGTGTTTTTACCCATCTAAACAAGGCCTCAACTTTTTGGGCCACCAAAATAACTTTAAATTGAAAGTTTATCAACTACAACATTGCAAATCACATTGAGCACTAAAATTTTCATATAAAGTTGTTCCGATAATTTCTTCATTTCTTGGGTTATTTGTGTAATTGCTGTATTAATCCATACATAGAAAAAGAAAAGCAAAGAAAGCCCTGTCGGTGACTATTTAGGCAGGCCAGCTGCAGCTAAGTTGCAAGGCAGAACAGAGCACGCGTACGATAGACAATAGAGTAGACCCTGAGAGCTAGCAGTATCATGTGTAAAAGAACGTTTGAAAAATTATAACGTCTACCTTCTGCAGGGATGATGCAGTTTTTTCTGTCAATCTTGCGCTATCTTCAACCAATTCTGGTTGAGCTTCAAAATACTATATGAAAAGATCCCTGCAATAATGCAATCTATTTTGAGTAAGCAAGACACAACTTTCGTATAAACCATCCACACCATGCTTACATTTCATATACCACAACGGCACAACTCAGATATGTACAATCATCTTTGATCAGAATGCCACATCTACTTCATGATGAAAGATGACTAGAAAAATAAAGAGAAGCAACTCCATTTACAAGCTTACTATGCATCACCTGCAGCAAACAAAACCAAACCGTTTGCCAGATGACTAAATAAGGACCACTGATGCTAAACAAGCAAACGGTGGGGAAAGAAACAACAGGCGCATCATGATACTGAGGCCCTAGAACGACATGTACATAGATTGCTTTCATGCCATAAATTTGGATTGTCTGCATGACAAGCTTGGACCGGGTGGGGCTGGCGCCCTGTTAGTTGAGTCGACCGCACCAAGAGGACCTCGATTTACTGAAGGTGTGGTTGCAAGATTATCTACTATGGTCCTCTAACAACGCAAGAATGTCTTCGTCGCTTGTTCCACCGTCGATTGCATACTGTAATGCTGTCCTACCATCTCGATCCATGGCTTGTGAATCAGCCCCTCTGCATACAAACGAAAAAAGAAATGAGACTTCATGTTTGCATTCGTGCCGCTTTGCTGGATCATTTCAGTCTTCTGCCCATAAAGAAAAGCAGAAAGCACATTGCGCTAAACAAAACAGAGTTCTGATGATGATTATATAGTATTATACTAGTAGTGATTCGAATAAACCTTGTTGACAAATCAAACATGTAGTCCAAGATCAAATTCCTGAGTAATCAGGTTCTTGCATACCTGGAGAGGAGAAGCTTTGCATGGCGATGTCTTCCTTTCAAAATGCAGTGATGAAGGGGTGTCCGACCCCTAGAATCATTCATATTTACACTAGCACCATACTGCAAAAGTAATTCAACCATCCCAACATCTGCAACACGGCATGCAAGATGGAGCAAGGAGAGACCTTCACAACTGTCCTCCATGTCATCTGTGCGTGAACTCGTGCTAGCAGGGGAAAGGGGCTCTCGAGGAGAAATCTTGTCATGTGAATTGCAATCAAAAAATCTAGGACTTCCATCATGTGGTGAAGCCGGTTGCTCTTGCTGAAGTGCTTTTCCAAGAGTCAAAAATGGGCTAGAAGGCATCTCTCCATAAACTAAATTAACATTGGCACGTGATCTCACAATGAGACTGTATGCTGCTTTCTTGTCATTTGCAGCTACACTATTCCACATCTGCTGAGCTAGCTGATTCTCATCCATGCTATGGTTCCGTATGAATTCTTTGTCTACATACTGCAATATTTACACCGCAAAGATTAAAAAAATTAAGCAACCAAATTGGGATATATGACACTAAATATATATGTTCAAACTGAATAGGCCTATAAATACACGCATTGAACTATGTTTAACGTTATACAGATTCAAGTTCATGCAGTGTTGTTTTCAGATGGTTTCATAGGCATGTGATCATGGATGAGCATTGGGTAGTGCCTAAAGTAATTTCTTATGAAACTTCAAGAATCTTGCTAAGAATGTAGCCCCTCCAGTCACCACTAAGTGTCATTTCAGAATGCATTATGTCCAGACACATATTTTTCAACCAATTTCTACAGTAATATATTTTTTAAAAACCAAAAGAAACATTATAGAAAGCTAATTTTGAGACAAGCTTACTATTTATGCATGGTCTATTTAATATAATTAAATATATGAGTAAAATTCACAGTGGCCCTTAAACTTGTCAGGCTGTGCCATCGAGGTCCATCAACTTATAAATTGCATTTTTTGGACCCCTAATCTTGGAGGTGAACCACTTAAAATGGTTATGTGCCTAAAACTGCAATTTGTAAGTTGGTGGACCTGACAAGGGTCGACCATATATTTCACTCTAAATATATATTTGGACAAAGTTAGAATGGTTTGACTGAACACATTCTTGGATAGAATTTTTTTCTTGATTGGCGAGAGTATTGATCAAAATACCAAGAAAAATACTACCGTGAGTACATCATCAGTGTTAGTAGTTTGCAGGACGAACTATTATTTTTTATTTTCCTTTTGATAATTACTCCCTCCGTTCCAATTGTAAGTCATTTTGGTTTTTCCTAGGTAGGCAATCAACGTGCCTGAACCGTGACCTCTTTTTGTCTTGTGCCCTTTATGTCCCTTTATATGTCTCCCTGTTTCTCGTCTCTTTTGGGTTTCATCTCTAGCCTACCCCAACTTGCTTGGGACAAAAGACTATGTTGTTGTTGTTGTTGTTGACATAGCTTTTGTTACGTATCTATATGGACGTGATGTCTAGATACATAGTAAAAACTATGTATCTAGAAAAGCCAGAATGACTTACAATTTGAAATGGAGGGAGTAGTCTCAACTCAATAAAATCATGAAGAGTAAATTATCTAGTTCACATATACCATATATGAGTGCAGATTTGGTGCCCAGGGGGGCTGGCGCCCTCATTAGCTAAATACTATGAGGCAATGCTTTAAAAATCATCACAAAAATCATGTACGTAGTACACATAATATAAGTATAGCCACAACAATTTAGTTTGAAATTCATCCTAGATGCCAAGAAACAAAATAGACAAGCAATCAACCTGGCATTGTTCATCATGTGCTCAAAGAAGAATTTCAATATGAATTGTTGCAGTTACACTTAACTTTAGGTGTACTACATACATGATTTTTGTGATGATTTTTGAAACATTGTAACATGATATTTTAGCTAATGAGGGCGCCATATCATTTTCCAGCATATATAATGTAAAAGGGAATCCATACAGTGGGTCTCTGAGGAAAGGAGGTGAGCATATTGGCCAATAAAACAAAATAAAACCATCCAATCAACTCTCAGCTACAGGAGCATGTTGTCTCTACAAAAGTCTATGCAGGATTTGACATTAACATTCTTGATTCATTTGAGGTCTGGGTTCTATGATCATGGAGTAGGGTTCATGTGCGAAACACTACAGAGCATTGTGTGAGATTTTCTTAGCAAGGTAATGCAGAGAGTTTCCTTGCTTGATAACCTTTACGCAATGAGATACGCGTGCTAATTTTGTGATCTGGGAGAAACAGAGCCTTTTAAAAAAAATACAGGTGGATGTCTAAAACCCTCATGGAAAAGAATTGGATCAACAGAAGGAATGTCCAGAGCTGGCAACACTTCCTAATTGGCACTATCCATGTTGGAACTGTTAAGGAGTCATATTTGTGCAACCATTCTTCGCATGGAGACTCTTCGAGACAATTTGGTTTTAACACCCCATTCATTGCTAAAGAACAAAGGAATACAAGCAGTTGTGAATGTAGTGAATACCTTGGCATGAATAAACTTCTCCTTGGCAGAGAATACATCTTTGTGTTTAGGCTTGCTAACAGAGAGAAACTGTGATGTGTCTGATCCATCAGCACTGCAAAAGAAACAATGTTGCAAGTTTGTTACCTGGAGAGCAATAGAGAAGACATTGAATTACTTCATAAAGAGATTCATAACAGACATAACATATTACCTTGAATTATCATCTGGCAACATCTCTTCCCAAATATTGTTGACAAACATGTTGCCTAATGACTGAAAGAGATTGATTACAGATGGCTCCCAAACTCTGACATCAAGTGTCAGAGATCTTACCTGAAATAAGATGCATGTGTTTAGGCTACTACTCTATCAAAATAAATATATAATTATCCTAAATTAGCAATACAAAAATGATACTCAGCTATTAGAAACCCTATTTACAGAATTTGAAAAAATAATTGTTTTGGCAACAGGTCTATATCTTAGACTCTTTGGCAATTTAAGTTTTGACACTTTTTTTCGGCAAAAGTACAATCATGTTTCACTTCCTTATCTATGCAAAACATGTTTTGTAGCTTTAGGTGTCCGTGTGATAGCACCACTGCACCAAAGCCCAATTTATTTGATATCATGCACGCACTGAAACAACCTCTAGACTTTAAAGAATAAATGAATGCAGAAATCAATCTATGTGCATGACCATCAAGAGATACAAGCATCTATCAAAAAGAATTAACAGTTAAAAGTTTTGCGGTTACCTTTGATATATGCACTCCAAGATTTCTGTGCACCCCAGAACATTCTATGCATAGAAGTGCGCCAAGGTTTAATGATGCCCAATCAGGTTCCGAAGCACCACAGTCAGCACACATATTATTGCCATCAACTTTCCTAAGCAAGTCAATTGGTTTTTCAGGTTTCATGCTGGTTCTGTGATGATGCGTGCCTCTGACATCATGCTGCCCATTTCCTGAGTTCTTCTCCAGTACTAAATCATCGATTACAGAAGGTTCAAATTCCACTGAACTTGTAAAGGAGCTTGCATCACTGGTACTCCTATCATGACCACTGCCCTTAGGGCTTGACATAAAACACTGAAACAGGACAGCCAAGTATTGTAAACTGAATATACCAGAATACATGCAATCCAAACAGAGGCCATCCATTACTAACCTGCTCTGGGGATTGTGAGCTCAGTAAAGAGGCAATAACACCAGTTATCTTTTCAATCCAATCCATCTGATCTACTGCACTCTCCGCCTGCACAAATAGCAGATGTGTTCATGAAGTATGAAAGTCTTAATCATATTCAATAAGACAGACTGCTCCATAAACTTGTGCTATACCTGCAATGTGTAGATCTTTGTGGGTGAAATAATTCTGAAACAGAACCTCAGATCTGATTGCTCAGCATCAACTTTAATGGTTGATGTCAACAAATTTACAGTATGCCGTGCAACAGACTTTTCATCATGTATAATACCATGGTAATGAGAAGAGAACAATCTGCTCAACAACCCAGAACCATGTTCAGGGGGGTTAACGCTTCTTTGCATGGAGCAACCAGCCTATATGATCAAAGGCAAATGGTTGAGGAAAGTATCTGAACTAAAATATATCATGCATCATGGAACAAAATATTATGCCAACTTAATGAGCATTCCAACACTGAATGTTACAACGGAGACCTACAGGTGGCCTAGTAATTTGTTTTCGATAGTAGTACAACATTCCTCGACTATCAAGTACGAAGAACCTTCTTTTCCAGTCGGCTCTCAAGTTTGAAGATCTTTTTGAAAGATAACCTTGACGAATGGTCTGAACCTGGAAGTAGTACATCACGAATTTAACTTTCTTTTTCAAACTGTAAACCTGCTTTGGATCTCTAGTGTATTAGTGTCTTACCTTGCCTTTTGAAGTTGACTGCATAACTGCCTCGATCTGTTTATGTGAACTTCTGCCAATTGTCTGTATTCCATCACCATTATAAGAATCATTCAAACCATTTATAGAAGACCGACTTTCCCGGTCTATCTGCCTTTTGTACTCATGCATCCTCTCTACAAGAGAAGCTTGTTCCTTGTTTGCCCTTTCTCTTGATTGCTGTGCATAAGCAAGAACCTGAAGAAGAATTTAAAAGCAGGTCGAAGGAAAACTTTTTTGTCAATATTTATGACTATTTTAAGTAGAAGAAAAGAAACAAGCAAAACTGTGCTGCATCTTAATGAAGCAAAGCAGAAACAAACAAATCTCAGTAAGCATGATTGGTTGACATAAAAAAATGGCTATAATGCCAGTAACAAAACAAGAAAATGCAAAATAAAGCGACGAAGTTGATCAATGAGGTAAATACTAGTCAATAAGCCTTCTACATAATTTTATCATAAGCCGAAATCAACAGAGCCTTTTGTTATAGAACTGATCCATGTAATAGAATTTTGTTCTATTTCAAAAAAAAAAGTGGCGATTCTTAGTTACTTGGAGACAACTCAGTCCAATTATTTTCTCGTAATAATCAAGATCATCATCAGTATATATATAGTAACTTCAAAGTTGCACTGAGCACTGAGAACTGGACTCATGAGAAGATCACCTGTCCCAACTAGTGAATTGAAAGCAGAAATGCAGGGTGCTAATATTTACATGTTAAGATCTGTAACTACTAGAGCAAAGCATTAACACCATAATACAAAGGGAAATGGTTTAAGAGTTACCTGATTAATATATGGCTCCATTTGATGCAATAGTTCATATCCCTGAAAAATAGCAATTGATAGGATTAGTCTCATTCATGCATAACATAGCTACACCACAAGGTAAAATATGCAAGGAGGTACTTGTTTAAAATATCGAAGATGTGAATCCATCGTCGCACTAACAGCCTCCAAAAATTCAAATCTCTTCTTTGCCTCGACATGGGAAAGTGAAGTGACCTGAGAAATTAACATGGATATGGCAAACAATGGCATGCTAAGCATATAAGCTCAGAAACTAAGGAGCAAAGTAAGGGACAATGCAAACCGTACCAGGTTGAAACGAGCTTGCTCAAATGAAGATCTAGCACTGTGAAGCTCCTGGTTATTACCAAATGCTATTTAGTTAAGGGGGAGGAAGGGATGCCTTAATTTGTGTTAACACTGTAAAATGTTGAATAAGAATGGTTTTTACATCTTCAATTGCCGTAGTTATGTCCGGTCGGGTACCTTTCTTCAATGATAGGTACTTCTCACGAATCTATAACCAAACCAACCAGTTCACAAGTTAAGAGCATACTCTCTTAAAAATTTAGCAAGCAATAATGTTAAAATTACGCAGCAAAGCAAGTATGGCAGAAAAATATGAAAGAATAATAAATTAGCAGAAAAATAACAGAAACATAGCGAAAACATCGAGTAATGAACAGTTCTAAACTTTGATAGGTGTCTCGTTATCAATCACTAAACAGACAGCATAGGAATCGCATGTACACGTTATGCGCAGGCAGAAACTTGTCAAATTCCACAAATATTGATGGGTGAGGAAAGAGGAAGTTTTTGCTGTTATCTATTAAACAACACAAAAAGAAAATGCATCACACACGAGGAACAACATAATAAGATAGCTTACCTGGTCATATGAGAGGCTAGCCTTGTCAAAGCGCTTATGAGCATCCTGAAAATGCATTGAACAGAACACTATATCATTCAATTATTTTCAAGGTGGATTTTCATGATTTTGTGTTAATGGGAAATAATACTAGTACCTTCACATCATGCAAATCAATGTCAACAAAATTCAGTAATCTGTCATTTAACATGTGCTCAACCTGTCAGGAAACCGAATCAGACATTAGAGCAGGTAAATTACTAAAAGTTAGATGTGCCATGGCATGATATAAATTACAATAAGGGAACATCAAATATCACATTCCACCCTAATCATATAACTTTGTAGTTTCAACATGAAATGATGCTTGGGAGACCAAATTGGAATGTGAAGTATAATGATATTCCTCGCCATAAAATATCATCTGGTAACTCACATTGACACATTGATATTTCAATTAGAGACTATAAAGGGATGTTTCAAGGTGCAGTCACTTTCAGGCCTTCCTTGTATAAGCATCTCATTATGAGGAAAATCAAGAATTTGGCCTAAGTAATACATATAATCACATTCTAAATAAGAAATGCACTACCTGGGAGCGCAGGACTTCCTTGTATGTTCCAATTTCTCTTAAGGCAATTGTAAATTTGGTCATTACAGGCCCTGGAAAGGAGATGATTTTTTTTTTTTTTGAAACAGAAAGGAGATGAAAATTCAGTATGCTCAGTAGATGAACTGACGACATGGAGCTCAACTTTACTCTTATGTGGGGAAAGAGTAAAAAATAAATAAGAAACAAGTAATATAAGCAGGTTGAAAAATTAAAGCAGTTAAAAGAAACAGTAAAGTACTAAAGAATTGAACATCATATATTTTTTTTCATGGACGAAGACATGGTGGCAAGAAAAATTAAGCAAAACAAAACAATATAACAATCCTGCTGCATACTTGCATGATAAGTTTATAAATGCTGCTGGGAAAAGCAGACAAAGAAAATAACATGACTAACCACCAAATGCAACACTAATTGGATCATTGTGGCCTCCTCCAAATGTTTCAAGTGAGCTTGCAAATGCAATATCTCCATCGTATGCTTCCCCTAGCCCTTCACTGAAACAAAAGAGCATATGGCGCAGGGGAGTGAATTGCAGCTCAACCATACTCCCTGTAAGAAAATAAAAGCATGGGCAATGAATGGTCACTTACGTATACTTACGGCAACCTTTATGGAACTTCAAACATCTCTCTCTCAGCAATTCAGCACTCTCCTCAAGTGATTGTACCTGTTTTCAATAGAACAGAAAGGAGCATACAATTAGTCATCAATCAATGGAAGCAAAGTTTCATACATGACTGCAACCAGTAAGAGAATTCATTTCTTCCATATTAATAAGTTACACTTGAATGTAAAACATGTAAGTTCTGCAAATGCCTTCTAAATTCGACAATTCATAAAATCTTCTTGACGAAGCATTCTTTTACACTCTGTTCAGAACTGAACTTTTGCAAGTTCATTAACGCATTAAAAAAAAGGATTCGAGGGGAAAAAAACCTCCTATTTCATTTTAAAGGCATCAAAACGAATAATCAGCAATATATGAAGCAGGGCTCTCCTACTTCGTAAAATTTATGAAATGAAGAGAGAAGAGACCAAATTATGGAAAATAATGCACGAACAGATCCACCAACAAAATCATTGTGTTAGTTCCATGAATATTGAAAAGCTAAATAGTTGTGGAGTAAGCATGAACTTGGACTCATACGCTGACATACATTACAACTTATACCAAGAAGCACATTTGTTTTAGTGACAAATTGAAATCCAACTCCAGAAAACAAAATTAAACTGCTTCAAAGCTCATAGTGTTAACTGGTAATGAGAATCCGCATTGTACATCAAACTAGTGACAGTGTACGACAAAAGATATGCAACAGACAGAGATGTGCCTACAGCCACAGCATTATGCAACATTAGTTCGTGATGCCCCTTCATCATTTAAAAAAAAACTAATTTTGAAAAGAAATCAAACTAATTCCGGACCACTCATTGTGGTGCCACGGAAAAATCGCAAAAATTGGCAAAGAAGCAACCAAACCTGACTAATTGACAATTCAACGACATGCTGCAATGCAGAAGCACATCATACACACACGCGCGCGGGCGCACTCGGGCGCACATAGTAAAAACAAGTAGATGCGACAATACAGAGAGGTCTCATAATAAAATGGAACCACATGCTGCAATGCAGACATGTCGATCCGCGGTAGGCCAAAATCAGAGGGAAGGAATTACATTTTCCACGTGCATTCGCAAAACAAATAAACAAACAGATGAGGAGATTCCGAGCACGCGCGGCGCATCAACCGTGCAGAAAAGAGAAGCAGCGGCGAGCTAGCAACGTTTCCCTTCCCGCAGTCCGCCACCGGCCATGCACAGCGCCGCCAAGGAGGTAAGGAAGAGACAATAAAATTTGGGGGCGGAGAAACGCGCGCACGGCACCACGCACGGATCAAACCTGACCAGTGCCCACCGGCCACCGCGGCAGAATCCAGGAGCCGGTACGAATCCAGGCAAAGGTGGCACACGCACGCACGGGAACGCTAGGGACGGAGATCCGCCGGGATCACGATGGTGCGGGCTCTCACCTGCGTCCGGAACATGGGCGAGTCATCGAGCTTGGCGAAATACATGGCTGCCGTCGCCGCCGCTGGCACAGTCACCGCCACCGCCTCCGAAATGAAACTCGGCACCTCCTACCAGCCCATCAGCGGGCACGCCGCGGCGCTCCCTTTGCCGCCGGCTGTGGCTTCCTCCGTCCGTCCGACCGACCGACGCCGCCGCCGGCGGGACCTGCGAAGGTAGGCAGCTGCTGGGGGATCGGAGGAGAAGGTGCGGTGTCCGTGGCCTCGTCGCGGCAGGGCGGGGACGGGAATGGCGGCGATCTGGGCGCGTGGAGGGCGGGGGAATTGGTCGGGTGGCTCGGCGAGAAGCGAGGCGAGGAGGGAGGGAAATGGGGGCGGGGTGGTGGAATGCGCTAGAGGGGAGGGACCCTGGGAGGGAATAACGGTGCGCTCTTTTCTCTCTCCTCGTTCCGGGAGGGAAGAAGACCGGTAACTGGTGGCGAGTTAATTAATCTCGGTCCAAATTGTAACGATTAGTCAAGTTGATTATATAATTCGGTTCTGGATTGGTGGTGGGGCCGGGACGCAGACACTATATTCAGAAAAAAAAGTTTTATGAAAGGAGCAGGCAGGAAATGCGGAATTTTTAAATGAATTTGAAATGCACATTTTTAATTCCGTCATCAGGAAAATGCCATTCTGTTTAATGATGCCGTTCTGTCACCGTTAATTAAAGCGTGGTGGGTGGTCAGGGTGAGTCAGAATAGCAGCCTGACAAATGGACCGGTTGTTGATCTGCCCATTCGCCGCTGCGTTAGAGGGCTTGTTTAGTTCCCCAAATTCACCTCAAATTCCATTATGCAAAAAGAAGATTCTCCATCACATTAAAATGTCGGTACATGCATGGAGTACTAAATGTAGATGAAATCAAAAAATAATTACACAGTTTTATTGTACTTTGCGAGATGAACATTTTGATCCTAATTAATCAATGTTTGGACAATTATTACCAAATAAAAACAAAAAAGGAACAGTGATTCGGCACCGTGTTTAGTTCACCGAATCGGTGAACTAAACAAGGCCAGGGTTGACGATTGCCGTTTTCATCAGAATAGAAAGAGAGCGCGTCACTGTCGCGTTAACTGGGCGCTGGGCCCGCCCTGGACGGACCGGACACACACTACTGTCCAGTGCTCCTCACGATGGAGATGTCGAGCCGGTCTCGTCGTCTTCGCGTTTTTGCCCTCATCTCGCTTATAATCCGTCTTATTCGACTTGTTTTTTCGGTCAGAACAATATTTTTCTCATAAAAAATTAGCCAACAGTGTTTTTCAGCCGACTTATAATTCCAGCCGAACAGAACCTTTGTCCCTATAAAACACTGTACTAGTAGTACAGTGTGTAAACTGTTAATAGTGTTACTATCGTATATGCAGATGATGGGTCACAGGCTTACAACATACACCTCGTTCGTTTGAGCATATCAGCGGAATCAGCAGTTATCCAGCAGTGTTTTTCTCTCATAATAAACCAGTGAATAGTACTTTCAGCCACAACAATCCAGCGAAACGAACAGGCTGATAGCCGTCGTTGGATTAATTACACGCAGCACGCACGAGATTACCATCTGCTACGGAAAACGGGCAGGGCAGGATTGGATGGCTGCTGCTGCCAGCCATCACGCGTGGTTGCCGCGGTACAAGATTACGAGTGGTTGAGCCCACTAATGCGACAGTGATTATGACACCGCCACTCAGACTAATCCGCCTGCTACTGCTAGTGCTATGCCCTATGCCACTCACTCTCTAGCTAATCCTGAGAGTCCTGACGTTAACACTAGCGGCGCACTCAGCGGGGATTGTTTTAAATACGCAGCGTTTCGTCTCCATCGTACCCGCAACCTGCCTTGAATTTAGTTGATCTTCGACGAAAGGACAATGGGCTAGACGGAGACCAATTTTAAAAAATATATATATAGTAATCCAAATTTGTATTTTAGTTTTTTTAGCAGAAAGTTTGTTTTTTAGTGTGTCCATAAAGTTGGCGCGTGGGTGGGCCCGGAAATGCCTGGCTTTTTCTTTTGGGGCCCCGCTGGCCCGTTCGGAGATTCCGCGGCCCGCTGTGCGCATGATGGCCTGGAAGTCCGGAAGTCCCGCCACCGCCAGTCTCACTCGCAGGTCGAGATAGCTAAATTGATCCCTAAATTCCACTACGTAAAAAGAAGATTCTCCGTGACATCAAAACGCCGACACATATACGGAGTACTAAATGTAGATGAAATCAAAAACTAATTGCATAGTTTTGTTATACTTTGCGAGACGAATATTTTAAGCCTAATTAATCAATGTTTGGACAATTATTACCAAATAAAAACAAAATTACTACAGTGCTAAACAGTAAATCGGGGCACCCGTGATCTAAACATGGCCCCAGTCTCCCACCCTGCATGACCCATCCACCGCCACTCCTCTCCTCGCATCAAGATTTTGTTTGGACTCGTCAAATGATGTCCATGATTGCTTCGCCTGGCCCTCCCTTATATAAAACTAGATGAATTGCTGTACTAATAAACAGCAATAAGAGTTTCAAACAATTTAGAGCCAGCTGCTTGTCACCAACTTCCTGAATGAATCTCTAATCTCTAACCAAAAAAATGCGCGCGTAAGACGCCTTCTTCTCCGGCGGAATTCATTTGGCCATTTGTGTATAATAATTATTTTTTATTTTATTTTTTTGTTGCTTGTGAGAACTGAGAACTAAGTTATTTATTATTTGCTGATCCAAGATTGGATTTGGATGCCTTTTTCTCCTTGCTAATATATGGCGTCTTCCTAAGACACGAAACATGATCGCTGTCTCCTTGAGATGACGTGACACGGGGAAGCTGGCAGCTAAGCCCGCCTTCAGGCTATCCGCACTCATGGTCCTCTATATTCATCCTCTATACGTTCTAGTCAGCAAGATTTTCTCCTCTATACTCAATTCTCCCACACCCATCCATCCTCTATATCATCCTCTATCCACTCTATCTACTGTGGGACCCACTTATCACTTTATCTAAATATATTCATGAGTGATCTAGTTTTGAAGAATTTATTGAGACGAATTTAATGGTGCAATCGAAATTTAATTTGGATTTTTGGTTTGTGAGTTATAGCATTTTTTCCTTGGTTTAGCTAGTAGGGCCCGCCACTGCGCACTATAGAGTAAACACTGTACTACTCTAAATATAGAGTAAGAGAAAGGAAAGAGTATCGTTTTAGAGTATCCAGTGCAGCAGTTTTTACTCTATATTCATACTCTAAAGCTTTAGAGTATCATTTAGAGTATGCCACTGCAGAGCAGCACTGCAGCAGCAGCACGCCAGCAGCCAACCAACCAACCAACTACCAGGACCAGAGTGTGCGAACAGACGCATAGACCACCAAACGGAGGAAAATGCCCCTTCTTTTTTCAGCAATGGGTATACAGTGCACTTGGCCCTTGGCATTTGCACTTGGCCCTTGGCATTTGCCAAATTCTTCGTTCTTGTCACTATGCCCTCAGAGGACAGACTCTGCAGCCTGCTGCTCGGCAAATGCCAAGGATTGCGACGCTCAGATCTCACGGCGTAACGTCCTTGGCAATTGGCAGAGCAGAGTTGCAGAATCCAAGTACAGGTGCTCATAAACCAAGGTCTTGTTTTGATTAAAGAGAGAGTAAATTTTGGCACTGTAGCACTTTCGTTTGTATTTGGTAATTATTGTCCAATCATGGACTAACTATGCTCAAAAGATTCGTCTCGTAATTTACAATCAAACTGTATAATTAGTTATTTTTTTATCTACATTTAATGTTCTATGCATGTGTCTCTAGATTCGATTGACGGAGAGAGAGTGAAAAAACTTGCAATCTAAACATGGCCCAAAGACCACCATCAGGTACAGAGTTGCAGGATCCAAGTACAGTGTTCATATCCATCCACTATTTTTATGCGCAGATGAATTTAAGTTGTGCCCTTCAATTCTCATTATTAGTAGGAGTATTTGTTATTTTAGCTCTGAACAAAACGAAACAAGGAAGAAAAAATTTTAATTTCGTACGCGGAGTAGGCATGTTCGTACAGAATAGCTGGCAGTGCCTTTGGCCTTTCTTTCTCTCCAATCGCAAGGACATGTCTTCGCCAACTGATTGGCTGCCATGTCGCCCCGACGCAAATCACCCCCCACATTTGCTCAGTCTCTTTCTATCACAAAAGATCTTCAGTTTTTGACATAGATAGGCCTTTGCCTGTGACTTTGTGTCCCTTCATGCCCAACCCGAGTACACTAACTGGAGCAGTACTTCCTGTACAGCACAATCGCCAACTTCTCAACAAATATTTGCCGAATGCTGCTCGGCCTTCCGTTCCCTACTTCACAACTTCATAACAATCACAAGTGCCCATCTGTCAACCATGCTCAACAAATAAATGCTGCTCGGCCTTCCGTTCCCTACTTCACAACTTCACAACAATCACAACTGCCCCTCTGTCAACCAGCCTTCCGTTCCCTACTTCACAACTGACCATCTGTCAACCATGGTTACAGTTCCTAGCACCAGTAGACCCTACTGGAGATAACCTGGATTACACCCACCCAGGATAAGGATCATACAAGAGGCGAACAGGCTGCACACCTGATGCAACAAAATAGAAAATGATGAATCTGCAGAGCCATTTGGAAAGTGAATGGCTGCTAGCCTGCTACTATTACAACAAGACAAACACCCACTAAGAACACTGACTGTTCTATACTCCATCCATTTCAATAGTTTTATACTCTAATAAACATTATGAGTTTGGTTTCCTACGATGAATGAAGGTAAAAAAAAAACTCGTGAACGAAAAACTGATCAGTAGCAATATCAACAGAACTTCTCCGCAGTCAACACAATGTTAAATATTGTACCAGAGTAAGACTTACAGCAGGCAGAAAACAACTAATTTGAACGAGGGCATTAGCACACAAAAACAGGTTTGCCACCTTTGGCAGCACACAGGCGAAACATGACTACAGATGTCTAGAGTGTGTGCTTTCTCAACCAAGTCATGAAACTAGCCATGAGCAAAATTCACTTTGGGTAGAGAATATCGTAGTGACCAGGCCGGTAGAGCAAAGTGATGTAAGGTTTCTCGGCAGCAGGAGTAGATGTCATCGCAGCATCGCCCTCGGATGCATTGGCCGAAGGGATGAAATCATGGTGATTCACACTCAGATTGCCAGTATCACACGAGCTTCGGTCTAGGTACATAACACGGATAGGTACACCTAGTGCATCTGATAGGGCAATTATGTGCACATGGTCACTTTCCTCACCCATAGGTTCCACAGAAGCCTTGCAGAACTGCAAACCAAAATTATAAATCAGGGTCATTCTCGTTCTGCATATTTACCAAAATGTTTACTGAAATAGAGTACAGATTCAGTGCTGAAAATAACAGTGTGACTTATTTGTCCACGTGAGCAGCGTCATAAATTCATTCCCTATCATAACATTCGTTACAGAGTACAGACTTACAATAAACTACACCATTGGGGAAAACAAGTTTTGCTCACAGAGTTGCTACATCATGATATCTAATCGTCTATATCTGATCTTTAGGTAAGGGAAATCCCCTCTGGAAATAATGGCTGGCTACAATGAAAGAATATACTGTGATTGACAATCACCACAGATACTATTCACCAGGGAGCAACAAATAGGGTCACAGATTAATGTTACTTGATGTATAATTTCTGTAAATGACCATGAATATAATTTCTGTAGTCCATGTACAACATGTGACAACGGAATATGGAGCTGACCTGAACCACAGTTGAATTTGTCAAGCCAGATATGAATGGTTCAAAGAAGTCAGACCTCCTTTGAATTTCACCAGAAGTGACAAACCTAAAGAACATGACAACTGAAGCCGACAGTGTTAGATACCAATACCAAGATAGTGTACAACTACAGAGTTCGAACACCTAGATGTATACAAACCATAATCAGAAACTTGTGGATCCCTGGTTCTTTCTAGAAGCTCTTCAGGCCTAAAGATGTCAGAAAACAAATAGATTTACAAAAGATACACAAACATGATGGTAGGTATTGTGTCATATTTTGTGCAAGGTTCAAAGAAAAATGTGTTTATGATATCAACAACTCAACACTTCTTCATTATGTATTTGGCGGACAAAATACAACTCTATGATATTTACCCTATAGGAGTTTCATGTCCCTGCAGAACACTTTCCAGCATATCAATGAATATCTGAGCAAAATCAGAGAGCATAATAATTCAGTAAGAGAAGAGATTACAAAAGCTATGAGGTGCAGTGCAAAATAAGACTCCCTCCAATCACAAATATAAACAGTTTAGGACATCGACATAGTCTAGTAGGTGAAATGAAACTTTGACTATCAATTTCTGTAAAAATATATATTTCAAATAGTAAAGTTAGATATAATGAAATTACTTTTCATGATGAATCTAGTACCATGAATTTTATGTTAAATACTATTTAAAGTTTTCAACTTTTAACTATTGATGGTCAAAGCTAAAAGATTTCACATAGGACAAACCTAAAACAATATATATTGTGATCCGAGGGAACAAATTGATATTTTGTTTTCAAGAAAGTAATATTTCTTACAATTCCATTTCCATGTATATATTAGTCAACAAGGTTCAACTCTGCAATTTTCAACTATCCTTATTTTAACTAAACTACACCAGCATACTTCCAGAGTACTAAACACTAAAACATGAGTCAGTCATCCAGCTGCATTCTACACTAGTACAGTAGAAAACTTTGTGTGACATACTGTCTCCAGCTGATAGCTTATGTCCTTTGGAAGACAGGCTGGTTAGTAAACAAGTTGCATGTCAGTTAATTTTCCACACAAAAAAATCAGCATATCCATGAGCCTCAAAGGATTGACAAGAAGCATGCACTACAATAACCCAAACCAGCCCTGTTCTACAGATGCAGACATCAGACAGCTTATAAGCCAATTCCTATGCAAATACCCAAAAAATCATCTGGAAACGATCGTGGCACATAGTAGACAAACCCACAAACAGTAGACAATGTAGAGCAAATAAATTGGAAAACCAACCTAACAGAAAGTGTATGACTGAGGGAAATATGCGAAAATAACCATTGAATAAACTTACCGCAAAGAAATCCTCAAAAGTGAACTCAATATATCCAAGAGACAGGAGCGTCTTCTTGCATTCCTCAATTTTTACCAAGATGCGATCAGCCTCAGCTTTGTCTTGTGTCTCTAGAATGTGTTCCTAGCAGCAAATATAACTATATAAGATAGCATCATCGCCATGGTTATGAACAATAATACTTGTGAAAAGTACACTGCAGATACTACCAAGTAGGAAAACATAAAGCTTCGATAAAAGCAGTTTCCATCTCCACGTGTCCGTCTTAAAGCACCATATTGTTCGCCAAGCAACTACAGACAAAGTAGGAGACTAATTGAACAAACTAGACAATGGCGTGTTACATATCCACATAAAATGCAGTGATTACATATTAGATTAGCCAGACACACAAGAACCTTAATTTTCTCTTGTAAAATGGGGCTGCCAGACTGAAACTCAGCTGCTAAAGAGGAGAGAGGTTCCTGCAACATTTACAAGATGCATAATAATTAGTATGGAAACCAGCATGATAATCAGAACATGTTAGCCATCATAACAGCTCAGAAATGTTTCTCATCATTCAGGAAAGGTGCTTAACCATCATCACAAGATGCTCTTTTCAGAACCAGAAACAAGGCACTGTCCAATTTTATTGAAATGGGACATGAGAACAGCAGTTTTCGTCCAGTTCAAACAGCCCACCTACTAACTGGGCGCAACCTAGAGATTACACCAACCAACAGATGACCATAAACAGTGTAAGCAAAACACAACCCAACTATTCCTGGTAAGGACTATAAACTTTTGAAGAAGCCCTGAAACTTCAGTACATCAGCAAGACAAGCTCAAATCAGAGATTATAACCAACAGGTCGACTTAGATAACAGATCAAATCTCAATAATTTTATATGCTAAAAGAAACTTGTGGCGGGTTTTTGGGTAGATAACAAATCCGTCTACAGTATGTTGAGTATCGAGAATAAGCAGAGCAACTAAAATGTTCTTGAAATAAACCAAATAGTAGGCATACACAGGGGTAGGCAACAAAAGACAAAATTATCCACCTCCTCCTACAGATAACTCTAGTTGATGCTTTCTGAACTTTAAAAGGAATAGCATACTTTAGTGGGAACCCTGTGGTGTTCTGCAACCTACGGGAGTACGGGATAAATTTTTCACTCACTTGATCATACAAGAAAATGGTGAAACAAATTCTCTGTTGGGTAGTTCCCTATTAACAAATATAAACATGGGGAATCTAAAGGAGAAGTAAATGCAAGGTTCTCACTCAAATCACGCCTTTTGAGCCATAACCTCCTTTTCGTCCTAGACTAGAACCAATCCCCCCCCCTCTTGTACACACACCATCATCATCATCTCCAAATCCACATGACACATGCTTACCAGCACAAACTCGAATGCCAAGTAATCAGCACTCAACTGCGGTAGAGTACTGTCCCCGCAATCTGATCCTATCAGAGCCGTAGAGACGGCCACGACTAGCATTTCCACTAGATCACTGCAACTCTGTATATATATACCACTAAAGCGTGATGGAGACCCATCCCACAACTCGGCGGGCCAACCAATGACCGATCGCGAACAAGTGAGGATGGTGGGGAACAGAGGGCTCTCCCTCTCTCACCTTTTCCCCAACGCACGGCAGCTTGGGCCCCTCGGGGATGTCGGGGTCGGGGTCGCCGCAGCACGCGCGGTAGTAGTCCCCGCCCATGGAGAGCTCCACCGACACGGGGTCGGAGCAGCCGCCGAGGCTCGGGCTAGGGTTAGGGTCCAGCCCCGCCCCCTCCTCCAGTCCTCCTCCTCCTCCCGCGGCGTGCGGCGCCTGGGGCACGTCCCCCATGGCCGCGTCCTCCCCGGGGGCCGGCGCCGCGGCAACCTCTGCAGCGGTGGTGGCGTCCGGGACCTCGCCGCCGTCCGCCGCCTTGCGCTTCCGGGCGCTCGCGTCGGCCGCCTCGCGCGCCAGCTTCGCGGGTTGGGGTTGGGTTGGGCGTGGGGTTCGGGGTGGGGGCGTGGCGGCTTGGATTCGGGTGGGGAAGCAGCAGCAGCGGAAGCCTGCTTCTTCTGATCCTGCGGTGCGTCTCTTCCGAGATCTCGGCGCAGGTGGAAGCGGAAATACGTCCGTGTCGTTTTGCGGATAAGCCCCTGTTATTTACCGTTTACTTACGTCTAACCCCTTTCCAACCGTATATCCTCATGTGTGACATGCGGGGTGATCTCAAGCACGGTACCACCTGCCATTGTGATAAAGCCGGCGGCGGCGAGTGAGACCGTTTCCTATTGGCTATGAGCCACCCGCTATACCCCCAACAGGCCAACACCATTCCTTTCAAAAAAAAAAAAAAAAAAAAAACAGGCCAACACCATTTCGACGTGTCACTGCTCGTGGATGACGTGTGGGGCCCGCATGTGGCCTGGGACCCATCTGAGGAAACGCCTGGTGGGCTCCGTGTGTGTGCTATGTGGGATTCGATTTCTTTCTCCTTACTCACACGCCGCCCCGCCACCGGCCGATCGGATCCAGCGCCTCACCCGGCAGCTCCGGCGACGGCGAGTCGCCGGCGGCCATGTCACCGGCGGCGGCGTGGTGTGCGCAGCACCGCCTCCGGTTCCTCCTACCGTCCCTCTTCCTCGCGCCCGTCCTCTTCTTCCTCCTCTCGCCGCCGTCCTCTCCGCCCGTCTTCAGCCTCCCCGCCTCCGGGTACGCGCCTCGCCCCCTCGTGTACTCCGCCCTCTAGAATGTTCTAGCACAATTCCTTAATCCCACATTCGGTTTGTCGCAGAGAGCTGCCCCCTTCGGGCTCGCGGCTCATATGGGCGCAGCGGCGGTTGGTGGAGTGGCGCCCCTGCGGGTGGTGGCGGACGGCACCAGTGCAAGGTAAGGCCTCGCAGTTTGGGGGTGGAATTTGGATACTGGACCTGGACACAGTCATGATTGACGCCTGCCCTCCGTGTGCAGCTCCGTCCAGGAGGAACGGGTACATCCGAATAGACTGCTACGGCGGTCTCAACCAGCTGCGACGTGATGTACGTTAAGAGACCTCGGTTAGAGTTTCCTCCTTCCTGTAGGGATCAAATGGTTTACTCTGGTTGTCAGTATCGTAGCAGCACTGCATGGAGTTGTGAGACTCGAGACTGAGAGTGCTGAACTTTCAGTCTGAAGCTCTTGATGTTCCATAAAGCAATTGTGCTTTTTCATATCTTCATATCTTGTGCTTCTGAGTTCTGGAGGGGCCAACAAATTATCCCACTGTGATGTTTCTGCAGCTATGTGATGGAATTGGGGTTGCACGTCTTCTGAACGCAACGATGGTTCTACCCAAGTTTGAGGTTGCTGCCTATTGGAATGAGTCTAGGTATGCTGATTTGAGTTCTGTAGTTCTGTTCTGTTTGAAATATGCTTACAGTAGTTCTTATTGGACTGTTCTGTCAGTGGCTTTGCAGATGTTTTCGATGTTGATTACTTCATTGAGCAGACTAGAGGATATGTGGAAGTTGTGAAGGACTTGCCTGCGGAGATAGCATCCAAAGAGCCGTTTAAGGTTGACTGCAGTAAACGGAAAGGACATTTTGATTATGTTGAAAGTGTACTTCCAGCTCTCTTGGAGCATCAATACATCTCACTGACACCTGCCATGAATCAAAGAAGAGATAGGTACTACTCATTTATTTATCTCATTGATCCCTTGCATTTTCTGTCCATTTCCATAATACTATTGCTGTTACTCATGATTACTAGTAATTCATTTCACAATTTGGGTTTTGCATGACATCCACAGAATAATTTTTTTTACGGAGGGATCCACAGAATATGTTAGTCTATATTCATTGTATTAGTATGTTGGAAGGGGTGATAATAATTCAGTTAGTAATAAAATTTTGTACCTCTACAAGCTTTCCATCTTGGGTGCAGCATATTATACCAAGGTGGGGAGATAGTTTATGAAGTGTATTAATTTTATCATTACTGGATTGCTGAGTGCTATATGTGAAAATACTACAGCTAAGCTATGATGAACTATGAATCAGTATATTTATTTATTCTTTTATGCTTTGATGCTAGCATCTGATCTGACCATGTAGGTAGTAATTGCTGCTTTCCATGGATAAGGTCTGTTTATTGATTTCATTGTTTGATTGAAATATAACCTTCCTACTCTAGCGTACCATATTTTTGTAAACCTTCAAAATCTGTTTGTTGGCTGGGTTTCCTTGATTTCACATGTTACTGTAAAAAGCTGTAGTGATCTGCATTTATTAGTTCTCTTTATCCCTTTGCAGTAAGCGAACCCGACCTTAGGCCTTGTTTAGTTCGCGAAATATTTTGGGAAATGGTACTGTAGCACTTTCGTTGTTATTAGGTAATTAGTGTCCAATCATGGTCTAATTAGGCTTAAAAGATTTGTCTCGTGAATTTCGTCTAAACTGTGTAATTAGTGTAGCAGAGTGTTGACCTACAAAAAGGCGACATGTTCAGCAATTGAGTGTAGCAGAGATGCGTATGTTGCGTTGGTGTTGTGGGCACACAAGGAGGGATAGAGTCCGGAACAACGATATTCGGGATAAGGTTGGGGCGGCACCAATTGAGGAGAAATTGATTCAACATCGGTTGAGATGGTTTGGACATGTCCAACGGAGGCCTCCTGAGGCGCCGGTGCGTAGTGGAGTTCTAAAGCGGGCCGATAATGTAAAGAGCAGTAGAGGTCGACCTAAACTAACTTGGGACGAGTCCGTTAAGAGAGATCTTAAGGAGTGGAATATCTCCAATGATTTAGCTATGGATAGGAGCGCTTGGAGATTAGCAATCAACGTGCCTGAACCGTGACCTATTTTTGTCTTGTGCCCTTTATATCCCTTTTATGTGTCTCCCTGTTTTTCGTCTATTTTGGGTTTCATCTCTAGCCTACCCCAACTTGCTTGGGACAAAAGTGTTATGGTGAGGAACGTGTACTAGCGGCATGGGAACAAAAGTGGTTGAGCAGCCGGCCGCACCAGGAAGGCTGGGGGCGCAGTCACCAGGCGACCGAGCCAAGTTGTTACATCCTCGGTCATTTAGTTTTGTCAATTAGAATAATTAGAAGATTTGCTTTATTATTTCCTTAAGTTTAGCAGTGAGGTTGTTAGGCTTTGGTATAAGTATGGAACAATTCGGTTAATAGAGATTTCAGCCTGGGATTGAGATTTATCTCCCCTTGGGCCCCTGGGCTTTACTGTTCACGCCACCTTCCCTGCCACCGTTCCCATCTGCTCTAGGGCGCCGAGCACGGCGCCTCCTCCACGCCGCCACCGCGGATTCAAGCCGCGGCCTCCCATCCTCCATCACTACGCTCTACGATCCCTTAGTTCCAACAACCTGGTATCAATGTCAGGCCCTGGATCATCCTCCTCCGCCGACACCTCCTCCGTCGAGGCCTCGGCATCGGCTCCACTGACCACCGCCGCCGCCCTGATCCCATCCTCGCCTCCACTGCCGGTGGTCACCACGGTGTCCACCAACGCCCTGGACGCGCTCACCACGGCCATCCTAGGCATGCAGCGCCAGATGGGCGACCTGGCTCTGCGCGTCGCGGCGATTGAAGGCGCGCCGTCCGGATCGGCGCCACCACAGCCAGCCCTTGGCTTGCCCGGGTTCGGTGGCTTTCCTCTGCTGCAGAATCCGGTCGTGTCCGAGGTCACCACCACCCAAACACAAGCGGCCACGTTGCCGGCGTCCTCCGCTGCCACGCCGGTTTCCACCGTTGCGCCGCCGGTGCCCCCGTCAGCCCCGGTGCCTATCACTCAGATCACCTTTCCACACTCGCCATCACCGGTGCCTTCGCTGTCGTCCATCCTGAACGGCGGCCACGTCGATGTGCTGCCGCCACCGCGCGTCCATGTGCCACCAGAGCCTGACGCCGCCGGCGTGCCGCGGTATCACAAATTGTCCTTCCCTACCTATGAGGGCAAGGAGGACCCTCTCGGATGGCTCAACCGTTGTGAGCGGTTCTTCAGTGCCCAGCACACCCGCGAGACCGACAAGGTTTGGCTGGCCTCTTTCCATCTGCTCAGATCAGCACAACAATGGTACTATGTCATCGAGCGAGATGCCGGCGTGCCGTCCTGGGAGGACTTCAAGCTACTCTGCCATCAGCGTTTCGGACCGCCACTGTCCACCAATCATTTAGCGGACCTCGCGCGCTTGCCATTCACTTCCACTGTGGATGCCTACCTCGAAGCGTTCCAGGCCCGGCTGGCGCATGCCGGGCGCCTCACGCCACACCAGCAGGCGCAGTTGTTCACCGGTGGACTACCTGATCATGTCCGCATTGATGTGGAACTCCATGAGCCGCAGGATTTGCAGCGAGCGATGCGCCTGGCGCGTGCATACGAGCGCCGCAACGCAGCACCGACGCTGGCCTTGCCCGCGCCGCCGGCCCGGCAGTCACGTCGCCTGCCTCAAGGACCGGCAGCGGCGTCTTCAGCGCAGGCGCACGCTAGCCATGAGGGCATCCAGAAAACGTTGCAACGACTCCGGCGCGATTTTGTCATCAACCATGATAGAAGGCTGGTCCAGGAACATGTCAGTGCCTGCTCGGTTTGTCAGCGCAACAAGACGGAGGCGCTGCACCCGGCTGGCCTCCTTCAGCCCCTCGAGGTTCCATCACAGGTCTGGGCGGATATTTCACTCGACTTCATTGAAGGACTTCCCCGTGTCAACGGCAAGAGTGTCATTCTGACAGTGGTCGATCGCTTTTCGAAGTATGCTCATTTCATTCCACTGAGTCACCCCTACACGGCCGCCACGGTGGCCAAGGCATTCTTCGACGCCATTGTCCGTCTTCATGGCTTTCCAGTGTCCATCGTCAGCGACCGCGATCCGGTGTTCACGGGTCATGTTTGGCGGGACTTATTCAAGATGGCGGGCGTGCAGCTCCGGATGAGCACGGCGTTCCACTCGCAAACCGACGGTCAGTCGGAGATTGTTAACAAAATTATTGCTATGTATCTTAGGTGTCTCACTGGTGATCGGCCGCGCAAATGGTTGGAGTGGCTTCCTTGGGCCGAATACTGCTATAATACTTCGTACCACTCGGCGCTGCGCACAGCTCCGTTTGAGGTCGTCTATGGGCGGCCACCTCCTACTCTGCTGCCATATACAGCGGGGTCGGCGTCCACGGACACAGTGGATGCTCTCCTACGAGACCGCGACGCTTTCCTCGCTGAGGTACGGGACCGTCTGCTCCAAGCTCAAGCCTACGCCAAGAAGTACTACGACGCCAAGCATCGACAGCTCAAGTACAACGTCGACGACTGGGTGCTTCTCCGCCTGCTCCATCGCCCAGCGCAGTCCCTGGTCCCAGGTTTCCGCGGCAAGCTGAGCCCCCGATATGCCGGACCTTTTCAGGTCACCGAGCGGATTGGGCCTGTTGCTTACAGGCTCCGTCTTCCTGAGGGCGCCTGTATACATGATGTGTTCCACGTGGGCGTTCTCAAGCCGTTCCGTGGAACTCCGCCTGCTGCACCGCCGGCGCTACCTCCACTGCACAATGGACGCCTGCTACATCAGCCAGCGCGCGTGGTGCGCGCTCAACTTCGCCGGGGGGCCTGGCATGTCCTTGTTGAATGGACAGACTTGCTGGAGTCCGACGCCACATGGGAGCTCGTCGACGATTTCAAGGCTCGCTTCCCTGACTTCCAGCTCGAGGACGAGCTGTTTCTCGAGGGAGGGAGAGATGTTATGGTGGGGAACGTGTACCAGCGGCGTGGGAACAAAAGTGGCTGAGCAGCCGGCCGCACCAGGAAGGCTGGGGGCGCAGTCACCAGGCGACCGAGCCAAGTTGTTACATCCTCGGTCATTTAGTTTTGTCAATTAGAATAATTAGAAGATTTGCTTTATTATTTCCTTAAGTTTAGCAGTGAGGTTGTTAGGCTTTGGTATAAGTATGGAACAATTCGGTTAATAGAGATTTCAGCCTGGGATTGAGATTTATCTCCCCTTGGGCCCCTGGGCTTTACTGTTCACACCACCTTCCCTGCCACCGTTCCCATCTGCTCTAGGGCGCCGAGCACGGCGCCTCCTCCACGCCGCCACCGCGGATTCAAGCCGCGGCCTCCCATCCTCCATCACTACGCTCTACGATCCCTTAGTTCCAACAAAAGGCTATGTTGTTGTTGTTGTTGTTGTGTAATTAGTTTTATTTTTTATCTATATTTAATGCTTCATGCATGCGTCCAAATATTCGATGTGACGGGGAATCTTGAAAATTTTTGGGAACTAAACAGGCCCTTAGTTGGTTGGAGCGTACACACTTGAATTTTGATGGCAATGATGCCTGTCTATATATTATGAGAATTTGGGTATCATTTATTTGTTGGTTATATGACTTTTTGTATAACATCATCCACTTCAGTTTACCTAATCTTAGTTTCCTATTATCTTCTAAAGATTGGCATCTTCTGAAAAATCCTTTTGGCCCAACTGTAACGTCAAAGATGTAGATTGAGTGAAATAAGATAATAAGTTAACAAGTAGTTTATTCCTTCCAGCTTATGTATGTACCTAAAAATTTGTGTGGTTAGCTATTCTACACTTCACGATTGTGGCAATGACAATGTATATCCTAGAAATTATTGTATTAACTCTTCTGTTCTTTATATTTCTATCAGCAGTTCTATTAGGCTCTTTGGTATGATAAATTTTTAAATGTAACGTTAGTTATTCATCTTGAGGCTGATTCTGCGCCAAACTGATATATGTTTGTGTGTTTTCAGAAACCCCTCGTATGCAAAAGCTTCATATTGTCAAGGCTGCTACAGTGCTCTCAGGTTGAATAAGAAAGTGCATTCTAAAGCTGTTAAGCTTCTCCAAGCCATACCACAACCCTTCTTATCCCTTCACCTGAGATTTGAACCAGATATGGTTGCCTACAGTCGGTGTGCATACACTGGTCTTTCTTCCAAATCAATGGACTCCATTGAAGCTGCACTTGGGGAGGGTAGGAAGGTATTGACAGGTGATGCTGCTCGCCTGTGGAGGAACCGTGGCAAGTGCCCTCTAACACCAAGTGAAACAGCATTTATCCTCCAAGCGCTAGATATTCCTACAAATACAAACATTTATTTAGCTGCTGGTGATGGGCTAATGGAGCTTGAGGGTTTCACATCCGTTTACAAAAATATATACACTAAATCATCTCTCCTGGCTCATGAAGATTTTGAGAATATGCATGGCAACACAAAAGCTGCCCTTGACTACTATGTTTCAGTCAACAGCGATGCCTACATTGCCACATTCTTTGGGAATATGGATAAGATGGTAACTGCAATGAGAACAATGCGAGGTCTCCAGAAGACACTGGTCTTGAGCAGGAGGGCTTTCGCAAACTACACTGCCGCTGGACTAGCAGGAGAGCAATTGGCTAAGGCTATGTGGGATGCTCATCGAGAGGAATATATCAGAGGCAGGGGATCGGCTCTGCCCGAGTACTGCTTTTGTGAGTTCAAATTGTAGCACTAGTGGGGGCTAGTGGCACGATGTTTACCTAGACGGACACCTGTTGGCTTAATGCAACTCACAGATCGCCGTGATTGTGTAAATATGAATGAGCTTTTACTGCAATGAGATAACTGGGCTTCAACTGGTACAGCTGAGACAGATGTATCATGACCTGGCCTTCTGCGTGAGTCAGCTGCGCTGTAGTATCCAGACCAAGGGAAATGCTCTGGTTGAGATTCATTGGATGCCACATGCCAGGACTGTTTTCGCCAACATGATTTTAGCTAACACTGTTTTCGACAACATGATTTGCACAAACTCATATGTGCCATAGCTGCAGCTAATATAGTGATACGTGAGGATGGATTGTTTTGTCACCCCCACGTAGGTGATGTTCGTGCAAGTTATGCGTGATGTACCAATTAAAAATTATTGTCTGGAAGATATTAAAAAGATTGCCTTTCCAATGCCACTAGATTCGCCATTAGTGGTGTGGAATGGCCAATACCATGTTAGTTTGATGTCCAGCAGCAAATTTAGCTTTCTTTTTCCTGCAAAGTCAACTTTCATTGCAGTCAAATTATCCTTAGTTACAGCCGCATTTTGATGTACCAATTAAAAATTATTGTCTGGAAGATATTAAAAAGATTGCCTTTCCAATACCACTAGATTCGCCATTAGTGGTGCGGAATGGCCAATACCATGTTAGTTTGATATCCAGCAGCAAATTTAGCTTTCTTTTTCCTGCAAAGTCAACTTTCATTGCAGTCAAATTATCCTTAGTTACAGCCGCATTTTGAAGGGTACCCAAATGAGGATTTTAAATTTAAGGGGAAGTTTAGCCTTCCAGTTCTTGTTCAGTGCACCATATTTGTTTCGGTCGTACATTGATTTAGCTGAAAATCAACCACTTTTTCCCCAACCCCATTTCAGTTTATCATCTCAACATAGATAGCAAAGGACCACCTAATTGATTCTGTTATCTTCTGAAAGTAGGATTCCATCTTGTACTGGCCATTTCAGCCACAGAGCTATTTTTGCTCATAGCTAATCTCGTACAATGCAGGGAATTGCTCCTTAAGTCTGCCCCCTCAACAGCAGAAGTGCAGAACAAGGAATATAATCCACACTCAACAGCAGAACAAGGAATATAATCCACACTCAACTGCAGAACAAGGAGCATGGACAGGGTAGAATTCGTACGAGAACATAAACCTAAAATCATCCCAAATAGGAAAATAAGGCCAAAAATAATAAAGCAATTCATTTTCAATCAATCCAGCACCCCTGTCCAGCTTGTCTGGCTTCAGTGGCATAACTAGGAATTAGAATAAGTGTTTAATGTAATGAGCCAAATGATAGATGTTCCATATGTATCTTCATGATATTAGATAACACGCATATATATTCTAGTTCTAGCATTGGTCCAAATTCTAGGGTAGTACATGGTCCAACGTGCCACCTAAGCTAGTCGAGCCTTTCAACACATGTCCTTAACTTTGAGACCATCATTCCTCACAAGGGAATTGGAAGATTTGTGTCTCAACTGAACTGCACAAGAATTTATAACATGTTTTTGCTTTACAATATATTGCCACAAGCCATTTCCAGATTCCAGCGTCGACTGCCGTTTGCACAAAATGCTCGACTTCATTTTCATCAGATTTTGTACGTTGTGAAACAAAATTTCCTCTGATTTTGAATTCTCAAACCCTGTTTCTTCTTTGGTTTGGTAATCACACACCATTTTAGTACAGGAAGACAAATCTTCAATGATAGAAGCATTTGGGAATCTCATTTGATACATATTTTCGTTCACCGTCTTAGATAACTATCTCCAAGCAGATTGAGGTTGGACATGTCTTCGATTTCTGATCATTAGCAGAGCGGACAATAAAATAGAAGCTTTAGCCAGAGCCCCGCCCCTGCCCCCACCCCACCCCCACCAAAAAAACACCCAAAAAATTTACTCCCATGGAATTTTGGTAGTGCACGCCATGACAACATGACTTTCCTTGTCACATCTTGTGCATGCAGAGTAGATAACTGGGTTGAGATAGTTCTCAGGTCTTTGCCCAAACTAATTACTCCACTCCACTTCACAAGCTATCTGTTGATTAGGCTGCGTAGTCAACAAAAGGATGGACATGTACTTTAAAATTTCACGCGCTTGCTTGTCATCAAACTGTCAACGAAAACTAGATAGAGTACACTGCTTGAACGAACCACTTACGCTGATAGCCAAACTAATTAATTACTCCCCTTCATTAACAAACCGCACGCAACTAAATCAATACGAAGTGCAGGACTGTCACAGAAGAAGAGCCAAACAAAACTGGATCTGCTGTAACAGGATAACGGTATACTGCTGCCCATGCTGCCCACCCCTTTGGGTTTGCTGGAGGATCTCGTGTGAGATAGATACGAATGCATCCAAACAATTCTCGCCTCCCCATTGTATCACCGAGAAACATCACGCCAGCGATGAGGAGACAGCAAGAAGGGCTCACCGAGAACGAGTTTTACCGATGCTCGTTAGTCGTCTCTCGTCTTTACCAACAAGGACGTGTTTGTTTGCCTGGACGAAGGCCAGAACATGGCTGGGCCAGTGCAGGGCGTCGTGTTTGTTTGACTGTACGCCGTCTGAGCCTGGTCTGCACACTGCTTAAAGCAGCTGGGAGCCGAGCTCCAAAAAACCGAAAGGGAGGTTCGTTTTTTTTTTGGCCTGGCCGACTCCGTTCACGAGAGGCCGCGAGAGCCGATGTGGTCACCTCTCATCTCACCCCTTCCGTCCACGCTGTTTGCTCACCTCTCCTCTCGCGAGTGCTCGCCGGCGACCGCATCCTCCACTCCGCCACCGCCTGCACCTCGCCGCCACGCGCATTTGCCACGCCCGCTCATCCGCCGCGGCGCACCCTACTCGAGGAGGAGCCAGAGGAGGCCCGCGGCGCGCAATGCTCAACGAGGAGGAGCTTGCCGGACCGTGGGCTTGAGCACCTCCAACGCCACTTCCAGCTGCTCTGCTTCCAACGCCGCCTCCTCCTCCCGCTTCTCTCTAGCCCAAATCCTCTGCTACTCTCTCTCTCTCTCTCTCTCTCTCTCTCTCTCTCTCTCCTTCCCTGCTTGAATCCGTGGACGACGCACGGCGGCGAGGTGGAGCGGGACGGCGCCGAGGTGGAGCGTGGAGGGGAAGGAGACCTCCATTGCTTGCCTTGACGTTGCCGCACCTCCGCCGCAAGGGCACGGTTGCAGCGAGAAGAGGGTTCGGCACCGCCGCCCCTCACCCACCGCTGGCTGTCCACGCGCGTGCGTGTGCCTCCACCGAGGCTGCCGTGTACGCCACCGCCGGTTGTCCACAGCAGCATAGGCATGATGGTAACTCTACCATGTGCAATCCGAGGGTAACCGTATCTAGCTATGCAGTCAAACAAACAAGATCCTCATCTAGCCTGGTTCCACAAGGAAATATTACCAAACATAGCAAGATGCATCTACTGGACCGGCCTCTTTCTATCCTAGTTGAGCTCGTACGAGTCAGGTAAAACTGTCCAGGCAAACAAACACGCCCCAAACATTCTCACTGTCGCCTCCTCCCAAATTAACCAAGCATGCAGTTTGTTCAGGAAAGGGTTTGATTCGCTTGTCCTTCTGTTCTGACCACCTGCCTGTCCTATGTTGTATATGCGCTTGTTTGTTTATAATATGATTCTAGTGCTGGACGGAATGGATACAGAGGCGGAACCAGGGGGCAGCAGGTTTGATTCGCTTGTCCTTCTGTTCTGACCACCTGCCTGTCCTATGTTGTATATGCGCTTGTTTGTTTATAATATGATTCTAGTGCTGGACGGAATGGATACAGAGGCGGAACCAGGGGGCAGCAGGTTTGATTCGCTTGTCCTTCTGTTCTGACCACCTGCCTGTCCTATGTTGTATATGCGCTTGTTTGTTTATAATATGATTCTAGTGCTGGACGGAATGGATACAGAGGCGGAACCAGGGGGCAGCAGGGCCGTGCCCCCCCCCCCCCCCCCACCCCCAGCACAGTAGATTTATTTAATACCTATATAAATATTTGAATTTATAGCATAAAAATACAAATTTTCACCCATTTTTATTAAAATATTATGATTTTCATTATAAATAGTGTAAAGTTTTTAAAAGGTTGTTAAAACATATAATTATGTATATTTTATCACACTAAAAAATGCAATCATATTTATTCGGACCCCTTAATCAAAATTGCTAGTTCCGCCACTGAATGGATAGGATGGAAGTTAGCTTTACACTTTTTGTTATGTATATCTTGATCTGATCTTGACAAGGGAGTTGTTTGATACCCATGTCGTTTTGGTTTTCTAGGAGAATCAGGTCCCAGCAAGCTGGTTCCAAGTCAATGAGATTACCCAACAACAGGTCAAGAAACATCCACACTAGTAAAGTGAGTGTTCAACAATCACCCATGTGCTGAGACTGAAAACATTAATCAAGACTGCCAGTTGCATGACTCATAGTCATCGTTACTCCATGCTTATGTAAATTGAGTAATCTAAGGGGTTACTGGCTGTCTCCTTTTTATATATATATAATTAGCAGCTTCTCCCTTCGTAGTTGCATGCGTCCGTGATTCAGTATAGGTTTCACAATTTTTTTTACCAATGATCGGTCCAACTTCATCATTAGTTTATATACGGACACAATGATGTGGTACCATTAGGACCATATTTGAATACATTGAGCCCAGATGCAGCTACCCTACTCATCCTATGATGTCACTCGATTTCTGCCGTTAAGTCAACAATAAGAGTTGAGATTGAGCCATGTCATCTCAGAGGTTGAGGTGATTGGGCTCAATCTTAACTCCATGTGCTCACAAAATATTGTTCAGCGGTCAAATTTCAACACACGACAAACAAAAATGAAAGTCGATCTCGTGTTTGGTCCATGTGCTCACTAAATATTATTCTGTGGTCAAAACTCAACCACACGACAAATAAAAACGAAAATCGAATACATTATTAGAGTGATACAAGATTAGTTGAGAGCTGAGCATGTGAGCTTTGTATTAACCACGCCAATGTCAGGTTTGGACGACCACTGACTTATTTTAACCAGAAAAAGGCTATTCAGTGAGACACGGAAGTACTATATTCATCCTCTATACGTCCTAGTCAGCAAGATTCTCTCCTCTATACTCAATTCTCCCGCACCCATCCATCCTCTATATCATCCTCTATCCACTCTATCTACTGTGGGACCCACTTGTCACTTTATCTAAATATATCCATGAGTGATCTAGTTTTGAAGGATTTATTGAGACGAATTTAATGGTGCAATCGAAATTTAATTTGGATTTTTGGTTTGTGAGTTATAGCATTTTTTTTCTTGGTTTAGCTAGTAGGGCCCGCCACTGTACACTATAGAGTAAACATTGTACTACTCTAAATATAGAGTAAGAGAAAGAATAGAGTATCGTTTTAGAGTATCCAGTGCAGCAGTTTTTACTCTATATTCATACTCTAAAGCTTTAGAGTATCATTTAGAGTATGCCACTGCGGACAATCTTAGGCCACATCATTCATTCCTTTTTTAGGAGAGCAGCACTGAAACCATTCGAGGCACTTTTTTTTGTATTTGTTACGGATAAGCTTTGTCATTAAATATTTTTATTTATAAAAAGATAGTCGTTTGATATTTTCCTTGTACAAAAAACGTTTCTAGTTAAATATTTTGACTATACAGGTGTGAACAGAAAGGAGTGCAAATCAACGACTTGACCTCAAATGCCGTGCTGAAGCTTCCTTGTAGTTCTGCTAGCTTACAGCAAAGCTGCACTGTCACTGTGGCCTAGTATTAATCAAACCTTATCTTTTCCGGACAAAGTGTCGTTTTAGGTTTTCCAGACATCGTGTTTGACCGTTCGTCTTATTTAAAATTTTTTAATAAATATTATTTATTTTGTTATGACTTATTTTATCATTAGAGATACTTCAATAATGATTTATTTATTTTATAATTTGCACAAAATTTTTGAATAAGACGAACGATCAAACACGATGTCTGAAAAACCTAAAACGACACTTTTTCTGGGACGGAGGGAGTAGGAGATTAACATTAACAAGGAAATTAGGTGACTATATATATAAAGCGAAAATTAGATAAATATCATTCCGAAGGAAATCAAGAGGTCATCTTGGGCAAGTAAGCTATGGCCCTTTGGTTGCCGGTGTGTGTACGTATATACATGGTGCGAGGAGTGATACACACCAATCATGCGTAACTTGTGCAAGGTTTTTTTTTCTCTATATTCACAATGCTAGAAATGAATAGTTTAGAAGCACATATTTGTACTTTAAATTATTATTATTGATAGATGATGCATTTAAGTTGGACATTCGGGTGGTACCTTAGGTTATTTCTAATAATGACTAATGTAAGTAATTTAGGGGTTACTTTACATTTTTGTTTTTTAATGGCATAGGTTAGGGTTACTTTAGGTTATTACGGTGGCTACGACTAATTTTAGATGCAAATTTAGGGACTATGTTACATTTTTTATAATGGTATATTTAGGTAATTTAGATGAAGATTAGAGCATTAGTGGAGCTTAGTTAAGGCCCAAAAAATAAATTTTCATATTGCTCTAAAGATTTGCATCTTATCATGCTATAGACATTCGCCCTGTTCACTTGGCTGATAAACCATGGCTGAAAGTACTGTTCACTAATTTATTGTGAGAGAAAAAACACTACCGAATGGGTGGCTGATTTGGCTAATAAGCTCGAGAGAACAAGGCGATTATTCATGTATACTTTACCTCTGTTGACTAACAACTTGTAGCCAAAAGTTGCAAAGTGTCAAGTTTTTCTGTAGCAGCAGTAGTAGTAAAATGCCTTGCGGTAATTTTCAAAGATATAACCACTTTAACCGGTCGCAGGAACAATCGCGAGCGCGTGTTGTCGGGAGACGGTTGGTTATATAAAGGGAGAGAGCCTTCCTGAAGTGCCCCCACACGTACGCAGTCGACTTACTACCAGTTACCCCATCATCATTACGCGAGTGATCGAGTGAGTCCCATCCTTATCGCCTCTGCTCTGCAACGTCAATCTCCTTCTCCTTGGACGCTAAGCTAAAGCCCACCACCGCGAGCCGGACACGTGAACCCAACGTACTCATATGGGCGTTGCCTCGCCCTCGCGCGCGTCGGCACCGCACACGCGCACACGCAAGCGTGGATCGCCCCGGACCTAGAGAGAGCGCCGGCGCCGCTGCTCCTGCCGCTCACCAGGGCGCCCGTCGTGACGACAGGACCCCGTCGCCGCTGGCAGCCGGCCGCGGCGACCCACAGGCGGCGGCAGGAGGCGGCGGTGTCTGGTGGCGCCCCCCGTTGCGCGCCGAGGACGAGCACGCCGTCATCGTCGCGGCGCTCGCGCACGTCGTCGGCGCCGGGAGGCAGAGCTCGGCGGCGCAGCCGACGCCGCCCGTGCTCGGCCAGCAAGGTACGCACGTGTTCGCGCACGGGCCCACGTACAGTGCTCTGATCTTTTTTGACCTTTGGCGTCTCTACTAGTAGTCCTCTGTAGATGAACCGATTTTAACTCTGAATAGGAGTATGTCATTCAGGTAGCTTTCCACTCTGCCCATGTTTGCAAACGAATCAAATCAAAAGAACAAAAACGGCATCCAATTTACAGCTTTTTTTTGTCTAATATAAAAAAAGAAATTTGGTTGTTCGTGAGTAGTTTGCAAAGTTTATTGACAGTCGATCAAATAGTGCTATGAATGAATTACTCCATTGTAAGTGAAAAAGGAGGATTTTCCCGGAGTAAAAGAAAAATCACAGCGCGCGTGCGCCTTGCGGGAGCCGACGTGGCAATCTGATCGGCATGCTTCTGACTCTGCCCGGGTGGGCCCACGCTATATGAACGGTGGCAGCTGTTGCATTTCTGACCAACTGACACGCTCCCTCTGCTGCTGCTGTGTGTGTGGATTGATTCAGTGATGCACCGGACCGCGCCGGCGCCGGAGCAGCGGCCGCGGTACCGCGGCGTGCGGCAGCGGCCGTGGGGCAAGTGGGCGGCGGAGATACGGGACCCGGTGAAGGCGGCGCGCGTGTGGCTCGGCACCTTCGACACCGCCGAGGCCGCCGCGCGCGCCTACGACGCCGCCGCGCTCCGCTTCAAGGGCACCAAGGCCAAGCTCAACTTCCCCGAGGACCACCGTGACGCCCTCCAGCTCCACTGCCAGCAGCCGGGCTCCGCGGCGACGGCTTCGACGTCGGCGGCGCTGGCGATAACTCCGCGGCGGGGGACGCGCCACGCTGCAGGTCCGCCGAGCGCAGCAGCTGCTGCTGCTGCTGGTGCCGATCAGGTGGGGTTCCCGGACCTCAGCCGGTACGCCCACATCCTGCAGAGCGGCGGCGACCTGGACCTTCAGGCCATCGCCGGCGCGGGCGGGCTGACGCGGGGGCAGTCCTCGACCACCACGGCGTCGGCGTCGTCATCGTCTCTGGCGCCGTCGCTGGATTGGTCGCCATGGCGAGGGCCTACCTAACCAGATGCATACAGCAATGATGATCAGCAGCACACATGAGACATGTTGTTAGCTTCCTTTTTGTCCCTCGAATCCAAGAAATCCTATAGCTATAACAATTAGTTATTACTCTCCTCCGTTCTAAATTATAGACGTTTTGGTTTTTTTTTCTAAAAAACGTCTAAAAACGAAAACGTCTTTATAATTTGGAATAGAGGAGGTACGTTGAAAAGTTGACAGATTTAGAGGTCTAAGACTTTGCATGTAAATAGAAATGCTACTAGTATATATTTGTAGCTGTAGAAGGTTATAGATCATTAGGTGATGTACGTTCCATCCAAAAAGAAAATAGTTCTCCCATTTAAAATCGCAAGTCATTCTACTTTTTAGGTACATAGTTGATGTACACTATGTTCAAATATATAATTTTTAAAATTTATTATGTATCTAAAAAAGTCAAAATAACTTATGATTTGAAAGGGACAGAGTATGTTGGGGGATGGGCTGAACCCTTGGCACCCCGTGCGGGCCTCCGCCGTTTTGCTTCTGCAACCAAACCCATGTCACTATTTTGCGGGGCAAAATGGCGTACTTGCTCAAGTCGTTATTGCTCAAGTCGCTGTCGCGCACCGTCAAAGCAAAAGGTCCAGTCGGTTTTACCATTTTGTCCTGGCGAAATGGCAAGGCAACAATATATGAGGCCTCCCCTGGTGCATGGCCAAGAGAGATGTTTTCTTTAGTCCTCGGTTTACGTACAGTTTTGTTTGCAGGTGGATCGTTGGTTTTCGTCACGACGAAAGGTCCTTACGTCGTGAAGGGCCAGCGAGTCTTCGCTCAGCTGGGCCCACGGGCTCTGAAGGGAAAAGAGACGTGGGGTCCTGACAGGAGCTGAGACCGGCGACAGCTAGGGGAGGCGTCAACCGCACTGACATCGGTATCCTGGAAAAGCTGAAATATGCTTGGGCCATGTTTAGATGGCATTTTTTTTTGAAAAAACACTGTAGTATTTTCGTTTGTATTTGACAAACTTTGTCCAATCATAGATTAAGGCTCAAAAGATTCGTCTCGATATTTACAGATAAACTGTGCAATTAGTTATTTTTTACCTACATTTAATGTTCCATACATGTGCTGGCATATGTGATGTGACGGGAAATCTTGAAAACTTTTTGCATTTTGATTCAAACTAAACATGACCTTGGAATCTGTAGTAGTTAAAGGGTTACTCTGGTCCATCAAAAGCCCACGAACGTGTATAAATATTGCCCCCGAGGGGTTGTAAAGGAGGACGATCTAAGGAAGGATAAACCCTAATTTCTCTCGCTATTTGTTCTTATTCCGACACTTCCAGTTTCATTGTTCTTTTCCTGCACTTTCGTTTGCTAGGGTGACAACTCGGTGTTCAAAGGCTAAGGTCTAAAAAAACATAGTACAAATTTAGATCTGGTCAAAGCCGAACTATATTAAATTTGACTATAATGCTATCAACATACTTGACTCCAAGTAGCTATATATACTATAAAAACATGTAGCATGGCAAATTTAATAATATATATCTAGTATGATAAATACTAGCATTTGTATATAAAGGCTCTGTTCATCTGGCTTATAATCAGTCTTATTCAACTTGTTTTTTCAGCCGGAACAGTATTTTTCTCTCACAAAAAATCAGCCAACAGTGTTTTTCAGCCGGCTTATAATTCCAGCCGAACGTCACCAAAATCGCCCTCTGTTCGGCTGAGCTTATCAGCACGGCTTATCAGCCGTGGAACAGTGTTTTTCTCTCACAGTGAATCAGCCACAGCCGACTTATAAGAAAAAAAAATAGCCTGCCGAACGAGGCCTCGGTTAAATTTCAGATTATATGACTTAGTACATCGTTTCTGACAGATGAGTGGCACACCTCAATATCTTTGGCTTGCACACAGGTTCTGTCACGTCGAGTAGCCGCAGGTCGTACTCGTACGCCGGGTACCATATGAATTGAAGCGAGTGACAGTTAAAGTTGACAATACTAGTGACACAGTCAAGGCAGGACGTACTACGTATCAGTATCAGCAAGTGTGTGGTCAAATGCTGCAATTTGCTCAATGTGGCGATCGAAATCGAGGACTCGAGGGGACCATGCACGTCATTCTTATCTGATTTTCGTTCAAGCCCCCTGGTCGACAGAGTACACTGGACAGGATAAGAAGGCGAAGACCGAACTGATCAGCTAGCTCCGGCCGGGTCTATGTCTATCTATCCATTCCAAGTTTCCCAAGCCAGCCAGCACACTGTTTCCGGCCGACTTGGTCGCTGCTTTTACCAAAGTGCGCTGTTTCATGTGGACGGGCGGCACACGCAGGATAGCTCCAATGTATACCCAGCGCTCCAATAGTGTTGAAACACCTAGCTCATAACAAAGACAGAATAATAAATTAGCTCTTGGTGAAGAGCTAGGCTTATTGAGTTTTCCAAGACTCATAGATTGCACATTTTGCTGTACTAACATGTTAGAATAGATTAATTAATCTATTTTTAACTTTTAAAAGTTCATACGAGCTAACAGTTGACTCTGTTTTTCTATGTTCGCATCTTTCTTTTTTTTTTAATAAGTTCAGTGCGGCAACCTTCGTTCTGTTGATGATTGGTGGTGAGCATTGGCGGCAACCTTTGGGCCTGTTTACATGGCAAACTTATTTTTGGTAAAATTTCTGTAGCACTTTTCGTTATTATTTGACAAAATTTATCTAATCATGTACTAACTAGGCTCAAAAGATTCGTCTCGACATTTACAGACAAACTGTGCAATTAGTTATTTTTTACCTACATTTAATGCTCCATATATATGTCCAAAGATTCGATGTGACGGGTACTATGCAAATTTTTTTTTTGGGCTCTTTTTGTCATCTAAACAGGCCCAAAGATAGTACGCTTACTAACACTGTCTACAGCCACGCCGGCCTGGATTCTCTGACTTGCAGCAGTAAAGTCACTACCTCACCTCCATGCCATCCGATTGCTATCCAATGGTTGAAAGCCCTTCACTTTATTAGTGTTTAGCTGAGATGCAAATACAGCCCATTTAAAGCCTAGTTTACGGACTGAGCAAGGATCGTTGGCTGAATTTTCTTTTTCCTATGCGGCTTACCTTTTTTTATAGAAAAACATTTATATATACGAATAGGCCTATGGTTCAGTAGTACGACTGTGTGTGTCCAAGTTGTACCCGATAAAAAACTTTTACATATAAACTTAGGTAAGATAAAATTCATATGAAAATTGCAGTCCTTAAGAATATTTGTAACTTTGCAGTATATGACTCGCGGGTGCGGTGGTGCTATGAATGCTACCTCGCGGGGGTCGTCGCCATGGTGAGGTTAGCACGAATTAAGCAGAATGAAGGAAGACCACGGTGGTGATGCTCGACTACAACGTATTACAAGTTTAGGGAGCTGACTGTGTATTTTAAAGTAATGGTACCACGATGAGAACTTTAGGACAAGTTTAGAGAGTTAAATACGTAATTTGAAAATACTGAGACCTGAATAAGAACACGAGACAAATTTTTTTACGAGACCCACTTACAGATACAGACTCTTGTATATACGAGCGCACACTCACTCGTATGAACGCACATAAGCACACCCGCCCCTACGAGGACCAATTTTTTCACACAAATGGTTTTAAATTAAATAAAAAAGTCACGTACCACAAAGCTGTAGATATTCTGAGAACTACAACTTTCATATAAGCTTTTTCGTTATTTTGGTATTACGATGGATTCAAATATTTATCCGGGCTCATGTAAAATTTTTTATGTAAAAAAGGTAAGCTGCACAAGGAAAAGTTCCTGCCAACAGACCTTGCTCGTTCCGTGAACTGCGTTTTTTTCGATTAGTGAACTAAGCTTTAAATGAGCTGCCTTTTGCATCTCAGCTAGCATTAATGAAGTAATATGAGCTTTCTAACCGTTGGATAGCAATTGGATGACATTCGAGTGAAGTAAAGTCACCTGTGACTTTACTGCAGCAAGTCAGAGAATCCACGCCGCAACCACGCTACCCAAACGCAAAAAAAGATCATGCACAGTGTTTTGCGTCCTAAAAATAGCCTCTAACAGAAGACCCATACCAGACACCCATTTTGGGTACGAGGCCAGCAGGAACGCAAATAAGTGTCTTCTAGAGAGAAGACGCAAATTTCTGCCACGCCGTAGTGGTGGGCCCGTAGGAGGCATCGGGGCGGGCGTGGCCGGCGGTGAGGCGAGTCCGCAACGGGGCGGGTCTCCCCACGAACCAAATCTTCGAGCCCGCTGCGGGAGGAGTTGAGGAGGTGGATGAAGGAGAGAGCGCCGGGGGGCCGCCGCCGCCACGCGTGACCTGGGGGAGCCGCTGTCGCTGGGATCCAGGGGGCCGCCGTCGCTGGAATCCAAGGGGCTGCCGCCGCTCGCGAGCTTGGGGAGCTGCTGCCGCCGGGATCCAGGGGCCGGGCGGAGGAGGAGTGGAGGAGGCGGGCCGCTGCGGGAGGAGTGGAGGAGGCGCGGGGCGGGAGGACGAGGTGGAAGAGAGAAGGGCTCTGCTTTTTTTTGCGTAGTCTGTTGGAGAAGTGAAGTTTTGCATGTGTGACCTTTCTCCTATGCATGACCCAAACCATGAAATAGGTCTCTGGTTTGGGTCCGTGCTGTTGGAGATAGCCTAACCATTCTAGTAGTCTCAGATATTTGAAAGAAAAAATGCAAGATTTTTTTTTGTCATCGGCATAGCGCTGCGAAAGCACTCATTGGCGACGTAAAGGAAGATGAATGAGTTATGTGAGGCAAAAGAGCCAAAAAAATTACTTAGTGAGATCATCCCCACCTCTGCCTTCTGAGGGCTTTGTTTTTGAGCTTTTCTGTGCTGTTTTGTTTAATTCAATTGTCTCCTTGTACCATGGATTTTTCCTCCTATTCACCTTTTTAAAGAAAGTTACTACTAACATTGTTCTACACTATCAAAGTGAGAGGGTGTTTTGATGGCTTTCTACGTAAGCTGTTTCCAGAAATGCCTCCTTTTTTTTTAATAGAGATGACTCTATTAAAATCCTTATTTAAATGGTTTTTTAAGTCAGCTCGTCTCTACAAATGTATTTTAAGTGATGGCTAGGCTTTTTTCAGCCATTTTTAGAAATGCTCTCTATTTTTAGGAGCATTCGGCAAACTAAACCACCTATAAAAAATGCTATTTTTCTACGGCTAGCTAGACTTTTTAGCCATCTGTAGAAATTGAGGCTTTTTTAAGGCTTCAGAGGCTGCTAGGAATTCCAGCTTACACTAAAAAATGATTTCTAAATAGTTTAACAATTTAATTTGCCTTTGAAAATAGGTGCAACATTAATTTTCTTTGACTTAAGCTCAACATGCTGAGCAAGTGTAGCGACTCTATTGTCTTTGACTTAAAGCTCAACTTGCTAAGCATGTAGCAGCCAATGACCATCAACTTGTAATTCTACAACCTCGACATTCTTAATAATGGACAAATACTGTGAAATATATCTTCTCAAGAGGATGGACAAACAAAACAAACAGAGAGAGAAAGCCACGAAGAGAACAACCATCAACTCAATCCTATTGCAATCAGTTGTTCTTGTCTTGATCGACAACGCTAAAAAAATAATTCGAGATTTACCATGGGGAATGAATGAATGAATGATCCAAAGGAGTCCTAAGATATAATGTACATGGTCTTTAAAGTATATTTTGACCTTCAATTTTACTTGGACAGCAACTATTATGGCAACAAAGTTATGAAATGTGAATCTAATCTAATGGTATCATTTTTATAGGACAAAATTTTGCATCAGTAAATAAAAAGATAATTGTTGATCAAAGATTACAATGTCTGAATGTTTAAATTTGTGCGCATCTTATAAAAAAGAAATCAGAGGAAGTCAAGAAATTATAGATAGAGACGACGCTGAGTTGCATCCAGTCATCCACCGGTGAGAAGAAAGAGATTAGCGAGAGGCCATCGAATCAGATTGGATGGGAACGGGATGAGATCCTCGTAACCATTTGCCGACCATCTTATTCCCGACGGCGACCCGCGTATGTGTGCTCCCATCCTCCGGGACCAAATCCAAGCCGTCCAGATGAGACCCCGGCATACTGGCATTGTTTCAGATACACCCTCAAAGGAAATAACCTTCGGTCTTGAGCTCCACTCATTGCAAAGGGAAATTAACAACGAAGGACTGCAGAACCCGACAGGAGTCAAATGAGCACCTGAGTAGTTCTTAGAAATTCTAGCTAGTTTTATACAATTGTCTCATCATCTTTTTGTCGAATCATGGTACAAATCTACATATAGATGCACAATCACTCATCACTCATATAAACACACTCAAGCTCAGCTTATCTATTTTATACTACGCGGTTTATGCAATTCTCTAATTTATTACCTTTAGCAATTTATTTACTTCCCAAGGCCTAAAAATCGTAGACTTTGCACTGGACGAACATTTTCGCTATGGCCCGAAGAGATCCAATACAATACAAATATAACCTACCAATTGCAATGTTACTAGATACTATAAATACTGCACCCTCTGCCTCAGAAAAATATAATTTTCACTTTTAAAAGTCAAACGATTTTAAATTTAACTAAGTCTATATAGAAATATAGTAGTATACTTATGATACCAAATAAATATCGTTAGATTATATATTTTATAGCAAACCTGTTTGGAGACATGAATATTGATACTACTTTTGATAAATTGGGTAGTTTTCTTTTGTAATGATAAATTTTGAAATTTGAGAGCTCTAAAATACAAGAAGGCAAAAGTAAGTAGCAAGAACCAGGTTTTAAAGAAGGCAGCCGCAGCCAACCGAACAGCCTAAAGGTCATTTTAGTTAATACATAAATTAGATACTTTTGTTACAAAACGTCAAATCCTTTTACCGACATGGTCGTCAATAAGGCATTTTCCTAATATCTATAAAAATACATATTGCCTTAAATCTCAAATAAAGAGTACATGTTGTGAGAATGTTTTATAACAAATCTACCGTTGTTAATTTGACGTTGTCAATCTATAAAAGTTTTTTTATCTTTAGAGTTAATTAGGTTAAAATAAAAATTTCGAACAAACTTACGTGTTCTTCCGTCGAGCTGATAAACTAGAAAGTTTGTGAAACCTCTGTATAGGTCCATGAACACTTTTCGTATTAACTAAAATTAAATCAAAACGCGAGGGTCCAAATGCACATTCCTCAACGATCTTTGTGCGTCTCGGTTTCGTTGCCGCGGCCGCATCCATCAATGGTCTTTATGCGATTCCGCCCCCAGCTCATCTTCTCCTCACTCCTCCGCTCCACCCCTAAACCCAGAACCCAGCCCGCCGCAACCCTAGCCGCCGCCGCCGCGCCCCGCCGGCACCACACCACCTCCGCCGTCACCTCTATGGCCGCGCCGTCGGAGGACGCGCTGCGGCGCGCGCTCGCGGAGCGCCAGGCCGCCGCGGACGCGCAGGCCGAGGCCGTGCGCGCGCTGAAGGCCGGCGGCGGCGCGTCCAAGGCCGACGTGGACGCCGCGGTCGAGGCGCTGAAGGCGCTCAAGGTCGAGGCCGGCGCCGCCGCGCGCCGGCTGCAGCAGGCGCTCGGGGCGGGCGCGGGTGGCGCCGCGAGGGAGGAGCTGCGGCAAGCGGTGGTGAACACGCTGGAGCGGAAGCTGTTCTACATACCCTCCTTCAAGATCTACCGCGGTGTCGCGGGGCTCTACGACTACGGGCCGCCCGGGTGCCGCGTCAAGGCCAACGTGCTTTCCTTCTGGCGCCAGGTGACGCCCGCGATCTGTCTCTGAATGCTTTCGATTTCCGCTGTAGTTTGTTCTTTAGCTGATCTGCGCGGTTGCTGCGCGTCAACGATTGTGACATTTGTGGCCTTCAGATGCGGAAAAGCGGTTTGTTCTATTCGTTAATTGGTTGATGTGTAGAATTTTGATTTCCCCTGGGATTTGTATCTGTAATCTGGATTATGACAACGATGTTCTATTAGGACAGGTGTGTTGCATTGGTCCAGCTGATAATTTTTTTCCGTGATTTAGTTGTACATTTGGTGACACAAGTGTCATAAGAAAATTCATTTCAATTGAAAAGTACTATTTGAGAAATGTGCTATGGAAAATTATAATTTTTAGCCTTCCTAGGTGAACTATGTGCCGTTAGTTTTGGTTCTAGTTTTACGATGTGATTTGCTAGTTTTTATTGGAACTGGCTACACTTTAGTTATTTCTTGCATTCGATGATTCATTTTGTTCTACCTTTTCTTTGCTAAGATTACTGAGATTCTTTAATTTATCTCCCAGCACTTCGTTTTGGAAGAGAACATGTTGGAGGTTGACTGCCCCTGTGTGACGCCTGAGGTTGTCTTGAAGGCATCAGGCCATGTTGAGAAGTTTACTGACCTCATGGTCAAAGATGAGAAGACAGGCACATGCTACCGTGCTGACCACTTGTTGAAAGATTTTTGCAAGGAGAAGCTTGAGAAAGACCTCGCCTTGCCCCAAGAGAAGGCTGATGAATTTAAGCGTGTTCTTGCCATTTTGGATGACCTCTCAGCAGAGGAACTTGGTGCAAAGATTAAGGAATACGGCATTGTTGCCCCTGATACAAAGAATCCGCTTTCTGATCCCTACCCATTCAATCTTATGTTCCAGACATCTATTGGCCCCACTGGTCTTAGCGTGGGGTAAGAGTATCTCCATCCTCTAAGTAATTATGTTCGTTCTGTGGTGATTGGCTAAAAAGGTCCAATTTTTGTGGTGGAAATAGGTATATGCGACCAGAGACTGCACAGGGTATTTTTGTAAACTTCAAGGACCTGTACTATTACAATGGCCAAAAGCTCCCCTTTGCAGCTGCTCAAATCGGCCAAGCTTTTAGAAATGAGGTTTGTGTTTTTTTGTCACATTTCTACAAATGGCTACTACTACTAAGTGCTGTGTTATATGCCATTTCACTTGTTACATCCACAATCATGGCATGCTTCATTCACTGTTCGTTCAATGCTTCATGCTTTGTTCCTGAAATTAATTAAGGTTCCACACTAAGTTTTTGTTAATATGTTTGGAATAATTTATACTTTCTGATAGTAGACAGTACATTTGTTACTTTTTTTTGTATAGATATCATTTGTTACTTTCTACAAAGCAGTTATTGGCTATGCGATAGTTGCTTAGATATTCCCTTTTTTAATGTACTCACTATGTTTAGAACTTGACAATCAGATCTCACCACGACAAGGTCTTCTCCGAGTGCGTGAATTCACTTTGGCAGAGATTGAGCATTTTGTGGACCCAGAGGACAAATCACATCCAAAATTTGTTGATGTTGCTGATCTGGAGTTCCTGATGTTTCCAAGAGAGCTGCAACTCTCAGGGGAGTCAGCCAAGCTAATGAAGCTTGGGGAAGCAGTTTCAAAGGTTAACAAATGCTGGCAGTTTTCTCTTTCCAATTTAATCTATTTCTTTTGTTTATATAATGTTGTTCCTACCCAGGAAAGAATTTTAAACTTTTACACTATTGTTATTTACAGGGAACTGTTAACAATGAGACACTTGGTTACTTCATCGGAAGAGTCTATCTTTTCCTGACATGTTTGGGAATTGATAAGGGTCGGTTGCGTTTCAGGCAGCATCTACCTAATGAGATGGCTCATTATGCTGCTGACTGTTGGGATGCTGAGATAGAGTGCTCTTATGGATGGATAGAGTGTGTGGGTATTGCTGATAGATCTGCATATGATTTGAAAGCTCACACTGTAAGCTTACTGCATCTTTTTCACACTGGATAATTTATCAGACACATATTTTTGTCCTTTGGATATGTTGCTACGTCAATTGAGTTGCTCATCTCATGTTGTAACTGCACTTTGCTAAATGAAATTTATATCATTGTCCTCTGTTTGGTGTGCAAATGTGCTACTAATATTCCATGATTGTCTGCTTATTATCTCACAGGAGAAAAGTGGTGTCCCACTTGTTGCTCATGAAAAATTCTCCAAGCCTAGAGAGGTTGAGGTGAGATATCATATCCAGTTTCTGCAGAAGCTATATCTTTTCATGTTAAATACATGACAGCTTTACTTTCCCATTAAAGTGCATGGTTCAAGATCAACTAAATATTACAAAAATTTACATGGTTCAAGTTCACTACCGTTCTGAGTGCTCTATTATATAAATTTTTCCTCATACTTGAAAATGTAGTTGTTATTTATTTCATTAATGTGTGCTTATATGTTTGCTGATATTCATTATTGCAGAAACTTGTCATAGTTCCCTCAAAGAAAGACCTGGGGCTGGCTTTTAAGGGCAACCAAAAGATGGTCCTTGAAGCATTGGAGGTATCAAGTCTTGTCATTATCCTTGTTATATGTGGCTGCTAGCTTTTCTGGTGTCTCCCTTCCCTGAGTAAACTACTTTATTCTGTTGGTATCACCATACCAGGCTATGAGTGAGAAGGAAGCATTACAGATGAAAGCTGAACTAGAAACCAAGGGGGAGACAAATTTTAAAGTCTGCACGCTTGGAAAAGATGTGGTGATTACAAAGAAGATGGTATCAATCAGCATGGAGAAGAAGCTGGAACATCAGCGAGTCTTCACCCCTTCAGTCATCGAGCCGTCATTTGGCATTGGCCGGATCATTTACTGCTTGTTTGAGCATTCGTTTTACACAAGGCCTAGCAAATCAGAAGAGGAACAACTGAATGTCTTCCGGTTCCCTCCTCTTGTGGCTCCTATCAAGTGCACCGTGTTTCCCCTCGTTAAGAATCAAGAGTTTGATGATGCTGCCAAAGTAATTGCTAAGGCATTGACAACTGCTGGTATCTCCCACATTATTGACACTACTGGTACGTGTGATACGATCTTAAACACTCCACTCCATACCACATGATATCGTACGCTGAAATGGACTATATATATAAGCCTAACCTTGTGTTTGTTTTCTTGCAGCAATTTCTATTGGGAGGAGATACGCGAGGACAGATGAGATTGGTGTTCCATTTGCTGTAACAGTGGATTCAGCAACAAACGTGACGATCCGAGAGAGGGACAGCAAGGAGCAGATCCGGGTGGACACCAACGAGGTGGCATCCGTGGTGAAACAGCTGACAGAAGGCCAAAGCACCTGGGCAGATGTTTCTGCAAAGTATCCTGCCCATGTTGGCCCCCAAGGTGACCAGGAGTGAAAAATCATGCCACCATCATGTCCAGCCATCGCTTGACAAGGCGCAAGGATGGACAGTCTTCATTCTTCAATTGCCGAGAAGATTTGACTAGCCTAAACATAACCGCGTTTTGGTATTGACACGATCCAGCAATGCAGTTTTTCCCCCATACATACATGATACGTGCTATAGCAGTTGGATGTTATGAAGTCTGCAGACGTCACCAATGTTTTGGTTTCTTTTAAATGTCTCTTTCTTGAAATATTCTCACCCATACAAAACTTACCATTTGAGTTACTTCTGAACTAGCTGTCCTTTTGTAAGGTCAGACTGAGAATTGTTCAGCTATCTACAGTGGAATTGGAATTTCAGTTACTTATCTCAGTTGCCCTGTCTGTTGGTGCTCACCGCTCAGCTGGAGTCTTACCAAACAAGATGATTCTGTTTGGAATTCTCCAGCCTAGCTCATGACTCTTTCCTTAGCGATTAAGGCAAAGTGATGTCTACAAAGCTGTTGGACAATTCAATGCCCTTGTCACCTTGTGCACAGGTTTTCTCAAGCCTTGCGCCTGCTCCGGGGTTTTTTTTAAGATTGCGCCTGCTCCGTTGAATTGCTTTGATCATAGTCAGAGATGCTACGTTGCTAGTGCTCGTCAAAGAATTTTCGATGGCGTTTGCCCGATGGCGTTTACCCATAAAAATGGCTGTAGTTCTCTGCCGGCGTTTCCAATGGTCTAACAGGGGTGGCCCGTCTTCCACACGCAGTGGCGGAGCTTCACTGAACAAACAAGAGAGTTAGTCCATATAATTGAGCTCTATAAACTCATAAATAATAATAACGATAATAATAATAATAATAATAATAATAATAATAATAATAATAATAATAATAATAATAATAATTATTATTATTATTATTATCAAAAAAATATCAAAATTATTGTTTAATCAATCGACAATGAGCTCTAAACACTTATAAATAGCACCAAAATTACTGTTTATTCAATATAGATTAAGGGTGCTTTTGGCAAAGATGTTTTTGATTCCCAGTAGAATCAATGCCAAACGCCACAAAGAGAGAAATGTTTCAGGAAGTATCGCTTGGAACTAATTCTTATTCTCGTACTGGTCCACGTAAACACCCAAAATATGGTTTCTCTTAATTCTAGTTCTAGTTTCAAGAATTCATGAAACTGTTGATAAAATTTTCTATAAATTTAGACAACCTTAAAAAATAGCTTCTTAAAAAGTGAGTTGTGCAATTACTTTTGGGACAAAGAGAATAGTGTATTGCATAGTCACCTATATGTCTTGCAATTCAACGATCCTGTCAACTGTTCTAATATGTTTTGAGATCGGATTGTCTATCATAATTAGACACATTGTTTTAACTTATATGAGCATATGTCGTGAGTTTAAGATAATGACGTGTACATATAGGCATTGTGCGAAGTATAATTCTCTAACTATAACTATATGCTAAATGTGTGGGATTGTATTTGCATCTTCACTTGGTGGACATAATTTTTTTTTATGAAACTTTGGTGGACATAATTAACCGAGAGTTAAGCAATTCTTTGCTCATGAGACGTGCAGGGTGGATCAAGCTTCAAGCACATCAGGGTCATAGAAGAAACGGCTTAGTATGTTGTTTTGTCCTGACAAATGATGGAAACATGTTCTTGGAAACCACGTAGACCCCCACTCACAAAAGAAATCCATTACAAACAATACACGTGCAAGTTTAAACCAATCACTCTTATCTCTAATTCATCACCGTACCACTACTTGTAGTAAAACCAGACAGAAAAGTCGGATAAGAGAAGAGAGTGAATGGAGAAAATTTAGAATTTTTTTCTCATTTTAATATTATACTAGCAAACATACATGTAAGTTGCAACTATGATGCGGCATGTGTTCCAATTCGTTAGGAATTACACTTTGTATCTGGATGAGCCCTTAACAGGGCATGGAAGAGAGTCACGAACCATGATTATAATTTGTTTTGGAATCAGACTTCGAACACTGCTTGAATACGCTACTCTAGTTCGTGGGAAGGAAAGAGATTGGGTCCTCAATCCTCATCGAACAGTTGTGGCCCATGAAAGACAAAAAAATTAGCCTCTTTAATATTAGGTATCAAAAAAATAGAGATAGATATTATAGATATATCTAGAAATCTTAGCCTCTTTAATATTAAGGATTAGAGATAGAAATATATTTAGAAATCTTAGCACTTTAATATTAGAAGATAGAGATATTATTATAAATCTTAGCCTCTTTAATATTAGAGATAGAGATAGAGATAGAGAGATATATCAAGAAATCTTAGCCTCTTTAATACTAGAGATAGAGATGGATATATATATCAAGAAATCTTAGCCTCTTTAATACTAGAGATTAGAGATAGAGACAGAGATAGGTGAATTTATATATCTACCATTTCTTATTGGCCCGTTAACCTGTCCCGCCTCATTTCACAGCCATCTTTGGTTACCGAACAAAATGCAAGGTTAAACCAATTAGTACTGTTATCTCTAATTCATGACATATTACTACTTCTTTTATTAAAAACGGACCAAAACAAAAGAATCGGGGGAGAGAGAGTGCAGGACCGAAATTTAGAGTTTTTTTTTCTTATTTTCCTATTATATAGGTATATAATTATAGTTCTAGATATAGAATGTATTAGATATATATAGATATAAATACGAGAGCTGCCATATTTTAGGTGCCTTAATTTTCATACAATAATCCTAGATAAACAACGGCTATAATTAAAGGGGCAACTCACAAGAGAATTTTAAATGTTTTCTATAATCAAACAATAACAACATGCATGTTCACTAAATAAGAATAAAAAATTAGGCACCATAAATATTCACCATGTTCGCTTAAACTTATCTGCACGGCTTATCAGTCATGGTACAATGTTTTCTCTCGCAACAAAACAGCACCAGTCGAATTATCAGCCGCAGAAACCATCCAGCGAACAGGATAATTATAGTCAAACAATGATGACAATTGACTGTATGGTAACAAAAAAACGAGGTGCCATAAATACTATAGCCAAGAATGACAACATTGCATATTGATTGAATATAATATTAAAAAAATCAGGACCCCTACATAAAGGACACAGATATAAGCTGGCATTTCTAACCAGTCCCGTCTCATGTGACGGCCATCTTGGGTCACTCATGGACTCTCCTCTGATGGAGCCCCTACTAGTGCCCAAGGACCACGCTCCGGCCGTCGCCGCCACGCCGGGCGAGCACGGCGGTGCTGCGGCCGACGAGAGCAGCACCGTCGTGGACACTACCAGTGGCCCGGCCAGGGCACTCGCCGACGCCGAGAAGACAAACGACGATGGAGACGAGCTGTCGGCGTCCGTGCATTGCCGTCTGGACGAGAGCAGCGGCGTGGAGAAGGAGGATGAAGAGGAGGAGGAGATTGGTGACGATGCGGAGGCCGACGACATGGCGGCGCGCATGGGACGCCGCTTGGCGGCGCTGCCCGGGAAGGCGCACGAGAGCGAGCCGTTCACCATCTTCCGCGTGGCGGGGCCCATGCGCGAGCGCAACCGGCATCTCTACGACCCGCAGATGATCTCCATCGGGCCCTTCCACCGCGGCGCCGGCCGGCACCTCGCCGCCATGGAGGCGTACAAGTGGCGGTACCTCCGCGACATCCTGGCCCGCCCCGGCGGCGCGACGCTGGCCACGTACGCCCGCGCGGCGCGCGCCATGGAGGCCCGCGCGCGCCGCCGGTACGCGGAGCCCGTGGCGCTGCCCGCCGCCGAGTTCGCCGAGATGCTCCTCCTGGACGGCTGCTTCGTCGTGGAGTTCTTCCTCAAGGGCCAGGAGAGCGAGGAGGACGCGCTCATCGACGCGACGTGGGCGATGCAGAACGTGTACAACGACATCCTGCTGCTGGAGAACCAGCTCCCCTTCTTCGTCCTGGAGCGCTTCTACGACCTCGCCACGGGCGGGCTCGGCCGGGACCACTTCGTCACCAACGTCCTCGTCAACTACCTCATCGTCGACATGAGCTCCGGCCCGCGGGACCCCGAGAGCACGCGGCCCCCCGACGGCGAGATCCACCACCTGCTGCACCTCTATTACCACTGGTTCCTGCCGCCGGAGGACCGTCTCGGGAGCGGGAGCGGCGCCACTAGCAAGAGCAAGGACGAGGCGCTGGAGGAGCTGACGTCTAAGTCCGCGGACGACGACGAGCGCACGCCGTGTCTGCTGCCGCCGGCGTCTGAGCTGCAGGACTCTGGGGTGACGTTCCGCGCCAAGAAGTCGCCGCGGAGCATGGTGGACGTGACGTTCGACCGGCGCGGCGGGACGCTGGAGATCCCGGCCGTGGAGAGCTACACGAACCACGCCATCTTCGCGAACCTGCTGGCGTACGAGCAGAGCCGGGGCCGGTGGGAGCTGCAGCGGCTGGTGAGCTACGTGCTTCTGATGGCGTCCGTGGTGGACGCGCGCCGCGACGTGGAGGCCCTGCAGCGCGCCGGCGTGTTCGTGCGCGGGGACGAGGAGACGGCGGCGTTCTACGCGCACCTGGGGGAGCTGTGCCCGCCGCCCGAGTTCGTCAACAACTGCTACGCCGGGCTGTTCCGCGACGTCCGGGAGTACTGCGGACGCAGCTGGAACCGCCACCGCGCCGTGCTGGTGCACGACTACTTCAGCAACCCGTGGACCAGCATGTCCGCCGCCGCCGCCGTCTTCCTGCTCGTCCTCACCGTCGTGCAGACGGTCTACACAGTGCTGCCATACTACAGCCCGAATTAACCCCGGCGAGATTCGCGTTTTGCCGCCGTCACACAGATCCGGTGTTGTCCTAGTTTTTTCTTTTTTCTTTTTTTCCTTGCAAGCCATTATGCGTATCAAAGTACGCTTCCTATGTTTTTTTTCCCTTCATTCCTCCAACAATCCAAAAGGGGATCCATATGAATGATAATCCTTCTATAAAATTGTCATTGTCATGATTTATCATGAACAACTAAGTTCCCCCTTTTTCCTCAGAAAAACCAAGTTCTCCAGCTTTTGGCTCGACGCACGCTTTACTTTCCGATTTCGATCCAGGCTACCTTCACGGCCTTCACGTACACATTCTCGTCCTCGTCCAGATCATCGGAATATATACGGACAAACGAACGCGCTCTTGAAATTGTGTAGTCCATGGTTATTAGAGTTCGACGAGCGATTAATTAACGTACGTGTCAAGTAGGGACCGATATGCATGGTGGTCGTGTGTGTTTGTTAAATTACACTATAAAAGAGCGAATTTTTTTTATGAGGCTCTCTATCTATAATAACCGTGAGATCTACACGTCATGCTATATGAGCCCTCCGTCATCTATGATCTTGCTCTTTCTCTTTAACAGCCGTTCGATCTACGCATCGTGCTATAACCCTGGACATATTTAACAGAGAACCGAAAGAACCGGAACCGAAACCAAAAAAACCAGAACCGAAAAATTCGGTTCCTTATTCAATTATTGATATTGAGGAGCCGAAATAACCGAAGAAAATTCGGTTCCTACTCTCGGTTAACCGAATTAACTGAAAGAACCGAATTACATGAATTATATTTCACTTACTTGTATTTTGTAAGATTATGTTTGGTTTATGTGTAGTGTTTTATACTAGCAAAAATGCCCGTGTGTTGCAACGGGATTTAGAATCTCTCGAAAATCTATTGATATATTAGACACAAGAGGATTTGAGATTAATTATTATGTTGTGTTTCTCAATTGATTTTAAGATTTTATTTCAGTCACACTGCTTGAACTCGTACAAGATTGGGAATAAAGGATAATGGAAATGATTCGTACTTTAATATTATAAAAAAATAGATGGCATAAGTGTGCGTTGTTATGAATTTTAATTCTATAAGAAAAAGTCATACTACTCGAACTCGTACAGGATTGGTAAAAAAGGACCATGGAAACGATTCATACTTTAATATTAGAAAAAATACACCCTGTTCGGCTGAGCTTATCAGCACGGCTTATCAGCCGTGGAACAGTGTTTTTCTCTCACAGCAAAACAGCCACAGCCGGCTTATAAGCCGCAGAAACAGCCTGCCGAACAGATTGATAGATGATATAAGTGTGCGTTGTTATGGATTTTAATTCTATAAGAAAATACTCAATTAAAGTAAAGTGATGAATTCAAGTAGTTGAGGTCTACTTGTTTTTCTCATAACTTGTTTTACGCGTATAGAGTCGATTTTTTGTTTTAAGCTTTAGAAAATATATATAGGAATACATAGTGATTGTAATGGGATGTATAGATTCTCAGAGTCACCTGGTAGATCATATGACATATGTCGACAAACTGCTCTAATTTTTATGAGTACCGAAAAGAGTAATGGACCATAGAAACGTTTTATATTCTATTCAAACTTTGTACTTGCCTGGACATGCTGCTCTAGCCTATATATGGTATTTTAGAGAATGAATGACCATTAAAAAATAATCATTATTATTTGTTTAAATAATAGGCTAACATAGTTGCCGTGAGCTGTCTATAAATATGCACCTGCTGCCTTTGCCTTAGAGCCAGAGGTGACGTATCTGATTTGGACTCAGGCAAACGACTCAGAATGGAGATTAGGACTAAGACATTAAAACGAAAAAACATAAATTGAAACAGAGTCGTTGTCTTAGTTGGAAGAAAAATTTTGTTGGCAAGAAATTTTGCCTCTTTAGTATTAGGAATCTATTTAGATTCGTACTTCATATTCGTCTAGACGCGAGCTATTCTAACTTGTATGTAAATAAAGAAAGCGGTGCAAAATAAAAAATATAATTCTTATCCTTTTCTATTTATTATTAAGAGTTCTATTTAGAGTACTCAGCTGAGAAATCTATTTAGATTTTGATTCTTACTCCATATTGGTCTACACGTGAGCTATTCTAACTCGTATGGGTACATATTATATATAAGTCCAAACAAAAGAAACTCTCCATTGTTCGGTAGTCAGAGGACGACGGACTAAAAAAATGGATCGACGAAAAAAGAGCCTGAAATTTTGTCTCTTTATTATTAGGTATAGATTTGAACTGCTATATATTTGTGTTACTATATTGTTATTGTTTTCTTATACATTATTATTATTATTAAAAATAAAGATAGTGTTGCATAAATTTGTCTTAGAACATATATATTTATTGTTATCTTGAGGTATTCTGAAAAATTCAGTTAGTTTGGTTAGAAGCGGAACCGAATCAAAATAATCGAGAACCGAAATGCTTGGTTTCTAAAATTTTTTTGGAGCTGATCGGTTCCTATTTTCTAGGAACCGAATTTCATCAATAACCGAGGGAACCGAACCGAGAACCGAACGTCCACCCTGTTATATGCCGTGATCTTTCATGTAAGATGTAAGCAGGGACGGAGCCAGCGGTAGGGCAACCAGGGCTAGAGCCCCCCTACCGCTGGTGAGTCTATAGAGCCCTCTGAGCCCCGTCTAAAAATTTCCACCATTGTTATCTTGAGAAGGAAGGCTGGACGTCTGAGATGCGTGTTTAGCCTCTGCTAAAATTTTTTCTGGCTTCGTCACAGTGTAAGACTCCTCATATACGTCTCACAGTATGTATATAATCTCACCCGCCATTAAGGCTGGATAACGAGCCGAGCTGGCTCGGCTCGGCTCGGCTCGGCTCGTTCTGGCTCGTTAGGATAACGAGCCAGCTCGGCTCGGCTCGTTATTTTAACGAGCCAGAAAGCCAGCTCGGCTTGGCTCGTTATGAGCTCGAGCTGGCTCGTTAGGCTCGCGAGCCAGATATAAAAAATACACAAAATATAATATTTGCATTTATCTAAAGCTTAAAAATATTAGTAATATAAAAATAATATATTCAATAACCTTAAATCGAATAAAATATTCATATGAGCTAACATATCATTCATTTGTGAAGTGTAAGAAATGAAGTAATACAAAACTAATATAAGTTATGATGACTTTTTCCCTAAAACTACGGCTCGTTTGGCTCGCGAGCGGCTCACGAGCCAGCTCGAGTTGGCTCGTTATAGCTAACGAGCTAAAATCTTGGCTCGGCTCGGCTCGTTATCATAACGAGCCGAGCCGAGCTGAGCTGAGCCGAGCCAGCCACGAACCGAGCGAGCTAACGAGCTTCGAGTTTTTCGTCCAGCCTTACCCGTAATAACTCACATTTATTTTAGAAACATGAATCTAAGGCCAGTCTCAATGAAGTTTCATCAGAGTTTCATGGGCATTAAATGTGCTGATGTGGCACCGTATTAATAAAGTGAGAGATGATAAGAGTTTCATGGGAGTAGAGAGAGTTTCATCCCCATAAAACTCTTCTGCACTGTTTCCAAAATATGGATGTGTTGAAAACTAGGTCATGAAACCTCCATTGAGACTGGCCTAAGTACAACTTCTACCTCGGTTGATCCATCGCACGACTCTCCAAATTCTGTGCGGCAGCGTCCGACGTCCGAGCCATGACTCCAACTCCAAGTTTGTTTTAGAATTAACTCCAAGTTCTGTTGACCGCGTCACCACGCGAGGCCGTGGGCCTGGAAGTGAAATGGCCCTCGCGAGTGGTGAGCTGAAAGCATCCACACGACACATGGCCGCTGGTCATTCTCCAAGTACGTTTTTCTTTTGAAAAAAAGTACGATTTTTCTTCTTTTCTCTAATCTACGCACATACATATATGTGCTATATACTTGCTGGACCTGCAGTGTATGCATACTTGGCGTACCATATAGATCCGCCCCTAAGTTAAGTTACGTTGTCTATGGGCCTGCTAAAAAAACTACATTATTTAAGTTATAATTATTTTGCATCTATAAATGCTTATTTATTTATATACGTTATTTTGTATCTGCTCATTTAGGCACAATCTTATTACATCATTAATAAACGTCATAATCCTTCACATTATTTGCATATGCCTACAGTAAACTTGGATAGCAAAGTATGGAAAGGATAACTGTTAAAAACATATAAGTAGTAAGCTCACTTCAAGATGAGTGCTCTCTTCTCCTACCTCCCTAGAGCCTCTGGTAGCACAACCGAGATAACGACAGATTCTCCACCCGTGCGAGGATGGATCGACAAAAGTGTGAGAATAAGATAAGATAGCGGCAACATGAGCTGTTTAAAAAGATGTCAAGTGAAAGTGCAGCGATATGTGCAGCTAAGACTATCCGCACTCATGGACCTCTATATTCATCTTCTAAAAGGAATATTTCATCCTAGTCACCATAAAATATACAGTTTTCCCGCACTCATCCATCCTCTGTATCATCCTCTATCCACTGTGGGGCCCACTTGTTACTTTATCTAAATATATCCATGTGAGATCTAGTTTTAAAAAATTTATTGAAACGAATTTAATGGTGCAATCGAAATTTCTTTTGGACTTTTAGTTCATGAGTTATAATATTTTTTAGGTACTTAAATTAGTGGGGCCCGCTGCCCCAGTCTCCCTGCGCGCGGCAGGCCGCACGTACCACCCTTCTTGCTGTCTTGCACTGCGCCCCGGGGCCAGGCCGGCTAGTCCCACAAGTCAGTGAGTCATTTTAGTACGCAAGTTAATTCACGTTGGGGACGGTGGCAGTAAAAAAGGGCTGGAGGCGGTCCCACGTTCGATAGCGTTTCTCTTGGATGCCGCTAGATTTGAAGGATGCGGCGCGTGTAGCGGATTGGTTGCCGTATGCGCTGCAGCTCTCTGTACGCTATATTCGCTGATGTGGAGCTGTTGTGGAGTGTAGCGGATGACATTCTGTTCGGCAGTACAGGTAGCCTAAGATATCCTAACGAACGAATGATTTGAACCTTGTTCTACATGACCCGATCAAATCGATCAAACACTTACCATCTAACTTTATTGTACATTGACAATTCAATAAACATTTCCATTCCATTTGAAATAGTTTGTAGAAACACGTGCGTGTCGCACGTGCATATTTACTAGTAAAAGAAAAAGTTCATATTATATCCTTAACTTTTACGAAAGTCTGTTTTTCCTCCCTGAACTCTAAAACTGAGCAAAACATCTCCCTCAACTTTAAAACCGTTCATCTTACCTCCCTGACCTTGTTATAAGCGGTTTTGAGGGCGGTTTTATTTTTTTTTATTTCGGCTAAATCTTTAAAAATCATAGTAAATTATAGAAAAATCATAAAATAAAAAAAATTCAATTTTGTTGGACTCTACATGAGTAGTCTACACAGTGAACATGTGACAGAACCGCCTAATTTATACAAGATTAGGTATGACTGTCTTCGTTAAACACGTTGACACGCGCATACCGTCACTTATATAAACCCGGTAGTCCGTCGAGTACCATGAAGGCCTCGATAAATCAACTTCACAACCAAGATCATACTTAATTAAACAAATACATATCACATACATAGAGTTTGCAGCGGTACAATATTGAGTTCAAAACTTGATTAGGTAAAACAAGAAAGTTTTGAAATGCTTACAATAACATAAGTTTGAAATCATATTGCTAGTTCAGATGACATCCTCCAACAAGAGCATAGATGAGAAGCAATTACAGAGTAGCCGAGCCCACTAGCACTTAGTCACCACCTTCAGCAGACATAGCACTTCACCTGCAACAGGGTAGAATAAACTCTGAGTACTCAATTGTACTCAGCAAGACTTACCCGACTTGAGAAAAATAAAAGAACTCCAAGGATATGCCAAGTTTATTTAGTGGAGCTAGTTGGATAGCATAAACCTTTGCAAAAGAGCTTACTACATAAGTCCTTACTTTCAATCTTTTAGCATCAAGATTTTAGCATCAAGTTTAGTGAAGCTATTTAGAACTAAATTTGCATCTATTTTGTAACAATCATTTGATTAATAAGCATCACAGTAATAACCATATTCCAATTTCATAATCAGTAGAATCATCATGTTTCATTAGTTACTATGACTGCTGTCCAATGACTAAGTTTCTCACTAACCGGGAGAGACGGTGATTCGAATCGATTACATCCAGCTAGGCAATCCCAAACACACACCTATACGAGCCCTCATTAGCTCGCGTGGATCACCGTTCACTCCATTCGGCGGTGAGCCTGGACCGTTTCGCAAAACTCATGGTCCTGCATCCTCACATGAATTGCCCGAAGCCCAAAGCTCGTAGCAAACATGGTCTTGGATCAGTCCTCTTCCTTCAAGCTCTCCTCCTAGCAATGCTAACGGTCCAATACCTCAGCCCGAAGGAGGATCAGCTTCACGATCAACTATAACTCAGACCCCTACTATGTGTTTGGTACCTTCAACCTTAACCAAGGTCCAACAACGAAGCGGTCCTTAGTTGACACAGACGGGATCAAAGAATACATGCCTAACCGGCATCAACAACAACTATAATAACACAGGATTCCGCCCAGTCTCTAGTTATCCATTATTACCTGGTTCTTTTTCACAATAGCAAATATAGCTAACCGTGTCAGTGTAGCCACCTAAATCTTGTGGATGACAAGAATCACCCAACTTCTACCGGTCTAAGCATAGCTAAGCATAGAGCGACTTACACATACTAGTAAGGTTGCAGGTACATATATTGTGGACAAGGTAAGTCATGCAACAACGGGTTTCAAATCAACTCGTATAACTTAATGCACAATACAAAAGATATACTTGAGTGAATTTTAAAAAAGGAGGTAGGAGGCTTGTAATGCTCCGGGGTTTGCCAGGGTTTGAAGCACTATTCAGTTAGTTAGCGTCATCTTCAGATCATGATCAACCATCATCTTTATCTCTTGGACTTGGTCACTGTTACGCCATCTTTGGATTTGACTCCGTAGTCCACCCATCAATTTATCATTCGTTATCGCACCTAAATGATATGCATGGATGCAATGTGTTTTTGAGTGAAACAAACATAACACAAAAGCTTGGGAAACACGGAGCACAAGCATCGCATCACTAGGGCGAATTAGGATTTTAATCGTTCATAGTTATTCCCATTTAATTGGAACCTATTCACAAGTTGGTTATTAGCAACACAACACAATTGCATACTACCATAATATGCTAAGCATGATGGAAAGCGTAAGCATGATACATGATGTAAGGCACACAAGTGCTTAGATGGATTCAAACAAAGTTAACATACTTGTGTATAACTTTCCTTCACTAAGAGCTAGGGTCATTATCATACAAACATCTTAGTTAATTAACTATTAAGTTAATTAGTTATTCATATGAGAGCAACACTTATTATATTATACTAATCAAGCAAGGCAAGGTATTTAACGTAACATGGGTCAAAAGATTAATATGTAAAGCACCTACATAACATATCCACTTACTCAACTATTGCATACAAGGAACAATCAAGGCTTACATACATGCATTCATTAATTACATATTTAATTAAGCCATTCATTCATTATATAACAAGTTGATTATAACACATCAAAGAGATATTTAAGATGCCATGGACAGTAGGGGTTTGGTGCTTCCAAGGCCCACAATCAACTCCAAAACTCACCCAAGTCATATTAGGATCAACCTCTAATTACCTTAATCAATCAATTAATTAATTAAGCATAGAAAAGGTGATTAAATTAAGTATTGCCAAATTAATCCCAAACTTTTTGTGGAGGTTGGTTACATCATAAAACAATGGCAAAACAAATTTCATAATTTATGGACATTTATTCTAGTCTACAAGAATTATGGAAGTTTCATTTCTTAATTAAAAGATGTAATTTTGAAACATAGCAAAACTAATGAAAATGCTCATTTCATTTTTTTCCTATGTATAGCACATCATAACAAGCCTACAGAATAAATTTGACAATTTTATCATGCATCAATAATTAGTTATGAAATAACAAAGATCAACACATATTTAAGAATTAATAAAACACTAAGAAAAAGAAAAAGACTTCGGGCTCAAAGCGGCCCAGCTCGGCTCGGCCCATACGGGCGAAGCGGCCCAAGCGTGACGCGAGTGGGATGGCAGGACGGCCCAGTGCGGCCTGCCTAGGCGCGGCCAGGCGGTTATGCAAAGAAATCCTGTACTTTTGTATAATTAAAACCCCATCCAAACAGTTGTGTAGCACTATTCACATGAGTCTGTGACTTTGCATAAAGAACACTGGCTTTGCTTCTATTTACACTCCTCTATCCTTACCTCCTCCACAGAGCAGAGCACGCGGTGGGGTCGGCCAGCCGGCGCCCATTCGGCCCGGCCGGGGCTCGTTGGCAACGAGGTGATGGCTCGGGGGCCACGGTGGCTCCATGCGCAACCGGTTGAGGCGCGGTTTGCCCGGAGGTAGCCCACGGTGGCGTGGCGACACGCGACCGCGGCAGAGGCACCGCGCGGCTACAACTATGTGCCGTGGCGGTGGCGGACGACGGTGGGGTCGTGCTGCGACGGCGGTGACATGGCGAGGGTGGCCTGCGCGGCACTGGGCAGCCACGGTGCACCTGCGGCTAGTGCCACCCGTGCCAGGGTAGGGTGCAGCGGGCTGGCCGCGTGCGTGCAGCACGGCGGCGGCCCGAGCAGGGGCCACGGTGGCTCCTGGAGATGCGGGCTTCGGCGAGCGTACGCGAGGCACTAAGGGGAGCGAGGCGGAGGCGGTGGTGGTGCCAGCTAGGCGCAGGGGAGTCCGGTAAGCGAGGACGACGACAGCCATGGTGAACGTGGCCAGCTAGGCGCAGGGCCGTGAGGGGAAGCGCGCGGAGGAGGCGAGCTCTGGCTCTGCTTAAGCGCGAGGTAGAGGCCGACAGCACGGCAAGGGCGAGCGGACGGCGCTATGACCAACTTGGCTTTGGTGACTACGTGCAGAGCAGGGCCAGTGGCCATGTGCCCCTCTTTGAAACACCGTGTAGCCGCTTCCAGGCAACAACAGTCAACAGGTCTTGAACACTGTATAAAAGATCTTCATCCCCCTTCACTCTCCACTTCTTAATGAGGTACTAAGGTCATTAGTCACATGGATTAAGAGATAAACAACACCAAAAATTCCAATGTCAACGAGAACACAACACTTAGCAATTCTCTAAGTTCCTTTGCAAAACTGAGTTTGATTCAAACTTTGAGCAATTAATTAGGGGTTAAAAGTTGATCAAATCTCACAACCAACAGTTCATTATCAAAGCATAAACTTCATGCCAAATCATAGAAGCAAGGTTACACAAACTTTATTTATGAAAGTTGATTAGATAAATTCTCAACTTTTGAATTTGATAACTGCTATTCCCAGACTAAGAAATATTTTTAAAGCCTAAAGCAGCATCACATTCAAACTTGGAGCTACTGTTAGGACAATTTAGAAATTGATTTAGCCCTGGGTCCTTAAACAAAGTTTGTAACACACGAACTGAACTACAATTTCTATTTAAGGCCAAACCTCAGAACTAGAACAGAAACCAAAGTTCTATATTGATCAAAGTAGCAAGTTGAAAAGGTTTAAATTAGGGTTTTAGCTATTTTTAAGCATTTTCTTCACACTTTTTTAGGAGAAACCCTAAACAACTTTTGTTCAAGAGTTAAAATAGAGTTGTTTGAATATGATTGCAAGGTTTAGTTGATATCACATGTTTCCACACTTTTAACAACAGTGTTTTTAAGCAAAGCGAAAATTATCCTTTCATATAGCTTTTGATCCAAAACAACAAACAACTTATCATGTGCCCAGAATATGTTCATGATTAGGTGATGCACATGAAGAAACATAATTAAAACTACTCGTGCACATTTTGAAATAAAAATTTACTTTTAAACAAAAGAGTTTTGTCTTTGCCTTTGAAAAGTTAAGTTAGGTTTTATTTGAAAGAGTTCGACTCCACCTTTGTCACCACTTGTCAGGTGTTAAGCTCTTAATCATTCTCTGACTTGTTTGGTTTAGACTTAATCCACTGCTTAACTTGAAATTGACACCTGGGGTGTTACAGAACATATATTATGGTATGCTTTAGTACAAAGTTTTTGCTATAGCTTCACATCTATGCTTTTTCTGAAATTAATTGAAATAATTCATAGCTGTAGTTTCTATGGTCCAATTGTAGTGAAATTTTTATGGTGGGCTAATTATTATATGTTTGAACTGTAGTAAAAATTTTATACTCATTGGATCATGTATAACAAAGTTATAGATTTTTTTATATTTAACAAGCATAAACCTAAATAAATCTATAACTAAGTTATACATGATCCAATGTGTATGAAATTTTAACTACAGTTTCATCTGTTTTTCAGACGTATATTGCAAGCATTTTATTTGGATGTTGCATATATTTACAATTGTTTTCAAGTGTTTTTCATATGTTTTCTGTAAGTGTTTCAGACGAATATTTCAAGTGTTTAATCTTTATTTTTTTATGTTGTTGGTGTTGCATCTGAAAAGTAGATCAGGTGTTACATATGGGATGTGTGTGGAAAACGGCCGAGGACGCAGGCGACGTCCGGGACGGCACGGGCCCGCTAGTGGGACGCTCGATTACAAGTCTGACGCTGCTGGGGCTCTCGCTCGCTGCACGCTATTGAAGACATAAAAGATATGTAAAGAGAATATTCAGTGGTGGCTCTCCAAATAGAGTAATAGAAATTAAAGCTCAAAGAAACTCTTGAAGTTGCTCTTAACGGATCAAAATCAAGCATACCTCCTACCACAAAGAAAACAAGGATGGTTCCATCGTCTCAATCAAAGTACCAAACAAACATGTAGAGTTACTCCATCCAAGAAATTAAATTGGGACAAAACCATCCCATCCTTTGAATTTGTGACTAATAGCAATCCCATCCTTTGAAATTAACGGTACTAGGTCGAAGACTTGGACTAATAGCAATTAATTAGGCGCATTACTTTATGTATGTAACATACTTTGAATTTGTGACTAACAACTTGTAGCCAAAAGTTGCAAAGTGTCAACTTTTCTTGAGGGCTTGTTTGATCCCACGGCGGGGGCTAAAAGTGAGTAAATGACTAAACTTGGGGCTAAAATCTTTTGCTCCTCAAGATGCCTTGAACTGGGCTGAAAGCATTGGGGGTGCGAAGGATAACTCATTTTGCACTTTTAGTCCACCTTTTTGCCATGGATCCAAACACCTAAGCAAGGACTAAAGTTTAGCGACAAAGTTTAGAGGCTAATCTTTTGCCATGGCAAATGGATCTAAACACCCCTAAATAGTACTAGTAGCAGTAGTAAAATGCCTTTGTGATATAATTTTCAGAACGGTGAAGATATAACCACTTTTAACCGGCCACAGTAAGAAAGCGCAAGCGCGTGTTGTCGGGAGGCGGTTGGTTATATAGGGAGGGGTCAGGAGAGGCTTCTTCAAGTGCCCCTCTCCTTGGACGCTAAGCTAAAGCCCACGCCCACCGCGGCACCGCGCGCGACTAACAGAACAGCCGGGCACGCGTGAACAGAACATATGGGCGTTGCCTCGCCCTCGCGCGCGCCGGCACCGCACACGCAGACACGCTAGCGTGGATCGCCCCAGAGAGAGCGCCGGCGCCGCTGCTCCTGCCGCTCACCAGGGCGCCCGTCGCGACGACAGGGCTCCGCCGCCGCTGCCACCGGCCGGCCACGGCGAGCCACAGGCGGCGGCGGCGGCAGGAGGCGGCGGTGTCTGGTGGCGCCCCCCGTTGCGCGCCGAGGACGAGCACGCCGTCATCGTCGCGGCGCTCGCGCACGTCGTCGGCGCCGGGAGGCAGAGCTCGGCGTCGCAGCCGACGCCGGCCGTGCTCGGCCAGCAAGGTACGTACGTGTTCGCGCACGGGCCCACGTGCAGTGCTCTCCGCTGTTTTACCTTTGGGCTTTGGCGTCTCTGCTACTTGAACAGTTGAACCGATTTTTCTATCTGAATAGGGGCTGGTTTAGATGCAAATTTTTTTTTACAAAATGGCACTGTAGTTCTTTTCGTTGTTATTTGGTAAATATTGTCTAATCATGGTCTAATTAGGCTTAAAAGATTCGTCTTGTCCATTTCGTCTAAACTGTGTAATTAGTTTTATTTTTTATCTATATTTAATGCTTTATGTATGTGTCTAAATATTCGATGTGACGGAAAATATGAAAAATTTTGTAAAATTTTCTAAAACTAAACAGGGCCCAGGAGTACGTCATTCAGCCTAGCTTTGCACTCTGCCCATGTTTGCAAACGAATAAAAAAAAGGCGTCCAATTTACAGCCTTTTTTTCTAAAAATAAGCAAATAAAAACTGGTTGTTGGTGAGTACTACTCTTTGCAAAGTTTTTTCACAATCGATCAACAGTTCTATTACTGTATGTATGTCACAAACGTTTACTCCCTCCATCCCAAATTACAAGACGTTTGACTTTTTTAACACCAAGTTTGACCACTCGTCTTATTCAAAAATTTGTGCAAAATATCAATTCTTTTATCGTGGCTTGGTATATTAATAAAAGTTCCTTAAGAATAACTTAAATTTGACTATGTTTGCACAAATTTTTTGAATAAGACGAATGGTCAAACTTGGGATCAAAAAAGTCAAACGTCTTATAATTTGGGATGGAGGGAGTAATTAATAACATTAAATTGAAAACGAGGATTTTCTTCCCGGAGTAAAAACAAAAAAAAATCACAGCGTGTGCGCCTGCGCCTAGTAGTAGCCGACGTGGCAATCAGATCGGCATGCTTCTGACTCTGCCCGGGTGGGCCCACGCTATATCTAATATAAACGGTGGCAGTGACACTCCCTGTTGCATTTCTGACAAACTGACACGCTCCCTCTGCTGTGTGTGGATTGATTCAGTGATGCACCGGACCGCGCCAGCTCCGGCGGCGGCGCCGGAGCAGCGGCCGCGGTACCGCGGCGTGCGGCAGCGGCGGTGGGGCAAGTGGGCGGCGGAGATCCGGGACCCGGTGAAGGCGGCGCGCGTGTGGCTAGGCACCTTCTACACCGCCGAGGACGCCGCGCGCGCCTACGACGCCGCCGCGCTCCGCTTCAAGGGCGCCAAGGCAAAGCTCAACTTCCCCGCGGACCACCGTGCCGGTGCCGCCTTCCAGCCCCACTGCCACGGCCTTGGCCAGCAGTCGGGCGCCATGACGACGGCGACGCCTTCGACGTCGGCGGCCCTGGCGCCGACTCCGCGGCAGGGGACGCGCCACGCCGCAGGTCCGCCGAGCGCAGTTGCTGGTGCCGATCAGGAGGAGTTCCCGGACCTCAGCCGGTACGCACACATCCTGCAGAGCGGCGGCGACCTGGACCTGCAGGCCATCGCCGGCGCTGGTGGGCTGACGCTGGGGCGGTCTTCTACCACCACGGCGTCGGCATTGTCGTCGTCGCCGGCGCCGTCGGTGGATTGGTCGCCATGGCGAGGTCCTACCTAACCAGATGCATACAGTAGTGATGATCAGCACACATGAGACATGTAGTTAGTGTCTTTTTAGTCCTTCTAATCCGTGAAATCCTATATCTACAACATTTAGCAAGACATTATTATGTAGGAAAGTTAACATGTTTAGGGGTCTATACGACTTTGCATGAGTGGAAATGCTACTAATATATATTTTCTAGCTGTAGAAGATTAGATGATAAGTCGTTCTAATTTTTCTTGGTATATAGCTTTTTTCTATGCATTTAGATATATGCTATGTTTACATTCATCATTTTAATGTTATGATGTATGTAGAAAAATAGAGTAATTTACAATTTGGAATTGAGGAACGGAGAGAGTAGTACAACTTTAGATGCGGTCAAAGTCAAACTATCTTAATAAATTTGATTGACTCTAAATGTTTTTTTATAAGTCGACGGAAGGGGAGAGGATCCCCACCTGATTTCATCCATTCGGGTGGCCTCCGAAGGCCTGATAGCCAATGCACATTTTGGTTTTGCGCAAAGCACTTACCTACACACCATCGAACTTATGTTTTACATGGCGTTTACTAACACCTGGCACCAAGTATTCGCAACCTCTTTGTCTGCTTTGCAAGACGTCGAGGTCCCGACCGACTTTAAATGTTAGGAATAATATACTAAGATGAGTCTAACGATATCTATTTACTACGATAAATATGAGTAATTTTTTTATATAAATTTGGTTAAACTTTTAACGTAGCAATGTTTTAGAATTCCATTAGCTTTTGTTAGGGAGGGAGTATATTTTACAGTTACTGCATCGTTTCTGACAGAGTACAGCTAAATATCAGTGGCTTGCACAAAGGATCTGATACGTCGAGTAGGCGCAGCCGCGCAGATCATACTCGTACGGTACCACATCGCTAGATGGTTTCTGGCTAACTGATTATGACTAATACTGATTTGTTATAAGAGAAAAACACTACTGAATAACTGGCTGATAAGCGCTGATAAGCTTAAGCGAGCAGGGTGATGAACTGAAGCGAGCCAGGCAAGACGTATCAGTATCACCAAGTGTGTGGTCAAATGCTGAGTGTACAGTAGGCGCAATTGGGGACTCGATCGGGGACCATGCACGTGTCATTCTTATCTGATTTCCATTTCATTCAAGCCCCCTGCTGGACAGTACAGAGTACACTGGACAGGAAGGCGAAGACCGAACTGATGAGCTAGCTCCGGCCGGGCCTATGTCTATCTATCCATTATTCCAAGTTTTCCAAGCCAGCCAGCTAACTGTTTCCGGCCGATCGACTTGGTCGCTGCTTTTACCAAAGTGCGCTGTGTCCAAAGTCGCCGTCCCAAAGAAACAACGGCGATTTGTGCTACCAATGAGAAACAAAGGCAAATCCTCGAGGAACACAATGCCAAACAACGTTGTTTCACGTGGACGGGCAGGCGGCACACGCAGGATAAGCTCCAACGGTGTTAAAAGGATCCGGCTTATATAATATTTTATGAGTAAGAAAGAACGATTAATAAGCTAGTTCTTTGTGAATAGCTAAGCTTTTTTTTTTATAATTCATGTGTCTATGATCATATATTTTTATATACTAGTAACATGTGAGATTACTCTGGTTTTAGTTTTTTTTAAAAAAAATTGTACAAACTAAGAAATCGATTTTTAGTGAAGGTTAGGCTTTCCCGTTGTCTCTAGAAATGCTCTATATTTTTAGAAGCTGCCGGCAAACTGAACCACCTATAAAAATGCTATTTTTCACGGTCAGCTAGACTTTCTAGCCGCCTCTAGAAATGAGGCTTTTTTTAGAGGTTTGAGAGGCTGTTAGGAATTCTAGCTACCACTAAAAATCGATTTCTAATTGTGGTTGGCAATTTAATCCGCTTTTGAAAATAGGTGGAACACAGTAAAAGTCATGATGTTTTCAAATGAAGTCAGATAAAGACACACTTTATATCAATTCAGTATTATTACTTGTAGAGATCTACGACTTTGTAGTTGACAAATATTTCAATATTTTTTTTTTCAAATGACATGTACTAGCTCTCCTATCAGTTCGTCAGAAACCCGAGAGGCACGGTTTTCAAGTAAATAAATATAATCACTCCATGATCGTATAGGACTGAGTAAAGGATTCACTTGTGTTTAGTTGAGTGGATTTTTCTTCTAACCTCCAACAATCCAACTACCTCAACTTGCTCCACCATGCTATGGCGGCGTTGCATCTTGTCACTGTCATACTCTGCCTCACCACCATCCTCCTTCGAATATAGCAATCATCTTCTTTGACTTAAATCTCAAATAGCTAAGCTCAACTAGCGACTCCATTAACTGTCTTTGACTTAAGCTCAACATGCTTAGCAAGTGTAGCGACTCTGTTGTCATTTCTTTGACTCAAAGCTCAACTTGCTAAGCAAGCAGCGCCCAATGACCATTGTAATTCTACAACCTCGACATTCTTAATAATGGACAAATATTGTGAAATATATATATATATATCTTCACAATAGCATGGACAAACAAAACGAATAGAGAAAGCCACGAAGAGAACAATCATCAACTCAAACCTATTGCTGCAATCAGTTGTTCTTGTCCTATGATAGTCAACGCTCATAAAATATTTTGAGATTTACCATGGGGAATGAATGAATGATCCGAAGGATTCCTAAGATATAATCTACACTAGATTCTTTTCAAGACATAAGCCATGAGCACGGTCTTTTTTGAGGTCAAGCTAGGGGGGATCAAAGGCGATCCCCACATGATTTCATTCCACAGATGTCGGTTGCCCAAGGGTGGAGGGGCAAAGCCCAACAGGTTACAAACAGAGTTTTACAGTAGGTTTGGGAGAGAAAAGATATTACATTACAATCGAATTCCTCCAGTGCACCGAGACAGAACGCTCTCTCCTCGGCAGCCTACAGCTCCAGGCCTCCATGGCTTCCTTGCAATGGCCAACTAGGCACTCCACACTGGGTACTAGGCCCTTAAACACCACATCATTCCTATGCCTCTAGATTTCCCAGCAGCAGAGCAAGATCAGAGGGTGAGCCACCTTCTTGTGGACTCTCGGTGGCACTCGTGTTTCCCAGAGCTCCGTGACTTTGGCGATCCCATTTGGGTCCCAGCCGATCCGTTCCCAAAAACTCCGGAGTAAGGGACAACCTAAGAAGATGTGATCTGCTGACTCGTCATCCCCTTTGCAAATTTCACACACCTCGTCTTGCAGTTTGTGTTTGTGGACCAAGTTCATCCGGCAATGTATCATGTCCTTGGTGAGCAACCAGCCAAAGATTTTCACCCTGGGCGGGGCAAAGTTCTTCCAAACGAAAGAATAGGAGGGGCAAGCCTGTTCACCTCGCGTTGATGTCTGGTAGATCACCCTGGTTATCATTCTGTGCGAGTCGTCTTCAAAGAAGCATGTTCTCTGATCAGGGTCGTCGGTGAAGCTGACGCCGACCAAGAGCCCCTCTAGGTGCTCTAGGTCTGCTGAAGCCTGGTTTGTCAACCGCCTCTGCAGAAGGCTTCTCAGGCCCTTGTCCATGACGTCACACTCGTGCATCACCCTTTGAAATGGCTGTAGAGTGCTGACATGCACATCGATAGCATACCATCAATGATCCAGTTGTCGCCCTAGAAATCAGTCTCTCGACCATCGCCGACGGTGACCTTTGTGAAACTCCGGTAAGCAGGGAGAAGGTCTTGGAGCTCGTTCTAGTGCGTTCCGGCGAGCCCCCCTTCAAGGTCGGATAGCCGAATGTGGTCTTTCATCCAGCGAGCCCATGCCGATCCATCAAAGTGGTGGAGTCGATGGATGAGCTTGAGTAAGAGGCAGGCGTTCTGGGTGTCGATCCTCTTGATCCCAAGTCCACCGTCCTCCTTAGCTTGGCAGACATTTTCCCGTGCTACTAGGCATTTCGCCCCTGTCGCCTTATCCGTGCCCATCCACAGGAAAGCTCGCCTCCTTGCATTGATCGCCACTCTGACTCCTGGAGGGAGGAGCATAGCCCCCATGGCGTAGGTCGGGATTCCATCTAGCACCGAGTTGATAAGCACAACCCGGCCAGCTGTGCTTAGCAGTAGCGCTTTCCACCCTGCTAGATATCTGTCCACTTTGGCGATGAGGGGTGCAAACGCCGACAGAGGGAGCTTCACATTCAAGAGCGGTAAGCCCAGGTATGTCTGTGGGTGTAAGGTTCTAAATGGCTAGAGGGGGGTGAATAGCCTTTTAAAAAATCTACAAACTTTACTCAACAACAAAGTTAGTACAAAAGATGGCGATGCTAATTCTAGCACTAGCTCAACTACACTATGCAAGCCACCTAAACAATTCTAGTAGATGTGAAGGCTATAATCTCTAATACACACCAACAAGGCTAAGTCACTACTTACTCTACTCCTAGATGAAAAAGAAATACTACACAAACTAGGAGCTAGGATCTACAAGAGAAAACAAGCTAAGCAACTAGCAAGGTAGAAAAGTAAGTAAATGAGTGAGCATGTATTGTTATACCGACGTTGATGAGTAGAGATATTTCTAATGAACCAATCAATCAATGCAATCACAATCACAAGATGAAATCCTCGGCAAAGAGATGACACAAGATTATTTACCGAGGTTCACTTTCTTCCCGGCAAGCTAGTCCTCATTGTGGTGATGCACCCACTTGATGGATCATGAGCTAATTGACTATCAAGAGTCAAACCCACAGCGGGTGCCGCACATCCACTCACAAGATGGGGATCCTCCAAGCCACGAGCTCCACTAGAGTAGCCAATTCGCAAACTTCCGCAGGGAAGGCTCAAGAACCCCTCACAATCACTTGGTGAAGCTCAAAACAATCTCCAATCACGAGCTCAACACCACTGCTGCTCCAAGCCGTGTAGGATGTCGAAAAACACCCAAGAGTAATGAGAAATCCGCAGCCAACTCAAGGATCAAGTAACACTAGATGCAAATCACTAAGCAATGCACTTGAATCTCACTCAATCTCACTAGAGTATGCAACCAAGCAAGGAGATGAGTGAAGGGGAAGTTCTCTAGCTCAAAGTATGTCTCAAGTGTTCAAAGAGTCAAGAAAGAACTCCCAAAACCAGCCAAACAACTATTTATAAGCATTCCCAAAGAATAGAGCCGTTAGGCTCGAGATGCCACTCTGCACGCGTTGACCGGACGCGCTAGTCTGATCGACCGGACGTGGCCAGCGTCCAGTCGCACCTGCGTGACTTCGTCGATGCTTGCCACGTGTCCCTTTTTGAATCTCACTCGTTAGATTTCCAACGGTCATGAAACGTTACGCTCCCAGGTAAAGTGTGACCAGACGTGCTCCACGCCACGACCGGACGCGACAGTGCCACCGTCCGGTTGCTGTCCAGAGAGGTTCTAGAGAGCGACTTTGTCGACCGGATACGTCCGGTCACATGTGACCGGACGCGCCACCGCGTCCGATCAAACTTCCCTTCGCGCTGCTCTCCTGGGTGCGTGACCGGACGCGCCGGTCCCACGAGTGATTGGACGCGCCGGTTGCAAACTCTAGCGCCCCCCGCGCCGCGCTCAGCTGCTGCCATTGACCGAACGCACCGGTCGTGTCGAGACCGCCTCCGGTCCAACGTCCGGTCGCACGTCCGGTCACGTGTCCGGTCACCCAGTGACTTCCTTTCACCTCTGTTTCTTTGCCTTCGGCACAGTGGAGGGAGAGAGGAACCCAAACCCCTCTCTACCCCTCAAACTCCACTTCCTTCATAAATGTACTAACACCACCAAGTGTTCACCATCTTGTGCTCATGTGTTAGCATTTTCTCAAATATTTTTTAAGGAGTTAGCATCTCACTAGATCCTAAATGCACATGCTCAAGAATATGGACCTAGTAGCACTTGATTCATGAGATGACCGTGATTGCCCCTCTTGATAATCGGCTATCAATCCTGAACCCGGTCAATCACTTCTCTACTCATCTTTAGACCGGCAAAAGAGAATCCTATGATTATACCTTTGCCTTGATCATCTCATTCTTTGTCCATCACCTATGTGCATGTTCACCATCATCTTTATCTCCATGCACTTGCGATCTTATGGCCATCACCATCATGCTCCTTGCTCCTTCATCACATGTGTTGCTACGCCTAACTCAATTCGCTTGACACAATGGCATTAGCAACTTGGTGTCATTAATTACCGAAACCAAACTTGGGCTTTCAGCGGGAAGGACCCCTCTCAGCAGCAAAGGATGTTGATGCACTCTTGGAGGGAGCTAGACGCTACATGCATGGGTGTTATGGTGCTCTTGCTGAAGTTGATTTCAAACCCGTGGCGGCCAAGAATAGGCCCAGGGTCCGCTTCAGCAGATGGACGTTGTCCCGATCTGCTCTGGCTAAGATGATGGTGTCGTCTGCGTATTGGAGGACATGGCAGGGTCCATCCGTGAGGGGATGGCACACGTGTTGGCATCTCTTAGCATCACTTATGTTAAGTTGTCATCCCTAACACGACACTAGAGATGTGGTTGTACTTATGATCATGACACTTACATAAAATATAGAATAAAGGTTATCCGCAAGCGCACAAATAAAAATACACCCGTTGTAGCATTTCACCTGGGAATGTTCCAGGTTTCATTATTTATACTTTACCACTGGGAATGGACATGAAATATAAATGATATAGGCTATAACTTTTACACTCACATGTGATAAGAGAGTAACTAGATCACTATCTTTACTCAGAACAGGGATTCAATCATATGATAAAGATAATAAGATAAATAGTTCAAGATCATCCTATAAAGGTCCTAGAGCATTCCCACCCTACAACATTAGCGTTGATTAGAATAAGATATTAGAGACTAATTCCTAGTTATTCTAATTATAAGTCATAGTATACATTGATTAGTGCAATTATATCTAGCAGTCATTGTATCAATTATATTATATCTTCACACAAGAGATATTTCTAAGGCGGATTAAGAACAGAGCGTAATCTAGCCTTGAAACCAGGTCTTACTAGGCCTATATTCAGGGAGTGGACTAACAGGAATATCACACCCGCGATCTACCACTTGATGTCTCAAAATATAGGGTGCACCCGCAGGTAAACAACGTATAAGCACCATGCTTACACAATGTCGACCACTCATCTCTGATCACAAGAATGAGCGCTATACAAACATGTGCTTGAACATAAATATAATCTAACTGAGCTAGATATATAATCAAAGTAGACAATGATCATTATAACTAAGAATATATAATTGATTAAGAATAAAGTCATATCAAGTAGAAAAATATGATCAACTAGAACAAGAACTAAAAGAACAATAAGAACTAGATTAAGAATAAGATGAACTAGATGAACTAGACCAATAAATAGAACAAATAGATCAATAATGTTGATACAAGAGAGAAGTACAATGCTTTACCGAGCCTCCTCGTGACACGATCTGGAATCCAAGCGAAGCTTGCCTCCTCTAATTCTATTCTATCTAGCTATGCCCTAGGTTTGGTGGAGCTCTAAGGTTATCCTTTCGAGGGACACCTCTTGCTATGATTATGATTGATTGAATATGGAGGGGGGTCTGGGGTCTGGTTATATAGTCCGAACGGATGAACCGCGGCCCTCAGATCAAACCGACAATGACCGATGGTGGAGATGCATAGTAGAGTTCGGTTCGAAAGTGTTGCGTGAAAGAGAATGTGATTGGTATCTCGGATAGGCCGACCGGCCTAGGGGTGGGGCCGGCCGCCCCCCTGGCGGCGTCTCGCCTCCCGCTTTATTCTGGTATCTTCTAGTGTCTTCCACATCCTTCCCGTGCCAAGGTTCAGTCCGTTTGCGCAATTAATTGTATCATGGTAGGTTCATCCTCGTCCCATATCCTATTTTAATCCCTAAAATATAATAATTCATAGAGCTATGGAATTCTGTCAGTTTAGTCCCTAAAACTTATGGTGGTGATAGTTCTAGGATGTTCTAGAGACTTCTCAAGTTGTATTCCACCAAAGATGTGATATCTTTCTCTCTGGAACTCCAAATATAGCAAGTGCTATGTCCGTTTCGATCATCTCGATGAGCTCTTCACAATAGTGCACTCTATTTTATCACTTGAGATACTTTTATATGGTGAAATATTGAATATCCTGCAAAACAAGTGAGAACACCAACACTCGTGGAACTCGTTAGAATCAAACCCCACAACTATGCTTTATAAGTTTTTATATCAAATCAGGCATTAGTTGATGGTTTATAGTTGACATTAAGGACTGTCAACAAGTTCTCCCAAGCTTTTCCTTTGCTAGTCCCTTAGCAATTTATTATGGTGGATCAGGAGTTGCTACTATGCTTTCACACCTCAAAAGTACACATGCGTTCAAACAAGAATTCTTCTCCGGATTAGAATCAATCATTCTAACTTTCAAACTTACTTATATTACCTTTGACCATGGAGCTTCTTAGCCTTCACTTGTGTCTTGAGTAATTGAAAAGCAGAATGATCAAGTCAAGCACTATGTCTCAAGTCTTTGATCAACCGTTATTCTGGAGTTTTGCAAGGTTTTCAAAATAAAACTCAGAGTTTCCTTTGTATGATCCTCTCAAGTCTCTCATTTGTGGTATTTGTGGATCCTCACCAAGGCAACAGTGATGTTTTGCCTTTTCTCTTCTCTCAAAATATGTGGTATTTTTGGCATAAGGCAGAATAACATTGTGCCTTCTCTCTTCTCACCCTATAACTAATATGCTTATATGGAGTTCATAGGTGGGGATACAACCTTTACATACTTGCTCAGCATATATTGCACATTCAAACCATGGATCCAGAGAAACAAGGCATACAATCAAATCAAGATATGCATGTGAGTGGATATATGGTGGAAGTGGTATGGAAACATAGTGGAACTGGTGGAAACATGGTGGTAACTTAATTGGAAACATAATTCTACTCTTGCTCCTTCAAAACATACCTCTCTTTTAGAAATAACTTTTGAGAGAACTTGGATTGCTCTTATACTTTTTCTCTTTTTTTTCTTTTTTAGATACCCAAGACTCTTTCTGTAACAGAATTTTGAGAGATAACAACAAGAATACTAGAGCATTTATAACTGGGGCTATGGAGTATTAGGATAGGAAATATTTTTGGTTGCTCACTCCCAGTGTAGGAGTAGAACATTTTTGGGTGGATCTAAATGGAAAATATGTTGCGTACTTCCAGGGTAGAAGCAGCATATTTGGGTGGAGTGTACGTGATCTTAATTTTAAAAGCATAACAAGTCTCTAAGGTATCAACAAAGCTTGACCACACTCAATGCATATACAAGCAGCAAATCTATAAGTGGACTTCCTAGTTTATCAAGCTTGTATATATGGTCGTGGTAGGAATTTAAGCTCTCATCATACAGGAACTCATCATGTAATAATTTTAAGATTTTCAAAAGATAAATCTCCAGAACTCTAGTATCACTTAGAATAAGATAAACAGTAGCTCAGACCTTCTCATATCATACCCGTCAACTATCTAGACTTAGATCAAGCATATGCCCCACAAGTATCAAGTTTAGAGCAAATCTTCATGTCAAAATAATCTTATCTAAAACTCAGGAGAATTCGAGGCTGAAAACTAGGTACTTGAAAGGAATTACAGCAGAGCAACTATTCATCATTTCCATGCCTACAGGATTATCTTAAAGAGCTCATTTATTCTAAGACAGTAAAGCAACTTTGCACACTCTCTCTTTATTACTTAAATATCTTTAAACAAAATCATACTAACTAATTATATATATATATTCTAACAAGCAAACTTTTTATTTTGGTTTTTTAGTTATGCCTCTTTTTATTTCATTTCTATAATAACTAATATAGATAAATCACACGTAAGGAAAGAAATACTTATCTAGATACATAGGGGATGCACCTCCCCCAAGCTGGATGTTGACATAGTCGTTCATCTTGAATCTTTGACAGCATAGACACACTTCTCTTCTTTAGAGCTGTAAAGGTAGTGCTCTCAGGGTGGATGAAAACATCTATCTGTACTTTTTCAAATCCTGCTAAACTCAAATAGACAACAAAGCTCGTGGAATAGATTAAGCGTTAGTGATAAACTTTCTATGCCTTATTTGTCTAGAGCTTTTTAGTAATTGATAGGGTATCTCTATCTCAGTATTTTTGGATTTTCATTTTTATGTGTTTATATATATATATGCAGATGACTAATGCAAGATATATTATTTTTTATACCTCCACAGTAAATAGCTAGAATACTTATTTACATGGGGCTTAAATGTTTTCTTCTTAAATGTAATGAGATGATGCAATAAAATATATTTTTATTCTTTTCCTTTTTCAATGCAAGAATATTAAAGATAGAAATGCTTATATGGATGATTATATTAAAAACTAAGGGTAGCGTCAGAAATACCTATGATCAAGTAAACATGGTAGAGTAAAATTAATTAATACAAAAGAAATAAATATGCAGATAACTACTGAGTTTTCCTTCCAGCAATGGTTCAGAGATTTAAGTTCGTCGAACCAGACCATATGCCCTTACACCTTTCCTTGTGTTGATGTACTAGGTGGTGTTCTCTCTTTCTTCTTCCACACCTTCTTAGACTAAGGACTCTCTTTCTGTGGTTCATCTTTCTTAGATTCTTCCTCTTTGCTTATTGTGATGACCGGTGTGTCTGTTGGTGGTGTAACTTTCTCAAGGGAACTTTTATTTTTCTCAGATTCATTATTCCAACGGTCTTCATATCTAGACACTTCTCCTGGATAGTCTGTCCATCCATCCTTAGTGATTTGCTTCTTTTGGCGCTGAGAACGACGTCTCCTCGACCTGTTTTTCTTGGGATCGCGCTAGTGGTGTTGAGGAACAATCTTCCTAGGATGAGGTGGACATCATCTTCATCTCCCATGTCTAGAATCATGAAGTCGGTTGGAACATAGTGATCTCAAATGTTGACCATGATGTCTTTTGCTATTCCCTCAGGAAATCAGAATGATTGGTCTGCCAGCTGCAACCGCACATATGTCTGGTATAAAGGTTTATTACCATACAAATGCTTATATGTTACCGTAGACATTATGTTGACGCTTAAGCCGATGTCACAGAACGTCTTGTAAAAGGTACTTTCCTCGATCTTGCAATCTATGGTTGGTACTCCTGAATCATCCTTCTTGGTGAGATATGGTGACGGCAGAAGGTGGTCATCCTCTGTCTCAATAGTGTTGACCATCCACACTGGGTCTTCTCTTTGTTGCTTAGCCTTGTTCCTCCTCCTGTTGTTGTTCTTCTTTGGAGCAACAGTTGGTTCTGCGTAGATGTACGGTGTCTAGGGATGGACAGGAGCCTTGAGTGTACGCCTCTTGAAACTGAACCTCTCCTTCCTATCATTGATTGTGAAACATATCTTGGCACTATCTGCGTAGATAATGGCTTTGGCTGTACTCAAGAATGGTCGTCCCAAAATGATGGGTGCTCTCTCATCTCCTCCTGTTTCTACAACCACAAAGTCTACCGGTACACTTAAGTGTCCAACTCATACGTATACATCTTCAAGAATTCCCTTAGGGTAACACAATGCTTGATTTGCAAGCTGCAAACACATGGTTGTGTATAACAAAGGTTCACCATGAATTTTCTCATAGATTACCCTTGGCATGATGTTGATACTTACTCCAAGGTCACAGACAACTTCTTTAAAAGTGTGAGCTCCAATGGCGATAGGGATGACAGGTCTCCCTGGATCACCTTTCTTCTTTGGTAGGGAGTCATCCTCCCATGCTCTTGATGGCACGGTGAAGTAGTGTCCTGCATTGTAAATGTCTACAAGATTCATAATTTCTAAATCTTCCGGCTTCTACAGAATCTTACCTTTTTTGGTCATAGGAACTGAAGCTGTTGTGATTCTATCATCTTATTAAAGCTATGTTGATTCTTTATTGCAGAAGTAAAGCTATCCATTCTATTGTTAATGATTCCTAGAATTTTATCATTGGAAGCTAACTTCCTGGACATGTTCTCAATAACTTTATTTTGATTAGTAATCATTTCTCTCAAGGGTGGTTGGTTGAAGTTATTACCTTGGTAGTTACCTGAGTAATTGGGCCTTTATTGCTGACTCCATCCTTGATTCTGTTGAGGACGATAATTGTTGTTGTTGTTGATGTAGTTTACATCCTCTTGAATTTCAGGGCAGTTACTCCTTGAATGGCCAGTGCCTCCACACTCCTCACAGGTTATGCGGGAATCGTGAATGAGCTTGACTTCTTTCTTCTCATTGTCTCGTTCATCAAGCTTCTTCATGAGCAGGTCCATCTTAGCAGATAACATGTCTACCTCCTTGAGTTGATGCATTCCTCCTCCTCTCTTGCGTGGTTGAGTGCGTTCTTTGTTCTATCCTTGGTTGGAAGCCATCTTCTCTACAAGAGCGGTTGCATCATGAATAGTGAGTGACAAGAACGGTACTCCAGCAACTGCATCCATGTTCTCACGGGTTCCAGTAGTGAGACCGTGGTAAAAAGTCTGCATGAGTAGCCAATTCTCCATCCCATGATGAGGACATTCTGATATGTAATCTTGAAAGCTTTCCCATGCCTCAAGGACAGATTCATTATACTGCTGCTGAAAGCTTGAGATCTTAGCACGTAGAGCGTTGGTCTTGCCTATTGGAAAGAACTTTGCTAAGAAAGCAGTGGAGCAAATTTCCCATGTAGTGTTTTTATCCTTATTGGCGTAGAACCATTGCTTCACCTTTCCCAAGAGTGAAAATGGAAACAGATGGAGTAATATGGCATCCTTGGAAATTTCTTTGATGGTGAAAGTACTATAAATCTCCAAAAAGTATTGGAGATGAGCACTTGCGTCTTCATGTGCCTTCCCACAAAACTGATTGGCTTGTACCATGTTGATCAAAGCTGACTTGAGCTCGAATCCATCCTACCCCACATTGACTGTTGGTCCAATCCGGATGTTGGCAATGGTTGGAGCAGAAAATTCACAAAGGGTCTTGCCTACCATGACTTCAAACACTGGTGTTAAACTTCTTCTTACTTGAGTATCTTCCGACACAGAGGGTGAAACCTTCTTGAGTTTAGATCTAGTCTTCCTGAGTAAAGCTTCTGGATTGTCAACAAAGTTGTCTGGAAGATCACGCATGCATTACCCCTGCATAAGATACAAATGTAGACAAAGCCTGGATAAGCCTGTTTGAGCAAAGGGATCAATAGTGTATCTCAATTATCATGGTGTAAAAGTTATTCCTTGATATGAAATTCTAGCTACCATATTTCATTTCATTTCCCGGCAATGGCGCCAGAAATGCTTGTTGGCATCTCTTAGCATCGTTTAAGTTAAGTTGTCATCCCTAACACGACACTAGAGATGTGGTTGTACTTATGATCATGACACTTACATAAAATATAGAATAAAGGTTATCCGCAAGCGCACAAATAAAAATACACCCGTTGTAGCATTTCACCCAGGAATGTTCCAGGTATCGTTATTTATACTTTACCACTAGAAATAGACATGAAATATAAAGGATATAGGCTATAACTTTTACACTCACTTGTGATAAGAGAGTAACTAGATCACTATCTTTACTCAGAACAGGGATTCAATCATATGATAAAGATAATAAGATAAATAGTTCAAGATCATCCTATAAAGGTCCTAGAGCATTCCCACCCTACAACATTAGCGTTGATTAGAATAAGATATTAGAGACTAATTCCTAGTTATTCTAATTATAAGTCATAGTATACATTGATTAGTGCAATTATATTTAGCAGTCATTGTATCAATTATATTATATCTTCACACAAGAGATATTTCTAAGGCGGATTAAGAACAGAGCATAATCTAGCCTTGAAACTAGGTCTTACTAGGCCTATATTCAGGGAGTGGACTAACAGGAATATCACACCCACGATCTACCACTTGATGTCTTGGAATATAGGGTGCACCCGCAGGTAAACAACGTATAAGCACCATGCTTACACAATGTTGACCACTCACCTCTGATCACAAGAATGAGCGCTATACAAACATGTGCTTGAACATAAATATAATCTAATTGTGATAGATATATAATCAAAGTAGACAATGATCATTATAACTAAGAATATATAATTAATTAAGAATAAAGTCATATCAAGTAGAACAATATGATCAAATAGAACAAGAACTAGAAGAACAATAAGAATTAGATTAAGAACACAATGAACTAGATGAACAAATAGAACAAAAAGATCAATAATGTTGATACAAGAGAGAAGTACAAGGCTTTACCGAGCCTCATCGCGACACAATCCGGAATCCAAGCGAAGCTTGCCTCCTCTAATTCTATTCTATCTAATTATGCCCTAGGTTTGGTGGAGCTCTAAGGTTATCCTTTCGAGGGACACCTCTTGCTATGATTATGATTGATTCAATATGGAGGGGGTCTGGGGTCTGGTTATATAGTCTGGACGGATGAACCGCGGCCCTCAGATCAAACCGACATTGACCAATGGTGGAGATGCATAGTGTTTGGTTGGAACGCGTTGCGTGAAAGAGAATGCGATTGATATCTCTGATAGGCCGACCGGCCTAGGGGTGGGGCCGGCCGGCCCCCTGGCGGTGTCTCGCCTCCTGCTTCGTTCTGTTGTCTTCTAGTGTCTTCCACGTCCTTCCCGTGCCAAGGTTCGGTCCGTTTGCGCAATTAATTGTATCGTGGTAGGTTCATCCTCATCCCAGATCCTATTTTAATCCCTGAAATATAATAATTCATAGAGCTGTGGAATTCTGTCAGTTTAGTCCCTAAAACTTATGGTGGTCATAGTTCTAGGATGTTCTAGAGACTTCTCAAGTTGTATTCCACCAAAGATGTGATATCTTTCTCTCTGGAACTCCAAATATAGCAAGTGCTATGTCCGTTTCGATCATCTCGACGAGCTCTTCGCAATGGTGCACTCTATTTCATCACTTGAGATACTTTTATATGGTGAAATATTAAATATCCTACAAAACAAGTGAGAACACCAACACTCGTGAAACTCATTAGAATCAAACCCTACAACTATGCTTTATAAGTTTTTATATCAAATCAGTCATTAGTTGATGGTCTATAGTTGACATTAAGGCATTGAGGAAAGACAACACCATGCTCTTGGTCATTGTCTAGGCTGCGACATAGAAGCCAGGGCCAATGTTGTTAGGGCCGGGCGCGCTGTCGGCGTCCATGGTGCGGATGGCGCATCGGGCTTCCTCGACCAAGAAAGGGGCCACAAGTGGCGCCGAGTCGGCGCTGGCTCATCCAGCATATAGCTGGTCAAGGTCAAACCCCTAGCTTGCCTCCTCAGTCGCACCCAGGATGTTGGAGTAGTATGCAGTGACTACAGCCACCTTGGCGTCATGCGCGATCAGTTGCACACCATCGACCTCGAGCACGCGGATCGTGTTCCGACACGCACGGGCCGAGTGAAAGCTCTAGTTTGGTTTTGGTGAATTGATGAAACCCTAGCTACTAACCTATGAGCTCTAAGTGTATGTGAGATAGGTTGGTCGACATTCCAAGTGGTAGAGCAAATGGATGAAGATCATGGTGGTGATAGGCATGGTGATCAAGTGCTCCGCTTGGTAAAGAAGAAAGAGAAAAATAAAAAAGCTTAAGTCAAAGGTATAAGTGGTAGGAGCTTTTTGGTTTGGTGATCGAGACACTTAGCGAGTGTGATCACATTTAGGATTGATAGCCGTACTATTAAGAGGCGTGAAACTCATATCGAAATACGGTTGTCAAAGTGCCACTAGATGCTCTAACTCATTGCATATGCATTTAGGATCTAGTAGAGTGTTAACACCCTTGAAAATGTTTGTGAAAATATGCTAACACACATGCACAAAGGTGATACACTTGGTGGTTGACACATTTGAGCAAGGGTGGAGAAGTTAGTGAAGTGAAGGAGGTGAGTGTCACAGAAATTCAGTGACCGAACGCGGCCTTCGGGTTGACCAGACGCGGGCTTGGTGAGTTCGGTCAGTTATAAATGAAGGAGGGGTGCTCAGGATGTGTTCTCAGCCAAGTGACCGGACGCTGGATCAAAATGTGACATGACGCATAGCTGGCGAGTCCGGTCACTGCTGATGCATGGTGACGTAGCGCGGGCAGCTGAGGCAGTGAGGACCTGACGCTCGGTTGCGTCTGGTCAGGGTGGACCTGACGCGTTTGGTCATGTTGTAGCCTCCCGGGAACCTTACTAGAAGTGATCTGACGCCGCGATGTGGAGAGTCCGGTCGCAACGTAGTTTGCTTGGGCGTGCGCTTGACCTGACGCCAAGGTGGTGCATCCGATTGATGCATGGCGCGTCAGATCGTTCTTTAATGCAAAGCGCGGGTTCGTTTGACCGTTGGCGATCGACATACGTGGTTAAACCATAGGGACACCTAGCGCTCATCGGGTGAACGGATGCTGAAGGCATGCGTCCAGTCACCTTTGACCAGCGCATCCGGTCGGCCCGCACTAAGTGGCCTGTGGTGCCCAACGACTCTATTTCTTGGGGGCTTCTATTTAAGCCCCATGGCCAGCTCTAGCCCACTATCTTGTCCATTTGCATTGACATAGCAACCTTGTGAGCTTAACCAAAGCCCTCCCACTCATCTCCATCACTGATTCATCATCTTTGTGAGATTGGGAGAGAATTCAGGTGTATTTCTTGAGTGTTTGCATCTAGAGGTACTTGGTGTTCGTGTTTCGCTGTGGTTTTCGCTTGTTACTCTTGGAGCAGTGAGGATCGTCGAACGAAGAAAGGTGATTGTCTTTGGCTCCGATCGTTATGATTGTGAGGGGTTCTTGACCTTTTCTCGGCGGAGAGCCAAAAGGTACTCTAGTGGATTGCTCGTGGCTTGTGTGATTCTCATCTTGTGTTGGTTGTGCAGCACCCTATTGAGAGTTTGGCGTGTGATGTCAATTAGCGCGTGAACCTCCAAGTGAGTGAATCGCCACATCGAGGACTAGCTTACCGGCAAGCAAGTGAACCTCGGTAAAAAATCTTGTGTCACCATGTTCGAGGATTTCATTGGTTGTCTTGTAATTGATTGGCTCCCTCTTGTGATTGGCTCATACCTCAACACATCAGTATAATCATCGCCATCATCTCTTGTATTACATTTCTAGTGTGTGAGCTAAGCTCTTTAGTGTAATTAGTTTTGAGAGCTAGCTTTCGTCAAGTCGAGTGGTTAGTGAGGCTCTTTAGTTAGTCTTTGAGAGCTCACTAACTTAGTGTAGTGACTTAGCAAATTATGTGCTTAGTGATCATAATCACTAGAATTGTGGTAGGTGGCTTGCTCTTTTAGTAGGCTAGCGTAACACTCGCTTTGTTATTTAATTATCTAACATATTTGCTAAGTGTTGTTGTAGAAATTTTTAATAGGCTATTCACCCCCCTCTAGCCATTAGGACCTTTCAATTGGTATCGGAGCCGTAGTCACCATGTTTGAGGCTTAACAACCATCGGTGTCAAAATGGCTCAAATCAACAACACCAAGAAGTAACCCCAATTCGATGGCACAAGTTATCCATATTGGAAGTCAAAAATGACCACACACATCAAGTCAATCAATAGAAAGGTATGGAGGTGGTGGAGACCAAAATTGAGATAGAGGATCCGGAGAATCCCATCGTGGTGAAAGAAGTGCTTCTCTAAAATAATGATATTGCTCTTAGTGCCATTCATGATGCTATTGATGAGAGAACATTTGAACAAATCAAGAACATTAAGATGGCTCATGAGGCATGGAAGAAGTTAGAGGAATCATTTGAGGGCACCAAGGCAATCAAGGGTGCAAAGACATACATTCTCAAGGAGAAATTTGCTAGCTTCAAGATGAAAGAAGATGAGAGTGTGTCGGACATGTTCCATAGGATGAGGTTCTTGTCAATGATCTCAAAGCACTTGGTGAGAAAGTGAAGGACAAGGACTTCTCGCTTAAGTTCTTGAGATGTTTACCTGCAAGATTTGGCATGTTGGTCACCTTACTAGTGAGGACCAGTTTGGACACAATGACACCAAACCAAATCTTGGAAGATATCATGACCAATGATACTTATAGAGATGATGATAAGAAGGAAGAAAAGGAGGAGAAGAAAGATGAGAAGAAGAAGAGTGTGGCTTTCAAAGCCACATCATCATCAAAGGGCAAAGCCAAGCAAGATACATCTAGTGAAGATGATGGCTCAAGCTTTGATGACATGGATGATGAGAAGATGACTCTCTTTATCAAAAGATTTGGCAAGTTCATGGTGAAGAAGGGCTACCGTGCTAGAAGAAAGAAGTCTTCATCCAAGAACAAGGAAGAGTTAAGAAGGTGCTTCAAGTGTGGAAGCAAGGATCATCTTGTTGCGCAATGTCCATTCAATAGCGACAATGATGATAATGACAAGAAAAGCAAGAAGGATAAGAAGGAAAAGAAAGAGAAGAAGGACAAGATGACCATTAAGAAGAAGAAGGGTGGTTCATATGTGGTCACTTGGGATAGTGATGCTTTCTCAAGTGATGATGATGATAGTGATGATGACAAGACCACCACGAAGAAGGGTCATGCAAGCATTGCCATACAAGAGAAGCATTCTCTCTTTGACACTCCATCATGCTTTATGGCTAAGGCCACTAAGGTAAAAACTTGTGATGATGGATGTGATCATGAGGAACATGATAATAAAAGTGAAAGTGAAAGTGATGATGATGAACCCACTAAAGATGAACTAATTGACATGTTAGAAGATGCTAACGAACATTTTGACATTAAGAGAAGGGAATGCAAAGACTTGGAAAGGAACAACCCTTAAGCAAGCCTTTGATGAGCTCAATGCATCTCATGAGAGGCTAGAGGAAGCCCATGAGAAGCTTGACAAGGCTCACGAAGCTTGAAAAATCTCATTTCTCTTTGCTTAATGAGCAAAATGAGAAGGAGCATGTTGTAACATATGACAAAAGCTTAACTTGTGGTATAATTGATGAATCATTCCATAAGCCTATCATTGTTGCTTCCACTAACCTTTCTTGTAGCACATTCACTTATACCTCATCTAGTGGTGATGGTTTTACTTGTGATGCCTCACTAATGGTTGAGAATGAGACACTCAAGAAGGAGGTAAAAGAGCTCAATCACACCTTGGCTAAGGCCTATGGTGGTGAGCTATATCCCCAAGAAAGGCAAGACCATCTTTGCTAATTACCAAACTAGTTTTATGAGGAACAATGACCGGTATTGCAAAAGTTACAAGCAAGTTGGTCACATAGAGCAACAATGCATGAACAAGAACAAGAATACTAAAGTATCCTCAATTAAGCTTGATTCTCTCTATGTGCTTAACAAGTGTGCAAATGGTGTGAAGGCTAAGTTTATTGGTGCACCATGGATGGGCTCAAAGAAAAAAGCCATATGGGTGCCAAAGAGCTTGGTTACTAACCTTCAAGGACCAAAGCAAGTGTGGGTACCTAAAAAATTGATCTTCTTTTGTAGGTCAATTACAAAGCCAGAGGAAGGCATTGGGTTGTTGATAGTGGGTGCACTCAATACATGACCGGTGATACAAGAATGTTCAACTCAATCAACACCAATGATAGTAATAGCTATGATCGTATCACATTTGGTGATAATAGCAAAGGCAAGGTCAAAGGGCTTGGTAAGATTGCAATATCTAATGACTTGAGCATATCCAATGTGTTGCTAGTTGAGAGCTTGAACTTCAATTTACTATGTATGACTCAATTGTGTGATCTTGAATTCAAATGCATATTTAGAGTAGATGATGTAGAGATCATAAGTGTAGATGACTTTAACTTGATCTTCAAAGGCTTTAGATATGAGAATCTTAGTTGATTTCAATGCTAGTGATGCTCAATTGTCAACATGCTTGTTCACTAAGTCTAGTATGGGTTGGTTATGGCATAGAAGGCTTGGTCATGTTGGAATAAAATAATTAAATAGATTGGTTAAGAATGATTTGGTTAGAGGCTTGAAAGATGTGTTTGAGAAGGATAAACTTTGTAGCTCTTGTCAAGCCGGCAAACAAGTTGGAAACACCCATCCTAAGAAAAGCATGATGAGTATTAGTAAAGCATTTGAGTTATTGCACATAGACTTGTTTGGGCCAACACAATACACAAGCATCGGTGGAAACAAATATGGTTTTGTGATAGTGGATGACTATATAAGATACAAGAGTGTTGTGTTTACAACTTTCAAATCATTTATCAAGGGCATTCACAATGAGTTTGAAACAACGATCAAGACAGTTAGAAGTGACAATGGTAGTGAGTTCAAGAACACTAGAATTGATGAGTTGTGTAATGAGTTTGGAATTAGACATCAATTCTCGGTCAAGTACACTCCACAATCAAATGGCCTTGCTGAGAGGAAGAATAGAACACTCATCGATATGGCAAAGTCTATGCTTAGTGAGTACAATGTGAGCCAATCTTTTTGGGCTGAAGCAATCAACACCTCTTGCTACTACATCAACCGATTGTATTGTCATCCATTAAAAGAAAAGACACCATATGAGCTCTTGAATGGTAGAAAGCTCAACATTGCATATTTTCGGATATTTGTTGCAAATGCTATATCTTGAAGAAAAGCACTAGATTGGGCAAGTTTGAGAAGAAGTGTGATAAAGGATTCTTACTTGGATATTCAACCACAAGCAAAGCATATAGAGTTTGAAACTTGGCAAGTGGTACTCTTGAGGAGGTACATGATGTTGAATTTGATGAAACTAAGGGTTTTCAAGATGACAATGAGAACTTAGAAGATGTTAGAGGCATTCAACTTTTAAATGCCATGAAGAACATGGATATTGATGAATTGAGGCCTAGGCAAGTGAATTATAAAGAAGATGATCAAGTGCAAGTGCTCTTTAAATCAAATGTGCAAGATGATACAAATCAAGCAATTTCAAGTGGCTCTCAAGACAATGTGCAAGATCAACAAGTGGCTAATATATCATCTCAACACAATGATCAAGCAAGTGCAAGCAATCAAGTTCCAATACTCCAACCAACCAATATTGCAAGGGATCATCCATTGGACACTATAATTGGAGATACTTCTAGAAGTGTATAAACAAGATCAAGATTGGCTTCATTTTGTGAGCATTTCTCATTTGTATTATTCAATGAACCAAAGATTAAAAAAGCACTGAGAGATGTTGTTTGGGTGAATGCTATGCATGAAGGATTGAACAACTTCATAAGAAATCAAGTATGGGAATTAGTTGAGAGACCAAAGAACCACAATGTGATTGAAACCAAATGGGTCTTTAGAAACAAGCAAGATTAAGATAAGATAGTTGTAACTCGTAAGGAACAAAGCAAGATTGGTAGCACAAGGATACACTCAAGTTGAAGGTCTTGACTTTGGAGAAACATATGCCCCTGGTTACTAGATTGGAAGCAATTAGAATCTTGCTAGCCTATGCTTGTGCTCACAACATCAAGCTCTATCAAATGGATGTCATGAGTGTATTTCTCAATGGCTACATCAATAAAGAAGTATATGTTGAGCAACCTCCTAGTTTTGAAGATGAAAAGAAGCCCAACCATGTATACAAGTTGAAGAAAGCATTATATGGCTTGAAGCAAGCACCTAGAGCATGGTATGAGAGATTAAGAGATTTCTTGCTCTCTAAAGGGTTCAAAATAGACAAGGTTGACACAACTCTTTTCAATAAGAAGATTGGCCAAGACTTATTTATGTTGCAAATCTATGTTGATGATATCATATTTGGATCAACCAATCAAGACTATTGTGAAGAATTTTAAAAGATGATGGCTAATGAGTTTGAGATGTCCATGATTGGAGAGTTAAGTTACTTCCTTGGTCTTTAAATCAAGCAATTGAAGAATGGTACATTTGTGAGTCAAGGCAAGTACATCAAAGACATGCTCAAGAAGTTTGGCATGATTAATAGCAAAGCCATTAGTACACTAATGGGAACAAATGACAATTTGGATAGTGATGCAAGTGGCAACATGGTGGATCAAAAGTTGTATCGGTCTATGATTGGAAGCCTACTCTATGTGACCGCATCAAGGCTGGATGTCATGTTTAGTTTGTGCATGTGTGCGAGAATTTAAGCCTCACTAAGAGAAAGTCATTTGAAGGCTACAAAAAGAATATTGAGGTACTTGAAGCATACACAAAATGTTGGTTTGTGGTATCCCAAAGAAGCAAAGTTTGAGCTAATTGGATATTCCGATTCGGATTATGCGGGATGCAAAGCTGAGAGAAGAAGCACATCGAGCACATGTCAACTATTGGGAAGATCTCTTGTTTCATGTTCATCAAAGAAGCAAAATAGTGTTGCATTATCAACCGCCGAAGCCGAATACATAGCCACCGGTAGTTGTTGTGCACAAATTCTTTGGATGAAGGCCACATTGAATGACTTTAGAATCAAGTTTAAGAATGTGCCATTGCTATGTGACATCAAGCTCATCAACAATCCGGTTCAACATGCAAGAACAAAACACATCGATGTCCGCCACCATTTTATTAGAGATCATCAACAAAAAGGGGACATTTGCATTGAGAGTGTGGGCACTGAAGATCAACTTGCCGATATATTCACTAAGCCATTAGATGAGAAAAGATTTTGTAAGCTAAGGAATGAGTTGAACATATTGGATTTCTCAAATATGTGTAGATGCACCCCCACTAATATGACATGCCTCTCCTTCGAGCTACCAAGGTAAAGGTTGATTGGCATGGCATACATCCTTTGCTAAGGATATATTTAGTGCATCTAGTCATTCCTCATGTCTTATAGGCTCATTCATGAAAATCAAATGAAATTGATACTTGTATGGTACCACTATTGCTTCTATGCTTGACTTGATCTAGTGGTAGCATATGACATATTTGTGAGCTTGTGAACCTAGTGTTTGATCTAAAAAATGAGCTATAAGTGTTTAACTCAACATGGTACAAGATAACTCTTGAAATGAGGTGTGAAGAAGCATGTCCTTGGATCAAACCGAGTTAAATATCTTAGGCAAGTGTTTTAGATTGAACCAAATTTAGGAAAATGATCATCACCCTATTTATTGACATTGATAATCTTAAACTATCTAAAATTGAACCTTTGTGGCCATTGATGACAAATGGGGAGAAATAGTGTACAAAGATAGTGAAAAGATGACTAAGGGGGGAACTTTGACATAGGGGGAGAAATATGACAAAGTAAGAGAATCAATTAAAATTTGAGCACACAAGTAGGGGGAGCAAGCTCATAAACTTGTATGATGCATTTCAATGTGTATTCTCATATGCTTGCTTGTATTTGTCAAGTTTAAATTCAATTGACATACTTGTGTGGTGTATGCTAGTTGTAGGCTTGAAATGATGAAATGAAGAACTAGCATGCATAGGTTGAGTAACTAGACTCGGGTTTACATTGTGAAAATAGACCCTTGCCTATAATATTGATCTCACGGGGTATTCTAGTTTTTTTGCTTGTCTAGTTATTAATGGTGCCAAGGATGGTATATTGGTGCACTCCGATTGGTATCACGCTTCAAAGGTCCATCTCTTATACCTTAGCATCATTTGGTAGACATTGCATCCTATATTTCCAATCTAAGCATATATGCAAGCTTCAATCCAAACCCTTAGCACATATGTAGGGAGAGCAACGCTACCAATTCAGGTTCATGAAACTTGTCCATATCCTTTTACAAATGGTAAATATGCTTGGACAAGCAACATGGGTTCAAAATAATTTCAATTCATATATTTATGTAAGGGTTGTCATCAATTACAAAAAAGAGAGAGACTGAAAGTTCTAGTTTGGTTTTAGTGAATTGATGAAACCCTAGCTACTAACCTATGCGCTCTAAGTGTATGTGAGATAGGTTGGTAGACATTCCAAGTCATGGAGCAAATGGATGAAGATCATGGTGGTGATGGCCATGGTGATCAAGTGCTTGACTTGGAAAAGAAGAAAGAGAAAAACAAAAAGCTCATGGCAAAGGTATAAGTGGTAGGAGATTTTTGGTTTGGTGATCGAGACACTTAGCGAGTGTGATCACATTTAGGATTGATAGCCGTACTATTAAGAGGGATGAAACTCGTATCAAAATACGGTTGTCAAAGTGCCACTAGATGCTCTAACTCATTGCATATGCATTTAGGATCTAGTAGAGTGCTAACACTCTTGAAGATATTTGTGAAAATATGCTAACACAAGTGCACAAGGTGACACACTTGGTGGTTGGCACATTTGAGTAAGGGTGGAGAAGTTGGTGAAGTGAAGGAGGTGTCACTGAAATTCAGTGACCGAACATGGACTTCAGGTTGACCAGACGTGGGCCTGGTGAGTCCGGTCAGTTATAAATGAAGGAGGTGTGCTCGGGCTGCTCTCAGGCAAGTGACCGGACGCTGGGTCAAAATGTGACCTGACGCGCAGCTAGCGAGTCTGGTCACTACTGACGCATGGTGACGTAGCACGGGCAGCTGAGGCAATGAGGACCTGACGCTCGGCTGCATCCGGTCAGGGCAGACCTAGCGCGTCCGGTCATGTTTTAGCCGCCCGGGAACCTTACTAGAAGTGATCTGACGCCGCGCGGTGGAGAGTCAGGTCGGCACCTCGGTGCGTCCGGTCGCAACGTGGTTTGCTTGGGCATGCTCTTGACCTGACGCTAAGGTGGTGCGTCCGATCGGTGCCTGGCGCGTCTGATCGTTCTTTAACGCAAAGCACAGGTTCGTTTGACCATTGGCGATCGACGTACGTGGTTAAACCGCAGGGAGACATGGTGCTCATGGGCGACCGGACGCTGAAGGCATGCGTCCAGTCACCTCTGACCAGCGTGTTCGGTCTGCCCGCAGTGAGTGGGCCTCTGGTGCCCAACGGCCCTATTTCATGGGGGCTTCTATTTAAGCCCCATGGCCGGCTCTAGCTCACTCTCTTGGCCATTTGCATTGACATAGCAACCTTGTGAGCTTAACCAGAGCCCTCCCACTCATCTCTATCATTGATTCATCATCTTTGTGAGATTAGGAGAGAACCCAAGTCCATTGCTTGAGTGTTTGCATCTAGAGGTACTTGGTGTTCGTGTTTCGCTGTGGTTTTCACTTGTTACTCTTGGTGGTTGCCGCCACCTAGATGGCTTAGAGTAGCGATGATCATCGAACAGAGAAAGGTGATTGTCTCCGGCTCCGATCGTGGTGACTGTGAGGGGTTCTTGACCTTTTTCCGGCGGAGAGCCAAAAGGTACTCTAGTAGATTGCTCGTGGCTTGTGTGATCCTCATCTTGTGTTGGTTGTGTGGCACCCTATTGAGGGTTTGACGTGTGATGTCAATTAGCGCGTGAACCTCCAAGTCAGTGAATCGCCACAACGAGGACTAGCTTGCCGGCAGGCAAGTGAACCTCGGTAAAAAAAATCTTGTGTCACCTTGTCTGAGGATTTCATTGGTTGTCTTGTAATTGATTGGCTCCCTCTTATGATTGGCTCATACCTCGACATGTCGGTATAATCATCGCCATCATCTCTTGTATTACATTCCTAGTGTGTGAGCTAAGCTCTTTAGTGTAATTAGTTTTGAGAGCTAGCTTTTGTCAAGTTGAGTGGTTAGTGAGGCTCTTTAGTTAGCCTTTGAGAGCTCACTAACTTAATGTAGTGAGTTAGCAAATTATGTGCTTAGTGATCATAGTCACTAGAATTGTGGTAGGTGGCTTACTCTTTTAGTAGACTAGTGCAACACTCGCTTCGCCATTTAATTGTCTAACATATTTGCTAAGTGTTGTTGTAGAAATTTTTAATAGGCTATTCACCTCCACTGTAGCCATTAGGACTTTCACCGAGGCGTGCACGTCGAAGAACCGTGTGTTGGTGTCCCCTTCCTGCAGCACGCGGAACTTCCCCCACTGTTTCTAGTAGGCCGCGCGCTGTGAGATGATTGACACGATCTTGCCCCGACACAGCTCCCGTAGTTGGCGTTCACCTGCGGACAGAGCACGAGTTTCTTTGAACACATGAAGCATCAACACAATGAAGGAGGCATTGTTGTAATCATAGGGATGGGAGAAGTGCTTGCGAGCCTAGAGCTTGGCAGCATGTCGAACAGCTTTGACATGGGCAACCAGACCACCACCAGCGTCCCTCGGAACCCAAGCATTAGTCTAGGCAGGAGAGACTGTCAGGAGGAAGTTGGGGCTCTTGAGCCACGCATTTTCAAAACAGAAACGGTGGGATTTAGGGATGGCCGTGGGTATGCTAAGAGTAAGGGGAACATGATCAGAAGTGGAGCCAAGGCGGGAGGTCAGGGATGAGTTAGGGAAAGCCCCCTCGAAGGCCGTGTTGATAAGGGCACGGTCCAGGCAGGCGAGAGTGGGAACAACCCTCTTGTTGGACCAGGTGAAGAGACGGTCGAGTAGGGGGAGTTCAATCAAGGCGAGTCGGTCAATCAGGTTGTTGAAAGAGGCAGCGAGGTGACGGTCAAAGCCAGCAGTGTTCTTATCGACAGGATCCCTAGTGAGGTTGAAATCCTCAATCGCAACCCAATTGGTGGAGGAAGGGGCAGCCTGGGATTCAAATTCCTCTAGGAAGGTGGCAATGGTACGATGATCCGACGGGGCATACACATTGGTGATGGTGAAGGCATATGCGGAGGATGTGGAGAAGGAGACAGTCAGGCAGTGGTCGCTGTGGGAAATGGCGTCAGCCGAGACCACGGTGGGGCTCCACGCCATTATGAGCCTGCCGCGCAAATCATTAGAGCAGGAAAAGGCAAAGCCACTCAGGTAGGAGGGGAGGAAAGACTTGCACATGGCAAGATCCGCAGAGCAGAGCTTGGATTCCTAAGGACAAATGATGTGGGGAAGAGAAATAGAAATTGTGTCTAGGATAGCATCACACTTCTCCTGGAGGCCAAGCCCACGGACGTTCCACGACAACAGCAAGTAAGTGAAGCAGATAGGCAAAACACTACAGCAGACTTCAGTTTGGAGGAGGAACGCTTCAGACTACGACGATGCCTCGGGCCATGCATAGCTCGCCGGGGGATTGAAGGAGAGGCAATCATGGGAGAACTGCGCACCCCGTGGTCACCACTGCCACCGCGCGGCAGTCAGTGCAGGACAGCCCCACCACCCTAGCGAGGCATCCCAAATCCAGGGCCCTAATGGGGTTCTTGCGCTTGAGGAGCCCACGCCCGAGCACCTGCTTCTTGAGGGAGGCCGAGCAGGCGGCATGGCTCTCTCACAGCGCCTTGTGCCGGATTGCCTTGTCGGCCACCGGGATGAACTCCTCTGTCTCCTTCTCCGCAAGGTGCTTGATGCTACGCTGGGGTGCTAGCGGCCTGGGACAGCAGCCCCTCACCCTCGGGGGCTAGACTAGACGAGCAGGGCTGTCCACAGGGGACGACGGCGGTGGTGTAAGGTCCTCATCCTCATACCACGGAAGGGCGAGGAAGGGGCTCCTGGTGAGCATATCAGGAGAAGGATTAGAAGCAGAGTAAAGGGCCGAGAGCTCAATTGTTAAAGGAAAAATGGGAAGAGGAGGGAGTAGCACTAACCGGTGGAGGAACGCTCCTAGGACGAGGAATGAGCCAAGCCCATCCCAACCGTAGGCGGGTGGCCCCATCAGAACACCGTGCAGAACCGGGCCGAAGTGGGGGGCAGCCCATGGAGTTTAGGCGGGGCGTTCCCGCCATTGCTGTGAGGTCCCGGCAGTGGCCTAGTGAGGAAAGGGTGGAGGTTGCCCAGGGCGTCGAGATTCTTGATCCGCGGCCACACCTGGAGCACCTCAATGCCGAAGGTGGAGCCGAGGCTACGCCTGCTCGCACCTTTGCCGAGGTTCCTAATGTACAGGGAGTTAGGGATGCCAGTGGCGATGCGCCTGGCCACCACTACCCGGAGGATAGAGCTGTCACCCTCGCCGAGGCAGGCCAGATCGATGTCGACAACTGTCCCTAGCTTAGCAAAGCCGGCCTTGATGCCCTTCATGTTCTAGTGCTCCTCTGGAAAGTCGACCGCCGAGATGGCAGCCAGCTAAGGTTGGAGGACCTCAAAGCGGTTGGAGGTCTCCTCCGATCTCTCCAGGGTAAGGCGGGATCTGTCATGAATGATGGGAGAGAGAGCAGCCATAGCATCACGGTCGTCGCAGTTGTCGAAGCGAAGGAGCATGTGTGTCACAGAACCTCCTAAATTATGATGGCCCACTTGTACCTGTCATTGTCATTATGACCTCTGACAGCCATACTTATGTACCTCATAACTTAAAAGGCCTGCTTTATAATATTACAGTAGTGGGCCATCAGAGTAAAAGAGCGGAAGTCTTACATAACTTAAGTTTACAATATTACAGGAGTATTACAATATTACAACAGTTTATTCAAAATACCATCAGAGTAAAAGAGCGGAAGTCTTACATAACTTAAGTTTACAAATCACAGTTTTCAAACCTCAAACCATAAGTAGCATTATTACAAACCAGTAGTAGTGGAGTATCAGTAGTAACTTTATTACAACACCCAAACGAGGTGTCTTGCCCAAAGGCCACACAGCCTACTCGTCGTCACTTTATTCAACGACAACGGCCATGCAGCAAGACTCAAAGCAAGCTTGCTCATGAACCGCACTTGCAACAAGGGTTTAACAAACCCTGAGTACTGAGGGTACTCAACAAGACTTACCCGACTAAGGAAAAGACTCCAGAGACATGCTAGTTTTAGGAGATCGAGGTACGGGTATTCAAGAATCAAAATGATTTTTTGCGGAAAAGCTTACTAAAGTAAGTCCTTACTTTCAACCTTTTATTTTCATCATTGATGGTTCATTAACCAATTCGAAGTGATTCTAATCTAGATTAAAATAGTTCTCATCAAATTCTTTCTCATTCTTTCAACACATTCCATTTCTTTCACTACGATGTTGGTGCAAGGTCAAGACTCCTTTCTCGTGGAGTAACGACGATTAGAACCGCTTAATTTACCCAGCTGGGGCTTCCTAACCACACGACATATGTAGAATCAAATCTTGCATATATCAATTCTTACTCGGGTAACCCAAAACTAGAACGTGTCCATCACCACCCGAGAGTATAGTACTCCTCGAACCCGGCCCAATTCTAGCCCCGAGGGTACATGCTACTCTCGCCATCTCTCCACTCCCAGTGCGAGGTTAGACGTTCTCGTGATGGAATAGCTGAAGTAAGGCTTACCTAACATGGGTACATGGCTAGTACTATTAAAAACTCCTTGACGCGTGGGCCAACAACGTACGGTCCTTAACTGATAAGGCGGAAACACTACATTGAGACTTTTTTCCCAATGCAAGTTAGCAGTGGTCAAACCACCCGCCCGATCTCAAGTTCATTCTTACATTTCAGTATCTATCAAGTTATGCCATCAGAGTGCCATTTAAAACATCTTATTTTAAAAAAAACCTAACTTAATAAGCATGACGAAGCAAAACTACGCATTTTCAATAAAACAGGTACCAAGGGTGATATCGCAATAATCAAGGATGGTAATGCAACAATTGGGTCATCACTTAACTCCTAATTACTTAATGCAATAAACCATAGTACCAGTGATAAAGATTTATAAAAACTCAAGGGTTTAAATGCACCGGGGCTTGCCTTGCTCAGACGAGACGACTGGTTCAGGCTCAACAACTCCGACGTCCGGTCCAGAACCACTGACGATAGCTCTTCTCCGGAAGCTTGCTCAACAAAGTCTACCTCCTCGAAAGCGGGAACTACACGAGAGTATGACATGTTTCAATATGATGTGATGATAAACATGATACTTGATGATGATATGCCAGGATTAATAACTTGAGTACAACTTTCCTTCGCGGTACCGTTGTAAACTAACAGAACTCACTAACTAACCGTAATTACATTAAGCAACATTATTACTTCTTAAAGAACAAGTTGATCGAGAGCTCAATCAAGTAATTAAGGTGCCAAGGATCATTAAGGGTTAATGACCAGAGGTCATCACTCAATCAAAAGAGCACACAACACTTAAAGTTATCACTTAAACATTTAATTATTTATTTAATTAATTAAGGTAGAAATTAAGAATAAATTAAACTTCATCTAATTTAGCTCAAACTTTTTCTATAGGTTGATCATGGTCTAAAATAGTGTCAAAACCAATTTCATGATTTTTGGATTAATATTTTAATTACTAAAATTCCTGGAAGTTGCATTTAATATTTAATTGAGCTAATTAAATAACTTGCAAAAAGTAATTAAAATTGGCATTTGATATTTTTCCTAGATAGTTTACACCTTGAGAAGCTTACTCAAAAAATTTCACTATTTTTGGAGCTCTACAAAAATTCTAGTGAAACAAACAAAAACTAACACTATTCACATTTTTGAAAAAAAACAAAACTTCAGCTCGGGCTGACTTCTCCTCTTCTCTCTCAGCTCGGCCCAGCAAACGCGCGGCCCATCCGCGCGCTCGAGCTCTCCCGCGCGCTCACCCAGCAAAACCAGGTTGCGCGGCCCGCTCGTGGCCCCGCAACACCAGGCCCAGCCTCCCCCTTCTTCCTCTCTGCTCTCCCCCGTGTCCGGTCATGGCGGCACGACGGCCGGCCAGTGGCCACGACCCCGACATCGAAGCTTCAACCAAGCTACCACGAGCAAAATGCCCTACACAACCTACCGCACCATTTTGGACACTACTCCCGCCTGCAGACGCCACGGAAGAAGCCTCACCCGACCATGGCGCACGGTGGCCGTGGTGCCCGGCGCTCCGACGACATGAGTCGGTAATGATCAAATTGGATGCCTGGGAAGCATGAGTGACTTACCACGAGCGTAGCTGTGCAGCTGGTGGATGTGGAGAAGCGGTGGAGATGGCTGGCCACGTGAGGCAGCACGGTGGCCACAGCTATGGCGGCTGCGCGCTCCGATGAAACTCCGACGTCCCGGCGTGTCTCCCCGTGCGCTGGAGAAAATAGCGAGCGCATGAGCAAGCAGGAGCAATCACGATGTGGGAACGTTGGGGCAAAAGCGTTAATTTGGACCGTACAGGGCTGCCCACGGTGGCGGAGCTCACTTCGGACGGCGGTGGACCGAGGTTGAAGATGACGGCGCACACGCGATCCCGAGCGGTAGCAATGGCACAGGGAAACGCAAATGAGTCGCGAGGTGATGGCGGTGCTGATGGCGAGATGGAGAGGGCTAAGGTGGAGCAGGGAGGACGAATTTGGCCGGCAAAGCTTTGACGGTGGCGGGCGAAACCGGAGAAGAAGAACGTCGGCGGTGGCATCGGTGATGGCTTTATAGAGGCCGAGAGACTGGAGATGAGGCAGGAAACCGTGAGAAGCTCAAGATGACCATCGTGGAGCTTTGGAAGACCGTGGAACTGGCCAGCTCGACGTCGGCGGCTCACCGGCGCCCATGCCGCTCGCTGCCCTGCTCTCATTTTGTGTTGTGGAATTAGGTATATGCAACCAGAGACTGCACAGGGTATTTTTGTAGACTTCAAGGACTTGTACTATTACAATGGCCAAAAGCTCCCCTTTGCCGCTGCTCAAATTGGGCAAGCTTTTAGAAATGAGGTTTGTGTTGTTTTGTCAGATTTCTATAAATGGCTACTACTACTAATTGCTGTGTTATATGCCATTTCACTCAATTATGGCTTGCTTCAGTCACTGTTTGTTCAGTGCCTCATATTTTGTTATTGAAATTAATTGAGGTTCTACACTAAATTTGTTTTTGTTAATATGTTTGAAATAATTTGTACATTCTGATAGTTGACAGTACATTTGTTCATGCTTCTAAAAAGTAGTTATCGGCTATTCAATAGGGCAAAATATTCAGTGCAAACCACATCTTGGGTGTAATCGTGAAAACCCTTTGCAAAAGCATAGTTAGGAGTTTTCAAAAAATTTGAAACTATGCACACCAATAGTGCTCTATAGATGTTAGGAATTTTGTCCTCTAGTGCATATGCAAATGGAATTTGTTATTTTCATATGGATTTTTACAAAACGAGTTTGAATCTAAAATTTTGTGACAATGCATATCTATAGATGCACTATTGGTGTGCCTAGTTTCAATTTTTTTGAAAACTCCTAAGTATTGTTTTAATGGAGTTTTCATGGATTACACCGAAGATATGGTTTGCACTGAATATTTTGCCATTCAATAGTTGCTTAGATATTCCTTTTTTTCAAGTACTCACAACGTCTAGAACTTGCCAATCAGATCTCGCCACGGCAAGGTCTTCTCCGAGTGCGTGAATTCACATTGGCAGAGATTGAGCATTTTGTGGACCCAGAGGACAAATCACATCCAAAATTTGTTGATGTTGCTGATTTGGAGTTCCTGATGTTTCCAAGAGAGCTGCAACTTTCTGGGGAGTCAGCCAAGCTAATGAAGCTTGGGGAAGCAGTTTCAAAGGTTAATAATTGCTGGCAATTTTTCTCTTTAAAATTTGATATTTTTTTTGTTCTGTTATTTATATATGCTGTTCTTACCCAGGATATAATTGTAAACTATTGACTACTGTTATTTACAGGGAACTGTTAATAATGAGACACTTGGTTACTTCATCGGAAGGGTCTATCTTTTCCTGACATGCTTGGGAATTGATAAGGGTCGGTTGCGCTTCAGGCAGCATCTACCTAATGAGATGGCTTATTATGCTGCTGGCTGTTGGGATGCTGAGATAGAGTGATCTTATGGGTGGATAGAGTGCGTGGGTATTGCTGATAGATCTGCATATGATTTGAAAGCTCACACTGTAAGCTTACTGCATCTTTTTCACATCCTGGATAATTTATCAGATACATATTTTTCTTCTTTGGATATGTTGCCACGGCAATTGAGGTTGCTCATCTGATGTTGTAACTGCACTTAGTAAATGAAATTTGTATCATTGTCCTCTGTTTGGTGTGCAAATGTGCTACTTGTTGGAATTTATATGGGCTTGGCCCAATAACCAATTGTGAAATTTCTAATAAATCTCAAAGGCCCATTCATGTGAGCAACAGGGGATGTGGGAACTCTTTAGTACCACCTTGCTTGTTGAAGTGGAGATAGTCATACTTAAATATGGAAGTCCTCCCCATTTCCTCAAGTCTAGTGTGAGGAGGAGTAAGAGAAGTCCACACGCGCTCGCTCGCCTCGCCGGGCCGGGCGGGGCGAAGGGCGCGGGTGCGCGGCACCTGCGTGAATGGTCCGCCGAAATCCGGCTCCTCGTCTTGCGGGAGCGTGATCTCCTTTTGCTGTTTTCGTTTTTGGTTTCTTGGCCTTCAAGTTGCATGAGTCCTAATCGGTTACAAATTAAGAGTCCTAAATCAATTTAGATCGTGATGGCGACACGAGATTGGTTGGACAGGACTATATAAGCAACCTGCCGGTCACGCCAAAACGTATCCAGTTAATCCTAGGGTTTTTGCCTCTACTCGCTATTGCGCCGCCGCTTTAGCTACTCCAGTCCGATCGCTTGCGTGCACCAGCGACCGGGTGAGCAGGTCTCCGGAACCCTCGTCTTTGCGATCCTGCACCGGGAGAAGACGAATAAGGTTTTTGGGAAGCGTTCTTCGCGCGACTGCTCCCAAAGCTTCCACAACGGCTCGTCTTCCGAAGGGTGCATCGGCGCGTCGGCTTCGTCGTGCTAGAGCTCGCGGGGTCGTCATCAAGAATACTCCTCCGCCTCTCATCGACGACTTTGACGACGACTTCAACATCGACGACATCGACATCAGCGATCTCGCTCTGTCACCACCGCCAGCTACATCTTCAACACCATCTACTACTACTACAACCGAAAGGTATAATTCTCTTGATCTAATTTTGACGTTCGTACAATCTAATCTATCTGCTGGACTATCAATGCTTGTCATGTTGATGCTGTGGAATATGCTGATCTGTTATACTAGTATGCCATACATGTTTAATCTAGTTCATATATTTGTCATGATTTATGTTCTAGATTTAATCATGCTTTTAATCTGAAAATTGCCTAATTCGTTATCAATCCAAAAACCTTATTATAGGTTGTTTCCAGAATTATCTATGGCTAGTTTTGTTGATGCGCTGAGGCCGGAAAAGTTTTCTGGTGCGCATTTTAAAAGGTGGTCTGTCAAGGTCACTGATTGGCTTACTGCCATGAAAGTTTTCTAGGTCAAAGATGGTATGCCTGAGGGAAACATCTCTGATGAAGATCAGAGAAAATTCCAGGAAGCTAATGATATCTTTGTGGGAGCTGTGCGTAATGTGCTTTCAGATTATCTATTTGATACTATGATGCACTTAAGAGACGCAAAGCCTTTATGGGATCATCTGAATGCTACTTATGGTGCTTCAGATGCAGGCAAAGAGCTGTATACCATGGAGAGCTTTAATGACTACAAGATGGTTGCTAACAAATCAGTAGTCGAGCAAGCTCATGAGATTCAGCGCCTAGCTAAGGAACTTGAACTCCTTAAATGTGTCTTACCCGATGAGTTTGTGGCTGGGTGCATTATTGCTAAATTGCCTTCTTCATGGAGGAATTTCGCCACAAGTCTCAAACACAAGAGACAGAAAATATCAGTTGAAAACCTGATAGCATCTCTTGATGTCGAGGAAAAAGCTCGGGCTAAAGATAACGTTGAAAAGGGGAACGAGGAAAAATCTAGCGCCCACTTTGTCCAGAGAAACCATGGCAAGAACAAGGGAAAGCCTAAGCAACCTGCTTTCAATGTCAAACAAAATACTGCCTTCAAGAAGAAGAAGAAAGACAAAGCAGAGCTACCTTGCTTCGCGTGTGGAGAGCTTGGTCATTTTGCTAAAGATTGTCCGGAGCGAGCGGACAAGAAAGAGAAAAAGAAAATTCACCTCGTGACTGCTAGCAGTGCTGATGACGGGTATGGTAATTTTCCTACTGTACTTTCAGTGTTTCAATCTCTAAGTTGGTGGGTTGATACAGGTGCTAATATTCACGTGTGTGCTGATATCTCTTTGTTTTCTTCTTACCAGGGGCTCCAAGGTTCCTCCGTCCTGATGGGGAATGGGTCACATGCTTCTGTTCGTGGTGTTGGCACGGTAGATCTGAAGTTTACTTCGGGAAAGATCGTGCAGCTGAAGAACGTACAGCATGTCCCTACTATTCGCAAGAACCTTGTTAGCGTCTCCCTTCTATTGAGAGATGGGTTTAAGGTAGTGTTAGAGTCTAATAAAGTAGTCATGTCTAAGCATGGACAATTTATTAGTAAAGGCTATGATTGCGGAGGCTTGTTCCGCCTATCTTTGGTAGATTTTTGTAATAAGTCAGTGAATCATATTTGTGGTACGATTAATGATAATTCGAGTGTTTGGCATTCTCGCTTTTGTCATGTTAACTTTGGATTGATGTCACGTTTGTCTAGCCTGAATTTAATTCCAGATCTCACTATTGCCAAAGGTTCTAAGTGTCATAGCTGTGTGCAATCTAAGCAACCTCGAAAGCCTCATAGGGCAGCAGAGGAGAGAAACTTGGCACCTCTAGAACTCATACATTCTGATCTTTGCGAGATGAATGGTGTGTTGACAAAAGGTGGAAAGAAATATTTCATGACTTTAATTGATGATGCAACTAGATTTTGCTATGTTTACTTGCTTAAAACTAAAGATGAAACGCTAGACTACTTTAAAATCTATAAGGCTGAAGTTGAAAATCAACTAGAGAGAAAAATTAAACATCTAAGGTTAGATCGTGGCAGTGAATATTTTTCTATATTATTTGATAAGTTCTGTGCGGAACATGGTATTATTTATGAGAGGACAGCTCCCTATTCACCCGAATCAAACGAGATTGCCGAGAGGAAAAACCGCACGCTGACTGACTTGGTGAACGCCATGTTAGACACTGCTGGTCTATCTAAGGCATGGTGGGGGAAGCTCTATTGACTGCGAGTCATGTCCTGAATAGAATTCCAAACAGAAATAAAGAGACAACTCCATATGAGAATTGGATTAGAAGGAAACCATCACTTTCATACTTGCGCACGTGGGGATGTTTGGCGAAAGTCAATGTTCCAATTTCTAAGAAGCGTAAGATTGGACCGAAGACTGTGGATTGTGTCTTTCTAGGATATGCTCACCATAGCATTGCCTATAGATTTTTAGTAGTAAAATCTGAAGTTCCTGATATGCATGTTGATACAATATTTGAATCTCGTGATGCTATATTTTTTGAAAATATATTCCCTATGAAAGATATGTGTAGCAATGCTAGATTTTCCTCTGAGATAGCTCCTGATTTTACGGTACCTATTGAGTCTTCTATTGAATCATTTGAGCAACCACCTGAAGAAGTCTTTGAGGAGAATGACAATGAAGTTCCTGCGAGGAACATGAGACGAAGGATTGCAAAATCCTTTGGTGATGATTTCATTGTGTATCTTGTGGACGATATTCCTACTTCTATTACAGAGGCATATGCATCTCTAGATGCAGATGATTGGAAAGAAGCTGTTCGTAGTGAGATGGACTCAATTCTTTCTAATAGAACTTGGGAGTTATCTGAGCTACCTTTTGGTTGTAAACCAATTGGATGTAAGTGGGTGTTCAAGAAGAAGCTTAGACCTGATGGTACTATTAACAAGTACAAGGCTCGGCTTGTGGCTAAGGGTTATACCTAGAAGGAAGGCGAGGATTTCTTTGATACTTATTCACCTGTTGCTAGAATGACCACTATTCGAGTGCTACTTTCTCTGGCTGCCTCGTATGGTCTTCTCGTTCATCAAATGGACGTGAAGACAGCTTTCCTTAATGGAGAGTTGGATGAGGAGATTTATATGGATCAGCCAGATGGATTTGTGGTAAAAGGTGAAGAGCAGAAGGTGTGTAAATTACTGAAGTCTTTGTATGGCTTAAAACAAGCACCTAAACAATGGCATGAGAAGTTTGACACTACTTTAACTGGTGCGGGCTTTGCTGTTAATGAAGTTGATAGGTGTGTGTATTATCGACATGGTGGGGGCCAATCTGTTATATTATGTTTATATGTTGATGATATTCTAATCTTTGGAACAAACATTGATATTATTAATGAGGTCAAGTCTTTTTTGTCAAAGAGTTTTGACATGAAAGATCTAGGAGAAGCTGATGTAATTCTAAATATTAAGCTGATTAAGGAAGATAGTAGGATTACCTTGTCACAATCTCACTATGTTGAGAAGGTCTTGAGCCGTTTTGGCTTTATGGATAGCAAGCCTACTCCAACACCTTATGATCCTAGTGTGACATTGAGAAAGAATAAAAAGATTGCTAGAGATCAATTGAGATATTCTCAGATAATTGGTTCACTCATGTATCTAGCTAGTGCAACCAGACCAGATATCTCTTTTGCCGTGTGCAAGTTGAGTAGGTACATGTCTAATCCGGGTGAAAATCATTGGCATGCACTTGAGAGGGTCTTGCGTTATCTCAAAGGTACAATGAGTTTTGGGATTCACTATTCTGGGCACCCAGCTGTGCTAGAGGGATATAGTGATGCGAACTGGATTTCTGATATTGATCAAATCTATGCCACTAGTGGGTATGTGTTTACTTTTGGATGTGGCGTAGTGTCATGGAGGTCTAGTAAACAGACTATTTTGACTAAATCTACCATGGAAGCAGAACTTACTGCTTTGGATACAGCTTCTGCAGAGGCAGAGTGGCTGCGTGAGCTCTTGTCAGACTTGCCGGTGGTTGAAAAACCAATACCGGCTATCCTTATGAACTGTGATAACCAAACAGTGATCACTAAAGTAAATAGTGCTAAGGATAATGCGAAGTCAACAAGACACGTTAAAAGACGTTTGAAGTCTGTCAGGAAGTTGAGAAACTCCGGAGTAATCACTGTGGCTTATGTGCAAACAGACAAGAACCTGGCAGATCCTTTTACCAAAGGACTATCACGGAATGTGATAGAAATAGCATCAAGGGAGATGGGTTTGAGACCCATATGAGTTTACAGTAGTAGTAACCCAACCTTTTTGATCGGAGATCCCGTGACTTAGGATCTGGGAAGAACAAACTATTGGTAAACTGAGAAGAGTATAATTATAACCCTCTCTATGTGAAGATGCAATACTCTCAAAGCGTTGAGGCACTGTATGGTAGGTTGGCTAATGTCTTAACATGTTTTATTGGCTTTAACAAGCGAAGATGCTGTCCTACAGAGCATTCTTGAAAGAACATGCCTATATGATTTCGACTGTAGAACGTCGCAGTCTATGAGACTTGGGTGGTCTCTAGTAAGATCATGAAGAGACCAGGGAGTACGACGTATATGCTCCACCCACGGAGTAAGGCTATTGGTAGCCAAGTACTAGTTTGATTTTGAGCAAAGCTTATTCACACAAAACTTGCAATTCAAGGCATAGTCCATTGTTCAAGTTGTGGATGAGTGTAGCTTGAGATTCTAGGCGGAAGTTCAACTTCACAGTCTCTGCCGAAACACTGGTATATCAAACAGTAGTGAGAACAGGCAAATCTCTAAATGGGTATTTGAGATCTGGTGGGGGATTGTTGGAATTTATATGGGCTTGGCCCAATAACCAATTGTGAAATTCCTAATAAATCTCAAAGGCCCATTCATGTGAGCAAGAGGGGATGTGGGAACTCTTTAGTACCACCTTGCTTGTTGAAGTGGAGGTAGTCATACTTAAATATGGAAGTCCTCCCCACTTCCTCAAGTCTAGTGTGAGGAGGAGTAAGAAAAGTCCACACGCGCGCGCTCGCTCGCCTCGCCTCGCTGGGCCAGGCCGGGCGAAGGGCGCGGGTGCGCGGCACCTGCGTGAATGGTCCGCCGAAATCCGCCTCCTCGTCTTGCGGGAGCGCGATCTCCTTTTGCTGTTTTCGTTTTTGGTTTCTTGGCCTTCAAGTTGCATGAGTCCTAATCGGTTACAAATTAAGAGTCCTAAATCAATTTAGATCGTGATCGCGACACGAGATTGGTTGGACAGGACTATATAAGCAACCTGCCGGTCACGTCAAAACGTATCCAGTTAATCCTAGGGTTTTTGCCTCTACTCGCTATTGCGCCACCGCTTTAGCTACTCCAGTCCGATCGCTTGCGTGCACCAGCGACCGGGTGAGCAGGTCTCCGGAACCCTCGTCTTTGCGATCCTGCACCGGGAGAAGACGAATAAGATTTTTGGGAAGCGTTCTTCGCGCGACTGCTCCCAAAGCTTCCACAACGGCTCGTCTTCCGAAGGGTGCATCGGCGCGTCGGCTTCGTCGTGCTAGAGCTCGCGGGGTCGTCATCAAGAATACTCCTCCGCCTCTCATCGACGACTTTGACGACGACTTCAACATCGACGACATCGACATCAGCGATCTCGCTCTATCACCACCGCCAGCTACATCTTCAACACCATCTACTACTACTACAACCGAAAGGTATAATTCTCTTGATCTAATTTTGACGTTCGTACAATCTAATCTATCTGCTGGACTATCAATGCTTGTCATGTTGATGCTGTGGAATATGCTGATCTGCTATACTAGTATGCCATACATGTTTAATCTAGTTCATATATTTGTCATGATTTATGTTCTAGATTTAATCATGCTTTTAATCTGGAAATTGCCTAATTCGTTATCACTACTAATATTACCGTGATTGTCTGCTTACCATCTCGTAGGAGAAAAGCGGTGTCCCACTTGTTGCTCATGAAAAATTCTCCAAGCCTAGAGAAGTTGAGGTGAGATATCATATCCACTTTTCCAGTTTCTTCATTAGCTTTATCTTAGTTTTCATGTTAAATACATGACAGCTTTTGCTTACCCATTGAAGTACATGGTTCAAGTTCAACTAAATATTACAAAAAAAAGTATGGTTCAAATTCACTATCGTCTGAGTGCCCTATTATATAGATTTTCCCTTTATACTTTAAAATGAACTTGTTATTTATACTTATATGTTTGCTGATATTCATTATTGCAGAAACTTGTCATAGTTCCCTCGAAGAAAGACCTGGGGTTGGCTTTTAAGGGCAACCAAAAGATGGTCCTTGAGGCATTGGAGGTAACAAGTCTATCATCATCCTTGTTATATGTGGCTGCTAGCTTTTCTGATGTCTCCCTTCCCTGAGTAAACTACTTTATTCTGTTGGTATCACCATATACCAGGCTATGAGTGAGAAGGAAGCATTTGAGATGAAAGCTGAACTAGAAACCAAGGGGGAGACAAATTTTAAAGTCTGCACACTTGGAAAAGATGTGGTGATTACAAAGAAGATGGTATCAATCAGCATGGAGAAGAAGCTGGAACATCAGCGAGTCTTCACCCCTTCGGTCATCGAGCCGTCATTTGGCATAGGCCGGATCATATACTGCTTGTTTGAGCATTCGTTTTACACAAGGCCTAGCAAATCAGAAGAGGAACAACTGAATGTCTTCCGGTTCCCTCCTCTTGTGGCTCCTATCAAGTGCACCATGTTTCCCCTTGTTAAGAATCAAGAGTTTGATGCTGCTGCCAAAGTAATCGCTAAGGCATTAACAACTGCTGGTATCTCCCATATTATTGACACTACTGGTACGTGCGATGCGATATTAAATACTCCACTCCTTATAACATAGGCTGAATGGACTATATATGTAAGCATAAGCCTGTGTTTGTTTTCTTGCAGCAATTTCTATTGGGAGGAGATACGCGAGGACAGATGAGATTGGTGTTCCATTTGCTGTAACAGTGGATTCGGCAACAAACGTGACGATCCGAGAGAGGGACAGCAAGGAGCAGATCCATGTGGACATCAACGAGGTGGCATCCGTGGTGAAGCAGCTGACAGAAGGCCTGGGCAGATGTTTCTGCAAAGTATCCTGCCCATGTTGGCCCCCAAGGTGACCAGGAGTGAAATATCATGCCACCATCATGTCCAGCCATCTTTTGACAAGGCGCCAGAATGGACAGTCTTCATTCTCCAATTGCCGAGAAGATTGACTAGCCTAAACATAACCCGCGTTTTGGTATTGACACGATCCAGCAAGGCAGTTTTTTTCCTCATACATACATGATACGTGCTATAGCAGTTGGCTGTTATGAAGTCTGCAGACGTCACCAATGTTTTTGTTTCTTTTAAATGTCTCTTTCTTGATATATTCTCACCCACACAAAACTTACCATTTGAGTTACTTGTGAACTAGCTGTCCTTCTGTAAGGTCAGACTGAGAATTGTTCAGCTATCTACAGTGGAATTGGAATTTCAGTTACTTACCTCAGTTGCCCTGTCTATTGGTCTGTTGGTGCTCACCGCTCAGCTGAAGTCTTATCAAACAAGATGCTTCTGTTTGGAATTCTCCAGCCTAACTCGTGACTCATTTCCTTAGCGATGAAGGCAAAGTGATGTCTACAAAGCTGTTGGACAATTCAATGCCCTTGTCACCTTGTGCCCAGGCTTTCTCAACCCTTGCGCCTGCTCCGTAGAAGTGCTTATGCTATCGTTGCTAGTCTTCGTCACAGAATTTTAGATGGCGTTTGCCATAAAAACCGTCGTAGTTTCTGCCGGTGTTTCCAATGATCTAAAGGTGGCTCTGTCTTTCCAACGCAGCGGCGGGGCTTGACCGGTGCTTGAGTGAACAAACATGAGAGTTAGTCCTCTAAACACTCGTAAACAATACCAAAATTATTGTTTAATCAATCGAGATTGAGCTCTAAAAACTCATAAACAGTTGTGGGTGATGAAAGACAAAAATTCTTAGCCTCTTTAATATTTGGGACTAGAGATAGAAATATATTCAGAAATCTTAGCCCTTTAATATTAGAGATAGAGATAGAGATATATTTAGAAATTGTAGCCTCTTTAATATTAGAGATAGAGATAGAAATCTTTGCCTCTTTAATACTAGAGATTAGAGATAGAGATAGCGATAGAGATAAAAATAGAGATAGATAGAGGTAAAGATATATATAAATCTATCATTTTCTTATTGGCCTGTTAACCTGTCCTGCCTCATTTCAAAACCATCTTTTGTTACCGAACAAAATGTATGCAAGATTAAACCAATTAGAACTTCGATCTCTAATTTATCATGTATTACAACTTTTATTAAAAACCAACCAAAACAAAAGAATCGGGGACAGAAAGAATCGGCAAGAGAGCGTTGGACTGAAATTTAGAGGGGGTTTTTTTTCTTATTTCATATTATATAGGTATATAGTTATAGTTCTAGATATAGAATGGATTAGATATAGATATAAATATGAGAGTTTTATTTTAGGTGCCTTAATTTTCATACAATAATCCTAGATAAACAGCTAGTATAATTAAAGGGACACAACTCACGAGAGAATTGCATGTTGACTGAATTAACCAGGCACCATATATATATATATATATATATATATATATATATATATATATATATATATATATATATATATATATATATACTATAATCAAACGATGACAACATTGCATGTTGACTGAATAATAATAATAAAAAAATCAGGCACCCTTAAATAAAGGACACAGACCTGTCCTGCCTCATGTCCCTCATGTGACGGCTATCTTGGGTCACTCATGGACTCTCCTCTGATGGAGCCCCTACTAGTGCCCAAGGACCACGCTCCGGTCGCCGCCGCCACGCCGGGCGAGCACGGCCGTGCTGCGGCCGACGATAGCAGCACCGTCGTGGACGGTACCAGTGGCACGGACGAGAGCCGCAGCACTCTGCTGGCCAGGGCACTCGCCGACGATGAGGAGAAGACAAACGACGACGGAGAGGTAGAAGGGGACGAGCTGTCCGCGTCCGTGCAGCGCCGGCTGGACGAGAGGAGCGCCGTGGAGAAGGAGGATGAGGAGATTGGTGACGACGCGGAGGCCGACGACATGGCGGCGCGCATGGGACGCCGCCTGGCGGTGCTGCCCGGGAAGGCGCACGAGAGCGAGCCGTTCACCATCTTCCGCGTGGCGGGGCCCATGCGCGAGCGCAACCGGCATCTCTACGACCCGCAGATGATCTCCATCGGGCCCTTCCACCGCGGCGCCGGCCGGCACCTCGCGGCCATGGAGGCGCACAAGTGGCGGTACCTCCGCGACATCCTGGCCCGCCCCGGCGGCGCGACGCTGGCCACGTACGCCCGCGCGGCGCGCGCCATGGAGGCCCGCGCGCGCCGCCGGTACGCGGAGCCCGTGGCGCTGCCCGCCGCCGAGTTCGCCGAGATGCTCCTCCTGGACGGCTGCTTCGTCGTGGAGTTCTTCCTCAAGGGCCAGGAGAGCGCCGAGGACGCGCTCATCGACGCGACGTGGGCGATGCAGAACGTGGACAACGACATCCTGCTGCTGGAGAACCAGCTCCCCTTCTTCGTCCTGGAGCGCTTCTACGACCTCGCCACGGGCGGGCTCGGCCGGGACCACTTCGTCACCAACGTCCTCGTCAACTACCTCACCGTCGACATGAGCTCCGGCCCGCGGGACCCCGAGAGCACGCGGCCCCCCGACGGCGAGATCCACCACCTGCTTCACCTCTACTACCACTGGTTCCTGCCGCCGGAGGACCGGCTTGGGAGCGGGAGCGGCACCAGCAAGAGCGAGGACGAGGCGATGGAGGAGCTCATGTCCCAGTCCGTGGACGAGCGCACGCCGTGGCGGCTGCCGCCGGCGTCGGAGCTGCAGGACTCCGGGGTGACGTTCCGCGCCAAGAAGTCGCCGCGGAGCATGGTGGACGTGACGTTCGACCGGCGCGGCGGCACGCTGGAGATCCCGGCCGTGGAGAGCTACACGAACCACGTCATCTTCGCCAACCTGCTGGCGTACGAGCAGAGCCGGGGCCGGTGGGAGCTGCAGCGGCTGGTGAGCTACGTGCTGCTGATGGCGTCCGTGGTGGACTCGCGCCGCGACGTGGAGGCCCTGCAGCGCGCCGGCGTGTTCGTGGGCGGGGACGAGGAGACGGCGTCCTTCTACGCGCACCTCGGCGAGCTGTGCCCGCCGCCCGAGTTCGTCAACAACTGCTACGCCGGCCTGTTCCGCGACGTCCGGGAGTACTGCGGCCGCAGCTGGAACCGGCACCGCGCCGTGCTGGTGCACGACTACTTCAGCAACCCGTGGACCAGCATGTCCGCCGCCGCCGCCGTCTTCCTGCTCGTCCTCACCGTCGTGCAGACGGTCTACACCGTGCTGCCATACTACAGCCCGAATTAACCCGGATTGCCGCCGTCACATAGATCGGGTGTTGTCCTAGTTTTTTTTACTGCAAGCGATTCTGCGAATCAAAGTATGCTGTAGTAACTTGATCCAGATAATCCTATGTTTTTTCCCCTTCATTTCTCCAACAATCCAAATGGGGATCCATATGAACGATAATCCTATGTTTGTTTTCTTTATTTCTTATAACAATCCCTTTTCAGCATGTAGGTAGCTTGTCTATATCTAGTTTAAACAGGTGGGTTTCAAATGTAGCATTTTTCTATAAGATGAGTGATTGGTTGTTAGAGACGACGTTGGTACGTGTTAGATTTTTCACGTCGTGAATAGCGATTATATTAGCGTACGTGTCAAGTGGGGGTGTGGATCGGATATGGTGGTCGTGTGTGTGCTAAACGCATCTAGTTAGTTCCTAGGACAACGGAGACATAAGCCCTCGCGCGCCGCCGGCCGAGCCTGTTGGGCCGTTGGCAGATGGAAGCATGGATTCCGCGACGGAGGACTCGCGCAACGCGGATCGGGCCGGTGACGTCGACGTCGACGATCTGATCAGCAGCCTGAACGACGACGTGCTCCTCCACATCCTCGAGCTGGTGGCCGACGGGACGGATGCGGCGCGCATGGGCGCGGTCTCGCGGCGGTGGCTCGGGCTCTGGGCGCGCGTTCCCGCGCTCCGCTTCGCCTGTCGCCCGCCGGCGGTGTCCACTACCGCTACGGCGACCGAGCGGTGCGCCGCCTTGACGCGGTACGTCTCCTTCGTCAACGGCGTCCTTGCCCGGCGTAGTAGTAGTGCCCAATCCGGCTGCGCCGCCATCGAGAGCCTGGCGATCTCGTGTACTTTAGGCTCCGAGCAGCTGGAACAGCTGATAATGCCGGCGTTGATCGATGCCGCGCAAGGGTGGATCCGGTACGTTTCTCAGCAGGGTGTGAAGCGCTTCATCCTTGATCTAGATTGCCATGAGGTCAGGAGGGAGTTCGCCGGCAACAAGCAGGGTTGGAAAAAGGCCTCCAAGGCTGCTGGAGACCATGCGTTTGGCATTAGGTGGCGTAAGGCTCCAGCTCCCTGCCGCCACCGCCATGGAATTCGCATCGCTCAGGGATCTCTCGCTTGAAAGGATCACGATCGCTGACGGCGGAGGTCACCTCCTTGCCTGCCTCGTGTCGTCGGCGAGCTGCCCGCGCCTGCAGAAGCTGCGCTTGAACAAGGTTTGGCTTTCTGATTATTTGAAAGAAGAGTTGCGGCTCCAAGCCGACGTGCTCTCGGAGCTGTGGATGGAGGATGTCCATTCGGTGTCGCTGGAGCTGACTCCTAGCCTCCGGGTTCTACACATAGGCAAGTGCTTCCACAAGGCGATTAGGATCGCCGCACCGAGGCTTGAACAACTTGCACTCTTCTTTCGCCTAGGCTGGACGCCTGGATGTCTTTTTTTTTCGAAAACGTGCTATGCACGTGTCTCATTAAGCGATGCGAGAGTTTTTAACAACACAGAAACAATGGTGGTTGTACAGCACGGCGAGGTGCCATGTTGTACATACCGGACACTAAACACATGTCGCCGGCTTCAACGGCGCAGCTGTATGTTGTAATTGAAACTTGGACTACTTGGCGACAAATAGAAACCCGCGACCTACTGACCGATGGCCAGCAGAAGTGGCGTCAAGCCGTGATAACCAGCGGCGACGTACTCCTCTAGTTCGTCGGTGACCGCGCGAAACAGCAGCGACGTCGACCGAGCCAAGCCCTCGAACGTCCTCTTGTTGCGTTCCTTGCCTGGATGTCTTGAGATCGACGGGGACTCGCCGCCGTGCATGCGGAGACTCAAGCTCAGTCTGTGGTCACATCGCTGTCATGACAACCACTACGGCGAGGCCGAGAACCATAGTAACACACTACTCCTCAATCACTATAGCTCCATCTCATGCTTTGATGTGACTCTTTATGGTCGAAAGGTACATCTCATCTCTCAGGATCATATTTATATATCTCACAAACATGGTTACTAATCGCCAAATCCATGAAAACACATGTATGAGAAGTGACACATACTACATTTATCTTGAACTTTCAATTGATATATCATATTAGTTCATACCATTTGCGAGTTAAAAATTAGCAAGTTTACGATCATTTTTCATATGAAATGCAATACTCTATCGCTTCAAATATATGTCCGCACTTTATCTCCTATGTTTTCTTTCTTAGACTTGCATTTTGGTTCTACGTGCTTGATTGCACAAATTTGTTATCCTCCTCCAACAATATTCAACTTATCTATTGTTTTGTTAACACTTTACTTTCTTTTAACTTTGATCAAGCTAGTTATTCGAGGAGGACGTGGACTTGATTGAAAGTAGGATACCGCACCTACCTCATATCACATCTTTGACCGTTAGAGTTGCTCTTCAGTTTGAGCGACATGACTTTGGAGCGGGCGTGGCAAGCCTACTCACGCGATTCAGCAATCTTAGGCACCTCAGTCTACATTTGCCCTTCTTCCTCTCCCTGGTGAGCACCTACTCATCCTAAACTCATTGGTCTTATTTTCTTTCTGCAGACGGTTCCTCTCTCTAGTCTATCGCATTAAACCTGCATATGTCTGTGCTGCAGCACTATGACTTAAAAGCTGGATTAGGTCTCGAATGCCATCACCAAGACTATTGGACATCATATGAAATCTCCATGGATCACCTACAGGAAGTAGAGCTTAGCGGATTGACAGGAACAGACTGTGAACTCTGGTTCATGAAAGCTGTGCTCACAAGTGCCAAAGGACTCCGTAAAGTGGCTGTAAGTTTCAACCCAAAGTGTCGGCAACATCAGGGCAAGATGGATGCGTTTAAGCGTATGCTACTTGATGAAGGAATGCAGACTTCCCACCCTGACGCGTTTATGCTTCATGCATGCACGAATTTGTAAATACGTGGTGGAATAAAAACTTCATAAGACTTATGCTGAAATAAAAAAAAGTCATGCAATTTCGTTTTCGCATTATATATATTCAAATGTATTGATATCCTTTTCGATGATGGTTGCATTATATATATTCAAATGTATTGATATCCTTTCCGATGATGGTAAAGAGGTGGAATAGCTAAATTAGTCCCTCATCTTTCGTCTCAGGCTCAATTTAGTCCCTCAACTTTCAAATTGGCCAAAGCAGTCCCTCATCTTTATTCTTTTTGTCCAAATTCGTCCTTGTGCTGACGTTGTACTCCATGGTGGCAGCGCTAGTGAGCAAATATGCTGATGTCGGCTTTGGTAAATAGGCGAGTGTTGGCATTGCTAAGAATTACTCCGTACTTTCACATCAAGTTTTCATTGCATTTTGGTTTGAACAACATTATGCTACGAGCCTGGGACACGATTGAGCACGGACGATGTAGTGACAAAAGAAAGAACATACTCCCCATCCTAAGATAAGTGTCAATCTCGCTTCCCGAGGAGTCAAGTGCTTTTAGACCAAATATATACAAGAAAATATTAATATTTATAGTACATAATTAGTATCATTAGATAGATCGTTGAATCTATTATCACAATAAACTTGTTTGGAGATATAAATGTTGCTAATATTTACTACAAATCTAATCAAACTTAAGAAAGTCTGACTGACACGAATATTATAGCGATATTTATATTTATTTTAGGACAGAGGGATTATGCTATTGATCTAACGAAAATTTGAATAACTTCTTTAATGTCCCTTTCATGGCTACAACCAATCAATTAGTTTTAAAGCGTTGCGTGGCTGCTAGGCTAGCCAAAGCTATGGTCACCACTAGGCTTTGCTGACTGGAACTGCCAAAATGGAGCGCAACATCAGCATAAGAATGAAATTGAACCAAAATCGAAAGTTTTTTTTCTTTTTCTCGAACACGCAGGAGAGCTGCGTATCTTTGTATTAAGAAGAAAAAAGGGGGCAAGAGCCCTTACAACACACACTCACACTCCTAAGCTCTTAGACAAACACACGCGCCTTTTACTAAGATAGGAAACGACTTCACCTCCACAAAAGGATCCTACTGGCTATCTACAGGCTCAAGAGAAGGGAAGGAGCTTCCCTGAGCCTTTGCAAGCTTCCAGTAACGTTGTTCCTCACTTTGCGAGCAGCAATGCTTCAGCCAAGCTAGGAGGAGTACCATAAAAAACACACCGGTTGCTCCAACCAAAATCGAAAGTTGAGGGAATAATTTGACCATTTTGAGAGTTGAAGGACTAAATTAAACCTGAGATGAAAGACGACTAGACGAGGGATCAATTTGGCTATTCCGCCTTTTCTGTATTGGACTATTGCATAGGGCCACTCACAAACCTGGTCTCACTTAGCTTGTCTCATTTTATTTTCATTTGGTTTGTTATGTCTCACTTAATTTACTTTGCTTTGGTTTGTGACAGATTTATGTTTTTTCCCCCAAAAGAACAGCACAAGATTGCCAAATATAATAGGTTACAAAGAAGGAAATAAAACTAATAATTTACACAAAAAACAGAGGGTGCGAACGCTGATTTCAGCTGATCTAAAATCAACAAACTTTTCAGAACTAAGACCTTACTAGTACTGGTACCAAAATAGAGGGGCTAATTGAGTTTTCCGAACCTATTAGAACAAAAGAAGTACAGCTAGTTCTCATCTCGTTGTATCCTAAACAGTGATACTTTTGATTTGAACAGATAAACTATGATCTTGTTGCCTAAAGTCTTTCTCTTGTGTACACTAATGCCTCAGCAACTGAACTCATAGAGGAACTAGTAAAATGGTGAAGCAGCAGTTCAGAAGAAGTCATTAAATAAAAAAAAACTGAAATTTCTAGACAGTGAACAAAGTAGTCTAATTTTTCTGAATTGGCAACGTAACAACCAAATCCATCTATTTCTATGTTCTATTATTTTTAGCATATACAAAAATACTGATATGCATACAGCAAAATCATGTAATTCTTTGGAACAAATTGTGGAATATTGACTGTGCACCGAAAATAAAGCATTTTCTGTGGAGGCTAAGTCATAATACTATCGCGTTTAGAAGAATCCTTCAGCGAAGAGGGATGAATATAGATACCCGATGCTGCATGTGCGGAAGATTGGACGAGGATGGGGATCATCTGTTGCTGAACTGTAAAGAGGTGAAGAAGGCATGAAGAGAACTGAATATGGAGGGAACCCGGCAGAGGCTTGCAGCCTACATGGGCCAAAGGTATGATGGAGTTGATCCTCAAAATGAAAGAAAAGGAACAGCACACCGTGTGCTGCTCTACATGTGGTGGGAAGAAGGTCGAAGAAGGACTGCAGCTGAGGTTGCCTACATCACAGCAGCCAAAGCTGACAGATTTCAGAAGACTGAAGGACGGGGTGTATTGTCGGATTTGTGTCAGTCCTCTCGGTGGCGCAAGCCTGAACCCGGCGTGCTCAAAATGAATTCTGACGGGGCTTTTGACTCCTCAAAGAAAGAAGGTGGCTGGGGATTTGCCATTCGCGACGATCAGGGCCAGGCAGTGGCGTCGGGTGCTGGCCAAGAAGAACACCTGCTGGATGCTTTCCATGCGAAGGTGCTTGGGTGCTTGGCAGGGTTACAAGCTGCAATCAGGCTAGGGATCATGCATATCATAATTGAAGTGCTTGGCAGGGTCGCAGATCGCTTCCTACCTCTCTTTTCGCACTGTGGTTGCTGAACTTGGCCAACTACAGCTTGCCACGCAGATCAGCTGTGGTTGCTGAACTTGGCAGGGTTGCTGAACTTGGCAGGGTCGCAGAACACTTCTGCAATCTATAAGCTTCTGAAGGTGAGAGGACAGCAATCAGACCCGGCTTCAGATTTCATCTGGAACAATGCTTCGCCTCCAAGGGTTCAATTGTTCATGTGGCTTGTAGCAAACAACGAATTCAGTGCCGTGCAAACCTTTTCAAGAAGCACAGCGTGGACAACCCATCATGCATAATCTGTGGCTCAACGCAGGACGGCAGGAGACGACGGAGCACCTCTTGTTCCACTGCACAAAGGCTGCTGAATTTTGTGCATCCCTAGGCGTACCTATCCCTCCAACTGGTGTTTCGGCATACGACATCCTTTCTACAATCAAAGTTGGTACAGTGCCGCAGCAGCAGCATAGCATGCTTGTCGTTTTATGCTGGTGGCAGCTCTGGAGAAGAAATGGCGCTGTTTTCAGAAACGAATTGTCCTCTCTAAGGCAGTTACTGATTGACTGCTCATCTGAAGCCAGGCAGTGGAAGGCGAGGCTGCCCAGGAGGCAGAAATCGATCGCTGATCTTTGGTGTAATTTGTTTCAGGAAGCTATACAAACAGCTCTGTAATCGCTGAAGTACATTCTCACCACTACTAAAATTACACAAATGTAGGCTGCCAAGCCAAACTGCAATGAAATATAAATAAAATCAGGTGGGGATCCCCCCCCCCCCCCACCCCACGGTTGAGCCTTAAAAAAAGTGGATGCCTCCTTGATCAAAACGGCTCTTGAAACAAACGAGTTCAGGCTGGCACCATCATCATCGAGCTAAAACATATTACTACCACAGAGTTTATGCACTGTAATTTGTCAATTTGAGTTTATGCACTGTTCAAGCATTATTTCCACAAAACACTCTCACACATTGTAAGTTCTGAATCTTGATACGCCAATTCAAACCTCCTGAAGTCAGCACAACACATCAAACCAAAAAACAAGTTTGTTCCTGAGAAGTGCGGCCTATTCTCATCCCAATGCTATTGTCAGCAGTCTGCTTGCTCCCACATTCTGCTACGTTGCATCAACATTTGGGTGCTGCAATTCCGTTGCCGCTGAATTTGAAGGGAAGTAAAATCAGTGATACATTTACACATAAGGCAACATATTGCGGTTTTGCAAGTGTTGAAACAGTTAAATATTTATAACAAGATCAGCCAAGACATTCAAACAAAGTTTCACAACTAAATGTTCTGAATGGACAGTTCAGAGCCAAGACATTAGGTAACAAGATCAGAACATTGAGGCAATTTTCCCATCATGCTATTATGAACTGTTTGTGGTAATATGTTTGTCTGAAATGGAGCAGAAATCTGTTTGTTTCTCTTAAACAGTGCTCAGGTAATTAAAGAATTTGTTTATGACCCTTAAGCCAGTTTAATAGCGCTATTATGAATTGTTGTAGTCACTTGCAATTCTGGTTTGATCAATGGTTTTCAGGCCATGTAGTGAGCATGTTTTTAATGTTCTTACAAACGAACAATCACTTAGGTGACACCGTTTGGTCATTAGACAAACACTATGTACAGATCTAGTATCAAACAAGGCACACTGAAGCTATGCCAACTCAGAATTCGTTTGGCTGATGATGAAAGGCATTCAACACATACAGTAGAAGATTACTCTAGTAGTCTAGCAACATCAATTAAAGCATGACTCCACTTCTGCAAAGCTCTCCTCACCTGCTGACCCGGTGGTCAAGACAACAATGTCCATGGGTTCCTCGCTGAGAGGAAGATCAACAACTAGAGGTGTGACTCGCCCAAGGAAGCCAGCCCTCACGCACAGCGTGATATTGTTGAAGCTATCATTGAGTTGGTTCGCCAGTTCGCCTATCAGGTAATGCAAGGACCTTCCATCGAACTGGAGCGTTCCCCGGGTGGTCGAGATAAAGATGCCATAGTTGTCTGCCCGGATGTATCGTATCATCCGGCTCAGTACCACTGGGGCGACAACACCGTTCTGCATGTTGCAATAGAACACACTAACGTTTAGCAAAACAAAACTGGGAAATATGAATACATGTCTGTCGCAATGTTCAGACTTCAGAATTAGTTAGCTCCAGACCATCCGTGATAACAAGAACAGGAACAGCATTCAACAACTCAATCAGCAGACATTGTTAGCACATAGCAATAGCTGAGATTTCAGAATTAATTTCTGGAACATATGACTCGTTTTTTTATTATTAGCAGGAAACTAGGAACTAGGAAATGCAAGGTAACACGCAAGGAGTTCGAACTTCTAAGCAGCGGGACCGCAAACTCACCGGAATTTGATCCGGAAGCTGCGGCGGCGCAGGTCTGGGGGGGATCGCCTCAACAGTGTAATGCAACGCGAGTTGCTCGTCTGGGTCCGGATTGACTGGTTGGCGCAGGGACACGCCCCCACCCCCGTCCTCCGCGCCGAGGGCCTGCCAAATGATGTCGGTCTCCAGCGGCGTGTTGTACACGCACTGGACCATGCGGACGATGCCGACGGGGTGGCCTTGCTGCGGCGCGTCGACGTAGTCGAACCTGACTCCGAGGTACCGGCCGTAGGCGGCGCTGTGGAGGAGGAGGTAGGTGGCGCCCGTGTGCGGGTTCGGTAGGAGGTGCACCGCCCACGCCGTGTTCAGCGACGCGCGGTGAGGGCTCATCGACACTCCCCACCCGTCCTCGTCGGCGTGGAGGTACGTGCCGTCCTCGCGGCTCCGCATGCGGACGTATGTCCGGTCGTGGAAGAACTCCATCGCCGCTGACTCTGGTGACGGGGCGGAGGCGGACGGTGGCTTTTCTCGGCGGACGGTGGCGGGAGGGTGGGTTTTCTCGGCAGTCGGTGCTGATCCGATGGCGAGCGAAGACCAGCCGGAGAGAGGAGAGGGAGCAGGTTGTTATTCGTTGCGACGGTTAGTTTTGCTTTGAGCGCCGAGCCGAGCGAGGCCGGGCGGGCGGGGTATTTGTATTTCATTTTCGACAAACAAGAAGGCAAGTCGGTTGCTGAATATGCCAGCTGTCCATTGGCAGGCAGGGCCAGACGGGAACGATCGGCTGCTGGAGGCACTGGCCCGTGGGACCGACCGACCGAAGAAGCTGACGTTGGCGCCGAGGAGGAACTGAGGAAGAAGGCCCAGGAGAACTGAAGCATGCATGTTCCCGAGAGAGAAACCCACCCGTACTGCACTTTCGTTATTCGTTTGAGATGAACAAGCAGACGACAGTTAATGTTAGAAACTATCCTACTTATCTGCTCTGCCCTTCATCTCTACAGGCCACAATGATACTCAACATATATTGCTCACACGTTTGGTCAGATCCTTCATTAGCAGAGTGTGGTGTCTATTAATGACTAATACCAACAGTTAATGGCCTTTGAAGTGTGGAATTCTGAAGTGCTAATAAGTGAAACTATAATATACCTTGTGCACGATTTATTTTGTTTCTGGTTGTGAAAGAAACTAGTGGAGCAGTGGAAATGATGTGAATTCAGTTTTGTACCTCAAACGCGATAGTTAAATATCAATGGCATGTTGTCCTTGAGTATATGGATAAACAATATAGATGTGCTAAAATCTGACAGCAGTGCCTATAAGTTACCATTTAGAATTTTAGACTAGTACAACAAGATCTGTAAATTACCTGCAAAACAGACTTACTAGTATTTTAGACTAGTACAACAATATAGTATTTGATGCCTGTAAGTCTGTTTATGAGCTATCATACATCTGAATTTTAGACTTACTAGATCATTTATGTGGACTGCAGCTGCTTGCTTGCTTGCTTGCCTGGAGATTGATGAGAACAGATGATTTTGCTTGGAGCTGCAGGTGCTTGCTTGCTTGCTTGAGGAGAGGAACAGAGAGAGGTGGTATGCAGAAGGAGAGGTGATGCAGAAGGAGACATCAGTGGTATCATCAAAGTCAGCTTATGTAAGTGTTCATGTTGGTTGTATTCTTCCATATTGTTTCCACCACATTATAATACATGGTACATTATTGAAACAAATGAGAATTCTCTTCACTGGAGGTAAAAATGATGCCATCCATGTGTTATGACCATGGGCACATATAGGTGCAGTAATCTGTATTATCCAAATTTAACAGGCCACCTCATGTCCTTTGTCTGAATATAACAGATAGATCTTTTCCTAATACTCCGTCCTAATTTAGGATTAACAACTGCATCTTAATTATCATGGGTGTTGGGGCAACGTATTGTTCCTTGATGACAGTGGATGATCTTTGGATCGCTTTTTCATCTTGTTTAAGAAATTTTTGAATTGAGTGACTCGAGCTGTATTGTTAAGAACCTTTCATGTTCAAGCTGGGAGATTCCTCCCCTTGTTCTTATGATTTCTGTGACTCAAGGTGAAAGCCCAATTATTATTTTTAACCTGCTGCCGCTTTTGCTTTACCTCTTCCTTTTCCCAACTTATATTGAACTTGTTTATACAGTATGGTTTGATCTCCAGTTGCTAAGGATAGGAAATGTTGTTTTAACCTGTGCTATTTGTTTCACATGTTGTACAGGTGAACGTTCCTCCCCTGATTGCTTCTCCACCGTGACAGAGAGCGAGAGCCAACCGGCTCCTGCTTGTCCGGCGCAGGAGCACGCGGATGCCGCCCAACCGTTGGCACACATTCCGGCCTTCTAACGGGGCGAGGTACTCCTTAAGCAGCGATTGAGGATTGCGTCATCGGCCGCTATGGCTTCACCTGCGCCTAAGGGGATACTTGACGACTTGCGTTCTGGGACCTTGTCGTCGAGTCAGGTGGAGGCCCTTGACGCGCTGTTTCTAGCGTTCAACGGGCGCGCGTGCATGCTCTTCATGGAAGACCCATAGGGCGCGGAGGCGTTCGCACGTCGGTTGTTTCATTTATGTAATATCGAATCAGGGAGCAGTCTGCTAAGTTGGTCCGGATGTTAGACCACCCAACGCGCTAGATGCGCGTTGTGTTGTGTGGGTGGTGTGCGTGTTGTATTTTATAACTCTTCTTCTTAATGCAATGATACGCAGCTCTCCTGCGTATTCGAGAAAAAAGACCAAGAAGACCTAATGCAAGATCAAGGTGTGCAGGAAGCATACTCTGCAAAATGTGACTCGGTTCCAGAGCTACAGTACAACAACAACAACAACATAGCCTTTTGTCCCAAGCAAGTTGGGGTAGGCTAGAGATGAAACTCAAAAGAGACGAGAAAACAGGGAGACACATAAGGGGACAAAAAGAGCACAAGACAAAAAGAGGTCATGGTTCAGGCACGTTGATTGCCAATCTCCAAGCGCTCCTATCCATAGCTAAATCCTTGGGGATATTCCACTCCTTAAGATCTCTCTTAACGGACTCGTCCCAAGTTAGTTTAGGTCGACCTCTACCGCTCTTTACATTATCGGCCCGCTTTAGAATTCCACTACGCACCGGCGCCTTAGGAGGCCTCCGTTGGACATGTCCAAACCATCTCAACCGATGTTGAATCAATTTCTCCTCAATTGGAGCCACCCCAACCCTATCCCGAATATCGTCATTCCGGACTCTATCCCTCCTTGTGTGCCCACAACACCAACGCAACATACGCATCTCTGCTACACTCAATTGCTGGACATGTCGCCTTTTTGTAGGCCAACACTCAGCACCGTATAACATTGCCGGACGAATTGCCGTCCTATAGAACTTACCTTTCAGCTTCTGAGGCACCCTTTTGTCACAGAGGACGCCAGAAGCTTGACGCCATTTCAACCAGCCGGCTGAAATTCTATGCCTAACATCTTCATCGATGTCTCCGTCCTTTTGTAGCATCGATCCTAAATACCGAAAAGTATCCTTCTTGGCCACCACTTGCCCATCGAGGCTAACGTCTCCCTCCTCATGCCTAGTCGCGCTGAAGTCGCACCTCATGTACTCGGTCTTAGTCCTACTAAGTCTGAACCCTTTCGACTCTAACGTTTGCCTCCATAGTTCTAACTTCCTATTAACCCCTGCCCTACTGTCGTCAACTAGCACCACATCATCAGCAAAGAGCATACACCAAGGGATACCACCTTGTATGTCCCTTGTGACCTCATCCATCACCAAAGCAAATAAATAAGGACTCAAAGCTGACCCCTAATGCAGTCCTATTTTAATTGGAAAGTCACTGGTGTCGCCATCACATGTTCGGACAAACGTCACCACATCCCTGTACATATCCTTGATGAGGGTAACGTACTTAGTTGGGACTTTGTGCTTTTCCAAGGCCCACCACATGATATTTCTCGGTACTTTGTCATATGCCTTCTCGAGGTCAATAAAGACCATGTGCAAGTCCTTCTTCTGCTCCCTACATCTCTCCATTAATTGTCGTAATAAGAAAATCGCCTCCATGGTCAACCTACCAGGCATGAACCCAAACTGATTTGGGTCACATGTGTCACTCTCCTTAGGCGATGCTCGATAACCCTCTCCCAGAGCTTCATCGTATGGCTCATCAACTTAATCCCACGGTAGTTAGTACAACTTTGAACATCTCCCTTGTTCTAGAGCTACAGTGCCAAATGTTATCATTATGAGGCCAAGACCACCAAGAAGATTGTGCTGAAGCTGCAGTGCCAGAGCTGCAAGCACTACTCACAGCACCCGATCAAGGTGCCGCCTCATTTCTCCTATGCTGATTTCAATATAATGTGACCAGTTACATTGTGGATGTTGTGAAACTATGACAGCTAGGCTCAAACTCTTCAATTTAACTGTTCTCTGAGCTAAGTGCACAAATATTACTGCATTACATCACTAAAGCAAAATATGCACTATCCAGTAAGGACAAAACATGTAACTTTTGTGGATATCCTGCCGTGCTAATATGTAATGCAAACCTGTTTAATGTAGCATGCATGCCACTCAAGTAGCTTTGCTCTTCTCCTTTTTGTTGGTCCTGTTTTTTTTCCTTAAATTGAATGGTACTTTACCAATGTATGGATAAATGGTCTCTTTGTTGTAGTAAGCTAGTCAGAGAGAAGCTTGATAAGGTAAATACTATCTTCTGTTGTCTATCGTTTTGGCTTGCAACTATGCGAATAAGCTAAAAGTTGGTCCTTTAAAAATGTCAGATACAATGTGGTGGTGATAATTCTAGTACTGCAGCAGCATCCAAGAAAATGAAGGTTGATAATTTGATATTTTCTGATAATTTTGAACATGCATTCGAAGTTTTTGGACAGTGTTGATATTTTCTGTTTAATTCTCAAAATGCTTACATTTAATTAGATAAATAAAGGTTGTACTACGGGATGAATTAGACATTTGATAGGCAATAATAAAAAAAACAAAAGAGATAGAGAAAATGATAGAATGACTTAATTATATAAGCTGCTATTATAGATTAATATGGAGGGAGGACAGGCAATCAAGGTACAAATAATATTTATTAACTAGCTAATTGAAATATTAAATAACAAATTAAGTGGCACATTGTTGGGGCCACAGGAATGTTGGGGGGTGCTAGCGCCACCCACCCCCCGTTCCGAAACAAACAAGGTTGACCTTTTCAGTGAAGACTGTGCTTACATAATAAAAGTACATATCACATTTATATCAAGAAAACTAGGGAAAGTTCGTCCATCTTGGGCGACTCCTGCCCTAGCGCCGCCGCCCCCCGCCATCCACCACTGCTAGTCCCTCTCTCTTCCACTCTGGCATCTTGCCAGGGGCTGAAGGGAGTGAGGATCTATTGGTTTTAATAAGTTTTCTCGAGTAGATCGAGTTATTAGGCCTAGTGTCTCTTCATGCCAAAATTCTTGGTATTGGAGTTTTATTTCCTCCTTCTCCTCTCTGGCGATAGTGAAGGGGAAGGGTGGAATCGTCTTTTCCATGGCGGCTCCGTTGAAGATGAAGGCAATAACTTCGGTGTCAACATCTTCATCGACATGAAGACATGGAGACTTTTGTTTCAGGACGGCGGCATCAAGAAGGAGATGATGTCGCCGCCATAAAATAATTTTCTCCGATCTCTTCTCCATTTTGTTGTGGTTAGATCTGGCTACGATGAAGGACTAGGGAGAATAATTTTCAGATCAGTCTTCCTCACTCTTCGGTGGCAGAAAGAAGAAGAAGAAGACACCAGAAAGAAGTTTCTCAATTCCCCCTACAGAAATGTTGGCCGTCGTTCGTTGGGCATTTGTTCTCAGGGCATTTGCCGAGTGTTTATCTGTGCGGTCATCCATACTGCAAAGCATCTAACAGGTTAGGTTTTAAGTTGTACTATTCACAGTGTGGATACTATTTTGTAATCTATAGTGCTTTGTAACGTGTTGATGTACCCAGCTATCATATAGTATAATTCTTCCTTTGTCAAAAAAGAAAAACTAGGGAAAAATTCCATCGTACTGTTGTTAGAGTTTGATTTTGGTCATAAAACTCTAAGACCATAAATCTTTGACCATCCAACTATCAAAACTGCTCACATTTGGCTATCCAACGATTTTGAAGATGGTTTTTGTTTAGGGCCTGTTTGGTTTTGGGAACTAAATTTTATTCTCCATCACATCAAATGTTTGGATACATGCATAGAGTACTAAATATAGACTATTTACGAAACTAAAAATATAGGGCGAGGGTAATTTGCGAGACGATTTTTTTAAGTCTAATTAGTCCATGATTAGCAATAATTGCTACAGTAACAAAATGTGTTAATGACGGATTAATTATGCTTAATAAATTCGTCTCGCGGATTATCTACCGAATATATAATTTGTTTTTTTAATTAGTATCAGAAAACCATATGGTCAACCCTAGTTAAAATTCAATATGACACGGACTAAAATTTAGCTCGGTGAAGACCTACGTGTCAAGCCTCTTCTCCTTCTACATGTTATTTCTCTCTCTCTGCCCCCTCCCAATCCATGTTTCTCATTGTTCATTATTCCTTATTGTTTCTTCATTTTCCTTTTTTCTTTGAGGCACCCATTTCCTTTTTCTATTCTTTCTATTTTCATATTTCCCCTTTTCATGTTTGATATTTATTTTATTTTACTTTAGCTTTGATTTCTTTATTACTTCTGTTTCAAATATACATGCAGCATATTTTATGGAGGAACATTAAAAAAATTGGAAGATATTTTAAAGTTGGAACATATTTCTCCTAACATGAAACATTTATATGTCCAGCTCATAAATTAAATGTTTTCCTTTTACGAGAAAAATGTACGTCTACAAAACAAATGTCATTCGAATACTCACCAGGGGTCTTGTTTTAAAGATTGTATTGTAAAATAAAATAAAATACACAATAGCGCAATGGGGACGCTCAGATTAAACCATATTTTTTCATTTAAGTTTTTATATTAACAAAAAATCTTCTCAAACATGCTGACGCCAGCCGCTACCTAGCTAGTCTGCTGCTGCTTTGGGTTCTCGGTCCTCTCTCCCCAAAACCCAAAGCGACTGACTGAATTCAGCCACCTGCTGCTCTCCCGTCCTCACCCCCGGGCGCGCCAACTGCGCCACCGCCGCCGCCTACGGCAGGTGCCGAGGTCTTCGTCGGCGCCGGCGACGAGCACCCACAGGTATTCGCACCCTCAATCTTCCTCTCCTGCTGTGCGAAACCGAGCACCCGAACCCTAACCCATGATATTTGGCTATTTGTACTCGGAAGTCGGATCTGATCCAATCACAAGTCTATAAATGCCTGCTAATTTGATTTTTTTTCTGAAGAAATATTCGGTGTGCACCATGACTTCCGCCTGCCGTCCCTAAATCTTGGCTGTCTAGAACCCAAATAGGCCCGTTTTGTTGTTCCAGGAGTAGCCTGGTCAATGCCACCTGGTTCGTGGATGAATCCAGTGTCAGTTAACGCCGTCTGATTGATTCCTGGTTGCTTGATGCCGCCTGGTCCATGGATGAACCTAGTGTCACCTGGCAATTGATTCCTGGGATCCGGCTTCTGATTTTTCCCTGTGAGTTTTCAGGTCAACGGGGCCTGATTCATGGCGAAGCAGGCGTACGCCACGAGCAGCCTCGTGGTCGGGTACGCGCTGTGCTCCAGCCTGCTGGCTATCATCAACAAGTACGCCATCACCAAGTTCAGCTACCCCGGGCTCCTGACTGCCCTGCAGTACCTGACCTCGGTGGTTGGAGTGTGGGTGCTCGGGAAGCTCGGCTTCCTCTGCCACGACGCCTTCAACCTCCAGACCGCCAAGAAGTTTGCGCCGGCCGCGGCTGTATTCTACCTTGCCATCTTCACCAACACCCACCTCCTCAAGCACGCCAATGTCGACACCTTCATCGTGTTCAGGTCCCTGACGCCTCTCCTGGTGGCTATCGCCGACACCACCTTCCGGAAGCAGCCGTGCCCTTCCAAGCTTACGTTCCTGTCCCTCGTGATCATTTTGGGAGGCGCGGTTGGCTATGTGATGACGGACTCGGCGTTCACCCTCACTGCATACTCGTGGGCGCTCGCTTATCTGATCACCATAACTACTGAGATGGTGTACATCAAGCACATGGTCACCAACTTGGGGCTCAACACCTGGGGCTTTGTGCTCTATAACAATCTTCTTTCGCTGCTAATGGCGCCGGTGTTTGGGTTCCTGACAGGGGAGCATTTGTCGGTCTTGAGAGCCATTGAGTCAAGGGGGCAGAGTTGGTTTGAGCTTGATTCCTTTGTGGCGGTTGCATTGTCCTGTGTCTTTGGTCTGCTCATCAGCTTCTTTGGTTTTGCTGCAAGGAAAGCAATCTCTGCCACAGCGTTCACAGTGACAGGTGTGGTCAACAAGTTCCTTACGGTTGCAATCAATGTGATGATCTGGGACAAGCACGCAAGCATGTTTGGTTTGGTTTGCTTACTCTTCACTCTTGCTGGTGGAGTGCTCTATCAGCAGTCAGTTACAACAAAAGGCAATTCTTCAGCGCAGCGAGAGGCAGCAGCTAAGCAAGGAAGAGGTGATGATGGTGCTGTTGAGTTGGATGAGGAGAGCCAGAGGCTGGTTTCATCTCCAAAGGTTGTCTGAGGTGCATGATCACCAAATATTCAGTTTTGTTCGTATTTCTGGAATAGGCACACCCATGTTTTGAAGATTTGACATAGTCATATACTGAAGGAAATCCAAGATGCAGCATTGTTGTTCTAGGAGAGGCTACATTAAGTTTACATGATACGTATTTAGTCTATAATTGTTTGTAACCATGCCATGTTTACTCGTAGGCTCCAGTCCCCATGCGATGTGTAATTGCTTAGAAATGGCCAACCAATGCAACCGTCTTATATAGTTATTGGGACCTATCTGACATTGTATTTTTGTATACCTGGTGAGGTGGCTATCAGATTACATACAACCTTTATGACATTTTATGATTCAGCAGTGCATTAGCTTCATGGTTTTGGTATGATCAGATTTTTAGTGGCCCATTTGTTATCAGAGACAGAGAGGGCTAAATAAACTTCGCATTTGTTTGTGGTATGCATTAAAGTTTGGATATCCTCCGTATAAATTTCACCACCTTTTTTTACTGATATGCGTTAAACACCCTGTTCGCTTATGCTGAAATTTGGCTTATGCTGATACTTATACTGAAATGTTGTGAGAGGATGCTTTGCAGAAAGAGATAACAGCTGCACTTGATGAGAGACTGCCAAGATCGGTTGCATTATGGTCATCCGGTGTATTATTCTACAAGGCAATGCCAAAAATTGGCGTTGATTGCTCTCACAAAAAAAAAGAGTAGTGTTGATGGTTCATATGATAATCGGGTTAATGCTGTTTTTGCTACAGCAGCTAAACTAAACGGTCGCTGGTGCTTGGTTTTTTATGTTGTCGGGTTATGTTCTGTTCTACTGTTCTCTAGATTATAATTCTCTAGAGCATGAATTGGTATGATTTGGCATGGCTTCAGAAGGGTTGCCGCCCGAGATCTGCATCTTGAATTGCGGTTAGGATTGCATTTCCAGATTTTTCTTTTAAGAAATAAATTGGTGACCTGATTGCACTCTTTTGTTCCTGAATCCTCAGTCCTTAAAAAGGCTAAGAATGTGCGTGGGATGGTTTCTTTGTCTTCAGACATGTTATTAACGGTGAACATGTTAACATACTCCACCGGTTTTAAACTGTAAGTCGTGCTGTTCTAGAAACAAAGTTCTTACAAACTTAGGCCTTGTTTAGTTTCCAAAAAATTTTGTCTCCACCCATCACATCGAATGTTTGGACACATGCATAGAGTACTAAACGTAGACGAAAAAAAACTAATTGCACAGTTCTCGAGGAAATCGCGAGACGAATCTTTTAAGCCTAATTAATCCATGAAAAGCCTTAAGTGCTACAGTCCACATGTGCTAATGATGGATTAATTAGTATCATTAGATTCGTCTCGCAGTTTCCTGACGGGTTTTGTAATTTGCTTTTTTATTAGCATCCAAAAACCTCTCCCGACATCCTCCGCCACATCCGATATGACACCCAAAAATTTTCATTTCCCGAACTAAACGCAACCTTACATGGTGCTTCGGGCTGGTTGGTATTCTGTTAGAAATTTTAGCTCCAACGGTACGACAGCATTCAGTGGCAGGCCTGAGCTGTGCTGCTTCTTGAAAATTCGCACTGAAGCTGATTGCAATCACACAGACTGTGTACTCTGGCTTCAGGTGAATTGCAATCACACAGACTGTGTACTATTCTGGCTTCAGGTGAATCAAACAAGTAGCGGAAAGCCCCAACCTCTGCCACCATATTTGACTAGAAGAATCCAACGAGAGAAGAGTCCACAGTCCAGATCCATAAAAAAATTTGCTAGAGTACATGGCAGCCAAGCTTAGTGAGTAGTGACAAAAACTGAGTAGACAACCCGTGGCCCCATTAGATGCTTCACTCATTTATTTGTCATATTAATAAGATTATACAAGATGTACTGCCTTTGTCTCAATGTAAATCGATTTCTAGAATCACCTTAAATCAAAATTATATTAAGTTTGAACAACTTTAGAGGAAAGGATAAAAACATCCATAATATCGGATAAGTATATTATGAAAATATATTTTCTAATGATGTTGGTATTTTTCTATAAAATAAAATTGAGCAAATTTAAATAATTAATTTACGATAATTTTAAAAATTAATTTAATTTGGGACGGAGTTTGTAATCAAGCAGCAGCATGTGCTGACAAGCGTGACGACAGAAGCAGTCCTGGACATAAACAAAAATCGCTTCCCGGAGAAACCTGACGCAGTGACGCTAGTGCCCGGAGCACTGATCACTGATGTAGTACGGATTTAAGCGTATGATAATCCGTGGTAATGGCAAACTGACCAACGGATTAGCGAAAAAAACAAAAGCGAAACATCCCCGAATGGGACAGCATCCCGTGGGCCGTGGCCCGTTGGCCGTTGCCGACCTGGCCCAGCGCTTCCCGAACACACACAATTCCACCTCCCTTTGACGGTTTGACCACAGCGGCGCCGCCGTTGCTGGCCCCGTCGCCGCTGGCGGCTTCGCCACGGCGCCTCCCCGGAACGACCTCCCACGTGGTGGGCCCCCCCAACCACACGGGGGGTGAGGTGGGGCCCGCCGGGAGCCCACGACCCTGTGCGCGCTCGGGGTCAAACTCCCCCAGTCCCCCCGCGTTGTCGCGCCCGTCGTCGCCGCGTGCTGTGCTGTGCTCTGCTGCTTCCCGTTCCCCGCAAACTCCCCGCACCGCACCTCCCCCAGCTCCTCCTCCTCCTCTAATGGCTACACGCTTCCGCGGCTAGGGTTTGCCTCCTCCTCCTCCTCGCCGTCAGTCCACATGGCGCCACCACACGTCCTCATGCGGCTCCTCCTCCTCGCCGCGGCGGCGTTGGCCGCGGCGGCGGCGGGGGACGGCTGCTCCGCCGGCTGCGACCTCGCGCTCGGCTCCTACGTCATCTCCCGGAACCAGAACCTCACCTACATCGCCAGCCTCTTCGACATCCCGAACTACAAGACGCTCGGCCCCTACAACACCAAGTACCCCAACCTGGACTACATCCAGGCCGGCGACAGCCTCAACGTCTCCTTCACCTGCGGCTGCAACACGTTCCCCAACTCGGCCGCCACCTACCTCGCCGCCTCCCTCCCCTACAAGGTCTCCACCGGCGACACCTACACCACCATCGCCGGCCATTTCAACAACCTCACCACATCCGACTGGCTCGCCCGAACCAACACGTACCCCGAGAACAACATCCCCGACACCGGCACCGTGAACGTCACCGTCAACTGCTCCTGCGGGGACCCCAACATCTCGCCGGACTACGGGCTGTTCCTCACCTACCCGCTCACCGGCCAGACCCTCGCCGCAGTCGCCGCCAACTACAGTTTCGACTCGTCGTCGCAGCTGGAGCTGCTCCGCAAGTATAACCCCGGCATGGACACCGCTACAAGTGGGCTCGTTTTCATCCCCGTCAAAGGTGATAATTTCTAGCTCCTGCTGTTGTGTCATGTCAATTGCGGGGGATTCAGTTCAATTTTAGCTTTGCTTAGCCAGAAATATAGGAGTTCTGGGGGTTATTACATAGACTGCAGGGAATTGTGGGTCTTCTGTAACCAACTGAACTGAATGGTAATCTAGGCTGCTAGCTTCGATTTGAGGTGTTTTCTTCATATTTGCATTAGCTAATTATTCTTATATACAGTCGCATGGATTGTGTTTGTCTGTTTGCAATTAGATGAAGAACCAGACTGAATTCTTTATGGCACTGTGGTTGACATATTCCTAAATTGTTTGATGTTTGATGCATGCTACCGATTCCATTTGTTGGTTCATGGCCTCTCTTCATGCATAGTTATGTAAGAAGTCAAAGTTTCCAGGTCTTGGTAGAAAAATTCCCTTGGAATCCTCAATGCATCTGCACATGTCTGATAGTGCAGTTGCAGGGCTGGCTTCATTCTGTGAACTGCAGTTATTTTATTGCATTTTAACCTTGAAAATGCTGTTAGCATTAATGCGAACTCTGTTGGATTGATCTTTTCTTGCTAAAATGGTTTGCTCTGCCTTTTTTCTTCTTCTTCTGCTCCACCAGATCCCAATGGAAGTTACCGTCCTTTAAAATCACCAGGGTAAGTTTTGCTGCCAGCTATATTGCATCATACAATATTCACTTGAATATTATCAACTCTTGTGCACTCATGCTGATAAGCATCCTCATCTTGTGCAGTACAGGCAGCTTCTGTCTTTTTGCAAGCTAATTATGCTTCCGCATTAAGGTTTTTGCAAGAAAAACTGGATGCCAGCTATTCTTTTGAGAAAAAAGGGTGAATCTTTTACACATTGTCAATCTCATCATCGATTCTGGCCAGGAAATGGAGGTTCTGTACCAGCTATAGTAGGAGGAGTATTTGGTGGTGTTGCTGTTCTGGTCCTGGTTGTCGTGTTATCTATCATGTTCTATAGGCGAAGAAAGGCAAACAAGGCTGCCCTACTTCCATCTTCTGAAGACTCTATCCAACTTGGTAATGACATTGTATGCTTGTCTTTCTATGTGTCGGTACCAATAATATAGGGGTACCCACATTCAACGATAATAAAAACTAAAGCAGCTAAGCCACGACAAAGCACAGCCCACTTCAAAAAACGTGCGACAGGTCCGCCTCGTACGAGGCCGGCTCGACGGAATGCCTCGACCGCGTCCTGTCTCCGACTCGTACGAGGCCCCCTCGACGGGAGGCCTCGACCGCGCTCCGACCCGCACGAGGCTCGATCGCCCCCCGGGAGCGCTCCGACTCGCGTGAGCCCGGATCGAGGCGCTCGACCCCCTCTTTCTCCACCTACCACGGGACAAAAAGTCATGGCATTTAATACAACTACCAACTACCACCTACCGGCATGGCCGCAGCCTGGGTCGACGTGGGAACAATACCAGTGTCAGTCCTCACTGTTTCACCGCCCATCCCGTGATGGGAGGTGAAAAACGTCACTGTATCCACCTTACCGCGCACTGTACGTCACTAGTCACCCTCGAGGGAGGATACGACAAGGCCCGTACACCGCGATTCCAGGGATTCGGACTTATCCGTTCAGCCTCGACCCGGCCTCGACCCGGCCTCGACCCTCAACACAGCGCGACAGGGAAGGAAGGACGGTATGGCACGACGCTCCGGGTCACTTCAGCACCTCGTCTTCTACGACATCACGGTACCCAGGGATGGCCTTCCATTCCTAGGGCACGTCGCTACAGTCATCTCAAACAGGGATCGACAAAACATCGTTTCAAGGCACCACCGTCCTGGCTACCTCTCGCCCTATAAAAGGGGAGGCCGGGGCTCCACAAGAGGACGACAGACGAACAACAAGCCATATACAAGACAAAGATCAACATCTCAAGCAATCATCTTGCACTCTTTCTTTTCTCCTTTGAGACTTGGGCTCGACGCCCTCTCTCGCAAGCTTGTAACCCCTACACAAGCACCTCGGTGCAAGGAAATACAAACCTCTCTCCCCCCCGCTGGACGTAGGGCCTTCTTTTGCCCGAACCAGGATAAACCCCCGTGTGTTCTCCTTGCATCACCATCCAGGAAAGGGACACGCAGCATTTTACTCGTTAGTTTAGGACCCCCTCGGGTCCGAACGCCGACAGTTGGCGCGCCAGGTAGGGGATCGCTGCGTGCCAACGTCGCTTTCCCGCCTTTTTCCTGGATGGCTGACCCCAATCGTCCTATCCCGTTGGCCACGGTGATCTGGTTCGGGAGTTTGAAGTTCATGTCACTTGGCCACGGCTACGACATGGTCCTGCTCCCACCCAGGCACCCAACTGACGAGGATTACGAGCTCTCCCAGCCTGGGAGAGCGATCCGCCGGTATCGTCGTTCAAGGCAGGCGCAAGCCGCCCGACGACGACGAGCCCGGCGCAACCATCGTCTCCACCTCGCGGAGGGTGATGGGATTCCCCGTTCCGGCACCCCCCAGCCAAGCGCCGGCCCAGATTTCCTCGTGGAAGGTCTGGGAAGGATAAGCTTGGCCGAGGACAACATGCCAACGGAGAACCCCGCCGCTCCTCCGCCCGGTGCGACGCCACTGCCCCGTGCATCCCTTCCGGCGTGGGCAGCAACATCGCCTTCGCCGTTTCCGTTTGGGCTAGTTTCGGCTGCCCAGGTGTACGCTTCTTCCGTGAGCACTTGCATGAGTGCTTATGAGGAACTCCCCGGGCACCATCTACGCTCCACTCTGGACCTCGTCGCGTCCACGCCGGCTTCTGACTATCTGGACTCTGCTGAGGCGCCAGAAACAGAACCCCGTGTGACCGCTTCCCCACGCTGCAACCCCAGTGGCGACCCGCAACGGCCATGCATTCCCCCGTCATACTATTATTTCGGCGCCCCTGACTCCGACTCGGCTGATGACACCTACGATCCGACCCGCGAGTGCTTCAACGTCGACGTTGAAAGCACGTCGGATTCGGAGGAAGAAGAGCCGGCCGAAGGAGGGCACACGCCACCTCATGTCGAGCACCCCGCCGAGCGGGACGAGGCTCAACTCCTTGCGGATCAAGGAATGCAGCTCGAGCAAATCCGCGAGTTGCAGGAAAAGCTTGACGAAGAACGGCAAAATCTGTATCTACTTCAGCAAACCCTCGAGCGTGAGCGTGCGGAACGCGCACCTGGCGGGAGAGCTCGCGAGAGAGCTCGCGACGTCAACCGTCGCATCGGCGAGGACCGGGCCGTCGACCCCCCGGTTTTCGCTCGAGCCAGCCAGAACGTCGTCGCCGCCGCCATGCTCCTCCGAAACATGCCCGAGCCGTCGAACCCCGATGCCCGCCGGGCTCGAGATGAGATCCGAGAACTTCTCGAGACCGCGGCCCTGCAGCAGGCCGAGAGCTCTGCCTCGAGGCGACGCGAGCCCGCCTCGGAGCGGCTCGCGGAGCCCTCTCGGCAAGAAAGAGAGGCCTCGGTTCATCCCGAACCGGCCCGACGGATCCGGATGGCTCCCGCCCCTGAGCCTGTCACTCACGACCATGGGCCTCGAGACACCCGTGGCAACATCGTCGAGCGCCGCACGCGCAAGCACGGTGACGGCGTGGCTCGAGGTTACCACGTGCACAGGGGCGGGCGTTATGACAGCTCGGAAGATCGTAGCCCTTCACCCGAGCCTCCGGGCCCTCGGGTCTTCAGTAAGGCTATCCGTGAAACGATACTCCCGGCACGGTTTCGCCCTCCCACGACTCTTGCCAAGTACAACGGCGAGACCAAACCCGAACTTTGGCTCGCTGATTTCCACTTGGCATGTCAACTGGGCGGGGCCACCAACGACCGGGTCATCATCCGGCAGCTCCCCCTGTTCCTCTCCGACACCGCTCGAGCCTGGCTCGAGGATCTCCCGCCTCAACAGATCCACGACTGGGATGATCTCGTGAGGGTGTTCGAGGGAAACTTCAAGGGAACCTACATGCGCCCCGGCAACTCGTGGGATCTCCGGAGTTGCAAGCAGAAACCGGATGAGTCCCTCCGGGATTACATCCGGCGCTTCTCCAGGCAACGCACCGAGCTCCCCAACGTCACCGACTCTGACGTAATCATGGCTTTCCTCTCGGGCACCACTTGCAAGGAGTTGGTCCGAGAGTTAGGCCGTCACACCCCGCTCACTGCCAACGGGTTGATGGATATCATCACCAACTTCGCCGCCGGTGAGGAGGCAGTTGGTGCCATCTTCGGCGACGAGCAGGACAAGGGGAAGCAGAAGACCGACGATCCCGCGAGCTCCACCCGGGGCTCCAAGAGGAACAACCGCAAGAAGAAGAAAGGCCAGCAGGGCAAGCTCGAGGCCCCAGCCGACGAGCTTGTCGCCGCTACCGAACGCAAGAAGCCTCGAGGCCCCCCCGGCGGGGGCATCTTCGATAAAATGCTTAAAGAGCCATGCCCTTACCACAAGGGACCCACTAACCATAACCTCGAAGATTGTCATATGCTCCGCAGGTACTTCGAGGGCGCAGGCAGCAAGAGCACCGACAAGAAGGAAGACCCAAAGGGTGATGACAAGGATGAGGGGTTCCCCGAGATCCACGACTGCTTCATGATCTACGGAGGACCCTCGACCCGCCTCTCAGCGCGCCAGCGCAAGCGAGAGCGGCGAGAGGTTTTCTCCGTACAAACGGCGGTCCCTCGTTTCCTCGACTGGTCTGCGGTGGCCATCACTTTCGACCGTGATGATCATCCTGACTACGTCCCCAATCCGGGGGTCTACCCTCTTGTTGTTGATCCCGTCATCGCCAACACACGCCTCACCAAAGTACTCATGGACGGCGGAAGCAACCTCAACATCATCTACTCCCAGACCCTCGACCTCCTGGGGGTCGAGAGAGCGCGCCTCCAGCCTAGCGTCGGGGGCTTCCACGGAGTTGTGCCAGGGAAGCGGGCGGAACCCCTCGGACGGGTCGATCTGCCCGTTTGTTTTGGCACACCGGCCAACTTCAGGAAGGAGACCCTCACCTTCGAGGTGGTCGGATTCCGTGGGACATACCACGCCATCCTCGGGCGCCCGTGCTACGCCAAGTTTATGGCCGTACCGAACTACACCTACCTCAAGCTCAAGATGCCCGGCCCAAACGGCGTCATCACTGTGGGGCCCTCGTATGAACATGCCTACGAGTGCGACGTCGAGTGCGTCGAACACGGCGAGGCGGTTTTGGAGTCGGTGACTTTGGCCACAGATCTCGACGGTCTCGCCAACGAGATTCCCGACCCAAAACGCCACGCCGGCAGCTTCGAGCCCGCGGAGGACGTCAAGCTCGTGCCCCTCGACCCCGCTGATCCCAACGGGAAGGCGCTGAACGTCAGCGCCACCCTCGACCCTAAATAGGAAGCCGTGCTCGTCGACTTTCTCCGCGCAAATGTCGACATTTTTGCGTGGAGTCCCTCGGATATGCCGGGCATACCCAGGGAAGTCGCCGAGCACGCCTTGGAGATCCGGGCCGGATCCAAACCGGTGAAGCAACGCCTGCGCCGCTTCGACGAGGAGAAGCGCAGGGTCATCGGCGAAGAGATCCACAAGCTACTGGAGGCCGGGTTCATCAGGGAAGTTCACCATCCCGAGTGGCTAGCTAATCCTGTATTAGTTAAGAAAAAGAGTGGGAAATGGAGGATGTGTGTAGACTATACTAGTTTAAATAAAGCATGTCCAAAGGTTCCCTTTCCTTTGCCACGCATTGATCAAATCATTGATTCAACTGCGGGATGTGAAACTCTTTCGTTCTTAGACGCTTACTCCGGTTACCATCAGATAAAAATGAAGGAGTCCGACCAGCTCGCGACTTCATTCATTACCCCGTTCGGCATATATTGCTACGTTACGATGCCCTTCGGTCTCCGGAACGCAGGGGCAACGTACCAGCGATGCATGCAGCACGTTTTCGGAAAACACATCGGACCAACCGTCGAGGCATACGTCGATGACATCGTAGTCAAGACAAAACAAGCCGACGGCCTGGTCAGCGACCTCGACGTTGCCTTCAAATGCCTCCGGGCAAAGAACATCAAGCTCAATCCAGAAAAATGCGTTTTTGGCGTCCCTCGAGGTATGCTTTTAGGGTTCATCGTGTCTAAGCGTGGCATCGAGGCCAATCCAGAAAAAATCTCTGCGATAACCAAGATGGGCCCCATCCGAGATCTGAAAGGCGTGCAGAGGGTCACGGGCTGCTTGGCGGCACTCAGCCGTTTCATTTCGCGCCTCGGCGAAAAAGCGCTGCCTCTGTACCGCCTCTTGAAGAAATCGGAGCATTTTTCCTGGACCCTCGAGGCCGAGGAGGCCCTCACAAAACTCAAGGTCACGCTCTCTAACTCACCAATTCTCGTCCCTCCGACCCCAGGAGAACCGCTCCTACTTTACGCCGCTGCAACATCACAAGTAGTCAGCGCGGTCCTGGTCGTCGAACGGGTCGAGGAAGCTCACACCTTGCTCGTCCAGAGGCCGGTCTATTTCATTAGCGAGGTGCTCTCGGAAACCAAGGCCCGGTACCCTCAAGTCCAGAAACTGCTATATGCTGTCATCTTGACACGGCGCAAGCTCCGACACTACTTCGAAGGCCACCCGGTTACTGTGGTTTCTTCTTTCCCTCTGGGAGAGATAGCCCAGAACCGGGAAGCCTCGGGTAGAATTGCCAAGTGGGCGGTCGAGCTCATGGGCGAAACCTTATCTTATGCGCCGTGCAAAGCTATAAAGTCACAGGTATTGGCAGACTTCCTGGCTGAATGGACCGACACCCAACTCCCTCCCACACAGCTCCAGGCCGAGCTCTGGACCATGTACTTCGACGGGTCGTTGATGAAAACAGGAGCAGGCGCGGGCTTGCTCTTCATCTCGCCCCTCGGGGTTCACATGCGCTACGTCGTCCGGCTCTATTTTCCTGCGTCAAACAACGTCGCCGAATACGAGGCACTCGTCACGGGGCTGAGAATCGCCATCGAGCTCGGGGTCCGACACCTTGATGTTCGAGGCGACTCCCAGCTAGTGATCGATCAGGTCATGAAGGCCTCGAGCTGCCGCGACCCCAAGATGGAAGCCTACTGCCAAGAAGTGCGGCGCCTCGAGGACAAGTTTCACGGCCTCGAGCTCAACCACATCGCACGCAGGTATAATGAGGCCGCCGATGAACTCGCGAAAATCGCGTCCAGTCGAACTACGGTTCCACCGGACGTTTTCGCAAAAGATCTCCAGCGGCCATCCGTCGACCTTGGGACAGACGGAGGGGTCGACGGGACGTCACCCGACCCCCCACCGAGGCAGAAGCCCCCTCGACCGGGGCCGAAGCCATGCAGGTGGAAGGATCGACCCCACCATCTGACCTCGAGCTTGACTGGCGCGCTCCGTACCTCGACTACCTTATCCAGGGGGACCTCCCTGCGAGTAAGACCGAGGCTCGACGGATCGCTCGCCGGGCCAAAACCTTTGTGATCGTTGGCGACAGTAGGGAGCTGTACCGCCGCAGCCCTACTGGCGTCCTCCAACGTTGCATCACAAACGAGGAAGGCAGGGACCTGCTCAGCGACCTGCACTCGGGGGCTTGCGGTCACCACGCTGCGCCTCGAACCCTCGTCGGGAACGCCTTTCGACAAGGATTCTATTGGCCGACCGCGGTCTCCGACGCTGTCAAGCTAGTACGTTCCTGTAAAGGATGTCAGTACTATGCGAGACAGACTCATCTCCCGGCACATGCTCTACAAACCATCCCCATCACGTGGCCGTTTGCCGTTTGGGGCCTTGACCTTGTCGGACCTCTAAAGAGGACAACAGGCGGCTTCACCCACTTGCTCGTTGCTATCGACAAATTCTCCAAGTGGATCGAGGCTCGCCCCATCACCAGCATTAGGTCCGAACAAGCTGTGCTTTTCTTCACCGACATCATTCATCGCTTTGGGGTCCCCAACTGCATCATCACGGACAACGGCACCCAGTTCACTGGTAAAAAGTTTCTGGATTTCTGCGACCATCATCACATTCGCGTGCTCTGGTCGGCCGTGGCTCATCCAAAAACAAACGGCCAAGTGGAACGTGCCAATGGCATGCTCCTACAGGGCCTGAAACCCAGAATCTTTGACAAGCTAAGCAAACATGGCAAAAGATGGGCTGCCGAGCTACCCTCGGTCCTGTGGAGCCTAAGGACAACGCCGAGTCGAGCCACGGGGTTCACTCCGTTCTTCTTAGTCTACGGGTCCGAGGCTATGCTCCCAACCGATATTGAATACGGGTCCCCAAGACTAAAGGCTTACAACGAAAGAAACAATGACGCCACAAGACAGGACGCCCTCGACCAGCTCGAGGAAGCCCGAGATGTGGCTCTGTTGCATTCTGCCAGGTACCAGCAGGGTCTCCGACGCTACCACGACAGACACGTCCGCAAGCGAGACCTCAACATCGGCGACTTGGTGCTACGGCGGAACCAGAACACCAAGGGGCGCCACAAGCTCACGCCACCATGGGAAGGACCGTACATCATCGCAGAAGTACTAAAGCCGGGCACCTACAAGCTATCCAACGAGAAGGGCGAAACCTTCACCAACGCTTGGAACATTGAACAGCTACGTCGCTTTTTTCCTTAGAAGGCCTCGAGGCCCTGTATTTCCTTTTTCATCAATAAAGAATACAGCAATATTAAAACTTTCGTTTTACGATGAGGAAGGATCAACTCTGCACTACCAGAATCGACCCTCCCTCGGGGGCTACAAGGGGGGAACCCCCCAGTCCCTGAAAAAACTTGCACTCTTTTTTAAAAATTTAAAGAACCGCCTCTTAGATCGACGGCACCGCAGAAGCGCCCTAAGGTTCGAAAGGGCCCTCGAGCCAGGAGTATCACCTACGCCTCCGGGGCTACGGTACCTCCACTCACCCCTCACGCCTTCTAGGGGCACGACTGCATGCTAAGTAGATCTAATAACGGTTCATAACTTTGAAAAGAAGTACACCCCCTGTCGCTTAGATCAGGTTCTTACACGATCTGCGAGGCCGCAAGAGCACTCTGAAGCTCGAGGGCAGTCAAGCCGCGAGATCACCCACGCCTCCTAGGCTACGGTACCCTCACTCCCTCCCCCGCGCCAAAGGAAGCGACTGCGTGCTAAGTAAATCGTACGAGAACACAATCCAAGCGATAAAGGGAAGAAAAGCTCGAATAAAACTAGATCCACCACGAACTGGTTTATGTTTCGAGTTCTTAAGGCCCCTAAGGCCACCACGACCAAAATTCAAAATAACTAATTTATTACATGGGCCTCCGTGCCCAGTTCTGGCTCACAGGTCTTCGTCGTCAGCAGGCGGGACCACCTCAGGCTCAAAGAGCGAGGCCAGACGGCTCCCAGGCCCCTCCGCGGCTTCGATCAGCTCCAGGCAGGCGTCTTCATTCTCCGCGTCCGTCCGCTCCGGGTCTGTGATGAAGCCGTCGGCAACAAGCTCCATGTCGAATACAAACCCCGAGCGGACGACGGCCAGCGCCCTCTTCACGCCGTGGTGGAGGCTGTCCCGTATCTTCTCCCGGGCAAGGTGACCTAGCGCCGCCATCCGACGGATGAAGGAGTTCCCTGGAGTGTCTTCTCCGGTGTCGGCGTCGGGCTCGACCCCCAGACCGTCTCACACCGTGGTAATCGCGCCCTCGAGCAGCTGGGTCCTCCGGGTCTCGGCTTCGAGGAGGCTCTGCAGGGAATTGGCGGACGAGTGGGCCTCCCGGTTCTCACTCTCCAGCTCTGGAATGCGACAAGCCAAAATTAGCACCCGGTACGAGGCCTCGACGGCATAACTACAACAAGTCATACTTACCCTCGACGTGGGTCTTCAAGCCCGTAACCTCGTCGCGGAGTCCCCCGCACGTCTGCTCGAGCCCCAGAAGGGCACTGTCCTTCTCACGGATGGTCGCTTTCAGTGCCTCGATCTCCTGGCGGGCGGTTTGGAGCGCCGCGTCCTTCTCTTGAACGGCCCCGTTCAGCCCCGAGATCTCGTCCTTCAGCGCACTAAACCGGGCCGTGACCTGCCCGATTTGGACGTTGAGGAGGTCACGTTGACGGCTGACCTGGGAGACATCCTCCTCGAGCTCCTTGACCCGCGCCGCCAGGGGCTCGAGGTCCCTGCGAGCCTGGGCAGCCTCTTCCCGGACCTTGTCCACCTCGGTGCGCATTGAGGCTTCAGCCGCCCAGGCCTGGATCGTTTCCTCCTTCACCGTCGAGAAGGCGGTGCGCAGCTCCGCCATCTCAGCGGTCCGATCGGCGAGCCTCTTCTGGGTCTCCTCGACCAGGGTCCGTTGCCGGGACAGCGACGCCCACACGCCACTCTCACCTCGGATGAAGAGCGACTTGCGGCGGGAGCACTCCTTCAGTTCCTAATTCAAGAAAAATAAAAAAAAAATAATAAAGTGGCCGAGGAAAAGAGAGCCCCTAGGACCACGAAAAAGCTAAGTGGATCGACCATACCTCGGTGGCATCCCGTATACCCCGCGAGACAGCGTCAGTCGCCACGCGGAGTAGCCGATCGAGGTGCTGGCGGACGCCCTCGAGGTACTGCCAGCGATGCACCTCATCCCTGTCATTCAGAATGAGGATAGGCTCGGCGTCGGGGTTCGCGGCGTCCCTGAACTGAAGGGGCGGCCCCCCCACCTCGGGATCTCCTCCTCAGCCCGCGCTATCGCCAGCGCGGCGAAGTCAGGCCACGACGTTGACGACGCGGCTGGGGCGCCTCCCGGCCCCGTCGAAGGGCCGGCCTCGTTGGCCTCGCCCGCAGCTCCCGCGGCCCCGGCGGAGGTCGAGGCATCAGCTCGACTCGTGGCTTCGCCCCCCTCGACCCCCATTAACTGCTTTCCTCTGTCTAGGGGGGCGTCATCAGGGGCAATGACCACGGGCACCCGCCCCTCGGCGGTGACCGGCCCCTCGGCAACCAGTACCTCTGGAGCTGGCGCCTCCGCCGTCGACGCCTCCGGGGCCGGTACCTCGCCCGTTGGCGGCTCGGAAACCGGCGCTCCGGCCAACGGCGCCCCCGCAACCGGCACCTCGACCTCCGGCGCCACTTCTTCCGGGGCTCCGGTAGAGGGCTCGACGACCTCGCCCTCCGCCGTGCCCACCGGCCGCGCCGGCAGGTCTTGCTGTGGCGGCGGCCCCCTCGCCGGTGCCACCTCTTGCTCCGGTGCCGGTGCAGCTCCCTCCGCGGTCGCATCGGCACCCGCCCTTTCCACGGCCGCTTCAACGGTGGCCTCGGCCGAGGGCAGCGCCCTGGGCTCCGCCTCGACCGGGCCGGGCGCCACTACCCTCGCCGGGTCTGCCCCCGCCGCGGCAGGGTCGGGGCCGGCGACCGTCGAAGCGCCTGCAGCCTCCTGCTGTCGACGACGCTCCTTCGCGGCCTCGACCTCGCGGACCCAGGCCGCGTCCTGCTCCGCCGACCGGTTGAGGACGGCGGCGCTGGCCCGAAGGGACTTCACGGGGGTGGGCCCCATGTGCTCCGCCTTCCGCTTCAGCCTGTAAAACAAAAAATGAGGTCGGCCGACGATTTCGAAAAAAGACAAATCCCCTTAGCTCGAAAACTCACCCGGAGATCGGCACCAGAGGCCTCGACCCCGCACGGTCCGAGCCGCCCGAGGCGGCAGGCGGCGGCCTCGCGGCAGCCCCACCCGCAGACCGGGCGCTCCGCGGGGCCCTCGCCGGCGCACCACTGCGCGTCTTCTGCGCTTCCGAGGCCAGCTGGCCTCGGGTCCTCACGCCCGACGGTGGCGCCGCCGCCGACGATGTCGGCGCCACCGCCCCCGTCCCCGTCCGAGCTTGCGGGGCCTGGGCTGGGGCAGGCACCCCCGTCGACCCCGCTTGCTGGGTCCGGGGCAAGGCAGCCCCTCCCGCCGAGGGGCCCGCCTCCTTCTTCTCTTCCTTCTTCTTCTTCCTCTCCTCTTCCTCGTCATCCTCCTCAACCTCCTCGACCACGACGACCGAGGAGGATGACCCCGCGATGGGCTCCAGCAGGGGGCGGATATCGGGGAGGCTCCCCAGCCCGGTCGCGGCCTCCTACCGCGACAAGGCATCGTCATCCTCGCCGCTGCTGTCGTCGTCCTCCCCCGACATGGTCTCGGAGGGCGACGGCTCCAAAGGAAGCCCGTCGAGGGCCTGCTGGCGCCGGAGTTTCTTCCGCGCCTCCGCCTCCTTGGCCTTGCGAGCCGCCCGCTTCTTGGTCGACTCCTTGACCTCCTTCTGCTTCGAGGCGTGCTGCCGTCGAGCCTCCCGAGCAGGCTGGTCCTCCGGTACCGGCGGTCGCGTCTCCCGCAGCGCCGACAAGTCCTGCACACCGGCATCGACCGGGTTAAGGGGATCCAAGAAACGAACAAAACCAAAACAAGCGTACCGACTCGAAGAACTTACCACAGGCTCGAACCCCTCAGTGGGCCTCATGGGGAGCCGGTCGACTTCCTCCGCCTTGAAGGTCCCGACTATCCGGCGGGCTCGACGAAGTCCCTCCTCGAGGGTGAGGGCCTCGTGAGACATCCGGCTCCCCTCCAGAGGCGCCTCCGGAGTCATCTGGTCGAGGCGCAGGCGACGCCGGCACAACGGCATCACCCTGCGGCGATGGAACGCCGTCGCTACCGCCGCCGCCGTCAAGCCTCGAGCGCGAAGTTGCTGCAGCGCCGCCAGCAACGGATCCAGGCGCGGCTTCTCGGCATCCGGCACTCCGTACGTCCAGCGGTCCTCCCGGGCGGTCAGCACGCGGCCGGTGTACCTCGGCAACTGGTTGTCGTCGTTGCGGAGGTAGAACCAGCCCTCGTGCCACCCGCTGTTCGAGGAGATGAGGCGAGCCGGGATGTACTGATCCGCCCGGCTCGACCTCAGCTGCAGGACGCAGCTCCCTACCCGCGCCGCGTAGAGGACTCCCTTCTCCCCCGCTCTCTTCGCGAAGAGTTCGCCCTTGAAGAGGTGAAGCCACAGGTTCCACTGCGGCTCCACCCCGAGGTACCCCTCACAGACCGCCGCGAAGATGGCGGCCTGTGCGACGGCGTTGGGGGCAAGGTGATGAAGCTCCACCCGGTAGTAGTGGAGAAGCGCGCGCATGAAGACCGACGAGGGAACGCCGAACCCCCGCTCGTGGAAGCACACGAAGCTCACCACGTATCCTTCCGGGGGCGTCGGCTCCCGGTGGGCCGGCGGCGGCGCTATCCACTCCGGCCGCGACCGGTCCGTCCTCGGCCGCAGCAGCCCGTCTTCGACCAGCTCCTCCAGCCTCCTCTCCGTCACCGAGGAAGAGGCCCAGTCTTCGGCGGGGAGGATTTGGCTCTTTCCGGCCATTGGCGCTGTCGGGAGGGGGATGAGCGGAGGGGAAGGCGGCGGCGGCAGCAGCAGTGTGGGCGGAAGGCACAAGAAGGCTAGGGTTTCCTGAGGCTAAGGATGGCAAGAGCGCAAAGAACCGGAGGGGAACACGAACCCCTGGGTCTCGCCTTTATAGGCCAGGGGGAAGTCCAACGGCCGCGCGAAAAGGTAGGAACAGTTTCCCGCAATAAATGCGCTCACCTAACCGTCCCCCACGTCTTACAGGAGCAAGGCACGTGGTCGTCCCCCACGCTGTAACCGAACGCCACGTCGCCCACTACTGCGCCGATCTCGCCCTAAAAAGGCGCGCCTGGCTAACGAGCGGGGCGAGATCCACGGACGGATATTCCGAGATTCCCATAACGGGCCGAGCCCACTTTAAGTCTCAAGGGAACGAAAGCTGGCCCTCGACCTGGGTTCGACAGCTGCCCTCGAGCGACAGAGCAAGGGACGACCAGGGATGCGCCCGTACATGGCCAGGGCTCGAGCCACGCTCTCGAGGCATCCCAAGACGTATTCGAGGCCAAAGGACGAGGTCGAAGCAGGAATCCCCTCGGGGGAGGCATCGAGCCCTCGGATCCTGTCGCAGGGAACCGACATCCGCACGACCACTCCTTGGCATCTTTGAAGAGCGCCTCCGGGCCACAAGCCGACTCCTAACGACTGGAGCACGGGCTCTCACTCGAATCTCCCCGCTAGCAGCTCACCGGAGATCGCCGCACTCGCCCAAACGGGGTAGTGCGACGTTCCCCACCCCTCCTCCTCCTCTCCGAAGGAGGAGCGTGAGGGCCGGACAACGAAAGACGGCAGGGACTCCGATCGACCTCGTGCGCGCAAGGCTCGGGGGCTCAGCCGCACCACTTTAAGTCTCAAGGGAACGAAAGCTGGCCCTCGACCTGGGTTCGACAGCTGCCCTCGAGCGACAGAGCAAGGGACGACCAGGGATGCGCCCGTACATGGCCAGGGCTCGAGCCACGCTCTCGAGGCATCCCAAGACGTATTCGAGGCCAAAGGACGAGGTCGAAGCAGGAATCCCCTCGGGGGAGGCATCGAGCCCTCGGATCCTGTCGCAGGGAACCGACATCCGCACGACCACTCCTTGGCATCTTTGAAGAGCGCCTCCGGGCTACAAGCCGACTCCTAACGACTGGAGCACGGGCTCTCACTCGAATCTCCCCGCTAGCAGCTCACCGGAGATCGCCGCACTCGCCCAAACGGGGTAGTACGACGTTCCCTACCCCTCCTCTTCCTCTCCGAAGGAAGAGCGTGAGGGCCGGACAACGAAAGACGGCAGGGACTCTGATCGACCTCGTGCGCGCGAGGCTCGGGGGCTCGGCCGCATCAACCACTCCCTGATAAAACACGAATAAGACCTCGGAGGAGATTTTCTCAATACTCCACCGAGGCCTCGGGGGCTACACCCGGCGGGTGCGCTCGCGCGCCCCCACCGAAGAAGTCCTGAGGGCGCTCGGACGCCCCTACTGGAAAAGCACGCGGCGCTATGACTCCAGTTTATCTCCAGTTCATCGGCAAAAAGCCTCTAGGAGAGTGAACATACACTCACCTAAAGGCTCGGGGGCTACTGTCGGTACCAATAATATAGGGGTACCCACATTTAACGATAATAAAAACTAAAGCAGCTAAGCCACGACAAAGCACAGCCCACTTCAAAAAACGTGCGACAGGTCCGCCTCGTACGAGGCCGGCTCGACGGAATGCCTCGACCGCGTCCTGTCTCCGACTCGTACGAGGCCCCCTCGACGGGAGGCCTCGACCGCGCTCCGACCCGCACGAGGCTCGATCGCCCCCCGGGAGCGCTCCGACTCGCGTGAGCCCGGGTCGAGGCGCTCGACCCCCTCTTTCTCCACCTACCACGGGACAAAAAGTCATGGCATTTAATACAACTACCAACTACCACCTACCGGCATGGCCGCAGCCTGGGTCGACGTGGGAACAATACCAGTGTCAGTCCTCACTGTTTCACCGCCCATCCCGTGATGGGAGGTGAAAAACGTCACTGTATCCACCTTACCGCGCACTGTACGTCACTAGTCACCCTCGAGGGAGGATACGACAAGGCCCGTACACCGCGATTCCAGGGATTCGGACTTATCCGTTCAGCCTCGACCCGGCCTCGACCCTCAACACAGCGCGACAGGGAAGGAAGGACGGTATGGCACGGCGCTCCGGGTCACTTCAGCACCTCGTCTTCTACGACATCACGGTACCCAGGGATGGCCTTCCATTCCTAGGGCACGTCGCTACAGTCATCTCAAACAGGGATCGACAAAACATCGTTTCAAGGCACCACCGTCCTGGCTACCTCTCGCCCTATAAAAGGGGAGGCCGGGGCTCCACAAGAGGACGACAGACGAACAACAAGCCATATACAAGACAAAGATCAACATCTCAAGCAATCATCTTGCACTCTTTCTTTTCTCCTTTGAGACTTGGGCTCGACGCCCTCTCTCGCAAGCTTGTAACCCCTACACAAGCACCTCGGTGCAAGGAAATACAAACCTCTCTCCCCCCCCGCTGGACGTAGGGCCTTCTTTTGCCCGAACCAGGATAAACCCCCGTGTGTTCTCCTTGCATCACCATCCAGAAAAGGGACACGCAGCATTTTACTCGTTGGTTTAGGACCCCCTCGGGTCCGAACGCCGACACTATGTATATTATCCTGCGACAGAAAATTATTTTTTAACATCTTCTGTACAAAAAATGAACATTCGTAATTCTGATTCCACTGTTGCATGTTCATTTTTTTTCCTTTGTTCATATCAGTAATGTACAAGCATAAATATTGGTTTCGGTGTTTTGAGGTTCTGATGCTTTTGATTCATAGAGGATTACCCTGTGAAGCTATTATTTATCTGTCTGGAAACCTGAAAATCTTGTTTAGTAAAAGTTTGTGTCCTATGTGTTTTTTATGCGCTAAAAGGTCTCTGTTATGTTTCAAGCACCCATAAGTGTACTTCTTAGCACACAGAAGAGTTAATACCCTTGAATACCGCCCTCTTCCCATTATTTCCATAAGCATACAATTGGAGTGGAGCTTCCACAGCTTTCTGAACTACTACTATTTATTTTTCTCCAGCTACTACATCCATGGATAAATCTGCACTCTCAACCAGTCAAGCTGATAGTGCCTCTGGAGTTCCAGGAATTACTGTTGACAAATCAGTAGAGTTTTCATATGAAGAACTTTTCAATGCCACAGAGGGATTTAGCATGAGTAACAAAATCGGGCAAGGTGGTTTTGGCGCTGTCTATTATGCTGAGCTCAGGGGCGAGGTTAGTTCAATGTTCAAACTTCTTTTTCAGCTGCATATAATCATATCTGTTCTTCATTTGAAATGTTTTGCTTTGGGGTGTCTCCAGAAAGCTGCCATAAAGAAAATGGATATGCAGGCTTCTCATGAGTTCCTTGCTGAGTTAAAGGTTTTGACGCATGTTCATCATCTGAATCTGGTTAGTGACTTCTTTTTATTTACTGAAACAGAATACTTGATATGCGATTTTCCCTCTAGATTTGTTTACTTTCTCACATATAAAGCCAATAGGCATACATTTATGTTTGGAGTACATGTTACTCTGATGTACACAACAATTCTGATTGTATATTTTGTCATTACTTGTATAGTTGTTTATTTTGCCTGGATTTCAATATTCTCCTTTGAATTCTAATTGACATGGAGCAGAAAAGTTCTGAAACAATTTAATTATTTAAACTTACTTCATAGGCAAGGACGCAAGGTTACTAGAAAATTAACATCCTATGGATAAACTAGCAACTTTTAGATGAGTGTCTGGCTGCCCTGATTGTGGGAAGTAGGAACTCTCAAGAGCACAATAGTATGGGATGCATGCCTTGATGAAGTGCTTTTCGTTATTGTTAACTTTTACAAGTCACATTTAACTGGGAAAGAGTGTCACGAGTATCAATATCAGTTCAGGATGAGATTGTGTGTTATCTTGCTCATTGATGATGGATAGCATAACCCTTGTGCACATCGATATCTTTCACGTAATTTAAATCAAAGTTGAGGAAATGTATGAGTTTAATCCTTGCATCTTGACCTTGTATTCCTGCCTTTCCTTCCTTTCAGAATTGTATTAGTTTTGTGTGGGTAGGAACAATCATGTAATTTCCCTGTTATCTCCATTCAAGTTAATCCTTGTATCTTTCCTTTTGCTGTAATTACCAATGTTTATTTCACACAGGTGCGCTTGATTGGTTTTTGCACCGAAAGTTCCTTGTTTCTTGTATATGAGTTTATCGAGAATGGGAACTTAAGCCAGCATTTGCGTGGAACTGGTAATGTGTCACCTCTTAGCTTGGCTGGCTGGTGTGCCTATCTGATGCTTCCTGCAAATTAATCACCACACATGTTCATGTAGGTTATGAGCCTCTGTCTTGGGCTGCCAGGGTTCAGATTGCACTAGATTCAGCAAGAGGTCTTGAGTACATTCATGAACATACTGTTCCAGTGTACATACATCGGGATATCAAATCAGCAAATATCTTGATAGACAAGAACTACCGTGCAAAGGTTTGACTAGTTCATGGCTCTTTTTAAACATGTTTCCTGAAACCTTGATGAAATAATTATGCCTACCTTCCAGGTCGCAGATTTTGGTTTAACAAAACTTACACAAGTTGATAATACATCACTACCCACACGTGGAATTGTGGGCACATTTGGTTACATGCCTCCTGAGTACGTGTCTTAAATGTTTATATGCCATGGCATGGTTGAGCGATTCCAGAGTACCACCATCCGTTATGAATGTTTTTTTTTTCGAAATTTCCGTGATGAATGTTTATATTTTTTTGAAAATTTCCGTGATGAATGTTGACATCTATGGGGTCTGTCATTTGCAGATATGCTCGGTATGGTGATGTTTCTCCAAAGGTCGATGTTTATGCCTTTGGCGTTGTTCTCTATGAACTTATTTCGGCCAAAGACGCTATTGTCAGATCAACTGAGTCTTCCAGTGATTCAAAGGGATTGGTTTATCTGGTAATTGTTCTGCTAAATCAACTCTTTTACATTCTATTTCTATGGAATAGACCAGTGGTCTAGTTAAACACGGGCGCTAGCTCTAGTGTTGGTTTGGCTGCCATTGTCATTGCGTAAATGCCAGAGTTCATGGCCAATTTCTTGAGGAAAGAAAAAAAAAATCTGCTCTTGTGCTTCATTACCATGAGGGCATTTGTTCCCAGTGTAAAATCTGCATCAGTAGTTGAATACATCCAGTTTTGAATAATTGTTTTGACCTGATCATCTGTTATTCCTTTGAGTTGTATGTTTACAAACGAGGCATACCTGCTCTCGTTTGTTGTCATGTGTTCGTGGATGATTAGGCAATAGACAATAGATCAAACTCTGTTTTTTTTTTCTTGCAAGCATATTTGTAACACCTTACTGCAAAGTGCAGTTTGAGGAGGCTCTAAACACACCGGATCCGAAGGAAGGCCTTCAAAGACTGATTGATCCGGCGTTAGGCGAGGATTACCCCATCGACTCAATCCTCAAGGTTAGGACCACACAGAGACTGATCAATATAATGCTTCTGCAGAATTACCTTTACCCTCTTTGCTATGTTCGCAAAATTCCCAGCCTAACGCATCATTTGCCCTTTTGGCAGATGACAGTCCTGGCAAGGGCGTGCACGCAGGAAGACCCCAAGGCGAGGCCCACAATGAGATCCATAGTCGTGGCGCTGATGACGCTCTCATCGACGAGCGAGTTCTGGGACATGAACGCTATCCAGGAGAACCAAGGTCTGGTGAACCTCATGTCTGGGAGATGACTCTCTCTTGTGATATTCTACCTGCCTGCCTGCTCCTGGGTAATTGTACATTAGGGCCCATTTGTGCCGCCTGCTGATGGCCAGAGAGGAGGGCAGCATTGCTCAGCACCACTGTAGGTATTTACAATGTAATTTCTTCTGTCAGTCTAGGGTTTTGTCTCGTGTTGGTTTCTTTCATTTTACTCCTGGAGAGCTGTGTGAGTTTACTCGAGTGAACAGCTCTGAGTTATCTGCAAGATGTCTAATTTTACATGGGAATGCAAATAAATGATCTCCTGTAGATAGATAATCCTTGATAGTACATCCGTCTAAAATGAACCCATTACCCATGTATACCGGTCGGCTTGTTCCCCTTTGTCAAGTGCACGGACATTGGTTCTCAGTTGTATTAACATTAACAAAGCAGATCGGCGAGAGCGCTACAAGATGAATGGCTAGCTGCGGCTGCTGCAGTGCTGCTGCTGAATTGCTGATATCCCAGGAGCGCTATGGCCATGCTTGCCAAGCTGAACAGAAAATACTATATGTCACACAAGCTACTAGAAGACATCCTGCTGCGCACCTATGATAAGAGATTTGATGTGTTTTCGCTTGGATGGTTTTGTTTTGGATTCTGTAACACTGTTGACATTCATTTAATATCATTTTCAATTTATTTAAAGAGTAAAGTGCACCAGCGGTCCCTAAACTTGCGCTGCTGTGTCATCCCGGTCCCTAAACTCGCAAATCGACAGTTTAGGTCCTCAAACTTGTTCATTTGTGTCATCTGGGTCCCTAAACTTGTTCTGCGGTGTCATCCCGGTCCCTAAACTTGCAAAGCGACTGCTTAGGTCCTCAAACTTGTTCGGTTGTGTCATCCAGGTCCCTAAACATGGTTTTGAGTCTCATCTGGGGTCCAAACAGGGCGATCTAAAAACTTAATATCAAACAATAATTCATAACTATTTCATATGAACTCAAATAAGGACAAACTTTATATCAAAATTATAGCCCTCGACGCGATCTAAAACCTTGTAGTTGAAATTTTTTTTATTTGAAGTCGTTTAGTATCCCAAAATATTATTGTAAGTTTGAAGTTTACAGATTTAAATTTTAAATATCAATATCTATAAACTTATAATACTATTTTGGGATACTAAATGACTTCAAATAAAAAAATTTCAACTACAAAGTTGTAAAAAACTTCAAACTATAACTTTCATATAGACCATATCAATATCCAAGATTGTTTGATAATTTGAAATTTGAAATTTCAAAATCTATAAACATACAATAATATTTTGGGATACTAAACGACTTCAAATGAAAAACTTTTCAACTACAAAGTTCTAGATCGCGTCGAGGGCTACAATTTTGATATAAAGTTTGTCCTTATTTGAGTTCATATGAAATAGTTATGAATTATTGTTTGATATCAAGTTTTTAGATCGTCCTGTTTGGACCCAGATGAAACTCAAAACCATGTTTAGGGACCAGGATGACACAATCGAACAAGTTTGAGGACTTAAACAGTCGCTTTGCAAGTTTAGGGGCCGGGATGACACCGCAGAACAAGTTTAGGGACCCAGATGACACAGATGAACAAGTTTGAGGACCTAAACGGTCGATTTGTGAGTTTAGGAACCGGGATGACACAGCAGCATAAGTTTAGGGACCGCTGGTGCACTTTACTCTATTTAAAAAAATAAATTTTGAAAAAATAGGTCTTTTCCTCTTTGTTTCGTACCTATATGCCCCACCAAATTAAACGGGAGATAATGTCACATATGTGACTAGAACCATCTTGCCGTGCATCTGTGATAACATTTTTTCGTTCTGCCATTCTGTGCATTTTTTCTATGATGGATCGTTAGATCAAATATGCTCATAGTTGGAAGGAAATGTTCCACGTCCAAGGGAAAAAAGTTCTATAGCAAAATGGTTCCCACTCCATGCGTGTGTATACGTGTGGTGTGAATATTGAGTACGTGGGTCATGTGCGTTCAAGTTGTACCTAATAAAAAAATAGCGATATGATGTGCCCCTGCGACATGCGTCGTGTGGTTGCAGCCAGGCACCATGCATGTCGTTATTGTGTGTATATATAACGGTATATTAAAGTCATTCGCCGTGTATATATTCCATTCCTGCGGAAAAAATTATAGGATAACGTGCACCAAATCAGACGATTTAAGCTTGATTAAATCTATATAAAGATATTACTAATATTTATCACACTAAATAAGTACTAATAAATTCTTCATAACTGTACAGAGTCAACTCGTGTCCATCAGCCGCCGCCTGCGTTCTATACTTCTGCCTGGCCGAGCACGCCTCGCCCCCGGCCGTCGATCCGCCCCCTGCCGCGCGTGGATGTGAGGTACCTAACTCCCGAACTCGTCGTCCTTCTCTCTCCCGCGCTCTCATTCGATCGCGCAACATCTCCGGGTTTCCGCCGCCCAATTTGAGATCGAACCTCTCTCTCTCTCTCTCTTCTCTTTTTGGCCAACTGTTAGTTTGATTCTGGGCTCTGGCCAAGACTACCTCACCAGTCGGGACACCAAAGTCTCCCTCGCCGTCGCCGACAGCAATGGCTTCGACCTCCAGCAAGAAGAGGAAACAAGCTTCTCCTCCGGCAGGAACGAAATCGATCCCGTGGAAGAGGAAGCGTGCTTCTCCGTCGGGGCCAATCGGGGACTATGAACTGATCTCATTGCTGCTTGAAACTCCCTCCGGCTTTGCCATTTTCGCTATGTATGGGCGCCACTTCAACGACCCAGACGCGCTGGAGAATATTTGGGCACACTTCGGCGAGGAGTATAGGGCAAAAGATATCGTTTGGCTGAAAGAGTTCAAAGCTTTCGAGGACAAGTCCAGTGCCATATACTGGTGTTAATGGGGAACTTGCTGGTATGATCATGAGATGTTGCTACCCTTCACGGACATTGGCCGTCGGAAATATGGAATCCAAAAGAATCATTGAGAAGAGCTTGCCTGCACGTTGTCTGTTCAATGAAACTGTGATGGAGGCGATGTGGGGCCTGAAGAATCTCATGCACGTTTTAGTACCAGCAGAAAAACTCAAGCTGACAAAGAAAGATCGCCTACCAATGAGCCAAGGACTAAAATGGCTGCTGGATCGTTATGGCTTCGGTGTGAAACCAGAGATGGTCTCCGAAGCAATGATTATGGCGGCATGTATCTTGTATGATTCTGATATTTGTGAGAGGAAACTTTCTACCCCGCTGCGCAAAGGTGGTGACCTCCTTCAGGTGGTGTCTGGCATTAACTTGTAAGGGTTGGGATTTGATCGAACTTGCGACGGCTCTGAAGATCATACGTGACCCTCCAGGAACAACTTTGGCTGAAACAGAGTTGTTTACAGGAGATGAGCTATCAATGTTGTTGATGGATGCACATCAACAACAACAACAACATAGCCTTTTGTCCCAAGCAAGTTAGGGTAGGCTCGAGATGAAACCCAAAAGAGACAATAAACAGGGAGATACATAAAGGGACATAAATGACACAAGACAGAAAGAGGTCACGGTCCAGGCACGTTGATTGCCAGTCTCCAAGCGCTCCTGTCCATAGCTAAATCCTTAGAGATATTCCACTCCTTAAGGTCTCTTACTAAGGGCACTTACTTGGGAGTCCACGAAAGAGTGATGATGTACCGTGATTTTAGGGCTCGGGCCCAAAAATTAATGGTGTTGTTCGTTACAGATGCCAAAAGAACATTTGAAGCCAAAAGAGCATTGCAAGCTAAAAGAAGGGTTATAAAGAAGCAGCTATCTGTGAAGCTTGGACTGTGGCCAAAAAAATACTGGTGGTTTAGGCTCAGTCCAAATAAGTCTCATGTTGCTACTGTGAATGGGTAACTGGTTGGTTTGCATTTGATCTTGGGTGGTATGGTTGCGTGAAGCCACCATGAACCCAACTGTTAGACATCTTGTGTTTGTGTTTCGGTTGCTGCACTGGGAACTTCTATTATGTAATATTGACCAGTGTCTTATTTACTCTATCGTGTTTTGAAACTTTACTTTACTCCTACCTCAAAGAAAAGACTACCACACCAGTCACCTCGGTCGGACGGTGCCCCTGTCGTGTGGTTGCAGCCAAGGATGGGCACGCACCATGCATGTCGTTATTGTGTATATAACGGTACGTATATTAACGGCATTCGCCGTGTATATATTCCATTCCTGCGAAAAAAAAATTAGGATAATGCCAAATCAGACGATTTAAAGCTTGATTAAATTTATATAAAGATATTACTAATATTTATCACACTAAATAAGTATTATTAAACTCTTCATAAATGTATTTTTATGGTATATCTATTTGAGTTCAATAAGATAAATAGATTTTTTTATTCTTTTTCCCCTCAGCCCCCGGACTCCCTTGGAGGCCTGGTTTAGTTCGTGAAAATTTTTATGTTTAGCTACTGTAGTACTTTCGTTTTTATTTGGTAATTAGTGTTCAATTATGGATTAATTAGGCTTAAAAGATTCGTCTCGCGATTTCCAACCAAGCCGCATAATTAGTTATTTTTTATCTATATTTAATGCTCCGCGTCCATAAATTCGATGTGATGAGCCGAAAAGAAAATTTTTGGAAACTAAACCGGTCCTGAGTTTGGGCCGAGGCCACAAACCGCCAAAGCCCAAAACCTCTGCTGGAGACGCGAGTCAGCCGTGCTTCTTCGTCCCCCAGCGGCCCAGCTGCAGAGGCGAGCTCGACCCGGAGCCGGAGTGCCTGTCGCCGGCGCCGCCTCGGATTGCGACGCCAACGCCCGTCCGTCGAGGATTCTGTCGAATCGGCTCCATATAATATACGGAGTACTAGAAAATTAGCAATGGCGCTCCCGCATCGTCCTTTTTTTGGCAAGTCAACTCGTGTCCGTCAGCCGCCGCCTGCGTTCTGCCCGAGCACGCCTCGTCCCCCGCCGTCGATCCGCCCCCTGCCGCGCGTGGATGTGAGCCGTGAGGTGAGCCTAACTCCCAAACTCGTCTTTCTCTCTCCCGCGCTCTCATTCAGTCGCGCAAGAGCAAGATCTCCGGGCTTCCGCCGCCCAACTGTTAGCTTGATTCTGGGCTCTGGCCAAGACTCACCAGTCACCTCAGTCGGACGGTGCGTCCTGGTCGTTGGATCGGCATCGCATGACCCAGGTGCGCGCTTGACCGGAGTCTACCTGGCCGTAACCATGGACTCTGCGGCCATTTGCAGTTTGGCCCTTTTCTCACGCGCGCAGCTCGCCTGTGTATCGCAGCTTTTGCTCGCAAACCTTTGTAGCTTCAATGAGTGGCTGAGTCTAGTTTGTATAAAAGATCCATAATTTATGTTTCTTCTCAGTTATTATGCCTCCTGCTGCCTTGTTTAGTGGTTAGTGCTGTTTGAGGTGATGATTGGTATACTGTTTTATTGTTCTTTGTAAAATATAAACATTTTCCATGTGCAAAATATATATATACAAGGGACGATTGCATCTGTCCCGTTTGATATTATTCATTTTTTTCTGTCCATCCACATGTTGTTAATTCTGATACTATATATGATATATAGCATATATAGGCTTATCCTTTTTCGAATCAACAACACATTCTTGGAAGAAGGATGAACAATCTAATGTGCCAAAAAACAAGAACATGCGATGATGCTCGTGGTGAAGATGCAATCCATGAGTTTGGAGTGCCAAGAGTTCGGTTTGAAGACCTTCCAATGGTATGTCCAACTTCATCCTTTCTTCTTTTCTCTTCGATCGGGGGCTTTGTTCTTGGTGTATATACATATAGATGATACTTCTAAACTTCAGGCTAATGCATGGATGTGGTATATGTCATTGCTGTAGGATGTCGTGTACAGAATTATGTCCAAACTCCCGCCAAAAGAGTTTGCAAGGGCTAATGTTTTGTCAAGTAAGTTGAGATGCACATGGTCTGTGTGCCCCAGGTTGACTTTTGATGGTTGTCATTATTTGCGCGAGCACACTGGAAGATTCATCCATGAGGTCAATGCTGTTCTACAGAAACACCATGGGAAGGTGGTTGAAACACTTGAAGTCAGGATGCATCTCATTGATAGCCTACTAGTTCACCATCTCAATAATTGGGTTAATTTTGCTGCCTCGTCAGGGACAAAGAACCTTACTTTGGATCTAAAGCCCATAGATTTTTGGTTCAGACCTCAGCTGGATCGATATGTGTTTCCTTTCCAACTTTTAGACAGTAGAAGTATATCTCGCCTACAACATATGCAGCTTAGCTTTGTATCTTTGAAACCACCTACCCACCATAGAGGTTTCCCAAATCTAAAAAAAACTTCATCTACAGTTAGTGCATGCCTCCAAAAAGGACCTTGGACATGTGCTGTCCCATTGTTGTAATCTTGAGTGGCTATGCATAGACAGATGTTTCCTCAATGATGAACTGGTGGTGAATGGTCCGCTATCCCATCTACTGTACTTGAGCATTGACTGTTGCAGATTTACCAAGGTAGAATTCCATGCTATGAATCTCTCACTACCTTCGAATACTATGGACAGTTTATACCAATTAGACTCAGCCACTCATTGAAGATACAAAGTGCAAATATTTTGTTCTACGAGGCAGTTTTTCAGGATGCCCTTATATCACTTCTCAACGGTCTTCCAAACGTGGAAAATCTAACTTCACGTATTGCGTGGCTAGAGCTAATAAAGGTAAACCCCCCTTATATGAGTCTTGAGGTTTTATGTTTTAACTTATCTGAAAAATTCAGTTCAATGACATTTTATGTTTTATATTTTATATTTTATATTTCAGAAGCAATGGTTGTGGGACAACCCATTGAAGTTTTCCCGTCTTAAGCACTTGCAGTTGTTCCTGAATATACCTGAAAGAAATGAAGATAGCATTCTTTATTCAGTATCATTTCTGAGGGCCACACCTTTTATTGAAGACTTGGAGGTTCATGTAAGTGAGAATTGTATTTTTAAGTTTGTTTTTTATTCTCATCTTATTTCATTTATCTATATTCCTCGAGGAGTTATCAGTTATGCATTCTCCTCTTCTTTAAGTTCTGTGGTGATGTGTCTAAAAAGTTAAGCAGAATTATTTTTCAATTGTTATGCAAGTGTTTATTAGCGAGCTGATTCATTCGTTCGCTGTATTTTGGTAGCTTCTATGAAGCCATATTAGGAGAATATCTGAAACAATTATCCAGACACTATTCGCTAAAAGATTTAGCACTCCTGTTTATCCAACTGGGCCACTGCTGCACAGATTGCTTTCTTCATTTCAGTTGGGTAAAATTATGAGTTGCCTTTGATCGATTGCGTTGCTTGGTGTCATGCTATTTATAGTTAACTATAAACTAATTTCGGTTGCTTGGTACTCAGATTCATTTCTACTTGATTCATTTGGTAATATGATCATTCGATAGCAAAGCCCTACTACCCTACTAACACTTGTATATATTGTATACACAGATAGTAATTTATTTATTGTTCGTTTTAAACTAAGTTTGCCAACACCTAAGTTCTTAGCTGCATATGCATTGGCCTGGTAACAGGCCAAAAGTTCGGCCTACAAATCATTATTAGGATTGGGCCGGAAATGGCAGGCTGAATTTTATTTGGGTGAGTTGAATTCTGAAAGAGCCCAATACGCGTTGTCCCATTACCCACCCTCCGCGCTCCAATTTCACCATATGATCTAGGGCACCCAAATTCATACACATACTATAAATAAAATAATTGAACCATGGATAACACTGTTCTGTTTACCTTTGCAGTTTGGTGGCACTACATCTTTATGGTTGGCAGATGTGGGTCCTCGTAGGCAGGACATTGAGCAATGCAATCCTTACAGTTGTTTGAAGAAGATGTGCATTACAGGATTCAAAGGGGCAAGAGGGCAAGTCGAATTTATGTTACACGTCGTCGAAAATGCTCCTGCACTGGAGGTTATAACTGTGGATGCACATCAACGTAGTACTTCTGCTGGTGATCTTTGGACGATAAAGAGTGGACCACCGCCCTTTGAGGAAGCTAAGAGGATTGCTAGGACATGCCTAAGTAGAACAATCCCACCAAGTCCCAAGCTTGATGTTATTTAGTTTAATTAATGTGTGAAGGCGGGGATAAGATCGCAGCGTCTTGACTGCTGAGCATAGTAGTACTATGTAGTTATTGGTACATCAAGAGTATTTTTAATTTGTAAATAACTGCCATTGGCACTGTTTTCATTTGAAATGATGGTTTGTTTGATAAAAATGACCTGGGTCCTGGGGGAACCGTGAACCCGTCCTCCGCTACGGGAATAGAGGGACACCGCGCCGGTCCACACGTCAAAGTCCATGTCGGTCAGGCACTGCACAAACACCCTCTTCGGCTCTTCACCATCATGCCCGTGCGCAGCCCGCCGGCCGCCCACCAGCTGCATGATCTTGCTGCACACGCACCTGCAGGTTCGCGCCCTTCTTATGCTGCGCCATGGATTCCACCAGCGGCCGCAGCTTCTCCTTGAGCTTGAGGCTCGTGCCCAGAGACGAGGAGCCCCAGTGTGATGGCTGCCGAGGCCGCTGTGTGTCCACAGCGCGCCGGAGAGCTCTCACACGGCGGTCCAGGCCGCCCTCAGCGGCCAGCGCCACGCCACAGCAGGAGCTCGGCCGACTCGTCGTGCTCCCCCTTGAGCTAGCGCTGCGGCGATCAACTCGTGGGGCTGCAGCCGCAGCACCGCGTCGTCCGGCCGCGGGCATCCTGGCGCGGCCGGTGCGCACACCTCGACCTCGTCGAAGAAGTCGGCCACGCGGTGCTTAATTTGCCGTGCTTCTGGAATACCTCCCACTCCATGTACTTGTTCATCGCCATGGAAGCCACGCGCGCGTACGGCAGCGGCTCTTCAAATAAACTTCAAACTTGCACGCCCACATGTACACGCCTGGCCGGGAGCCCGATCTCGGCGCACGGTGTCGCCCACGCGCAGGTGTTCGACGTCGGACCTGGGCATCTCGGCGAACATCTCAGCAACGCCATCCTAGAGGAAGCGGAAGGCCTCGTAGCGCGAGCTTGGCAGCCTCGAACTCACGTTCGCTGCGGGCCACGGCGGCGCTTCATGCCGTGGCAGTGTACCGTGTACGTTCTGCACTTCTGCTGCTTGCGACGGTCGCCGTCTTCGGCCTCGCGGACGACGTGGTAGAGGATCTCGGGAGGTCCTTGAGGCAGCCAAACCTGCTGGCGAAGGTGTTGAAGTTTCCGGCGAGCGTCTTCGGGTCGGGTGGCGCGCGCGCATCCAGAGCGTGTCGGCGACTCGGCGTAGAAGCCTTCCGTGTCGGTGCACAGGCCGCGCGCGCATGCCGTGGAGGTGGTAGACGAGCCAGGGCGGTGCGCACGTCGCAGGACCACGCAATGTCGAGGTGTAGGCTAGCGCCCGACCTGACACATGGCGCCTCATTGGTCACGCACTCACGCCTCCGTACGCCACGGGTGAGATCGACGTCCTCGTCGGAGGATGACGACGCCTCGCGGATGTTGGTGTTGAGGGTGGCCACGGCCACGGAGGGTCCATGACTGGTGGCCATGGCGAATCACCGAACGCACCGCCGGCGACAACGCCTCCATCCAAGTCGACGCCCTTCACGCCTTCATCCAACCATTCTCTATCCAGGCGCCGCCGCTGCAGCCGGATAACCCCGTGCTGCCGTCTTCGGAGCTCGTCGGCGTCCGTGACGGGGTGGCTCGACTGCATGGCAGCCGTGGCAGCGAGGCGCAGCGGCGTGGGCAGGCTCGTCGGCGCGTGCGGGCAGCAGTGTGGGCCGCGGCGGCGAGGCGAGGCGAACGCAGGGGCGGGCGCGACTGTGGGCGGGCTCGGGCTCGGCGGTGAAGGCGCGTGCAGGCAGCTACAGTACACATCCGTGGCGAGGTGGGCGGCACCGACGGTGAGGACGGACATGGATTCGACGGCGTTCTTGGATGGATGCGGGACGACGTCGCGCGCGGGCGCGTGCGATGCCACTGTCCTCGACATGGGCGGCCATCGTCGAGGAGGCGCTCGATGGCGGACGTCACGTGGCTGTTACGTCCAACGTGCTTTGGTTATCCTGCACGGGATCACACTGGTCCCACTGGATGCATGTGCCCAGCTCAGGGGGAAAAAATTGTATGCACTGGACGCGTGATGTAGATGAGTCCCCGTGCAGCACACTAGCGTGGCGGCCGTTGTTTGAGCCACCAGTGTTGCCACGTACTGCGTGCACGGACGGTCGCGGGGCCATGGGACCGCGACCGAGCCCGTCAGTGTTGGGGCCGCGGCCGTGACGAGGTGGCTCGCCGGCATGGGCGGCGAGGCGGCGCAAATGAAATGGTCAACTAACTGCAGTGGCGTGGGCGGGCTCGACGACGCGTACGTCAGCGGCTCCTCAAAATTGCACGCGCACATGTACACACCTCCGCCGGGAGCTTGAGTGCCTTCAGGCCTTGCCGCAGCGGCACCAGCACCTCGCGGCGGAGCCGGTTGGCCGGCCCTAGCTTCTTCCCTTCCAATAAACATATCTAGTGGGTGGGTGCAACCATTTGAACATGAATATTCTTAGTCTTATGATTCTTAAGATATATTTTCTCCATCCCAAATTATAAGTCATTTCAAGAATCTTGGAGAGTCAAAATATCTCAAGTTTGACCAAATTTATATGATAAGATAATAACATTTATGATATCAACTAAGTATCATTAGATTCTTCATTAATTATATTTTTATAGTATATCTATTTGATGTTATAAGTCTTTGTAATTCTTTCTATAATTTTGGTCAAACATGAGATGTTTTGACTCTCCAAGATTCTTGAAATGACTTATAATTTGGGATGTAGGAAGTATATTGTAGCAATCTTGATGTCATATCAGTTCTGTAGCATGTATCAGTGCATTCTGATATCTCCTCTTTTGTTGTTTTGTGCTTCAGTCCTCTACGCATTTTTTGGGCTACGGCTCCTGTACATTGCTTGGAGGTCAGATTCCAAGGCATCACAGAAGAAGGAAATAGAAGAAGTATGTGGATTTTCTTACATGAAATTGTTACTTTCTTTTCATTTCCATGCTAAGCATCATCCATCTTTGCTAGATATAGCATAAACACATTTTGAGTTCATAACTGATTGGACCTTTCTGACCATGGACTACTCTCTATTAGACCTGTTACAACATCAGTAGGATATACTTATGCTTGAAATATGATACGTATTTAGCTGCTGGTGTCAAGAGCAACTCATTGTTCAGACTGCTAATTGGTTGTCAGTGACTGTTGGAACACTCTTTTTCCAGACTATATATAGGTAGAGGAAAAGCTGGAAGCAGGCCAAGGGAAGTCAACATTTAGGCCTTGCTTAGTTCCTCCCATAAAACTTTACACCCTATCACATCGGATGTTTGGATACATGTATGGAGTATTAAATGTAGACTTAAAGAATAACTAATTGCACAGATTACGTGTATTTTGCGAGACGGATTTTTTTAGCTTAATTAGTCCATGATACAATGTTGTGCTACAGTAAACATATGCTAATGATAGATTAATTAGTCTTAATAAATTCGTCTCACAGTTTACAAGCGAGTTCTGTAATTAGTTTTTTATTAGTATCCGAACACTCTTTCCGACATCCCATGAAATATTCGATGTAACACCTAAAAACTTTACACCCCTAGAACTAAACAGGGCCTTAGACGTGTTTTCTCGAGATTCTGCACTCCTATTTTCCTGGAGGTAGGTTTCCCTTTGCCTTTCTCCTCATTTTACACTTTCATTTCTCTGAAACTTGGATTTACTGGCTTCTGCTTTTGTGGTGGATGGTCAAACCTTGTGCGATCCTTCCCCTTAGAATGTCGTAGAATCCTTTCTGACCTTGCATGTTTCTGTTAACACTAGATAATGTAACCAAACATATTGGTACTGATGCTGCAGCAGTGCAAGTGTATTGCTCGCTTTCCTGTATGACGTATTGCCTATTGATTTCAGTCATTTGTGTTGACCTTCTTGGCGGAGTGGGGTGACCGAAGTCAGATAGCTACGACAATAGTGGTACGGTTCGATTTCCCTCTCTTCAAATTGAAGTTTCCAGCTGTCTCTTCATCCAACTTCATAACTGAACTTGAAGAACGGTCGTCAATGCAGCTGGCGACCCACAAAAATGCGGTCGGAGTTGCTACAGGAGCGACCTTGGGGCACACCACCTGCACGTCAATCGCGGTGGTGGGCGGCAGCTGTTAGGTTGATCTCCTCCGAGTCAGGCCCAACGGCCGACTCGGGCCTTGATCTACGCCCTGGTCGGGGGCGTTCAACCCATGAAGGTTGGTGGGCCCCCGTCACACAATTCTATAAAGAGGAGGTGGGGCCATGAGCTCTGGTCACGAGGTTCACCCCAGTCGCCACACCCCACTCCTAACCCTAGTCCGATCGAGGGAGCACTGCCAGCGGCGGGAAGCTCTGCCACCAAGTCCACCGCCGCCTCTGCTCCACGCCGCGACGTCCACTGCACCACCGGCGTCGCCACTGTTTCCTCGCCACCGCCACATCCTCGTCGGTGCTACTGCGACTTCTACGCCGCTCGAGGGAGTGGACTCGGACAGGATCTGTCAAGGTAATTATGGGCAATTTCCTATCCCTAAAGAAATGTACCTTCTAGATCTACTCACTGTGATCCGCATAAAACCACATTGGTACCGGAGCTAGTCAATAGTTAAATTAGTGGTAGATCTAGATTTTGGGGAATGAAAATAGAAAGAAAAGATGACCGATCAAATCAGATCGGGATAGAGGCGTAACCCTAACCCTAAGAAAGGGATCAGAAGAAAGGATGGAGGGGAAGGGGACCTACCAGGACCTGTTTCCCCGCCGTCATCCCCGCCACCGTGCGGGAAAGTTCACCAACAGAACCCGAGCCGCCGCAGCAGCGTTTTGTGCTGACAGAGAAGAGGAGGGGAAAGACAAAGGATAGAGATGAAAGGAGCCGCCGCTCGCCGGCGCTACGCCGCCGCACGCTCGCGAGCTCAGGGCACCGTCGCATGGCTGCTTGACGGTGGCGTGCTCAACTGCAAAGGGGAACGCGCACGCCGGCAAGAGGCCCTGTGGCGGCGCCGCACCTCACTCCGGGCGCCATGGCCGGCCGCCATAGACCGCTGCTGCTGCTTGTGCGGCGCTGAGCAATAAAGAGAAAGGAAAGAAGTGAAGACCTAGGGTTTTCGGGGAGCCGGCTGGCGCGGTTTTGATCCGGGCGAGTTGCGCGGGCAGCCGTCCGATCGCCTTGGATGGTTGGGATCGCGTCGGGGTGACTGGGCTGCCTCCAGGCCCAGGCGGGAATGTGAATTCCCGGCCCAGGCCCAGGTTGTGGCCTGGGCGCGGGGGGCTGTGGCGCGAGCGCCGTTGGGCCGAGCAGTAGCAGTCCCTTGCTGGGCCGGCCTGCGAACGTGAATGAAAGCGCACGATGAGCCCAGCTGGGCCGTAGGCCGCTGCACGAATGGGCTGTTGGCCTTTTGCACTGGACAGTGCGCAGCGCGCGTGACTGCTGGGCTAGGGCCGCACAGCTCTGGTTTGGGCCAAAAGTAAAGTATGAGCTTGTTTTTGCTTTACTATCTTCAGAAGCTAAACTTGATGTCCTTCTGAAAAGTAAACAATTTTCTTTTACATGTTTTACTGTAAAGTTAAAGTTTATTGTCTTCTCATTAAATCGGTTCCAATGGGAGGATTTAATTTTGAAGACCAGTTATAGTTATTCAGTAATTGATCCTCCAATTAAAGTTGGAACCAACGAAAAAATTTAATTGGAGGAATAATCAATTTATAGTTAAGATAAATTATAATATTGTTATTTTCTGACCAACGTTGATGATAACAATATTATAAGTTTATTTATGTGTTTAAGTTTAAAGTTAATTATGATATTGTTATTTTCTGACCAATGTTGATGATAACAATATTATAATTCTATGAGTTTTATGTTTAAAGTTTAAATCTCTGATAAATTTTGCATCAAAGTGACCAATTTTTAAAAAGGAATAGATAAGAAACAAGAGATGCTCCAGAGCGAGCAGAATGTAATGTATTTTCATGTTTTCGCTACAATGATGATGATAATCTTCTAATTAAATTTGAACCAACGGAAGAATTTAATTTTGAAGATGGTTATAAGATAATTGAGTTTTTCATATGTTAATTTTATTTTTGCCCAACGATGATGTGGAATTAATGTATAAGAATGATGTTTTGTTCTATTTCTGCCCAACGATGATATAGAATAGAGCTTAAAGATTTAAAAGCTTAATGTGCATGTCTTTAACCAGACCAACGTATGGTTAATTCCATGCTTATTATTGTTGATTACTGTTGATTAATGTTCTTTAGACAGAGATCTTCATGCTTTCATTCTTGAATGCAGAAAAGAAAGTGATATGGGTACTTGTGACTCAGAAGATGAAAAGTGTAATTTTTTGCAGAAAGAAGACCATTGTGTAAGGGACTACGGTCTCTTTAAAGAATGGCTTCAAAAGAAAAGAATTCTAGGATATTGATCCAATAAATAGAACATTAAGAGTTTATTTTAAAAGATGCATTTTATGTACTCCTTATGAAGAAGAATTTAGTTTTTAGTTTTTATCATCATGATAAAAGATGTAATAAGTAATATAATTTTTAGTCTTAATCATCATGATATGAAATGTAATAAGTGACATGCATGTTTAATTTGACCAACGTCGGATTAAGCAAGTGTGTTAAAGAGTATTCGGATTTATTCCTAAATTTGATGATTGAATATGAGCCAATCCTGGCATTTATGACCCTTCAAGGGAATTATCTCGCATGGTAGGAAAAAGTTTGTGATAGTACCCGCATAGCGGGAAAAGTTTGAGAAAATACCCGTATGGCGGGATAAAGTTGGCATGATACTTATGTTAATCTACCCTGCATGGCGGGAGAAGTTTGGCATAGTACTTGTGGGAGAAAGTTGTGATGACTTATGTGCTTGATAGTGCTCTTCTATTGTGTCATAGTAATTAAGCACTCAATGAGTTTAAGGAGAACAGAAAGTTACAGACGAACCTCAAGATAAAAATGACATGCAAGTGTGACTTGCGAAAGTATTAATGATAAAAGACTCAATTGAGTTCTTGAAGTGAAATGAGGAAAAAATACTCCTATACGAATTAAGAAATAATTTCATTTGCATGATGTAATCATGTGGATGAAGTAAGTAATCAAAATTTCCTCATTCACAAGAGTTCTGAATAGTTTTCAAAATTGTGGTAGAAAAGTTTATACCACATTTTGAGGGGGAGAAATGATAAGAAAGACAATTAAGAAAGTTACTTCCCCATACTTCAGATAATGCGATGCATACTATGTATTGAAGGCAAGAGTGATCTATAAAAGATGAATATGATCGTCGGGGGAGTAAGACGGTCATAATAATGATGCCCCTAGAGTAAAGAAATAGCTAAATTCATGGACCTTTTACAGTTCCAATATAAAGGTAGCATAGTCGGTCAGTATTCATACTGGACGCATTCAGAGTTATTAAGACGGTGTTAAACGCGCCATATGAGTTTTAGCAGATTAAACCCAAAATAAGAAAGTTTAAAGATGAGACAATCTGGGGGAGCATGGTACAAAGAGACCTAACTCTGCAAGGAGGATGAATAATATAAACAAGGATCTTGTTATACAGGACCTTGTAGAATCAATTGTCTTTTGGCAATAAAGATAAAAAAATGCTAGTATCTAAGGCCCTAGAAAGTCTCAAAGAATAAGAAAATCAGATATTTCTGATGACTATAAAGTCTATGTTAGTGAAATTCAAATGGAGGGTAATCCCACCTCATTTGAAGAAGCCATGAGAGACGTTCACTCGTCCAAGTGGCAAGAAGCGAATGAAGATGAAATAAAATCGATAATACCAATAATATTTTGGGATCTAGAATAAATTTCTAAGGAGCCAAAACAGTAGGGGGTCTACAAATCAAATGTGACTCCAAAGGGAATATGCAAAGATGTAAAGCGTGACTTGAAATGAAAGATTTTGTGCGAAGAGAATGAATAGATTACAATGAGTGCTAGTGGCACATCATGATCTGAGTTACATCAGATGAAAGTAAAGACGACATTTCCCAATGTGATTTGTATGAAAATGATTATATGGCACAACCTAGAGGTTTTATCATGGAAAGAAAAGAACGTAAGGGATGCCACCTGTAGGAATCTCTTATGGACTAGAGTAAATCTCTAGACAATGACATTTAAAGTTGAAGAGTCAATTAGAAATTTTGGGTTAAAGAGAATGAGAGGACAATTGTGTTTGTATAAAGTTATAGAATGGGAAATTTATTTCCTAATCCTATATATGTGGATGACATCTTACTTGTTAGTAGTGATGTCAATCTACTGCATGAGAAGAAGTTTTTGTCCTCAAGGTTCAATAAGAAAGTTCTCGGTGAAATATCTCTCGTTATAAGAATTGAAATTTACCGAGATAAAAGAAAAATGGGTATTAAGACTATCGCATAGGCATGCTAAGAAAAGTTTCTAGAGAAATAATGTACCTATGCAGATAAATCTACGCCTGTTCCCATGGTCAAGGGTAATAGTTTTGAGAACTTTAGTGTTCCAAAAGCAATGTAAGATTGTTATAGATGGACGTCATATATGCTTCAGCTGTTGGAAGCTTAATGAGTACAAAGATAAGACCTTACCCTAACACAGTTCACGTATCCGAATTGTTTTGGTAAAAGTCTAGTCCAGATATAGATCACTGGAATGGAGTTAAAATGTCGGCCTCATGCTAAGAAGGAAAGAACAAGTACTCTCAAGTAGTTGTGGGTACAAATGTTGAATTTTGGCGAGATGTTTAGTGAAAGCCACATAGTAGCTAACACTCACAGTTGGAGTTTTATTGTGGAAAAGCTCCAAAGAAACAATTTTAGTATCATCAGTGATGCAAAGTTACAGTATAGCATGATATGAGGCCGCGGGATAGGCAAAATGGTTAAAGAACTTTACCCGGAATTGATAATGGTTGTCAACAACAATAACCATTTAAGTAGTTTACTCCTATGACAACGAGTCAAGTGTGCTGCCAAACACATTGACATTAAAGTTATACGTTGAAAATGAGAAAGTCCAGAATCACACTAAAAGTATTGAACGTAAAAGTAACAAGCAAGTGCTTGCGGATCCATTTACCAGAGGCCTACCACCCAGTGTGTTCAGAGAACACACAGTCGACATGGGTTTATGGTATAGCCTATGATTTCCGGACAATAAAGGGCCCAGAGTTAAAGAATATGTTTTAGAACAGAGGTGTGTATTGTAGCTGTTAAATCTATCAGCAATTGACCGTGATGATGAAGCATGCTCTATACACTAATCTATGATGGAACAAATAAAAGTGAAAGAAATTAAAGTCAAAGTTTGAAGTTAAAGTATAAGTTGAGATCAAGGAGGAGAATGTTAGGTTGATCTCCTTCGAGTCAGGCCCAATGGCCAACTCAAGCCTTGATCTACGCCCTGGTCGGGGGCGTCCAACCCATGAAGGTTGGTGGGCCCCTGTCGCACAGTGCTATAAAGAGGAGGTGGGGCCATGAGCTCTGGTCACGAGGTTCACCCCAGTCGCCACACCCCACTCCTAACCCTAGTCTGATCGAGGGAGCACTGCCAGCGGCGGGAAGCTCCACCACCAAGTCCACCGCCGCCTCTGCTCCACGCCGCGACGTCCACTGCACCACCGGCGTCGCCACTGTTTCCTCGCCACCGCCACATCCTCGTCGGTGCTACTGCGACTTCTACGTCGCTCGAGGGAGTGGACTCGGACAGGATCTGTCAAGGTAATGATGGGCAATTTCCTATCCCTAAAAAAATGTATCCTTTAGATCTACTCACTGTGATCCGCATAAAACAACAGCAGCATGCTGGCCTCCAAGATATCTCAGGGCACGGTCGCCACCATCGGAGGCCTCCTCTTCCTTGGGTTCTCTCTTTCGTCATATTTCTACCCGCCATGCATTGTAGTACACCCTGCCCTGCCTCTCATCCTTGTAGTGTAATCCCTCCTGCGAGCTCTCTGTTTGTTTCTTGTTCAGGTTCAGCCAGTCCCCAATCTCCCTGGCCCTTGTCAACCAACCTTAATTGGCCAGCATCCTCATCTGATCCAGTGACCCTTGCTTGTCCTGCGGCATGGGATTTTTTTTGTTGTACTAGTAAAGCATACATGGATATGTGTAGTAGGGATACGATACGATCAGTGCCAATGTATACTATACTATGCTATACAAGTCATGAATTCAAAAAACAAATGGAAGAAGTGTCCTGAATTCCTGATTGCCTTTAATTTGTTAGGAATTAAAATCATAACCTGTGTATACACATCGTGTTTTATATCATTTATTTCATTTCTTGCATGCGCATGCACCATCGCCAACAGAAGGGTTCAGTCGTACACCACACACGCGCCGTCGTCGCCGCCGACGATGGCGATCTGCCAGCTAGCTAGCTAGTAGTTGAACCACCACCGCCATCGGCCGATGATCTTTCCGATGTACTGGTGGTTGTGCGGCTTTTTCCGGCACATGGTGGGGAACAAGTCGAGCACGTGCTTGCACTCCCTGAGCAGCACGTCCCCGATCAGCGTCTTCTCCCGCTCCGAATGCGTGGCCGGAGACGGAGCCAAAGATGGTGCCGGAGCCGGACCCTGACTCGGGCCAGGACCAAGACCAGAACCAGGTGCAGGCGCCTGTTCTTCAGTCATCTCCTCCACCACTTAAACCCTGTGGGCCTCGCTGTCACTGCCGTGCTTCCCGATGACGAGCAACATGTGGTCGTCCTGGAAGAAGTAGCGGCAGTCACCGTTGTTGACGCGGCAGTGCGGCGCCCAGGCGACGGAGCTGTTGAAGATGACCATGTCCTGGAGGAAGTTGCCCATGTAGCCCCACTTGCAGAAGAGGACATAGGGGTCGGCATGCGGCTGGAAGAAGGCCCGTTGTGGCTTGTACGGGTCCATGATGAAGTAGTGGAAGTACTCCTAGTTGCCAGAGAAGGCGACGTGGCAGCTCAGGATCATCTGGCCTCTCGTCATCGTGCTCAGCATCGACACCGAGTGGTTCTGCCCCGGCGGCGTGTTGATATTTGGTAACACAATTAGGAAATAGGATCCGCAAGCGCACGGATATCGGTGAGCACTTTACCCGAGATGTTATCCTGGGTATCGTATTTATATTTTTACCTTTAGGAGAAAGAGTGCATCTGACTAACCAAATCTATTACTACTAACCTTTAGGCTACAACTACTATGATTCGATGTGAGTGATGTATAGAGAAGACTACAACCGCACTCTTCTTCTAACCTTGGTAAGGATGATCTACTGTTCTATTGGGGAGGTTTACGGAATCTAGACACCACAAAGGATGTTCAACCCGCACCTATAAACCCTATCGATCCTGCTAACGGGATATGGAATACAAAGGTAACTCGGAATTGTCACGTTCCTCGCTACTACCACGGTCCGGCTAGACGAGGGGATATCTATGAGTATCCTAGCTTAAACACCACGTTTACGCTAGAGATGATTACTCTAAACTCTACGCGAAGAGATCAAAGTAAACTCATAAACCAAAGAACAATAAAACAAAGAACTTACTAGAATTTAGAAGTCGAAATACTGAAGAATCCTGAGAACAAGCCTCGGGTTAGAAGAACTTGCTCCCGCAGGTACAATCTCGGAGTAGACACCGACAGGCCGGCTTCCTCCGATCTACACCTCCACTCTATCTCTCTCAATCTAGTAGAACTAATTCTACTTTCACATTGGATGCTAAGCCCTAAGAGGTGGGAACCCTAGAGGGAACCTCTCTCTCTAAACCCTAACTAGAGATATGCAACTGAATAATGAATTGGGGTCTTCTCCACCAGGGGTCAGGGGCCTTGCTTATATAGCCCTTTTGGATGAATCTGGACCGTCGGATCAAACCGACCTTCATCCTACGGTTTTCCTTGATCCTCAAAGGCGGTGGAGCATAATCCGCGAGACTCGACCTGATTGGTCCCGGGGGCAGGGCGGGCGCCCTAGGGCACAGGGCGGGCGCCCTGTGTCCGGCCCCGTTACGGCTCCCGTTCGTTCCCGTGGCTTCTGGAATCTTCTAGATGTAAGATAATTACGTGTTCGGTTAATATCCCGTCATTAATCCGACATGTGGGCCTTTCTTTCGTATTTCCTGATAACCCCCTGCAGAAATAGATAAACAGCAAAACTCGTGGAATTCTGTTAGATCAAACCCTAATTCTAGGTGTTGCTTGCATATAGGTCCTTTTCTTTATTTATTTGATGGTTATAATTGATACTTAAGAACCGTCAACAAACACCCCCATACTTAGGCTTTTACTCGTCCTCGAGAAAAGGTTGGTTAATAAAACATCTGGGGTTGAAACATTCTTTCATACCTGCAGGGTGTTGTAAAAATCCACTGTGCACTTATAGTCAGGGAAATATATGGTCAGAGTAAAGAGCCTTTCTTCTTCTTAATCCCTATCACTTGGAGTTTTTACATATTTTTGAAAAGAAAAACTTAGCATACCTTTATCCTCATAGGTGCTCTCAGAGTCACTCATTATCTTTTATATTTCTCTCTGAGGCTGTTTTGATTTTGCAAAAATAATTCTTTAAGCATACATACCTTGCATTTATTGTATGGTCAAAACCGGATCCGAGGAGAAGAATGCCATACTCTTAGATCAAAGATTTTGAAAATTAAAAACTTGTCACTCTTACTGGCATATTGCTTATTAGAGGGACCATGGGCTATCATTTTCTTTCCATCATATTTTTATCATATCTCATTTTTTCATTTTGGGTGGATACCGAGGTACCCCTAATTCTACTGCCGGACACTTGTCCATTTTTTTTCCACGAGGTTATCGAGCACTTGCTCCTTTTTATTTCCTCGATATATTCATAATTTTGCATAGCCCATGCCTCTAACGCAATAATACTTTGGAAGAGTGAATCTTTCTGAATGAAAATGTCTTGATCTTAGGAGTATGATAAATCTCTCAACAAGGGTCTAACTTGTTTTGAACAAACTCAATACAAAGCAGATAGCTTTAATTAATATTTTCATGTTTAGCAGGCATATAAAACTTGAGGATGGTAGCTATAATTTTGAGATTTTTAAAACAAATTCTCCAAGCAATAAAGATACTAAGAATAAGGTACTCATACCCTTACCATCTCTTATTCCACAATGACTTTTAGCAACACAGGGTTTTGAAATAATTTTAATAATTGCAGGTTTCCAGGAAATATCACAGAGTGAGATTGATCATGATTATAAGCATTTTTATCCTTTTAATTTATCATGTTTAGAGAGATAAAATTCTGCACAAACTAAGGTGAGTGTGTAAGTGTGTAATAAAAGTGTGCACAGTGTGTACCTGGTTAATGGAGTGGTGCGATCGAAGTGTGTGTGACATGTCAGGGAATCTCCCCCATACTTGTTTTCTGCTTTCTTGCACAAAAGTAAAGTAGAGACACACAAGACATACTAATAATAATCTTTATTAATCTTGAGGCATTTATTACAACCGAATAATAATAATAACCGAATATAATAGATCTAAACTGATTATAAGCGAACCTAATCGAATCTAATAATAACTAAGACATATATAGCCCCAAGATCTAATCTAGATAGCTCAGCGACGCTCACGCCTCCTAAGACTATGCTCTAACTCATCGATACTCTTGTTGGCGTCGGCAAGGTCATCCCGGCTTTAATTTTTAATTGGAAGGTAAAAATTGATCACGTCTATTTCTTCTAATTCTTTATTGGGCTCTAAAAATAATTTAAGACGTTGACCATTTACCTTGAATAACGTACCTTCGTCATTTTGAAGTGTGATAGCTCCGTGGGATGACGAATGAATTACCTTGAATGGTCCTTCCCATTTGCTCCGGAGCTTTCCATGCCCGAAAAGCTTCACCCTGGAATTAAAAAGTAATACCTTATCTCCGGGTGAGAACTCCTTCTTCTTGATTCTCTTGTCATGCCATCTCTTGACTCTTTCTTTGTAGATCTTTGAATTGTGATATGCTTTCTCCCGCCATTCTTCTAACTCTGATAATTGCATTCTTCTATGTTTTCCGGCGATATCTAGGTCCATATTCCATCTTTTTATGGCCCAGTGTGCCTTGAACTCAAGTTCAACAGGTAGGTGACAGGTCTTTCCGTATACCAATTGGTATGGAGACATTCCAATTGGGGTCTTGTATGCTGTCCGGTAAGCCCAGAGTGCATCGGGTAACTTGTCCTTCCATGCCGTTCCCATCTTGTTCACCGTCTTCTGAAGAATGTTCTTGATTTGCTTGTTAGAAGTCTCTGCTTGGCCACTTGTCTGAGGATGATAGGGAGTAGCGACGTTGTGACGGATTCCATTTCTTGATAGATAGTGCTCGAAGCGCTTGTCAATGAAGTGTGATCCTCCATCACTTATCACTATCCTGGGGACTCCAAATCTTGGAAATATGATTTCCTCAAACATCCTCTTCGAACTGATATTGTCGGCATGTTTGCAAGGTAGTGCCTCTACCCACTTGGAGACGTAATCAACCGCCACCAAGATGAACTCACACTTCTTAGATGGGGGGAAATGGACCCATGTAGTCTATTCCCCAGACATCAAAGAGCTCAATCTGAAGGTTGTTGGTGAGTGGCATAGCATCTCTTGTATTTATGTTTCCATGCCTTTGACATGGCCCACATCTTCTAATATATTGCTTCGTGTCATCGTACATCGTAGGCCAGTAGAATCCACATTGCCAGATCTTTGAATGTGTACGGAATGCTCCATAGTGACCTCCGTATGGTGATGAGTGACATCTGTCGATGATCTTCCACCCTTCCTCAGTGGTCACACACCTTCTGAGTAAGCCATCAGCGCATACTCGGAAGAGATATGACTCATCCCATATATGTGAACGACTTTCCTGAATAAGCTTCTTCTTGTTTGCTCCGGGTGGTACATAACCTAAACCATAAAATTAACAATATCTGCATACCAGGGGTCAGATCTGTTAATCCTGTAAAGCATGTCGTCCCGGAGTGAGTCATTAATGGGGGGTTCCTGTGAATTCTTAAAGTACATTCTAGACAAGTGATCAGCAACAAAATTTTCTACTCCCTTTTTATCTTTTATTTCTAAGTCAAATTCTTGGAGTAATAAAATCCATCTGATTAAGCGAGGTTTAGCATCTTTCTTAGTGAGCAAATATTTTAGTGCAGCATGATCAGTGTAAACAATTATCTTAACTCCAACTAAATAAGATCTAAATTTATCAATGGTAAAAACAACAGCCAGAAGCTCTTTTTCAGTGGTTGCATAATTAAGTTGAGCTCTTGTCAAAGTTTTACTTGCATAAGCAATTGCATGATGCTTTTTATCTTTAGTTTGTCCCAAAATTGCCCCCACAGCATAATCACTAGCATCACACATAATTTCAAAAGGCAACGACCAATCAGGGGGTTGAATGATTGGTGCAGAAATGAGTGCTTGCTTTAATAAATTGAAAGAATTTAGACATGCATCATCAAATTCGAAAGGAGCATCTTTGGCTAGCAAAAGAGTAAGTGGTCTCGCAATAAATGAAAAGTCTTTTATAAATCTGCGATAAAAACCAGCATGGCCAAGAAAACTTCGAATTCCTTTTATATTCACAGGTGGAGATAGTTGTTCAATTACTTCAATTTTAGCTCTATCTACCTCAATACCTCTTTCAGACACTAGGTGTCCTAGCACTATTCCTTCTCTAACCATAAAATGACATTTTTCCCAATTAAGGATTAAGTGCTTTTCTTCACATCTTTGCAAAACCTTATCTAAGTTCTCAAGACAACTATCAAAAGTTTTTCCATAAACTGAGAAATCATCCATGAAAACTTCCATAATCTCTTCAATCATATCAGAAAATATAGACATCATACATCTTTAAAAAGAAGCTGGTGCATTACATAACCCAAAAGACATTCTACGATAAGCATACGTTCCATATGGGCATGTAAAAGTGGTTTTGCTTTGATCATCAGGATGGATAGGGATCTGGTGATACCCTGAATATCCATCTAGAAAACAGAAAAACGAGTGTTTTGCTAACCGCTCAAGCATCTCATCTATAAAAGGCAAAGGAAAATGATCCTTTTTCGTGGCTTTATTAAGTTTTCTATAGTCTATGCACATCCGCCACCCAGTGACGGTGCGTTGCGGAATTAGCTCATTCTTATCATTAGTAACAACAGTCATGCCTCCCTTTTTAGGCACAACTTGAACAGGGCTTACCCACTCACTATGCGGCACAGGATATATAATCCCTGCATGCAGCAACTTTATAACTTCTTTTTTAACTACCTCTCTCATCGCGTTGTTAAGTCTACGTTGAGGCTCTCGAGAGGGTGTAACAGAAGGATCTGTCGGAATACGATGGGTACAAATCATAGGACTGATTCCTGTGAGATCTTGAAGTGAGTAGCCGAAAACAGAGTGGTGTTTTTCAAGAATGGTCATTAATCGCAGAGTTTGCTCCTGAGTGAGTTTATTACTAACGATCACAGAAAACTCTGGATTATTGTTTAGGAAAGCATAGGTAAGATCGGGTGGTAAAGTTTTGAGTTCTATGGGGGGTCTAGGTGTTTCTACAAACTCATCTAAGGGTTCAGGTTCAGAAGGTTCAGCTTCCTCTTCTATGAAGAAAGGGGCTTCTTCTTCTAAGTCTGGATCATCTAAAAGTTCTAGAGATGCAGCCTTTACCTCCTCCATAGGATCAGGCAAAAGATATGGCTCGGTCTTATTATTCAAGGAGTGAGTTATTGTAATTGGAAGTTTAAAATCCTTTCCCAAGGAAATGTGGAGCTTTCCAGTTTGACCTTCATAAAGGAGTCTTCTAAAAGGTTGTCCAATCAGTAGGTCGAAACCCCATATATCAAAGATATAAAAGTTCAAATAAACCATGGAGCCTTCTACCATAAAGGGTAGGACATTAATAATTCCAAGACTGGGGACTAATCGTCCCGAAGATTCCTTTACGACCTTTGTTGTGGGGGTTAAAATTAATTTTCCAAATAATTTAAGTGCAAAAGCTTCGGACATAATATTGATCCCCACAACAGGATTATAGAGAGCATCAAATTGATCAGAATCATAAGCACAGCGTATAGTGATAGGAGGTGTATCCAAACGGATCACTTCAGAGGAAAGCTCTGACTCCTTCAACCATTCGCTACTCATGACCGAGATAAGCTCTCTCAATTGACGTTCACTTGGTAAACAAATGCTAAATTAGCCGTTTTGGGGTCGGTCTATAGAATGGTAGTTTGAAATGTTTCCAAAATCGGCAAAGAAATCGGATTCTATGTCTAGCATGAAATCAGATGGTAGAATTTCTTCCTTTTGTGGCTCAGAACCTGGGATAGCTAAAGTAGATGAAAAATTTGGCAGAGTGTCTACTTCGGCTTCGTAGGTTTTATCATGGAGGGCATTATCCATCTCAGCTTCTAGGATTCTATTCAAGATCCCCTTAGCTTCATCAGTAGGGATACGAAAGAAAGAACCTCTAGCCATAGTATGCAGCATTTGTTTATTATCTTTCTGAAGACCTCGAAAAAAGTGAAATAAAAGAACAGTGTCTTTAAGCAAAAGTTTTGGACCAGATTCTAAAAGATCAGAAAAACGTTTCTAGGATTTCCCCAAAGTTTCATTATCTTTTTGTTTAAAAGATAGGACTTCAAGTCTAAGGTCACCAATACGGTCAAGGGAATAAAAATCTAGACAAAAGTTGGCTCTTAAAACTCCCCATTCACCTTGCTGTTGACTTACCTTCTGACTATACCATCGTCTAGCTTCTCCTCTTAAAGAAAAAGGAAAAAGCTTCCAACGTAAAGTCTTATCAGAGATGCCATCAATGCGAAGACAATCGCATGTCTGCTCAAAATCTCTAATATGAAGGTAAGGGTTTTCGTCTTCCTTTCCCGAAGGTGTTGCAAATTGATAGATTGATTTAGAATCTTGGTTCTCCATAAGGTAAGAATAAAGAAAAGGTAAGGAATAAAAAGATAAAGAAAGATAAAAGTATAGGTACAAGCTAGTAGTAAGATTCAAGGTTATCTCAGCAAACCGTCTTTCTCCCCGGCAACGGCGCCAGAAATGCTTGTTGATATTTGGTAACGCAATTAGAAAATAGGATCCGCAAGCGCACGGATATCGGTGAGCACTTCACCCGAGATGTTATCCTGGGTATCGTATTTATATTTTTACCTTTAGGAGAAAGAGTGCATCTGACTAACCAAATCTATTACTACTAACCTTTAGGCTACAACCACTATGATTCGATGTGAGTGATGTATAGAGAAGACTACAACCGCACTCTTCTTCTAACCTTGGTAAGGATGATCTACTGTTCTATTGGGGAGGTTTACGGAATCTAGACACCACAAAGGATGTTCAACCCGCACCTATAAACCCTATCGATCCTGCTAACGGGATATGGAATACAAAGGTAACTCGGAATTGTCACGTTCCTCGCTACTACCACGGTCCGGCTAGACGAGGGGATATCTATGAGTATCCTAGCTTAAACACCACGTTTACGCTAGAGATGATTACTCTAAACTCTACGCGAAGAGATCAAAGTAAACTCATAAACCAAAGAACAATAAAACAAAGAACTTACTAGAATTTAGAAGTCGAAATACTGAAGAATCCTGAGAACAAGCCTCGGGTTAGAAGAACTTGCTCCCGCAGGTACAATCTCGGAGTAGACACCGACAGGCCGGCTTCCTCCGATCTACACCTCCACTCTATCTCTCTCAATCTAGTAGAACTAATTCTACTTTCACATTGGACGCTAAGCCCTAAGAGGTGGGAACCCTAGAGGGAACCTCTCTCTCTAAACCCTAACTAGAGATATGCAACTGAATAATGAATTGGGGTCTTCTCCACCAGGGGTCAGGGGCCTTGCTTATATAGCCCTTTTGGATGAATCTGGACCGTCGGATCAAACCGACCTTCATCCTACGGTTTTCCTTGATCCTCAAAGGCGGTGGAGCATAATCCGCGAGACTCGACCTGATTGGTCCCGGGGGCAGGGCGGGCGCCCTAGGGCACAGGGCGGGCGCCCTGTGTCCGGCCCCGTTACGGCTCCCGTTCGTTCCCGTGGCTTCTGGAATCTTCTAGATGTAAGATAATTACGTGTTCGGTTAATATCCCGTCATTAATCCGACATGTGGGCCTTTCTTCCGTATTTCCTGATAACCCCCTGCAGAAATAGATAAACAGCAAAACTCGTGGAATTCTGTTAGATCAAACCCTAATTCTAGGTGTTGCTTGCATATAGGTCCTTTTCTTTATTTATTTGATGGTTATAATTGATACTTAAGAACCGTCAACACGGCGCCGGCGATGACCCATTCCAGGGCTCCGCCGCATGTGGGGACAGCATGCCCACGATGATCACCACCGACGGGATCACCATGAACACGAACAGGATCGACACGATCGTCAGCTTCCGGAGCAGGTCCTTCAGTTCTTCTTCTCCTCCATTGTTAGTCTAGGATCGAACAATCAAACACTGTATGTGGATTGGAGCAAGCATGAACGCAAGAACAAGAACGCAGGGTGGACACACGATCATGATGGTAACTGTCCGGGTGACCCCCGGGATGACAGTGCCCTTTTTCACTTCGAGTAGTTCAAATTACAATGAGCCTAACCGGCTTACAATGCATCAACTCAACTCCACGAACTCCCAACTACTTATACTCGTAGCCTTACACACTCACACAAGCTAATGCAACTGCTAAACTAGGATACATGACGCTGAAAAACACACATTGTAGAAACCGTCAAGACGTGGGTGCGGTCACCATGACCAACTACCAGCTCTGGCGTCCCCGGTTCAAACTGAATCGTTCCCGCCTTGCTTCTCCATGTCTTTGACTCTGAATGAGTGTTGTCTTCAGTGTCAGTGTCAGGGTTACACCAACATGCTCCCTCCTAAGCCTGACACGGTTGAGATCCCTGACCCCAATCAAATACCTCATGATTGACAACTTCACTGTCGGCATTGCCTTGGTTAGTACCTCAGCCTTCTGCTCCTCAGTGCACACTCTCTTCACCATGATCTGGCCCCTCTCAATGCACTCCCTGATGAAATGGTACTTCAAGTCTATATGCTTGCTTCTTCCATGAAACACCGAATTTTTCATGAGTGCAATTGTAGAGTTGTTATCAACATAGAGAGTGACTGTCTTTGGCTTCTCCTTAGTGATCTCACTGATCAAGTTCCTCAACCACAGAGCTTGTTTAGCTGCTGCTGTGGCTGCCATGAACTCTGACTCACAGGAGGACATTGATATTGTCTTTTGCTTCTAGGAGCACCAAGTGATCAGGTTCTCATTTAGATAAAAAACCATGCCACCTGTGCTCCTCCTCTCCAGTGTGTCTGCTCTATGATCACTATCAGAATACCCCACCAGCTTATCTACTTCTCCACCTTGGACATAAACCAGCCCAAGATCAATGGTACCCTTCAAGTATCTCAAAATATGCTTCACAGCTTTAGCATGCATCACTGTTGGTTTCTCCATGAATCTGCTAGCCAATCCAACTGAATATGACAGGTCTGGCCTGGTGTGCAACAGATACCTCAAACATCCTATCATTCTTCTGTACTCTGTTGCATCCACTCTCTGTCCTCCTTTATCAGCATTCAGTTTACAACTAGTTTCTAAAGGGAATTTGGCAAAGTTGCACTCACTAATCCCAAGCTGCATCAGAACCTTTTTGGCATAGCCACTTTACTTGACAGTGATAAAGTCCTCCTTCTGATCAACTTCTATACCAAGATAGTAATTCAGCAGTCCTAAATCAGTCATCTCAAACTCTTGCATCATTTGATTCTTGAACAACTTGACTTCACTAGGATTTCCTCCTGTCACAATCAAGTCATCCACATACACTCCTACAATGACTGAATTTTCACCTTTTCCTCTGGTATAGATAGCTTGTTCACTCAAGCACCTTTTGAAATCTAGCTTTTTTCAGGCTTTTATCAAGCTCAACATTCCAAGCCCTAGGGGCCTGTCTAAGTCCATAAAGAGCTTTACTCAACTTCAACACATGTTGCTCTTTACCCTTCAACACATAACCCTCTGGTTGTGCTACATAGACCTCCTCCTCAAGTTCACCATGCAGGAAAGCTGACTTGACATCAAGATGATGAACTTTCTAGCCATTGTTTGCTGCAAATGCCAATAACAGCCCGACAGTGTCCAATCTGGCAATAGGAGTAAACACCTCAAAAATCTATGCCATGCTTCTAGACATATCCTTTTGCAACAAGTCTTGCTTTATGCTTCACCACCTCCCCTTCTAAATTTCTTTTCAGTTTATAAACCCATTTCAGACCAATGGGTCTTTTCCCTGTGGGTAGCTTAACCAGCTCCCAAGTCTCATTCTTGATAATGGACTGCATCTCTTTGTCTATTGCCTTAATCCATTCTTGATGATCAGCAGCTTCTTTGTAGCAGGTTGGTTCTTCTGTCTCTGCTAGCAATGCTTCAACATCAGAATCCACCAACTCCACTTCACTAGTGTCATCATAGATCTCATCCTGATCTCTGAATCTCATTGGTTCACTACTCTCTACTGAAGAAGGTGTGGAATTGCCAAAAACAGGGATTGTATGTTGTGGTGTTGAAAAACCTGTAGCTGAGCTCTTTGCATCACTGCTTGACCATATTGTATTTGCTGTAGTTGACTGTAGCATATCCGGCACACCATCAGAATTGTTCAGTTCATCTGCTGAGCCTGCTTCAGTTGGCACTCCCTGTTCCTGCTGAAAGTCACCATTGTCTCCATCACCAACATAGCATGTCCCAGCTTCATTTTCAACATCAAAGTCAACTATGATGTCTCCCTCATAAACTGAGTCCCAACTCCACGTTTTCTTCTCTTCAAACACAACATCTCGACTGACAACAATCCTTTTTGTTTCACGATCAAATAGTCTATGTGCTTTACTGCCTTCTTCAGTTCCAAAGTAAACCAATGCTTTACTCCTATCATTAAGCTTTTTCAGATGTGGTGCAAATACTCTTGCATGAGCAATGCAACCAAACATCTTTAGATGCCCAAGACTTGGCTTCCTTCCATTCCAAGCCTCATATGGGGTTGTGTCACCCATCATCTTGGCAGGCAATCTGTTTAGGAGGTATACAGAATGCCTGATAGCTTCACCACAAAATTCACCTGGCACCATCATGCTCTTCAACAGTGCTCTGGACATATCCATCACTGTCCTATTTCTTCTCTCCACCACACCATTTTGCTGTGGTGTGTAAGGAGCTCTGAGCTGTCTCTTGATCCTAGCTTGTTCATATACACCTGCAAACACACCAGCTAGGAATTCCCCTCCTCTGTCAGACCTGAGTGTCTTGATCCTGCACACAGTGAAGTTTTTCACTTCTGCCTTGAACCTGATAAACACATCACATGCCTGATCTTTGCTTTTTAGAAAATACACCTACATCCACCTGGAGTAGTCATCAACCAACAGCATGAAATACCTATTTCCACCTACTGTTGCTGGGGTTATAGGCCCACACAAATCAACATACACCAAGCTGAGCTTCTCTTCTGATTGCCACTTAGCTGCTTTAGGAAATACAGTTCTTGTCTGTTTTGCCATCAGACAATCACTGCAAACCTGTTCTGGATGCCTGATGTTTGGCACTCCAGTGGCCATCTCCTTGCTCACTAACTGTTTCAATGATCTGAAGTTCACATGCCTAAGCCTACCATGCCACAACCATGCTTGGTCATCAATACTGGCCATCAAACATTTTGGTTCTACTGTACTCAACTCTATTTTGTACATTCTGTTTAGAGTTCTAGGTACCCTCATGATCATTCTAGCTGTCTGTTTGTCTACTACTTCTAGCATATCATCATCAAGCAAAACTCTATGCCCCATCTCTATCAACTGACCAAGACTAACAAGATTGCTTCTAAGTCTAGGAATGTAATACACATCAGATACCACCCACTGATCACCCAACTTACCCTGAAACACAATTGTACCTTTTCCCATAATTTCAACAGTAGAATCATCCCCAAATCTCACCTTGCCATGAACAGCACGATCTAGATCTCTAAACTTCTGCAAGTCTCCTGTCATGTGATTGCTTGCACCATTGTTAAGATACCATCATTTGCCTATTGGATCCCTTCCTTCAGACAGATGAAGTTCATGCACAACATTTTTCTCATTCAGAAACACCCTCTGAATTGGGCATTTTTGATAGCACTGTAGCTGATCTGGCAACACTGCCTCTACTAACAGCACTGTCAGCTCCTTCTCTTCCCCTTTGTGTGCTTCATCCTTCTTCTCACCGGGACACCGGTTTGCATAGTGCCCGTATTTGTGGCACTTGAAGCATTTGATGTGACTCTTGTCACGCTTCACCGTGCCATCATGTCTAGCATCACCACTGCCACGGCCTCTACCACGGCCTCGCCCACCGCCTTCTCCTCTCTTCGTCTTCCTAGAGGATTCGCCACCAGCTCCTCTCTGCCTGGCCTCCCATTCCGCCTGAGTGAGCAGTACCTGCCCGCTCTCAGATCGCGTGCCACTGCTGCCCCACCGCGTGTGCTCCTCGAATGCCTTCAGACGCCCCACCGCCTCATCAAACGCCAGCGTCTTCAGGCCATAGACCTGCTCGATACCGGCCACCACGATGAGGTAGCGATCCGGCACGATATCAAACAGTTTCTGCACCAATGCCACATCATCGAGACTCCCCTCAAGCTGTTGTACTTGACTAACATAGTTGTTAGTTTTCCAACAACTTGATCAAGTGGTTCATGCTCCTTCATCTGAACCGCATCGAACTCGCTCTTGAGCGTCTGCATCCGCGCACCCTTCACATGATCTGCCCTGACAAATCTGGCCTTCAAAGACTCCCACACCTCCTTTCCCGTTTTCTTCTTGGCAACCTGCATCAAGATGTCATCGGGGATGCATTGAAGGAGATGCGCCTTGATCTTCTTGTCCTTGGCGGCGATCTTCACTGACTCCGTCGCAGTCGGCGGCGCCGCCTCCGGATCTGGCTCCACAACCTCCCACTCCTCCTGATCCTCCATGATCGCCTAAACACGAATGCACCAACTGGTGAAGTTCGTGTTCGTCAAAGACAGATCCACTTGGCGCGCCTCACCGTCGCCACGCGCACCATCTCCGCTCTCGCTGCTGCCGCCGCTGGGAACAACCGATATGGTCTCGATCTCTGAGTGTCTCCGCAAATGATTGTACGACTCTGATACTAGATGTTAGTCTAGGATCGAACAATCAAACGCTGTATGTGGATTGGATCAAGCACGAACGCAAGAACAAGAACGCAGGGTGGACACACGATGGCAACTGTCCGGGTGACCCGCAGGATGACAGTGCCCTTTTTCACTTCGAGTAGTTCAAATTACAATGAGCCTAACTGGCTTGCAATGCATCAACTCAACTCCACGAACTCACAGCTACTTATACTCGTAGCCTTACACACTCACACAAGATAATGCAACTGCTAAACTAGGATACATGACGCTGAAAAACACACATTGCAGAAACCGTCAAGACGTGGGCGTGGTCACCATGACCAACTACCAGCTCTGGCGTCCCTGGTTCAAACTAAATCATTCCTGCCTTGCTTCTCCATGTCTTTGACTCTGAATGAGTGTTGTCTTCAATGTCAGTGTCAGGGTTACACCAACATCCATTTGCTTGCTTGCTTTGTCTGGCTCTTCTTGCTCTAGCTTCCTCTCCTCGTCACCTCTAACCTCGATAACGTCAAATATACAATTGCCCTGTGTAGAATTGTAGAAACGAACAGATATATACGCATCATTTGCGCTAAATGCTTATATATATAAGAGTGGGATATGTTTAAACATGTGTTCATCACAAAGACTATGTGGGTATGCACATTTGAATCCCCATGGATGTACGAAATAGTTACGAATTAACAAATTTACGATAGAATGAGGAGTTTGGTTTGAGAAATCATTCCATTTTCTAATACCCGTACCAATTGTTAGCTTGTAAAGAATGAGGAGATGATAATCAACCCAATTTCATTTTACAAACCAAACAAAAAAAGTTAGGACTGAAAGGACAATCGACTAACTAATTCCTCAAACCAAACATCCTATTAATTGGAAACAAAAAGGATGATGGGCTATAAATAAAATTGCATGTGTGGATCCAAGAGCATGGGAAACCAGAAATAATGTGATATTTATTACCTTTAAGGATGGTCTAGTCTGAATTTTGCAGGAATTTCACATGAAACGACTCAATTCCCCACACGAGTCTAGAGAGAGAAGCACACATATCCGAAACGAGACATTAATTGATTGGATAAATGCAATGACCGTGTTAGTTTGCTCGTCCTTTGTAACACCCCTAGTGTTACTTCACACTTTTGCATGTGCAAAGCATGGCATGAGCATGTGCATTCTTACTCATTCATGAGCATGAGCATTTTCCATGAAACATGTTACTACAATAAGTGAAACATGCACTTTTAACTAATGAAACAATTTCATGAAACATGATGTTTCATACATGTTGATTCTATGTTTCTTGTGCCATGGCTAGGTTTATATGTACCTTGAACCAAATGTGTGCCTCTTGTCATGAAAAAACCTTAGTCATGCTTAGAATGCTTAAACTAGATTAACGTGTTTTGAAAGTTTATGCAAATTCTCCTTTCATGTGTAGTTAGTCAAGTGTTGACTTGTTTAACAAGTTCTGCTTTGCTTGAACTGCTTGGTCAGCTTAGAGTACAAACCTATGCCTGGCACCTTAATAAAAGTTGTAGATCTTTGTTTGAGGAGCAAATGTTGTTTTAGGACCTAAGTCTAGTTTTTAGCAGCTAACGTTCAAAAGTGGAGCACGGCACAGCACCCTGAATTAGTTTCAGCACTTGAAATTTTTCTAAGTCTGAACCTGATTTCAGTTTCGATGTAGGCATGTTGGATTGCTTGTATCTCATGTTCTAGGCCGATTCAGCTCAAGTGTTCTACAAGAGAAATGTTGTACTCGTGTAGCTCTCCATTTTTGTCAACTACGTATTTCGCTAGTTCGCAACGGATTAGGAGTAATGTCACTGTGAAGATAGTTGTTCAGTCAAATTTTTGAGGTGGAATTGGGCAGGCCAAGCTGTTCGAACTGAAATTTCGAATCGCTCGGGCGTGTTCGTGGCCGACTGCCGCAGAAGCGTGCGCCGCGTGGCCTTCATGTTTCGCCGTCATCCCCACGCGAGCGCGAGGTGTCCACCTTCATCTGCCGAAGCCGAGCGCTCCCTCGCCCTCATAATTTCGCTTCGCCTCGCCTCTCCTTCCTCCCTGTTCCTCCACTGCTCGCCATGGCCGCCGCATCTGCTTAAGCTGAGCAGCGTCGCCGCCGTCGCGCCATTCTCAAGTTCAATCACGCAAGAATCTTCGCCTCGCTGTGCTCCATCGTCTCCACCCATCAGCGCCTCCTTCCCGTGCTCGTTTAGGTGAGAAATCACGTCGCCGCCCTAGTCTGTGCAGGCCGGCGCACCGCCGCGCCATGGCTGCCGTCGTGCTCCGCACGCGGACATGCGTCTCCGGTGACCCCGCGCCGCAATAGGTAGACGTTTTCGCTTCATCTTGGTGTCGTGCATCTACTGCTCACGTCAATTTGACGATTGGTGGCCGGAACCGAGCGGCGTACCGTCGGTCATCCTCCGTCGTCTGCCATTGCTGCCGGTGACTCCGCTCCGGTGGGTCTCCGCGTGCGCTACCACCACCGATGTGTTCGCGTCGTTGAGTAGGTCACGTCAAGGTAGAATATGCCGCCGGTGACCTCACCGTCGGCGAAATAACGCCGGTCAACGCGTCGTCCCCTGTTCTGTGTCGCTGGCAGTTGGGTCCCGCATGGCAGTGACTGTGTTGTGGTTTTCTGTTTTTCTTTTCTTGTTTGATGGAATAAACTTTGGAAAAATCATAGAAAAATGTAGAAAAATCAGAAAAAGGTAAATGGGGACTTTTTGGAATCCTTGAAACTAGATCTATGTATTGGAGTGAAAATATGTTAGGTGTTTATAAAAAGTTTTCGCTGTTTTTAATTATCTATAGAAAATAGGGATAAATTCATTACTAAAGTTGCTTTGCTCCAAATGCTCTGAAATTTTGGTGAGGTGCTGTTGATGACATGTTTGGCCTGTGATAAAAATTTCAGGGTTAATGCTTACTGTATGCTAGAGTTATTGATTTAACTTGCTCACCCATGTTTATTGATTTGCACTTTGTATTTTATGTGGAGACTACTGTGCTTGTTCAGTTGGCATGAAATTTATAAAGTATACTATTGGATGCATGTAGTAGCTACTGTAATTTTTGTAGATTTTTCTGTACACTTTTGATGCATGTTCATATTCCCACCTAATTATCTAAATAAATTAAGAAGGCATGTAAATAATTTATTTAGATTTGGCCACCATTTTTTTTCTAATGTTCATTTGACATGAGTTAACTGTTGATAACTTTGGTTTTGCCCAAAATGCAATTTCAAATATAAGTTGTATATTATTTTCTTAGATTTATTGATTCTGGAGCAGTTTTGGAATATTGATAATTAAGTGATGTAGATGATGTTTGCTGTGAATCTTCATATTAGCAAAGTTGTAGATAACTTTCTTATCTAGTTGCTGTTAAAATTTCATGGTAATTGGCCTTGTGGTTTGAGAGTTATAGCTTTTGGAAGTCTGAGCTTGATTATGTTGCTCTCGGGATTTCCAGAGCAGACTGTGAAGTTGGATCTGTTTGGGCTAGCTGCTGGTATATTCAGCCAAAGTCATGAATAAGAAAGTTGTAGTTAACTTGTTAAGATTTCCAGAAAGTCTTGGTTCATGTCTTTTGGAGCTATAAAACTCCGGTTACAGATTTTGCAAGTGACTTCTGTTTTGCATGTCTGTGAATGTTTGTTTTCTAGTAAGTCTAGTTGATGCTTGTGCTAAGATGATTAAAGATGAATTATGGACAATTTCATAAGCTTTCTAGAATGTCTTGTTGCATGGCTATTGGATTTGTATAACTCCAGTTATGATCCAAACATGCAGCTGTTGTTTGCAGTCTAGAAATAGATAGATGCTAGTTATGGTGGTTTACTCCATGTGTTGCTAAGTGTGGCTTATGCCCTTGATGATGGTCAAGTTGAGATACTTGTGGTCTTGTTAAACTTGTGTTATGCTTGATGTGCTTACCCTCTTTAATTGGTTGTGTGATGTTAGTTAAATAGCTATTGGTGTCTAGGTCTTGCGTAATCTTGTGTTTACTTGAATGCTTTTGTGATACATCTTGTATTACCATTCATCATATTCATACGTATGCATCTTGCATCTCATCTAGGTACGCTAGATGCACCACGTGAAGGATGAGATGTTGAAGCAAAACCTAAAGACGGTGTTTGGTGGACCTATCCCGAAGATGGAAGGACTAAACAAGTGCCGGGATGGGAGATGCTCGCCAAGCGAGTGTCATCTGTCAATCACTAACCTAGTGTTCGATCCCAGGCAAGCCCCGGAGCATTCTAAGCCTCCTACTTTATAAAAGCAATTGAGTATATATATATTATATATGTATTGTTGCATTAAGTTATAGGAGTTGATTGGAAACACTTGCTGCATATATACCCTTTCCTTGTCCCATAAATATGCCTGAAATCCTATTTTGGTTCAGGATAAAAAATATTGCTTAGCCCTGCTTAGACCGGTAGCGATCGGTGATTTCCGATCACCTGCAATTATAGGTGGTTACTAGAATATTTTAGCTATAGAATGGATGATATCCTGGAAATGACCAAGTGTTGATGGATAATTGGAGACCGGGCGGAATAAGTATTGGGCAACCAGACAGGGTTCTGGGGTGCTTGTAGTTTCCGTCTGTGTCGATTAAGGACCGACCGTTGTTGGGCCTCGGGTCATGTTGAACACATGCCTCACATTTAGCTGGCCGAATAACGTACCTTTCGACCGCGAAACTGGGAGATTATTCGGGCCGAGTGGATTGCCCGCAGCGCACTGTACTGGAGCAGGTGTGGTAGGACACGGGGGCGCGATGATAAGGCCAAAGAGCAGTCGGGCGGCCCCCGGGTACATGTGGTTCCTGGCAAACTTGAGACTTTACCTGGATAGTTGACTCGGTGACCAATATCTCACTTTAGCGGGTGAGTGAGGTTTGTGTGAGGAATAAATTACCAGCTGGTTAATAATCGATTCGAATCGCCATCGTTAACTGGATAGTGAACACTTGACTCGAGTTACGGCATCGTAGTAATGATGATGGAACACGGATAGTTATGTGGATGATGTTGGAAATGCTAAACATGAAATGGTAACCTTTGATGTTAATGGTTAATCAAGTGATTGCTTTAGCATAGGTGCTTACCTAGATTGAATAGGTTATAATAAAGATGATGCAAAGGGACTTAAATTAGTTTATTCATGATAACTTATGCTTTTCGCAAATGAGTCAAGCTAGCCCACTGAAAGAAAGCCTTGCATACTCCTTGGTGTCACTTTATTTCTGGTTTCTGACGGGTAAGTCTAGCCGAGTACCTTCTCGTACTCAGGGTTTATTCCCACTTGTTGTAGGTTGTGATGTATCATGGCTACTGTAAGAATTGGATGGCTCCTGTTGTAATGGCGGAGTGTGATCATGGGTATGATCCTTCTGAGCTATCTTGTCTTTCATGCTTTTGTTGGAAATTGACCTTGGTACTGGCATGTATTTGAATTAAGTGATATTAGTTTCAAACTACTTTGTTTCCGCTACTTTTAAACTTGAGTTGTAATAACTCTATTGAACTCCGATATATGTTGAATTACTTATGAAATGGATATAACATATGACCTGTTATGTTGGACCACTACGATCTTAGCTTGTATGTTGGTTGGTTTGAAATCCCTCGTGATTTTATTGGACTACCGGAGTTATAGGAGCTTAAGTACGGGAATTTAATTGCTCCGGCAATTGTTTTTGTACTTTTGTTCTTATAATTTGGGCAGTTCCGTGACATCCTTCAATGACACTTTTTTTCAAGATGGTGAAATTTGTAAGATGCCTTTGCATAGATAGAAATGACAAGGCTCCAATCCAAGGAATGATGGAGGGAGCCGGATGGAAAGAAGGTAGGGGCTAACAATTACTTCCTCACACGGCCATAGGAAAAGAATAGCCTTTTATATATAGGGATGCACATGCATTTCACATGAAAACAATTCTGACGTGGTTCGGTGATACTACTTTGAGGTTGTTCAGAGGATGCTTCTTGTTCGTATCTCAGCACCTTGTTAGCTCGCACTTGGACTATTGCAAAAACAAATATTTGACATTCCAACAAGAATTCTAATGCCCATTCACAAGAAGGCAAAAGAGTACTAATGCCCATTGGAGGATGGGAGAGCATTGTCGAACAACATCTTATCCGTGTTGGCTCTAAACCCTCACCTATATATGATGATTACCAGGGCCTATTTGATAGAGCTTCGCTCCCTAATTCTTAGCTTCGGCTCCTAGATTCTGTTATGTATTGATTCTAGTTGATTTTGGTCAAAGAGCAGTGTGGGCAGCAAATGACAATGATTCTAGAGTGATTCTAGTGGGGATCGAATAGGGAGCAGTGATGAACGAGTTTTTTTAGCTCCTGATGTAAATGTAGAAATGATTCTTGTCCGCTCCCTACCAGAATCTATGTGGACTTTTACATTTGGTTGGGGAGAAGTAATTCTCATAGAGATTCTGCTCAAGGAGCGCCGTTAAACGGCCCCTTAGAACATTCACTATTAGGGAGGCTGCTATTAGTCTTTTCGTATATATGCTGATATATGAGTTATAAATATAAGAGAGGTAGAGACTAAGTTGTAAAAGTCAAATTGATATAGTAAAGAGGACTGATAGCATTGGCCCATTTGGCTTTTTTACGAAGGTAATACCCTGCTTTTATAGAAAGTATATAAATGTTTGATAAAGAACACCAACACCAAAGTTCTACTAGGCTTACCGGTTTATAATGCTAAACCAACAAAATAACAGCCCAACTTACCAAAGTTTCCAGCAACAAAAAGACTAATACAGATAAAACTATAAGCAACTAAATGCTTGTCATAGGAGCCCTTCTACATCCATGTCTTTAATTTGCCTAAGTCCTCTAGCCAACTCTGATCTTGTCATCTAGGAACTTGACATCTCCCTCCTTAAACAGAATCTTGCATTTCTATAGAAGAGAGAACATTTTGTGGAAATTTTCATTAGAGGGTCCCAGAAACCTCTTTTTCTATCCCCATTTTTTCTAAGTAGTCCATAAACTCCAAACACTAGATAAAATGAAGCATTTGACATGATAATTGATACTCTGAAGCTGAATCCAATAATCAAACACATCCTATAAACGATAAAGGTACCTCATCCCACCCTAATGATTCCTTAAAGCATGACCTTGGTATTTGCCATGAGACACCTAAATAAGATATGATCTGAGGTTTCATTTTCACCACAAAGGCTATTAATTACTACCTTTCCAGTCCTTTTTCTTCAAATTCACCTCTGTTTATAACCCCTACCTTTTACTATAGTGACAGATCTGACGGATCTAGGATGAAAGTTCATTTTCAACCTCCAGCCCCCCTCCTCAAAGCAACCATGACAAAAATTCTTTGAGGGGCTCTAGGGGGTTCCATGGGATTAGCGACAGTAGAGGAGCTTGAGCCACCCCCCTTCCCCCTAGATCCGTCCCTGTATTGCTAACCACATGAAGACCTTATTTTCATTGGAGCTCTGCTTTCTGCTTTTCCACGCCCCACTTGGCTTTCCCTATTTGAGTTTGGTGTCTTGTTTGTTTCTCAACACTTCCTCAAGTTAATTTTGGATTATCGAGAATTCTACTAGTACTCATTGTAGGATGTGAGTGTGGGCCGCCCATGACTTCCTCAAGATGGCAAATTTGCAACCCATTTTTTATGCACAAAATTAAAAAATGTCCTTTCTTTCTACTATATGGATACAAGCTACCAACATCCCTATCTCTCCTGGAAACACTCCCAATATTTATCATAGAATCATGGCATCAACATGTGTAGGTTATATGTCTACCTAATTTCCAACATGAATATTCCGTGCATTTGTGTACAACCGCGGCTCGGCCCATCTCGGCAAGGCGGCTCACGGGTCCATCCCCCGCCTTGTGCGCACGGCCCACGGCCTTCTCAACTAACCCGCCCAGCTCCGCGGCCCACCGTCTCTTCCCCACAAAACCCCCACCGCCCCAGCGAAAACCAAACCAGCGCGAAATCATTCTCTCCAACCAAACCCCCTCTCCCTCTCGGACTCGCCGCAGGCCGTTCGACCCCGAGCTCCCTTGCCGTCGTCTTCCGGTAAGCTTCCGCGCCCCACGGCCTTCCTTCCCTGGTTCCGTTCTTCGTCGCTCGGTCGATTGGTGTTTTGCTGGTTCGGATCCCCGAATCCGTGCTCGCCGTTTTTTATCCCCCGCCAGAATGGTTTCCGTTTCGCGCGTCTTCTCGATCGATTTCATCGTTTCCCCCCCTCTGGTTCTCCGGGTCTGAAATCTCTCGGTTCGATTCTATGGCCCGTTGGTTCTTGATCCTCGCCAGAACGAACGAATGCGGCTTCGGTTGTTCTGGGTCGAATTCTTCTTTTCTGGTTCTCCACCCGTTCGCTCTAGGTTTATCCCTGGCCCGTACGGTTCTGGGTAGCGGTTATTGATCCTCAACGAAGTGCTCGATTTCCCGTCGTCTTCTCGATTCTCGTACTTGCCCGCTCCTCAATTTGGCTTTCGATTCTCAGGTCATCCGCAGTTTTTTGGTTTGGGGTTTAACGGATTCACGCGATTCTAATTTGTTGTGGCTCTTGTGTGTTCCAGGCAGGCGCGATGGGGAAGACGCCTCCGAAGGAGAAGGAGGCGGAGGGAAGCCCCAAGAAGAAAGCTCCACGGGTGGACGACGCGGCTCCGACTACTGTTCCTGTGGCGTCGGCACCAAGCCCGACGGGGAAGACGCCGCCGAAGGGGGAGGAGGCGGAGGAGAGCCCGCGGAAGAAAGCTCCGCGGCTGGGTGACGCGGCTCTGGCTACGGGTCCTGGGGCGTCGGAGCCGAACCCGACGGGGGAGGCGCCGCCGAAGGAGGAGGCGGAGAGAAGCCCGCCGAAGAGATCTCGAAGCCCGCAGAATAAATCTCCGCGGCGGCAGGACAAACGGCCCACGGCGGCTCTGCCTCTGCCTACGGTTCCTGAGTCGTCGGAGCTGATCGTGGAAGGGGCGGGGCGGGCCAGCGATGAGAAGCGGTGCAAGTGCAATCACGTCATCACTTACAGTGCTATCGAGGAATTGGTTGAATCGCTCGATTCCAAGGACGCATGGACTTGTTGTGATTGTCGGGACGAAGACAAGGCTGGGATCGTCAAAACCAGGCCCGGGAAGAGCGATCTCTTGATCTGCGTGACTTGCTACGACCATCTCTGCTGCGGGGTTGGGTCAATTGCTTACCCGTTTGGACACTCTCGAGCACACGCCCTGAAGAAGAAGCACTGGTTTGCTGCTCTGTACTGTGATCCAGAAAGAGGATACTGCTTCAAGTGTAACGCTGAGGTACCAATGCCGGTCAAATTTGGGGAAGGTGACAACGAGGTTGGTCTTCAAAGGATCCGTGATATTGCCAGTCAAACGTTACTGGCTCTCCCGCCATCTGTTGGTAAGCTTTCCCCCGACATTGCTCTTTGTGGTCCCATGGCTTTGCTTCTTGAATCCCTGGCGCCGTTCTTGACTTCGCGTCAGGGTTTCATGCTTTCTGATTTTTTTTCCTTCTATGGTTGTTTGCCCCTGATTTTCCTTGGCCCAATCACTGGTTTGCACTGTTCTTGGTAGTGGTTCTGGAATGTTAATACTTGCTGAAGTTTTTGATGTTTTGTCTTCTTGGTTATTATTACCCCCACCCCCCACAAGAAATCCCCTACTTATTTGGCTTTCTTGAATTCTTAGGTCAAACGGAGGCGGAGGTCAATCCAAAGAAGGTGGAAATGATGGGCAAAGTTCAGGCCGAAAGCCGTCCATCTGGGTTTGGCGTGGATCTTGCAGACAAATGGCCTAGCTATGAGTCCAGATCATCTGATGCGCAAGGCTATGCTATCAGAGGGATACCAAATCGCGGAAACACATGCTACATGAGTGCAGTATTGCAGTGCCTATTTGTGCTTGGTAAGCTGCAACAAAGGATGTTAGCACTGGATTGTCCAAAAGGTCCCCTTGCCAAGGTACTCAAGGAGCTTTTTGTGGAGGCAAGTGCTGCAGGAGGTGTGCTGAACCCAAATAAAGTTTTGAAATGTGTACGCAAGCACTGTGCGCCGCGATTCGGAGTTGGAGCTATGGAAGACAGCCACGATTTGCTTACAGCCTTGCGCGAGCTTTGGAATCAAGGTGAGGAGAATGATAACTGGCTAAGTGATGCCCCTACAGTGATGGATTCCATTTTTAGGTTTGAGATGGCTCAGACACTATCCTGCAAAAAATGTGGTCATTTGTCGCTTCCGGTTTCCTATCCTTTCTTGGACCTGTCAATGGGTTACCCATCAAAGGGGCATCCAACCAAAAGTGCTGCATTACCACAAACAAACGAGAGTCCCAGATCTCGAAACAGGGAGATTGTTGTTCAATCATTTCCAGCAGATGTGCAGAGAAACTTGGAAAAGATGCGAACAGTTTCTGCAAGTGGTTATTCTGATGTTATTGGTTCAGATGTGATTGTGGAGGAAACACATAAACCTTTGGAAGTTGGTGAGTTTATGATTGCTCCTTCACTTATTAAAATGCCTTGACTGCAGATGTCGGAGGTATTCTAGAGTCCTAGACTCCTAGGTCATTCCACTGTTGAGGATTGAAATGCTGGAACTACGGAACACTTTGAAACTGGAATTCTTATTGGTTATCTTGCTCAACATAATAAAAGCGTTCCATTTTTTGGAATATGTATCGTACACTTGCTAAGTGGAGAAAATGGTTTGAGGACCCTTTGCACACATGGACAGAAAAAAAAATCAGGAAAACCTTTGGGATGTGTATACAAAAGTGAGCAGGATCTTTCAGAAGTGGCAACACGACAATGATGTTTGTAGTTTAGGTAAAACTACCACTGGAATAAATAGCTTGAGACTTGAGTCCTTGTCGTCGTATAATAAATTGTTGCTCCACTTAATCATGTGCGGGGATTCTCGGAAAGAAAGCTACTTCGAATTTGGAGGATAAAGATCCTAAAAAATATGTAGAGGATGAGGATGCCAGTTGCTGGTTGCATGATGTTGATACTGCAGATAAAATTAAATGTTATATATGCTTGATTCTGCAGATTCTACTGAAGCGCAATGTATCAGTCAAAGGAAGGATGTTGTACAGAGTCCTTTGAAGATTCAGGAGGGCAAGTCTGTTGATTCACTGACAGCAGATTCAGTATCGATTGAAGACTTCTTATTGCTTTTTTCTGAAGATCATCAGGCAGCTTGGCGCTGTCCAAATTGTGCCAAGGATCATGAGGAGTCAAGTGCCAGTCAAAGTAAAAATGGTGAGCAGACAGTGGGAAGCGGCAATGAAGACACAACTGTTGTTGGGGACCAGATTGAACAATCAGACAGGACAGCATGTCACAGTAAAGAATCTGAATGTCATGGAGGTATTGTTCCAGCTGAAAAACAGACTGACCTGTTGGGAACCAACCAAAGTGCAGATGCCAGCAAACAACTTATGATGCATCTGGAGGCGCTGAAGCAATCAGAGCAGGCTTGTACTCCATACCTATTGAAAGACAGCAAAAATGAGCAGAAAGATGATGTTGGAGATAATATTATGTTTCAGCGTTTTACGATGCTTCCACCTGTATTAACTCTTCACCTTAAGAGAGCCCGCCATGACGCTGTTGGGAGCAAAATAAGTGGCCATGTGAGATTTATGGAGAAGCTTGATGTAGTGCAGTTCATGGACCCCAGGTACCGATAGTTCCTCACAGTAATACCTTATACGTCTGTGCAGTTCTAACTTCTAACAAGTTTAATTGCGTAAGCTTTTTTGTTTAGTTCATTCCTACTAGCTTTAACAATACACGACCTTCCCTAGACTTAAGAACACATGGCATTGTCTGTCAATGATTTTTTTCTTACCCATACGTCAGTGTTCTCATTTGTGATCATGTGGGCCTTTGTGGCCATATACTCATTAGATTTGTCTCTCTTTTTTTTTTCAAATGAACTAGTACAGTTTTGAAATAAGTATGCCATATACTATTATAGTGCGTGAAAATTTATGCCATATAAATATAGAGTATGTTAATTTCCTGGAAAATCGAATAATTTCCCTCATTTGCATAGAGGTAATTTAGGACGATTCTACTCATATTAATCTCTGCAGATTAACCTGATTCAGATTAAAGAAATTATGAACAGCGAAACCAATTGTTTAATTCCTTTGGAAACATGTGTATATTAGCACTGCATAATGGGTGCTAAAAGAAGGTAAAACCTTTCAAGTAGTTTATTATATTCACTAAAGAACTGTAACAGGATAATAGTAAAATGAATATCTTGTCATCTGAGCATGGAGAAAAGGGACAAGTTTTATATGTAGAAAAAACTGCAGCAGTAATGAAAGGTTTGAGAAGGAAAAAAAGCTATAAAATAACATTGCATATGAAAGTTACTGGCGTCTTGTCACATTCAAAATGCATTGCCATTTCATAAACGATGGGAATGGGACACTGGTCCCAGTCCCAGGACGTACTATTTGGAATTTGGAACTATGTGAAAGAATTATACAAGTGCCATCAACAACATGTCTAAAAAGGTGTAATTGTTGGAGCCGGTGCAGCTCTAGAAACTTACAAAATCTGTATTATTTTTCATTAGGGAGAAAGGAAATGAGATGTCAATGCAAATAATCCAACTAGGTTTATAAATTAGTTGTGATTCCAGTTTGGGAAGCAACTGCCCTTTTTTCCTTTTTTTGAGTCAATCACCTAGGGGGTTGAGGGACCCCACCTGATTGGTTTTCCATTGATTCCGGCTAGCCGGTGATGGACCGTGCCAAAGCACTGAAGGTTTCAGTACATGGCCCATGGCCGAATTACAATTACAGAAGATAGGAGACGAGCTAGATCATTGAAAAAAGAGTACACACAGGTGGGGGTCCTTCAACCCAGGATACGCATAGGAGCTGTGGATCTTTGTAGTTCTTTTCTACAGTCTGATGTTGATCAGAACCTTCTTCAATCTACATCAAATAGTCTTGTGTTTGGTTGGAAAATGCTTCAGTGAATCAGTTGTAATTGAGTTTGTGACAGAACGATCACATTTGAATATGAATGGAACACACAGATCGTCTGCTACAAACCCAGTTCACTGATGCACTGTATTGTTTACTTCACTGTAAAATAGAATTATCATATCTGGAAGCTCAGTATCTATTTGCATCTAGCTACAGTTCTGACTTCTGGTATTGGTCTTTCAAATATATTAATGGATTTTTTTGGAAAAAAAGAAAGGTAAATGTGTAAGGCCTTCTTAATAATTCAGAGCCTTTATTTGTTGAAAACTTTATTGTTAGATGATTGATCACTTGAGAAGGGATCGTGGGTGTTTATCTGATAGAGGATTCTTGTTGACAATGTTCAGTTATGAGGATACATGACCAAGAAAGGCATGGCATTATTTGTAAAAGGTTGCATTAATTTATGACCATACATGTGTCCTAATTCTGTTTCATTTTCTCCAATATTCAGCTTTGTCGACAAAGGTAGCACCCTCTATCGTCTAGCTGGTGTTGTAGAGCACATTGGCAAGGATACCTTGAAGTCAGGACACTACATTGCCTACGTTAGAGCAAGAAGGCTTGGAAATCAGCAAGAGGGTAGCAGCTGCTCTTCCTCATGGTTTCGTGCAGACGACTGTCAGATCAGACAAGTCACTCTTGAACAAGTTCTCAACTGTGAGGCCTATATTCTTTTCTATGAGAGGATGGAAGACCAAGACATTTCTGGCATGCCAGAGGTCCCCGAGGATACTTTCAGCTCTTGGGAGATGATACAATCTGATGAGGTAGTCAACTGCAACCCAGATTTAGAAGGTGTGTAATAACTGGTAACATCTTATGTACCTTTTGTGTTTTGCTAACAATTGATAGCATCTTGTGCCTTTCTGTGGTGCTAATAACTGATAAAATCTTGTGGCCTCTTGTGCAGACAGATGCTCTGTGTACGAACTGAAGCTGGGGGACATTCCATGGACTACTCAACTCATGTACAACAAATACAAGTATGCTATGAATGTACTTGAGAACAACAAGAGCTATGTTGAGAGGCTACAACAGGAAGGTGAATGGCTTGGGCAGTTTGCACCTCTGGTTGATTATCTATTGCCTGTCCCGGTGTGCTCGCTTGCTGCCAATGCATCTTCACGTATGAGTCAGGCTAGAAAGGCTGCTGCAATTATGGGCCAGGCATTTGAGCTCCTTTGGTCTATTATACCTCCCCAAGAACATATGGCAGTTCTTTTCGTGGCAAATGAAATGCAGGCGAGAGATGCTGTTGCAAGGTGGAATAACTCTGGGCGATGTAAGTGGTATTTTGTGGTTTTAGATGATGGAGTGGACGATGATCAAGCCCGCAAAGTGAAGGAGGTGTTGGAAACACTACATGCCGGGAAGCTACTCTTTGACCCCGAGTTGTGTGATTCTGAGGAGATGTAGGTATAGGCTGAAGAGGGGGCTGCGTTCCTGTAATGGGCCGGCGGGCCAAAATTTGCCTTGCCGGAATGGGTTCAGGCATGGATGAACAGAGCTGAAACTCTCATTTCCATTTTGCACTCTGAACTGTATCTCTTCTTCCCATTCTTCAATAAACTCCCACCCAATTCTATTAGAATCTGTTAGGGTTGTTACAGAACACTAGTGATGTTTGATTCTGATGTTTTGACTAACTTGTGTGATACTCTTGGGGTGTGGTGCTCCAGTTTAAATGAAAATTTACTTGCTGGTTACCACTGACTAGTTTGATCTGCTTAACTGAAATGTAGACAGCTGGTTCAGCTAACACCCTTTCTGAAATGTAGACAGCTCTGAAAGAGTCAGGCATCACTCTGAAAGGGTGTTAGCTGTTGGCGATGAAGTTTATATCAAGCTTCAACCATACATTGAATCTTGTGTAGCTCCTCGATGGAATCTTGTTATAAGTTGGCATTGCCTCCCTCCTGCAAGATCTCCCCTCCTTCATGTTTCACAACTCAAGTTCACGTACTGTCCAGGTTTGTGTCTATGTGATGATGATGTTGGTTCAGTTGTCACTGATTCATTCACTCCTTCGCCAAAGTGGTCTCCAAGGTTCTAGTCCACAGGCTTTCCCACTACATCGACAAGCTAGTCTCCAACTCCCAAAGTGTGCATTCATCAGTAAACGCTGCTGCATTCAGCATAATTTCCTCTATGTCAGAATCTGGCCATAGAAGCCATACCCATGCGTGCCTGTTCAAACTGAATATTTCTAAGGCGTTCGATACTGTGTGTCGGAATATTTTGCTCGAGCTGTTACATTACACACTTCCACTGGACCAATTGGCTGGCGGTGTTGTTTGCCTCCACCTCCTCCGTTCTCCTAAACAGCTTCCCAGCCATGCTATGCTCGTGGTGTCAGCGTCCTTGCTTCTGAAGAAGCTGATGCACAAGCACAAGGGAACGCCGAGGAGGCCCAACCCAAGATACACTGGACTGGAGGCGAGTGGGCTACGTAATTCTATTCTATTCAGAATTCGGAATTGTGCGTGAGTGGAAGGGATTATTGGCTTGGCACTTTTCATCGCGGCGGCGCTGTCCGTGGTTCCGGCAGCGAGGAGACGAACTGGCCGGAGTTGTAATCTCTACCTTCCTAGTAGCCGCCGCGCGCCATCACCCAACGGACGAGCCCCCGCGATGCCATCGCGCCGCCGTCTACCTAGCCGTCGCGATGTCCTCGACCTGTGCGTCGTGCGCCGTCAACCAAAGACTCGCGCCTCCGTCGCTCCGCCGTTGACCAAAGGACGCTCCCCCGCCACTCGTGAGGCACTTCTCGTCATCAACGCGACAGTGACGCTGCGCTTCTCCTATACTTCTTCCTCACCGCGACATTGTTGAGGCAGCAGCAAAGGATCCAGGTTTACCCACCCTCCCTTTTGTTCGTGATCCAGATTTGCCCTCCTCAAAACATGGGTGTTGCCTCACGGTTCCTTATTTGTAGTTCGTTTGGCAAATGCAATGGGCTTTATTAGGATATTATACCTTCATTGATTATAGGGTTCATGATGTTTTGGAATTCTGCAAATGACCAATGCTAGGATTGAATTGCTGTAGGATGCATGTTACTTTGCTGCCTGCAGTCAGCATGTTCTTTATTGTCTTTGTGGGGCATGCTAAATTGGTGGAATCCCCAAACGAGTTCTTGGCACACGGGGCATGCTAAATTGGTGGAATCCCCAAACGAGTTCTTGGCACACAGCTATTAGAATTACATAGTTTCTCCAATTTCGACTGGAAACACTCCATATCAATAAGACCTTTGAAATACATCAGGCCATCTGCAACAGAACATTTTCACATCAATTCAGCTAATTCAAGTATGCGGGGCAACCAGAACTGGGTTTGCATGCACAAACATGTGAGGAAGGTTGTGTATTGCCTTGTGAGACTAGTGCAGTGCTGCACAGGGTTGTTCTGTATTTCATTCATTTCACTGTCTTATCTTAGCAAATGCATTGAGGAGCTCAGTAACTAACGGGCCTTTTTTTTTTGAACGTAACGGCAAGAGCTCTGCCCGTCAATTAAGATAGAGAAAAGAGAGTTGTAACTAACGGGCCTCAGGTTCACTCATGTGAAATCATCGTCAAGGTAGCACTTACATTTCCTAAAAAAATGGCCCAATATCCTTCTGCACATTCAGACATTACCCTTTTTGCCAATCTTTCTGGAACCCACTTACTTCAAGTAGACTACCGAAGTAGCTGCTGGGGGCGACAAGAAATTGTGTATGCATTGGGAATTTCTGTGAATTCTGTGTTGCACAGCTTCTTTGGACACTTTGTCATCTGGGTTACTCTACGTCTGTCCATCCTCTGTTGTTTATGTTTTTCTGTGATATTGGGCTTGCAGGAGGCAGAGGTCGTCCTTCGCCGTGCGTCCACTTAGCCCTTGCCGAGTCAATGACACTGTCTCGCATTCACCGGGGTGGGAGTTGCTGCCCTCTTTTGTCACATCTGACAAAGAGCAGCAATGATAGTATGCTTGCTTTTACCTTTTACTAATGCCTTTGATTTGCATTAAGCATCCTTTGGAACACATCAAATTAGGGGCCCTTCATTTCTTTGGCTTACAGCTAATACTTGAAGGGCTGGACTCTCAGCAAAGGGCAAACTCTCGAGGCCATTGACCAAACAGCATAAACATTAGAGTAAGTGAGTAACCATATTTCAGGTGCTTTCGTGGAGCTTACTATACTAGGTTTAACAGGTACTACTTCTGGAGAACTTCTGAATTTTGATGGCAAAGCTAAGTTCACTAGCAAAATAATAGCACATTTAATCATTGAGACAAAATAATAGCACATTTGATCATTGAGATAACTCACATCTTTGTCAGCTTCTGTATCTAACTATTTACATTTTCTTTGTGCATAATTTTTAAGGAGGAGAAGAAGGAATTAAGCCAGGACAGTGAGACTGCAGCAACCACTGAATGGAGTAGGCAGCCAAGTTTCCTTTCTGCATCTTTCTTTTGCTATATGTTTGGTATTTCTATAACCTTCCAACCTCAATAGGAATGAATGGAATATGCTAGCTGTTGTAATGGATGATGATGGTGGTCTGCTAAAACCCTTTTCATACTGCTATTGTACTCAAACTTGAAATGATGAATTTGTGAGCTACTGTAGAGGGAAATGTGCTCTGAACTTGATTAAACTTAACACAGGAGGTAAAATATCTTATGTTAGGTGGGTGAGGTTCAAGACTAAGATGTTGGGTTGTAAGTTTATGCTTTGATTCTTCACAGCATTCAGTCCATGATCATCATTGGCTAATTAGATGAACACATGTTTGGATATGTTGAATTTCACCATACGTGTTTTTTTTTCTGAATGTTTATGCTTTCTAACTAATTGAATTAACGGTAAGGTAGCAAAGGTGTAAGCATACTTCTTCACTGCACATGTTAGGACACAATCATCTATTATGTACTATTTTCATGTTATGCTGCCGAAATTATTCTTTTTCATTGTTAGATATTGCATTTTGTGTTGTTTTGTTGCTGCAAAGCACCTTTTGATCTAATCTTTTTCATCTTGATGCGCTGTAGGCGTCATGCAGGTTTCACACACTAAAGTTGGTTGCACTGGACTTCATGTCATCTCTCTGGGTTCCTACGCAAGGTAGGAGAAGCACTGTGGCCAAACCCTCGCTTGCCATCATCACCACGGTGGCTCCCACCAACCTAGCCATGCTTGCCAGGGAAGCACATGAATTAAGTTATGATTTCCCTCCATTAGTACTGGTGATGAGAAGGGGCATTTATTGGCTATCTCAAATCAAGCTGTCAATGGATCTGAAGGGAATAGAACCATCAGATCGTGGGGTTCAGTGCATTGCCAACCATTACTGATACTTGTAGATTCTTGGTTCTCGTCCACTTTCATTGGGAGCCACATGTTAGCACTGATGCAAGGGGTTCAGAAATTACAGAGGTCTCTTCAGGTAAAGGTGGCTGATGGTGGAGTATTAGCATGTCATTATGCAATTCCAGCTTGTGAGTGGCTATGTCATGGGTACACATTCATTACAGATATGAAGGTGTTGCCACTTAGTGGATATGACATGGTATTTAGGCATGGATTGGCTTGAAGCTTTCAGCCCTATGGAGGTGGACTGGAAAAATAAATGGATATCGTTCCACTCTAATGGTAAACAGGTGAAGCTGCAAGGTATCGTGCCAAATATATCATGCTGTAATTTGATAAATGTTGAACAATTGGAAGGGCTGCTTAAGAACAAGGCAGTGGAGCATCTGTTGGAGGCTTGGAGCTATCTACACTTAATATTCCAGAGGGGCAGAGTGTATCTCAGCGAGAGATCCAGGCTTTTGTCCAGCAGTTTGCTGACTTATTTGCTGAGCCGACAGGTCTTCCTCTGAACCGTAGTCATGACATGCTATTCCATTGGTTGCCATAGTTCAACCATTCAGACTTCGGCCATACCGGTACACGCCACAACAGAAGGATGAGATCAAGAGGTAAGTACAACAGATGCTATCAAGTGGAATCATCCAACATAGTTATAGTCCCTTTTCCTCAATCCTCACCGCTTCTACTGGTGAAGAAGAAGATGGAGAGTGGCACTTGTGCGTGGATTACCACCAGCTGAGCGCTTATATTGTGAAAAGTATATGTTCCCAATCCCAATTTTTGATGAGATCATTGATGAATTATCTGGTGCTGCATCTAAACTGGATCACCGTTCTGGCTACCATCAAATTCACATCAAGGAAGGTGATGAGTACAAAACAGCCTTCCAAACTCACAGTGGGCATTACGAGTACAAGGTGATGTCTTTTGGCTTAACCGGTGCACCTGCAACATTTCAAAGCTTCATGAACACAGTGTTAGCTCCTCTGCTCCAAAAATGTGTTGTGGTCTTTATCGATGACATTTTGGCTTATAGTAAGGACTATCAACAACATTTGGTGGAATGAGTTTTTCTCTCCTCCGTCAGCATCAGTTATATCTCAAGCTCAAGAAGTGTCACTTTGCCACTAACACTGTTTTGGGGGCATAAATCAGCGCATCAGGGATTGATACCGATCCTGTCAAGGTGCAGATTGTACAACGTTGGCCGACACCGATATGTGTGAAGGATGTGAGGAGTTTTCTAGGGATGGCTGGGTACTATAGACGTTTTGTGCAGCACTTAGGAGTCATCAGCAAGCCCCTCGCAACATTGCTCAAGAAGGGTCAAACCTTTTTGTGGGCTGATCAGATCCAAACAGCATTTTCTATTTTTAAGGAGGCCTTGCTATCAGCACCGGTCCTGGCCATTCCAAAATTTTCTAAACAATTAGTGGTGGAAACTGATGCAAGTGAGAAGGGTATTGGAGCAGTTTTGCAGTACGACGGACATCCAATTGCATTCATCAGCAAGGCTTTAGGACCAAAAAAATAGGGGCCTCTCTACATACGAGGAGTATAGTGCGTGATGCCCCAAGCACTTGGGTACGTAGAAGCCGCATGAACCATGACCACAACGAATTGTTCTCTCCCTCTGCCAAAGCAAAAGTCATTGGTACTATCTGGTCCTTCGGATCAACCGCTGCAGCCATCATCAAAGTGCCCCTGTACTTTCCCGTCAAGAAAGTGCCATCAACAAGTACCACTGGCCTACAGAACTGGAAAGCATGCTCCGTCTGAGTAAACGACCAGAAAACACAGTGTAGCACATGCCTAACCGGGTTCTGCAAAGACATCCCACCGGTGTCCACAAACCATTTCATGCCATAGTTGTAGTAATTCATTGCAGACAGTATTCGGGGAACCCGGTTGTACGCCTCCTCCCAACTACCCCATCGGATCGCCAGTGCAATTTGCTTTGCACACCAAGCCTTGCCATACTTCACATGATACTTTACAAGCTCATATATAGACTGCTGTAAATAAGACACCGAGACGTCATTGTCCTTGTCAACGAGCCCCAATATACGACGGGCAAGGTAACGTGCAGTGAGCTGCGAATGATATTCCTTCCCCTTGTTATCCAAGCATAAATGGGGTTGGACCAATTTACTTATCCTCCATTTGCCATCACTCGCTTTCTTCCTTGCAGTAAGCCTCCACTGGTATAGAAAACCTGCTTTGCAGGTAATGTGGTACCTCAAGTTCTTGTCGGAATGAGTCACCAAGTATGGCCTATGGTGGTACACAGCATAATCCTAAAGAAAGAGCTTCATCTCTGACATTGTATTGAATATCATGCCCTTCTGAAGGATTACATGCTCATGGTTATACAGTGATTCTGCACACATCTGCAGACCTGTGTCATAAACTGCCATATGTACCATGCTGACATCTCTGTAGTTCGGACCACCACTTAAAGGTACACCGCCCTGGCTCAGTTGCATGAGTTCTGCCTCTGTGTAAGGGGGCGGTGCAACATAATGCTGTGCTTCGCTGATCCTACCCCACGAATCAAAATACGGTGCACCACCCTCTGGCAAATCATGGACCAGCTTGCCCTGAGTCGGCATGGCATGAAGCACCGAAAGTGGAACATCGGACGTTGTAGCATGAACCGGCGTCGCATGGGCAGCTCTATCATCATCGTCGTCGTCGTCGTCATCGTCGCCGTCGTCGTCGTTGTCATGACCGAACCAGTTCTCTTCCGCCTGCTCCTGCTCTTCACGTTCGAACTCTCTCACATCAAAGTCGTTGCTTATACAACCGACTGGATGTGAATGCAACTGCTCCTACGTCAACTGACCATCCATATACAACTGACTGGATATGAATGAAACTGCTTCTTCGTCACCTCCAACATCGTCATGATGATCATCCTCCAACCTGTACCCATTCTCCACAACCACCTCAGCAATAGGTGAGTTCGAGCCTGCGAGGACCCTAGTGTAGCAGGACCAATGAGCAGGGTCGCGCAAAGGCATCAGGATATATTTTCCCGAGTCTTCCCATTGTCAAATCTCCCCTTGATTGTGAAATCACCGTCAAACTTTGCGTTCAAACGCACACAAAGGTCATTGAAGCTCGGCGGTTCATCAAACTATTCTAACTCCTCTTCCATATCCTCAAACTCACCATCTTCCTTCCTAACAATTCCTCCGAAATAAACTCGGACACAACAATCCATCTGAAAACCATTCAAGCAAACTTCATCAAGTCGTCCAAACAAACTAACTATACTAAGTTTATTAACTATACTATACTAACTAAACTAACTAAAGTAACTACTTATACCACCTATACTAACTTCACTAATCTAAACTAAACATACTAACTATTCTAACTATTTATAATACCTATACTAACTATACTAATCATACTAACTAAAATAACTATTTATAATATCTATTGCTAACTTTACTAATGATACCAACTAAACTAACTATTTATACTAACAATACTAACTAAACAAACTAATTTAACTACAATCAAAATACATCAAAAATTCAAAAAAATAGGGAAACGGGATTACCTTAGCTCGGGCGCGGGGGGCTGCTATCGGGGCCGAAGTGCGGGGGGGGGGGGGGGGGGGGGGGGTGGCTCTCGGCGCTCTGGCTCGGGCGCGCGTGGAGGGCGCGGCCGTGGGGGCGCTGGGCGCTGCTCTCCGCAGCGCGGGGGGGAGGGGCGCGGACGGCTGCGGGGGGGCGCTGCTGTCCGGCTCGGGCGCCCGTCGAGGCCGGTGGCGGCGCGCGTCCGCGGGGGTGGGGGTGCGGGCGCAGGCGCGGTGGACGGGGACAAACAACAAGTGGTGACACATGAACACGAGAACAGAACAAAAGGAGCCGCTGCCGCTCCCCTTGCCGCTCCTTAATCTGGGGAGCGGCAGCCTTGCCGCTCCTCCAGGGGGGAGCGGCAGCCCCGTGCCCGCGTGGCGCCACTGCCACGTCAGCAGCATTGCCGCTCCTCCACATGAGGAGCGGCAAAGTTGAAATGCCGCTCCCTCGCGTAGGGAGCGGCCAAAAGTGTTAGATATAAAAAAAAGTTCCGGTGCTAAAATTAAAAATAGTTTTTAAAAAGTGTTAAAAATAAAAAAATCACCACATACTGTACTACCTTTTTCTTTTTCTTTTTCTTTTGAAAATGGCATACCGCTAGCTAGCTAGTAGTTTGTTTTACCCCCAAGCAAGTACTATGCTACTAAGCACGATCAGCAGCTAGCTAGCTAGCCCGCTTGCTTTGCTTGCTCGTTCGTTCGTTCCTGGACGCCGACAACAAGTAGTACAACGATCCAAATATTCATGCTGATATGCATGTGCATGCATGCAACTTGTTGATCATCACGGTCACGGGCATGCATACAAAACTCAAAACACCACAAATATGCTAGATTCTTTGCTTCCCGTGAATCCATGTGTGGGCATGAAATGAAATTAAAAATGTATAACGCAGTGCAGTGCATTGCAGTGCCAGCTCGATCGATTCCTCGTGGATCTGATCGAGAGCTAGCTCTCATCCATGCATGCATCCTAGCATTTCACGTGTGGTGTGGTGTCATGGTGTGGCCCTCGTGTTCTAGTTGAAATGCTTGCTTGCCATACATGCAGATGCAGTGTACTTGTCCCCTGCAGCCACTGCCTAGCTACCCTAGCCCCCCTCATGTACTGTATCTGTGGATCTGTATATATAGAGAGATATATACAGATCCACAGATACAGTACATGCATCTGCATGTAACACACTCCACTCCACTCCACTCCACGGCCGGCCCAAAATAAGCCAGTGAGCACCTGCAGCTCAGCATACAAGATATATAATGGCGGCGTCGAGAGGAGCAGCGGCGGCGGCTCTGGTGGTGCTGCTCGCCGTAGTCAACTGCTGCTTTGTGCTCTTAGCGTCGGCGCACTACACCAACTGCCCTCCGCCGCCTCCACCTCCATGCCCTCCGGCCCCAAGCAGCGGCGGCGGGGTGGGGCAAGGGTGGGCAAAATACCCGATACCCAATTCCCGAACCCGAATTACCCGAACCCAGACCCGAAGTACCCGAACCCGAATTACCCAATCACAATTTCGGATAGTGATTGTAAAAACCCGAAATTAGTTTGGGTAATTCGAGTAATATTTTTCGGTACCCGAACTACCCGAATTACCCGAAATATCTCAAATATTTGCTCTTCTATTCCTAATATGAAGACATGAGGTAGTTTAATGCCATATAAATATATTATTTGGCATGAATTAATGTAGATTTATGCTAACTTGATAAGTGATTTGTTGGTAATTGATATAAAGACATGATGTGATTTAAAAGACTATTGTTTCTTGCTTTAAAATGGTACTTCAATTCTTCTGAAATTGTTGGTTTTGTCAATTTCGGATATATCAGGTAAAACCCGAACCCGAATTATCGGGTACCCGAAATTTCGGGTAATGCTTTTTCGGGGTAAAAATCGGGTAGCAATTTTTAATACCTGAATTTCCAACTACCCGAATTATCCGACCCGAAATTTTCGGATAACCCGAATGCCCAGCCTTAGGGTGGGGTGCCCCCGAGACGCGCTGAAGCTGGGCGTGTGCGCCAACATGCTGGGCCTCATCAAGGCCAAGGTGGGGCTGCCGCCCACGGAGCCCTGCTGCCCACTGCTGGACGGCCTCGTCGACCTGGAGGCCGCCGTCTGCCTCTGCACCGCCATCAAGGCCAACATCCTCGGCATCCACCTCAACCTCCCCATCGACCTCGCCCTCGTCCTAAACCACTGCGGCAAGACCGCCCCCAAAGGCTTCCACTGCACCGACTAAATAAAGCCTAATAATACATTACATGCATATGTAGCATGCATGCTCGCTTCACTTCTCTTACATTCACCTTTTTTTTTACTCTACCATGCATCCTCCATCTTACATTCATCTATCGACCAACCATGCATGCATGCACGCACAACTCAGCTGCTTGCCCAATATAATGCTGTCCTTGCATGCAATTCTGCTTTCTTTCCTTTTTCTTTCTGTGTAACTGATGCTGGCCTCGCTATCTAGCTTCATTATTATTATTATTATTATTATTATTATTATTATTATTATTATTATTATTATTATTATTATTATTATTATTATTATTATTATTATTATTATTATTATTATTATTATTATTATTATTATTATTATTATTATTATTATTATTATTATTATTATTATTATTATTATTATTATTATTATTATTATTATTATTATTATTATTATTATTATTATTATTATTATATATGTACTATCATTTGATAAAACTTAATTCTCCAAACAAATCAAATTGATTTTCATATATATCAACATAAATAGCATATGCTACTTCATGCCTGTGCTCATCGATGCATGTGCCACTTCATTTGTTAGCTTGTAACAAATTGATTTAAGGACTTGAACAAAGGACCAATCAGGGTGTCTTCTTAATTCGAACATTCGCCACCGTCGCCCACCGGCCAAAATCACACTACTGAAAAAAACATTAAAGGAAAGGGACACATGCAAACACTTTCGTGATAAAAGGCTTCGAAGACCACAAAAGTGACTCACCACCGACAATGAGATCTCTAGTCACCACTAAAAGAACATCGGCTAACAAACCCCAAAGGAATGCAGGTTTATAAATCTTCACCACCAAAACAGGATGTTGGAGAGAAACCAAACCTTATAACAGAAGAGGTCAAAATCACTGCACCGCAAGCCAATCAACCGCTTGCACTTATAAACACTCCAACTCACTCCAACTAATAGGATCCAGAAAGGTCCAACAAATCTAACGGAGCATACTCTCTCTAGCACTTCTTCATCAGTGCCAGACCAGTCATCGTCAAGATACAAAGATACCTTATCCTCCAACTAGTAGTATGCCCGTGCTAATGCTACGGTAAAAGTCAAAAGACAATATTTTTGTACGTGAAACCGATACGCGTGGTTCCGCAGCGCCTAGGCTGCCCTCGCCGAGCTCGTCCTTGTCACGCCGCCCTTGAAGTGCAACGCCGCCGCGTCCTGCTCCGCCTCGCCATCAACGTGCTCCGGCATCGCCGCCCTCGCCGGTCCAACAACCCCATGGGTTCTCAGAGAATGCCACTTCGGTTTCGTGAGGCGGGGGCGCAGATGAAGTTTTGCTTTAGTTATTTTCTCCAGAGAAATCGAGATGTAGAAGAGCTGCCACTACCTTGCAACCCCTCCTGTTTCCCTAAAAAAAGAGCTGCCACTATACAAAAGGACCAAAGCATAACTAAAGTCACTTGCAGATTTTATTGTCTAGCAATAACAAAGTGCAAAACCAGAATAGACAAGTAACGTAGAGTTCTTAACTAATGATACCTACAACTATAGCAGATCAATACCTACAACTACAACAGATAAATACCTACAGCAGTTTTATAGAAGCATTAGAATCATACTGTAACACCTCTGGTGTTACGAGCGTGCTTAGCGTCTTGGTTAAGGCCTAAAAGAAATTAACGAAACAAGTTCCTCGGATTTGTTTAAGATATAAATAACGGGTGGCTTGTTTTAGTTGTTTAGGCATGAAAAGCAATCTTGATAAATAAAAATAAAATACAACTGGTATCTAGCACCTAAATAAAATTTGAAGTGCAAGTTTAGTGGATGGAAATGCAACTTTTGTTTGACAAATAAATATTGTTCAGTAGCATATTGGATAGCTCAAGAATTCAAGCTGGGATTTGATTCCAGCTTCTAGAACTGGAACGACCAAGCCCGAAAATCTAATGACGATGCTGCTTTGACATTTAAATTGTGAATAAATTTTCTAAACACTAGATTCATGTTTTTGCACCGTTGATTGCACCATTGCGGGTGCTTAGCACGGCGTAGTTCGTAGGTGGGCTTGACGTTGCGGGGTTACTCCAGAAATTGCTCTAACTTCGAGCTAAATGCACTAGAACCTTGTCGTCGGTGCTCTGCTCGTGAACTCGTGCTCCAGGGGCGAGCTCACCTCAGCATCCTCCTCTCTCCCTCTCTAGTCACTCTTTGGCCTGGACGGTTGTTCCGCTGGGTAGCTGGTGGTGCGCGCTTTAGGACTGTGAAGCTGGTTGAATCTCAACCGAGCTGGGTTTGCGTGTTGGCCCGCTTCAAATTCGTGCATGTACTATGTTCGGCCATTTGGCTCTGTGTTCGCGGTCACCGCGTGCTCTGGCGCTGCTGCCGCTGGCCGCAGGCCGTGGCTGTGCTGTGTGCTGCGGGCCGGCTCGCGCGTCGGTCGGGGCCGCGCAGTGCCCTAGCCTCGCGTTGGCCTGGCCCTCGCTGTGCGCGCGCGCTGCTGGCCGCTGGGGCGTGCCGCGGGCGTTGCTGGCGCTCCGCTCACGCCACGATTGGGCTGCGCCCGTTGGCCAGCTTGCATGTCCGGTCGGTGCCGTCCGGCCCTGGACCTTGAGTTGGCCGGCTGGCTGTGGTGTGGTCCTCGCTGCGGCGTGCACGCCTGCGGCCAGGCCCCTGCTGCTGCCCCACGTGCTCGCCACGTTTGGATAGCCGGCCGCCGGGCCGCGTACTGGGATAAGCCGAGGCTATCGGCGCCCGGGTGTTGTAGCGTTCCCCTCCTGCCCTCCGATCCAGCTGCACATTGCGACCCGACATGACCCGCTGTTCATCGTGACCCGATCACAGCATCGATGGGACGGCTCCTCTACCTCAGTTGTCCCGCTTGCCCCCCACCGCCCCCCCCCGCGGAGAGCTCTGCTCGGGTCTGGTCACCCCGCTTCAAGCACGGCACGCCAGGCCCCCACGGTCTCGTCGGCTGTAGTGTACTTGCATCACCCCGCGATCAAAGCCGCCATCTTAATCTTCTCGGTCGCTCACGTACCCTCTCCACGACCGTGTTGGCGCAGCACTACCACCCCTTCTCCCCTCCTACTCGCCTAGCTCGAGCCTCGCTGTGTGAGCCCTCACTCCTGAGAATAGCTTGGGAGATCACCTAGCCGTCGCGTTACCCGCCAGCCCGGTCTAGCCCTGCTGACGGCACAATCGATGATTTGCTCACCGCTAGCCAGAATTGTCCGCCATGCCGGTGGGGTTGGGGTAGGGAGCACATTGGTTTGATTGCTCGTACCCCTGACCCCACTTTGATCTCCTCCATCCGATGCTCACGACTGTTGACCAGGGCGCTCGCTGGCGACGTTGTGACGCGGCCATGTCCGCCACAGAGCGCTGCCGCGCGGATCGGTCGCACGTGGCCAGGCCACCTCAGCACCTCTCCGCCCCAAACACCACCACAGCATGGACCGTGGTAAGGCCCTGTTGCTTCCCCGCCGCCTCTACCTCTCCATTAGCGCATAGGTCCACCGGAACAGTCGCGCCGCCGCGCGGTTCGGCCCGGCGTCGGAGGTAGGCCTCGGTAGTGCTTCGCGACGCTCCCTTCCGCTCCGTGTCACCCTGCTGAAAGCTCTATGTTTGGTGTTGGTAATTAGTGACAATGCCTAAGTACTAATCCTATGCCTAAGTTGTATGTAGCATATGAGGATTAGTACATTCCAAGGTTGGTGGCAAGATGGACATGGTGATCATGATAGCCACACTTGGATTTGGACGCAACCCTACGTGATCAAGGCAAAGATATATGCTTAAGGGTTGTGTTTTAGTAACCAAGACACCTAGTGGGTGTGGTTACATTATAGGATAGATAGCCGTACTATAAAGAGGGGAATGACGCGGCTATTTAACTCCTAAGTGCCTCTAGGTGTGCATTTCATTATCATATGCATTTGGATAGAACTAATAACGCCTCGAAAAATGATTGTGAAAATGCTAACACCCTCGCACATGACGAGATCACTTGGTAGTGTTAGCACATTTGCGAAGGCGGTGGAGTTTGAGCGGTAGAGAGGGTTTGGTGTCCTCTCTCCCTCCCGCCGAGCTTGCGAGGCGGGATTCAGGCGTTTTCGAGGAGTTGAAACGACTATTTTCCACTACGCCGGAAGTCGGAAATCGAACGGAAGCGAACGGAGGTCACAGTGGTGACCGGACGCTGGACCAGACGCGGTCTTTGTTTGACCGGACGCGTCCGGTCAGTGTTCAGCGTCTGCGCGTGTTTCAGCTTTTTGATCGGACGCGCAGCGCGTCCGGTCACAGTCGATCGGACGCGTCCGGTCGTTGAGGGAGCTTACTGGACTCCAACCGGACGCTGGCACTGTGGCGTCCGGTCAGTTCTCCAGCGCGTCCGGTCACTGTTTCGTTGTGCGCTGCTCAGGCTTGACCAGCGCGTCCGGTCCATCATGGGACCAGCGCGTCCGGTCATGCTTCACGCGTCCGGTCGGTGGTTCGCGAAAGTAGCCGTTGTGTGATCGGCGCGTCCGGTCAGTTGGACCAGCGCGTCCGGTCAGCGCGACTTCGGCTGTTTCAAGTTCCTAACGGCTATATTCGAAGGGGTACGTCTATAAATACTCGTTGGCCGGCTCAAGACTCTCTCTCTTGGACATTTGACATACTTGTGAGCACTTTGAGCTAAGCAACTCCCCTTCCACTCATCTCTCTTGCTTCTTTGCATATTCGAAGTGAGATTGAGTGATCCAAGTGCATTTGCATTGTGAGATTGCATCTAGTTGGCACTTGGTGGTTGATTTGCTGTGGGATTCTTATTTCTCTTGGTGGTTGCCGCCACCTAGACGGTTTGGAGCAGCTTGGAGGCGTTGGCAAGAGTTGGTGATTGTTCTTGGCCACCTCCGGTGATTGTGAGGGGTTTGTGCCTACCTCGGCGAAGCGCCAAATGCAACATTAGTAAATTGCTCGTGTCATTGCAACCTTTTGCCATTTGGTAGGTTCTTGTGGCGCCTTTTGAGAGGCTCGGTGTGAGACCGATTAGCCACCGAACCACGTGGTGAAGAGGGACACAACGGGGACTAGCGTGCCGGCAAGCACGTGAACCTCAGGATAAATCTTCGTGTCATCACTTTCATATTGTGATTGATTGATCCCGGTGTTCGGTTGTCTTGGTATTCATTGTTGATCATATTGGTTGGCTCAATACTTCATCCCTCGGTGAAACTCTCCTAACTCAACTCCGCATTACTTTCTTAGTTATCTTTGCTAGCTAGTTAGCTTTGCTAGAGTAGCTCTTTTGTGTAGCTTGCTAGTTGTAGTTGTAGTTACCTTCTCGGTTTGACTTGTGCGGTTGAGTGCCAATATACTAGAATTGTGAATTGGATAGGTGGCTTGCAAACACCCTGTAGGCTAAGCAAAACTCGCATCTCGCTATTTGTTGTATTGATAAACTTGTTTAGCTTGTCTTTGTAGAAAATTTTAAAAGGCTATTCACCCCCCTCTAGCCATCAAGACCTTTCAAGTGGTATCAGAGCCGTGGTCATCGTTTGCAAGGCTTAACAACCTCGGTGCAAGATGGCTCAAGTTATGTTCAATTATGTTAATGGCAAGCCTCCATTCTTTGATGGCGTCTCTTCCTTTGATCATTGGAAAAGAAAGATGAAGCAATATCTAGGCAATATACATGATAAGGTTTGGGATGTGACCAAAGAAGGATACATCATTCTTGATGAAGAAAATCTCACTCCAAATGACCGCATCAACAAACAATGCAACACGGCGGCACTTGACACAATCTACCGTGCCATTGATGACAAAGTATTTGAGCAAATCAAAGATCTTGAAAAGGCAAATGAGCTTTGGATAAGGCTTGAAGAAACATATGAAGGCACTTCAATGGTAAAAAGTGCCAAACTATATATGCTCAAGGACAAGTTCTCCACGTTCAAGATGAAGGAACTCTCAAGCTTTGAATCTCAAATCACACTCCTCACTAGAGCTCTTGCACTCCCTTGCACTCCAAAGATGTTTCTCAGCTGAACAAATGAGCAAGAGACCTCTAAAAGAGGTGGTGGGGATGTATTTATACACCCCACAGTCGAAACGAACCGTTACCTGCCAACTCAGCAAAAACCGGGGTGACTGGACGCGCCGGTCGAAGTGACCGGACGCGCCGGTCGCTCGTAACGGTCGAAATTCCAAAATTTCGGCTGAGTGACCGGACGCGCCGGTCAGGGCGTCCGGTCATGCAGGGAGCTTACTGTAACGAGACCGGACACGCGACCGCGTCCGATCGGTGATGACCGGACGCGTCCGGTCGTCGCAGGACCTTATTGGAACGTGATCGGACGAGCCGATCACACCCAGATCGTGTCCGATCGGATGGTTTCCCTCAAGTGACACGTGTCGGCCTGACCACCGCGTCCGGTCCTCGCAAGGGCCGCGTCCGGTCGTCAGCGCCGAAACGCAGTCTTGGTTTTGAACTGACCGGACGCGTCCGGTCAAGCCGAGAACCGCGTCCGGTCAAGGGAAAAACCCTCTAAACTCTCCGAAACGCGACGCAACTTGAACCAAGTTGCTTCCAACTGAACTTTGAGCTATTCTAGAGCTGCCTAGTGCTAAGTTTAACAAGTGTGCACCACACCTAAATATAAGACTCACCTAGGTCAAGCTACCCGCTCGTGGCATCAACCGCCAAAAAAAATATAAGACTCTCCCTGAATCTACTCTCACTCCCCCTTTGGCATCAACCGCCAAAAACTAATCTAAGGATCTGACGGGGGAACAGACAGAGTCGAGTCGGGTGCCGAGGTGCGCGGAGTAATCACGAACTGCAGAGTGTCTTCCTCGGACTCGGAGCTATCTGGCTGACCCTCTGAAGAAGCACGCGGCTGTGAAGCCGTCTGGGTCTGAGCAACAGGAACAGGTACTGACGAAGTAGCAATAAGTGGAGCAGTCTCTGTGACCTGAGCCTGTAGTGAGCCAATAGTTGGGGGATCGGTCGAGGCAACTGACGAAGGAACTGTCTCAGTAGTGCCCGTCCCTGTCACAGGAGGAACAGCTGCCTCTGAAGCTGACAACCCTGAAGAAGTAGCAAAGGTAGTGTGCGAGGGCGTCGGCTGACCAGTCAACTCGCTGTATGTGGCACTGAAATCAACGAATGGTGTGCCTGTCAGTAGGTGAGGGCGAGGCTGGTCTGAAGGAGTGAACCCTGTCTGAATAGGCGTGTAGCTCGGGGACTGGAACGATTGGGGGGCCTGCTGCTGTGGAGAAGTGAGCTGAAAGCTCGGCTATCCCTGACTCGACGGACCACTAGACTGTAAAGCTGGAGTCAGGACAGAAGCAGGTGGAGGAACCCCAACTGTGACTAGGTGACGCAGAAGGTCCAAGTACTGCTGCTGGTTAGCTGCACTCTGTCGCTGCATCTCATACTGCTGACGCTGCATCTCGACTTGCTGACGCTGTATTTCTAGCTGCTGTCTCTGGAACTCGTCCTGTCGAGCCTGTATCTATGCAAACGCGGCAGCTGTGTCCTGAGCCTGTCTCTGTATCTGAAGCTCCTGTCGCTCCTGTGCCTGGGTCAGCCTCTCAAGAATAGCCACCATGGCTGGGTCTGAGCGGGAGGCTGAACCAGAGCCACCGGCCTCGTGGTCGTGAGGCTGAGGAGACCGATACCTGGGGATGAGCTGATAATCCTCGTCAGTGCTGTCAGAGGCCTCATCCTTAGCTAGATCCGCCACGGCGTTCCCGCTGGCGGACCCAGACTCAAAGTCAGTCCCGACGTGCGCCTCTCTCGCCAACCACGGCCTTGGCCCGTGCACCCACAACGGCACCCGCTCCTGGTACCGCACGGACGCCCGGCTCCTGAAGCCCTTCTTCCACCGCCGCCTCCTGGAGCACGACTGCCTCGTGGCCCGCCCCACCCAGGCCGACGCCGTCTTCCTCCCCTACTACGCGGCGCTGGACACGCTGCCCTACGTCCTCCACCCGGACCTCCTCAACTCGTCCGCGCTGCACGGGCTGCCGCTCGCGCGCTTCCTGGCGCGCCACCAGCCGCGGGTCCTGGCGCGCCGCCACGGCCACGACCACTTCTTCCTCCTCGCCGGCACCGCCTGGGACTACTCGCAGCCGCACGACGCCGACCCCCGGTGGTACGGCACCACGTCGCTGCTCCGCCTCCCCGAGCTCGCCAACTTCACGATCCTCACGCTCGAGTCGCGCGCCTGGCCCTGGCAGGAGCACGCCATCCCGCACCCGACCTCCTTCCACCCGTCCTCGCTGCCGCGCCTCCGGTCCTGGATCGCCCGCGCGCGCCGCTCCCGTCGCACCGCGCTCATGCTCTACGCCGGCGGCGTCTCCAGGCCGTCCAAGCCCAACATCCGGGGCGCCATCCTCGCCGAGTGCGCCAACCGCACGTCGGCTGTGTGCACCGTCGTCGACTGCTCCGCCGCCCCGTGCGGGCTCAACCCCGTGGCGTACATGCGCCCCATGCTCAAGGCCAACTTCTGCCTGCAGCCGCCCGGGGACTCGCCGTCCCGCCGCTCCACGTTCGACGCCATCGTGGCCGGCTGCATCCCGGTCTTCTTCGAGCACGCCGCCGCCAGGATGCACTACGGCTGGCACCTTCCCCGCGGGAGGTACGACCAGTTCTCCGTCACCATACCCAAGGAGTCGGTGGTGATGGGGGACATCAGGATCGCCGACGTGCTGGCGGCGGTGCCCGAGGACAAGGTCGCCAGGATGCGGGAGCGCGTGCTGGAGATGGCGCCCAGGGTTTTGTACCGGCGGCACGGGAGCGCGGCGGACCTGAGGGAGGCCACCAAGGACGCCGTCGACCTCGCCGTGGAGGGCGTCCTGAGGCGGGTGAGCGCGCTGGAGGACGGCCACCCGGACGCCATCTACGAGCTGGAGGACGACGACGACGATTAGGATTAGGACGGACGTAGTAGTAGTGCAGAGTGCTAGTGCTCATTTGAGTCGAGCCAACAGATTTTAATGCACATTCTGAGTGCAATCATCAAACATTCAGCTCCTCGATTCTTCTTCTTGTAACAAAGATTTGATTTTATTGTGTTCTCCAACAAAGGCAGGCACTCTGCAGGCAACAAAGTTAGATTGGATTGCGATTCTGAAATCTGAATGCGCCAACACTAAAAGAGGAGGATAAAGGCATCGTGAAGGATGAAGCCTGACAAAGTTGAGCAAGTCAAAACCTTGGAGTTTCGGAAGTGCTGTTTTGTGATTTGGAATGATTAATAAACTGTAGGTATCCGGGGCTGTAATAGTAATAAGATAGTAGTGTTCTGTTGGTTATTCCTCATACACACGGAGACAGGGGTGTATATTTGGATGCGGTGGACGAAATGTCTGAATTGCACACTAGATTTGATCCAACAAATTAAAAGCAGGCTGAACGGCGTACAGAACATGTATAATGTAGGCACAAAACCTGCATATATATTCAGATGTCATTCGTGATGCAGCTGAAGATGAGTTTTGGCATCGTCTATTATTAAAGATAATTTAAAAGTATAGCATATGAATTGAACGTAAAGCGCACCAGTGGTCTAGTGGTAGAATAGTACCCTGTCACGGTACAGACCCGGGTTCGATTCCCGGCTGGTGCACATATTGATTTCCATTTTGCCCTGCCCTCAAATTAATTTTTTAAAAGAAAAGGAAACAACCTGAAGTACCTTGCACGGTATACATCATTGCCTTTCACTTTAAATCATTTTTGTCCTTCCCTCAAATTATTATTATATTTTTAAAATGCAAGGAAACAAGCTGAAGTACCTTTCACGGTATACATCATTGTCTTTCATTTTAAATCTTTTCCTTTTGGGATAGATTGACAGATCCCTTGTAGTAGGAGTATATGCAAATGCAAGCAATAATTGTTTGCTCTGCTTCCAAATTCCAATTACAAGAAATGCTAATTACGCCTATTTGTTCAAGTCTGAATTGTTTGTTCTGCTTCCAAATTCCAATCACAAGAAATGGTAATTACGAGTATTTGTTGAAGTCTTGGTACGCTTGTTCCAGCAAATGGTGATCGTCCCACTCGTCTCGGTACGTCTCCGGGCACTCCAGCTTCTTCCTCCTGGCGGCGTCGAACATGTCCTTCCTCCACTCCTCCACTCTGCCGGCGTGCCCGCCGCACTGCTCCGCCAGCCACTCGTCGTATTCGAACTGGTTGTGCTTCATGCAGTGGGTGTACCTGACGGGCCATCCCACGGCTTCCAGCTCCGAGTAGAGCGCCCTCACGTCTTCCATCATCTCCTCCTCCGACGGGAGCTGGATCCGGCCCGACAGAGCGCCGGCGACCCAGCTGGCCTGCAGCTGGAACATCGGGAAAGGGATCACCTTGAAGGGTAGGCCGATGAAGGCGAGGTGGGGAGCCAGCTGAGGCACGAACACGTGCTTGTACAGCGGGTGGATGCGGTTGTCATCCACGGAGACGACGGCGGAGCCTGGGGTATCGTCGCCCTCGTCCACCCCCGCCGTCGTCGTCAGGAGGAAGGGGAAGCTGTACTTGTATCCGGTGCAGTGCATGACGACGTCCGCTCTGACGGAGCTGCCGTCTCGGAACACGACGGTGGTGCCATCCGCGTCGGCGCGCTCCACCATGGAGCGGAGCCAGAGGTTGCGGTAGCCGGGGAGCCTACGGCAGGTGTCGGCGGGCGCCGATCTGTCGGCCATGTGTACCTCCCTGGCCACGCCAGCGATTTCCCTGGAGATGTCGGCGCCGCTGTTGCTGGCTCCGACTATGACCACCACCTGGTCCGCGAACGGGTCCGGCACGCGGTAGCTGTGGCTGTGCATCTGCTTGCCCGGCGGCCAGGCGTCCAGGCCGGGGATGTCGGTGGCGGTTCGTGGCTCCGTGTAGTGGCCGTTGCAGACCACGACGGCATCGAACACCTCCTCCGCCTCGTCACCGGCGGCTGCGTTCCGGCGCCACCTCACCCTCCAGGTGCTGCTGCTGATGCTCCCCTCGTCGCCGTCCTTGCTGACGGCGAGCACCTCCGTGCGGAGGCGGATGAGGTTATGAAGGTGGAACCGTCGTGCGAAGGCCTGGATGTAGCGCAGCACCTCCTGGTGGCGAGGGAACCTGCGCGCGTCGACGGAGTCCGGGGCGGCGGCGAAGGGGAAGTCGAGGAAGCCCATCACCTCGCGCGGCAGGTTGGTGCGCAGGGACGCGTACATGCTGCTGCTGGAGTGGTGCTGGCGGTCGTCGTAGAGCCAGGTGCCCCCGACAGCGTGGGTGCGCTCGAACACGACGGGCGCGTGGCCCTCGCGCCGCAGCTCGCGCGCGGCGGCCAGCCCCGCGGCTCCCGCGCCGATGACGGCGACGCGGAGCGACCGCGGCGGCGGCGGCATGGCCATGGCACACGGGCCGGCGTTGTGTGAATCGTGATTGATGGACGTCTCTCTCCGCTGCAGCTCAGCAGAATGTCGCTGCCGCCTCCGCCTGCCAGCGGAGTGGAGGCGGAGGTAGGTAGATGCTATCGCCACCGGCAGTCCGCCACGGGCTACGGGCACGTTGTGTTTGTCCTTTTGTGATGGAAAATTTATATTTTAAAAGCATTATATGCGCGCAGCTCAGGCCCCATACACAAATCATTTCCTACAGTAGCTTATATACTATTACTACATAATATATATGCAAAAATAGGAAGGACAAAAAGGTTCAGTCTCCGCGCCGAATGAAAACAGGAGCGTAAATTTGCACCACACAAGAGCCACACACATATATAATAAAATTTATATAAGACCGGCCACAGCGTGGGCTTTTGCCGGTGCTGAAACATGTGAGAGAGTGTTTCAGCACCGGTGCCCCCCACTGTGACATGCGGTGCTCAGTTCGATTTAGGATGATACGAGGCTTGTTCGTTCACCGATGCCTGAGTGAATAAAGAATGATTTTGAGCCGGCCGTTGGTCTTTGGCGAAGCAATCGAGAAAGAGGGGAAATGGTCTGTGGTTGGGGTCCACTACAGGGATAGCATCGGTGCCGACATTGTAAGATAAGCTGGAGTTGAGGCATCTGGACAGCTGGCACGCTGAAATGGTTTTAAGCACCTCTCACGCTGTGGCCGGTCTAACCCACTCACCTACTCCTAATTCGCACGAAACATATTGACGGCGACCACGAGGACAAGGACAACACCGTGTGTGTATGTATGTGTGCCCAGTGCCCGTGCACGAAACATATTGACATGTATTTCAATAATATAAAGGTAGAAATAGAGTTTAAGCGATTAAAACTCTTCCAAGTAATTCAGGGATTACTGAGGAAGGTAGTCACCCCCAATCCCACTCTTAACTAAACTTCGGAATTAATTTACATGAAAGGTTTGCGACGAATTCACGGAAGGCAACAAACTCCGAAGCTGCCTGAACCAGGGTTTTTTTTACCGACCGGTTTCCGGTAACCGCCGGCCGCCGGTAGCGGTTTACCGGCCGGTTTGACCGGTAACCGGTCGGTAACCGGACGAATTCAAATTTAAATTCAAACATCCTTCGGTTCGGTAACCGGCCGGTAAACCGGCCGGTTTGGCCGGTTTACCGCTCCAAACCGGATTTGTTTTTTTTATGAATAAAAAAGAAATTTTGGTACTTCCTTTGCACAAATTAATGTAAAAAGACCACACAATGTGGTAAAAAATAACATAAGTCACTAAAGCAACAATATATAGTCGCGTACAAATACATATTCGCTTAAATATATAGTCACTAAAACAACAATATATAGTAGCATACAAATACAATATATAGTCGCTTACACAAACAAAGATATAGTTTCCGCTCGCATGGTCAACTACGTAGGATGTATGGGAAGACCCCTTGTTGGCACGACATTTCATATTCGGCGGTGAACATAAGAGAGATACCTTGCTGTCTAAGCAGGTCAGCCTTGTAATCTTGCCAAGTTTGTCCTGTCCATGCTGCTGTTGTCTCCCATTCTTGAACTAACATATTATAAAAACTGGGGTCTTTCCATTTATAGACCCATCTAGTCTGAGTCTGCATGGTCATGTCAGGAATGTGATAGCTATAAGTAGGCAGTGAGGTATCGCTGTATGAGGAAGAAGAGTACTGTGGAGTGTCGTAGTCCGTCGGTGCATATGCTCTCCTCTGCGATGTCGGTTGTCCATGGTCACGGTCTTGAGTAGCATGTGTGAATTGGGTCTCGCCTGCAATCAACCATAATTAGTAGGCATAGACAGAAACAATTGTGTGTATGTAGGTGCAATGGATACCTGTGAAATGAAGACCTACATAACTACTACCACCAGCACCAATAGTAGCATCCCCACTCCCACCACCACCACCGTCTGTCCCACCAGCACCGCCACCATCACTCCCACTAGCACCGTCATTGGCACTGTCATCGTCACCACTGTCATCGTCACCACTATCCTGGGACTGGTATTGCTCATCCTCAGTCTCTGTGTCGCTGGTCACAGCTTTTCCTTTTCCTCGGTGACGCTTGCCGTGACCCTTCGGAGGCACCATCTGCATCTTCCTCTTCCCGAGGTGAGTTGCACCCACATTTCTACGGGCCCAATCACTGATGCAATCATGCCCCGTAGCCTGACGTAGATCATCGGGGTCTATTTGGTCACTGCCAACACAAACAAATGAATCACATAATACAGGTGAGACATACACACACATTTGTATATATATAAATATAATGTACCTAACAAGGTGTGATGGCAGAGGGACGTCCATTTCGTCAGAATCCTCATCAAGAACAGGAGGCAGATTAGATCTACCGTACTCCATCCATTCCCTAACCGGATTGCTCCGGTCATAGAATGAGACTTCGGCGAACTGGTCGATAAAATCTTCTTCATCATACCTTCGTGGGTTCACATCCGCTAGTCGCAGCCGAAGGTTGTAATTGACATAAACAAGCCTGTTTAGTTTCTTGTGCGACAACCGATTGCGAACCTTAGTATGCAGCAACGCAAAAGTACTTCAGTTCCGCTCGCATCCACTGGAGGAGATGCATTGTGAAACAAGCCGCAAAGCAAGGCGCTGCAAATTTGGAGTTTCTCTACCAAATATCATCCACCAGGCCGCTGCAAGTGCAACACATTATGTTAGCTATATGTTCCAATATACGAAACCAAATTGGTGCGATGCCTTCACCTGAAACCATAAGCAAACAATGAGAATATGGAAACATACATAAGGCCATAGGTCTCCACGTATAGGTACTTACCCCACTTCTGTGTCTCTCGCACCGCACTGACAAAGTATGGATTATCGGCATTTCTTCCGGGGATTCCTACATAATGAAAAAACTTTCCCCAAGCTTTACCAATAGCTTCCTTTGCATTTTCCCCTTCTGCGTCCAAGAGCCTGTATCAATCCTTTGTTGCTGTATTCCTCTCCTCCCACCCGCTGCCACGTGATAGTCCTCCACCTCCACTGGAGTCTCCCTCCGTGATCCCACTCTTCTAAACAACCTGTCAATAGAATTCCCACCTTGCGAACCACCACCACCAGCACTACCCCCTCCACGGTGGTAATTACCTCCTCTATGTTGCACCTTCTGCTCGTACTCATATTCTGCTCTTGACTGGTTGAGTGCTTCCCTCATCTGAGCCTCATATTCATCATCACCGAGGGGATGGTTTCCCTCAGCTGCAGCTTTTTCTTCTGCCAACCTTTGTCGAGCCCGGTCAGCAGTCGTCTTCTTAGCTCTGTCAAGATCTCGCCGAAAGTACGCACGCACATCTGGTGGCACACGGGCGCAATGCAAGGTGTCCGCCCCGTACCCAGCCAAATGCTGTTTAAATCTAGTGCAACCACCGCCTGCTCTCGTCACATGACAATATTTGCATCTCCATCCAGGAGCAAGATTTTCACCATGCTCCCATACAACGTCTCTGTTTCTGCCTGACATTGTCTACTCTACCTGCATAAACGGACAACACAAAGTCACACCTAAATAAAATGTATCCTAAATCCTACCACAAATCCTCCATAATATATACCTAAAATATATCTAAAATCTATACCTCACATACACAAAGTTACAATATATACACAAAGTCACACAATATATACCTAAAATCCTAAATCCTACCACAAATCCTACCTCTAATCCTAAATCCTAAAAAAAACATCCTAAAATAAATCCTACCTAAAACCTAACCAACAAACTATCCTAAATCCTAACACAAATTCTACCTAAATCCTAAAAATACTCTAAATAAAAAAAAACAAAAAAAAACTTACCTGCGCGGTTAGCCGCGGAACCGGTCGGTAAACCGAACGAGCGCCGCGGCCTCGGTAAACCGCCCGACCCGATCGGTAAACCGAGGTGGGCGCGCGGTAAGCCGGCGGCGGCGGGCGGACGGCTAGGGTTGCGCTCGGACGCTCGCGGTGGGGGAGAGGAAATGAAGTGTCGGCGCGTTTGACCCCCCCCCCCCCCCCCCCGCTCACTGCCGGCTGGTTTTGTGCCCGTGACGGCCTAATGGGCCTCACGGGCCTTAACGGGCCGGCACTGTTTTTTTTTCTTTTTTTTTTCAAACTTCTATTCGTATAAATAAATACTAAACGAACTCAAATTTGAAAAATTTTTACACCATTGGCTTCTATAAATCATGGACTATTTTTAGGAATTTTTTCAGCATTTTTTTTTCAAATTTTAAATTTGAATTTGGGAAAACCCTAACCGGACTGGACCGGAACCGGACCGGCCCGGTTAGGGCGGTTACCGCGGTAAACCGCGGTAAACCGGCCGGTTTTTTAACCCTGGCCTGAACCCCACGAGGCCACGAGATACCAAAGTTTGGCTTCATCAATGATGGCCTGCAAAACAGCATTTGATCCTGCAACTTGATCATTGAAGGTTCTAGAGTTTTTTCCCCCTTCCTTCCATAGCCGCCAATAACCGATCAATAACGTGACGTCAGAGAAAGGAAGCCCCACCTCAACTCCATAGCGGCAATCCTCTTCCGCGGCCGCAACCACCAGGACCAAAAGCAGCTGCCAACTGACGTTAGCAACTTCGAAGACAGCCCAATGGGCATTGCTAGACGTCCCGCGTGCCGCGCGATCCCGAACGCCCGCTCAACCCGCCTGCAACCGCCTTCACCCCCGCCCCACGCGCAGACGAGCATGCCCCCAGCGCCCCATCGAACACAATACCCCCGTCCGTCGGCCCCCAACGCCCCCGTCCGATAGCCCTCCGGCGCGTCGCGCGCCCCCAGCTCGCTGCGTAGCCGGTCACGTTCGCCTTCGCACCGCCCCACGCACGCGACGAGCACGCCCCCAGCCCCCCCCATCCCGACCGCAATACCCCTGTTCGTCGGCCCCCAGCGCCCCCATCCACTAGCCCCCCACGCGAGCCGCGCGCCCCCATACGTCGGCCCCTGGCTCGCCCCCAGCCGAAAAACATAAAACACTCAAATTAAACACTTGCAACTTGCAACATGGAACAACTTGCTGCAACATAAGACTGAAATAACTGAAATATTTGGAACATATTATTGCAACATTTGTGAGAAGCATATGAAATATCCATATCAGAGCGATTGCAACATACGTCTAAAACAGATGAAACATTTTGAACAAATACTTGCAGCATACCTATGAACCACTTACAACATATGCAGCATGTGCAACATCCCCCGATCTATTTTTGCAACGTCAAGATAAAACAATTGCAATATACTTCTAAAACGTTTGAAACATGCATTTGCAACATATGCACCATGTGCAAACATGTGGATCATTCCCCGATCTATTTTACAACATCAAGATGAAACAATTACAACATACTTCTGAACCGTCTGAAACACTTGAAACATACATTTGCAACATACGGGTCCTCCCTGCCGTGGTGTCTTCGGTCGACCGCGGGAGACAATGTCCCAGCCGGTGACGACCTTCTCTCGGTGGCGCCGGGGTGGTGGTGGCGGTGCACGACGTGGCTGCGACGGGTGAGTGTGGATTGGGCGCGCGGCGGTAGATGGCCGCGCGGAGGTGGAGTGGGGCACGCGGAGACGGAGTGGATGGCCGGCCGGAGACGGAGTGGATGGCTGCGCGGAGGCAGAGGGGGCACAGGGCGGCGCAGGATGGGTGTGCGTGCGGGGATGGCGGAGTGAGCAGCAGGGTGCAGGATGGGGCACGCGGTGGCGGCGTGAGGCGGCCGGGTGCACGCGGGGATGGCCGCAGCGGCCAACGGAGTGGGACGCGCATGATTTTTTTTGGAGGAGTGAGTCGCACGTGATGGGACGAGGGAGTGGGATGACCACGGCAGTCAGCAGAGTGAGTCGCGCGGCGTCCGGATGGGGGCAGACGCCCGTGATGAAGCATTTGCGCAGCCCAATGAGACCGAGGGCTTTGTCCCAAACCAGATGACTGAATGAGCAGGAGAGCAGAACGTGATCGATCTCTTCTGAATCCACCCCCCACAGAGGATGCAGGTGTCTGTAGTTTCAGCCCATGGCGATGACGACGTTTGGCGGTCCAGCAAACTGGTGATGGAGGGCTGAAGCCCAAGCAGATCAATAAGAGTATAAGACCTGCAGTTTTAGTTTACAGGTGATATTAGAATCGGGGGAGATTATTGTACATAGTGAACAAATCACACCACACTTGCACATTCAGCTTCAGTCTTGTTGAACCTCGCCGTCTCTCAGCAGGTTGCAAGTAACTGTTGCAAGCTGGGCTGTAGCCCATGGAAAACCACATCGTTCGTTCCGGTGTTTCCAGAGTTCCCAGCAACGAAAGAGCAGGGAAGTCGACCTTGCATGTATTCTTCATCAGAGGTTCTATCTAGGAGGCGAGAGTTTCACAGGTTGCAGGCAGGGGATAGCTCTGTTTCATGTCCTCCTACTTTTACTCCAAAAAGGAGTCGCAAATAAGGGGCAAGAGCAGATGACGTGGTCCGCGGACTCATCTGCAGCCTGACACAGCTTGCATTTGCCATCTTCCACAATGTGCTTCCTTCGCAAATTGTCCATCTTCACAATTACAGTAATGTCGTGTACATATTAAATTAATGTGTTACTCTTAAACTATCGGCCCACGGCCATAAAATGAAGTCTATCTTCATAATTTGTATGATGGAGTAGTAGAATCACACTCTATTCTTGACCAATGCATATGGTAATGAAGTTGCACTTGGTGAATGTATAATTGCCTATGACTAATGTATACGTTGGCCGTTGATCATGAAGTAGCAATTGATGGAACCCTGATTTGTAGTTATGGTACAGTAGCTTGTCCATATAGTAATCTTCATGTTCTTCTATTTCTGCATGTACAAATCCTCTTCTTCATGTCCATGGGAGAACAGAGTCTTGTGAAGACATTAACTCAATTTAAGGTAAACCTTCTATATTCTCATATAGGGAACCGATCTTGGGACTTCTGCAAATCGGTTTTCAAAGGCGTAAGATGTCCATATTTGAAAATCGCTACCAACAGAGAATCATTTTAGGCGTTCGCCTTCGTAAATCAATTTACGGAGGCGAACGTCTTAAGTTGTCCATCTCTATAAATAGTTGTAATAAAAAAATAAAACATAACTTTTTCATATGAACACGAATCAAAACAAACTTTATATCAAACTTGTATCTCTTGACGTGATCTATAACTTTGTAGTTCAAAAGATTTTTATTTGAAATTGTTTAGAGTCCCAAATAATTATTCTAAGTTCACATATTTTGAAATTTAAAATTTTCAAACGACATCAGATGTTGACATGATTACCAAAGTTGTAGTTATCAATACAATCTATAACTTTATAGTTCAAAAGTTTTTGATTTGAAGTCATTTAGGATCCTAAATATGTGTTGTAAGTTCATAAATTTTGAAATTCAAAATTTAGAATTCCTAAACGACCTTGAATGTTCACATGGTTTTACGAAAGTTGTAGTGGCAGACCCGATCTACATGTTTGTTGTTGATAAGTTTTTTATTTTGAAGTTTTTTTAGTCTTAATATTTGTTTTAAATTCATATATTTTGAAATCCATATTTTTAAAATTTTCAAACAATCACGGATGGAGACACATCATATACCAAAATTATAGTACCTGATAAAATTTAAAACTCTGTAGTTGAAGCTTTTTTTCCTTCCGTCTAATTCATCTAGCACCGAGTCGAATTCTTGGTGTTCGTCCGGCGGCGGTGCCTCGGTCGGATGGAGATGACCGGGGAGGGAGGAGGGGCGCAGCTTCTCGGCAGGGAGAGCGAGCGGTGGCGTGGGCAAGCACGGGGGCGCGGGGGAGAGGGATCGTGGGGATGGGGAGGGAGTGTGATCGTGAGGAGATGGCACGGGCGGGCAGAGCGTGGAGGTGGAAATTTTTTCACACGGGTGAAGTGAAGGTGAGGCGAAGGTTGATTGTCGCACCAAAACGGTGTCTTCTCTTTAGTCTTTTTAATTATGAGAGATTTATGTTGCTGCAAGTTCTAAGGGCATGTTTAGTTCACGAAATTTTTTAGCTTTGGGTACTGTAGTGCTTTCGTTTGTATTTGTCAATTAGTATCTAATCATGGACTAATTAGGCTCAAAAGATTCGTCTCGTGGTTTTCTATCAAACTGTGTAATTAGTTTTTTTCGTTTACATTTAATGCTCCATGCATGTATCCAAATATTCGATGTGACAGAGAATCTTGAAAATTTTTGGGAGCTAAACATGACCTAAGTTAACAGAGGCGCTAAGCCGGAGGCACTCACCCTGCCCCCATTCGGAAATCGAAAACGACCATGTCCATCTTTGAAAATGGACTCTGTGGTAGTGATGATGCGTGGTAGGGGCAGCGGCAAAAAAATGTGTGGAAGCAATGAAAGATGCCCTTTAAATGATCTGTAGCCGAAGAACTTGAAATCGGTGCTTATGTCATTGTTGTTGTGTGTGTGAGTGATTGATGCGTAGGACTGTAGGAGGATTAGGAATGACACGACGCGGTGACTGATCGAGTGCCAGCTGCCTCTGATCTGCTGCTGCTGCCTGTTGGTTGGTCGCAGGGAGAGCTAGGAGAGGAGAGCGTGCATATCACATGGGCGCACGTGTGGACCATCATCACGTACGTTCCATTCCTCGTCCCTCTTTGGTTGTTTTCAGCAGCAGTGGTAGTGCACTCCCCTGAGCGTACATGCAGTCAGTTGATTTGAACTTAGGAAAAGAGCGATGTATATTATTGACAAGTAGCCTATACAACAGAGGCTCGTATAAGAGCACTTCTTCTGAAGCGCTCTCTCTCTAAATCATCATTTAGAGTCACTTGCGTAATTCGTTTTCTATATCTTTCTACTCTCTAACAGTTTTTCTACATCTTGTGTGTACTCTAGACAGTCATTCTTGTTTCTCCTAGTTCTCCCCGCCCGTCTCGATAGCAGACGACGCCCCTCTTCCTAGCACTCCGTGTCCTTATCCAGCGGCTACAATGGTAGTTGGTGCCCTTTTCTTCCCTTACATCAAGTGGATTTGGGTGGAGGCATCCATTTATGGCATGGGGACGACCACACGGGTGAGGCGAGTGTGTGTCCGAAAGACAAGCGTGTGGTAATTGCTCCTCACTGGAGTCCATGGTGGCCATCACCAACTCCACCAAAAGTTTCGGTGGCGGCGGTGGATCCCGATATGTGAGAAGGCGGCGGCGCCCCATCTGTTGATGGCCACGACTTGTTAATCCGGTGGTGCCACCATATATCTCCGCCCTTCCTTCGCGTCCGGTCCCTCTCACTCCCCCTCCCAATGGCTCCCTAGATCCCATGCCTCTCCACCTTCCTTTGCCAAACTTTGGTAATGAAATGCCAATGTCAACGTTGCCGGTTAGTCATCACCGGATCAAAATCGACAATGAAAGCCAGTTTTAAACCGGCGGTGATTGCTAGTTTTGGGCTAGTGAATCGTGACAAAAACTCAATTAATTAATAGGTTAAATATTGCCCAGTAAGAATGCAAGTGGGTACCAATGATGTTGTTTTGGCTAGCTAACTCATTACTGTAAAATTTCATTCTAGTTTATTTCTTCCCTAACTCAAATTGCGTGAAATATCATTCTAATTCATTTAAAAAAGTTTTGAGTCGATGTAATGACCTAAGGTAACTAAAACTTGCATCCCTACCGTTTGTTGATCTCGATTTTATACTCCCTCCATCCTTGTATAAGTGTCGCTATATGGTGCGTGTCAGTCAAACTTTTTTAAGTTTGACTAAATTTATAAAAAATTTTGGCAACATTTATATCTCCAAATAAATTTATAATAAAAATAGATTTAACGATTTTTCTAATGATACTAATTAGATAATGTTTTTTAATATATATTTGGTCAAAGTTGAGTATGATTGTCTTCCAAAAAGTGAGAATGAGAGTTAAAAAGGAGACGAAGGGAGTAGGTACCAACTCCAACAGCTTGGCTATTCTTGTTTTAGAGGTTATTTTAGAATTTGCATAGCAAAAGGTCGATTCCAACAAATGTGCTATCTAGTTTTATAAAATAGAAAAGTTGGCTATATCCCTTGATTTTAGGTGACCATATTTAGCCAATCACATGCGCTAGCTATCTAAAAATGAGAAATAGCAAAACTGCTGTATACCTTTTCTTTTTTTAGGAGTTTTATATTTTACCAAATGGCTAAGCTATGGAATTTGGCTACTAATTTTAGGCAAAGTGACGGAGTTGCTAGTACGTTGGTCGTGCCGAGCGCGACTGTGTTCCAACAGCTATCAATTAATTAATTAATACTACATAACCTAGCATAGATCATGTACGAGAGACTAGAGAGAGATAGCATATTGATTAGCTGGTGTGCACGAACGTCATGATCTGGAGCCTCTGATACAGCAACACGTACACGCACGCACGCGCCCAAACAGGCACCGTCGGCCGACACCACACATCATCATTCACAGGCAACCCATCACACCGCTGCCTGCTGCAATGCAATGCAGTCAATGAACGTCTTCCCCCGGGCCCCGGCCCCCGGCCCCCCGACGATCATTGTCCATCGCAGAATATTTTGACCGACGACGGCGCGGCGGCGACCATCACATTCAGTTCAGAAGATGGATCGATGCTGACCATGCAACACTACTAGTTGCAGTTGTAGTGTCCCATCGATTATCGTCTTATCCGTTCCATCACCCATGAGGAAACAATCAAAACAATCCAGCTAAGCTAGCGCCAATGAAGCTAGCATGATCTGACCTGCCCTGTACGTGTCGCATGCATGCCTTAGGTTGTGCTAGCTAAAAGCTTTTACCTATCGACCTGTTAAAGGTCTTAATAGGCGCCCGATCCAGGTGGATATTTGTCGGATCCATGAGATGTGGCAACGCCCGCGTGCAAATATAGTCATCCTTCACATGGAGGACATGAGGGGGCTGCTCCTCCAAAGCCAGGCATACTCTCTCTCTCTCATGCTTTATTAATTCTCTTTCATACCGGTGTCTTCACCTCTGCATTTTCATAGCAAACCTTCAATTTATTTCTATGTGGATCTCAGGCGGTTTATTCGGACAAGCCCTATTCCCTAGCTACTACACTCTTCCTATCTACTTGTTAGCCACAGTTCTAGCTAGTAATTAGTATTTTTTTTCCTATTATGGTGAGGCAACAAAGAAGAATATTTAGAACATTTAGGGACCGAGACGACACTAAACAAGTTTAGGGACCAATGATATAGTCGAACACATGACCTAAACGAGCGGTTTGCGAGTTTAGGGACCGAGATGACTCAAATGAAGAAGTTTGAGGACCTGAACGGTCGATTTACAAGTTTAAGGACTAGGATAATACAGTCGAACAAGTTCGAGGACCGCTAGTGGACTTTACTCTTACTTTTATTAATATATATTACTCTTATGTGTATGAGCTTACCAACCGTTTGTACGTGCGAGGGATTATAAAGCATCGGAGCATGTGTCCTTTGATGGTATTATTGTGCCTAATCTATGGGTGTGGCTTGGGCATTTAGGCCAGTCTCAGTGGGAGGTTTTATCTCCTTGTTTTTAAAACGTGACACAGAGAATGAAACATGGTCTCTCAATGCGTAGTTTCATTTCGCTATTTCAAAGACAAGTTGAAGCATTTAATTATTGCACTGTGTTATGATCAAATATGCCATATGAACTATGTAGCCAGCCTTCCAAGCTGCAATTGGATCTAAGCATGAAATCAAATATAGGCATACAGAACAGCAAAGAAATTAAGACTGAAAGTGTCTATTTTTTATTGTTGATACTCAGAACAGGCATTTCCGAGAGCTATTTTCAGGCATGCAGAACATGCATACAGGCTTTTCAGAACAGGCATGCAGGCATTTCAGAGAGCTATTTTCACCACTGATTCATACGGAGTATTTCAGAGAGCTGTTTTCATAAAAACATCATTCACATTCAGAGAGCCATTTTCACACCGCATCATTCACATTTAGATCAGGATTTATCCTTAAATCGGTACAGCTTACAGAATGCATATACTACAGAAAACGGAAGAATCTCCTTGCCTACAACATCATGTATGGAAATCCTTGCCTACATCTCGTTGGTATTTTCAGGTTCTAATGAAAGAAGAAGCAGGTAGTTGAGGTGGCCGTGGTAAAATGGAGATCAACCACCAAGAAGATTCGGATCTGGAATCCAAAACAACTCACCATGGATCTTGGGAAAAGTTTCCATGGGGGGATGGAACATTTGGTCTGGGTCCCCATTCTCTACTTCTGGTTGCGCTGCTTGCTCCCACGCCAATTTCCTCCCGCGTCGGAGCCGCGCCGGGCAGAAACTCTGGCCATCGTCAAAGCTGCTGAGCTGCTGGATCCATCTGCTGAGAGCTGCTCTGCTCCACTTTGAGCAAGGGGATGGAGAACGGAAGGCAGCAGGAGGAGGAATGGCGAGAGAAGGCAGGGAGGAAGAGGAAAGGGAAGTAGTAGCGTGCGCGTAGCTGCAGGCATACGGGATCCCGGTGATGAAACGAACAGCTCTCAATGGCGGTGTCGTGCAGTTTCGTGGGAAACAGAGCTGGAACGTTTCGGCCATGAAACATTTCCCTTCTCTCTCCTCCTCGAGTTACTACGGAAAAGCTTTTATCTGTGGATGTTGGCTGGAGCTCGAGGGATGTACCCCTAGCCAATGTAAAGGGAATGTTTAGTTCCCACACAAAAACTTTACACCCCATCCTATCGAATGTTTGGAGACATATATGGAACATTAAATATAGATAAAAAATAACTAATTGCACAGTTTACATGTATTTTGCGAGACGAATCTTTTAAACCTAATTAGTCCATGATTGAACACTAATTGCTATAGTTACACATGTGCTACAGTACCGCGAAAACTTTACATCCCTTCAACTAAACACGCCAAAGTCTCAGCATTCTGAGCTTGTGGTTAATAAGGTCGTTTTTCTTTAGCACCGGTGAGTCTATAACCTTTTAAATACTACTACAAAATAATTTTAGAAGACAACTGATTTTATTAATAAAGGTGTGCAAACAATCTCCGAGTCTCTAAAAATCTCTTGCTATATTCAGAGACGGATAACTGATTTACCGGATCTCGCAGATGGGAGCGAGTCCAACGTCACCCACCGGCGACCGTGCTCAAGCCCGCCCCTTCTCCGGCGAGTGGTGCTCTTGGCCGGCCTCCCTCTCCGGCGAGATCCAAATTATAAGTCGCTTTGACTTTTTTTTACATCTATTTTGCTATGTATCTAGATATAATAATATGTCTAGATACATAGCAAATGGATGAACAAAAAAATCAAAGCGACTTATAATTTTGAACGGAGCGAGTACTTTTATCGTCTTTAAGGATGAGAACCGACTTTCAACGGCCATCTAGTTCACCCAAGATCCCCGTAGAGGGTTTTGCTATGAAAAGAAGAAGATAAATAAGTGCCACAACAATAGGGGTTTACACATGATTTGGTTAAGTTTATCCAAGCAGGGCCTAATATTCCCTAGCTAGCTTGTTAAAAAAAAAATCCCTAGCTAGACTCTTACTATGTGCTTGTTGAGCTGTTTGCCAGTAGGCACCTAGCTCCACTCCAAGAGTTATTGAAGATGGTCATCCCAAATTTTAGAAATTCTCAAGGTTAGCTATAGGCGGACACAGACATGGGCTTGAGCATTATACGCAGTCCACACCTCTTTATCAATTTTTCGTGGTTGGTGCCCTGGAGATGGGGAGATGCATGGCATGCCACATAGGATGAGGGACAAGTTTGAGCAAAAAAAAAGTTTGAAAACGAAAGGAACCATTTTAATAGTACAAAGATGAAATTGAGCCCTAAAAATAAAGTTTCGCTTTAATAGTTCTGAAGTGAAATGAAAAAAAGTAAAAATTAAGAACTGAAACATCCATTTCAAAAATTCTCGCATACTTACTTCACCATACAAAAAGCATCATCTTTTCATCCGACTCCTAATTAAGCAAATATTTTCATCAGCCAACTTGCCCATATCTCCAACAGAACAGGCAAGACCAGTGTTGTTGTCTTGGTCACGGCTGCGGCCTGCGGGCGCCTGTGAGTTGTGACTGTGAGTAAGCAGCCCCGTCCCCGTGGAGTGGCGGCAATCATGAATCATCACTAGCAAGACGAGATGGCAGCAGCGAAGTGTTCTCGAGAAGGAGACGTGTGACGTCAGCAAGAACCAGTGGTCAGTGGAGTGGGCACCAGCAGGAGGCCGGCGAGGGGTTTTCTTCTTCTCGTTCTCTAGTAGTAGTAGTATATAAAGAGCAGGAGGAGGAGTGGAGGAGAGGGGAGCCAAATGCGAGCGAGGAATTGCGATCCATGGCTCCAAATCGAACACAAAGAAAATAGTAATGCGGGCGAGGGATTTGCATCCGCTGTGCTGCCTCCCCGCCGACGGAGGATCCCCTCCGCCTCAGCCTCCACTTGCCCCTCCGCCGCCGTCCGTGGCCGGGCTGCTCTACAAGTGGACCAACTTCGGCAAGGGCTGGCGCCCGCGCTGGTTCGCCATCCGCGGCGACGTCCTCACCTACTCCAAGATCCCACGCCGCTCCTCCGCGTCCGCCGCCGCCGCCGCCACCCGGATCATTGGGCCCGCCCAATACGGCCAGGGCCGCCCCGTGGGCCTCGTGCACCTCAAGGTCAGGCCCGCTCTCGCCTCTCTCGTCTGCTACCGAATGGTAACGGGACAGAGATAGCATTACAAACCTCCATCCAACAGAAATCGCAATGTCAATGGGAATGGGATGGGCTCCAAAAGATTAAACTTTGCTGTCCAAACAATTCGATTGCCTGTCAACAACTAGCATACTCTGCTTCAAAGATGATGCAGGCAGCGTGCGCAGCCAAGAACTACATACCAGTTCTTCAAAGATGATTTTTCAACTCTTCAGCTTGCCGGGAGTGGCTTGACAAGACGCAATTTTCGAAAAATCATAACTCTTGAATAAGATGTTGGATGAAGATGATTTTTATACGAAAATTGTAGATCTCGATGAGGTCTATAACTTTCTAGTTTTAAGTTTTTCCATTTGAGGATGTTAAGAAGTTCAAAAAAAATAATATAAAATTTCAGCACCATAATAATCGTCTACTAGCGCTTGCCGCATTAGAAAATTAATATAATTTTTATATGGAGTCAAATGAATATACTTTTTATATCAAAGTTGTAGCTCTCAATGAGGTCTACAACTTTGTAGTTTTGAGTTTTTTCATTTAAGGACGTTAAGATGCTTAAAAAATAATATAAAATTTCAGCGTCTCCCGAAAATGGAAAACCGCTTTTGAATCCAGCCCAACGTTGAAAATTGAACGGTTTTCAGAGTTGGAGGACCAAAGTTATCCGGTTTTGGAGTTCGAGGTTGAAATCCGGACTTTGGCGAGAGTTGAAGGTTGTAAATTGGACTTAACCCTCCCATGAACAAGACTTCTCTTTTCACACGACTGTCACAAAGTGAAGGGTCTTGTCTGCATGTACCAGTAGTACCATTACATAATTGCGTTCGTAAATTAACAATGCGCTGAAATGAAACCATCTGCTAAAGTGGTTTTTTTCTGATCACTAGCTTTTGCAGCTTTACACACTCACCTTTGTTTTTCTCTCCGTGCTTATTGTTTATTTAATTAATTATTACTGTCTCCATCCTACTTATTTCACTTCGTATCCGACAGCCCATACCATTCCAATTGTTATTTTTGTTGTTCGCCTTGTGCTTCTTCTACATCTTGGATAGTTTGCGTTTCTATAACTTTCCTACTATCTTAAAAGAATAAAACGCAGCTCTCTTATCATTAAAAAAAACAAATAATCTTCAGCATCCAAGATTTGCCCATTAATGTATTAACAATGATCTGCAGTGGTTATATGAATTGCTAAAACTACTTTTCATAACATCATAACTTTGATTTTGTCTTCTGAATGCTAATTTTGTCAAGTTTAAATATCTCCAGATCTCCTCATTCCGTGAAAGCAAGTCAGATGACAGGCGGTTCTACATAATTACTCCAACCAAGACACTGCAGCTGAGAACAGATTCTGCTAATGAACGAGTGGCTTGGATTGAAGCCCTTGTTTCTGCTCGAGCTGAATCTTCTCCAGATGGGGGTTTATTGAGTAACCAGAATGATGCATCATTTTCTACAGAGAGGCTTAGAAATCGCATGCATGAAGAAGGCCTTGGTGAGGAGATAATTAAAGACTGTGAAGAGATTGTCCATTCGGAATTCTCACAGTATCACACACAGATGAAACAACGCTGTGAAGAATATGTAAGCTTTATCAGCAGTCTTCCACAGCAGCTTGAGGTAATGTTCTTGCAGGATATGCCCATTAGTATATTAGTGAAGGCATGCTACCCTACTGTTTTCGGTTTTAATTCTGCTCTTCAGAGGCATTTGATACCCAGTTTACCCCTTTAAGTTCTATTTAAGTCTGATGGATTCTGCTTGTTCAGAAGTTAAATTTGTCAATAAGCTAAAAAGACTAACTGCATGTCAAGCAAAAGAGGAGAAAAGAAAGAAAGAACTGTTTCGACTTCTCTGCAAGTTTCCTTCTAGAAATGACGAGGCATAGCGAGCCATCTGAAGTCTATGCAATATGTTTTTTTTTTCTTGAATAACGCAGGAGGGTTGCATGTCATTTCATTAAGAAGAGAAATAATATGTTGGAGAGACAAGAGTTTACTCCTAGTACAAGGGAGAGAAACTCGCGAACCCAACACTCACACCACAGTAGACTAAAACAGCACTCATATTTCAGTGCTTAGCTGAAGAAGCATCTCCTTAAGAGCAGAGGCTCCAGCCGTGCACCACAGAATGCCCTCATTAGCTACAGCTTGTAGAAGCAATTTGACACTTGGAAGAACTCCTTCAAACACACAAGCATTGCGATGTTTCCATATTTCCCAAGCGACCAAGATGATTAAATAATTCAGTCCTTTTCTCATCTTCTTATCAAACCCCTTGATTGGTTGGCACCACCATTTGGAAAAGCAAGTCACTCTAGGCCGAGGAGTAATTGTCAGTAATCCTAATCTGTTCGGGATCAGAGTCCAGACCTATCGAGTGAAAACACAGGACACAAGGATGCTGAATCAACTCCTCTGCTTGATCACAAAAGGATGTGTCCTCTGTTGAAACACAGAACTCTAGATATATTACACAAAACTCTTTGGTTTTTGTGTGCGTGTAATGTATCTAGAGTTCTGTTCTATTGGCCATGTTCTCATTGTAGAACATGCATTACTGATCTATCAACCAATTGGCAACTGCCTTCTACAGAAATCATGTTTACTGTGCACATTCACCTTCTTGACTGTTGCAATTCCTTTTTATGGTTTCATGATGATATACTGTGTTTTTCAGGTACTTAATGCAGATGATAATGCTAATATGATTGAGCTCCACTCGCACTTGATGAAACCTGAATATTCGAGCTCTGTACAGGGAAAATGTAGTGGTACTTGATTTTTGAAATCCTTTTCTTTCACTTGTTGTTTATGTTTGCTTTATTATTCTAACATATGCACTTAATTCTGTCTTCAAAACATGCATGCTCCCCTTCCCCTCCCCTTAAACTATATTTTAACATGTTTGCTTACTGTTAATTTAACATCAGAGAGCAGCAATACAGAATCTTCTGATGATGTTGGACAACAGGAGTTGGATGAAATTTTGGATGACGATGACTATCATTTTTATGATACAAGGCAGAGTTTCAGCGATTCAGCAGCAATTTCTTGCTTGAAGATGAAAGGTTCAAATTCTGGCAAGGATACCTTTCTATATGGTGATAAATTTGTGAAACCAAAAGCTGGTATGGGTAACAGTGAATGCCTGTCGCCATTTTTCAAGCGTCGCACGAAGTTGCCTGATCCAGTTGAGAAGGAAAAGGGTGTTAGTCTTTGGTCAATGATCAAGGATAATGCCGGAAGAGATCTTACACGAGTATGTCTGCCTGTTTACTTTAACGAACCATTATCATCGCTTCAAAAATGCTTTGAGGACTTGGAATATTCTTATTTGTTGGATCGTGCATATGAATGTGGCCGAAAGGTATTACTCTTGCTACAAATTCCTACTCAATAATTAATTAGTTGAGTTAGAATCTTTATTGTAAGGTTTATTAACTAGATTTGAGTTGTGAAATAATTTCTCAATTATTATGCTTCTGAATTCAGGGGGACAGTTTGATGAGAATTCTTAACGTTGCTGCGTTTGTGGTTTCTGGGTATGCTTCCTCGGATGGGCGCCCCTGCAAACCTTTCAATCCATTGTTAGGGGAAACCTATGAAGCTGATTACCCTGAAAATGGAATCCGTTTCTTCTCTGAAAAGGTCTATTCTTTGTTAAAAAGTCACCCTTTTTTGTTTCTGTTAAATCATAAGAGCTATGCTTGGTCTCCTGACACAAATTAATGAACTGGCAATATTTACTGAATTATGCAGTGTGACTAGTTTCTAACTCAGTATTTTAACAACAAAGCCTTTTAGTCCCAAACAAGTTGGGGTAGGCTAGAGTTGAAACCCACCAAAAGCCCCTAGCGGTCAGGCACTTCAATAACTGCTTTCCAAGCACTCTTATTCAAACATAGATCTCTAGGTATATCCCAAGCTTTCAAATCTCTTTTTATTGCCTCCCCCCATGTCAATTTCGGTCTACCTCCACCTCTCCTCACATTATTAGCTTGGCTTAGGACTCCACAATGCACTGGTACCTCTGGAGGTCTCCTTTGGACATGGCCAAACCACCTCAACCGATGTTGGACAAGCTTTTCTCCAATTGGTGCTATCCCTAGGCGGTCATATATATCATCATTCCTAACTCGGTCCATTCTTGTGTGATCACAAATCCATTGCAACATACGTATTTCTGCAACACTCAATTGTTGAACATGTCGAATCTTTGTAGGCCAACATTATGCTCCATACAACATAGCCGGTCTAATCGCCGTTCTATAAAACTTGCCTTTTAGCTTTTGTGGTACCCTCTTGTCACAAAGAATGCCAGAAGCTTGTCACCATTTGATCCACCCTGCTTTGATTCTATGGCTAACGTCCGCATCACCATCTCTATCCCTCTGTAGCATCGATCCTAGATAACGAAAGGTATCATTCTTAGGCACTACTTGATCTTCCAAACTCACATCTCCCTCCTCCTGTGCAGCTCCGTCAAAGTCGCATCTCATGTATTCGGTTTTAGTTCTGCTTAATCTAAAACCTTTAGACTCAAGGGTTTGCCGCCACAACTCTAGTTTCCTATTTACTCCCGCCTGGCTTTCGTCCACTAACACTAAATCAGTATTTCAGTTGAAAAAAAAAACTACAAGTCAGAGCAGTGATTTAATTTCAATGAAAAGTGACACGGTGCATCATTGGTTCATTGTTTCCTGTCAACTGATTGTTGTGGTCACATCGATACTGTTTTATGATGCTAGACCTTCAGTACAAACTAGCTGGAATTAATTATGATGCTCTATTTCTGGCACCAGGTTAGTCATCATCCAATGGTCATGGCTTGCCATTGTGAAGGAAAAGGCTGGAAATTTTGGGGAGACAGCAATGTAAAGAGCAAGTTCTGGGGGCAAACAATCCAGCTGGATCCTGTTGGTGTGTTAACTCTAGAATTTGATGATGGAGAAACTTTCCGATGGAGTAAGGTAAATATCCTTTTCTTGATTGTTGGTGGCATGACTAGCAGACTGCCAATACACTCACCCATTTCTAGTGTCGAGCCCTTTTGTAGCAGGTCTACAAGTATTGTAGCACACCATCTTCCCGTGCATGCAGTGACCGTTGATGTGTTAGTTTCAGTTTTTTCGCTTTACTCTTTAGAAAAACAAATAATTATTTTTAATCTCCATACCAGGTTACAACAACAATTAATAACCTTATCATCGGTAGAGTTTATTGTCATCACCATGGCACGATGAATATAAGTGGGAACAAGGGATATTCATGCAAGCTGATATTCAAACAACAATCTTTCCTTGAGCGCAACCCTCGCCAGGTAAAATGCAGTATGACTAACAGTTCCCGTAACACTCCTATGTCTCCTTGGGAATAGTTTTCATGGATCTTACTAAGATATAGTTGTATGCAAGGTTCAAGGATTCGTTAAGGATGTTGATGGTTCCAAGGTTGCGACCCTAATGGGAAAGTGGGATGAGAGCATGTACTGCACCATTGCTAACGATGCACCCAGAGTAAACTGCAGTGCATCAGGCCAGAATACAGATGCGACTCTGTTGTGGGAGAAAAATGGACCTTCAGCTGATCCTACTCGCTATAACCTTTCATCATTCGCAATAACTCTGAACGAGTTGACTCCAGAACTCAAGGTAGATAGACCTGCTGGCATGCTTGGATCATTATTATCATTTATTCTTTGCGCCGCTTCTGAAGCACGAAACTGTCAACTAATTGCTTAGGAGAGGCTTCCACCAACGGATTCAAGACTCAGACCAGATCAGCGACATGTAGAGAACGGGGAGTATGGTAAGGCCAATGCTGAGAAGCTGCGACTGGAGACGAGGCAACGAATGGTATATATATCTTTCTTCGCATTGTTGTGGGAAAGCGAGCTCTAATTGGAATGTCTAATTTGACGATGGCTTTGCATTGCAGTCACGGAAGATGCAGGACAGTGGTTGGAAACCAAGATGGTTCCGGAGGGATGGCAGCGACGGGACATTCCGCTATGTGGGAGGTTACTGGGAGGCAAGAGAGCAGGGGAAATGGGATGGATGTCATGATATATTTGGTGAAGTCTTGAACGGCAGCCGAAAGCAGCAGACAGATTTGTATGTGTAGGAAGTCAAGTACGTAGTATATAAGTTTTGACATGAAATGAACGGCGGCGGGAAAATGAAAATAGTACATCTTAATTAGCTTGCTCCCATCATATATATCTCTGATTTCCCATGATCTGTGAGGCTGGGGGCTGTACGACGTTCGTATATTATATATATCGTCATATTACCAGGCGGCGATTATATATGCATGATATTTCGTGTGCAAATTTGCAAATGTCATCGCTATTATATATTTGATTGAAGCTGTTGCCAATAATATATATGAAACTGTTCTTTTTCTCATGCGGATATATATACACCAGCGTATGCTCTGCAAACTTCAAATCGTATGCCCGCCTCTCCGAGTATTCCTACAATGCAATGCATTCATCAGACAAACGTTCTGGTTCATTCAGCAGCAGTTGAGGCATGGACGAGGACGAGGACGTCGTCATCGTGGGCGACGAGGTGGATGCCCGCCTCCGCCAGGCGCTTCTCCTTGTAGACGTGTCCCCTGGCCACGGCCACGAAGGCCAGCAGGTTGACGGCGCTGATGGCGGCCAGCAGCCAGTAGAATTTGTCGAGGCTGCCCTGGTCGAGGTCGTCGGTGAGCCAGGGCCTCCGCCCGCCTGCGCCTGAGGTGGTGACGGCGTGCACGGCGCTGACGATGGCGGTGCTGAAGAAGAAGCCGAGCGAGAGCGTGCTGAGGAAGAGCCCCGTGCTCATGGTCTTCATTCCCCTGGGGCACTCGCGCAGGAAGAAGTCGAGCTGGCCGACGTAGGTGAAGGCCTCCCCGGCGCCGACGAGGAAGAACTGCGGCACGAGCAGGAAGACGGAGGGCGTGGCGCCGGCGAGGGAGGCCGTCCGGCGGGCGCGCTCGGTGAGCGCGGCGGCGACCATGGCGAGCACGGAGAGGAGGAGGCCGACGGAGATGCGCTGCAGCGGGGACAGGACCTGCGGGTTGGCGGTGAGGCGGCGGGCGAGGGGCACCACGAGGCGGTCGTAGACGGGGACGGTGAGGAGGATGGAGCCGACGAAGAAGACGGTGAGGGAGCCGGCGGGGATCTCGAAGGAGGAGCCAAGGCGGCGGTCCATGGCCTGCGCCTGGGAGACGGAGAAGGTGGTCATCTGGGCGTAGACGGTCCAGAAGGGGATGGTGGTGGCCCACGTCGGGAGCATCCGCACCACCTGCTTCACCTCCTCCACGTCCGTCAGCGTGCACGCCGCCCACTTCTTCTTGCCGTTGCCGGAACCGGAAGCCTCCACCTCCTCCTCCTCCTCCACCTCCACCTCCACGATCGCCGCCCTCTCCAGGAACCTGCCGTATATTGGCAATTTGTCCTAAATTAATATAAACATCTTTTTCTTTTCTGCCTTTGCAATTTGTCCTGAATTAATATAAACATTTCTTTCTTTTCTGCCATTGCAATTTGTCCTGGGATTAATCATTAATAAAGTACTAATATATATGTACGAGTTTATTGATAATGCATTATGTAACGTCTACAAAATCAATCTCGATCTGTGACAATAATGGCTAGTGTGTATATAACATTAGCTAGCTACAGTAAAGTTGGAATACCGGCGTATATGTGTATCCAAAATGGCATACCAAGCAGCATGTGCGCAGAGGATGCTAATGCCAGTCTCGGTGAAGGCTTCATGTCTCTGTTTCTGAAGACTTGAAAGTTTTGAAAAAAGCGTATCTCAATGAAATTTTTATCATCTCTCTTATTTATACTATGTCATATCAGTTTATTAATACTTATGGAACTTGTCGTTGAACTTTCACTAAGAACGGCCTAACGGAGTTCTGCAACGAAAACAAGATAGTGGGGAGAGTCATGTGCAAGCTAGCTGATGACTAGATGAGCACGAGCATGCTGCTCTATATATTTTGCCCCGCTAGCAGCTCTATTTTGCTCTACAGCTACAGTCCGTATTTGGCCTGTGAGCATGCATCATGCATACATGTGCACGATCGACCTGATCTCAGTCGATCGATCGTCTTCATATGACGGTAATTCCTAATCGGACATTCGGACGGCGGCAGTGATGTCATGTTGAGCCTCATCATCGATCGCGCCAAGCGAGACTGCGTGTGCGTGTGCGATGGTATGGTATGGTATGGTATGTACCCAAGATAATATTCGCATGCATCCAATTAACTCGATCTCCTGATGAATGAATATATCGATCTCATCTTCTGACCTGACCTGACCTGACCAGCTTGCATTGCATTTGCACTGCTATATACGGAGTACGAATTGGGCTATCTAGCTACATCGATCCCATCGATTGGTTCATCTATGCAAGCATATGTCAGCAGTGACCCACAAGCAGACACACAAACGGCGCGCACGATGCATTGCATCCATGATAACTACACCCAGCAATGCAATTTGGTCGTCGTCGTCGTCGTCGTCGCTTCTACCATCGATATGTTTGGTACGGGCACAGCTCAGCTCTCACATATCCTCCTCCATCGATATGTTGTTCTCTGTTGACCATATTATATAAAAAAAACATACAGTATCGCTTTATATACGGTACTACCGTCGAAAGACTCTCATTGTGCTTACGTACTACTCCTACACGGCTACACTCGTAGGCCAGGCACCAGTTAATTAATTAATTACCTGCATTGCTTGGTGCGCGGCATCTTGTGCTTTCCCTTGACGTCCTCTCCGGCGGCCACCGCATCGTCCACGTCGTACAGCATCGCCGGGTCCGACGGCAGCGGCATCGCGCGCTTCCTCCACGCCGCCGCCGTCACCACCGCGATCTGCGTCAGCGGGCTCCCCACCAGCTTCTTGAACCGGTACCTTGGTGTGCCGGCGAGGAAGAGCAGCAGGCCGACCAGGATGGCGGCCACGCAGGCGCCGTAGCCCCAGCGCCGGCCCAGGTGGTCCTGCACGTACACCAGCACCGTCACCGCCAGCAGCGACCCGATGCTGATGAAGAAGAAGAACCAGCTGAAGAAGCGCGCCATGCTCCGCCGCTCGCCGCCGTCCGACTCGTCGAACTGGTCGGACCCGAACCCCGACACGCTGGACTTGAGACCCCCCGTGCCCAGCGCCGTCAGGTACAGGCCCAGGTACAGCACGCCCAGCTGCGTACCGCTGGGCTCCACGCAGCTGCTGCTGTGGTTGGGGCCGGTGGGGTCCGCGCACGCCGGCGGCCGCAGCCCTGGAGCCGCCGTCGACACGGTCAGGATGCACATGCCCACCGCTTGGACCGCGGTGAAGATGGCGATGGTCAGGTATCTCCCGAGGTAGGTGTCGGCCACGAAGCCACCCAGGAGGCACAGCATGAAGGACGCGCCCAGGAAGTTGGTGACAGCGTTGGCAGACGCGGCGCCGCCCAGGTGCATGGTGTCGATCAGGTACGTCACCAGGTTCACGGCCACGCCCAGCGTCGTCAGCCGCTCGTTCAGCTCCACCACCAGGATCATGGCGGCCGACGACCACCCGCCGGAGGAGGCGCGGACGGCGGGGCGGCCCTTGTAGTCCCACGCGTCCTTCATCGTCGTCGTCGTCGTCGTCTTGCCCTCCGCCGCGGTCTGCGGAAGCGACTCATGATCCGCCATCTCTCTCTTTTAATCTGTATATGTGTAATATACGAGTGATCGAGTATATGATATGGTGGTGTTCCCAGCTAGCTGCCTCTGCTGACTGGTGACTGCTGTACGTGGAGTAGCAGAGTGCCACGAACACACAGGTAGCTAGCATAGCCTCCTCCACCCTCCACCATCTTATTTGCAGGAGTCCTGTCCTGCCGTGCTGCCGTCAACAAGGGACCCGACCTCTTAGAAACAAGAATGGATGGCGATAGTAGAGAGACACATGCATGATAATGTGAGGTAGCTGTATACGTACCTTCGTTTGTTTCTTTCAGAATTGTTGAGCTCACCGCCAGCAAAGTCGATGAACGTTAAATCCAATGGTCCGGCCTGCGAGGGGATTGCATTGGGAAGAACCTAACTTTGTCATTTAGCTACGACACGTACATCCCCTCAAAAAACAAATGCTACGACACGTACAGATATAGTATATGAGTTGTTAAGAAAATATGTTTCATGATTGTTGAACATAACATATATATTTATGGCCATGCACGCATATGTACTTGATGTGCATGGTGGCACAATATGCATGTATGTTTATTTTAATCAAATTCTAATATATCAATATTAATACAAGTAGGTAGTTCAACCAAGCACAAAAGACAGATAATTAATACTGTTGAAGATCAACATATCATTATAATTTCCTCTTGGGTGGTTTTTGTTTTCAGTTGATCTGTAAAAACTAAAATCTCAAAGCATAAGCCAAAGTTCATCATCTGGAATCCGAATCTGATAAACAAATGTATCTCTAATGGGACCGTGTGAGGGACCATAATCTGTGATGAGAGAGACCAAGTTTCATGGTTCAGACATGAAGTAAAGTTCATGTAGATAGTAACAATGTAGCCGAAAGAGGTGAGTAATTTTTTAAAAAACAAAATAGGTCAATGGCTATTAGTGGTGATGATGATTAGGAGCCTATCAATAGATAAAATGTTAGGTGTTTGATTATTGCGAGAATTTTTAGAAATTTGTTTCTCTAATGCATCTCATGATTAACATAAAGCTTTCTTTAATTTGGTGCCTCCATTTAGTAACAGTAAAATTGTCAGGTAGTGTTCTTATTACTCCATTTGTTCTAAATTATAAGATGTTTTGACTTTTTTAGATACATTGATTTTGCTATGCACTTAGATATACACTATACGTCTAGACCAGATATATGGTTAAAGCAATGTATCTAAATGTCAAAACGTCTTATTTCCTTTTTCCTTGTGAGTTACATTCAGTCAGACAGGATTAGGAAGCAGTGATACATGTGTGTTATCTGGTAACCGACATAGAAATTGACTTTTTCTGTCGGTTATCACAAAACCAACAGAACAATTATATTTTAGTTTCTAGTAGTGACAACAGGTGAGCCAATATGTGGCAAGCTAGTCTGCATAATAGTCCCCCCCCCCTCCCCACTCTCTTTTATAAGGCACAACTTGATATGATACGGTCTCTTGAATTATACTTTGATCATCTATTTTATTTTATTTTATATTTTTTATACTTATAAACTTATTATGATTGGATAGTAGATATATTGATTTACAAATCTAACCATATTAAATTTGTGTTATAATAATCATAATAACAAATTGTTAGTCAAATTAGTAGTCAAAGATTTTAAGTTTGAATATCGTTATGGGTACGTGTGCGCCCTACGAAAGAGAATGGAGTAGTATTTATTAGTGGCCGGCACTTGACAATTCCGAAATGGAGTTTGCATTCTCAGCTGTGGTTCAGACGTCACCTTCATACGCGACAACAAGGTTGGATGATGTGGACCATATATAGTCCACGCATGGGGATTGGGCCATTCGGGGGAGGAGCTGACTGCTGAGGCTGGTAAGTGGTTGTAATAACAACGGGACACAAGGACCAAAAAAAACTTTGTGAGATAGACAGGTGTACCACGTATTAATTAACAGTGAAAATGTAACTATTATATGAATGGGCTGAAAGATAGACCGTAAGGATGACTGTATTATTAGCCTAACAAACTGAGGCTGCTAACGAACGAAATGATCGAGGGCGCCCGCAGCAAATTAAATGCAAACCACCGCGAGCTAGCTGCAGCCGCCGGGCGGCCTGCAGCGCCACCGTACCACGGGCCCGCCAATGAGAGAGTATGAGGCCGACGTCGCCGCTCGCCGCCACCACCGGCGGCGGCTGGCTCTGTGATGTGAGTCTACTAGAGGTCAGAGTTGGGTGTGGGGTAGACGTACAGCCGGCGTGCGGAGAGCCGGAGACTAGCTATAGCTCGCTCGGTCCAATACAATCAACCTGCATGCAGATTAATTTGAACCCGGCCACATAAATCATATATAATAAATGCTCTTGTTGTTGTATATATATACTATACGCGTGGAATATATTGCTGTGGAATATATTGCTAGAATATTTATTTATTTATTTCCTAGCTAGAAAAATGTAGAGTGAATTGTTCACCTTCCTCACCTGAGCTAAAGTTGTTTCTGAGGTTGAATTTATCATTATTGCGTGCAAATCCATTGTGTCGGAGGGAAACAAATGTTCACTAGGCCGAAGCACGGCATGACACGGAGTTTCCCTCAACTCGTGTGTGCCAGGCCATGCTACTCGAGCAACCCGTGGTCGTCTGTGGCGCCAGCACGAGCCGTATTTGCATGGATCCGAGGAACCAAGCCCAGGCCCAGGCCCAGTAGTCAACAACATCGATTTTTTTTTATTTTTAACACTTTTTAAAAACTATTTTTAATTTTAACACCGAAACTTTTTTTATATACCTAACACTTTTGACCGCTCCCCACACGAGGGAGCGGCATTTCAACTTTGCCGCTCCCCACGTGGAGGAGCGGCAATGCATCTGACGTGGCAGTGGCGCCACGCGGGCACGGGGCTGCCGCTCCCCCACCCCCCGGAGGAGCGGCAAGGCTGCCGCTCCCCAGAACAGGAAGCAGCAAGTCTGCCGCTCCCCAGATCAAGGAGCGGTAAGCGCAGGGCGTCTTTTTCTTCTCTTCTCCTCTTGAGCTCTGGTCGTTCGTCGTTTTGGTGCCGCCCCCCCCCCCCCCCGGCCATCACACAACTTGTTTTCTTGTTTAGTTGTAGTTCAAATGTCGGGCGGAGGTTCGTCGAGCAGAGGTAGAGGAATGGGAGTGAGGAAGGGACCTCCGATTGTGTGGAAGGGTTTCTGGGTCCTGATTCTTTTGAGAAACCTATAGAACAATTTCTTTTGGAGAGCAAGAGTGACTTCACCCGCGAGAGACCTCTTAGATCATACGACAACCACACGGAAGATTGGCCAAAATGCCGCCACGGTGAGGATTGCGTCGTGCAGATGTACAACGACTGTGATGGTGGAGGCCGTCGTTTCTTCAGATGCCCGCGAGGATTTGTATTTCCTTTTAACTCTCATTTTTTCAGATTTGCATTTGGTTTGTAAAAGTATTTATTGGTAGATGTGTTTTCAGGATTCAAGCTGCCCAGATAACTATGGGTTCACTCGATGGGTCGATCCTCCTCCTATCTATCCCCATCAACAATACATCACATATCTACAGGAATGCATCTTTGATCTAGAGTATGGCCTTGAAAGTGGTAACAGGGACAAGTCGGAGAACGATAGCATCAACGATGCAGAGGAGCCACTATGCAATAATTCATACTACCAGTGCCTATACCATAAGAAGCACGAGCCTCTTTCTCCGCCGCCACCGCCGCCGTCAATGGGGGGTTACTATGGGAAAGGCGCAACTCAGTTCAATATGTGTGACCATTATTAGGCATGCTAGGTTTAGTTTGCAACATGCCATTGTTTAGTTCATTAATATCAGTGTTTGAGTTTGAACTATGTTCATGTTGGAGCAAGTGGTAGTGGAACTGTTGAACCTTATAATAAGTATGTACCATTTGACTACTGTTTTCCTCGATCGTGCAAGTGTTTTATTTTCAACATGTTACTTTCCAACATGTCCTAGTTTTATAAAAAAGTACACGTGGTCGAGGTTATCGATCAAAGCACGGAGCAGCAGGAAACATAGCTCCCAGGCAGGGAGCAGCAGAGTTGTCGCTCCCCCAGCCAGGGAGCGGCAGCCATAAAACACTGTTACACGTCGTCGAATGCTCCAGTGAGCTTGAAAAGTAGAATGTAAGCTGAGAGAACGTTCCACATCACTAGTATTACATCGAAATCCCGTTTGATGAGGAGAACATAAGGCTCATGGAAACAAAAGGCTCATCACATGAAATTGCACATTACAAGTTCACTGGAACACATAAAACATCACATTACAAGCTCAAATCCATTAGTTCAAATTCAATAAGTTGCAAGTGCGACACACATTACTTCCAAATACATGAAGTTGCAAATTATTTTGACACACTGCTAGGACACATAAGTTCAACACTAAGTAGGTTCTTCGACACATGACTTGGATACATAAATGGTGACATAGAGTGCAATAAAGGGTCTCCAACTTCATCCTGCCATGAAAATGACCAAGTGAACCTGCAGTATATATGACATTGGTAAGTAACACATAGATCATTTTTTAACGTCGAAATATTATCCTTATACATTTGCTATGCTTACATGCACTCTATGTCCCAGAAGTGTAAGGCTCCCTCGGCCACCTCCGTCTCTTCAGATTGGTAGGCACCACGTTGGGGGTGTAGCCAACATCCGTGTGGTCCCGATGACGGTGCTGCCGTCCTTGCCCTGTGCATGGCTCGTCCCTTGCACATAGGTCGGCCCCTGCTCAGATAAAAGACAAATCGGTGTTAGATTGTGGCATTCTTACAAAACATGGGCTAGGCAAATAAGAAAATTTGCTTATTTAGTTTTACCTGTTCGTCTCCTTAGGTTCCCAACGGGGCATCAAAGAGTTGCGACATGCCAATCTCCTGGTGCTGGGAAGGGTCCACCGGGCTGTGCTGGTACGGGCTATGCTGGTAGGGGCTTTGCTAGAAAGGTACGTGCTGAAAGTTGCCTTGCTGGAAAGGACCGAGGTGGATAGAGCCCTGTGGGTACGGGCCTGGCTGGAAGAAGCCCTGCTAGAAAGGACCCTACTGGAAGAAGCCCTGCTGGAAAGGACCGAGGTGAGAAGGGCCCTGCTGCTTAGGGTGCCTGTGCCGAAGCCCGGTGCCTCGTCCTCGTCGGACGACTCTGAGTCATCGTCCTCGTCATCCTCTACCTCAACTGGGGCCTTGTCGGGGCGGTATGGTGGTGTACGCGCGCCGGAGGTGGACCCTGTCACGGGGTCCGAAGAGCCCGCAGGTGTCCTCAGAGAAGCCGAAGCTATGCTCCGGGAACGCGGAGGGTTTGCTGGCGGCTCCCACGGAGTATCCATGCAGCTCAACTTCTGGGCTAGCCATCCTGTAGCGACTACTTCTCCCTTCTCTCCCACCTCTCGATGTATTGTACGTGTATCTCACGGCAGTCCTTCTGCTTCATCCTCAGCCTACGGTCCACACTGCAACAAGTACAGACGGTGTTAGTGCACATAAATGCAATGGCGTACTTATGCCAAATTAGTTGATACATAAATATGATTTTGCGAACCAACCTGTGCAGCTCCTTGCCCGTGGAGTAAAGAGGTGGTGGCACGCCCGTACGTATGCCAAACTGCCTGCAAACCCTGATGGGATAGTGCATCTCAACCACGTGGAAGAAAACGAGCAGGATGTTGAATCGAAACTCGTCGTTCTCTTGCCAACATTTCGGACTCAAGTGGCCCCGCAGCTAGGGATCGTCGTAGGGTTGCCAATACACCTAGCAAATGGCAATTCAGTTAGTCTTTAGCATTGACAAGATAAGCTAATACCGTACAAATCAAAGACCCCAACGTACCTGCATGTGTGTTAGCACGTCAATCAAGTCGGTGTACTCCCTGTACTTGCGCTCTGCATTCCCTGTGACCTGCTCTACCCCGCTCCAAACCCACAAGGCTGTAGGCATTGTATCCTCGCGCTCCCAAACCTGCATTGTACATAAAAATGAATTAGTCATTTCTTAAATAAAGTTTCGTACGCAATGCTAATGTAATTAGTTTCATAGTAAATTACTTACGGGCAAACCAGCCATTCTGGGCCGCCCGACAGGCCACCGGTACCAGATCTAGATCTGCAACAGGTACGAGCAACCACCAAGCGACGGGTAGCCCGATCCGCGATGGCAAGCAGCACATAGCTGCTTGTACGTCCACGCTAGGACCGCGCTGCCCCAACTGAACAGGGCGATGTTCTCCCACGGCTGACGTAGTATGTCTAGGAAGATCCAGCTGACGACGTTGCCCGACGTGTCGGGGAACAAGAATGTACCAAGGAAGTGCCACAGCCACACCCGAGCGTACGTCTCCACGATACACGGCCCAGCATGTGTGTCCAGGTTATCGAAGCGCCCTATGAGCCACTGTGACGTGACACCGAAAGTTTTCCTGAAATTTGCAAAGACAATTAGAGGCCATCGATTTAAAACAAAGGCTGCAATGAAAGCAACGAGAAGCAATTAAGTAGCTTACTTATGCTTCTTAGTTTCCTCGTTGTCCTCTGGCTAGTGGCCACATAACTCATACACCTTCTGCCTCCAACCGTCGCTGTCCACTACGCCAGTCATACAACTGCCACCAATGCGAAGGCAAAGTATTGCCTTCACATCCTCCAGGGTCACGGTCATCTCACCGCAAGGAAGGTGGAAAGTGTGGGTCTCCGGCCTCCACCTGTGTTAGGGAAAAAAAGGTTACATACTTCAAATATCATTCTACAACACCTGTGTTAGGGAAAAAATAAGTTACCTGTCCACAACTGCACTAAGAAGTGCGGGGTTTAGGGGCGGAAGACCTTCCCGAACCACGCGGACAAGCTCGAGAAAACCGGCACGCCGTATGTACGGCGCGTAACGCTCGTCCCACTTGAGCTGCCAGGTGTGTGTGCGCGGCTTCAGAAGGGGCAGCTGCTCGTCCATAGGCCCGTACTCCATGTGAGCCGCCCGGTGGTCCTTATCGTAGTCGTAGTCAAGGAGGGGGTAGAGCGGGTGTCACCTCGGAGGATGAGCTTCCTCCATCCTGTTTTAGATTGGAAAAAAAGAGTTAGTGCAAATAATATTAATAACTGAACATTGCAACATACATTTAGACAACAGGAATAACAACATATGTTACAACAAAACATAATGGCATCGACGGTACAAATAAGAACAGGTATACTATGTTATCTTAACAAACTAATATGGACAGACCTGTTATCCAGGTCTTCTATGCCTGCTAGCCTTGTGACCCGGTTGCTTGCAAACCGAGCACAAATTCCTGCCACGTGTCTCGTTGAAGTCTCCCCCTCCGTACATGTCATCGCCGTACCCTTTTATAGCATCCATATCCCCCTTGAGACATTTCTTCTTCCTTCTGCCCTTGCCCAACTTCTGCAGGGCCGGATTGGGCGTGTAGTCAGGTCCATGATATGAGGGCCACTGTGATAGGTCGAGGTAAGGCTCGAAGCTCTTCTCCCATACCCGAACGGTGTTCAAATGGAGGTACAAAGGAGACATATATGGCAAAGCCAAGTAGTCATATCCGCGCATCCTGCAGGCCGTGATCATGTGAGAGCAAGGGGCATGCATGATCTGAGGGACGTTGCAACTGCACTCAACTTTGTCTAAATCGACACGGTAGTTCCTCCCACCGTAACGCTCCCCACCATGCTTGTGCCACCCAACCCCCATACACTGTAGATATGCCTGTGAGGTCCGTATGGCTCGCCAATCTGCTACTTGGCCAATTTCTCTCCCTCCTTAATAAAATGAGCGGCTGCCTTTCCCCACACGCCAGCCTCCCTTATATTCCTCTGCGCGAGCTCCCACCTCTTCACAAAATATTCGTTGCACTTCATGAAAGAGAACTCAACAATCCCAGACACTGGCAACGAGAGAACACACGGTTGAAAGACTCGGACTAGTTGGTGGTCATGATGTCGTACCTGAATCCACCCTCGTCGTATGCTAGTGCCCACTTTTTCTTCTGTTCCATCTGGTCCTGTAACCATGTCTTGGCGGCTTGGTTCATCACTTTGTCTAGTTCTATCATTTTCTCCTTGAACTGGTACTCTGTACGCACACAACATAGAGCCTTAACCATGTCACTAACCTCCTTCTTCCTCTGATGCTGCCAGAAATTAGTTGCAAAATGACGCCTGCACCATCTATGCACCAAAGGCGGGAACCCTTCGATATCTTCACCGGCGGCGTGGAGAAAGAGTGCCTAGCTATCCTATATCAGTAGATCACTGGCACCCTATCTACAACATGGTATGTTTTTCATCAAGACGGATCAGAAGAGTCTTATTCATTTAACTAAACAACGGGTTTCAACGCCACTCAACAAAAGGCACTAACCAAGCTGATGCATCTCCAGTTTCAGATTCAGTATAAGAAAGGGTTGGACAACCGTTGTGCTGATGTTTTATCTCACCGTCCAGACATGCAGCTTTACCAAGCCCATTTACAGTTGGATCTGTGTTCTATTTCAGTGTCTAAACCAGTATGGCTGGCAGCTGTACAGCAGGGATACCTCACTGATCCACAGGCACAAGCCTTGCTAGCAACCTTAGCTAGTGGTGAGCCAAAGAACAACTACTACCCTCTCACAGATGGTGTTATCCGATACAAGGGGCAGGTGTGGCTCGGCAACAATACTAAGATACAAGAGCAAGTCATGTTGGCACTGCATTCCAGTCCTTTAGGGGGGTCATTCAGGCTTCCCAGTTACCTACAAGCGACTGAAAGCCTTGTTTGCATGGCCGCGGATGAAACAAGATGTGCACCTGTTTGTTACTTCCTGCACCATTTTCAAGCAAACAAAAACTGAAAGAGTCAAGTATCCAGGTCTTCTCATGCCCTTACCAATCCCTCCTCATGCCTGGCACACTGTGTCTCTAGATTTCATAGAAGGATTACCTTGTTCTTCTCATTATAACTGCATACTAGTGGTGGTCGATAAATTTTCCAAATATGTGCATTGTGTTCTCTTGTCTCACCCTTTCACAACACTATCTGCTGTGATGTGCTTGTGTGCTCTGTTCTCTCCCCCTTCTTCTACCTCTAGCCGTGTGTGTGTGAGGGTGTTGGTGAGCTGATTGCTCACCTGTACAGGGAGATCGAGGGCCAGCAAAGTCCTCTCCCTTTGAAGTTCTATATGGACATCCCCACCAAAACACTTTGGCATTGAGTCTGTAGACCTTCGTACTACTCCTAACTGGACTGAATATCTCAGTGAACGCAAAAAGATATTTCAGTTGGCGCAGCAACATTTGCAGCGCGCTCAACAGTATATGAAGCTCCAGGCGGATAAACACAGGTTGGAACGCCAATTTCAAGTTGGTGACCGAGTGTTTTTAAAGCTTCAACCGCAGTGAACAGATCCAGTCATAAGCTGGTATTTCGCTATTTTGGGCCTTGATCATCAGGAAGGTGAATCTAGTGGTTTATGAACTGCAACTACCTGCTACAAGTTCAGTACATCCCATCTTTCATGTCTCTCAGCTCAAGGCGGCAACAGGTGCATCGGTCCAGGTCAGTGCTCACATACCTGATCTTGAACAATCTTGGTACATTCCTGTTGCTATTTTGGATCAACGCCTCTATCGACGGGCTGGTAACGTGATACCTCAAATTCTTGTGCATACCATCGTGGCTGGCTTCACTGGCAACCTAGGAGGACGAGTCCACCTTGAAGATTGAAGGAACAGTTCCTGGCAGCTCCAGCTTGGGGACAAGCTGGAACTCGAGGAGGGAAGGATGTCAGCGTCCTTGCTTCTGGAGAACCTGATGCACAAGGGAACACTGCAGGGTGACCAGACAGGTGCGTCTTTGACTACAGAAGTGGACCGGCGGACAAGGAGGCCCAACCCAAGATACACTGGAGGCGAATGGGCTACGTAATTCTATTCAGAATTGTGCGCGAGTGAGAGAGGGCCCAAAAGCGGCTTGTAATCTCTACTATAATGGAACACTTAAATTATACTTGGTCCACCTAATAAAACGTCACATTTAACCTTTGTGTACCCAGAAAAATACACCCAACAAATTGTCCCTATTAAAATCAAAGGCTACAAATCATCTCATCCAGGCTTCAACTCAATTGTGCGGCCACGATCCATCGCAGGCTTCAACCCCAGGCTTCAACGCGCCCACGCCCAAGGCCTCAACGCGCGACCCCCACCTCCACCTCCACCTCCACCTCCACCTCCACCTGCCAATGAAGAAGATCCACCTGAGCGCAATGGCAACCCTCACCCTTTTGAGGGGCCTGTCGCTCCTGGAGAAGTCAACAACATCATGCAGATGGCTGATCAAATGATGAATCAGCTGATTGAGGAAAATCAGATACAGGACCAAGAAGCCATGGTGGAAGATAATGGCTCTGCTATCCATGGAGGGGCTGACTCCTCCATTGTTCCCTTTTTGCAGCAGGGACAAGGTGCAAACAGAGAACTCATTATCGAAAACAAGAGAGTGTTTCAAACCTCTCTGGTGATTGATACTGCTAAAACTAATCAGACAAAACTGCAAGATTACCAGAACCAAGATGCTAGTCTTGACCACCCAGCTCTGAAGTTCATCATTAAAAGCAATTCAAACAATCATTCAGAAAGTCAGAAAGTCATTGAGCAAAGGGAGGCTATCCTAAAATTCCTTGCTGGAGGACTTAAGCATCTAACTGCTAGTCAAAGAAATAATGGGTCTTCCAAAATCATGGATAGTTTTACTGTACCAAGCTCTTTGGTTCAAGTTGATCTTACTGCCTTGGGGATCACATCACTGCAGATTGTTGTAAACATCTCTGATCAGAATGCAGCCTCTTTGTCATCCTCTTCTGAGCCATCCAAGCTGCTGTTACAAAGCTCTGATGATACTCAGCCCCACCATAATCCTACTGAAGTGCCTGCTAGAACTTCACAGATCACCAAGGTCTATTGTAGAAGAAGATTCAAGATCAGGGAAAGAATCCTTGGTAACCAAACTACTGAAGGGGCAAGTCAAGAAATCACTAGTAGTATTTTTGTGCATGATCAGAATTCCTCTGCTGCTGGAAATCAGATTGAGGGCTTGGGAGAAGAAAACCTTGCTGCAACAATAAAGAGAAAGCGCAGTACTACAACTCCTTTCACCACCATGAAGCTTAGAAGGAGCCCAAGATTTGCTGGAAGGCTTGATGGACATAAACCTGCCAGTGTCCTCCCTAAGAAAACTGTCACCAGAGGCAAGAGCAAGAGCAAAAAGGTCAAGCCACAGTCTCAACTCTTGGGTGACATTCTCCTCTCTCCCACTTGTCAAGCTACCGAATTTCATGGGCTTTCAAATGTAGCTAAATTTGCTGAAATGGGGTCTGTTTTCCCCCCAATACCCATTGTTGAAATACAGAAACTGGCCATTGACTCCTGCTGCATTTCTCCTTTGGAGGTGACAGCAGAACTACTTCTTGCTCCCAGGACTGAGAAGGAGGCTGAAGTAGCTCTGGCGCCGGAAACTTTTGTGTCCCAATGAAGTGGTGGACCTTTAGTCTGTTACAGCCCAGGGATTGCCCTGGTCTTTTATGTTGTTATAAATCATTGCTGAACTGGTCATACTGGATGTCGTGTAGGTTGTTTTGCAACCACAAAACCTTTGGTGGTTTAATTTGCTGGATGGAAAATTATGTTATCTCCTTGCATGCTGTGAACTCCTTTCCTTCATCCTTTTCCCTGTGGGCTAAGGGCTACCTTTTTATTGAAATTTGTTTCCCATGGATAGTAACACAAACTTGAACAGCTCATCACCTAGTCTGAATAGAAACTGGAACATTCTCAATTGGAACATCAGAGGCATCAATTCAGAAGATAAATGCAATGCTGTTAAAGAGAAAATTGAGGAATGTGCTTGTGCTATTTATTGTATACAAGAAACTAAGAGAGATCACTTTGACCACTCTTTCATCAAAAAGCTTGCTCCCAAACGCTTCAACAAGTTTGCTTTCTCTCCTTCTACCGGTACTTCTGGTGGCATTCTTCTTAGTTGGAACAGCTCTGTTTTTTTGGGGGAGGTTATTGAGATCAACAAGTTCTCCATCACTGCCAAGTTTTCCTCAATGCATAATGGTCACATCTGGTTTCTCACCACTGTCTATGGTCCTTGTCAGGGGCCTGATAGAGATGCCTTTGTTCACTGGCTTAACAACCTACAAATTGATGACCCTGTTAACTGGATGATTGTGGGGGATTTTAATTTCTATAGATCTCTTGAAGATAGAAACAAGAATGGTGGAAACATCAATGATATAGTGATCTTCAACGAAATAATAAGCAACCTTGGGCTTCTTGAAATCCCCCTTAAAGGAAGAAAATATACCTGGAGTAATATGCAAGATGACCCACTCCTGGAACAAATTGACTGGGTATTCACCTCAACTAATTGGATCTCTGATTACCCCAACACTCTTCTCCTGCCAATGGCTAGGCCAACCTCAGATCACATTCCATGTAAAATTCAAATTGGCACCAACATCCCCAAAGCTCAAACTTTTAGATTCGAAAACTTTTGGATTGATCACCCTGGGTTCATGGAAATTGTCAATTCGGTTTGGTCCACAAATGTTAGATCCTCAAACAGTGCCACAAGAGTAAGCTCAAAATTCAAGCTTCTCAGAGCTGCCCTAAAAAATGGAGTAAAAAATTGTCTAATCTCTCTAGATTGATCAAGAAGTGCAACAACACTTTAGAAGTCCTGGACACTCTCGAAGAGCAAAGGTCTCTTTTCCTTCAAGAGTACAATTTCAGAAGAATTCTTAAAGCTCACATCCTCAAATTGCTTAGCTACAAGAAGGATTACTGGAAGAAGAGGTATACTGTGAGGTGGACTAAATTGGGTGATGAAGGAACAAAATTCTTTCACGATGCTGCCACTGAAAGATACAGAATCAATACCATCACAAGTCTGATTGCTGAAGATGGCAGATCTGTAACTGAGCATAATGAAAAGGCTGGACTGCTATTGGATGATTTCAAAAAGAGAATGGGCTTCTCTTCCAATCCTGTTATGCTGTACTCCCATGATCAGATTATGCAGACCAGAGATGACCTTGATCCCCTCTCTGCACCTTTCACCACCACTGATATTGATGAAGTCATCAGGCATATGCCTTTAGATAAAGCTCCTGGCCCCGATGGTTTCAATGGGCTCTTCTTGAAAAAATGTTGGCATATTATAAAGGAAGATATCTACACCCTATGTTTTGACTTCTTCAATGGAACCCTGAATCTTGAAGCCATAAACAGCTCCTTCATCACATTGATTCCCAAAGTCCAAAATCCTACAAGTGTAAACGATTTCAGGCCCATTTCTCTTGTAAATGGTGTCATCAAGATCATCACAAAACTTCTTGCCAATCGCCTTCAGTCCAAAATCATCTCTATGATCCACACAAATCAATATGGATTTATTAAAAATAGAACAATCCAAGACTGCTTAGCTTGGGCTTACGAATACATCTATCAATGCCAGCATTCCAAAAGAGAACTCATCATTTTGAAGTTGGATTTTACTAAAGCATTTGATACAGTTGAGCACAGTACAATCTTGCTAATGATGAAGAGCCTAGGTTTCTCTGAAACTTGGATTGGTTGGATTGAGAGGATTCTTGCTACTGGTTCATCATCAATTCTCTTGAATGGGGTTCCTGGCAGACATTTCCACTGTCATCGTGGAGTCAGACAAGGAGACCCCTTGTCTCCCCTTCTCTTTGTGATTGCTGCAGACCTGCTTCAGTGCATTGTCAACAAAGCTTATCATCAAGGCCTTTTTGAGTTGCCCATTCCGACTTATGAGCTAGATCAGTTTCCTATCGTACAATACGCTGACAATACTATTCTAATTATGAGAGCTTCACAAAGAGAACTTTTCACCCTAAACGGCTTACTGGAATCATTCTCTCAATCAACTGGTTTAAGAATCAATTACAAGAAGTCCTGTTTGGTTCCTTTGAACATTTCATTGGAGAATGCCCAGCTACTTGCAGGAGTCTTTGGCTACAAAATTGAATCTTTGCCCTTTACATACCTTGGATTACCATTGGGTACAACAAAGCCTAGAGTTGAGCATTATGGACCCATCATGAACAAAATAGAGAGAAAACTCACTGCAACCTCTAATTTCCTGACCCATGCAGGAAGGTTACAGATTGTTAACTCAGTTCTTTCTTCTCTACCCACTTACACTATGTGTACCTTGGAAGTACCCGTTGTTGTCATAGAATGCATAGACAGAGCAAGACGACACTGTTTATGGAGAAGTTCTGAATCCAATGCCAAGATGAAACCTCTAGTTGCATGGAAGAAGTGTTCAAAGCCAAAAAGAAAAGGAGGGTTGAGAATTATCAATCTTAGAAGCCAAAATAGAGCACTCCTGCTCAAGCATTTGGACAAATTTTATAATAAAAAGAACATCCCATGGGTAAACTTGGTGTGGAAGGCATATTATTCAAATGGTCAGATCCCCCATGCATCTGCTGATAAGGGCTCTTTTTGGTGGAAGGATGTTCTAAAGCTATGTGATCTTTTCAGAGGAATTGCAAAGTGTAAAATTGGTGATGGATCTACAGTTCTATTCTGGTCTGATCTTTGGAATGATAATGTTTTGGAATCCAAGTTCCCAAGGCTTTACTCCTTTGCTAGAAACAAGAAAATTTCAGTTGCTACTTTTCTGACAAATAATACACTTGAAACACAATTTCATCTGCCATTATCAGAACAAGCATTTCAAGAATTTCAAGGTTTACAAGCTCATATTCAAGCTTTGCAGATTGATTCAAATACATCAGATTCTTGGGAATACATTTGGGGAGACAAGAATTACTCCTCATCTAAATGCTACAACCTGCCCTACAAGAACTCTCAACCCCCAGCTCCTTTTCTTTGGATCTGGAACTCCAAATGCTGTAATAAGCTTAGAGTCTTCTCTTGGCTCCTCCTCATGGATAGGCTCAACACTAGAGATATTCTTAGAAGAAAAAAGCAAAAACTCCAAGGAGACAACTATAATTGTGTGCTCTGCAACAACAATACTGAAGAAACTGCTTTCCATTTGTTCTTCAGCTGCCCTTTCAGTCAGTCTTGTTGGCAGCATCTTGGAATTAGCTGGGATTTCTCTTTGGAATTCTTTCAAATGATGCATCAGGCGAAGCTTCAATATCAAAGCACCTTCTTCATGGAGATTTTCACCATTGCGGCATGGGAAATTTGGAAGCAAAGAAACAATTTTATCTTCGATAGAGGCCGGCCCTCCTTTGTTTCCTGGAAGAGCTCTTTCTGTGTTGAGGCCAAATTACAAGCCCATAGATTTAGTGAGTATAAACGTCCTGTCTTCCTAGATTGTATAGCTACCTTAGTTTAGTTTTCTGTTGTCCCCCCCCTGGGTTTTCTTTTCTTCTGTTGTTTCTCCTCCCTTTGGAGGTTTTCTGTACAGCCTCTCCTTTTTTAAGAAAATCTTACAGTGGGGGCCTCCCCTGCTGTATTTCATGTTCAAAAAAAAAGGTGGCCCAGCCAGCTACGCCGACTCTGGCCAGGGGCGCGGTCGGTGGAGTAGCCTCCACCCGAGGGCGCAGCCAGCAGCACCGCCTCCAGTCATGGGTGGAGCAGCCTCCAGCCAGGGGCACGGCCAAGTGCGGACACCGGTGCCAACAAGGAGGCGCCGAGTTCATCGGGATCCGTTTGTAAGTGCTTCTCTAGAATCGTGCAAATCCTGCTACTCGAGAGGCGAGAGGAGGAACCACAGTGGCGCGCCGCTCTCCTGGCTACGCACGCGCTGCGGCGGCACAGTCATCTCGAGGATCGGCCCCGCTGCTAGGGGGGCCCCGGGTCGGCATCGTCGAGGACTCACTGTCCGAGAACCTCGCCGTTGCGCTGCTCTGTGCGTTCCGCTCCGCTGACCCTGCTGCACGAAGTAGAAGCGCCTTCCACCGCGTTGTGCTACTTGCAAGTACACGTGAGTGACTGCACCTTTGCTCCTCAATGCTATTGCCTTTTTTCCATGCGTCCGAATAAGATTTCAGCAACAACAATCTTTTTCATTTTTTGTGTGATCAATATGAAGATTTAGGAGTTTGGAAAATAGTATATGGTTTGCAGCAATGGTTGTATTTATCTGCGTTGTAGCAGTAGTAATATTTGAGGGATCAAAGTGTTCTTTTTTTGAAGATCTGTTTAAGGCAAATTTACGGCAGTGGTTGCAAAATTATGAGCTTCGTACTACAGAATAGAATTATTGGTAATGTCCCCCGCTTCGTCAGTGAAGTTGTAGTTCTGTTTGGTTTCAGTATAAATAGAAGCTTTATTTTAGTGACGAATAAATTATTGACTTTTGTTGGTTTATTTCTTTCAACCATCTTTTAAAATGTTAATGTTAGTAGCAAAACAATGGCTGTCGGTAGTTTGAGGAAGAGGGGAGATATTAGGCTTTTAAAATGTTGCTAACTGTATGTTTATTTATTTGTTCAATTGATACAGAATGTTGCAGTTTCCTTATCTGAATTCACAGATTCAGGGCCAAACTATTATTTATCAGACAGACCACTACTAACTACATTTTCCCCTCAATCAGGCTGCAAAATACATCGAGTATGACAGATCTTTCAGTGAGGATGAGAAGAAGCAATCTGAAGCTCTGAAATCAGTTGCAAGCTCAACAATGTAGCCTGCAAGCTGAAACTGAAAGAATACAGAGAAGCAGAGAAACTCCTTTTGAATATCAGAGCAATATCTTGCTTTGTGCACTAACTGCCTTTTGAATTCTTTTTGTTGTTTGATCCAGGGAGCGGACATAATCAGGCTCTGGTGAAGGTATCTCCTGAATTTACTATCTGCAGTTTCGAATGAGCTTACCCACAACTTATTTGCACTAGGACTTATTGATGTTTGTTTCTTTACATTCTGTACGGATAAAACACAAGATCACTTTGACCAAGTGACTACTAGAAAGAATCCTATGGTTTTCCTCGTTGCTAAAAAATATATGAGATGTATCCATATCCAGCAGGTAACTTATGAGTTGCTCTTTGAATGATGTTCCAATTCCACTTTATGCTTTTAAGGTGATTTGGAGCATACACATCTGTATGGAGTGAATTTGAAAAGAAACCTGATGCAGAGGATGGGAAGGATGCAAAGTCAAGGTATTTGGCAGCTTAATGTCATGTTATTACACTTTTTCCTTTCTCTATGGAATTCAGATACACTATTTAAGTACATGTGTATCATCTTAGAGCTTTGTTGTTGTTGATCTGTGAGAAATTTAAAATATTTGGAAGGAATGGACCAAGATTGATTTGATTGCCACATGTGCCTTATAGGCTCTGTGAAATGCTCATGGTTTCCACGTCAAGCTCTGGAGAATTCAATTTATTGAGTGTAAAGAAGTTATGGTTTAACTTACATGTTCTTGACAGTGGATAGAAAGGTGACCAGCTTAGTGTTGAGGGATGGTGTATTGGTGTTTATGTGTCATCGGATATCAAACCATATATAATTGCTATTGGGTAATTAACCATGTTCCAGTTTTCATGAGTTTGGAGTTTGTAGGATGGCTTAGAATAATTAGACTTTTGGAGGTATACAAATTGTTGTTTTACAAGAACAGGACTGGATATGCATTTTTCCTGGTATAATCTTAGATGCACTAAGGGAATTGTGATATCCTGCTATAGGACAATCTTTTCTGAAGTTTAAGGTAGTACGCGACCACCTGTTGTTGCAGGTGTGCTATGGTTTCTGCCTGATCTACAACTTAGCCATCAAATATTCTCCATGGAAATTTCACTTTTTTTTAGAATGTCCTCGTGCAAATTTCAGTTTTTTTGCTCAGTGTTATTATAATTGCCTATATAAAATTATCTAAATCAAATTCATATTTGTGTTTTAGGTTGAAGGTGCTGCCTATGAAAACAAGAACATTGGACATAGAGGGAAGTGACAATGAGGACAGATACTGAAGGAAGATTAGAGTGCTCGAATATGCCTAGAGAACTATGATACGAGCCGAGCCTTAGTATATGTAATTATGTACGGTGTTTGAGAAATATAGAAGTGTGCCTGTAACGCCACGGTTTGTATTTTACTGAGTGAGAAATACAATACTGCATAAGTTATATACAGTGTTGAGCCACACTGCAGTGTGTAGTGTTGAGAACTTTATTATTATTATACCTTGTTATGCATAAGTGTTTTTCAAATTATACATATGCTCATATATAATTGTGTGAAAGTTGAACTACGAAAAAATATTGTCGTTTGGTTGTTTTCATATGTATCCCTGAAATGAAACCGTGACGTTAGCACGGACACTATACTAGTATAGATAATTGTTCTTGTATGTTTCTATTATTTGATTTGTGTGGTTATGTGTTACTGTAGCGTTAGCACGGGTATTATACTAGTATTGTTAAAGGAGCAGACACGTGAGTTCACTGGAATTGGAATAAGCAGCCAACTAATCAAGTTTAGAAAAGCGTGTGACATAATCAAACACCGTTGAAAGCTGTTTGACAGTAAACAATTGGTGAATGAGAACCTCATGTTGGTCACGATCGAAACGATCATGGATGAGGCGATAGAAGGATTGCTAAGAGGTATCATGGAGTTGTCTTTCCCCTGACTGAAACCAACGAGCGGTAGGACCCTCCAAATGCATCTCGGCTACACTCACCCACAAGGATTCCTCAACCCCATACATGGAAAAGTATTTCTCGCAGCAAGAACGCAAAAGGCGGGGATTCTTGTCGTCGAATTTGGGGAATTATAGTTTGAGAAGCCTCCGGTAGGTGGGGGTGGACGAGGAGGGTCGGGCGGGTGGAACAACATCATGAGATCATGGTGGAGGATTGGAGAACGTACCCTAAACCAGGATATGGGTCCAAGTCGTGACGACCCTAGACCCAACATCCCAGGGAGACGATGCATCGCAGTGCCCATTGAGCCCATCGGCGGGTAGCATGTGGGTGCGTGGTCACCGACGTCGGGGAAGGGATAATGCTGGACTGGTGCGATGATGCGTCCAACACCATGCAATCCAAGTGTTCAATCTTCTGAACCTCCAGCTTGAGGTCGTCGACGAGGGCTTCGACCTCCAGACGCTAGGTGGCAAAATTAGTGGCGGCGACGCGGTTGTCGTACTTTGGCGTTGGCATGGTCGACGTGAATGGACTCCATATCGGCACAAATTGTCTCCAACGAATCCAGGCGCTTGTCGATGATGGAATCGCAGATTGCGATCGCGGTCAAGATCCATGAAGCCACACTCTCACTTGGCATCATGGTTGTCAAAACGGCAACCGAGGTCATTGAGGACGAGCTTGAGGTTGGGGCCCATGGCGCCGCGGGATTGTCAGACAATTTCATCTGGCTCTGACAATCCCACGGCGCACCAGCCTAGCAATCCTGCTCGGACAATTCCCGTGGTCATTGAGGACGAGCTTGAGGTTAGGGCCCAGCTAGAAGCCCCACGTCTATGGCACCATGGGCCCCAAACTTGACAGCTCTGAACCCCAGCTAGAAGCCCACGTCTTTAGTTTTTTTAGGGCAAACACTGATAAACACTATTATTTTTATATATTATTTGTCAATCCCACTTCAATTACCTAAAAAATGAGGGGTATTTTCTTGCTAGGATTCTAGACAACAACTAAAATGGTAACTTTTATATATAAATAATAACAAAGAAGGATATTTTAATATAAAAATAAAAAAGGAGGAATTCGAAATGAAATTCTTGATTTGCCCATTCCTAGTCATCATGTGAAAGAAATAAGAAAGAAAAAAAAGAAAGAGATTAAAAATAAAAAATACAAAATGAACCCTACAGGAGATTTTATTGAAAGCAAAAGACAGAATATACAACAAAATAACTTCTCGAGAAACACAAAAGGAAAGAAAAAAAAAAGAAAATTACACAAAGGCTTGTAGCCGTAATTCTATTTGAGGATATGATGAAATTTAGTCACTAGTCTCTTTATTTTATTATATGCATTTGGGATGATTTTTCACAAATTGACTAAACTGGTGGCCATCAATATATTTTAATGTCATAATTATTCTGCTGATGTAAGTCTTGTTTTTTGAACACGTGATTGCTTGGCTGAGCAGTATGTTTGCGTTAAGTCATTTTCTTTTCAGATATCGGTATGTTAATATAATCAGGGCCATTGATAAAAGTGCACGAAACGATTGACCGCATAGGGCCCCAAATAATTGGGGCCTTTTGCTAAAAAAAAAGTGGGGCCTCCAAGTCATAGCTTTTGGAGCTCATGAAAATATATCTAGATGTTTTAAAAAATATATTTAGCTCTAAGAAAATAGAAAAAAATATCTGAAAACTTCTAGAAAATTTCCAAAACATCCTAATTGATGTATAAACATGTATGTTGCATCATTAATGTCTTGCATTTTGCATTAATGTATGTTGCATTCATGCTAGTTGCATCTCATATATTTTTTCATGCAAAATCTTTAAAACAAGTTAATACACCAATAATAATATATTTGGAATTTTCTAGTTTTTAGATATTTTTTAATTTTCTAGAATTAAATATTTTTGAAGCATCTAAATATATTTTCATGAGCTGTAAATAGTTTATTTGGATTTTGTGTAGTATCTCATTATATCTCTCATTTTTTCAGAATTTTAATAGCGTATAGATATTTTCTGTGGTTTAAAAAAATCTTATCAAATAAATATTTATATGATTCCTTAAGACCAGTCTCAATGGGGTTTCATCAGAATTTCATGGGCATTAATTATGCTGATGTGGCACCAGATTAATGAAGAGAGAGATGATAAGAGTTTCATGGGAGTAGAGAGAGTTTTATGGGGTTAAAACTCTTCTGTACTGTTTCCAAAATCTGGATGTGTTAGAAACAGTGACGTGAAATCCCCATTGAGACTGCCCTAGGTAAAAGAAAGGACAAAATCACCTTTAAGACTACTCCAAACCAGGATACGGAGTTAATTTGAACGAGAGTCGAGGGGGCAAGATGTCTTCTAGTCTAGTGTTAAAACTCGAGAAGACAAATCCGACTAGTAGTGTAGTTATAAATATATTTCTTTTTTGCCCTTTTCCCCCGCAGCCCCGGACTCCCTTGTCTGAGTTTGGACCGAGGCCACAAACCGCCAAAGCCCACCCACAGTCAGCTGCAGAGGCGAGCTCGAGCCGGAGTGCCTGTCGCCGGCGCCGCCTCGGATTGCGAACGCCAACGCCCGTCCGTCGAGGATTCTGTCGAATCGGCTCCATATAATATACGGAGTACTAGAAAATTAGCAATAGCGCTCCCGCATCGTCCTTTTCTGGCAAGTCAACTCGTGTCCGTCAGCCGCCGCCTGCGTTCTGCCCGAGCACGCCTCGTCCCCCGCCGTCGATCCGCCCCCTGCCGCGCGTGGATGTGAGCCGTGAGGTGAGCCTAACTCCCAAACTCGTCTTTCTCTCTCCCGCGCTCTCATTCAGTCGCGCAAGAGCAAGATCTCCGGGCTTCCGCCGCCCAATTTGAGATCGAACCTCTTTTTCTTTTGTGGGTCAACTGTTAGCTTGATTCTGGGCTCTGGCCAAGACTCACCAGTCACCTCAGTCGGACGGTGCGTCCTGGTCGTTGGATCGGCATCGCATGACCCAGGTGCGCGCTTGACCGGAGTCTACCTGGCCGTAACCATGGACTCTGCGGCCATTTGCAGTTTGGCCCTTTTCTCACGCGCGCAGCTCGCCTGTGTATCGCAGCTTTTGCTCGCAAACCTTTGTAGCTTCAATGAGTGGCTGAGTCTAGTTTGTATAAAAGATCCATAATTTATGTTTCTTCTCAGTTATTATGCCTCCTGCTGCCTTGTTTAGTGGTTAGTGCTTCTCGAGGTGATGATTGGTATACTGTTTTATTGTTCTTTGTAAAATATAAACATTTTCCATGTGCAAAATATATATATACAAGGGACGATTGCATCTGTCCCGTTTGATATTATTCATTTTTTTTTCTGTCCATCCACATGTTGTTAATTCTGATACTATATATGATATATAGCATATATAGGCTTATCCTTTTTCGAATCAACAACACATTCTTGGAAGAAGGATGAACAATCTAATGTGCCAAAAAACAAGAACATGCGATGATGCTCGTGGTGAAGATGCAATCCATGAGTTTGGAGTGCCAAGAGTTCGGTTTGAAGACCTTCCAATGGTATGTCCAACTTCATCCTTTCTTCTTTTCTCTTCGATCGGGGGCTTTGTTCTTGGTGTATATACATATAGATGATACTTCTAAACTTCAGGCTAATGCATGGATGTGGTATATGTCATTGCTGTAGGATGTCGTGTACAGAATTACGTCCAAACTCCCGCCAAAAGAGTTTGCAAGGGCTAATGTTTTGTCAAGTAAGTTGAGATGCACGTGGTCTGTGTGCCCCAGGTTGACTTTTGATGGTTGTCATTATTTGCGCGAGCACACCGGAAGATTCATCCATGAGGTCAATGCTGTTCTACAGAAACACCATGGGAAGGTGGTTGAAACACTTGAAGTCAGGATGCATCTCATTGATAGCCTACTAGTTCACCATCTCAATAATTGGGTTAATTTTGCTGCCTCGTCAGGGACAAAGAACCTTACTTTGGATCTAAAGCCCATAGATTTTTGGTTCAGACCTCAGCTGGATCGATATGTGTTTCCTTTCCAACTTTTAGACAGTAGAAGTATATCTCGCCTACAACATACGCAGCTTATCTTTGTATCTTTGAAACCACCTACCCACCATAGAGGTTTCCCAAATCTAAAAAAAACTTCATGTACAGTTAGTGCATGCCTCCAAAAAGGACCTTGGACATGTGCTGTCCCATTGTTGTAATCTTGAGTGGCTATGCATAGACAGATGTTTCCTCAATGATGAACTGGTGGTGAATGGTCCGCTATCCCATCTACTGTACTTGAGCATTGACTGTTGCAGATTTACCAAGGTAGAATTCCATGCTATGAATCTCACTACCTTCGAATACTATGGACAGTTTATACCAATTAGACTCAGCCACTCATTGAAGATACAAAGTGCAAATATTATGTTCTATGAGGCAGTTTTTCAGGATGCCCTTATATCACTTCTCAACGGTCTTCCAAACGTGGAAAATCTAACTTCACGTATTGCGTGGACAGAGCTAATAAAGGTAAACCCCCCTTATATGAGTCTTGAGGCTTTATGTTTTAACTTATCTGAAAAATTCAGTTCAATGACATTTTATGTTTTATATTTTATATTTTATATTTCAGAAGCAATGGTTGTGGGACAACCCATTGAAGTTTTCCCGTCTTAAGCACTTGCAGTTGTTCCTGAATATACCTGAAAGAAATGAAGATAGCATTCTTTATTCAGTATCATTTCTGAGGGCCACACCTTTTATTGAAGACTTGGAGGTTCATGTAAGTGAGAATTGTATTTTTAAGTTTGTTTTTTATTCTCATCTTATTTCATTTATCTATATTCCTCGAGGAGTTATCAGTTATGCATTCTCCTCTTCTTTAAGTTCTGTGGTGATGTGTCTAAAAAGTTAAGCAGAATTATTTTTCAATTGTTATGCAAGTGTTTATTAGCGATTTGATTCATTCGTTCGCTGTATTTTGGCAGACTGAATTTTGTTTGGGTGAGTTGAATTCTGAAAGAGCCCAATACAGGCCATCCCATTACCCACCCTCTGCGCTCCAATTTCACGGTTCACCATATGGTCTAGCTAGGAAACACAAATGCATACACATATTATAAATAAATAAAATAATTGAACCATGGATAACACTGTTCTGTTTACCTTTGCAGTTTTCTGGCAATGAATCTTTATGGTTGGCAGACGTTGGTCCTCGTAGGCAGGACATTGGGCAATGCAATCCCTACAATCGTTTGAAGAAGATGTGGATTACAGGATTCAAAGGGGCAAGAGGGCAAGTCGAATTTATGTTACACGTCGTCGAAAATGCTCCTGCACTGGAGGTTATAACTGTGGATACACATCAACGTAGTACTTCTGCTGGTGATCTTTGGACGATAAAGAGTGGACCACCGCCCTTTGAGGAAGCTAAGAGGATTGCTAGGACATGCCTAAGTAGAACAATCCCACCAAGTCCCAAGCTTGATGTTATTTAGTTTAATTAATGTGTGAAGGCGGGGATAAGATCGCAGCGTCTTGACTGCTGAGCATAGTAGTACTATGTAGTTATTGGTACATCAAGAGTATTTTTAATTTGTAAATAACTGCCATTGGCACTGTTTTCATTTGAAATGATGGTTTGTTTGATAAAAATGACCTGGGTCCTGGGGGAACCGTGAACCCGTCCTCCGCTACGGGAATAGAGGGACACCGCGCCGGTCCACACGTCAGGCACTGCACAAACACCCTCTTCGGCTCTTCACCATCATGCCCGTGCGAAGCCCGCCCGCCGGCCGCCCACCAGCTGCATGATCTTGCTGCACACGCACCTGCAGGTTCGCGCCCTTCTTATGCTGCGCCATGGATTCCACCAGCGGCCGCAGCTTCTCCTTGAGCGTGAGGCTCGTGCCCAGAGACGAGGAGCCCCAGTGTGATGGCTGCCGAGGCCGCTGTGTGTCCACAGCGCGCGGTCGAGGTGGCGCCGGAGAGCTCTCACACGGCGGTCCAGGCCGCCCTCAGCGGCCAGCGCCACGCCACAGCAGGAGCTCGGCCGACTCGTCGTGCTCCCCCTTGAGCTAGCGCTGCGGCGATCAACTCGTGGGGCTGCAGCCGCAGCACCGCGTCGTCCGGCCGCGGGCATCCTGGCGCGGCCGGTGCGCACACCTCGACCTCGTCGAAGAAGTCGGCCACGCGGTGCTTAATTTGCCGTGCTTCTGGAACACCTCCCACTCCTTGTACTTGTTCATCGCCATGGAAGCCACGCGCGCGTACGGCAGCGGCTCTTCAAATAAACTTCAAACTTGCACGCCCACATGTACACGCCTGGCCGGGAGCCCGATCTCGGCGCACGGTGTCGCCCACGCGCAGGTGTTCGACGTCGGACCTGGGCATCTCGGCGAACATCTCAGCAACGCCATCCTAGAGGAAGCGGAAGGCCTCGTAGCGCGAGCTTGGCAGCCTCGAACTCACGTTCGCTGCGGGCCACGGCGGCGCTTCATGCCGTGGCAGTGTACCGTGTACGTTCTGCACTTCTGCTGCTTGCGACGGTCGCCGTCTTCGGCCTCGCGGACGACGTGGTAGAGGATCTCGGGAGGTCCTTGAGGCAGCCAAACCTGCTGGCGAAGGTGGTGAAGTTTCCGGCGAGCGTCTTCGGGTGGCGCGCGCGCATCCAGAGCGTGTCGGCGACTCGGCGTAGAAGACTTCCGTGGAGGTGGTAGACGAGCCAGCAGCCAGGGCGGTGCGCACGTCGCAGGACCACGCAATGTCGAGGTGTAGGCTAGCGCCCGACCTGACACATGGCGCCTCATTGGTCACGCACTCACGCCTCCGTATGCCACGGGTGAGATCGACGTCCTCGTCGGAGGATGACGACGCCTCGCGGATGTTGGTGTTGAGGGTGGCCACGGCCACGGAGGGTCCATGACTGGTGGCCATGGCGAATCACCGAACGCACCGCCGGCGACAACGCCTCCATCCAAGTCGACGCCCTTCACGCCTTCATCCAACCATTCTCTATCCAGGCGCCGCCGCTGCAGCCGGATAACCCCGTGCTGCCGTCTTCGGAGCTCGTCGGCGTCCGTGACGGGGTGGCTCGACTGCATGGCAGCCGTGGCAGCGAGGCGCAGCGGCGTGGGCAGGCTCGTCGGCGCGTGCGGGCAGCAGTGTGGGCCGCGGCGGCGAGGCGAGGCGAACGCAGGGGCGGGCGCGACGGTGGGCGGGCTCGGGCTCGGCGGTGCGCTTGAGATGCGGTGAAGGCGCGTGCAGGCAGCTACAGTACACATCCGTGGCGAGGTGGGCGGCACCGACGGTGAGGACGGACATGGATTCGACGGCGTTCTTGGATGGATGCGGGACGACGTCGCGCGCGGGCGCGTGCGATGCCACTGTCCTCGATATGGGCGGCCATCGTCGAGGAGGCGCTCGATGGCGGACGTCACGTGGTTGTTACGTCCAACGTGTTTTGGTTATCCTGCACGGGATCACACTGGTCCCACTAGATGCATGTGCCCAGTGGACGCGTGATGTAGATGAGTCCCCGTGCAGCACACTAGCGTGGCGGCCGTTGTTTGAGCCACCAGTGTTGCCACGTACTGCGTGCACGGACGGTCGCGGGGCCATGGGACCGCGACCGAGCCCGTCAGTGTTGGGGCCGCGAGGCGGCGCAAATGAAATGGTCAACTGCAGTGGCGTGGGCGGGCTCGACGACGCGTACGTCAGCGGCTCCTCAAAATTGCACGCGCACATGTACACACCTCCGCCGGGAGCTTGAGTGCCTTCAGGCCTTGCCGCAGCGGCACCAGCACCTCGCGGCGGAGCCGGTTGGCCGGCCCTAGCTTCTTCCCTTCCAATAAACATAACTAGTGGGTGGGTGCAACCATTTGAACATGAATATTCTTAGTCTTACGATTCTTAAGATATACTTCCTCCGTCCCAAATTATAAGTCATTTCAAGAATCTTGGAGAGTCAAAATATCTCAAGTTTGACCAAATTTATACGATAAGATAATAACATTTATGATATCAACTAAGTATCATTAGATTCTTCGTTAATTATATTTTCATAGTATATCTATTTGATGTTATAAGTCTTTGTAATTCTTTCTATAATTTTGATCAAACATGAGATGCTTTGACTTTCCAAGATTCTTGAAATGACTTATAATTTGGGATGTAGGAAGTATATTGTAGCAATCTTGATGTCATATCAGTTCTGTAGCATGTATCAGTGCATTCTGATATCTCCTCTTTTGTTGTTTTGTGCTTCAGTCCTCTACGCATTTTTTGGGCTACGGCTCCTGTACATTGCTTGGAGGTCAGATTCCAAGGCATCACAGAAGAAGGAAATAGAAGAAGTATGTGGATTTTCTTACATGAAATTGTTACTTTCTTTTCATTTCCATGCTAAGCATCATCCATCTTTGCTAGATATAGCATAAACACATTTTGAGTTCATAACTGATTGGACCTTTCTGACCATGGACTACTCTCTATTAGACCTGTTACAACATCAGTAGGATATACTTATGCTTGAAATATGATACGTATTTAGCTGCTGGTGTCAAGAGCAACTCATTGTTCAGACTGCTAATTGGTTGTCAGTGACTGTTGGAACACTCTTTTTCCAGACTATATACAGGTAGAGGAAAAGCTGGAAGCAGGCCAAGGGAAGTCAACATTTAGGCCTTGCTTAGTTCCTCCCATAAAACTTTACGCCCTATCACATCAGATGTTTGGATACATGCATGAAGTATTAAATGTAGCTGGCGACCCACAAAAATGCGGTCAGAGTTGCTACAGGAGCGACCTTGGGGCACACCACCTGCACGTCGATCGCGGTGGTGGGCGGCAGCTGTTAGGTTGATCTCCTCCGAGTCAGGCCCAACGGCCGACTCGGGCCTTGATCTACGCCCTGGTCGGGGGCGTTCAACCCATGAAGGTTGGTGGGCCCCCGTCGCACAGTGCTATAAAGAGGAGGTGGGGCCATGAGCTCTGGTCACGAGGTTCACCCCAGTCGCCACACCCCACTCCTAACCCTAGTCCGATCGAGGGAGCACTGCCAGCGGCGGGAAGCTCTGCCACCAAGTCCACCGCCGCCTCTGCTCCACGCCGCGACGTCCACTGCACCACCGGCGTCGCCACTGTTTCCTCGCCACCGCCACATCCTCGTCGGTGCTACTGCGACTTCTACGCCGCTCGAGGGAGTGGACTCGGACAGGATCTGTCAAGGTAATTATGGGCAATTTCCTATCCCTAAAGAAATGTACCCTCTAGATCTACTCACTATGATCCGCATAAAACCACATTGGTACCAGAGCTAGTCAATAGTTAAATTAGTGGTAGATCTAGATTTTGGGGAATGAAAATAGAAAGAAAAGATGACCGATCAAATCGGATCGGGATAGAGACGTAACCCTAACCCTAAGAAAGGGATCAGAAGAAAGGATGGAGGGGAAGGGGACCTACCAGGACCTGTTTCCCCGCCGTCATCCCCGCCACCGTGCAGGAAAGTTCACCAACAGAACCCGAGCCGCCGCAGCAGCGTTCTGTGTTGACAGAGAAGAGGAGGGGAAAGACAAAGGATAGAGATGAAAGGAGCCGCCGCTCGCCGGCGCTACGCCGCCGCACGCTCGCGAGCTCAGGGCACCGTCGCATGGCTGCTTGACGGTGGCGCGCTCAACTACAAAGGGGAACGCGCACGCCGGCAAGAGGCCCTGCGGCGGCGCCGCACCTCACTCCGGGCGCCATGGCCGGCCGCCATAGACCGCTGCTGCTGCTTGTGCGGCGCTGAGCAAGAAAGAGAAAGGAAAGAAGTGAAGACCTAGGGTTTTCGGGGAGCCGGCCGGCGCGGTTTTGATCCGGGCGAGTTGCGTGGGCAGCCGTCCGATCGCCTTGGATGGTTGGGATCGCGTCGGGGTGACCGGGCCGCCTCCAGGCCCAGGCGGGAATGTGAATTCCCGGCCCAGGCCCAGGTTGTGGCCTGGGCGCGGGGGGCTGTGGCGCGAGCGCCGTTGGGCCGAGCAGCAGCAGTCCCTTGTTGGGCCGGCCTGCGAACGTGAATGAAAGCGCACGATGAGCCCAGCTGGGCCGTAGGCCGCTGCGCGAATGGGCTGTTGGCCTTTTGCACTGGACAGTGCGCAGCGCGCGTGACTGCTGGGCTAGGGCCGCACAGCTATGGTTTGGGCCAAAAGTAAAGTACGAGCTTGTTTTTGCTTTACTATCTTCAGAAGCTAAACTTGATGTCCTTCTGAAAAGTAAACAATTTTCTTTTACATGTTTCACTGTAAAGTTAAAGTTTATTGTCTTCTCATTAAATCGGTTCCAATGGGAGGATTTAATTTTGAAGACCAGTTATAGTTATTCAGTAATTGATCCTCCAATTAAAGTTGGAACCAACGGAAAAATTTTAATTGGAGGAATAGTCAGTTTATAGTTAAGATAAATTATAATATTATTATTTTCTGACCAACGTTGATGATAACAATATTATAATTCTATGAGTTTTATGTTTAAAGTTTAAATCTCTGATAAATTTTGCATCAAAGTGACCAATTTTCAGAGAATAGATAAGAAACAAGAGATGCTCCAGAGCGAGCAGAATGTAATGTATTTTCATGTTTTTGCTGCAATGATGATGATAATCTTCTAATTAAATTTGAACCAACGGAAGAATTTAATTTTGAAGATGGTTATAAGATAATTGAGTTTTCCATATGTTAATTTTATTTCTGCCCAACGGTGATGTGGAATTAATGTATAAGAATGATGTTTTGTTCTATTTCTGCCCAACGGTGATATAGAATAGAGCTTAAAGATTTAAAAGCTTAATGTGCATGTCTTTAACCAGATCAACGTATGGTTAATTCCATGCTCATTATTGTTGATTAATGTTCTTCAGACAGAGATCTTCATGCTTTCATTCTTGAATGCAGAAAAGAAAATGATATGGATACTTGTGACTCAGAAGATGAAAAGTGTAATTTTTTGCAGAAAGAAGACCATTGTGTAAGGGACTACGGTCTCTTTAAAGAATGGCTTCAAAAGAAAAGAATTCTAGGATATTGATCCAAGAAATAGAACATTAAGAGTTTATTTTAAAAGATGCCTTTTATGTACTCCTTATGAAGAAGAATTTAGTTTTTAGTTTTTATCATCATGATAAAAGATGTAATAAGTAATATAATTTTTAGTCTTAATCATCATGATATGAAATGTAATAAGTGACATGCATGTTTAATTTGACCAACGTCGGATTAAGCATGTGTGTTAAAGAGTATTCGGATTTATTCCTAAATTTGATGATTGAATATGAGCCAATCCTAGCATTTATGACCCTTCAAGGGAATTATCTCGCATGGCAGAAAAAATTTTGTGATAGTACCCGCATAGCGGGAAAAGTTTGAGAAATTACCCGTATGGCGGGATAAAGTTGGCATGATACTTATGTTAATCTACCCTGCATGGCGGGAGAAGTTTGGCATAGTACTTGCGGGAGAAAGTTGTGATGACTCATGTGCTTGATAGTGCTCTTCTATTGTGTCATAGTAATTAAGCACTCAATGAGTTTAAGTAGAACAGAAAGTTACAGACGAACCTCAAGATAAAAATGACATGCAAGTGTGACTTGCGAAAGTATTAATGATAAAAGACTCAATTGAGTTCTTGAAGTGAAATGAGGAAAAAAAATACTCCCATACGAATTAAGAAATAATTTCATTTACATGATGTAATCATGTGGATGAAGTAAGTAATCAAAGTTTCCTCATTCACAAGAGTTCTGAATAGTTTTTGAAATTGTGGTAGAAAATTTTATACCACATGTAACGGAACCGTCCAAATTATAAGAGCATAAGTATAAAAACAATCACCGAAGTGATCAAATTCTCACACTTGAGCCCATATAACTCCGGTAGTCCAATGAAATCACGAGTGATTTCATACCAACCAACATACAAGCCAAGATCGTAGTGATTCAACATAACAAGTCACATGTTACAACCATTTCACAAGTAATTCAATATACATCGGAATTCAATATAGTTATTACAACTTAAGTTAAAAAGTAGCGGAAGCAAAGTAATTTGAAACTAACATTTATCTTATTTCAAATACATGCCAGTACCAAGGTCGACTTCCAACAAAAGCATTAGAGAGAAGCTAACTCAGGAGGATCATGCCCGTGATCACACTCTTCCACTACGGCAGGAGCCAACCAACTCTTGCAGTAGCCATGATATAGCACAACCTGCAATAAGTGGGGATAAACCCTGAGTACGAGAAGGTACTCAGCTAGACTTACCCGTCATAAACCAGAAATAAAGTGACACCAAGGATCATGCAAGGCTGATATAAAGTGGGCTAGCTTGACAACATTTTGCATAAAAGCTTAATATGGATAAGTAGTCATTAATGCTTAAGCATCAAGTTAATTATCATTAACCTGTCATCTATATTAGAACATGTACTAGAGCACTCACTTTATTAGGAGCAAACAATATTAACCATAGCAGGTATAAATCGAGGCAACCTTTCCATCGTTATCCAATTAACCATCCGTTCAATTTAATAGAATCTACGTTGCCGCTGCTCAAGTCAAGTGCTCACTAACCGGGAGCGACGGCGATTCGAATCGAATTCCTATCCAGCTGGAGGGGTATTTCTAACACTCACCGCGCAGGCCCCTGCCAGGGTCGCACAAGCCACCTTTCGTATGATTCAGGAATCGCGGGTCCGAATGATGTCGCAATCCTAAGGGCGACACTCTGCTAGGTGATAGGGACTCTAACCCCCCTTGGTCTCACGCCAATGTCCCCAAGCACATCCTTTCTCTCCTCCAAGAAGCAACCTACCATTCGATTCCCGGCCTGAACCATATTACTCGGCTTCGCGGTCGGAACGACTTATCCGGCCAACTAAGTGTTAGACTGCGTTCAACATGACTCAAGGACGTACAGCGAATCGGTCCTTAAACGACTCAGACGGGGATAGATCCACACCCAAGACCTCCATGCCTTGTTGCTTCACTATCGTCATCCCGCCCGGTCTCATTTCATTTTATTAACACATGGTTCCATTCCACGATAGTAATATAGCCAACCGTGCCATATATGGATATCCCTATATCTCGCAGGTGACAGGAAATCACCTGACTTCTACCGCTTAAAGCAGGGCTAAGCATCTATTCGATCCTAGTCTATGTAGGATTCAGGGATTCATATATCTGAACAAGGAATGATATAATGCAGCAAGGTTTTCAACCAACTTCTACCACTTAATGCAACAATACTTATAACATATATATAATTAATTGCTTTTGAAGGTAGGAGGCTTATAATGCTCCGGGGCTTGCCTGGGATCCGACTCAAGTTAGAGTATGTCAGATGAATTCACTTGGCGAGCATCCTCTCATCTATCACTTGTCCGGTCCTTCTATCTTCGGGATGGATCCACCAACTCCATCTTTGGGTTTGGTTCCACAAAAGGTTCTTCATGCGCTTCAGCTAGCGTACCTAAATAAGGTGCAATAATGCATATGTATGAATGCATAGAAGTGCAATAAACAGAGTAATCAAACAAGCATACCAAAGTTCTCATAAACATCTAGAGCTAATTAACTTAATCCACATTAGGGCATAACATAGGAGATGGCAAGCACATCAAGCAAGACACAAGCCTCAAGATCACAGGGTACTAACCCAAGTACTTTCAAAGGTATGAGTCACACTTCAACACACTAGCATGGCAAAGTTAATCAAAGCACTACAACTAAAATCTGTCACTTTCTGGACATACATACAGTAGCTCAGTAAATCAATCATAACTGGAGATCCCTAAATCCAAATGACTTGAAAGAAGATATTCTGGAAAGCTTATGAAATTATCTACATTTAATCTTTAATCATCTCAACATGATTCCTAAGTTATCATAACCAAACATGCCAATCTTTAAAGTCTGCACAGAAGGTAATTAAAATCTGACAGTAGACTTATTAAGCATGCAACTCTTAAACTATTAGACCTGGGATCATGAAAATTTAACACAAACAAGATAAGATAATTATCTACAACTTTTGTATTTACCAAAACCACAGTAAACATCATTTACACCATGAAACTAGTTGCACGAGTAACACCACACATGCAGCCCAACAGCAGTGGTACAATTATAGGCAGAAAATTGATAGAAATTTCAGAGAAGCATAAATGGAGTTCTAGACCTCCAAAAAACATGATTCTCAACTTTATGGAAAGCTTATAAAGTTATCTACAACTTCCTTGTAATCATCTTAAGATGATTCTATAGTTAACATGGTCAATTAATTAAATAATTACATCTCTGTCCAAAATATGGACAGAATCTGATATGCCACTTTAAACCGCTATAACTTGAGTTTTATAAATCCAATAATTATGGTTCTAGACTTTTTAGAAAGCTTAACAAATTGTGAACAACTTTTCTATAAACATCTAGAACTAATTCTTCCACTAACAAGGTCACACATGGCACACAAAGCAATGCTGTCTGGGTTTGGGCAGAAACTGCCACAGTACTTTAAACAACTATAACTAAACATATACTTAACCAAAAATTGTGATCTTTAGCTTTTTGAAAATATTATGAAAAGTACTACAACTCATTTATTATCAACAAGGCATGATTCATAACTTAACTGAGCCAAACAATGCATACATGCAGCACTGTCCAGAATAGAAGCAAAGCAGCATATGGCATTTGTTATTTTTATAGATCCTAAACTATCAGTCTTAAAATCCTGAAATTTTTACCAGACATCACACATCACAATAGTAGCATGTCACAAAAATTTCACTTCATTTAGATCCCCATATCTGCAGTTATGAAAAATAACAGATTCTACTATAATTCAAAACCTAGTTGCATATATTGATTTTTACAGATAAAACTTTAAACTAAAACATGCTATATTATAGATCTACTGCATAGAAAATTTCACAAGGATTCTAAAAAGTCCTCATTTGCTATTTTACGATTTTCCTATAAATTACTATGAATTTTCACATTTTTCAGCCATTTATTCATAAAAGAAAAGGCAAAAATGAAAAAGAAAAGCAACCTAGCAATCGGGACCCTGCAGATCTCACAAAATAAACTCTAGCAAACAGGTCCTACTTAGCACTATTCATCAGAGTCACAAGTTTCGCATCTGGACCCAACAAAAACTTCTATTTTATTTTTCACCCTTTCCCCTTCTTCTTCCTCACAGAACGGAGCAGAGCACGGCTCGGGCCGGCCACTTCTTGGCCTCAGTGGTGCCTGCTAGCGTGGGGAAGGGGTGTGGGAGCACGGCAGCCGCACCTGCGCCTGGCTCCGCTCAGGCAGCGACAACCCGCAGCCATCCTGGCCAAGCGTGCCAGCGGCGGCCGCGGCAGCCGCGCCGGTGGCAGTAGCCATGGCGGTCTCCGTGCTCTGCGCGCAGCCTGGAGATGGGGCAAGGGCGAGCAAAGGCAGAGGGTACCCACGACAGAGAGGAGCTCGAGCAGGGTGGGAGAAGGGCACGACAGAGAGGAGCTTGGGAGGTGGCGGAGGAGCAAGAGCGTCAGCGGCAAAGAGCTCCGCGGCGGCCATGGCTGGGGCACAGCCTGCTTTAGTGGTGGCACCAAAGTGAGAGAGGAGATGGGGAGCAGAGAGTGATGGAGGAGCGGCAGCTCAGCTTGGCCACACCCATGCGCATACCAAGGTGCCGTGGCACGCGACCGCACGACGGAACGCCACGCGGCGTCGAACTCCTGTGGCCGGTCGGCCACTGCTGTTCCTGACGGTTCAAAAATTTAATACCACCTCAAACTTTCAACTGAAACTCCATTTTCGTCCCCGTCCCTCTCCTAATCCGATTCGAGTTAGCGAGAACTTCATTAATGAAAAGTGTAGAGCTACATGTATACTACAACTTTGCTTAAGGGACCTCGGATTGATTCAGCTTGGTTTGAGAGATAAAAGGCTGCAAAGTAGGCCACCTGAAACTGAATCCCGAGTTTCAGTTTCAAGTCGACTGAAACTCTCATATTTCCCCTCCTCTATCTCCCAAACCGGTTGTCCGTTGATTTTGGTGCAAGAGACAAAGTTGTAGAGCTTTGCGAGGTGAACAACATTGCTTTAATAATCAAGAGCTAAGTCGGCCTAGATTGGAAGATATCGAGCTCTAAAGAAGGGTACCTCAAAACTGAATTCTGCATTTTAGTTTCTAGCGACTGAAACTGCTAACTTTGAGCCCCTTGATATCTCAAAGTGTGGCGTGATTTGGTCAACCAATTTCACCAATGTGTACAGCTACACGAGTATAACAAGTTTGCTTAAAGAACTTTCATCTAATTCTCAACGTTTTTCAAAAGAAAATGCGCCAAAGTAAGGTACACACAAACTGAAACTGAAAGGTTCAGTCACCCAGACTTAGCCGATTTTCGAAGCTTCAAAACAGCACTGGATTCAGTTTCGTGAGCTCGATTTGACCAAGCTAGGTACTGAATTAGCTCTGTGAAATTAAACAAATTGTGTTCCCCATGATATGTTCTACAACTTTTATTTAAGGATCAAGGTCTGGATCAGCTTGTGTTGCAAGATATAAAGCTCCAAAGTAAGGTACATGAAACTGAAATTCGACCCCAACACTTAGAAATTTTCAGGATGGCTAACAGCAGGGAATTTCTGGGTTGTTAGACATTTTTGGACATGTTGTGCACCTTTTCAAGATTTGTCACCTTTACAACTTTTGTTCCTTATAAAATTTTCTACAACTTTGCTAAAGGGTGCACAGCCATACAAAGTTGTTAAGTCACACTTTTGAAATGATCAAACAAAAGTGTTCCAGGATCCATACATGGTCAACCATCACTTAGAAGCACAATTAGGCAAAATGATCAACATAAACATTATTCCATTATGTGTCCTAAGTGTAGTTAAGGTGTTGTAGAGGCCAAACATACCCACCATGCATAGGTTGGACAAAAGTGTAGGCCTCACATGCCTTGAAACATAGAACTCAAGTGAAATGCTATAGTTGTTTCATGTGGTTGTTTCAAGATACATGCTACACATGTTCCACTAGGGTGTTCCACATGTGTCCAAGATGTGTTGCACATATTGCATTTGTATGTTGCACAACACTAGTTCCCATGGGACGTAAGGCAAGTTTTAGTTATAATCCAAACAAGCATATAACTTATCATTTCATGTGACTTTTTGATTCCAAACTTTATGAAACTTTTCCAGGGATCAATATAGATAGGTACCAAGGTGAGACACATGAAGATATTGCAATAACAACACCCAAGCATATATCTTGAAAAGGGGCCTATAGGTAAAGCAATGGTGTAACATCCAAGTTTAGATTAGGCTCATCTCCACTTAATCTATCATGTTTGAGCTCAAACCCACTGCTTAGTGAGTGACAAACACCTGGGGTGTTACACCACATTTCGAGGGGGAGAAATGATAAGAAAGACAATTAAGAAAGTTACTTCTCCATACTTTAGATAATGCGATGCATACTATGTATTGAAGGCAAGAGTGATCTATAAAAGATGAATGTGATCGTCGGGGGAGTAAGACGGTCATAATAATGATGCCCCTAAAGTAAAGAAATAGCTAAATTCATGGACCTTTTACAGTTCCAATATAAAGGTAGCATAGTCGGTCAGTATTCATACTGGACGCATTCAGAGTTATTAAGACGGTGCTAAACGCGCCATATGAGTTTTAGCAGATTAAACCCAAAATAAGAAAGTTTAAAGATGGGACAATCTGGGGGAGCATGGTACAAAGAGACCTAATTCCGTAAGGAGGATGAATAATATAAACAAGGATCTTGTTACACAGGACCTTGTAGAATCAATTGTCTTTTGGCAATAAAGATCAAGAAATGCTAGTAGCTAAGGCCCTAGAAAGTCTCAAAGAATAAGAAAATCAGATATTTCTGATGACTATAAAGTCTATGTTAGTGAAATTCAAATGGAGGGTAATCCCACCTCATTTGAAGAAGCCATGAGAGACGTTCACTCGTCCAAGTGGCAAGAAGCGAATGAAGATGAAATAAAATCGATAATACCAATAATATTTTGGGATCTAGAATAAATTCCTAAGGAGCCAAAACAGTAGGCTGTAATGGGTCTATAAATCAAATGTGACTCCAAAGGGAATATGCAAAGATGTAAAGCGTGACTTGAAATGAAAGATTTTGCGCGAAGAGAATGAATATATTACAATGAGTGCTAGTGGCACATCATGATCTGAGTTACATCAGATGAAAGTAAAGATGACATTTCCCAATGTGATTAGTATGAAAATGATTATATGGCACAACCTAGAGGTTTTATCATGGAAAGAAAAGAACGTAAGGGATGCCACCTGTAGGAATCTCTTATGGACTAGAGTAAATCTCTAGACAATGACATTTAAAGTTGAAGAGTCAATTAGAAATTTTAGGTTAAAGAGAATGAGAGGACAATTGCGTTTGTATAAAGTTATAGAATGGGAAATTCATTTCCTAATCCTATATATGTGGTTGACATCTTACTTGTTAGTAGTGATGTCAATCTACTGCATGAGAAGAAGTTCTTGTCCTCAAGGTTCAATAAGAAAGTTCTCGGTGAAATATCTCTCGTTATAAGAATTGAAATTTACCGAGATAAAAGAAAAATAGGTACTAAGACTATCGCATAGGCATGCTAAGAAAAGTTTCTAAAGAAATAATGTACCTATGCAGATAAATCTATGCCTGTTCCCATGGTCAAGGGTAATAGTTTTGAGAAATTTAGTGTTCCAAAAGCAATGTAAGATTGTTATAGATGGACGTCCTATATGCTTCAGCTATTGGAAGCTTAATGAGTACAAAGATAAGACCTTACCCTAACACAGTTTACGTATCCGAGTTGTTTTGGCAAAAGTCTAGTCCAGATATAGATCACTGGAATGGAGTTACAATGTCGGCCTCATGCCAAGAAGGAAAGAACAAGTACTCTCAAGTAGTTGTGGGTACAAATGTTGAATTTTGGCGAGATGTTTAGTGAAACCCACATAGTAGCTAACACTCACAGTTGGAGTTTTATTGTGGAAAAGCTCCAAAGAAACAATTTTAGTATCATCAGTGATGCAAAGTTACAGTATAGCATGATATGAGGCCGCGGGACAGGCAAAATGGTTAAAGAACTTTACCCAGAATTGATAATGGTTGTCAACAGCAATAACCATTTAAGTAGTTTACTCCTATGACAACGAGTCAAGTGTGCTGCCAAACACATTGACATTAAAGTTATACGTTGAAAATGAGAAAGTCCAGAATCATACTAAAAGTATTGAACGTAAAAGTAACAAGCAAGTGCTTGCGGATCCGTTTACCAAAGGCCTACCACCCAGTGTGTTCAGAGAACACACAGTCGACATGGGTTTATGGTATAGCCTATGATTTTCGGACAATAAAGGGCCCAGAGTTAAAGAATATGTTTTAGAATAGAGGCGTGTATTGTAGCTGTTAAATTTATTGGCAATTGACTGTGATGATGAAGCATGCTCTATGCACTAATCTATGATGGAACAAATAAAAGTGAAAGAAATTAAAGTCAAAGTTTGAAGTTAAAGTATAAGTTGAGATCAAGGGGGAGAATGTTAGGTTGATCTCCTCCGAGTCAGGCCCAACGGCCAACTCGGGCCTTGATCTACGCCCTGGTCGGGGGCGTCCAACCCATGAAGGTTGGTGAGCCCCTGTCGCACAGTGCTATAAAGAGGAGGTGGGGCCATGAGCTCTGGTCATGAGGTTCACCCCAGTCGCCACACCCCACTCCTAACCCTAGTCCGATCGAGGGAGCACTGCCAGCGGCAGGAAGCTCCGCCACCAAGTCCACCGCCGCCTCTGCTCCACGCCGCGACGTCCACTGCACCACCGGCGTCGCCACTGTTTCCTCGCCACCGCCACATCCTTGTCGGTGCTACTGCGACTTCTACGCCGCTCGAGGGAGTGGACTCGGACATGATCTGTCAAAGTAATGATGGGCAATTTCCTATCCCTAAAAAATGTACCCTCTAGATCTACTCACTGTGATCCGCATAAAACAACAGCAGCATGTTGGTCTCCAAGATATCTCATGGCACGGTCGCCACCATCGGAGGCCTCCTCTTCCTTGGGTTCTCTCTTTCGTCATATTTCTACCCGCCATGCATTGTAGTACACCCTGCCCTGCCTCTCATCCTTGTAGTGTAATCCCTCCTGCGAGCTCTCTGTCTGTTTCTTGTTTAGGTTCAGCCAGTCCCCAATCTCCCTGGCCCTTGTCAACCAACCTTAATTGGCCAGCATCCTCATCTGATCCAGTGACCCTTGCTTGTCCTGCGGCATGGGATTTTTTTGTTGTACTAGTAAAGCATACATGGATATGTGTAGTAGGGATACGATACGATCAGTGCCAATGTATACTATACTATGCTATACAAGTCATGAATTCAAAAAACAAACGGAAGAAGTGTCCTGAATTCCTAATTGCCTTTAATTTGTCAGGAATTCAAATCGTAACCTGTGTATACACATCGTGTTTTATATCATTTATTTCATTTCCTGCATGCACATGCACCATCGCCAACAGAAGGGTTCAGTCGTACACCACACACGCGCCGTCGTCGCCGCCGACGATGGCGATCTGCCAACTAGCTAGCTAGTAGTTGAACCACCACCGCCACTGGCCGATGATCTTTCCGACGTACTGGTGGTTGTGCGGCTTTTTCTGGCACATGGTGGGGAACAAGTCGAGCATGTGCTTGCACTCCCTGAGTAGCACGTCCCCGATCAGCGTCTTCTCCCACTCCGAATGCGCGGCCGGAGACAGAGCCAAAGATGGTGCCGGAGCCGAACCCTGACTCGGGCCAGGACCAAGACCAGGACCAGGTGCAGGCACCTGTTCTTCAGTCATCTCCTCCACCACTTAAACCCTGTGGGCCTCGCTGTCGCCGCCGTGCTTCCCGATGATGAGCAACATGTGGCCGTCCTGGAAGAAGTAGCGGCAGCCGCCGTTGTCGATGCGGCAGTGCGGCGCCCAGGCGGCGGAGCTGTTGAAGACGACCATGTCCTAGAAGTTGCCCATGTAGCCCCACTTGTAGAAGAGGGCATAGGGGTCGGCATGCGGCTAGAAGAAGGCCCGCTACGGCTTGTACGGGTCCAGGATGAAGTAGTGGAAGTACTCCTAGTTGCCGGAGAAGGCGACGCGGCAGCTCAGGATCATCTGGCCTCCCGTCATCGTGCTTAGCATCGACACCAAGTGGTTCTGCCCCGGCGGCGCCGGCGATGACCCATTCTAGGGCTTCGCCGTGTGCGGGGACAGCATGCCCACGATGATCACCACCGACGGGATCACCACGAACACGAACAGGATCGACACGATCGTCAGCTTCCGGAGCAGGTCCTTCAGTTCTTCTTCTCCTCCATTGTTAGTCTAGGATCGAACAATCAAACACTGTATGTGGATTGGAGCAAGCACGAACGCAAGAACAAGAACGCAGGGTGGACACACGATCACGATGGTAACTGTCCGGGTGACCCCCGGGATGACAGTGCCCTTTTTCACTTCGAGTAGTTCAAATTACAATGAGCCTAACCGGCTTACAATGCATCAACTCAACTCCACGAACTCCCAACTACTTATACTCGTAGCCTTACACACTCACACAAGCTAATGCAACTACTAAACTAGGATACATGACGCTGAAAAACACACATTGCAGAAACCGTCAAGACGTGGGTGAGGTCACCATGACCAACTACCAGCTCTGGCGTCCCCGGTTCAAACTGAATCCTTCCCGCCTTGCTTCTCCATGTCTTTGACTCTGAATGAGTGTTGTCTTCAGTGTCAGTGTCAGGGTTACACCAACATGCTCCCTCCTAAGCCTGACACACGTTGAGATCCCTGACCCCAATCAAATACCTCATGATTGACAACTTCACTGCCGGCATTGCCTTGGTTAGTACATCAGCCTTCTGCTCCTCTGTGCACACTCTCTTCACCATGATCTGGCCCCTCTCAATGCACTCCCTGATAAAATGGTACTTCAAGTCTATATGCTTGCTTCTTCCATGAAACACCGGATTTTTCATGAGTGCAATTGTAGAGTTGCTATCAACATAGAGAGTGACTGTCTTTGGCTTCTCCTTGGTGATCTCACTGATCAAGTTCCTCAACCACAGAGCTTGTTTAGCTGCTGCTGTGGCTGCCATGAACTCTGACTCACAGGAGGACAATGATATTGTCTTCTGCTTCTGGGAGCACTAAGTGATCAGGTTCTCATTTAGATAAAAAACCATGCCACCTGTGCTCCTCCTCTCCACTGTGTCTGCTCCATGATCACTATCAGAATACCCCACCAGCTTATCTGCTTCTCCACCTTGGACATAAACCAGCCCAAGATCAATGGTACCCTTCAAGTATCTCAAAATCTGCTTCACAGCTTTAGCATGCATCATTGTTGGTTTCTCCATGAATCTGCTAGCCAATCCAACTGAATATGACAGGTCTGGCCTGGTGTGCAACAGATAACTCAAACATCCTATCATTCTTCTATACTCTATTGCATCCACTCTCTGTCCTCCTTTATCAGCTTTCAGTTTACAGCTAGTTTCTAAAGAAAATTTGGCAAAGTTGCACTCACTAATCCCAAACTGCATCAGAACCTTTTTGGCATAGCCACTTTACTTGACAGTGATAAAGTCCTCCTTCTGATCAACTTCTATACCAGGATAGTAATTCAGTAGTCCTAAATTAGTCATCTCAAACTCTTGCATCATTTGATTCTTGAACAACTTGACTTCACTAGGATTTCCTCCTGTCACAATCAAGTCATCCACATACACTCCTACAATGACTGAATTTTCACCTTTTCCTCTGGTATAGACAGCTTGTTCACTCAAGCACCTTTTGAAATCTAGCTTTTTTTAGGCTTTTATCAAGCTCGACATTCCAAGCCCTAGGGGCCTGTCTAAGTCCATAAAGAGCTTTACTCAACTTCAACACATGTTGCTCTTTACCCTTCAATGCATAACCCTCTGGTTGTGCTACATAGACCTCCTCAAGTTCACCATGTAGGAAAGCTGACTTGACATCAAGATGATGAACTTTCCAGCCATTGTTTGCTGCAAATGCCAATAACAGCCCGACAGTGTCCAATCTGGCAATAGGAGTAAACACCTCAAAAATCTATGCCATGCTTCTAGACATATCCTTTTGCAACAAGTCTTGCTTTATGCTTCACCACCTCCCCTTCTAAATTTCTTTTCAGTTTATAAACCCATTTCAGACCAATGGGTCTTTTCCCTGTGGGTAGCTTAACCAGCTCCCAAGTCTCATTCTTGATAATGGACTGCATCTCTTTGTCTATTGCCTTAATCCATTCTTGATGATCAACAGCTTCTTTGTAGCAGGTTGGTTCTTCTGTCTCTGCTAGCAATGCTTCAACATCAGAATCCACCAACTCCACTTCACTAGTGTCATCATAGATCTCATCCTGATCTCTGAATCTCATTGGTTCACTACTCTCTGCTGAAGAAGGTGTGGAATTGCCAAAAACAGGGACTGTATGTTGTGGTGTTGAAAAACCTGTAGCTGAGCTCTTTGCATCACTACTTGACCGTATTGTATTTGTTGTAGTTGACTGTAGCATATCTAGCACACCATCAGAATTGTTCAGTTCATCTGCTGAGCCTGCTTCAGTTGGCACTCCCTGTTCTTGCTGAAAGTCACCATTGTCTCCATCACCAACATAGCATGTCCCAGCTTCATTTTCAACATCAAAGTCAACTATGATGTCTCCCTCATAAACTGAGTCCCAACTCCACGTTTTCTTCTCTTCAAACACAACATCTCGACTGACAACAATCCTTTTTGTTTCACGATCAAATAATCTATGTGCTTTACTGCCTTCTTCAGTTCCAAAGTAAACCAATGCTTTACTCCTGTCATTAAGCTTTTTCAGATGTGGTGCAAATACTCTTGCATGAGCAATGCAACCAAACATCTTTAGATGCCCAAGACTTGGCTTCCTTCCATTCCAAGCCTCATATGGGGTTGTGTCACCCATCATCTTGGCAGGCAATCTGTTTAGGAGGTATACAGAATGCCTGATAGCTTCACCCCAAAATTCACCTGGCACCATCATGCTCTTCAACAGTGCTCTGGACATATCCATCACTGTCCTATTTCTTCTCTCCACCACACCATTTTGCTGTGGTGTGTAAGGAGCTCTGAGCTGTCTCTTGATCCTAGCTTGTTCATATACACCTGCAAACACACCAGCTAGGAATTCCCCTCCTCTGTCAGACCTGAGTGTCTTGATCCTGCACACAGTGAAGTTTTTCACTTCTGCCTTGAACCTGATAAACACATCACATGCCTGATCTTTGCTTTTTAGAAAATACACCTGCATCCACCTGGAGTAGTCATCAACCAACAAAATGAAATACCTATTTCCACGTACTATTGCTGGGGTTATAGGCCCACACAAATCAACATACACCAAGCTGAGCTTCTCTTCTGATGGCCACTTAGCTGCTTTAGGAAATACAGTTCTTGTCTGTTTTGCCATCAGACAATCACTGCAAACCTGTTCTGGATGCCTGATGTTTGGCACTCCAGTGGCCATCTCCTTGCTCACTAACTGTTTCAATGATCTGAAGTTCACATGCCCAAGCCTACCATGCCACAACCATGCTTGGTCATCAATACTGGCCATCAAACATTTTGGTTCTACTGTACTCAACTCTATTTTGTACATTCTGTTCAGAGTTCTAGGTACCCTCATGATCATTCTAGCTGTCTGTTTGTCTACTACTTCTAGCATATCATCATCAAGCAAAACTCTATGCCCCATCTCTGTCAACTGACCAAGACTAACAAGATTGCTTCTAAGTCTAGGAATGTAATACACATCAGATACCACCCACTGATCACCCAATTTACCCTGAAACACAATTGTACCTTTTCCCATAATTTCAACAGTAGAATCATCCCCAAATCTCACCTTGCCATGAACAGCACGATCCAGATCTCTAAACTTCTGCAAGTCTCCTGTCATGTGATTGCTTGCACCATTGTCAAGATACCATCATTTGCCTATTGGATCCCCTCCTTCAGACAGATGAAGTTCAGGCACAACATTTTTCTCATTCAGAAACACCCTCTGAATTGGGCATTTTTGATAGCACTGTAGCTGATCTGGCAACACTGCCTCTACTAATAGCACTGTCGGCTCCTCTCTCTTCCCCCTTGTGTGCTTCATCCTTCTTCTCACAGGGACACCAGTTTGCATAGTGCCCGTATTTGTGGCACTTGAAGCATTTGATGTGACTCTTGTCACGCTTCACTGTGCCATCATGTCTGGCATCACCACCGCCACGGTCTCTACCACGGCCTTGCCCACGCCTTCTCTCTTCGTCTTCCTAGAGGATTCGCCACCAGCTCCTCTCTGCCTGGCCTCCCATTCCGCCTGAGTGAGCAGTACCTGCCCGCTCTCAGATCGCGTGCCACTGCTGCCCCACCGCGTGTGCTCCTCAAATGCCTTCAGACGCCCCACTGCCTCGTCGAACGCCAGCGTCTTCAGGCCATAGACCTGCTCGATACCGGCCACCACGGTGAGGTAGCGATCCGGCACGATATCAAACAGTTTCTGCACCAACGCCACATCATCGAGACTCCCCTCAAGTTGTTGTACTTGACTAACAGAGTTGTCAGTTTTCCAACAACTTGATCAAGCGGTTCATGCTCCTTCATCTGAACCGCATCGAACTCGCTCTTGAGCGTCTGCATCCGCGCACCCTTCACATGATCTGCCCTGACAAATCTGGCCTTCAAAGACTCCCACACCTCCTTTCCTGTTTTATTCTTAGCAACCTGCATCAAGATGTCATCGGGGATGCACTGAAGGAGATGCGCCTTGATCTTCTTGTCCTTGGCGGCGATCTTCACTGACTCCGTCGCAGTCGGCGCCGCCGCCTCCGGATCTGGCTCCACAACCTCCCACTCCTCCTGATCCTCCATGATCGCCTGAACACGAATGCACCAACTGGTGAAGTTCGTGTTCGTCAGAGACGGATCCACTTGGCGCGGCTCACCACCGCCATGCGCACCATCTCCGCTCCCGCTGCTGCCGCCGCTGGGAACAACCGATATGGTCTCGATCTCTGAGTGTCTCCGTGAATGATTGTACGGCTCTGATACTAGATGTTAGTCTAGGATCGAACAATCAAACGATGTATGTGGATTGGATCGAGCATGAATGCAAGAACAAGAACGTAGGGTGGACACACGATGGCAACTGTCCGGGTGACCCCCAGGATGACAGTGCCCTTTTTCACTTCGAGTAGTTCAAATTACAATGAGCCTAACTGGCTTGCAATGCATCAACTCAACTCCATGAACTCACAACTACTTATACTCGTAGCCTTACACACTCACACAAGATAATGCAACTGCTAAACTAGGATACATGACACTGAAAAACACACATTGCAGAAACCGTCAAGACGTGGGCGCGGTCACCATGACCAACTACCAGCTCTGGCGTCCCCGGTTCAAACTAAATCCTTCCTGCCTTGCTTCTCCATGTCTTTGACTCTGAATGAGTGTTGTCTTTAATGTCAGTGTCAGGGTTACACCAACATCCATTTGCTTGCTTGCTTCTGGCTCTTCTTGCTCTAGCTTCCTCTCCTCGTCACCTCTAACCTTGATAACGTCAATTATACAATTGCCCTGTGTAGAATTGTAGAAACGAACAGATATATACGCATCATTTGCACTAAATGCTTATATATATAAGAGTGGGATATGTTTAAACATGTGTTCATCACAAAGACTGTGTGGGTATGCACATTTGAATCCCCATGGATGTACGAAATAGTTATGAATTAACAAATTTACGATAGAATGAGGAGTTTGGTTTGAGAAATCATTCCATTTTCTAATACCCGTACCAATTGTTAGCTTGTAAAGAATGAGGAGATGATAATCAACCCAATTTCATTTTACAAACCAAACAAAAAAAGTGAGGACTGAAAGGACAATCGACTAACTAATTCCTCAAACCAAACATCCTATTAATTGGAAACAAAAAGGATGATGGGCTATAAATAAAATTGCATGTGTGGATCCAAGAGCATGGGAAACCAGAAATAATGTGATATTTATTACCTTTAAGGATGGTCTAGTCTGAATTTTGCAGGAATTTCACATGAAACGACTCAATTCCCCACACGAGTCTAGAGAGAGAAGCACACATATCTGAAACGAGACATCAATTGATTGGATAAATGCAATGACCGTGTTAGTTTGCTCGTCCTTCAATGACACTTTTTTTCAAGATGGTGAAATTTGTAAGATGCCTTTGCATAGATAGAAATGACAAGGCTCCAATCCAAGGAATGATGGAGGGAGCCGGATGGAAAGAAGGTAGGGGCTGACAATTACTTCCTCACACGGCCACAGGAAAAGAATAGCCTTTTATATATAGGGATGCACATGCATTTCACATGAAAACAATTCTGACGTGGTTCGGCGATACTAGTTTGAGGTTGTTCAGAGGATGCTTCTTGTTCGTATCTCAGCACCTTGTTAGCTCGCACTTGGACTATTGCAAAAACAAATATTTGACATTCCAACAAGAATTCTAATGCCCATTCATAAGAAGGGAAAAGAGTACTAATGCCCATTGGAGGATGGGAGAGCATTGTCGGACAACATCTTATCCGTGTTGGCTCTAAACCCTCACCTATATATGATGATTACCAGGGCCTATTTGATAGAGCTTCGCTCCCTAATTCTTAGCTTCGGCTCCTAGATTCTGTTATCTATTGATTCTAGTTGATTTTGGTCAAAGAGCAGTGTGGGCAACAAATGACAATGATTCTAGAGTGATTCTAGTGGGGATCGAATAGGGAGCAGTGAGGAACTAGTTTTTTTAGCTCCTGATGTAAATGTAGAAATGATTCTTGTCTGCTCCCTACCAGAATCTATGTGGACTTTTACATTTGGTTGGGGAGAAGTAATTCTCATAGAGATTTTGCTCAAGGAGCGCCGTTAAACGGCCCCTTAGAACATTCACTATTAGGGAGGCTGCTATTAGTCTTTTCGTATATATGCTGATATATGAGTTATAAATATAAGAGAGGTAGAGACTAAGTTGTAAAAGTCAAATTGATATAGTAAAGAGGACTGATAGCATTGGCCCATTTGGCTTTTTTACGAAGGTAATACCCTGCTTTTATAGAAAGTATATAAATGTTTGATAAAGAACACCAACACCAAAGTTCTACTAGGCTTACCGGTTTACAATGCTAAACCAACAAAATAACAGCCCAACTTACCAAAGTTTCCAGCGACAAAAAGACTAATACGGATAAAACTATAAGCAACTAAACGCTTGTCATAGGAGCCCTTCTACATCCATGTCTTTAATTTGCCTAAGTCCTCTAGCCAACTCTGATCTTGTCATCTAGGAACTTGACATCTCCCTCCTTAAATAGAATCTTGCATTTCTATAGAAGAGAGAACATTTTTTGGAAATTTTCATTAGAGGGTCCCAGAAACCTCTTTTTCTATCCCCATTTTTTCTAAGTAGTCCATAAACTCCAAACACTAGATAAAATGAAGCATTTGACATGATAATTGATACTCTAAAGCTGAATCCAATAATCAAACACGTCCTATAAACGGTAAAGGTACCTCATCCCACCCTAATGATTCCTTAAAGCATGACCTTGGTATTTGCCATGAGACACCTAAATAAGATATGATCTGAGGTTTCATTTTCACCACAAAGGCTATTAATTACTACCTTTCCAGTCCTTTTTCTTCAAATTCACCTCTGTTTATAACCCCTACCTTTTACTATAGGATGTGAGTGTGGGCCGCCCATGACTTCCTCAAGATGGCAAATTTGCAACCCATTTTTTATGCACAAAATTAAAAAATGTCCTTTCTTTCTACTATATGGATACAAGCTACCAACATCCCTATCTCTCCTGGAAACACTCCCAATATTTATCATAGAATCATGGCATCAACATGTGTAGGTTATATGTCTACCTAATTTCCAACATGAATATTCCGTGCATTTGTGTAGGTCGTGTGATACAACCGCGGCTCGGCCCATCTCGGCAAGGCGACTCACGGGTCCATCCCCCGCCTTGTGCGCACGGCCCACGGCCTTCTCAACTAACCCGCCCAACTCCGCGGCCCACCGTCTCTCCCCCACAAAAACCCCCACCGCCCCAGCGAAAACCAGACCAGCGCGAAATCATTCTCTCCAACCAAACCCCCTCTCCCTCTCGGACTCGCCGCAGGCCGTTCGACCCCGAGCTCCCTTGCCGTCGTCTTTCGGTAAGCTTCCGCGCCCCACGGCCTTCCTTCGTTCCCTGGTTCCGTTCTTCGTCGCTCGGTCGATTGGTGTTTTGCTGGTTCGGATCCCCGAATCCGTGCTCGCCGTTTTTTATCCCCCGCCAGAATGGTTTCCGTTTCGCGCGTCTTCTCGATCGATTTCATCGTTTCCCCCCTCTGGTTCTCCGGGTCTGAAATCTCTCGGTTCGATTGAACGAACGAATGCGGCTTCGGTTGTTCTGGGTCGAATTCTTCTTCTCTGGTTCTCCACCCGTTCGCTCTAATGCTTGGTTGGTTTATCCCTGGCCCGTACGGTTCTGGGTAGCGGTTATTGATCCTCAACGAAGTGCTCGATTTCCCGTCGTCTTCTCGATTCTCGTACTTGCCCGCTCCTCAATTTGGCTTTCGATTCTCGGGTCATCCGCAGTTTTTTGGTTTGGGGTTTAACGGATTCACGCGATTCTAATTTGTTGTGGCTCTTGTGTGTTCCAGGCAAGCGCGATGGGGAAGACGCCTCCGAAGGAGAAGGAGGCGGAGGGAAGCCCCAAGAAGAAAGCTCCACGGGTGGACGACGCGGCTTCGACTACTGTTCCTGTGGCGTCGACACCAAGCCCGACGGGGAAGACGCCGCCGAAGGGGGAGGAGGCGGAGGAGAGCCCGCGGAAGAAAGCTCCGCGGCTGGGTGACGCGGCTCTGGCTACGGGTCCTGGGGCGTCGGAGCCGAACCCGACGGGGGAGGCGCCGCCGAAGGAGGAGGCGGAGAGAAGCCCGCCGAAGAGATCTCGAAGCCCGCAGAATAAATCTCCGCGGCGGCAGGACAAACGGCCCACTGCGGCTCTGCCTCTGCCTACGGTTCCTGAGTCGTCGGAGCTGATCGTGGAAGGGGCGGGGCGGGCCAGCGATGAGAAGCGGTGCAAGTGCAATCACGTCATCACTTACAGTGCTATCGAGGAATTGGTTGAATCGCTCGATTCCAAGGACGCATGGACTTGTTGTGATTGTCGGGACGAAGACAAGGCTGGGATCGTCAAAACTAGGCCCGGGAAGAGCGATCTCTTGATCTGCGTGACTTGCTACGACCATCTCTGCTGCGGGGTTGGGTCAATTGCTTACCCGTTTGGACACTCTCGAGCACACGCCCTGAAGAAGAAGCACTGGTTTGCTGCTCTGTACTGTGATCCAGAAAGAGGATACTGCTTCAAGTGTAACGCTGAGGTACCAATGCCGGTCAAATTTGGGGAAGGTGACAACGAGGTTGGTCTTCAAAGGATCCGTGATATTGCCAGTCAAACGTTACTGGCTCTCCCGCCATCTGTTGGTAAGCTTTCCCCCGACATTGCTCTTTGTGGTCCCATGGCTTTGCTTCTTGAATCCCTGGCGCCGTTCTTGACTTCGCGTCAGGGTTTCATGCTTTCTGATTTTTTTTCCTTCTATGGTTGTTTGCCCCTGATTTTCCTTGGCCCAATCACTGGTTTGCACTGTTCTTGGTAGTGGTTCTGGAATGTTAATACTTGCTGAAGTTTTTGATGTTTTGTCTTCTTGGTTATTATTACCCCCACCCCCCACAAGAAATCCCCTACTTATTTGGCTTTCTTGAATTCTTAGGTCAAACGGAGGCGGAGGTCAATCCAAAGAAGGTGGAAATGATGGGCAAAGTTCAGGCCGAAAGCCGTCCATCTGGGTTTGGCGTGGATCTTGCAGACAAATGGCCTAGCTATGAGTCCAGATCCTAGTCACCGCGTTCCCGGGTCGACCGGGTCGAGGAACGGGAACGAGGAACGTGGTACGCCGATTTTCAATACTGTTTGGAACGACGAGTATACAGCTTCAGCACGTCCCAAATTAACATGGATCGAGATCCAAGTTAATTTGGGACGACGTTCCGGAACGACGAGAAGGAACGAGGGACGCGAACCCATGTTGTATGGATCGAGCATGTTGTTTAAAACGATACTTTAAATGAAAATTAACCAAATATCTTGGCTGACAGGTCACAACGACATACTCTTAGTTTGTACATAACATAAAAAATTAACTGACTAAATTGTCTGATACTCAAAGCTAGAAAAAAAAATAGCAGCATGATCCATGACTGAACTTCAGTGATAAACTCCTCCTGGTAAACTCCTCAGTGACTTGAACTCCTCCTGATAACCGATGGACTCCTCACTCCTCAGTAACTTGAACTCCTCCTGATTCCAGCTGACGTCCTGCAAGAACAAGATCACAAGCACATGATTAACATTTCATCAACCGAACTTAAATCTCACTGACATACTGATACAATTAAAGACAAGAGAGTGAATATGCATTCAGCTACACACAAATTGAGTTCTATTGTTCTGTATATAGTATATATCTAAAAGGATGGATATTGGATTACTAGGCCATTACCTTTCAGTTCTTAGATGGTTGAATCGCTGGGATCTATGTCCCACTTAGAATGTTGCCCTTTTTTTGTAACTCTCAGTGACTCTTGACAGAAGGCGCAAATTGGAGTGAATATAGACAAGCTTATCTGCATTCTTAGCATTCAGTTTGTTCCTCTTTGCACTATGGACATATTCATAAGTGCTCCAAATCCTTTCTGCTGATGAGCTACTGATGGGTTGAGACAAAACCTTTATTGCGATTGCTGCTAGATCTGGAGTTTCAGAGCCATAAGTTTCCCACCAATCAATTGCATCCATGCTGTATGCATCTTGTTTCACGGAGGGCAGTGCATACATTCCCTTCTTGGAAATGAAATGAGTGAATTGCTCACGGAGGATCTTCTGCTCACTTGCATCATCTCCTATTTTTTTAATAGCTTCTAACACTCCTTTCATGACATCTGGATCTTTATTTGGTGCCTTTCTTACAAAACCCCCAGGAGCTGGCTTTTCAATATACCTCTGATCATAATATTTTGGATTGAGAGCAAATGCTAGACTGTGAAGAGGAATATTCATCTTCTCCCAGCGGTCCATAATTATTTCTTCGACCTCTGGATAGTCCAGCTTGTGAGGATTGTCATCCTGGGTCATGATGTCTTTGATCTCTCCAACCATGTTGTCTATTCTCTCATATATTTCTCCCATTTTTGGACCTTCTCCATCGCTGAACCTCAATACTGAGTATATAGGCTCTGTGATGGCAAGGATGTTGTCAACCTCATTCCAAAAGTTTTCATCATTGATTGTATCAACAACGGCCTTTGCTTGTTGCTGTTGATCACTACTGCAGCTTTTGATCCAATCTTTCCATTGTCTGGTTACCACAGTGGTGGAAAGCCCATCTCTCAGCGTACGGAGCCTTTCCAATAAAATGTAATGGCTGGCAAATCGGGTTTTTGCCACATTCAGTAGGTCCAAACGAGAATTATTTCTGAACATGGCTAGACAATGAGAATGGCTCCGGAAAAAGTTGACAATAGCTTTACCTGCCTTATAGGTATCAAGCATCCATGGGAATTTGCTCGCAAAATCCTTGAATATGAGATTCAATGTGTGCACTACACATGGACTCCAAAAGATGTGCTTATGAACCTGAAAAAGATGTTTCAAAACTCTTTGTTATATGGGAAAGTAAGAAACAAACAATTGAAAACTTGAATGACAATTGAAATCAAATGATCTTACTTTCTGAATTTCCCTGCCTGCGGCTTTACAGTTTGATGCATTGTCGGTCACCACTTGAATGACATTTTTGGGTCCAATTTCTTCAATGGCTTTCAGTAAAAAATCAGCAATTGCTTCACCAGTTTTTTCAATTCCGGAGTAATCTTCTGCATATAAGAAGCATGAACCTCTGCTATTTGAGGCAAGCACATTTAACAGTGGCTGGCCTTTAATATTAGTCCATCCATCAGACACAACAGAGACTCCTTGTGTTAACCTATTTTTATAAAAAAAAGACAAGAGATTGATAGTTAGAAAATATATCAGCACCTTGCAAAAGAATTGAAAACTTCAAACTTACCAAGTATCTCTCACTGTTGATAAATCATTTTCTACATTCCTCTTGAGTGCATCTAAGAGAGTGGTTCTGGCCTTCTCACTGCCAGGACCTTTATATCCCTTTGGAGCATTATTTATAGCTGTAACCATCTCAGAATAATAAGGGCTTCTTAAGACGTTGAAAGAGATGCCGTTAGCTGCAATGAATTTCAATACTTTCAAATCAACAGCATCCCTTTCTGCTGCACCAAAAGATTGTGCTAATGAATTGTTCAACAACATCCCTTTCTGCTGCACTGATTTTGAAGATTGTTCAGCTTCTTTAACCTGTTAACACCAAAAAAAAATGCAGTCTGAATCTAACAACAGGTACTATCTATTATGTACAGAAAACAGCTTCTTTAACCTGTTAACACCAAAAAAATGCATCTCTGAAGTCTAAATCTAAAAAAGGTACTATCTATTATGTACAGAAAAAGACTATCTACCTTATCCCGCAATTCCCGGGTCTTGGCCGCATCATTTAGAAGAACAGGACAACGCTGAATCTGTGGTTTTTTGCCCGGTTGAGCACCAAGAAGATGAACACGAACCCTGGTTAAGCTACTTTTGAATGCCTTTTTGCAATGGTTGCATCTCCAATTCTTTGATCCACCGTCGTTCTTTCCTTTCTCTCCTCCGAGCATAGTAATTTCAGCCATGAGAGGATTTATCTTACCAGCTGCTTGAGCCTGACAGGGTGGTTCTTCCTCTTCATCGTCGAGTGCGATGATCCCTTGCCCTTCCTCACCGGCATCTATGTCTTCACCATCGGTGTGTATGTCTTCATCATCCTCGGACCGCCTGCGCTTCCCGGAGGACCCGGACCCCGATCCGAACGCCATTGCAGTCCAGTCCAAGAAGCACAAATGAGAGGGAGAAGTGTAGGGAGTAGGGACTGGACTACTGGAGCAGAGAAGAGGGACGAGGGAGAAGTGCAGGAGCAGATTGACCGCCGACGGACTCACCTAATAAAGCGCAAGCAGCTTGGCCTTCCGCCTTCCCGATGTTGATTAATGGGGCTGACTGCTTGCGCTTCGCCTCCCTCGTCTTGCCCCGATGCAGACGCGCCGCTTGGCCTTCCGTTCCAGGTGCGGTGGCGCGGTCAAGTTCCCGCGGCGGCGCGGTCGAGTTCCACAGGCGGCGCGGGCGGGCGGCGGGGTCGAGTTCCGCCGGCGTTCCAGCAGCTGTCCCGGCGCGTTCCCGTTCCGCGATTTGGGACGACGTTCCCGGGGACGAGGATCGCCGCATCGACCCACGATCCCGGTGACTAGGGTCCAGATCATCTGATGCGCAAGGCTATGCTATCAGAGGGATACCAAATCGCGGAAACACATGCTACATGAGTGCAGTATTGCAGTGCCTATTTGTGCTTGGTAAGCTGCAACAAAGGATGTTAGCACTGGATTGTCCAAAAGGTCCCCTTGCCAAGGTACTCAAGGAGCTTTTTGTGGAGGCAAGTGCTGCAGGAGGTGTGCTGAACCCAAATAAAGTTTTGAAATGTGTACGCAAACACTGTGCGCCGCGATTCGGAGTTGGAGCTATGGAAGACAGCCACGATTTGCTTACAGCCTTGCGCGAGCTTTGGAATCAAGGTGAGGAGAATGATAACTGGCTAAGTGATGCCCCTACAGTGATGGATTCCATTTTTAGGTTTGAGATGGCTCAGACACTATCCTGCAAAAAATGTGGTCATTTGTCGCTTCCGGTTTCCTATCCTTTCTTGGACCTGTCAATGGGTTACCCATCAAAGGGGCATCCAACCAAAAGTGCTGCATTACCACAAACAAACGAGAGTCCCAGATCTCGAAACAGGGAGATTGTTGTTCAATCATTTCCAGCAGATGTGCAGAGAAACTTGGAAAAGATGCGAACAGTTTCTGCAAGTGGTTATTCTGATGTTATTGGTTCAGATGTGATTGTGGAGGAAACACATAAACCTTTGGAAGTTGGTGAGTTTATGATTGCTCCTTCACTTATTAAAATGCCTTGACTGCAGATGTCGGAGGTATTCTAGAGTCCTAGACTCCTAGGTCATTCCACTGTTGAGGATTGAAAATGCTGGAACTACGGAACACTTTGAAACTGGAATTCTTATTGGTTATCTTGCTCAACATAATAAAAGCGTTCCATTTTTTGGAATATGTATCGTACACTTGCTAAGTGGAGAAAATGGTTTGAGGACCCTTTGCACACATGGACAGAAAAAAAAAATCAGGAAAACCTTTGGGATGTGTATACAAAAGTGAGCAGGATCTTTCAGAAGTGGCAACACGACAATGATGTTTGTAGTTTAGGTAAAACTACCACTGGAATAAATAGCTTGAGACTTGAGTCCTTGTCGTCGTATAATAAATTGTTGCTCCACTTAATCATGTGCGGGGATTCTCGGAAAGAAAGCTACTTCGAATTTGGTGGATAAAGATCCTAAAAAATATGTAGAGGATGAGGATGCCAGTTGCTGGTTGCATGATGTTGATACTGCAGATAAAATTAAATGTTATATATGCTTGATTCTGCAGATTCTACTGAAGCGCAATGTATCAGTCAAAGGAAGGATGTTGTACAGAGTCCTTTGAAGATTCAGGAGGGCAAGTCTGTTGATTCACTGACAGCAGATTCAGTATCGATTGAAGACTTCTTATTGCTTTTTTCTGAAGATCATCAGGCAGCTTGGCGCTGTCCAAATTGTGCCAAGGATCATGAGGAGTCAAGTGCCAGTCAAAGTAAAAATGGTGAGCAGACAGTGGGAAGCGGCAATGAAGACACAACTGTTGTTGGGGACCACATTGAACAATCAGACAGGACAGCATGTCACAGTAAAGAATCTGAATGTCATGGAGGTATTGTTCCAGCTGAAAAACAGACTGACCTGTTGGGAACCAACCAAAGTGCAGATGCCAGCAAACAACTTATGATGCATCTGGAGGCGCTGAAGCAATCAGAGCAGGCTTGTACTCCATACCTATTGAAAGACAGCAAAAATGAGCAGAAAGATGATGTTGGAGATAATATTATGTTTCATCGTTTTACGATGCTTCCACCTGTATTAACTCTTCACCTTAAGAGAGCCCGCCATGACGCTGTTGGGAGCAAAATAAGTGGCCATGTGAGATTTATGGAGAAGCTTGATGTAGTGCAGTTCATGGACCCCAGGTACCGATAGTTCCTCACAGTAATACCTTATACGTCTGTGCAGTTCTAACTTCTAACAAGTTTAATTGCGTAAGCTTTTTTGTTTAGTTCATTCCTACTAGCTTTAACAATACACGACCTTCCCTAGACTTAAGAACACATGGCATTGTCTGTCAATGATTTTTTTCTTACCCATACGTCAGTGTTCTCATGTGATCATGTGGGCCTTTGTGGCCATATACTCATTAGATTTGTCTCTCTTTTTTTTCAAATGAACTAGTACAGTTTTGAAATAAGTATGCCATATACTATTATAGTGCGTGAAAATTTATGCCATATAAATATAGAGTATGTTAATTTCCTGGAAAATCGAATAATTTCCCTCATTTGCATAGAGGTAATTTAGGACGATTCTACTCATATTAATCTCTGCAGATTAACCTGATTCAGATTAAAGAAATTATGAACAGCGAAACCAATTGTTTAATTCCTTTGGAAACATGTGTATATTAGCACTGCATAATGGGTGCTAAAAGAAGGTAAAACCTTTCAAGTAGTTTATTATATTCACTAAAGAACTGTAACAGGATAATAGTAAAATGAATATCTTGTCATCTGAGCATGGAGAAAAGGGACAAGTTTTATATGTAGAAAAAACTGCAGCAGTAATGAAAGGTTTGAGAAGGAAAAAAAGCTATAAAATAACATTGCATATGAAAGTTACTGGCGTCTTGTCACATTCAAAATGCATTGCCATTTCATAAACGATGGGAATGGGACACTGGTCCCAGTCCCAGGACGTACTATTTGGAATTTGGAACTATGTGAAAGAATTATACAAGTGCCATCAACAACATGTCTAAAAAGGTGTAATTGTTGGAGCCGGTGCAGCTCTAGAAACTTACAAAATCTGTATTATTTTTCATTAGGGAGAAAGGAATGAGATGTCAATGCAAATAATCCAACTAGGTTTATAAATTAGTTGTGATTCCAGTTTGGGAAGCAACTGCCCTTTTTTCCTTTTTTTGAGTCAATCACCGAGGGGGTTGAGGGACCCCACCTGATTGGTTTTCCATTGATTCCGGCTAGCCGGTGATGGACCGTGCCAAAGCACTGAAGGTTTCAGTACATGGCCCATGGCCGAATTACAATTACAGAAGATAGGAGACGAGCTAGATCATTGAAAAAAGAGTACACACAGGTGGGGGTCCTTCAACCCAGGATACGCATAGGAGCTGTGGATCTTTGTAGTTCTTTTCTACAGTCTGATGTTGATCAGAACCTTCTTCAATCTACATCAAATAATCTTGTGTTTGGTTGGAAAATGCTTCAGTGAATCAGTTGTAATTGAGTTTGTGACAGAACGATCACATTTGAATATGAATGGAACACACAGATCGTCTGCTACAAACCCAGTTCACTGATGCACTGTATTGTTTACTTCACTGTAAAATAGAATTATCATATCTGGAAGCTCAGTATCTATTTGCATCTAGCTACAGTTCTGACTTCTGGTATTGGTCTTTCAAATATATAAATGGATTTTTTTGGAAAAAAAGAAAGGTAAATGTGTAAGGCCTTCTTAATAATTCTAGAGCCTTTATTTGTTGAAAACTTTATTGTTAGATGATTGATCACTTGAGAAGGGATCGTGGGTGTTTATCTGATAGAGGATTCTTGTTGACAATGTTCAGTTATGAGGATACATGACCAAGAAAGGCATGGCATTATTTGTAAAAGGTTGCATTAATTTATGACCATACATGTGTCCTAATTCTGTTTCATTTTCTCCAATATTCAGCTTTGTCGACAAAGGTAGCACCCTCTATCGTCTAGCTGGTGTTGTAGAGCACATTGGCAAGGATACCTTGAAGTCAGGACACTACATTGCCTACGTTAGAGCAAGAAGGCTTGGAAATCAGCAAGAGGGTAGCAGCTGCTCTTCCTCATGGTTTCGTGCAGACGACTGTCAGATCAGACAAGTCACTCTTGAACAAGTTCTCAACTGTGAGGCCTATATTCTTTTCTATGAGAGGATGGAAGACCAAGACATTTCTGGCATGCCAGAGGTCCCCGAGGATACTTTCAGCTCTTGGGAGATGATACAATCTGATGAGGTAGTCAACTGCAACCCAGATTTAGAAGGTGTGTAATAACTGGTAACATCTTATGTACCTTTTGTGTTTTGCTAACAATTGATAGCATCTTGTGCCTTTCTGTGGTGCTAATAACTGATAAAATCTTGTGGCCTCTTGTGCAGACAGATGCTCTGTGTACGAACTGAAGCTGGGGGACATTCCATGGACTACTCAACTCATGTACAACAAATACAAGTATGCTATGAATGTACTTGAGAACAACAAGAGCTATGTTGAGAGGCTACAACAGGGAGGTGAATGGCTTGGGCAGTTTGCACCTCTGGTTGATTATCTATTGCCTGTCCCGGTGTGCTCGCTTGCTGCCAATGCATCTTCACGTATGAGTCAGGCTAGAAAGGCTGCTGCAATTATGGGCCAGGCATTTGAGCTCCTTTGGTCTATTATACCTCCCCAAGAACATATGGCAGTTCTTTTCGTGGCAAATGAAATGCAGGCGAGAGATGCTGTTGCAAGGTGGAATAACTCTGGGCGATGTAAGTGGTATTTTGTGGTTTTAGATGATGGAGTGGACGATGATCAAACCCGCGAAGTGAAGGAGGTGTTGGAAACACTACATGCCGGGAAGCTACTCTTTGACCCCGAGTTGTGTGATTCTGAGGAGATGTAGGTATAGGCTGAAGAGGGGGGGGGGGGGGTGGGGGGGGCTGCGTTCCTGTAATGGGCCGGCGGGCCAAAATTTGCCTTGCCGGAATGGGTTCAGGCATGGATGAACAGAGCTGAAACTCTCATTTCCATTTTGCACTCTGAACTGTATCTCTTCTTCCCATTCTTCAATAAACTCCCACCCAATTCTATTAGAATCTGTTAGGGTTGTTACAGAACACTAGTGATGTTTGATTCTGATGTTTTGACTAACTTGTGTGATACTCTTGGGGTGTGGTGCTCCAGTTTAAATGAAAATTTACTTGCTGGTTACCACTGACTAGTTTGATCTGCTTAACTGAAATGTAGACAGCTGGTTCAGCTAACACCCTTTCAGAGCAGCATCAAGCTCTGAAATGTAGACAGCTCTGAAAGAGTCAGGCATCACTCTGAAAGGGTGTTAGCTGTTGGCGATGAAGTTTATATCAAGCTTCAACCATACATTGAATCTTGTGTAGCTCCTCGATGGAATCTTGTTATAAGTTGGCATTGCCTCCCTCCTGCAAGATCTCCCCTCCATGTTTCACAACTCAAGTTCACGTACTGTCCAGGTTTGTGTCTATGTGATGATGATGTTGGTTCAGTTGTCACTGATTCATTCACTCCTTCGCCAAAGTGGTCTCCAAGGTTCTAGTCCACAGGCTTTCCCACTACATCGACAAGCTAGTCTCCAACTCCCAAAGTGTGCATTCATCAGTAAACGCTGCTGCATTCAGCATAATTTCCTCTATGTCAGAATCTGGCCATAGAAGCCATACCCATGCGTGCCTGTTCAAACTGAATATTTCTAAGGCGTTCGATACTGTGTGTCGGAATATTTTGCTCGAGCTGTTACATTACACACTTCCACTGGACCAATTGGCTGGCGGTGTTGTTTGCCTCCACCTCCTCCGTTCTCCTAAACAGCTTCCCAGCCATGCTATGCTCGTGGTGTCAGCGTCCTTGCTTCTGAAGAAGCTGATGAACAAGGGAACGCCGAGGAGACCCAACCCAAGATACACTGGACTGGAGGCGAGTGGGCTACGTAATTCTATTCTATTCAGAATTCGGAATTGTGTGTGAGTGGAAGGGATTATTGGCTTGGCACTTTTCATCGCGGCGGCGGCGGCGGCGCTGTCCGTGGTTCCGGCAGCGAGGAGACGAACTGGCCGGAGTTGTAATCTCTACCTTCCTAGTAGCCGCCGCGCGCCATCACCCAACGGACGAGCCCCCGCGATGCCATCGCGCCGCCGTCTACCTAGCCGTCGCGATGTCCTCGACCTGTGCGTCGTGCGCCGTCAACCAAAGACTCGCGCCTCCGTCGCTCCGCCGTCGACCAAAGGACGCTCCCCCGCCACTCGTGAGGCACTTCTCGTCATCAACGCGACAGTGACGCTGCGCTTCTCCTATACTTCTTCCTCACCGCGACATTGTTGAGGCAGCAGCAAAGGATCCAGGTTTACCCACCCTCCCTTTTGTTCGTGATCCAGATTTGCCCTCCTCAAAACATGGGTGTTGCCTCACGGTTCCTTATTTGTAGTTCGTTTGGCAAATGCAATGGGCTTTATTAGGATATTATACCTTCATTGATTATAGGGTTCATGATGTTTTGGAATTCTGCAAATGACCAATGCTAGGATTGAATTGCTGTAGGATGCATGTTACTTTGCTGCCTGCAGTCAGCATGTTCTTTATTGTCTTTGTGGGGCATGCTAAATTGGTGGAATCCCCAAACGAGTTCTTGGCACACGGGGCATGCTAAATTGGTGGAATCCCCAAACGAGTTCTTGGCACACAGCTATTAGGATTACATAGTTTCTCCAATTTTTCCAATTTCTACTGGAAACACTCCATATCAATAAGACCTTTGAAATACATCAGGCCATCTGCAACAGAACATTGACACATCAATTCAGCTAATTCAAGTATGCGGGGCAACCAGAACTGGGTTTGCATGCACAAACATGTGAGGAAGGTTCTGTATTGCCTTGTGAGACTTGTGCAGTGCTGCACAGGGTTGTTCTGTATTTCATTCATTTCACTGTCTTGTCTTAGCAAATGCATTGAGGAGCTCAGTAACTAACGGGCCTCAGGTTCACTCATGTGAAATCATCGTCAAGGTAGCACTTACATTTCCTAAAAAAATGGCCCAATATCCTTCTGCATTTTCAGACATTACCCTTTTTTGCCAATCTTTCTGGAACCCACTTACTTCAAGTAGACTACTGAAGTAGCTGCTGGGGGCGACAAAAAATTGTGTATGCATTGGGAATTTCTGTGAATTCTGTGTTGCACAGCTTCTTTTGACACTTTGTCATCTGGATTACTCTACGTCTGTCCATCCTCTGTTGTTTATGTTTTTCTGTGATATTGGGCTTGCAGGAGGCAGAGGTCGTCCTTCGCCGTGCGTCCACTTAGCCCTTACCGAGTCAATGACACTGTCTCGCATTCACCGGGGTGGGAGTCGCTGCCCTCTTTTGCCACATCTGACAAAGAGCAGCAATGATAGTATGCTTGCTTTTACCTTCTACTAATGCCTTTGATTTGCATTAAGCATCCTTTGGAACACGTCAAATTAGGGGCCCTTCATTTCTTTGGCTTACAGCTAATACTTGAAGGGCTGGACTCTCAGCAAAGGGTGAACTCTCGAGGCCATTGACCAAACAGCATAAACATTAGAGTAACCATATTTCAGGTGCTTTCGTGGAGCTTACTATACTAGGTTTAACAGGTACTACTTCTGGAGAACTTCTGAATTTTGATGGCGAAGCTAAGTTCACTAGCAAAATAATAGCACATTTAATCATTGAGACAAAAAATAGCACATTTAATCATTGAGATAACTCACATCCTTACCAGCTTCTGTATCTAACTACTTACATTTTCTTTGTGCATAATTTTTAAGGAGGAGAAGAAGGAATTAAGCCAGGACAGTGAGACTGCAGCAACCACCGAATGGAGTAGGCAGCCAAGTTTCCTTTCTGCATCTTTCTTTTGCTATATGTTTGGTATTTCTGTAACCTTCCAATCTCAATAGGAATGAATGGAATATGCTAGCTGTTGCAATGGATGATGATGGTGGTCTGCTAAAACCCTTTTCAAGTTTTCATACTGCTATTTGTTATGGTGGGCAATGTGTATCAGCGACGCGGCAAAACTAGTGGCTGAGCACAGACCGTGCCAAGTACTAGGGCGCGGTCACCAGCCACGCCGCAAGCTGCCAGGTCGCCCAGCTAGTTTAGTTAGTTGCTAGATCCAAGTATCTAGGAGATTTACTTTGTTATTATTTCCTTAAAACTAGCAGTCAGGTTTGTTAAGATTGAGTATAAGTATGGAACATTCAGTTAATGAAAAGGGCTAGCCTGGGATTGGAGTTTATCTCCCCTTTGGCCCCCAGCCGAACTGTTTCCCCTCTCCTGTTGCCGTCCCTTTCCATCTACTTTCCCCAGGCGCCGAGCACGGCGCTGCCACCTCGCAGACGCGGTATCTTCAAGCCGCGGCCACCGATCATCCACCCCTACGCCCTCAGATCATTGGGGTCTAACAACCTGGTATCAATGTCAGGCCCTGGATCCTCCTCCTCCGCCGACACCGCCTCCGCCGAGGCGTCTGCTTCGGCTCCACTGTCCACCTCCGCCGCCTTGATCCCATCCGCGCCCTCCCTGCCGCTGGCCACCACGGTGTCCACCAACGCGCTGGACGCGCTCACCACGGCCATCCTGGGCATGCAGCGCCAGATGGGTGACCTGGCTCTGCGTGTCGCGGCCATTGAGAGCACGCCGTCGGGATCGTCACCACCACAGCCAGCCCTTGGCTTGCCCGGGTGCGGTGGTTTCCCTTTGCTGCCGCATCCGGTCGTGTCCGAGATCACCTCCACCCAAGCGCCAGCGGCCACGCTGCCGGCGTCTTCCCTTGCCACGCTGGGTTCCATCGTTCAGCCGCAGGTCCCCCCATCAGCTCCGGTGCCTATCACCCAGATCAATTTTCCACACTCGCCTTCGCCGGTGCCCTCGCTGTCGTCCATTATGAACGCTGGCCAAGTCGATGTGATGGCACCTCCGCGCGTCCATGTACCACCAGAACCTGAAGTCGCCGGCGTACCACGGTATCATAAGCTTTCCTTCCCGACCTATGACGGCAAGGAGGACCCTCTCGGCTGGCTCAACCGTTGTGAGCGGTTTTTCAATGCCCAGCGCACCCGGGAGGCTGACAAGGTGTGGCTGGCCTCTTTCCATCTGCTCGGATCAGCACAACAGTGGTACTTTGTCATTGAGCGCGACACCGGCACGCCATCCTGGGAGGACTTCAAGCAGCTTTGTCATCAGCGCTTTGGTCCACCCCTCACAACCAATCATCTGGCGGAATTGGCGCGGCTGCCGTTCACCGCGGACGTAGCCACTTATCTGGACGCGTTCCTGGCACGCCTGGCACATGCTGGACGCCTCACACCCCACCAGCAGGCCCAGCTGTTCACAGGTGGATTGCCGGAGCACATCCGGATTGATGTCGAGCTTGAAAGGATCTAAACAATGCCTAGAGGGGGGGTGAATAGGCGTATCTAAAAAGTTCTACACAAATCTCAAAGTTACTTATCAGCAACTGTCGGAAGTCCCGACAGTTTGAGTCGGCACTTCCGACGTGTCAGAAGTTCCGACGCAAACTGTCAGCACTCCCGACGCCTACGGGAAATGAACTACTAATGCTCAAATGAACTTTGTGAGACCGGTAACTTACAACACCACTTCTTAGTGGTAAGATGAAGATGTTAGGTCACTTCCTTGACGCCGAGAACTCTCCAAGTCGTAGATCAAGACCAAACCCTAAGAGGGAGGTTGAGAGAGAGACAAGCAAATACAAGTGATACCAAGCAAATCACACAAACAACAATAAACACGCGGGACAAAGGATTTATCCCGAGGTTCGGCAACCCCACAAAGGAGCGCCTACGTCCTCGTTGTTGAGGTGACCACTTAGGTCGGAGTCTATTTCACCTCCTTGCCTCTCTCAAAGCAACCACAAAGGTCACTTGAGTTCTCCACTAAGAAAACAAGGGTAATACAAACTTCCCAAGGCTCTTCCACAAGATGGAAGCTCTTGGGCGACGCCTAGCCGGCTAGGGTTCCAAGAACCCAAGAGTAATAGACGCAAATCCAACCGGCTTGACGAAGAAATCAAGTGCTCAAGCTTGCAAGGAAGATTTTCTCACTCAAACCACACTCCTATCACTCAAATTCGTGGGAATCGAAGTTAGGAGCAAAGGAGGGAGGAGAGAGAGCTCTTGAATGCTTGAGAGCTGTTTTGGCCGTGAGTTGGTGAGCAATGAATGAGTGAGTAACGGTTAGAAATGAAGAGAGTGCTATTTATACTCGAAGTAGAAATCCAACCGTTCAGATCTACGTCGGGACTTCCGACGTAGATCTCGGGACTTCCGACGTAGAGAGAAAGTACTGTTCACGCAAGGTTAAAAACACTGCGCAAAGACAACGTCGGGACTTCCGACTTACGTCGGAACTGCTGACCGTCGGAACTTCCGACGTACGTCGGAACTTCCGACGCAGCAGTCAGCAGAGCGAGCCGATGGGCCAAGTGTCGGGACTCCTGACGAGGGTCGGGACTCCTGACCGTCGGGAGTTCCGACATACGTCGGGACTTCCGACATCCTCAGTCACCGCACAGGCTAAGTGACTGGACAAGAATTGATTCGTGAAAAGAGATGCAATATGACAAGTTATATTCACACAACAAGTGAAGAGAAAATGATGACCAAGATTTCAATGTGAATCTTGAAACAACACATGGCCATCAAAAGAAAATCATACATCATCACAAAACAACGATAAGCTAAAAGAAGTAGATAGATAATCATTACTTGTCCTACAATCATCCATCACACACAAATATATATAGTTGTCCATCACATAGTACTACCACACAACATAGTTCGAACAAGCTAAGGTTTTAAGAGTCTCGAAACTAGGCTGCCAACCAACTATTACATGATAGATCAAAGCCTAACACTCCCCCTTTGTCAACAAGTGCCAAAAAGGGGTAGGCCGCGTGAGAGAAACAAGCTACTCATCGTCGAAGTCCTCGTCACCACCATCATCACCATCATCATCGTCATCATCGTCATCATCTTCCTGGATGTAGTCCTCATCCGCAGGAGGAGCCGTGCTCTTGCCACGACGGCGAGAGGAAGCCTCATCCGCATAAGCCGCACAAGCCTCATCATAAAGCTGCATAGGATCACGGGGAGGCACAAACGGCGGCGGAGGGGAAGACACAATACCAGCCCGCTGCTCCATACGGTAAAGCCTCTCTTGTATGTCATGTTCCCGCTGAGCACTAGCACAACACTGTCCAAACATGTAGTTCATGAGAAACTTGAACTTGCTAGGCTTCTTGCTCTTACCAGAGGAGGAAGAAGAGAGGGGCTCGGCACTGGTGGAGCGGGAAGGAGCAGCAGAAGGTGAAGTGGCAGCACGATGAGAACGAGAAGACGAAGCGCCTTTGCCCTTGCCTCTAGCAACATCAGCTGCCTGCTTCAGTTCTTTGGCAGCAGTAATAGAGAGCTTGTTGGAGATCTTGAGAAGCTTGTGATTTGAACCATCTGAGGGAAAGCGGATGCCAGACACTTGCTCAATGACATGCATAAGGTAAGGAGCATATGGAAGGCCTTTGACAGGATCCTCAGAAGTGTCATGAATTTTGTTCCAGATGTAGCGACTGATGGAGAACTTCTGAAAATCAGCACCAAAGCGATCAAGGACCTTCTGAGAGTCATCACGAAGATAAGTGGAATCACCAGCCTTGGGATACAAGATCTGTCTCAGAATGTTGTTCAAGACATAGAAATAGGGCTTTAGGTACACGGTCTTGCCATCTGCAGGATGTCCATCAAGATACATGTGCTGGTACTCCTCCATCTCAACATCCTCATACTCAACGAGCTCAGTAGCACGACGGTCATAACTATTGAAACCAAGCAAGCGAGAGAAAGTGACAAAGTCGACCTTATAATGCTTGCCCTCCGTGGTCCAGTGGATGATGTCAGTAGCACCGGTCTTGTCCTTCTCATGATGATAGGAAGCATAAAACTGCAGGATAATCTCATTGTTCCAATGCTTCCGAAACTCCATCAGGCGAAGCAGGCCCATAGAGTTTAAGTCCTTAAGCATCTGTGGTAGCTCGGGAGGCTCAGTGATCAAACCAAGATCATACGAAAGAATATACTTCATCTGAACGACTGGCTCCTTCTTCTGGAGGACTTTGCTGTAGAGGATGGACCGGTAGTAATCAAAGTGAAAGGGATGCCAGAACCGAGCCTCAAGCCGGAGATCCTTCTCGTCTTCAGCATATAAATTTCGAGTACGCTGCGACCGGATTTCACGAACGTTGTGGCGGTAGTCGACCGGACGAGGAGGAGCCCAACCACCAAAGTTGGGAGCAAGTTCAGGCTCCCGGATAAAGGGCGGAGGACCATCAAACGGAACAAACTCATGAACAGGATGCGAGGGGCCACGTGATGGTGACTGCAGCACTGGAACTCCAATAGTGCGGCCCGCACGCTCAAGAGCCTCCTCTTCCGCATCAACGACCGGATCCATCCCACCAAAAGCCTGGGCCGGAGGCGGAGGAGGAGCAGCAGAAGACGAGCCTCGTCCACCACGGGCACGAGCAGCGGCCCACCGGGGAGCACCAGCATCGTCACGGAGATAGGGCGCCTTGGTGCGGCCAGTTGACCTGGCAGCGGTGCGGTCTTGATTGAGCTTAGACCTCTTCTCCGAACGGCGTGAGGGACTGCCTCCCTCCATGGCTGCAAAAGAACATGGAGCGAAACTAAGAAAAAAAAGAAAGAAGCAACGTAGCATGGGCGCAGCGATGCAGAGAAACATGCACGGACAGACGATCACAGAGTCGGAACTGCTGGCATAAGCCGGGACTCCCGACAGTCGGAACTTCCGGCTTGCGCCGGGACTTCCGACGCAATTGAAAACCATCCGAAGCATGGGGCTCCAAATCGATGCACACACACGTCCAAGGAGGATAGAGGAGCAAAGAGGGAAGAGGGAAATAGCAAGAATCGAAGGTACATTGGATTAGGGACGAGAGCCACGGTAGTACCTTAGAAAAGAGGGAAGAAGATGGAGAAGCGGCAGATCCGGGGCTGCGGCGATGTCCCGGAGAAGGTCCACGCGCAGCACGTCACCAGGAACACCACCACACCGGAAACCAACCACGGAACGGCGACGAGCTTCAAGCGTGGAAAACCATGGTGGAGAGAGCGAGAAACGGCGACGGAAAGAAGGGGCCGGAGGTGGTGGCCGGAACCCCCGACGCCGAGGCCGGCCGGAGCTGCCGGGGCCGGGCACGACGGTGGCCGGGCGGCGAGAGGAGATGGGGAGGGCGCGGAGGGGCGGGTGCGGGAGGGAAAAGGTAGGGTGAAGAAGTATGCGGTTATGCGGTGAAAAAAAAATATCGGGCCACGGTTATAAAAAAAAACGAGACGCGCGACCCAGATCCACGTCGGAACTTCCGACGTGCAAGTCGGAACTTCTGGCAGCCGGAGGTGCTGGCGCAGGCCGGGACTGCTGGCCGCCGGAAGTGCTGGCGGAAGCCGGGACTTCCGACGCAGAGACACAGAAAACCTCTCAAACCAGAACTCACCATGCTAGGTGGGACAAAATATGATGGACACACACTAATGTTTTCACAAGTGACTAGATTTCATTCAACCAACACAAAACAATAGTCACCCATGAAGACTACAAAATAGATTTTGAAAACGACACACAATATTTGTTCTCAAATCTTTTCTCCTAACTAGATCAAACAAAAGTATGTGCAAGACATCAAGCCACGTTACGAGAATCAATGATATTTAGCTCACTCCTCAAAGCACAAAATCTTGACTCATCTAGAGGCTTTGTAAAGATATCGGCTAGTTGTTTTTCGGTGCTCACATGATGAATTGCGATATCTCCTTTGGCTTCGTGGTCTCTCAAAAAGTGATGCCGGATGTCTATGTGCTTTGTTCGAGAGTGGTTTATGGGATTGTTTGCCATTTTAATGGCACTCTCGTTGTCACACAAAAGGGGAATCTTGGTTAACTCACAACCGTAGTCCTTAAGGGTTTGCTTCACCAAAGTAGTTGGGCACAGCATGCACCGGCCGCCACATACTCGGCTTCGGCGGTGGATAAGGCTACGGAGTTTTGCTTCTTAGAGCTCCAAGACACCAAAGACCTACCAATAAATTGGCAAGTCCCGGTAGTACTCTTTCGATTTACTTTGCAACCGGCATAATCCGAATCGGAATAGCCAAGTAACTCGAAAGTGGAGCCCTTGGGATACCACAAGCCAAGATTAGGAGTGTGCACTAAATACCGAAAAATTCTCTTAACAGCCATCAAATGACATTCTTTCGGATTAGCTTGAAACCTTTCACACATGCACACACTAAGCATAATATCGGGCCTAGATGCACAAAGGTAAAGGAGGGATCCAATCATGGAGCGATATACCTTTTGATCCACGTCCTTTCCTCCTTGATCAAGATCAAGATGTCCATTGGTTGGCATGGGTGTCTTGATGGGCTTGGCCTTGTCCATGTCAAACTTCTTCAACATGTCATTGGTGTACTTGGTTTGACTAATGAACGTACCATCCTTGAGTTGCTTAATTTGAAATCCAAGAAAGAACTTCAACTCTCCCATCATGGACATCTCAAACCTATTCGTCATGATCCTACTAAATTCCTCACAAAAAGCCATATTAGTACTACCAAATATTATGTCATCGACATATATTTGGCAAACAAAGATATCATTATTAACTTTGCGAGAAAATAAAGTGGGATCGGCCTTTCCTATCTCAAATCCTTGTTTGAGTAGGAAGTTCTTTAAGCAATCGTACCAAGCTCTAGGGGCTTGTTTGAGCCCATAGAGCGCCTTGTCGAGCTTGTAGACGTGGTTGGGATACTTGGGGTCTTCAAAGCCCGGTGGTTGCTCTACATACACCAACTCGGATAGGGGGCCATTGAGAAATGCACTCTTCACGTCCATTTGATATAACTTGAAATCATGGTGAGCAGCATAGGCTAGAAGAATACGAATGGATTCTAGCCTTGCCACCGGTGCATAGGTCTTCCCGAAATCCAAGCCTTCAATTTGAGTGAATCCCTGAGCCACCAACCTAGCCTTGTTCCTTGTCACCACGCCATGCTCATCTTGCTTGTTGCGGAAGACCCACTTGGTTCCAATCATATTTTGCTTGGGCCTTTCCACCAAGGACCAGACTTCATTCCGAGTGAAGTTGTTCAACTCCTCTTGCATGGCTATCATCCAATCCTCATCTTCAAGTGCCTCTTCCACCTTGCTAGGTTCCACAGGAGAAACAAACGAGTAATGTTCACAAAAATTTGCTAAACGAGAACGTGTAGTTACCCCTCGTCGAATGCTCCCCAATATATTATCAACGGGATGATCCCGTTGAATGGATTGATGCACTCTAGGATGTGGCACTTGAGTTGGTCTTTGAATGGGATTATTATCTTCATCATCATGGTCATGATCGAATGAAGAATCACAATCATGAGCTTGTGGAGGGTTGGCTTCACTTCTCTCTTCATTGTTGAGTTGAGGTTGAGCTTGCACGTTATTGGCACCATCTTGATGAGAATGACCTTGTGCATCATTTGATTTTTCATCTTGAATTTTTCTTGTTGCGGAAGCTTCACCATGCCCATTGGATGGAACATGATGAGTGGTAGGATCATGATCAACATGTACAACATGGTCTTCATCTTCTTCTTCGATGGGCTTTATCTCACCAATGGCAAGCTTCTTGATGGCTTTATGTGGGGCTTCCTCATTACCTACAATCTCAACATTGACTTACTCTTTTTGAGAGCCGTCGGTTTCATCAAAAGTCACGTCTACCGCAATTTCAATCAAACCGGTGGTTTTGTTGAAAACACGATATCCATGTTCGTTAGTAGCATAACCAAGTATGAAACCTTCATCAACCTTTGGTGCAAACTTTGAGCTTTTGGATTTCTTGTTAAGTATGAAACACTTAGATCCAAAAACTCTAAAGTAGTGCACTTTGGGCTTTTTACCGGTTAGAAGTTCGTAGGCGGTCTTGTCTCTCATCTTGTGAAGATATAGACGGTTGATAGCATGACAAGCCGTGTGTACCGCTTCCGCCCAATAGTTGACCGGAGTCTTGTATTCATCCAACATCGCTCTTGCGGCTTCTATGAGTGTTCGATTCTTCCTCTCCACAACACCATTTTGTTGTGGAGTGTATGGAACCAAGAACTCATGTTTAATTCCTTCCTCATCAAGGAACTCTTCAATGTTGGTGTTCTTGAACTCCGTCCCATTGTCACTTCTAACTCTCTTGATCTTGACATCAAACTCATTTTGGGCCCTTCTTGCAAACTTCTTGAAGATGCCTTGTACTTTACTCTTGTCATGCAAAAAGAATACCCAAGTGAAACGAGAATAGTCATCAACAATTACGAACCCATATTTGTTACCACCAATGCTTATGTAAGCGATGGGTCCAAATATGTCCATGTGAAGCAATTACAATGGCCTTTCGGTTGACACCACATTCTTGACGGGATGTTTAGCTCCAACTTGTTTTCCCGCTTGGCATGCGCTACAAATCCTATCTTTCTCAAAAGAAACATTTGTTAGTCCAAGGATGTGTTCGCCCTTTTGAAGTTTGGCCAAGTTCCTCATCCCAACATGGGCAAGTCGGCGATGCCATAGCCAACCCATGCTAGATTTTGCCATTAAACAAGTCTCGGGATTGACTCTATTTGATGTGAAATCAACTAGATAGAGTTTCCCTTTTAAATGACCCGTAAATGCAATAGAGGAATCCTTCCTTCTAAAGACTTCCACACCCTTATCCGTAAAGAGACAATTGTAACCCATCTCACAAAGTTGAGAGACGGATAATAAATTGTATCTCAACGAATTCACAAGTAAAATATTAGAGATAGAGTTGTCATTTGAGATAGCAATTTTACCCAAACCAAGTACTTCTTCTTTTCCATTGTCACCAAACACAATGTTTACACTTCCATCATTACTAGATTGGAAAGATGTGAACATGTTCTTCTCTCCGGTCATATGATTGGTGCATCCACTATCCACCACCCAACTTGTTCCACCGGAGGAGTATTCCTACAAAGACAAATCAAGCTTGTGCTTTAGGTACCCAAAGAGATTTGGGTCCTAGGGGGTTAGTCACATAAAACTTCGGCACCCAAACACTCCTCATAATCTCCTTCCTCTTAAGGGCACCAACATACTTCACCACAATCTTGCCATCCTTGCCCCAACAACACATGTAGTCACTAGCATAACACCGTGGAAGTGGTGCTTGTGGCTTGGGGGCCTCGGATTGCTTCGTCTTGTTGCTTGTAGGTTGGATCTTGGGAATGTAGACCTTGTTGTTGGCCTTGCAAATAAGCTCATCAAGGGCAACACCCTTGTTGAACTTCACACAAGGCACACCATTGACCATGTTCCTTCCATTTGCCTTCCCATCATATCTATTGTAGCCAAGACCTTCTTTGATAGATGGGTGCCTAAATGCCTTGTATATAGTCTTGTTGGATTGCTCTTGACACTTGCACCCATTCTTCAAGGCCATCTTCAACCTATTGATCTCCTTGTCTCTCTTCTCTAGCTCAACAAGGTTAGTAGTATATGCATTTACATCAATTTTATAGCATCTTTTACAACCATTGCTAGTGGAGACATTAGAGTCTTCGGTTGCCTTAGGAGAAGTTGAAGTGCTAGCCCAAAGTGTGCTATAGTTTTGCTCAAGATTTTGATATTTTTCTTCCAAACGTGTAAAGCTTTCTTGAGCAATACTTTTCTCATTCTTGAGGCTAGCTATTTGATCATTAACCGAGGAATGTTCTTTAGTCAATTTCCCAATTGAGTCATTGGCTAAAGACAATTCAATGGTTAACTTCTCAACCTTCGACTTTTCCTCGACGATAGATGCTTCAAGAGCTTGGTTCTTTTCTCGCTCTTGAGTGATTATTTCCCCTTGCATCTCCAAGCATCTATCCCTCTTCTCTAATTTCTTCATTAGCATTTTTATTTTAGTGTAGGCCTTTTTACCAAATTTCTTTATCATGGTTGCTTCAAGTTGTTCTATGTTTTCATCACAACTATCATACTCATCACTAGAGGAGTTGGATGGGGATAGTACCTTCTCCCCCTTGGCCATAAGGCAAGTTGGAGTGTAGTATTCGTTGTCGATGAGGTTGGAGAAAAGCCTTGGTGATGAATCTAGGTTGAGGAAGAGCTTTGGTGATGAAGCCGAGTCGGGGAGGTTCATGGTTGGTGATGAAGAGTGATGGATAGCAATGTTTGCAGCTCCTTTCTTCTTCTTCTTCTTCTCATCATCACTTGAGTCACTATCATCATTTGACTCCCATTCGTCACCAATATGAGCTTCACCTTTCTTCTTGCCTTTGTTCTTCTTATCATAACTCTTGTTTTTCTTGTCTTTGTTTTCTTCGGGACAATCGGCAATGAAGTGACCGGTTTTACCACACCTATAGCAAAACCTCTTCTTGTATCTCTTCTTACCATCTCCATAAGTATTGCGGTTGCTCTTCTTCTTCATAAATTTTCTAAGATTTCTAATCACAAATGCAACCTCGGCATCGGAATCTTCTTCTTCACTTGAGGAATCATCCTTCAATTTCTTCTTCTTTTCTTGACAACACCCATTGCCATCATGAACATGAGTTGCTTTTAGGGCTGCACTCTTGTTGTATCCCATTGCACTAGAATTTTGACTATGAGCATTGATTGCATCTTGATCAAGGCATTCATGATGCTTGAGCTTCGCGAGAACTTCTTGAGGTGTTATGCAATCATAGTCGGGCCTCTCCATGATCACGGATGCTAGCATATTGTTCTTTGCTCTATATGTTCTCAAAATCTTTCTAGCAACCTTGTTGTCATCCCATTCGGTGCTTCCAATAGATCTTATGCGGTTGACCAAAGTCATCATCCTATCAAACATAGCTTGAGTTGTTTCACCTTCCAAGAACACAAATCTCTCCAATTCACCATGAAGTAACTCGATGTTGCCCTTCTCACACTCTTGTCTCCTTCAAATGAAGTCTTTAAGACTTCCCAAATGTCCTTAGCAATTTCTCTTCCATTGACCTTGTTGAACTCATCCGGAGCTAGACTTGAAACAAGCATGGCTACGGCTTGCGCATTTTGACGAAAGTTGTGTGCCTCTTCCGGAGTGATCTCTCTTTCTTCGGTGGGAAATGTCACACCAACATCAACCACTTCCCAAAGATTTGCGGCAATGAGGTGCATCTTCATTTTGTACGCCCAATCGGGATATCTTGATCCATCAAAGTGAGGTGGCTTGCCAAGGTTGACGGATGGAGTATGATGAAGTGGGGCTTTAATGAGTTGTGAATAATCAAAGTTCATGGTAGAGTACATTCCTTTTGGTTGACTATGCTCTCCGGCACCAACATCACTCGCACCATCTTGACCGTTGTCAATTTTGCCACTAGTTGCTTCTTCAAATTTCTTGCCACTTATAACATCATCGATCTTCTTACTCAACTCTTCTTTCAACTTGCTCATCTCATCTTGCATTTTCTTCATTTCATCTTGAAAAAGCTTTGCTTGAGCTGCCATCAACTCTTTGGCTATTTCTTTAGCCAACTCTTGTGCCTTGTCGGTCTCCGACATTGTTTCTTCTCACGTGGTGAAACGCAATAAGAAGACCTTGCTCCGATACCAATTGAAAGGATCTAAACAATGCCTAGAGGGGGGGTGAATAGGCGTATCTAAAAAGTTCTACACAAATCTCAAAGTTACTTATCAGCAACTGTCGGAAGTCCCGACAGTTTGAGTCGGCACTTCCGACGTGTCAGAAGTTCCGACGCAAACTGTCAGCACTCCCGACGCCTACGGGAAATGAACTACTAATGCTCAAATGAACTTTGTGAGACCGGTAACTTACAACACCACTTCTTAGTGGTAAGATGAAGATGTTAGGTCACTTCCTTGACGCCGAGAACTCTCCAAGTCGTAGATCAAGACCAAACCCTAAGAGGGAGGTTGAGAGAGAGACAAGCAAATACAAGTGATACCAAGCAAATCACACAAACAACAACAAACACGCGGGACAAAGGATTTATCCCGAGGTTCGGCAACCCCACAAAGGAGCGCCTACGTCCTCGTTGTTGAGGTGACCACTTAGGTCGGAGTCTATTTCACCTCCTTGCCTCTCTCAAAGCAACCACAAAGGTCACTTGAGTTCTCCACTAAGAAAACAAGGGTAATACAAACTTCCCAAGGCTCTTCCACAAGATGGAAGCTCTTGGGCGACGCCTAGCCGGCTGGGGTTCCAAGAACCCAAGAGTAATAGACGCAAATCCAACCGGCTTGACGAAGAAATCAAGTGCTCAAGCTTGCAAGGAAGATTTTCTCACTCAAACCACACTCCTATCACTCAAATTCGTGGGAATCGAAGTTAGGAGCAAAGGAGGGAGGAGAGAGAGCTCTTGAATGCTTGAGAGCTGTTTTGGCCGTGAGTTGGTGAGCAATGAATGAGTGAGTAACGGTTAGAAATGAAGAGAGTGCTATTTATACTCGAAGTAGAAATCCAACCGTTCATATCTACGTCGGGACTTCCGACGTAGATCTCGGGACTTCCGACGTAGAGAGAAAGTACTGTTCACGCAAGGTTAAAAACACTGCGCAAAGACAACGTCGGGACTTCCGACTTACGTCGGAACTGCTGACCGTCGGAACTTCCGACGTACGTCGGAACTTCCGACGCAGCAGTCAGCAGAGCGAGCCGATGGGCCAAGTGTCGGGACTCCTGACGAGGGTCGGGACTCCTGACCGTCGGGAGTTCCGACATATGTCGGGACTTCCGACATCCTCAGTCACCGCACAGGCTAAGTGACTGGACGTCAGGACTCCCGGCGCAAGTCAGCACTTCCGACCGTCGGGACTCCCGACATACGTCGGGACTTCCGACACTAAAAGTCAGCAAAACTATTCTACGTGCTCGTAAAGTGCTAGAGTGTCTCTCTTTTGATTTTATTTTTGTACTTGAGCACTCTATCTTCCTCAGACCAACTAAGCTTTGCATCCCTCTTTATAGTGCGGCATACCTAAACTCAAGAAGCGAAAAGATAAACTTTGAAGCTCCGCTTGAGTTTGAAGCCTTCTTCAACACGACGAATTTAGGGATACCATTTCATCTTTATCAACTCTTTAATTCTTTCATGGGACCAATAGCTGCGACATATCTCATTAAGATCACATTAGTCCCTAATTTGGATGTCATCAATACACCAAAACCCACATAGGGGGCAAATGCACTTTCAGAGCTCCATGACCCTCAGGACTTGCAGCGGGCTATGCGTCTGGCGCGCGCTTATGAACGGCGCAATTCCAACACACAGCTCGCTCTTCCAGCGCCTCCAGCCCGCCCGCCTCGCCGCAACACGTCGGCCTCGGTGCCGGCGCTGTCAAGCACAGGATCGTCGTCCACACCGCGGCCCTTTAAGCGACTGTCGCCGGCCGAGATGGCAGAGCGCCGCAAACAGGGCCTCTGTTACAATTGCGACGAGCCCTACGTCCAAGGCCATAAGTGTGCTCGCCTATTTTATCTTGAGGTCTCGGACTACATTGTTGAAGAGCCTGATGACGGTGATGAGGAAGCAGAGGTGCCCACTGCCCCAGTGCAGTCCGATCAGAACTTGGCAGTAATCTCGCTGGGCGCCATCACTGGTATACGCACTCAAGATACTATGCAGATTTATGTCACCGTCGGCAATGAGCAGTTCATCGCTCTCTTGGACTCTGGATCGACTCACAATTTCGTTCGCGAGGATGTTGCTCGCCGCGTGGGACTCCAGTTCGTCCCATGTCCAGGGGCCGGCGTCATAGTCGCCAATGGTGACCGTGTGGCCTGCCGCGGGTTAGCACATGATGTGGGCATTCGCATTGCAGATGAGTTCTTCGCGGTGGACTGCTACTCCATCCCGCTGGACAAATGGGACATGATCCTTGGCGTCACTTTCCTGCGCACTCTCGGACCGATCCTCTGGGATTTCGACGACTTATGCATGGCCTTCACGCGTGGCGGTCGGCGTGTGTTCTGGCGGGGTATTGGCTCCACCCGCCATGACGTCCAGTCAACTCGTCGCCTCAACGTCATCCACAACGAACCGGAGCTGCTGGACACCTTGCTGCATTCTTTTGAGGATGTTTTTGCTGAGCCGCAGGGACTACCGCCGGCGAGGGCTTGCGACCATCGCATTCATCTACTGCCCAACACACCTCCGGTAGCTGTTCGTCCCTATCGCTACCCTCAGCTTCAAAAAGATGAACTGGAAAAGCAATGTGCCTCCATGCTGCAGCAGGGTATTATTCGGCCAAGTACCTCGGCGTTCTCGGCACCAGTGCTCTTAGTGAAGAAGCATGACGGGTCATGGAGGTTTTGCGTGGATTATCGCGCCCTGAATCAGCAGACAGTTAAGGACAAGTTTCCAATTCCCGTGGTTGAAGAACTGCTCGATGAATTGAAGGGCGCCAGATTCTTTACTAAGTTGGATTTGCGTTCCGGGTACCACCAAGTGCGCATGAGCGCCGCTGACATTGAGAAAACGGCGTTCAGAACACATGAGGGCCACTTTGAGTTTTTGGTGATGCCATTCGGTTTGACGAATGCGCCGGCCACGTTCCAGAGTTTGATGAACGCGGTGCTCCGGCCATTCCTTCGGAAGTTTGTGCTTGTGTTTTTTGACGACATCCTCATCTACAACCCTTCGTGGTCCTCCCATTTGCAGCATGTGAACGCGGTTATGACTGCTCTCCGCGCTCACCAGCTTCGTCTCAAACGCAGCAAGTGCTCCTTTGCTCAGCCGACTGTACAGTACCTTGGCCATGTGATTTCAGCGGACGGTGTTGCCATGGATCAGGACAAGGTGGCAGCAATCACTACTTCGCCACAGCCACGGTCAGTGCGTGGTCTCCGCGGATTTTTGGGGCTGGCCGGCTACTATCGCCGGTTCATCAAGGACTACGGCGCGATAGCAGCCCCACTGACCCAGTTACTCAAGAAGGATGGGTTCCTGTGGTCTCCGGAAGCGGCAGCGGCCTTCGAATCACTCAAAAGGGCATTGTCCGCTGCCCCAGTTTTGCAGCTCCCAGAGTTCACCAAACCCTTCATCGTTGACTGTGATGCCTCTGGCTCCGGATTTGGTGCAGTTCTACATCAAGGCGATGGGGCGCTCGCGTTCTTCAGCCGCCCGTTCGCAGCCCGCCACATGAAGCTTGCGGCTTATGAGCGCGAGCTCATTGGATTGGTGCAGGCAGTGCGCCATTGGCGCCCCTATCTTTGGGGCCGTTCATTTGTCGTCAGAACCGATCACTATGCTCTCAAATTTATGCTCGATCAGCGACTTTCCACCGTGCCCCAACATCAGTGGGTCAGCAAGTTATTTGGCTATGATTTCAGTGTGGAGTACCGCCCGGGTCGGCTCAATACGGTTGCTGATGCTCTATCTCGCCGGGGGGATGATGATGCGTCCCTAGCTGCAACCAGCGTGCCCTCCTTCCAGCTGTATGACGAACTGCGCCGTGAACTCCAGGAGAACCCTCAGCTGCGTGCCTACCGTGATGGAGTGGTGGCTGATCGTGGCGACCCGTGGCGCGTCGTCGACGGCTTGGTGCTCCACGGTAACCGTGTTATGGTGCCGGAGTCTTCTTCAGTGCTACCAGCGGTCCTGCAGCTGGCCCATGTCGGTCATGAAGGAGTCCAGAAGACGCTCCAACGTCTGCGCCGCGACTTTGTCGTCGACCACGATCGCCGGTTGGTCCAGGACTTTGTTAGCGCGTGCGCTGTATGTCAGCGGAACAAGACTGAGGCATTGCATCCGGCTGGTCTTCTTCAGCCCCTTGAGGTGCCCTCCCAGGTCTGGGCAGACATCTCGCTTGACTTCATCGAGGGGCTGCCGCGCGTCAATGGAAAGAGCGTCATCTTGACGGTGGTGGATCGTTTCTCAAAGCATGCCCATTTTATTCCGCTGAGCCACCCTTATACGGCAGCAACGGTGGCCAAGGCGTTCTTCGACTCCATCGTGCGTCTTCACGGCTTTCCGGTGTCCATCGTCAGCGATCGTGACCCCGTGTTCACGGGTCATGTGTGGAGGGATCTCTTTAAGATGGCTGGCGTGCAGCTACGGATGAGCACGGCATTTCACCCGCAAACCGATGGACAGTCGGAGATTGTTAACAAGATTATTGCTATGTATCTCAGCTGCATCACTGGTGATCGGCCGCGCAAGTGGCTGGAATGGCTGCCTTGGGCGGAATACTGCTATAATACGTCCTACCACTCGGCGTTGCGAGCGACACCGTTTGAGGTTGTCTTTGGGCGCCCTCCCCCTGCTCTCCTGCCATACGCAGCTGGGGCGGCGGCCACAGAGACAGTGGATGTTCTTCTTCGGGACCGCGACACCTTCATTGCCGAGGTGCGGGATCGTCTTCTTCAAGCCCAAGCTTACGCCAAGAAGTATTACGACGCCAAGCATCGTCCGCTGGAGTTCAGCATTGGTGATTGGGTGCTTCTCCGCCTCCTCCATCGTTCGGCGCAGTCACTGGTGCCGGGTTTCCGCGGGAAGCTCAGCCCGCGGTACGCCGGGCCGTTCCAAGTCACCGAGCGCATTGGACCCGTTGCTTACAGGCTTCAGCTTCCTGAGGGTGCCCGCATTCATGATGTGTTTCATGTGGGCGTCCTCAAGCCGTTCCGGGGACAGCCGCCGTCTACATCGCCGGGTCTGCCTCCTCTTCACAATGGGCGTCTGCTGCATCAACCGGCTTGTGCGTTGCGCGCCCAGCTTCGCCGGGGTGCGTGGCACGTTCTCATCCAGTGGACTGACATGGCGGAGTCAGACGCGACGTGGGAGCAGGTCGACGACTTCAAGGCTCGCTTTCCAGATTTCCAGCTCGAGGACAAGCTGTTTCTCGAGGGAGGGAGAGATGTTATGGTGGGCAACGTGTATCAGCGACGCGGCAAAACTAGTGGCTGAGCACAGACCGTGCCAAGTACTAGGGCGCGGTCACCAGCCACGCCGCAAGCTGCCAGGTCGCCCAGCTAGTTTAGTTAGTTGCTAGATCCAAGTATCTAGGAGATTTACTTTGTTATTATTTCCTTAAAACTAGCAGTCAGGTTTGTTAAGATTGAGTATAAGTATGGAACATTCAGTTAATGAAAAGGGCTAGCCTGGGATTGGAGTTTATCTCCCCTTTGGCCCCCAGCCGAACTGTTTCCCCTCTCCTGTTGCCGTCCCTTTCCATCTACTTTCCCCAGGCGCCGAGCACGGCGCCGCCACCTCGCAGACGCGGTATCTTCAAGCCGCGGCCACCGATCATCCACCCCTACGCCCTCAGATCATTGGGGTCTAACAGCTATTGTACTCAAATTTGAAATGATGAATTTGTGAGCTACTGTAGAGGGAAATGTGCTCTGAACTTGATTAAACTTAACACAGGAGGTAAAATATCTTATGTTAGGCAGGTGAGGTTCAGGTCTAAGATGTTGGGTTGTAAGTTTATGCTTTGATTCTTCACAGCATTCAGTCCATGATCATCATTGGCCTGGTTGCCTAATTAGATGAACACATGTTTGGATATGTTGAATTTCACCATACGTGTTTTTTTTCTGAATGTTTATGCTTTCTAACTAATTGAATCAACGGTAAGGTAGCAAATGTGTAAGCAGACTTCTTCACTGCACATCTTAGGACACAATCATCTATTATGTACTATTTTCATGTTAACTGCCGAAATTATTCTTTTTCATTGTTAGATATTGCATTTTGTGTTGTTTTGTTGCTGCAAAGCACCTTTTGATCTAATCTTTTTCATCTTGATGTGCTGTAGGCCTCATGCAGGTTTCACACACTAAAGTTGGTTGCAGTGGACTTCATGTCATCTCTTTGGGTTCCTATGCAAGGTAGGAGAAGCACTGTGGCCACACCCTCTCTTGCCATCATCACCACGGTGGCTCCCACCAACCTACCCACGCTTGCCGGGGAAGCACATGAATTAAGTTATTTCCCTCCATTAGTACTGGTGATGAGAAGGAACAATTATTGGCTATCTCAAATCAAGCTGTCAATGGATCTGAAGGGAATAGAACCATCAGATTGTGGGGTTCAGTGCATCGCCAACAAATACTGATACTCGTGGATTCTGGGTTCTCGTCCACTTTCATTGGGAGCCACATGTGAGCACTGATGCAAGGGATTCAGAAATTATAGAGGTCTCTTCAGGTAAAGGTGGCTGATGGTGGAGTATTAGCATGTCATTATGCAATTCCAGCTTGTGAGTGGCTATGTCATGGGTACACATTCATCACAGATATGAAGGTGTTGCCACTTAGTGGATATGACATGGTATTTAGGCATGGATTGGCTTGAAGCTTTCAGCCCTATGGAGGTGGACTGAAAAACAAATGGATATCGTTCCACTCTAATGGTAAACAGGTGAAGCTGCAAGGTATCATGCCAAATATATCATGCTGCAATTTGATAACTGTTGAACAATTGGAAGGGCTACTGAAGAACGAGGCAGTGGAGCATCTGTTGGAGCTATCTACACTTAATATTACAGAGGGGCAGAGTATATCTCAGCAAGAGATCCAGGCCTTTGTCCAGCAGTTTGCTGACTTATTTGCTGAGCCGACAGGTCTTCCTCCGAACCGTAGTCATGACATGCTATTCCATTGGTTGCCGTAGTTCAACCATTCAGACTTCGGCCATACTGGTACACGCCACAACAGAAGGATGAGATCAAGATGTAAGTACAAGAGATGCTATCAAGTGGAATCATCCAACATAGTTATAGTCTCTTTTTCTCAATCCTCACCAGTTCTACTAGTCAAGAAGAAGATGGAGAGTAGCACTTGTGCGTGGATTACCGCCGGCTGAGCGCTTATACTGTGAAAAGTATTTTCCCGATCCCAATTTTTTATGAGATCGTCGATGAATTATCTGGTGCTGCATCTAAATTGGATCGCCGTTCTGGCTACCATCAAATTCACATAAAAGGAAGGTGATGAGTACAATTGTACAAAACAGCCTTCCAAACTCACAGTGGTAAGGACTATCAACAACATTTGGTGGAATGAGTTTTTCTCTCCTCCGTCAGCATCAAGAAGTGTAACTTTGCCACTAACACACTTGAGTTTTTGGGGCATATTATCAGCGCATCAGGGATTGATACCGATCCAGTCAAGGTGCAGATTGTACAACGTTGGCCGACACTGATATGTGTGAAGGATGTGAGGAGTTTTCTAGGGATGGCTGGGTACTATAGACGTTTTGTGCAGCACTTTGGAGTCATTAGCAATCCCCTGGCAACATTGCTCAAGAAGGGTCAAACCTTTTTGTGGGCTGACCAGACCCAAACAGCATTTTCTATTTTTAAGGAGGCCTTGCTATCAGCACCGGTCCTGGCCATTCCAAAAAATTTTAAACAATTAGTGGTGGATACTGATGCAAGTGAGAAGGGTATTGGGGCAGTTTTGCAGTAAGATGGACATCCAATTGCATTCATCAGTAAGGCTTGAGGACCCAAAAAATAGGGGCCTCTCTACATACAAGAAAGAGTGCCTAGCCATCCTATATGCAGTAGATCACTGGCACCCTATCTACAACATGGTATGTTTCTCATCAAGATGGATCAGAAGATCTTATTCATTTAACTGAACAACGGCTTTGAACGCCACTCAACAAAAGGTACTAACCAAGCTGATGCATCTCCAGTTTCAGATTCAGTATAAGAAAGGGTTGGACAACCGTTGTGCTGATGTTTTATCTCGCCGTCCAGACATGCAGCTTTACCAAGCCCATTTATAGTTGAATCTGTGTTCTATTTCAGTGTCTAAACCAATATGGCTGGCAGCTGTACAGCAGGGATACCTCACTGATCCACAGGCACAAGCCTTGCTAGCAACCTTAGCTAGTGGTGAGCCAAAGAACAACTACCCTCACAGATGGTGTTATCCGATACAAGGGGCAGGTGTGGCTCGGCAACAATACTAAGATACAAGAGCAAGTCATGTTGGCACTGCATTCCAGTCCTTTAGGGGGTCATTCAGGCTTCCAAGTTACCTACAAGCGACTGAATGCCTTGTTTGCATGGCCGCGGATGAAACAAGATGTGCACCTGTTTGTTACTTCCTGCACCATTTTCAAGCAAACAAAACCTGAAAGAGTCCAGTATCCAGGTCTTCTCATGCCCTTATCATGCCTGGCACACTGTGTCTCTAGATTTCATAGAAGGATTACCTTGTTCTTCTCATTATAACTGCATACTAGTGGTGGTCGATAAATTTTCCAAATATGTGCTTTGTGTTCCCTTGTCTCACCCTTTCACAACACTATCTGCTGTGCTGTGCTTGTGTGCTCTGTTCTCTCCCCCTTCTTCTACCTCTAGCTGTGTGTGTGTGCGAGGGTGTTGGTTAGCTGATCACTCACCTGTACAGGGAGATCGAGGCCAACAAAGTCATCTCCCTTTGAAGTTCTATATGGACACCCCCACCAAAACACTTTGGCATTGAGTCTGTAGACCTTTGTACTACTCCTAACTTGACTGTTTTTTTAGACTTCCTAACTTGACTGAATATCTCAGTGAACGCAAAAAGATATTTCAGTTGGTGCAGCAACATTTGCAGCGCGCTCAACAGTACATGAAGCACCAGGCGGATAAACACAGGTCGGAACGCCAGTTTCAAGTTGGTGACCGAGTGTTTTTAAAGCTTCAACCATACATTCGAAATTCGGCAGTGAACAGATCCAGTCATAAGCTGGCATTTCGCTATTTTGGGCCTTGATCATCAGGAAGGTGAATCCAGTGGCTTATGAACTGCAACTACCTGCTACAAGTTCAGTACATCCCATCTTTCATGTCTCCCAGCTCAAGGCGGCAACAGGTGCATCGGTCCAGGTCAGTGCTCACATTCCTGATCTTGAACAATCTTGGTACATTCCTGTTGCTATTTTGGATCGACGCCTCTGTCGACGGGCTGGTAACGTGATACCTTAAATTCTTGTGCATTGGTCATCGTGGCTGGCTTCACTGGCAACCTATGAGGACGAGTCCACCATGAAGGAACAGTTCCCGGCGGCTCCAGCTTGGGGACAAGCTGGAACTCGAGGACGGAGGGATGTCAGCGTCCTCGCTTCCGAAGAACCTGATGCACAAGGGAACACTGCAGGGTGACCAGACACCAGGGGTGCGTCTTTGACTGCAGAAGTGGACCGGCGGACAAGGAGGCCCAACCCAAGATACACTGGAGGCGAATGGGCTACGTAATTCTATTCAGAATTGTGCGTGAGTGAGAGAGGGCCCAAAAGCTGCTTGTAATATTGTTAAAGGAGCAGACACGTGACGTTAGTGGAATTGGAATAAGCAGCCAACTAATCGATGAGTTCAGAAAAAAAAACTAATCGACGAGTTCAGAAAAGCGTGTGACATAATCAAACATCGTCGAAAGCTGTTTGACAGTGAACGATTGGTGAATGAGAATCTTATGTTGGTCACAATCGAAACGATCATGGATGAGCCGACAGAAGGATTGCCAAGAGGTATCATGGAGCTGTCCTTCCCCTGACGGAAACTAACAAACCCACAAGGATTCCTCAACCCCATACATGGAAAAGTATTTATCACAACAAGAATGCAAAAGGCGGGGATTCTTGTCATCGAATTTGGGGAATTATAGTTTGGGAAGGTGTCCGGTAGGCGGTAGGTGGGGGTGGACGAGGAGGGCTGGCAGGTGGATTAACAGCATGAGACCGTGGTTGAGGATTGGAGAACGTATCCTAAATTGGGATATGGGTCCAGGTCGTGACGACCCTAGACCCAACATCCTAGGGAGACGATGCATCGCATTGCCCGTTGGGCTTGTCGGCGGGTAGTCCAGACAGGTGGGCGCGAGGCCACCAATGTCGGGGAAGGGATGATACTGGGCTGGTGCGATGATGTGTCCAACACCATGTGACCCAAGTGTTTAGCAATCTTCTGAACCTCTAGTTTGAGGTCGTCGACGAGGGCTTCGACCTCCAGGTGCTAGGTGGCAAAATCGGTGGCGGCGACATGGTCGTCGTGTTTGGCGTTGGCATGGTCGATGTGAAGGGACTCCTTATTAGCACAAAATGGAAACATAGATTGTGGTCGCATTCGAGATCCATGAAGCGACACTCCCACTTGGCATCATGGTTGTCAAAACGGGGACCGACGTCATTGAGGACGAGCTTGAGGTTGGGGCCCATGGCGCCGCGGGATTGTCAGAGCCGGGTGAAATGGTAGTGTGGGGTAGCTCGAATTACAGGATGTACCAATTGTTACCACAAGCTGGAGGAAGGGGAAGAACTTGGGAAAGGGGAAGAAGCTGGAAGCATGGGTTGGAGGACAGGACTTTCAGAATTCCAGAGTTTGGTTTACAATATTCATAATACCTTACAACCAATTACTAAAACGACCTTCCACATGGGTCTGAAGTCTAAACATCAAGGTGTTGAGCTTGTTGCTCATTATGGGCTGACTCATTGTCATTGCGGCCTTGTAGCTCATCATCACGCCGTGTCGCAGCTGGTGCAGGGGAGGGCCGTGGCTAACAAGCTTGAAGCTCACTAGGCGGAAAAAGTCCACTTTTTGTCCCTTAACTTTTGGCAAAGTCCGTTTTTCGTCCCTCAACTATAAAACTAGGCACAGGCGGTCCCTCATCTATCCAAATCCATGCACGTGACCTCCACTCTAGTTTTTGCAGTTGGCCCATGCTGATTGAATCAGCCCAAGGCTAAATTGAAGACAACTGGCCCGTGACCAAGCTCTGGTTGTCCATTAAAAAAAGAAATTGATTCCCCCAAATCGGAACCCTAGCTCGGGCGGCAGGCGGCGGACATCGCGACACTGGTTGCCGAGGCGGCGGTCGTCGAAGCAGAGGCTCACGCGACGGCGTACGGCTGCGGCTTTGGATGCCACGTCAAGGCAAAGCCTTGCACGATGGCATACTGGCTGTCGATTTGGATTCATCTAATGCTGGGTCAGATCGACTCCGCGTGGTGGTGACTAAGGTGAGTACTGAGGCACACAGATCCCTGTGCATTTTAGTTGTTTTTGTTTTGGGATGGTTGATTCTCTTGGAGCTAGTGTACTTTAACTCGTAACTGGTACAACCGACCTTCATGCTTTTGAATGTTCATCGTATTTTAAGGCCGGCAGGAAGCTTTATGTTGCACTTGTAGTCATATTTTAAGCACCGATGTTCTTTATTGGACATATTGTATAAGTAATACCTCATAGCGTGTATGTTTTGCATGTAGGCTTCAAGTGGTTGGCAATGGAATTTTTTGACGTCCTCCCTGTGCGGTTTCATTTTAATGGGGAGTTCTTGAGGAATAGCAATGATCTATTTTATGTTGGAGGTACTCAAGCTATGTCTTATATAGACCGAGACAAGATGTCACTCCCTGAAGTTCTTGGTCATCTCTATGACCATTGCGATGTCAAAGAAGGCACAATGTTGCATTGGCTATTCCTGGGAGAGAGATGAGGATAGGTCTAAGAGCTTTGGTTGATGACCAGGTGTGCCAGTACATGTCTAATTGCATTGGTGAAGGTGGTGTTGCAGACATGTATGTTGAAAAGCATGAGATAGTTCATGTACGATGCAACAGATGAAGGCAGTGGCTATGAGGAAGAGATGGAAGATAATTCAGAGGATGATGACATAGATGAGGATCTGCAACCTTTGGTTGTAAGGAAAAGTGAAAGTAAAGAAGTAGGCAAGCAAGTTGCCCTTGTCAAACAATTTTACAGTAGTCCTAGAGAGACAGGGAGAGCAAGTGAGCCAAATGGAGATGAGAAGTCTGACACCGACAGTGAGTACATGCCTGGAGACTCATGCAGTTTAGGTGATGATGATGAAGCAACCCAGATATGTAGAAAATTTAAGGATTTCAAGAAGAAGTTGAAGAGGGGTAAGGCAGCAAGCTTAGATGATGTGATATACGAGGGTGTTACATCTGGGCCCCAAACTAGGCAGGCGAGGATGATGGCAACTGCACTCCATATGCAGATAGTAGTGATGCAGAGTCTGTTGATGAGTTAGGAGGTGTAGGGCAAGGTAACATTTATCCAAGATTTAATAAGAACAAGCCGGTTGTCAAGTTTAAGTTGGGAATGAAGTTTAGTTCTAAGAAGCAATTCAAGAAGGTTGCAATTAGACATGGCTTGGAAGAGAGAAAGGTTATTAGATTTCCTAAGGATGATTCAAAGAGGGTGAGGGCCGTATGTGACTGGAAAGGTTGTCCATGGGTATGTTTGTTGTCAAATACTTCTAGGTTTGATAGTTGGCAAATCTGTACACTTACCAATAATCACATATGCCCACCTAGAAGAGAACAAACTTGTCACCTCAGCTAGAATTGCTAAAAAGTATGAGAAGTTTATTTTTGCCAACCCATGCTGGAAACTTGGACATATGTTGCAGACAGTGCAAGAAGAAATGTTTGCTAATGTTTCCATGTCCAAGCTAAAGAGAGCAAAAGCACTAGTGATGAAGAAAGCTTTTGATGCAACTAAAGGGCAGTACTCCAGGTTGTGTGAGTACTAGATGGAACTTCTGAGAAGCAACCCAGGAAGCACTGTGACTATTCACAAGGAAGATTATGTAGAGCCTCCTATTTTTAGAAGAATGTACATATGTTTGGATGCTTGCAAAAACGGGTTCAAAACTGGCTGCAGGAAGGTTGTCGGGTTAGATGGGTGTTTCTTCAAAGGAGCAACTAATGGTGAACTTCTTTGTGCTCTTGGGAGGGATGCTAACAACTAGATGTACCCTATCGCTTGGGCAGTTGTGGACAATGAGAACATTGACAATTGGGATTGGTTCTGTGATCTACTATGTAGGGATATTGGTGTTGAAGGAGGAAAGGAATGGGTTTTCCTCTCAGACCAGCAAAAGGTAACCTGCTGATTAACTTTTCCAATGTTATAATTTTAAACCTGTGAAGGTAGATGTTATAAACCTATTCCAACTTATGTAGGGAATTCTTAATGCTGTCAGCAAATGAGCACCAAAAGCTGAATATAGGAATTGTGCTAGACATATTTATGCAAACTGGAAGGAGTTCTACAAAAAGGACTACCAGAAATTTTTTTGGAGTTGTGCTAAAGCACCTTGCATTATGCTTTTTAACTTGGCAAGAGCGAAGCTAGCAAAAGAAACTAGAGCAGGTGCACAAGCTATATTGAACACTCATCCTCAGCACTGGAGCAAAGCTTGGTTCAGGTTAGGCTCTAACTATGACTCATAACTGTGACTCAGTAGATAACAATATTTGTGAGTCATTCAACAAATGGATCATTAAGGCTAGGTTTTTCCCTATAATCACCATGCTAGAAACTATTAGGAGGAAGGTAATGGTCAGGATCCAAGAAAAAAGAACTAAATCTGAGAAGTGGACAACTATTATATGCCCAAAATCAACAAAAAATTAAATGTGTACATATCTCAGTCTGCATATTGTCATGCTATTTGCAATGGAGAAGACAAATATGAAGTTAAGTACTATGACAATAGGTTCACGGTGGATTTGGTGTCAAAGACTTGTTCCTATAGGTATTGGCAATTGTCTGGACTTCCTTGTTGCCATGCCATTTCATGTATATCGTTCAAGACCAACTGTCTAGATGATTATGTAGCCGACTGCTATTCTGTTCACCACTTTAAGCAACACATACAGTCACTGCTTAAACCTAGTTGAGGGTATGAATAGTGGCTGTCATCTGATAGGGTACCCCCTAGAGCTCCTGGTTATGTGAAGATGCCTGGCAGGCCAAAAACTAAGAGGAGAAGGGAGGCAACAGAAGGGAGAAAGGCCACTAAAATGCTAAAAACTGGTATAGTTATTAGATGCAGCAAATGTCGCTTGCTTGGACATAACAGGTCAACATGTGAGAAGAGAAGTGGAGCAGGAACTTCACAGGCAGAACGTAGCTCAAAACCAACAGGCAACCCACAACGCAGCCGTGAACTCAGAGGAAGTAGGTAACTCACAGCCAGCAGGATTTCATTCAGGTACAGGATGTATCCCACATGGACCAGGTAACCAAAATGCTATTGTTGTGCTCTCTAATACACAACAGAGCCGCATAAGCTCTAGGAAAAGGAATTCCACAGACGATGTATCTAGTACATAGAGTAGGAAAAAGGTATGTTTACCTACATCTCAAAACACCATCTCAATTTTTTAACTTATGCATCTTGTATTCGAAATTTAAACTAGCTTCATATGACTGATGTAGGCAAAGGCAACAAACTCACAAAAAACCATTAAATCAAGTGCACATGCCAGGGTTTCAACAATTCCTTCTAGGTACAATGAACCTGCAAGCAAGTGTGCCGAATTCCAATATTAATTGCAGTGTGCATGTACAACTAACTGGTGGGACTACATCTGCTCATGTGCTAAGCCTACTCCTAAGAGATTTGGAACTGGTCCACTCATGATGACTCCTCCATGGAAAAGTGATAAGCTGTGATGTGTTTGTGTGCCTGGCCGTATGCCAAACTTGAATAACTATGCCATGTATGACAATTATGTATGCGAAACTTAAGTACTGCTGTTGATTACCTTTTATGTATGCCAAACTATGTTTATGTAACGCTGCCATTTATGATATGCCAAACATCTGGCCTTACTATTTGGACTTATGTCTGCTGTTGTTACTTGAATAAAAATGATAGGAAAAGGAACTAGACACATCAATACATCAGAATATTAATATTCACATAGTCATACACACTGATAAATGAGGATCAAGGAACTGGACCCATTTTACAATACTAAAGCAGATGTCACTTGAACATTTGCATTAGAACCAACACAAGGAGAATGGCAGAATTGAACCCTAACAACAATAGGACAGCAACACCAAAACACATTATCCAATTCATATGTCCTTGCTTCTTCTTCTTCGTGCCTCCCTTCCTTGCTAAACCTGTAGTCCTCCCATGCTCATACACCCCAACAGATTCTTTCTTCAGTGGTTTAACATGTTTATAAATCTCTGATTGCACAACCCCTTCTACAGTCTGTGCCGTCTCCAATGGATGGTAATGACACATCTCAGACTCTTGAAGCATCCCATAATTAACAAGAAAGTTGGCATATTCTTCTTCGAACATGTAGAAATCACAAAGAGGGAACTAAAATGATAAAAAAAGAAAACTTCAATCTGCACAAACCCTAACTTTCAGTAATAGCTAGAAATTTAAATCAAGAAAACTAACCTTTACGTACTTCCTCGGGCATTTGAAGAACCTTTCATTTGAGTGCTCATCTGTTTTTGAGATCAGCTCGAGTATCCTCCCCATGCTGCAGTACGGGCACCAGATTAGCGGCAGGCCACTTTCTCCTAGCGGTGGCTCTGTCGCCGATACTGGCTACAGCAGGAGAATACGAGATGTGCTAGGGGCCAAGGGCAATGGGGGGAGTACCAACGAGGAGCCTAAGGGCGGCGTAGCTCGGCGTGGAAAGACGGTGGCGAGAAGGCATCGGTGGCGAGGAAGACCGCTGCTCAGATGCGTGTGTGGCTGCGCTGGGTAGGGGATGAGATGAGCCGGTAGCTGTCTTCAATTTAGCCTTGGGCTGATTCAATCAGCATGGGCCCACTGCAAAAACTAGAAGTGGAGGTCACGTGCACGGATTTGGATAGATGAGGGACTGCCTATGTCTGGTTTTCTAGTTGAGGGACGAAAAACGGACTTTGCCAAAAGTTAAGGGACGGAAAGTGAACTTTTTCCTCACCAGACATATCATCCTGCCCGGTGGGGTGCTGCAGCAGCTCATGCCGGCGGTGCCCATGGCGTACCCGGTTGTCGTCGACCCAGCTGCCGTTGACAGCTCCGACACGCGCCTAGCTAGAAGCCCCACGTCGACGGTCGCCTCGATTTGTTTTTTTCTTTCTCAGTTCGCTGCTAGTTTCTCAATTCCTTGACAAATGCCAGAGGTATTTGCTACTATACATACTTTTCCAATCGGTGTTAACTACTATGCTATGAAGTTGAATATATGCATTTGATGAAATTTAGCTTTTTTTAGGGCAAGAGGGGTGTGAACCCCTACAGGAGATTTTATTGAAAGCGAAAGACATAGTACAGAACAAAATAACTTCTCGAGAAACAAAAAAGGAAAGAAATTGTAGCCATAATTCTATTTGGGGATATGATGAAATTTAGTCACTAGTCTCTTTATTTTATTGTATGCATTTGGGATGATTTTCACAAATTGATTAAACTGGTGGCCATCAATATATTTTAATGTCATAATTATTCTGCTGATCTAAGTCTTGTTTTCTGAACATGCGATTGCTTGGCTGAGCAGTATGTTTGCGTTAAGTCATTTTCTTTACATATACCAGTATGTTATTAATATAATAATCAGGGCCGTTGATAAAAGTGTGTGAAACGATTGACCACATAAGGCCCCAATAATTGGGGCCATTTGCTAAAAAAAGGTGGGGCCTCCAAGTCATAGCTTTTGGAGCTCATGAAAATATCTCTAGATCTTTTAAAAAAATAGAATTAGCTTTAAGAAATGAAAAAAATATCTAAAAACTTATAGAAAATTTCCAGAACATCCTAGTTGATGTATATAAACATGTATGTTGCATCATTAATGTCTTGCATTTTGCATTAATGTAAGTTGCATTCATGCTAGTTGCATCTCATATATTTTTTCATGTAAAATCTTTAAAACACGTTAATACACCGATAATAATATATTTGGAATTTTTTAGTTTTTAATATTTTTTAATTTTTCTAGAATTAAATATTTTTTGAAGCATCTAAATTTATTTTCATGAGCTGTAAATAGTTTATTTGAATTTGGTGTATCTCAGCATACTCTCGATTTTTTTTCGAATTTTAAAAGCGTATAGATAGTTTCTGTGGTTTAAAAATCTTATCAAATAAATATTTATATGATTCCTTAAGTAAAAGAAAGGACAAAATCACCTTTAAAACTACTCCAAACCAAACCAGGATATGAAGTTAATTTGAACGAGAGTACACCCTTCGGCTTAAAACAAGTGTCGTTCTCGCTTTCCGAGAGGTCAAACATTTTTTAGCTTTGACCAAATATTAATATTTATAATACAAAATTAGTATCATTAAATAAATCATCGAATTTATTTTTATAATAAACTTATTTGAAGATAAAAATGTTACTAATGTTTTCTATAATCATAGTCAAACTTAAGAAAATTTGATCAACACAGATACTATAGCACCACGAATATCATAGGAACACTTATTTTTGAGTAGTCTAGTGTTAAAGCTCGAGAAGACAAATCCGACTAGTAGTATAGTTCAATAAGATAAATAATTTTTTTCCTTTTTCCCCTCAGCCCCTGGCTCCCTTGTCGTCTGAGTTTGGGCGCGTTCGGCTGGTCCAATGCTGAACTGAAATCGGCAGAAAGCTGATGGAAGACCAGCCCAAACCAGTCCAGCTCTGGACCAGCCGAACTAGGCCTTTGGGCCGAGGCCACAAACCGCCAAAGCCCAAAGCCTCTGCTGGAGACGGAGTCAGCTGCAGAGGCGAGCTCGACCCGGAGCCGGAGTGCCTGTCGCCGGCGCCGCCTCGGATGCGAACGCCAACGCCCGTCCGTCCAGGATTCTGTCGAATCAGGCTCCATATAATATACGGAGTATATATACTGTATATAAGAGTAGAAAATTAGCAATAGCGGTCACGCATCGTTCTTTTCCGGCAAGTCAACTCGTGTCCGTCAGCCGCCGCCCGCGTTCTGCCCGAGCACGCCTCGCCCTCCACCGTCGATCCGCCCCCTGCCGCGCGTGGATGTGAGCCGTGAGGTGAGCCTAACTCCCAAACTCGTCTTTCTCTCCCCCACGCTTTCATTCGGTCGCGCAAGAAGATCTCCAGGCTTCCGCCGCCCAATTTGAGATCGAACCTCCTTTTCTTTTGTGGGTCAACTGTTAGCTTGATTCTAGAGTTGATTCAGCCGGACGGTGCGTCCTGGTCGTTGGATCGGCATCGCACGGCCCAGGTGCGCATTTGACCGGAGTCTACCTGCCCGTAACCATGGACGTTGTGGTGAACTGCGGCCATTTGCAGTTTGGCCCTTTTCTCACGCGCGCAGCTCGCCTGTGTATTGCAGCTTTTGCTCGCAAAACTCTGTAGCTTCAACGAGTGGCTGAGTCTAATTTGTATAAAAGATCCATAATTTATGTTTCTTCTCAGTTATTATGCCTCCTGCTGCCTTGTTTAGTGGTTAGTGCTGTTTGAGGTGATGATTGGTATACTGTTTTATTGTTCTTTGTAAAATATCAACATTTTCCATGTGCAGAATATATATATACAAGGGACGATTGCATCTGTCCCGTTTGATATTATTCATTTTTTTTTCTGTCCATCCACATGTTGTTAATTCTGATACTATATATGATATATAGCATATATAGGCTTATCCTTTTTCGAATCAACAACACATTCGTGGAAGAAGGATGAACAATCTAATGTGCCAAAAAACAAGAACATGCGATGATGCTCGTGGTGAAGATGCAATCCATGAGTTTGGAGTGCCAAGAGTTCGGTTTGAAGACCTTCCAATGGTATGTCCAACTTCATCCTTTCTTCTTTTCTCTTCGATCGGGGGCTTTGTTCTTGGTGTATATACATATAGATGATACTTCTAAACTTCAGGCTAATGCATGGATGTGGTATATGTCATTGCTGTAGGATGTCGTGTACAGAATTACGTCCAAACTCCCGCCTAAAGAGTTTGCAAGGGCTAATGTTTTGTCAAGTAAGTTGAGATGCACGTGGTCTGTGTGCCCCAGGTTGACTTTTGATGGTTGTCATTATTTGCGCGAGCACACTGGAAGATTCATCCATGAGGTCAATGCTGTTCTACAGAAACACCATGGGAAGGTGGTTGAAACACTTGAAGTCAGGATGCATCTCATTGATAGCCTACTAGTTCACCATCTCAATAATTGGGTTAATTTTGCTGCCTCGTCAGGGACAAAGAACCTTACTTTGGATCTAAAGCCCATAGATTTTTTGTTCAGATCTCAGCTGGATCGATATGTGTTTCCTTTCCAACTTTTAGACAGTAGAAGTATATCTCGCCTACAACATATGCAGCTTAGCTTTGTATCTTTGAAACCACCTACCCACCATAGAGGTTTCCCAAATCTAAAAAAACTTCATCTACAGTTAGTGCATGCCTCCAAAAAGGACCTTGGACATGTGCTGTCCCATTGTTGTAATCTTGAGTGGCTATGCATAGACAGATGTTTCCTCAATGATGAACTGGTGGTGAATGGTCCGCTATCCCATCTACTGTACTTGAGCATTGACTGTTGCGAATTAACCAAGGTAGAATTCCATGCTACGAATCTTACTACCTTTGAATACTATGGACGGTTTATACCAATTGGACTCAGCCACTCATTGAAGATACAAAGTGCAAATATTATGTTCTATGAGGCAGTTTTTCAGGATGCCCTCATATCACTTCTCAACGGTCTTCCAAACGTGGAAAATCTAACTTTCTGTATTGCGTGGCTAGAGCTAATAAAGGTAAACCCCCTTATATGAGTCTTGAGGTTTTATGTTTTAACTTATCTGAAAAATTCAGTTCAATGACATTTTATGTTTTATATTTCAGAAGCAATGGTTGTGGGACAACCCATTGAAGTTTTCCCGTCTTAAGCACGTGCAGTTGTTCCTGAATATACCTGGCAGAAATGAAGATAGTATTCTTTATTCAGTATCATTTCTGAGGGCCACACCTTTTATTGAGGACTTGGAGGTTCATGTAAGTGATAATTGTATTTTTAAGTTTGTTTTTTATTCTCATCCTATTTCATTTATCTATATTCCTCGATGAGTTATCAGTTTGCATTCTCCTCTTCTTTAAGTTCCGTGGTGATGTGTCTAAAAAGTTAGGCAGAATTGTTTTTTCAATTGTTATGCAAGTGTTTATTAGCACGCTGATTCCTTCATTTGCTGTATTTCGGTAGCTTCTAAGAAGCCATATTAGGAGAGTATATTTGAAACAATTATCCAGACACTATTCGCTAAAAGATTTAGCACCCTGTTTATCCAACTGGGACCCCTGCTGCACAGATTGCTTTCTTCATTGCAGTTGGGTAAAATTATGAGTTGCCTTTGATCGATTGCATTGCTTGGCGTCATGCTATTTATAGTTAGCTAAACTAATTTCGATTGCTTGGTACTCAGATTCATTTCTACTTGATTCATTTGGTAGTATGGTCATTCAATAGCAATGCCCTACTACGGGTTGTCCCATTACCCACCCTCTGCGCTCCAATTTCACCATATGATCTAGGGCACCCAAATTTAAATGCATATACATTACAAATAAAATAGTTGAACCATGGATAACACTATTTTGTTTATCTTTGTAGTTTGGTGGCACTACATCTTTATGGTTGGCAGACGTGGGTCCTCGTAGGCAGGACATTGGGCAATGCAATCCCTACAATCGCTTGAAGAAGATGTGCATTACAGGATTCAAAGGGGCAAGAGGACAAGTCGAATTTATGTTACACGTCGCCGAAAATGCTCCTGCACTGGAGGTTATAACTGTAGATACACATAAACGTAGTACTTCTGCTGGTGATCGTTGGACGATAAAGAGTGGACCACCGCCCTTTGAGGAAGCTAAGAGGATTGCTATGACATGCCTAAGTAGAACAATCCCACCAAGTGTCAAGCTTGATGTTATTTAGTTTAATTAATGTGTGAAGCCGGGAAAAGATCGCAGTGTCTTAAATCTTGAGCATAGGAATAGTATGTAGTTCTTGGTACATCAAGAGTATTTTGTAATTTGTAATAACGGTTATTGGCACCGTTTCCATTTGAAATGACGGTTTATTTGGTACTACTGTAAATATGTGCTCAATACAGATACAACCATAAAGATCTGAGACGTGGCACAGGATTAGGGCATGTACAACTGGGCGATTTGGGTTGTGTGTGTGTCGCGCCTGTGTTGTATATGTGCTCAATACATTTTGACATGCTTTCTGGTCCTTTTGTGGCAGGTCCTGTCTTTGCTTCCTTCGTATGAAGGGAAATCTTTACCGGAGCTTCCTTTGTATGAAAGCATCAATGGTCAGTACAAGAATGGATTGCAGAATGAAAGCATCAATGGTTGCTAACACTATTCTATTAACTGAATGGATGGCAGTTTGCTGTAGTGAGCACTGACTGCGTGTCTCCACTGCCTGTTATCTTGTGTGCTGTTGCCTGGTTCATCACATTCTAGATAAGTTCTGCGTGACAGGTCGTCACATTTTGCTGTCTTCACTTGTGATTTTGTATAAGAACTTCTGAATTTTTTTGGTGATCGCGGTGTTATTTTAGTTCTGAAAATAGCTTATTTTTTGTTCTGAAAGTAGCTTATTTTTGGCTCTGAAAGTAGCTTTTATGGCTGGGTGAACCCATATCTGCGTGTGAGTGTGAATGTGAATCATAGCTGCATGTTAGTGTGCATGTGAAGTTTCGGTTTAGGGCTAATGTGAATGTGAAGTCTGTTATAAAAAACGTGAATATGAAGTTTCGGCACAATACAACAATAGTTCTCTGTTTCATATCAAATAGCAACACAATGGCATACACAAAATAATATTCATGATAACAGCCAATTGTATGACCTGTCTTTATACCTGTTTGTATGATAGATTCGAGGCATTTAGAGACGGACCCCCTGTACGTGGGTTGTACTTGTCCTTAGTCGTCGGCCTTTAATTTGTGTGCGATTTAGGACTACCGTTACCCACGATCTCACTGTCCGTTCTCTTTCAACGCGCCTTTTGCACTAATAATTGAAGGATCAAATGGTGTAAGATGGGTGCGGTGGGAGTAACTAAAATCTAAAGTAGAAAAATATATTTGACACGAAGACATATCGCGCCAAGCTGGTCGGTTGAAGATAGTAATCGACGTATCACTAGCACAAAAATGATTTCCATAGTCGGCCAAATGAAATTTCTAAGGAGAGCGGCACCTCGCCTCTTGCTAAACGTCACTGTTAATCTGAATTTTTAGAAGCAGATATAATGGCCGTTTCTGGAAACAGATTTTTTTTTAAAAAAAAATGAACTCGTCGGCGAGCCTGTCATCGAGCCCGTTTCGAAGCCAACCCCTGATACCGAGAGCCCGGTCCAGGCATGCCCACCGTGGACCTACCGCCACATCAACCCCACGGTCCAGGCACAAGCGGGTGCAGGGCCGTCTGTTGCTGCGTGCTTGTGAGCCCAGGCCGGAAACGACGGCGGCAGAGCGCAAGCCCGCATGCACAGAGACGGTCGTGAGGTGTCCGTGGGAGAGCTCTCCCTCCTTGCGTGGAAGAGGGAATTTCGTGACTATCCTTTATCTACTGTACCACCTAAAAAATACAAAGAGGTTTCGGCCCTATTCATTTGGCTTATAATCCGTCTTATTCAGCTTATTTTTTCAGCCGAAACAGTATTTTTCTCTCACAAAAAATCAGCTAACAGTGTTTTTCAGCAGGCTTATAATTTCAGCCGAACGGAGCCGGTCGTCCAAACTATTTTGGTGTGCGAGCCCCAAGAACTCCGACGCTCCGAGTATCCGAGTCGAGTCTGATACGATACAAATACGAGAATCTCCAGGCTCCGTTTAATTGGGTCATAGCCCAACGGCAAATAGGTACACGCCTCACGGGCCGAAGCCCACACTCACAGGCGGAGGCAGTCAAACACGGAAGCTGTACATTTCCTTGCACTCAGCATCTCGTTAATGCTTCATGTTGCCGGCTTTTCTAATGCTGGGCATGGCCATGGTCGAGGTTCAACTTACCGATGTCTATAAACATGCTTAATGCTTTAGTACAAAATTACAAGTGGTATATATACGTCTATTCGTGTTGTATTTGTCAATGCTCAAGCCATGTGATAACTCAATTATTGCTCACTATTGGTCTTTATATAAGTTTTCAAATTGATCAATTTTATTTTTATTTATTTTAGTTTGGTCACTTTGACCGAATCAAAATAACATAAATCAGAAAAAGTAAAATAAAAAACAAAACAGATGCTGGGTCAAAACTCCGAAATAGAGAAGGATGTGGGAAGAAAAGAGAACCGAATGGATTTGTAAATAGTTTAGGTTCCAATACAAAATCATTTATACCTTTTTATTATTTTCTAAAAATGATCAATTCAGCTTAAACTTGTAAAATGAATAATTATAAATAGTAGGATTTACATTTTGTGTGGAATTAGATTCTTACATTTTTTTAATATGTTTATCTAAGCTGCAAGCCACATGGAGCCATACATGTTGGAAAAAATTCGTCGACCCGATACAACGGAGGGCAATTTGTGACCCCGTGCAACGCACATGCATATCTAGTATTTTATAGAAGCAATTAAAAACGAAAAACATAACAGTTGAAAATAAAGTTTCTAGAAAAAGGTTTTCGAAAATAAAAATACTAAAAAAAACCAGGAACAACCAGCAAAAAGGAACATCAGGGCAAAATAGTCATTCATATGAGACTTGACATCGTTATAGCTTCAAAGCAACGGAAGTGTCAAATAGAAAAGAAAAAAAATGAAAGGATTGACAAATATGAAAGATTTTAAGTTTATGTTCTAGTGTCAAATAAGAATTTTCTTCTCCGAAATCCTCCGATGCCCAAATGTCTATCTACTTCCCCGGTGGAGCCCGACAAACTTGCTCGTGCATTGCGCAGAACCGAATACGTCTAGAACTGTGTATTATTGCTATACGCGAGTTCCTCTGATTTGTATAATCATAGCTCATGAATCCGGGTCATATACGAGACACACGGATGGCGTGAGGGGAGTTTGAGAAATAAAAACAATGGGACGAAAGAAACACTTTACTCTTATACGCCCGTGCGATTACACTGGAGCCAAGAATTTTTGCCCACGCTTACAGCGACGGATTCAATTGTTTTTAAGAAATAATAAAAGTTTATAAGGTTGTGTTTAGTTCCCCATGAAATGCAAAATGCAAAATGCCAACTACTTTGGAATGATGAAATGCAAAATGCCAAAATTTTCATAGGTGTGTTTAGTTCCATCTAAAATGCCAAAATTTTTATGGGGTGAGTGAGGGCTTTTTGACTTTTTTTTGCCTCTTGAGGCCAAAATTCAAAATGGAGAATTGATACCTTTTTGCCAAAAATTTTGCATAGTGTTTAGTTCCATTCTGCAAAATGATGGGCCAAATCCCAAAAAATTTTGGGTGAAATGGGAAACTAAACACACCCTAAATAAATTTGTACTAAGAACTCTGAACTATTTTTGAATTTATTTAGGTCTTCTCTATTTTTTCTTTTTAGTTATTTACCAACTAGGATCTTCATTTTTTCGATGTTCTATTTGAGCCATCCAATTTTGCCTGACTATATGTTAGGTGATCGAAGGTCAAAAGAATGATTTGTATTATGAGTAAGTTATTTCATTACTCACATAAATTTTAAAAACAATGTATCCATCTAGATAACATGTGGACATCAGGACCCACATCGTCTTCCGTCTCCTTTCTAGAAGCGGTGGTAAGCTCCTTGGAGAGAAAATTTCGTGACGACCTCGGGACGCTAGCCCCTGTCCAGACGTCCGCAGCTGCCACGCTTGCCTCATGTGTTGCGCTTGCCCCCGGATGTTGCTAAGCCTGCCCCGCATGTAACTGTTGCGCCTGCATGTCCGCCCCCGCATGCCGCATGTCACATGCAACTGCTGCGCCTGCATGCTTGCACCCGCATGCAACTGTTGCGCCTGCACACCCACCCCCGCATGCTGGTGCACGTACGCATGCAGCTGTGCACCCCATGCCTGCTGACGCGCATGCAAGTGGGGACCACCCACACCCATTTCGCTTGTTGCACACGTGGGGACCGCTGCGCCCGTGAGGACTGCCTCTGCATGCGCCTGCTTCCTATGTGTGCTAATGTTGCAACATGAAGCACTTCTGCAACATAGTCTAAACATAGGTGAAACATTTACAACATACACTTGCAGCATATGTGTATAGCAACTGCAATATATACAACATCTAGATAAAACACTTACAACATACGTCTGAAACAGATGAAACACTTTGAATAGACGCTTGCAACATTTTTTGTATAGCCACTGAAACATATGCAACATCCATATAAAACACTTGCAACGTACATCTGAAACAAATGAAACATTTGAAACATACACTTGCAACATTTAGCTATTGCAACATATGCAACATCTAGATAAAACACATGCAACATACAAAAGAAACACATGCAACACCTAGATGAAATATACATCTGAAACGCATGAAACATATGGAGCTCGATGACATGAAGTGGCAGAAAATTTTGGGCTAACATTCAGTTGCCAACGGTCAACCTTCTTGAGAGCAGCAAACGGCGCATGTGAAAGGTCCTTGTTTGGTTTTGGTAATTGAGTGACAACTTAGGTAGACTAATTGTGTTTTATGTGAGATACACAGGTGATTAGTCCATAGGTACATGTGTGTGAGCAACATATGCCATGGAGGTGGAAATGGCTTGGAAATGTTGCAAAGCTTGCACATGTGATGATGGAGGAGCTTATTGCACATAAGACATGACATTGAGTCATGTGATCAAGGTGGAGAAGATCAAGACATGACTTGGCTCGATGGACCGGTTGCAAGTGTGAAGGGCAAGTCGGAGGCTTTGAAGCGAGGGACCGCGTGTGACGGTAAAGCTTGAGCAAGACTTGGCGCCGATGGATCGACGTAACGGTGAAGAGCAAGTGAGGTCAAGATTGATGAACCAATATGATCATGTGATGATATGAAGTGAATCATATCATTGTTGATCATGTTGGTGCATGTGTTGCAACAACATTGAAGGAGATGGAATGGAATGCGCAAGGCAAAGGTATAACCTAGGGCATTTCCATTTCACCGGTCATAGGTGTGTAGAGAAGTTTATGACTGGGTTTAGGATAGATGGCCGTACTATTAAGAGGGGCAAACTTGTTTGCATAGCGGTCATCTAGTGCCACTCAAGTAATCTAACTTTGCATCATTGCTAGGATCTAGTGTGGTGCTAACTCCTTGAAAAATATTTGAGAAAATGCTAACACATGAGCACAAGATGGTGAACACTTTATGGTGTTAGCACATTTGCGAAAGAGGTGTAGTTTGAGGGGTAGAGAGGGGTTTGGGTTCCTCTCTCCAGAGGCAAAGTAAAACGTCTATTTTCCACTACGCCGGAGGCAAAGTTTTGGAGGCAAAAGGACCATCGGACGCTGCACCGGACGCTGGCTCCGGAGTCACCGGACACGTCCGGTGGCTAACCTTAGGTGCTGCGCAGTTGGGTGGCTACACTGGCGCGTCCGACGGTCTTGCATCGGACGCTGGCTGAACACTGTTCAGCGTCCGGTGCCTGCTGACGTGACACGTGGCAGAAGAGCTGGAGAGCACCGGATGTGGTGGCGCGTCCGATGGTGATGCGTCGAACGCGTCTGATGCGCATTTTCGAGCTCGGAGAGCTTACTGGACCACATCGGACGCCGCGTGTGGTGCGTCCGATGAGGAGCACCGAAGCGTCCGATGTAAACTTAACTGAACGCGTCTTGATCGTTACGAGCGAGATCTGACGGACGACGTTCAAACCTGAGGGACACGTGGCTGTCATTTAGGCGTCAGACGCTAGGTAGCGTCCGGTACCACAACATCGAAGCGTTCGATGCCCTCGTGTTGTGTCCAGTGAAGGGGTACAATGGCTCTTTTCGTGGAGGGGCTTATAAATAGCCCCTTGGCCGGCCTTGGCTGCTTGCTGAGCACACTAAGGCCTTGGTGGCTTATGTGGTAGTGCTTGAGAGCCTTCTAATTCACATATGATTGAGAGTGTTCATCTGATTGTGTGAGTTAGTGATTCTAGTGTGATTGCATTGCGAGATTACATCGAGTGGCACTAGGTGATCGTGTTGCAAGCCGGTGGTTCTTGTTACTCTTGGAGGTTGCCACCTCCTAGACGGCTTGATGGATTGTGGCTCCGTCGAAGCTCGCAAGTAGATTGTGCGAGGCTCCGGAGAAGCTTTGTGAGGGGTTCTTGAGCCTTCCCCACGGGAGTTCGCGAATTGGCTACTCTAGTAGAGCTCGTGGCTCGAAGGATCCCCATCTTGTGAGTGGATGTGCGGCACCTGTTGAGGGTTTGACTCTTGATAGTCAATTAGCTCGTGATCCATCAAGTGGGTGTATCTCCATAACGGGGACGTAGCTTAGTGGCAACCAAGTGAACCTCGGGAGAAAATCACCGTGTCAACATTGTCTACTCTTCTCGATGGTTTGCATTCGCTTTACACAAGCATTGTATTTACATTCATATATATATCTTGCTTGTGTAGTTGCTCTTGTATCTAGTTATGCTTGTGTAGCTAGTTAGATATCTTCTTGCTTGTGTAGCTAGAAGCATCCCCTTTGCATGTCTAATTTAGTTTGTGTAACCTTGTTAGTCACCTTGCTTAGTTTGTGTAGCTAAGTAATTTGCGCTCTCTAATTTGGCTTGTGTAGCCTTGTTATTGAGCATTGCTAATGAGCTTAGAAGCTTTGTGCTTTTACTTACTAGAATTGTGTAGGAGCTCCCCCAGTGCTTGAAGTACTAGTTGCATAAGGTTTGTGTGACCTTGCAAGCTAGAATTGTTTAGGTGAGCTCTTGCTAGGAAGGCACCTTATTTGCTTGATTAGGATCTTTTGTAAGGTGCTAGAGTTATAGATAGAAGGGTGTAACCTTGACTAGACCAATAGTTCTAATTCCGCATTAGTTTCGGTTGGCCGGCACGATTAAGTTTTTGGAAAGGACTATTCACCCCCCCTCTAGTCCGCCATCTCGACCCTTCAATGCAGATGCGGGCCCGTGCTCCTCTGATAAACTCTCAGCGCTAGTCCTTCTCTCTGTGTGTTCACAGCGCATGCATGGGCCCATGCCCCGCATGCAACCCCACGCTAAACAAGTGGTCGCACGCGCTCCCATGCGCTGCCCCACGCCGCATGCACTCCAAGCCGAACAAGTGGTCGCACATGTGACAGAACCACCCAATTCATATAAGATTAAGTATGACGGTCCTCGTTAAACACGTTGACACGCGCATACCGTCACTCATATAAACCCGATAGTCAGTTGAGTACCACGAAGGGTCTCAATAAATCAACTTCACAACCAAGATCGTACATGATTAAGCGAAACAACATGCATCATAATACATAGAGTTCACAGCCGAAGTTTAAGATACAAACTGAGTTCACAATACTTATTACATTACCGAGTTCAAATATGATACAAGAAAGCAACATAGTTTTGAAACTACATTATTGTCATAAGTCTAAATACATTGCAAGTATAAAACCACCTCCAACAAAAGCATGATGGAAAAGTATAAGAACACAGTCATGCCCATTGGCCTTTACTCATCGGTGTCTATTGCAGGACTAAAGCACGTAATACAATAACCTTCATACAGAGTGTCACCTGCAATGGAGGGAATAAAACCTAAGTACTCAATTGTACTCAGCAAGACTTACATGACAGAGAACAAAATAAAAGACTTCAAGGATATGTAAGGCTATATTTGGTGGTGTAAGTTGCATAGCAATACTTTGCAAAAGAGCTTACTAAAGTAATTCTTAGTTTCAAATTTTAGCTGCAAGATTTAGTTTTGAGCTATTTAGGACTACATTAGCATTATCTTACACCATATAATTGAATTATAGAGAATAGTAACTAATTATAAGAATAATGCCCATTTGTAGAGAATAGTAACCAATCATAATTTAATTGTCAACATCATATGCCAAGTATTTACTACGACTGCTGGATAGTGACCAAATTTCTCACTAACCGGGAGAGACAGCGATTCGAATCGATTACACCTGATAATGAATGAACAAATGATGCTTATGCTTATGGAATGCATGTGCTAATGCAAGCTTAACACCTAGGGTGTTACAGCACACGTTCCCATGCATTGTCCACAAAGAAAGGACGGGTGCGGGCCTCGGCTAACTGCAACTATGCGCTATCTTTTTTTTTTGCTTTTTTATGTCGTCGCACGCGTGGGGTTAGTCCGTCCGTACGTCCTCAACCAAGCATTACCGGTATATTTTACAGAAACAATTAAAAATGAAAACATAACAATTGAAAATAAAAATGCCAAAAAAAGTAGAAGCAACTAGCAAAAAGGAACATCAGGGGCAAAATAGTCTTTCAATCTGAGACTTGACATCGTTATAGCTTTAGAGTAACGGAAGTGTCATGTAGAAAGAAAAAAATGAAAGGATTAACAAATATGCAAGATTTTGAGTATCTGTGTCGAATATGAAAGCAAAACTTTTTTCTGGTATCATATAGGAAATTTCTTCTCCGAAATCCTCCTATGCCCAAGTCCCATTATCTACTTCCCCGATTGTGCCTTTTTGTGGCAAACTTGCTCGTGCATTGCACAAAACCAAATATGTCTTGAAATCGAACTGTGTATTATTGCTATACGCGAGTTCCTCGGATTCGTATGATCACAGGTCATGAGCCCGGGTCATATATGAGACACACGGATGGCATGAGGGGGAGTTTGAGAAATAAAGACAACGGGACGAAAGAAACAGTTTCCTCTTATATGCCCGTGCGGTTGCACCAGAGCCAAGAATTTTTGCCCACACTTACATTGACGGATTCAATCATTTTTAGGAAATAATAAAAGCTTATAAACAAATTTGTACCGAGAACTCTGAACTATTTTTGAATTTATTTAGGTCTTCTCTATTTTTTCTTTTTAGTTATTTTATCAACTGGAATCTTCAGCTTTCTGATGTTCTATTTGAGCGATCCATTTGTGCCTGACTGTACTTTAGGTGATGGAAGGTCGAAAGAATGATTTGTATTATGAGTAATGTCAGTGTTCGGACCCGGGAGGGTCCGAAGCCAATGAGTGAATTTGTGCTGCGTGTCCCCTAATCTGGATGGTGATGCAAAGAGAATACACGGGGGTTTATCCTGGTTCGGGCGAAAGAAGGCCCTACGTCCAGCGGGGGGAGTATTGTATTTCCTTGCACCTAAGTGCTTGCGTAGGGGTTACAAGCTGTGAGAGAGGGAGCCGATCCCAAGTCTCAAAGAGAGAGTACAAAGGAGATTGCTTGAGATGTTGATCTTTAGTGGTGGGGTGATGACTTGTTTTTGTCTTGTGTTGTCCCCCTCGTAGAGTCCCCCGCCTTCCCTTTTATAGGGTCAAGAGAAGGCAGAGACGCCGGGGTGGTGCCTTAGAAGTGAAGTTTTATCGGACGCTGTGGAAGCTGCTGTAGCGACGTGCTCCGGGAATGGCCAGCCATCCCTAGGCACCATGGTGACGTAAAGGATGGGATGGTGAAAAGGCCCCGGGTCCTGTGGCGTGCAGGCCTTGCTCCTTTGTTGAACGGCGGTTGGTCGAGGCCGGGTCGAGGTGGGTCGACGGGGAATGGATAAGGCCGAGCCCCAGGAATTTTGGGGTACGACAGTCGTCGTGTTATCCCTCGAGGGGGATCGGTGGCGGAACAGTACCTGGCATGGCATGGCGTGTGCAGTGACAGATTTTCACCGCCCATCCCGGGATGGGCAGTAAAAAGTGGGATTTGACACTGGTATTGCTTCCATGCTGGCGGTGCTGTAGCTATGGGGGTAGGAAGTGGTTGGCGATTGCATTAAATGCTTTGACTTTTGTCTGAAAGTCAGTGGGTGAGGCGGGTCGACCGGCTCGACCTAGGGTCGTACGAGTCGGAGATTTCCCTGTGGTCGAGGCGTCCCGTCGAGTAAGCCTCGTGCGAGTCGGAACATGGTCGAGGCATTTTGTGCGTGGTTTTGGCTCGTTGTACCCACGTGGGCAAAGCCTTGGCGTGGTTTTCTCAGGGGGTTTGTCCTTTTTAGTCGTTGAGTTTGGGTACCCCTTGTTTAGGTACCTGACAAGTAAATTATTATTTCATTACTCATAAATTTATAAACAATGTATTCCATCTGGATAACGTGTGGACATCAGGACCCACATCGTCTTCCGTCTCCTTTCTAGAAGTGGTAATAATGATATAAAGCGGGTGTTTATCCATCGGAAATGCTAAAAGATGAGAGCGCAAGATATGCTCGCTGGGCGCGCACACCCATCGGCGCCGTCCGATGCGCATTCTGATGGCCACACCACGCCACGCGTTCATGCACCACCAGCTCAGCCGTCGATGCCGCCGCCGGAGAAGAAGGCACCACCTCCGCCCGCCGCCACCACCAGAGAAGAAGGGACCGCCCGCACCACCACCAGAGAATATGCTGCCCAACTCCATCGACCGCACCACCGTCACCCCCAACCCTAACTCTAGAGCCCTTAGAAGGAAGGGATTCAGGGGAGGAAGGCCGACCAGGTGGTGGGGATGGCTGGCGGACGGTTTAGGGGCCCTGGCGGCGATGGAGGCTGCCGGGCCAGGTCGGGGCGGGCCATGGTTGGAGCTCGCGGAGGTCACGATGGTTGCAGGAGGGGGAGGAGAAGGACGAGGTCGCCACGAGCGGTGGGAGGTGGTGGAGGCGGGGGCGGCGTCGCCGTATCTAGAGGGAGTCGAGGGTGGCATCGTCGAATCTAGAGAGAGTCGAGGGCGGCGTCGCCGGAGCCGGGCAGGGTAAGGAGCGGTGGGCACCCACGTGTGCTAGTCAAGCACGGGAGGAAGAGGATAAGGTGGGGGAGGTGTGCAGGTGGAAATTCCGTTGCCTGCGCACGCGGTAGATAATCAGTCGTACCGTACCATAAAAAAGTGGAAAGGAAATATGCATGTGAAGAAGGCCACGCTTAATTCAGCAGCGCTGGTTAATTCAGAATTCGGACACTTGGTCCCATCTTGTGTTCTGTGGACATGTAGAATTCAAACTGTTTGCTCAAACTTATCAGGCCGGCTTATCAGCCATGTTACAGTATTTTTCTCTCACAACCAACAGCAACAGTCGGCTTATCAGCCGCAAAAACTATCAACCGAACAACTCCATTCTTTTTCTAGCGGGAGTACATTGCTGCTATTTGCACCCGGACGTACTACGAGAACCCTAGGCATGGAGTGGATCGGAGAAGTACTACGAGAACCCTAGGCCTACCTCCCTCATATCTTATGATACTACACGGATGAATATGATGATAGTGTAATCTTAAATATATCGGACTTGCTAGCACCCGGACGTCCGATCCGGGGCGCTAGCGTCGGACGGTACCCGCTCAGCGAGCGTGGGAGCACCATAGCGCGTCGGGCTTGTGGGAGAGCACCCCAGCAGCGGGCCCACGCCACCCCGGACGTCGCCCGCGCCGCCAGCCGTTTCCTAAATGTATCCCATGTGCAACTCCGATCTACTTTTAAAACATCCAGATGCAAATAGTTGCAACGTACAAAGAAAACATATGAAACACTTGAAATATACGTCTGAAACACTTGAAAAGACCTGAAAAACATTTGAAAACCATTGCAAACATATGCAACATCCGGATGAAACACTTGCAACAGATATATGAAACACTTGAAACCTCTGAAAAGTGTGCTTGCAACATGGATATATATGCAACATTCAGATCTACTTTTGCAACATGTAGATGAGAATACTTGCAACATATGTCTGATTCGGATGAAACATTTGAAACATACAGTTAAAATATACGTGTATAACCATTGCAATATATGTAACATCCGATCTACTTTTGCAACACCGATACGAAACCGTTGGAACATACCTTTGAAACATATGTTTGCAACATGTGCTTTTAGTGCAACATTCCTTGCTGCTTGGGAATGGAGGCTCGTCGGTGTGTTTCACCGGTGTAGAGCTCGCCGCTCCGGTGTAGAAGGCTACGGCGGATCGCTTCGGTGGAGAAGACGAACCGCACACTGGAGAAGGCCACAGTGGGCAGGAGGCGCCATATAGACGGAGGAAGAAGGGCAGCCGCGCTGGGGCATAGTGGAGATACCGGCCAGCAGCCGACGCCCGGATGTCGTGAAGAACACCGAGGTGGCACGGTGGAGCGCTGTCGCGATGCTACGGTGGAGAGCCTTCTGGAGAGGACAAATGGACGAGAGGTTTCTAGAGAGGACCAGTGGACAAGAGGATAGAATGTGAGGCCATTGGTCTGGTGTTAGTGAATGGTGGCGTCCGGACGATCTGACGGCTGGACGTAAATATATAGTTTGTCATAGCATGATGGCGGAATAGTTATATAACATTTGTTAACATGTGATGTCCGTGCGTGTTACTAGTACTTGTACATCTGACGGCCGGACGTAAATATCTATATAGTTTGTCATAACGTGATGGCGGAATAATATAGTTGTATAACATTAATTAGCATGTGATGTCCGTGCGTGTTACTAGTACCAGTACTGTCATGTCATAAGATGCATGGTGAAGAACATGGTCGTGATGGGTATTTGGGTAGCAACAAGTATTGTCGTCATATGAGTTTTTCTTCTAGGACCCTCTCCTCTCCGACGTGCTCAAGGGCGACACGTGTGCCCCGTCCCGTGGCTCCCTTCTCCCGTATATGCTCTCATTAGCAAAGCAACTCAAGTAGCCGTACTTTCAGACTCATTGATTGATGCGCGCATCAACTTTTTTCTTTTTGTTGCGAAAGTAGTAGGAGTACTCCGTATATACGCATCTGTGGGATGCCTGCTATTTGCTGGAGCCTGGAGGGCTGCAATTAGCAGGAGACCTAACAAGACTCTTTAGTAGTAAGTCGAATAAAAAGCAATTTGATCGAAAAAATAAATTAGATACAGAAGCTAACTCTAAAGGTAAACTAACTGCTGCAAAAAGAAGAAAACTCAAAGCTGCACAAGAAACAGAGGAGTGGGATTCAATAGTGAAGTCTATAGAGCAAGAGAAACAAAAAGAAGATAGAGAAAAGAAATCAACTAAAGAAAGAACAGATAATATTGATCCAATAACTAGCTCTCAAAAGAAATCAGCTACTAAAACAAGAAGAGAGAAGATTGCTGAAAGAGGAGAGAAGATAAAAGAAAGAAGAGATAAATCAGCCTTGCCCGTCCCCCTCTTCTGTCAACCGTTGAAAGAGCATAGCCCAGGAATGAACCATATTCGATCCAAGGTTGCAAAGAAAGAAGAAAGATTTGCTAACTGTGAAATCCTCTGCCCTGCTGTAAAGGGCGTAGCATAGCATGGTACGTAGCAGTACCACACTGCCACTTGGGAGTCTTGGACGGATACTAGCTAGTTACGGTCACACTACAATTCAACATCACGGTCGAGATGACATCCAAGATCCAATGTAAAGAATGTGGCAGGGTTTCAAATTTCGGCCTCTGCATGTTCTTACCGGTCGTGGCTAAAATTAGTGAACGTAGTTGGACCCAAATTTCAGTTAAAGGAAAATTGATTTTATGGTGCTTAGTTTTTTTTTAAAAAAAAAGAGAGGAAATGACATCGAATCGAAATCCGGGCAACTGCTAACTGCTAGTAGAATACGGAGGTGGAATGTTTCCACTAGACTAGATGCTAACCCATGCATGCATCTAATCAATCGACACAGCAGATACTAGCTATTCAACTCTAAATTAATACCGGTATTTTCTTCCGAAAAAAAACAGCATTTGTAATCCGAAAGCACATTTCTGCTCATCACTAGAATCCGTGAAAATTCCAAACCTGAAACGTGCTCGTCGTGTGCACGTGATCAATCGATTCCGACGTATGTACACGTGCAACAAAAGGATGGACGAGAACTATACGAGAAAGGGAACAGAACCTAACCTCAAGACGAGAAAGAGACAAAAGTGAACCTCAAGACCAGCTCCACAAACAGGTTGAGATGGCCGAGTTGGTCTAAGGCGCCAGATTAAGGTTCTGGTCCGAAAGGGCGTGGGTTCAAATCCCACTCTCAACAATTGCTTTGTCCTTTTTTTTTGGCCCTCCTTTTTGGGTTTCGATGAGGCCGCACCGCGCGTTCACGGCTTGCTATCCAGTTGGGGTTGCCGCGGGCGGTCGGTTGGTCGGCGGCGTGGCGAGGTCGTCTGCAAGTGGAGCGCCCCTCTCCGCTCTCCGCCCTCCGCCCTCCGCCGCACGTAAGAGCACAGCACCCCACTCCGCAGCGCACCACCTCCCCTCCCCGCCTCGTCCCTTGCGTGCGTGCTCGGTGCTGACTGGGTTTCATTCAAACTGCCATCACATCAGGCTCCGAAAGGAAATCCGTCGTCTGCCCAACCGCCATCATCGACCTGCCGCTTCCCCGGCCGGCGGGCCCTTGTACGATTGTAGCTGTAAGCTGTAGTGAGCGGAGAAGAAGAAGGAAAAAAAAGGCATGCACGAGCTAGGAGCGTAATAACGTAGCCCAAGAGAAAGCCTGGATAACGTACGTGTCGACGACAGCATCATATATAGTATAATCCACGTCGTCTATAGCTCGTTAATTTCTAGAAGAAAGAAGCAAGGCCGGCCGTCCCGTCCGTGTGAACTCAACTCCGACGCCGCTGCTACATTGCTTGCCGCGTTCTGCGTCCGTTTTATTGATTTATCAACTGTTATTATCTGTAGGGACTACGAGCACGCACTAAGCAGGAACAGGAAGCATGCACGCGCACGTTAATTTATTTATTTATTTATTTGCACCAGCGAGCGAGGAGAGGAGCGTAGCCTCGCCAAAGAGGAAATCAACCCGAATAACAACGTGTCGACATCGATCAGGGACCCACCACACCGTCGGTGTCCTCTCCCCCCTTTCTAGAACTAGAAGCACCAACGCAGCGCAACCCCGTGTGTGGACTACACTGGCCCCGATGCGAATGCGATGACGCGTTCATCACGACCACGAACGAGGCCTCTCGGCCCAGCAAACGTCAGCACTGTCGTAAGCACCACCCTCCTCGTCCTTCATAAATAATAACACAGACGGGCAGGCGGCGCCGCGAGCAGGGCTATCCATCCCGTCCGTGACGCAGCTTCTCCTCCCCTCCCTCTTCGGCGCGGCGCAGGAGCTAGCAGCCCGCAGCTAGGTACCTTGTCTCGTCTTCTTCCTCCGATCCATCCCTAGCCCGCTCGATCTGCCTCTTTCCCCTCTCCCATGCACGCACGCCTCCTCCTTCATATGAATTCGTTTCTTACGATTCGCCTAAATACGTACTACCTTGCTTTGCTTCCCAAGATGTATTGTGTACTAGTACTACTTGGGTTCATATGTTGATTCATATACTCCCTCCATCCCAAATTATAAGACATTCTAAAAATCTTGGAGAGTCAAAGAATCTCAAGTTTCACCAAATTTATATGATAAAATAATAATATTTATGACACCAATTAAGTATCATTAGATTCTTCATTAATTATATTTTCATAGTATACCTATTTGATGTTATAAATTTTTGTAATTTTCTCTATAATTTTGGTCAAACTTAAGATGCTTTGACTCTCCAAGATTCTTGGAATGCCGAGTGAGTAGTACCTACAGTGCATAGTGCATCCCGTTGCGCCCGATTGATTCGCAAATTAAAAAGCGAGAATTGCAATTTTGTTTTGTTTTTTTGGGGTTCTCCTAAGATGGAGCGAGTATGTATCATCATGCCTGATCTCAGGTTTCGATTTCTGTGACCTATTCTTCTCACATCATATATTTTAGCTCCAAAAAAAAATATACATCCTAGCCTGCTTTAGACGACATAACTATAACTATGAAAGGCTATATAAGGTTTAAATGGCCGACATTTTTGTATATAAGCATCTACGTCTAGACGATGAAAACAAGAACAAGTACAAATAAATGCCATACAGCTGTGCCAGGATGTGAGTGTGATATGTATTGTGCTTGCTTTCCGTTTACTAGCTGTTTCTTTTCTTCCTCGCTCGTGCTTAGTATATACTCCCTACATGTTGGTAAAAGAAGTCGTTTTAGACAAGGTTTGGATCAAACATTGGGAATATAAATCATGAATAACTTTTAAGTTGTTGAGTTTGAAAATGTGAAAATAATATGAATAGATTTGTCTTGAAATATACTTTCATAAAAGTATACATATATCACCTTTGAATAAATATTTTCATAAAAAATGAAGTCAAAGTTATGCTTTGGAGACCATTTCGTTGTCTAAAACGACTTCTTTTACCAACATGAAGGGAGTATCCTACCATTTCCTAATATACATATCGACTAGCACAGCTTTTCCACTTTCCCAAGACTTTTTTTTCCTAAAAAAAGCAAGCTGCCATGAAGGATGTCAACCTGTTTGTTTTTTTCCCTAAAAAAATGGCACAGATAGAGGGAATCGTTAGATTGTTCCTAACTTCTTTTTTAGGGTTGGATTGCATTGGACCGTCTAGTCACATGTTCTGTGCCTGTGTGTTTGTTACTACTGTATACCAAAAGTTGCTGAGCCTTGTTGTCCTCTGCTCCTTCCGTCCACCGAAAGTGTCATTTTTTTTTTGACTTTTTAGACTTCTGGGTTGACCGATCGTATTATTCAAAATTTTTATATAAATATTATTTATTTTGCTATGACTTATTTTATTATTAAAGATACTTTAATAATAATTTATTTATTTTATTACTTATATAAAAAAATTTTAAATAAGACGAACGGTCAAATAAGAAGTAAAGTCAGAAATGATACTTTTAGTGGAACCGAGGGAGTATTTTACTCCGTACTAGTTTTGCTGTATTTGTTTAGTTCAAGTGCCAGGAAATCTCTTTCTTGATTCAGAGCAAAATATAATGATCAAGAGTAGATAGTAGTTGAGTGTCCATGACCTCGTTATAAGGCCTTGTTTGGATCTTGTAGACAGTAGTTGTCTGCTAACAATTAGCTCTTTTGGATCCAACCAAGTACACATAATAGACTAGCTAATTATTAGTTGGACGTCTAAAAATAACAACTATCTCAATAAGTCAATAGTTGGACCAAATCAGGCAATAACAACTAATAGGTGGAGAAATAACAGAAACCTGCTAATAATTGTTAGGTGGCTAATAACTGTGCATCCAAACACCCTCTAGCTAATAGTTAGGTAGCTAATGGAGCCGTTCGGCTGTGCTGATAAACCGGCTGAAAAACACTGTTGGCTGATTTGTTGTGAGAGAAAAATATTGTTCCGGCTAAAAAAACAAGCTAAAGTATAAGCCGAATGAACAGGGCCAATATTAGATTCTCTCTGTCTAGAAAAGAATACATCTACAGGTTGCGTTTTAGCAGAAGTGGTTCACGTTTGACCAAATTTCTAGTGAATACTATTTGCATTTACAGCTCGAAAATAATTTATTATGAAAATACATTTCGTAATTAATCTAATAATATTTATTTGATATCATAAGATACTTTTTAATCTAATAATATAATTGACTGAACTTATGATACTAAACTATAATACTGTGCTAGAATTACATTCTTTTCTGGACAGAGGGAGTATGAGCTAACTATTAGGAAATACACGCAGGGCCTAAGTTTCTCGCCCCCTTCCTGTTTCAGACCTATCTATTAACTAGTTATCTAAGAGAAAGCGTGCAGCTTACAGTTAAATTTTAAACAGAGGGCATTAGTAGACAATAAAATTTTCAAACTGTATATACTCAGAAATTTTGTTCAGTGATCTATATATAGCAGTTGCTTTCAGCTACAAAGTCAAATTCTCTTCTGATCCAACATAACAAAGCAATTAGTTCTTGAGCCATCTACCTGTTCTTATCCATTTTTTAATTTGCCTACTAATCTTGTTCGTTCGATACTTTTAGCCTAACTCTTTTTAATTAATCACTGATGATAATACATATACGGTACCATCAATCTGTAGGTGGTACAGTACAGTGGTGACAAGATGAAGACCTCCCTCTTCCTCGTGCCGCTGCTCATCGCACTCCTCTCTGCGACCGGCCCTCTCCCATCAGCTGACGCTCTCAACGTGAAAGGCCGCCTGGTCAAAACCAAGACCTTCCTGTCGCCGCCAATCTTCCTGCGCCCCGGCGACGTCGCCGACAAATACTACCTCGACATCGCCTTCCCGAGAGGCCACCTGGCGCTCAAGAGCTTCAACGGCGAGGTGGTCGACGAGCACGGCGTCCCGGTACCCCTCCACGAGACGTACCTCCACCACTGGGTCGTGGAGCCCTACTACGCCGCGAAGGACGGCGCCGCCGCCGCGGCGGAGGGCCGCCCAAAGATGATCCCGGCGCGGAACTCCGGCGTGTGCAACCACACGCTGGGGCAATACTACGGTCTCGGGTCCGAGACCCGGCGCACCGCCACGTGGGTGCCCGACCCGTACGGCATCGAGATCGGCGACCCGTCCGCGCCGCCGGTAGGGTACGAGGAGCGGTGGCTGCTCAACGTGCACGCCATCGACACGCGGCGCGTGGTCGACAAGCTGGCGTGCACCGAGTGCCGGTGCGACCTGTACAACGTGACGGTGGACCAGCACGGCCGTGGCCTCCCCGGGGACTACGCCGGCGGCCTGCGCTGCTGCTACGACGAGACGCGGTGCGCGGTGGAGGAGGGCGCGTTCGCCGTGAACGGCGGCGAGCCCAGGAAGGTGTTCCTGCGCTACACCGTGATGTGGCAGGACTGGAGCGACGCGGCGGTGCTGCCCGTCAAGATCTACATCTTCGACGTCGCCGCATGCAAGGTGGAGTACCAGGTGGAGGAGTGCGCCGGTGCCGGGAACGACGGCGGCGAGTGCGTCCACGTGCAGAAGGCCACGCAGGTGCTGCCACGGGGAGGCGACGTCGTGTTCGGCGTGGCGCACCAGCACTCGGGCGGCATCGGCGCGTCCCTGCACGGCGACGACGGGCGCCTGCTGTGCGAGTCGACCGCGACCTACGGCGAGGGCCAGGAGGCCGGGAACGAGGCGGGGTACATCGTCGGCATGTCCACGTGCTACCCGAAGCCGGGTGACGTGAAGGTGCGCGACGGCGAGGCTCTCACCGTGGTGTCCAGGTACAGCAGCGAGCGCCGGCACACGGGCGTCATGGGCCTCTTCTACATCCTCGTCGCCGAGCACCAGCAGCAGCCGCCGCCGAGCCTGTGCTTCAGCTTCCCGGTCTCATGTGAGCAAGCTAGCTCTTTCTGAATCTCACGTTTCTGAATTTGCTTTCTCTCATGCATCTTGGCATCTTGCGATCTGAAACTCGGCAATTTCAACGGCATTAATTTGGACAAATCTGGTTTCTTATGTTCTCTCTCTTCCTCCAAATGTTAATTGCAGGGTGTCTACCGTCATGGCTGTCGAGCAACCTGTGAGAGTCTTTGTTGTTGAATGGTGCAAGAGCTATGCCTTGAAGAAGTAGAAATAAACTACTGTATGTTCTAGTAGTAGGCTTCTAGCAAGCAGCCAAGCATGCAGGCCATCGAGCTGTTGTGCTATCTTCAAAGAACCATCAGCAAGAGTCTCCTTTGATGACCTGTAGTAAGGCTGTAACACACTGCTAATAGTAAGCTGGGTTTTGCAGTAGTAGCAAAAGAACTGTTCTCCTTACCATTCCTCTTGCACGGAGTTTAGCTACTGTAAGCTAGAACCAGATGTACAATCTCTTGTACAAAAACAAAAATAAAAATACTGAGATTATACGTATCTCTCTGTTTCAAATTATAAGTCGTTTTAACTTTTTGCTAACCATGCTTGATGTAGTAAAAGATCTCTTGCTAGCGACACCTCGTTAGAAACATATAACAAAGCTAATAGCGTGCTAGTGCAAGCAAAGCAACGGTCAGTCTACTCTACTATTGCTATATATAATCACCTCACTAGCTTCTTTTGGAAAATGGAATGATGAAACAGATGACGTGCACAACCGGAGAAAACGAAGTCTGCAGTTGAGTTTTCCCTACCGTTGTTGCCTACTCCTTGTCGCGGATAAATTTTGCACTGAAGACGACGAACTGAAATTGCCTTGTTGTTGTCAGTCAGACTCAGCCATCGCCCATCAGTCGAGTACCACGTTGGCTTTTTGACATCTTTATTAATTCTTTAATTAATTAATTATTATTGCTATATATAATTTGTGAAACTGATCCGCCATGATGCATGTGTCGCCGTCCGTGTGCACACGTACATTGTCTGAACCCTGAAAATTGCTCCCAATGCGAGGAGGCGCGTGCCTTCGTCTCCAAGGTTTGGCAGATCGTTTCATTTCCATCGGCGGACAGAGACCGGCAACTCGGCGACGTACGTGGTGGTGTAAACTTACGAAAATTGGGCAGGACTCCTATGACTTACGAAAAAAAGGAATGATGTAGAGAGGAGGCGAGTTTGATTCGTCTATACTAGTATGTCGACGTCAGAATTGCAACCAGAGGGCCACCGTATTGGCGCGCTGGCGTGACGAGTGATGCGGCTGCCTCGATCTACATCATCCACTAGCTAGGCTAGCTACAGCCAGGAAGAATAGTACTCCACTACTCCTATTCTTTTTTTTTCGAGACTATTTCTATTCGATTACACGTACTGTTAACATCGGAGGTGGTCCGAATCACACACCAGAAATGGTATTGGACGCCCGGACCGCTATGGACCGGAGAACGCAGCAAGATATCACTCTTTCGTGGTGAAGCACGGAGAGGTTTACAAGTAAACCACCAAAGGATAATCAATCGTGCTTACGTGACGAAGAACCGGCTAGTTTTCAGGCAAACTAACAAAGAAACTGTCGAAGCTCTCGCCCGGGAGGGACCCCGTCAGGGCAAGGATGTCGCCGGGTTGCCCTAGGTTGGCCGGCAAGCCTAGGACGTCATCCTTGGTCGTGGATCAAAGGATGAACAACATTGAGGTTAAAGGAAAAGAGAAAAGGGGTAAAAGGAGTAGATTGATTTGTTTGTACGACGATTGGATAGATGGGAACTCAATCGGTCATGATCCTCTCATGTATATAGAGGGGGTGGTCTTATCTCAGTAACAAACCTCTCCAAAGCTTATTTTCTAAGTTTCCCATGTCCAAAAACCGATATAGAAACAAATCGGTTTTTGAGTTCTGAAAGTCAGATTCGGAATAAACACCTACTGGTACTTTCGGTCAGACTCCACTGTTAGTATCGGTCCCTACTGGTAATATCGGTCAAGGATCGGTAGTACCGGTAGTTCATTTTCACGCCAAACTGCGCCACCTATCACCATCCATCGGTAGTACTGGTCTCGGACCGATAGTTTATATCTACGCCAAACCTTCTCGGACCGATAGTTCATATATTTTCTCGGAGCCATAACTCTCTCATCTGGACTCCAAATTGGACATTCCATATATGTTTTTTTGACCACCTCGACGAGAGGAACGCAATGATGAAGACCGTTACACATTTTGACAACTTCACAAAATGAACATTTTTAGTTGTCAACACGTACTCTCTATCCCTAATAAGATCCTAGGAAGATATATATTAGACGTACGTGCAGGTTTCTAGTACTGAAATTATATTAAAAAATACTTATCTTTATGTGCTCGCTCTAACAATATCCATACATAGTGATTACTTTATACACTTTTTTCATTCATATACATAGTTTTTTCTTCCTGTGTATGTATTTAGTTCAAACCCTAGCATGATCTATAGTGGTTTATATTGTAGACCATGTCTCGTGACGTCATAAATATAGATTTTGACTTTGAAATTTGATCGTATTAGTCAGCTTGAAATCTTGTATATATCCACTACTTAATTCGAAACTCTTATGATTACTATGTTTTTTTTGTTCAATTTATATTTTTATCCAAAAACGATTTTATGTCCTAGACTACACTCTTAATTAATTGCTATGATCTATGCATAAATGTTCGTTTAAGCCCGCATCGTTCAAGCCACTCAAAATCAGCTATATATAGAGCTTGAAGTAAGACTTAGGAGAGGCCAATTGTGCTAAACTCAAAAGAATGTTAATATTTAAGCTTAACAATCTCCGACTACTCCAAATGAATTTACAGACTTGCTAGCACCCGAACGTCCATCCGGGGTGCTAACGTCCTGACGCTGCCGCGTAGAGGGAGCAAACGAGCGCATAGTGCGTTGGCTCACGAGGGAGCGCACCAGCAGTGGGCCCACGCCGTCCCAAAGTTGTCCGCGTCACCGGCCGCTTCTCACACGCATCCTATGTGCAACACCCGATCTACTTTTGAAACATCCAGATTCAACAGTTGCAACATACAAAAGAAGACAAATGAAATACTTAAAAAACATATGAAATACTTGCGAAAATGCCTGAAAACATTTTGAAAACCATTGCAAACATATGCAATATCCAGATGAAACACTCGCAAACATACGTATAAAACACCTGAAAATACTTGAAACATATGCTTACAACATGCATGTATATGCAATATCAAGATAACACACTTGCAACATTTGTCTGGAACAGATGAAATAGTTGGAACATACACTTGAAACATACGTGTATAGCCGTTATAACATGTGCAACATTTCGATCTACTTTTGCAACATCGATATACAATACTTGCAACATACCTCTGAAACATCTGAAACATTTGAAACATACTATTACAACATGCGCTTTCAGTGTAGCATCTGATTGCTGCTTGGACGAATGGAGACTCGTCGACGTGGAGCTCGACGCCGGCGCAGAGCTCGATGCCGCAAAGTGGCGTGGAGGTCGCCGGTGTGGAGCTCGGCGGCGGCATGGACCTCAGCAGGGGTAGGGGCAGGCGGCATGGACCTCAGCTGCGACGAGAGGTGCGAGTCTGAGCGGGGGCATGTGGCGCGGGCGGGCAGCGGGGACGCGGGGCGGGAACGGCGTGGCCAAGGGCGGGGTCTGTCCAGGAGAAGAGGCGCGCAGCGAGTTGAGCGAGCGGGCGAGGCACAATACGAATGGGCGACTTATGTGGGGTCCGTCCGGACGGACGGATTTCCTATATAAGCAGCACTACCGATGAATTTAGGCCCGTTCAAGCGCCAAGTTAGGTTAGATCAGGTTTTGATCGAGCCAAAGAAAACATGATTATTGGATGGTCTAATCCCAGTCTGTAATGTCTCTGTCCCAACATCGGGCAAGATTTTTAGCCCACGCCCACTCGTCCATCAGGTCAAAGTATAGGTTCCAATTTTCCTATATCAGTTCTGATTTTCATATTGGTAAGAAGACCGGATCTGCTCCGCTAGCCCGTGATAAAGTTCATTGCATACTCCCTAAGGCTGTCTGCAGTGGGTACTCTAAAGCGATACTCTAAAGCTTTAGAGTATGAATATAGGGCCTGTTCGGCAGGCTGTTTTTTTGGCTTATAAGCCAAAAATACTGTTCCACGGCTGATTTGCTGTGAGAGAAAAACACTGTTCCACGGCTGATAAGCCGTGCTGATAAGCTCAGCCGAACAGGGGATAGAGTAAAAACTGCTGCACTGGGTACTCTAAAACGCTACTCTATATTTTTCTATCACTCTATATATAGCGTGGTGCAGTACGTACTCTATCCATCGCGGGGGGCTCATGGCTGGCCAGCAGCGCGCGCGAGAGCTGCTGAGGCAGCGTCATAGTGGGCAGTGGCGGGCCCCACTGGCTAACCAAAGGAAAAATGCTATAACTCACAAACCAAAAATCCAAATTAAATTTCGATTGCACCATTAAATTCGTCTCAATAAATTCTTCAAAACTAGATCACACATGGATATATTTAGATAAAGTGACCAGTGTGTCCCACAGTGAATAGAGAATGTAAAGGATGGATGGTTGCGGAAGAATTGAGTATAGAGGAGAGAATCTTACTGACTAGAACATATAAAGAATGAATACAGAGATCATGAGTGCGGACAGCCTAAAGCAATCCGCAATTCAGCAGCGTGCGTGTGAACGTCAGCAATGAGCTTATAGCACGCACTTTTGAAAGGACACTTTTCAAAAAACGTCCAGTACTCCAGTTCGCTCCAGCATAGGTGAGCAGCACTCCTTTTTTCCACCATCCACGGATACATATTTTCTTTCAGAATAATTTGGAACTTCCGTTCGTCTTTTGACTTTGACATTACTGTTGGAGACGTCAGCACTCAGGTTAATACTTGCACGACAAGGCGATGACATGTACAAGAACAGTGTTGCCAAGTGTGCATGTTTTGACTAGCTTTTAAAATAGTACTCCGTCCATTTCAATTTATAAAATCGTTTTGACTTTTCTAGATACACAACTTTTATTATGTATTTAGACAATCGTATATCTAGGTGTACAACAAAAACTATGTAACTAAAATACCAAAACGGTCTATAATATAGAACAGAGGGTGGTAGCTCGCACCCTTTGCAAACGGAAATCTACAATTCTTCCTCTGAAGTTGGGGTGGGATGGGAGGGGGCTGCTAGGTCCGATTGGGCGGACGGTATTCTGGTGGCTTCCCGCCCAATTGATTCCCGCACAACTGGCACCGTCACGCCTGCGATTTTCTCCACGAGCCAGGCAGCGCGCGCTTTAATGGGCCGTTTTGACTGCACATGGTCTCGTCTGGCCCATCCCGCGTGGCTCTCACAGCCCACCACTTCCACTCCATTCGCAGCCCACTTGCTGGCTGCTGCGCCGCGTCGCGTGGCTAGCGTTGGGACTTGGGACTTGGGATGATGTTGCTCAGAAAAAAAAAAAAAAAACAAGAGCAGACGTTGGGATGATGGGAGTGGTGACGACGAGGACATCCATGCATGCATCATGCATGATGGCCTTGCCACCAACGAGTTTGATTAGAAGCATATCCTAGTCTACAAACTGATGTTCGTTTAAGCTCGTACGATGTGTCGGCGTGTCGCTCCTGACGACTGAAGAAGAACTAGGCGCGCATGTGCCCATGAATCTTTGTTGCAATATAAATCGTTGGCAGAACCTTTGGAATCGGTTTGTTTTCTAGTAGCACCGTACATTTATACATGGACTCAGATTAATTACAATGTCGAATCATATATAGCAGGGGCATAATCTCTGTAGATTTATAACAATAATGCAGGGGCACGCGCCACTCGTCCAGAAGAACGCAGCACTACGCGTCGGGCCCTCCTCCCGTTTTGGTCACGCCTTTAGTTTTTAGTTAGTACAACCTTACTGCTCCACCACTAGTTGGTGATTTGTGTTAAGTGTTCCTCCAAGACGTGTACGGCTCCTCGCCGTGACACTCCTTGAGCATGTAAAACTTCCCACTTCCACTTAGTGAAACACGTGCCAAAGCACGCTTTCGAAAAAAAAAAAGAAGAACGCAGCACGTAGGTCTCGTCTCGCACACGGAAGAGTAGCAAATGTATATCACATCAACGCATAGGGATGAGAGAGAGAAATATTTGAGAAAAAATATTAGAAAATAGGAACAAAAATAATTTGTGAATATAAGAAAAATATAAAAAAAATAGATGCATCATATGTATACTACTTGAACATCACAAAAATTCGAACATCTCATTTATACTACGTGAACACCGCAAAATACATCGTAGAACATCACATGTACTCCCTCCGTCCCGCATTGACCATCGCTGAGGAGTAGTATTTGAATGTCCAGATTCCCTGCGTAGTGCATGCACCTGGACTCCTCCTCTGCCAACGTTCAGAGAGTCTCCAGTGAACCTATCTAAAAGCTAAAACGGCAGAAGCAAAGGGACAGAGGGAGTATGTATATTACATGAACATCACATGTATCTATTATAAAAAAAACATCACATGTATACTATGTGAACATAACAAAATACATATAGAACATCGCACGTATACTACGTAAACATCACAAAACCTCATATAGATACTTTTTTTCGGGGCTCATATGGACACTACATGATCATCACATGCATGTTACGTGATCCTCACGTGCATATTATATGAACATCATTGAATATATAATAGAACATCACATATATACTATATGAACATCACAAAATAAAATCATAGAACATAAATAGAACATCTCATTTATATTGCAGAACATCTCATTTATACCACTTTGAACATCCTAAAAGGCATCGTAGAACATCACTTGTATACTACGTGAACATTACAAAATACAGAATAGAACATCACGTGTATACTATATGAACATCCCAAAAGTACATTTAGAACATGTATACTATATGAATATCACCTGAAAGCATCATAGAACATCACATATGTACTACATGAACATCACATGTATACTACATAAATATCACTCAATACACATAGAACATTACATGTATACTAAATGAATATCACATAATTCTTATGAAATGTAGAAAATTTAAAAAGTAAACATAAAAAATAAACTACTTAATTAAAGTAAAATAACAAAGAAGAAAAAATCTAGAGAAAAATTAAAATAACATCACATAGATAGCATTCGAACAACCTAAAAATAATAAAATATCTCACATGTATTATGTTAATAATCAAATATATAAAACAAAAAATCACATTGGTACTATGTGAATATGTTGAGATATATCATACAACATCACATGTATACTACCTAAACAAGAAAAAATGAAGAAAATAAAAAAACATCACATAGATACTTTTTGAACAAACTAAACATCTTATGAGTACTATGCGGATATTAAAAAATAATCATAGAATATCCCATATATAATACATGAATACTCGGAAACACATCATAGAATATTATAGACATACGACGCAAACGTCACATATATCTCATTGAATATAAAAAAAGTAGAACATGAATATTATATTACGATAACACAAAGAAGGAGAAAAAGAAAATAAAAAAGAATAAACGAAATAAAAAATAAAAGATCAATAGAAAAGGGAATGAAAATGAAATAGAAGGAAAATAAAGAACATAAAATAAGCTCATCCGAGCTTGGACGCGTGTGGGCCACTAGCTCTAGTCTCTGGACACGGTGCGTTAACTTTATAGTCCATATCATCAACGGAAAAGTAAAACATAAATGCATAGTAAAAGAAAAAATAAATAAAATAAATATTTAAAAAGTTAAAGAAAATAAAAGGAAGAAAGAAACCACACAGAAAGAAAGAAAAAAGAGAAATAAGGAAGGAAAGAAAAAAAAGATAAACATACCAACTTGGGAGTCAGCATAAAAAACGAAAATAGAATAAAATAGATTAAAAGAAAATAGAAATAAAAGAAAGACAAAATTAAATAAGTATAAAAAGGAAATATAAGAAAACGGAAAATAAATATAAGAAAAGAAAAAGAAACGAAACACGTACCTGGGCTCTCAGAGGCCAGAGAGCATGCGCTGCTCCCTCTACTAATCGTTATTGAGCGGGAAACAGCAGCCAGTCAGGCACCGCCAACTGAGCGCGCGGGAAATAAGTGCTCGGCTCACGGCTCCCGTCCGATCGTTCGGATAGGATGATTTCCGGGATGGGAGGCCATGTCCGCCATCACACGGGAGGTGATGTTGATGAGCTCTTCCATGACCATGAGCGTCTTCAAATGGAACTGTGTGGGTCTCAAATGGCACGACGCGCCATACTCGGTCCACCCGACCTTGAAGAGTCCACGGACGCCCTATGGCGACTGTCGCCACCACCTATAGCGAATATGAACTCAATGCCATATCTATTTTAGTGATTGTAGTAGACTTGAAAAGATACCATAACTAGTAGAACTAATGTGCCAGCAAAGATGTGTTAAATATATATTTCTCTACATCACTCTCTTCTCTCTTTCTTCTCCTTATCTCTTCACGTGCAATTGTGCATGCATCCCATCTACATCTCTCTCCTCTCTTCTTATCTCTCACAGCGCGGTAGCCATGGTCGCAGCACGCACACGCATAGGTCATTGGCGTGGGCATGGCAGTCGTGGCAAGGCAGCTAGGGCCGGTGGCGTGGTGCCATGCCGAGGTACACTATCAGAATCATGAACCTTGAGTGTCAAACATCGCCAGGAAAAAGGCTAATACCGCCAATGAAATAAACCTTGGTTATTATTAATCGTCAAGGATATTCCGTTAAGGATAGAGGATAAGAGAAATTCATTTCATTTGCGATTTTGATACTCAAGGATGATTTACTTGGAGGCTCACTGCCAAGAAAAATAGAACTACACTAATTTGCCAAAGTGACAAGAAAATATTTCAACCGCCAAGTAAATTTATTTTCTTAAGGGCAAATAATCTCCAAGGAAACGTTCTGGACGGGCAAGGTAATCATTATTTCCTTAGCTGCCCTTCATCTCCAAGGAAACTACAGTTTTCCTTGACTATCGTAACCGCAAAGGTAACTCTCACTTCTTCAAGGGCCGACCCCCAAGCAAATATATATAAGCAATAAAAAATAATTGCAATAATCCATGAATTCTAATATTCTAGTCACTAAATTCAATTAACAAAATTAAACGTTTTATTATAGACCCCAACCATGACATCAGAAATCAGGAAAACGCACATGACCAAAGCAAAGCCTTTTATATTCCAAAATCTTCTGACCTTTTAAGTACACCATAGTTATATTTTGATAGACACCAACAACATTGATCGAGTCTGTAAACCAAATTCTGCTAAAAGGTCATAATTAATTACAATTACAATTAGCAGTATGAGCAGACTGAGTGCAACCATGGGGTTGGTTGGTTGGTTGGTTGGTTGGTTCCTCTCCTCACCGTCTTACTCCCTTGCCCTTGCTCAAGAAGCGGTGGCGCTTCAACCTCTTCTTCCGGATCACCACGTCTGGGTCTGGCTTGAAGTTCTCCGAGAACGGCATGCCGAAGAGGCTGAGCAGCTTCAAGGATTTATGCCATGGATGAGGAAGACGGGTCCCTTCCTGGATAAGGCCGCTAAGCCAATCCAGTGGTTCGGCGTTGGGCCTTCGGTAGCCGTGTATTCTGGATTTCAGCCCATCGAACAACCAGAGAAGGCCGAGGACCATGAAGCCCAGCACAGCGATATGATCTTAATGGACCCTGGCGTTATGAACCTCAAATCGCGATTAACACCAGCTCTTTAGCTGAGGAATAGTACCACATCGCAGGGTGAGAGGCATAGAGGCGGTGAGGCGTGTAGAAAAGAAGGGACATGGCCAACATGGCAACTCATATCTTTCTCGGCCTTTTGCTAAGAAAGAATAGTACCACATCGCAGGGTGAGAGGCATAGAGGCAGTGAGGCGTGTAGAAAAGAAGGGACATGGCCAACATGGCAACTCACATCTTTCTTGGCCTTTTGCTAAGAAAGATTAAGTGTAAGAAAGATTAAGTGTAGCGTATGTTCTTATCAGTTTAATGTCTGATATACGTGAGACATGTGCTCACAATGATATTAAATTTATTTTTTGTGGAGAGGAGAATCTAATATGGTAGCTTGCTATCAAAGTTCAGCTTGGGCTTGGCGCACCCAAACAAATTGAATTTAAGTTTGAATGTTAGAAGATAAAAGATATAAAAGAAAAGATCTTTGCTAAGAAGCAAAATTTATTCAATTATTACAAATTACAAAATATAAACAATTTCTAAAATTGAGTTATTAATTATTCAATTATAAAATATACACAATTTCATATTTAAAATTTGAATTTATTAAACTAAATTTATCTCATATGTGGGGGCATAATATTAAATTTATTTTTGTATAGGAAGGGCTTGCTACAATTTGGGGCCTTGAGTGAGTGTCTTTTAGCGATTGCACTACCGGCCGGCACATCCATAGCAAATCAGAATCTCTAGCAATTCTACACAAAATAAATCCTCTATTTGTATGTTTAGGTAGTCTCCCATTCTGGTAATACTTTTTTATATATTTTTTCAGCAATACTACCAAAAATACATTCTGCTCTGTTCGCTTCGCTGAAAAGACAAAATACGGTTGAAAAGACAAGCGAACAGTTTAAGAGCACCTGGCATGTGAGATCCATACGTCATCCTCTCTTTGTTCTCTACGTCATTGAGGAACTCTGCCAGACAGAGGGGAGGCGGCGGCGTCGGGACGGCAGGGAGGAGCCCGGGGAGTCGAAGGCCGGAGGAGAGGTCGCCGGGGAGCCGCGCCCGCCGGCATCGAGAGGCCCGCGGCTCCAAGCAGCGAAGGACAACGTACGACCCAAACCAACCTGCATTTCAGCAGCGTGTAAACGTCAGCAATGAGCTCAGTCGTCGGAGACAAATTATTGCATGATCTAATATTCCAGTAGTTAAAAAGTACTCACCTGGAATAGAAAACGTCCAGTACTCCAGTTCACGCCAGCATAGGTGAGCAGGCACCCTTTTTTACTGAATAATTTGACAGTTTCGGTCGTCTTTTGGCATCGCTATTAGTCTGTTAGAGATCTATTACATAGGTGAGCAGGCACTCCGCCGATTAATTCTTGCACGCCACAAGGCGATGACATGTACAGGAACACTAGTGCGTATGTGTTGACTTCGACTTTTTTTTAAAAAAAACAGTAGCTTCATCCCTTTGCAAACGTGACATTACAATTCTTCCTCCTCTCTATCTCTCCATATTTTTCTGACCGTGCTCAACACCTCTAGGCTCACCAGTAGGTGTCCGTATTTCCGTATTCTGGGTCATCAATTGTTCCTTGTACTATTGCATACATTTATATCTTGCTTTCAGACATCATGTTGTCCTATGCATAAGTTTTTGTCGCTCAAAACAATTATTCCGTAGTAAACTAACAGTTGAATTACACATCCAGTATTTATTTTGGCTGGGTCGTCAATTATTTCTTGTACTATTTTGTACATTTATATCTTGCTTTCAGACATCAGGTTGTCCTGTGCATAAGTTTTGGTTGCTCAAAACAATTCGTAAACTAACAGTTGAATTACACACATTCAGGCCTTGTTTAGATGTAAAAACTTTTCACGAAAAACTACAGTAACGAATCTTGCGGTACATATATGAAGTATTAAATATAGACGAAATAAAAAACTAATTGCATGTGTAAATTGAGAGACGAACGTTTTGAGCCTAATTAGTCCGTGATTTGACACTAAAGTGCTACCGTAACAAATGTGCTAATGACAGATTAATTAGGTTTAATAAATTTGTCTCGCAGTTTTCAGGCAAGCTATGTAATTAGTTTTTTTATTAGTATCCGAAAACTCCTTCCGATATCCACGGAACATCCGATGTGACATTTTCTCTAAAAACTTTTCACCAACTAAACACAGGTTGAGTGTTTATTTTGGCATGTGGAAAGCAAAGTTTGCTACATATTAGTACTTGCAGACCTCCCTCGCTGTAGGATACTAATTCCTGAGCTTTGTCCATTAATGTTAATGATGGATGCTTCTTTTTGTGTCAACAAATCTCAGTATGCACCCAGCAATAAGCAGCGTTTTTAGTTGGTACACTGGCTCTTGCTACATAGCAATTGCATAAAATAGGGCAGAATCTTTGATTGATCCTGTTCTTGGCTATTGCTGTCACCTCTTTAATTAAGTTTCAAGGTTCATCATATATCTTACACTCAGGCTCAGGTGCATGATGGTGTCATTGCTCTTCGCTACGTGCCTCCAAGCTCCAGTTGACTGACTTCTTCGGCAAGGCGCATATGTGAGGTCAGTATCGGTTCTTTCTCTCCAAACTCAGTTTTCGCGATCCACCCTAAGTTTGAGAGAGAGTGTTAGAGATATGTATGTGTTTGTATATTCCCTTATCTCTATAAGGGCTTTTATACACATTGTACATGTACACATATTGGACTTCAGCCCCTTCTACTGAATTGAGAGTTCTTCGTTTCTCCGCTCTAACATTTAGATCCTCTTGAGCATCCTTCAAAGCCCTATTATACCAAACACAATTACACAAGCTAGCGCTGTCGTAATCATAAACATCGGGCCATGGGCACGTGGTGCACGTGGGCCCTAATGACACGTCCCTATCCCTATTTAAGGTGCAACACTCGTAAGACTCTAGCTCATTCAGACGACCTTCACGGCAGCATTTTTATTTCGCCTCATTTCTGGAGTATGTTGTAGTTCACTTGAGTCTGCATGCGCATGGCACGCGTTTCTTCGCCCTTCTCTCCTCATCTTTAATTTAATCTAATTCCTCAGTTCGCTGCTGCCAGATTAAGACGACGACGAGATGAAGACGGCGGCGCTCCTTGTGCTGATGCTCCTCGCGTTCTCATCCGCCGCCGGCGCCATAGGCGGCGCCCCGCTCCCATCGTCGGAAGCGCTCGACGTGAGAGGCGGCGGCCGCCGCCGCCTGCTGAAGTCCGCGACGTTCCTGTCCCCACCCTTCTTCCTGCGGCCCGGCTCCGTCGCGAACAAGTACTACCACGACATCTCCTTCCCGAGGGGCCACGTCGCGGTCAAGAGCTTCAAGGGAGATGTCGTCGACGAGCGCGGCGCCCCCGTTCCCCTCCACGAGACCTACGTCCACCACTGGGTGGTGCGGCCGTACTACGCCGCGGAGAACGCCACCGCGCGGCCGGCGACGATCCTGAAGCGGAACGCCGGCGTGTGCGAGGGCGACACGCACGGGCAGTACTTCGGGCTCGGGTCCGAGACCCGTCGCACCGCTACGTGGGTGCCCGACCCGTACGCCGTCGAGGCCGGCGACCCGGCGGCGCCGCGGGAAGGGTACGTGGAGAAGTGGATGCTCAACGTGCACGCCATCGACACGCGGGGCACGGTGGACAAGGTAGCGTGCACCGAGTGCAGGTGCGACCTGTACAATGTGACGGTGGACGAGCACGGCCGCGGCATCCCCGGGGACTACGCCGGCGGCCTGCGCTGCTGCTACGACCAGACCCGGTGCAAGGTGGAGGAAGGGCTCGCTGGCGGCGGCGAGGCGAGGAAGCTCTTCTTCCGGTACACCGTGGTCTGGCTCGACTGGAGCGACGCCGCCGCCGCCGCCGCCGTTGTGCCGGTCAGGATTTATATATTTGACGTCACTCATAGAGCCATGCCTGTGGGTTGCATGGTTGAGTACGAAGTGGAGGAGTGCAGCGCAGAGAAGCGAGCCAAGAGCGACTGCGTGCACGTGAAGGTGACCAAGCAGGTGCTGCCGCGTGGAGGCGACCTCGTGTACGCCGTCGCGCACCAGCATGCAGGTGCCATTGGTTCTTCCTTGCATGGCCAGGTATATACACACCGTAATTAACTTTATAGGGAAGAAAAAAAAAACTTGGTCAACGATGATGACGACGTACGACTTGGTCACATGCATGCAGGACGGGCGTCTGCTGTGCGAGTCGACCCCGATCTACGGCGGCGGGGTGGAGGCCGGCGACGAGGCGGGATACATCGTCGGCATGTCGACGTGCTACCCGAAGAAGGGCACCGTCAGGGTGCGCGACGGCGAGGTTCTCACCGTCGTGTCCAATTACAGCAGCGAGCGGCGGCACACGGGCGTCATGGGCCTCTTCGCAGTCCTCGTCGCCGACCGGCCGGAGCAGCAGCCAGCAGCTCCATCATCATCGGTGTCGAGCAACCTGCTGTGAAAGTGTCATTATATGACACTGTTAATAATTTGTTGTAGTAACAAGTGTGCCATTATTATTGTGCCATGGTTGTGCTGGGTGGGTGTCGTAAACATGGAGCAGCAAGCTTAGCTTCGATCGATGTTCGCGTGTGTAATAAACAGGGAGTATCGCTTGTTCGGTTGCTTGCTTGGTTAATTGTCTCCATGGAATCCTGAGCTTCATTACGTGGCAGCTTCTCACAGCTTCTTTTGATCAGCTTCTGGGGTTCGTGCAGGAATCACCAGCTGCACTAGAGGAGTATGTAAGGCTGGACAAGGCACCTCACTGCTAAGAAACACCCAAAGTCGAACACCACGCATATGCAACCGCATACGAGGAATCCAATCACAATAATTGGTGCCATTGAAAAACACTGAACAACGTGGAACTTAAGCACCACCAACACATAAAGAAGCTGGAGGGGATTCCATCCTCTGTTTTTTTTTACCCAAATTAAAGTTCAACACCAGAAATAGGGAGCAGAGCATAGGTGCACGGGCACGACGGGACGCAGAAGAAGTGGCACACCGGAGCAGCGGCATCAGATGGAGCCACGCCGGTGGGAGTGAGCGCGGGCCGTGTAGGGCACGAGCGCGAGTAGGGCGCTCAGGAGAGAAGCCGCGGCGCGAGCGGTGCGCGCGGGAGAGGAGTCATGCGACGAGCCGTGCACTTAGGTGGAGGACCGCATCAACGAGCGAGGTGAGTGGGCCACGAGCCGGAGCAGCGGCGGACAAGCGGCTTCGTCAGCTGGCACCGCACAGGAGAAGTCGTGTCGTTGCACAGGAAAGCCGCGGTTGGGCCACGACCAAGCAAAGGCGGGACCGGTCAATGACGCAACAAGAAGAGCCGCACCAACGGCAGGAGCTTGACGGCGGGGATGAGGTAACCTTAACTCTAACCGGAAAAGCCTACTCCGATACCATGTTAGAGTGGAGAAATGAAGTCTCAATTCAGTAGAAGGGACTAAAGCCCAATATATATACATTTACAATATGCATAAAAGTCCTTATAGATATAGAAATATATACAAACACACATATATCTCTAACACTAAAGACTCCGTACCCTCCTAATAATAACATGAATATTGCAACTAATGCATGTTCGCGAAAAAAAAATATTGCAACTAAGAATATCTAGGCACCAAGTGACATGATGTGTTGACATGATGATGAGCACGGCATTGCTTTCGTTGTAGTTTATGGTCAGTCCAGTCGCCGCAGCAAAATGGTCTAGCAAAATTTTCAGGGCGGCAACATCCTCTGGTTCACCCCTGACGACGATCAGCATGTCGTCAACATATTGAAGAACTAGACAAAGATAATCCAAAGCAACTGGATACCGAACAACATGACTGACTAGATTCTGAAGAGCGTCTTCCACCAAAAGAAACATATAGGGCGATAATAAGTTGCCTTGACGCGGGCCTCTGCAGTTGCTCCAAGGGCCCAGGCATCCGTCACCAAAACTGTCGATTTTGATGTGGCTAGTAAGGGCATGTTTGGATCGTATCCATGACATGCCGCGCTAACTTCTGACATACTACAACGCTGTAGCTGCTATTTGCTTCACGCCTCAACCTAGGCGCGCCGTAGTCCTACGTGTTGTTTTGCAGTTAAAATACGTGCCACAGTTTGCTAAAAGTGTGGCAGACAATTGGTTCGCCGCACTTGCAGCACGCCGCTGTTGAGCACGGTTAGCTGTGCAAGCTGACCAAACAGAGCCTAAGTTTTGAATCCAGTCACACCAGCGCTATGTATCAAAGGCCTTCCAAAATCCAATATTATTACCAAAGCCGAAGCCTTCATCTTGCGGCAATATTGAGCTAATTCAACTGCATACACACGAAGGTTTCAGAAATTGAGCGTCACGGCACGGCAGGAATCCTGTTTGATTGCTGCCAATGAGTCTACAAATCTCCCTATGTAGACGTTGGATTAACACTTTGGCAATAATCTTGGTACAACAGTTTTGAAGGCAAATTAGTCTGAATGCATCAACGGTAATAGCACCAATCTTCTTCGGCAGCGTCACCATGAAAGATTTGTTGATTCTTTCCAATTGCACTGAGGATTGGTGAAAGGCATGCATCAAATCCATGACCTGATGTTTAACCGTGGGCCAGGTAGCCATATACTCCCTCCGTCCTCAAATAGAGTGCATTCTAGCTATTTTCAGACAAAATAAGGGAGAGTGCAATAGACGCATGTACCATTCACTTACCTTCCTAATGTATTGAAATCTGATTCTTTTTTGCATGATTATAGGGTGAACTCTTAGTCTCCTATACAAAATATGGCAAGTACATGAACTACTTTCCTTATACAAAGTAATCACATATTTTATTTAAGTAAACATTATCTTCTTGTTCCCTGAATGTACTATATTTAAGAATAAATTTTAAATGCCAGAATGAACTGTATTTCAGGATGGAGGGAGTAGAAACTTGGCCCGAATCCATCCTGGCTAGGCGCACTATTTCCATTCATGGTCTTGAGGGTAGCAAAGGCTTCTGTGGATGGCGCAGATAAGTTGCAAGTTGGTCGCTCTCATAGAGGGAAGAGCTATTGGACGTCAAAAGCCTAGGATGACGTCCCTGGAGACCCAAGTAGGTTCTCGTAGAATTCAGTTAGTGCTCGAGACTTAGCATCAGGATTAGCAACAAGTACTCCATCGATCTCTAGGAACCTGATGCAGTTTGCACGCATCCAGGCAGTTGCCTTAGCATGGTGAAAGTACCTTGGCTGTAGATCTCATCGACTTCAAGCAGCTCATGATCCGGCTGGCCGCGTCAAGCACATGATCCCTAGATCGCCAAGCAGGCAGAATGGTGAAAGCCCAAGTTTGGTTTTGGAAATTGAGTGACACCAAAGTTGCTAATGTTATGTGATCAAGTGTGATTAAGCTAGGCATAAGCAACATGTGATGGAGGTGGAAATGGCATGGAGAGATGGCCACAAGACCACATGATTTGGTGCATGAAATGATGAGCAAGATCATGAAGGAATGCACATAAAATGATGGACTTGATGATCAAGTGGAGGAGAAGGATCTAAGAGCGCAAGGCAAAGGTATAACCATAGAGTTTTTCTTTTGCCAGTCTAAGATGAGTAGAGAAGTGATTGACCAGGTTTAGGATACATAGCCGACTATCAAGAGGGGCAATCACGGTTAGCTCGGGAATCAAGTGCCACTAGATCAATGTCTTGAGCATATGCATTAGAATCTAGTAGAGAGCTAACATAACGCCTTGAAAAATATTTGTGAAATGCTAACACACATGCACATGGTGGTGTACACTTGGAGGTGTTAGCACATTTTGCGAAGGCGGTGGATTTTGAGCGGTAGAGAGGGGTTTGGGTTCCTCTCTCCCTCCCGCCGAGCTTGCGAGGCGGGATTCGGCGCTTTTTGGGGAAGTGAAACGGAGGCGGAGAAACGGAGGCATAAGTCCGGTGTGTTTCTCACTGAAAAACAGTGACCGGACGCTGGACCGGACGCGGTCCAGGGTGGACCTGCGCGTCCGGTCAGCTCAAGTCGAGGGCAGAGGCGCAGCGCACCTAGGGTTTGTGACCGGACGCTGGTCTAGCCTGACCAGCGTGTCCGGTCAGTTCACCTGGGCGCAGAGGAAAGGCGCGTGACCAGCGCGTCCGAGGGTCCCCGGGACCGGAGTGTCCGGTCGGGCACCCAGAGGAGCAGAGCATGATGTGAAGCTGATCGGACGCGCGGCGCGTCCGATCACATGCGATCGGACGCTTCCGATTGCGCGGGGAGCTCTCTGGACTCCGATCGGACGCCGGGTGCAGCGTGTCCGATCATACGATGAAGCAGGTCCGGTCACGGCAATGGCTCTCTCTGATGCGTCCGGTCACCCTGACCGGTGTGTCCGGTCATCACGTTTTTCACTGTGTAGTCCAGTAACGGTTAGCTGCGTACCCCTTCGCTATAAATAGAAGTTGGCCGGGTTTGGGGGTATCACTTACATTCTTGCTGACCTTGAGACATTCTTTGAGCTAGAGAACAACCCCTCCACTCATCTCTTGAGTGAGATTGAGTGAGATTCAAGTGCATTACTTGAGAGTTGCATTCTAGAGGCACTTGATCTTCGAGTTACTGCGGATTTCTTGTTACTCTTCCATGTTTCTCGACACGGTAGACGGCTTGGAGCAGCGGAGGTGATTGAGCTCGCAATTGGAGATTGTTGGAGCCCTCACCAAGTGTTGTAAGGGGTTCTTGATCCTTCCCCGTGGGAGTTCACGAATTGGATACTCTAGTGGAGCTCGTGGCTTGGAGGATCCCCATCTTGTGTGCGGTTGTGCGGCGCCCGCCGAAGGCTCGACTCTTGATAGTCGATTAGCTCGCGAACCGACAAGTGGGTGTATCGCCACAACGGGGAGTAGCTTGCCGGGAAGCAAGTGAATCTCGGGATAAATTCTTGTGTCGTTCTCTTCCCGACGATTTCTCTTGTGTGATTGATTGATTGGTACTTCTCATCTCTACACGGCGGTATAATCACTCGAAGCTCTTCTCTCGCGTTACTCCTTGAATCTAGATTGTAGTTGTTGTTGTGTTTAGTGGATAGCCTTGTACTAGACTTGTGTAGGTGGCTTGCTTAATTAGTTAGAGCTAGTGCATTTTACTTCGCCACCTTTTATACTAACACTTGTGGTTAAGTAATTCTTGTAGAAGTTTTAATTAGGCTATTCACCCTCCCCTCTAGCCTATTTAGACCTTACAAATGGTCGGAAGGAAAGATTGGTTCCGAAGACAACAGTTTTCATAGCGGAAACGGAGGATTTTGGAATAGAGGTAGACAGGCAAGCAAGAAGATGAGTGTGGTCAGAAGTCAAACGAGGGAGGGAAGAAAGAGTGGCATTTGGAACGGTAGTGTTGGCGTCCGATCGTTTGGATGGACCCCGCGCGCCACGCGCCCCGTCTATATCGCGTCCCGCCCATGATCCTTCCGTAATTAGTATTCTCCAGTCATGCCAAGGGGGTCGCCTCGCCCACAAGTCGTCCATCCGGCAAAAGTGGAAAGAAAATCAATCACCAATTACTCCTCAATCACAAGAATTCCATCCTCAATCACCGCATGCATGCGATCCACATCCGCCTCCTCCTATTTGTTGTGAGCCCCATCTACATCGCATCCCACCCGTGGTCCCCATCGCGTGAAAACACGCGTAGACTTTGCCCCACGTGAAATCCTTCCATCCACATGCAACACAGTATGCATGCCGTTATTTTTTTTAGATACATGTCGCTAGTTGTGTTTGTGCATGTGCGCATGCATGCATATTAAAATAAAAACTAATTTAATTTGTTTGTGCGCATGAGCTCAGCACCGGCGACCTCCGCGTCACTCCATGGCATTGAGCTCCGTGTTGGCGTCGAGCTCCGTATGTTTCATGCATTTCAGATGTATGTTTCATCTAGATGTTGCAAAATTAGATCTGGTGTTGCATATGTTGCAATGCTTATACACATATGTTGCAAGTGTATGTTGTGAATGTTTCAGCTGTTTTCATATGTATATTGTAAGTGTTTTTATCTGTATGTTGCATATGTTGCGGTGATTATACACATGTTACAAGTGTATGTTTTCTTGTTTCAGACGTATGTTGTAGCAAGTGCTTCATGTTGCAGGTGTTTTCATTAGCAGACGCGGGAAGCGGGGCATGCGGAGTGTGTTCATCTGGATGTTGCATATGTTGCATGGCTATACACGTATTTTGTAAGTGTATATTTCAGCTGTTGCAAGCCTATGTTGCAAGCATTTTATTTGGATGTTGCATATGTTGCAGCGGTCATACACATATATTGCAAGCGAATGTTTCACCTGTTTCAGAGGTATGTTGCAGGTTACATCAAGTGCTTTATGTTGCAAGTGTTATCATTAGGGGAAATGCCAAGTTCAGCTCATTGTTGACAAACACTCTATCAAGCCAAGAGCACAGGGACCAGTTGGCCGTTCATCCAGGCATGTTTCTTATTAAAGAGTTTGAGCTCCTGAACACCTAAGCTATGGATGGCATCGTTGAAGGCAGACATAAGGGAGGTGGAAACGTTGTTGTTGTTTTTGTCATTGGCAGACCTCACAAGATTGAAGTCGCCAGCCAGCATCCAAGGACAATGAATTTGAGGCAGTAAATCCAGCAGGTCCTCTAAGAAATCCCGCGAATCCCAGTGATCGGAGGGAGCATAAATATTAGTTATAGCCAGACGTAGGCCAGAGAAGTTGGAAGAGAAGAAAGTGGTGATGGAGTATCGTCTCTGAATGAGAGCCTCAAATGAGAGAGCAGCGTCGTCCTAGGCGGCCACGATGCCTCCCCTGGAGCCCGAAGCGCTATTGTATCTGAACGAGTTGGACAGTTTTGTAGGGAGGAAGGTTTTTGCTTTGAAGGTTGAGATATCTTGGAGCTTAGACTCCTGAATGCACGCCACCGAAGGAGCAGCGGCATGAAGCGCATCGCGAACAATGGTACGCTTATCCAGGTCGCCAAGCCCACAAACATTCCAAGACAAGATCGAAATAGAACGAGCATTAGACCCCATTACTGACAGACAAGGCACCTAAACAACTAGTGACACGAGGTGACAGCAGTTGACAACCCCACCAACGGCAAAACACGTCAGCAAGAGAGTAAACTGGCAGCGACCAACACCATGTAGAACACGAGACTGCCTTCAAAAAAACATAGAACACAAGACAGACCAGGACACAACACACACTGCCACTGCAACTAGGACAAACTTAAGGTAAGGCAGCAAACACAGACAGGCCGAAAGACAGGAGCAGCTGCGAGACTCCATGCGAACAGGTCTGAAACGTTGATTGGAAGCTTGTTGCGAGATAAAGTGCACCTTTTGTTGACCTGCTTCTTCAGAGAAGCCCAACAGCCAGAGGGAGTTGAGCAGAACCTTGCGGTGAGAAGCTTTTGCAGTCATATCAGTGAAGCTTGCAGAAGCCTTGGCCGCCAACGCACTGTGGCGCTCAGGCGCCGCAACAGGGGTCGTCTCCTTTACATAATTACATTCAAGCAGATTGATTTAAAACAACTTAGCACAGTGCTGACAGGCTGATAGTAAAACAGCCACGAACAAGCAATTCGCAGCTGTACGGGAATTGACAATGACCATTTTGCATTTACAGAACCTTTCAAAACTTATGAAGTTACATGGCTATGGTACTTATCTCTTACAAAGCCAGTTGGGTTAAGGGAGCTCTTAGGGCAGCTTTCTTATATTTTACAGAAGGCAGAGCTGCTCACAAAGATGTTTCCCATGTCAAAAACACAAACAGAAACAAGGGCCATCTAATATCTAAATCAGAGGATCTGAAACCTAACAATCTATAATAGGTTGGGCTGGATTGGTGATGCAGCATCACAGAGTCGATCACGAGTCAGATGGCTCGCGTTTCACTGGTGTCTTGATGGGAACCACTTCCGTGGCTGCGGGCTTGGCATTTTGATCGCTGCTGAGGCTGCTGGCGACGACCAGATCGCTGACAACATCGAAGTTCAGTCGTCCGTTAACTTTCTTCCCACTGGACACATTGCAAGTAATCTGGGCATCAGTTATCTGTCGTTGCAAATTGAATGAGCAAACCTTTAGTGAACTATTCTTTTTCTAATTTTACCTGTTTAGGCGGTTATTGATAGCCTTCAGGTCCTTGGAGGGGCTTTGAAACGCATAGGTACTCTCGCCAACACATGCATAGTAGCTCTTTGAGCTTGGGGAGAGCAAAGTATCCATCTGGAGAGTTCAGTTATAAAGTTGTCAAAACATTGATGGAGGATTACCAAAATAGTTTAGTCAGGTGAAACTGGAAAGATACACAACAAATTGACAGGTATTTACCTTCGGTGATCGTAGTGGTGAGACATATACATTATGAGTAGCAGAAACCTTCTTTGGAGACAAGTCAGGAAGGTTTGGAAACCGAGCCAGCCGAGGAGATTCTGGGTATCGACCTGCTGATACAATTAAAAAATTTCAGCAAAGCCTTTATATAGTCAGGACTAGAACGATGTTGCTTAATTTCTGCGTTGGGCGCATACCATCAGCAGAACCTTTTTCCTCTTCTTTCTTCTTTGGACTAGCACCAGATCCTACCTCCACTAACAAAGGCTTGACAGCAGGAATAAAAACTTCATTGTAGAAAGTGATAATATCAACATGATCTTCTCCTGTTTTCTGGCAGGATATAATTCAGTCAGATAAACTTTCAACTCATTGCAAAATTCTTAAAAGCTAAAAACAAGATGGAACTTACCCCATTACGGCTTCTTGGGGGCCAATGAACATAAACACTTCGGAAAACTTGTGGCTTGCATTGAGGTTGTTTCCTGTAGCCGAAAATAATCTCCTTGAATGAAAGTTCCAGTTGAGAGATCTGCGAATTGTTGTCAATAAGAAATTTAATGATTGCAGTAGGAAATATTTTTATCTGTTAAGATTGGAACTTCGACAAATTTATATGTAAGGATGTACCTTGGCAACTCCATATATGCTGCATAGTACGATCTGATCAATGTGCCTGTTGAAGAAAAGACCAGTCTGTTGGCTAAGGATTTGCTGGACAAGGGAATATACTCGCTCCAGAACTTGCTGAGACAGTTGCAGTCTTTCACAGAGACTTCTAATTCTAATGGCTGCGAGTTTTGCTATCTGCAGGGATAGAGGGATATGGCATGAACAGCAAGCATTTTATCTCTTCAAATTACGATGCATCTGAAGGAACACTCACCTTGCTAAAGAACACACCTATTCCTGTCTCTGCGCATGTTTCACCTCCTGCTGCAGGATTCGGTCTTGTTGGACTGCAATAAGAATAACAAAAGGGAAATTTCCACTTAAGCATCCAGCTGAGGCAAGAGTTCACAAAGAAGTCAGAAAGGAATATTAACCTTGCAAAAGCTGATTGAAGAGGTGGTAACTTTGATTTAATAATGTCCTTCACTGGTGATCGAAATGAATTGCTGTCCACCAGCACATTTCTCCTCTCAGTGCATGCCCTTTTGGGAGACCTGACTTCATCTTTATCTACAGGAAACACAATTAACAATGAGGATGTTCAATCACTTATTCACATGATTGAAAAGTGGAAAACCCAAAGAAATACTGCTTTTAACACTTCAGGAATATGTAATAGGCATTATGCAGATGGTGGCTGATAAAAGATACCTTGCAAACGATCCTGTTTCTGGAAGGGAAGAGGCGGCAGGCCACCCAATGAGATATTATGATGTGCTGCAATTGCATCAAGTGATGGCATTGGTTCAGCCAGTAAACCTAACCGGTTTATTTCTACAGACAGTGCCGGCCTAGCAACAATTAAGGAATTGTACATTGATGACCCTTTCTCCCATGCCATGCTTTCCAGCAGCCGTTCCTCAAGAGAATTCAGATGGCGCTTTAACTCTCTTGGGAGTGTATCTTCATGCCGAACAAAACCCTCTATGACTTTACTCAAGTCGAAGGCTGTAATGCCAGTCTTCTCCAACACAGCTGGGAACATCATAGTGACAGTCTTGTGAGTTGCAAGAACTAACTCTGCAGAACATGCAATCATACACCGATGGAAACGTTCATTAGACAAAAGTGATGTAAGGTTGTTCCCACTCAAGATCTGTGACTCTGCCCTACACATAGATTCCAGAACCCTATAATATAGCTTAAGGGCTTCCATTTTTCTTTGCTCTGTCCAGATAGCATCCATCCTATTTGCACTTCGCATATTAGTACAGATCCGTTCACCAAAAGAACTGCTCGTGAATATGGCTCCAAGTATAATCCCAGCTCTATGTGCAATGTCATCTGTTAGATCCTTATCACATGCTGAGAAGAAGCGCAATAGTTCCCCAGAAGGTTTTGATGGAAGGGGAGATACTGTACTCCGAAGCCACTTGGCAGTTGTCATGGCTGTGCTCACTGGAGTGATAGGAGCCATCTTTGAGTTACAAAAGCTGTTTCCTTTAGGAGATGGACAAAAACGTGGAGGAGACATTGGATTTGGGCTTGATATTGATTTTGCAGGTGAGGCCATAACATCATACTTTCTCTGAAATACCACGACATACATATAATTTTAAATAATTTCAAAGCTTTCAAGTTATGAAGCAATGGATGAATAAGCTTGCTCGTTAGTATTACCTTTGTGCCTGGTAAATTAATGGCTCCACCTGAAAGGCTTCCACTGCCAAGTAAACTGTCCTCATCATTAGCAAACATGCGCTCATCTAGCTCGCCTTTTGTGTTAATTGCATTTTCATATTCTTTTTCCAGGATTAGCAGACTTGATTTCAATGAGTCTCCCTGAAGCAAATCCTTAAAAACTGTCAAGCCTTCTGCATTGAAGAAGAAACCTTAGTGAGACTGCAACAGACAAGCTTGTGAAACAAAAATAGTGAATACAAAACATTAAAATCATTCTTGCGTAGCAGGTCTTTACCTGGATCAATGAAAGACAAATTATCCTGTTGGCATGCTGAAGTAGCTAGGCATGGCTTCTTTTTCAGAATATCCATTATGAGAGTATTTGTTTTCTCCAGTGCTTTGCTCAAGTCATCTTCTGAGGTATGATATTTTTCACACAGAGAAGCAATAAGACTGACTCCCCTATCTGACTTCTTAACTGATTCAAAGCAATAAATGGACGCATGAGTTTTATGCCACAACTGCTATAACTAGCAGACCTGATTAGCAAACAGCATCTGTCAAATAAGAATTGATTGCCATTACCAAAGTAGGATGAATCCTTTATATCAAAGTTCCTTAGCCGCACAGGAACATGAATGATAAGTACAGCCTGCAGGCGTGCAAAATAAGCAGTATCCATTACTTTCAAGTTAACTAACAGTATAGATCAATTGTCCTGCTGCAAGTGAAGAGAAAACACTTGTGAAGATCATAGCAGATGTCCTTACCAACACAGAAACCAGTTCATTCGTGGATGTCACAAGATCCTTGAATCTGCTGAATGTTTGGATTCTTAGGACTAAAAAGAGCAACCATCCAAAGCGATAATAATCAGAAGCCTCGTGGTTGTTTGATTCTGAAGAATTGTCTGAACGCTTGCCATCATTTGACAAGAATAGCTCCTGGTATGCACGCTTGTAGTGCCTGAACCAAAGACATGATCACTTAGTCATCAATAGTTAATAATTTGTCCTTTTATAAAGGAAACTATCGATGAGAAGGAAACAGCAAAGCAGGCAGCAGCATAGAAGTTAAGGTACAGTAGGTATTATTGCAAATGGTCTTCAAACCAAATTATATATGAAGCTAGTAACCAATTAAGCACCTGCACTGTATCACAATTTGCTCATATATCGTTGGCCTATCTGAATGGCGTCACGATCCTTAATAATCGTCCATATATACACAAAGATTCAGCAAATGGGGATGATTTTAAAAACATCTAAGCTGAATAATGGAATTTTAGCCTACCGCTTTGAACTTTCTAGGATGCATAAGGTTTAGACAGGTTGTACAAAAGACAAGATAGTTTTGGGATCACAAAAAAAAAACACTCCAAGCTTGGTTATCCAAATATTTATGTTATCAGCCTTATAGGGGACATAAGAATTCTAGTGTAGTACAAGCAGTACAGGATATGCCTGCTCAAGTTACTGTACCAAATATACCTCCAATCCACTGAAACTCAATATTGCATTTACCAAATGCTCCAATGTGATTTCAGTTCAGCCCAGTAAAACTAGTAGTGGATCAACATTCTAGCACAGCAATTTACAAAAACAAAAGCTAGACATTTTATGCTACGAGTAGCCACATCACACAAGCAAAAGCAACAGAAAGTATATATTTTTTAACGCAGAATAGAAAGTATATTTTTACCTGCTTAGCAAGCTTAAATGGACAACATTCGCTTGCAGTTCCTTCAACTGAGCACAAAACAAGGAAATACATTAAGATAGAAAAGTTAAAACATGTTCAATTCTAAAATGGGTTCTAAAACAGGACACTAATTGCATAATATACCTCAAGCCTCTTTTCCCAATCAGAACCATATAGGCCAGTCAGAATGTGTGCAACCTTTAAGCAGAACTGTGGCATCTCCTTGAAAAAATCCACAATGCTACATGGAATCAACAAAACGAATACAGGGATTAGCCTAAGTGAGAAGTGATTATTCCTCAACCAAACAAACCTAACACGACTCTTACTTCAGCTTAGATGCCCTCAAAATCTGGCAAAGTGAGACACTGCCATCTTCCTTGGACCTCCCCGCTTTGCTGAGCCTTGACACACAGTACAGAACACAGGCAGACCAGAACCTCTCGATCTCCTCGGCCTATACATAAATCCAATAGGTAGCAGATATAGGTTTTAGCAATACATTATGGCCCTGAAACTGGATGGAAGAAGCACGAGCTACACCAGAGACAAAGAAAATGCAATCTTACCGATCCGCCGCCCAAGGAAAACACGCTGGACTTGAGGATGTTCTTGGTCTCCTTGAAAAGCTGCATTGCCTGCCTCGTCGTGCTCTCGTCCAGTCCCAGCTTGCTCTGCTCGCCAGCAAACAGCAGAGCAAATTAAAAATTAGGGTATACGAGCATCAGTTATAAGAGAACAGCAGCGGTAAAATAGAACATCACAAGATTATGCATATCTATTTCTCCTAAAAATAGAACAAGCAGGAGTAGTAAATAAACTCACAGGTACGAATCGGTGAATCACTAGTACTGATAAGACATACGAAAGACAGTGTGACTTAAACTAAGTGTATAAAACAAAAGGAACCTTCAAAAGACACTTCATTTATTCGATTTTGAAAGGAGCAGCCGCAAATAATATAAATTAGAAGGAATTCAAAGGGCGAAAAGAAATTCGAAGGATTCAAAGGGCGAGAAATTGGTCGGGATGATCTAAATCAGTGGGGCGAGAGCACTGAACCACCATACCACAACCAGAAAAGCTGACACATTTCCATCCCAAATAGAAGATGCAAAACCAAAGGGGGGCACCAGATCCAGCCCAAATTAAACTCCAAACAAGAAAATCCGCCCAAATCTTCAATCTTCCATGATTTTTTCACGGAGCAAACACACACGAAGCGGCTCGAAGACATCGCCAGTGGGGGAAAAATACGCCTTGCGCAGAAAAAAAAACAAGCAAAAACCCCTTCCCGACGAAGCGGCGCAAACGTACACGTACCTTGCACAGATCGGCGAACCTCTCCTCTGGGGAGGCCGCGGCGGAGGAGGCCCCATCCGTGACCCCCGACCCCGAGCCCGAGCTCGTGGACGGCTTGGCGACTCCCTCCATGTCCCTCCTCCTTCCAAGCACACTGCCAATCAAGGCCCCGAAACCGCTGCCGCGACAAGAACCAGGCTCTCCGGCGACCGGAGGGGAAGGCGGAGGGGGAGCTCTGTTAGGGTTGGGCGGCGGTGGCGGCGGACGAGCGACAGGGGGGCGGAGACGGCGGCGGCTGTTGGGATGCGCGCCAAAAAAGAGTTTCGGACCCAAGCGGCGCGCGCGGACTTCTTATCTGCGGGGTAGCTTGCGCGGCAAAACACAAGCCCGCCAGTCTCGCTGCGCGGTGGGCCCGGTCCTGGCGGGCGGGAGAGGGGAGGGGCGTCGGTTGGTTTTGGCGGGAGAGGCGTCGAGATGGCGGGAGATTGTGGTGGGAAGGGATGGGGTTGGGAAAGGGGTCCGGGTGGGCCCACGTGGCAGGTCGGCGTGTCGGGATGCGGGAAAAAAAAGGTTCTGCTTGATGCTGATGGCACGCGCTGAAACAGTGAAACGTGCACAGTACGAGTCACGGCAAAATGTGCGATGGACCTGCTACCGTGCTATCCTAGTATTATTAGGAGGTTTTTACCTGCACGGTCTTAAAAAAAATTATATTCTTTGTATGGCTTTTTTTCTTGAACTTACCTATATATCTCGAAATGAAATTTTCTTTCTTTTACGGCCTTTCATCCGTTTTTCACATTTGACGGTGTTAAGTTCAAGGTAAAATAACCATTATACCCTGACGAAAAAACTAAAATGTAGATACACAAAAGCTAATGTTTATGATATATAGATACAAAAGAAACATGAAAGTGACACTACAAATTACGAAAATAGAAGTGAAACTCCATCCATTGGCTTGTACAGATGGCTTCTGAAAAATTATCTGTTTTATGAGATGGCTTCTGAAAAATTATGTGTTTTGTAGGATGATACATGATGCATGAGATATATAATATAGCATTACCATTCTGAGACCGCATGAATGACTCAACATTTCAATAGTGCTAATTTTGTCCTTCATGCATGGAGCACCAATTGTCAAAACTTTTACATACATAGATCATACGGAGTATGTATGTAACTAAAAGTTGCGCGTGTTCGGCGAACACACCCTGCACTACACCACGCACCTGAACAAGAGCTCAAGCCCGTCCGGCAGTCAGATCGTGTCGACCAGTGCCCATTGCGCTTGCAGTGCCGCCTCGCCGTCGTGCTGCTCTTCCGGAAAGCCCTGGTGACGCACGTGGACCTGCTGCTCGCCGACCGACGCGGACCGCCGACTACCACAGGCACAAGCCGGGACAGCGCCACCACAACGCGCTCCAGAATGGTGACGATGCGTCACCGCGCCTCCTATAGTGCATGGCCCCGTCCAGCTCGGCAGATGGCCTCGAGCTCGAGCCGGCACGGTGGCGTTGCCTCCTGGCGTCCGCGCGCGCCCTCTTCACCAGGCGCACTTACACGTGGCGCCGTATGAAGCTGCGGTGCACGTGTCCAGCACGTCCCGTGCCACAGCGCACGCGTCCAACAGCGCCACGGAGGTCTCTAGCCCGTCCTCCAACCCGTGGCCCGCGCTGCCGACCGCGCTAACTACTCCATGTGCTCGTCATACATGCGCGCCATGCCGTCCAGTGCGCCGGCCATCGCCGCCGGCAAGGACGACAACGCGACGAGGACGTGCTGGACCACAAGGGCGGCGCCGCCTCCCCCACGCATACCTCGCCGCCCAAGGATGGGATGGGGTCGGGCGGCTGTGGATCCAGCGGCGGCCCCCGGCCCGAGATGCCGTCCACGCCGTCCTCCATTGCGGCGCCCGGAGGATTCGCGGTAGGGGGGCGGGCGACCGTGGATCCGGCTGATCCGGCGGCAGTGAGGCCGCCAGCAGCCCCTGGCCGGAGATGACGTCCGCGCTGTCCTCCATTGCGGCTACCGGGCGGCAGCAGTGAGGTCGGCGGCCTTTTTCCCCCCACACGCGCTAGAGGTGGCGGCCACGTCGGGCTGCTCGCTGGAGGTGACAGCCGCGTTGACCAGCCCCGGCCGCGTGCGCTGCACCAACCGGGCGGCAGCGCCTCCCGCTCAGTCTCGTGTCTTTCCGCCCGCTTGGTCTCGGTCTGGATCGTATGTGACGGTATTGGCAGAAAGACAGAAGGGCACTTTAGAAATTTCGTGTGTCAACCTGTGGGCAAACTAACAAAATACCGTAACAGACTCGATAGAAGGCCATAGAAGGAAGAAAATTTCGTTTTGGGGCCATACATGTAAGTTCAAGAAAAAAAGGGCCATACAAAGAAGATGTATTTTTTGCTACTGTTCACCCCATAAAAAAGGCATATCTTATTTGCTACATGTTAGTTTCTATTGTTTGCTCTTAGGTGCTACTGTTCACCCCATAAAAAAGGCATATCTTATTTTGTTAATGAGTCAACATTTAAATTTGACTATATTTAGACCCTATTTGATTTCTTATAAGAAGAAGAAAAGTAATATAGAAACATGAGAATGAGATCCAAACACTTGGATTTTAGATTGAGATTCTATAATCTAACTATCTATCCTAAACCTCTTATTCCGGGATTTTTACAATGCAAAAAACAGTAATCACTATGAGGATAAGATCCAAACACCTCTCGCTTTTTTTATATATAACCCAGATTATACATTCATTGTCTAGAACCTAGATTCTCTCTATGAGAATCCAACTTCCAAATAGTCCCGTATAGGAAAATAGTATCAACATTTCACCGTGAGAATGAGATCTAAAACAATTCTTTATAAAAATAATATCAACATATACTCTAAAAAATCAATATATGTATATCCAAACGAACTAGGTGGAATCTAGTTAGTTAGGTTTTTTGTGGTAGAATCGTTCACCTAGGTTCGTGTTCTTGACTTGGTATAGATGCTTGCATTTTTCTGGATGCATGCCTTTTTTCCTACTTTTAGTGTGACCCGTCTAATCCCTCTCACCTTCACCTGTCTTATAAAATGGCAAGTCATTTGCCACCCTCCTTAAATATCCCCTAGACAAAGAGTGAAATCGTCAATATATCCTCGAACTCTGGTGGCGGAGCTCAGACTAAAAACTAGCTAAGAGGGGACCAAAATGTCCACTTTAGCTAAACCTAGCGGGGTCAATGAAGCTAACTAGTAGGTTACTAAAGGGGCAAAATATAGGGAAAATTGGACGGTGGGTTGTATCATAGTGGAGTTTTGTTGGGGTCGGGGAAAGAGGCACGTCAACCTCACAAATTTGACAACTGCCTTGGAGTGTTGAACAAGATCTCAATGCATAATGAAGAGTTCATGACAATGTTGAGCCGTTGTGGAAAGCCCTAGGTCGAGAGTTCTACTCTCCGCCTCACTTGCATATATAGATGTGCGCACTGCTTGAAAATGCCCATAATGACGCTTTGTTCGGGTGTCGCTACCTTAAAAACACACACAATATCACGCATAGTCTCAACATTTTTCTCGACCAAAGAAGTTAAGGCTTCTACCTCTCAGATAATATCATGGGAGCGGTTTTTCTTCGCGGTAGAGTTTTATCTTATACTCTTACAAAACAAAACTCCACTGTTTATTTCTCTCAACATGCAAGCTGTCCGACTAGGCAATCCATTATCACACACAATTAACATCCACTAGCTCATGCAATTGTAATGTCCACATCAGCAAGTCATCTATTTATCTCAACATGCAAGCCGTCCAACTAGGCAATGCACTATCACACACGATTAAAATCCATTAGCCTATGCAATTGTAATGTCACGTCAACAGGACACATAAGTATTTTATTGTTTATGTCATCGTACCACGCAATCCACTGATATGTAATTCCCGCAGCAAAGCGCGGAGTATTCTTCTAGTTTTATATAAAAAACAATATATTGTGGTATAAATTTTTCACTAGAAGTTAGGATAATTGTCATAACTGTTCCAACTCTATGCGGAAAGAAAAGCAGTCGTACTAGGACTCTAGGAGTACCTCCTGTCCTCTCTCCTGACCTACGTGTGGTACGACTGCAGAAACTAACGACTCCCCCGACTCTGAATCCTTGCACGGTTGCACCTATCACGACGCAGGCGCACCAAGAGGCAGGAGCACGCATGACATTCCTCTGCTAACTTGTCCTTGTCCAGGACTGGTGGAGCATGCGGGTCGGATCAAATGATCAGGTGGCAAACGGACGCAACGCCTTCGTCGGATTCCGCTTCGGGTGCTGGCTTTTGCTGAGAGCCTGAGGAGACCGCCACTTGCGAGCCTGAGGCCTGTTTAGTTCCCCTCAAAATTCTAAGTTTTTTCACTCTTTCTATCACATCAATTTTTAGCTGCTTGCATAGAGTATTAAATGTAGGTAAAAAAATAACTAATTACATAGTTTAGTTGGAAATCACGAGATGAATCTTTTGAGCCTAGTTAGTTCACGATTAGACTAAGTTGGCATGAGATCGTGCCTAGACTCAAATGTCTCCTTGGTGCCCTCATTCATGGGTCACCCAAGGCCTTTACTAGTTGGATATACTAGTCGGATAGTTTTCTCCTTCCTATCTCGTCCATAATTGTTAATCTCAAACCTCGCCGATGCCTCTTCCGTTCTCACAAGACAGAACTCATTCTTCTCCCCCCTCCCAGCCCACTTTTCTTAGCGGACTAAAGGTATGCGGAACACTAGTTCCAGCCACCTTCTTCAACACCAGTCGCCCAAGCTCTGTCCTCCCTATGGGCACGCCCTGCCCGATCCTCGTATGAATGACATTGCTAGCATTCGTCCCTGCACGGGAGCACACCTTGGCTCCGCCATCCGCTCGGGAGCTCGCCCTTCTCAGCCGAACGCCCTTCTTGGTCAGCCCTCCATGCGAGCTTTGCCCTGGTGCCGATGGTTGTGGTGTCGATGGCGGTGGTGGGTGTAGTAATGACGGTTGCTATGGGTGGAGGAAATGAAAGAAGGGGAAAAAAACATGACTAACAAATGGGTCCCACATGAAGTAAGTACCTTGCTTCAGGGATCCTATTAGAGTTGCTCTTAGACTTAGAAGTTATTTGGATACAAGGGCTATATAAATTATAATTATTAGTTAGCTCAAAATTAGACAAAATTAGCTATAGTGTATCAAACAGGAGGACTACTAAGTGGACTAATAATTATTTAGTTTTCAACTAGTTGTTAGAGTATCTCCAATAGTTTTTAAAATAATAATTGGTAAATCAATGAGTTTTTCGAGTGGCTAAAAAAATGTTGGGAGCATATTTATTAGGTTCCTCCAACAGGTTTTAAATATCGCTCAAAAAAGTATAAGATAATTTTACATCAAGAATCCTAAACTATTTATAATTTACTACAACCACTTTTATACTTTCTCTTTTTGTACACTAGAGCATCTCCAAGAGTTTGGTATATAGGTTTGACATCCTAAAATTTTTGGCAAAATTAGAAAAATACTTCTCCAATAGTTTGGTATCTGGGTTTGACATCTTTGGCAAGTTGGCAAATCTCGGTCGATTGCGCGCATATATGCGCGCGGGGCACCGGCCGCGCATCGTAGTTTTCTCGAGCTTAGCGGGGCTCTTCGTTCGCTTAACGGGGCTCTTCATTCGCTTAGCGGGTCTTTTCGTTTCGTTAGCGGGTTTTTGGGTTTTTGAGTTTTTGGAAACAAAATTTGCCAAACTGTTGGAGATGGGATCTTTTTTTCCTCCCCATATTATTTTGGGAGTTGGCAAACAACAAGATTTGAGAAACAAAATTTGCCAAACTGTTGGAGATGCTCTAATCCTATCCTTATCCTTATTCTTTCCATATCCTTCCACTGACTCCTGTACATTTACATTGAGAACCCTATCCTTAATCATTATTCTTTCCACGTCGTCCTTCTAGCTCTAGATTGGGAACATTTGTATTGGGTACTTTATCCTTATCCTTATTATTTCCACGTCATTCCACCTCCGAACTGGCAAATAGATAGACACATTGGGAACCCTATCCTTATCTTTATTCTTTCCACGTCCTTCCAGCTCCGAAATGGCGATCACATCCTTGTCCTTATTCTTTCTACAGTCCTTCTAGCTCGAGATTGGTGGATCAATAAAAGGCACGCAGATACTTCCGCGCGATTGTATTATTTTTCTCACGTGCAGAAAGTTTGGAGTTAAGTTAGGGAGTTGTCGCAAACTGAGCCTAAATTAGTTGGTTAGGTTTCTTGTGGTGAAACCTATCCACCCGAGTTCAAGTCCTCGACTTGACACGAGTGCTTGCATTTTCCTAGATTTACTGCTCAGAGGGTAGAATTTACGTACATATGTTTATAGGGATGACTGGATGAGTGTGTGTGCGTATTGAGCGTCTGTACTCATGTAATTCACAAAAAAAAAGTTAGAAAGCTATTGGAGAACATGCTTTTTCAATTTGCCAAAAAAGAATCTCGATTGGAAGTGGATTTTGGAAACTCTTGCCAGCTAAAACTATTTTTTAGACCCAACTACTAACAAGATATGCATCCAAACATACCCTTAGATTTGATAATGCATTTTCTTGAGATTTGAGATTGCATTTTCTATAAACCGATATATATATCTCGGGAGTCTAGTCTGAACTGAATGTAAGGAAGTGAGGTTATACGCCGGAAACATTTCTAGAATCAGATAATCAAGAGTCCATCCACTCTGCTGGACCTAGGAAACGTGCATCCACTTCGCGTCTTCGCAGCAAAACTCAACGGCAAAGAACCAGCCTAAAGTAGCATGAAGCTGATGTAAACACCATCTCAGAAACAGAAATCAGGGCGCAGGTATACATGACTTCGAGAACATCAGGGCGCACGATGACAGCCAAGGTAATTCCTCGACATGGAAAAGGCTGCTCATTTGCTCTTCATGCTTGGGTTGGCCTAGGGCAATCAGGTAGTCACACAGCCATCTCCAAATTAACGGACACAATCGCTGTCCATTTTTCTAACCCAATGGTGACTTCAACTCAGAGAAAATGCACATAGCAGTGTAGCAGACACAGGTTCCTGTTATGCTGGTGGATCCTTCGGTTCCGTGGGGCTAGGGTGCTCCAAGTAAAGCTGCATCTTCAGAGGGTCACAGCTAACTGACTTGATGGGGGTAATCTGCGGAGGCTGCATCCACAGCTTGGTGTCTGTAGGAATCCACAGCTGGGCTTCTCGGTCACCATCGGCAGGGAGGGACCGGAAATAGGCAGTGATCTCCCAGCAACCATCTATCAGTATTCAAAATACAAGCATGTTACTCCTTGAGAGATCTTTTGCAGATATATATTCTTGCCTCTTACAGAAAACCTTAAGATGGTAAAAAATGACTTCAAATGATGAGATGAAATTGAGAACCTGATGGAAGGGGTTTGGTAACAGGCTCAGCAACAGTCAACTTGATCAAGAATGCCCGCAGAGCAAACTCCAGGTTTGCCTCCTCTAACTTGGAACAATATGATTGGTTGACTGCAAGCTTGAAGACAAACTTCTCAATTGGTACATGCCCTTTGTCATAGAAGATGACCACAACCCTCTCTACCAATCCCTGGATTGTAAATACAAAAGTCGAGGTTACTGCTAGCTATGAAGTTTCTACAATACTTCTACAATATAGTACTTATCAGAACATCAAGGGATTATCGACAACTGAAAGCTTCATATAAGTGAAGCATGTGGCATTCAAAAATAAATAAAAAAACAAGCGAAGCATGAACAATCAGTAAAAAAAAGGAGACAAAACAAGTAATCCTAAGTCATTTTGCTTCAAAACAGATTGTGTATCAACTATCTACTTTGAAAACACCAAGCAAACAAATTCCCACTGTCAGCTACCCGCTATCAGCTATTTAAAACATTGGTGCAAATAACCTTGGGATTTGAGAGTCTAACAATTTCATTAGTGGTGAGCCTATATTAGATGGGCCTTCACATACTTAACAGTTAACACACATAACTGCAGCAGGACCAGTTAAAACAGGGGGTTAAAGCAAACCTTCTGAATGAAAGGGAGAAGGCCAATAGTCACGGAGTGAATATAGCTAGCAAGTTCAGGATGCCGTGCTTTCTGGACCACTACATTCATGTACCTTCTCCTCTCAAAGGCACCTACATATACATTTGTTTAATCTAACAAAATCATTGCAAGCTGCCAAGCTCAGAGTTACTGAACCAACTTAAACGAAGAGGACTCTTACGAGGAGGATAGAAGCCTTTGAGGAAGACGATGCAGCTGACTGCTACCTCAAGAAATTCCACAACCACCTGTGCTATTTGACCTGTTTAGTTTTAGCAGAGAGACTAATAAGTAACTATTAAAACAGCAACCCCAGCTTAAATTCCAAGAAACAGACAAGAAAACTAATCATAACCACCTTGAGGAGTTTGATTCTTCCGATCCATAACTCCAGGCGAATCCTTCAATTTGGGAACAATTCAAAAACTTCTATTAATCAGAGCTCCTGCTTGATTATATTCCAGTGATTGGCATAGCCCAATAAGCCAGTGGCCACACGCCACCAGATGGTTGTAAAGCTGAGAAACAAAACTTCAGTTCTAATCAAATATGATATGACCAAATACATAAGCACGAGAAAAGGATCAGGAAAGCAATGCAACAGACAGCTAGATGACACAAGCATAGCGGTCAATACTCAAGGTCATCATGTGATATAAGAACCCATTTCTCATCAATAACGCTAGTGGCCAACCCAGCATGTTCTAGCAAAAGCATATACAGGAAATGGTTCTGAAAGGCAAGGTACAAAGCACTGGAGAACAAGCAGCATCACACTGGTGACTTTTGTTTCGCTCATCAGTGCTAACAAATGTTATGGTTATCAGTTAGCTGAAAGGATTGATTTTGGAATTTAATTTTAGTGAATTTTGATCCCACAGTAATTCTTGCAAGATCTAGTTTCATAAGCGACATTACCTGCATATAACTTTCAAATCAAGCCAGCTCATACAATGATGGGTGAAACAATTCACCATGTTCCCAGGATTCATAAATGAGATATGACTACAAGCGAGGAATTTCTACTTGAAGAGATCACAACGAAACACATGGCACCTTCATGGGTATCAACCTCTAGCACTTACTCCTCAATGAAACACATAAGGCAATTTAAGTTGGTCATAGTAAACTTCAAACAAAAAAAGAGAAGGCGTGAATGTGATGTTTGTGAATAAAATAGTTGACATTTTCAGGTGTTGTGGAGTTTGGTCATACACATTCATTTTCAAGCTAGTCTTTTTAGATCTGGGCTAACATTTTTTTTCCTTTTCCAATATGCTTGGGGAATTAATCCTAATGCTGGAACACATCCCTTTCTATGACACTGTCAGGGACTCAATTGCCATCAAGCATGCTAGTTGCTAAGTTAAAACTCAAAACAACTTGAAAAATGAAATTTCCCACCTTCTGGAGAAATACAAAAGATGTAAACATTCTTTCTACTGCACACAAAATGACAGCATAGTACATTTTGAATCTGTCTATTTAATTGACAAAAAAATATCCCAACTTTCATACGAGTAAGGACTCTCCTACTAATAGCTCATTGATCCCCAAAAGAATGTTATATATAGCTTCTGTCTCAAGGTGTGATTCATCTCCTGCAAAGAACTCGTGCACACATCCATCCACTTCAATGAAAGAGCAACCGGGTTGCTTACTCATCCTACTACTGTCCATAGATGTCCGCAACTTATTCACATCAACCCACCTTGATGTGGTAGCATAGACATTAGAAAGTAAAACGTGTCCTGCACACTTTTTTGGCTCCAATTCTAGGATCCTTTCTGCTACAAATTCTGCAAGTCCCACCTCTCCACAAGCTCTGCAGGCAAACAACAAAGACCGCCATACTACCACATCTGGGGCAATAGGCATCTCGTATATAAATTGTTCTGCCTCTGTCAATAGCTTTGCACGGCCCAAGAGATCAACCATGCATCCATAGTGTTCAATCCTTGGTGCAAGATTGTAGACCATTGACATACGCTGAAAGTGATGGAACCCTTGTTCCACTAACCCTCCATGGCTACAAGAAGTAAGGACACCCAAAAAAGTGACCTCATTTGGCATAACCTTACCCTCTCCTTCCATCTGAACAAACAAATCGAGTGCTTCACTACAGAGGCCATTAACAGTAAAGCCCATTATCATTGACGTCCAAGAAAACACATTTCGCTTGGTCAATCCACAGAATATCTCATGAGCCTTTTTTATATCCCCACACTTTGAGTACATATCAATCAGTGAATTCTTCACAGAAAGCTCCTTCCCTAAACCATGAACATCACAGTAAGCATGAACATATCGTCCCAAGTCAAGTGCTCCCATTTGGGCACATGAAGACACAACAGTAGCAATTGTCCCATCATCAGCCTTCATTCCAGTAATTTGCATGTCCCTAAAAAGGTCGACAGCCTCTTTAAACTTACCCAACTGTGTGTACCCAGAAATCATTGATGTCCAGCAAACCACATTTCTCTCATGCATTCTGTGAAATACCTTGCGGGCATCCTCAACCAATCCACACTTGGAATACATACTAATCAGAGAGGATCCCATATAACAATTAATTCCAGCTCCGATCACCACAACTAAACTGTGACACAGCCTCCCGACCTTCACTTTGCCTGCCTTGGCAGAAGCAACGAGTGCATTCACCAATGTGACATCATCCAGACTAACATGCTCCTTGACCATCTGGCCAAAGGCCTGCAAAGCTTTATTAGGCATCCCACCTCGTAGGTATCCAGAAATTATTGTGTTCCAAGAAACTGTGTCACAAGCTCCTTGGGGAGCAGAATCAAGAACTCGTCTTGCAGTAGTTGGATAGCTACAAGATGAGTACATGTTGATAAGGGAATTAAGGACGAATGTATCTGACACCAAGCCAAGTTTGACAGAAAGGGAATGAAGCTGGGCACCAACAGAAACAGATGGGAGGCGGGCAGTGGCAGAGAAAGCAATGTTGAGGGAGTAGTTATCAAGGGTCATATATCCAGAGTGGCAGAGCAGGGAGAGCAAGGAGAGGGATAGAGACGGGAAAGGCCCCAAGGAGAGAGATCGGAGGACAGAGTGGACAAGGGGTAGCTTGAGGAGAAGACCTGAAACAATTGATTGAGAGAGGAGGAGGGGAATATGGCAACGGGAGAGTCGTGGGATTGAAATTGAAAGGATAAGTTTGTGTTCAGGGCAAGAGCTTTTGGCAATGGAGAAGGGTTTTAACTTCCCAACAGATATTTGTGAAGGTGCGCCCATTAAAGCCAATGGAGTTGACAAGTGATCTGTCACTGCAGGCAAGCACTTGGAGGATATGGGAAACTGCCATCCAACACTGAAACCTACATTGCAAAGGAACCCGACGTGAGAGACCAATAGATCATGTCGTGCTGAGTGTCAGACAGTTAGCCATCAAATACATATCACAGTCATGGCCAAGCACTTCAGGTCCAATGCACAAGAATTCACAATTTTATAGATTAGCAATAATTAACAGCAGTAGTTTGTGACTTTGTGGTGGACTGGTGGAGCGGTACCCAATGAACTGACAGTCAGGAATTTGGGAGGCTCAGGGAAAATTCAAATATTAAAACGGGGACAATGGAATACTATTGACATATGACAACAGTCTCCACCACAGCATCCACGACAAGCTTGGCCATGATGTCGATCTGGGCATCCAGAAATGGCACAGCATGCTTGAGGAACTCAGAGTGATCTTGCAACGGCTCCTTGGTGTGGAAGAAGTAGCATTTCTGGATGGCTGATTTTCGACAGGAAACAGAGCAGCGTAGGAATCAAGATATCAACAAAAACGCCCCAATCACAAAGAATGCATGCCTATGCCTAATGCCACAGAACATCCTTATTTACTTCAGCTTTGAGGCAAGCAAGGTGGTCACATTATTAGTTGGCAAAGTTATCTTCAGCACATAGTTTGTTAGGTTCACCGTCCACAACCTCAGATCTCTTTGTACTCTCGTCTCACATGGGTAAGCGCTCACAACATGCTTCTTCTCAGAAACCAATTGGCGATCCTAGCATCACCATCCGCAAGATCTAGGGGGCACAACAAGCGGGCAGTGTGGCTTCAATCCTCTCCATCTGGACAGTGAACCTAGCTAACTGCAGGGGCGGATCCAGTAAAGATGGGTGTACACCCAATAATTTTTGCAAAAACGTCGAAGTTTGGTGTGGCTTGACAAATACCAGCTAATAGCTTTCGGTTAGGGTTTCGGTGCTCAGCTTGAAGGGAAGGGAAGAGAAGGGGTGGAAGTACCTGGTGGGTGCTCGTCGCCGGCCACCAGTCGTCGGAGAGCGAGGGGGCGACAGAACGCACGAGTAGGGGCAGCGGACGGAAGGGGATTGAGGGCGTGTTTGGATTGAGAACTGCCTGTCAATTTGCATTTTTTTTGCCTGGTCAGGCAGACGAAGTGCATCTTTTTTTTTTTTGTTGGTGACCGGGCTTAAGAAATACTAGCAAAAACATGTCCATGCGTTGCAACGGGAAAAAAACTATCGTATATTTAGCCGATCAAGAATGAGCAGAGAAAAACGATCGTATATATTTAGCCGATCAACAATGAGTGGAGAAAATCTATTGTATATTGACCTGCGTTGTGCCACTGTGCTAGCTAGCAATTCTCTCTCTGCCCACTTGGTCATGCGTGAATCTGGCCCGTCTTCACATAGACATCGCCCGTCACTCGGTCACCAGGTCTTTGATCGCCAGTCTTCACATAGATGTCACTCTTTACTCATCACTCCACCGTCGCATTACCTGGTTTTCCGTGGCTGGAATCCTCGCCAAGACGGGTGTTCGGCATAGGGACACTCTCATTCTCCTTTCCGATGAGCAGATCATGAAGATTCTCAAACGTCGACACCAACGTGATGTTTGTTCACGGGACACCCGACAATATACGCCATCCTCCGGGTCTTTTTTAAAAAAACTCTCTAGGCCTTTTTGTTGATCGGCTCGATCACGTCCATCCAACACCGACGAGGCTCGTAGAATCTGCCGTCCACGAGCTGGATACACGGCACGCCGTTGTACAATGAAGAAAATAAATCTAAAAAAAGATATATTAATGAATATTCCTGTCATGGTAGGGCACACCAACGAGTCCTCGTTGGAGGCATATGGTCAAATCAAAATCAAAATCAAAATCGTACTCGTCACTATTATGAGCAACAGTAATTGGATCCATATATCCTATTAGAACTCTTTTCTAAACGTGGTTGTTTTGGAAAAGGTATCTATACCCTATTGTGACTTATTTCTTAGTATTATTTTTCTTTAGTTATTATTTTTATTGTTATGTAGTAAAGAGTAGTATGTTTAATAGAACTCTTTTGAGAGTTGTACTCTAGCAAAAAGTAGTATGTTTAATAGAACTCTTTTCAGTATAGATTATATTAACCATGTCACATAAAGTACTTTGGGAGAAAAAAATAAACAGGAAAAATCATGTACGATACTAAAAAGGAAGTCTCGTGGAGTAATAAAAAATCAGAAAAATCACATGCGAAAATAAATAAATAAATAAAAACCTATTTTGGAATAATTAAAAAAATTATTTCACTACACGCTTTATTGCCCACATCGCGTACTCCTAGCACTGGCAGCGCGTATATGGCCTTCTCTTGATTTTATCGGCTACACCTGCATGAGAAGTCACCGTATCCGATTGGACTTCAACATTAAAACTGGGAAGCACACGCATCAAACAACGCAAGCACCTAGCATGTCTCAAGACTACGTATCCGTTTTGTACACGTTTCTATTTTGGAAAGAAAATAGAAAAAGAAAAATAAAAAGACCAAAACATATGTATTTAATTTAAAATGTGGCTTCGGTCTGGCCAGTGAGTCACAAAAGAACACGTTACTGCTCACGTACACTTAGGTACGAATAAGCGCTTGAGTTTATTTTGGGTCTAGTACGTAGGTTGGTAGAGAGCCTCTCTCCTGGCTTGGTTTTATATCTGCCGTTAGGTGGCAAGTAACAGTAGGATTCGTATTGCAATATATATTAGATTTTTATTTTTGGTAAAGGATTCGGTCAGAAAATTTTAAATATGTTTTTGTTTCGAAAACAGATCGTTTACTAAAAATAGAAAACTCTATTGATTGCCGCCGGTTGTTCCATGAGGTAAGAGTAAAATAGAATCCATTTTAAATTGGACTCCCGTATGGAAAAAGACACGGACTCATGTCTAGGCATGGGTGGATGAAAGAAAGAGGCAGAAACAAAAACACCGTAGAAATTTTGGCTTTTAAATATTATATAGGTATAGATATAGATATAGATATATAGATATAGATTATGTTAGTCTATCTATATCTATACTTAATAATAAAGAGGCAAAATTTGCACTTTTCCAACATGTAAGATGTAAGACTTTGCCGCCGGTTGTTCCATGAGGTAAGAGTAAAACTGAATCCGTTTTTAAATTGGACTCCCATATGGAAAAAGACACGGACTCATGTCTAGGCATGGGTGGATGAAAGAAAGAGGCGGAAACAAAAACACCGCAGAAATTTTTGCTTTTAAATATTAGGTATAGATATAGATATAGATATAGATGTATAGATATAGATTATGTTAGTCTACCTATACCTAATATTTAAAAGGAAAAATTTCTGCACTCAAATTTCTTTCCGCCATCTAATTTTCTGTCTGCAAGCTATGTATCTAGGTTACGTGATGAGGTATCGTATTCATCCTCGCTCACGTCTCCTACCTCGAACAGAATTACAAATCCAAATCGGACTACACAGTCATCGCCTCATTCGCTCACCCTTGCGTTCGCAGCCGAGCAACGCCGTCGCCATCACCATCGCGACCGCGTAGCGTCGCCGCCACTGCTTCCCCGGCCAAGCTACCGCGTCCACAGCTCCACTGTCGCGTCCTTCACCACGCCGACCTAGCCCCATCGCTCGTCGTCCGAAGGCGAGGGCCTCGGACCCGAAGCCATGCCGTCGCCGTGGCCGCCTAGACACGTGGCCTACACACCACAGCAGGCCTCTGGCCACGCTGAGCCCCTCCACGGGTGCGCGCGCACTTGGGCGAGCCCTAGCACTGCCATCCCCTCACCGGCCGAGCCCGATGCTCTGCTCCGTCTCCGTTCCAACAAAGAAGAAGGAGCCGTATGAAAATAGAAACTATCTATAGGGTTCCTGATGCAAAAGAACCAGAGAGAGTAGTTTTTCAGATCTGGGCTTCGTCATTTACCGAAAAGTTCCGGGGGTTCGAGGGGAAAGTGTTTGCCTTTTCTTTTTCTGTTTTTCCATTTAAATCTGGCGGAATCTTTAGAAATTCGTAGTAAATCGTAGAAAATTCGTAAAATAGCAAATATAGATTTTTTGGAATCCTTGTGAAATTGTCTATGCATTAGATCTATAATATGGCATGTTTAGCATCAAAAATAAATAATAGAATAGACATATCAATCTCTGACACGATGCAACTCATTGCTAATTGTAATAACAAATTAGAATAGTTAAAGTTATGGTATAATCACGAATAAATATTTTTGTGCTTTATAGTGGAAAAAATTCTATTGAAGTTGTATTTTAATTTGATATAGACTTAATAGGATATAATGTGATATTAATATCAATATTAGCTTATATGGATGTCATGGTCATTATCATTATAAAATAAACTATAGCTTTCAAATTTTAACAAAAGGGTAAAACACAAATAGATATGCAACGTTCCTATACTTATTTTTCTATTAATTTTTTCTCTCTCGTTGCAACGCACGGGCATATTTGCTAGTCTATATCTATACTTAATAATAAAGAGGCAAAATTTGTACTTTTCCAACATGTAAGATGTAAAACTCCTCATGAACCAACGTATACGCACCAAATGGCAAAGAAAAGACAGGAAGAGTCCACACAGGAATAAGCAACGTGGTGACATCGCTCTGCCCGGCTAACTATTTCTGCTCGGTTAGCTATGTTGAGTCCGGTAGGTTCATGACTAACCAATGGAGTCCAAGTTGGACAATAAATTTACTAATTGCCTGGCTAACCAAACGAACCAATCGAGTACAAGTCTGATCAGGTACATGCACACTCTCTGAGTCCGGTACGTGGCTAACCAATCGAGTCAAATTCTGATTACGTACGCGCAAACTCAGGCCGGCTAACCAATCTGAGTCCGAGCCTGAGTCCAGTACGCTGCCTTTGGCAGACAGAAATTTTGAGGTGAAAACAAAAAGGAGTGCAGAAAGTCCATGTCGGACAATGAATTTACTAATTGCCCGACCCACTTGGTCATGCGTGAATCTGGCCCGTCTTCACATAGACATCGCCCGTCACTCGGTCACCAGGTCTTTGATCGCCAGTCTTCACATAGATGTCACTCTTTACTCATCACTCCACCGTCGCATTACCTGGTTTTCCGTGGCTGGAATCCTCGCCAAGACGGGTGTTCGGCATAGGGACACTCTCATTCTCCTTTCCGATGAGCAGATCATGAAGATTCTCAAACGTCGACACCAACGTGATGTTTGTTCACGGGACACCCGACAATATACGCCATCCTCCGGGTCTTTTTTAAAAAAACTCTCTAGGCCTTTTTGTTGATCGGCTCGATCACGTCCATCCAACACCGACGAGGCTCGTAGAATCTGCCGTCCACGAGCTGGATACACGGCACGCCGTTGTACAATGAAGAAAATAAATCTAAAAAAAGATATATTAATGAATATTCCTGTCATGGTAGGGCACACCAACGAGTCCTCGTTGGAGGCATATGGTCAAATCAAAATCAAAATCAAAATCGTACTCGTCACTATTATGAGCAACAGTAATTGGATCCATATATCCTATTAGAACTCTTTTCTAAACGTGGTTGTTTTGGAAAAGGTATCTATACCCTATTGTGACTTATTTCTTAGTATTATTTTTCTTTAGTTATTATTTTTATTGTTATGTAGTAAAGAGTAGTATGTTTAATAGAACTCTTTTGAGAGTTGTACTCTAGCAAAAAGTAGTATGTTTAATAGAACTCTTTTCAGTATAGATTATATTAACCATGTCACATAAAGTACTTTGGGAGAAAAAAATAAACAGGAAAAATCACGTACGATACTAAAAAGGAAGTCTCGTGGAGTAATAAAAAATCAGAAAAATCACATGCGAAAATAAATAAATAAATAAAAACCTATTTTGGAGTAATTAAAAAAATTATTTCACTACACGCTTTATTGCCCACATCGCGTACTCCTAGCACTGGCAGCGCGTATATGGCCTTCTCTTGATTTTATCGGCTACACCTGCATGAGAAGTCACCGTATCCGATTGGACTTCAACATTAAAACTGGGAAGCACACGCATCAAACAACGCAAGCACCTAGCATGTCTCAAGACTACATATCCGTTTTGTACACGTTTCTCTTTTGGAAAGAAAATAGAAAAAGAAAAATAAAAAGACCAAAACATATGTATTTAATTTAAAATGTGGCTTCGGTCTGGCCAGTGAGTCACAAAAGAACACGTTACTGCTCACGTACACTTAGGTACGAATAAGCGCTTGAGTTTATTTTGGGTCTAGTACGTAGGTTGGTAGAGAGCCTCTCTCCTGGCTTGGTTTTATATCTGCCGTTAGGTGGCAAGTAACAGTAGGATTCGTATTGCAATATATATTAGATTTTTATTTTTGGTAAAGGATTCGGTCAGAAAATTTTAAATATGTTTTTGTTTCGAAAACAGATCGTTTACTAAAAATAGAAAACTCTATTGATTGCCGCCGGTTGTTCCATGACGTAAGAGTAAAACAGAATCCGTTTTAAATTGGACTCCCGTATGGAAAAAGACACGGACTCATGTCTAGGCATGGGTGGATGAAAGAAAGAGGCGGAAACAAAAACACCGTAGAAATTTTGGCTTTTAAATATTATATATAGGTATAGATATAGATATAGATGTATAGATATAGATTATGTTAGTCTATCTATATCTATACTTCTATACCTAATATTTAAAAGCAAAAATTTCTGCGGTGTTTTTGTTTCCGCCTCTTTCTTTCATCCACCCATGCCTAGACATGAGTCCGTGTCAAGATGTAAGATTCTGCCGCCGGTTGTTCCATGAGGTAAGAGTAAAACAGAATCCGTTTTTAAATTGGACTCCCATATGGAAAAAGACACGGACTCATGTAGGCATGGGTGGATGAAAGAAAGAGGCGGAAACAAAAACACCGCAGAAATTTTTGCTTTTAAATATTAGGTATAGATATAGATATAGATATAGATTATGTTAGTCTATCTATACCTAATATTTAAAAGAAAAAATTTCTGCACTCAAATTTCTTTCCGCCATCTAATTTTCTGTCTGCAAGCTATGTATCTAGGTTACGTGATGAGGTATCGTATTCATCCTCGCTCACGTCTCCTACCTCGAACAGAATTACAAATCCAAATCGGACTACACAGTCATCGCCTCATTCGCTCACCCTCGCGTTCGCAGCCGAGCAACGCCGTCGCCATCACCATCGTGACCGCGTAGCGTCGCCGCCGCTGCTTCCCCGACCAAGCTACCGCGTCCACAGCTCCACTGTCGCGTCCTTCACCACGCCGACCTAGCCCCATCGCTCGTCGTCTGAAGGCGAGGGCCTCGGACCCGAAGCCATGCCATCGCCGTGGCCGCCTAGACACGTGGCCTACGCACCACAGCAGGCCTCTGGCCATGCTGAGCCCCTCCACGGGTGCGCGCGCACTTGGGCGAGCCCTAGCACTGCCATCCCCTCACCGGCCGAGCCCGATGCTCTGCTCCGTCTCCGTTCCAACAAAGAAGAAGGAGCCGTATGCAAATAGAAACTCTCTATAGGGTTCCTGATGCAAAAGAACCAGAGAGAGTAGTTTTTCAGATCTGGGCTTCGTCATTTACCGAAAAGTTCAGGGGGTTCGAGGGGAAAGTGTTTGCCTTTTCTTTTTCTGTTTTTCCATTTAAATCTGGCTGAATCTTTAGAAATTCGTAGTAAATCGTAGAAAATTCGTAAAATAGCAAATATAGATTTTTTGGAATCCTTGTGAAATTGTCTATGCATTAGATCTATAATATGGCATGTTTAGCATCAAAAATAAATAATAGAATAGACATATCAATCTCTGACACGCTGCAACTCATTGCTAATTGTAATAAAAAATTAGAATAGTTAAAGTTATGGTATAATCACGAATAAATATTTTTGTGCTTTATAGTGGAAAAAATTCTATTGAAGTTGTATTTTAATTTGATATAGACTTAATAGGATATAATGTGATATTAATATCAATATTAGCTTATATGGATGTCATGGTCATTATCATTATAAAATAAACTATAGCTTTCAAATTTTAACAAAAGGGTAAAACACAAATAGATATGCAACGTTCCTATACTTATTTTTCTATTAATTTTTTCTCTCTCGTTGCAACGCACGGGCATATTTGCTAGTCTATATCTATACTTAATAATAAAGAGGCAAAATTTGCACTTTTCCAACATGTAAGATGTAAAACTCCTCATGAACCAACGTATACGCACCAAATGGCAAAGAAAAGACAGGAAGAGTCCACACAGGAATAAGCAACGTGGTGACATCGCTCTGCCCGGCTAACTATTTCTGCTCGGTTAGCTATGTTGAGTCCGGTAGGTTCATGGCTAACCAATGGAGTCCAAGTCAGACAATAAATTTACTAATTGCCTGGCTAACCAAACGAACCAATCGAGTACAAGTCTGATCAGGTACATGCACACTCTCTGAGTCCGGTACGTGGCTAACCAATCGAGTCAAATTCTGATTACCTACGCGCAAACTCAGGCCGGCTAACCAATCTGAGTCCGAGCCTGAGTCCAGTACGCTGCCTTTGGCAGACAGAAATTTTGAGGTGAAAACAAAAAGGAGTGCATAAAGTCTAAGTCGGACAATGAATTTACTAATTGCCTGGCTAACCAAACGAACCAATCGAGTACAAGTCTGATCAGGTACGTGCACACTCTCTGAGTCCGGTACGTGGCTAACCAATCGAGTCAAATTCTGATTACGTACGCGCAAACTCAGGCCGGCTAACCAATCTGAGTCCGAGCCTGGGTCCAGTACGCTGCCTGTGGCAGATAGAAATTTTAAGGTGGAAATAAAAAGGAGTATAGAAATTTTCATAATTTATTAATAGGTATAGATAAAAATAAAGCTGTAAACATAACCGTACGTCCACGGAGATAATCTTTTCAGACAACTTCATTCCAGGCAACCGTTTTCAGACCATCCGCACTCAGGACCTCTATATTCATCCTTTAAAAGAAATATTTCATTCTAGTTATCATAAAATATACAGTTTTTTCGCATCCATTCATTCTCTATATCATCCTCTATCTACTATGGAACCTACTTATCACTTTGTCTAAATATATCTATGTGTAGTCTTGTTTTAAAGTATTTATTGCAACGAATTTAATGGTGCAATCGGAATTTAATTTGGTTTTATGGTTTGTGAGTTATAATATTTTTTAGCTAGTTGAACGAGTGGGACCCATCACTTTATACTCTCTGTCCTCACTCTCCCGCACGCTGCTGCCTTTGTGCTACCGTCCGGTAAAACGTACTGTAGTCGCTGGATTTGGTGTTCACGGAACGATAGCGTGGGTGATAGAGTAAGCCGCTGCAGCAGACTTTCATACGCCAAACGCATTTGGCGTTCACCAGTGCGGGTAGTCTTAGACCGCGTGCGCTATGTCCAGATAGCGTGCGTCGCACGCGCTACCGCCCCGCGCGCTATATCTAGCGCGATAGCGCAGCCGCGCTAAACGGCCACGCAGCCGCACCTTGTTGCCACTGCTCGCTCGCGGAGGGCGAGAGAGAGTGACAGGGAGAGGACAGACGTGGGCCCGCTGCTGCTACTAACCAAAAAAATATTATAACTCACAAACTAAAAAGCCAAATTAAATTCCGATTGCATCATTAAATTTGTTTTAATAAATTCTTTAAAACTAGATCCCACATGGATATATTTAGATAAAATAACAAGTGGGTCCTACAGTGGATAGAGGATGATATAGAGAATGGATGAGTGCGGAGAAACTGTATATTTTGTGGTGACTAGGATAGAATATTCCTTTTAGAGGATGAATATAGAGGTTGAAGAGTGCGGGTAGTCTTAAACGCCTGGACTTTGCAACTGTTGCCTGACCTGAGAGACAAACCAAGGTTGCAACCAAATACTCCCTCCGTTCATTTATCTTCATCATTTTAGTCTTCAGCGTAGTGACCAAGGAGCAGAGCAAAACCACTTAATTTGCATTTAATCATCACGTGCTTGACGCATACGAGGAGTCACATGCTAAAAACAACCAATGAGCAGCAAATAGATAATAAATGCAGGCAGGTGGTAGCCAATGAGCAACAAACGAACAATAAATGCGGGCAAGTCCTAAGTTAATATGAAGGAAATTTTTGAATAAAAAGTTTTTGCTTAGACGAAGGAGATAAATGAATGGAGGGAGTCACAGGCAAGTCTGGGGTTCATTCCAGGCACAGGCAATTTCTTCCGGGGCTTAAACCAAACACGCCCCGAATGTACGTTATGCTTATGCAGTGACAGCGTAAAAAAAATAAACGAGCACACCCGCATGGGCCTTCCTGTGGCCCATTTTTATTTATTATCCTTATATTTTTTAATGTTTTAAAAATGAATGTCTTAATTTTTTTTAATATCTACATTATTTTTTTAGAATTGCACGAAGACTTATAGAGTACTATCGGGTTGGATCAGCCACCACTTCAGCATTTGCCCTCGAGGAGTTCCAAAAGGCATGGTGGAGACATATGCCAAAGTAGAGCTCTAACATTTTGTGAGTGCTTTCCTGTTCTTCGACGCGTCGAGCAACATAATCACTTGGTTGGTCCATTCAACCAACCTTGGGATAACATAGGACAATATAGCTGAGGCAGTGCGGTCCTAGGATGGACCAATCGGCAGTTGTGCATAGCCGGCCGTCGAGACAATCTGAACGCCAACCTAGGTGATTGCTCTTACTTGCTATCCAAGGAGAAGGTACAAGGAGAAAGATTGACATGCCTATCACAGCGATGCTATCCATTTATGGGACTAAAGGGAGCGTAGGGATCCCACAGAAGATCTTCGACATGACCAGCGCAATTCGAACCCATACCTGACTTGGGTTGCGTAGGACCATTAAGACCTGCATCAAGGCCCCCTACACCGACAAAGTGATTATGGAGGACTTCGATGATGATGTTATCATCGATGTGTACGATGACATCATTAGAGTGGAGATACAGTCCGAGAGAGGGCCACTGTAGAGCTATGTGGTACTTTTCATGAAACTTATCTCATTTCACAAGTTCTAACATTTTTGGGTGCCGACCGTGCCGTGGTGTAACTATTACGTCAAGCCACCTAGCTAGCGAGGCTACAAATGAAGCTGGCAAGGAAAACTCCAACTAAAAACAAAGGTATACAAGTTGAAAAAAGAAATGACATGACAGGATAGAAGTAGATGTCGGACCATAAAAAATTATGTATTTAGAAAAAGTATTAAAAAATAACAATAATGTATAATTAAAAAACTAGGAATGTTGCCACTCTTACATGAGACTAGTTATCCCTAATGTAACAAATTGTTTTTTTCTATAGGTAGAACATTTTTTTACTTATCCCCTAGCAGTAGAATATTTTTTCTTAGTTAAAAACAACTAAATGTTTTAAGTAGAAAAACCAATATTATTTGCTTAAAAAAAGAAAAACCAATATTATTAAGAGGAAAGAAATGTTCTCATGGTAGAAAAAATATTGGGGGTGTGACTCATTTGCCTTCCCAATCTCCTATGGAATAGGTAACTTCCACATAAGAAACTTTAGATAAATGACGAGTACGCATAAGACATAATTATCGTTTTTCAAACAATAAAATACTTGTATCTGGATATTTTGTATTGGAAATATATGATAAACACAAATGAAATTCTGAATGGGATATTCTAGATCTAGATATTTTATATAATAAGAAATATCTAGGGAATAGATAAACATGAGAGACCTTTTAAGAATATAGAAAAGTGTAGAAGGTTGCCACCATAAGACTATAAATAGCAATAGATTTGGGTGTTCATCCCATACATACCAAGTCACCCAAGTGAGTTAACAATAGTCAGGAAAGTGAGTTATTTTAGAGTTTACTAGAAGCATATCTCGCACGTTGCTGCAAAAATAGCGAATAGTGGATTGTGCGACATATTGACATGGACAAACAAATGTTTGTGTGTTGCTGGCATGGACATTACAATTGTATGTGCTAGTGAATTATAATTACATGTGATAGTGTATTGCTGAGTCGGACAGCTTAAATGTTAAGATATACATAGCCAGTGAGTTTTATGATTATAAGAGATGTAGATAAGTGTGTATGAGTCTTATTTAGTAGATATTAAAAGTTTGTTTATAATAAATTAGAAATGATTATGAATAAAATAAAAGGGAAAACATATTTTGCACACCCAATACTATAAAGTTGTGTCCGTCATTGGCTGTGTACTACAAGATGACCATACATCTACACTGAATACTCTTAGTAGTCTTTCCACAACAAGAGTGAACCCCATGCCACCCTCAAAGCTAAACTCAAAATAGAAAAGAACTATTGTGTGCAAGAGCATTAGGCACGGACATGCATGCATGTGACTAGAACTTCATCGTTGATAGATACATTGCTGCTACATTTCTCCGTGTGATTGCCAAAATCAGGCCAGCAAGAAACACTACTTCGACCATACTAAGGAGATGAGACTAGTTATGAACTCAGCTCGTTACACAAACATTCTCAGTTGCCAATTTAAACAAGCAGCACCACCAGAAGAAACAAAAGTATATACTACCTTTTTCTATTATACGGCTGCTCGGCTCCCCCTTGCCTGCAGTCCTTGTAGCAGCGCAAGCACAGCTGCTCACAGCGGCCACCTGCGCGATGGCTCGGTGCCTCTTAATCCGCGGGCGGGCGGACGACAGGTGTTGCACGGGCTCACGAAGAAAGCAACAAGTCCGGTGCTGCACCGCTGGCTGCTCCCACGCCGCGGATCGTGGTGTTAGGGTTAGCTAGACCCAGAGGGGATGAGGATGGTGAATCGAACAGAAGGCTAGCAGCAAGCAGTTGAGGGAGGGAGGGAGGGACTCATCACTTGGGCTCTGGAGTCTCGACCTCTGGTCCTCCCTTCCACCGAGCACGCCGGCCTGTTCTCCAGTTGTCGGGCTTGCCATGGGCCGCCGCAAGCAGCGTTGGAGCTATCAGGCTACTAGCACATATGGGCTATGAGCTAGCTGGGCCAAAGGCCAGCCCAAAACTTTGGAAGTATGAGCACGCGAAAGGATAAATTTTGTGAACACAATTGCACAAATCAAGTTATCTTTCTATTTTGCGAGAGAAGTTTATGGCATTTTTCATTTAAAAGGGGTGAAGAGAAATCGCATAAACTTGTTAAGAGCTTGACAAAAAAAAATGTTTATACCCATTTCAAAACAGTCATCTCTTGAGCTGCATTATTAACGGAGGACGTACACTGTACACATGAAGCTCCGGTTATGTTGCCTGGTTTGCAACTCGGCGATCAATGGCTACAAGCCTACAACTACAAAATGGTTGATGATATATTACAAAGAAGTATGCTCTTCTTCTGCCTCAAAGTCCTCCTCTTGGAGGCCTTTGAGGGAGAAAAGGAGGAAACTCCTTGAAGATCACTTCTTCTTGTCTGAGAGGAAACCCATGGCAATGCGTCGGTTTATATAGGCAATAAAGGATGCTAATAGAGCCCGCCAAATCAGGTGAGTCATGTGAAATTGCAGAGGTGTTCAGATTCTTCCACATCTTTTTTCCTAGTTGCGCCGCGGCCCGGAGCCATGTTGCTTTAGAAGCTTGGACTTTGGACAATGCCAAGGAACACCGGCATGACTTGCCAAGCATAATTATTTATTGAACATATATACAGAGTTCCAATGATCTGAAATGTGATTCTGAATTCCCCATCATTTCTTCATAATTGCCTGTAAAACACAAAACCTTACGTGTTAGTAACAAATATCAAACACTATAAAAACTCCAGGATGACAATTATTTGCATCCTTCTGTAATGCTTTTCATGTATAAAATTTGCATCCTGAAATAATTAGTTCAGTTTTTTTAACATTTGTGGTGGTACAAAAAGGGTATGAATGTTAGCACTAAAGGCAGAGGAAAAAAAGCCAAGAAATGAGTTAGATAGTATCTAGAAAGTAACTACAGAAGATTTGGATATGATAGCTTTCAGGTAGAAGCAGCATGAGGCATCCAAAAGAATTCCAACTTGATAATGCTTTTGAAGATTCTGCCAAAGCTTCAGGCTGGTTGCTATCACAAGCAGACTACACAGTTGACCTAACCCTGGCAGAGAGCAAGAGCCAACAGAATACATGATGAAGCAAAGCCTCATGGCACGCAGAAAAGTTCATGAACCAACCCTTGTTTGACATTCTTCCGCAGACTTGCATACTTCACGTGTGCAATAATAGCCAATGCTTCTGATAAGAATATAAGATATGGTGCCATGAGAATATTTGCTGGTTTGTCCTTACAGTTTTGCTTTCAAATTTCAAATATCTCCCACACTTACTTATGTTTATGGATCATCAAATGTGCAGAGCCCATTTGGGTAAAATAAATAAGGTTGCATTAATCTTGGAGACGGACAAGATTTCAGATCACTCATGTAGGCTACATACAATAGTTTTGTGATATGACACCATGAGCTGAGAAATGGGTCGAAGTTAAATTGGATACTCATATGCTTGTTTCTATGTAGAATTTGGGTGGTATCTCAGTTCTATCTTCTATGCCATGCAGCACAGCAGCAGGTCTAGGTAGTCCAATATGGAGATGCCTCATTTAAGATATGAGGAAGCTTGGCTCTTCACCTTCATTTTCAATATTTTTGTTGTGCACAAAATAGAAATGTCTAACGTTGATACTAGATGATCCAATGCATGTTCAATTCTTTACCCGACCTCTATAATTGGGGTGGTAACCATAGTAATTGAGCTCCAAATTTAATAGCTCCAAGACAAATTCCAACACTCTGTCATGAAGCTCATTGGTCATAAACTCTTTAATATGTCCTTCAACATCAATTTGCTCCACTCAGGTGGCTTCCTTCCTCATCCCTATATGTCCTCATGATGGCTCATACCTTGTTGACTCCATCCCATTTCCTTGCATTTGCACTTATATTTGATAGCAGGACATAAATTTCTTACATTATCTGGCTCCAACTTGAGAAGGTGCTTTGCTGAGACCTCCGCAATCTCCACATTCAGAGTAAGTCCGACATGCACTTAACAAAGCACCCCAAATGCCAGCATGCATTTGCATTTCTATTGCCTTCCTGTGTTTGGTCGTTTGGTAAGACTCATGTATGCCTTCCTGTGCTTGGTCGTTTGGTAAGACTCATGTATGCATCCAGCATGGCCAAGCAAGTCCAACATGCACAGGTAGGGACGTAGGGTTCGACGGTTGGGACAATATGGTACTCATCCTTCATCATCTGAAAGCATTGACACCCTTCACCCAACAAAACTGCATGACGGCGTCAAAAAAAAAAAAAAAAACTGCATGACTGCAAGCAGAAGCAGCAAAGGCACAAACCAGATGTGATTTGGCCCAAGTCCTTGTCCAGCAACTTATTGAAAACCGCAATAGTATTCTTTCCACAGCAATGCATGCCAAATGCAGAAATCATAGAATGATAATAACAGATCAGATTTCTTTTTTATTTCCACCTGCAGAACAAGGCTTGGGCACTTTCCGTATCCCCACATTTTGAGTGCATAACAGTGAGGGCAGGCAAGGTATGGTTGTTCAAAAACTTGAATGGTGACGATCCACATAACCCTGCATCAATATAATCTTGTATCCATCTAGCTTGAATAGGTACTCCACCCAGATTGCACACAAGCATCGGCCAAGTGGAGACTATCATGTGGTTTAGCTATGCCTTAGGTCTTGCTCTACTCTCCAGCTTAGCCCTCAAGAGATCCACTGCCTTTGCAGTCATACAAACGTACAGGCGCCTAAATACACGCCAGTCATCATGTTCCGTGTTGCAGCAACCAGCTCTCTCATCCCATCAAACACAGACACAGCCCTGGCACCATCCAAATTGACAGTCCTTGCATATGCACCCAGAGATCATGGCGGTGCACACACAACACTCAGCCACCTCTGCAACCTCATCTGCCTTGCCAACTGCCATGTACACTGCGATCATCGTTTTTTTTCGCGACCATGCAAAGCATGTATATCATTAAGAAGAAAGAGTTTGTGGTACAAGATAACGAAATGTGGCCTAAAATGCGAGCAGCACGCTACGGCCGCAACCCGGCCACCTGCACCTAGAACATGGTCGCAGCAAGCAAAGCAACAAAGGAAGTAGCGAAGGCGAAAACTACAGAACAGAGCTACATGGTGGCTGAATTTTGCGACGTCTGTTCCTGGGCTCGCCGAGACCAGAACGCAGAGAGTTGGGAGAACCCTGCCATGGACCATCTCTCGGCCTCCTCAGCGATGGCGCCGACGAGGTGGAGGGGGGTTCGACGAGCATTGTGGAACGTCCTCTGGTTGCGTTCCTTCCATAAGCACCATGCAACAAGGATGACTAGAGAGTCGAACCCAGCGCCCCAAGCGGAGGGGAGCGATGTCCTGCACTGTAGCCACTTCTCGGCAAGCACCGTTGGGCCGTAAACAGATGTTAGCCAGCAGCCCGGGGTGCTGCCATTCAGAGGCGCAAGGTGGACTGACACGAAGTATGCACGGTTTACGGCCATCGTGCCGGACCAAACGACAATCCAAGCGACAGGAAAATTCTGGACCTTCGTCTCCTGAAGGCAGAGAAGCGACAAGTGTTCGGACATCACCACAGTGCGAACAACAGAGCGACGGGCGCGAGAGTTAAGCCCGTGCACGTTCCAACAGAGAAGTTTTTCCTGATCCATGAAGGCTCTTGGGCGACGGGGTTAGGGGAGGCGTCAGACAGCCACGCGCCTCAACCCAAACCGCCTGCGCGCCGGGAACAGTTCGCGCATGGCTTCCTTCGTGGTGGACGACAAGTTACCGCAGAAGGTCTCCCTGAACCTGCGTGCCCCGGAGGCGTCCGAGGACGGAGGTGGTACATCTTTCCCGAGCTTCTTAAGAAAGACGTTGGTGGCTTGCACCTCAGGGTTACTGGCCTTTGTCTTGTCAGCCAGCCTCAAACTGCGGCGTGGGACGACACTGTAATCAGGGTCCTGTGACCTCCTGAGCCTAGGGGGAGATGCAAGCAGCGGGGTTGCAATGTCATCAGTGATCGACATAATGAACTCGTCAACAACAGGGTTGTTTGCGCTCACGACAACAGGTTCAGTAGCGCTGGCATTGGCGACCGACGCGACCAGTGGCTCAAGCTGGTCCTGCCCTTCACCCTCAAGGAGCAATTCATGCCCTGCAGCACAGTTAACCTCTGTAGACAAGTGTGTAGACAGGTTGCCGTCAGCAGGATGCGTCATGTCCTGGGACGCAACCGCGTTCACAGCAGAGGTGGGGGCCACATCCACACGAACCGCGGGGGCACCACCGCCGATTGCTCAAGCTGGTCCTGCTCACCCCCGGGAGGCAAAGCATTCCCGGCAACGCAGTGAACATCAGCATCTCTGCCCGCAGCATCAACAGGCTGCGTCATCATCCCCGGGGGCAAATCCTAGGCGTCCACGGGGGTAGTCTGCGGTGTCATGGTAGTAGGCGGGTGTTCCCCTTGCAGCGCAGCTGTGGACACCTTAGGGACAGCAGCGCATGCCTGAAGCAGCAACATGTCATCGAGAAGTATGGCCCCCATGAGGCCCAGGGACTCACGAGGCGGCGATCGTCGTCCGATCAGGGAGACGTCATCATCCCAAGTGGAGGTCGCTGTTGACCCGCACGCCGCCGTTGCGAAATTTAGTTCTAGTCTTGATAAATTGCCAAGGCCCGCAGTAGCCGCGGTGACGATGTCGTCCCGGGCAAGCATAGATACAGTCTCGTCGGACGGACCGATGCACGGTCCAATCAACTCACTCGTCTTTGTCATCTGTTCCGCAAGATCGGTCGCCCTGGCCGGCGTATTTTGCAGATGTTGCTGAGTAGCGCCTGTGGGAGCTGGTTCAACCACGTTGGTGGGGAATGGGCAGGAGACTGAACCAATGATCACCGTCCCCCTTGCCCTGAAAGTAGGTCCTCGACGGACACCCAGATGTTGGGTGTCCCTGTTGTCGGTGAACCGGTAGGAGCGCGAACCATGCATCCTAGCTCGGTCGCCACCACCATCCATGCCTGGGTGGTTTCTGTAGTTGGAGTCACCAGAGTCCCCACTGTCACCATTGCCCCTGCCGCCCCCGTCCTCATCGTCAGATGGGGGAGGAGTGCTCCAGTCCTGGGCTTCAAAAACGCGCAGGCGAACCTGGTAACGCAGCCCCGGGAGTCTACTGAGCAGGACATCACCGGGCTCGACGTAGAGAGCCCTGCCAGAGATCATCGCATTGGTCTCGGGGATGAACCGGGTCTTCTTGTCTGGGACAGCTCGAGGGTGTGAACACCAAGCAGCGACATAAAATTCACGATCATCTCCTTCAGGAACGGTGTCCGGGGGTGCAACCTCCACGTTTGCACAAGAGGTGCCCAGGATGTGCTGTGCCACCGCTACAGAGCGAGCATGAAGTGGAACGTGCCGCATACCCACAAGCACTCTGTAGTGGAAGCTGTCCGCTGAAGCCGCGGAGGTTCTACGCCATCAATTCCAAACCAGATGGAGAGGCGCATTGTGGATTGCCGTATGAAGCACAGCTTCCAAGTCAGTATGGCGCGCGAACCTGACAAGGAAGTCCTCTTGGCTCGTGCCGGACCACCGATGCCGCCGAATCATCAATGCCGAAGTGCACCAGCAGGTGTTGACGGATCATCGCTGGAGAGACCGCCGGCCTGGTGCCCGCTCGTGTTCCATAGCTGAGCATCCTTCACAACCATTCTGTCAAACACCTTCCGTGCATCGTCCAGTCGTCCGCAGTTGGCACAGGAGCCCGCCAATGTCGTCACGCTGCGCTCGTCGGTTTGGAATCAGTTCTTGAACAGATGCACATGGACTCTAGCGCGGCGGGGACGGTGAAGGTTGAGCGGCGACCGGTGGGCGTGACCCCTGGGCAGGTGCGGTGCACTCCTGGGCGCAGAGCGTCGCGTGCGGCGACGGTGGCGGAACCCGACTGGGAGTGCGCGGTTTCAGAACACGATAGACCTCTACAGTTTACACAAAATCTCTGCAACTAAAACATCTAGCCCGTGTTTAGATCCGAAATCGGGAGGTCCAAGTTGGAACAGTGCCCATCAAATCGCACTGTAGCAACTTTTGTTTTTATTTGGTAAAAATTGTCCAAACTTTGACTAATTAGGCTCAAAATGTTCGTCTCGTAAAGTACAACAAAACTGTGTAATTAGTTTTTAATTTCATCTACATTTAGTACTTCATACATGTGCCGACATTTTGATGTGACGGGGAATCTTCTTTTTGCATAGTAGAATTTGGGGGGAGAAGTTGGGAACTAAACAAGGGCCTAAAAGTATTCCGTACACCGGACGATATGTTGTCGCGCGCTCCCAGACCCGCCCGGCAAATCCGCACGTGCTCGCTCCCAGCCCGCGCCCGGCACTTCCTCACGCGCGCTCCCTTCCCTCCCCAATCAGCACGGCGCGATGGCACTTTTGCACGCGCGATGGCTCCCCAGCAAACTCCGCAAACTCCGGCTCCCCCTCCCCCAATCCGTCACAGCCAGAGCTCAACAGTCATTCGTTGTGCTCGCCACCCACCTCCCCCAATCCGGTAATCCCCGTACCCTTCTCCGCATCACTCTGTCTTTTCAAAACCAGGCCGTTCCCCAGTGCCCTCGCCTACTCATCCTGCCGTCGCCTACTTGTCCTCGCCGCCACTGCCGAGTCAACCAGGCCGCAGCAACTCGGCGCGGAAAGACCGCCCTCGGGCCTCGCCAACGGCGACGAGTCCGCCTTGGCTCCGTCCCAGACGAGGGGAGGAACCGGCTAAAAATGGCCGACCGGCAAGGCCTTGCCCCGCCCAACTGCACAAGTCCGGCGAGGAACGGCCGCCGCCGCCGCGCCCTCTACCGCCTCCTCGGGTCTCACCGCCGCAGAGGCGTTCCTCCCGTCGCTCAACATCTGGCACCGTTGCGGTGCATGCGCGACGCCAGGGTGCGTTGCCTCGTGCAGACGCTCAGTTGGAGCCCGAGCGCACCGCTACAGACGTCGAGGCGAAGGCCATCGTAGCCGCCTACAAGTCCGCCACTTCCAATCTCATCGCTTCCACTCGCTCGTACGTCCCGGCAAGCGTATCAAGTGCCGTTGCCTCTTCCATGCAGCCATAGAAGAGCCCATCTGGTAATTTGTTTGCCGTTACAACATAAAAGAGTCATGCATGCTGTCATTTAGACTAGAAACCTATCTATGATGGATGATGATCTGGTTGGCTTTTTTTTTTTGCTATCAACTAAAAAAGAATGGTATGTTTGCCTCCATGTGTGCCGTTTAGTTGGTGTTGTCTGTACCAACTTGGGTTTTAGTTCATGCTTTGGCATTCTAGAAAATTTTAGACAATTCAAGAACTCAACTAGGTGCTACTATCTTCATCTTGAACTATGTAGACATGGCTTTGCTATTTCTCTATCTCTACAGCTAAAACATTTAAAACTATTCCGTCCACGTGGCTATCCACGTGGCTATCTGGTGTTGCGCGCTCCCAGCCCCCGCCCGGCAATTCCGCACGCGCGCTCGCTCCCAGACCACGCCCGGCACTTCCACACGCGCGATCGCTACACGCAATCTCCTCCTCCAACGCTCCCTTCAAATCGTGAGATCGGAGATCACACCCTCCAATCACGCCCCCACACCATCGCGACCCATGCCGCCATCTCCCGCGCCAATGCTGCCGCCCCCTTCGGCGATGAGCCCCGCCGCCGCCTCCCGCGCCAACGCCGCCAGTCAACAGCGCGACGCGTCTTCTCTCCCTCACACTGACGCCGCCGAACCGCCCCTGCCCATCGTGCTAGGTGCTCAGGTCTCCGCTGCCGCCGCTTCGCGCCGCCGTCGTCGCACGCCAAGAGCTCTTCGTCGGTCACTTCGCTAGATCCTCATCAGGCCCTTCACCTACGATGAGAACCCAACAGGCATGCCCACCCTTTGCGGACCCGAGCATTTGATATTCGAGTCTGATCTGATCTAATTGCAAGTGTATGCAAGTATTATGCCTACGAACTCAATGTCCTTTACTGGATCCACGCCGTTGTCATGGTGCGTTGCTTCGCTAGGTCGTGTGCTCCGGTGCGTGGTCATGTGCTCAAGAGTTCTTCATCTAAAGATGCAGCAATCCTTGGAATATTCTGGGTGTCCATTATTGGTGGTTTTACTATAATCGATTAGCATGACTCTGGTACCCGTCCCTTTTTGTCCCTTTCTTTTCTACTGAACTTGTGATTTAAGTCATCTTATATGGTCGCTGGTGGATGAAATTATCATCTATCCAGTGGACTGAAAGTTACTCTTATGAGTCTGCAAATGCCTTCTACTATGAAATGCAGCAGTGGAAATCTAAATGATCTTTACTCTCTGTGGACTAAGTATAGAGAATAATTGGACACAAGGATTGCTTACTTAGTTTCAGGAAATAACAAAAATAAATGCTAATTTAGTTTCAGATACTAACACAAGCATTCAGTTTGGTGAGACAGAGTGACAAGCAGAGTTTCTTCTTTATGCTCAACGGGTAGTTTATAGTTCTAGATTGCTCAAGTTAATATGTATTCTTTTTATTTCATTGACATGCATGGTTATGTGCAGGAATCAGCACAGGCTGCCTATAGGTAAATAGGAGCATCATACTGCTTAAGTGGATCCCCGAAGTCTTGTGCTTTTGACGGGTTCCACAATAGGCTTGGCAGCGGATCTCTTGATTTTGGTATTGCTGATTAGTTCTTAGTACTACCATAACAGTTGCCTGCATTTATTGTCAATAAAATCCATTTTTCCTACCGGTCCACATTTTTAGTACTAATGGTAAACTTACACGAAAGCTTGCTATTGATAATACTGCTAGGGAAAAAAAAAACAGACTTCTGCTAATTCTACTACTACTGACACTACCAATGGTAATACTACTACTGCTATTGGCAAGATGTCTCATTGCACTAACATTAATACTGCCTTTTTTGGATAGTAATTTCCATAATGTGCTTTTGTCATATAGCCAATAGCCAGTATATGCCACTAATCATTTTAGGACCATTCATTTTTATTACTAGCTGTAAAAACATTGGGTGTTAATCCTTTTTTGTCATGCTATATTCAGTTTTTGACTTTTGTGCTTTTTTTTGTAACATTGGACATTATCCATATAATTTTTAATTCTCATTTTAGTAGCAAAACTGAGGCAGAGGTGATTGTACATTTACTTAATTGTTGTGCTGGTGCCCGCATCCTCGGCTCGAAGCTATGGAGCACACCTGCTGAGTGGAAGGCAGATCCATTAAACTAATGTCAATGGGTGGGCTGGCAGTAAAGTTACTAAGATTCTTCAAGAAGTGTGAGTCAAATACCCAACTGACAAATTTCAATTGCCATTAGTTTAGAATTTTTTTCTCTTATCAGCATAGTAAGTCTAGCTAGAAACAACTTTTCTTTGCTGGCACCTTGAGAAACATTCAGAAGCATATATGTTCACATTTCAAAAGATATAGGTTACTTGTTCAAATCCATTGATCTCTATCTGAAATATCAAATATTGCCTTTGTCTTATTCATGCATGCTAGGGACCTTCTTGCACTGCCTCCTCTTGTTGATGTAGGATTGAGATGGTTCACATTAAAGTTCAACTTCAACTCAGAAGGGAATGTAAAATACTAAAGCTTTGTTTATTTTTTCAAATTGTATTATTTTCATATTCAAGCCAGAGTGGGTATTAATATAATTCATCTTACCTTACTCTTGCTACCATGCAGGTTTTTACCACAATTGTTGTAGGTTATGTTTTGCAATTGCTACTCATGTTCTTTGGATTAAAAATACTTGGGCATAGCATAAATGTATCCAATTATGAATGTCTATTTTTTTTTATAATCCTTAAACAATTTTTAATGTTCAGTCAGTGTGTAACTTAAATGTGTCCAATTATGAATGTCTAAATTTTCTAGGTTACATGACATTACTCTACATTAATAAAAAAAAATGTCATTGCCACAGTTATATATTTGTTTTCTTAGAGTTGCCATGACAACATTTCTTTACTGCTTGCTTGTATGGAGTGATGGAGATAGTCCTTGTTGACTAATGTTATTTTGATTCCCATAACAATTCTCTATACAAAATTCACAATTTTATTAATATAATCACTGATTTTCCTATACCACTTTTCTTATTGCTAGACTCTGTGAAGTGATGGTACTGACCTACGCCATGGCAGTGATGAGATGGAGGTTTAGATTGGAGAGATGTGATGAAGGATTTTTGTGGGCTATCAATGATTGAGATTGTGTATCATCATCCGATCTTTGGTGGGTTTTTCTTTGAGGTTGATGCTGAGGCAAGATGGAAAAAATAGCACACAAGTAACACATCTTTCAGTTTGATACATACAGATATATGACTTGAGTTTCCTCTCAGTTTGAAAGAATATGCTAATGAATTATTTACTGGAATTTTAATCACCTAGACTACAAAAAAGTGTGCATGATTGTTTATTGCAATTTTTATCACCTATAGACTTATGCATTGGTTGACACATTGTTCCCTGAAACCTGCAAATGATGAGCGCCATACGTTGGAGCAACCCTAGACCTTTTGATACAAAGCCAACGGATCGCTATGCAGTCCAAGAACAATGAACTTGCTAACGGTGGTGCTACTTGGCAATTGTGGTCTAAGTATACTGTGTTATTATTGTGGTCTGAGTATACAGTGTTATTAGAACAATGATTACATGTAACATAATTTTATTGTAGTAATCAAGACTCGATGTTTACGTGGTGATCGTGTTCTCATATATATTGACCAAGGGGCACTTCATCGGGCTCAACCCAACCTAAATCCGCCTAGGTTTTAAGTTGTAACATTCGACTTTGCAAGTTACTTTGAGGAATCCGAAGGCGTTGTGTAACATTTGCTTTTAACTTGCATTCCCTTGAATTGTGCGATGAGGTGGTACTAAAGTTGCACGACCTTGACTGTGGTTGTTGCTCTGCTTGTGCTAAGGTTGTCGGGTATTATTTTGTTCCTGTTGCAACGCACGGGCATGATCCTAGTGAAACAGGAATTGCAAAAGTAATGTTATGCCAAAACAAAGTTTAAAAAACCTACAATTGGAATCTGTAAAAATGATGCACAAAGAATTTCTCTTCTCAAGCAGCATCGGAATCTGCAGCATTTCCCAACATATGTGCAATGAATTTATCAAAACATCATGGAAAAACACCCGTTTTTTTTCCTTCTAAAAGGCTAGCAAACAAAAGTGCATGAAATTTGATCGATGAAATGAATGCACTAGCCAAGTTAATGTTACAAATTACAGCTTCAACAAAATCAGAAGCTGCCACACCACAAGTACAATACATCACATGAACTAAGAACGTCCAAACCAAATATGGATTCATCGTTTCTATATTTTTAATGAACATCTATTACCTATAACTTAACTCTCGACTACAGATTACAGCCAAATTAAACTAACCAATACCTGTCGGATTCACTCTACCATTTTGTCCTACTTCCCTTTCTTCTTTGCGAGCTTTTACTGCAGAAACTTCTTATGAATCATCATTTGTACGTCTCTCAACCTTTTTCTTCTCATTGAAACCACGTTCCATGCCAAACTCTTCTGCGAATGCCTCTATGTCAGACGACATTTCAGAGCAGCCCTTTCGACCAACAAAATGCGGCGGTTCAGTGCCACATCTCTCCAGCCCCATAGCACTGCCGATCTGGCTGTGCAAGTCTTCCAAGTCCTCTGCAGCCACCGCTTGCCTTTTCATGCCCATCTCGAGGTCCACGCTCATCTTGGGCGGACTTAGACCCCGTCCCATACTGAGGGATGACGTGAAGGCTGAAGAATCATCCTTAACTTTTGCTCTGAAATTGTGTTTTGAGCTGGGTACCCTTGAAAACAAGACGTCGACGAAATTCCGGCCCACTCCAAGGTTGTAAGGATTTGTTCTCCGGTCATAGTGGTATCTGAAGTTCTCATAAGTAGTCTGAAAAACGTTTTTTTTTTCATGAGACTTCAATCTGCTAGCTTGCTAATAAACTGCAAAGAAAATTAATTGTTATTCCAGTTACTCGAGAATAGTCTTACCTGATTTGTAGAAATCAAATAGAGGTGGAATGAGGTCAATCCTCCTACAAACCACACAGCAATAAATGTGTATAGGATGAGAAGAGCAGTGATAGGATACTTCAAAAGCGCTCTACCAATTTTACATTGATGCATGTCCATAATTCTCCTGAGATTGACCCAGCAGAATGCAAACACATATATGCATAGTAGAGTAGTCGAAAACACAAACATGAAGAAGAATCGGTAGTTCCTCTGCAAGAAAAGAGAATATGAGGCATGATGAGTAACATCCACAGTTATTAGAATTAATTAATCACAGATCCATATTGAGAGCACCATTAGGAGAAAACATATAGCTACATATATCCCCCATTCCCTCCTCTGTCTCCTTCCCAGTACATCATTCAGATTTTAGCATGACTGGAAAGTGACTGCTGCCACAGCATTCTAAAAATATTATATTTATTATATGGTGCATTTATTATATGACTGTAAGAATGATTACTTGTCACTTCATTTCTTTACCTTGCCAATGCACTGGCCTACCCAAGGACAGTGGTGATCAAAACGTTCTACACAGTTGTTGCAGATTGAGCAATGGGAGCACCTTGGCGGACGATAAAGCATGCATGTATGGCAATATTTGACCTTGACTGAAACACCATTGACAAGAACATCCCTGGTAAATGGTAAACCTGCCGAACCTTGTTGACCACCCGGCCAATCTGGTAAGTTGGAGGATTCATCAATGTATTCAGGCTCTGGGGGATGAGCGCTTCGAGGAACAATTCCAGGATCACGGCCAGATGTGAGAAGTAGAACAACAAGAATCTGAAGAACAAGAACAACAGTAGATCAGTCATCCTGTCAACTTTACCAAGTTGCAGACACTATAGTCATTCTACTTCAGTATCTATATGCATAATGGCTATGAGCCTATGACCATTCTCCCCAATGCAATTGTGGTATAACTTAACATAATAAAAGCAAATGCAGAAACTTCTTGTTCCCAAAAGATGACTAAAAATTTCAAATGCATAACTTCGCATTTGAAAATCTGACAAATTGAGGAGAAAAAGATACAGATCAGTTTGTAACAGACTGAGTGTACATAGCTCATAAACTTACATATGCTGTAAAGATGATAGCCACAGATGCCACCCAACCTCCAATTTGGCTAGAGAACTCATGACCAAGCTGTGGACAAACGGCGGCAGCAAAGAAGATCACTGGGACTACAATCAAACATACTGTGAGCACAAGTGACCTCACATCTGGGCCAAAGATAAGTCTCCCTCCAAGGAAAAATAACTGCAAGAACAGAGAAGGAAAATGGGTGAAAAACATGAGTTTATTCCAAGACACGTTAAGGAGAAGGTAGCGCTTTGAATTGTTTGAAAAGTAAAAACATAAGCTTTTAAAGTTTGGTATCTTTTCAACTATTATGTTAGTAGCCAGCACAATTCAATCATGGTGAAGATGTACATGATGGTTACATAATAAAAGTTCATGCTGATGGGTTCTAGATTATCTTTCCGCAAAGAAACAACATGCAATATATGCACAAAACCGCGAATATAAGAGTATGGTTCCCCCCCAAAGGAGAACATATGGAATTTGAAACATAATAGCAGAAAGTAGCAGTATTCTAAATTGCAAATTATGCCTCAACTGAAACTTAGCATTACATTATTCCAAAATCCCTCTCAACTTCTCAAATTTTCTCTTATTCCTGTATTTGTGTCGTGTAGCAAATCAATGCCATATAGTCATTGTCTTTGACATGTTCCTAAACTAGCTGCTTCAGTGAGGATATCAGCCCATTATCATAAAAATCTCTAAATAAACAAGAACCACTACTTCTATGCCAAATGGCCAATATAACACGCATCAGCAAACACTAAACAGCACTAGACTAGAATGTCTTCAATAGCTTTTGGATGCTTATGCTGCCATTACAATTAATTCCAAACTAGTAACACCAAGATTTCAACAGCCTATGTCTCCACCTACTGACTCAAGGCAACAGAAAGCACGATTCTTTTTTTCCACATAATTCCCTGATGCTACTAAAAACCAACAAGGACAAGTATTAAGAAAAATTGCAGAATCAGAAACCAGACCGAGAGAGAGAAACCCTCACATTGCTGCCTTTCCACGCCTGGTAGACCCGCCGGGGCGGCGCGTCAAGCTCCATGATCCGCCTGTTGGAATCCGAAAACTGTGTCTTCCCCTGCATCCTCCCTTCCACAGCTCCGCCTCCGCCACGCTCAGACTCCTCAGAAGCAATCTCTAGTTCACCCAAGCAGCCCCATTGCGCTCATGAGCCCCCCGGAACAAAAATTCCAAAGCCAGCTAGTCCCCCCGCCCGCAAGAACACGGAGGGCAGGCGATTCTCTCGCCGTCTCGCGGATCCCGGCACGGCAGAGGCGCCGACTCGGATCAAACTAATCCGCGAGGGACGGCGGCTCCGAAAACGGAGAGAGTAGGCTCGGCGGCGGGGAGAGGGGAGCAAGGAGAGGATTAGTAGCTGGGAATCGGCGGTGATGCCATCTTGGTATCGCGAGGAATCAAGCGATGGCGCTGAGAAGAAAGGAATAATCTGAAACTTGGGAGCTCTGAACTGAAGACGGAAGAGTTTAGTGTCACTTTCGTGATTAACCCCTAGGAACAAAGGTTATTTCGAATAAAGACCCTTTGCTCAGGCTGAAAAAAAAAACTCTGGTGTACTATTCGTATTCTCATGCATCAAATTCATTTATTTACCATCATTCAAACATTGACATCTCGTGTTGTAATAAAAAAAACACTAACACGTTTCTTACTAATATAAATTGGGTAATATTAGAGGAGGGCTGGATGGTATTTGTGTTCTTATATATTTTTTTCTCGTCTAATAAAATCTGCGGCAAAACTTTTGCCTTGTTTTCGAGAAAAAAAATACTAGGATAGGAGACTAGATCAACACTAGAACAGAGATTGTTCATCATGCATGTTTCTTAGAGCTGATTCATCCTTGCAGGCATGCACCAAAAGATAAAGGTAACTTGCTTGCCATCATGAAGACATGAGCTCAGAGCAGCATAAAACAAAGATTAGAGATTAAAAGGCCAAATGCAGAAGATTTGGCGCCGATGAAACTTGTGCCGCTGTGCCTTGTGCACTTGACACCATCATCCAGTTCGGTTAAAAAAAGTGCTAGGATTGGAAAGGAGAGACCCCGGGTTGGCTCCCAGAAGCCCTGGACGTGGCACAGCCGATTCAGAATTTTTTGAACTTCTTCTTTTTTATATATATAAAATGTCAGTGGTTCAGACATACAAGATTTGCGAGGTAAGAGATTACAAAAGGAGTAAGAAACCTGTTGTTCACGTCACATTTTCAAGAGCCACATGCATTATCCACGACCACGAGGAAACGGCAGAAGAGGTTGCAGACGTTGGTTTAGCTGCCAATTCAGATTTCGGAACTGACCCAAGAGACCTGTCGATTGTCATTCGTTTCAGTTTAGAGTAATAATCGTACTCTGCACTAATAGACATATGAACCTTTTTGTGGCACTCAAGTTTGTTTCCAATAGAACTCCTGCACTGTGCACATTTAGTATTTCTATCATCAGTGAACAAACACGCTTTAATTCAAACTCCTAAAGTATGAAAGGAAGGCCTTGTTTAGATACCCAAATTTATCTCTAAATTCCACTATGCAAAAAGAAGGTTCCCCATCACATCAAAATATCGACACATATATGGAGTACTAAATGTAGATGAAATCAAAAACTAATTGCACAGTTTTATTGTACTTTGCGAGACAAACATTTTGAGCCCAATTAATCAAAGTTTGGACAATTATTACCAAATAAAAATAAAAGCTACAGTAAATCAGCACAGTAAATCGGGTGCCCGATTTGGCGATCTAAACACGGCCGAAGAAAAGAAGAAAAGGTCAAAAGTGTCACCAGTCCAAAGTACTCTTCTTTGCAGCACAGGTGCCGTGTTTATCGGCTAGTGGACTTTTGTGGTTCTATAAAGCAATGCTCCATGGAAAGGAGTAAGACGACACAAAGGCAAGGTTTCTGTTCATCCATGATGCATTTCCAAGCCTTTCAACTTCTTCCCCCTGTTCGGCTGAGCTTATCAGCACGGCTTATCAGCCGTGGAACAGTGTTTTTCTCTCACAGCAAATCAGCCACAGCCGGCTTATAAGCCAAAAAACAGCCTGCCGAACAGGGCCCTTGTTCTTCTTGGGTGGGCTGGTTGAGGTTTTCGCAAAATGCAACTAGCTGTTTGCAATGTTGCTGGAGCAATCAAGCAAATTAAAAAGGCGCTAGCTTATTGCCTAATCTTTTATATCTGTTTTTGTCCCAACAAAAATAAAACAGGTCTGAAGATCTTGGGAAAATTTTATAACTATAGTTTTTTTCGTAAAAAAAATAATGTTTGATGTATAAATCTAGTGTACTACTTGCAAGAGTAAGATAAAAAAGGTAGATTCTTCTTTTCTCGAAAACAAAATTTATGCATGCTTATACTAGGAGTTAGTAATAAATGTGGTGTTTTTTTTCCTTTGTTGATAAATGGGGTACTCCCTCCATCCTATAATATAGTGCATTTTAGCATTTAAAATTTGTTCTCAAATATAATGCATTCTAGATGACAAAAACCAATTTTACATTAAATATTTTCCATTTATCAACCAATCATCATTAATTATGTTGATGATAGTGTCTAATTATAAAATAAAATGAGAGTACATGCGTCTTTTATGTTATCTATAATTTATCTTAAAATTACTGGAATGCACTATATTACAAGACAAATAGAGTAGCCGAGTAGGTTATTATTGCAATCCTTTCCTTTTCACCTTTGTGAGCAATGTATTCGATCTCAAGTGAGAAACCAACACATTGCAGTGCACTTTCGGCAAAGCACAGATCGACAAGCAACGAACTCCCATTCCCTTTCTACATATGCGTCAATCTATCCTTAGCCAACTATCCTTTTTGTGTGCAGTAATAGTGGAATTGACGATAACGTACAATGATTGTCTAATGGAAATACATACATTACAACAAAAGTAGTCAATCTTAATAAAAAAACAAATGTACAAAACGGGTAAAAAAAGTGCATAACCAGTTGTTTTATATCTACTATCTGCTGAAGAGGGTCAATGATATGGCTGCTGCGGAATATGAATCAATGTTGTTTCTAGTGAATCACAGACTGTAAAATAAAATAAAAACCTAGACAACCGTCTGAAATTTGTTTAGACCGTGCCACCTATATAAACAAAAGCCTGTTTGAGATCTATCTAAAGGTAGATTGGTATTGCTGAAAATCATTTGCAATGAGTTGCCAAAACAAAAATAAAAAATATCTTATATAAAGTACTTTCATAATTTTTTATTCATAGATGTTCCCGCCATATCCAAACACAAAACAGGGGTTTGTATCTTGAATACCATAAAGTCAACGCTATCAAGTAGGAGTATTTGATTGGAGGGGATTTTTTATTTTAATACATTTTAAATTAATATTTTAAAAATAATCTACTTTATTTTTTTTAAACCTAACTCTTTTGGTTGTGCCAATCCACGTGGCGTGACAAAATAACATTGGTGCAACAAATCCGTCCCGCTAGAGAAGCCACTCATTCCTAACTTGGACGGTGCCGCCTGTTTCCTAGTTCATTTGGGCGGGAGCCAGAGTTTTTTTTGCATCTGCTACAGTATCTACAGTTGTAAAAACACTTTATGCAACAGTATTGTGGGAGCCAGAGCCAGAGCACCTTGAAGTGCCACCAAATGGGACCGTATTATAGTAAAATAGATTGTGTCAAAAAGATTTTGATTTGCTTTCTAAAATTGATTTTTATAGTACTGTTGTGCGAGCTGTGTCTTTTGCTAGTAATAGTGCTTGTATATATTTATTTGGAACTCCATCCGTTACAAAGTTGTAAGTCATTGACTTTTCTAGAGGTGTATATATATGTTTAGATACATAGTTTAAGCCCTTATAATTTAGATTGTGCTTAATCAATTTCAAGTTGTAAGACGTTCTGACTTTTCCTAGATACATAGTTGTTACTGTATATCTAGATAAACAACTTGAGAAAACTTAGAGCATCTTATAATTTGAAATGGACTAGATATATAGTAACAGCTATGTATCTAGAAAAGTTAGAAAACAACTAGTATCTAGAAAACTCGGAGCATCTTGGCTGATAGTAAGACGCATCTCGGCTATTATATCATCAGGGACGAGTATATTGGATGTGCTGCTGTGGACTAATATTTCAGAGACGGTTCTCTATTTCACCCGTCTATACTACTTTATCTATGACGCTGGCTAATTTATTGTCTTTGGTGGACGCGTCTCCTTTGTTGCTTTCTGGCATAGTGATAATTTAGAGTGAAGTAAAGAGCAAAGTGCATGGCCAGCCCCTAAACTTGCTGGGGTGTGTCAAGCCGGTCCATGAACTCTCAAAATGACCACTAAAGCCCATAATCTATGATTTGGTGCCGTTTAGGCCCAATCAGCTGCTGACCCTGTGGATGCCGTCATCTCTTATTGCACTTAGCTCCCTCCCGTACATCAAACAAATGAGCCACCTCGCCTTCCAAAAAAAATAAAAACAAATTAGCCCCCTCCCCAAACTATTTGCTATCCGTTCCTGTCTATTCATGCTCCTCGGTGGAGGGCGGCGAGGGCGTCGAGGCGGGCTGTGGCTACAGGATCGGCGGCGAGTTGAGGCTGTCCGCGCTAGGAGCAGGAGACGTCGGAAGGAAGCAATCGCACTGGAGCCATCTTCCGTCACAAGATTGAAGGATGGTGCCGACGTTGCGGCTGAAAGGGGCGCCTCCACCTGTGTACGACGAGTTTGATCGGTGCCTCTTCTCATCGAATCGTTGGATTTGGTAGGCTAAGATGTTGCACAGTAGGTAAAAAGGCAGGACTTTGCCATGTTTGGTCGTCAATTTGGAACAAAAGTTTAGGGTTTCATCAATTTTATTCTTCACTGCAAGGCACCTTATTTGGTCTATTTGTTGTCCAATATGTAGGTGATTGTAGAGACGAATTCACAATCGAGATTCACCATGGTGGTTTTTTCATTGGTTCGGGGCATCTTAAATCATACATCGATGACATGGTGTCTTGGTTTGATCGTGTAGAGGTAGAAACATTCTCTCCTTTGTGGTTTCCAGACTTTGCACAACAGCTAGGCTACCAGAGCAATGAACACTTAAAATACATTGGCTGTTACCAGGGAAGACATTAGCTAATGGTCTTCGTCTCATAGTTTCAGATACTGACACCAATGTAATGACAACATGTGCAGAGGATGTCAAAAATCTGGTAGTATATTTTGTTCATGAGGATATGTTCAGTGAAGTTGATTGGGATGATGTTGTTGCAAATCCAGTGACTGAATTGCCAAAGGTCATCAGCCCAAGAATAGTGCAATATGTGGAGAAGAATCCTAAAGAAAAGTTGCCAGTTTTCTACACAAATTTGGATAACACAAGGGTGGATCAAGTTGTTGACAGTGAAGATGATGTGCTATGAGACAGTGATAATGAGATAGAAGAGGGAGATGCAGATTTGTTTGATGACCTTGTCAGTTCTCATGTACAGGTTAAAGGCCACAAGAAAGCCAAAGGCAGCAAACTGAAGACACTGGAGATATCTTGACATGTACAGGGAACTGATGAAGAGGATACAGATGATGACGGTTTGGACCTTCCAGAGTCAGATGGGGAAGGTGATGTGAGACTGAGGTTTCATCTTTTAGTGAGGAGGATATGCAAAATCCAGCCTTTCATGTTGGCTTAGTGTTCCCAAATGTGGAGAAGCTGAGAGATGCCATCCCTGAGTTAGGAACAGGGTTGAAATTAAGATGCCAAGGAATGAGAAGACAAGGTTAAAGGCTCATTGTGCTGTGGGATGCCACTAGAACCTATATGCTTCTTTGGACACAAGGACCAACTCTTTTATGGTTAAGACTTATTATGGGGCACACAATTGCCAGAAGGAGTGGGTGCTCAAGAGATGTACTGCAAAATGGTTGGCTGCAAAGTACACTAATTCATTTAGAGCAAATGACAAGATGAGCATTACTAGCTTTGGAAGGACAGTACAAAAGAACTGGAACCTTACACCATCAAGGAGCAAACTTGCTAGAGCTAGAAGATTGATCATGAAGGCTATTCATGGAGATGAGGTGTTACAGTTTAATTCCTTGTGGGATTATGGATCTGAACTGAGGAGGAGTAACCCTTGAAGCTCTTTCTACCTTAACCTTCAGGGCAACCTGTTTAGTAGTTGCTACATGTCACTTGATGCTTGCAAGAGGAGTTTTCTTGCTGGGTGTAGGCCCATAATTTGTCTTGATGGGTATCATGTTAAATCCAAGTTTGGTGGTCAACTTCTTACAATAGTTGGTATGGACCCTAATGACTTCATTTACCCTATTGCCTTTGCTATTGTTGAGGTCGAGTCATTTGTTACATGGAAATGGTTTTTGGAAACCTTGAAGGCAGACCTGCAAATTGACAACACATTCCCATGGACAATAATGACAGATAAACAAAATGTATTACTAACATATGAACACACTCATTTTCTCATTAATTCTGATTTTGTTTGTGTGAGTAACTAAAACATGTTAACTAATTTTGCAGGGTCTAATTCCAGTAGTGAAGCAAGTGTTTCCTGATTCAGAACACATGTTCTGTATCAGGCATTTATATGCTAACTTCAATGAGAAGTATGAAGGATAAATCTTGAAAAAAAACAGTTATGGACATGTGCAAGGTCTTCTTCAGTTCAACAGTGGACCAGAAATATGGAGAAGATGAAAACTTTGAATGAGGATGCATACAAATGGCTAGAGAAGATGCCTCCTAACACTTGGGTAAGGGCCTACTTCTCTGAATTCCCCAAATGTGACATTTTGCTGAACAACTGTGAGGTCTTCAATAGCTACATTCTAGAAGCTAGGGAATTGCTAATACTTAGCATGCTGGAAAGGATAAAGTGCCAACTCATGAAAAGGCACTACAACAAGCAACAAGAGTTAGAAAAAGATATACAAGGTGTTTTCTGCCCCAAGATTAGAAAAAAGGTTGCAAAAAATGCAGAGTTTGCAAAAATGTGTTTTGCTTCACCATTAGGACAGGGTGTCTTTCAAGTGCAGATAAAGGATTACCAGCACATAGTAGACATCAATGCAAGGACATGTGATTGCAGAAGGTGGCAGCTGACAGGTGTCCCTTGTTGCCATGCTATCTCTTGCTTGAGAAGTGAGAGGATCCAGCCTGAAAGTGTCTTTGCTAACTGTTATTCTGTGGAAACTTACAAAAATGCATATGGATTCAACATATGACCTTGGAAAGACAAATTTGAGTGGGAAAAGGTAAATGGGCCTGAGGTAAAACCACTAGTGTATGAGAAGAAAGTGGGTCGGTGAAAGTCCCTAGTTTGGTTTTGGCTAATTGATGAAACCTAAGACTAACCTTTGTATCTAAGTGGATGATTTAGATAAAGGTGGTCATTGAATATGAGACATGACATTGACTCATGTGACCAAGATGGTGAAGACCAAGATGAGGCTTGGCTCGATGGACCGGTTGTGAAGGTGAAGGGCAAGTCGAGGCTTCGAAGCGAAGGACCATGCGATGGTGAAGCTTGAGCAAGACTTGGTGCCGATGGACCGATGCAACGGTGAAGGGCAAGTGAAGTCAAGGTCGATGGATCGAGACGGTCATGTGATGATATGAAGTGGATCATATCATTTGGAGAAACAAAATGGGCTCAAGGCAAAGGTATAACCATAGGGCCATTTTGTTTTACACTCAAGACACCATAGAGGGTGTGAGTGGTTTAGGGTCGATAGCCGAACTATTAAGAGGGGAAGTCTTATCGGTTATTCGACGCACGGGTGCCACCAGGTGAATTCATGAAGTGCATTGCATGTAGGGCCTAGTGAGCTAACTGGAAAACCTTTGAAAATGATTGAGAAAAAGCTAACACACAAGCACATGGAGATGTACACTTGATGGTGTTGGCACATTTGCAAAGGTGACGTTCGTCGCGCTGTGGCTTGCGGGTAGAGAGGGGTTGCGAGCGCGGGATTCAGGCGATTTCGGGGAAATGAAATGCCTATTTTCCACTACGCCGGAAGTCAGAAACGGAGGCGAACGGAGGTCACAGAGGTGACTGGACGCTGCACCGGACGCGGTCACGATTTGACCAGACGCGTCCGGTCTGTACAGCGCAGCAGTCAGGCGCGCGGGCTAGGGTTTGCAACCGACGCGTCAGGTCACTCGCGGGACCGGCGCGTCCGGTCAGGCGCCCTGAGGGAACTGCAGTTCGCAAGGTCGATCGGACGCGGTGCGCGTCCGGTCACACATGATCGGACGCGTCCGGTCGTCGAGGGAGCTTACTGGACTCCAACCGGACGCTGGCACTGTCGCGTCCGGTCGTTTTCTAGAGCGCGTCCGGTCGATGCTTCGCGGGCGCGGGTGCTGTGCGCATCGGCGCGTCCGGTCGGTTGAGCAGCGCGTCCGGTCATAGCGTTTGACCGTTGGCATGCAGTGACCAATGGAGGATCTGGCGGTCGCGTTTGAATCTGGATGGACACGTGGACGGTGCAGGGGGATCGGACGCGGTTGAGTGCGTCCGGTCAGTGTCGACCGGCGCGTCCGGTCGTCCCGAAAAAAACGGTCAGTGGAGTGGCAACAACTCTATTTGTATGGGATGCTTATAAATACTCGTTGGCCAGCCCTTGGGGAGGTCTCTTGGCATTTCTAACACTCTTGTGCATCCTTTGAGCTAAAGCTTCTCCCACTCATCTCTCTTGCTTGATTGCAAATCAAAAGTGAGATTGAGTGATCCCAAAGTGCATTGCATAGCTTGAGGGCATCTAGTGGCACTTGTGGGTGGTTTAGCCGGTGGATTTCTTGTTACTCTTGGAGAGTACCGCTCCTAGCCGGCTTGGAGATTGTTGGAGGCGTTGGCAAGAGAAGGTGATTGTTCTTGGCCATCTCCGGTTGATTGTGAGAGGTTCTTGTGCTTTCCTCGGCGGGACGCCAAAAGCAACTCTAGTAGAATGCGCGTGTCATTGAGTTACCTCACTTGAGAGTGGTGTCTTGCGGTGCCTTGCGGGGCGTGCCTTGAGGGGCAAGTGACTTGAGGGTCACACTGGGAAACCATCTAAGTGTTGGTCGACACAACCGGTGGCGTAGCTTGTCGGTGCACAAGTGAACACCGGGTGAACAAAAATATTGTGTCTCTTGTCTCCCGGTGATTGGTTTTTATATTGTGTTATTGTCAATATTGATTGATTGTATATCATCTTGGTGATTGGCAACATCTTCACTCCACCGTCGGTATAAGAATCACAATCCTCTCTCTTGTATTTACATTCACTAGATTTTCTTGTGTAGCTCTAGTGGTACCTTTGCTAGTAGTGTTGTTAGCTTGTTCTCTAGTGTAAAATTAGTGACATAGCTCTTGTGTGAACTAGAGATCATAATCTACTAGACTTGTGGATAGGAGGCTTGCATCACAAGCTTTGGCTAAGCAAAACTCGCTTTACGCCGTTTGTTATTCTAACAAGTTTGCTTAGTGGTATTTGTAGAATTTTTTTATAGGCTATTCACCACCCCTCTAGCCATCTAGGACCTTACAAGTGGTATCGGAGCCGTGGTCACCGTTTTAATCAAGGCTTAACATCCTTCGGTGTGAAAAATGGCTCAAATTGTGTTCAATCATGTTGGGGGCGAGCCACCGTTCTTTGATGGTGTTAGTTCTTTTGCTCATTGGAAGAGAAAAATGACAATGTACCTTGGCTCTATTCATGAGAGAGTACTGCAAGTCACCGAGAATGATTTTGCTATCATTGATCCCGATCATCTTACCGATGAAGATAGAGCAAATAGAACATGTAATAGAATGGCTCTCAATACACTTTACAATGGTATTGACACAAAAGTATTTGAGGGCATCAAGGATTTAGAATTGGCAAATGAAGTATGGACAAGGTTGAGTGAAACATATGAGGGTACCAAGGTTGTGAAGAGTGCCAAGCTATATGGGCTCAAGAGTGAGTTTGAGAACTTCAAGATGAAAGAAGAAGAAACAATCTTAGAAATGTTTCATAGATTGCAAGTTATTGTGAATGATCTCAAGAGCTTAGGGCACAAGACTAAGATTTTTGCCACAAGTTCTTGTTGAGCTTACCAAGAAGATTCAAAATGTTGATCATGATGCTACAAAGAGATGGGCTTTATGCAATGAAGTGAAAGCCCAAGTTTGGTTTTGGTAATTAATGACACCAAGTTGCTAATGCCATGTGTTAAGTGTTCTGAGTTAGGCATAAGCAACACATGTGATGAAGGTGTACGTGGCAAGGAGTGGTGGCCACAAGATCACAAAGAAATGGTGCATGGACATGAAATGTCGATCATGGTGGAGATGCACATAATATGATGGACATGATGATCAAGTGGAAGAGAAGGATCTAAGAGCGCAAGACAAAGGTATAACCATAGGGTTTTCCTTTTGCCGGTCTAAGATGAGTAGAGAAGTGATTGACCGGATTTAGGATACATAGCCGACTATCAAGAGGGGCAATCACGGTTAGCTCGGAAATCAAGTGCCACTAGATCAATGTCTTGAGCATATGTATTAGGATCTAGTAGAGAGCTAACATAACGCCTTGAAAAATGCTTGTGAAATGCTAAGACACATGCACATGGTGGTGTACACTTGGTGGTGTTGGCACATTTGCAAAGGCGGTGGTGTTTAAGCGGTAGTAAGGGGTTTGGGGTTCGTTCTCCCTCCCGCCGAGCTTGCGAGCGCGGGATTCAGGCGTTTTTGAGGAATTGAAATGCCTATTTTCTATTGCACCGGAGGCAAGAAAAGGTGGTGAAAGTCTGAATTGATTATCACTGAAAATACAGTGACCGGACGCTGTGATCGAATTGACCGGACGCGGCTGGCGCGTCCGGTCAGTTCAAACCACAGACAGACGCGCGTGTGAGAAGGGTCGCGGACCGGCGCGTCCGGTCCCTCGCGGAACCGGCGCATCCGGTCACACACCCAGGAGTTCAGCACGGTGGGCAGGTGCGATCGGACGTGGTGGCGCGTCCGGTCATGTTCGACCGGACGCGTCCGGTCACGAGTGGACCGTTACTGGACTCCGATCGGACGCGGCTGGCGCGTCCGGTCACGTGCGATCGGACGCGTCCGGTCTCGACGGGAGCTTACTGGACCGCGACCGGACGCTGACACTGTCGCGTCCGGTCAAACGGTAGAGCACGTCCGGTCACGGCAACGGCTAGTTCTGACGCGCACTGTTTACGTTTGTCCTGTAGTGACCGGACGCGTCCGGTCACCCTGACCGGAGCGTCCGGTTAGCACGATTTTAACTGCGTCGTCCGGTAACGGCTAGCTGCGTACCCCTTCGCTATAAATAGAGGATGTCCAGGGTTTGAGGGTAACTCTTGCACATTTTGAGACCTAGAGACATCCTTTGAGCTAGAGAACAACCCCTCCACTCATCTCTTTGCTTAGTTGCACATCTTGAGTGAGATTGAGTGAGATTCAAGTGCATTGCTTGAGAGTTGCATTCTAGAGGCACTTGATCTTCGAGTTGCCGCGGATTTCTTGTTACTCTTCCGTGTTTCCCGACACGGTAGATGGCTTGGAGCAGCGGAGGTGATTGAGCTCGCAATTGAAGATTGTTGGAGCCCTCACCAAGTGTTGTAAGGGGTTCTTGATCCTTCCCCGCGGGAGTTCGCAAATTGGATACTCTAGTGGAGCTCGTGGCTTGGAGGATCCCCATCTTGTGTGTGGCTGTGCGGTGCCTGCCGAGGGCTCGACTCTTGATAGTCGATTAGCTCGCGAACCGACAAGTGGGTGCATCGCCACAACGAGGAGTAGCTTGCCGGGAAGCAAGTGAACCTCGGTAAAAATCTTGTGTCATCTCTTTGCCGAGGATTTCTCTTGTGGTTGATCATTGTGATTGATTCTTCGAGTGCATTACTTCTCTACATCGTTGGTATAAGAATCAAGTCACTTGCTCTTTACTTTCTTGTATTAGTCCTAGTGTAGTTTTCATCTCATAGGAGTAAGTAGCTTAGTGACTTAGTCTTGTTGGTGTGTATTAGAGATCATAGCCTTGCTTCACAAGTATTGTATAGGTGGCTTGCATAGTGTAGTTGAGCTAGTGCTAGAATTAGCTTAGCCATCTTTTATACTAACGTGGTTGTTTAGTGAAGCTTGTAGATTTTTAAATAGGCTATTCACCCCCCTCTAGCCATTTGGACCTTACATGAAGCCCAATGATTTGCTTGGAGAAGTTTTGACCTTCGACAAGTATGATCAAGATGTTGATGAGAAGGAGAAGGAGGAAGAAAAGAAGAAGAAGACCGTGGCATTCAAGGCCACCTCCTCCAAGGGCAAAGCTTCAATTCAAGAAGAAGATGACAACGAAGAAGATGAAGGATTGGAAATTGATGATGATGCACTTGCTCTAGTTGTTAAGAATATTGGCAAGATGTTTATCAAAAGAAGAGGCTTCAAAAAGAGAAATGACAATTTCAAGAGCAATGAGCAACAAAGGAAGTGCTTCAATTATGATAGCACCAAACATCTTCAAGCTGAATGTCCCTATGACAAGAAGAAGAACAACAAGAGGAGCAAGTTTGAGAAGAAAAAGAGAGAAGCCAAGATGACTTTCAAGAAGGGCAAGAATGGAGCCTATGTGGTCACTTGGGAAAGTGATGATGATGATGAAGAAGAAGAATCATCATCCAACAAGGCTTTTGCTTCTATTGCTATCAACAAGAAGCCATCACTATTTGGTTCATCCTCTTCATGCCTCATGGCCAAGGAAACTAAGGTATTATATGATGAGAGTGATGATGAAAGTGAAATGGAATATGTTCATGATAGTGATAATGATAATGAAAATGATAATGATGAACCAACTAAAGAACAACTATATGACTTGATGCAACAAACTAGAGACATAGCTATTGCCAAGGACAAGGAGTGTAAGAAGCTTTCAATGAAAGTAGCAATACTTGAGAAAGTCCTTAGTGAGCTTAAGACCACTCATGAGAGTCTAGTGGAAGACCATGAGGATCTTAGTAAGGCTTATTCCAAGCTTGAAAAGGCTCACTCATTGCTACTTGAGCAACAAGCAAAGAAGGAGGTTGTTGTATCATGTGATATAGGTGTTACATGTGATATAATTGATGAATCCTTTTATGAACCTATCATCATGTAAAATGATAACCCTTCTTGTAGCTCTTCATCCACCACCACCACCGACTCTACCTTCACTACTAGTGATGGTTTCACTCATGATGCCTCACTAATGGTTGAGAATGAGACTCTCAAGAAAGAGGTGGATGAGCTCACTCACGCCCTAGGCAAGGCCTATGGTGGTGAGGCCCGCTTGCTTAAATGCTTGGGTAGCCAAAGGTTCTCTCTTAACAAAGAGGGATTGGGCTACAACCCCAAGAAAGGCAAGTCGGCCTTTGCAATTCCAAAGCCTAGCTTTGTGAAGGGCAATGGTCGGTTTTGCAATAGATGCAAGCAAGTTGGGCACCTAGAGCATAATTGCAATAAAAAGAACCAAAGCAAGAACCTTGTTAATGCTATACCTTTTGATTCTTGCTATGTGCTTACCAATAATGTGAAGGGTGTGCAAGCTAAGTTTATTGGTACACCAATTGTGGGCCCAAAGAAAAAGGTTATTTGGGTACCAAAGAGCTTAGTTACTAACCTACAAGGACCCAAGCAAAAGTGGGTACCTAAGCTTCATTGACTTGCTTGTAGGTCAATTACAAAGCCGGAGGAAGGCATTGGATTATTGATAGTGGGTGCACTCAACACATGACCGGTACATCAAGAATGTTTGACTCAATCAATGACAATGATAGTGGTGTTGATTCTATCACATTTGGCAATAACAAGAAAGGCAAGGTTATTGGCTTGGGAAAGATTACAATATCAAATGACATGAGTATCTCCAATGTGTTGCTAGTTGAAAGCTTGGATTTCAATCTTCTATCCGTGGCACAAATATGTGATCTAGGCTACAAATGCATCTTTGGGGTTGATGATGTGGAAGTTATTAGTGTGGATGGTTCAAATGTGGCATTCAAGGGTTTTAGATATGAGAATCTCTACCTAGTTGACTTCAATGCTAGAGAAACTTCTTTGACAACTTGCTTAATCTTCAAATCAAGCATGGGTTGGCTTTGGCATAGAAGGCTTGATCATGTTGGCATGAAACAATTGAAGAAGCTTACAACTCACAATCTTGTCAATGGTTTGAAAGATGTTGAATTTGAGAAGAATAAGCTTTGTAGTGCATGTCAAGCCGGGAAGCAAGTTGGAAGCTCACATCCAAAGAAGAGTACAATGAGCACATGCAAAGCATTTGATTTGATGCACATGGATCTTTTTGGACCAACAACATACACAAGCATAGGCGGCAACAAGTATGGCTTTGTCATAGTGGATGACTTCACAAGATTCACATGGGTATTCTTTCTTAATGACAAAAGTGAAGTGTTTGACATCTTCAAGACATTTCTCACTAGAGTTCACAATGAGTTTGAGATTAGAATCAAGAAAGTGAGAAGTGACAATGGAAGTAAGTTCAAGAATACAAGAATTGAAGAACTTTGTGATCACTATGATATTGGACATCAATTCTCGGCCAAGTACACTCCACAATCAAATGGCCTAGTTGAGAGGAAGAATAGAACATTGCTTGATATGGCTAGATCAATGCTTCATGAGTACAATGTGAGTCAATCCTTTTGGGATGAAGCAATCAATACCGCTTGCTACTACATCAATAGACTATATTGTCATCCATTGCTAGAGAAGACCCCATATGAGCTACTTCATGGAAGAAAGCTCAATATTTCTTACTTTAGGGTGTTTGGTTGCAAATGCTATATCTTGAAGAAGGGCACTAGATTGGGGAAGTTTGACAAGAGATGTGATGAGTGGTTTCTACTTGGTTATTCAACTACAAGCAAAGCTTATAGAGTTTGGAACAACTCAAGTGGCATTCTAGAAGAAGTCCATGATGTGCAATTTGATAAAACCAATGGGTCACAAGATGAAGAAGAGAATCTAGATGATGTTGGTGGAACTCAATTAGTGGAAGCAATGAAGAACATGGACATTGGGGACATTAGAGCAAAGCAAGTAATTGATATTCAAGATGATGATAAAGATCAAGTGCTAATTTCTCCATTCAAGCTAGCTAGTGACTCTCAAGTGCAAGATCATGGTGCTAGTACATCTCATCAAGATACATCAAGTGATCAACCAAGCTTAAGCAATCAAGTGCAAGTACTCCAACCACAACATGTTGCAAGAGATCACCCCATTGATATTGTTATTGGTGATATTAGAAGTGGTGTGCAAACAAGATCAAGATTGGCTATGTTTTGTGAGCATGCATCATTTATGTCAACCATAGAACCAAAGAAGATAGAAGAAGCTTTGAGGGATGCCGATTGGATCATGGCTATGCAAGAAGAGCTTAATAATTTCACAAGAAATGATGTTTAGGAGTTGGTAGAAAGGCCAAATGACTACAATGTGATTGGAACCAAATGGGTGTTTAAAAACAAGCAAGATCAAGATGGTATTGTAGTAAGAAACAAAGCAAGACTAGTTGCTCAAGGTTACACTCAAGTAGAAGGTCTTGACTATGATGAGACATATGCTCCCGTGGCAAGATTGGAGGCAATAAGGATTCTATTGGCTTATGCTTGTGCCCACAACATCAAACTATATCAAATGGATGTCAAAAGTGCATTTCTCAATGGGATCATCAATGAGTTAGTCTTTGTTGAGCAACCTCCCGGATTTGAAGATGACAAGAAACCCAACCATGTGTACAAGTTGAAGAAGACTTTATATGGCTTAAAGCAAGCACCTAGAGCATGGTATGAGAGGCTAAGGGATTTTCTTCTCTCTAAGGGATTTAAGATGGGCAAGGTTGATACAACTCTATTCACCAAGAAGATTGGAAATGATCTATTCATAGTGCAAATATATATTGATGACATCATCTTTGGATCGACCGATCAAGCTTATTGTGAAGAATTTGGTGCTATGATGGCCAAAGAGTTTGAAATGTCTATGATTGGTGAACTTAGTTACTTCCTTGGTCTCCAAGTTAAGCAATTAAAGAATGGGACATTTGTGAGTCAAGGGAAATATATAAGGGACATGTTGAAGAAGTTTGGAATGCAAGATGCAAAGCCAATTTCAACTCCAATGGGTACAAATGGCAATTTAGATAGTGATCTTAATGGCAAAATGGTGAATCAAAAAGAATATCGGTCCTTGATTAGAAGTCTACTCTATGTCACCGCATCAAGGCCGGATGTCATGTTTAGTGTTTGCATGTGTGCTAGATATCAAGCCTCACCTAGAGAAAGTCATCTCACGGCCGCAAAGAGAATATTAAGGTACTTGAAGCAAACAAGAGATGTTGGACTATGGTATCCCAAGGGGTCAAAGTTTGAATTGATTGGATATTCGGACTCCGACTATGGGGGTTGCAAGATCAATAGAAAGAGCACAAGTGGCACATGTCAATTACTTGGAAGATCACTTGTATCATGGTCCTCAAAGAAATAAAATAGTGTGGCAATATCTACCGCCGAAGCTGAATATGTGAGTGCAGGGAGTTGTTGTGCACAATTACTATGGATGAAATCAACTTTGAAGGATTATGGCCTCAACTTCAAGAATGTGCCATTGCTATGTGATAATGAAAGTGCAATCAAGATGACACAAAACCCGGTTCAACATGGAAGAACAAAGCACATTGACATAAGGCATCATTTCATTAGAGATCATCAACAAAAGGGAGATATTGCCATTGAAAGTGTTGGCACCGATGATCAACTTGCCGATATTCTCACTAAGCCACTTGATGAAAAGATGTTTTGCAAGCTAAGGAATGAATTGAACATTCTTGATTTCTCAAACATGAGTTGAATGCACCCCCACCCACTTATTGACATGCCTCTCCTTCGACATTGAAAGGTAAAGTTGATTGACATGTCATTCATCCTATGCTAAGGACTTGCTAGAACATGTAGACATAATAAGTGGTATGCATGAGCATTCATGATAAATCAAATGAATTTGATGGATATATGTTACCACTATTGCCTCTATGTTTGTTTTGATCTAGTGGTGGCATATGACATGTTTGTGAGCTTGCACGCCTAGTGTTGAATCTAGAAGATTTGCTATAAGTGTTTAATTCAACATAGGCAAGATAACCCTTATTATGAGGAGTGAAGAAGCTTGTCTTTGGTTCAAATCGAATTAAAATATCTTTGGCAAGTGTTCTAGGTTGAACCAAATTTGATAAATTTTAACCTACTCCATCAAACATTTTTTTCTTCTCTCCACAATTTGATCCCATTTTTGGGTAAGTTGTTGACAAAGGGGGAGAGAAAAAGATGATTCAACATGATAAAGGGGTAAATAAAATTTTTGATGCACACAAGTAGGGGGAGCAAGCTCATAAACAAAGTTGTTGCATTTGTGTGTGCATTTTCATATGACTTGCTCATTGCACATGTATTTAAATTCAATATACATGCTTGTGTGGTGCAATGCTAGTATAGAACTTGGATGATGAAATGATCTACTAGCATGCATAGGAATAGTTTACACATGGCATCTAGACATGCCTAAAGTTTTTACAAGTGGTCCAAGAACCTTTACATATAATGTTGATCTCACGGGGTTCTTGAGTTTTGTTGGTTGTCTAGTTACTTCATGATGCTAAGGATGGTGTAAAAGGCAACTCCAATTTGTATCACGCTTCAAAGGTCCATTTCTTACACCTTAGCATCATTTTGGTAGAATTACTCTCCCAACACTTCTATCCATGCATATGTGCAAAGCTTTCAATCCAAACTCTATGCACATATGTAGGGGGAGCTAATGCTACCAAAACCGAGCTTGTGATAATTATCCAAACTTTACTTGAGCAAAATGATTGGACAAGTATGACAAGTTCAAAACTTTTATTATCAAAATCATCTTTGTGAGGGTTGTCATCAATTACCAAAAAGGAGAGATTGAAAGTCCCTAGTTTGGTTTTGGCTAATTGATGAAACCTAAGACTAACCTTTGTATCTAAGTGGATGATTTAGATAAAGGTGGTCATTGAATATGAGATATGACATTGACTCATGTGACCAAGATGGTGAAGACCAAGATGAGGCTTGGCTCAATGGACCGGTTGTGAAGGTGAAGGGCAAGTCGAGGCTTCGAAGCGAAGGACCATGCGATGGTGAAGCTTGAGCAAGACTTGGTGCCGACGGACTGATGTAACGGTGAAGGGCAAGTGAAGTCAAGGTCGATGGATCGAGACGGTCATGTGATGATATGAAGTGGATCATATCATTTGGAGAAACAAAATGGGCTCAAGGCAAAGGTATAACCATAGGACCATTTTGTTTTACACTCAAGACACCATAGAGGCTGTGAGTGGTTTAGGGTCGATAGCTGAACTATTAAGAGGGGAAGTTTTATCGGTTATTCGATGCACAGGTGCCACTAGGTGAATTCATGAAGTGCATTGCATGTAGGGCCTAGTGAGCTAACTGGAAAACCTTTGAAAATGATTAAGAAAAAGCTAACACACAAGAAGGAGTGGGTGCTCAAGAGATGTACTGCAAAATGGTTGGCTGCAAAGTACACTAATTCATTTAGAGCAAATGACAAGATGAGCATTACTAGCTTTGGAAGGACAGTACAAAAGAACTGGAACCTTACACCATCAAGGAGCAAACTTGCTAGAGCTAGAAGATTGATCATGAAGGCTATTCATGGAGATGAGGTGTTACAGATTAATTCCTTGTGGGATTATGGATCTGAACTGAGGAGGAGTAACCCTTGAAGCTCTTTCTACCTTAACCTTCAGGGCAACCTGTTTAGTAGTTGCTACATGTCACTTGATGCTTGCAAGAGGAGTTTTCTTGCTGGGTGTAGGCCCATAATTTGTCTTGATGGGTATCATGTTAAATCCAAGTTTGGTGGTCAACTTCTTACAGCAGTTGGTATGGACCCTAATGACTGCATTTACCCTATTGCCTTTGCTATTGTTGAGGTCGAGTCATTTGTTACATGGAAATGGTTTTTGGAAACCTTGAAGGCAGACCTGCAAATTGACAACACATTCCCATGGACAATAATGACAGATAAACAAAATGTATTACTAACATATGAACACACTCATTTTCTCATTAATTCTGATTTTGTTTGTGTGAGTAACTAAAACATGTTAACTAATTTTGCAGGGTCTAATTCCAGTAGTGAAGCAAGTGTTTCCTGATTCAGAACACATGTTCTGTATCAGGCATTTATATGCTAACTTCAATGAGAAGTATGAAGGATAAATCTTGAAAAAAAACAGTTATGGGCGTGTGCAAGGTCTTCTTCAGTTCAACAGTGGACCAGAAATATGGAGAAGATGAAAACTTTGAATGAGGATGCATACAAATGGCTAGAGAAGATGCCTCCTAACACTTGGGTAAGGGCCTACTTCTCTAAATTCCCCAAATGTGACATTTTGCTGAACAACTGTGAGGTCTTCAATAGCTACATTCTAGAAGCTAGGGAATTGCCAATACTTAGCATGCTGGAAAGGATAAAGTGCCAACTCATGAAAAGGCACTACAACAAGCAACAAGAGTTAGGAAAAGATATACAAGGTGTTTTCTGCCCCAAGATTAGAAAAAAGGTTGCAAAAAATGCAGAGTTTGCAAAAATGTGTTTTGCTTCACCATTAGGACAGGGTGTCTTCCAAGTGCAGATAAAGGATTACCAGCATATAGTAGACATCAATGCAAGGACATGTGATTGCAGAAGGTGGCAGCTGACAGGTGTCCCTTGTTGCCATGCTATCTCTTGCTTGAGAAGTGAGAGGATCCAGCCTGAAAGTGTCCTTGCTAACTGTTATTCTGTGGAAACTTACAAAAATGCATATGGATTCAACATATGGACTTGGAAAGACAAATCTGAGTGGGAAAAGGTAAATGGGCCTGAGGTAAAACCACTAGTGTATGAGAAGAAAGTGGGTCGGTGAAAGTCCCTAGTTTGGTTTTGGCCAATTGATGAAACCTAAGACTAACCTTTGTATCTAAGTGGATGATTTAGATAAAGGTGGTCATTGAATATGAGACATGACATTGACTCATGTGACCAAGATGGTGAAGACCAAGATGAGGCTTGGCTCGATGGACCGGTTGTGAAGGTGAAGGGCAAGTCGAGGCTTCGAAGTGAAGGACCATACGATGGTGAAGCTTGAGCAAGACTTGGTGCCGACGGACCGATGCAACGGTGAAGGGCAAGTGAAGTCAAGGTCGATGGATCGAGACGGTCATGTGATGATATGAAGTGGATCATATCATTTGGAGAAACAAAATGGGCTCAAGGCAAAGGTATAACCATAGGGCCATTTTGTTTTACACTCAAGACACCATAGAGGGTGTGAGTGGTTTAGGGTCGATAGCCAAACTATTAAGAGGGGAAGTCTTATCGGTTATTCGACGCACGGGTGCCACTAGGTGAATTCATGAAGTGCATTTGCATGTAGGGCCTAGTGAGCTAACTGGAAAACCTTTGAAAATGATTGAGAAAAAGCTAACACACAAGCACATGGAGATGTACACTTGATGGTGTTGGCACATTTGCAAAGGTGACGTTGGTCGCGCTGTGGCTCGCGGGTAGAGAGGGGTTGCGAGCGCGGGATTCAGGCGATTTCGGGGAAATGAAATGCCTATTTTCCACTACGCCGGAAGTCGGAAATGGAGGCGAACGGAGGTCACAGAGGTGACCGGACGCTGCACCGGACGCGGTCACGATTTGACCGGACGCGTCCGGTCTGTACAGCGCAGCAGTCAGGCGCGCGGGCTAGGTTTTGCAACCGGCGCGTCCGGTCACTCGCGGGACCGGCGCGTCCGGTCAGGCGCCCTGAGGGAACTGCAGTTCGCAAGGTCAATCGGACGCGGTGCGCGTCCGGTCACACATGATCGGACGCGTCCGGTCATCGAGGGAGCTTACTGGACTCCAACCGGACGCTGGCACTATTGCGTCCGGTCGTTTTCTAGAGCGCGTCCGGTCGATGCTTCGCGGGCGCGGGTGCTGTGCGCATCGGCGCGTCCGGTCGGTTGAGCAGCGCGTCCGGTCATAGCGTTTGACCGTTGGCACGTAGTGACCGTTGGAGGATCTGGCGGTCGCGTTTGAATCTGGATGGACACGTGGACGGTGCAGGGGGATCGGACGCGGTTGAGTGCGTCCGGTCAGTTTCGACCGGCGCGTCCAGTCGTCCCAAAAAAACGGTCAGTGGAGTGGCAACAGCTCTATTTGTATGGGATGCTTATAAATACTCGTTGGCCGGCCCTTGGAGAGGTCTCTTGGCATTTCTAACACTCTTGTGCATCCTTTGAGCTAAAGCTTCTCCCACTCATCTCTCTTGCTTGATTGCAAATCAAAAGTGAGATTGAGTGATCCCAAAGTGCATTGCATAGCTTGAGGGCATCTAGTGGCACTTGTGGGTGGTTTAGCCGGTGGATTTCTTGTTACTCTTGGAAAGTACCGCTCCTAGCCGGCTTGGAGATTGTTGGAGGCGTTGGCAAGAGAAGGTGATTGTTCTTGGCCACCTCCGGTTGATTGTGAGAGGTTCTTGTGCTTTCCTCGGCGGGACGCCAAAAGCAACTCTAGTGGAATGTGCGTGTCATTGAGTTACCTCACTTGAGAGTGGTGTCTTGCGGTGCCTTGCGGGGCGTGCCTTGAGGGGCAAGTGACTTGAGGGTCACACCGGGAAACCATCTAAGTGTTGGTCGACACAACCGGTGACGTAGCTTGTCGGTGCACAAGTGAACACCTGGTGAACAAAAATATTGTGTCTCTTGTCTCCCGGTGATTGGTTTTCATATTGTGTTATTGTCAATATTGATTGATTGTATATCATCTTGGTGATTGGCAACATCTTCACTCCACCGTCAGTATAAGAATCACAATCCTCTCTCTTGTATTTACATTCACTAGATTTTCTTGTGTAGCTCTAGTGGTACCTTTGCTAGTAGTGTTGTTAGCTTGTTCTTTAGTGTAAAATTAGTGACATAGCTCTTGTGTGAACTAGAGATCATAATCTACTAGACTTGCGGATAGGAGACTTGCATCACAACCTTTGGCTAAGCAAAACTCGCTTTACGCCGTTTGTTATTCTAACAAGTTTGCTTAGTGGTATTTGTAGAATTTTTTATAGGCTATTCACCCCCCCTCTAGCCATCTAGGACCTTACAGTCGGCCACCAAATTCTAGGAGGAAACAACCACAAGAAGTTCAAGGAAAGAATGGACCAAGACTGTCTAGGCATGGTGTGGTCATTCATTGCAAGTATTGTTCATATGCTAATCACAATTCTGCTAGCTGCAAGTTGAAGATGGGTTTCAGTTCAAAAGAAGCAAAGAAATTAGTGGCCACCACACGTGCTACATTAGCATAGGAAGCTGAACAACAAGCTGCAGAGGCAACCACAGACCAGTAGCCAACACCAGAAGAGCAGCCACGACAAGATGTCCCTATCAACCAAGAATTGAGACAAGGACAGGCGGAAACCATGATACATACCAGCACAACACTAGTCAGTCAGATGATGGAGGAGGTAATTTACAGAATTTTTTTTCTCAAACTACACAGGAGAGTAATTTATAAAAACTTTTTTCTCGAACTATGCATATTAACAATGTTTGTGTTATATTATGTGTTAACTAATAATTTCATGTAGGACTCCCAATCCAAGTCACTGTCTCAGCCTCAAGGTCCATTGCCAGATCGTGTCTTCATAAGCTCTAATCAGCCTGTACCAAGACCTACACCACTAACGACATGCACAAAGGCAGGCAAGGACGCTGCAACAAGGAAGAGGAAGGGTGCAGGACCAAGCACCACTGAAGGCAAAAGAGCACCTGCAAAGAAGACCAAGGAAGGAAAGGGAGCAGCAACTAATCTGCCTTGATGGACAAGAAGCAGTGGCAACATGTCTATAGAAAATTTAGAAACCAGTAGTTATGAACTTTTAGCTAACAAGATGGTTTAGATCTTTTGCTTCCTTACGTGATGCCTGTTAACACTTGTGTCGGGTACCTAAAACAAGGGGTACCCACACTCAACGACTAAAAAAGACAAACCCCTGAGAAAACCACGCTAAAGGCTCCGCCCACGAAGGTAGAACGAGCCAAAACCATGCACGGAACGCCTCGACCACGTTCCGACTCGCACGAGGCTTGCTCGACGGGACGCCTCGACCACAGGGAAATCTCCGACTCGTATGACCCAGGGTCGAGCCGGTCGACCCGCCTCACTCACCAACTCTCAGACAAAAGTCAAAGCATTTAATGCAACCGCCAACCACTTCCTACCCCCATGGCTACAGCACCGCCAGCATGGAAGCAGTACCAGTGTCAAATCCCACTTTTTACTGCTCATCCCGGGATGGACGGTGAAAACCTGTCACTGCACACGCCATGCCGGGCACTGTTCCGCCACTGATCCCCCTCGAGGCAAAATACGACGAGTGTCGTACCCCGAAATTCCTGGGACTCGGCCTTATCCATTCCCCTTCAACCCACCTCGACCCGGCCTCGACCAACTGCTGGTCAACAAAGAAGCAAGGCCTGCACGCCACAGGACCCGGGGTCTTTTCACCGTCCCATCCTTTACGTCACCATGGTGTCCAGGGATGGTCGGCCATTCCCGAAGCACGTCGCTACAGCGCTCGACAAAACTTCACTTCTAAGACACCCCCGGCGTCTCTGCCTTCTCTTAACCCTATAAAAGGGAAGACAGGGACTCTACGAAGGGGAGGACAAGGGAGACAAGTCATCACCCCACTGTAGAAGATCAACATCTCAAGCAATCTTCTTTGTACTCTCTCTCTTCGAGACCTGGGATTGGCTCCCTCTCTCACACCTTGTAACCCCTACGCAAGCACTTAGGTGCAAGGAAATACAATACTCCCCCCGCTGGACGTTGGGCCTTCTTTCGCCCGAACTAGGATAAACCCCCCGTGTATGCTCCTTGCATCACCATCCAGATTAGGGACAAGCAACACAAATTCACTCGTTGGTTTAGGACCCTCACGGGCCCGAACACCAACAACTTGCAAACATCTAAACAATTTCTGGATGATGCAATGATGTTACACCTTTTGTGACTACTATGAAATGCAATGTCTGTCAGTTATTTGCATTTGGTACTGAAGTTGCTTTGACTACAATGAAATGCATGCAATTGCTGATCATAATGCTGCTCTCTGAAAACAGAACACATTTCATTCATTGAACCATTTATAACACAGGTTACATGTACAACTGCAGTGAAATTTCAACCTTTTTCCATCCTACAGAAATCAGATACATCCATACTAACATTGATCATAACTAGACAATTCAACATGAATATGATCTCTCATCCAATTCCAACTAAATCGGTGAAATTTTCAGAGATGTGTCCAACTCCTTCATGTAACTCTTCTGGTTCAGTTCTCCTAATGCTGCTCTCTGAGCCTTCTTTGCCTCCAGCTGCTTCACCTTCAGCCTCTCCTGAGAACATTCAATCCAAGCAACAGCGTGGTGGCAGGCGCTGGGGCGAAGGCAGCAGCGTGGTGGCCGGCTCAAGGGCAAAGGCAGCAGCGTGGCAGCACCGGGGTGAACGCCGGCAAGGGCGCGACGGCAGCGGTGCAGGGGCCGGCGTGGCGGTCGTCGTGCCTGGCGCTGTGCCTGCTGCCCGTCGCGATGCCGTCGCCGCCGCCGCTCTGCGTCGCCATCGCCATCGCACGCTTCCGCCGCACGGGGAGGAGGCAGGTGCAGAGGGCGAGTGCCGCCGCCGCGCTGCTGCACAAGCACCTCAAGGACCAGGTGGGGGTGGCGGGCAAGCAGATGGTTAGCGGGGAGGGATCCACGGCAGCGCCGTGGTGGCCGGCGAGGGGCCGACGGAAGCGTGTGGTGGCCGGCAATGGGGAGACCGCAGCGGCGACCAAGTGCAATGCGACGGGCACGAGCGAATGGGGATTTTTTTCTGTCCCAAATTGAAACCTGCAAACTGATGGGAGGGAGCTAAATGCAATAAGTGCTGACGGCATCCACGGGGTTAACAACTGATTGGGCCTAAACGGCACCAAATCATAGATCATGGGCTTAAGTGGTCGTTTTGAGAGTTTATGGACCGGCTTGACACACCCCAGCAAGTTTAGGGGCTGGCCATGCACTTTGCTCTGGAGTAAATATATAGTAATAACTATGTATCTAGAAAAGTTAAAACGCCTTACAACTTGAAAATACAGTAGACATATAATACTCCTACGTTTTAAATTGTAAAATGTTTGCTTTTCTAGATACATTATTTTACTATGTAGTTAATATCTTTTTTTATACAAACAAGAGGTGTGAAACACTCCTATTGAAATTTTATTAGAAAAACAGTAGTACGGAGTAATAATCTATTATTGCAATTAACAACTTCGCTTTTCACCTTTTTCCGCCTTTTGCAGCAAAAGTTCTTGATGCCAAGCAACAAACCTACACACATTGCAGAGAGCTCGATCTTTTCCTCGTTACAAAGCCGCAGTAGTGACCGATCGACAAGCAACTCCTCTTCTATATATCCCTTTCTACATGTGCGCCAATAATCTCCTCTCCTTTGCGACCGACTGATCGATCGATCAATCGACATTCGACAACGTGGCCAACTGAGGATTCATAAATCATCAAAAGTCAATTCGTGTGCCCAACAAATTAAAGGTCTTCTTGCTACATACGGAGTACGTACCAGCAGTATATGGTAATAATAAAATAATTAATGGAATATAATAATTGACGATGCATACACATATACAGTAGAAATGTTGTTGAGGGCGTCCCATTGTCTGGACGCGTGGGCTAGGACACCAGCCTAATGGCCCAACAGTCGTATCCTCTCCGACATAGGATATTTTCGTTCTCAAAAAGGCTTCTAATACCTTAGACGCTTTCATTCTGCAGTGTTGTGACCGTCGGCTGGCATCTCCACCACACCCGAGCACGGCCGCACACCTTCCTCCATCTTCATCGCACTTGTAGCCTGCAGCGGCTGCCTGCCTTCCTCCATCTCCGCCGCGCCGTCCGCTGTAGCCTTCTCCAGTGCGCGGACAACCTTCTCCACTAGAACGGTGACAGCTCGCATCGGATCTGTCGTGGCCTTCTCCATCGGAGCGGCGAGCTCCTCGCCACCAACGAGCTCTACACCGGTGAACTCCAAACGCCGACGAGCCTCCATTTCCGAGCAGTAAGGAGATATATATTGCGCTGAAAGCGCATGTTGCAAACATATGTTTTAGGTGTTTTAGATGTTTCATAGGTATATGTTGCATGTGTTTCGTATCAGTGTTGCAAAAGTAGATCAGATTGCTGCACATGTTGCAATGGCTATGCATGTATGTTTCAAATGTATGTTCCAAATATTTCATTTGTATCAGACGTATATTGCAAGTGTTTTCATCTGGATGTTACAAAAAATAGATCTGGATGTTACATATACGTGCATGTTGTAAACGTATATTTCTAGTGTTTCATGTGTTTTCATACGTCTGTTGCAAGTGTTTCATCAAGATGTTGCATATGTTTACAATGGATTTCAAGTGTTTTAAACCCATGTTTCGAATGTTTCATTTGTCTTCTTCTGTATGTTGCAGCTGTTGCATATGAATGTTTTCAAAAGTAATTAAATCAGGTGTTGCACATATTGGGATGCGCATGGAAAACGGCTAGCTGCGTGATCGCGGCAGAGCGGGCATGCTGCTGGGGTGCTCGCTCGCAAGTCCGACACGTTGGAGTGCTCGCTCGATCACTGGGTGGGTACCATCCGACGCTAGTGCCTCGGATCGTACGTCCGGACACTAGCAAGTCCGATATAATTATGGTCTGTCGCGGAAAAGAAGCTGTATAGAATTGTCCAACCGCTATGATGGCGGTGCGCCACACATACGCGTACGCGGCGACGCAACGAAATAAAGCGATCGGCCACGCGCGGAGACGAAACTAAAGTACTAAAGGAAGCACGGCTAGCAGATAACGAGATAAGCTAGGAAAAACAAAGAAAGCAGCAGGGCGTTTTAGATATGTGGTGCCGTGGTGGGTCGACAGTCGACACGTAGCGCCCGCAGGTGGTCGCCGTCAGCATGAGCCGAACTGCAGTATCATCTATCACGCACACGACGCTACGTAAGCTGCAGCAAAGGCACGCATCGACGGATCCAAGCGTGTGTGCAGGCAGGCAAGCAAAGCTAAGCTGTTGCGTCGTATCGTATGGAGAAAATTACACGACACGATCGTCGACGACGTAGGACGTACTGGCGTGATGATTCAATGCAAGTCGTGCTCCTGTTTCTTGCATGCATTGGTTTGGTGCATTTTTGAACCGCAAGGAAACACGCCACTCGCGTATGGCCTGCCTAACTGCCTATCTTCGCTCTCTCATCTCATCTCTCTGTACGTACTTTGGCATACATGTGACCATGGAATGATGGAACCAAAGTCCATCGATACAAATCTCCAAGGTTTTCGTTCCTTAGTACCTAATCCAATAGCTTTATTTGGTAATCAGCTGCATGCATGCACAAATCTCGATATCTTTTCTTTTTCATCTATAAAAGGACGGGGCAAGGCATCCAACTCTCGTTCATTCCGACAAGGCCTCCATATGTGTGCATTTCTCTGCAACTACATACTGCTAGCTAGCTGACTGCTGTCTCGTACTCTCTTAGCTGGTCTCGTACGTACAACCATATATACCACTCGTGGATTTCACCCCTATCCTCTGGTCAGTTCACCGACTGAGCACACCATGAAGAGCATTGGCAGGGCGGCCGGGTTCGTGAGCAAGGCGGTGGGCGCGCTGCGGCGGAAGGCCGGCGTCCTCAGGGCGCGCCTCCTCTTCCTGGCCTCGCCGCGCCGCAGGGCCGCGGTGCTCGCCGGGATATCCCGCCACATCCGCGCGCTTACTACGCCACGCCAGCCGTGCCAGGAGAAGGAGAAGGCGGCGGCGAAGCGGCAGCACTACTGCCGCGGCAGCAGGGCGCCCCTCGCGCCGGCGGACGACGAGGACGGCGGCGTAGTCCCCTTCTGCTTCCCCCGCCAGCTCCCCGCCAGCTTGCTACTAGTCGTTCAAGCAGTCGACGGCGACTGCGGCAGCAGCAGCAGCGACGACGGACGGTGCACCGCCGACTCCGACTGGACACTCGCGCTGCGCTCGCTGTTCGACGACGACGGCGAAGCAGGTGGCCACCGTGGTGGCGATGATTGTTTGGCCGGCGCAGTGGGTGGGCTCGACGATGACGATGAGACGTCGGTGATCGACGTCATCCGGAGGCGCCGGGAGGGAGATGGACAGGAGTTCAGGATCGAGGATGAGATCGACCGGGCCGCTGACATGTACATCGCAAGGGTTCGCCGCCGGATGAGCGCGCAGCTGGAGGAGCTTGTGGCTACCGGTGGTGGCTCTGCCTCCCATTAGTTTTGTGTGTGTTTTTGGGCGTTCTCATTGGTCCCTGACAATACTTGATCAGGTCCCTGTGTTTGTTTTCTTGTTTGGTTTGACCTTTGCTGCTTTGCACTGCTGTAAACTATTTGCCTGGCCTGTTTGGAGTTTGGACACAGAGATTCATTTTTTGACTTTAGGTATTCGATCCCAATTAATTTGTATGGAGTATGATCTAAATCCCCAATATTGTTTCGAAACAAGTCTTTTAACAATTATTCACTTGGTTTTTCAATATTCAATGTGACTATAAACACAATAAAAAACAAAAACAAGACACTATGTATGCACAAGAGTAGATCGTTTGGAGGAGTTCTCAACTCGCCCGCGGAAAGATTTGAATGTCATGAGCTTATGTTGGTAACTATGACCAAGATATGACATGGACATAATGCAATTTAAGCAACGCAATTCGCATCCTAATAAGAAGTTTATAAATACCAAGTGGCCTTGTTCCGACCATGTATACACATAAAAGATGTCCCTAGGAATCATATATACCTTGGCAAGTGGCAAAGTGACATGATGACAAAGACTTTTATGCCAAGACAAGTACCACTTAATGGCCTCCACAGAAACCTAAAATATATAAAATATAAAGCAACTATGCCAACCATAAGTATTATCAACTCATATACTACCTTGGTTTTCTGTTTATCTATCAAGAAGTAATAATGTAGAGAACAAGAGCATGAAAAATATTAGACAGACTTAAGTGATGCAATTTGCATCCTAGCAAGTTTACCAAGTAGACTGTATGACCATGTCTTACCCCACATTAAAAAGAGGTTCTGAAATAATAAAATTTGGTAAGTGACATGCCAAACAATTATATAAACCCCAGTCGTTGAAGGAATATACCCCCTATGCACAGTGGTGGATCAAGGATTCAAAGCTTGTAAGTGTCAAACTTGTTGATTTGAAGTGATCAATTAATCAATACAAGCAATACACAATTAACATCTAGAATTCTAGATTCTATGAAGGGAATTAAATGTATTTTGGCAAAGCCTATAGAAAACGGGTGGCCTCACTGCTTATACATAGATCTACCACTGCTTATGCACAGACGCACGATGCCTCCAACATAATCTTGAAAATGAAGCTCTCACTTGCAGAAAAGGAGAGGATCGTTATTCGTTATGGAACTTACAGTTATGCTATCATGTATGTGGTTGCTTTCTATAAAAGCAGGGTATCGGCGTATGGACCAGCGGTCCTAACCCCAACGAGTGAATGAGCGTTTGTGCATACGAAATCCGGATGGTGTGCAAGAAGAACATAAGCGATTTATACTGGTTCGGGTCGAAGAATGCCCTACGTCCAGTGGGGAGAAGAGTTTTGTATTGCCTTACACCGATGTGCTTGTAATAGGGGATTACAAGCTGGAGAGAGAGGGAGGAGCTCCTAGGTCTCAAAATGTGTGTGTGGAACGCTCGCTCGTGATGAGTCTAAGTTGCGTATCGATTTTCCTTCTGTCCGTCCCCTTTGGAATGGTTCCTGCCTTCCCCTTTTATAGATGCAAGGAGAACACAGGGTTACATGCATGCACTACGTGATGTCTTCCTTGGGAAGGAAGATTCGAGGTCTCCTGTAGTCGGTGGCGTACCACTGTTGGGGGAGTGACTCCTGTCCTTTGATGCTGTAGTGACGTGTCCTGTCATATGTAGCCATGTGGACGATGCAGCTACGACGCATAGAGTCGTGATCATCCCTGTGGCGACGTGCCTGTCCCTGCGGTTTGACTGGCGTAGAGGGCCGAGGCCTCGGAGGCATGAATTATGGCGTGATCTCGCCCCATTCGAGGGAATAGTGGCCTAAAGTGGCGCTTCGTACGCCGTGCAGGGCTGGATTGTGCGTATAGTGCTAGTATGGGGCGGTTATAGTGACCAGCAGCTCTTCCCTATGCTGTTATGGGGCGACGACATCGTGATTTGACTCTTGTCATTTCTGGCTTGTCCAGTCGATCGGCGCAGGAACGTGGGTGACATCACAGGGGGTCTCGAGCGCGCCAATGGGGGAGCGGCATCAGAGGCTGGGGTCGAGCGAGTCGGAGAACTTCTCGCGTCCGAGACCCTGTATCGGAGCCTCGGGCGAGGCGGAGAATCGACTTGTTGAAGGTTGCTGACCGAGCCGGTCTCGGGCGAGGCGGATAACTGCCTACGGGCGGCTTTGCTTAGTTTTGGTTGATGAAAAAAGTTTTATCCATGATTTAGATACCCCTAATCATGGTACCCGACACAGGGTTTACCTCTAGTAAAGAAAATATACCTATCATGGTAAATGAGGAAGTGAGGATACAAACAAGCTCAATTTAAGCAATTCAACTTAGATCCTAAGAAGTTTATGGTTCACCACATACAAAAATATATGAAATTTGGCAACTATCGTGAACAAAATTGTTTTACCAGCCAATTATTGAAAAATACCACATAATGCCTTTTGGCTATCAAAAAACAATGGTAGAAAACATGGAATGGATAATATGTGGGCTGAACTCAAGTGAGACTATTTACATTCTTATACAAGTTCGCTGAGTAGACCGTATCTAGAATACCACGTGTAAAAGATGTCTCTAAATAATAAAATTCAGCATGTGACAGAGTAGTAAATACTTAATCACATGCCTGTTTATCGATTGAAATAAAACCTGTGCACGCATGAACCCCTCAACAGAAATCTAAAAACGAACCTGTTCCTTAAAAACAAACCATGACAAGTGTCACCAGCAAACCTACAACCACTACGCACGGACATGCCACGTCACAAAAACATGCCAAAACATTTGCGAGGTAAAAAAAACCAGCATAAAAAAGGCCAATAATCATCGTCCATTTTTTCTCGATCACTTCTCCCATTTCCCGTCTTCCACCCTCCTTCCATTCCATTCCGTTCGGACACACTGTCCTCGTTTCTCTCTCCTCCCCTCTCCTGTCCTGTCCTTCCCGTGCGAGCTCACGGTCGCCCCTACCCCACGAGCGCCTCCGCGGCGAGGAAGAGAGAGTCAGCAGGCGCAGCGGGGGGCGTGCAGATGGATCTGGAGAGGTCGCCGCCGGCGTCGCCGGCGGAGGCGGCCGGGGCCGGCGGCGGGGGCGGGGCAGGGGCCGCGGCCTGCTCCATCTGCCTGGATCCGGTGCTCGCCCGCGGCGCCGGCCGGTCCGTCGCCAAGCTGCAATGCGGACACGAGTTCCACCTAGGTCAGATTCCCTCGCGCCGCTGCTAGGCTACGGGGTTTCGTCATCCGGATCTGCTTGTGATGGTCGCTTTGGTCGGGTACCGTGCGCCACGGGCGTAATTTGCCGTAATTGAGGAATTCTGGCGGGTAGATTTTCAGGATTTCATAGCGTCATCGACGTGGTTCAGGCTTGAACAACGGAGAATGTTTAGGTTCGATGATGATGATGGGGATGAGAACTGCACGTGTAAGAGTAACCGTAGAGCCGTTCCCGCGTAATTAGAGCCACAGGTCTGACGGCTAAATCTTGAATTTAGCGGTAATTTAGGTTTGGGATGAGACCTGCACGTGTAAGAGTAACCGGGTAAGTAGAGCCGTTCCCACGTAATTGGAGCCCCAGGTCTGATGGGCGAATCCATAAGCTTGAATTTAGCGGTAATTTAGGTTTGGGATGAGAACTGCACGTGTAAGAGTAACCGGGTAAGTAGAGCCGTTCCCGCGTAATTGGAGCCCCAGATCTAATGAGCGAATCTGTAAGCTTGAATTTAGCTGTAATTTAGGTTGTTTCACTAGCGGTTGGCCGGTTGCTTGTGGCGATTTAGCTTAGTTATTAGGCCCATAACGGCTTTTCCCTGGTGACACCTGGAAAGGTTCGGACCGTTGGAGCTTGTTTTTCCAATTCAGGTCTTGACCTTTTGTGTTAAGTACTGAGTGCATCCGGATATTTCGTCGAGCACCAACTTGAACACCATCAGCACAATTTTGTTGTTGCATCTGCTTTTTTCTCTTATCTCCAAGAATGTCTCCGTCGCCTCACCCCTGTGTCTTTATGTGATTGTGTGCATGAAAAATACATTATGATATCTTAGGCAGATTGCTGAATGAAACACATTTTTCTTGCCAGATTGTATTGGGTCTGCATTCAATGCAAAAGGAGCGATGCAATGCCCTAACTGTCGGAAGATTGAGAAAGGTCGTTGGCTTTATGCAAGCGGACATCGCCCCTCACCTGATATTGATATGGGTGGCTGGGTGACCAGCGACAACTATGATATCACCTCCGAGCTTGTAAGTGCACATATTTGAATAAATATTAACATTTATCTCATACAAGTACTGACTCATTTCTGTTGATTCTGCTTCATGAGCAGTTGTCTTTTTAGTTTGTATATTAGAGGCACTAGAACAGGTGTTATAGTGCTGCTGGTTTACAATGTTTTGGTAGCTTGTTTAACTAGGCAACTCGATCTTTGACCGTAAGTTTTCCCTATAATATTTTATTGATACTAATTACAGTATCATAAATTCATAATCATCAGCAATTGATTTTGAATACGAACCTAACACTATCTTTGTGGCACATGACACGTTATAAAAATTAATGAAGGGAATACTAGAAGACACATTTTGCAGTCTTAGTACATCATCATTACCTGTCATAATTTAACCTTTCCTATTTCTCATTATCCTGTTGTCTTTATTCACAGCCTTTTGGATTTCAATGGTGTCCCTTTAGTGGATTCACCCAGCTAGCATCTGTGTTTGAGTAAGTACTTCTCCTTACCTTTGATTGGATGGGTTTTGCATCATGTTTTCAATGATTGTGAAGCAAGAATGAGGATGCCCTCTTCCTTAGATGGTACTCCCTCCAGTCTTACTTTCAAAAGAGAGTACCTATTTTGCCATAGGAAAATTTTGATGTGGGACACTGAGCTTAGATGGTACTCCCTCCAGTCCATTTTATTAGGCGACACAGCAAAAATCATGATTCCATTTTATTAGGCGTGTTGCTTTGATCTCTGTGTGCATTAACTCAGCTGGAGAAGCTGAAGCGTCCAGCGCTGCTGCATGCGTGCATTTCCTTGAGCCGGGTGCGGGGTGGGCCAGTCTCGCGGCATGCATGCATACATGCAGAAGTTGTAGCGCTGCATACATGCAGAAGTCGTAGCGCGGCACCTGACATTAGTCCGTGTACGTTTCGGTATTGTGATTTTTTTTTTGCCTTTGCCTAATATACCAGAACGGATGGAGTATATGCTGTTTCACACTGTTTTATATTGGCCGAGTACCATTACAAAATCGTGATTCTTAACTGTAGCACACCCTAACGATTGTTATACTTATGTATCTGATTTGAGGAGAGAGAAGATCGGGGAGAATTGACATTATCCCAATTGTCTTTATCCTCTCACGCCAGATAAGATAGTGGCCTCCCTCCTCCCTTCTTCTCTTTCCTTGTTCATCTGCTGTTGTGCTCTCGCCTCCTGGAAGCTAAGGTCGAGCCACATAGTTGCTGCTAAGGTCTATGCACACAGTCCCAGAAGTGTCCTTCATTACCTGCTGTGGTGGGGGTGATTGGTGGCTGCCATGTTGGGCAGCTCCGGCAGCAGCGGCAGAGGCAGAGGCGCAGCGGTGGTGGCACGAGCTATTCTGATGGCGTCGATGCGCGACGCTTGATCTTGACACTAGCCTGCCTGCGCTGCTCTGGTTCTACTCAGTGCTGCTCCTGTCTGCACTTGGGCGAGCGACTGCTCCACATCGCCGGTGGCTTCACCGATCAAAGCACTGCATGCCCCCTCCATCTCTTCGCCCTTCCTGAATCTGCCATGGTGAGCTGCATGTGCATAGGGAGGTTGTGGCTGTGCGTGAGGTGCCTCCTACAGGCGCGAAATATAAGCGAGCAGCGGCATTTGGATCTGTCCCACTGCTGGAAGGGGATGGATGAGCCGCTGGCACCTGACTTGGACTCGCTGCTGGGGGACGAATATGATGTGGCAGCACAGACCAGTCTGCGATTCATATTGTGAGAAGGAAGAGGTGGTGGTGGCCCACAGCTGCCAATCACCAACAAAGGAGGAGAGAGGAGGAAGAACTGAAGTGGACCTGAGGGCAAAAAGACATTTCTACCCCGTCTCGTATTGGAAAAATGATCGTTTAAATGGCTGTGGTGTGAACGAGCAAAGGTCCATACTTTTGTAATGGTACCCGGCCAATTTGGCTGTTTGCGGTTTGAAATGGCAAATCCACGTAAGTTGGATGTTCCACATCAAAATTTGCCTTTGACATGTGGCATGTCAATGCCTCAGTGGGTATGTTGGTTTATTTGCTCTTAGTTATCAGAAAACAACTATGACCTATGAGAAGCCAAAAATTGCAAGATGAATTCAACATGTCTACCTATGGCTGGAAGATAACCTAGAAACTGTAGATGCTATCATCAATGGTTCATGATGATGATGATTAATGCATTAGTTAACCATATAACATGCCCCTTAGTACCATTTCGAGTTCCAGTCCACTAGACATATCTCTTATGAAGGCATGCCATGGTTTTGGCCTTTATTTATTAAAATAATTAAACTGAACCAACCTAGGAGGACTAGGCGTTTTATATTAAGAAGAAATAGACACCCAATTTTTTCTCAACACGGACTCAAGCTTGGGAGTTGGGTGGTTTGGGCCTAATTGCGGTCTTTATTTGTAATGAATGCATATAGGGCTATGCTACAGTACTCCAATTATCCCCTAGGAGCTAAGAGTACTAATAAATCTGGACCATTGAATTTCCAAAGAGATAAAATCATTAATAAAAAACAGAAAATGAGAAATATCCGGATAATCTGGTTTATCCAGTGCGCATCTCCTGTGGCCACACCGTTGTCGGCAGCCCTGTTGTTCGTGTTCCTAGGAGGTAATAATTCATGATATCTTATCCAGATAGACAGTCCACAATCATTTGGGAGTATCATGGAAATTGCCATATATATGCTCACATTGGTTTTCAATGGGCAGTAGTATAAATCTGATGTTTACATGTTGTGATATCATCTTCACGCAAAAACATGTTGCCTGCTTTCTGAATTGCCATTCCGTTGGTTCATGTGTGACAATTAGCTGCTAATGCCGGATTACTATGTTTTTGCTAAAAACAGCTCTTGTTTGTTTTATGGTGATATCGTATATGGACCCTCAGGTTCTTAAAATAATGTTTCATTTATTCAAGTTCTTAATTTAACCTATATTTTCTTTTGCAGGGAGCGTGAAGCGGAGCCAACTTGTAAGCATTTTGACCTAAACTTCAACGTGTTAAAGTTCTTTCATTTTTACTGCATTGATATTTCCCTTTTATGAAGATCACGCAACTGGAGATCACTCAAGTGCTGCAAGCAGTTCACTTGTTTGCCCATATCTTGCCCTGCGTGGTTTTCTCCATCCTGTTCATGTGCCTTCTACTTCTAATTCTGGTGCTGAAAGCACTTCATTTCATCGGCATTCAACTGGCTTGGAAGGCCATGCCACTCCTGATTTGAATAATGCTCCAGTTTTCCATGCTACTGAGCCAAGAAATCATGACAGTGAGCACAGACATTTGAGTAATCTTCCTGTATCAGGAATTCCTGAATATTCTATGAGTCCATTTGGTATAGGACTACCAAGATATGACAGTGGCAGCCAACAGAGATTGAGATCATATGCACATCATCATCCCCTAATCCATAGGTATGCCCAATTCATGAATCTCATTTTAAGTAGGTTTGTATCATTTAAATACATGGTCATGTATCTACGCATGTTTGTATCATTTAAATACATGGTCTTGTATTTATACTTTCTAAACAGCCCCATTTTACGCTCAAAATTACATATACTCCGCCTCAATTCATGGATGAATAGTGATCTGTATAGAAAACTAAGGGGGCATGCCACTTTAGCACAATCTGTATAGAAAATATGTTGTCTAAATAATAATAAAAACAACAATTTTGAACAGTTCAACATAAATGATAGCAATCTACAATGGGAATGAGACAAAGATAAATGTTTCCAAATTGAAGAAACACAATAACAATATTGATTAGTGTACCTAGTGAAGGTGAGAATATTAAAATCATGGACAAAAGATAGTTGGCACAGGCAAAACAAGGTCATCAGCAGCCTAAAGAAAAGAGAACATATCATTCAGTTTTCAACTCCCAACAGAAATAGATATAGTGACCTTTTATTTTCATATGTATTCTGTCTCCTATCTATGAAATATACATATTAACCATGGCCTAATTTATACCTTTCTTCATTTCTTTTTCTAACAAAAAATAAGATTAGATTACTCATCAGTCATCACTAATGCAGTTGGCTGATTGCATAACATTGTTTTCATGTACTTCGGACTCGCTGTATTTAAGACGACTTTCAAACCTATCAAACCAATTCCAGACATAAATATCAAGAAATCCCACCTTTAAACCCTAACCCTATGATCTGGTCAAACAACAAGAATCACATGATTGAAACCCAATATAGAGTCTCTACTTGATGGGAATCAAAACAATTGACAGAATTGGAGCATTAGAAGAAAGATTGGCAAGGTTTTCTTCCTTGTTTTTGATGAGTAACAAGGATGACAGAAAGTGATAGACTCCATGGCCAGCTGTGCTGCTGCAGCCGGTGACAGAGACAGCCTTGGGTGCAGCTAGGCATTCTTCACTACTCAGGTCACCAGCAACGGGAATTGAGGGGTACAGAGCCACATGGATGGCTGAGGGGGCCATCTTTGTCGGAGGATCTTCTATGGGCAAAGCTAGGCCTATTGGGATAGCATTCATGTTGGTGTTTCCATTTTGGGCAAGGCTTCTGTCAGCCGGACAATGTTTGGCGTGGTTGTTGGGCTTTCCATTTTGGACTGTATCCTTGCTATTTGCTTAACAGGCTTTTTGGTGTCACGCTCCTTGGCCACCGGTGGTGAGGGCTGGACGTGAGGAAGATGAAGATGCTCTCACGATAGATTTCTGGTGGCTGCCGATGACATTTCCGCCCAAAGGTGTTGCTTGTCCCCATGACATGACCATGAATTGCATCTCCATGACTGGAGCCCAGAAATTCCAGAATCCCATTGTCTCGCCATGTATGGCTTGAGTTGCTCACATTTGCTTGGGCTGACACCACTGCCTCTCCATGACAGAATCACTTCAAACATTAGATCAGTGTCACACCATGGTCTACCTAGCTTCTTGTTTGCATGACCCACTCTGTACTCTGGAAGCAGCAATATTTCATCCACTTGGTCAAAAATGTTGCATACATCCTCAGCACTAAAGGAGGAGGGTGCCTAGGTGTCCCAGCATAGTAGGTCCCAAGCCCTGATAAAGGAGGAGGGTTGTGTTAGGCTTGGCGAGCCAATATAAAAACTTAGCTACTCTTATGGAGATGAAACAGCCTACCCCAACTTGCTTGGGACTAAAAGGCTTTGTTGTTGTTGTTGTTGTTGTTGTTGTTGTTGTTGTTGTATCCTCAGCACTAAAACCCTGGGCCCTAGAACAGGAGACTTGGCCAATTACTTTGATTTGCACAAACATTTAGTTTGTTACATCCATGCCAGGTTCTAGGAAGAGGGAAGAGTTGTCCCCATTGGTGCACAACTTGTGCACTATGCCTAGACCAAGCTGCAGGAAAACAGAACAAGCACTGATATTTTGTAAGTCTTTTGGTATCCAGTAATGTAGCAGACATCACAGGCCATTTGTTGTAGTAAGTTGTCCTGTGTCTCATTGTTAAATGGCATGCCCTCATGCCACACGTCTGCATGAGGTGCTTCTTTCAACAGTTCCCATCCCATGCAGCAACTTTGTTTCCATATGAGCCCTGAACATTTCCAGTTCAGCCTGAGCTGCTGCATTGACCTCGAGGTCGTTCATCAAACAAATTATCCTCAACATCTATGCCAGCATCCAATGGGAAGTAGTTGCTGCTATCATGACTCATGAGTGAGCACAGCCATGATGACAGGTTTGGCACTTGATTTGTTCTCCTCACCAAAGTGCTCTCTGTAGTGAATTAATTGCTGCAGTAATCAATCCTTTGGGTCCATGTCAGATGACCTCTGTCATCCCATATGACGACTCTGATGCATTTTAGCAAGTTCTTAAGAGGAAGCAATACCAGGAATTCCCGGTGACATTAGCATGACATGTTCTATAAGTGATGCTTCCACTTCCATGAGAGGCATTTCCTCGAGCATTTGGTCTGCATCAATGACTCCAAGAACTCATTGTGGTGATGAGTAATCAACATCAATGAGTTTGGTTTTGGTGACCTGTGCAGTGATCAAATTGACTTCTTCACACCCTACTCACTCTATGTGGTATTTGCTACTGACAACTCTTGATTAAGCCATGCTGCATCGTCGTTACAAAGAGGCATATCATCGAAGAGCAACACATAGTCATGAGCAACCTTGTCTGTCTGTCTGTCTCTGTCACCTTGGATGCTAGACAGGAGTGGCTGCACTGCCGCCCACTGCATGTCAGGAGCACGACCCTTGGTCACTGAATTGAGCTGCGCAGTCATCTGTTGATACGTGGTGCCAATTGATCGCATGCAGACGTACAGCCCATCCATGCACTCTGATCTGATCCAACATGTCCTCTGTTTTCTGCTGTGCCACCACTATTGCCTCCAGCATGAGATTGTCTTCCGCCGCCACACGCAGCTCTTGAACTCATGTTGTGATCCACTGCCACTATGCATGCCGTGTGGATTCCAGTTGAGAGCCGCGCGGATTCCAGTTGAGATCCACCACCGAGATCCCAATGAAATCTACTGCTGCTGCTCACCACCAGAAGCCCAAGATGTGGTCTACCGACACTAGGCACGCTGCGGAGCCGCCACCACACCCAGACCCACTGAGAAAATCTAGCTCTGAACACCAACTGTCACACCTGTGGCCATCGGCGGTGAGGACTAGGACATGAGGCGGTAGATTTCCTATGGTTGCCGAAGAGGATTGCTGCGACGTGAGAAGATTTGCTGCAGACGAGGTGGAGAGGGCAACACCCTGATTCAATTTCTGATTCGATCCTACTCTGCTCCGGCATGTCGCGCCTATGTATAGACCATGCCTACGTGTGTTACACCAGGGGGTTCATGGCTTTGGGCTATGCGGGTGCATGCATGGTAAAATGAGATGGCAGTAACTGATTTTTTGTTCGGGAGTAGGTGCATCTGGATAATTGACTTTCGCTCTGCCTTGAATAGGTGGTGCCTAATAGCTGCTGCTGCCTAAGTTGCTGAAGTTCAGCTGTAAAGCCCTAAAACTGAAAATTTGATCTGCTTGATGGTTCCATTGGCTAGTTCAAGCTTACTGAAATATTGTTTGCTACAATTCTTTGCCTGATTTTTCTTTCGCTTGGTTAAATCACAAATTCCCTCTCTCTTATACGATGTTTAAATACTGCAGGCCAACACCTCGCAGTGGAAGCAACTTGGTGGCACCATTAGGGTCAGTTCCAGCTGTCGTGGCAGAGACTAGAGGCCATGGCCATGGTGCAAGAGGCCATATGTACCAACAGTCGATGCACTCATCTGTGCAGGGCAGCCCATTCCCTCCTACCACTAGAAGGGTTAGGCCCAGAGCCTTGACAATTACATCTTTCATTGCAGCGACTTCCTCAGGTGAGATTGGAGGGCCCCATGGATTTCCCGCTCCTGGAGTTGTGAACAGGAGCGTGTCTGATGCTGAGGGCATCTCTAGACCCATCGACCGACCATATACATGGGGACGGGAGGGCTTTGCTCCGTTCCCTTGGATCCCTGCTGAAGGCGAGTCTCACTGGTGGGGCACCTTCAATCCTATGCAGAACCATGCGCATGGAAGTTTTACCCGAAGGCCTGCTGGGGAGCGGATGCCGCAGTCTCACCCAGAGAATGGCTATCAGCCTGTGCCCCCTTCACAGAGGATGCCACCGTTCTTGTGATTAGACGAGGCTGTTCCTCCAATTGTTGTGTATAAAAATTATTCGATTCGAGACTTGAGAGAGAGCAATGAGCGAAGATCGACTGCACTGCAGCATCGAAACTGTGTCGGTTAAGGGACCTGTATGATGTTTATGCTGCTGGTATTTTAGCGTTTTCGGTCCAGCAGCACTCAGGTTTCATTGAGGGCTGTAGTTTGTTCTAACTGATATGGTGTTGCATTGAGGACTACTTGGAAACATGGGCTAAACTGCATCTCTGGTCCCGGGATTCAAAAGCACCGAGTGCAGCTGTGAAATTTGTTCGTCAAAATCGTGTATTTCTGAATGATGTGTGGCCAACGGTTATTTCATGATCACTCGTTTCCTCTGCCAGCACAGCAAAGGCGCTGTTGCTTTTTTACGTTGACTATAGTTGCATCCAGTCTGTTTTGACAAACGTGCTTTGCTGCTCGAAGGATGAGCTTTTGCTTTTGCATCGATTTGCGGTGGCAGCAGGGAGCATGTGAATATATGTTGGAATAATTCAAATTTAGCAACGCAATGTTGGAGACATCTGAAGCGTTTACCATTTTTTTGTTACCGAGATTGTCCCTCTTCTTGCCACTTAGGCCTTGATTAGATGCCAAATTTTCTTCTAAATTCTACTATGCAAAAAGAAGATTTTCCATCACATCAAAATGCCGGCACATGCATGGAGTACTAAATGTAGATGAAATCAAAAACTAATTGCACAGTTTAGTTGTACTTTGCGAGACGAATCTTTTGAGTCTAATTAGTCAATGTTTGGACAATTATTACCAAATATAAACGAAATGCTACAATGCACTATAGTGTTGCACAGTAATTCGGCCGCCGCCAAATCGGCCGAACTAAACACGGCCTTACAGCCTTGCCAGAGAAAGGATAGAAGGCTCTAGACGAAGGCGGCGGCGGCGGTGGCGGTGGCGGCGAGGAGCAAGGGGCGGCGGCGGTGTGGCGGCTGCTAATCAGTGAATGGCGCAGGCCACTGTCAATAAATATTTTTTTGTTGGATTTTAACGAAACAAATTTGATAACATATATTCTGGTAATTTTTTTCTATACGTTTGACCAAAGTTATACAAGTTTCGTGTAGAACAATACTGAAGTGAATTTGAGACTGAGTAGTTTTTAGTTTGCATTGGGTGTAGTATGTAAATGTGCTGGATGAAGGTGTGACATTGGTCAGTAGAGTCAGAGGGTAGGAATTGAATCCACCTAAAGTACTTCTACTGCCGTCGTTGGCGCTAATTGGTGTGCAGAGTAGACATCTAAATACATACAAGTGCTGCTCACTAGATTACGGTTGCAGAAATAAAAAATGTACTCCCTTCATTTCAAATTATAAGTGATTCCATTTTTTTTTGAGAGTCAAAGAATCTCAAGTTCGACCAAAATTACAAAGATTTATAACATCAAATAGGTATACTAAGAAAATATAATTAATGAAGAATCTAATGATATTTATTTGGTATCATAGATGTTATTATTTTATTATATAAATTTAGTCAAACTTGAGATGTTTTAATTTTCCAAGAAAGTTAGAATGACTTATAATTTGGAATTGAGATCCAATGAAAATATAAAATCCTCTTCGGTGGCACTACTTCAGACGGTAAACAACATGTCATGACGAGGATCACCTAGCGCGTTGAGCTTCTGCAAGTCTTCCTCCAATTTTAATGTTGGGCGTTCCCTCCTCGGCACCTTTTTTTTTCTTGTAGTCTTCCTTGATCCTAACATCAGAAGTTTACATAAATTTATCATTCAATCATCGACATCACAAACAATAGTCTAGAGAGCCAACTTCCTTACCGAGAAGGAAGCAGTCATTGTTTTACCAAGAACTGCCTCATCATTAGCTAAAGTATAGGGCTATGAGTCCACTTATCCATCATCAGACAAGTAGTTGCTAGGCAACTAATTAATAACATTTCCTTTTTATGCATAAATTAAGAGATTATATAGTTACCACTAGACAACTTTGAAGTAGACAACTTATTGCTATCTGTTAAGTCATGTCAACTAATGAGACTGCTTGAAACGATCACCAATGTACGGGTCCAAAATCATGTGATTCGATAGTGTTGATCAAATGATCTCCTTCCCTTTCTACGCTGACAAGGGCACCGTGATAGTAGAGTTATCAATCGATTGGTCATTTTTTTTAGGACCAATCGATTGGTCAATTACAAAGGAAGCTTCGTTTAGCAAGAAGCCAGCCAACGCAAGTAATAGACACCACTTGGGCCTTCTTTAGAAGGGCTTCTACTTCTCAAAAAATGGTGAAACTTAAAAAAAAATTATGGCTTCGGTTTGTAGACCAAAATAATTTTAGTATTATTATTTTTATTTGGTTTTAATTTCACAAACCGTTTTTTTATGTAAGTGTTTGGTATTCCAAAAGACACACAAACCACGGATGAGGCTTCCTTTAGAAGCCCTGCCAACAAAAAAAAAGGTCTTGGCCCTGTTCGGCAGGCTGTTTTTTTGGCTTATAAGCCGGCTGTGGCTGATTTACTGTGAGAGAAAAATACTGTTCCACGGCTGATAAGCTCAGCCGAACAGGGGGCTTGATTGCGTGAACCGCTCACCAAGCTGCCAGCTTTGGCAAGTAGCGCTCCTTCCGGTGAGCGTCGCCATTTTCTCCCTGCTTGCAGCCATTCTTGCCAGAAACAATCATGGAACAGCAGCGTATCTAACACTTTTTTGGGGCTGAATTGCGCACCTTTTCTATTAGTTTAGACATTTATATATATAATATAACTGATTAGTGTCTACTCCCTCCGTCTCATAAAAATATCATTCTCACTACCCAAAAGGTTAACTATTTTTAATTTTAACCAAATATATATAAGAAAATATTAATATTTTTGATATATAATTAGTATCATTAGATAGATCGTTTAATATATTTTAATAAAAAACTTATTTAGAGATATAAATATTGCTAATGATTTCTACAAAACTAGTCAAACTTATGACCAGCACGAACCTTATAGCGTCTCTGTTTATAGAAAAGAGAGTAAAACTCCAAAACTCTTTTTTGTCCAAAATTATTAGTCATTTTAGGTTTGATCTAATTCAAGCATTTCTAACTTTGACCATATAGATAAAAATGTTAATTTTCATAATACTGAATAAATACACTATCTATAAATATTTAACGATAGATTTTAATGAAACAAATTTGATATTGTATTTTTGAATCAAATTATACAAGTTTGATGTAGAACGCTAAAGTAAATTTGAGACGGAGGGAGTCGTTTTCAATTTGCTTTGAGTGTAATATGTAAATGAGCTGGATGGGGGTGTGACATTGGTCAGTAGAGTCATAGGGTAGGAATCCACCCGAAGTACTACTTCTACTACCGTCGTTGGGTGCTAATTGGTTCGCTGAGTAGAGTCTAAATATATACTATATATATAATATACAAGTGCTGCTCACTGATTACGGTTGCAGAAATTAAAAATGCACATGCACCTTTTTTTTAAAGAAAAAAGAATATATTAATATCCCAGCTTCTGCATCGACTAATGCATATAGTTGTTTCTTATTACACACTAAAGCACAAAGGTCCAAACAATCTCAAACACAAAGTTTTGAACCAAAAAGGACGAAGGAAAAGTCTGTCGAAGAAACATCTAAATTGTAATTCAATTAACGAATCTCCAACCGTTTCTTCCAAACACCTCCATTACGGCTGTCTCAATTTTTCTGCCAATCAAAAATATAAAATCCTCTTCCGTGGCACTACTTCAGACGGTAAACAACGTGGTAGGGTGACGAGGACATCACTTCATTACATATACACGTCACACGCCGCTCCTCCACACTATGTAAGGATCAATTTCGTACAAGAGCATGAGCACGAGTTGGGGTCATCACCTTGAGCACATCGGGAAGGTTCTTCACTTAAAATATCTTTCTCTTAGAGGATGTGATGGGATCTTTCACCTACCGGATTCTTTGGGTAACATGAGGCAACTTCAAACTCTAGATATTAAAGGTACATGCATAATTGTGCTGCCAAAGACCATCATCAAGCTTAGGAAGCTACAGTATCTCCGTGCCGAGGCCAGGAGCGTCCTTTATAATAACACATCTGACTTTCTTTGTGATGATCTACCCAAGCTTTGTGTGGCCTGTTGTGCACCTGCGTGTATGCGGGATGTAACCGAAATGGAGGGCAACCCAAATACCTCTGATGTATGTACTTTCTATTGTTGTGTCATGTTTCCATTTTTAGCAAGGCAGGGAAAACCACCTAGTCTTGTAGTGCCAAGTGGTATCTGGAAGCTGAAAGCCTTGCACACACTGAGTCTTGTGAACATCGCACGAGGAAAGGCTGTCCTAAAGGGTATAAGAAAGCTCACCCAGTTGCGTAAGTTAGGAGTGACTGGCATCAGCAAGAAAAACTGCCATGAGTTTTGTTCCACCCTTACTGATCTCATATACCTGGAATCATTGTCAGTGCACTTAGAAGGGGAGCAAAGCTTATATGACTGCTTGGATGGTTTATCCTCACCTCTGAAAAACCTACAAAGCCTCAAGCTGGAAGGCAATCTAGCCAAATTGCCCGGGTGGACTGAGAGGCTCCACAACCTTGTGAAGCTAAAGCTAGAGAAGACCGAGATATTGGAGTCAGACGCAGCCATTCAGGTTCTTGGCAAGCTACCAAACCTGGCCATCTTACGTCTGATGAGGTGGTCATTCAAGGGTGACAGACACCGTTTCACTTTCCACCCGTGGGCATTCCCAAATCTGATGGTTCTGGAGCTGTTCTACGTTGATGGCATCCGCTCATTTGAGTTCGAAGAAAGAGCAACACCTAAGCTTGAGCTGCTACTGGTTCGTAAAGCTCACGAAGCCTCACTCTTGTTTTATGGGTTATCTTCTCTCCCGAGTCTCAAAGAAGTTCTTGTGGATGATTATGGGGAGGACTTCGTTGAAGACATGCGGGCTCAGCTCGCCATGAATCCAAACAAACCTATTTTGAAAAATAGACTGGTCTGAGCATGGTATTATTGGTCAATTGAATGAAGGTACAGGTACTTACTTCTTTGTTGCTGCTTACGCTATTCCCCTCCCTTTTGTCTGTGTCTGGGCAGCGTTTCGATGGGTGTTTGAAAATACTACTGCTGTTGCCTCTGACGATGGAACTACTATCAGCTATCATACAAAAAAGAATTCTTTTGTTTATGCATAAATGGTGGGTCCTAAAATCAGCACTGAATGGTGATGCCAGCTCTGTGCTACAGATCGAATACTGCAATCAATGGTGTTCTCCAGATTCCGATGTTTAACTAATTTAAGTTGAAGTGTTTTTAAGTGACATTTTCAAAAGATTAGGGTATTGAAAACTTGAGTTCGGTTAGTTGGCTGGATTTTGAATGGCACTACCAAGCTTCGGGGCTCACGTCACGATGTGCTCATCGGACATGGGAGATGCTTAGGACAAGCAGTACTGGATCGAGAAACCCATGGGGGGGGGGGGGGGGGGGGGGCTAAATAAGTATAAGGCTAGAAATTTTACTAGCCATACACCAGTAGATATATATAATAGATATGACGACTTATAGGTTTGATATAAGAGATAAAATCATGTCTTGTTTTTGTAATAGCAATTTATAGTCATAAGTTGCATTAAATTCTACTATGCTGAAATAGGTGGAAAAGCTATTAAAAGGTTCTGATAAAGAAGCATACCTCTCTCAATCATTTACTCAACAAAAGCAATCTGTACCTCTGCATTGCACAATACGAATTCTACTACCTGGCACCAATAGCCATAAAAGTTAATCTCTCACCCAAACAAGACCTTTACATGCGTGCGTGTGTGACTATACACATGTGATTCAACAACTGCTTTGTAAATATGATAGCTCTGAACAATTTTCATTGCTCTACAGGAAAAGAAAAAACTTACCAAGGGTGTCATATAGTGTAACACTGCCGAGCTGGTATTCGCCATGGGCCAACACGGACAGCCCATGGAGGGCCCAAGGCGGCAATAGGCAAACAATACAAAGGAAGGAAGGCAGCAGATGGGGAAGGCATCGAATGAATTATTAGAACAGTCTTCTCCTACCTCTGGTCCTCGTCTCCCTTCTCTGGCCTGCCTCTCTCTCTAGGTCTAGAGCGCTCTCTCTCTCTCCTTTGCCTCATTCAATTCCTCCCTTCTCCACCTAGATTGCTCTGCTAAGCTCGAGACCTCCCTTCCCCTGAGGTCGTGTAATCCGATTGTACCCGAATCAAGTTGTTCTGTGATCTATTCAAGAAGGGTGTGCTAACACATTGCAGGCCTGCACATTAAGCAACGGAGCGCATAAGCAACATGTTAAAAAATGATAGTATTGTGAAGGAATGGTCAAAACTTTTCAGGTCGTCCGATTAATCGCGATTAATCGTCCTGGTCGCCCCAGGGACTCGATAAGGTTCCTCGACTCGACCAGTTCGACCAAAAACCTGGTCGTCCGATTAATCGTCGATTAATCACGATTAATCGTCCGACCAGGCCATGGACGACCAGTTTGGGAACTTCTTGTTGGGCCTGTTTTGACTGGGTGAATTTAGTGGGCCTGTAGTTCGGCCTGTAAGGGTTAGATAACTTGGTTGCAAGTGGATGAAGCTCTTGGTGCAACTCAAGATTTACAGGGACGTATGCCCAGGGGGGCTGTTGCAATGCCCAGGAGGGCTGCTGCAATGTCCAGGGGCGCTGCTGAAATGTCCATGGACTCCAGGGGCACTGTTGGAATGCCCAGGGGCGCTGCTGCTCCCAACAGCATTGTTGCTGCCCCTGTGACTGTGAATCATTATGCTAGAAAGCGTCTAAAGAGGACACAGACAATGATTCAAGATATTCAAGAAGAAGAAGAAGAAGATGATGATGAACACCAAGAACAAGAAGCAACAGCAATGGAGGAGGATGATGTTTCTGCACATGGAGATGGAGATAGAGATGAAGATGAAGATGAAGATGGAGATGGAGATGGAGATGGAGAATTCCATTTGAATAATGATTTGTTGCTTGATTAGAACCATTAGATGGCTATTGGCTAGTTTGTCTACTTTGTGTTTACTGTTGAACACTTGAACACTTTAGCTTATCTATTCTGTACTGAACTTGAACTTGGTTTTGTAATATGCTGGCAGCTGGCTGTATGGCTGCTATGGTCTGCTAATTTGTAGCTATTTGCCAGTGCAGCAGTGCTGCTGTTAAGGTGTGTCAAGATCAAGACTGCATTAGTGTTGCTACTTGCTAATTATGGTCTTCTTTGGTCCTGTAGGCTTGCAGCAACAATTCAGCGAAGAAATGGAGTTTGGGACAGGAATTTGGACCTCTGGATAGTGTAGAAAAGAGAAGAAAACAACTCCCACAAGTAAGTCACTAGCTAAACACTAATGCAGTCTTGATGCTTGCTTTATTGTGTATACTATATAGTATATATAGGTCTATATATATAAGTATATATGTCCTGATAAGGTGGACGATTAGGTGGACGACCAGGTCGACCAGGGTTTGATTAATCGACCTGGTCGACGACTAATCGCGATTAATCGTCCGGTCGACCCCAGGGCGACCAGGTTCGACCAGCCGACCTGAAAACAATGGTCAAAAGGCGAAAACATGCAGAAACATATATTTGTAGAACACAGTAGAATTCTGGCATCCACATCCGTAGGAATTTACACAAACTTTTCCAAACATGTACAATTGACAGTCAAAAGCTATTTACCATATCCGTGCAGGTTGCATGCTGTAGCAGACAGTAGGGGTACCGCGGGGTGGGGCGGCGGGCCGCGGGCGGATCTGCCGGAGCCGCCGCACCTGCTTTCCACTTGGTAGTCACGGACGAGAACGCAGAGGAGCCCGAGGCGGAGGCCGAGGCGGAGACCACAGGCGGGCAGGACTTGGCCTCGCGCTCGGCGCTACCGGTCAGTCGAGGGTTGGGGCGACGGCCGACGGGACGCACTCGCCGCTTGGCCTCTCGCTCAGTCGTGCTCGTGTTTGGGGTTGGGGGAGCGCCGGGGCAGCTTGAGGAGGTCAGGCGAGAGTCCGGCGCTAAGGTTTGACGGCGTCGGTGGGTGCATCAAAACCTTGTTACTAGACTTTTTGGGCCGCGTCTGAGGCTGCAGCCCTCCGGGCCCAAATCCGTTTCCCTGAGGACAAGTACTGTACTGGACCTAGGCCTCGTTTAGTTCGTGATTTTTTTTAAAAATGGTACTCAGCACTTTCGCTGTTATTTAGTAATTAGTGTCTAATCATGGTCTAATTAGTCTTAAAAGATTTGTCTCGTGAATTTCGTCTAAACTGTGTAATTAGTTTTATTTTTATCTATATTTAATGCTTTATGCATGCGTCCAAAAGATTCGATATGACGAGGAATCTTGAAAAATTTTATAAAATTTTGGGAACTAAACAGGGCCCTAGCAATGGTGCTAGAACTAGACACAGAGTGCAAGGCATTGGGCGGTTGGCCTAACAAATTGGCGTATGTAACGGGAGCTGGGCCATCTCAATAATTTTAAAGGTTCGTGGACGAGCAAAATAGTAAGGGTTTTGTAATCTAAATTTTTAATATGACGATCAAAATATATAGTACGAATAATGAGAGTTAACTTGCAATATAGGTTTCTCGGGGGGGGGGGGGGAGTGGGGCCTGTCCCTCATCGTGTGTGAATGAGTGGCGTCGGTGTGTCGTGGCTTTACGACAATGTTTCGCCTCGCGGAGCAGCGTCACCGTGTTTGGCAATTGGGAGGCGAAACGATTGCTTGATTAGGATCGGTCGGAGATCGAGAATAGCTAAAATATCATAACAGGAAGCGATGACAAAGCTAATTCCTTAATTTTAGACTTGTGCTAAGTGTAAGGACATTTAAGTTTCTATTTCAATATGCCAAATATATATACTAAAATACTATATACATAGATGTACTCATGGACCCCGGACGTCGCACCGGCTGCCCTCCCCTCTAAGACTGACATGATAGATAGACAGGGACGCACAGTCAAGCATGAGAGGCACTGTTTGCATACACAACCGTTTTAACTTGTGTACACACTGCGTAAACGCTATACAGTGCTTTATTGTGTTTGTTTAATCCATTGTTTATCTTGTTTGATCACCATTTAATCTGTTTTAATGGTCGTTTAGTACGAATAAAAAGCTAAACAATAGGTGATTGTTAGTTTATTCAAACGTTTAGGCTAGCACCATTGAAAGGAGGTACTAAGAAGAAAATGAACGGCACCACAAATTTGCCATCCCACACACATTCCAGGTGCAGCCGTGCAGGAGGTGAAACATACCAAACTACCAAATACATATTGATTTATTTACTTCTTTGATTGATTCTTTCACTCCTTTCTTTCAATGGTGGTGCTAGCGTCCGAACGTCCGAACAGATGCGCGCGTCTGGATGGCCGTGCCTGCACTCCGTTTTACGCGCCCACGTGGGGGTCATGCCCGTCTGAACGTCGCCGCTCCTCCTGACCCCACGCGGAGTGTGCTCGCGCCCCCTCGATTTCCCCTGCGTGGACGCCTGCTGCGGCAGGTGGGTCCCCAGTAGCAACACCCGATCTACTTTTGAAACAACCAGATGAAACATTTGCAACATACATTTGAAGCCAGATGAAACACTTGAAACATGCGTCTGAAACACTTGCAAAAACACCTTAAAAACACTTGAAAAACCATTGTAAAAGCATGTGCAACATCTAGATAAAACGCTTGCAACATATGGGTGAAACATATGCAACATCCAAATAAATACATTTGCAACATGCATCTAAAAAAACACAGATGAAACATTTGGAACAAACACTTGCAACATATGCAAACATCCCAATCTACTTTGCAACATCCACATGAAATATTTGCAACATGCATATGAAACCCCTGAACACTTGAAACATACGCTTGCAACATGTTAGACGCGACACTCTAGTGGATGGCAACCACCATGTCTGGCAAGCCTCGAGGCGGTCGCGAAGTACGGCACAACCACGATGCCCTTGCCGTCTCTAGCCGCAGGAGGAGGTGATGAAGAGGACGCCGACGATGAGGCGACAAATGTGTGGGAGAGGGACCTTGTATTGGTACCTGAAGCTAAAGCCATATGAGGATATGAGCAACACCATGGGCTTAGGGGAGCTTTGAGAGCGGCCGCGTGGCAGTGGGCCGTGGTCTCGACGGTGAGGGAAGAGCGAAGCAGGACGAAGGTCGTGGCGGCGACGAGGGCCATGATGAGGAGGAGCAGGAGGCGAGGGCGAATGAAGGCCTGGGTGCAGCCACAGAGGAGGAGAGGAGAGTGGCGGTGGGCCACGTCGAGTCGCCGGGGGTCTGGACCTCGATTGAAGGCTGGGGTTCGACCATGGAGGAGGAGAACGAAACGTTGCGGAGTGGGGGTTTTTTTAGGCGGCGTAGGAGTATCAAATATTTGTGAATGTGGACAACGTGAAGCCACGTAGCGTCCATCGTCCGGACGCTCTAATCATAGCATTACCATTCCTTCGATCTCTGCATGGCACACTAGCCCCACCGGAATCTGTCCTACTATGTATCTGCTTTTTCCACCCGTGAGGCTGCCGATGGGCCCTCGCGGCCCAAGCGCGTCGTACACCACATTGACCCGTTGACCGCGCAGGCTGGCGATTCCTTCGAGCTACTAGCCACTGCTGCCCGCGCTTCGCTGCGGGTGACGTGCTTAGTATAGGAACGTATAGAAATGTCTAATATGGAAAATAGAGGTTGTTGTCATTACATGGTGCCTATTCTAGGCCTGTTAGTGTAAAGAAGTATTTGATGGTGTCGAACTCAAGCAACTAACGCACCTAGATTCAAAGCACAACATTGGGTAGTCTTCTGGCTGTGGCATATTGCCATGGCGCCTTCTGATTGCTTGATTCTTGGGGTTTTATAGTGCTAATCATCAGGCTATGTCAATCCACTTAGAAGATTTATCTTTAAATCTTTTATTAGCTAGATTTATGTATTATCCGCGCGTCTACTTCTTATGGACGGCGAGTTTTATCTTCTCAGCTCTTTAGTTAGTCTAGCTCATGCACATAGTAGGTTGTGAGCCAAATACATGGATTTGATTAGCACAGGTGGAATACAATGATGGAGAGAGGGAAAGAGATGCTAATCACGGGTACATCTTCCTCAGGAGTAGTTAATCTACATCGTGGAGACAAAGAGCCTCATGGTAGGGCTACTTGGGTCCTCTTATAGAGGAGCGGGGGTGAGACTTCTGGTGTATGCTTCGACTTGGCTTGACCAATTTCCCAAGGTGTGTGGAGGAAGGAAATGAGTAAAGGTAGGTTCAACAAATTTCTTCAGGGCCTTACATATGGTAAGGGGCGTGTTACCATAATGAGCAAGAATATGGATGCTATCAGCATAGAAATCTGGATGGCGAGGATGAAGTTGGCGAGTTCATCTTCCACGAAGCACATCTTGAGGGCTTTAGGTTTTATCTTCTGGCACTGTGCTTCGTCTTCTTTTGCCTTCTTCTTCTAAAATCTTCAGTGGGTGGCAATTTCTTCTAGCTTCTCCTTGCTTTAGCAGGGGTTTGACACCTGGTTTTAGGGTTTATGGAGTGATTTGTCGGGTGGTTATGATGGAGGGAGTGTTGCTGGCAGGAAGGGGCAGGTAGAGTGGGTGCTTTTATAGATGAACGATGGTGGGGTTAGGGAGTGGGGGTGCGTTTCTGGGTGTGCGCCATCACCGACGGTCCTTGCAACACAATGGCGTCATAGGGGACAGCGGGGACAGCAGCAGCAGCAGCGGCGAGTGGAGGGGACAACACGCGCGACATCATCGGCCATCAATAGCAGTAGCATCATCAATGATGGCAGAGGGGAGCTATCGTATCGATGTGGGTGGCGGCGTGAAGTGCGATGGGCGGTGGTGAGGTGATATCTATGGTAGTGGTTGCTAGGCACCTAAGGGGCCGGGCATGCTCTTCTAGTCATGGGCATGCGTGGGCCTCTGGCTAGGTATCTAAGGGGCTATTTATTTCCTGTCTTTTCACGTAGAGGAGGTAAGACCAGCCGTTGTAGGTCTCTCTTATAAGGGAACATCATTGGTGTGCGGCCCCATTATTGTCGCTCAGAACACTAAAGGCGCGACCATGAACTATGCTTTTAGATGACAGCATGGTGATGATGTTACATGTGTATACTATATTCATCTATGAAGCATGTAGAGAAATGAATTCGAATTTTCGAATAACGGATCCTTCTAATCCAGTCTATCTAATGTCTTTTTCAAGAGCCAGAGGAAATGCATCTCAGGTACACCAATTAGTAGGTATGAGAGGGTTAATGGCGGATCCTCAAGGACAAATGATTGATTTACCTATTCAAAGCAATTTACGCGAGGGACTTTCTTTGATAGAATATATAATTTCCTGCTATGGAGCCCGAAAAGGGGTTGTAGATACTGCTGTACGAACAGCGGATGCTGGCTATCTTACACGTAGACTTGTTGAAGTAGTTCAACATATTATTGTGCGTAGAAGAGATTGTGGTACTATCCAAGGTATTTCTGTGAGTCCTCAAAATGGGATGACGGAAAAACTTTTTGGGTTACGTGCTTAGTATAGGCATCAATATAATTGTCTAATATGTTTTCTCATCATGTTGCTACCAAAGGTTGGCCTGTTTTGTACACTAAATAGTGGGCAAATATGGGGAGGAAAAGCAACATGTTTTCTTTTAATAGAACACTGCAAAGGAATATGGAGGTTGATTGTTATTACATCGTGCCTACTCTTGGCCGCTCAATTAAACGACATGTTAGTGTATAGAAGCACTTGATGGAGTGAGGTTCAAGCAACAAACACACCTAGATTCAAAGCACAACATTGGTTAGGATTAAATTCTAAGCAGAAAGAACAAAAACCTACAACAAAAGTACATTCCCTAGCGTGAGGGTTTCCAAAAGAGTGAGTTAGGATGCAATCCCGTTAGGGGAAAGCCCGTCTACATAAAACTATTAAAGTGGGGGATTCAAGCAACTAATTCCACTAGAGCCAAGTCATTACATTATGTAGGGTTACATAGCAGTCGGAAAATGCAAGCACTATAATACGGGTACATATCGTCATGCGCAGAATAGCTGTTGAAGGTTTGGCCTCGGCACGTATTCCCTGCAAGTATGTGTTCGATATAGGAAACTCTGGGAAATATGGTACTCAATTAGCAAAACTAACAAGCACAAATATCTATTCTAGATAAGAAGGTACAACATAGCAGGGAATAAAATACGCATACTACAATATGCTTCATCTCCTTTGCGGTGAACAAAAGCGAAGTAAACTTCACTTCCCTAAGACTAAAGGAGAAACATGGCACAACTAATCTTCAACGCCTTCGACTAAAGAGCTTCATTTCCTTGGTGTTGAGAAGGATCAGTCTTTCAATATCTGTGCTCCATCCCTCGGACTAAGAGGCGGGTCAACGTCATCTTTTGGAGGTGGATGAGCGAGGGGGACATTTTCTTCCTTATTGGGCTCCAATTCTAGAGCTTCATGAGAGATTTCTGTGGGTGGAGGAGCTGATGGCCCTTCAACATCGAGTCTTCTTTCTATGTTTAGGGACATGATTGGGATCCCTTCTAGAATCATGGGCTCTCGGTCTTGTAAGGCTTGTATTCTTCTCTTGGCCCTAGTGACAAGGTAGGCATCCTTCAATTCTTGGACATGGTGGTCCTTAGCTTCCTTCAAGGCTTCAGCGATGGCAGTTTCATGACTCTCGGCTGCGGTTGCTTGGGCTTGAGCCTCCGCTAGCTGCACATGGAGCTTTCTAACCATGAACTCAGCTTCTTCTGCGCAGTGCATGCACTTCCTCAGCTCCGATGCTTGCTTATCATATTGCTCATCCAGAGCAAGTAGGTATGTGGTCATTAATACCACAGTCGGGTCATCCTCGAGCGAATAGCGTCCTTGCAAGATGTCCATGCGGGTCCTCCAAACTGGCTGGTCCTTTTCCTGCGGTGGAAAGAACCTCATGGGTGTACGGGCAATAGGCTTCTCGTAGATCTGGCACAGGCACCTCAAAGCTTTGCGGGCGACAGCTTGATACGTGTCTACGAACCGAAATCCGGTCGTAGTCATACTCTATGCTTCAGCTATGTCAGGGAAGTCTTCACTTTTTCCAATATAGACGGTGATTTCACATCTTTCAGTTTCATGCTCCTCGTACTCCCTGCCTTCATATTCTGGGCGATTCTTGATTCCAAGTTTTTGCATGGTAGCATACAATAGCTTGGGAAAGCCTTCAACACCTAGACAGTAGCTGCTGGTCCAAACTCCTTCGGTCATCTGTGAGAGAATAGATAAGAGCAAACATTTTTTATGAAAAGGGAAGACATTAAGATTTTTTATAAAATACTCATACATGTGAAACACTAGCCAGAAAGCCTAAAGTCACATTCTACAACCAACTAAGGAGGGGAGCAGGGTGAAAACCATAGGGAGGAAGAGAAGAGCGAGGGAATGCTCATGAGTTGCTTACCTCGTCGTGCAACGGGTGTCGAATTTGGCTCGTGCGTATAGGCATATATGGTATTCACGGACAAATTGAAGGGAGAGTAGGCAAATGAGTCGATTGTGTTGTTGGGAGTGGAGGAGAGCAATTCGGGGTGTTCTTTTATACGCCAGGGAAGAGGGGTTATACAGTGGAGTGATGAGACAACTTTCCTGGTGATTGTACGTTGCATGCAAATGGACGGTGGCATGTAGTGGGGGACGGTGGATGTTCAGCATACGTGGTTGGCGCCTAATTACCATGGTGGTCGGCTCCGTACAAGGCCTAGGTCTTCTAAGGCTAGCATTCTTTTCTTGTATTGGTCCACTCTTGTCTCCATGGCTAGCTAGGGCCGGTTGGGGGAGTTTGTCCATTGCTATGGAGGGCCCAGTGGGCAAGCGCCTGTGCATGGGCGCGTAGTTGTAGCCATATGGCAAGTCAGGAGAAGCATATACAGTGCTTTATGGGACCGCCTTTTGTCGCTTGGTTGGCAAGGAGGTGACAACACGACATGTGGTCCATGGTTGCGCCTTTAGCAGCATGTGCGACAATGAGATGACAGCATGGTGATGGCGGTCTTGTAGATGTCCATATATCATTCATTGGTCTTCTATTATGTTGTTACATGTGTGTGTGCTATATTCATTTATGAAATGTGTAGTAACCAATGCTAAATAGATTTGAAGATGTGTGCACGTATATACCATGTTTAGGTTGGTAAGTATAGGGCAATAGTGGTGCCAACGCTAAACCTCCATCCGCCACTGTAACATGTAGTCGGCCCCTACTACAGCACGTCCTGGTAGATCTAAGGTTTACGGGGCCATAAGCATTTTCCCCTTCACGACTCCACTGCAAACCTCGATCACTTTTGCAAGAGCGACCTACACTGCATAGATGGTGTCGACTAAATCGGCGGTAATCATGCGCACCACTGGCACGGGGTAAATGAAGGCACCAATTGCTATATCCAAGGTGATTGGTGGTGAGGTGATAATTGCGGCTAAGATGTACATGTATATTGGTCTTGGCATCACAACTAATAAGAATCGGTTCAATGGTTAAGGTGATATTCTGTATCACTTAACTGGAACAATTCTATTAACTGTGGATGCCCTCTCTGTGCCATCCTTTCTAACTATTTTGATAACTACGATAGGTCTCTACCTCTCTATTAGGAACAGATTCTTTTCTCATCCTATGGTTTCCCCTCTCATCTGGTTCTATGTACAGTGGTTTTAAAAAATTTCGCAAGTAGGGGTATTTTCATATCATCACCAATGCAATCCAAGAAATGCGCAGCAGACACTTTGAGAGTATGCTTTAATTTTCATGTAGCCTATGTGTACCCTGCAGTCTGTTGTGACCTAGGGGTTGCATGGGTGTGGCCCAGGAACCTACATTTACTCTACACCCATGCAACCCATAAAGCGTGCAACAGACTACATATAAATTAAAGTCGCATGCACAGCTGGTGACCACTCACTAGGCCAATGCCTAATTAGCACGCTGGTCGGCTCCATAGAAGCTCAGTCTTCTAAGGCTAGCATTATTTTCCGGTGCTGTTCCACTCTCTTGCATGGGTGCGCTGCCGTGCAGCTGTAGTCCTATATAGGAGGAGCATGGGCAATGTTTTATGGGCATGCTTTTTGTTGCTTTGTTGGCAAGGAGGTGCAACATGACATGTGGTCTATGGTCGCCCCTTTAGTGCCATGGGCGACACTAAGGTGACAACATGGTGATGTCGGTCTCGTTGATGTCCATATACCATTCATTGGTCTCCTATTACGATGCTACATATGTGTTTGTATATTCATTTATGAAGTATGTACTCCCTCCATCTCAGGAAAAGTGTCGTCTCAGGTTTTCCAGACATCGTGTTTGACCGTTCGTCTTATTCAAAAATTTTTAATAAATATTATCTATTTTGTTATGACTTACTTTATCACTAGAGATACTTCAATAATGATTTATTTATTTTATAACTTGCACAAAATTTTTGAATAAGATGAACGGTCAAACACGATGTCTGAAAAACCTAAAACGACACTTTTTCTGGGACGGAGGGAGTAGTGGGCAACACTAAGTAGATTTAAAGATGGACGCTTGTATGTACCATGTTTAGTTTGGTAGGGACAAGTTAATAGCAGTGCAAGTGTTAAATCTCCATCCTCTGCTCGAACATATAGTCAGCTCTTTCTATGGTATGGGCTGGTAGAGATAAGGTGTATGGGGTTATAAGCACTTTCCCCTTCACGACGCCATTCGCCTGTTTTACAATTATTACATGTTGTGCTATGTTTTATCTGTTTCATTAGGCTTTTTTGGCTCATCTACAGGTTGTACTATGCAACAAGGCTATATCTTGCAGGGATGCCGATCTTGTAAGTTTTGGTTCAATATTTCCCTACAATTAACTCATATTTCTAGATTATGATGACAGAATAGTGATGTATAGCTGTATATATATATGGTCTCCAAACAACTTCCTTCCTTCCAATAAAATGCAATTTTCTGATTTTATTTGTTCTGGTATTTCATCTCAAAATACTTGGCTATATTAAAGCTCTCGTAATTCTTTTGCATGCCAAACATAACAAATAATGTTGTCTCTGCGCCGATTGCTTGCTATTATTGCCTGCCGCATCGCGTGGGGTACTGGCAAGTACTTCCTCCGTATCGAATTTAGGAGTCATTTAGGATAGTGACACGGTCTCTGAAACTCAATCTTGTTCTCTTGTTTTTATAAAAAATATTTATGAAAAAGTGATATATGTATATTTTTATAAAAGTATTTTTCAAGATAAATCTATTCATATATTTTATACATTTGCAAACTCAACGACCTAAAAACTATTGATGATTTATATTCCCAATGTTTAACCCAAACCTTGTCCGAAACGACTTCTAAATCCAATGCGGAGAGAGTATATGTATATGGTTGTAGGGCTAAGTTTCTATTTTTTCGTGTAATGGGTAGGCTATACGCCTACGGCTAGGGTTAGAGAGCGTTCGGATGGATCTAAGTCGCGGAAGGTAGACGGTCTCCACAAAGGCGATGCAACCGAAGAAAAAATCCCCAATCTCGCCGGCCTCAACCTTCCTCAATGCGCTGGCCCGCTACTGGCGAAAGCCGACCGCCGACTGCGAGGCCGCCGCCGCCCCTTGTGCTCGTGCAGCAGCAGCGCGCCCGACGCCGATTCCGCGACCTCTTCGCTCCAGCTCTGACCCTCCTCTCCCCTCCTAGATCCCGACATGGCTGGCCGTGTTGGCCCGCTACCGGCGAATGGCGACCGCCGACTGCGAGGCCGCCGCCGCCCCTTGTGCTCGTGCAGCAGCAGCGCGCCCGACGTCGATTCCGCGACCCCTCCGCTCCAGCTCCGACCCTCCTCTCCCCTCCTAGATCCCGACACGGCTGGCCGTGTTGGCCCGCTACCGGCGAATGGCGACTGCCGACTGCGAGGCCGCCGCCGCGGCTTGTGCTCGTGCAGCAGGAGCGCGCCCGACACCGACTCCGCGACCGCTTCGGTCCAGCTCTGACCCTGCTCTCCCCTCCTAGATCCCGACACGGCTGGCCGTGCAGGCACCACCTGCCTACCCCGATGCCACCCGCTCCGTCCAGGCAGCGAGGGCGGTCCAACTCCAGGGAGCGGCCCTAGATCGTGTTTGCCGGTGTGGCCGTCGCAATGCAGGTCCACCTCGTTCTGCCTCACATCGCCTTGGATTTGATTTTTATTAGGGAATATAATTTGGTTGGAGTAATCTGATACTTTATGTAGGAGTTTAATTAGAAAGTTTAAAGGTTACAGAAACAACTTTTACCTTATAGTGTTGGAACAAATTTATGCTCTGAAATAGAGTATCTGAGTCAGTTGCAAGTTATCTTGCTGTGTATCAAGATCATCTTATAAGCTCTATTAGGGATCCCCACATGCCAAACACTACTTTGAACTGGAGTTTCAGATTATAGTGACATTGAGATAAGCATAGTTCCTAGTGTTTAATTAGCTGCATGTGCTCCACATACTTTTAGCTATGATTTTGTTGTATGGCCTTACCAAATTCAGGGAAATATTTGCTGCATTGCCTTTCCAAATTCATCACTGAGAAAGTGTGCTCACAGAGGTGGAAAGCAAGAGCGGTAGAGAGGCAGATATGTTTGCTGCCTTCATCAAATCTAATATAGATTAGTCATTGCCTGAATACATTATCGGAAACCTTTTAAGGATACAGCTAGAACGGATTAATCACCTTTTAAGGTTTCCAATAACCTTTAAAAGGTTCCCAATAACCGAGTACTAAATCATTACTCAATATATATTTTCCTAAACGAATCAGAAGTGGTGAAGGGTAATCCTGAATTTCAGTGCAGCCATTATATGCATCTCTAATTGCGATATTCTGTAGGCATACAAAACCATCCACTTATGATGATCACTGTTAACCTAGCATCTTGATAATTTTTCATCCTGAATCCTGAATATGTGTTTTTATAGATTGATTTGTTTGGTCACGTGTCTTTATAGATTGATTTGAAACATTCAATGTTCATGGCCATAGATGATTGGTACATGAAACCACCAGCTTTGTGGTTATTTAGTACTCAATCTGGTGCTTACATGTGAACCTAGTAGGAACGGACGATCTTTGGAGCATGCTGTAGGGTGCATCTGCTGGTAGAAATTCTATAAATGTTGGAAAAGCTACCAATTCACTAGGAAAGCATCTTTAGAAGTCCTTAATTTTTTTAAAAAAAAACTGCTATACGGGGTCATGTTCCCATGTGGTGTTACTTTTGTAATCCCTAGGTGTGGTCATACTGCGTATCACTTGACTCTAGGTGGCAGTTGTTTATTTTCAGCCGATGATCTATTCATTGCAAATTGGTGTAGCCACATAACTTAGTAGCTTACTAATTTGCAGTGATATCTATTGTAGTAATAGTATTAGTATTGTTTTGCAAAATGAAGGCCAAATCGGTTTCCTCTGATTTGAGACCTTTGTGGGATAGAGTAGAAGGTGGAGCTAAGATCTACATCAGTGAAATTGTCTATTTGGTTCATGCATATTTTGGAGCCAATTTGTTGACCAATTTATTGTCTGACTATTTTCGTGACTTTGATTATGTGCAAAGTACTGCTATTATTGTTTCTAAAACCTACGGATGTGTTATTTGTTTTTTGCATGTGAAACTGGGAATACCCAAGTTTCGATCCGTGGGTCAGCCACTGCCACTAGTGGCACTGACGCGGTGGTGTTCCTACCAACAGCTGCACTGGCCACTTCATCGACTACCACCACTCTGCCCACTGCTCTAGTTGCTTTGAATGAGGTGATCACACTTGTGCCTGCTGCAGTCGACTTCCATGACACCCCAAAGCATGACAAAGGTTTCTCATTTGTTTGCTATCGTCCTTCCTACAGAGCAAGTTCCTGAGGAGAGGGGCCGTTGTACAGAGGAAGGTTAATGAATCGGTTGATAAGTGAGTGCTCATCTGCATCTAGATTATTTTTACTCTTCATCTACTTATTTAAGTAGCTGCATTGTTAAGGCTGGTCATTCTGCTGTAGCTTAAACCGCTTCATTGGTATTTTGTCTCCATGAGGTGTGCTGCCTAGTTACTTAAAAGTTCTTAAAAATATGTTTTCGCTTAATAATCTAGAACCATATTATTACCTTATATGATGTTTTAATATGTGTCACTGTGAACATTATTAGTGGGTTAGGGAATGATGTGATTAATGGAGGGTTTTTAAATAGTTTCCCATCTTTGATCTGTTATGATTGGACGTGTCTGATGAAAGTGCAATTCTAAACATTGTTTGGAAATAAGTTCCTGCTGATCAATAGGTTTGGAAAACTCTGGCCAGAAGCTCTAGAAAAGTTCATTGATGCATGCAACGACCAATCTAAAGCACCATGCCAATGCAAACTATTTTACATATGATGTTTCATTGGTAAATAAACTATCTAAAGGAACTCGCTGAATGCTCATCAATAGGTACAAAAATGGTCTGAATCAACAGATACATTTCTTAGTGCGATGATATCGTGTAGCTTATCAGTTTGGATTGCATCAAACTGGTGTGTTGCTGCATAAACAAATATGTTACCTGGTCAGTCAGGATGGAATGGCTGGATCTTGTAATAGCTTCGTTGATATTGAACATTGAAGCTGGTTATTCTGCTTGCATTTTGACCTCTTTTAGATAGCTGTAATTTCATTTTATTCAAAATTTAAAAAAGAATCTAAGTGGATGAGGTTTGGCTTTCCTCGAGGAATCTTTCACTGCCCATAAAGAGGAAGTTTTTTCCTTGAATGCAATGATCCATGAAACTTACCCCTGGAGTGTTCTCTAGTTGATAACTGTGTACTGATTCGCAGTGTCGGAGTCCCCCTCTAGATGGATACTGTATATAGCGTGCTGAGCATTAGCGTCCAGGCAGTGAAGGCGGTCCAACTCCAGGGAGTGGCTCTAGATCGTGTTTGCCGGTGTGGTCGTCGCAACGCAGGTCCACCTCGTTCTGCCTCACATCGCCTTGGATTTGATTTTTATTAGGGAGTATAATTTGGTTGGAGTAATCTGATACTGTCGGTAGGAGTTTAATTAGAAAGTTTAAAGGTTGCAGAAACAACTTTTACCTCTTAGTGTTGGAACAAATTTATACTCTGAAATAGGGTCTCTGAGTTAGTTGCAAGTTATCTTGTTGTGTATCAAGATCATTCTATAAGTTCTATTAGGGATCCCCACATGCCAAACACTACTTTGAACTGGAGTTTCAGATTATAGTGACATCGAGATAAGCATAGTTCCTAGTGTTTAATTAGCTGCATGTGCTCCACATACTTTCAGCTGTGATTTTGTTGTATGGCCTTATCAAATTCAGGGAAATATTTGTTGCATTGCCTTTCCAAATTCATCACTGAGAAAGTGTGCTCACAGAGGTGGAAAGCAAGAGCGGTAGAGAGGCAGATATGTTTGCTGCCTTCATCAAATCTAATATAGATTAGTCATTGTCTGGATACATTATCGGAAACCTTTTAAGGATACTGCTAGAACGGATTAATCACCTTTTAAGGTTTTCAATAACCTTTAAAAGGTTCCCAATAACTGAGTACTAAATCATTAGTCAATATATATTTTCCTAAACGAATCAGAAATGGTGAAGGGCAATCTTGAATTTCAGTGCAGCCATTATATGCATCTCTAATTGCAATATTCTGTAGGCATACAAAGCCACCCATTTACGAAGACCACTGTTAACCCAACATCTTGATAATTTTCATCCTGAATCCTGAATATGTGTTTTAATAGATTGATTTGTTTGGTCACGTGTCTTTATAGATTGATTTCAAACATTCAGTTTTCATGGCCATAGATGATTGATACATGAAACCGCCAGCTTTGTGGTTATTTAGTACTCAATTTGATGCTTACATGTGAACCTAGTAGGAACAGACGATCTTTGGAGCATGCTGTAGGGTGCATCTGCTGGTAGTAATTCTATAAATGTTGGAAAAGTTACCAATTCACTGGGAAAGCATCCTTAGAAGTCCTTAATTTTTTTAAAAAAAACTGCTATACGGGGTCATGTTCCCATGTGGTGCTACTTTTGTAATCCCTAGGTGTGGTCATACTGTGTATCACTTGACTCTAGGTGGCAGTTATTTATTTTCAGCCGATGATCTATTCATTGCAAATTGGTGTAGCCACATAACTTAGTAGCTTACTAATTTGCAGTGGTATCTATTGTAGTAGTAGTATTAGTATTGTTTTGCAAAATGAAGGACAAAGCGGTTTTATCTGATTTGAGGCCTTTGTGGGATAGAGTAGAAGGTGGAGGTAGGATCCACATCAGCGAAATTGTCTGTTTGGTTCATGCATATTTTGGATCCAATTTGTTGACCAATTTATTGTCTGACTATTTTCGTGACTTTGATTGTGTGCAAAGTACTGCTATTATTGTTTCTAAAACTTACAGATGTGTTATTTGTTTTTTGCATGTGAAACTGGGAATACCCAAGTTTTGATCTGTGGGCCGGCCACTGCCACCAGTGGCACTGACGCGCTGATGTTCTTACCAACAGCTGCACTGGCCACTTCATAGACCACCACCACTTTGCCCACTGCTTTAGTTGCTTTGAATGAGGTGACCACACTTGCGCCTGCTGCAGTCGACTTCCATGACACCCTAAAGCATGACAAAGGTTTCTCATTTGTTTGCTATCGTCCTTCCTACAGAGCAAGTTCGCGAGGAGAGGGGCCGTTCTACAGAGGAAGGTTAATGAATCGGTTGATAAGTGAGTGCTCATCTGCATCTAGATTATTTCTGCTCTTGATCTACCTATTTAAGTAACTGCATTGTTAAGACTGTTCATTCTGTTGTAGCTTAAACCGCCTCATTGGTATTTTGTCTCCACCAGGTGTGCTGCCTAGTCACCTAAAAGTTCTAAAAAATATGTCGTCGCTTAACAATCTAGAACCATGTTATTACTTAATATGATGTTTCAATATGTGTCACTGTGAATATTATTAGTGGGGTTAGGGAGTGATGTGATCAATGGAGGTTTTTTAAATAGTTTCCCACCTTCGGTCCGTTATGATTGGATGTGTCTGATGAAAGTGTAATTCTAAACATTGTTTGGAAATAAATTCCTGTTGATCAATAGGTTCGGAAAACTCTGGCCAGAAGCTCTAGAAAAGTTCATTGATGCATGGAGACTCGAAGGAGAAGTCAACGCCCATGACCCTATGAGTGCTCAGCACCCCCCTAGGCGCTCATGTAAGTCCCTGGTTCCTCTTGTCTCCAATTTTACAAAAAACACCGGCAAATTATACTGCCCCCACCCCCAATGCTACTACGTACTTGATAAATTTTGGTGCTACATATATTTATTTTTACCATACCAATAGGTGTTTATGGTAGGAATCCAATTGGTAGGGCCATGCGCAATCGCAAATACAGGCAACAAATACATCGGCTGAACTTAACACCACAGACAGACCTGATTCTCACGGGACAACACAAGAATGGATAGTGGCTGTTAGAACAGCCCCTAACTGTCTCAAAACAAGTGCTTATTGCCTAGTTAGAGAGCAACCACCTCAACACCGGCAGCAGCACCAGGAGCATCAGGACCTGCCACTCTTGCCATCTGAGGTGGTGCCGATAGAGCTCCCGATACTGCATGGCACATAAGGGGTGCGAGGAGTGTAGCACACCTTCGACCGTAGTCTGTAGCGATTGCCCTGATGGTGGGTATGGTGAGTCGGATACGAAGGTGGTCAGGGATGGCAGGACGCTGCATAGCTGGGAAGTTGAATCTGCGCTTTCTGGGGGGGTGCTCACCATAGAAGCAAAACATGGCGGCATCATATGCTAGGGCCGCCTCAAGGGCACACCGAAATTTGCCGATCCAGAGTGTGCGCCGACTGCGTGGGATGCGGATCTCCGTAGCCCACCCGCCCCAGCTTCGCTTTCGCACGCCTGTACAACCCAGGGCTTTCCGTGAGCGACGGCAGGTGGGTACTGCTGGCACCGTAGCCGGACGCTCACCATGGCGCCCTGTGAGTGTACCCTCCCCACTGGGGCCATGTTGCTGGTTGGCGCGGCTGTCGCGGGAATAGCTCATCACCTGCACGGTGCAAGAAACTTGAGGGAGGGTAGAGCGGTGGTGTTGAGTGGAGATGAATGGGATGGTAGGTCTGTTTTTAAAGGTGCGGCCACAGATAGATCGGTGTGCTGGTAGCTGACTGCTAGTGAAGCAGAAAAGTAGAAAAAGGAAGGGACTATATTTCGATGCTTTGCAAGCACGGAGCTGAGCCTGAACCTACTGGCGTGTTTGTGGCAGATTCTCTTCTTAGGCAGCAAATGCATACATTTACCATTTTAGAATTCTATAGGCTGTTTTACTTGGTGGCTAAACATAGCTTTCTGAGTTCTTTTTTGTACCCATTTTTACTACCTGCCAGCCATTTAACTCTGCACTTCTCACTCTATAGTGTTTAGTAGTACTCAATGCTACTGATGGTCTGGTAAAGGTTCTAGGAGTGTGTGTACGGGCCATCAGTATACCTTGCATTAACATAGCTAGCAATGTAGAAGCATATGTAGCAACGTGTTACCCTGCACATGCGAATATTGAGTTTACTGGCCTACTGTTCCAACATGGAGCACATGTCATTACAGGTGCCCAAGGCGTTTATTTATCATAAGGGTGGCAAACAAGGCCATTGGACAGGACGTATGCATAAATACGTACAACCAAAGGGACACACGCACAGACCTAACAAGGGGTATGATACAGTACTATACACGACCAATACTGCCACTCTAGTTCGATGGAAGGAACCCTCATGGATGGAATTTGGCTGGACGGTACAAAACATTTTGACATAGGTTACAACGTCTTAAAGAGACTACCAGGATAGCATAGGGGTCGACACGTAGCACCTCCGCGCTCTATAAAGGGCTCTGCTGATCGTGTCCCTGTGAGGGAGCGCATAAATGCAAGTTAGCCAGCCATTAACAAAAAATCAGAAGAGTAGTTGGAAACTGACACAGACTAAGGACCATAAGTACTTTTAAGGACTCCCAAAAAGGCTGTACGTAGGGGTGTTCTCCAGCACAACGGTGAACAGCTGTTCGACAAGCTGGATATACCGTGGGTCTGGTCCAGGGAGGGGCTCTGATCCAATGGACGTAAGAGAAGTCGCTAAGGAAAGGACATCACTATTCGCTGAACAGATGGAACCAAGGCGGTCAAGTAGTTTCTTATGAGACCTGAACATGTTGTCCATCTGTACGCGCAGCATATCATACCTGGTCTGAACAAACTGGGACCAAGACATGAAGTGGTTTAGTTGGTTGCATGTTTCCTTAAAGGCAGGATAAGTTAGATCATTGATGCAAATGTTCAGCCTTGCTATAAAGTAGCAGATTGCTTGCTCAGAAGCGCTTTCTTGTGCCTCATATTCGGTCATGCAAGGGAGGCTCTGAAAATGCTGAACTTCTGGCAAGCCTTTGCTGCCCGGTTTGGAACGAATCTCAATGCTAAGCCAGGCCATTGTCCTCTTGCTGTCCACCTTAACTGCTCCCTCCGTGCGAATAACCGCGCCTATCTTAGGAAGGATCTGCCTTAGCATGCTTTTGCGTGATATGTCAAGTACAACCGGATCCTACAACAAAGTAAAGAAAACATGAAGAGAGAACATTTCTGCATGTATAGGTGGTCCCAGGAAATTAAGCTACCACCTGAACTCATATACATAATATGAAATTAATCAGTGCCATAAAAACTAACATAGCACCATTGTGCCTGATTTAAAGACCGCTAAATAAATAATACCTGGGGCACAGGGACATGGGCTCCCAAACTCTCCAATAGTGGCACGGGGGGACATGGGCACCCAAGGCACCCAATGGAAGCGGTGGCAGGAGGGGGCCATGGGCACCCAAGTCGTCGGATAGAAGCGGTGGCACCGGGACATGGGCATGCAAGGCATTCGATGAAAGCGGCGGCTCTGATTCCTTGATAATGCTCTTGCTCTTATCCATGTCGATGTGGATGCTCTTACCCTTATCCATGTTCCTAGTAAATGAGCGGGAACCAACCGTGTGAGAGATATAACATACACTGGAGCATACATAGACCAGATTGCTTCTAGATTTAAAAGAAAAGCAAATATATCTAGGACTTCATATTTGTAGGTATATCTGTCCCAAATGAAAATTCACACTGGCACGTGCTAAAACCTGGGAAAAAGACCAAATAAGACGAAGTTGCTGAAAGTAACGCTAATGGTTTGACACTTGCCCAGTTTCGTTAGAACTTAAGTTAAATATGTACGGGCTAATATTTCTTCCCTGCATAGGCCTAGTGTTTTAGGCATTGTCTGCTTTTGTGATTAAAGATGTACTGCTGCTTGTTTCATCAATTTGCTGGTATGATTATACATTCTTGGACGTTGTTTTGTCATTGTAGTTATCTACTGCCAAGTATAAATTCCCTGCTATTTTCCCTTCTGAAAGAATCCTATTATTGAATGAATAGCTTTTAAAATTTGGACCAAAGAAAAATGACACAAAAAAGCTATCAGGATTTAGTACTGCCTACAAAAATAACTGAGTTTTGTTCTTACATTGAGGCGCATTTATAGAGGTGTTCATGCATGGACCTCGTTCCAGGTTATAATATATATTGCACTAATGCACCGCTGCTACAAGATAGGCATTTGATACTTTCTAGTTGCAACGTGAATAAAGAACTGAACAACGGCTACCACACTGGAGCCGCAAAAATGAAGAGCAGTTGTGCTCCAAAAATCTGGTAGAGAAAAATAGATAGACATGCAAGAGTGGTAGGTTGTAAGGTCGTCCTATGTTTGCCTACCTATGCCAGCAACCTATGACAGGAAGAAATCTGGAAGGCTGAATTACCTGCTGCTGTCTTATGCCTGCTTGCACACTGCCGGTGCAGTCCTAGACATGGAGTCTGCCATATAAATAGAGAAGCCTGCGCAAGTGTAATATTAGTGCAGTGCTGCCAGCAGACATGAACCCAGGGCAGGTGAACTACACGCAAGACAACAATAGGCCAACTGAGTAAATGTTTGTACTTGTGACAGTAGATACCTTCAATGAGATGCACCTCAGCCACGCTACCAATGTGACCTATAATACCAATGCCATAGGCCCAAGAGGTGGGTGTATAGGTTACAATGATCAGACAAGTTGCACGATATCTGCAGCTTCTTACAGACCTGTCTGCCGTGTGGATGTGGACGGCCATGCGGTGATATAGTGCAGTGCATGCAGACATGCCTTCACAAAAAAAGACCCCTGATGCATCTGCATGTGCATCCATTCGCGAATGCATGCAGTCCTCTCCTCTCTCCTCTCCTCACAGGCTCACACGATGGATGAGGATGACACCAACAGACACTAGAATGAAGCTGCTAGAACGAGAGAGAGGCACAAAGCCAAGAGGATTGGAAGTAGTTTTTTTGGGAAAAATGCACGAGGTTTGCCAAGGTGCAGTACCCTACCATACGTAGGCTTATAGGAGTCCGTGTCAGTGTGTAGTAGGAGAAACGTGTGCATAGAGAGCTACATTTTTGGCCGGTTGCATGCATCTATTCACACCATGACAAAACAGATAACGTATCCCTTGCATATTAAACCTTTCCAACCTAGTGCCTGTAGTGCAGGTACATGGCCGTATTTCACCTACTTAGCTGCTCTATTGCTATATTTAGAAGCCATCATCATAGCCTGTCCATAGAGCTAAATGAGTAGGGTGAGTCAAGAACCAGGTGCACCAATTACGACCCAGGACAGGTTTAGTTTGCAACTTTTTCCAACCTGATAAATAGTTACATTGTCGCCTTATTTGGCAAATATTGTCCAATCTTGGACCAACTAGGCTTAAAAGATGCATCTCGTGATTTCTAACCAAACTATAAAACTGGTTATTTTTTTACCTACATTTAACATTCCATGCAAGCTGCTAAAAACTGATGTGATGGAAAGCCTTTGAGGCGGCCCTAGCGTATGACCAATACTCCACGCTGTCTCTTTCTGGGTGGGGGTAGGAAAGCCATATGGGACCATGCAACCCTGTGGAGGGCCCGAGGACTAGAAAAAGACACATCCAGTGGAGCACATGAACTTTTAGTGGGCCAGACATAAATGACAAAGAACCGATCTGCATATAGTTACTACGGTAGGGAAAATTTACATCACATATGTCCTCCCCTTATATATACATTTACCATCAGCTATTTCTTTTGCACGCAAGAAAGTTACCATGGACTACCCGTTTCTAGGTAGAAAAGTTACCGCCAGGTATTCCTTTGCATGCAGAAAATTTACAATCAGCTAGTCTTTTGCATGCAAGGAATTTACTGGCACCGCATTTAATGCCTTGCATGAGGTGGATGAGATGAGAGCATGGAGGGCGGCTGTGAAGAAGAGGACAAGATACTGCTGGCCAGATGATAGCTTCTGTCCTGTGTCCACATTTATGGCACAACATAAGGCGCCTAGTTTACTACCTGGCAGTAGGTTGTGCATCTCTTTGTGAGAGCACGTTTATGAGACAGCACATGCTGTTCAACAGTAGGGTGTCACGATGCCGCCTGTGCTAGCGAGGTATGGCACCGACCGTCAGTAGCTGGTCGTCATCGGTGCCACCATCACCAACCTCATCAGGTGATCCAACACCCCCATGTCCATAGGTCTCTACCTTTGTAGTAGCTGGTAGTTTTGCTTCTCCGCGTTAACTCCTTATCCCGAAGGCGAGGTCGGCACATCTAGCGGCGCTGGCCCCGCATGAAGGCGAGAACCGGCTGCTCTAGATAGGCACTGAGGCTAGGGCTGGCAGCGGCGCGACCTCCTGAGACAACGATAATTGATGACTTCTGCGCACGGAGGATAGAAGGTCAAACGCACACCGATGGTCCTCATCAGTGCTCGTGACCCCTCGCCGGCGCTTATGTAGCTTCCTGGTTCTTTTCCCCAAATTTTTACAACAACGTTAGACAAACCATTTGTTTGCATCCCTCATATTTGTAGGCACGTGTTAACTGGTGTTACTATACAGCTGCTTACAAACAAGGGTTCAAATGTTAGTGTTGGTCGTGGCTGCAATTACAGCCCAGCGAAATTAGACAAATGGATCTCAGAGTCCAGCAGCAAAAAAAACATCTAGTCTACTCTGAAATAATCTATGCAAATTGCAGAAATGAACGTGAGCAGACTTGAGACTATATTATCCTTATCGTTAAATGATTATTTATACAATTGTTTACCAGTAGCCTGGAGAAGAGCCTTGCCCCCTGGACCCTTGGATTGCCGTCCTAGATAAGAGCAAGTATGTGGATTTGCAGGCCCTCAAATTTCAGTAGAATCCTGAGATTAGTTGCTATTTATCCTTGATGCAAGTTGCTAAGCCAAAGCTACCGTACATTTCAGTGTTTTGCTCGTGTCTTGTTGTAAATACGACTGACAATGATCTCCATTTTCCCAGGTTGCCCCAATTGGCGAGCTTCCAAGGAATATACGTTGCCTTCTGCAGAGAGTCACCTAGCTCGGTCTGCTGTTCCAGGGTCTAGATTAATCGCTGGTGACGTCTACAGCGCCCAGCAAGCATCCGCAATGTATGAGGAGTCTAAATTTTTTTTGTGAATCTGTACTTGGCCAATACACGCTTAATAACGCCATTGAGAGCATTTTGCAGGCACAAGGGCGCTGTTGGTGTCAAACAGTCTCACACTACAGCTGCGGGATGGGATAAATCTTGAGACAATAGCTCAAAGGGTCCCTCAAACCTCATTATTGATGAGGTCGTTTCTTTTTCAAGGTTTACATTGATAGTGGAGGTATACTTATCTGTAAGGCTGAGTTTTTCTTGCTGGCTTGTAGGAAACGGAATTCAAAGAATTTGCACAGAGGTCAGATACATATGCCAACCTTTGTCCATTGATTGGCCCTTCAATTTATGGGCATTCTGATGCCAAGGAAGCTATTGCATGTTTGTTATTGGGGGAATCTAAGAAGGTATGCATCCTTGTCAAGAAGTTGATATGTTTCAGAAAAAAAGTAATTCTGTTTGCCCTAACTGTGCTCGAATACTGTACTTCAAATAACTCTTATTGCAACAGATTCCAGATGGGTGGGAGATGAGGCACCAGCCGCAGGCTATACTTGCTCATCTACCTTCGACAAGAGCTCTATGACAACTGGGCATACCATTGCTGAGTAAGTAATGCAACGATGGCTAGCCTTGTCTTGCGCTTTTTCAGATCACCATCACATATGGTACACTTTGCATAAAGCAAGATTTTAGCACGAATGAACTGTAGGTAGTTGTTTCTTTTACCTAGGAACATGATATTTTGATCTGCCGGAAGGCAATCTCTATGTGCTCAAAAAACATAGCCTCCTAGGTAGACACAGTAGACATTTTAGCTATGACTGCATATCTCTTAGAGGAAGGCAACTATTCAGCTGTTGCTTTGAAGGCACCCTAAAGTTATTAACCTTTCAATGCCAAACATGGCACCATCTTCTCCGATCCCAAATAATGATCTAGTTGAGCATACCGTTGCAAATTTAGGTAACCACAATACCAGGACTAAACAAACGTCCCAAGTAACCCATAACCATAGGAACAACCATGAACAAGCGTATATACATGATTGGCCTAAGTTGTTAATTATGATGGCGCAGCAAGGCAAGGAAGCCTGATTAGTCAGAGATGATCAAGGCTAATAGATAGGTCAAATTAGGTAGCCATTTTCTGGCACGTGGATGACTTGTTCATCTCTAAGGATAAAATTGATTAGTAAAAAAAGGCTGCCTTCAAACCTTTGCCAAATTTGTAGCCTGCATTAGCGAATTTTGAAGTTTTTGGCGGTGGCCGAGCCGCACTGCATAAGTAGTAGTGTAACGTCCAAGGCACTGGATATGCCCACAAAGGAGACAATTAGATGAAACACTTTGATCGACTCGCAGCTAGTCCACACGGAGCCAAAACAGACATAGGTGGTACAAATTATCTCTGCGAGTTCCATAACTTCAAACGGCTGGTACCAACACACCTCCAAGCCACTCTAGGTGACAAGTAAAAGGCCTAGTTTACACACTACATGAAGACACAAAGATCCTTATCTACTAAACACAAGCTGGTGGCAACACACTACCAAGCCACTCTAACTAACAGGTAAAGGGTCTAGTTTACACACCGCACCTGGGACAAAGGTACAAAGATCCTCATCTACTAATCGCATAGCGGTCCTATAGATACATGAGCCTAAGGACCTTTGAAGGTTGCAATACATGCAGACTGGAACACTGATTAGGGCACCAACATGGGCTGCACATAACAGCATCAAATTTATTGGACGAAGCTGTGTGGTGATAGGTGGCTGACGGTGGAGCCCAAGGGCGTAAGCCTACTCGTCGCTGCAAATTAGAGATACCTTGTCACCCAACTGATCAAACCAAACAATGAAATAATTTAAGGCTGAATAAGCTACCTTGCTCCGGACTTCTTTGCAGGAAATAGATCCCTGCGAGTAGACCTTGGCCTCTTCCCTAAAATAGTTCTGTAAAAAATATTATGTAAGAAAATCACCCGTACAGGGTCCATACATGCGGTGGCCACCAACGCTGCTAGAAACTAATGTAATATCTTTTAAACCAATTACTTAGTCCACAAAGGTACGTACCCATGCTCCTCGTGAACACCAGAGGGCACTTCCTTCCCTTTGCTGGATAGGGTTTTGGTATCATCTACTGTGGCATGAGAAGGAGGAGGCGTCGACTCACCCGTTGCATCATCGGGAGCTTCAGGAATGACAAGAGCCTGTGCCTGGTGGTCTTTTCCAGAGCCAACACTTGATGTCCCAGTCTTATTCATAGCTTTGGGATCCCTAGGATCCCTAAGGGAACATCCAGTAGGACCACGGGCCTCAGGAGACGTTGGATCGGGAAACACCCTTCTAGCTTGGAAGCAGAGCTGCCCAGTCCTAAATGTTTGCTCACTGATAACCACCTGGAAGACATACCTTCGACCAACAAGGCCGCGAAGGGGCGCAGGCAGCAAAATCTGATTGGATGAGCCTTCTTCGACAAGCTCAGCGGCAGTCCGCCGAACAACCTGTTCAGCTACCCCTCCGAAGAGAAATATTTTCACACGGCCGGTAGTGTCCTCGATGATTACACTTAGCTTGTAGCTTGGGTGGGAAAGAAGAAAACACGTCAGGAACAAGGTTGGTATCTTTGATGAAAGGGGTATGACCGTTTGGAGCAAGGATTACCTTGGAACAACTACTGGTTTAGCCTCATCGCAGCTAGTACATTCGAAACCATCGAAGGTAGCCTTCAGTCCCCGTCTGCATGTATTGCAACCTTTATACCACCAACCATTGGAAACATCTATTTCTCTTACAACTGCGCTGCACGTGAAACGAACACCCTACATGCAAGGGCAGACCAAATTTGAGCAACCTGGCCTGAGTGGTGCATATAGGCAATCATTATGAAGGAGGCAATACATTACTGTCATGGGGATCCAATGCCAGGAGCTCGGCAATAGTTTTCCTGTTGGCGTCTGCTTCATCAGCAACACCTGCCCCTGCATCATCATCGCCGGGTAGGAACACAACCTCAGAGCCTCTTCCCTGTAAACTAAGGACAAGGCAAACATCCATTTACACACCCTGCAGATCGACAAAGGCTGAAGGACAGAGAAATCATATTACCTAGCACGAAAAGCATTCATTTCTGGAAGGTCAATGTTCATGTACCATTTAGTGGCATCACCGCTCGCACATGTTGTGGCACCTACATTGGCAATAGGCTGGACAGGTTATATTAGGAACCCGAGGATAGATGAAAAGAGCACAATAAACAGCACGCACTTAAATATTGCTTCACTTGCACCCCAGCGAAAACCATCACAACGGGTTCATCTTTATCAATAGTTTCAATAAGGACCTGATCCTCAAATGAAGTTGCATGCTCGCCCCACAAAGTAATTTGTAACAGGCGGTCGCTGCAAAAGCAGACATAGTAAGTTTATGCTAACCAGAATGCCATAAACTACCACGGAAGCAACCTTAGATCACGTAGCTCCACCACCCGTCGTACAGTCACACCGTTTAGGCTGCTAGATCGCACCACGGGATGTATGACTGCAAGCTGTCCGATAACATCTGTTGGAAATCCAAACACCATGTCACCTGATAAGTAAATCTTGGAAAATAGGAAAGAGAACTTGAATAGGCAAGGCAAGGACAGTGCATACCTACTAAGCCAAGCCTGTTCTTCCATTTGCGGGCTAATTCCTCAAAGTCCACAAAATTGAAAACATAGAGGGGAAGCTGGGTGGCCAGCTCTGTAGGTAACTTCACTATAACAGTCCATGGCGTAAAATAGATTGTCTGTGGGTTCGGTATAGGGTTATACTTGCGTGCTTGCCTGCTAACCTAGAATTTTTTAATCACATAGGAGCAGCCTTCAACTAAATATTCAGCAAACTTGCCAAGGTCCTTATGGCCGATGCAAGCTGTAATACCCACGCCCTGACACAGCGAGCCTCAGATTAGGCAGCCACGATTAAGGAGAAATAACACATATCAGCAGGTACCAAAATACATACCTCTTCATCAACCAGAACAAGTTCCATGGCAGTTACAGCCTTCCACTTAGGAGTGGAAGATAGTTTCCACATCCTAGCAACTCTAACCTTGATGATCCAATTGTGCCTTGTTGGATTAATCTGTGAAAGCAAGGTGTACTCCATCTAGTGGCAGCCCATCAACAAAAGGAAAAGAAGTGCATCAAATAACGCACTGTAATGTAGATAATCTAGGAGACCATAACCTTTAAATGTGTGGGCCCAACATATTCAGGGGAAAAATTTACCAGAGCACCCGAAGAACTTCTTTGTAAACAATGTTTTCAGTAAGGTTAGAGGCAAGGTCTGTGCCATCGTCGACCAAAATACGTAGCCCATCTCTAGATGTAACGCGCGATATAGCAACATATAGCTGGCCATGAGAAAAAACTGGGCGTGGCAGATATAGACCAACTTTGTGCAAAGTCTGGCCCTGGCTCTTATTTATAGTCATTGCATAACACAATCTTATTGGAAATTGGCGCCTGCTAAGAACAAATGGCCATTTAGTGCTTGACACGTGCAATGAAATTCTAGGAAGGAGAACTTTGTGTCCAATGTGAGAGCCAGTTATTATCTGAGCCTCCAACACGCGGTTACCTAATTGGGTTATTATAAGACGTGTACCATTGCAAAGACCAGCACTTTGGTTTAGATTGCGCAGCAACATTACAGGCGAGCCAACCTTAAGTATAAGTTTATGACAAGGGATGCCCTTGAACTGTAGGGAATTTAGAAACTCAACAGGATAAAGTAGGTCGGCGTTACCATGGTCCTTGGAGGTTTCGACTAAAGAATCAGAACTTAGATATACCTTTTCATGTCCTGGGACTAAAGAAAGGACCCGGTTATTAATCTCATCGATGGTATCATTTTTGGGGGCAATGATAGCCCGCTCCCTCAGGTAGTTTGGGTCTGAATAGAACGTGTCTAAGTTGGGATAGGTAGATCTTATGATATTATCAATTGGGGAGCCAAGTTTCGGAACCAAGATGTCATGAGGTATCTCAACCAGCTCAGAATCTCCATCATCAGTATGAGTGTTCCCTATAGCAGTGCCATCCCCAATACTCAACACCCACTCATTAAATGATCTCACCTGATCAATTGGCAAACCGCTACGAGACATCCCAAGCAGGCGCATATTGATTGTTAGTTTTAGGATCTTAACATGACTACACAAATAAGAGTTAGTTATGGATGCATCAATGGTGTCTAACCTGCTGCCCCCCTCAACCACAGGCAGCACTTGGCGGAAATCTCCACCTAGCACCACGGTCTTGCCACCAAATAACCTATCAAAACACGAAGAGTCTGCCTCCCCAAGAATGTCACGCATGCTACGATCTAAAGATTCGAAGCAGTGTCGGTGGGTCATAGGCGCCTCATCCCATATGATTAAAGCACTATGCGTTATTAAATCAGCAAGAAAAGTTCCCCTCTTAATATTGCACATGGACGACTCATCAATAACTATAGGAATTTTAAACCGAGAATGCGCGGTACGACCTCCAGGTAGTAATAGGGAAGCAACTCCAGACGAGGCCACAGCAAGAACGATAAGCTTCTCAGATCGTAGGCGCGAAATAATTGCATTCCAAAGGAACGTCTTGCCAGTGCCACCGCATCCATACACAAAAAAGCACTGGCCTGTCTTCGCATAAACGGACTGTGTAACAACATCATAAATAATTTTTTGCTCAACGTTCAACTGACTAACAAGGGTACCATGGATACACACGAGGTCTTCACAGTCGTAAGCCAGCTCCTCAGCCAGAAGCCTATTTTTAACTTTGTTACGCATGCTTCGATCAGGCTCTGGTAAACCATAATCAGTTAGTAACCCACCATTTTTTACAAACAAACTATCCAGCTCGAGCAAAACATAATTCCTTAGATGATCTTCTGGAACCCTATAGGTAGGTAGCTGCACCATCTTTTTAATGTTGTAAAGTATGTCATCAGTAAAATATTCATAGAATTCATTGAAGAGGGAGGTTGCGTCACACACAGAGCAAAAAAGAACTATAGTCACAAGAAGTTGGCGCATCTGAGCAGCTGATCCCCACATAGATGCTTCTCTAAGGGCCTCACGCCACTCACTGTCATCACCAAGGAGACCCATAGCTTGGCACGCATCCTTAAATGTTGGATATAGGACACCACTAACAGTTCGGAGGTCTTCATATGAGGTAGCACCCTTGGCAACGTTGAGGAGCATACGAAGGTAGTATAGCTCACCACAGCTAGGATTGATATATATAGCCCTACCAATTTTTGTAGGTCCCTTGCGTGGGCACCATTCCTTGTACTTCTTATTCCATACCCACTTTGTTGGGAATTCTATATATGTTAACTCTCGAGCGTATGGGAACTTCCTATTAGCAGAAAACCATTCAGTAAGGGTTGTCTGCATGTAACGATGATCATGTAAAATAGCAGACAAGGGTTGGTTAGCTGGGTACACAACATTATTCATGAAAGGAAGGTGCACAACAAGCCTCTCCACGGCGGGGATCCTATAGTGAATATCAAATTTAAATAAGCGCCAGATAGCTTCATGCGAAGATAGATAACGGCAATCAATGTACTCTCGAACCTCATCCACATCCCCAGGCTGACTCTGGGAATCTAATGGTGGAACACTAAAGCTGGTAGCATCAACCTCAATGCGCGAATTGGCCCCAGGAACATCAGATGCATAGGTTTCAATGACAGCCCTAGCACGGTCGGGCCCTTTTGTAATATATTTAAACAAATACTTGATAAGATGTGTTTTATTACACCATTCGACGTTTATATGGGCTCTAAATACTTTTAACAACGACATATTGTATGGGACCACCCACTCGTTATCAAGCCTAACACCATATCGCTCGACAAAGTGGCCAGTATCAGGACGGCGCCTATACTGCACAAAGCCATCCTCACCAACAACTGTGTTTGGCTGAGTGCCCTTTGGGAAGAACTTTGAACATTTGATGTTTTTCATGCATGGGCAACTATGATTCAGCTGACCACAAGGGCCGTGCACCATGAACTCATCAACAAGACTAAAACCTAGCGGGTCAGATGATTTATCTGGTATCTCTGCACATATTATCGAGTCAATAAAAGAAGGACGAGGGTCTTTAGTGTTACCTTCAAGCCAGACCAGAATATGAACGTGGGGGAGACCACGCTTTTGAAACTCGACGGTATAGAGTACTGAAATAGGGAAACAGGGCAATAGAATTTAAAAAATGGCAGGCAATCAAATACATTATTCCACGGTCTTTGCATAAACCACTAAAGCCACCACTCTGTCACTAAAAATGGCAAAATATGCCGCGTTGGATTGGCCTTCTGAAATTTCATTCCTTGTTGATTTATTAACTACACTATACACTATTACACATCTAATCTAAAAAGTAGACAGTTTGAGACTTTAAATTTTAGCAACATCCACATCCTACTTTTCATTCTTGTACAATGGTAGGAAGGCTGATGAGTCTGGTTTAATCAGTAAAGGCAAAGAAAAGCATGCTAGTCTGATATCCATGGGTTTATATGTTTAGGTCTATGCAGAACATAACAGAAGATGGTGTGGGCCTCACTCCTACAAAAGATACACGCCATATGGGCACTGCTGCTGGGTTGCTGGAGTCGACCATATCTAACCCAAAGGGACTGAATCACCATTCACACCTCCAACCAGTGCAGCACAGGGTATGTACCTAAATATCTATCTTGCATTGTTAAGTTTCTGTTTATGTGCTTGTTCCTTACTGTCGCTAGCAGCTAGTTATTCCTTATGGATCTCTGGAAATTTGTTCCAAAAGGACTGAATCAATATTCAGACCTCCAACCAGTGCAGCACAGGGTATGTATCTAAACATCTATCTTGCATTGTTAAGTTCCTGTTTATGCGCTTGTTCCTTACTGTCGCTATCAGCTAGTTATTCCTTATGCATCTCTAGAAATTTGTAAGAATCAACAGTATACCCAATCAAGCCCACGTATCTGTTAAAGTTTTGAGGGAATAGTGTGGAGGCCAATTTCAAGACCTTACAAAAATAGATAACTATAGCGTCTAAACCAAACAATGTGCTCCTTTGTGCAGTAATAATCTACCAAATCTGTAGCAAAGACTACCCCCCACATAACAAACATAGGAAAGGAGGGTGGAAATTGATGACTATACCTGCACGTGCCTTCCCAAAATAGGTTCCTTTCTTCAACCCAGAAACAAGCTCGTCCACCTTTAGCTTGAAGACTCGACTAACTATATCAGGTCTAGCGTCAGGTCTTTGCCCTGGAACAAATGTAAGAGCATCAGCTATTTCCTGCCACTTTGGATTACATGTAAAAGTAACAAACATATCTGGAGGGCCATATGATCGGCAGATGGCCATTGCATCTTGGTAATTCTGAACCATATACCGTTTGCTCCCTGTAAAGCTAGCAGGCAAAATAACCTTCTTACCAACACCACTGCCATCAACATCGCCCTTGCGAAGGGCATCCTCAAGGCCTTTGTACACCTCCGACCTCAGGTTCTTATTGTTCTTAACTATAAACCTAAGCCTATTCTCCTCAACAGATGCAAAGGCGTCAACAATATATTGCTGGAATAATCGGTCGCCACGTATCAATGTAGTTGCCTCACATCTACGCTGCTGTAATCTATAAGCATAGTACTCGAGCATTGTGACCTCACCTCTAACTCCAACCCTCAAGGTCGCCGACCTATTGTACTTAATTCCTATTTTGAAACCCTAATCCCCATAAGGGAACAAAATCGGGTACTGTAACGCCATATAGTTTGCATGTAGGTTGCTAATTCGTTTAAGGCCGCCACCCTTATCCTGAATGATTATATCTGGGCTCCTTTTTTCCTCAGAAAAGTCCCCAACTATCAAAGCAGCTATCTCAGACCCCGCCGGTGCACTATATTGTGTTGTGTTCTTGGACCTATCATGTAATAGCCTAAGGCGTAACGGCTGACACTGGTTGTGCACCAATAAGTCCCTAGCCGCCCTAAATGATTTTACCAGTTCATTTGATTCATCAAACATTTGTACCAAGCCTTCAACTATCTGTTTGTCAACCTGGTGCCCACCATCAGACTCTCCATGCCTATCAAAAATCGATATCCGATTTTGAACTTCGTTTTCAGTGTCAAATATATAGAGCTGTGCATAGACTGGAGCGGCACCTTCATCCGGCAATAAAGACCCAATTCTATGATGGACCTGGCCATTAATCTTAAACACGTAAGGACCAGGACCCTTGTTTACACATGCGTCAATCTTAGCACCAAGTGATGTGAATGCAAACATAGAATTGTAGGACCGAATAGATTTAATAAAATATTTTGAAAGGACACCACCATTTGGATTCAACAACCCATCTAGGAACGAAGGAGGGTCTCTTTGGAAAGGCAAACTGACCTTCCCTCCCTTGCAGCAAAGATGGAAACGAATAGCGGCTGGGTCACCTGGATACGACCTTTTCACACGCTCTTGGTACCAAAATTGCGCACCACAATGCTGGCACTCGTGTACTGGAGGGCCGTAGTATGAAGCTTCACTGAAAATGCAATCTGCAGAAAGCACAGAGCATCTCTATTTTAGGCAAGGCAAGCTAAAATAGCAAATGAAAATCAACAGAATCCAAGGCAAAGGAAAAGCCATTGTCCAACACACACATTTCGATGGATCTAAATAAGTATAGGACTATGCCGGAAAGAGTGATGGCCACACATTCAACTTTTCCTGTGCGCATTCACTCTAATTTTTAGAACAACATGATTATGATCAGGCATAGCCTCGCCGCAACTCATTCTGCATCGAATATGATTTCAGTAAAAGGTACCGTTGTTGTAATATAAAATAGGCAGCAACCTGGTTAGACCAGTCAGCAAATCGCCAAATTCTGATATAGGATGGCAACTGATTGCAACTGTCAGCCTCCCAACATATGGAGCAAAATTAATAGCAATTAGTGTTAGCATGCTATCCAAACTTGGACACATAGAACACAAAAAATAATTTAATGGCATCCTGTAACCCACTTCCTGAAATAGATTATGCTATAGTCAGAAAGCTAGCACAGAGAGCAAGCAGCACGAAGAATGTAAGCAGCTACATTTGAGTAAAAATCAATTAGAAAAAATCTGATCTAAGTTTTCAATGCTAATGTCCACCCATTCATGCCAGCAGCTACTCCACCTGAATACAATCCTCCCGTTGTTAGGGGACCTCCATGTTCAATGGCACTTTAACCTAAAAGGGATGGATTCTCCAATAGCGTAGAAACATGCAAAACACCTGCTCCAACATTGCAATTACAAGCACAAAACGTAGAAAAAGTTAGGAGCTAGGATCAGTGGCCATCGATCGCAATTAGTACTAGGACTTAGTTAAGGCACTCAGAATTAGTGAGTAACGCATGCATAGGTGCTAGAATTAGTATGCAGTACACGCAATTAGCACCAGTACTGAGTTGAGGCACTCAGAGCCAGTGAGTAGTGCATACTACAAGCACAAGATGTAGAAAAAGTTAGGAGCCAGTATTAGTGTGCAGTGAACGCAGTTAGCACCAGGATTTAGTTAAGACACCTAGAATTGGTGATTAGCGCCTATACAAACAACAGGGTACAGGACTAACCTTTTTTCTTTAACTGCCTCTTAGTCCTCCGACGCTGCTGCCTCTCACGTACCGTCCCCTCAACTATAGATTAAGGCGGGAGGCAGAGAAGACATCCAGAGAAAGCAATGTCCAATTTAGACAGGCAAACAACGCAAATAAAAGGGGATGATAAACAAACAAACACCTGGAACTAAAGTTGAACTCTTCCCACGCTGCCTCTTCCTTGGCCGGCTAGAGGAAGCTCCTTCCATGTGCCATCAATGTGTGCCTGTACACGGTGGGAGCACCACAAAAATTACATATTGCCGAGATGAAATTTAAGAGAGGAGAGGTCCAACGCTAAGAAGAGGAAAAAAAATAAGAACAAAGGAAGCCACATGGATAACAGCAAGGGCACGAATAAGGCTGCACGCACCACTTCCCAGGATCAAGATCATGCACTAAACACATGCACGCACAGTTGAATGATTTGGTCAACCACCCTCACAACACACGTATGTGCACAAGGTGTGCCTGCCCAGTCTATTTGCACATACCAGCTAAGTGAGCTCCAATGTATATGCATAGGCTAACTAACCACTGGGCTCAAACTCAAAATTTTTCCTAGGCACTCGCTGCACTCATAGCTAGGCGCTAATTCTATAGCCTTTCATTACAATAGGTTCACAGCACAAACCTATTGTGTTGTGCTTCTTATGTAGCCGGCTCTGGTTAGCCCATTATCTGTGCCTGGAAAATGCCACGGCGCCTGTGGCGGTGGTTTTAAGGTAATAAAGGCTACAAACAGCAACACAAAGTAATGCAGGGGTGGACTATATGAACTACAAGGAGGCAGTTGTAAGCAATGGAAAGGAATCGATGAAGCACCGGACAGCACACCACACACCTATATAGGCAAGAGCTGGGGGCTTGGAGGGCGCCTCTACCACCACCGGATGCAAGGACCTCATCAATTGGAATGGGGCCCAACCCAAATACCGTGTGCATGCACGCTTGGATGCATGTTCATGGAAGAGTGAGCTGCTTTTCATGCACTGATAGGAAGGAGGCCAATCACTCATTTTACATCCACTTGCATGCTCATTGAATGCTCATGTGTTTCTTAACTTCACTTTTCCTTTTCCGTTCATTGCTGTAGGTTTAAGGAGGAGCTCTTTAACCTAATAACGGGCTCTACTAACAATTCCAACTTTGAGAAGTATTGCCTTACAATCCTTGGGCCCAGATCCTATGGACTTTTTACTCTGAATCAGGTGATAGACCGAATTGTCAAGCAGGTAATCCAAATTTAGCGTGTGATGCACACTAGAGATGCTGACCACCTTGCCTAGTGCTTAAATGTTAGTAAACCCATTGGTTTCACATGCCTGTCCACATTAAAACTTCTACTTACCTGATCCAGCTAATCTGGCCTTCCAGCTCTGTAAAAAGAGTAATACTCGACTATCACGGGACTGTGATTTATTTAGGACTTGGGAGAAAAAAAGAACAGAGACAGTTTTTTTTGATGCATAGCTAGACAGCTTTCTGGCTGCAAATGCAACCGTATGCTTTTCTGGTTGCAAATCCAGTTAATCTGTTCTTCCAGCTCTGTAAAATTTGTCCAGCTGCTGAAGACAACTCGATTCTTCAGACCCATTAGGAGGTGAGAGGACCGGCCGCAGGCAAAGATTTATCTTGCCATCAAAACACGAGAACTGTAAGTTTCAAACCCTTTCTGTTAGTCACCGTCAATATGCTTCTGATGTCTGTCAAATTCAGCCTGAAACATGTCTAACCCTCACTTTCCATCCACTCCATCTGGATAAAAATAGCGGGACACATAAAACCATAATTGGTATTACATGAGTTATATCAAACTGACATCTTGCTATCTGTTGTGTCCTCCCCCGTGCTCAGTCTTTTCTCTGGCCTGGCATGGATGCATGCTTATTGAATTTTACATACACTTGCATGCTCATTGAATGCTTGGCTTGTTTCAGGTAGCAATAGGATAGGACTGTGGGAACTCCATCTAGGTCCATGGGATTCCTATCTAACATTTATCCATGCACTTATTTCCTTAGAGTAAAATTCGTGCATGTAAAGAGGAAATGCCAATAGTAAATTCTTGTATGCTAAGAGAAAAGGGCATTGCATGGTCTGGACGTGGCATCCTACTTTCAAATTTACTGGTAGTAAATTTCTGCATGTAAATACCTGTTGTTCATCTATCTGTCCACTCTCATCCAGCTAATGTGTTCTCCCAGCCCTGTAAAATTTGTCCAGCCGCTGAAGACAACTCGATTCTTCAGACCCACGAGGAGGTGAGAGGACCGGCTGCAGGAAAAGATTTATCTTGCCATCAAAACACGAGAACTGTAAGTTTCAAACCCTTTCTGTTAGTCACCGTCAATATGCTTCTGATGTCTGCCAAATTCAGCCTGAAACATGTCTAACCCTCACTTTCCATCCACTCCATCTGGATAAAAAGAGTGGGTCACATAAAAAGCATAATTGGTGTTACATGAGTTATATCGAACTGACATCTTGCTATCTGTTGTGTCCTCCCCCGTGGTCAGTCCTTTCTCTGGCCTGGCATGGATGCACTTGCATGCCCATTGAATGCTTGGCTTGTTTCAGGTAGCAATAGGAAAGGACTGTGAGCAACTCCATCTATGTCCGTGGGATTTCTACCTAACATTTATCCATGCACTTATTTCCTTAGAGTAAAATTCTTGTACGTAAAGAGAAAATACCGATAGTAAATTCTTGTATGCTAAGAGAAAAGGACATTGCATGTTCTGGACGTGGCATCTTATTTTCAAATTCACTGGCAGTAAATTTCTACATGTAAATATCTGTTGTTCATTTATCTCTCCACTTGCTCCATTCAACCATTCAATGGCAGTGGCCAGTGGTTGGTGGACGGTAGGGATAGAAATCAATGAGATGACTGCTTACTCATATAGTGACATGACCGCTCACAGACTAGTAGATGGCTTCACCATATGCTACATTCAATGTGCATGCAGAAAGACCATCATAGTGATGCATCTAGGCCGTCCAGCTTCTATCCAACGTGCCACTCAAACGAAGCTTACGTGAATACGCCGGGAGGCCGGGCAGGCGGCGCGGCCTCATACTTCTAATATAGCCGGCCCCCATCGGCGTGCGCTCCCGTCCACACCACCCCTCATCTCCGCCCCAGCGCCACTCGCATCGAGACGACCCGCGTGCGCCGCGCCCGTGCCTCGCCTCGCACTCCCGGAAGGTTAGGGTTAGAGCTTCCCCCCTCAATTCCTTTTATGCTCCTATCTCGCCGTACCGTTGTGAGAGATGCGAGCGGCGACGATTTCCCCTTTTTTTATTTGAATTTTCGGGCCCTGTTATGTGCGGCGGCTAGATCTGCTTGTCGCTGGTGTAGTAGGGGGTTTTCGTTCGGTTCCGATCCGCGAAATCTGAGAACCCAACCGTGTGGGGCGCGTAGATCCGCCCGATTTGGCTGGCATTGTCGCGCGTAAACTCGAGATTTTTTTGTTACCCGTTTTTCCTCATGTGTTCTGTAGCGTTTGGGGAGGAGATTATTAGGGATAATGTGTTGATTACTTATGGGGAGGCGAGATGGTTGCCCATGTCGATTTGGCCGTGCAAGTGCCGCAAATCTGATGTAGTTGTACGACTGCCCTTTGATTTCTGGATCTAGGTCGCGCTCGTTCTGATGCTACACGGTTGTAACTGTGATTTCTCGCTTACTTTTCGAAACATTGCGCCCGTGGGATTCGTTTCAAGCTGATGGCTTCACGATGTTGTTCAAATTGTTAATCTGGTACTAGAACGTGTAATAATATGCTTATGCTGGTAGTAATCTAGTTTGGTTTCGTGACGCAGTGTCCTCGAGGTATAATTGTTGTCATCTGGTTAGCCTGTTATTAACCTTTTTGTTATGCTGTATTGTAAGTAGTATTACCTGCTTCACATGGATGTACTTCGCATCAAACTGATATAAATGATATTAGGCTGTATTTAGGGGGTTCATGTAATTATATGTGAAATTTATGTCTCACCAAATAAAAATGTTTATGACAATATATTTTTGTTGGAACAAATTTACAATGTTCTGGATATTTGCTCAACATATTTTGTGGGCATGTTTGTGTGGTCACATCACATAGCTTTTATTGTTAGGTACTGTGAATGAGCTAGAATTCTGTGTATAGCGCACTCAGATATTCATTGCCCTTCCTTGTTATTGTATTTAGATGATACAATTTTCTACTGGCTCTTGACATTGCCTCATCAGTGGTTTTTTTGGGGTTATTGCAGTAACTCTATTCCTTGATCAACATGTTGCGGGAGGAGAATGTCTACATGGCCAAGCTGGCTGAGCAAGCAGAACGGTACGAGGAAATGGTTGAGTACATGGAGAAGGTGGCTAAGACCGTTGATGTGGAAGAGCTCACCGTTGAGGAGCGTAACCTCCTATCTGTTGCCTACAAGAATGTGATTGGGGCCCGCCGTGCCTCATGGCGCATTGTCTCCTCCATCGAGCAGAAGGAGGAGTCCCGCAAGAATGAGGAACATGTTGCTCAGATTAAGGAGTACCGTGGCAAGATTGAGGCTGAATTGAGCAACATTTGTGATGGTATCCTGAAGCTGCTTGACTCGCACCTTGTGCCTTCCTCCACTGCTGCAGAGTCCAAGGTGTTTTACCTCAAGATGAAGGGTGATTATCACAGGTTAGGAAGTGGAACACTATATTGTTGCGTAGTTGAATCCCTATATAGTCTGTAATAATATATTTAATTTGGTTTACTTTTTTATTTTTATTTTTGATTGAAAGGTACCTTGCTGAGTTTAAGACTGGTGCTGAGAGGAAGGAATCTGCAGAGAGCACAATGGTAGCTTATAAGGCAGCCCAGGTTGGTTCATGTTATCACTGGCCATAACAACCTTCTTGTATTTGATTATTGTTTATTCTTCCATAAGTACTGCAATTTAATATCTTCTGAAAAATGTCTGTCCTATACCTGTGTAGGATATTGCATTGGCTGAACTGGCACCTACTCATCCCATAAGGCTTGGACTTGCACTTAACTTCTCAGTGTTCTATTATGAGATTCTGAACTCTCCGGACAAAGCTTGCAACCTTGCTAAGCAGGTAGGTATTGCATTTGTCTTTCTATTTGCTGTACCCAGTTTGAGTTGTAACTAGCTTCTGTGTTGCTTGTTTGAATCTGGGCTGAAAGAAGAGGTGCAAAATAGTATATGAATTGGTTTTTGAAAACTCAAGCACAGCGATTTTACCTATGTGATTACTTATGTGGGCTTTAGATTTAGGTGGATTGCGGTTTTCTTTTGTTTCAGTTTCACTGCTATACATCTTATCTCTTGTGGATAATTGCATTGTTGGGTACAATGTGCCGCTCTTCTTCATGCTTTGGTGTGATGAACATTTGGCACTTTTTGCCACACAAACCAATTATGTAGCAGCAGAAAACCTTGCTAGCAGCAGCAGTAGTAATTTATTATCATACCTTTCTTATTAGTATTATTGTTGTGTTGTTATGTTGACCTACAAGAATTGCATGGTATTTGTTGCTGATTGAGAAGACTGATCATATTCTAGACAACACAAATGCATGATGTGTACAATTTGTGTAGCTGTTTTGTTGGGCGCATGTGGGTTTTATTCCTGATCACTATTCTTTACAGGCATTTGATGAGGCTATTTCTGAGTTGGACACGCTTGGCGAGGAATCCTACAAAGATAGCACCTTGATTATGCAGCTCCTGAGGGACAACTTGACCCTGTGGACCTCTGACATCACGGTATCTCCTCAGCAGCTGAACTTTGCCTGTCTGTATGACATTACCCATACTCATGATTGTGATGCAATATCATGAAATTTTCTCTGTGGCAGGAGGAGGGCATTGAGGAGGGCAAAGAAGCCTCGAAGGGTGATGCAGGCGAGGGTCAGTAGCCTGGTAAACCTTGATTGATGGTTCAGCATGTTTTTCTAGCCCATCGTGTTGGACGCCATGTGCTGATAGAAGGTGTTTGCTGCTCCATGGATTCCAAGCTTCTGCCCTTTCGTTCCCTCCCTCTTCATGTTGTAGGCTGGTAGTGGTCAAATTAGTCCCATTGCTTAAGTTGGCCCTGGGTCCATTGGACTGATGTACTGCTGTTGAAGTCATCCGTTCTCGTTTTGCTCTTGCAGTGGATTGCTGTCAGTTGGGTTCTGTTTTCAATCTTTTTTAGTTTCCCAACATGCTAGTTTTAGATTTGCTTAGGATGGTGTTAGCAGTAGGCTAGTGGCAAATATTCTGTTTCACTGCATGACCGCCTTTGTCTGGCCAGCTGAACAGCAGCATCATGACCACTGGATCCGTGACGGATCTTCCAGGCACGGTGTTCCTTGCTGAAAAGGGCTAGGTCGGTTCTAGAAACCGGATAAGTTGCGCACTCGCTGTTGGCTACCGTGTTGCACGGCCCGTGCAAGTTAGCACACATAGTGTGATCCTTGCTGTGTCAATAAGATGATACAGGCCTAGTGTGCTATTTTACCTTGTATCGATTCAAAAGAAAAGACTGTAGGGCAGTAGGAATGTAAAGACTGGAGGGCAGTAGGAATGTAGATTGAAAATGAAATGTACATCAATTCTTTCAGTCTACGTAAGACGGTAAGAGCAGCAGGTATAATAAGTTTAGTCGGCTAGCTAAATACTCCTATTGGGCGAAAGAGCCGGCGTGCCCCAGATCCGTTCATGCTCTCCAAATCAACTCGTTGTAAGCCCAGCCACAAAATCGCCCCCAAGGCCCCAGGTCCTAACCTCCCGAAGCCTTGCAAAAACTGTCCCTCGAACTAAAAGGTCATGTGCGCCTCTGGTGGTCTCTCCGACGGTGGCTAAGTCTGTTATGGAGATCTTGTTATACCGCCGGCCTTCGCCGTCCCTTCCCCATATAGATCGGGTGTCCATGGTGGCCTCTGCGCCATACGATTTCTATTTTGCTTGTTTGCTAATTCGCTAGCATACGATTTCTATTTTGCTTGTTTGCTAATTCGCTAGCGGCTGTCTCAACCCTGAAGATTTTCAATTACTGACGTGATGGTGAATTGGTGTTTCATTTTTGACCGATATGGTTGAACAGTATTTCTTCATTGCTTTGACCGAAACTGAAATAAAATATTGTATGCTGAGATCGTGGATGGCTGTGCCCAAAAAGTAATTGCTTCAATTGTGTTTTTCTTGATTAATTTTCTGTACCCTCTGTTAAATGGTACGAATGGATGTCCACCAATGACAGGACTTAGATTTTGTCTTATCCTTATTGAGGATTTGAATTTGAACCGCTTGTCTTACATCGTCTATTTCACCATCTACTATTGGTTGAGCAGGGGACTCGAATCTCACCCACACAGCGGACTGCTTAGTTTTGTAAAGAACACACATGTTGGTCTCATTATGTTGTTTGATGAAATAGGATGGACGAGCATATCTATTATCTGTATCTGGTATAGCATGCTTGATCATGTCATCTAATCTGATCATGTTATCTAATCTAATTATTATCAATTGTGTTGTGCGGTTAGATCGATGGCCACAAGGATGTGTACAATAGCACATGATATGCACACGTAAGCATTAAATATTAATTTTTAATGCAGCCAAACTATCAGCCAACCTATAATATGAGTTAGCTCTATATGACATGGAACTGGGATACATCCTTTAGCCGTCTAAAATTGTTAACCTTGCTCTAAAAGGGGAATAGGAAAGCAGTAAATCTGTGATCTTGTTTAAGGGTGGAGCACCGGCTGACCGGCCATTGCATTAACAAGGACCATAAATGTGCTTACAGCACAGAAAGTCACCACTCAAGCATAAAGAAAATACACTAGAATCACTAAGACCAACTCAGAACACCCACGTAGGGGTTAACAACCCAAAAAGCAACTCTGCAACCGCCAAGCTTCATCCACATCTTTGGATAGGAAAGGTTCCAGCTCTTTTGGGGTTCCTTCTTCCCAGCGATGTGCTCTCTGGAACATCAGGCGATCAGCTTCATCTGGCACCAGATTCAGCCACCAATCCTTGCTGGCCGTGTAGCCATCGACAGCAGCATATTTAGGCTTGTAGCAAAAGAATGTCTCTGCTCCATGGGGCATAAGAGCGTCCACCCTTGAAGCATAGTAGCTATTCTCAACAGCAGGTAATTCATATCCCTCCATTTCAAAACCTGGAAACATAAATTGTTTCTTAGCTTCCAAAGCCCCCCACAGGGCAATAGCACAGAAAATATTACACAACAAGAATTTTCTATTACTAATCCACAACTGGCCAATTGAAAAGAAATCTATTCCTAACTCTCTATCGAAAATCTCAGAAAGATGACTCCACATTTGTTTGGCAATAACACATTCAAAGAACAAGTGATTAACCGTTTCTAGTTCACAACAGAAAAGACAAGACTTGTCTTCTACATGTCTTCTAATACTCAGGTTGTCCCTAGTAAGAACTTCGTTTTTGGAAAGTAACCATAGGAAAAACTGAACTCTAGAAGGGACCTTCAGCCCCCAAACAGCAGGTACATGCACTGGCATATAATTCCTCTAAAATTAATAACTCTATATAAAGATTGAGAAGAATAAACACCGTCAGAAGTAAATTGCCATCATCAGAAAAACTAATAGTTGAGGCCAGTTGAACCACCTCTAACCAGAGATTCATTAATCTATCATCAACACGTCTCCTAAAGGTACACTTGAGGTTTGTACCATCCCACAGATTGAAGACTGATTGAGTTTTCTCATTAACTAGAATGTAGATATCCCAGTACTGAATGTACAAACTTGAATTACCTAACCAATTGTCTTCCCAAAACTTGACTTTTTCCCCATTACCAATTTCCCACCTAAAACCCATCTGTGCAGCTTTAGCAGCCCACATGAAGCCCTTAAAGAAATTAGAAGCCCCAACTGTAGAGCTACAAAAAATATTAGGCCTATTTGTATCGTACTTGTGATCAATAAGCTGTTTCCAGAGCTTATGACTATCTAAATTATATCTTCTAACCCAGTTCAAGCTTAACTATTGCTCAAATTAGGGATACGTAACCCTCCAAATTCTTTTAACATGCTAACACTGTCCCAGTTCACTATCAAAACGGGTCCGTTTGGATTCTTGGCAAGTTAGACCTGCAGGTGCTCAATGAAGTCATCATTGTAAGTTTTGCTTCCAGATTGAACACCTTAAGACTCAGGATAAATGATAGCCTAGAAAATAACCCAGTGCTGCTTTCCTCACTACTACCACAAAAATCCAGCAGCTCAAGCTTAACTATTGCTCCTCCAAAATCCAACGATTTGAGGCCATCAATGCTGTTCAGCTCAACCACCTTCAGACTATGGAATGTCTCATGATGAAAACAACATTTCCATAAGAGCTAAACGGTAGTGAAGCCGTATACACAATGTAAACAGTGTGTACATGGATTATATGATACTGTACAACACCAACAAATATTCATATATTTGTGCTGTTATGCAAGTAAAAATCAACACATATGAGTACAAGTAAAAAAGAAGATAGTCGTATCAAACAATTAATCTGGAGAAAGATACTGATAAACAATAGAAAAATTGTACAATAGAGCAGACAACTATCAAGAACAGACACGAGATAGGGAACATTGCTGGCGCCCAATGAGTAATATTGGAGTGAGGCATGGCCGGATTGTAGTCTAATTCCATAACGTATTAGAATAAATGACACAAGATGTAAATTTCGTTGCAACTCACATGCATATTCCCTAGTGTATATAATAGTAATGAAACACATCAACCATTACTACTAGATCTAGATAGTAAGATAAGATACAAAAATATAATGTGGGACTAGTATAGGAAGGAACAATACGCTTGATCATTGACTCTACGTATAAACAAAAAAAAAATGATTCACTCAAAGAAGTTACCTACGAACACCGGAGTGCATTAGCTGTACCTTTTCAAGATAGGCCTATTCGTGTTTTCGGCAAGTTGTTTCCGCAGGCCTTCCACGAACGACTTGTCGTACATGGCGTCGTCGTCCAGCATGAATTCCTTGAGACTTTGGAGATATTTCAGACCAGAAACCTTACTTTTACTGGGCAAACCGTAACATTGTAGCATCTTAAGATTTGGCGTTGCTCCTTGTTCAAACTCGACCGACGTAAGGTTGCTGAGGAGAATCAGCACCAGTCGTGTCAAGTTAGGGAATGCCTTCTCATCCTTAACAAAAAGGAGCTCTTTACCCTGGAAAGAATTCTCCAGCAGTCGCAAAGTTTTCAAGCTTGGTAGCTTGCCAAGGATTTGCATGGCATTAGCGTGCTCTATCATGGACCTCTTTAGAGTCAATTTCACTAGATTCTTGAGCCCATCGATCCATGCTGGTAATTTGACCAGGTTGCCATACAACTTGAGGCTCTTGAGGTTTTCTGGAGGTGAGTACATGTCATCAAAGTCCAAGCAGCCAACTAAACCTGGGTTCCCAACTGACCGCACAGACAAGGATTCCAAATTATTGCTGAGAGCAGAAAGAGCCAAGGAACACTCTTTCCTATTACCATTGTTGATGCCAGTCAATCCGAGCTTGCGCAACCGGGTGAGCCTGCTTATGTCTTGTAGGATGGCCTTGCCACGCCCGATGTTCACCGTACCCAGTGTGTGCAGTGCTGTCAGTTTGTTAAACCCACTCGGCACTAGAACACCACTTAGGTCTAGGTGCCTTGCTACGAAAGGGAACACAGTGCAGCAGCATGCGGTGCACATATCACGCCTGTTTGGGTCGCCGTTGCATACGTTCTTCATAAGCTGAGGCGCGCAACATGCTACACAATATGCCACTGAGCAGATACTCAGAAGGCATAGCCTTCTCTGTAGTAGCTTTGGCATATCTTCTACAGCCTCTTCATATGAGTTAGCACCCAAGAATCCAATTCCACCGCCACGAAGATAATGTAGCTTCCTAAGCTTGGTGATGGTCTTTGGAAGCTTGATGATGTGTGTATGTTTGACATCCAGTGTCTCTAGTTGATGCATGTTACCCAAAGAATTTGGCAAGTAGCAAATATCACGGCACCCTCTCAAAGAAAGGTATTTTAGGTGCACAAGCTTCCCGATGTGCTCAAGGTGATGATCATTTAGACCTGATGTGCCTTCCAAGTCCAACACTCTCAGCATCCTCATCTTCTCAGAAATAAAAAATGGCCTCCATTTCCCAAACACTGTCAATGACCGAATACTGGAGGGGTGCACTATGTCCTCAAAGGCTCAAACTCACTGCGATCTCCGTTCCAGTTATCACTTACAGATAGGTGACGAATCTTGCCCTGGGTGTTCATGCTGCAACCTTCCTCTAGTCTGAAAACAAGATTTTCCTCTGATGACTTTAAGGTACTCATTTCATGGATAAGATTATTGAGTTTGCAAGAGTCAACACCCTTTGTAGTATCGATTGATTCCACGAATGGTTTGATCATTTTCCTGTCAATGAGCTCCAAAAAGTAGCCGTCAGCAATTTCCTTAGCGGACTTGCCGTGCTCACCACTTGAGTAACCCTCTGCAGTCCACCGGTGCACCAAGCGTCTACGGCTAATAGTGTGGTCTTCTGGAAAGATGGACAGATATAAGAAACAAGACTTGATGTCATAGGGTAAATAGTCATAGCATTTCACAAGGATAGTTCTTATAGGATCAAGCTCTGGATTTGTCTTCAGCTCAACAGCAATATACTCATTCAATTTTTTTCCACTCCACGAGAGTTTTTGGCTGTTTTGCCAAGATTCCACCAATGGTGAGTATTGGCTTATTGCTAGGGGAAACCCATTGCACTTCGTTAGGATAGAGTCTGCCTCTTTACACAAGCCAGAATCAGGAAATTTCCCATCCCAATCTTTAATTCCCCGAAATACCTGAAATGTATTAATCAATTTAACTTCTTTAGCACATCAAATGTCCTAATTTGGTGTAGGATATACAAATTCTCTGCGATTAGATCAGTAATATAATATTCCTTAACACAATCTATATTAAAAATAGGAGTGGTTGAAGGCACCTTAATAATTCTCAAGCGGAAAGAAGCTTATGAGCGTTGCTTTAATGAGGCTTGATCATAACAGTGTGCGCAAATCAGAATATGCAAGTGTGCTGTTCTCCACACTTGAGGTGCAAGCACACAGGAATTTAAGCAAATCGATTTCATGCATAAAATGTAAGTTTCAAGACATACAACAAACAGAAATGAAAATATTATCAGTACCGTTTCCTTGAAGAGATCAAGAGCGTCCCGTTTTGGGGGCGCACTGTCTTCGTCCAAGAAGGAGGCAATGCGTGAACTGTTCCCGGCGCGGAAACGGTTCGGGTCGAGACGTGCTACCAGTTAGTGCGCTCCCTGTTGTGTTGCCTAGATTCCCTATGGATCCAGAAAAGCTTTTATGCTGGAACGTACGTGGATTAAACTCGCGTGCCCGTCGCTCTGTCGTTCGGAATGTCGTGCTTTCTGAACGCGTGTCGCTGCTTTGTCTCCAAGAAACCAAAGTCCACAACGAGTCCCTAGTGATCTTGGTGGCTTTGTGTACCTGTAAGGAAAGGAAACTGAGAGTCTTTCATGGTCAGGCGCGCTCGCCCGCCACACTAGTCGTCGCGATCGCGGAGGAGGCCGATCGTTGGTCGCTTGCGGGTTTCTCACAACTCGTTGCGCTTTGGGCTGGAATGACCGCTTGAGTACAGCCCTGCTCCTGTCGCGCTTTTATTTACCTTGTAATTTCAAGTCTACTCGTGTATTTGCGGTTCTGTCTTGTTCAAGTTACATTATGATCGGCCATAGCGTGCCACTCGCATTCTAGGCCGATCCTTGTGCAACTTTGTAACAAATTCTAAACTTCTTCTTAATGATATACATGCGATGCATGTTCGCGAAAAAAAAGAGCGTCCCGTTTGTCCAAACATTTAAGTTTGTATATGTTTTCATCTTTCTTATTCGAACTATGTTTAGCAATGTTCTCTGTGCTTGTAGTGACTATGATCCGGCCTTCTGTATTTGTCTTCGGGAGGTTAATGCTGTCCCATTCTTTAATGGATGATAAATCATCAAGGACAATCAAGTATTTCCCTTCGTTTAAAAGGTCATCCAACCGTTGCCGTTTAACTCTCAATTTTGTTCTGTCTCCACCTCTTTCCTTATCTTTTTCTTTTCTTGCAAATACTTCTTCCTTATCATCTAGTTGCTTAACTAAGCTATCAAGAATATCCTCAAGATTGAAAGGGTGCTTGATCATCACATAGGCTCGTCTTTGAAAACTGGTCCTGAGCTCTTCGTTTTGGTAGATTGATTTGACTAGACTAGTTTTCCCAAGGCCATCTTTTCCACATATAGTGACCACCTCATGTTCTCGGCCATTGTTGTTAGAATTTAGCTTGTGGATAATATCTTGTATCTCATTCTGTCGTCTGATGAACTGAGATTCATATTCCATCGTCTCTGTGCGTGTAACAATCCTTTCATCAGTGGAATTACTCCTATCAGTGGCAGCTATCATTGAGCAAGGCTCAAGCTCCGTTGTACCCTAAACAAAAACAGGCAATAATGGTTAGGTAAACTTATTTGCATCTGTGGCAATGTATGTTTTAGTCATGTCCTGAATTTAGGAAATGTGTTTAAATAATTTATATTTATATTTTCCAAAAAAGATGTTCATTGTTTAACCGTACAAGAATCCTGAAATCTCAACAGTAAGCTACATAAAGAGGGGCAAAGGAAATAAATCTATGCATAAGTGTAGATATATAGTGTTTTAAAATTTTAAGACATGCATGATACATCACTAGCAAAATAACCTGTGGGTTGAAAGTAGACCTGTTCCTGGGCCACCTGACCTGACCAATCCAAAAAAAAGACCTGACCCGACCCGCCAGTGCCTTGGATTGGGTTTGGGTCATGATTTTAGCCCCATGGCTCAACCTAACAAAAAAATATCAGTGTGTTTTTGACCCAACCAAAGATTTTGACCCCCGACCATTTTTTCTAGTCTGATCGAGCCAAATCCAACCCGACATTTGATCAGGTCTTGTTAGTTCTGTTCATGCATACGAGCTATTCAGTGATATGCTTGTGAGAAATTATTTTACTAAAATTTGATGATTCCACCACCCCCTCTATTATCTATCGGTGTTTGATGATCGGCAATCTTGCTACGGGGTTACTTAGAGCAAGAATTTGTGGGCTTCGGCATAAACTGAACTTCATGGTTAAACGCAAGAGAACGATTTAGACAGGTTCATGCTGCTGAATAGCGTAATACCCTATGTTGCCTATATGGTCTGTTGCTTGGCGATGGTGCGGACATGCAGGGTGTGGCGGCAGCCTCGCCGACAGCACGAACAGGCAACGTAGCTGGACAGCCTCAACAACAAGTGGACGGGCGGACTTGGCCTCAGCCCCATGTTGCCCTGTGCGGGCGGGCTAGTTCTGATCTGATGCGGGCAGGCAGCCTCGGCATTGGCCTTGGCACATGGGTGTGCCAGCTCCACTCGGTGGACGGACGGGCGAGCCTGGACGCAAGGGGCCATGCCTGGCGGTGCTGTGTGCAGCAGCGAGTGGGGCCGAGGTCGAAGGCAAACAGGGTGGTCAAGTCCGGGCCTTCGGGGGTGGTAGCGAACGAGGTGGGTGGATCCTGGGGCGGCAACGAATGCCGAACGGTGCGGGGATAGATGCCGGAGGTGTGGAAGAGGGAGAAGAAAGTGGATCGAAAGAGGTTGACATCTCCTGACCCCACTGACGGTTGTCTATCTAGTTGAAAATGGTGATTATATTATCGATAAAGCTACAACAAACTCGAGTGTTCCTCTACCTCTCAACACTCGATTTCTCTCCCTCTCATTCTTCTCCATCTCTGGCCTCTCCCCCTCTTCTTCCCCAACTCCGGCGGCTTAAAAGAGGCTTGGGGGAGACAGGTCAGCTAGGCGGTGGGGACGGCGGGAGGGTGGTAGTTAGGGTTCCAGCGGTGGGGACGGTAGGTCGGCTAGGCGGTGAAGGGGCTCGGGGTAGGGCCTGCGGAGCTCCGGCGAGACCCTACTGCGCCGCGGCGGGGCGGTGGGCGGTAGCGGAACGTCGGGAGGAGGAAGACGTGAAGAACAAAAATCTGAGTGTTTTGTAGATGGACCCATCCCTTTACATATTTCTCCCATCAAACCCAGAACAGAGGATTTCCTCGACCAAACCCAGAGATAGAACCATCCCCATCTTAAAAAACTAGAATGGATGCGTCATGTCCCTTCTAGCCAAAACCAAACACAACATAAGTATTAATGTATTATTCAGGTCTGAATGTGTGAAAAATACAATTTTTGAAGAGGTGTTGTGGATTAAGGCGTACGAAATGCTGCTTTTGAATCGATTTTAATGTACTATATGGGAATAATAAAGGTTATAGGATTTTGGATATTACCTGCTCGCAGAAAGCACAGATGACTTGATCAGTTGATGATTGCTTGAGCTCTACTACGAGCCTTTCTGGACCTGCACATAGACTTGCAACTTCAACTTGCTCTGTCGACACTATGATCCGGCTCCCTTTCTTGTTGTTTGGGAAGTAGAGTTTAATCCAATCCCAACCTTCAATGGTAGACAGTTCATTAAGAACAATCAGATACCTCTTTTGACTGACATGTTTACGGAACTCTTCATCCAGACGATGATGTTGACCCATCGTTTCCATCTTGTTTACAACCTGAGACCAAGTGTTTCTTGCTCCTCTCCTGTCTTCCCTGCTTCTTGCTGAAGAGAATTAATGTAGAATTGCCTCGCGATGCACTGGAGGAACTCAGATGGGTTGAAAGGATGCACAACTCTTATCCAGGCACAGGATTCAAAAGCATCGTCATCTCTGTTGACATCATCTCTCTCAGGATCCTTTCTCTTCAGATCATCGTAAGCCTTTCTGATGACAGCCGTCTTCCTCGGATCACCACTTGTCCCCCAGACTGCAGTCACCCGAAGCTCAAGGTCGTTTCTGCATATCAGCGGAACGAGATCGACTTGCCCGGATTCAAGAAACAGATCCACTTGCTGCTGGACGCCAGTCCGGCTCCGGCCGAGAGTTCTTGAATTCTCAGCAGCAGACGACATCGATGCAGGCTTGCCGGAGTTGGCGCTGGGCAGGTCTTCATCAGCAAGGTGGTAGCGCAAGTTCCTGTGGTTCATGTCCTCCGCCTGGCTCTGAGACCCTTCATCTCCTCGGCGATACGGTGCCGCTCTAGCACCGTGCGAGCGAGGCGCCACCCCGACGGCTTCTCCAGGTGAACCGCGTGCTCCCGGAGGCAGTCGTCGACGTCGTAGGCAAGGTCGCGGACGTGCCTCACCCGGCTCCGTGTCACCTTGTGCCGGTTCCGCTCCTCGTCCGCGTCCCTCAGGTAGGAGCGCATCGCTGCCAGCTCGTCCGTCAGGAAAACCACATCACGCTGCACTGCCTGCCTCAGTGCGGCGTCCTCGGTGATGGCGGGCTTGGCGCCGCTTAGCACGCCGTTCAGAACCGCTTTGCCGATGCCCACCGCCGCCGCCTCCATCGTTCTCCTCTGTCACCTTGGGTTTCTTTCTTTGTGTGATGACTGCGAGTGTAAATGAGTAGTAGCCTAGTAGGAATGGTTAAGCAGTAGCATCAACCAGCAAGGCCTGAGGCCACCACTTCATAAGGAACTATGGAGGCAGGCCATCAGAGTACACCACAACAGAAGCCAGCCAGGATGGAGCTTCTCTAATGCATGACGAGTTGAGTCCTTCAACCTCAAATAGAAGTGAGTTTTTTCTAACCCAAACCATTTCAAGTTGGAACAAAATTCATAGAAAAGAACGACAATATTTACCTCTTTATCTCAAAATACTTATGTTTAACTTTAGGATTTGTTTTGGACAGATTAGTACTCAATAAAAATTACTCATGTATCTTTATTTATTGAAGGTTGCGAACAGGTCTCTAGCCTAACTGGTTAGATGGCCTTAGTAGCACGTCTCAGGTCTTGAGCGAATTTCAGGCTCTATGGTAAAAAAAGGTTGTCTCGTCTGTTCCACGCCAAAGTACAGGTCAATGGCTATCCTGTCTCAAAGGATGCGGTGTCGCTGTATATGGGTGAGATCAGGTTTGTGGATAGTCACTCCGCGGATCGGAAAAAAAGATGAATCGTGCTAATTAAGAGCATCTCCAAGAGTTTGCCAAAATTCACTTGACAAATATCGTGATTTGACAACTCGCTAAAATATATGGCAAGTGAAAAATATACTCTCTCCAAGAGTTTGCCATTTGGACTTGGTAAAATAAGAAGAGGCCCGCTAAGCGAACGAAGAGCTTCGTTAAGAAACGAAGAGCCCGCTAAGAAACGAAGAGCCCCGCTTAAATTTGCACGTGAAGCCGGATGCGCGCTCGCGCTCAGCGCGCAAATATGCGCGTGGAGGGGGGAGATTTGCCAAGTTGCTAAAATTTGCCAAGTTGGATGCCAAACTGTTGGAGCACAATTTTTTCTGTTTTACCAAAAATAGATGGATGCCAAGTTGATTTGGCAAACTCTTGGCGATGCTCTAAGGGATAAACATAAACCCCTTATTAAAAGGAATGCATGGAGACATGCAGACCATAATCTCAAGATGATATCATTGGCCCAATCTATTGTCAAAAACTAAATCATTAAATTTTTTGAGACATTTTTAAATTTCTAGAACATCAAGTTTTTTTAGGACGGAGGGAGTACATCATAAATATGGAAAGTTAGATACATTATGAAAGCACATTTTAGGGTTTGTTTAGTTCCCAAAATTTTACAAAATTTTTCAAGATTCTCCGTCACATCAAATCTTTAGACGCATGCATGAAGCATTAAATATAGATAAAAAATAAAACTAATTACATAGTTTAGATGAAATTCACGAGACGAATCTTTTAAGCCTAATTAGACTATCATTGGACACTAATTGCCAAATAACAATGAAAGAGCTACAGTATCATTTTTCAAAAAATTTCGCGAACTAAACAAGGCCTTAGTATCTTTTATCTCTTTTGATCCGATGCATGTTGAAACATTTTTATTTAAATAATCATGGTCAAAGTCAAACTAAAGATAGTTTTGACTTAGAATAAAAGATTTCTTATATTTCAGAGGGAGAAGTAACCATATATAGCAAGCGGCTAGCAGTATGGCCTTCTCTTGATAAGTACTTCATCGTCCAAGAAAGAATATAATCCACTTTAAGTTTAACCAAGTTTATATAAAGAGCCAATATTTGTGATACAAATAAGTGTTATTCGGTTTTTTAATATATATTTCTGTAGTATACCTATTTTATGAAATATTGATATTTTTCTATAAGTTTAATAAAACTTTTAAAAGAGTAAAATTACATTCTAATAATAGTGGGCTAGTTGCAAGCTCATTGGTTGCACCATAGGACAATAAGCTGAACCAAGCTAGCTCATTATCCCAGTGTGCCAGACCGAGCCGAGCCGGCTGGATATCGACCCCTAAATTGATCCGCTATTCATGCTAGTGGCTCTATAAACACTACTATTTTTCTTAATCGCAAAACCACTGCTAATCCTAGCTAAGGCAAATATTACTTCTTTACTCTAGGTAACTACAATCTTTGCCTCTGTATTGTTTTCTTAATAAATGATGTAATAAACTAAATCACTGAATGAATATGAATATTGATCATGGTCGTGGGTACGCCGATTGATTAAATGAATGCTAGCTAAGTAATAGATATGGAGACATATTCTCTTATAGCCCTGCATATGTATTTGAGTATTTGTTAGCAAACATGCTCGTACGTTGGGAAAGAACGTATAATTTGTTGCGCGCTTTTGAATAATAATAAGATAGCTATTTTTGTTGGAATTAATTAGGCTTATCCCAACCTTAAATTAAATAAATTCTAAGACTCATAATAAATGCTGACTCAACTTAAATAGCTGGCCAGTGTATGCACATGTGCTCTGCGACACGAAGAGGCTTGGGTAGCCAAACCATGATATGAGTGGTGCGGCACCCCAATAGAGAGGTTTTGCAGCTTCAAACCTAAAGTAATACTCCATTCGTCCTAAAAAAAAGTGTCGTTTTTTATTTTCAGACATCTTGTTTGACCATCCGTCTTATTCAAAATTTTTGTATAAATATCATTGAAGGACCGAAAACGGCGACCAGAGAGGGGGGGTGAATGGGAGTCTCAAATTTCTTCTGAAATATTTGGCCACTGTTCCAAAATCACACCCAAGCCCTCAAAACAGCAAAACTGGCAAACGAGATGCTCACGAGCCAAGCAGCGGCTGGAAGTTCTCGGTGATGACCGACGAACACAGCGGAGCACTTAAACCGGCGAGAAACTGAGCACAACTCCGAAACACCCAAAATCCAAAAATTGAGCTCTTAACTCCAACAGAAGTGAAGAAAGAACCCAAAACCAAATCACCACAACCAACTTGTGATTGTACGTTTTGGAAAAGTTCCTAAGGTGATAACGAACCCATAAAAACAAGTGGATCTCAAATCAGAGCAACAGAACTAAAAAAATATAAGAAATAGAAAACAAACTTGTACTGCCTGGGCAAAACCGGCCTAGCCAGGATGGAGGGCCGGCCTAGCCGGGTTGCCTCTCTACTATGCCCAAACTTGGCCTAGCCAGGATCCCGGCCTAGTTAGGATGCAAAGGCAGCCTGGCTGGGTTGCGAATCAGCAAGAACACAGCGCCCAAAAAATCGTCTCCAACCAAAAAACTCCTGATTTGTGGCCAAATCAAAACCAATTGCCACCAAATTTTAACCATATAGTCACGAGGCAATAGGTGAGATACCCCTAAGAGATCATCGTCCAATTTGAAGCCAATCAACAAAAAATCAAGAAACTCTAAAAAACACGAAAAAGAAACCCTAGAGCTTGATTCGTCCCGATCTATGAACTTGTGAGGAATTGGGTGTTTTCCTTCAGTGGAAAGGTTCAACTCACGTCATAGCTCACTCCAATGCAAAAGGAACGAATCAAAATGGTCTCAAAACGACGAATCGAGGCAAGAACGAGAAAGGGAAGAATAAGAACGGGAAGAACAAAACGCGAATCACCAAAAGCTCATCACAAATCGAATTCCGGAGGACACGAGGTGGTAAGGGCCACCATTCCCGCAGTGAATTCTTGAATCCTTACACAAATCTCTCAATCTGTGGACCTCTCTCACAAGAACCCTAAGGGAAGGGGAAAGACCTAGAGTGGAATGAAAAAAATGAAAGAGGTGAGGGAGATGGGGGCTCCCTCATCCTATTTAATAGGGCTATTACACAATCCCAGTTTTGCCCGAGGACGCTATGGTCCAACCCGAGGTAATCTTCATCTGACGGCCACCGCGCCCTTCATGAGATAGCTTCGCCTCGATGCGAACTCCTCGATGCCGCCACGTGCCGTCCGTTTATCCTCAGAACCTCCGTCCGGGTTTTGAGGCCTAAACCCGTAAACCCGTCCACCCGATGGTTTTGAGGCCCAAACCACCAAACCGCTCGCGAGTAGCGTACTCCATACGCGTCCCCTGCAACTCGACGTGTGTCTCCGCCGTCCTCGACCGGCCGTCCGCTAAGTCCTCCTGAGCTCCGCTCGACTCACACGTCTGCCGTCTTGACTCGGTCAACATGGTCACTTCCATGTACACTTGCGCTTGTCGATGTCCCAAATGTCAGCCACCGCGGCTGGTCACCCGGCCTCCCGGTCCAAGCCTCACGTCCATCCTTCACCGCTCCCGATCCATCGGCACGGCACATCCCCACTTGACCTTCACCTCGCCGTCGACCACCGCCTCCGAGCTCCACACCTGCACACCACGAGCCAAGAGACATGTCGCACAACCCAACTCACACCATGGTTAGTCACCAACTCAACCTAGGTCGTGGATCACGTTGACAATCACTCATCACAAAACGAACTACAAAGGCACATATCAACCTTGTATTCGCAATCATCTATTTTGTTATAACTTATTTTCTCATTAAAGATACTTTAATAATGATTTATTTATTTTATAATTTACATAAAATTTTTGAATAAGACGAACGGTCAAACACGATGTCTAAAAATAAAAAACGTCACTCTTTTTAGGACGGAGAGAGTAAGTGTGAGGGTGAGGGAGGGACAGACGGAACAAAGAGTGAAAACAGAAGGAAGAAAATTACCATTTTTATATTAGATATAGATTTTATAAAATTTTCGCAGCTATACATGTTTTATAAAATGTATACCTTTCTTATAATAAAATCACTAAATAAAACATGTTTGGCTATAAATTTTTTATAGCGCTCATAGGAGACCACTCTAAATGCCTTCCGTATCTGTTATTTAAAACCTGTAGATGTTAGCAATCTGCAAGCCGACATCAATCACTCGGGTAGCAGGTTGGTACTGCACCACTACTGCGTTTGTTGACAGAGGCCGAGCTATGAGGACGCTGCGCTTGTTGACAGACACCTGTTCGTTTCGCTGGATCAGCGGAATCAGCAGTCATCTAGCAGTGTTTTTCTCTCACAACAAACCAGTAAACAGTACTTTCAGCCATAACAAACCAGCGAAACGAACGGGGTGAGAGGCCGAGCGCGGGTGCCTCGGTCAGAGTCACATGGCCTGCTGGTGCCAGCTCACTCAGAGCGCGCAATGTTTGGGGCCTGTTTAGATCCTAGCCCTTGTTTAGTTCTCCAAATTCACCTCAAATTTTACTATGTAAAAAAAAGATTCCCTGTCACATCAAAATATCGGCGCATGCATAGAATACTAAATATAGATGAAATAAAAAACTAATTGTACAGTTTGGTTGTACTTTACGATACGAACGTTTTGAGCCTAATTAGTCAATGTTTGGACAATTATTACCAAATAAAAACAAAATGCTACAGTGCTGCATAGTGTGCTACAGTAATTTCGGGCAGCCCTGAATTCGGGAACCAACCAAGGCCCCAAATTTTATCCCCCAATTCTACTATGCAAAAAGAAGATTCCCATCACATCAAAATATCGGCACATGCATGGAGTACTAAATGTAGATGAAATTAAAAACTAATTACACAGTTTTATTGTACTTTGCGAGACGAACATTTTGAGTCTAATTAGTCAAAGTTTAGACAATTTTTACCAAATACAAACGAATTGCTACAGTGCACATTTAATGCGCACTGTGCAGATTTTGACCCCCAAATTAGGGATCTAAACACGGCCTTGCTTAGTGTGTGTTTAGTCCGTGAAATTTGGGAATTTAGCTAACGTAGCACTTTCGTTTTTATTTGGCAATCAGTATTCAATCATAGATTAATTAGGCTCAAAACGTTCGTCTCACGATTTCCAATCAAACTGTGCAATTTTTTTCATCTACATTTAATACTCCATACATGTATCGCAAGATTTTATTTGGCAATTAGTATTCAATCATAGATTAATTAGGCTCAAAATGTTCGTCTCGCGATTTCCAATCAAACTATGTAATTTTTTTCATCTACATTTAATACTCCATACATGTATCGCAAGATTTTATTTGGCAATTAGTATTCAATCATAGATTAATTAGGCTCAAAACGTTCGTCTCGCGATTTCCAATCAAACTGTGCAATTTTTTTCATCTACATTTAATACTCCATACATGTATCGCAAGATTCAATGTGATAGCTATTGTAGCACTTTTTGATAGGCAGAGACCAGAGAGAGGTCGCTGTGGTGTTTCAATGTCGAGGTGAATGAATGTGCATCAACCACCATGACATTATTGGTGTGGACGTACGGCTGCAGTGTCCTCGGCAGTCGTCGTCGTCGCCGCGGCCGCCCCATCGTGCCATTTGAAATACAGTGTACCTACCCAGCATCTACAATCGCTAGCCGTAGGAGTAGAGTACGTGACATGAGGTGTTTAGTCCCATAGAAAACTTTACACCCAACTCATCGAATGTTTGAAGACATATATGAAGCATTGAATATAGATAAAGAAATAATTAATTGTACAATTTATATGTATTTTGTGAGACAAATCTTTTAATCCTAATTAGTCTATAATTAGACACTAATTGTTATAGTTACACATGTGCTACAGTCCCCTAAAAACTTTACAGCTCCTGAACTAAACACGTCTTGATTAGTTCCTCCCCAAAAGTTTACACCCTATCCCATCGAATGTTTGGACACATGCATAGAGTATTAAATATAGACTAAAAAATAATTAATTGCACAGATTACGACTACTTTGCGAGACGAATCTTTTAAGCATAATTAGTCTATGATTTGACAATAAAATGCTACAGTAACACATATGCTAGTGACGGATTAATTAGGCTTAATAAATTCGTCTCAGGGTTTACTGACGGATTCTGTAATTTATTTTTTTATTAGTATCCGAACACCCTATGTAACACCCCGATGTAACATCCGATATGACACCCCAAAACTTTACACCCTGGACTAATTAGTTCAGGGGCTGTAAAGTTTTTGGGGTACTGTAGCACACGTGTAACTATAGTAATTAGTGTCTAATCATGATTCGTCTCGCAAAATACATGCAAACTATGGAATTAGTTTTTTTTATCTATATTTAATGCTCCATGCATGTCTCTAAACATTCGATGGGATGGGGTGTTAAGTTTTTTTGGGTGCGAACTAAACACCCCTAAACAAACTTCTGCTGCCTGGTTTTAACGTGTGAGCTAGGGTGAAACCGGTTTTGTGGTGCCTGGTGGTGTCCAAGTGCGTGGTGTGTATACTTCTGCTTGGTAGCAAAAGCTGCAACGAACGAATCCAAGCAACATATGTATGTGAATGTGAACTACTGCAACTGCGTGATCCAACATGCCAAAGATGAACCCCACCTGCCGGTGCCATGTAATGTAATTTGATCATACGCTGAGCAGTTGCCACCGCTGCAACGGGCTACACCTGCAAGACAAGAAGCAGAGCAAACTCTAAACTTCTCAACAGTAAACTAATAATGTTTGCAACAGAGTACCAGGTGCCGCAGAAAATTGAATTGACGACAGGAAAACAAACGACAGACAAAAGAGCGAAGACATTCAATTCAATCCTACGTGGGTATATCCTACTAGTAATGCTCAGGAGCGGACATCGGTCCTACCGAACACCACGCGCTCACTTCTGCCACGCTGCTGCCGCGTTTCCCACTCCGCCTCGCTGCCCACTCCATGAGACTAACCCTTCCTCGTTGTGCGCAGCCATGATGCCCGCACCGACAACCGAGCCGACGCTCCCGGCGGCCTTCCTCTCCGTCCCGTCCCGTCCCGTCCTGTCCCCGCTCCTCTCCAAGCCGCTCCCTGACGCCGCACTCTTCGCCTCTCCCACGCGCTCCTCCCACCATGCCTCCTTCCTCCGGCGCCCGTGCGGCAGGCCTCGAGCGCTCTCCGTCATCATCTTCGTCTCAGGCCCCACTTCCTCCACGCCGTCGCGGCTCCATCCTCCTCCTCCACTGTGACCTAGCGCCGGATCTCGCTGTGCAGTGCTTTATCCGCCCATCTGCCTGACAGGGTTTGCTCAAACCGTATGTTTTCAAGTGTTTTAAATGTTTTAGAGGTATGTTGCAAGTGTTTCATATTGATGTTGCAAAAGTAGATCGGGATGTTGCATATGTTGCAATGGCTATACATATGTATTGCAAGCGTCTTTCCAAATGTTTCATCTGTTTTTGAGACGTATGTTACAAGTGTATTTATTTGAATGTTGCGTATGTTTCACGCATATGTTGCAAGAGTTTTATCATTACGTTGTATATGTTTTGCAATGACTTTTCAAGTGTTTTCTGGTTTTTTATAAGTGGTTCAGACGCATGTTCGAAGTGTTTCATCTGTCTTCAGACGTATGTTGCAAATGTTTCATCTGGATATTTTAAAAATAGATCGGGTGTTGCAGCATGATGCTCACATAGAACGATAGTTTATGATGAATTACTAATACCATTCGCGAGCCCTATTCGCTTAGCTGATAAGCCATGATTGAAAGTACTGTTTACTGATTTATTGTGAGAGAAAAGCACTGTTCGTTCGTTGAAAAAGTAAGGCTTATAAGACAAGCGAACAGGGCCCCCGTTATTCAATTTGGCACGGTTTAATTGCATCTGACATTACAGGACGCCAGTTATTTAATTTGTCACATACACACATCTGCACATAAGAAAAATGAGAGAATTCTTTGTGAGCCATTATAAAAGTTCTTAATTTCTTGTAAGGCACTGAAAAAGTTTCGATGTCATGTGAGCCGCTGCTCCAAGTTTTTGGACCCTTACATGCCACTACCATTAACTTTTGGGCAAACGGCAGCTAACGGGTGTTTAAAATGTCTCTTTTGCCCCTCTTACACGTTAACCCCACACATCAGCCTTCCTCATCTTCAAGCCTCCACCACTCCCTCAAGTCATGCGCCTCACACCTCACCGGCGCCGCACGAGCGGGGCTCAGCTGCAGGTGCACCGTGGCTACCCGGTGCCATGCAGCCCACCCCTCACCGGCCACCGCGTCCCGCCGCATCACTGCCGTAGTCCGCCGCCGCCGATGCGCTCAGCCGGCCGCCGGCGCCCGCGGCTGGCCCACTTCGTGCTGCCTCCGGCATGTCCGTGGCCACCCACCGGTGCGCAGGTCGCGGACGCATGAGACGTGCACAGTCGCGCGACGCCGCACCGGTGCGCCCTGGCCGGTCCAATATCAACGTTAGAGTAACAAAACCCGCCTGTACTGTACTGTATCCATCCATTTCCAGCTACCAACAATTAGAATCGTGGCTGCCTGAATCGGCTTGTCTAGATGACAGAGAGACTGACATGGTAAACTCTAAATTCAGCGTATCTTGATGCAAATTATTTGAAATATATGGTGGATATTTGACATATATGCAAATTATTTCCAGTTATGTTTGTCTACCAATTTGCGGTAATTTTGAGACTTGTATTTTTACCTGCAGTTTGCTTTTTAAAAAGGAAATATGCCTTTGCCATTGCTGCAGTGCTAGGAACCAGACCGGGTATTCACGAACTTCCTCAGCTTGTCATCGTATATGCAGAACAGCAGAAGTTTTGATCCCGCATCGCAGCACGCATACACGGGCAGAAGTTACGATGTTCATGCAGTGCTCAATTCAGCCCGTCCGGCTCAGTAGACGTACTCGACGCGACACAGCTTCGACGACGACCCCGACCACGGCACCTCGACGGTGACCATGCCGTTCTTGAAAGCGAACTCGGCCTCCTCGCCGTTCACCTTGCAGAGCCTGGGCCTCGCCGACGAGTACGCCACCCGCTCCCCGGCGCCCTTCACGGAATCACGGACACCTCTGCCGTGACGCCGCCCGCGTCCTTCTTGGCCTCGAACGCCTGCACGGCGCCGGCGGTGTTGAGCATGTTGGCGAGGCCGATGGGCGCGAACTTGATGGCCCCCTCGGCAGAGATGACGCTCACGGGGAATTAGAGTGGCTCATATGACATGACATTGTAACTTGAAAAAAATTAGAGTAGTGGCTCATATGACATTGTAACTTTTTTAGTGGCTTACAGGGAATTGAAAACTATGGTTCGCAAGGAATTCTCTCAAGAAAAATAGACGATACAGATATGGCACACTCCTGCACACACCAGTAGGGATTCAAATGAAATGAAACACAGGAGCATTAGTACGAATGTAGATTAGCACACACACATAGATTAAAACACAGGGAAGCAGCAAAGCAGTTACCTTGTTCGACTGACCTGCACTGCCTTAATCAGTACCTCCTCAAAACGGGTCCATTTGGATTCTCGGCAAGCTGGGCCTGAAGGTGTTCGATGAAGTCATCCTTGTAAGATTTGCTGTCCAGATTAAATACCTTAAGGCTTGGGATAAACTGTAGCCCAGAAAACAACCCGGTGTTGCTTTCCTCACTACCGCAAAAATCCAGCAGCTCAAGCTTAAGCATTGAGCCTTCTTCGAACTCCACCGATTTGAGGCCATCAATGCTTTTCAGCTCAAGCACCGTCAGACTCGGGAACGTCTCCTGATGAAAACTGAAACAGATATCTTCGCCTTGGAATGACTTTGCCAACAGACACAGGCTAGTAAGGTTTCGTAGCTTGCCAAGGACTTCAATGGTGGCATCAAGCTCCAGTATTCTAGAGCTCTGTAGCGTCAATTTCACAAGGTTCTGGAAGCCATTGATCCATTCCGGCAATTTGATCAGGTTGCCGTATAGCTTGAGGCTCTGCAGCTTCTTCGGAGGCGAGGACAAGCCGTCCAAACAACCTTGTAAACCTGGTTCTCCACTTGACTGCACCAACAATGATTCCAGATTGCTGAGTTCAGCAACAGCTGAGCAGAATTCTTGACCGTTTTCCATGCTGATGCCAGCAACTGCTAATTTGCGTAATCGGCCGAGCTTTTTATCTCCTCTATGATCTCCTTGCCCTATGTGAAGTTCACAAGACCCACTGTGTGCAGGGCTTTCAGTTTCCCGATTCCTCTTGGAATTTGAACACCAGCAAAAAGTGTGCTCTTGACAACTTCTGGGAAATGATGACAGCAGAACCTACTGCATACATCATGCCTGTTATAGTTGGCATCAGTATCACAGTAGGAGACTTCCATATTAAATTTGATGTTAGAAACAAGGGCGATGGCTTTCGATGGGCTCTGATTGCAGCTTATGGAGCAGCACAAGATGAGTTCAAAGAAGCCTTCTTTACAGAGATGGTTCAAATTTGTAGTGCAGGTGATAAACCAACACTCCTAGGGTGTGACTTTAATATTGTTAGGAGACCTTCTGAAAAGAATAACGATAGGTACAATGATAAGTGGCCTTTTCTTTTTAATGCTTGCATTGAAAGTCTCGATTTGAGAGAATTAGAACTCTCTAGCCGCCGTTTTACATGGGCTAATTCTTTGGAGATGCTGACATTTGAAAGGCTAGACAGGGTGTGTTTGGTTCCCTAGCCTAGGTCCTAGCCAGACTTCTATAATACAACTTGGACTTGTTTGATTCCCTGTTTGGCCTGGTAGCTAGGCTTCCACAAACCCATTTCGTACGGATTTGGTGGTTCGCTGGAAACGTCCAAATCGGGCGTTCTCGTGGAGCCAGGCTTGGCCAGCCCCCGCTGCCGCGTCCGCTCACCTCCTCTTCCATTGCCCTTGCTGTGAGCACCAATGCCGGCCACCATGAGAGCGCCACAGCCGCCGCGCCAAGCACCGCATGAGACTGCCGGCCACATCTCCTCCCACAGCCGCCGCGTGCTCCCTCTCTCTCTCTCTCAGATTCGCTTGCTCCTTCTCTCTCCCTGATCTCCTGTCAGGGAGGGTGCGAGATCTGGCGGCCATGGCCGGATCCGTCAAGGACGGCACAACGCACCACCATGGATGCAACCTGGGAGCTCCACCACGCCACCATGGAAGCTCCACCGCCATGGATGCAACCTGGGTGCTCCACCACGCCACTCCTCCACACGAGCGCCAACGGCGGCGGCAAGCATGAGTAGCAGGCAAGCCTGCTCCGCCTAGTCCTGGAGACCTCCACGCGACCTTCACGCGAGCACGCACGAGCACACCGGCCTTCACGAGCAGGGTGGCCTTCACGCGACCATGGATGAGAAGCACAAGCATGCCGGCAAGCACGAGCAGCAGACGAGCAACGGCGGCAGCAAGCTCCAGCGCCAGCAGACGAGCAGGGCAAGAACATGAGCACGTCAGCACGAGCGGACGAGCAGCATGAGCATGCCAGCGCGAGCTCCACCTTCTTCTCCAGCTCACCGCCTCCAAATTGAGCTCGGTTGTGCGGCCATGGATGAGATAGTTCGGCCTCTGAGCCTTCTGGTCCTCTTCCATCTCGCCGACTCGGCCTTCTTCTCTAGCTCTCCGCTCACGGCGGTGTGGTGGCCTGCTGCCATGGTCGCCAAGGTGCTCGCCGACCATGCCCACAACCTGTTCGACTAAAGTACTCAAATGGGTAAACTTACCAGGTGAAGGAAGAGGTGAGTCTATACAAACTAAGTCAGGCAACCAAACACTGATTTCTAGCTAGGCTTAGCTAGTACAAGCAACCAAACATGTGCTGCTTGCATTAGTTAAAGCTGGCTAGAGCTAGCCTGCCTTAGATTTGCTAGCCAGGCTTGTCTAGTCAACCAAACACACCCACAGAGTCTTAGTTAGCACAGGTTGGGAACAAAAATTTCCTTTAGCGACGGTGCAAACTCTCACTAGAGATATCTCAGATCATACCCCATTGTTACTAGATTCAGGGACCCCTGTTTTTTTAAGGTAATGAACGGCCTTTCCGGTTTGAATTGTGCCGGCTCATTAGAGACATATGTTTAGAATAGTGAGAATAGGGGCACAAATTCTTTACAAAGATGGCAATATAAGATCAGGTGTACACGCCAATTCTTGAGGGGATGGGCCAAACACATTAAAGGTAAAAACAATAAGGGAAAAAAGCTATCACATCTATGATTGACTTTTTGGACAAAAGGCTGAGCATTCTGTTTCTTTCCCCACATGAACACGATTTGCTTCGCTACCTGAAAGATAGAATCTCTCATTTGTTGAGAGAAGAAGAAATAGCCTGGTTCTAAAGATCAAAAACTAAACATCTTTTACAGGGAGATAATAACACTCGGTACTTCCATATCATTGCTAATGGTAAGCATAGGAAGACTAGGATTTTCCAGTTGGAAGGAAATAATAAGGTCGTAAAGGATGAGGCCGAGCTAAAAGAACATATAACCTCTTATTATCAAAATTTATTTGGCCCTCCCTGAGGAAAATAATTTTACTATGTTGGAGAATAGAGTTGATGACACTCCTCAGGTTTCTGAGCTAGAGAATAATATCCTTAGAGCAACTCCAACAGTTTTCCATCCCTCCTCCCCATCCTTGATTTTTTGGCAAATTCACAGAAAACACTCTCCAACAGTTTTCCATATCTCCTCCCCATCTTTGGCAACTTGGGAAAAACCCATCTCCAGCGTGCATATATCCGCGTTGTCTTCGACAGCGCATCGCGAACGAACACGATTTCCTCCTGTGCTTCTTCTTCCCGCGATTTCTTCTTCTACGGCACCGATGTAGTCCCAGAGGAAGTAGGAGGGCATAATGAGTGGCGGGCGCATGAAGGTGAGGCGGACGAGGCGGCGCACCTCCTCCGGTCGGGGTGGTACGAGGAGCGCAGCGGCCTCCCCGACTCCAGCCACAGGGAAGAGCCCCTCCGCCAGGTCCTTCTCCTTGAGGCAGACCCCCGCGCAGACCAAGGCGACCCGATCGACGGCCTTGGGGAACATGGCAGACATCTGGTGGCCACGAAGCCAACGTAGCTGACGTCGACGAGGCCGAACCTGGGGACCCCAATGGCGTCCATGGCGGCCTTGATGGCGGAGGCCTGGAAGGCGTTAGAGCCGTCGGGGAGGCGCGTGCAGGAGGCGCCGAAGAAGACGAGGTCGGGCACGATGGGGTTGAAGCCGGCGGCGATGAGCGCGGAGGTAGGGCGCCGACTGCCATGTGGCGGAGCCGTCAAAGCCGTGCAGGAGGAGCAGCGGGTTCCGCGGCGGCGGGCCCATGGGCATCCATCATGTGGACGGCGAGTTCTACATACAGAAGCCGTTCCAGACCTACGTGTTGTACCTGTTCGTCGGCATCGCCATGATGGAGGTGAGTGGCATGGTGGAGATCAAGTGGGCGGGGCTCACGCTGCTGGACTGGTGCCGCAACGAGCTGTTCATCGGTGCGACGGGCGTGTACCCAGTGGCGGTGCTGCACAGCCTGCTCAGGCTCGTCGGCCTTAAGGGCCTACCGTTCAAGCTGACATCGAAACCGGTGTCCGCGAGTGGCGGCAACACCGTGCCAAGTGAATTATGGCAAATTATTGGAGAGCGGTCTTTTTTCCTTTGCCATACCATTTGGAGAGTTGCCAAACTCCAAGATTTGGGAAAAAAAATATCCCAAACTATTGGAGTTGCTCTTATTGCTGAGTTTTCCGAAGCAAAGGTAAAAGAGACCATTTTCAACATGGAACACAATAAGGCTCTGGGTCCAGATGGTTTTCCTGCTGAATTCTACCAAGTTTTCTGGGAAGTCATAAAAGCTGATTTGATGGTTATGTTTTATGACTTTCACAAAGGTGATCTCCCTCTTTTTTCTCTTAACTTTGGAATTATAACATTGTTACCAAAATGTTAAGAGGCAATCAAGATTCAGCAATTTAAACCTATTTGCTTACTAAATGTAAGCTTCAAGGTTTTTACAAAAGTAGCAACAAATAGGGTAAATAGGCTGGTTCAGAAGGTAATACAACCATCCCAGACAGCTTTTCTTCCAGGGCGTTACATTCTAGAAGGTGTGACAATCTTACACGAAACAATTCATGAATTGCATAGGAAGAAACTTAATGGGGTAATTTTTAAGTGGACTTCGAGAAGGCATATGATAAAGTCAAATGGTCCTTCCTTCAGCAAACACTAAGATTGAAAGGATTCTCACCTTTGTGGTGTCAATGGGTCCAACAATTTGTTTCTAGGGGAAGTGTTGCAGTGAAAGTGAACAATGATGTGGGACATTACTTCCAGACCAAAAAAGGTCTTCGTCAAGAGGACCCCCTTTCACCTATTCTTTTTAATCTAGTTGCTAATATGTTAACTATATTCATAACTAGAGCAAAAGAGGATGGTCAAATTCAAGGCTTGATCCCACATTTGGTAGATGGAGGCCTTTCGATTTTGCAATATGCTGATGACACTTTACTATTCATGGAGCATGACTTGGACCAAGCAAAGAATATGAAAATCATTTTATGTGCCTTTGAGCAATTATCAGGTTTAAAAATTAACTTTCACAAAAGTGAATTATTTTGCTATGGGGAGGCAAAGGATCATTTATAACAAATCTTTGGGTGTGAAATTGGTCTCTTCCCTTTCCGATACTTGGGCATTCCAATGAATCACAAAAAACTCAATAATAAATATTGGAAGGTAGTTGAAGACCATTTCCAAAAAAAATTGAGTAGCCGGAAAGGAAAGCTTTTGTCCTATGGTGGATGACTAGTTTTAATTAACTCGGTTCTAAGTAGCCTTGTTATGTTTATGATGTCTTTCTTTGAAGTACCTAAAGGCACTCTTAAGAAACTAGATTTCTATAGGTTTGCCTTCTTTTGGCAAGGTGACTGCCATAAGAAAAAATATAGGCTGACAAAATGGGAAATCCTTTGTTTACCAAAGGATCAAGGCCTAGGAATCTTCAATCTTGAAACCCAGAATGTTTGCTTACTTAGTAAATGACTATATAAGTTAATTAATGAAGATGGGGTTTGGTAAGGACTTCTTAGGAAGAAGTACCTGAAAAATAAAAGCATTGGTGAAGTGGAAACCAGGAGATTAACATTTTTGGTTAGGCCTTATGAAGGTCAAAGATCGCTTCCTTCATCTTTCTACTTTTAACCTTCATAATGGTACACAGATTAGATTCTGGGAGGATAGATGGTTTGGAAACTCCACTCTTGAAGAACAATACCCATCTCTTTACAACATTGTAGAAAGAAACACATTTTAGTAGCTAGTGTTTTCAGTTCTACACCCCTTAATATCTCTTTTAGAAGAGCATTAGTTGGGGAAAATCGACTAAAATGGAATGAGCTAGTTATGAGGATTGCATTTGTGAAACTTGATGACCAACGAGATTCCATTAAGTGGATCCTTTCAAAACTAGGATCTTTCACCGTACAATCAATGTATAAGCATCTTGTGAACCAAATGCCTGTCCTCTAAACAAATCAATATGGAAGCTGAAAATACCCCTTAAAATCAAGGTTTTCATTTGGTTCTTACTAAAAGGGGTAATTTTAACCAAAGACAAAATATTAAGACAACGTTGGAAAGGAGATGATCGATGTTGTTTTTGTGACAACAAGGAAACCATCCAACATATTTTTTTTTATTGTCATGTTACGAGATTTGTCTCGAGAGTTTTTACTATGGCATTTGGATTGCAACCTCCTGTAGATGTACATGATTTATCTGGAGTATGGTTTCAATAAACAGGCCAGCATATGCGTTCTCTAATTTGTGTGGGAACAAATGCAATCTATGGTCTATTTGGCTATGTAGAAATGATGTGACTTTTGACAAAAAAAAGATTATACTCTTATTTGCAGGTTATTTTCAGGGCAACTTATTGGACTCGTTATGGAACATCCTGCAAAAGGAGTGTAGCATATCACCTTTGAAGTGGGTCTGTCGCACATTAGAGACTTTAGCAATGGAGGTCTTCGCCAAGCGTGGTTGGTCGTCTTTTAGAAGAATTAGTGCTTAGATAGGCACTCGCTTGCTTGGTTTCGCTCCTTGTGAGCTTTTAAAATTATAACCAGTGGTTGAACTTGTAATAAGAATTGGTTGTGTGCAAACCTCTTGCAGAGGCCGGAATAAAAATTCCTTTTTCTAAAAAACGTATCACCCCCCCATTTCTCTTAAATAATGGGGTTTGCACTACGCCACACAAAAGACCAATGAAAGCAAAGTGAAAAGGCACCCCCTCTTCTGAAGTAGCTTTGGCATGTCCTCTATATCTTTTTCATAAATATCAGCATCATGCTCCTCCATCTTTGTGGCACGAAGATACTGTAGCTTCCTAAGCTTAGTGATGGTCTGTGACAACTTGTATATGCTTGTCCCTTCAAGATCTAGTGTTTGGAGTTGTCTCAGGTTCCCAATTGAATCTGGTAGGTGAAAGATTCCTTCACACCGTCTTAGAGAAAATTATTTTAGGTAAAGGACCTTTGTAATTTGAATGAGGTGGTGGTCAGCTAATCCTGCCGTGCCTTCCAAATCCAGAACACGTAACAACCTCATCTTATGTAACACCCCGGGTGTTATAGTTGCTAATTAATCTGCCATGTCATCATAATGCATCGCAAAGCATCCATGATTAGGTCAACCTTGTTATGCATTAACTAAAATGAGTTTACTTATCTAGATTGGTTGTGCTTCTTAGTGGTGTGGTCCGAACCAAAAACCCTAGTTTCGAATAGCACCGCAAATACTTAGTCCATACCCTGCGTAATTTGAGGTGTGTGACTGTGTAACACACTAGTGTCAAGTGTAGGGTATGAGCTCAAGTACAACACATAAAATGAAGCTCTAAGTTTGAGTTTGGATTGGAATCCAAAAACTTGTCACGAGTTTTCTGATTCGAATTTAAATTCAAATTTGGGGAAAAGTTAAAAGAATTTCAAAAGCTAAATTGGTCAACCAAGAGTGGCATTTGGTCAACCATGTCAAGCTGGTCCAAATGATGCCCTTGGATGATGGTTTGATCACTAAGTAATCACTAATTAAGGTAGCAACAAATTCCAATTGAAAATTCCTCCGAAAACCATAAATTCCAAAACCCTATTTTACCCTTTTTGAAATAATTCAAAATCTAAGCAAAATTTGGGAAAAAGTTCAAAACCAAGTTTGTAGAACTTTTTAAGGGCTACAACTTTGGTGTTTTGAGTTTTCAAAGTTTTAGTGTAAAATGTGGAGCAATTTTGAAAACAAACAAATTTCAGATTTGACCCCTTTTTGTCCCCAAACTCAAATTTCAAAATGGAGGCAGAATTTGAAAATGTTTTGAACAGCAAAGTTGTAGGTCTTGTCTAGATGTACAACTTTGGTGTCTAGAGATTTTGAAGTTTCAGTACAAAATCCAAAGTAATTTCTAAATTACCAAATTTCCAAAAAGTGTCCCCTTTTGAATTTAAACTCAAATTTCAAAATCCAGTTAGAATTTGAAAAGTGTTCAATACAAAACTTGTAGAGCTTGAAATTCTGAAAATTTCATATCTTGGGAGTTTTTCAAGTTTCTACATGAATTTGGAAGTAATTTGAGAAATACAGTTTGATTTACAAAATTTGGGAGGGGGAGGTGCTACAGTAGATGACCAATGGCGGCCGGCCACCGGCCGGTATGGGCGTCGGAGCGCCGCCGTGGCCGCCTAGGCTCTTCCCGCGTGACCAGGAATGCCAGCGCGACGACGAGCGCCTTCCAGCGCTGTTGCTGCGGCCGTTGCCTATATATACGTCGCGTTCACCGGGTGTCGGTTTTCTTTTCTCTGTTTTCGCCGCTGCCGCCGCGTAGCTCCGCTGCTCGCCGCTGCCGCCGTCAAGCTGTCACTGGCCACGCAACTCGCACCAGCAAGCTCGCCTCACCCTCGCGCATCTGTTGGTTCAATTGCTTAAGCCTTTTCCTTGCCCGAATCGCCGCATCGCCCGCTCCCGTGCCCAACTCCAGCCGGAGCACCGCCACCCTCGCCTTCCCGTGGCCAGGCCACTCCGGCCTCTCCCCGTCATCCCCGAGAGCACCACTGCAACCGCGGTGAGCTACTGATGCTCCCTGTACTCTCAATTTAATCTCTACTGCTGTGTTTGCACCGGCGTGCTGCGTACCGCGGCCACCGTGCCGCCATCGTCGTCGGTAGTGGGTCACCGGAGCTCGAGCCGAGCTATGGGTTGGTGAAATGGATTCCCAGGGTAGTGTAGAACATGTTGGTCACGTCAGTTGGTCGACCGACGCCTTAGTCACCGGCCGGCCACCGCGCGGGCATGGGTGAGCGCGCGGGAGAGAGCGAGAGAGCGGGAGGAGGATGATGACAGGTGGGGGTCGCGTGTCAGCGAGAGAGAGAGGGAAAGCGAGCGCGCGAGCAGGCCGCGGTGCTGGGCCGCGTGCGCGATGCTGGGCCGCGCGGGCGCAGGCGCGAGCGAGCGCGGGCGCGGACGCGAGCGGGCCGCTCGGCTGGGCCGAGCCAGAGAAAGGAAGGGGAGTCTGCCCGATCGGTTTTTGTTTTTCTTTTTCAAATTTGTAAATAGTGCTGATATTTAATTATTTCATTAAAAATTGTGTAGGGCTCCAAAAATCATGAAAATTTTTGTGTGAGCTTTTCAAGGTGTAAACTACCTAGGAAAAATGTTAAATGCTAAATTTGATTACTTTGTGTAGTATATTTAATTAGTTCTAATAAAGATTAAATGCAACTTCCATGAATTTTAATAATTAAATTATTAATCCAAAAATCATGAAATTTATTGTGACACTGTTTTAGGTCATATTTAATCCCTAGAAAAAGTTTAAACTTGTTTAGATGAAGTATGATCCAATATTATTTATGCCCTAATTAATTAAATGTTAAATAAATGTTAAATTGATAACTTTAAGTGTTGTGTGCCCTTTTGATTGAGTGATGTCCTTAGGTCACTAATCATTGATGATCTTTGGCACCTTAATTTCATGTTTGAGCTCATTAGTAACTTACTTGATAATAAAAGATGGTATCGCTGGAGTTATCGCTATTAGTTAGTAGGTTTTACTGTTTTGCGACCGTACCGCGAAGGAAGTTGTGCTCAAGTCGTAAATCGTGGCATATCATCATCAAGCATCATGTTTATCATCGAGCATCATGTTGAAGCATATTATATACTCGTGTAGTTCCCGCTTTCGAAGAAGTTGAAGTTGCCGAGCAAGCCTCCGGAGAAGAGCTATCGTCGGTGGGTTCCGGACCAGAAGTTGGAGTCCTCGAGTCTGAGTCAGTCGTCGCGTCAGAACAAGGCAAGCCCCGGTGCATTTAAACCCTACCTTGATATTTACAAATCTTTATTATTATTATAATTTACTGCATTAAGTAATTAGGAGTTGAGTGATAACCTAATTGTTGCATTGTCATCCTTGATTATTGCAATATCACCCTTGATACCTGTTTTACCGAAAATGCATAGTATGCTTCGCTATGCTTATGAGTTAAGCTTTTCAAATGAATGTTTACTTGGCCATGACGGCATACTTAATGAATATCGAAATATGAGAATGAACTTGTAAGATCGGGCGGGTGGTTTGGCCACTGCTAACTTGCATTGGGAGAGGAGTCTCAATGTATTGTTTCCGCCTTATCAGTTAAAGATTGTACGTTGTTGGCCCTCGCGTCATGGAGTTTTTATTAGTACTAGCCATGTACCCGTGTCGGGTAAAGCCTTACTTCGAATATTCCATTACGAGAACGTCTAACCTCGCACTTGGAGTGGAGAGATGGCGAGAGTAGCGTGTACCCTCGAGGCTAGAATTGGGCCGGGTTCGAGGAAGTACTGTACTCTTGGGTAGCGATGGACACGTTATGGTTTTGGGTTACTCGGGTAAGAGTTGATATATGCGAGATTCGGTTCTACATATGTCGTGTGGTTAGGAATCCCCAGCTGGGTAAATGAAGCAGTTCAAATCGTCGTTGCTCCACGAGAAAGGAGTGTTGGCCTTGCACCAACATCGTAGTTAAGAACTGGAATTGAAAGAAAGAAGGAGAAAGGTCTTGATGATAATTACTTTGATCTAGATTAGGATCACCTAGAATTGGTTAATGAACCATCAATGGTAAAAGTAAAATATTGAAGGTAAGGATTTACTTTAGTAAGCTTTTCTGCAAAAGAAAATTTGAATCTTGAATACCTGTACCTTGATTCCCTAAAGCTAGCATGCCCTTGGAGTCTGTTTCTTAGTCGGGTAAGTCTTGTTGAGTACTCTCGTACTCAGGGTTTGTTGAACCCTTGTTGCAGGTGCGGTTCATGAATAAGTCTGCTTTGAGCCTTGTTGCATGACCGTTGTGGCTGAAGAAAGTGACGACGAGTAGACTGTGTGGCCTCTGGGCAAGGCATCCCATTTGTATGCTTGTAATAAAGTTACTACTGATACTTCTCTACTACTGGTTTGTAATAATGCTACATAAGGTTTGAGGTTTGGAAACTGGTTTGTAAAACTTAAGTTATTGTAAGACTTCCGCTACTTTACTCTGTTGAATATTTTGAATAAACTATTGTAATATTGCAATACTCTTGTGATTGGATCCTATTCGGAGGAAAGCAGGCCTTTTAAGTTATGAGGAACATAAGTACGGCTGTCAGAGGTCATTATGACGATGACGGGTACATGTGGGCCATCATAATTAGGAGGTTCTGTGACATCTTATCAGAAATGAAAAATGGCCTCCACTTCCCAAATACTGTTAGTGACCGTAAATGGGATAGATCCACTAAGCTCTCAAACTCGTCCTTATCTCCCCTCCAATTGCTGTATATGGAAAGCTGGCAAACTGTGCCCTAGATGTTTGAGCTGCAACCTTCCTCTAGTCTAAATACAAGACCTTCCTCCATTGACTTTGAGATGCTGATTTCACGCATGAGATCATGGACTTGGCAAGAGTCAATTCCTTTTTACTTCGAATTGATTTTTGAGAGGGAAGGATCATGCTTCTGTAAATTAATTGTGTGAAATAAGTACCAGCTATTTCCAATGCAGATTTTCCACGAATATCCCTTGAGTAACCTTCTGCAGTCCAGCGTTGTGTCAAACGTCTCCTGCTAACCATATGGTCTTCGGGAAGGATGGACAGATACAAGAAACAAGACTTGAGATGATAGGGTAGACCATCATAGCTTCTACCAAGAATTGTTTTGATAGCCTCAAGCTCTGGGTTCATTTCCAGTTCAGCACTAATATGCTCATTCAATTTCATCCACTCTGCTTCTACCTTTGGTTGGTTTGCCAAGAAGCCACCGAGGTTATTGCAAGGGGAAGTCCATTGCACTTCTTCAAGATCTGTTGTGCTTCTTCAATCAATTCAGGATGTTGTTTCTCCATACTTATTGTTTTCTTTGAATACCTAAAATTGGTAGTGTTTAATAAGTCTTTTTGAAATTTAAATACACATGGATGATTTATGTAGTTTACTAATTTTATTTGAATGACAATGATATGATTATTAGTCTTATGAGAATTACTCATTGAAGATGGTTATTGTACATTACAATCCTATTCTAAGATAACTCTATCTATCCAATCATGAAACTTCACTTAAGTAGTGTTGCCTTTATATTGTAACAAAAGTCCAAGACAAACGCAGCATGCTGTAATATTGTAAACAGTGCCTTTCTTGTTAAGAGGTCAAGTGCATCCTTGTATTTGAGAACATTGAGCTTGTATATGTTTTCTTGTTTCTCTGAACAATATTTTGCAATACCCTCTTCCCTTGTAGTGACTACAATCTTGCACGAACTATCCAAATCTCGAAAGCTTCCAATTATATTGTCCCATTCTGTTGTGGATGAAAAATCATCAAGAAAAATGAAACACTTCTTCCCATCAAGAAGCCTAGCTAACTCTTTAATTAGTTCTTCAACTCCCATCGTTGCTACAATGTTTCTTGTGCCATGACCAAAATCTATCAGTCCTCCCTTCTTTTCAAAAGATTCTTCACTTAATTGCATAATTAAGCTCTTAAGGAACTCCTTGTATATGAAAGGGCGTGTCACCGTGACACAAGCACGCTTCTCAAATGTTCCAATGAGCATCTGGCTTTCGTAGACATCTTTGACTAGACTGGTTTTCCCAATACCACCCATTCCCCACACCGAGATTACTGAGAGTTCTTGACTATATGGATTTGAAATGAGTTTGATGATGTCAGCCTTTTCTTTCTCTCGACCAATAAGTTGTGATTCCTCGAAAGCGCTCACCATAGTTTTGATGCAAGTAAGGCTCTTTGTGAATAACTTGTTCTCATCGCCACCTCTGGATTTGTTTTCTTGTATCTCAGTGGTATTCCTTCTGGCTTCATCTGAGCTAAACGCTGGCACTAGTAATTTTATTCGAACTTGGCAATCCTGCACACAAGTAAACAATAGTAGTCACAATTTTAGACCTGTCAATGTCTAACCTTTAATCTTTAAACATTTTCCAGTGAAAGCCTCTGGCATAAAATTTATCACAGACACCATTTTATTTTATGGGTGATATTTTTTTAGATAATAATGGAACAAAGTTCCAGCCTCTACCATCTGTGGATGATACACAGCTGAATTTTATGGGTGATATAAAGAAACAAATTTTGATTAATGAAGTAAGAATGTCATAATAACATACAGGAGGCTAGCTTCCAGCCCATTAACAATCAGAGATATTAATATGAGAACCATAATGCGCAAGATTGTTGCAAGGCAATATAGCTTTTCCTTAACATTCCTACTAATGAAATTTATACATTCTTAAATGCGCCAACAAATGATGTGGTATACTCTCTCTGTCCCCGAATAAATCAATTCCTAGAGTCCATGCCAGTCAAACTTTTTAAACTTTGACTAACTTTATAGAAAAGAGTAACAACATCTATGACATAAAATGAGCACCTTATGAAAATATATTCTATGGTAAATCTAATGATGCTAATTTGATACTATAAGTCTTAACGTTTTTTCTAAAAATTCGGTCAAAATTTAAAAAAACTTAAGACAACTCTATAAATCTATTTATTCAGGGACGGAGGGAGTATCAAATACTAGATACAACATCCTGGATCCTTGTAGCTACCAGAGATATATTAATGAAGAAGAATAACAAGAGGTAGCACTAGTTAGTTGATTTTAAACGAAGAGCAGTATGCCAGTACCTTCTCATAGAAAGCATAAATAGTCTGATCAGTAGACAACTGCTTCAGCTCCAACTTGCCTTTCTTGCCCTGCACACAAGCTTGCAACTTCAACTTGCGGGCAACAAACTATACGCCCTGTTCGTTTGGCTGAAAAGTCATGGCTTAAAATACTGTTTGTTGATCTGTTGTGAGAGAAAAACAATGTTCGTTGGCTGAAAAAGTACGGCTTATAAGCCAAACGAACAGGGCGTATGATTCGGCTCCCTTTCTTATTGTTTGGGAAACATGTTCTAATCACATTCCACTCTTCAAAGGTGAACAGACCATTAAGCACAATGAGGTAACTATTCTTGTTTATGTATCCAGTGAACTCAGCCAGTTGTTGCCCTGTCTTCTCGGTCTCCAACAGAACATGAACCCACATGGCTGATCGAAACTGCTTCATTATGCTTTGGATGAAATCATTCGGATTGAACTGAGGCAAGATCCTTACCCATGCTCGGCATGAAAACTTCTTTTTGATATCTGGATTGAACTGAGGCAAGATCTTCCATGTTGATCAGGTGGACAAGATCCACTCTTAATTTTTCATGCTTCGCCCTGTGCCGTGCTTCATCAATGCCGAATATTGTTGCAGCTGTAATGCTAGACTGCTTAGCATCTGTTGCAGGCTTGGAGCCCGCGTTCCTGATAAGTTGGTAGCGCAGGTTCCGCTGACTCACGTCCTCCACTCTAGCTCTCAGCTCCTTCATCTGCTTGGCGATGCGACGCCTCTCTCGTATGGTGCGAGGGAGACGACAGCTCGGTGGCTTATGAAGATGGATGGAAAAATCTTGGAGGCAGTCCTCTGCATCATAGGCCACATCACGAACTTGCTTCGCCCAGGTCATTAGCACCTCGTGGTCATCTTGTTCATTGTGCGCGGCCCGCAAGAAAGCCTGCATCATTGCTAGCTCATCCCTGATGAATGCATGATCACGCTGGATGCCACGCTGCAAGGCCACCTCCTCAGCAACGGCGGATTTAGCATAGCCAAGTGCTCCATCCAGCACGGACTTGCCTAAGCTCAGCGCAGTCGCCTCCATGGCTCTCCCCCTTCCGATGTGCTCTGTGGCTCTGGGAGCTGAATAGCTGATACTGCGAATGCTTGGTGCCGATCCAGAAGCCAACATTGGGTTAAAAAGAGGAGCTTATCTGCAACCTCCATGACTGCCAACTCTTCTCCCCGCCGAAAAATGAAGTTATGCTTTCACAACTGTAAAAAATGCCAATACATTGCTTGCCCAATGACCTATTGGAATACTTTGCCCATTTTTCCAAGACTAGACAGGTATGAATAAAGCTATGTTCTCAAGTCACGTGTGAATAATTAACAAATGGCTTTTAAGCTTTATTAAAGTTAGTCCCCACCTTTAGTAACATGTTGCCGTAGCTTCTGGTTCTTTTTAATGCTCCGCAATCATCTTTGGACTTAGTCATCACAAAAAAAAAACCATCTTTGGACTTTAAGCGTACATAGTCCCTCTACATTTTACTTCTCTTGTTTCATAAGATGGAACTAGAATTTTGTAAAGCAACTTCATAATTCAGGTTTTTAGTTAAAAAAAGGGAAAACAAAGAGCCTTCCACCATTCTTTTTAAAAAATGAGTCTCTAAAGGTAAGCACATGATAAATCTCTCTCACAACTAGCAGATATTCGTGTCATGTTCCATGTTGCGCATTCGCCTAGGTGCCCACTCCTATGTGCCATCATGTTTTCACTTCTCCCGTCCAAGTTTTCAATTTCATGAAGCTAGATAAAAACTATTGGAGAAAGGCAACAAAAAATTCTCTATTTATTTTGTTCGCGTGGTATAATTATTGTTGATTTACCAAGTGATTTTAATAGGGTTTTAGAGATGCTCTAATAATTCTTATTTCAAGGGAATAGCAAGGATAGTAAAGTTGCGCTAGCATTTCAGAAAGTTATATAAAACCATCACGTTTAGTTATTCTTTTCTTTTTAGGAATCTAACCACGAGAAGGCACACACTAGAGGAGTGCAAATTCATAATTCGCGTGCAAATAAACGCAAAAACACATGCTGATGGCTGATCACAAGAAAAGGCAGGAGATTCCCATTTTACTCAGTGGCTGACCACAAGAGGGAACATAATTTTTTGGAAAGATCACAACGCAAGAGGGAATATAATGGACCAGCAGCATGCATGGCACATCAATGCAGCGTATACCAGTGTAGAATTATGGAGCTCAACGATATGCTCTTCCGTAACGGGTGATTGAGACAGATGACATCATATTATTCAGATGCTTCCCTGTCCACAGCTCAACAGCATGCACCATCATTCAGTGGTAAAAGCTTCGGACTGTACAGGAAACAAAGAATTCAGTTCTCTTTTTCATGCCCTAGATCTACTAAAAACTAAATTGACAGCATTTCTACAGTCGCTCGACTGATTGTTTGGTAAGCAAGGAACTCGAGTTAGAGAATACTGTATTAGGGAAGGAACTGATGCGCAACAGGACGGCAGGGAGCAGAGCAACCCTGGCAGGCATCGTGCTGCGCACAGGCCGTGACAAGAGAAAAAGCTAGGGAATTAGGCAAGGACAGGAAGCATCCGATCCTATGCCACTAGAAATGCTGCTCGACGAAGAGAACTGTATCAGATGTAGCGAAAATATAATAGTCTGTGATATACAGCACTGTGCAGTCTTTGTAGTACAAATACAATCACATAATGGCATCAACACAGAGAGAAGAAAATGGTTCATACGATACGAGACAGAGTCGGAAGTCGGCACACACCTGCCGTCTGCCGCTCAGGGTACTCACGCAAATTAAAGGGGAAGTACGACGAGCAGGGAATCCGTATAGAAATCAACTACAAAGATACACAAATTGGAGAAGCGGAACAGGGACAGTACCCTGGTCGCCTGGCCTCGATCGATCCTGTTGTCGACTCTGGACTCTGGACCGCCTCGCTCAGTACCTCTTCAAAATGGGTTCACTTGGATTCTTCGCAAGCTGGGCTCGCACGTCTTCCACAAAATCCTCCTTGTATTTATCATCGTTGTCCAGCATGAACTCCTTGAGCACTGGGAGAGATGCTAGCCCCGAAAACAGCCCATTGTTGGCTTCCTCATTGTTACCACGAAAATCCAGCCGCTCAAGCTTTAGCATTGCCCCTTCTTTGAACTCCACTGATTTGAGTCCATCTATGTCATTAAGCTCCAGCACCGTCAGACTTGGGAATGCCTCTGGATGGAAAGTGAAATGAAGGTCTTCACCCTGGAACGACTTCTTCCAGAGACGTAAGCTGACTAGGTTCGGTAGCTTCCCTAGAATTTGTATTGCAGCATCGTGCTCCAGTATCCTAGAGGCATATAGCATCAACTTCACAAGATTATGGAGCCCCTCCACCCATCCTGGCAACTTGACCAGATTGCCAAATAGCTTAAGGCTCTGCAGAGTTTTTGGAGGCAAGACCAAGGACAAACCATCCAAGCAGCCATGCAAACCCACCTCACCGACTGAACGTATTGCCAATGATTCCAAGCAGCCAAGGTTGGCAACGACTGAACAGAACTCCTGGCCGTTACCCTTGTTGATGCCAGTCACAGCTAACTTGCGCAACTGGGTCAACCTTTTTATATCCTGTAGTATTGCCTTGTCGCATGCGATATTCACGACACCCAATGTGTGCAGGTCTTTTAGTTTCCCGATCCCTCTTGGCATGTGAATTGGACCTTGGGTTGACACCAAAACAGGGAACATCCAGCAACAACAAAATGTGCACACATCATGCCTGTTCGAGTCACCATCTGTAATGTCTTCAAGAAGACGAGGTGCACAACATGCCACAGATAATCCTAGCAACCACATAGTAAGAATGCAAAACTTGTTCTGTAATTTGTTTGGTGCTTGTTCTACCAAAACTTTATACAAGTCATCTCTTGTAAGACATCCAGCACGAAGATATTGTAGCTTCCTGAGCCTGGTCATAGTCTTTGGCAGCATAAGTATCGGAGTCTCTGAAATATCTAGTGTTTGTAGTTGCTTCAAATTACCCAATGAATCTGGTAGATGAAAAATACCCCGACATCCTCTTAGAGAAAGGTATCTAAGGTGAAGTAGCTTCCCAATATGCTTAAGATGATGATCAACCAGACCTGACGTGCCTTTCAAGTCCAGCACACGCAGCAACCTCATCTTGTCTGAAATAAAAAATGGTTTGTATTTCCCAAATACTGTTAATGAGCGTATACGGGAGAGGTCCACTACACTATCAAGTTCACTCTGATCTCCCTTCCAATTGGAGCTTATGACAAGGTGACGAACTGTGCCTTGGATGTTTGAACTGCAACCTTCCTCCAGTCTGAAAACAAGATTTTCTTCTATTGACTTTGTGATGCCAATCTCACGCAAGAGATCATGGACTTGGCAAGAGTCGATTCCTTTTCTACAATGAATTGATTGTTGGAATTGTAGGATCATGCTTCTATCTATTAGTTCCATGAAGTAGTTGTCAGCTATCTCTTCTGCAGACTTATCTCGAATCTCTCTTGAGTAACCTTCTACAGTCCAACGTTGTATCAAAGATCTCCGACTAATTTTGTGGTCTTCAGGGAAGATTGATAAGTACAAGAAACAAGACTTGAGATGATAGGGTAAACCATCATAACTTTTGCCAAGGATTGTTTTAATGGCCTCAAGCTCTGGGTTCATTTCCAATTCAGCACTAATATGCTCATTTAACTTCCTCCACCCCATAGCTGTTTTTGGTTGCTTCGCCAAGAAGCCACCAATGGTGACTATTGCAAGCGGAAGTCCATTGCATTTCTTCAGGATCAGTTTGGCTTCTTCAATCAATTCAGGATGCTTCTCCAAATCTATGCTCCCCTTAAATACCTAAAATACCGGTAGATTTAAGTTATTTCAAATAAATACGTTTGAATGGTATTTGAAGTTTATTACTTATTTCTTAGAATTACTATGATACATGTGGCAACTAGACAATGAAGCTCGTTATAGCAGTACATTGTGATATAATATATCTCTATCCAAGAATAGAACTGTAAGTAGTATTGTCCTTCTATTCTAATGAAAGACCCAGCAAATGTCTTAAAAAGAGTACCTTCCTTGTGAAGAGGTTAAGTGCATCCTTGTACTCAAGAACTTTGAGCTTGTATATGTATTCTTGTTTCTCTGAACAATGTTTTGCAATAATCTCTTCCCTTGTGGTCACGACAATCTGGCATGACCTATACAGTTTAGGGAAGCTTCCAATTATATTATCCCATTCTTCCCTAAATGAAACATCATCAAGAACAATCAAGCACTTCTTCCCTTCAAGAAGACCAGCTAACTCTTTAATCAAAGCTTCAATGCCCATCATTTTTATGATCTTTCTTGTGCCATGTGTAAAATCTGTTGCTCCCTTCTTTTCAAAAGGTTGTGCATTTAGTTGCGTAATTAAGCTCACAAGGAACTCCTGGAGTATGAAAGGGCGCATCACAGTGACACAAGCACGCTTCTCAAACATGCCAATAACCTTTTGGCTTTGGTAAACATCTTTGACTAGAGTAGTTTTCCCAAGACCACCCATTCCCCACACAGATATCACTGAAAGTTCTTGACTAGATGGATCTGAAATGAGCTTGATGATGTCATCTTTTTCTTTCTCTCGGCCAATGAGTTGTGATTCCTCCAAAGCACTTACCGTAGTTTTGATGCGAGTAAGGCTCTTTGTGAATACCTTTCTTTCATTGCTAGCATTAGATTGAGTTCCTTCTATCTCACTAGTATTTCTTGTACCTTCATCTGAGCTAGACAATAGCACTTGTAATTTTATTTGATCTTGATAGCCCTATATACAAGTAGACTATAATTGTCACAACTTTAAACTTGTCAATGTTTAAACAATGTTTCAAGAAAAAAAAAAGAAATTCTCTAGCTCTAAACTTGTAATTAGTAATAGTAATTTGCATCAAATATAGAAATTCATTGCTTGGGTACTCAAAAGAAGTAAATCTAGATTAGTGTTTGGACAGAAAAATATCATATTTCTCTGCCGCAAAGAAAAAATAAAATGTGCGGGCGTGCCAGTGTACTAAAGTACACAAAATAAACAAAGAGAAGGGAACACAAGTTTTATTCATATTTATAAGAAATACAAATACGGGGTTCCCTTGTACAAGTGTGCGCTCCATAGCCTGCTGGCAGCGATCTAACTTAGGCAATGTAGTCTTCATGGTTCCTGGGGCCTCGGAAGGCTCCCAGTTAATTACCCCTGCGAGTCAAGCTCACAGAGCACCTCCGATTAAGCTGCTGTGGGTCGTCGTCTTCAATCTTCGCTTCACGTCTCCATGCATGGTGTTGGTGTAGATGTGGGTGGCGTCGGCATGTCCATGGCCTCGTCGGTCCATGAGCCGGTGTAACATGACTGGAATATGAGTCATGCCGCCTGCGTCGTTCGCCTCGTCGGTGTCGAACGACACATAGTGTTGTGGTAGTAGCACTTGCATGGTTGGTGTAGCTTGGACTACTTTGGACTTTCTTGGCAACGTTATCGTGGTACTTTGTGGAACTTATCACGTGGAGTTGAAGTTGTTGCATCCGATGTGGCATCGGCGTCGCGCTCTTGGCCATGCGCACAGCCTGGTCGCTTCTTGCTTGTACATAGATGCACCAGACTTGGATCTGTACGTGCATGCATATGGACATACATCTTGGCCTTGCTTGCTTCCTTGCATAGACCATGTATGTCGTGGACGCCACGCCCGGCTGGCTGTCCGTGCGTATGGAATTCAAGGAGCCGCCGCTGACGAAGAGAAGGCCTAGATGCGCTCCTCGTCTTCCTCCGGGTGCAAATGTCGATTGTGAGCGGTCGCTGCCGCTGGCCGGACATGGACGCTATTCCCGGCATAGATGTGGGTGATGGTGCTCCTGAGCGCTAGTGGCGAACTTGGTCTGCCGCCTGGCAGCTCAGTGCTATGCTCAGCGTGCGTCGCCTCCGGCTCGGCGCAATACTCGTCCGCCGGGGTCGGGGCGTCTCCTCCGGCGTCGGCGCAGTCGTCCGGCGTCGCTCCCGGCGTGGTCCTCCAGCGTCGGGGCGCATCTGTTCCGCCTCGGTGTGGTCGTCCGGCGTCGGCGTCTCAACGACGTGCGTGGTTTTGTCGAGGTGTTGGCGAGGACGTCGCGCTCGCCAACGCGGAGGCGTCAACTCCGTCCCGACGTGGTCGACCGGCGACGCAGCATCTCCTCTGCGACTCCCTTGCGCATCAGGTAGATGGGTAGTTGGCGCCTCGCCGCGGCGGCCTCCTCTTGTTCATGCCCTGGCGCCGTGCCGTAGCGGCGACGGCTGATCCTCCCCCACGATGGGGTCCTGGGGTCCTTTATATAGGTAGCGGCTAGCTAGGGCGTGAGAGTCCACCCTCCCGCCGCCATTCAGTTGGATCGCGCGAGATACGTGGTGATACTCAGTTGCGACGTTGGATCAGATAGCCACCACCAATGCAAAGGGGATAAACACGCTCGCCCGGTAGCTACATGATCCTGGTAGCCTACATTCGCTGGTACATGGGGTCAACGGCTCAAAACATAGAGCAGGTCCACCATTCAGCAGCAGCCGCACGTGAGATGTATGCGAGCCTTCTTGATTCTAGAAGCTTCCAGGCTGAGATAGATATCTAGATCAGCTTCCTTGCCTCCTGCTGAGTTATGGGGCTCGGCTTCGCTGCGTAGATGATTAATCGTACACCGTACGTTGGCCGGCCGTATACGCCGCGCGTACGTAACTCGGAGGGAGTACATCCTCCGTATACGCGCGTACGTACTTGGTGAGTGATCCTCAGGATCCGGAGCATGTATGTGTACATACTCCCTCTAGAATTATGGACGCCATGCACATGCTGGCTGTCAGCTGGACTACTGATCTTGAAGATACCGTATACACATATACATCCTCGGCTTAGCCCAACATGTATATTAAATAATATACATATACCCAAAATTAAAGCCAATATATAATTATTAGCTTGCTTCTCTTATCTCTCATGAAAATAGCACACGTGAATATACATGCTGTCACACCCAAAATTTCCTATATTTTGGTTGTGCATGGAAAACACTAAATAAAAAAATGATTTTAATATTTGAATAAAACTTATCCAATAAATTAAGTTGCTGCTAATTTAAATGTAGAAAACTGTGGTTTAAAACTTTTCCATATTAATTTGACAGGTTTTTCATGATGTGATGTTTGCTTGTTGCTTAACTTGGTGTTATGAGCGAGTAAAATTTTCAAGACGCATTTAGTAGGTCGTTTATCTTTCTCCAGTTTGTCTCTGTTTTTTTTATAATTAAATCCCTGTTTTCTTGATCGCAATCTTTTTATATGAAGTATCCCAAGATCTTTTTCTTCTGCTCCAATTTATCTGAGTTCATCGTCAATCAGGCCATCTAATCCTCTGCCTCTCAATATATATTATTATTATTATTTTTTTTGTTTCCATTTTGATTCCTTGCGTTTCTTTTCCTCCTAATTTCTTTTTAGTGAAATTCCTTTTCCTTGAGGTGTACGTGCCGCACACATTCAAGGACTCTACGACTCAATATCCATCGTTGCTACTTATCGTACCTGTCTATAAATAGTAAACCGAGTCTGTATCCTTTTCCAAACCGCTGGAAACAAGTCGATTGATCATGATCCAAGCCGCCTCTCCACTCGTCGCTATCAGCCTCCACATGATCTCGTCAAAATCAGCAAAGCTGGAGGAAAAGTCGTCTTTGAGAGACCTCAGCCAAGCTGACATGGAGTCGTTCTACACGATTGCTCCTTGTCATTGCCTTCTCAACACTGGAGCTCGTCACCGCCGGAGTGCGCGTGGAGTTCGGCCGCCGCCGCCGTGATTTGTTCATACATCCATCCCCTGCATCTGGGCCGCCTATCTTGTTCCTGCCTGCCTGCCCTGTTCTCCAAGTCCTAGCGATCACCATCACCGTCGTCGCGAAGTCAAGTGCCGCCACCACGCTACGAACTTCGTCAGATCGTCGCCCGTCTCGTGTTGTCCAAGAAGCCGCCGTCGATCTTTGGAAATTTCTGGTCATCTTCTCCGGTAAGATGCATCTCGAACCTCCATGTCCATTGGTTCAGCCATGCACGAACCTTCTCTATCTCTATCTTGTTTGTATGGCATATGTGACCCCGAGCTCCTGTATGTGCAGCTGCTGTAGTTTCACAGATCTCGCATCACGTCTCGATCTGTTCTGTCCACACTCCACAAGGCTGTCCGTGTTTTTGACTCCAACTTGCTCAGCCTTTTACCCTTGGATGCTGCTGCCGCCGCCGGGTTTTCAGTTTTGCGGCGCCTCCCAAGGTCGTCGTCATTTTCTCCAATTCCGACTCTGCTCTCCATCAAACGTCTTCCGCGTCTGACGCTGGTGAGCCTATATCCATCGATCTGTCCCCTCTAATAATTCTCATATGTCAACTCCCGCTCACGTTCGTGTGTTCCTGTGATCTTTGCACGAGATCGTCGTCTGACTACCCTATGCATGTTGAGCCGATCAACCTTGTCCGCTTGTCCATCCATGCATCTTGAAGGAAGCTACCACGGACATGCTAAATCTCGCCGAGCTAAACTTCCTACCAGCCCGTCATAGCCAGGAGCTTCATCACGGCAATTGCTAGCACTCAATGCCGACCATCATTGTGGGTGCAGCATGCCGGCCGAGCGGGCAGGGCCCCAATCCATCTTTGGTCAGCACAGGTACGTGAGCACAGATCATGTGGAGAACTACGTAACTTTCTATCCATTCAATAAGTCTTTCCGCACAAATCCAGATCCTTGTAGCCCAGTCTTAGCATCTTTTGATCCCAAGTTGTTCATCTGTTCTAGCTCTGACTCGATCCGTTGTTTCTGCTGTGTGCTTTTGCTAACGTGAGATATATATTAGCAGCTACGATGAGCATGCCACATATTTCTGAATTTTACATTAAAAATACTAATTTGATTAATACGCATACAGCATGCTTTTCAAATTAAAAGCAACATAGGATTACACATGGATGTTTGTATATAAATATTAATATGATTAACTTTAACTCGACTTTTGAAAATAAATATGTTATGATACGATTAATCTGAATTAATAAACTTTTCATAGTTTTGATAAATTAAAATTAATCAAGTTTGTAGTTGTTTCTTTTATAATATAAATATTCTGATAGTCTTTTTCTTTTTAACGATATTTCCGTTATCGACGTTTCTTGTGTTCTCATGACCGTAGCTGATAGATCTCTTTTAGCACGCTGTTTTCAAGTTTTTACTTGATTGGTGTATTGTTCTTAGTTGTTTTATTTTATTGCTTGTATGTTTGCCTACCTGTGGTGCTTGCTACGAGTAGAACAAGAACCGTTTATGAGCGTTGGAGATCAGAAGCTGCAGAACGGAAGATGAAGTTTGAGGATTTTCTAAGCAAGTTGCTTTGGGTATAAAGCAAGTTTTAAGGCAAGTATAACATGGGACCATCCTTGTTGTCCTATTCACTGAAATTATCATACATATGCATGCGTCTTCCTTGACAACCATAGAGATTATAACTTAGCGTTTGATATCTTGATTCCTTGTCAACCTTGGGTATGCATTTGGGTAGCTACTGCTAGCGCTTAATTATGAACAATGATCTTGTAATTTGACTAATGGATTATGCAATCAACCAATTAAGATGATTTTATTACTGTTGAAAGGGGGCTAGAGCATGTGGGTTATTTTGATGCTCTAGTTACTCTCCATAAGGACTTACCTGTAAGTGATAATCGGGATATACAGTACAGCTGTGAGGGCTATATGGCTCTGGCTCTAGTTGTTCAAGAGACCTTTTCTAGCTTGTTAGTGGTTACCTTAAATGGCGTAAGAATGGCTTGACACGTTGGGTGTAGTGCGAGCCCCTGGCCTAGTGTGTATAGGCTGCGGTTGTTGTGCCACAGGGAAGGGGGGTTCTACATCTGCCTGCCGAGTGAATCTAATGGCCCTAACTTGTTAGACGAACTTTTGAATGGCTTTATATGATTTTCAGTGTTTTGGGAGTAATTAACCCATGCATTTGGAAATCATGACTCACAGTGAAAGTGTACACCTCTGCGCAGAGTTAAAAACTGGTATACTAGCCGTGCTCACGGATACGAGCGGCCTTAGGGATTCTTACAGAATAGTTGATCACCATTGTTATATCATGCTTAATTATTGTTGTTATTATTATGCTCATGTTAATGCTATTCATTATCCCTATTACAATTGATCATTGGTTCATTAATGGGATTGGATTACCTTGATGCTACTCAATTGCTAATTATATGATGATTAAAAGCTAAACGCAGTCAAACAGTGTCTAGCCTTTTTGAGCCTCATGAACCCTGTGTTATACTTGTTGAGTTCGACATGGACTCACTCTTGCTATTTCCCCCACACTCCAGTGTGTAGTAAGATGCTACTCGGAAGAAGGACAAAGGTGTAGTGGAGTTTACAGAAGACTAGTAGAGGTGCTAGGCATATGTTACCCCCAGTCAGCCGTCCCTGAGAAGAATGGAGCCTGAAGTTTAGTCACCGTTCCGCGATACTCTGATGTAAGTGTTAATATAGCTATGTATACGATATATAATAACATTGTTTCCGATACTTTTTCATTCTGGCATATGTGTGGACTTCCTGGGCACACATATGATTAGCCTGGTTTTGTTCTTTAGAAAACCGGGTGTGACAGAGTGGTATCAGAGCGGTGTTGACTGTAGGACGTATGCCAAGTAGCACTGGACGTATTCTAAAACTCATTTTACTATAAAACTATTTTGTCATCCCTTGACTCATTGATTTTGACTATTTCCTCTTCCTTGTCCTATTGTATCCCCTCCTTGATAGCTTCCTTTGAGCTATTATTTCTTACTTCCTTGGATTTTGTTTTATGTTGTTTTTACTAAAAGTTTTCTGATCTTACCTGGTTCAAAGATTCGATGGTCTTTCATCATCCATACTCTTCCCTTAGGATGACCACCATTGTTGAAGAGACACGTGTAGTACCGATGGTATGATGTGTGCTTGTTTTTCTTGATGTGTTGCTTGTGTGTTGTCCTTGTTCTCGTGTTTTGAAAGTGGCCTGGAAGGTTTCATCTTGAGGAGTAGCTCGATCCATGTTAAGTGGGGTAGGTTTTACGTAATACTCCGCATGCTGATTTCTATAGCAGTCTGCAATGTTTTTGTTATGTCTCAAGATATGGACATGAGAAATTTATGAAATTTTACTGGGAATAACTAGACTTCTCTATCTTTTCAAACCCACTGGACTTACCTTTTTCTCTATTTTGAGCTAAGAGATATACCTGTTCTAATTGAGGTCACTGCGCAGTCTGGAATCCTGAAACAGTTTTGGTTAAGTTCAGTTTTTGACTAACTTATTTACAGAATCTGGAAAAGTGTTGTGAATAAAAGTTGTAGATAATTTCATAAGCTTTCCAACCATGTAAAGATCACTTCATTTGGATCTTTGTAGCTCGAGTTATGTCAGATTTACTGAACTGTTAAAATTGGAATTCGCCCAGAAATTTTCTGCATTACTTCCTTATCTTGTATGAGTGAATATATCATTGGATATCTTTGAATCTCATTGATTTGCCTTGGAATCTTATATTAGAGATGATTATGGTTATCTAGTATAAAAGGAGATGCAAGTTACTTTGGTGTCTCCTAGTTTCTTTTTCTTAAGGGGTAGCAAAGTTGTGAGTGTTGCAAGATGAAGGTTTCGTATGTCCTAGTGCTTCACTTGGAAGAAGTGGTTATCTCTATGATTGGAAGTCTACTCATGTGCTAGTGTTGTTTGCTTGGGATCAGTGCTTTGTTGGATCGTCTACAAGAAGCTCGGGTATTCGTCAGGACTGGTCTTCACTTTAAGCTATCATCAGTTGGGAGTTCAACATTCAATTCAACATACTCTATACAAGTTAGCATGGACGACATAGGAAGGAGATGTTGGAAGTCTATAGTTAGTTTCATGAAAACTTAGATGACATCACCCCCATATCAAGTATGTTTAGTAAGTTTTAAGTGAAGGACTTATCATTAGCAGCAAGCCTTAAAGAAAGTGTTTCCTTCAATGACATTGCTAGGTGGAACAAAATCTTTGTTAAGTGGGGTAGTGTCCGCTACCATTATTAATCTCAAGCGACGAGGTACGAAGAATTGAAGATCAAACTTTATCTTTCTTGTCATCTTTTGGCTATCCTCAGCCCATGTCTTATATCTCATCAACACAAATCAAAGAAGCATGAAGACTTGAAGATTAGTGTTATCTATCTCTCTAGTCTCTCTGAATCTTGTTCCTACCTTATCTTGTCTTTTCAGAATAGTCTGTCTTCCATAGCTTATATCTCTATTTTTGGATGCTCAAAAATCATGGATAAATTCTGGACAATAGTAGACTTCAATATCTTTCTCTGACCGTAAGAACCACCCTGATAGCTATTATGGTTTGGGAGTTATGAAAATCACAAGGCTACGCATCTGTGCTGTCAGCAACCTGTAATAGTTTCTGTTGTGCACAGTTTTCAACTACCTTAACTGCAGAATCTGGAGAAGTATTCTATAAGAAAGTTGTAGTAAATTTGATAAGCTTTCCAACGGTATAAGCTATGACATCGTTGGATTCACAGAACTCGAGTTATAATTGGATTTCCGCACTGCCATTTTTCTGCTCGCGAGGAAATGGAGGTTACTTGTTCTTGCATATGCTCATGAATCTCTTTGAGATGGTAGAAGGACATGATGGTAGTTATCACTCAGAAACAAATGTAATCTATCCATTGGTGTTCTCCAGTTGATCTCTTCTTAAGGGGGGGTTGTCAAACTAAAGACGATACAAGATGGAGGTTTATACATTCTATTTAGTCATCTGGGAGCATCAGCTATCTACATGATTGCAAAGTCACTACCGAGCGCAGGTATCCTTTCTCAGGGTGGGTAACCTGTTGGAACCATCTACAAGATCGTAAGGGTCTAAAGGAGATATTTACAAAGTTGGTTTTGAGTTTGTGGCATCATCATTGGATAGGAGTTGATGAAGGAAAAGTGAAGACTTGTAGATCAACTTTATCTTTCTCCCTAGTCTCTCCGAATCTCGGGACGAGATTCCTGTTAAGTGGGGTAGAATTGTCACACCCAAAATTTCCTATTTTTGGTTGTGCATGAAAAACACTAAATAAAAAAAATGATTTTAATATTTGAATAAAACTTATCCAATAAATTAAGTTGCTGCTAATTTAAATGTAGAAAACTGTGGTTTAAAACTTTTCCATATTAATTTGACAGGTTTTTCATGATGTGATGTTTGCTTGTTGCTTAACTTGGTGTTATGAGCGAGTAAAATTTTCAAGACGCATTTAGTAGGTCGTTTATCTTTCTCCAGTTTGTCTCTGTTTTTTTTATAATTAAATCCCTGTTTTCTTGATCGCAATCTTTTTATATGAAGTATCCCAAGATCTTTTTCTTCTGCTCCAATTTATCTGAGTTCATCGTCAATCAGGCCATCTAATCCTCTGCCTCTCAATATATATTATTATTATTATTATTTTTGTTTCCATTTTGATTCCTTGCGTTTCTTTTCCTCCTAATTTCTTTTTAGTGAAATTCCTTTTCCTTGAGGTGTACGTGCCGCACACATTCAAGGACTCTACGACTCAATATCCATCGTTGCTACTTGTCGTACCTGTCTATAAATAGTAAACCGAGTCTGTATCCTTTTCCAAACCGCTGGAAACAAGTCGATTGATCATGATCCAAGCCGCCTCTCCACTCGTCGCTATCAGCCTCCACATGATCTCGTCAAAATCAGCAAAGCTGGAGGAAAAGTCGTCTTTGAGAGACCTCAGCCAAGCTGACATGGAGTCGTTCTACACGATTGCTCCTTGTCATTGCCTTCTCAACACTGGAGCTCGTCACCGCCGGAGTGCGCGTGGAGTTCGGCCGCCGCCGCCGTGATTTGTTCATACATCCATCCCCTGCATCTGGGCCGCCTATCTTGTTCCTGCCTGCCTGCCCTGTTCTCCAAGTCCTAGCGATCACCATCACCGTCGTCGCGAAGTCAAGTGCCGCCACCACGCTACGAACTTCGTCAGATCGTCGCCCGTCTCGTGTTGTCCAAGAAGCCGCCGTCGATCTTTGGAAATTTCTGGTCATCTTCTCCGGTAAGATGCATCTCGAACCTCCATGTCCATTGGTTCAGCCATGCACGAACCTTCTCTATCTCTATCTTGTTTGTATGGCATATGTGACCCCGAGCTCCTGTATGTGCAGCTGCTGTAGTTTCACAGATCTCGCATCACGTCTCGATCTGTTCTGTCCACACTCCACAAGGCTGTCCGTGTTTTTGACTCCAACTTGCTCAGCCTTTTACCCTTGGATGCTGCTGCCGCCGCCGGGTTTTCAGTTTTGCGGCGCCTCCCAAGGTCGTCGTCATTTTCTCCAATTCCGACTCTGCTCTCCATCAAACGTCTTCCGCGTCTGACGCTGGTGAGCCTATATCCATCGATCTGTCCCCTCTAATAATTCTCATATGTCAACTCCCGCTCACGTTCGTGTGTTCCTGTGATCTTTGCACGAGATCGTCGTCTGACTACCCTATGCATGTTGAGCCGATCAACCTTGTCCGCTTGTCCATCCATGCATCTTGAAGGAAGCTACCACGGACATGCTAAATCTCGCCGAGCTAAACTTCCTACCAGCCCGTCATAGCCAGGAGCTTCATCACGGCAATTGCTAGCACTCAATGCCGACCATCATTGTGGGTGCAGCATGCCGGCCGAGCGGGCAGGGCCCCAATCCATCTTTGGTCAGCACAGGTACGTGAGCACAGATCATGTGGAGAACTACGTAACTTTCTATCCATTCAATAAGTCTTTCCGCACAAATCCAGATCCTTGTAGCCCAGTCTTAGCATCTTTTGATCCCAAGTTGTTCATCTGTTCTAGCTCTGACTCGATCCGTTGTTTCTGCTGTGTGCTTTTGCTAACGTGAGATATATATTAGCAGCTACGATGAGCATGCCACATATTTCTGAATTTTACATTAAAAATACTAATTTGATTAATACGCATACAGCATGCTTTTCAAATTAAAAGCAACATAGGATTACACATGGATGTTTGTATATAAATATTAATATGATTAACTTTAACTCGACTTTTGAAAATAAATATGTTATGATACGATTAATCTGAATTAATAAACTTTTCATAGTTTTGATAAATTAAAATTAATCAAGTTTGTAGTTGTTTCTTTTATAATATAAATATTCTGATAGTCTTTTTCTTTTTAACGATATTTCCGTTATCGACGTTTCTTGTGTTCTCATGACCGTAGCTGATAGATCTCTTTTAGCACGCTGTTTTCAAGTTTTTACTTGATTGGTGTATTGTTCTTAGTTGTTTTATTTTATTGCTTGTATGTTTGCCTACCTGTGGTGCTTGCTACGAGTAGAACAAGAACCGTTTATGAGCGTTGGAGATCAGAAGCTGCAGAACGGAAGATGAAGTTTGAGGATTTTCTAAGCAAGTTGCTTTGGGTATAAAGCAAGTTTTAAGGCAAGTATAACATGGGACCATCCTTGTTGTCCTATTCACTGAAATTATCATACATATGCATGCGTCTTCCTTGACAACCATAGAGATTATAACTTAGCGTTTGATATCTTGATTCCTTGTCAACCTTGGGTATGCATTTGGGTAGCTACTGCTAGCGCTTAATTATGAACAATGATCTTGTAATTTGACTAATGGATTATGCAATCAACCAATTAAGATGATTTTATTACTGTTGAAAGGGGGCTAGAGCATGTGGGTTATTTTGATGCTCTAGTTACTCTCCATAAGGACTTACCTGTAAGTGATAATCGGGATATACAGTACAGCTGTGAGGGCTATATGGCTCTGGCTCTAGTTGTTCAAGAGACCTTTTCTAGCTTGTTAGTGGTTACCTTAAATGGCGTAAGAATGGCTTGACACGTTGGGTGTAGTGCGAGCCCCTGGCCTAGTGTGTATAGGCTGCGGTTGTTGTGCCACAGGGAAGGGGGGTTCTACATCTGCCTGCCGAGTGAATCTAATGGCCCTAACTTGTTAGACGAACTTTTGAATGGCTTTATATGATTTTCAGTGTTTTGGGAGTAATTAACCCATGCATTTGGAAATCATGACTCACAGTGAAAGTGTACACCTCTGCGCAGAGTTAAAAACTGGTATACTAGCCGTGCTCACGGATACGAGCGGCCTTGGGGATTCTTACAGAATAGTTGATCACCATTGTTATATCATGCTTAATTATTGTTGTTATTATTATGCTCATGTTAATGCTATTCATTATCCCTATTACAATTGATCATTGGTTCATTAATGGGATTGGATTACCTTGATGCTACTCAATTGCTAATTATATGATGATTAAAAGCTAAACGCAGTCAAACAGTGTCTAGCCTTTTTGAGCCTCATGAACCCTGTGTTATACTTGTTGAGTTCGACATGGACTCACTCTTGCTATTTCCCCCACACTCCAGTGTGTAGTAAGATGCTACTCGGAAGAAGGACAAAGGTGTAGTGGAGTTTACAGAAGACTAGTAGAGGTGCTAGGCATATGTTACCCCCAGTCAGCCGTCCCTGAGAAGAATGGAGCCTGAAGTTTAGTCACCGTTCCGCGATACTCTAATGTAAGTGTTAATATAGCTATGTATACGATATATAATAACATTGTTTCCGATACTTTTTCATTCTGGCATATGTGTGGACTTCCTGGGCACACATATGATTAGCCTGGTTTTGTTCTTTAGAAAACCGGGTGTGACACATGCGCACATATGTTGTCTATTTATTTTCTTTTCTTAAGATACAAAATCCTTCTCGATAGCACATATAAATATACGCACATTATGAGAGAAATTTGGTACAAAAATCTTATCAAACAATTAGTTAGATCAGAGTGGATTCATAACATATAGGAGGCTACTATCCAACTAAATTATGAATTGGGTGTTTTCAACAAACAATATTGTGTGCAAGATTATTGTATTGTAATATATATTTTATTTAACATGGTACTATTACTAATTTTAGGTTTAGAGATACCACATTGATCCTACCACTAGATGCACTAGAAAAATAGATGGATCCAAATGCTCAAATGAAATAACATTGATCTTAATGACCTAATCCCTATTGATAACAATAACCCCATGATACAATTTGCTTCTAAATGACCAACCTCAATTATTATAAAAAAGAACCTAGTTAACCCCCATAAATATGCATGTTTATTATCCACGTCTACCATTATGAATAAAAATTATATAACCCCCTAATCGGCATCTAAATAAACCATATCTACTAATATGGGAATGAACTATCCATCTATGTCATATGGATAAGAATTTAAATGATCACGTGAATCTGCATAAATAACCCATCATTACCATTATTAAATAAACTAAAGTAATCCTTAAATCTTTATCTAACTTACCCATACATCTGTTGTTACTAAATAAATTAAACCATGTCTACATGCATATACATATGGAGTGCTAGACAACCAAAAGAATGTGCTATACACATTCTAAATAGTTCATTTATGTCATTATTACAATATGAAAAAAGACTACATAAAAGCTTACACATGCATGATGTGTGTCATCAAACAAACCATGTCTACATGCATATACATATATATGGAGTGATAAATATATTGATCAAAATGGTTTTACAATCATAAAAGATGTTTCTGTAATGATTCATAGTACAATGTCAATAACTAACCATGTTTAGAATATACTATTTGGAAAACACTATCTAAGGTGCTACTTTAGAAAAATGATTACTAACTAATAACATTAATATTTTTAAATGTGAGAACTCTAGTTATTTGGAAAATACACGACTACGCTAAAAACCTTTTTTTATAGCAGAAATCAACTTTTATGGAGGAAATAATCAAAACATCTTTTGCACTTTGTGATGCTAAAATGCTTGTTTGTTCTATTAGAATAACTAAAAGTTTAGTTTAAGACGTAGAATCTACTTTCTCAATAAAATCCAAACAGAGTTTGAATAAGAGGTACAACAAATTGCAATGGTTAGCTAAGATTGAAACTAGAAAGCTAATATATAAATATATAACTCACGTTAGGTATGGTGGGTTACAACAAAGAGTTGATATAGGTTAAGATAAAGCTGAACTAAATGCACAAGGATGTTCAGTACAAACGAGGAAATTACTAATTTGGGTAGAACAATATATAGAGTGCTCACTCCATCCTAAAATATAATTAGTATTTTGAGTTTAAGTCAAAATATTCCAAGTCTGACTAGGTTGAGGGAAAAGAGCAATAATATTGACAATACTAATAAATGAACATCAACAATAATATATCCAGTATGACATATATTTTTATAGTTTTCTTTAATATGTTAGATCATAATACTCTTCTCTATAAACTTAGTTAAACTTAGAAATTGTTCAACTTAGGACAAACTCACAATTAGAGTCCTTGGGACCGGAGGGAATAATTGGTAACAAAAAATATATCGGGTAAGACAAACATTATTTGAGTATCTATATGGGTATTTTGAGTGAGGTCAAAGATAATCAATTTTGATTAGTTTTTTTCTTGAACATGTAGGAAACTTGCATTAGTTGTTTGTCTAAATAGTAAATTTATCCATGAATTTCTAATGCTTATGCGCTTCTCAAAATAGTTATGCCTCTTATACTAGCTCGTCGGGAAGCACGGTTTTATTTAATGCATTCTTTCATTTTCCTACGAATATGGCATATAGAATACTAACAACAACCAAAATCCTCGTAACTTTCTGAGATACGTATTAATCAAGAAGAATACCAAGAGGCAATGATAATTAATTAGATTGTATCTGAAGGATAAATAGTACCTTCTCGTAGAATGCGTAAATAGACTGATCTGCGGAGAATTGCTTGAGCTCCATTACTTGGCTCTCTTGTCCTGCGCACAAGCTAGCAGTTTCCACTTGTGGTGTGCACACTATGATTCGACAACCTTTCTTGTTGTTTGGGAAGCATGTTCTAATCATATCCCACTCTTCAATTGTTGATAGGTCATTAAGCACGACAAGGTAACTCCTCTCGTTCACGTATCCATTGAACTCCTCAACCAACTCTTTCCATGTCTTCTCTTTATCCAACAAACTTTCAATCCCTACTACTGAGCGAAACTGCTTCAGTGAGCTGTGGACGAATTCCTTTGGATTGAGAGGATGCATTACCCTAATCCATGCTCGATGCTGGAATTTCCCTTTGATATCCGGATCATCATAGGCAGCTTTGATGATGGATGTCTGCCCAAGATCACCACTTGTTCCCCATATGGCGATTACTCTAAGATCTTCGCCTTCCTCGTTGATCAGGTTGACAAGATCCGTTTTTGAGTTGTCCTGCTTCGCAGCACGCCGTGCACCGTCGATGCCAAATATTGCTGCAGCTGTAATGTTAGGATGCTCAGAAGAAGTCGGATGCTTGGAGCTACCTTTTACGAGTTGGTAGCGCAGGTTCCCCTGGCTCACGTCCTCAATTCTAGCTCTAAGCTCCTTCATCTGCTTGGCGATGCGGCGTCTCACTTTTAATGTGCTAGGGAGACGCCACCACGACGAAGGCTGATGGAGATGGATGGAAAAATCTTGGAGGCAGTCCTCCGCATCGTAGGCAACGTCACGGACCTGCTTCACCCAGGTCATGAGCACCTCGTGGTTGTCGCGCTCGTCATGCGCGGCCTTCAAGAAAGCCTGCATCATCTCAAGCTCGCCCCTGATGAACGCGTGATCACGCTGGACGCCGAGCTGCAAGGCCACCTCCTCCGCAAGGGCGGATTTGGCGTAGCCAAGCGCTCCGTCCAGCACTGACTTGCCTACGCTCAGCGTTGTTGCCTCCATAGCCCTCCTCTCTGAGTCTGCTATGTGGATGGAGCTGAGGATGCTAATGCTCAAATGCTTTAGTGTGCTGATCCAGGAAGCCAGCCATGTTTATAAATTGAGCAACCCAGCAGCAAGATCAAGGAAACTATATTATTTCTCAGGGAGACTTGATTTCGAGATGATGCCTGGGTCAAGGCGTAACAAACTAATCTATTACTACTAGCTGGTAGACTTCACTATTCCAAAGTTTTTCATGGATGCAAGTGTTGTACTCCACATGTTCACATGGAGCTGTTGGACGTCTAACCATGTGACTTGATTCCTTGACAGGCTTTCTCACAGTTCAGACTCTTCTTTTTTTTGGTGTGGATTCGGGGGTGCAGGGTTTTTCAGATCCGGAGCTGTAGGTTCTCTGCAAATTTGACATGTTAGTCACTGGTCAGTAGACAGCAGGCAAGGATTTTAAGTTTGCGAAGCTACTGAATCTGACCTCTCCTTGAATGCTAGAAAGGAGACGGGTCCATCAGCGTCACAGATAAAGTAGTACAAGATGGGTGACATAAAGAACCGTCTCTAATATATTATATTAGTCCACATCTCAACCACTATACCCGTCTCTGATGACGTAATATCCGAGACGCGTCTCTGAAATCATTTGGGCTCAAAGGATGCAAGAGCCTTATGAGTTTATGACCCATGCTCAGCATGAAACTTTGTTCTTCATATTTGGATGTCTGCCACTACCATTTTGACGGTTGCAAATTGTTCTCGACCTGCACGCACGGGCATCCCACGAAGGAAGGTGGGGGAGAATCATGTGGCATCATGTCCAGATACATATCGTCTGGGGGCTTCTCTAGGGATCGAGACGAAATTACTAGTAATTTACTATTAATAAATAATGTGTGGGGGCGCATGTGCACGATCGATCACATGAATGCACGTCCGCGGCGAATGCGGAGAAAGATGCATCGATGCATGTAGACGACGAAACTGCGTGGCGGGAAGGGAGAACAAGTGCAAAGCGCAGAGGAGGAGACAAGGCAGCCCCATGCAACTTGTTGAAGGGCACCAAGGCGCGGAGCAGAGCATTTCGCTGAGGACGCAAGGGGAGCGCGCACCCTTAGGGCTCGTTCGGCTAGGGGTGAATGACGCCGAGAATCATTCCAGCTAATGATGAAAGCAGTATAAATTAACTTTGCAATTCCGGCAGGAATTTTTCCAAGGAGCCATTCCTCGCGAAACGAACGGGCCTTTAATTTGATCCCTGCTTCCAGCCGGTTAGACGGTGAAGGGCGGGAAGAGATCGCAACGGTGAGCCCTCTGTCAGTGTCAGCACGGCAAAAGGAATCCCGGTGGCATGGACTCTGCGCGGCGCCATGCCGCTATTCGCTCGCTCCTAGGCTCGGAGCCGTTGGCCGCCAGCCACCGCCCGGCCACCAGGTCGGCAGGGTACAGCGCGCTTTGGATTGCAGCATTGCACATTGTGTTGTGCGAGCTGCGTGCATGTCTGCGTGCCATCCCGGCACTGATGGAGCGTTTTCCTTTTCCAGACATGATGGTACGCAGGGCAGTTTGATCATTTGGGCCGGCCGGGGCGGATTACATTCTGACGCCGTGCTCCGTGCAGTGCAGCCAACAACCGGAACAGCTAGCACCATCACTGACCAACAAGCCGAGGAGCAGTCCTGAGTGCGGACATGAGCTAGCGCGCACAATTGAGGCCGAGGCGCTGTCAGGCTGTGCTCTGCTTGCTCCACTAGTCACTGCCTCACTGGTAGTGGCAGGCAGGGCTGCGATCATCACTGTTGCCGGGGGAGTTCGCGGATTTGGAGAAGAAAAATCTTAGCAGCAGTGCACGATAGTAAATAATTTATCTCATCACTTCCAAACTCGCCTTGTGTTTATTCCATTGCACACAAGCAGCCAATTCAACGCGATGTCATCACAAGAGAAGAAGCAAATGCATGGGTCAGCGGCCTTGCACATCGATGCAGCGTAGTTAGTAGGCAACCATGGGCTTAATAAAGAGGAGCTCATCTGTGGCAGGAGCAGGACTGAGCAAGTTGTCATTTAGAAGACTTGTAGATATACACTGGCTGGTAGTCATGAGTCATGACAAAGTTTACACGTATTCCAAATTATAAATTATGCAATGAGCTGTAATAAACTAGCTGAACCCTGAACGACCGAGTGGAGTGATATAAACCTAAGGTGGTTGGGGCAAATAATTGAGATGCTTGAGCAGAAACGATGTGCATTCAAATATATATTAAGATTGATGAAGCCGGCAGACTTTGGCTCATTAGTAGTTTGTTTCTGCGCGCCCTAAACTATATATGCCCAGAACAGCGACAGGCCAGCGACTCATTGGTAGCGGAATTCCCACGCATTCTCTAAATTTTCATGGTGGCGATGTCATCTGGACCCCAACTCTCGAATTTTGATATATCATTATGTGTCACTGCCGATTAAAGCTACGAACCGATAGTGAAAGTCTACGTATCATTGCGGTTAGCCTATTGCTATGGGTTGTAGCATGGTCCTAAATCAACCAACAGTGATAGTTCGACAGTGGACTATATATGCCTTAGCTTTTGTTTTGCTAAGGAGAAGTTGACGCACGCACGATGCATCCTGCATATGCACCCGGCCGCTATAGATCACGACGATGAGTACATGACGGAGCATGCATGTCAAGATTTACTATTTAGTCGGCAGACCTGACTATGTAGCCTGTTTCTGCATCCTAATTCCTAAATTATGCTACAACTGTGTGGTGAACACAGCAAGTTGCTTGGTGTAGTGTGCTCAAGGAAACAAAACTAAAGATTACTTTGGCCCGGCCTCTACCACCATGGTGTGTTCTACTTTCTCCGTTCCAAAATAAATGTCACTATGATTTTTATGCCGGTCAAACTTTTTTAAGTTTGACTAGATTTATAGAAAATATTAGCAACATTTACATCTCCAAATAAGTTTATTATTAATATTTTCATGTATAACACTTATTTTGGGATGGGGGAAGTATACTATAAAGATTGATTAAACCTGCGTACCCGAAAAGGCATCTTGTTTTTGCGTCCTAAACTAAAGACTTGTTTAGATCACAGCTAGATTCACTAAATTATAGATATGATTATTATAATCAGGATTATGGATTATAATAATCAAAGTGTTTGTGTTCTAGATTATGGTGACTAATTATGGTAGTGAGAAATTTCTATCTTATCCTTTAGGTATAAGTTGGACTTTCAACATCCATAGTAATCCTCTAAAATCTGATCTCACCTGGATTATGAGGTTATGGTAATCAGAGATTTTGATTATAATAATCCATCATATAATCAATATCCTGCATGGATTAAAACTTGATTATATAAGTTGATTGTTTTTTTTTTTGAGTGAATATATAAGTTGATTGTTATAATCACAGGGTATCCAAATAGGGTCTAAGTTAGGCTTGGTTTTAAGGTTTATATTAGGGTTTAAATAAATCAATGAGAAAAACACCATGGATTTCATCAAGTTAATTAGATGAAGATCGAGATGCCTGAAGGTTTATAATCGAAGCCCACAGAGATCACCTAAAAGCAGATGCGTTTGGAGAGAGTCCACTTAATAGGTTGATTAATATTATACTTGTGTAAATTTTTTTTTTGGCAAGATTGGCAGGGGCTCTGCCTTCTCATTCAGTAGGAAGCAGGTAACAAACTGTACAGCAAAGACAGAGAAAGTCTGAACCGAAAATTGAAATCAAAAGTAAAGAAACATAAACAAAAACAGCTACAGCCATCCAAGGACTGAAACTATGAGAAACTATTCAGGTTCATCTCTTGCCATAACTTGTGTAAATCATTTATGGAAGAACTGCTTTGTTGCCCTTGAATATCCAAGTAGTATTTATAAAAGTGAAATTTTACTGTGCTTGGAAATAATGAGAGCCCTTCACTCTGGGAGATCTAACGGTTAAAAATTATGAGGAACCAATTACTAGGAACTTAAGTTGTGGGCCAGAACCAAAATTTAGTGAGTCAGGAACTAGATCCTAATTAAGTTGAAAGGGTACAATTGTACAAATTAAATCGCTTTCACTTCGGCGGTGGCGGCACTCCCCTGCCCCATCTGGCCATCCCCATCCCTGTCGGCCGCATTCACCTAGTTTGCTATGAACGCGGCGTTGACAGCAGCGGCTCTGCCAGTCTCGTCACGCCTTCATCTCACCAAGAACCCAGCCAAGGCGAGCTCCATATCGGTCAACGGTGATGACGCGCTGGCAACCTCATCGCCTGCGCCATGGACGGGTGAGCGCATGGGAGAGATGAGCTTGGCTACACGCCATGGACAGGCGACCTGCTCGGCCGCCGGGCACTGGCGAGCTACGCCACCATGGGCTGCACGTGCACGAGTGGAGCCTTGCAGCCCCTGGCCACTTCCGGCAGCGCACGGTCGAGCTCAGCCCCGCGGGCAGGCAACGGCAAACTGCACAAGTGGACGATGGTGACCCTAGACAGGCAAGCGGCGTTGATGCGGGCCAGGAGGCATTACAAAAGATTGTGTCTCTCAATTTCGTGCGAAAAAACAGGATCAATTAGAGTAAATGGCACTGAGTAAAAATGCCGGTGGTTCCTCCCAGCACAGTAAAACAAAGCTCTTTATAAAAACCTAATCTACAGAAAGGGCATGCAGCTGTGGTCGTACGCACGTACGTACTTGTGTTGTGAACATTATTTTCTCATCGCCCGATCGCTGCTTTCAGTGGCGATGTTTTAAGCGAGCACAATCAGACGGGCCTCCCGTTTAGTGACTCGAAAATAGAACGCGTCTGTGATGTGTGATCACAGACGCATCTAGTAAACACGTGTCTCTGATGTGTTGGCTCCGAAGAGACAGTTCGCGTCCGAGCACAGTACAATTTGCTCTGTCAGAGGGTCATGACAGCGGCGTAGTACATTTTGTATTTTTGTTTCCCCGAGACAGCACGGGATAGACTGGCTGTAGTAACAACTCATGATATTGACGAATAATATATAGACTGGCTGTAGTAGTCCAAGGAAATTAGCTCGTTTTGGTGGGTGCATATATAAAGCACGGTAGTAGGAAGAAGTGATAAAGGGGCATCATCGCATCTTCAGCAGAAATTAGAAATTAGGAAACGAAACTAGAGACAAATAAAGATTCATTTTGCCGGCGGACCTGACTTGGTGGCGTCCTAAATTAAGTTCATTATTCTGTTAACAACTCTGATGCCAGCAAGTTACTTCATGGATCGGAGTGAACTGCAGCCAAATGCGATGACATCGTCAAATGTGGTGGTTGGCGCCTACCGGGCGGCAAATGAATATATCAAGTAGGAGTAGTATACTTCACCTGCTTGCTTGTTGCGTAGAAAGAGCAACGATGTGCACTCAAGAATTAAAGATTGATCAAGCCTGCAGGACTGACTCACCAGTTTGTCCTCGAGCCCTAAAAACTACTCATATGCCTAGCGATTCATCGCCGGATGAAATTAAACCATTTTTAGCACAGGTTGGTTGCGGAAGAATCCGCAAAACTTTGGGTTAGGGGTGGAAATGGATGTCTGTTCTGTCCCCCCTTACTTGAGGTGCAGCCGCATCATCATCTATGGTGGCTGCAGGGGACAAATAATATGATACTTCACCTGCTCACATGGCAACGATGTGCGCTCAAGAATTGGACTTGGGGGTCACCTGCAGAACCAGACAGACCGATCGACTTGGGCTTGGGCCAAGCATGTCGTGTGATGATGATGACGGGGAGAGGAGAGACGTACGCGAGTTGCAACATCACTTGCAGGCACAGTTGCAGAGAACGATGAACCAACTCATCAGTCATAATACTATTTTGCTATACGATGTTGGCGTTTGAAAAAAGAAATACAACGCACGGGAGCTGCGTTTACGGTTTACCTAGGTCGGTTTTGCTCTATCTTTTCTTTTCTTTTTTCCTTTTCCTGTTTCCTCGTACGGCAGCGTACAGCTTGAAGGTGTGGTACATTGCGGCATTGCACGTCATGTTGTGCGAACCACGTGCCATCAGAGCTCGTTAAGGTGACTTGGTGTTTCATTTGAAAATTGCTCCGATTGAATTTCTTTCTCTTTTTTAAAATTAAAATGAGTTGATTCTAAACACCACTTTCGTTTTGGGCTCATCTAGTTAGGCTCAGTAGGAAGTTATGGCTCAAATAGTTTACAAGACTCTGGTAAATAAGACTATGTCAATATCTAAGAAAAGTCAAAAAAAAAAGTATAATTGGTTTGTTATTATTCATCCCTAATTCCAGACATGACGGTTCTGTATGCTAGTAGTAATAATCTAGATGTCACCTGTTCTTAAAAACTGGAGGTCCGCTCCAAGACCGAGTGAGGGGCTAGCATACGTACGTTTGAAGACCACTAGCCTAGCAGTCATGGATAAGTCATAATAAACGATAATGTTGTGGGTAGGACATCCATTTCGTCCAAACGCACTTTAGTGGGTGCATCTAACACTGCCATCCACACGGAAATAAAAATAAAAATTGCCGCTCTCACCTTCTTCTCGAATCGCCGTTGTTTCCCCATCCATTTTCGAACCAACTCTCCGCACCCACAGCGCTGCGGCTTGCTCCACCGCAACCTCACTGTCGTGCCCGCACCGCCGCCTGCTTTCCTGTCTCCCCACCGCCACTCACCACTTGCCTTCGAGTTCTTCGAGCCGACGCGGCGTGGTCCACAGTGACTGCTCCGACATGGTGTTCTTCACCACGCCCAGCCGCTTGTCTGATGCCATCCTCCCTTTCCACTGCACCCGAGCGCCGCTTGCTGGCTACCGCAGTTCCCCACCAGGTAGACCATGACTGCCGGCGATGCTATGTTTTGTTTCAGGTGTATTTCAGAAGTTATTTTCAAATATTTCATCTTTATGTTGCATATGTTGCAATGGCTATATACGTATGTTGTAAATATATGTTTCAAGTGTTTTAGTTATTTCAGACATATGTTTCACGCATTTCATTTGTATGTTTCATGTGCTTCATCTTGATGTTGCGCAAAAGGATCTCATGTTGTATATGTTGCAATGGCTACACACGTATGTTTCAAGTGTATGTTTCATCTGTTTTAAACGTATTTTGCAAATATATGTTTCAAATGTTTCAGCATGTTTCATCCAGTGTTGCACTAAATATGCAAGTATGTTTCAATAGTATACTGCATATGTTGCAATGACTGAACGAATGTTGGAGAAGAGATGAGACGTTAGGACCAGAGAAGGGGCGCGGCTGAGACAGAGCGTGGCAGAGGATGGGAGCAAGGTGGGGGAGGAGCGTGGTGTGGCATGGGAAGGAGTGCGGTGGCTTGACACTGGGGGCGCAACCGGAATGGGGATCGAGTCGCGGATGGTCGGACACGGTCATTGGCGCGGGATCGGTCGCGGACGGCCGGACGCGGTTCGCTGGCACGGGATCTGATGCGAGCGTAGGGGATGTCCGATGCGAAGTGGTTGCAGGGGTCAGAGCTGCGTCCGGACGCGGCCCTGCCTTATAAAACAAATAAATTTGAACGGTTATAGATCAAAGCGTCCGTCCAATTTTGTTTCTAGAACCCCACATACGACGAGAAAATGCACGTGAGACGAACGATCCATCACGAACACACAGGGGGCTCTCTGACACGTTACTTGCCCAACATATATGTATACCATACTGGGCCAGCGTACTTGCAGATGGGTTTGGGCTTCCTCCTTGGTCGTGGACAACTGGCTCGACGATGCGTCGATGCTTCAGCGGTTGCCTCTGAGTCTGACCGACAACAGAACAGATGCACGCAGCTTGAGCCCCCGCCGCCTCCGTCCGTCCGTCCGTCCGTCTAGGTTCCTGGGCAGGCACAACCGGAACGGGAACACCTACCACCCTCACTGCCCAGCAAGTAGAGCAGAACTGGAGGCCGAGGCACTGTCAGGCTGTGCTCTGTTTGCAAAACAGCTTATCATCTCCCTCCGCTACCGCTAGTCACTGGCAGGGGCGGCTAGCTTGGCACACCAATACAGCGTGTGTGTACTAGTATTAAGGAATGATACACAAAAGGGTGGGAAGCAGCAAATTCAATGGCTTCAATCGGTTGACGAAGTGCATGCATACGCAGGTGTCACCACTCCTCCTTCAAAACGGGGCTATTTTGATTCCTGGAGACCTGATCCCGCACGCTTCCCATCAGTTCCTTACGGTAAGCACCACCCTTGATCACAACTTCCTTGAGGCTCGAGAGAAATGACAGTCCAGAGATTGAGCTTGTGCGCTCTAATGTGTATTCAAACACCAGCAGCTCAAGCTTAGGTCCAGTGGGAGAAGGAATCAGGAGGAAAATGAGACATTTGCCTTACACCTTTGCTTGTTGCAGCCACCCAGCTCCCAGGGAGGGTAAGGAAACTGGACACCCAGCGATCTGCGGCTGCTCTGAGGATGCCACCTTTCTTAATTGTCATCTGTGAGCATTAGCCTGAAATGTTGCAGCTCCCGTTTCTTCCTCCATCCGCTGTGTGCATCTGTACCAAAAAACCATACTGAACAAAAATAAAAAGATGTTCAAGAACTCAAGAACGGTTTTATTCCCCCTAACAATAAAGGATAAAATCGGACATCCTCTGTGCATTATGGGAAAACCGAACCTTTTAATTCGTGGAACGATGTGAGATTTTAATCGATGGAGTCGAGGTACTGCTGCCGCGAGTGGGAGCAACCACCACCTCCTCGCGGATTAAAATCGAGCGGCGCGTGCGACTGGCTCGCTCCAGCCGCCGTTGGACCCTGGTGCCCTGCGGCGGCGAGCCGACGACCGGGGAGAGGGCCATCAGATTCGGGAGGTGGAGGTGGAGGGGAGTTTTTTTTTGAGCTGAACCTACCCATCTTTATTAATCTGAAGACGTGTAGGAGTTACAAACACCATAAGGTGGACTCAATAGCCACACATGCCGACCTAAATCATCGTAGATAGCACTACGAGCAATATTATGAGCATCAACATTGGAGTCTCTCTTCTCATGCAAGAACTCAACGCTAGCGAAGGCTGATCTTCTCGCATTAATCTCTTGAACAATTTGCCCATAGACTCCCCGACTGCCTTGACGAATATTCTTCATGACGTTTTGATTATCACTCGCCAATCTGAAGTTTGCCACTTGAATATCTTGAGCGATGGACATACCTTCCCTACAGGCAATAGACTCCATCACCTCTGGGTCTGATATCCCCCTTAGCACCAGAGCTGACGCTCACAGGAAACGACCAGTCTCATCTCTGGCAATTGCCGCAGCCGACGCTTTGAGATCGTTCTTGGAGAGTGCAGCATCAACATTTATCTTAACCATTCCAGCAGGTGGAGCAATCCACGCCGGGCTCCTATGGGGTATGCACAAAGTGGACGCCGACCTTAGTTTTTCTTGTCCAAGATCGGCTATGAACCTGTGGGGCTCCTATGGGGTATGCACAAGGTGGAGGGGAGTGAAAGGCAGCCGCGGCGAGCCGGCGACACGAACGGGAGCGAGACAAAATGGGCCATCTAGCCAAACAGCCCACAGGCCAAATGTGCCTCGGCCCGTTCAGACTCGCCCCCGACCCGGCCCACCTACACCTCCCGAGTCCCGACGACCGCCGCTTCGTGCCTTCGTCTCGTCCGTCCCTAGTCCCTACGACCCTACTCCCTCGCGCACGCCACCGTCCACCAGCGCCGCCGCGGGGCGAGGCCGAACCATCCTCCATTCGCCGAGGCGGAGCACGCCCTTCCGGACCAGCTTCCACCGGGGCAAGCGCTAAGTCGCCTCGAATTCTCCCCTGCTAGTAGCGGGCGCCCTCCCCCGTCGCTCTAACGGGATGGCGTCGAGTGGGGATCCGCCCGGATCTGCTGGTGAGCGCTCTCTCGCTCGCTCGCTTGATTGGATCGTGTTCTACTCTGTTCCGATCTTCGCTGTGCTCGGAGAATCGGGTCCGCGTCTTCCTCTGTGGATCGACCTGCTGCAGTTCATCCAGTCAGTTGTGGATTTATTTGCTGTGTCTGGTAGAGTGCTAATCCAATCCGTTCGTCCATGGCTCGATTCGGACCCCGCGCGAGCTTGATCTTAGTGTTAGGGTGCTTGTTATGCTGAATTACTGATGCTGATAGCAGTTTATCTGCTGAAAATCGGGGGATCAGTAGTACCCTCACGCCCTAGTGAAGTCCGCCTCTGCACGCAAGGGATGTCAGTGATACGAATTTTGTAGCAACAGAGTATATTTCTGCAATTGTTCGATGAGAATTTGCAAATTCATTTGGCTGATGAGTTGCATTAGGAAAAAATAAAGTGGCCTATTCAACTCAATTTGTTTATTACATACATTCCTGGTGTGTTAGGTTTGTGGGGGGAAGTCTAGTGTTTATGGGTGTCGAATCTGGTGTGTTTGACCAGATATCTGGTGCATTTGACCAGATTACTTTGGTCTGCCTTTTCCTTTTAAAATATATAGGTAGTGTCCTTCCATTCTAATAAGTTGAAAATAAAGAAGTTCAATGATAGCATGTTGACTCAACTATGGATTATTTATGAACTCACCAACTGTTGTTCAGTTCCTTTCAATGGTTGTTTCATTTTGCTTTGCTGTCATAGTTAGTTACCACATGATGTCTGTTTTTGTTCTTATCCTTTTTCTTTTGCAGACGAGAAGAAAGCTCCAAAATCCGAAGGATCTTCTGACGAACGTCAAGGGGTTCCTCCAGCAGGCTTTTCAAATCCTTTTGATTTTGCTTCTATGCAAAGTTTGCTCAACGTATGCCCCTCTATGGCCATATAAATCCTGTAGTACATACAGATCTTCCTAATTACTTCTACAGGATGGTGTTGTTCACTTAGTCAGTATCAATACATTATTGTAGTTTTACATGCTTACATTCTTCTAGCTTTATCTGAATCTGTGTTATTTTTATTTAATGGACTCTTTGCAGATTGCTTCAAAGTTTACCCTTGTTATGTGCAGGATCCATCTATTAAGGAGATGGCAGATCAAATTGCAAAGGATCCTGCATTCAACCGGATGGCTGAGCAGCTACAGAAAAGTGCTCATAGTACAGGCGAACAGGGCATGCCCCCATTGGACCCTCAACAATACATGGAAACAATGCAAAAGGTCATGGAAAACCCCCAGTTTATGACAATGGCAGAGCGTCTGGGGAATGCTCTTATGCAGGTACCATTGGAAAACCTCCAGCTGGTTTCCATTGCCTTATTTGTTTACCAGTGCCCTAAGTCTCAGTTATTTGGTTCAGGATCCTGCTATGTCCAGTATGCTGGAAACCTTTAGTAGTCCATCACATAAGGAGCAGCTAGAAGAGCGTATGTCTCGCATTAAGGAAGATCCAGCTATGAAGTCAATTCTTGATGAGTTAGAGAATGGGGGTCCTTCTGCAATGATGAAGTAGGTCATATCTACTACAGATATGTTTTGTTTATAGAGTTTGTTTATGAAATTCCTGCCTGTCCTCATATAGGTATTGGAACGACCCTGATACTCTTCAAAAGATTGGCGAGGCAATGGGAGCTAGCTTCCCGTTTGGTGCAGGTTCTTCTGCTGAACCTTCTGGTCCTGAAGAAACTGAGGAAGAAGGTGGGGATGATGATGAATCCATTGTCCATCACACTGCTAGTGTTGGTGATGAAGAGGTAATGAGAACATTGGTTTGAATGTTTGGTTTTTATTTTTGTATCGAGTTGTTTTGAACTTTGCATATAATTTTATTTTTATTATACTATATGCTGGTGACACTACAAATCTACTTCATCAATGTCCGCTACTACCTTTTGGTGGTTGCCATATATCTATTTAATCTGAGTGGTGCCAGTGGAACATAGAAATCTTGTAGCTGTCATAATCATGTTGGTGTTTTTAGGTTAGATGTTTCTTGTAGCTATTATAATAATGTGGATGTTTTCAAAGAAGATGAACTTGCTTATGTTGCTAGCTTGAGACATCGACTTTCTGATTCAAAGCAAATTCACTATTGCATGCCAACCATTGCATCTTTCTGCTTATCGGTCATTCATGATTTGCTCTTAAATGGCCATGGGCTCATATTTGAACCTGCAATAGTATGTTCAGTGTTCACATGTTCATAAATTGATGTATGTTTTATTAATAATCCTGATAAAGTCATCAATATTGCATGTTTTGTTCTAAACATCATTTATCTGTCTTCACAGTAAATACAGATGCCACCTTGCTACTGGGTTTTGATTTTGATATGCTGATGTTGCCTTCTAAAATTTATGCAATAGGGTCTCAAGAAGGCACTAGATGGTGGAGCAGACAAGGATGAAGAAGACTCTGAGGGAAGAAGGGCCTTACATTTTGCATGTGGGTATGGTGAGGTATGCAGATCTCTTCAGCCTTGTTAATATGTGATAAATTCGAACTTGTGGAACTAATGAATGTCCAACGATACCAACACTTCAAAGTTGTTTATCATACTACCACATGACTAGGCAAGCTATGAACAACATTATATTTGATTTGCAAGGCACATGGGATATCCATTTTCCTAAAGTCTTCAGAAACTTTTACTCTTTTAGGGCCTGTTTGGATGACGTAGTTTTAGAGAACTGCGGTATCATGAAACTGTGGTTTTATAAGCCAAAGACATACAAAACCATGGTTTAGAAAAAAGAGGTCATGAGTGGAGTTTCTATATAACTCCAAAAAGACCACGGTTTTGATAAAACCATGGTTTTAGAAACTATAAGGTTGTTGTATCCAAACACCCAACAGCTTTCAAAAACCAAAATATTTTGCAGAACTGTAGTATTTATCCAATATTCCAAAAATGCTTTGCATCCAAACGAGGCCTTATTCTTTTGGTGTTTTTAAAACTTGTGGCAATTTTCTAATTACTGTTTGGAAACTAGCCACCTCTTGAATATTTAGCTTGTTTAGGGTCTAAAAGACATGCTGTTACTTTCAGCTATGATAAAATCTAACTGAACATAGGGGGTATCTTAATAAATTTATGAAAAATGAAGGTATCACCTTAGAACCCCTAGCATTGCTTTAAATTTAGGGGGACTGCCAAGGCATACCGATTACCTCATATTAGGTGGCTGCAAAACACTTCCTTGGACCTAGGTGGCGGCCTAGGCTGTTTTTTAAAACACAGGTGGCCATTAGCTTCCTAGGAGTTGGTAATGTTCGCTTCTAACCTTGAGATAATTATTATGGTATTCAGAGTAGTTTCAGGACCTTGCTGTTGAGTAATTGCAATTTGTGGTCTTTAGGATTGGCATTATAGTCCTTTGAAGGTTGTATTGATGCTGGAACATTAAAATCTAGGAGTGATCTTATGCTGTTTGTCATGATTTCATAGGTATAGTAGAATCTAGAACGCTAGATGGTAAAATACACTTGGGAAATGGGTACATTTGTTTCCATATTTGTTACATCTATTTGGTATCTTTATTGATACTAGTGATAAAGAATTTGGTCAACTGCATTTCAGTTGAAGTGTGCCCAGATCCTTCTTGAAGCTGGTGCTGCAGTGGATGCTTTGGACAAGAACAAGAACACCCCGTTGCATTATGCTGCTGGCTACGGCCGCAAAGAGTGTGTGGATCTTCTTTTGAAGCATGGTGCCGCCGTGTAAGTTCAAGAATCTCTTTCCTTTCCCAAGTTTGGTACCATCAATGTTGCTTTTGACTGTACCCAACGCACTGCAGCACGCTTCAAAACCTGGATGGGAAGACTCCCATCGACGTTGCCAAGCTCAACAACCAGGATGAGGTTCTCAAGTTGCTCGAGAAGGATGCCTTTCTTTAAATTACGTGGCTCCCATATACACATGGATTCTTGGTTCAAGTATGGTCATGTTTCACACCGGTTTTTTTTTTTTTTTTGTTTGGATGGCCGATACTCATACCAGGGCCTTACTGTTATATGCCTAATTGCTATCCTGTCTAGCTAGCCTGCTATTGTAGGGGCTGCTATTGTAACAGCCCTGTTATGGTGCACGGTGACTTTGTGTATTCCCACTTCATTTTACTTATGTTGAATCTCATATGCATGTTGTTTTCTAGTCATGTTGGATGTTATTAGTACTAAAGAGAGTGATATTATATCCCCCATAAATATTTGGGGCTCCCTCCATTTCGTGCACACCTGCAAATGCTTCCAAGTTGTACCCAATAAAAAAAATAGCATGAGACGTTTTGGATTCTTAGGAGAAATTGTTGGAACCGATTCTCATTTTTGCGAAGAGAAATAGTCTGACCTTGGATTCACCTAATTCTAGCTAGTTTTAAGTCCCAATAATTTTTTTCCTGTGAAAATAAGCTGATTCCTATGAAATTCATATATGGTTCCTGTGAAGTTCCTTAAAGAATCTAGCCAGCTAGCTAATGATTTTACAAAGTGATTATGAATTACTAGAGAAATGTTTCTAAAAAAACTGAAGTAAAAATGTTTCTATCATAATCTGAAACCCTATCAAAATACAGTAGTGACTAATATAGTAGTACTTTAAAAAAAACGGTGTGAAATGACCATTCATATATCGGCGCAGCTAGCGTCCGGATGTCCAGACAGACACCTGGACGCGGGTCCTGTTCGAGCGCACCCACTGCGCCCAGTCTCATCCCCACGTAATAGAAACAGGAGTGTGCTCGTCCCACCCGTGTCACCTCGCGGGTCCCATCCCCGCCGCACCTAGGTCACTCGCGGCATCCCGTCCCGGCTGTGCCCGCGTCACCCCGTAGCGTCCCATCTCCACCACGCCCTTTTCCCTGCCGCGACGCCCTATCTCTCGCCGCACCCTGTCCTCTGCCGCGCTCGGTCTCCACTGCGCCCCTTCTCCATATGCAACATATACAACGCACCTCTGAAACATGTTTACATAGCTATTACAACATATGCAATATTCAGATGAACTTTTGTCACATTTAGATAAAACACTTGAAACATACGTCTGAAACAGTTGAAACACTTGAAACATATATTTGCAACGTACGCTTGCAGCGCAACATCATCTTGATGCTTGGGCAAGTGGAGGCTCGCCACTTCGCCAGCATGCGGAGCTCGATGGCGGCAGTGGACGAGTGGAGGCTCGCTAGGCAGCGGCGTGCAAAGTTCCTCCCCTCGCCTGTTTGCTGGAGCATCTGTCGTGGAGGTCGACAGCAGCGGCATGCACGTGGAGCTCGCCAGCGCGGCCGTCACAACCTTCGCCCCCGAGTTCCACATTGAGCTTGTTGCAGATGGGCTCTTTCTCTCCGTGTTGCCGATGGGCTGTTTCTCTTGGTGTTGCACAAGAACAGAACGGATATGAGCGTGTAGGGAATGAGCGTCCGTCAGTCCAAACGCTCAAAGCATATCATTATCGTTCATATATCCCTATTAAGCATCCACGTGTATGGATAGAGGAGAAATACATTGAAACGACCATATCTCATCAATAGAGAAACATCGTCATAGAACGCATTCGCATTCCTCAATGTAGCGCCAGGTGGCAAATGAGTATCGTGAGGTGGCAATGATGTGTTGATGTGTGCACACTGCTGATTAGAAAGAGCTGACGTGGTGATGGCTATCAAGATCTCGAGAGTAACGACGTGTCACGCACGTGGCAGAATATGATGCTGACATATATGCACGTGGCAAAAAGAAAAAAAAATGGCCGCGTTAATTATGTATATAGGCAAGCGTGAAGGTGGAGAGAACTACTCCATGGTGATATTATGGCTCTGTTCGACTGACTGTATTTTTAGCTGATGCTGAAGCTGATACTGATTTATTATGAGAGAAAAACACTATTCCATAGCTAGCTGATTTTGACTAATAAACTCAGGTGAACAGAGCCTGTGATTCATTCAGCAGGAGTGACCGATGCAAACAAGCAACAAATCAACGGCTCAATGCCTCAATGAATGAATATCGGGCCGTGCGACGCATGTGTCAATCAAACGAAACAAGGCGGCGTGCATGCGTCCAACCTGTCTCCGCCTAGCCTGGCTCTAGTTGCCCAAGGTAACCTGGCTTGTACGCCAACCGGTCACGCCCAAAATGCGTGTGTACAGGATAACCTAAACTAGAGTCAGTCACATCCATTATTCCCGGCTCACCCGGTTTACCCTGCATCGTGCGTCAAGTAGAAGAACACCCGCGCATTGCTCCGTGTAAGGCCCTAGATGGCTAAAGGAGAGGTGAATAGCCTATAAAAAATTTTACAAATACTACTAAGCAAACTTATTAGAATAACAAACAGCGTAAAGCGAGTTTTGTTTAGCCAAAGGTTATGATGCAAGCCTCCTATCCACAAGTATAGTAGATTATGATCTCTAGTTCACACAAGAGCTAAGTCACTAATTTTACACTAGAGAGCAAGCTAACAACACTACTAGCAAAGCTACCACTAGAGCTACACAAGATAATCTAGTAAAAGTAAATGCGAGAGAGAGGATTGTGAATCTTATACCGACGGTGGAGTGAAGATGTTGCCAATCACCAAGATGATATACAATCAATCAATATTGACAACAACACAATATAAAGACCAATCACCGGGAGACAAGAGACACAATATTTTTGTTCACCCGATGTTCACTTGTGCACCGACAAGCTACGCCACCGGTTGTGTCGACCAACACTTAGATGGTTTCCCGGTGTGACCCTCAAGTCACTTGCCCCTCAAGGCACGCCCCGCAAGGCACCACAAGACACCACTCTCAAGTGAGGTAACCCAATGACACGCGCAATACACTAGAGTTGCTTTTGGCGTCCCGCCGAGGAAAGCACAAGAACCACTCACAATCAACCGGAGGTGGCCAAGAACAATCACCTTCTCTTGCCAACGCCTCCAACAATCTCCAAGCCGGCTAGGAGCGGTACTCTCTAAGAGTAACAAGAAATCCACCGGCTAAACCACCCACAAGTGCCACTAGATGCCCTCAAGCTATGCAATGCACTTTGGGATCACTCAATCTCACTTTTGATTTTCAATCAAGCAAGAGAGATGAGTGGGAGGAGAAGCTTTAGCTCAAAGGATGCACAAGAGTGTTAGAAATGCCAAGAGACCTCCCCAAGGGCCGGCCAACGAGTATTTATAAGCATCCCATACAAATAGAGCTGTTGCCACTCCACTAAGCAATTTTCGGGACGACCGGACGCGGTGGTCGAAACTGACCGGACGCGGTGGTCGAAACTGACCGGACACGGTGGTCAGTAGCGTGCTCCAACGGCTAAATTTTGCGCGTATAAACTTGTTTTGATCGGTCGCGGTGGTCACTAACGGGACCGGACGCGGTGGTCGCAGCGAAACAGCGAACAGAGAGGTTCCAGTAAGCTCCCGAAGTGACCGGACGCGTCCGGTCATCACTGACCGGACTCGCTGCAGCGTCCGGTCACTTTCGCCCACGAAAAACACTGACCGGACGCGGTGGTCACGAGTCCGGTCACAAACCACTCTTCGGTAAAACGGCGATATCTCTTAGCTCCGAACTCCGATTTCGATGATCTTGGACATTTTGGAAAGCTTACTCAGAGGGCTACACAACCCACTAAAGCACTTGATCCAGTTCATAATGGATCAAAGCAGTATTCCACTCCAAGAGCCATCATAGTGTCCGGACAACACCGAAAAACCTCTCTCTCTTCACCAAGTTGATCAAAATCAACTCCAACACCTTCTCCTTTGCAAATGTGCCAACACCATCAAGTGTACATCTCCATGTGCTTGTGTGTTAGCTTTTTCTCAATCATTTTCAAAGGTTTTCCAGTTAGCTTACTAGGCCCTTCATGCAATGCACTTCATGAATTCACCTAGTGGCACCCGTGCATCGAATAACCGATAAGACTTCCCCTCTTAATAGTTCGGCTATCGACCCTAAACCACTCACACCCTCTATGGTGTCTTGAGTATAAAACAAAATGGCCCTATGGTTATACCTTTGCCTTGAGCCCATTTTGTTTCTTCAAATGATATGATCCACTTCATATCATCACATGACCGTCTCGATCCATCGACCTTGACTTCACTTGCTCTTCACCGTTGCATCGGTCCGTCGGCGCCAAGTCTTGCTCAAGCTTCACCATCGCATGGTCCTTCGCTTCGAAGCCTCGACTAGCCCTTCACCTTCACAACCGGTCCATCGAGCCAAGCCTCATCTTGGTCTTCACCATTTTGGTCATATGAGTCAATGTCATGTCTCATATTCAATGACCACCTTTATCTAAATCATCCACTTAGATACAAAGGTTAGTCCTAGGTTTCATCAATTAGCCAAAACCAAACTAGGGACTTTCAATCTCCCCCTTTTTGGTAATTGATGACAACCCTCACAAAGATGATTTTGATAATAAAAGTTTTGAACTTGTCATACTTGTCCAATCATTTTGCTCATAAGTAAAGTTTGGACAATTATCACAAGCTCGGTTTTGGTAGCATTAGCTCCCCCTACATATGTGCATAGAGTTTGGATTGAAAGCTTTGCACATATGTATGGATAGAAGTGTTGGGAGAGTAATTCTACCAAAATGATGCTAAGGTGTAAGAAATGGACCTTTGAAGCGTGATACCAATCGGAGTTGCCTTTTACACCATCCTTAGCACCATGAGGTAACTAGACATCCATCAAAACTCAAGAACCCCGTGAGATCAACATTATATGTAAAGGTTCTTGGACCACTTGTAAAAACTTTAGGCATGTCTAGATACCATGTGTAAACTATTCCTATGCATGCTAGTAGATCATTTCATCATCCAAGATCTATACTAGCATTGCACCACACAAGCATGTTTATTGAATTTAAATACATGTGCAATGAGCAAGTCATATGAAAATGCACAAACAAATACAACAACTTTGTTTATGAGCTTGCTCCCCCTACTTGTGTGCATCAAAAATTTTATTTACCCCTTTATCATGTTGAATCATCTTTTTCTCTCCCCCGTTGTCAACAACTTACCCAAAAATGGGATCAAATTGTGGAGAGAAGAAAAAAAAAAGTTTGATGGAGTAGGTTAAAATTTATCAAATTTGGTTCAACCTAGAACACTTGCCAAAGATATTTAATTCGATTTGAACCAAAGACAAGCTTCTTCACACCTCCTAATAAGGGTTATCTTGCCTATGTTGAATTAAACACTTATAGCAAATCTTCTAGATTCAACACTAGGTGTGCAAGCTCACAAACATGTCATATGCCACCACTAGATCAAAACAAACATAGAGGCAATAGTGGTAACATATATCCATCAAATTCATTTGATTTATCATGAATGCTCATGCATACCACTTAATATGTCTACATGCTCTAGCAAGTCCTTAGCATAGGATGAATGACATGTCAATCAACTTTACCTTGCAATGTCGAAGGAGAGGCATGTCAATAAGTGGGTGGGGTGCATTCAACTCATGTTTGAGAAATCAAGAATGTTCAATTCATTCCTTAGCTTGCAAAACCTCTTTTCATCAAGTGGCTTAGTGAGAATATCGGCAAGTTGATCATCGGTGCCAACACTTTCAATGGCAATATCTCCCTTTTGTTGATGATCTCTAATGAAATGATGCCTTATGTCAATATGCTTTGTTCTTCCATGTTGAACCGGGTTTTGTGTCATCTTGATTGCACTTTCATTATCACATAGCAATGTCACATTCTTGAAGTTGAGACCATAATCCTTCAAAGTTGATTTCATCCATAGTAATTGTGCACAACAACTCCCCGCACTCACATATTCGGCTTTGGTGGTAGAGATTGCCACACTATTTTGTTTCTTTGAGGACCATGACACAAGTGATCTTCCAAGTAATTGACATGTGCCACTTGTGCTCTTTCTATTGATCTTGCAACCCCCATAGTCGGAGTCCGAATATCCAATCAATTCAAACTTTGACCCCTTGGGATACCATAGTCCAACATCTCTTGTTTGCTTCAAGTACCTCAATATTCTCTTTGCGGCCATGAGATGACTTTCTCTAGGTGAGGCTTGATATCTAGCACACATGCAAACACTAAACATGACATCCGGCCTTGATACGGTGACATAGAGTAGACTTCCAATCAAGGACCGATATTTCTTTTGATTCACCATTTTGCCATCAAGATCACTATCCAAATTTCCATTTTTACCCATTGGAGTTAAAATTGGCTTTGCATCTTGCATCCCAAACTTCTTCAACATGTCCCTTATGTATTTTCCTTGACTCACAAATATCCCATTCTTCAATTGCTTGACTTGGAGACCGAGGAAGTAACTAAGTTCACCAATCATAGACATTTCAAACTCTTTGGTCATCATAGCACCAAATTCTTCATAATAAGCTTGATCGGTTGATCCAAAGATGATGTCATCAACATATATTTGCACAATGAATAAATCATTTCCAATCTTCTTGGTGAATAGAGTTGTATCAACCTTGCCCATCTTGAATCCCTTAGAGAGAAGGAAATCCCTTAGCCTCTCATACCATGCTCTAGGTGCTTGCTTTAAGCCATATAAAGCCTTCTTCAACTTGTACACATGGTTGGGTTTCTTGTCATCTTCAAATCTGGGCGGTTGCTCAACGAAGACTAACTCATTGATAATCCCATTGAGAAATGCACTTTTGACATCCATTTGATATAGTTTGATGTTGTGTGCACAAGCATAAGCCAATAGAATCCTTATTGCCTCCAATCTTGCCACGGGAGCATATGTCTCATCATAGTCAAGACCTTCAACTTGAGTGTAACCTTGAGCAACTAGTCTTGCTTTGTTTCTCACTACAATGCCATCTTGATCTTGCTTGTTTTTAAACACCCACTTGGTTCCAATCACATTGTAGTCATTTGGCCTTTCTACCAACTCCCAAACATCATTTCTTGTGAAATTGTTAAGCTCTTCTTGCATAGCCATGATCCAATCGGCATCCCTCAAAGCTTCTTCTATCTTCTTTGGTTCTATGGTTGACACAAATGATGCATGCTCACAAAACATAGCCAATCTTGATCTTGTTTGCACACCACTTCTAATATCACCAATAACACTATCAATGGAGTGATCTCTTGCAACATGTTGTGGTTGGAGTACTTGCACTTGATTGCTTGAGCTTGGTTGATCACTTGATGTATCTTGATGAGATGTACTAGCACCAAGATCTTGCACTTGAGAGTCACTAGCTAGCTTGAATGGAGAATTTAGCACTTGATCTTTATCATCATCTTGAATATCAATTATTTGCTTTGCTCTAATGTCCCCAATGTCCATGTTCTTCATTGCTTCCACTAATTGAGTTCCACCAACATCATCTAGATTCTCTTCTTCATCTTGTGACCCATTGGTTTCATCAAATTGCACATCATGGACTTCTTCTAGAATGCCACTTGAGTTGTTCCAAACTCTATAAGCTTTGCTTGTAGTTGAATAACCAAGTAGGAACCCCTCATCACATCTTTTGTCAAACTTCCCCAATCTAGTGCCCTTCTTCAAGATATAGCATTTGCAACCAAATACCCTAAAGTAAGAAATATTGGGCTTTCTTCCATGAAGTAACTCATATGGGGTCTTCTCTAGCAATGGATGACAATATAGTCTATTGATGTAGTAGCAAGCGGTATTGATTGCTTCATCCCAAAAAGATTGACTCACATTGTACTCATGAAGCATTGATCTAGCCATATCAAGCAATGTTCTATTTTTCCTCTCAACTAGGCCGTTTGATTGTGGAGTGTACTTGGCCGAGAATTGATGTCCAATGCCATAGTGATCACAAAGTTCTTCAATTCTTGTATTCTTGAACTCACTTCCATTGTCACTTCTCACTTTCTTGATTCTAATCTCAAACTCATTGTGAACTCTAGTGAGAAATGTCTTGAAGGTGTCAAACACTTCACTTTTGTTATTTAGAAAGAATACCCATGTGAATCTTGTGAAATCATCCACTATGACAAAGCCATACTTGTTGCCGCCTATGCTTGTGTATGTTGTTGGTCCAAATAGATCCATGTGCATCAAATCAAATGCTTTGCATGTGCTCATTGTACTCTTCTTTGGATGTGAGCTTACAACTTGCTTCCCGGCTTGACATGCACTACAAAGTTTATTCTTCTCAAATTCAACATCTTTCAAACCATTGACAAGATTGTGAGTTGTAAGCTTCTTCAATTGTTTCATGCCAACATGACCAAGCCTTCTATGCCAAAGCCAACCCATGCTTGATTTGGAGATTAAGCAAGTTGTCAAAGAAGTTTCTCTAGCATTGAAGTCAACTAGGTAGAGATTCTCATATCTAAAACCCTTGAATGCCACATTTGAACCATCCACACTAATAACTTCCACATCATCAACCCCAAAAATGCATTTGTAGCCTAGATCACATATTTGTGCCACGGATAGAAGATTGAAATCCAAGCTTTCAACTAGCAACACATTGGAGATACTCATGTCATTTGATATTGCAATCTTTCCCAAGCCAATAACCTTGCCTTTCTTGTTATTGCCAAATGTGATAGAATCAACACCACTATCATTGTCATTGATTGAGTCAAACATTCTTGATGTACCGGTCATGTGTTGAGTGCACCCACTATCAATAATTCAATGCCTTCCTCTGGCTTTGTAATTGACCTACAAGCAAATCAATGAAGCTTAGGTACCCACTTTTGCTTGGGTCCTTGTAGGTTAGTAACTAAGCTCTTTGGTACCCAAATAGCCTTCTTCTTTGGGCCCACAATTGGCGTACCAATAAACTTAGCTTGCACACCCTTCACACTCGTGGTAAGCACATAGCAAGAATCAAAAGGTATAGCATTAACAAGGTTCTTGCTTTGGTTCTTTTTATTGCAATTATGCTCTAGGTGCCCAACTTGCTTGCATCTATTGCAAAATCGACCATTGCCCTTCACAAAGCTAGGCTTTGGAGTTGCAAAGGCCGACTTGCCTTTCTTGGGGGTGTAGTCCAATCCCTCTTTGTTAAGAGAGAACCTTTGGCTACCCAAGCACTTAAGCAAGCGGGCCTCACCACCATAGGCCTTGCCTAGGGCGTGAGTGAGCTCATCCACCTCTCTCTTGAGAGTCTCATTCTCAACCATTAGTGAGGCATCACAAGTGAAACCATCACCGGTAGTGGAGGTAGAGTTGGTGGTGGTGGATGAAGAGCTACAAGAAAGGTTAGCATTTGACATGATGATAGGTTCATTAAAGGATTCATCAATTATATCACATGTAACACCTATATCACATGATACAACAACCTCCCTTTTTGCTTGTTGCTCAAGTAGCAATGAGTGAGCTTTTTCAAGCTTGGAATGAGCCTTACCAAGATCCTCATGGTCTTCCACTAGACTCTCATGAGTGGTCTTAAGCTCACTAAGGACTTTCTCAAGTATTGCTACTTTCATTGAAAGCTTCTTACACTCCTTGTCCTTGGCAATGGCTATGTCTCTAGTTTGTTGCATCAAGTCATATAGTTGTTCTTTAGTTGGTTCATCATCATCTTTTTCATTTTCATTATCACTATCATGAACATATTCCATTTCACTTTCGTTATCACTCTCATCATATAATACCTTAGTTTCCTTGGCCATGAAGCATGAAGAGGATGAACCAAATAGTGATGGCTTCTTGTTGATAGCAATAGAAGCAAAAGCCTTGTTAGATGATGATTCTTCATCTTCTTCATCATCACTTTCCCAAGTGACCACATAGGCACCATTTTTGCCTTTCTTGAATGTCATCTTGGCTTCTCTCTTCTTCTTCTCGAACTTGTCCCTCTTGTTGTTCTTCTTCTTGTCATAGGGACATTCGGATTGAAGGTGTTCGGTGCTATCACAATTGAAGCACTTCCTTTGTTGCTCATTTCTTTTGAAGTTGTTATTTCTCTTCTTAAAGCCTCTTCTCTTGATGAACATGTGACCCATCTTCTTGACTACAAGAGCAAGTGCCTCATCATCAATTTCAAATTCCCCATCTTCATTGTTATCTTCTTCTTCTTCAATGATGGTAGCTTTGCCCTTGGAGGAGGTGGCCTTGAATGCCACGGTCTTCTTCTTCTTCTCATCTTCCACCTTCTCCTTGTCATCAACATCTTGATCATATTTGTCATAGGTCAATACTTCACTAAGCAAATCATTAGGCTTCATTGCTTCAAGCCCATCTCTTTGCAATATCATGATCAACATCTTGAATCTTCTAGGTAAGCTCAATAAGAACTTGTGACAAAAATCTTGATCTTGAGTCTTGTGCCCTAAGCTCTTGAGATCATTGACTATCACTTGCAATCTATGAAACATTTCAATGATTGTTTCATCATCCTTTTTCTTGAAGTTCTCAAACTCACTCTTGAGCCCATATAGCTTGGCACTCTTCACAACCTTAGTGCCTTCATATGTCTCACTCAACCTTGTCCATACTTCACTAGCCAATTCTAAATCCTTGATGCCCTCAAACACTTTTGTGTCAATACCATTGTAGAGTGTATTGAGAGCCATTCTATTGCATGTTCTATTTGCTCTATCTTCATCGGTGAGATGATCGGGATCAATGATAGCAAAATCATTCTCGGTGACTTGCAATACTCTCTCATGAATAGAACCAAGGTACATTGTCATTTTTCTCTTCCAATGAGCAAAAGAACTAACACCATCAAAGAACGGTGGCTTGCCCCCAACATGATTGAACACAATTTGAGCCATTTTTCACACCGAAGGATGTTAAGCCTTGATTGAAACGGTGACCACGGCTCTGATACCACTTGTAAGGTCCTAGATGGCTAGAGGAGGGGTGAATAGCCTATAAAAAATTCTACAAATACCACTAAGCAAACTTATTAGAATAACAAACGGCGTAAAGCGAGTTTTGCTTAGCCAAAGGTTGTGATGCAAGCCTCCTATCCACAAGTCTAGTAGATTATGATCTCTAGTTCACACAAGAGCTAAGTCACTAATTTTACACTAGAGAGCAAGCTAACAACACTACTAGCAAAGCTACCACTAGAGCTACACAAGATAATCTAGTAAAAGTAAATGCGAGAGAGAGGGTTATGAATCTTATACCGACGGTGGAGTGAAGATGTTGCCAATCACCAAGATGATATACAATCAATCAATATTGACAACAACACAATATAAAGACCAATCACCGGGAGACAAGAGACACAATATTTTTGTTCACCCGGTGTTCACTTGTGCACCGACAAGTTACGTCACCGGTTGTGTCGACCAACACTTAGATGGTTTCCCGGTGTGACCCTCAAGTCACTTGCCCCTCAAGGCACGCCCCGCAAGGCACCACAAGACACCACTCTCAAGTGAGGTAACTCAATGACACGCGCATTCCACTAGAGTTGCTTTTGGCGTCCCGCCGAGGAAAGCACAAGAACCTCTCACAATCAACCGGAGGTGGCCAAGAACAATCACCTTCTCTTGCCAATGCCTCCAACAATCTCCAAGCCGGCTAGGAGCGGTACTCTCTAAGAGTAACAAGAAATCCACCAGCTAAACCACCCACAAGTGCCACTAGATGCCCTCAAGCTATGCAATGCACTTTGGGATCACTCAATCTCACTTTTGATTTTCAATCAAGCAAGAGAGATGAGTGGGAGGAGAAGCTTTAGCTCAAAGGATGCACAAGAGTGTTAGAAATGCCAAGAGACCTCCCCAAGGGCCGACCAACGAGTATTTATAAGCATCCCATACAAATAGAGCCGTTGCCACTCCACTAAGCAATTTTTGGGACGACCGGACGCGGTGGTCGAAACTGACCGGACGCGGTGGTCGAAACTGACCGGACGCGGTGGTCGAAACTGACCGGACGCGGTGGTCAGTAGCGTGCTCCAACGGCTAAATTTCACGCGTATAAACTTGTTTTGATCGGACGCGGTGGTCACTAACGGGACCGGACGCGGTGGTCGCAGCGAAACAGCGAACAAAGAGGTTCCAGTAAGCTCCCGAAGTGACCGGACGCGTCCGGTCATCACTGACCGGACTCGCTGCAGCGTCCGGTCACTTTCGCCCACGAAAAACACTGACCGGACGCGGTGGTCACGAGTCCGGTCACAGACCACTCTTCGGTAAAACGGCGATATCTCTTAGCTCCGAACTCCGATTTCGATGATCTTGGACATTTTGGAAAGCTTACTCAGAGGGCTACACAACCCACTAAAGCACTTGATCCAGTTCACAATGGATCAAAGCAGTATTCCACTCCAAGAGCCATCCTAGTGTCCGGACAACACCGAAAAACCTCTCTCTCTTCACCAAGTTGATCAAAATCAACTCCAACACCTTCTCCTTGCAAATGTGCCAACACCATCAAGTGTACATCTCCATGTGCTTGTATGTTAGCTTTTTCTCAATCATTTTCAAAGGTTTTCCAGTTAGCTTACTAGGCCCTTCATGCAATGCACTTCATGAATTCACCTAGTGGCACCCGTGCGTCGAATAACCGATAAGACTTCCCCTCTTAATAGTTCGGCTATCGACCCTAAACCACTCACACCCTCTATGGTGTCTTGAGTGTAAAACAAAATGGCCCTATGGTTATACCTTTGCCTTGAGCCCATTTTGTTTCTTCAAATGATATGATCCACTTCATATCATCACATGACCGTCTCGATCCATCGACCTTGACTTCACTTGCTCTTCACCGTTGCATCGGTCCGTCGGCGCCAAGTCTTGCTCAAGCTTCGCCATCGCATGGTCCTTCGCTTTGAAGCCTCGACTAGCCCTTCACCTTCACAACCGGTCCATCGAGCCAAGCCTCATCTTGGTCTTCACCATTTTGGTCATATGAGTCAATGTCATGTCTCATATTCAATGACCACCTTTATCTAAATCATCCACTTAGATACAAAGGTTAGTCCTAGGTTTCATCAATTAGCCAAAACCAAACTAGGGACTTTCACTCCGGCAACTACTGATTTGAAATAAAATTTAACTATTTATACAATTGTTAAGAAGAGATTAACTATTATAAACTAATATTTATGGATAGCATGGCACGCTAATGTGGACAACTAAATGTATGTTAGTGAATGATGTGTCTCTTTGACGTGGATATCATAATTGCTTGAGCCAGTGAACTTTAATTGCAAGTGATAGTAGACTGCTGAGGTGCACACCATGCATGCAAGTGATTGTGGATTGCTGAGGTGAAAACCTTGCATGTCAAGAAAAATTATTAGTGGGATTTTGCTTTATAAGAGTATAGATCCCTTTTTTTAGAGCAAACTACGGCGAGGAGAGTCCCGTCCGGATAGTATTGATTTATCATCAACAACCTCGTTTTTAGAGAACAAGGTGAAATAAAACCTGTCGTCCGGTTAATTCTGGAAAACCGAATTAAAACTAAAAAATAGTAGCCCAGCGTAAGGGCTATTGTAGCATGTCTGAAAGTCCTAGCGTAAGGGCTATTGTAGCATGTCTGAAAGTCCTATGTTTGGTGTTGGTAATTAGTGATAATGCCTAAGTGTTAATCATATGCATAAGAATGTGTGTAGCAATGATGATTGGCACGAGACATGGTGAAGCATGGTGATCAAGTAATGTGATGATGAAGTGCTTACCATGATGGAGTTGGATATAGGTGCAAAGTCAAATCATGGAGCCCAAGGCAAAAGTATATGATAGGGCCTTTTATTTTGCATCCAAGACACCATAGAGAGTGTGAATGGCTTATGATCGATAGCCGTACTGTAAAGAGGAGAATTTCTGGGGCTATTGATCACTTAAGTGCCACTAGATGAAGATTTATTTGCATATGCATTTAGATCTAGTGGAGAGCTAACTTAACTCCTCAAAAATGATTGTGAAAATGCTAACACACATGCACATGGTGATGTACACTTGGTGATGTTAGCACATTTGCGAAGACGGTGGAGTTTGAGCGGTAGAGAGGGGTTTGGGTTACTCTCTCTCCCGCCGAGCTTGCGATGCGGGATTCAGCGCTTTTCGGGAAATGAAACGCCTATTTTTCACTATGCCGGACGCGAAGAAACGGAGGCGAACGGAGGTCACAGAGGTGACCGGACGCTGAACCGGACGCGGTCTCTGTTTGATCGGACACGTCTGGTCAGTGCTCAGTGCTTGCGCGCATCTCGGTCTTCTGATCGGACGCGGTGGCGCGTCCGGTCACGCGTGGGAGGCTTACTGGAAACGACCGGACGCTGGCACTGTGGCGTCCGGTTCGTCTAGCGTGCGCGTCCGGTCACTGACTCGCTGGAGCGCTGCTCGGCTTGACCAGCGCGTCCGGTCAGTCACGGGACCTGCGTGTCCGGTCGTGCTTCGCGCATGGGTGGTGTGCGCACCTGCGCGTCCGGTCAATTCGACCAGCGCGTCCGGTCAGCGCGATTGCAGCAGAATCGAGTGCCTAACGGCTAGTTCTTGTTGGGGACGTCTATAAATACTCGTTGGCCGGCTCTTTGGAGCCTCTCTTGACTTGTTGATCATCCTAGCACTCCTATAAGCTGAGCACTCGCCCTCCACTCTTTTCTCTTACTTGTTTGCCTAATCAAAGCGAGATTGAGTGATCTTAAGTGTATTTGCTTGTGAGTTTGCATCTAGTTGGCACTTTGGTGTTCATTTGTTGCGGGATTCTTGTTTCTCTTGGTGGTTGCCGCTACCTAGACAGCTTGGAGCAGCGGTGGAGGTCCGGCACGTGTTGGTGATTGTTCGTGGCTGGTTCCGGTGAGCTTGTTGTGAGGGGTTGTTGTGGTTCCCCGGCGGAGCGCCGAATTCCAACTCTAGTGGATTGCTCGTGTCAGAACTTCTCAGTAGGTTCTTCTGGCGCCTTTTGAGAGGCTTGATGTGTGATACCGATTAGCTACCGAACCGCGTGGTGTAGGGGGACACAACGGGGACTAGCGTGCCGGCAAGCACGTGAACCTCGGGATAAATCATCATGTTTTCACTTCATTGATTGTGATTGATTTGTCTCGGTGGTTTGGTTATTTTGGATATTATCTTTTGGATATTGATTGGTTGGCTCAATTCATCGCCCCTCGGTGAAATCTCTCGTATCTCTAACTTGCATTACATTTCAAGTAATTACTTGTTTGCTCTTGCTAACTTGTTTAGTTGTCGCTCTTGCGGTTTGACTTGTACGGTTGAGTGAAATATTTTAGAATTGTCATTTGGATAGGTGACTTGCAACACCCCATAGACTAGGCAAAACTCGCTTCTCGCTATTTGTTATATTGATAAACTTGTTTAGCATACTTTGTAGGAATTTTTATTAGGCTATTCACCCCCCCCCCTCTAGCCATCAAGACCTTTCAATGTCCACAAATACAACAATAAGGAAAGAAAAAGAAAAACTACAACACCAAGGAGTTATACATTATTAATTTTTTTTAGGGAACTAGTGCGTTGTACTTGTACATGCATGCGGCGGTTCCGTGTTACCCGGCCGGAGAGGGTGGCGGCCGACGCAGCTATGCGGCTGCTGCGTGCAGCCGGCGCATCGATACCCCTCTAGAAGGGTTTCTATGGGATGGCAGGGCAGCGACGACGGCGGTGACAGCAAGCTAGGGTCCAGGGTCTTGGCCTGACATTGTGCTGGGGACTCCTTGGACGAAAGCCTTGGCAACAGTGATGCTTGTAGGCGTCACTTTCCCTGTTGAGGGCGTCGTGTTCCCTAGCACTGTCTTCCACAGGTGAAAACTCGGTCCATCTTGGACGAGCAATGGTGACGTTCCCGACGTCATGCCCTTCCTGAAGGCGTCGCTGTTGGAATTCGTCTCGGCCACAATATCGCCTTTGCGTGATGCTCTTTGCTTCTTGGCGCCCAGTCCGCGTGTGGAGGGGGATTTGCAACGTGAAGTTGGAGCTCTTGCGCCAGGGGATGTGGCTCGGCAACGATGACATGAAGCGATCCCCCCTTCTTCGTTGACTGGATTGCTTTGGAGGTCTGGTAGAAGCCGGAGGCGGGGCGAAAGATCAAGATAGGAAGTCAGATCTGCTCTTTGGGGGTTTTTAGCTTGGCAACGATGACCTTTGCGGCCTCTCGCTTCGGACCGTCTGCCTATCTTCGTTAGGATCGTCTGGGGTCTGCTATAGGAAGTCGGAGCTGCTGGCTACTTTGCAACCATGCTCTACAATGATGACTCATGGCAATTTTGTACTCTTCTGCGTCACGTGGGTGGGTCTGCACTTCGTGTGTCCTGTGTTTGGCATCACGTTGGGCAATCCTTCTTGTGCATAAATTTATTTCATCTTAATTGAGCGGCAGAGCTCCTACCTTTATTTTAATAAAAAAGGATGAAGGTTCCAGGTGGTTATGGTATGACAGAATTAGTTTTTTTTATATATCTTTATCAGTATCTCTGTCTTTAAAATTGTTTGTGACTTAATTAAGTTGCATTGCATTACATTAAAACAGCATACTTACGAGACTTTATCACTGAATCTGTCGTTTGTGACATAAGTCACCATGCATTATACTTCCTTCGCTTTTTTTCATATGTCGTATTTGATCAAACACTTCTATGTTTGACCATTAATTTTTAAAATTCTATGTACTTTCACAAAACGTCAATTGTATATCATGAAAGTATTTCTCATGGTGAATCTATACTACAAAGGAGCGTAGAAATTGAAAATATGTTACACCCAAAAAAAATTATACCCACCTAATGGCTGAACTGTTGATGTCTTAATCTCTTCAAATCTAATGGTTAGTTTTAATCTGAGAGTGGGCCCACAGAAGATCTTACATGTAAGATCTTACACGTTAGTTCACGTTTCTCCCTCGATGTGGTCTTTTTCCACCGACGGTGGTGCTTACCCGCCCGCTGTACCCGCCGCAATTTCGCGCCACGCTATCCCCACCGCGAAACGTCGCGTCCCACTGTCGATGTGTCATACGGAGGATAGGTGCCGGCGGCACCGTCTCCTCCCGAACGTCCAGAGGCAGGAGTTCCTAGCAAGCCTCCTCTACGTGACCTAACTAAGTCTGGGCACAAAACCCGATACCCGAACCCCGAACCCGAAATACCCGTACCCGAACCCGAAAAACCCGAACCCGCAGTACCCGAAGTCTAATTCGGGTAGTGAATGCTATTACCCGAATTTATTTCGGGTAAATCGGGTAGTATGCCCCGGTACCCGATCTACCCGAATTTTTATTTTTTTCAAATATGCTGCTGTGACCACTGCCTAGATTTGAAGCATCATTTTTTATTGCACAGTATGGACGATGGATGGTCTATGGAGGACTGGAGCTTGATGCCTTGATTCCTGCCACTGGAGTACTGGACTGTCTGGAGCTGGAGTATGGAGAACTGGAGTCAACCATCATTCTGTTCTGTCTTAGTGTCTTCGTCTAAACTCTAAATTAGTGCTTTTGTTGAATGTCGAGTATCAGTACCTTAAGTCTTGAACGTTTGAACCCGTTGGCTGTCGTAGTTTACAGTACTTGCTTGCATGTTGCATTCGCACAAGAGACAAGACTATTTAGTATTATTGTGTTGCAGTTTGGCACCTGTGGTTGAAAAGTTTTATAAAAATCTGTCCAGTTCTAGTTCTTCGTAAAAATATGTGTTCTTTGAGTGTTCACTGTCATTTTATATATTTCGGGTAAATCGGGTAATACCCGAACCCGAACCCGAAATTGCGGGTAGTGTTTTTTTTGTCTCTAATCGGGTAACAATTTTCAATACCCGAATTTTCCAAAACCCGAATTACCCGACCCAAACTTTTCGGGTAACCCGAACGCCCAGGCTGAGACCTAACCGCTCGCACGCCCTCGCGGTCTCTCGTCGCCCCGTGCGAGAGGACACCGGCGGCAGCAGCGGGACAATGCGGTGGCAGGGGGAGGTCTGGAGGCGGCGTGGTCTCTCGTCACACGGCCCTCGCGGTCTCTCGTCGCCCCGTGCGAGAGGACGCCGGCGGCAGCAGCGGGCCAGTGCGGTGGCAGGGGGAGGTCTGGAGGCGGCCCTCTTCTCTCGTGGCAGCGACGAGCGACAGTCTCTGCCGCCCTACGCCAGGTGCCCCAGGTCTTCTTCGGTCAGCCGACGCCTGCAGAAACTCTATCGGTAGGTGATCCTTGACGACAAGTTCATACTTCGTATCTAGCACTCTTGCCTGTGCCCGAACAACTGCATTGCAGGAGGCCACCCCGGCAACTGCGCCCTCGCCCCGTGCCTCCGGCGTTGGCGCTCCGGCCACGTGCCTCCGGCGGACGCGTCCCGGTCCCGGCCACGTCCCGGCGGCTGCGCTCTGGCCTCGCGCCCTCAATAGCCGCACCCCGGACTCACTTCCTGGAAACGCGTCCCGGCCCTGCGTCCTCGGCGGCCGCGTCCCCACCATGCGTGCTCGACGGCCGCGTCCCCACCCTACGTGATCGACGAGGACTAAAACGCCCTGACGATGCTTACCCACGCTCGCCTGCACGCAGCCGTCCACCGCGCCGTCTGCAGCAGGCGAGAGCAGTCCACAGTGCCGTCCGCAGCAGGCGAGAGCAGCAGGCGCCTGAAACTTAAGCAACCCATTCAATTCCCTGCATGTGCAGAAGATTCATGAACCATCAGTATTTTCAATTAGAATTCTTACGCCGAAGTTGACCATGATGCCCATATGCAGACTCGAAAAGATGATAATGCTGGTACTACTGATAATGCTTGATCTTAGTTTGTGCGATGCTTTATGTGGTCTGAAATATACTCTATAGCAATTTCTCTTTCCTCCATTGTCTCTATTTTTTAAATTTGCATAAAAAGTGAATTGTGCTTGGCATAGGCTTACTGGATCATTCTATTCATGTGTGCTTATATATCCTTTAGGGAGGATCGAGAGGCTGCAGGCTCTGGGGGTCTGTGGAGCTTTAAACTTTTAACTGTGGCCAGTTCTCCAGTATGCAACCGTAGCACATTTCGGCTGTAAGTCCACTGTCTCTACTTGGTAGCCATGTCCTCAGGAGGTTCAGAATGTTGTAAGGCTTTGATGATTGTGTGACTTGCTTCTGGCATCATCCAAGCTTAGTTGACACACCACTAATATGGCCTTTGGTACACTGCAAATAAGAATAGCAGCAAGTGCTTACACAGAGCTTGATCATGTGACAAGCATGTTCAAATTAAAAATGTTGTTTGCTTCTTGTTATTTTTAAACCCGTCAGTACAGATTGGAAACTCTGCTAATAGCACAACTTAAGGTACTCATAGCATTCTTCCACCCATTTTTAGAGAGAACTAGGGAACAACCAAGGAAATTCAGATACACATGTAAAGTCAACAAGTTTCAAGCTATCTAAGTGCTTGAGGCAGGGAGCAGCAGCAACCGAAAATAAAAAATGTGCAGCAAGAAAGCATAAATGTCTAATCTACAAGCAACTTGAGTTTGCAGTCAGATCTTGGAATGAATGTAATTTGCCTGAAATTACCTGTGCTCAGGAAAATGAACGTATCAAGTTTAAAGCACTCTATTTTCATGTATGCCGTTTTAGTTTGGTTCAGCTTCTCGTGGCTTCAAATTTACTGAACCTGAACTGTGTTGCTGAAATTTTTGTTACCCTCTTGTAATTTTGACATGCCACATTTGTACAGTCAGTTATGGAATAAAAGTGTGTACATAGGCTGTGGGCAACTAACTCTTAGTTTTATAGATTCAAAAAAAAAACACTCTTAGTGTGCAGTTATTACTGGATTCGTCTGAATGACATCTCTAAGGAAGCATACTCCATGTATGGTTAGAGATATTTGGAGATGGAAACAAACCCTACAGATAATCTAGAGATAGAACAATTTCATTTAGGTTGTTAACGAAACTCTGCATGTGCAGAAGATTTTAAATTGGAAATTCGTTTCAAGAATCGTGCCAGATTTTATTGAAGATATTTGACACTGCACCTGTTTATCACCTGTCGCGCGGCATATTTCTTTCTTCAATACAGTGTCCATTTATGTCCATTTGACCTGTAAACATAATGTCTGCACGTGCAGAAGATTTTAGATTGGAAATTTGTTTCAAAACACCCCAGCGGCTGCTGTACGTAGAAACTGAGCAGCCACTGCTGCAAAAAGTCAGTCAGGGATAAAATTGATGCTTTCCTGCTTTAAATAATGTGTGAAGATCAGTGATAAGCAATATTTATTTTGTACATATCATAACAATGCTATTATCTGCCATTTATTAATTTTTGCCAATTGAAGATGTATCACCTGTCGCATGGCATATTTCTTTCTTCAATACAGTGTCCCTTTAATGATTGCAGTGCTCCAACCGAAATATTGTTATGACTTCGACCAAGAGATCAGATGGTAATCTGCCCACAAGACCACATGGCGATATGTCATCGGCTAAAAGGAAATTTAAAGCACAAACTACTAATTTAAAGACTTGTGATAAAGATGATGAAAGCCGAGCTAGAAATCGAGAATATCAGCGTAACTACCGTGCAAGGCAACGGGCCAAGGTTGATGCTATCCAAAATAAACAGCCTGACGCAAGTGCTATAATCAACAAGGTTTGATAATAAGCAATGTTACTACAATACTATTTGTATGTGTATATAGGTGTTGAACATACTTGTTTAAAATTTTAATCTTTGATCTTTACATATTTACAGGTGAGGACACTGATATAACTCCAATAATGAATAATCTAGAGAATCTAGATTCTACTGATGTAATGACTTGTGAAAAAGAAGATGAAAGACGGGCTAGAAACCGAGAATATCAACGCAAGTACCGTGCAAGGTTACTTGCAAAAGCTGATGGTAACAAAAAAGAACAACCTGATCCAAACGTAGCAAAGCAACAAGGTCTGATTATAAATAATGTTACTACATTACTATTATATGTTATAGATGTTGAACATACTGGTTTACAGGAGATGACACATAAAAGCACATGATGGCTACTTGGAGAATATCAATCCAGTAAAATATAAGAGGCAACGTCAAACAAAACATACTGGTGTGATTTTTAATGATAAAGAGGCAGAAAGACGGGCTAGAAATCGAAAATATCAGCGTAGCTATCGTGCAAAGTTTAGCCGTTCTAAAAAATTGGCATCATGTGGTATGCTTATTTCCACCAAGTTCATAAACTATCTATTGTGTTGGCTCACTTAACATTATAGATATCAAAATTAACAGCGCAAGTTGGCAATGCTGTTGAAGACTATGATTCTGGTATTTGGGAACCAGAAGATCCAGTGCATGGAATTTAAGGTAAAAAAAACACATTAAATTTGCATTATCAATATTTTTTGATTGCAAATAACTTTTTGCAAGAGAAAATGATTTAGATCAACATAACCCTGAAGAAGATCTATCAAACATTTATGAGGATGATGAAGCTAGAGTGTTTCACGATAGAGGTAATCTCTTTTGCAATTGATGACAGACAAGTATCCTTCATCATAGATGAATTTCCATGACAAATGAATAATGCTTCATCATGCAGATTTTCAATACGAGTATTCTATAGAACCCACGACAAAAATGAATGGTCATGATCATTATGAGTTTGTGTATGCGGATCTTCCAAAGGCCCATCATGTATTGAAAAAAGTGTAGAATTGTTTTTATTGTCGCGCAAAGAGATTTGAAGGTGAAGGTCCTGCATTTTGTTGTCGGAATGGACGGGTTAGTTTATTTATACCAAAGGTGCCGAATGAGCTCCATCGATTGTTCACAAGTTAAACTGATAGGGATGCAAAGTATTTCAGAAGGAACATTCGTTACTTCAATTCACACTTTTCTTTCACCAGTATGGGGGTTTCCATTGACTGTAGTTTGGCAATAGCGAAAGGTACTGGCATTTATATATTTAAAGCTCACGGCCAAATATATCACAAGTTGGATCAACTTGTACCTGATAATCGGGGACCACGCCATATGCAATTGCACTTTTATGACACAGATGAGACTATGTGTCATAGGATCAAAAGGTCTCCACACCTTGACACTCATGTGATCTGCTCCATATTGAACATCATGCAAGCAATCCATATGTCCAAGTATTTAAGAGTCTTGGCACTCTTTCCAACTTGGATAGCTACCGTATTGCGCTAAATACAAGTATTTCTGTTGACTAGAGAAGATATAATGCACCTGCAATGGAACAAGTTGCTGCTATATGGTTTGATGGAAATGACCCACAACAAAGGTTTGAGCGAAGCATAGTCATTTACAGTAAAGAAAATCAACCTCATTATATAAGGCCATACTATGGATGCTATGATCCATCAGCATACCCTATATTCAACCCTAATGGTGAAACAGGTTGGGAGGATAAGAAGATTTTATATCAAGACTCACCTCCATATAAACCAAAGAGGAAATATACTAAACATGCACTAAAAGGTGACTTTATTTTGTTATTTGCATACATAATCCCAAAAAGCTTTTTGCATTCTTAAACATTGTATTTACCTTAACATCACAAATGCCAATTTGATATGTCACTAAACATTATTAAAAAGATTAAAGCTTCTTATTCATCATTTTGACATGACCCTAACACTTTATTTGATTAGATGAGGTGTCAAGAGACCATTATAGAGAGCTTACAGAAGAATTGAAAATTGGATATGAAGAAGAACATTTGAAAATGATAGAAACACTAAATGTTGAGCAGAGAGTTAGGCTCGATTTGATTATGAATCATGTGGATAAGAAAGTTGGCTAGGTATTTTTTGTTGATGGACCAGGAGGAACCGAGAAGACATATTTGTATAAGGCTTTGCTTGCAAAGGTGCGCTCCATGAATCTCATAGCAATTGCTATAGCCACATCTGGTATTGCAGTAAGTATCATGCCCGGCGGATGCACTGCACACTCCCGCTTCAAGATTCCCATCAAGCTAGATAATAACACTATGTACAGCTTTACCAAGCAGAGTGGTACTGCAGAATTGCTTCGCAGGGCTGCCTTGGTCATATGGGATGAAGTAGCCATGACAAAGAGACAAGCAGTAGAAACACTTGACAGAACATTGCAAGATATAATGGGTTGCAATCAACCTTTTGTGGTAAGGTCACGTTGTTCGGAGGTGACTTCAGGCAAGTTCTTCCCATTGTGGTACGAGGAACAAGAGCACAGATCACTGATGCTACTTTACTGAAGTCATATATATGGGACAATGTAAGGAGGATTCAGCTTACCCAAAACATGGGAGCTAAAAATGATACTTGGTTCGCAGAGTATCTGTTAAGAATTGGGAACGGAACTGAAAAAACATTTGGTGACAATTATGTACAATGGCTCGATGATATCATCGTGGAATGGAGTCAAGATTCCACTAAGAATGGAAACAAAATAGGTTCAAAAGATAATTCAATTGCCAACCTTATTAGACAGGTGTTTCCCAAACTCGAGACAAATTGTACCTCTGCAGATTATATGCAGGAACGTGCGATTCTTTCAACTACAAATGAGCATGTTGATGCAGTGAATGCAATAATGATCGAGAGGTTTCCTAGAAATGAGAAGGTATACTACAGCTTTGACTTAGTGGATGATGATACAAGGAATAATTACCCTCTTGATTTTCTAAATTCTATTACACCTAATGGGTTGCCTCCTCATGAGCTTAAGGTTAGAAAAGACTACGCTGTTATCCTACTATGTAATCTTGATCCTCACAATGGTCTTTACAACGGCACTAGGTTGGTCATTAGAGGATTCCAGAACAATACAATTGATGCTAAAATAGTTAATGGGCAGCATTCAGGAACCAGTGTATTCGTACCAAGGATTCCCATGGTCCCCTCCGAAGACCTTTCATTGCCATTCAAGTTTAAGCGAAAGCAATTCCCAATAAGATTGAGTTTCGCAATGACAATAAATAAAGTCCAGGGTCAGACCATACCAAATGTTGGTGTTTATCTCCCTGAACCAGTTTTCTCTCATGGCCAATTATATGTAGCATTGTCAAGAGGTGTTTCTTGTAAGAGTACATGGGTCTTAGCCAACACAAATAAGGATGTTGACCCCACTGAAAAGAGAACAAAATTATTGTCTTCAAAGATGTTTTAGATATGTGACAGTACTATTATATTATTTTGCTGGGATGGCCTAGCCCTGGCGCAGCGTACACGTGTTCAGAAGGTTTGGTTGGAAACAAATTGTCAAGAGCTGGTGCGCATGTGGAACAAAGGTACCAATCAGAGGTTGACTGTGGTTTCATTCTTGCTGGAGATCTGGGATTTGAGCTTATGCTTTCAAGCTTTTAAATTTTCTTTTATTAGTCGGAAAAATGTAATATAGTACCTCATACTTTGGCAAAACAGGTCACGGGAACTATTTGATGAATGAATCTCTCCGGTTCCAAAAAAATACTATTATATATTTTGATTAAACTGGCTTCACGTGTCTCTGCTGTTTAATAGATTATATTGCTTTTATTAATCGGTAGATTAGATTGCTTTCAATACTTTTCTATTTAGCTATACTACAACAAAATAAAAAAAAACTCTTTACTAAAAAAGCTATTCCTATAAACTCTGAAACCACTAAAAGATATTAAATTAGATGTAGAAATGCAACTCTATTCTGAAGACACTAAGAGATATTAAATTAGATGTGGTGTTCAATGATCAGACAGAAATTTAAAAAAAACATGTGCCTGAAACTGCTATAGAGTTGGTATGACTAAACATGCTTTAGCAGTTAATTACATGGGCCTATGTTACTTCTTTAAAACATGGTTATGAGGCACCACCCACATGTTATAAAGATGGAAACCATTTTTCACATACTGTCGCCTCATGGCCGTGCCCTGGCGACCTGCAGGTGGTGCGGCAAGCACCGGCAGCCTGCCTGGCGGCGCGACCCTGTCCCGGCACCAAGCAGGCGGCGCTTGCAGCCCCGGCCAGGTGGTCCAGCCAGACCCAGCGACCAGCCCTGGTACAAATACAAGTTGTCCCCACATACAAACTTGACAACACTCCACCAGCACTTTAACATAGTCCCAAATGATCTAATAATGTTGGTTTCACATAAACATGGAAATACTAGGATCTAGGCACGTGCGTGTCGCACGTGCATTTTAACTAGTCTAATAAAAACATAAATCTTATGTTGTTAACTTATACTCTCTTCGTTCTAGATTACAAGACGTTTTGACTTTTCTAGATACGTTGCTCTTGCTATGTATTTGGACATTGCTCTTGCAATTTTTTTAGAAGAAAATTTCTTCTACTGTCTCTAGTCTCTTGAATAATATAGATCAGCATCAACCACCAAAGCAAGGATTTGTCTAGTGAACATAGTCACAAACGCCATAAGTACATGACTGAAATTCGAAGGTATATATGTTTTTGAAAAATGGTAGTAGGAAGTGATCATGTTCTCCTGTCAAGTCTTGCATCTTGACAGAACCTCAATAATAACTGCAAATACTTTAGAGAAAAACTTGTGTTGAACGCCTCTTGTGATGTAATAGTAGACTTGGTTATTAAGGACACAAGGAGGGCGGTGGAGACCGGTCGTTGCTTGACACAGTGGCGTTTGGGAAGAAAACTTGCAGGAGTCGCCATTCAAGAAAGAACTGTTGTCCCAGCTTAACAAAAACCCAAACAAGCCAATTCTGAAGATGGAGTAGAGAACGACACTGACCATCTTGTATTCTTGTCTGTTGCGCGTGCATGCGTGCGTGTGTGAGTGTGTCAAAGAGTTTTATTGTTGTTGTTTCTGAATTCTGATAGGCATAATATCGTGCTAGATTCATGGCACAGAAAATGTTGTTCATCGATCCTTTGATCTGTTGGGAGTGTTGTTCAGATGATACTTTTCTTGTTTCATCCGTCTCAACACTGTTCGAGTATACAAGTAAAACTCATCCAGTCATCCTGGTGCATTGTCGCTCTCGAAGCCCATATGCATGTACACTTTTTCAGCCTCTGCCTGTGTCACAACTCAGAACTCACAGCTCTGGCAGCTGAATTGCCTGTTGAAGCCGGGCTGCCGTTGCAGCGCCAGCAGTGCAGTTTCACATCGCAGTCTGTGTCTTCCTTGCCCAAGTCATCTTGTCACGGGTCCCGGCTTTTTTTCGCGAGCGGGATTTCACCCGTATTTCATTAAGAGAGGGAAGGAGTTTAAACCACAAGAACAGTCGGCTCAGGCGGCGAGGAGCTACCCATAACCGAGCAGACAATCCCTAAGCTACTGGACAGGTCGTTGTCGTAATCTCGTCAGTCATCACCGGTTCCGTTGACAGTTGTCCTAAGAGGGAGAGAGCTGCTGTGCCGGCAAAAGCGACGAGGCCATTTGACTACCAAATCTGACCTCTACTTATCTTTGGATACTGGACAGGCCAAAGAACTGGCAATACTTCATTTCCACAGCAGGCCTTGGTGAGTCTGTTGTTGCTGGAAATTGGTGAACTACTCCTATGTATAAGATCAAAAAATCAGTAACAACGGAGCAAGTTTAAAGAATTGGCAATGCCTCAGCCTAAGCTTCTGAGTTCTGACTTTCACTGTTATGGTGGGTTACCAACTGTAACTTGTTGAACAAGTTGAGAAAATATGGAGTAAGCCTTGCAGAGCTAAGTCCACTCTTGATAGGATTCAACAAAAGCTTAAACTCTTCAAGCAATTTTTCAAAGGGTGGGGTTTTAATCTGCAAGGGGAATTCAGAAAGAAGAGGAAAGAGCTTCAAAGTGAGCTTACTCAATTAGAAGAGCTAGAAGAAAATTTTAGTATAACTAGTGACCAAATCATCAGGAACACTGGGTTATGTGTGAAAATCTTAAACTAGCAGGAAGAGATGTAATACAGACTACTTCCACAAATGTGCAAATGGGAGAAAAAGAAAAAATACCATTCTATCTCTGGATAAGGATGGTGAAGTTATTGAAGGAGATGACAACCTATTGAAACATGCTTCTGAATATTATTCAGAGTTGTTTGGTCCTGTGCAGCAACATAACATTCATCTAGACTCATCCATTTGGAACAATTCTGGTAAGTTGTCTGAGACACAGATAACTTCAACCTCTGCCAACCTTTTTCTGAGACAGAAATTAGGGAGGCTTTGTTCCAAATGGAAAGAAACAAGGCACCAGGACCTGATAAAATACTGATTGAGTTTTTTCAAAAATGCTAGATTATTGTGAAGCATGATACTATCCAGCTATTTGATGATTTTCATAATAATAGAGTTGATATAAGCAGACTCAACTATGGCATCATTACTTTGCTTCCTAAAATCAAGGAGGCAGACAAAATACAGCACTACAGACCAATTTGCCTGTTAAATAGCCTTTATAAGCTTATCACAAAAGTGTTGACCATTAGAGTGGAACCCTATGCTGACAAGCTCATTAACAAGGCCCAAACTGCCTTTCTTAAGGGTAGGAATATTCTGTCTGGAATCATGTGTCTTCATGAGATAATTCATGAAACCAAAAGAAAAAAAGGAGCTAGGAGTGATATTGAAACTTGATTTTGAAAAGGCATATGACAAAGTAAATTGGAATCTCTTATTTGAGTATATGGAAATGAGGGGCTTTGATAAGAAATGGAGAGACTGAATCACTCAAGTTGTCACTGGTGGGACAGTGAGTGTCAAGTTAAATGATAAGATTGGGTCCTATATCAAGAGTTACAAGGGTGTAAGACAGGGTGACCCTCTGTCTCCCATTCTTTTCAACTTTGCTGCAGATTGCTTAACCAAAATGGTTGAGAATGCTCAGGATAGAGGATTGGTTACTGGTCTGGTTGATCATATAGTTCCAAATGGGGTGGCCATTCTGCAATATGCAGATGACACTATTATTTTTTTGAAACATGATGTTGAAAAAGCTAGAAGTATGAAACTATTACTTTATATGTATGAGATGATGGCTGGATTGAAAATTAATTTCAATAAGAGTGAAATTGTGATGATTAATGATAATGACAATTGAGGTTATGTGTATGCCAACATTTTTAACTGCCAAGTTGGTTTTTCCCCCATCAAATATATGGGGTACCAGTCAGCCCCAGTCGATTGCATTTGTGTGATTGGGCCCCTTTGGTGGACAAAAGTAATAAGAGACTAGCTATTTGGAAGGGGGGAACTATGTCCATCGCTAGGAGATCCACTTTGATTAGTGTGTGTCTTAATAACTCTCCAATCTATCAATTCTCTGTTTACTTGGCCCCAAAGACAATTTCTGACAAAATTAGAAGAACCTTCTTCTGGCAAGGTGGTGGCACAAAAAGAAAATATCACCTGGTCAGATGGGTTAAAATCTGTAAGAGCAAGAAGAAAGGTAGATTGGGTATTAAGGATTTGAAGAAAATGAATTTGAGTCTTCTCACCAAGTGGTGGTGGAAGTTAGAACAGTAAAATGGGCTCTGGCAGGATATCATTAATGCTAAGTATTTACACGATAGAGACATTTTTTCTGTAACCCATAGAATCACTGATTCACCCATCTGGTCTGATCTGCTCAAAGTTAAAGATATCTATTTGCAAGGCAGGAGTATTAAGATTGGGAATGGGCTTAAGACCAGATTTTGGTCTGATCCTTGGCTATATGACAAACCTATCTGTGTTATTTTGTTGGAGTGTGAATGTATGTGGCCCATGAGGCTAGGCCCATGTGGCCCATGTATGGTACCTATATACTACCCTTCTAGGGTTAGCCCAAATCAATGAAACACACATTCTAGCATGGTAATCAGAGCCAGTTTTTCTCCTCTTTCCCCTGTCCAGCCGCCGCCCCTCCTGGTGGCTGCCGCCGCCGGCCAGGAGGCCATGGCCGGCGCTCCTCCTCCCCAACCCTCCTTCTCCTGCCACTCCCCTTCCCTCTCCTCCTCTTCCCCGTGGGCGCAGCAGCCCCCTTCCCCGGCCGCCTCCTCCTCCGAGGCGTGCCCGCCCGCCCACGGGCCCATCTTCGGCCCCGGCGCGCCGTGGGTGCAGCAGCCCTCTTCCCCGGCCGCCTCCTCCTCCGCGGCGTACCCGCCCACCCACGGCCCCTTCTTCGTCGGCCCCGGAGCGCCGTGGGCGCAGCAGCCCCCTTCCTTGGCCGCCTCCTCTGCCCATGGGCCGCCCGCTCCACCACCTGGCGGCGCCGCCCCTGATCTGGGCGCCGCCCAGGCCGACGCCGGCGGTTCCGCGCCCCTGCTGGCCGTTGGGGGCTCCCCTTCCCTTCCCTCCACCGCCCCTGCTCCTGGCGCTCTGCCTCTCACTCTTCTGCCAGGCACTCACTCTTCTGGAGCCCCCTGCGCCCCCCTCCGTGCTACAGGCGCCGGCAGCTCTGACGCCGACCTTCCAGCCGTGGGGGCCCCAGAGGACGGGGCTGGTGGCGCTGCTGACGCTGCTGGCGGCCACCAGCAGCCGCCCTCCCCTTCCCGTGCCCACTGCTGCCCATGGCTGACGCCCGCGGCACTGGACCTCCCTCCCGCGGCTGCCTCCCTGGCGCTACTTCACGCCATGGGTGCAGCCACCACCGGCGCTGCCCTTGGCCCGGGCTGGCCCACCTCTGTATCCGCGTCCCTCCTCCACGCGGCATGGGCACAGCAGGTCATCGCCTCACCCGTGGCTTTCCCGGCCACCCAGCCTCCAGCCTCCCAGCGATTCCGCAGCCCCGCTGCTGCTGCTGGCGCTGTGGGCGCAGCCGCTGCCTATCGGGCCACGTGCCGGCGCCGCGTCGCACGCCGGGCCATGTCGGCTCCATACCCTCTGCCCTCGGCTCCGTCTCCACTGCCGCTGCAGCCGGGCCATCTTCCAGGCGCCACCATGGCCGTGAGCGCCGCGGCCGCTGGCGGGGGGGGGGCTCAGGCGCCGCCAATCCTTCCTCCAACCCCACATCTACACCTCCCGTCTTGGCCTACTCCTTCAGCACCACCGCCAGCCCTGATTGGATCGCCGACTCGGGTGCCACTTTCCACACCACGCCCGATGCGAGTCTACTCTCTTCTCTTCGTCCTCCCCACCCTTCCTGTCCCTCTTCCATCATGGTTGCCAATGGCACTTGCCTTCCTGTCTCCTCCGTGGGCACTGCCCGTTCCCACGGCTCCTTTCATATCCCTGATGTTCTTGTGGCTCCCGGTATGGTTCACAACCTTCTCTCTATTCGCCGTTTCACCACTGACAACTCCTGTTCGGTTGAGTTTGACCCCTCTGGCCTCACCGTGCGGGATTTGTCCTCCCGGGTACCTCTGCTCCGATGTAACAGCACTGGGCCTCTCTACACCCTTCGGTTCCCGGCATCTGTCTCACCTTCTTCGCCTTCCTCAGCCGCTTTCGCCGCCACTCCTTCCTCCACCACTTGGCACCGTCGCCTCGGCCATCCTGGCCGGGATGCCTTGATGCAGCTCGGTCGTAGTTCCGACATTCGGTACTCTCGGGCTCACGATGATCCCTTGTGTCACGCGTGCCAGCTGGGCCGTCACGTTCGCCTTCCCTTTCAGTCCTCGTCCTCACATACCACCTGTGTCTTTGATCTTATTCACTGCGACCTGTGGACTTCTCCTGTTCTCAGCATGTCTGGCTATAAGTACTACCTGGTGGTGGTCGATGATTTCTCCCATTATTCCTGGACTTTTCCTCTGCGTGCCAAGTCCGAGGCTTTCCCCACTCTTAGCCACTTCTTTGCTTGGGTATCCACTCAGTTCGGCCTCACCATCAAGGCTGTCTAGTGCGACAATGGCCGTGAGTTCGATAACTCAACCTCCCGTGCTTTCTTCCTTTCTTCCGGTGTCCACCTGCGCATGTCTTGTCCGTATACCTCCTCTCAGAACGGCAAGGCAGAGCGTATGATCCGCACCACCAACGACATCATGCGCACCCTTCTGCTCCAGGCATCTCTACCCGCTCGCTTCTGGGCAGAGTGTCTGCACACCTCCACCTATCTCCTTAACCGACTTCCTTCTACTGCCTGCCCAGCTCCCACGCCTCACCACGCTCTTTTCGGTACCCCTCCTCGGTACGACCACCTTCGAGTCTTCGGGTGTGCGTGTTACCCTAACACCGCCGCCACCGCTCCTCATAAGCTGGCTCCCCGGTCGACCCTCTGTGTCTTTCTTGGATACTCTCCAAATCACAAGGGTTACCGTTGCTTTGACCTTACCTCTCGCCGTGTCCTCATCTCTCGCCATGTCGTGTTTGATGAGTCGGCGTTCCCTTACTCCACCACCTCCCCACCCACACCTCCCGCTGACCCTGCGGAGGCTTCCTTCTTTCCCACTGACCCGGCGATTCCGCCACCCTTCTTCCCCTACCCTGCAGGTACTGCTCCGGCGCCCTCTCCTGGTGGTCCCGCCTCGCCCCTGCCAGACTCGCCCCAGGACCTTCCGGTGCCTGACACGGTCGAGGCAGCCCCGGAGCTTCCACCCTCGCTCCCTGTGGCTTCGCTGCCTCCCGTTGTGCCAGATGCTGCCGTTCCGATCGCGGGACCGAGCACACCGACCCCACCTCCTCCCGGGCGCTTCGGACTCGTCTACCAGCGCCGGCGGGAGCCGCTTCCGCCCTCACCTCCTCCCGGACGTTTCGGGATCGTCTACGAGCGCCGGCGTGAGCCGGCTCCGCCGCTCTCGTCACCAGCGCCGTCGTCGCCGGTGCTTGCTCCGCCGGCATCGCCACGCTCTCGCGTCGACCCGCCGGTGTACCACCCGCCTCTTCTTCACCGGGACCCTCGTCACACTCACCCGATGGTGACGAGGCAGGCGTCTCGCCCGCAGGCCCTCACCGCCGCCGCCTGCGAGCCGGAGATCTCTCCGGTACCCTCTTCCGTCCGCGCGGCCTTGGCGGATCCTCACTGGCGCCGCGCGATGGACGAGGAGTACGCGGCCCTCCTCACCAACCAGACGTGTGAAGGGTCGAGATGGCGGACTAGAGGGGGGGTGAATAGTCCTTTATAAAACTTAAACGCGTTGGCTAACCGAAACAAATGCGGAATTAAACTTATCGGTCTAGCCAAGACTACACCCCTCTATCTAAGTTCACAAGCACCTCACAAAGATCCTAATTAAGCAACTAAGGTGCTTTCCTTAGCAAGAGCTCTCCTATTTAACCCTAGAGCAAGGTCACACAAACCTATGCACTAGTACTTTGCAAGCAAGAGGGAGCTCCTACACAAATCTAGTAAGCAAAGCGCACAAAGCCTAAGCTCACTAGCAAAGCTCAATAACAAGGCTACACAAGCCAAATTAGAGAGCGCAAACTACTTAGCTACACAAACTAAGCAATGTGACTAACAAGGTTACACAAACCAAATTAGTCACGCAAGGGAAGCTTCTAGCTACACAAGCAAGAAGACAACTAGCAAGCTACACAAGCAAACTAGTTACGAAAGCAACTACACAAGCACAAGTATATATGAAAGTAAATACAAGCTTGTGTTGCACGAAGGCAAACCACCGAGAAGAGTAGACAATGTTGACACGGTGATTTTCTCCCGAGGTTCACTTGGTCGCCACCAAGCTACGTCCCCGTTGTGTCGACCAACACTTAGATGGTTCCCCGGTGTGACCCTCAAATCACTTGCCCCTCAAGGCACGCCCCGCAAGGCACCGCAAGACACCACTCTCAAGTGAGGTAGCTCAATGACACGCACAACTAGAGTTGCTCTTCGCGATCCCCGCGGGGTGAGCACAATCCCCCTCACAAATCTTCTCCGGAGCCTCGCACAATCTTCTTGCGAGCTTCGACGGAGCCACAAGCCACCAAGCCGTCTAGGAGGTGGCAACCTCCAAGAGTAACAAGCACCACCGGCTTGCAACACGATCACCTAGTGCCACTCGATGCAATCTCACAAAGCACTCGCACTAGAATCGCTCTCTCACTCGATCCGATGAACACTATCAAGCATGAGTGAGTTAGAGGGCTCCCAAGCACTACCACATAAGCCACCAAGGCCAAAGTGTGCTCAGCTACCGGCCAAGGCCGGCCACAAGGTCTATTTATAACCCCACAGTCAAATAGAGCCGTTGCACTCCACTTGTCCGTTTTCTGCGGGAGCACCGGACGCGCCGGTCGTAACTGACCGGACGCGCTCAACCACGTCCGGTGCCTCTGCGACGTCCACGTGTTCTCCAATTTCAAATTCGTCCGTTAGATCCTCCAACGGTCACTGCGCGCCAACGGTCAAACGAGCGACCGGACGCGCTGTTGCGAACCACCGGACGCGCCGGTGCGCACAGCACCCGCGCCCGCGAAGACAAGACCGGACGCGCTCCTCGCAACCACCGGACGCCACAGTACCCGCGTCCGGTGCGAGTCCAGTAAGCTCCCTGGACCACCGGACGCGTCCGATGGTGAGGGACCGGACGCGCACCGCGTCCGAAGACTTCGTGACTCGCTGTTCGCCAGACCGGACGCGCCGGTCCCGTGGGTCACCGGACGCGCCGGTGTCAAACCCTAGCTCGCGCGCCTGACCCCGACGCTGTACAGACCGGACGCGCCGGTCGCACAGAGCCCGCGTCCGGTGCAGCGTCCGGTGCTGCGTCCGGTGCTGCGTCCTGTCACTTCCGTGACCGCGTTCGCCTCCGTTTCTTTTCCGACTTCCGGCGCAATAGAAAATAGGCGTTTCACTTTTCCAAAAAGCGCCGAATCCCGCCTCGCAAGCTCGGCGGGAGGGAGAGAGGAACCCAAACCCTCTCTACCGCTCAAACTCCACCGCCTTCGCCAATGTGCCAACACCAACAAGTGATCACCACCTTGTGCACGTGTGTTAGCATTTTCACAAACATTTTCTTCGAAGGAATTAGGCACTCAACTTGCCTTGCCACTCGATCCTAACACGTATGCAAAGTTAGATCGCTCAAGTGGCACTAGATGACCGATATGCAAACAAGTTTGCCCCTCTTAATAGTACGGCCATCTATCCTAAACCCGGTCAACAGCTTCTCTACACACCTATGACCGGTGAAATGGAAATGCCCTAGGTTATACCTTTGCCTTGCGCATTCCACTCCATCTCCTCCGACATTGATGCAACACATGCACCAACCATATCACAAATGATATGATCCACTTCATATCATCATGTGACCTTGGTCCATCGATCTTGACCTCACTTGCTCTTCACCGTTGCGTCGGTCCATCGGCACCAAGTCTTGCTCAAGCTTCACCGCCTCACGGTCCATCGCTCCAAAGCCTCCGACTTGCCCTTCACACTTGCAACCGGTCCGTTGAGCCAAGCTTCATCTTGATCTTTGCCACCTTGGTCACATGACTCCATGTCATGTCTCATATGCAATGAGCTCCTTCATGACACCATTACCTGTGGACTAATCTCCTGTGTATCTCACATAACCACATATTAGTCCACCTAAGTTGTCACTCAATTACCAAAACCAAACAAGGACCTTTCAACGTGGGACCTAGTGCCTCGTCCGCCGGGCTCCAACATTGTCACCGGCAAGTGGATCTGGACGCACAAGAGGCGGGCTGATGGTTCCTTGGAGCGCTACAAGGCTCGCTGGGTCCTCCGCGGCTTCACTCAGCGGCCCGGCATTGACTATGCTGAGACTTTCAGTCCCGTGGTGAAGCCAGCTACAGTCCGCACCGTCCTCTCCCTGGCTCTCGAGCGCTCCTAGCCTGTGCTTCAGCTGGATGTCAAGAATGCCTTCCTTCATAGCACTCTGACTGAGACGGTCTACTGCAGTCAGCCGGCAGGTTTTGTGGATGCTTCTCGTCCTGACTTCGTCTGCCGGCTCAACAAATCTCTCTACGGGCTCAAGCAGGCACCCCGGGCTTGGTACTCTCGATTCGCTACCTTCCTGCAGACTCTTGGGTTCACCGAGGCCAAGTCTGACACCTCCCTGTTCATATACCACTATGGGGGTGAGACTGCTTACCTGCTCCTCTATGTGGATGACATTGTTCTCACCGCCTCCAGCGAGTCTCTGCTCCACCGCATCATTGCCTCACTCCAGAAGGAATTTGCTATGAAGGATCTTGGGGTGCTCCACCACTTCCTCGGCGTCATTGTTGAGCCCCGACCTTCAGGCCTGTTCCTCCACCAGCGGCAGTTCACTTGTGACATTCTGGAGCGAGCAGGGATGACCGCCTGCCAGTCCTGCTCTACACCGGTGGACACCCAGGGGAAGCTGTCAGAGGCTGGGGGTCCGATGCTTGGGCCAGTGGACTCCACCGCCTACCGGAGTCTTGCTGGTGCTCTTCAGTACCTCACTTTCACACGGCCGGACATCACTTATGCCGTCCAGCAGCTCTGCCTCTACATGCATGCTCCGCGGGAGCCCCACATGGCTGCTATGAAGCGGCTTCTCCGGTACCTCCGTGGCACACTTGGCTACGGGCTGCTCCTCGGCCGGTCCTCCACTGCCGAGCTGGTTGTCTACACCGATGCTGACTGGGCGGGCTGCCCGGACACCCGCCGGTCCACCTCCGGCTACGCTGTCTTCCTCGGCGGCAACCTGGTCTCTTGGTCGTCCAAGCGCCAGCCGGTGGTTTCACGCTACTGGCTGAGCTTCACCGCCCACTCGCCAGGAGCACGCTCGTCTACTGCGACAATGTCAGCGCGGTCTACCTCTCCTCCAACCCCGTGCAACACCAGAGGACCAAGCATGTGGAGATCGATCTACACTTCGTCCGCGACCGGGTGGCCATCGGCGACGTCCGGGTTCTTCACGTCCCGACCACCTCCCAGTTTGCGGACATCTTCACCAAAGGCCTCCCTTCCTCGACCTTCTCCGAGTTTCGCTCCAACCTCAACGTCTCCAGTGGCTAGTTGTGGCTGCGGGGGGGTCCTGTGTGTCGTGCTCTTTCTTGTTCCTTTCTTGTTCAGCCTTGAACTCCGCTGCGCCGGTAGCTCCAACCTCAACGTCTCCATCGGCGCCAAGTCTTGCTCAAGCTTCACCGTCTCACGGTCCATCGCTCCAAAGCCTCCGACTTGCCCTTCACACTTGCAACCGGTCCGTTGAGCCAAGCTTCATCTTGATCTTTGCCACCTTGGTCACATGACTCCATGTCATGTCTCATATGCAATGAGCTCCTTCATGACACCATTACCTGTGGACTAATCTCCTGTGTATCTCACATAACCACATATTAGTCCACCTAAGTTGTCACTCAATTACCAAAACCAAACAAGGACCTTTCAATCTCCCCCTTTTTGGTAATTGATGACAACTCTACAAAGATATGGAAAATAAGCTTTTTCAAGCTAGCACTTCACACAAAGTGTAAATTGCTAACTTGTTTTGGATTTTATGCTACTTATCCAACATTTAAGCTTTATGTCAAGATTTGGATAAGCACCATAAAACCCGACTTGGTAGTGATAACTCCCCCTACATATGTGCTCAAATGGTTTGGTTTCAAGCTTGCACATATGCCTAAATATGAAAATTGTGGGAGGATTAGCACTACTAAGTGATGCTAAGGTGTATAGAATAAACCTTTGTAGTTCGATACCATTTGATAGCTTGATACCATTTGAAAATCACAAGTTTGCCATCATCCTTAGCATCATGAGTAGCTAGACATCAAAAACACTAGAAACCCCGTGAGATCAACATTATAAGCAAGGTTCTAGTTTTTGCATGATAATCACAAGTCTAGCTAACATCCTATGCATGCTAGTTATCAAAGCATCAATCAAATTCTATAACTAGCATACACCACACAAGCATGCATATTAAATATAAAACTTATGCACTGCTAGCAAGCACATGAATATGCATAAGTCAAATGCAACCAATCAATGTTCATGAGCTTGCTCCCCCTACTTGTGTGCTTCTTTTGTCCAAGAATTTTGATCCTTCTCATTTCTACAATGTTGCTCCCTCTTTGTCCATCTCCATGTCCAAACTCATCTTCTCATGATATATCTTTGTTCAATCTCTTCCCAAACCTCTCTCTTGGTGTATTGACATATCTTTGTTCCAACTTCTCCCCCTTTGTCATCAATTTCCATAAAAGGTGTTCTTCTCAATTGATACAAAGGCTAGCATTGGGGTAGATGGTTGAGACTTGAATATTGCATTTTTGATGGACATCACCACATATGTTGGAATGACATTACTAGTATGTTGCTCTTGAGATACCACTTAGGATCTTTGACCTTGATACCATTAGGTGGGGCTCCTCCCCCTATGTCATAGCATGTGTCATTCACTTGAGATACCACTTGAGGATGAGGGTAGCATTTCTTGATTTGATCACTTAAGGTTGAGGATCACTTGTGAACCCATCGTCTTGCATGAATGATACCACGTGAAGATATCATGAGTAGGAATGTGATACCATTTGAAAGAGCTTTCTAGTATGGATCCACTTTGAAGGATTTGACAATAATATTCACTTCTTGAACATTTGCTATCTTCATGAGTACCACTTGTAAGATATCACTTGTAGATCATGATCTAGACACCACTAGTGAATCTAGATACTACTTGAAATAAACTAGATATCTATTTTCTTTGTTGTCTTGTGCTTGTACTCTTATCATTGTCATGAGCTTCTAGTATGACTTGAACTAAGTTGATTTGCCTAAGATCCCAAGTCCGGTTTGATCCAATGACAAGCTTCTTCACACCTCATGCTAAGGGTTATCTTGCCAATGTTGTACTTGTCACTTGTTAGCAATCCAAACTAGATCAAGTACTTGGGTTTACTAGCTCATGAACAAATTCATACACATACCACTAGATCATTTAAACAACTCAAGCAATAGTGGTAGGCTATGAATTTAAACATTTCATTTGTTATGCAAGATCCTAGTAAGCATGTACTATATGCACTAATCGCATACTAGTAAGGGATGAAATGATCATGCACATTGCAATGATACCTTTGCTATTTTGGAGTAGAGGATAGACACATAGATTCCAATTCATTACTCCAATAGCAATGTGAAGTCCAATTTATAAGCTTGGTGAAGACCAATCATCGTAGATAAATCCATTCTTCACCCATATGAAATGAAAACCACTTATGATCAAGTGCACTATCTCTTGAGTTGTGGTTGGCTTGCTCCATCTTTTTGATCAATGCTTGCATGAGAGAACTACTTAGAATACCACTTGAAATACATGACTAGCTCTCTTTTGGGTGTTGCTTGCTTTTCTTGATCAATCCTATTGATTGCTTCAATTAAGCATCTCAAATGTCCCTTGAATTCATCACTTCCATGTTAGCCTTCCAAGCCGGTGCTCGGTTTACCCACCCATGGGCGGCAAGCCCCCTCAGCAGGGAGAAGTGACCTCTCTCCAAAGAACCATCCTTGACACTTACTTGAATTGCCTTTGATTGATTGATCTATGGACTTAACTTGATGAGTAACCTTGAATTATTCTTTAAGTCCTTTTCTTTCTACCAAATGATCTCCAATTATTACTAGAACTTGAACCTCATCTTCATCTTGAGTTTGATCTTCATTTTCAAATTTGAGTACCAAATTTGTACACTAAGTACATTCCACAATCAATGCCTTTGTACTCATTTCTTGTCATGCTTCTAGATTAATTCAAAACCAAACTTAGGTACCTCAACCACTTATAAACATGTTTCCAACTTGAGGACCTTTCAATCAAAGTGACTCTAAATCAATCCAATAATTATCACTTTTCTGGCAGATTCTGTATCCTTCAAAGAATAATTCATATCTCCAAATATACAGATCCAAATGCCATGAAATTTGGTGGAGATGTGATTCACTAAGTCATCTAGCAACTGTAAAAATTTGAACTTCATTTGACTTTTAGATTGCTACTAGATTTCAATTCTTCCACCACTGCTACATGCTGAAAACTGCTGCACTATAGCTTACAAGATGTACTCCAAAACAGAAGCATCTCTTGTCCAATTCTTATGAAATTTGTACAGCATCTTATACCATAAGTCTAGAGCATGTATACCAAATTTCAAGTCAATTCAATATGATTTGGTCACTCAAACTCAGACTTGATCTCAGCTAGCTCAGATTTTCAATAATGGACAGATTTCAATACATTGAGCTATACTTCATCAAATGTGAATCAATCTTGAGATTAACTTGTTTGAACATTCTCACAAGACATATATCCATTCAATCCACTTACTAAATGTCATCTTATGAATTTATCCAACACAAATCAATCCAAACTTGATTACTAAGCACTTAATCCGTTCAATCATCTCATAGCAAGCAACATTGCACATTTATCCAATTCAATCAACTCATATGCACCCAAATGAAATGATCAACAAGAGATATACCTTGGTTAGTTCGTGATCATCCAATAGCAAGCTTTCAACTTGAATATTTGCAAGCCATCAAGTATATCCAATAAATCACCACAATCTTTAACATTGCACTTGTATGTTGTAGCACTTGGACTTCACTTGTTTTGACTTGGCATTGAGATTGGATATGCATTGAGCTTCATAACTTAACTCAATATATGATAAACAAAATAGAACCAATTGAATCAAGCCTCCAATGCCGATGGTACCTACAAACAATCATCCACTCTTTGATGGTACCCAAACAAGTTTGGGTCCTCTCAAGTTAGGTGCAACATACTTAGGCATTGCCTTAGTATGAATAGCGGGATGTTTTGCAATTGCAATCATAGAGGTACCATTGCCATCCTTTCTAAGCACAACATTATCATCAATTGAAATAGGCTTAGAATTATTACCTAGGGGACATGAATGTGCCATGTGTCCCCTTTCCCGGCATAAGTAGCAACTTCTTTTAGAGTGAACCTTTTCTTCCTTGCTCATGTGTTGCTTCTCAATGCCTTGCCTCTCATGAGTTGCTTGAGCCTTCTTCTCAAGCTTGGTAGGACACCCCGAGACAAAGTGTCCCATATCTTCACATTTGAAGCACTTGATGTGAGTCAAATTTCTTTTCTCATTTTGATTCTTGCTCATCATCTTGGCATCTTGAATTTGCATTGGATGCCTTGCTCTTCCACCCCTTCTTGTTTTCTTTTTCTTCTTCTTCATCAAGTCACCATCATCTTCATGGTTGATCTTGATTTGCTCTTGGGGTGTCTTATCTTGCTCAACTAGTGGCTTTGGTTGAGGCTTTACTTGTTGCTTCACCAATTGCTTGGTTGGGCACATTGAGGTGAGATGACCCCAAGTGCGGCACTTGAAGCACTTGACATGCTTTAGCCTCTCTTCTTCCTTCATCTTCTTGAGCTTCTCAATGTTTGGGCAACCATTAGCAAGATGTCCCGCTTCATGGCATTGATAGCACAAGGAATGCGAGAGCTTCTTTTGGAGTAGCCTCTTCATTTTCTTTTCTTGCTTTCTTTCACCCTTTGTCAATTTTTTCTTGAAGCCAAGGCCACTTTTGTCACCGAAGTTTCTTTGAGTCTTCATTATGTGCTCAAATGTGACTTTTGAGTTGTAGCACCTCTCTAACTTGTTGCTCAAATTCTTCACTTCACTTTTGAGCTCATTGTTCTCCTTCAAAAGGTTAGTCTCACAAGACATAGAGGTAGAACAAGCATTTAATTGTGAAGAACATGGCATATCTAATAAATCATCACAAGAGGTGGATACATGCTTCTTGCCTACATCACAAGGGTTAGTAATATGTGATTGATCATTTGACCCAAATGATGAGCTCTCACTAGTTTTGGTTTCTTCATTAGAGAGCTTCTTAGTGAGTAAAGCATGTTCTTGTGCCAAGTTATCATGAGCAACACTAAGTTCCTCATGAGCCAATTTTAGCTCCTCATGTGAACAAGTAGTAACATAAAGTAGATGCTTTTGTTGTTCACATGTGGTTTTAAGAAATGAGTTTTCATTTTTCAATTTACTTGTTTTTGCCATCTCATTTCTTAGGGCCTTTGAGAGTTTATATAGAAGCTCAAAATTTGGACCATCACAATCAACAACAAAACCACCAATAGATACCTTAGTGTCACCATGTAATGATATTGATGAGCTTGTTGAGGCATCACTCTCATAGCCATCATCTTCACCATCAAGTGTGCATGGAGTAGAATCATTGCTTGCATCACTTGTGGCATTATCATCATTCTTGTCAAGTGATCTTGTGGCATGATCATCATCATCATCACTTGACATTGAGGTGGAGCAATCTTCCACAACCACCTCGTTGTGGTCATGCTCAACATCCTCATGTACCTCCATCACTATGTGATCATCCTTTTTGAATTTTCCATCATCCCAAATTGAGGAGCCACAATAGTGATGCTTGAGCGCCGTCCACATGCTATGTGCACTTGAGAGACCCCTCACCTTATCAAAAATCTCATCATTCAAAGCTTTGATTAGATAAAACTTAGCTTGTGCATCAAGCGTTCGGCAATCCTTTTGAGCTTGGGTAAGGTTACCACACCCATCCAAGTCATGAGAAAAGCCAACTATGATCCACCAAAACTTAGGGCCAAGAGCACGAAAATGATCAAGCATGTGATTTTTCCACCGCGCATAGTGAGTGCCATCAAAAATGTGTTCCACACAATCATCTAGCCCATAAGCCGCCATCCTCTCGGGTCGGTGAAGACCACAAATGAGAGACCCGGCTCCGATACCACTTGAAGGGTCGAGATGGCGGACTAGAGGGGGGGTGAATAGTCCTTTATAAAACTTAAACGCGTTGGCTAACCGAAACAAATGCGGAATTAAACTTATCGGTCTAGCCAAGACTACACCCCTCTATCTAAGTTCACAAGCACCTCACAAAGATCCTAATTAAGCAACTAAGGTGCTTTCCTTAGCAAGAGCTCTCCTATTTAACCCTAGAGCAAGGTCACACAAACCTATGCACTAGTACTTTGCAAGCAAGAGGGAGCTCCTACACAAATCTAGTAAGCAAAGCGCACAAAGCCTAAGCTCACTAGCAAAGCTCAATAACAAGGCTACACAAGCCAAATTAGAGAGCGCAAACTACTTAGCTACACAAACTAAGCAATGTGACTAACAAGGTTACACAAACCAAATTAGTCACGCAAGGGAAGCTTCTAGCTACACAAGCAAGAAGACAACTAGCAAGCTACACAAGCAAACTAGTTACGAAAGCAACTACACAAGCACAAGTATATATGAAAGTAAATACAAGCTTGTGTTGCACGAAGGCAAACCACCGAGAAGAGTAGACAATGTTGACACGGTGATTTTCTCCCGAGGTTCACTTGGTCGCCACCAAGCTACGTCCCCGTTGTGTCGACCAACACTTAGATGGTTCCCCGGTGTGACCCTCAAATCACTTGCCCCTCAAGGCACGCCCCGCAAGGCACCGCAAGACACCACTCTCAAGTGAGGTAGCTCAATGACACGCACAACTAGAGTTGCTCTTCGCGATCCCCGCGGGGTGAGCACAATCCCCCTCACAAATCTTCTCCGGAGCCTCGCACAATCTTCTTGCGAGCTTCGACGGAGCCACAAGCCACCAAGCCGTCTAGGAGGTGGCAACCTCCAAGAGTAACAAGCACCACCGGCTTGCAACACGATCACCTAGTGCCACTCGATGCAATCTCACAAAGCACTCGCACTAGAATCGCTCTCTCACTCGATCCGATGAACACTATCAAGCATGAGTGAGTTAGAGGGCTCCCAAGCACTACCACATAAGCCACCAAGGCCAAAGTGTGCTCAGCTACCGGCCAAGGCCGGCCACAAGGTCTATTTATAACCCCACAGTCAAATAGAGCCGTTGCACTCCACTTGTCCGTTTTCTGCGGGAGCACCGGACGCGCCGGTCGTAACTGACCGGACGCGCTCAACCGCGTCCGGTGCCTCTGCGACGTCCACGTGTTCTCCAATTTCAAATTCGTCCGTTAGATCCTCCAACGGTCACTGCGCGCCAACGGTCAAACGAGCGACCGGACGCGCTGTTGCGAACCACCGGACGCGCCGGTGCGCACAGCACCCGCGCCCGCGAAGACAAGACCGGACGCGCTCCTCGCAACCACCGGACGCCACAGTACCCGCGTCCGGTGCGAGTCCAGTAAGCTCCCTGGACCACCGGACGCGTCCGATGGTGAGGGACCGGACGCGCACCGCGTCCGAAGACTTCGTGACTCGCTGTTCGCCAGACCGGACGCGCCGGTCCCGTGGGTCACCGGACGCGCCGGTGTCAAACCCTAGCTCGCGCGCCTGACCCCGACGCTGTACAGACCGGACGCGCCGGTCGCACAGAGCCCGCGTCCGGTGCAGCGTCCGGTGCTGCGTCCGGTGCTGCGTCCTGTCACTTCCGTGACCGCGTTCGCCTCCGTTTCTTTTCCGACTTCCGGCGCAATAGAAAATAGGCGTTTCACTTTTCCAAAAAGCGCCGAATCCCGCCTCGCAAGCTCGGCGGGAGGGAGAGAGGAACCCAAACCCTCTCTACCACTCAAACTCCACCGCCTTCGCCAATGTGCCAACACCAACAAGTGATCACCACCTTGTGCACGTGTGTTAGCATTTTCACAAACATTTTCTTCGAAGGAATTAGGCACTCAACTTGCCTTGCCACTCGATCCTAACACGTATGCAAAGTTAGATCGCTCAAGTGGCACTAGATGACCGATATGCAAACAAGTTTGCCCCTCTTAATAGTACGGCCATCTATCCTAAACCCGGTCAACAGCTTCTCTACACACCTATGACCGGTGAAATGGAAATGCCCTAGGTTATACCTTTGCCTTGCGCATTCCACTCCATCTCCTCCGACATTGATGCAACACATGCACCAACCATATCACAAATGATATGATCCACTTCATATCATCATGTGACCTTGGTCCATCGATCTTGACCTCACTTGCTCTTCACCGTTGCGTCGGTCCATCGGCGCCAAGTCTTGCTCAAGCTTCACCGCCTCACGGTCCATCGCTCCAAAGCCTCCGACTTGCCCTTCACACTTGCAACCGGTCCGTTGAGCCAAGCTTCATCTTGATCTTTGCCACCTTGGTCACATGACTCCATGTCATGTCTCATATGCAATGAGCTCCTTCATGACACCATTACCTGTGGACTAATCTCCTGTGTATCTCACATAACCACATATTAGTCCACCTAAGTTGTCACTCAATTACCAAAACCAAACAAGGACCTTTCAACGTGGGACCTAGTGCCTCGTCCGCCGGGCTCCAACATTGTCACCGGCAAGTGGATCTGGACGCACAAGAGGCGGGCTGATGGTTCCTTGGAGCGCTACAAGGCTCGCTGGGTCCTCCGCGGCTTCACTCAGCGGCCCGGCATTGACTATGCTGAGACTTTCAGTCCCGTGGTGAAGCCAGCTACAGTCCGCACCGTCCTCTCCCTGGCTCTCGAGCGCTCCTGGCCTGTGCTTCAGCTGGATGTCAAGAATGCCTTCCTTCATAGCACTCTGACTGAGACGGTCTACTGCAGTCAGCCGGCAGGTTTTGTGGATGCTTCTCGTCCTGACTTCGTCTGCCGGCTCAACAAATCTCTCTACGGGCTCAAGCAGGCACCCCGGGCTTGGTACTCTCGATTCGCTACCTTCCTGCAGACTCTTGGGTTCACCGAGGCCAAGTCTGACACCTCCCTGTTCATATACCACTATGGGGGTGAGACTGCTTACCTGCTCCTCTATGTGGATGACATTGTTCTCACCGCCTCCAGCGAGTCTCTGCTCCACCGCATCATTGCCTCACTCCAGAAGGAATTTGCTATGAAGGATCTTGGGGTGCTCCACCACTTCCTCGGCGTCATTGTTGAGCCCCGACCTTCAGGCCTGTTCCTCCACCAGCGGCAGTTCACTTGTGACATTCTGGAGCGAGCAGGGATGACCGCCTGCCAGTCCTGCTCTACACCGGTGGACACCCAGGGGAAGCTGTCAGAGGCTGGGGGTCCGATGCTTGGGCCAGTGGACTCCACCGCCTACCGGAGTCTTGCTGGTGCTCTTCAGTACCTCACTTTCACACGGCCGGACATCACTTATGCCGTCCAGCAGCTCTGCCTCTACATGCATGCTCCGCGGGAGCCCCACATGGCTGCTATGAAGCGGCTTCTCCGGTACCTCCGTGGCACACTTGGCTACGGGCTGCTCCTCGGCCGGTCCTCCACTGCCGAGCTGGTTGTCTACACCGATGCTGACTGGGCGGGCTGCCCGGACACCCGCCGGTCCACCTCCGGCTACGCTGTCTTCCTCGGCGGCAACCTGGTCTCTTGGTCGTCCAAGCGCCAGCCGGTGGTTTCACGCTACTGGCTGAGCTTCACCGCCCACTCGCCAGGAGCACGCTCGTCTACTGCGACAATGTCAGCGCGGTCTACCTCTCCTCCAACCCCGTGCAACACCAGAGGACCAAGCATGTGGAGATCGATCTACACTTCGTCCGCGACCGGGTGGCCATCGGCGACGTCCGGGTTCTTCACGTCCCGACCACCTCCCAGTTTGCGGACATCTTCACCAAAGGCCTCCCTTCCTCGACCTTCTCCGAGTTTCGCTCCAACCTCAACGTCTCCAGTGGCTAGTTGTGGCTGCGGGGGGGTCCTGTGTGTCGTGCTCTTTCTTGTTCCTTTCTTGTTCAGCCTTGAACTCCGCTGCGCCGGTAGCTCAGACTGCGGGGGGGTGTTGGAGTGTGAATGTATGTGGCCCATGAGGCTAGGCCCATGTGGCCCATGTATGGTACCTATATAGCTACCCTTCTAGGGTTAGCCCAAATCAATGAAACACACATTCTAGCATATTTCTCCCATTCTTTTTACTCTATGTGATCAGAAGGAGGTTTATGTAGCAGAGGTGACGAGTGGTAGAATACATATCACTTTTAGAAGATGGCTTACACCTGAATTGCAATCCTGCTGGAATTTGATCCAGACTGGTATGCACAATTTTAGACTACATGATTTTGATGATATGATCTTATGGAAACTTGAGAAAAGTAGGAATTTTTCTGTGAAATCTCTCTATAATGCTTTGACCCATGATGACTCTGGTCCTTCTCACAAGAATATCTGGAAGGGTAAAGTTCCCCCAAAGACTAAAATCTTCATATGGCTCTTGACCAATAATGCTATACTCACAAAAGATAATCTACTTAAAAGAAGATGGTCTGGGAGTCCTAGTTGTGCTTTCTGTGATCAGGATGAAAATGTGGATCACTTGTTTTTCACCTGTCCCATTGCTAAAGTGATTTGGGCTGTCATTGCAAGGGTGTTGGGTGCTAATAATATCCCAGTTTCTCTAACTCAGTGTTGGAAATGTTGTGAACATTGGCTGCCACATGGGAAAAAGTTCCACATGTGGGGTATATCAGCCATTTGCTGGGCTATCTGGAAGGCCCGAAATGTGGCATGTTTTGAAGGAAAGATTATCAAAAGTCCAATTGAGATAATATGTCATGCGGGAGCGCTAATGAGTTTTTGGGCAGGATTATATGCTGATGTGGAAAGGGAGATGCTCATCAATGGAGTCAATACCATTCTCCGGGAGGCTGCAAGGATCATCCTCACCAAAAACAGTGCAGAAGGTCAGAAGCGCTTGAAGCTTGGAGGCGATGATGAAGGGACGGATCTGAAATGATCGCAGGAAGCAGAATGAGGATATGGGGGCCTTTTTTGATCTATTCTGTTGGGTGCTGTATCTTTGTTCATCTGGTTCACGAACTTTGCTCTGTAGTAAGTTTCTCTGTTATGCCAGGTAGTGGGTGTTAGACTGTCAGGTAGTGGTTGTTGGACTGTCTTTTGATTTCTTCCTCCTTTAGCCGGTTGACTCTGAGACAGAGTTTAGGCTAGGAGCCCCTTTTATCTGTAATCTCCCTCTGCTCGAACAAACTCTTGTATTTCCGTTTATCTCTAAATGGAAATGGGGGAATGGCCTTCACGTAGAAAAAAAAAACAACTGTAACTTGTTTACAGAAAATATCGCCATTTCTGTCAAGTCTCAACTCTCAAGTAAGTCCTGCTAGACTTCATCAGATTCTTACTGATATATTGCCGCTCTCAAGCTCTTCCTATTGGCCTAGTGCTATATGCGTTTGCCGTGCAAGGCAACACTACAACTCATCACAGCTAACGTAGTACCGTCCTGGATGTCTGGCAGCCGATGGCACCTCCTTGCTGGAGACTGGAGAGTGGAGACAGGGCAGCCATTGCTGGCACCAGAGCTTCACACTGGGTTCTGTGTTCCAGCCTCCTCGTCCCGGTCCTTGCCATGCTCGTCGCTGGCCCCGGTGACCTGTGCCGTCTCCACCTCATTGGAGCCCCTGCGTGCAACCAGAGTCGTCTTAGTCTCAGTAGTAGTAAGAACCATATGTGTAAGCGTGCCAGGTGGCAGACATATCTGAAATGGTGGTGAAACGAGACATACTTGTATGAGTATAAGACGATGCCGCCCGCCGTGGCGGCGAAAGCAACGAAGTAGATCCAGTCGACCTGGCCATGTGTAAACACACGCTCGGTGAGTACATTTTTGTCAGTCCTAGTATTGCTTGGAAACGATGAACTTAGTCAAGCTGAGTCCTCTTCGGTTCCAACTTGAACCGCAAGGTACTAGTATCAAGTTCTCCCGGTAGGAATTCTGAATGTGTACAGGAATGCAGTGAAGTAGACAAACCTTCTCATGGTAAGCAAAGATGCGGATCAGAACAGCCCACATGTCTGAAGTCAGGAGCGAGAGGTTCAGCATAGTTGCGCCACATATCTGCGCCAGACAAGAGAATGCAAATGCAAATGCAACGTCAGAAAAAAAAACCTGAAAATACATACTAGCAGTCAGGATCATCAGTAAGCTCCAGCAATCCTGCAGTACCTTTAGAATTATTGGTACAGTGGAGTAGAACAGGAACATTGCTACTGCGAATCCAACAAAAGGGAGCACCTGAAACAACAGAAAAAGACCATGGCAAAGAGAATCATAACCATGTCTGGATAATAGTAGAAAAAAATAATCTAGAATTTGCATCGATCAGAGCTAAGGAAAGAAATCAGAATGTTTGGCATCAAGAAGGATGGGGAGAGATACTTACAGCACCAGTAGTCCATGTAATCGAGTGAAGTTCTTTTCGCTCAAGTATACTACTGTTGCAGTGTCAAGGAAACAATAATAAAGAAATCTCCTTGGACGGAAGGATGATAGTATAGGATATGATTGATAAATACTAAAATGGGTGAATTTCAAAGGATACATTTGTATGCCACTGACAATTGCTCCAAAAATTCCCAACATTGCCATCAACTCTATTCTGTTGCTTTTCTTGATAACAAACTCCTGGATTTCAGTGAGAAGAATTTCTAAATCTCTTTGACCACGTTTTTTTTAAATCCAACAAGAAACAACTGATGATCATATAAATAGTTGTAACATGCAAGTAAAGACACTCCTGGGAGCTGTGGAAAGAGCGGAACGCTAGATGCTTTCGAGGAGCGAACACTCAAGTGCCGCAAATCCTAGCTGTGCTAAAGCGTGAGGCAGAGCTCTGGGTCCAAGCCGGAGCCCAGAATCTTGGTTGTCTTTTAGGCCGAGTAATACATTAGCTACAATCAAGGATGGGCGGGCATGAGCAGATTTGAAAACCTTGTAAAGCCTGTCTTGTAATCCAAACAATTTCTATCTTAATACAAAGGCGCACAAATCTTTTGCGTGATCGAGAAAAAAAAAAGACAAGCAAGTCGCTGGTTACCTCAGTAACATTACTGCAAGCATAAAGCATTGAACCAAGAATTACAAACAAATCACCCTTCAATGGATTAGGTCCTTCTGCAAGACATGTCAGAATGTAAGGGAAAAGAGAAATATGCTATGTTCAGCAATGTTAAAAAAATGGAACAATTTTCCTATGCCCATTAAAGTACTTTATGGTTATTGCTGGTTTTATATGGGACTGTAACATAGGCACATATATAACACCATGAGAAGCATATTCTTACTAGCTCGATCAGAAGCATGAACGTCTGAAAATACAACTAGTATAAGGCCAACCACACAAACTCCGACGCCAAGGAACTTCCTCAACCCATACTTTGTCTTCAGAAATACCCAAGTAAGAACAATGACGCACGGAATTGACCAGCAATCCAACAGCATCACGCTTGTCAAAGATGTGTACTGGTATGACTTCACGACTGCACAAGCAAACAAAAACATTAATGGAGCCAACAGAAACTGAAATAATGGTTTAATTTGTGTCAACTACATACCAATATAATTAGCTTCCACATCGATAATTCCAAGGATTAAGTAGTAGTACCATTTTATCTGCACAGAAAAGGGTACAGATTCTGCATTATGATGCCACCTATAAACATTGTGACTGCCAACCAAAAAATTGGCCTAACCAAGCTGTATTTGAAAACAGAATCAGAATATTATCGAAAGAAGGGCTGCAAGGCTGTGCCAATTTCTTTCAAAAGAGGAGTTTAGTTAGAGCTTCTACGAGAAAAACAGAATCAGAATAAGCATCAATCCTGCTGTACTCCCTGTCCTACACCAAGATAACAGGCAGTGATCATAGGCCCTAACTATTGAGAAGCGAAAAGATAAGATATATAACTGCACATGTGACATGCATGTCAAACTTGTAGGCTACAAGCAACCTTCAACAGTGTAGAAAGGACCGGAGGTCAAATTGGAATAAGGCAAAGGATGGCCATGTGCTCGAGAAGCCGCAAATGGCCAAGAACAGGAATCAACAGGTTCTTTACGTCGCTGGACATTTTCGGTGTATGAAATTTCTGACATGACAACTCACTCTGACGTAACAGTTGGAGCTTTGAAGGATGCATTGCATACCGTGAGTGGCTGCCGCCGGTAGAGGAGAACGCTGCCATAGGCCACAGCGAGGAGGATGTAATTCAGGAGCGACTGCGATGTCGGCGCGTTGATCCCTGAAAACATGTTGCAGCGTCAGTAAACTGGTCAGAAAGTCAGAACTATCTGAACTAGAAATATAAAATCAGGAGTACTTTGCAAAAAGAAACTAAAGTTAGCTGAGACCAATGTATACATCCAACTGAAACAGAGCAACAATTATTAAAAAACACAACTTTTGCCCAGTGAAATGATTAGTCAGGCACTGAATTAACTAGTAGCACACAAGCAACAGAGGACATCAGATGCTGCGTAAGTGCGGAAAGGGAGGCACGATGTTTGATCGAAAAAGGTTACAGATTTTATACTGTTAGAAAAAAAAATCTGTGTCGAGCTGGAGCAAAAGCGTCGCGAGTCGACGGCAGAGGATCCAGATTCCCCTACTTCGTCGCTGCACCACCAGAAGAGAGTCAAAAGCGCAAATCTTTCCGGCAGATTTCGATCGGTTTCGTCACGGAACGTGCGTGCGTGCGCGATCCCTCAACAATTCCCAAGAAGCAACAGTACCGAGCACTCGCCATCGGCGGCGGTCGGTGGTCGGCGGCGGCGGCGAACCAATCGAGCGCGCGCGATGGTTGGCGGCGGCCGGCGGGCGGGCGGTAGTGTAGAACTGTAGGTATACACACGTACCTCGGCGGGCGAGCTCGGAGGAGGCGAAGCCGGTGGCGGTGATGAGCAGCGAGACGAACTGCCCCAGCGCGAGGCCCAGCAGCGTCTCCCGCCGCACCCACCGCCGCGCGCCGCCTGCTGCAGCACCCTCGTCCGGCGGCGCCATTGAGTACTAGCCCTCTCCTCCCTCCCTCCCTCCTTCCTTTGACCTCTGTCCTCGACGCGTCCTCTGCTCCTCGCCGCGCCGCCCGGCCGCCTCGCGCCGGGAGATCGATCGATCAGGCGATCGGCAGCAGGTGTTCCCCGCAGCTGTGGCACCTGGCAGGGCACTCTACGCGGCGTGCGCGCGCCTTTGTTCCCTCCGTCAGCGTGCTGCGCGCGCGGCGCGGTGGTGGGAAGTGGCGGACTGGGAAGGAAGCCAAGAAGCTGCCAAGGCTAACTAATTGCCAGACAGACAGCCCGAGCGCTAGCTGTGTGCTCTTCTGGCCTTTGGCAGTGCAGATTGGATTGGGCGCGGGCGCGCGGCCTTGTTGCGCTGCTCTGCTCTGCTACCGTCGCTTGCGAGGCAAAAAAAAAAAAAAAATGCACAGTAACTGTCACATCGAATCTTTAACGTATGTATGGAGCATTAAATATAGGTAAAAAATAACTAATTACATAGTTTATCTGTAAATGTCGAGACAAATCTTTTAAACCTAGTTAGTTTCTGATTGGATAAATTTTATCAAATAACAACGAAAAGTGCAACAAAAACTTTATCCAAACTTTTTCACCATCTAAACAGGCCCAAGAGGGCCCTGAGGGGTAGGATATCGATGGCGATGGGGGTTGTCTCGGCGCATTATTGGACTCATCGGAGGGTTGGGATGGACGGACGGAGTTTGACACTTGATAGGCTCGGATACTAGGGTCCCGGGGACAGAGACGGCGACGCCCGTTCATAGGCTCGCTTGTCATCGCGTTTTGCCCTACTATAAACACTCCCGTTAGATTGAGCAAACGGTTTATTATTACTTTGTTTTATTAGGCAACCTGATGATAGGTTTGATTTAATTTTCTGAACAAACCTCGGCGTGAATCATCACGGAAGTCATCGCATACTGATTAGAATGTCCTGGCCACTTCGTAAGTTTATTTTAAGACTAAAGATTAGCAAATTAAATCTAAAAATTGTTCAACTTTAACCTAGATAGAGATAGGTCCCAATTCTTTTGCTACCAGTGGTCTCGATTCTTTGCCACTTGTGGTCTCGCCATAAAAGAATAAGGAGAACAGTGACGAAGGCAGTGTCGATTTTAAGTCACTAAGGGTGTGTTTAGTTTCATAATACGCCACGAACACATTGTTTGGTTGCTATCTTAATTGTGGTACACCACACGTTTGCATGTAGCCATTGTCTGTGGCGGATGTCACATTGATTTCTTGGCACCGCCTCACCTGCCGCTGTGGTAGGCTTTGGTTAGTGCCAAACACAACCTAATTATATGCAACATTCAAACCATATAGACGACTTCATTGTACTTAACTGCCGCTGCCACATGCATATAATCACCATAAGAAACGAAGATGTTGTTTGGTCGCTATATACCTTAATTGTCGTGCGCCACATGTTTGCATATAGCCATTTTTCTATGACGAATGCCACATCGGTCTTTGCCAGCGCTGTGGTAGGCTGTGGATAGGAGCCAAACGCACTTAGTTATATGCAACATTCCAAATCATTTAGATGACCATGTTTTCGACTGATATTAGTACTTTCACTATTAATATTTCAATAATAATTAGTTGGCTAAAATTATTAGTTTTGTGATAGTTTGCTACATAAACTTGAAAAAACGAACCGTCAAAACTTAAATAGCGAAGTCAAATTAATCATCATAGGAGGAGAATTCTCTATCTATTCTTTTTCATATAATTCAACCTTGGTTCATACTGACCGTACCTTTTAGGCTTTAATTTCCGGTTGGGGACAAAGGCTACATATATCTAGCTTTCGAGTGAAAACGAACAGATGCCGTAGTCTTGCTTGCATGATTGGGTTGGCAACGTGTGGCAAGATGCTCCTTTATTTTGAGACTTTGACCCTGAAAATTATTTTTGCTTTATTTTAATTTAAACACGCCTTTCCACGGCCAAAAAGTCTCGCTGCACCGCCCGTCCGCCACAAATCTGAGATCGTCCACAGCGACGTGTCTTGTGCTTTATTCTTTGCTGGGAACTCAAAAAGAAAAGCTTTACAAGCAATTCTCAAAAAAGTTTTACAAGCAATGCACTACGTACGTCTCTCCCCTCGGTCGCATGTGTCATGCTCAAAAGCCGTCTTCTTCCACTCACACAAAAGCCACACTGCTCTAAGCTCATTATCTTTCACCCATCAAAGAGGCATCTTGAGGTCTTTTTCTTTTCTTGCGCAACATGTACAGTTCCTAGTTGCAATCATACAGTGTACATGTATTATGCTTCATTCACATAGTCATGATGGACGTGCGTCCGCCGACAAAATCATTTACTTACTAATTACTATAATATTAAATAAATGGCAGCTATTTAGCAGGTTAACCGATAGATAGATCGGGTGCTTATATACGCTTCCACCAGGAATTAACCCTTCGAGCTCTTTTTTTTCAAGCTCTTCTCTATAATAAGTTTGGCTGTGACTGGTTCACTTTCCGGTCTCCACTACACCGAACTTCATCCCGAGTCAGATTTACTAGCTGCATCTATTTATCCTGTAGTCGAGATCTAGCTCTAGCTCTAGCTCCAGGAATAGAGGTTATCATGGGAATTGCCACATTTGTTCCTATGACGATGTGTGGTACTCTATCCATGCTAAAAAAAATGCAATTCTAGGTTTGAGATAAGTCAAATTTTCTTAAGTTTGACCAAATTTTTAGAAGATAGTCCAATGATACTTATTTGGTATCACAAACTTAAAATTGTTTCATTTCTTTTTTTCAGTAATGCTCCTATTCAATCGTCCGTCCGTCTAGACGGAGCCGCTCTCTAACGGACCCTGCCCACACCACGCCCCATATACTCGTAGCCTCTCGCCCGCACTGTCTCCATTCTTCAAAAAAAAATCACCGAGGCAAGCGCCATGGCATCCCCTCAAGTGCATGGTAGCCTCTCTCTCCATGGATCCAGCGACACCCCTCCTCCACGCGCGTCTTACCTCAAGTCCGACGGCCTCCATGGCGTCCCCTCCCCCCACTCCATGGCAGTCGTGACCCTCCCCGCATCCCTCTGGATCTGCCCGGTGGGCTCAAGCAAGCCGTTGGCGCGCGATCGACAGGCTCAAGCAAGCCGCTGACTCTTCCCTACCCCGCCCGGCGGCAGTCTCCCCAGATCCCGCAGCGTCTCCAATCCCTCGGCCGACTACAGGCATGGCAGGGGCGTGCAGGCGCGCACTATCTAGCGAGCCTGCGCCACTGCAGTTGCCTACTAGGTAGGTCATGGCCGCGTAGCGATGCTGTATTTCAAGTGTTTCTGGACGTTTTTTCAGACATGTTGCAAGCTCATGTTTCAAGTGTTTCAGTTGTTTCACGCAAATATTATAAAAGTAGATCGGGATGTTGCATATGTTGCATGGTTGTACACGTATGTTGCAAGTGTCTATCCCTAATGTTTCATTTATTTTTTTACATGTATGTTACAAGTGTTTCAGATGCATGTCTCAAGTGTTTCATCTGTCTTCTTTTGTATTTTGTAAGTGTTATATCTGGATTTTCAAAAGTAGATCGAGATGTTACACATATTGCAATGGTGTTTCAATTGTATGTTCTAAATGTTTCATCTGTTTTAAATGTATGTTGCAAAGGTTTTATCTGGATGTTGAATAAATCGGGGTGTTGCATGGCGCTGTCGGTGGCTGTCGTTGCTACTGGGGCGCAGCCATGGGTCAACCAACGTGGGTTTCCTCATGCGGGGCGTGGAGTGGGTGCAGGTCCCTATGATGTATGCGAGCGCGGGTGCTGGGGTGGGACGCGGGCGTGGGGCGTGATGCAGATGCAGACGTGGGAGCGGCGCAGGTGTCGGAGCCACGTCCGTACGCAATGTCCCGTCCGGATATCCAGACCAGACGTTAGGCGTTCCAGTTTTTTTTTTTAGCTATAGCTCATGGAGCTACCCCATTTAGCTTGCCGATTTACGAGCAAATCAGAATTCATGTAACGAAGCGGTCCCAAAAAACAACACAAGCCCTATATTATTGGTAACAAAATATAGCTGACTATGTGAATCCCGAAATCCGCCTGTACTTTGAAAAGAAAAGAAATCAAGCGGTTGCACACGTTTTCAGAGCACGTCAAGAACGTGGCACACGTTTACGGTGTGAAAAAAAAAATCTGCGCCACTGCCGGCGTGTATGGACATGACTTGGGCCGGAGGCAGCCAACTGGTGAGCTGGAGCTGGGCGGGGCTGCCTGCTCCCCCTCCAGGGGGCTGCCTGAGCCACTTCCTCCGAATTTGGATTCGGGAAAAAAGTTCGTCTGTCTGCCTGCATCCCGTGGCTGCTTCGAGCCCTCGTCGAGGCATGACTTGAATTCACTGTTCAGTTCAGCTTTGAGAGCCCAAGCTGCTGCTGCCTCGATCGAGCGTGCTCGATATTCAGACGAGTGCAGGTGCAGCTAGCTTTACCAGTTTACCGTAAAGGAAAGATGGATGGGGCCTCCTTTTGTTTCTCACCCCTTTTTGGCCCCGTTCGGCTGGAATTATAAGCCGGATAAAAAACGCCTTTGGCTGATTTTTTTTGAGAAAAAAATACTGTTCCGGCTAAACAAACAAGCCGAATAAGACGGATTATAAGCCAGACGAACAGGACCGCTTCTCCCTTTGTCGAGCTCGTTCAAGATTGGAGCGTCAGATTGCAGCAATCGCCGACCCTGAAAGATTTTCTACAGATTTTAGGTTGATATACTTGGATTGCAAGTAGCAGGGAGGCGATTGGTGTCGGAGCGAAGCAGTGGAATCAACAGGTCAGGAGGTAGCTAAGCTCCATCACCATCTCCACCCCACCTGCACTGCACATCATCACTCCGATCTTTGTCTGACTTGCCGTTGCCATCCACCTCTCGCCATGGACGAGACGAAATCCTCCAAGGCGGCGACCGTCGTCCTCTACCCCGGCGCGGGCGGGGTCGGCCACGTCACGCCCATGGCAGAGCTCGCCAAGGCCTTCATCACCCACGGCTACCCCGTCACGATGGTGCTCATCGACCCGTCCGGTTCCACTGCAACCAGCACCGTCGCCCGGCGCCTGGCCGCCTCCTATCCGTGCATCTCCGTCCACGTCCTCCCTCCGGTTCCTCCGTCCGACTCCGACGCCGCCAGCAAGATCACTAACGCTCTGCTCCTGCTGCCGAGGCGGTACAACGGCGCGCTGGAGCGCTTCCTCCGCACGACCCCCGTCCCCGTGCGCTGCCTCGTCCTCGACGCGTTCTGCGTGGACGCCATCGACGTCGCAACGCGGCTGGGCGTCGCCACGTGCGCGTCGGCGCTGGCCGCGCTGATCCAGGTCCCAGCGCTACTCGCCGGCAGAAAAACGGGGCTCAAGGAGCTCGGCGACGCGCCGCTCCAGTTCCTCGGCGTGCCGCCGGTGCCGGCGTCGCACCTGGTCCGGAGCCTGCTGGAGCGCCCGGACAACGAGCGGTGCAGGGCCATGGCGGACGTCTGGGCGCGCTGCACGGCCACCGGCGGCGTCCTGGTTAACACGTTCGAGTCGCTGGAGCCCCCGGCCGTGCAGGCGCTCAGGGATCCCCGGTGCGTCCCCGGGCGAGCGCTGCCGCCGGTCTACTGCGTCGGCCCGCTGCTCAACGGAGAGGACGGCGGCGCAGAGAGGCACGAGTGCCTGGCGTGGCTGGACGCGCGGCCGGAGCGCAGCGTCGTGTTCCTCTGCTTCGGGAGCAAAGCAGCGCACTCGGCTGAGCAGCTCAGGGAGATTGCCGTGGGCCTGGACAGGTCAGGGCACCGGTTCATCTGGGTCATCCGCTCGCCGGCCGGCAACGACGAGGACCGTGAGGGGTTCCTCCCGGAGGGGTTCTTGCAGCGGACCGAGGGCCGTGGCCTCGTCGTGAGGTCATGGGCGCCGCAGGCGGACATCCTCCGGCACCCGTCCACCGGCGCCTTCGTGACACACTGCGGGTGGAACTCCACCCTAGAGGCCGTCGCGGCGGGCGTCCCGATGCTGTGCTGGCCGATGCACGCGGAGCAGCGGATGAACAAGGTGTTCGTGACGGCGGCGCATGGCATGGCCGTCGGGATCGAGGTGGAGGTCGCGAGCGCGACGGGCCTCGTCGGCGCCGGCGAGGTGGAGGCGAAGGTGCGGCTCGTGATGGAGTCCGCGGTGGGGGAGGGGCTCAGGGCGCGCGCGGCGGCGTGGAAGGAGGAGGCGCGGGCCGCGACGGCGGAGGGAGGCGCGGCGCGGGCGACGTTTGCCCGGTTCCTCTCGGACATGGAGAGCGAGCAAGCCTTGAAGCGATGATGATGAATTCTGCGTAGGCCCATGGGCTGATGGGCCGTGGATAAATTCTCACCGGGCCGGGCCACCACTCCATCCATATGTTCGTTGGAACGTGCCGGCCCGGGCGGCGGCGGAAATTTACGAGAGGGACGGACGGCGACTCGTTGCAGTTCTGTGCAATCTGTCGACCAAGAACAGTTGTTTGCCACCTAAAAAACAATCAGTTTCAGTTGGCGATCAAAGCAGATGGCTTTTAGCGAATTTTTAAGCTTGTTTATTTACTATTATATGCCGGCGGCGACCAATCAATCAATCAAACTGTCAAGGCCGAGCGACCAAATCCGCGGGAACAGGTGACGGGGGCAGATCAATCAGTCAGTCGGTGAGTCGAAGCAATAATAGCGGTGATCACCAAACGCATTAGAAAAGCGCGGCGGAGCTGGAAAGAGCGAGGCGAGCGGTGCCGGCGGAGGCCGACAGGCAGGCTACAGGCGGAAAGGCGACTCCGCCGCCCAGCTGAAATGGCCAAATGATTTGCCTCCCCGCAGCTCAGACCCCAGCTCAGTCACAGCACAGCCAGACGCCGCCCTCCGCTGCTCTGCTCTGCTCTGCTCTGCTCCCTCCGTCCTTCCTCCTTGCCCCTTGCCCCTCAGGAGGCGAGCCGCCAGCCCGGAAACCAGTCGAACAGGCCGAGGCCGCCCGCCTCCACTGCTCGCGTACGTGCTTCCCGGTCCCGGCAGCAGGTGAGGGTTTTGCTCCATCTCTCGGATTGTGTTTTGTGAGCTGAAACTGAAAAGAGGGTCCCGCCTGGCGCCTGCATTTACGTTGGTTTTGCCTGGCTTGATACTTAGGGAAACTAAATCCGGGTTATTTGTGGGTTCATATTAAGGAGGTGATTCGGCTCGGTTTTAGTGTAACCGAATGTCTGAGTTTTGAGCTCAATGCTTTCAGTCTCTCTGGATATCTCATAGTACACACTAGAGATGTCCTTCCGGCAGTATGTTGTGGCTCTCTGCAGATTTCTGCTGTTGTTTCGACTCTGAAGAGGTCTCTGGTGGTTGATCATATCGTGGAAGCCGTGTACTAGTATTTCATCTGTGTTAAGATTATAATATCTATTGTGAGCTGTGAGTTTGTGACTGACCAGCATCAAATTGGACTATGCAAAATCTTCTTTTCTGGTTGAAGTAGAATGTGGGCTGGTAGAATAGCTAATATATGTTTCTTTTCAAATTGGACAAGCTTGATTTCTTTTCGATGAATAATAAACACAGAAATTCCATACCATGCAATCATCTATATGTAATCTGTTCTTCTCAGTTTGTTTGTTTTTTTATGGTTTTTGACTACTGTAACTGAATGGCTAGTAGGCACTTGCTAGTTTAGTGTTGCCATTTGTATTTGTTGAAGCTTTCCCCAAAAATTAAAATGTTGGGTGCAATGGCTGTTGCATGGAACTTGAGGCTTATTGGTGCTTACATCAAATATGCTTTTCCTTTTTCATTTAAAATGAAGGAACAGAGAAGGAAGGAAAACAAGAACCAAGAGCAGAGCTGAATAGGTCACTATGCGCCGGTGGTTTTGCTGCAGTCATTTTGACACACCATATCTTGAAAACGAAAATGGACTTACAAGCAGTCCTGATAGAACAAGTGGTACGCCTGTTGTTTATGATATATTTCTTATAGCGTTACTTACTTTATCAACATACAGATGATTAGAGCACAAATCTTAGTCTGTACTTTGTATTAATGAAAGACAGATGACGTAATTGTGGGATTTTATGGCCCCTGGTGTGGTAGATTAAACTTGTAATAGATGAATGGCACAGAGCATAACATGTGAAGACAAGCTTTTGGTTTTGACAGAAAACTATTCTTTGCTAGACCAAGTACCATTTTTATTCCCTATGGCATGCCTGATGGAAATTTTGAAACTAATTTTTTATCATATATTTTAGCTAAAGATATGTTGGATACATTTCAAGTTAGCTGAATATACCGTGTTGTAACCAATATAAGTTCGGCAATCTGACGGTTTCATTACAAAAATGCACCATGTTGTTGATCAAACAGCTGCACTTAAACATTGTTGTACAAATTCGAAAGTCTAAAATGATACTAGTTCAGGCCTGGGTCAGCAAGCTACCTGTACACATTCTTTTTTCTAGAAAGATTAATGGTTCTCAGGCCTGCTACGTGGACAGCTCAATGGATGAGGCACAACCCCACCTGAAATTTTCATTTCAAAAGGAGAACTGAGTACAAGCTTGCTACTACTTTGTTAGTTGCTTATTAGGCAAGCATTAGTAGCGCACATGATATCGATCAATACATCCTTCTATCGAGAGATAACCAAGTAGAATTGACTGGAGTAGTATTTAACACTTAGATTGAACTTTTGTCCTTCTCATTCAAATGACTTAATAGTCAAAGACATATAGAAAAATACAAATGTAGCTACAATATTGTCAATGCAAAGCCAGGTAAATTTGAGCTTACGCAAGGCATTTCAGGTAGCAGGTTTGGTACAGATGAGGACAAGGATTAGTTAGAATGTCATGCTGATTGAACTTTTAGGTGGTTCAGTTACCTTCTATTTAGGTGCTTCTTACTTTATTCATTGTTTTATGGTATTCAATATCGAGATGGGTTTACATGGCATGCTTATAACTGTTCTGTGCCTTTTCTCTCTGCATTCCATGCTTCTGCTGCTGAGATCATAAGCATATTCAACATATGCCTTTCAGGAAACGGTTTAAATTCAAACAGTGATCCTGCAAAACCACCTTCCATTGAAGTACCTGCATTGTCATTTGATGAATTGAAAGAAAAGACAGATGATTTTGGGTCCAAGGCTTTGGTTGGTGAGGGGTCATATGGAAGAGTATATTATGCTGTTCTGGAAAACGAACAACATGTGGCTGTAAAGAAGCTTGATACTTCAGCAGATCCTGAGCCTGATAATGAATTTCTAGCACAGGTATGGTTTGTGGTTTGCCCAGACCCTGATACTGCAAATAACTTAATTATATTATACTCTACACTCTTATTAACTGCAATAAAATTGTTTTTGCAAATTATCCATTTTGCGATAATGTTTTGTATATTGTTTATGCTTAATGTTGAACAATTTTATCTGTCCCTTTTCCTATTTTGGATATAGGTGTCCATTGTTTCAAGATTAAAACATGAAAACTTTGTGGACATGCTTGGTTATTGTATCGAAGGAGATCAACGTCTACTGGCTTATGAATTCGCTACAATGGGCTCTCTACATGATATTTTGCATGGTATGCTCTAGCCACTTAGCTAATATGCGGCATTTGGAGATAAAAAAAATATATTCATGGATGAAAACATGAAGTCCTTTCTAAATTTGTTTTTTTTCAACAGGAAGAAAAGGTGTTGCAGGTGCACAACCTGGACCTGCTCTTGACTGGATGCAAAGAGTCAAAATTGCTGTTGATGCTGCAAAAGGTCTTGAATATCTTCATGAGAAGGTTCAACCTTCCATAGTCCATCGAGATATACGGTCTAGCAATGTTCTTTTATTTGAGGACTACAAAGCTAAAATTGCAGACTTCAATCTTTCAAGCCAATCTCCAGATATGGCTGCTCGTCTACATTCTACTCGCGTCCTTGGAACCTTCGGATATCATGCTCCAGAGTAATATTTGACATAAATATGCACTCTGCTCATAATTTGCATAATGTATCTAGGATTATGCCCCCACATAATTATCATTTATTTACCTTTATCCTCATCATAAAGAAGCATGCTAATAATCTTTTGACTATTTTGCAACTCTATGAATGGCCAAGGGGAAATTGGCTACTATAGAATAGCTAAGAACCAACAAATGCACAGATAATAGAAATATCTAGTTTTTATTAGGTTTTAGATATTTGGATCTATGAGTGGCACGAAATGAATATTTTGGAACTTTATCTTTGTTCCCCATCTGATCGGTGACATAAGAGATCTCTTATGCATTGCAGGTATGCTATGACTGGCCAATTGACTCAAAAAAGTGATGTATATAGTTTTGGGGTTGTCCTTTTAGAGCTTCTAACTGGAAGGAAACCTGTAGATCATACAATGCCAAGGGGCCAGCAGAGTCTTGTTACTTGGGTATAAATTAAATTCTTCACACTAAGGACCTGCACAAATATAGCAAAAGAATATCAACAACTTTATGTAGTTATTGTTAGTGGTCTGATTTATCATGTATGTTGTTCCATGTTCAACTCAGGCAACACCAAGGCTTGGTGAGGACAAGGTGAAACAATGTGTTGATCCAAGACTGAATGGAGAATACCCTCCAAAGGGAGTTGCAAAAGTATGTCCCATTCTCTCCTTCCATGTGTCCTTTATTTGTGATACAAAAATCCACATTTTTCAAATTGGCTACTGAAATTTGAAGTTGATGGTATAAGCAAAATCAGCATTAGTTGCAACAAATTTGTGAAATACCCAGCCATCAGCAATTATTTTTCCTTTTGTTGTTGACGCAGCTAGCAGCAGTGGCGGCTCTCTGTGTTCAATACGAATCTGAGTTCAGACCAAGCATGAGCATAGTAGTCAAGGCATTGTCTCCTCTTCTTGTAAATGCACCATATCAGGCGGCTGGTGCTCCTGATATATCTTCAGATGCCTGACAACATGCACAACTCAAAACCCATGTAAAGAAACACCATTTATTTTTGGTATGCCATTTTTGTGAATTATTTATCTTTTGTAAAGTCAGAATTGTGTGGGTTTATTGGAGAGGAAGGGAAGGAAAAAGGGGTAATGCATTTATTTTGAACCCATGTACTTCGTATGCTTGAGAGCTGCTGCAGTTAAAGTTAATTACTTAAGCTACACATTTGTGCATTTGTTGCCCTTCCCTTTTTTCCTTTTTTGAAAAGATCATCCTTATATTCTTTGTTGTGTATTTGATGATTTGCTCTTCAGGATTCAGGCAGGGCCTAATGTGTAAGTTTGGTTGTGCCTCTTGTGATCAGCTTGTTACCAGGGATTTAAAATGTTAGGGGAATTTCAATCAAATTTTGTGAATTCTACCTTACCTGCTGATGAATGAAGTTTGGCTTTTTCAATTGTATTATGATTATATATAGTCGAATATGACATATACTGTCAAAAGATTGAATTGCAGTGGAGAACATTTTCTGCCCTCAATTTTGCTGTCAAGGGCAAGTGGGGCCCACACTAGTGGAGTGAGGAAAACTAGAAATTGCAAGCTGGGGTTTTGAATCCGGACCTCTTCTATCAGAGAATCAAACCATCGGGCTAGTGTATGCTTCCTGATAAAATTGATGGGACACGACCTAACAATTTCAGAAATTTAAAATTCCAAACCATTCATTTAATTTTTTGTTTGATTTTGAATGCAAACTCCACAGTATGCAAATCCGGTATTTCTGCCCATGAACGAATCTTTCTGAAACCGGAACTGATATCCCTGCTTTGTTGTTGGGTGGTCTCAGAACTGAAACTTTTGAATAGTCTTATCTTTTAACAAAAAAAATGCCTTCATTTTGAGTTTGAATACTCCAATCCATACAACACGGTTACATGAAGCTCTCAGAAAAAGAAAAAGAAAACTTAACAAGAAGAAAACCACAACTTGTGACTCTGACAACCCCAGATCAGTTAATCATCCACTGCCCCTTCTCTAAGCATTGCTGGCAACAGGTTGCCATAGTGTCCCTGTCACTGTCAGCATGGATGAGAGTCTCTCTTCTCTGGGAACTCCAACGGCCTCAGGTATCCCGACACCTACATCCTCTGCTGTGAGTGCTGTCAGTGACACTTCCAAGGATTTCAGAAAACTTTCAGAACGTAGCAGACACCAATGCAAATTAGTTAATTCTTCGGATAATAATAGTATCCTGACGTCGAAGTACCAATGAGCTCGTTCAGCGTCCGCGTATCGTCCGCGAGACAGATGAGGCCCATCAGGCTGCCGTCGTCGTCGTACAGAGGTGTGGCGTCGGCGACGACGAAGAAGCGCTCCCCCGACTTCTTCTTCACGGGGAACTTCCCTCTCCAGCATTTGCCGGTGAATATGTTGCCGATGATGGTGTTCAGCGCAGGGATGTCGTCGGGATGGATGATCAGTCTCGTGATGTCCTGCCCGACTGCTTCCGCCGAAGAGTAGTGGTACAGACGCTCAGCGTTCCGGTTCCTGGTGGATGGATTATTACGAGGAAAAGCAACCAAATTTGGATCAAATTCATGTAGAATCTCACGCCATTGTTTGGACCAATGCCAAGTTGAGAACTTGGTGACTGCACAGGAGGAATGGCATAGGTAGAAAAGTGTTTTTTTACCAGTAGAGGACCTTCCCCTGGAGGTCAAGGACGTGAGCAGCCTGCCCCAGGGACTGCACGGCCATCATGTGGTGCCTGGCGGACATCCCGGTGCGCCGCGACGCCGACGCCGACGAGGACTGCTCGGCGGGCTGATGCGACGAGGAGCCGCGGCACTGGAGCTTGGACACCTGGCGCTTGAGCTCGGCCTGGCCCTCCTCCAGCGCCCGTATCTTATTCAGGAGCTCACGCTCGTCCTCGGCGTCCATCGCCGGCGGACGCCGGCGAAGGACCGATCGACGATGTCGATCACGCACTGGCCGGTCGATGGATGGATCGAGGTGGCCGGAGACACTGTAGGATCTGATGAAATGGCAGCAGATATAGAGGCATTGCCGCATCGGCTAGCACAGCAGCTGTTTGGAAACTAACCCAACGAAGAAAAGGAAATAGCATTCGGTGAAATGGAAAAAAATTTGCAAAAATAAAAAAAGGAGGCCTTAGCATCAAGGATATTAAAAAAATGAATGTCAGTCTTCTCATCAAACGGTGGTGGAAACTTGACAATGAAACTGGCTTGTGGCAAAAAATTGTAAAATACAAATATCTTAGAAATGTATCAATTATGGATGTATCTCACAAACAAACTGACTCTGCTATTTGGGCTGACTTGCTAAAAATTAAGAATGTATATCTACAAGGAAGAAAGACGGTAGTGCATAATGGCAAGAGTACCTTGTTCTCGAAAGACTCTTGGCTCTATGAGAAACCTTTGTGTGTTCGGTTTCCTGAACTGTTTAAGTTCTGTGAACAGACAAACCTTCTTATTGACCAGGCTAAAGCAATCCACAAACCATCTCTTTTACTAGGTGGCTAGAAGATGATATGCTAGAGGCCTGGTTAACAATTTTGAATGACATGAGGCAGGTTCAGTTCACTTCTGCAAATGATGTTGTACGCTGAAAACTTGGATCTGGGGATCGTTTTAGTGTGAAATCTGTTTACAATGCACTAATTGTGAACGATTCCGGTCCATATCATAAAAAAAAATTTGGAAGGAGAAGGTACCTGCGAAAATTAAAATATTTTTATGGTTAATCCTGAACAATGCCATCCTGACCAAAGACAACATGTTGAGAAGGAAGTGGGTTGGCAGTCCAACTTGCTACTTCTGTAATCAAGAAGAAAGTGTGTCTCATCTCTTTTTTCAGTGTAGCACAGCCAAGGCTGTCTGGGCTATTATTGCTCAATGCATTGGGGTTGATAATATACCAAAATCTTTTGATCAAAGTTGGCGTTGGTGTAACAAATGGCTCTCTCTTGGTGAACAATTTCATACTTTTGGTATTGTTGTCGTTTGCTGGGCAACCTGGAAAACCAGAAATAAAGCCTGCTTTGAAGGGAAACTTATTAGGAACCCTGTTGAGTAGTATGCTATACATGTGCGCTCATGGGTTATTGGGTAGGTCTTTTTCAGGGGATCGACAAGGAAGCGCTGGAAGCTGGGGTGAACACTATGCCGAAGATCGCTGCCAGGTTGCTCGAGAAGGAAAAACCCAATGATGGAAATCCCCTCTTGAAGGACAAGCCCGAAGATGATATGCAGGAATGAGTTGGGCGTTTGGTTTGAGTGCTTGGTTGCCTCCCCCCTGAAAACTCCCTCTATCTGTGTAATGCTTGCAGGCTCCCTATGGAGCATTACTTTTTGGTCTGGTGGTCCTTTAGTGCTTGTTCGCTCTTCTTGCTATAGCAGGTTGTCCTAGTTGCTGGTCGTAAATCTGCTGCCTCTGACATGTCTTTGTTTTTTTGTGTTCTGCAACAGTCTATCAAAACTTTGTATTTCCGTTGTCAGTAATGGAAACGGGGATACCTCCGGTTTGAAAAAAGAAAACAGCTGGGAGCCTGGGACAGAGAAGGCGACCGACCTCCGTGTTCGTGGAGTGTACGGATACGAGAAAAGATTATACTAGTGTAGTTGTAGGCAAAAGGCCAAACGCTTCGTTCATGCCTGACATATTCTGGGCTCGAAGATGACATGCTGTCTCATGTCATGTGCATGCATAAGCATGACAGCATGAGATGGGATGAGAGAGATAGGAGAATGAAGAGCATGCATGCATGAAGCTAGAGAGATCAATTCAGATCATGCTTGCCGGCGGCCGGTTGCCCGCCTTGGATCCTTCCATTCCATGCTCTACGTGCACTGCAGTGAAGCTAGCTGGCGTCCTGGATCGTTGGGGATCGAGCCCGAACCCTTCTTTTATCTTCCTCCGATCCTTCGTTGAGCGCTTGAGGTTGTCCAGCTCGATTTTGGAACAAACATATTCTTTTGTATATAATGACATTTGTTGTGGTCATGCAGAAATGATCATCAAGGATGAGGAGGTGTTCAAGACGATGGGGGGCTATGACTATGACCAAGATGGGGCGAGGTGCCAAGGGAGGAGGAATACCAACGTCGTAACCTATTTGTGTAATTGTGTTGTCGGATTTTCTTAGGATCCACATGATGATTGATGAAGAGAAAAACAAGCACACGAGAGACTTCGGGAGGATCTCGTCGAACATCTTTGGTCCATTCATATCTCTACCTAGTTTTTTAAGGGGGTGTTTGGATCATGGAGCTAATAATTAGCCCACGCTTTTGGATAACAATTAGAAAGTCTAAATGAGCTAATTCTGGGACAGTAAAGGTGATGAGGGCTAATTGGTGGTCAAAGTCCATTAGCTCTTAATTAGCTCATGTTTAATCTATTCATTCATAAAGTGGACTAATTTTTAGTCCTGTGATCAAAACAGGCCCTTACTAATGTAACGAACTTTGTTTATGAAACTTCGGTTGTGATGAGACTTTGGTTTCCTTGAGATGGCACTCTATTGGATTGTTTGGATTTGAATTGTCGTGTTTGAATATAGAGTAGCAGATGAGAAGAAAGAAAAACGTAAAGCAGAGGTCTTAAGTCGAAAGATCATAGTAGAGTTGAGTCTAAAAATCAGACCATCTGAATTGAAGAAGCCTGTGTCCATAATAAAAAAAAAAAGAGTGCTGGTTTATTAGTTGGCCAGTCGCTCCTCCTATCCCATATTTCACCAACCGTGCAACCCCAGTGGAAACAGTGAGTACTCTTTCCACACTACTTTCGTCGTCTGCCAGACCACAAGTTTGACGAATTGTGGAAAAAGAAAATCGAATCTCGTAAATCAATCCCGTCGGCTCCAGCCAGGACCGCAGCAAAGCAAGTCGCAACTCGCAACGCAAGTCGCTGCAGCCGCCCCCAGCCGACGAGCGTGTAGTCTCACGCTAGCTTCAAGCTGTAACGAACTCCCTCCCTCCCTCGGCCACATCGCCCGCTGCTGCTCTATCCCTTTCCTGCTAGCATGGCCATGATGCTGCTAGCGCGCAACCTGCGCTCTGGCCTCCGCCCGCCGCTCTCCGCGGCGTTCTCGTCGGCCACCGCGGCGTCGGCGTCGGCGGCCGCGGCGGAAGCGGGGAGGGCGATACGGGACGGGCCGCGGAACGACTGGAGCCGGCCCGAGATCCAGGCCGTCTACGACTCCCCGCTCCTCGACCTCCTCTTCCACGGGGTACGTACGACCGCCCGTCACACATGGCACACCGCCTGGAATGGAATGGACACCTCGCGATCCCAAATTCCACCGCTAATCCTCTGCTGGCGCTCGGGTTTGGTACTGGATTAATGGCCTCGCTGGAAATTTAGTGAAAGATTCTGTCTTTGAGCTTCTGGCAGTTGAAGGCCGTCGATTTACTGGCAAGGTTATGTCTAGAGTCTTTGGGATGTGAACGCTAGATTTGTTGCATGAGAGGTGCTAGTACTAGTTGAATGTCAATTTCTTTTTTAACCGTGGAGATTGCCACAGAGTGTCGTCGGTAGGGCAAATGCCAAAAATGTTTCATTTTGGGGAATTTCTTGTTCTGTTTAGCGATAGCGATTGATATTTCAGCTCAGTGGAACTTTGTATGAGGACAGTGGGTATTTTATTTGCTTTCTCAGATATATGGATATATTATGAAACATCAGTCCATGTTCAGCTAACAGTCGATGGATTTAGTACACGGATATTAGTGGTATGCTACCCAAGTTTCGTTAAGTGGTGGTGATGAGCATCAACTCTGTCAATTTAGGTTTTAGGACTTTTAATCAGTGGGAAGCCCCAATTATCAACACTTCAACAGTGATGTCAACTTCATTGGGTTCTTTTTGAACTTCGTGTCCAGATTTTTTGAACATTGCTGCAAAGTATTTAGCGTTGAAAGCCAAAGACAGACTTTGAAAGAATAAGCCTTGTGTCCTTGATATTTTGGAGCTCCATTCCTAGGATAAGTAGTAGTAGCTAGTGCCTATGTCATGGCACCTTATCTTGCTTTAGCATCTTATCATCTACCTTATCTTCTACTTTAGTTGTTGCTACTTTGTTTCTACTTTCAGTTGCAAAGCAGGCCTCTTGGTCCTATATATGTAACAAGAACCAGCCATGGTTAATGTGGCTTAGTAATATAGAAAAAAATCTCCCAAACTTGTGTCTTTGCCAACAGACTTTTCATATTATAAAATTTTTTACCTTGTTGCGTGTGTAAGAAAAGACTGTTCATATGGACTTTGGTGTCAACTGTCAAGCTTATGTGTTCATAAGTTTGTAAAAACGGTGAGCTATTTATAAGTCCATCTGTAGTGTTGGTAGGAAGGTACTGCCCCCAATGCCCCCTCATAGGGGCTTTCAATAGTTGGCACTGCAGTTAATGGAAAATTTCACTGTTAGGAGCAGGAATGGGATGTTCATGACAAGTTTTTCTAAGATCCACCTCTAGAAAGTTGTATGGTTGTTGGTTCTTCTCATACCTATTGGGCAAGTGTTGGAGCATCACATAATTGTGTAGAGGAAGTCATATACAAGTTTACACTGCTACGAATTTCCAAAGTTTTATCATTATGTTACCCATAGAAAAGTCTAGTTATTGTTGTAAACCATGCTGTGAAGATCAGGGATGATGATTTGTTGAAATTCATGATAGTCTGATAAATGGAGGTCAATAAAAAAATTTGCGTGGCTAATGTCCTATTAGATATATTTGGTCAATGTAACATCTTCATTTGGTGTAGAACTATTACATTACTGAGCGTCTTTACCCATCATGGATTGTAAGCATTCCTTGGAGTAACTCCACAGATTGCCGGTTTGTAAGACGGAATAGAGATGTAACAAGATGAAACGATTCAAATGGATCATTATTCTTCTGAAGAACACAATGTTCTTTACAATATGAGTTTACCTGTGATGTGCATTTAGCATTCATGTGACTATGTCACAATGCACAGTTGATAGGGCAACAACTCTGACGTGCCATTTGTTCTTCTAATTACTGCGCAACCACTTCATTTTTTCAGGCTCAGGTCCACAGAACTACCCATAAATTCAGAGAAGTGCAGCAGTGCACACTTCTTTCAATCAAGACTGGTGGGTGCAGTGAAGATTGTTCTTACTGCCCTCAGTCATCAAGATACGACACTGGATTGAAGGCCCAAAAATTGATGAACAAAGATGCTGTCTTAGAAGCAGCAAAAAAGGTATTGTTAATGTAATAATTGTCTGGGAGGTGACAAGTTCACTTCAGCTGTTTTTAACTGTCTCAAAGTGACATCTAATCTTATTGTTGATTGTAGACTTATAACGTTATAACTCATGAAATTCTGTACAATATTATTATTGCTCACAGTACACTATTCTATATATTGCTCCTTTTCTAATCTATTTTTGTACAGGCAAAAGAGGCTGGGAGCACCCGTTTTTGCATGGGAGCTGCATGGAGAGAAACCATCGGCAGGAAAACAAACTTCAACCAGATTCTTGAATATGTCAAGGAAATAAGGTATTCATTGGAATCTTTTGTTTATACGATAAAACTATGGTATATATATTTTGGCGCATGTTCTGCATAACCATGCACAATTTTTTGTCTAGGTCAATGTTCTATTATCATGCCTTTGTTCACCTAATTTGTATTTTTCTCAAACAAACTAGCTTTGTGTATTCACCTACAATATACAGGCCATTGACTTAAAGGCCTTAATTGCATGGACTATGATGATATATCTGGTCAACAGAAGTTTTATGCATGATCATTATAGTTTATTTCAACATTTTAGCATGCATTGGATAATTGAATATGCAGGGGTATGGGCATGGAGGTCTGTTGCACACTGGGCATGATAGAGAAACAACAGGCTGAAGAACTCAAGAAGGCTGGACTTACAGCATATAATCATAACCTAGATACATCAAGAGAGTATTATCCTAACATTATTACCACAAGGTCATATGATGATAGACTGCAGACTCTTCAGCATGTCCGTGAAGCTGGAATAAGCATCTGCTCAGGTGATTCTTCAAAGTTACTGATGTTTCTTGCTTTTATACGAGGACTGAGGACTACCCTGCACAAAGCAATCCTCTTCCAGCTTACAAAAAACTGGGCAATATACGTCTTTGGTAGTTCAGTGTATAATATGGTGCTACATTTGTTTTTTTTTTCCAGGTGGAATCATTGGTCTTGGTGAAGCAGAGGAGGACCGGGTGGGGTTGTTGCATACACTGGCCACCTTGCCTACACACCCTGAGAGTGTTCCTATTAATGCATTGGTTGCTGTAAAAGGCACACCTCTTGAGGACCAGAAGGTATTCGTACTGCCGATTATTTTGTATAGTGTGTAGTTTAGGTGGTTGCAGCTATTGGGTGATCCTGCATCTCACACATGGAAAACATGCCTGTATCTTTGTATAGTAAGTCATTGATTGCACATTGTTGGCTACAATGTGTAGACTATAAGATCTGCACATGCTGCTTTTTTTAATTTGTTTATGCTAACTAATGTTCCACATCAGCCTGTAGAGATCTGGGAAATGATCCGCATGATCGCCACTGCTCGGATCGTGATGCCAAAGGCAATGGTGAGGCTTTCAGCAGGCCGAGTACGGTTCTCCATGCCAGAGCAAGCGCTCTGCTTCCTTGCTGGGGCCAACTCCATCTTTGCCGGCGAGAAACTTCTCACAACCGCAAACAACGACTTCGACGCGGACCAGGCGATGTTCAAGATCCTTGGTCTGATCCCCAAGGCTCCAAGCTTTGGCGAGGAAGAGGCAGCAGCTCCTGCAGACACCGAGAGGTCTGAGCAAGCTGCTTCGATGTAGAATATATATCATTACCGATTCTCTGTATCACAGTTAGGGCGAAACTAGAACTACTGTTATTATAGCTAGAGCGTTGTATTGTAGAAACCACAATATTTCATTGTTTTGTAGTTGCTTGAGACTGGCTGGAAATAAAATAAGGAGTGCCAATATGTGATGCAAGTTTCAACCTTTGTTCTTTGATCTCTTTAGATGCAGCATCACCGGCCATCAGTCGTCTGACGGCCGTGGGCATGCGAGCAGGGTTTGGAGAGCAGTCGCTCTCTGTGTCTGGTTCTTGCTTTGTCAGGAGCTCCATCCAGTTCCAGATGGATTCGCGGACTGGGTTGTCAGTTGTGGACTTGTGGTTGGTGGGCGGGTTGTCAGTTGTGGACTTGTGGTTGGTGGGCTGGTAGCTTGCCGCATGTTTGTGCGTGTATGTTGTCCTACCATGATATGGGCAGACTCCGGTGTGTGGTGTCATGCCGCATGTTTGTGCGTGTATGTTGTCCTACCATGATATGGGCAGACTCCGGTGTGTGGTGTCAATTTGTCAAATCACATGGAAGTACGATGGAGTCGTGCTGCGCATGGCAAGCTGCGGTCCATAAGTTTCAACAAACACCGACAGTCATCGCTTGAAGGGTCATGATCGGCTCAGCCTCATCTTACACGATTTATATTTTGAACATTACTCCTTCCGTCTCAAAAAAGGTATTTTCAGCATTATTACTTCCATCCCTGGGAAAATGCAATTTAGTATAGCACTAAGTGAAACTATCTTTTGATCAAATTTATATAAAAAATATCAATCTTTGTGATACCAAATAATAATTATTAATTTTTTTCATGAAATATTTTTTCAAATTTTAATAATATCTAGTATCTAAATATTTGACACTAAAACTTCATTAAAGTTTAAATAGTTTAACGAAGGACATACTTAGAATTGCTTAATTTGAGGATGGCGATAATATTTTCTCTAAGGATTTAGCTATGGATAGGAGCGCTTGGAGATTGGCAATCAACGTGCCGGAACCGTGACCTCTTTTGTCTCCCTTTATGTCCTTTTTTTTGTCTCCCTGTTTCTCGTCTCTTTTGGGTTTCATCTCTAGCCTACCCCAACTTGCTTGGGACAAAAGGCTATGTTGTTGTTGTTGTTGTTGATAATATTTTTATACAAAATTACACATACAGGTACATGGGTTGTTCGCCTTCGCTCTCTTGAAAATTTTCGATAGAGTTAGGCTTTGCCAGAGCAGGATGTGTGTCCATGACTTTGACATATAAGGCAAGGATCTAGCAAGCTTAATATATTTTTAGCCTACCAAAACGTTCTTTTTTTTCATGCCACTATGCGTCTATGCACATCATCATTCATAAATTGTTGTGCATTTGAATACTAAGTTCATACATGGACTTTCAAATTTAAACAGTATTTGGTATATAAATATTTGATACTCTTTTTTATAAAATTTATTAAACTTTAAATAGTTTAACTAAGGGCATAGTTAGAATTGCTTAGTTTCAGGATGGAGATAATATTTCTATACAAAATTACATATACAATTACATGGGTTGTTTGCCCTCGCTCTCTTGGACAACTTTGATAGAGTTAGGCTTCGCCAGAGCATAATTTGTGTCCACGACTTTGACATATAAGGCAAGTAGCTAGCAAGCTTAAGATATCTTTAGCCTACCAAAACGATCTTTTTTCATGCCACTATGCACATCATCATTCGTAAATTGTGCATTTGAATACTAGTTCATACATGGACTTTCTCTAACAAGACTATATTAATAACAAAACCAAAACTAGTGCTTCCTCGGTAAACAAAATGACAATGTTGCATTCAAATTTTAAATTTTGTAGCACATATATTATTGTTTTGTAGCACAAATATTCAAAATGTACAAATAGCTACAAACACCAAACTAGGTTCATTAGATGTACCATGACATATATTTTGATAATGTATTTATTTGATATTATGGATGTTAATACATTCTCTATAAACTTGGTCAAAGTTATATGTCATCTATATTCAAAATGTAGATTACCAATGTGTCTAACTTAGCACAAAGCTAAAACGACTTACAATTTGAAGCAGATGGAATTTGTACCATCTATATCTAATTAACAAAGAGTTACTAATGAGAAACAATCTAATAAATACTCCATACGTCTTGAAATATAAGGAATCTAGTTTTGTCCTAAGTCAAACTATAATAGCTTTGATCAAGTTTATTGAAAAAGTATTAATATCTACCACATCAAAGAGGTATATTATTAAAATATAATCCATAATGTATGTAATTAAGTTAATTTCAAGTCCCATATATTTTCCTTCTTTTTTTTATAAACTTGGTCAAAGTTACTATAGTTTGACTTAAAACAAAACTAGATTCCTTATATTATAGGATGGAGGGAGAAATAAATTGTATGATCTGTCTATAAATTGCATGATTGTATGTGTATTATTCTAGTACAAAGTTGCATGTAACAATTCTCAAAGATGAGCCAAAGTCTATAACCCTTAAAATGGAAACTGAAACTATGGCCATTCTCAGTGAAAGTTCTATCAGAGTTTTATTTGTATTTAATAGACTGCCACATAAGCATTTTTATGATGTGATAATGTTTTTCAGAGGAGAGAGAATAAATAAGTTGTTAAAAACTACACTATAAAACTTTTCACTGAAAATGACCTGATAAATAGGGACATTTATAATCATTTCAGCCCTTGGCTATTCTGTTTGATATATAGTTGCCAAACGACTACTACCATCTCAGTTTGTTTGTTTGAGCCCCTAAACTGTGCATTGTAACTTACAGGCTGTTATGACAAGGGGACAATGTTGGGACGTTTGAGCTCGCCAATTTTTTAACAATCTCCAGGCTGCAAAAGTCCACAATCTCGGAAAAGCATGGCTTTAATCGTGTGCACGCGGTGGGATGTGCGTGCGTACTAGCTATTGCGTGGTTTGGGTGCCTGTTGCTTGAAATTTTTTAAGAAAAGGAATTTTGACATCAAATGAAATGAGGGAAATATATATCGGAGGAAGAGACAGAACATGTTCTTGATATTTCGGAGGGAAATATATATCGGAGGGAAATATATCATTTAAATTTTATAGCAACACAACGATTAAGTGTTTATTTTAAGTCCACGCATGTTCTTGACATTTCCTTTAAAATCAACTACTACTCGGAGCAAGAGTACTTACTTCATTTTGAGTTTTTATATATAGCAGCACAACGGCCCGTTCGGCTGGAATTATAAGCCGGCTAAAAGACATTGTTGGCTGATTTTTTTGAGAGAAAAATATTGTTCCGGCTAAAAAAAAACAAGCTGAATAAGCCGGATTATAAGCCAGATGAACAGGGCCAACGACACAAAATAAATGAAGTTTTAAATGTGAATCAGACGGGTCAAATCAAATGTGTGAAGAAAACGAAGAAGAGGCTTAGGGGCGTTTAGTTTCTAAATTTTTTTTAAGATTTCCCGTCAAATCAAATGTGTGGACACACATTAAATATAGACGAAAAAACTAATTACACAGTTTGATAGAAAATCACGAGACGAATCTTTTAAACCTAATTAATTTATAATTAGACACTAATTGACAAATATAAACGAAAATGATATAATAACCAAAGCCAAAATTTTTCACGAACTAAACAAACCCTTACTGCAGCTATAAGCGCGTTTGCTTTCCCAAATCACCCCGCCCGCGGCTCATAGAAAACCCAGAAGAAACGCAATTAAAAACGCGCCTCGGTGCCGACTTGGTCACGCAACTCTCTCTGCCGATCTCCGCCCACCTCTCCTCCCCCTCGGCCTCTCCCTCCCAGGCCCGCCCGACCCGGCCCGCAGGAACCCTAGCCTCCCCGCTCCGCCCCGCCCCGCTCCGCCCCGCCCGATCTCCCGATCGCCGGATTCGTGCCGCGGCCGGATGGACTCCGATGTGGAGATGAACGCCGCCAGCGACGAGGAGGTGATGGACGACGAGGACTACTACGACTACTGCGACAGCGACATGGGCGACGACGGCGACGGCGGGAGCGAGGAGGAGGAGCTGGTGGCCGGGGACTACGACGAGGGCATCGAGGCCGAGGGGACCGACGAGGTGGTGTCTAGGCGCGAGCAGGTGAGGCCGATGCTGCGAGCATGAGGCGGATAGGGCCGTGTGCCGTGCTTAGGATGTTTAGCTATCGCCGGAATCCTTGGGGTTTGAGTTCGGATGTGTTGGAATAGGCTGAAAAGCTGCCGTGCTTCTGAATGGGATGGTGTTTTTTAGTTCAGCTATTTCATTTCATATGTGATATGTCAGTGAGCTGGGGGTTTTCATATGTGATGTCAGTGAGCTGGGGATTTGGGCGATCAGTGAAGTGTTAGATCGGTTCATAGACTTTTATTAGAACTGGTGGTCTGCTGCAAATTGATGATCATTTCAGTGCCGTGGCTGCTGATGCCTGATTTATATGCACCGCTGAGTTTTGATTTGTGTGGTCTGAATTGGGCTTAAAAGTAGCACTACAGTAGCTTCTTTTGCATCTTAATCTGAGTATTGATTTGTGCGGGCTGAATTGGGTTTAAAAGTAGCACTGCATGAGTTTCCTTTGCTTCTTAATCGACTGTTAGTTTCACGGTCCTAGATGAGCGATGTACCGCCTCTTGTAGCCTCTGTCAAGCATCCTAGATGAGTGATCACGCTTGGTTTCTTTGTGTTGCTTTGCTCTTCTGCCCATAATTTTGCTCCATGTGATACTCTTGAGTTTTGCTAAAAGGGGAGTTGCATTTGCTATTAACAGACATTTGTGGTTTTAAACGAAGAAGTTATATCTGAGCGTCAAAAGGAAGATGTAAGCAAGGTATCAGCCGTGTTGTTGATCACAAGGGAAGAGGCGTGTGCCCTCCTGCACCACTACAAATGGTGAGTTTGTTATGTCAGTGCTCCATCAAATATTCTTTTCTGAAGGCAGCAAACTCTTAACAACCTTGTAATGTAATGGCATTTATCCTTATTATACTGTATGTTAGTACACAGTCACTGAAATCAGGTACTCATGTCTTTATCTTTGTACACAGTATCATACTGCAGTATGTGTAGGTCACTATGTTGTTTCTTGTTTTTAATTACTTCCCAAGGTGCTGGCAGCCCCGCCTTTTTATTGTTGAAAGTACCTCTATCAAGCTCGAGATAGAACCTGTAAATATTCTCTCAAAATACTCTGGAAAGGACATTGCATGATATGTAGCATATGCTAATCATGGCAATGATTTTCTATTTTCTCATATGTTTGCGTCTATACATGAGATATCAAGAAAACTGCTACCTTCAGTTTGATCCTACTAATTTTCCCTGTTTTTGGTTCTTCGCAAAAGCTAGTGCACACTTTATGCACTTGGATATATTTAGAATGATAAAACTAAATCTGCGCTAGAAGCAATGCACTGACATTTTCTTATTGCTAGATGGTGTGGAAGTGGAACTAATGTACATCTGCGCCCTGTGTGTTCTGTATTCACTATGCAGGAACATCAGCAAGTTGAGTGACGAATGGTTTGCAGATGAAGAAAAAGTCCGCCATACTGTTGGCTTACTTTTGAATGGAAATCATGAGCCCCGCTCTAGGAAGGCAAGATTTATATTTCATATTTTTATGCCTTTTTTTTCATCAAAGCAGCATGTGTAATCTGGTAGAACCTTTGCTCTGGCATATATTCATAATTTCTTCTAACAATCTTTTTGGTTGCAGCTAACTTGTGGAATATGTTTTGAAGGGTATTCTTCTGATATGATGAGCTCCGCTGGTTGTGCTCATTTTTATTGCCATGAATGTTGGGAAGGTCTCCCATCCTTCCTCTCCCTTGTTATTGCTCTTTATGCTTGCATGATTAGATTCTGTTGTCATTGTTTGACTGGTCAAATTTATGTTTTATCTTGACTACCCACAAGCATGTTTTGTGATCCTTTGATTGTGATAATACTAAATGTTTAGTATTATGCATGCCCCTATATATTCTACATAAGATAGAATGATATTGAAGCAGATCATGCCTAGTTTTGTATATTACCCAGAAATCTAAATGTAGCATAAACCTTTTTCTGTTTTCTTCTGTAACGCCATAGAACTACATTAGACACATCTGAGTAAATTTCCTAATGTCAATATGAATGACATAAACATTAGGTTTTTCTGGTGCCTTCTATATGTTAAGTGTTGCTTCTGCTGGTAACATTCGTCGTACGACTATCCTGTTTTCCCTTGTACGTGACTATCTCCCTCCTAATAAAGGGGGGATTTCTGATGGATCAATTTAAATTTTGTAGGCTACATTAGCGCTGCAATAGGTGGTGGTCCAGGATGTTTGTCATTGAGATGTCCTGATCCATCATGTAGTGCTATGGTTCTTCAAGGGATGATTAATGAATTAGCTAAAGATGAGGATAAAGAAAAATATGCACGATTTCTCTTACGTGCATATGTTGAAGGTAGCAAGAAGGTAATAGGTTTTAACAATTTGACTGATTCTCCAATTACACAGTTCTTTGGGCCTGCCTTGTTTTTTCTTACACTGCTTTGGCATCATGTTCTCTCACCGTAAACTCAATTGTGATTCCTCATTTCATGCAGACTAAATGGTGTCCGGCTCCTGACTGTACATGTGCTGTGGAGTTTCTTGGTGATGAAAACTATGATGTCTCGTGCAATTGCAAGTTCAGCTTTTGCTGGAATGTATGATGGTTCCATTCTTCTAATGATTTTATGCTTTTGTTTTCACGAGTCCTAGGGATCAAGCATCTAAGGCTTCATCAATATCCATTACTCTTGTTTGCAGTGCACTGAGGAAGCTCATCGACCAGTGAACTGTGAGACTGTTTCTAAGTGGATATTAAAGAACAGTGCAGAATCTGAAAACATGAACTGGTTCGTTGCAGGCTCAACACTAGCATTTGATGTGGTTTTCAAGTTTCGGTTTTTGTTGATACTATATTTTAGTTAAGACAGGGCATATAGATAAGGAGTTCCTTTATTTTTTTTGGAAGATACAATCTATTTCAACTTTCTGATTTTGATTATTTGTTTTGTAATGTTCCATTTATCAGTTCAGACTAAGCACAGTGATAACTAGTTCCTGTGTGGTTGGAGCTTCATATCCTATTTCACCAAACTTTTAGCAATTTATTCAACAATGTAAATGTCACAATCCTGGAACTATTCACCTTGACTGCTGACAATAAGTGAGATGGTGAAAAAAATTGTGCCTAAAGTTAGTTGTTCAGGTTCACAGGCTTTTATTACCATTTTTTAAGCGGTTTAACTTGGAAGTGGGTAGGGAAGCCAAGACAAATATTTCTGTGAGGTTGAATCGGGTGTCATCAACTATGAAAAATATCCTAGTAATTCTAATATACTTTTTAGATAGCATTTTTTTTGTTTACTGTAACTTGCTTGGGATTAATAGGCTTTGTTGTTACTGCTGCTGTAGATTGAGGATAGCTAGATTTTTTTTTCTCTCTGAACATGTAGGAGAGTTGCGTATCATTATATTAAGAAGATGATGAGGATAGCTAGTTTGATTTAAGTGGATTATAGAGGTTTTGGATTGATTTAATTTTTCATCTATTTGCCTTGTTTGTTTCCTGAAAAAAGCCCTAACTAGGCACAAGCAACCAAGATGCTGTTCAACTTAAACTTTGCATTACCTGCACTAGATTCACATATCATTCAGATAGAGATAGTGTGTCAATGTGTTTAGCTGATAATTGTGATTGTTTTTATTTTATTCCTTATGGCACTCCAAATTGCATGAAAAGGTTTATTATGTTGTGTTCATCTTTTCAGGATACTGGCTAATTCTAAGCCCTGTCCAAAGTGCAAACGGCCAATAGAGAAAAACCAGGGATGCATGCATATGACATGCACCCCTCCTTGCAAATTCGAATTTTGCTGGTATAGTTCACTCACTGCTTGAAAGAATTAATATGCATGCCATGTTTATCTTCTTTTGTCTGAGGTTCTTTGGACATTCTAGGTTATGTCTAGGCGCATGGTCAGATCATGGAGAGAGAACAGGTGGCTTTTATGCTTGCAATCGTTATGAATCAGCAAAGAAAGAGGGAGTTGTATGTCTTCTCTTTACTTCATGCATTTCAGAGAAATCCTTTTGTAGAATCCTAGTATAATTGTCATATTATTTCTGCCACTACTGCTACAATGGGATTAGAAGCCTGTGTTTGGTGGGTGAACAGCAGCTCATCTTTGGGATGTTGTGATTTTCTGTGGTGCTGGATGCTATGTTCTTTTGATTTCCAAGAATGTTTTCTTCTTGAACTTAAATTGCTTCTGTTGCAGTATGATGAGACTGAAGCAAGGAGGGAAAGAGCTAAGAACTCTCTTGAGAGATATATGCATTACTATGAGCGCTGGGCATCCAATCAGACAGTACGTTCAAGTACCTTAGTTCGACGTACATAGGTTTCAAAATATATCTGTTTTGTGCTCATAATGTAATGTTTGAACCTTCTCATTTGTTGTGCTGCTACTCTAATATAATGCTAGCTATAGTTCTTGCCTTCTTGGTGGGATACCCATTTCAGTATTATGTTGGTTGTGCATAAGAAGAGTAATGTCTTGACCAAATAAGAAGAGTAATGTCTTAACCAAATATGCTTTGAGGTTGTTCGAGGGTTTGTTTCGTGATTATTTCCTCAGTCAAAAAATAATCGCGTTGCCTTTTGTACGTGCATTATCTAATTATTTCATGGCTACCAATATGCTTATAGGCAGTCAACGATATATTTTTTATTCCTGATGTTTTGATCTCCGGTGCATTTTTATGCTTGAGTATTTGGATGCTTTCATTTCATAAGGTATATTTTGAACTGAGCGCATTAATTTCTGTTCTCATGTTTGCCTTTGTTGCAGTCGAGGCAGAAGGCCCAAGCAGATCTGCTAAAAGCGGAAAAGGATCAGGTGAGAAAATAAATCATGTTATGGACCTTAAGGGCTCTCACAACGTGCCATGTAGAAGTTTCTCTGCTTGTCATTCTTTTCTGTATTAGGTGGTTTCTAATATTCTTCTGTGCTAGACTATATTTCAGTCTTGCTTGCCCTAACTCTTCTTCCATGATGGACCAACTATAATGTTGTTTCCCTGTTCCTCTGTGCCACAGCTTGCAAATTTAACTGATATTTTCGGGATACCAGAGACCCAGCTTAAGTTCATAATTGAAGCTTGGTCACAGGTTTGCCATCATAAATTTTATATTATGGTTTCAATGGGTTTTGTAATTTACAAATGTTCTTATATAAGATGCTTTCACCACTCTATTGTACATCAGATTATAGAATGCAGGCGAGTGCTGAAATGGACATATGCTTATGGCTACTATCTGGATGATAAGGTCAAGAGTGAATTTTTTGAGTATCTGCAAGGTTTGTTATTTCTATTTCATGTCGACATTATTACTGGGTTTATAATTGCTTGTGGGAACTCTTGGAACATCAGTTAATTCTATGTATTTGACAGGTGAGGCTGAGTCTGGCTTGGAACGTCTGCATCAGTGCGCTGAGAAAGACTTGCAAAAATTTTTGCCTTCTGTGAAATCTGACAGCACTGAAACGACGGCACCTAAACCGGATGAATTTAGTGAATTCCGCGTGAAGCTTGCTGGGCTCACAAGGTAGTAAATTCACCATGCTGTCCACCTTTGTGTTGATATGACTACTAACTCTGATCTCAAGCATGATGTTTTAACAAAACAAATAGGCAGAAACAAGTGATTTAGTATGTCTAAAATATCATTTAGCATGATTTGCTCCATAATTTCAGTTATGCTCTGTTTTTTGCTTGTTTTCGTGGACCCTACATCATAGAAGGATGTCCTGGAGTCTTCCATCATTACCCTAATTTTACTAGTGTACTGAGCTTTGTTTACTGCAGCGTTACCCGGAATTACTTTGAGAACCTTGTTCAAGCTTTGGAAGCTGGGCTGGAGGATGTCCGTGCCACTGCCCAGGCTGCTGGTACATCCAGCGCTGCCACCAGCTCCAAGAAAGGAGGAACTAAATCCAAGAAGAAGCAGCACACAAAACCATCATCTGACCACACTGATGATGGTTGGCCCTGCGAGCGCTGCACATTTCTTAACCCTCCCTCAGTGGATGCGTGCAGTGTCTGCGAAAAGAGTAGGTACTAAATGATGGAACAGCCCAAAGGGAGGCACCCCAAGAAAAGCTCAAAGTTCATGAGAAGAGGGGCACTTTAGATCCAGCATCGGATGCTGAGAAGCGGAGCTTCCAGCAGCTGCAATGGTGTACAGAGAGTTATTTTAAGGGCCTCAAATGGCTGGAAATGGAGTGGAGGCTCAAATGGTTACATGTGTGTGTGGGGTCATTTGGTTTTCTAGTTCGTTCATGTTGTTCCTTGTAAATATTAGTTGTGAAGTGGTAACCTGTGTTTATGTGGTGGGTTTTGCTTCTGACCAACTGTGAAATTGAACTTTCACAAAACTGATGGAAGGTAGCTCTGTTTATTCCCTCGTAATTGCGGGCAGGGCCTTTGTCTACTATTCAAGGACTTTTACGTATGAACTGTGGCCATCCGCTAGTGCTGGTCAATATTACTTCAAAGCCGAACATCGCGTGATATCTGTTTTCCCATGGAATTCATAAACTGTCACCTCGACCGTATGCTCACATCTTTGACCCATCCATTCCTGTGGAAACCTGGATTTCATCTCAACTTGTTCATAGGCTGGGGTGAAATTGTTTGAAAAGTTGGCTGAAGTTTGTCATTCATTTGAATATATGCTTATCGGTTAGGTGTGAAACGTTTGAAAGTGGGTGTTGGCCACCATACAGGGGCTTGATTTAGGAAACTAGGCGTTTGAGACGATGATGATCAAGAAACGCTGAAACGGTTGGTCGGTCGGTTTTGCAAGCTTTTTGACAGGTTTCCGTTCGCCATCCGTTCTCAGCTTCTGAAATCGAAATTGTGTCAGTTGCGCTGCGCTGCGCCCGTTGTGCACCCTTTCTTTTCTAAATTTTGTATTTTGAATTTGAAATTGTAAAATGCAGTTCTAATTACCCAACGAATCGAAAATGATTTTCTGTCAGATGAGCTGCAGCAGCCGTACATGCACGCCTTTTTCCCTTTTGCACCGCAGCTGCAGACAGCCGAGCCCGTGGATCGTAGATGTTGGTGGATACAACAGTATTTGCGAATCGCGATGATCACGACATGTCCTTGCAGAGCTTGCGGCTGAGGCTGCTGAAGTTGGCCCTGGAGTACTGGCGGGAGCCGTTCCTCCAGTCGGTGCCGGCCTTCATCATGAGCTCGAACTCCTGGTAGCTGATGCGGCCGTCCTGGTCGGTGTCCACGTCGCGGATGATGTCGAGGATGGCCTGGTCGTTGGGGCCCAGCTCCTCCCGCAGCTCCTCCGGCTCGATGAAGCCGCTGCCGTCCTTGTCGAAGTACCTGAACGCCGACGCCAGGTACTCGTCGTTGCTCATCTTCTTGAGGTGCAGCGACACCGTCACGAACTCGTCGCAGTCCAGCGTGCCGTTGCCGTCCGTGTCGGCCTGCAGGGATGCATGCATGTCGTCATCCGGTCTGAGAATGAAAAGACGAGCGGCGGCGGCGAGCCGGCGACGACGATCGAGGAAGGAGTAAGGAAGGGAGCAACCAAGCAAAGCACTCACGGCCTCGAGGAGCATCCTGATCTCCGACTCCGGGACGGGCTGGCCGTTGATGTGGAGGCCCTCCATGAGCTCCTCCAGCGTGAGGTTGCCGTTGTGGTCCTTGTCCATGAGGTGGAACATCTGCACGTACTTGTCCAGCTCCTCCACCGGCAGGTTCCGCGCCACCACGCCCAGCGCCTTCTTCTTGAACTTGTTCATGGCGGAGAACTGCTGCAGCCGGGCGCGCACCGCCTCGCCCAGCGACACGTTCGGCGCCGTGTCCGCGTTCTTCAGCCACGGGTGCTCTGCATGCCATTGCAATTGCAAGCGCCCCATCAGCATCAGTGCCGCGCATTCTCTGCACTCACCGGAGGCTAGGACGATGACGGCTTACCAAGCACCTGCCTCGCCGTGAGGCGGGTGGAGGGGTCGGGGTCGAGCATCCGACGGATGAGGTCCTTGGCGTTGGCGGACACCCTCGGCCATGGCTCCCGGTTGAAGTCGATGACGCCGCGGAGGACCGCCTGCGCGATCTTTTCGTCGTTGTCTGCATGCATGGGCGCATGGCATGCATTGTTCAGATCAGCAAAGCACCGGATCGGAGGAGGAAGTGAAATGAAAGCATGCACGCCGCCTACGGCCTACCTCCCCAGAATGGCGGGACGCCGCAGAGGAGGATGTAGAGGATGACGCCGGCGCTCCAGATGTCCACCTCCGGCCCGTAGTTGCGCTTCAGCACCTCCGGCGCCATGTAGTACGCGCTCCCCACCACCTCCGTGAACCGGTCGCCGGGGCTGAAGAAGACGGAGAGGCCGAAGTCGATGACCTTGAGCGGGGAGTCCTCCGACTTGTTGGCGAACAGGAAGTTCTCGGGCTTGAGGTCCCTGTGGATGACCCCGTTGGAGTGGCACAGCCGCACGACGTCGACGATGGTGCCGAACACGCCCGCCGCGGCGCGCTCCGAGTAGTGGCCACGCGCGACGATGCGGTCGAACAGCTCCCCGCCCTCGCAGAGCTCCATGACGAGGTGCACCGCGCCGCCGCCGGCGTCCTCGCAGCACGCCTCGCGGAGCCGCACCACGGCCGCGCCGCCGCGGGACGACATGCGCCGCATGATGGCCACCTCCCGCTGCACGTCCGCCGCGTGAGCCGCCGCCGCCGCGTCCTGCCGCCCGGCCGCGGCCGGGGGCGCTCCGGCCGGTCCGTGGGGACCGGCGGCGTTCCCGGCCCCGGCCCCCGGGCGGCGGACGACGCCGGCGCCGTGGCCGCCGCGGGGCCGGCGGTGCCTCCGGATGGTCTTGCAAGCGAGCGCCTCGCCCGTGGCGGCGTCCCGGCAGCGGCGCGTGACACCGAACTCGCCGCGCCCCAGCTCCCGGCCCAGCACGTAGCGGCGCGCGAACTCGGCCGCGGTGGTCCGGACCACCAGCGGCCCGGCGTCGGCGTCAGCGTCGTTCTTGCGCGGGGACGGGGACGGGGACGGCGTGGCGGAGCTGGCGCCGCCGTCGCTGGAGCGGTCGTCGCGGTCGCGCTCGGTGACGGGGAGGACGAAGGAGATGCGGCCGCGCAGCTTCCGCGAGCAGGCGAAGGCGGAGTAGCAGCCCCCCATGGGTCCGGCGGGGCTACGGCCACCTCGCCTTGGCCTCGGCGCGTGCGTGCGCGGGGACGCTGGGCTCGGCTCTGGTTGTTGTCTTGCTGGCTTGCTCTGCGTTCTGCGCAGTGCGCACCGCGGGCGCCAACGGGTCAGAAGCTTCCCTCCCCCTCGTTCGGTTCGCCGCGCGCCTCGCGGGCGTGCCCGTGGCCCGTGCACCTGCTATTCCCAATCTATTCCTGGCAGCGGCGGCCGCATGCGTTCGTTATTAGGGCAGTCCCAATGCAGACTCCACCATGGAGTCTATTCTAATTAATTACAGTACCACATAGGCATTTTACTGACATGGCAAGCAATTTAATGAGGAAAGAAAGTAAAAAAACAAGAAACGAAGTCTAATTTCGACTCCGAGTCGTCGTCCGCATCAAGGCAAAAGACTCCGCTTCGACCTCGCGATGGGGGGAGGAGGATCGACTCCTCAGATCCCGTACGCGCATGCCGCCGCCGCCACAGTCCTCCCGCGCGCCAAGGCCTCTCCCGCGCGCGAGCTCCTCCAGTTGCATCTTCCGCGCCATCGAAATCGCCATCGCCATCGCCGCCCACCATCTTCCGCACCAAATCGCCATCGCCGCCCACCATCTTCCGCGCCAAATCTCCATCCCAGCCAAATAATAAGATTTGCACAGTTTTTCCCAGGCCCATTTCGTCTCCAATAATTCCACCAGCCCTTTGACAGTGTAACTCCCACAGCCACTGCACTCCAACTTTTTGGTAATCAAATAGCTGTTCATAAATTGTGCCAGGAATTCTCAAACCACCTTCAAGGATAACAGGAGACACTTACTAATCTCTGAACATACTGTTGCAGGTTATACCCAATAGGAGGGTTCTCAAATTTTCTAGAGTCCAACACATTTGCTAACCATCCAAATGGAAATGAAAATTTTCACTTTGTTGGTGCTGGAATGAGTCAGTCTTCACCAATTGACCTAGGTGGTACAAGAACTCCCTCTCCACCAGAGCAAACTCATGAACAAGGTGATGATTTAGATGTGCAAGAAGATGAAACAATTAACGTCGATGATGATTCTAGAACCGAGAAGCGTCTGAATTGGAATGTCCCTGATGACATAAGATTGGTGGGTTAAAACCAAACTATCTCCATTCATACTTGAAGATTAACAATTGTTTTTTTTAATTATGATCTGTTTTGTTGTTTCTGTAGGCCTCTGCTTGGTTGCGTTGTTCTAAGGACCCAGTAGATGGAAATGACAAGAAGTCAGATGCTTATTGGCAAGATGTTACCAACGAATACAACAAGACCGCAGAAAGAGGACGTAAGAGGAACAAAAACCAATTGAAAATACGTTGGGATCATTCTAAGAAGCCATTAACGGATTTTCATGGAGTTTGGGTTAATGCCAGTAGAGTGTGGCAAAGTGGAATGAGTGATGATCAATTGACTGATAAAGCATTAGAGCAGTGGGCCGGCCAAAATAATGGTAAGGCCTTCCATCTGCAGCATATGTGGAAGGTACTACGTGGTCAACAGAAGTGGTCAGCGTATCTTGCTAGGTTAAAGAAGGAACAAGAAAAGAATGCGAAGGCTAATGGAACTCATTTGGTGAATTTGGAATTAGATGGAGAAAAGCGGCCTCCGAGACATAAGAAAGCAAAAAAAAGAAAAAAAAAATGGCAAAGCCGCTGATGCTTTGGCTCATTTTAGTGGACAGTTTGAGAAGTTCATTGAAGCAACCACGAAGAGCAAGGAAGACAGAGAAAAGATGGCTGAAATTCAGCAAAGCTTGGCTGACAAGAAGATTGAAGCAGCTAGACTTAACAGTGAAGCCGCTCATGAACAAACTAAGGGTAAAATGCTAGAAACTTACACACAGTTGCTGCTTGTGCCTACTGATCAGCTTAGTGAAGATGCTAAGGCTGAGAGAAAATTGGCACTGGAGAGCCTGAGAATTGCTTTGTTTCCTAAGGAGTGAAAGGTAACTGAAATCCCTTTAATTACTATGTTTAGTGCTATTTTAATCCATTTAATTACTATGTTTAGTGCTATTTTAATTGGGTAGTGACAAGTGACAGTACGCCTTTGGAGTATGAACTCTGGAAGTGCAACGAAGTATTTTTGATCATTTCTTATGGCGGCATAGAAAGTATTTTTGATCATTTCATCACTGTCGAAATGCCTAGAGATTTACTATAGAAGATAGAGAATTGTGAAAAAAAATCAACTGATACAAGGATTCGATTTGAATGATCAGTTTAACCTTATTTCTCATTTTGAAAAAAAGGAATAGAAGGATTCAGTTTGTGTACATGCCCAATTAATTTCTTAACTCCTGCTGTGTAAACTCCCTTAATTTGAACAGCAAGTTCATTGGTATGATCAGTTTTTAGTGTGAACTGAAACTTTCAAATGTGAACTGAAACTTTCATTGGTATGATCAGTTTTTAGTTCATTGGTATGATCAGGTTGGTGATCAAGACATGGAAGTGTTGATGGCGTCTATCTGGAAGGTCGCTGGCTTCTACCTGGATGCTGCTGGAATGTTTCTTGACTACTGGAACCACTCCTAGAGATTATCTAAGTACTATTATCGTATTATTTTAATTTTGCTATCTATATTTCTGTCCGTATTGTAATGGACGGCAGTCGTATCAAGTAACCTGATACTCCTATGGTTGTTGCATATCCTTCCGTTCTTATCTATCACTGGGATTTTTATATGTATCGATATTGCAATATGATTCTGGTGATCGATAGACTGTCTTGTCATATTTCAAGTGCAGTATTATGTGGTATATGTGTTGCATAGTATTTGAGGTGAAGGGGGGATCACATGGCAATATGCCACAGCTGATCGGATTTAGTTTTGTCACATAATAAAGGTCTTCATCTCAAGAAACCAGTGTATCAAACTTTGCATTGGGGAGGATGGTTTCTTGTTGTAGAGTCTTCGAGCTATGGACTCTATGGGTGGAGTCTGCATTGGGACTGCCCTTAACGGCGCGTACGAGGTTTGTGTCGTGTGTACTGTACTCGAATAGGAATATGGGCTGTGTCTATGGCCACGTTTAGATACCCTAAACTTCTGAATTTGACACTGTACAAAAAGATTCTCCATCAAATCAAACTTGCGGTACATGCATAAAGTACTAAATGTAGACAAAATTAAAAACTAATTGCACAGTTTGGTTGTACTTTGCGAGACGAACGTTTTGAGCAATTATTATCAAATACAAACGAAATGCTACAGTGCTGTACAGTGAATCCGGCGGCGCTGAATCTGGGCAATTAAACGAGGTCTAGTTCGTAGAGTTGGGAGTGCCAAATTTACTATAGTGTCACTGTAGCATACGTTTATATTTGATAATAATTGTCCAACCGTTGACAAATTAGGCTCAAAACGTTCGTCTCGCAGAGTACAACTAAACTGTGCAATTAGTTTTTGATTTTGTCTATATTTAGTACTTCATGCACGTACCACAAGTTTAATGTGACGGAGAATCTTCTTTTTACGTGGTGCTAAATTCAGAAAGTTAGGAGGAACTAAACACAGCGTTGGATTACGTGACATGTGCCGTTGTGCGCCAGACGTTTCCACGTGCGCAAAAGACCATTAAAAGTGATGGATTAGATAAATTTCGGTCTTCTTTGTTGCACTGTACGACTATATTCCTTGGATCAATGCTAAAATGGGATCCCCGGAGAAGAGCAATGTTACTTCCTCCGTTTTTATTTAGAATGTCGTATGTGTTTAGGAATGAAAACGAAAATGATAATTTCTGATTTTCAGGAATTGTTTTCTAGTATTTTCCGATGTTTAGGCTTAAATCGAAACAGTAGTGGTAATCAAAAATACAAAAATGATAACAATAAAAATAATCGGAAACGAAAGCGAAAATTTTCAAAAATTACCGTATTTAGCCGATAATTTACTGTCGGTAGTTATCGATTCAAAGGCCTTGAATCCTAATTTATTTATAGACTATACAATGTGTACTTTAGATCTAGTTGACCCACATCTAAGCAGGTCCATCCGCACACACAAGATATTAAGGCAAGTATTATTTTTTGAAAGGAACTATACAACTAGTATTTTATCCGTATAGGATCAAGAAGGCAATCAACCAATCACGTACTCCACTCGAAACTCTAGCCAGTCACCATGACCACGAACAGACTCTAGGGTAGCGAGCACTTGCACCTCTCTGCACGGCGGCAACGGCACCAACCTCTATGCAAGTTGGTGTGAACTGTGTGGTGTTTGGTGTGGTTCTAGCTCGTGATCTTGTCAACTGTAGCTTTATTTATTATTATCATATGAGATAGGGCGAGTTATATGGCACTTCTCATGCTATACAGTTTTGCGTGTTTATTGTTTTTGAGGATATTGTTCTCATGGATTCCGATCGTTATCGATATCTATTCCGATTAACTATTATCGTTTTCGGAATTACCGGAATATCAATGACGTATTCGTTTCCAACAATATCTTGTCAATTTCGTTTTCAAGAAAAAAACCTCCTATCGATCGTTTCTGATCATTTTCATCCCTATATGTGTTTTTGAAAAGAAGTCGCAAATCCATGTCGTATTTTGGTCTAAACACAGTTGTGTAGTCAAGGCTAGTCTTGGGAGTTTCATCAGAGTTTGCCATGTAAGTGTTTTTTATGATGTGACAATTTTTTAAAAAAGAGATAAATGAGTTTCATGGTGATGCAACTCTTTTGACACAATTATTAACTCTCTATGAGTCATGAAATTAAATAAATATCTATAAAACTACATAATAAAACTTTTTATTAAGAGTAAACGTTTCATTCTGAATTCATTTTATTCTATATGATATGATATTTTATAAACAACACCATGAAATTTTTTATTGAGACTGGCCTAAGAGACACATCGTTTCCTTCGGCATCATAATTTAATCTGGAGAAAAATTCATGTCCGGTCTCTCAACTTGGTAAGACGTGTCATCTAGGTCCCTCTACTTTTAAAATGTTATTTCTGGGTCCCTGAACTTGACAAGAGGTGTCACCTAGGTCCCTCTACTTTTAAAATATCATTTCTGGGTCCCTGAACTTGCTTCAGGTGTCATCTGGGTCCTTGAACTTGGCTTCGGGGTGTTATCCAGATCCCAACGGATCCAAACCCGCTATGGATGCTAACGTGGCTCGGTCCTACATGTGGGGCCCACACGTTAGTTGGTTATATTTTTATTTATTTTTATTTCTATTTTGGGGTAGTGTAGCTACGATATCTATACGATCTCAGAAGAAGATGATTTTTATATAAAAATTGTAGATCTCGACAAGATCTACGACTTTCTAGTTTTGAGTTTTTTTAATTTGAGGTAATTAAGATGTTAAAAAAATTAAATAAATTTTTAACATTATATTAATCACGTACAAGCGCTTAGGAAAAATCATATCTTTCTTTATATGATGTTAAATGGAGATACTTTATATATGAAAGTTGTACCTCTTAATGGGATCTACAACTTTATGGTTTTGAGTTTTTTAAATTTGAGGTCGTTATAATGCTCAAAAAAATTAAACAAATTTTTAGCAGTATATTAATCGCGTAGAAGCCCTTGTCGTCTTGGAAAAATCATATTTTTCTCATATGCTGTCAAATGAAGATACTTTCTATATAAAAGTTATAACTCTTAATGGGATCTACAACTTTCTAGTTTTGAGTTTTTTTAATTTGAGGTCGTTAAAATACCCAAAAAAAATAATTTTTTTGGGCATCTTAACAACCTCAAATTAAAAAATTCAAAACTAGAAAGTTGTAGATCCCAGTTTGTTTAATTTTTTGGGCATCTTAACGACCTCAAATTAAAAAAACTCAAAACTAAAAAGTTGTAGATCCGATTAAGAGCTATAAGTTTCATATAGAAAGTATCTCCATTTGACAGCATATAGTAAAGATATGATTTTTTCCAGGGTGACGAGCGCTTGTACGCGATTAATATACTGCTGAAATTTTGTTTAATTTTTTTGAGCATCTTAACGACCTCAAATTAAAAAACTGAAAACTAGAAAGTCGTAGATCTTGTCTAGAGCTACAATTTTTATATAAAAATAATCTTCATCCAAGATCGTATGAAAAAGATATAATTAATGAAATATTTAAGGGATTGTAGCTACAGTGCATTAAAATAAAAATAAATAGAAATATAACCAACCGACATGTGAGACTCACATGTAGGACCGCGCCACGTCAGCATCCATTGCGGGTTTGGACCCGTCGGGATTGGATGACACCCGAAGTCAAGTTCAGGGACTTAGATGACACTCGAAGCCAAGTTCAGGATCCAGAAATAACATTTTAAAAGTAGAGGAACCTAGGTGACACCTCTTGCCAAGTTGAGGGATCGACCATGAATTTCTCTCTTTAATCTGCTTGCAGGTGAGTTGTGCACGCTCGAGAGACTCGTGCACGGAGGTATAGGCGAGGTAACGCGATGGAGCAGAAAAATGAGAAGGATGGACTTAACGGCCCTGTTCGGCAGGTTGTTTTTTGGCTTATAAGCCGGCTGTGGCTGATTTGCTGTGAGAGAAAAATACTGTTCCACGGCTGATAAGCCGTGCTGATAAGCTCAGCCGAACAGGGGGAACATCTTCTCCTTGGTCTGTGCACCAAAGGCAAGTATGATATGATATTTAAATAAAAATAGAGGGACTACTTGGCAATTACATATTTGCTTATATCAAAATCTACTTCAATATATAATGATGAGTAAATTATGTACACACACAACAACTTGATAGGTTGATGTAAATTGGTCCAACAACTTATAAAGTCACCTGTGTAATTCGCAAAAAAAATGGTGCATATAAGGTCCAAGTCCAAACATTGCTAATACAACAAAATACATGCTCACTAGTTAGGCATTAGAATTAATGGATAATCTAGCCAACATAAACATCCCAAATCAAACCTGAGGATACTAGATTGGTTGCAATCTGCAGTACTACTTCAGCAGTAATTTTCAGCGAACGAACAGTGTTTTCCTCTCATAACATTTTATCATAAGCAACAGTATAAGCTAAACTTCAATGAAACAAATAGGGCGTGCTAGAAGTTTTCAACCTTCTTTTTTTACAAAGAAGATATAATATTTTCATCTGGCTCTCATTAACAAAATTGAGTAGTAATAGTAATATTCAAACGATAGATCATGGCTATAATCCTATCGATAACATACTCCAGTATCCGACAACAAATTGTTGATCACCTTCCAATAAAAACACAAACTTGCACGATCATAATATTGAGTAAGGACAAAGTAGTTGCTGCAGAACACCATGGTTCTAGCCGTACAAGTTTATGAGCTAATACTAGTAAACTCGATTTATAAACCAATGATCATTTTCAGGTGAAAACCCCACCTTAGCATGATTAGAATAGAGGATTAAAGTTTTAAGAATAATATACACTAACTATATTCACGAGGAGAGAGGCCAACTTCCGGTGATGAGGCTCGATCGCTAATGGCTTAGGCGACCGACGTTGTGGAGCACCTGCTTAATGATGCCTATCTTATAGTTACCAGAATCATCTTAAACAATCCCACTATACATACTGTATGCGTCATAATATGCATCTACCTACCAAGTTGTTGTATGGTGAATTTAATTTACAAATTGTTGGACTAATATGCATCTACCTACCAAGTTGTTGTATGGTGAATTTAATTTACTCATATTTACTCTATATAATGATTATACTTTGGAAGTAGAGAAATTAAAAAGCTGTGCTAGGACTAGTGGACCATACCTAAAAGTCTACTATCTCCATCCCAAATTACAAGGCATTCCAAAAATCTTGAAGAGTCAAAGGATCTCAAGTTTGACCAAATTTATATGATAAGATAATAATATTTATGACACGAATTAAGTATCATTAGATTCTTTATTAATTATATTTTCATATTATACCTATTTGATGTTATAAATTTTTGTAATTTTCTCTATAATTTTGGTCAAACTTAAGATGCTTTGACTCTTCAAAATTCTTGGAATGCCTTATAATTTGGAATGAAGGGAGTATTTATTTTAGGATAAATTTTAAGTTTTTGTTAGGCAGTCTCAATAGGAGTTTCATAGAGTTTTATAGACATTAAATATGCTGACATCAGGGATGAAGCCAGCGGTAGGGCAGCCAGGGCTGAGCCCCCTACCGCTGGTGAGTCCATGGAGCCCTGCCTACAAATTTCCGCCATTGTTGTCTTAAGAAGGAGGGCTGGATGTCTGAGATACGTGTTTAGCCTCTGCTAATATTTTTTCTGGCTTCGTCACTGGCTGACATGATACTGTATTGATGAAGAGAGATGATGAAAATTTCATAGGAATAAAAAGAGTTTAATGAGAATAAAGTTCTTCTACATTGTTTTTAAAAATATGAGTATATTAAAAACTGGCCCACTAAACCCCACTCAAACTGGCCGTAGACCATTCCGGTGTCGGTCAGGGCCGGGGGCCTCCTCGTCCCACGACCACGACCCAAACCACCCGGCACCGCCACGGACCTGGCCCTTTCTCAACCCGGAGGCGCAACGCAAACCCCACAAGGGTTTCCACCGCCTTTGCGCCGCTTCGCTCGTTTCAATTCGAAAAAGAAAGAAAACCCCCTTTGCAGTCGCAGGGGCACCGCTGCAGCGGCGAGGGAACACATCCCTTCTCGGAGCATGGCGACCTCTACGGAGCCGGAGGTCTCGCCGCCCGCGGCTAAGGGGACCAAAGGAGAGGCCAACAGGAAGCGCAGCAGCGAACAGGGAGAGGGAGGCCAGGGAGGCGCAGGCAGCGGCGGCGGCGGCGGCGGCGGCGGCGGCTGGCAGAAGCGGAAGAAGAAGAAGGAGGTCTTCATCTACGGCAACTACAAGAACTACTACGGCTATCGGGTAAGCGCGAAACTGCCTCCGTTTGTGCTTTCCCCACCGGAACTGCTGCTGTTCGGTGTTCACGCGTGGTCGCCAGCTGTTCGACGATATGCCTCACAGTAGGTTCAGGTGTTCGTGGGGTTTGTGTATTTCGGTCCAATTGGTTTGGTTTGGATTGACCCTGAAACAGAGAAGGCTGAACTTGCATCCCTAAGTGCGTGACTGGGAGATGGTTCTCGGGGATGAATGCACTGGTACTGGCCTGTGGCCTGAGTGTTGCTGGCCGGACTAGTAGGCAGGGATGGAGTAGATGAGCTCTTACACGTAGCTCCTTACCTCGGACTTTCCAATATTTATTATGTAATAGCATGCCTAGTGGTATTAGGGTGGGAGGGGTATTTAACATTTTCCAGCTGATAAATAATGACTTCAATAATTCTACAGATTGATCGTAATGTTGGTGAAGATCCTCGCCTTGAGGCGTTCAAGAAACAGTGGTTTGAAAACAAGGATTGTCTCGACATTGGATGCAACCAGGGTTTGGTAACGATTGGCTTAGGTAACCTTTTGATTTTGGGGATAAGCTCTTGATTTCATTTGCTAAATTCTTATATAGCATGCTTGTAGGTGCTATGTACTTCTTGTAGACAAATGTCTCAGTCCCAAGATGAGGTCATCAGGTTTCTCACCTTTGTTTTCTTAATCTTGTGCAGCCATGAAATTTAATTGTCGAAGCATTCTCGGAGTTGATATTGATTCAGGTTTTTAATCCCTCCCCCCCCCCCCCTCTGCCCCTAATGAACTCCTGTTGCGTGTTGATTCTCCTCTCATGTTATGTGGTTGAATGTTACCTGAATCAAATCCGTTTTTATCTTTCCTTGTTAGGTTTGATTGAGACTGCTAAGTGGAACCTACGAAGGATAATGAGGCAGGATAAGGTGGCTACAAAAAACGTTAAAGCTCAGGAGTTGTCAGATTCTCCTTCTCAGAGCTCTCCAGGACAAGTGGCGTCTGAATTATTGAATGGGAACAAACACCAAGATCTTTTTAAAATCGTCTCTTTTCGACGTGAAAATTTTGTAGAGAGTATGGATGGATGTTCAGAACAGTATGACACCATACTCTGGTAAGTTACAGATTAAGGATAGAGATCTCTCAAGAATTGAAGTTTTCTTTGTACTGTTCTTTCCCACAGTGCCGCTAACTTATTATTTTTTTTATGATGTAGTTTGAGTGTGACAAAATGGATCCACCTGAACTGGGGTGATGATGGCCTAGTTACTTTGTTCATGAAGATCTGGAGGCTTCTAAGACCGGTATCTATGCCTCTCTATTAGCTGGCCTTCTAAATTGCACATAGATGGTTAGAGGAAAATTACATATTTTTCCCATATGTTATTTTGCAGGGAGGTGTTTTTATCATGGAGCCACAACCATGGAGTTCATATAAGAATAACAGATTAGTTTCAGAGGTTGGTTCTTTTTGTTCAGATTATGTGACCAGCTAACCCTTATTGACATTTTTCTTTTCGCTGCATTGAAACGGGTAATGTTAGTTTTTTTCTTAGAAGGAAGTTGTTTGTGAAGCTCTTGCTGCACTTTCCATTAATTAGGCTAAATGTGACTCTTGACAAGCCTATGTTCTTAGCCGCTGCACTCCTGATCCTACGCTCAAATGAACATACCATAAATGATCAAAATCCTCTGCCAAACTTAATACAAATGCTTGATTCTTTCATGTTGTTGACCTTTAAATTTCCCTGGACGTAATAAACTTGCAATTCTTACTCCCTTTTCCCAACCTGTTTTCAGGTTGCCAAAGAGAACTTCAGCACCATCTGTATATACCCAGAGACATTTCGGGAGGTTCTTCTAGACAAGGTATTTTATTTTAGCTACCAACTCAGTTTCGTTATTGACCCTTTCGGGAATTTCACTAAGCGATTTGGTGTTTGTTCTGCCAGATTGGATTTAGGTCAGTAGAGTTGATTGCGGACAGATTGGTGGGTACCGTCAGTGGTTTCAACCGCCCAATAGAAGTTTACCACAAATGATGAAACTGGGTCAAGGATTGTGGCATACCTGTCCAAGTGCACACTCCCTGACCAAATGATTTGTGTTGAGCTTTGAAATGCTCGCTGACTGACTGGGTACAAGTACAACAATGAAGGCCTTGCATGGTGCTGGACTTGCATTTGCAACAGAGAGTATCAGATGTCAAAGGAACAGGATGGAAGAGTGGTGGTAGGATGTATTGTTCTCTAGATGGAAGTGTTGGGAATTTTGTTAATGGTTTTGTTCTTGTATAAAATGGATGATGGACACCTTACCCTGAAAGGGTAAAAGAAGCTTCGATGAATATCAATTTTGCTTGCTATGAAAAATCATGATTTCTCTTGCTCATTGTTTGCCACGTATATATAGTCATGGTAGTAGCTTAATTTGAGTGAACGAAGTCAGGTGAAAGGGTGTTCTTGTTGGTTCTGGCAATGACAGATGCCTTGTGGAATTCGAGTGGTTATTTGTGTGTGCAGTGGAAGTGCCTTCTTTAAGCTGGCTTCCTTTATTTATTTATTTTATATGAGAGTATCTAAGGCGCTGAATGTTGTTGCTGCACCATCAGCACAGCTGAAGAGAATCCCCAGTTCATTGGTCACTTGTACCTCAAGCTTAAGCTGACCCCACTCCGAAAGACATGATAGACCAGTGTTTGTACATCAGGGTCAGGGTGGATTTGGGTTGACTAATGTGAATTTCATGTTTAAGTCCCCTACATCAGGGTCAGGGTGGATTAATGGGTTGACTAATGTGAATGTCATGAGTCTAAGTACCCTAGGATTTTTTTTAAAAAAAATTTAGAAAATGCATCTTCAATTTTTTTTCTTTTGAAACCTGTTGCTTGAAAAAGCAGCACACAGCATTTTCCTACAGCTGGTTGAAGAGGATTAGCATGTGCACAAGTATGTCACCCAGCTGAGCCGGTTCTTGCTTTCACGATCTGAAAATTTGTTTGCCTGTTTTTTTGGATATGGAACTAGATCCGATCTACATCAGTTCTGATGAAATCAGATGACACTTTATCAACAGTTTGTTATAGGATCGATGACTGAACTCAGTAGCTAAATATTTGAGGTTTAGTAGAACCTTTAGTCCTTTAGCTGAATTCATTTTCTGTAAAATATTTGGAAGGCTCTGCTAGATCTTTGTCCTAACTTTTATTTTTTCAATTCTGTTCTTTGATTTAACTTTAGCTTTTGTATGTTCTCTTCTTTGGGGTTCCAACATGCTAATTTGTCCATTAGACCGTCTGTTGCAGCACAATGAATCAATGATGAATCGGAGATGGTGCAAGCAAGAACTTGTTTTGGACTGCATGTCTGATTATAAAGCAGTAGCCTTTTTATTTGATTCAGAAGCAGCTTGCTGCTGTTATATAGTTACAGATTTCCTTGCCCACGGATCCATAGCTCCAAAAATGCATATAATTTGATAATTTACGCTCTTCATTACAAAATGCATACACGTTTTCTCTCTTTACGTTCCTATAATATTAATGCATCCAAATTAAGTTCGAATTAGCTACTCCGAGAAAATCTAGCATGTCAAACAGCCAATTGCCATGGTAAATTGGTAATTATGAAGAATAGCGAACACATTGTTTGATTCCTTCAGCATTTCATATACGAGGCATCAACAACTCTGTGTTTGCTTCAGTTCTAGCCTAACTTCTGTATTAAAAGTTGGTTTGTAGCCCTGTCGGTTAAGATTAAGACTACCTTCACGACCAATATTTTGACAGGGTTGTTTCAACATGACTGTTGCTTCAATTCTCGTCCGTCTTCCTCTTCTCCGATCTGGGCGGCGGCGGCGGCATCCGGCGCTTCCTCTTCCCTCCCCACGCACTTGACTGGCGGCTGCGCCATATCCTCTACAACCTTCTCCTCTTTGACCTTGTCGGAACGGAGGACTCTCAGGGACGGCGGCGGCCCGGCAGTTGCCAGACGGCCGCCCAGCAGCACGCCGTGGTTCCGGTGGTGACGCGGCCAGCCAAGCGCTCGGTGACGATCCACTCCAGCGCCTTTTGGGTGCGCTGAGAAGCGAGGTTGCACATCTCCTCCGCCTCCATGTCCACCTCCTCCTCCTCGACGACCGGCTGCGGCAGCAAATCCAGTCTCTTCGCCATACCCCCGTCGCCCGTCGCCGTCGGCCCTCCCCAATCTTTCTTTTCTTTTCTTTTCTTCGGTCTCACAAACCTGTTTTTATACACGGAGTATATAATAATATAGTGGTGGGCTGGGCCGTATCTCCGGAACTCGTCCAAATCGAACACGTCTATGCCTCCTCCGACTCGGAGTTTACCCTACCTGGTGGGCTGTTTTCTCTCTTTCTTTTTTTCTCTGACAGCAGCCAGTTTTCATTTCATTACACTAGCACTAGCATAATATTCCCTTCATCCTAAAATACCCCCCTCCGTCCCAAAAACAGGTGATGTGTTAGGTTTGTCTTAAGTTAAACCATTTCAAGTTTAATCAAATTTTATTAAATTTGAGATAGTTTGACTAAGGACAATCTTGAAACATCACTTATTTTGGGACAAAGGAGTACAAGGCATTGAATTTTTTAATTTTTTTTCCTAAATTACAAAGTATTATAGGTGAATTAACTATCTCAAACCACCAATCATATACGTACCTACCGCCATACTCAAAATTTGGTAAGCACAAGATCTCTATAGTTAGAAGAGAGTTACATTGCGTTACCTAATAATTTATCCTAAAACTGTTAAGATACCTTTTTTCATAATTAAGCGAGTATCTACCATACTTGTGAATTCCATTTTTTTCTCTTGGAATTGTTGTACTGGTCAATACCCACTCCCTGTGTTGTAAAAAGAATATCATCCTAGGTTTAAACTAAGTTAAACATTTTTAAGTTTGACTAGTGACGAGAGTACATCATAGGGGTATGCTAAGTCTCGAGATAAGGTGTGGCAGTCCGAGTGACCCTCTGATCGACTCTCCGATCGCTCGGGGCGAGGCTCACGGGCCATACCCATCATCGGGGTTCGCTCGCGCGTACCCTATGGTGGAATAAGGATGGCTCAACAGCCCATGAATCGGCCTTCCCTGAGAAAGCCCGCGATGTCAGAAGGGCAAGCCCCAGCAAAGACCAGGCGGCCATCGCTCGGGGCTCGGCCATAGCACCAGGGTTCCCGGCCGACGAGGAGCCTGAGCCGAGCCCCCCGCCCGGGGCCAACCGACGCCCTGAGCCAAGACTAGAAGCCAGCTTCGGAATCTGTTAGACGCTCAGAGCCTAACAAGTGCAGGAGTACTACACCCGTCTCCCGTCCACAGACACAAGGTAGTGTCGGGCACTTCCTTGGCAAGGTCACACAACGAGCATGACACATCATGACAAGAGACTCCCCAAACAAATAGAGTGGGCCAGTCTAAGTATTAGACCATGAATCACTCATGAATGCTAAAATTAATGTTTAGAGAGTGGATATTTCATTGGCGGCCCAGCTTTGTCTTAACCCCCTAGTTTTGTTTGAACACTATAATCAATTTTGAGTTAACATCCTTCCAAGAGGAGCTTTCCAAGCAGCCAACACAAACATAGTCTCGACTCTGTATCTCAGGTGCTGAAATGTTGAATGTTGCTGCTGCACCTTCAGACTTCAGTACAGTTGAAGAGAATCCCCAGTTCTCCACCGGTCAGTTGTAGCTCAAGCTTAAGCTGACCCCATATGCCTCACAGTAGGTTCAGGTGTTCGTGGGGTTTGGGTATTTCGGTTCAATTGGGTTGTTTTGGATTTACCCATGACTCAGAGGAAGCTAAACTTGCATCCCTAAGTGCGTGACTAGGCGATGGTTTACGGAATCACAGGGATGAAAGCACTGGTATTGGCCTGTGTACTGAGCATAGTCACAAAGTTTCTGGGTCGATGGGGTCGAGGTACGGGGTTGCGGTACGTGGTACACTGCTCGCGAGAGATTTTTACACTTTAGGTCGAAAATGAACCCGTGAAACTGGGTCGGGGTCAACGAACCCGGGTTGAAGGTCGAAGATGGTGAACCTGTTTTATGTGACTATGGTACTGAGTGTTGCTGGCAAGACTAGTGGGCAGGGATGGAGTAGATGAGCTCTTACATGTAGCTCCTAACCTTGGATTTTCCAGTATTTATTCCTATTCCGTATATAGCATGCTAAGTGCTATTAGGGTGGGAGGGGATTTAACATTTTCCAGCTGATAGATAATGACTTACAATAATTCTACAGATTGATCGTAATGTTGGTGAAGATCCTCGCCTTGAGGCGTTCAAGAAACAGTGGATTGAAAACAAGGATTGTCTCGACATTGGATGCCACCCAGGGTTTGGTAACGATTGGCTTAGGTAACCTTTTGACTTTGGGGATAATCTCTTGATCTCATTCGCTAAATTCTTATATAGCAAGCTTATAGGTGCTATGTAGTTCTTGTAGACAAATGTCTCAATCCCCAAGATGAGGTCATGAGGTTTCTCACCTTTGTTTTCTTAATCTTGTGCAGCCGTGAAATTTAATTGTAGAAGCATTCTTGGAGTTGATATTGATTCAGGTTTTTAATCTACACTAATAAACTCCTGTTGTGTGTTGAATCTCCTCTCATGTTCTGGCGTTGAGTATTACTTGAATCGAATTCATTTTTATCTTTCCCTGTTAGGTTTGATTGAGACTGCTAAGTGGAACCTACAAAGGATAATGCGGCAGGATAAGGTGGCTCCCAAAAATGTTAAAGCTCAGGAATTGTCAGATTCTCCTTCTCAGAGCTCTCTAGGAGAAGTGGCATCTGAGTTATCGAATGGGAACAAGCACCAAGATCTTTTTAAAATTGTCTCTTTTCGACGTGAATATTTTGTAGAGTATGGATGGATGTTCAGAACAGTATGACACCATACTCTAGTAAGTTACAGATTAAAGACAGCGATCTCTCAAGAATTGAAGTTTTCTTTGTACTGTTCTTGCCCACAATGCCACTAGCTTATTCTTTTTATATTTTTTTCTGATGTAGTTTGAGTGTGACAAAATGGATCCACCTGAACTAGGGTGACGATGGCCTAGTTACTTTGTTCGTGAAGATCTGGAGGCTTCTAAGACCGGTATCTATGCCTCTCCATTTGCTGGTCTTCTAAATTGCACATAGATGGTAAGAGGAAAATTTCATATTTTTCCCATATGTAATTTTGCAGGGGGGTGTTTTTATCATGGAGCCTCAACCATGGAGTTCATATAAAAATAACAGATTAGTTTCAGAGGTTGGTTTTTTTTCAGATTATGTGACCAGCTAACCCTTCTTGACGCAGCATTGAAACGGGTAATGTTAGTTTTTACGCTGCATTGAAACGGGTAATGTTTCAGAGGTTGGTTCTTTACGCTGCATTGAAACGGGTAATGTTAGTTTTTTCTTAGAAGGAAGTTGTTTGTGAAAATCTTGCTGCACTTCCCATTAATTAGGCTACATGTGACTCTTGACAAGCCTATGTTCTTAGCTGATGCACTCCTAATCCTATGCTCAAGTGAACATACCATAAATGATTAAAGTTCTCTGCCAATCTTAATACAAATGCTTGATGCTTTCATGTTGTAGACCTTGGTTGGCTAGCTCGTGTTAGAGTTGAGCTAGCAACCACGGTTCGAATCCCCGTGTGCACAGCATTATGCCATCTTATGGCCGGGGTTTCCACCCTATCAAATTTTTTAAAATTTCCCTGAGCGTGATAAACTTGCAATTCTTACTACCTTTTCCCTACCTGTTTTCAGGTTGCCAAAAAGAACTTCAACACCATCTGTATATACCCAGAGACATTTCGGGAGATTCTTCTAGACAAGGTATTTTATTTTGGGTGCCAACTCAAAGTTTTGTTCTTGAACTTTTCAGCAGAATTTATGTGGTGTTTGTTCTGCCAGTTTGGGTTTAGGTCGGTAGAGATTGGTGGGTACCGTCAGTGGTTTCAACCGCCCAACAGAAGTTTACCACAAATGATGAAACTGGGTCAAGGATTGTGGCATCCCTGCCCAAGTACACACTCCCTGACCAAATGATTGTGTTAAGCTTTGAAATGCTCGCTGACTGACTGGGTACAAGTACAACAATGAAGGCCTTGCATTTGCAAAAGAGAGTATCAGATGTCAAAGCATCAAGATGGAAGAGTGGTGGTAGGATGTTGTGTTCTCTAGATGGAAGTTTTGTTAATGGTTTTGTTCTTGTATAAAAATGGATAATGGACACCCTGAAAGGGAAAAAGAGGCTTCCATGAATATCAATTTTGCCTGCTATGACTATGAACATCATGATTGCTCTTGCACATTGTTTGCTGCGTATATATAATCATGATTTCAGTATCTTATTTTAAGTGAGGGAAGTCAGATGAAGGAGTTGGTTTTAATGCTGGTTCTACCAGTTGGCAGTCGTATGCTAGTGTTGGCAATGCCAGATGCCTTGTGGAATTCAATTGTTTATTTGTGTGTGCAGTGGAAGTGCGTTCTTTATGCTGGCTTTATTTATTTTTTATATGAGAACTCTGTATCTAAGGTGCTGGATGTTGCTACTGCACCATCAGTAGTTCAGTACAGCTGAATAGAATCCCCAGTTCACCGGTCACCTGTAGCTTAAGCTGACCCCATTCCCAAAGGCATTAGATACATCAGTGTTTGTACATCAGGGTCAGGGTGAATTTGGGTGACTAATGTGAATGTCATGAGTTCAAGTCCCCTAGGATTTTTTTGGGGAAATTTTAGGAAATGCATCTTCAGTTTCTATCCTTTTTCTTTTGAAACCTGTTGCTTGAAAAAGCAGCGCTTGACATTTCCTGCAGAGCTTTACAGATTTTTTGTGAAAAAGGATGACCATGTGCACAAGTAGGTCACCGCTGGTTGGAGAGAATTCGCAGATGAAGCAGCTAGCTCTTGCTTTTGCTTTTGCGATCTGATTTTTTTTGGGGGGTGGGGGGGTGGGGGGGGGGGGGGGGGGGGGGGACTAGTAGATCTGATCTACATTAGTTCTGATGAAATCAGATGACACTTCATCAAACACAAACAGTTTGTTATAGGGTCGATGACTGAACTCAGTAGCTAAATATTTGAGGTTTTAGTAGAACCTTTAGTCCTTTAGCTAAATTAATTTTCTGTAAAATATTTGGAAGGCTCTGCTAGATCTTTGTCCTAAGTAATTTTTTTATCAATTCTGTTCTTTGATTTAGCTTTAGCTTTTGTATGTTCTCTTCTTTGGGGTTTTCCAGCATGGGAATTTGTCCATTAGACCGTCTGTTTGCAGCACAATGATGAATCGGAGATGGTGCAAACAAGAACTTGTTTTGGTCCGAATGTCTGATTATAAAGCAGTAGCCTTTTTATTTGATTCAGAAGCAGCTTGCTGCTAAATATAGTTACAGATTTCCTTACCCACGGCTCCATATAGCTCCAAAAATGCATATAATTTGATAATTTACGCTCTTCATTACAAATGCATACATGTTTGTTTCTCTCTTTACGTTCCTAATATTAATGCATCGAAATTAAGTTCTAATTAGCTACTCCATGCATCTAGAATGTCAGTTAAACAGCAAAATGCCATGGTAATTATGAAGAACAGTGAACACTTTGTTTGATTCCTTCAGCATTCATATAAGTACAAGCTATCAACAACTCTGTTTGCTTCAGTTCAAGCCTAACTCTGTATTCAGAGTTTCTAGCCCTGCCGATTAAGATTAAGACTACCTTCACGACCAATATTCTGCATTAAGATGTCTCACATCCTTACTGTACATTTGATTTGTGTGACTTAATTTTGGCAGGGTTGTTTCAACTTGATTGTTGCTTCGATTCTCGTCCGTCTTCCTCCTCTCCGATCTGGGCGGCGGCGGCGGCATCCGGCGCTTCCTCTTCCCTCCCCACGCACTTGACCGGCGGCTGCGCCATCTCCTCTACAACCTTCTCCTCTTTGACCTTGTCGGAACGGAGGACTCTCAGGGACGGCGGCGGCCCGGCCCGGCGCTTCTGCGGCCCGGCAGTTGCCAGGACCGCCGCCCAGCAGCACGCCGTGGTAGTATCGGTGGTGACGCGGCCAGCCAAGCGCTCGGTGACGACCCACTCCAGCACCTTCTGGGTGCGCCGAGTAACGAGGTCGCACATCTCCTCCTCCGCCTCCATGTCCACCTCCTCCTCCTCCTCCTCGACGACCGGCTGCGGCAGCAAATCCAGTCTCTTCGCCATACCCCCGTCGCCCGTCGCCATCGGCCCTCCCCGGCTTTCTTTTCTTTTCTTTTCTTTTCTTCGGTCTCTGAAACCTGATTTCATATTTATAATATAGTGGTGGGCTGGGCCGTATCTCTGGAACCCATCCAATTCGAACACGTCTACGCTCCTCCGACTCGGAGTTGTGGGCTGTTTTCTTTCTTTTCTTTTCTTTTTCTCTCGACACAAAAAAAGCAAACCTGTTTTTATTTTATTATTATTACACTAGTATAATATTCCCTTCATCTTAAAATACTCCCTTCGTCCCAAAACAAGTGACGTGTTAGGTTTGTCCTAAGTCAAACCATTTTTCAAGTTTGACCAAATTTAATTAAACTTGAAATAGTTTATATTAAGGACAATCCTAAAACATTACTTATTTTGGGACGAAGCAAGTATAAGGCATTGAAATATTTAAATTTTTTCCCTAAATTACAACATATTATAGGTGAATTAACTCTCTCAAACCACCAATCATATGCGTGCCTACTACCGTACTCAAAATATGGTAAGCACAAGATCTCTATAGTTAGGAGAGAGTTACATTGTGTTACCCAATAATCTGTCCTAAAATTGTTAAGATACCTTTTATATCAGAATTAAGCGAGTATCTACCATACTTGTGAACTCTATTTTTTTTCTCTTGGAATTCTTGTACCGGTCAATACCCACTCCCTCTATCCTAAAAAGAATTTCATCCTAGGTTTGAACTAAGTTAAACATTTTTAAGTTTGGCTAGATTTATAGAAATATATTTCATTATATTCATCTAATGATACTTATTATGACATATCATAAATATTAGTAATTTCTTTCTTTTGGTTAAGTTTGAGATTGTTTAACTCCAAAAAGTGAGAATGACATCCTTTTTGGAAGGGGGACTTTATTAAAAACTTTAAATCCTATAATTTTAAAGTTTTTAATAAATATAAATAACTGCACATACTCTCTCCATGTTGGTAAAAGAAGTCGTTTTAGATAACGACACGGTCTCCAAAGCATAACTTTGACTTCATTTTTCTATAAAAATATTTATTCAAAAGTGATATATGTATACTTTTATGAAAGTATATTTCAAGACAAATCTATTCATATTGTTTTCATATTTCCAAACTCAACAACTTAAAAGTTATTCATGATTTATATTCCCAATGTTTGACCCAAACCTTGTCCAAAACGACTTCTTTTACCAACATGGAGGGAGTAAGTAGTTATATATGGTATATTTTCATAGAACTTTAGTCATAGTTATTATAAAAATACATAAAATTATCTTTAATATAGCATATAATTCAACAAGCTAAAAAATATACAACAAATGAGATATTACTTGATTTCTCATCGATATCAGTATTGGCTGGAATCGCTGATATCGACTATATATATTATTGAGACCGGTATAGGACGAGGGTGTTTTCATACATGTCTAGCCACATGTACAAGATATACTAGTCGTTCCGGCTGGTACCGAAATAGAATTAATATACTTGCTATCTAATTCATTTTTCTACTTATTACTAGTACTACTCCATCAATCTCTAATTCTAATCACAGGCTATTATCTTACAAGACATATTATGAACTGTATTTCTTTAAAAGTTTACCTCTTTGATATTCTAAAGACTCTTGTTTGTTTCGATAAACTTATATATGGATGCACACTTTGTTCATATACTCCCTCTATCCCTGAATAAATAAATTTCTAGAGTTCTCTTAAGTCAAAATTTTTAAACTTTGACCAAATTTCTAGAAAAAACCCATTCAGATTTATGACACCAAATTAGTATCATTAGATATACTATAGAATATATTTTCATAATATGGTAATTTTATATCATAGGTGTTGTTAGTCTTTTCTATAAAGTTAGTCAAACTTAAGATAGTTTGACTTGCACGTATTCTAGGAATTAATTTATTTGGGGATGAAGGGAGTATATTATAGGGTGAGCAACTTCAGTCTTCACTTATCTTTTGTGCTTATCTAACACAGTGACAACGACGTCACATCAGCACTACTGAATCATGTTCCATTCAGTATATTTGGTGTTGCAAAAGGCTGAAAACCAAAAAAGATTGATATTTCATTGGTGATGTTATTAAACCGTGTTTTAGGACAGTCTTAGTGCACACCTAATCATGATTTTAATCAGTAGTGGAATTATCAAAATTCGGATTATGATCAAATTTGAACAATATTATCAAATTTGAATTAACATTCTTCCAAGAAGAGTTTTCGAAGCAGCCGTGACACACTGTCGGCTCTGTATCTCAGGTGCTGAATGTTTGTTGCTGCCATGCTGCACGTTCAGTAGAGCTGAAGAGAATCCCCAGTTCACCACCGGTCACTTGTGGCTCAAGCTTAAGCTGACCCCATTCCCAAAGCCATTCAGAAAAAGCCAGTGCTCATCAGTCGCTGTCTGAAGATGCAACGACATTCTCAGAGCTCCAAGGAAGGTACCGGTGCAGCTAGCACCAGTCTCTATCCTCTCCACTCTCCAGTAGGCTCCATGCCAAGGAACGAATCCATCCATCCATCCACTAGCAGCGATGGTGCTGCAAAATATATTAGCAACTACGAGCTCGCAGCTGTGCAGTGCCTGTGCACCTCAGCACATTGATTCAGGTGAGCCAATTAAGCCCTCTGCTCTGTGTGCCGACAGCTTGAACCACCACAATGGTGTGCCTGAGCTTCAGCTCCAGCGGCTGCCAGGACGCCCACCCGACGGCGCTGGACTACTTCCTGGCCGTGCTCGTCATGTTCACCGCCGTCGTCGCGGCGAGGCTGTTCGCCAGCGCCGTGGCGCGGTGCCTCTGCGGCGACGGACCCGACGCGCACCACCACCACCACCACGACCATCAACACCACAGCCCGGATCCCACCACCGACGTGGACGAGGACGTGGTGGAGCTGCCGTGGGGCAGCGGCGCCGGGCTGGCCATCTTCGGGCAGCCCGGCATGGACGTCCCGCCGCCGCCGCCGAGGCGGAACGACCAGGGGTGGCACTGGCACAGCATGCTGGCGCCGCCGGTCTCCCCCGGGACGACGGAGCGCGTGTGACACGTCGCTCACGGCTCACCCCACCCCACCGCGTCTCGGCTGCTAAAGCCGTGACGCTGTGTAGTAGTAGCAGCGACTGTCGTCGACGTCTATGATGATACTATCGTCAGTCTAATTACATTACTCCGTTCTGGTGTTTCACTGTTTTGTAATCGAATCCTGGAAAGAGTTAATAAATTCAGTGATATAGAAATTTCTGCTACACTTAAATAAAAGCCCCTATAGCTCAGTGGTAGAGCGTCAGTCTTGTAAACTGAAGGTCCGTAGTTCGATCCTGCGTGGGGGCATTTTTATTCCTTTTTGTTTGTTTTTTTTTCTTTCCGAGATTTACCATGAAATGCCTGCACAACTTTTCGAGTTTTTTTTCCACACAATCAATTTGGGAATAAACTGGCTTCCCTGTATTTCATTCCCTTCTGAAGTGCTTTCCGAGATTTACCACAAAATGCCTGCACAACTTTTCTAGCTTTTTCACACAGTCAATTTCGAAATAGAAGTAAAACTGGCTTCAGAGCATTCCTGCAGAAATTGCATTGACTATATCTTAAATCCTATTTCTTCCATAAGACGTTTTGGTATTTATAGATTCATAGTTTTTTTATCGTGTATCTAGACATATATAATATATATCTAGGTGTAGCAAAAGCTATGAATCTAAAAAAGTCAAAATGCCTATAAAAAACCAAAATATATTATAATTTGGGACGGAGAGAGTATAACTTATGAATTCTTTTGTTTTCAGGAGGTTATGAATTTTGATTCTTTTGATCTAATTTGAGATTATTTTTTACATACTTCATCAATTTTCAAAACGAATGACGCATTAGCCATAGAAATAATGAGATAGCCATAGAGATAGTAGTCGACACTTTAATTAACAAGTTTTATGAAAATATGGCATTTAAATAAAAACAATTATATTGTATAAAATAAACTTTCAGACTGAAAATGTTGTATTTCCTACAATCACAAATATAAGCCCTTTAGGACATCGATATAGTCTCCAATATGATACTTTGAATGAATAGCAGTATTTATAAAAAGTATTACTTTAGACGGAGAGTAGTATGTATTACATGAATTTTTTCATAATGAATCTAACGATGTCAGTTTTTTTATTCTCAATCTTTGAAAAAATTAAAATAATAATAATTAAAACCTTAAAGTTTGAATGGACCTATAATTATGATAGGAGGGAGTAACATCTATCTTATGTGCCGTATTTTTAGACAGTTATTTTTTAAATTAATATAATAGGCAGCCCATCGACAATGAGGAGATCACGGTGGCTTCACCAATCTTAGATCTATTTTTGGACGCTTTTAAAGGAGTTTTTATTCAAGGGCTTGAATGTGTATGCTTGTATTAAGCCATCACATCTACACTATGTTTTTCTCTCTCATCCTCAATGAACAGGGAGCCAGGACTAGCCACGATTTACGGCTCCTCTAGCTTCGGCTCTTTCTGTTACTGTAGCATAGAGCCACGGCCGAACAAACCCACCCACCCTTAATAAAACTAGTATACAAGCATGGCTGCACCGTCTTTAATAATCGGATCGAGAACTATCATGATTCTACCATCTATCATCTGGCATATAGAAAACTCTACATATATCGCTCGATTTTACGATTTTTTTACCCTAAACTCCCAGAAAAAAAACGATTGTCGTCGTAGTGGTAGAGTCTACGAGAGCGATCTTAAAGACGCCGGAGACCAGCCGAAATCGGCCGTTTGGCAATCGGGCTCGACTAGGACTAGGGTACGGTACGATCGAAACCCATACGTCGTGTCGGACTCGGCCCATTGTCGCCCTATAAAGGCATGCAGCAGGCGCCCAACGGGTCCCATACATCCCAAGCCACGGCACCGGCACGGTGTCCAGCGATCGACCGCGAGACGACGGGCATAATGATGACGGGCTCGTCCACCGGCGACGGCAACAGCGAGCTCTCCTCCTCGCCGGCGGCGGTGCAGACGCTGACGGCCGCCGCCAGCGTGGAGTGCGAGGGCGTGGAGTTCACGGTGACGGAGCGCAACGAGGTGGCCGAGGTGGCGAGGGGCTGCGCGGCGCCACGCGTGCTGGACAGCGAGAGCTTCTGGGACGCGGGCACGGGCACGCGGCACCACTTCGTGGACGTGCAGGGGCAGGCCGAGGCCATGGTGTTCCTCGTGTCCGTGCGCGAGGACCAGCGACGCATCGTCGCCGTCTCGAGGTGTTGTTAGGGCTGGGTTTAATTAGCGACACGATGGATCGATTGTACGTGTGATGTTGTCAAGGCATGCATGAAATTGGACACTCCAAATCGTGCTTGCATAGTTGGATTGTGTAGTGTGTACGTGGTCTGTTCATGTCGTGCAATCTGATGTTTCTGTGAATCCCAGAACGGAGATAGAATTCATGTTCCGCATCATCGGATCGATCAGCTAAGTAGGAGTAGTATTTTACTTTTTTTTATTTAGCTGCATGTAATAACAAAGTGTGCAATCATTCTGAACTTAGAGCCTGTTTAGTTGGCCACCCAATCCAAAAAAGTTTGCGCAGTACCCGTCACATCGAATCGAATCTTTGGACGCATGCATGAAGTATTAAATGTAGGTAAAAAAATAACTAATTGCACAGTTTGTCTGTAAATGTCGAAACGAATCTTTTGAGCCTAGTTAGTCCATAATTGGATAATTTTTGTCAAATAACAACGAAAAGTGCTATAGAAACTTACCCAAAATTTTTCACCAACTAAACAGGTCCTTAGTTATTCGGCGTTCTTCCCATGGGTTTTGAAATGGGCCGGCACATTGGATGATTTTTGGAATGCGATTAGGGCCTCGTTTAGATGCTAAAGTTTGGGGGCAAACTTTGCATAGTAAACATCGCGTCACACTGTAGCAATTTTATTTTTATTTGGTAATAATTGTCCAAACACTGATTAATTAGGCTTAAAATGTTCGTCTCGCAAAGTACAACAAAACTGTGCAATTAGGTTTTTATTTCATATATATTTAGTACTCCATATATGTGCCAGTATTTTGATGTGACGGGGAATAGGAATTCTGCATAGTGAATTTGATGGCCAAACTTTGGTATCTAAACATGGCCTAGGTTGGTGAGGCCATGACGGTTCTTCCCTATGGGCTCCATGACCCATGCAGGCCAATATTTTTAGTCAAAATTTGACAAAGGTGGAATCGGCATTACTAGCGCCCGGACGTTCAGATGCTCGCGACTTGTTTCCCGCGCGTAGCGAGCGGATAGTGCGGACCTCAGCTTGCTCCGGGGACACCACGCGTGCATCACGCTGCCATCGGCCCACCCGAGGCTAGCACCTCCATGGGCGTCTGCGTGCTCGTCGAGTAGAGTTTCCCTACCAAGCTCGAACTATCACGGTGAGATGGAGGGAAGTGAAGGAAGGGGAGGGAGAGGAGAGGGCGAGGCACGCCGCACGAGGTAGGAGCCGAAGCCCTGCAGCAGGCCGTTGTCCGCTAGCCACCGGCGCCATTGCAACATGTGCAACACCCGATCTACTTTTGAAACATCTAGATGAAATATTTGCAACATACGTCTGAAAGTAGATGAAACACTTGAAATATGCATATGAAACACTTGAAAAAACACCTAAAAAATACTTGGAAAGCCATTGCAAAACATATGCAACATCCAGATAAAACACTTGCAACATATGTATGAAACATATGCAACATCCAAATAAACACACTTGCAACATACATATGAAAAAATAGATGAAACATTTGGAACAGACGCTTGCATCATACGTGTATAGCCATTGCAACATATATGCAACATCCCGATATACTTTTGCAACATTCATACAAAACACTTGTAAGATACCTTTGAAACATCTGAAACACTTAAAACATATGCTTGCAACATAGGAGAGGCATCAATGGCCCAGCGTACACCCAGACATAGGCGCATGCCTCCCCTTCCTGTCGACGATCGATGTTGATGGGGCGCAGGCGTAGGCCTCCTCAGGCCAGGCGCATGCCTCCCATACCTCCCCTTCTATGATGGGCGAGGTGGATGGGGGCGCGGCACGGGATGGGGGCGCAATGCGGGATGGTGGCGCGAACCGCGGAGCAACCTGGCACAGGGTGCAGGTGTGGTGCCGCCGCGCTGGAGAAGGCCGTAGCGGTAGGTGTGCTACCTGCAGCGAGCGGCCCTACACAACTGCATTGGAGAAGACGAGCGGCTCTGTCATTTTTTTGGAGATACGGAGGCGGAGTGCGGGCGCGCTGTGAAGCAGCGAGCGGAGTGCGGGTGCAGGACATCCGGAGGGACAAACGCCGCATCCTATCCACTACCGAGGTGGAATTGGTGGTAAACGCTGCAAATGCCAAAATTTACGAACAAAATCTTGAACATTTGCCATAAGACATTGCAATAATTATATTTTGCTAATTTCTCGGATCTGTGGAGGGAGAAGACGGGGAAATGTCTTTTTTTTGTTCATTGTATTCATCTTCTATACATGCAGTCTGGGATATGCTTTGTCCTCTCAACTAGGCCCCACACCATGTCTACCACCACCAAGTCTGGACACACACTTACACAACCACAACATACGCTGTGCGGCGGGGCACGTCCTAGCTCGAGCCATGGGGCATCACACTCTCACCGCTCGTCCTCCTCCTTTTGCTCGCACTCCTAATCAACAGTTTGGCACACTCTGCCTCACCTCCCTCACCGACCGTGGCATGACACTCATCTCTCCACACTTGCCTATCTTCCCTCCCAACTTGCCATCCTTGTTGCCTCCCTGCTACCACCTCCTATGGTGCCACTCTCGACCTTCTCTTCCCCCCTTCTTACTCGCCATTTACAACGGGACAGTGTCTTAGAAGCCTATCTCGCCACAAGGCAATACATGGTCAGCTTGCTTGACCTAACTAGGCACGACACTATAGCAATCGTCAACCTCCTCATACGGCTTGCCTCAACGCACATCTTCAGGATATTTTGGTACGTATCGCCATGCACTCCTATGTTTTCATCCATGGCGAGGAAAACACAGTGGGGCATGGCGGTCAAGATAGTGAAAGTCACTTCATGCCTCTATTTTTTTGAGACGAGTCACTTCACGCCTCTAGGAATGGGAATGGGAATGGGAAGATGAAGGCATGCAAGGATAAAATTGCAATTTCACCTTTGTTCGATGTCTTAGAGCAAAATTTGTTTTTTTTTCTCTATCTACTCCCTCTGTCTTTAAATGGTAAATGTAGTTTGATCAACAAAATGTTATACACAATAGATTTTGACCATTTGGTTTCTCTTACAACATGTTGTTATTTGCTAAAAAAATCAATATCATGTTAGAACCACTTTGAAGATAAATCTAATGGTGCAAGCTTTATGTCCTAAGGAGTGTATAATTTGAACAATTTGTTAGTTAAAGTTTATAAAATTTGATTTTTTTTCCTGGTACGAAACACGATTGTCATTCAGCACCCTGTTCGCTGGATGGTTTCTGCGGCTGATAAGCCGGCTGATGCTGTTTTGTTGTGAGAGAAAAATACTGTACTATAGCTGATAAGTCGGGCTGATAAGTCGGGTGCAAATATGGAGAGAATGTTATTTATGTTTAGGGTGTGTTCACTTTCCATGCAAACCCAAAATATTTCCTCTTCCACCTATCACATCGAATCTTTAAATGCATGCATGGAGCATTAAATGTAGGTAAAAAAGATAACTAATTGTATAGTTTGTCTGTAAATGTCGAGATGAATCTTTTGAGCCTAGTTAGTCCACGATCGGATAAATTTTGCCAAATAACAACGAAAGGTGCTACAGTAACTTTTCACCCACTTTTCACCAACTGAACACACCCTTAGTTGAAGTGGCCCTGTCACTGTGTGCTGAGATGCTGATGCGCCGAGTCAGAGTTGACTTGCTGCTGCCAGCTGTGGCTAATTTATTTCTTGGAAGCAACGCGAACCGCAAATCTCATCCGCACACGATTTTCCAATAATGCTTGCTGGCAAGGCAAATCTGTGTCTTTTGACCGTTTGAGAATTCTTAATTTGATCCGTGGATCCATCGGTTAGCGCTGCTCTGAGTTTTCTGACCACTTAATTTTGTTATTAAACATACCATGCCTTGTCGAGCAGATACGAACATCACAAAAAAATTACCCCTTGCTCTCCCAATGTGAACACAGAGACGGTTTAATTTTCGCCACAAGATAACGTAGAGGCAGGGGCATGCAGGAGTGAGCTGAGGTCTGAGGATGCCATGCATGTCCGTCCATAATCGGGACTCCGATCCGGTCGCTGGTCGCTGTGAGCCTGTGCCTTGAGGTACCTCGAAGCTGCGAACAATGGTGAAGCAAATTCTACTGCTGAACTGCTGATCATCTTGACACATGAACAGGATCCACATGCGACCACGTGAAATATCCGTGTTAAAAATATGTTGACGTGCTCGTCAACGTGTTGCTACGAATCCGTTTTTCTTATCTAGTTATATCAACAAGAACTAGCAACAAATCCGCACGAATAGCGTGGCTATATTTCTTATAATTTTTGAATGTGCACCAGACCATGTATCATTTCTATTAATCAAAGAAAATATTACAAGTAAGCGGTCTGAAAGGCCACAAACTGACAAATAGCCAAAACCATGAAAAACGTACACAACTAGGAAATACTCCGTAAGAGTCGCCAAGGATTCATGTGCCTGGAAGGCTTCAGGTTCTTGCTTCATCTTTAATTTATCTAAATGTAGTTCAGCATCGAATTCTCGCCTTTCAGACAAAAGTGCGGCCATTTATTTCCTTCTAAGGCCCCCTTTGGGACATATTCTAGAAAACTTTTCTGTGTACTGTGCTTTTTCCCTTGAAAATGAATAGATTCCTGTACATTTCATATAAGGGGTCCTAAATCTTCATGTGAGGAAGAGGAGTCAGCGAAACCCCTTTTTTCTGTTCAATTCATACAGGGGTCCTAAATCTTTTTATCCAACTAGCTAGCAAATACGTTCGTGTGTTGCATTTAATACAATTCGTGTACGTTGGAATCAAACTCCATTGCATGGACAAAAATTTATGATCCTGGTGCAACACACGGACATATATCTAGCAAATCATTAGAAGTTTGATCAAAATTTTTTAAAAAGATATCAGCATGTATATTGCATTATATAGGTAAATTTTGAAAATATCTTTCACAGTCTATTGATGAAGCTCTTTTGATACCGTAAATATTATTTTTCTTTCTACAAAATTGGTCAAACTTAGGTCCATTTGACTTAGAACAAATAAAAATCTCTTGATTATATTCCAGGGGGAGGGAGTAGCTTTGTACAATGATGGATGTTCAAAAAAAGGGGAAATACTTTGTGCGGTATAAAACAGGTCCAAAAGAATCATCAACTATATATCTCTGTAATAATAATACTAATATAAGAGAACTAAAAGAACCTCTATCGCAAAAAGGGAAAAAAAAGAACAAAAAGAAGCCAGTAGTAGTAATAAGAAACGCAGGAAGCTAGAAAGCACCAAGATTCAAGAACTCTCTACCGATGACATCATGGTTAACTGGTCATCCTCAAACTAGTGGCCGGGTCCCCTGGGGCTTGGTCCGGCCGGCAGCCGCGCCATTAGCAGCTCCACCGCCTCCTTGACGGTGATCCTCTCCATCGCCGCCGTCGTGTGGCAGTGGCACCCTGAGCCCGGGCCTGGCGCTGACCTCATGGCGCCGGCGGAGCGTGTGATGACGCAGACAAGAACGACGACGACGAGGGACGCGGCAAGAAGCAGATGTTGCCGCCGTTGTGTCGGCGAACAACCCATCGCATGCATGCAGTTGCACGGCCGGAACCAAAGGAAAGGCTGAGCGAGCTAGCGTGCGTGCGTGTGCAAGAAGAAGGAGGAGGATGAGGTGAGAGGAGCTGATTACTGACTTGGTCTTGAGAACTAAGCTTTGGCAGCTTATACTTGCACGCTGGGTGTTGTGCTCTTAGCTTTATATAGGAAGACGGCCGGGGTACATGATGAAGGGTCTTGGCTGCTAGTTTAAGACTTTGTTTAGCGTGTGGGTCAAGTCTCAAGTGCTTTTATATTAGTCAGCTGGGAGATACGAACCCGTGTTTGTGTAGTAGTAGTAGGAATAATTGGTTTCCTGGTGATGAGGGGAGAGGATCGAAAATAATTGGGGGTACTTGGGTACAGATGTTGAATAGTTTCCTCCATTTCACAAAAGTAACAAATGGGACTTCCTTTCCATTTTCTCTTAAGAAGCTTGTCTTTGGTTAGAATAGCTCCATATTCATCATTAGCCACATAAAATTTTTGATTTTGTGCAGGTACCTTTCCTTTTTAAATCTTCTAATGATTTGGGCCAACATCAATACTAGCTAGTCATTGCATTGTACATAGACTTCGAATTTTTTCCAACTTCCAAGATATTAAATCAGGTCCTTCCTATAACTCAAAATTCAATACTTTCTCCCAAATATGCTCCCAAGTATCCTTTAGATCATCAAATACTTTCTCCCATCGCTTGAGGAAGTGAGCTTAGCTCAATTGGTTGGGTGAGAGATGTAGCAATGCACCCAACCACCTAGAATCAAATCCTGTCTTGGACTGAATTTATGTGCCTATTTCTCTTTTTAATGAAAAACCACGTAATTCCTCCTAGGTTGGATCTTATTTTTTTATTAGCCATCACCTGGAAGTTAGCACAATTTCACCCTTCTTGACTTGTGCTACACTTACCTCTTTATTCTCGCACAACTCATATAAAGCTGTGAATAATGTATCCAATGATTTTTCATATATACAACCCATCTTGACTTGTGCTACACTTACCTCTTTATTCTCGCACAACTCATATAAAGCTGTGAATAATGTATCCAATGATTTTTCATATATCCAAGAGTCTAGCCAAAGACTAGTACATTCCCCATTTTTATCTGTAACATGTCTTCCAAGCAAATATATGTTTTTAACTTTGAGTAAATCATACCAAACAGGAGAATCATTACATTTATGCTTCACATGGTGAATAGAACTGGTTTTCAAATACTTGAAGAGCATGGGGGCACATGCCCTCAAGGGTAAAAAAAATTATGTGTGGCATTCCACTCTACCCAATCGACCCATATCATCTCCCACCAAGACCATAAAGTTCCTGTTGATGTTTATTGTCTCATCATACAAAAAACTTTTAAGTAGATAGTGTTTTGGATATTAGGTTAAGCCAGATGATACAAGGTTTTTGGATATTACCTTCTCGTAGAAAGCATAAAGGACATGGTTAGAAGACAATTTTTTGTGCTCTAGGAGTGCAATCTCTGGCTCAACACATAAGCTGGCAACTTCAACTTGCTCTGCACACTATGAGCCGGCTTCATTTGTTGTTGCTTGGAAATAATGCCTTAATCTGGTCCCACTCCTCAACGTTGGATAGGTCAGTAAGCACTATTAGGTACCTCTTCTCCTTTAAATATTTCTTGAATGCACCAACCAAACCACCTTCTGTCATCATCCTCATCATTCGCAAATCTTGGGCCCCAGGAGTAGACTCTTGTTGTGTTGTTGTCACTATTTCTTCAAGAGAATCAACATAGAATTGCATGATCTGAATCAAGGCATGGCATTCAAACTTCTTCATTCTTTTCAGGTCATCGTAGGCTAGTTTGATGATGGATGCCTCCTGCAGAACATATAGTGAATATAACTGGTTTTCAAATACTTGAAGAGTAGGGGGCACATGCCCTTAAGGGTAAAAAAATTGTGTCTGAATGGTGGCATTCCACTATGCACAATCGACCCATATCATCTCCCACCAAGGCCACAAAGTTCCTGTTGATGTTTATTGTCTCATCTCATACAAACAACTTTTATGTAGATAGTGTAGTCGTACCTACTCTTTCCCTATGCAGACCATGGAGCTTGGTCAATATTCTGCAGGAGAATGGGGATGACCTATCCATGGAAACCACAACATCAATATCGGAGGTGCTCATAGGGGTAGGGTGTGCGTGCTTGCGTTCATAGGGGTGAGTGTATGCTCGTGTATATGAGCGTCTGCGTCTGTAACTGGGTCTCGCAAAAAAAAAACAAGCTAGCCGTGTGAAATATCTATTTGGGTTTTGGTAATCGAGTGATAACATAGTGGACTTGCATGTTTCATGTGAGATCTTAAGGTTAGGTTTAGTCGACAAGATAGAGTTGAGAAACATAAAGGCCATGTGATGGAGTTGGAAAGGATCATTGAAAGGATCTATAGCATGCGATGGAGGTGGTAATTGGTAGTCTTTTTGAAACTTACAAACTCGATCAAATTGTCAAATCGCGGAGCCTCCGCGCGTCAAAGCAAAAATATAGCAGAATATAATGAATGAACTTTAGATCGATTGTAATACCAACCTTCCCCGGGAGTGTGTTGTTGGCCTTCTCAAAGCAGTGGTTTACCTAGAACTCGTGGAGAGAGTAGATCAAGTGCAAACCTTAAAAAGCAATTCAAACCCAAGTAAAATGCAAGAACAAGCACAACACACAAGACAACTATAAAATTCACTAAGAAAGAGTTGTAAGTATTCAAACTCTATTACGAGGTTTGAGATACTATTCAGAAGATATTTAACTCTTTAGTGTATCCACCAATATTTTATTTAGAAAAAATAAATGATAATTCCTCTATTCTATTCATATGTGCATCTACGTACTGCGTTTCATAACTTCAATTTTGTACCAATCACACATTCACACTGATGAGGATCACCGGGTAATCTCTAATCCATGAAACTGGTCAAGTAGTTACTATACTTTGACAAGAAACAAAACTGCTCCCTCCATCCCAAATTATAAGATGTTTTGGTTTTATAGATACATATAGATTTGTTATGTACCTAGATATACACTATGTCTATTAGATACGTAGTAAAAAAACAATGTATCTAGAAAAAACAAAACATATTATAATATGGAATGGAGGGAGTAGTAAACACGGGAGCACCGTCTTTAAAGATATGGAAGGACGCCCGGACGTCCGGACACCTGCGCCTATAAGTCGTTTCTCACGCCGTTTCACGTGCTCATGCGGGGCCCGTGTCGCCCCGAGCATCACCAGCATCGAGAAAGAGAGGGAGGGGGTGGCGGATGCCCAGCCGGTGCCGGAGGAGGAAGAGACACCGATGCAAGGTAGCAGAAAAGCGAGAAGGGAGATGCAACATCCGATCTACTTTTAAAACATCCAGATGTAACACTTGCAACATACGTTTGAAGGCAAATGAAACAAACACTTGCTGCAAAACCAGATCTACTTTTGAAACATTCCGATGAAACACTTGCATTATACGTACGGAAATAACTGAAACACTTGGAACATACATTTGAAACACTTGCAAAAACATATGCAACATCCAGATAAAACACTTGCAAACATACGTCTAGAAAAACAGATGAAACATTCAGAACATACACTTGAAACATACATGTATAGCCATTGCAACATGTGCAACATCCGATCTACTTTTGCAACATCAAGATGAAACACTTGCAACATCCAGATGAAACATCTAAAACACTTAAAACTTACGCTTGCAACATGGGCTTTCAACGCAATGTCATTTTGTTGCTTGGACAAACAAAGGCTTGTCGTTGTGGAGCTCGTCGTTGGCGCGGAGGTCGACAACGGTGCATGGAGCTCGTCATACGGTAGCGGCGCGGGCAACTCGCCGACGGGAGGGCTTCACACGAAGCTCACCCCCCTCGCCGGCTCGGTGGAGGCGGCCGTGGCTCACCAGATCAGTGGAGGCGGTAGCGGTGAGCGGGCCGGCCGTGACAAGCAGGCAGCGCAATGGAGCGCGGCCGCGCGCAAGCAGGCAACACGGTGGAGGCAGCCGCACGTGAGCAGGCAACATGGTGGAGGCAGCCGCGCGTGACTGGGCAGCGTGCGGTGGAGGCAGGCAGCACGGTGGATGTGGACAGGAGCGAGAGAGGACGCGAGGGAGAATTTTATTTTTTCGGTAGGGTGCGAATGAGAGGGAGCGAAGACGCGAATGAGAGAGACACGTCCGTCCGTACGGACGCCCATATGGTATCATTATGGTTAAAGATAGGATCGAGAATAGTCTTAATTCTACAATACCATATATAAAAATGTATATATGTAGCTCGATATACTATTTTGACCCTAAACTCCAAGAATGGCTTGTCGTAGAGTCTATGATCTTAAAGAATTGGCCGTTTATCTGGCAACCGGATTCGACTAGGACTAGGGATACATCCCCACACATCGTGTCGGACTCGGCCCATTCTCGCCCTATAAAAGGCATACAGGCGTCCAACGAGTCCCACGCATCTCCAAGCCGGGCTCACGGTACGCTGACCAGCAAGGCAGCAATCGACCGCGAGACGACGGAGAGAACCAGCCTGATGATGAGCTCCTCCACTGCCGACGGCAATAACGAGCTCTCCTCGCCGAAGGCCGCCGCGGCCAGCGTCAAGTGCGAGGGCGTGGAGTTCACGGTGACGGAGTGCAACGAGGTCGCCGAGGTGGGGAGGGGTGGCGGCGTCGCCGCGCCGTGCGTGCTGGACGGCGAGAGCTTCTTTGACGCGGGCACGGGCACGCGGCACCACTTCGTGGACGTGCAGGGGCAGGCCGAGGCGATGCTGTTCCGGGTGTCCGTACGCGAGGACCAGCGCTGCATCGTCGCCGTCTCGAGGTGTTGTTCATTAGGGTTTAATTAGCGTGTCACCACGGATCGATCGATCGTGTGTGGTCGCGTGTGATGTTGTCAAGGCATGCATGAAATTGTTGGACACTCAAATCGGCGTGCGTATTCGGATTAGGCCTGCTAATGGGTCGGGTTCAAATGGGTTTAATGGGTTGGGTTTTCAAATGGGTGCACTTTGGATGGGTAGGAATAGGTTGATTTATTTAGCGGGTTGGGTCGGGTTGGGTTTAATAGAAAACTGGGTTGGATGGGTCGGGATTGGTTTTTTTTTGTGGGTTTGAATTGGTTGAGCCCATGGGTTGATGTTGAATTTTTAATATATCATAGTATACATATATATTGATTTGTAATTTGTTTAGCTTTTGATGTAGGGCCCACATGCATATTTTGCTATGCTAATTGGCACGGATTAGCCTCATGACATTTTGAATCCAGCTTAATTTATTTTGGTCAATTTCGACAAAATTTTATAATGTGAACGCGAGCTTTTATTTCTAGGGTCCGGCTTCGAGGTGAGGCCCACATATTCATCTGTCAATGCCAACTGGCATGAAATAGCTGCTTGTTACATTAAATCATCTGCAACAAATTCTAGTCAATTTCGACAAAATTTTATAATGTGAACGCGAGCTTTTATTTCTAGGGTCCGGCTTTGATGTGGGGCCCACATATTGATCTGGCAGTGCCAATTGGCATAAAGTAACCGCTTGTTACATTAAATCATCTGCAACAAATTTTAGTCAATTTCGACAAAATTTTATAATGTGAACGTGAGCTTTTATTTTTAGGGTCCGGCTTTGATGTGGGGCCCATATGTCTTATCAAGCATATATATACATTTTTATGTAAACCCATAGATTTTTATAGCAAACCCGTAGATTTAATTAGTTTATGGATTGGAATGGGTTGGGTTGAAACTATAAAAATATGGGATGGGTTGGGTGGAAGAAGAGAGTTAATTTGTTATGGGTTGGGTTGGGTACGGGGTGGGTTTTCACCCATTGGCAGGGCTGATTCGGATTGCCTACGTGGTTTGTTCATGCCATGCAATCAGTTTCTGTGAATCCCAGAACCGGAGAGCTAGAATTCATCGAACATGAAGTGTTAGTTATCCGAATATCATCGGATCGATCAATCTACTAGTACTAGTATAGGAGTAGTATTTTGCTTTCTTACATAGTTGCATGTAACGAAGTGTGCAATTAACGTGACGTGTTAGTTATTCGGCGTTCCATAGCCCATTGGATGATTGGAATGGAATGATATGAAGTTGGTGAGGCCATGACGGTTCTTCTATGGGCTCCATTATCATCACACATATGTCAATATCTTTGGGCCCTTTTTAATCCATAAAACTAACAACTAGTTGACTAATTTTTAGTCCCTAAATATCTAAACAGGTGAACTAATTGTTAGTTCATTAGTCATGAACTGGTTGTTAGTTCACTAGTTCACTTATAGGAGCTAATAGGACTAGTTGTTAGTCCTAGTCCATCCAAACAAGTCCTTAGTCAAAATTTGACAAAGGTGGAATTGGTGGTTAATGTTGAAGACACCAAAATTTATGAATGTTATAAATTCACGATCATTTACCGTAAGATGTTGTAACAGTTATATTGGGGGGTTGGGGTTGATTGCCTTTTTTTTGTCCTTGTATTCATACTCTGTACGTGCGGTCTTTGATATGCTTCATCCCTCTTAGCTAGTCCCCACATCATATATAATGCTAGTGAGCCTGGACACGCTCACATGGCCACATCATATGTTGCACAGTGGGACACCTCCTTGATCCACCTGGCATCACTATCACTGCTCGTCCTCCTTTTTGCTCCCCACTCCTAATCGCCTGTCTGGTACAATCTGCCTCCCCTCCCTCACTGACCGTGGCATGACCCTCCTCTCTCCACATTATTTGCCTCTTCCCTCCCACCATGAAATCCCTGTGTCTCCTTGCCAGTTGCCACCACCTCCTATGGTGCCACTCTCGACCTTCTCTTCCCCCTTCTTACTCGCCATTTACAATGAGGCAATGTCTTCGAAGCCTAGCTTGCCACAAGGCAATACATGCTCAGCTTGCTTGACCTAACTAAGCATGACACTGTAGCAATACTCAACCTCCTCATACGGGTTGCCTCAGTGCACATATCTTCATGATATTCTAGTACACGCATCGCCGTGCACTCCTATGCATGTTTGCATTCGTGGCGAGGCAACACATAGCGGGGCGTGGTGGCCAAGAACAAAGAGAGACACTTTCACACTTTTGAGAATAGGAAGATGAAGGCATGCAAGGTTAAAAACGCTAATTTCACTTTTGTTGGATGTCTTAGAGCAAAATCTATCTTTTTTCTTTCTCTAACTACTTTCTCTAGTCTTGAAATCAAAAAAGTAGTTTGATCAATAAAATGTTATCCGTAAATAATAGATTTTGACCACTAATTTTTTTACAACATGTTGTTATTTGCTAAAGAATCTATCATTTTAGAACACAATTTGGGGGACAAACCATTGACCAGCTACTACCCAAGTTTGTTCACTCCATTTCCTTTTAAAAAGGGGGGTATTATTAGGATTTTTTTAGAAATTAAAGTCGCTAGCTTTTTTTATGTTTGAACCATTATAATAAATTTATTTTACAACATATTGTCATTTATTATTATAAAACTATTGTTTACTAAACGACATTTGAGACACAAATCTATTGATACATGTATTGTGTGCGATATCAAAGTTTCTAATATTTGACTTTTTGGATCCTAGTCGCCCTACATTTTGAAATAGAAGAAGTATACAGTACCATAGTACATTGTCGGTGACAAACTAGGAGGAGCCTTAGTTGGGACTCGGTGAATTTAGCATATGCTTATCTCAAACCAGAAGCCTTATGTTTCGGGTGAGAGACAGACACAATTGTGGACGATTTATGTTTTTCAAATCATCGAATTCATGGAAGGGACATGTGCCCCACTCAACTTTTCATATGTCTGAATTTGTGATTTGGTATCCTGTTTAATTAGGCCATGTTTGTAAATCTTGGAACATGAACGTCTCAGTGCGGAAGCATGGCCACCGCGCCGGTGCCGGCGGCGGCACTTACACGGGCGGCGGTGGTTGGGGTGCCATTACCTGCGACTGTGAGCACCTGGATTAGCGCCTGCATTTTGGCACTAAGCGCTGCGGTCACCGCGCATGCCTCCATGCGCCAAGCCTCCTCGCGCTACGCTCGCCGCTCCTTGAGTTGTCGCATACCTTGGATGGAATCGGTCCAGTAGTTCCTCAACGTTCTTGTGGCCGCCGCTGATTGCGATCCCGATCCCGATCCACCACCGCCGCTAGACACCTTTCCCATCATGTCGTCGGAGGCGAGGGGCGCCGCCGGGGCCGCGTCCACGCCCGCGCCGGAGCTACGTCTCACCGGAGTAGGGCTGCGCGCCCGCACTGGAGCCCGCAACGAAGAGAAATGGTCACTCGAGGGAAAAAAAAGAACGAAGCAGTATCTTCCATAACCAGTAGCAGGCTGGTAATTTCTTTGAAGTTGCCACCTCCATAGTAGGTGAAAGCAGGGGGAGCTACTGTGAGTTTTGTATTAGAGCAAAACCAGCTTTTGGCCCAAAGTAGTTGTAGGTTTTTACCTCTTTGGTTGCCTTTTGGCTTTTTAGGGAGCTAGCAGGTTTAGAAGCCCAACCAAAGAGGGGGGGGGAGATCGCTTTTGTGTTCTTATTAGATTTGAAGCAAGCTATTTCAAGGTAAAGAACTACCTATAGAAAGATAAATAAGATGATGGCAAGTCCAAGCACCGGAGAGAAAATGAGCAAAGGCAAAAAAAATAAAAAAACTAAATGGGAGAGAAACCAAAGGGAGACTGGGAGGAAGATAGTGAAACGAAGGGAACAAATCATGTATAGCTGAGGCCGTGAATGTAGGTGATTCCAATCATAGAAGCCACTTGTTGGCATGGATGAAGTTATCGGCTGTGCAATTTGCTGCCACAGCAGCATCGTTGATGACATGGAACCCTGTCCAGTTGACGCGCCTTTTCCTGTCTGCACCGAATCCCGTGTTTTGGTACTCGCCATAGTAGATGGCGTCAAAGATCGAAACTACGGCGAAAGTAAATTTTGCCCTAAAGGGCATGTGCCTCCATGCACATCCGATGAGCCGGAGGCATATGCCCTTAAGGGAAAAAAAAATGTTTCCTAAATTGTGGCATTCCACTTCTCCAGCCTGACACTTCGTTGAAGTTGTGCCCGGGCGACGTCTTCTTCATTGTACAATCCTGGAAAACAAAATCTCAGTAGTTGTCCGATCCATTGCATCCCTGAGCAGTTATGACATTGTGCTTGCCAGGCACCGTCTTGGCCAAGAGCAAGGCGCAATCCTAGAACATCACCCTGGATCAGAATGTTCTTGATTTTACAACCTGCCCAATACATCCATATTAATCACATCCAAACCGCAAAAAAAAAACACGGTTGAGGTGGTTACGGGTAAAACCCATTAATTCAAAAAAAATGAATTAAGCACGTTGGCAGTTCGGTAGGGCCAGTGGCCCCGTGGGTAGCTACGCGAATACGCCAGTGGATGCCTCGGGCAAGGCAGCGAACTTGAGAGTTACTTGCATAAGTCTATATACAAGCTAGGACTTATCTCAAAGCAATCTCAGCTTGCATCTCACAATTCACCAAGAAATAATTGATCCATTGCTATTTGAACCCCCTCCTCCAGCACCTGTCACACAAAACTGTGGTGCTTTTGACTGAACTACGAGTCCCATGCACCGATGCTCAAAAATGGGTTTCTCAACAGTCGCGGCTTGAGCTAATTCAGGCAGCCTGGGTGTGTTCACTTCCCATGCAAACCTAAAATACTTCCTCTTCCATTCATCACATCGAATCTTTGGACATATGCATGAAGTATTAAATGTAGATAAAAAAGATAACTAATTGCATAGTTTGTCTGTAAATGTCGAGACGAATCTTTTAAGTCTAGTTAGTCCATAGTTAGACAAATTTTACCAAATACTCCCTCCATCCCAAATTATAAGACGTTTGACTTTTTTGATCCCAAGTTTGACCATTCGTCTTATTCAAAAAATTTGTGTAAACATAGTCAAATTTAAGTCATTCTTGAGGAACTTTTATTAATATACCAAGCTACGATAAAAGAATTGATATTTTACACAAATTTTTGAATAAGACGAGTGGTCAAACTTGATGTCAAAAAAGTCAAACGTCTTATAATTTGAGATGGAGAGAGTAACAATGAAAATGCTACAATAATTTTTCACTCATTTTTCAGCAACTGAACACACCTGGATTGAACAACACAAGCCCGTCAGCGCACGCGGGCACGCGGGAATAAGCCCGGTGGGACCCACATGGCACAATGATCCGTTGACCTTAACCGCAGTTCCACCGTTGCTCTTGACTTCTTTGTTCCCTGGCGACCTCGCCCGTATGGCCACTCCCCCGCGTGCTGCCTCCTCCGGCAAGCCACGCCACGGGGCAGCGCACAGGACGCGCGCGCAAGTAAAGTTTCGCCGCGGGCACGCCGGCCCGGATGCCACCCGCGCCAGGAAGAGCCCTCCACCTCCATGGCCACGGCCACGGCCACGGCACCGCGGCGGAGGCACGCGGCGACGGGCGCCGCGGCGGGGGAGTGGGCGGCGGTGTCGGCCTCGGGCGAGTGGCGGGCGGAGGCCATCGGGAAGCACCAGCTGGTGCGGCGGACGGGGCTGTCGGCGCGCGACCTCCGCGCGCTGGACCCGGCGCTGTCGCACCCGTCCAGCGTCATGGCCCGGGACCGCGCCGTCGTCGTCAACCTGGAGCGCGCCCGCGCCGTCATCACCGCGTCCGAGGTGCTGGTCCCCGGGCCGCGTGACCCCACCGTCGCTCCGCTCGTCGCCGAGCTCCGCGCGCGTCTCACCGCCGCCGCCACCTCGCCCGCGCCGCCTCGTGCGGTCTCGGTCTGTCTCTGTCTCTCCTGCTTGTCTCCGCCCGAAACTCCGAATCCGATCCGTTTGGCTTTGTTAGACTGCTTTTGCTTACGCAAGATCTCATCTTTTGGCCGGGTTGAAGGACGGCGAGGCAGGGAAGGACGGGGGCGTCTCGCCGCCGGGCGGCGGCGGCGGCAAGGTGCTGCCGTTCGAGTTCAGGGCGCTGGAGGTGTGCCTCGAGTACGCGTGCAAGTCACTAGAACATGAGGTCAGGTCCCTAGATATCTACGATCTGCTAGCTTTAATTTTCGATGCTCTGTGCTGAATTGGAATTGCGTATAAACAGCATATGGACGTTTAACCTGTTCACTGAAATCATCTTTGCTTCCTGCTGTCCATATATTTCGTCAGACATCCATGCTGGAGAAAGAGGCATACCCAGCGTTAGATGCACTCACCTCCAGAGTGAGCACTCTCAATCTTGAGCATGTACGGCAAATAAAGAGCCGATTAGTCGCCATTTCTGGGGGAGTTCATAAGGTAATAAGCTACCGACGATGACGATTTATGCTATGAGTTGAGAGCATTTATTAGGAGTTCATAACGAAGGACGTCCTGTACTTATGATTTGATCACCACAGGTCAGGGATGAACTCGAACATCTGCTAGACGACGATGCTGACATGGAAGCGATGCACCTATCGGAGAAGGCCGCATTCCAAGCAGCCAGTCAGTCGTCCAGATTCGACATCGGGACAGAACTCGTCGAAATCGATGAAGAAGGGTACTGAATTCTGAAGTTCTGATCAGTGAACACTGAACACCTCCAGCAGAAGCTATCTTTTCCTTCCATCCACAAAGTCGTTAGATTTGCAAATAACCCAAGCTGCGGCATTGCTTTTCATGATGAACGCGCGCGCAGGGATGACGACGAAGCAGAAGCAGAGCAAGGATCCATGGCCTTCATGCCGAAGATCGACGAGCTGGAGAGCTTGCCGGAGGCCTACTTCGTGCAGATCGACGGCACCCTGAACAAGCTCTCGACTGTACGTTCGCTCGTTCTCCTGTCCTGTCCGCCGATCGACTCAGATCGATCGATGCGTTGGATCCATGCGCTGAAGATAAATTTTCTTTTTTGCATTGGGTTGGATTGAAATGTTTGAAGCTACGGGAGTACGTGGAGGACACGGAGGACTACATCAACATCATGCTGGACGACAAGCAGAACCAGCTGCTCCAGATGGGGGTGGTGCTGTCCACGGCCACGCTCCTGGTCACCAGCGCCGTCGTCGTCACGGGCGTCTTCGGCATGAACATCCACATCGCGCTCTTCAGGATCACCGATTTCAACGTCTTCTGGGAGGCCGTCGGCGGCACGGTCGCCGGCGCGGCCACGCTGTTCGTCGTCGCCATGCTCTACTACTGGAAGAACGGGATACTGAGGTGACCAGCCGGGCCGTCCAGCTCCGCTCTTCTTCAGTGTGAGCTCTGAGCTGCACAGCGTGCTCTGTTTGAGGTGTTTAATTTGTGCAGATAAGTTGAGTTCTGGAGATGAATACGTACAATGCAAGGATGTGCGCCTTGATCGGTGTGTGATTAAGTTGAACTTGCAGAATGTTGTGGTGAAAAATTGGCAGAATAACGTGCGGTGTGCGGTGCACCGTCAGGTGGACCTCTCTCTCTGAACATGTCGAGGAGAAAACTTGGGCAAGCGTCTGTTAGTTTTCCGGTCGTTCTGTTCCTATTCTGGAATTCGTAATTGTTTTCATACAAATTGACCTTGTGTTTTGAATTCTTCTTTGAGGATTCCTCGTGTTCGAAATTTCAAATTTACCACAAATATTTGCGCGTAGTAGTAGTACAGGCTTGCTAGCGTCCAGACTGACAGGATGTCCAGTCGCCTGTGCATGTAGACCGTTTTCGCGTGTCCACGCAGGGCCCGTGCCACCCTCAAACATTACCAGCATCGAAAAGAGGGGGAGGGCAGCGGATGCCCAGCCCGGTGTCAGAGGAGGAGGAGACATCGAGGCGAGACAACAAAAAGCGAGGAGAAAGATACAACACCCGACCTACTTTTAAAACATCCAGATGTAACATTTACAACATACATCTGAGGGTAGATGAAACACTTAAAACATGTATCTGAAACACTTGCAAAAACACCTGAAAAAAAACACTTAAAAACCATTGTAAAACATACGAAACATCCAGATAAAACACTTGCAACATAAGTGTGAAACATATGCAACATCTAAATAAACACTTGCAACATACGTCTAAAAAAATATATGAAACATTTGGAACATAAGCTCACAACATGCATATACAACCATTGCAACATATGCAGCATCCTGATCTACTTTTGTAACATCTGCATAAAACACTTGCAATATATCTCTGAAGCATTAGAAACACTTGAAACATACGTTTGCAACATGCGCTTCTTCCTATCGTGGTGTCTTTGGTCGATCGTGGGAGACGTTGTCCCAGCCGCTGACGACCTTCACCTGGTGACGCGGTGCACGTCGTGGCCGCGACGGGTGAGCGCAGAGTGGGGTGCGGCGGGGGATGCCCGCAGCGGCGAACTGGCATGGGCACAACGTGGCGAGGGATGGCCTCGGCGGCAAAGGCGGAGTGGGGCAGTGCGGCGTAGGATGGGGGCATGCACGGAGAGATGGCGCACGACGACGATGTAGAGTGGGGCGAGTGGACGGCCACACGGCACAAAAAAGCACGTGTATGACAAGAGCTGAGAGATATTTTTATGAGAGTACGTATAGAGGGACAAGCTTCTTTTATATGTGAATTTTTAAGATGAGGGTGAACCTCAGCATGTATACAATTTTTTTCTAGATGTGAATTTTTTAAAACAATTACATGTGAAGCGCTGAGCCAATGACACTAGAGGCCTTGTTCGGCTGTGCTGATAAGTCAGCTGAAAAACACTGTTGGCTGATTTGTTGTGAGAGAAAAACACTGTTTCGACTAAAAAAACAAGCTAAAAGTACGGATTATAAGCCGGACGAACAGGGCCTGTAGATACGCCATGATTGCCGAGATGGGCCCTAAAACGTCTATTCCCTCCGTCCTAATTCGTAAGTTTGATTATATTTTAAAAATATTAGCAATATTCTGAATAAGTTTATAATGAGAATATATTTAGCAATTCATTTAGCGATACTAATTATGTATTAGAAATATGAATATTTTTATATATTTAGTCAAAGTTAAAAATATTTGATTTTTCAGACATTGAAAATGATCGTTTTTATGAGACGGCGAGAAAGCAGGAATTCAGCTTCAGGCTGATATCAGCGTCAGACAACCGTGCTGGCACTGGCACGGGCATGGACGGAGACCAACGCCAGATTCTGGTCGCCACGCTTGGCGGTTGGCAGGCAGCGAGTGGTGGAGACCGCCAACTCTCTATCCACTTTTGAGACCTCCTCTTCCACTCTCGTCCCAGTCCCACCGCCTTCCATTGCCCTCTCCTCTTCCAGCTGTCCATGGCTGCAGCAGCCTCCTCTGCCTCGCCGCTCCTCCTCCCCTCAGGTATCCTCGCTCACCCCCACTTACATACAGCTCGCTTCTTCCCTTCCCATCTGAGCCCACTCGTCCGTGCCTGAATGCCTGATGAATGTTCTGCTTGTCACAGGGCCGAGACATGCGTCGGCCTCCAGGGCGTGGCTTCGCGGCGGCAGCGAGTTCAGGAGCAGGGCGCTGAGCTCAGAGGCGCCGTGCTGCTGCAAGGCCGCCGCCGGTGGAAGCGCGGCGCAATGCGGGGCGGCTGACGATTTCTTGATCGGTGGCAGCAGTACCCGGAGGGGGCTGGTAGGAGTGGCGCTGGGAGCGTCTGCCTTGGGGCTGGCAACGTTTGATGCCGTCGCTGCCGGGTTGCCGCCGGAGGAGAAGCCCAAGCTCTGCGATGCCTCCTGCGAAACCGAGCTCGAAAATGTAGGTTGGCTGGTTAAGTTACAGTGTGTGTTATTCTTGGAGTTCTTTTTTTTTCAGTTGGACTGGTTAGAAAATATAATAGCATTAATAAGGTGCTGGTTTCAGAAAATTGGATACCTGCTTACCTGGATGAGTTAGTAATTCCCTTCATTTCGTGCAGTTTAAGGTTTCAACGTATTCAGCAATATACTTTTTCTAGAGCAAGGCATGACTGCAAATTGAGATATGATCACCTCATCAATATGCAGAGGCATGCCTTGTTCCAAAGAACATACTGAGGGGAAAGCTAAATCTGAATCTGAATTACCTAATGTTATCTAGGTGCCCATGGTAACTACAGAATCCGGTCTGCAATACAAGGATATCAAAGTGGGCGAAGGGCCAAGCCCACCCATTGGTTTCCAGGTTGCTCAAGTGATCACGGTGTTGTCAAATATACTCTGCTGTTTTTACTAGCCATATACTCACAGATTGTTTCACTTCTTGCCATGTAGGTTGCTGCAAATTATGTTGCTATGGTGCCAAATGGGCAGATTTTCGACAGGTGAGATTTGGACAATTGATGTGAGACATTCAGCTAAAGAGCTGTTTGTTATCTGTACTTTGTTCACTAGTTCTTTTTAAGGGCGGCTGCAATTTTATTAGGAGAAGAAAATAAAAACAATGCTGGTCCAGTCTTCAAGTAATTATTTACAAAAGACACATGAATGTACCTGATGTCCTATTCACATATCAGGAGGACTTGCAAACTTAGAATTTGTTCTTTTAGCATTTCGTTTTGTTTATGAATCCATTCCAGTTCTTATTGTGCTTTGCTGCTTTGTGCAGTTCACTGGAGAAAGGTCAGCCCTACATATTCCGTGTTGGATCAGGACAGGTATTACTTTCTGCATGTTTGGTTGGTGTCCATGTTCTGAAATATATCATAAATTGGAGCTAGTGATTCAAGAATAAATTGATTTGAATATGAAATCGATGATGTTTGTACTTCTCAGCTTCTTGTCTATCAATGCATCAGTAGACTAAGCTACATTGGCAAAAACAAGAAACAAACTGAAAGGACAATTTTCAGCTCTCAAGTAGAAGTTTTAGTATGTGCTTTATTTTTGTTTACTAACTCATATCTATTTGTCAACATCAGGTGATTAAGGGGCTTGATGAAGGGATTTTGTCAATGAAGGTTGGAGGACTACGTCGGTTGTACATACCCGGTCCAGTAAGTAGTACTCCCTCCATCACAAAAAAGATGCACTTCCAAAATAATGCTCAGTCAAACTATCTTAAATTTGACTAAATTTATATAAAAAGATATTAATGCTTATCATACTAAATAAGCATAATTAGATTTTTCATGGAATATATTTTTATCACATACCTATTTGTAGTCTTAAATGATGATAGTAGTTTCCATAAACTTAGTCAAACTTAAGTTTGACTCTGACCAAACCTAGAATTGCATCCTTTCTAGGTCGTAGGTAGTAAAAAAAAAGACCTCAACTATATATAGTTGAAAACGAAGGTAGACAAGGTAGCAATCTGATAAATAGCTTCTTGTTCTGAAGATTTGAACATAACAATGATGATTTTCCTTTTCTTGATCATGAACAGTTAGCATTTCCTAAGGGTCTCACTTCAGCTCCAGGGAGGCCAAGAGTACCTCCTAGCAGCCCTGTTGTATTCGACGTCAACTTACTGTACATACCAGGTCTCGATGAGTGAAAACATTCTGTTGCAACAGTCATCCTTTTTGTATACTGCAAGAGTAACACACTGTACATCTAGAGCAACATTTCTTTCCGGCTGCAAAATCTATGCAAGTATTTGTGTTAAGGACATAGCAAACTCCAAAAAGTTGGAGTGTTTTAGATCTAGATTTTCTAGCAAAATGATCATAAGAAATACATATTGGCAAAATGCGTCATTTTATGTCAACCAAAAAATAAGGTGGGCTGGTTATTGAGAATTTAGACAAAAGAAATGCCTACTAAGCGAATGGTTATTCAAACTTTTAATTGATGGAAGAGTTTGGAAAGAGATACTGAAAAAAAAACACGTAAAAAAACAATCTTTGATTCAAACACAAAAGAATATCAACAAACTCGAGAGGAAAGTTGCCTGCAAGTTTGGCGCATTTAAAAATGCTGACAACTCTGAATGAGTCATAATCAACTTGAGGAAAGTATTCCGGATTTGCCAACTGGTGTTCAAGTGTTTGATTTATCCCACAACCACTTGTCTACATCGTTTCCACAGAGCTTCGGAGAAATTGGATTATATTACCTGCTGCTCTCAAATAATTTTCTTAGTGTAGGAATCCCAACAGATCTATGCAACATGGTATCAATGGAAGTTATTGATCTATCTAACAGTAGTTTTTTAGGGGAGCTTCTGAACAGTTGGCGTAAGAACTTGAACCTGTATACCATAGACTTCTCAAGCAATAATTTCTGGGGAGAAATACCATCCACCATAAGTAACCTCGTTACACCATCTCAGAAAGAATAACTTATCTGGGATATTGCCCACCTCATTGCAGCCATGTAGCAGGCTGATGTTTCTTGATCTTGGTGACAAAAATTTGTATGGAAACATACCAAAATGGATAGGTGATGGCCTACTGAAAGGTCCAAATGGCTAGAGGGGGGGTGAATAGCCTATTTAAAATTCTACAAGCTTCACTAAACAACCACGTTAGTATAAAAGATGGCTAAGCTAATTCTAGCACTAGCTCAACTACACTATGCAAGTCACCTATACAATACTAGTGAAGCAAGGCTATGATCTCTAATACACACCAACAAGACTAAGTCACTAAGCTACTTACTCCTACGTGATAAAGGCTACACTAGGACTAGTACAAGAAAGTAGAGAGCAAGTGACTTGATTCTTATACCAACGATGTAGAGAAGTAATGCACTCGAAGAATCAATCACAATGATCAACCACAAGAGAAATCCTCGGCAAAGAGATGACACAAGATTTTTACCGAGGTTCACTTGCTTCCCGGCAAGCTACTCCTCATTGTGGCGATGCACCCACTTGTCGGTTCACGAGCTAATCGACTATCAAGAGTCGAGCCCTCGGCGGGCGCCGCACAACCGCACACAAGATGGGGATCCTCCAAGCCACGAGCTCCACTAGAGTATCCAATTTGCGAACTCCCGCGGGGAAGGATCAAGAACCCCTTACAACGCTTGGTGAGGGCTCCAACAATCTCCAATTGCGAGCTCAATCACCTCCGCTGCTCCAAGCCGTCTACCGTGTCGGGAAACACGGAAGAGTAACAAGAAATCCGCAGCAACTCGAAGATCAAGTGCCTCTAGAATGCAACTCTCAAGCAATGCACTTGAATCTCACTCAATCTCACTCAAGATGTGCAACCAAGCAAAGAGATAAGTGGAGGGGTTGTTCTCTAGCTCAAAGGATGTCTCTATGTCTCAAAATATGCAAGAGTTACCCTCAAACCCCGGACAACATCTATTTATAGCGAAGGGGTACGCAGCTAGATTTGCAACACAAACAAGTCATTTCCAATTTTCTTGGTCAAGAGAGTGGTGTCAACCTTTCCTATCTTGAACCCTTTAGAGAGAAGAAAATCCCTCAATCTCTCATACCATGCTCTAGGTGCTTGCTTCAAACCATACAAAGCCTTCTTTAGCTTGAAAACATGGTCGGGCTTCTTGTTATTTTCAAAACCAGGAGGTTGCTCAACATAAACTTTCTCATTGATGTAGCCATTGAGAAATACACTCTTGACATCCATTTGATAGAGCTTGATGTTGTGTGCACAAGCATATGCTAATAAGATTCTAATTGCCTCCAATCTTGCAACCGGTGCATATGTTTCTCCAAAGTTAAAACCCTCAACTTGAGTGTATCCTTGTGCTACTAATCTTGCTTTGTTCCTCACAACCATACCATCTTGATCTTGCTTGTTTCTAAAGACCCACTTAGTACCAATCACATTGTAGTTCTTTGGCCTTTCAACAAGTTTCCAAACTTGATTTCTAGTGAAGTTGTTTAGCTCTTCATGCATGGCATTTACCTAATCGGAATCTTTCAATGCATCTTCTATTTTCTTAGGTTCTTCAAGTGACACAAATGAGTAGTGCTCACAAAAAGATGCTAATCTTGATCTTGTTTGAACACCACTTTGAATTCCATCAATGATTTGATCCAATGGATGATCTCTTGCAATATTGGTAGGTTGGAGTATTGGGAGTTGGTTGCTTCCACTAGCTTGACCTTGATCTTGAGCTTCATCATCAGAACCACTAGAGCTTGCTTGATTTGTATCAATTTGTACACTTTGGTTGATCACATGTATATCATCATCATCATCAACTTGCCTCGGCCTTATGTCACCAATGTCCATATACTTCATTGTATTTGACAATTGATCTCCTCTCACATCATCAAGGTTTTGAGCTTCATTTTGAGATCCTTGGGTTTCATCAAACTCAACATCATGAACTTCTTCCAAGGTGCCATTTGTGAGATTCCAAACTCTATATGCTTTGCTTGTGGTAGAATAACCAAGTAAGAACCCTTCATCACATTTCTTTTCAAACTTGCTCAATCTAGTGTCTTTCTTGAGAATATAGCATTTACAACCAAACACTCTAAAGTATGCAATGTTGGGCTTTCTTTCATTCAATAGCTCATATGGTGTCTTTCCAAGCTTCCCATAGCAATAGAGACGGTTGCTACAATAGCAAGCCGTGTTGATAGCTTCACTCCAAAATGAATGACTCACATTGTATTCACTAAGCATTGATCGAGCCATATCAATCAAGGTTCTATTCTTTCTTTCAACTACACCATTGGATTGAGGAGTGTAGGTTGGAGAGAATTGATGTCCAATACCAAGATCATCACACAATTCCTCAATTCTTGTGTTCTTGAACTCACTACCATTGTCACTTCTAATCTTCTTGATGGTAGTCTCAAACTTATTTTGTACTCTCTTGACAAAAGATTTGAATAGATCATGTACATCACTCTTGTCATGAAGAAAGAACACCCAAGTGTATCTAGTGTAGTCATCAACAATCACAAAACCATACTTGTTGCCACCAATGCTAGTGTATGTTGTTGGCCCAAACAAGTCCATGTGCAATAACTCAAATGCCTTTGATGTGCTCATTTCACTCTTGCTAGGATGTGTATTTCCAACTTGTTTGCCGGCTTAACAAGCACTACATAGTTTATCCTTTTCAAAAGTCACATCTTTCAAGCCTCTAACTAAATCATGCCTCAAAAGTTTGTTCAATTGTTTCATTCCAACATGACCAAGCCTTCTATGCCATAACCATCCCATACTAGATTTGCTAAGCAAGCATGATGTCAATTGTGTCTCACTATCATTGAAGTCAACCAAGTATAAGCTACCATGTCTAAATCCTTTTAATATCAAATTTGATCCATCCACACTAATGACTTCAACATCATCACTACCAAATATGCACTTGAAGCCAAGGTCACAAAGTTGTGCTACCGACAAAAGATTGAAATCCAAGCTCTCAACTAGCAATACATTAGATATGCTCATATCATTTGAGATAGCAATTTTACCAAGCCTCTTGACCTTGCCTTTCTTATTTTTGCCAAAAGTGATAGCATCAAAACCACCATTTTGATTTGTATCAATTGATTTGAACATACATGAATCCCCGGTCATATGTTGAGTGCACCCACTATCAAGCACCCAATGCCTTCTTCCGGCTTTGTAATTGACCTACAAGATAAGATCAATTCTTTTTAGGTACCCAAACTTGTTTGGGTCCTCCAAGGTTAGTGACCAAGCTCTTTGGTACCCAAATGGCTTTCTTCTTTGAGCCCATCCATGGTGCACCAATGAACTTAGCATGAACACCATTTGTACCCTTGGTAAGTATATAGAAAGAATCAAACTTAATTGAGGATACATTAGCATTGGATTTCTTGTTCATGCAATGTTGCTCTATGTGACCAACTTGCTTGCAACTTTTGCAATAGCTACCATTGTTCTTCACAAAACGAGTCTTGTGAGGAGCAAAAGTGGCCTTGCCTTTCTTGGGGTTATAGCCCAATCCCTCTTTGTAGAGAGAAGCTCTTTGGCTACCCAAGCACATAAGCAAGCGGTCCTCACCACCATAAGCCTTAGCTAAGGTGTGATTGAGCTCTTTTACCTCCTTCTTGAGATTTTCATTCTCAACTATAAGTGTGGAGTCACAAGTGAAACCATCACTACTAGATGAGGATGATGTAGATGCGCTACATGAAGGGTTAGTGGTAGCAACAACAATAGACTTATGACAAGATTCATCAATTATATCACAAGATATGTCTATGTTGCAAGTTTTAGCTTTCTCAATATTAGTTGGCATGTTTTCACATTTTTCAACTAGAGAGGAATGAGCTTCTTCAAGCTTAGTGTGAGATTTTTGAAGCTTCTTATGGTCTACCTTTAGACTCTCATAAGATTCCCTAAGCTCATCAAGTTTTTGCATGAGGTTTTTCTTTTCCTTAGTAAGCCCTTGCACTCCTTTCTAGATTCTTTAAAATGTTGAATGCAATCTTCTATCATAGTGATTAGTTCATCTTTAGTGAATTCTTCTTCATCACTATCACTATCACTAGCATTATCATGATCACTCTCATCGTCGGATGATACCTTAGCGGCCTTAGCCATGAAGCACGATGGAGTGTCGAAGAGGGAGACCTTCTCTTGGATGGCAATGCTAGCATGTCCCTTCTTCTTGCTCTTGTTGACATCCTTATCATCACTTGAGGAATCATCACTATCCCATGTAGCAACATGAGAATCATTCTTCTTTTTGTGAGAGCTCTCCTTCTTTTCTTGCTTCTTCTTTTACTTCTTCCTCTCCTTCTTGATAGCATCTTCATCATCACTATCATAAGGACACTTTGCAATGAGATGGTCCTTGCTATGGCATCTAAAACATCTCATGGTATGCTCATTCTTCTTAGATGAGTTCTTCCTTCTTCTTGCACGAAAGCCCTTCTTCTTCATGAATTTGCCAAATTGCTTGACAAAAAGAGCCATCTTCTCATCAATGTCATCACTATCACAAGAGCTTGAATCTTCATCACTTGATGATTCAATCTTGGATTTGCCCTTGGATGTGGTGGCTTTGAATGCCACTCTTCTTCTTCTCATCATCTTTCTTCTCATTTTCCTTCTTCTTCTTGACCAACTCATCCTTCTCATCATCTTCTCTATATGAATCATCGGTCATCACTTCTTGAAATATTTGTTGAGGAGTTGAATCCTTCAATGTAGTCCTCACTAGCACGGTGATCAATGTATCAAATCTCTTGGGCAAGCTTCTCAAGAACTTCATAGAGAATTGGTTGTCCTTGACTTCCTCACCAAGTGCCTTGAGCTCATTGACAATGACTTGCAATCTATGAAACATTTCTGGTACACTCTCATCTTCTTACATCTTGAAGCTAGAAAACTTTTCTTGTAAGATATATGTTTTAGCGGTCTTTGTGCCTTCGGTGCCCTCAAATGTTTCTTCTAGCTTGGCCCAAGCATCATGTGCAACTTCTATATTCTTTACTTGCTCAAATGTCATGTCATCTAGTGCCTCATGAAGAGCACTAATGGCAATGTCATTGCATTGGAGCTTCTTCTCTTCCACCGGTGTAGGTGCTTCCGGATTAGCAACCTCAAATTTTGTTTCGGTGACCTTCCACACTTCTCTATTGATTGACTTGAGGTGTGCGGTCATCTTAACCTTCCAATAAGCATAATTTGTCCCATCAAAGTGAGGTGCCTTCTTGGTGTTGTTGATGTGCAAGCTTAATTGAGCCATTTCTTTTTCACCATAGGTTGTTAAGCCTCAAATAAACGGTGCCTCGGCTCCGATACCACTTGAAAGGTCCAAATGGCTAGAGGGGGGTGAATAGTCTATTTAAAATTCTACAAGCTTCACTAAACAACCACGTTAGTATAAAAGATGGCTAAGCTAATTCTAGCACTAGCTCAACTACACTATGCAAGCCACCTATACAATACTAGTGAAGCAAGGCTATGATCTCTAATACACACCAACAAGACTAAGTCACTAAGCTACTTACTCCTACGTGATAAAGGCTACACTAGGACTAGTACAAGAAAGTAGAGAGCAAGTGACTTGATTCTTATACCAACGATGTAGAGAAGTAATGCACTCGAAGAATCAATCACAATGATCAACCACAAGAGAAATCCTCGGCAAAGAGATGACACAAGATTTTTACCGAGGTTCACTTGCTTCCCGGCAAGCTACTCCTCGTTGTGGCGATGCACCCACTTGTCGGTTCACGAGCTAATCGACTATCGAGAGTCGAGCCCTCGGCGGGCGCCGCACAACCGCACACAAGATGGGGATCCTCCAAGCCACGAGCTCCACTAGAGTATCCAATTTGCGAACTCCCGCGGGGAAGGATCAAGAACCCCTTACAACGCTTGGTAAGGGCTCCAACAATCTCCAATTGCGAGCTCAATCACCTCCGCTGCTCCAAGCCGTCTACCGTGTCGGGAAACACGGAAGAGTAACAAGAAATCCGCAGCAACTCGAAGATCAAGTGCCTCTAGAATGCAACTCTCAAGCAATTCACTTGAATCTCACTCAATCTCACTCAAGATGTGCAACCAAGCAAAGAGATGAGTGGAGGGGTTGTTCTCTAGCTCAAAGGATGTCTCTATGTCTCAAAATATGCAAGAGTTACCCTCAAACCCCGGACAACATCTATTTATAGCGAAGGGGTACGCAGCTAGCTGTTACCAGACGACGCAGTTCAAATCGTGCTGACCGGACGCTCCGGTCAGGGTGACCGGACGCGTCCGGTCACTACAGGACAAGCGAAAACAGTGCGCGTCAGAACTAGCCGTTGCCCTGACCGGACGCGCCCCAGCGTCTGACCGGACGCGCTGCACCTGGCGTCCGATCAGAGTCCAGTAAGCTCCCACCGCGACCGGACGCGTCCAATCGCACGTGACCGGACGCGCCACCGCGTCCGATCGTATCTGCCCTCCGTGCTGAACTCCTGGGTGCGTGACCGGACGCGCCGGTTCCGCGAGGGACCGGACGCGCCGGTCCGCGACCCTTCTCACACGCGCGTCTGTTTGTGGTTTGAACTGACCGGACGCGCCAGCCGCGTCCGGTCAATTCGACCACAGCGTCCGGTCACTGTATTTTCAGTGATAATCATTTCGGACTTTCGCCACCTTTTCTCGCCTCCGGCGCAATAGAAAATAGGCATTTTATTTCCTCAAAAACGCCTGAATCCCGCGCTCGCAAGCTCGGCGGGAGGGAGAGCGAACCCCAAACCCCTTACTACCGCTCAAACACCACCGCCTTCGCAAATGTGCTAACACCACCATGTGTACACCACAATGTGCATGTGTGTTAGCATTTCACAAACATTTTCCAAGGCGTTATGTTAGCTCTCAACTAGATCCTAATGCATATGCTCAAGACATTGATCTAGTGGCACTTGATTCCCGAGCTAACCGTGATTGCTCCTCTTGATAGTCGGCTATGTATTCTAAACCCGGTCAATCACTTCTCTACTCATCTTAGACCGGCAAAAGAAAAACCCTATGGTTATACCTTTGCCTTGCGCTCTTAGATCCTTTTCCTTCCACTTGATCATCATGTCCATTATATTATGTGCATCTCCACCATGATCGTCATCTCATGTCCGTGCACCATCTCTTTGTGATCTTATGGCCACCACTCCTTGCCACATACACCTTCATCATATGTGTTGCTTATGCCTAACTCAAAACACTTAACACATGGCATTAGCAACTTAGTGTCATTAATTACCAAAATCAAACTTGGGCTTTCACCTACAGAGTCTAGTACTTCTGAGTTTAGGTTCTAATCCTATGTGGCCAGATACCAACATGTCCTGGGAAATTTAACAGCCTTGCACTTGGGCAGTCAAGTCTGGGACACATCGCCTTTTCTTGAATTCATGGTTTACCGTGTCGGAGGTGTGTGCACGGATACTTTAGAAGCAACATTCAAAGGTCAATTATTCATTCTCAGAAGATACTACTATTTAATAAAGAGCATTGATCTCTCAGCAAACCAATTGACTGGTGAGATTCCAAGTGAAATAGGATTTCTATCTGCATTGTCTAGTTTGGATCTATCTAGAAAACTCACTGGAGGAAGTATTCCTGATGAAATTGGAAGCATGAACTTATTTAGAATCACTGGATCTCTCATGGAACGATCTATCAGGCTCAATTCCTCAGAGCTTGACGTCAGCGTCATATTTGAGTTATCTGAACTTATCCTACAACAACCTCTTGGGAAAGATACCATTGCTAGGCCAATTTCTGACTTTCACTGGAGATTCGTACTTCGGCAATGTGAATCTTTGTGGGGTTCCACTATCAAGAATCTGCTTACCCAACAACAGCAAGCATTATCCAAGAAAAAAACAAGTGTAAGCATTTTGATACGCTGACATACATGTATACGTTGCTGGGTTTTGCAACTGGATTCTCCATTGTTTGCTTGACTCTCATATCCAGCGCAGCTACAAGAAAGGCATATTTTCAGTTTGCCGATGGTGTATTCCATAAGTTGACATGAAGCTCCATATCAACAGGATGTTAGCACGCAGGACGAGACCTGTCCATGCCTACAGGAAGTCAACTCCATTACTCGCTACAACTTCGGAGGGCCTTCCACTGCAATTTAGAGGAACCTTGCATAGTACGAATAGTTTTGGGTAAGCCCGATGCTAATTATAAGTTAAATAATTGTCTTACCGTTTTTCTGTATACGCCTGTTGCAATGCCAGCTAATTATAAGTTAAATAATTGTTTTTTTAGCGAGAATACAGCAGGGGAGCCCCCACTGTAAGCGTTTTTTTAATTAATTTAATAAAGAGGAAAAAAAGAGAACAAGCATGTACAACTATACAACAGCCACCAACAGAGAAAGAGCAACAAGACTAAGAACGACAGAAAGCTAGGGAGTCTATACAAAGAGAGAAAGCCGGTCGTTTAGCGTCACTGAATTTAAGAGCTTGCAGTTTAGCTTCCTCAATGAACAACCTCTTCCAGGAGAGGGACGTCCGCTATCAAAGATGAAGTCATTTCTTTGCTTCCAAATTTGCCAGGCTGCGATGATGAAGATCTCCATGAAGAAAAGGCACTGAAAGTTTGCATAGTTCCATTGGATACCCAAGTACTGCCAACACTCTTTACTGAAAGGGCAGCTAAAGAACAAATGAAAAGTAGTTTCCTCCACATTGTTAGTGCAAAGAACACAGTTGTAGTTGTTCCCTTCTAACTTATGCTTTTCCCTCTTTAGAATGTTTCCTGTGTTCAACCTATCGATGAATAGAAGCCATGAGAAAACTCTTAGCTTATTGCAACACTTGGAATCCCAAATCCAAACAAAAGGGGCTGGGGCTGAATGTTTGTGTAATGGAAAAGTTAAATAATTGTCTTACCCCATGACAGAAGAAGAGTTCACACCTGTAGCAATGTCAGCTGGGTTGCCAATGCTGTGGCCAATTTTTATTTAAACAAAGGGGCAGTAGCTCTAAGAAAAATGGTTCACATCTAACGACATCAATCGGATCGCATGGGTCACATTAGTCATGTCATTTAACGAAAAAGTGCCTAAAAGGATCAGGCAATCCAAAGTGTCACTACGCCTAACATCAACGCGGAAAGACGTTAGAAGACTGGGAGCCAAGACTAGATGTCCAAGTCTTCACCTGCACTGGCTCCATTTCCTAATAACTAAGAGCAAGCAACAGCGAAGAAGTAGCTCCCCTATTCTAGACCCCTTTTTCAACAATCATGGGGCCTCTACTGGAGAGAATGCTCACAGCACTGGCACTCTGGTGCCTGGTACTCAACACCAGGGAGACAGAAGCATGCATCGTAGCGGAGATGGATGCTCTGGTTGCCTTCAACGTCAGCATCAAGGACCCTCATGAGAGGTTAAGTTCATGGAAAGGTGAAAATTGTTGCAACTGGAGCGGTGTCAGATGCAGTAAGAAGACTGGCCATGTCGTCCAGCTGGACCTTGGCAAATACAATCTTGAAGGTGAGATCAATCCATCTTTGGCCGGTTTGACCAACTTGGTATACCTCAACCTCAGCCAAAGTAACTTCAGTGGGGTGAATATCCCTGAATTCATGGGCTCTTTCAAGATGTTGAGGTATCTTGATCTTTCTCACGCCGGTTTCAGTGGTGCAGTCCCTCCTCAGCTTGGCAGTGATAACTGTGGACAGCTTCCATTGGGTTTCAAAGCTTACTTTCCTTAGGTATCTTGATCTCAGTTGGTTAGATCTTACTGCTTCCATGGATTGGCTGCAGGCTGTGAATATGCTTCCTTTGCTCGAGGTGATTCACTTGAATGATGCATACCTTCCTGTCACCAATCTCAATTGTCTTCCTCAGGTCAACTTCACGACCCTTAAAGTACTTGACCTCAAGAATAATAATCTGAGTTCTTCCTTGCCAAATTGGATATAGAATCTATCTTCCATTTCAGAGTTGGACCTGTCTAGTTGTGGGCTTTATGATAGGATTCCTGGTGAGCTAGTAAAACTGACATCACTTAAGTTTCTTGCACTAGCCGACAACAAGTTGAAAGGTGCAATACCACGACCAGCAAGCAGTCCGTGCAACTTAGTACACATTGATTTGTCACGAAACCTTCTGTCAGGACATATCACGAAAGCAGCAAAGAATCTTTTACCCTGCATGAGGCAGCTGCAAATCCTTGACCTTGCTGACAACAGATTAGAAGGAAATCTATCTGGTTGGCTTGAGCAAATGATAAGTTTAAGAGTTCTTGATCTCAGTAAGAACTCAATATCTGGAGATGTGCCAGCCAGCATGGGCAAGTTATCAAACCTGACACACTTGGATATTTCCTTTAATTCATTTGAAAGCACGTTATCAGAACTCCACTTTGTCAATCTGTCAAGATTAGATACTTTAGTTTTGTCATCAAATTCCTTCGATATTGTAATGAAGCACGGTTGGGTGCCACCCTTTCAGCTCAGAGAGCTAGGAATGCAAGCTTGTTTGGTAGGGCCACAATTTCCAGCTTGGCTGCAATCACAAACTAGAATCGAGATGATTGATCTAGGCAGTGCAGGCATCCGTGGGGTGTTACCTGACTGGATTTGGACCTTCTCTTCATCAATTACTAGCTTAGATGTATCAACAAACAACATAAGTGGAAAGCTGCCTGCAAGCTTGGAGCAAGTGAAAATGCTGACTACTCTGAACATGAGGTATAATCAACTTGAGGGAAGCATTCCTGATTTACCGACTGGTCTTCGAGTGTTGGATTTATCCCACAACTACTTGTCTGGATCATTGCCACAGAGCTTCAGGGACAATGTATTGTATTACTTGCTTCTCTCAAACAATTTTCTTAGTGAAGAAATCCCAACAGATCTATGCAACATGGTATGGATGGAAGTTATTGATCTCTCCAGCAACCATCTTTCAGGGGTGCTTCCTGATTGTTGGAATAAGAATTCCAACCTGTACATGATAGACTTTTCTAGCAATAAATTCTGGGGAGAAATACCATCAACCTTGGGTTCTCTAAATTCTCTCATAACATTGCACCTCGGCAAGAATGACTTATCTGGGACTTTACCCACCTCATTGCAGTCATTAAATAGAGTGGTGCTGCTTGATCTTGGAGAGAACAATTTGTCAGGAAACATACCAAAATGGATCGGTGTCAGCCTACAAACTCTGCAGTTTATGAATTTAAGGTCCAATCAGTTCTCTGGTGAAATACCTGAAGAACTGTCCCAGCTTCGTGCTCTTCAGTATTTGGATTTTGGCGACAACAAACTATCTGGCCCTGTACCACATTTCCTTGGAAATTTAACTGGTTACTTCGGCGATCCATACATGGTGTCGGATGCATCGCCTTTTATTGAATTCATGGTTTATGGAGTTGGGGGTGCTTACTTTTCTGTGTACATGGATGCACTACAACTAACATGGAAGGGTCAAACATACCATTATAGCAGAATTTTGTTCATGCTAAACATCATTGATCTTTCACAGAATCAATTAACTGGTGAGATTCCCAGTGGACTAGGATTTTTAACTAAATTACTAGTGTTGAATCTTTCAAGAAACTGCATTGAAGGAAGTATTCCTGGCGAATTTGGAAGACTGACCAACTTTGAGTCACTTGATTTGTCATGGAACAATCTATCAGGCCCAATTCCTCAGAGCTTGACGTCACTGCACTCTTTGCTCTATCTGAACTTATCCTACAACGACCTATCAGGAAAGATACCTTCAGGAGTTGTGTTTGACCCTTTTGATGGAGATTCGTACTTGGGAAATGTGAATCTTTTGTGGTGCTCCACTATCAACAATCTGCTTACCCAACAACAGCAAGCACTATCCAAGAAAAAACAAGTGGAAGCATCTTGATACGCTGACATACATGTTTACGTTGCTGGATTTTGCAACTGGATTCTCTATTGTTTGCATGACCCTCATATCCAGTGCAGCTGCAAGAAAGGCATATTTTCAGTTCGCCGATGGCATACTCGATAAGCTGCACGCTGCAACTGACATGAAACTCCATATCAACAGGATGTTAGCAGGACGAGACCTGCCCCTGCCGACAGGAAGTCAGATCTCCATTACTCGCTACAACTTCGGAGGGCCTTCCACTGCAGTTTAGAGGAACATTGCAAAGTTTGAATAGTTTTGGACAAGCCCGATGCTAATTATAAATTAAATAATTGGCTTATACCGTTTTTATGTACGAATCAACTTCATGTATCCAGTTTGGGATAAAGCGTTTTGCAATTTCAGTTGCAACAGCGGCCAATCTCACTTGTAAAATTGGCCGAAAAATCCGTCAGTGCTACTGATGATGCTAGGACCTAGTAGGGTGACTTACCTGCAATGGGGAATACGACGGTATTTGTTTCCTGGGGGGCAGGACGCGTCGAAGCGGCGAGGTCATCACCATCCGCTTCGCGTCGCCCCCGGTGCCCGGCGAAGCTCCGCCGTCTGCGCGCGGCGCGGCGGTGCGGCGGTGCGGACAGCCGGACGCACATAGACCGCACTCCTACTCACAACGCTCCGGCGCCCATGGGGTCCTGCCGAGCGCCTTCCCTCGGCGCGCCATCCCGAGTCCCGACCGCCGGCCATGGCGGTGGACGCGAATTCCATTTGCCGCCGTCCGCGGGGGCGGACTGCGCAAGCGAGTGTCGGATGGGCCCAAATCAGGCCCAGTCAGCTCAGCTCAGCCCACTCGTTATCGAGGCCCGATATACGAACGAAGCCTGTACATAGCCCGCGATTGCAACCTCGACGAGGACACACTTCTCACGCCGATGAACACTAAATTCATCCTCATCCAGTCATCCATCCACTAAGCAAAGATTTTGAATTTTTGTCTGAACAAAACCAAAGCAACTCTAAAGAAAAAATTTCTTCATATCTAACCACATCATACAGATCACCTAGTTCCACCATTTCAAAATGGCAGATCAAAGTATAAACTGCGGGAATAAAGGGTTTTCTTCAACCATCGTTTTCATCTACACATAACCCGAGTATAACATCCTTTAAGGCTTATAAGCAAGATGCAAAGCCAACGAAATATATCTGCGCCTTTCAGATATATATAAGTATCGCTTCTTTTACCGAACATACAGTATATCCTCAATCATCCAGACATGACATACACCCCCCAACCTCTTCCAAGCTAGATGACAGCATGCAGCTAGCCTCCGTCGCTGTCGGCCGGATCATCAGCTGCTGCTGCTCTCCGACCACGCGTCACCACCCCACTGCCACTGGCCGGGAGGAGGCGCCGCCGGCCCTTTCACGTTGAGGTTGAGCGCCGCCTGCTGCAGCTGCTGCGTCTGCAGAGGGTGCAACGGCTGGTTGGGGTGCTGCTGCATCGCCAGGAACGGCGGCATTGCTTGGCTGGGGTGGTGGAAGACCTGCTGATTGCCACCACCGAACGGGTGCGGCGGTCCGGCGAAGTTCATCATCATCTGGTTGCCCATCTGCCCTGTCGCCACCTTCAGCCGCTGCAGCTCCGATTTCAGGGCCTCGTTCAGAGCTGCAACAGGGTTGTGTTTGTGTTGTTCATTCACTTGTTTTGCCGACAACAAAATCTAAGCATTGCTGCGATTTGGCAGAACGAAAGAGGAAATGTGTAGCGAAGCAGTTAGTGTGGTGTTGAGCTTTGTTTACCATCTTGTAAGTGGACTTGTTGCTCTGTGCTCTGCAGACGTATCTTCAGTTCGCTGTTCTCAACTGTCAGCCCAGCTGTGTCTCTCTGTTTGTATTAGCAGATAGGAAGGAGGAATGATTATGGCAATGAGAAATTAACATGAACTCAAAAGAATGCTTAAGGAAAGAAAAAAAAACCTTGTCTGCCGCAAAGAAACTATATATCGCATCAGATTCAGGCTAGGGAAAAGATTATTTGATCCTGCTATAGTAATAAACTGTATGCTATATGCAAATGCATGAACTTCAATCTAGCGCAACTGGTCTGTTTGGCTACCTCTTCGTGGTTTGCAAGAACGTAAGAGCAATATATGACATATTCTTCCATACTACCACTAAAATATTGGTTTGGTTCGCAGTGAGGGCCAACATTCAGAGACCACTGGCATATATCTCTCAAACATTGAAAATTCTACCAAAATCCAAATATTGTTGTGGCTAAGATGGCATAGGCAGGCTGGATCACAACATAGAGCAGGCTTGGACTAGCTCAAATGGGCCAACAGGCTGGCCTGTACTAGTTGAATATAGGATATAGGTTTCCTATCAAGTCAAGTCATTATTAGAAAGTCTATCTCATGTAAGCAATATAGATCATGATAATAAGATCCCATCTATAGTTTGTTTACCCATCAAATCGAACCTCCTAGAAATAGTGGCTCCGTGTACCATTTGTAATCAATTAAGACAGAAGGGAAATCCCTATCTCCTAACTGTTGCTCTATCACTCTCCGGCAATTATTGTTCACAGCAGTTTTCATACCACCCCTCCTCTCTCCAACAAATCTATGTCCCCTAGCAATAATACATCATATCCCTAGTGCAATGTTTTGGAAACATCCTGAATGACTGTCTTAACTAACATCATAATAATTAAAAATATAGTAACAAACAACTGAAAATTAGTTTAGAACAGAGTAGTAACAAACAATTGATAATTAATTAAAAACAGAATATTAACAAACAATTAAAATAACAGCAGTAACAAAAAAATCGAAATTTACATGACATCATCAGAGAAGAAGCATTCACACCTGTAGCAATGCCAGCTGGGTTGCCAATGCTGTGGCTTCTCTCTGCATGAACTGCACCTTCCGCTCAAGTTCAGCAATGTACCTCATCTTCCTTTCTTTTGATCTTGCTGCTGACTGTCTATTATTTATAATCCTATCACATGATTCACCAAGCAATAATCAGAATAAACATTTAAGTGTTTCTCGAACAAAATGGTCTAAATTAGTTTTTAGAAAAGGTTTGATTTCCATCAATGCTGAGTTCTTCTGATCTCATTATCCTTGCAGCTTTATTTCTAATTGTGTAGGATTTTCTCATCAAGAAAAAAACAACATAGAAATATTATAGTTTGCAACAACAAAAAAAGCCTTTTTATTCCCAAGTAAGTTGGGTAGGCTAGAGTTGAAACCCAACATGGGCCACCAACAAAAAGGAAAAACAAAGATAAAAAGAAAATGTATATATAAGGCATGATAATAGTGGTATTATTAGGGGCTCTAAACCATGCTCATGGTACAGGCACATGAATAGCTGTTTTCAATGCGCCCCTATTCAATGACAGTTTCCCAAGTGTATTCCATTCTTTCAATAATTCCATTTTAAAAGTTAAATTACATCGATACATCACAACGAAGAGGACAAAATTTAGGAACAAACTTCAATTTATTTTAAATGACATAAGAAATGTGATTCTTCAGAAGGAAAAAAGGACGAATGCAAATACTGTTAGATTCTGGCAAGTGACAAGTCTGCATATATGTAGGAAGTACACGAATGCAATATACAATTTCCTTTGGACTATAACGAGTTCTGAAAAGGGGGAATTCTGATAAGTTATCGCAGTTAGGTTTGTCTCATGACAAAAATAACAACACCAGAAAAGGATCTTCCATCAACAGAGAACATGCTACTATGCTATGCAGTATCCATTGCAACATGATCCCCAAAAAACAAACTTTGAAGTTTCATCACGTATATACAGCTCTACTATTTACTAGCACAAAAGATTCAGCATATGTATAAAAAAGAAAAATTCTCTTAGGTGTTAAGGTGCATAGCCTCCATAGAGTCAGAATCAGTACTTTTCTATTTCCTTTAGCAAGAAAAGGCAAGAGCGAGCGCTAGCTTGTTTGGTTAGTAGCCTAGTCACGTGTTTGGTGAGTAGTCTAGTTGCGCCTGAGCCAACCCGGGTTCCAGCCCAGCTTGACACTGGCTCTTATCCTTCTTCTTCTTAATTTATTATTCATTTATTAATTATTAATATGGCTTCCCTGCCATATATCTTCTCTTCCGTATAACTTAACAATTCACAATGGCATGGTCATATATTTCACTGTTCTTAGTTAGGAGGGTTGTCAGAACAGTGAATCGACAAGAGAATTCCTCTCTTCAGTTCCTGGAAAATAGTGAATCGACAAGAGAATTCCCCTCTACAGTTCCTGACAAATAATTTTGTCTTTCCCTCCAACGACTACTTGTCTAGTTGTCTTTTATGCCATCTGCATTGCATCAATTCTTACAGAATCATCATGTAACAACTCGAACCAGAATGATTAAGGATCTCTGCCCAAGAAAGCACCAAATTCATCCACTTGGTACCAAATAATATACTAACAAAAATCCATTTAAATTTGATGGAGAACACATTCAGATGAACGAAACATGATCTAACAGACGAACTTCATAAGGAGCAAACAAAAGAGATCCACAAAAAACAATACCTTTTTGCCTTCTTTGGATCGACGAGCGCTAGCTCGGCAAGCTTCGCGGCGGACATTGCCTTTTTCACCTCTGCCGGCGACACCCCGTCCATCGACGTGGAGCTCGAGGCGTCCATCGAGTGGCTGTGATGATGCCTCTGCCCCTGCCCTGCCCCAGGCGCCGCAGACGTCTCCGTTGCCTCTCCGCGACCCCCGGCCATGGCGCACGATGACTCCGACTCCGACGCCCCGCACCGCGAATTCAGCTTATCCACGTCGAGGAACATGGAGAAGAGCTCCTCCTCGTTCTCGTCCGACAGCGCGGGCGCGTCGCCGGCGCCGGGGGGGCCGAGGTCCAGGTCGTCGGGGAGGCCGATGATCTCTGAGAGCGCGCGCCGGTGGCCGGGCTTGCGCAGGGGAGAGTCCGGCATGCTGCTGATGTCGCACTCCGTATGAGGAGTCGGCGGCGAAGGCGCCACCGCGTCGGACGAGGATTGCATCTCCGGGCCATTGCCGGCGCCGCCGCCTCCTCCTGCATCGCCACCGCCGCCGCCTGCGATCGGTGTCTTATCCTGGTTCATGTTATTGCCAACAAGAATCTCATCAAAGGAAACGCCTGCAAGGAAATACGTTGCTCCACATTAAGCGGCGAAAGATGAAGAGGATGTCGAACAGAAATTCTCGAGAAAGGGGATAACAATTTGACGTAAAAATCAGGATTCAAAGGAACCACAAAAAATGATTAGATCTAAATATGCTTCTGATGAAAAATTGGAATCAGGCAAAGAAGAGCATATGACCTGTGATTTCAGTCTCCCAAACAAAAAAGAAGAGAAGGATGATACGAGACAGACTTTTTTTCTTGGCCTCTTTTTCTCAGACTTGGAGATTCGTGTAACTCAATTTTGGATGGGAATGGAGCATGGAAATCCTGGAGACTCGGGAGATTTATATAGGACATTATTTGTTGGTAAAATAAATTTGATGTGGAGTGTGGATCACGTGTGTGAAACTGTGAAATGAAACAAGAAAAATAGGGAATTTTGTCAACCATAACAAAAATCACATTTTGTCATAAGAAAAGGGGGTAAAAGTTTAAATACATTTCAGTTTCTGTAGAAATATACATTTCATTAAAAAAAGATTTTAAGCAATGTTTTGCATTGCATGGATTGATTTCATCCCTCGCATTACAACGCGTGATGGATGTATGTAAAAATAAAATGTTCTTTTGGGCCGCACCAGTTAACATGGAAACCTAAAAACAACAATAACCTGGTGATTTGTGGATAAGTAGTGGTTAGAATCGTGAATATAATGGAAACATCAAGTAGATTTTGATGCGGTATTTTTCTCTTAGAAATGATAATGAAAAACTGATCAAGCACTTCCAAATTTGATTTTTCTCTTGATATATATTTGTTTTATTCACATACCAAATCAATGCACGGAGTCACTTGTTTTGCAGTTATTATATCCAAATCAATACTTAATTATTGCCCTAAAAATCGTACTCAATTATTCCAATGCAATTATGAATTTACAACAGGACGAACCCTTGCCCATGCCTGGTAATGCTAATATTGCATTCTGTTTTTTTTTCAAAGAAAAACATAGTACAAACGTAGATGATCGCATGCATACTCATCTTCATGATTAACCATATTTACTCCTACGAATACATACACACGTCCGATAGATCATGAAACTATTGTAGTTCTCATGAGCGCCTCATTGAAATCCACGTTATCTATCGATAAAAGAATAATATTTTTAACTATAGCCATTTGTGTGGTAATTCAAAGAATCCTGAGTGGGCAGCTTCCATAGTTGTACAACAAGAGACCTAACCAACTAAAGTATATGTAGCTCACAATCGTGTATCATGTATTATGTCTTCGCATATCTATATCTATGTAAATTCTCATTGCACCCGATGGTTTTTCTTCCTATGTGCAAGTCTAGAATGTTGAATGCTTTGTTGCAATTATTCCTTCTTTACTAGATGAATATTGATACATTTACACATTAATTTGCATAAATCTAAGCACAATTCAGGATCCAATCATCAAATCACTTACATGTAAATTCATTGATGCATCTGATGAAGTACACAAAAGATATATAGTAATGAGGTTTCCCGGACCATTGCCGGCATATATTAATAAGAAGGTATATTGCAATTTGTCAATGTATTGATAATATGCATTTTAAAAAGAGTTGAAGCCTGTTTTCTAACCAATTAAGGACCTATTTGATTCATGACCAGAAGTTGTTGTGTTGCATTGCATGTTAGGCATGCCAAAGTAAGTTATGTATTGTAAATGTTTGGTTTACTACCGTAGCTTAGGGTGCCAAACAATCTTAGCCGCAAGCTGGATGCTTTCTAAAGCACTCCTTGCCAAAAAGTCTGGTGACTGAGTCATTCGCCATGACTTCGGCACAACAACAACAACGAGAGTGATGCGTGTACTGCTCTCTGGTTTAAAAAAACGTGCAACTTTGGCATGCATACACATATGAGTGGCGCGAAAGTGCAACTACGGTGCCTCTTCTGTCTAGATATTTCTTCACCACTTAGCCATCCTCTCCTTATTTCTTCCAGGGCTGAGCCAGCAAAATTCAGGGTCCTGTACGAAACGCTAAACCAAGGCCCTTTTTCACGTGTCTATTTTCTTTTATAATAATCATTCCATAACTATTTTTAAAACTAAGTTAAATCCTGATTTATTATTTGTTGTTTTCTTAAGTAGATTGATATTTGCTTGAAGACATGTCTTAGTGTTGGAACATTAGACATAATCATACAAAGGATACTAGAATTTAAATTGAAGGAGAAGATTAAAATTGCATATAGGGTGTTGTCGCTGGCTCATGGTGCTACTACTGTACCCATTAGAAAAGTTAGCTGCATCTCCGTGTGCTGGGCTTGATCCTAGAAAAGTTAATTGCATTGGTTTGATCCCCTAGGTCGGGTAGTCGGTATGTACTCAAGAGTAGTCACTTGCTTCACGGTTCGCACACATCATGGAGTGATGGATGTAATGTAGTCAAGTAACATCAGTCAGCGGCAACTACCGTGCACCGGGTGCTCGATACTTTCGTAACACCAATCTATCACAGCGCGGTGGGGTGACGACCTGGAATTTGGGGGCCTTGTTCCTATGCACCTCTCGCACACCCATGGGGCTCGGCCCTGATTTCTTCAATGTTTGTTGGTAAAGAAATTTTACCTTGGGTGGCATTGCCGCTTGGGTTTGCCACAAATTCTTTCATGAGATGGAAGAGCTCTTCCACGGTAGTAATGCAGGTGGTTCTCTTGTCATGGATCAAGAAGCATGATTGGATGATGGTAAGGTTTGTGATAGTGATGATAGTGGAGGGCTTAACGACATATCTGGTTCTGCACATCCAATTGACCTTTGAGGTGATGACTCTAACACATTACCCTCATCTGAAGGTAATAAAACCAGTCCTTGAAAGGGCATTGTGTGACTAAGATGGTAAACATGATAGTCCGCTTTCTATTGAAGGGTGTTTCGGTGACCTTTTGCACATGAAACTATGGAAGTGCTCATCATCTAAGCATGCAGATTATTTAGGCTTTTGTCCATGCTGTGCTGATCCTTTTGGACACGGTAGATTGAAATGATCCTGTGCAATTGATGATTGATAGTCGTTGTTGATGCTTTTGTATAGGGTAGACTTTGAAACTGATGACCAACAGTTTGTTGCTGCTTTTGTATAGTACCAATAATTCTTAAAAAAAAAGGAAAAAGTACCAAAACAACCACTACAATCTCAATCCAGCCCATTTTTACATTTGAATCCAGACCGGCCCGTTTTGGCTCAGCCAAGTTAACGGCCCAATTAACCCTTCCTTCCCGGCCCTGCCCGACACCACCGTCACCCCTTCTTCCCGTTCGCCACCGGTGCCGGCGCCACCTCGCCGCCGCCGAGCACGGCCGCAGCAGAGTCCACGTTGGTGAGGAGGTACTCGTAGATCTTCTTCCTCAGCCGCTCTATCGTCTCCTCCGGCACGCCGCTGGCCGCGCCGCCGTTCGCAGTGGGTGCCGCGGCCTCGCCGTCCGCTTCCGGGGGCGGATGCGGCGCCATCTCCGCCGGCTTCCCGATCTCGCTCAGCCAGTCGTTGACGCGCTTCAGCTGCGGAAGCATCCTCGCCGCGCGGTCGCGGTCCCACGGCGCGGCCGCCGCCACGTCCGCGTCCAGGAACCGCTCCACGAACGCCAGGAACCACCCCCGCGCCTCCTCCCCGAGCCGCCGCGCCAGCTCGCCTCGCTCCTCCGCGCCGCCTCCCCGCTCCCACTCAGGCGGAGGCACTGCAGCCGCCGCAGCGGCGGCGGCGGCCGCGGCGGCAGCGGAACCAGCCCTCAACCTCCCCTTCGCCGGGGACAGCCGCGACTTCGCGGGCGACGACGCCTTCACCGCCGCCGCCGCTGGCTTGGCTGACTCGTCCACGAGCACGACGGCCAGCGGGGAGATGGCACTGGCAGGGGCGGGTTTGAGGTTGTAGAGGGAGAAGGCGGAGAGATCGGTGGCGAGCCCGGCGCCGACCCAGGAGGTTGCTCGGCGGCGGCGCTCCGCCGCGACGGCCAGGGTTTCCTCGTCGGCAGTTGACGCGTCGCCGGCTGCTGATTGATCTGGTGAAGTTGTGGTGGAGGCCGTGGCAGTGGCCTTGGTTAGAGACTCGGTAACGATGGTGGCTCGGGAGAGAGCTCCATGCAGAGCAAGGAACTGCTCAACGCCCTGCTGTGGGTTCTGCTCCTCCGCCGACGAGCTCACCTCTGCGTACGAGCTGATCAGAGCAATACGACGGTCAGACCAAGCTCAAATTGCATCAATGCTTTTGACAGTTAGTATGCAAAGTAAAACCACATTCACGAAGCTTCAGGATCATAGAATTTTGCATTGCAGTTCTTGGACAACTACTGTAACATACATACAACAGTAAATTTCACATTTGATCAGAATTTCAGATTAAACCAAATTCACAATTGCTGTTGGTCAGGATAGGGAGCACAGTGAGAACGGTTGGTTTCATATTGCTTTTTTTTTCTAACCAGTTTCATACTGTTGTTAATACACTTAGAACAATAGTGCAGTGGCAAGTACAGTGTACAGATAGGATCACTCCCTGCTTGGCAACATTTCGACAAGAAGAGCTGGCTGGCCATCCATGCCTAGCATGGGCTACAGCGTTCAGCCATTCAGTAAAAGTGTTCAGACTGTCGGTAGAGCAAAGGAACACAATGGCAATGTGAAGTCTGAACTCTAAACATGTGCAAACGTAATGGCAAGTCCATGCTTGGTCAAAGGGAGACAAAACAAAGATAGGAGTAGGTGATAGGATCATTGAGTCATGCATGACAGCTAGAGCAATGATATTTGAAATGTCATGCCAGCATTATCGGCAAAAAAAAATATATGTTAGGAGCCATGTGAGAATTCAAATAGACAAAACAAAAGAACCAACCATTATCCGAAATGTTGTCTAGTAGAAGCCATGTGAAGCATGGATATATGATTTTCGTAGATTTGGAATGGCATGTTCAAAATTGGATGGATAAATGAAAACCTTTCAAGAGCATGTTTAACCAAATATCAAATCAATGGGTATAGTCAATCCTCAACAGTGGCCAACTGGCCAGTGGCCATGATTATGACTAAGAAGAACTTGGTGGAAATTCACACCAAATTTTACAAAATTTATATGTTTTGTTCATTTTTTATAACTACTGTACAGTGCATCTATCAATCTAGAGTCTTGAAATGGTGACAGGTTCGGATGCTTTAAACTATAAATTCTGCAGTGGCAAGATCATACAAGTTATGTGCTTGGAAAAAAAATACCTTAAACATCGAAGAAGGCTCTCTGCTGCAGAAGCTTCTTGCATGGCTTCAACAGCAGCCATTTGTGCTGCATCCCTGTACTTCAGAAGCTCCTGTGACAACAAACATCTCATTAAGCACCAAGTAAATAATAGGAAGCATTCCCCTACCTTGGGCTCAAATGATATATTATCCTCCCCTTCTTTTTGGCTAAAATAATTATCCATACGCATTATTATTTTCTTTGATAATGTATATGCATAAAACTGTCAACAGCAACACAGGGGCTGTTGTCAAAAAAAAAAGGTACTGAGGTGGCAAATGAACAGAGCACACTCAATCACTCGTACCTTTCCTAATTTAGCGAGTGATGGAGGAAGCGTTGTCCATGAAGTGCTAGCATCTGTCAATTTCCTGCTACTTGCAGCAACCTTAACTAGATTTGTGATATTCGGGTTATTTAAAACCCCTGACGTCCTCCTTATAGGAGAAGAAAGCTTATTCACAACTTTGTCAGAATCGTCTGCAGGAGCACTTGCTGAGCTCTTCCTGGGTGGAGTCAGAATCTTACTGTCATCCTTATGCAATGGCTTCTCTTCTGCTACTGGTTTCCGTCTGGGAGTCTGAACATGGAAGAATCACAAAGATTATTTACCAAACAAACTGCATGTCCATGGATATTAGTAGGATCACTGATGGGTTGAAGCAATACTATAGTCTACATGTTCCTAAAATGAAACACATATGTTCAGGTTCTTGAGTTATAGTCTTATAGATCCTATATTGATGAAACTTCACGAATATTAAGACAGCACATTGCTGTTGATCCTACATTGATGAAAACTTGACGAGTAATAACTAATAAGACATAACATTATATACCCATATATGACAAGCATTGCTGATACATACCGAAGAGCTTCGGTTATCGGACTTCTTTTCAGCTTTGGCAGGCTTTGAATCTGAATTGCCTTTGTCCTTTGCATCTCCTTTCCCTTCCCAGCTTCTTCTCAAGGCCTTTGGCCCAGATTCAAAGCTCAATAAGGTGTTACTAATTGAGTTACCCACAGAGGACTTCCTCCCTGCCGTAGTAGCCTTCAAAACAGAAGCAGCCTTTTCCAACAAGGATAGCCTTGACGGCGATGATTTCTCTGCTCCTTTGGTTTTTACTCTCTGTTTCATGTCATTCGAGAATTTATCAAACGACGCAGGCAGAGAATGGACATTGGTCGGAGACGAAGGCGTCGACCTAGCGCTGGTTGATTTTGCCTTTGAGCTTAGTCCGTCCTTCTTGTCCAAAAGGCCATTGAGTGCCTGTTTTGAGAGGTTAGAGTTTGACTCGGTGAGCTGGGGTTTTTTGCTTTCTGTTCCATTGCTCTTGACAGAAGCATTGATCTTCTCCAACTTGCTCTGCTCTTTCTCCAGCGACAAAGCACCGGCGGCATCCTTCGAACCACCACCATTGACGGACGGTTGTGCCTTGCCGCCGCTGCCAAGAAAACTAGAGGAGCTAGTCACCACAAGATCCTCTGGGTTGCCGACGCAGGCATGCCGGCCCGGAACCGGCCTGACTCCCCTGAGGATCGGCACGGGAGTGGCCGCCTCGAGACGGTCCACATGGACGAACTGCCCCAGCTGGATGGTGTCGCTCAAGATGAGATCGTGCTGCTCGTCGGGGAGGGAGACGTAGGTCGCGTGCGACGAGTCAGACACCTTGAGGTAGAACCCCTGGTTGGTGAAGAGGTCGCTCCCCGCAAGGGCCGGGACGATGCTGACGACCTGCAGCAGGGACGACCGGTGCTCGCCGGCCACCTTGACGTCGCTGTTCATGTGCTGGAGCAGCTTCAGGAGGACCCCGGGTACCAGCGACGCCATTGCTGTAGTAGCTCCTACAGCACATTTACCTGCGCATGCAGTGTTGAGCCTGGTTCAGTTACTGTGATCACTCCACTCTCGGATATGGTCATGTTAAAGAGGGGGCATTATAATGAAGCAGTGGAGTCAAGAGAACAATGATGATGAGCTAACGTTGGACAACCTGGGCTAGCCGTGGATAAAGTGAATCTCCAACTACCTAATAATGGAAATAAAGGCTGCGGCTTTACAACCAGAGCAGCAAATCCAAATGAACATGTCGGTAGCCCAAACTGTTTTTGTTAAGGGGTTGTTTAGTTGGTGAAAAAGTTTGGGTTCGGCTACTGTAGCACTTTTCGTTTTATTTGACAAAATTTATCAAATTATGGACTAACTAGGCTCAAAAGATTCGTTTCGACATTTACAGACAAACTGTGTAATTAGTTATTTTTTTTACCTACATTTAATGTTCCATGCATGCGTCCAAAAATTCGATGTGACGGGTACTGCGCAAACTTTTTTGGGTTGGGGGAGAAACTAAACAGGCTCTAAGTGTCTAACGAAGATGGGGAAAAAGAAAGTGCATTTGTCACCAAATGCTAATCCAGTGATACAGCTGCGAGCGAAATGAGCAACAAATTCAGGCAGAACAAATAGCTGAAAACAGATTTCACCTTTTTTTTCATCATAGTAATAAGAAAGCAAGGCCTTGTTTAGATGCACCCAGAAGTTAGAATTTTTCCACTCTCTCCGTTACATCAATTTTTAGATCATGCATGAAGTAGTAAATGTAGGTAAAAAAAATAACTAATTACACAGTTTAGTTAAAAATCACGAGATGAATCTTTTGAGCCTAGTTGATCTACGATTGGACAATATTTGCCAAATAAAACAAAAGTGATAATATTTATCGGGTTCAAAATATTTGCAATCTAAACGTGGCCAAACAAACTTGTGAACCAACAAAAAAGGCAGAGCAGATGGAAGCAACGCAAAAGCAGTGCCGTACGAAGCATTACACTAGCTGAAAGGAGTAAAGCAGGACATTAAAGAGGTGTCCTAGAAACGGTGGCTACAATGAGTAAGGAGGGCGTTGTTCGTTGCGAGGGCATTCCATTGGGTCCGGAAAGGGATACGATGAGTCGACGAGTACGAGCGGATCCAACCAGGGCCAGCCAAGTCGGATGCCCCATCTCGTGCGTTCTAGAATCGGCGTCAGTTGTACAGCTTGTTCGCTTGGCTGAACTGCTGCTGGCTGATTTACGTAAGAGAAAAACAAAAATTGGTGCGAACAGGCCGGAAAGGAGGAGGAAACAAAAATACAGCGCACGGACATTGGCACATGGAGAGACGAGAGAGCTGAGAACTAGACCAAATCTTGGGCAAAAGCTCGTGCGGATGAGATGAGCTCTAGAGCTTGCACCGATCATTCAAGGAGAGTAAAGAAACAATCCTGGCAGCAACTAAAGCAATCACCATCACCACTCTTCAGAGTTCAGACACCAAATGTCGGTTTTTTTTTAAAGGACACAGGAGGAATCAAAGAGAGACAGAGACAGAAGAAATCGAAATCTCTGACGGCCCCAACCAACGCCATGAATTCCGATGCTTGCTTTTAATGATCGAAGACCAAAACCAATAGGGGACGAATCTAGACTCTAGAGACGAGAAGGCGATGGAGGAGGAGAAGCAGCACAGACCTCCTGAGTGCCGAATCCCGCGAGGCCGATCCCCTCCAGCTCTGGCCTCCTTGCTCTGCTGCTAGCACTTGGTGGTGGCGGGGAAGAAGAAGACGAAGGCGGTTCTTGTCTCTTCTTCAGTTTTTCTTCCTCTCAACACTCGCCCCGAGGCGGCAGCAGCTGCTGCAGTGCAGGGCGTGCGGCCTACGACCCTTGAAAAGAGCCGAGGGCTTTCCGCTTCCTGCTCAGGGAGAGAGGGAGAGGAGGGCCTTGTCGCATCCAGGAATCCCGCCGCCGCCGCTTGTTGGCTGCGGGAGGTGGTGACGACTGACTGACGAGACGAAGCAACCACAACCAGGAGGCGACGGTGTCCTCCTGCTGGTCTCCTGTAAAAGGAGAGGAGGGAGAGCCTGATGAGCGCGCGCGGGGCGGGGCAGCCTGCGACGGCGAGGACAGATGGCGACTGTGCTGTGGAAAAGCTGCGTGGAAAGGAGGCGCGGGCCCCGCCCACCCAGTGGCCGCAGGAGGCGTGTGTTGAGGTGAGGCGTCGCTTCCGATAGCGGTGGGGGCAGAGACCGGAGAGTGGAGTTCCAAGGACAAGCTTGAGGAAGGCGCAAAACCTTTTTTATGCTACTTCGCCGGATTGGTTTTTTCATTGCTACTCCCGGGATGAGTTCATCTTTTGATGAGCGTGTGTGTGTTAAGCTTATTTAAGCTCTGCTAACTACTCATTTGGTGTGTGTGTACGGATGGGTGTGGATGATAGTACTGCCTCCGTTGTCCATTCTAAAAATATAATGCAGTTCTATTTAATCAGGTTATCCAAAGTTTAATCAGATTTATAAATATAAGCATCGATATACATTTACACCAAGTAAATGTATTGTAAAATTATATTCTATGATGACGAATTCAGTGATACTTCATATCATTTGTATTATGTTTTGAAGATGGTTTTATTCCGTAGTGTGCTCTAATTACTTTTTCAAGCGTTTTAGATTTACTAATTACTACCTTCGTTCTAACTAAATATAACTCTAGCATGTTTATAATTCAAACTATTTTTTAAAATTCATATACAAGTATAAATATTTATTATATCAAATAAATATCATTCATGAAATATAGTTTTATAATTCATCCATCTAGAGTCATAAATATTCAGATTTTTTTATAGTTTCGCTAAGGACAGAACTAGAGTTGTATTGTATTCTTTTTTGTCCGATGTAGTATTCTCCTCTGGCCCTTTTAAGTTTAACTAGAATTGTACAAAATATTTGTAACATTTTTATCTTTAAATAAGTGTATTATGAAAATATATGCAATGATTAATCTAATAATATTTATTACGCACCATAGATTTTAGTAATTTTTTATATATTTAGTTAAAGTTAAATATTTTTTACTTCTCGATATATGAGAATGAGAACGACGGTTGAAAAGCAGCCTCTTCCAAATTATCTAAAACCTTGCCTTTGAAATATACATCAAGTAAAGCTCTGGATCACCGGAAGTGGATGGTAAAAGAGCCCGATGAGTAAGACTGTCAGAGCAGCTAAACTAAACGTGAGCCCAGTCGAACCTTTGCTTGCCTTCAGCAAACCACAGCACGGAGTCAAACCTAGTTTGGTCAGCGCTCCTGCAATGCACGCATCCCAGAGTCACAAATCGGATAACCTACCGACACTTCCCAGTTCCCTCTGCAGCATTATGACTTTATCATAAATTAAAAAACAGATAGTAATTCACTGATTCTGATTGTGATTTCCTTCCTTTTAATTTCCACGTTAAAAATGGGGAAGACATGTAATCCAATCCCGACCAAAAAAAACAAATGAACGGTTTTTAGCAGATTCTAGATGGCTGCCTGCATATATGATCCAAAAAAAAATCTGATGGTTGTTAATATAAAAGGTTTCTTCTCAGGCCATTCGGTCAGCATTGGAATGACAATGCAGTCGCTGCCGATGAATAATTGATAGGGATCTCGTAACTACTGTATAATGCATTGCCGGCCGGTTGGTAAACCGGCTGTCAGAGTATTATTCTCTCTTTTTTTTTCGTCTCCTATCATTGCAGTAGCATCGTCCATGAACGAGCAACGGTAGGTGTAGAGAAACCGTATGGATAAGAAAGTTAGGATAGGATCCCAAATGGGAGTATCTTGGTTCAGTTGACCTGGTTTCACCGGTCGCCTAAATGACAGTTTAGCCTGTTTAAACAATCTTTAGAAGATAAACAAAGTTCACTCATATCATCTAGGCTCTAAACAACGAATATTTTTTTTACATGCGTAAATCTATATACTTTCAATTATATTTGACTTTTACATACATGAATATACATTTTAATATTTGAAAATATTGCTATTAATTTTAGAAAATGGAAAAACATCTTTTGAGACTAGTTAGACAACCAAATTTGTCCTATATCAACAGATAGAGGACGTCTAGTATCTGATTTCGTTGAAAATAGACTTTACCCTTTAGTTAAGGGTAAAGTATATTTTTTAACCTCTAATATAAGTTGTACGCTCAGTCCAATTTTCAACTCTAACACTATGAAACTAGGTTACAGTTACCTCTGAACTATCGAAACCAAACAAATTTGTTCCTCTAAATGGTTTCGTATGTGGTTTTCTATGTTTAAAAATAATAAAACTATAGATTGCTCTCTAAAAAACCATAAGAAAATTATTTTAAAATAGAAAAAAAATATGAAACTGGCTCTTTTCATTCCTATTGTTTTACTGTTTGTAGTCGTGCTTGATCAGTACTTATCTAAAACAAATAATATCAAAATAACTCTAAATGGAGCGCCAATAGATAGATAACGTATTAGAAGAAACAAGAACTAGTTTTATTTTTTATTTTAAATAAATAAATTAGAACTTTTAGAGATGAATCTAGGTTTTCATTGTTTTTAGAAAATAGAAATCCACCTTTGAAACCAGTTTTAAGGACCAAGTTTGCCTAGTTTTGATAGTTCGAGGGCGTCGAATACCTCGTTTCATAGTTTAATATTGAAGATCAAGCTATCGTGCAAGATAGATGTTAAAAAAATGGAATGTACACTTCAGTCTAATCACCTCTTCTTCGAACTAGTCGTATTGTACTCGTATGTATAGAATGGCTCTTGCTCTCTTTCACTTCAAACTTTGTATAGTTCATCTTCTTTTCCTTTTATGTTTAGATAGCTAAGACTAGCTTAGTTGGTTAAGAGTGTAGACTATACAAGTTTAAAATCCTTATCAAGGCAAATATAATTAAGGCCCTGTTTCGTTTTCCATGACTAAAATTTAGCTACTAAAATCAATGACTAAACTTTAGTCACCCATGTTTGGTTCTAGTAACTAAAGACCATTAAAGTAGTTCAACAAAGATCAAACTACTCCTGATGAATGCACAAATCAGTGTTAGGGACTGGCAATAATGAGGGGCAGCCCCTGTCCACTATGCACTTTAGCCCACTTTAGCTACTCCTGAAGTACTAATATGACTAAGCTAGTTTAGTCCTTTTTAGTCAGTTTGTTTGGCAATTTAATAGCTAAAGTGACTAAAGTTTAAGTGCATGTTTTCTTTTAAACTTAATATGAATCCATGTAGCAAGCTAATTCCGCCTAAATTGGGCCAGGAGAAGTGAAAGCTGCATGGGGCACAAACCCAAATTATTTTGTTATTGAAGAACAAAAGTTACCTGGAAAAGCAAGCAAGACCTCCACCTTTTTTTCTTGAAATGGAAAAACAAAACCGGGTGGCAATCGACCCCAAGGTCTCGAAGAGCAAATAAAAGGGATTAAAGATGGTCTGGCTCCACTATCGAATTGGTACTGTCGCATTCCATTTTAAGGATCTTCATGCCTTTGCTCAATTTGCAAGGAACTACTGTACTATGCAAGAACAAGTACACCCATTATTACTTTATTGCATTAACTCGATTTAGAAAGGTTAAGTATTTAATTTATCTAATGTCATTGATGCCTGATAATATAATTCCCCCTCTGTAAAATATTACCCTTTTCATTCTAAATTGTAGTTCATTCTGCATTTTCTGGTAGGCTAAAACACCTTATAATTTGGGATGGATGGAATATTACTACAACATAAAATGGGATATCTGAGCGCATTTACAAATGTGTATATGTACATGTGACGAAGTGAGGGTACAATGCATCCTCCGATCCATATTTCTAACCTATTATTTATAGCCTACAGGAACTCTAATTTGCGTGCCTTCTTCCTAATAACTGATCTGAATAAAATGGGAAAAGCTTCAAATGAACTAACTTTCTTTTTCACCATGCCGGTACCCATCATGGTGACGGTGAGATTGAGACCCCCCAAAGCATCGTGATTAGCAATAATTAATCTACTCCAGATCTGCTGCTGCATATACTGTCAAGCGCCGCATATGGTCCAGACAGATCTCCCACAGCAGAGAGAGAGACCAGGCAACTGAAAACAGTTGGTGACCATGTGCTCTCGCACAGTCGCAGCACTTGCACAGAAGAAATTTTTTTGGCATTTTTCGTTTATATTTATATACAAATCGCCTCTAAGTTTCTTAAATTTTCCATGCGCATGTGGCAGCTGAGCAGGATGTCGGCTCGCCAACGTGGGCATGGATGATGATGATGAGCCTCGATCAGGTTCCCATCAACGATCGATCGCCATCTGCAGGCGATGTCTGACATTATACTATGACAAAGAATCGAAGCTAAGCTAGCGCATCAGAACTGGAGATGACGATAACCGAATGCTACTGCTGCCAGAGTGTGTTGTGTTTGTTCTTATGCACTGACTGATTGTTCAGGCGCAGCAGTACTATTTATCTGGTAAAATTCTGCATCAATCGTGTTCGGATTTCTACGAGTTTTGGACAGAAAACTACATGATATGCATGGATTTATACAGATAGACAGTCCGGGTTCCCAAAAAGGAAAACAAAAAAACCCTTAGCCATACAGTCCGGAGATATACACAGGACAAGATATGCATGGATTATTCATTGCTAGGGCCTAGGGCTACATCCCACATGCGTGTGCATTTGTGTGGGGGCTAAGGCAGGAAACTAGCGCATGCATTATCTATAGGAACTAGAAATCAGCGCGGCTTTGCCGCGCATGGCCATTGGTATTTTTTAAGTGTTGTTGATACTTTGTTATTTTGAAGGTACTATTCAAGTGATATTTTGCGTTTGTTATTGAAATGGATTTTTTTAACTTGAACTTTCTTTTTTTTGGTGGAGAGAGAAGGGTAAAAGTATTTAATAAGGAGGCAGTAGCATAAGTAGCCGGAGAGCTGATGTAATTATGATATGAGTAGAATTCGACCTCGAATTATGAGGAGTTTTGAACAATTCGATTTTCTATTTTTTATTTATTTGAATTTCAATTTTCCCAGTAATAACTTTGTGCTAAAATATGTTATATTATGGATCCATTGCATATATCTATTCATGAGGATTCTGAAACAATTTGATTTTCTATTTTACGATTTTTCTGTGATTTAATACGCAATTTCAAAGCTTCAGCAAATTTATTTGTAAAAGAAAAAGATTAATAGATATAAGTGAAACTAGCGTTGGGCCGAATTCAGCCCACTAAGGTCCACAGAGTGGGTGGCAGACTGGCCTATTGAAAGGCCTGTATTGCGGGTCGATTTCAAAAAAGGTCGAGAGGTTTTTTTTGAAAGAAAAGCTGAGAGAGGTGGCTGAACTGCGGGTTCTATTTTTCCAGAGTTCGAGGGCTCTTTTGTAAAAGACCGGTGATCGCCCGATCTGGGCCGTACGCACACCCGATCGGATGGCTGAGAAAGTGGGCGACGTGGCCACGCTGGTTGGCCCTCTTTTGCGCGCGGCATTGCCGCGCAGTGCCGGTATTCTGTTTTAGTTTTGTAGTTGATACGGACTTTATTTGTTGTATAGAGTAATAATAATTGTATTTTGGCAGTTGCATTTTTTAAGCAACGTAGGTAAGATAAATTCTTGGCTTTATTATTTTTGTATAGGTGTCATGATTCGGAGTCCGTTGTTATGAAGGTATTAGTGAAACTATTTTTTAAGGAGAGAGGAGCATAAGTACGCGTTTTTTCATTTTTATCGACATTGTTGTCTTTTTTTTGTGTGTAATTTGAGAATGTTAAGTATGTGGCTTTAGCAAAAGGAATATGATAATGTTAATGCATGTAAGGTTTAGCTTCATCTATTTTTTAAAAAATTTTGAAATTTTAAGGGAATTTGTAGCATACAAACTTGTATCTTTCTTTTGGCTCGAGGGTCGCTCAATTTGACCATTTGGTTTAGAATTAGAATTTATTCGAAAGATTATACCTTTAGAGTGTGTGTTCATCTATACTCCCTCCGTCCCTAAATACTTGTCGCTTTACGTTTTCCGAGAAACAACTTTAATTAAATATATATTAAAAAATATTAATATTTATGGTATATAATTAGTATCATTGGAAAGGTCTTTTAGTCTAGTTTTTTAATAAATTTATTTGGAGATACAAATATTGCACGCATTTTATATAAATCGAGTCAAACTTGCGGGCACAAAAACCGGAAATGACATCTAATTTGGGACGGAGGGAGTATATATGTTTATATTATGAAATAGAAAGCGAAAGTAGAAAATAAGGATTAATTTTTTAATATTATTTCACATGAAAGGAAAATTTATATCAAAGTTGTAGAACTCGATGAGATCTAAAATTTTGTAGTTGATAATTTTTTTATTTGAGGTCATTTAATTATGAAAAAATGCATTTTAAGTTTATTAAACAAACACATCTCGCCACATCAGTGATCCATGCCTTCCAAACCATGACTTCCTATTGGCTGAGCGTGAGGGTGAGGTGCCGTGCTCCTTTTGGCTGCCTTGACGTGGCCTGGAGGTGGGCATCGGACGTCGTCTGGAGCCGGTCGGCCTCGTTCACTCCCTCGGTTCCATCCATTTAGTCAACAGAGAGAACGAACGAGAGAAAGAAAGAGAGAGAGGAGGAAAGGGAGAGAGAGCGGGGTGAGATGGAGAGCAGCGGGCAGGACGACGTGGGCCGACGGCGTCGTTGACTCCGGCGAGGTGGCCGGCGACGTGCGCTTGGAGCAAGGCGGAGAGGGAAGCAGAGATGAGGAAGGGAGGGTGGCGAAGCTGCCTCCGGCGCGTCGCAAAGAGGAGAAGAGAAGCAAGGGAGCAAGGAGGAAGAGGAAGAGAGAGGAGTGAAGGAGGAGGAGGAGGTGCTGGACTCCGGCGAGAGCGTTTTGAGGCGCGAGCTCCGGCAAGGTGAACTGGGGCAGGGACGGCGGCGGCGGCGTTCGGCTCCGTCGCGGCGAAGGCAGGGGCGCCATGCTCCCTTGCAGGCCTTGGCTGTGGCGGCTCCGAGGTTGGTGTTCCTCGGCCTGTGCGTTGGGGCATGGCTGGCCACCGTTGGTGAGGCCTGTGCTGCTGCAGGCGCAGCAACCCCCGGCTCCGGGGCACGGCCGGCGCAGATGGGAGGCCGGCCCCGACAGCGTGTCCGGCAGCCACACGGTGCGGCCGTCCCTGGCGTGCGGAAGCAGGGGCTGCGGCCGGCACTATGTGCGTTCCGCTGGGTCGCGCCGGTTCGCCGGCTCGTCGGAGGGCGGCCAACGCAGGGGCCCAGCTGGTGCGCCGCCGCCGCACAGGGAGGGAGGGAGAGAAAGACGGCGGCGCTGTCAAGCTCGGAGCGGGGACGAGGAGTGCGGGTTGATTTTCAAAAAATAGAAGGGTCTTTTTGTAAAAACACCGTGCTTCAGCCGCTGTGGGCCGTCCACGTGCCCGATCGGACGGCCGTGAAAAGCGGGCGACGTGGCCACGCTCCCTGGCCCTCTTTTGGTGCGTGAATCGTAGTAAGAGATTCCTTATCTATATGCAACTGCAAGGCCGCCGGGTGGCCCACAGGCCCACAACAAGCATGACGGACAGAGCACGTAGGCCAATCTCTACCTTCCAGCATAATGCGATGCCGGCCATGGCTCGTGGCGTCTGATGTGATTTGCTTGGATGATGCGCAACCGTGGGCCCTTGTCATGGCCCACGACCCGATCAAGCCCAAGGAGTGAGACCCAGTATATGAGGATAGAATTGAGGAGGACAGGCTTGCATGCCTGATTGTCTGGCCCAAGAGCCCCGGGGCCGTGTGCCCCTGTAAAAACCGTCGGCGTGAAACTCATCTCTCGTCCCTCCTCCGTTCTTCCCCCTTCCTCTGACCTCTTTTTCGCTACCGGCGGCTCTCACTTTCGACCTGTCAGCACTCCATTGATGCCGTCGAGGAACATCATAGTACTCTTCCTTAAGATCTAGCTCGTTGTCTACTAACCTTCGTCTGTTATCAATGTTTTAGGAGCCTTTGATGAGAGACTTTCAAATGGCGTCACGGGAGGTTTTATTGGAAACCTTTGGAAGAATGTTCGCTCTAGTTAGGTCCTGTTTGGATCCATGGGGCTAAAGTTTAGCCCATCTCTTTTAGTCATCTTTTAGCCCTCATGGATCAAAACAAGACGGCTAAAAGTGAGGGCTAAACTTTAGCCCACCCCTTTTCCATTAGCCCCTCCAAACTGGATGAGCATCTCTAAGAGTTTGCCAAATCAACTTTGCATCCATCTATTTTTGGCAAAACAGGAAAAATTGTGCTCCAACAGTTTGGCATTCAACTTGGCAAATTTTAGCAACTTGGCAAATCTCCCCCCTCCACGCGCATATTTGCGCGCTGGGCGCGAGCGCGCATCCGGCTTCATGTGCGGGGCTCTTCGTTTCTTAACGGGGCTCTTCGTTCGCTTAGCGGGGCTCTTCGTTTCTTAGCGGGGCTCTTCGTTCGCTTAGCGGGCCTCTTTTTATTTTACCAAGTCTAAATGGCAAACTCTTGGAGATAGTCTATTTTTTCACTTGCCATATATTTTAGCAACTTGCCAAATCATGATATTTGCCAAGTGAATTTTGGCAAACTCTTGGAGATGGGCTAAAAGTGGTCTTCCAATACCAAAAGACACATATTACCCCCACATATCCCTATGCATGGCTGTCCATGAGTATTAATCAGGGGGCAAAAGGGTCGTGGTAGGGTATATGGTTAATCTTTAGCCCCTGGACCCAAACAACCGCATGGACTAAACTTTAGCCCCTTCATTGTAAGAGCTAATCTTTAGCCCTGAACTAAACATTAGCCCCATGGATTCAAACAAGGCCTTAACCTGCTTTGAGTAAAAGCCTACATGTACAACATTAAAGTCAGTTGTGGACTAGGAACAACTAGCTAACATGTGTGGACTTATTCTCGCTAAATGGACCTAAAGATCGATCTTGTCCTTTAGCACTCTCTCTGTCAATCAGGCTGTGTTCACTTGGCATGCGAACCTAAAATATTTTCTCTTCTACTCATCACATCGAATCTTTAAACTCATGCATGGAGCATTAAATATAGATAAAAAAATAACTAATTGCATAGTTTGTCTGTAAAGTTCGAGACGAATCTTTTAAGTCTAATTAATCCATGGTTAGGACAAATTTTACCAAATAACAACGAAAAATGCTACAGCAACTTTTCACTCAATTTTTCTCAACTAAACACACTCTCAATTCCTAAAAAAAAATTTGTTCACGAATAAATCGATTCCTAGAGAATGACGGTACGGTCCACCAGCCCATTTAATGCTCTCGTATTCTCATTCTATGTACTATTGCATCCCCTCTCGTCTCGTATTCCCATCCTATTTACTACAACATCCCCTCCCATCCTAGGCAACAACCTGTTCGTCTTCCATGCCAGCACCTTGCTCATCTTCCATGGCAGCGGCTTGTACATCTCTCTTGGTAGCAGCTTGTTCTTCTTCAATGGCAGTAGCATGTTCATCTTCCAACGAAGGGGCTTCATTAAGATCAGTGGGTCTCCGGCTGCTGGTGGTAAATTCAAGTGGATCAAACTCTTTGAAAGAACGATCTCATTCACATGATTCTCGGAAGGGCGACACCTGATTCTCTTGATGTTTTCTATAAATTGCAGCAGTAATCTTCGTATCTTTCCCATTTGCTACTCTTGTAATGTCGCAGTTGCCATTTTTTAGTGCCGGGAGATTGGATTCGAACTACCTTAAATACCACATTACCACCTATATATATACAACATCAGACGTGCGACAATTTTCATTGCAGATCAAACACAAGAAACCTAGCCAATTCTGCAGTAAAAAAAACTAGACGAGGAAACCAAAACCTAGCCAATTTCTGCTGAAATGGCGTCCAAGCCTACCATCGCCGCCGTCATGGCCATCGTTCTCCTCGGCATCGCCGCCTCTGTCGTCCCTGCCGCAGTCGCCGACGCCGGCTTCGTGGAGAGCACGTGCAAGAGCTCCGACAACTCGAACTGCGTGTCGCCGTGGCGGTGCTGGGCACAGACCCGCGGAGCGCGAACGCCACCACGGTGGTCGAGCTCGCCAGCATCGGTCTGGACATCGCCCACGCCAACGCCCTGAACAGCACCAACCACCTCTCCGGGGAGGCCGACAGGCGCTACCGCTCCGACGAAGGCGACGCGCTGGACGAGTGCGTCCCGCAGTACGGCACCGCCCTCGCCGCGCTCAAGTCGGCGCGCGACGACTTCGACAACGGCCAGTACGGCGACGCCGAGCTCAACTCCAGCGCCGGCGGCCGCTGCGAGCAGGCGTTCACCGACCGCCAGCTCGAGTCGCTCGTGTCCGACATCGACAAGAGGATGCATGACTGGACCAGCGTCGCCAGCGACCTCATCGACCTGCTCTATGTTCATGCCAAAGCCAAACGCTCCAGCCGTCGGCTCTTGCGTGCTTAATTAAGAGCGATGTTTGAGAGATTAGCTAGTTGTTGCATCGCCAATCCGCCGTGCATACATGAGCACGTGACGTGATTTTACGGCCTTAGTTCCAGTTGGTTAATAAATCAAAGTTTTTAACTCCAAAATTTAGTGTTGTTCATGTGATCTAGTTATAAGTTTTCTACACCATCACGCTGAAGATTTCTTGAGAAGGCCAAAGTCGGTTGTGAGGGATGGTTTTTAAACCAACTGCTAATAGAGTAACTCCAGGAGCTATTAATAGATGTTTTTGATGAAGAAATACCCTTCAACAACTTCTTATTCTTATTAATTGGACTTTCAAATATAGTTATCCTTTATTTCCGGTTTTCTCACTAGACAATATAGAGGGCAAGATGGACTCTCTAGAGTATGTATAGGATATAGAAAAGTTGTTAGAGTGAAATATATATATATATATATATATATATATATATATATATATATATATATATATATATATATATATATATATATACTAGGTTAATGCCCGTGCTTTGCAACGGGAGTAAGAAAATTACACTTTTATTGCATTTTGTCCGTGTGATTTTTGCGCTGGCACATAATTTTTTTCGTTGGCTTCTACTTTGAGATGTGTGTTTGTTGACTCCTTAGTTGTTGTTGCTCGATATTTGGGTTTAGTTTGAGCCATTTAGCTGTAGTCAACCGACCCAAGCCCTGATGCTAACATGCAAGTATTTTAGGAAAGGAAAAAAACTTCACTTTAACCTAATCAAACACATAGAGGCAAGATCACATATGTAATGTTACCTTGCAAACCATAAAATCAATAAATTGGTCCATGAAATAGTTATATTTGGATAGGAACAACATTTCCAAGCATCATTGTAATTAAAAAAATATTAACTCGAACCCTGGCTAACCCTCTCGTTAACTCAAGTGTTCAGTACTTAAAGGAAATCTCACACCTCCTAACAAACTGATGCTAACATTTAGGAACTAACAAATGATAATTCAAATGACTATCTCCATCCTGGAACTACGGACCGGACGTTCCCCACACCATGGTGACCGCACTCCGAGCATGCCGCGTGCCGCGCTCCATTGTGCCGCAATCCTAGCCACGGCTGTGCTTCTTTCTCTGGTACACGTTGCCGACCATAACAGATAGAGTTCTGTATTTCTGAAGAGTGGCCTGCACAGGTTAAAAAACTGAACATTACATCAACTTAATATTCTCAAGAACATGCTCTATTTGTCTCAAAGCTAACCTGATAGTATAAATCAAAACAAATAATGTTTTTCTACACTGCACGTGCCTTTAACAAAGAAATTGCTCCTTGTGAGTGATTAATTATCAGAGACATCTTACTGTGTCCCAGCTTCATGATAGTCTGTTTTAAGTCTAGAATAATTACCTTTATCAGGTCTCATGAGTAGCTAAGCTATTTGAGGACATATTCTTAGTAGACTTGTCATCAAAAAGGCATTTCCACCGGCTGCATTTATTGAGATATTGTTTCTATGAATTTTGAGTGTTTACTGTACCCAAATTATTTGAAAAGAAAACTCCGTATCCAAACATGCCCCAAATAAATAGTACTACTATTTACTGGAAATCAAAATCTCACAACTAAAAAAAGGCCAAAACTTCAACTCCTCGTCTACTGCCTTTCTACGAACCATTTCCAATATCTCCAATCCAACCATTGATTGGATATTCATAAATCAACTCCTTTGTCTATTGCCTTTGTTCAAACCATTCCCCATGTGTCCAATCCAAATAAGCCACAGAATGGTTGAAGCTACCTGGGCGCGGGAGGAGCTTTTGCCTTTCTTTTGAAGCTACCTGGGCGTGGGAGGAGCTTCAAACCCACACCTTCACTCCTTTCCATTTTCAGGTATCCATCTGCTGCCAGCGCCACCAGTTAGCAGCTGCCGCCTCCTCGTCGGGCCGAACGTCGAATGATCGGACGGGTGGGCTGGGAGTGTCTGTTTCCGGCGTCATCGATCGCGCGCTCTGCCGTGTGTCGTGTCTTCTCCGGCAGACCGGCCTGTCTGGAGGAAGACGCAGCGCCGGTCGTCGCCGACTCACCGCCTCTTCATTCGTCAGAATGCATGTACATGGGGAGATGGCGACTGAGCCAGGCGTATGTAAGTGCAACTACTCTATGCCGATTTTGAGGACAACGATTGCTCAAAATTCTGCTCGAATCTGTCTTGAAAGGAAAATTGAATCTAAAATTGAATCTGGATTCTGAAACTAAAAGAAAAACTGAATCTGAAAACTGAATATGAAGCTGAAACTGACATAACCATCTAGTGTGATCGTAACTGAATATGAAACCGAAAGAAAACTGAAAAACTAAGATTCAAAACTCAAATACAAAATTAGACAGAAATAATAAAAAAACAACCTGAAATTGACAGCTATGAAACAAAGATTACCAGAAAATAATACTGAAATTGTATAATAGAAAAAACAAAAAACGGAACCTGAAATTGACGACGGCTCACCATGAACAGCAACGACGGCGGCTTCGGGTGGGGAGCTTGTGTCCATGGCGGCCAGCGCGTCGTCGAGGTCCTGTCCTTGGGACGCGACGCGAGAAAGTTGGCGCGGCCGAGGCTCGATTGGAGGTGGCGCCGAAGACCGACAGATCCAAGCAGCGCAGCAGCGACACCTAGAGTGGCCAAGACGTCGGGGACCAACGACGGTGCTCCGATGCACCTTGAGCCACGCCGCGGCAACCGCTAGCGGGGAGTGTCGAAGGGGAAAGAGGAGGCTTAGCTGCCGAAACGGAAAGAAAGAGATAATAGGCCGCACGTATCGTGGGACAGCTATTGTGCCGGGCTCATATCGGAGAGGTCGCGTGGCCATCGCTAATTAAACTTTGTGTTGCGGTAATTACGCGTCGCATGAGGCCATGCACGGGCGAGCGAAGCCGCGCCAGGCGAGCGAAGGAGCGAGCGTTCGCACACCGGGTGAACGATTCTCTTTTTAATTTTTTAGTTGTAGAGAAGAGATGTAGAGAAAGCGATTTTTATTCAAATGACTCTAAATAATGATTTAGAGAGTGAATCTGACAAAAACTCTCAAGATGCACTAAACTATCGATAATAGAAAACAGACATTCATAACGATAATTTTATTAAGTCAACCATCCCTAAATCTGACAAAAACTCTCAAGATGCACTAAACTATCGATAATAGAAACCTAGCCAATTCTGCAGTAAAAAACTAGACGAGGAAACCAAAACCTAGCCATTTTCTGCTGCAATGGCGTCCAAGCCTACCATCGCCGCCGTCATGGCCATCGTTCTCCTCGGCATCGCCGCCTCCGTCGTCCCCGCCGCAGTCGCCGACGCCGGCTTCGTGGAGAGGACGTGCAAGAGCTCCGACAACTCGAACTGCGTGTCGCCGTGGCGGTGCTGGGCACAGACCCGCACTATGCCAGAAAACATTATTAGTGACGCGTCCAGACAGTCATTAGTGACGCGGAAAAGACGCGTCACTGTTTTTGCGTCTGTGATAAGGGCAAATCAGTGACGCGTAAAAACGCGTCACTGATAACCCTCTATCAGCGACGCGTGTATCCAAGACGCGTCACTGATAACCCTCTATCAGCGACGCGTGTATCCAAGACGCGTCACTGATAAGCCTCTATCAGCGACACTTCTAACCAATACGCGTCACTGATAACCCTCTATTAGCGACACGTGTGTCCAAGACGCGTCACTGATAACCATTAAGCAGCGACGTGTCCAGCAAATACGCGTCACTGATAACTATTTCAGAAAAATAAAAAAAAATACGATGATCCTATATACATCTACAGTGATCATATATATATATATATACACATACACATACACATACACATACACATACACATACACATGTTCCAATATTCAATAATCAATTCCTTACAAACTTTTTAGATACAAGGAATACAACACATCAGAAATTCAGTGGCAATGTCTAACTGTACCCATTTCAACACTAATTTGGCTATAATATTTGAATCTGCAGCACAACACCCATTTTGACAGTATTAACTGAAACTGCAGATCACCTTTGACACCTGAGAGATCACCTGAACCACATAGCAAATGTGAGAATCTTAGTAATAAATCTAAAACACATATTAAGAATATTGCCATTTTGTTCATAGTATACTCACCATTAAACCAAACTCGTTAGACATACAGGGCTTTGGTGGCTCCTACCTTGGATTTTATCTGGGGAGTCACCATCAGCTGCTGTCATTAAAGCAACCGATTTCCACCCATTAGCATTATCAAGAACAGTCAAGATTAGCAAGAACAGGATAAAAAAAATATCTCTTAAAAATCTTGAGGCAAAGAGACTGTAAAACTCTGCACGGTGACGTACTTGTAACCAAAGGCATTGCCGTGACCGCCGGAATTGCCTAGGCGCACCCAGTCGTCCACTGTCTTATTCCACTTCCTTCAAGTTGCAAGCAACACCAGGTTCCACAAAAGAGGATAATTAGGCAGCATATTCGAAATACAAAATCATCTGTCCAGTTTAATAGGGTTCGTGCCCATGTTCATCACCTGATGAGCTGCTTCACCAGTCCCCTGACCTGGGCAAAATAGTGCTTGCGCAGACCATTTACCTGCCGCCCAATGTCAGTCTCCTGCACGAACACGAACATAATAAGCTTCAAAACTTTACCCTTCCCATGGCAGTTGCTGCTGCTCATCTCAAACAAGCAAGCAAACCGATTGGCCCACACCCATTGTGTAAGCCAAATAACAAAAGTGAAAGAACAGAATGGCAAAAAGGACATGACCTGGAGCGCGTTGTAGGTGACATCCATGTCTGCCAGGTTCTGCAGCAAGCTCACCAGCTTGTCCTCGGCCTGCTCCACCGCGCCTGCTTGCGCGTCAGCCTCCGCCCGCACACAAGCAATTCGTAATATCTGTGTAAATAAGCAAGGACTGAAAACTGAGGAACTAAATTGACAGCCATAGATAGAGGAACCAAACTAACTATTTAAAGCATTCTCATTATCGCGTGGAAGACTCCTCATCGTTCATTATAAATTTAAGTAAACAGGGATCTCAAATATGACCTCACTTGTTTAGGAAAGCAGCCATCACCATGATAAATCACACGAAGGGTGACGCTGAAGTAAGCTGCAGAAAGGTCAGTTACAAAAACTCAGCAGCGTACCAAGCGAAACACTGCAGAAATCTCAGTTTGTAAATTTGGCCTGTAATATTTCTAGTTTTCCATGTAGTAAAATTCTGTCCAATTTCTTCATAGCAACACATTCCAATATGTTAATCAGTTTGGATATTAAACTGGTGATCTATGATGGAACAGATCACTATTGTCTATTCTACAACAGCATGCCATAATTAACAGGAACTTAACAAAGTGCATATAGAAAATAGGCTATAGAACCGCAGAGCCTATATAAATCAGAGAAAACGGCGAGATAAATAATAGTAATTCCCGATGAGATTTGTCTTTGCAGACCAACATGTTCTTGTAGAAGGCCTCTAAAATTTCTGCTGTACCAATGAAAAAGGCAACGATCTTTTTTGAACAAAGACAAGAATTTTAGAGGTCTCAGAAGCATAGCAATCATCATTTGTTCATCAACTTGGAGCTTCAAGGCATGCTGCCAATTAGTTTACTCTCAGAAACTGCATGATGTAAGTAACAGGCATGCCCAGTACCTCACAAGCCAATAATAAACATCAGATCATATCATTGAGCAATGAATATGAAATCTTCATCACGGGGTGAAGAAGGGGGGAAAATGGCAAATGGCAAACGCTGAGAACATCAGACCATAAATGCAGAATATTACTGGCCCTGAACATCGCTCCAGCAATCCAAATGTAGAGGACCAAGCGACAATTGGTCCTCAAGGATTTTTAGAGGCCTCAGAAGCATAGCAATCATAATTTGTTCATTAACCTGGAGCCTCAAGGCATGCTGACAAATGGTTTAGTCTCAGGAAGTGCATGATATAAGGAAGAGGCATGCCCAGTACCTCACAAGCAAATGGCAAATGCTGAGAACATGAGACCATAAAATGCAGAATATTACTGGCCGGCATCCAGTTCAGGTTTGTTCTTTTACAGAACTAACAGCCCAATTTAGCTTATGTAGCTTATAGAAATTAGAACCTTGTGATGGTATGCCTCTTGGTGGAGAAACATGAATCCAATTTCTTGCAAGGGTAAAGGAATACGAATATCCATATGGAAAAGCTATATACAAGGTTGCAAAGTTATACTCCAGATTCCAGTGGCAGAGTTCACATTAGCTAAAAGCAAAATCATATTTCAGATAGGAAAGGCATATCCAATGTAAGAACTATAGAATAGGAATCGAATAAGGAAAGGCAATCCATAGCTTTAGTTTAGAAACCTAAAGGAAAAACGGCCCCTGCTATTGCAGTTCACCAAATAATATATCACCTTGCTAGCAAGGACAACTGCAAAAACATCATTGGCAATGGGGTGTGCTCAGTACTAGAACAACCAATAAATTGTGTGAAAGCAAAGACATCATTGACAATGGACCTGTGCTCATCAATAAATGGACAAAATGTAGCAGGCAAGCTACATGGAGAAAAGGGGGAGAACAATAAATCTAGGGTAAAATCAATGTTGCCTTACCGGATTGCCTCAATTAACAAAGATTCACCCATCCAATGGAGAAATCGTGCACCTGGCAGATTGACCGCATAGAGTAAGGAGAGAGAGACAGAGAGGGAGGAACAAACCTGCGAGCGGATGGAGCGAGGGAGTGGGAGGGGGGAGCGGCCACCGGCAGCCGGCCGTGTCACGGCGTGCCGCAGGGCCCGGCCGCATGGGCGGTGGGGGAAGGGAAGGGGGCCGTTCGCGCCCGTCGCCGCCTCGGGATGGAAGGAGGGAGAGAGAGAGGAAGGGGAGAGAGAAAAGGAGGACGCGCCGGTACCGCCCCGCCGCGTCGGAGGCGCTCGCCCCGCGCTGCCGAGCCGCCCACGTGCTGCGCCGCCGGCACCGCGATGCGGCGCACTCGCGCCGATGCGCCGGAAGGGGGCGACCGCCGGCACGCCGAGACCCGGACACCGCGGAGGTCCGCCCGCACCGCCGCCCTGTCCGCGTCGGGGGAGATGGGGGGAGAGAGAGGGAGAAGAAGATGAGAGGGGGAGGGGCCGCAGGTGCGCCGGCGGCGGGGGCGAAGGCGCGCGCGCGAGAGAGAGATGAACCACGCCGGCACGCCGGAGGCCGGCCGCCACGGGGGCCCGAGCGGTGTGGCCGCAGATCTGGAGAGAGGGAGAGGGAGACGGAGGGAGAGGCAGAGAGAGGGGAGGTCGAGAGCAGAGATGACGAAGGAGGCGGAGGGGGAGGGGGCGGCCGGCGTGGCACCCGCGAGGGCGACCGTCGCCGCGTCGAGGTCCACCGCTGAGGTGCGCTCGCGCCGCCGCCCTGTCCGTTTCGGGAGAGATCGAGAGAAAGAGGGGGAAGGGGAAGAGAAGTGACGAGGGGAGAGAGAGGGGAGGAGGGGAGGAGATATTTTTACCGGTGTACTGTAGATGAGGGGGGAGTGACCCGTCTTGTTCTGGGGAGAGAGAGAGAGGAGATATGTGAGTGACGCGTCTACACAACCCGCGTCACTTTTTTTTACCAGTGACGCGTTTTGTTGAGAAGAGTCACTGATATATCTTCCTATCAGTGACGCGTCGTAAGAACACGCGTCACTTTTCTTATCAGTGACGCGTCTTGTTGAGAGGAGTCACTAATACGGCCACATATCAGTGACGTGCCAGGATAATACGCGTCACAGCCGTTATCAGTGACGCGTTTTCTTACGAAGAGTCACTGATATATTGTAATTAGTGACGCGTCTTGTTACTGGGGCATGGGTAACAACTTATCAGTGACGCGTCTGGTTCACCCGCGTCACTAATATAGTAATTAGTGACGCGTTTCGTTTCTGAGTCACTAATCGAGACGTCACTGATAAGCTTTTCTGGCATAGTGCCGCGGAGCGCGAACGCCACCACGGTGGTCGAGCTCACCAGCATCGGTCTGGACATCGCCCACGCCAACGCCCTGAACAGCACCAACCACCTCTCCGGGGAGGCCGACAGGCGCTACCGCTCCGACGAAGGCGACGCGCTGGACGAGTGCGTCCGGCAGTACGGCACCGCCCTCGCCGCGCTCAAGTCGGCGCGCGACGACTTCGACAACGGCCAGTACGGCGACGCCGAGCACGACTCCAGCGCCGGCGGCCGCTGCGAGCAGGCGTTCACCGACCGCCAGCTCGAGTCGCTCGTGTCCGACATTGACAAGAGGATGCATGACTGGACCAGCGTCGCCAGCGACCTCATCGACCTGCTCTATGTTCATGCCAAAGCCAAACGCTCCAGCCGTCGGCTCTTGCGTGCTTAATTAAGAGCGATGTTTGAGAGATTAGCTAGTTGTTGCATCGCCAATCCGCCGTGCATACATGAGCACGTGACGTGATTTTACGGCCTTAGTTCCAGTTCCAGTTGGTTAATAAATCAAAGTTTTTAAACTTCAAATTTAGTGTTGTTCATGTGATCTAGTTATAAGTTTTCTACACCACCACGCTGAAGATTTCTTGAGACGGCCAAAGTCGGTTGTGAGGGATGGTTTTTAAACCAACTGCTGATAGAGCAACTCCAGGAGCTATTAATAGATGTTTTTGTTGAAGAAATACCCTTCAACAACTTCTTATTCTTAATAATTGGATTTTCAAATATAGTTATCCTCTATTTCCGATTTTCTCACAAGACAAGATAGAGGGCAAGGTTGACTCTTAGAGTATGTATAGGATATATAAAAGTTGTTAGAATGAAAAATATATATATATAGAGCGATTTTTATTCAAATGACTCTAAATAATGATTTAGAGAGTGAATCTGGCAAAACCTCTCGAGATGCACTAAACCATCGATAATAGAAAACAGACATTTGTAGCAATAATTTTATTAAGTCAACCATCCCTAAATCATAGGAATAGTTGACAAATAAGACCGCACAAGTTGTGGCGACTTGCCTCGTGCATACGCATCCTACCAAAAGACAACCTTGTCTAGAACAGCTTTTGTTCCGCTTGTGGTGAAAAAAAAAATGGCGAACGACCCCAAACCCAACACTTCTACCTCTGCTTTCTCCCCTGCGTTGTTTACACGTGAAATCGGAATCGGCCATAGAGAGAGCCTTGAGGAAAATCCCATCGATTCTCCACCACTCCATCAGAGCCCCGCGTCTCCCTTCGCTTCCTCCCCCCATGTTTGTCCTCCAAGCTGTCGGCGGGCTTCACCTCTCCACGCTCCTTCAAGCCGCCGGCGGGCTCCTCCTTCCCGTGCTCATCCTGCGCGCCGTCGACAGGCTCACCTGAGCTCCTCCTCTGAGCCACTAGCCAGCTCATCCTCCATGTCGGCGAGCACGTCCGCCGCCATCTTTGTTGTTTACTCACTCCTTCATGTCAAACTCCTCCCCATTGTGCCAACGGTTGACGTCCCCCTCCTAGCGCTCTACCTCCGTCCCCTTCTTCTTCTTCCTTTTTTTTTGGTGATTCAAAGCTCCATTCCCCTCTCATGCAACGGAAAACGCGACCACAAGAGGTACAAACGATGCGATGTTCTTTGATCCAGATTCTTGTGAAAGCTAGCTTTAGGAGAATGTTTGCTTTTGATTCTAAACATGGTGAGAATAAGTTGGCCCAAATAGAGTCAAAAGTTAGGCTTCTATCAGCGTGCTTTTCAACTTCTAGTTCACAGCCAACCCGATTGTTGGACAACTTTTTATTCATTTCCTCATAAACCAATTTTATAGCTTTTCAATAGACTTCCTCATAAACCACTATTCTAACAGTTGGGTTGTTTAGTTGAGCTTGAGCAAAAAGCTAAAACAAAAGCCTACTGTGGGCAAGACTTTTATCAGTTTTTAGCTAACTTCTAACAACTAGGTCGTTTGTTTCAGCTTCAGCAGAAATCTAAAACAAAAGCCTAATGCTTTCATGAGCACAAACCGGTTGTACTCTAAAATTCAAAGCAATATTTACGAGGCATAAGTTCCTGATTAGAAAGATTTTCACTAGGCAAGTTCTGTGATCATTATAAAACAGCTCAACAATATTTAGCGCTATTTCTGTGATCATCATATTCATATCAGGCCTTGCTTTTCTATGCCCATGCCAAGCCGTGCAAGCCTAGTTAGTCTTCTACGACGAGACTTCCTGTGGACAGTAAACCTGAAGCATCTCGACAAATGACATAACATATAAAACCACAAGAATCAGTAGCTACGTTTGCAGAGACTATATGTTTGCAGAGGAAACGTATGATGGAAGGGGAACAGACATAAATCTAAAGCAACGTGCAGTCAAATAAGAAATAAACTTAAAGGTGCATCCTTGAACGAGGTAAATTGGTATTTCTCCAAAAATTCAAGATCCACAAATCCAGCACTGACATGTCCAATAGCTTAGGTTCCAAAATTACATAGAATAACATGCTCTGCTACTGATAAAGATGCTTTGGTAGCTCATCTCGACGTTGTCATGTATCCAATCAAACCTCCTGGACGCTCAAACCTGCAACAACGGACATTGAGTAGTCAAAAAAAACAGAACTTCAAAGTGGTTTCGTGCATTAAATGTGAGACTTCATTTGACAATCAAAATGGACAGGGTTTGCAACAATTGAAAGGAAATCGGTAATCACAAAACAGATGACCAAAGATACAAGCACATTTCGGACTATAGATCAATAAGAGACAGATAATCTTGTCCCTCAGATCTCATAGCTATTACCCATCATCGATGAAATTAGAATCGACTGGTTTTAACCACAAGCCTATATGCCAAAGAGTAGAGACAACAAAGGCTTGAACCTAAAACCAATCAATCATTCATCTATGGTCAAATAATATAATCTTCAATGGGACACAGCCTCAACAAATAGAAAACACAAACAAAAACAATAAACAATGAACTTAGTTCAGAGTGAAAGCTGATAGGAAATGATCATACAAGTCCCTCAGATCTCATAGCTATTATTGGCCATCATGGATGGTTCTCATAGTTGGTTTTAGCCACAAGCCACCCGCTAATCTAAAAGACATGTCAGATGGCTTGAAGCTAAAATCAATCTTCAACCATCTTTGGACCGAAATTTTATCTTCACTGGGACAGCTGACTGACAGATACCTAAAACGAAGAAAATGGCATCAATCCAACAAAAATAGATAACAGAAAAGAACATCAGTAGTGTGGGTAATTCAAGGCAATATTACTCCCAGAATCGAGTTTTTGTATACCAGATCAGAAACAGTATCATGTCAATTAAAGCTGTGCTAACCTGGGGGAAGAGATTGCTTCAACTTGTTTGCCTTCTCAGCATCAAAGACGCAGAGGGTGTACAAGTACTTGGAGCAGCGCACCTTGAACTTGACAACATCCTTGCTCCTCTTGATCTTCACTGAACGGGCGTCCTTCCTCCTCGCGGTGAGAAGGAAGTCCTTGATCTCGTGGATCTGCTTCGGCTGCATATTTATTTCACAAACGATTAGACAAAGAAAAGAGATAGGTTGACGTTTGACAATTAACTACAAAATACTAGGATGGCAAAAAAGAAAAACTCATTGCTACCACTAAGAAAACAGACACCCACATAAATGAACCTTACAATGGTAGTTTATATACAATTGGATCTACAATGTTGGGTCTTTTTTTACAATTTGACCTGTTAATCTATCAGTAATTTCGAATTCTTATACCTACAAGCACAGCCAATGCTAAACGTATGATGTCCAATTATAAAGAGCCGAATGGCACCAGAAGACGTCGTTGATACTATACGTAGTCAGCACAAGCATACAAGTGATGAACTGGCATAACCACGGTGACACCAGAATACAGTATAATTGACATTATAAGCTTTCCATGCTCGCAGGAATTCAGCCTAGGATAAGGCTCATACTAAGCCACAACAGCGACTTACACAGAGATTGTACAAAACCAGAGCAAAGTAACATTGTTTGGGTTCGTCAATCAAACAGGGAATCTCTTGCACAATAATAATCCACTAAAAGGTCACAGCAAGACTCGGTCTAGAAAACTTTCATCGCTTATACAACCGGACAAGCGACTTGCTACCCAGCAACAACTCATGACGCCGGTTACAGAACATGGATGAGACGAACTAGAGAGGGCTAGTGCCGTAAACAGGACCGAGGAGAAGGGAAGCGGGAGGGACTCGAGGGATAGTTACCATCTTCTCGCGAGAGCTGGGAGTCGCCAAGCTCTTCGTCTCGCGGCGGCGGCTGGATCCCACGGGGAGAAGGAAATGCGGAGATGGCGGCGGGGTGATTATATAGGGCACGCAGATAAAACCCTAGACAGGGAGCGATTCCAGGAATGCCCACGTCTTCGCTCGCTGCAGGTGGGGCCTGTAGGTCGAGGGCTCTCTCCCACGGTGGAAGGCCGCACCGGATGGGCCCAAATGGGCCGATTTGGGCCATGTGGTCGTTGAATTTGTCCCCCACCCCCCTTTTTTTTTTGCTCAGCGTTAACACTAATTATTAAAACTAGTAGGAATGCCCCGCGCATTGTTGCGAGTCTAAAATAGAAATATAAAGAAGTTAGACTAAGGATTAGAAGATGTATATGTATCGATGTATTAGCATAATTATACAGATTGTATCGATTGGCATATAGGTTTCATCAGAAGATTTTGTGTTACTTTTCAAAAAAAAATACTTATTGCTACTAGAGTACATTGTTTTTCTCATTCTCTTAGCTTTTGCTTAACTTGTCCCTACAAGATTTGTGATTCTCTTGTTAGACTTTGGACCTGTCCACAAATCAAATATAGATCGTCCAAATCTCATCCACCCGAACCCCTTACCCCTATTATATCTGAGGGTCATCCCCCCGTCCCAAAAATTTTAGGAGTTTTTCCTTCAAAAAATATACATGTTTCGGAGGACCACATGTAATTCATATGATTTGCAGTTTTGCTTGTTTTTTTATAAATGACAGTTTTGCTAGGCTTTGCTTAGAGGCGGTTTAAATCTTTGCAAAAAAAGTTATTAAAATATATCCATGTGGGATCTTGTTTTGAAGAGTTTATTGCCAGGAACACCATGGTGTAATTGGATTTTAATTACGATACTTGGTTTAGGTGCTATAAATTTTGTTCTATTTCAAAAGAAATAGCCAGTGGGGAGATAAATGAGGCTTAGTGGACGCATGATGTCACTTAGTGGGCTGATGACATCACTTTTTAGGATTGGACCAATGAGAAGCTAGAGAATAGGCTAGTGGGACTTTGCTTTATTAAATGTATTGCGAGGAACACCATGGTGCAATTGGATTTTAATTACGATACTTGGTTTAGATGCTATGAATTTTTTTCTATTTCAAAAAAATAGCCAGTGGGGAGATAAATGAGGCTTAGTGGACGCATGATGTCATTTAGTGGGCTGATGACATCACTTTTCAGGATTGGACCAATGAAAAGCTAGAGAATAGACTAGTGGGAGTTTGCTTTATTAGATGTATAGATTTTAGGAGTTTCATGTAGATTTCATCATGGATTGAAATATTGGTAATGTTCCACTGCGGACGTTCGTCCCACGTCTGTCCGTCCCGACACTCCTAGCTGGGCCTATGGACTGACCCACATGCTTGCTCTCCTCACCACGGCATACACGGTCTATATAAAAAAAGAGCGATATTTTCCCCATTTGCATTGCCTGCATCCACCGTGGTGTTTCCCACCCCGCACCACGGGCACCCCGGCTCCTGCTCCTGCTTTGGCAAGCCGCCCCACTGCTCCTGCTCCTGTTCCGCGCGCCCACTCCGTCGCTCCTGACGCTACTCTCGGCACTACTACTCCGCGTGCCTGCCCTACTGCTTCTGCCGCTGCTCCTTGTTCTTGTCCCCCCTCCCCCCGTGTGCTCCTACTTCGTGCTCGCCCCGCTCAACGATGCCAATAGGCGCCGCCAACACAAGGAGAAGCATCGGGCCCTAACGCGGAATCCCTCTGGCCTCGCCTCCTACTACGGCACGTGACACGCTGGCGCCCCGATGCAGACGGCAGTGGAGGTCGCACCGAGATACAATGCATGTTGCAAGTGTACAATTAAAATGTTTCAGATGTGTTTATAGGTATATTGCAAGTATTTTATACGGATGTTGCAAAAGTAGATCAGGATGGTGTATATGTTGCAATAGGTGTACGCGTATGTTGCAAGCGTCTGTCCCCAATGTTTCATCTGGTTTTTAGACATATGTTGCAAGTGTTTTTCTGGATGTTGCATACATATGTTGTAAGTGTTTTATCTGGATGTTACGTATGTTTCTAATGGCTTTTCAAGTGTTTTTTTGCGAGTATTTCAAACACATGTTTAAGTGTTTTATCTGTCTTCTTTTGCATGTTGCAAATATTGCATTTGGATGTTCCAAAAGTAAATCGGCATATTAGATATGTTGCAATGGTGTTTCAAGTGTATGTCCCAAAAATTTAATCTGTTTTAGACGTATATGTTACGAATGTTTCATCTGGATGCTACAAGTAGTTCATGTGTTGCACATGTTGTAGTGGTCACCTGTCGTAGCCACCTGCGTGTAGCTGCTGGCCCCTGTACATGCGTGTGGGAGCGGAAGGGCACGAGCGGTAGGTGCAGGGAACGGAGAGGGCGCAGATCGAGATGCAGCCGCCGCATGGGCAAGCGCATGCACGGGGAATGGAGCGGCGTGGGCCCCCACGTGGAGTAGACGCAGGCATGCGGGTGGGCGCAACCGCATACGTACGTAGGACCCAACAAGCACGAGCGTTCGGGCGCTAGCAGCTGTGGAATATTCGCAATTGTTTGCAGTGGATATAAGCACTGCTTGGCACCAATTAAAACCGAATTCTTGATCACCCCACCGCGAGAATCGAAAACAATGCTGCTCAAACACCTCGCAATATCGATGATGCAATTCATTTTACTGTGAGAACCAACGGGGAGTCTGATTTCTTGTAGCGCGGCTCTCCTACCGCACTTCCATTACGGTTGGGCTTCCGGTTGCCTACCGGTTCCGCTTCCGTACTGCACCGCTTGGTCGGAGAAGAGCAAGCCAAATAATTTAGCCAGCTGAAAACTTTAACACAAAGCCATGTCATATACAGCCAGCAATACAGTCAATTAGTACTATAGGTTGACTGTTTGAATAGCTCTACTAGTCTAATAATTATTTAATCCTTTTATTGTACACTGCACCGGATTGAGTAAGAAAAAGCAAAGGGGCCTTTTTTTTTTCTTGTAACATGTGCTGCAGCCGGCGAAGAGCTTAACGCCCGCTCCACCTTCTTTCTTCTGACATGGTTGCTTTTGTATGACGTGGATGTCATTTCGCCCGCTGAAAAACGCTTAGTATACTTGCTCGAATAAACTGACCAATTGAAGCTAACAGTAGCACATCCAAAAGCACAACGGCAGAACATGATTGACTATGTCTATACAGCAACCACTACAAACAATTGCCAATCCTATCCACGAGAAAGAATGCAGTAAGATCTATTTTGCCAGGAAAAACGAACACGCTTCTAAATATTCCAAACTCAAATGTTAGAGCAACAGTGCCAAATTATTTGTTGGACTATGACATGTCGTATGGTCCATAAACAGATCGACACAACCACACAGGTTGTGCAAAAAAAAAACGGTGTGTACTCTGTCGCATAAACAACTCGGTACAGCAGGAGCCTATGCAGCAGCAATCAGTAGTCGTCGCCTCTGGATATGACCTCTTTGCATGTTGGCCGGAGTAAGATGGTGTGCTCAAACTGAGAGACATAGCTCCCTTTCACGTCACACAATGGAGGATACGGCTGCAAAGTACGAACAGAGAAGGAGACGGTGAATAACCATGTCCACAACAGGGTTCAGACAATGGAGTCGAGATGGAGCTTTTCACATACCTGAATGATACCACTATCACAAAGATTTTTCAGAGCCAGGAGGTATTTTGTCTCGCCAAGACGGTCCAAGTACCGGCGGCAAAATGCGAGTGTTCCAAAGTTGTTGTTGATGGTCCCAAGTAGTTGCTTAGCCTTTGCTACCCTCAAAGGCACATGCCCAACGTCAAAGTTCTTCATGTAATGGCTGCATTCCAAGTCCTCCTGGACAAATCCTCTTCCTGAAAATGTCATGAAGCTTACAAAATGTAGAAGTCATCGAGGACTTGAACTTATGTGAAGTGACTATTCTAGATATAAGTGAAGTGATTAATCCTTTTTATTTTTATAAAAACTATTCATGATGACACATTGTAGCACTACGATATTTCCGTCAATCAGTTGAAGCTACAAAGACTAACATACCAGTAGATCCAAAAGTTTCAATAGCATAAAACTCCCCCTCTTCCATTTTTGTTTGTTCTCCGCCTTTCACAATCGGAACTGATTTTCCACCATGGATCTGATATGGCCCAATGCTATGTCCATTGAGGTTCCGAATACTTTTTACTGTCACAAACAAAAAGGTACTTTCAATTGCGATTGCCTTTTCTACATTATATTGTTTGGCACAATAGAAAATCAAAAGTTGTAGCACCTTGGAAAACTTTCCCATTGATTTCAACCTCATATGATTCCATTACTTCTTGGATTGCAGCACCAACATCACAAAGCCGTGCATCTATCCCAGCTTCCTACAATGAAGTGATCAAGTCACATTAAAGTTCAATGAGTGCATGCTGCAACAGAAGAAACATAATTTCAGAACACGGCATATATAAAGGAGAAATTCAAATTAAGCCAAGACATAGAACTATATACAGGAGCAGTTAGAGAGAGATGCCAACACACAATAATTATCTAATGGAAATCGTTATCCCAATGAGCACATGATCATGTCACGCTTGAGCAAAGGATATCACTTCTGTACAATCGCAGAACACTACAGGAAAATGACATGGGCAAAGGTGCTAACTGAAATCATGCACTCTTATACCCCACTCTATAAACGTAGAAGCACGGCCTACAGAGGGTGCAAAGGAACATGTTGAAATTACCTTGATCCCTGTATTTGTGGCATCTCTTGTTGCTTGAAGCAATGGATCATACATAGGATTGAATGCAACAGTAAATGCACAATCAACAATGTACCCTGGAACAAATAAGTTAGTTACATGAAAGCTACAGAGGTAGTCATAACAAAAGCTCATACAAGATAAACAAGGCAAAGATTGACGGACCATCTATATGTGTTCCAAAATCCAGCTTCATCACATCATCATACTGTAGCACAGTCTTGTCACCAGCATTTGGAGTCCAGTGAGCTGCGACCCTAAGAATTGGATTTCCTTATCGGTTTGTGAATGGAATCAAGATATTTTTAAAATGAATCAAGCAGGTGAGCTGCTGATTATATTAAAAACAAGAAGCTCAGACTGAGCGGTACAACATCTCAACAACAAGAATGGAATGAAGAATTGGAAACACGACAGATGTATATCGTACCAATGGAAACGCAATAGAAGAATAACATACCAATTCAAGGAGCATCCAGTTGGAAAGGCAATGCCAGCTTGCAGTCCATTCTCCTTGATAAGTTTCCTGACCATGTTTTCCAGTGTTTCACATAGATCAATCATTAACATTCCAGGCTTAATAATGCTCCTCATATATTTCCGCACCTAGAAAATCAGGAACAAACATTGTAGAATTGCAACCAACAACACAGGATTAAGATTATGCTGCAAATTTATCAGAGACGGGTTCATGCCAAACCTGTCTATGAACTTCTGCTGCTCGGCGAACAGAGTTGTACATTGGCTTTTGCAGTCGTTCGAGCTCCCTCTTTTCCTCGCTAGTTGTTCTCCATAAATTACTGAAGATCAATAGTGTAGATATTTGTAAGCAGTTAATGGCAGTTCCCAATATCAACTGAGAATCATCATAGTTAAAGGATGGGGGAAGGGGAACTAATTTTTTCCCCTCGATGCATTTCAGATGTGAAGGTTTTCATATGATAAGAAATCAACATATGCTCACATAGGATAGTTTAATTCTATACAACTTCCACAACTGGTGATAGAGTTGCACTTACTCATCCTTATATTGCTGAATTTCACCCTCAGGAAATTCTCCTGAAGGAAAAAGCTCGTCAACAGGTATTGATGGAGGATCTGTCTGCTGAAGAGGACCCTTCTTCTTTCTACAGAAGGCATGGGACATCCTCGTGAATTGAAACAGACAAAAAAAACACACACAAAAATGTATGGGACATCCTCGTAAATTGAATCAGACAAAACATAACACAAAATGTATGGTCCAATTCAACAGCAGAACTCACTTGGATTTGTTTTTCTTCTTTTTCTTCTTTGCAGCTTCTGAAGATATCCATTTCAAAGGCAACTGTTAGACTAACATTACCCCAAATGCTAGATGCAACAAAAGAGTTTCAGCCTTATATGAGAAATTTGGCAAACAGAACTTGCAAGGCAGAGTTGCCACCTGGTGCTCCATCTTGAGATGGATCATCAGCTTGTGCTTCGTCATCATCCTCTGGTGGTGAAGACTGAGCTGCAGGAACCACACCATTGCTGTTTGCAGTTTTGCCTTCTTTAATCAGATCTGCCTGCAAAAAGAAGGGGATGTTCACTATGAAAGCAAATATACAGGAAAGCAAGGAGAATGTCATACAGGGTTCCTTAATCCATGTAAATAAATAATTTTTTTAATTATTTTCAATTTCAAATTGAGTTCTGGGGAAGCTACCCATGTTACCTAGTCAAAAGTTTAGTGACCGCTATTAGGACAATTCTGGTCATTATGTAAAATGGTGAATTAAGATAAAAGCATGATTGCAACATGGAACGAATGAATAGAGGAACACTGCACTGAACATGAGTATACAAGAACTTAAGCAGTCATCATGATTACAACAGGACCAACTCTGCAAACAAAATACCCCCTCCTTCTGTTCTCAAATAGATGCCAAAGCAAACCTGCTCTGTGTTGTGTAGAAACAGCATTTGTGATTCTATGGGCTATGGGAAACAAAGAAACCGCTGCGGCTACCTACTTTGGTTTCTTCGTTTTGTCCCACATGCAGTGCCTCCATCTCCTTGGCAGCTGTATCAACCGCGGCCATATTGTATATTTCTAAAGAAGGTTCAAACCTGAATGAGCAGAATAAACAAAACCGTAAGCACCAATATAGCTCAGGACAACTTACATTCCATTTCTTTTCTTTTTTAAAAGAGAAGGGAAGCAGCTCTACCCTTTAATTAGGAAAGCAAGCAAGTAGAATTAGTTCAGTGTACAAGGAGCACTACAGCTGCTCGCAAGCTGCAAATTGTTAGATACATCCTTTAGCTATATGCATATGGGAGGGGAACTAATTGTGTCATGTATGCCCATGTGCACCCAGTAATCAGGTTGACCATTCATCGCAGAATCAAAATCTTCATTGAATTTGTTTTCTTTCATTTAGCAAGCTTTGGCCAGGTCTATGTAGCAAGTTTAAGACAATGCCTTGCAAGCTGGATGCGAGACCGACTAGGATAGAGCTTTAGAAAAAAAAATATATAAGTGTTATACTTAACAACAAGAGAGCTCGCTGCTTCATCAGAAGCACCCTTCGAATGTTACTACCCACAACAAAAGTAGTCTAGACTCCACAGCCACAGCCATCAGGTTTGCGTCGGCAGACCATCCTTACAGAAAACTATGGTTCCAGTAATCTGGAGAAATTCCAGAAACCCACAAACTCCCCTGGAACAACTTGGCCGGACGAGAGTCTCGGATCAGCACTACTACCATCAGTCCATCACTGAATTTGGAAACCGTGCGCACAAAACCGAAAATAGCCAGCGGCTGGAACATGAGCCGACAATACCTTCCTCCCGGTTCGAGGCCGCGAGAGCTCCGACGGGCCCACGGATTGCTGTTCGCCGATGAAGGATGGGGCTGGGACGGGAGGCTCCGCCGCGTTTCGTGCGAGACGGCCGGCGGAGGGGAGGCGGAGGGGAGAACGCCTTGACGGCTAGAGTTGGATTTGGACCTGGACTGCGACAAGAAGGCTTCGTACGTTTTCCCCATTGCGGTGCGGCTACCGTTCTACGACCCAAACCGACCGCCGTTACGGCAGGTGGGACCCAGCTGCCGATCTCCGGCCCAACTGGAATTACAAAGCCCAAGCGCAGGCAGACCAAAGGCCCTGTACGTCCAATAGCCGAACCGGGCCAAATGGGTCTTGCTGGACCCACCTGCATCGGCCCAGCCCACCCAGTGTTCTTAACATCCTCACGATTCAGAAACCCTCGCCGCCTCCTCTTCCTTCCCGGCCGCCGCCTCTTCCCCTCCTCCCGCCGCTGGAAAGAGAAAAAAATGGGCGCCGATGGGGAAGAAGCGTCGCGGATAATCGTACCGATGGCGGTGGAGGGGACCCCGGGGCAGCTGGCGTTCGTGGAGGAGTCGAAGCTGAAGAAGCGCAAGGAGAACGTGGACTGGGCCGTCAGGAACCGGGAGCGGAAGGCGGCCAAGCGCCAGCGCATCCGCGACGAGCACAAGGTCATCGTCAAGCGGCCCGAGGATTTCGTCACCGCGTTCCGCAACAAGGAGCGCGACTTCCTGCGGATGAGGACCCGCCTCAAGGTCCGCAAGCAGCCGCCCGCCGAGGCGCTCAGCTCCAAGCTCATCTTCGCGATTCGCATCCCTGGGTAGGTAGTAGTCCTGGTAGCGGAACAAGCTCTCCACTGTTTTTTTTTCTTCATCAATGGTGTTAACAGCTAACGTTGTTTGTTTGATGCGTGTGCTTGTAGCTCCGTGGACTTGCATCCGCACATCAGAAAGGTTTTGAGGAAGCTACGACTGACGAAGGTCCTCACTGGGGTGTTCCTCAAGGCCACCGAGTTGACGCTGAAGAGGCTGCTTGTGGTTGAACCCTTTGTCACCTACGGGTAACTTAACCGAATGAAAACAACATTTTCCAATGCTATGATCGACTATCTTGTTGTTTTTGTTGATATTCAGCTTTGCTGCTGTGTTACAATAGATTTCCAAACTTGAAGAATGTGAAAGAGCTTATTTACAAGAAGGGCCGTGGGTTCTTGGACAAGGAGCCTTTCCCTCTTACCAGCAATGATCTAATTGAGAAGGTATGCTTTGGCACCATATATATTATATATTTAAGCAAATTATTATGTACTGTGGGCTACCGGTCAGCAAGGAACTTGAGTCACCAGTTTTGAGTTCTAGTAGTTTTTAGGTTATGAAGATTGGATTATAGCAAATTGAAGTAACTACTGGGGGTTAATCTTAATCATCAATAAGGAAGTAAATCCCCCAGTCACCGGTTCTGACTTCTGAGTACTAGTCTTTGTTAGGCTGAGAAGACCTAATCAAAACAAATTGAAATAACCACTGCTGCAGGCTATGCGTCAATAAGGAACTAGCATGCCCTCAGTCACCAATTATGGGTACTATTATTAGTTAGGCTAAGAAGATCTGGTAATAGCTAATAACAACACTTCAATTTGGATGATCAGTTCATTTTCAGCTCATTTGTTGCCAACATATTTTTTGTGAATCCAGTGATCACTGAAAAGCAAACTATTCACGATTAAGCATTCTCATCGTACGCTATATTTTTTTTTCCGCTGCGGAGTGAGAAAACAGGGAGGTGGTTAAAACGGCTTCTGGAGATTTTAGATTCAGTTTTAACTTCTGAATTACATTGAAAAGTCTCCTTGTGTGCCTTTGCTTAAAACAGGCTCTTGGAGAACATGGCATCATATGCTTGGAAGATGTTGTGCATGAGATCGCCACTGTTGGGCCGCACTTTCGAGAAGCATCGAAGTTCCTCATGCCCTTCAAGCTCAAGTGTCCAGAGAGGAGGCTGCAGATGAAGAGGAAACCCTACAAGGATGGTGGTGACTCAGGCAACCGTGGCGACAAAATCAACGAACTAATTGAGAAGTTGAACTAAAGCAGACCTTGCCTCCCGTTGTCATTTTGCCTTGGAGTGATGGATCTGTTACCTTATCAGTTTTGCAATAGCATAGCTGGATGTACCTTTAACTTTGAAATCTTACCTGCTTTTGTGCGATCAGATCATGAAATAGCAGAAGCTTCTTTGGTCATCCCCTGCCTTCTGCTCGACATGTGCCTTTGGTTGATGCGACAATATATCAACTCTGTTATGCTGTAGTGTGCTATTGATTGTTGAATTGAGTATATATCCTGATCCCTTTGCTGTTCACATGCTGTTCAAAAGACAATAATGGACCTTATGCACAACTAAATAGTGTCGGTACCTAGCTGGGTGGCACAATGAGCCATGGAGCACCCTATGATTTGGTTGAATGTTAGGGCTACAGTAGTTATACTGCTTAACTTCAAGAAGATTGTGTATGGATCACCCAAGGATCTAACCCATTACATCAAGTTGGGCCATCCTTGCTCCAATTCTTAAATTCGTCACTGCAATTAGATGGCCATGCAATTCAATGATGCCTAGAGATTCATGCTTGATTACAAGGTGAAGGGTGATCGTAGGTTATTGGCAAAGTAGAAGGTAAAGCTTTCAGCGAAATTGTCTTGCTTGTTTGTACTATGGAGAAGATAAATTGTATCACAGGCTAGTTGGCACTGTAAGTTTAAACTTTTGGATTTCAAAATAAAATAAATAATGGTTTCTCTTTTGTAAATTTAACTCAGGCTCCCTTTGGAACAAAGAAAAATGGAAGAATGTTAGGTCCCATTTTGGAACACGGAAATGTGAAAACATAGCAATTTCGTAGGAATGCAGTTGCAAAATAGGGAATTAGAAAATATTAGAATTTTAAAGGAATGTTTGTTTGGATAGGCCGTAGGAAAAAAGTAGGAATCCAGGGCCGGTTTGGAACACAGGAATTTCCCAATCCAACTTCCTATCGCTTAAAATTTTACCCTTATTTTACCCTAGTCGTTCATGCATTTCCACAATCCTGGGTTCCAAACAAGCCCTTAAAATTTTGTTCAGAATTTAAAATATGCAACATGAGACTTTGAGAGCTTTTTATTGTGCAAAAAGGGTAACTGGCGGAAGTGTGTAGCTTGTACGCTTGAGCTTTCAGCCGTTTATTTTCAGCCAGGCAGCAGTGTTTTTCTCTCACATAAATCAGTCAACAGTTCTTTCAGCCACTTATTTTCAGCTCAAGCGAACAAGCCCGTTGTCTTTAGCGGTGGATACCAACAACGTACCACCTTTTTCAGTAATTATTTATTAAATTAACTATTATAGATTTTTTCATATGTACATGATGTCAGGAATTATGAAAGGTATGAAAAAAAATAGAGAACTGAGTCGACGGTCAAACCAGCTACAGATCAGGATCAAATAAAAACTTTCCAGCCACCATTTTTTTGACCCAGTCTTAGGGTTCTCAATCACCATATATCACGTTTTTTTACTCCACAGAAATGTCAGAATCAACATCAACAACAACAACATAGCCTTTTATCCCAAGCAAGTTAGGGTAGGCTAGAGATGAAACCCAAAAGAGACGATAAACAGAAATGTCAGAATGCTATTAAAAAAACGGGAGAATGAAAGTTTACACCAAACAACAATTGATTTCCCAAAGAAATGTCAGAACATTGCTGTACTGCAAACAAAAAATATTCTTATTTGGCACATGCAATTTTTTAACGGGAAACTCAACTCACGTGCGACCATATATTCCTCACCCCAGCATTACACTAGTCAAACAATGGCTCAGTATAGTGTACACTGTACAGTGTTTTTGTTTTCATTGTTTTCCGTGGTCAGAGGACACAACCTAAAGCCCTACATTTCCTTTTCGTGGAAAGAATATACGAACCAAATGGATTTCCATCGGTGTTCGTGTCGTACAATAGAGTTAGCATATCAAATAACTGCACACCATTGTTACCAACAGAACCAGGGACATGTGCCAGTGGAATTTCGATCCAGAGGACAAGTCATGTGAATTGACAGTAGATGTTGTGCCCGTTTTGTCGTCCTTAATTTTAATGCTCGACGAACCTGAAATTACAAGCAGATGACCAGATAGTTGTGAAAATATGGGGCAACCCATGACTGGTATTTATGATTCAGAACAGTGCAATGCTTGTACTAACCAACCATGGGTTTTGATTTTTCCCTCTGAAAGTGTCTTTCACCAAAAACAAAAAGGAAGTAAATGTGGATGAACTTTTATCCCAAACTACATATGTAATGGTAATTGACGGTTAACAAGAATATAAATTATTGTATGCTAAGCTCATGGCTCCCAGTTTCATGTAAAATATTTTGGAACTAGTCACTGGAAATAAAACAGCAAACTATGACCAGGGGCGGAGCTTTGTGTATACTAAAGTGAACAAAGACTTAATTCCACCACTTAAATGCTGATGAATCGCTAATCTAGCCCGCTCTATTAATACCTCAAGTTTGATTGGTCCCCTCTCAATTTAGTTCAAGCTCCGCCACTAACTATGACTGCAATGTATTATGAAATGAACTAAGGATGAGCAGATTAGAACGTGCTAACACTTACAGTTATAGTCAGTCCACCCAATGACTCGATTTTCCAAGTCATAGACAACCAACTTGTTTGAAAGGACAAGATCTGAAAGAAAACAGACGTAGTGTCAAAAACACAGCGCAAAGACAAAAACGATTTGCTAGTGCAGTGCTGACCTCCCATAAGCACAATGTCCTTTCCGTCCTTTGACTGTAATGCACCATTTTGGAATCCCACACAGTATACGTCATTCTGCTCAGGGAACAAAAAATGTAGACCATAAAAGTCATGATCACGTACTTTTTATGCACTCGGAAATGGAACTTGCATGCTCTGCTATTTCAAAAAGTTGTTGTGCTAGAGTCCAAATATCAAAAATGGACTTTGATTAAAAATTTACTGAAATAACTCTTAGTTATGCCTATATATTAATACTGTAGAACGTGAAGCATAGAGCTTTACTGCTTTACTGTACAGGAGTTTCAATGTCATGTATCTACAAAGGTTATTTAAAAAAATTACTCCCGAAAAGAAAAGAGTTTCCAGCTACAAACATATAATAAAGAGAAAGTATACATAAACAGAAGTGGTAGGCTATTTCTCTTTATAAGCAAAATAATGGTGCAGTCTGGAAAGGCGATGAGAACTATCAGAAATTTCAAAGGCACACAAGGCATGTACATGTCATTCATGTTGGCAATATGAATGTGTGCGATTTTTCTTTAACCTCTCTACAGTGTGGATGAACTTTGACATGTAATGTAATCTTCAAGCGCACGTAAATCTAGATGTGCTGTAAATGTAGTTGGGGTTTGCATCTGTAGTACTCATGTTTACTAAGTTTGAAGCAAATTAAGTACTAATGGGTGATGACCGTGGTCAATCGTGTAATACCAGTGTTTGGGAAGTTGCCACCATACCATTAGTGAAATTGCACTTTTGCCAACATCCCATCGAGTGTATGACATGCAGGACAAGGCTACCAACTAGCATTGGCATAGTCACATAGATTGATAGATCAATGGCATTTTGGCAACGTAGGTTTGACTGGGTGTTCTGGCAATTTTCCTTAGTATACTTTGACACCTTTATCCAAAAGAATATATCTCTCGAGTTCAGCAAAATTATTTCACATCAAGGGCAAACAGACAATATTAAAAGACAGATGAAAAGAAAACCCGCCTGGAGGCTTGATATGGAGTGATTGAGAAATTTTTGGAGAACCAAAATCCTAACAAATAAACAATGTAACAGGAAAAGACAGCATAAGGTAGATGCATCATACATTCATATCTACTAGTTTAGTTATTGTTTTTCACATTGATTACCAATGGCACGCATGATATCACAAATTACAAAAGTGTTTTATTTTAACCATTATCATGTAGTTTATGCAAAAGGGGAGAAAGAAAGACGAGAGCACTGAAGCCACTTTCAAGTGCTATAAGCTGGAATCATGATGAACCCATGGCAATGGGTGAATTAAGTGTTACTCTACTAGGAGAGAAATGTCATGTTACCCCATTTGGGAAAAAGTACTCATGGGGATACACATGCAGCGCAAGATCATCCTCAAAATGGAAGGTGATGGTTGGGAATCCATCATCTACACTGCAAGAGAAATGAACACAACAATTAGAATCATAATCATAGCAAGAGAATATAATCTATGGGCTGGTGATTCATCTTTGTGCCAATTCAAATGAAAACAGAGCAAGTGTGAAGAATCGAAGAGATGAGGATGTCAATTCATGAAAGAAGTATGAGAGGGCATTATCAATACCAAGATTTCAATAAAATATATTTCAGCATGTATGAAATGCAGCATGGAAGGAATTGCAGGTAATAATTAGTACTCTTCCAACTGCAGCTATATTGTGTAAACTACTAAAACATACCTTCCAGGATATTGGAAACACAAAAAATCTTGAACATCATGGAAGGTTATATCCTGATGCTTGTTAAATACCTACAATTGATTGAGAAACCTAATATGTAAAGAAAAGGCATATGGTCAAACATCACAAGGGAAGAACTAGCACAGGATCTTTGTCATACCGCGAGCATTACTTTTTTGAAAACCAATTCTGGAAGGTATGTCAAGGTGGTACCACTGTCGATTATGGTACCCTTTTTATCATCTGGTTTAAAAATATCTGTCGGGAGTTCTAGTGTAGTGCCACCAACATCGATTGTCTTAAGGTTCACATTGTAGTGTGGCCTGGAAAGTAAAATCATGACAGGTTATGAGTATGGTATAAATGAAGTAAAACAGCCAGCTGCAATATCTTAAGTAGAACTAAAACTATGTGCCAAGAAACTGTGCGTTCATATAAAGTTTGTAATAATGCCATTGATACGGGACTTTTTACCGACTCAAAACCAACAAAAACAATTGTATGTTCGAAGAGGCCATGGGAAAAAAGAACAGGAAGGGTCACTAGCACTAGCATCTAGCAAAACAGCATTGGTGAAACTTCTGTTTGTAGCATAGCACAAATGCCAGTGACAGAACATTTGTCCAAAGACCAAATATTTTAATACCTATATTTATTTTCTTCACACGTGCTATTTATCATATTTTATTCCATACTACATAAGTGTCCAGTTCTCATATAATTTTTTTTCCTTGTTAGTTGGATACTAAGCAACGTGCCAAAGCAAGGTTTGTCACTTCACATGTCAAAATTAGCTCAGCAGTCAGCACCCCACCTCAAGCTCTTGGACACCAGTTGGTCAACATTTTTAATCATAAAAGCAAGCAGCGGTGCACGCTATCTTGTAAGGCTTCTGGTAAACTAGTAACACGCCAGTTGTCCACCATTTCATAGAGCAAGTACAGCAACAACAGGTTTTTAGAGCTGGGAGTGGGACGGATATTTTTTTTCCCCCATTTTGCTTGAGTTTTCACATTGCAATAACAGTGAACTATAAAATGGAGACTTAAGGATTAATCAAAGTCAACAGCTATGAACAATTCAAAAGCGTTATATGACTAGTGGACTATAAAATTGGTGGTTCGTGAAATGCATCATTGGCATCAATCAGATTACGAAATATTCTATAAAGTGGCATGGAAGTTCCCTATCAAATCCAACTAGAGCTTTTATTTATGGAATGACCATTGTTCATTTTGTATTATATCATGGCAGGATCGACAATGTTATCCTACCAAAAAAACAAACATTACACATGGTGCAAATATTGTATGATACGGATTTTATCTCTCTTCCCGAAGCAAGTTCTAGACAAAATTTACTTAAAATTATCAACGATAGGACAGTTTCAGAGAGAGTGTAATGCAACCAAAATGATAATTAGTGTGGCAAGGTTAACATACATACTTGTCGGCTACCAATGGTGTTGTTTTTACTTTTGGATGCACCACATCTCCAATAGCAAAAATTCCACCTCCTTTTACAGTATCCAAGCAATGAGCAAATATCTTCTTCACTTTACCAGCAGTAGCTAGTTGTGATAGCATTGATGTATTTGCCTCACCAAAACCAAGAATTCCATCAAGGGCTTGACTTGAACTTCCCAAATCCCCACCTTGTTGAGCGCCACACCTACAAAGGAAAGAAGAATCATCTATCCCCAATTAAGACATCAGCACTATCAACAAATGTTAATTAGGTGATGCTTGTTTCCTACTCAGTTTTTGTATTGCAATATTCTAGATAAAGAGCATGGGATGCATATAGCAAATCCCACAGCAGGGTTGATGCTTTCCATGATACTTATATTTTCAATGAAATAATAGCACAAGAACATGTAGCCAGGATAAAGGGCCAAGAATACAGCTTCATTACCTCACAGTGGGACAAAAAAAAATTGAAGCTCATACTAAAGAAGGATATTTAAGTATCTTTGGGGCAATGGCCAAGTATCATGCTAATCTTTTCAGGCAGCATAATAGCCCCTTGCCCTATTGAATGAATGCTAAAGAATGATTTGAGGCAATGGCCAAGGATCATGCTAATCTTTTCAGGCAGAATAATAGTTTATCGAATGAGTGGTATCCTAAGAAAAACGGTTGCAATGTCATAACTGAAACGACCGTACTCACCCAAAAATGACGCTGGCATTGGCAGGCTGTGTCTGCCCATCCCCAGTCACCTGATCAAACTGCAGTGCATCGTTGACGAAGGAACCTACCGTCGAGCTACCATCACCGTACGTGACACTATATTCACAGGGCACATTGGCGCTGCACTTTGGCAGCCTTCCCCCAAAGGTGGATGCACAGAATCCCTGATCGCACATCACCGTGCTCCCGGTGGAGGACGCCTTGGGGTCGTACAGCGTCAAGTCTAACTGCACAGAGAAGCCCACACCGCATTCACATCAAAAATGGACACAACTGGATTAATCTGCAGTTAAGACACACATAAAAAAAAAAGGAAAGTGGGAAATGGTACCCCGAGTCCGCTCTTGCGGGGGCATTGATCGCAGGTGATGCAGTTGACCCAGAGGATGTCGCTGCCGGTGTCGACCTGGACGTAGTAGCGCTTGGGCGGCGTCCCGAGCTTGACCTCCGTGTAGTAGAGGCTGCGCGCGCCCGGACCGGCCCAATAATCCACCACATTCAAATTCAAATCAAGCACCCACCCGTAAATCCTTCCAAAATAAACAAGCTAGCGAGCGTCTTCACGTACCCAGTGTCGGTGGGGAGGCCGAGGCCACCAAGAGGGAGGTCGGCGGACGCGAGGAGGCGGCCGTGGCGGGTGCCGTCGTGGGCGCGAAGGGCGCTGATGTTGGCGCCAGCAGCACCGCCTCCCACTCCCACGGGAAACTTGCGGCGCACCTGGAAGACGCCGGTAGCCGTGGCGCCGGGGGCATACCCGGCAGCTGCCAGCAGCAGCAGCGCGGCGAGGAGGAGCGCAGCACGCCGAGGCGGAGGCGGAGCCATGGATTATTCGTGGGCGGGACAGACGGCAGTTCGAACCGCAACGGGCGGGAGGCCGGCTACGATTCGTGTCCTCCCCCGCTGGCCGTTGCTCCTCCTCCTCCCCACGGCGTCGGAGCCTCGGCCTGGGAGGCATTTGAGCGAGGAAGGAGGGGCAAGCAAGGCACCGCAAAACGGGGAGGAAAGCGGGGGGCGGGGCGGACAGCTCGTTGCGGACGGCCAAATCGCGGCACGCTCGGATTGGGAAGGGAAGCAGGATATGTGCGGAAGAAAAATGAGCCGTCAAATTAGGATCGAAATGGTCCAATTTTTTTACTAACTTGGACTAACAAACCCACTTCCGAACCACCACCTTGGCTTTTCCTAGCGTCGCCTCCACTCTCCGCTTTCTCCCTCCAGGTCCGGGCGGCGCCGGGGGAGGAGAGGATGGCCTCCGCGGCGTCGGCGCCGGTGTTTGAGAGGGTGGCCGGGATCCGAGGCATCGCCGAGTCCGGGCGATTTAAGGCAAGCTCCTCCCCACTTCCCAACAATCAAGCTATTGCCTGCTTTAATCACAATCGCTCCGCCCCTCCTGTTGCTTTGCTGGGCTTCGCGGGTCACTGTAGTAGCTGCAATGCTTGGGATTCGCCTTGCAACTAACCGTGGGACGCCGACTCGGATGACCAGATCGCAGATCTTGTTGAGAAATCGCCTTATCGCTGTGGAAATTAGAACCTGTCCTTGCCATTTGCTGCTGCTACAGTCTCATTTGGCTACAGCTGAATCTGTCTCGCAATCTCGCAGGCATGGTTCCTGGACCAGTTTGGCGTTCTTCACGACGGGAAGAAGCCCTACCCCGGTGCCGTTTTGGCATGTATGTTGGCAGAGAATGTGTAGCTACCGCTTGTATTTGTTTCCTTTGTGTTGTGATGCTGCTATTTATTTATGTGAACAATCGAGGTGATTCTTGCAGTGGAGAAGCTTGCGGGGAATGGGGCAAAGATGGTGATAATCAGCAATTCCTCTAGGCGGTCGTCTGTGACAATGGAGAAGCTCAAGAGCCTGGGGTTCGACACATCCTGTTTCCTCGCGACCATCACCAGTGGGGAGCTCACACATCAACACCTTCAGAAGTAAGCTTCCTGGGGGCAGTTTCCTCTGCCGTGCCAATAGAAGTTATGTTTATGCTTATTGTCTCTTTTCGAGATTTATGCTTATTATTGTCTCCTGCTCTCCTTTACGGATGTAAAACAAGATAGATGTCATGAGTATAATTACCTTAACATTTGCTGGGTTCTGAGGGTTTGATTTTTACATTGGACTGCACATATCAACCAAAATGCTCATGATACTACCAACCAGAGGAGTTCCTTTTTATCATATGCAATAGTATTTGGTCCCTTGGTGTGACTTACTCGGAAATTATATAAAAACTTTCTACATTTAACTGCAAGATAAACTGTCTATTAATCCCCCTCTACCATTTAATTAAATCCATGAATATAGGAGAAACGACCCATGGTTTGCAGCCCTTGGAAGGAAGTGTATCCATATCACTTGGGGCGATCGAGGGGCAGTCTCTCTGGAGGTTTGTCTCCTGCCACTTCCGCTTAGCATCGGAATGGATTTATTCTAATCAGTTTTTCATTTTCTCATACTATATAGGGCCTTGGTTTGCAAGTTGTGAACAATGTTGATGACGCAGAGTTTATATTAGCCCACGGTACTGAAGCCCTTGGTTCACCTTCTGGTGATCCTATTCCCAAAAGTCTCGAGGAGCTTGAGCATGTTCTAATGCTTGGCCTAGAAAAGCGACTTCCAATGGTGGTAGCTAATCCAGATTATGTCACTGTCGAAGCTCGAGATCTCCGTGTCATGCCTGGTATTTTTTTTTATCAAACACACTGGACAGATGTGCATCCTTATAGAGTAGAGAGAGAAAAAAGGGGAAAGAATCCCATACAAAGCAACCTCTTCACCTCACCTAGGAGATAAGAGAAGGTTGCAGCAAAGCACCAAAGTTAATCACCTAATATACATGTAAACAATGAACCGACCTTAGTAAAAACACTCACACTAGACCCTCTCCAGTACCAAAAAATAGCTCCTGGAGTTTTATGGCACCAGAGCGTCAAGTCATCTTTGAAGAAGTGTTGTGCTGATGGCAGCGATGGGGTTGCACCATACAAAAAAACTGTTCCTTTAATTCCATAGGGGCCAAGCTCCCTGGGTTACTGCACTGTTGAAACCCATTCTTTTGGCCTTCTCAACTTTTTTGCATGCTTTTATCCACCACTCTTGTGTTGTTTAGCTTGGAATGAATCTGCATGGCTTATGATCATGATATTAAGTATTACTCCTATGTTGTTTAGCTTAAAATGAATCTGCATGGCTGCACTACCAATTTAGATATTGCTCAATTGTGAGAGTATGATGTAAAGCTTTTGCTCAGTATGTAAGCCTATGTTGCCTTTAACTTGTACATTTCTGGTTATTCATGTAAATGCAATATCTCCTTTTAGGCACTCTGGCAGCTAAATATGAGAGTCTTGGTGGTGAAGTGAAATGGATGGGGAAGCCTGATAAGGTATTCAACTAACCATAGCATGTCTACTTATGTAGATTAAAGAACAATTCAACTGCATCTTTTCTGCATGTTCGAGAAAAGAAAAGGAACAATTCAACTCTATCTGCATGCAGCAGCGGAGCTTAATCGAGGGACATTGCTCCTCAGTCTTCAGATTTCTCAAGAAATCACTTGATTGTATTCAACAAATTTGTTAAGCATAACTCGATTTAGCTTGGCCCCTTCTACATCTGTCATCAAGCTACGTCAGCGTCAGCATGATACTTAGTTGCATTGGCACTCAAAGAATATGTTGGAGTATGTGTTTAGGCCCATGAGGCTAAGGCCCATGTGGCCCATGTATGGAACCTATATAGCTACCCTTCTAGGGTTAGCCCTAATCAATAGAGAATCAATTCCTAACATGGTATCCAGCCTCTCCTCTTCTTCTTCCTGACCCAGCCGCCGCCGACCACTTCTCCCCAGCCGCCGCCGGCCTCCTCTGCCGCCGGTGGCCATGGCCGGCCGCCCTCCTCCCCCTCTTTCCTACTTCACCGTTTCCCCCCCCCCTCTCCTCCCCTTCCTGGGCCGATTTGCTTCGATCTCCATCCCCTGTGGCTGCTCCTGGTGCCGCCGCCGGCCTACCTGGGCCGGGCGCCGCCCCTCTCTCTGCCGCCGCCTGGGGCAGCGGCTCCCCTTCCCTTCCCCCCTCCGCGCCCTCTCCTCTCCTGGGGGCCGCGCTCGCCGGTGCCCTGGCGGCTACGGGCCAGCAACCCCCAGGGGTGGCCGCCCCTGTCCTCGGGCCGGACAGCGGGGGGGACCTGGTGGTGGCCGCCTCCTCTGGAGCCGCCTCTGGGGCTCTTTCCGCGATGGACGCCTCTGGCACTACCGCCGCAACCACAGCTCCAGCCACCACTCCTGTCATCACTCCAGTGACTCCTCTTCCCTTGGGCGCCGGAGATGGAGCTGCTGCTCTCGCCGCGGTGGCCGGTTCACAGCATGGGGGCGCGGGGATCACTTCTCAAGGCGCGGCCTTCCTCTTTCCCGCTCCGTCTTCACAGCCCGTTCCCGGCCACCGCCCCGACTCCGCACTCGCCGCCGCTCTCGTCGCTGCCCGGGCGGCCGCCGCGGAGGGGCAGGCCCGTGTGCGCGCCGCTGCACTCGTGTGGGAGCGGGAGCGCGATGTGACCGATGCTCTGGCCCGCCAGATCGCCGAGGCGGAGCACCTCCTCGCTTCTCCTGCCGATGCTGGGGCCACTTCCTCCGCCTCGCCGGGACGCCGCGCCTCCCACACCGCCGTCCTCTGGCACGACCCGGCCGACCCGCTCGTGGCTCAGCTTCACTACCAGGCCGGGGGGTCCAGAACATTCGCCTCCTCGTCCCGGTCGTCCTCGAGCCGGAGTCGCCCTCCTACGCCCGCTGGCGGGACCTCGTGCTTCTCACTCTTCGCCGCTACGCCCTCGACGACCACGTCCTCGTTGACGCTTCGGTCGCCGTCCAGACCCCGTCGTGGCTTCGTCTGGACAGCATCGTCCTCTCCTGGATCCTGGGGACGATCTCTCTGGACCTCCACGACCTCGTCCGCACCTCCCCTGACGCGCGTCGGGCATGGCTCGCCCTTGAGGGCCAGTTCCTGGGCAACGCCGAGGCCCGGGCTCTGCGCCTCGACGCGAGCTTTCGGACGTTCGTCCAGGGTGACCTCTCCGTCGGCGAGTTCTGCCGTCGGATGAAGGGCATGACGGACTCCCTGGGGGACCTCGGGTGGCCCGTGGAGGATCGCATCTTGGTCCTCAACGTCCTCCGGGGGCTCAGCGACCGCTACGCCCACCTCCGGACGTGGATCACCCGCCAGAGGCCCTTCCCCACCTTCCTGGAGTCCGTGACGATCTCGTCATGGAGGAGCTCACACAGGGCCTCCAGCCGGGATCCACCACTTCCACGGGGTCCTCGTCCTCCTCGACGGCCCTGGCTGCTACTTCGCCGCGTCCGTCTGCTCCACCGCGGTCAACCGCTCCACCGCCGCAGTCTCTCCTGGGTCCTCCTCCCTCCGGTCCGAGCGGAGGTGGGGGGTCGTGGCGGTCGTCGTCGCCGCGGAGGGGGTCGCGGGGGTGGCCGGGGTGGACATACCCAGGCCCCGGCACCGGGTGTACCGCAGGGGGGGCACCATGGCCCTCTTTCCAGAACCCGTGGTCCGAGCGCATCTCCATGTGGCCCTACCACGCCACTGGGCCAACTCGCGTCCACCGGTGGCCATGCTCACCGGAGCTCCTCCTGCTCCTCCTGCTGGTCCTCCACCCGGCGCCTTCCCGGCTACGGCGTGGACTCTACCTTCTGGGACTCTCGGGGGTCGCTGGATGGGACCAAGCAGCCCTGCCTCGCTCGTTCAGCACCATGGGCCTGACGCCTCCGGTCGGACCCGAGTGGATCGCTGATTCGGGTGCCACCTACCACACCACACCTGACCCCGGTATACTTTTGTCGCTTCACTCTCCCTCTTCCTCTCTTCGTCCATTTATGGTCGCAAATGGTTCTTGTATTCCAGTCACGTCTGTGGGTACCGCCGGTGCTCATGGCTTCTTTCGTCTTTCTGATGTTCTTGTTGCTCCTTGTATAGTTCATAACCTTCTTTCTATTCGTCGTTTTACAGCTGACAATTCTTGTTCTGTGGAATTTGACTCTTCTGGTCTTATTGTAAAGGATTTGGCTTCCCGGCGTCCTCTGCTCCGATGTGACAGCACCGGGCCCCTTTACACCCTTCGCTTCCCGGCGGCTCCTTCGTCTTCTTCGCCGTCCGTTTTGTCAACTGCCTTCGCCGCTTCTACTTCCTCCACTACCTGGCACCGGCGCCTCGGCCATCCTGGACGTGATGCCCTGATACAGCTCAGTCGTAGCTCTAGTCTTCCATGTACTCGAGCTCATGATGAGCAACTGTGTCATGCGTGCCAATTGGGCCGACATATTCGTCTTCCTTTTTCTAGTTCTTCCCATGCGGTCCGCATTTTTGATCTTGTACATTGCGACCTATGGACGTCTCCTGTTCTGAATATTTCTAGTTATAAGTACTATCTTGTGGTTGTTGATGATTTTTCGCATTATTCGTGGACATTTCCTCTCCGTGCGAAGTCAGATACGTTTACCACGCTCCTTCACTTCTTTACTTGGGTGTTTACACAGTTCGGCCTCACCATCAAGGCTGTCCAGTGTGACAATGATCGCGAGTTTGATAACTCCACCTCCCGAGCCTTCTTCCTCTCTCACGGTGTTCAGTTGCGCATGTCTTGTCCATACACCTCTTCGCAGAATGACAAGGCTGAGCGGATGATTTGCACCACCAACGACACCGTGCGTACCCTTCTGTTTCAGGCCTCTCTTCCTGCTCGCTTCTGGGCTGAGGGCCTGCACACCTCCACCTACCTTCTTAACCGCCTTTCTTCCGCTGCCTGTCCCGCTCCCACACCTCACCACGCCCTCTTCGGTACCCCGTCTCGGTACGATCACCTCCGCGTGTTTGGGTGTGCGTGTTACCCCAACATCGCTGCCACTTCTTCTCACAAGCTGGACCCTCGCTCCACGCTCTGTGTCTTCCTCGGGTACTCCCCGGATCACAAGGGGTACCGGTGCTTTGACCTCACCTCCCGACAGGTTCTCATCTCTCGCCATGTGGTGTTCGATGAGTCCGTCTTTTCCTTTTCCAGCACTACCACCCCTCCGGTCCCTGACCCTCCCTCCCTGTTTCCCACTGACCCGGTGGTCCAGCCACCATTTTCGTGGTCTCCTGCAGGTACCGCTTCGCCGCGCGCCGGGCCAGCCATCTGTCCCGGATCCCTAACGGGTCCGGGCCCGTCGACCTCGGGCGCGGCCCCGTCCTCTCCGGTTGGTGCAGACCCGGGGCCTTCGTCCCCCGCTTCTGCCCCGGGGGGGTTGTGCCGGTCGCCGACGCCGGATCCCGTCCCGGCACCTGCCCCGGCACCTCCGTCGAGGTTCGCCGCGCCGGTACGGGTGTACCAGCGCCGGCCGTGGCCGCCGCTGCTCGCGGTCCCTTCTCCACCGGGGACACCGACACCACCGCAGCAGTCCCTGCCGGCTCGTGGTGCCCCGCCGGTCTACCACCCGCCGCTGCTTCACCGACACCCGCGGCATGTTCACTCGATGGTGACACGGCACGCGGCTGGCACACTGCCGCCTCGTGCCCTCGAGGCTTCGACCGGCGACGCGGTGGTCTCCCCGATACCCTCTTCCGTCCGCGACGCCCTGTTGGACTCTCACTGGCGCCGTGCGATGGAAGAGGAGTACGCCGCGCTACTCGCCAACCAGACGTGGGAGTTGGTGCCCCGGCCGTCAGGCTCCAACGTCGTCACCGGCAAGTGGATCTGGACCCACAAGCGCCGGGCCGATAGCTCTCTCGAGCGCTACAAGGCTCGATGGGTCCTTCGGGGTTTCACTCAGCGACCGGGCGTCGACTACGATGAGACCTTCAGCCCGGTGGTCAAGCCGGCCACCGTCTGTACCGTGTTCTCGCTGGCGCTTGCTCGGTCTTGGCCCGTCCACCAGCTGGACGTCAAGAACGCCTTCCTCCACGGCCTTCTTACCGGGACGGTGTACTGCAGTCAGCTGGCGGGGTTCGTCGATTCCACCCGTCCTGACATGGTCTGCCGGCTCAACAGGTCCCTCTACGGCCTCAAGCAGGCACCTCGGGCGTGGAACCACCGGTTTGCTGCCTTCTTGCTGACCCTAGGGTTCATGGAGGCCAAGTCTGATACGTCCCTGTTCGTCTACCACCATGGGGCTAACACTGCATACTTGCTACTCTATGTTGATGACATTGTTCTCACCGCCTCCAGCGAGCCACTTCTCCGCCGGATCATCGCCGCTCTCCAGCAGGAGTTCGCGATGAAGGATCTGGGTGAGCTCCACCACTTCCTCGGTGTCACTGTTGAGCACCGTCCTGCCGGGCTCCTCCTTCATCAGCGGCAGTACACTCGGGACATCCTGGAGCGGGCTGGGATGACTGACTGCAACCCTTGCTCCACTCCGGTCGACACTCAGGGCAAGCTGTCTGAGGTTGAGGGACCCCCGGTGGCCGATCCCACTGCGTACAGAAGTCTCGCCGGGGCCCTTCAGTACCTCACCTTCACCCGGCCAGACATCACCTATGCAGTTCAGCAGGTCTATCTTCATATGCATGACCCCCGGGAGCCTCACCTCACGGCTCTCAAGCGTCTCCTCCGCTACCTCCGGGGCACGCTCGACTACGGCCTCCTCCTCCACCGGGCCTCCTCCACCGACCTCGTCGTCTACACCGACGCTGACTAGGCGGGGTGTCCGGATACTCGCCGCTCCACCTACGGCTACGCCGTCTTCCTGGGCGGCAACCTGGTGTCTTGGTCGTCCAAGCGCCAGCCGGTGGTCTCCCGGTCCAGCGCCGAGGCGGAGTACCGCGCCGTTGCTAACGGCGTGGCGGAGGCCGTCTGGCTCAGGCAGCTGCTTGCTGAGTTGCACACTCCACCCTCCCGGAGCACACTGATCTACTGCGACAATGTCAGTGCGGTCTACCTCTCCACCAACCTCATCCAGCACCAGCGGACGAAGCATGTGGTGATCGACCTCCACTTTGTCCGTGATCGGGTGGCCATGGGCGAGGTGTGGGTCCTTCATGTTCCGACGACCTCCCAGTTCGCGGACATCTTCACCAAAGGCCTCCCGTCCTCGACCTTCGCCGAGTTTCGCTCCAGCCTCAACATCACCGGTGGCTAGTTGCGTCTGTGGGGGGTTGTGTGTGTTCTTTCTTGTTCAACCTCGAACTCCGCTGCGCCGGTAGTTCAGACTGCGGGGGGTGTTGGAGTATGTGTTTAGGCCCATGAGGCTAAGGCCCGTGTGGCCCATGTATGGAACCTATATAGCTACCCTTTTAGGGTTAGCTCTAATCAATAGAGAATCAATTCCTAACAGAATATGATGAACCACACGCTAGTACACTCTTTTATAGTTTTTTTCCTTGCTAGAATTTTGTTTTTGTGTGGTTGGTGGGCAAAACCTTTTGTGTTAGCTACTAATGTGTTATGGCTTTGTCAGGTGATCTATACATCAGCGATGTCCCTAGCAGGTGTTGATGCGCATGAATGTATCATGGTGGGTGATTCACTGCACCACGACATCAAAGGAGCAAATGCGTCAGGAATCGCATCAGCTTTCATTACTGGAGGGATTCATGCAGATGAACTTGGGCTTGGTGAATTTGGAGAAACTCCTGGGGAGGATGCCATCAATTCACTGTGCAGCAAGCATGGATCATATCCTTCTTATGTTTTACCTTCATTCACGTGGTAGAAACACGATCTAGATATTTTGTTTTAGGTGCACTGGAAAGTGATTTTAGGCAGATATTGTTATGGAAATGCCACACAAGGATCAAGCCGTTGGAGACTTGAGGTATCATTGTACTACTATTAATTTGATAGATAGAAGCTGGATGTATCTATGCTATGGCGTTGAGAGTTTGAGAAATAATGGATACAGGAAACAATAATCCAAATGAGGCATTGCTTATTTCAGTTCAGCACAGCAATCAGTATGTGATTACTGAATATATTTCAGGACAATCCAGCTAGGATGTCAATTTCCTTGTGATACTCTCATTTCGTTTCTCTAATCTTTCTAAAATGTGACCTAGCAGCTGAAAAAAGTGCTAATGTCAATTAAAGTTGTCTCGTTGCTATACGTGGCTGAACGCCTAAATTAAAAGACCAAGTTATACTTGAGCATATAAAAATATTAAAGTTCACTGTCTGCCAATCGAGTGTTTCATTTTTTGTGTGCATTGTTATGATGGTCTGCGTTTGAGAAAATGGTGCAAAAATAATGATCAACAAAAAGGTTGTTGCTATGAAGATAGTGAACTTTCTAGATCGTTTTTGCGGCTGATAAACCGTGATGCTGTTTTGTTGTGAGAGAAAAATAATGTATCATAGATGATAAGCCGAACAGGATCATGCTCATGCTTCGTGTTCTAGCATACTGATACAACTCTAACAAACTGTGACAGGTAGTGTTTGGATGGTGTAAAAGTTGGTGTAAAGTTTCTGTAGCACTTTTCGTTGTTATTTGGTAAAATTTATCCAATCATGGACTAACTAGGCTCAAAAGATTCGTCTCGACATTTACAGATAAACTGTGCAATTAGTTATTTTTTTACCTATATTTAATGCTCCATACATACGTCTAAAGATTTGATGTAACGGGGAATCTTGTAAAATTTTTAGAAGTTTGAAGGGATGTAAACACTGCCACAGTCTCGGTGCCGCTGATGTCAGACCGTCACCGGACACTAGTTCCGGACTTAATTAGCTTTTGCTATAGTTTGAACTTCTAGTTCCAGACTTATTATTGTATAGTTACAAAATGTGACAGTCTTGACATCTGTGAATCAAGTTTGAACCTCACGGTGTCGTGTCTTTGGCTATAAGCTTATTATTGTATAGTTTGAAGGCTTATGTATATTAATTTGGTATCTCTAACGGTTTATGAATTTGTATGACTTGTATATACATACATAGTTAAATTTCTGGTGAAAAACTGAGCTGGACAAAAATTTTTTATGTGGAGAATATGGTTGGACCTTTTTTTTTAGAAAAGAATCTGGTTGGACCTGAACTGGGCACAAGCATGATGGACTTGGTGTGCCAACGAGCCAGGCACGACATAGCCCAAGTCTTATTGGACTGTGCTTAGCATGTACTCTCTCCCTCTAGAAAAACATGAATTCTAGCACAATATCATAGTTTAGTATCTCAAGTTTAATTAATTATAGATAAAAAATATAGATATTTATGATATCAAATAAACACTATTAGATTCATTACGAAATATATTTTTATAATAAATTAATTTAGAGTCATAAATATGAATAATATTCACTAAAAATTTAGTTAAACGTAAACTATTTTTATCGGCACGGAACTCGTAGTTACATATTTTGTTGGACGGAGGGAGTACTAGGGCCTTGTTTAGATGCACTCTAAAAGTTAAAATTTTTTCACTCTCTCTCCATCACATCAATCTTTAGATCCATGCATGAAGTAGTAAATGTAGGTAAAAAATAACTAATTACACAGTTTAGTTGAAAATCACGAGATGAATCTTTTGAATCTAGTTGGTCCACGATTGGACAATATTTGCCAAATAAGACGAAAGTGGTACTATTCATCGGGTTGAAATTTTTTTGAAAAAAATATACTTTTCCTCCCCCAACTTTCACGAAAGTCTGCTTTTCCTCCCTCAACTTCAAAACCGGACAAACCACCTCCCTAACTTTTCAAACCGAGCATTTTACCTCCCTGGAGCGGTTTTGAAGGCGGTTTTGCTACAGTAAACGGTAGTTTTGCTACAGTGTCCATGTTTTTGTATTTTCTTTTTTTTTATTTATTTCGGCTGAATCTTTGAAAAATCATAGTAAATCACAAAAAAATCATAAAATGGAAAATCTAATTTTGTTGCACTTCACATGAGTAGATCTACACAGTAAACATATAATATGGTATGCTTTAGTACAAAGTTTTTGTTATGAATGTTTTGTCTTTTTCTTTTTTATTTATTTGGATGAATCTTTGAAAAATCATAGTAAATCACAGAAAAATCATAAAATAGAAAATCTAATTTTATTAGACTCCACATGAGTAGATCTACACAGTGAATATATAATATGGTTGCTTTAGTCCAACAAAATAATTATAGAAGCTGCAGCTATGAATTATTGCAATTAATTACAGAAAAAACATAAATCTAAAGCTACAACAAAAATTTTGTACTAAAGCATACCATATTATATGTTCACTGTATAGATATGCTCATGTGGAGTCTAACAAAATTAGATTTTTTATTTTATGATTTTTCTGTAATTTACTATGATTTTTCAAAGATTCAGCCGAAATAAATAAAAAAGAAAAAGGCAGAACCTTCGTAGCAAAAACTTTGTACTAAAGCATACCATATTATATATTCACTGTGTAGATCCACTCATGTGGAGTAGAACAAAATTGGATTTTTTATTTTATAATTTTTCTGTGATTTACTATGATTTTTCAAAGATTCAGCCGAAATAAATAAAAAAAGAAAAGACAAGCAAAACCACTTTTTACTGTAGCATACCACCGTTTACTGTAGCAAAACCGTCTTCAAAACCACTCCAGGAAGGTAAAATGCACGGTTTGAAAAGTTGAGGGAGGTGGTTTGTCTGGTTTTGAAGTTGAGGAAGGAAAGGCAGACTTTCGTAAAAATTGGAGGAGAAAAAATAGACTTTTTCTAATTTTTTTTCAATTTAAACGAGGCCTAGACACGGTAGACAGAAACAACACAGCTCGACAAGTCAGGCGGATCATGCCTTAGCAGGCCCGTGCTGTAGCGGGCCGGGCCGCCCGTTTGGCCACCTGACGCCACGCGTCCGAAATGGCTCCCCTCCCGAGTCCCGAGCCATCCCGCTCCCCGCGTTTGATTTCTTCCCTACGCGGCTACGCCATTCCTTCCCTGCTCCCACACCGACCCCCGCCCCCGGCACCAGCACGCGGTCGGCGGCCCCCGGCCCCGTCTCGCCTGCCCGCCGCCGCGCCGCCTGCCCCTCCCCACTCTGCTCGGTGGGCACCACGCCCTAAGCCCCATCTCGCCTGTCCGCTTGGTCGCCTGGACGCCACACCATCCCTGCCCCTCCCTGCTCCAGCAAGGTCGGCACCACGCCCCGCCCGGCCGCCACGCTGTCCCGGCGCCTGCTCGGTGGCGCATCCACCTTGGGAGCAGTTCGTTCTCCGCGGTGCCGTGAGTCCCCATCTCCCTATCAGCCGCCTCCCTCCCCTCCTCGCTGCCGCGACGCTCCCCTTGCGACACCACTGTCGAGCGGATCCAGCGCCCGCCACGCATGTCTCGTGCTGTCATTCGCAAGTAATCTGCACCTGCTGTACATCCGCTCTGAGCCTCTGACCCAGGTCCGTAAAGCGTTAATCACTGCCTACTGATTTGATTTTGGTATGTCCCTGTTGTGCAGTTGTGCTTACTTGGTGATTTGATACTATCCTGTGCATGCCTTTATCAGATTCTGGACTGAATGTTGTAGGCATATCTTCATCATTGTTATTCTAATGGATTTTCTGAGCAAAAACGAAGTGACACTTGATTGACATAACCTTTTTTCTTACAGAACGGACATTTGGATAACTGACATACATCTTACAGACTTTAGGTAGTCTTTACAGTGCTAATGCAATTTTGCTACCAAAATTTTGTTAAAAAAGGATTCCTAACTCAATTTAATGATGTATGCTCTTTTGTCAAACAAAATTCTTATTGTAAATTCCAACTACACCAAATTATTATAAAGTTGTTTAAAGTTTGTTAGAAAAGGATTCCTAACTCAATTTCTTGTTTGGTTGTTTTCTGCAAGATTTTCAATTTTTTGTTTTGGTTGTAGTGCCACTAATCTTACTCAAGTTGTTTAAAGTTTAAACCCCTTCTGAAGTAACGCATTGTATTGTAGCTTTGCTTCTTTTTACGCCATGAATTCTTGAAAATGCTTAGCTATAGGCATGTGGCAGCAGCATGCTGCAGGTGGAATATATAGATGTATGAAGTAACGTCTCTAGATTCATGCATTATAATGCATCCATGGCTCTCATCTCTAGATTGGTTTTGAGCTGATCGAATATATAATGCATGAATGCCAGTTGTCCTTAGCAAGTATATATCGTTTGAGTTGGACCATGTTTTTTCCTAGCGTATTTTTTCGCCTTTACATCAGCATCTTACTTTTTGTGTTTGTACTATCGCGACATGTTTATCAGGTATTATATATGATATTTTTAGAATAATAATTATTTTGTTTAAGTTCTATGTGCCTGTAGCAACACATGGGCTATTGCCTAGTAGAATTAAAAGCCTTTTAAGCAAAGCCTTGACAGCAATAGCATCAGTTGTGGTCTAGTATGAAATAACTACATTCAACCATGTATATAGTATACCTCCTTATTTGACCTCAAAATTTCAGGAAAATTCACCTCAGACTTGGAGGACTGAATGGAAGGGAAAGGGCTAGCTACATCATCTCGTTCTCCACTCCCCACGGTGCGGGGTTCAAAACATTTTCCCCAAAACTCTCTCCTCCCTCCGCTCTCCTCCACCCAAAACCGCCGCTCCCAGACCCACGTCTAGAAGCTTCTGGATCCATTTCCTGGTGCAGATGGAGCGGCTTGACTCCAAGTTCCACCAGAAGTACACCGCTCTCAAGGTACCGCAGGCCTCCCGCTTCTTCCTCCTCCTGTTTCTATAAGCCGGGCCACTGTGGTTTGACACTGCCTGCAATTATTGTTTTCCGGTTCAATCCCGCGTTGCAGAAGCGGAAGTTGCTGGACGAGGGGCTGGAGCGGAAGCGGGAGGCGGAGCTCAAGGAGCTTTACGATGGTATGAGTCCTGACTGAACCTATCTCTGGGCTGGACTCGATTTGGATGGGGCTATGGAAAGGAGGGTTTTGGGAGAAACCCACTTGTTATTTTCCCCCTGATTTGATTTTTTCCTTTTGTTTTGATTATGCAGCCATGAAAGATTGGACCAGCGAACTGAAGAAAGATAATGATGAGCTCAAAGAGAAGCTGTAAGATTGGGGTTTTGTTGTTTAGGGTGGAATTGGTGCCTATATCATTTCTTATATCCCTTATATTTTGTTTTATTTTTGGCTAATTTGATTTGATGATTCTAGGGCGGACAAGGAGGATGAGCTCGAGAAGGCCCGTCAGGAATTCCTTGAAGATATTCGTAGTAAGATTATATATTCAATCTCAAAGCTCCTTTCTCTTTTTAGTTGGACCTCTTTTAGCTTACTCATGGAATAGAAATTTGTGGTCCCCGTATGAGTGAGGATTCTGTTGGGGACCCCACCTATTTTTCATCTCTATAATACAATGAAACGCAGCTCTCCTGCGTTTTCAAAAAAAAAAAAAGAATAGAAATTTGTAGCCTGGCACATGTATGGAACTGATACGTGTCTTTGGGAAACTGGAGCAGTGATTAGTGGTGTGTCCCTGTTCGAATTTATTATTGATCAACATGCTTCACACCGCCTGAACCTGAACACGACAGTGTGCAGATCTAAATATCTAACTAATGATGAACATTGCAAATACTGTTTAAGTTTACATGTCATAGTTTGATCAGCTTTGGTTTCTTAAGCAATTTTCTTAGGTCGAAGTCTTATTACCTGTGACCATGTTTTTTCTTTTCTTTTTTTTTCCTGTCTAACTTGTCATGAGAAGTAGACATGAATTTGGTTAATCCTTTTGAGCTGGTTCCCCTTAATTATATGATTATATATATGTCGTGTTCACCGAAGTTGCTGGGTTGTTGAGAATGATGACACCCAAAACACAATTTGTGACAACCGGAAAACCAGAATTTAGAGAAAACTAGTTTTGCTTATCCTCAAGTTAGTTGCAGAAATCAAACAAAATTTCCAGAGAAACAAACAAACAGGTTTATTGGATCCACTTTCCAGTTTTCACAAAACTACAGATCCAAACAACCCCTAAATAATGTCTTTAACATCATTACAGAACAATTGAGGAAGGAAATATTTCAATAACTATGCCCTTGCTTGCCTCGATGGGCAAATACTTCAAACAGGGACTACCGGCTAAACTTGTGAATTAAAGCGAGTATATACTAGTTGGAGTACTGTCTATAAAATTGCCACAAGGATTTATGTTTCAAAAAGCTCAGGTCAGAGTGGACAACCTTATTGCATTGTGGACGCCAAAGGACATCTAAGGATTTTTTTTTGGTGAGACCTAGTTACAGACACGAGCGCACACTCACTCATATGATCACACGCACACACACCCTACCCCTATGAACACCTCCGAAGAACTGAGTTGGACCAGTAAATCTCGAGATTGACGAAGTCACCACAGGTGCCTCGCTGTCGACGGGCACGTCGCCTACCACCGAAAGAATAGCGCCGTTAAATCCTGAAATAAATCTAGGAAATGCGAGCACCCGTGTCAAGTCGGGGGCTTGAACCCGAGTGGGCAGGTTCAACCGCAAGGAACCCAACCAGCTGAGCTACGCTTAATTCGCAAAGGACATCTAAGTTTGATGAGTATCAACTGTACTGCTTTGCTGTACTGGATTGCTGGTTGTAGCTTATTAGCATATGATAAATTAAGAATATTTTATTCTGCGTACATTTTCCAAAACCAAACTGTTCTGTATTTTTTTGCAATATGGTCAAACAATTGGTCGATTTTGCATTCATAATTTTTCGAGTAATAGTTGGGAGGCCATTGAAATGTTACCTCTACTTTCTGCTATGGCCCGAAATTTGTTTTGACATCGTTACGGAAAAGTGCTACATTACCAAGAATTTAACACTATCTTTCCATCCTATTACAGTGCTGATGTGGTAATTTAATTCATAGTTTGCATCACCTGGTTAACAAATTGTGTTATGACAACATAATGCATCATGATTTGTGAGATGGAGTGGTCCTTTCGCATCAATTTTACTTTTAAGTTTCTCCCAACAGTTTTTTCCCTTGTCTTTATTTATTTGGTACCAACTAAGTTGGTTTAGGTGGCACAATACTTTCTCATTTCCATTTTTGATTTGTACAGCAAGGGACAGTGAAATTCTGAGGCTGAAGCAGCTCTTGGACGAGAAGGCTGAAAAAAACAATTCTACAGCTACTGGGTCTCCTGGCCTAACACCTGAAGCTATCGTAGAAAAATCAACTCCAATGTTACCGAAAAGAAAGACACCACTGTCCCATGGCAAGATAAAGAGGGTACAGTCGATTGAAAATGCTCCTCACAGTAGCCCCACAGAGGAATGTCAAGAGGTCAGCTTAGAAACCTCAGTAGTTCCTTTTCACGTACAAGTATGTGAGTGAGCTTTGTTTACTAATCCTTCTTGTGGCTTGAATTGATCTGATACTGCAGCTAGAATGCTCTAGAAGACATTCATGCATCTCGGGTTAGTGAAAACTTAATTTGATCTGTCACTACTTTGTTGTATGGCTTGGAATTAATTTAGCCTGTGTGAATGTTGATTCAGGGAATGGGACAAATGAAATTCCAAGTGCTCGTATGTTCCATTTGCTGCTTCAATCTTTAGTTCGCATGAAGATCTCAGTAAATGATGGAACAGAAATGTTTTCGGTTTCAGTCTGTCACGAAGCTAGTGGTACTTGCTCACACTGAATCTCATGTTCTTGTTCTACTGCAGCTCAGTATTAGCACAGCTATTATGCTTTAATATTTGTCATTCTTGCGGTGTTACCATCTTAGTGCGATTTTGTATGTTACTTTTTTCACGTTTCTTCTGACGGTTACATGTTACCAAAGTAGCGTCTTTCATATGTTTTTTCATTTCATTCCAGGATGTATTCACTCTCTAGTCAATAATATAAAGGAACTGATTATGATCCTTACAGAGCTTAAACTATTGCAGGTTACAGATTCACCCTGGCATGGTTAGAGAAACATGGTGAATGGTCGTATAAGCTCTCCTCGTTGGGCACCCTGGATAGGATAGCCGTCGATTGGATGAGGCAAGACATAAGATTCAGCACGAAAATGTGCCATATGTTCTTTCAGCGGATATCAAGTATCATAACAAAAGGGTGACAGTTGACAGCATGCTCTTCGCTTCAGCTAGCTATCTCAGTCTGCCTAAGGAACTTGAAAATGGAAGCCTGCCGATGTAAAAATGTTTTCCCGTTATGCTACTGTAGACCTGTGTCGAGCTGATTCGTGGGCGACAATTGTTGCCATGGCTTGTATTCATGTTTGGGGCCACCTAGGGCTACTGGCTACTGCCATTTGCATAAACTTGACAGGAAACGAGCTAGTTTTCCTTGTGGACTGTGTAAATGAAATTGTAGAATGGCGTGGAATGTGCTAAAAAAAAGTGACACTTTGGATGATCGCTACGGCAGCAGAGCGTAGGGATTTCCGCTAGTCGGTTAGTTTGGCTGTTTTCTCATACGAAATGTCTGCATAGTCTACAAATTGTTTTTATGAAACAAAATATCACCCTTTGTTCCAAATTATGTTGTTTTGGCTTTTATATGTACGTGTACCTGAAACTAGAAAAGCTAAAACGACTTGATTGATAATTTGGAGTGGATTGAGTAAAAGTTTTGAGTACATCAGAAGAGGAACGGCAACAAGTATTCAAGTACATGTGGTTTTCTTCTGGGTAACAAACACGCTGTGAATGGAGGTCATCTGAAAGACTGAAATTTCGTTGATCGCCCTAAATTCAAGCAGTCTTGTCGAAACAACAAGGGGGCGAAAACAAGTCCTGTAAAAATGAAGAACATCTGAACATTCAGAACTCAAAGAACAGTCACATATACCACCAGACTGGGAACCCAACCCAACGAAAGCATCCTGTCTTCTCCATCGACCCAAGCGAGATCAGTGCTTGTCCTCCTCCTCTACGCGGCGGGCTTGTAGAGCTTCTGCACTATCTTCCTGAACTCTGAACAACGAAGAACGAGGAAACGACAAAGCGAGATTCAGAACAAGAAACCGATGGATCGATCGCGGGATTCTTCATTCCTGATGAGAAGCGAAGCGAGATGGCGAATCGCGTACCTTCCTGGTTCGCCCAGAGCGCCGCCGCCTGCGTGTTGAGCGGCGAGTCGTTGTTCGGCTCTGCATACATAAATCCCGTCGGCGGTCAGAAACAAAACAAGGAGAACGCACGCAGCAGGAGGCCAGCAGCACACGAGATGGATGGGTCCCGTCGATCGAACAAAAGAAGGTTTGGTCGCGATCCGTTACCTCCGAGCAGGCTCTGGATGGAGAGGAGGACGGTGCGCACGTCGTAGGCGGAGGACCACTTGTCCTGGAGGATGTCGAGGCAGATGTTGCCGTGCGCGTCGATGTTAGGGTGGAAGCAGGGGGTGTCGAACCGCACCTGGGGCGGCTTGTACGGGTACTCGGCGGTGAAGACCAGCGCGAGGCGGTACGAGGTGCCCTCGTAGGGCGTCCCCGCGGAGCCCGCGATGGTGCCCACCCAGTGGAGCATGCTGTCCCCCTCCGGGTCCGGGAACGCCGACACGCCCGGGTCGCCGCCCATCATCAGCGCCATCAGCTCCGACTGCAGCCGCCGCACCACCGACTGGCCCTCCAAACCCTTCCCGGCCCCCGCCGCCGACGCCGACGGCTTCGGCGCGGATGCGGATGCGGATGCGGATGCCGCGGGGACGTTCCCGGTCTGCGCCTCCTGGTTCTCTCCCCGGGCCATGGCTGACGATCGAGTCGGTGCTTTCTCGTCGGCGGCGGGCGATTGAGGGGAGGCGGCGGCAAGAGATCCAGGATATATCAGAGCGGACGGGGTGATTGGCTGGGGATGGGAACGCTAGTCTCTTCTCCAGTTCTCCTCCTCTCTAGTGACCGTTGGGGGCGGCGGCGGCAGGCGCGTGGTTTTATGGCTATGGAAACGCTCCTGTGTACGTCCGCACGGACCGCACTCGCCCACGCCGCTCCCGTCGGTGTTGCCCGCTCGCTCTACTCGTGTGACAGACCCGTCCGGGTCCCCTCCCCCGCCCACCCGCGCCGACGACGTTACAGCAGTAGGTATTAGATATTTTCGAGCTGCGTTGCAAGTGTTTAATATTGCAAAAGTAGATTTAAATAATGACTATACACGTATATTTCAAGTATATGTTTAAAATATTTCATCTGTTCCAAACGAACGTCGCAAGTGTTTTGTCTGGATGCTATAAAAGTACATCTAGATGTTACATATACATGATGTTGCAAACATATGTTTCAAGTATTTTGAGGTGTTTCATACGCATATTAGCAAGTGTAACATCTGGATGTTGCATATGTTTGCAATGGTTTCTAAATGTTTTTCGGGTATTTTTTCAAGTGTTTCATACGTTTGTTTCTTCTGTCTTTTTTTTCTATGTTGCAACTGTTATATCTGATGTTTTAAAAGTAGATCGGGTGTTGCACACGGAATGCCCGTGGGAAGCGTGCCGCGGCGCGTGACTACTACTGGAGCGCTCTCTCACGAGCCCGACGCGCTAGGCGCTCATTCGCTCCTTGTGCGGCTAGCGTCCACACATCCGATCCAGACGCTAGCAAGTCCGTTATAGCTATGATCGTAGCGTTAGGTCAGTTTTAATGAAAGTCTCATCAGTTTCATTTGCATTTAATAAGCTATTGCATGAGTATTTTTTATGACGTGGCAACGTTTTGTAGAAGAGAGAATAAGTTGGTTTCATGGGGATGAAACTTTCTCGGCACAATTACCAACTTTTTATGACACATGAAATTAAATGCCTATGAAATCATAGAATGAAACTCTCCATTAAAAGTGGGTGTTTCTTTCATATTTTATTTCATTATATATGAGATGTCACTCTTGGAAACAACGTCACGAAACTCTCCACTGAAACTAGCCTTAGCATCTAAGCACAAAAGTTGCTTGTATGGCATCATATAACGATGACCTTAAGTAAATATAAAATGCAACATAGTACTACATAAATTTGTGTTGTTATGCACAATCAGCAACATTTTAGGAATTTCTAACACCACGTTTGGATACAGGTAACTAGGGAATTGACACCACGCTTTGACATATGTATTTAGCTTGAAACTAGGGAATTGGAATTACATATCTCCAATACCACGTGTTTGCGTGCCTTGGAATTGGATCTTGGTTAGCCCATGATTCCATAAGCTATTCCTAACTCCAACATGAAATGACACTCCCAATGCTCACCTGTAGAGCTCGACATTAGCCGAAATCAATAAGGCAAAGTAGGGGCGCGAAGGAGGTAGGGGACCCCCTCTGGCTGAGCCAAGTTTCTTCGTGACCTTCACATGCCACACACACCCCTTTCCCTGCCAAATTCTTATCAGGCGCACGTGCGCCGCAAACTCAAGTGGTGCACATGTCATCGGAACTAAGGAAGAAGGGGATGGTGCACTTCTGCTTGACAATCAATTGGGTCTTTCTGTTTTGCTTGAAAAAAAATCCCTTTTTGCTTCACAATATCTTTCCAATGTGAGGCATCCACTCTTCCACATTTGATCATTTCATTTATGTCCTTTTGTATGAATCAATTCACTGTTCCATTATGTTTACAAATCCTGCTTTATGTTGTTAGTGCTAGCTTCCATGTGGGTTCATCTTGGATGCATGTGTGGATTATTGTGTTTGCTCACATGACTTGTGTGAGACTAACATATTTGAATCATTGTTTTCCTTTTGTGTGATTAATAGCATATTTCCTTTCTGACATTGTATAGCTCTATAAATTCCACTCTAATGTTTATTTAGCAAAACCATTTTCTACTACTCAAAATTTCTGATAATCCCAATTAAGATGGATGGCTATGTAGCCATGGAGGTGCATACAAATGTAATGTAGGTCCGGAATCCTTGATATTGAACACACTATTTCCACTAGAGAAATCAAGGAGGGGCTCATCTACCGGCGCGGGCAACCGATGTAGTCTCGGCAGTAGGCAGAGCTCGGTAAGGCAACAATGAGGGTGGATCTCAGGCATTATAGAGTTTGTCGCAAGATTAGCGGGGCGAAGCAGCCACCGACACAAAAAGGGCACTCCTCGCACCAGTCTGAGGTGAGCCGTTGAGCGCGAGGGGGTGATCTGCAACCACCAATGTGGGGAGGACTAAGCACAACAAAGGACTAATGGCGGCGGGGCAAGGAGAGCCATGATTGTAGGCACGTGTAACGCACGACAGGACGGGTGGGGGAGTCACGCCTACCAGCAAGAGACGAGCGGTGGCGAAGCAGGCCACCAACATGTGACGAGCGGGAATCGGCCGTGTGCAGCTAAAGCGATGAGGTAGGGACGGGAGCAGAGCGATTGGTTAAAAATATTAACATGAATTACTATCTTGAGCCACACTACGTAGCTCGTGTGACTCAAATAGTATGCCACATGAATGTATTATCTCTTTTTTGAATAGTTGCATGTAACACCACGTGTTATTGCTAAGTCACCGTTCCGCTGATCACAACCAATTTTTTCTTATATCGGCCAATTTTTTATGTGGCAGCGGACTCATGAAAATTCAAATGAGAGCCCAATGAGTTTGCACGAAATTTAACAAGTGGCACGGCCGGTGAAATTGGATGTACTAGGCGCAGAGAAGAGGAGAACACGTGATGATAGTGATAATGGTATTTTGTGAGGCGTTAATTAGCATGAATGGTTTACGACTTGTATCTAACAATAACATAAGAAGAATTTTTTTTGAAGAGCATCAATATGATATTACTAATTGTTATATATGACTAATAATATAAACCGGTTATCTAAAATTTTGGATATCTATAAATTATTTTGTTTATTATCCGTAGCAACACGGCAAGTATCGACGTCGATTGTAGAAGTTTCCAGAAGTTTGCAGACACGCGCTCCCCCAAGACCCCAAAAGCCCAAATCCACGAGTCGTAGTCTAGTCTCTCCGTCCGCGCAAGTCGTCTCTCGTCGAGACGAGTCGCGTTCCTGTTCGCCGCCCCGCCGCCCATCTCCCAATCCGGACTCAGATCGACCCCTCCTCCTCGCGGTGAGTACCCTAGCTTTGCTCGGGCGGGTGGTTGTCGGAGACTTTTCGGAGTTCCAGGGGCGGTTCCTCACTGCGTCCCCGGGCTGGGCGGTCGAATCCAAATCTCGCCTGCTCGGCTGCTCTCCATTGGGTTCCTTCCGTTGGGTTAGGTTTTGCGTTCTCTGCCGCTGGGCACCCTGATAATCTTCTCGAATCCACTCGTCCGTGTTGCGATCAGGTTGAGGTTGAAGGGGACGGAACTAGAAGCCTACTGAAAGGTACAAGAGCTTGTCCAGACGCATAAGCATTTGGGTTATCTGTGTGTGGGGGTGTGGCGCCTGATCTGCGTATTCATTATCTTGCTTGATTGTGCAGGATGGCTGATGATGCTTCCCATGGGGCTAGTAGCTCGACTGTTAAACCTGCTGATGATCCAGAGTCTACCATCGAGATCAACATCAAGACCCTGGATTCACAAGTCCACAAACTTCGCGTGGAGAAGAATGTGAGAATCCTCCTGCCCCCTTCGCATTTTTGTTGTGTGTGTGTCTATCTGCTTATTTGCTGCTGAACTCTGTGTGGAGTGCTAGGAGCTATATCCATGACTCTGCATTGATTTGTGATCCTTTTAGTTAGGATTAGCCATTAGGTGTGCAAATGTTAGTGTGTGCATTAGGCAATGCTTCGGAAGAGCTAAGTGCTAACCGCCTCATTTCTAGGCGCCTGTTTCCGTTCTAAAAGAGAAGGTTGTTGAAGCTTTTAGTTAGCATTAGCCATTAGGTGTGCAGATGTTAATATGTGCGTTATGCAATGCTTCGGAAGAGCTAAGTGCTAACTGCCTCATTTTTAGGCGCCTGTTTCCGTTCTAAAAGAGAAGGTTGTTGAAGCGACTGGGGTTCCATTGGATCAGCAGCGCTTGATATTTAGAGGAAGAGTCTTGAAGGATGATCACCTCCTATCAGAATACCGTATCCTTTCTGTTTCTGCATCTTGTGTCATGGTTATGAAGTGTATACTTGATCCATCTGCATCTTTGTTTCACTTATCCTTTTGGTGAATCTACTGTGTAATAATACTCCCTCGGGCCAAGTTCGAGAGGCGCATGAGGTCTGAAAAAGTTTCCAAAATTTTCGGGCGCCTGAGCTGTTGGACGCAGTTTTCTCTAGGGGCCGACACGCTCGTCTTGTCGTTTCTTGCACAGAGTAATAAATGCATCCGATACTTGGCCTCCTTCCCAACTGTGCTTGCTCTCGTTTCTCACGGTTAGGACGTGTGGCAAGCAGCATGCAGATGTGAAACCGAAAGATTTTTGCTGCTGACAGGAAACGGATTAAGGGGAGTTATTAAGGATCCCTTTGGTCTCGGTGAAAATTACTTATATGTCTGTGAAACTTGGATGGAGGGAGTATTTGATTGCCTATTTCCTTGTTACCTTCTTTTGCCCCTATTTGCTTAATTATGTTCTGTGTTCAGTTAGTGATGGCATAATTTGTTTTTCTGCGCTGTAGATACTAAGGTTATGGCAATTTGATGAATCAGAAGAATTTCTTTTAAGTCGGTCCATAATTGGTTTTAATGCCTTTCTAAGTGGATTATCAGTTAATGTTACAATACCACATGCAACCCTATACACAGTGGCGGAGCGTGGGGACTAAATAAGCGGGGGCCAAATTGTTCAATAAGACTTAGTTGAAATGCATCATATTGTGCCATACGTCAATTACCAATCTATCATATTATTATAAGCATAGCAAAATATGTTTTCTCTTTACTTTCCATTTGTTGAACCTGTTTTCACATTGAATGCAGCAGCTTTACTATAGAATATACTAGATATTTACAGTAACAGAGAGAGGCAAGGGGGGGCCATGACCCAGTTTGGCCTCCATGAGGATCCGCCAGTGCCTATACATTCTGGGGTCTGTGCTAGATTAATGGTTTCCGTCAGTAGGTGGCTGGATATGCCATTTTGCAAAGGAACTTACCTTCACATTAAGTTCTATTCAAAATTTTCATTTTTGTATTTTTTTTAAATTTTCCCACTTGTATGATTTTAAAATGCTTTGTTGTGTCATTTACCTTCCCAATGAATTTGTTTCTCTCCATCCAAATTCCAAATTCTGTCACCTGTATCCTTAACAACCACAAGATTTGGAGGATGGATATACATTGCATCTGGTCGCTCGGCGTGCAGCAGAGGGCCATAATTCTTCTGGGGCTTCTGAGGGAAATACACATGCTAATGGTAAGTCATACTGTCGTTTTTGTGACAGCTGGCTACATGATCTATCCTGAACCACCAAGTTGTATATGCTTCCATGATTTGTTGCCTACTTGCCGCCTTATTCCGCATAGCTATCGTCAGAAAATTAAATAGACTTAGTTCTTTCAGCCTAAGGGCTGCGAAAAATTGCTAGTTATGTTAAGTAGTGTTAAAATAGTGAGTGCCTAGGTTGGTGCTAAATCTAATTGATCCTAGCCAGTGCTTAGGTTAATTATTACTCGAAGACATGGGCCTGAAAAAGGATTTATACTTTTCTTTTATGTGCAGTAAATGTTACTGGAAATGGAGGATTGTTGGATGATATTTCCAGGGTATGCTTCTCTCATTGTTGATTCTTTCTCCATGAAGTTATCTGATTGCATGGCTCTTGGCTACTTTGACATCTTTATACCTTTTTTTTTAAAAAAAATTGTTAAATCATCTTTGAAGAAACTACATATGTGACATGTTAAGGGGTTTGTGCTTTGTTCCAGACTTCTAACGTTTTGTATGTTGTTGAAATAAATACCAATTAATTGACTGGCCATACGGTACATGCCATATAATTCTTCTACTATTTGCAGAGTGTTCGGGATCTTCTGGGTTCCTTAGGTGTTGCAATGTCTGGTGGTGTCACTAACACGGCATTTTCGGTAACATGGCAGTTCTCAAGATCTAGAGGGGGTACCTTTGACCTAAGAATTAATTGTTTTATGGATGCTTTATCAGGTTCCTTTGACTACTGCGCCAGAAGGACCCAATAATGTGCCCGGAAGAGCTCAGCCAATGAACCCAGCGCAACCAGGATTCTCAGTTCTAAATCATCAAATACAAGTAACACAACTTCAGCCGCCAGGAGCCATTCCTCGCAATATGGTAGATATTTTGTGCTTTTTTGCTTTTCCTCCTGTATTTCAGTTTGTACAGCATTATCTTAACTTTAACCAATGATAACAGATTATTCCAGATTCTTTGACAACTCTGTCGGAGTACATGGATCGCATTGACCGAGTATTACAGAATAATGGTACCATTTTGTCTTATAGTTGGTTCATCCATTGCTTGCAACCAAAGATTTTTATATTCATTTTATGCTATAAATGAAGGTGCTCCACCATCCAGGGATTCACAAAGCCAGCAACAACAGACAGTGGATGATGCTAATGTCAACCCGAGATATCCAAGTCCTGATGTTTTGGCTTCAGTTATTGAGAGAGCCCAACAACTTCTTGGCGGCAGTGTAGCTTCTGCTCTTTCGGTATGTTACTTATCTTCTGTGGTTATGGTCTGTACCAGTTACCCCTGACTCTTTGAGAGTGATATATTGTTCATCTAAAATGTTTGCCTCCCTGGTTATGTTCTGCTAAATTTCCACTTCTGTTCTGGTGGTCACTGTAAACACATTTAGTATTATGGGTTGTCATATTTTGTGCAATTCTGTGAGAATCTAGATAAGATAAACTGAAGGACTAGTGAATTCTTGACCACCCTTAAACAGCAACCCTGGTGTATAGTCAGGGCATAAACTATGTTCTGGCTTCAAGGTGAAATTATCAATTCGCAAGCAACTTTTATAATATATAACGTCAGCTCACTGTTTATTGTTTATAATGCCTGCATGATTTCCTGAGTAGGCCTAAACCTTTTTTACATGTTGTGGCTTTTTCCCTTCTTGGATGCAAAGTTGCTGTTGAGCTGCGTGGTTCAGTTTTTAAATTTTAACACACTTTCAATACTCTGGATTTATGAACCAATAGATGCAAACTTTTCTTTGGATGTCTTCAAGTTGTTATTGAGGAACTCCTGAATTTGTGGATGCAGAATTTTCATTGAAAACATCTGTGCTTTTACGTACCTAATAATTTTCTGTTTCAGCACATTGCACAACGTATTCGGCAAGATGGTGGGACTGCAGATGCATCTCTTCGCCGTGAGATCCAAACTGAATCTGTTCAGCTAGGAATTTCGATGCAACATTTGGGTGCTATGTTTTTTGAGCTTGGTCGGACGATGATGATGCTCCGCACAGGGCTATCTCCTGTATGCATAATTTGTTTTTCCTTCATGTTATGTAACTAACTTTGTAGATGTCACCATATTGAAATATTTTAATTCTGCAGTCTGAGGCTTTTGTAAATTCTGGGCCTGCTGTTTATATAAACTCCACAGGACCAAACCCAATCATGGTTCAGGTGATAGTTGCTACACCTTTTTCATGCTAGTTTTTATGGTCAAGGGCGCTCATCAACACATTTTCTCTGTGCAGCCATCTTATCAAAACACCCCTCCTTTTGGTGTATCTAATATACCAGTTATGGGTGGAATTTCTGGTGCTTTTGGTATTGTTGATCCTTCTCGATCATCTGCTTTCGGTGATCCTTTTCGACGTGTGAATGTCCCAAGTAGTGGTAAGGTCACATTTCAATGCCTTTCAACTACTGGTTCCCTCTTGTTAGGGTCTTGAACTGGAGGTCCTCTGAAGAAACTGTCTCTGGAATTCTGTATTGGGTCGTTAGATAGGCATAAATTGTTTATAAAATCCAATTGCATCTTTACAGCATTGTTAAACTGCTTTTATTTCTTAATTATACTAGGTTATTATAATTTGTTTGAGATGCCAGATGTTTACATCTCCTATTTGCTATTCTAATATCATGAATTGGATACCTCATAAACCTTGTGTGACTGTGCGCTGGCATGATTGGACTAAAGTGTATACAATACTTATATTTGAAGTTCAAATTAGTGTTAGGTGCAGTATCTTTCAGATTTGACGTGTGTCATCAATGTACTTGCTAGATTAAATACTCTGTTCTCGAGTATCTTCTGGAATATCCTGGAGTTCATTTGCACATGGGTATTTATATTATTTTGCTAACTAGATCTTTGATTCTTCCACCTTTGTGTCTAGCTGGCTTCCCCTAACTAATATTTCTTCTCATTCCCAAACTTAGGTGCATCTGCAACAAGTGGTTCAGCTGCTGGTACTACCACAACTTCTGAAGGAGCTATCAACGGGAACCGCCAAGATGCGGCAAGAACTCAAGGAGGTAACACACCGGGTCACCCGGCTGCAACACGTGGATTGCCAACCAGAACAGTTGTTGCTGCTGTTCCAGCACGGTCCTCAGCCGAGGCTCCAAACCATGTCTTTAGTGTTATTCTGCCTGTTCAAGTGAGGGGCCAAGTTGCAGTGCCTAATCAGTCCTCTCAAGGTTCTCAAGCAGCAGTGGGCAATGGAGCTCAAGGAAATTCAACATCTGGTTTTCCACAAGCTTCTGTTGGTGGTGTTTCTGGTGTTCCTCCTATAGTGGCACAGGTAGCCAATGCATTGGCCGCGAATGCACCAAGCCAGGTTTCTTTATCTACACAAACATCAGCAGATCAGGGATTTCACCCGACCATAGACAGCAGAGCTGATGTTCTGAGTTCTTCAACACCAGCCACTACACCACCGCAGAATGATCCCTCAGGTTAGAATCATGGACAAACTTCATTTAAAAAAGTGCAACATCATGTGACTGAACCGGGTCTTTCGAATAGGGTGTTACGAGTTTTTTTGTAGACCTCTTAATGATATTCACCATTCCTGTTGTTAGGTATTTGTGGTTCCAGTTTGCCACCTCAAGACAGGAATACTTCAAATGTTCCCAGTCTTGACAGTATACAACAGCATCCACAGTTGGGAGATACTTGTGCAGATACAGCCGACTTACCAGGAGACGCCACAGCCACCAATACTCATGATGTTCCTTCGAACGCATCAGTAGAAAATTCTGCGCTGAAGAACAAATCCTCGGATGAAGTAGGTTCACAGCCCACTGAGCCTTCTGCAAGTGGCAGTGCTGAACCATTAGGTCTTGGCGGAGGTCTGATTCCAAAGGTATTAATTAGTGATTTTTAATTGTTTATTAGTCTATCAGGACTATCAGGATTCCGTTGTTTGGTCTTCATTTTTGTGTTTATTCTATTTGCCAAGTCACATATTTGGAGTTGTTTTATTTTACTATTGTTTGATTCTATCAGTAAGTTACATGTTTGGAGTTTGTTCTATGTTTCTATTGTTTAATTGCTTCTTTTAACAACACTTGTAGAAACGGAGCAGAGCAGTAAAGCCACCTGGGAGCACAACTGATCCTGGTAGGGATTCATTGTCAGTCAGCCAAAACCAAGATCCTATTTCAGTGGCCCAGCAGTTTCTGGAAGGCTTTGCTTCCCGAAATACTAACGCTAGCAGAAGCCATGCCCCCGCCTCTGGTCCTCCATCCTCTGTGCCACAGCCTACTGAAGTTCCTCCGAGAAGACAGGGTGGTGGACAACCTGATATTGGCAGCATGATATCTGGTATGCTCAACAACCCAGTTTTCAGCAACATATTGTCGAATGTTGCAACACAAGCAGGGGGCTCAAGTGCTGATTTGAGGAGCGTGATGGAAGGATTACAGAGCCCTGCTATTGTAGATACGATAAGCAGTATCGTGCAGAATGTGGATGAGCAAGACCTTGGGGCCATGCTTGGTTCAGGCAGGGGGCAAGGCGGCATGGATTTGTCAAGAATGTTGCAGCAAATGATGCCTGTTGTATCCCAGGCTCTTGGTGGAGCAGGGGGCCGTTCTGCTGGTGCAAATAGTAGACAATCTAGGTCATGGCCTCAGCACATTGACCGTGGAGAAGGAAATGTACCAGTTAGCAGTTCTCAGGTAAGCTATTCTGTGTAGTAGTAATCGCTTGTATTTGCATTTGTAATGTATATATGCTGCCTGTGCTGTGTGTTTGGTTTAGAGAGCAAATACTGTATGAATGGTTTACATTATTCTGCCATATTGATGTTCGATGTTCTGCTCAGTTATGAAAACCCTCTTTGGTCAGTATTACTTTCCATGGATGCTTTTGCATAATTGGATGTTAAGAGCCTAGAAAGGCTAATATGACACTAGGGCAAAATTATTGTGTGCTTCTGTAACTCTTCCTGTATGAATTTTAATTAGGCCTATCTAGTCTTGTAGGTATCTCACAGTTTTTTGCATTCCATGGCCAGATTGATCTCCACCAAGCTCGTCAAAGCATTGAACAGCATGAATCGCCAGAGAATATCTTCAGCTCTGTCCTTGAAACTGCTGCTCAGGCCTATGGCGAAGATGACAGCATTCAGGGAATGATCGAAGAGCTTTCCAGTGATCAAGAGCTTACCGATGTATGCTTTCCACACCGTTTCAGTTGCACAATCAATGTATAAATAAGTGTCTGGTTTCTGATGTTAGGCTTGCTAATGCTAAACTTGCCGCTTTTGTTAGGAATACTTGAAATTTTTGGTGGACCAAGTTCGGCAGAGGGTACAGTCAGAGTCGCAGTCCAGGAGCCCGCCTTGAAGAATTGGGCGGCAGGGTCGTGTAGCCAGCCATTCGCTGCAAATCTGCAATATTTATCGCTAACTTGGAAAAGACAACCAAAACTTGTTTGGGCGTTTTCATGATTATTAGGTGCCCGCTGTACATGTGGCGTTGTGATTTTCCGAGATGTTGTATTTGCGGTAGCATATTCCGTACTCTGGTTAAAACTGTTTTTGACAATTTTTCTAGTGGTACATACAGCGAGTTTTAAAGGTGCAGTGTACTGTTGAACTGTTTTTGACAATTTTGCTAGTGGTACTTAGAGCGAGTTTTAAAGGTGCAGTTGGTCTGAATTCTGTGCAGTTGGTCTGAATTCTGTGGATATTAATTGTTAATGTAGTGTCTGTGGTTGTCGTAGCGACTCTCCAATTGGGAGGTCCAGGCAAAGTTTGTTTCGCAGGTTTGCACTCTGCACCCCCGCCTCGCGTGCATTTTGCCGGAAATTTGGCGGGCTTCGGCGTGCGCCCGGCGGCCTGGAAACCAGCGGTTGCCCCATGAATCCCTGCAGCCCAAGAGTCTGTCTACAGAATAATCTGGTGTTTTAAAGGCGACGGCCACTCAGATTTTTTTTAAACCGTTGAACCAAGATCCAACGCGCCATCTCATTGTCTTTTACCTTTGTCTTTTGCCTTAAAACAACATTGTCTTTTACCTTTGGTCTCTACTCTATCAGTTCCACAGTTTCGTTCATGGTCATGGTAGTTTGCTAATGTGCTATAGATTTTATTGTTGTGTGCTTTGAGTATATAGAACGACAACAGTGGATATTTGCTTCACCGATGACCGATCTACGACAAAGAACATTGGTATCTACGGTATGCATCATTCATCATTCATATCATTGTAGACTGAAGATAGAAATGTAGTAACAAGTCTAGAAATCGAAATTTTGTTTGTGACCACAATATCCAATCAAGAAGATTCTTCTTTTCTTATACGCAGCAGTACTCCCCATTCTCCATTCCCAGAAAACATGATATCTTAGGATTCAAAAAAAAATCCCAAAAAAGCTAAGGCTGGGCCCCTAAAAACTTGATATTTTAGCTCTTGATGAAACTAGGTTGAGCATATATCTACTTGATATTATGATCTGCATTTCTCTATGCATTCCTTTTAATCGCGAGGTACTTAGATGACTTCTGAACAATAAAAGCTTTGTCATATATTTTTTGATGACTTCTGAACAATAAAATGACATAAATTTGCATTTTATCTTTGGATAAGCTCATGTACGGTGCAAAAATTCAAACAAATAAGTTACACTCAATTATTTTATGGTTGAAACTCTTCGACCGGCCCCCTATCGATAATTTCTGGCTCCGCCACTGGGCACCACTCGCGAGCATGTTTTCTGGTGCTGACCAGGGCACCAAACGTTCTGAGAGCGAGAGGCAGCCCCTCGCAGTTCTGGACGATGTCTCTGCCGATGGCTACCAGCTCCTTGCGCTCCTCCACTCCACTGCCAAACGCGTGCTTCGAGAAGAGCTTCCACGAGTCCCCCTCGCCCAGCTCCGCCAGCTCGTGCGGCGGGAGCGTGCCCATGATCTCGCCCACCCGCGTGCTCCGGCTCGTGACGACGACGACGCTCCCCGGCGCGCCGAAGCCGCAGCAGCACAGCAGCGGCCTCAGGTTGTCCACCCACCTGCTCTCGTCCTCGTTCCACACGTCGTCCACGTCCAGGACCAGCAGGAACCTCCTCCCGCCGATGGTTTTCTTGAGCCGGTGCACCAGCAGGTTCAGGTCGTCGGGCACGTCGCACCTTGCGTCCGCGGCCGCCTCGATGACGGACCTCAGGACGGCGTTGGTCCCGAACCGGCCGCCGCCGCCGTCCTCCTCGCCGCAGTCGCCGACCCAGTCCCACATCGCCAGGTCGAAGTGCTCCTGCACCCTGGCGTCGTTGAACACCATCCTGGCGAGCGCGGTCTTGCCCACGCCGGCGGCGCCCGTGACGGCCAGCACCTGCGCGTCCCGCTGGTCGCGCTGGTCCAGTAGCAGCTCCACCGTCGCCTCCACGTCGCCGTCCCGGCCCACCATCCACCCGGGGGGGTCGTACATCAGCGAGGTCGTCTGCCGGAACAAGGCCTCCGGCGCCTGCGCGGCGCGTCCAGCAGGCCGTTCTTGTACACCACCCGAACCACCGCCTGGACGCGCGTCAGCGCCCTCCGCACGTCCCTGGCCGCGGCAAGCCGGACCAAGGCCGGGTTCTGAAGGGTCAAATATCTCAGCGCCCTGCGCGCGCGCGCCGCCGGCGTCTGGGCCTGATGGTCGTCCTCGGACTCGCGGCGGCGGCGCTCGAAGCCGTCGAGGACGCCCTCGGCATACGCCGCGACTCTCCTGAAGTAGTCGATCCACGCCCTGACGGCGAGGCCCCACGCGCCCTCCGCCCCAGCTTTCGCCTCGGCGCGGGACAGGAAGGCCCGCCCAGTCATCAGCTCGAGCTCCAGGATGTTGCGGTCGAACTCCAGATCGTCGAAAAACGGCATGGTGGACGACGACGAAGGTAGCTTAATTATCGATCGTTTCAGGTTGCAGCAGGAGGCCGGATCAGTTTGTTTACGTTACGGCGAGGTCGATGAGTCCTGGCCGCCTCCTGGCTCTGGGTGGTAGCAGGCTACCCTTGGACTCCGGTGGCTGCGGCAGGGAGTCGCCGGCGATGGACAGGACGGGGCAGCGAAGCTACTTTTTGTAGATGGCAGCGCGACTCCGGCCGCTTCGTAGTCGGGTCGGACGGGCGTCCGACGTGCGCACGGTTTCCGTTTCCGGGCAGGAAACACTTCGCTTCGCAAAAGCAATGCCGAATAGAAGTAGGCCAGGAGCCGGGCCAGCCCACTAGGCGCACTGATAGCCCACGATCCCGGCATAGGCCTTGATCACGCCTGCATCTAAATGGGCTTTGGACCGCCAGTCAACAATCCAAGAGTGGGCCGTTTGAGAAACAAGGGAGGAGGAGAGGCCTTGACCACCCGCTGGCCGCTGCCCACCGTCACAATCGATCGAGTTGACTGGCCCCGTTGACTTGTTAGGCCCGCGCTCGCGCCTGAGTAATACACTAACCTGAGGATATATGTTGCTAAAAAAAGAACTAACCTCAGGATATATACTTTTTTTTGCGGAAAAACCTCAGGATATATACTAACGATAACACCAACTGGTCTGTGTGCAATATTAGCAGTTTGTCTTTGGTTAGCAAGGTCACTGATGTCCGCCTACTTTGCTTTTTAGTTTATAGGAAGTGCAAGATATATCGTATATCATATCCGTATGTTGCAAGGCAAATAAACACAGTTTGTCATTAGCATGCAGGCGACCACTCCAACTCAAGACAGTTTGATAGCCCATGGCCCCACGATCCCGGCACAGGCCTTGATCACGCCTGCAACGTGCTATATATCTTCGTAGGCGACCACTCCAGGCCAAATAAACACAGTTTGTCAAGATATCGAAAAATCACATCCACAACGGGGTGGGCGCATACCCTGTATCTCCCACAGTCCAAAGTGCTTTTATTATTCATGCTAGCTCCCACGGCTCCCACTGCCACACACCTGGCAGCGCGACCCTTCCTCGGCAGCGGTGACCCTCCCTCGGTGGCACCCTTTCCCTGGCGGCGGCGTCCCAGCATGCTGAAAGCTCTATGTTTGATGTTGGTAATTAGTGACAATACCCAAGTACTAATCATGTGCTTAAGATTGTATGTAGCAAAGGATGATTAGCACATAGCATGGTGAAGCATGATGATCAAGTGTGGATGATGAAGTGCTTACCATGGTGGTGAAGGAGGAACAAGGTGCAACCCTATGGAGCTCAAGGCAAAGGTATTTTGCTAGGATTTACTTTTGGTGATCAAGACACCTAGTGGGTGTGATAACGTTTAGGTTTAGTAGTCGTACTATGAAGAGGGGAAATGACGTATCATTTCATGTCCCGCATGTGCCTCTAGGTGACATTTCATTGAGCATATGTATTTGGATAGAGCTAATAACGCCTCGAAAAATGATTGTGAAAATGCTAACACACTTGCACATGACGATGATCACTTGGTGGTGTTAGCACATTTGCGATGGCGATGGTGTTTGAGTGGTAGAGAGGGTTTGGGGGCGGGATTCAGGCGTTTTCGAGGAGTTGAAACGCCTATTTTCCTTTACGCCGATGTCGAGATTTGAAGGCGATGTCACGTGGTGTTTCTCGAGCTAAAACATATGCTAAAATGATACACATACTTGATCTAGCTCATAAGTGAAAGGGTGAAACAAGTGGAGCAACAAAATCTCAAATTTTGCTCAAGTTGTGAGCGTCAGACGCTGGACCCGGGAGCGACAGACGCTGCCCAGGGCGTCTGTCGGCTTACCCTAACCGCGGTTCTAAGTGAGCACGCGACGGACGCGCTGGTGCTGCTGCGACAGACGCAGTGCGTTAGCATTCGTCGTGGCGACGTTGGCATGTGGAGAAGGAGCTCAGTAGCGACAAACGCGGCGCGCGTCTGGTGGTTCATCGTCGGACGCATTTGTCGATCGTTTTCGCGAAATGAAGCTTACTGGACAGCGTCTGTCGGCGCGATAGACGCCCGGGCATGCGAGCGATGTACGCATCTGACGTGTGTGGCGCGCGACCGTTAGATTTTAAACGCGTGGACACGTGGCGTTTCTCTGAGCGTTAGACGCCGGGTGCCGCGTCTGTCGCCTATGCGATAGACGCGTCTGTCGGTGTCGACAGCAGCCTAACGACTCTTTTTGAAGGGGTACGTTTATAAATACTTGGTGGCCGGCTCTTGGCTCTCACTCTTGGACTTTTGACATTCTCGTGAGCACATTGAGCTGAGCCAAAGCATTCCCTCTCATCCCCACTCATCTCTTTGCATTCAATTGCGATTCTTGAGTGAGATTGAGGGATTCAAGTGCATCGATCATTGATTTGCATCTAGAGGCACTTGAGGGATTGATTTGCTGCTGTTTTTCTTGTTACTCTTGGTGGTTGCCACCACCTAGACGGCTTGGAGCAGCTTGGAGGCGTGGCAAGTGTTGGTGATTGTTCTTGGCCACCTCCCATGATCTTGTGAGGGGTTTGCACCTTCCCCGGCGGAGTGCCGCAAGGTAGCATTAGTATATTGCTCGTGTCATTGCAACTCCTAACCATTTGGTAGGTTCTCGTGTTGCCTTTTGAGAGGCTCGGTGTGTGACCGATTAGCCACCGAACCACGTGGTTGAGGGGGACACAACGGGGACTAGCGTGCCGGCAAGCACGTGAACCTCGGGATAAATCTTTGTGTCATCACTTCTACATTGTGATTGATTGATCTCGGTGTTCGGTTATCTTGGAATTCATTGATCATCATTCTTGGTTGGTTCAATTCATCGCCCCTCGGTGAAACTCCTTTAACTCACACTTGCATTACTTTCATAGTTGTATCTTGCTAGTTTGTTTAGTGTAGCTAGAGTAGCTCTTTGCTTTGGTAGCTTGCTAGCTCTAGTTGTTTTTCTTCTTGCGGTTTGACTTGTGCGGTTGAGTGAAATATATTAGAATTGTCATTTGGATAGGTGGCTTGCAACACCCCATAGGCTAGGCAAAACTCGCTTCTCGCTATTTGTTATTTTGATAAACTTGTTTAGCATACTTTGTAGGAATTTTTATTAGGCTATTCACCCCCTCTAGCCATCAAGACCTTTCACGTGCATCGGCCGCAACCCTCCCCTAGCTCTGCCCCCTCTCTCCCAGCGGCGGTAACCCTCCCTGGACGGCACCCTCCCCCGGTGGTGCAATTCCCCCAGCGGCGGTGCCTCGGCGTGCACGGGCCTAGGCAACCCCTCCCCTGACACCGGTTCATCAAGTAGGGCCCTCTGTAAGGTCCTAAATGGCTAGGGGGTGAATAGCCTATTCAAAAATCTACAAGCTTCACTAGACAAGTGAGTTAGTAAAACAAACGGTGTAGCAATTCTAGCACTAGCTTAGTAAGCTATGCAAGCCACCTACACAAGTCTAGTTTAAGGCTAAACACTAACCACACCAACGACTAACTCTACTCCTAATCAAGAACAAAACTACACAAGCTCGAGACAAAGAATAACAAGCTACACAACTAGCTAGGTAAATAAGTAAGCAAAGGAGTGAGTTAGGATTGTTATACCGACGTTGATGAGTAGAGATATGTCCAATGAACCAATCAATCAACCCAATCACATACACAAGATGAAATCCTCAGCAAAGAGATGACACAAGATTTTTTACTGAGGTTCACTTGCTTTCCGGTAAGCTAGTCCTCGTTGTGGCGATGCACCCACTTGATGGATCGCGAGCTAATTGACTATCAAGAGTCAAACCCTCAGCGGGTGCCGCATATCCACTCACAAGATGAGGATCCTCCAAGCCATGAGCTCCACTAGAGTAGCCACTTCACGAACTCCCGCGGGGAAGGCTCAAGAACCCCTCACAATCACTTGGTGAGGATTGAAACAATCTCCAATTACGAGCTCAACACCACCGTTGCTCCAAGCCATCTAGGATGTCGAGAAACACCCAAGAGTAACAAGAAATCCGCAACCAACTCAAAGATCAAGTGCCACTAGATGCAAATCACTAAGCAATGCACTTGAATCTCACTCAATCTCACTAGAGTATACAACCAAACAAGGAGATGAGTGGAGGGGAAGTTCTCTAGCTCAAAGTATGTCTCAAGTGTTCAATGAGTCAAGAGAGAGGTCCCAAAACCGGCCAAACATGTATATATAGAGATACCCCTTCGAATAGAGTCGTTGGGCAAAAATTGGGGGCACCGGACGCTCTGACGCACAGGCATCGAACACACTTAGCAGCGTCCAGTGCACCAGATCTCGCCACGTGTCTCGTGCATTCAAAGTTCAACGGTCGTTTCAGCGAGCACCGGACGCGTCCGACGCCCAGCACTCAACGTCCGACGCCAAGCGTCCGATGCACTCCAGTAAGCATTCAAAGATGATTTTCGCTCATCGGACACGTCTGACGGTGGGTCAACGGACGCCACTGCGTCCGGTGCATACGAGAGTTCGAAGAGGCTGCTGTCGTCACAAAGCCACCGGACGCTGCACAGTGTTTAGCCAGTCCGATGCCAAAGTGTTAGACGCACCGATGACCACTTCGTCTGCGTGCGCCTCTGCAGTGAAAACACCGGACGCTGATGTCAGCGTCCGACGCTGCCGTAGCCAGCGTTCGATGAGTGTTTCTCACACTCCCACGACTTCGCCTTCGGTTCTCGCATCCGGCGTAATGGAAAAAAGACATTTCATTTTCATGAAAACGCCGAATCCCGCCTCGCAAGCTCAGCGGGAGGGAGAGAGGAACCCCAAACCCCTCTCTACCCCTCAAACTCCACCTCCTTTGCAAATGTGCCAACACTACCATGTGTATATCACCATGTGCAAGTGTGTTAGCATTTTCACAATCATTTTCTCAAAGAAGTTAGCACCACACTAGATCCTAAATGCATATGCTCAAGGATATGGACCTAATAGCACTTGATTCATGAGATGACCGTGATTGCCCCTCTTGATAGTCTACCATCAATCCTAAACCTGGTCAATCACTTCTCTACTCATCTAGAGACCGGCAAAAGAAAATCCTACCATTATACCTTTGCCTTGATCATCTCATTCCATGTCCATCACCATTATCTCATGCTCCTTCTCCTTCATCACTTGTGTTGCTATGCCTAACTCAAATCACTTGACACAATGGCATTAGCAACTTGGTGTCATTAATTACCAAAACCAAACTTGGGCTTTCACCCTCCCCGGTGCGCAGTTGCTCCTCCTCCCAACACGGCACGCCACGGTGGAGCCCCGACATATTTTTGGTAGACTTACACAAATCATAGAGCAAAGTGAGCCGTAGGATAAGGGGTGCGCCCCCTGTGGAAATTGCAAGTTGGTCAAGGTATGTCGTCGATTATATCTGTCTCCTTACTACCACTCTCATGGTTTCCAATCTGCTGCCACCTCCTGTGGTGGCTGCCAGCTCCAACAACATGGCCACATCGATGATCGAAGGTTTCGAGCTAGGCTGCATCCACAAGTGCAGCGATGTAGACGTTCCCTACCCATTGGCAACGACAAGTGCTGTTCTTGCTAGGGCCAGTTCAGCCTCACATGCGATGAGACCTTTGATCCTCCAAGACTGCTATACAAGGGCGACATCCGGATCCTCAACATCTCGTTGGAAGTCGGTGAGATGCACGTCGTTAGCCCAGTTTCATATGTCTACTACAACTCATCCCATAGAGTCGATTCATTGTCATACCGCGTCCATTACTTCTTTGAAAACCAATTTTGGAAGGTATGTCCAATTCTGGAAGGTATGTCACGATCAGTGACAGGAAGTAGGGGGGCAAAAGCCCCCCCTATGTTTAGAGTACTGCTTCAGTTATTTTGAGTTGGTCAAGGATGATGCTAATCTTTACGGGCAACAAAATAGCTCATCCGATGAATGTTGTCCAAAAAAATATATACTGCGATATACTGATATGACTAAGGATGAAAACGGTCGGAAACGGTCGAAAACGGACTTACGATATAGAAAAACGAAAGCGGTCGGTTCGGAATATTTCTACATTTAGCAATTAAAGAGTACAAAAAATGGTTAAAAATGGTTGTGAAACCAATTGAAACTGACAATTTTTCATGTTAAAAAACGGTTCATAATATAGAAAACGAAAACGGTCAATTCGAAATATTTCTGTTCCGTTTTCATCCCTAGATATGACATAACCCATTCGAACAAGGTGGTGACATTACCAGTAGGGATGAAAACGGACGGAAAAACCCTATTTCTACTTCCGTTTCTATATTTTTTTGGCGGAAACGGGAGCGGGTTCGGAAAATGCGGGTTCGAAAACGGAATCGGAATATGCGGACATACGAAAACGGACAAATACGGATGGAGAGCCAGAAAATTAAATTAAGATCACATAATCTAATATTATCAAACTATACATATATAAAGTCATGTAATAATATATACAAAGTTTAATATTCATTTACATGCTATGTACGTGAACATAACATGCATATTTGGTGATTCGTAGTTATATTAACATAACATAAGGACATGTAATTATTAAACATGTTGAGCATAGATTGAAAACGGGATAAATACATGTCTATTCCGTATTAAAACGGGATTACTCGGAAACAAACGGAAAACACCATTTTCTACTTCCGCAAATACGAAAACGGAATCTCACAAATATGGAAACAGACGGGAAAATGTAGAAAACGGAATGGGACGGTACGGGAAAAATTCCGTCCGTTTTCATCCCTAATTACCAGATTGTGTCTGCCCATCCGTATTCACCTGATCAAATTGTAGTGGATCGGTGATGGAGAACCCAGTTGTTAGGCTACCATGGCTGAAAATGACGTGGTACTCGCAGGACACATTGGCACTACAACCCAGTATTTTTATCCCATAGGTGGCCACACAAAATCATCCTTGATCGCACGATATCGTGCTCCCGCTTGAGGATGCCTTGGGGTCAGAACATCAAGTGAAACTACACAGGAGATGAAGTTAACTATTCCACGTCAAAATGGACACAATTGAATTAATTTGTAGTTTGAGACCCAACAAAGAAAAAGTGGGAAATGGTTACCCAGAGTCCACTATAGTGGGGGCATTTTTTTTTATAGGAGATGAAGTTAACTGATAGGATATCACTGCCAGTGTCGACCTGGACGTGGTAGCGTTTTCGGTGGCATTCCGGTCTTGATCTCCGTGAAGTACAACTTGCGCGCGCCCGGACCGGCCCAATAATCTCAACAACGTAACCAAATCAAGCACTCACAGGGAAATCTTGATCTATAATTTCTATAACTTGTGATAGATTACAGATTTTTAACCCCTTGACCAGCAAGTATTCCAAGATCATTTAATTTACAACATATCATAAGACTATCAATGTTGCACCGGATGTGTTACTGCTGCAGGTCTTAGCCGTTCCCTGGGAGGAACGTGCTATATATCTTCGTAGCTAGGCGATCACTCCATGCCAAATGAACACAGTTTGGCAAGATATATCGTCGATCATATCTGTCTGTTGCAAGCCAATTAACCACAGTTTGTCATTAACATGCAGGCGAGCACTCCAGGTCCAAGGCAGATGATCGATGGAGTCCTGCGTCGTACCTACGTCGACGACGGTGCAAATGAGCAAATTAAAGCCGGACAGGACACCACCGTCCAACGGTGGTGGCCATATATATATATTATGGGCCTGTTTAGTTGGCAAAAAGAGCCAAAAAGTTTGCGCAGTATCTGTCACATCGAATTTTTGGACGCATGCATGGAGCATTAAATGTAGGTAAAAAAATAACTAATTGCACAGTTTGTCTGTAAATGTCGAGACGAATCTTTTGAGCTTAGTTAGTCCATGATTGAATAAATTTTGCCAAATAACAACAAAAAATGCTACAGGAATTTACCCAAAAAAAATCGTCATCTAAACAGACCCATAGCAACGCCACTAGCGGGCGGTCAACGGCGAACCACCACAGGCAGCCGGCGCCGAACGCAGGCCGCGCAGTTTCGTCATCATCCCCGGCTGATGGCAGTTGGTGCAGTTGAAGCCTCCAATGTACTAACTCCACGGTTTTCTGGGCGACCTAGGTTTCTACTTCTCTCTCCCCGATCTCTCTTGTTCCTGCCTTGATCTCGTCTGGATCTCAGGGTTTGAGTCCACTTTCCCTTTCTCCATTCGCGTCCACAGTCATATTCTCTGTCTTCAGAGCCTAAACCACAATCTGCTAGCTATAGTTTGTCGCCAGGTGTTCCAGTTTAGGGCGGCAGCACCTTGCCGCCCCCGTGCTGGGATCCATGGACAAAGTGGAGGATCTGTTGAAGGGTTTGTAGCTGTCCGATGCGGAGAGAAAGAAGGTGCACATCGGATCGGGATCAAGTTCGTCAGGGAAGGTGGGTGCAACCCCACAGAAGGCGTTCGGGAAGCTGCTGTCCGAGAGGGCGATTCATCCGGAGGTGATTGAGCAGGCTGTAGGATGGATTTGGTGTCCGGTGAGAGGAATCGAGTGCAAGGATTTGGGCGACGACTTTTTCCTCTTCACCTTCGGTCAGGCGGCGGGGAAGCGGAGGGCTTTGGAGGAGGGTCCATGGATGGTGTCGCACGAGCTTCTGGTAGTGGCGGACTTTGATGGTTCCAAAACCCTTGATGAAATTGAATTTGCCTCTATCCCAATATGGGTTAGGGTTGCGAACTTACCTATTTGGCCTGATGAACTGCTCTACTGCCCAAGCCATAGGAGATGAGGTGGGGGAGTTTATGGAGTTGGAAGCGGAAGCTGAACAACATGAGGTCTTGGCCGGAAGGTATCTGCGTGTGAAGGTGAGGCTGGATATACGCAAACCATTGATGCGTGGTGTTACTCTTGACTTAGGCGAGGGGGAGGAAGGTAGATGGTGCCCACTTTCTTATGAGTATCTTCCCGAGTTCTGCTATTGCTGTTGTATCATTGGACACACAGACAAATCTTGCCAGATGAATGTTGGGAAGAAGGCGGTGAAAGCTTTTGGCAGAGAGCTACGTTATATTCCTCCAAAGAGGAGACCTGGGGGCAAATGGGGCAGGCTGAGGGCATGGAGGAGCTTTGAACAGGGAGGAAGTGGCCGTGTTGGTGGGGGAAGCGGTGGTACTTGGTCAGAGAGTCGGAGCAACGGGGCACGAACCAGAAGTGACGTTCCCTCGTGGAGGAAGTCCCTGGAGAGGATTGCGTGGAAGCAGCAGGTAAAGGGGCATGAGGAAGAGGATGAGGACAATAACCCAATGAAGGATGCGAGAAAGGAGGGATCGCCATCTTCTAGCGATTTGCCGGCAAAGGAGCAGCTTTTCTCGTCGGCAGTGTCTGAGGGACGCAAGAAAGGTGTGGCTGGTGACGTGAACAGTATCATGCAGGGCATGCACATGTCCAACTCGTCAGGGAAGGAGGGGGCCAATTTGACGGGTCTAGTGGAGGCATCTAAGAATGTTGAGCAGGCAGTGAAGCAGAGGGGGAAACGGTCCTATAGGAGGATGCGGAAGGAAAAGGAGAGTAATCCGCGTGGAACTTCGGTGTTGGAGTCTGGTAGGAAACGTGGAGTGGAGGATCCGATGGAGCTAGATCCTGATTTGGCACTGAAGAAGGCAAGGAAAGTTGAGAAGCGTGGGTGTAGTCCGGTGTCTAAAGATTTGAAAGCGGGGCTGTCGGAACAGCTCCACGGAACCCAATGAAGATTATAGCGTGGAACTGCCGGGGGTTGGGGAACGGCCCGGCTGTGCGTGGCCTTCTGGATGTCCAGAGGCAGGAGGACCCCGACATCTTGTTTCTGTCCGAAACTAAGATGGATAAAGACAAGGTGCAAGGTTTTAGGTGGAAGTTGGGGCTAACAAATTGTATGGCGAAAAGCTGTGAGGGGAAGAGTGGTGGTCTCGAAGTTTTTTGGTGCAAGGAGATCAATTTGCACATCCGTGCAATCTCTCGGTTGTACATAGATGCAGATGTCACTGAGGAGGATGGTTTTGTGTGGCAGCTTACTGGGTTTTATGGGGAACCCAGCTCGGAGAAGAAGGAGGTGTCTTGGTGAGTGCTGCGAACTTTGAATGTGGCGCGTAGGAGACCGTGGCTATGTTTGGGAGATTTTAACGAGATTCTTTTCAGTTGTGAGAAGGAAGGTGGCGCACCTCGTTCCCAAACTTGCATGGACAAATTTCGGGAGGCGCTGGAGGATTGTGCTTTGCATGATCTTGGTTTTGAAGGTGATGTGTTTACGTGGAGGAATAATAGCCATGATTCTAAATATTACATACGGGAGTGCTTAGACCGTGCTGTGGCGGATGGTGATTGGATGGGGAGATTCTTGGGCTACAAGGTGATACATGGTGAACCACGGCACTCTGATCATAGGCCAGTAATTGTAGTGACTGAGGAGAGGCAGGGAGGGGATCACCAGCCAGCTAATTCTTTTCGTTTCGAAGCTAGCTGGGTGGAAGAGGAGCAGTGCGCGTCTCTGGTGGAAAACGCCTGGAAGCTTGCTTCACAGGTGCGGGGTGGGCGTGTGGTGGATGCGGTGAAGGAAGTAGCAGTGGAGTTAGGAGAATGGAGTCGAAATATCCTTGGTGACTTGGAGAAAAGGATCAAATGGGCAAGGAAGAGGCTGGAGCTCTGTAGGAGGCAGCCGATCTCTAGCACCTCGGTGGGTCGGGAAGAGGTCTTGAAATACAAGTTGGAGAAATTGGAGGAGCAGTGTCATTTGTACTAGAAACAAAGGGCACATGCAAGTTGGCTGGAGAGAGGTGACCGCAATACAAAATATTTCCATCAGTATGCCTCTGAATGGAGAAGAAGAAGTCGTATTCACAGATTAGTGACGGATGATGGTGTGGTCATGGAGCAGGAGGCGGAGAAGCGGGCGCTCGTCACTAACTATTATAATAATTTGTTCCAGTCTAATGCAGGAAATCGACTGGATGAACTAATGCAATATGTACAGCCGAAAGTCTCTACTGAAATGAATGAGGCATTGATCAAGGAGTTTACTGCTGAGGAAATTAAACTGGGGCTGGACAGCATTGGCGATCTTATAAGAAGTACTGGGATATATGTGGTGATGATATTATTAGGGAGGTGAAACATTTCTTAGAGGGGGTGCAATGCCTGGAAAAATGGAATGAAACAATTGTTGTGCTGATTCCAAAAGTAATGAAACCAGAAAAACTCAAGGATTTGCGACCTATTAGTCTCTGCAATGTGATATACAAAGTTGCATCCAAAGTCCTGACAAACTGGCTGAAGGTGATACTCCCAGATATTATAGCTCCCAATCAAAGTGCCTTTGTACCTGGAAGATTAATTAAGGATAATGTGTTAATTGCCTACGAGATGTCTCATTATTTGCAGAATAAGAGATGGGGTGCAGAGGGGTATGCTGCGCTCAAACTAGATATGAGGAAAGCATATGATCATGTGGAATGGTCCTTTTTGGAAAAAAATGATGTCTAAGATGGGTTTCCATACGAGGTGGTCTGAGCTGATTATGAAGTGTATTTCTACAGTGTCTTACCGTATCAAGGTCAATGGGGAGCTTACAGATGAGATAGTGCCAAAAAGGGGGCTGAGGCAAGGGGATCCGCTATCCCCCTATCTTTTCTTGATTTGTGCCGAAGGTTTTTCAACACTGTTGAATGCAGCTGAAGAGAGAGGTTTGCTGGAAGGGGTGACTATTTGCAATAATGCACCGAGTATTTCTCACTTATTGTTCGCTGATGATTCATTGCTTCTCTTAAAAGTAAATGATGAGAGTGCACATCATCTGCGAAACATACTACAACTCTATGAGAATTGTTTCGGGGCAAATTATCAACAAGGAAAAGTCATCCATTATGTTTAGCAGGAACACCAGTGGGGCTGCCAAGCAAAGTTTCATGGAGATTATGGACATCCCACAGGAAGCTGTGAATGAAAAATATTTGGGCCTTCCAGTATATATGGGGCGGTCAAAGAAGAAGACTTTTGAATATCTGAAAGACAGAGTGTGGAGAAAGATTCAAGGTTGGAAAGAAAAACTTCTCTTTAGGGCGGGGAAGGAAATTCTTGTCAAGGCCATTGCCCAAGCCATTCCAACATATGCAATGTCATGTTTCGATCTTACCAAATCTTTGTGTGATGACATTAGTACTCTAATCAACAAATTTTGGTGGGCACAGCAGGCAAAAGAAAATGCATTGGCTGTCCTGGGAATTACTTTGTTGCCGAAAGGACAAGGGTGGCCTTGGTTACCGTGATCTCCACTTGTTCAACCTTGCAATGCTTGCTCGGCAAGCTTGGAGGCTAGTCATGGCCCCTGATTCGTTGTGTGCTCGTCTCTTGTTGGTAAGGTACTGTCCGGATGGGGACCTCATGGCTGCACAAGAAGGACCGGGCATTTCCTATTCTTGGCGTAGTATCATTAGGGGAATCCAGGCCCTGAAGAAAGGTATCATTTGGAGGGTGGGAGACGGTGAACAATTCGCATTTGGGATGATCCTTGGATCCCACGAGGTCAGACACGGCGGCCGATCACTCCAAGAGGTGCTGTCCTACTGACAAAAGTCTCGGAACTCATTGATCCTGGTATAGGTTCTTGGGATGTCCAACTGCTAAACGATATTTTCTGGGAAGAAGATGTTAAAGAAATCATGGCAATTCCAGTAAGAACAAATCAGGATGACTTTGTTGCTTGGCACTTTGATAACAAAGGCACTTTCTCAGTCAAATCGGCATACCATGTCTTGCATGATGTCCGGGAATATGAAGCCACAAGGCAACAGGGGAGTTCTTCTTCCTCTGGTCCTGGATCGGCGAAGGGTTTCAAGTGGAAGAGAGTTTGGCACTTGACATGTCCCCCAAAAATTAAACAATTTGTTTGGAGGCTCACGCGCAACAGTTTGGCACTGAAGATGAATATCAAACGCCGGGGATTACGGACTGACACACTTTGCCCAGTCTGTAAGCGTCTTGATGAGGATGTAGGTCATTGTTTACTGAAGTGTAAATTTGTGCGAAAATGTTGGCAAGAACTAGGCCTAGAGCAGGAGAGATTGGAGCTGACGGAGATGCATTCAGTCCATGATATGATTGAGAGAATTCTGGATATGCCTGATGAGAAGCGCTACAAATTTTCATTCTGCTATGGCGATGGTGGAACGCACGAAACAAGGCCAATGTTGGGGAGGCGCTGGACACTACGCAGATGATTACTGCAGCTGTGATTCGATTGATGAATGAATTACAGAAACAACCATCAGCTATCATCATGCAACAAAACAGGATGCCAATCGCATGGTCACCTCCCCCGGAAGTAATACTGAAGGTGAATACTAATGGGGCTTTTGTTCAGAGTACCAAACAGGGCAGCTGGGGCTTTGTTTTCTGTGATCACTCGGGTGATATGGTCTTAGTAGGAGCCGGCAATTTAGCTGGGACTCAGGATGCCTTGATGACTGAAGCTACAACATGTTGGAAGGTCATCGAGGTGGCAGTAGCACATGGCATTTCTCGATTGCAATTGGAAACGGATTCAGTCCTGGTGCGGGATGCTATTCAGTCCACATCACTGGACCAAACCTCATCGGGGGTGATTTTCAGAGATATTCGGGCTATGATTAGAGAGCACTTTTATCTCTTTGAATGTTTTTATGTTCCAAGAATTTGTAACTCGTCTGCGCATGAGATAGCTGCTTTAGGGTTGAACCAAAGTTCAGGTTCGGAATTTGTTTGGGAATATCCGATTCCTGGGTTTGTAAGCAGTCAAGTTGCCGGCATTTTAGCCAGGCATGAAGTTAATTGAAAGGCCCGAGAGCCAAGTTTCAAAAAAAAAAGAATTGTTGTTGTCGATGAAAAACCGCGGAGCGCAGAGGCAAAGGTTTGGTTAATTTGGTCGGGGGAAAAGTCTACTTAACCCCCTGAACTATTAGCTAGTGTCTAACCTATACTCCCAACTGTTTTACACCCTGAACTTTTCAAAACCGTTCAAATTACACCCCGGAGCAGTTTTGGACGGCGATTTTGCTACAGTAACCATAGTTTTGCTACAGTAACAGCCGTTTTGACTTTTCTTTTTCTATTTATTTCTGCTGAATCTTTGAAAAATCATATCAAATCACAGAAAAATCATAAAATAGAAAATGTAATTTTGTTGGACTCCACATGAGTAGATTTACACAATGAATATATAATATAGTATGCTTTAGTACAAATTTTTTTCTGTAGCTTTAAATTAGTTAGAAAATCAAATTTTATCTGTAATTAATTGGAATAATTCATAGCTACAGCTTCTATGGTCCAATTGTGGTGAAATTTTTATGATGGAGTTATTATTATATGCTTGAACTATAGTAAAAATTTTATACTCATTGATCATATATAACTTAGTTATAGATTTATTTAGGTTTATGTTTAGGTTTATGCTTGTTAAATATAAATAAATCTATAACTAAATTATACATGATCCAATCAGTATGAAATTTTTACTACAGTTCAAGCATACAATAATTAGTTCACTATAAAAATTTAACCACAATTGGACCATAAAAGCTGTAGCTATGAATTATTCCAATTAATTACAAACAAAATTTGATTTTCTAACTAATTTAAAGCTACAGAAAAAATTTGTACTAAAGCATACTATATTATATGTTCATTGTGTAGATCTACTCATGTGGAGTCCAACAAAATTAGATTTTATATTTTATGATTTTTCTGTGATTTACTGTGATTTTTCAAAGATTCAGCGGAAATAAATAGAAAAAGAAAAAGTCAAAACGACGTCACTGTAGCAAAAACCATAGTTACTGTAGCAAAACCGTCGTCCAAAACCGGCTCAGGGTGTAATTTGAACGGTTTTGAAAAGTTTAGGGTGTAAAACAGACGGATTTATAGTTAGGGGTGTACGCTAGCTGATAGTTCAGGGGTTAAGTAAACTTTTTTCATTTGGTCGGCTAGATTGATTGACGATCGTTGTGTGTTTACTCGCTACTCCTATATTTGTTTGATTGATTGATTGCTTGTTTCTGATGACGGCGACGTAGTACGTCCGATGCATGCATCTCATCTCATTATTCTCATCAGACCAACGCCGCATATCCCCTGCTCTCTCTCTCATGCATGCACGTAACTAACTAGCTAAGCATTAGTTAAGCCACACCTGTGTGTTTTCTAGGTGGTCCAAGGCAGATTCTCCTTTGGCTAGTTTTAATTAAGGCCTGAGTTTGATTCTCGATCGGCTGCCCGTCACGAGTTGACTGATTGTCTGATGACGACGAGTCCGTTGACGTACTTGTTAGGCCGTCGCGCGCTAGCTTCACGTACTCATCACAGTGTCAATGGGAGCAGTGCTAGGATCTTCTTATTAGAAGTAATCTCTTGTAAAGTGAACCAGGCACCCGTAGATGCATGTGAGCATGTGCAGGCGCTGCTAGTAGGACGTACATGCAGCGACAAGCAGTCGAGTGTACGTACTGTACACTCCAACCAATTTTTAGCCGCTTGCATGGAGTATTAAATGTATCGCCTTGTTTAGTTACCCTCAAAATTCCAAGTTTTTTCACTCTCTTTCCATCACATCAATTTTTAGCCGCTTGCATGGAGTATTAAATGTAGGTAAAAAAAATAACTAATTACACAGTTTAGCTGGAAATCACGAGATGAATCTTTTAAGCCTAGTTGGTCCACGATCAGACAATATTTACCAAATAAAACGAAAGTGGTATTATTCATCGGGTTGAAATTTTTTTCAACCTAAACATGGCAGAGTCCAAAGGCAAGCTCAGCATCCGGATAGCTAGCTAGAGAATAGCTACCCCAACCCTACCCAGATCTCGGCAGATCGATGACTTTCCAACCGAAACAGCTACCAGTAGCTACCCAACCCAACGTCCCAACAACTGCCCTGTTCTATAGCGCTAATTTTACAGTGAATGGACAATGTTTTTCTCTTAAAAAAATTAACATAAGCATAGTCTAAGTCAAATTTCAGCCAAATGAAACAGAGAAGGAAGGATAAAGAAAGCAAATCCGTGCGTAGCGTATACTGCTGCTGCTCTACACTACACAGGTCGAGGGGGAACGGGCGCCGGCCGCGGCCGGGCACGTGAGATTCATGCTGAATTGACCAAAGCCGCGGAGGTCAAGGTTGGCCGGCTCGCTCGTTTGTCGTTTCGGTTCATGACCTTGTTTCTGACGATAGCGATGTACGTAACGATGCAGGCCAGCTGCAAACGGCAAGTGCAAGCTTCTATGGCCAAAGTCTGACATAGATGCTTGCTGCTTAACCCCGGTCCAATATAACCCCAATATAGGCAGGAAATTCAGGTCCTACTAGCGCGCTTGTGTCATTTTTACATCAATAAAAAACAAATAATTAAATTTATCAATGCCACGGACCAATCCAAAATTTGTGGGGTTTGATTGATTATCTCTGCGGCTCGGCCCAACTCCAACAGGTAGCTATCGCCTGCCAGCCTTCTTTTTCCGGGCTTTGGGTTTCAGCCCGTGGACTGCCGGGATCATGTCTACATGCAAGTAATCTTTGCATGCATGCCTTAGGCTTTCAATTACACAAGGGGATTTATTCAACACCTTATTTGAATCACTGCATAAAGAAAAAAAAAGGCCTAAAACCTAGTGTCCCCACAGTTCCTTCAGTAGGTACCTCAAGCACTGATCTCCAGTGGCGGATCTAAAGGGGGGGCTGGGGGCTCCAGCCCTCCCTAATGGTTTGATTTACCACTAAAAGCAAAAACCTTAAATCACCATTAAATCTTCATGCAAATCAACATCTCCATTGTTTTAGCCCCCCCATTGATTCCCATCCTGCATCCGCTAATGTTGATCTCTGACCATATCATGGTTATCCAAGACATATAAACACTGTTATCTTAATCTTAGATACCATGTCACTACCATCCATGATCACCACGAGGTGGGCCCCTGGCCCCACGTGTGCCTCTGGTTAACTGCTTTCGGCCTCTCTCACGTCTCTGAATGCTGCTACAATAATCTATACTCATGCTGCTCATGGGGCGCAGGCAGGCAGTAGCCAGGCGTCCTTAAAGAATTTTATTGCAGTGGCCTTAGGTGCATGCTGTTGCTACTAATCTAATCTAATCTCTGCGCATCATGACCCCTGTCACTTTGCTTACACAAAAGAGGCCGGGTTAGGTGCTCTCAACTGAACAGGGGGACAACACCACACATGATGCGGCATGTATTTATTTAACATAATCCTTCGAGGTATATTTGTGATTTGTCACACCACCAATAAATTTCAATCCGGGACAGAAATGCACATTCCCTTCCTTGCTCATTAATACCAAGATTATTGCTCTTATTCTTATATACAAATACATGCAGTAATATCTTATCTAGGTGCTTGGGTTCCTCTCTATCTCGGCCCTAGGAATTAAAAAAAAAGATTATCAGTACTTGAGTGGTGTGTTTATCTTTGTTTTCTTTCCTCTCTACACTCTACATTGTACCCCTAAAGATGACTATTTATACAACCTCAAATCATGAGCACTTGCTTTGTATACATAGTTTTTGGGTGATGCCAAAGGAAAGGAGACAGAAGCCACATGCATTCTTGTACTCTTCTCCCCGGCCCATGAAACCACCACCGTGTCCACGTTCTTCTTCCTAGCTCCTTCCCAAGTGATCATGGCTTGGAGCCTTTCGGCTGCAGGAGCCCACACGTGGGGCCCGAAAATCCAGGACATAAATTTACTGTACCGTTCCACGGTGACAACTGGGCCCAGGATATATAAATGCTGCTAACCAATACTACTGTATTGTCCTTAAAAAAACTACTGTACTGGATTGGCATCACGTGTAAGGTATGGTGATTTCTGGTTTTTTAATGCGAGTTTGTTTCTCTGCCTTTACCCTTTTTTACCGGTGAATGTGATGGCTGGCCGGCAACGTCTTTGTTGGGTTATCTATCTAAAAAAAGGTTTAGAATAAAGCCGAGATTAAAGGGTTGAGACGACTAGCGCCCACTAAGTTTTGTTTATGCTTCTGTTACTGGTATACATATAATTATATAGGGTACAGTAGTGTTTTGCTGACCAAGTCCAATTGTACTAGTAGTAGTAAACAGGGGCTGTCACTGCTCACGGGTTAAAACCATCTCTTGCACTCTGAGCTGGTCGTGGGCTATGCTTAACTAGCTCTGTTAGTTACAGGCTTTACAGCCTAATTGTAAAGAGTTACCATATAACACCTAATCTTCAAGAGGAAATGCGAGTTGGCCAAACCATACTGTTACAACATTGTGAGACAGTGAGATAGATGAACTTCCATTAGTTTTAAACATTTCTTTATTTAAGGACCAAGTACACCGGTCAATTTAGCTCGACAATTTCTACTTTCTACTGTTCTCTGATACAGTACTTAAAAAAAGTGCTGTCATATAGTTTTGATTTTGTATAGCTGTTTTGTTTTTCATTATTGGCTCTTTCACTGCTTGAGCTGATGATAAAGCCACCACAAACCAAGCTTTTTTCTCCGAGAACAACAACAAACCAACATTAACGGGAAAGGAAAATTGCAGCCAATCGAAGCCTGCCATGTTGCACAGCATTTTATTCCCAGCGACCAAACCGTACCAACTTGAGAGATCAGGGTTGTTCGACAGGCTTCTCTCATCAGCGGCGGCCGAGCAGAAGTGGCGAAACCTGAAAGTGAGCTCTACGAAAGAGAGAGGGGCCAAACCAAGAAAAGCAAGCTAGCGCCTAGCAGGCGAGCGTCGACCAATATCTGCACCAGGACCTTGTTTTTGTTCCCTCATTCGTTCCTCACCGGGTCCGGGTGGGGTGGCTCATCGGGTGGGGCGTTGTGGTGGCGCCTGGCTGGTGCGAGAAAAGGTGAGGTTTTGGGTGGGGATTCTTGGAACAATCATTCGACTAACCTTTCTCTGGTTTCTTGCATTCTCGAGCTTTCTGGCCTGTTCTTGGTTCAGGCCTTCAGGGGGAACGGATTCTGCTCTCTGCAATATTCCCGTTTTATTCTTTTTTCCTTTTCGATTTTTGCATTCAGATTTGCTGTCTCGTGCCCATTTCAGTCCTTGTTCGCAGCCAAGCACTGCGGAATAGCGGGCATTAATGCTGTTGATTTTCTTGGGCAGTACCAGGCGCAAGTTGCGATTTTCGGGAGTTTGTTGAGGCGTCACAGAAAGTTTGGTGAGGCAAAGGTTCCTGGATTCGTCAAGAACGAGGCATCTCATAATCTGAAGCGTTCCATCTAGTTGCCCCTCGGATTCGGCCATGGAGCGGCAGTCCAGCATCCGGCTGGGCGCGCTGGAGAAGCTCAAGAGCTTCCGGGGGATGGAGAAGCAGAAGAGCTTCCGCGGGATCATGTCCCTGGAGCGGCGGAGCAGGGACAGCCCCGGGAAACGCGGCGACACGCCGCTCCACCTCGCGGCGAGGTCCGGGAGCATGGCCCACGCGCAGAGGATCCTCGCGGAGCTCGACCGGGCGCTGGTCGCCGAGATGGCGGCCAGGCAGAACCAGGACGGCGAGACGCCGCTGTACGTCGCCGCCGAGAAGGGGCACGCCGAGGTCGTGCGCGAGATCCTCAAGGTCTCTGATGTGCAGACGGCCGGCATCAAGGCCAGCAATAGCTTCGATGCGTTCCACATCGCCGCCAAGCAGGGCCATCTTGGTAAATTTTTGCTTATCGTCAGAGCCGAGGAAAAAATTACAATATAATCTTGTTGTCTGCTCTGTAATCTGTTCAGCCTTATTTTATTTTATTTTATTTTGCCTTATATATAGTCAATGAATTGATGATTAGGGGTTTATGGAACGGGGTTAGAATATGGCCTGTTGAGGCTGCCCTGTTGACTATTGGCCTTTTTATACATGTGATTGTCTAGTATTAGGAACGTGATTGTGCTGATCTGATTGACTCAACAAAATGCACGCGTTCATTTGGAGAATGATTTATTCAACAGTTTTTGTTGGATCCACAGCATCAGTAGGCAGTCACAACTCGTAGCATCTTCACTACCTTTGTTTTCCATATTGGCTGAGAAAAAAACATCAATCCTTCTTTGTTTTTCCCCCTGGGTCTGTTTTCCAATAGAAATTTATAATGTGATCTATACTGAATTGCTAGTATTGCTTTTGTGCATGTTGATGATGTGACTATTGGTTAGCTGATCTTATCCCACTCTATTCTCTGCCATGAAACCCATGTTAGGGTACGGTGAATTGCAAATTAGCAATCGTTCCAGCGCTTTCAAGGCTAATAGTAGCCTTCTCCCATTCCTTGGTTATTTTGCAGAAGTTCTGAAGGAGATGCTGCAGGCTCTTCCTGCTCTCGCTATGACAACAAATTCTTTAAATGCTACAGCTATGGACACCGCTGCAATTCTGGGTCATGTTGAAATTGTCAATCTCCTACTGGAAACTGATGCTAGCCTTGCCAGGATCGCGAGAAACAATGGCAAAACGGTTTTACATTCAGCAGCAAGAATGGGACATGTGGAAGTTGTAAGATCATTGTTGAATAAAGATCCTGGGATTGGTTTAAGAACAGACAAGAAGGGACAAACAGCACTACATATGGCTTCAAAAGGACAGAATGCTGAAATCGTGGTTGAATTGTTGAAGCCTGATGCCTCAGTCATCCATGTTGAAGACAACAAGGGAAACAGGCCTTTGCATGTTGCTACTCGGAAGGGGAATATCATTGTAGGTGATGACATATTGAAATGTCCTTTTATTGTTTTACCTTTCTTTTAGTTTTATAATTTTCTCCATCATTTGCATCCTTACATTGCATTACTCTGCTTAAGATGTCTCATTCAGACAACAAACAAGAAGAAAAATTCATGTACCAGCACGTAGAATTAAAAAATGAAAAAAGGGCATATTTCCTTACAATTTAATCAAAAGAGTGGGGATCTTAGCAGTTTTTGCAAGAGTTCTGCTAGCTCTACATAGGAGTACACTTTTAAGAACTCTACTTTTACCTATTATAGTTTTGGCTTTCCTAATGCTTATCTATGACTGTAATTCCTTACAGATAGTGCAGACTCTATTATCAGTCGAGGGGATTGATGTCAATGCAGTTAACAGATCTGGAGAGACTGCATTTGCCATTGCTGAGAAAATGAACAATGAAGAACTTGTTAACATCCTAAAAGAGGCTGGTGGCGAAACTGCAAAACAGCAAGTACATCCTCCAAATTCAGCGAAGCAACTGAAGCAAACAGTCAGCGATATTAGACATGATGTCCAGTCCCAGATCAAACAAACACGTCAGACCAAGATGCAAGTCAATCAAATCAAGAAGAGGCTCGAAAAGCTCCATATCGGTGGGCTGAACAACGCCATCAACTCCAACACCGTCGTCGCGGTGCTTATCGCCACAGTTGCCTTTGCCGCCATATTCACGGTCCCCGGAAATTTTGTGGAGGATCTGAGTCAGGCACCTCCTGGCATGTCCCTGGGGCAGGCGTACGTGGCGAGCAACCCGGCCTTCATAATCTTCCTTGTCTTCGACGCCCTGGCCCTCTTCATCTCGCTTGCGGTGGTCGTCGTGCAGACCTCGCTGATCGTTGTGGAGCGGAGAGCGAAGAAGAGGATGGTGTTCGTGATGAACAAGCTGATGTGGCTGGCGTGCCTCTTCATCTCAGTGGCCTTCATCGCGCTGACCTACGTGGTGGTGGGGCGCGACGACTTGTGGCTGGCTTGGTGCACCATGGCGATTGGCACCGTGATCATGCTGACCACCCTCGGCTCCATGTGCTACTGCATCATCGCGCACAGGCTGGAGGAGAAGAACACCAGGAAGATCAGGAAGAAGGCCTCCGCGAGCCAGTCCCGGGGCTCCTGGTCCCGATCGGTCGACTCAGATGAGGAGATACTTAACAGCGAATACAAGACGAAGATGTACGCGCTGTAGGATGGATTAGCAATTGTAACATGACGGATTCTTTGTACATAGCGGTGCTGTTTCGCCAGAGGCTACTGGGTGGCATTTGGCGGGATTGACGACCTGAAGCTCGGGATGCAGAGGCTGTGGCAACACATCAGTCTTTTAACCAAAGGACTGAAGGCACTAACCTTCCTGGCGGATCAAGTTCAGGTCACATTGACTGGTGTACCTGTTCCTGGGTGAGAGTCTGCTGTACTGTGTGGTTCTTGTGCCTGAAACTGTCAATGATGATGGAGATAATTCAGTTAGAAGTTTAGAATAGAATAAAGTGTCCGGTACAAAATGCAATGTGTCATGCATTATATATGATGATCTTGTACACAAGGATCTCATCTGAGAGTGATTTGTTGAACTCTTGTCGGCAGGTTTTTTCCTTGGGGCCTTGTGATCTGTGACGCAGGGATTATATGGGTTGACAACGTGAGTACGGTCATTGATCGGTCACACAGAGTTTCCCAAGACTTGTGAAGGCGGCATACGGTGCTGTGCACTGACTATTTGACAGTTTTTTCGACGAGCCCTACTCATTTATGGTCTTTAATTGTTCATCCAAACCATTGATAAAAAAAAGTTATTTTTTTGCCACTCAACACTTTATATGCCTTTGCGCTTCCCAACATACAAAACATATTTGCTAAGAAGTTCATTCCAATGAACAAAGTGAATAACTAAACAAAAAATGAAAGCACACCTTTTTCTAGATGAACCCAAACAACAACGGTAAAACTTTTGGGACATTAAAAAAAGAAAGAACTGTTAGAGGAAGAAGAGGAGGTAAAAAGAGCGATGTGAGGACACCTTTCCTATTAAGATCCGCTAATGAACGCCTATCATGAAACTACTTTTGTTTCCATCTCATGATGCTACAATCTAGTTGACTCTAATGGATGGTAGTTTTACAGACCAGATAATTTACAACCCGTAATTATTGACTTGCTAGAATGTTAGTGGATGATGTAGCTAGCTGATGTAGATAACTAAATACATGTTAGTGATGATGTGGCTTGTTGACATTAGTTAGTTTGTTTCTATAAGATATATAGATATATATTAGAACAACCTGTAGAAATAACAAAGACTTACTTTGACAAAAGGATAAAGCGCTCCTAGAAATGGTATTAACAACTATAACGGGCTTACCCTAAAAGAGCGGGCACTCTCACCGCACAATCTTTGGCTTCTTCTTTGTATCTAACCAAAAGCACTAGCAAACTCCCTTGGTAGCTTTCCCTATATAGTTAGGAGAGACGAAAACCTCTCTGGCCATGAGCTTTGAGTTCTAAACGATGCTCCATATCTCATACCAGCGACGAAGCCAGCGGGGGGGGGGGGGGGGGGGGGGGGGGGGGGGGCAACCCGGGCTCCAGCCCCCCCTACGGCCATGATTTCCATGGAGCCCGGGCTAAGTCCCCCCTACCACCATGAGAAGGAAGAAGAAGGAAAGGAAGGGCTGGAGGAGGAAGAAGAGGAAGCCAGCCCTCCCTAACGCCATTCCTGGCTTCGTCGCTGTCTCATACTGCAATCACTTCTTGTCATCACAGTATCATCAAAGCATGCTTACATTGTCCTCTCATCTTTTAAGTATCGTGTTGGGAGTAAAGGTTGACACTAGAGGCTAATTATTATAAACTATTAAAAAATAGCCATGGATCAAACATGGTTTTGATCCAACAGCTACCACTGTTTTTGTCACATCGAATGTTCAGGTGCTAATTAGGAGAACTAAACATGTGTTAATTATAAAACTAATTGCGCAGATGAAGGCTAATTTACGAGATGAATCTATTAAACCTAATTAATCTAATATTAGCACATGTTTATTTATTGTAGCACCACATTGTCAAATCATGGACTAATTAGACTTAATAGATTCGTCTCGCAAATTAGTCTCAATCTATGCAATTAGTTTTATAATTAATCTATGTTTAATACTTAAAATTAGTGTCCAAACATCTGATGTAACATGGACTTGGCCTTGTTTAGTTCTTCCCCTAGAGTTTAGTCCCTATCCCATCAGATGTTTGACACATGCATGAAGTATTAAATATAGACTAAAAAATAACTAATTATATGGATTGCAACTAATTTGAAAGACTAATGTTTTAAGCCTAATTAGTCCACGATTTGACAATGTGGTGCTACAGTAAACATGCGCTAATGATGGATTAGTTAGTCTTGATAAATTCATCTCGCGGACTACTGAGAACTTCTGTAATTTGTTTTTTATTACTATTCAAACACTCTCGTGTGATACCTCTATGTGATACTCCTAAACTTTGGCTCCCTGCATTCACCCAACATATATGGTATGTGTTCAAGTTCTGACTCTACTCCATGGTTTAAGTTAAACCCAAGGGTTAAGAAGCCGCCTTTTGGAAATTGGATCAGATAGAAACCGCCCGTGTGCCGTCTCCTCTCTTCTTCTTCTCCCCTTCCACCCCAGGCCTGACCGCCTGAGAGCAAATCAGACGAAACCCTCCCGGCCTCCTGGGCTTCCCCTCTCCGATCCCCATGGCGCAGGACGACAACCCGGAGTCCTCCGCCACTGGATCCTCCACCTCCTCCGCCCCGGCAGCTCGCCTCAACGCCGCCGCGCCCGAGTTCACCCCCCGATCCGCCGCCCAGCATCACAACCACGGCAACAACCCGCATCGCCGCGGCTCGCACCACCACCACTACCACCATCACCAGTCCAACCAGCACTACCAGCCGCGGCACCAGCACCTCCAGGCCGAGGATGAGGGGAGCGCCGCCGCGACGGCGGAGGATAGGGAGGGCTCCGCTGGCGCCGGGCAGGCGCAGCACCGGCTGCCCGAACCCGAGGCCCGCAAGCTCGTCAAGCAGGTACCTTTCCTTTGCCCGCGATCGATTACTCCGCTACCTGCCGTGTTGCTGTATCTCTCTATGCTGATTCCGAGCAATGGTTGGTGTGAATCTGGAGTGTCGCGCGAACCTAGATCCTTCTGTCGGTAAACTAATCGTATGGAGGAGTAGACTGATGCGTTCCTGTATATTGCTTCGTTGCAGCTCTATTACTTCATTGCAATCTACCATGTCCAGGGAAAATTTTATTTTGAGTTTTCAGATGTATTCTGCACTTAGATCACTACCGGATGTGTTGCATCCATGATCCATCAGTTTTGATGTATCTCTTAGAAGCATCTTATATTCATGTTGGGTTTCTTAGTTCCTGCTAGTAAGTTAAGATCATCAATTGTGCTGTGGCATGGTATTCATTACTGATGAGCGATCTCTGAACGTTGGAGGGAGAAAAATGGAACGCAATATGGCAAAATCTATTTTTGGAAAACTCAAACTTAGGAAATATTTTATTGGCTGAGTTACTTAGCCTATGATAGCCTGCATGGTTCGTACTAAATGCAAATACATGCTATGGCGGGAAGGGAATGGGCCTGCATTCACATTTAAGTGGCTTATTAGGGTTGAGTGACAGGAGGGGGAGGCAAGGCTGGAAATTATAGAGCAGTTATAAGCTTGCATACCAATGTTTGGCTAACACGTGGGCTTGAGTTGGATTTATCAGTCGCCACTAGGGTATAGTGTATACGACAAATTACAAATTTGTCGTCTTTAGAAATTAATTTAGATTGCAACTGGTTCACACATGGTAAGCGGAAGTGTCGGTTTACTCGTTTTTTCTGTTTTAGGACAATACTCCAGAAAATGGAAAGTTAGTTTCCTGCGCTGCATCATTTGAAGCGTGGCTTATTTATTATTCTATTTATATTTTTCTTGATTTTCTTTTTTTTCCCCTTCCCTCCAATTACTGGAAACATGTACGCTGTACCAACTTCATTTTTTTTCAGCTTTTACTATTTCCCTTATAGTTTCTCATTCATTGGATGCTTGATTTCCATATGCATTACTACCTTCTCATTGGATTAAATGTATTTGGCAACGTCACAGGTTGAATTTTACTTCAGCGATATCAATTTGGCTACAACTGAACATCTGATGAAGTTCATTACTAAGGATCCAGATGGATTTGGTGAGTTCAATGATTAATTTCAAAACTACATGATCACCTGTCTGCTACTATATGTATCTTTTATTAGGTGGAGATCATTTGGATTTTGATGCAATAGAAATGTCTATATGATGTAACTAAACAAATAAGCTATTTTTTGATGCTATGCTTCTGGTATAGGTTCCTGCCATCTCACCTCTGTTCTTTTAAACGATTGTTTTCATGTGTTACTACAATTTATGATCCTGGGGAAATTTTTTGGTATAGCTATCAATACATTTTTAGAAATGGGAAAATGTTATGCTCAAGTGTTTCTAGCATGCTTGCATCATTTGCTGTATATTATTGTGAATTGCACACCCTTCATGAAAGTTAAGATGTATGGCTCATCTTGACATATTACATATTGATGTGATGTTCTGTTCTGACTTATATTTTAATGGTTAGTAGTATTGACATGTCATTGTGTTTTACAGTGCCAATATCTGTAGTTGCATCTTTTAGGAAGATTCGGGAGATTGTTTATGACAGATCCTTGTTGGTTGCTGCATTGCGCACGTCATCTGAGCTGGTAAACATCTTAATTAATATTGTGCTAACCACTACTTTCCGATATCATTATTCTTGACAAATACCATCTCATTTTGTTCTTTATACTAGCTTGTTTGCATATTTATATTTTTTGTATCTGCGTACTCAAGTAATAAGGTGCCATTAGTAAGAGCTAGGATCTGGCTGTCCCAAAACCTCAGTGTAGGGTTAAAGCAGTCTGTAATCTTATACCATCCTATGGCAGAGAGTATCTTGTCATGTCCTTCTATTGTCCCCACACTCAAACATAAGGGATGCTTTGATGTTTTTATGTTCACTAAAATACATATTTGTATCATTTATAGGTTGTTTCAGAGGATGGGAAACATGTTAAACGCTCACAGCCCTTCAATGCTGAAGAAGTTCAGGTTAGCATCGAATTAGCTGAACAAACTGTCCACTATTTATAGGCTGCTGAAATTTGTCCTTTGTGCAGTCTCGCATTGTTGTTGCTGAAAATTTACCTGAGGATCAAAAGCATCAGACTCTGATGAAGATTTTCTCAGCTGTTGGGAGGTACGCCATATGCATGTCTGTTAACACAAACAGTTGCCAGCCAGATGCAATAGTAATCCCATGAGTCATGGTGTCATCTGCATTGCAGTGTGAAATCTATACGTACCTGCTATCCACAAGATGTTACTGCAGCAGCTGCTAACAAAACATCAAGGATTGAGATGATTTTTGCTAATAAGGTCTGTACCATGATATTATCTACTGTGTGAATGCTAATAGTTGTTCATCAAGCCTGGCTTTGTGATATATAACAATAATCAGTTGTACTGTTTTTATAATTTCGTTTTGCTGTATTTGTAGCTTCATGCCTTTGTGGAGTATTCAACTGTTGAAGATGCTGAAAAAGCAGTATGTCAGCTTGACTTTTCTATCCAGTTGTGCTTTCCCACTTATAGTTCACTAATAGAAGGAACACCCTGTGACCTCACCCTGTGACCTGTGTTGTGTATAGGTTGCTGAATTCGGTGGAGGGGGAAACTGGAGAGATGGGATTAGAGTTCGTTCACTGCTTGGTTGCCTGGTATATTTTTTTTTTGTTGTTGTCCATTCTGTGTTCTTTACTAAGTTGGGTATGGTAATGGGATGCTAGTACAAACAGTGAAGAAAACAATTACACAATCTTGTTATTTTCATTCTTTGTAGAAACATGGATTGGGCCAAGGAAGAAAAGGCGGAGACGAGGAGTATGCTGCAGATGAAGATGGCCCTGACACAACTGACCATCAGCAAGACTATGGAACAGATGTTGCTGCCCAGAACCCAGAAGCACATTTTGATCATCAGGTATTGCGTGGTCTTCTGGTTTCTTGTTGCTATTACTGGTTTAATCCTATCAACGATGGATATTCTGACGATGAATTGCGTAGGCTGAGGATGGCACCCATGACAAGGGTGGAATGAGGCAGCAGGGGAGAGGGAGAGGACGTGGAGGCAGAGGCAGAGGCCGTGGCCAGTATTATGGCCACAACAGCCGAGATGCCCACCATCCCGTTGGCACTCCTCCATCGGAGCACCCAGTTGTTCCAAAGCCGCCCCCAGGCCCCCGCATGCCTGATGGCACAAGAGGGTTTACCATGGGCCGAGGGAAGCCGCTCAACCCAACCACTGATGCTGCAGCTAACCCTACCACTGATGCTGCTTAGCTGCAGCGTCTATACTGGCGTTGGCCTTTTGCCCTGCTCATCAGTCTTTTGTAAATCGATTGCAGTGGTCATTTGCTCAGGTTCTAAACCGATTACTGTGGCGTGTTGGTTCATTTTGATGTGAGATCTAAAAAGAAGTAAAAAGAGAGATGGCTGGTACTATGGTACATGCATGTATACTAACACAGGAAGTTTAAACATGTGAACATGTACTGTGATATGTAGCTCTTAAATTAGAAAGAAAAACATACTTTTGGCCAAAAAAGAGAGGAGGTTCTATCATCTCATTGTCTCTAAAGCTCCAAAAATCTTCGAAGCGTGTTTAAGTTGCAAGCCACAATTCCAGAAGCCCAGAAGCGGTAGGCCACTAGCCAGCAACATTTGGGCTTTTGGCAAGACGCATAGGGAAGGAATGACAAAATGCAGAAACAGTGTGCAACAGCAGCAACTGAACGATTTGGCATATCGGTTCGTCCAATTCTGTTTTTACAAGGTTCAGCAAATGCATGGGCACCATATTACAGAGCTCTGGAAATGGCTTTAGAAAACTGCAAGCAAAACACACGATGACCATGTTTACTTTCGCTTGGCTTCCAAGCTTATATCCATGCTCTCCCATCTGCTTTAGCGGTGCTCCTCAGCAGTGGTGCCCTGCCTGCACGGCCACCCGTGCTGGAAGCAGGCTCACCGCCGGCGCCACTCCCAGCTACGTTCGTCCCTCTCGGCGGCAGCTCATTCCTCCTGTCCTGTAACAGCAGCTCCGACATCGTCATGCCCCTTGTCGCAGCCGGCGGACATGGCTGCCTCGTCGCCTTGCCATTCTTCTTCTTCTTCTTGACATCTACGCCGGACCCAGGACCTTTGCTCTGAGCACTCACCGCCGGTGGAGCGCCTTTGCTCTGAGCACCCACCGCCGGTGGAGCTTGGCGCCGGAATATCGATCGGGCTGTTGTGATAAGATTCTTCGGTGCCTTGAAAGGGACCTCTTGGTCTGCCACTCCCTTGACCGTGCTTGTGCTTTTGCCGCTGGCTTGGCTCGCGTAGCACCTCTCCGAGTGTTTCTTCGGTGCACCATCACCACTGGTTCGGGTACCTGGAACAGCTGCAGCTGCTGCCTTCTGCTTCCCATTCGTCGGAACCTTGTGGCTTGGTCTCTGGTCTGCAGTGCGCGGTTGCTTCTTCTCTTTGGAGACAGCCGGAGCGCCTTTGACGCAGGTGGTTTTCGATGAAGAGCTAGCTGTATGTGATGCTGGTCGTGCCGATGTTGTCGCTCCATCTGGCTTGCCTGGGAGCTGTCATAGATAAAGATATCAACTGGATGGTACTCAACAGGTTGTTAAAAGAAATCTTCAGGCACTGTTTTGGAAATGAGTAGCACATACCCTTGAAGCTGGCGGTTTAACTGGACGAGGAGGGATTGGTACCTCCTTTACCATTCGAGAGGAGTTGGCTTCAGTATCAAGGGAAGGAAACAGTGGTGCAGCAGGAGGTGTCATCAGCCTGAAACGAACGAAATGTTCTCCTGAGAAATGATTCAGTCATGCAACAGTAATCTAGACTCGAGTTTAATCCTACCCTACCAGTCATAATCATGCTTCTCGTCCACTGGTATAAGGAAATCTCTCTTTCCTGAGGGAACTCTGCACACATGACCACCTAGTAAAGTAATATGTGCCACCAGGTGAGTGAATCCAGTTTAGGAGAAGTTGCACAGGGTTTTAATTAACAAAAAATTGCAAAAAAAAAATCTATTTAAACCCCAACTCTTTCACCCATCCATTCTCCAATCAAGAACTCCATATGTGTGCTCCTAAATAAAATGAACTCCAAATCCACGAGCTTTGAGGAAAGAGTTGAGTATTGAAAATATGGACTATTCCCCAAAATCATGCCGACTCAGTTGGAAAGAATTTTTATGAACATTCATCCCCATAGGCATAAGAGAAAGGATCACCATAGCCCAACATCTTACCTTGGATAGCATCAAACTCGACCGAGTACATTGGTTCCAGGAGGTTCACATCCCTATACTTCTCGCGCTTGTACAGCTCCCTGAAGAAAACAACGCTCTCATCTTTGTCTTCCTGAACCACAGGTGGAACCTTAGCCTTCTTGCTCATCCCAGCAATTCTCCTCACGCGCTCCATTTTCAAGAACCGAACCTACGCTTGCTACAACAAACGAGAGGATCAAAGGTTTGGAGACTGGCAAAGGCTACATGAATACTACTCAAAAGATGCCAAATTTGCCGGCAATTCCAAGGCTTGCTGGCATTAACTGAAGAAAGGCTACATAAATATAGTAAATTATCGGTGAAAACGGATGTATCGATGCAACCAAGTATAAAATGATTGACCAATTCAATGGGCTAACAAGCATTGTGTTGCTTTCTCGTTGCCCTATGGCAGCATAATGTCTTTTCTTTTAGTCTCTTCTGCTTGTCTAGCCTTGGTGGCCCTATGATATATTACTTTTTAAAAACTACATTATATATGCAATAAGGAGTTAAGTAGAACCTACTCTTCCCATCTTCTGCCACATTCCATCAAATACAGAGTGTTGAAGACAAAATTCCCCATAACTATTTTCTGAACTCCCTTCCCAAGTGTCACATTGTCATTAGCTTCCAAATAATTCAGTTTCAGGGCATCTGGATGGATCCAGCCTACAGATACCAAATATAAAAAAAATATAATCAGAAAGTAGCAATCAGTCTTGAGGACAACAATACAGGCAGTAATGTAGAAGTAGTTCGTATCTTGCAGTACTTACATGGATGATCATAGAGGCTGTCATGCAGCTCATGCTGTATAGTGCTCATCTTCTGGTGCCTTGCTTAAGCAACTAGTAGCTGGCAGACTATATGCTTTCACTGATGATCAGAACGTGCTCCTCTCCCAGCTATGTTATGTCATGTCACCATTCCGATGTGCGTTGCATACTTGATACTTCTTCCTCTTGACAAACAGAGCAATGACACTGTAATGACAATGTATTTTTGTATACTAAGATCAGGCATTTTCTTCTCCCAGTTACATTAATCTCTTGAGAGATTTTCCTCCTCAGTCTTCTCCTTTCTCTGGCACTTGTTATATGCACAACCAATCAACTATCCAACATTGCTGCACAAGGACATACAAACGATAAGCTCTATCTCCTCGAATGGATTTGCATTGCACTGTGTTGATGTTTATCAGCAAGTCAAAATCCATTTTCGGCAGCCCATAACGGAATGATAACCATTTGCTCATTTTGATTTTCCTGATAAAAAGATAGAGCCTTGCAATGCAAAATAAAGCTTAAGGAGCAATCCTACTAAAGAACCTTGTAGTGGGGGCAATGTGGCGACCAACTCTCATCAAACCAACTTTAATCTCACTCTGACATACTGATACAATAAAAGATAAGAGAGTGAATATGCATTTAGATACACGCAAATTGAGTTCTACTGTACTGTATATATATATATCTAAAGCATGAAAGGATGAATAATTACAGGGTAATGGAATTGTGGTGATGCAGGAGCACACACACCTCAGTCAAGTGTCAGCAGAAGGGGATGAGCTTCTTCACAAACTTCTTTATGTTGGACTCTACTGCTGGAATGTCTTTATTTGGAATAGAAGAAATCAAGTCAAAGTACTCCCCACCTTGTCTGCAACGTCTCTGCAGGTCAGGGCAGGCTTTTATCTCCAGGAATTTGAGGGCTGGGAGCCGCTGGAGGAGACCCTGTGGAAATTTCTCTATCCCTGGACACTCTTCAATACTCAACCTCTCAAGGGAAGTAAGACCATCCATCCCATCAGGTAGTGCTTTCATCTCACCACAGTCCTCAATGGAGAAATGCCTGAGCTTAGCCAGATTTCCAAGGTTTGAAGGCAGAGCTACCAAACTGTTGAGGCAGCGGATCCCCATTTCCTCTAGGGATGTGGGCAACTTGGGAATCTCAAGCAAGCTCTCACAATGCTGTATCGATAAACCATTCCAGCTGGGGTAGCGGAAGGATTTCTTCAGATGATGAGCCCTTTCCCTCCAGGTTCTTACAGTACCAAATATTCAGAGATCGAAGGCAAGGCAAGCATCGGAGCTCCTCCACTGGCCAGTGAACAATACTGGGGCACGATCCAATCTCCAATTTTTCCACAAAGGCAAAACAGTCTTGAAACCCAAGTTGAGACTTGGACAGGTTAAATATTGATACGAAACCATCCTCACCCAGGATTTTCAAACTCCGCATGGTGTCTAGAGGTGTTTGGTTTTGGCTTTGAAGGTCCTCTGGAGGCATCACCATCTCAGCCAGCAATCCAATGCCCAAGTGGACAAGAGATGGCCAAGAGCCCAAGGGCATGCTCACAGGAACAAGACCACGTGCAGAGTCACCTCGACAAGATAGAAGTGTGAGAACTGGGCTCTCAGGAAAACTTACAAGCTTATAGCAATGGTAGATCCTTAGCTCTTCAAGCACGGGAAACATCACTGAGCTACTAGGCTCTCCTGCACTGTTCTCTGCCCATCTCTCCAACTCAGGCAAATATTGTAACCGTATCCTCCTCAACTTTGGGAAAATTTGCTGAGAGGTGTTGCGTCCTGCCTCTGCCACATCGATGTTCTCACATAATGTTGTCAGGCTGATCATTTCGGATAAATTCAAAACTTCAAGAGAAGATGACAGCCATACTATCGGTAAATCCTTGCATCTTGGGCACTCAGTGATAACGAGTTCTCTAAGGCACTGGAACATTTTAGGGTCTCTCATCCATTGTGACATAGCCAAGCCACCATACCCATGTAGCTTCAAAACTTCGAGTTCACCATGAGGAACAAGAGATTCCAGTACTTCTTCATCTTTATTAAATTCCTCATTATCTAATGGATCATAATCTCGGTCACGGCCCCAATACAACAACAATTCACTTAGGTTCTGCTTCTCATGGAAATTGACTTTTGACCCACTCTTTACTTTGCTTAAATTGAACAGTTCCAACCTGTTGCCAAGATGTCGCAGGTCTTTGAGCTCCTCAATTCCTAAGTCATCTCCAGTGTCCACAATAAATGTTGTCAGTGTGCGCAATTTCTGCAGTAGACCAAGTTTTGGTGTCATCCTTTCCAAACTATCACATTCCAAAAGATGAATATAGCTGATCTTCCTCATAGTTGTCATACCATCTGGTAGATACCGTAGCCTGGAGCATCCATTGAGCCACAACGACTGTAAGTTGTACAACATACATAGTGAACTTGGCAAGCTAACAATCTTTGACCCAGAAAGATCAAGATACCGCAAATGTGCCGTACTTATAAGCTGGCTATGGATAACAGAAAGACCTTCACAACATAACGCTCTTATTGACTTCAGTTTTAACTCCTTAAGATGATTGTGCGCTGATTGAGTTAACAAAGTATGGAGAGATGATCTGCCTTTCAGTAACCCATTGATTTCATTCAACTCATGCCGTGATACTTGCATGTGATATATATCTTTTATCGATGTTTTTCCTTGAATCAACTCTTCTGCAGATGCACATTCATCTGAAACATCTTTTGCCAGGTCATGCATTAAATCATGCATTTTACATATAATTATCTCATGAAGTGTATTACAAAATATCTTCGCTTTCACATCTTGAAGAAAGGACCTCCAAACCAACTCACTGAAAACAAATTCGCTTTTCTGTGCCAAATCCATCGTCCCCCCTTCATGAATATAACCACTTGCCATCCATAGTTGGATCAACTTATCCTTCTCCATTTCATAGTCCTTTGGAAAAACAGCACAGAATGCAAAACATTGCTTCATTTCCTTTGGCAAGTGTCTGTAGCTCAGTTTTAGGATGGACAATACTTCATCTGTGCCTCTACTGGTATCACTATTATAGCTTTCAGAAATGGCCTCCCAATCCTGGACTTCTTGTTTTGAACTCATCAAGCCACCCATTGTATTCAGAGCAAGAGGCAGTCCCTTGCATATGTGGACGATGCATCTGCCAATAGTGACCAATTCTGGTTGCTCTTGTACTCCTTTACTAAATGCTTTCTTTGAGAATAATTCCCATGAATCATCTTCAGTCAAGCATGCTAACTCCTGTGTTGGAAGGGTGCCCATTATAGCAGCCACTTGTTGGTTTCGACTAGTGACAACAATCATGCTTCCTAATCCTCCAATAGATGTGCACAGTAGTGGCTTAAGTTCGTCCTCCCACTTTTCCTGCTCTTCATCCCGCACATTGTCAAGGATGAGTAGGAACCTTTTCCGGCCAATGGCTCCTTGAAGTCGTGCTCTCCAGAACTTGCTGTCGTCAGGCAGATCACATCTTTCACCTGTAGCCAATTCGATGACGGATCTCACAACAGAGGTGGCTTCAAAGTTTTCAGACACGCAATGCCATATCTTCAAGCCAAAGTGCTTCTGAATCCTGTGGTCATTGTACACCATCTTGGCTAGCGTGGTCTTGCCCACACCTTCCATCCCTATAATGGGCAGCACCTGCACATTCTTTTGATGTTGATGGTCAAGCAACAGATTTACTACCACCTCCTTGTCATCATCTCTACCAAAGATTTCACCAGAGCTATCCAGTACTACCTGCGTTTGCTGACATAGAGCGTGTTGCGCCACCGGGCGCTCCAGCAGACCTAAAGTGTGCACACTGTTCGCCTAAACGGCCGTTTAGTCCGTTTAAACACCGTTTAAACGGTAAACAGAAGTCAGCCGTGTTGTTTAGGCCCTAAACGGTGAATTAAACGGTTGGGCCGTTTAAACCCGTTTAAACCGTTCAATCCCGTCTAAACGGTCTAAACAAAATTAGATTAAACGTGATTAAATGAGCTAAACAACCATTTAATCCATAATTAAGTGAATTAAAGGACTATGTCTATCACAATCAACATGAAACTAATTAATATTGTAATTATATGAAGTGTTGTGGGATTTAGATTTCTCCCAACAAGATTATTTGGTAGAATATTTGATTTTTATGTGTAAATATGTATGGGTTCTAACAAATTTTATTTTTACGTACATAAATATGTATATTTTATTGTTATTGTACAAAACTGTTTAGGCCGTTTAACTCCGTTTAAACACCGTTTAAACGGTCTAAACGCTAAACGAAGGGTGACCGATTGTTTACCGTTTAGCGTTTAGGAAAGGGAAAATTGGTTGTGTAGCATTGAAAGATTGCAACCTCCGTAAAATACCACCGAAAGATTTCGGCCCCGTAAAATACCACTGAAATTTGGCACCGTCAGCTGAAACTACCATTCCGTCACTTTTTGCCGTCAATCCAGTCACGGACGGCGCAGCACGTGGTCGAGGAGCTACGGCGCGGGGAAGGCGAAGGTGGGGAAGGCACCCACATGGCCATGCCCTTTGCGGCGACACCTCCATCGGCACAGCGGCGAAGGCGGCCTTGGCGAGCGGCGCCTCCATCGGCATGGGCACGCCCTTGTGCGGCGGTGGCGGCGCGACGGGGCTGCGCGGCAGCGGCAATCTCCTTGACGCGGCGCTCGAGGCGGCCGATGCGCGCGTCGGCCTCGTCGCGGAGCCTGCGCATGCCGCGATGATGTGCGCGAGGGCGTGGCGCTCCGGCCAGCGCGCGATGCCGCGGTCAGCCGCCTCCATCCGGCGCGACAGCTGCGCGGCGCGGTAGACGTTCTAGCGTGGGGACGTGGCGGCGCGGCGGGCCATGTCGAGCTCCTCCGTGACCCGCGCCGCGATCTCGTCGAGCTCCCCCGTGGAGCGCTGGGTGTGCGGGCCGAGGCCCTGGACGAGCGGCAGCAGCGGCTCGACGCTCCGGCGCAGGTGCTCGGCAGTGGAGCGGCAGAACAGGGTGCCCTGCACCGTGTTCAGCAGCTCCTGCAGGGCCACGCCGGCCAGCTGGTCGAGCAGGGACGCACGCACGGGAGACAGTCTGGGACCGCCGCCCTTGCACGCCACCTCCGCCGGGAGAGCACGCACGCACGGGAGCACGCACGGGAGGACAGCGAGAACGCCCTTGCACGCCACCTCCACGGGAGGCACGGGAGAACGCCCTTGCACGCCGGGAAAGCGCCGCCCTAACAGGCTGGGAGCAGGGACGCACGCACGGGAGAACAGCGCGTGCAGCAGCTCCGATTTTCGCATGCTGGGAGCGCCGCCCTTGCACGCCACCTCGGCCGGCCGCCGCACGGCCTCCGAGCGCCGCCTCCACCGGCCGCCGCGGGTTGGTCCCGGCGCGCAGGCCGCGCCGCCTCAGCCGGTCGCCGCAGGCCGCTCCCTGCGCGGAGGCCATGCCACCTCCGCCGTCCGTCGCGAGCCGCTCCGTGCGGAGTCCGCGCTGCCTCCGCCGTCCTCCGCGGGCTGCTCCATGCGCGCAGGCTGCGCCAGCTCCACCGGCCGCGGTGGGCCCTCCCCACGTGCAGGCCGCACCCTCCGCCGGCTACCACGGGCTCCACACGCGCCGTAGCTCCTCGACCGCGTGCTGCGCCGTCCGTGACTGGATTGACGGCAAAACGTGACGGAATGGTAGTTTTAGATGACGGTGCCAAATTCCAGTGGTATTTTACGGGGCCGAAATCTTTCGGTGGTATTTTACGGAGAATGCAATCTTTCAATGCTATACAGCCAATTTTCCCCAGTGAGACGGAACAGAAGAGGGTTGTGGAGGGTCAAGTACCTCGATACCTTGCGTGCCGTGGGCTCACCCTCATTGGCCTCACGGCGTAGAGCCTCATACTGTAAGTCGTCAAGGACGTCGTCTGCCTGATAGGCGACGACCTTAAGTTCCTTCATCCACCTCCTGACGACAGGGCTGGTGCAGCTGGTCTCGACCTTCACCTTGGCGTCAGGCAGCATGCACTGCACCGCCAGCAGCAACCGCTCCAGCTTGCCACGGTCGGTGTCGACGCCCCACATGCAGGTGATGCTCTGAACGAGCTCATCGGTGGCCTTGCTGGCCACCCTGGTCACCACAGGGAGAAGCAGCGAGTCAGCCATGCTAGTTACTTTGCTCTCTAGTCTTGTTTGCAGAAATGCAGTGCGCAATGGGTGGTGAAGGACCAGGATTCATGCATGTAGAAATAGCTTGGAAAGAACAAAGCAGGGCGGTATTATCATGGAATGCAAGTGCAGGCGTGGCGATTAGTTTAGCGAGAAATAGTAAAGAATATGAAAGCGATGTGCAATACACCACACATATCTGTAGACTATTTTCCAAGGTGTTGGTTAAGGATGATTACAGTAGGATTAATCCACCATGTGGGACAAGAAAAGCCCAACAGAGGAGAGCGGCACATTAGAATCTTCTCAGCGCTCGGTGGAGAAGCAGCCGTCCACGCCATGGGCTTGGAGCCGGCGGAGCGGCGTGCCAGCCGCTGTGGCAGGTGGCAGCAGCAGAGACAGTGTAGTGGAGGTCAAGGTGGCCAAACGCTCAGCATGGATTAGCAAATGGCTACATACTGCTGGAACGATGGAGCTTGGGGACCATATTGGGGAGTGGGGACGGCGAGGGAGCTAGCGAGCGCGTTCGATGCCACGAGTGCCGCCCGTTGGGTCATTTCTACAAGCACGCTACGTGCTGAGCATGAAATAGCAAGGTAGGCAGAGATGAAGAGCGCGACCTGAGGCGGGCAGCAGGCGCATGCGCATCCAGGAGCGCCTCTGCGAGCTTCGGAAACCAGCAGGGGAGCTCGCGGTAGTAGATGATGGTGGGTGGCGGGCGGCGGCGGCCGGCAGGCACTGCGGCAGGGCACCTCTGCGTAAGTGCCTAATCAACCGCTAACGGCTAACCGCTGCTGAACATTTTTCCCCACCGTCGATTCAAAACTGGGCCTCGTTATTTGCTGGGCTCGTCATGTAGCTTGTTTTGGGCCCACCTGCTTGTCGATATTGGCATTGTTTAGATCATTAAAAAGTGCACTATGCAAAAAAAGATTCCCCGTCACATCAAACTTGCGATATATGGATGGAGTACTAAATGCGGATAAAATCAAAAACTAATTGCACAGTTTGGTTGTACTTTGCGAGACGAACGTTTTGAGCCTAATTAGTCAATGGTTGGACAATTATTACCAAATACAAACGAAATGCTACAGTGTATTTTGGCACTCCAAAATTTGGATCTAAACACAGCCATTGTGGCATTTGTTGGCGTGCAAGGGTGTTAGGCCCTGTTTGGCACATGAATGTTAAAGTTTAACTCTCATCACATCAATGTTGCGGTAAATGCATGGAGTACTAAATGTAGACTAATTGCATGCATGTTGGCACAAATTAGGAGTAATTTACGAGACAAATCTATTAAACCTAATTAGTCCAAAATTAGAAACTTTTTGTCAAATAAGACGAAAGTGCTTCAGTGTTCGTTAAACTTTAACACCTCTAACCAAACAAGCCCTTAGTTCGAGGAATTACTCATCTTAAATGAGGTAGTGCACCGTAGCTTATTCTTTAAATTCGGTGAAATGACTTCTTTTCTTGTATTGATACTAATTATTATTTTGTGAGAACTAAAATAATGATACATCATTATGTTTTATTCCACAAACCACACAAAAAAGTGAGAAATAAATAGACGATGGATTAGCTCATTCCCCGAGCAAAAAACATCTTACAAATTCATAGCTCCCTGTGCTGCTCTCTGCTCTTGTGGGCTACTACTTAATACTAGAGCATCAGGCGCCCTTCGGGGGGCCTACCATGACATATCTTCCACATAATTAAATTTTAGCAAGTTCACAAGAGAATTGCTTCATTCATCAACAGCGAAAAGCATAATGCTAATTTCGTAAAAAAGCATAAATGGTTCATATTATTGAGTTGACATGTAAAACAGTACAAAGGGCATACATAAGTAAAACATAAGAGATCACAAAAGTACTTTCAGGGAGTGATAAGACCAAAAGTATAGTAACTTTAACATCAGGCGTCCTGCAATGGCGTGAAGAACACAATGCTTTATAAGCAAACGGTACATATAGTCATTATTGATTTCTAACTACTCCCTCCGTCCGGTTGATTGTGCAATTATGGGAAACGTGCCGTTCAAACTGTGTCAGCTTTGACCAAATTTATAGCAAAAAGTATTAACATTTATGTCTCGAAATAAATTTATTATGAAAATATATCTCACAACCAATCTAACGGTACTTATTTTGTCTCATAAGAGTTAGTATTTTTTTATATAATTTTAATCAAAATTTGCGATAGCTGATTTCTCGGGATGCGAGAATTGCACATTCATTGGGACGGAGGGAGTATCATCGTAGGGTCAGCACCTAAGATTAGGATTGGAGTATCTATAAGAGGGTTGTTTTTTGTCAATTGGGTAGCAACATTGTCTGTGCACACATCTGCATTTCTGTTCATTTGACAGATCTTGTTGGTTGTAGCAGCAAGCTCTTTGTTCAACAGACAAGTCTGTTCCATTCGCCACTGCACTATACAACAATTGTCAAATAAACAGTAACAATAATGAATCAATGTAAGAGGAACTACTTACATTTTAGTTAAAGTTGACATCTTCAATATCTGAACCTCTAATCGTCTCTCCTGACACCTTCAAACATACTCCCTCTATCTCAAAATTTTTGCAATTCTAGAGTTGGGCACACAAATCAATGCTAGGGGTAAAATTACAAAAATGCCCTTCTTTCCCATCCTTTCTTCTGATGTCTAGTACGCTGCTGTAGTTCTGCAGCAGTCCATGCGTCCACGGACGAGGCGACTGGGAGAGAAACGAGTGGTGGAGAAAAATCAAGCAGGTGGTTACCGGCTGTTTTTTTTTATATTTTGGCTGTGATTCGTGTGGACGAGAAGCATCCGTACTCTGGGTTGTCCTTTTTGACAGCTTGGTCTTATGCATTCTTTTTGGGACTTTTTTTTCAAACTCTAGAATTGCAAAAATTTTGGGATGGAGGGAGTATTGACAAACAGAGCAGCCTCATAAATATAAATATAGGAAGGAGAGGGTTAAGCAGTCACAAAACTTTTCAATCAAAAGACTGGACATGTTGAGCCTGACCTGAAGTTGTTTGACATTCCGGAGTGGCAATTGAGGCACAGAAAATTTCTTTGGTAGAGAAATTCCTGCTTCACCTCAACTGAATTTGCTCCTGCAAAATTATTGGCATGGGCAACCACCATAAATAGGTTGCATGTAACGTTACTTTAATTTAGTAGACCATGAAGGAAACTCACATGATCAGAGGCACCATTTGTTCCTTGATGTGCTTTAATTTAGTACCAGAATTGAGACGATGAAATCTCCTTTAGCATTAGAGTTTTTGCCCCAAGCATCTAGCGCCAGAGCATGTAACAAATTAAATGGAAATCTAGTGGAGGAATATTATTTCAGCACATAAGAGCATTGACGAAAGCAATGTTGTTGGATTTCCTACTTGATTTCATAATCTGGACACAAAATCTTTTAGAAGCAAATGAAGTCAGCAATCAACTAACATCCTAATGGCACTGGCACCCCAAGATTGGAGACCTGCAGGCTTGCTCATGGCTTTCGTGCTGCTGTGCGTTCAAATCTAGAGATGGACGTCATGAAGGAATAGAGAGCTCACCTTAGCATTTAGTTCGTGGGGAGTAGGTAGCCGGAGCCGCCCACCGCTGCCGCCACCATAGATCCACCAGGGCCACCAAATAGCAAAAGGAAACATTATCTGCATCAGAACGGAACAAGATCAGCCATATTGGAAAACCAAAATTTGTTTTGCATCAAACACTGACATGCAGCGTATTGTTGCTTGCTTCAATTCGTCACCTAACCAGAGTAATCTCCACGCATCAATCCACGGGAGGTGCTAGTGGGAGCAACGGATGCTTGGCAAGCGCGGCCCGTGGGGGCCGTGAGCGGCCGCGGCGGCCACGGGGCGCGTGACAGTTGCAAGTGGCCCAACAGTGCTACAGCCTGGCAGCAGAAACGGGAGGCCACGGTGAAGGCGGACTCGGCGGGGGCGGCGTGGGAAGCAGCCCTACCACTGCCACAAGAATAGCCAAATCAAAACCAAGAAAAGATATTCGGTACCCACCATTGCCAGATAGAAACCACACCTAAAATCACGCAAATCCTAGGCCTCATCTGCAAGCAAGGCAAGGGGAGGGACTACTCCTGCCTATAAGGATACACGCAAAGGATAGATTACAAACCTTTTTGCATCGGCCGACATACCAAAGGAACAATGTAGAACCCGCCGCGGTCTCAGGTCATTGACGCCATCTCCGGACGAGCACAACAGATGGCACATAATCACACCGCAAGAAACCAACCCTCAATTCAAAACTAGCATAAGAAGCCAAGTTAAGCACACGGCAATAAAGATGGACTATCTTACACTTCATTGCTGGGATCTGGATCTGAGGAACAGAGAGACTGATATCGGAGAGGCTCCTGTGCCGTCGCAGGAGGGCTTACCGTGGTGGAAGACGTCTTTCACAAGGATAGGACTGCCTGTGCTTTTGTAACCGGGCTTCGAAATAGACCACCGAACCCTGTGCCGCCAACCCCACTGGGTGAGGGCCTTTTCTCCATTTTTCCTGGACTCGAGAATCTTGTGCTCTGCAAGAAGCACGCAGCAGAGGAGAGAAAGATTTGTAGGCAGCTAGGGAAGAGAGTGGCCTCATGGAGCAAGAAAGTAGACGAGAGAAAGAGAGGGATCTCACCACCAACACCGCTGCACATCCAAGATCCGGTAGGATCTACCAGCAAGATCCTTGCCGATGGCCGCAGAAAGGAAGGCCCAGGACAGACGTGGTCGCCGTCGATGCAACCATAGAGGAGGTGGAAGAGGCGGAGGGTGCCTTCCAAGCAACGACGACGCCCATGCCGGCATGGAGGCGATGTGTGGAGCAGGGTAGGGAGGGGCCGGCGAGGTCTACCTGATTCCGTGCCTCTGTATCCTATGCGCCGCCATGCCGCCGTACGGATGGTTGTGTGAAAGCTGCGCAGGGAGGGGTAGAGGTGCGGCGGCGGCGGTGACGATGGGGGAGGGGAGAGGAGAGAAAGGAGAGAGGGATCGAGAGTTTGAGACGTCAGGCTAGTGTTGCGGGGTGGGAGGTTGGGAGCGATAAAGTTTGGACTGTGGGTTGATTCTGAGAACTCTGAAGGGCCTTTTTGCAAAATAGACAGCGACAAGTGTCACCACGCGAAGAAGCCACCAATGCTCCGAATGTTGTGGTGCTTCCAAAGTTTAGAGGGTTTTAAACAACCCCGATACAAACTCATTGTCGCTAGGTAGGCAACTATATGGGATAAAAAGGTAGGCAATTATGGCAAAGTTGAAAAAACTCCTTGAAAGACATGCCTCGCAACACACAAAAAAAACAGTAACACAAAAATGTTAGAATTACTAGTCTTTCATATTGTACCTAAGAGCGTCTCCCATAGTTCCTAAAACAATAATGCTACAAACAGGACGTCCGACGTCAGCGACTCCCTCGGGATGGACGCGTGGCGTGACATGCACCACAACTTTGACTCCCTTCGTCTCTTGTTCTCATCCGGACATCACTCGCTCACTCCGCTCGGCCTTCTCCCACCACGCCATGACCCTGCGCTGCTCGCTCACTCCCGTGCCGTTGCGCGCCCCACCTGCGCTGCTCGCTCCTCACTCCTCTCCCCCACTCATCGCGCGCCCTACCCGTACCTCGCTCCTCGCTTGGCCGTGTGCCGCGCCGCTTGCTCCCTCTCGTAGCACGCGCTGCCCTCCAGGCTGAGCCAAGGGCGGTGCTCGTGGCGTTGGCTGGTGGTGGTGCTCGCGTGCGCCGTTGGTGCTGGGTGCTGGTGGTGCTCGTGCGCCGCCGCTCGCCGCCGGCTCCGACCCCGGCGGCTGGAATCTACTGGCCCAGGCTTCCTGTCCCCTAGCTGCAGATGTATGTTTCAAGTGTTTCAGTCATTTCAAAGGTATGTTGCAATTGTTTTTTACGGATGTTGCAAAAGTAGATCAGGGATGTTGCACATGTTGCAATGTTGCAAATGTTTCAGAGGCATGTTGTAGGCATTTGTTCAAAATGTATCATCTGTTGTAGACATATGTTGCAAGCGTTTTTTTATCCGAATGTTTGCATATGTTTCACACATATGTTGTAACAACATGTTCCATATGTTTCATCTGTTTCAGACGTTGTTGCAAGTGTTCTATCTTGATGTTGCATATGTTACAATGATGTTGCAAGTGTATGTTCCAAATGTTTCATCCATTTCAATCGTATGTTGCAATTGTTTCATCTGAGTGTTGCAAAAGTAGATCTCATTGTAGTGATGTTTAGCAAGGAAGGGAAAGCTAGTGCGGGAGCCATGATGACATCGGTTGTAAGCTGGCGGCAACGCTCCACTGGAGGACACGCAGGTGACCGCACTGGCGCACACGGCCCATTCCCGTATGACATGCTACCTCCGCTGGCCCCGCGGGAGGTCATGGAGTAGAAACTTATGGCATCTCCCCGCACAACGAAGATGCAGACCCTGGCTATGAAGGTGGTGCAGGCACGACGAGGTTGAGGGCGCGGCGAGCGGGCAGGCTCCCCTGTTACGTGGTCGCGGCGGATGCTCTGTTACACGAGGGACGGGACAGGGTGCAGTAGAGCTGCGTCCGAACGCGGGCCTGGGGCCGAACGTCCGAGCGCTAGTTATTCCCTTCATAAAAACATAATTGGTAAATGAATGAGTTTTCCGGTGGTTAAAAAAACTAGAAGCATGTTTGTTGAGTTCCTCAAACAATTTTTAAATTCTCGTTCCTAAAATATAGAAGACAATTTTGCATTAAGAATCACGCCCAACCACTTTTATACTTTATTTCTTTCTTGTACATTTGCATTAGGAACCTTTAACCTACTTCTTACTTTTGGCCGCATCTTTATTGGCTTATCGATACACGCACGCATATTTCCACGTGATTGGGTCCATTTTTCTAAGTGCGAAAAGCTTGGAAGTTGAGATAGGGAGTGTTGGAGAGCGGTTTGTTTCAATCTTGCCAAAAAAATCAAGATTGGGAGCGAGTTTTGAAAACTCTTGGAGATGCTCTAAATATGGCATTAAACTAAGCGTGCCTCGAATATCAACCCAACAACAAAGGTTAAAGACTCTAATTACATAGGCAGATCTCAAGTCCTCATATGAATAAATCTCGGAGGCATGGTATTTCGTACTCTCTTGAAACTGAAACTTTACATGTATACAAGACGAGAGAACGTAGCTCCTTATTCCGTATGGAAAAACCATCTTGGATTCCATATCAAATTCAGACAGTGTGTGCATTGCTGGGGGTGTCCTCAGCCTGAAATGAACTTTTCTTCCACGATCAGGCGCATACTGGTACTAGACGATGATGTCATCTGCCTGCCACATGCATGAACATATCTGAGGGGAAGGAATGATCAACAAAGATAAGAATTTGAGCTGACGTGGAGCCACATGCTTGGCTTCAAAGAAATAATTAATCCATCCATTCCAAATTATAAGATACATATTATAGGTGGTTGAAGGTGTTTCACACACATTATCTCCAAATAGTAGGATGGAGTGGGTAGTTTGCATTCTCACAATCTAGTCGTTGGGTTATAAACTTGTCCCCTTAGCTTTCACATGTTTGGATCTCATTCTCTCATCTTATTCTCATATATTTTAGGAGATTCAAACAAGATCATAGATTCATTCGTTCACTCACTCCCAGCATAAAGTACATGCAAACAAGTGACGACGTTATCTTATGGCAACTAGGCCATTATTAGAGGCGTACAGACAAATTATTTTACCAGGTAGACTGAAAGCTGGATCGTGTGCAAATGAACCCAGCTCCACATAGTGTGTCAGTTCTTTTAATTTTGCCTACGGATAAAGTTCTATGACGGACAGAAACCCCACAGCAGGCCTTATCTTGTAGTGCTTAAATCCTGCTTCCATGAATATCTTGTGCCACTCGTGCTCATCGCGTTCCTTACCCCCCGTCGCCACCATCATCAACAAATCTATGGCGACCTGGGCTTCAAACATGATCTTTGAAGGAGATCCAACAACCACATCTATGATTATAACTTTTCCTCCGGTTTCTTGTCGAGAGCAAATGGCCTTCTTGCATTGAGTAAGAATCTTGATGCAATCCTGATCGTTCCAATCATGCAGCACATACTGCATTCAGTACTAACCGATCCATTATTAGAAATCAAGCTTCAAACAAGAGAGGTTTTAGTTCTCAACACAACTTTTAGTGGCAGTAGACATACCTTGAGTAGCACAGCATCAGCTGGTGGAATAGAGTTCATCATATCGCCGGCAATGTACTCCACAGTGTCACCAGAAGGCGGTCGGATTCCACTTATCACAGTTGGAAGATCCAACACCGAGCAGGCGACATGTGGGAAAGCCTTGGCAATGGCTCTCGCCGCGGTGCCAGTTCCTCCACCCACATCAACCAACGAAGTTATGCCACCGAACACATCCTCGACGCACGTTGTGATGACAGAGTCTAACACGAACTGGCTGTCAGATGGCAATCCAGCGTTGAAGATCTCATTGAACTGTGGATCCCGGCCCATGGCGTCCCATATGCCCATGCCGTAAGCCGTCTTGAATGGCGTCTCCGCTGGCATCAGCTGCCCATCGTCGTCGTCACCCTTGAACCACGCTGATATATAGGTGCAGGGATGGCATGACATGGTACTTGTTGACCTGCATGAGAACAAACGGCGAGAGGCTTGCACACATGTTCCCACCGACGTCGTCGTCCACGAGGAGACGAGACACCGGGGTGAGGCGATACACTCCGGCAGCTGCCGCTTCGTCGCCGCCTTCACCTGGGGCGGGAACGTCAAGAGTGACAATACCTGTGGCCGCGAGAAATCTCATGAGGCGAGGAAAGTGTGTCTTCCTGTGTTCCGGCAGTGGAACGGTGGCGAGAAGGTCCTGCAATGTGGCAGCACCGCCAAGGCTATGGATGGCGTTCAGGACCCCGAGGCTGACAGCGCTTTCTAGCGCCACAGACTTGAGGTAGCTGAAGGTGAGGTTCCAAAGCTCAGCGTGCGCTTGTAGAACCGAGCTTGAGGATGCCGCCATGGCTACCTACGTCTACGTACTTGCTTGATTCGCTTCCCTTGGCTTGCCGCAAGCTTCTGCTGTGTGGAAAGTGTGATGTGTGGTTGGATATATATGGCTCTATCTATGCGAACAGCTCTCTAGCGGACTGGTTAGACCTTAGACGAGCTCTAGTAGTTAGGGATGAAAACGGATAGGATACGGCCGGATATCACTGATATCGTATTTGTTTTTATATTTATGTCCGGATTCGGATTCAAATACGAATAGTATAAAAAATACCGGATAGGATACGATTGGATATCAACATCATAAATATGTGATTTAAATATTCGGATACGAATACGGTATCGGATGTTAAATATCCGGATTTGGATACGGACGGATTAAAACCCTTCTAAACAGATTCGGTCTCGAATACGGTTGGAAAATATTCGTACCGTTTTCATCCCTACTGCTAGTACTCAGTCTATTCAATAGAGCGGTCTATTCAATAGAGCGGTTGGGAGTAAGGATGGCAACGGGTCGGGTTCGGATCGGGTGGAGTCTCCGTGCACCCAAAACCGAAACCCGAAATCGAAACCCAAACCCAAACCGAAAACCGATTCGGGTGGAAATTCATCACCAAAACCAAACCCGCGGATACCCAAAACCCGAACGGATACCCGAAACCCGAATGGATACCCGAAACCCGCGGATAAATATACACATATTCACATGTATAAATAAGAGGCAATAAATAATAAATATTTTCATGAGTCAATTTTGAATAGATTTAATAATCTAAGTAAACAAGTTATTATTAGCATATTATAAAACATGAGTTTTAATTCCAAATGATTTATTTCGGATATCCATTGGATATTCACGGGTGAAAAACCAAACCCGAAACCGAACCCGCAGGACCCGAAACCCGCGGGTATCCGACCCGAACCCGATCCGCTGCCATCTCTAGTTGGGAGAGGCAGTTCCGTAAGTAGGAGAAAAAACACGTCAGAAGAAGCAAGTCTGATTCAGCTCTCAGAAGCACCGAAGCTGCATTTCAACCAGTCCCACATGGTTTGCACGGAAGCCCGAGATAAAGGCGTGGAAAACTGGAGAAATAACCAAAGCATTATTGCTCGTTGCCATTGTTGGGCTAGCTGAAGAATCAATGGTTGGAGCTGCCTTTATGACCATTGTGGGAAGCCGGAGATAATGCGTGTAAAACTAGAGCTAGCTTAAGAGTCAATTGTTGGTGCTGTCCTTATGGCCATTACGTCATTCGGATCGCACCGAGACGTTATTGCTCATGGAATTTGCGTAAAATTCGGTTGAGCATGAAGGTATGGTTTGATTCTTTACCTAGAACATCTCCACTTGTTCGAGTCGTCCATGTATTTTAAATTTGAACCAAGTAAAAAAACTTTAAATAACTAAATTGTAAAAAATGTTATCAACATTTATGTCTCCAAATATATTTATTATGAAAATATATTCTATGATTTATCATTTATCTAATAATACTTAATACATATTATAAGTATTGGTATATTTTTTATATATTAAACTAGATTTGGTTTGAGACTAATTGACTATGAATTTCTTATGAATTAAGCAACCATAAATTTATCTATACATCAGATTAACCTACCTTCCAATATCCTCCCACCAGTATTCTAAATAGCGTGTTATACGGAGCTATAGCGGCTCACACCAGTTGCCACTACTAGACCGTTGTAGTAAATAGCGGGCTATAGCGATTGAGCAGACCTATCCGCTAAATGCTATAGTGTAACACCCCCAATGTTAAGCCTAATTAGCAATGTGATAAGTTTTAATAAAACTTGACTAATAAGTTGTTTCATGTGCTCTGTAATGATGTTTTGTTTGTAATACTAAAAATGTGGAGAAAATACTTCAAAATGTCGAAAAAAACCTAAGGGGCTGTTTGGATCCCTTTATTTTGGTGGAATTGAATTCTACTCAATGGATTAGGCTATTTGGCTGTGAAGTTAAAGCTGCAAAGTTTGAATCAAACTCAGTTTTCTGTGAGAATTTCCGCCTCTGGAATCAGCCTGACAAACCACAGTTTGAGCATGTTTATCTCCTAATCTGTCCAGCTAATGACTCAAATGCCTTAAGCAAAGTTGGAGTCCTCTGCGCTGCGAAAATATCTCGAACAGGACACAAGACCCGAATCTCAACCGTATAAGCTCCACAGCGGGTCCAAGGCGAGCACATGGCCACTGACCTCTCCCGTGCCCTGGCTGCCCACGTCACGCACAGTTTGCGCCATGGCAGCCCATGCCCTGCCGCGCCCATGCCGTGCTCTGTGCGCCGGTCCCGCCAGCCATGCCGCGCTGCTCCCTTGCTGCTGCCTTCTTGGCTTCTTCTGAGCGTCCCCGAGCTCCGCTCCTCTGAGAGTCCCGAGCTCCCTCTGCCACCACTGTTTCCGCCGCTCCGTCCCTCCCCTCGCTCGACCACCGGCATCACCATCTCCGCCTCGCTCCCCGGTGCACCCCCTTGCGCGCCATGCCGGGCCGTCGCCACCGCTTCCCTGTCCTGATCCCCACCTCCTCGCTTCCGCGCTCCGCCGCTGCGCGCCCATCGCAGCCCCACATCCCAAGCATCCTCAGCTTGGCCAGGCTTCCCAGGTTTAGAGGAAGCGCCACCAAACTTATTCCGTAGGAAATCTTCATTTCCTCAAGCGAGGCAGGCAACTTTGGAATCTCCAGCAACCTGCCACAAGATGCTATCCATAACCTTTTCCAGATGGGGCAGTGGAAGGATTTCTTCAGCTGATGAGCCCTTCCCCTCCATGTTGGAACAATGCCAAATACGAAGGCGAGGCATGCATCGTAATTCCTCCACATGCCAAATACTCATTCTAAGAATGCCTCTACATTTAGGCGGTGGCCAGAGGGCAAAATGGTCTTCAAAGTCGGACGGCCATAGGCCTTCGTAATGTTGTTTTGCCTCGACACAAGCTCTAATGGCGCCACGTGCCAACCCGAGATACTCCCTCCGGTTCCGAGGTCTAAACCTAGAAACCACTCTAACCGCAGTTTTGAGATCGAAACCGCCGAACTCTCCAGGGCCGTATAGCATGTGTATAGTAGCCAACTAGACGTATGCATAAGCAAATGAGAGAACATAAAAATGTGCTATCTCTTTAAAAGAAGCAAATTCAAAACTTCATAAGAATAGCGTGAGAAATAATTGAGGATCGAACTCTATGTCAAAGTCAAAAGAAAAATAGATCTTTTACTTCTTTACATGCATATCCTCCCTATATCAACCATCAAATCCCCCAGTTTTCATTGTAATGGTCAAGGAAAAAGGGTGTAAATACCTATTTATGATTTGACTGCTCAAGGTATCAGATATATAAGTTCGAAGTAATGGAGTAGCAGTTATCCATTTCTTCTAACGGAGTAGCCGTGAAGAAATATTTCTTACTCTTGCAGTACTGATATTGTCGATAATACAAGTATTTATGCAGAACTACATTAATTCTCTCGGTCATTTGCTTGTTATTGTTAGATGACAGGCCAGTTGATTTCACTGAATGATCAGAACATACTTTTGTCCTTGATTTTGACATATTGGGAAGTAGATTCGCTATGCCCAGGTTCAGCATGTTAAACTAGATAAGTTTCTTTCAGTCTTCACTCCTTTTTTTTATGCTTGTCAGTGCACAATTGCCATATGCTGCTGCACAAGGACATACAAAAAAATTAAGGACCTCCAATCATGAATCACAACATTGACAAGAAGCAATGAATTCAACGTGCATTTCATTATGTAAACCAAAGGTAGTAGAAAAAGGCGTGGAGTTTACAAATTTAAATGCTAAGGGAGCCAACATAAGCACACCACAAGGAAACAAAAAAAATGCCCTGCCTCTTAAAACTGGAGTTAGGATGCAGAACGGCAGAAGGAAACATAACCTTATCCCAACAGCAATTTACATATGATAAGAGCTTTTATGGACAGAACCATGCATTTGCATGGTTCACATTCAAACAACACAGTTGCGTAGAAGTACTAGAAATTATTGGATCCGAACCCAGAAGTTTACCTCTGTATGTTGTTTTGGTTGATTAGCCAGTCAATATTCAGGTTCTTTAGCCCAGAATGGAATGAGAATTGTTGGCTCGTAGTCTTGCTGTGTAAAGGTAGAGACAGACATGTGGGCTGATGTGGAGGGCTGCTTCCCATCAAAGCCCAGCTAAATCCCATAGTCTTACATACTGAAGTATAGCAGACAAGAAGGGAGTGAGTATGCATTCGGATAAACATAGATCAGTTCTATTCTACACAAGTAAAGTGTCAAAAAGCAGAACGAAGCTGTACACTAGATTGATGCCAGAACGATTGAACAAGATAATGGAATCAAGGTGATGTACATGTGGGAGCACAAATACCTCATGTCTGAGTAAGGGTTCGAAAAGCAGACGATGCACCGTGCGCCTGTGGGCTTCTGTAGCTCGGATTCTACTGATAGAATGGTTTTCCTCGGAATAGGAGACACCGAATCAAAGTACTCACCACCTTCTCTGCAACGTCTCTGCAGGTCGGGGCAGCCCTCTATGTGTAGGTATTTGAGGGCTGGGAGCCGCTGGAGCAGAACATGAGGAAATTTCTCTATCCCTGGACACTCACAGATCGTCAACTGCTCAAGAGAAGTGAGGCCGTCAGTTCCATTAGGTAGTGCTTTCAGTCCATCGCAGTGAAACAAATATAGATTCCTAAGCTTGACCAGACTTCCAAGGTTTGAAGGAAGCGCCAGCAAACTTCCACACATGTCAATCCCCATTTCTTCAAGGGAGGGAGGCAACATTGGAATCTCCAGCAAGCTGTCACAAGAAGCTATCTGCAACGTTTCAAGCTGGGGCAGTGGAAGGATTTCTTCATATGATGAGCCGTTCCCCTCCAACTTGTTGCAACCCAAAAAATACAGAGATCGAAGGCAGGGCAAGCATCGGAGTTCCTCCACTGGCCAGCAGACAATATTGGAGCATGAGTCAAATTCCAACCGTTCCAAGAAGGGAAAGCAATCCTTAAGCCCGAGCTGCAATGTGGACTGGTTAAATATGGATACGAAGGCATCGTCACCACGTATCTTCAAACTTCGCAGGGTGTCTAGAGGACTTTGGCTTTGGCCTTGCTGGTTCTGTAGAGGCATCACCACGTCTGCTAGCACACCCACTCCCAAGTGCACAAGAGATGGCCAATAGCCCAAAGGCATGCACACAGGGGCAACACCTTTCAACCAGGAAGTGCAACAATCTAGACGTGTGAGAAATGGACACTCCGGAAGGCTAGTGAGTTTAGGACAATCGTTGATTATTAGCACTTTGAGCAGGGGAAACACCACCGACCTGATAGGCTCTCCTGCACTGTTTTCTGCCCATCTCTCCAACTCCGGCAAATGACAAAGCTCCATCTTGTTCAACTTTGGGAAAATTTGCAGATGGTTATTGTATCCTACATCTTCTGCATCAACGTTCTTACATAATGTGGTCATGCTGTCCATGCTTGATAGAAACAACTCCTCAAGAGAGGATGACAACCATACCATTGGTAGCTCCTTACATCTTTCACAACAGGAAATGTGGAGTTTCTTGAGGCACCTGAACATTCTAGGGTCTCTCATCCATTGTGAGATTTCTGAGCCAACATACCGATGTAACTCCAAAACTTTGAGCTCACCATGAGGTGCAAGTGATTCTAGTACTTGTTCAGCATTACTGACCTCCTCACTTGCACGATCATAAGATAGATTGCGCCCCCAGTGCAACAACAATTCACTTAGATTCTGTTTGTCATGGATGTTGGACTCTGACCCAGTCTTTACTTTACACAAATTGTACAGCTCCAACCTGTTTCCAAGCTGACGTAGGTCTTTGAGCTCTTCGATTCCACAACCATCTTCAGTGTCCACAATAAATGTTGTCAGTGTGCGAAGGTTATGTAATAGGCTAAGTTTTGGTGGCATCCGTTTTAAACTCTCACACCCCAAAAGATAAAGATGCTCGAGGTTCCTCAAAACTGCCATACCTTCAGGCAAATATTGTAACCTTGCACAATCATTAAGCCTCAACGATTGTAAGTTATATAACATGCATAATGAATCTGGTAATCCAACAATATCTGACAAAGAAAGATCAAGATATCGTAAATGTGCCACATTTATAAGTTGGCTGTCGATAATAAAAGGATCTTTACAGCACAAAGCTCTTAATGACATCAATTTTAACTCCTTAAGGTCATTGTGCTTTGATTGAGTTAATAAAGTACGGAGAGGTGACGTGCCCTTCAGTGATCCACTAATTTCATTGGATTCATCTCTTGAAATTTGCATGTGATATACATCTTTTATCGATGCTTTGTTCTGAATCAGCTCTGTTGCAAATGCACATTCATCTGTGACATCTTTTGCTAGGTCATGCACTAAATCATGCATTTTGCATCTAACTGTCTTGTACCTTCCAGAATAAAAAACTTGTCTCTCTTTCACATCTTCAAGAAAAGATCTCCAAACTAATTCATTGAAAACAAATTCGGCTTTCTGTGCCAACAAATTTTTCGTTGCTCCTTCTTCATGAAAAAAACCATTTGCCAGCCATAGTTGGGTCAACATATCCTTCTCAATCACATAGTCCTTAGGGAAAACTGCACAAAATGCAAAGCATTGCTTCATTTCAGATGACAAATTCCTGTAGCTCAATTTTAGTATGGACAACACTTCATCTTCGGCCCCGCCCAAATTGCTTTTGGCAATGTCCTCCCATTGCTGGACTCTTGGTTTTGAGCTCATCAAACCTCCCATTGCCTTGAGAGCAAGAGGCAGTCCCTTGCACTTGTTGACAATGCGTCTGCCAACTGTGAAAAACTCTTGTTGCTCTTGTAGTCCATTACTGAATGCTTTGTTTGAGAACAATGTCCATGAATCATCTTCACCCAGGCATTTTAGCTCATGGGGTGCAAGGGTACCCATTATAGAGGCCACTTGTTGGCTTCGACTTGTGACAACTATCATGCTTCCTGATCCACCATTAGCCGAACACAGTAAAGGCTTCAGGTCGTCTTCCCACTTGCTTTGTTCTTCATTCCACACGTCGTCAAGAACCAGCAAGAACCTTTTCTGGCCAATGACTTCCTGCAGTTTTCTTCTCAGCAACTCAATGTTATTAGAAAACGGTGAGCCTTCTACCCTCCCCACCGCCGGCGACTGTCCTGGTCCCGCCGGCCACCCTACCTCCCGTCGGCGACCCCCCTGGTCCCGCCGTCCACCTCCTCTCTCCAATGGAACACGGCTCCCCCTCCCACTGTTCTTGGGCGGATGAGGCGGAGGAGGAGCTCCCCTCGCCTCGTTCCCTGGGTGCGGGCTCGCCCGGGCTCTTCCATGGCGGTCGCTTCGACGAGAGCTTCGTCAATCAGCTTGGCCTCTCTGACTCCGAGTCTGAGGCCGATTCCGGGCTGCCACCTCCGCCGCCTGGGAAAGGTAAAGACGTGGCGGAGGGGAGTGGCCGTAGGCGTCGGGGGCGTCACCGTCGACGTCGCCGCCGGCCTCAGGGCTTCATGGCGGCGGCGCGCCGATCTCATCCAGCTCCACCTGTCCAGCGCCACCGCTCTCCGGCCTCGCATCCGGCACGCGCTCTCGCGACGCCGGATGAGGATGGTTTCTACGCGGTCCAGAGTCGAAGACGATGGCGCCGCCGCTCTCCACCCAGGGTGGCCAGGCCGGTTCCGCCGGAGTTGGTGGGCCTTTGTTTCAACTGCCTGGCCAACAACCATGTCAAGGCGGAGTGTACCTTCCCGGTTAGGTGCTACAATTGTAGGGCTGAAGGGCATCGTGCCTCCTCCTGCACCTTGCCGCGTTCCTCGGGCGCGAAGCGCGGCCGCTATCCACCGCGGGCGGCGGATGGGGGCGTGCGACGCCGGGTTTCGCGGCGTCGGCTGCCGGTGGACGCGGGGCGACGGGCGCACACCAACGACAACGACACTACTTCCGCGAGATCGGCCTCCACGGGCCATTCTACTTCCATACCGCACTGCTGCAGGCCCCCGTCCCCGCCTCCGCGGCCCTCGCCGCCTACTCCTCCAGTGGGGACGGCTGTGGCAGACGCATCCCCCGGCGTTGCCGTGGGTGGACGCCGACAGCGCGTTGGATTGGTGGTGGTTCCTCGCTCGGCGGAGGTACAGGCAGCGGAGGATGACCTCGGCCGATCGCTGGTGGTGTTGGTTGGCGGCACGCGGCCAGCGGTGTCACCGGCGATGGTCACCGCATACCTGTTCGAGCGGTTCGACATCATGGCCGGCGAGGCAGAGGTCCGTCGTCATGAGCCCGAAGATTTCATCGTACGATTCAGGCGGCGGGTTGATCGCGACCGGGTCCTGGCTGCGCCGCCGACTGGAGCGCCCTTACCTCTTCTGTGGAGGCCTTGGTGGAGGACGTCCTGGGCGACTGCTGGGACCTTCCGCTACCGCGTCTTGGTGGGGATGCGTCGGGTGCCTCTTCACGCTCGGAATGTGGCGACGGCGCAGACCATCCTTGGCCCGTCCTGCGCGGAGGTGGATGTCGTCCGCCCTAGTGACGTCCCTGATGATGACGAACGGGAGTTTTTTGTCACCGCCTGGTGCGCGGACCCGCGCTTCATACCGGACGAAGAAATACTGTTCATCCCGGAGCCGAGGGTGACGACACCGGAGACGGCGGCGAGCACAGTGCTGCCAGGCCTTCGCTACCTGGTACGCATACGACTGGTAGCATACCAAGACTGGAGCTCCCCCCCTGCGTCGCCTGCGGGAGATGGAGGTCATGGGGATCATGACGGCGATGACGCCGATGGTGGTGGCAGCCGTGACCCTGACGGCCGCTCGGAGGGGCCGCCGCGGGGAACACCGGAAGACGACTGCACCCCTCGCCGGGATAGCGATAGTGATGACTCGTTCCACAGCAACTGTAACTGCTTCCACCCGGGGATGGACCGCCGCCGGTGCGCTGGTTCGTCGCCGTCCGTCGTCGTCGGCGCGGTCTGTTGTCCGCTGGTCCGGGCCGAGATGGGGTCCACTGCGCGGGCTACTACTGGTGGGAGAGGCGGGATCCCGGACGTCACATCGCGGCCTCGGGTTCGGGCGTCTGCCCCTGCCACACCTGCCTCGTCTCGGGAGCACGCGACCACGCCTCTGCCACGGCGTCTGGAGGGCCCAGAGATCTCTTCCACGCCAGGGTCAACTCTGCGGATTTGGTCGGGTCCTGCCCGACATCCCCCGCGGTACAGTCCATCGCCGATGCTACTCAGGGACCCGGTTGCTGACCAGGGGCTTGTGGGCCGCTTTCTGGATATTGCTCCAATTCTGCTGCACACGGGCCGTAGCACGCAGACTCCTCCACCGAAGCCCCATGAAGATTGGTGGGTCCAGTGTGTGGACGCTGAGCTGGGCAACCATACCATGGGGAGGCCCTTGCCTCTGGCCGGCCCATCTTCGGCTGGACCGATTATGCCCCAGAACAGCCCCAAAGTACATGGCGACAGCCCGGATGATGACTGGTGGGCTGAGCTAGTGGATAATGAACTTCAGGGCCACGCGCGCCTAGCTGGGTCGACCTGCGCGCCGATTCCTCGGCGCGATCTGGTCCCCGTGCTTACGCCGCCCACTTCTGTGGCCGGGGAACTGAGTATGCCCCCAGCGCCATCGCCGGGCTCGGTGTCTGCGCCATGGGCCACCCCCTCAGTTCGGTTCACCTACGAACGGAGGCGGCAGGAGGTGGAGGGCGAACCTTCCGCGGCGCGCCGGAGCGCCAGGTGCATCCTGGCGGGAGACAGCCACGGCCCCGCTCACATTGGTGACACTGCGGTGCACCCAGAGAGCGACGGTGCAGGTGTTGCGGGGGACCTGACGCCGGCTCCTGTGGCCATTCAGAGACGTCTGTGTGCCCCACTAAATACCCCATTGATCCGTGGTCCGCCTAGGCTGCGCAGGTCACGTACCCCTGCCCCGGCTTCGTTTCGACGCAGTGAGCGTATCGCCGCTGCACCGCGGGAGGCTGACTCCACCAAGCAAGCCCAGCGGGTTCTCATGAACAAGCTCGGGATTGCGACGCCTTCAGCAGCGGTCGGCTCGGATACGGTGCGCAAGTACAAATCCGCCTTCAGACAGCCGATCTCCGACGCTAGCCACGAGGCGCTCCAGTTGCTTCTGGGAGACCACTTCGACCCCATCGCAATGAATCTGAATATGCTTGGGGTGGACGACGAAGAGGTCTAGTCTAACTAGCTCCATCAGAACGTCGCCAAATTGTGTTTCATCATGTCGTCAAACCAAAGTTGTTTCGTGTGGAACGTGCGTGGCCTGAATGGCCGGGCGCGGCGTAATGTGGTCAATGAATTCATAGTGCAGCAGCGGCCTACGATTGTCTGCTTGCAAGAGACAAAGCTCTCTGATGTAACTGCCGTGTTGGCTAATGAAATTCTAGGACCAGCGTTTGATTATGAGGTCCTCCCAGCTGCTAATGTTTCAGGGGGCATCCTGCTTGGCTGGCACAAGGATTATTGGACGGCCTCTGGGGTTGTTCGAGGTGTCTACTCCCTCTCCGCGCGTCTCCACCCAGTGGGACACTCCACCCCCTGGTGGATAACTGTGGTGTATGGCCCGCTGCAGGACGCCGAGAGAGTTGAGTTCCTGGAGGAGCTCCTCCGCTGCAGTGACACGTGCACGGGTCCCTGGATGATCTGTGGGGATTTTAATATGATCTATCAAGCGGAGGATAAGAGCAACGACCGACTCGACCGTCGTAGCATGAGACGGTTCCGAGCATTCATCAACAGGGCACACTTGCAAGAGATCACTTTGCTGGGCCGACGCTTCACTTGGTCCAGTGAACGTGAACACCCTACCCTCGAGAGACTTGATCGTTGCCTGGCAACGGTTGATTGGTTTCAGGCATTCCCGTATCACTGTCTCAAGCCTCTTTCAACAGATTGTTCGGACCACTGCCCGCTCCTCTTACTACTTGACACTGCTCAAGGGGCCTGGCGGAGGTTTCGATTTGAGTCCTTCTGGGCTAAGCTGCCAGGCTTTTTGGAGGTCGTGGCCACGGCATGGTCTCGCCCAGTGCATGACGTTGACCCTTTCCGTGTGCTGGACATCAAGCTGCGGTACACAGCGCGGGTACTGAGAAGCTGGAGCACTTCCAGGGTCGGCAGTGTTCGCTTCCAGTTGGCCCTGGCGCGCGAGGTGGTGCTCCGTTTAGACGAAGCCCAGGACTACAGACCTCTGTCGCCGCGAGAAGTGGTGCTGCGCAAGGCCTTCAAGCTGAGAACTTTGGGTCTAGCATCGCTGGCCCGAACCATCGCCAGACAGAGATCGAGGCTCCTCTTCCTTGCCGAGGGGGATGCCAACACAAGGTTTTTTCAGCTACAGGCCTGCCACAGAAAGAGGAAGAGTAGGATCGAATCACTGTCAGTGGAGGGGGCGCAGATGGTGAATGAGGATCTGATGGCTCACTCGCTGTATGAGTATTATAACCTCATCCTCGGCTCCAACTTTGAGAGATCCAGGAGAATAAACCTGGAAGCCGTAGGCCTTCCATCCCAGGACCTGAGTGGTCTGGAAGTGATGTTCACCGAAGAGGAGGTGCGTGCTGTTGTTATGGACCTTCCAATTGACAAGGCGCCGGGGCCAGACGGTTTTACAGGCATCTTTTATAGGAAGGCCTGGGACATCATCAAAGGGGACCTCTTGAATGCATTCAACGCATTCTGGTCACTGGACTCCAGGAGCCTAAACCACTTGAATGACGCCTACATGGTTTTGCTTAAAAAGAAGCCACAGCCAGCGGAGATCCGAGACTATCGCCCAATAAGCTTGATCCATAGCTTCAGTAAACTGATCACGAAATGTTTGGCAAACCGGCTCTCCTCTGTACTTGATGGGTTGGTTTCCCGCAATCAGAGTGCGTTCATTAAGGGGCGATGCATCCATGATAACTTCAGAGCTGTGCGCCTCTCCTGCAAGGCGTTACACAAAAAGTGTGTTCCCAGCGTGCTGTTGAAGATAGATATTGCCAAGGCATTCGACTCCGTGTCGTGGACTTTCTTGCTGGAGGTGCTTCAGCACATGGGGTTCGGGAGGAGATGGAGGAACTGGATCTGCGCCATACTGAGTACAGCAAGTACAAAAATCTTGCTCAATGGTGTTCCAGGTAGAAGAATCTGTCACGCGCGGGGCCTTCGTCAGGGTGACCCCCTCTCGCCAATGCTCTTCGTACTTGTTATGGAGGTGATCAACCGCACCATTGGCTGGCTGGACTCTGAAGGGTTTCTGCAGCAACTTGGTACTGCTGGGCCGGTGCAACGGGTCAGCCTCTACGCTGATGACCTGGTTCTTTTTGTGTCGCCCATCGAGCAGGACCTCACAGTGCTTAGAACAACGTTACAGATTTTCGGAGAAGCCTCTGGACTATTTTCTAATCTCGACAAGAGTGTCGCCACTCCTATACACTGCAGTGTTGAAGACATTGAGAGGGTTCAACACATCCTCGCGTGCAGAGTAGAGGGCTTTCCCAGCCGCTACTTGGGAGTCCCTCTATCCATTTTCAGGCTCAAGAAGAGTGATGAGCAAGCTCTGATTGACGCAGTTGCTGCCAGGCTACCCCTCTGGAAAGGAAATCTGCTCAACATTGCAGGAAGAACGACGTTGGTTCGAAGCACGTTGTCAGCAATTCCAGTGCACATGTCCATCGTCCTGTGTCTATCTTCTTGGGCAATTGAGTGTATTGACAAGCTTCGTCGTGCTTTCATCTGGTCGGGGACAGCTACGGTCTCAGGGGGTCGCTGCAAGGTTGCATGGCAAATCTGTTGCAGGCCGCGTGATTTGGGTGGCCTAGGGGTGACGGACCTCCGCCGGACAGGGCTGGCGTTGAGGTTGCGATGGCCTTGGCTGCGCCGTACCGATCAGGCACGCGCAGGGGCCACCTTGCCTGACCAAGAGCAGGGCGAGGTTCTGGCTTTCTTCAGGGCTGCGACAATCTCTGTCCTGGGCAACGGTGAGTCCACACTCTTCTGGACGGACAGCTGGATTCAGGGTTCAAGCATCCGCTATCTGGCGCCAGCAGTGTTTGAGGCGGTGCCTAAGCGGAAAAGGGGCGTCACCGTCGCCGAGGCACTTCATGACCATGCCTGGGTTCATCATATCACCGGAGCCCGTACTATGAGGCTGCTCACTGAGTTCATAGGCCTTTGTCGATTGCTGGAGCAGGTACAGCTCTCGCCGGGGACGCCAGACATCTTCGCCTGGAAGCTTACTGCCTCGCAGCAGTATTCGGCTGCGTCCGCGTACGGAGCCATGTTCTTCGGCTGCTCTAGACCTTTGGGTGCTCGACAGGTCTGGAAGACATCAGCGCCACCACGCACTAAGTTGTTCTTTTGGCTGGTGCTGCACAAGAAATGTTGGACGGCGGATAGGCGTTGGCGCCATGGTCTTCAGGACGGCAACTCGTGCATCATGTGTGATCAAGGAGCCGAGACAATGGACCATATTATTCTGGGATGCGTCTTCAGTCGCGAGGTATGGTCATCCTGCCTTCGAACATATCGTCTACACCAAGCCGTCAGTGTCCAGGAGCAGGACATCATGATCTGGTGGACCAATACCAGAAAGCTACTTCCCAAGCAAATCCGTCGTGGATTCGACTCCCTCTTCTTCCTTGTCGCCTGGAATTTGTGGAAGGAGCGAAACACGCGGACTTTCGGTAGGACTCCTCGACAGCCGGCTGAGTTACTACACACAATCTTGGAGGAGGCTTCTCTTTGGATGGCCGCGGGGTACCGGGCGCTGAGGGCCGTTGATGCTCTTCGCCTGATGGCCTGATGTACCGCCCCAGTTTACATTCCCTCGGTAGCAACCTTATGTTTCATGTAATCTGAAGTAGTGAGTGAGTTGGGCTGGTGTGTCTTCGGTAATCTTTGGATTACCGGTTGCTGTTGTGGTTAAAACTCATTTTCTCTGCTTAATGAAATACATGCAGCGCATGTTCTCGAAAAAAAAACTCAATGTTATTAGTCAGGTCACACCATCCATCTGTAGCCAATTTGATGACAGATCTAACGATAGCTGTGGCTTCAAAGTTGTCAGACACACAGTACCACATCTTCAAGTCAAAGTGATTTTGAACCCTGGGGTCATTGTACACCATCTTGGCTAGAGTGGTCTTGCCCAAACCACCCATTCCAATGATGGGCAGCACCTGTACATAATATTGCTGATTTTGCTGGTTCAGCAATTTATTAACCACCACCTCCTTGTCATCGTCTCTGCCAAAGATCTCCATAGACTCATCCATTGCAGAGTATGTTTGCCGATACAGAGCTTGTGGCGCCTCCGCGCGCTGCAGTAGACCAAAAGTGTTCATCTCCACCACCAGCTCGTCAATCTCGTCGAGTATGTCCTTGAGATCCCTGCTCGCCTTATGATGGAACACAAGTCGATCCCGCGAGAAATAGAGTACCTTGCGTGATGTGGACTCCCCGGCCTGGGCCTCCCGGCGCAGAGCCTCGTAGCGAAAGTCGTCGAGGACATCGTCGGCCTTGTAGGCAACGGCCTTGAGCTTCTTCATCCACGCCTTAACGGCGCGGCCTGCCTCACTCTTCGCCTCGGCCTTCTCCTCAGCGTCGGCCAGCAGGGACCGCACATACACCAGCTGCAGCTCCAGCTTGCGGCGATAGTTTTCGACGCCCCACATGCTGGTGACCCTCTGGACCAGCGCGTCGGCCGCCTTGCCGACCAAGCCTTGCACCCAGGGAAGAATCAACGACTCAGCCATGGGTGGCACAGCGTTGTTGGGATGGTTCTGGCACCCTGCTCTGTGGCGAGCAGCGTGTGCTATGAGTATGAGGGGCAAGGAGAGGTGGATGTGGCAATGGAGAGGTTCCGGTGTGATCTGATTGAAGCTTGAGTTGGGTCTTGAAAAGAGATGGGGAAGCAAAAGGGAAAGAAACGACGAGTGAAGAGGTAGAATTAGCTAGTAGTGGGTACGGTAGGTAGGGGCAGAAGGATTAAAAATATAATGAGGAAGTTGCTTCGAAAGAAGACAGTAGGCGTAGGACGGTAGCCATCGCAGCGCCGGCCGATGTGAATATTTTGAGACGGTACCTATCTCAACGTCACTTGAGCTGTTGGCTCGGTCGTTTGTACGAGCACCCCGCGTGCACGAGACAGAGATGGGAGGCGGCACGAGAAGAGGAACAGAACCTGACCTGGAGACCGGGGGGAACGAAGAGCAGGACGCGTAGGATGGATCAGGGTTAAATAAACCGGTCGGTTTACCGCGGTAAACCGCGGTTACCGCCCTAACCGGGCCGGACCGGTTCCGGTCCGGTCCGGTTAGATATTCCCCAAATTCAAATTTAAAATTTAAAAAAAAATGCTAAAAAAATTCCTAAAATAGTTCATGATTTATAGAAGCCAATGGTGTAAAAATTTTTCAAATTGGAGTTCGTTTAGTATTTATTTATACGAATAGAAGTTTGAAAAAAAAAGAAAAAAAACCGGTCCCGGCCCGTTAAGGCCCATGAGGCCCATTAGGCCGCCACGGGCACAAAACGAGCCGGGAGCTCGCGGGGGGTGGGGGGGTCAACGCGCCGAGCCTCGTTTCCTCTCCCGTCCGCCCCCCGTCCGCCCCTCCGCCCGCGCCGACCGGCCGCCGCCGCCGGCTAACCGCCCCTAAGCCTCGGTTTACCGCCAGGTCTGGGCGGCTTACCGAGCGACCACCGCGCGTTCGGTTAACCGGCCGGATCCAGCGGCTACCCGCTCGGTTAGCGCGGTTTACCGACCGGATCCGCGGCTAACCGCCCAGGTAAGTTTTTTTTTGTTTTTTTTATTTAGAGTAGTATTAGGATTTAGGTAGAATTTGTGTTAGGATTTAGGATAGATTTTTGGTTAGGTTTTAGGTAGGATTTATTTTAGGATGTTTTTTTTAGGATTTAGGATTAGAGGTAGGATTTGTGGTAGGATGTATATTTTAGGTATATATTGTGTGACTTTGTGTATATATTGTGACTTTGTGTATGTTAGGTATAGATTTTAGGTATATTTTAGGTATATATTGTGGAGGATTTGTGGTAGGATTTAGGATATATTTTATTTAGGTGTGACTTTGTGTTGTCCGTTTATGCAGGTAGACAATGTCAGGCAGAAATAGAGACGTTGTATGGGAGCATGGTGAAAATCTTGCTCCTGGATGGAGATGCAATTATTGTCATGTGACGAGAGCAGGCGGTGGTTGCACTAGATTTAAACAGCATTTGGCTGGGCACGGGGCGGACACCTTGCATTGCGCCCGTGTGCCACCAGATGTGCGTGCGTACTTTCGGCGAGATCTTGACAGAGCTAAGAAGACGACTGCTGACCGGGCTCGACAAAGGTTGGCACAAGAAAAAACTGCAGCGGAGGGAAACCATCCCCTCGGTGATGATGAATATGAGGCTCAGATGAAGGAAGCACTAAACCAGTCGAGAGCAGAATATGACTACGAGCAGAGGGTGCAACAGAGAGGAGGTAATTACCACCGTGGAGGGGTAGTGGTGGTGGTGGTTCGCAAGGTGGGAATCCTATTGACAGGTTGTTTAGAAGAGCAGGATCACGGAGGGAGACTCCAGTGGAGGTGGAGGACTATCATGTGACAGCGGGTGGGAGGAGAGGAATGCACCAACAAAGGATTGATACAGGGTCTTGGACGCAGAAGAGGAAAAATGCAAAGGAAGCTATTGGTAAAGCTTGGGGAAAGTTTTTCCATTATGTAGGAATCCCAGGACGAAATGCCGACAATCCGTACTTTGTCAGTGCGGTCCGAGAGACACAGAAGTGGGGTAAGTACCTATACTTGGAGACCTATGGCCTTATGTATCTTTCCATATTCTCATTGTTTGCTTATGGTTTCAGGTGAAGGCATCGCGTCACCCACTGGAAGGGATATTGACGGCAAGTACCTAGATCAGAATGAGAAAGACTTGAAGGATAGATATGCGAAGTTTCAGAAGGAGTGGCCCAACTTTGGCGTCACGTTGATGTGTGATTCATGGACTGGCCCCATAAAAATGAGTGTCATAAACTTTCTGATTTATTGCAATGGGGTCACATGGTTTCACAAATCCATTGATGCATCTGAAAAAAGTCAAGATGCTAACTATTTGTACAGGGTACGTCCTAAACATAGTTGTCATGTGTTTCTTTATATATATATATATATATATATATATATATATATATATATATATATATATATATATATATATATATATATATAATATGTTATGCGTTTTTTCAGGATATTCGGAAGGTGGTGGAGGAGATTGGTGCCGAGCATATTGTACATGTGGTCACCGACAATGGCGCCAACTACAAGAAAGCTTGCACCTCACTGAAAGAGGAGTATGGACACATTGTTTGGACACCTTGTCTGGCACACACCATCAACTTGATGTTGAAGGATATTGGTAACAGGACCGATCATGCAGGTATGTTGCAAGTATGCAAGCGAATTTCAACTTGGTTGCACAACCATTCTTAGTTGAATCATATGATGAAGAAAGCAATTGGTGGTGAGTTGGTCAAGTGGAATGGCACTAGATTTGGGACCAACTACATGTTTCTAGAGAGCTTTCATCGAAAACGTGAACAGTTCATGCAATGGATGGCATCTACTGAGTCTTTTTACATTAATTTGTGCAAATGAAGTACCAAAATTTCTTTTTATTCATGAAAAAAAAACTACACGGTTTGGAGCGGTAAACCGGTCAAACCGGCCGGTTACCGCTCCAAACCGGCCGGTAAACCGGACCCGAACCGAACTGAAGGAGTATTTGAATTTGAATTTGAATTCGGCCGGTTATCGGCCGGTTACCGGTAAACCGGGCCGATTTACCGCTACCGGACCCCGGCGGTTACCAGAAACCGGTCGGTAAAAAAAACCTGGGATGGATCGCTCCGCGGGCTTGTCCACCGTATCAGGCATGCATGCGCGCTCGACGACGGTGGGGACGCGCGGCCGTGCCCGAGCTGCAGGCAGTTGACGGAGTGGGTGCACGAGCGAAGGGAATTTTGTACACACCCTGACACCCACCGTGTAGGCGTGGACGCGCGAGGGGGCGAGTCGCTTTGCATCGCGCGGGCCGAGGCTGGCCTCGACGTTTAGCCGGCACCCCGCGGCGGTGCGCCGGTGCCGATGGTTGGTCGCGGCGGGGAGCGCCCTTGCATGGAATTCACCAACCGCTAAGGCTTACTTTGGCAGCACAGGTATATTAATCACGGGAAAATAGCCACGCGCGTGGTTTTTTTTTTTTTTTGGACATTCCGTTCCCACCACCATCCCTGGGAGATACTATCCCATGCGGGGGGAGCTATGCTGTTCGGTTTCTCGGTGCTGCTTGTCACCATTGAACAACTGAAAACAATATCTCAAAAAAATCATAAAAATCAAGAAAAAACAGAAAATGTTTAATAATATAAGAAATTCACCACAGATCAATGTTAGAACCACAAAACCATGAAAAGCTCAGGAATAAGTCTCTATACAAATACATAATTTGAAGTCTGAAATCATGTCTAATTATCATCTAAAATCATGGATACAGATGGTTTCCATGCTTTACATCCAATAGACAGACATAAACCAGGTTATATGAACTGAAAGCTAAAATCTACACCAATATTTAAATTAGCTCTCCAGCTCACACACCAATATATTACATACTCCGTAGACGTTAGTAGCATAAAAAATGGATAAATAGATAGTGGGTGCATGTATATAAAAATGAGAAAAATGCACGAGCGGTCCTTCAACTAGGCATGGGGTGCCATCTAGATCTCTCTACTTTTAAAATGCTAATTCTGTGTCCATGAACTTGGCTTCGGGTTCATTTAGGTCTAAACAAGTTCGGATGAAGATAAACTTTATATCAAAATTGTAGTCCTCGACAGGATCTACAACTTTGTAGTTGAAAAGTTTTTGAATTGAAACTGTTTAGGGTCTCAAAATACTGTTGTAAGTGCGCAGATTTTAAAATTTAAAATTTAAAATTATCCAACAATCTCAGATGTTGACATGTTCTATATAAAAATTATAGTTATCAATATCATCTAAAAATTTGTAGTTGAAAAGTTTTTTATTTAAAATCGTTTAGTGTTCCAAATATGTGTTCTAAGTTCATAGATTTTGAAATTAAAAAACTTAGAACACATATTTGAGACACTAAACGACTTCAAATAAAAAACTTTGCAACTACAAAGTTGTAGATTGTATTGATAAACATAATTTTCATATAGACCATGTCAACATCTGAGATTTTTTGATAATTTTAAATTTTAAATTTCAAAATCTGTTAAGTTACAACAGTATTTTGGGACCCTAAACAATTTTAATTCAAAAACTTTTCAACTACAAAGTTGTATGTAGATCCTGCTGAGGGCTATAATTTTGATATAAAGTTTGTCTTCATCCGAGCTCGTTTGAACTTGTATGACACCCGAAGCCAAGTTTATAGACCCAGAATTGGTATTTTAAAAATAGAGAGACCTAGATGACACCCCTTGCTAAGTTGAAGGACCGCCCGTGCATTTTCCTCTATAAAAATTGACAGACAAGAGGTGCAAAATCTAGCTATGATCTTGAACGTTTCTCAGATGCTAATGATGAAGGCCACTTCATTTTTCTCTGATCATGTGTTGCTTCCGCCAAGTCCTCTACAGGTAACACAAAAGAAATGGTGAGTTACAAGAACATGCAGCAGAACAGTGTGAAGTGTCATGCTTGATACACATTTCATATCATGAACTGGTGAGTTGCATGCATATCTCCCTTATCTTTCTACAAAAAAAAATGGTCAAAACAAGAGGCTCACTCACCTCTCTATCACAAGATAAAGAAGGCTGAGACATACTGCACATATAGCATTCTTTTCTAGAGAGCGCTATTAGCAAACCTGATTATAGCCATTCTAGAGAGAGCTATTAGCAAATGTAGTATACTTATTAATTAAGCAAAATACCTCTAGAGAGTTTACTTAATACTGAGACATAAATGTACATGCACCAGAATTTTTATTGTATTCCCAAGCACACCACCAAGAGCAGGCAACAACAGATGCAGCAGGCAAGACAGTAGAGAGTCTAGTGGGTGAGGAAACAACAATGTCACCTTCCTGACGACATGCTTAAGCAGCTGAGATCCTTCCGTCCTTGGACTCCACAACTACAATAGAGGGAAAGATCATATATTGATTGTAAATGCAAGATTGAGATGTCAACTAGAATACACGAATTGATATAGCATCAGGTTCGTTAAACAAAAAAATCAAGCACCACTGACAACGACCAGTGCGAGCACTGATTAAAACAAATGTGCATATAGCCGTTCTTGTTCTGAATGGCTGTGTGCATTAGATATGCAGCTATGTGCAACAGCTATGCAGCACAGTTTTGAATGCAGCACACTAATTCTTCAGATTAGTCACAGTTTTGAATGGCTATGTGTAACAGTTATGCAGCTATGGACAGTAAGGCACATACTTGCATACTAGCATCTTTATACTAGCATCTTTATTAAATTCCTCATTATCTAATGGATCATAATCTCAGTCACGGCCTCAATACAACTGTTATGTGGGCTGTTGGGATCGAGAGGATCGAGGAGGAAAAGAGGAGCAGCGGCGACGGACGCGCTACAGTACCCCCGGCGCTACAGTGCGCGCGGGTACTGTTCACGTGAGAGAGAGGGCCAGAGGACTGGCGGCTAGGACTGTGAGGGGCGCTGGAAACGCCGGCCGCGGGGCTTCGTCCACGGCCAGCAAGAGAGAAGGTTTTTCCTTCTAATCTCTGCCTTGATTCTAGATTGATACATCTCCTCTCATTATATAGAGAAGATGTCTTACTTGGCCTCTAAGCAAGCGAATAATTAACCCTAACGGGCTAAGGCCCAATATACCCTTGACTCTTCTAACACTACACCCCACCTAGACATGCAACTCGTCCTCGAGCTGCAACCTAACTCGACTCTGCTAGACACAAACCTAACACCTAAAAACAAGCCTTTTATATTTCGGCTTATTTTATTGACCTGAAATAGACTACGACTCTTGATTTTTGACTCCTGAAGATACGGCGGACACCCTCCGCGTGATGAACCTGCACGTGTGTAGCCACCTGGATCCCATGGAGCCCACCGGAACGAGAGGGGTGCACGTGTATAGCCACCAGGAATTAGTCGCGATAGCAACCAGCGGAGACGTCCTCGCGGCAGCCGGTGCCGGAGCACGGCAGCGCTAATTAAGGTTCGCCTATGGGTGGCCACACACCCGCGTCCCCAAACGCATGCGCCGTAGACACCGAGTTCGTCACCCGAGGTGGCGATGCCACGCCCGATCTCCATGACGCAGCGGACGAGATCGGGGCCCTCCATGTGGCGAAGCGCAGCCTAGTGGCGAAGCAAAGGGGCACGGGGCACAGGCACCAGCTGCAACCCACACATCTCTCGCGCCTGCCGTCGCGCCAGGAGTCCACGTGCTGCAGCCTGTAACCATACCACCGCCAGGACCGCCTCCTGCATCTTCTGGCGCATCTCCTGCAGCCGCCGCCGTGCTCGGAGACCGCGCGTAGCAGCCTGCAGCCGACACTTGGTGAATAAGCATCGGCTGCACTGCGATGACCTTTCGCTGCTTGATCTGCTACAATGTTGGCTGCATCGTTGGCTGCACGTCCTGGAACAGCAGCAGCGTCGTGCCGTAACCTGGCATCCCGTAGGGGAAAACCGGTGGCAGAGAGACCACGACCGATTGCGGTGGCAGTCAGCTGGCTGGTTGCAGCGACGGTATGCCGAGGTAGGACTGGATGGCGGCGACGGAACGGGCGAGATCGGTGATGGTCGTGGTCAGCTGATCCGGTGTCATCGGTGAGGAAGTGACCCGCGGAGGCTCATCGTAACCTGGCATCTCCGATACCAGATTATTATGTGGGCTGTTGGGATTGAGAGGATTGAGGAGGAAAAGAGGAGCGGCGGCGACGGACGCGCTACAGTACCCGTGGCGCTATAGTGTCGCGCGGGTACTGTTCACGTGAGAGAGAGAGGCAGAGGACTGGTGTCGGTACCAATAGTATAGGGTACCCACATCCATCGATAATAAAAAACAAAAACGACTAAGCCACAGCAAAACGCAGCCCACCTCAAACCACATACCAGATCCGTCTCGTACGAGGCCAGCTCGACGGAGCGTCTCGACCGCGCTCCGGCTCCGACTCGTACGAGGCACCCTCGACGGGAACGCCTCGACCGCGCCCCATCCCGCACGACAGGGCACCTCGACCACACCCTGACTCGCACTAGGCTCGTTTGCCCAATGGAAAAGCTCCGACTCGCATGACCCCGGGTCAGGGCGCTCGACCCCTTCGCTTCACCTGCCCTAGGACAGAAGTCAGAGCATTTAATGCGATTACCTACTACCACCTACCGGCATGGTCGCGACCAGGATCGACGTGGGAGCAATGCCGGTGTCAGCCCTCACTGTTTTTACCGCCCATCCCGTGATGGGAGGTGAAACCTGTCACTATACACACCTTACCATGCACTGTTTACCGTCAGTCACCCTCGAGGGAGGATACGACAGGCCCGTATTCCGCAATCTCGGGGATTCGACCTTATCCGCCCGACCCTGACCCTACCTCGACCCGGCCTCGACGCCCAGCACAGTTCGACAGGGAAGGAAGGACGGTATGGCACCGTGCTCTGGGTCATTTCATCGACTCATCCTCTATGCCACCATGGTGTCCAGGGATGACCGGCCATTCCCAGGGCACGTCGCTACAGTCACCTCAACAGGGATCGACAAAACATCATCTCAAGGCTCCCCGATGTCCTGGTCTCCTCTTGCCCTATAAAAGGGCAGGCCGGGTGTTAGAGGAGTCAAGGGCCTATTGGGCCTTAGCCCGTTAGGGTTAATTAGTCGCTTGCTTAGGGGTCAAGTAAGCCTTGCTTGTAAGTCAAGAAATCCTCTTTATATAAGGAGAGCAGATATATCAATCTAATCAAGCAAGAGATTAGAAGGAAAAACCTTCTCTCTTGCCGGCCGTGGGCGAAGCCCCGCGGCCGGTGTTCCCAGCGCCCCTCACAGCCCTAGTCGCCGGTCCTCCGTCTCTCTCTAGCTCGTGAACAGTACCCGCGAGTACTGTAGCGCCGCGGTACTGTAGCTCACCGCCGCTCCTCTCTTCCTCAATTCTCCCCATCCCAACAGCGTCCATAACAATCTGGTATTGGAGCCTCGTCGATCATGGCCTCCACCACTGCCGCCGCCGCGCCGCCGATCCCACCCACCACCACCCTGCCACTGCTCACATCGTCCTCGTCCATCACCCTGTCCGCTGCCGTGGGCGCGTCGGCGGATGCCGCCACGGGGTCCTCTGCTGCCGTTCCCCTGACCCTGGAGTCCCTCGCCGCCGTGGTTGCCGAGATGTCCACCAACATGGCGCAGATGAGCCGCAGCATCATCGCCCTGCAGGCTGCGTGGATGGGGCTCACGCAGCAGCCGCCTCCGCCGGTTTCGTCGCTGCCCCCGCCACCCCCGCCGCACTCAGCGTTGCCCGCGCCCTCCATCGCCGCGCCGGTCGCGGGTGCTAGTCCGCCGCCGAGCTCGGGTCTACCCCTCCACATGATCCGGTGGCCGACCTCGCCGTCCCCCATCCCCGAGTGGGCGCTCGCCGGCTCTGCGGTGGTGCGGCTGCAGGCTGCTGCGCGCGGCCTCCTAGCGCGTCTGCGGGTGCGGGAGATGCGTGATCTGCAGCTGATTCAGCCCTGCACCCCTTCGCAGCTCCTCCACGTTGCTCTTCGCCGCGCGGAGGACCTCGATCTTGTCCGCTACGTCGGGGATCTTGGGCATGCGATTTTCCACGCGGGCAGCGATCTCAAAGTTTTCGGCGGCGGTAGGAGAGGTACTCCCCTCCTTGTCGTTTTCCATCGAAAGCCCTCCACACTCCTCTCTGCAATGCAGACCAGTAGCCGTGCGGCGGGGAGAAGGCATGGGGTCACCGGCGGGAGCGCACTGCCTAGCGCTTCCACATTCCGCCATCGGCCACCGCAAGGGCGTCTTCGCTGTAAGTTGTGGCAACCACTTCATGGTGGCCACACTCATGAAATCCTTTCGTCTAGATGGTGTCCATGGGATCCAGGTGGCTGTACACGTGCAGGTCTAGCGTGCAGATGGTGTCCACCTTATGTTCAGAGTCAAAAATAAAGCGTCCGAGTCCATTTCAGGTTGAGCATAATAAAATAAGCCGAGATGTAAAAGGCTTGTTTTTGAGTGATAGGTTTGTGTCGAGTCGAGTTAGGTTGCAGCTCGAGGACGAGCTGCATGTCCAGGTGGGGTGTAGTGTTAGAGGAGTCAAGGGCCTATTGGGCCTTAGCCCGTTAGGGTTAATTAGTCGCTTGCTTAGGGGTCAAGTAAGCCTTGCTTGTAAGTCAAGAAATCCTCTCTATATAAGGAGAGCAGATATATCAATCTAATCAAGCAAGAGATTAGAAGGAAAAACCTTCTCTCTTGCCGGCCGTGGGCGAAGCCCCGCGGCCGGCGTTCCCAGCGCCCCTCACAGCCCTAGTCGCCGGTCCTCCGTCTCTCTCTAGCTCGTGAACAGTACCCGCGAGTACTGTAGCGCAGCGGTACTATAGCTCACCGCCGCTCCTCTCTTCCTCAATTCTCCCCATCCCAACAGCGTCCATAACACCGGGGCTCTACAACAGACAGAAGACAGAAAAACAACAGGCAAGACACAAGCCCAAAGCCAAGTACCAGCAACCTAGGCTCCCATCTCAGAGATCAACATCTCAAGCAATCATCCTTGTACTCTTTCTCCTCTCTTTGTGACTTGGGCTCGCCGCCCTCTCTCGCAAGCTTGTAACCCCTACATAAGCACCTCGGTGCAAGAAAATACAAAACTCTCTCCCCCCGCTGGACGTAGGGCCTTCTTCTGCCCGAACCAGGATAAACCCCCGTGTGTTCTCCTTGCATCGCCATCCAGGATAGGGACACGCAGCACTCACTCGTCGATTTAGGACCCCCTCGGGACCGAACACCGACAGTTGGCGCGCCAGGTAGGGGACCGCTGCGTGCCAACATCGCTTTCCCGCCATTCTTCCTGATGGCTGATCCCGAACGCCCCATCCAGTTGGCCACGGTGATCTGGTTCGGGAGTTTGGAGTTCATGTCGCTTGGCTACGGCTACGAAATGGTCCTCCTCCCGCCCAGGCACCCGACCGACGAGGATTACGAGCTCTCCCAGCCTGGGGGAGCACTCCGCCGGTATCGTCGCTCTCGACAGGCGCGAGCTGCCAGACGACGACGAGCCCGGCGCAACCACCGTCTCCACCTTACGTAGGGTGGTGGGATTCCCCGATCCGGCGCCTCTCAGCCAGACGCCAACCCAGATTTCTTCGTTGAGGGTCTGGGTAGGATGAGCTTGGCTGAGGGTAAGATGCCGATGGAGAATTCCGCCGCTCCCCCATCCGGTGAGACACCGCCGCTACCCGATCCAACCACTCCGGCGCGGGCAGCGACATCTCCATCACCATTCCCGTTTGGGCTAGACTCGGTTGCCCGGGTGTACGCTTCCTCTGTAAGCACTAGCATGAGTGCTTACGAGGAACTCCCCGGGCACCATCTACGCTCCACTCTGGACCTCGTTGCATCCACGCCGGCTTCTGATTATCTGGACTCTACGGAGACCCCGGAAACAGAACCCCGTGTGACCGCTTCTCAGCATCGCGACCACGGAGGTGGGTTGCAACGGCCTCACATTCCCCCGTCATACTACTACTTTGGCGCCCCAGACTCTGACTCGGCTGACGACACCTACGATCCGACCCGCGAATGCTTCAACATCGACGTTGAAAACACGTCAGAATCGAGGGACGAAGAACCAGTCGAAGGAAGGCACACGCCACCCCACGTCGAGCTCCCTACCGAACGGGACGAGGCTCAATTCCTTGCGGATCAAGGAATGCAGCTCGAGCAAATCCGCGAGTTGCAGGACAGGCTCGACGAGGAACGAGAAAACCTGCACCTACTCCAACAAACCCTCGAGCGTGAGCGTGCGGCACACGCACTTGGCGGGAGAGCTCGCGAGAGGGCTCGCGACGTCAATCGTCGCATCGACGAGGACCGGGTGGTCGACCCCCCGGTTTTCGCTCGAGCCAGCCAGAACGTCGTCACTGCCGCCATGCTCCTCCGCAACATGCCCGAGCCGTCAAACCCCGACTCCCGTCGGGCTCGAGATGAAATCCGAGAACTCCTCGAGACCGCTGCCATGCAGCAGGCCGAGAGCTCTGCCTCGAGGCGGCGCGAGCCAGCCTCGGAGCGGCTCGTCGAGCCCTCCTGACCGGAGAGAGAGGCCTCGGTTCATCCAGAGCCTGCCCGGCAAAACCGAGCGGCGCCTGTCCCCGAGCACCTCGCTGACGATCACGAACCTCGAGACACCCGTGGTAACATCGTCGAGCGCCGCACGCGCAAGCACGGTGACGGTGTGGCTCGAGGTTACCGTGTGCACAGGGGCGGACGCTACGACAGCTCGGAAGATCGTAGCCCTTCACCCAAGCCTCCGGGTCCTCGGGTCTTCAGTAAGGCTATCCGCGAGACGATACTCCCGGCTCGGTTTCGCCCTCCCACAACTCTCACCAAGTACAACGGCGAAACCAAACCCGAACTTTGGCTCGCCGATTTCCGCTTGGCGTGTCAGCTGGGCGGGGCCACCGACGACCGGGTCATCATCCGACAACTCCCCCTGTTCCTCTCCGACACTGCTCGAGCCTGGCTCGAGGATCTTCCACCACGACAGATCCACGACTGGGACGATCTCGTGAGGGTGTTCGAGGGAAACTTCAAGGGGACCTACATGCGCCCCGGCAACTCGTGGGACCTCCGGAGTTGCAAGCAAAAACCGGGCGAATCCCTCCGGGATTACATCCGGCGCTTCTCTAGGCAGCGCACCGAGCTCCCCAACGTCACCGACTCCGACGTAATCATGGCCTTCCTCTCCGGAACCACCTGCAAGGAGTTGGTCTGGGAGTTGGGCCGTAACACCCCACTCACTGCCAACGGATTGATGGACATCATCACCAACTTTGCCGCCGGCGAGGAGGCAGTTGGTGCCATCTTTGGTGGTGACCAGGACAAAGGGAAACAAAAGGTTGACGATCCCGCGGGCTCCAGCCGGGGCTCCAAGAGAAATAACCGAAAGAAGAAGAGCCAGCAGGGCAAGCTCGAGGCCCCGGCTGACGAGCTTGTCGCTGCTGTCGAACGCAAGAAACCTCGAGGCCCCCCTGGTGGGGGCATCTTTGACAAAATGCTCAAAGAGCCGTGTCCCTACCACAAGGGACCCACTAACCATAACCTCAAAGATTGTCACATGCTCCGCAGGTACTTTGAGGGCGTAGGCGTCAAGAAGGACGACAAGAAGGAAGACCCCAAGGGTGACGACAAGGATGGGGGATTCCCCGAGATCCACGATTGCTTCATGATCTACGGAGGACCCTCGACCCGCCTCTCGACGCGCCAGTGCAAACAAGAGCGGCGCGAGGTTTTCTCCGTACAAACGGTGGTCCCCCGCTTCCTTGACTGGTATGAGATGGCCATCACTTTCGACCGTGATGATCATCCTGACTACGTTCCCAATCCGGGAGTCTACCCGCTTGTCGTTGATCCCGTCATCGCCAACACACGCCTCACCAAGGTACTCATGGACGGCGGAAGTAGCCTCAACATCATCTACGCCCAGACCCTCGACCTCCTGGGGGTCGAGAGAACGCACCTCCAACCCAGCGTTGGGGGTTTCCACGGTGTTGTGCCAGGGAAACGGGCGGAACCCGTCGGCCGGGTCGATCTGCCTGTCTGCTTTGGCACACCGTCCAACTTCAGAAAGGAGACTCTCACTTTCGAAGTGGTCAGATTCCGTGGAACATACCACGCTATCCTTGGGTGCCTGTGTTATGCCAGGTTCATGGCGGTTCCAAACTACACCTATCTCAAGCTCAAGATGCCAGGCCCAAACGGTGTCATCACTGTAGGGCCCTCATATGAACATGCCCACGAGTGCGACGTCGAGTGTGTCGAGCACGGCGAGGCTGTTTTGGAGTCGGCGACCTTGGCTGCGGACCTCGACGGTCTCGTCAATGAGATTCCCGACCCAAAGCGCCATGCCGGCAGCTTCGAGCCCACGGAGGACGTCAAGCTCGTGCCCCTCGACCCTGCTGATCCCAAGGGAAAGGCGCTGAGCATCAGCGCCACCCTCGATCCCAAATAGAAAGCAGTGCTCGTCGACTTTCTCCGCGCGAACATCGACATCTTTGCGTGGAGTCCCTCAAATATGCCAGGCATACCCAGGGAGGTCGCCGAGCACGCCTTGGAGATCTGGGCCGGATCCAAACCGGTGAAGCAACGCCTGCGCCGCTTCGACGAGGAGAAGCGCAGGGCCATCGGTGAGGAGATACACAAGCTGCTGGAGGCTGGATTCATCAAGGAGGTTCATCATCCTGAGTGGCTAGCTAATCCTGTATTAGTTAAGAAAAAGAGTGGGAAGTGAAGGATGCGTGTAGACTATACTAGTTTAAATAAAGCATGTCCGAAAGTTCCCTTTCCTTTACCACGCATTGATCAAATCGTTGATTCCACTGCGGGATGTGAAACTCTCTCATTCTTAGATGCATATTCCAGCTACCACCAGATAAAAATGAAAGAGTCCGACCAGCTCGCGACTTCATTCATTACCCCATTCGGCATGTACTGCTACGTTACGATGTCTTCCGGTCTCTGGAACGCAGGGGCTACGTACCAGCGATGCATGCAGCACGTTTTTGGGGAACACATCGGACCAACCGTCGAGGCTTACGTCGATGACATCGTTGTCAAGACCAAACAAGCCGACGACTTGGTAAACGACCTTGACGTTGCGTTCAAATGCCTCCGGGCAAAAAACATCAAGCTCAATCCTTAGAAATGCGTTTTTGGCATTCCTCGAGGTATGCTTTTGGGGTTCATCGTGTCCAAGCGTGGCATCGAGGCCAACCCAGAAAAAATCACTGCAATAACCAAGATAGGCCCCATCCGAGATCTGAAGGGCGTACAGAGGATCACGGGCTGCTTGGCAGCGCTCAGCCGTTTCATTTCGTGCTTCGGCGAAAAAGCGCTCCCTCTGTACCGCCTCCTGAAGAAATCAGAGCACTTTTCCTAGACCCTCGAGGCCGAAGAAGCTCTTGCAAAGCTCAAAGCTACACTCTCTAATTCACCAATTCTCGTCCCTCCGACCCTAGGAGAGCCGCTCCAACTTTATGTCGCCGCGACAACACAAGTAGTCAGCGCGGTCTTGGTTGTCGAGAGGGCCGAGGAAGCACATACCTTGCTCGTCCAGAGGCCGGTCTATTTCATTAGCGAGGTGCTCTCGGAAACCATGGTACGATACCCGCAAATCCAGAAGCTGCTATATGCCATCGTCCTGACACGGCACAAACTCCGTCACTACTTCGAGGGTCACCCGGTAACTGTGGTTTCTTCTTTCCCCTTGGGAGAGATAGCCCAGAACCGGGAAGCCTCGGGTAGAATTGCCAAGTGGGCAGTCGAGCTCATGGGCGAGACCCTATCTTATGCGCCGCGTAAAGCTATTAAGTCACAGGTATTAGCGGACTTCCTGGCTGAGTGGACCGACACCCAACTCCCCCCTGCACAACTCCAAGCTGAGCTGTGGACCATGTACTTCGATGGGTCGTTGATGAAAATAGGAGCAGGCGCGGGTTTGCTCTTCGTCTCGCCCCTCGGGGTTCACATGCGCTACGTCATCCGGCTTCATTTTCCTGCGTCAAATAACGTCGCCGAATATGAGGCGCTCGTCATAGGGCTGAGAATTGCCATCGAGTTCGGAGTCCGACACCTTGACGTTCGAGGCGACTCCTAGCTCGTGATCGATCAGGTCATGAAGAGCTCGAGCTGCCGCGACCCCAAGATGGAAGCCTACTGCCAAGAGGTGCGGCGCCTCGAGGACAAGTTTCATGGCCTCGAGCTCAACCACATCGCACGCAGTTATAATGAGGCCACCGATGAAATGGTGAAAATCGCGTCCAGTCGAACTACGGTTCCACCAGACGTTTTCGCGAAAGATCTCCAGCAGCCATCCGTCGACCTTGGGCCAGACGGAGGGTTCGACGGGACGTCACTCGACCCCCCACCTGAGGCAGAAGCCCCCTCGACCAGGGCTGAAGCCATGCAGGTGGAAGGCTCGACCCCACCATCTGACCTCGAGCCTGACTGGCGCGCTCCGTACCTCGACTATCTTATCTGAGGGGACCTCCCCTCGGATAAAACTGAGGCTCGACGGATCGCTCACCGGGCCAAAACCTTTGTGATCTTTGGCGACAGTAGGGAGCTGTACCGCCGCAACCCTACTGACATCCTCCAACGTTGCATCACAAATGAGGAAGGCAGAGACCTGCTCGACGACCTACACTCGGGGGCTTGTGGTCACCACGCAGCGCCTCGAACCCTTGTCGGGAATGCTTTCCGACAAGGATTCTGTTGGCCAACCGCGGTCTCCGACGCTATCAAGCTGGTACGCTCCTGTAAAGGTTGCCAGTACTATGCGAGACAGACCCATCTTCCAGCACATGCCCTGTAAACCATTCCCATCACATGGCCATTTGCCGTTTGGGGGCTTGACCTTGTCGGGCCCTTGAAAAGGACAACCGGCGGCTTCACCCACTTGCTCGTTGCCATCGACAAATTCTCCAAATGGATCGAGGCCCGCCCTATCACCAGTATCAGGTCCGAATAAGCTGTGCTCTTTTTCACCGACATCACCCACTGCTTTGGGGTTCCCAACTGTATTATCACGGACAATGGCACCCAGTTTACTGGTAAAAAGTTTCTGGATTTCTGCGACGACCACCACATCCGTGTGCTCTGGTCAGCCGTGGCTCATCCAAAAACAAATGGCCAAGTGGAATGTGCCAACGGCATGGTCCTACAAGGCCTGAAACCCAGAATCTTTGACAAGCTAAACAAACATGGCAAGAGATGGGCTGCCGAACTTCCCTCGGTCCTGTGGAGCCTAAGAACAACGCCGAGCCGAGCCACGGGGTTCACTCCGTTCTTCTTAGTCTACGGGTCTGAGGCTATGCTCCCCACCGACATAGAATATGGGTCCCCAAGGCTAAAGGCCTACAACGAAGGAAATAACGACGCCGCAAGAGAGGACGCCCTCGACCAGCTCGAGGAAGCCCGAGATGTGGCTCTGTTGCATTCTGCCAGGTACCAGCAGGGTCTCCGACGCTACCACGACAGACACATCCGCAAGCGTGACCTCAACGTCGGCGACTTGGTGCTACGGCGAAACCAGAACACCAAGGGACGGCACAAGCTCACGCCACCATGGGAAGGACCGTACATCATCGCAGAAGTACTAAAGCCGGGCACCTACAAGCTATCCAACGAGAAGGGCGAAATCCTCACCAACGCTTGGAACATTGAACAGCTACGTCGCTTTTTCCCTTAAAAAGCCTCGAGGCTCTGTAATTTCTTTTCAAACTCATCAATAAAGAATACAGCGATGTTCAAACTTTCGTTTTACAAACAATGAGGAAGGATCGACTCTGTTCCCCCAGAATCGACCCTCCCTCGGGGGCTAAAGGGGGGAACCCCCCAGTCCCCGAAAAAAAAAACTTGTACTCTTTTTCAAAGTTGAAGAACTACCTCTTAAGTCAACAACGCCGCGAGAACGCCCTGAGGCTCAAAGGGGCTCTCGAGCCGCGAGATCGCTTACGCCTCCGAGGCTACGGTACCTCCGCTCACCCCTCACGCCTAGGGGCATGACCGCACAATAAGTAGACCTAGTGGCGGTTCATAACTCTAAAAAGGAATACGCCCCCCGTCGCTTAAATCAGGTTCTTACGCGATTTACGAGGCCGCAAGAGCACCGTAGAGTTCGAGGGCAGTCGAGCCGCGAGATCACTTACGCCTCCAAGGCTACGGTACCTCCACTCACTCCCTTACGCTCAAAGGCGCGACGACGTGCTAAGTAAATCATGCAAAAACGTGATTCAAGCAACAAAGGGAAGAAAAGCTCGAACAAAACTTAAATAACCAGCGCAAGGTTTACGTTCTGAGTTTTTTAAGGCCTCCGAGGCCACCACGATCAAAATTCAAAATACTAACTTATTACATGGGCCTTAGCGCCCAGATTTGGCTCACAGGCCCTCGTCGTCAGCAGGCGTAACCACCTCGGCTATGAAAAGTGAGGCCAAGCGGCTCCCAGGCTCCTTGGCAGCTCCGATCAGGTCCAGGCAGGCGTCCTCGTTCTCCTCGTCTGTCCGGTCCGGGTCGGTGATGAAGCCTTCAGCAACAAGCTCCATGTCGAACACGAACCCAGACCGAATGACGGCCAGTGCCCTCTTCACGCCGTGGTGGAGGCTGCCCCGTATCCTTTCCCGGACGAGGCGGCCTAGCGCCGCTATCCGGCGGACGAAGGAGTTCCCCGGGGCGTCCTCCCCGGTGTCGGCGTCAGGCTCGACCCCCAGGCCGTCGCACACGGAGGTGATCACGCCATGGAGCATCTGTGTCCACTGGGTCTCGGCCTCAAGGAGGCTCTGGAAGGAATTGGCCGCCGCCTGAGCCACCCGCGGCTCCCTCTCTGTAACAGAACCGCCCAATTATACGAGATTAAGTAAGAAAATCATCCAACGGAAGGACAATTCAACAAACTTAAGCCCGTATAACCCGGTAGTCCGTGAAATCCCGACAGATTTCAAACCATTTCACATCACAGCCAAGATCGTACTAAGTTTAGCGGTCACCGTCATAAGTTACATAGAAGTTGGCGATACAAAATACATCGGAGTTTAAACATAGTTATTACAAACCAGTTTCGAATAAAAGTAGCGGAAGCATTAGTTCAAAGCACACACACACAACTTTCCAAAATAAAGTGCCAGCTCGCGATCATCTCCAACAAAAGCATCAGGCGAGGAGTAGTGAGTGACCATTGCCCATGGTCCTGAGCTTCGCCCATCGCAGGGTAGAGACAGTTGATACAATAACCATAGTACATCTGTCCATCTGCAACAAGTGGGAACAAAGCCCTGAGTACGAGAAGGTACTCAGCTAGACTTACCCGACAGAACCAAAGTAAAATGACACCAAGGATCATGATAGGCTTTTTGGTGGGGTAGCTGACTCATTTGCAAGAAAAGCATTTTTAGCTTAGCAGTTCTTTTACAAAAGCATGTAATATTTTAAATCTTTATTCCCCTGTCAACTATGTTTGCACTTATGCAAAAGTAACCATGTAATTCACAAGCAAGGGTTACCATTGATCATTAACAATAATTACCATGTCATTTTCCACATAACTATCCAAGTGTTTCATCAATGTTACTACGATGAAGTAGCTCAAGTCAAGTGTTCACTATCCAGTGAACGATGGCGATTCGAATCGATTATTGACCAGCTGGTAATTTATTCCTCACACAAACCTCACTCACCCGCTAAAGTGAGGTATTGGTCACCGAGTCAACCATTCAGGTAAAGTCGCGAGCTTGCTAGGAACCACATGTACCCGGGGGCCGCCCGACTGCTCTTTGGCCTTATCATCGCGCCCCCGTTTCCTACCACTACTGCTCCGGTACAGTGCGTTGCGGGCAATCCACTCGGCCCGAATAATCTCCCGGCTTCGCGATCGAAAGGTACTTTATTCGGCCAGCTAAATATGAGGCATGCGTTCAACATGACTCGAGGCCCGACAACGGACGGTCCTTAATCGACACAGACGGAAGACACTACAGTCCAGAACCCTGCAAGCTTCCGCCCGGTCTCAAGTTCATTTCGACACTTAGTTATTCTCACATGACATTCTTTCACATAAATCCAGGTAATCCCCTATAGCTCGCGGATGACAGGCAATCACCCGACTTCTACCGGTCTAAGCAAGCTAAGCAATTATTGACCGCAGACACCAGGGTAACAAGGATCGGGTAAAACAAGGTGAAACAAGGTAGAATGCAGCAACGTTTGCAAACAACTCCTAAACGTAATGCATCAAATTAAGTGAAGTTAATAAATAATTGATTGCAAACCTGGGGAGAAATGCTTCGGGGCTTGCCTCGCTCAAAGGAGCTGGGACGGTGATCGGGGCACTCCGAAAGCTCTTCACCGGCCTCCTCTTCTGCTTCTGTTGGCTCCGGCTCCGGCACCTCGGGCTGCTCCTCTGCGTCCTCGGGAACTACTGCCGGGGCCACTTCCTGCGATCCTGTATGATGCAGAAGTATGAGTGCCTCATGCATGGGTGCATTGCATAGGTGACATGAGATGATGATGAGAATGAATGCATGCGATGTAATGAGCATGTTACGTTATTGGATTACGTGAAACTTATGACTCTTCTACAAGGTAGTCTACGTCATCCAAGAACATGTACTCGAAAACTATCACCACTATTCTCTACCATGCAAGAGTACTTGAACACTCAAGATGCTTCAAAGATACACCAAAGTATATTTTACTAACTATTTTTGCATAAAAGATTGAATGAAAACCCTAATTAGTCCTATGATTGAACAGCAACACACATTTTTGTAGCTCAGAAAAATCTTAGAAAATTACAGTGGATTACTAATATCAAAAATAGCCTGACACAAAATTTTTACTGCATTGGGATTACTAGAACTGATTATACAAAAATAACAAACTAAGGCCTAAAATGAATATTTAAAATACTTTACATTATGAAAAGTATCAAACAACAGATTTAGAAATTTTCCTACCTTCTACACACTAAACAAACATTATAGAAAAATTATCACTTGCATGTTCTATTCACATTTATTTAATTAACAAAAATAACAAATATTAGTAATAGAAAGCATTTGAACTACACCTAAAAATTTTTCTACAGAACAGAGATGATATACAATTTTTCCTAGCAAGTAGAGGGCACACAAAGATTAACAAACTTGGAACCACATTTTTCTGATTTTTCTACAATTTATTATCAATTTTTCAAGAAAACACCAATTTCAAGGATTAAATAAAACACTACAGAAAAGTAATGAAATATTGGCATGCAATATTTTTATATTGTAGATCTGGTTCCAATGAGTACATAGAAATTTATTTCACCATTTTTGGAGCTAAAATGACCAAGAAAAACATTTTCCAAAGTATTTTTCACCATGAATAATAAAAGAAAACAGAAAATGATTTTTCCGTTAATGATATTGGGCCGGCCCGTGGAAATCAACCGGCCCGTGGCCGTCCTCGGCCTGCTCGCGCGCGCGGGGGAAAAGGTGAGCCGGCCCGCTCGGAGGCGCGGCCCACAGGGCGGTGGCCCAGAGGAGGCTGCGGGGGGGGGGGGGGGGGGGGGGGGGGGGGGAGAACAGGGCGGCCTCGTCGGCGTCCGTGACCGCGACGGCGTGGCGGTGGCCGACGGCCAACGGCCATCTCCGGCCACGACCCGACCAGCGAGCCCGCGCACGGTGTTCGCGAGGAGGTAGCGAACCCGAGAGAGAGGCTCAGGGGGATGGAGAGGGAGCGAGGAAGACGGTGGGCGGAGCGCAAGCTCGGCGGCCCCGTCGTGGTGGCGCGGCGAGAAAAGCTCGATTGAGCCTTACCGTATGCGAACAAGGCAAACGGAGGTCCGTTCGGAGGAGAAGAGGAGGTGGCGGAGCTTCGTGAACGAGCAATCGCTCGGTGGTGGTTCACCGGCGTCGGAACACGACGGTGGAGACGAGGACGGGCGATGGCGAGCGGCGCTCCCGCTCGGTCTCTCCGGAGGAAAGGGAAAGGGAGCGAGCGAGGCAGGGTGTGGACTGGAGACCGGATGCGCGCGGAGATTTGAGACGGAGCGCGCGCGGGGTCCACGGGCGGCCACGCGGGACGTCGCCGGCATGCGGCCGCCACGCGGCGGGCGCGTTCTGCCGCGGCGGACACGAGGCGCGGAGCGAGCGGGAAGAGGAGGAAGAGGCCGAGCGAACGCGGGCCGGGCCGCCTGCGTCACGCGGGCGCGCGCGCGGCCGGCTGGGCCGGGCGGCTTCGCGAGCGGGCTGAGAAGTGAGGCCGCGGCCTGCTAAGGCGAAAATTCGTTTTTCCAATTTCCCAAATTCAAATCAAATGAATTTCAAACTTCAAACTACATTTTGAACAAGAGGAAGACATTTTCTGGAATTGACCCAAAAATAAAAGTTGCTCAGAATTAAATTCTCTACAACTTTGATTAAGGGGCCAACTGAAAATTCTTAATAGATTTTGAATGGCAGAATAAAAGCTAAAATAGGGGATATTTTTGAATATTTTCCAGGAATATTTTTGAACAAGTTTTGACAAAATTTGAGTCATCTAGTTGCTCCAAAAATTGAACTAGGGTTCCAAGTGATGTAAGAATTATAGTTGCAAGACTTTTAGTGTAATATGATTATCATATTAATACAGTCTATCAAATATATCATTTTCAAGCTTTTATTTTAATCAAATTTTACCATTATCACACATGATTATAATGATATGAATGCTATGCAATATGATTGCCATGCAAAAATGCATTGCGTAACACCGGAGTGTTACAGCCCTCCCCCCTTATAAAAATCTCGTCCCGAGATTTGGGTTACGAACCATTTATTATAAAAATCTTCGTATGCCTTTTGTAAGTATTCACCCGTTTCCCAAGATGCATCCCCTTCATCATGATGACTCCATTGTATCTTATATGTTTTCACCACACCGTTTCGAGTAGCCCTCTCCTTGGAATCCAAGACTCGAACTGGCTGCTCACGATACACCAGATCTGACTTGAGTTTTATGCCTCGAGGTTCAATCCTTTCCTCTGGAATGCGCAAACACTTCTTGAGATGCGATACATGAAAAACTGGGAATATAGCACCCATTGACTCTGGTAATTCCAATTTGTAAGCCACAGGACCCTTCCTTTCCAAGATTTTGTAAGGTCCTACAAATCTGGCGGCAAGCTTTCTGCGTACACCAAACCGTTTCTTTTTCATTGGCGTGACTTTTAGATAAACATAGTCACCAACTTCGAACACAAGCGGTCTCCTTCTCTTATCCGCATAACTTTTCTGACGTGACTGAGCTGCTCTCATATTCTGCTGGATGATATGAACTTTCTTTTCGGCTTCCTCCACGAAGTCAATACCATAATACCTTCTTTCTCCGGGCTCAATCCAGTTTAAAGGTGTCCTACACTTTCGGCCATACAGAGCCTCAAAAGGTGCCATCTTGATACTTTCTTGATAGCTATTATTGTATGCGAACTCTGCTAACGGTAACCATGACTCCCATGAACCTCTGGAAGACAACACACAAGCTCTTAACATATCCTCTAGAACAGCATTAACTCTTTCAGTCTGACCATCTGTTTGAGGATGATAGGCAGTGCTACGAATCGGACTAGTCCCCAAACCTTTGTGCAAATGCTCCCAAAAGTGAGCAGTGAACTGTGACCCTCTGTCAGACACTATAGTCTTTGGTATGCCATGCAATCTCAAAATCTCCGCAATATACTTCTCGGCATATTGAGGTGGTCTATATTTCGTTTTGATAGGCAAAAAGTGGGCTGTCTTAGTAAGACGATCCACAATTACCCAAATAGAATCGTGACCTTTTTGAGTAGTGGGTAGACCCGTGATAAAATCCATACTTATATCATCCCACTTTCAACTCGGTACTGACAAAGGTTGTAGCATTCCGGCAGGTTTCATGTGAATTGCTTTCACTCTACAACATGTGTCACATCTGGCTACATAAGCTGTAATTTCCTTCTTCATCTTGGTCCACCAATAACAAGGTCTTAGCTCTTGATACATTTTACTGCTGCCGGGATGAATGGACAACTTAGAGAGATGAGCTTCATCCAAAATTTTATTCTTAAGCTCTCTATCCTTTGGAACAACAAGACGGTTGTCGAACCACAACACATCTTGCTCATCCACCTTGAAGTGTTTCGAGGGTTCTTCTTTTATTTTCTTTTTGATATGGAATATCCTTTTGTCTGCTTTCTGACCTTCTATTATCTTACTCTCTAAGGAACAACTGACCTGAATACTATGTAGCACGGCAGGGTGCATTAGATCGAAACCATCTTCAAGCAAGGGTTGCATATTCAGACAATGTGACTTTCTACTCAAAGCATCAGCTACCACATTGGCTTTCCCATGGTGATTCTGTACATTTAAGTTGTAGTCTTTGATTAGTTCTAACCATCTTCGCTGTCTCATGTTCAATTCTGGTTGGGTGAAAATGTACTTGAGACTCTTATGGTCGGTGAAAATGTTGCACACATTACCAAGTAAATAGTGTCTCCAAATCTTTAAGGCATGCACTACAGCGGCAAGCTCAAGATCATGTGTCGGATAATTGATTTCATGTTTTCTTAACTGCCGGGAGGCATAAGCAATGACTCTTCCTTCTTGCATCAGAACACATCCTAATCCTGTTTTTGATGCGTCACAGAACACATCAAAAGGTTTCTCGATGTCGGGCTGTGCAAGAACTGGAGCAGTGGTCAACAGTTTCCGCAAGGTATGGAAAGCTGTCTCACACTCCTCTGTCCACACAAACTTGTGATCTTTCTGTAACAGGCTTGTCATTGGCTTGGCAATCTTCGAGAAGTCTGGGATAAAGCGGCGATAGTAACCAGCTAACCCTAGGAAACTCCTGACTTCTGACACTGTGGTTGGAGCCTTCCAATCCATAACCTCTTGTACTTTACTCGGATCTACAGAAACTCCATTCTCAGATAGAATATGACCGAGGAAGGGAACTTTCTTCAACCAAAATTCACATTTGCTGAACTTAGCATATAACTTATGATCTCTCAGTCTGGTCAAGACAATTCTCAGATGCTCTTCATGATCTTTCTCATTTTTAGAGTATACTAGAATGTCATCAATGAAAACAACTACAAACTTGTCCAACTCTGGCATGAAAACCGTATTCATTAGATACATAAAATATGCAGGAGCATTTGTTAGGCCAAATGACATAACAAGGTACTCGTACAACCCGTATCTGGTAGAAAAGGCGGTTTTCGGAACATCTTGTGGTCTAATCTTTATCTGATGATACCCTGACCTTAGGTCTATCTTGGAGAACACTCTAGCCTTAGCCAACTGATCAAACAGAACGTCGATATGAGGCAAGGGATATTTATTTTTGATGGTTACAACATTGAGGGGTCGATAATCTACACACATCCTGAGAGTACCCTCTTTCTTTTTCTTGACGAACAGTGCAGGACATCCCCATTCAGACTTAATTGGACGGATAAACCCCTTCTTTAATAATTCTTCCAGTTGTTTCTTCAGCTCAGCTAACTCATCCGGAGGCATCCGATAAGGTCTCCTCGAAATAGGAGCTGTCCCGGGGATCAACTCGATTCCAAACTCAACATCCCTATCTGGAGGAAGGCCAGGTAACTCATCTGGAAACACATCCGGGAACTCACACACTACCGGGATCTGGCGGATGGGAACAACTTCCATGGCACAGGTCACACTCACAAGGTCTGTTCTTTTAGGCAACGGTACCCGGAAAGTACCCTCTGCCTGGGGATCCTTAAGGGTAAGCATCCGACTGCTTGTATCTATGACTGCTCCCCAGTCCTTCATCCAGTTCATTCCTATTATAACATCCAAAACTAGTCCAGGCATAACTACCAGGTTCACTCGGAACTTCCGACTACCTAACTCAAGGGTTGCCCCTCTAACCATCTTATTGGTTAACACATCAGCTCCTGCTGAACTTATGCGATAACCATAGCCCAATTCTGTACATAGTTGTTCATGCTTCCGTGCAAATGCTTGACTCATAAAAGAATGCGAGGATCCAGAATCAAAAAGAACAACTACAGGGTGATGGTTCACAAGAAACTTACCAGCAGTTACAGGCTCTCCCTCAGGAACTTCATCAATGGTGGTGTGGTGCACACGAGCATTGTAAGTCTGTTGCTTCTTTTTAGGCGGATAAGGGCAGAACTTTGAAAAGTGGCCTGGCTGACCACAATTGTAGCAGGGCCCTTTCACTGTACCAGCAGACCCTATAGCTCCCTTGGAGTTGCTCTGTTTTGCAGCTGCGGTGGTCTTTGTTGGCGGCACGGCCATCTTATACGGCTTCTGTGGTCCTTTGTAGTTCTGAGTTTTATGCTGTGGCGGCCTGAACCTTGCACCAGGTGCGGATGGACGATAAGATGAACGATTTGCAGTGACAACTCTGGACTGGGATGGTCCTGACTCAAACACCCTCTTGCGATTCTTGGATGCGGTGTAGGCATTATTGTTCTTTTCTTGCTTCAAACAATCACTGATAAAGTCGTTGAATCTGGTGCGGGTATTGGTACCCACATGTTTCATCATCTTCGGACTTAACCCTCTCTTGAAACTAGCAATCCTCTTTGCATCTGTGTCAACCATGTCTGGAGCATAGCGGCACAAGTTGTTAAAGGCATGCAGATACTGTGTCACAGTCTTGGTACCCTGATTCAAGGCTAAGAACTCTCCAAGCTTCATCTCAACCAACCCTGGGGGAATATAAACTCCCTTAAAAGTTTTAGTGAAATCTCTCCAAGTAATCTGGGCATTGGGAGGAAAAGTGGTGCGGTGATGCTTCCACCACATTCCTGCCGGTCCCTGTAATTGATGTGCAGCATACTCTGTCTTCAGAACTTCCGTCAGCCTCAACACACGGAACTTATCTTCCATAGTGTTGATCCATTCTTCGGCATCGAGTGGCTCTGCTGCTTCCTTGAAAATAGGTGGCCTAGTATCCATAAAATCCTTAAAACTGCTGTACTGGTTCACCCCATGGCTACCACCTTGATTATTACCTCTCTGAACATTTTCAGCGATGGTACTCAGAAAATCTTCCATATTTCTCTGTGACTGTTCGGCATTGCGTTGACTTCCAAGGAACTGCGTGAAGAACACTTCTGCAGTGAGCGGTGGAGGAGGGGGCAAATGTGGCTCTGGCTGTGGCTCCTGGTGGTTGACGTTGTTTGCACCACTTCCACCAGCTCCTGCGCCGTATGAGCAACAAAAAAGAAATATGGTGCAAGAACCCCAAGTTAGTACTTAAATAGCCACCTAGAGTCCTTAACTGGGCATACAGGATATGACCACTGGCACACTTTTAGTTTGAAAATCACACTTTTTAAACCGAATTTTGTTTTAAATACACTTATGAACAGTAATTACGCTAAACCATGCTCCGATGCCAGCTGTAACAGAACCGCCCAATTATACGAGATTAAGTAAGAAAATCATCCAACGGCAGGACAATTCAACAAACTTAAGCCCGTATAACCCGGTAGTCCGTGAAATCTCGACGGATTTCAAACCATTTCACATCACAGCCAAGATCGTACTAAGTTTAGCGGTCACCGTCATAAGTTACATAGAAGTTGGCGATACAAAATACATCGGAGTTTAAACATAGTTATTACAAACCAGTTTCGAATAAAAGTAGCGGAAGCATTAGTTCAAAGCGCACACACATACAACTTTCCAAAATAAAGTGCCAGCTCGCGATCATCTCCAACAAAAGCATCAGGCGAGGAGTAGTGAGTGACCATTGCCCATGGTCCTGAGCTTCGCCCATCGCAGGGTAGAGACAGTTGATACAATAACCATAGTACATCTGTCCATCTGCAACAAGTGGGAACAAAGCCCTGAGTACGAGAAGGTACTCAACTAGACTTACCCGACAGAACCAAAGTAAAATGACACCAAGGATCATGATAGGCTTTTTGATGGGGTAGCTGACTCATTTGCAAGAAAAGCATTTTTAGCTTAGCAGTTCTTTTACAAAAGCATGTAATATTTTAAATCTTTATTCCCCTGTCAACTATGTTTGCACCTGTGCAAAAGTAACCATGTAATTCACAAGCAAGGGTTACCATTGATCATTAACAATAATTACCATGTCATTTTCCACATAACTATCCAAGTGTTTCATCAATGTTACTACGATGAAGTAGCTCAAGTCAAGTGTTCACTATCCAGTGAACGATGGCGATTCGAATCGATTATTGACCAGCTGGTAATTTATTCCTCACACAAACCTCACTCACCCGCTAAAGTGAGGTATTGGTCACCGAGTCAACCATTCAGGTAAAGTCGCGAGCTTGCCAGGAACCACATGTACCCGGGGGCCGCCCGACTGCTCTTTGGCCTTATCATCGCGCCCCCGTTTCCTACCACTACTGCTCCGGTACAGTGCGTTGCGGGCAATCCACTCGGCCCGAATAATCTCCCGGCTTCGCGATCGAAAGGTACTTTATTCGGCCAGCTAAATATGAGGCATGCGTTCAACATGACTCGAGGCCCGACAACGGACGGTCCTTAATCGACACAGACGGAAGACACTACAGTCCAGAACCCTGCAAGCTTCCGCCCGGTCTCAAGTTCATTTCGACACTTAGTTATTCTCACATGACATTCTTTCACATAAATCCAGGTAATCCCCTATAGCTCGCGGATGACAGGCAATCACCCGACTTCTACCGGTCTAAGCAAGCTAAGCAATTATTGACCGCAGACACCAGGGTAACAAGGATCGGGTAAAACAAGGTGAAACAAGGTAGAATGCAGCAACGTTTGCAAACAACTCCTAAACGTAATGCATCAAATTAAGTGAAGTTAATAAATAATTGATTGCAAACCTGGGGAGAAATGCTTCGGGGCTTGCCTCGCTCAAAGGAGCTGGGACGGTGATCGGGGCACTCCGAAAGCTCTTCACCGGCCTCCTCTTCTGCTTCTGTTGGCTCCGGCTCCGGCACCTCGGGCTGCTCCTCTGCGTCCTCGGGAACTACTGCCGGGGCCACTTCCTGCGATCCTGTATGATGCAGAAGTATGAGTGCCTCATGCATGGGTGCATTGCATAGGTGACATGAGATGATGATGAGAATGAATGCATGCGATGTAATGAGCATGTTACGTTATTGGATTACGTGAAACTTATGACTCTTCTACAAGGTAGTCTACGTCATCCAAGAACATGTACTCGAAAACTATCACCACTATTCTCTACCATGCAAGAGTACTTGAACACTCAAGATGCTTCAAAGATACACCAAAGTATATTTTACTAACTATTTTTGCATAAAAGATTGAATGAAAACCCTAATTAGTCCTATGATTGAACAGCAACACACATTTTTGTAGCTCAGAAAAATCTTAGAAAATTACAGTGGATTACTAATATCAAAAATAGCCTGACACAAAATTTTTACTGCATTGGGATTACTAGAACTGATTATACAAAAATAACAAACTAAGGCCTAAAATGAATATTTAAAATACTTTACATTATGAAAAGTATCAAACAACAGATTTAGAAATTTTCCTACCTTCTACACACTAAACAAACATTATAGAAAAATTATCACTTGCATGTTCTATTCACATTTATTTAATTAACAAAAATAACAAATATTAGTAATAGAAAGCATTTGAACTACACCTAAAAATTTTTCTACAGAACAGAGATGATATACAATTTTTCCTAGCAAGTAGAGGGCACACAAAGATTAACAAACTTGGAACCACATTTTTCTGATTTTTCTACAATTTATTATCAATTTTTCAAGAAAACACCAATTTCAAGGATTAAATAAAACACTACAGAAAAGTAATGAAATATTGGCATGCAATATTTTTATATTGTAGATCTGGTTCCAATGAGTACATAGAAATTTATTTCACCATTTTTGGAGCTAAAATGACCAAGAAAAACATTTTCCAAAGTATTTTTCACCATGAATAATAAAAGAAAACAGAAAATGATTTTTCCGTTAATGATATTGGGCCGGCCCGTGGAAATCAACCGGCCCGTGGCCGTCCTCGGCCTGCTCGCGCGCGCGGGGGAAAAGGTGAGCCGGCCCGCTCGGAGGCGCGGCCCACAGGGCGGTGGCCCAGAGGAGGCTGCGGGGGGGGGGGGGGGGGAAGAACAGGGCGGCCTCGTCGGCGTCCGTGACCGCGACGGCGTGGCGGTGGCCGACGGCCAACGGCCATCTCCGGCCACGACCCGACCAGCGAGCCCGCGCACGGTGTTCGCGAGGAGGTAGCGAACCCGAGAGAGAGGCTCAGGGGGATGGAGAGGGAGCGAGGAAGACGGTGGGCGGAGCGCAAGCTCGGCGGCCCCGTCGTGGTGGCGCGGCGAGAAAAGCTCGATTGAGCCTTACCGTATGCGAACAAGGCAAACGGAGGTCCGTTCGGAGGAGAAGAGGAGGTGGCGGAGCTTCGTGAACGAGCAATCGCTCGGTGGTGGTTCACCGGCGTCGGAACACGACGGTGGAGACGAGGACGGGCGATGGCGAGCGGCGCTCCCGCTCGGTCTCTCCGGAGGAAAGGGAAAGGGAGCGAGCGAGGCAGGGTGTGGACTGGAGACCGGATGCGCGCGGAGATTTGAGACGGAGCGCGCGCGGGGTCCACGGGCGGCCACGCGGGACGTCGCCGGCATGCGGCCGCCACGCGGCGGGCGCGTTCTGCCGCGGCGGACACGAGGCGCGGAGCGAGCGGGAAGAGGAGGAAGAGGCCGAGCGAACGCGGGCCGGGCCGCCTGCGTCACGCGGGCGCGCGCGCGGCCGGCTGGGCGGCTTCGCGAGCGGGCTGAGAAGTGAGGCCGCGGCCTGCTAAGGCGAAAATTCGTTTTTCCAATTTCCCAAATTCAAATCAAATGAATTTCAAACTTCAAACTACATTTTGAACAAGAGGAAGATATTTTCTGGAATTGACCCAAAAATAAAAGTTGCTCAGAATTAAATTCTCTACAACTTTGATTAAGGGGCTAACTGAAAATTCTTAATAGATTTTGAATGGCAGAATAAAAGCTAAAATAGGGGAGATTTTTGAATATTTTCCAGGAATATTTTTGAACAAGTTTTGACAAAATTTGAGTCATCTAGTTGCTCCAAAAATTGAACTAGGGTTCCAAGTGATGTAAGAATTATAGTTGCAAGACTTTTGGTGTAATATGATTATCATATTAATACAGTCTATCAAATATATCATTTTCAAGCTTTTATTTTAATCAAATTATACCATTATCACACATGATTATAATGATATGAATGCTATGCAATATGATTGCCATGCAAAAATGCATTGCGTAACACCGGAGTGTTACACTCTCCAGCTCTGAAACACAATAAACTAAATTAATACTAATACGGGGCCTCGACGTCGTGGCCGTAACGCCCATACTTACCCTCTGTGTGGGTCTGCAAGCCCACGACCTCGTCACGGAGCCCCCCGCACGTCCTTTCGAGCCCTTGGAGAGCGTCGTCCCTATCACGAACGGTCGCCCTCAACGCTTCGATCTCCTGGCGAGCGGTCTGAAGAGCCGCGTCCTTCTCCTGAACGGCTCCGCTCAGCGCCACGATCTCATCCTTTAGGGCGCCGAAGCGAGCGGTGACCTGCCCAATCTGGATGTTGAGGGCGTCACGCTGACGGCTGACCAGGGAGACGTCCTCCTCGAGCTCTTTCACCCGTGCCGACAGGGGCTCGAGGTCCTTGCGGGCCTGGGCTGCCTCCTCCCGGGCCTTGGTCGCGTCTTCACGCACCACGGCCTCGGTCGCCCAGGCCTGCACCGCCTCCTCCTTCACCGCCGCGTAGGCGACGCACAGCTCGGCCATCTTGGCACTCTGATCGGAAAGCCGTTTGTTGACCTCCTCGACCAGAGCCCGTTGCCGGGCAAGCGCCGCCCACACGCCGCTCTCATTCCGAATGAAGAGCGACTTGCGGCGGGAGCGTTCCTTGAGCTCCTGATCATGGTTCGGAAAAACCAAAAAGACTGAGAACCGAGAGAAAGGGAGACAGCAAAAGGGTAGCGAAACTACAGATAAGCCAAAACATACCTCTGTGGAATCCCGCATGCCTCGTTGCACGGCTTCCATCACCACACGGAGCGATCGATCCATGTGTCGACGGAGGCCCTCGAGGTACTCCTAGTGGTGCACCTCGTCTCTATCATTCAAGGCGAAGACGGGGTCTGCGCCAGGGTTGGAAGCGTCCCTGAACTCGAGGGACGGTCCCCCCAGCGCGGTATCTCCTCCTCCGCCCGCACTAAGGCCAGCGCGGCGAAGTCCGACCACTCGGACGGCGGACCGGCCGGGGCGTCCTCCATCCCCGCAGAAGGACCAGCCTCACCCGCGGCTCCGGCCGCACCAACCGCCGCCGAGGGACCAGCCCGGTCCACGGCCTCGACCCCCTTGACTCCGACCACCTCTTCCCCTTATCCAGGGGGGAGTCATCGAGGATGAGGTCGACCGTGGCTGGCGTCGACTCTTCTGCTGGGGCCGACCCCTCGACCATCGACGCCTCTCCCTCTGGGACCTCAGGCGGGGGCTCGTCGACCCCACCCTCCACCATAGCCGCCGGCTCCACCGGCGGGTCTTGCTGCGGTTGCAGCTCTCCCGGCTGCGCCGCCTCCTGTCCCGCCGCCGGCGGGACCTCCTCCATAACTATGTCTGCATCCGCCCGCTCCGCGTCGCGGACGGATGCCTCGGCCGTTACGGCCTCGACGGCAGCGTCGACGGTCGACGACGACCCGGGCTCCGCCCCGCCCGTGCTGGGCGCCACCACCTCTGCCGGTCCTGACCCCTGTGTGGCGGGGTCGGAACTGGCGACCGCCGAGGCGCCTGCCTCTGCATGGGCCGCCGCCTCCTGCCGCTTCAGGCGCTCCTTCGCGGCATGAAGCCTCTGGATCCAGTCGGCGTCCTGCGCCGCCGTCCGATTAATGACGACGGCGCTCGCCCGAAGCGACTTTGCGGGGGTCGGCCCCATCAGCTCCGCCTTCCGCTTGAACCTATGAAGCACGAAGAAACGCCGGAAAACGGTACCAATAAAAGGCGAGGAAGCGGAGCGCAGACACTTACCCGGAAAGCGGCACCAAAGGCCTCGACCCCGACCGATCCGAACCTCCCGGCGCTGCCAGTGGTGGCCTCGCGGCCGGCCCACCGGCGGGCCGGGTACTCCTTGGGGCCCTGGCCGGAGGGCCGCCTCGGGTCCTCTGCGCCTCCGAGGCCAGCTGGCCTCGGGTCCTCACGCCCGCCGGCGGCGCCGCCGATGACGACGCCGGCACCGCCGCTCCAGCCTCCGCCTGAGCCTGCGGGGCCTGGACCGGTGGGGGTAGCCCGGTCGACCCCTCCTGTTGGGTCTGGGATGAGGCGGTCCCTCCCGTCGAGGGGCCCGCCTCCTTCTCCACCTCTTCCTCTGTCTCCTCGACCACCACGACCGAGGAGGACAACCCCCCGACAGGCTCCAACAGCGAGCGAATGTCGGGGAGGTCCCCCAGGCCGGTCGCGGCGTCGTACCGCGACAGGGCGTCGACGTCATCCCCGTCGCTGCCGTCATCATCCTCTCCCGAGACCGTCTCGGAGGGAGACTCTGCGAGGGGGAGCCCGTCGAGGGCCTGCTGGCGCCGAAGTTTCTTCAGCGCCTCCTTCTCCTTGGCCTTGATCATCTGCCGCTTCTTGGCCATCTCCTTGGTCTGCATCTGCTGGGACGCGTGCTGGCGTCGAGCCTCCCGGGCGGGCCGGTCCTCTGGGACTGGCGGCCGCGTCTCCCGCAACGCAGACAGATCCTGTGCATCGGCCTCGACTAAATCAGAGGAATCTAAAAATAAACGAAACAAACAAACGTACCAGCCAAAAGACACTTACCAGAGGCTCGAACCCCTGGGTAGGTTGCATGGGGACTTTGTCGACCTCGTCCACCTTGAAGTTCCCCACCATCCAGCACGCCCGCCGGAGGACCTCCTCGAGGGTGAGGGACTCGTGTGACATCCGGCTCCTCTCCAGTGGCGCCTCCGGCGTCATCTGGTCGAGGCGGAGGTGACGCTGGCACAGCGGCATCACCCTGCGCTGGTGAAATGCCGTGGCCACCGCCGCCGTCAAGCCCCGCAGACGGAGCTGCTGCAGAGCCGCCAGCAGCGGATCCAGACACGGCTTCTCGGCCTCCAGGACTCCGTAGGTCCAGTTCTTCTCTCGGGCGGTCAGCACCCGGCCGGTGTACCTCGGCAACTGACTCTCGTCGTTGCGGAGGTAGAACCAGCCGTCGTGCCAACCGCTGTTCGAGGAGATGAGATGGGCCAGGATGTACAGATCTGCCCGACCTGACCTCACCTGCAGGACGCAGCTCCCCGCTCGAATTGCGCACCGAAGCCCTTTCGCCCCCGTCTTCTTGGCGAAGAGCTCTGCCTTGAAAAGGTGGAGCCACAGATTCCACTACGGCTCCACCCCTAGGTAACCCTCACAGACCGCCACGAAGATGTCGGCCTGTGCAACGGCGTTGGGGGCAGGGTGGTGCAGCTCCATCCGGTAGTAGTGGAGGAGCACGCGCATGAAGACGGTTGCCGGCACGGCGAACCCCCGTTCGTGGAAGCAGATGAAGCTCACCACGTATTCCTCGGGGGGTGCCGGCTCCCGGTGATCGGGTGGCGACGCGATCCACTCCGGCCGCGACCGACTTGTCCTCGGCCGCAGCAGTCCATCCTCGACCAGCTCCTCCAACCTTCTCTCCGTCACCGAGGAGGCAGCCCAGTCGTCGGCGGGGAGGATCTGACTCTTTCCTGCCATTGGTGCTAGGGAGAGCTGTGTGGACGAAGAGGGTGCGACGGCGGTGGCGCTGGATGTAGGCGGAGGGCGCAAGGGGCATAGGTCTGTCTGAGGCAAAGGATGCAAAAACGCAAAGGACCGGTAGGGGAGGCAGAACCCTAGGCCTTGTTTTTATAGCCCCGGCGGAAGCCCAACGGCCGCGCGAAAAGGTAGGAGCGGTTTCCCGCATTTAATGCTCTTACCTAACCGTTTCCCTCAATCTCGCAGGAGTTGGGCACGTGGCCGTCCCCCACATCGTAACCGTATGCCACATCGCCCACTACCGCGCCGATCTCGCCCTCTCCCCTGAAAAGGCGCGCCCGGCTAACGGGCGGAGCAGGATCCGCGGACGGATATTCCCAGATACCTGATAAACGGGCTCCAAGCCCGCCATAAGTCTCGAGGGAGCGGAAGCTGGCCCTCGACCTGGGTTCGACAGCTGCTCTCGAGCGGCAGAGTTAGGGACGACTAGGGATGCGCCCGTGCATGGCCAGGGCTCGAGCCACGCTCTCGAGGCACCCTAGGACGTATTCGAGGCCGGAGAAGGAGGTCGATGTAGGAATCCCCTCGAGGGAGGCACCGAGCCCTCGGATCCCGTCGCAGGGAATCGAGATCCATACGACCACTCCTTGGCATTTTTGAGAGCGCCTCCGGGCCACTAGCCGACTCCTAACGACTAGAGCACGGGCTCACGCTCGAATTCCCCCGCTAGTAGCTCGCCGAAGATCGTCGGAACTCGCCCAAACAGGGGTAGTACGGCGTTCCCCACCCCTCCTCCTCCTTCATAAAGGAGGAGCGTGAGGGTCGAACGATAGAAGACGACCGGGACTCTGATCGACCTCGTGCGTACGAGGCTCGGGGGCTCGACCGCAACGAATCGTACTCCGAACAAAAAGGCACGGATCACGCCACAACTAGAAACCATCCCCCAATAGAACGCATAAAAGACCTCAGAGGAGTCTCAACACTCCACCGAGGCCTCGGGGGCTACACCCGGCGGGTGCGCTCGCGCGCCCCCACCGGAAAAAACTACGACGCTACGACTCCAGTTCACTAACTAACAAACCTCTGGGAGAGTGACCTCCCACTCACCCAAAGGCTCGGGGGCTACTGTCGGTACCAACAGTATGGGGGTACCCACATCCATCGATAATAAAAAACAAAAACGACTAAGCCACAGCAAAACGCAGCCCACCTCAAACCACATACCAGATCCGTCTCGTACGAGGCCAGCTCGACGGAGCGTCTCGACCGCGCTCCGGCTCCGACTCGTACGAGACACCCTCGACGGGAACGCCTCGACCGCGCCCCATCCCGCACGACAGGGCACCTCGACCACACTCCGACTCGCACTAGGCTCGTTTGCCCAATGGAAAAGCTCCGACTCGCATGACCCCGGGTCAGGGCACTCGACCCCTTCGCTTCACCTGCCCTAGGACAGCAGTCAGAGCATTTAATGCGATTACCTACTACCACCTACCGGCATGGTCACGACCAGGATCGACGTGGGAGCAATGCCGGTGTCAGCCCTCACTGTTTTTACCGCCCATCCCGTGATGGGAGGTGAAACCTGTCACTATACACACCTTACCATGCACTGTTTACCGTCAGTCACCCTCGAGGGAGGATACGACAAGGCCCGTATTCCGCAATCTCGGGGATTCGACCTTATCTGCCCGACCCTGACCCTACCTCGACCCGGCCTCGACGCCCAACACAGTTCGACAGGGAAGGAAGGACGGTATGGCACCATGCTCCGGGTCATTTCATCGACTCATCCTCTACGTCACCATGGTGTCCAGGGATGGCCGGCCATTCCCAGGGCACGTCGCTACAGTCACCTCAACAGGGATCGATAAAACATCATCTCAAGGCTCCCCGGCGTCCTGGTCTCCTCTTGCCCTATAAAAGGGCAGGCCGGGGCTCTACAACAGACAGAAGACAGAAAACAACAGGCAAGACACAAGCCCAAAGCCAAGTACCAGGAACCTAGGCTCCCATCTCAGAGATCAACATCTCAAGCAATCATCCTTGTACTCTTTCACCTCTCTTTGAGACTTGGGCTCGCCGCCCTCTCTCGCAAGCTTGTAACTCCTACACAAGCACCTCGGTGCAAGGAAATATAAAACTCTCTCCCCCCGCTGGACGTAGGGCCTTCTTCTGCCCGAACCAGGATAAACCCCCGTGTGTTCTCCTTGCATCGCCATCCAGGATAGGGACACGCAGCACTCACTCGTCGGTTTAGGACCCCCTCGGGACCGAACACCGACAACTGGCGGCTAGGGCTGTGAGAGGCGCTGGGAACGCCGGCCGCGGGGCTTCGCCCACGGCTGGCAAGAGAGAAGGTTTTTCCTTCTAATCTCTTGCTTGATTCTAGATTGTTATGTGGGCTTCGTTGGGATTGGGAGGATTGAGGAGAGCGGCAGCGGAGCTACAGTACCCCCGTGCTACAGTAACGCACGGGTACTGTTCATGCGAGAGAGAGGCAAGAGGACTGGTGGCTAGGGCTGTGAGGGGCGCTGGGAACGCCGGCCGCGGGGCTTCGCCCACGGCCGGCAAGAGAGAAGGTTTTTTCTTCTAATCTCTTGCTTGATTCTAGATTGATACATCTCCTCTCATTATATAGAGAAGAGGTCTTACTTGGCCCCTAAGCAAGCGACTAATTAACCCTAACGGGCTAAGGCCCAATAGGCCCTTGACTCTTCTAACAACAACAATTCACTTAGGTTCTGCTTCTCATGGAAATTGACTTTTGACCCACTCTTTACTTTGCTTAAATTGAACAGTTCCAACCTGTTGCCAAGATGCCGCAGATCTTTGAGCTCCTCAATTCCTAAGTCATCTCCAGTGTCCACAATAAATGTTGTCAGTGTGCGAAGGTTCTGCACTCCAAACTATCACATTCCAAAAGATGAATATAACTGATCTTCCTCATAGTTGTCATACCATCTGGTAGATACCGTAGCCTGGAGCATCCATTGAGCCACAACGACTGTAAGTTGTACAACATACATAGTGAATTTGGCAAGCTAACAATCTTTGACCCAGAAAGATCAAGATACCGCAAGTGTGCTGTACTTATAAGCTGGCCATGGATAACAGAAAGACCTTCACAACATAAAGCTCTTACTGACTTCAGTTTTAACTCCTTAAGATGATTGTGCGCTGATTGAGTTAACAATGTATGGAGAGATGATCTGCCTTTCAGTAACCCATTGATTTCATTCAACTCACTCATGCCGTGATACTTGCAAGTGATATATATATCTTTTATCGATGTTTTTCCTTGAATCAACTCTTCAGCAGATGCAGATTCATCTGAAACATCTTTTGCCAGGTCATGAATTAAATCATGCATTTTACATATAATTATCTCATGAAGTGTGTTACAAAATATCTTCGCTTCCACATCTTGAAGAAAGGACCTCCAAACCAACTCACTAAAAACAAATTCGCTTTTCTGTGCCAAATCCGTCGTTCCCCCTTCACGAATATAACCATTTGCCATCCATAGTTGGATCAACTTATCCTTCTCCATTTCATAGTCCTTTGGAAAAACAGCACAGAATGCAAAACATTGCTAAATTTCCTTTGGCAAGTGTCTGTAGCTCAGTTTTAGGATGGACAATACTTCATCTGTGCCTCTACTGGTATCACTGTTATAGCTTTCTGCAATGGCCTCCCAATCCTGGACTTCTTGTTTTGAATTCATCAAGCCACCCATTGTATTCAGAGCAAGAGGCAAGTCCCTTGCACATGTGGACGATGCGTCTGCCAATAGTGACCAATTCTGGTTGCTCTTGCACTCCTTTACTAAATGCTTTCTTTGAGAATAAATTCCATGAATCATCTTCAGTCAAGCATGCTAGCTCCTGGGTTGGAAGGGTGCCCACTATAGCAGCGACTTGTTGGCTTCGACTAGTGACAACAATCATGCTTCCTGATCCTCCAATAGATGTGCACAGTAGTGGCTTAAGTTCGTCCTCCCACTTTTCCTGCTCTTCATCCCGCACATTGTCAAGGATGAGTAGGAACCTTTTCCGGCCAATGGCTCCTTGAAGTCGTGCTCTCCAGAACTTGCTGTCGTCAGGCAGATCACATCTTTCACCTGTAGCCAATTCGATGACGGATCTCACAACAGAGGTGGCTTCAAAGTTTTCAGACACGCAATGCCATATCTTCAAGCCAAAGTGCTTCTGAATCCTGTGGTCATTGTACACCATCTTGGCTAGCGTGGTCTTGCCCACACCTTCCATCCCTATAATGGGCAGCACCTGCACATTCTTTTGATGTTGATGGTCAAGCAACAGATTTACTACCACCTCCTTGTCATCATCTCTACCAAAGATTTCACCAGAGCCATCCAGTACTTCCTGCCTTTGCTGACATAGAGCGTGTTGCCCCACCGGGCGCTCCAGCAGACCTAAAGTGTGCATCTCCAGGACAAGATCATCGTTAAGAACCTTGCTCAGATTCCTACTCACAGTGAGATGGAACAGAAGAGGGCTGTGGAGGGTCAAGTACCTCGATACCTTGCGTGCTGTGGGCTCACCCTCATTGGCTTCACGGCGTAGAGCCTCATACTGTAAGTCATCAAGGATGTCGTCTGCCTGATAGGCGACGGCCTTAAGTTCCTTCATCCACCTCCTGACGACAGGGCTGGTGCAGCTGGTCTCGCCCTTCACCTTGGCGTCAGGCAGCATGCACTGCACCGCCAGCAGCAACCGCTCCAGCTTGCCACGGTCGGTGTCGATGCCCCACATGCGGGTGACGCTCTGAACGAGCTCATCGGTGGCCTTGCTGGCCACCCTGGTCACCACAGGGAGAAGCAGCGAGTCAGCCATGCTAGTTACTTTGCTCTCTAGTCTTGTTTGCAGAAATGCAGTGCGCATGGGTGGTGAAGGACCAGGATTCATGCATGTAGAAATAGCTTGGAAAGAACAAAGCAGGGCGGTATTATCATGGAATGCAAGTGCAGGCGTGGCGATTAGTTTAGCGAGAAATAGTAAAGAATATGAAAGCGATGTGCAATACACCGCACATATCTGTAGACTATTTTCCAAGGTGTTGGTTAGGGATGATTACAGTAGGATTAATCCACCATGTGGGACAAGAAAAGCCCAACAGAGGAGAGCGGCACATTAGAATCTTCTCAGCGCTCGGTGGAGAAGCAGCCGTCCACGCCATGGGCTTGGAGCCAGCGGAGCGGCGTGCCAGCCGCTGTGGCAGGTGGCAGCAGCAGAGACAGTGTAGTGGAGCTCAAGGTGGCCAAACGCTCAGCATGGATTAGCAAATGGCTACATACTGCTGGAACGATGGAGCTTGGTGACCATATTGGGGAGTGGGGACGGCGAGGGAGCTAGCGAGCGCGTTCGATGCCACCAGTGCCGCCCGTTGGGTCATTTCTACAAGCACGCTACGTGCTGAGCATGAAATAGCAAGGTAGGCAGAGATGAAGAGCGCGACCTGAGGCGGGCAGCAGGCGCATGCGCATCCAGGAGAGCCTCTGCGAGCGTCGGAAACCAGCAGGGGAGCTCGCGGTAGTAGATGGTGGGTGGCGGGCGGCGGCAGCCGGCAGGCACTGCGGCAGGGCACCTCCGCTGCTGAACATTTTTCCCCACCGTCGATTCAAAACTGGGCCTCGTTATTTGCTGGGCTCGTCATGTAGCTTGTTTTGGGCCCACCTGCTTGTCGATATTGTGGCATTTGTTGGCGTGCAAGGGTGAATATTAAAGTTTAACTCCTATTACATCAACGTTGCGGTAAATGCATAGAGTACTAAATGTAGACTAATTGCATGCATGTCGGCACAGATTAGGAGTAATTTACGAGGCGAATCTATTAAGCCTAATTAGTCCAAAATTAGAAACTTTTTGTCAAATAAGACGAAAGTGCTACAATTTTTGTTAAACTTTAACACATCTAACCAAACAGGCCCTTAGTTCGAGGAATTACTCATCTTTAATGAGGTAGTGCACCGTAGCTTATTCTTTAAATTCAGTGAAATGACTTCTTTCCTCGTATTGATGCTAATTATTATTTTGTGAGAACTAAAATAATGATACATCATTATGTTTTATTCCACAAACCACACAAAAAAGTGAGAAATAAATAGACGATGGATTAACTCATTCCCCGAGCAAAAAACACCTTACAAATTCATAGCTCCCTGTGCTGCTCTCTGCTCTTGTGGGCTACTATTTAATACTAGAGCATCAGGCGCCCTTCGGGGCCCTACCATGACATATCTTCCACATCATTGAATTTTAGCAAGTTCACAAGAGAATTGCTTCATTCATCAACAGCGAAAAGCATAATGCTAATTTCGTAAAAAAGCATAAATGGTTCATATTATTGAATTGACATGTAAAACAGTACAAAGGGCATACATAAGTAAAACATAAGAGATCACAAAAGTACTTTCAGGGAGTGATAAGACCAAAAGTATAGTAACTTTAACATCAGGCGCCCTGCAATGGCGTGAAGAACACAATGCTTTATAAGCAAACGGTACATATAGTCATTATCGATTTCTAACTATCATCGTAGGGTCAGCACCTAAGATTAGGATTGGAGTATCTATAAGAGGGTTGTTTTTTGTCAATTGGGTAGCAACATTGTCTGTGCACACATCTGCATTTCTGTTCATTTGACAGATCTTGTTGGTTGTAGCAGCAAGCTCTTTGTTCAGCAGACAAGTCTGTTCCATTCACCACTGCACTATACATCAATTGTCAAATAAACAGTAACAATAATGAATCAATGTAAGAGGAACTACTTACATTTTAGTTAAAGTTGACATCTTCAATATCTGAATGTCTAATTGTCTCTCCTGACACCTTCAAAGATACTCCCTCCGCCTCAAAATTTTTGCAATTCTAGAGTTGGGCACACAAATCAATGCTAGGGGTAAAATTACAAAAATGCCCTTCTTTCCCATCCTTTCTTCTTATTTCTTCTCATCAAGCGAGCTGACTTTGGCCGCCTCCCAGCGTGGCCACGTTAGCACAAATATTTTTGGCCGTTTGATCCTGTCTTACACGGCTAGATACCTTCCTAATTCCTGTTTAGTATCCGGACCCGTCTGTCAGAACTTGGGTTACATATTTACCCCTCTTTTTCACTGTGGTCGACATTATCCTCTTTCACCTCCCGCTCTCGTCTCCTCCGTCGCCATCCTCTCCCGGATCCGCGGCGCGCGCCGGCGATTCGTCCGTTCGCCGGCGGGGTGCGTCGCTGCTCCTCGACCCGCTTCGTCCTCCGCGTCTTCTCTCCCCTCCCCCCCTCTCTCCCTCTCCTTCTCTTCCCGTGCGACGACGCACCGGCGTGTCCGGGTCCCGGCGGTGGCCGCAGCCGCGGCCCTGCGGCGGCTATCCCCTCCCCCGCGCTGCGTGTGCGTCTCTATCTCTCTCTCTCCCTCCCTCCCTCCCTCCCTCTCCTGTCCCCGTGTGGCTGCAGCGTGGCCGCGGCCCGACAGCCGACATCCCCTCCCCCACGCGCCGCCGGCCGCGAAGCGGGCAAATCCATGCGCCGCTCCAGCGGCCTGCTGCCTCGTCTTCTTCGATGCCGCAGGCCGGATCTGGTGACAGGTCACCCTCTTCTTCTCCTCTGTCCCATGGCTGCTCCCTTTCCCCCATGTTCAACCTGTGTTCTGTTTTTGAGAAGATCTACATATGCTGGTTTGGGACATAGGTACATACTACTATCTCATGCACGCATTTGTTGTACAGATTATTTCATCCCTAGAGAATGTTTTATGCTTGAGATCCTTTGCTCTGGCCATGTTGAAGCTACTATTTTTACCCTGATGCTCCGTCCACGTGGTGGAAATAATTTTTTGGCTCTACAGCCTGTGATGAAAATGAACTCTTATATGACTTGGGAACAATAGGCTAATGATCTTCAAAGGCGCAGGACTTGATTGCTGCCTGTTTATTCATCCTATCACAACTCTGCTAGGATTGGCTGCCAACTGGGCTATCCACGGTAACAGTATTGTTTTCGTACGTCTGATTCCGCCTACGACGGCCAGATCTTATTTTGTTTATGTGCAATTGGTAACCAGGTTCGAATCTGGCCACAGTTATCATTCCTTCCTACTCATCCATCTGTTCTTATGCCCATGATGAATTTGTTCAGACACTTTTATGATGTGCAATATCAGGCGATGATCAACATCTTGTGAGAAACTTGGCATTTTCCATCTATTTTGATGCCTTGATACTCCAGGATCATGGTCAAATGGTGATTGACATCTTTCTGAGGCCTCTAAAATTTGTAAAGGGTTCCTTTCTGATATTATTCCTTCTTATCAAGCCGGCCTACTTTGGCCGCCAGGGAGCATAGCCACGTTAGCAAAAACATTTTTGTCCGTTTGGTCCCATCTTACACGGCTGGATGCCCTCCTAATTCCTGTTTAGTCTCCGGCTCCGCCTGCCAGAACTTGGGTTACATATTTACCCGTCTCCTACGACGGCCAGGTCTGATTTTGTTTATGTGCAATTGGCAACCAAGTTTGAATCTGGCCACAATTATCATTCTTCCTACTCATCCATCTGTTCTTGTGCCCATGATGAAATTGTTCAGACACTTTTATGATCTAGAATATCAGGCGATGATCAAGATCTTGTGAGAGACTTGGCATTTTCCATCTATTTTGATGCCTTGATACTCCAGGATCATGGTCAAATGATGATTGACATATTTCTGAGGCCTTTCAAATTTGTAAAGGTTTCCTTTGTGATATTATTTGTCTATCATCTGGGGCCTTTGCCTTGCAGCTTTTTTTTTGCGCCTTGCCTTGCAGCTTTCTGTGCCTATGCCCTGTGATGATACTTGACATATCTACAATGCACCTGCATAGTGAAAACGTCTTTGTATTTTTCTTTTTTCCTTTCCCATTGCCTTTGTTTCTGATGACCCTGATCATTTTTTGGTTATGATTTGATGTTCTGCCCATTTGTTGTTTGCCATTTTTCCCTTCTTGAGCCTGTGATGAAAATTACATATCCATTACTCAACGATATGCCGTGTTGCTCATTTGCTTGTGCGGGTCTATTCGAGTGGCCCGATTGGTACGAGCTCCTCCGCTCCTCTAGGCTTAACAATAGCTCCTCTAGACTTTTTCCTTTAAAAAAATATGATGCTATTTTCTGGCTCCTCTGTCCAGGTTCAGCAAACTGCTATAGGTGCCGACTAGCTGCTTCGACATCAGATTTATGATGGAACTTACGACTCCTGATGTGCAGGTACAGTTCCTATCCACCATAGAAAAAGATGATTAAAAGTTCAAGAATTTGCACATTTGTCAGCATTCCCATATGATAAATATAGTCTTTGGTTGAATCCTGCTATAAGCCATGTGCATCTCCAGTTCTACAAACGAAAACAGTAAACTGACCTTCAGATCTCCTCTCCTAGCGTATGTATTTGAACAAGACCATATTGCTTTGTTCTCTGCATCTACACCTTTTTTTAAAAGAAAAAAACAATATAGCTTCTACATAAATGCTTGCAGATAAATTAACTTAACAAGGCAACGTCTCCTTTTCCGATTATTAGACACTAGAGCAGGGACCCTTCTTTCCATATGTTTTTGGACTTCTACAAGCATTTCAATAATAGGATATATCAGCTGCGGCAGCACACTCCCAGCATACTACAATGAAGATGAAGAAACCACCTCTGCACTAAGCTCCACAGGTATGACAAACATGGTTCTTTTCAACATCTATCATCCAAAGAATGCACAGTTTTCATAGAATGCAAACTCTGCGCTCCTGCTACCCTAAAAAACATATGCATATATGTATACCGCTGCTGTTCAACAGATCTCATGCCAATAGTCAACAAATCTGCCTCTACTGCTTTACAGGTTACCTATCCAGATGCAGCCACCACACAGAATGCATCTGCCGCTATCTTGAATCTGCTAAAGTTCTCACACATTCGAATTGGGTCTCATTATCTTACATTTCACGAAACCAAGTACAACTAACAAAAATAAATCCACCAACAGATTCATCCACCACAGATGCTTCGATCTCCTTGGACAGCGACCTTTCGGACCGTGAACCAAGATACTGACAAGATCATCAACACGGTTTCAGCTAAAATGTATAGTTAGTCCACTTGGCGCTACGTGTGTAGAGTATGTATAATTATGTCAGAACCACCATTGCTGCTTAGCGTGCAGCCTAATGTACAGAGCTAGCAGATGTTGTGCATTATAGTACGTGTAAAACACCGCCCTATGAACATTGCCACACTTATGAGATCTCTCTATGTAATATATAAACCTACCATCACCGTATTACAATGCCAGATATTTATCGTGTCCATGCTCTGATCTTGAAAAAATATATACACATTTAGATCTACGATTGCATTTACAAATGACTGCCTTCGCGCGCGAGGGCGCGCGTGATGGACTAGTGTCTAGTATGCTGCTGTAGTTCTGTAGCAGTCCATGCGTCCATGGTCAAGGCGACTGTGAGAGAAACGAGTGGTGGAGAAAAATCAAGCAGGTGGTTACCGGCTGTTTTTTATTTTGGCTGTGATTCGTGTGGACGAGAAGCATCCGTACTCTGGGTTGTCCTTTTTGACGGCCTGGTCTTATGCATTCTTTTTGGGACTTTTTTCAAACTCTAGAATTGCAAAAATTTTGGGATGGAGGGAGTATTGGCAAACAGAGCAGCCTCATGAATATAAGGCCCTGTTTGGTTTCCACATGTTAAAGTTTAACTCCCATCACATCAATGTTGTGGCAAATGCATGAAGTATTAAATGTAGACTAATTGTATGCATGTCGGCATAGATTATGAGTAATTTACGAGATGAATCTATTAAGCCTAATTAGTCCAAAATTGGAAACTTTTTATCAAATAAGACGAAAGGGCTATAGTGTTTGTTAAACTTTAACGCCTCTAACCAAACAGGCCCTAAATATAGGAAGGAGAGGGTTAAGCAGTCACAAAACTTTTCAATCAAAAGACTGGACATGTTGAGCCTGACCTGAAGTTGTTTGACATTCCGGAGTGGCAATTGAGGCACAGAAAATTTCCTTGGTAGAGAAATTCCTGCTTCACCTCAACTGAATCTGCTCCTACAAAATTATTGGCATGGGCAACCACCATAAATAGGTTGCATGTAACGTTACTTTAATTTAGTAGACCATGAAGGAAACTCACATGATCAGAGGCACCATTTGTTCCCTAATGTGCTTTAATTTAGTACCAGAATTGAGACGATGAAATCTCCTTTAGCATTAGAGTTTTTGCCCCAAGCATCTAGCGCCAGAGCATGTAACAAATTAAATGGAAATCTAGTGGATGAATATTATTTCAGCACGTAAGAGCATTGACGAAAGCAATGTTGTTGGATTTCCTACTTGATTTCATAATCTGGACACAAAATCTTTTAGAAGCAAATGAAGTCAGCAATCAACTAACATACTAATGGCACTGGCACTCCAAGATTGGAGACCTGCAGGCTTGCTCATGGCTTTCGTGCTGCTGTGCGTTCAAATCTAGAGATGGACGTCATGAAGGAATAGAGAGCTCACCTTAGCATTTAGTTCGTGGGGAGTAGGTAGCCGGAGCCGCCTGCCGCTGCCGCCACCATAGATCCACCAGGGCCACCAAATAGCAAAAGGAAACATTATCTGCATCAGGACGGAACAAGATCAGCCATATTGGAAAACCAAATTTTGTTTTGCATCAAACACTGACATGCAGAGTATTGTTGCTTGCTTCAATTCGTCACCTAACCAGAGTAATCTCCACGCATCAATCCACGGGAGGCGCTAGTGGGAGCAACGGATGCTTGGCAAGCGCGGCCCGTGGGGGCCGTGAGCGGCCGTGGCGGCCACGGGGCGCGTGACAGTTGCAAGTGGCCCAGCAGTGCTACAGCCTGGCAGCAGAAACGGGAGGCCACGGTGAAGGCGGACTCGGCGGGGGCGGCGTGGGAAGCAGCCCTACCACTGCCACAAGAATAGCCAAATCAAAACCAAGAAAAGATATTCGGTACCCACCATTGCCAGCTAGAAACCACACCTAAAATCACGCAAATCCTAGGCCTCATCTGCAAGCAAAGCAAGGGGAGGGACTACTCCTGCCTATAAGGATACACGCAAAGGATAGATTACAAACCTTTTTGCATCGGCCGACATACCAAAGGAACAATGTAGAACCCGCCGCTGTCTCAGATCATTGACGCCATCTCCGGACGAGCACAACAGATGGCACATAATCACACCGCAAGAAACCAACCCTCAATTCAAAACTGGCATAAGAGGCCAAGTTAAGCACACAACAATAAAGATGGATTATCTTACACTTTATTGCTAGGATCTGGATTTGAGGAACAGAGAGACTGATATCGGAGAGACTCCCGTGCCGTCGCAGGAGGGCTTACCGTGGTGGAAGACGTCTTTCACAAGGATAGGACTGCCTGTGCTTTTGTAACCGGGCTTCGAAATAGACCACCGAACCCTCTGCCGCCAACCCCACTGGAGAGTTCCGTGAGGGCCTTTTCTCCATTTTTCCTGGACTCGAGAATATTATGCTATGCAAGAAGCACGCAGCGGAGGAGAGAAAGATTCGTAGGCAGCTAGGGAAGAGAGTGGCCTCATGGAGCAAGAAAGCAGACGAGAGAAAGAGAGGGATCTCACCACCAACACCGCTGCACATCCAAGATCCGATAGGATCTACCAGCAAGATCCTTGCCGATGGCCGCAGAAAGGAAGGCCCAGGACAGACGTGGTCGCCGTCGATGCAACCATAGAGGAGGTGGAAGAGGCGGAGGGTGCCTTCCAAGCAACGACGGCGCCCATGCCGGCATGGAGGCGGCGTGTGGAGCAGGGTAGGGAGGGGCTGGCGAGGTCTGCCTGATTCCGTGCCTCTGTATCCTATGCGCCGCCATGTCGCCGTACGGACGGTTGTGTGAAAGTTGCGCAGGGAGGGGTAGAGGTGCGGCGGCGGCGGTGACGACGGGGGAGGGGAGAGGAGAGAAAGGAGAGAGGGATCGAGAGTTCGAGACGTTAGGCTAGGGTTGCAGGGTGGGAGATTGGGAGCGATAAATTTTGGACTGCGGGTTGATTCTGAGAACTCTGAAGGGCCTTTTTGCAAAATAGACAGCGGCAAGTGTCACCACGCGAAGAAGCCACCAATGCTCCGAATGTTGTGGCGCTTCCAAAGTCTAGAGGGTTTTAAACAACCCCGATACAAACTCATTGTCGCTAGGTAAGCAACTATATGGGATAAAAGGTAGGCAATTATGGCAAAGTTGAAAAAACTCCTTGAAAGACATGCTTCGCAACACATAAAAAAAACATTAACACAAAAATGTTAGAATTACTAGTCTTTCATACTGCACCTAAGAGCGTCTCCCATAGTTCCTAAAACAATAATGCTACAAACAGGACGTCGGACGTCAGCGACTCCCTCAGGACGGACGCGTGGCGTGACGTGCACCACAACTTTGACTCCCTCCGTCTCTTGTTCTCATTTGGACATCACTCGCTCACTCCGCTCGGCCTTCTCCCACCACGCCATGACCCTGCGCCGCTCGCTCACTCCCGTGCCGTCGCGCGCCCCACCTGCGCTGCTCGCTCCTCACTCCTCTCTCCCACTCGTCGCGCGCCCTACCCGTACCTCGCTCCTCGCTTGGCCGTGCGCCGCGCCGCTTGCTCCCTCTCATAGCACGTGCTGCCCTCCAGGCTGAGCCAAGGGCGGTGCTCGTGGCGTTGGCTGGTGGTGGTGCTCACGTGCGCCGCTGGTGCTGGGTGCTGGTGGTGCTCGTGCGCCGCCGCTCACCGCCGGCTCCGACCCCGGCGGCTGGAATCTACTAGCCCAGGCTTCCTGTCCGAACGCGGGCCCGGGGCCGAATGTCCGAGCGCTAGTTATTCCCTTCATAAAAACATAATTGGTAAATGAATGAGTTTTCCGGTGTTTAAAAAAACTAGAAGCATGTTTGTTGAGTTCCTCAAACAATTTTTAAATTCTCGTTCCTAAAATATAGAAGACAATTTTGCATTAAGAATCACGCCCAACCACTTTTATACTTTATTTCTTTCTTGTACATTTGCATTAGGAACCTTGTCCTACTTCTTACTCTTGGCCGCATCTTTCTACCTCTAGATTGGCTTATCGATACACGCACGCATATTTCCACGTGATTGGGTCCATTTTTCTAAGTGCGAAAAGCTTGGAAGTTGAGATAGGGAGTGTTGGAGAGCGGTTTGTTTCAATCTTGCCAAAAAAAATCAAGATTGGGAGCGAGTTTTGAAAACTCTTGGAGATGCTCTAAATATGGCATTAAACTAAGCGTGCCTCGAATATCAACCCAACAACAAAGGTTAAAGACTCTAATTACATAGGCAGATCTCAAGTCCTCATATGAATAAATCTCGGAGGCATGGTATTTCGTACTCTCTTGAAACTGAAACTTTACATGTACAAGACGAGAGAACGTAGCTCCTTATTCCGTTTGGAAAAACCATCTTGGATTCCATATCAAATTCAGACAGTGTGTGCATTGCTGGGGGTGTCCTCAGCCTGAAATGAACTTTTCTTCCACGATCAGGCGCATACTGGTACTAGACGATGATGTCATCTGCCTGCCACATGCATGAACATATCTGAGGGGAAGGAATGATCAACAAAGATAAGAATTTGAGCTGATGTGGAGCCATATGCTTGGCTGCAAAGAAATAATTAATCCATCCGTTCCAAATTATAAGATACATATTATAGGTGGTTGAAGGTGTTTCACACACATTATCTCCAAATAGTAGGATGGAGTGGGTAGTTTGCATTCTCACAATCTAGTCGTTGGGTTATAAACTTGTCCCCTTAGCTTTCACATGTTTGGATCTCATTCTCTCATCTTATTCTCATATATTTTAGGAGATTCAAACAAGATCATAGATTCATTTGTTCACTCACTCCCAGCATAAAGTACATGCAAACAAGTGACGACGTTATCTTATGGCAACTAGGCCATTATTAGAGGCGTACAGACAAATTATTTTACCAGGTAGACTGAAAGCTGGATCGTGTGCAAATGAACCCAGCTCCACATAGTGTGTCAGTTCTTTTTATTTTGCCTACGGATAAAGTTCTATGACGGACAGAAACCCCACAGCAGGCCTTATCTTGTAGTGCTTAAATCCTGCTTCCATGAATATCTTGTGCCACTCGTGCTCATCGCGTTCCTTACCCCCCGTCGCCACCATCATCAACAAATCTATGGCGACCTGGGCTTCAAACATGATCTTTGAAGGAGATCCAACAACCACATCTATGATTATAACTTTTCCTCCGGTTTCTTGTCGAGAGCAAATGGCCTTCTTGCATTGAGTAAGGATCTTGATGCAATCCTGATCGTTCCAATCATGCAGCACATACTGCATTCAGTACTAACCGATCCATTATTAGAAATCAAGCTTCAAACAAGAGAGGTTTTAGTTCTCAACACAACTTTTAGTGGCAGTAGACATACCTTGAGTAGCACAGCATCAGCTGGTGGAATAGAGTTCATCATATCGCCGGCAATGTACTCCACCGTGTCACCAGAAGGCGGTCGGATTCCACTTATCACAGTGGGAAGATCCAACACCGAGCAGGCGACATGTGGGAAAGCCTTGGAAATGGCTCTCGCTGCGGTGCCAGTTCCTCCACCCACATCAACCAACGATGTTATGCCACCGAACACATCGTCGACGCACGTTGTGATGACAGAGTCTAACACGAACTGGCTGTCAGATGCCAATCCAGCGTTGAAGATCTCATTGAACTGTGGATCCCGGCCCATGGCGTCCCATATGCCCATGCCGTAAGCCATCTTGAATGGCGTCTCCGCTGGCATCAGCTGCCCATCGTCGTCGTCACCCTTGAACCACGCTGATAGGTGCAGGGATGGCATGACATGGTACTTGTTGACCTGCGTGAGAACAAACGGCGAGAGGCTTGCACACATGTTCCCACCGACGTCGTCGTCCACGAGGAGACGAGACACCGGGGTGAGGCGATACACTCCGGCAGCTGCCGCTTCGTCGCCGCCTTCACCTGGGGCGGGAACGTCAAGAGTGACAATACCTGTGGCCGCGATAAATCTCATGAGGCGAGGAAAGAGTGGCTTCCTGTGTTCCGGCAGTGGAACGGTGGCGAGAAGGTCCTGCAATGTGGCAGCACCGCCAAGGCTATGGATGGCGTTCAGGACCCCGAGGCTGACGGCGCTTTCTAGCGCCACAGACTTGTGGTAGCTGAAGGTGAGGTTCCAAAGCTCAGCGTGCGCTTGTAGAACCGAGCTTGAGGATGCCGCCATGGCTACCTACGTCTACGTATTTGCTTGATTCGCTTCCCTTGGCTTGCCGCAAGCTTCTGCTGTGTGGAAAGTGTGATGTGTGGTTGGATATATATGGCTCTATCTATGCGAACAGGCCTCTAGCGGACTGGTTAGACCTTAGACGAGCTCTAGTAGTACTCAGTCTATTCAATAGAGCGGTTGGGAGAGGCAGTTCCGTAAGTAGGAGAAAAAACACGTCAGAAGAAGCAAGTCTGATTCAGCTCTCAGAAGCACCGAAGCTGCATTTCAACCAGTCCCACATGGTTTGCACGGAAGCCCGAGATAAAGGCGTGGAAAACTGGAGAAATAACTAAAGCATTATTGCTCGTGGCCATTGTTGGGCTAGCTGAAGAATCAATTGTTGGAGCTGCCCTTATGGCTATTGTGGGAAGCCGGAGATAATGTGTGTAAAACTGGAGCTAGCTTAAGAGTCAATTGTTGGTGCTGTCCTTATGGCCATTGCGTCCTTCGAATCGCACCGAGGCGTTATTGCTCATGGAATTTGTGTAAAATTCGGTTGAGCATCAAGGTACGGTTTGATTCTTTACCTAGAACATCTCCACTTGTTTGAGTCGTCCATGTATTTTAAATTTGAACCAAGTAAAAAAAAACTTTAAATAACTAAATTGTAAAAAAATGTTATCAACATTTATGTCTCCAAATATATTTATTATGAAAATATATTCTACGATTTATCATTTATCAAATAATACTTAATACATATTATAAGCATTGGTATATTTTTTATATATTAAACTAGATTTGGTTTGAGACTAATTGACTACGAATTTCTTATGAATTAAGCAACCATAAATTTATCTATACATCAGATTAACCTACTGTCGGTGTTCGGACCCGAGGGGGTCCTAAACCGACGAGTAAATGTTGCGTGTCCCTTTCCTGGACGGTGATGCAAGGAAAACACACGGGGATTTATCCTGGTTCGGGCAAGAGAAGGCCCTACGTCCAGTGGGGGGGGAGAGATTTGTATTTCCTTGCACCGAGGTGCTTGTATAGGGGTTACAAGCTTGCGAGAGAGGGTGGTGAGCCCAGGTCTCAAAAAGGAGAAAAAGAAGTACAAGATGATTGCTTGAGATGTTGATCTCTAGCTTGTATACGGCTTGTCGTCTGTTGTCTTCTCCAGAGCCCTGGCCTGCCCTTTTATAGGACGAGAGGAGGCCAGGACGACGGGAGCCTTGAGATGATGTTTTGTCGATCCCTGTTGAGGTGGCTGTAGCGACGTGTCCTAGAAATGGAGGGCCATCCCTGGACACCATGGTGACATAGAGGACGAGACGCTGAAATGACTCGGAGCGCCGTGCCATGCCGTCCTCCCTTCCCTGTTGAGCCGTGCTGGGCATCGAGGCCGAATCGAGGCTAGGTCGAGGACGAACGGATAAGTCCGAATCCCTGGGATCGCGGCGTACGGGCTTTGTCGTATCCTCCCTTGAGGGTAACTAGTGACGCACAGTGCACGGTAAGGTGGGTACAGTGACAGTTTCCACCTCCCATCACGGAATGGGCGGTAAAACAGTGAAGACTGATACTGGTATTGTTCCCACGTCGACCATACTTGCAGCCACACCGGTAGGTGGTAGCAGGTAATTGCATTAAATGCCAAGGCTTTTGTCCCGGGGTAGGTAAAGAGAGGGGGTCGAGCGCCTCGACCCGGACTTACGCGAGTCGGAGTGCGGTCGAGGCGTTTTGTCGTGCGGGACGGGGCGCGGTCGAGGCCTCCCGTCGAGGGGGCCTCGTACGAGTCGGAGACGGGATGCGGTCGAGGCATTCCGTCGAGCCGGCCTCATACGAGGCGGACCTGACGCACGTTTTGAAGTGGGCTGTGCTTTGCCGTGGCTTAGTCATTTTGGTTTTTATTATCGTTAAATGTGGGTAACCCTGTACTATGGGTACCGACAGTAGCCCCCGAGCCTTTGGGTGAGTGTGCGATCACTCTCCTAGAGGCTTTTTGCTGATGAACTGGAGTCGTAGCGCCGTTGACTTCTCCGGCGGGGGTGCGCGAGCGCACCCGCCGGGTGTAGCCCCCGAGGCCTCGGTGGAGTGCTAAAGTCTCCTCCGAGGTCTTTTACGTGTTTTATCGGGGAGTAGTTTGGTGCGGTCGAGCCCCCGAGCCTCGTGCGCACGAGGTCGATCGGAGTCTCAGCCGTCTTTTTGTTATGCGACCCTCATGCTCCTCCTGCGGAGAGGAGGGGTGGGGAACGCCGTACTACCCCGTTTGGGCGAGTTTCGACGATCCCCGGTGAGCTGCTAGCGGGGAGATTCGAGTGAGAGTCCGTGCTCCAGTCGTTAGGAGTCGGCTCGTGGCCCGGAGGCGCTCTCAAAGAATGCCAGCGAGTGGTCGTGTGGATGTCGGTTCCCTGCGACAGGATCCGAGGGCTCGGTGCCTCCCCCGAGGGGATTCCTACGTCGACCTCCTCCTTTGGCCTCGAATACATCTTGGGGTGCCTCGAGAGCGCGGCTCGAGCCCTGGCCATGTACGGGCGTACCCCTTGTCGTCCCTAACTCTGTTGCTCGAGGGCGGCTGTCGAACCCGGGTCGAGGGCCTGCCCCCGCTCCCTCGAGTCTTATGACGGGCTCAGGACCCGTTTGCAAGGCATCTTGGAATATCCGTCCGTGGATCTCGCTCTGCCCGTTAATCAGGCGCGCCTTTTTAGGGCGAAACCGGCGCGATAGTGGGCGACGTGGCGTTTGGTTACGGCGAGGGGGACGGCCACGTGCCTGGCTCCTGTAAGACGTGGGGGACGGTTAGGTGAGCGCTTTTAATGCGGGAAACTGTTCCTACCTTTTCGCGCGGCTGTTGGGCTTCCTCCGGGCATATAAAAGCAAAAACCTGGGGTCCGAGTCCTCCACCGGTTCCTTGTGCCCTTGCCATCCCCTTGCCGCAGACTGCCCTTGCCTTCTTGCGTTCTCCGCCCACATTACCGCCGCCGCCGCATCCTCTCCGCCCGCCCTTCTTCCCGCAACACCTGATGGCAGAAAAGAGCCAGATCCTCCCCGCCGACGACTGGGCGGCCTCCTCGGTGACGGAGAGGAGGTTGGAAGAGCTGGTTGAGGACGGCTGCTGCGGCCGAGGACGAGTCGGTCGCAGCCGGAGTGGATCGCGCCGCCTCCTGCCCACCGGGAGCCGGTGCCCCCGGAGGGGTACGTGGTGAGCTTCGTCTGCTTCCATGAGCGGGGGTTCGGCGTTCCTGCATCCACCTTTATGCGCGCGCTTCTCCACTACTACCGGGTGGAGCTTCACCACCTCGCCCCCAACGCCGTCGCGCAGGCCGCCATCTTCGCGGCGGTCTGCGAGGGCTACCTTGGGGTGGAGCCGCAGTGGAACATGTGGCTTCACCTCTTCAAGGCGGAGCTCTTCGCCAGGAGGGCGGGGGAGAAGGGGGTTCTGGCCGCAGCGCGAGTAGGGAGCTACGTCCTGCAGGTGAGGTCGAGCTGGGCGGATCTGTATATCCCGGCTCGCCTCATCTCCTCGAACAGCGGGTGGCACGAGGGTTGGTTCTATCTCCGCAACGATGAAAATCAGTTGCCGAGGTACACCGGCCGCGTGCTGACCGCTCGAGAGGACTGCTGGACGTACGGCGTGCCGGAGGCCGAGAAGCCGCGCCTGGACCCGCTGCTGGCGGCGCTGCAGCAGCTTCGCCTTCGGGGCCTGACGGCAGCGGCGGTGGCTACGGCCTTCCACCGCCGCAGAGCGATGCCGCTGTGCCGGCGTCGTCTGCGCCTCGACCAGATGACTCCGGAGGCGTCTCTGGAGGGGACCCGGATGTCCCATGAGTCCCTCACCCTCGAGGAGGTCCTCCGGCGAGCGCGCCGGATGGTCGGGACCTTCAAGGTGGAGGAGGTCGACCGGGTCCCCATGAGGCCTACCCAGGGGTTCGAGCCCGTGGTAAGTATCTCTGGGCTCGCATGTTTTGATAGCTTTATTTATTTTTGGACTCCTTTAATCTGGTCGAGACCGGCGCGCAGGATTTGTCGGCGCTGCGGGAGACGCGACCGCCAGTCCCAGAGGACCGGCCCGCCCGGGAGGCTCGACGCCTGCACGCCTCCAAGAAGAAGCAGACCAAGGAGACGGCCAAGAAGCGGGCAATCCGCAAGGCCAAAGAGGCGGATGCGTTGAAGAAACTCCGGCGCCAGCAGACCATCGAGGGGGTCCCCCTGGCGCCGTCGCCCTCCGAGACGATCTCGGGGGAGGATGACGGCAGTAGCGGCGAAGACGACGACGCCCTGTCGCGGTATGAAGCCGCGACCGGACTGGGGGACCTTCCCGATATCCGCCCCCTGCTGGAGCCCATCGGGGGGTCGTCCTCCTCGGTCATCGTGGTCGAGGAGACCGAGGAGGAGGAGGAGACTGAGGAGAAGAGGAAGGAGAAGGAGAAGAAGAAGGGGAAAGAGGCGGGCCCCTCGACGGGGGGGCCGCTTTACCCCGGACCCGGCAAGAGGGGTCGACGGGGATGCCTGCACCACCCCAGGCCCCGCAAGCTCGGGCGGGGGCTGGGGCGGTGGCGCCGGCGTCGTCATCGGCGGCGCCGCCGGCAGGCGTGAGAACCCGAGGCCAGCTGGCCTCGGAAGCACAGAAAGCGCAGGGTAGCGCGCCGGCCAGGGCTCCACGGAGCGCTCGGTCTGCTGGTGGGGCCGCCGCGCGGCCGCCGTCGGGCGCCCCAGGAGGCTCGGACCGCGCGGGGTCGAGGCCCTTGGTGCCAATTTCCGGGTAAGTGTTACTGCTTGGTTATTATGTTTTTCTTTGGATCCGTGGGCTAACCTTATTTCTTGTTTGACAGGTTGAAGCGGAAGGCGGAGCTAATGGGGCCTACCCCGGTGAAGTCGCTGCGGGCCAGCGCCGCTGTCCTCAACCGGACGGTGGAGCAGGACGCGGCCTGGGTTCGCGAGGTCGAGGCCGCGAAGGGGCGCTTGCGACAGCAGCAGGAGGCGGCAGCTGCTACGGGGGTCACTGGCCCGGATCCTGCCACGGAGGGGTCCGAACCGGCGCGGGCGGCGGCGCCCAGTTCGGTTGAGGCGGAGCCCAGGCCATTGCCGACGGTCGAGGCTGCCATCGAGGCCGTGACGGGCGAAGCATCCGCCCGCGGCATGGAGCGGGCGGGTGCTGACGTGACCATGGAGGAGGTTGCGTCGGCGCCGGGTCAGGAGGCGGCACCGATGAGGGGGCCGCAGCCGCAGCCAGACCTGCCGGCGCGATCGGCGGGCGCGGTGGAGGGCGAGGCCGTCGAGCCCCCCACCGGAGCCCTAGAAGAAGGGGCGCCGGAGGTCGAGGCGCCGGCGCTGGGAGCGCCGTCGGTCGAGGCGCCGGTATCTGAGCCGCCAACGGTCGAGGCGCCAGCTCCGGAGGCGTCGACGGTCGAGGTGCCGGCTCCGGAGGTGCCGGCGACCGAGGGGCCGGTGTCCTCAGAAGGGCGGGCGCTCGTGGACCTTACCCTCGACGACACCCCCCTGGACAAGGGGAAACAGGTGATGGGGGTCGAGGGGGGTGAGGCCACGGATCAGGCCGGTGCCTCGACGGCCGCTGGAGCCACGGGAACTGCGGGTGAGGCCGGTCCTTCGGCGGGACCGGGAGATGCCCCGGTCGGGTGTCGTCGTCATGGCCCGACATCGCCGCGCTGGCCATAGCGCGGGCGGAGGCAGAGATTCCGAGGTGGGGGGGGCCCGTCCCTTCAGTTTAGGGACGCTACGAACCCCGACGCCGAGCCCATCTTCACCCTGAATGACAGGGATGAGGTGCACCGCTGGGAGTACCTCGAGGGTGTCCGTCGGCACCTCGATCGGGTGCTCAATGTGGCGTCCGACGCCGTCTCGCGGAGTATACGGGATGCCACCGAGGTACGATCGATCCGTCGGCTTTTTTCGTGGCTCTTGGTGTCTTTTTCCCTCGGTTTCTTTATCTTCTTGGATTCTTCGAATCGTGACCAGGAGCTGAAGGAGTACTCCCGCCGCAAGTCGCTCTTCATCCGGGATGAGAGTGGCGTGTGGGCCGCGCTGGCGCAGCAACGAGCCCTGGTCGAGGAGGCCCAGAAAAGGCTTTCCGATCGGAACGCCGAAATGGCTGAGCTGCGTACCGCCTACTCGACGGTGAAGGAGGAGGCGATACAGGCTTGGGCGGCCGAAGCCGTGATGCGCACCGAGATGGACAAGGCCTAGGAGGAGGCTGCCCAGGCTCGCAGGGACCTCGAGCCCCTGTCGGCACGGGTGAAGGAGCTCGAGGAGGACGTCTCCCAGGTCAGCCGTCAACGCGACCTCCTCAACGTCCAAATCGGGCAGGTCACGGCCCGTTTCAGCGCGCTGTTGGGCATTCTTAACGTCATTACCAAAAGTAGACTTAGTTTTCTAATTCTGATAACGGCGCCAAAAATGCCGAACCTATCCCTCATGCCACTTAAGCCAAGTTGTCATCCCCAGCATGACATGAGAGACGCGGTATTGAAATATGCAACTGCTCTTCTAAATAAATAATAAATAAGATCTGCAAGCGCACAGATTAATACCGATGTAGCATTTTAACCGGGAAGTATTCCAGGTATCGTTATTTATATTTTTACCACTGGGAAGGGATTACTAACATCAATGTTGATTATGGAATGGAATATAGGAATGAGTATCAATCATTGCATGTATAAGTGAGAGCATTCATCTATCTCTTGCATACATGGGTAAGTGTCACATAAAATATAGATAAAGTATGAATGGTGACAAAGATAATTAATCTGATCAGCTAGCCACATATAATAATGATAAGCACCTCAACAGATATTCTAGCAAGTCATTAGCATGGTATTAGGACGAACTACAAGGATATTTCCTAAGTTATTCTTAACTATAAAGTCTAGCATATCATAGTTAGTGCAAGTACACTTGGCAATCATTGCGAGAAAGGACTACGCCCATGCATAGTGATATTATCAAGGAAGATGAGAAACATAGCAATCACTCCCCCGTAATAATGTTGCTCTGCCTGCCTTACACACGGGAGGGGGACTATATAAGAACCAACGAAGCTGTCACCATCGCGGACCACCCCACGATCCGGCATATAAGGTGCAATCGCAGATAAATATGGTCTAAGCACCACGCCTACACAATATTTATCATTTACCCATGGATCTGATGGATAAACGCTATACGATCCTAAACATGTATATAATTCCAATCTAACTAAGCCAAGCGTATAACTACGATAAACTAAGAACAATATAATCGCAAACATAAACAAGTAGAGCATAGTCATAATCAATATATTGAAATAGAACAAAGTTGTATTCATAATATTGAAGAACAATGATGAACAATGAAGAACAGTAGAGGAATTACCAAGAATCCTCTTTACAGATCCGGAAACCAATCGAAGATTGACTCCTTCTAGTTCTAATCCTATGTAGCTATGCTATACTAGAGATCTAGTTGATGTGGTGGCTCTAGGGCTTGATCAGAGACTCTCCTCCTGAGATTAGGGTTTGAAGAATTGAGAATGAGGGAGTGCCTCCTCCAGGGGCCAGGGGTCCTGCTTATATAGCCCCCTCAAGTGAACGTGGGCCGTCGGATCAAACCGACATTAATCGCACGGTTTTCCTTGATCCCTTAGGTCGGTGGAGCATAATCCGCGAGACGGAGCCTGATTGGCTCTCAGGCCAGGGCGGCCGCCCTAGGGGGCAGGGCGGGCGCCCTGCCTCCGGGCCCGTTCGGCCTCCCGTTCGATCTCGTGGCTTCTGGAGTCTTCTAGATGATAGAAAATCGGTGAACACGTTATTATCTCTATGTAAACCCGACGTGTGGGCCTTTCCTCCGTATTTTCTGATAACCCCCTGCAGAAACAGACAAACACCAAAACTCATGGAATTTTGTCAGATAAAACCCTAAGTCTAGGTGTTGGTTGCATTTGGATCCTTTTCTTTATTTATTTGATAACTATATTTGGTACTTAAGGACCGTCAACAAACTCCCCCAAGCTTACCTCTTGCTCGTCCCTGAGCAAGGATAGACTCATTATGGATCAGAAGTTGCTGCAACGCCTTTGAACATTGACGGTACATATGCTTTCAAATAAGGTCTCATCCCTGAGTTAGAGTAAACTGTCAAGACTTAAAACTTACTCATTTTTACCTTTCACCATGGGGCTTGCAACCGTCACCTGCATCTTGAGTGGTTAAAAGATAGAACGGTCTAGTCAAACGCCATGTCTCTTATTCTTGATCAGCTATAGCTCTGGAGTTTTTTTTGCAGATTTTCAAATAAAACTCAGAGATTCCTTGTATGACTTTCTCGGGTCTCTCTTTTGTGGTATTTCTGGATCCTTACCAAGGCAGTAATGGTATATGCCTTCTCTCTCAAAGTATGTGGTATTTATGGTATAAGGCGTAGTGACATTGCCTTCTCTCTCACCCTACTCTAATAAGGCTTTGATATCTGGAGCTCATAGGTGGGAGATACAGTATACATACTCATAGAACATTTATTGCATAGTCAAACCATGGATCCAGAGAAACAAGTTAATAAGTCAAATCAAGATGTGCATGTGTGGTGAATGAGTGGTGTATGGTGATAACAAAAGTCTAATGCTCTTTTTGAGGGAATACATACCTTTCTTGCTTTTTAAAACTTTTGAGGGGAATGAGATGCTCTATTTTTTTTCTCTTTTTTCAGGTGGGTATCTTGTACCCCTAATTCTACTGTCGGACACTTGTCTATTTTTACCTCTCGTCTTACTTTTTCTTTCTTCGAGGTTCCGAGCACTTGCTCCTTTTTATTTCCTCGTATTTATATATATATATATATATATATATATATATATATATATATATATATATATATATATATATATATATATATATATATATATATATATTTTTAGAGCAATCTCCCTCTTTTGAAAATATAGCAAGTGGTAGTAGAAATGACTTGAGCATTAACTTCACAGGGAATAACAGGAATGGGATAATGTTTTTGGCTATTCTCTCCCGGGTCAGGAGTAGAATAATTTTGGGTGAATCTGGAGATGGAAATGAGTGGATATATGTGGATGCGTACTTCCGGAGTAGAAGCAGCATGTATGAGTGAACGTGCAAGTGAATCTTGATTTTAACCACATGACAAGTTCCTGAGGGTCTACACAGCTTGACCACACTCAATGCCCATAAGCAGTAAGTAGTAAAAGTGCGGCTCTTAATCTAACAAGCATGTATATATGGCTGTGGTAGGAATTTAAACTCTCATCATACAGGAACTCATCATGCAACATTTTAAAGATTTTCAAAGATAAAATTTTTCAGAATTCTAGCATCTCTAGGAACAGATAAACAGCAGCTCAACCTTCCCATATCATATCCGTTAACAACTTAGACTTCAGATCAAGTTCTCTTCCCACTAGTTCAGGTTTAGAGCCAGTTTTAAATTATAACAGTTATGTCTAAACTAGAGAGAGAACAAATTTGAAAATTAGGCAGAGTAACTATTCATCATATCCATGCTAGAGTTTTATTTTCAAGATTCAGTTTAGCATAGCTACTTTATTTATTTATTAAACTAAGCAAATATATATAAACACAAAATATTTATTTGGGTTTTCATGATTATGCATCTTTTTATTTTAATAAAGCATAGGTATAAATGTAGATAAAAATACTTATCGGGATAAATGAGGGTGCTCTCCCCCAAGCTGGATCTTGACGTAATTTCTTCTGATGTAGCTAGCAGGTGCAGAGGTGTATTTGAATGTCGGCAGCACCCTGACAGCGATTAGGATGTCCTCCATCTGCTAGTCTTCTTGAATTCTGTGGAGCTCAAATAGACAACAAAGCTTCGTGGAACTTGATTAAGCGTTAGCATAAATATCTAGCCTTTATCATGTTCGAGCTTCCTTGATAAATGTCACTCTCTATTTTTATTTTCATTTTTATAGAACAGAAAAAATATATATTATTTTTTTTATGCCACCACAGTGAATGTACTTATAGGTTTTATGCCACTCGCATACTCACATGGGGCTTACTGTTTTCAACATTTTTTTTAGACAGAATGAACATGATTAACTGAGCAATAATTAAAGGGAAAATGATAACTACCAAGTTTACCTCTTGGCACGGCGTTCGGTGTTTTTAAGTCCTCCGAACAGGACTTCTTTTCTTCTTAGTTGTCCTGGGATTTGGGTGGCGTAGACGGTGGTTCCGGCAGCGCCTCCTCTTCTTGTGTAACTGTCTTCGCTTTCCATACCCGACTTGGTGCTTCGGTCTCCTGTTGTGTATCCTCGGGCCTTATGACCTCTCCTTCATAGTCTGCCCATACGTCCTTGATGGTTTGCCTCCTTTGGTTACGGTTACGTCGCCTTCTTCTTGTCCTGACCTGCTTAGAATCTTCAACTATATAGTTAGGGTCATTAAAGTAGCGGCGTACCTTCTCAGAGGAGAAATGCATATGGACTTCTCCGGTTCCAATGTAGATGATTGCTTTGACGGTGCCTAGGAACGGTCTTCCTAGGATGATGGGTGGATCGTACTCGTCGTCTCCCATGTCAATGACCTGAAAGTCTATATGGACAAAATGATCGTTAATTTTAACAGGGACATCGGTTACTATACCTTCGACCTTTCGGGATGTCTGATCTGCCATCTGGAGCTGAGTGTATGTTGGTTTTAAGGGCATGGTCCCGTACAAGAGCTGATAGGTGACTGTGGCCATTATGTTGACGCCTGATCCAGTGTCGCAGAGCGCCTTCTGAAAGGAGTATCCATTGATTGAGCACTCAATGCTTGGCATACCTGGGTCGTCCTTCTTGTTCAGGAAGGGCGACTTGAGTCGACCATCTTGACCTCCTTGAACTGCAGTGACCATCTTAGCTGATTCGGTCCATCCTTGGTTGTTCTTGTTCTGCTTGTTCCTCCTGTTGGTCCTCTTCCTTGGTTCATGTTGGGGTTGCTCTGGGATTTGTGTAATCTTGTTCTTGAAGGAAAACGTCTCCTTCCCCCCCTTGATGTTGAAGTTGATCTTCGCAGCGCTGGCGTAGATGACAGCTCCCGAGGTGTTCAGGAATGGCCTTCCCAGAATAACTGGTGACCTCTCATCGGACCCGGTCTCTATCACCACGAAGTCAGCTGGAACGTACGAGGTACCCACTCGGACACACATGTTCTTTAATATTCCTTTAGGAAAGCTTAGTGTCCGATCTACAAGCTGCAAACACATAGTTGTTTCTGATAAAGGATATGTAAAGAATTTTTCATAGAGTACCCTGGGCATAATGTTGACGCTGGAGCCAAAGTCACAGAGTGCTTCTGGGAAGTCCACCATGCCGATGGAGATCGGGATGACGGGGCGTCCTGGATCGCCTCTCTTGACTGGCAGAAGGTCATTATGTACTCCGACAGCGGGATTACTCCAATAGTTACCTGCATCAAACATGTCTACAAGATTTGCAGATTCTAATCCTTCCGGTTGTGATGGTATACCGGGGTTAGTAGCAGGAACAGCAGCAGCTATTTGATTTAACTGAGATTCAATCATTTTATTAAAGCTAATTTGGTTTTTGATGGCAGTAGAGAAATTATCCATTCTATTATTTATGTTTTCTAGTATTTTATCATTGGATGCCAATTTCTTAGACAAGTTATCCATTAGCTTTCCTTGATTAGACACTAACTCTCTCAGGGGTGGAAAATTATTATTGTTGTTGTAAGAGTTATTACCTTGATAATTACCTGAGTAGTTACCTGAGTAGTTAGGCCTCTGTTGATTCCAACCTTGATTTTGTTGAGGACGGTTGTAGTTGTTGTTGTTGTTGTTGTACCTTGCATCCTCAAGCATCTCAGGGCAGTGATTGCCTGAGTGTCCAGTATCTCCACATTCCTCACAAGTCATGTGAGAGTCGTAGACGTTCATGACTTCTCTTTTGTCTCCAACTTTGTCATCGAGCTTTTTCATGAGTAGGTCTAACTTTGCAGACAGCATGTCTACCTCCTTGAGCTGGTGCATACCTCCACCCTTCTTGCGTGTTTGAGTCCTCTCTTCGTTCCAACCTTGGTTGGACGCCATCTTCTCCACAAGGGCTGTAGCTTGTGGTATGGTGAGTGATAGAAATGCGTCTCCAGCTGCAGCATCCATGGTCTCACGAGCACTAGTGATGAGCCCATGATAGAAAGTCTGCATAAGTAGCCAGCTCTCCATTCCATGATGGGGACATTCTAGGATGTAATCTTGAAAGCGCTCCCATGCTTCTGGAACGGATTCATCATGTTGTTGCTGAAAACTTGTAATCTTCCCACGGAGAGCATTGGTCTTGCCCATGGGAAAGAACTTAGCCAGAAAGTTCGTAGAGCAGAGTGCCCACGTAGTGTTCTTATCCTTCGTCGCATAGAACCACTGCTTCGCTCTCCCCAATAGTGAGAATGGGAAAAGGCGAAGTAGTATGGCGTCTCTGGGAACATCTAATAAAGTGAATGTGCTGCAAATCTCTAGGAAGTGTTGGAGATGAGCACTTGCATCTTCGTGCGGCTTCCCACAAAACTGGTTGGCTTGTACCATGTTGATGAGCCCTGGCTTGAGCTCAAAGTTCTTGTCGATGGCCGCGGCAGGTCCAGTGCGGATGTTATCCGTAGTGGGAGCTGAGAATTCGCGGATCGTCTTGTTCGCCATGGCTGCGAACTCTGTTGACAAATTCCGGATGAAACTTCGGTGGTCTTCTGAATTGGATGAAGTGTTGCGTCGAAGTGTTGACTTCTTGAGCTTGGCTCTTGCCTCTCTGATTAATGCTTCGGGGTTGTCAACAAAATTTTCTGGAAGATGTCCTCTATTCATACATCACCCTGCAAAACAATAAGAATGGAAAAATACAGGGGTAAATCTGTATGGGAGAATTGATGATCTCAATCACTTAATGATGCGAATGATGACTCAAATTCCGTATTCATTCCTTGTTAGTAAATCAACCTTCCCCGGCAACGGCGCCAAAAATGCTTGTTGGGCATTCTTAACGTCATTACCAAAAGTAGACTTAGTTTTCTAATTCTGATAACGGCGCCAAAAATGCCGAACCTATCCCTCATGCCACTTAAGCCAAGTTGTCATCCCCAGCATGACATGAGAGACGCGGTATTGAAATATGCAACTGCTCTTCTAAATAAATAATAAATAAGATCTGCAAGCGCACAGATTAATACCGATGTAGCATTTTAACCGGAAAGTATTCCAGGTATCGTTATTTATATTTTTACCACTGGGAAGGGATTACTAACATCAATGTTGATTATGGAATGGAATATAGGAATGAGTATCAATCATTGCATGTATAAGTGAGAGCATTCATCTATCTCTTGCATACAGGGGTAAGTGTCACATAAAATATAGATAAAGTATGAATGGTGACAAAGATAATTAATCTGATCAGCTAGCCACATATAATAATGATAAGCACCTCAACAGATATTCTAGCAAGTCATTAGCATGGTATTAGGACGAACTACAAGGATATTTCCTAAGTTATTCTTAACTATAAAGTCTAGCATATCATAGTTAGTGCAAGTACACTTGGCAATCATTGCGAGAAAGGACTACGCCCATGCATAGTGATATTATCAAGGAAGATGAGAAACATAGCAATCACTCCCCCGTAATAATGTTGCTCTGCCTGCCTTACACACGGGAGGGGGACTATATAAGAACCAACGAAGCTGTCACCATCGCGGACCACCCCACGATCCGGCATATAAGGTGCAATCGCAGATAAATATGGTCTAAGCACCACGCCTACACAATATTTATCATTTACCCATGGATCTGATGGATAAACGCTATACGATCCTAAACATGTATATAATTCCAATCTAACTAAGCCAAGCGTATAACTACGATAAACTAAGAACAATATAATCGCAAACATAAACAAGTAGAGCATAGTCATAATCAATATATTGAAATAGAACAAAGTTGTATTCATAATATTGAAGAACAAAGATGAACAATGAAGAACAGTAAAGGAATTACCAAGAATCCTCTTGATAGATCCGGAAACCAATCGAAGATTGACTCCTTCTAGTTCTAATCCTATGTAGCTATGCTATACTAGAGATCTAGTTGATGTGGTGGCTCTAGGGCTTGATCAGAGACTCTCCTCCTGAGATTAGGGTTTGAAGAATTGAGAATGAGGGAGTGCCTCCTCCAGGGGCCAGGGGTCCTGCTTATATAGCCCCCTCAAGTGAACGTGGGCCGTCGGATCAAACCGACATTAATCGCACGGTTTTCCTTAATCCCTTAGGTCGGTGGAGCATAATCCGCGAGACGGAGCCTGATTGGCTCTCAGGCCAGGGCGGGCGCCCTAGGGAGCAGGGTGGGCGCCCTGCCTCCGGGCCCGTTCGGCCTCCCGTTCGATCTCGTGGCTTCTGGAGTCTTCTAGATGATAGAAAATCGGTGAACACGTTATTATCTCTATGTAAACCCGACGTGTGGGCCTTTCCTCCGTATTTTCTGATAACCCCCTGCAGAAACAGACAAACACCAAAACTCATGGAATTCTGTCAGATAAAACCCTAAGTCTAGGTGTTGGTTGCATTTGGATCCTTTTCTTTATTTATTTGATAACTATATTTGGTACTTAAGGACCGTCAACACGCGCTGAAGGACGAGATCACAGCGCTGAACGGGGCCATCCAAGAGAAGGACGCGGCACTCCAGACCGCCCGTCAGGAGATCGAGGCGCTGAAGGCGACCGTCCGTGACAAGGACAGCGCCCTCCTGGGGCTCGAGCAGTCGTGCGGGGGGCTCCGTGACGAGGTTGTGGGCTTGAAGACCCATATCGAGGGTAAGTATGACTGTTACAGCCATGACGTCGAGGCCTCGTGTTAGGTACTAATTTATTTTGTCGTGTTTCAGAGCTGGAGAGTGAGAATCGGGAGGCCCACTCCTCCGCCAATTCCTTCTAGAGCCTCCTCGAAGCCGAGACCCGGAGGACCCAACTGCTCGAGGGCGCGATCACCACCGTGTGTGACGGTCTGGGGGTCGAGCTCGACGCCGACACCGGGGAAGACGTTCCGGGGAACTCCTTCATCCGTCGGATGGCGGCGCTGGGCCGCCTTGCCCGAGAGAAGATACGGGATAGCCTCCACCACGGCGTGAAGAGGGCGCTGGCCGTCGTCCGTTCAGGGTTTGTGTTCGACATGGAGCTCGTCGCCGACGGCTTCATTACGGACCCGGATCGGACGGACGAGGACAATGAGAACACCTGCCTGGAGCTGATCGAAGCCGCGGAGGGGCCTGGGAGTCGTCTGGCCTCGCTTTTTGAAGCCGAGGTGGTCCCGCCTGCTGATGATGAAGACCTGTGAGCCAGATCTGGGCGCAAAGGCCCGTGTAATAAGTTAGTACTTTAGATTTTGGTCGTGGTGGCCTTGGAGGCCCTAAAAAACTTGAAGCACAAACCGGTTCGTGGTTAATTTTAGTTTTATTCGAACCTTTCTTCCCTTTATTGCTTAGATTGTGTTCTCGTGTGATTTACTTAGCGCGCAGTTGCGTCCTTTGGCGTAAGGGAGCGAGTGGAGGTACCGTAGCCTCGAAGGCGTAAGTAATCTCGCGGCTCGACTGCCCTCGAGCTTCAGGATGCTCTTGCGGCCTCGCAGATCGTGTAAGAACCTGATCTAAGCGACAGGGGGTGTATTCCTTTTCAAAGTTATGAACCGCCCTTGGGTCTACTTAACGTGCGGTCGTGCCCCTAGGCGTGAGGGGTGAGCGGAGGTACCGTAGCCTCGAAGGCGTAAGTGATCTCGCGGCTCGAAAGTCCTTTTGAGCCTCAGGACGCTCTCGCAGCGTTGTTGACTTAAGAGGTAGTTCTTCAACTTTGAAAGAGAGTACAAGTTTTTTCGGAGACTGGGGGTTCCCCCCTTGTAGCCCCCGAGGGAGGGTCGATTCTGGGAGAACAGAGTCGATCCTTCCTCATTGTTCGTAAAACAAAAGTTTGAACATCGCTGTATTCTTTATTGATGAGATTGAAAAAGAAATTACAGAGCCTCGAGGCTTTTTAAGGAAAAAAGCGACGTAGCTGTTCAATGTTCCAAGCGTTGGTGAAGATTTCGCCCTTCTCATTGGATAGCTTGTAGGTGCCCGGTTTTAGCACTTCTGCGATGATGTACGGTCCTTCCCATGGTGGCGTGAGCTTGTGCCGTCCCTTGGTGTTCTGGTTCCGCCGTAGCACCAAATCGCCGACGTTGAGGTCACGCTTGCGGACGTGTCTGTTGTGGTAGCGTCGGAGACCCTGCTGGTACCTAGCAGAATGCAACAGAGCTACATCCCGGGCCTCCTCGAGCTGGTCGAGGGCGTCCTCTCTTGCGGCATCATTATTTCTTTCGCTGTAGGCCTTCAACCTTGGGGATCCGTATTCTATATCAGTTGGGAGCATTGCCTCAGACCTGTAGACTAAGAAGAACGGAGTGAACCCCGTGGCTCGACTCGGCGTTGTTCTTAAGCTCCATAGGACCGAGGGTAGCTCGGCAGCCCATCTTTTGCCATGTTTGTTTAGCTTGTCAAAGATTCTGGGTTTCAGGCCTTGCAGGAGCATACCATTGGCACGTTCCACTTGGCCGTTTGTTTTTGGATGAGCCACGGCTGACCAGAGCACGCGGATGTGACGGCGGTCGCAGAAATCCAGAAACTTTTTACCAGTGAACTGGGTGCCATTGTCTGTGATGATACAGTTGGGGACCCCAAAGCGATGAATGATGTCGGTGAAGAAGAGCACAGCTTGCTCGGACCTGATGCTGGTGATAGGGCGGGCCTCGATCCACTTGGAGAATTTGTCGACTGCGACGAGCAAGTGGGTGAAGCCGCCAGTTGTCCTTTTCAAGGGTCCGACCAGGTCGAGCCCCCAAACAGCAAACGGCCATGTGATGGGGATAGTTTGCAGGGCATGTGCCGGAAGGTGGGTTTGTCTCGCATAGTATTGACAACCCTTGCAGGAGCGTACTAGCTTGACAGCGTCGGAGACCGCGGTCGGCCAATAGAATCCTTGTCGAAAGGCACTCCCGACGAGGGTTCGAGGCGCTGCGTGGTGACCGCAAGCCCCCGAGTGCAGGTCGCTGAGCAGGTCCCTGCCTTGCTCATTCGTGATACAGCGTTGGAGGATGCCAGTAGGGCTGCGGCGGTACAGCTCCCTACTGTCGCCAATGATCACAAAGGTTTTGGCCCGGCGAGCGATCCGTCGAGCCTCGGTCTTATCCGAGGGGAGGTCCCCTCGGATGAGGTAGTCGAGGTACGAGACGCGCCAGTCAGGCTCGAGGCCAGATGGTAGGGTCGAGACTTCCACCTGCATGGCCTCAGCCCCGGTCGAGGGGGCTTCGGCCTTAGGTGGGGGGTCGAGTGACGTCCCATCGACCCCTCTGTCTGGCCCAAGGTCGATGGATGGCTGCTGGAGATCTTTTGTGAAAACGTCTGGAGGAACCGTAGTTCGACTGGACGCGATTTTCGCCAATTCGTCGGCGGCCTCATTATATCTGCGTGCGATGTGGTTGAGCTCGAGGCCATGAAACTTGTCCTCGAGGCGCCGCACCTCTTGGCAATAAGCTTCCATCTTGGGGTCGTGGCAGCTCGAGCTCTTCATGACCTGATCGATCACGAGCTGGGAGTCGCCTCGAACGTCAAGGTGTCGGACCCCGAGCTCGATGGCGATTCTCAGCCCTGTGACGAGTGCCTCGTACTTGGCGACGTTGTTTGACGCAGGAAAATGAAGCCGGACGACGTAGCGTATGTGAGCCCCGAGGGGTGAGATGAAGAGCAAACCCGCGCCTGCTCCTGTTTTCATCAATGACCCATCGAAGTACATGGTCCACAGCTCAGCCTGGAGCCGTGCGAGGGGGAGTTGGGTGTCGGTCCACTCAGCCAGGAAGTCTGCTAATACCTGTGACTTTATAGCTTTGTGCGGTGCATAAGATAAGGTCTCGCCCATGAGCTCGACTGCCCACTTGGCAATCCTACCCGAGGCTTCCCGGTTCTAGGCTATCTCTCCGAGGGGGAAAGAAGAAACCACAGTAACCGGATGGCCCTCGAAGTAGTGTCGGAGTTTGCGTCGCGTCAAGACGACGACATATAGCAGCTTCTGGATTTGTGGGTATCGGACCTTAGTTTCTGAGAGTACTTCGCTGATGAAGTAGACCGGCCTCTGGACGAGCAAGGCGTGCGCCTCCTCGGCCCGTTCGACGACCAAGACCGCACTGACTACCTGTGACGTCGCGGCGACATAAAGTAGGAGCGGTTCCCCTGGGGTCGGAGGGACGAGGATTGGTGAGTTAGAGAGTGTGGCCTTGAGTTTTGTGAGAGCTTCCTCAGCCTCGAGAGTCCAGGAAAAATGCTCTGATTTCTTCAAGAGGCGGTATAGAGGGAGCGCTTTCTCGCCGAGGCGCGAAATGAAACGGCTGAGTGCCGCCAAGCAGCCCGTGACCCTCTGTACGCCCTTCAGATCTCGGATGGGGCCCATCTTGGTTATCGCAGAGATTTTTTCAGGGTTGGCCTCGATGCCGCGTTTGGACACGATGAACCCTAAAAGCATGCCTCGAGGAACGCCAACGACGCATTTCTCAGGATTGAGCTTGATGTTTTTTGCCCGGAGGCACTTGAACGCAACGTCGAGGTCATTTACCAGATCGTCGGCTTGTTTGGTTTTGACAACGATGTCGTCGACATAAGCCTCGACGGTCGACCCGATGTGTTTCCCGAAAACGTGCTGCATGCATCGCTGGTACGTGGCCCCTGCGTTTCGGAGACCGAAGGGCATCGTAACATAGCAATACATGCCGAACGGGGTAATGAATGAAGTCGCGAGCTGGTCGGACTCCTTCATTTTGATCTGATGGTAACCGGAGTAGGCGTCTAAGAACGAAAGAGTTTCACATCCTGCGGTGGAATCAACGATTTGATCGATGCGTGGCAAAGGGAAGGGCACTTTCGGACATGCTTTATTCAAACTGGTATAGTCTACACACATCCTCCACTTCCCACTCTTTTTCTTAACTAATACAGGATTAGCTAGCCACTCAGGATGATGAACTTCCTTGATGAATCCGGCCTCCAGTAGCTTGTGGATCTCCTCGCCGATGACCCTGCGCTTCTCCTCGTCGAAGCGGCGCAGGCGTTGCTTCACCGGTTTGGACCCGGCCCGGATCTCCAAGGCGTGCTCGGTGACTTCCCTGGGTATGCCCGGCATATCCGAGGGACTCCACGCAAAGATGTCGATGTTTGCGTGGAGAAAGTCGACGAGCACGGCTTCCTATTTCGGATCGAGGGTGGCGCTGACGTTCAGCGCCTTCCCGTTGGGATCAGCGGGGTCGAGGGGCACGAGCTTGACGTCTTCCGCGGGCTCGAAGCTGCCGGCGTGGCGCTTTGGGTCGGGAATCTCGTTGGCGAGACCGTCGAGGTCCGCAGCCAAGGTCGCTGACTCCAAAACCGCCTCGCCGTGCTCGACGCACTCGACGTCGCACTCGTAGGCATGTTCATACGAGGGGCCCACAGTGATGACGCCGTTTGGGCCTGGCATCTTGAGCTTGAGATAGGTGTAGTTCGGCACAACCATGAACTTGGCGTAGCACGGGCGCCCGAGGATAGCGTGGTATGCTCCACGGAACCCGACCACTTCAAAGGTGAGGGTCTCCTTTCTGAAGTTGGCCGGTGTGCCAAAACAAACAGGCAGATCGACCCGTCCGAGGGGTTCCGCCCGTTTCCCTGGCATGACTCCGTGGAAGCCCCCGACGCTAGGTTAGAGGCGCGCTCTCTCGACCCCCAGAAGGTCGAGGGTCTGGGAGTAGATGATGTTGAGGCTGCTTCCGCCGTCCATGAGTACTTTGGTGAGGCGTGTGTTGGCGATGATGGGATCAACAACAAGAGGGTAGACCCCCGGATTGGGGACGTAGTCAGGATGATCATCACGGTCGAAAGTGATGGCCACCGCAGACCAGTCGAGGAAACGGGGAACCGCCGTTTGTATGGAGAAAACCTCACGCCGCTCTCGCTTACGCTGGCGAGCTGAGAGGCGGGTCGAGGGTCCTCCGTAGATCATGAAGCAGTCGTGGATCTCGGGGAATCCCTCATCCTTGTCGCCACCCTTGGGGTCTTCCTTCTTGTCGGTGTTCTTGCTGCCTGCACCCTCGAAGTACCTGCGGAGCATATGACAATCTTCGAGGTTATGGTTAGTGGGTCCCTTGTGGTAAGGACACGGCTCTTTGAGCATTTTGTCGAAGATGCCCCCGCCGGGGGGGCCTCGAGGCTTCTTGCGCTCGGTAGCGGCGACAAGCTCGTCGGCCGGGGCCTCGAGCTTGCCCTGCTGGCCTTTCTTCTTCTTACGGTTGTTCCTCTTGGAGCCCCGGGTGGAGCTCGCGGGATCATCGGCCTTCTGCTTCTCTTTGTCCTGCTCACCGCCGAAGATGGCACCAACTGCCTCCTCGCCGGCGGCAAAGTTGGTGACGATGTCCATCAATCCGTTGGCGGTGAGAGGGGTGTGACGGCCTAACTCTCTGACCAACTCTTTGCAAGTGGTGCCAGAGAGGAAAGCCATAATTACGTCGGAGTCGGTGACGTTGGGGAGCTCGGTACGTTGCCTGGAGAAGCGCCGGATGTAATCCCGGAGGGATTCACCCGGTTTCTGCTTGCAACTCCGGAGGTCCCACGAGTTGCCGGGGCGCATGTAAGTTCCCTTGAAGTTTCCCTCGAACACCCTCACGAGATCGTCCTAGTCGTGGATCTGTTGGGGCGGGAGATCCTCGAGCCAGGCTCGAGCGGTGTCAGAGAGGAACAGGGGGAGCTGTCGGATGATGACCCGGTCGTCGGTGGCCCCGCCCAGCTGACATGCCAAGCGGAAATCGGCGAGCCAAAGTTCAGGTTTGGTCCTCCGAGCTGTCGTAACGCCCGCCCCTGTGCACGTGGTAACCTCGAGCCACGCCGTCACCGTGCTTGCGCGTGCGGCGCTCGACGATGTTGCCACGGGTGTCTCGAGGTCCACGGTCGTGAGCGATGGGCTCAGGGGCGAGAGCCATCCGGATCCGTCGGGCAGGTTCGGGATGAACCGAGGCCTCTCTCTCCTGTCGGGAGGGCTCTACGAGCCGCTCCGAGGCGGGCTCGCGTCGCCTCGAGGCAGAGCTCTCGGCCTGCTGCAGGGCAGCGGTCTCGAGGAGTTCTCGGATCTCATCTCGAGCCCGGCGGGCGTCAGGGTTTGACGGCTCGGGCATGTTGCGGAGGAGCATGGCAGCGGCGACGACGTTCTGGCTGGCTCGAGCAAAAACCAGGGGGTCGGCCGCCCGGTCCTCGTCGATGCGACGGTTGACGTCGCGAGCTCTCTCGCGAGCCCTCCTGCCAAGTGCGCGTTCCGCACGCTCACGCTCGAGGGTTTGTTGAAGTAGATGCAGGTTCTCTCGTTCCTCGTCGAGCCTCTCCTGCAACTCGCGGATTTGCTCGAGCTGCATTCCTTGATCCGCAAGGAGTTGTGCCTCGTCCCGCTCGGCAGGGAGCTCGACATGAGGGGGCGTGTGCCTTCCTTCGACCGGCTCTTCTTCCTACGATTCCGACGTGCTTTCAACATCGACGTTGAAGCACTCGCGGGTCGGATCGTAGGTGTCATCAGCTGAGTCGGAGTCAGGAGCGCCAAAATAATAGTATGACGGGGGAACGTGTGGCCGTTGCAAATCGTTACTGGGGTTGCAACGTTGGAAAGCTGTCACACGGGGTTCTGTTTCTGGTGTCTCCGTAGAGTCCAGATAATCAGAGGCCGGCGTGGACGCAACGAGGTCCAGAGTGGAGCGTAGATGGTGCCCGGGGAGTTCCTCATAAGTACTCATGCAAGTGCTCACGGAAGAAGCGTACACCCGGGCAGCCGAGTCTAGCCCAAATGGGAACGATGAAGGAGATGTTGTTGTCCACGCCGGAATGGGTGCTCCGGGCAGTGGTGTCTCCCCGGACGGGGGAGCGGCGGGATTCTCCGTCAGCATGTTACCCTCAGCCAAGCTTATCCTCCCCAGACCTTCAACGAGGAAATCTGGGTCGGCGTCCGGCTGGGGGGTGCCGGACCGGGGAATCCCATCACCCTCCGCGAGGTGAAGACGGCGGTTGCGCCAGGCTCGTCGTCGTCGGGCGGCTCACGCCTGCCTGGAGCGATGGTACCGGCGGATTGCTCCCCCAGGCTGGGAGAGCTCGTAATCCTTGTCGGTTGGGTGCCTGGGCGGGAGTAGGACCATATCGTAGCCATAGCCAAGCGACATGAACTCCAAACTCCCGAACCAGATCACCGTGGCCAACGGGATAGGGCGATCGGGGTCAGCCATCCAGGAAAAAAGGCGGGAAAGCGACGTTGGCACGCAGCGATCCCCTACCTGGCGCGCCAACTGTCGGTGTTCGGACCCGAGGGGGTCCTAAACCGACGAGTAAATGTTGCGTGTCCCTTTCCTGGACGGTGATGCAAGGAAAACACACGGGGATTTATCCTGGTTCGGGCAAGAGAAGGCCCTACGTCCAGCGGGGGGGGAGAGATTTGTATTTCCTTGCACCGAGGTGCTTGTATAGGGGTTACAAGCTTGCGAGAGAGGGTGGCGAGCCCAGGTCTCAAAAAAGAGAAAAAGAAGTACAAGATGATTGCTTGAGATGTTGATCTCTAGCTTGTATACGGCTTGTCGTCTGTTGTCTTCTCCAGAGCCCTGGCCTGCCCTTTTATAGGACGAGAGGAGGCCAGGACGACGGGAGCCTTGAGATGATGTTTTGTCGATCCCTGTTGAGGTGGCTGTAGCGACGTGCCCTAGAAATGGAGGGCCATCCCTGGACACCATGGTGACGTAGATGACGAGACGCTGAAATGACCCGGAGCGCCGTGCCATGCCGTCCTCCCTTCCCTGTTGAGCCGTGCTGGGCATCGAGGCCGGATCGAGGCTGGGTCGAGGGCGAACGGATAAGTCCGAATCCCTGGGATCGCGGCGTACGGGCTTTGTCGTATCCTCCCTCGAGGGTAACTAGTGACGCACAGTGCACGGTAAGGTGGGTACAGTGACAGTTTCCATCTCCCATCACGGAATGGGCGGTAAAACAGTGAAGACTGATACTGGCATTGTTTCCACGTCGACCATACTTGCAGCCACACCGGTAGGTGGTAGCAGGAAATTGCATTAAATGCCAAGGCTTTTGTCCCGGGGTAGGTAAAGAGAGGGGGTCGAGCGCCTCGACCCGGGCTTACGCGAGTCGGAGTGCGGTCGAGGCGTTTTGTCGTGCGGGACGGGGCGCGGTCGAGGCCTCCCGTCGAGGGGGCCTCGTACGAGTCGGAGACGGGATGCGGTCGAGGCATTCCGTCGAGCCGGCCTCATACGAGGCGGACCTGACGCGCGTTTTGAAGTGGGCTGTGCTTTGCCGTGGCTTAGTCGTTTTGGTTTTTATTATCGTTAAATGTGGGTAACCCTGTACTATGGGTACCGACACCTACCTTCCAATATCCTCCCACCAGTATTCTAAATAGCGTGTTATACGGAGCTATAGCGGCTCACACCAGTTGCCACTACTAGACCGTTGTAGTAAATAGCGGGCTATAGCGATTGAGCAGACCTATCCGCTAAATGCTATAGTGTAACACCCCCAATGTTAAGCTTAATTAGCAATGTGATAAGTTTTAATAAAACTTGACTAATAAGTTGTTTCATGTGCTCTGTAATGATGTTTTGTTTGTAATACTAAAAATGTGGAGAAAATGCTTCAAAATGTCAAAAAACCTAAGGGGCTGTTTGGATCCCTTTATTTTGGTGGAATTGAATTCTACTCAATGGATTAGGCTATTTGTCTTGGAATTTGACATTCCATAACTTTTTCATGCTCACAAATAAGTCTATCTCAAATTCATAGGGTGGGAGATGGAAATGAATTCTATAGATCATTATGCTATAATTCTACTCTCCAAATTATATCACACTCTTCAACTGACTTTCCTACAATAGAAATGCAACATATAAGTATGTCTCTTATATGCCTAACAATAAACATACAAATATATTTCATATATAACTATATTAGCTTAATTAATCTATGTCTAAATTATAATTATTAGAATGAATTCAATTTCAAGGATCCAAACGAGCCCTAATCTGTTTTTAATTCTTGATGGCATGTTGGAGGCTGAAAAAATAATTAGTTTATTAATAAACTCTAAAATATGTTTATGTGAAAAACTTAGTACAAGTTATGTACTTTGTGGTGGAGTACTTATTTGTCTCTAGTTTGATTGTTCGATAGATTAGTTAAAGCTGCAAAGTTTGAATCAAACTCAGTTTTCTGTGAGAATTTCCGCCTCTGGAATCAGCCTGACAAACCACAGTTTGAGCATGTTTATCTCCTAATCTGTTCAGCTAATGACTCAAATGCCTTAAGCAAAGTTGGAGTCCTCTGCGCTGTGAAAATATCTCGAACAGGACACAAGACCCGAATCTCAACCGTATAAGGCCGTGTTTAGTTGCCCCGAATTGGGGGCGGCGAAATTACTGTGTGTCACTGTAGTGCACTGTAGCATTTTATTTTTATTTGGTAAAAATTGTCCAAACATTGACTAATTAGATTCAAAATGTTCGTCTCGCAAAGTACAACAAAACTGTGCAATTAGTTTTTTTATTTCATCTACATTTAGTACTCCATACATGTGCCGGCATTTTGATGTGATGGGAAATCTTCTTTTTGCATAGTGGAATTTGGAGAAATATTTGGGATCTAAACAAGGCCTAAGCTCCACAGCGGGTCCAAGGCGAGCACATGGCCACTGACCTCTCCCGTGCCCTGGCTGCCCACGTCGCGCACAGTTTGCGCCATGGCAGCCCATGCCCTGCCGCGCCCATGACGTGCTCTGTGCGCCGGTCCTGCCAGCCATGCCGCGCTGCTCCCTTGCTGCTGCCTTCTTGGCTTCTTCTGAGCGTCCCCGAGCTCCGCTCCTCTGAGAGACTCGCACTCGCTCTCTTCTTCTCCTTGCCGCGACACGAGCACCCGCCATGGACAATCCCGAGCTCCCTCTGCCACCGCTGTTTCCGCCGCTCCGTCCCTCCCCTCGCTCGACCACATGCCAAATACTCATTCTAAGAATGCCTCTACATTTAGGCGGCGACCAGAGGGCAAAATGGTCTTCAAAGTCAGACGGCCATAGGCCTTCGTAATGTTGTTTTGCCTTGACACAAGCTCACGTGCCAACCCGAGATACTCCCTCCGGTTCCAAGGTCTAAACCTAGAAACCACTCTAACCGCAGTTTTGAGATCGAAACCGCCAAACTCTCCAGGGCCGTATAGCATGTGTATAGTAGCCAACTAGCCGTATGCATAAGCAAATGAGAGAACATAAAAGTGTGCTATCTCATTAAAAGAAGCAAATTCAAAACTTCATAAGAATAGCGTGAGAAATAATTGAGGATCGAACTCTATGTCAAAGTCAAAAGAAAAATAGATCTTTTACTTCTTTACATGCATATCCTCCCTATATCAACCATCAAATCCCCCAGTTTTCATTGTAATGGTCAAGGAAAAAGGGTGTAAATACCTATTTATGATTTGATTGCTCAAGGTATCAGATATATAAGTTCGAAGTAATGGAGTAGCAGTTATCCATTTCTTCTAACGGAGTAGCCGTGAAGAAATATTTCTTACTCTTGCAGTACTGATATTGTCGATAATACAAGTATTTATGCAGAACTACATTAATTCTCTCGGTCATTTGCTTCTTATTGTTAGATGACAGGCCAGTTGATTTCACTGAATGATCAGAACATACTTTTGTTCTTGATTTTGACATATTGGGAAGTAGATTCGCTATCCCCAGGTTCAGCATGTTAAACTAGATAAGTTTCTTTCAGTCTTCACTCCTTTTTTTTATGCTTGTCAGTGCACAATTGCCATATGCTGCTGCACAAGGACATACAAAAAAATTAAGGACCTCCAATCATGAATCACAACATTGACAAGAAGCAATGAATTCAACGTGCATTTCATTATGTAAACCAAAGGTAGTAGAAAAAGGCGTGGAGTTTACAAATTTAAATGCTAAGGGAGCCAACATAAGCACACCACAAGGAAAGAAAAAATGCCCTGCCTCTTAAAACTGGAGTTAGGATGCAGAACGGCAGAAGGAAACATAACCTTATGCCAACAGCAGTTTACATATGATAAGAGCTTTTATGGACAGAATCATGCATTTGCATGGTTCACATTCAAACAACACAGTTGCGTAGAAGTACTAGAAATTATTGGATCCGAACCCAGAAGTTTACCTCTGTATGTTGTTTTGGTTGATTAGCCAGTCAATATTCAGGTTCTTTAGCTCAGAATGGAATGAGAATTGTTGGCTCGTAGTCTTGCTGTGTAAAGGTAGAGACAGACATGTGGGCTGATGTGGAGGGCTGCTTCCCATCAAAGCCCAGTTAAATCCCATAGTCTTACATACTGAAGTATAGCAGACAAGAAGGGAGTGAGTATGCATTCGGATAAACATAGATCAGTTCTATTCTACACAAGTAAAGTGTCAAAAAGCAGAACGAAGCTGTACACTAGATTGATGCCAGAACGATTGAACAAGATAATGGAATCAAGGTGATGTACATGTGGGAGCATAAATACCTCATGTCTGAGTAAGGGTTCGAAAACAAGACGGTGCACTGTACGCCTGTGGGCTTCTGTAGCTCGGATTCTACTGATAGAATGGTTTTCCTCGGAATAGGAGACACCGAGTCAAAGTACTCACCACCTTCTCTGCAACGTCTCTGCAGGTCGGGGCAGCCCTCTATGTGTAGGTATTTGAGGGCTGGGAGCCGCTGGAGCAGAACATGAGGAAATTTCTCTATCCCTGGACACTCACAGATCGTCAACTGCTCAAGAGAAGTGAGGCCGTCAGTTCCATTAGGTAGTGCTTTCAGTCCATCGCAGCGAAACAAATATAGTTTCCTAAGCTTGACCAGACTTCCAAGGTTTGAAGGAAGCGCCAGCAAACTTCCACACATTAGAATCCCCATTTCTTCAAGGGAGGGAGGCAACATTGGAATCTCCAGCAAGCTGTCACAAGAAGCTATCTCCAACGTTTCAAGCTGGGGCAGTGGAAGGATTTCTTCATATGATGAGCCGTTCCCCTCCAACTTGTTGCAATCCAAAAAATACAGAGATCGAAGGCAGGGCAAGCATCGGAGTTCCTCCACTGGCCAGCAGACAATATTGGAGCATGAGTCAAATTCCAACCGTTCCAAGAAGGGAAAGCAATTCTTAAGCCCGAGCTGCAATGTGGACTGGTTAAATATGGATACCAAGGCATCGTCACCATGTATCTTCAAACTTCGCAGGGTGTCTAGAGGACTTTGGCTTTGGCCTTGCTGGTTCTGTAGAGGCATCACCACGTCTGCTAGCACACCCACTCTCAAGTGCACAAGAGATGGCCAAAAGCCCAAAGGCATGCACACAGGGGCAACATCTTTCAACCAGGAAGTGCAACAATCTAGATGTGTGACAAATGGACACTCCGGAAGACTAGTGAGTTTAGGACAATCGTTGATTATTAGCAATTTGAGCAGGGGAAACACCACCGACCTGATAGGCTCTCCTGCACTGTTTTCTGCCCATCTCTCCAACTCCGGCAAATGCCAAAGCTCCATCTTGTTCAACTTTGGGAAAATTTGCAGATGGTTATTGTATCCTGCATCTTCTGCATCAACGTTCTTACATAATGTGGTCATGCTGTCCATGCTTGATAGAAACAACTCCTCAAGAGAGGATGACAACCATACCATTGGTAGCTCCTTACATCTTTTACAACAGGAAATGTGGAGTTTCTTGAGGCACCTGAACATTCTAGGGTCTCTCATCCATTGTGAGATTTCTGAGTCAACATACCGATGTAACTCCAAAACTTTGAGCTCACCATGAGGTGCAAGTGATTCTAGTACTTGTTCCGCATTACCGACCTCCTCACTTGCACGATCATAAGATAGATTGCGCCCCCAGTGCAACAACAATTCACTTAGATTCTGTTTGTCATGGATGTTGGACTCTGACCCAGTCTTTACTTTACACAAATTGTACAGCTCCAACCTGTTTCCAAGCTGACGTAGGTCTTTGAGCTCTTCGATTCCACAACCATCTTCAGTGTCCACTATAAATGTTGTCAGTGTGCGAAGGTTAAGTAATAGGCTAAGTTTTGGTGGCATCCGTTTTAAACTCTCACACCCCAAAAGATAAAGATGCTCGAGGTTCCTCAAAACTGCCATACCTTCAGGCAAATATTGTAACCTTGCACAATCATTAAGCCTCAACGATTGTAAGTTATATAACATGCATAATGAATCTGGTAATCCAACAATATCTGACAAAGAAAGATCAAGATATCGTAAATGTGCCACATTTATAAGCTGGCTGTCAATAATAAAAGGATCTTTACAGCACAAAGCTCTTAATGACATCAATTTTAACTCCTTAAGGTCATTGTGCTTTGATTGAGTTAATAAAGTACGGAGAGGTGACGTGCCCTTCAGTGATCCACTAATTTCATTGGATTCATCTCTTGAAATTTGCATGTGATATACATCTTTTATCGATGCTTTGTTCTGAATCAGCTCTGTTGCAAATGCACATTCATCTGTGACATCTTTTGCTAGGTCATGCACTAAATCATGCATTTTGCATCCAACTGTCTTGTACCTTCCAGAATAAAAAACTTGTCTCTCTTTCACATCTCCAAGAAAAGATCTCCAAACTAATTCATTGAAAACAAATTCGGCTTTCTGTGCCAACAAATTTTTCGTTGCTCCTTCTTCATGAAAAAAACCATTTGCCAGCCATAGTTGGGTCAACATATCCTTCTCAATCACATAGTCCTTAGGGAAAACTGCACAAAATGCAAAGCATTGCTTCATTTCAGATGACAAATTCCTGTAGCTCAATTTTAGTATGGACAACACTTCATCTTCGGCCCCGCCCAAATTGCTTTTGGCAATGTCCTCCCATTGCTGGACTCTTGGTTTTGAGCTCATCAAACCTCCCATTGCCTTGAGAGCAAGAGGCAGTCCCTTGCACTTGTTGACAATGCGTCTGCCAACTGTGAAAAACTCTTGTTGCTCTTGTAGTCCATTACTGAATGCTTTGTTTGAGAACAATGTCCATGAATCATCTTCACCCAGGCATTTTAGCTCATGGGGTGCAAGGGTACCCATTATAGAGGCCACTTGTTGGCTTCGACTTGTGACAACTATCATGCTTCCTGATCCACCATTAGACGAACACAGTAAAGGCTTCAGGTCGTCTTCCCACTTGCTTTGCTTTTCATTCCACACGTCGTCAAGAACCAGCAAGAACCTTTTCTGGCCAATGACTTCCTGCAGTTTTCTTCTCAGCAACTCAATGTTATTAGTCAGGTCACACCATCCATCTGTAGCCAATTTGATGACAGATCTAACGATAGCTGTGGCTTCAAAGTTGTCAGACACACAGTACCACATCTTCAAGTCAAAGTGATTTTGAACCCTGGGGTCATTGTACACCATCTTGGCTAGAGTGGTCTTGCCCAAACCACCCATTCCAATGATGGGCAGCACCTGTACATAATATTGCTGATTTAGCTGGTTCAGCAACTTATTAACCACCACCTCCTTGTCATCGTCTCTGCCAAAGATCTCCATAGACTCATCCATTGCAGAGTATGTTTGCCGATACAGAGCTTGTGGCGCCTCCGCGCGCTGCAGTAGACCAAAAGTGTTCATCTCCACCACCAGCTCGTCAATCTCGTCGAGTATGTCCTTGAGATCCCTGCTCGCCTTATGATGGAACACAAGTCGATCCCGCGAGAAATAGAGTACCTTGCGTGATGTGGACTCCCCGGCCTGGGCCTCCCGGCGCAGAGCCTCGTAGCGAAAGTCGTCGAGGACATCGTCGGCCTTGTAGGCAACAGCCTTGAGCTTCTTCATCCACGCCTTAACGGCGCGGCCTGCCTCACTCTTCGCCTCGGCCTTCTCCTCAGCGTCGGCCAGCAGGGACCGCACATACACCAGCTGCAGCTCCAGCTTGCGGCGATAGTTTTCGACGCCCCACATGCTGGTGACCCTCTGGACCAGCGCGTCGGCCGCCTTGCCGACCAAACCTTGCACCCAGGGGAGAAGCAGTGACTCAGCCATGGGCGGCCTTCTTGGGATGGTGATTCTTTCTCGCCGTTAGAAGCGAGAGGAGTGCGAGATGGTGGACATAGTGATTGTGAGTGAAGAGGCGGAATTATTGGTGTGTACTGCTCCTGCTCAACAGCTGTACTCCACCGTGTTTGCGTCAACGAGCGCGTCAACAAGCGGGTGCGGTCACTCGCTTCCCCGCCGCGTGAGTGCGTGAGGCGTGAGCCGTGAGCACTGGAAGAGAGCCCGTGCTGCTGTCGCGCATCTTCGAAAGCTTTGATTTGCATATATCGTTGGTCGTTGCCTTTCAATTGGAGAACTTTTGAGCGTATTTTATTTTTAGAGTGCTTCGTTACTTCACACATACTGTATAGATATAAATAATTATGTTACGGGTGTTACTTGCTTGTTTTCCGCGTGCAGCGAGCTGACGGCGCGTACCTCAGCTTTGCTCCGGGGCCATCACGCGGGCAACGGACCACCCGGGGCCGGCACCACCGCGGGCGTCTGCGTGCTCGTCGGGTAAGGTTTCCCCGCCGAGCTCGAACTACCGCGGCGAGATGGAGGAAAGGGAAGGGAGGAGAGGGAGAGGAGAGGAGAGGGCGAGGCACGCTGCGCAAGGTAGCCAAAGCCCTGTGGCAGGTCACTGTCTGCCAGCCACCAGCGCCATTGCAACATGTGCAACACCCGATCTACTTTTGAAACATCCAATGAAACATTTGCAACATACTTCTAAAGATAGATGAAACACTTGAAACATGCGTTAAAACACTTGCAAAAAACACTTGAAAAGCCCGTGCAAAACATATGCAACGTCGAGATAAAACACTTGCAACATATGTGTGAAACATATGCAACAACCAAATAAACACACTTGCAACATATGTTTGAAAAAACATATGAAACATCTGGAACAGACTCTTGCAACATACGTATATAGTCATTACAACATATGCCATATCCCGATCTACTTTTGCAATATCCATATAAAACACTTGCAACATTCCTTTGAAACATCTGAAGAACTTGAAACATATACTTGCAACATGTGCTAGTCAGGGGGACGTCAACGACCCAGCATACACCCAGGCGCAAGTGCAAGCGCAGGCCTCCCATTCTTGCCGACGAGCAAGGTTGGTGGGGGTGCAGGCACATGCCTCCCTAGGACTCCCCAGGCGCAGGCCTCTCCTTCCGTGATGGGTGAGGTGGATGGGGGCGCGGCGCGAGATGATGGCGCGGGCCGTGGAGCAGCCAGGGATAGGGCAGGGATACGGTGCCGCCGCGCTGGAGAAGGCCGTGGCGAGCGGGTGAGCGGCCCTGCACAGCTACACAGAAGATGAGCAGCTTTGTCTTTTTTTCTGTGGAGATGTGAAGGCAGAGTGCAGGTGCGGGGCGTCCAGAGGGACGGATACCCACATCCTATCATTACCATTATGTTAAGTATCTAGTAAGATTCAAAATATACTAGAAGTTTCATTTAAGGTTTGCGCATTTCAATAGAAAGCTCTATTAAAATATCACCAATTTTTTTTCTCGAATACACAAGAGCTTTGCGCACTATTTCATTTAAGATAGAAGAGGTTTGAAGCTACAACGACACGCTCATCGAGCACCCTACAGGGGTTAGGATGACGACCGAGCTGCCCTTCTTAGGTCTATTACTCGTGTAATAACAAACAACCTAGATTGGAAGCACCAACTTGAATCCACTAGTCTACCTCATGCCTGATTCGAGCAAGCGTGCAATGTGGCTATGTCGTTGTGCCTCAGAAACATATCCCATTCCAAGCTACCAGGGTGAACAGGGAGTCGGCTCCACACCTTTTGTTTCCAACGTAGATCGCCGGCCAAGCCTTCCACCAATCGAGGACCATCTGCCCGGCGACTCCATGTGGCATGGATTGCCCACGTGTTGAGAGAATGCCCCACCAGATCTGCTGTGAGAAAGAGCATGATGCGACTAGGTGGTCGATTGTCTCCAGTTCTTGGTCGCACAAGTAGCAGAGCTCTACCGCTTTTAGACCATGCCGTTGCCTGTGGTCCGACGTCCAATGTTTTCTCCATAATACTAGCCAGAGGAAGATCTTGATGCACAACGGTGCCTAAGCCTTCCACACCAGGCCGCACCCTGGGATTGACGATGGTCCATGGTGGAGAGCCTTGTATGCTATAAGAACAATATAGTCAGCAATTGTAAATAAAAAAGAGTAGTTCATCATTGCACAATTCAATTATCTCGGTCAAAAAGAGTAGTTCGTCATTGTGCAACCCAAATGCATCAACCAAAGTTAGAATTAAACATAATTGCGCATGCCAATGTCCTAAGAGCATATCAAATCTCATCATTTTTGCATAAACATGTGCCCAGTTTCCCCAGATGCCCAGCAAGTTTCATCATTTGTTTGTCAAAACACATAGGAGAGTAGAGGGTCCAACGACGGCTCACACCTGCCATTCTGCCAAAGTTGTCACACTACTCGAAAAGACAGACGAGGCAATGGCGGCGCACTCAAGAGGCAGTAGGGGCTAGTGGTGGCGCATGCCTGCTAACGTATGCAAGACGGGCGCTGGTGTGGCACATGCTCACCTGCTTGAGGAAGAGGCCGGACTCTGGTAGGAGGTGGTCGGGGAGTCAGAGGTGGGCAGGCAGAGGAGGCGATGGGGAGGCTAACGTCAGGCACGACGGCGGTTCTCTGCAGTTAGCTCATCGTAACCGTCCGCTCAATCCAACGACTACGAGCTCGCACCAGGATCCCACGTGCTCCACCACTCAACGGGCTAGGCCTTGGCCCAATAAGAACACGAACACGAAGTCTTTCCTTTTACTATTGTATACCACTTGCCTATGTTATACAACGATCATACTCCTATTTTAGCTATCATGAACCCAAACCACGCCAAGCCAAAAATGAGATTTAAATTTCAGAATTGGTGGTTGACTAAAAAAGATTTTCATGAGACAGCTCATCAAGCATGGAACCAGGCAAAAGGTAAGCCTTTTCACGTGCGTACCAGGGAAATGGCTTCCTATTAAGAAGTGGGTAAGGAAGAAAAGACCTCTCAACCAACAACTTTCTGAAGTTGAACAGCAAGCCCCTGTTCATCTTATAGACCATGCTAAAGAGGAAACTTTGATCCAACAACATAATATGATCTTAGACAAAATCACTGAGCATTACAGGCAATTATCAAAGAAGCATTAGGCTACTGAGGGTGACAGAAACACCAAGTTCTTCCAGCAGGCTTGTACCAGGAGACGACAGAAAAATAGAATTCTTTTTACTTCTTCGATACCAAGGTTGGACTTTAATTCCAATTATGAGGGCACAATGACTAATGATTTCACTAACTCAATGCCAAGTGTTGATGAGTGCTTGCAGATTTTAAAGAGCATGAGGCTAAATGCAGCTCCTGGCCCAGATGGATTCAATGTTGCTTTCTACAGGGCTGTCTGGCCTTGGATCAAGCATGATGTTCATAAATTGATCACTACTTCTACGCTAACGGTAATTTATGTGCTTCGCTTAATGCCACTTAAATTGTTCTTATTCCTAAAAAGACCCATGCAAACCTGGTCACTGATTTCAGACCCATTAGCCTCACAAATGTTGCTTACAGACTCATTGCAAAATCTTTAGCAAATAGGCTGAAAGAAGAACTCCCAGATTACATCCACCAATCCCAACATGCCTTCATTCAGGGTAGGAGAATTACCGACAACATTATTATTGCTCAAGAAAGTGTGCATTCCTTTAGTCTCAAATCATTTAACCAGCATGCTTTTATGTTAAAAATTGATTTAGCAAAAGCTTTTGATAGAATCAAATGGTCCTTTATTCTTAATGCTTTGCGACGTAAAGGGTACCATGGTCACTTTTATCAAACTTGTGCATGCATGCATTTCCTCTACTTGCTTTTCAGTCAACGTCAATGGAGAAACATATGGGAACTTCCGAGCAACAAGAGGAATTAGACAGGGTTGCCCCATGTCACCATACCTGTTTGTTATTGCAAATTTTGATAAACTTTTGAATACAAAACTTGCTCCAAAATTTGCTAAAGATTTCTAAGTTGTTTATCTATTCAAACAAACACATACGAGGCATGATAAGCATCAACATAACATTAAATCTATTGAAACAAAACATTGCAACATGCATGTTTCATTAACATGTCTTAAGCCTATATTTCATGTGATACTTATGTATGCATAATGATGATTATGCTCATGATTTGTAAATGCTATTGCATGCTTAACACCTAGGGTGTTACAAAACCCACCATCTAACATTCCTATGCAGGTGTTACAAATTCTTAAACATGTTTGGGCAGACAAAACAATTTAGCCTCGTGTCAAAACATTCGCGTGGAGGCTTCTCAGACTTGCCCTTGGAACAGCTTGTAGGATCCACAAGATTATTTTGACGATTGATGAAAATTGCTCCCATTGTGGGAGACTTGAAGACGACAAACATCTTTTCTTGGATTTCAGCTTCCCTCAAGCGGTATGGTTCGCTTCACCTATTGGCCTTAGAACCGATGCCATGCCCCAGTCAAGGCATGGACTTCACTCTCAGGATGCTGCCATATTGCAGTGAGGGCCATCTCAAACTATTGCAGGACCAATTTTTTTCCATCATGTGGTGTCTATAGAAAGCTCGTAATGACCACAGGTTTAATAACTTAAACTGGTCGGTTGAAAGATTGTTGCATAAGGCAAAGGCCATTGATGGGGCTTACAATATTGCATTTCAAGAAGATACTATATCTCAGCCTGTTCCGCGTCCTACTACAACTCCTACCGTTCCACAGGCTTCTTAGCTTGCTACCTTGCAGGTTCATGACGGTCCTAAAATTTTTTGTGACGCTTCTGTCAACTCTCAAAATCTAGTTCCAGGCAATCAAACTGGAATTGGAGTTCTCATCCTCAGTCAACCTGCCAGAAGTATTTCCCACGCTTCTTTTTTCAGGTAGTGATTCCGCAGGTCTTGGAACCCTTGGAGGCTGAAGCTCACGCCCTCCTTTTTGGTGCCAAGCTAGCTGCTGCACTTGATCTTCGGAATGCAGCTTTGTTGACTGACAATCAGGTGGTGGCTTTCGCCGTGCTTGCCGAATCGCCACGTACTCATCCTGGACATTGGTCGCTACGTCCTATTATTGCTGAAGTGCAGGACATTAAGCAAGCAAAAAGCTATACCGTGATCAAGATTGATAGACAAAAAAATAAGATTGCCGATGCTTTGGCAAAAAGGGCTAGACGTGCAAGCATTCCGACTTCATACCTTTTCTCTTGCCAAGGACTTGCTCATTCTCCAACATGTAATATAAAAAACGTGATAGATAGTTTCAATTGGGGTAACATGATCCCCATCTCTGTAACATATCTGTAACCTATTTGGTTGCAATGGAAGTTTTAAATTTTCAAAAAAAAAGGACAAGTGATTCCGCCGCCGAGGACGCAACTACAGTGAGACGGTGGAGGCGACAGGAGGGCAAAGCTTGGGTAGAGATCTAGTGAGGAGGTGGAGCTCAGGTAGGTCTGCCACCAAGAAGGGGATGACAGCAATGGCGATGACCGATCAGAGCAAAGTTCAAGCGGAGAGAGGCCGCGACAATGGAGGTTACGGGAAGGACGTAAGTCCAAGCAAGAGAGCGGCTAAGCCCAGGAGCCTAAGTTTAACCTCCTTTGGTAGAGCTTCCATGGACTCTAGCTTCTTTGACGCCGCTATTGTTTATATAGCACTGTTCACATGAGCTATTTTCTCCTCCTCTCTCTCTCTTACAGAGCTGATGGAGCAAATTTTTTTTCTCCCCCTGCTCCGACTACAGTTCCACTATAATGCGGGAGCCGGCACAGGCAAGAGCTCTACAAAAGGAACTTAGCCAACAAGGAAAGAATAGGCCAGTTCACATGAGGTCAGCTGCAATAGAGAGCGATTGGGTGGGAGAGCACAAGCAAAGATCCGACATCCGAGCGAGAATGGGAGGGAAAACGAGCAAAACAGAAAAATGGAGGCCTGGAAAGAGACCCAAGAATCAAGGCCGAGGGAAAATTTTAAATAACTCCTACATTAGGGAAAATTTTAAATGGCTCCTACTTTTAGGGGGCCTGAGTAGATCAGTGGGTTTTTGTCTCAACACCCATAATTAGGTACTCAAGGCTCCTGTTGTTGCACTTACCGTGCGATCCTGTTTCGCCTGATGATGCTTGTCATAATATTACTGTAGCAACAGTTTGTGGCAGTCAGCTCATGTGATCGAATGCTCAGGTGACGCTTAGGGCCATGTCCAGCTCGACCATACAGCCTGGTTATTCTCAGCCATGTGTGAAAAACGTCAATGCTGATACCAAACTTTGGACTGACCATGCCACAGCTCGTGCTCAACATGTTAGTACATTTCCCATAGACATCACGCTGACGGACATTCGCTATAAAATTCACATCATTCCAAGTGCACCACAATACAAGCACAGACGAGTTACATAGTCGCAAAACTTCAGAAGGCTTCTGATTCTTCGGCTAGGGATATCAGTACAGCTTTGCCAAAACAAGAGGCCCCCATACAGGCACTGTGAAGAGCAATGGTGCAAAAGAAAATAAATCTAGAATAATTTTAATCCAGGTCATCTTCAGTATCGACCATTTCGAAGCCAAAACATTGCCACTTGTATGGTTTCCAACCGCATCACCACCCTCAAAAACCAATAGCATCTACAAGCAAAATAGCGATGTAATTCAGCTTGATGCAGAGGTGAGTGGTAGTATACATCTATAGTAGCAGCAGTATCTTTAATGTAAATGCAAGACCAGTCGATATTGCAAAAATGCAGACAGTATTTATCAGCTACTCCCACCATTCCAAATTGTAAGTCATTTTTTGGCTTTTCTAGTTTCTAGATACATAGCTTTTGCTATGCATCTAGATATGCACTGGTCTAGATACAAAGGGAGTATTACACAAACACAAGCCTCATGACAAACATGATAATAATATGATTAGGCAAGGCAAGTAAGACCAGTGGATGTTGCAAATATGGAAACTAATTTTTGCCTTCCGGCAAGATATTTTATAATATGATATAGCAAGGCAAGTAAGACAGACTGGCCTAGCAAAATTGCAATGATTTTTAAAAAATGGTGTAGAACCAAATACACCATCCCAAATGATAAGGCGCAATTTGACTCGGCAATCTTCAAGATCACACTTTGACCACTAATCTCTTGTATATGTAATTTACATCAATAAAATTTTGATCATTAGAAAGTATTTCTAAATACAAATCCATTGTAATCACTTTAGTAGTATAAACTGTCATATGATTAGACAATTGTTGGTCAAAGATAACAAAGTTTGATGAATAGTGCATGCCTTATATTTCAGGACAGGCCAACAGAGGGAGTATTCCAAAACACCAACTACAGAATACTGTAATGTGATACTACCATAAGCTAATTCAAAGTCTTTGATAAGTTAAGGTCATCAAACCAGTCAAAAAAAAAGGAAGCAGGTAAATTTGGAAACTCAAAGTGCAAACATCATGCAGGGTATAAAAGGCCATCAAAAGAATATGGTTCATATACCCAGTGAAAGCTACTTCATCTTCTGGAAAGGTATGCTGTCCCAGCTGACCTGGAATATAAAAGATTTGCACTGCATCAGCATCCTAAAAACATGTGTCAGCTTTGACATCACATGAGGAATGGAAACATACCTCCCCTGTTGCTTTCCTCCATAACCATGTCTGATATTATTTGCACCTTTGTCGTGTCTTGCACCATTGGCAGCAGCTGTGAGCATAGATGGCTGCCCAGTTCGATCTTCATCTAAGAAGCCATTATCTTGGGTGTTTCTTACTTTGCCTGAAATTGTTACGTCACTAATCCCCTGAACGATGTTAAATTGATCTGTGAAGCCATTTCCAGAGGGAATTGCATTTGATGATCTGGAATCAACTGCAGGCCCCCTTTTTTGCCGAGTGCTTTGTGCCACAGGAGTAACGGCAACTGAAGGCAGCAAGGACGAGTAAGGGGCAGAAGATGCTGTAGCAGCAGCTATTTTTGCAGCAGCTGTAGTAGCAGAAATGATCTGTTGTGCTCCTTCACGAAGGTGAATGAAGTCTCCCTCAATCACAAACAGCTGCAAGGCAGTTAGCTTGTCAGCAACACAAGCGATCTAGTATCTACAGATTGACTAAATTGCTAAGTTCAAGTAAACCTCTGGATGACTAGCCACAAAATCATCAAGCTTCCCATATTGCTTCTTATAGTCATGCCAGTGAAGAGGAGCCAACATTTTCCCAAGCCTATTTGGCAGCTGAGAGAAAATTTGCACATGAATCAGAACTTATTCTCTACCATAGCATCTTAATGTGGATGAGAAACAACTCACAGTTGAACTAATCCTGATTCCACCCTCAGGTCCAGCAGGAACTGCACGTACAATGCAAGCCAATAGAGATCTCTCATCTAGGAGAGCAGGTTCCTTTGGTACACGAGGTAATTGTGAACCAAAACCACTGGCAACTGATTTCATTGTATCAACCTGATTTACAACATTAGGATTCTCTGTTGCACTGTTTTTCAAGTGAATCTGGGTAGTTGATGGAGGAAAGTTCGAAGGTTTATGCTGTCTAGATACAGGCTCAGGCTGCTTGTCAGATGCAGCTCTATCATCCTGGTTTTAAAAAGAGTGAACTAAATGTGAGACACTCACATAAATGAGAAACTGTATAAGAAACACAGTACCATAGAAACCTTTGATTCAGTATTCTGCTCTTGATGCTCAACTCTTCCAATATGGCTGTTCATATTTGACGATGAATCCTGTTCTTTTAAGGCTTTTTGCTGCTCATCATAAGCTACAAGTTCAGCTACATTCGTTTCACCAACCTATGTTTTTTTTAACAAAAAAGTAACAGGGAGTAACCATAAGTTCATGACTCGATTCCAAGTTACAGAAAAAACAAATATAAAATGGACTAACTGTAAGTTCATGAGTAGATTCAGTAGGTGCACTTGAAGGGCTCTGCTGTTGTTTCCCATGAGCATTAAGATGGTCTGGATGGATACCCTGACTTGGCTTTGAGGACAGATCATCAGTATTAATAGAGCCTTGTTGTAATGCAGTCTGGTCTGATTGGGATGTCTGATAGTTTGTTTCATGTTGCGGTTGTGAGACATTTTGTACTTCCTAAACAAGAACAGATTAATTCCAAACTTAGAATGGGCACTGCATGTTACAATGTGCGAAGTACTTCAAGAGAGTAATTTACCTGCTGATTTGGCCAATGTGAGTTTGGTTGAACCATAGACTGCGACTGAAAACTGCCAAACTGAGGAACGCCAGAGTTGGGCGATGCTAAAGGTTGAGGAATGCCTTGAGGATGAATCATAAAAGAATGCATTGCAGCAATATGCGCAGCCGGACCACCTATTCCCAGTAGAGATGGAACAGGTACAGCTGAGGCATTATTTCCCTGAAAAAAAAATAGTTACACATCTCATAAGTACGTTCTAACAAATGGTATGTTATTGTCATAAAATGCATAAGTTGCTGCAATACTAGTAATTGAAAACAAGAGGTTTAGAAAGCGGGTAAAGCAAAAGTAAGGACAGAAGGTACTGAAATAGCCATGAACTGCAATAATAAAACAAAAAAAGAAGACATCATGATTGCTGCGAACAACGATTAAGTCACCCAAACAACAGTGACAGTATTCAATTTTGCCCTCCCATAGACAGATATACAAATTGCTTACTGAAATAACTTAATACCTTAATAGAGGCATCCACACTTCCATTATTTTTCAACAATTGCTGGTTCCCATCTGCAGTTGCACTACCATTTGAAGCCACGCTGTTTGCTATGCTTTGAACATGTGATGATTCAGCTGACCCCTCCCGAGAAACTTGCGGACCATCTTTTTGTGCACCAGACCGTTCTCTTGCCTCAGCTAATTCTTGCTGGAGTTGTTGTATTGTATGGAGAAGGCTCCGCTGCATTTCGGCATACTGTGGAAAAACACAAGGAAGTGAAATTCTAGTCTAAAAGAAGGGGATATAACAAAAACTAGTGTAATAAAGGAAACCAAAGTATACATGAATACTGGAAAGCTAAAACTTACCTGCTGCTGGAAGCTAATCCAATATTGATTAAATTGCTCCATGCGCTCACGTAACTCAACTTGTAGGGATTGAGACTGCAAAGCATCCATTTCTCGAACTTGAGAAACCCAAGCATGGGCTTCCCTCAACTGCTCATCTTTGTAAAGAATGTTGTCTTGAGCAGCCCTATGCTGGAAACAATAATGTGGCTATCCATAAGCAGCTGAATTTAGAATGCTAACAACACTTCAATCATCATTAGTTCAAGAAAGAAATCATCCAACAACGCTGAGTAATCAAGAAGAAACTCTCCTATAACCAAATGGCCATGGTTTCAAAGACGACAAGGCAAGCTGGGTACGCCTTATCTCCTAGGCGACAAGGAGTAACTAGATCCCCATGGCGAGCTGGGTTCGTCCAGGCAATGCCTTTGAAACAGAGCAAATGACATTTTCAATACTCAGGGATCAGTACAGAAAACTATAACAAACAGTGCCATAGGCCACAGCCTAAGATCCTTTTTTTCTCGAATATGCAGGAGATCTGTAAACCATTATATTGAGAACACAAGGTTACAACACACACACACACAGAGAGAACACAGGCTAACACTCATCCACAGCTTGATTTTCACTCGTGGCAAGAGAGCAAATATAACAACATAATTTAGAGATGTGCAATCAGAATGGGCCTGGAAACACTGCATATTATATGCAACTCAGTACATATTATCAGGATATTACTGAACGGTGCATCCATTTCAGGCTTCTAGCATGCCAACAACAACAACAACAACATAGCCTTTTGTCCCAAGCAAGTTGGGGTAGGCTTCTAGCATGCCAGTGATTTGAAAATTGAAAGGTATACAAACTACTGCTAGAGAGATCATGCAAACCAGGACAGTACACTTATCAGAGATAGAATGTCCAGTTTGAGGAAAAATGATAATGTAGTCACAGTATAAGCATAGACATGACATATACTATATAAAAAATGGAACAGAAATGACTAGCAAAGAATACCTGTTCCTCTAATGCAATGAACTGGCTTTCTTTTTCACGCAGAAGTTCTTGGAGCTCATGAATTTGTTTAAGATGTTGGGTTCTTTCAGCTTCAGAGTTGTCACGTTCCCTTCTGCAGGAAATTAGAAACACTAAGCATACATTTTAATGGCAACAATGTTATGGATGTTGGTCTAGATGGCCCTAACCCAAGCAGCCTGACATCAGCCAGCCGATAAGCAGCAGCCAGACCACAAGAGCAGGGATAGGAGAAGTGGACTGGAATAATATATCTATTTCTTCTTACTTGATTAGATGGATAAATCTCCTCCCATCTCTCCTTGTATAGAGAGGTTTACTTGACCCCTAAGCAAGAGACCTCTAATTAACCCTAACACTAATGGGCACACTGCCGAATGGAGCACAATAGGCCCAGCCATGACAAATGAGCTGCTGATAGTGAATCGCTACGAGTAAGTAAATCAACAGTTTCCTCATTATGCACAATTCCATGAGCCCGTCAGAGCAACTTAACAAGTCGACAGCACATATGTGCCCAGAAACTTGAATGTCAAACATAATTTTAAAGATTTGACTCCATGAAAAACTATTCCTAGTACTGAAATCTGGTACCATACCAATTAATTGCAGAAGTTGCGTATAGTACCTGACAGTTGCCAGCTCTTTGGTCTGTTCTCTAATAAGATCTTGATTTGCCCACACCTGACAAAAAAAAAGATGACAGACATTTCTCATTTCCTCTTACCGTGAAGATTGCAAAACATAAAATGAAGAACACTAACCGTTTGATGATCGATCTTCAGAGCATTTAGTTCTCTATCTTTGTCATTGAGTTTCATTTCTAGTTCAAGAATGTACTGCTCCCGCTCATGCAGTTGCTCCTGTTCAATCCGAAAATCAAAATTATTTTCAAATAAGGACCAGACAATCCCAGGGTAATTGGATGTAACTGAACTAAGCAATGTAAGCAGCAAGAACATGAAATCAGAACAACAAAGCTACCCTGCGTCTTATCATTATACAGACAAAAAAGAACTGAGCACAATGCATCATTTAAGTGTGCTGAGGAATAGCCGCTAATCAAATTATTTGTCCATCAGCATACATGTTACAAAGCACAAGAATGCCAACAGAGCTACAGTCTCCACCAGCATGACATGGGTTCAGCCGTTTCAATGTCAAAACTACAATCCAACCAGTGAAAGGTGCTTGGCCATCCAGCCCCTTCAGAAAAGTCAAAATATGGAAAACCAACAGTACTACTAGCCAAGTCATCTCCAACTACTGGTAAGTGAAGCACACTATTTGAGCTAGGTACTGGTAGTAGAGAAACACTGAGCTCAAAGCAAAAGGAACAACTTTGATCTTTGCCACAGCTGCGGCATGCTTCTTGGCAGCCGCCTGAAAGCTTTCTTGCGCCTCGATGATCTGCGGGTGTGCGATGGCCTGCGCACGCAGCTCGATCTCGACCTGCTGCAGCTCCTCCCGCTGCCGCGCGAGGCTCTGCAGGCGCTGCTGCAGGATGTCCTCGCTGAGCCCTCCGCTCCCATCAATGGTGATGGCGCAGAAGTCCTCCAGTCCGCCCGCACCTTACTGCACCCACAGCGCCGAAAGCGATCATCCCCAACGCGCCCACGGGAGGAAACCAATCCGCAGAAAGAGATGCTGATGCTGAAGAGAGAGAAAGGCTGCATTTTGCGCATCGCGCGAGCAAGCAGGCAAGGGGCGCACGCACCTCGTAGATAGCTCGGTCCTCCGACTGCCCCAGCTTCCCGTGCTCCGCGGCGTCCTGAACACGAAGCAACAGCAGGGAGTGAGTTGGGATGGTAGTGGGTACGGACGGTGGTGGTGGGACGAGTGAGGGTTTTGTGCTGTCGGGGGAGCGGCGACGCGGGCCTTACCTCGGCGCCATTGGAGCGGAGCGAGGAGTCGGGGACGGCGCGCCACTCCTTGCGCGCCCCCGCGGGCTCCATCTGCGGCGGGGCGGCCCTCCCTCCCTCTCCCGCTTCCCTGCGGAATCGGGATCTGGAGGCGGCGGCTAGGGTTTTGGCTCGCGGCGCCGCGGGCCGCCGACGGGGGCAGCGCGGGCACGACAGCGCACGGGCGAACACCGGCGGAGGTACGGCTGGTCTAGGGTTTACGAGCAGCGAGAAGAGCGGCGATCGGGGGGAGACCGGAATTTGGGTGGGGGGATTTCTGCAGGAGTGGCGTGCGATTGTGGGAAGGAGAGGGAGGAAGGAGGCGAGACTGAACCGGCGACAGTGGATGTGCGCGTGTGTCGTTTTGTAGGAGGGCGAATGGGCGATGGGCGACGGCCGCTGCGGCGGGGGCCTTCTTGGGTTTCCAGCCTAAGGGCATGTTTAGATGGTAAAAAAAAATTAAATTTCTGTAGCACTTTTCGTTGTTATTCGACAAAATTTATCTAATTATGGACAAACTAGGCTCAAAAGATTCCTCTCGATATTTACAGATAAACTGTGCAATTAGTTATTTTTTTACATATATTTAATGCTCCATGCATGCGTCCAAAGATTCGATATGACAGTACTCCGCAAATTTTTTTTTCTCTTTTTGTCAACTAAACATGCCCCTATCTCCAAACTGAAACCTAAAATGAGGCTGTGTTTAGATGGCGAAATTTTTTACAAAATGTTATTGTAGTATTTTTCGTTGTTATTTGGTAATTAGTGTCTAATCATGGACTAATTAGGCTTAAAAGATTTGTCTCGTGAATTATGGCTAAACTGTATAATTATTTTTATTTTTTATCTATATTTAATGCTTCATGCATGTGTCAAAGATTCGATGTGATGGAGAATCTTGAAAAAATTTTGCAAAATTTTCTGGAACTAAACAAGGCCTGAGTTAATAGAATAAATATAGTCTCCAATAGAGTATCTACTCCCTCCATTCCAAATTATAAGGTATTTTAAAAATCTTGGAGAGTCAAAACATCTTAAGTTTAACCAAAATTATAGAAAAAATTATAAAAATTTATAACATCAAATAGGTATACTATGAAAATATAATTAATGAAGAATCTAATGATACTTAATTGGTGTCATAAATATTATTATCTTATCATATAAATTTGGTCAAATTTGAGATTCTTTGACTCTCCAAGATTTTTGGAATGCCTTATAATTTGGGACGGAGGGAGTATATAGAAGACCTATTTTAGATGTCAGGAGAGGTATAACCAAAATCTGAATATCCTCTCTCCCGAAGACCTATTTATCGAAAGGATTCTCTTTTGGGTCTTGTTGGTAGAAAAAACCAAAAATAGGTATTAAATCCACTACGTGTAGCGCAACGTAAACATGAAATGGATCTTATATTTTAGGTAACAACCGGTTGTTGGAGACAGGCTAAGGTGAGTTTTGCAGCCCATCCGCAGGTGCTATTAGCCTATCTTCTTCACAATCGGCACAGGAAGCCCAAACTAAGGCCCCGTTCAACTGTGTTAAGCCAGCTGAAAAACACTGTTAGTTGATTTGTTGTGAGAAGAAAATACTGTTCCGGCTGAAAAACAAGCTGAAAAGTATCGATTATAATCCGGATGAACGTGGCCTAATAACTGTTACGGAAATGCTAAAGGACAACCGTGTGTTTTTGTCTCTTCCCGCACACGGTTTTCTCATCATCCGATCGCTGGGTCTGTCCATAGTTGACCGTTTGATCCCCACTGATTTAGCTATCTGATTTTTTTCCTGCTCGCTCACAAGCTGTTCCGCATGTCTGCTCTCATTTCATTTCATCGTCTCCTCCCTGACAACAGCGACTATAGAAAAAAAATTCTCATTTTATAATAAATTATTTTTTATCATTGTCTAACTATAGAAAAAAATTATGACTTGTTAATTGTCTTTATGTCAACATTTATATTAATTTTTTGTCCTTGTTTAATAGAAAAAATTGTGATTTGTTAATTATCTTTGTGTCAATATATATATATATATATATATTATTTTGTCTAGCTATAGAAAAAAATTGCTACTTGTTATTGTCTTTATGTCAACATATATTAGATTTTGTTAGATTTGTAGTTTTGTGTATGAAGTTTTTTTATAACCTGATTCAAAAATTACAGCTGCAATTTTAACATAAAATATATACAATAACCATGGTGGCCGTTGGATTTCAATCTAATGGTGGTAGAATTTGTGTGCTACTGTTATCTAAAACAACTGAATTTGTTTCTCATAGAAATCGTGTGTTTTACGTGGAACGAACAACCGTGTGCTGGTTCGTCAGGAAACACATGAATATAATATAGACATCCTCTGACTGTTAACGTAAATTTTGCCAGGGAAAAAAAATCTTTTTACCCTCAACTATTTATTTATCATATCAAAGTTTCTCAAAAAAATATTATTTCTCGTATCAAAGTTTGATTTTCCTCCCTTACCTATAAAAATTACGTTCGCTCCCTCTTAATTTTTAAACCGTTATCTTTTTAATTCATATTCAACGTTTTTGAATAAGGGCGCTTCTAGCGCCAGGATGCCCGGATGCACGGGGCCGTCCGGACGCGTCTAGATGGTGCGCGCGCTCCGCATGGAACGGCTCCCCCCCACGAGAAAAAAAGGCCCCCGCTCCGCCCGCAACGCGCGCGGGATCCGCCCCATCGCCGACCTCGCCCGCCGTAGCACCTCCGCACGCTCGCCAGCTCGTTCTCCAGATCCCCCAGCTTGCACGGGTTCCGCCCATCGCCATCCTCGCCCACCGTAGCACCTCCGCACGCCCGCTAGCTTGTTCTCCAGATCCCACCCCCCAGCTTGCACGAGGTCCACCCACCGGCGGCCTCGCCCGACCCCCAACACCTTCGCACAGCCGCCATCTCGTTCTCCAGAGGCCACCCCCTTTCCCTTGCCGCTGCAACGGTAGGTGAAGAAACTGAAACAACAGAGCAACACTAGTGAAATATCAGCTGAAACCCTATTGCAACATTAACTGAATATTTGTTGCAACAAAGAAAATTGCTTGTTGAAACATCAAATCAGAGCAAGTGCAACAAACAGAACAAGCTACTGAAACTTTCAAAAAATAGTAATGCATACATGTCGAAACAAAGGGACTTACTCGTTGAAACAGCAAATCAAAATAACTGAAACAAACATAACAAAACTACTGCAACATCAAGAAAAGTGCTAATGCATACTTGTGCAACAGCAACCCAAAGGTACTGCAACAAACTGTAATGCAAGAATGAAACATCAGCAAAAAAACTAGTGAAACAAAAAGAAGTAAAAGCTTGTGCAACAGCAAAAAGACACTACTGCAATAACATAAACAAGCCTGGTGCAACAAAAAATCGCCACAAACCCTAGCCCCACCGCTGCGTCTCAGATCCAGTGGAGGAGTGAAGGAGCAGGAGGAGGAAGGCCAGATCCAGAGGATGAGGAGGGAGGAGACCTCAGATTCAGAGGAGAACGGGGGAGGAGGGGATGGCTACAACATCAGAGAATCATGCAAAAACATTTCACATCATCTGTTGCGTGTAGATCTAAATCGCCACAAACCCTAGCCACCATCAAAACCATAGATCCAGAGAGGGGAGGGAGGAGGAGGAAGAGGAAGAGGAGGGAGAGTAAGATGAGGGAACAGATCGAGAACCAGAGGGGGAGAAGGAGGAGTGGTGCCTCAGATCTAGATCCCTCCCTATCTACCTCGTCGGAGCCCATGGAGCTAGTGGCGCGTGAGGGCGAGAGCACCAAGGAGGGAGGGGAGAGGTGCGTGGGTTCACCGGATGCTGCCGTCGTCGCCCCCAACTTCGGTGGCGAGGAAGGCGTGCATGTCGCAGCGGTGGGGAGGAAGAGGGGGAAGGAGGGGAGGGGAGGGAGGAAGGGAGGGGGAGGGGAGGGAGGAGGGGAGGCTCACCGCCGGCGTAGCACCAGACGCGCGCGGGGGGAGGAGCGCGCCAGCGCGGCGCTGGAGGAGCACGTGCGCGGGGGGAGCGACGGAGATGAAGAGGAGAGAGAAGGCGGAATGGATAATGCGGGGAGGAGACGAGCGAGTCTGCGAGTGGACGCGGGGAGGAGGCGAGCGAGTGAAGGCGGGGCGTCCGGCGCGGGTCGGACGCCCTGTATGTATCATTACCGTTTGAATAACGGCTGTAGCCTGTGTGGCGTCACATCCTCCGTCTTACATGATGTTACGCCAAACACGAGGGGATTAGTTGTGCTAGGTCCATAGTTAGGGGTAAATCAGACTATGGTTGTTTTTTTAAAAAACATTATTTATTTAATAGTTTTAGAAAGTTATGCATTTAAACTCTAAAATCTAGTTTGATCCTAGAAAAATCATAGAAAATATGTTTTAGCTTCAAAAAATATAAAACCAATTTTATTTTTTTTTCTAAAATTATGTTTTTTTTACTGCTAGTAGATGTTGTCGTCGTATATATTTATCTCTGTCCACCTATTAATGTGTTGGTTGACCAAATATATAGGTAAAAATATTAATGTTTATGAAACAAATAAGTATAGTATAAAAATATATCTCATGAAAAATATAATGATACAGATATTTTTTATTTATAATCAGCCAAACTCAATATACTTTAAATTACTACTATGCTATAATTACATTTTTTGGATGGAGGGAGTATAATTAGTCTATGCTTTATGACCCAAATTATGTAGAAATTCAAGTGATTTTGACGTGTCATGTAACCACATCTTATTTGACCATATTTAGTATGAACGCACTTCATATAGTCTGCACTAACATGGTCATAGGTAGGATTAAACGACACTTGTGTTAGCACTAACAACTGCATAATACACGTGTGCGGCTGTCTCCTTGCTTAGAAAGAAATGAGGGTGATATAAGACAAGTTGGGAGGTGAGATATTATGTGGAGCGGGGTTGAAGATGAGAGCGTGGTTTACTGTTATACTTGCACGCTAAGGACGCATAACACAGCTAAACTAATAGATCACCGGATAGATTCCCATTTTTTTTCACTAACTTATTTATTGCAGACCATGGCTTGTATTGTACACATATTTTGGACTTATTGTGATAGTTTCGTCTACGGTCAAGGATGTACGTGGATTGGATCGGAGTTTGGACGAACTTCGCCGCTACAAGAACACTGATGTTTATTTTGATTTAGCCTAGAGAGCATGTATATCCAAACTCTATAGTATTAATTGTATTTATTTAGTATGATGCTTGTGTGAGTTTTTATAATCAGTTTGAAAAATGGACGGTAGACGCACGTGATAGCTGAGATGTACTTTTATATCCTATATAAAACTATCATATATAGGGGTAGCAAAGTCACAGGCAATGCAAATTTGACCGTATGGTTTGGCTCAAAATATCCTGTACTCGACCAAAATTTAACCATGGTCTGATCGTAGACAAATTTTGGCTTTGGTACAATTGGACTTGGACACGAACCAGATGTACCCGTGACTAGGGAGAAAGGGAAGGGAAATCTGCAGTCCGCCGGCCCACGCATCTGTTCGATCGTGCCAGGGCTGGTTTACGTTATACAGCCCACGAAAAACCCATGGTGCGAATGTCCCGCCGCTCAGCGTGGGCCGAAAAGCTGTAGCAAATGAACGTACGAGCTGGCCAGCAGCCCGTCAATTTCCAAGCCGAGATATATCTAATCTAGTAATACTATATGCTGCTAAAAAAATCTAATAATACAATAAATAAGAAAACCGCGTGGCTAGCTCTCGAACGTCCGGACGCTAACGCCCCTTCGGACACCCGTGCCTGCCTGCTGCTATGCATGCCTGCCTGACACTGCTTCGCATGCTGCTCACGTGCTGCTGCTCGCATCCTGCTGCGCGCTTTGTGCCTGCTGCGTGCGTGCGCCTGCTGCTTGCGCAAGCTACTCGCATCCTGCTGTGCGCCCTGCTGCGCATGCATGGGGGACTGTCCGCCTCTGCACTCGTTTTCCATCGTCTGTTAATGAAAGCCCTTACAACATGAAGTATTTGCTACAAAATACGTCTGAAACAAGTGAAATATTTAGAGCATAAGCTTGCAACATATGTGTATAGCCACTGTAATATGTAAACATCCAGATAAATACTTACAACATACGTCTGAAACAACTTGTAGGACATACAATTGCAACATACGTGTCTAGCCACTACAACATATGTAACATCCAGATAAAACACTTGCAACTTACAACATAATAAGATTGAAACAGATGCTTGCAACATATGTGTGAAACATATGCAGCATCTAGATCAAAATGCTTGTAACATACATCTGAAATAAATGAAATATACGTCTAAAATAAATGCCATTGCGCCACCGTGTCGAGGGCCGCTTGGGCCTCTGCTTCGTGGCCCGCTCATGCTGAGGCCACGCCGAGGCCGCTGCGCCGCCACGCCGGGACGCTCGCCCGCACCGCACCGAGAGAGGGGGAGGGAGAGAAAGCAGAGGTAGGGAGGCACGAGAGAGAAGGGGTGGCGGATATTTTCCAAGGCGCGAACGAACCAGCGAACAACAACGCATGCAGACCGTACAGTACAGGCATGGGCGAGTCGGGTCCCTTCGTCCGGACGGCCTCATCCGGCCTCACTTCGCTGTTGGCCGCTTTGGTAGGGCCAACTGATATCCCTTTCAACTTTCCAAGAACAAGACCTGTGGCGTCCATAGTGCAATTTTTTCTTTTTTAAAAAAAAATCCATGGTGCAAGTCGTCCATACTCAGGGGCGGATCTTAGGGGGGGCTGGGGGGCTCCAGCCCCCCTACAGCTGGTGCATAATGGAAATATGGGGAGGGTGATGGAGAAGAAGAGGTGGAGGAAAGAAGAAAAATGGAGAGAAAGAGAGGAAGAAGAAGAGACCAGCCCCCCGGAGCCCCCCATGAAAGTTCGGCCATTGAAGCTTAGGAAGGAGGCGTTGGACACTGGACAGAGGTTGAAGACGAAGGTCGAGCCAGCTGTAAAGTTTAGCCCCCCCTGGGATTTTGTCCTGGATCCGCCACTGTCCATACTGTAATGCAGTGTTGCAGCAGCAGTGGTCCGTCGATTCATCCAGGAGAGACAACCACATCAACTAAACATAGGAGTCAACTCCTTGCCCAACAGGTACCGTGGGCCTCCAAAAAAATAAAAAAAATCAGATGCAAACCACACAACTTTCTTCAACCTCGGTCCCATGTGCCTGGTCAAGGCGGAGGCGCCAATGCGCGCCTGTGTATCTCACCTGCGGAGGTGCGTGCCTCCATCGACGTCGCTAGGCCGAGACGGCGATGCCCGTTGCTGCGCAAGGTGAGATTCCTCGGTGCCGGGGTTGACGGGTATCGCCGCACCGTTGTTGCCGCCTGACTCGCTCCACTGCCACCGTTGTTGCCCGACTTGCTCCACTGCCACTGTTGCCGCCCTACTCGCTCTACCACCGCTCGATTTGCTCCACCTCTGCCGTGCGACTGGTAGGCAACGAGAGGCCAAAATCATTCTTTATTCGGGAGGAGTCGACTTTGAATCGTAAGTCGACTTTTCTCTCTTCCCCATGATTCGGTTGCTCCAATTGTTGAGTCGATTCATCTGACTTTCACGTCGGGCGATGAGTCGCTTTTTCTTTCCCACTAGAGAAGCCCTAAGACAGGTTGTCATTGTGCAGTGGTGGCCTCTCTGACTCTCTGAGGGTGAAGTAGTCTCACAATCAGGTGCCCCATGCCCACAAGTCCTGTTTCTGTGGCTAGTTAGCTAGTGGCCCTGCTTGGAACACCGATTTTTTTTTGTGTTCTTGCCTTTTTCCTATGAAATTAAATTATTTTTCTAAAATTCTTGCATGATTACTGTGAAGTTCTTTCTTTCCAAACAAGTCCTACTATGTGGTGCTGCATCTAGGGAGGACTGTTTGGTTAGAGACTGCTAGGCAGAGGCAGCTATCTTGATCACAAGCAAGCATTGTGGAGATGTTTGGATGGAGGCACTGACAGAGCTTAGTGAGGGCCATAGTGAGCCATGCCTCCCTAGATCAATTCTTAATAAAGATCTTAGCTACTACTTTGGTTGCTAATAAAATATTAAAAATGTCATCCTCTTCTTGCATTTTACATCATATTGGTGCCCTCTCCATTCATGGCCAAGCTCCGTCCACTGATGTAGGCCTTCTAGGCATTGCCTACTAGTCAAATATATCTTGGTCTCATGTGTCCCAAAATTGAATGTCTGGAGTTGTCTCTGGCCTAGGTAGATATCTGAAGCCTTAATCCAAACAGCCTCTAACAACGTCTATTGTGGACATGTCCTGCGCTATGGTGTCTGCTTTCAGGGATGGTTTCTTATGCCAATCATCCATGAAAATGGATGGATTTCTATGAGCAGTTAAGTGCATGCTTGGAACCTTTGCCAACCTCACCTTGCCTAGTCAATCTTGCCTCGCCTCACTCTGTAAGGCAAGATGTTTACTTTGCATGTTTTGTTCCCTTGCTCTCCTCTTCGTCTCTTCTTCCCACAAATCGTGATTTCATCCATGGGATGAGCACAAATGGGACAAGAAGGCCCTTGATGCAATAAGCGGAAACAATCGATTTGAGTCCAGTGAAGCTTATTTTAGTTGCCAAGAGTTCACTCCACAGGAGACAAGTTGATTCGAGGCAAGAAGCAAGTTGTAGCTAAGTCCAAGTGAGGAAGATCTGGAATGGATATTCAATTTGGTTGTTAAGGAACTCGATTGGGCACCAAGGAACTCACAATCTGCACGGAGAAAGGGTTCCATTTGAGGGCTACGATTTGGGATAGCGTAGTGCTTTAGCCAATCGCTAGTTGTTAGGTCCAGGAGCAGAAGACATGAGAGAGACAACGAAGAGACGAGCGAATGAGATCTTGCTAGTGCTCTCCTCCCCTCCACGTCCAACGAAAACCTTGCCAACTAGGCAATCTTGCCAAACAAATCGAATTTATTTTTAAGGGAGAGGGCGCCTGACAATAGATGCTAAGCAAATAAATTCAAAACTTTTTAAAAATGAAATCAGATGAAGACAAACTATGTCATAATTGTAGAGATTAGCAAGATCAAAACCTTCGTAGTCGACTACTTCGACTACTTTTTTATTCGTAACCGTTTAAGGGCCTAAATATAAGTTCTAACTTTTCAGAATTTGAAATTAATTGGAATTTTCAAATTTTGGCTGATCGCCCAAAACCAAAATTATAGTAATTGATGAGATATAAAACCTTGTAGTTTATTTTTTTCTTTGAGATTATTTAGAGACCAAAATATTGAACACACAATTTATAAAAGTTAAGTTAATAGGATATCCTTCTATACTTGGTCACAACTCACAGGTAAGTATGTGGTGTGACGTGGTGGTAGAGAGACTCCTACGAGGCAAGAGATCGTGGGTTCAATTATTTGAGAATGCAATGTGTGGAATTCGCTTAAAAAAAAGAGATTTGCGATGCCCAATCGTGCAGTAGCTCGTTACTCAAGTAAAGTAAAATTGATATTTTGTCAGGGGCAATTTTGAAATCATCCTTGTAAATCCTTATTCTTACAATCGCGTAGCAATGATTTTCAAACACTGTCAAAATTGATCGCACGCAAAAGAATATTTGTGTCGTAGTATTTGTCCATTCATGTTCTAAGTCTTAACACTCTCCATAGCGAAGACACAATGTGCCAAGTCACGGTGATATATACTCTATGAATCCACAAATAAGTATCGTTTTAGAATGCATCTAGTCAACCATATTCCGAACATCGTTTGCAAATTACTTACTATGCGAGTTTAGATATTTGAAAATGATACGAGTTCATTAATCTCATTGTAGTTTTGTGGTAACAATATACTTTTACCATGATTTGTAAATATGTTACATGAAATTAGCTGTTAAAAATGTGTGTTTCAGGGACCATGAGATGTTGAGACATGCTCTCCATGTGCCAAGGAACTAATAACAGTTTCCTCAACGAGCATTGCCATCGAAATACCCAATCAAATGCAAGTATGAACACGGGTAAATAATGTTTCTTTTTCTTTTTTACGAACGCAAAGGAAGCGCCATAGAAAAAAAGATGGCCGGTCGTGCGGTAGGCGAGATGCACGGCCGCCTTCTTCCTCGCGCCACTGGCTCTCTCCGATGCCCCTCCTCTCCGGCTCCCGTTGCCCCTCCCCTCCGGCGCCCCTCCTCCTCTCCGGCACCCCTCGCCCCCGCCGCTGTTCACCGCCCCGCCGCGGCGCGCTAGGGTTTCACCAGAGCTCCGCGGTCACAACACACATGAATAGCATAGCATATATATCAACGCCAACAAATAAATAAAATATTTTTCTATATTTTAGGTGCCTGATTTTTTTATTGTTCAGACAACATGTATTTTTGAAATTATTTGACTATAGAAAAAAATAAATTATCTTTTGTCAATTGTTCTTTTAATTATACTAGTTGGTTGTTTAAAATTATTATTTAAAAATTCAGCCATTTGAAATATAGCAACTCCCTAGATAATGCTTAAAAGATGCGTTCAGATCCATGGTGGCATGCATACGCTGTCCGAAAGTAGTATTGATATTAAGTTCAAATTAGAACTGAATATCAAAACTCGGCAACACAACATCACCTACTCCTAAGTCCTAATAATTACCCAGAATAGTTGCAACTATTTTTAAAAAAACATAAAAAATGCACGATGACCTCTGGAGGCTGCAGTTCGATTTGGTGCTATCAGTAATATCAGAAGATAGTAATTCCAACATGAACAGGCCATCGACGAGCTTGTACTAGCTAGCTAGCTGCTCTGCTGCAGCCTGCGCGCGGAGGCAGCCCTCATCCCGCAGCTCAGCTGGCACGTCGAGTCGACGACGGCGTCCTTCCTGCACGGTGACCCCGCCCACGCGGCACAAGCAGGCGTGCTGCACCAGCAGGTCCAGTCCGCGGAGCGCGTCCATGAGGCGCGCGGGGGCGTGGCGCGCTCCGCCTCCTGCCCTGCGGCTGACGAGCCAGGCGACGAGGCCGCGGCAGCGTGGTCATCCACCACGAAGGGGTTCGCCCTCCGCATCGCGGCCCGCGTGGCCTCCTGTCAGCAACCTCCCCAGTCCGGTGCAGACTACCAATCAAGATGGAGGGAAGGAGCCGCCTGGAGATCGGCCCACAAGTCGGCATCCCAAGAAGCTGAACACTCGCTACTACGGAGAGCTGTGGGCCTAAAGGCACGCCTGCGTGCGTGAAGGGGGCATCACCCTTGTACGTTTAAGAGAGCCGAGAGTCAGAGAAGGGAGATACGATTTGACGTAACAGAAACTTTGTTCCTAAACTAAAACACTCGTCCGCCATACCTACTGTTCTTCTTCCTCGTGAGCTTTCTTCTTCTCCAATCCTACATCCGATCTCCTACCCTCAACTCCTTCCCTTACAAGTGGTATCAGAGACACCGTTCCTTGGCCAATCCTTTGTCAGATTCGCTGAATCCCATCGGTTGCTTGAAACCCACCGGATCTGGTTAGTCTAACCTCGATCCAAGTCTGTGAGCTACAGCTTTGTGTTGAGGATTCCGTAATTCCAATCCAGGGTTCGCAATTTGTGGTGCGTTCTATCGATCTGGATCCCGCCTCCGTCGCCTACCACGAGCACTTCACCCGCTTGCAACGCCGCCGCGGAGCCATGAGTCCGGAGACGAAGCAGCTGCTCGAGGAGCTCGACAAGCGTTTCGCCGCCCAGGACAAGCGGTTCGATGGTCTTGAGCGCAAGCTTGTCGCCATCGCAACCTCTTCAACCACCCGCCTCGACGCGTTCGAGTCCGCCACCAGGGTGTTCGACGAATGGCGCACCAGCATGGAGGGCATGGTGGATGACCTGCGGATTGAGTTGAACAAGCTCGTGACCCTGAAGCTCGAAGTGGGGAAGATTTCCAAGTACTGGGAGCATTCAATGGTGGATGCTTTGTCGGCAACCCCAGGCGTGTTCGTGCTTGCACCGCCTCCCAAGTCAGCATCGGCGCCCGCGTCTCTAAGCACCGTCATCCACGACACCAAGCTGGTCATCTCCCCCACCTTCAAGTCCGCTGTTCACGACAAATTGAAGTCCGCCGTCCATGGCGACTTCTAGGTTGCCGAGCGCGCCTCTGCTGGAGTCACAACCGAACCGCCCATGGGCACCGCTTCGACAACTGGACCCGGGAGGGTGATTTCAGAGTGGTAACCACTTTGATTCCACCCCCAGCAAGGGTACGTTGCCTTGCCGTCCTCCTTCCCCTCTTCCGCTACCGTGTTGTCCACCGCGTCCACCTCCACCACACCCACCACAGCCAGACCCGGGCAGTCGTTGGGAATCGAGTCATCGGGTGGTTCTGGGGGCGGCCATACCGGCAAGCTGCCTAAGTTCAATTTTCCCAGAGGGAGACCACCCAAAGCTCTGGACCAAACAAGCTGTTCATTATTTTGAGTTGTATCACGTTGAGTCAGCTGTTTGGGTTCAGGTTGCCACTATGCACTTCCACGGCACTGCCAAACGTTGGTTGTCGTCTGTGGAAGATCAGCTCGAATCAATCACTTGGTCTGACTTTTGTTCCCAGATGCTTACACGCTTTGCCTGAGACGAGCATGAACTCCTTCTTCGCCGTCTCTTCCAAATTCGCCAATCTGGGTCCATGTCCGAATACATTGATCAGTTTGTTGCTCTTGTTGATGACCTCAAAGCCTATAACAAACACCCTGACCCACTCTACTATACCCAACGTTTCATAGATGGCTTGCGTGATGATATTAAGGCTGTAATTCTTGTTCAGCGTCCTTCCACACTCGATACTGCTTGTGCTCTTGCTCAGTTGCAGGAGGAAGCGATGGCGGCTACGAAACGGCCATATCGGCGCATGGATGCGTTCCCGGCCAACAAGCCGGCGTGGACGGCCGCACTGCCGTTGCCTCCACCTCCACCGAAGCTGGCTATTGCTGACGCGCCTCGCCCCAACGACACACCAGTAGCGTCGGCTGAAGAAAAGTTCAGAGCCCTTCGTGCTTCTCGTCGGGCATGGGGACTCTGCATCAGGTGCGGAGCCAAATGGAGTTGTGAACACAAGTGCTCGGAGGTGGTGCAGTTACATCTTGTGCAGGAATTGCTTGATATGTTTCCTGAGTCTGATGACAATGATGCTTCGGGTCCGAGCTCGCCAACAGCCTCTCAGATAATGATGCATCTGTTTGTGGCCGCGGTGTCTAGTAATACGGCCCCCAAGACCCTATGCTTGTCTAGTGAGATTCAAGGGAATTCTATTTCAATTCTAGTTGACTCTGGCAGTTCACATACTTTTCTCAGCAAGCAGTTAGCTACATCTTTGTCTGATATCCAGCTTCTTAGTCCAGCTATTCAAGTGCAAGTGGCCAATGGAGCTGTTCTTTAGTGTTCTTCTCATATTCCTAATGCCTCTTGGTCAGTTCAAGGTCACACCTTCACAACTGATCTCAAGCTATTGGAACTGTCACCATACGATATGATTCTCGGGCTGGACTGGTTATCTAGTTTTAGTCCCATGCAAGTTCATTGGGCTCAGAAGTGGTTGGCTATTCCATATGAGGGGGCTACTGCAGACCTTCCAGTGGGTGCTATTGTGCAGTTGTGCCTAGTTCAGGAGTCTGATATGTCACCTCCTGATAGCTCGGTGCCCCAAGCTGTGCAAGCATTGGTTGCTGAATTTGCTTCATTATTTGAACCAATCACTGGGCTACCTCCTAACCGTGCTTGTGATCACTCTATACCACTGATCCCGGGTGCTCAGCCGGTTTTCGTCCGTCCGTATCGCTATGCCCTGGTGTTGAAGTCCGAAATTGAAAAACAAGTTCGGATATGCTACAACAGGGGATTATTCAGAAAAGTAACAGTGATTTTGCTTCGCCTGTGCTGTTGGTGAAAAATAAAGATCACAGTTGGCGATTTTGTGTTGATTATCGCCAACTCAATCACGGCCAAAGGGAAGTATCATGTGCCCATAATTGAAGAATTACTCGATGAGCTCTCTGGTGCAGCCTTCTTCACTACTTTAGATCTGCAAGCTGGTTTTCATCAGATCAGGATGAAGGATGGGGAGGAATTCAAAACTGCGTTCTAGACGCATTTTGGGCAGTTTGAGTTTCGTGTCATGTCATTTGGATTAACAGGAGCTCCAGGTACCTTTCAGGACGCCATGAACACTACATTGAGCCCGTACCTTCGTAAGTTTGTATTGGTCTTCTTCGATGATATATTGATCTACAGTCGTACTCTGGAAGACCATTTACAACACCTACGCTGTGTCTTTGAGTTACTCTCCCAAGGCCAATGGAAGCTCAAGATGTCAAGTGCTCGTCTGCCTAGACGAAGATCGCTTACCTCAGACACATTATTAGTGCTGCTGGTGTGGAAACAGATCCTGCTAAGCTTGCATCTATTGCTCAGTGGCCCACACCTACTTCTGTTAAAGAGCTTCGATCCGTCTTGGGGCTTGCGGGCTACTACCGCTGTGTTTGTTCGTCATTTTGGGCTCATCTCGAAACCCCTGACCACATTGTTAAAGAAGCATTCTTTGTTTATCTAGACGCCGGAACACTCTGCTGCATTTCAGGCCCTGAAATCGGCATTTTGTCAGTCTCCAGTTCTAGCTCTTCCGAACTTCGCCAAGCCATTCACTATTGAAACTGACGCCTCTGATTTCGGGATTGGTGTGGTGCTTATGCAGGATGGTCATCCCTTGGCCTATTTCAGTAAAGCTCTCGGTCCTAAATTTAAGGAGTACATGGCCATACTCATAGCTGTCCAGAATTGGCGTTCCTACTTACAATTCCAAGAGTTCGTCATATTAACTGATCAGAAGAGTTTGACCCAGCTGTCTGATCAACGCCTTCACACGCACCGGCAGCAACGAGTTTTCTCTAAATTGCTTGGCTTACAATACCGCATCGTGTACCGTCCTGGAGCAGACAACCGAGCAGCGGATGCCTTGTCCTGCTTTCCTTCCACTTCAGCAACCTGTGCAGCGGTTACATCCTTGGTGCCTACTTGGGTTCAGTCAGTGCTGGCCAGTTACAACAATGATGATTTTGCCAAAGAATTATTGACCAAGCTGGCACTCAACTCTGATGCTGTGCCCAATTACTCACTCCAGTCTGGCCTCCTGCGCTACCGCTCACATATTTGGATTGGCAACAACACCCCTCTACAGCAGCGTCTCATTTCTGAGTTTCATTGTAGCTCTTGGGGCGGTCATTCTGGCGTACCGGTTACATACATGCCCTACCGGAATCCGCTTCTTTGCCGAGTGCCGGAGGCTTTGCCGAGTGTCAAAAAAAAAACACTCGGCAAAGGCTTCTTTGCCGAGTGTCAAAGTAAAACACTCGGCAAAGTAATTTTTCAAACCACGTTTTGGTGCCCTAAACGAATTCAAATAAAAAAGTTTTCAACTACAAAGTTTCATAACTTCTCATGATCTACAAACTTTATATTGGTCATTTCTTCATTCGACAAAGTAATAATTACGTTGTTCACAAAATCTATATCATGTAGTTTCATGAAACTACAATAGAGATATATAAGATTTGTGAACAATGTTAGCACCACAATCTCGGATGGAAAAACTTACTAAATGAAGTTTGTAGATCTCGAAAGGTTATGAAACATTGTAGTTGACCACTTTTCAATTTGAATTTATCTTGTCATGCAAAACTATGTTTGAAATTTAAAATTTTAAAATTCGAATTTTTCAAAAGGCCTCAGATGGAAAAACTTCCTAAATGAAGTTTGTAGATCTCGAAAAGTTATGAAACATTGTAGTTAACCACTTTTTCATTTGAATTTATCTTGTCATGCAAAACTACGTTTGAAATTCAAAATTTTAAAATTTGATTTTTTCAAAAGACCTCGGATGAAAAAACTTTCTAAATGAAGTTTGTAGATCTCGAAAAGTTATGAAACATTGTAGTTGACCACTTTTTCATTTGAATTCATCTTGTCATGCAAAACTACGTTTGAAATTCAAAATTTTAAAATTCAAATTTTTCAAAAGACCTCGGATGGAAAAACTTTCTATATGAAAAATGTAGAGCTCGAATATGAAACTTTGTAGCTGACAACCTTTTGATTTGAATTCGTTTAGGGCCTCAAACAATCAATTTTCACTTGGTTTAGTATAATATTTGAGTAACCGAAACGGCATATAGACACATGTGAGTGTGTAATGCAGGTGGCAGAGAAGGTATCGCGTGAGGGAGAGGTCACGAGTTCGAATCCCGCTGACCGCGTAGCCGCGAATTTTGCGTGAAAAATGCCGCGACTTGCGACTTCGACGGAGACGGGCGGGCGCTGGCCAGTGGGCCCCTCTCCCGATTAAAAAAAATTTCAGGTTTTTTTTTGCATTTTTTTATTTTGCGCTTTGCCGAGCGCCCGATAAACGGCTCTCGGCAAAGAAGGCTTTGTCGATCGGATTTTCGCCGAGGGCGCTTTGCTGAGAGCTGCGCTCAGCAAAGGCTTTGCCGAGGGCCTTAGAGGCTTTGCCGAGAGCCTGGGGCACTCGGCAAAGCCGCTGTGTCCGGTAGTGATGAGGCTGAAGCAGTGTTTTGCTTGGCGAGGCATGAAGACAACCGTCCAGGATTTTGTCTAGTTGTGCTCTATCTGTCAGCAGTCGAAGTACGATCGCTCGAGGTCACCAGGTATGCTTCAGCCATTACCTGTTCCCGAGTCGGCCTGGCAAGTCATTTCCTTGGATTTCATCGAGGGTCTCCCTATGTCCAACTCCATGAACAGTATCTTGGTTGTTGTTGACCTGCTCACTAAGTACGACCATTTTATCCCTCTTCGCCATCCTTTTCACGGCTGCTGGTGTGGCTAAATCCTTCTTCCACATGGTTTATCGCCTCCATGGTCTACCCATTTCCATAGTTTCTGCTCGGGATCGTATATTTACCAACCATTTCTGGTCTGAACTATTCAAGCTGGCCGATGTTAAACTGTGTCGCAGTTCAGCTTATCACCCTCAGTCGGACGGTCAGACCGAGCGACTCAATCAATGTCTGGAGACTTACCTGCGATGCTATGTTCACGCCTGCCTGAGCAAATGGAGTCAATGGCTATCTTCAGCTGAATTCTGGTATAATACTTGTGCTCACTTAGCTATTGGTCGTTCCCCCTTTGAAGCCTTGTATGGATATCCCCCTCGTATGCTGGCAGTTGATCCTACTGCCACATCTCATCGAGAGGTCTCTGCCTAGACTTCAGACCGTCACTAGATGGATCAGGTGCTGCAGCAGCATTTGCAACGCGCCAAGCATCATATGAAAAAGCAAGCCGACCAACTGCGATCTGAGCGCAGTTTTGAGGTTAGCGATCTGGTCTTTCTAAAGTTGCAAAAATATGTACAGACCTCGCTGGCTCCCAGGTCGCACCAAAAGTTGGCTTTCCGGTTCTTTGGGTCCTTCCGCATTCTGGCTCGTATTGGAACCGTGGTATACAAGCTCGAGCTACAAGCACATTCATCTATACATCCAGTGTTCCACGTTTTCGTAACTTAAGAAGGCTGTGGGTGCTAATCACCAGGTAATTCCTACCCTTCCGACTGACTTTGCTTTGCATTTGGCTCCAGAGAAAATTCTTCAGATTCGTTCGGTGCTATGTGGTACTGCATCGATTCCTCAAGTGTCGGTCAAGTGGAACAATCTGCCAGCTGATCTTGCTACATGGGAAGATTACGAAGCAGTCCATCAGGAGTTCCCACGCGCCACTGCTTGGGCAAGCAGTGCCTCAAGAGGGGGGGGGGGGGGGGGGGGGGGGGGTTGGGGTGTTAGGAGCCTCCCCAGTCCGGTGCAGGCTACCAATCAAGATGAAGGGAAGGAGCCGCCTGGAGATCGGCCCACAAGTCGGCGGCCTAAGAAGCTGAACACTCGCTACTACGGAGAGCAGTGGGCCTAAAGGCCGCGCCTGCGTGCGTGAAGTGGGCATCGCCTTTGTACGTTTAAGAGAGCCGAGAGCCAGAGAAGGGAGATACAATTTGTCATAACAGAAACTCTGTTCCTAAACTAAAGCACTCGTCTGCCGTACCTACTGTTCTTCTTCCTCGTGAGCTTTCTTCTTCTCCAATCCTACCTCCGATCTCCTACCCCCCAACTCCTTCCCTTACACCTCCATCTGGAGCTCGTCCACGCGGGCGCGCAGCTCGGTGATGTAGGCCGTGGCGTCGGCGAGGAGGGACGCCTTGTCCATCCGGGTCATGGTAGGCACGGCGGTGGAGCTGTCCCACCAGTGCCGCTCGGCTTCCACGTGGCTGACAGCAGGGCCGGTGCTAGGCCCAGCAGACTTCCGGCGCCGCCACTTCGTCATCGCAGCCGCAGCAGCTGATGGGTTCCTGGACAGGTCAGTGGAGCCCACGGGCCACGGCGGCGCCCCACGCGGCTCCATGTTCCTGGCGCTGGTCCTCTCTGTTGTCGTCGTTGTCCATCAGCCATCGCTCCGGAACCTTTCTGTAGGGGAACTCGAGCACCAGGTCGACGCCGTCGGCCGCAGAGAAAGAGGATGGGGAGGGTGGCCTGCTGAAGGAGGTGGGTCGGGCTGGCATGCTCATCCATGGCAGACAACAGGAGAATGATACTGTGTACGTATGCTGTGTACTGTAGAGAATGGCGACACTCCCCTGAACAGGCATACTTATAAATCTATGGCTAAAAATGGCAGTTCTGGACTTCTGGTTAAGTCCTTTTAATTAATATGGCTAAAAATGGCTAGTAGCTTTGAAAGACATGCATAAATCTCAATGGTGGACTAACCAAGACACGCGTACCACCGGGAAGAATTTTTTCTCCATCTAAATTTGGAGAGATATACAAAGTACCGCCACAGCTTATTAGTACTCACTCCCTCCAGCAACGTAAAAAACCCTAATTTTCTGGCCAAAAAAATCTGTAAAACTAGATTTTTGACATTTAAGTTCTTTTGCAATATATTGGAAACTGCTACAAGATCAACGTATATAATCTCAGAATTGCATTGGCTGATCTATCGATTTGCCTTTTTTATATACTAAATCTATGTATGTACAATTTGACTAATTGATGATGGTCAAAGTTTTTATGTTTAGCCTTACCTTTTCAAATTGAAATGCGTTGATGGACAAAAAATAGTGCAAGTTTGGTATGTTTGTGTGGAATGTAACACCATAATTTGGTGATAAGGAGCATTATTACCCTTCTCATCATATGGGAAGTTTTGGAAGGAACGACATGCAAGAGTCTTCACGAAGCGAGAAACAAGCCTGCTATCTCTTTTTGCACAAATCGGCTCCAGCACGCGGGAGCAAAAAACTTAGCAATCCTCAGAGCAATCACCTTTTTGTTTCATTTTTCTACACGTTTAAATGGGTTCTTTGTTTTTTTTTAACTCTTCTCTATCAATGAAATAGGCGCACACTCTCATGTCCATTGGTTAAAAAATGAAGTCTCTTATTAGAGCAACCACAATACGTTCTAAAAGTAGTCCATATGCACTAAAATATTACCTACAAACTGCTTGAACCATTATGGAACTAAGATACCAATACGCTCCTTGCAACCAAGGTTGTTTCAGTTGCTGTTCTATTTTTTTTTTCGAAAGATCCGTTACCGGCTTTCATTGATAAGAGAAGAGCAGTGCTAGTACAGTCCGTGGCGCAAGGAGCGTCCATTTTTGCATGGTTTCACAATCCAGTGAAGACCACACCACCCCTACAGTTCATAAGCTAAATTACATAACACTTGTAACAACTATTCCTAAGAAAAATAATCATCTAAACTGTATGCCCAATTGGCGCCCCTCCTGGATGCAGCACCGTTTCTAGACCTCTGTTCCCAGCACTTATCCACACCTTAGCCTCATCCTGAATTGCACTGAAGACTTGTTCAGGAGTTCTGTTGATCTTGTTGAAAACACGGTTGTTTCTTTCTTTCCAAATTTCCCAGACGGTTAGCATGATCATTGACCGTACACCGTCTCTAGTACTTCTTTGACCGCTGCTGCCCATGTCGACAAACCACTATCCCAAGTCATTAGCCTGGCCCCAATTTGCTAGCCGCAGTTCCCCTGTCATGATCCACGTGCCAACCTTTTCCCAAATGATTCTAGAGAAGCAACATTCGTGAAAAAGATGTAAGACTGTCTTTAGGTTTCTTATGCACAGCGGACAGAAATATTCATTTGACCATCCCCGAATCTGTAGGCGCGCAGCTGTCCAGATTCTATTATGTAACATCAACCAAGTGAAGAACCGGCATTTCGGTGGTGCTTTCGTCGTCCAGGTGATCTCAGCTAACATAGATGTAGTCATTCCAATGAATTGTAGTTTATATGCCAATCTCGCTGTGTACTGACCATCACAGGTATGGAGCCAAATGATTTTGTCCTCCTGGAATAAAAAAACATTACTTTTTATTCCTCTCCCTTGGTTCCTGCAACCAACGCTGTTATCATTCTTGCCGGCCCTCCTCATCTGGCACTGGCACGCGAGACTATCGCGTAGACTGTCCATGTAGCCAGCGAGGTTGCCGCCTCAGCTGTCCATGTGGCTCACGAGGCCGCCTGGGCTATTATGCGGCCCGCGAGGTCACCGCCCAAGCCATCCGTGCCGCCCGCAAGGTCATTGCCCTGGTCGTCCACCTATCTCCATGCCGTGCATGAGGGGTTCACCGGATTTGGTCGGGGAAGAGGGATGCGGGCGGAGAAAGAAGTTTGAATCCCATTCAGGAAGGAAAAGGCCGATTTGGTGGCAGCGAGTTCGATTCGAGATGGCAGTTAATCCGATCTGGGCAGAGAAGAGTCGAGCAAAGCGGTGGTACGGAGGGAGACATGAGTTGAGGCACCAAGGCGGGTGGTGTGACGGGCAGAGACAAGAAGTCAGGGCAAATACAAGGGGACGTGGACAGTTAGACATCATCTTGTGCTTTTTTATTGTCACTTGGCCAGGGGCGGACGTACGTGCAAGTATCGGTGTCAGCTGCACCCGACGACTTCCTAAGAGCACGTGTACATGTATAAATTTTCACCGTGCTCGACCCCGTTAAAAAAATGCTGACCCCAGTGACACTCGAGTGAGGGCAGTCCTAATGAAAGAGATGCAAAAAAGTACAGACGAACCCATAGTTTCTATGAGTAATAATTATTTTCTCTTTCTCCTCCCAACTCTATCTTCTTCCTCCAATGAGAATGCGACACGAGCTCCCTAAAAACTGGTGGTTTCTTCCCAATGATGATTTCATGGTTTCTTGGTGCATTGGGTCAAGAGTAGACCTGATTTCTTCATGAAGAAACAATTTCTATGATTTTTGCTCTCTTTCTTCATTAATTACGTTGCCATGTCAGCATTTTGCCTACGTGGCAAGTCATTTAATGAGGATAGAAACCATCATCAATGCACCATTGGGACTGCCCTGACTCGTTGGTCATCAGCCCACGGCAGTCAATAGCCCAGCAGCAGTCCAATTAAATTCTCCTAAAAGGCCAGCAGCGCACTGCCCACATGGCTATACGTATATGATTATAGTATTATACGAACATTTAGCCGCCGGCTTGCCAGTTGCCAAATCGATTCATCTCCCTCCGTAGAGTCGTAGACTGTCATCCACTCATCCATCGATCAAACTTCCGCCGTTCTGCCGTTCCGTTCCATCCGAGCCAAATCGATTCATCTCGTCGACAACTCGTGAACTCGACATCGCCCATCGCTGCTAGATCGTCCTCGCAGACTGAGGCAGATCGTCTCTGCCCTCCAGCAAACATGGCGCGTAAGTAAATTAGAGATGAATCTACTTGCATTCCCTAATTGTATTCAACATTTATTTGCGCTTTAAAGTTTATTGATTGATTCTAAATAATTTTATAGGCAATCAAAGCACGATGGATCGTTTTTTGAAAAGGAAATTGACCCCGGCAAGTGATAATGACGGAGGCACCTCAGGAGATGTACTGGAGAATATTGATGGAGGAACAGGAACTTCAATAAGAGATGCAAATGCAACAAACACCAATAATATAGTTCAACGTCCTTTAAGGATCTCACGACATGAGGTAAATTTTGACGAGCTTCGTATGATCCGGCGGATAAGGAAAATTTCAGATTACACTGGTGGAAAGGATTTTCTCAGCAGTGAAAATAGTGAAAACGGACTTGCGAAACCGAATCGGCGATGGATTTATAAATTATTGTGTCGTTTCTTTCGTTGAGCAAGAGTTTCTTCATGCAATTCTAAATGATGATATCATAGTTCGTTTCCAGAATATGGCTGATCGTACTCGCAAGGTGAAATTATAAGAGGTAACCACTATTGTAAATAGTTTTTTTGCTCAAATTATGTTATCGTTACATTTGTCCATGTATGAGTGCTTGCTATTTGCAATATATATACATATTTATGTACGGTGTTAGATTATTGTCAACTATAGTTATCAGCTTATGGCTCTGAGTCTAGACCGACCCCGGCGATGATTTTTCCTAGATTCGCCACTGCACTTGGCCCATATGTACAGTCTATTTGGGCCTCTGTCATTATACCAATATAAGTAGCTATAAACTACTCAGGATTACGTGTCCAAATATATTAGGATGGAAAAGAAAGGGTACATCAGGATGGGAATGTCGTTCTCGGAGTGGAGCAGATCATCTACATCCATAGTTGATTGAATGCATCTGGACACACATATGTCCGCACTCAAGGAATCTTTGCTGCACCGGTGAAAAGCTAAAACATCAGTCAAAGTAGGGCTTTGTTTAGATCAAAAACATTTCACGAAAAACTACAGTAGTAAATCTTGCGGCACATGCATGGAGTATTAAATGTAGATGAAAAAACTAATTACACAGTTTGGTTGGAAATCGTGAGATGAACGTTTTGAGCCTAATTAGTCCGTGATTTGACACTAAAGTGCTACAGTAACAAATGTGCTAATGACAGATTAATTAGGCTTAATAAATGCGTCTAAACCAGGCTTAGTTTTTTTTATTAGTATCTGAAAACCCGTTCCGACATCGCACAAAACATTTGATGTGACATTTTCATCAAAAACTTTTCGCATCTAAACCAGGCCTAGGACAGAGTTTGAAACGGGTGTACGTAACCAATACTAGGCGCCACTATAACAGTGCTAGTCTAGACTCTAGAGTACCACATGCTTTGGTAGGGCAATAGGGGACGGGTCCCGTGCTTGGTGAGGCCGTGATCTCAGTGAGAGTTTCATAAGAATTTCATTTGTATTTAATAGCTTGCCACATATGTATTTTTTTTATGATATAACAATATTTTGATGAAGAAAGAGAAGAAATGAATTTCATAAGGATAAAATTCTCTTAGCACGATTACCAACTATCTGTGGGCCTTAAAATTAAATGTCGATGAAACTGAGACTGGCCTTACCATTCGATGGGGCTGGTGGCCGGTCCCAGGAGTCGTTACTAGCTCTCCAGGACCTCGCTAGAGTTACGAGGGGCCGAGGTCCAACTCAAGGACCTGGCACTGGCAGTGCGGTTGCCGGGCTGCCCACGAGGTGGAGAAAGACGTCGAGCCATAGATGTCCAAATGGGCTAGTTGTAGTTGTGTTTGGATGGGTGCAGCTCGATAGCAAGTGCCATGCTTGGGCCACTATCCTTGTGCGTCTCCAATGATTCTCAAATAGCTAGTCTAAAAAGATTTTCATTGGCTATCAAGAAGAAAGATGAAATAGCTAGCGACTCCCAAATATCTAGTCTAGCACGATCTCCTAGAAACAACACCTCTCTCACAGTTCATCACCCTGTTCGTTTGAGCTATTCAGCGGAATCAGCAGTCATCCAGTAGTGTTTTTCTCTCACAACAAACCAGCGAACAATACTTTCAGCCATAATAAACCAACGAAACGAACAGGCTGCATATAACTCTCCACTATAGTGTTCATTTTATTATTATTTCTATGCCTCATCTAGCTAGCTATTTGTAAATTACCATTGCGGACGCCCTTAGTACGGGGTACCCACACTACTGCATTAATGTGATGTTTGGTTGGTTCAACAGTAACGCAAATGTAAATGAAATTAGTTCAATCGTTGTATCTCCCATTGGTAACGTCCACAGCTTTAAGACATCTCATAAGAGTTTACAAAGACGAGTAATTCTGCTTTCTATAGGTGGGCGACTCACTAGCCTCTATGAAATCATCTCTATTAATGGGAATAGTAGAGGTGGGGGCGTTTGCCAGCTTTTGGAAACCAAATAAAAAAGACCCCCGCTAGCCCACCGAGCCTGCTCAACGGCAGTAGCTCCCACCACGTCGTCCATGCCTCACGCCGCCATTGTACGCCACCGGACTAGCCCCTCCACCATATCTATATAGAAGGGAGAGGGAGAGGGAGTAGATTGTGTTGTGGATCGGGATGTCGAGGTAAAAAGAGGAGTATCAGAAATCACTTGGATCCATTAGAGTCTGTCGTGGTCAACATCCTCCTCGACAAATCCGGTCGGTGTTTCGTATCCCGCACGCTCCTTGATGGATCCGGTCGTGGGCGTCGCCGAAGGAGCGCCTAGGCTGCGCATCGCCCACTGGACTAGTGCCTAGGGTCACACGCCGCCGTCGAAGGAGAGCCTAGGCTATGCACCGCCTCTAGAGCAGCGACCGTGTTGGGGTGGGTGGGGAGCAACAGCTAGGTTGGAGTGGAAGGGGGTCGACGAACATAAAGAGAAGATCGAGGGACATAGGGATCACATCTAGAGGAGAGAAGAGGAGGCGACACATCAAGAGAAGAGAATAGGAGGTGACTATTGGTGATGAGGACATCGCCACGCTGGACACACCGACGCTATGGTCTTCCCTAAGTTGCAATTCGTCCCCAACTCAGCTGCCACGTCACCCTCGGATTCAGCAGACACGTCGTCATTGTTTCGGTCATAACTCTCTCATACGACATCGAAACGGGGCGTTCTTGGATGCGTTGGAAAGGGGACGACGACGCCATCGTTTTGGATCTGGTCCCAGCTCCAGAAGGTCTGTGGATCATTCTGTGTGACCACGGCAAGGTGCTGCGTCACCTATTTGGGCCAACTTGGCCATGTATCGTGTCGGGCCTTAAGCCCAAGTTGTGGGCGCCCAACCCCTGGCCGTCCTCAACCCTAGGTCGAGTCTTAGACTATAAAAACAGCCGCCACCGCTGCTAGATAATTGGGTTTTGTTTAGAGTTTAGTTTTCCATCGAGAAACTGAATCGTTCATTGTAACTGTGGTGACAAATCCTTTTACAGTGATCCAGGGCCCCTGTTCTTGATCTCCTCCACTGTGTCGATTAGTCCTTTGAAACCGAGTTCTTGAACCCTCAATTGATATTCGCATCATTCATAATTGCAATTTCAGATTGCGTGTTTTACCTTCTTGCTTGTGTTCTTCGATTCGCTTGCAGGAAAAGCCTTCTTGGCGAGGTCAATCAAGTTGTGCTTGGTTGATAACCAACGGAGCAGTGGTGTAACGGTTGCAGGGTTCGAATCGTGTCTGATTTGAAGCCGGATCGCCAACGTCGAGATCTCCACAAGTCGAACTTACCGGTTACCTCTCGGAAGATCGGGCCTGTATCTCATCAATTGGTGAGGGGAGAAATGAGATAGGCCGAGGGTTAGGACTTTTAGAGGGCTTTTTATGTGCAGATAAAGTATTGGGTTGGGCTAACTTTTGGAAATATTGGATCTTTCTTTTTCATAGGTGGGTTGTTTAGGTGCTTGCCTCTGCAAATCCGCATTAGCCTGGGCTGGTTTGGAGATGCGCTGGGCATTCATTTAAATTTTAGAGGTGGCCTGCTTATAGGCGTCAGCCTCTGAAAATACTAAGAGCATTTACAAGCGTGGTGATGTATATGACCTTCTCTAAAAATAAATTCAGTTGTCTACTAAAATTATTTCGTAGTAGTGTGCCCCGAGCATTATTGGCCAACTCTTTGGATTACCTAAAATAGTCGCACAAGGACTATGAGAGCGTATTGAAGTTGTTAGTGACAATACTTATTATTTTACACAAACAGTTGTATTGAATTTGCCATTGACTCCCATTGTTTTCGTACAGCGCATACATGATGTATGCCGAGGATCCCGAATCCGTCGACTTAAGAAGTGGGTAGAACAAGAAAAAGTATGGCCATAATATAACCGTCAAGCGTAACTTCCCGGTACGTATCAAGTCATATGTGGTACAAGTTAAATAACAATGCATGCTCTTTATATATTTTAATTGATTATGTATTATATTGTGCATGTGAATTCTACTGTTGCAAGTACCTCAGAGAGTCCAAGAAATACATCATTAGCTACAGGGTGCTAGTGAATTCACAAAGTGGTGGGAAAAGAGACGAATCGACGAGTAGTGCTTCGTCCTGCACAAATGTGTGCATCAAAATGGAGCGTACTTCAACCACGAGAGCGAGCTCGCGTGGGAGAAGTACAAGAAGATCAGAAACTAGGATAAGATGCACTTAGGGGATTACAAGATTGCTGATCTTGATTAGAATGTAGCGGACTCTGAAATATTTGAACTCCTACATATCTATATAATATGTAACTTATTCATGCTACGACGATAATGAGACACGAATATGATATATGTGTGTGTTTTCTGCATGCGTATTGTCTTGGTTCTCAGTATATAAATCTGTGTCTATGTTTAAATTGTGAAAATAGAATTCAAATAAAATGGCGGAAAATGATTTTTTTTGGATATAGAAAGCAGTTAACGGAGGCGGGTGCCTTAAATAAGACCGCCTATGTTAATCCATTAATAGAGACGGGCTCCTTCTGCCGACCGTCTCCGTTAAGAATTTTAACACAGGTGGTCGTCAGGGCTGTATACGTTAACTGGATTAATAGAGGCAGTCATGGCGCCCACCTCCATATATAAAGCACGATTAACGCAGACGTTGGATTGGATGCGGATGCCCTATCCGCCTCTGTTAACCTATTTTGATCGCCTCCGATAACTTGTATAGTAGTAGTGTTATTTTTGTCTCTTTTTTTTCCTTATCAAACATGCTTGTTTCTTGATTTGAGATATGGCATGAGTTTGACATGATGAAACCTATTTAAAGACTCATCAAACTCATTGATTATTTAATTGTATTGTCATCCAACCACTAAAACTACTGAGGAGTCCGGAGCTACAAAACATTATTGTTTCTTCCCGCTCCTCCGCAAAAGCTTGACACGAATTAACGTGAAACTTCCTTTGGAGTCAATTTTTCCAAACATTTTTCAAAACGGTCTGAGCTTCAACATGAGAGGAGCCGGAGCCAAGCTAAACTGACCTAATGTTTTCCAGCTCCTCCGCAAAAGCTTGACACAAATTAATGTGAAACTGCCTTTGGAGTCAGTTTTTTCAAACATTTTTTCAAAACGGTCTGAGCTTCAACAGTTCAACAGAGAAGATATTCTACGCGAGGAGCTGGAGCCAAGCTAAACTGACCTTAAACTATACTTTTTTTTAGGAGAACCTTAACTATACTCAGGCCCTGTTTAGTTTCCACTTCCCACCCAAAAACTTTCACCTCGTCACATCGAATATTTGTGCACATACATAGAGCATTAAATGTAGATAAAAAACTAATTGCATAGTTTGCATGGAAACCGCGAGACGAATTTATTAAGCCTAATTAATCCGTCATTAGCATATCCGTCTCGCGGTTTCCAGACGAGTCATGTAATTATTTTTTTTATTAGTATCCAAACACCTCTTCCGATATCCCATGAAACATCCGATGTAGCACCAGAAACTTTTCGCCCAGCCTCAACCGACCTAGACGGTCTCCAAGCATGTCTCCAAAGTCCATGCCGTGCCAAAGTCGTGTGCCTTCTCGAGTGTTCAGCTGGTGAACAGTAGAGAGTGGCATTTTCCCCCAATCTCTGGTTCTCTCTCCTCTGGGAGTCTCGATCCAGGAGTTTTGGGTGGGAGATCTGCAGGTGCCCATCCATCCGGTGTGCGCTGCTAACTGGGTAAAGCTTTTGTCTCGCGTTTCTGTTGTGTTTATCTCTCTTCCCTCAGCTAGCATCTGGTAGTTGGCACACTACCAGATGATATAGCTTTGGAGCTTTTTCCAACACATGGCAAAGAAATAGACTCCATCTCTAAAAAACGGAAGACGGATGAGGGTTTATTTAAAAAAAATAATTTAGAGGAGGTGGGAAATACCATGGACATTGGTGAGGATCCTTGGGCCCTAGTGCCATTCACAAGAGGAACTACTGCTTCAGTAACGTTGGGTGCAAATGAGGTTTCTGATGGGTCTAAGAAGATGAAAAAAGAGAACGTGGGGCTGGCAGCCTCGCGGGCCCCAATGAGGATAACAGCTTGGAATTGCCGAGGCCTAGGGAATGCCTCGACAGTTAGAGGCCTTCTGGACCTCCAGAGGCGCGAATCCCCAGACATTCTTTTCCTATCTCAAACAAAGATGGATTGGAGGAGAATAGAAAAGTTTCGTTGGATTTTGCAAATGCCAAATGTAGTAGCGAAGGATTGTGTGGGTTATAGTGGTGGCCTAGCTCTATTTTGGAAGAGAGATGTGGATCTAACGGTGAAGAGTCTATCAAAATATCATATAGATGCACTAGTGCAGGAGGAGAATGGGTTGGTATGAGGGCTCACTGGGATATATGGTGAGTCGAAGGCAGATGAAAAGGAGAAAACATGGCGATTGTTACGTTTTCTAAATAATTTGTACAAGAAACCATGGTTGTGTTTGGGAGATTTCAATGAAATTCTCTTTGGCTGTGAGAAGGAAGGGGGGCAGCCTAGGGCTGCATCATGCATGGAGCGTTTCAGGAACACCCTGGAAGATTGTGGCCTTGAGGATTTAGGATGCGTTGGGGACATCTTCACTTGGAGGAATCATCATTACAGGGCTGCAGAATACATGAAAGAAAGACTTGATAGAGCTGTTGCATGTAATGAATGGAGAGGTTTCTTTCCGTTGGTGCGAGTTATAAATGGTGATCCACGACATTCTGATCATAGGACAATAACAGTAGATTGCGGTGAAAAGGAGAGGTGTAGTAGCTGTTTCGCACATGATGTTCTTCCCAAATTTGAGGCGAAATGGTTAGAGGAGGGATGCTGGGAAAAGGTGAAGAGTGCGTGGACTGAAGCTATGGAGGCTGGGGATGTTAATGTGATTCAAATACAGAAGAAATTTTTGGGAGAATTACATAACTGGGACAGAAATGTTCTGGGTGAGTTGGAGAGGAGAATTAGTAAACTAAGAAAGGAGCTAGAAAGATGTAGAAGAGGGCAGTTGAACCAGGAAAATGTGAATCGGGAGCATGTCCTGCGGTACAAATTAGAGAGATTAGAAGATCAACTCCATATTTATTGGAAACAAAGAGCTCATACGACATGGCTCACTAAAGGAGACCGTAATACAAAATTTTTTCATGCAAGTGCATCCGAGAGGAAGAGAATAAATTATATCAAAAGCTTACATGGAGATGATGGTGGTGTAGTGACGGGGAGGAGACTAAAACCTTTTATCATTAACCACTACCAAAATCTTTACTCTTCCTATGCAGGTCAGAGAACGGAAGAAATTCTCAATTGTGTACACAGGAGGATCTCAAGACATATGAATGAGACCTTACTTAGAACTTTCACGGGGGAGGAAATAGAGGAAGCCTTGAGGAGCATCGGCGATCTGAAAGCCCCAGGACCAGACGGTATATCTTCAGTGTTCTACAAAAGGTTCTGGTCTCTGGTTTTTTTTTCTCGAATACGCAAAAAGTTTGCGCATCATTGTATTAAGATCGAGAAATTTGAGTTTTTACATCGACACGCCACTGTGTGGCGCACTAGGTGGGGCAAATAATCATACAAGCAGCTTTTCCCCGCCTAGTAGACTTAAATACAAGCTGATTACTCGCGCAAGAGACAACGTAACTTCGCCGCACCGGCGTCGATCCACTGGTCTGCGATGTGCTTGATGTGCGTGACATTACCGTGGACGAGGCTTGGCGAAAGCATCTCCCGTTCCTCTCCTTCCAGAGCTCCCAAGCCACAAGCGCGAAGAGAGAGTCCGCTCCTTTCCTCTTGTCTCCCGGCCAGCGTGCTCTCCATGCATTCCACCATGATAGCATGCTGTCTCTGCCCACCTGGGAAGCGTCAGCACCAAGGGCTACCAGAATGTGCCACCAAACTTGTCTGGACTAGGAGCACGAAGCTGTAATGTGATCAATGGTCTCTGCCTCTTGGTTGCACAGGAAACAATGTTCGGGAGCGTCGAGCCCATGGCGTAATCGCCTGTCTGCTGTCCAAAGTCTTTGACGCATCGCAAGCCAAAGGAATAGCTTGACTCGGAGTGGTGCCCAGGTTTTCCAGATTCTCTTGCAACCGGGTAATGTGTGCGAGCCCAGGTGAAGTGCTCTGTATGCGGACCGTGGAGTGTACTTCCCGTCCGCGGACCATCTCCAAATCATGGTTTCATCAACGTCACTGAGCTGAATGTCCCGCATGCGATCCCAAATAACCAGGTATTCTTGGAACGCGGGTGCCATGAGCCCACCAGTGATGTGCCTGACCCAGCTTCTGTTCGGCAGTGCTGAGGCGATCGTTGCTGAATGGAAGAGACGCAGATCGACTAGGCTGGAGAGGGTTGGTGCAAGGTCCTCTATGGAACACCCTTGCAGCCATCTCCCTGTCCAAAAGCAGGTGCTGCTCCCGTTCCCCAGCATGGTGAAGGTAGATGCTTTGAAGAACGCCTGTACTTCTGGCGAGGCTTTGATGGGCAGCTACGATCATGCTCGCTGTGTATCCGTGTGTTGTAGCCACAACCATTTAGTTTGTAGCGCGATGGTTGTGAGCTTGAGGTCCGGTATCCCGAGCCATCCTAGCTCTGTTGGTCGGCAGACGGTTGGCCAAGCAACCATGCATTTCCCTCGAATTGATTCGTCCTTGCCGGCCCATAGGAATCGACGGCAGATGTTGTCGATCTCGTGGCGCGCCCATGGCGGCAGCCCATCCGCGAGCATGCAGTAAATGGGCATGGCTGTGAGCATGGATTTTATCCACACAAGTCGTCCGCTCCTGGCCATGAGAAGTCCATGACAAGCCGGCAGCTTCCTTGCCACTGCGTCCACAATTGCTTGCACTCGGTTCTTGGGTATCTTACTTGTGCTCAGCGGCAGCCCCAGATATGTGATAGGGAACTCCGCTAATTCACTGCTACAGAAACAGTCAACAGTGCCGGCCACATCACTGCCGAAATTAGGACAACCGGCAGTGATGACCCTTCACTGCCGGTTCTAGGCTCTGACAACTAGAAAATAATTGGGGGTGCGAGAACCGGCAGTGATGACAACTATCACTGCCGGTTTGTGCCTCCCGCCGGCAGTGATGACAACTCCACTTATCACTGCCGGTTCAAGCCACGAACCGACAGTGATTTGATTCTATCACTGTCGGTTCTAGGATAGAACCGACAGTGATGAGCCTGACAGCACAAAAAGGTTGTAGCCGTCATCTTCTTCCTCCACTCTTTTATCCCGAGAACAGAGGCGCGCGTTTGGGCCACTCCCTCCAATGTTGCGGTCGCCCAAATCCGTGAAGCTACCACTTGGATTTGGAAGAATGGCTTGATCTTTTTGCTTTAAGGTTAGTAACCAGCCTCCATTCCTTCGATTTTGTTGCTTAATTAGCTTTGTTTTGATGGCTATAATGCTTGATTCTCATTCTTATTTCTCCATTCTTCTACAGAGCACTTTTCTAATTCATGGCTATAATGCATTGTTAGTATGTGATGTTATAATTGGTTCTTAGGAGTAGAGTAGATTCTTTTACAATGTTGACGAGCAAATTAACCCATGTGTCACCAAACAATGCATTGTTTGAGCAGTAGTGGCGGATCTAAGGGGGGCTGGGTGGGCTCCAGCCCCCTAATGACTTGATTTACTACTAGAAACACTGTAGCAAAAATCTCAAATCACCATTGTTTTTAGCCCCCCCCCCTTGATTATCATCCTGCATCGGCCACTGGTTTGGAGCTACATTGTTGTTCATGATAATGTCTCCAATTTTAGTATTTATTTAAATTAATGTCTCTATTTTTATGTGGCATGGAGTAGAATAATTGTTCTACAATATTGTGCAATAATTAATTTTTATGGGGCTGCGATTTTTAATTTATATGGGCATTGTTTGGAGTTACATTGTTATTCATGATCATGTCTCCAAATTTAGTCTTTTTTTAAATTAGTGTCTCCATTTTTATGTTGCATGGAGTAGAATAATTGTTCTTCAATATTGTGCAATAATTGTTTCTTATTAAAACTTTCCTATGTTTCCTCTGCCCGGCCCATTTTACCTGTGCAGACATGGATCGAGGGTGGATGTACGATCTGTCATGTACAGACCAACGGTACTTGACGGGCATCGACGATTTCATCAAGCTCGCTAGAGCCAATGCTGGGGACTCACAGCCTGTATTCTGTCCATGCAAAGATTGCAAGAATACGAGAAAATGGGGCGACGTGGAGCATATACGATTGCACTTGATTACCAGAGGGTTCATGAGAGACTACACGATTTGGACTTTGCATGGGGAGGTTGGTCAAAATGTTGCACAAGAAAACAATGATGATGTGCCCATGCCTAGCGTATCCCTAGACGCATTTCTGCCTATTGATGATGACCAATGCTACACAGTACCTGTGCCTACCAACGATAATGTGTTTAGGAATACATTAGTTGACGACACAGAGGAAAATGATGGCATTTCACAGTTTCTTCATGATGTGCATGGCGGATTCCTTAGTGCTACACAGTTGAAAAAACTAGAGATCATGAGAAAGGATGCAAAAACACCATTGTATCCGACCTGCCCAATAAGCAAACTGGAAGCCAACATCATGCTATTAGAGTTCAAATCAACGAATGGATTGAGTGATAAAGGCTTCGATAGCTTGTTAGGTATACTGCATAAACTGCTCCCGAAGGGTAGCGAGTTACCAGAAAAGACTTACCTGGCCAAGCAAATGATTTGCCCAATCGGCCTCGAGGTTGAGAAAATACACGCGTGTTCCAACGATTGCATATTGTACCGTGGAGAAAAATACAAAGACTTGGATGCGTGTCCCAAGTGTAAAGCTCCCCGATACAAGCAAGGGCCGTCAAATCAGGGAAGCAAGACCAGAGGAGGGCCCATAAAGGTCGTATGGTATTTTCCTATAGCTCCACGAGTGCATAGGTTGTTTGCAAATGCAAAGTCAGCCAAACTGTTGCGTTGGCACGGCGAAGAGCGTAAGAAAGATACAATGTTGAGGCACCCCGCCGACGGGTCGGACTGGAGGACTATCAACACTATGTTCTATAAGAACATCGGTGGAGAGGTAAGGCATCTTTGGATAGGTTTGAGCACAGATGGGATGAATCCGTTTGACCAGGTTAGAAGCAATCATAGCACTTGGCCAGTGACGCTATGTATATACAACCTTCCACCCTGGCTTTGTATGAAACGGTCATACATCCAGATGCCACTACTAATCCAAGGGCCAAAACAACCTGGTAATGATATCGATGTGCTTCTACAACCAGTGATCGATGAACTACTACAGATGTGGGAGACGGGTGTGAAGGATGTTTGGGATGAGTATAAAAAAGAACATGTCACGATAAAGGTTATACTTATCGCTACAATCACTGACCTGCCAGGGCGAGGTTGCTTGTCTGGAGAGAAGACAAAAGGATACACTGGGTGTGTCGAGTGCTTGGACGAGACTGATGCTATACATCTACCAGAAAACAAGAAGATGGTCTATATGGGACACCGTAGGTTCCTACGAAGGGATCACCCTTACCGCAAGAATAGAAAAGATTTTAATGGGACTACTGAGAAACGTGGACCTCCAAAGTATCGAGACGGGAAACAGATACTTAAACAAGTAAGCAAACTCACAGATGTTGTCCTTGGGAAGGGGGAAGGTGCAGTACCAGCGCCAGCCGGTAGTATCTGGAAGAAAAAATCAATCTTTTGGGAACTACCTTATTGGCCACTTTTGAGTGTACGTCACTGTCTTGATCCAATGCACATAACTAAAAACGTGTGCGGTAACACACTTAACATGTTGATGAACACCGGGGGAACAACAAAGGATTCTCTCGCGACACGCTTGGACATGCAACACCTGGGCCTCAGGAAGGAGTTGCACCCAATAACTCTTGAGGATGGCCACTTGAAACTTCCGGTGGCATCATGGACACTGAAAAAGGAAGAAAAGGCCATGCTTATTTCTTTCTTTAATGATCTCAAAGTGCCAACTGGCTACTGTGCGAACCCGAAGAGGCTAGTTAACATGAGAGAACTTAAGTTTAACTATGGTTGTATGAAGGCCCATGACTGTCATGTCATTATGACTCAGCTGCTCCCAGTTGCCCTACGAGGTATCCTCCCTGACAAGGTCCGTGCCCCAATCATAAAGTTGTGTTCATTCTTCAACGCGATCTCTGAAAAGGTCATTGAAGGGGCCAAGCTAGACCAGCTGAAGCAGGAGATAACCGAGATTCTATGCAGGCTTGAGATGCATTTCCCACCGACTTACTTCGACATATCAGTGCATCTACTTGTTCATCTTGTGGACCAAATTAAAGCCCTTGGCCCAATGTACCTACACCAGATGTTTCCTTTCGAGAGGTTGATGAAAGTTTTCAGGCGGTATGTTAGGAATAGATTCAGACCAGAAGGGAGCATGGTAGAAGGATGGACAACGGAGGAGGCCATTGAGTTCTGCACATATTATATGGACATCAATCGGGTCGGAGTTCCAGTATCTCGTCACGATGGAAGACTAGGGGGCAAAGGAACGATAGGTGAGAAAGCTGTCAAAATAGTCGAAGTGGTTTCCTTCAGACAGGCACACTTTGCTGTTCTCCAGCAGGCCGACGGTGTGATGGCATACATTAATGAGCACAAGCAGTTACTGCAAAGTAAGCACATCGGTAGGTCACAGGCTTGGCTTGAGAAAAAACATAAGGAGGAATTCGGTGACTGGTTTCGACGCCGCAGGCTAGGAATGGTGTCGGGATGTCAGCTAGATCTCTTAGCTCCCGGACCTTCGACTACGGTGATGATGTACCAAGGTTATGATATAAATGGTTTTACATTTTACACAAAAAAACAGGATGGAAAGAGCACCAACCAAAATAGTGCTGTTCGTTTCGACGCCCACGATGAATACGGCACGGTGGAGGCAACATACTATGGTTTCATAGATGAGATATGGGAGCTAGACTATGGACGATAGTTGAAGGTCGCTCTTTTCCGTTGCCAGTGGGTCCGGCTAGATGAAATCAACACCGACAATGATGGGTTCACTACCGTTGATCTATCCAAGACCGCATACAGAGATGACCCCTTCGTCCTTGCAAAGGATGTTTTGCAAATCTTCTATGCAAGGGATAACAATACAAAGGGAAGACTACAAGTAGTCATGCAAGGCAAAAGGAAGATTGTCGGTGTTGAAGGAGTGACGGACGAAGAAGAGTACAAAGGTTATCAAGAAATGGCTCCTTTTGGGGCAGACATTACCCTACCTATCCTTTAAGAGGGTGACGAACCTGCTTACCTCCGGAGTGATCACGATGAGGCCATCATAGTTAGAATATCATAAACTATGTAATCCTTAATGAAATGTTGTAGATCTTCATTAGTTGAACAACCTTGGTATTCATCACATTTTAAGTTGAGATCACTGAAAGGATCAAGATGCCCAAGAGGGGGGGTGAATTGGGCTTTTCTAAAAATTAATTGCAAGAATTAAATCCTACAAGCCGGAATTCACCCCTAGTGCCTACTTGTGTTCCTAGAGAGTCTACCGTTAAAAAGTTTTGCACCCTAGTTTCCAAACCTAGACTAGCATGGCAATTCTAGGAATGTAAAACAAGCAATGAAAGTAAATACGAGAAAGTAATTGCTTGAATGTAAAGGGGCAAGGAACACGGCGATGTTTTTCCGAGGTATCGGAGAGTCGCCACTCCCCACTAGTCCTCGTTGGAGCACCCGCGCAAGGGTGTCGCTCCCCCTTGATCCGCGCAAGGATCAAGTGCTCTCTACGGGTTGATTCTTCGACACTCCGTCGCGGCGAATCACCCAAAACCGCTCACAACTTGAGTTGGGTCATCCACAAGCTCCGCCGGATGATCACCAAACTCCCAATCACCACCAAGCCGTCTAGGTGATGGCGATCACCAAGAGTAACAAGCTAGAACTCTCACTTGACCACGACGAGCTCAAATGAGGAGGTGGATGCACACTTGCTACTCTCGAATCACTAGTGAGGAATCACAAACTTTGATTCTCAAATCTCTATCCTCACTAGAGCTCTTGCACTCCCTTGCACTCTAAAGGGTTTTCTCAGATGTTTGAATGAGCAAGAGACCTCTAAAAGAGGTGGAGGGGTGGTATTTATAACACCCCTCAGAAAAACGAACCGTTACTTTCTGACACGGGGTCACCGGACGCGCCGGTGCAACGCACCGGACGCGCCGGTCCCCCGTAACGGTCAAAACCCGTTTTTGAAACCGAACCACCGGACGCACCGGTCAGGTAGCACCGGACGCGTCCGACGTGCAAGGGTGCTTACTGGACTCACACCGGACGCGAGGCCGCGTCCGATGCCTGAAGACCGGACGCGTCCGGTCCTCTCTGGACCTTACTGGACTCGCACCGGACTCGCCGATCAAGTCCAGTACCGCGTCCGACGGGTGTTCTCTCTCGGTGACACGTGTCGGTCGCTGACCACCGCGTCCGGTCCTCGCGAGGATCGCGTCCGGTGATCAGGGCCGAACCCTAACCGCGGTAACGAATACACCGGACGCGTCCGGTGTTCCCGAAGACCGCGTCCGGTGCCTGGAAAACAGCCCGAAACTCGTCGAAACGCGTCGCAACTTCAACCAAGTTGCTTCTAACTGAACCTTGAGCTAATCTAGGGTTGCCTAGCGCCAAGTTTAACAAGTGTGCACCACACCTAAACATAGGACTCGCCTAGGTCAAGCTACCCATTCATGCCCCCCTTTATAGTACGGCCAAAAGAGAAAAACGAAGATCCTAACGACTATTCCGAATGTGTCTCAACACTTCGTCATCCGGAACTAACCGTCCTTAATCTTGACGTCACTCTTTTGAAAACCGAAACGATTTCCATCAAGGGACACGAAACCACAGTGCTCAAAGCAGTTATCACTTCCATGACCTAACTTACCAATGTTTCTGCAAAACACACGTTAGTCATGGTAATAAAGTGTTGTCATTAATTACCGAAACCAAACCTTGGGGCCTAGATGCTTTCAATCTCCCCCTTTTTGGTGATTGATGACAACACTAAGTTTCAAAAGATTAGAGTGAAGGTTTTCGAGCATGCTTGGTTCACATAAGCAAAAGACAATAAGCATACAAGGTTAGGAATTGCTTATGTGCTCCAAGCCAAAAGAGTGTACTTCATAAGATAAGACATGAAGAGTTAGTACACATAAAGATATAGCTCATAAGTAATCGGAGTAAGGCACGGAAGCACAACCTTAGAGCTATAGCTAAAACGGTGACAAATATTAATCACTGAGACGGATAACACATTAAGACTCAAGGTTTACGACTCAACGACAATGTCACACGAATGCAATGCTGAAAAATAAACATGATATGCATGAAAGTAGCACACGAAAAACGAAAACCCACTAACAAACTCCCCCTGAAACTACTCTCTCTCCCCCTTTGGCATCAAGCGCCAAAAAACTAAACTAATCTGACGGGGGGACAGACGGAGTCGTGTCGGGTGCCGAGGTGCGCGGAGTGATCACGAAGTGAAGCGAATCCTCGGAGTCTGAGCTATCTGGCTGACCCTCCGAAGAAGCACGTGGCTGTGAAGCGGTCTGGGTCTGAGCAGGAACAGGCACTGACTGTGAAGCAACAAGTGGATCTGTCTGAGTAACCTGAGCCTGAAGTGCGCCAGTAGCTGGGGGATCGGTCGAGGCAACTGAAGAAGGGATGGTCTCTGTAGTCCCTGTCCCTGTCACTGGTGGAACGACTGCCTCGGAAGCTGACAACCCTGACGAAGAGTGAAACGTAGTCGTGTGCGAGGGTGTCGGCTGACCAGTCAACTCGCTGTAAGTGGCACTGTAATCACCAAGAGGTGTGCCTGACAGAAAGTGTGGGCGAGGCTGGTCTGACGGTGTAAACCCCGTATGTATAGGAGTGAAGCTCGGGGACTGAAAAGACTGGGGAACCTGCTGCTGTGGAGATGTAAACTGAAGACTCGGCTGTCCCTGACTGGATGGACCGCTGGAATGCAAAGCCGGAGCCATGATAGATGCAGGCGGAGGAACCCCAACTGTGATGAGATGCCGCAGAAGGTCCATGTACTGCTGCTGACTCTGTCGCTGCATCTCTACCTGCTGCCTCTGGATCTCTAGCTGCTGTCTCTGAAACTCGTCCTGGCGAGCCTGTATCTGTGCTAGTGCTGCAGCTGTATCCTGTGCCTGGCGCTGTATCTGCTGCTGCTGCTGCTCCTGAGCCTGGGTCAGCCTCTCAAGGATAGCCACCATGGCTGGGTCTGAGCGGGAGGCTGAGCCAGATCCACCGGCCTCGTGGTCGTGAGACCGAGGAGACCGGTACCTGGGGATGGGCTGGTAGTCCTCATCGGTGCTGTCAGAAGTAACATCCTCAGGTATCTCAGCAGGCTGAGTGTCAAGGTCTGCGAGCTCTGCCTCGGCAAGCTCGTCAACTCTAGCGTCCTGCTCAGCTGCTGTCTCAGGAACATCAGGGCGCTCACGCTGTCCTGGTGCTGGAGCCTGCTCTCTGGTAACTGAAGCCCAAAGCTGTCTGATGTCATAATCAGGGAATGCTGTAGTAGTGTTGGCAATCTCTGCCCTGATCTCTGGTGGCATCTGGATAGCAGATCTGATAATGAAGCAAATCCAGTGGGCATAGGGAAGCTGACGGTTACCCTTGAAGCCCTCAGCAATGGTGTCCTCCATCTCACTCAGGATAAGATCCCAGATATCAAACTGTCGCTGTGTCAAGAGGTGGTGAACAACCCAAAGCTGCATCCTCGTCAGTCCCTCTCTGTAGCCAAGTCGAGGCAGTAAAGTGCGTCTGAGTATAGCATCCAAGACTCTGGCAAGAGGCGTCAGGCTGGCAGGTGTACGACGTGACCCTTCGCCAAAAGGCTCGCGAAAGCAGGGTCGAACCAGGTCGGTGGGTGGCACTGAACCGCCGTGAGGGCGTCTGGGAGGTGGAGTCTGGCCATAACACAACTGGTGGATCCTCGTGTCAGAAGCAGGTAGTCTGAGGATCTCTCGGGCTCTGGAGCTGTAGAGTCTGTGATCGCTGCCTCTGAATGCGAAGTGAATAAACTCATGAGCAGGATCAATCCACAAAGAAGCATAGAACTCCCTGACCCATGTGCCGCAGTAAGCACCTGTCCGTCCAAGTAGATCTGACAAGCCAGGTAGATAGGACAGGTGAGGACGGAGCTGCTCTCCCACAACATCAACCAATGCCTCTAGTCGACATACCCTCTGAGGTCTGAAAGCAATGCCACTGTCAACTAGGGCCCTGTAGAAGTCCTCCTGAAGTGGGGTATAGAAACCCTCTGAAGCTCTGGGATCTCTGACAGGTGGAAACCATCGACTGACCTCCACAAACCTCAAGTTCTTCACCTGACGTGAAGAAGCACCCCTCAGATCTAAGTGCACAACCGGGGGTGACCCTCTGACTCTGGGAGGAGGTCGAGCTCCACGACGCGGGCCCTCTGGCCTGGGTGTCACCTGTGAGCGAGCACGTGTGGAGCGGCGACGTGGTGGAGACTGAGCTGCCTGCTCCTGTGTATCCTCAGTGGCCTGTGGAGCCTCAGTAGTCTGGGTAGCCTCAGTAGCGGGTGTAGTCTCTGTAGCCTGTGTCTGCTCTGAGGGTGGATCAACTGACATCTGCTCTGAAGGTGCTGTAGCCTCGGTACCCTCAGTGGCCTCTGTGCCGAGCTGTCGACCTTCAAGACGAAAGCGACGCTCGCCTATGTGTAATCCACTGCGTCTGCCACCTCTCTCTGCCTGCTCTGCGGCGTCTGCCACGGCCTGAGCGACCTCTGCATCTGAAAGTGTCCTCCTCTTCTTCTTGACTGCAAACTTGATGCGCTTACCACGCGCAATCTCATCACGACGGGGAGGACTGTTGTCCCCGTCACCAGGAGCACCACCGGCGTTCTTGCAACGCACCATGCTGACTGACTGCCTGAAAACCTCTGTGAGATGATGAACTGACACTCGAGAGGCTTGGCCTCAATCCGTATCCGCAGGCTTGGCCTCGGATTAAGCAAACAGATCTGACCCGACACACCGACTGACTCGCTGCACGTATGGAATAGAGAGATATACAATAAGCATATATATATCTAAAGATACGAAACCCTAGATAGCAAGCACGTGAGATACGAAAAGAAACGACGCTAAGCTACCTCGGATCGACGAGACGACGGTGAAGGGACGAGGTGATCTAGTTCGCGAGAACCCCCGAGATTCGGCGATCGAGCACTGAAACGACCAATCGAGATAATCAATGGATGATAACGGTCAAGGTTAGCCCTAGCGACGATATTGAACGAAATTGAACGAAAAACGAACAAGATCGTCACCTCGAGAACGGGTTAGGGCAAACCCTAGGCTAGGGTTTGGGCTAAACCCTAGGTGAAGGCTCGGCCGAAGATGGAGATCGAGGGTCTAGGTTTGCACGGGGGGGAGGAGCTGCGGCTGCTGCGGTGAGGCCCACGGTGGTGAAGTGCCTGCCGGCGGCGAGGAGGAGCGTTGGTGGCGTGCGGCGCGGCGAAGACAGCGGCGGCGCGCGGCTGCGGGCTCGAGCGGGTGTGGCAGCGGCGTGGGCTTGCTCGACTCCAGGTGGCGCACGAGCAGGGAGGCGTGGAGGCGCGCGGCTGGGCACGGCAAGGTCGCCGGCGGCGAGGGCGCGGCGGAGGACGGTGAGCTCGGCGAGTTAGGTCAAACGGCGGCGGCGGAATCGGGTCGGGTGAAGGAAAAAAAACGGACAACACCGAACGGTTTTATGAGGGCGAGATCCGCTCGATTCGGTAGCACCGGACGCGGTGGTGAAAATCACCGGACGCGGTGGTGTAGCGTCCGGTGACACTCCAGTAAGCTCCTGGAGTCACCGGGCGCGTCCGGTGTGGACAGACCGGACGCGGTCAGAGTCCGATGGCAGAGTGCTCGGGAATTCATCGCGGGGCACCGGACGCGGTGGTGGTAGCCGGGACCGGACGCGGTGGTGGTCAGAGGCGCGTCCGGTGCAGCGTCCGGTGCCTAGATCTGGACTTTGTCTGCTGGAAAACCGGACGCGCTGGTGGACACGGGACCGGACGCGGTGGTGAAGCAACACTGCGTCCGGTGCAGCGTCCGGTGCCTGTTTTTCGCCGTTCTTCGTTCCGAACTTCGACGCGACTTCTCCCAATCAAGTTCCAATTCCAAGAGACACAAATAAACACCAATTGGAACCTGATATGAGTGACCTCACTCAAACCCTCAAATTTTTAAAATATTTTGCCTTAGGCTAGTATAATTTTTACGAAAAATAGGCAATAAACACCCGAGGAGCAACGTATGGCCATGCAATAGAGTTTTCGGACCTTTAGGAGCGTCAAATGCTCTCTCTATTCATGGACGAACACAGAGGTTGCTCAAAGCTAAACCGAAAAGAAACGACAAACAAACAACCATGCATATGCAATGCAATACAAGAAAGTAAAGCTAGGTTGCTTGTCAAGTTTGATCCACGGTTAGGCTTCTTCACTCCTCCAAAGGAGGGTTATCGTAACCGTGTTAGCCAAGCCTTAAATGCATTGCGATAAAGTAAACATGACAAAAGATACAATGCAATGCAAGGGACAACACGCGCTCATTTTTTAAAGTTACTTGAATCAAGCACATTAAGTTCACTTCTTAGCCTACAAAAGGTAGCCTCGTCCAAAGGTTTAGTGAAGATATCCGCTAATTGATTTTCACTACGTACACCTTCTAGTGATATGTCATTTTTAGCAACGTGATCTCTTAGAAAGTGATGGCGGATATCAATGTGCTTGGTGCGAGAGTGTTGTACCGGATTGTTAGCAATTTTAACGGCACTTTCATTGTCACATAAAAGTGGCACCTTTTCAAGAACAACTCCATAGTCTAGGAGGGTTTGTTTCATATATAAGATTTGTGCACAACAAGCCCCCGCGGCAATGTATTCCGCCTCGGCGGTGGACAAAGCCACACTATTTTGCTTTTTAGATGACCAAGATACTAAAGATCTCCCAAGCAAATGGCACCCTCCGGATGTGCTTTTTCTATCAATTTTGCAACCGGCATAATCCGAATCGGAATAGCCAACTAGTTGGAATCTAGCTCCTTTGGGATACCATAGACCAATGCTTGGGGTGTACTTAAGATATCTTAGGATTCTTTTTACGGCACTTAAGTGAGGTTCTTTAGGGCACGCTTGAAAGCGAGCACACATGCACACACTAAACATGATATCGGGCCTAGATGCGGTAAGGTACAACAAGCTACCAATCATAGAACGGTAGAGAGTTTGATCAACCGGTTTACCTCCCTCATCTAGGTCGAGATGTCCATTTGATGGCATTGGGGTCTTGATTGGTTTGCATTCTTCCATCTTGAATCTTTTGAGAAGATCCTTGGTATACTTTTCTTGAGAGATGAAAATCCCTTCTCTCATTTGCTTGACTTGAAAACCAAGGAAGAATGTGAGCTCACCAATCATTGACATCTCGAACTCCTTTGACATCAATTCACCAAATTCCTTGCAATAATCTTCATTTGTTGACCCGAAGATGATATCATCAACATATACTTGACAAATGAAGATCTCCCCATTAAGCTTCTTGGTGAATAGTGTGGTGTCGACCTTCCCGATGGTGAAGCCCTTCTCAATGAGGAAGTCCCGGAGGCGCTCATACCACGCTCTAGGGGCTTGCTTGAGCCCATATAGCGCCTTGGACAACCTATAAACATGATTAGGATATCTAGGGTCTTCAAACCTGGGAGGTTGATTGACATAGACTAGTTCATTAATAAAGCCATTTAAGAATGCACTTTTCACATCCATTTGATATAATTTCATATCATGATGTGATGCATATGCAAGGAGGATACGAATGGCTTCAAGTCTTGCAACGGGTGCAAAGGTCTCTCCAAAGTCAAGGCCTTCAACTTGAGAGAACCCCTTTGCAACTAGTCTTGCCTTGTTCCTCACTACTATGCCTTGGTCATCTTGCTTGTTTCGGAACACCCACTTGGTTCCAATGACTCTTGCACCTTTAGGACGCTCTTCAAGTGTCCATACTTCATTGCGGGTGAAGTTGTTCAATTCTTCATGCATGGCATTCACCCAATCCGGATCTTGAAGAGCTTCTTCTACATTCTTAGGTTCAACACAAGAGACAAAAGAGTGATGCTCAACGAAAGAAGCTAGCTTTTGAGATCGAGTCATTACTCCCTTTGAAGGACTCCCTATGATGAGTTCTTGTGGATGAGCTTGAAGTAGAGGTGAGTTTCTTCTATCAACCACTTGAGGGGGTGGATGGGGAGCATCAACATCTTGAGCTTGTGCCTCGGCTTGTTCATGAGAGACATAAGTATCTTCATTTTCAACTCTCTCATTCTTGTCATCATCTTGAGGCACACGTGATGAAGATGATGGATCAATGATTTGCACATCGTCTTCATCATCTTTTGGCTTGATGTCTCCCACCGGCATGTTCTTCATGGCCTCCCTCAATGGTTCATCACCTACATCATCACAATTCTCAATTGCTCCTTGGGAGCCGTTAGATTCATCAAATTCCACATCATATGTTTCTTCAACCAAACCGGTGGTATGGTTAAATACTCTATATGCTTTGGACTTTGATGAGTAACCAACAAGAAAACCAATATCACAACGTCTTTGAAACTTCCCTAGGTGTTGACGCTTCTTGTAGATGTAGCATTTGCAACCAAACACCCGGAAGAATGAGACGTCCGGCTTCTTCCCATTAAGCAACTCATAGGGAGTCTTGCCAAGAAACTTTTGGAGAAAAAGGCGATTTGAAGCATAGCATGCGGTGTTGATTGCCTCGGCCCAAAACTTCTCGGGAGTGTTGTACTCATCTAGCATTGTTCTTGCAAGGGTGATCAAAGTCCGGTTCTTTCTCTCAACTACACCATTTTGTTGAGGAGTGTAGGTTGAAGAAACCTCATGCTTGATTCCAATTTCATCACAATAAGCTTCAATGTTGGTGTTGTCAAACTCTTTGCCATTGTCACTTCTAATCTTCTTTATCTTGACTTCAAATTCATTTTGAGCTCTCTTTGCAAACTTCTTGAAGCAACTTGCCACTTCGGATTTGTCATGAAGGAAGAAGGTCCATGTATATCTTGAGTAGTCATCCACTATCACAAGACAATAGAGATTACCACCCAAGCTCTTGTATGTTGTAGGCCCAAACAAGTCCATGTGTAGAAGTTCTAGCACTCTTGAGGTTGACATGAAAGCCTTGGTGGGATGAGTGTTTGCAACTTGTTTGCCGGCTTGACATGCACTACAAGGTTTGTCCTTTTCAAACTTCACATCCTTCAATCCTCTTACTAGTTCTTTCTTCAATAGCTTGTTAAGAGTGCTCATTCCAACATGTGCAAGCCTCCTATGCCAAAGCCAACTAAGTGAGGTCTTGGTGAACAAACATGTCATCAAATTTGCATCTTCGGAGGTGAAGTCAACAAGATAAAGATTGTTATATCTAAAGCCCTTGAATATCACTTGCTTGTCATCTATCTTTGAAACTTCAACTTCATTTGGTGTGAACAAGCATTGGAAGCCAAGATCACAAAGTTGTCCAACGGATAACAAGTTGAAACTCAATGAAGCAACATAGAGCACATTTGAGAGTGAGTGATCATTTGATATTGCAATCTTGCCTATACCCTTTACTTTGCTCTTTGAATTATCCCCAAATGTGATCTTCTCTTGACATATCCCATTCTCTTCAATGGAGGTGAACATACGAGGATCACCGGTCATATGTTGAGTGCAACCACTATCAATAACCCAATGAGATCCACCGGTCTTGTAGTTCACCTACACACAAGAGATCAAGCTTTTTGTTTAGGGACCCAAACTTGAGAGGGGCCCTTGACTTTCTCAACTAGTGACTTGGCAACCCATATTTTCTTTGGCCTATTCTTGTTTGGGGGACCCAAAAACATGACTTTCATCTTTCCATTTGAATCTTTTCTTAGCATGTAATGAGCATTGAAGGCAAAGGGTCTAGCATGCTTGGGCAAGGGTTGTGGTGGTGGAGTTTTGCATTCATGAGCAAAGTGACCTTCTTGACCACACTCAACACATCTCTTTGGCTTGGGCTTTGATTTGCTTTGTTGTTGAACTTTTGCTTTCTTCTCTTGATTTGCCAAGTACCCAATACCACTTCTATCCATCTTCATTACGGTGTTCATGAGGAGCTCACTTTGCAAATATTGACCTCTTGTGAACTTGCTTAGGCCGGTCTTGAGATGCTCTTTTTCTTGCTTGAGCTTCTTGTTCTCTTCAATGAGTGACTCATTTGTAGTTTGCTTCTCAAGAGCCATCAAACCTTTAAGCTTCTTGTTCTCATTTGCAAGCTTCTCATTCTCACACTTGATCTTGGCATAATCATCATGGTTGCATGACTCAACCACACTCTTGCCTTTGCTACTAGAACCTTGCTCAATGCTTTCAATGATCAAATCATCACATGATGTAGCTATATCACACTTAACAACATTGTTAGTAGCATCATGCGTCTCAAGAGCAAGTTCATTAGCAACCACAAGACTATCATAGTCAATTTTTAATGTGGTGTATTTGTCTTTTAGAGAGCTATGTCTAGTGATGAGCTCATCATGCTTCTTCTCAAGTTTATCATGTTGATCTTTAAGCTCTTTGTTAAAGGTTTTGAGCTCCTTGAGAGTGGAAGACATAGTTTCATTTTGATCTCTAAGCTCACCACTAGTCTTTTGAGCATTTTCAAGCTTAGATGAGAGTGATTCATTTTCATTTTGAAGGTCATCATTTTCACTTCTTGTCCTTCTTATGATTTTAGTGTATTTGTTTAGCAATTTTACAAGTTCATCATAAGAAGGTGCATCAAATTCATCATCACTATCACTATCATCATCATCATCACTATCATGGTTTTGTACCTTACGTTCACCTTTGGCCATAAGGCATAGGTGAGTAGTGGACGATGATGGTGAAGAAGGCGGTGAAGGTGGTGGTGAAGATGTCGGTGAAGATGATGGCCCCATCACAAATGCGGCAACCTTCTCTTTCTCATCATCGCTCTCATCTCCGGAGGAGTCACAAGATGATTCAATGTCGGTGAGCCAATCACCAACAATATATGCCTTTCCACCCTTCTTCTTCTTGTAGAACTCCTTCTTCTTGCCATCCTTCTTCTTGTATGGCTTGTTCTTCTTCTTCTCATCTTCTTCATCACTTGAATCATTTCTCTTGCCCTTGTTCTTGTTCTTGAACTTGTCTTTTGGTGGTCTAGGGCATTGATGAGCTAGGTGGCCAAGTTCACCACAATTGTAGCAATCCATCTCCGAGATGGGCTTTCTCTTGCTACTTGTGAAGAATTTCTTTTTCTTGCCATCGAACTTGATGCCACTCTTGTTGAGCTTCTTTAGCATCTTGGTGGTCTTCCTCACCAAGAGTGCAAGTGATTCATCATCGATATCACTTTCACTTGAGCTTTCTTGCACGATCATGGCTTGGCCCTTCTTCTTCTTCTTGTCATGGCTAGCTTTGAAGGCCAAGTCTTTCTTCTTGGAAGATGATGAGCCCTCTTCCGGAGTGATGTGCATGTACATCTCATGAGCATTGATCTTCCCCAATACTTGAGTCGGTGTTGCGGTGGAGAGATCACTTTGATGAAGCACGGTGACAATGTGACCATACTTCTCAACGGGAAGCACACTCAAGATCCGCCTTGCAACATCCGATTGACTCATTTGAGTGAGTCCAAGAGCATTGAGGTCCTCTACAAGAACATTCAAGCGAGTGTACATTTCATTAGCACTTTCTTTGGGAAGCATCTCAAAAGAATTAATTTTCTTTAAAGCAATATGATAGCGTTCCTCACGCTCACTCTTAGTTCCCTCATGGAGAGCACAAAGATTTTGCCACAAATCATGAGCGTTCTTTGCATTACGCACACGATTGAAGATATCTTTGCCTAAGCCCCGGTAGAGTGCATTTTTGGCCTTTGCATTCCACCGGTCGTACTTCTCCTCGTCACCCGTGGGGTTTGCGGGATCCTTGATAGCGGGAAGCCCTTCGGTTGCGGCTCTAAGACACCCGACATCTATGGCTTCGAGGTACGCCTCCATACGGATTTTCCAATATGGAAAATCATCCCCCTCAAAGGTGGGAGGTGGTCCTTCCCCGTTAGACATCTTGCTCTAGGCGGCAAAGCCTAAATTAGGAGCAACACGGCTCCGATACCAATTGAAAGGATCAAGATGCCCAAGAGGGGGGGTGAATTGGGCTTTTCTAAAAATTAATTGCAAGAATTAAATCCTACAAGCCGGAATTCACCCCTAGTGCCTACTTGTGTTCCTAGAGAGTCTACCGTTAAAAAGTTTTGCACCCTAGTTTCCAAACCTAGACTAGCATGGCAATTCTAGGAATGTAAAACAAGCAATGAAAGTAAATACGAGAAAGTAATTGCTTAAATGTAAAGGGGCAAGGAACACGGCGATGTTTTTCCGAGGTATCGGAGAGTCGCCACTCCCCACTAGTCCTCGTTGGAGCACCCGCGCAAGGGTGTCGCTCCCCCTTGATCCGCGCAAGGATCAAGTGCTCTCTACGGGTTGATTCTTCGACACTCCGTCGCGGCGAATCACCCAAAACCGCTCACAACTTGAGTTGGGTCATCCACAAGCTCCGCCGGATGATCACCAAACTCCCAATCACCACCAAGCCGTCTAGGTGATGGCGATCACCAAGAGTAACAAGCTAGAACTCTCACTTGACCACGACGAGCTCAAATGAGGAGGTGGATGCACACTTGCTACTCTCGAATCACTAGTGAGGAATCACAAACTTTGATTCTCAAATCTCTATCCTCACTAGAGCTCTTGCACTCCCTTGCACTCTAAAGGGTTTTCTCAGATGTTTGAATGAGCAAGAGACCTCTAAAAGAGGTGGAGGGGTGGTATTTATAACACCCCTCAGAAAAACGAACCGTTACTTTCTGACACGGGGTCACCGGACGCGCCGGTGCAACGCACCGGACGCGCCGGTCCCCCGTAACGGTCAAAACCCGTTTTTGAAACCGAACCACCGGACGCACCGGTCAGGTAGCACCGGACGCGTCCGACGTGCAAGGGTGCTTACTGGACTCACACCGGACGCGAGGCCGCGTCCGATGCCTGAAGACCGGACGTGTCCGGTCCTCTCTGGACCTTACTGGACTCGCACCGGACTCGCCGATCAAGTCCAGTACCGCGTCCGACGGGTGTTCTCTCTCGGTGACACGTGTCGGTCGCTGACCACCGCGTCCGGTCCTCGCGAGGATCGCGTCCGGTGATCAGGGCCGAACCCTAACCGCGGTAACGAATACACCGGACGCGTCCGGTGTTCCCGAAGACCGCGTCCGGTGCCTGGAAAACAGCCCGAAACTCGTCGAAACGCGTCGCAACTTCAACCAAGTTGCTTCTAACTGAACCTTGAGCTAATCTAGGGTTGCCTAGCGCCAAGTTTAACAAGTGTGCACCACACCTAAACATAGGACTCGCCTAGGTCAAGCTACCCATTCATGCCCCCCTTTATAGTACGGCCAAAAGAGAAAAACGAAGATCCTAACGACTATTCCGAATGTGTCTCAACACTTCGTCATCCGGAACTAACCGTCCTTAATCTTGACGTCACTCTTTTGAAAACCGAAACGATTTCCATCAAGGGACACGAAACCACAGTGCTCAAAGCAGTTATCACTTCCATGACCTAACTTACCAATGTTTCTGCAAAACACACGTTAGTCATGGTAATAAAGTGTTGTCATTAATTACCGAAACCAAACCTTGGGGCCTAGATGCTTTCAATCACTTTCGATTTCAAATTTAGGCTCGATTTCAAATTTAGTCAAATGAGAAAATAACCCATATAAAAGTTTAGATCTTGGTGAGTTGAACAACTTTGGTATTCATCACTTTCTGAGCTGAAATCATTTAGGGGCTCAAATTCTGGTTTGAACTTGTGAAACATGACAATGAAACATGTGCAACATCTCAAATTCCCGATGTAAGTTTTGTGAACAATGTGTACTAAGAATTTGTCAAATGTGAACAACTTTGGTATTCATCACTTTTTCATTTGAAATAAATTGGGGTTCTAAAATTTGGTTTGAACTTGTCGTTTTTCAAATTTTTTTAAAAAAGACAACTTGAAACATGATTTTGAAACCCCAAATGGTTTCAACTAGAAAAGTGATGTAAAGAAAGTTGTACAACTCATTAAGGTCTACAACTTTTGTATTGGTCATTTCTTCATCCGACAAAGTGGTAATAACATTGTTCATAAATATTACACATCTCTCATAAGATTTCATAAACCATATGAGACACGTGTAGGTTTTGTGAACAATGTATATTAACAATTTCTCAAATGAAGAAATGACCTATACAAAAGTTGTAGATCTTGATAAGTTGAACAACTTTGGTATTCATCAAGTTTTATGTTCAAATCATTTTGGGTTTTAAATTTTGGATTGGACGTTCCATTTTTCAAAATTTCAAATTTGAAAGGTTCAATTTTTTTCAAATGAAGAAATGACCTATATCAAAGTTGGAGATCTTCATTAGTTGAACAACTTTGGTACACATTATGTTTCATGTTGATATCATTTTGGGTTTCAAATTTTGGATCAAACGTCCCGTTTTTGAAAATTTCAAATTTGAAAGGTTCAAATTTAGTCAAATGCTAAGGTGACCTATATCAAAGTTGTAGATCTTCATGAGTTGTATAAATTTGGTATTCCTCACTTTTTCATTTGAAATAATTTGGGGTTCTAAAATTTGGTTTGAACTTGTTGTTTTTAATTTTTTTTTAAAATAGTAAAACTAAACCGGTTCTAATAACCAACCGGCAGTGATGTCCCACATCACTGCCGGTTGGTTATTAGAACCGGCAGTGATGTCCCATATCACTGCCGGTTCTAATAACCAACCGGCAGTGATGTGGGACATCACTGCCGGTTGGTTATTAGAACCGGCAGTGATGTCCCATATCACTGCCGGTTTTAAACCGGCAGTGATGTCCAACATCACTGCCGGTTCTAATAGCCAACCGGCAGTGATGCTAGGGTTATAAAAGGGGCTGGCGCTCCCGCCAGTCACGACGCTCGACACATAACCAACGCCAGTGCACGCCGCCGCCGCCCGACTCGCCGTTCACGACGCCGCAGCCCGACCGCGCCGTTCACGACGCCGTTCACGACGCCGTAGCCCGACGCCGCCGTCCTCGACGCCGCCAGGAGCTCCTCCACGTCGTTGTCGCGCCACCCCTGCAGTTTCGGTGAGTGCCCATAAGGTGTTCGCTAAAATTCCAAGAAGGGCCTCAAATCCGGTTTGCAGTGGTGCCGCTCCGTTGCCGCATCTTGAGCAGGGATGGGTGGAGCACTAGGGGCAGACGAATGGGTAGGGATGGGTGACTGTCTATTTTGTTGGATGGGTGGCAACAGCTTGAACTTGCGGATCGCTGTGGAGTCGCTGTGAAGCAGTAGCAATAGGTGGACACAGCGCTGTTTGGGGGCCTGCTTTGTTACGCATTGTGGAATTCGACATGATTTGGCTTGTAATTTTCGCTAGTATATTCTAGATTTGAGCAAGCTCCATGCCGTGGATTGTGGACTGCACCTGGAACGGTGCATTTGCGTGCAGTTGGTTGCTCCCTTGAGCATTAGTAGCTTTGATTTGATGGATCTTCGTCTTTGGAGGTTGATGTGCCTAGATGAGGTTCTGCAAATTTCTCCATTTGGGGTCTTCATATCACATTAGGTGAAATATTTTATTGGACATAATTGTCCAATTATGCTGCAAGGGACAAGGTATCTGATACATTGTACCTGTTTGAGATCTAGATGAGGTGACTCTGTTTTATAATTTAGGATTGATCATTTATATTTTCCCAAATTCTACCCACTTCTGACACCGTGTTAGAACCAGCAACATATTGCTTACTTTAGAAAATACATGATTCATAGATTATTTGTCATAAATTTATATTTTATTCTTTGCTAATGTGGTGCGGGCTATTCATATATATATGCTGCTGTTGAATCTGGCGACAAATCACATGTAGTAGATGTTTTTAGTTGTTTCTTCTGTAGATCTGGTTGTCTAAACTAGGTTTTCCAAGAACTGACACTAGATTTTTTTTATCTCTGCACTGATTATTAGGCTGTCAGGTAGGGTTGTAGAGTTCAGTTTTCATTTGATGGTTTTAAATTGCCTAGTGAAGCTGAATATAGCTAATTGTAGGTGGTCTGAAATTGACGCTCATTCAGTCCTGTGAACGTGTATTTTTTTTGTGGTTTCAGTTGTTTGCTTGTTAGGTAGATGAGATGCAGCAGGCCACGAGTAGATGCAGAGTGTGGCATGGTAGGTGCATCCATTAAATATTGATTGGTTTGAACTCTTCTCCTTCTCTCCAACTCCAATCCAATGAGATGCAGGCGTTGAATTCAGCTACTGTAAATGTGATTCCAATCCTATTAATGATCTGTAGTTCATTTCTCTGTTTCCAGTTGGAGAAAATGACGTGCTCACACAAGCACTTGGAAACAAGGAGCACCCCGGTCGCACTAGAGGAGCCGGGAATGTACCTTGGGTGAAAGCATTCGAAGGTGAATCTTCATCCTATAGGAGCCGGGCGAGGGCTAGAACACAAAGAGAAGAAGAGCTCCAAAGGTTTCGAAAGGAAATCGAAGATAGCATGGAAGCACGGATAGCTGCTCAAGTTGATGCACGAGTTATGTCAGCTATGCAATCCATGTGTTCGTCACAACCGCAGCCTATCCTGACTTTGAATAGCCCAGTGCCCAAGGGTCGCAGTAGCTGCGGCTCAACACCTATGCTTGACGAAGAAGAGGTCAATGCTCCTCATTGAAAGTCCAATGTTTGGTGTTGGTAATTAGTGACAATGCCTAAGTACTAATCCTATGCCTAAGTTGTATATAGCATATGAGGATTAGTACATTCCAAGGTTGGTGGCAAGATGGACATGGTGATCATGATGGCCACACTTGGATTTGGATGCAACCCTACGTGATCAAGGCAAAGGTATATGCTTAAGGGTTGTGTTTTAGTAACCAAGACACCTAGTGGGTGTGGTTACATTATAGGATAGATAGCCGTACTATAAAGAGGGGAATGGCGCGGCTATTGAACTCCTAAGTGCCTCTAGTTGTGCATTTCATGATCATATGCATTTGGATAGAACTAATAACGCCTCGGAAAATGATTGTGAAAATGCTAACACACTCACACATGACGTGATCACTTGGTGGTGTTAGCACGTTTGCGATGGCGTTGGAGTTTAAGCGGTAGAGAGAGTTTGGGGTCCTCTCTCCCTCCCGCCGAGCGTGCGAGCGCGGGATTCAGGCGATTTCGGGGAAATGAAATGCCTATTTTCTACTACGCCGGAAGTCGGAATTTAAACGGAAATCAAACGGAAGCGAACGGAGGTCACAGAGGTGACCGGACGCTGCACCGGACGCTGCACCGGACGCGGTCACTGTTTGACCGGACGCGTCCGGTCAGTGTCCAGTGTCTGCGCGTTTTTCTGTTGTTTGATCGGACGCGAGGCGCGTCCGGTCACAGGCGACCGGACGCGTCCGGTCGTCCAGGGAGCTTACTGGACTCCGACCGGACGCGGGCACTGTGGCGTCCGGTCAGTTCTTCAGCGCGTCTGGTCGCTGGTTCGTTTTGCGCGACTCAGGGTTGACCAGCGCGTCCGGTCAGTCACGGGACCGGCGCGTCCGGTCGTGACCAGCGCGTCCGGTCGTTGCGACCGGCGCGTCCGGTCGGCGTTTCGAAAACTAGCCGTTACGCGACCGGAGCGTCCGGTCAGTTGGACCAGCGCGTCCGGTCAGCGCGACTGCTGCTGAATCAAGTTTCTAACGGCTATATTCGAAGGGGTACGTCTATAAATACTAGTTGGCCGGCTCAAGGCTCCCTCTCTTGGACATTTGACATACTTGTGAGCACTTTGAGCTAAGCAACTCCCCTCCCACTCATCTCTCTTGCTTGTTTGCATATTCGAAGTGAGATTGAGTGATCCAAGTGCATTTGCATTGTGAGATAGCATCTAGTTGGCACTTGGTGGTTGATTTGCTGCGGGATTCTTGTTTCTCTTGGTGGTTGCCGCCACCTAGACGGCTTGGAGCAGCTTGGAGGCGTTGGCAAGAGTTGGTGATTGTTCTTGGCCACCTCCGGTGATTGTGAGGGGTTTGTGCCTACCTCGGCGAAGCGCCAAAGGCAACATTAGTGAATTGCTTGTGTCATTGCAACCTTTTGCCATTTGGTAGGTTCTTGTGGCGCCTTTTGAGAGGCTCGGTGTGAGACCAATTAGCCACCGAACCACGTGGTGAAGAGGGACACAACGGGGACTAGCGTGCCGGCAAGCACGTGAACCTCGGGATAAATCTTCGTGTCATCACTTTCATATTGTGATTGATTGATCCCGGTGTTCGGTTATCTTGGTATTCATTGTTGATTATATTGGTTGGCTCAATACTTCGCCCCTCGGTGATACCCTCCTAACCCTCACTTGTATTACTTTCTTAGTTATCTTTGCTAGCTAGTTAGCGTTACTAGAGTAGCTCCTTTGTGTAGCTTGCTAGTTGTAGTTGTAGTCACCTTCTCGGTTTGACTTGTGCGGTTGAGTGCCAATATACTAGAATTGTGAATTGGATAGGTGGCTTGCAAACACCCCGTAGGCTAAGCAAAACTCGCATCTCGCTATTTGTTGTGTTGATAAACTTGTTTAGCTTGTCTTTGTAGAAATTTTTAATAGGCTATTCACCCCCCCTCTAGCCATCAAGACCTTTCAAGTGGTATCGGAGCCGTGGTCACTGTTTGTAAGGCTTAACAACCTCGGTGTAAGATGGCTCAAGTTGTGTTCAACCATGTCGGGGGCAAGCCTCCATTCTTTGATGGTGTCTCATCTTTTGATCATTGGAAAAGAAAGATGAAGCAATATCTTGGCTCTATCAATGAGAAGGTTTGGGAGGTGACACATCATGATTATGCTATCATTGATCCCGACAACCTCACCAACAATGACCGCATCAACAACCAATGCAACACTATGGCTCTCAACACTCTCTACAATGGGATTGATGCAAAGGTCTTTGAGCAAATCAAGGATCTTGAAATGGCAAGTGAAGTGTGGACAAGATTAGAGGAAACATATGAGGGCACTTCAACGGTAAAAAGTGCCAAGCTCTATATGCTCAAGGATAAGTTTGCAAGCTTCAAGATGAAGGATGATGAGTCCATACCGGAAATGTTCTATAGGCTACAAGTTATTGTCAATGATCTCAAGAGCCTAGGAGAAGATGTCAAGGACAAGGACTTCTCACATAAGTTCTTGATGAACTTACCTAAGAAGTTTACTATCTTGAGGAAGATGATCCAAAGAGAGGGTTTGGACAAAGTGACTCCAAACCAAGTGCTTGGAGATGTCATGACCGATGCTCAATATGATGATGATGAAGATGAAGATGAGAAGAAGGAGATCAAGGTCAAGCAAGAGAAGCCCATTGCATTCAAGGCTTCATCTTCTAAGGGCAAGAGCAAGGTGGAGAGCGATGATGATGATCCATTCGATGATGAGACCATGGCCCTCCTAGTGCACAAGATGGGGAGGTTCATGAAGAAGAAAGGATATGGTGCAAGAAAGAGAAGGGACTTCATGAAGGCAAAGGAGATGCTTTGCTACAATTGCAATAGCCCCGATCATGTAGTGGCAAAGTGTCCCTATGAAGACAAAAGATACCATGATGGAGAGTTGAAGTTGAAGAAGAACAAGAAGGATAAGAAGGAGAAGAAAGAGAAGAAGAGCTTCACTATCAACAAGAAGAAGAAGGGTGGTGGCTATGTGGTCACTTGGGATAGTGATAACTCCGATAGTGATGATGATAGCTCTAGTGATGATGAGAGGATCACTCGGCGAGCCATTGCAAGCATCGCCCTCTCCAACAAGCCATCCATCTTCGACACTACATCGACATGCCTTATGGCCAAGCCTACCAAGGTAAAATATGATGATAGTGATGATGATTCTTGTGCTAGTGATGGTTGTAGGAGTGATGATGAGGAGGATGAGGACTACTCCAAGGATGATCTATTGAGCATAATAGATCAAATGAGCAAGGGCTACAAGAGGACAACCAAGAAGTGCAAAATCTTGGAGCAAGAGCTCATTGCCAAGAGCAATGAAAATGATGCCTTGATGGAGGAGCTTGTTGCTCTCAAAAAGAGTAAGGAGTGCAAAGGAATTGAACAAGAGCTCAAAGCTCTTAGGAAATCCTTTGATGAGCTAGAGGCCTCTCGTGAGTGTCTAAAGGAAGACCACGAGGACCTTGAAGTTGCTCACACTAGGCTTAAGGAAGCCCACTCCTCTCTACTTGAGCTCATCAAGGAGAAGGACCTCAAGTTGGAGAAGCTCATGAAGGAAGCTAAGGAGGAGCAAGTGATTGTCACTTGTGATATTGGACTAACATGTGATATTATTGATGATTCTTTATTTGTTGGTCCTACTAATGCTTCATGTAGCTCATCATCATCCACCACAACCAACTCTATCTCTACTACTAGTGATTCATCACTTGCGGTTGAGAATGAGACTCTCAAGAGAGAGGTGGATGATCTCACCCGCGCATTAGGCAATGCCTATGGTGGGGATGCCCGCTTGCTAAAATGCTTGGGTAGCCAAAGGTTCTCTCTTAACAAAGAGGGTTTGGGCTATACTCCCAAGAAGGGCAAGGCGGCCTTTGCTACTCCAAAGTCTCGCTTTGTGAAGAGCAATGGTCGTTTTTGCAATAGATGCAAGCAAGTTGGGCATCTAGAGATTAATTGTAATAAAATGAACAAGAATAACAATAAGTTTCATGCTAAAATGGATTACATTCCTTTTGATTCTTGTTATGTTCTTACCAAGGGTGAGAAAGGTGTGCATGCTAGGTTTGTTGGTACACCAATTGTGGGTCCAAAGAAGAAGGCCATTTGGGTACCAAAGAGCTTGGTTACTAACCTCCAAGGACCCAAACAAGTATGGGTACCTAAGAAACATTAATTTATTTTGTAGGTAAATTACAAGGCCGGAGGAAGGCATTGGGTGCTTGACAGTGGGTGTTCTCAACATATGACCGGTGATTCAAGAATGTTCAACTCTCTCAAATCAAATGATAGTGGCATTGATAGTATCACATTTGGTGACAATAGCAAGGGTGATGTGAAGGCTCTTGGAAGAATTGCAATCTCAAATGATCATAGTATTTCTAATGTGCTCCTAGTTGAAAAGTTGAACTTCAATCTTCTCTCGGTTGCTCAATTGTGTGATCTCGGTTTCAAGTGCATATTTGGTGTTGATGATGTGGAGATAATTAGTGTTGATGGCTCTAATTTGATCTTCAAAGGCTTTAGATATGAGAATCTATACTTGGTTGATTTCAATGCTAGTGACACTCAACTCTCAACATGCTTGCTCACCAAATCAAATATGGGTTGGTTATGGCATAGAAGACTTGGTCATGTTGGCATGAAGCAATTGAACAAGTTAGTGAAGCATGACTTAGTTAGAGGCTTGAAGGATGTCACATTTGAGAAAGATAAGCTATGTAGTGCATGTCAAGCCGGAAAGCAAGTGGGCAACACTCATCCATTAAAGAGCATTATGAGTACTTCCAAGGCTTTTGAGTTGTTGCACATGGATCTATTTGGGCCAACTACATACACAAGCATTGGTGGCAATAAGTATGGGTTTGTGATTGTGGATGATTTCACTAGATATACATGGGTATTCTTTCTTGTGGACAAGAGTGATGTATTTGACATATTCAAGAAGTTCATCAAGAGAGTGCAAAATGAGTTTGAGACCACAATCAAGAAAGTGAGAAGTGATAATGGAAGTGAGTTTAGAAACACAAGAGTTGATGAGCTATGTGAGGAGCTTGGAATCAAGCATCAATTCTCGGCCAAATATACACCTCAATCAAATGGCCTAGTTGAGAGGAAAAATAGAACATTGATTGATATGGCAAGATCAATGTTGAATGAGTATAATGTGAGTCATTCATTTTGGGCCGAAGCAATCAATACGGCTTGCTTCTATAGCAACCGCCTCTATTGCCACAAGTTCCTAGAGAAGACACCATATGAGATCTTAAATGGAAGAAAGCCCAACATTGCATACTTTCGGGTATTTGGTTGCAAATGCTACATCTTGAAGAAGGGCACTAGATTGAGCAAGTTTGAGAAGAAATGTGATGAAGGATTCTTACTTGGTTACTCCACTACTAGCAAAGCTTATAGAGTTTGGAATTTGGCTAGTGGTTTACTTGAGGAAGTTCATGATGTTGAGTTTGATGAAACAAATGGCTCTCAAGATGAGGAAAATAACTTGGATGATGTGAGAGGAACTCAATTGACCAATGCTATGAAAGAAATGGATATTGGTGATATTAGGCCGAAGCAAGTGATTGATGTGGATGACAACAAAGATCAAGTGCTCCAAAGTCCAATTACACAAGCTAGTGGTTCTCTAATGCAAAATCAAGCTAGTACATCATCTCAAGTACAACAAGATCAACAAGTGGCTAGTTCATCATCTCCAACTCGTGATCAACATCAACATCCAAGCAATCAAGTCCAAGTGCTTCAACCAACCAACATTGCTAGAGACCATCCATTGGATTCCATCATTGGTGACATACAAAGGGGAGTTCAAACTAGATCAAGATTGGCATCGTTTTGTGCTCACTCTTCTTTTGTGTCAATGGAAGAACCCAAGGACATTGATAAAGCATTGAGAGATCCAGATTGGGTAAATGCAATGCATGAAGAGCTCAACAACTTCAAGAGAAATGAAGTATGGGAACTAGTCGAGAGGCCTAAGGATCACAATGTCATTGGAACAAGATGGGTTTTTCGCAACAAGCAAGATCAAGATAGAATAGTAGTAAGAAACAAAGCAAGACTAGTGGCTCAAGGTTACACACAAATAGAGGGTCTTGACTTTGGTGAAACTTATGCCCTGGTTGCAAGATTGGAAGTAATTAGGATCTTACTTGCCTATGCTTGTGCTCATAATATCAAGCTATATCAAATGGATGTGAAGAGTGCATTTCTCAATGGGTACATTCAAAAGGAGGTGTATGTGGAGCAACCTCCCGGTTTTGAAGATGACAAGAAACCCAATCATGTCTACAAGTTGAGAAAAGCTTTGTATGGATTGAAGCAAGCACCTAGAGCATGGTATGAAAGATTGAGGGACTTCTTGCTATCTAAAGGATTTGTCATGGGCAAAGTGGATACTACTCTCTTCACCAAGAAAATTAGAAAAGACTTGTTTGTATTGCAAATATATGTTGATGATATCATCTTTGGTTCAACCAATCAAGATTATTGTGATGAGTTTGGAAAAATGATGGCAAAGGAATTTGAAATGTCAATGATCGGTGAACTTAGTTTCTTTCTTGGACTTCAAATCAAACAAATGAAGGAAGGAACATTTGTGAGCCAAACCAAGTACATCAAAGATATGCTCAAGAAGTTTGGCATGGAAGATGCAAAGGGCATTTCAACCCCAATGGGCACTAGTGGAAGTTTGGATAGTGACAAGAGTGGCAACATGGTGGATCAAAAGCTCTATAGATCAATGATTGGTAGCCTACTCTATGTGACGGCATCAAGGCCCGATGTGATGTTTAGTGTATGTATATGTGCAAGATTTCAAGCCTCACCAAGAGAAAGTCATTTGAAGGCAACAAAGAGAATATTAAGGTACTTAAAGCATACACAAGATGTTGGATTATGGTATCCTAAAGGTGCAAGCTTTGAGCTAGTTGGATATTCGGATTCCGACTATGCCGGTGACAAAGTGGAGAGAAAGAGCACTTCTGGGACTTGTCAATTGTTGGGAAGATCACTTGTCTCATGGTCGTCCAAGAAGCAAAATAGTATTGCACTATCTACCGCCGAAGCCGAATACATCGCCGCGGGTAGTTGTTGTGCACAAATCTTGTGGATGAAGGCAACATTGAAGGATTTTGGAATCAATTTCAAGAACGTGCCATTGCTATGTGACAATGAAAGTGCCGTGAAGCTAACCAACAATCCGGTTCAACATCAAAGAACAAAGCATATTGATGTTCGTCATCATTTTATTAGAGATCATCAACAAAAGGGTGATATTGCTATTGAGAGTGTGGGCACCGAAGATCAACTAGCCGATCTATTCACCAAGCCACTTGATGAGAAGAGATTTCACAAGCTAAAGAATGAGTTGAACATACTTGACTTCTCCAACATGAGTTGATGCACCCCAATGTTATGACATGCCTCTCCTTCGAGCCCCAAGGTACAATTGGTTGACATGTCATACATTCTATACTAAGGACATGTTTAGTGCATCTAGTCATGATTTCTTATGTTCTAGGCTAATTCATGAAAATCAAATGAATTTGAAGTCTATATGGTGCCACTATTGTTTTCATGTCTTGTATGATCTAGTGGTAGCATATAACTTGTTTAAGTAGCTTGTGATCCTAAGTGTTTAATCTAGATCACTTGTCTAAATTTTTGCTTCAACATGGTGCATGATAACCCTTCTAGTGAGGTGTGAAGAAGCTTGCCCTTGGTTCAAACCGAAGCATTGTATTTATGCAAGCAATCTAGGTTGAATCACAAACTTGATCCTCACCCCATAATTCAACATGATAATCTATCTAAAATTGGTCCCTTGTGGTCATTGGTGCCAAAGGGGGAGAAAATATTGTTCACAAAGATAGAACTCAAAGGGGGAGAAGCACAAAGGGGGAGAAAATTGTTGAAAAATGTTGTTCACAAAGATAGATTCTAAAAGAGGAGAAATTGATAAAAGAAGAGGATCAACTAAAATTTTAAGCACACAAGTAGGGGGAGCAAGTTCTTAAACATGAATGTTGCATTTCCTTGTGCACTTCATATGTATGATGCATAGTTATGCATTTCTTTTTCTCCGATACTTTGCTTGTGTGGTGACTTGCTAGTATAATGTGAATGATGTATTGAAGTACTAGTATGAATAGGAAGTAGTTAGATTTCCCTTGCTTCATGTCTTTCAAAGCGGTACTAGAGCCTTGCTTATAATGTTGATCTCACGAGGTTTCTAGTTTTGTCTGTGCTTTTCCAAGTGATATCTAACTACACAAGGTGCTAAGATGGTGTTTATCGCTACTCCGATGGTATCACGCTTCAAAGGTCTATAATCTAAAACACTTAGCACCTATTGATAGTCAATGCTCCTATATTTTCCTATCTAAGCATGTATGCTTCCTAAATCCAAACATATAGCATACATGTAGGGGGAGCCATTGCTATCAATTTGAATTCATGATCATATGTCCATAATTCTTACACATGGTAATATACTTGGACAATGTGACATGGGTTCAATAAAAATTTTATCATAATATCTTTGCGAAAGGGTTGTCACCAATTACCAACAAGGGGGAGATTGAAAGTCCTATGTTTGGTGTTGGTAATTAGTGACAATGCCTAAGTACTAATCCTATGCCTAAGTTGTATATAGCATATGAGGATTAGTACATTCCAAGGTTGGTGGCAAGATGGACATGGTGATCATGATGGCCACACTTGGATTTGGATGCAACCCTACGTGATCAAGGCAAAGGTATATGCTTAAGGGTTATGTTTTAGTAACCAAGACACCTAGTGGGTGTGGTTACATTATAGGATAGATAGCCGTACTATAAAGAGGGGAATGGCGCGGCTATTGAACTCCTAAGTGCCTCTAGTTGTGCATTTCATGATCATATGCATTTGGATAGAACTAATAACGCCTCGGAAAATGATTGTGAAAATGCTAACACACTCACACATGACGTGATCACTTGGTGGTGTTAGCACGTTTGCGATGGCGTTGGAGTTTAAGCGGTAGAGAGAGTTTGGGGTCCTCTCTCCCTCCCGCCGAGCGTGCGAGCGCGGGATTCAGGCGATTTCGGAGAAATGAAATGCCTATTTTCTACTACGCCGGAAGTCGGAATTTAAAAGGAAATCAAACGGAAGCGAACGGAGGTCACAGAGGTGACCGGACGCTGCACCGGACGCTGCACCGGACGCGGTCACTGTTTGACCGGACGCGTCCGGTCAGTGTCCAGTGTCTGCGCGTTTTTCTGTTGTTTGATCGGACGCGAGGCGCGTCCGGTCACAGGCGACCGGACGCGTCCGGTCGTCCAGGGAGCTTACTGGACTCCGACCGGACGCGGGCACTGTGGCGTCCGGTCAGTTCTTCAGCGCGTCTGGTCGCTGGTTCGTTTTGCGCGACTCAGGGTTGACCAGCGCGTCCGGTCAGTCACGGGACCGGCGCGTCCGGTCGTGACCAGCGCGTCCGGTCGTTGCGACCGGCGCGTCCGGTCGGCGTTTCGAAAACTAGCCGTTACGCGACCGGAGCGTCCGGTCAGTTGGACCAGCGCGTCCGGTCAGCGCGACTGCTGCTGAATCAAGTTTCTAACGGCTATATTCGAAGGGGTACGTCTATAAATACTAGTTGGCCGGCTCAAGGCTCCCTCTCTTGGACATTTGACATACTTGTGAGCACTTTGAGCTAAGCAACTCCCCTCCCACTCATCTCTCTTGCTTGTTTGCATATTCGAAGTGAGATTGAGTGATCCAAGTGCATTTGCATTGTGAGATAGCATCTAGTTGGCACTTGGTGGTTGATTTGCTGCGGGATTCTTGTTTCTCTTGGTGGTTGCCGCCACCTAGACGGCTTGGAGCAGCTTGGAGGCGTTGGCAAGAGTTGGTGATTGTTCTTGGCCACCTCCGGTGATTGTGAGGGGTTTGTGCCTACCTCGGCGAAGCGCCAAAGGCAACATTAGTGAATTGCTTGTGTCATTGCAACCTTTTGCCATTTGGTAGGTTCTTGTGGCGCCTTTTGAGAGGCTCGGTGTGAGACCAATTAGCCACCGAACCACGTGGTGAAGAGGGACACAACGGGGACTAGCGTGCCGGCAAGCACGTGAACCTCGGGATAAATCTTCGTGTCATCACTTTCATATTGTGATTGATTGATCCCGGTGTTCGGTTATCTTGGTATTCATTGTTGATTATATTGGTTGGCTCAATACTTCGCCCCTCGGTGATACCCTCCTAACCCTCACTTGTATTACTTTCTTAGTTATCTTTGCTAGCTAGTTAGCGTTACTAGAGTAGCTCCTTTGTGTAGCTTGCTAGTTGTAGTTGTAGTCACCTTCTCGGTTTGACTTGTGCGGTTGAGTGCCAATATACTAGAATTGTGAATTGGATAGGTGGCTTGCAAACACCCCGTAGGCTAAGCAAAACTCGCATCTCGCTATTTGTTGTGTTGATAAACTTGTTTAGCTTGTCTTTGTAGAAATTTTTAATAGGCTATTCACCCCCCCTCTAGCCATCAAGACCTTTCACTCATCCGGTGGACAACATCACTGGACCTATTAATGTCAGGTTGTACATCCGTCAGCAGTGGACAAAAGACAAGGTGGCGGTCGGACAAGCATTTCTAAGAGGAGACGGCATCATTCATGGCAAGCCAATGCCACCCGGGTATGCCAGGGTCAGCATTGATAAGATCTTGGATAAGAAGTACAATAAGATACACATTGATTTCCCAGTGGAGGAAGATAGGCCGCGTCTTGTTCACAACTTGGGCACTCATGTGGCTTGGCGCAAACGCTTCATCAAGCTGGATGAGCAGCCATCTTCGGATGATGAGGATGGCAGTGAATCATCGGCATCGCCGCCGCCAAGAGGTTTCTCTCCTCTGCAAGATCCTCATTCTCCCTCTCCTGCCTCGAAAGAGAAGACACCTCCTCCACCGCCAAAGGAGAAAACACCTCCTCTACCTCCTCAACCGCTAAAGGAGAAAACACCTCCTCTACCTCCTCCACCGCCAAAGGAGAAAACACCTCCTCCACCTCCTCCACCTCCTCCACAGCCAAAAGAGAAGACACCTCCTCCTCCTCCGCGAAAATCCAAAGTGCGATCAGGTTCGACCTCGCAACACAAGAGGTCATCAGTTTCGGTTGGTAATGCTCCCCAGACAAGTAAAAAGAAGGTGGATGCTAGCATTACGAGTAAGATGAAGGACCCGATTGTGGAGCCTCCAAGCAAGAAAGCCGCCGTTGCCTTCTTTAATCGAATAGCCAGTCTACCTAAGTGGAGACAACAGACCGAATTTGAAAGGCAACACAACAAAGAGAGTAATCAAATCAGAGCTAGAGAAATACACACCAAAGAATTGCTAGAGATACAGAACTTGGCCAACAACATGGGCATATCCATGGAGAGGGCCACGGAGTTGTATTACGGAACGAGAGATTTTGAAAAAGCCACGGTCGCATACAAGTATTCAAGAGGCAAACCTTTGGTCGCCACCGAACAAGAGTATAAAGATTTGCCAACATACATGCGACAGTTGCATGATTATTACTCCCTGGATACTGCCAACGGAGACTGTGTCGGTTTTGAAGTTTGCATCCCTCCCGGAATGGTTTTTAATCATCCTGAAGAAACGGTGCATACTATTTATTATGAACACCTCTTTCAGCTCTTCCAACGGCGCTCGCTCGATACGCAGATTTTGATGATATGGTCTATGTAAGTACCCTACCCTCACAACGTTATAATAAACTACGTGATTTGCATTTGAATATATCATATGTTTATTATGCAGGTGTATGGCAAAATGGTGCCTAAAGAAGCAATTGAGCAATATAGACTTCTTGGATCCCATATTTGTAAATGAGACAACATGCACCGCCCCTGGTGATGATGACTATGTACCAACAAGTTTGAAGATTGAGTTTGAAAGGATGTTCAGAAACAACAAAACAAACGTACTCCTACCCTACAACTGCGAGTATGTGTTCTCGACCCTTATTTTAGTGTTTCTTTTCTTGATATGTCATTCAATAACATGGACTTTGTGATTGCAGCAACCATTTCATCCTCGTAGATATCTATCTTCAAGATTCACATATCGAGGTGTGGGACTCAAAGAAAAAGCCACTTTCTCTTATCGACCCCCTAGTTAAAGTGCTGAATAAGTAAGTGAACCCAATATCACAACACTTTCTAATCACATAGGATATTGTAATGTCCTCGGTCTTCACACTTCATTTACAATGTAACATAGAATGAAGGCATTACCGAATTGGAAAAATCTCGATAGCAAGATGCAAAAGCAATGGAGTGCCCCATTCAGTGTAAAGTATATGGAGGATCTCAAGACCCTAGATCAACCGATGGGGAACAACGAATGCGGGTTCTATGTGATATGGGCAATGCTAAAATACTTTGGCGCAAAAACAAATAAGGGAGATGACATGGTACGTAGGCATCCCATTTCTATTGTTTTGTCTTACGTTTGTGCATCTCAATATCATCTTGCTTCAATTACAGCGCAAAGCAAACAATCACAACCAGTTGCTAGATTTTGAGATGAGAGGAATTCAAGAGGAGGTAGCAAGGTTTGTGATGGACGAGATATTGACCAAGACAGGATCATTCTCCGTTGCGAGGACTAAGAAGTACAAGGCGCAGTACGGAAGAGACCACATTGATAGGCTATTGTAATGCGACTCTTAATTCGATACTTAAAGTTTTTTTTTGAAACTTTTGTAATATAAATGTTGATGGGTTTGTATTGTCGCTGATCAACAACCACCTTCACATCGATATCAAATTGATCGATAGCAACCACCTCCACCTCCCCGACCTCCCACCCCACCACCTCCCCTCGAAATGAAAATAAAACAATTATTAAAATGCAAATTGTGAAAAGTATATCACTACCGGTTCAAAGAAAACCGGCAGTGATAATATAATCTACACAACCGGTTGGTTAAAACAACCGGCAGTGATGGCTTAAGTATCACTGCCGGTTTGTAACATGAACCGGCAGTGATACATGAGCTATCACTGCCGGTTTGGCATAACCGGCAGTGATGTGATCAGCTCATCACTGCCGAGTTGGTTATGGCGGTTCAAAATCCGCCAGTGAAGGGGGGTTTTGAACCGCCAGTGATGTTCTTGTCTGCTGTAGTGATTGGCAGCCGAGGATATGTTGCAACTCCGGTAAGACTTCATTGTCGGCGAAAATTGGTGTGATGGAACATTTGGCGAGGTTGGTTCGAAGACCGGAGATGTCCCCGAACATCCGGAGGATCTCCTTGACCGCTGCTGCCTCTACCACGTCCGGGTGAATGATCATGATGACGTCATCTGCATATATGCTGCAGTGATGCTTGATGGCCGGTGACTCCAGGGGTCGAATGATTCCCTCTTGTCTTGCGGCGCAAAACAGCCTGCCAAGCACCTCCATCACCAAAATGAATAGCATTGGTGACAATGAATCCCCCTGGCGAACCCCGCGCTTGTGCTTGATTGTTCGGCCAGGCTGGCCGTTGAGCAAGATGCGCGACGAGGCGGAGGATAATAGCAGCGATATCCAACGTCGCCACAGCGCACTGAAGCCGATCGCCCTCAAGGTGTCCAACAGGAAAGGCCACGACACAGTGTCGAAGGCCTTAGAGATGTCTAGCTTCAGCAGCACCTTTGGAATTTTGTTTTTCCTCAGGTATATGGCCGCCCGCTGCACGTACTTGAAATTGTCATGGATTGTAAGACCTCGGATGAAGGCGTTTTGGTTTGCGGAGACGAGTTCTGGAAGTTTCCGCGCCAGCCTCGTGGCCAACAGCTTGGAGACTAGTTTGCCGAAGCTGTGGATCATGGAGATCGGCCGAAAGTCCGCCGGGGTTGCTGCATCTGGCTTCTTTGGTATGAGGACGATGAGCGCATTGTTCAGTAGGTGGAACGCCCTGCCATCTCCATGGAGCACGCAGTTTAGTGCAGCCATGATGTCGTCTTTGATAACCTCCCAAGCCGTTCTGTAGAACAGGCCTGTGAAGCCATCTGGGCCCGGCGCACGGTCCGCAGGCATGTCGTTGATAGCGGCCCAAACTTCGTCAACGTTAAACGGCGCGTCGAGCGTCGAGAGGTCAACCTGGCCGTAGCCGAGACCTTCAAAATCGACGGACAACCCAGCCTGTCCTGGTTGGCCGAAAACAGAGGAGAAGTGGGCAGCCAACGCCTCATCCATGTCTTGGTGTGTCGTAAGAAGTTCGTCGTTGACGCGTAGGTTTAGTATGGAATTCCGCCGCTTCCTCCCACGCGCCAACAGATGGAAATACTTGGTGTTTGCGTCACCGTCTTCCAGGAATCTGACCCTGGCACGCTGTCTAGCGATGTTACGTTCCAGGGATGATAGACCGAGGCACTTTAGCTTGAGGCAACGGCGCAGGTCCGTCTCGACCTCGGACAGCGGCCGCCGGTCAGATGCCTGATCCAGCTTGAAGATGATCTCTCTCGCCATCAGCAGCTGCTCCCGCACGTTCCCGATATTTTTAGCGGCCCAGCTCTGTAGCTGTCGAGCTAGCGTTCTGAATTTGGCATCCAAACGTCTGAGCGGGTCATGGATGGAGTCGTCACACTGCCAACCCGCATGGATTGCTTCGATGTATCCTTGTGTTCTTGGCCAAAACGCCTCAAAGTGGAAGCGTGGCTTCGGGCGAATGGACATGTTAGTCTGAAGCAACAGAGGGCAGTGATCCGAAGCGTCTGAAGATAGCGCCTGAAGTAGGCAGTCACGGAACCTTTCCTCCCAATCCATGGACACGAGGGCACGGTCCAGGCGAACCAGTGTAGGGGACTGCCTCTCGTTGCTCCACGTGTATATCCTGCCATGCATAGGAATGTCGAGCAGTTGCAGCTCTGCCACCAGTTGCCGGAAGCGACTCATGTTCCGCCTGTTGATTGTCGCTCTCATCTAGGATGAGGTTGAAGTCTCCAATGACAGCCCACGGCCCCTCACAATCATCCCTGATGGCGGTGAGCTCCTCCATGAAAAGTTCTTTTTCAACATCGTCCTGCGGCCCGTAGACGACGGACAGGAACCAGGGCTGCTCGGTCGCACTTGTCTGTGCCGAACGGACTGCGACAGTGAGCGAGTAACATCCTATGCGAACATCGGAGAGGAGAACGTCAGGTCCCCCTGCTGCCACGAAGATCCCGCCGCGAGTTTCAGCGGCCGGCACGAACGCGTAGTCAACGAAGTTCATTCCAAGCATGGAAGATACAAGCAGTTGTGGTACATGGTGGAGTTTTGTTTCGACCAGGCACACAATGTGCGGTCTTACATCAGTAACGAGTGTCCGAACATTGTCGCGCCGGGCGCCGGCGTTCAGCCCGCGCACATTCCAGCAAAGGATGGTTGTATTATCCATGAACCTGATCAACCGTTCTTTGGAGCGGGGCTTCACGCGCGGCGCCTCGGCCGCTCCACCTGCCCGGCTACTGGGAAGAGCTCCTTCGTTGCCTCGGCGTGCGACGGGTTAAGATCATCGACGAAAATTCTGTCATAGACCTGCTGGTTAGCCGTCGAAGGTTTCTGTTGCTCCTCGAGCATCCCTAAGCGCTTCATGACTAGCAGCTCCCCCCTTTTGGAGGCAGGCACGCGGGATAGAGCTTGTGCAGCAATCCGCCTGCTTCTTGTGGGTACAACCATCTTCGGCTGATCATCGTCTGGAGGAGCGGCAATCAGTGGAGCTGGGACCTTGCGTAAGATTTTGGCCATGAAGCGCTTGAGGCGCTGAGTTGCCGAGCCACCCTTGCTGCCCTTGGAGGTAGGCTGCGGGTCGCTCCACTTTCTTGGCTTGCGTCGTCAGCTTCGTGATCCCTGGTTGTCCGTCGCGGACTTGGGGTCGCCTTGTTGGGCGAGGCGAACCCTGGCGGCATACTCAGGACGGGTGTTGTGCTCGCAGCATCGACGCAGGGCTCGTCCATGCGTGTCGCATCCTCGTCGCAGGGAAGCCCCGATGTAGGCTCAACCGCTATCTCGTAGGCCTCTGCCGAAGGCCCAATATGTTTTTCCGGGCTATCAGCCACGGGTTGCTTTGGGCCCAACTTGCTGCTGCTCAACGAATTTTCTTGCCCCGGTGTGACGAAGGCTCTGGAGTGCGCGGCGGCAAATTCCAGCAGCATTGGATCGGCGCCGTGGTCCCACGCGTCGGCCAGGGTGGTACCGCTGAAGCGTGATGCGAGGCAATCTGCCTCGAAGGAGATGTCGGGGTTTCCTTCTGGTCTCTGGTGGGTGATAAGTCAAGAAAGAAGTCCTAAGTGTACTGAATGGAGCTCCAATGCTGCAGGGCTGGAACGACACCGTCATTGTGCTCACCCCCAAGGTAAAAAATGAAAAGAAACTCAAAGATTTGCGTCCTATCAGCTTGTGCGATGTTTTATATAAATTAATTTCTAAAGTCCTTGTGAACCGTTTAAAGAAAATTTTGCCGGATATCATCTCTCCCTCATAATGAGAAGTACCTTGGCCTGCCAGTATATATTGGAAAAATCAAAGAAACGTATGTTTGAGTACATTAAACAAAAGATATGGGCTAGGATTCAAGGTTGGCAAGAGAAACTCCTCTCAAAAGCAGGAAAGGAAATTATGATCAAAGTGGTGGCACAGGCCATTCCGATCTATGCCATGTCATGCTTTGATCTAACAAAAGGATTGTGTGACGAAATATCAGCAATGATTGGGTGATATTGGTGGAGTCAACGAGATGAAGTGAACAAAATTCATTGGGTGAGTTGGAAAAAGATCACAAAATCAAAGAAGAATGGTGGCTTAGGTTACTGAGATTTGCATGTTTTCAACATTGCCATGTTAGGCAGACAAGCATGGCGACTATTGGTATGTCCAGAGACACTGTGCACTCAAGTTCTTTGTGCTAAACATTTTCCATTGGGGAACGTACTTGAGGCAAAACCAAAGGGAGGAATTTCATATACATGGTGGAGTATACTGAAAGGTGTACAACTTTTAAGAAATGGCATAATCTGGAGGGTTGGGAATGGATACTCTATTAATATTTGGAGGGATCCATGGATTCCTCGAGGAGATACAATGAAGGTTATTACTCCAAGGGGTACATCCATCCTGCATAAAGTCTCTGAATTGATTAACCCAATCACAGAAGATTGGGATGAACAACTTGTGCGGGACACATTTTGGGTGGAAGATGCAAATATAATCCTATCCTTACCACTATCTGTGCAAAGGGAAGACTTCCCAGCATGGCATCCAGATCCAAAAGGAATTTTTTCTATCAGATCTGCATATGCTTTAGGAAAAAAGATTATGGACCATCAAAACAATAATGATGCCTCCTCCTCAGGTGCTGTAGAAAGTGGATTTGATTGGAGGAAAATATGGAGGCTGGATGTGCCAAATAAAGTTAAAATGTTTGTATGGCGCATGGCTCATAATTCTCTACAGGTGAAACTTAACATTGCACGAAGGTGAGTGGATCTAGACACTCTATGCCTAGTGTGTTCGAGGTGTGATGAAGATTCAGGTCATCTCTTTTTTAAATGCAAGGAAGCAAGACATGGCTGGCAGTTGCTAAACATGGAGGACAAAAGAATCATGTTGATGGGAGAAACCTCACCTAAAGCGATGTTGGAGAAAATTTGGGAATTTGACAATGATTTCCAATGTAAAATAATTTGGTTTTTGTGGTGCTGGTGATCTGCACGTAATAAAGTAAATTCTGGTGAAAGGATGAAAACTGCACAGGAAGTTGTTAATGATGTTTGTTTCCATTTTCAGGCATGGAGAGACGCAGTTCATTTGGCCAAGCAACCTTCAGCACTTCCAATCAAGCCAACGTGGAGAATTCCGCCTGAAGATATGTACAAAATTAATTGCGATGGGGCTTTTATCCCAGGTTCAAATAGTGCTGGGTGGGGTTATGTCATTAGGAACCACTTTGGTGAGGTGGTTGTGGCAGGAGCTGGTTCGGAAAATTGTTTGTCAGCCCAACATGCTGAAGCAACTGCTTGTTTGAAGGGGCTAGAGCTAGAGCAGACAGCTGCATTAGGAATGGATCGTGTTATTTTGGAGACCGATGCAGCTACTGTTGCTAAAGCTTTATCAGACCCAACTACGGATAGATCAGTGATTGGAATTCTGATGGCTGAGATCAAAACTCAAATGTTTTATGAGTTTTCTGCACGTATTATTTCTCATGTACCCAGAGTTTGTAATGTTGTAGCTCATACCCTGGCGGCCCTTGGCTTGAATTGTAGGGAGGGTCCTCTTATAGTGTGGCAAGATCATGTACCAGACTCTGTAGCTTTGTTGGTGGGCGGCGATTTAGCCGGATCACGTGACTAATGAAATTTTATTTCCCCTTTAAAAAAAAAACCGTGCCAAAGTCTTGCTTATGTTATTATATACAGCCCACGGAAGCCCACGGTGCGAATTCCAGTCGCTGAGCATGGGCCAAAAAGCTGTATCTACTGAATACAAGCTGGCCGATGGCCCACCCATTTCTCTAGGCCTATTCTTCTAATCTCCTTATTACAACTAAAAAGAACAAAACTAAGACCACCTCTTGGTGCGTAAAAAATTTTCGCCTCACCTCCTACCGCGTACGTGCGATCCCCACCCCGCGATCCCCACCTTCTACTGCCTACGTGCGATCCCTCACCTTCCTCTTCGGCTCTCGCTCATGCGCCCACAGAAGGAAAGGAAGGGTGCACAGAGGAAGGGAGTCAGCTTTCTCGCTCGGTGGCGCATAGAAGGAAGGGCACACGAGATCTGCGCACGGCTGCCCATCACGGCTCGCGCACTCCAGCAATCCAGAGCGACCCGTGCGCTGCGACCTCGCCGCCGGAACCGTGCTGGTGATCGACCCAGCCCCGCTTCGCTCCGCTGCGCCGCCAGCCTGCAACCCCGATGCCTCACCGTGCGAGATCCCCTCCCCGTGCGTTGCGACCTCACCGCCAGAACTGTGCTGGTGATCAATAACCAAATCGAATTCGTCTCCTCCTCGCAGCAGCCACCGCCGCCTCCTGAGGGCAGGAAGCGAGCGCCCCACGGATCCCCCCACTCGGCCCTCGTCGCGCGCAACGGTGAAGACGACGAACCCCTCGTGAATGGTGGGAGCTTGTGCGACGTCCGCCGCCTCGCAGCCGCAGCCGGAGAAGGCCTCCTTCCGTGGCTTCGGTTGCTGCATGCAGGGCTGGTACCACCGCTGCATCGGCCTCGACCCCTGAAACACCTCGCTCCCTCCCTCACTCTGCTTGCTTCCCCGCTGCGCCAGATTCGTCCCCTTCTCTTCTCCGAGGAAGCAAAGGCGGTCGCCCGCTGAGCGCCGCCACTGCTGCTGATAGTCGTCGCGGTGCCTTCGTCGCTGCCAATGAAGCTTTGGAGGACGGAGCCCCGCGGCAAGGCCGCGGCCCCGGGGCCCGACGACCCCGTCCGCGTCCTGGTGACGGTGACCGTCCTCGGGATCGCCGGCCCGCAGCGCTTCATCGTGCTTGAGGGAGACATGGTCGCCGCGCTCCGCTGCTATGCCCGAGAGGGCTGCATGCTGCTGCTCGGCACCGACCCCGCCGGCTTCGTCCTCTCCACCGCCAACGGCGGATCCGGCGGTACGTAATGGCATCTGTTTGTCTCTTCCGTCGGAATTTGGATCTGCTCTGTTTGCTTCTCGGCTCTCTGACGCACGATTCGATTCGATCTCATCCTTGCCCGTGCAGCGCTCAAAGAAGACGAGAAGATCACCTTCAACGGTTGCCGGAGCTTCCTGCTCTGGCAGAAGGATGCGGTCCAGGGTGCCACCAACCACGCCGGGCCCGACGCTTTGACAGCAACCCGAGCCCTGGCAGGAAGGGCAGCGGTGGCTTCAAGGCTACTCCAAGCCCTGGCAGGAAAGGCAGTGGTGGCTGGAAGGCTGGCCTAAACAAGTTCCTCCTCAGCTTCAGCATCAAGGTGTAATCCATGCATCGACGAGAGCAGGGGTGTTCTTGGGGTCAGCACGGCACCACAATAAATTGCATTGGTTTGTCTGATTCTTCAATTGGATTGCTGCAGTAAGTGAGTTGGCAAAGTGTAATTCATCGTCAGTTTGAGTTTGAGTCGAGTCAGTTGTTTAGCTGCTCTCTTTCCAAATTATCAGGTTCATTTGATCTATCGTTAAAGGTTCCTTCATTTGAGTGTTTCAATAATAAATTTGTTCGTGCTGTCCAGTTACATCGTGGAGCAATTGCAGCACGTATATATTTGGACACTTCAGACAATACATCCCGGGCTGGACGAAGACATTTCGGCAGTCATCATCGTGTCGCTCCTCAGGTTATCCTTCTTTCATAATGCTTTGCATGTCTGATGATTGGCTTTATATGCAGAACATGTATTAGGATAGGATAGTATTAGCAACAAACTATCTATCTCTTAAAATCAAGAAGCTTAATTAATTTAAAAATATAACAACTTGTTTTTAAATGGAGATGCTGATTCATTTGGTTTGGATATACTAAAAAAGCCTTTCTCCTAAAAAATATTATAGTTCTTATTTACGTTCTGTCAAGATACAGGTAAGCCTGATCACTTGTGTTACTATCATTTTCAAATCAAGTACTTATGACGTTTGCTATTATGTTAAGTTAAAACTCCTCACTATGAAACTTTGGCCACATCAGAACACGATGGAATGCATGGATGGAAAGAGAGAAAATTTGAAATTTACCTAGCAGGCAGGAACAGAGTAAGCCATTCAAAAATTTAAAACAGAGAAGCATCATGATTGTGTACTCTAAAGTTAACCAAACGATCTGATCAATAAAGCCCACGGTGACCTCGCCACGACCACGACCGCGCCCTGCACGACGGCTTGGCTAAGCCGAGGGTGCCCGCTCGGATGCGACGATGTGGCAACGCTCTTGCCCTCGCCTCGACCGAGCCCTTCTACCCCGCCAAGCCTTGCAACCGAGCCACAACGACCCTGCAACAACTCTCCTCGGTAGCGAGATCTTCCTGCGCCGTGCGGACTCTCTCCTGGCTGCGCGCCAACTGGTGAGCCACCACAGTGCCCAGGTCCTAGCCTGCCTGTTCCGGTCTTCCAAGTTCCAACCGGCTTTGTTTGTTGAGATATGCAATGGTTTCCTTATTCTACTAATATTTAATTCGGTTGTTAACAATAAAATCAAAATCTTTCTTCCACCTATTCATTTAGTTGCTGAATATGATTATTATTAATTATCAGCAGTGACAGTATTACCTCATGGTACAGTAATAAGTTGGAGCGTCATGTGGACTTTGCTCGACTGAAATTGATAGTGTTGTACTCCATATGTATCCCTTTCAAACAAATCCCACTCAGTAATTCAAAGACATCAGTAGGTTGTCAATCATTAATTAGATGATTTTTCAATCACTTGTACTGGATGTATTACGTTACTTTGAACATTTTCCATTTTCCAAGACTAATATTGTGTTGTTTTGCGTATGCCATTTTCCATCCACCCCTTTCAAAATCAGGATCAGTGCTACATGCTGATAGTGTGCTGGTAGTGTGCTTCTGTTGGCCATTGGAGAAATTATTATGCCTAGATACTATTGATTTGTTTAAATCATATCAGATAAAAACACTTATCTGAGTCAAAACTCCATTGCCACTTCCAGGTGTGAGACGGACAATGCTGTTTAGTGCAACGTTCCCAAAAGAGATCCAGGTTAGCGGTTTTTTTAAAATTTTTGTTGGCATGCTGTTCCTGAATAAACATTACTGTTTCTTGTAAGCTGTTCTTTAGTAAATGTATTGTAAGTACTTCCTACAATATATTTTTTCTCCTTAATGTTTTTTCATCTATACCCTCACTAATATCCTGTATTTGATCAGGTGTTCACCGTTGAGGTTATTATCTTCGCATGTTTTTTCTAGATGGATAACATTTCTTTCGATGCTAGATATTTGAGAAATAGAGAAATCTTACATCTTTTTTTTGTGCTTTGGTGTGCTACACAATTTCAATTCTGTGTATGAATGAAATGTGCAATGTGACAAATCCCCACTGGTATAGCTAAATATTTTATTTAATATGTGGACAATGTTATACTGTCCATACTACAATAATGGGTTGTCTGGTATAGTTCATGTTTCATTCAAAAGTCTCTTTTCAGTTTTTTATTTCAAAATCCAGCATACCTATTATAGGGCCAATAGCATACCTATTATAATAATTGAAGTTATTATATACTGCTTGCACTCTATGGTTATTTATCTATCCAAGCATCGGTTTTATCACCATTTATGTCATTACTACGCTAGCCACTTGAGTTTAACATGTTCTTTTGTAATCTAGAGTCATTTTATTCAGAATCCGTACTCATATATTTGCTTGTGATACAATTGCATACTCTGTATCTGTTAAACAACCACACATTTAGATTCTCTAGGTGTTATTGATATGCCACATCATTTACAACATTAAGAACAAAGTGGCTGATGTTGAGATTCTTCCTGCTATCTAAAAGGATAAGTTTGCTAAATCTAAATATTTGTTGTGCGGGTTTGTGCGCTTGCGTTTATTTGTGGGTGTTGACGTGGGGCGGCCCGGGTGGGGCGGCGCATGGGCGGCCACCTAGAGCTGCCGGCGTCGGAGGCGGTTCGGGCAAGGGGCAGGGAAGCTACTGTCCAACAGATCGCCAGGGGCTCGGCTGAGGTGGCCCGGCACAGGCTACAGCGGCATAAGGTGTCCACCAACATTTTAGTCTTTCAAGGAACTTCTGGTTAGTTTTATCAAAAAGAATTTTAGAGGTCATACAATGTATATTTCTCGTCATATGTGTTGTATTGTAATTAGTCGAGTTGCAATGTAATTATTGAAAAAGGTTTATACAGTGAGTATAATATACTTTGTTTTAAGGGTTTGTGAGATTTTTTGAGACACGTAGTATTATCCATCTAACAGACACTAATATTTACACATTTACTCGAACCTATATACAGGATGGTATGCAGATGCGACAGAACTTATTCGTGGATTTATTGGTGCACGAAAGAAATGGATATCGGAGGTTTCTCCTTGCCCATATAAAATGTTATGTTAGCTGCATCACGGAAAAACCTATACAGTAGAGTTTGTGAGCTTGCGACACCACGCCCTCCGTGACTATTAATTTCACGAACTTTGCATTTTGGATTAAATGTTACTTTAATATTGATATTTAATTTCACAGTATTATTATCTTATCTTGTGATCCGTGTGTTTTTAATACAAAAGTTTTGCTGTCCCGTAGCAACGTACGGGCACGCTACCTAGTAACAACAAAAAAAAATAAAGGAAACACACAGTGCCGGCCTCACTTGGCTGCGTTTTTATTTCCTGAACTGTCACTTGGCTGCCAAGCACGGGCTTCCATGTCCAATGGTTCATGCATGCAGGCTGCAGCGGCGCTGTCTCCTTACCGGGCACCAGAAAACCTGAATTAGCTGCGTGATGAACGTGATCTCCCCATGCATGTGAGGCCGTACGAGCAAATGGGCCGATGTCTGAATGTTTTCCACACGTGAGTGAACGTGAATTCGAAAGTCGCCATCCGCGGCGCCGCAGCGGATCCACCGAAACGACGACTTCGGCGTATGATGGAGCGGGGGTCGTCTCATCCAGCGAAAATAATGGATATGATCTTAGTTGTTTCACGAGACAACGGCTTAACTTTCTCTCTCCTTTATCTCTCTTTCACATCATCAAAAATCCTATATGGCGCTGCATAAAACAGTCTATAAGACCGCTGACGTGTAGCAATATACCTGCCCTTACACGGATGCGCCGAAGAAACCCAGTGTAGCTACTGCTCCGTCCATGAAAGAATATACAACTATAGTATTTGTATGCGTCAAACTAGTTAATATTTAACAAAGTTTATAATAAATACTATTAATATTTATGTTCCCAATAAAATTTACTGCAAAAATCTATTTCATAATTAATCTAATCTATACCTAATAATAAAGAGGCAAAATTTGTCTCCACCTATTTTTTGGTTCGGTCATCCCTTAACTAACTTTGTGAATGTGGAAAACTATCTATAGCCATTCTCTTTATATAACTAGGAATCATAATCCAATAGGTCTCTCTGATTTGAATAGAAATCTTAATCCAAATAGAAAAATATAATAATATGGACAACTAGGAATCTTAATCTAACTAGATCTCTCTAACTCCAAGTAATCGGAATAAGAATCTTAATCTAAATGTAAAAATATAAGAATAGAAATCTAATAAAGAGGAAAGAAGGTCAGAATTTTTTTGTCTCGTTTCTTTTCTGTTCGTTTGTCACTTTGTTCCGGTTTGTCCGTTTTTACTTGCTTTGAGTACGTGTTGCTTTACGTTGATTTGGATGTTTTTCGCTTGGCTCCGAATATTTTCTGATTTTTTTCTTTTTTAGAATATATTCTAATTTTTGTCATGACTGTTTTCTACTTAATTGGCTTCGAGAATGCTCAGATTTTTTTTCTCGTGGATGTTTTTACACTAGCTTGATTTTTTTATTTTGTTTTCATGGTTTTCTCCACCTAGTTTTTTCATGTTCTAATAAATATAATAACAGTAAAAACAAACACTAAATAAGAGATCACAACCATTTTAATCTTGGACTCCTTTAGAAACAAAGATTTTTACCACTAATTAATTTATTTTTTTGACTCGAACTCATAGCCTGTGCTACAACTCACTATGTATTGGATCCTATTACAAAGCAGGGCATGTATGCTAGTGATACTTATTTTGTATCATAAATGCTAGTACTTTTTAACATAATTTTAGTCACAGTTTAGATTCTGACTCCTCCAAAACTGATAATTGCATTCTTTCGTGGATAGAGAAAGTACTCAACTAGCGATAGGCTGATGGATCTTTTAAAACTTATATTTATACCTATATTTAGATCTACGTTTGTATATCTCTATGTCTAATATTAAATAGTGAAAAATTCTTTGTGTCTATCACTTTCTTCCCCGTCCGTCCACACACTACAAGCTTTTTAACCATAATGTTACTGTTTTTGTTTGCAACGACACAAGGTGCTATTACAACCAATATTATAAATGGTGGCAACATGTGGGCATTGTACAGCCATATGCATTAATCGATGCAGAAGCTGGGATATTAATATATTTTCTTTTCTAAAAAAACATGTGGGCATTGTTGCCACTAGAATATTGTGTTGTGTGTTAATCGTGCATATTGTAGGAGAAAGGTGTTACGACCACCGTTTACAAAATGGTTGTGAGTACTTCTCCATATTGCCACGAGAGTGTTACGTTGTTTTAATATTGATTCTTTTTTGGTTGCAACAGTAGGTATTCTTGTCACCATTCTTAAAAATGGTTGTGAGCAGAGAATATTGTCATGATTTAACTATGAGTGAGAGCGTCATTCGCCGGATTTGATCCGTGGCTGCTGCATCCACGGGCGGGTTCCCCTTGCCGGTGACGGACTGACCAGGTGTGGCCCTACTGGCAGAGCTCCTTGGTCGTAGGGCATAGGAAATCAAGACGAGAGAAGCAAGAAAAGGATGCGATCGGGCGCAAAGAGAGGCGAGAAGAGAAGAATGTGGTAGCGTATTGGGAAGAGTTTGATGGGCTTGGGCCCTAGGAATTTACCTATGAAATTTTTAGAAATGAAGAAAATTGAGAACTGACTCTCTAGAAGAATATGTTTCTTAATATCTTTTTTTAATGTTGGGTAGACATGTAATAATTCATACAATCAGCTCAACAACCCTCTTGGTTGTAGGGCGCAGATCAAAATCAATGCGAGAGAGGAGAAAAGTGAGTGGCTCCCATCCAGGGCAAAGAGAGGTAAGAAGAGAAGAGTGTGGTGGCAAACTGGGGAGAGGCGGGGTGCAAAAGGGTGGTTTCATGGGCTTGGGCCCAAAGAGTCTGCCTCTAAAGTTTTTTGAGATGATGAAAATTGATAACAGACTCTCTAGGCCCCTTTGCTTGGCTGATAAGTTATGGCTGAAAGTACTGTTCGCTAATTTGTTGTGAGAGAAAAACACCGTTCGTTCGCTAAAAAAGTACGGCTTATAAGACAAGCGAACAGGGCCTAGATAAAATGTGTTTCTAAATATATTTTTCTTAATTTTTTAATAACGGGTAGAAATATAGAATTAGCTAAACCATGAGCCTAGCTATGATACAAATTAAATGTAATTCATACGGTCAACTAGAACCACATACCAACAGTATCGTCACTAGTATGAAGCACATGGAAGAACATTAAGTTTGATTCCATTATGAACCCAAATCCAAATCAATTTGTGATGTATGGGCTACTACCTGTGAATGAACTAATCAGGGTTTGTTTGGAACGCAGGAATTTCATAGGTTTTGCATAGTAATTTCATAGGAATCGGTTCATTTTCAGAGGAAAAACGCAGGGAACATGTTCTAAACAAGCCCTGAAATTGGTTTTGTTTTATTTTATTGGCGGCAGTAATAGGGTTTTGTACCATCTGTTTTTCTTAGCCACAGTTTATATATACTATTATTTCTTTAGAGCAGTAATGACACTACAAATGATTTACTCCGTTGCGAGGACAAAACCGTAGATACGCCTTGAAATGTCTGTACAAAGACTTATATGTAGTATAGTACTCCCTTCGTTCTAAATTATAAGACGTTTTGACTTTTCTAAATACACTACTTTTAGTATGAATCTAAACATAGACATAGGCCCCGTTCACTTCCCAAAATATTTCCTCTTCCACCCATCACATCGAATCTTGGGACGCATGCATGGAGCATTAAATGTAGGTAAAAAAATAACTAATTGCATAGTTTGTCTGTAAATGTCGAGGCGAATCTTTTGAGCCTAGTTAATCTATGGTTGGACAAATTTTGCCAAATAACAACGAAAGTGCTACAGAAATTTTCCCCTAAAAAATTTTGAATCTGAACACAGCCATAGTGTATATCTACGTGCATGATAAAAGTTACGTATTTAAAAAAGTAAAAACATCTTTTAATTTGTAACGGATTGAGTCGTACGTACCTACGTGTAGTAGTGCAAGTGTGCAATGATTTTAGGGCAGTGGTTTTTTTGGCAAATAATAAGGTACGGATCGGAGCCAGTGAGGATATATTGACGGTGATGCAAACCGAATTTAATTAGACTAGTCAGCACGCACATGTTTTTTCTTTGTTTCTCGGCCGCGCCCATCGCCGGCGCCGGATGTATCCGTGGGGTGGCCGAATTTGCACAGCGCCACTCCGAGCACTGTAGTACTTTTGTTTTTTTATGGTAATAATTGTTCAAATTTTGATTAATTAGGCTTAAAATGTTCGTCTCGTAAAGTATAACAAAACTATGCAATTAGTTTTTGATTTCATCTATATTTAGTACTCCATACATATGCCGACATTTTAATATGATAGGGAATCTTCTTTTTTATAATGAAATTTAGGGTGAATTTAGGGAACTAAACTAGGCCCGTATGTGCCGGAGCTCGGAGTTCTACATCGTACAGTGTCAGACTGCCAGTCACATGTGATCCTTGTGCTGCTTCTGCTTCTGCATCAGCTGGTCAAAAACATCTGGGCCTACAGCTATCCTGCAATTCTTTTGATGCCGGACTCATCGCCCTATAGCGTGCGCCTCTCTGACCCGCCACCCGGAGGATGCCGTCTCGTGACTACTCCGAAGCAAACCGGGGCCTGGTTTAGATACCTAAATTCATCCCTAAATTCTACTATATAAAAAGAAGATTTTCTATCACATCAAAATGTCAGCATATATATAGAGTACTAAATGTAGATGAAATCAAAAACTAATTATACAATTTTATTGTACTTTACGAGACGAATATTTTAAACCTAATTAATCAATATTTAGATAATTATTACCAAATAAAAATAAAATTGCTACAGCATGATAGGACATTTACTATGCAAATTTTGGTTCCTAAATTTAGAATCTAAACAAGGGCCGGCATTCTGGTCAGACCACTCGATCTGTTACTGATAGGTACTAGGAGTAGTAGAGGGCAATTTCACTACCAAACAATTTCTTGTGCAACCCAGATGCGACATTATAGGGAAATTAAAAAACACTCCAACATCCACATCCGTGAACAAACACAAAGGGCTCGGAGCTGATGTGACATGGCATGTCACTTCACGTTCACCAATAATGTAAGGGTCGTCCAAAACAGGTGACGAGGGAAACCATTTGTGAGTGGTTGGACATCTTCTAGAGCCAGTAGGTTAGATAACACTCCAACCCTTAGGCTAAACCAGTAAACTATGGGTAGTTTTTATATCATTTAATAGGATGTCATATATAGAGGTGGAACCAGCGATTTTGATTAAGGGGGCCGGACAAATATGATCGTATTTTTTAGTGTCATAAAATATACATAATTATATATTTCAACGAATTTTCAAAAAAATCTACACTATTTCTAACCAAAATCATCATATTTTATTAAAAAAATAGGTGAAATTAATATTTTTATGCTATAAATACAAATATTTATATAGGTATTTAAATGAATCTACTGTGTTGGGTTGGGGGGCGCCCCCGGGTTCCGCCTCTGGTCATATATAATAAAAAAGTTTGATATAGCAAATGAGTTAACGAGGAAAGAGAGCTGAAGAGGAGAAAATCATTTCTCGGGGGAGAAACGATTTTGGCTCGTCGCTCGACGATCGAAGACACAAGCAAATTAGCATGAGAGTGAAGCAGTGATTTCTTCCGAGTTTTGTGGGGCCCATGGCTTCTCTTCCTCGTAGTGGCATGTGGTACCCTCCCCGGTTGCACTTCGTCGCTCATCCACATGCCTCGACAAGCATAGACCTTGTTTGACCCATTGGCCTGCACCTCGCCTAGCCCACGCCTCACTTGCCCAACCGGACCGTGCTGGCGGCCGCCGTAGCACCGGCAACCCATGGTTGGGACCGTGCCAGTCGCCGCCGCAACACATCGGCCAGTGGTGCCCATGACGACACGTCTCATGGTGCAACCGCGGACCTACACCATTACACCACCATGCACCTGCCTGCTGCTCGCTGCCCTGACACTACATGCTCACGAGTGCCATCTTGGCACTGCCGCAGACCTGCGCCACTACACAACCACGCGCCTGTGAGTATCAGCCTCCAACGCCCCAAGTGTGGGCTGCCATGTCGCCGTCCGCCTCTATCGATGTCACAAGGTTCCCGGGATGATAAGGACGAAGAACGAATACGTGGATGTGGATCAACATTTCCTGAGTTCTCAGTACGTGGAGGGGTATACCTCTTCAGAACGATGGTCTGAGACGGGAACACGATCATAGCATTTCAGTCCAAAACAAGGATCGAAATCTCATGATTTTGGGAGGTATCACTACCACAGAGTTCATATTCAGAGACGGTCGTTTTTTTATTAACGGAGGTGGGCACGATCAAAATCTTATGGCTTCTTAAATGACAAATTCTATCATCAAGATTGTTAAAGAGAGAGGCCACATATTTCTCTGTTATCCTTGATTGTACCCTAGATATTAGTCACCATGAAAAATGAGTTTGTTGGTTTGATTTGTTAACATGTCTGATGGTAAAATTAAAATAGAAGAGTACTTTCTTGATTTCCTAAAGGTAGATGACACATCTGGTTCAAGGCTTTTTAGTTTATTGGTTGATTCCATCAAGCCTTTTGGTTTTGATATGGATGATGTTAGGGGACAAGGTTATGATAGTGGATCAAATATGAAAGGAAAGCGCAAGAGGGGGGTTCAAAGGTGGTTACTTGATATAAATCTAAGAGTTTTGCATATGCAATGTGCTTGCCATAGTCTTAATCTCACTCTTTGATATGACTAAATCTTGTAGCAAAGTTGTCACTTTTTTTAACTGTGCAACAAATATATGTATTATTTGCTAGTTTTTCCAAAAGATGAAATTTTTTGGTTGATCATATTGAAGGTTTATCTTTGAAATTTTTGTGCAACACCCATTGAGAGGGCCAGCAGAAGTGTCACGTACAACAATTAGATATAAAGCTCCTCAGCTAAGGTCAACTCTACTTAAGTTAAGAGAAGGTAGTGATATTGAACCCAAGGATAGAAGTGACATCGGCTATGGAGATTTTTTAGTTTGTAACGGAAGTGGATTGCTATCCTAATACTTCCATTGCTTATTGCATATTATTCACTATGCACATGTGAATGTGGGATCCCAGCTCAAAGAACCTTCTAATAGTTGAAATTGTTAAAGAACCATTTGAGATCTACAATGTCTCAAGAGAGGCTAAATGAGTTGGCAACATTATGCATTGAGAAGAAATTATTGGATGAGATTGGTATTGATACTATCATCAATGACTTTGCATCAAGGAATGTTAGAAGAAAGTTTTAAGGTAATTTAATATGTGTAATTATTTAATATGAATATTGCTTTTGGATACATGTTAAATGTGGTAAAAATTTTATATAAACACGTTGAGAATTATTTTTTTTATCATGTTTATAAAGGGATCTTGAGTTTTACTTTGGTTCGAGGCCCCGAAATCCTTAGAACTGGCACTGGGTGGCCGGGTGGCCCACTCTTAATTGGTGCAGTAAAAGGTTAGCCCTACTGGGTTCTAATGTGAGAGCGGCAATCGGCATGGTCTCATGCTTATAAGGCTTACAAAGGCCTATGAGTTTTGGTTACTCCATTTTACTAGTAGTCCTATCACAACAAGAGAAGTTTTAGGTTGTTTGAAGTCTACCACTACTATTCTCAGAAAAACAATTTTAGTCAAAGAGTTTTGAAAGAATTCCTCAACACTCTTACTTATTTCTGTTTTTTAGTCATAGTGTTTTGAAAGAATTCCTTAGCTCTTACTACGAACACCTTGCATGGCACTATCTTTGTATATTAAGCAGTTCGACATTGATATATACAATCTGTGAGGTGAAACTTTGGTCACTAATTTTTGTAAGAAATTATTATTGGAGCATTGATAGAGAAGTGGCTATTTAGGGCTTCCCTGACATACAATCGTGGCACACTGTCCGTGCTCCACGTATCCATTAATCATCCATATCACGTCCACTAGTGGCCTCACAACATTTCAGAGGCGCCTACAGAGGCAGTGAACGCTTTGTCCGACAAAATTAGTCTAAAGCACTCGCTAAGACTAGGACCATAACAGTGCGCCAAAATCTACCAGACGCACTCAAAACCTACTCATGTTGCCAAAAAATGTGGGCCAGGTTTTGAAATTATGGCAAAGGAGGAACATGCTGCCTACATTGGGAGGTTGGAGACGTAAGGGCATCTCGAATATACAGAGACGAGGCTAGCTCTAGAGTAAGACTCACATCAATTAGGTATCAACTGATATCTTGCCACAATCACATAATGTTTAGAAATGGACGTCGCTCCAGTTTATGACCCACACCGAAAAAATAACGAAGGTGGTCGAAGAAAGTGAGAAAAAACATATTTTTCTCCCTTAAACGTGGGTTCCATGAAAAAGAATCTAATTATCTGTGGATTTAACACGACAAAGTAAAGGAGCCGGTCATAAGGCACATTAAATATATAGGAGATTAGGAATAACTAAGGAATATCCCTTACAGAAGCCCTTAGGCTGTCCATGCCTACGTGTAGTGTGTGTGCTTTTTTTGACTGAAAACCAACAAGCTTGTTAGCTTGGGCTGCTCCTGCCCTTGGTACTGATTTGGAACAACACACTGCTGCTAACTTGCTAAGCCTCTGTACGAGGAAAATGAGGAAAAGCATGCACATACAGTGTCTTTTTTATTTTTTAGCCTTTTTTTCGAAAAATTCTCACAAATACGCCCCTGCCAGTAAGATTTCAAAAAATAGACCATCAGCTTGGCGCCGTCATTATTGACGCCAAGATTACACGTCTTGGCACCAGCGCATTTGACGTCAAAGTCCTTGCCCACGTTGACATCGACGCAGACATGGTGCTTAGAGCATCTCCAACAAATCCCCAATATAACCCCTCATCCCCATAAAACAAAATTATTGGGGGAGATAGATCAATTTTCATGCTCCAACAGTGCCCCAATACCTCCCCTAATTTTTGGTGGCCACCAAAAAAACACCCATCTCCCCTCAAATAAAGGGGCACTTGCAACCTCCCCCAATCCTCTATTCTTTTGGCGCAAACACACCCATTGGTGATTCTGCACTTGGAAACAATGCCATGCCATCTCTCTTTATATCTTGTTTATGATATATCCTTGTGTGAGTATATTTAATTTCATTTTCTTATTGTTGAACAAACTGTTATTGCATTTTCGATCTTTGGTCTTAAGTATGCGACAAACAAGACATCAACAACTTATTTTGACGTGAAAAATATCCATGGGTCAATTTGCTCCAACATGGTCCAGAATTTGCAATATGGGCCAAAATCATATATTGGGGATGAGATATTGGGGAACTGCAAAAACATCTCCCCCAATAACTAAAAAGTAAATATTGGACTACTCTAATACTAAGTTATTAGGAGAGTTTTATTGGGAGACCAGTAGAGATGCTCGGTAAAGAGCTTGGCGCCTGGAGCGGTAATAATTGGCGCCGAGCACCAAGCTTGCCCATCGACCATCGTGCCCTAGCTCCCGAGGTGCAAGACAACAAAGAGTCAGCTGGCGAGCTGCGGCACGACGACCAGCAAGCAGCACTACAGCAGCAACACCAGCACCCGTGCGTCAGAGATTGCGCGCCGCACGTAGTGCTCCGTACACTATGACGGACAATGCAGAGGCAGACAGCCCAACCGCAGGGCAGCCCCCCTTGTCTCTTGTGTCTCTGCTGTATGGAAATTTGGACACGATTATCGCCTCTCTGTTCTTCATCAGTCCACCAAAGCTGTGTTCAGTTCCTTTAAAATTCCAAAAATTTTACAAGATTTTCTATCATATTGAATCTTTAAACACATGTATGAAACATTAAATATAGGTAGAATAACTAATTACACAGTTTGGTTGTAAATCATGAGACGAATCTTTAGAACCTAATTATTTTATGATTGGACACTAATTATCAAATAAAAATAAAAAAGTTACTATACTTTCAAAAATTTTACAGGATCAACTAATCACACCTAAGGCTGTCTGCACCGCGTCCCTTAAATGATCCCGTACCTGCCCACGTCGGAATATAACGTAGGGAAGCTGCTGCACCGGGACCTCTAAAGTAGTTCGCTAAGTCTCTGCGTCCGCTAAATATAGAAGGCACAGTGAAATATACCGAACAACAGCAGTGCGCGAGCGGCCCACCACGCGAGGCAAACAATAGGCGCAGGAGAGAGGTGAGACATGCGGGCCCCACGTTTTTAACACTAAAAAATATTATAACTCACAAAACATAAAACCAAATTAAATTTCGATTGTACCATTAAATTCGTTTCAATAAATAGTTCAAAACAAGATGTCACATGGATATATTTAGATAAAATGACAAGTGGGTCCCATAGTGGATAGAGGATGATATAGAGGATAGATGGATGCTGGAGAATTAAGTATAGAGGAGAGAATATTGATGACTAAGATGTATAGAGGATAAATATAGAGGTCCATGAGTGCGGATAGCCTAAAGAATCCACACGATGCAGAGGCAGAGACGACCAGTCACCAGAGGCTCCCCGGCCGCTCCCTGTCGCTGGCAAACAAAACTGCGGCTGTATGAGCTGTGCCGCGTAGTACTGTACTCTCTGTCTGCCACCCACACCCCCACAGGTTCTTGTGCTCCCTGTCGCTGGCAAACAAAACTGCGGCTGTATAAGCTTTTTACCACCTAACCACCACGTCTGCGTCGATGTCAACATGGGTAAGTACTTTGACGTCAAATGCGCTGACGCCAAGATATGTAATCTTGACGCTAATAACGACGGCGTTAAGTTAAGAGTCTATTTTTTTAAAATCTTACTGATAGGAGCGTATTTGTAAGAATCTTTAAAAAAAAAGGGCCTAAAAAATAAAAAAAGTCACGCACATACATGCACACACCGATGCATGAACCTGTACAGTACAGCCTACCGATGTCAGCCACGGCCACTCACGTACTTCAGCAGACAACTCGAGTCGCACGATGTTTTCGTGTACGCGTGGCGTGGGCCACCGCTGGAGCCCACATTGCATGCTTCTTGTGGACCAATGCGATTACGAAACATTCACTGCAAGTAAGGCTGGACGAAAAACTCGAAGCTCGTTAGCTCGCTCGGTTTGGCTAGCTCGGCTCGGCTCGGCTCGACTCGTTACCATAACGAGCCGAGCCGAGCCAAGATTTTAGCTCGTTAGTTATAACGAGCCAACTCGAGCCAGCTCGCGAGCGGCTCGCGAGCCAAACGAGCCATAGTTTTAGGAAAAAAGTCATCATAACTTATATTATATTTGTATTACTTCATGTCTTGCACTCTGCAAATGGTTGATATATTAGCTCCTACGAATATTTTATTCAATTTAAGGCTATTGGATATATTATTTTTGTATTATTACTATTTTCAAGCTTTTGATAAATGCAAATATTAAATTTTGTATATTTTTTATAACTGGCTCGCGAGCCTAACGAGCCAGCTCGAGCTTTTAACGAGCCGAGCCGAGCTGTCTTTCTGGCTCGTTAAGATAACGAGCTGAGCCGAGCTGGCTCGTTATCCTAACGAGCCATAACGAGCCGAGCCGAGCCGAGCTGACTCGTTATCCACCCTTAACTGCAAGTGACCCTACTACCCTCTCGCTAGCTTGTCGATTGGCCCGTCTTCAACCCTGGCACTGGAGCAGCGCTTCTGTTTACCTAGACTAACAGGGATATACTTGCAGAGCCATTGTGATGGGCAATGGCGGGATCCAGGGCGAACTCCGACGTCGGTGTACTCTGAAGTATTCCTTGCCATTGTGTTCAGCGAGAAGCTTAAAAACATACAATTTAATAGACGATGCCTAGATCTTCGCTCTTGCTCTATCCGAGCGTTAGGTCCGCTATTGTTGATGGGAAAAATCTTTCTGGTCTTTGCTTATCTTGAAACATCATAACTTGAATTATTAAAACTTTTCAATAGCAGTCTGGAAACAACACACAAACAAAAAAATGCAAATCGTATACACAGTAATAGATTTTCATGGGATAAATTATTGAGCAGTGAGCATATATGACCCTATTGCTAAATCTCCATCCATTGTTGACAAAAAAAAATTGCATCACCGCCATGGTCTCTCCATGGGCTAACTTTCTTCTTGGTGTGTACTTTGACCTCTTCATTTCGCTATAGCAGCGGCCAAGGACAGAAATTGTCCCTCATTTGCATGTATGAATTAGAATGTTTTTTTTTGAACAGAAACAGAATTCGTCCTCTTTGAAGGTTATTTAATTTACTTAGTTATACATTGGCTTTTACATGGGCTGTCCTATAGAAGTCAACGGTATAGGATTTGGTTGCAAAGACATCTCGATGGTTGGTGCAGGTGGCCAAGGAGTTGTTTACCCAGGCACATGGGCTGAGTGTTCTTAGTGTGCCTGAACAAGCTTTTTAAAATCTTTTTGTAAAGTTGTGTGTATTTTGGTTATGCAGATGACTAGAGTGTTTCAATGTCATTGTATCAACTTAGATGTAATGATTTTGAAATTGATAAAGGTTCTATTATCAAAAGAATGATTTAGAAGGTGAATTATCCATGGCTACTTTATTTCTACTAATAAGCCACATTTGCTAACAAAGAGCAAAAGCTCCCATTAACATCATCTTTCTAGTCTATTTCCTACTACATAATTAAACCCAACTCTCAGACATGTGGTTATCACTAATTCGATGATTTATTAGACTACATCGTATATGCACCACCCTCCAAATGAACTAAACAAAGTGACAATAAAAATATAGATGTTAAATGGTTTTCATATTATTATTGAAAAGCAACATTTTTTACTTCCATATTCCAATTTTTTTGTATACTATCCTTTGCTAGTATTACCTATTTACCTATGCATTTCTCAGCTCAAGCCTAAAAAAGCTTAGTTCTTTTTAGCCTAAAAATTGATGCTCGTATTGTGTTCACCTATACCACATGATGATTTTGATTTTTAATGGTACATTCCTTTTACATATTCTCTCAATCTTGATTCCTGAGAGTACCCCATTTGTGTTGAGAAGTTCTTTAAACATAGAATTAACTGGAAAAAAATCAATTAGGACATATAGTCTACCTAAAAACATCTGCACACTCACGTTAAGCTTACATTTGCTATCCGTGCTATCAGGTGATGCCACCAACCAACTTCTTTCCTACTAATTGTGTATGAAACGAGACACTAAGTTGCATCTTTGTGCTACTCACAACACTAGCAACGAACCGATGAACTTCTTTTCCTAACCAGAAGTTGGGCAATGTAAAGTGAGTATTGTGTTCCTAGCCACTTGTCTTCCTAAAGTTTGGTTTGAGCCCCAATTGTTAAAATGAAAGTTGCATAATAGTAGCTATCATGTGTTCTGTACAACAAATAATTAAGTATCCTATAGTGTTCTGAACATGCCCCAAAATGGACACAAGTTACCTACAGCGCAGGTTCTATATATAGCTGCCCAATGAAGGATTAAATGACTGATGATGAAAAAGACATAGTAAAGAACACTTACAGTAGAAAATTAAGAAATAAATAAAGGAGTGGCTGCTCAAATTTATTTATCTCAATATATATTTAGGTGTGCCAAATAGTCATTTATTATTATCCCGATACAGTTTCAATATATATGTGTACATCAGCTTAAAATTGTACTACATGCCGTGTGAAACCATTGAAAGTTTTTTTTTTGAGAATTTCACCATACAAATAGAATGAAATATATAACAGTCCTTGGTGCAACTAACTGCAGAACCAAAGCACAATTTTGACAAACCAATCTTTATGTAGAAGATAATTCTAGCAGCACTGCCATTTGGGTATCCAGGGATAAGAAAAAATTGCAACAAAACTGATCCTTTTCTTTCAGAAGAAAGTGTAGAAGCCATTCAAAGTGGGAGAAGTTTGCTATGGTTAATTTTACTAATATTAAGTATGCTAAATAGGTTTCGAAGATTCATTTTCTCCTTTGTAAATTATTCATATAAAATTCCCAAATACAATTTATTCATTTAAGGTATGAATTTGTACTATTTTCACTTCAGAAGGGAATACCAAACAATATATACTAGTTTAACGAACGATCACATATTAAGACCATTAGTGATGTTTTGGAGTGACGGTATAGTACTATATATATGTATGCTGATGAATGACACATATCCGTAAATGACACTGATGATGATTCATATTCTCCTTAATTATTAGTTGTCTGTTTATGAGATACGGTATATATGTTTTCTATTTTATTATTGAACTTATTACTCAGCAGAAGGTTACACAATACTACAAATAGTACTCCAAAAGAGATGTGTTGGAAAACAATTAAGCAATATAGCAACTAGCAGCATGTCCTGAAAAGAAGAGAAGTTTGTTAACCAAATGCGCGCAGGTCGATAATACTAGTCTATATCACTGTATAAATTATTAAATGACCTTGTGTACAATATGCCTGGATCAGGAATATATATAAATAAATAGACTGCCGTGTGAACAAAACAACACCTGCATGGAACACGAAATTCAGAAGAGGAACACAAGAACAATGCTGAAAACATCCTCACTAGGAGCATGTAAACTGTGATTAAAGCCACAGTCGAAGGTACCGTACATATTCTATCAGCAAGTTCTTCGATTTAGTTTAGATGGAAACTAAATCCAAAACTTTCCAAGAAATACGTTTATTAACAAAGGACAAATTAAACAAACCCTTCGTTGCAAAAATAATAATAATAAAAAAAACAAACCCTTGGATCTTGAACAAATCCTTAAATGAGCTAACTTTCCTACAAATCCAATGCGCAATAGCATTAGCACACAATCTAATTAACCCCTCTCCTTGAAACAAGCATAAATTGTTGGGGTAGCATTTTTTTTGGGCGGTGCATCACCGCCTAAAATATAAGCACCATGCACTATGCACTATGCATGTGCATAAAAACATGAGAGCAACATCAGAAGAAAGAAGAGATTAAGCATGACGATGACATTGCAGCCAGCTTGGATTGATGCAGAGTGTTTCAAGTCAAGCCGGCCATGAAACGTGAGCGCGCACACAAGTGCTTTATTTGGCGACGGATCAGAGTGGATCAGCGCAAACCTGCCGACCACGAGAGGCTAGCTAGCTAGCCGGTCCGCTGGAGCCTGTGGAGCAACGCGGCGCGGAGGGCGCGGTCGTCCCGCAGCGCGGCGGGCACTTCCACGACGGCGTCCTGCACGGTCATGCCGCCGACGAGGCACACGCACGCGTGCTGCACGGTCAGGTCCAGCGACCGGAGCGCGAGCATGAGGCGCGCGGGGGCGTGGCGCGCCGCCGCGGTCGTCGTCAGGCGCAGGGCCGCCGCCTCAGTCCCGACCATCCGCACCTCCAGCTTCTCTCCGAGGCTGCTGCTGCTGAGCGAGTGAGAGGGCGCCACCGTTGCAGAAGCGGCCACGGCCTTCTTGGCCTCGGCCTCGAGCTGCTCGACGCGCTGGCGCAGCTGGGCGATGTAGGTGGTGGCGTCGGCGAGGACGGACGCCTTGTCCATCCGGGACACGGTGGGCACGGCGGCCCGGAGCTCGCAGAAGAGGCGGTTGAGCTTGTCCCGCCGCTGCCGCTCCGCCTCCACATGGCAGAGGGCGGGGCCGTTGATGTTGTTGCGGGACCCTGGTTTCCTGCCACGCCTCTTCAGCGCAGGTGCTGCCGGTTCGCCGGACAGGTGGTTGTGGTCGTTGCCCGGCGAGCGCGAGCCCTCGCCATCCCATGTGACTTTGACGCCATTTGGGGGCTCGTCCAGCCAGTCGTCGCCCCCCGGCCATCCCTCCAGGACATCACAGGGCACGAAATCGTGCTCCTGGTGGTGTCCGGCGGTGGAGAACGAGGCCGGGGAAGGACAGCTGCTGGAGGAGGCAGGGAAGACCAGCTCATCCATTGGACTGTGGCCCTGTACGTTCTGCTGCAGCTGCAGTGTATGCCTGTATGGATATAAGTTTAGATCTGGTAGTGTTACGGTGCCGATCGAGAGCAGCTCGTTTTTAAAGTGGCATCTCCAACTCCGACAGTACGGGGCCGTTTGGCTGGGCTCCTGCCCGCTCCGACTCATTTTTAAGTGTACAGTTAGGATTTAAACATAGAGATTGTTCAAAGCCGATAACGATCATATGCGATGAAATACATACATGACAAGAATATAGATAACAACAAAATAAAAATTTATTTTCTGATACAAATGAAAGCTAAAAACTAAACAAAGGAACATTGGATATATATTACAAAGAAAAAGTGGGCCCTGACCCAAGTTAAACCCAACATTTCTGTCGTGATACCCTACGGCCTTGCCCAAAAATATCTTGGACATATAATTCTGCATGTCAATGAACATGGACATGGCGCCAGGCTTCATGCACAACCTAGCTAACTTCGCATTTTCTTCGTGCGTATTACGAGCGACTTCCGTAGCTCCGGACGCTCACCAAACGGAGCTATGCCACGCGTGTGCGCGCGAGTGAAAGTGAGACGGACAGATACAACGCACCCGGAGGCGGCGGCGGAGCAAAAGAGTGATTTTTGTCTGAGCGAGATGACACGCTGTCCAAAACCTGTCCTGCAGGTCGTGCGAGAAAGCAAGGACCAACGAGTTCTAGCAGACTTTGCACCAGCAAGCAAGCATGTCAGCATCAGAAGCCCATGATTGAACTTTGAAGACACGAGGTTCACGGGCAAATCGTCACTGGCCAGAACATCACCCCCGGCTCCCAACCATGCATCATGCATTCGCCCGCTCGCTGCAGCTGCAGAAAATTGCAGCCGATCAGTCTGACCTACATAGCGTGAGGCGCTCGTCGAGGCATGTACTAGGAAATTTGGGATTTTTAGCCAAGTTTCGTTAAAAGTTAAAACCTCACCCGACATTCGAAAAAAAAACTCACCTCGTATTTAGGTTTCGCTACTACGACAGTTTCGAAAATATTTAATCCATTTTTCCAAAATAATCTACTCCACTAAACTGACTCTTTTGCCATCGACTTACACTACTAAAAAAAGATTTGTAGCAACGGTGGCTCCATCACCAGCCGTCCCTATAGTAGACGTGTTCAGGTCCCACGATTCTAGCCGCCTCCACAAAACGGACAGTAGGGGCGGCTGGTGATACGAGCCACCCCTACAAATATGTTGATTTGTAGGGAGGCTTGATCACCAGCTGCCCCTACAAATGCTCAACGTATAAATGGCTGCAGCTCCCTTCTTCCTCCTCAGGTCACTCTCACTCTTCCAGAAAAAAGGGCTTGAGAGGCCTTGGACATCTCTCAAAAATTGCTCTACTAAGGGCGGGAGGCTTTGTCTCAAATCCTTTGATGGAGAGGTTGTAGAAGGTAAGAAAATGCTATTCCAAACTTTTTTTTGAAGTCTTAATGGTTGGTTAGTGAGTAATTAGAGTTTTGCCTTTTCTCTCTCTTCTATGGTGCTTGAGCTACCTTGAAACAAATTAGACCAAAGTTTTGAAGGTTCTAGGGTAAATTAGTTAGTGGAGTAAGATTATACCTTTATTTAGTGGATCTTGCTTGGTTTTAGAGGACTATATTAGGTAGTTTATGGATGTGTCATGTAGATCTAGATCTAGAGCTAGGGTTTGGATTTTTTATTATTAATTACATTTTTGTATGAAGGATAGTGTCAAAATATTAATTATTGCTAATTGTTGTTTTTGAAATTGTAATTAAGAAATTAAAGTGGAGAATTAAATATATATTTTTAATTAGTTATGGCTAAATAGGTCATTAATTATTCTCTAGAATGGTTTTCCATAAAATTGCTAGTTATATTCCCGTGTGTGTATATATATGTATAATTATTCCTCTATTTTTTTATTTAATTGTTGTCCTAAAAGATGGAGTACAGGAACTCTTGGATGTATAGTTCATTAAGGTTTAAGCCAGATTTTTGTGATGAAGTGGATAAATTCATTGAAGCCGCAGAGAAGCATGCAATGACCTTGACATAGAATAAAGATTTAATTATTTGTCCGTGTAGCGATTGCAAGAACATCTCGCATGGAAAGATGTGACTATCATCAGATCACACCTGATTATGCGAGGATTTGTTAAGGGCTACACAGTATGAATTCATCATGGTGAAACGGTTGTGGACGTTGATCAACAAGAAGACGGCTTAATAGGGGCGGCCAATACAAAAACGTTTGTAGGGGCGGATGGTAATACAAGCCACCCCTACAAATCTTATTTGTAGAGACGCTTGTATTACCAGCCGCCCCTAAAAAACGTTTGTAGGGGTGGCTGAAGTTACAAGCCGCCTTTACAAATAGGATTTATAGTGGCGGCTTGGAAACCACCCCTACAAATCCATGATTCGTAGAGTCGGTAGGACCGGGCTACAGAGCTGCCTCTACAGTGCTTTCATGCAGTAGTGTTAGGTGGTGTTTAGTTGGGAGGTGAAAAATTTTTGGGTGTCACATCGGATGTTTCACGGGATGTCGGAAGGGGTTTTCAGATACTAATTAAAAAATTACATAACTCGCCTGCAAACTGCAAGACGAATTTATTAAGCCTGATTAAGTCGTCATTAGCACATGTGTGTTATTGTAGCACTTAAGGCTAATCATGGATTAATTAGGCTTAAAAGATTCGTCTCGTGGTTTTAACCAAACTATGTAATTAGTTTTTTTTTATCTACATTCAGTACTTTATGCATGTGTTCAAACATGATGGGGCGAAAAAATTTTGGACGGAAACTAGACACCGGCTTGTTTCGACGTATCGGACCCTTTGCACTCTTATATCCAGACCCACGTTTCTGTCTTGTTCAGCACGAGCACGCTGGTCGTCTTCCGGCCCAGGCAGACGCCGTCGCATGGGCCTTACCCCTGTTCTAATCCAGCGTGTAGTGTAGTGTAGCACAAGCCCAGCTACCCGTCTATTTCAACAGCTAGGAGGCGACCGCTTTTTTTTTTTAAAAAAATGGGAGGGACGGGCAGATGTTAGAGTTGGGGCATCGAATCAAAATCACTGTGTTTCTAGAACATTCACCCATTCTATTGGACCGAGGACATCATGGTGTTTTGCTTTGTGTATTTGGTGGTGATTTTAGGACAGTGGTCAAATATTTCAAAACAAATTTAAGGCTCTCATTCACTCTCTTTGGTCACCGTTTTTAATCCTTCACGACTGTTTTTTTTAAAAAAAATAGGAGGCGATCGGGCAGAGGTTAGTGTTCGAGCATCGAATCAAAATCACTATTTGACTAGCTTATTGGATTCTTAAAACTCATTTCTGAAAAGAATTTGGATTCGAAACATTTCTACAAGAGGCCTAACATGCTCAACGCCTCTCAAACACTAGAGCGGGAAGGACACGAGTAGTGAAAGGTGGCAGTGTTGAAGGAAGAGATGTCTGGTGGCACTTTGCAATGCGTTGAGAGGGAACAGACAAGGATTGTGTCGGTTGATTTTGGAGTTATTTGCGACTCCATTCCATTTCTATATCCCATTCAGCCCGCTGACGCCTAGATCTCACATGAAAGGAGCTAGGATGCTCGATACAGGCGGACCGAGATTAAATCTTGCTAACTTTTAAGTCGGTCGTTGCCTAACCGCATGTTTGCACACGAGCACTTCACCTTATACCTCTAGCGATAAGCACGATATGCAAGACACATTCTCCAAAGAGCCTCACTAGGAGCGTGGTACACAAAACACGTTAACGAGGTGTCGGTGTTCAGAATCACCGGCTAGTAAATTTCTATTATTACGCGTTTAGGCTCGGATGGTGTGCAAAGAGAACACGAAGATATATACTGGTTCGGGCTGAATGTCCCTACGTCCAGTGGTGAGTTGCTCGTGTTACTTGCACTCGGGTCTATAGTAGGGGGTTACAAACGGTCGAGAGAGATGAGCTCCCAGGTCTCTGATGAAAGTGAAGTGGAGTTGAAGTGCCTCCTGTTGGTCGAAAAAGGATCCCCCCTAAGTCCCCAGAGTCTAGGGGCTTCAGGTCCTCAAAATTCCACCCTGGCAAGGTGCCCGGTCTTCCCTTTTATAGGTCAAGGGAAGGACCCGGGGTACAAGAGCGAGAGAGAGAAAAAGAAGAAAGAGAAAAAAATGATGAGGGCCCATTCTGGGTGCCGCGCCGTCCTCCTCCTTTAGTAGGGTTGCCCTGGTATTGTAGATGTTGATGGAGATGTCTCCACGTTGCGATGTCGATGGTGATGGAGACAGCTCTACGTCGTGGCCCTGTTTGCTGCTGGCGCCATGCTCGGGCGTCGTCAACCGGTCGCGACACCCCGTTTTGTCGTGCCTGGCGTTGTGGACGACGTGGCCCCCCTAGGAATGGCCTGTCGTAGTTACGGGTTGTGTCGAGGCGTGTCCACTCCCATTCAGTGTCAGAGGGTTGACTCTGGACTCGAGCTTTTATGTTCGTAGTAGTAAAGGAGGCGTGTGCCTCCGTGGGATTTGCGACCTCGCCCAAGGGCGATCGCGCGCCCTCAAGGTCAGGCGGAACGAAGCTCCCCTCCTTGGAGTCAGGCGAGGCATTGCCTGCTCCCAAGGCGTCGGATGTGCCGAACCTGTGCCCCAGGGGTCGGGCATGCCGAACCTGCGCCGGAATCTACCCCCTAGGGGTCGGGCGAAGCCACGGTCACGTCCTCTAACCGTCCATTCGATTTTGATCGTTGGGGAGCGTGAGTTCCCCTTCTTTGGGTACCCTAAAATTGGTACCCAACACGAGGTCTCTTGAACCCAAAACACTAAACATCCGGGAAGGACCTTGTCACAGCATGCAGCAGCTATGGGCTGCCTGGCTGGCCAGATCACTCTCAAGCTTCGCTGCCATTGAACCAACAGCCATGAGCAGCGACAACGAAGAACGGACAATAATAATAGATTGGAAAAGTAATGGACAGGTTAAAAGTGCGGTAGATTTGGTGATTGGATATATGAATCTCTCCGTTGACCGTGATTCTCTCATATAAATAGAGGGGGTGAAATCTTATCCTAGGAGAAGACTTATTCGGCACGCAATTTACAAGCCCAAGCCGGTTTGAACGGGCCTGGGCCGGTTTCAACGGTGTACATCGGGCAACCCTAGAGAAACCAGGGTGCTGCTCAGCCGAGGGACTTTCAAACCAGCCTAGTCCGGTTTCTCATGCTCCTTTGCGAATTTGGCCAGTTTTAACTCCTTTTGATCTTTTTCTTTGCACGTGATTTCCCTGTTCATCTTTAGCTTTTCCTATCATATTTTAGATGTCAACATAACCCTTGCAATAGCTATAGTACATTGATACGAGGCCCATTTTAAGGTGAGGTTGAGCAATAAACATTGCCCTTACACTTTGGAGTAATTAGAGATGCATCACCCACACCCATATTCACCTCCTAATATAACTCAATCCTAACATATACAGTAAGCGCCACATGTTTACATGTAGCATGTGCAACACACGGATGATATATGGACAGGTGGACACCATAACATTTGCAACCAGCTCGATAGCGCGAGCTGACCGGCCGGGCACGCGAGTTGTAACCGCGCTCTGCTGCATCCTGCAGAGCAACGCGACATCAGAGATGAGAGAAGACAGAAGAATGCATGCATCGACAAGAAACACGGGGGGTGCTCGGTTTGAGCTCAAATAAAACCTGCGCGCGGCCGGGGCACGAAGCTAGCTAGCTATCCGCGAACCGCTGCAGGCTGTGGAGCAAGGCGGCGCGGAGGCCGCGCTCGCTCCGCAGCGCGGCGGCAGGCACGTCGACGACGGCGTCCTGCACGGTGACGCCGCCCACCCGGCACACGCACGCGTGCTGCACGGGCAGGTCCAGCGAGCGGAGCGCGAGCATGAAGCGCGCGGGGGCGTGGTCGTGGCTCGCCGCGGTCATCGTCGTCGTCAGGCGCAGCGCCGCCGCCTCCTGCTCCTGCCCGACCATCCGCACCTCAAGATTCTCCTGGAAGCCGCCGAACGAGTTCAGCGAGTGGGTGACGCCGTCGCCCGCCAGCGTGGCGCTGCAAGTGACGGCGGCAGCAGCGGCCGCGGCTTCGGAGGTCGTCGTCGTCGCGGCCTGCTTGGCCTCGGCCTCGAGCTGCTCCAAGCGGTCGCGCAGCTCGCCGATGTAGGCGGCGGCGTCCGCGAGGAGGGACGCCTTGTCCGTCCGGGTCACCGTGGGCACGGCGGCCCGGAGCTCGCAGAAGCGGCGGTTCACCTTGTCGCGCCGCTGCCGCTCCGCCTCCACGTGGCTGATGACGGGGCCATTGGTCCGGGGCCCGGGCTTCCGGCCCCGCTTCTTCGTCTCCGGTGCAGCAGATGCCAGCGGTTGGCCGGGACCGGAACCGGCGGACTGGTCGTCGTCGTGCCCCGCCGAGCGCGAGTCCTCGTCACCCCACTCGGCGCCGTCATCCAGGCAATCGTCGCTCCCCAACCATCGCTCCAGGACCTCGCTGGACACGAAGTCCAGCTCCGGGTTGTAGTGGTCGGTTGTGGAGAAGGAGGCCGGCGACGGAGAGGTGCAGGAGGCGGCGGGCCAGCAGACAACCTCATCCATTGTGTTGTTGTGTTGCTACTAACTTGTGGACTGTCGCAGGAATAGCCTGGTATATAAAAGGCTAAAAGCTTGAGAGAAAATGTTGCGAATTTTCAGTACTGTATGTCGGTGTCGGTATCGACTTTTTTAAGGTAATGTCCGACATTTTTTTTTCTTTCTGCTCCTTCCATCCTAAAAAAAATAACGATTCTAATTATCCTAAATATAAGCAATTTTAAATTGTTCTAAGTCACTTGGCCAAATTGCAAGAAGAATAATATATTTACGATATAAAAATGAGCATGACTAGAAATATTATGAAATTATAATTGCCTCTGAACATACAGCCAAGGTCTTTACTCTCTGGCACGCGGGGGGAACTGTACGTGGACATTTGGCCCCTCACACTCAATTAGGCTGTGTTTAGTTCGCACTATGCAAAAAAAAGATTCCCCGTCACATCAAACTTGCGATACATGCATGAAGTATTAAATGTGGATAAAATCAAAAACTAATTGTACAGTTTGGTTGTGTACTTTGCAAGACGAACGTTTTGAGCCTAATTAGTCAACGGTTGGACAATTATTACCAAATACAAACGAAATACTACAGTGTCGCTACAGTGAATTTTGACACTCTAAATTTGGGAACTAAACACAGCCTTACTCCTCTAACGCCGTCTCGAGTTCCGCTCTAGGGGACCACAGTCTTCCGTCTTCCATCAAACGGTGGTCATGCCCCTGTCGCGAGGGTTTACTCCACACGACCGGACTATGTAGGTGGTGTTCAACCATGCACATACAATGTACCCTCATGAAGGGCAACACAAAAATAAGTTAGTGAGATTACACCGGCAAGGTTAGTGTTTTGTAACCCTCTGGAAAGGGTTATCACCGGTGGTGGGGTTGACCCACCCTTGAATACGCTAGGGGGTAAGATCACACTCATGGGTCCCACCTAGGCCAAGGTGAGGGTGGGGTGCTACACGTAGAGCGTCCCCCCAATAGTAGCCCCTCGGGGCTTTTCGGCCAGCCTGGTGACACGAAGCACCGTAGTAACTAAGGGGAGAGGGATCAGAAGCTCGAGCCCGGGGGTTTCCATCCCAAGTGAGTGTTACTGTAAAGCACGATGAATTAATGGACATTTACTCCCGAATTAATTGTTTCCCTGTCCCGTTTCACACAGACTAGCCCTCGTTTCCTCCTCACCTGTGGGACACCCTCGGCCTCCTCCGCGCTAACTCTTACCGAGGGTAGGAGGCAGAGCGAAGCCCCCACACCATCCAAACATATTTTATGGATAATTTAATAAGAACTAATTTAGTTAAAGTCACAAATATTTGACTTTGAACAAAACCAAAATTAATTATTGTTTAAAATAGAGGGGGTGCCTTTTCCGTTAATTGGTCAATTTTTTGATAGTTTACCTTAGAACAAACTTAGTTCTCTTATATTTCCCCTAGAATAGTTTTAGACTCTCTCGTATAGGTTATGATGGAGGATGGAAGATCTGATGAATTTGCCCTCCAATGAGGGTGTCTCAGTATGAGCTGACGCTAGCTCTATGCTGATAGATATGGAGGGAAGAGAGACCGCAACAAGCAGCCTTAATTATCGTGCTATGAACAAGCAATGCATCATAAAATGTGCGAGACTATGTCTTTAAGTCTATCTAGTCTCTTACTTTTACACTATTTGGTAATTAAAAAAATTGAAACAGCTAGCTCTAAATTAGATCGGCCAATGCCCTAACACGTTCCGCTGCATGCGCGGGTGAGTTGTGTCGGTGTAAGAAACGGCGGTCCTAGCACCAACGAGTAATGAGTGTTTGCGCGTCGGGAGTCCAGATGGTGTGTAAGAAGGACACAGGCGATTTATACTGGTTCGAACCGAGAAATGCCCTACGTCCAGTGGAGGGAGAGTTCTGTATTATCTTACACCGAAGTACTTGTAGTAGGGGTTACAAACGGATGTGAGAGAGGGAGGAGCTCCCAAGTCTCACGGCGTGAGTGGTGAAGGTGGTGGCGTGTGCAACTCTGCTGGTTACCTCGCAAGGTCCAGGAGAGTAGCCTACTCGTATCTCACATTGTGTTGCTATGGTGGTTCAGTTGAGTTGTGTTCAACTGAGTTCTCCTCTCTCGAAATGATCCATGCATGCTACTTTTATAGTCTCAAGGAGGTGCAGGGTTACATGATATTGGCGTATGGTGTGACCTTGCCGGTGGAGGAGCCTGGTGGCCTCGGAAGGGCCTTATCTAGTGGCAGCGTGGTCTGTACTGTGGAGGCATGGTGTCGGTACTTCTGGTACTGCTGCTACGTGTTCTGGTACACGTGCCACTGCTGAAGGTGTGGTCTCTGTCCTTTGACATTGTAGCGACGTGCTTTGTCACACCTGGTCCTGTAGCCGACGTGGCATATTTTGTCCTTGTAGTCTGACTCGGCGTAGAGGGCCGAGGCCTCGGAGGTGGAAAATGTGGTGCGATCTTATCCGATTGTGGGAATAGCGGCCCAGAGCCGTTGCTCCGTACACTGCGCACACACGAATCGTGCGTATAGTGCCAGTATGGGTGGCAGAGTGGTCAGCAGCTCTTCCCCATGCCTATTGCAGTCGAAGGCGTGGTGATTTGACCCCGGTCATTCCCGACCTGTCCGGTTGGGCAGACGCGAGAACGTGGATGATGTCACAGGGGGTCTCGAGCACGCTAATGGGGGAGCGGCATTAGAGGCCGGTCTCGGGCGAGTCGAAGACGGACAATGCCGCCTCTAGGGCTCAGGCGAGGCGGTGAGGTTGCCGGGGGTCGGCCTGTGTCCGAGACATCAGGGCGGAGGCCTTGGGCGAACCGGAGGTGTTCCGAAACCCCCTGAGTGAGGCCTCGGATGAAGTGGGGAGATGGGCTGGTTTGGTCACGCGTCTTGCTGGAGGCCCAGCAAAGGGGGAGTTTAGCCCGTCTCTCCTTTGTTGATCTTTTCCCTTAAATGGGGAGGCCGGATGATTTTCCATCACAATTTGGGTACCCCTAATTGTGGTACCCGACAAGTTGTATGTTTATTGTCCCCACCACACCCCCAACCCAGCTTCCAAAATTTAATTTGCAAGTCGTCACACAGTACACGCACGACGATGGAAATGTGTCGTTCTCGCTCCTTAAGGAGTTAAACGTTAACTTTGATCAAATATATACAAGAAAATAATCCCATTTCTATAAAGACCTTTTTGGTCCTTCCCCCTCTTCTGGATTACATATGGATCAGGATTGTTGGCATGAATAGGAAAAAGTAAATGATCAAGAAAATGTTGAATTAGAAAAACCTTTTACTGAAGTTGAAATCAAGGAGGCTGTATTCTCTGTGGATAAGAATACTGCTCCAGGTCGAGATCATTTCCCAATTGAGTTTAATTAACATTGTTGGAATTTTATTAAAGATGATTTGGTGTTACTCTTTCAGGATTTTTATAATCTGAAACTGGATATTGGAAGGTTCAATTATGGTATTATCACTCTATTACCCAAAGTCAAAGATCCTAACAGCATTAAGCAATTCAGGCCTATTTGCCTACTGAATGTTATATATGAAGTTTTCACAAAAGCCTTGATGTTAAGACTTGATAAAGTTATGGGAAGAATCATTAATAAAAGTCAATTTGGCTTCCTTAAAAATAGAAACATTTTGGATGAGATTATGGCATTGCATGAAATTTTGCATGATACAAGAATCAAGAAGAAGGATGGACTGGTGCTCAAGCTTGACTTCGAAAAGGCATATTATAAACTTAATTGGGACTTCCTTTTTGAATGTCTCAAGCAGAGGGTATTTGGTGATAAATGGTGTGAATGGATAAAACTTGTGATGGTCTCTGGGACTGTCAGTGTCAAAGTAAATAACACTAATGGAAGCTACTTTAAATCTGGTAGGGGTGTTAGACAGGGGGATCTTTTTTGTCTCCTTTTTCTCTTCAACATCGCTGTTGATACCCTTGCAAAAATGATTTCTCTTGCCAAAGAAACAATCTGATACAAGGCCTAGTGCCTGAATATATTGAAAATGGGGTTGCTATATTGCAATATGCAGATGACACAATTTTGTGCATCCAGGATGATAAAGAGCAGGCTTCCAATTGGAAATTGTTATTATACTTATATGAATCCATGTCTAGGCTAAAGATCATTTTTTCTAAAAGTCAAGTCACCATGGTAAGTCAGGATGATGCTAAAAACCTTGAATTTTCTAATATGTTTAACTGTTCCACTGTTCCATTGGGAAGTGGCCTATCAAGTACCTTGGAGTCCCTGTGGCTGGCTCCAAATTACATGTTGGTGACTGGATTCCAATCACTGAGAAATTTCTCAAAAGGCTGGATGGGTGGAAAGGTAGTTCTTTGACTTTAGGTGGCAGACTGGTGTTGATTAATTCATGGCTGAGTAATCTCCCAGTTTATGCTATGTCCATGTATTTGGCTACATGTGTCTACTTTAAACAAAATGGATACTGTCAGAAAAAGATTTTTCTGGCAGGGAGGGAATTTGAGAAAGAAATATCATTTGGGTAAATGGACCAAAATTACTAAAACAAAAGATAAAGGAGGGCTGGGGGTCAAGGACCTAAGGAAAATGAATATTAGCCTCTTATGCAAATGGTGGTGGAAAGCTAAGAATGGTACTGGTACTTGGCAGGAGATCATTAGCAAGAAGTACCTAAAAAAAGGGAGGATTGCTTACTTGAAGAAAGTAGCAAAAATTCCCTGTGTGGAATGATTTGATCAAGGTGAGTCATATTTACCTTAAAGGTAGATCTACGTTTATGGGAAATGGGAAATCCACAAGTTTTTGGCATGATAGGTGGTGTGGGCTTGTTTCCTTGGCAAACAAGTTCCCTAACCTCTATGAGATAAATAAGGAGCAAGATTGCTCGGTGGAAACCATGAAACACAAGAATTGGTGCCTCACTTTTAGAAGATGCATGGTTATATGAAGACCTTCAAAACCAATTAAGGCGACTGCAGGACATTGTGTTCCGATGTGCCATCCATGACAGTAAAGATAAAGCTAGATGGGATTAGGAGAATAAATCTTGTATTTTTCTGTAAAGTCAACATACAAACACTTGTGTAGAAATGACTTTGGAGCCAGTTTCAAGAAAATCTGGAAAGCCAAGATCCCTCTTAAGATTAAAATCTTTATGTGGCTTGTATCTCAGGATGCCATTTTGACTAAGGACAATTTGTGTAAAAGGAAATGGAAGGGCAATTCGTCATGTGCTTTCTGTCCAGAAAAAGAAAATGGAAATCACCTGCTTTTTGGTTATCCAACCGCCAAGTACATTTGGAGCTTGCTGGCTTACTCTTTGGGTGCTAACTGTGTAGACCTGGAAATATGGAGCAGTACTGGGGGTGGATAGATAATGTGCTTCCTCAAGGGCCCCAGATGCATGCAGTTGGTTTAGCTGCAGTACCGTTGGGCAAGGGTGACTTGGGACAACAGGTCGTCCAGGGTGCTGAAGCGAAGATGACGGCACTATACTTCCACAAGCAGGAGATGCAATCACGTGCTCAGGATGAAAGGCAGCTGATTCCTTATGCCGGATAAAGCATGTAGTAGTACAAATCGCAGCTATTGAGCTGTTCTGGGTGTAATTCTGGTGTTTGAACCCATAGTTTGTCTTGTAGGGCTTCTTTTGATCTTGTTAGCCTGAACTGGTAGCTGCGGTAGATAAGGTCCATGCCTATGTTCCCTTTGTGATCATTTGCATGGTCAAGTTTTTGCGGTGGGTGGCTATGTGATGCGGACACTAAACTGTTGCGCTCTGTAATTTCGTTGCCTTAGGTAATGAAATTCGATTTTACCGCTGTGAAAAATATACAAGAAAATAATAATATTTATAGTACATAATTAGTATCATTAGGTACATCGTTGAATCTATTTTCAAATAAACTTATTTAGAGATACAAATATTGTTAATTTATTGTAAGTACCCTCCTGTAACTCTTTAAAATTTAAAATGAAGTGCTATGGGGACATCTCCCCAGTTTTTGCCTTAAAAAAATCCACATGTATAGTTTGTTTGCCAAACAAACTCTACATGTAGGGGATTAACCAAACAGACTCCACAAGTTTTGCTCTAAAACAAGTTTTCTTGTTTGGCCTACACGCAGATTGAGTTAGATATGCTGCTAGATGCCCTTTGGTTCTAATAATTTTTTAGGGGTAAATTGGTCATTTCACATACTGTTTAACGGTATGAGAGGCAAAATAAGACGATAGGGCCAGATTGGTAATCAAAAGTTCCAGCGAGGCCAAATAGGTAAGAAAATTTATTTCAAGGCCAAAGAAGAGTGGCAAGTTTTAGTCGGGGCTAAATAAGAAATTTTCTCATTAGTTTCATGCGGCATGTACGATGTGCGATTGCACATGCACGGATCCATGGACTAATCATCAACATAGTACATAGCTTCGCAATCAGAGCATCTTTCAAGCACGTGACGCATGTCTCTAACAATCGACCCAGTGACAAAACACTAGTGGCTTATATAACCTGTCTCTCCATTATTGCACCTTTCATGCTCGTGTCACACTGCATACATAACCATCAACCTCTCTGTTCTACATAACCATCAACCTCTCTGTTCTGTACACGCCGGACTTCAATGGGCAAGCACCGGTATTCTCTATCTCTAATGCTTTCTCCACAAAATAATGCAACCATGAAAATCGTACCACCTAAATTAACTCAAGTTTGATCACATTTATAATAAATAATATTAGTATTTATATATCTGAATAACTTTATTATAAAACTTTCTATAACTAATTTAATGATACTTATTTTGTATAAAAAATGTTAGTACCATTTTTTATAAATTTAGTAGTCAACAAACGAAAATTCCATTTTTTATGGACAGATGGAGTAATAAAGTTCCGGCAGAAATGTTATGGCTGTCATGTGTCTCCCCCACAGAGATCTTGTCCATAGATTATTGTCTAGACTTCTCTTCGTATTGCACGAGCTACCTGGCCTCACCAGTCATTACTCATCACAAGCGAGAGCTGATCGTACAGGAAAAATCAAAAGAAGTTCTCTTCCTGAGAAGATAAGAAAAAAAAACTGCATCAACAGACTGCTGCCGTTTCTAAGACAAAGGCTCATGGAAATCCCGCTCACACAACCAAGCATGATGCTGTGACGGTGCATGTACATACATCATACATCAGGTTCAGTCACGCCATGACTCTTCGAAGCCTACGCCCCTGTCGTCGCCGGAGCCGGCCGGACTAATCCATTTCAGTGAGCAACTAGCTTGGCAGGGCTCTGGCTTCTCCTAGAAAAGCTCTGCCTCCGGCCCCGCCTCTCCGGAGGTGCTGGGGCCGGAATCGGATTGGTCGTCGTCCGGGCCCGCCGAGCACGAGTCCACGTCACCCCACCGGTGCCGCCATTCAGGCATTCGTCGCTCCCCAACCATCGCTCCAGGGCATCGCTGGACAAAGTCGAGCTCCGGGTGGTAGTGGGGCGGCGGCTGTGGAGAAGGAGGTCAGCGAGGGAGAGCTGCAGGAGGCCATTGTGGGCTGTCGCAGGATAGTCTGTAGGTGGAGAGAAAAGGTTGCGAATTTTCAGTAGCAACTCCAAGCGATTCATGCAAAACTGAACTTTCGTTTACGATACCGACTGCACGTCGGTATCAACTTTCGGTCATGTCCAACATTTTTTTTATTTCTACTCCTTCCATCCTAAAAAAATAACTATTCTATTTGTCCTAAAATATAACCAATTTTATGTTATCCTACTAGGTCACTTGACCAAATTGCAAAAAAATATTTACAATATAAAAATGACCGTTGGAAATTTTATGAAATGTATTATCATGATTTACCTCTTTTATGTGTTCAGTTTACTTCGCTTTTATTCTAAGTAAAACTTTTTTTTAACTTTAACCAAGTTTTCTTAGAAAATATTCCCTCTATTCCGAATTATAAGACGTTTTGACTTTTCTAAATAAATTACTTTTGCTGTGTATCTAGATACAATGTATATCTAAGTACATAGCAAAAGTTATGTATCTATAAATGCCAAAACGTCTCATAATTTAGAATGAAGGGAGTAATACATTGGCATTTATTTACATGTTCAAATAAATACACTACCCATACATATTGTATGGTAATTTAATAAAATTAATTTAATGGTATAGACATTGGTACAATTTTCTATAGTTTTGGTTAAAGATAGAGAGGTTTGACTTAGGACAAAACAAAAACAAAGTATAATTTAAAATGGAGCGAATGTTCTTCTCTATAAATTAGACAAATTTAGGAAACTCTTGTATTCCAGAATCGGATACAGCAGTTTTAGACTTTCTTGTACTCCAGAATCCAGAATCGGATAGAGTAGTTTCCCAAATTTGTCTAAATAAACCTACAAGACTTTCGTAATGAATTAAGATCAATGTCGCACACAACAGGAGTATAGATCACTGTCGCACAAAACAAGACTTACATAGGATTAATGAAGATATAATGAATTTGTGACCTATTGTGCTGTACTCCCTCCGTCCCTAAATAATTGTCGTCCCCGTTTCCCAAAAAATAACTTTGATTAATTTTATATAAAAATATTAATATTTATGTTACATAATTAATATTATTAGATAGATCGTTGAATTTTGTTTTCGTAATAAATTTATTTAGAGATATAAATATTGTACGCACTTTCTATAAATTTAGTTAAACTTATGGCATGGAAGAAAAAAACGACTGTTGTTTACGGACGAGGGAGTAGGTTTATTGCAAGTGTCCCGCCCCAATTTAAGTTGCATATCGTCACAACACACACACACACGAGTCAAATGTGTGTGACAGTGATGAAATTAAAGAAAACTTTTATCTCACACATTATCAAATCAATTTGTGACCATGGCTACTTTTGATTGTTCCCGGGTTGTGTAGGAATTCAAAATGAACTAGGCAGCGTGCCCGTGCGTTGCTACGGGATAAATAACAACAATATGTACAGAACAGCAATTGGTACTAATATTGATTGTACTCAATGGACTATCTTAAAATAAGAATTCAGCATCATATTAATGCCTCTAGGAATTAGTTTCACTCGTTTTAAATTTACATTAAAAAAAGGAAAAATCACTCGTTTTCAATTTACACCATATAATATTAATGGCTATAGGGCAAAATTCACTTGTTTCAATTTGTACCTAAAAAGGAGAATGAGCTATGATTCTGGGAATTGGTTTTCTATTGTCAGAGATCCATTTTGAGGCAAACGCTCCTATGCCCTCCAAATTAGCTGACACCAGTCATCAGATATTAAAAGGACAGGAGCAAGGAAACACAAATTTTGCTTGCTAGCATTTGTGACAGCAGACACCACAACCCTCTTATCACAGAACTATCAGTTGCATCTTGCAGGTCTACAAACTGTAGGCTACAAAAACAAATACTGAATGAGTGTGATGTTCGCAATATTATCACTATTAAAAGTAGCATGAACTAATGTGGTGATTTTGTTACTTGCAGGCCTCTAGAAAAACTCGAGTAGTACAGCCCATTGCTGATGTGGTGATTTGGAGAATACTTCATATATTCAGGTGGTGCGATTGTTGGAACTTTTTAGATGAAAATGTTCCGCATGATGAAAGTGCTAGCAGGGATAGTGATGAAAGAAGTCACTCCTTGATCCTCGATGGCGTCAAAGGCTGATTTGGCGAAAATTCAATACCAGGAACATGGCAACCTTTGGCCATCAGGATAGGCATGCATGAGGAGATCCCTCCGATATGGCACGGAGGTGCCATATGCAGGTAAACCTGCAGACCAACAAAGGCAAAGTATTAATAGTAAGTATGACGTCCACCACGCTGTTTCACCCCCTTTGTGCTTCACCGGCTCCGGTTATGAGGAAACCTACTATCAAGTATGAAACTTGCATAGTCAATCACTATAGTTTGAACATATTCTTCTCTCCACCAAGTTTCAATGTTGGGCTTCTGCAACTTCGATGAAGTTCATTCTAGTGACCAACCGTCCTTGAATCATCAATTGTTTTTTACTGATTCAGGGGTTCTCCAAACTCCTATGTGCAATCCAGGAATATTCACCCCGATACTGTCAACCCTATAAAAACAATTGATGAACCCTATAAATTCTCCAAACTCCTATCGATGCCAGATTGTACAGGAACAAAAAAAATATTGTTCATTGGTATAATGTAACAATAACCGCATCATTTGGGTCACCTACTGCAACTCTATTTGCAGTAGCAAGCCCACAAATGACAGCTCTCGAAATCGCATGAAAAGGAATTTATCCAAACATTTTGGCAGACAAATAAACAGTAACACCTCCACATACTTTTTTAGTGGAATTGGGCAGGCGTTCCGCCATTTCATTTAGTAGATTGGAAATCCAATGCCACATGACTTACTGGCGACTTGCGCCGTGCAATGGGCTAGGGTGGCCACGGCGTGCGACAGCGAGGACGATGGATTGGAATTGGAAGCTTGTCTGATCCCTAGAACCCTGACCCCAATTTTCACTGCAAGGTTGCAAGCATCGATAAGATACTCAGATATAGAGAGGGAAACCATCTTCAATACAGGCTACAGAGGACACACCTAGCTCGGTGATGGAGTGTATCATATTAAGTTACAAAGGGAGAATACTAAGCAAATTCAACTGAGAAAGAAAACTATGAGAGACACCTTCGTAATAAGCAGTACCATGTGGATGAGCTGCTCAGTGCTATAACACTACCTTGTTTTTTTTTCAAAATGCATTAGTTCCAGTGTCATAGTTTTCTAGTTTTATCTGTAACTGGCTTGTGTCCCACATAACTATGATTTATTTGTTCCTACGGAATGATTTGATGAATCACTTAAAGTTTCTTCCAAAGGAGAGAAGAACCAAAAATGGCTTCTTAACTGGTTTAAACTTTGGTTCTATAAATCAAACACCGTATAACCCACTACATTGGCAATCTTCGGTACAGTGATGGTTATGTGGGATATGTAGCCCTTCATCTACTGACGAAGATCAATACAACTGGCCAAAAGATGTGTAATGTCGATGCAAGTTAGTATGATTTAAGAAAAGTATATCCTCAGGTGCTCCACTCACCAAACACCTTCCACAGATCCACAAGGTCTTGTTCCCCTGTCAATCCTATCTTTCAAGTAAGAGTAGAGGAGATAACCCGAATCCAAAGTTGATCTTTCTTTTGGCCTGTGTATGCTGGAGCATTTGGCTTATTCGTAACGATTACATCTTTAACAATAGAGTTGTGGCGAATGCTAATGTGGTGGTACACCGTTCCATGATCTTTGTGCAGAAATGGAGCATACTCCTCAAGGCGAAGAAAAGGCATGGGCTATGAAGGTGCTGGAACAATTATCAACACATTTGGAACAAAGCGGCCAAGGCTAGTCATGTAGGGCTTTGCTGTTATGTTTGCGTCGTAGTGCCTTTGATGGTTGAACTTTCTGTTTCTTTTGCTGTAAGTTGGGTGTTTTGATGTAAGGTGGAGTTTGCAGGAGATTTGGTGCACGCCTCGCTTTAAGTTATGTATGCTGTAAGCTGGTAACCCCAGCAAAACTCATGCTTTCTATAAAGCAGGGCCAATGGTCTTTGGTCTAAAAAAATTCCTGCCTTCCAAGCGGAATAAAGTCTATGCCGTGTTCCTTCAGTCGAAACTGGTGCTTTCTCTGCTGTCAAATCAAAATGATAAATAAACCATTCAATATAGTTCCTTTTTTCTATAAATTAAATTGGTTGATAAAATTTCATGAGTTACTCCTTTACTGAAACTCAACTATTAGATTAATCAAACAACCTATTTCTATAACAACTTCCGAAAGCACTAAATTTTATTGGAGAAAATTCATAAATGTCATTGTGCTCAAATCAGGTCTGCATTGAGGATTTCGCGCTACAGCATGAAACAATTTTAATAAATGTGTGCATTCCAGATGTAAAACAGGTGTGTATGGCTCCCAGTCCATACCAATTAGTGATTCATCAATGATGGGTAAGATTAGAAATTTCAGAGTATGGATATCTATAACGGATAAAAAAGATGGATGGCAGATGTGAGAACGAGAGGCTAGAGCTTACCTGATGGAGGATAGCATATGAACATGGGCTGTCGAGCGGCGACTCCTGTATGTAAGCCTCCTCCCACGCATACTCCTACAAGAGTATGCAAACCCATCTACTCTGGCGCCATCAACGACATGCTACAGATCAAGGACGGGAGTAGTATCTCAGGAAGCTGTTCATCCTGTTCATCGTTGGCGGATGGAGAGATGAGTGGCTGCCGCAGGTTGCATTCGTCGCGAAGGGGGAGCCGGCGGAGAGGAGGGTGCTCGTCGCGGAGAGAAGCCACCACCAGAGAGGAGGAGCGGCTGTCGGAGAGCGCAGAGGAGGAGCGGCTGTCGGAGAGCGCGGTCGTCAGTGGGAGGATGGTTGCCGGATCTGGTCGCGCTCGTCGTGGGTTGGATGCGACGACAGAGCAGGGGCTCACGGTGAGGATGACGGCGCGGCCGCATGGGGGAGCGAGCAGGATCTCGCAAGGGGGAGCGCACGCGCAGGGTAGGAGGAGCGAGCGGGATCTCAGCGCGGTTTCCTTCTGCGCGGTGCTTTCCTTCTGGGCAAGACGCGGAGCGAGGTAACCGGGGGATGGCATACAGACAGAGGCATGAATCAACATAGAGCTGTACGGTTCACACAATTTCATCTATGAGCATGAATCAACTACTGCATGCTCCTGTCAAATCAAAGTGCATGCAGTTCGGTCCAGTACCTAGCTCCTGCATGCTGTTGTATGCCATCGGCTGCCCCAGCGCGTGCTCGCAGACCTCGCATAGCCAGACCCGCGCGTAGCGCGAGCGCGACCCGGCGCCGTGCGCCCGCACGTCGCACCCGGCGCACAGGAACGCCGCGTCCGCGCGGCAGTAGAGGCGCGCCGCCTTGGCGCCACACGCGTCGTAGGGCCGCGCGCCCAGGCCCCAGTAGGCCGGGGCCCCACCCGCCGACTTCTCGTCACCCTCCATTATCGCGCACGGCGCACCGGAGCAAGCTCGGTCGCTCGCTTCTTTCGGCAGTTCCTAGGAGATAGTGGCTGTCGGGACGAAGCGATTCTCAGCCAAGCTTTTCCCACCCCGCTCCGGATTTGAGCTGTGGCCGTTGGGGGCGGCACAGGCGGGTCGTCGACGCCAATGAGCGACGTGGAGGACCGACTCACCACGGAAGTCGCTGTCCCGGCGGGTCCAAGGCCAATTTTGTTTGCCCGTGCCCATCTTATCGGGTTGCGTAGCGTCCCTGGCCCGTGCCATGCACAGTTAAAACGCTGCGGTCGGACCCGGACGTCCGTGCGCGCGCGGTGAATCACGCCTCGCTCTCGCGCGACAGCGATAGGCTCGCCAATCCATGGAGAAGGCAGCGTGGGGAGGGAAGGACGAGCGGCAGGTGGCTGGAGACTCGCAGCTGGCGGCGGAGTTAGGGCGCGCGTGCGTTCGTCGCGTGAGTACGGGAGAAGGAGAAACGACGGAATCGATGGATGAGATTAAGCAGAAGGGCAATATGGTCAATACGTGAAAATACATGTATTGGAGATGAGGAATATGATTAAAAGTATGAAAATATCATGGAAAACAAAGTGCTAATGTTTCGGATGTCATTTTAGTGAAGTCAACATTAGAAATCCTATTTTAGCAAAGTCACATGTTTGGGAGTCCTATAATAACAATTTTCTCGGAGCGCCAGGCCTACCAATCGTGGGGGAGGCGACACGGGAGAGGCGAGGTTAAAGCTGGGTTTGACGATTTACCGTGGGTCTTTTTAGTCGTAGGATTCTAGGACGAGGCGACGGACGAAGAATCGTGGCCAACGATTTCAAGTGTCTCGGAGGTACAGTACGGAGGCAATGATTGCGCTATTGTGCTAATTTCTCCGTTTTTTTCCTGTTGTATTAAGTTTTACCTAAACCAAATATTTTTATGTTGACAATCAATTTCAAAAGAGTCTATGTAGTTTCGTAAACATAATATTACAAAATCTAAAAATATAAATCTTGTGCTTTCAGCCTGTACAAATTTTTTTGAACTAATGAGGGATTTTTAACTTAAGACAAAATTAATGTAAAAAACGGAGAGAGTAGATTAGAAAAGTCAGCGGGCGCTTGTACGTGGGCACGTGGCATGGGCGCGTGAGCAGCAGGCGTTTTAGTCCATGGATCACGGAGCAGCGAATGGAATGGCTGCTGCTACTCGCAGGCGGGCCTTGTAGAGTAAAAAATATTGAGGCCCCATTTAGAACAATGGATTCATAATTTTATAGGATCCTAAATCTATAGGAGCTTTCTCTATGCTATCCTTTAGGTTAATCTCAGTGGGGATTTTATGACCCTATTACCAATGTATCAATATTTTAGAAACAATGTAGAAAAGTTTTATCCCCATAAAACTCTCACTACTCCCATGAAACTCTTATCATCTCTCTTCATCAATACGGTGTCACATCAGCCTATTTAATGCCCATAAAACTCTGATGAAACCCCACTGAGACTGGCCTTAGAACGAAGGATTGATCATCCTGAAATCCAACAAAACTCCTGTAGAATGGCTCAATTCATTGAAATTTAAGAGGAAATCTAGTATGAAGTCCAACCTTTAGAAAACTTTCTTCTATGTCTATCTCTCTTCTAATTTCTGCATTTCTCCTGCGATGTATCCAAATGCTCCTTAGAGAATTTTCTGTGTTTTTAATTTCTGTAAAATTGCGAGTGATGTGCAACACTAATCCTATTTTTCTCCTAGTCCTGTGTTATGAATATCCTAAGTTCCATTCCCTCAAAAAAATATCCTAAGCGATAACAATGGGTATCTGAAACATTATTCTATTATTAGAATATGAGTGTAAACTATTTATCCAAAGATTGAAAGATATGTTAATGGATAAAAAAACCTTAGTCATTAGGTTTCATGGGTACGAGTATAGCTCTATACAATCAAACCCATAAACTCATATGTATATACCTACGTACCACTATAATTCAAGAGGAAATTATTTCCTTGGCCTTAAAGAAAGTGCTGCTTAGTTTCTTGGCCCTTTTCTCTCAACTTTCTTATTCGGCCCCTAAAACAAATTTCCTTTGGTTTCTTGGCCCTTCCATTAGTTTAATAGGCTAACGGTGTTAAGTTGCATGCAAAATTATTGTTTTACCCCCCACGCCGAAAGCAACAATTCAGCAACCTACAATTGCGCTATACGGGTTTTTCAAGCTGCCTTCTATTAATAATTTTCCCAAAATATCTGTTTATTTCGCTAAAATTTAGCTTATGCTGAAATGCTATGAGAGAAAAATACTATTGATTCGCTAAAAAGTACCACTGAAATAGTGGCAGCAGAACAGGGCTTGTCCACAGATTTTTGTCTTGACTTCTCTCTTCGTAATAGCACGAGCTACGTAGGCTGAAGTCACCACTTATCACAGGCGAGGGCTGATCATACAGGAAAATTCAAAAGAAGTTTTCTTCCAGAGAAGATAAGAAAAAACTGCATCAGTGAATTGCTGAGCTTCACTTCTTGATTATCCGAAGGAGTGATTCTGATAGGGTGCAAGATGGACTGCAACTGAGAATCAATTCAGAAGTGATTCGTCTAGCAAATAAATGGGGACCAACAGGAAGCAGTGGAGAGTGGTTTTTTTAGCTCCTAGCTCATACTGTAAATGGAGAAGTAACTCTTGTTAGCTCCCCATTGAAATCCAGTTGCATTTGAAGTGTCTGACAGGACTCCGCAGAAGTTGAGAGTGAAGCTAGGACTGGGAGCTGTGCCAAAGGGCCCTAAGACACACGCTCATGGAAATCCACTCACACAACCAGCCACAATGCACAATAAGTATCATTAGATTATTCACAAAATATATTTTTATCATAAATATAATTGGAGATCTAAGTGTAAATAATATCTCTTGACGTTTAATTAGTTCACCACTCCGGTAAGGAGCTAGAACACTCTATGTAGAGCCTAGACGACTTTTAGGTCGGCCAACACTTAGGGTATGTCCATACTTGGACCTTGTACCTGCAGCGATGAGCGCGATACGCAAGACACATTGCCGGAGGAGCCTCGTTGGAAGTGTGATACGCAAGACATGCCAATAAGGTCTCTTGAGACCCGAAACCTCAAATGCCCGGGAAAGACCCAGTCGGAGCATGTGGTGGTTATGGGCTGCCCTAGCCGACCTGGCCCCTCTAGAGCTTCACTGTCATCGATTCGACGTCCATGCAGTGCCGACGAAGAATGAGGAGGATGAGGAGAAGAGAAGGGAAAAGAGAGGCTGTAGACTGGTTTTTGTGACGAGTGTGTGTTGGGCACCTCATTATATTTACGAGGTGGGGGTGGTCTTATCCCGCAAGGAGTTGAAAACCCCTTCCAAATCGCGTTAAACGTGTTTAGATCTGTTCTGAACCTGCCAAAGTCAGCTAAGCCGATTTCTGTGGGTTCCGAGCAGCTCTGGACTTGCCAAAGCCGACTTGGGACCGGTTTTGGGCAAAAAGCTTCTGAAATTAATAATTAACTCGATCAGCCCGACGAAAGAAACACAATGGTAAAGTCCATTCTTCCAGTTGAGAAGGCTGGAAAAAGTCATCTTAGCCGACTTAGGGAGTCGACTAAGTCGACTCTGGCTGAGTCAGACCCTCGAAAGCCGTTTTCTTTGTCCGGGCTCCAAATGTGATGATCTAAGTATGCATTTTGGCCGCTAAGATGATAGAAACATAATGGAGAAGTCTATTATACACTTTGGATAAATTTAGGTGTCAACATATGTCCTCTTTTTTTTAGTAAAGCTTGCGTACTAGAAACATCTTTGTCGGGCTCAAACTGCAATTTCTGCTTTTAAGGTGACAATTTTGTTTTCTGCCTTCACTGATATCTTGGTCGCGGGAGCCGGCCAGACTATTCCATTTCAGTGAGCAACCAACGGCCTAGCTTGGCAGGGCTTCGGCTTCTCCAAGAAGAGCTCTATCTCCGACCCTGTCCCTTCGGTGGTGCAGGTGCCAGCGGTTGGCTGGGGCCAGAATGAACCGGACTGGTTGTCGTCGTGGCCCGCCGAGCGCGAGTCCTCACCACCCGACCCGGCGCCGTCATTCAGGCATTTGTCGCTCCCCAACTGTCGCTCCAGGGCCTCGCGGGACACGAAGTCCAGCTCCAGGTGCTGGCCGGCTGTGGAGGAGGCCAGCGAGTACTGATAGTTAGCTAAGTAATAGGTCACAACTATTATTAGTTGCTATTCGCTATTTTGATTCAACTAGTGAGATAATTGTTAGTTGACTATTCAGCTAATAAATAGCTAAATCCGTTTGGATAAAAAAAACTAACTATTAGCTACTACTGTCTTCTTAAATCCAAACAGAGCCTAACTTGTGGGCCGTAGCTGGATAGTAGTCTGTAAAAGCTGGAGAGAAAACGTTGCGAATTTTAAGTAGAACTCCAAGCGATTAACGCAAAACTGAACTTTCATTTACGTTCTGGTATCCACTTTACGGTCTTGACCAACATTTTTTTTCTTTCTACTCCTCCCATCCTAAAAAAGAACTATTCTATTTATCCTAAAATATAACCATTTTTATGTTATCCTACTAAGTCACTTGACCAAATTGTAAAAAAAAATATTTACAATATAAAATTGAGCACCATTATGAAATGTATTATCATGATTTATCTCTTTTATGTGTTCAGTTTACTTCAATTTTATTCTAAGTAAAACCTTTTTTACTTTAACTAAGTTTTCTTAGAAAACAATACATTCACATTTATTTACAAGTTCAAATAAATAAACTATCTAAACATATTGTATGGTAATTTAATAAAACTAACTTAATGACATAGACATTGGTACACTTTTCTATAGTTTTGGTTAAAGTTGGAGAGATTTGACTTAGGATAAAACCGAAGCAAGCTATAATTTAAAATGGAGATAATACTCTTTGTCTATAAATAGACAAATTTAGGAAGCTCTTGTATTCCAGAATCGAAGAGAGTAGTTTTAGACTTTCTTGTATAGGTTACGCAGGATTAACGAAGATTTAATGAATTTGCGACATGGTGTGCTGTATATTGCTAGTGTTGGTACGACAACGGTGCCGCCCCAATTTAAGTTGCATGTCGTCACACACACGCACACGAGGCAAATGTGTGTGACAGTGATGAAATTAAAGGAAAACTTTACGCATATTATCAAATTAATTTGTGACCATGGCTACATTTGACTGTTCCCAGGTTGTTTGGAGCTCAAAAATTCTAGGTCGTGGTGACAATGACGGGTCGGAGCTCGCAGTGACGGAGTCGGAAAATGCCGCAACGCCGACGCTGACGGGAACAGGAGGGGGCGCGGCTTCTGGTGTCTGGTGACGGGCTGGTTCAGAAGCTGTGAGTTGGGCCATGGGGGCCTGTTGGGCTGGTCCGAAGAGTTGGGCCGTGGTGGGCTGTAGGGCTGCTCCGAAGACCTGCTCCCTAGACATTTGGCCCAGGGGGAAGGGGTTGTGAATCACTACTAGATGGCAGCGTACTTCTAGAATATAGGTGAGAAGATCCATGTGATAGTATGAAATTACATTTATATATCTCTATATCAAAAGTACACCAACATGTAATCATTGCACTTTGACAATAGAGAAATTAGTATATTTATTAGGTGGTCCATAAGCTAAAAGTGCTTTTATTATGGGAAAGACTAGCATCGAACGTCTGGACGCCCGTGCCTACTTCGCCTTGGTCGCTTGGATTCGCACGCCACCGGCACCAGCTCCGCTTCCCATGTCCGCATTGGACCTCTCCTTTCCGCTTCGCTGCCTACGCCGCCCAGATGACTCAGCTCTGTCTCTTCCACACCGGCGCCTCACCCACCTCTTCCACATCGCTTCGCGCCCGCCTCTTCCACACCGGCGCCTCGCAGCCTACGCCTCCACCCCATATCGATGTCGCCATGGCTCCCGCACTAGCTCTTTCTTTCTCGCTCAACAACCCTACATCTAGATCTACTTTTGCAACACTCAGATGAAACAATTGCAACATACGTCAGAAACAGATGAAACATTTGGAACATATATTTGCAACATATGCAACATTCAGATAAAACACTTACAACATGCGTCCAAAACAGATGAAACATTTTGAACAAACTCTTGCAACATATGTGTATAACCATTGCAACATGTGCAACATTCAAAAACTACTATAACATCCATATGAAACATCTGAAACATACCTCTGAAACATTTAGAACACTTGAAACATGCGTTTTGCAACATAAGGAAGGTCGGGGCCGGTTGATTCCAGGCGTTGGGGTGGGAGCCTGCAGCGAGCGGTGGCACGCAAGCGCTACCAGCACCAGCACCAGCACCAGCAGCGGTGCACGAGCACCACCATCATCAGCACCACTAGCATCGTCCTTGGCTCAGCCGGGTAGGCGGCGCGGGCGGCGGGTGGGAGCAGGCGTGCGTGCGACGGGAAGGAGGGAGCTGAGCGAGGCGGAGTGGGGTGGCAGCAACGAGCATGGAGTGGGGCGTGGACGACATGGACGGGCGACGCGGGTTTAGGCGTGCGGCGCAGGTGGGTCGGTTCGTCCGGACGGACCGATGCCCGTGGCGTATCATTATCGTTTTATTATGAGATGAATTTTGAATGTTAGAAGTCCATTTATTTTGGGACAGAGAGAGTATAATATAAAAATGTATTTTCATAACTTATTACCTCTTTTATTTGTTCTAAATTATAGTTTATTTTGGTTGCATCCTAAGTAAAACATCCCTAACTTTAACCAAGCTTTTACAAAAAAAATATATAACATTTAAAGAGTTTTAATAAATACTCTATTGAAACCTATGTTACAGATAACAAAACTAATTTAATGTTATATTTCTAGAAATTTGATCAGAGTGAGAAAGCTTTGACTCAATTAGAAAAAACTAAAATAAAATGTAGAGAATACTCTACTTTACAAATTGGTCAAACTTCAGAACGGATGGAGTAGTTTTAGACATTCTCATATAGGTTAAGGATGAGGATGGAAGATCTAAGGAATTCGCCCTAGGAAACAGAATAGGAAATTGCATTGAAAAAAAAATTGTATTCTAGGACGAAAAAGAGAAATGATGCATGCTCGAAGATTTCGAGCGATCGCTCGGAGGTACAGTACGGAGGCAAAGGCAAAGGCAATGAGAGCGCTATAGAAAAGTCAGTAGGGGCACTTGTTACGTGGCATCGGCTCGCGAGCAGCGGCTGTCTCCCTCGTGTGGAGTGGACGTGTGGTCCATCCGTGGTGGATCACACAGAGAATAAAATGCATGGACGGTGTTTCATTTTCCATCATGATTTTGATTGGGCTGGACGGCTGCTGTACGTGCTTCATTTTCACGTGCGGCCGGCCTTGTCTAGAAGCAAACATTCAACATCGTCTGACTGGTTAATTGCTACAGTAGGTTTAGTGGTTTAATATAAGAGACCAGGGATGAATCTCTATCCGAGAATATAATGATGTCGGGCCGGGGTCACTTGTGGATGAACAGTATCTTCTTAGTATAATTTCATCATGATCGACTGACCCAACAAAAGGGGTATAGACTTGTGAATTTGATCGTCGGCAACAGTTGGAAGAGTGTCGATCCAAGGCTTTTGACCTACTACGATTACTCCTATCCGTTTCAAATTGTATGTAGTTATGTCTTTTCTCGATATATAGCTCTACTATACAATATGCATTTTGAGTTGAATCGAGTAAATATGCGATTAGAAATCCGAATCTGAGACTTCCGTTTTGTATTCGTATTCGAAAATATACGTATACATATTCGAATTCAAATTAAAATATGGTGAAAGGTGATATCCGAATCCGATTTGTTTCTGTCGGAGTTTTGAGAATGGACTAGTAAATTTAACGCCGCACTGCCTAAGGAAATCAATGGCTAGTACTCAGGACACAGAGAAATTATATTGGTTCGGGATGAAGCCCTACGTCCAGTGCCGGAGACTGCGAGTATGTGTTCCTCAATGTCAAAGCGCTCCAAACGGCTTACAACATGAGGTTTACAAGCTAGGGTTGTACTGGTAAAAGGGATTCGAGGCAGGAGAAATCAATCGTTTGGAGGAAGGCCTGGCTCCCCTTATATAGTCGCAGAGGCCAGTTGACTTGCAGAAGTGTAGGGTTCTCCCAGCCCGAGTGGTGAGGAGCCCGAGGGAGGGAGAGGCTAGTAAGCTTGGACAGCACTCCATCTGGTCTTGTCAGCACGTTCAGGTATGGTCGTCGAGGGCTTGCTCCTTACGCTAAGGCATGGAGTACGGTGGCGGCATTGTGCCGGTCGTGGCGGCGCTGTGGGAGTGGTAGTTGCTCACCAACTCCCCTGCACGGCATGGGCCCGTGGTGGATGTCGTGGCCTCTGTCATGGCGTCCGTTTCTTTGGGGTGAAGTCATGATGTCACTTTACAGGGAAGACAGGTGTTCCTTGTGGGCTACGTGCTCCCTAGGTCGTGGCTCCGTTGCCCCGACCTCCGAAGGTCGGGTCGGGGGCATAGGATCCGGTCACAGTGGGAGAACCAACTCCCGATTGTGGTTCTCATGTAGCAGTGAGTGTGATCGTATGCCCGTCCATCCGGCTGGACGGGATTTGGGCAGTGCTCGGCCACGTGAGGTGACGTAGTTGAGTCCTGGTGTTTTCTTGTCTATCAGCGGGGTGCTGACCGAGGCGACGCTTTGCCCCAAGACTGGACGGTCAGAGGGGTGCCGTCCTTCTTGTACCTGGCAGAGTGTGCATGTGTGCGTCCCGTCCGGGCAGGTGCATCTAATGCGTCCACCCACCTATCGTCCTTTCCTGAGAGGCTAAGGCAAGAGATGGTCGAGGGCACGGTGCGTGGTCGAGAGGTGAGGGAGGTCGAGGCGGGCCTCGTACGGCACGGGTGAGAGAGGTTGAGCAGACCGTGATTTCGCTGGGCTGCGACTATATGGGCGATCTTGAGCAACTCTTATGTTCGTGCTTTATGGTACCCGGTTATATAACCCGACAACTTCTATCCTTACCTTTATTTAATTATCTATCTAGACGATTTAGATTTGGATCAAAGGGGTACTAGTAATCTTTCTATTTATGTAACGAGGGTTTTTTTTTGATAGGATCAGGTAGTAGGCTATCAATTTGCGCAACTGTGCATGCATGAATCCGTGGACTAATCAACAGTACTTTCACATTATTATAGCTTCGCGATCAGAGCATCTTTCAAGCACGTGACGCATATCTCTAATAATCGACCCAGTGAAAAAAAGACTGGTGGCATATAGAGCTTGTGGCTCCATTATTGCAGCTTTCATGCTCGTGTCTCGCACATAACCATCGATCTCTGTTCTGTACTACACGCCCTGGCTTCTTCTTCTGAAAAATAGGCAAGCACTACTTATCACTCTCTCTATTTATAAAGTTGCGGCAGAAATTGTTATGTTATGGCTGTCGTGGAACCCTACGTACAGTGTGTTGCCCCCACAGGCCACAGAGAATCTGGTCCATAGTAGATTCTTGTCTTGACTTGCCTTCGTAGCAGTACGAGTAGGGCTCACCACGCTATTCACCAGTCGCCACTCATCTGGCAAGGGCTGATCGTACAGGAAAAGTCAAATCCGTTGGTGTCCCATTTCGAGGTGCGGAACAGTCGCCGCTCCTGCCGTACAGTACACACCATGCGCCAATTCTTGAGGGCGTGTTTAGACACTTTTTTTTTTGTTGTTATTTGATAAAAATTGTTTAATTATGGATTAACTAAGTTGAAAAGATTTGTCTCGATATTTACAGATAAACTGTATAATTAGTTATTTTTTATCTATATTTAATACTTTATACATACGTCAAAAATTCGATGTGACGAATACTGTTTAAAAAATTTTGGGTGTTTTTCCCCATCGCCTGAGTGCCCGAATCACTTTTCGTTCCTGGCTCGCGTGACGTGATTGTGATATTTGGGCTTTACAAAGGGACCACATACCATTCTTCCTAGACTACAGTACTACATTTTTCGTTTCGGAAAAAAATTCCATTTCCATCAAAACTTATACCCCCTCCATCTCAAAAATTTTCAACTTTGACTGGACTGGTAGGAAATTCATGCAACATTTATATTTTCAAATAAGTTTATTATGAAAATACATTCAAGGATCTATCTAATAATACTAATTATATATTATAAATATTAATATTTTTTAATATATATTTGGTCAAAGTTAAAACTGTTTAACTTCTCGGAAAGTGAGAATAATATCTATTTTGCGACGGAGGGAGTATATGCACATATATATATATATATATATATATATATATATATATATATATATATATATATATATATAATATCAAACTTACATACACAACGTTTTTTTGAGCCTAATTTTTGGACAAATTAAAGCATATCTTGTTCTGCACAAGATCCACGAGAATGTTATCATGAGAACTTCCTTGAATAAACCTTTTTTTTTCTTTTGGAAAACTTCTTCAGGTAGCTTGTGTATGAGTTTTTCACTACTCAACTAGTTTTGGAAAGGACTTTCTAGTATTGGAAACTTCAATAACAGCTTATACACATAAGTTCTTTTTTTATTTGCTATTTAGTGTCTTCAGAAAACTTGGCACAAAATAAGTTTTCAAAAGTTCAACTGTGGTTTTATGCACAAAAAAATGGTAACAAATCAATCAACTAAGTTTTCTAGAAAAACATATAAAAACAAAACTTGTTATACTACAAAAAAGTTCTTAAAAATAGTTTTAGTCTTTTAGATAAACTTTAATTAACATATTTCATGATATCTACAAAAGATAGTGGGACCATTTTTTATTTATACTCCCTCCGTCCCTGAATAAATAGATTCCGAGAGTTGTCTTAAGTCAAACTTTGATAAAATTTTCTAGAAAAAATCGTTAAGGTTTATGGTATCAAATTAGTATAATTAGATTTATCATAGAATATAGTTTCATAAGGTGCCCATTTTATGTCATATATGTTGTTACTATTTTCTATAAAGTTAGTCAAACTTAAAAAGTTTGACTGGCACGGATTCTAGGAATTGGTTTATTTGCAGACGGAGGGAGTAGCATGTAGGAGCAAATAAATGAGTAGGATTAGTGTCGAAAAAAGATGAAAAGAATAGAAAGAAAACGTTGTAGGAGAAAGTGGGTAGTATGAGTGTGGAAAACGAGAAAATGGAAACAAACAAGGAGGAAGAAAAGAAAAGGATTAGGGGTGTGTTCGATAGGGATTTAGGTTCTTGTAAAATCGTTTCAGATTAAGATCTGTCAAGAAACATTTCAAACGATGAATCAGAATCATTATATGAAATCATTCAGTAAGTAGAATGGATTCCGATTCAAAAGAATATATACTTTTCCTTAAAATGTAGAAATAAAAATATGCTTTAAAAATATCATAAACTTTTTTGTGGTTAAAGAATAACTTAAATACAATATATTTTGACTTATTGCATTAGAAAAGAATTAACTGAAAAAAATCAAATACAAGTAAGTAGCGATGGAGGGGAATCGGTGTGAAACAAACCTCCAGCCGTTTCGTGTGTGTAACCAACCTCCAGCCATTTCGTGTGTGTGCGCGCGTGCAAACAATGAATCGTTTTTGTTTCGAATCACCAGCTGAAAATAGCATTTGGAGCCAATTCTTCTTCCTACACCGCCCCCCCCCTCCCCCCCCCCCCCCCCCCCACCTCTTCCTCTTGATGTAAATCATATTCCGTTACCATTTATAACACCAAATAGTCATATACTGTAACGAATATCAAATGGTTTTTTTTTGCGATAATCAATATTGATATTTTTTATAAACTGTAAAATGGTTTAACTTAGGAAAATAATGTTGACTTTATTTCACTAAAGTTTAACGGACACAGTAGGGCCTATTTTTTTGATATGCCGTTTTTAGACTTTTAGCTTGAAAAAGCTTGTTTTTTTGGTTTTTTTCTCAAAAGCTGCCTTTCTGTTTTTTTTTCTCTCTCAAAAACAAGCTTTCTGGCTTTTGACTTTGGGTTGTTAGCTTTTTGCTAATTACCTTTGTGATAAATTTTAGGTTTTTAGCCCATCAAAAGCCAGAAATTTTTCTCTTAACGTGCTTTTCATCTTTTAGTTTATTCGTTGTCAACTTTCTAGCTTTTTAAAAACAAGCTCAACAGCAGGAATGCTTGTTCTGGCTAGCAAAAGCTAGCAAAAAACTAAAACAAAACAGGCCCATATAATAACTATTCTCAAACCGATAACCATTGAATCTAGTACAGAATATTTCATTTATAGTGTTTTTGACACTTATTGTTTCAATTCAGTTTGTTTTTACGTTTGGGAATTCATATTTTTCTTCAATAGCCAAAACATGTTACTGACTGATATATATGGATATATATGCTGAGAAACTGAAACAATAATTCACAGTGCGCACAATACAGAACAGCAGATGCGTAGCATATTATGTCCACAAACAAGAACAGCGCCAACAACACAAGAAACTGGCACTACAGATGCGCAGCAGATATACACGGACGGTAACATCAGTGGAGACACAAGTAATAATGAGATTTGACTACAACATGCAGCCAGCTTGATTTGACGACTGCGAGCATCTCTAGGAAATTTTCTAAAATCAACTTTTTAAAGAGTTATTTGAATAAAAATTATTTTTTATATCTTTATACTCTACAGCAGTTTTTTTTATACCTCATGCACGGTCGAGAAAGCTATCCTCGTTTTATATCTTTGGCTAGCAAGAAATCTGGGGCAGAGAGTATATGTTTTTGAATATCCAATTGAAGAGGTTATTGGTGGATGTTTTATTTGAAAAGATATAAAGAGTCTGTTGTTGAAGATGCTACGAGAATAGCGTCCAAGCAAGCCGGTCACGAAACACGAGGAGTGATAGCCTGATTTGGTGGAGTGATAGCCTGTGGAGACGGAGTAGATCAGCTCAAACCTTTCCGGCCGGCCGGCGACGATGTCACGAGACCAGCTAGCTAGCTATCCGCTCTGCTGCAGCCTGTGGAGCAACGCGGCGCGGAGGCAGCGCTCGTCTCGCAGTTCGGCGGGCACGTCGACGACGGCGTCCTGCACGGTCATGCCGCCCACCCTGCACACGCACGCGTGCTGCACCTGCAGATCCAGCGAGCGGAGCGCGAGCATGAGGTGCGCCGGCGCGTGGCGCGCCGCGGTAGTCGTCAGGCGCAGCGCCGCCGCGTCCAGCCCGGCGACCATCCGCACCTCCAGCTCCAGCTTCTCCTGGAGGAGGCCGAGGCCGAACGAGTGGGTGGCCGCCGCCGCCGCGGTGGTGACAGCGGCGGAGGCCTGCTTGGCCTCGGCCTCGAGCTGCTCGACGCGGTCGCGCAGCTCGCCGATGTAGGCGGCGGCGTCCGCGAGGAGGGACGCCTTGTCCATCCGGGACACCGTGGGCACGGCGGCCCTGAGCTCGCAGAAGCGGCGGTTGAGCTTGTCCCGCCGCTGCCGCTCGGCCTCCACGTGGCTGATAGTGGGGCCGTTGGTCCGGGGCCCGGGCTTCCGACCACGCCGCTTCGGCGCAGGCGCCGGCGGCGGTTCGCCGGATCCGGACAGGTCGTTGCCCGCCGAGCGCGAGCCCTCGTCGCCATCCAAGGGTTCATCGAACCAGTCGTTGCCCTCCATCCATCCCTCCGGGACATCCCAGGACACGAACTCGAGCTCCGGGAAGTGGCCGGCCGCGGAGAAGGAGGTGGGGGAGGGAGAGCTGAATGATGAGGCGGGGTAGAGGAGCTCATCCATTGCACTGTTTTGTGCAGGTGGTGTGGTCAGGCTTCCCGTTTATGGCTATTTGCTAAAAATAGTACATCTGGTTGCGGTAGGGCTGTCCGCACCGGTGGTACTCTAAATTCATCTTTTAAAAGGAATATTTCATCCTAGTCATCGAGATTTCATCCTCTATATCAATTTCTCCCGCACCCATCCATACTCTATATCATCCTCTATCCATTGTGGGACCCACTGGTCAGATTTTTTCCTTTTTTTTTCTTTTTTTCCTTTTTCTCTTTCCTTTTCTTTTCTTTTTCCCCTCTCCTCCTTTATCCATTCGACCGCACCGCTGCCCTGCTCCCTGCACCACCGCTCGCCCTCTCCCCGTCCTCCACCTCCCTCTCCAGCGACCGCGCGCGGCAGCGGGCACGGCGGCTCCGGCGAGTGCGCGCGGCGGCCCTGGCGAGCGCGCATGGCTCGCAAGCGCGGCGGCTCCGGGCTCCGAGGGGCGCGGCTCGCGGGCCCTGGCAAGGGCGCGCGTCTCCAGGCGGCGGAAGGCCGGGCTCCGAGGGCTGCGGCTCCGGCGAGCGCGCGCGGCAGCCCCGGCTGGAGCCTGCTCCCTCGCCTGCTCCGGGCGGACGCTGGCGGCTCCGGGCGAGCGCGGATGCGGGCGGGTCCGGCGAACGACGTCGAGGGTGGGCGGCGCGGAGGAGCGGGAGCCGGTCCATGGCGGCTCCGGCGAACGACGTCGAGGGCGGCCGGGACGGTCACGGGCCTCCTCCGCCAGCGGCGCGCCATCCCCTTCTCTTCCCCTTCACGGCGGACCTTCTCTCTCCTTCCCACACGACGAGCGGAGGACGAGGCCGCGCAGGCCCCACGCCACGCAGGCGCGTAGCGGAAGCCCTGCTCGTCCGCCAGGAGTAGCGGACGCCCGCCCGTCCACAACGATAGCATGCGGGGTAGCGTACCCCGCTGCGGCCGTTTCATCTGCTATACGCATTTAGCGGTTGCCTTTATCGGACGCGGTGCGGACAGTCTAAGGCCCTTGCTCTTGTTGTATGATAGGCATGGAAAACAAACTACGAATAGCTTCCTGACTGAGACCCGTTTGGTAGAGCTCTCAGACCCGCTCCGGGAGCTGTTCCACAGCGTCGCCTACCAAACGGCGGTAAAAAATGTCTGCTTCGCTTTGCTCCTTCTGCAAATCACGCTCTTTGGAGCAGAGATCATCCTTCGAAGGAACCTAGAAGAGTGGCTTCGCCCCGCTCCTCCATCCGAGCGTACATGCTCTCCCCAAACTACCCTTTAGTCGGGTGCACAAGGCGTGGTGGACTGGGCGGACCTGAGTGTCAGGGCGGAGTTGGAGTTCCAGAGTCCCGACATGTCGGGGCGGAGTCAGAGTCCCAACAGGTCGCGGTGAACCTAAGGTCGAATTTTGGCGGGGGGTTGCGGCAGACTAGAGTGTCAAGGAGTCCCAACGCGCGCGGGGGGTGGGGGGGACTAGTAAAGAGGAAAAGCAGGTCAGCTAGAGTCGAAAAGAGGTGGGTTGGGCGGCGGCACGAGCAGATAGAGGAATCTAGTGGGACGAGAAAAAGGAGAAACAGATGGGGTGACAAATTCAAAGAAATGGATGTCGAGTGGAGAGGATAAGGGGAAATAGGAAGAGTAAAGAAAGAAATAAAGGAAGATAAAAGAAATATAAGAAAAAATAGAAGAGTGTTATGGACATTTCACTATTTTTATCTACCATAAAAAGTTGTTCTAACAAATACTTTTTAAAACAGTTTCAGCTCCACTATGGAGCTGCTCAGCCGCCAAAGCCAAACAAGCTGTTCCATTAGTGAAGTAAAGCTGTACCAAACACGCTCTAAGATACCATTGAGTTTTTCCGTGTCATACCACGTTATATGCACATCACTCTATAACTTATTCTTCCAGTGTATCATATGCCCATATATTTCCTCAAGCCAAGCAATTAATTAGTTACCTCTGTTCAAAGTTTTAAGTTATTTTAGCTTTTCTAGGTGCATAACTTTTGCTAAGTATCTAGATATCCATTATGTCTAGATACAAAGTAAAAAAAACCATGTACCTAGAAAAGTTAGAATGGCTTACACTTCAAAACCGAGGGAGTACTCAATACTTTTCTCCTATGATATCACCAATTATCTTTCTTCTCCATCTATCATAAAAGCTGCATCTGTTTCAAATGCAAAAGAAATTGGTGGTGTTTAGTGCATTGATTTTCTCAGAGAAACCATGCCCTGGATGTGACATAGTTTTCTCTCTCCTTTTCTTCTCTCTCATTTAATATAGTTTTACAACATTCACTGTAATTAATGCCATGAACATTATCTTAGAGCATTATTAGGGCACCCTCAATAGTTGAATCAGCTTACTAGCTCATACATGTGTATAAAAAGTTCATAACAATATTCAATCTAAAGAAAAACATCATATGGTACAAGCAATAGTTTCGTGCGTATAAAAAATGACCGAAAATTAAGGATCAGGTGGCACATTTTTAACTACCACGTAAAGCCTTCTTTGGATGTAGTCGTATTCTCATCAATCCACATGTGTTGGGGTAGATTAGAGTGAAATTTGAACTAAATTATACCTCAATCCACCCCAACACATGTGGATTCAGATGAATCCGATAACACCCAAACAAATCCTAAGTGAAAAGATTTCCTTATACGTGATAGTTTAGCTCAAGTGCTTGCGTATCTTTTTAGTGTTCAAATATGTGATTCCACTTACCATGATTCACTTATTATTTCCTCTGCTCTGAATTATGGTTTAATTTAGCTTTATTAAGTCAAATCTCTTAAATTTATACTAACATCTACATGTTCCTATAAATGCACTTTCAAAATCTATTCTATGAAGAATGTAATGAAAGAAACTTGATATCATAAATATTGATGCATTTTTTTAGTAAATTTGATTCAAATTAGAGAGTTGATTTAGATTATAGCCAAAGTGAACTCCGTTAGACGGATGGTGAATCTGTGACTCCATCTACCATAACGGTAGAAACGGAGTGTCCAAGTCTTTTTTTTTTTAGTGTTCCAATAAGGAAAAAAAAGGATCACGTACATTTTTTGCATTTAGGTCATTTTTAAAAACATTTTTTTACAAATAGACCTTTAGCCAAACTTTTTCCAAAAATAGACCAAAACTCGGCGTATTAGAAAGCCACGTCATGTCAGACATCGCCAAACCCTGCCACATCAGCGCAGACAGTGGTCGCCTTTGCCACGCAGGATCTGACGTGGTGATTAGTCCCACAGACCTCGGCGTGGTACCAGTTCACGCCGTGTTTCATACCTTGGCGTGGTTCAACCCAACGCTGAGGTCTGGGCACTTTGCCGCACCGGCCTGGGCACTTAGCACTGTCTACCGATGCTCGGCCTCGGCGTTATTTTGTATCACGCCGACATCAGAGGCTCGGTGTCCCACTAATTAGCGCCGAGTTTTTTTTGCAGGCCATCCAACATACAGTAGCAGTTAACACAGACAACACATTTTGACAGAGCAAAAATACATTAAGTCTATATGCAGCCTACTCAAGAGCAATATAAAACGTCCAGCATACGAGGAAGACCATGCAGCAGCCTCGATAGCAAATAATACACCATTTAAAGTCCACTAGACCATCACATCACTAAGGCCTTGTTTAGTTCCCCTCAAAATTCTAAGTTTTTTCACTCTCTCTCCATCACATCAATTTTTAGCCGCTTGCATAGAGTATTAAATGTAGGTAAAAAAATAACTAATTACATAGTTTAGTTGGAAATCACGAGATGAATCTTTTGAGCCTAGTCGGTCCACGATTGAACAATATTTATCAAATAAGACGAAAGTGATACTATTCATCAGGTTGAAAAAACTTTCAATCTAAACGAGGCATAAGTGTCGTCCACTTACATCAAGTCCACAAGACCATATACACGGCATAGTTACATCCTAGATAGCTGAGAAGTATTTATCTCATCACAGTCGGCATCATCTTCTTGTTCTTCGTCTTCCTCTCCTTCGTCCTCCAGTTCGTGGCCTTCTCCTCCTTGTTCGTCATCCTCTTCTTGGTCTTCCTCTTGGGTGGTGAAGGTTCGAGCTCTAGAGGTTGATGACGCCATTTGATTTCACTGTACTCAGTAGATTTGATGTGCCATTTGATTTCAATTCTCTCTGAAGTACAGAATGCAGCATCCTATGAGTGCAACCATACTAATTAATAATACTCTGTTTCCTCAAATATAGGCAGACAAAAACAGGCAGTAGTCAGGCAACTATTGATTTAAGTGAAAAGGGAGAGACCTGATTCATACCGCTCACTTTTCTAATACAGGCAGTCCTACAGTGCATGATCATGCCAACAAACCACCAAGCTAGTGACAGATGCATGGTTAAACAAGCTCATCACTGACAACACTAACACAAAGCTTACTTCACATGTGCTAATTTACAACAGAAGCACTAACACACATTGAATAGCAAAGCCTGTGAGAGAAAAATGCTTACCTTCTAAAATCAATTTCTGAATAAACAATATGGCAGTTAGAAAGCTCTACTCCCTCTATCCCAGATCTTTTGACGTTATACACTTAAATGGGGTGCATCCAGCGTTGCCTGAATCTGGACGTCACTGTGTCCGGGTACCTGGCCTCCGTCATGAACCTGGACACTTGAATGCTGGGCCAAAACGTCAACCATTGTGGGACAGAGGGAGTATCCCTCCGTCTAACAAAAGATGCAATTATGAGATGTCTGTCAGTCAAACTGATTCAAGTTTGACCAAGTTTATAGTAAATAGTATTAACATTTATGTCTCCAAATAAATTTATTATAAAAATATATTCTATAAGTAATCTAATGATACTTATTTTGTATTATAAATATTAGTATTTTTTATATAAATTTAGTCAAAGTTCAAACTGTTTGACTTCTCGAAAAGCGAAAATTACATGTTTTTGTGGACGGATGGAGTATGTTTTAAGAAATTGCAGCCAATGGCAGGGCTATGTCTAGGACTCTAGAGTGGGGGCTGATCTGCATTCTGCACTCTGAAGCACAGTACCAGGCGTATGTGCATCTTTAGGAACAAAAATATCCCTTCTCAAAGAAAAAGGGGACAAAAATTCCACAATTTAAACATGAAAAGATCAGACAAATATTAAAACAACGGCTATTAGTATGATTGTTATTTTACACCTGCAGGCAACAAATCACGAATGAATCATTGATGTCCAATGGAATGCATAAATAACCAGCGCAGTAGTTAAGCTTGCTGAGTTAAAGAAATCAGGGAGATAAACCCAACCATTTCCCTTACTTATCTGAATAATCCAACCAGTTGGCGTTGCTTTCATTTCTCCAATTGAACTGTCATGCCTGTTTGTTCACAGAGGTGGAATCTTCAGCACAAGATTATGGAAATTCAGCAGAGGTTGAAAGATAGGTAGTAACTTGCGTTAGGTGGAAAGGTTTGCAATGATATGATTCCTGGAATGAACCACTAAAATTCCCTGTAACGCCGAAGAAGACCAAAATAGTGAACAAATAAGTGCCATCAGGAAATAATGAGCACTGTAAATTGAGGCGCACAAACTGCAGCATAGACTTGAGTGCTAAGCAAACCCCTAGTCAGAAGCACAAACTTGTGAACAAAACTATAAATTAGTAATTGGCACGCTGGTGTAGGCAGGAGGCATACAAATCAGAACTGAAAGATAAAAACATAGGATAGACTGCAGCCTGTATTTTTTTCTGAACTGCAGAGTCACAATCATTTGTGTTGAACTGTCCAGGGTCAGTAAAGAAGTAATGACAGATAATCCTAGCACCTAAAATACATGGAATTTGGAAAACTATAAGCATCTGATGAAACAGTATCTAGTTTCAAGCAAATTCACTGCCTACATGCAGCAATTTATACAGCACCTTTATGTTAGTAACTTCTGAAATTTAGCTTGTGTTGGTGGCTTTTGTTTTTCTGCTGGTAGCTAGGTCTTATCTAGAAAATGAAACCCATGATGAAAACATACTACTTATAAGAAAATCGAATCTGTATTTCAATCTAAAGTTACTTAGAATTTTAGTCTGAGTGGTAGCTCCACATTTCGTCGAACACCCTAGCTGCATGAACAGAGTGAGCACCTGACTTTCTCAAAGCAGCAACCAGGACCAGCGAGGACGCTTCTCGTGGTGGAGTAGGGATTGGTGAAGCCGTTGCCGCATCCCGTGGTGGTGGTGGTGGTGGTGGTAGGAGAGTTGGCGCTGCGGCAAGCTCGGCGAGGAGGTAGGGGGCGCTGAGGTGCGGGCCCTCGGTCTGGAGGAACTCCACGGTGGTGCAGACTGAAAGTCCTATGTTTGGTGTTGGTAATTAGTGACAATGTCTAAGTACTAATCCTATGCCTAAGTTGTATGTAGCATATGAGGATTAGTACATTCCAAGGTTGGTGGCAAGATGGACATGGTGATCATGATGGCCACACTTGGATTTGGATGCAACCCTACGTGTTCAAGGCAAAGGTATATGCTTTAGGGTTGTGTTTTAGTAACCAAGACACCTAGTGGGTGTGGTTACATTATAGGATAGATAGCCGTACTATAAAGAGGGGAATGACGCGGCTATTGAACTCCTAAGTGCCTCTAGATGTGCATTTCATGATCATATGCATTTGGATAGAACTAATAACGCCTCGAAAAATGATTGTGAAAATGCTAACACACATGCACATGGTGATGATCACTTAGTGATGTTAGCACGTTTGCGACGGCGTTGGAGTTTGAGCGGTAGAGAGGGTTTGGGGTTCTCTCTCCCTCCCGCCGAGCGTGCGAGCGCGGGATTCAGGCGATTTCCGGGAAATGAAATGCCTATTTTCCACTACGCCGGAAGTCGGAAATCGAACGGAAGCAAACGGAGGTCACAGTGGTGACCGGACGCAGCACCGGACGCTGCACCGGACGCGGTCACTGTGCGACCGGCGCGTCCGGTCAGTGTCCAGTGAATGCGCGGTTTTTCGGTTGTTTCATCGGACGCGAGGCGCGTCCGGTCTCAGGCCACCGGACGCGTCCGGTGGTCCAGGGAGCTTACTGGACTCCCACCGGACGCGGTCACTGTGGCGTCCGGTCGGTTCTCCAGCGCGTCCGGTGGTTAGTTCGGTTTGCGCGACTCAGAGTTCACCGGCGCGTCCGGTGAGTCACGGGACCGGCGCGTCCGGTGGGCACCAGCGCGTCCGGTCGGTTGTTCGAAAATTAGCCGTTGCGGCACCGGCGCGTCCGGTCCACGCGACCAGCGCGTCCGGTGCAGCGCGTGTTAAGCTGAATCTCGTTCCTAACGGCTATATTCGAAGGGGTACGTCTATAAATACTCGTTGGCCGGCTCAAGGCTCTCTCTCTTGCACATTTGACATACTTGTGAGCACTTTGAGCTAAGCAACTCCCCTCCCACTCATCTCTCTTGCTTCCTTGCTTATTCGAAGTGAGATTGAGTGATCCAAGTGCATTTGCATTGTGAGATAGCATCTAGTTGGCACTTGGTGGTTGATTTGCTGCGGGATTCTTGTTTCTCTTGGTGGTTGCCGCCACCTAGACGGCTTGGAGCAGCTTGGAGGCGTTGGCAAGAGTTGGTGATTGTTCTTGGCCACCTCCGGTGATTGTGAGAGGTTTGTGCTTACCTCGGCGGAGCGCCAAAGGCAACATTAGTGGATTGCTCGTGTCATTTGCAACCTTTTGCCATTTGGTAGGTTCTTGTGGCGCCTTTTGAGAGGCTCGGTGTGAGACCGATTAGCCACCGAACCACGTGGTGAAGAGGGACACAACGGGGACTAGCGTGCCGGCAAGCACGTGAACCTCGGGATAAATCTTCGTGTCATCACTTTCATATTGTGATTGATTGATCCCGGTGTTCGGTTATCTTGGTATTCATTGTTAATCATATTGGTTGGCTCAATACTTCGCCCCTCGGTGATACCCTCCTAACCCTCACTTGTATTACTTTCTTAGTTATCTTTGCTAGCTAGTTAGCTTTGCTAGAGTAGCTCTTTTGTGTAGCTTGCTAGTTGTAGTTGTAGTTACCTTCTCGGTTTAACTTGTGCGGTTGAGTGCCCATATACTAGAATTGTGAATTGGATAGGTGGCTTGCAAACACCCCGTAGGCTAAGCAAAACTCGCATCTCGCTATTTGTTATATTGATAAACTTGTTTAGCTTGTCTTTGTAGAAAGTTTTAAAAGGCTATTCACCCCCCCTCTAGCCATCTAGACCTTTCAAGTGGTATCGGAGCCGTGGTCACCGTTTGCAAGGCTTAACAACCTCGGTGCAAGATGGCTCAAGTTATGTTCAACCATGTTAATGGCAAGCCTCCATTCTTTGATGGCGTCTCTTCCTTTGATCATTGGAAAAGGAAGATGAAGCAATATCTAGGCAATATACATGAGAAGATTTGGGATGTGACCAATGAAGGATACATCATTCTTGATGAAGAAAATCTCACTCCAAATGACCGCATCAACAAACAATGCAACACGGCGGCACTTGACACAATCTACCGTGCTATTGATGACAAAGTATTTGAGCAAATCAAGGATCTTGAAAAGGCAAATGAGCTTTGGATAAGGCTTGAAGAAACATATGAAGGCACTTCAACGGTAAAAAGTGCCAAGCTATATATGCTCAAGGACAAGTTCTCCACTTTCAAGATGAAGGATGATGAATCCATCCCGGAGATGTTCTATAGGCTCCAAGTCATTGTCAATGATCTCAAGGGGCTTGGAGAGAAGGTTGAGGACAAGGACTTCTCACACAAGTTCTTGATGTGCTTACCCAAGAAGTTTGCCACCTTGAGAAGAATGATCTTTAGAGAGGGATTGGACAAGGTCAAACCAACCAATGTACTTGGAGATATAATGACCGATGCCCAATACAATGATGATGAAGATGAGGTAGAAGAGAAGAAGGAGACCAAGGTCAAGCAAGAGAAGCCCATTGCATTCAAGGCTTCATCTTCTAAGGGCAAGAGCAAGGTGGAGAGTGATGATGATGATCCATTCGATGATGAGACCATGGCCCTCCTAGTGCACAAGATGGGGAGGTTCATGAAGAAGAAAGGATATGGTGCAAGAAAGAGAAGGGACTTCATGAAGGCAAAGGAGGTGCTTTGCTATAATTGCAATAGCCCCGATCATGTAGTGGCAAAGTGCCCTTATGAAGACAAAAGATATCATGATGGGGAGTTGAAGTTGAAGAAGAACAAGAAGGACAAGAAGGAGAAGAAAGAGAAGAAGAGCTTCACTATCAACAAGAAGAAGAAGGGTGGTGGCTATGTGGTCACTTGGGATAGTGATAACTCCGATAGTGATGATGATAGCTCTAGTGATGATGAGAGGACCACTCGGCGAGCCATGGCAAGCATTGCCCTCTCCAACAAGCCATCCATCTTCGACACTACATCGACATGCCTTATGGCCAAGCCTACCAAGGTAAAATATGATGATAGTGATGATGATTCTTGTGCTAGTGATGGTTGTAGGAGTGATGATGAGGAGGATGAGGACTACTCCAAGGATGATCTATTGGGCATAATAGATCAAATGAGCAAGGGCTACAAGAGGACAACCAAGAAGTACAAAATCTTGGAGCAAGAGCTCATTGCCAAGAGCAATGAAAATGATGCCTTGATGGAGGAGCTTGTTGCTCTCAAAAAGAGTAAGGAGTGCAAAGGAATTGAACAAGAGCTCAAAGCTCTTAGGAAATCCTTTGATGAGCTAGAGGCCTCTCGTGAGTGTCTAAAGGAAGACCACGAGGACCTTGAAGTTGCTCACACTAGGCTTAAGGAAGCCCACTCCTCTTTACTTGAGCTCATCAAGGAGAAGGACCTCAAGTTGGAGAAGCTCATGAAGGAAGCTAAGGAGAAGCAAGTGATTGTCACTTGTGATATTGGACTAACATGTGATATTATTGATGATTCTTTATTCGTTGGTCCTACTAATGCTTCATGTAGCTCATCATCATCCACCACAACCAACTCTACCTCTACTACTAGTGATTCATCACTTGTGGTTGAGAATGAGACTCTCAAGAGAGAGGTGGGTGATCTCACCCGCGCATTAGGCAATGCCTATGGTGGGGATGCCCGCTTGCTAAAATGCTTGGGTAGCCAAAGGTTCTCTCTTAACAAAGAGGGTTTGGGCTATACTCCCAAGAAGGGCAAGGCGGCCTTTGCTACTCCAAAGTCTCGCTTTGTGAAGAGCAATGGTCGTTATTGCAATAGATGCAAGCAAGTTGGGCATCTAGAGATTAATTGTAATAAAATGAACAAGAACAATAACAAGTTTCATGCTAAAATGGATTACATTCCTTTTGATTCTTGTTATGTGCTTACCAAGGGTGAGAAAGGTGTGCATGCTAGGTTTGTTGGTACACCAATTGTGGGTCCAAAGAAGAAGGCCATTTGGGTACCAAAAAGCTTAGTTACTAACCTCCAAGGACCCAAACAAGTATGGGTACCTAAGAAACATTAATTTACTTTGTAGGTAAATTACAAGGCCGGAGGAAGGCATTGGGTGCTTGATAGTGGGTGCTCTCAACATATGACCGGTGATTCAAGAATGTTCAACTCTCTCAAATCAAATGATAGTGGCATTGATAGTATCACATTTGGTGACAATAGCAAGGGTGATGTGAAGGCTCTTGGAAAGATTGCAATCTCAAATGATCATAGCATTTCCAATGTGCTCCTAGTTGAAAAGTTGAACTTCAATCTTCTCTCGGTTGCTCAATTGTGTGATCTCGGTTTCAAGTGCATATTTGGTGTTGATGATGTGGAGATAATTAGTGTTGATGGCTCTAATTTGATCTTCAAAGGTTTTAGATATGAGAATCTATACTTGGTTGATTTCAATGCTAGTGACACTCAACTCTCAACATGCTTGCTCACCAAATCAAGTATGGGTTGGTTATGGCATAGAAGACTTGGTCATGTTGGCATGAAGCAATTGAACAAGTTAATGAAGCATGACTTAGTTAGAGGCTTGAAGGATGTCACATTTGAGAAGGATAAGTTATGTAGTGCATGTCAAGCCGGAAAGCAAGTAGGCAACACTCATCCATTGAAAAGCATCATGAGTACTTCCAAGGCATTTGAGTTGTTGCACATGGATCTATTTGGGCCAACTACATACACAAGCATTGGTGGCAACAAGTATGGCTTTGTGATTGTGGATGATTTCACTAGATACACATGGGTATTCTTTCTTGTGGACAAAAGTGATGTATTTGACATATTCAAGAAGTTCATCAAGAGAGTGCAAAATGAGTTTGAGATCACAATCAAGAAAGTGAGAAGTGACAATGGAAGTGAGTTTAGAAACACAAGAGTTGATGAGCTATGTGAGGAGCTTGGAATCAAACATCAATTCTCGGCCAAGTATACACCTCAATCTAATGGCCTAGTTGAGAGAAAGAATAGAACTTTGATTGATATGGCAAGATCAATGTTGAATGAGTATAATGTGAGTCATTCATTTTGGGCCGAAGCAATCAACACGGCTTGCTTCTATAGCAACCGCCTCTATTGCCACAAGTTTCTAGAGAAGACACCATATGAGATCTTAAATGGAAGAAAGCCCAACATTGCATACTTTCGGGTATTTGGTTGCAAATGCTACATCTTGAAGAAGGGCACTAGATTGAGCAAGTTTGAAAAGAAATGTGATGAAGGATTCTTACTTGGTTACTCAACTACTAGCAAAGCTTATAGAGTTTGGAATTTGGCTAGTGGTTCACTTGAGGAAGTTCATGATGTTGAGTTTGATGAAACAAACGGCTCTCAAGATGAAGAAGATAACTTGGATGATGTGAGAGGAACTCAATTGAGCAATGCTATGAAAGAAATGGATATTGGTGATATTAGGCCAAAGCAAGTGATTGATGTGGATGACAACAAAGATCAAGTACTCCAAAGTCCAATTACACAAGCTAGTGGGTCTCTAATGCAAAATCAAGCTAGTACATCATCTCAAGTGCAACAAGATCAACAAGTGGCTAGTTCATCATCTCCAACTCATGATCAACATCAACATCCAAGCAATCAAGTGCAAGTGCTTCAACCAACCAACATTGCTAGAGACCATCCATTGGATTCTATCATTGGTGACATACAAAGGGGAGTTCAAACTAGATCAAGATTGGCATCATTTTGTGCTCACTCTTCTTTTGTGTCAATGGAAGAACCCAAGGACATTGATAAAGCATTGAGAGATCCGGATTGGGTAAATGCAATGCATGAAGAGCTCAACAACTTCAAGAGAAATGAAGTGTGGGAACTAGTTGAGAGGCCTAAGGATCACAATGTCATTGGAACAAGATGGGTCTTTCGCAACAAGCAAGATCAAGATGGGATAGTAGTAAGGAACAAAGCAAGGCTAGTGGCCCAAGGTTACACACAAATAGAGGGTCTTGACTTTGGTGAAACTTATGCCCCGGTTGCAAGATTGGAAGCAATTAGGATCTTACTTGCCTATGCTTGTGCTCACAATATCAAGCTATATCAAATGGATGTGAAGAGTGCATTTCTCAATGGGTACATTCAAGAGGAGGTGTATGTGGAGCAACCTCCCGGTTTTGAAGATGACAAGAAACCCAACCATGTGTACAAGTTAAGAAAAGCTTTGTATGGATTGAAGCAAGCACCTAGAGCATGGTATGAAAGATTAAGGGACTTCTTGCTATCCAAAGGATTTGTCATGGGCAAAGTTGATACAACACTATTCACCAAGAAGATTGGGAAAGACTTGTTTGTATTGCAAATATATGTTGATGATATCATCTTCGGTTCAACCAATCAAGATTATTGTGATGAGTTTGGGAAAATGATGGCAAAGGAATTTGAAATGTCAATGATTGGTGAACTTAGTTTCTTTCTTGGACTTCAAATCAAACAAATGAAGGAAGGAACATTTGTGAGCCAAACCAAGTACATCAAAGATATGCTCAAGAAGTTTGGCATGGAAGATGCAAAGGGCATTACAACCCCAATGGGCACTAGTGGAAGTTTGGATAGTGACAAGAGTGGCAACATGGTGGATCAAAAGCTTTATAGATCAATGATTGGTAGCCTACTCTATGTGACGGCATCAAGGCCCGATGTAATGTTTAGTGTATGCATGTGTGCAAGATTTCAAGCCTCACCAAGAGAAAGTCATTTGAAGGCAACAAAGAGAATATTGAGGTACTTAAAGCATACACAAGATGTTGGATTATGGTATCCCAAAGGTGCAAGCTTTGAGCTAGTTGGATATTCGGATTCCGACTATGCCGGTGACAAAGTGGAGAGAAAGAGCACCTCCGGGACTTGTCAATTGTTGGGAAGATCACTTGTCTCATGGTCATCCAAGAAGCAAAATAGTATTGCACTATCTACCGCCGAAGCCGAATACATCGCCGCGGGTAGTTGTTGTGCACAAATCTTGTGGATGAAGGCAACATTGAAGGATTTTGGAATCAATTTCAAGAATGTGCCATTGCTATGTGACAATGAAAGTGCCGTGAAGCTAACCAACAATCCGGTTCAACATCAAAGAACAAAGCATATTGATGTTCGTCATCATTTCATAAGAGATCATCAACAAAAGGGTGACATTGCTATTGAGAGTGTGGGCACCGAAGATCAATTAGCCGATCTATTCACCAAGCCACTTGATGAGAAGAGATTTCACAAGCTAAAGAATGAGTTGAACATACTTGACTTCTCCAACATGAGTTGATGCACCTCAATCTTTTGACATGCCTCTCCTTCGAGCCCCAAGGTACAATTGGTTGACATGTCATACATTCTATACTAAGGACATATTTAGTGCATCTAGTCATGATTTCTTATGTTCTAGGCTCATTCATGAAAATCAAATGAATTTGAAGTTTATATGATGCCACTATTGTTTCCATGACTTGTATGATCTAGTGGTAGCATATAACTTGTTTAAGTAGCTTGTGATCCTAAGTGTTTAATCTAGATCCTTGTCTAAATATTTGCTTCAACATGGTGCATGATAACCCTTCTAGTAAGGTGTGAAGAAGCTTGCCCTTGGATCAAACCGAAGCATGTTATTTATGCAAGCAATCTAGGTTGAATCATAAACTTGATCCTCACCCCATAGTTCAACATGATAATCTATCTAAAATTGGTCCCTTGTGGTCATTGGTGCCAAAGGGGGAGAAAATGTTGTTCACAAAGATAGAGATGCACAAAGGGGGAGAAAAATATTGTTCACAAAGATAGATCCTAAAATGGGAGAATTGATAAAAGAAGGGGATCAACTAAAATTTTGAGCACACAAGTAGGGGGAGCAAGCTCTTAAACATGAATGTTGCATTTCTTTGTGCACTCATATGTATGATGCATAGTTATGCATTTCTTTTTCTCCAATACTTTGCTTGTGTGGTGACTTGCTAGTATACAATTGAATGGTGTATTGAAGTACTAGCATGAATAGGAAGTAGTTAGATTGTTCTTGCTTCATGTTTTTTAAGTGGTACTAGAACCTTGCTTTTAATGTTGATCTCACGAGGTTTCTAGTTTTGTTTGTGCCTTTTCCAAGTGGTATCTAACTACACAAGGTGCTAAGATGGTGTTTATCGCTACTCCGATGGTATCACGCTTCAAAGGTCTATAATCTAAAACACTTAGCACTTATTGGTAGTCAATGCTCCTAATCTTTCCTATCTAACATGTATGCTTCCAAAATCCAAACATATAGCATACATGTAGGGGGAGCCATTGCTATCAATTTGAATTCATGATCACTTGTCCATACTTCTTACACATGGTAATATACTTGGACAATGTGACATGGGTTCAATCAAAATTTTATCATAATATCTTTGTGAAAGGGTTGTCACCAATTACCAACAAGGGGGAGATGGAAAGTCCTATGTTTGGTGTTGGTAATTAGTGACAATGTCTAAGTACTAATCCTATGCCTAAGTTGTATGTAGCATATGAGGATTAGTACATTCCAAGGTTGGTGGCAAGATGGACATGGTGATCATGATGGCCACACTTGGATTTGGATGCAACCCTACGTGTTCAAGGCAAAGGTATATGCTTTAGGGTTGTGTTTTAGTAACCAAGACACCTAGTGGGTGTGGTTACATTATAGGATAGATAGCCGTACTATAAAGAGGGGAATGACGCGGCTATTGAACTCCTAAGTGCCTCTAGATGTGCATTTCATGATCATATGCATTTGGATAGAACTAATAACGCCTCGAAAAATGATTGTGAAAATGCTAACACACATGCACATGGTGATGATCACTTAGTGATGTTAGCACGTTTGCGACGGCGTTGGAGTTTGAGCGGTAGAGAGGGTTTGGGGTTCTCTCTCCCTCCCGCCGAGCGTGCGAGCGCGGGATTCAGGCGATTTCCGGGAAATGAAATGCCTATTTTCCACTACGCCGGAAGTCGGAAATCGAACGGAAGCAAACGGAGGTCACAGTGGTGACCGGACGCAGCACCGGACGCTGCACCGGACGCGGTCACTGTGCGACCGGCGCGTCCGGTCAGTGTCCAGTGAATGCGCGGTTTTTCGGTTGTTTCATCGGACGCGAGGCGCGTCCGGTCTCAGGCCACCGGACGCGTCCGGTGGTCCAGGGAGCTTACTGGACTCCCACCGGACGCGGTCACTGTGGCGTCCGGTCGGTTCTCCAGCGCGTCCGGTGGTTAGTTCGGTTTGCGCGACTCAGAGTTCACCGGCGCGTCCGGTGAGTCACGGGACCGGCGCGTCCGGTGGGCACCAGCGCGTCCGGTCGGTTGTTCGAAAATTAGCCGTTGCGGCACCGGCGCGTCCGGTCCACGCGACCAGCGCGTCCGGTGCAGCGCGTGTTAAGCTGAATCTCGTTCCTAACGGCTATATTCGAAGGGGTACGTCTATAAATACTCGTTGGCCGGCTCAAGGCTCTCTCTCTTGCACATTTGACATACTTGTGAGCACTTTGAGCTAAGCAACTCCCCTCCCACTCATCTCTCTTGCTTCCTTGCTTATTCGAAGTGAGATTGAGTGATCCAAGTGCATTTGCATTGTGAGATAGCATCTAGTTGGCACTTGGTGGTTGATTTGCTGCGGGATTCTTGTTTCTCTTGGTGGTTGCCGCCACCTAGACGGCTTGGAGCAGCTTGGAGGCGTTGGCAAGAGTTGGTGATTGTTCTTGGCCACCTCCGGTGATTGTGAGAGGTTTGTGCCTACCTCGGCGGAGCGCCAAAGGCAACATTAGTGGATTGCTCGTGTCATTTGCAACCTTTTGCCATTTGGTAGGTTCTTGTGGCGCCTTTTGAGAGGCTCGGTGTGAGACCGATTAGCCACCGAACCACGTGGTGAAGAGGGACACAACGGGGACTAGCGTGCCGGCAAGCACGTGAACCTCGGGATAAATCTTCGTGTCATCACTTTCATATTGTGATTGATTGATCCCGGTGTTCGGTTATCTTGGTATTCATTGTTAATCATATTGGTTGGCTCAATACTTCGCCCCTCGGTGATACCCTCCTAACCCTCACTTGTATTACTTTCTTAGTTATCTTTGCTAGCTAGTTAGCTTTGCTAGAGTAGCTCTTTTGTGTAGCTTGCTAGTTGTAGTTGTAGTTACCTTCTAGGTTTAACTTGTGCGGTTGAGTGCCCATATACTAGAATTGTGAATTGGATAGGTGGCTTGCAAACACCCCGTAGGCTAAGCAAAACTCGCATCTCGCTATTTGTTATATTGATAAACTTGTTTAGCTTGTCTTTGTAGAAAGTTTTAAAAGGCTATTCACCCCCCCTCTAGCCATCTAGACCTTTCACAGACGCCGAGGTCGATCTGGTTGAGGTCGACGGAGGCGACGACGGTGAGGTCGTGGTCCTGCAGCGAGGGCACGCGTCGGGGCCAGACCACGAGCTCGTCATGTTGTACGGGTCGGAGAGGATGGCGTGCCTCCAAGCCTGCAGCGCGACGCCTTTGTCGAGCATTAGCTGTGCGTGCTCCCAGAGGGACGCCACCAGGGTCCGGGAGAGCTCGACGCGGACGCCGGCGCGCCCAAGCTCGTCGGACGGGGAAGCGGTGCCCGCGACCGCGGTGATCTCACGCGCGGCCTTCTCGACCTTGACGGACAGCGCGGCAGCGAGGCGCATGCGGCGGCCGCCGCTGGAGGAGTCGATGCGGACTGTCACACCCATTTAAGGACCAAATGGAATACTTTTATGTGTGCCTAGAGATCAATCACACATAAGTTAACAAATTATAACGGAAGTATCATCACAAATGTTATTACATCACGATATTTAACACATAGTCTTTACACAAATATAGCGGAAGTAAAAATATAAATCTCTCGTGGTAGCTCCAATCACAGGCACATTGACTGGTTGACTGCAAGTCTAGTAATCTTCAAGGAAGTAGGAGTAGTAGTCACTATTAGCACCATCTGTTACCCATCCGGGATTTTTATCCAAGTAAGAAAAATAAACATATCGTACTCAACAAGTGTAACATGGGGTTCACGAGGCTCAAAGGCATAATATTGGTTTATCAGCATGTAGCTTTTAGTTAGCATCATTTTAGCATATCAATAGCATCAAGATGTCTCAATGTAAACAATAAACATATGATCCATGTGAAATGATTGATGAATAGCAAAAACATAACCATTAATAATTATCAACTATTCCATAAGGGTCCAAGGCCACTTGTGACCGTGAGCACGGTTGTTATAACAGTTTTACACTCTGCAGAGATTGTACACTTTTACTGTGAGTCGTGTTGCCCATATGCCCGGGTTAATTACTCCCAAAACACTACCAAGGTGAGCAGACAGGGAAACACTATGAAGTCTTTCGAAGGTTCGTCTAACAAGTTAGGGCCATTAGATTCACTCGGCAAACAGATGTAGAGCCACCTTCCAAATGGCACAATAACCCGCAGCCTATACACATAAGGACAGAGGCCACACTATACCCGATTCGTCAAGCCATTCTTACGCCAAAAAGATTACCACTAACAAGCTAGAAAAGGTCCTTCTATATGACTAAAGCCAGAGCCATATAGCCCCCACAGTTATACTGTAAATCCCGGATTTTCGCTTATAGATGAGTCCTTATGGAGAGTAATTAGAGCATCAAAAGTAACCCATGCTCTAATCCCCTTTAAACATTAATCAAAATCATCTTTTAATGTTTGTTGCATATTCCATTAATCAATTTACATGATCATAGTCCATGTTTAAGCACTAGTCATACTACTCAATGTAATATAATAGGTATCAAGGTATAATATCAACACTAAGTCATCCTTAACAAAGGAATAGATGCATAATGATATTATTTGCATATTGTGAATAGGACAACAAGGATAATCCCATGCTATACTTGCCTTGCTTAAACTGGTCCTGAAGATTTTGCTCGTAGAAAGACTCTTGATCTCCAACGAATTGCTCACCGTCTATACTCGATCAACAACAGCAACAACACACATCCAGAGGCAATCATGCATAAACAAACAAGACTATAATTAGAACAGTACACCATCAGTAAAAAAATAATATAAAAAGTCTTTAAAATGAATCTACAACTCGCTAGGATCACACAGACGCGAAGATCACGAAAAACGGAGCTAAAACGACGAAGTTATGAATTTACGAAGATTTCCTATAGAAAAATAAATACTTTAATATAAACTCGAAAATAAATTATCTCAAACCTACTGTACAGACTACCAACATGTAGAGCTCGCAAATATGAACCTAACGCAATTTGAACGAGTCAAATCGGAGTTAAAACGGAGATTCTACGACTAAAAGAAGATTAGTGGCAAAACTGTAAATATCAGAAAACGTATTTTTGAATTACCGAGACGAATTACGCTTTCAAAAGAATAAAACGGATTCGGGTTTTTACGTTTTGGACCGCGGGTTCATAACTTAAAATTTACAGGGTCTCTTTAACAAAAACGCCAGCCGAAGGGGTAACGGCTAATCTCAGCCGTTGGATTTAAAATGAACGGCTTAGATCTAATCGGGGGAGGGAGAGAGAAGATTGCCAGCGGTGCTCCGACCGGACTTCTTCACGACGGCAACTCCCGCGGCGGCGCCATGGCCGGAAAAACTAACTCGTGCTACGGTGCACCAAACTGCGAAGCAAATACACCAGCGGTTAGCTAACTTCAAGGCGAACTTACCCACGGCAAAATCGAGACCAAGAACGAAGCAAGGAGCACGTGCGGCTTGAGATGGCGGACGGTGGAGCCCGTGCTCGCGGTGACCTAGTTCTCGGGCACCACAGCAGCTACAACAAGACGAGATGGATTGCGGAGGGGTGCACGGCTCCGTTTTTATAGCCCGGAGGCATCGCTGAAGAAGGAAAGGGAGGGATTGAGGAGATCGAATCGGATCGGGAGAAGAAGGGAAGAAATCCGGCGTTGCCGTGAAGAGGAAGAAGACGCCTGACACTCGGGGTCCACAGGTTGGTGAAACAAGGGACGGGGCCGGCTCGTCAGTGAGCAGCAGGGAGAAGCGGCGCTCGCACGCGAGTTGGGCCTGCGGCTGGGCTCGGCCCAGAGCGGGACGCGGGGAGGGATAAACGGCCGCGCACGCTGGGAAGAAGGCGGGCCGCCGCTGGCAGGCCGAGGCGGACGCGGGGTAAGCGGGCCGGCGCGGTGGGCTGCGGAGAGAAACGGGCCGAAATCCGAGAACAGAAGAAAAACCCTTTTCTTTTTCTTTTCCAATTTTTCAAAGCCATTTTCCAAAAGATTTTGAAATCCATTTTGAATTTGATTCAAACCACTCAATTCAAAATTTCAAATGCAGCAGCATGAATGCTCAATCTTGTTTCTACCCTTATATTTGATTTTAAATTTATAAAAATTATTATCATTCTAAGTTTGCATGCTCACAAAAATATATAAAAATCATATTTTTCCTATTTTTATTTCTTTCAAAATTTTAGGGTGTTACACGGATGAGGCGCATGGGGCAGATTTGGGGGTTAGGGTTCGTGGAGACGGAGATGAGAGAGAGAGAGAGAGAGCACCACGCGGGCACGGGAATAGAATGGAGAGAGGAGGAAGAAGGGACCGCGGACGGCTTGAAAGCCCAGGCCTCGGCGTTGAGTCGACCCGCGCCATGGTAGGAGGCTCGACGTTAATTGAAGGGAAAATTGGATCGGTAACATTAAAAGATTCAAAGTTTAGAAAAATACCATTGAAAGATCCAGCTATAGAAACGTACCATCAAAAGATGACTCTGTTATCTATTTCTACCATTTCTGTTAACTCTCTGTTAACTGAGAAAGATGGCAGCAATACGGCTGCACTTGCAGGTTCCATTTCATTAAATCTTCAGCCCCAATTTTACAGCACTATAGTAGGATATAAAATGACATGAAACACAATATTTTGAGAGGATATAACACACCTTCTCAGCAAGATATATAGCACAACTTTCAGCATGACATTAACACAAATATGAGCAATACGTTCACAAATTACAGCATGACATTTGTTCACACAAAAGACCACTGTTATTTTACTGGTTGTTACTCCATCTACTCAATGATGAACCTACACAAAAGACCACTGTCATTCTACCAGTTCACACAAATTTTAGTATTACATTAGTCATTCATCTACTCAATGATGAGCCTATGATTAATTCCTCCAGGTGAGATTACTGGCATTCTGCTAGTTGTTACTCCTGGGCTGGTTGGAGAAAGAGAAGTCATCCTTCCAGTGGTTACTCCTGGGCTGGTTGGAGAAAGAAAAGCCATCCTTCTAGTGGTTACCCCTGGGCTTGAATGAGGCATTGGGGATGGTTCAACAATTGTTTTGGATGGCCCGATATCAGTTGAGGTGCCTTCCACTGCTGCATCCTGTGAGGGACAAGCATCAATTATAGATGGCTCAGCATGTACAAGAAACAAAAAATATATATTACCTTGGTTTTTTTTCTTTTTTTGGGTGAGCTGGTGGAAGCTCTTGTTCTAATTCAGCTTGAGTAGCATTACAACTCTTCTCTATATGTCCAAACTGAAAGCACCTTTTGCATTGATATGGTCCTCTTTTTTCTGGCTCTCTACTAGTCTTGATTCTCTTCTTTCTTGGTCTACCAGCAGCCCTTTGTAGCGGTGGAGGAATCATTTCAAACCCAGGATCAACCTTTGGCCATTCAGACTTGTCATTCATTGGAGCAATCTGAAATTGATAAGCCATCTTGAATCTCTCTACAGAATAGTAATCATGTACAAAGTCCTCAATGTTTAGTTGCCTCACTTTCCCAAATAAGTATATAGCATGAGTGCATGGTTTTTCAGATACCTCCCATTGTCCACAACCATATTCTCTTTTTGTAAGATCAACGCTATACCTCTTTTTCCTTCCTTTGTTGTTCCTAAAATTTCAGCTGACATGGGACCACTTTTGTTGATGTCATAGTGCAGCCCTCGACTCTTCATGTTCAGCTCATGTATCACACTAGGGAGGATGCGCCCTTGAAGTCTGCTAGCTATCTCCTGCCTTGTGTAGATCTTCTCCATGATCTTCACTCTAATCATATCCATTAGATCAATAACTGGAAGGTTTTTATAATCCTTAATCCAATTATTGAAGCATTCGGATATGTTGTTGTTGAAAGGATCAAGATGCCCAAGAGGGGGGGTGAATTGGGCTTTTCTAAAAATTAATTGCAAGAATTAAATCCTATAAGCCGGAATTCACCCCTAGTGCCTACTTGTGTTCCTAGAGATTCTACCGATAAAAGTTTTGCACCCTAGTTTCCAATCCTAGTCTAGCATGGCAATTCTAGGAATGTAAATCAAGCAATGAATGTAAATACGAGAATGTAAATGCTTGAAAGTAAGGGCAAGGAACACGGCGATGTTTTTCTGAGGTATCGGAGAGTCGCCACTCCCCACTAGTCCTCATTGGAGCACCCGCGCAAGGGTGTAGCTCCCCCTTGATCCGCGCAAGGATCAAGTGCTCTCTATGGGTTGATTCTTCGACACTCCGTCGCGGTGAATCACCCAAAACCGCTCACAAGATGAGTTGGGTCATCCACAAGCTCCGCCGGATGATCACCAAACTCCCAATCACCACCAAGCCGTCTAGGTGATGGCGATCACCAAGAGTAACAAGCTAGAACTCTCACTTGACCACAACGAGCCCAAATGAGAAAGTGGATGCACACTTGCTACTCTCTAATTGCTAGTGAGGAACTCTCAAGCTTTGATTCTCAAATCACAATCCTCACTAGAGCTCTTGCACTCCCTTGCACTCTAAAGGGTTTTCTCAGCTGATCAAATGAGCAAGAGACCTCTAAAAGAGGTGGTGGGGATGTATATATACACCCCACAGTCGAAACGAACCGTTACCTGCCAACTCAGCAAAACACGGGGTGACCGGACGCGCCGGTCGAAGTGACCGGACGCGCCGGTCCCCCGTAACGGTCGAAAATCTGAAAACGGGCTGAGTGACCGGACGCGCCGGTCAGGGGTGACCGGACGCGTCTGATCGTGCAGGGAGCATACTGTAACCGCACCGGACGCGCGACCGCGTCCGATCGGTGATGACCGGACGCGTCCGGTCTTCGCTGGACCTTACTGGAACGTGACCGGACGCGCCGATCACACCCAGGTCGCGTCCGATCGGGTGTTTCCCTCAAGTGACACGTGTCGGCTTCTGACCACCGCGTCCGGTCCTCGCAAGGGCCGCGTCCGGTCGTCAGCGCCGAAACCCTAGTCGCGGAACTGAACTGACCGGACGCGTCCGGTCATGCCGAAGACCGCGTCCGGTCAAGGGAAAAACACCCTAAACTATCCGAAACGCGTCGCAACTTGAACCAAGTTGCTTCCAACTGAACTTTGAGCTATTCTAGAGCTGCCTAGCGCCAAGTTTAACAAGTGTGCACCACACCTAAACATAGGACTCGCCTAGGTCAAGCTACCCGCTCATGCCCCCCTTTATAGTACGGCCAAAAGAGAAAAACGAAGATCCTTACGACTATTCCGAATGCATCTCAACACCTCGTCATCCGGAACTAACCGTCCTTAATCTTGACGTCACTCTTTTGAAAACCGAAACGATTTCCATCAAGGGGCATGAATACCATGGTGCCCAAAGCAGTTATAATCTCCATGACCTAACTTACCAAGGTTTCTGCAAAACACACGTTAGTCATGGTAATAAAGCGTTGTCATCAATTGCCGAAACCAAACCTCGGGGCCTAGATGCTTTCAATCTCCCCCTTTTTGGTGATTGATAACAACACTAAGATTCAAAAGATTGGAGTTGAGGTTTTCGAGCATGCTTGGTTCACATAAGCAAAAAGCATTAAGCACAAAGGGGTTAGGAATTGCTTATGTGCCCCAAGCCAAAAGAGTGTACTCATAAGATAAGACAAAAAGCGTTAGTACACATAAAGATATAGCTCAAGAGAAATCGGAGTAAGGCACGGAAGCACAACCTTAGAGCTATAACCAAAACGGTGACATTAAATAACACTGTGACTAGATAGACCATTAGACTCAAAGTTTATCACACGACGACATGTCACACGAATGCAATGACGGAAAAGTAAACATGATGCATGAATGTAGCACACAAAAAAGAACGAAAACCCTCTATCAAAACTCCCCCTGAAACTACTCTCTCTCCCCCTTTGGCATCAAGCGCCAAAAAAAACTAATCTAAGGACCTAACGGGGGGACAGACGGAGTCGTGTCGGGTGCCGAGGTGCGCGGAGTAATCACGAAGTGCAGAGAATCACCCTCGGAATCTGAGCTATCTGGCTGACCCTCTGAAAAAGCACATGGCTGTGAAGCGGTCTGGGTCTGAGCAGCAGGAATAGGTACTGACGTAGTAGCAACAAGAGGATCCGTCTGTGTGACCTGAGCCTGTAGCGAGCCAATAGCTAGGGGATCTGTCGAGGCAACTGATGAAGGAATAGTCTCTGTAGTACCCGTCCCTGTCATAGGAGGAACAGCTGCCTCTGGTGCTGACAACCCTGAAGAAATAGCAAAGGTGGTAGTGTGCGAGGGTGTCGGCTGACCAGTCAACTCGCTGTAAGTAGCACTGTAATCACCGAAAGGTGTGCCTGTCAGGAGGTGAGGGCGAGGCTGGTCTGATGGTGTAAACCCCGTCTGGATAGGAGTGTAGCTCGGGGACTGGAACAACTGGGGAACCTGCTGCTGTGGAGATGTGAACTGGAAGCTCGGCTGTCCCTGACTCGATGGACCACTCGACTGTAAAGCAGGAGTCAGGACGGAAGCAGGCGGAGGAACCCCAACAGTGACTAGATGGCGCAGAAGATCCAAGTACTGCTGCTGAGTAGCTGCATTCTGTCGCTGCATCTCAACTTGCTGCCTCTGGATCTCAAGCTGCTGACGCTGAAACTCGTCCTGACGATCCTGTATCTGTGCAAATGCTGCAGCTATATCCTAAGCTTGTCGCTGTATCTGCTGCTCCTGTCGCTCCTGTGCCTGGGTCAGCCTCTCAAGTATAGCCACCATGGCTGGGTATGAGCGGGAGGCTGAACCAGAGCCACCGGCCTCGTGGTCGTGAGGTCGAGGAGACCGGTACCTGGGGATGGGCTGGTAATCCTCATCAGTGCTGTTAGATGCATCATCCTCAGGAAGATCAGCAGGCTGAGCATCGAGATCGGCAAGCTCTGCCTCAGCAAGCTCCTCAACTGTGGCGTCCTGCTCAGCTGCTGTCTCAGGAACCTCAGGTCTCTCACGCTGTCCTGGCACTGGGGCCTGATCTCTGGTGACTGAGGCCCAAAGCTGACGGATATCATACTCAGAAAAAGCAGTGGTAGTGTCTGATATCTCAGCTCTGATCTCTGCTGGAAGCTGAATGGCTGATCTAATGATGAAGCAGATCCAGTGTGCATAGGGCAGCTGACGATTGCCCTTGAAGCCCTCAGCTATGGTGTCCTCCATCTCACTAAGCATGAGATCCCAAATATCGAACGGTGTCTGTGAGAGGAGGTGGTGAACAACCCATAGCTGCATCTGAGTCAGTCCCTCTCTGTAGCCAAGTCTGGGAAGAAGAGTGCGTCTGACTATAGCATCCAGAACTCTGGCAAGTGGTGTCAGGCTGGCAGGCGTGCGACGAGACCCTTCGCCAAAAGGCTCACGGAAACAGGGTCGAACCAAGTCTGTGGGTGGCACTGTCCCGCCGTGAGGGCGTCTGGGTGGAGGAGTCTGACCAAAGCACAACTGATGTATCTTCGTGTCGGAAGCTGGGAGTCTGAGAATCTCCCGCACTCTAGTGCTGTATAGTCTGTGATCGCGGCCTCGGAATGCAAAGTGAATGAAATCATGGGCAGGATCAATCCAAAGTGAAGCATAGAACTCTCTGACCCATGTGCCGCAGTATGCACCTGTCCGTCCAAGAAGATCTGACAAGCCTGGCAGAAAGGACAGGTGCGGACGGAGCTGCTCTCCCACAACCTCAACCAGTGACTCAAGTCGACAGACCCTCTGTGGTCGAAAAGCAATACCGCTGTCAACTAGAGCTCTGTAGAAATCCTCCTGAAGTGGGGTATAGAAACCCTCTGAAGCTCTGTGATCTCTCTGAGGTGGGAACCACCGACTGACCTCGACGAACCTCAACCCTTGCACCTGACGTGCAGTAGCACCCCTCAAGTCAAAGTGCTCGACCGGGGGTGAACCTCTAGCTCTGGGAGGAGGACGTGCTCCACGACGCTGGCCCTCTGGCCTAGGAGTCACCTGAGTACGTGTGCGTGTGGAGCGGCGACGCGGTGGAGACTGAGCAGGCTGCTCCTCTGTATCCTCTGGAGCCTCTGGAGGTGGATCAACTGACATAGCCTCTGTAGCTCCTGTGTCCTCTGTGCCCTCAGTGGCCTCTGTCCCAAGCTGTCGACCTTCAAGATGAAAGCGACGCTCGCCTATGCGTATGCCACTGCTCCTGCCACCCCTCTCTGCCTGATCTGCTGCATCTGCAACGGCCTGAGCAATCTCTGCATCGGTCAGTGTCTTCTTCTTCTTTCTGGCCATGATCTTGATGCGCTTTCCACGCGCAACCTCAGACAGATGAGGAGGACTGTCGTCCCCGTCACCAGGAGCACCACCGGCGTTCTTGCAACGCACCATGCTGATAAACTGATGAAAAACCTCTGTAAGATGGTGAACTGTCACTCGAGAGGCTTGGCCTCAATCCGTATCCGTAGGCTTGGCCTCGGATTCAGCAAACTGATATCACCCTGACACACCGACAAACTCGCTGAAAAGACGGAATAGATGGATCTACTATAAGCAACATATATAACTAATAGGTACGAAACCCTAGAGATAGCAAGCATGTAAGATACGATGTGAATCGAAACGCGATAGCTACCTCGGATCGACGAGAAGACGGTGACGAGATGAGGTGACCTAGATCGCGAGATTCCCCGAATTCGCCGGACGAGCGCTGATTTGCCGAAACACGAGACAATTAGGATTAATGACGAAAAGGTTATGGCAAACCCTAATCAAGGAAGTCACGGGAAACACGAAACAACCTCGCGAAGAGAGCGACGAGCGACGAAAACTCGACGAAGGGCGCGGCGGCTCCGGTGAATCGACGGCGACTCGGCGGATTAGGCGATTAGGGCAGGCGGCGGCGGAATAGCGCGTGCGGATGGAAAAAGAAGGCCGAAGACGAATGGTTTTATGAAGGAGTTAGATCCGCTCGACACGCGATGACTGGACGCGGTGGTCGTTATGACCGGACGCGGTGGTGCAGCGTCCGGTCACACTCCAGTAAGCTCCTGGAGCGACCGGACACGTCCGGTGAGGACTGACCGGACGCGGTCAGAGTCCGGTCGAGGGGAACTCAGGAATTCATCGCGAATGACCGGACGCGGTGGTGGTAACCGGGACCGGACGCGGTGGTCAACAGCGGCGCGTCCGGTGCAGCGTCCGATCACTAGATCTGGAGTTGGTCTTCTGGATGACCGGACGCGCTGGTGGACGCCGGGACCGGACGTGGTGGTGAAGCATCACTGCGTCCGGTGCAGCGTCCAGTCACTGTTTTTCGCCCTTCTTCGTTCCGAACTTCGACGCGACTTCTCCCAATCAAGTTCCAATTCAAAGAGACACAAAAAAACACTAATTGGAACCTGATATGAGTGACCTCACTCAAACCCTCAAGATTTTTCAAAATAGTTTGCCTTAGGCTAGTATCATTTTTAAGAAAATAGGCGATAAACACCCGAGGAGCAACGTATGGCCATGCAATAGAGTTTTTGAACCTTTAGGAGCGTCAAAATGCTCTCTCTATCCATGGACGAACACAGAGGTTGCTCAAAACTAAACCGAAAAGAAACGACAAACAAACAACCATGCATATGCAATGCAATACACGAAAGTAAAGCTAGATTGCTTGTCAAGTTTGATCCACGGTTAGGCTTCTTCACTCCTCCAAAGGAGGGTTATCGTAACCGTGTTAGCCAAGCCCTAAATGCATTGCGATAAGATAAACATGGCATATAATACAATGCAATGCAAGGGACAACACACGCTCATTTTTTAAAGTTGCTTGAATCAAGCACATTGAGTTCACTTCTTAACCTACAAAAGGTGGCCTCATCCAAAGGTTTAGTGAAGATATCCGCTAATTGATTTTCACTTCTTACACCTACTAGTGATATGTCATTTTTAGCAACGTGATCTCTTAGAAAGTGATGGCGGATATCAATGTGCTTGGTGCGAGAGTGTTGTACCGGATTGTTAGCAATTTTAACGGCACTTTCATTATCACATAAAAGTGGCACCTTTTCAAGAACAATTCCATAGTCTAGGAGGGTTTGTTTCATATATAAGATTTGTGCACAACAAGCCCCCGCGGCAATGTATTCCGCCTCGGCGGTGGACAAAGCCACACTATTTTGCTTTTTAGATGACCAAGATACTAAAGATCTCCCAAGCAAATGGCACCCTCCGGATGTGCTTTTTCTATCAATTTTGCAACCGGCATAATCCGACTCGGAATAGCCAACTAGTTGGAATCTAGCTCCTTTGGGATACCAAAGACCAATGCTTGGGGTGTGCTTAAGATATCTTAGGATTCTTTTTACGGCACTTAAGTGAGGTTCTTTAGGGCACGCTTGAAAGCGAGCACACATGCACACACTAAACATGATATCGGGCCTAGATGCGGTAAGGTATAACAAACTACCAATCATAGAACGGTAGAGAGTTTGATCGACCGGTTTACCTCCCTCATCTAGGTCGAGATGTCCATTTGATGGCATTGGGGTCTTGATTGGTTTGCATTCTTCCATCTTGAATCTTTTGAGAAGATCCTTGGTATACTTTTCTTGAGAGATGAAAATCCCTTCTCTCATTTGCTTGACTTGAAACCCAAGGAAGAATGTGAGCTCACCAATCATTGACATCTCGAACTCCTTCGACATCAATTCACCAAATTCCTTGCAATAATCTTCATTTGTTGACCCGAAGATGATATCATCAACATATACTTGACAAATGAAGATCTCCCCATTAAGCTTCTTGGTGAATAGTGTGGTGTCGACCTTCCCAATGGTGAAGCCCTTCTCAATGAGGAAGTCCCGGAGGCGCTCATACCACGCTCTAGGGGCTTGCTTGAGCCCATATAGCGCCTTGGACAACCTATAAACATGATTAGGATATCTAGGGTCTTCAAACCCGGGAGGTTGATCAACATAGACTAGTTCATTTATGAAGCCATTTAAAAATGCACTTTTCACATCCATTTGATATAGTCTCATATCATGATGTGATGCATATGCAAGGAGGATACGTATGGCTTCAAGTCTTGCAACGGGTGCAAAAGTCTCTCCAAAATCAAGACCTTCAACTTGAGAGAATCCCTTTGCAACTAGTCTTGCCTTGTTCCTCACTACTATGCCTTGGTCATCTTGCTTGTTTCGGAACACCCACTTGGTTCCAATGACTCTTGCACCTTTAGGATGCTCTTCAAGTGTCCATACTTGATTGCGGGTGAAATTGTTCAATTCTTCATGCATAGCATTTACCCAATCCGGATCTTGAAGAGCTTCTTCTACATTCTTAGGTTCAACACAAGAGACAAAGGAGTGATGTTCAACAAAAGAAGCTAGCTTTTGGGATCGAGTCATTACTCCCTTTGTAGGACTCCCTATGATGAGATCTTGTGGATGTGCTTGAAGTAGAGGTGAGTTTCTTCTATCAACCACTTGAGGAGGTGGATGGGGAGCATCAACATCTTGAGCTTGTGCCTCGGCTTGTTCATGAGAGACATAAGTGTCTTCATTTTCAACTCTCTCATTCTTGTCATCATCTTGAGGCACATGTGATGAAGATGGTGGATCAACAATTTGTACATCGTCATCATCATCTTTTGGCTTTATGTCTCCCACGGGCATGTTCTTCATGGCCTCCCTCAAGGGTTCATCACCTACATCATCACAATTCTCAATTGCTCCTTGGGAGCCGTTAGATTCATCAAATTCCACATCATATGTTTCTTCAACCAAACCGGTGGCATGGTTAAATACTCTATATGCTTTGGACTTTGATGAGTAACCAACAAGAAAACCAATATCACAACGTCTTTGAAACTTCCCTAGGTGTTGACGCTTCTTGTAGATGTAGTATTTGCAACCAAACACCCGGAAGAATGAGACGTCCGGCTTCTTCCCATTAAGCAACTCATAGGGGGTCTTGCCAAGAAACTTTTGTAGGAAGAGGCGATTTGAAGCATAGCATGCGGTGTTGATTGCCTCGGCCCACAACTTTTCCGGAGTGTTGTACTCATCTAGCATTGTTCTTGCAAGGGTGATCAAAGTCCGGTTCTTTCTCTCAACTACACCATTTTGTTGAGGAGTATAGGTTGAAGAGACTTCATGCTTGATTCCAATTTCATCACAATAAGCTTCAATGTTTGTGTTGTCAAACTCTTTGCCATTGTCACTTCTAATCTTCTTTATCTTGACTTCAAATTCATTTTGAGCTCTCTTTGCAAACTTCTTGAAGCAATTGGCCACTTCGGATTTGTCATGAAGGAAGAAAGTCTATGTGTACCTTGAGTAGTCATCCACTATCACAAGACAATAGAGATTACCACCCAAGCTCTTGTATGTTGTAGGCCCAAACAAATCCATGTGTAGAAGTTCTAGCACTCTTGAAGTTGACATGAAAGCTTTGGTTGGATGAGTGTTTGCAACTTGTTTGCCCGCTTGACATGCACTACAAGGTTTGTCCTTTTCAAACTTCACATCCTTCAATCCTCTCACTAATTCTTTCTTCAATAGCTTGTTGAGAGTATTCATTCCAACATGAGCAAGCCTCCTATGCCAAAGCCAACCAAGTGAGGTCTTGGTGAACAATCATGTCATCAAATTTGCATCTTCGGAGGTGAAGTCAACAAGATAAAGATTGTTGTATCTAAAGCCTTTGAATATCACTTGCTTGTCATCTATCTTTGAAACTTCCACTTCATTTAGTGTGAACAAGCATTGGAAGCCAAGGTCACAAAGTTGCCCAACGGATAATAAGTTGAAACTCAATGAAGCAACATAGAGCACATTTGAGAGTGAGTGATCATTTGATATTGCAATCTTGCCTATACCCTTGACTTTGCTCTTTGAATTATCCCCAAATGTGATCTTCTCTTGACATATCCCATTCTCTTCAATGGAGGTGAACATATGAGGATCACCGGTCATATGTTGAGTGCAACCACTATCAATAACCCAATGAGATCCACCGGTCTTGTAGTTCACCTACACACAAGAGATCAAGCTTTTTGTTTAGGGACCCAAACTTGAGAGGGGCCCTTGACTTTCTCAACTAGTGACTTGGCAACCCATATTTTCTTTGGCCTATTCTTGTTTGGGGACCCAAAAACATGACTTTCATCTTTCCATTAGAATCTTTTCTTAGCATGTAATGAGCATTGAAGGCAAAGGGTCTAGCATGCTTGGGCAAGGGTTGTGGTGGTGGAGTTTTGCATTCATGAGCAAAGTGACCTTCTTGACCACACTCAACACATCTCTTTGGCTTGGGCTTTGACTTGCTTTGTTGTTGTTGAGCTTTTGCCTTCTTCTCTTGATTTGCCAAGTACCCAATACCACTTCTATCCATCTTCATTACGGTGTTCATGAGGAGCTCACTTTGCAAATATTGACCTCTTGTGAACTTGCTTAGGCCGGTCTTGAGATGCTCTTTCTCTTGCTTGAGCTTTTTGTTTTCTTCAATGAGTGACTCATTTGTTGTTTGCTTCTCAAGAGCCATCAAACCTTTTAGCTTCTTGTTCTCATTTGCAAGCTTCTCATTTTCACTCTTGACCTTGGCATAATCATCATAGTTGCTGGACTCAACCACACTCTTGCCTTTGCTACTAGAACCTTGCTCAATGCTTTCAATGATCAAGTCATCACATGATGTAGCTATATCACACTTAACAACATTGTTAGTAGCATCATGTGTCTCAAGAGCAAGTTCATTAGCAACCACAAGACTATCATAGTCAATTTTCAATGTGGTGTATTTTTCTTTTAGAGAGTTATGTCTAGTGATGAGCTCATCATGCTTCTTCTCAAGCTTATCATGTTGATCTTTAAGCTCTTTATTAGAAGTTTTGAGCTCCTTGAGATTAGAAGACATAACTTCATTTTGATCTCTAAGCTCACCACTAGTCTTTTGAGCATTTTCAAGCTTAGATGAGAGTGATTCATTTTCATTTTGAAGTTCATCATTTTCATTTCTTGTCCTTCTTATGACTTTAGTGTATTTGTTCAACAATTTTACAAGTTCATCATAAGAGGGTGCATCATATTCATCATCACTATCACTATCATCATCATCATCACTATCACGATTTTGTACCTTTCGTTCACCCTTGGCCATAAGGCATAGGTGAGTAGTGGACGATGATGGTGAAGGAGGCGGTGAAGGTGGTGATGAAGATGTTGGTGAAGATGATGGCCCCATCACAAATGCGGCAACCTTCTCTTTCTCATCATTGCTTTCATCTTCGGAGGAGTCACAAGATGATTCAATATCGGTGAGCCAATCACCAACAATGTATGCTTTTCCTCCTTTCTTCTTGTAGAACTCCTTCTTCTTGCCATCCTTCTTCTTGTATGGCTTGTTTTTCTTCCTCTCTTCTTCTTCATCACTTGAATAATTTTTCTTGCCCTTGTTCTTGTTTTTGTACTTGTCTTTTGGAGGTCTAGGGCATTGATGAGCTAAGTGGCCAAGTTCACCACAATTGTAGCAATCCATCTCGGAGATTGGCTTTCTCTTGCTACTTGTGAAGAATTTCTTTTTCTTGCCATCGAACTTGATGCCACTCTTGTTGAGCTTCTTTAGCATCTTGGTGGTCTTTCTCACCATGAGTGCAAGTGATTCATCATCAACATCACTTTCACTTGAGCTTTCTTGCACTATCATGGCTTGGCCCTTCTTCTTCTTCTTGTCATGACTAGCTTTGAAGGCCAAGTCTTTCTTCTTGGAAGATGATGAGCCCTCTTCCGGAGTGATGTGCATGTATATCTCATGAGCATTGATCTTCCCCAATACTTGTGTCGGTGTTGCGGTGGAAAGATCACTTTGGTGAAGTACGGTGACAATGTGACCATACTTCTCAACGGGAAGAACACTCAAGATCTTCCTTGCAACATCCGATTGACTCATTTGAGTGAGTCCAAGAGCATTGAGGTCCTCTACAAGAACATTCAAGCGAGTGTACATATCATTAGCACTTTCTTTTGGAAGCATCTCAAAAGAATTAATTTTCTTTAAAGCAAGGTGATAGCGTTCCTTACGCTCACTCTTAGTTCCCTCATGGAGAGCACAAAGATTTTCCCACAATTCATGAGCGTTCTTTGCATTACGCACACGATTGAAGATATCTTTGCCTAAGCCCCGGAGAGTGCATTTTTTGCCTTTGCATTCCACCGGTCGTACTTCTCCTCGTCACTAATGGGGTTTGTGGGATCTTTGATAGCGGGAAGCCCTTGGGTTGTGGCTCTAAGACACCCAACGTCTATGGCTTCGAGATACGCCTCCATACGGATTTTCCAATATGGAAAATCATCCCCCTCAAAGGTGGGAGGTGGTCCTTCCCCGTTAGACATCTTGCTCTAGGCGGTAAAGCCTAAATTAGGAGCAACTCGGCTCCGATACCAATTGAAAGGATCAAGATGCCCAAGAGGGGGGGTGAATTGGGATTTTCTAAAAATTAATTGCAAGAATTAAATCCTATAAGCCGGAATTCACCCCTAGTGCCTACTTGTGTTCCTAGAGATTCTATCGATAAAAGTTTTGCACCCTAGTTTCCAATCCTAGTCTAGCATGGCAATTCTAGGAATGTAAATTAAGCAATGAATGTAAATACGAGAATGTAAATGCTTGAAAGTAAGGGCAAGGAACATGGCGATGTTTTTCCGAGGTATCGGAGAGTCGCCACTCCCCACTAGTCCTCGTTGGAGCACCCGCGCAAGGGTGTAGCTCCCCCTTGATCCGCGCAAGGATCAAGTGCTCTCTACGGGTTGATTCTTCGACACTCCGTCGTGGTGAATCACCGAAAACCGCTCACAAGATGAGTTGGGTCATCCACAAGCTCCGCCGGATGATCACCAAACTCCCAATCACCACCAAGCCGTCTAGGTGATGGCGATCACCAAGAGTAACAAGCTAGAACTCTCACTTGACCACAACGAGCCCAAATGAGAAAGTGGATGCACACTTGCTACTCTCTAATTGCTAGTGAGGAACTCTCAAGCTTTGATTCTCAAATCACAATCCTCACTAGAGCTCTTGCACTCCCTTGCACTCTAAAGGGTTTTCTCAGCTGATCAAATGAGCAAGAGACCTCTAAAAGAGGTGGTGGGGATGTATATATACACCCCACAGTCGAAACGAACCGTTACCTGCCAACTCAGCAAAACACGGGGTGACCGGACGCGCCGGTCGAAGTGACCGGACGCGCCGGTCCCCCGTAACGGTCGAAAATCTGAAAACGGGCTGAGTGACCAGACGCGCCGGTCAGGGGTGACCGGACGCGTCCGATCGTGCAGGGAGCATACTGTAACCGCACCGGACGCGCGACCGCGTCCGATCGGTGATGACCGGACGCGTCCGGTCTTCGCTGGACCTTACTGGAACGTGACCGGACGCGCCGATCACACCCAGGTCGCGTCCGATCGGGTGTTTCCCTCAAGTGACACGTGTCGGCTTCTGACCACCGCGTCCGGTCCTCGCAAGGGCCGCGTTCGGTCGTCAGCGCCGAAACCCTAGTCGCGGAACTGAACTGACCGGACGCGTCCGGTCATGCCGAAGACCGCGTCCGGTCAAGGGAAAAACACCCTAAACTATCCGAAACGCGTCGCAACTTGAACCAAGTTGCTTCCAAGTGAACTTTGAGCTATTCTAGAGCTGCCTAGCGCCAAGTTTAACAAGTGTGCACCACACCTAAACATAGGACTCGCCTAGGTCAAGCTACCCGCTCATGCCCCCCTTTATAGTACGGCCAAAAGAGAAAAACAAAGATCCTTACGACTATTCCGAATGCATCTCAACACCTCGTCATCCGGAACTAACCGTCCTTAATCTTGACGTCACTCTTTTGAAAACCGAAACGATTTCCATCAAGGGGCATGAATACCATGGTGCCCAAAGCAGTTATAATCTCCATGACCTAACTTACCAAGGTTTCTGCAAAACACACGTTAGTCATGGTAATAAAGCGTTGTCATCAATTGCCGAAACCAAACCTCGGGGCCTAGATGCTTTCAGTTGTTAACATAATCAACTTTGCATTCTTTGAAAAATTTAGATCTACTCTATATCAGCTTGTGATGGTTGTTTAAAAAGGGAATTGCTTTAGGACATGCAGTTGCAATTTTCTCCAACAATGCGTCATGCCTTTAAGCTGTACATGCCCATGCACGAGGCCACATGTATTTTAGCACCTCACCTCTAAATTTCTTTCTAAAATTAGCCATTATGTGTCTAAAACACTCATGGTGTTCTGCATCACCTTTGAAGACTTTATTGACAGCATATGCTAATCCTTTACACGCATCAGTATGGATTGTCAATCCAGGGGGAGTACCAATTGCTTTCTTCAGGTTTGCCATGAACCATGCCCAGTTGGCATTTGTTTCCTTCCCAAAAATCCCATACGCAACTGGATACATCCAGTTGTGTCCATCAATTGCAGTTGCTGCAGCCAATTGTCAATTATACTTTCCAGTCAAGTGAGTAGAATCGACATCAAGATATGGCCGGCACCCAGACAAAAATCCATCAACACATGCTCTAATGCACACAAACATCCTTGAGAAATACATTTGTCCTTTGATCTTCTTGCAATCAATCTCAACAATGCTTCCTGGGCAAGTTTCTTCTAGAGCTGCTTTGAATCTCCATAACATTGTGAAACTCTCCTCCCAAGTACCATGAATATCATCCATTGCTGATTTCATCCCGGGCCACGCTTTAAAATATGACAACTCAATATTGTAACGTTTCTCTAATTTTCTTTGTAACTTCTTTGCGCTAAGAGTGGGATCTTCTTCCATAATTTGTTTGGCTCTTTGAGATATCCAAGCTGTAGAAGCTTGATGGCCTTTCATAGTTGTTGAACTAGGACAAGTATGATCATCCAATTTTGAGAGTTTGACCACCTGCAAATAAATAAGATTATAAGCTACACCTTGCAAAAATTCTATCATCCTACAACCAATGTTAGATTATAAGCTATAAAGAAAGAATAATAACCATGAATGTGTCGCCACCATGAAGTTTCTTTGTAAAAATTCTCCAATCGTAGTTTGCATCTGCACACCTTGCCCTATACCTCTCTTTGTCACTATGTTCAACCCTAGTCTCAAACTCATTTTTATGGCATATGTCCTTAAGGTCATGATGAACTCGTCCTTGTCTCCAAATGTATCTCCTTCATTAATGACCGGATTCTCTTTGTCATGTGTTGTGAAAGGTGCAATATAATCATCTATCATAGTAGACTCATCATCATGAACACATTCAGAATCAAAGCCTAGAACAGACCTTGCCCTCTTTCTTTTCTGTACCTCTACTTCAATATTTTCTGCTAGTTGTGCATCATTAACTGCAGCATCAACTGATTTGAAGTATATCCACTCTTCATCTACTCCGGTTGACTCATCCCCATCAGGGTCACACCCAACAGTCATGAAGTGTTCCTTCTCCTCTTCAGGCATTGGTGGTCCTGCTATGGTTTCTCCATATTGTGGTACATCTGCCCATTCAAATCTCTCAAATTCCATCTTCTTCTCAACAACTGGCACTTCATTAGGCATGCCCTCGCCATCCATGTTCACTGCAGGAGGCTCATCCCCCTCCACACGATTGCCCACTATCATCATAAATTTCACCAATTGAGATGCCCTTAGCAAGCTGCAGAGCTGACCATCTGAATTTAACTTGCATGTCCAATGCATCCCATTTACAACCTAGAAATTTGCCTGCTGGTTGTTGTCCCATGTAAAATGCGAAGCAATATCCTTCTCTATATTAATGACTGAATACTTCTCTGAATCAACAACCCAGCCTACATCTCTGCTCCTATTGTAGATCTTTTTACCATGTACAATACTGAAGTATGAGTTTACAGTGACCTCTACTCTACAAGCATTCTTTGGATCAATCCTGTAATATGAACTCGAAACACATGGAACAGAGGGGAAAAAATAAAGCCCAATTCATAAAAAATTGATCTCCTCATTCAATACGTTCACATCTTCAGTAGCGTCAAATACGAGCAAAATAGATACAAATTTGAAGAATATAGAGTGTGTCAAAGGAGATTACCCTTCTGGAATTTCAGTAGCGTTCATCTTCGCTCAAATCCCTAATCCCTTGTCACAGCACTACAAAATCCCCAATGCCTAGGGTTCAGACCATGAGAGAAGAGCACAAGAAAAATGCAGAACAAGAAAAATATAGGCAGAGAGGGGCGCACCACGAAGGATCGGCATGAGAAGTCGCCGCCACTGCGTCGTCGCTGAGGGGATCGGAGGAGCGTCGCCGCCGAGGGGAGGAGCGCCGCAGGAGGTCGCGGCCAGCAGGTTACGTGCGTTCTTTCGCTCAGCAGGCTGCATGCGTGCGTTGGGCCACCGGCCAGGAAAGAAACGTGTCCATGTTTTTCACTTGGATCCGATTTTTTTATTATTTTATTTTCCAGCTAACGTTGAGTTAACGGCAATGCTAAAAGGCTAATACGGATGAACCTTTCAGTGCTATTTTTCTATAGCTGAAACTTTCAATGGTATTTTTCCAAAGGTTGAATCTTTTAACAGTACTGATCCAAATTCCCCTTAATTGAAGCGACGCCGAGCTCTGTGGGGCCCATCACCACGTCGGATCTTGCATGGCTACGGCCTGGTTACTCACTCCATTCCAAATTATAAGGCATTCCAAGAATCTTGGAGAGTCAAAGCATCTTAAGTTTGACTAAAATTATAGAGAAAATTACAAAAAATTATAACATCAAATAGGTATACTATGAAAATATAATTAATGAAGAATCTAATGATACTTAATTAGTGTCATAAATATTATTATCTTATCATATAAATTTAGTCAAACATGAGATCCTTTGACTCTCTAAGATTCTTGGAATGCCTTATAATTTGGGATGGAGGGAGTAGTTCTCAAAAAAAATTTCTTCCATCCATCACATCGAATGTTTGGACACATTCATGGAGTACTAAACATATATTAAAAAAACTAATTACACAGTTCTCAGGGAAATCGCGAGACGAATCTTTTAAGCCTAATTAGTCCATGAAAAGCCTTAAGTGCTACCGTAATCACCACGTGCTAATGACTGATTAATTAGTATCATTAGATTTGTCTCGCAGTTTCCTGACGGGTTCTGTAATTTGTTTTTTTATTAGTATCAAAAACCTCTCCTACTATCCTTCCGACACATCCGATATGACACCCAAAAATTTTCTTTTCGCGAACTAAATGCAGCCAAGACGACTAGCGACCCTGCTGACGTGGCACAACACCGAGCAGCATACCTCAGCGTGACCTCCTATGACGCTGAGTTTTGATCTATTTTTAGAAAAAGTTTGGCTAAGGGTCTATTTATAAAAAAATGTTTTTAAAAAGGATCAAAATGTAAAATTTTCACTTACTACGGAACAATGAACGAGACCGTTTTGCAAAACTTAGAAAAGTCAGCACTCAAGAGTCGCGACCTTGCTTACGTGGTGTGGGACCATGGACAGAGCTTTGTGTTTCATTGGTGTGGTCCTTGAGCAATAGAGGGACATATTCCATTTCTCGTCATGACGATTTTAAGGTCAGTCTCAATGGAGTTTCAGCAGAGTTTTATGGGCATTAATTATGCTGACGTGGCACCATATTAATAAAGAGAGAGGTGATAAGAGTTTCATAAGAGTAGAAAGAGTTTCATGGGATGAAACTCTTCTTCACTGTTTCCAAAATCTGGATGTGTTGGAAACAGTGACATGAAATCCCCACTGAGACTGGTCTAATGGGGCTGGAAGGCTGGTAGCTAGCTAGCGTCTTGTTTTGGTCCAGCTTTTTACAAGGCGTCTCCAACAGTATCAGTTAGCACCAGCTTTAAATTAATAAATACAAAATAAAAAAACTACAACGAACACGTTTAAATATTGTGTTGTGAAGAAGAAATGCATCGTAAAATGTGTGAAATTATTTCTTGAGTCCATACCAGCCTCTTGCTTTCGCTATTTAGTGATTACAAATTGATTTAGCTACATCTAAGCTGCTAGGTCATTGGAGATGCCCTAAACATGCTGGACTAGAGATTAACATGCCGGACTAGAGATCTGGTGAACCCACGGCAATAACCAAGCAAAGAGTAATCATATATATATTAAACTTAAGCATTATACTTAGTTGGTTAGGTTTCTTCCGAAATTCTCGATTTAACATATTTTAGTAGTAGTCAACATGCCCATCGACAATGATGAGGTGCTTGTGCGCTCTTAGAGGTTCTCATAGGAGTGAGTCTATGTGCGTGTGTATGAACGTCTCCATTTGTAATGAGTTCCGAAAAAAACCTAAAGGATCCAAAATTTAGACGAAGTCTTTGAAAACTAGATTTTTGGCTTGTAATATCTTTTGTATCATATTGTCAATAATTGCGATTCATCGACATTGTCTTAGGTAATTTGAATTACAAATCTACTGATATAACATATATGCACAAAACATATATATAATCTGATTAAATTAAGTATTGGTTACAAGATATCAAATTGACTTTTAACAAAACAAATACACTTATATTGATGAGCGAAGAAGACAGCCAACGGTAATAATTCAACACTGTGCAAATCAGCTTTACACATGTACTGTACGTGTGTTACCAGGCCACCGTTTCTACCACATCATCCATTACCAAGGGCTGTTTCGAGATGAAGGTCGAAAAACTGCCATATGCCAACAAGTCAAGCTTAGGTACTAAGGATGAAAACGAACGGATCAGTGGAGATAAGTTCCCTCATATTTTCACTTTTACAATTTATTATAGAAATGAAAACAAAATCAAGAAGGCCAAAAACGGGAATGAAAACAGGATTCACCGGAAATAAAAAAACGGATCAATTTGAACAGAAATATGTCAATAACGGTCGAGATGTAGAAAGACAAAACAGGACATGAATTCATATACTGGTCTAACCGACCTGATATAGCAACACCGCAATACATAAATAATTCTTATTCATTAGTAAGAGGTTCATAAGATGACAAGAGTACGTATAAGTGTTGGAGTATATGTCTGTGGCCCATGTGGCTAGGCCCATGAGGCCCATGTATGCTACACTATATAGCTACCCTTCTAGGGTTAGCCTAATCAATAGAGAATAGAATTCCAACAATAAGAGTAAAGGACCATAAGTCCATAACAACAAGCCAACCACTAGCCTAACATGGGTAGAGCTACTATATGGTGTGGCATGGCTAACTATGTAGCATTATTGTATTTTCTAAAACGGGGTATCTTATGTCATTTCAGCAAAAAACGGAAAAGGCAAAAGCAGTACAAAAAACGACTATATCATTTTTGTCCCATTTTCAGTTTACCTAAGCACTTTCTAAAAATGATTTGCACTCATGTGACATGTTTCGCTTGTAGGGTCCAACCAAAGGACATAAGTGTCTGAAGAGGAAGTACAACTGACTACCATAATTAAGCGGTGTTGTTTGGAGTATCTAATAGCAGCGCAGAAAAGAGAAGTTGTGTTAAATGTAACCTAGACTACGAGAGAGATTAATGTGGATATGTGGACCGTTCACCTCCAGAAATCGCTTCTCTAGGAAATAAATTTTTAGGCTAGAAATTGATTCTTTCAGGGACAGAGGGAATACATGTTTTTCCTCATATGCATACTACAACAGCATGAACAAGGGTAGCTAGCATATATGGTTAGGTTACAATCCCCAGAGGTTACAAAACTCTTACGCGCAGTGAGTTTAACTCAACACAAAGTCTCTTATTCTGTGCTGCATATATATACATGACGTGGTTCATTCGTCCTTACGTCCTTTTTGCACTGTATATGTATGCCCTATTTTTCAGCCCGGTTTGCTTGAGCTACTTCAGTAGTACTTTTCACCAAAAAAATATTATTTTTCTCTTATAACAAATCAGCATTAACAACAGCTAAATTTCAGCGAAACGAACATGGGACTCTCTCGATCACCATCACAACAATAGTCTTGCGAACGACACGTGTCCCATACTACGTACCGTTCGCTCTCGGTCACCATCACAACAATAGTCTTGCGAACGACACGTGTCCCATACTACGTACCGTTCGCTCTCGGTCACCATCACAACAATAGTCTTGCGAACACACGTGTCCCATTCTACGTACCGTTCGTTGCACAGCACAGGTGGACGTACAGGACTACAAGTGGTATATAATTCGTGGCTTCGTGCCATAACAACGTATGGTTGCGTTGCAGTTGTTTTCATGTCCTTGTCACACACAGCAACCATAAAGCCTACCCTCCGTCACAGAAAAAGTGTCGTTTTAGGTTTTTCAGACATCATGTTTGATCGTTCGTCTTATTCAAAAAATTTTAATAAATATTATTTATTTTGTTATGACTTATTTTATCATTAGAGATATTTCAGTAATAATTTATTTATTTTATAATTTATATAAAATTTTTGAATAAGACGAACAGTCAAACACGATGTCTGAAAAACCTTTCTGGGACGAACAAAGTATACGTTAGTCGGCTTGCTTTCCTTGTGCATATCCGGTAGTGCAGAGGGCCCTCTTTGTCGTTACATACTCCTACATCCTGCAGAAATCTTACGGCTAGCTGTTGTGATTGTGAAACCCTACTAGACTTTTTTGCCCATGGGAATGGTTGCTTGTCAATAAAAAATGGGTCATGGTCAGCACATGTCAGTACAGCAGAGAGACTCTCCTTCGGGGAAAGAAAAAAAATCAAACTTTAGATTTGCTGATAGTGTACATATACACTCTCCTTCCAAAAAAAAAATCAAACTTTAAGGCTTTGTTTAGTTCCCCTCAAAATTCCAAGTTTTTTCACTCTCTCTCCATCACATCAATTTTTAGCCGCTTGCATGGAGTATTAAATGTAGGTAAAAAAATAACTAATTACACAGTTTAGTTGGAAATCACGAGATGAATCTTTTGATCCTAGTTGGTCCACGATTGAACAATATTTGCCAAATAAGACGAAAGTGGTACTATTCATCGGGTTGAAATTTTTTTAAATCTAAACATGGCCTTAGATTTGAGACATGTCTATTTTTTCTAAGTTCTATCAAGTTTTCAGAAACAATATCAACGTACATTTATGTCTTCAAATACGTTTACAATGAAAATATATTTCATAACTAGTCTAAATATATTAGTTTGGTATACTAAATGATAGTAGTTTTTCAAATAAAGTTAGTCAGAATTTAAATTACCTGATTTTTTGAAAAGTGAGAATTATAATTTTTTTAGATGTAGGGAGTGCAATAAAGTATAGTAAGAAAACAGGGGAAAAGTTAGCGGCTAAAAGTTGCTCCCATTGTTCTTTAAAGAAACCCATTTTTCAGACAAGTACAGGCTCCAAGGAAAACCGCCCAGTCAAGTGATGACCATGCATGCATACTCTCTCTGAGCCTGTGAGGTCTGATCATCATGGCAAGCAGGTCAAGTGGCAACTCTTGCATTGAGAGTCTTGTCAGCGTTCTTGACTGACGACGATCAACTGGTGAAAGGAGCGAGAACCTTTTGCGTGTTTGAGAAAAAATTATTCGTGCTTTTTTTTCATGCATAAAGATAAAGAAAAAATTATTCATGCCTGGTTTTATTTATGATCACATACCTCAAATTGGATCATTATAATAATTGGTTTTTAAACGTCTTCGTTTTTGTTACCAGTAATAACTGATAGCTAGCTAGTAGGTAGAATGCACATATGACTCATAGAATAGGTGCTTTTGTTGTACCCCATATTGTTCAACTACACACACACACAAAGAACTAAGTGTTTTATTTGTTTAATTTACTCGATCACCAGAACTTTTATCTATATATGTTTTTTCCTCACAAAATATATATCATTTGGAACTACAAAGCGAAGGGTAAAGTATTCTTAAGATATGAATAATCCTAGGGCCTGTTTGGATCACCCCTTCTAAAGTTTAGTGACTAAACTTTAGTTACTTTTAGTCACTAAAATGCCAAACACCTCCACTAAAGTTTAGTGGCTTTAGTAACCAAGGGTAGCTAAAAGTGAGTAAAATGTATATGGGACAGCTGTTTTAGTGGGTGGAACCAAACAGGAGTCACTGAACTTTAGAGGGGTCACTAAACTTTAGTAGCCACTAAAAATTAGTGAGTGGAACCAAACATGCCCTTAGTCCTATAATTTTTTGCACTAATCATGCATGGGTAAGAGTTTAATGAGTCAGTGATATAATTGTTTGACTTTTTATTTCCATACAATTCCATCCTCATCAAACAAGCCAAGGCAAGTTAACAAACTGTTTAGCAGGAGACACATTACCTCCTCGTATGTGTCGTACTTGTAAGACGTTTTGGCCTTTTTAGATACATTATTTTTACTGCATATTATCTAGCATATTCTATATAAATACATAGTAAAAATAATATATTAAAAACCAAAACGATCTTACAATTTAGTAGGGAGTATAATATAAGCACCATGCAGGGTGAAGCCAGTCTCCATTTTAATGCTATCACTTGATAGCAGTAGAATCCAAGACTAAAGTATTGTTCACCTAATAAAAAATAAGACTAAAGTATTTGATAGTCTCTGGATCCCCGGGCACCATGCATACACATGATTCGTGCAAACATACCTGATGAATAAATAATTCTTATACAAGCCGAGGTTTTGGCGACGGAGAATGAGTATATTATATAATTAATCCGGCCAGCCGGGAGCCCGCCACCAAATAAAAGCACAGCTAGCTTTGTTCAACCAGAAGACCGGAGTTGAGGCTGGAGCACAGCTAGCTTTGATTTGGGGACGGATCCATGGCCACGGGAGCAAATGGGGCGACCCTCCCGGCCGCCGGCTACAAATCATCCGCTTCCCTGCAGGCACCGGAGCAACGCCGCGCGGAGGCGGCCCTCGTCCCGCAGCGCGACGGGCACTTCCACGACGGCGTCCTGCACGGTCGTCGTACCGCCCACCCGGCACACGCATGCGTTCTGCACCGGCAGGTCCAGCGAGCAGAGCGCGACCATGAGCCGCGCGGCGGCGTGGGGTGTCGCTGCCGTCGTCGTCAGGCGCAGCGCCGCCGCCTGGCGCTGCCCCAACATCCGCACCTCCAGCTTCTCCTTGAAGGCCTCCGCCGACTCCGCAGCGACGGCCGCGGAGGGCGCCGCGGCGGCCTGCTGCTGCATGACCTCGATCTCGAGCCGTTCCGCGCGGGCGCGGAGCTCAGCGATGTAGGCAATGGCGTCGGCGAGGAGGGACGCCCTGTCCATCTTGGACACCGTGGGGACGGCTGCCCGGAGGTCGCAGAACCGGCGGTTGAGCTTGTCCCGCCGCTGCCCTCCGCCTCCACGTGGCTGAGGACGGGGCCGACGGTCCTGGGCCCGGGCTTGCGGCCCCGCCGCCACTTGGGCGCAGGTGCCGCCGGCGGTTTGTCAGGCACATCGTTGCCTGCTGCCGGTGCCGAGGGCGTGGCCCCGTTGCCCAACGCTGTCGCTGTGCTGCCATCCCAGAGCTTATCTACCCCGTCGTCATCCTCCAGCCATTGCTCGGGGACGTCGCAGTACTCGAACTCAAGCACCGGGTGTTGGCCGCCGGCGCCGGAGAAGGAGGCTGGGACTGAGGGATGGATGAGGAAAAGCTGCGGCAGGCAAGCTCATCCATTATTGCGCTGAATGAGGAAGAGATTGCGATCGTAGTCACTTCCCTTTATCGGCCATAAAATGGGTGATGTGGCTGTGGCTGTGGCTGTGCGGCTGCCACCGGTAAGAATATCGTCATTCCAATTTGGGGCAGTGATGTGATCGCCGGCGACCGGGATTGATGTTATGCTTCTAATTTCATGACCGTTCGCTTTGCTGAAAAGACAAGTAAAAAGTATCGTTGGCTGATTTGTTGCGAGAGAAAAATATTGTTCTTTCACTGAAAAAGTACGGCTGAAAAGACAAGTGAATAAAGCTACAAAACATCTCATTTACGGTGACAATGACTAGGGAGCATGTAGTACTCCATTGATGTTGTTGAAAGTTTCCGAATATTAGCGTGACTCTATTTTTGCCTAACAATATAAAGTACATTTCATTATTTAAAACTTAGGTCAGTCTCATTGAAAGTTTCATCAAAATTTTATTTGCATTTGATAAGCGGCCACATAAGTGCTCTTGATGATGTGATGCCCTTTTTTAAGAAGAGAGAAAAAGTGAGTTTCATATGGATGAAACTCTCTGAGTCATAAAATTAAATGTATATGAAATCATAGAATGAAAATTTTCATTGAGAGGTGGTGTTTCATCCTTATTTCATTTTATTTTATGTGAGTAGGCGGTCTTGGAAACAACCAATGAAATTTCTCACTGAGACCGACCTTTTTATTGAAAGATAAGTTTGGCATCGTGGTCACTTCCCTTTATCGGCTATTGCTCAAAATGGCTGATGTGGTTGTGCCTGTGTCTATTGCACAAAATGGCTGATGTGGTTGTGGTATTGTTGTGTGGCTGCCATCGGGAAGAATCGCCATTCCAATTTGGGCAGTGATGTGATCAGCGTCGACCAGGATTGATGTATGCTTTCAATTTCACCATATATAAAGTAATGTACTGTTATTTGATAGAACAGCTCCATTGATGTTGTTGAAGGTTTCCGAATATTAGTGTGACTCCAATTTTGTCTAGCAATGTAAAGCACATTTCGGTATTAAAACTTAGGCCACTTTCGGTGGGAGTTTCATTAAAATTTTATTTGTATTTAATAAGCTATCATATAAGCGCTTTATGATGATGTGACATCCTTTTTATGAAGAGGGAGAAGTCAGTTTCATGAACATAAAACTCTCTTGACACGATTACCATCTCTCTGTGAATCATGAAATTAAATGTTTATGAAACCAAACAAATAAAATTTTCCATTGAGAGTGAGTATTTTGTCGGTACCAACAGTATGGGGGTACCCACATCCATCGATAATAAAAAACCAAAACGACTAAACCGTAGCAAAAGGCAGCCCGCCTCGACCGCGTATCGGGTCCGTCTCGTACGAGGCCAGCTCGATAGAGTGCCTCGACCGCACTCCGTCTCCGATTCGTACGAGGCACCCTCGACGGGAACGCCTCGACCGCGCCCCGTCCCGCACGACAAAGCGCCTCGACCGCACTCTGACTCGCACGAGGCTCGTCCGCCCACCGGAAAGACTCCGGCTCGCGTGACCCCGGGTTGGAGTGCTCGATCCCCTCACTTCACCCACCCCAGGACAAAAGTCTGAGCATTTAATGCAATTACCTGCTTCCACCAACTAGCATGGTCGCAACCAGGATCGACGTGGGAGCAATGCCGGTGTCAGCCCTCACTGTTTTATCGCCCATCCCGTGATGGGAGGTGAAACCTGTCACTATACACACCTTACCGTGCATTGTTTATCGCCAGTTACCCCCGAGGGAGGATACGACAAGGCCCGTATTCCGCAATCTCGGGGATTCGGCCTTATCCGTCCGACATCGACCCGGCCTCGACCCAACCTCGACGCCCAGCGCAGTTCAACAGGAAAGGAAGGACGGTATGGCACGGCGCAACGAGTCATTTCGTCGTCTTATCCTCTACGTCACCATGGTGTCCAGGGATGGCCAGCCATTCCCAGGGCACGTCGCTACAGTCACCTCAATAGGGATCGATAAAACATCACCTCAAGGCTCCCCGGCGTCCTGGCCTCCTCTCGCCCTATAAAAGGGCAGGCCGGGACTCTACAACGGAGACAGAAGACGACGTACAACAGACCACACACAAGTCCAAAGCCAAGTGCCAAGCACTCCAAGGCTCCCCACACAGAGATCAACATCTCAAGCAATCATCTCTGTACTCCTTTTTCTCTCTTTGAGACTTGGGCTCGCCGCCCTCTCTCGCAAGCTTGTAACCCCTACACAAGCACCTCGGTGCAAGGAAATACAAAACTCTCCCCTCCCGCTGGACGTAGGGCCTTCTTCTGCCCGAACCAGGATAAAACTCCGTGTGTTCTCCTTGCATCACCATCCAGGATAGGGACACGCAGCACTCACTCGTCGGTTTAGGACCCCCTCGGGACCGAACACCGACAGTTGGCGCGCCAGGTAGGGGACCGCTGCGTGCCAACGTCGCTTTCCCGCCATTCTTTCCTGGATGGCTGACCCCGAACGCCCTATCCCGTTGGCCACGGTGATCTGGTTTGGGAGTTTGGAGTTCATGTCGCTTGGCTATGGCTACGATATGGTCCTCCTCCCGCCCAGGCACCCGACCGACGAGGATTACGAGCTCTCCCAGCCCGGGGGAGCACTCCGCCGGTATCATCGCTCTCGGCAGGCGCGAGCTGCCAGACGATGACGAGCCCGGCGCAACCACCGTCTCCACCTTACGGAGGGTGGTGGGATTCCCCGATCCGGCGCCTCTCAGCCAGACGCCAACCCAGATTTTCTCGTTGAGGGTCTGGGTAGGATGAGCTTGGCTGAGGGTAAGATGCCGACGGAGAATTCCGCCGCTCCCCCGTCCGGTGAGACACCACCACTGCCCGGATCAACCATTCCGGCACGGGCAGCGACATCTCCATCACCATTCCCGTTTGGGCTAGACTCGGTTGCCCGGGTGTACGCTTCCTCCGTAAGCACTAGCATGAGTGCTTACGAGGAACTCCCCGGGCACCATCTACGCTCCACTCTGGACCTCGTTGCATCCACGCCAGCCTCTGATTATCTGGACTCTACGGAAACCCCAGAAACAGAGCCCCGTGTGATCGCTCCTCAACGTTACAACCCCAGAGACGAGTGGCGACGACCTCACATACACCCGTCATACTACTACTTCGGCGCTCCTGACTCTGACTCGGCTGACGACACCTACGATCCGACCCGCGAATGCTTCAACGTTGACGTTGAGAACACGTTGGAATCGGAGGACGAAGAGCCAGTCGAAGGAAGGCAGACGCCACCTCATGTCGAGCTCCCTACCGAGCAAGACGAGGCTCAGTTCCTTGCGGATCAAGGAATGCAGCTCGAGCAAATTCGTGAGTTGCAGGACAGGCTCGACGAGGAACGAGAAAACCTGCACCTGCTCCAACAAACCCTCGAGCGTGAGCGCGCGGCACACGCACTTGGCGGAAGAGCTCGCAAGAGGGCTCGCGACGTCAACCGTCGCATCGACGAGGACCGGGTGGTCGACCCCCCGGTTTTCGCTCGAGCCAGCCAGAACGTCGTCGCCGCCGCCATGCTCCTCCGCAACATGCCCGAGCCATCAAACCCAGACGCCTGACGGGCTCGAGATGAAATCCGAGAACTCCTCGAGACCGCTGCCATGCAGCAGGCCAAGAGCTCTGCCTCTAGGCGACACGAGCCCGCCTCGGAGCGGCTCGTCGAGCCCTCCCGACCGGAGAGAGAGGCCTCAGTTCATCCCGAGCCTGCCCGGCGGAACCGGGTAGCTCCAGCCTCTGAGCCCATCGCCAATGACCGCGAACCTCGAGACACCCGTGGCAACATCGTCGAGCGCCGCACGCGCAAGCACGGTGACGGTGTGGCTCGAGGCTACCACGTGCACAGGGGAGGACGCTACGATAGCTCGGAAGATCATAGCCCTTCACCCGAGCCCCCGGGTCCTCGGGTCTTCAGTAAGGCTATCCGCGAGACAATACTCCTGGCTCGGTTTCGCCCTCCCACGACTCTCACCAAGTACAACGGCGAAACCAAACCCGAACTCTGGCTCGCCGATTTCCGCTTGGCGTGTCAGCTGGACGGGGCCACCGACGACCGGGTCATCATCCGACAACTCCCCCAGTTCCTCTCCGACACCGCTCGAGCCTGGCTCGAGGATCTTCCACCTCGACAGATCCACGACTGGGACGATCTCATGAGGGTGTTCGAGGGGAACTTCAAGGGAACCTACATGCGCCCCGGCAACTCGTGGGACCTCCGGAGTTGCAAGCAAAAACCAGGTGAATCCCTCCGGGATTACATCCGGCGCTTCTCCAGGCAGCGCACCGAGCTCCCCAACGTCACCGACTCCAACGTAATTATGGCCTTCCTCTCCGGAACCACCTGCAAGGAGTTGGTCCGAGAGTTGGGCCGTAACACCCCACTCACTGCCAACGGATTGATGGACATCGTCACCAACTTTGCCGCCAGTGAGGAGGTAGTTGGTGCCATCTTTGGTGGTGACCAGGACAAAGGGAAACAAAAGGTCGACGATCCCGCGGGCTCCAGCCGAGGCTCCAAGAGAAACAACCGAAAGAAGAAGAAGAGCCAGCAGGGCAAGCTCGAGGCCCCGGCCGATGAGCTTGTCGCCGCTACCGAACGCAAGAAACCTCGAGGCCCCCCCGGTGGGGGCATCTTCGACAAAATGCTCAAAGAGCCGTGTCCCTACCACAAAGGACCCACTAACCATAACCTCAAAGATTGTCACATGCTCCGCAGGTACTTTGAGGGCGTAGGCGTCAAGAAAGACGACAAGAAGGAAGACCCCAAGGGTGACGACAAGGATGGGGGATTCCCCGAGATCCACGACTGCTTCATGATCTACGGAGGACCCTCAACCCGCCTCTCGGCGCGCCAGCGCAAACGAGAGCGGCGTGAGGTTTTCTCCGTACAAACGGCGGTCCCCCGCTTCCTTGACTGGTCTGAGGTGGCCATCACTTTCGACCGTGATGATCATCCTGACTACGTCCCCAACCCAGGAGTCTACCCGCTTGTTGTTGATCCCGTCATCGCCAACACACGCCTCACCAAGGTGCTCATGGACGGCAGAAGTAGCCTCAACATCATCTACGTCCAGACCCTCGACCTTCTGGGGGTCGAGAGAACGTGCCTACAACCTAGCGTCGGGGGCTTCCACGGAGTCGTGCCAGGGAAATGGGCAGAACCCCTCGGACGGGTCGATCTGCCTGTTTGCTTTGGCACACCGTCCAACTTCAGAAAGGAGACGCTCACTTTCGAAGTGGTCGGATTCCGTGGAACGTACCACGCTATCCTCGGGCGCCCGTGCTACGCTAGGTTCATGGCGGTCCCAAACTACACCTACCTCAAGCTTAAGATGCCAGGCCCAAACGGTGTCATCACTGTGGAGCCCTCATATGAACATGCCTACGAGTGCGACGTCGAGTGTGTCGAGCACGGCGAGGCTGTCTTGGAGTCGGCAACCTTGGCAGCGGACCTCGATGGTCTGGCCAATGAAATTCCTGACCCAAAGCGCCATGCCGGTAGCTTCGAGCCTGCAGAAGACGTCAAGCTCGTACCCCTCGACCCTGCTGATCCCAAGGGAAAGGCGCTGAGCATCAGCGCCACCCTCGATCCCAAATAGGAAGCAATGCTCGTTGACTTTCTCCGCATGAATAACGACATCTTTGCGTGGAGTCCCTCGGATATGCCGGGCATACCCAGGGAAGTCGCCGAGCACGCCTTGGAGATCTGGGCCGGCTCCAAACCGGTGAAGCAACGCTTGCGCCGTTTCGACGAGGAGAAGCGCAAGGTCATCGGTGAGGAGATACACAAGCTGCTGGAGGCCGGATTCATCAAAGAGGTTCATCATCCCGAGTGGCTAGCTAATCCTGTATTAGTTAAGAAAAAGAGTGGGAAGTGGAGGATGTGTGTAGACTATACTAGTTTAAATAAAGCATGTCCGAAAGTTCCCTTTCCTTTACCACGCATTGATCAAATCGTTGATTCCACTGTGGGATGTGAAACTCTCTCGTTCTTAGATGCATACTCCGGTTACCACCAGATTAAAATGAAAGAGTCCGACCAGCTCGCAACTTCATTCATTACCCCATTCGGCATGTACTGCTACGTTACGATGCCCTTCAGTCTCCGGAACACAGGGGCTACGTACCAGCGATGCATGCAACACGTTTTTGGGGAACACATCGGGCCAACCGTCGAGGCTTACGTCGATGACATCGTTGTCAAGACCAAACAAGCCAACAATCTGATAAATGACCTTAACGTCGCGTTCGAGTGCCTCCGGGCAAAGAACATCAAGCTCAATCCCGAGAAGTGCGTCTTTGGCGTTCCTCGAGGTATGCTTTTGGGGTTCATCGTGTCTAAGCATGGCATCGAAGCCAACCCAGAAAAAATCTCTGCGATAACCAAGATGGGCCCCATCCGAGATCTGAAGGGCGTACAAAGGATCACGGGCTGCTTGGCGGCACTCAGCCGTTTCATTTTGCGCCTCGGCGAAAAAGCGCTTCCTCTGTACCGCCTCTTAAAGAAATCGGAGCACTTTTCATGGACCCTCGAGGCCGAAGAAGCTCTTGCAAAACTCAAGGCCACACTCTCTAATTCACCAATTCTCGTCCCTCCGACCCCGGGAGAACCGCTCCTACTTTATATCGCCGTGACATCGCAAGTAGTCAGCGCGGTCTTGGTTGTCGAGAGGGCCGAGGAAGCACATGCTTTGCTCGTCCAGAGGCTGGTCTATTTCATTAGCGAGGTGCTCTCGGAAACCAAGGTACGATACCCGCAAATTCAGAAGCTGCTATATGCCGTCGTCTTGACACGGCGCAAACTCCATCACTACTTCGAGGGTCACCCGGTAACTGTGGTTTCTTCTTTCCCCTTGGGAGAGATAGCCCAAAACCGGGAAGCCTCAGGTAGAATTGCCAAGTGGGCAGTCGAGCTCATGGGCGAGACCCTATCTTATGCGCCGCGCAAAGCTATTAAGTCACAGGTATTAGCGGACTTCCTGGCTGAGTGGACCGACACCCAACTTCCCCCTGCACAGCTCCAAGCTGAGCTCTGGACCATGTACTTCGATGGGTCGTTGATGAAAACAGGAGCAGGCGCGGGTTTGCTCTTTATCTCGCCCCTCGGGGTTCACAGGCGCTACGTCATCCGGCTTCATTTTCCTGCGTCAAATAACATCGCTGAATACGAGGCGCTCATCACAGGGCTCAGAATTGCCATCGAGCTCGGAGTCTGACACCTCGACGTTCGAGGCGACTCCCAGCTCGTGATCGATCAGGTCATGAAGAGCTCGAGCTGCCGCGACCCCAAGATGGAAGCCTACTGCCAAGAGGTGCGGCGCCTCGAGGACAAGTTTCACGGCCTTGAGCTCAACCACATCGCACGTAGGTATAATGAGGCCGCCGATGAACTGGCGAAAATCGCGTCCAGTCGAACTACGGTTCCACCAGACGTTTTCGCAAAAGATCTCCAGCAACCATCCGTCGACCTTGGGCCAGACGGAGGGGTCGACGGGACGTCACCCGACCCCCCACCTGAGGCAGAAGCCCCCTCGACCGGGGCTGAAGCCATGCAGGTGGAAGGCTCGACCCCACCATCTGACCTCGAGCCTGACTGGCGCGTTCCGTACCTCGACTACCTTATCCGAGGGGCCGAGGCTCGACGGATCACTCGCCGGGCCAAAACCTTTGTGATCTTTGGCGACAGTAGGGAGTTGTACCGCCGCAGCCCTACGGGCATCCTCCAACGTTGCATCACAAATGAGGAAGGCAGAGACCTGCTCGATGATCTGCACTCGGGGGCTTGTGGTCACCACGCAGCGCCTCGAACCCTTGTTTCTGACAAGGATTCTATTGGCCAACCGCGGTCTCTGACGCTGTCAAGCTAGTACGCTCCTGCAAAGGTTGCCAGTACTATGCAAGACAGACCCATCTTCCAGCACATGCCCTGCAAACCATTCCCATCACATGGCCGTTTGCCGTTTGGGGGCTCGACCTTGTCGGACCCTTGAAGAGGACAACTGGCGGTTTCACCCACTTGCTCGTCGCCATCGATAAATTCTCCAAGTGGATCGAGGTCCGCCCCATTACCAGCATTAGATCCGAGCAAGCTGTGCTCTTTTTCACCAACATCATCCACCGCTTTGGGGTTCCCAACTGTATCATCACGGACAACGGCACCCAGTTTACTGGTAAAAAGTTTCTGGATTTCTGCGACAACCACCACATCCGTGTGCTCTGGTCAGCCGTGGCTCATCCAAAAACAAATGGCCAAGTGGAACATGCCAATGGCATGGTCCTACAAGGCCTGAAACCCAGAATCTTTGACAAGCTAAACAAGCATGGCAAGAGATAGGCTGCCGAGCTCCCCTCGGTCCTATGGAGCCTAAGAACAACGCCGAGTCGAGCCACGCGGTTCACTCCGTTCTTCTTAGTCTACGGATCTCAGGCCATGCTCCCCACTGACATAGAATATGGGTCCCCAAGGCTAAAGGCTTACAACGAGAGAAATAACGACGTCGCAAGAGAGGACGCCCTCGACCAGCTCGAGGAAGCCTGGGATGTGGCTCTGTTGCACTCTGCCAGGTACCAGTAGGGTCTCCGACGCTACCACGACAGACACGTCCGCAAGCGTGACCTCAACGTCGGCGACCTGGTGCTACGGCAGAACCAAAACACCAAGAGACGGCACAAGCTCACGCCACCATGGGAAGGACCGTACATCGTCGCAGAAGTACTAAAGCCGGGCACCTACAAGCTATCCAATGAGAAGGGCGAAATCCTCACCAACGCTTGGAACATTGAACAGCTACGTCGCTTTTTCCCTTAAAAAGCCTCGAGGCTCTATAATTTCTTGTCAATCTCGACAATAAAGAATACAGCGATGTTCAAACTTTCGTTTTACAAACAATGAGGGAGGATTGACCCTGTTCTCCTAGAATCGACCCTCCCTCGGGGGCTACAAGGGGGGAACCCCCCAGTCCCTGAAAAAACTTGCACTCTTTTTCAAAGTTGAAGAACTACCTCTTAAGTCAACAACGCTGCGAGAGCGCCCTGAGGCTCAAAAGGGCTCTCAAGCCGCGAGATCGCTTACGCCTCCGAGGCTACAGTACCTCCGCTCACCCCTCACGCCTAGGGGCACGACCGCACGTTAAGTAGACCTAATGGCGGTTCATAACTTTGAAAAGGAATACACCCCCTATCTCTTAGATCAGGTTCTTACACGATCTACGAGGCCGCAAGAAGGACCCTGAAGCTCGAGGGCAGTCGAGCCGCGAGATCACTTACGCCTCCGAGGCTACGGTACCTCCACTCGCTCCCTTACGCCAAAGGGCGCAACCGCGTGCTAAGTAAATCATGCGAGAACACGATTCAAGCGATAAAGGGAAGAAAAGCTTGAACAAAACTTAAATAACCAAACACCGGTTTATGTTTCGAGTTTTTAAGGCCTCCGAGGCCACCCGACCAAAATTCGAAATACTAACTTATTACATGGGCCTTTGCGCCCAGATTTGGCTCACAGGCCCTCGTCGTCGGCAGGCGGAACCACCTTGGCTTAGAAAAGTGAGGTCAGGCGGCTCCCAGGCTCCTCAGCAGCTCTGATCAGCTCCAGGTAAGCGTCCTCGTTCTCCTCGTCTGTCCGGTCCGGGTCAGTGATGAAGCCTTCAGCGACAAGCTCCATGTCGAACACGAACCCAGACCGAACGACGGCTAGTGCCCTCTTCACGCCATGGTGGAGGCTGCCCCATATCTTTTCTCGGACGAGGCGGCCCAGCGCCGCCATCCGGCAGACGAAGGAGTTCCCCGGGGCGTCCTCCCCAGTGTCGGCGTCGGGCTCAACCCCCAGGCCGTCACACACGGAGGTGATCGTGCCCTGGAGCAACTGGGTCCTCTGGGTCTCGACCTCGGGGAGGCTCTGGAGGGAATTGGCCGCCGCCTGAGCCACCCGATGCTCCCTCTCCAGCTCTGAAACACAATAAACTGAATTAATACTAACACGGGGCCTCGACACCGTGGCCATAACACCCATACTTACCTTCGGTGTGGGTCTGCAAGCCCATGACCTCGTCATGGAGCCCCCCGCACGTCCTTTTGAGCCCTTGGAGAGCGTCGTCCCTGTCGCGAACGGTCGCCCTCAGCGCTTCGATCTCCTGGTGGGCGGTCTGAAGAGCCGCGTCCTTCTCCTGAACGGCTCTGTTTAGCACCACGATCTTGTCCTTCAGGGTGCCGAAGCGAGCGGTGACCTGCCCGATCTGGACGTTGAGGGTGTCACGCTGACGGCTGACCAGGGAGACGTCCTCCTCGAGCTCCTTCACCCGTACCGACAGGGGCTCGAGGTCCTTGCGGGCCTGAGCTGCCTCCTCCCGAGCCTTGGTCGCGTCTCCACGCGCCACGGCCTCGGTCGCCCAAGCCTGCACCGCCTCTTCCTTGACCACCGCGTAGGCGACGCGCAGCTCGGCCATTTCGGCACTCCGATCGGAAAGCCGTTTCTGGGCCTCCTCAACCAGAGCCCGTTGCCGGGCAAGCGCCGCCCACACGCCGCTCTCATTCCGGATGAAGAGCGACTTGCGGCGGGAGCATTCCTTGAGCTCCTGATCATGGTTCGGAAAAACCAAAAAGATTGAGAACCGAGAGAAGGGGAGACAGCGAAAGGATAGCAAAAGAACCGCAAAAAGAACCGATAAGCCAAACGTACCTCGGTGGCATCCCGCATGCCTCGTGACAAGGAGTCCGTTGCCACACGAAGCGCTCGCTCGAGGTGTCGACGGAGACCCTGTAGGTACTCCTAGTGATGCACCTCGTCCCTGTCGTTCAGGGCGAAGACGAGATCCACGTCGGGGTCCGCAGCATCCCTGAACTCGAGGGACGGTCCCCCCCACCGCGGTATCTCCACCTCCGCCTGCGCTAGGGCCAGCGTGGCGATGTCCGACCACGAGGACGACAGTCCGGCCGGGGCGTCTTCCGGCCCTGCGGAAGGGCCGGCCTCACCCGCGGCTCCCGCCTCACCAACCGCCGCCGAGGCACCAGCCTGGTCCACAGCCTCGACCCCCTCGACTCCTACCACCTGCTTCCCCTTATCCAGGGGGGAGTCGTCGAGGGTGAGGTCGACCGTGGCTGGTGCCGACTCTTCTGCAGGGGTCGGCCCCTCGACCGACGGCACCTCTTCCTCTGGAACCTCGGGTGGGGGCTCGACGACCCCACCCTCCACCGTAGCCGCCGGCTCCGCCGGCGGGTCTTGCTGCGGCTGTGGTTCTCCCGGCTGCGCCGCCTCCTGTCCCACCGCCAGCGGGACCTCCCCCATAACTACGTCCGCATCCGCCCGCTCTGCGTTGCGGACGGATGCCTCGGCCGTTACGGCCTCGACGGCAGCCTCGACGGTCGACGATGACCCGGGCTCCGCCCCGCCCGTGCTGGGCGCCACCACCTCTGCCGGTCCTGACCCCTATGCGGTGGGGTCGGAACCGGTGACCGCCGAGGCGCCTGCCTCCGCCTGGGCCACCGCCTCCTGCTGCTTCAGGCGCTCCTTCGCGGCCTGAAGCCGCTAGATCCAGTCGGCATCCTGCGCCGTCGTCCGATTAATGACGACGGCGCTCGCCCGAAGCGACTTTGCGAGGGTCGGCCCCATCAGCTCCGCCTTCCGCTTAAACCTACAAAGCGAGAGGAAACATCGGTGAACGGTTCCAGAGAAAGGCAAAAAAGCGAAACACAGACACTTACCCGGAAAGCGGCACCAAGGGCCTCGACCCCGACCGGTCCGTACCTCCCGGCGCTGCAGGTGGTGGCCTCGCGGCCGGCCCACCGGCAGGCCGGGCACTCCTTGGGGCCCTGGCCGGAGGGCCGCCCCGGGTCCTCTGCGCCTCCGAGGCCAGCTGGCCCCGGGTCCTCACGCCCGCCGGCGGCGCCGCCGATGACGACGCCGGCGCCACCACTCCAGCCTCCGCCTGAGCCTGCGGGGCCTGGACCGGTGGGGGTAGCCCGGTCGACCCCTCCTGTTGGGTCCGGGATAAGGCGGCCCCTCCCGTCAAGGGGCCCGCCTCCTTCTCCACCCTTTCCTCCGTCTCCTCGACCACCATGACCGAAGAGGACGACCCCCCAATGGGCTCCAACAGGGGGCGAATGTCGGGGAGGTCCCCCAGGCCGGTCGCGGCGTCATACCATGACAGGGCGTCATCGTCATCGCCGTCGCTGTCGTCATCATCCTCCCCCGAGATCGTCTCAGAGGGAGACTCTGCGAGGGGGACCCCGTCGAGGGCCTGCTGGCGCCGAAGTTTCTTCAGCGCCTCTTTCTCCTTGGCCTTGCGGATCTGCCGCTTCTTGGCTGTCTCCTTGGTCTGCTTCTGCTGGGACGCGTGCTGGCGTCGAGCCTCCCAGGCGAGCCGGTCCTCTGGGACTGGCGGCCGCGTCTCCCGCAACGCAGACAGATCCTGCGCATCGGCATCGACTAAGTCAGAGGAATCCAAAAATAAACAGAACGAACGAACGTACCAGCCAAAACACTTACCACGGGCTCGAACCCCTGGGTAGGTCGCATGGGGACTTTGTCGACCTCGTCCACCTTGAAATTCCCCACCATCCGGCGCGCCCGCCGGAGGACCTCCTCGAGGGTGAGGGACTCGTGTGACATCCGGCTCCCCTCCAGTGGCACCTCCGGAGTCATCTGGTCGAGGCAGAGGCGACGCTGGCACAGCGGCATCACCCTGCGCCGGTGGAACGCCGTGGCCACCGCCGCCGCCGTCAAGCCCCGTAGACGGAGTTGCTGCAGTGCCGCCAGCAGCGGATCCAGACGCGGCTTCTCGGCCTCCGGCACTCCGTAGGTCCAGTTCTCCTCTCGGGCGGTCAGCACCCGGCCGGTGTACCTCGGCAACTAACTCTCGTCGTTACGGAGGTAGAACCAGCCGTCGTGCCAACCGCTGTTCGAGGAGATGAGATGGGCCGGGATGTACAGATCTGCCCGACCCGACCTCACCTGCAGGACGCAGCTCCCCGCTCGAACTGCGCACCGAAGCCCCTTCTCCCCCGCCTTCTTGGCGAAGAGCTCTGCCTTGAAAAGGTGGAGCTACAGATTCCACTGCGGCTCCACCCCTAGGTAGCCCTCACAGACCGCCGCAAAGATGGCGGCCTGTGCAACGGCATTGGGGGCGAGGTGGTGCAGCTCCACCCGGTAGTAGTGGAGGAGCACGCGCATGAAGACGGTTGCCGGCACGCCGAACCCCCGCTCGTGGAAGCAGATGAAGCTCACCACGTATCCCTCGAGGGGCGCCGGCTCCCTGTGGTCGGGTGGTGGCGCAATCCACTCCGACCGCGACTGGCTTGTCCTCGGCCACAGCAGTCCATCCTCGACCAGCTCCTCCAACCTCCTCTCCGTCACCGAGGAGGCGGCCCAGTCATCGGCGGGGAGGATCTGACTCTTTCCTGCCATTAGCGCTACGAAGAGCTGGGTGGACGAAGAGGGTGCGATGGCGACGGCGCTGGATGTGGGCGGAGAGCATAAGGGGCAAAGGGCTGTCTGAGGCAAAGGATGCAAAAACGCAAAGGACCGGTAGGGGAGGCAGACCCATAGGCCTTGTTTTTATAGCCCCGGCGGAAGCCCAACGGCCGCGCGAAAAGGTAGGATCGGTTTCCCGCATTTAATGCTCTTACCTAACCGTTTCCCTCATTCTCGCAGGAGTTAGGCATGCGACCGTCCCCCACGTCGTAACCGTACGCCACGTCGCCCACTACCGCGCCGATCTCGCCCTCTCCCCTAAAAAGGCGCGCCTGGCTAACGGGCGGGGCAGGATCCGCAGACGGATATTCCCAGATACCTGGTAAACGGGCTCCGAGCTCGCCATAAGTCTCGAGGGAGCGGAAGCTGGCCCTCGACCTGGGTTCAACAGCTGCCCTCGAGCGACAGAGTTAGGGACGACCAGGGATGCACCCGTACATGGCCAGGGCTCGAGCCACGCTCTCGAGGCACCCCAAGACGTATTCGAGGCCGTATGAGGAGGTCGACGTAGGAATCCCCTCGGGGGAGGCACCGAGCCCTCGGATCCCGTCGTAGGGAACCGACATCCACACGACCACTCCTTGGCATTTTTTGAGAGCGCCTCCGGGCCACTAGCCGACTCCTAACGACTGGAGCACGGGCTCGCACTCGAATTCCCCCGCTAGTAGCTCGCCGGAGATCGTCGGAACTCGCCCAAACAGGGGTAGTACGGCGTTCCCCACCCCTCCTCCTCCTCTCTGAAGGAGGAGCATGAGGGTCGCACAACAGAAGACGGCCGGGACTCTGATCGACCTCATCCGCACGAGGCTCGAGGGCTCAACCGCAATGAACCATTCCCCAATAGAACGAACAAAAGACCTCGGAGGAGTCTCAACACTCCACCGAGGCCTCGGGGGCTACACCCGGCGGGTGCGCTCGCGCGCCCCCACCGAAAAAAATCACGACGCTACGACCCCAGTTTATCAACAAACAAGCCTCTGGGAGAGTGATCACACACTCACCCAAAGGCTCGGGGGCTACTATCGGTACCAACAGTATGGGGGTACCCACATCCATCGATAATTAAAAACCAAAACGACTAAACCGTCGCAAAAGGCAGCCCGCCTCGACCGCATATCGGGTCCGTCTCGTACGAGGCCAGCTCGATAGAGTGCCTCGACCGCACTCCATCTCTGATTCGTACGAGGCACCCTCGACGGGAACGCCTCGACCGCGCCCCGTCCCGCACGACAAAGCGCCTCGACCGCACTCCGACTCGCACGAGGCTCGTCCGCCCACCAGAAAGACTCTGGCTCGCGTGACCCCGGGTTGGAGTGCTCGATCCCCTCACTTCACCCACCCCAGGACAAAAGTCTGAGCATTTAATGCAATTACCTGCTTCCACCAACTGGCATGGTCGCAACCAGGATCGACGTGGGAGTAATGCCGGTGTCAGCCCTCACTGTTTTATCGCCCATCCCGTGATGGGAGGTGAAACCTGTCACTATGCACACCTTACCGTGCACTGTTTATCGCCAGTTACCCCCGAGGGAGGATACGACAAGGCCCGTATTCCGCAATCTCGGGGATTCGGCCTTATCCGTCCGACATCGACCCGGCCTCGACCCAACCTCGACGCCCAGCGCAGTTCAACAGGAAAGGAAGGACGGTATGGCACGGCGCTCCGAGTCATTTCGTCGTCTCATCCTCTACGTCACCATGGTGTCTAGGGATGGCCAGCCATTCCCAGGGCACGTCACTACAATCACCTCAACAGGGATCGACAAAACATCACCTCAAGGCTCCCCGGCGTCCTGGCCTCCTCTCGCCCTATAAAAGGGCAGGCCGGGACTCTACAATGGAGACAGAAGACGACGAACAACAGACCACACACAAGTCCAAAGCCAAGTGCCAAGCACTCCAAGGCTCCCCACACAGAGATCAACATCTCAAGCAATCATCTCTGTACTCCTTTTTCTCTCTTTGAGACTTGGGCTCGCCGCCCTCTCTCGCAAGCTTGTAACCCCTACACAAGCACCTCGGTGCAAGGAAATACAAAACTCTCCCCTCCCGCTGGATGTAGGGCCTTCTTCTGCTCGAACCAGGATAAAACCCCATGTGTTCTCCTTGCATCACCATCCAGGATAGGGACATGCAGCACTCACTCGTCGGTTTAGGACCCCCTCGGGACCGAACACCGACAGTTGGCGCGCTAGGTAGGGGACCGCTGCGTGCCAACATCACTTTCCCGCCATTCTTTCCTAGATGGCTGACCCCGAACGCCCTATCTCGTTGGCCACAGTGATCTGGTTTGGGAGTTTGGAGTTTATGTCGCTTGGCTATGGCTACGATATGGTCCTCCTCCCGCCCAGGCACCCGACCCACGAGGATTACGAGCTCTCCCAGCCTGGGGGAGCACTCCGCCGGTATCATCGCTCTCGGCAGGCGTGAGCTGCCAGACGACGACGAGCTCGGCGCAACCACCGTCTCCACCTTACGGAGGGTGGTGGGATTCCCCGATCCGGCGCCTCTCAGCCAGACGCCAACCTAGATTTCCTCGTTGAGGGTCTGGGTAGGATGAGCTTGGCTGAGGGTAAGATGCCGACGGAGAATTCCGCCGCTCCCCCGTCCGGTGAGACACCACCACTGCCCGGATCAACCATTCCGGCATGGGCAGCGACATCTCCATCACCATTCCTGTTTGGGCTAGACTCGGTTGCCCGGGTGTACGCTTCCTCCGTAAGCACTAACATGAGTGCTTACGAGGAACTCTCCGGGCACCATCTACGCTCCACTCTGGACCTCGTTGCATCCACGCCAGCCTCTGATTATCTGGACTCTACGGAAACCCCAGAAACAGAGCCCCGTGTGATCGCTCCTCAACGTTACAACCCCAGAGACGAGTGGCGACGACCTCACATGCACCCGTCATACTACTACTTCGGCGCTCCTGACTCTGACTCGGCTGACGACACCTACGATCCGACCCGCAAATGCTTCAACGTCGACATTGAGAACACGTCAGAATCAGAGGACGAAGAGCCAGTCGAAGGAAGGCAGATGCCACCACATGTCGAGCTCCCTGCCGAGCAAGACGAGGCTCAGTTCCTTGTGGATCAAGGAATGCAGCTCGAGCAAATTCGCGAGTTCAGGACAGGCTCGACGAGGAACGAGAAAACCTGCACCTGCTCCAACAAACCCTCGAGCGTGAGCGCGCGGCACACGCACTTGGCGGAAGAGCTCGCGAGAGGGCTCGCGACGTCAACCGTCGCATCGACGAGGACCGGGTGGTCGACCCCCCGGTTTTCGCTCGAGCCAGCCAGAACGTCGTCGCCGCCGCCATGCTCCTTCGCAACATGCCCGATCCATCAAACCCCGACGCCCGACGGGCTCGAGATGAAATCCGAGAACTCCTCGAGACCGCTGCCATGCAGCAGGCCGAGAGCTCTGCCTCGAGGCGACGCGAGCCCGCCTCGGAGCGGCTCGTCGAGCCCTCCCGACCGGAGAGAGAGGCCTCGGTTCATCCCGAGCCTGCCCAGCGGAACCGGGTAGCTCCAGCCTCTGAGCCCATCGCCAACGACCGCGAACCTCGAGACACCCGTGGCAACATCGTCGAGCGCCGCACGCGCAAGCACGGTGACGGTGTGGCTCGAGGCTACCACGTGCACAGGGTGTCTCGAGGTTAAGTCACTTATTAGCGCAGTTAAGTTTTAGAATAGATTTGACAAAATACGAACACCACCAGCATCGGTCTACAACTTTTTTTCCGTTACACCATACTCCCTCTGTCAAAAAAAATCATTCTCGCTTCCTAAAAAGTCTGCAACTTTTAACTTTGACCAAATATATTTAATAAAATATTAATATTTATGGTATATAATTAGTATCATTAGGTAAATCGTTGAATATACTTTCATAATAAACTTATTTTGAGATATAAATGTTGCACGTATTTTCTACAAACCTAGTCAAAGTTGAGAAAGTTTGACCAGCACAATTCCCATAGCGACTCTATTTTTGAGACGGAGGGAGTATAACGCAGACACTAACAATATATGCACATTCACCCCTATGAACACACGTGCATAAACCCTACCCCTATGAGCATCTTTGAAAATTCGGTCGACAAATCCTCGATATTGACAAAGTCACCACAAGCGTCTCGCTGCCGACAGGAACATCGCCGTGACACTGAAAGCAAAATGTGGTTAATAAATCCTGAACAATTCGCTCTTACGAGGAGTCGAACCAAGACCTGAGGTGCTATTGAGGCTCTTCTAACCACTAGGCTATAGATGACTAGTACAACTTAACCAGGATGGCGTATGGATAGGGTCAGCTAAACTATGCCTCGGTTCAGCCAATCTCTACGCGAGGATTTTAAATTAAATACTCTCTCCGTCCCCAAAATAAGTTCATTTTGGACATGAGTTCATATACCAAGGAGTGATTAATTGTCGTCCATTTGTAGTTTTTTGACATATCTCGTCCAGCTTGATCTGAACATGCTCAGGAACAAGTATAGTCTGTGCCATCCATTTGTAGTTTTTCGACATCAGGGATGTAGCTCAAAATCAAATCTGTCTAGGCCATCAAAATCATTGCAGTGTAGTCATAGTCCTCATGAATAAGACCACAATGTGCGCACATGCTAGCGATGCGGCGAGCTAGGCGACAGGCTTCATCGTCATTGATGTCGTGGGTACGGTCATGGCGTAGCGGTAAGGAGTCGGGCACAAACTCCTACTACACGCTGGAGACGAAGTCGACGTCTTACAACATCATGGAGTCTAGGTCGACGTCCTACGCCCTCTCCTCCGATGTGACCTCCGGTGCCATATCTTCCGGCGCAACCGACTCTGGCGCCATGGAGTCAGGCGTGAGCTCCATCTCCTCCATGTCCTTAGGTGTATTGGAGTCAGGCGCGAACTCGATGTCCTTCGGCGTCATGTTCTCTGAGGAAGGCATGGCGAGCTTGATGGAGGATGCTAAGGCAACAGGATTTGGAAACAAAGAGGCCAAGCTGCTGTATATGAAGAGGCCGCATTAATGACAGCGCTGGAAGCAAAGTGGCCGCGGGGGCAAACTCGACTAATCTCACGGTGGACCAGCTAAAATGAATTGCTTTGTGAAAACTCTCAAAACCTTGGAAACAAACTTATTTAAGGGACGGTGTCGACAAAATGTGGTCGGCTGTCCATCGAGGGGTATGCCCATGATGGTGATTTGTCGGTAGACAGGTGCGCAAGACACGAACCGGATGGTAACAGGACACAAGACACAAGATTTATACAGGTTCAGACCGTCAGCATGACGTAAAACCCTACATCCTGTGCTCTGTTATATTGTATTGAGTTATGTGGTGTATGACCTATCATCTAGGGGACCCCTTCCTCTCCTTATATACGCCGGAGAAGAAGGCTTACAAGCAGAATAGCCTATTTGGTACTATTATAATATCTAGTATAACCTGTAATCTTATGATATACGCCTTGATCTTATGGGTCGGGCCACCTCAGAGGGTGCAGCCCATGTATCATCTTGTGGTACCAGGGGTTTATACCCCCACAGCTAGTCCCCGAGCGCCATATATTCTGATGCGACACACCGTCTTGACCTTCTCCGAACAGTGAGGCTTGAGTCGTTGACGTCTTCGACCAGTCAAAGCGGCATCCGAGCAGTTGTTGCAAGCATTGTTGTCGGAGAAGTAGGTTGTCCAAAGAATGTATGGTGCCCTTGAGAAAAGAAAAAGATTTCTCCTTCCTGGGAAGTGTGCCCACTTGGGTTTCTGTGAAGAAACGTAAGCGTGTCCTGAAGCGTAGCGTCGGTGATCATCAGAGGCATAGGGGTCGAAAAACAAGCACATTCACCGCAAGGTGAAGTGTGCCCACTTAGTGTCTGAGCCTGGTAGTAGGTGATGTAGGCACGTGGTGCCAGGGTCTAAAAGAATAGAGCCCAAAGTCTTCAAAAACTCGATACTAAGATGCACTGGCAGGTGCATCGTACCGATGTAGTCCCCGAGCTTGCTGGAAGGCGAAGTATAATCCTTGTAGCAAGGTCTAAGAAAATAATGACCTCTCAACTGTATGTGAGTCAAATTTCACATGTAGCCAAGGAAATCAGGCCTCGAGCTATGGGCCTCAAGCTGTGGTCGGAGAGTGGTCGAAGCAGTCCCCGACCACAGCGTGAGACGTGGTCGACGAATCCCCGAGCACTGGTTGGGTGGTCGAAGGCGTAGTCCCCAAGCGCTGGTCGGATGGTCGAGGAAGAAGTCCCTGAGCGCTGGTCGGGTGGTCGAGGAGTATAACGTGCTCGGTGGTCTGAGACAAGATGTGTTTGCCAGACCAGTCCCCGAGCACGGCTGGAGGCGTGGTTCGAGCGGTGAGAGCTCAGCGACGAGCGGCGAGAGCTCGGCGAGAGCTCGGCAACGAGCAGCGAGAGCTCAGCGAGGAGCGGCGAGAGCTCGGCAACGAGCTCAGCGACGAGCGGTGAGAGCTCAGCGACAACCAGCGAGAGCTCGGCGAGAGCTCAGCAACGAGTAGCGAGAGCTTGGCGATGAGCGGTGAGAGCTCGGTGAGGAGTCCTCGGCGTGGCCAGAGATGTGGTCGAGCAACAAGAGCTCGACGACGAGCCTGACGAAGAGCGATCAGAGCTCGGCGAGGAGTTCCCGGCGTGGCCGGAGACGTGGTCGAGCAGCGAGAGCTCGGTGACGAGCCTGACGAAGAGCGATCAGAGCTCGGCGAGGAGTCCCCGGCGTGGCCGGAGACGTGGTCGAGCAGCGAGAGCTCAGCGACGAGCCTGACGAGGAGCGATGAGAGCTCAGCGAGGAGTCTCCGGCGTGGCCGGAGACGTGGTCGAGCAGCGAGAGCTCGGCGACGAGCCTGACGAGGAGCGACAAGAGCTCGACGAGGAGTCCCCGGTGTGGCTGGAGACGTGGTTGAGCAGCGAGAGCTTGGTGACGAGCAGCGAGAGCTCGGCGAGAGCTCAGCGACGAGCGGTGAGAGCTCGACGAGAGCTCAGTGACGAGCAGCGAGAGCTCGGTGACGAGCGGCGAGAGCTCAGCGAGGAGTCCCCGGCATGGCCGGAGACGTGGTCGAGCAGCGAGAGCTCGGCGACGAGCCTGACGAGGAGCGATAAGAGCTCGGTGAAGATCCTGCAATATAAATATGTAGAGCGGTAGTACGTGATGTAGGAATATATTAACTCCAGAGAGAATCAGTATTGATGAAATAGTATATGACGCTCAGCAGTTAGTTGCAAATGAGCATGATGTAATAAAGCAACTAGTGCTTTGTAAACATCAGTGTTGATGTAAGGTTTGTGTTTACACTTAGCATAAATCGCCCGACCAGTTAGTATGTAGCTGAGTTTCCAGCCCTAGCTTGCCCACGTTACGCTGAGCGCGGAGCCCATGTGCGTGTGGATGGCGTCGCTAAGGAGCCGCTGCCGACCAACCGTAACGCAGAGGGCAGACGCTCATGCACGTGTGGGGAGAAGCCGGAGACAGGGCCGTCTCTAGAGACATCGAGCATCAACATGACTGGTCAAGGATTTGCGTTAAGCATAGATGTATGTCATCTTTAAGATGGTACACATGGACAAACGTTATTTGAAGAATAATCATGACGAGGACGTTGTGAAGAAACATCATAGTGAAAACATGATGAGGACGTTGTGGAGAAACGTCATAGCGAAAATTGTATTAAATATAAATATGGGAAGTGTACTTAGCTTTAGTCGAGACGTTGTCTGGTCGGTGGTGATGAAATTGTCCGGCCCTCGAGCTTTCCGATCCGTTATGACGACGGCGTCGCAGTTGTCGTACCGTCTTTCCTTGCGGCGATTATTATTGCGACGTGGTAGGTGGTCAGGGCAAGAGGCCGTGGTCGTAGTCGGAGCATGTTGGAACTGCTCTCCTGCCGCTGAAGCCGCCGAGTCCGTCGTTGTCGAGTTGATTCTCGATATTAATCCCAGCGGGCTCCAGGGCGATGTTAGCGAAGTAGATCGCGAACGAGGGAGATGTCGTTACATGCAGAAAAATCAATCTGTATTAGATATTCAAATAAAAGACTGATCCAAACAACAATGTAGAACGACTCACCCAGTTTTTAGTAGAGAATTAACAAAAAAATTCCCATCTAGCTCGCCTGGGAGTCTGTACGCACACCCCCTACCTGGCGCGCCACTGTCGACGAAACGTGGTCGGCAGTCCATCGAGGGGTATGCCTGTGATGGTGATTTATCGGTAGACAGGTGCGTAAGACACGAACCGGATGGTAACAGGACACAAAACACAAGATTTATACAGGTTCAGGCTGTCAGCATGACGTAAAACCCTACATCCTGTGCTCTGTTATATTGTATTGAGTTATGTAGTGTATGACCTATCCTCTAGGGGACCCCTTCCTCTCCTTATATACGCCGGAGAAGAATGGTTACAAGCAGAATAGCCTATTTGGTAACTATTACAATATCTAGTACAACCTGTAATCTTATGATATACGCTCTGATCTTACGGGCCGGACCACCTCAGACGGTGCGGCCCATGTATCATCTTGTGGTACCGGGGGTTTATACCCCCCACGACGGACGGAGTACACAGTCTCGTTGAGAGAACTATTTATCATATTATAAGGAGGTGTTCGGGACTACTCCACTCCACGTTTTTCATCTCCGCTCCGTGTTTTCTAGCCGAACAGGTTCAGCTCCATGCACTCTGCTCGAGGAAAAAATGTGGAGTTGTGAAGGCACCTAAAGGGGTGCTCTATAAACTCTAGGTTTTCTGTGAAGCTGCTCTATGGTGGAGTTTGTGGAGCAGTCCCAAACACGCTCTAAGTATTATAACGTGAGAATAAAGATTAGGTTACTTCCCTCTCGGCCTAGTTGCTAGAAGAGAATATAATGCAACACTACTATGTACCACCTTTAATATTAACATCTACTAGTTTTGCACATGAAAAATGATGTGTGCTTGTAGATTGAAGTCATGCTTAATTAGTTGCTGGCCACCGCACGCCTCCGTTAGACTCTCTTCGTCCTAAAATAAGTCTACATCTCATCCCAAACTAGTATTAACTTTGACTAGGTTTAAAAAATAGAATCAATAATTGTATCTTTAAATAGGTTTATAGAACTCCAATATTCCTCTTTCTAAAAATAACACGGGTCTTAAAGTAGCTCAGCCAAATAATTATTTTTTCTTTGAATTATTTTTCTCCTAGGTCCAACATGGGCACGACCCGTCCAAACGTAACCCATGCGGGCTAGGCATGGATGGGCCAGGCCCATGCAGGAATAATTATTTATTGGGTTGTGATGAGAGTCTAACATAGGGTATGTTAAGTCCCTAGGAAAGAGGAACCCAATCAATGGATCCCCGCAGCTAATCCTATAGATCGCCTGGAGGCTCGGAGGTTATACCCATTGGGTACGCTCGCACGCATCCTATAGAAGGAGTCAGGGCAAGGTCCAAACGTAACCCACGCCACAGCAAGCAGCCCCTGACGATCAAGTGTCAAAACGGTGGCAGCGATGTCAGGACGCGGTTGCGGCACTGTCGAATCCTCCCTACGCGACAAGGCGACGTCTATGCAACATCATAGTAGAGGACTCATGCACCCGGTGCATATGCCATAGACTAGAGCTAAACCAACTTTGTACACCATGCCCTCCTCAGAATACAAGGGGAGGCATGACTCCCTATAGAGGGGATAAAACCCCAACTAAGTTAGAGGAGGCCGGATTCTTTCTCTCTTCCGAAGGAGGAAGACGAACGAGCCCTAGGATAGCACCGAGCGATCCCCAACTGATTTCTCTCGCATCTCCACCTTTTTGTAATGCTCTGATTGGGTATTCCTAACACGAAGATCACTATACTACTGGATGTAGGGCTTAGAAGCTCGAACCGGGATAAATCGTTGTGTCCCTTCCGTATTTTGAGTGTTCAAGCCACCGAAGACCCACACATCGACTTCCGACGAATAACCATGATGCTCGCCACGGTTACGAACCCGTGACAGGTTGCTTTGAGATCCATACTATTTCTAGAAAGAGTACATAGGTTTATTATGAAAACATATAACACATGATTAATCTAATAATACTTATCTACGATCACAAATATTGGCATTTTTTATATACATTTGGTCAAACTTGAGATTGTTTGGCTTATTGAAATACGAGATAATGAAGGGATCGAGTATCCATTATTGCTGATATTTGGTTCGTTACATAGCTTCGGTAGCAACAATGTTTACAGTATTTTTGCCGTAGCTGTGGCGCTGCCATGGTTGTAGTAGTAACGTGGTGGACAACGGCACACTCTAAGGGCGCGTTTGGCTCCCGCCATAGCCGCACACAGCCTCAGCTATGGCCGTGGCATGGGAACAAAATTGGGTGCAGGCTGTGAAGGCCTACTTAGATGGAAGCCACGTGTACCAAGAGATCCATGGCACGATCAGAGGTGGTGTGGTTCCTCCTGCGGTTCATGCGTGGTGGACTCCTCAGGATACTAAAAGTAGGAAAATGAAAACTTTACCATGTCTGGCCATACGATGAGATCTCCTGTGACACGTGGCTTCCATCCGAGTGGGTCTGCATGACAGCCTGCATCCAATAGCGCATGCGGCGGCTGCCAAACCTCTAGCGAACAGCGGCGCCGGTGTTTGGTCGATGCGACGTGCCACACTTGCGGCGCGGTGACCTGTGGCACGCGTTTAAACGTGAACCAAACAGGGCCTAAATCCATGATTCTTGTAGCTTCTGCACAACCACAAAAGGAGTGAGAGACCACGTCAATATACTGCCTCTGTTCCTAAATATCTGTCGTTTGCGCTTCTCAAGAAACAACTTTGACTGAATATATATTAAAAATATTAATATTTATGGTATACAATTAGTATAGTTGAAAAGGTCTTTGAATCTAGTTTTTTAATAAATTTATTTGGAGATACAAATATTGCACGTATTTTTTATAAATCGAGTTAAACTTGTGACATATACATCAGCAGCGACAGATAATAAGGGACAAAGGGAGTATATCCGATCACTCATTTGTGGGTGTAGAGCATATGGCGGCAACGAAAAGCACGGCCACCAGATAAAAATTATGTGCTGTGTGCAGTTGTGCACATCATCCGGCATGCTGCGTTCGTTTATGCCCCATCGGTCGCTGCCATGCATCGGCAGACGACGGCAGGCACTGGCACAGCTCAGTGCCCACAGCCCACTGGCCATTGGCCACTGCGCAGTGCGCACTGCCCAGCCACCGAGCCGAAATAGTGAACAGTACTATCTCATCGATCTCGAGGAATCCTGCAGTCTTGCCCAAAAAATGCATGGTCACCACGCCAGGGCTATGTCGAAAATGGCAGATTTCGACCTCTGTCTGCTGGGGACATAGTAAATTTCTTCAGAGATCAGAAGTTCAGAACACTGCGCTTGGACCAGCAGCTCATAAACTCAACTCAGCCATACCATGACTTCATTCATTCTTGAATGGATCGACAAGTGTATGGTTTGGCTCCCGGCCTGAGACTGAGAGGAAGCGCCGGCGGCCGGCGCTCTCTCCTCGCCGCCGAACGCCATGCGCGCATCATGCAGCGGGGGGCATGCAGATTTGGTGCAGTATTTTCCTTGCACCATCCAGGCCCAGCCCAGCAAAATGCGTGGAGGTATCCTTTGGCGGGCCGGCATCATGGAACGAGATGGGCCGTACATTGTAGAGGCCCGCTTGGAAAATGTTCATTCAGTCTCTCTCAGCTTTTGCCAAAATCCGATTTGTCTCTTCACATCGAAAAACCTTCTTTCCCTACTTGAAAAAATTCAGGAAACAACCTATCTCCAAAACTAAACCATTAACATTGATCATTTTGTAGAGACGGACGAGCTACCAACCTCTCGAAATGGAAAACAACATCCTGTGTAAATAGTTATGGTAGTGCTTTTACCTCCTCAAACTAATGAAACATTCCTTTTTTTTTTGGTGACAACGAAACCATTCCAATTTGCTCCGTGAAAGTGGCTCGGTCCAACATGACACCATATCAACAATGTTATGTGGCATCACGTCAGCATCAATGAAGATATATCGGGCTGTATTGATAGCTCGGAAGGTTAAAATAGTCTTTATCATAGAAGGTTATACAAATTATTTTCCAAAAACACCATCCAAATATTTTTTTCCTAAAAAAGTTATGCAATTAAAAATCCTAAAATCTTATTTAATCTTATAAAAACTATTGAATATTTGCTTTAGCTCAGAAAAATATTAAAACCAGTTTTAGATTTAAGTCATTCTCTATATTGTGGTTCCAAGCTTGAATATTTGAATATTATATGATCTCCTTTTGGTGCTTATTATTTGTTAGTAGTTGCTCTTGTTATCTTTTATAGGTAGTCTATATATTGGCGACCCAGATTAACGTGTTTTCCTTGTGTTTTACTTTGTAGCAATTTTTAATTAGCCTATTCAATCCACCTCTAACATCCAAAGATCCCTTTTAAAACCCTTCTCTGATACATGCCACGTCCCTGGTTTTGAGAACCAAAACCAGCAGACCCTCATGCACACCTTGTTAGGTGTGACTAACAGATGTTGATGCGTGTCTGACCTCTGCCAAGCTCTGAAGCCTTCGCCTTCCTTCTTGACTTAACCGATGCCATCTCCATCACTAGTGTCATCTTCATCATCCTTGTACTCTAGCGATGTAGATGTGTGTCCGGTCTCCTTCAAGTACCATGACACCATCGTCCTCCTCCTTGGTCCACGCCGTCTTCATCACCCGTGCATTCTTGCTTTTCGTGTGCCCAATCAGAGGCGGAACCAGGGGGCTAGCAGGGGCCGTGGCCCTCCCAAGCACAGTAAATTTATTTAAATACCTATATAAATATTTGTATTTATAGCATAAAAATATTAATTTCACCCTTTTTAACTAAAATATGATGATTTTGGTTAGAAATAGTGTAGATTTTTTTGAAAATTTGTTGAAACATATAATTATGTATATTTTATCACACTAAAAAATACGATCACATTTGTCCGGCCCCCCTTAATCAAAATCGTTGGTTCCGCCTCTGTGCCCAATTTGACCAGCACATGATACGTTCTCTGGCCAATGGTCCCTCGGTCCAAGCCTTTTCGTTCGCTCTTCGCTGCTCCTAATCCATCTATCACGCACAGATTCGCTTGACCTTCTTCATCACCATTGAGCGTCTTGGCGCACCCAACACCGCTGCACACTCTCAAGGCAAGAGACATGTTGCAGGCACAACACACTCAACGCAACACAACATGACACCTCCTGTTAGCCATTAGCATAATCAAGCACATATCAATTAAGAACTAAACTAGAAAAGCCTAAAACATCTGTCCATCATTCATCACACATGGATGACATCAAGACACTTCTCAACCTTGGTCTCTCGGGACAATCAGAGGCCGATCGCAGGCCACCGATGAAGTGGATGTAGGGCAAGGGTGGCAGAGGAATATGAGAAAATCTCAATAGAATTAATGGTTGTTATGGGGCAACCGTGGTTGATCACCTGTTGTGGATTCATGACATGTTTCTATGTGTAGACATCTAACGTAATATATCTTTATAAATTTAGAACAACCAGATGAAAAAAGAACTATTGCATAGATTTCGGAGGATTACGGCTCCTTTTAGGGGTGCTGTAAAGAATGAGCAGATGTATGCCGTCGGGTCATGGCCAAAAGATCTACCAAAGAATGCGATTGTTGAGAGGACAGACCCTATCATTTATCGACTGTACTTTTGTGCGCCAGTCACCTGATGAAAGACTGCAGTCTGCTGATACGTTACACACCAAGACACCACGGCCTGCTGATCGTTGAGGCCGGTTATTATTCGATTATTTTGCACACGAATAGCAGCATCATGAGCAGATTAAAGCATTTGACTATGTAGCTAGATATAGTATATTAAGATATACAGATCAACACACGGACGTTGATTAATTGTTGATCCACTGATTGAGCGCGTAGTAGGCTAGTAGCTTGCATTGCTACTGCTAGGCGCTCATCTCGTCCTGCTGCAGGACGTGGAGCAGCGCGGCGCGGAGGCAGCCTTCGTCCTGCAGCGTGGCGGGCACGTCGACCACGGCGTCCTGCACCGTGGCTGAGCCTCCCACGCGACTCACGCACGCATTCTGCACGGGCAGGTCCAGCGACCGCAGCGCGCCCATGAGGAGCGCGGGGGCGTGGCGTGTCGACGCCGTCGTCAGGCGCACCGCCGCCCCATGGCGCCCGACCATCCGCACCTCCAGCTTCTCTTCGAGGCCCAGCTTCCTTGCCGCGACCTGCTGCTTGGCCTCGGCCTCCAGCTGCTCCACGCGACCGCGCAGCTCGGCGATGTAGGCGAAGGCGTCGGCGAGCAGGGACGCCTTGTCCATCCGGGACACTGTGGGCACCGCGGCCCGGAGGTCACAGAACCGGCGGTTGAGCTTCTCCCGCCGCTGCCGCTCGGCCTCCACGTGGCTGATTCCGGGGTTGTCGGACCGGGGCCCGGGCTTCCTGCCCCGGCTCCTCGCCGTGCGCTCGGACAGGCCGACCACCGCAGCCGGCGGCGGGTTGCTGGACAGGACGTCGGAGCCCGCCGAGTCATGCGAGCCTCCGGCCACCCACTCAGAGCCATCATGCATGGGCTTATCGAGTGCTTCTTCGCCCAGTAGCCATTTCTCGGGCTCCCCGCAGGACACGAACTCGAGGACTGAGTGGTGGCCTGCCGCCGTGGAGAAGAAGGACGGCGGGGAGGCAGGGGAGAATAAGGATGCCTGGGAGACGAGCTCATTCATGGCACCCTGACCCTGTTGCATTTGTGATTTTTCGTGTAGCAAGCTTCGCAGAAATGGCAGCTTCAACTATAACCCTAGCCTTGTGTCCTTGAGGTGGTAGCACTCGTAGTAAGACTAGCCCATTTATAGCCAATAATACATTTGCAAATAAGCACCTCTGGTAGCTTCATATCACTTAATTTTCAACAAAATTTCAATCAACTTTGCTAAAATTTTAATATGCAAACGCAAGCTTTTAGTTGGAGGGTTTGCCGTTTAAGTTTTGAAATGGGACCCACATGTTAGTCCTGCCACGTAGAGTAGCTTCATATCACTTTGAATCATTTAAAAAAATTCAGTCAATTTTGTTTAAATTTTAAGATGTATATGTGAGCTTTTAGTTTGAGGATCTGGCTTTTGACGTGGGTCTACATGTAGATCTTGCTACGCTAATTAGCACTAGGCCTGAGCATCTTAGTTGGTTAGGTCAAATTAGAACGGCAAAATGGTCGATTGAGTTCAGAGTTCAGACCTAAAATTTATGCTCAATAGCGTCGGACGAACCGCTTTGGGCTAGGACGGGTTTGGACCTGGGCAAGCCACCTGCTATTTTTCAATACAAAATAAATAAAAGAAATGTTTTTTTGTCTAGAGTTACGTTGACCCGAGCCAATTTTTTCAATGCAAAGACACATCTATCAGGCCCTATCCAATAAGGTTCATGAACCAGGTCAAGTTTGGCAGGCTCGAGGTTAGGCCGAGCTCGATTCTACTCCCTCCGTTCTAAATTATAAGATGGTTTGGTTTTCTAAATTCATAATGTCTGGGAGACGAGCTCATTCATGGCACCTTGCTGCTGCATTTGTGATTTTTCGTATAGCGAGCTTTGCAGAAATAGCAGCTTCAACTATAACCCTTGCCTTGTTCCTTGAGGTGGTAGCACTCGTAGTAGGACTAGCCCATTTATAGCTAATAATACATTTGCATATAAGCACCTCTGGTAGCTTCATATTACTCAATAAATTTGAATTAACTTCGCTAAAATTTTAAGATATCAACGCGAGCTTTTAGTTAGAGGTTTAGTTTTGACAAGGGCCCCACATGTTGATCCTGCCACATAAATTGGCGTACAATAGCGTCATATCACTTTGAATCATAGTAAATGCAAACTTTAGTTCGGGTCTAGCTTTTGATGTGGGGTCCACATGTAGATCTTACTATGCTATTTAGCACTAGACCTGAGCATCTTGCAAGTTAGGTCGAGTCTAGCCGAACCGGCAAAATAGCAGATTGAGTTCAGGTCTAAAACTTATGCCCAATAGTGTCTGACGAACCACTTTGGGCACGGATTGAGTTGAACCCGGGCCTGGGCGAGCCACGTGCTATTTTTCACTAGAAAAATAAATAAAAGAATTTTTTTCAAAATTTTTCTATGCAAAGACACATCTATTCAGCCTTGTCCAATAAGGTTCACGGACAAGGCCAAATTTGGTGGGCTCAGTCAGGTCGGGCTAGCTTTGCTCGATTTTAATTATGATAAAAATAGCTTCATGTCACATCGAATCGTGCCAAATAAATTTTAGTCAATTTCTTTATAATTTTGAGCGTGAGCTTAAGAGTTTAGTTCTAGGATCCAGCTTTGAGGTGAGGTCCATTAGTTGATCTGGTAGTGCTAATTGGCACGCTGTTGTCTTGAATCATCTCCAATAAATTTAATCAATTTTTATAAATTTCAATAAAGTGTAAATGTGCTATTTTAAATCTTGGGTTTGACTTTTGAGGTAGCCCACATATTTTAGCTTACATGTCCATTTTATGTAAACATATGGGTTAGCAAACTGGTTCTACTAATTGATAGGTTAGATTGGGTTGAGTCGAAATAATAAAACTATGGGTTAGGTAAGGTAGTTAATTTGATATGGATTGGGTTAGGTAAGAGGTGAGTTTAACCCATATTGGTAGGCAGGGCTAATTGAAACGTGTGCTTTGCCTCGAAATACAGAGGAGAGATTAGAAATTGAGAGTGTTTGTTTCACCATGGCAATGGGCAATCGCCTTATGGCATAATAAATTAATTTTATGGCTGTAAGGCACAAATGTACATGCCCCGATATCATGCAAATGGGCTCCTTCTATTTGCGCGTTGGTAAGAACACCTTACCTGTGGCTTGAGTGTAAAAGCGTTATCCTTTGCTCTCTGTACTCAAGGCAGTAATCAACCAGAACTACTCAGCACACGTTGAGTACGAACTGATACATATCGACTAGTTATATCAAGGTTAGTACCATTGTCGCTGGCACAATAAGTCCTCAAATAGCTAATTAATCGATGTGATGTCGATTTGAGCAGCTAACCAATTGATGTAAATATATATCCTAGCATAGCAAAAATACATGTACTAATAATAAGCTAGTTCTAGATGGATATGATGAGCCATATATATATATATATATATATATATATATATATATATATATATATATATATATATATATATATATATATATATATATATATATATATATATATATATATATATATATATGCTCTTGTGTGTACGGGCTTAACCATCGCGTACATCATCTCTGTCGTCGTGCTTTGTGCAGTAAAGAGCGCACACCAATTTCTAAAAGTCGACGCACTGTTAAAAGTTCAATACATGTGTGCGTTATACTGTGTCGTGGACGTGGATTCATTTTTGCGAGGGCGGAACTGTTTATATATATGCAATGAATTGCAAAAGCCGTAAAATTAATATAGTGCTCGTTTAATATATAGTATTATAATAATTTGCTTATAATGTTAAAACAATCTAAAACTAGATGACAAACGTCACATTTTTCTACAGTGTTTTTCTAGCCGTGCTTCTTCCTACAACCATCATTTAAATAAACTAAATTTAAAACGCAAAAGGTTGGTAGATCAGCTTGTCATTAGCACTTTTTTCCTCCATTTGTATAGCTTCTCAAGAATGTACCAGACATGGCCGGCCCATTTGGACCCTTAAAATTGAATTCATTCTAGTAATTATAATTTGGGCGCATATTAATTAAGCTACCGTATATGGAACATATTTGTATACTATTGTTAGTCATACAAGGAAGATATTTATATATTGCATTTCTATTGTAGGAAAACGAGTTGAAGAGTGTGTTATAAGTTGAAGAGTAGAAACATAGCATGGTGATCTATAGAATCAATTTTCCATCTTTCACCCTATGAATTTTAGATAGGCTTATATGTGAACTTGGAAAAGTTATGGAATGTCAAATTTCAAGCGAAGTAGCCTTAATTCGTTAAGTAGATTCTAATTTCCCCAAAATGGAAGGATCCAAACGGTGGGCTCCCTCTCGGGCCTCTCCCCCTCTTTCTTCTCCAAATCCGGTGGGCATAGAAGGTGTTCTGAGGGGAAGCAGGCTGGCTAGGCGGTGGGAACGGGGGCGGGTGACTTCGGGTCCTAGCGGCGGTGGAGGCGGCTAGGCCAGCTTGGGCGAGGGTGTCGCAGCCGTTCTCACCGAAGTTGGAGAAGAAAGCAGCGGCAGGAGTGGAGGAGGAGAAGAGGAAGGTCGCCGCGGGTGCGGTAGGGTCTCACGAGAACTCCGCGGTCTTCAACTAGACCCTACCGCACCACGGGGCGGGTGGTGTGTGCTTTAGGACGATAGAGGTGTCGGGAGGACGAAGAAGATGTCTTGGTCAGATGAAGATCACGAGGTCGCCTGAGAGAAATGCAGTTTTCAGGCACTTGTAATATAGCGATTCCCTTTTTTATTTTAGTGGCTATATATAAAATAAGAGTGTAATATAGCGATTCCCTTTTTTATTTTAGTGGATATATAAAATAAGAGTGCCGATATTTCAATGGCCAAAAATGAACTAAAACGAAAAGTAGCTTTAACACACATCGCATTCCCGAGCAAACGTACAAAAATAGCTTCCAGGAGCAAGTTGTAGCTGAAACGAAAGGTAACGGACTAACGGTGGTGGCGCAAGCGCAATCTAGACTCTAGAGAGTCCGGACCCGACCGATTGTGACAAACAAAGTAACGGAAATAAATCTAGCTGCAGGTGAAGATCGGTCGCATTCCATGGGTCGTACGACCAGCGATCTTATCCCAAAAGGGTTTTGCATTGCATCAGAGGTCTGGGGGGTCGACCGATTAGATCCATCTCCGGCTACACCTTGCCTGCCCATAGGCACTCGAGCTGGGAGACGTTGTCGTCGCCATTGCGGCCGTCGCTCTTGCTCTTGGGTGGTGGAGATGAGGCGCTGCCGTGATGCTGCGGCCGCAGGATGAGGTCACGGAGGTGGGGCGGCGGGCGCAGGCCCATCGCGGCGGCGCGCTCCCACCGCCGGAGCCGCGTGACGCCGATGCACGGGCCGTAGGACATGTCCATGTCGAACTGCCGGAGCTCCTCCTCCTCGGCGGTGTACCCGCCGGAATCTGAACATATATATACGTGCATGTATGATATTGATAATACTGTAGGCACTACGTGTATAAGACAACGACGAGAAGGCGACGGCGCGCGGCTGCCGCATCGTACATACCGGCGTCGCCTTGGCACTGTTGCTGCGATTTCCCCTTCTTCGATTTCTGTTTGGGCGTCGACTTGCTGCCTTTCTTCCTCTCCGGATAGATACCCTTCAGTCGACCGCGTGTGGGCGCCATCTGAGCACGTGACCCTGACCTGCTTGATTCTCGTTGCATATATATCCCGTGTCGTGGGCAATGTTGCTGTTGTCTCAAGTCTCGATCTGCTCCGTTCCGCCTCTTTAAGAAGAAATAGAGTCCGTACACTCGCCGACGGCGCCCTTATACACGGCAGTAATTGGTGACGAGAAGGGCCAGCGTCCGGACGTCCGGACGGATGACGTGTTCGGACGCACCTCCCGAGCCTCGCCGAAAATATGGAAATGAGCCGTGTTCATGTCCATCCCGTGCGTGTGGGCGCCATCTGAGCACGTGACCCTGACCTGCTTGATTCTCGTTGCATATATATCCCGTGTCGTGGGCAATGTTGCTGTTGTCTCAAGTCTCGATCTGCTCCGTTCCGCCTCTTCAAGAAGAAATAGAGTCCGTACACTCGTCGACGGCGCCCTTATACACGGCAGTAATTGGTGACAAGAAAGTCCAGCGTCCGGACGTCCGGACGGATGACGTGTTCGGACGCACCTCCTGAGCCTCGCCGAAAATATGGAAATGAGCCGTGTCCATGTCCATCCCGTGACAGCGCGCCCTGCTTACGCCCATCCACGCCCTGTCCGGACGCAGCACTCCCGCCCGCATCGCGCCACGCTTCCGCCCCGCATCCTATCCCGCTCCAGCGCCGCTGAACTCCGCGTGTAGGTCGAGCTCGAACTGCCGCGGCGAGATAAAGGAAAGGGAAGGGAGGGGACGGGAGAGACAAGAGGGCGAGGCGCGTCGCATGAGGTAGGAGCCAAAGCCCTACAGCAGGGCGCTGTCCGCCATCCACCGGCACCATTATAACATGTGCAACATTCAATCTACTTTTGAAACATCCAGATAAAACATTTGCAACATACGTCTGAAAATAAATGAAACATTTAAAACATGCATCTAAAACACTTGCAAAAAAAACTCTAAAAACACTTGCAAATCCATTGCAAAACATATGCGATATTCAGATAAAACACTTGTAACATATGTATGAAACATTTGCAACATCCAAATAAACACACTTGTAACATACATCAGAAAAAACCAGACGAAACATTTGGAACATACGCTTGCAACATACGTGTATAGTCATTGCAACATAATATGCAATATTCCGATCTATTTTTACAACATCCATACAAAACACTTGCTACGTACCTCTGAAACATCTGAAACACTAAAAACATACGCTTGTAACATACGCTTTCAGCGTAACATCTCCTTTACTGCTTGTGAGAATGGAGGCTCGTCGGCACAAGGAGTTCACCGGAGGCAATGGCACCGGCGGTGCTTGTAGGCGGCGGTCCCGCGGCAGCTACACGACGTTGTAGGGAGACAACGGCGGCATGACTAGGAGAGGGTAGCCACGCGCTGCGCTTGGCCGGGCAATACAAAGATGAAGCTGTGCAACGGAGCAACTCCTTGCGGCTGAGAACGAGCTAGTGAGTCGATGTGTGGACCTGTGTAGAGAACCCCAAGCGGCAATCACCGTTTAGATCTGACGACGAGTTTATGCGTCCGATGAAAAACACCGTCCGTATGCCCTATCCTAATCATTTTTATCTAAAATATTTTTAGGCCGCAGCAACTGGCGTAAGAGTATATCTCTACACCTAAAAAGACTCTAACTTCGTCATCTATCCGGTGATACCAAACCCCGCTCCAAAGTCTGCGCCCGATGCGAATAAAACTCCACTTGAAGCTCACGCGTCAACGTCCATCCCGGTTCCAATACGAAGACCGATTCATGTGCCCGCGTTCAATACAAAATTCTCGGAGCTCTAACCTCCGCGTCCGAAGTTCAATTAAAAATAAAAATATTATGACCCTAGTGCAATGCACGGGATAATTACTTTTGCAAAACGATGAATTAATAAAGGAAGTCATCACCGCAGCAACTCCTCTTACCATGGACGGCCCGACAAATGGGCTTGCGGCCCAACTCGATGCGTGCAATATCGTATTAGCGTTTATCGCATGAACACCAGCCCGCATTCATCAAAAGCCTCTAAATGGTACATCGGCTCCAAATCATAGTTTATATAACTTTGTTCTAAGTTGATCTTCTCTAACTTTAACGAAATTTTTAGAAAAAGATATATTAGCATATATACAAGTTCAAAATAATTGTGCTTAACGGTTCACAGATGGTATGCTTAATCGCCAATATTATTTAAAAGTTGAATTTGAGTAGTCCTTCAAAGAATTTGACTTGTGTTGTGTGTATTGGATGATAGCAGAAGAACTAAACATTGTTTTATTAAAAATCAGCAATTATGGGCTTTACTGTTAGTCAAACACAAGGTTCACTTGTAGAGAAGTTCTTCACAAACCAAAGGAACATGTATGGCGGCTCACTTGATTTTTTTTCAGAATTCAGATCATGCAGTAAATAAAATTATAGCAAGACCAAGATGCATTCCAAGCAGCTAGCCAGCAACTAGTGGCCGCAAAGTACAAGTCAACCAATCGCCATACTTTTTTCAGATAATTCCTCGTACCAAATACTTCCTAGATTTCAAATTACGAGATGTTTTGTTTTTTCTAAATACATTAATTTTACTACGTATCTAGGCATAGTGTATATCTAAATGCATAGCAAAAGCTTTTAAAAAGTCAAAAAAATGTTTTGTTTTTTTCTAAATACATTAAGCACAATTAGTACATGATTTGCTCATGTGATACTACAATAAACATTTGCTAATTATGGATTAGTTAAGCTTAATATATTCGTCTCACGAGTTAGACACAGCCTATGCAATTGGTTTTATAGTTAGCTTAGTTTAGTCATCTAATTGACATCAAACATCTAATATGACCTGGATTAAATTTTAGTCTAACGAATCTGGAATATGAGGTTGTCGTGGGTGTTCCAGACTTCCGGTCAATGTTAGTGCACCAAAGGTGAACACGTTTGTGTTTGCCCAATTTGGATAGGTTCACGTTCGCCCACGAGTTTGCCCAAATCAGAGTGGTAGTGGATGGGTCAGCAGTTAGGCCAGTCTCAATGGAGATTTCATGTCATCGTTTTCAACACATCCAGATTTTGGAAACAGTGCAGAAGAGTTTTATAGGGATGAAACTCTCTCTACTCCCATAAAACTCTTATCATCTCTCTCTTCATTAATATGGTGCCACATTAACATAATTAATACCCATAAAACTCTAATAAAATCCCATTGAGACCGGCCTTGCACCACCCAGCTGCCTGCCTGTGTGCCTCGGGTGGCTGGCTCACGAACCAACCAATGGACACAAATCTGTATCGTCGGTTGATGGGCCGATATTCCGGCACCGCAGTTCCTCACAATTAATATCGGTAGTCGTGCAGCCAATAGGACTGGCCTGTTCGGCAAGCTGAGCTGCAGCTGCAGCCGCAGCGGCTAGATCAGGAAAGAGCGTGCCTGCGACCGTGGTGCAGTCGTGCAGCGGCCACAGAGTGCAGTACGGCCGTACTGCGACCCCGCTGACCGGTCTTTTTCAAAATTAATTTACTGTAGATGCATTTCTTTTGGTCAATGAATAAGCCACTTATTAGCGCAGTTAAGTCTTAGAATAGATTTGACAAAATACGAACACCACCAGCATCGGTCTACAACTTTTTTTTCCGTTACACCGTACTCCTCTGTTAAAAAAACTATTCTGGCTTCCCAAAAAGTCAGCAACTTTTAACTTTGACCAAATATATTTAACAAAATATTAATATTTATGGTATATAATTAGTATCATTAGGTAAATCGTTTAATATACTTTCAAAATAAACTTATTTGGAGATATAAATGTTGCACGTATTTTCTACAAACCTAGTCAAAGTTGAGAAAGTTTGACCAGCACGATTTCCATAGCGACTCTATTTTTGAGACGGAGGGAGTATAACACAGACACTAACAATACATGCGCATTCACCCCTATGAACACACGTGCATAAACCCTACCCCTATGAGCATCTTTGAAAATTCGGTCGACAAATTCTCGATATTGACAAAATCACCACAAGCGTCTCGCTGCCGATAGGAACGTCGCCGTGACACTGAAAGCACAACGCGGTTAATAAATCCTGAACAATTCGCTCTTATGAGGAGTCGAACCAAGACCTGAGGTGCTATTGAGGCTCTTCTAACCACTAGGCTAGAGACGACTAGTACAACTTAACCAGGATGGCGTATGGATAGGGTCAGCTGAACTATGCCTCGGTTCAGCCAATCTCTACGCGAGGATTTTAAATTAAATACTCTCTCCGTCCCCAAAATAAGTTCATTTTGGACATGAGTTCATATACCAAGGAGTGATTAATTGTCGTCCATTTGTAGTTTCTCGACATATCTCGTCCAGCTTGATCTGAACATGCTCAGGAACAAGTATAGTCTGTGCCATCCATTTGTAGTTTTTCGACATCAGCGATGTAGATCTCACAATCAAATCTGTCTAGGCCATCCAAAATCATTGCAGTGTAGTCATAGTCCTCATGAATAAGACCACAATGTGCGCAAATGCTAGCGATGCGGCGAGCTAGGCGACAGGCTTCATCGTCATTGATGTCGTGGGTACGGTCATGGCGCCGCGGTAAGGAGTCGGGCACAAACTCCTGCTACACACTGGAGACGAAGTCGACGTCTTACAACATCGTGGAGTCTAGGTTGACGTCCTACGCCCTCTCCTCCGATGTGACCTCCGGTGACATATCTTCCGGCGCGACCGACTCGGGCGCCATGGAGTCAGGCGCGAGCTCCATCTCCTCCATGTCCTTGGGTGTATTGGAGTCAGGCGCGAACTCGATGTCCTTCGGCATCATGTTCTCTGAGGAAGGCATGGCGAGCTTGATGGAGGATGCTGAGGCAACAGGATTTGGAAACGAAGAGGCCAAGCTGTTGTATATGAAGAGGCCGCATTAATGACAGCGCTGGAAGCAAAGTGGCCGCGGGGGGCAAACTCGACTAATCTCATGGTGGACCAGCTAAAATGAATTGCTTTGTGAAAACTCTCAAAACCTTGGAAACAAACTTATTTAAGGGACAGAGGGAGTACACAGTCTCGACGAGAGAACTATTTATCATATTATAAGGAGGTGTTCGGGACTACTCCGCTCCACGTTTTTCAGCTCCACTCCGTGTTTTCTAGCCGAACAGGTTCAGCTCCATGCACTCTGCTCAAGGAAAAAAATGTGGAGTTGTGAGAGCACCTAAAGGGGTGCTCTACAAACACTAGGTTTTCTGTGAAGCTGCTCTACGGTGGAGTTTGTGGAGCAGTCCCAAACACGCTCTAAGTATTATAACGTGAGAATAAAGATTAGGTTACTTCCCTCTCGGCCTAGTTGCTAGAAGAGAATATAATGCAACACTACTATGTACCACCTTTAATATTAACATCTACTAGTTTTGCACATGAAAAATGATGTGTGCTTGTAGATTGAAGTCATGCTTAATTAGTTGCTAGCCACCGCACGCCTCCGTTAGACTCTCTTCGTCCTAAAATAAGTCTACATCTCATCCCAAACTAGTATTAACTTTGACTAGGTTTAAAAAATAGAATCAATAATTGTATCTTTAAATAGGTTTTTAGAACTCCTCCAATATTCCTCTTTCTAAAAATAACACGGGTCTTAAAGCAGCTCAGCCAAATAATTATTTTTTCTCTGAATTATTTTTCTCCTAGGTCCAACATGGGCACGACCCGTCCAAACGTAACCCATGCGGGCTAGGCATGGATGGGCCAGGCCCATGCAGGAATAATTATTTATTGGGTTGTGATGAGAGTCTAACATAGGGGTATGTTAAGTCCCCAGGAAAGAGGAACCCAATCGATGGATCCCCGCGGCTAATCCTATAGATCGCCTAGAGGCTCGGAGGTTATACCCATCGGGTACGCTCGCGCGCATCCTCTGGAAGGAGTCAGGGCAAGGTCATAGGAACCGGTGAAGCACCTGAAGTTTGACGACGAGTACAGAGAAGCCACGTCATCTACCCGTTCGACAAGCACGAGGCCTTGTCAGCCACTCTCTCGATAGGATCACGCAACTAGCGTGACACAACAGGAGAAGGGGCTGCACCAACTCTAGGGGTGAAGGGCACTAGGGCCCACCCATCAACCGTTCCAGGCAGGGGCTCCTTGTAGGCCAAGGAAGCCTCGAGAAGGCTCACCCAGGGGAGGCCACACCACAGCAAGCAGCCCCTGACTCGATCAAGTGTCAGAACGATGGCAGCGATGTCAGGACACGGTTGCGGCACTGTCGAATCCTCCCTACGTGACAAGGCGACGTCTATGCAACATCATAGTAGAGGACTCATGCACCCGGTGCATATGCCATAGACTAGAGCTAAACCAACTTTGTACACCATGCCCTCCTCAGAATACAAGGGGAGACATGACTCCCTATAGAGGGGATAAAACCCCAACTAAGTTAGAGGAGGCCGGATTCTTTCGCACTTCCGAAGGAGGAAGACGAACGTGCCCTAGGATAGCACTGAGCGATCCCCAACTGATTTCTCTCGCATCTCCACCTTTTTGTAACGCTTTGATTGGGCATTCCTAACACGAAGATCACCATACTGCTGGATGTAGGGCTTAGAAGCTCGAACCGGGATAAATCGTTGTGTCCCTTCCGTGTTTTGAGTGTTCAAGCCACCAAAGACCTACACATCGACTTCCGACGAATAACCATGATGCTCGCCGCGGTTACGAACCCGCGACAGGTTTCTTTGAGATCCATACTATTTCTAGAAAGAGTACATAGGTTTATTATGAAAACATATAACACATGATTAATCTAATAATACTTATCTACGATCACAAATATTGGCATTTTTTATATACATTTGGTCAAACTTGAGATTGTTTGGCTTATTGAAATACGAGATAATACTTTTGGACGAAGGGATCGAGTATCCATTATTGCTGATATTTGGTTCGTTACATAGCTTCGGTAGCAACAATGTTTATAGTATTTTTGCCGCAGCTGTGGCGCTGCCATGGTTGTAGTAGTAACGTGGTGGACAACGGCCGGAAACCAGCACACTCTAAGGGCGCGTTTGGCTCCCGCCATAGCCGCACACAGCCTCAGCTATGGCCGTGGCATGGGAACAAAATTGGGTGCAGGCTGTGAAGGCCTACTTAGATGGAAGCCACGTGTCCCAAGAGATCCATCGCACCATCAGAGGTGGTGTGGTTCCTCCTGAGGTTCATGCGTGGTGGACTCCTTAGGATACTAAAAGTAGGAAAATAAAAACTTTACCATGTCTGGCCATACGATGAGATCTCCTGTGACACATCTGAATGGGTCTGCACGAAGACTTGGATGCAGACAGCCTGCATCCAATTTTTTTCCCCTGGCATGAGTATGGTGGACGAATCATCTCTCAGTTGGCGAGCCATGGCAAAAATGAACTAGCGCATGCGGCGGCTGCCAAACCTCTAGCGAACAGTGGCGCCAGTGTTTGGTCGATGCGACGTGCCACACTTGCGGCGCGGTGACCTGTGGCGCGCGTTGAAACACGAACCAAACAGGGTCTAAATCCATGATTCTTGTAGCTTCTGCACAACCACAAAATGAGAGTGAGAGACCACGTCAACATACTGCCTTTGTCCCTAAATATCTGTCGTTTGCACTTCTCAAGAAATAACTTTGACTAAATATATATTAAAAATATTAATATTTATGGTATATAATTAGTATAGTTGAAAAGGTCTTTGAATCTAGTTTTTTAATAAATTTATTTGGAGATACAAATATTGCACGTATTTTCTATAAATCGAGTTAAACTTGTGACACGTACACCAGCAGCGACAGATAATAAAGGACGGAGGGATTATATCCGATCACTCATTTGTGGGTGTAGAGCATATGGCGGCAACGAAAAGCACGGCCACCAGATAAAAATTATGTGCTGTGTGCAGTTGTGCATATCATCCGGCATGCTGCGTTCGTTTATGTCCCATCGGTCGCTGCCATGCATCGGCAGACGACGGGGCTGTTCGGCTAGAATTATAAGCCGGCTGAAAAACACTGTTGACTGTTTTTTATGAGAGAAAAATACTGTTCCGACTTAAAAAAACAAGCCGGATTATAAGCCAGATAAACATGGCCGACGGCAGGCACTGGCACACCTCAGTGCCCACAGCCCACTGGCCATTGGCCACTGCGCAGTGCGCACTGCCCAGCCACGGAGCCCTCGTGATTTCCTTTCCTGAAGTAGTGAACAGTACTATCTCATCGATCTCGAGGAATCCTGCGGTCTTGCCCAAAAAATGCAAGGTCACCACGCCAGGGCTATGTCGAAAATGCCAGATTCCGACCTCTGTCTGCTGGGGACATAGTAAATTTCTTCAGAGATCAGAACACTGCGCTTGGACCAGCAGCTCATAAACTCAACTCAGCCATACCATGACTTCATTAATTCTTGAATGGATCGACAAGTGTATGGTTTGGCTCCCGGCCTGAGACTGAGAGGAAGCGCCGGCGGCCGGCGCTCTCTCCTCGCCGCCGAACGCCTTGCGCGCATCATGCAGCGGGGGGCATGCAGATTTGGTGCAGTATTTTCCTTGCACCATCCAGGCCCAGCCCAGCAAAACGCGTGGAGGTATCCTTTGGCGGGCCGGCTTCATGGAACGAGATGGGCCGTACATTGTAGAGGCCCGCTTGGAAAATGTTCATTCAGTCTCTCTCAGCTTTTGCCAAAATCCGATTTGTCTCTTCACATCGAAAAACCTTCTTTCACTACTTGAAAAAAATTCAGGAAACAACCTACCTCCAAAACTAAACCATTAATACTGATCATTTTGTAGAGACGGACGAGCTACCAACCTCTCGGAATGGAAAACAACATCCTCTGTAAATAGTTTTGGTAGTGCTTTTACCTCCTCAAACTAATGAAACCATTCCATTTTTTTTGGTGACAACGAAACCATTCCAATTTGCTCCGTGAAAGTGGTTCGGTCCGACATGACACCATATCAACAATGTTATGTGGCATCACGTCAGCATCAATGAAGATATATCGGGCTGTATTGATAGCTCGGAAGGTTAAAATAGTCTTTATCATAGAAGGTTATACAAATTATTTTTCAAAAACACCATCCAAATATTTTTTCCTAAAAAAGTTATGCAATTAAAAATCCTAAAATCTTATTTAATCTTATAAAAACTATTGAATATTTGCTTTAGCTCAGAAAAATATTAAAACTGTTTTAGATTTAAGTCATTCTCTATATTGTGGTTCCAAGCTTCAATATTTGAATATTATATGATCTCCTTTTGGTGCTTATTATTTGTTAGTAGTTGCTTTTGTTATCTTTTATAGTTAGTCTATATATTGGCGACCCAGATTAACGTGTTTTCCTTGTGTTTTACTTTGTAGCAATTTTTAATTAGCCTATTCAATCCACCTCTAACATCCAAAGATCCCTTTTAAAACCCTTCTCTGATACATGCCACATCCCTGGTTTTGAGAACCAAAACCAGCAGACCCTCATGCACGCCTTGTTAGGTGTGACTAACTGATGTTGATGCGTGTCTGACCTCTGCCAAGCTCTGAAGCCTTCGCCTTCCTTCTTGACTTAACCGATGCCATCTCCATCACTAGTGTCATCTTCGTCATCCTTGTACTCTAGCGATGTAGATGTGTGTCCGGTCTCCTTCAAGTACCATGACACCATCGTCCTTGTCCTTGGTCCACGCCGTCTTCATCACCCGTGCATTCTTGCTTTTCGTGTGCCCAATCAGAGGCGGAACCAGGGGGGCTAGCAGGGGCCGTGGCCCCCCAAGCACAGTAAATTTATTTAAATACCTATATAAATACTTATATTTATAGCACAAAAAATATTAATTTCACCCCTTTTTTACTAAAATATGATGATTTTGGTTAGAAATAGTGTATATTTTTTTTGAAAATTTGTTGAAACATATAATTATGTATATTTTATCACACTAAAAAATACGATCACATTTGTCCGCCCTCCCTTAATCAAAATCGCCGGTTCCGCCTCTGTGCCCAATTTGACTAGCACATGATACGTTCTCAGGCCAATGGTCCCCCGGTCCAAGCCTTTTCGTTCGCTCTTCACTGCTCCTAATCCATCTATCACGCATAGATTCGCTTGACCTTCTTCATCACCATTGAGCGTCTTGGCGCACCCAACACCGTTGCACACTCTCAAGGCAAGAGACATGTTGCAGGCACAACACACTCAACACAACACAACATGACACCTCCGGTTAGCCATTAGCATAATCAAGCACATATCAATTAAGAACTAAACTAGAAAAGCCTAAAACATCTGTCAATCATTCATCACACATGGTTGACATCAAGACACTTCTCAACCTTGGTCTCTCGGGACAATCAGAGGCCGATCGCAGGCCACCGATGAAGTGGATGTAGGGCAAGGGTGGCAGAGGAATATGAGAAAATCTCAATAGAATTAATGGTTGTTATGGGGCAACCGTGGTCACCTGTTGTGGATTCATGACATGTTTCTATGTGTAGACATCCAACGTAATATATCTGTATAAATTTAGAACAACCAGATGAAAAAAGAACTATTGCATAGATTTAGGAGGATTACGGCTCCTTTTAGGGGTGCTGTAAAGAATGAGCAGATGTATGCCGTCGGGTCATGGCCAAAAGATCTACCAAAGAATGCGATTGTTGAGAGGACAGACCCTATCATTTATCGACTGTATTTTTGTGCGCCAGTCACCTGATGAAAGACTGCAGTCTGCTGATACGTTACACACCAAGACACCACGGCCTGCTGATCGTTGAGGCCGGTTATTATTCGATTATTTTGCACACGAATAGCAGCATCATGAGCAGATTAAAGCATTTGACTATGTAGCTAGATATATATAGTATTAAGATATACAGATCAACACACGGACGTTGATTAATTGTTGATCCACTGATTGAGCGTGTAGTAGGCTATTAGCTTGCATTGCTACTGCTAGGCGCTCATCTCGTCCTGCTGCAGGACGTGGAGCAGCGCGGCGCGGAGGCAGCCTTCGTCCTGCAGCGTGGCGGGCACGTCGACCACGGCGTCCTGCACCGTGGCTGAGCCTCCCACGCGACTCACGCACGCATTCTGCACGGGCAGGTCCAGCGACCGCAGCGCGCCCATGAGGAGCGCGGGGGCGTGGCGTGTCGACGCCGTCGTCAGGCGCACCGCCGCACCATGGCGCCCGACCATCCGCACCTCCAGCTTCTCTTCGAGGCCCAGCTTCCTCGCCGCGACCTGCTGGTTGGCCTCGGCCTCCAGCTGCTCCACGCGACCGCGCAGCTCGGCGTTGTAGGCGGCGGCGTCGGCGAGCAGGGACGCCTTGTCCATCCGGGACACCGTAGGCACCGCGGCCCGGAGGTCACAGAACCGGCGGTTGAGCTTCTCCCGCCGCTGCCGCTCGGCCTCCACGTGGCTGATTCCGGGGTTGTCGGACCGGGGCCCGGGCTTCCTGCCCCGGCTCCTCGCCGTGCGCTCGGACAGGCCGACCACCGCAGCCGCCGGCGGGTTGCTGGACAGGTCGGAGCCCGCCGAGTCATGCGAGCCTCCGGCCACCCACTCAGAGCCATCATGCATGGGCTTATCGAGTGCTTCTTCGGCCAGTAGCCATTGCTCGGGTACCCCACAGGACACGAACTCGAGGACTGAGTGGTGGCCTGCCGCCGTGGAGAAGAAGGACGGCGGGGAGGCAGGGGAGAATAAGGATGCCTGGGAGACGAGCTCATTCATGGCACCCTGACCCTGTTGCATTTGTGATTTTTCGTGTAGCAAGCTTCGCAGAAATGGCAGCTTCAACTATAACCCTAGCCTTGTGTCCTTGAGGTGGTAGCACTCGGAGTAAGACTAGCCCATTTATAGCCAATAATACATTTGCAAATAAGCACCTCTGGTAGCTTCATATTACTCAATAAATTTGAATTAACTTCGCTAAAATTTTAAGATATCAACGCGAGCTTTTAGTTAGAGGTTTAGTTTTGACATAGGGCCCCACATGATCCTGCCACATAAATTGGCGTACAATAGCGTCATATCACTTTGAATCATAGTAAATGCAAACTTTAGTTCGGGTCTAGCTTTTGATGTGGGGTCCACACGTAGATCTTACTATGCTATTTAGCACTAGACCTGAGCATCTTGCAAGTTAGGTCGAGTCGAGCCGAACCAGCAAAATAGCAGATTGATTTCAGGTCTAAAACTTATGCCCAATAGTGTCCGACGAACCACTTTGGGCACGGATTGAGTTGAACCCGGGCCTGGGCGAGCCACGTGCTATTTTTCACTAGAAAAATAAATAAAAGATTTTTTTTGTTTGGGGTTGGTTCGAGTCAAAAATTTTCTATGCAAAGACACATCTATTCAGCCTTGTCCAATAAGGTTCACGGACAAGGCCAAATTTGGTGGGCTCGGTCAGGTCGGGCTAGCTTTGCTCGATTTTAATCTCTGCAACTAAAAAAACTTAAATGTTATCGTCTTAGTTAACAACTAATCGCCCCGCCCCAACGCTAATCACCCCGCCTGCCTTCCCCGCGCAAAACTGACGCCCACGCTCGACTCCCGTCCGTGAAAAAAGAAACTGCTCCCACGTCTCCTCCCTAAATCGCACCGCCACCGGGCGTGTCCAATCGAATGCCGCTCCTCCCTAAATCGTGCACCCTCCTGGCAAAGCGGTTCCACTGGATAAGCCTGCGAACTCGCGGCCGGCGGTGGGAGCGCGTGTGGCCGCTATCTGGCAGCGGGCGCGCGTCGTGGAGGTCCGTTGAGGCAGGGCCTGGACGGGTGCACAAATCAGCGGAGAGGAGGCAGCAAGCCCGGTGGGGGCACGTCCTCCTCGTCCTCAGCGAGCCGCATCTTCTTGAGCGCCAAGATCTGGCACGTCGTCTTCACCCGGGCCTTCTCGCGGGAGCGCGGCCGTGCTAGGATGGGCAACGGCGGCGTAGAGGCGGTGGCACCAGTTGTGGATGGCCTTCCGGCGGCGGCCGACTCGCCCGGTGAAGCATGAGGACGCGAAGGAGGTTTTGGTCCGTCGTCTGTCGCACAGCTTTCCTCGCCATCGGCGCTGCTTTCGCCATGACGACCACGGGGAAGGTGATCCAATGCAGAGGTACTAGCCTGCCACTCCCTGTCTCACTCACGATCTGTCTTTTTTTGGGTTCGAAAGTAATTTTGGGGTCCAAGAATGGATGCTTCACGTATCGTCTTCCTGAATTCTTTGGTGGGGATGTTCTTACTTTCTTTCTTTCTTTTTCTGTAGGAATAATGGCGACCAATCTTTTCCTAATGTGAGATTGGAAGTAGTTAGTCATTCTACTATTTTGCTATATGATCTACGAATGCTGCAATTTGCAATGACCATTTTTTTATTGCTAGACTAGATTATTGGACTAACAGTTCTGTGGGTAATTTTCTTGGACCCCTGCGGCCATGGTGGCATGGGAGGCCAAGTGGCCAACAAGTCGCTGTCCATTGAGGTGGAGGAGGTAGCGCTGCCGCAGGCCATGGAGGTGTGCATCAAGATCCTCTTCACTTCGCTCTTCCACACTGACGTTTACTTCTGGTCGGCCAAGGTATCTACTGATCACTCATCCCATTCTATGGAGATGTTTGACGCAACAACTCGGAGCTGAGTTGCGTGTTATTGGGGACTTCTAATTTCTTTCTCATAGGGCACTCCCGTGTTCCATAGGATATTGGGACATGAGGCTCAAGGGTATGTTATCTTCCCTGCCCCCCTTTATTTTCTTGCATACGTATGTTTGGGTTGAAATTTCATGGTCTCCTGCTTGTATTTGGCGTTACCTTATCATTGGTGATTATTGTTTATTGACATACTAGGTGCTGTAAAAAATATTTTCTGTTGCTTGAGACTGCAATCCGAGCATCCAATGCACAGTATGATGACCCTAATATCTTTGACCGGATAAGGGTAAAGATGATGGATCATGGAGAGGGTGCTTGCGGCTGGGATGTCTTCTATTTGGAGTATGATGCTAGGGTTCCCCTAGACACAGTGTTTATGAAGATGTATCTCAAGGTTTTCAACTTTTTGTAGAAGCTCAAGCGTGTGGATCACTTCCTTATTGGAGTGTGGAAGGCAATGAAGTCTAACTGTATTGTTTCTTTTCTCCATTTTACAAGGAACAAACATCCGAGCTCATTTTGTTTCGGTTCTAATATTCAATGAAATGAATCACTTTCTGCCCAATTCCCAGTATTACTGAGAAGTGGACGATCGACATGCTGGTGATCAGCCCCATGGTGGCAGACATCCCTACCTGACTGAGAAGATTTAGCTATTTAAATTTCACCAAGTTAACTGTTATGCAATGCCCTGTATCTTGCCATCTTGTCCACCAAAATTCCATGCAGGTTACTGATGGTATGCACTCTCAGCAATAAAGTAAGATTAAGTGCAAGTTATTTTGCTCTGCCCTTTGTGCGGTTGATTTAATTACTTCAGATTTGTGGAATTTTCAGCCTACATAACATTCCAGTGGATCCTTCATGCTTCTGGAGGTTTATCCTGATAAATTTTCTCCCTTGCTGCATAATTAGGAGAATTGAATGGAATGCCTTTAGTTTGCCATCTCCTGGATTGGATGCATCTTTTTGTTAGAAAATTGTGTACACTATGAGAAAGATGAAGCAAGACCTACAAGTTAGTATATTAACTTATAAGAAAAGGATAGAAATATAAAACACTTGTTGAATCCCGTAGTGTGCCATGCCTGTGTTGACGTGCAATTCCATACCCATGTGACATTTTGTCTTATAAAAACAATTTGATCGTATGTATTGTCTTGTGATTTTTTTCTGATTTCTGAATACACTGCAAATTCATGTTGGCCATGCATATATTAGTTGCCTTTTCACTAAATTTAGTTTTTTCCTCCAAAGTTAGTTGGCTCACGCTTGTTAGCAAAGTATATCCTAATTTCTGAGTATGCTGCAAACTCATTTGGCCGTGCATATATAAGTCATTTTTTCATCACAATTTAGTTTTTTTCCCAATGTTAGTTGGCTCACTCTTGTTAGCAGAGTATATCCTTTTTCCCCAATGTTAGTTGGATCACTCACTGTTGTGTCCCCGTCGAGCCTCGAACCGTGAGCTGGACTTGAGTTTCACACATAGGAAATTATTATTATGTCTTTGCATAGAGCATGATTTAAATTGGACTGGGCATGACTGATTTGTAGCAACAAGAAAGATATCATGGAAATAATTTTCAAAACAGCTGTTAGCACTTAAATAAATTATCAGCCAGCCAAGAAATAAAGATTTTATTTTTCCTGTTTCCGCTTCTTTGGTTTGTTTGCTGAAATCTATTGGTGAAGCTGTGCAGTTGCAGGCGCGACGCATCGAGGGGAGTTGTGCATTGGTAGGCCCAACGCTTCTCATCTCAAGATACCTGCAGCTTGATCTCACACACGTTCATTCAAATTTTACATACCAGTCCTGTTCCTGTTCCTGGAGATCATGCAAAAAAATCACAAACAACTGGCTAATTGTAACTCTGTTATGTGGGATATAAGGGTGATCTCTCAAACGACAAAAAACCTGACTATAGTGACACCTTGCCATACCCCTGAAAGCATGGTCTTGCATAAATAAATGTTGAACAATCAATTGATACAAATTGTAGCCATGTGTATTTGCAGAATGGTTGTTGACAATATGTGCCATCAGTGTGTAAGTTTTGAAATTCAATAACCTACATAGATGAGATACTCTTTGTGCTCACCTTTTTGTTACCTGCAATTCATAGCATATCTTCAGATTAAAACGTAGTTTCACAACAGCAATGATATGTGGTAATTAATTCCATTGCGTTACAGATTGTAATCATATATCCTTAAGTTCTTGCACTATCTAAAGTATTGTTTTTTTCGTAATAGGACGCCACACATGATATGATCTTTGACCCGTTGCAACGCACGGGCATTTACCTAGTTATGATAAAAATAGCTTCATGTCACATCGAATCGTGCCAAATAAATTTTAGTCAATTTCTTTATAATTTTGAGCGTGAGCTTAAGAGTTTAGTTCTAGGATCCAGCTTTGAGGTGAGGTCCATTAGTTGATCTGGTAGTGCTAATTGGCACGCTGTTGTCTTGAATCATCTCCAATAAATTTAATCAATTTTTATAAATTTCAATAAAGTGTAAATGTGCTATTTTAAATCTTGGGTTTGACTTTTGAGGTAGCCCACATATTTTAGCTTACATGTCCATTTTATGTAAACATATGGGTTAGCAAACTGGTTCTACTAATTCATAGGTTAGATTGGGTTGAGTCGAAATAATAAAACTATGGGTTAGGTAAGGTAGTTAATTTGATATGGATTGGGTTAGGTAAGAGGTTAGTTTAACCCATATTGGTAGGCAGGGCTAATTGAAACGTGTGCTTTGCCTCGAAATACAGAGGAGAGATTAGAAATTGAGAGTGTTTGTTTCACCATGGCAATGGGCAATCGCCTTATGGCATAATAAATTAATTTTATGGCTGTAAGGCACAAATGTACATGCCCCGATATCATGCAAATGGGCTCCTTCTATTTGCGCGTTGGTAAGAACACCTTACCTGTGGCTTGAGTGTAAAAGCGTTATCCTTTGCTCTCTGTACTCAAGGCAGTAATCAACCAGAACTACTCAGCACACGTTGAGTACGAACTGATACATATCGACTAGTTATATCAAGGTTAGTACCATTGTCGCTGGCACAATAAGTCCTCAAATAGCTAATTAATCGATGTGATGTCGATTTGAGCAGCTAACCAATTGATGTAAATATATATCCTAGCATAGCAAAAATACATGTACTAATAATAAGCTAGTTCTAGATGGATATGATGAGCCATATATATATATATATATATATATATATATATATATATATATATATATATATATATATATATATATATATATATATATATATATATATATATATATATATATATATGCTCTTGTGTGTACGGGCTTAACCATGGCGTACATCATCTCTGTCGTCGTGCTTTGTGCAGTAAAGAGCGCACACCAATTTCTAAAAGTCAACGCACTGTTAAAAGTTCAATACATGTGTGCGTTATACTGTGTCGTGGACGTGGATTCATTTTTGCGAGGGCGGAACTGTTTATATATATGCAATGAATTGCAAAAGCCGTAAAATTAATATAGTGCTCGTTTAATATATAGTATTATAATAATTTGCTTATAAGGTTAAAACAATCTAAAACTAGATGACAAACGTCACATTTTTCTACAGTGTTTTCTAGCCGTGCTTCTTCCTACAACCATCATTTAAATAAACTAAATTTAAAACGCAAAAGGTTGGTAGATCAGCTTGTCATTAGCACTTTTTTCCTCCATTTGTATAGCTTCTCAAGAATGTACCAGACATGGCCGTTCCATTTGGACCCTTAAAATTGAATTCATTCTAGTAATTATAATTTGGGTGCATATTAATTAAGCTACCGTATATGGAATATATTTGTATACTATTGTTAGTCATACAAGGAAGATATTTATATATTGCATTTCTATTGTAGGAAAACGAGTTGAAGAGTGTGTTATAAGTTGCAGAGTAGAAACATAGCATGGTGATCTATAGAATCAATTTTCCATCTTCCACCCTATGAATTTGAGATAGGCTTATATGTGAACTTGGAAAAGTTATGGAATGTCAAATTTCAAGCGAAGTAGCCTTAATTCGTTAAGTAGATTCTAATTTCCCCAAAATGGATGGATCCAAACGGTGGCCTCCCTCTCGGGCCTCTCCCCCTCTTTCTTCTCCAAATCCGGTGGGCATAGAAGGTGTTCTGAGGGGAAGCAGGCTGGCTAGGTGGTGGGAACGGGGGCAGGTGACTTCGGGTCCTAGCGGCGGTGGAGGCGGCTAGGCCAGCTTGGGCGAGGGTGTCGCAGCTGTTCTCGCCGAAGTTGGAGAAGAAAGCAGCGGTAGGAGTGGAGGAGGAGAAGAGGAAGGTCGCCGCGGGTGCGGTAGGGTCTCACGAGAACTCCGCGGTCTTCAACTAGACCCTACCGCACCACGGGGCGGGTGGTGTGTGCTTTAGGATGATAGAGGTGTCGGGAGGACGAGGAAGATGTCTTGGTCAGATGAAGATCACGAGGTCGCCTCAGGCACTTGTAATATAGCGATTCCCTTTTTTATTTTAGTGGCTATATATAAAATAAGAGTGTAATATAGCGATTCCCTTTTTTATTTTAGTGGATATATAAAATAAGAGTGCCGATATTTCTATGGTCAAAAATGAACTAAAACGAAAAGTAGCTTTAACACACATCGCATTCCCAAGCAAACGTACAAAAATAGCTTCCAGGAGCAAGTTGTAGCTGAAACGAAAGGTAACGGACTAACGGTGGTGGCGCAAGCGCAATCTAGACTCTAGAGAGTCCGGACCCGACCGATTGTGACAAACAAAGTAACGGAAATAAATCTAGCTGCAGGTGAAGATCGGTCGCATTCCATGGGTCGTACGACCAGCGATCTTATCCCAAAAGGGTTTTGCATTGCATCAGAGGTCTGGGGGGTCGACCGATTAGATCCATCTCCGGCTACACCTTGCCTGCCCATAGGCACTCGAGCTGGGAGACGTTGTCGTCGCCATTGCGGCCGTCGCTCTTGCTCTTGGGTGGTGGAGATGAGGCGCTGCCGTGATGCTGCGGCCGCAGGATGAGGTCACGGAGGTGCGGCGGCGGGCGCAGGCCCATCGCGGCGGCGCGCTCCCACCGCCGGAGCCGCGTGACGCCGATGCACGGGCCGTAGGACATGTCCATGTCGAACTGCCGGAGCTCCTCCTCCTCGGCGGTGTACCCGCCGGAATCTGAACATATATATACATGCATGTTTGATATTGATAATACCGTAGGCACTACGTGTATAAGACAACGACGAGAAGGCGACGGCGCGCGGCTGCCGCATCGTACATACCGGCGTCGCCTTGGCACTGTTGCTGCGATTTCCCCTTCTTCGATTTCTGTTTGGGCGTCGACTTGCTGCCTTTCTTCCTCTCCGGATAGATACCCTTCAGTCGACCGCGTGTGGGCGCCATCTGAGCACGTGACCCTGACCTGCTTGATTCTCGTTGCATATATATCCCGTGTCATGGGCAATGTTGCTGTTGTCTCAAGTCTCGATCTGCTCCGTTCCGCCTCTTTAAGAAGAAATAGAGTCCGTACACTCGCCGACGGCGTCCTTATACACGGCAGTAATTGGTGACAAGAAGGGCCAGCGTCCGGACGTCCGGACGGATGACGCGTTCGGACGCACTTCCCGAGCCTCGCCGAAAATATGGAAATGAGCCGTGTCCATGTCCATCCCGTGACAGCGCGCCCTGCTTGCGCCCATCCACGCCCTGTCCGGACGCAGCACTCCTACCCGCATCGCGCCACGCTTCCGCCCCGCATCCTATCCCGCTCCAGCACCGCTGAACTCCGCGTCTTGGTCGAGCTCGAACTGCCGCGGCGAGATGAAGGAAAGGGAAGGGAGGGGACGGGAGAGACAAGAGGGCGAGGCGCGTCGCATGAGGTAGGAGCCAAAGCCCTACAGCAGGGCGCTGTCCGCCATCCACTGGCACTATTATAACATGTGCAACATTCAATCTACTTTTGAAACATTCAGATGAAACATTTGCAACATACGTCTGAAAATAAATGAAACATTTAAAACATGCATCTAAAACACTTGCAAAAAAACTCTAAAAACACTTGCAAATCCATTGCAAAACATATGCAATATTCAGATAAAACACTTGTAACATATGTATAAAATATTTGCAACATCCAAATAAACACATTTGCAACATACATCAGAAAAAAACCAGATGAAACATTTGGAACATACGCTTGCAACATACGTGTATAGTCATTGCAACATAATATGCAATCTTCCGATCTACTTTTACAACATCCATACAAAACACTTGCAACGTACCTCTGAAACATCTGAAACACTTAAAACATACGCTTGTAACGTACGCTTTCAGCGTAACATCTCCTTTGCTGCTTGTGAGAATGGAGGCTCGTCGGCATGAGGAGTTCACCGGAGGCAACGGCACCGGCGGTGCTTGTAGGCGGCGGGCCCGCGGCAGCTACATGACGTTGTAGGGAGGCAACGGCGGCACGACTAGGAGAGGGTAGCCACGCGCCGCGCTTGGCAGGGCCAGCGGCCGAGCGCTGTGCCTCGGAGGTGCAGGCGGAGGCGACAATGCAAAGATGAAGCAGCGCAACGGAGCAACTCCTTGCGGCTGAGAACGAGCTAGTGAGTCGATGTGTGGATCTGTGTAGAGAACCCCAAGCGGCAATCACCGTTTAGATCTGACGACGAGTTTATGCATCCGATGAAAAGCACCGTCCGTATGCCCTATCCTAATTATGCAACTGGCGTAAGAGTATATCTCTACACCTAAAAAGACTCTAACTTCGTCATCTATCCGGTGTACCAAATCTTGATCCCCGCTCCAGAGTCTGCGCCCGATGCGAATAAAACTCCACTAAGCTCACGCGTCAACCTCCATCCCGGTTCCAATACGAAGACCGATTCATATGCCTGCGTTCAATACAAAATTCTCGGAGCTCTAACGTCCGCGTCCGAAGTTCAATTAAAAATATTATGACCTAGTGCAATGCACGGGATAATTACTTTTGCAAAACGATGAATTAATAAAGGAAGTCATCACCGCAGCAACTCCTCTTACCATGGACGGCCCGACAAATGGGCTTGCGGCCCAACTCGATGCGTGCAATATCGTATTAGCGTTTATCACATGAACACCAGCCCGCATTCATCAAAAGCCTCTAAATGGTACATCAGCTCCAAATCATAGTTTATATAACTTTGTTCTAAGTTGATCTTCTCTAACTTTAACGAAATTTTTAGAAAAAGATATATTAGCATATATACAAGTTCAAAATAATTGTGCTTAACGGTTCACAGACGGTATGCTTAATCGCCAATATTATTTAAAAGTTGAATTTGAGTAGTCCTTCAAAGAATTGGACTTGTGTTGTGTGTATTGGATGATAGCAGAAGAACTAAACACTGTTTTATTAAAAATCAGCAATTATGGGCTTTACTGTTAGTCAAACACAAGGTTCACTTGTAGAGAAGTTCTTCACAAACCAAAGGAACATGTATGGCGGCTCACTTGATTTTTTTTCAGAATTCAGATCATGCAGTAAATAAAATTATAGCAAGACCAAGATGCATTCCAAGCAGCTAGCCAGCAACTAGTGGCCGCAAAGTACAATTCAACCAATCGCCATACTTTTTTCAGATAATTCCTCATACCAAATACTCCCTAGATTTCAAATTACGAGATGTTTTGTTTTTTCTAAATACATTAATTTTACTATGTATCATAGGGTATATCTAAATGCATAGTAAAAGCTTTAAAAAAAGTCAAAAAATGTTTTGTTTTTTCTAAATACATTAAGCACAATTAGTACATGATTTGCTCATGTGATACTACAATAAACATTTGCTAATTATGGATTAGTTAAGCTTAATATATTCGTCTCACGAGTTAGACACAGCCTATGCAATTGGTTTTATAGTTAGCTTAGTTTAGTCATCTAATTGACATCAAACATCTAATATGACCTGGATTAAATTTTAGTCTAACGAATCTGGAATATGAGGTCGTGGTGGGTGTTCCAGACTTCCGGTCAATGTTAGTGAACCAAAAGGTGAACACGTTTGTGTTTGCCCAATTTGGACAGGTTCACGTTCGCCCACGAGTTTGCCCAAATCAGAGTGGGAGTGGATGGGTCAGCAGTTAGGCCAGTCTCAACGGAGATTTCATGTCACTGTTTTCAACACATCCAGATTTTGGAAACAGTGCAGAAGAGTTTTATAGGGATGAAACTTTCTCTACTCTTATAAAACTCTTATCATCTCTCTCTTTATTAATATGGTGTCACATCAGCATAATTAATACTATTAAAACTCTGATAAAACCCCATTAAAACTGCCCTTGCACCACCCAGCTGCCTGCCTGTGTGCCTCGGGTGGCTGGCTCACGAACCAACCAATGGACACAATTAATATCGGTTGATGGGCCGATATTCCGACACGGCAGTTCCTCACAATTAATATCGGTAGTCGTGCAGCCAATAGGACTGGCCTGTTCGGCAAGCTGAGCTGCAACTGCAGACGCAGCGGCCAGATCAGGAAAGAGCGTGCTTGCGACCGTGGTGCAGTCGTGCAGCGGCCGCAGAGTGAAGATACGGCCGTACTGCGACCCCGCTGACCGGTCTTTTTCAAAATTAATTACTGTAGATGCATTTCTTTGGTCAATGAATAAGCCACTTATTAGCGCAGTTAAGTCTTAGAATAGATTTGACAAAATACGAACACCACCAGCATCGGTCTACAACTTTTTTTCCGTTACACCGTACTCCCTCTGTCAAAAAAAATCATTCTCACTTCCAAAAAGTCAGCAACTTTTAATTTTGACCAAATATATTTAATAAAATATTAATATTTATGGTATATAATTAATATCATCAGGTATATACTTTCATAATAAACTTATTTGGAGATATAAATGTTGCACGTATTTTCAACAAACCTAGTCAAAGTTGAGAAAGTTTGACCAGCACGATTCCCATAGCGACTCTATTTTTGAGACGGAGGGAGTATAACGCAGACACTAACAATACATGCACATTCACCTCTATGAACACACGTGCATAAACCCTACCCCTATGAGCATCTTTGAAAATTCGGTCGACAAATCTTGGATATTGATAAAGTCACCAGAAGCGTCTCGCTGCCGACAGAAACGTCGCCGTACCACTGAAAGCACAACGCGGTTAATAAATCCTGAACAATTCGCTCTCATGGGGAGTCGAACCAAGACCTGAGGTGTTATTGAGGCTCTTCTAACCACTAGGCTACAGACGACTAGTACAACTTAACCAGGATGGCGTATGGATAGGGTCAGCTGAACTATGCCTCAGTTCAGCCAATCTCTACGCGAGGATTTTAAATTAAATACTCTCTCCGTCCCCAAAATAAGTTCATTTTGGACATGAGTTCATATACCAAGGAGTGATTACTTGTCGTCCATTTGTAGTTTTTCGACATATCTCGTCCAGCTTGATCTGAACATGCTCAGGAACAAGTATAGTCTGTGCCATCCATTTGTAGTTTTTCGACATCAAGGATGTAGATCTCACAATCAAATCTGCCTAGGCCATCCAAAATCATTGTAGTGTAGTCATAGTCCTCATGAATAAGACCACAATGTGCGCACATGCTAGCGATGCGGCGAGCTAGGCGACAGGCTTCATCGTCATCGATGTCGTGGATACGGTCATGGCGCAGCGGTAAGGGGTCGGGCACAAACTCCTGCAACACGCTAGAGAAGAAGTCGACGTCTTACAACATCATGGAGTCTAGGTCGACGTCCTGCGCCCTCTCCTCCGATGTGACCTCCGGTGCCATATCTTTCGGCGCGACCGACTCTGACGCCATGGAGTCAGGCGCGAGCTCCATCTCCTCCATGTCCTTGGGTGTATTGGAGTCAGGCGCGAACTCAATGTCCTTCGGCGTCATGTTCTCTGAGGAAGGCATGGCGAGCTTGATGGAGGATGCTGAGGCGACGGGATTTGGAAACGAAGAGGCCAAGCTGCTGTATATGAAGAGGCCGCATTAATGACAGCGCTGGAAGCAAAGTGGCCGCCGGGGCAAACTCGACTAATCTCACAGTGGACCAGCTAAAATGAATTGCTTTGTGAAAACTCTCAAAACCTTGGAAACAAACTTATTTAAGGGACGGAGGGAGTACACAGTCTCGATGAGAGAACTATTTATCATATTATAAGGAGGTGTTCGGGACTGCTCTACTCCACGTTTTTCAGCTCCACTCCGTGTTTTCTAGCCGAACAGGTTCAGCTCCATGCACTCTGCTTGAGAAAAAAAGGTGGAGTTGTGAGTGCACCTAAAGGGGTGCTCCACAAACTCTAGGTTTTCTGTGAAGCTGCTCTATGGTGGAGTTTGTGGAGCAGTCCCAAACACGCTCTAAGTATTATAGCGTGAGAATAAAGATTAGGTTACTTCCCTCTCGTCCTAGTTGCTAGAAGAGAATATAATGCAACACTACTATGTACCACCTTTAATATTAACATCTACTAGTTTTGCACATGAAAAATGATGTGTGCTTGTAGATTGAAGTCATGCTTAATTAGTTGCTGGCCACCGCACGCCTCCGTTATACTCTCTTCGTCCTAAAATAAGTCTACATCTCATCCCAAACTAGTATTAATTTTGACTAGGTTTTAAAAAATAGAACAAATAATTGTATCTTTAAATAGGTTTATATAACTCCTCCAATATTCCTCTTTCTAAAAATAACATGGGTCTTAAAGCAGCTCAGCCAAATAATTATTTTTTCTCTGAATTATTTTTCTCCTAGGTCCTAACATGGGCACGACCCATCCAAACGTAACCCATGCGGGCTAGGCATGGATGGGCCAGGCCCATGTAGGAATAATTATTTATTGGGTTGTGATGAGAGTCTAACATAGGGGTATGTTAAGTCCCCGGGAAAGAGGAACCCAATCGATGGATCCCCGCGGCTAATCCTATATATCGCCTGGAGGCTCGGGGGTTATACCCATCGGGTACGCTCGCGCGCATCCTCTGGAAGGAGTCAAGGCAAGGTCATAGGAACCGGTCAAGCACCTGAAGTTTGACGACGAGTACGGAGAAGCCACGTCGTCTACCCGTTCGACAAGCACGAGGCCTTGTCAGCCACTCTCTCGATAGGGTCACGCAACTAGTGTGACACAACAGGAGAAGGGGCTGCACCAACTCTAGGGGTGAAGGGCTCTAGGGCCCACCCATCAACGGCTCCAGGCAAGGGCTCCTTGTAGGCCAAGGAAGCCTCGAGAAGGCTCACCCAGGGGAGGCCACACCACAGCAAGCAGCCCTTAACGATCAAGTGTCAGAACAGTGGCATCGATGTCAGGACGTGGTTGCGGCACTGTCGAATCCTCCCTACGCGACAAGGCGACGTCTATGCAACATCGTAGTAGAGGACTCATGCACCCGGTGCATATGCCGTAGACTAGAGCTAAACCAACTTTGTACACCATGCCCTCCTCAGAATACAAGGGGAGGCATGACTCCCTATAGAGGGGATAAAACCCCAACTCAGTTAGAGGAGGCCGGATTCTTTCTCACTTCCGAAGGAGGAAGACGAACGAGCTCTAGGATAGCACCGAGCGATCCCCAACTGATTTCTCTCGCATCTCCACCATTTTGTAACACTCTGATTGGCCATTCCTAATACAAAGATCACCATAGTGCTGGATGTAGGGCTTAGAAGCTCGAACCAGGATAAATCGTTGTGCCCCTTCCGTGTTTTGAGTGTTCAAGCCACCGAAGACCCACACATCGACTTCCGACGGATAACCATGATGCTCGCCGCAGTTACGAACCTGCGACAGGTTGCTTTGAGATCCATACTATTTCTAGAAAGAGTACATAGGTTTATTATGAAAATATATAACACATGATTACTCTAATAATACTTATCTACGATCACAAATATTGGCATTTTTTTATATATATATTTGGTTAAACTTGAGATTGTTTGGCTTGTTGAAATACGAGATAATACTTTTGGATGAAGGGATCGAGTATCCATTATTGCTGATATTTGGTTCTCGTTACATAGCTTCGGTAGCAACAATGTTTACAGTATTTTTGCCGCAGCTGTGGCGCTGCCATGGTTGTAGTAGTAACGTGGTGGACAACGGCCGGAAACCAGCACACTCTAAGGCGCGTTTGGCTGCCGCCATAGCCGCACACAGCCTCAGCTATGGCCGTGGCATGGGTACAAAATTAGGTGCAGGCTGTGAAGGCCTACTTAGATGGAAGCCACGTGTCGCAAGAGATCCATCGCACCATCAGAGGTGGTGCGGCTCCTCCTGCGGTTCATGCGTGCTCGACTCCTCAGGATACTAAAAGTAGGAAAATGAAAATTTTACCATGCCTGACCATACGATGAGATCTCCTGTGACACGTGACTTCCATCCGAGTGAGTCTGCATGGAGACTTAGATGCTGACAGCCTGCATCTAATTTTTTTTTCCTGGCATGAGTATGGTGGACGAATCGTCTCTCAGACAGTTGGCGAGCCACAGCAAAAAAATGAACTAGCACATGTGGCGGCTGCCAAACCTCTAGCGAACAGCGGCGCCGGTGTTTGGCCGATGCGACATGCCACACTTGCGGCGCGGTGGCGCGTTGAAACATGAACCAAACAGAGCCCAAAATCTACGATTCTTTTAGCTTCTGCACAGCCACAAAAGGAGAGTGAGAGACCACATCAATATACTCCATCCGTCCCTAAATATCTATCGTTTGTGCTTCTCAAGAAATAACTTTGACTAAATATATATTAAAAAAAATTAATATTTATGGTACATAATTAGTATAGTTGAAAAAGTCTTTGAATTTAGTTTTTTAATAAATTTATTTGGAGATACAAATATTACACGTATTTTCTATAAATTAACTCAAACTTATGGCACATACACCCGCAGCAGACAAATAATAAGGGACGGACGAAGTGTCCAATCACTCTTTTATGGGTGTAGAGCATATGGCGGCAACGAAAAGCACGGCCACCAGATTAAAAATAATGTGCTGTGTGCACATCATCCGGCATGCTGCGTTCGTTTATGCCCCATCGGTCGCTGCCATGCATCGGCAGACGACGGCAGGCACTGGCACACCTCAGTGCCCACAGCGGCACAGCCCACTGGCCATTGGCCACTGCGCAGTGGGCACTGCCCAGCCACCGAGCCCTCGTGATTTCGGCCTTGTTTAGTCCGTGAAAAAAGTTAAATTTTTTTAACTATAACATTTTTATTATAATATTTTTATTTGTATTTGATAATTAGTGTTTAATTATAGATTAACTATGTTTAAAAGATTTGTCTCGTGATTTATAACTAAATTATACAATTAATTATTTTTTTATCTATATTTAATACTTTATGTATGCGTGTAAAAGTTGATGTGACGAAGAGAGTGAAAAAATTTCAACTTTAGCCTTTGATTTGAACAAGGCCTTCCTGCGGTCTTGCCCCAAAAAAAAATGGCAGATTTCGACCTCTGTCTGCTGGGGACAGAACACTGCGCTTGGACCAGCAGCTCATAAACTCAACTTTTTTCACTGCGCTTGGACCTCTGTCTGCGCTTGGACCAGCAGCTCATAAACTCAACTTTAATGGATCGACAAGTGTAGGGTCTAGGGTGGGGCACCCGGCCTGAGACTGAAAGGAAGCGCCGGCGGCCGGTGCTCTCTCCTCGCCTCCGAACGCCATGCGCGCATCATGCAGCGGGGCATGCAGATTTGGTGCAGTATCCAGGCCCAGCCCAGCAAAACGCGGGCCGGCATCATGGAACGAGATGGGCCGTACATTGTAGAGGCCCGCTTGGAAAATGTTCATTCAGTCTCTCTCAGCTTTTGCCAAAATCCGATTTGTCTCTTCACATCGAAAAACCTTCTTTCACTACTTGAAAAAATTCAGGAAACAACCTACCTCCAAAACTAAACCATTAATACTGATCATTTTGTAGAGACGGACGAGCTACCAACCTCTCGGAATGGAAAACAACATCCTCTGTAAATAGTTTTGGTAGTGCTTTTACCTCCTCAAACTAATGAAACCATTCCATTTTTTTTTGGTGACAACGAAACCATTCCAATTTGCTCCGTGAAAGTGGCTCGGTCCAACATGACACCATATCAACAATGTTATGTGGCATCACGTCAGCATCAATGAAGACATATCGGGCTGTATTGATAGCTCGGAAGGTTAAAATAGTCTTTATCATAGAAGGTTATACAAATTATTTTTCAAAAACACCATCCAAATATTTTTTCCTAAAAAAGTTATGCAATTAAAAATCCTAAAATCTTATTTAATCTTATAAAAACTATTGAATATTTGCTTTAGCTCAAAAAAATATTAAAACCAGTTTTAGATTTAAGTCATTCTCTATATTGTGGTTCCAAGCTTGAATATTTGAATATTATATGATCTCCTTTTGGTGCTTATTATTTGTTAGTAGTTGTTCTTGTTATCTTTTATAGTTAGTCTATATATTGGCGACCCAGGTTAACGTGTTTTCCTTGTGTTTTACTTTGTAGCAATTTTTAATTAGCCTATTCAATCCACCTCTAACATCCAAAGATCCCTTTTAAAACCCTTCTCTGATACATGCCACGTCCCTGGTTTTGAGAACCAAAACCAGCAGACCCTCATGCACACCTTGTTAGGTGTGACTAACGGATGTTGATGCGTGTCTGACCTCTGCCAAGCTCTGAAGCCTTCGCCTTCCTTCTTGACTTAACCGATGCCATCTCCATCACTAGTGTCATCTTCATCATCCTTGTACTCTAGCGATGTAGATGTGTCCTTCAAGTACCATGACACCATCGTCCTCCTCCTTGGTCCACGCCGTCTTCATCACCCGTGCATTCTTGCTTTTCGTGTGCCCAATCAGAGGCGGAACCAGGGGGCTACAGGGGCCGTGGCCCCTCCAAGCACAGTAAATTTATTTAAATACCTATATAAATATTTGTATTTATAGCACAAAAAATATTAATTTCACCCTTTTTTACTAAAATATGATGATTTTGGTTAGAAATAGTGTAGATTTTTTTGAAAATTTGTTGAAACATATAATTATGTATATTTTATCACACTAAAAAATACGATCACATTTGTCCGGCCCCCCTTAATCAAAATCGCTGGTTCTGCCTCTGTGCCCAATTTGACCAGCACATGATACGTTCTCTGGCCAATGGTCCCTCGGTCCAAGCCTTTTCGTTCGCTCTTCACTGCTCCTAATCCATCTATCACGCACAGATTCGCTTGACCTTCTTCATCACCATTGAGTGTCTTGGCGCACCCAACACCGCTGCACACTCTCAAGGCAAGAGACATGTTGCAGGCACAACACACTCAACGCAACATAACATGACACCTCCTGTTAGCCATTAGCATAATCAAGCACATATCAATTAAGAACTAAACTAGAAAAGCCTAAAACATCTGTCCATCATTCATCACACATGGATGACATCAAGACACTTCTCAACCTTGGTCTCTCGGGACAATCAGAGGCCGATCGCAGGCCACCGATGAAGTGGATGTAGGGCAAGGGTGGCAGAGGAATATGAGAAAATCTCAATAGAATTAATGGTTGTTATGGGGCAACCGTGGTTGATCACCTGTTGTGGATTCATGACATGTTTCTATGTGTAGACATCCAACGTAATATATCTGTATAAATTTAGAACAACCAGATGAAAAAAGAACTATTGCATAGATTTAGGAGGATTACGGCTCCTTTTAGGGGTGCTGTAAAGAATGAGCAGATGTATGCCGTCGGGTCATGGCCAAAAGATCTACCAAAGAATGCGATTGTTGAGAGGACAGACCCTCTCATTTATCGACTGTACTTTTGTGCGCCAGTCACCTGATGAAAGACTGCAATCTGCTGATACGTTACACACCAAGACACCACCGGCCTGCTGATCGTTGAGGCCGGTTATTATTCGATTATTTTGCACACGAATAGCAGCATCATGAGCAGATTAAAGCATTTGACTATGTAGCTAGATATAGTCTGCCCGTTCGCTGGTCTGAAACTTGGCTGAAATTGGCTGGTTTTGTGAGAGAGAAATACTGTAGCGGCTGGTTGATGAATAGTATTTGCTGAGGGGATCAGCCGGCTGGTCTGGATGGACCAGACCAGCGAACACGCCCAGTATTAAGATATACAGATCAACACACGGACGTTGATTAATTGTTGATCCACTGATTGAGCGTGTAGTAGGCTATTAGCTTGCATTGCTACTGCTAGGCGCTCATCTGGTCCTGCTGCAGGACGTGGAGCAGCGCGGCGCGGAGGCAGCCTTCGTCCTGCAGCGTGGCGGGCACGTCGACCACGGCGTCCTGCACCGTGGCTGAGCCTCCCACGCGACTCACGCACGCATTCTGCACGGGCAGGTCCAGCGACCGCAGCGCGCCCATGAGGAGCGCGGGGGCGTGGCGTGTCGACGCCGTCGTCAGGCGCACCGCCGCCCCATGGCGCCCGACCATCCGCACCTCCAGCTTCTCTTCGAGGCCCAGCTTCCTCGCCGCGACCTGCTGCTTTCCCTCGGCCTCCAGCTGCTCCACGCGACCGCGCAGCTCGGCGATGTAGGCGGCGGCGTCGGCGAGCAGGGACGCCTTGTCCATCCGGGACACCGTGGGCACCGCGGCCCGGAGGTCACAGAACCGGCGGTTGAGCTTCTCCCGCCGCTGCCGCTCGGCCTCCACGTGGCTGATTCCGGGGTTGTCGGACCGGGGCCCGGGCTTCCTGCCCCGGCTCCTCGCCGTGCGCTCGGACAGGCCGACCACCGCAGCCGCCGGCGGGTTGCTGGACAGGACGTCGGAGCCCGCCGAGTCATGCGAGCCTCCGGCCACCCACTCAGAGCCATCATGCATGGGCTTATCGAGTGCTTCTTCGCCCAGTAGCCATTGCTCGGGCACCTCGCAGGACACGAACTCGAGGACTGAGTGGTGGCCTGCCGCCGTGGAGAAGAAGGACGGCGGGGAGGCAGGGGAGAATAAGGATGCCTGGGAGACGAGCTCATTCATGGCACCCTGACCCTGTTGCATTTGTGATTTTTCGTGTAGCAAGCTTCGCAGAAATGGCAGCTTCAACTATAACCCTAGCCTTGTGTCCTTGAGGTGGTAGCACTCGGAGTAAGACTAGCCCATTTATAGCCAATAATACATTTGCAAATAAGCACCTCTGGTAGCTTCATATCACTTAATTTTCAACAAAATTTCAATCAACTTTGCTAAAATTTTAATATGCAAACGCAAGTTTTTAGTTGGAGGGTTTGCCGTTTAAGTTTTGAAATGGGACCCACATGTTAGTCCTGCCACGTAGAGTAGCTTCATATCACTTTGAATCATTTAAAAAAATTCAGTCAATTTTGTTTAAATTTTAAGATGTATATGTGAGCTTTTAGTTTGAGGATCTGGCTTTTGACGTGGGTCGTACATGTAGATCTTGCTACGCTAATTAGCACTAGGCCTGAGCATCTTAGTTGGTTAGGTCAAACTAGAACGGCAAAATGGTCGATTGAGTTCAGAGTTCAGACCTAAAATTTATGCTCAATAGCGTCGGACGAACCGCTTTGGGCTAGGACGGGTTTGGACCTGGGTCTGGGCAAGCCACCTGCTATTTTTCAATACAAAATAAATAAAAGAAATGTTTTTTGTCTAGAGTTACGTTGACCCGAGCCAATTTTTTTCAATGCAAAGACACATCTATCAGGCTCTATCCAATAAGGTTCATGAACCAGGTCAAGTTTGGCAGGCTCGGGTACTCCCTCCGTTCCAAATTATAAGACGGTTTGGTTTTCTAAATTCATTATGTCGGGTGCTGATATTAGAGTACCCAAAGAAGGAGAATTGATGGTCATCAACGATCAATTCGCCCGGGCAATTAAAGAACGTGACCACGGTTTCACCCGACCCCTTGGGCACGGGCTCCGCCTCGCCCGACCCCAAGGGAGCGGGCTCTATCTTGCCCGAACCCTTGGGCGCGAGCTCCGCCTCGCCCGATCCTTGGAAGCGCATCCGGCCTCGGGCGGGAACACGAGCCCCTGTGGGGGAGACCACACTATCTCCTACCACTACGGGTGTGACGGCATGGGCCCGTAGCCACACTCCTAACGTGGTGGGGGGAGCGGGCACGCCTCGACGGGACATACCAGGGCACCCACGTCACCTACAACACCGGACATACCAGCACTGTGCTACCAAATCCACATACGGCCCTAGTCAAGGGAGCCTGTTGACCATGTTGTGCACAGGGACAGAATGGGGCGCCACGACCAGCTGATGACGCTCGCCTACAGCGCCAGTGACGAACAAGACCACGAAGTGGAGTTGCCTCTACCATGACCTACAGGACTATCGGGGCCTGCCTATCGGGGAAGAAGAGCGACGTAGCTCTAGGGCTTCCTCCTTCCCTGCTTTTTCTCTTTCTTCTTTTCCTTCCTTCTCTCCTTCTCTCTCGTGTACCCCCGGCCTTTCCGTTGACCTATAAAAGGGAAGGCCGGGCGCCCCATCAGGGGTAGAAGACTTTGAAGCCTTCCCAACGCTCTCAAGTCGTGGGAAAGCAACTCAACCCCATTCGATACACTCACCAGAGACTTGGGATCTCTTCCCTCTCTCTCTCGTTTATAACCCCTACTGCAAACACAAAGCCGGTAACACGAGTAGCATTGCACTGGGCGTAGGGACGTTTTGTCCGAACCAATATAATTCCTTGCGTCCTCCACGCTCACCATCCGAGCCAAATGCACAGATATAAATTTATTTGTCGGTGGTTCGAAACAATGACAGTTAGTGCACCAGGTATGGGCCTTTTGTGTGTTTTGACATCCTCATCAGGCCGTGGATGGCTAGCCACGACATCAGCTGGGTCCCGGGCACACACGTGCGTTTCGAGGACCTAGATTTCTTCGTCACCATGGAGGAGGAGCTGGCGCGGGCTCCCGCCCTCGTCCAACCTCCTCGCTCTGCCAACATTGGCACCGTCATCGAGGCCCTCGAGGAGCCCTAGCTGCGTGCCCTAGAGGTTCATGCCCCTGGGAGCAGCAAGCTCCCCGACTTCGATTACGAGAGGCTAGAGTGTCAGCTCAACATCTTCCTGGGACCCCAGCCGTCCTAGGAGGACTTGCACAGCCTCACTTTTTCTTTTGTCATTGTTATGATGTAGCTTGTCGGAGGAGAACCTCTCTCCCCGGCATACCTCACCCAAAACGCCCCGACGGCGTTTCTTTCGGTCTACGTAATGTTGCGGGGATGATTGGTCACCTCACGGTGTAGCGCATGTGTCTGCCTCCCATGAATGATGAGTTCGTTGGGATGGCGGATTATGTCACGGAGTCCTTCTATGATCTCCTCGTGGGAGATTCTAAGGGGATCTCTGACTCTGATTCTAGCAGGGGAAGCCATCACACCTCGCGCGAGTGCTTCATGGCGCTCACTGTGCGGAAACCCACGAGGGGCACATCACCAACGTTCGTGAGGGGGAAGTTACCCCTCCATCTAACCCTAACAATGAAGTCAAGGCAAGTGGGAGGGTCCCGCCTAACCCACGGCTAGAGCAACTGAGGGCACGACAGCATGAGCTCGAGGATGCACGACTCCAGCTAGAGGAGGAGCGCGCAGAACTCGAGCGTGAAATCGCTCGTCATGCGAATGGCGGGCGTGCACGTGTCAGGGCTCGCGACATGAACCAGAGGATAGTCGAAGACGACGATGGCCTCTCGCACTTCGCCCGAGCAAGCCAAAACATAGCCGCCGCCGCGGCCTTGCTCCGAGGGCTCCCAGAGCCCGTGACGCCCGAGGATCATCAGGTTCAATGCAAGATCCGCATGCTACTCGAGCACGTGACGGTGCAGCAAGCGAAGAGCTCAATGTCCTAGCGACGTGGGCTCAACGCCAGCCAACATGTGTCCTTGGAGTGACACGACAAGGACATATCTGTCCACCAGCCGCCGCGTGACAATGGGAAGCGCGTCGCGGTCCTGATACATGAGCGTGTCTGAAGGGTCAAGATGGCAGACTAGAGGGGGTTGAATAGTCCTTTCTAAAACTAGATTGCGCCGGCTAACCGAAACAAGTGCAGAATTAAAACTATTGGTCTAGCCAAGACTACACCCCTCTATCTAAGTTCTCTGGCACCTTGCAAAGATCCTAATTAAGCAACTAAGGTGTCAAGCATAGCAAGAGCTCACCTAATCAATTCTAGAGCAAGGTCACAAACCTATGCACTAGTACTTTGCCAACAGATGGAGCTCCTACACCACTAGTGAAACAAAAGCACAAAGCCCCCTAAGCTCACTAGCAATGCTCAGTAACAAGGCAACCAATGCCAAATTAGAGAGCGTAAATTACTTAGCTACACAAACTAAGCAATGTGACTAACAAGGTTACACAAACCAAATTAGCCATGCAAAGGGGATACTTCTAGCTACACAGGCAAAAAGGTAACTAGCTAGCTACACAAGCAAACTAGTTACAAGAGCAATTACACAAGCACTATGTATATAATGTAAATACAAGCTTGCATAGAGAGGATGCAAACCACTGTAAAGAAATACACAAAGTTGACACGATAATTTTTCACCGAGGTTCACTTGGTTGCCACCAAGCTAGGCCCCGTTGTGTCGACCAACACCTCATGGTTTAGCAGCTAATCGGTATCCACAACCGAGCCTCCCAAAGGCGCCGCAAGAACCTACCGCAAGTGTGGTAGCTCAATGACACGCTCTACTAGAGTTGCTCTTCGCGATCCACGCGGGGTGAGCACAATCCCCCTCACAAAGCTTCTCTGGAGCCTCACACAATCTTCTTGTGAGCTTCGATGGAGCCACAAAATACCAAGCCATCTAGGAGGTGGCAACCTCCAAGAGTAACAAGCACCACTGGCTTGCAACACGAACACCTAGTGCCACTCGATGCAACCTCACAATGCAATCGCACTAGAATCACTCACATGCTTACTGATTCACAATCTAGCAAGCACAAGTGAGTTGGAGGCTTTTCAAACCAAGCACACACAAGGGCAACACATCCCCAAGGTGCTTAGCACCAGCCAAGGCTGGCCACTACTTCTATTTATAACCCCACGGTCAAATATAGCCGTTACCCCTTCACTAGGCGTTCTTCACAGCGACCGGACGCGCGGGTCGATATGATCGAACGCGCTGCACAGCGTCCGGTTGCTCCGGGCCATCCACTTGTCACCATGGATTAAACCGTGACCGCTTGATCCTCCAATTGTCACCACGCACCAACGATCACCAAGCGATCGGACGCGCTGCACAACTGACCGGACGCATAGGTCACGCATAGCTGTGCGCCAGCGAGCGAGTGACCGGACGCGCTGCAAGACGAACCGGACGCCACAGTGCCAGCGTCTAGTCGTTTTGAGTAAGCACCCACTCGCGACCCGACGCGTCCGGTCGATCGTGACCTGATGCACCACCGCGTTCGATCGACTTCGCGTGTTGCGCAGCTTCTTTGGGTCTTGACTGGACACGCCGGTCCCGTGACTGATCGGACGCGCCGATGCAAAGCCCTAGCGTCCCGCGCCTGACTGCTGTTGCCACTGACTAGATGCATTCGGTCATGCTGAGACTGTGTCCGGTCACTACTAGTGACCTCCGTTCGCCTTTGTTTCTTCGCCGAATCCTGCCTTGCAAGCTCGGCAGGAGGGAGAGGGATTCTCCACACTTCTCCTCTCAAACGACACCTCCTTTGCAAATATGCTAACACCACCAAGTTTACACCACCATGTGCAAGTGTGTTAGCATTTTTCACAATCATTTTCTTCAAAGGAGTTAGCCACTCAACTTGCTATGCCACTTGATTCTAGCAACGATGTAAAGTTAGATCACTCGAGTGGCACCAGATGACCGATATGCAAACAAGTTTTCCCCTCTTGATAGTATGGCCATCTATCTTAAACCCGGTCATGCACTTCTCTACCCAATCTTTGACCGGTGAAATGAAATACCCTAGGTTATACCTTTGCCTTGCGCATTCCATTCCATCTCCTTCGATGTTGATGCAACACATGCACCAACCAATCACCAAATGATATGATCCCCTTCATATTCATCGATCTTGACCTCACTTGCTCTTCACCATAGTGTCAGTCCATTGGCGCCAAGTCTTGCTGAAGCTTCACCGTCACACGTGGTCCCTTGCTTCAAAGCCTCCGACTTGAACTTCACACTAGCAACTGGTCCATCAAGCCAAGTCATGCCTTGATCTTCTCCACCTTAATCACATGACTCAATGTCATGTCTCACGTGCAGTAAGCTCCTCCATCATCACATGTGCAAGCTTTGCAACATCTCCAAGCCATTTCCACCTCCATGGCATATGTTGCTCACACACATGTACCTGTGGACTAATCACCTATGTATCTCACATAAAACACAATTAGTCCACCTAAGGTTGTCACTCAATTACCAAAACCAAACAAGGACCTTTTAGTATCGGCCCCATCCGCGATGCGCGCAATACCCTGAATGCCGTAGACACGGATGGGGAGATGAGAGGGAGGGGGCCACCCACGGCTACCACCCTCATCATGACGAATGCTACAATAGCACCGAGGACCGGAGCCCAAGCCCCACTCCATCAGGCCCTCAGGTTTTTAGCCGGCACATCCTCAACTCGCCTTTCCCGTCGCGGTACCGATCGCCGACGAACGTCTCGAAATACTTTGGGGAAATGAACCCTAGACTATAGCTAGAGGATTACTAGCTCACGTGTCAAGTCAGTGGCATGGATACTGACTCCTTCATTATTCGTAACCTCCCCTTGTTTTTGGTTGACCCGGCCCGAACCTGGCTGAAGCACCTTTCGCCCAATAAGATTCAAAGTTGGGCGAACCTAAAAGAGATCTTTGTGAAAAACTTTCAGGGTACCTACACAGGCCCCAGGAACCCCTAGGATCTAAAGAAATGTTGGCAGGAGTCAGGAGAAACTCTTTGTGAGTACATCCAATGCTTCTCCAAGCAGTGCAATGAGTTGCCCGATGTTGCCAACGCCAACGTCATCGGGGCATTCCTGTCTGGGACCACCTGCGAGTCCCTAGTCCACAAGCTAGGACGCAAGGGCCCACAGACCACCAAGGAGCTCCTTGACATCGCCACCAGCCATGCCTCAGGTGAGGAGGTGGTCGGGGGAATCTTCGACCGTTCCCTAGGCAAGGCCAAGCAAGACGAGGGCGCCGAAGAAGGCACCTCCGACCACTCAGGTAAGAAGAAGAGGAACAAGCAGTGGCACGAGGCCTCGCTCGTGGCTGCTGCTGAGCGAAAGGGCAAGGCACCCACTAAGGGCACCCCTGACCACTTTGAGAAGCTGCTCGAAGGGCCATGCCCGAATGCCTACCCCGTCAAGCACCTGTACAAGGACTGCTCTCTCATGAAGCGGTTCCTGTCTGGGGGCTCCAAGAGAGGGGATCAGAAGAGGAAGCCTGACCCCCCGGAGGATGACACTAAAGAGAAGGAGTGTGCCTTTCCAGAGACGACGGGCTACCTCATGATCTTCGGTGGGACAACGTCTTATGATTCCAAGCGCCGCCAAAAGCTCGCGCGCTGCAAGGTTTACGCGGCCGAGCTAGCCACCCCTGCCTTCCTCCGATGGTCGAGGTCCCCATCACCTTTGACCGATCCGACCATCCGAAAAGCATCCCACATCTGGGCCAATATCCGCATGTGGTTGACCTGATCGTCGGCACGAAACGGCTCACCAAGCTCCTGATGGACAGAGGCATCGGCCTCAACATCATGTATGCTGAGACGCTTGACGCCATGGCCATTGACCGATCACGCATCCGGCCGACTGGAGCTCCTTTCCATGGCATCGTGCCGGGGAAGTAGGCCAAGCCACTTGGGCAGATCGACCTACCCGTTACCTTTGTGAATCCATCCAACTTTAGGACATAGACCCTCACCTTCAAAGTGGTCGGATTTCATGGAACCTACCATGCCATCCTAGGATGCCCATGCTACGCGAAGTTCATGGCCGTCCCCAACTACACCTACCTCAAGCTTAAGATGTCAGGCCCGCGAGGGGTCATCACCATCGGCACCTCCTTCCAGCGCACTTATGAGTGCGAGGTGGAGTGCTGCGAGCTCGTGGTCATCAAGGAGGGGATCGCCAAAGAAGCGCCTGACTCCAAGTGGTCGGTCGGGTCTTTTGAGCCCATAGAGGGCACCAAGGAGGTCCTCATAGACCCCAGTAGCACTAAGGGCAAGGTGGTGCACATCGGCACCTCACTCTCCCCCAAATGGGAAAGTGCGCTCGTCGACTTCCTCCGCACAAATAGAGACATTTTTGCGTGGAAACCCTCGGACATGCCATGCATTCCGAGGGAAGTCACCGAGCATGCCTTAAAGATTAGGCTAGGCTCCAAGCCGGTCAAGCAGCACTTGCACCACTTTGATGAGGAGAAGCACAAGGCCATTGGTGAGAACATTGCAAAACTTTTGACGGTCGGGTTCATCCAAGAAGTGAATCAACCCTAGTGGTTAGCAATCCTGTTCTTGTATGAAAAAAGAGTGGGAAATGAAAAATGTGTGTTGATTACACGAGTCTCAATAAGGTGTGTCCGAAGGATCCATTTCCTTTGCTGTGTATAGACCTAGTAGTCGACTCGACCTCGGGGTGCGAAACCCTCTGCTTCCTTGATGCGTACTCCGAGTACCATCAGATCATGACGAAGGAGTCCGACCAGCTCATGACCTCTTTCATCATCCTATTCAGATCGTTCGGTTACGTCATGATGCCATTCAGGCTAAAAAACGTGAGGGCTACATACCAACGTTGTATGCTCAAGTGTTTCGGGAACCTCATCAGGCAAACTGTTGAGGCCTACATGGATGACATCATAGTCAAGTCCAAACAAGCCGACCAACTCGTGGTGGACCTGGAAAATACTTTCAAAAAACTAAGAGCAGACAGCATCAAACTCAACCCCGAGAAGTGCAATTTCAGTGTCTCGAGGGGTATGCTGCTCGGGTTCATCATCTCCGAGCACGGCATCGAAGCCAACCCAGAGAAGATCTCGGCCATCATGAGGATGGGTCTGATCCAGAATGTAAAGGGGGTGCAATGGATTATAGGGTGCCTCACGGCACTCAATCGCTTCATCTCGCGCCTCGGTGAATGAGGCCTTCCCCTTTATCGACTTCTAAAGAAAACTGACCTATTTGCGTGGACACCTGAGGCCAAGGAGGCACTTGACAAGGTCAAGAAGCTCCTAACGAAGGCCCCAATCTTAGTCCCACCAGCCGAGAAGGAACCACTCCAGCTCTACATCACGGGCACCACGCAAGTGGTCAGTGCCGCCCTGGTGGTACAGCGGGAAGAAGAGGGGCACATCCTCAAGGTGCAACACCCCGTATACTTCATTAGTGAAGTCTTGTTTTATTCCAAGACTCGCTATCCCTATATCTGAAGCTCCTATACACCATCGTAATCACCAAGAGAAAGTTGTGTCACTACTTCGAGTCACATCCGGTGACGATCATGAAATCATTCCACCTCAGCGAGGTCATCCAAAACTGGGATGCCACAGGGAGAATCATGAAGTGGGCGCTCGAGCTGATGGGTCAGGGCATTTCATACGCTCCTCGAACAGCCATCAAGTCCCAGATGTTGGTGAATTTCATTGCAAAATGGACCGAGATCCAAATGCCTCCAGCGGTCGTCGACCAGTAGTACTGGACGATGTACTTCGACGGATCACTGATGAAGAAGGGCGCTGGTGTTTCCCCCCACAGGGTACGCATGAAGTACATGATCTACCTTCATTTCCTTGCCTCTAACAATGTGGTTGAGTATGAAGCACTCATCAACGGCCTACGCTTCGCCATCGAGCTGGGAATCTAATGGCTCGACATTCAGGGTGACTTGCAGCTTGTCATTGATCAGGTCATGAAGTAGTCAAGCTATCGCAACGCCAAGATGGTTGTGTATTGCCAAGAAGTCCTCTAGCTTGAGGACAAGTTCGATGGCCTCGAGCTTAATCACATCCTAAGATGGCTCAATGAGGCGGCCGACATGCTAGCGAAAGTAGCATCCGGCTGAGAGCCGGTCCCAACTGGCATCTCCGCCAGTGATTAGCACATGCCTTTGATCTGCTACTAGGAGCCAAAGCAGGCTGGCAATGAGCCACCCGCCCCGGGCTCGGGGGCTGAGCAACCGACAGCTCTTTCAGACCTCTCTGCCTCAGGCTCAGGGGCTGACCCGTTGTCGACCTTTTCTGACCTTGAAGTCATGAAAATTGATGAACATCTAGTGGCAGAGCCTAACCCTTTGCCCGATTGGAGAATACCTTACCTCGATTACCTCATCTGTGAGATGCTCGCAGCCGTTAAGATGGAGGCTCAATGGCTCATGAGGTGCGCTAAGTCCTTCGTCATCATTGAGGGAGAACTCTATAGAAAGAGTCATTCCAAGGTCCTGCAGCATTGCATCCCCACTGAGCAAGGACAGCGGCTGCTGAGGGACATCCACGATGGGATATGTGGACACCATGTCGCACCTAGGAACCTCATCAAAAACATGTTCCGACAGGGCTTGTACTAGCCAACCGTAGTGGCTGACGCCGAAAATACAGTACACACCTGCGAAGGATGTCAATACTACGCTTGACAGACCCACCTGCCAGCCCAAGCACTCTAGACGATCCCCATCATGTGGTCATTCGTGGTCTAGCGGCTCGATCTGGTTGGGCCCCTCAAGAAGGCGCCCAGAGGCTACACGCACCTACTTGTTGCCATGGATAAGTTCTCGAAATGGATAAAGGCTCGGCCGATCACAAAGATCAAATCCGAGCAAGCCATGCTATTCTTCTGTGACATCATCCATCGCTTTGGAGTCCCGAACTCCATCATAACAGATAATGGCATGTAGTTCACGGGGGAAAAATTCCTAAGGTTCTGCGATGACTACCACATCTGTGTTGATTGGGCCGCCGTGGCGCAACCCTGCATGAACGGACAAGTTGAGCACATGAATGGCATGGTTTTGCAGGGCATCAAGTCCAGAATCTTCAACAAGCTCAACAAGTTTGGCCACCAACAGGTTGCGGAGCTCCCCACAGTGCTCTGGAGTTCGAGAACAACCCCCAGCCGGGTGACAGGCTACACACCATTCTTCATGGTCTATGGCACCGAGGCGGTCCTCCCGACTGACCTTGACTACGGAGCGCCGAGGGTCATAATGTACAAGGAGCAGGAGGCCAAGTCATTCCTCGAGGACGCCATGGATCAACTTGATGAAGCATGTGACGTCGCCCTCCTCCACTTGGCCAAGTACCAACAGGCGTTGGGTCGATACCACAGCCGATGTATGCGGGGTTGGGATTTCAACGTCGATGATCTGGTACTCCGCCTCGTCTAGAGAAACAAGGACTGCTACAAGCTCACCTCGTCGTGGGAAGGACCGTACATCATCACGGAAGTGCTCTGACTCGGCACCTACAAGATCAAGACCACTGACGACAAAGTCTTCACCAACGCGTGGAATATCGAACAGCTACGTCGCTTTTACCCTTAGTTTTTCCAAGTTGACAGCATGCTTGTGTAAAATCATGTTTCTGAAATAAAAAAACACTTTCCCTTATCTGTTTCATTATCACCTCCTCGGTTTTTCGTGACACCCAACCCCTGCAACGGCCAGGGGTCAGGCCTCACTTGGGAGCTGATAGGGGAATCTATATGTTCAGAAACACTTTTCTCACCTGACCCCTTCTTATGTTGAGACTTAGAAGTAAGAATTGTGGGAACAAACACTGAGTAAAGCTGGTCGGAATGCAAGAAGCCTACACCCCAGCGGCTACGGTGCCCTTGCTCACCAGTGTGATCAGATTTTTTCACCCGTACCTCGAACTTTCTAAACCTTAGCGTCAGAAGGGATCGTATGAGTATACATACTCAGAAACACCCTTTGCATCTGACCCCTTCTCACGTTAGGACCTAGAAGTAAGAGGTTGCAGAAACTAACGTTGAGTGAAACTCGGCGGACTGCAAAAAACCTACGCCTCAGCGGCTATGGCTCTTTTGCTCCCCAACGTGATCAGAGTTTTTTGTTCGTGCCTCGACCTTTGCAAACTTAGTGATGGAACGGGTCGGATCACATCAAACCTTTTTACATGAAAAAGGATAGGTGTTTAAATGATAAAGGCTAAAAACTTGTTCATCCATTACAAGTTCTTGGGCACCACGTCCCGATTCATCTGATTAGCTAACCCCTCCGGGGGATAACCTCACCTTCTTTCTGATCAATCAAGTTTCGTGCAGGGGCGGCCATCGTTTTCTCGATTTCATCCAGCTCGGCGTTGTTGACGGTCGCTAATGTCAATTATAAACCGTCAACATAATCTGTATATGTACTTAATTCCATCACCAAACATAAGTATAGGAGTTTAAATGAATAAATTCCATGAGTTTTGGTGAATCTGTGTTTTTAGCAGGGTTTAATCAGAAAACCAGTAAGGCAGACCTATATGTCAGAGATAATTATGCAATTCCACCGTGAAACCGACGTGGGAATGTTCTAGAGGACTCCAGAGGACACCACGCTAAGGCAAAGGCTGCCAGGTGGGGCTGGCAGGCCCATCTATAGGGCGGTCGGCCCCTGGGTCCCACATGCCAGCCTCCCCTTCAAACATTGGTTCCCCACCGCCTCCTAGGTTGCATCTACGCCATTCCTTAAGTCGGTTTGATCCAAGGGCTCACGCTGCAAGCTCTGGCCTATATAAGCAGCCCTGTACCCCCCTCCCTGAGGCATCCCCAAAACCCTAATTCATATCTCTAATTCAGAGATCAGGGTACACCAGAAGGATTCGGTCTAGACTCTCCAATGTAGTAGATTAATAACTTGGGAGCGAGGGTCGAGGTGAGTTCTTGCTCAAGTTCCGGATCTAGTCTTGGAGGCTCGGTGAAGCCTTGTATCTTCACTTCTACATCTTGTAAAACTTATTATTATTTTATCATACTCTTATCTATATGGCTATGCTTACTTTGAATATATATATATCTTGCTTAGTTATGGTTAACATTACTTTTGTGTGCGGGTTCATAGAGTTCTTAGCTTGCTATAGTTTACTGGTTAGGCTAAGTAGCCGAGTCTCATGTAAGTGTGGTGCTTATACGATGCTCTACCTGTGAGTACACCATGTTCTCTGGTTGTGTGGTAGCAGTGGGTGGTGATAGCCTCATCTATCCTTTGTAGTCTACGCCGAATTGAGAAGGTTCTTAAATTATAGGACTGTAGTCGCGTCAGTAAAGTTATCTATATTGGGTGCTCTGTTGTCTAAGTGGTGTCCCGAAGTAATTGACCATGTAATAAGAATGTCATAAAAATCTACTTCACCCGAGTTAACTAGTTTACATTATCTTAGTGACCTATCCCCGGAGTGTCATTATGCTTAATTCCAATCATTACCTTTACCCCTTGCTCTAGCTATGTTGGTATGTTGACTGATAGATATTCCTTTACTACTCAATAAGTCTTTACTCCATTGTTTCCCTATGGTAAAATATAAATAACGATACCTGGAATACTCCCGGTAAAATGCTACAATGGTATTTTGTGCGCTTGTAGAATTCTTCATATTCTATTTGCATTAATAAATACCAACAAGCATTTTTAGCGCTGTTACCGGGGAAACAATTAGCGTAAAGATTTAGATCATTAAATGTACCACTAGCTTTAGTAGGATTACCCCTGTTCTGTTAAATTGTGGAATAAGATAGGACAACAGATGCCATTTTGACATTCCGGCAAACTTCCACAAGAAAAGAAAAAAGACATTGAAGAACCCTAGGGTGCCTGAACATTAAAGACCCATCAACATTGGAACTCTGCCATCTCACAGGTTCGTATAGATATATATATATTATTCTAACCATGCATAGATTAGAGAAAAAGGTCGACGTCACAAGAATTCAAATCACATCTCAAGTGACGAATATAGACACTGCGCTACTCATAAATTCCATCATGTGAGTTATGGTAAGTATGATCAAGAAAGGTGAGATAGTCTTGCTCATGGACTTTAAACTTAATGACTAGTTATCTTTAAATTTCTGCATTCCACTGCATGTTTACTTAGAATAATCCATGCATCCACTCTGTTTTGTTTGAATTCTCTCATATCAAATCCACAGCATGTTTAGTTCCATGCATATATCCATGCCACTTGCATCCTTTATCTTAAAAAATCACTCACCATGATCATGCTGTTTCATCTCTATTTGACTACATCTCTATAGTGCTTTCGTGCTACCTTTGTCTACTATAGTATGCTTTGGTTTGGAAGTATTTGAAACACTTCCATAGGCTTTTAAATTAAGTGTGGTGCTTAGGTTGAAACGCCTTTCTTAATCAAAATTAGACAGAGTCTAGTTTGGTTATTGAACTAAAAATTGCTTGTGTAGACACTGGATATTTTGTTGGACTAACCCTTATAGAAAACTCTAAAAATCAATCGGGGTAAGTCAAAGAGATGAATTCACAACAGAGATAAATCAAGTCATATGATGAACTCCAACAACTTTACGCAAAAGGGGGCCCAGTTCATTCTTCATGAAAGGAAGAACTGTGAGTATTAAGGTTTATTCATTTATCTTTTGTTGCAAGTTACCTTAGCCTTGAACCATACTAGAATACAGCCAACACATAAAATTTGTTAATAAACAAAATCTACGCTAAGATAATTACAAAAAACATCTTTTCATTAGCATAGAGCAAAATTACAAAAGTTATGGACAACAATCCTATTTCAAATTTGTTGTATTCACTAGGGTATGTGTCCACTAACATTTTGTAGAAAAGAATGAATAGAAGCTATGCTTGTTCATGGTTTGGCATGAACCTGCAAATCCAAACCAAACCACCACTTCAGTTTTGGAACGAATAGGAAATAAGACTAGTGCCACAAAAAGGATCTACAATAAAAGCAATCACTCATAGGAAGTGGACGAACAAATTAACGGGCCTCAAGTGATGTTGAGAGCAACCTAGCATTGAACCTTCCTAGGACTCAAGCTAGGAGGCTGATGAGAAGCAAGGTGCAACCCACCTCGTATTAGCCAGAATACGCCTGCTTCTATCATCTTCAAAAAGACCAGCTGGCCCGTCGGCAATAAGGACCAAAACAATGAGCTTCCATACAACATCATTAACCGATGGTGGACTACTGACGGTGTCTCATAAGGACCAAAGACACACGTGGTCAAGCATGGCATCCCCTAAGTCATTGGAGATGAAGATTTCATGCAAATTCCAAAGAAGTTGCTTCCTTGACCATCGATACGGCTGGCGTAGCACTAACAAACAAAGAAGAGCAACTCTCTGCCATGCCACTAGAAGGTAAAGACAATCAAGGAGAAACTTGAGTTTGCATCTCCAATGAACCCCAGCTCATCAACCAAGGATCACCAAAAATCAAGAAAGATTGATGGAAGAAGAGCATGCAATTGTCTGTAACCTTAGCTCCAGGATTGGAAGGTGCAAAGAAAAGCTAAAGGCAATAAGAGGTCCTGCTCAATGGACCTAAAACCATGAAGCCATCACTAATAGGTACATCGAACAAGTTTCCTTCAGGTATGTTTGTCACTACTCATTTCAACAAAAAGTAGGAAAACATAAGATATATCCAGCTAAGTATTATGCAACATAGAATCACATTCACAGGAGAATTCTATCAACCAAACTTGATCCTGCATTCTACAAAATTCAAGTGTTGGGGATAGAGTTCTCCACGTGACATGTTGTTAATTTGTCTTGCGTATCTCTACCTTTATGCCATGCTCAACCTGCTAAATCATAAACAAATTTTAATGATCATGCTCATTGGTTCACCATACATATTCGGTCTACTTGAATAAATCCCTTTAGTCTTTTAAGCTTCCTTGTTCTGTAATAAGTATGCTTTGAAATACTATTCAAATATAATTATTGAATCAAAACATACTTATATAGAACTCGGTTGTATATGTGGACTAACCCTTGCAGGAAAATATTCAAATTTTGTTAGGAATGTTTGGAGATCATTTGTAGAAACAAATCAAGGCTAGAGGTATTCTTCAAAATGATTTCACATATCTTTACCTTAGCCTTGTTGAAAGATTGAAGTAGTTGTGAATAATAAAGGCACAATATTTAAAACATGGGAAACAGATGACCTTTAGCTCTATGACAACACTATCCTTATTTTGAATTATTTGTATACTCCTCCGGGTATGTATTGTCCACTAATCCTTTGTAGAGAAAAAATAATAAGTAGAGCAGAAGGTCCAACAGAATGACAAGATCCATAAAGGAAAGAACAAAAAGATGGCAAGATAAAAGAATGAGAAAGAAGGAATGTAACATAGGAGACAAGTGCTCATGAACAACTTAAGCAAAGAAACCTTTAAGCAGGAAGAGAAAACCACCACAAGTCATCTACCCTTCATCATAGTATCATCACGCTTCAATAATAAAGGTAACATCTTAAGGTTGTCATCAAAGATTGGCTTCAAAACGCTGAGAAAGGAAGAAGGTGGCACCACCATTGGAAGCGCCACTAATGGAGGCACCACCCCAAAATTTTCATCCTTAAGAGCAAACTGAGGTACTCGATCAGTGAACCATCGCAAGGAGAAGTCCCATTCGAAGGACTCAAAACACCAAACCCTCGCCGGAAGGTAAAATCGGTAGTTATCCATATTTACTCCCTAGCATTGCATGAATTATTTTTTCCTTCAGCATATTTACTTTTTCTACATTAGCATTGCATTAGAAAAGAAAAACAAAAATTTTATTGCATCATAAACCTTAAGCCCCATATGAATGATTTTCACGGTGTGTAAAAACCCGTAAGAGTATTCATCGTGGTGCCACAAAAATAAAAATACCATGTATACATATAGTTATATTTCATTTTCATATATTTCCTTTTCTACATTATAAAATAGAAAATCCAAAATTATTAGACAGACATCCTTCTAAAAATATTATCAATTAAAAAAATATGTCCTTAACCTCATAAGAACAACCGAACTCCAAATGGCTAACTGCTAACCTCTTATCATAATCGAAGCCTCGAATTTTTGGTGTTCTTGTTGAAATATTTTTTGCAAGATGATACATATGATCAAGAGCAGGTTTACCCAATTGACCTCATCTCACTCCACCAATGGATGAGAAGGACATCTACTGGCAAAACATGCTCTGAGTAGGATCACTCAACTTTCCACATTCGACCACGATAAAATCCAGCTTAGGAGAGGAGCATCCCTCATGTATCTAGCTAAGTATTTCTTTCCTTTATCTTTACTATTTTTGAGTTTACTTTTTAGTTAAAGAAATAAAAAGATGCATAACAAATAAAACACAATAAAAATTTATATTAGATAGCTATATATAAGGTGTGATCATAAATTTTAAAAACAAAATAAAAAGTGTGTGTCTAATTTTCTGTTTTTAAGAGTTGAGTAAGTAATGGAGTCTGAGAATAATCTCTTGCAATAAAAATGATGAATAGTTACTCTGTTGTAATTCCTCTTAAGTACCTAGTTTTTAGCCTTGAATTCTCCCAAGTTTTTGATGAAATTGTTTTGATATAAGAATTTACTCTGAATTTGAAACTCGTGGGTAGCATATGCTTGATCTAAGTCTAGGTAATTAACGGATATGATATGAGAAGGTCTGAGCTATTGTTTTTCCAAGTGACACTAAAGTTCTAGGGACTTTTTTGAAAAACACAAAAATGTTACACAATGAGTTCCTGTATGACAAAGCTTGAATTCTCACTAGAGCCATACGTGTTATTTAGGTTAGGAAAACTTCCACATATATGTTGCTTGCTTTTGCATTGAGTTTTATCAAGCTTTGTTGACCCTTATAAGAGGTTTGTCATGCTCTTAAAATCAAGATCACGTACACACCACCCACGTATGCACTACTCCTACACTGAGGGTAGACGCAAAAACATGTCATTCCATATAAATCCACCCAAAAATATTCTACTCCTACACTGAGGGTCAACGCAAAAATATGCTTGATAGGTCTTCCCATCCACCAAATATGTGCTCCAAGTTTTTATTGCAGAAAATAGGCACGCGGCTATGCAAAAGTTATTCAGAAAAAAAGAAGAAAAAGATTTGAGAAAAAATGGACAAGTGTCTGAGATTTTGAAAACAATGGGTACTCAGATGCCCACTTGAAAAGAAAAAAGAGAAAAGATGAATAAGATAGCCCTTGTTCTCTTGAAAAATAGTTCCAAGTTTGAAAAGAGAGATAAATTTTCAAGGAGCGAAGTAGAATTAGGTTAGCCAACAAATATATCCACCATACATCCACACACATGCACATCTTGATTTGATTGTATGACTCAACTCTTTTTGATCCGAGGTTTGACTTTATGACATATGCATTACAAGTATGCTCTAGCTTTCTCCCTACCTAAGAACTCCACATAAGCCTTAGTGGTAGGAAGAGAAAAAGGCATAACATCTTTATTGTTTTGGTGAGGATCCACAAATACCACATATATTGAGAGACTTGAGAGTGTCATACAATGGAATCTCTGAATTTTATTTTGAAAACAATGGTGGAGCAAAGAACTTGAGACATAGTGCTTGACTTGATCGTTCTGTCTTTCAATTGCTCAAGACCTAAGTAAAGGCTAAGAAGCCCTATGGTTGAAGGTAATTTGGATAAGTTTGAAAGTCAGATCAGTTTATTCTAGTCCAAAGGAGAATTCTTGAATGAACACATGTGTACTTTTGAGATGTTAAAACATTGTAGCAACTCCTGATTCGTTGCTGAATTTAGCTTTGCTCAGGGACTAGCAAAGGTTAAGTGTGGGGGTGCTTGTTGATGGTCGCTAATATCAACTATAAACCATCAACATAACCTGCATATGTACTTAATTTCATCACCAAACATAGGTATAGGAGTTTAAACTAATAAATTCCATGAGTTTTGGTGAATCTGTGTTTTCAGCAAGGTTTAATCAGAAAACTGGCAAGGCACACCTATATGTCAGAGATAATTAGGCAATTCCATCGTGAAACCAATATGGAAAGGTTCTAGAGGACTACAGAGGACACACACAGAGTCAGAGAGGCAAAGGCTGCCGGCCCCACCTACAGGCTAGCCAGCCCCTAGGTCCCACATGTCAGTCTCCCCTTCGAACGTCGGTTCCCCACCACCTTCTAGGTTGCATCTACATGGTTCCTTAAGTTGGTTTGATCAAAGGGCTCACGTTGCAAGCTCCAACCTATATAAGCAGCCCTGTACCTCCCTCCCTGAGGCATCTCTGAAACCCTAATTCATATATTTTATTCAGATATCAGGGTACCCTAGGAGGATTAGGTCTAGACTCTTCAATGTAGTAGATTAGTAACTCGGGAGCGAGAGTCGAGGTGAGTTCTTGCTCAGGTTCCGGATCTAGTCTTGGAGGCTCGCTTAGTTATGGTTAACATTACTTTTATGTGTGGGTTCATAGAGCGCTTAGCTTGCTATAGTTTACTGGTTAGGCTAAGTAGCCGAGTCTCGTGTAAGCATGGTGCTTATACGATGCTCTGCCTGTGAGTACACCCTGTTCTCTGGTTGTGTGGTAGCAGCAGGTGGTGACAGCCCTGTCTATCCTTTGTAGTCCACGTCGAATTGAGCAGGTTCTTAAATTATAGGACCGTAGTCATGTCAGTAGAGTTATCTATATTGGGTGCTCTGTTGTCTAAGTGGCGTCCTGAAGTGCACAAAAGTAGAGTTAGTTTTAGCTATAGTTGGATCTATATATATTTTGACCATGTAATAAGAATGTCATAGGAATCTACCTCACCCGAGTTAACTAGTTTACATTATCTTAGTGACCTATCCCCTAAGTGTCATTATGCTTAATTCTAATCATTACCTTTAACCCTTGCTCTAGCTATGCTGGTATGTTGACTGATAGATATTCCTTTACTACTCAATAAGTTTTTACTCTATTGTTTCCCTGTGGTAAAATATAAATAATGATACCTGAAATACTCCCAGTAAAATGCTACAATAGTATTATGTGCGCTTGTGGAATCCTTTATATTCTATTTGCATTAATAAATACCAACAAGCGTCTTCGTAGCCAGGCACAAAGCCCTAGCCCATCACCTCTAGGTTGATGTTCTCGTAGTGAGAATGGGCAATGACGAATGATTGCTGAACGCCGAAGCGCAGCGCGTGCCGCATCATCTCGTGCACCCGATCTGTAATCTAGGTAACATGAACTACGAGCGAGCTTGTCTCCTGTGCCAGGGATAGCTTGAGGTCATCACAGACCACCCTTATGGCGACACGCAGGGTATCATGCTCGTCGCTTTCCTTTTGGAGGGTGTCCTTCACATCGGTGAGCTCCCACTCTAGGTCGCGGCTCTTCACCACCTCCACCACGAGTCTATCATCGAGACCTGCCCAAGCCACACATTAGCCACGTTAGAAGGCCAGCCCCAGGTTCCATGAGGAAAGGCAACAAGAAAAGCAGGAGTTTCATGGTTTAGATGCTCGTGGAGCTTGTGTGCCCCCCCCCCGCATTGCTGGGCCACCTCAACGGCGAGCGAGGCAGCCACATCCTTAGCCTCAATCTTCAACTCCCTCTCCTTCTCAAACTCGCCCAGGAGATGGTCGATCCATTGATGGGAGTCAGCACTCTCTTGGCGGGCCGAGTCACGCTCCATGCAAAGTCCCTCCACGGCTTGGAGCAACTCATCCTGCTCCTTCCGAATCCACTCAGTCTTCACGGTATCCAAGCATGTGCTCTCAGCCAGGGACGCACTTCTCCTCAGCCTCATGCCAACGAGCGTCCGCCTCCCTGATTTGGACGCTGGCCACCTCCTCACCGATAGGAGCAAGCTTGGCCACCCTTTGACGAGCGGCGTCGAGCTGCTCGGTCAGCCATCTACATAGTTGCGCCTCTTTAGCAAGGCGGTCCCAAGCATCCATCTAGCCACGAAGGAACTGGGATTTCTCTTGGCTGCACGCCATGAGAGACTGCAAAAAAAACCCAAGTTAGAAGCACAACAAGGGAAAATCAAGGCTGGAAGCACGGACATGTCGTACCTGGCCAACCAGGTTGACGACGTCGTGCAGCGACCCCAGTGCTATGTTCAGAGCGCAGACCACGAGCTTGACCCCCATGTCGACTCTATCCTAATCCCTCACCTCCGTGGCATCATCAAGGGGAAGAGCGTCGCCTCTGGGTTCTGCCAGTTAGCCCATCGGAGCACAGGTCCCCCCACACGTGTAGGTCGTCGCCCACATGGACTAGAGTCTGGAATGGCCCCGCATCGGTCCTGAGCAGCGTTGATCACTCCATCGGCGCAACCTCCTTTGGAGCGGCCCCTCCGACGGTAGGAGGGACGGACAGTGCAGACGCAGAAGCCTATCCCATCACCACGGTTGCCGAGGATGCCCCTGCCGCATTCTCCTCCGTTTGCCCCACCGTGGGCATCGACGCCTGCGCGGATGATGACCCCGGCTGCCCCACCTCCATCTGTAATGGCGCGGTCGCATCCCACTACGCCGCTTCCATCACCGACGCGGGTGGCTCCATCTGCATAGCCGATGGCCCCATTTGCGTCGCTTCTGCTTGCGGTGTCGTGGTCGCGCCTGGCTGTGACTCATCAGCACGGGGTGTCGCTGTTTCCACCTGCAGCGTCGCGACCATGCTCGGTCGTGCCACCTCCACTATGGGCACCCCATGTGCGCCCTCCTTTGTTTGCACCTCCATAGACACCGCAATGGTCGCCGGTGGGACTCCCCCAGTGGGCGCTGTGGCCATCCCAGTGCCACTTTCGCTCAGCGTGGCATTGGCCGACCCCTGGTGCACCGACCGGCGTGTGAGGGTCATTTGTGCAGCTATTCGCAGTGTTATCCCGCGTCCGGTAGCACTGCAAAGGGAATACAGCATCAGCTTAGGGCTAGATTCGCCTAGAACAAAAGAGCAAAGAAATTTTTAACTCACATTGGTTCCATTGGATGGCGACGTTTTAGGGCCGGCCCACCCGACCCTGACTGCACCTCATCAGCACGTGGACGCTTCGGGCCCTTCCTCTGCTCGAAAGGCCCAAACAGCGTGGGGCAGTCTGTTTCCGTCGGCTCCGAGGGTGTATCCTCCCCCACATGATACGGGAAGGGGCCCATCGCCTGCGAGGCTGCATCGCCACCCGTCGGTCCATCCTTGTCTGCCAGATCCTCCCATGGGATGGGCGACCCGGAGCCATAGGCTTCCTCCTCTTCTTCCTCATCTTCCTCCTCCTCTTCTTCCTCCTCTGACCCTTGGCACTACTTTCCTCGGTCCAGCTGCGCCCTCACCTTCCACTGCGCCTTCTTATTCTTGTCATCCTTCTTCTTCCTCCACTTGTTCTCGGCGCAATTCACCACCCTCACGGCCATGTCCTCCGGCAGTGGTGTAGCAACGTGCCGAAAGACGAGACCCAGCTGCGGATCCTAGATTTCAAAATCAAATCATGGGGTCAAAAAAACGGGGGAAGGGGCAAAAACCAAAAGGAACTTATGAATTCAGTGAAGCCTGTGTCTGACTGCATCGTGGGGTGCCCGGGGATAGGGAAGACGAACTCAAGGTCACCCGACGCCGTCGCATCCCTAGAATGCGGCACAGCCTCAGTCGCATCCATGATGCACTGTGTGACCTTGATGTCACAGAGCGGCTCGTGGGCAAGCACCGTTGAAAGCTCTATGTTTGGTGTTGGTAATTAGTGACAATGCCTAAGTACTAATCCTATGCCTAAGTTGTATGTAGCATATGAGGATTAGTACATTCCAAGGTTGGTGGCAAGATGGACAGGATGATCATGATGGCCACACTTGGATTTGGATGCAACCCTACGTGATCAAGGGAAAGGTATATGCTTAAGGGTTGTATTTTAGTAACCAAGACACCTAGTGGGTGTGGTTACATTATAGGATAGATAGCCGTATTATAAAGAGGGGAATGACGCGGCTATTGAACTCCTAAGTGCCTCTAGGTGTGCATTTCATAATCATATGCATTTGGATAGAACTAATAACGCCTCGAAAAATGATTGTGAAAATGCTAACACACTCGCACATGATGAGATCACTTGGTGGTGTTAGCACATTTGCGAAGGTGGTGGAGTTTGAGCGGTAGAGAGGGTTTGGGGTCCTCTCTCCCTCCTGCCGAGCTTGCGAGGCGGGATTCAGGCGTTTTCGAGGAATTGAAACGCCTATTTTCCACTACGCCGGAAGTCGGAAATCAAATGGAGGCAAACGGAGGTCACAGAGGTGACCGGACGCTGGATCGGACGCGGTCTCTGTTTGACCGGATGCGTCCGGTCAGTGTTCAGCGTCTGCGCGTGTTTCAGCTTTTTAATCGGACGCGCAGCGCGTTCGGTCACAGTCGACCGGACGCGTCCGGTCGTTGAGGGAGCTTACTGGACTCCAACCGGATGCTGGCACTGTGGCGTCCAGTCAGTTCTGCAGCGCGTCCGGTCGCTGTTTCGTTGTGCGCTGCTCAGGCTTGACCAGCACGTCCGGTCCATTATGGGACCAGCGCGTCTGGTCGAGTTTCGCGCGTCCGGTCGTTGTGTGGAGCACGTCCCGTCGGTGCTTCGCGAAAGTAGCCGTTGTGCGATCGGCGCGTCCGGTCAGTTTGACCAGCGCGTCCGGTCAGCGCGACTTCGGCTGTTTCAAGTGCGTAACGGCTATATTCAAAGGGGTACGTCTATAAATACTCGTTGGCCGGCTCAAGGGTCTCTCTCTTGGACATTTGACATACTTGTGAGCACTTTGAGCTAAGAAACTCCCCTCCCACTCATCTCTCTTGTTTCTTTGCATATTTGAAGTGAGATTGAGTGATCCAAGTGCATTTGCATTATGAGATAGCATCTAGTTGGCACTTGGTGGTTGATTTGCTGCGGGATTCTTATTTCTCTTGGTGGTTGCCGCCACCTAGACGGCTTGGAGCAGCTTGGAGGCGTTGGCAAGAGTTGGTGATTGTTCTTGGCCACCTCCGGTGATTGTGAGGGGTTTGTGCCTACCTCGGCGAAGCGCCAAAGGTAACATTAGTAAATTGCTCGTGTCATTGCAACCTTTTGCCATTTGGTAGTTCTTGTGGCGCCTTTTGAGAGGCTCGGTGTGAGACCGATTAGCCACCGAACCACGTGGTGAAGAGGGACACAACGGGGACTAGCGTGCCGGCAAGCACGTGAACCTCGGGATAAATCTTCGTGTCATCACTTTCATATTGTGATTGATTGATCCTAGTGTTCAGTTGTCTTGGTATTCATTGTTGATCATATTGGTTGGCTCAATACTTCGCCCCTCGGTGAAACTCTCCTAACTTAACTCCGCATTACTTTCTTAGTTATCTTTGCTAGCTAGTTAGCTTTGCTAGAGTAGCTCTTTTGCGTAGCTTGCTAGTTGTAGTTGTAGTTACCTTCTCGGTTTGACTTGTGCGGTTGAGTGTCATTATACTAGAATTGTGAATTGGATAGGTGGCTTGCAAACACCCCGTAGGCTAAGCAAAACTCGCATCTCGCTATTTGTTGTATTGATAAACTTGTTTAGCTTGCCTTTGTAGAAAATTTTAAAAGGCTATTCACCCCCTCTAGCCATCAAGACCTTTCAACCGTCCCCTCGAGCGGCACGCCAGGCACATCTCGTACAACGAGAGGGCACGCGCCATCAGCAGCGCCACCCTCCTCGTGTGGTACGCCCCGATGATGCTGGTCTCGCGAAGACCGTGATCCCTCAGGAGCGTGATGGCCCTCAAGTGGTCGGTGAGCTTCTTCTTCTCCTTGTCAGGGGCCTCCTACATCCACACTTGCGGCGCCTCCTCGATGGCACACCCGGTGAATTTGGCAAGGGAGCGGCAGCGTCGTTCTTCAGATAGAACCACTGTGAGTGCCACCCTTTGTTGGACTTCGACAACTAGAGGGCCATGTACTCGCAGGCCTGATTGCTTCGGAGATGGATACCCATGCCCCCATTGGCACTGACTGGTCCAGCCTACCCTTCTCCCTCTTCTTGTAGAGGGAGACAGCGAAGAAATACCTCCACAGCTCAAAATGGGGCTCGATCCCTAGATATCCCTCGCACAGCGCGATGAAGGCTGCAATGTGCTGGATCCCGTTCGGATTCAGGTGTTGTAGCTCGATCCCGTAGTGGTGCAGCAACCCCCAAAGGAACCAATGGGGAGGACTCACGAGCCCACGCTCGAGGAAGCGCATGAAGGCCACAACGTACCCATCGGGTGGTGCCGGCACATCCTCGCCGCCAGGCACAAGCCACTCCATCACCGCAGTCTTTATGTGGAGGAGCCCACGCCTGACGAGGCCCTCCATGCACGGGTAGGTGATGTCAGAGCAGTACCATGAATCCATGGGAGGCGAGGGCAGAGGAGCGAAAGTTTTGCTGGCGGTGGAGGACCGGGAGTGGGAAACCCTAAGCATAGGCGGTGGCGGAGCGGAGGAGACAAGGTTGTGGTTAGGCATACCGAAGACGGGAGGTAAGGCTTCTATTTATAAGGGAAGGTGGAAATGAGAGGCGAACCATCTGCCTCGATCCTCGTGACTACCACATCCCATCATCATGTCTCTCCGAGAAACTTGCACATGCCACCCTTGGCCGCTCCCTCGAAGGACGCGCCAGATGACGGTTCGCTTGCCCAATGGGCCACGAAACGCCATAGGTAAGAGGGATACGGAGCTAAAAATGCTCCTATGGCCCATTAAGGCCAAGGAGTTCAAAAACTGGCCCACCAATGGGTTCGACAGCCGCTCCAGGACACCTTTTAGAGCATGGGGTGGAAAAGGATGGGCCCGCTAGCAACCAGTACTCAGGCACACGACCGCCAAGGGCATCCTAACCCACGTTCGAGTCTTGATCACGCACGGTCCATGGTTTTTCCTCAGAGATTCCTCAGAGAATGGCAACGAGCCCTCGGGACCGGTCGAACAGACCTGAGAACTATATGGACTGGCCGTTAGGAATCTAGAGTCAGTCACCAGCTGACCCATGCCAGATCCCTGTGAACGGGAATCAAGGCCCCACTCAAACTAGCCCATTAGCAGCTTACCGAGCACCATGATTCGTCCAACGAGGAAAACATGGCACGGCTCAACCCCTCTGTTTTTTTTTGAGAAAACGCTTGAGGGAGAACGATCACAAGATGAGCTAACTCCTCAACTGGACCCCCGCTACGCACAGGGGCTCGGGGGCTCAGACTCGCAAAGAGACCCGATGCGTGGTCGCATACGAACAGTAAATCAACCATCACAACCTAACTAAAAAGGCCTACGAGCTGCAACCAGCAAGCTAGCACTCTGAAGTCTCCCCATACAGCAAAACCTACGAAGGAGTATCCAACTCCTCCGCAGGCTCGGGGCTACTGTCGGGTACCGATATTAGGGTACCCAAAGAAGGGGAACTCATGGTCATCAATGATCAATTCGCCCGGGCGATTAAAGAATGTGACCACAGCTTCGCCCGACCCCAAGGGCACGGGCTTCACCTCACCCCGATCATTGGATGCGCATCCGGCCTCGGGCGAGAACGCGGGCCCCGTGGGGGGACCACGCTATCTCCTACCACTATCGGTGTGACGACGTAGGCCCGTAGCCATGCTCTTGACGTCGTGGGGGGAGCGGGCATGCCTCGACGCAACCCATGGCCTTGACAGGACATACCAGGGCACCCACGTCACCTACAGCACCGGGCAGACCGGCATTGTGCTACCAAATCCTCGTATGGCCCCAGTCAAGGGAGCCTGTTGACCATGTTGTGCACAGGGATGGAACGGGGCACCATGACCCGCTGATGGCACCCGCTTGCAGCACCGGTGATGAACAAGACCGTGACGTGGAGTCGCCTCCGCTACGACCTACAGGACCATCAGGGCCCGCCTATCGGGGAAGAAGAGCGACGTAGCTCCAGGGCTTCCTTCTTCTCTGCTTTTTCTCTTTATTCTTTTCCTTCCTTCTCTCCTTCTCTCTCATGTACCCTCGGCCTTTTCCTTGGCCTATAAAAGGGAAGGCCGGGCACCCCATCAGGGGCAGAAGACTTTGAAGCCTTCCCAACGCTCTCAAGCCGTGGGAAAGCAACTCAACCCCATTCGATACACTCACCAGAGACTTGAGACCTATTCCCTCTCTCGCCCGTTTGTAACCCCTGCTGCAAACATAGAGCCGGTAACACGAGCAGCATCGCACTGGACATAGGGATGTTCTGCCCGAACCAGTATAATTTCTTGTATCCTCCGCGCTCACCATCCGGGCCAAACGCGTAGATATAAATTTACTCATCGGTGCTTCGAAACACTGACACATAACTTTTGCTACGCATTAGATATATACTATGTCTAGATACACAGTAAAAGATATGAATCTAGAAATATCAAAACATCTTATAATTTGGGACGGAGGAAGTAATTGGCATGAAATAGCTTCATTTCACATGAGTCGTGCCAAATAAGTTTTAGTCGATTTTGCTAGAATTTAAAGTGTGAGGTCGAGAGTTTAGTTTTAGAGTCCGGCTTTAAGGTGTTGACAATGATAATTGGCATGAGCTAGCTCACTGTTGTGTTAAATCATCTCCAATAAATTTTTTATAAAATTTGAAAGAAGTGTAAACGTGCAATTTTAAGTCCAGGGTTTGACTTTTGATGTGAACCTATATATTTTTAAATTACATGTCCATTTAATGCAAAAATATGGGGTTTTTTTTAGCAAACTCGTGGGTTGTACTAATTGATAGATTGGATTAGGTTGAGTCGGAATAATAAAATTATGGGTTAGGCTATGGTAGTTAAATATTTTGATATGGATTAGGTTAGGTAAGAGGTCGGTTGTAGCCTATTAGCAGGGCTAATTGAAACATGTGCTTCGCCTTTCATAGGAGAGATTAGAAACTGAGAGGAATATTTTGTTTGTTTCCACATGGCAATCGCCTTATGGGATAAATTTTATGGCTGTATAAGGCACAAATGTACATGCCCCGATATCATGCGAAAATGGGCTCCTTCTATTTGCGCGTTGATAAGAAAACGTTACCGGCCGTGGCTTAAATGTAAAAGCGTTATCCTTTTCTTCATGTACTCAAGGCAGTAATCAACCAGAACTACTCACAGTAGCTCGTTGAGTACGAACTGTACATATCGATTAGTTATATCAAGGTTAGTACCATTGTCGCCGCTGGCACAATAAGTCCTCAAATAGCTAATTAATCGATGTGATGTCGATTTGAGCAGCTAACCAATTGATGTAAATATATATCCTACTATCCTAGCATAGCAAAAATACATGTTCTAGATGGATATGATGAGCCACACATATATATGCTCGCGTGTGTACGGGCTTAACCATCGCGTACATTATCTCAGACGTCGTGCTTTGTGCAGTAACAGCGCACACTGATTTCTAAGTCAACACACTGTTAAAAGTTCAATACACGTGTGCGTTATACTGTGTAGTGGATTCACTTTTGCGAGGGCGGCAACTGTTTATATATGCAATGAATCGCAAAAGTGGAGCAACAAACTGTTTATACTGTATATATCAATGAATTGCAAAAACCGTGGAATATAGTGCTCGTTGAATATATTATAAGTTGCTTATAAGGCTAAAACAATCTGAAACTAGATGACAAACGTCACTTTTTCTACAGTGTTTTCTAGCCGTGCTTCTTACTACAACCATCATTTAAACTCAATTTAAAACGCAAAAGGTTGGCAGATAGCTTATCATTATCTCTTTTTTCCTCTATCTCAAGAACGTACCAAACATGGCCATTGGGAAGTTTTAGAATGTTCAGAAAAATAGGAGCCATCCATCGAGAGAAATTGAAGGGTGTAAAACTAAGAGGTACAAATATCAAAGTACTCAGAACTACCAGAAAGGTAGGAACGGCGTGCTATCGTGGAGCGCCTCGGTACCACACTCCTGCTGCCAAATACGCCTCTCCTTTAGGATACCAATCGAGCGGGGGTGTGTCCACAGGATATGTGGGAGGAGAGGAGAAACAAGGGAGGGCAGTGACAAATCTAGGATTTTACACCATGGTATTCCACATAAAAAAATTCAATACAAATATGCAATATCTAGGACCATAACAAGAATACAATGCAAAAAAAATTAGATTGGAGTGACTTACTCTAGATTTCATCAAGCAAGATTTCAATTTGTTCTAAATTAGAGAAGAAAACGAAATCTAAACATGGAAGCCTGGAATCTGGACAGGAGAATAGATCTGGAAGAGGGAGACGCCGAGTCAAGTGAGGCTAGGAGGGGACAGAACCCCGAGGGAGAGGGGTACTGCCATGCTGGCTGTTGCAAACTGTAGTGACCGCCAATGGCTTCAACGTCGTCCGCTCCGTCGCTGGACTCTAGTTGTCGACTCTAGGATCGAGGGGGCGAGTTGAGCGGACAACGAAGGTAGGAGGAGGGGCGAGACCACAGGAGGAAGCCAGGGAGGGGTGCTGGCAACTCGCCCGCTAAGGCGAGTTGAGACTGGGATACAGTTTCTGATGACTTCGTGGGCTAATAGTGATAATAGGTCCATTGGGCTTATGGGCCAATTTACAATATGTTGTACAATTATACATATATTTATTTTTATTGATAATTTGACATGGGTGTTCCGTCGAACACATGGGAATACCTCTAGCTTCGCCAATGAGCGAGGGTGGTCATGACAGGTGGTGGCTAACTATATAGCCAAGCTAAGTATGCCCGGTTTTAGTGGCTATATAAAATAAGAGTGCCGATAGTTCAATGGCCAAAAATGAACTTCTCTAAAACGAACAGTAGCTTCTACACACGTCGCATTCCCAAGCAAACGTAGTACAAAAGTAGCTTCTAGGAGCGAAAGGTAACGGTGGTGGCGCAATCTAGAGTAGTCCCGTACCCGACCGATTGGACAAACAACGTAACGGAAATAAAGCTGCAGGTGAAGATGGGTCGCATTCCATGGGTCGTACAACCAGCAGCGGTCTTCAGCCTGTTCGTTTAGCTGGAAATAAGCGGTTGAAAGTACTATTAGCTGATTTGGTGTGAGAATAAAATACTATTGTCTGACTGAAAATAAGCGGCTGAAAGCTGAAGCGAACAGACTGCTTATCTCAGAAGGGCAGGTCTGGGTCGACGTCGACCGATTAGATCCATCTCCAGCTACACCTTGCCTGCCCATAGGCACTCGAGCTGGGAGACGACGTCGTCGCCATTGCGGCCGTCGCTCTTGCTCTTGGGTTGTGGAGCCGAGGCGCCGCCGCCGCCGTGATGCTAGCTGCTGCCGCAGGATAAGGTCACGGAGGTGCGGCGGCGGGCGCAGGCCCATCGCGGCGGCGCGCTCCCACCGCCGGAGCCGCGTGACACCGATGGACGGGCCGTAGGACATGTCCATGTCGAACTGCCGGAGCTCCTCCTCGGCGGTGTACCCGCCGGAATCTGAACATATATATATACGTGCATGTATGATATTGATAATATATAGATACTGTAGGCACTACGTGTATAAGACAACGATCGACGAGAAGGCGACGGCGCGCGGCTGCCGCATCGTACATACCGGCGTCGCCTTGGCACTGTTGCTGCGATTTCCCCTTCTTCGATTTCTGTTTGGGCGTCGACTTGCTGCCTTTCTTCCTCTCCGGATAGATACCCTTCAGTCGACCGCGTGTGGGCGCCATCTGAGCACGTGACCCTGACCTGCTTGATTCTCGTTGCATATGTATCCCGTGTCGTGGGCAACGTTGCTGTTGTCTCGAGTCTCGATCTGCTCCGTTCCGCCTCTTCAAGAAGAAATAGAGTACGTACACACGCCGACGGCGCCCTTATACACGGCAGTAATTGGTGACAAGAAGAGCCAGTGTCCGGACGTCAGGACGGATGACGCGTTCGGACGCACCTCCCGAACCTCGCCGAAAATATGGAAATGAGCCGTGTCCATGTCCATCCCGTGACAGCGCACCCTGCTTTGCGCCCATCCACGCCCTATCCGGACGTAGCACTGTAACACCCCTGTGTTACCAGCTTACTTAGCATGCGATTAAGGTCTAAAAGAAATTAACAAAACAAATTCTACGGGTTTTAAAAATTCAACGCGCATAAAATGATAAGTGAATTTCTATAACAAGAATAAAATACGACGTGTATATAGTACTTAAATAAAACTTGAAGTGCAAATGGTGTAGATGGAAATTGTACGTTGGTGTTGGAAAATAATTTGTGTTAGCAAGTATTTTTGGGGAGCTCAGAAATTGAATCTGGAATTCATATAGGCCTCAACTCTATATTTTTCCGAGTTCGAGACGATAACCGACAATGCCGTTTTAATTCTAGCTAAATTTCTTTAACACTAGCTTTATTCGTACCGTTAGTTGCATCAAGATGAGCACTTGAGCGTGGCTCAGGTTATAGTCATGTTGGGTGTGGCATGGTTCTCGTAAAAATTGCCCTAGCTACTTAGAACGAGCGGTGAACCATGAATTGGCGCTTTGTTTGCATTCTGGCGTTCAGCTTGGCGAGCTCAGGTTGGCGCCTCTATATCTCCCTCTCTGGTCACCTTCTAGCGGTAGTTGTTGTTTCTTTGAGCCGCCCTTAGTGCCGGTTAGGCAATAGAACGTGGTTTTACAGCTCTAGCTTTTGGGAAAAACGTTTTTTTGGTGCTTTAAAATCCGTGCATAGCACGTTGTCGGTCATTCGGCCGGAGTGTGCGCGGTCACCGTGTGCGCGCACTCTGCCGCGTGTGGGCCAGCCAGACTAGTCCTCGGCCTGGCCATGGGCTCGGCCGTTCTCTGTTTCGCAGCCGCGCTGCTGCCACTGCCTGCTATCATCGTGTCCGTGTCCTGGACCGCCGTGGCGCTGCCGGCCCGGCCGATGTCGTGCGCCGTCGTCGTCACGCCATCCTGGGCGCTGCGACCGCACAAGTCGTGCCCGGCCGAGACGCACGGCCACATTCGCCCCCTAACTGCACTGACCTACTGCGCGCGCGTCTCCCTGGTCACCCTGTCGCTCGCCCCACCACGTCAAGACCGGGCAAGTCGAGTCTGACCTGCCCCTGTTTCTTCTCTGCGCCGTGGCCGACGGGCCGCTCCGTTGATTACGGTAAGGAGGTCACTTCAAGTCAATTCCTCGCATCCATGTCTTCGCCATTAGGTGCGCTAGTCAACCGACCCTACCCCGCCTAGAACCGTGCCCAGACAAGCCTCAATTTGGAGCTTTTCACCCCGCCATGCCCATAAAGCCGAGCCCGGCCATTACCTAGGGCAGCGCTCCCTTCGACCCTCTCGAGTCGAATTGAATGCACCGATAGCCTCGCCTTGACGCCCCCTAGCTGGTGCTCGCATCGTTTGGCCAGGGCGCTCGTCAGCGGCGTGGTGACGCGCCAGTGTCCGTGCTCTGAGCGCCACCGCGGGGTGTGGGTGCACGTGGCCAGAGCACCCCGGTCTTTCCCTACCTCAACTCTTTGCGCTGCTGGGTTCGCGGTGAGTCCCATCTGCTCCCCCGCCATCTCTATCACCTCGTTAGGCCGCAGAGTCGTCGGAACAGGAGCGCCACCATGGCGGATGGTCCGCCAGCGTGGGTTGGGTGCTTGGAGGCACCGTTTGCCTTCCAACCGCCTCTTGGGGCTTCATTGTGGGCCAGCAGTGCTCATCGGCCTGCGCGTCAGACCGGTGTTTCGCCCTTATGGCCGGCGTGACCGCCGGTGCCGGTCGGAGCCGCGCCGGCGTGCGCAGGGGGCGGCGGGGACCGGCTCGCTGAGAAGACAGCAAAGTCTAGGGACCGCAGTGCGAAGTTCCTCTCTTGCGTAATAGTAGCTCCCAGGGTCATTCGATTTCTCAATAGTGTGGGGTCCTTTTTGTAAAAACCCCGTAGCAGGCGCGAGCGGGCCTGCTGGGCCGGCCTGCTGGCGCGCGGCCACGTTGCTCGCGGGTCGTTTTAGTCACTGGGCCGATTGGTTGCAGTTGGCACTTTCCCTTTATAAAGCAATTTCTTAATTTAGTTCATAAACCAAACTTGTAAATTCAAATTAGAAGTGTGTAGAAGTCCATAAATTGCGAAACCAATTTGGTTAGGTTCCTAAAATCATAAACTAACTGTTGGTGTAATTGGTTCACATATTTTTATAATTTTTACAGGAGTTCTCTGTAACGGAACCGTCCAAATTATAAGAGCACAAGTATAAAAACAATCACCGAAGTGATCAAATTCGCACACTTGAGCCCATATAACTCCGGTAGTCCACGAAATCGTGAGGGATTTCAAACCAAACCGAGAGCAACCAGATCGTACTGATTCAACATAACACAACACTTGTTACACAGTTCAAAAGTAATCTCATACATCGGAGTACAATTATTTTTATTACAAAACCAAAGTAAAGATTAGCGGAAGCAACATAATTTCTAAAACCATTTTAAGTCAAATACTGCCAGTACATAGTCACATCCTGCAAAAGCATACCAGAAGAGATACTACAGAGACCATGCCCATATGGTCTAGTCTTCACGCCCACATGGCGAAGACAATACTTGCAGCAACAAGTACGAATCTGCTACCTGCAACAGGTGGGAATAAACCCTGAGTACGAGAAGGTACTCAGCTAGACTTACCCGTCAAAAACCAGAAACAAAGGTGACACCAAGGATTATGCAAGGCTTTATAAAGTGGGCTAGCTTGACTCATTTGCAGAAAAGCTTAATACAGATAAGTAACCAATATATGCTTTAAGTATCAAGTGATCATCATTAACCTGAAAGCTAGATTAGCACCTGTACTAGAGCACTCACTTTATTAAGATCAAACAATATTAACCATAGCAGGTATAATAAGGCTATCATCATCATTATCATCAATTCCGAACCATCATTATATTTAGTGTATCTACGCTGGAGATAACCAGTCAAGTTTCTCACTAACCGGGAGAGACGGCGACTCGAATCGATTCCAACTCAGCTGAGGGGGTATTCCTGACACTCACCCGGCAAACCCCGCTAAAGGCAGCCGTAGATAACCTTTGGTACAACTCAGGGTGGGCCCGAACAGCGCCGCATTCTCAGGGATACCAGTGGCCAGGATGCTCAGGACTTTTAACTCACCTGCCCTTGGACCCTCTGGCTCCCTTCCGAGGCGACTTTCACTTTTCGACTTCGCAACCTGAGTTGAGCTACTAGGCTTCGCGGTCGGCAACCTCAGGCCGGCCAGCTAAATGTCAGGCATGCGTTCAAAATGACATAGAAGGCTCCAGGTCTCGGTCCTTAATCGACACAGACGGGGATAGATCCACACCCAAGACCTCCATGCCTTGTTGCTTCACTATCGTCATCCCGCCCGGTCTCATTTCATTTTATTAACACATGGTTCACTTCCACGAGAGCAAGTATAGCCAACCGTGACCTGATAAAGCCCTATATCTCGCAGGTGACAGGAAATCACCCGACTTCTACCGGTCTAATTAAGCAGGGCTAAGCATAGATACGATCCTATCTACATAGGATTCAAGGTTCGAATTGCTGGACAAGGAGTGTTATCAATGCAGCAAGGGTTTCCAACCAACTCCTATCACGTAATGCAACAATACATATAACATGTATAGATAGATAATTGCTTTGAAAGTATGAGGCTTATAATGCTCCGGGGCTTGCCTTAACCGAAAGAAGAGAGATCGAGGTTCGGCTTCAAGAACGGTTCCCACGTCTTCTCCGGCTTCGTCGGACTGGACCTCCGGTTCTCGGACGAACTTCAACTTCGGGTTCCACGCCCAGCGGGACTTCGCTCGAAGCACGATTCTTGGCACACCTATTGCATGTATATGCATCCAATGAATTTCATGTATGCATCTAATAATGACATGATGATTTATGGACGTGCATGAATGATGTGAAGATGAATGCAATGTCATTGCAACGTTGTAAGCACAAAACCAAGTTATGTGGTGCTCTATTCAAATCACTTCAAACGTAGGTGCAAATTTCCTCTCCGGTATTAACTTGTTTAAATATTCCTAAGAAACCACTAAGTATCACAAAGTTAAGACTAAACACGCACGTAACACGATTCCAGACATTAGTATTTATAACATATTATCAACAGTAGCTAAGAAAACTCACAACTGGAGTTCTACTAATCCAAATGACCTGAAAGAGGACATTCTGGAAAGCTTATGAAATTGTCTACATTTCATTTATAAACATCTAAGCATGATTTCATCATTTACCAAGTTAAAATAGCACTTGTACATAATCTGTTCTAAAAGACAGAGAGCACTCCCAAAACTGAACCTAACTTAGAACAACTGTCATTTCTAAACTATAAGTCTAAATGCTACCAAAATTTACCAGCAACTAGTTCATGAAATTCTCAACAACTTTGCTATAGATCACCAAGCATGAAAACATCATTAACATAGGTTAATTCTTTCAACTAGCAATTCTGTCCAGCAATGGCAGAATCACTAAATTAAATAATTGCTGACGATTCAAAAGCACAATTAGACCAAACTAAGTTTACCAACCTATTGTGCATATCAAAGGAACATCAGAAAATATAGTGCCAACTTCTAAATAATTTATTTAATATTCTTTTATAATTTATTTAGTTAATTAGGTGATTAAATAAACATATAGTAAAACTATATATAAAAATCTATAAAAATTACAGTAGCCACCTAATGCTTCATATAGGCTACCATAAAAATTTCACTTCAATTGGATGAGCAGAACTTGATATATCAAAAATAACAGATGATATGCTTATTTCTAGCATAAATAAGAAACCCTATTGAAAAGTATCAAACAACAGATTTCATATTTTTCCTAGCATCCATCTAACATAAGAACAACATTCACCAAATTTCACCCTTACTGGATCTATAGAAAAATTATGAAAATTCACACAAGATTCAACCAAGCAAACAAGATAATTATATAACTCTACCAAACCTTATCCAAATTGCATGAAAATTTAACCATAATCTATTCATGGTATGAGCAGTTCACTATAAAAATTTCATGCCATTTGGAGCTTCACACAAAGAGATATCATTTTCTCTATTTTCTTCATTAATAAATGATATAATTAATAACTATTTAATTCATTACAAAACATGACATATTTTATATTTTTATAATAAACTAGAAATTATTTAGAGCACCCCAAAATTTAAAACACCTTATTTGGACCTCTTAAACAGGATATATGAATTTTCAAAGCTTGCATTCAAATTCTGGAAAAAGAATAAAACAAACATCAATATTTCTTGGCCCACGGTTACTAAGCCGGCCCGAAAGTCTAGCTCGGCCCAGTACACGGCTCGGCCCACGGCCGGTTTGGCCCGCCAGCAACACAGGGGGGGGAGACGCTGGCCGACGGGGCCTGCCCGTCATACTCCCGCAGAGCAGGGGAGCTGCTCCGGCGAGCCGGAGCTCACCGACGGCGGCTCCTCCGGCGAAACCGAGCGTGCCATCGCGTTCCTCTCGTCACCCCGCACCCTGGCCTACCTCTTTCCCCAATTCTCCTGCACCGACGCCTGCTCGCCGACGGTGAAGGCGGACGGCGGCGGACTGGCGGAGGCGTTCCGACGAATGCGGCTTGGCAGCGAGTGAGAAGACGCGCGCATGAGCTTCAGGGTGCTGCGAGAGACGTGGAACAAGCGAGGGGGTGAGAGGCGCGGCACCAAGATGAGCCGGCCACGGTGAGCTTGAGCTCCGGTGAGGTCAAGGCCATGGCCGCGGCGGCGGAAATGCCCGATATGGCCTCACCTCCACTTGGTTGGCTCCGGGAAGAGGTGTAGAAGGTAGGGGAGGTTGCGGTGGTGCTCCGTGCAGCAAGGATTGGGTGGAGGCGCGAAGATGACGGCGCACTGGCTCGTCGAGTGCGCGGCGGCACTGGCGGCCTGCTCTTCCGCCTTGGCGAGCACACAGAGGGAGGGGAGGAGAAATGGGCAGCGAGGGAGGGAGGCCGTGGTGCGTGGCGCCTCTAGCAATGCACACACGGGCCAACATCGACACGTCGTGGCCACGCGTCGATGATCATCTGTGTGTGTCGGCCACGATCGAATTCCGGTTTTGAAACCTGAAACTCGAAATGAAACGTTCAGTTTCAGTTAACCAGACGCCTGACAGAGCTACTTGAGGGCCCAGGAACTCCCAAACTAATCCGAGTTAGCCGATGACGCAATATACTTAATTGTAGAACTACGTGAGATCTTGTTACAAGTCTACTAGCTCTCGAGCTAATTCGTGACGGTTAGAGAGATATACGGGTAAAAAGGGGTGTACCCGAAAACTTTTCAGTCCAGGGAAGACTGACAGCCGGTTTTCAAAGGGCTATAACCCTAAAACTAGCTAGAGTTAGCAGGAGAGGTTAGAAGGTTATAGATAGATCTAAGTGAGCTCTAGGTAAAAGTCAACTAGCTCGAGGCTTGGTTTGGTCTAGTTAGTAAGATACAGGGCTCCCAATAGAGGTACTTGGAAACTGATATGCACACAGACTTAGCCAAAATGGCTAAGTGCTGAAATCAGCACTCCAAGCTACCTTGTGGGCCATGTTAGAGCAGGTTCTAGGCATTTTCATGAGATGACCACTGAACAACTTTTGTTCCTTATGAAATTTGGCACAAACTTTGTTAAGGTTGCACAAACATGCAAAAGCTCTAGGTTAGACTTTCTAGAAGGTCAAACAAAGAAGGTCCCAAAGGTCAACTAGTCAAAGCGTGAGTCAACATGGAATTAGGGCAGGACCTAAACATAAACCATAGGTCATTTTGCTCCACTAACATATCAAGGATGTTTTCAAGCTCCCAAGTCACACAATAGCATCACACATGTCATCTATACAAAAACCCTAGCAACACATAAAGGAAGCACCTAGAAATCATAATGTTGCAAAGTCATGTTTCAAACAAGGATGCGCATGAAATGACGATGCTTATGGTAATGTCATGCCATGATCATGCATTATGAATGCATTATGAGGCTAACTAACACCAGGGGTGTTACATTCTCTAAGTAAAGTAAGATGCTCCATTTTATTCAAGAATAAACTTGTCGGAATTCTTATGGCCAAATGATGATAGTGCTAGCTTTAAAAATTTTACCACAAGCTTCTAGTATTACTAGGTGTCCACTGTAATTTTTGTAGCTCCAAAATAATTCGTTGCTAGGTGTCGGTACCATTAGTATAGGGGTACCCACATTCAACGATAATAAAAACTAAAACGACCAAGTCATGACAAAACATAGCCCACTTCAAAACGCGCGTCAGGTCCGTCTCGTATGAGGCCGGCTCGACGGAATGCCTCGACCGCATCCCGTCTCCGACTCGTACGAGACCCCCTCGACGGGAGGCCTCGACCGCACCCCGTCCTGCACGACAAAACGCCTCGACCGAACTCCGTCTCGTGTGAGCCCAGGTCGAGGCGCTCGATCCCCTCTTTCTCCACCTACCCCGGGACGAAAGTCATAGCATTTAATGCAATCACCTACTACCACCTTGTTGACGGTCCTTAAGTATCAATTATAACTATCAAATAAATAGAGAAAAGGATCCAAATAAAACCAACACCTAGACTTAGGGTTTTATCTGACAGAATTCCACGAGTTTTGCTGTTTATCTATTTCTGCAGGGGGTTATCAGGAAATACGGAAGAAAGGCCCACATGTCGGATTAATGACGGGATATTAACCGAACACGTAATTATCTTACATCTAGAAGAGTCCAGAAGCCACGAGAACGAACGGGAGGCGTAACAGAGCCGGGGACAGGGCGCCCGCCCTAGTCCCTAGGGCGCCCGCCCTGCTGGCTCAGCCAATCAGGCTCCGCCTCGAGGATTATGCTCCACCAACCTAGAGGATCAAGGAAAACCGCACGATCAATGTCGGTTTGATCCAACGGCCCAGATTCATCCGAAAAGGGCTATATAAGCAAGGCCCCTGCCCCTAGAGGAGAGGGCCTCGTCTCATACTTCAAACCCTAATTCAGGAGGAGAGCCTCTGATCAAGCCCTAGAGCCACCACATCAACTTGATCTCTAGTTAGCATAGCTACATAGGATTAGAACTAGAAGGAGTCAATCTTCGATTGGTTCCCGGATCTGTCAAGAGGATTCTTGGTAATTCCTCTATTGTTCTTCAATTGTTCATCATTGTTCTTCAATATTATGAATATGACTTTGTTCTATTTCAATATATTGGTTATGACTTTGCTCTACTTGATTATATTTGCAATTATATTGTTCTTAGTTTATCATAGTTATATGCTTGGCTTAGTTAGATTGGAATTATATACATGCCTAGGATCGTATAGCGTTTATCCATGTGTACAGTGGGTGAATGATAACTATTGTGTAGACGTGGTGTTTATACCGTATTTATCTGCGATTGCACCCTATATGCCGGATTGTGGGGTAGTTCGCGATAGTGACAGCTTCGTTGATTCTTATATAGTCCCCCTCTCGTGTATAGGGCAGGCAGAGCAACACTATTACAGGGGAGTGATTGCTATGTTCTTCATCTTCCTTGCTAATATTCACTATGCATGGATATAGTCTTTTCTCACCATGATTGCCAAGTATAATTGCACTAACTATGATATGCTAGACTTTATAGTTAATAATAACTTAGGGAATATCTTTGTAGTTCATCCTAATTCCATGCTAATGACTTGCTAGAATATCTGTTGAGGTGCTTATCATTATTATATGTGGCTAGCTGATCAGATTAATTATCTTTGTCACCATTATCACTTTACCTTTACTTAATGTGACATTTATACCTGTATAAAGAGATTGATAAATACTCTCGGTTATACATGCAATGATGTGTACTCAGTTCCATATTCTCATTCCATTATCAACCATGATACTTAGAAATCCCTTCCCAGTGGTAAAAATATAAATAACGATACCTGGAATACTTCCCGGTTAAAATGCTACATCGGTATTAATCTGTGCGCTTGCAGATCCCTTTTATTATTTATCTTGATGAGCAAATGCATATTTCAATACCGCGTCTCTCATGTCATGCTAGGGATGAAAACTTGGCTTAAGTGGCATGAGGGATAGGTTTGGCATTTTTGGCGCCGTTATCAGAATTAGAAAACTAAGTCTACTTTTGGTAGTGACGTTAAGAATGCCCAACAAGCATTTTTGGCGCCGTTGCCGGGGAAGGTTGATTACTAAGTAGGAATGAATATGGAACTTTGAGTCATCATTTGCATCACTAATCTGATCGAGCTTATCAATTCTCTTATACAGTTTTACCCCTGTATTTTCCATTTTGATTATTTATTGCAGGGTGATGCATGAATAGAAGACATCTTTCAGACAACTTTGTTGACGATCCCGAAGCCTTATTCAGAAGAACAAGAGCCAAGCTCAAGAAGACATCGTCAACACTTCAGCACAAAGCTTCATCCAAATCCGAAGACCGCTGAAGTTTCATCCGGAATTTGTCGACTGAATTCGAAGCCATGGCGAACAAGTCGATCCGCGAGTTCTCAGCTCCCACTACGGACAACATCCGCACTGGACCTGCTGGGGAGATCGACCGCAACTTCGAGCTCAAGTCTGGGCTCATCAACATGGTGCAAGCTAACCAGTTCTGTGGGAAGCCACATGAAGACGCTAGTGCTCATCTTCAACACTTCCTGGAGATCTGCAGCACTTTCACCATGGCTGAAGTCCCCAGAGACGCCATACTACTTCGCCTTTTCCCATTCTCACTGTTGGGGAGAGCGAAGCAGTGGTTCTACGCTACAAAGGAGAAGAACACTACGTGGGCACTCTGCTCCACGAACTTTCTGGCCAAATTCTTTCCCATGGGCAAGACCAATGCTCTCCGTGGGAAGATTACAAGTTTTCAGCAACAACATGATGAATCCGTTCCAGAAGCATGGGAGCGTTTCCAAGACTACATCCTAGAATGTCCCCATCATGGAATGGAAAGCTGGCTACTGATGCAGACATTTTATCATGGGCTCATTAACAGTGCCCGTGAAACCATGGATGCTGCAGCTGGAGGAGCATTCCTATCACTCATCATACCTCAAGCCACAGCTCTTGTGGAGAAGATGGCATCCAACCAAGGTTGGAATGAAGAAAGAACTCAGACACGCAAGAGAGGTGGAGGTATGCACCAGCTCAAGGAGGTAGACATGCTGTCTGCCAAGCTAGACCTACTCATGAAGAAGCTCGATGATCGAGCTGGAGAAAAGAAAGAAGTCATGCACGTCTACGACTCCCACATGACTTATGAGGAGTGTGGAGGTACTGGACACTCGGGCAATCACTGTCCTGAGTTGCTGGAGGACGTGAACTACATCAACAATAACAACAACTACTACTACAACCGTCCTCAGCAGAATCAAGGTTGGAATCAACAGAGGCCTAACTACTCAGGTAATTACCAAGGTAACAATTCTTTCAATAATAATAATAATTATCCACCTTTGAGAGAGTTAGTATCCAACCAAGGAAAGCTAATGGATAACCTGTCTAAGAAATTGGCATCTAATGATAAAATACTAGAAAATATAAATAATAGAATGGATAATTTCTCTACTGCCATCAAGAACCAGATTAGCTTTAATAAAATGATTGAATCTCAGTTGAATCAAATAGCTGCTGCTGTTCCTGCTACTAACCCCGGTATACCATCACTAGAATCTGCAAATCTTGTAGACATGTTTGATGCAGGAGATTACTGGAGTAACCCTATCGTGGAAGTAAGTACTGACCGTCTGCCGGTCAAGAGAGGCGATCCAGGACGCCCCGTCATCCCGATCTCCATCGGCATGCGAGACTTCCCAGAAGCACTCTGTGACTTTGGCTCCAGCGTCAACATCATGCCCAGGGTACTCTATGAAAAACTCTTTTCACAACCATTATTAGAAACAACCATGTGTTTGCAGCTTGCAGATAGGACACTGAGTTTTCCGAGAGGAATATTGAAGAACATCTGTGTCCGAGTGGGTTCCTCGTACGCTCCAGCAGACTTCGTAGTGATAGAGACCGGTTCTGATGAGAGGGCTCCCGTCATCCTAGGGAGACCATTCCTGAACACCACGGGAGCTGTCATCTATGCTAGTGCTGCCAAGATCAGTTTCTACATCAAGGGGAGGAAGGAAACGTTTTCCTTCAAGAACAAGACCGCACAAATCCCAGAGCAACCCCAATATGAACCAAGGAAGAGGACCAACAGGAGGAACAAGAGCAAGAAGCAAGTATGGACCGAGACAGCTAAGATGGTCACTGCCGTGCACAAAGGTCAAGATCGCCAACTCAAGTCACCGTTCTTGCCTAAGAAGGACGACCCAGGTATGCCAAGCATTTATTGCTCCATTAATGGGTCCCACTTCTACAAGACACTTTGCGACACTGGGTCGGGCGTCAACATAATGGCCAAGGTCACCTATGAACTTCTGTTCGGAACCATGCCCTTAAACCCAACATATATTCAGCTCCAGATGGCAGATCAGACATTCCGACAGGTCGAAGGTACAGTAACTGACGTCCCTGTCAAGATAGACGATCACTTTGTCCATACAGACTTTCAGGTTATTGACATGGGAGAAGATGAATATGATCCACCCATCATCCTTGGAAGACCATTCCTAAGTACTGTCAAAGCAATTATTTACATTGGAACTGGAGAAGTCCACATGCACTTCCCCTCTGAGAAGGTACGTCTTTACTTTACTGACCTTAACTATGTATTTGAAGAATCCAAGCAGGTCAGGACAAGAAGAAGGCGGCGTAACCACAATCAGAAGCAACAGGTCATCAAGGACGGATGGGCAGATTATGAAGGAGAAGTGGTAAGATCTGAAGACATACCACTCAACCAACACTGTCCTGAGGAGACCAAAGCACCGAGACAGGTATGGAAAGAAAAGACAGTTGTACATGAAGAGGAGGCGCCGCCGAAACCACCGACTACGCCATCCACCAAGTCCCAGGACGACTGAACAAATAAGAGTCCCGTTCGGAGGACTTAAAAACACCGAACACCTTGCCAAGAGTTCCACAAAGCTTTGTTGTCTATTTGAGCTTCACAGAATTCAAGGAGACTAGCAGACAGAGGACATTCTAATCGCTGTCAGGGTGCTGCCGACTTTCAAATACATCTCCGCCATCTGCTAGCTACATCAGAAGAGATTATGTCAAGATCCAGCTTGGGGGAGAGCACCTCCATTATCTTGCTAAGTATTTCTATCTTTATCTTTATATTTATATATACTTCTACCCTATAAAAATAAAAATATACATAACTATGAAAAAACCAAATAAAGATTTTGTGCTTATATATATATACCTATATCTTTTGCTTAGTGTGTTTTAATAAATAAATAAAGTGGCTATGCTAAACTGAATCTAGATAATAATAAAACTCTAGCATGGATATGATGAATAGTTGCTTTGCCTAACTTTCAAATTTGAAGTTCTCTCTCTAAGTTTACATAACTGTTATCATTTAAAGCTTGCTCTAAACCTGAACTTGTGGAAAGAGAACTTGATCTAAAGTCTACGTTGTTAACGGATATGATATGGGAAGGTTGAGCTGCTGTTTATCTATTCCTAGAGATGCTAGAATTCTGGAGAATTTTATCTTTGAAAATGTTAAAATGCTACATGATGAGTTCCTGTATGATGAGAGTTTAAGTTCCTACCACAGCCATACATACATGCTTGCTAGACTTTAAGCCATACCTTTACTTTTTACTGCTTATGAGCATTGAGTGTAGTCAAGCTGTGTAGACCCTTAGGAGCTTGTCATGCGGTTAAAATCAAGATTCACTTGCACGATCACTCATACATGCTGCTTCTACTCCGGAAGTATGCATCCACATATATCCACTCATTCTCATCTCCAGATCCACATAAAATTATTCTACTCCTAATCCGGGAGAGAATAGCCAAAAATATTTTCCCATTCTTGTTATCCCCTGTGAAATAAATGCTCAAGCTATTTTGGTTACTACCACTTGCTATATTGTTCTAAGGAGATGAGTGCTCTATACGAGGAAATAAAAAGGGGCAAGTGCCCGGAACCTCGAAAAGAAAAAAAGATACGAGGAAATAAAAAGGAGCAAGTGCTCGGAACCTCGATGAAAAAAAGAAAAAGTGTGAGAAGAGAGGTAAAAATGGACAAGTGTCCGACAGTAGAATTAGGGGTACAAGATACCCACCTGAGAGGAAAAAAAAATATAGAGCACCTCATTCTCCTCAAGAGCTTTAAAAGCAAGAAAGGTACGTATCCCCTCAAAAGAGCAAAAGTAGAATTAGACTTTCATCATTGTTATCATCACTACCACCATACACCATTTATTCGCCACACATGCACATCTTGATTTGACTTATTGGCTTATTTCTCTGGATCTATAGTTTGACTACGCAATAAATGTCTTGTAAGAATGTATACTTTATCTCCCACCAATGAGCTCCAGATATCAAAAGCCTTATTAGAATAGGATGAGAGAGAAGGCAATGTCACTCTGCCTTATACCACAAATACTACATACTTTGCTTTGAGAGAAGGCAGACATCATTACTGCCTTAGTGAGGATCCAGAAATACCACAAAAGAGAGACCTGAGAGAGTCATACAAGGAATCTCTGAGTTTTATTTGAAAATCTACAAAAAAACTCCAAGAGCTATAGCTAATCAAGAATAAGAGACATGGCGCTTGACTAGACTGTTCTATCTTTTAACCGCTCAAGACAAAGGTGACGGTTGCAAGCCCCATGGTGAAAGGTATAATGAGTAAGTTTTAAGTCTTGACAGTTTACTTTAACTCAGAGATGAGACTCTATTTGAAAGCATGTGTACCGTCAAAATTCAAAGGCATTTCAGCAACTACTGAGTCTCTCCTTGCTCAGGGACGAGCAAGAGGTAAGCTTGGGGGAGTTTGTTGACGGTCCTTAAGTATCAATTATAACTATCAAATAAATAGAGAAAAGGATCCAAATAAAACCAACACCTAGACTTAGGGTTTTATCTGACAGAATTCCACGAGTTTTGCTGTTTATCTATTTCTGCAGGGGGTTATCAGGAAATACGGAAGAAAGGCCCACATGTCGGATTAATGACGGGATATTAACCGAACACGTAATTATCTTACATCTAGAAGAGTCCAGAAGCCACGAGAACGAACGGGAGGCGTAACAGAGCCGGGGACAGGGCGCCCGCCCTAGTCCCTAGGGCGCCCACCCTGCTGGCTCAGCCAATCAGGCTCTGCCTCGAGGATTATGCTCCACCGACTTAGAGGATCAAGGAAAACCGCACGATCAATGTCGGTTTGATCCAACGGCCTAGATTCATCCGAAAGGGCTATATAAGCAAGGCCCCTGCCCCTGGAGGAGAGGGCCTCGTCTCATACTTCAAACCCTAATTCAGGAGGAGAGCCTCTGATCAAGCCCTAGAGCCACCACATCAACTAGATCTCTAGTTAGCATAGCTATATAGGATTAGAACTAGAAGGAGTCAATCTTCGATTGGTTCCCGGATCTGTCAAGAGGATTCTTGGTAATTCCTCTATTGTTCTTCAATTGTTCATCATTATTCTTCAATATTATGAATATGACTTTGTTCTATTTCAATATATTGGTTATGACTTTGCTCTACTTGATTATATTTGCAATTATATTGTTCTTAGTTTATCATAGTTATATGCTTGGCTTAGTTAGATTGGAATTATATACATGCCTAGGATCGTATAGCGTTTATCCATGTGTACAGTGGGTGAATGATAACTATTGTGTAGACGTGGTGTCTATACCGTATTTATCTGCGATTGCACCCTATATGCCGGATTGTGGGGTAGTTCGCGATAGTGACAGCTTCGTTGATTCTTATATAGTCCCCCTCTCGTGTATAGGGCAGGCAGAGCAACACTATTACAGGGGAGTGATTGCTATGTTCTTCATCTTCCTTGCTAATATTCACTATGCATGGATATAGTCTTTTCTCACCATGATTGCCAAGCATAATTGCACTAACTATGATATGCTAGACTTTATAGTTAATAATAACTTAGGGAATATCTTTGTAGTTCATCCTAATTCCATGCTAATGACTTGCTAGAATATCTGTTGAGGTGCTTATCATTATTATATGTGGCTAGCTGATCAGATTAATTATCTTTGTCACCATTATCACTTTACCTTTACTTAATGTGACATTTATACCTGTATAAAGAGATTGATAAATACTCTCGGTTATACATGCAATGATGTGTACTCAGTTCCATATTCTCATTCCATTATCAACCATGATACTTAGAAATCCCTTCCCAGTGGTAAAAATATAAATAACAATACCTGGAATACTTCCCAGTTAAAATGCTACATCGGTATTAATCTGTGCGCTTGCAGATCCCTTTTATTATTTATCTTGATGAGCAAATGCATATTTCAATACCGCGTCTCTCATGTCATGCTAGGGATGACAACTTGGCTTAAGTGGCATGAGGGATAGGTTTGGCATTTTTGGCGCCGTTATCAGAATTAGAAAACTAAGTCTACTTTTGGTAGTGACGTTAAGAATGCCCAACACACCTACCGGCATGGCCGCAACCAGGGTCGACGTGGGAACAATACCAGTGTCAGTCCTCACTGTTTTACCGCCCATCCCGTGATGGGAGGTGAAAAACGTCACTGTACCCACCTTACCGCACACTCTACATCACTAGTTACCCTCGAGGGAGGATACGACAAGGCCCATACACCGCGATCCAAGGGATTCGGACTTATCCGATCGGCCTCGACCCGGCCTCGACGCCTAACGCAGCACAACAGGAAGGAAGGACGGTATGGCGCGGCGCTCCGGGTCATTTCGGCGTCTCGTCCTCTGTAACACCGTGGTGTCCAGGGATGGCCTCCCATTTCTAGGGCACGTCGCTACAGTCACCTTAATAGGGACTGACAAAACATCATCTCAAGGCTCCCCATCATCTTGGTCTCCGCTCGCCCTATAAAAGGGCAGGTCAGGGCTCTGCAAAGGGGACGACAGAGGACAACGGACAACAAGCCATACACAAGAAAGCGATCAACATCTCAAGCAATCATCTTGTATTTCTTTTTCTTCTTTTTGAGACCTGGGCTCACCACCCTCTCTCGCAAGCTTGTAACCCCAACACAAGCACCTCGGTGCAAGGAAATACAAATCTCTCCCTCCCCCCGCTGGACGTAGGGCCTTCTCTTGCCCGAACCAGGATAAACCCCCGTGTGTTCTCCTTGCATCACCCTCCAGGAAAGGGACACGCAGCATTTACTCGTTGGTCTAAGACCCCCTCGGGTCCGAACACCGACAGTTGGTGCGCCAGGTAGGGGATCGCTGCGTGCCGACGTCGCTTTCCCGCCTTTTTCCTGGATGGCTGACCCCGATCGTCCTATCCCGTTGGCCACGGTGATCTGGTACGGGAGTTTGGAGTTCATGTCGCTTGGCTATGGCTACGACATGGTCCTACTCCCACCTAGGCACCCAACCGACGAGGATTACGAGCTCTCCCAGCCCGGGGGAGCGATCCGCCGGTATCATCGTTCCAGGCAGGCGCGAGCCGCCCGACGACGACGAGCCCGGCGCAACCACCGTCTTCATCTCATGGAGGGTGACGGGATTCCTCGGTCCGGCACCCCCCAGCCGGACGCCAACCCAGACTTCCTCATTGAAGGTCTAGGGAGGATAAGCTTGGTCGAGGGTAACATGCCGACGGAGAGTCCCGCCGCTCCCCCGTCCGGTGAGACACCGCTACCCGGAGCGCCCGTTCCGGCGTGGACAGCCACATCTCCTTCGTTGTTCCCGTTTGGGCTAGATTCGGCTGCCCAGGTGTACGCTTCTTCCATGAGCACTTGCATGAGTGCTTATGAGGAGCTCCCCGGGCACCGTCTACGCTCCACTCTGGACCTCGTTACGACCACGCCGGCTTCTGATTATCTGGACTCTACGGAGGCACCAGAAACAGAACCCCGTGTGACCGCTTCCCCACGCATTCCCCCGTCATACTATTATTTCGGCGCCCCTGACTCTGACTCGGCTGATGACACCTACGATCCGACCTGCGAGTGCTTCAACGTCGATGTTGAAAGCACGTCGGATTCACAGGAAGAAGAGCCGGTCGGAGGAAGGCACACGCCCCCTCATGTCGAGATACCTGCCGAGCGGGACGAGGCTCAACTCCTTGCGGATCAAGGGGTGCAACTCGAGCAAATCCGCGAGTTACAGGAAAGGCTCGACGAGGAACGCGAAAACCTGCGTCTGCTTCAACAAACCCTCGAGCGTGAGCGTGCGGAACGCGCACTTGGCGGAAGAGCTCGCCAGAGAGCTCGCGACGTCAACCGTCGCATCGACGAGGACCGGGTAACCGACCCCCCGGTCTTCGCTCGAGCCAGCCAGAACGTCGTCGCCGCCGCCATGCTCCTCCGCAATATGCCCGAGCCATCAAACCCCGATGCTCGCCGGGCTCAAGATGAGATCTGAGAACTCCTCGAGACCGCTGCCCTGCAGCAGGCCGAGAGCTCTGCCTCGAGGCGACACGAGCCCGCCTCAGAGCGGCTCGCAGAGCCCTCCCGACAGGAGAGAGAGAGGCCTCGGTTCATCCCGAACCTCCCCGACGGATTCGAATGGCTCCCGCCCCCGAGCACATAACTCACGACCATGGGCCTCGAGACACCCGTGGCAACATCGTCGAGCACCGCACGCGCAAGCACGGTGACGGTGTGGCTCGAGGTTACCACGTGCACAGGGGCGGGCGCTACGATAGCTCGGAGGACCGCAGTCCTTCACCCGAGCCTCCGGGCCTTCGGGTCTTCAGTAAGGCTATTCGCGAAACGATACTCCCGGCGCGGTTCCGCCCTCCCACGACTCTTGCCAAGTACAACGGCGAGACCAAACCCGAACTTTGGCTCGCCGACTTCCGCTTGGCATGTCAGCTGGGCGGGGCCACCGACGACCGGGTCATCATCCGACAGCTCCCCCTGTTCCTCTCCGACACCGCTCGAGCCTGGCTCGAGGATCTCCCGCCCCAACAGATCCACGACTGGGGTGATCTCGTGAGGGTGTTCGAGGGAAACTTCAAGGGAACTTACATGCGCCCCGGCAACTCGTGGGACCTCTGGAGTTGTAAGCAGAAGCCGGGTGAATCCCTCCAGGATTACATCCGGCGCTTCTCCAGGCAACGCACCGAACTCCCCAACGTCACCGACTCCGACGTCATTATGGCTTTTCTCTCTGGCACCACTTGCAAAGAGTTGGTCTGAGAGTTGGGCCGCCACACCCCACTCACTGCCAACGGATTGATGGACATCGTCACCAACTTCGCCGCCGGCGAGGAGGCGGTTGGTGCCATCTTCGGCGGTGAGCAGGACAAAGGGAAGCAGAAGGCCGACGATACCACGAGCTCCACCCGGGGCTCCAAGAGGAACAACTGTAAGAAGAAGAAAGGCCAGCAGGGCAAGCCCGAGGCTCCGGCCGATGAGCTTGTCACCGCTACCGAGCGCAAGAAGCCTCGAGGCCCTCCCGGTGGGGGCATTTTCGACAAAATGCTCAAAGAACCGTGTCCCTACCACAAGGGACCCACTAACCATAACCTCGAGGATTGTCACATGCTCCGCAGGTACTTCGAGGGCGCAGGCAGCAAAAACACCAAAAAGAAGGAGGACCCCAAGGGTGACGACAAGGATGAGGGATTCCCCGAGATCCATGACTGCTTCATGATCTACGGAGGACCCTCGAACCGCCTCTCGGCTCGCCAACGCAAGCGAGAGCGACGAGAGGTTTTCTCCGTACAAACGGCGGTCCCTCGTTTCCTCGACTGGTCTGCGGTGGCCATCACTTTCGACCGTGATGATCATCCTGACTATGTCCCCAATCTGGGGGTCTACCCTCTTGTTGTTGATCCCATCATCGCCAACACACGCCTCACCAAAGTACTCAAGGACGGCGGAAGCAGCCTCAACATCATCTACTCCCAGACCCTCGACCTCCTGGGGGTCGAGAGAGCGCGCCTCCAACCTAGCGTCGGGGGCTTCCACGGAGTTGTGCCAGGGAAGCGGGCGGAACCCCTCAGACGGGTCGATCTGCCCGTTTGTTTTGGCACACCGGCCAACTTCAGAAAGGAGACCCTCACCTTCGAGGTGGTCAGATTCCATGGGACATACCACGCCATCCTCGGGCGCCCGTGCTACGCCAAGTTCATGGCTGTGCCGAACTACACCTATCTCAAGCTCAAGATGCCAGGTCCAAACGGCGTCATCACCGTGGGGCCCTCATACGAGCACGCCTACGAATGCGACGTCGAGTGCATCGAGCATGGCGAGGCTGTTTTGGAGTCGGTGGCTTTGGCTGCAGACCTCGACGGTCTCACGAACGAGGTTCCCGACCCAAAGCGCCACGCCGGCAGCTTTGAGCCCACGGAAGATGTCAAGCTCGTACCCCTCGACCCTGCTGATCCCAACGGGAAGGCGCTGAGCATCAGCGCCACCCTCGATACGAAATAGGAAACCGTGCTCGTCGACTTTCTCCGCGCAAATGTCGACATCTTTGCGTGGAGTCCCTCGGATATGCCAGGCATACCCAGGGAAGTCGCCGAGCACGCCTTGGAGATCCGGCCCGGATCCAAACCGGTGAAGCAACGCCTGCGCCGCTTCGACGAGGAGAAGCGCAGGGTCATCGGCGAGGAGATCCACAAGCTGTTGGAGGCCGGATTCATCAAGGAGGTTCATCATCCTGAGTGGCTAGCTAATCCCGTGTTAGTTAAGAAAAAGAGTGGGAAATAGAGGATGTGTGTAGACTATACTAGTTTAAATAAAGCATGTCCAAAAGTTCCCTTCCCTTTGCCACGCATTGATCAAATCATTGATTCCACTGCGGGATGTGAAACTCTCTCGTTCTTAGATGCCTACTCCGGTTACCATCAGATCAAAATGGAGGAGTCCGACCAGCTCGCGACTTCATTCATCACCCCGTTCGGTATGTATTGCTATGTTACGATGCCCTTCGGTCTCCGGAACGCAGGGGCCACGTACCAGCGGTGCATGCAGCACGTTTTTGGGAAACACATCAGGTCGACGGTCGAGGCTTATGTCGATGACATCGTTGTCAAGACAAAATAAGCCGACGGTCTGGTCAGCGACCTCGACGTAGCGTTTAAGTGCCTCCGGGCAAAAAACATCAAACTTAACCCTGAGAAATGCGTCTTCGGCATCCCCCGAGGCATGCTTCTAGGGTTCATCGTGTCCAAACGCAGCATCGAGGCCAACCCTAAAAAAATCTCTGCGATAACTAAGATGGGCCCCATCCGAGATCTGAAGGGTGTACAGAGGGTCACTGGTTGCCTTGCAGCACTGAGCCGTTTCATCTCACGCCTCGGAGAAAAGGCGCTCCCTCTGTACCGTCTCCTAAAGAAATCACAGCATTTTTCATGGACCCTCGAGGCTGAGGAAGCTCTCACAAAACTCAAGGCCACGCTCTCTAACTCACCCGTCCTCGTCCCTCCGACCCCAGACGAACCGCTCCTACTGTATGTCGCTGCGACGTCGCAAGTAGTCAGTTCGGTCCTGGGTGGTCGAACGGGCCGAGGAGGCGCATACCTTGCTTGTCCAGAGGCCGGTCTATTTCATCAGCGAGGTACTCTCAGAAGCTAAGGTTCGATACCCACAAATTCAGAAACTGCTATACGCCGTCGTCCTGACGCGGCGCAAGCTCCGACACTACTTCGAGGGCCACCCGGTTACTGTGGTTTCTTCTTTCCCCTTGGGAGAGATAGCCAGGAACCGGAAAGCCTCGGGTAGGATTGCTAAATGGGCGGTCAAACTCATGGGCGAGACCCTGTCCTACGCACCGCGCAAGGCTATCAAGTCACAGGTGTTATCAGATTTTCTGGCTGAGTGGACCGACACCCAACTCCCTCCCACACAGCTCTAGGCCGAGCTCTAGACCATGTACTTCGATGGGTCGTTGATGAAAACAGGAGAAGGCGCGGGCTTGCTCTTCATCTCACCTCTCGGGGTTCACATGCGCTACGCCATTCGGCTTCATTTTCCTGCGTCAAACAACGTCGCTGAGTACGAGGCACTCGTCACGGGGCTGAGAATTGCCGTCGAGCTCGGGGTCCGACACCTTGATGTTCGAGGCGACTCCCAGCTCGTGATCGACCAAGTCATGAAGAGCTCGAGTTGCCGTGACCCCAAAATGGAAGCCTACTGTCAAGAAGTACGACGCCTCAAGGATAAGTTTCACGGCCTCGAGCTCAACCACATCGCACGCAGGTATAATGAGGCCGCCGACGAACTGGTGAAAATCGCGTCCAGTCGAACTACGGTTCCCCCAGACGTCTTCACGAGAGATCTCCAGCAGCCATCCGTCGATCTTAGGCCAGACGGAGGGGTCGACGGGACGTCAGTCGACCCCCCACCTGAGGCAGAAGCCCCCTCGACCGGGGCTGAAGCCATGCAGGTGGAAGGATCGACCCCGCCATCTGACCTCGAGCTTGACTGGCGCGCTCCGTACCTCGACTACCTTATCCAAGGGGAACTCCCCTCGAATAAGACCGAGGCTCGACGGATCGCTCGCCGGGCCAAAACTTTTGTGATCGTTGACGACAGTAGGGAGCTGTACCACCGCAGCCCTACCGGCATCCTCCAACGCTGTATCACGAGTGAGCAAGGCAGAGACCTGCTCAACGACTTGCACTCGGGGGTTTGCGGTCACCACACAGCGCCTCGAACCCTCGTCGGAAATGCTTTTCGACAAGGATTCTATTGGCCAACCGCGGTCTCTGACGCTGTCAAGCTAGTACGCTCCTGTAAAGGCTGTCAGTACTATGCAAGACAGACCCATCTTCCGGCACATGCTCTGCAAACGATCCCCATCACGTGGCCGTTTGCCGTTTGGGGGCTCGACCTTGTCGGACCTCTAAGGAGGACAACTGGCGGCTTCACCCACTTGTTAGTAGCCATCGACAAATTCTCCAAGTAGATTGAGGCCCACCCTATCACCAGCATCAGGTCCGAGCAGGCTGTGCTCTTCTTCACCGACATCATTCATCGCTTTGGGATCCCAAACTATATCATCACGAACAACGGGACTCAGTTCACTGGTAAAAAGTTTCTGGATTTCTGCAACCACCATCACATTCGCGTGCCCTGGTCAGCCGTGGCTCATCCAAAAACAAATGGCCAAGTGGAACGTGCCAATGGCATGCTCCTACAAGGCCTGAAACCCAGAATTTTTGACAAGCTAAACAAACATGGCAAAAGATGGGCTGTCGAGCTGCCCTCGGTCCTGTGGAGCTTAAGAACAACGCCGAGTCGAGCCATGGGGTTCACTCCGTTCTTCTTAGTCTACGGTTCTGAGGCAGTCCTCCCAACTGATATTGAGTACGGGTCCCCAAGGTTGAAGGCCTACAACGAAAGAAACAATGACGCCGCAAGAGAGGACGCCCTCGACCAGCTCGAGGAGGCCCGAGATGTGGCTCTGTTGCATTCTGCCAGGTACCAACAAGGTCTCCGACGCTACCACGACAGACATGTCCGCAAGTGTGACCTCAACGTCGGCGACCTGGTGCTACGACGGAACTAGAACACCAAGGGACGCCACAAGCTCACGCCACCATGGGAAGGACCGTACATCATCGCAGAAGTACTGAAGCCGGGCACCTACAAGCTATCCAACGAGAAGGGCGAAATCTTCACCAATGCTTGGAACATTGAACAGCTACGTCGCTTTTTTCCTTAGAAAGCCTCGAGGCTCTGTAATTTCTTTTTCATCAATAAAGAATACAGCAATGTTAAAATTTTCGTTTCACAATGAGGAAGGATCGACTCTGCACTACCAGAATCAACCCTCCCTCGGGGGCTATAGGGGGGAACCCCCAGTCCCCGAAAAAACCTGCGCTCTTTTTAAAATTTAAGAACCGCTTCTTAGATCAACGGCGCGGCAAGAACGCCCTAAGGATCGAAAGGGCTCTCGAGCCAGGAGTACCACTTACGCCTCTAAGGCTACGGTACCCCCGCTCACCCCTTATGCCTCCTTAAGGCACGACCCCACGCTAGGGAGACCTAAATGACGGTTCCTAACTTTGAAAGAGATTACACTCCCTGCCGCTTAGATCAGGTTCTCACGCGATCTGCGAGGCCGCAAGAGCACCCTGAAGCTTGAGGGCAGTCGAGCGGCGAGATTACTTATGCCTCCGAGGCTACGGTACCTCCACTCGCTCCCTTATGCCAAAGGACGCGACTGCGTGTTAAGTAAATCGTACGAGAACACAATCCAAGCCATTAAGGGAAGAAAAGCTCGAATAAAACTAAATTCACCACGAACTGGTTTATGTTTTGAGTTCTTAGGGCTCCCGAGGCCACCACAACCGAAATTCAAAATAACTAACTTATTACATGGGCCTCCGTGCCCATATCTGGCTCACAGGCCTTCATCGTCAGCGGGCGGGACCACCTCAGGTTCAAAGAGCGAGGCCAGACGGCTCCCAGGCCCCTCGGCGGCTTCGATCAGCTCCAGGCAGGCGTTCTCATTGTCCTCGTCCATCCGATCCGGGTCCGTGATGAAGCCGTCGGCAACAAGCTCCATGTTGAACACAAACCCTGAGCGGACGACGGCCAGCGCCCTCTTCACGCCGTGGTGGAGGTTGTCCCGTATCTTCTCCCGAGCAAGGCTACCCAGCGCCGCCATCCGATGGATGAAGGAGTTCCCTGGAGCGTCTTCTCCGGTGTCGGTGTCAGGCTCGACCCCCAGACCGTCGCACACCGTGGTGATCGCGCCCTCGAGCAGCTGGGTCCTCCGGGTCTCGGCTTCGAGGAGGCTCTGCAGGGAGTTGGCGGACGAGTGGGCCTCCCGGTTCTCACTCTCCAGCTCTGGGATACGACAAGACGAAATTAGTACCTAACACGAGGCCTCGACGTCATGACTACAACAGTCATACTTACCCTAGATATGGGTCTTCAAGCCCACAACCTCATCGCGGAGCCCCCCGCACGTCTGCTCGAGCCCCAGGAGGGCGCTGTCCTTGTCACGGACGGTCACCTTCAACGCCTCGATCTCCTGACGGGCAGTCTGGAGCGCCGCGTCCTTCTCTTGGATGGCCCCGTTCAGCACCGTGACCTCGTCCTTCAGCGCGCTGAACCGGGCCGTGACCTGCCCGATTTGGACGTTGAGGAGGTCACGTTGACGGCCAACCTGGGAGACGTCCTCCTCGAGCTCCTTCACCCGCGCCGACAGGGGCTCGAGGTCCCTGCGAGCCTGGGCAGCCTCTTCTCGGTGCGCATCGTGGCTTCAGCCGCCCAAGCCTGGATCGCCTCCTCCTTCACTGTCGAGTAGGCAGTACGCAGCTCCGCCATCTCAGCGGTCCGATCGGCAAGCCTTTTCTGGGCCTCCTCGACCAGGGCCCGTTGCCGGGACAGCACCGCCCACACGCCGCTCTCATCCCGGATGAAGAGCGACTTGCGGCGGGAGTACTCCTTCAGCTCCTGATTCAAAAGAAACCAAAAAAGATAATGAAACTAAGGAAAAAAGACACTGAGAGCCACGAAAAAAGCTAACGGATTAGTCGTACCTCGGTGGCATCCCGTATACCCCGCGAAACGGCGTCGGACGCCACGCGGAGTAGCCGATCGAGGTGCTGGCGGACGCCCTCGAGGTACTGCCAGCGGTGCACTTCATCCCTGTCATTCAGGGTGAAGATGGGCTCGGCATCGGGGTTCGCAGCGTCCCTGAAGTGAAGGGATGGCCCTCCCCACCTCGGGATCTCCTCCTCAGCCCGTGCTATCGCCAGCGCGGCGATGTCGGGCCACAACAACCACGACGCGGCCGGGGCGCCTCCCGGCCCTGTAGAAGGGCCGGCCTCGTTGGCCTCGCCCACGGCTCCCACGGCTCCAGCGGCCGTCGAGGCATCAGCCTGACCCGTGGCCTCGCCCCCCTCGACCCCCATTACTTGTTTTCCTTTGTCTAGGGGGGCGTCGTCGAGGGCAAGGACCACGGGCCCCCGCCCTTCTGCGGTGGCCGGCCCCTCGGTCACCGGCACCTCTGAAGCTGCCGCTTCCACCGTCGGCGCCTCCGGGGCCGGTACCTCGCCCGTCGGCGGCTCGGAAACTGGCGCTCCGACCAACGGCACCCCCGCAGCCGGCACTTCGACCTCCAGCGCCACTTCTTCCGGGGCTCCAGCAGGGAGCTCGACGACCTCGCCCTCCGCCGTGCCTATCGGCCGCGCCGGCAGGTCTTGCTGCGGCTGCGACCCCCTCGCCGGTGCCACCTCTTGTTCCGGTGCCGACGCAACCTCCTCCATTTTCACGTCGGCACCCGCCCTTTCCGCGCCACTGACGGGCGCTTCACCCGTCGTGGCCTCGATGGTGGCCTCGGCCGATGGCAACGCCCTAGGCTCTGCCTCGACCGGACCAGGCGCCACCACCCTCGCTGGGTCGGACCTCGCCGCAGCGGGGTCGGGGCCGGCGACCGCCGAAGCGCTTGCAGCCTGCTGCTGTCGCAGGCGCTCCTTCGCGGCCTCGACCTCACGGACCCAGGCCGCGTCCTGCTCCACCAACCGGTTGAGGACAGCGGCACTGGCCCGAAGAGACTTCACGGGGGTAGGCCCCATGAGCTCCGCCTTCCGCTTCAGCCTGCAAAGTAAAAAGCAAGGTCAGCCAACGAATTCGAAAAGAGACAAATCCCCTAAGCCCGAATACTCACCCGGAGATCGGCACCAAAGGCCTCGACCCCGCGCGGTCCGAGCCTTCTGAGGCGACGGACGGCGGCCTCGTGGTGGCTCCACCCGTAGACCGGGCACTCCGCGGGGCCCTCGCCGGCGCGCCGCTGTGCGTCTTTCGCACTTTCGAGGCCAGCTGGCCTCGGGTTCGTACGCCCGACGATGGCGCCACCGACGACGATGTCGGCGCCATCGTCCCGGCCCCCGCCCGAGCTTGCGGGGCCTGGGCTGAGGCAGGCATCCCCGTCGACCCCACTTGCCGGGTCCGGGGCAAGGCGGCCCCTCCCGCCGAGGGGCTCGCCTCCTTCTCTTCCTTCTTCTTCTTCTTCTTCTTCTTCTCTTCCTCCTCGTCCTCCTCGACCTCCTCGACCACGACGACGGAGGAGGAGGATCCCCCGATGGGCTCCAGCAGGGGGCGGATATCGGGGAGGCTCCCCAGCCCGGTCGCGGCCTCATACCGCGACAGGGCATCATCGTCCTCGCCGCTGCTGTCGTCGTCCTCCCCGAGGTGGTCTCGGAAGGCGACGGCTCCAGAGGAACTCCATCAAGGGCCTGCTGGCGCCGGAGCTTCTTCCGCGCCTCTGCTTCCCTGGCCTTGCGAGCCGTCCGCTTCTTGGTCGACTCCTTTACCTGTTGTTGCTTCGAGGCGTGCAGCCGTCGAGCCTCGCGGGCGGGCTGGTCCTCCGGCACCGGCGGCCGCGTCTCCCGCAGCGCCGACAAGTCCTGCACGCCAGCATCGACCGGGTTAAGGGGATCCAAGAAACAAATCAAACCAAAATGAGCGTACCATCTCAAAATACTTACCACGGGCTCGAATCCCTCAGTGGGCCTCATGGGGACCCGGTCGACCTCCTCCGCCTTGAACGTCCCGACCATCCGACGGGCTCGACGGAGCACCTCCTCGAGGGTGAGGGCCTCGTGGGACATCCGGCTCCCCTCCAGAGGTGCCTCCGGAGTCATTTGGTCGAGACGCAGGCGACGCCGGCACAGCGGCATTACTCTGCGGTGGTGGAACACCGTTGCCACCGCCACTGCCGTCAAGCCTCGAAGGCGAAGCTGATGCAGCGCCGCCAGCAGTGGGTCCAGGCGCGGCTTCTCGACCTCTGGCACCCCATATCCCCAGCGGTCCTCCCGGGCGGTCAGCACGCGGCCCATGTACCTTGGCAGCTGGTTGTCGTCATTGCGAAGGTAGAACCAGCCCTCGTGCCACCCGCTGTTCGAGGAAATGAGTCGAGCCGAGATGTACTGATCTGCCCGGCTCGACCTCAACTGAAGAATGCAACTCCCCGCCCGCGCCGCGCAGAGAACTCCCTTCTCCCCCGCTCTCTTGGCGAAGAGTTCACCCTTGAAAAGGTGAAGCCATAGGTTCCACTGCGGCTCCACCCCGAGGTAGCCCTCACAGACCGTCGCAAAGATGGCGGCCTGTGCGACGGCGTTGGGGGCAAGGTGATGAAGCTCCACCCGATAGTAGTGGAGGAGCGCGCGCATGAAGACCGACGAGGGAACGCCGAACCCCCGCTCGTGGAAGCAGACGAAGCTCACCACGTACCCCTCCGGGGGCGCCGGCTCCCTGTGGGCTGGCGGCGGCGCAATCCACTCCGGCCGCGACCGGTTCATCCTTGGCCGCAGCAGCCCATCTTCGACCAAGTCCTCCAACCTCCTCTCCGTCACCGAGGAAGTGGCCCAGTCGTCGGCGGGGAGGATTTGACTCTTTCCGGCCATCGACGCTGTCGGGAAGGTGATGAGCGAAGGGGGAGGCGGCGGCAGCGGTGTGGGCAGAAAGCGCAAGAGGGCTAGGGTTTCCTGAGGCTAAGGGATGGCAAGAGCGCAAAGAACCGGAGGGGAACGCAGACCCCTGGGTCTCACCTTTATATGCCGGGAAGAAGTCCAATGGCCGCGCGAAAAGGTAGGAACAGTTTCCCGCAATAAATGCGCTCACCTAACCGTCCCCCACGTCTTACAGGAGCCAGGCACGTGGCCGTCCCCCACGCCGTAACCGAACGCCACGTCGCCCACTACCGCGCCGATCTCGCCCTAAAAAGGCGCGCCTGGCTAACGGGCGGGGCGAGATCCACGGACGGATATTCCCAGATACCTATAACGGGCTCCGGGCCCACTATAAGCCTCGAGGGGATGGAAGCTGGCCCTCGACCTGGGTTCGACAGCTGCCCTCGAGCAACAGAGCAAGGGACGACCAGGGATGCGCCCGTACGTGGCCAGGGCTCGAGCCACGCTCTCGAGGCACCCCAAGACGTATTCGAGGCCAAAGGATGAGGTCAAAGCAGGAATCCCCTCGGGGGAGGCATCGAGCCCTCGGATCCTGTCGCAGGGAACCGACATCCGCACGACCACTCCTTGGCGTCTTTGAAGAGCGCCTCCGGGCCACAAGCCGACTCCTAACGACTGGAGCACGGGCTCTCACTCGAATCTCCCCGCTAGCAGCTCACCGGAGATCGCCGGACTCGCCCAAACAGGGTAGTACGACGTTCCCCACCCCTCCTCCTCCTCTCTGTAGGAGGAGCGTGAGGGCCGCACAACAAAAGACGGCAGGGACTCTGATCGACCTCGTGCGCGCGAGGCTCGGGGGCTCGACCGCATCAACTACTCTCTGATAAAACATGCAAAAGACCTTGGAGGAGTCTTCTCAAGACTCCACCAAGGACTCGGGGGCTACACCCGGCGGGTGCGCTCGCGCGCCCCCACCGGAGAAGTCCCAAGAACGCTCGAAAGCCCCCGCTGGAAAGGTCAACGGCACTACGACCCCAATCCATCGGCAAAAAGCCTCTAGGAGAGTGATCACACACTCACCTAAAGGCTCGGGGGCTACTATCGGTACCATTAGTATAGGGGTACCCACATTCAACGATAATAAAAACTAAAATGACTAAGTCATGACAAAACATAGCCCACTTCAAAACGCGCGTCAGGTCCTCCTCGTATGAGGCCGGCTCGACGGAATGCCTCGACCGCATCCCGTCTCCGACTCGTACGAGACCCCCTCGACGGGAGGCCTCGACCGCACCCCATCCCGCACGACAAAACGCCTCGACCGAACTCCGTCTCGTGTGAGCCCAGGTCGAGGCGCTCGATCCCCTCTTTCTCCACCTACCCCGGGACGAAAGTCATAGCATTTAATGCAATCACCTACTACCACCTACCGGCATGGCCGCAACCAGGGTCGACGTGGGAACAATACCAGTGTCAGTCCTCACTGTTTTACCGCCCATCCCGTGATGGGAGGTGAAAAACATCACTGTACCCACCTTACCGCACACTCTACATCACTAGTTACCCTCGAGGGAGGATACGACAAGGCCCGTACACCGCGATCCAAGGGATTCGGACTTATCCGATCGGCCTCGACCCGGCCTCGACCCGGCCTCGACGCCTAACGCAGCACAACAGGGAAGGAAGGACGGTATGGCGCGGCGCTCCGGGTCATTTCGGCGTCTCATCCTCTGTAACACCGTGGTGTCCAGGGATGGCCTCCCATTTCTAGGGCACGTCGCTACAGTCATCTTAATAGGGACTGACAAAACATCATCTCAAGGCTCCCCATCATCTTGGTCTCCGCTCGCCCTATAAAAGGGTAGGTCAGGGCTCTGCAAAGGGGACGACAGAGTACAACGGACAACAAGCCATACACAAGAAAGCGATCAACATCTCAAGCAATCATCTTGTATTTCTTTTTCTTCTTTTTGAGACCTGGGCTCACCACCCTCTCTCACAAGCTTGTAACCCCTACACAAGCACCTCGGTGCAAGGAAATACAAATCTCTCCCTCCCCCCGCTGGACGTAGGGCCTTCTCTTGCCCGAACCAGGATAAACCCCCATGTGTTCTCCTTGCATCACCCTTCAGGAAAGGGACACGCAGCATTTACTCGTTGGTCTAAGACCCCCTCGGGTCCGAACACCGACACTAGGATAATTAATAAGCTCTAGTTTGAATATGTAGTAAATCGATAAAATGAATAACGCGACACCTCAGGTTTATATAACTAAAACACTTGTTGAGAAATAACGTTTGAATCGACAACGTGGATATGTGGCCTAGTGAGTTGGTGTGTGGCTAGCTTGTTAGCTTGCGAGACGTAGTCGTACGACAAGAGTTGCGATTGCTGTCTTTTACTTATGTCTCTACGTTGCATTCGCGTAAATCTCATAATAGGGACGACGATGAATCGTGGAGTCAACCGGAGTAGCGAAAAAGATGGTGCCCAAATGATCGTGGTGCCATGGTGGAAATGCTAACTTTGGTTATATGTTACCCAGGCAAGCCCCGGTGCATAACCTCTATTATGCTGCACTTTATTTATGCTTGTGCATTAAGTTTTAAGGAGTTGAATGAAACCCACTTGCATATATATATCCTGATCTCATGAGTCTTACTAGTATGTCAAGATCGTGTAGATTGCTATGCTACAGGACTCCGGTATAAGTCGAGTGATTGCCTGTCACTCGCGAGAGATAGGAAACATATTATTGTTACTATTATCATGTTGCTATCACATGGATTATATATGGATAATAATTGGAGACCGGGCGGGACTGTACTTGGAATTGGATATAGACTCGGTTGGGCAATCCGAGCGAGGCTCTGGTTGCATTTGTCCCGCCTGTGTCGATTAAGGACCGTTCGTTGCACTGGATCCCCGATCAAGTCACAGATTTATTATCCTAAGCATATACTAGCGGATGGGGGCTAGGAAGACTTGTTACTCTCTTGTCATGGGCTTTGGCTCTTTCCAGACCGACTGATTGGAGGCGGGGATAGGTGGAGGTCTAAGCACCACTTGAAGGCCGGGCCTCAAGGGTGGGGGCTTGGAGTCCAAGTTTGGACGGGGACCTGGAACCCGTGACAGGAGTGGAACAGGTTGGTCTCACTCGTGCCTGGGGTGCGAGCGAGGCGTGTGTTTTTCGGGATACCCAGCTGGGCATATTGATTCACGAATCACCGTTTCTACGTGACGGTACGGTTTGACTGCACTCTGGCACCGTAGTAAGAACTGAAAGATGAAAGATGGAAAGATGGTTCTGATGGCTCAACCTTTGCTTGAAAGTAGAACAGGTGCTTACCTAGAATTGTTGGTTAATGAACTACTGATGACTGCTAATAAAAATTAAATATAAGGATGCACCTTTAGTAATGCTTCCTGCAGTTGCAATAACCCACAAGCCAAATAGCCTTGCATATCCTTGGAGTCTTTTCTTTCCTTCTGACGGATAAGTCTTGCGGAGTACAATTGAGTACTCAGGGTTTGTTCTACCCTGTTGCAGGTGACAGGTGTTCTTGAAGATGACTCTTGTGTGTGGAAACCTCCTGGTGGGCTCAGTGAGGATTTCCTTTACGTTCCGGATGTAGAGTTGATTTATAACTCTCACCAAAAATGTTTTACAAGGGAAAGATTTACCACCTGTTATCATTCCTGTATATAAATGTTCATCATGATAATATTTAACTCATCATTAAATGGTTTCATTTCCGCTGAACTCTGATAACATTTTATTTTCCGCTGTTATAATTAAACAATGGATTACCCTGATGTTGTACTAAAAGTGATGTAAGAAATGGTAAAGATGTTGTAAGCTTTATCTCTCATTTATGATCCTGAGGTGAAAATGTGGATTTTCGAGTTCTCCCTCGGGTGTGCTCGACGGAATCGTAGAATTTGGTGCACTCTCTTGGGTACTTAGTGTCTAATGGAAGACAAGTGCTCTTGGGAGGGCATTAGATTAGGCAGTTCTGCAACAAGCACTCCCGCTCGCATCGCGCCACGCTTCCGCCCCACATCCTATCCCGCTCCAGCACCGCTGAACTCCACGTTTAGGTCGAGCTCGAACTGCCGCGGCGAGATGGAGGGAAGGGAAGGGAGGGAACGGGAGAGATAAGAGGGCGAGGCGCGTCGCATGAGGCAGGAGCCAAAGCCCTACAGCAGGGCGATGTCCGCCATCCACTGGCACCATTATAACATGTGCAACATTCAATCTACTTTTGAAACATCCAGATAAAACATTTGCAACATACGTCTGAAGACAGATGAAACATTTAAAACATGCGTCTAAAACACTTGTAAAAAAACTCTAAAAATACTTGCAAATCTATTGCAAAACATATGCAATATCCAGATAAAACACTTGCAACATATGTATGAAACATTTGCAACATCCAAATAAACACATTTGCAACATACGTCAGAAAAAAACCAGATGAAACATTTGGAACATACGCTTGCAACATACGTGTATAGTCATTGCAACATAATATGTAATATTCCAATCTACTTTTGCAACATCCATACAAAACACTTGCAACATACCTCTGAAACATCTGAAACACTTGAAACATACACTTTCAGCGTAACATCTTCTTTGCTGCTTGTGAGAATGGAGGCTCGTCGGCATGAGGAGTTCACCGACGGTGCTTGTAGGCGGCGGGCCCGCGGCAGCTGCACGACATTGTAGGAAGGCAACGGCGGCACGACTAGGAGAGGGTAGCCACGCGTCGTGCTTGGCAGGGCCAGCGGCCGAGCGCTGTGCCTCGGAGGTGCAGGCGGAGGCGAGAATACAAAGATGAAGCAGTGCAACGGAGCAACTCCTTGCGGCTGAGAACAAGCTAGTGAGTCAATGTGTGGACCTGTGTAAAGAACCCCAAGCGGCAATCACCGTTTAGATCTGACGACGAGTTAATGCGTCCGATGAAAAGCACCGTCCGCATGCCCTATCCTAATCATTTTTTATCTAAAATATTTTTAGGCCGCAGCAACTGGCATAAGAGTATATCTCTACACCTAAAAAGACTCTAACGTCGTCATCTATCCGGTGATACCAAATCTTGATCCCCGCTCCAGAGTCTGCGCCCGATATGAATAAAACTCCACTCGAAGCTCACGCGTCAACGTCCATCCCGGTTCCAATACGAAGACCGATTCATATGCCCGCGTCCGATACAAAATTCTCGGAGCTCAAACGTCCGCGTCCGAAGTTCAATTAAAAATATTATGACCCTAGTGCAATGCACGGGATAATTACTTTTGCAAAACGATGAATTAATAAAGGAAGTCATCACCGCAGCAACTCCTCTTACCATGGACGGCCCGACAAATGGGCTTGCGGCCCAACTCGATGCGTGCAATATCGTATTAGCATTTATCGCATGAACACCAGCCCGCATTCATCAAAAGCCTCTAAATGGTACATCGGCTCCAAATCATAGTTTATATAACTTTGTTCTAAGTTGATCTTCTCTAACTTTAACGAAATTTTTAGAAAAAATATATTAGCATATATACAAGTTCAAAATAATTGTGCTTAACGGTTCACAGATGGTATGCTTAATCGCCAATATTATTTAAAAGTTGAATTTGAGTAGTCCTTCAAAGAATTCGACTTGTGTTGTGTGTATTGGATGATAGCAGAAGAACTAAACATTGTTTTATTAAAAATCAGCAATTATGGGCTTTACTATTAGTCAAACACAAGGTTCACTTGTAGAGAAGTTCTTCACAAACCAAAGGAACATGTATGGCGGCTCACTTGATTTTTTTTTTCAGAATTCAGATTATGCAGTAAATAAAATTATAGCAAGACCAAGATGCATCCCAAGCAGCTAGCCAGCAACTAGTGGCCGCAAAGTACAAGTCAACCAATCGCCATACTTTTTTCAGATAATTCCTCGTACCAAATACTCCCTAGATTTCAAATTACGAAATGTTTTGTTTTTTCTAAATACATTGATTTTACTGCGTATCTAGACATAGTGTATATCTAAATACATAGCCAAAGCCTTAAAAAAAGTCAAAATGTCTTGTAATTTGAAATGGAGAAAGTAACATTTACCATTTACTTGATTCCTCATACTAATATGCAATTTCAACAGCACAGGACATCATCGGCAATTCCGGTTGTGAGAGTCCAGTATCCTAACATAGACTACAATACCCAGGACTAATCAGCAGCCCAGCACCACTTCAGACTCATTAGTAGGCCAACGTAACATAATACTAGTTACAGACATACACCTGGGTCCTGGGCCGGAGAAAAGTGGAACAATTGTTATTTACAAATTTATTAGATACATCATTGCCTTATTTACACAACCAGTGAAATACAGCACAAAGTAAATGCATCATGTCCAAGAAAAACGAGGTCTCAGTTCTCTGGCCCCTACCTGCACCTTTAGCTTATCTCTCATCAAGTCATCAACTAGGTCAACAAATATAACTACATTTTGAACAAGTTTGCGCCCATATACAAATTTTGTATCATATAGGTAGAGAAAGCTCAAGATATCTCAAGAGAGAAAAATGTATTTCTTCAGCATCTCTTGCTTCTTGATCCCAACAGAACCACTAACCCTCTTGCTGTCACTAGCACTGGTTCTTGCAAGACGATAGCCATGCTGACAATCTCTGGCACTGAGCACAGTTTCTATAGCTTCAAGTACAGGAACATTTTCTTTTGTTAACTAAGCAAATTGGTGAACACCTTTTCGCCTCAACAATAGCAGGATAGAGAGAGTTCAAAGCAAATAATGTGAACACCTTTTCGCCTCAACAATAGCAGGATAGAGAGAGTTCAAAGCAAATAATGAATGCATGGCACAAGATAAGTCTTTTTGTCAGTACTAAAAAACTCGACCCCGTGGGGAAAGACCTCCCCTCAGGCATTGCAGACAAGGTAGAAATTTCCTCGAACTACAGGATCGAGAGAAGGCCCCAAAAGCTGACTTCCCAGGATGCACTGCGGACAGGTTCATGACAAGATGCCAGTTTTTGTCAGTAATAACAAGGAGGACTCTCTTCTTAGGCTTCAGAGATGATCTAACTGTTGATCTGATCACAACTGAGGCCGCAAGGATGTTATCTGATGCTAAAACAATATAGCAATAGGAGTTGTCAATAAGACAAGGCACCAACTCTGGGTCGTAGTTGTTCCCTTGCAAGGGCATTTGAGGAGTATTCATCGGTTAAACGCAACAAAAGGCAAAGGCCTTGAGGAATAGCAATTGCAGCGTAGTGTTTGTTTAGCTGCTCCATCTGCATCTGCATGGTATAATGTCGAAAATGAGTATAAGAACTGCAACTTGCTGATAAGAGAGAAGCATAGAAAGTTGTATAGATGACATCATGTCACACTAGCTGACATCGAACTTTAGGTTGGTGATCACTCACACTAGGTGCGTTGGCTTTGTGGGACATTGTGTAAGTACCAAAAACTTAAAAGATTTCTAAACCATACTGATCTGATGTACAATAACTTGAGATTCAGATCGAGCTACTCATCTAGATGGAGGCCAGTAATCATTCTTTACTCTAAATTTGAGTCCTAAAATGTGGCATCCTCATTATGTCATTCGATCAAGTTATTAACCTTTAGATCTGAAAGTACTTACAAGTTGGCTCAATCAGATACATTTCAGTTGAAAGGGTGTAAGTTTGTGAAACATTGAAACTGTATGCATTGTTATATGAAAAGACATCCTTTCATATATAACACGCTCGTAGACTACACTTTGGACAATAATGAAGTGTATACAGATCTTTTTCATTTTTTCTGAGCCATAAATACAGCAGGGGAAGCCCCCACTGTTGGTATATAAATTCAAATAAAATAAACTGTACAGAGAGAAAGGGAGATAGGGAAAAGGGAAAAGGACCAGTCTACAGGCTGTACAACTGTACAGAAAGAGAGCAGATCTTTTTCATTAGTGTTGATAGTACAAGAAAACATTGATAAATAATCTCAAAGCAAAGCATGGGTGACAGCATCATTGAATACCAAAATAAAAGGACATTAAGTTTCTATGAGAATCAGGTTTATACATCACCAAACAACATTAAATAAGAACTGACATAGACTAAAAGTTTACTGCCAAAAGTAAGTGCTGGCATGGATAGTTTACTAATTAGGGAAAGAAAGAAGTTAGCTTACCATAGCATTTGGTTTAAAAGCAAACAACCTTAAATTATAATCAGTATTCTTCATATCCCAGATAATTCATGAAAAGATTCTGGAATCTTCAAATCAACAGGAGCTTCCTCAGAATTTATTTCATCAAGCATCACATACAAATCCCTAACAAGTTTCTGCATGTTATAATACAAAGTTCAAATAAATAAAGCAAAACCTAAAAATGGAAGAAAAAGATTAAAGGACATATAAGTACCATGGAACTATCGTTTCCCCTACAAAGAAGGCTCACAGACCAAATCTTCTTCCTAGACAATCTGATAATAGCAGTTGGCGAACAGTAACAGGTTATTGAGCAGACATAGTATACAATAACATTTTATAAAGAACTAGCAAATATGCCCGTGCGTTGCAACGGGAGGTACAACTTTTTTGCATAGTTTTTATAGATGATTTGCAGCTCGAAAATTTATCCAGCAAATGTGTGGTGTTCAATGCTCTAACTCAGTAGATTTGAACATGGGACGCTTTGACATTTATCCAATGATCATATGCGTATTTTAATTTGTCTTGAGATTGTCCTGTAAATAGTGTTTGAGATTGCATCATATGTTTAAATTCAAACCTTATACTATGTGTGGATGTACACCACTGATCTAACTCGTTTTATTGTGTTTAGTCTTTCTGTTGCTTCTTTGTTGCCTGTTTTCCTGTTTATGTTATCTTTTTTCTTTTTTTTTCTTTTCCCGTTTCTGTTGTCTTGTGTTCAGTCCGAGTTGTTATTATCAACCTATATAAGCGTCAGGTGCATAGGAGGTGGCAAAAAAAACACACAGTTTCATCCCCTAGTAGCAAGCAAAAGTAGTTACTGGATATCAAATTATTTCGAGAGCACAAACCTGATACCCCAATCAATACTCTATCCATGGACATATGAAATCGTTACAATACGATCACTTGAATGATGTCCTAATGACACATAGACATGCAACTTATTCAACTACTACTTTTTTTCAATCTCTCCAAAAAGTCCACTGCTGAAAAGCAAAGCTCCTCCGATCAAGTCCTCCTTGTCCTTGGCACGAGGCGTAGGCACAACTGCTTTTTCATGACGGTGGTGGACTCTACCTGGTGTACGGGTGCCCCTCTTCACTCGAACTCCCTCACCATGTTGGCCACCAAGGACTCGAGGTGCAGCATGGCGATGGATAGCCCAACACAGATCATCCGCCCCACACCAAACGGCATTATCCTGATCCCCTTGGTGCCCGTCATGTCCACGCCCACGCTGTCGCCGCCCTCCAGGAACCGCTCCGGGGTGAACTGCATCGGCCTCGATCTTCCACCCCTGCTCGTCCCAACCCATCTCGGCCAGACGGCCACCGTGAGTTCACAGTGCGTCCTTGGGGATCAAGTACCCATTGATGTCCCTGTCAGTGGCGGCCTTGTGCGACAACAAGCAGTGGCCCGGCGGGTGCTTGTGCAGGCCCTCCAGATCACCGCCTTAAGGTATGGCATCCCTTGCACGGCCTCCTCCGAGACCGCCTGCGCGTTGCTGACGCATGTGGTCTTGATCTCGACGTGGAGCCGATCTTGGACGGCGGGGACCAGCTCAGCCATGATCCACAGCAGGCCCGTGGAGGTGGTGTCGATGCCGGCGGTGAGGAACTCGAAGCAGAGCGTGACGATCTTGTCGTCGATGAGCGCGCAGATAATGTTGTAGTATTTGAGGAGGGAATTGATTGGGGTTGAGGCAGGAAGAGTCCAGATGCTGGTCCACCCTACGATACGTTGACGTGATTTGCACGCTACATGGTGATCCATATCATGTTCGACGTACTCACATTTGACTCAAACCTGGACTCTCACCACGTATAGAATCCGGAGAGGGCCGGACCAAAATTAAGGGGTGACAAACCAAAATCGGGGGGCTAGAATAAAAAAGTGGCAGATAGAAATTTTGAGGTGGAAACAAAAAGGAGTGCAGAAATTTTCACGATTTATTATTAGGTATAGAGATGAGTAGTAAAATTCTTTTTTTTTTATATAAGAAAAAGGGAGATATTTAGAGTGGGTGGACGTATGTTAACAGATGAGTAGTAAAATTTTTTATCTATACCTAATATTTAAAAGGGAAAATTTCTGCACTCAAATTTGTTTCCGCCCTCTAATTTTCTGTCTGCCTTTTAACGTGGAGTCTGCGAGTCGTTCTGCCAGAGTCCGCCCGGGAGTCATTGCTTTCCGTTTCGTTTCGTTCACGTAGACTCCGGTTGCTTTCCGTTCTCTTTGTCGAGCCGACTCCTTTTCTTTTGTCCCACGTCCACCCACTCTAAATATCTCCCTTTTTCTTATATAAAAAATTTTACTACTCATCTGTTAACATACGTCCACCCACTCTAAATATCTCCCTTTTTCTTATATAAAAAAAAGAATTTTACTACTCATCTCTATACCTAATAATAAATCGTGAAAATTTCTGCACTCCTTTTTATTTCCACCTCAAAATTTCTATCTTCCACTTTTTTATTCTAGCCCCCCGATTTTGGTTTGTCACCCCTTAATTTTGGTCCGGCCCTCTCCGGATTCTATACGGCAGATCGCAATGGCAACCGGAATGAAGTTCGCAGCACCGGAGGGTTTTTATTGGGCCGTGGTTGTGGCACCTGACCTACGTATGCACTTGGGCCCTGCGTGGCTGCGTGTGGGGAGCTATACGAATACGATGCGGAGGGAGTGGGCGTTCGGCGGTGCCCGGGCGGCGGATAGGAGGTCCAACGACGGCACGGCGGCGTAGCAGAGGATCCGTTCGCATTCCGGACTCCACGTTAAAAGGCAGACAGAAAATTAGAGGGCGGAAACAAATTTGAGTGCAGAAATTTTCCCTTTTAAATATTAGGTATAGAAATTGAGGAATGAATAAAAAGCTTGTTGCAACAAATAGCCAAATAATGAGAACCCACCCCATGCTGAGTTGCATATTGCCTCAAACCAGCAGCAGTAACAGACACTTCTTTCATTTTAAGACTTTTTATTTTTATTTAAGTATATAACTGAAATTCTGCACATCAAGGTGTACCAATCCCGCTATGATTGAGGCTTACCGTAAGCAAGCACAGCCAGTTCCACTGGTCACATGATGGATGGCTGCTTTGTTTATGGTTGCATCGCATCAGAATTCAGAAGCTGGAGGAGAGCATAAAAAGGACAGTCTCTGTCTCTGAGATCTGCCGTGGCATTTCCACCATTTCTTTTTGTAGTATAATCACACGCATGTCCATATCACTCCAGAACACAGCCAGCACACTTAACATGCGAACTCAGCCTATCAATCATCTCAGATATCTGGTCGGACTCTGGGTGCTTTCTGTCCCCAACTGTGAACTCGTGGAACGCCTCATCAAGTTCTATCCAGCTTGAGCCAGCTGTTTTCTGAGACCCTGTTCCTTTCATCTGCACCCTTGCCTTCGCCATATCGCTCCACTTCCCAGCCTCTGCATAGATGTTCGACAAGACAGCGTAGTTCCCTGCATTTGAGGGCTGCAAGTTGCTCAGCTCGTTCACTGCCAGTTCTGCATACTCCACGTTCTTGTGTAGTCGGCATGCACTGAGCAAAGACCCCCATATGACCTCATTAGGCTCCCAAGGCATGCTTTTGATCATGTCGACAGCCTCCTTAATAAGCCCTCCACGGCCAAGAAGATCGACCATACAACCATAATGCTCTATCTCAGGCTTAATGTCATATTCTGTCTCCATGTTGGCAAAGAACCTCCGCCCTTCTTCCACAAGCCCCATGTGCGTGCAAGCGCTGAGAACATTGATGAGCGTCACAGCATCAGGGTGAAAGCCTTGCTGCTTCATTTGTGCGAAGAGGTCCAGCGCCTTTTCACCATGCCCATGCATTGCAAACCCTCCAATTATAATGTTCCATGACACTGAATCCTTTTCAACTATCTCAGTGTCAAAGATGTAGTCGGCTCGGTTAACACATCCACACTTGCAGAACATGTCCATCAGGGCATTGCATATAAGGGTTGATCTTCCCAGCTTCCTCTGGCGCACATGCCGGTGAATCCTCTTCCCAAGGGCAAGGGAGCCAGACTCAGCGCAAGCAGCCAGGATACTCACAACTGCAACTATGTCAAGTTCAATGGCAGCCTCCTTCATCTCAGTAAACAACCTGCCTGCTTCCTCCACGAGCCCCTTCTGAGCGCACGCTGAGACCATTATGGTCCATGTCACCAAGTTCTTGGCCGGCATCTTATCGAATATAATCCGTGCCATCTCCATGTCGCCCTTCTTACAGTAGGCTGACACAACAGTCGACCAGGACACCACATTCCTCCCCGGCATGCGCTGGAACAGCTCGAAGGCCTCCTCCGCCTCCCCAGCTTTGGCATAGCCATCCAGCATCGTGTTCCAGCTCACCGTGTCCTTCTCGGGCATCTCGTCAAACATGCTCCTTGCTGCGTCCACCTCCCCTTGCCGCACCATTGCGGCCATGGCCGTGTTCCAGGACACAACGTCCCGTGTCGTCATTTCGTCGAACACATTCTTCGCGTCCGAGAGACCGTCGTTCTTGGAGTAGGCGTCGATCAGCGCATTTCCAACGAAGGTATCCTCGACGGACCCGAGCTTTACGACGTGCGCGTGCGCCGCGCAGACGGGCGTGAGGCCCGCAGTGGCGAGCGCCTTGATGAGGAAGGAGTAGGTGAACGTGTCCCGCTGCCGCAACGGCATGTCGACGAACACGGCGAGCGCGGCGTGGGGGAGGGAGTTGAGCGCGTAGGCGCGGAGTATCGTGTTGGTGAGCAAGGCGGTGCTAGGGGCGAACGGGCTGCTCGGGAGCGCCGCGGCGGCGGAGAAGACGCAGCGGCAGGCGGGGACCCGGCGGAGGAGCGCGTAGGAAGCGATGAGCTTGGACGCGGCGCGCGGGTCCCGGTGGAGACCCTGCTTGAGGATCTGCGCGTGGAGCTCCTGCACGTGGCGGAGGCGTGGGAGGCCGTGCGGGAGCGAGGCCAGGTGCTCCTCCACGAGCCGGCGGTGCGACGGCGCGCCGCCCCACTTCGGCGCCGGGCGCAGCGCGGAGGATGCGGCAGCGGACATTGAATCTCGGTGCGTCGGCGTCGGTGGCACCGGCGCCGGCGCCGCCTTGCTGGATGGTCGCCGCGGAGGTGGGGGTTCTCGGCCGGCGGGGAGAGGGCGTGGGAGGGAGCTCGGGCAAGGGGAGGCTTGGGGATGTGGTCTGGCTGGCTGACATGTGGAGCCGAGCCAAAACCTTGGACTAGGGGATAAGTTGGACCGTGTGGTGGGGTGGGCAAGCAGTGGACCATTATTTCCACGGGGCCCTGTGGCCTACTTCTGGCCAGGCTAACCATTCTAATGGGCCTGAGTGCCACTCATGCCCAGGGTGGATAATGGAAGGGCCCAGGGATGGCAATTCTATCGTCGGGTGCGGGTATCTGCAGGTGTCATAACTCATACGGAGTACGTGACGAGTATGATCGTGGATACAGAAATTTGACCCCTAGGTGCGGATACAAAAATAAGATGCTTACCCGTGGATGCGTGGGTATGTCGCTTCATCCGTAGGGATGGCAACATGGTGGATTTCAGGTCGGTGGAGTCTCCGCGAACCCAATCCCAAAACTGCCTCAGAACACCGATTCAGATGGTAATTCAAACCCGCTACCAAACATGGTGGATCTCTGAAACTCTTTGGTCCACAGGAGAGGGACTTGATCTTTGCCACTGGAAGGGGAAGCCGAAGGTGGTCAAATGTGTCGTGTGTGGTGAGAGGGAGGGGAACGGGGAATGACAGAGACAAGATCGAGTCCGGACTTGAAGGGGAACAATTGGTGTTTTTTAGTCGATGCGGACCCACCATATAGATTACTTTATGGTTCTACATTGTGAAGGTAAATCTATGGCTAAAGGCTACTTGTGTAGGACCTAGCTATATGACTACTTAGTTCATACACATTGCTCACGCCCTTACCGCTATCACATAATGAACTCATTGGCTCAATACCATCTTGGATGGACACCGTACACTCCATGTTCTGTATAGACATTGAAAGCATCTAGGCCCCAAGGTTTGGTTTCGGCAATTAATGACAACACTTTATTACCATGACTAACGTGTGTTTTGCAGAAACATTGGTAAGTTAGGTCATGGAGGTGATAACTGCTTTGAGCACTGTGGTATTCGTGTCCCTTGATGGAAATCGTTTCGGTTTTCAAAAGAGTGACATCAAGATTAAGGACGGTTAGTTCTGGATGTCGAGGTGTTGAGACACATTCGGAATAGTCGTTAGGATCTTCGTTTTTCTCTTTTGGCCGTACTATAAAGGGGGGCATGAATGGGTAGCTTGACCTAGGCGAGTCCTATGTTTAGGTGTGGTGCACACTTGTTAAACTTGGCGCTAGGCAACCCTAGAATAGCTCAAAGTTCAGTTGGAAGCAACTTGGTCGAAGTTGCGACGCGTTTCGGAAAGTTTCGGGCTGTTTTCCAGTGACCGGACGCGGTCTTCGGCAGCACCGGACGCGTCCGGTCAGTTCTTTACCGCGCTAGGGTTTCGGCCTTGACCACCGGACGCGGTCCTCGCGAGGACCGGACGCGGTGGTCAACGACCGACACGTGTCACTTTGTGGGAACGCCCGTCGGACGCGATCTGGACGTGATCGGCGCGTCCGGTCACAGTCCAGTAAGGTCCAGAGAGGACCGGACGCGTCCGGTCATCAGCCATCGGACGCGGCCTCGCGTCCGGTGCGAGTACAGTAAGCACCCTTGCACGATCGGACGCGTCCGGTCACACCTGACCGGCGCGTCCGGTGGTTCAGTTCAAAATCGCGTTTTGACCGTTACGGGCGACCGGCGCGTCCGGTCAGTTCGACCGGCGCGTCCGGTGAGCCCGTGTCAGAAAATAACGGTTCGTTTTCTTTGAGGGGTGTATAAATACAACCCCTCCACCTCTTTTAGGGCTCTCTTGCTCATTCAAACATCTGAGAAAACCCTTTAGAGTGCAAGGGAGTGCAAGAGCTCTAGTGAGGATAGAGATTTGAGAATCAAAGTTTGAGTTTCCTCACTAGTGATTAGAGAGTAGCAAGTGTGCATCCATCTCCTCATTTGGGCTCGTTGTGGTCAAGTGAGAGTTCTAGCTTGTTACTCTTGGTGATCGCCATCACCTAGACGGCTTAGTGGTGATTGGGAGTTTGGTGATCATCCGGCGGAGCTTGTGGATGACCCAACTCAAGTTGTGAGCGGTTTTGGGTGATTCGCCGCGACGGAGTGTCGAAGAATCAACCCGTAGAGAGCACTTGATCCTTGCGCGGATCAAGGGGGAGCGACACCCTTGCGCGGGTGCTCCAACGAGGACTAGTGGGGAGTGGCGACTCTCCGATACCTCGGAAAAACATCGCCGTGTTCCTTGCCCCTTTACTTTCAAGCAATTACATTCTCGTATTTACTTTCATTGCTTGTTTTACATTCCTAGAATTGCCATGCTAGACTAGGATTGGAAACTAGGGTGCAAAACTTTTTATCGGTAGACTCTCTAGGAACACAAGTAGGCACTAGGGGTGAATTCCGGCTTGTAGGATTTAATTCTTGCAATTAATTTTTAGAAAAGTCCAATTCACCCCCCTCTTGGGCATCTTGATCCTTTCAATTGGTATCGGAGCCGTGTTGCTCCTAATTTAGGCTTTACCGCCTAGAGCAAGATGTCTAACGGGGAAGGACCACCTCCCACCTTTGAGGGGGATGATTTTCCATATTGGAAAATCCGCATGGAGGCGTATCTCGAAGCCATAGATGTCGGGTGCCTTAGAGCCGCAACCCAAGGGCTTCCCGCTATCAAGGATCCCGCAAACCCCACTGGTGACGAGGAGAAGTACGACCGGTGGAATGCAAAGGCCAAAAATGCACTCTACCGGGGCTTAGGCAAAGATATCTTCAATCGTGTGCGTAATGCAAAGAACGCTCATGATTTGTGGCAAAATCTTTGTGCTCTCCATGAGGGAACTAAGAGTGAGCGTGAGGAACGCTATCATATTGCTTTAAAGAAAATTAATTCTTTTGATATGCTTCCCAAAGAAAGTGCTAATGACATGTACACTCGCTTGAATGTTCTTGTAGAGGACCTCAATGCTCTTGGGCTCACTCAAATGAGCCAATCGGATGTTGCAAGGAGGATCTTGAGTGTGCTTCCCGTTGAAAAGTATGGTCACATTGTCACCGTGCTTCATCAAAGTGATCTCTCCACCGCAACACCGACTCAAGTATTGGGGAAGATCAATGCTCATGAGATGTACATGCACATCACTCCGGAAGAGGGCTCATCATCTTCCAAGAAGAAAGACTTGGCCTTCAAAGCTAGCCATGACAAGAAGAAGAAGAAGGGCCAAGCCATGATCATGCAAGAAAGCTCAAGTGAGAGTGATATCGATGATGAATCACTTGCACTCATGGTGAAGAAGACCACCAAGATGCTAAAGAAGCTCAACAAGAGTGGCATCAAGTTCGATGGCAAGAAAAAGAAATTCTTCACAAGTAGCAAGAGAAAGCCCATCTCAGAGATGGATTGCTACAATTGTGGTGAACTTGGCCACCTAGCTCATCAATGCCCTAGACCACCAAAAGACAAGTTCAAGAACAAGAACAAGGGCAAGAAAAATGATTCAAGTGATGAAGAAGATGAGAAGAAGAAGAACAAGCCATACAAGAAGAAGGATGGCAAGAAGAAGGAATTCTACAAGAAGAAGAAGGGAGGAAAGGCTTATATTGTTGGTGATTGGCTCACCGACATTGAATCATCTTGTGACTCCTCCGAAGATGAGAGCGATGATGAGAAAGAGAAGGTTGCCGCATTTGTGATGGGGCCATCATCTTCACCGACATCTTCACCACCACCTTCACCGCCTTCTTCACCATCATCGTCCACTACTCACCTATGCCTTATGGCCAAGGGTGAACGAAAGGTACAAAACCATGATAGTGATGATGATGATGATAGTGATAGTGATGATGAATTTGATGCACCTTCTTATGATGAACTTGTAAAATTGCTAAACAAATACACTAAAATCATAAGAAGGACTAGAAGTGAAAATGATGATCTTCAAAATGAAAATAAATCACTCTCATCTAAGCTTGAAAATGCTCAAAAGACTAGTGGTGAGCTTAGAGATCAAAATGAAGTTATGTCTTCCACTCTCAAGGAGCTCAAAGCCTCTAATAAAGAGCTTAAAGATCAACATGATAAACTTGAGAAGAAGCATGATGAGCTCATCACTAGACATAGCTCTCTAAAAGACAAATACACCACATTAAAAATTGACTATGATAGTCTTGTGGTTGCTAATGAGCTTGCTCTTGAGACACATGATGCTACTAACAATGTTGTTAAGTGTGATATAGCTACATCATGTGATGATTTGATCATTGAAAGCATTGAGCAAGGTTCTAGTAGCAAAGGCAAGAGTGTGGTTGAGTCATGCAACCATGATGATTATGCCAAGATCAAGTGTGAGAATGAGAAGCTTGCAAATGAGAACAAGAAGCTCAAAGGTTTGATGGCTCTTGAGAAGCAAACAACAAATGAGTCACTCATTGAAGAGAACAAGAAGCTCAAGCAAGAAAAAGAGCATCTCAAGACCGGCCTAAGCAAGTTCACAAGAGGCCAATATTTGCAAAGTGAGCTCCTCATGAACACCGTAATGAAGATGGATAGAAGTGGTATTGGGTACTTGGCAAATCAAGAGAAGAAAGCAAAAGCTCAACAACAAAGCAAGTCAAAGCCCAAGCCAAAGAGATGTGTTGAGTGTGGTCAAGAAGGTCACTTTGCTCATGAGTGCAAAACTCCACCACCACAACCCTTGCCCAAGCATGCTAGACCCTTTGCCTTCAATGCTCATTACATGCTAAGAAAAGATTCAAATGGAAAGATGAAAGTCATGTTTTTGGGTCCCCCAAACAAGAATAGGCCAAAGAAAATATGGGTTGCCAAGTCACTAGTTGAGAAAGTCAAGGGCCCCTCTCAAGTTTGGGTCCCTAAACAAAAAGCTTGATCTCTTGTGTGTAGGTGAACTACAAGACCGGTGGATCTCATTGGGTTATTGATAGTGGTTGCACTCAACATATGACCGGTGATCCTCGTATGTTCACCTCCATTGAAGAGAATGGGATATGTCAAGAGAAGATCACATTTGGGGATAATTCAAAGAGCAAAGTCAAGGGTATAGGCAAGATTGCAATATCAAATGATCACTCACTCTCAAATGTGCTCTATGTTGCTTCATTGAGTTTCAACTTGTTATCCGTTGGGCAACTTTGTGACCTTGGCTTCCAATGCTTGTTCACACCAAATGAAGTTGAAGTTTCAAAGATAGATGACAAGCAAGTGATATTCAAAGGCTTTAGATACAACAATCTTTATCTTGTTGACTTCACCTCCGAAGATGCAAACTTGATGACATGTTTGTTCACCAAGACTTCACTTGGTTGGCTTTGGCATAGGAGGCTTGCTCATGTTGGAATGAACACTCTCAACAAGCTATTGAAGAAAGAGTTAGTGAGAGGATTGAAGGATGTAAAGTTTGAAAAGGACAAACCTTGTAGTGCATGTCAAGCGGGCAAACAAGTTGCAAACACTCATCCAACCAAAGCTTTCATGTCAACCTCAAGAGTACTAGAACTTCTACACATGGATTTGTTTGGACCTACAACATACAAGAGCTTGGGTGGTAATCTCTATTGTCTTGTGATAGTGGATGACTACTCAAGATATACATGGACTTTCTTCCTTCATGACAAATCCGAAGTGGCAAGTTGCTTCAAGAAGTTTGCAAAGAGAGCTCAAAATGAATTCGAAGTCAAGATAAAGAAGATTAGAAGTGACAATGGGAAAGAGTTTGACAACACCAACATTGAAGCTTATTGTGATGAAATTGGAATCAAGCATGAGGTTTCTTCAACCTACACTCCTCAACAAAATGGTGTAGTTGAGAGAAAGAACCGGACTTTGATCACCCTTGCAAGAACAATGTTAGATGAGTACAACACTCCAGAAAAGTTTTGGGCCGAGGCAATCAACACCGCATGCTATGCTTCAAATCGCCTCTTCCTCCAAAAGTTTCTTGGCAAGACCCCCTATGAGTTGCTTAATGGGAAGAAGCCGGACGTCTCATTCTTCCGGGTGTTTGGTTGCAAATGCTACATCTACAAGAAGCGTCAACACCTAGGGACGTTTCAAAGACGTTGTGATATTGGTTTTCTTGTTGGTTACTCATCAAAGTCCAAAGCATATAGAGTATTTAACCATGCCACTGGTTTGGTTGAAGAAACATATGATGTGGAATTTGATGAATCTAACGGCTCCCAAGGAGCAATTGAGAATTGTGATGATGTAGGTGATGAACCCTTGAGGGAGGCCATGAAGAACATGCCCGTGGGAGACATCAAGCCAAAAGATGATGAAGACGATGTGCAAATCATTGATCCACCATCTTCATCACGTGTGCCTCAAGATGATGACAAGAATGAGAGAGTTGAAAATGAAGATACTTATGTCTCTCATGAACAAGCCGAGGCACAAGCACAAGATGTTGATGCTCCCCATCCACCTCCTCAAGTGGTTGATAGAAGAAACTCACCTCTACTTCAAGCTCATCCACAAGAACTCATCATAGGGAGTCCTACTAAGGGAGTAATGACTCGATCTCAAAAGCTAGCTTCTTTTGTTGAACATCACTCTTTTGTCTCTTGTGTTGAACCTAAGAATGTAGAAGAAGCTCTTCAAGATCCGGATTGGGTGAATGCTATGCATGAAGAATTGAACAACTTCACCCGCAACCAAGTATGGACACTTGAAGAGCATCCTAAAGGTGCAAGAGTCATTGGAACCAAGTGGGTGTTCCAAAACAAGCAAGATGACCAAGGCATAGTGGTGAGGAACAAGGCAAGACTAGTTGCAAAGGGGTTCTCTCAAGTTGAAGGCCTTGATTTTGGAGAGACCTTTGCACCTGTTGCAAGACTTGAAGCCATTCGTATCCTCCTTGCATATGCATCACATCATGATATGAAATTATATCAAATGGATGTGAAAAGTGCATTCTTAAATGGCTTTATAAATGAACTAGTCTATGTCAATCAACCTCCCGGGTTTGAAGACCCTAGATATCCTAATCATGTTTATAGGTTGTCCAAGGCGCTATATGGGCTCAAGCAAGCCCCTAGAGCGTGGTATGAGCGCCTCCGGGACTTCCTCATTGAGAAGGGCTTCACTATCGGGAAGGTCGACACCACACTATTCACCAAGAAGCTTAATGGGGAGATCTTCATTTGTCAAGTATATGTTGATGATATCATCTTCGGGTCAACAAATGAAGATTATTACAAAGAATTTGGTGAATTGATGTCGAAGGAGTTCGAGATGTCAATGATTAGTGAGCTCACATTCTTCCTTGGTTTTCAAGTCAAGCAAATGAGAGAAGGGATTTTCATCTCTCAAGAAAAGTATACCAAGGATCTTCTCAAAAGATTCAAGATGGAAGAATGCAAGCCAATCAAGACCCCAATGCCATCAAATGGACATCTCGACCTAGATGAGGGAGGTAAACCGGTTGATCAAACTCTCTACCGTTCTATGATTGGTAGCTTGTTGTACCTTACCGCATCTAGGCCCGATATCATGTTTAGTGTGTGCATGTGTGCTCGCTTTCAAGCGTGCCCTAAAGAACCTCACTTAAGTGCCGTAAAAAGAATCCTAAGATATCTTAAGCACACCCCAAGCATTGGTCTATGGTATCCCAAAGGAGCTAGATTCCAACTAGTTGGCTATTCCGACTCGGATTATGCCGGTTGTAAAATTGATAGAAAAAGCACATCCGGAGGGTGCCATTTGCTTGGGAGATCCTTAGTATCTTGGTCATCTAAAAAGCAAAATAGTGTGGCTTTGTCCACCGCCGAGGCGGAATACATTGCCGTGGGGGCTTGTTGTGCACAAATATTATATATGAAACAAACCCTCCTAGACTATGGAATTGTTCTTGAAAAGGTGCCACTTTTATGTGACAATGAAAGTGCCGTTAAAATTGCTAACAATCCGGTACAACACTCTCGCACCAAGCACATTGATATCCGCCATCACTTTCTAAGAGATCACGTTGCTAAAAATGACATATCACTAGAAGGTGTACGAAGTGAAAATCAATTAGCGGATATCTTCACTAAACCTTTGGACGAGGCTACCTTTTGTAGGCTAAGAAGTGAACTTAATGTGCTTGATTCAAGTAACTTTAAAAAATGAGCGGGTGTTGTCCCTTGCATTGCATTGTATTATATGTCATGTTTACTTTATCGCAATGCATTTAGGGCTTGGCTAACACGGTTACGATAACCCTCCTTCGGAGGAGTGAAGAAGCCTAACCGTGGATCAAACTTGACAAGCAACCTAGCTTTACTTTCTTGTATTGCATTGCATACGCATGGTTGTTTGTTTGTCGTTTCTTTTCAGTTTAGCTTTGAGCAACCTCTGTGTTCGTCCATGGATAGAGAGAGCATTCGACGCTCCTAATGGTCCGAAAACTCTATTGCATGGCCATACGTTGCTCCTCGGGTGTTTATTGCCTATTTTCGTAAAAACTATACTAGCCTAAGGCAAAATATTTTGAAAAATTTGAGGGTTTGAGTGAGGTCACTCATATCAGGTTCCAATTGGTGTTTATTTGTGTCTCTTTGAATTGGAACTTGATTGGGAGAAGTCGCGTCGAAGTTCGGAACGAAGAATGGCGAAGAACAGCGACCGGACGCTGGACCGGACGCTGCACCGGACGCAGTGATGCTTCACCACCGCGTCCGGTCCCGGCGTCCACCAGCGCGTCCGGTCATCCAGAAGACAAATTCCAGACCTAGGCACCGGACGCTGCACCGGACGCGCCTCTGACGACCACCGCGTCCGGTCCCGGCTACCACCACCGCGTCCGGTGCTCCGTGATGAATTCCCGAGTTCTCAGCGATCGGACTCTGACCGCGTCCGGTCAGTCCACACCGGACGCGTCCGGTCACTCCAGGCGCTTACTGGAGTGTGACCGGACGCTGCACCACCGCGTCCGGTCATAATGACCACCGCGTCCGGTGATAGCGTGTCGAGCGGATCTCAGCCCCTCATATAACCCTTCGATTTCATCTGTTTTTTTCCTCACCCGTACGCATCCGCCGCCGCCGCTCGGTTTTGTCGCCGTTTCGCCGACTCCCTCACCGCCGGCGAGCCTCCACCGCGCCGTGCCGCTCTTGCTCACCCGCTCGACCCTCTGCCGCGCCGCGCCCCGCTGCCCTCTGCTCGCGCGCCACCAGCAGCCGTGCGACCCCGCGCCGCCCGCTCCAGCCGCCTCTGCGCCGCGCATCCACCTCGCCGCCGGCCACCAACCACCGCTGTGGTTTTCTCCAGCGCTGCAGCCACCTCTTCTCCACCTCGTGCCCTAGCTCTTCAATCCCCGTGCCCGAGCTTCCTGCAGATTTCATCCAAACCCTAACCTAGGGTTTCTAGGGTTTGCCCTAACCCTCGCTCGAGGTATCGCCACGTTTGGCTTTTTTTCGTTCACGTCAATTCCTTTTCGTCGTCAGGGCTAACCATTGACCTGTTTCATTCATTGTCTATCTCGCTCGGTCGTTTCAGAGCTCGATCGCCGATCTCGGGGGTTCTCGCGAACTAGGTCACCGCTTCCTTTCACCGTCGTCTCGTCGATCCGAGGTAGCTTCGCGTCACGTTTTCTCTTCGTATCTCACATGCTTGCTATCTAGGGTTTCGTATCTTTAGATATATATGTGCTTATAGTATATCTCTCTATTCCATACGTGCAGCGAGTCAGTCGGTGTGTCAGGGTCAGATCTGTTCGCTAAATCCGAGGCCAAGCCTGCGGATACGGATTGAGGCCAAGCCTCTCGAGTGTCAGTTCATCATCTCACAGAGGTTTTCAGGCAGTCGATCAGTATGGTGCGTTGCAAGAACGCCGGTGGTGCTCCTGGTGACGGGGACAACAGTCCTCCCCGTCGTGATGAGATTGCGCGTGGTAAGCGCATCAAGATTGCAGCCAGGAAGAAGAGGAAGACACTTTCAGATGCAGAGGTTGCTCAGGCCGTGGCAGACGCTGCAGAGCAGGCAGAGAGAGGTGGCAGACGCAGTGGCATTCATATAGGCGAGCGTCGCTTTCACCTTGAAGGTCGACAGCTCGGCACTGAGGCCACTGAGGGTACCGAGGCTACTGGACCTTCCGAGCAGATGTCAGTGGATCCACCCACAGAGCAGACAGAGGCTACACAGGCTACTGAGTCTACCCAGGCTACTGAGGCTCCACAGGCCACTGAGGATACAGAGGAGCAGGCAGCTCAGTCTCCACCACGTCGCCGCTCCACACGTGCTCGCACTCAGGTGACACCTAGGCCAGAGGGCCAGCGTCGTGGTGCACGACCTCCTCCCAGAGTTAGAGGGTCACCCCCGGTCGAGCACTTAGACCTGAGGGGTGCTTCAGCACGTCAGGTGCAGGGTTTGAGGTTCGTGGAAGTCAGCCGATGGTTTCCACCTGTCAGAGATTCCAGAGCTTCAGAGGGTTTCTATACCCCACTTCAGGAGGATTTCTACAGGGCCCTAGTTGACAGTGGCATTGCTTTCAGACCTCAGAGGGTGTGTCGACTAGAGGCATTGGTTGATGTTGTGGGAGAGCAGTTCCGTCCGCACCTGTCCTATATGCCTGGCTTATCAGATCTTCTTGGACGGACAGGTGCTTACTGCGGCACATGGGTCAGAGAGTTCTATGCTTCATTGTGGATTGATCCTGCCCATGAGTTCATACACTTTGCTTTCAGAGGCCGCGATCACAGATTGTACAGCTCCAGAGCCCGAGAGATCCTCAGACTACCAGCTTCTGACACGAGGATCCATCAGTTATGCTATGGACAGACTCCACCTCCCAGACGCCCTCACGGCGGTTCAGTGCCACCCACCGACCTGGTTCGACCCTGCTTTCGCGAGCCTTTTGGCGAAGGGTCACGTCGTACGCCTGCTAGTCTGACGCCACTTGCCCGAGTCTTGGATGCCATACTCAGACGCACTTTACTTCCTAGACTCGGTTACAGAGAGGGACTGACGAGGATGCAGCTTTGGGTTGTTCACCACCTCCTTTCACAGTGACAGTTTGACATCTGGGATCTTATCCTTTGTGAGATGGAGGACACCATTGCTGAGGGCTTCAAGGGTAACCGTCAGCTTCCCTATGCCCACTGGATTTGTTTTATCATCAGATCTGCTATCCAGATGCCACCAGAGATCAGGGCGGAGATAGCTAACACTACTACAACATTCCCTGACTATGATATCAGACAGCTTTGGGCCTCTGTTACTAGAGATCAGGCCCCAGCGCCTGGACAGCGTGTGCGCCCAGATGTTCCTGAGACAGCAGCAGAGCAGGACGCCAGAGTTGACGAGCTTGCCGAGGCAGAGCTCGCAGACCTTGAGACTCAGACTGCTGAGATACCTGAGGATGTCACTTCAGACAGCACTGATGAGGACTACCAGCCCATCCCCAGGTACCGGTCTCCTCGGTCTCACGACCACGAGGCCGGTGGATCTGGCTCAGCCTCCCGCTCAGACCCAACCATGGTGGCTATCCTTGAGAGGTTGACCCAAGGTCAGGAGCAGCAGCAGCAGCAGATACAGCGCCAGGCACAGGATACAGCTGCAGCACTAGCACAGATTCAGGCTCGTCAGGACGAGTTTCAGAGACAGCAGCTTGAGATCCAGAGGCAGCAGGTTGAGATGCAGCGACAGAGTCAGCAGCAGTACATGGATCTCCTGCGCCATCTTATCACAGTTGGGGTACCTCCGCCTGCATCTGTCTTGGCTCCGGCTTTGCATTCCAGTGGTCCGTCGAGTCAGGGACAGCCGAGCTTACAGTTTACATCTCCACAGCAGCAGGTTCCCCAGTCCTTTCAGTCCCCGAGCTTCACTCCTATACATACGGGGTTTACACCGTCAGACCAGCCTCGCCCGCACCTTCTGACAGGCACACCTATTGGTGATTTCAGTGCCACTTACAGCGAGTTGACTGGTCAGCCGACACCCTCGCACACTACTACGTTTCACACTTCGTCAGGGTTGTCAGCTCCCGAGGCAGTCGTTCCACCAGTGACAGGGACCGGGACTACAGAGACCATCCCTTCTTCAGTTGCCTCGACAGATCCCCCAGCTACTGGCGCACTTCAGGCTCAGGTTACTCAGACAGATCCACTTGTTGCTACACCGTCAGTGCCTGTTCCTGCTCAGACCCAGACCGCTTCGCAGCCACGTGCTTCTTCAGAGGGTCAGCCAGATAGCTCAGACTCCGAGGGCGATTCGCTTCACTTCGTGATCACTCCGCGCACCTCGGCACCCGACACGACTCCGTCTGTCCCCCCGTCAGATTAGATTAATTTTTTGGCGCTTGATGCCAAAGGGGGAGAGAGAGTAGTTTCAGGGGGAGTTTGTTAGTGGGTTTTCGTTCTTTGTGTGCTACATTCATGCATATCATGTTTACTTTTTCAGCATTGCATTCGTGTGACATTTGTTTACTTTTTCAGCATTGCATTCGTGTGACATTGTCGTCGAGTCGTAAACTTTGAGTCTTAATGTGTTATCTGTCTCAGTGATTAATATATGTCACCGTTTTAGCTAGCTCTAAGGTTGTGCTTCCGTGCCTTACTCCGATTACTTATGAGCTATATCTTTATGTGTACTAACGCTTTTTGGCTTATCTTATGAAGTACACTCTTTTGGCTTGGAGCACATAAGCAATTCCTAACCTTTTTTGCTTATTGTCTTTTGCTTATGTGAACCAAGCATGCTCGAAAACCTTCACTCTAATCCATTGAAACTTAGTGTTGTCATCAATCACAAAAAGGGGGAGATTGAAAGCATCTAGGCCCCAAGGTTTGGTTTCGTCAATTAATGACAACACTTTATTACCATGACTAACGTGTGTTTTGCAGAAACATTGGTAAGTTAGGTCATGGAGGTGATAACTGCTTTGAGCACTGTGGTATTCGTGTCCCTTGATGGAAATCGTTTCGGTTTTCAAAAGAGTGACGTCAAGATTAAGGACGGTTAGTTCCGGATGTCGAGGTGTTGAGACACATTCGGAATAGTCGTTAGGATCTTCGTTTTTCTCTTTTGTCCGTACTATAAAGTGGGGCATGAATGGGTAGCTTGACCTAGGCGAGTCCTATGTTTAGGTGTGGTGCACACTTGTTAAACTTGGCGCTAGGCAACCCTAGAATAGCTCAAAGTTCAGTTGGAAGCAACTTGGTCGAAGTTGCGACGCGTTTCGGAAAGTTTCGGGCTGTTTTCCAGTGACCGGACGCGGTCTTCGGCAGCACCGGACGCGTCCGGTCAGTTCTTTACCGCGCTAGGGTTTCGGCCTTGACCACCGGACGCGGTCCTCGCGAGGACCGGACGCGGTGGTCAACGACCGACACGTGTCACTTTGTGGGAACGCCCGTCGGACGCGATCTAGACGTGATCGGCGCGTCCGGTCACAGTCCAGTAAGGTCCAGAGAGGACCGGACGCGTCCGGTCATCAGCCATCGGACGCGGCCTCGCGTCCGGTGCGAGTACAGTAAGCACCCTTGCACGATCGGATGCGTCCGGTCACACCTGACCGGCGCGTCCGGTGGTTCAGTTCAAAATCGCGTTTTGACCGTTACGGGCGACCGGCGCGTCCGGTCAGTTCGACCGGCGCGTCCGGTGAGCCCGTGTCAGAAAATAACGGTTCGTTTTCTTTGAGGGGTGTATAAATACAACCCCTCCACCTCTTTTAGGGCTCTCTTGCTCATTCAAACATCTGAGAAAACCCTTTAGAGTGCAAGGGAGTGCAAGAGCTCTAGTGAGGATAGAGATTTGAGAATCAAAGTTTGAGTTTCCTCACTAGTGATTAGAGAGTAGCAAGTGTGCATCCATCTCCTCATTTGGGCTCGTTGTGGTCAAGTGAGAGTTCTAGCTTGTTACTCTTAGTGATCGCCATCACCTAGACGGCTTGGTGGTGATTGGGAGTTTGGTGATCATCCGACAGAGCTTGTGGATGACCCAACTCAAGTTGTGAGCGGTTTTGGGTGATTCGCCGCGACGGAGTGTCGAAGAATCAACCCGTAGAGAGCACTTGATCCTTGCGCGGATCAAGGGGGAGCGACACCCTTGCGCGGGTGCTCCAACGAGGACTAGTGGGGAGTGGCGACTCTCCGATACCTCGGAAAAACATCGCCGTGTTCCTTGCCCCTTTACTTTCAAGCAATTACATTCTCGTATTTATTTTTATTGCTTGTTTTACATTCCTAGAATTGCCATGCTAGACTAGGATTGGAAACTAGGGTGCAAAACTTTTTATCGGTAGATTCTCTAGGAACACAAGTAGGCACTAGGGGTGAATTCCGGCTTGTAGGATTTAATTCTTGCAATTAATTTTTAGAAAAGCCCAATTCACCCCCCCTCTTGGGCATCTTGATCCTTTTAGACATACTCCTTCTGTCCCTAAAAAAGAGTCATTCTCGCTTCCCAAAAAAAATTAATAACTTTTAACTTTGACTAAATATATTTAACAAAATACTAATATTTATAGCACATAATTAGTATCATCAAATAGATCATTGAATATACTTTCATAATAAACTTATTTGAAGATATAAATGTTGCACGTATTTTCTACAAACCTAATCAAAGTTGAGAAAGTTTGACCAACATAATTCTCATAACGACTCTTTTTTTAGGGATGGAGGGAGTATCAAACAATAGCATAACAGAGGAGGTGGAGATCCCAATAGCACTAACAGAGATGCCAATGCTACAAGCGGATAAGATTGTACCTTATTTGGGTACATAGTTCTTTTAAGCCCTATTTAGATCAATCCAGTTTTTATCAGTTTTTAAGAATCTAGCTTTTGAAAGCTGGGTGGGATCAAACAGGACAATTTTTACTCTCAGTTTTTGCCAGATTCTTAAAAAACAGGAAGCTGTTGGTACCTAGCTTTTACCAGTTTCTTGTGACCCTATGAGCAATAAGTGAAGCCAGATTCTTAAAAACTAAGGGTCCAAACATCCCACCAGTTTTTACTCAGAATCTAGATTTTAAAGATTAGAGGTAAAAACTGGTTTTTAAGAATATGAAACTCATCAAACAGGCCCTTAGCTATCTGTTTCTCTCTTTCAACGACATATATCAAAAATAATACTGCATGCCACAGGCCTTCTTGCCTCGCAACTTAAACCTTAGCAGTAATTAGCTGACAAATTCAATTTGGACAGTCTGAACTCTGAAGCTCTGAAAGTGTAGAGACGCGGTTTCAGTTCCATCGTTCTGCATTGTTTGCTTAGGCATATGGGCAAGAGGAAACATGATTACATCGCACTGCGCACAGCACAGTACTAGTAAAATGGCTTTAGAAATGAAATCCACTCTGCAGGAAACCAGCTGACACTGAAGATGGCAGGAGAGCCCCCTCAGGCCTTGTTTAGATTCCAAAATTCACCCCTAAATTCCACTATGTAAAAAGAAGATTCTCCATCGCATCAAAATGTCGACATATATATGGAGTACTAAATGTAGATGAAATCAAAAACTAATTGCACAGTTTTGTTGTACTTTGCGAGACGAACATTTTAAGTCTAATTAATCAAAATTTGGACAATTATTACCACTACAAAACAAAAATGCTACAGTACTCGGGGGTGGCACTGTGCAGATTTGGCCACCCCCGAGTCGGGGATCTAAACAAGGCCTCAGGCTGCCTGCACCGGCTCCGGTAAAGGCTTCTTGCAGGAGCTTCTTACCTGACCGAAGTCTCGCACTGCTGGCCGGTAAAACGAACGCTATCATCGCTCGTACATCAAATATAGCATAGCACCGGCCTGTGGTGGACGGTGCTGCCCAAGCGTGCGTGAGAGAGAGCAAGAGAGAGAGCATGTACCAGCACGGGCCCCATTTGTTTAACGATGAAAAATAAACTCACAAACAAAAAAAACTAAATTAAATTATGATTGCACCATTATTTTTGTTTCAATAAATTCTTCAAAACTAGATCTCACATGGATATATTTAGATAAAGTGATAAGTGAGCCCCACAGTGGATAGAAGATGATATAGAGGATGGATGAGTGCGGAAGAATTAGGTATATAGGAGAGAATTTAGGTGACTAGGATATATAGAGAATGAATTTAGTGTACACGAATGCGGATAGCCTCCGCCGTCCGTTGTGGGGTAGATGCCCGCTGCATCAGCATGGGGGCTTCCGGGCTGAGAGGACAAGGCGAACTCGGGACTGCGTGGGCCGGAAAGCCAGGCCAGGATAAGCCGATGGGGCCCTCGGGGCCCAGAAGGAGGAAAAACTGGAAATATCAGCGAGTCGCCGGCCCAGTCCGGTGGGACAGGACCCGCGAGAGGAACCTCGGGGCGAGACCCTCCACCTAGGGTTTTTTTTACCGACCGGTCACCCCAAACCGCCGGCCTCCGGTAGCGGTTTACCGGACCGGTTTACTGGTAACCGGTCGGTAACCGGTCGAATTTGAATTTGAATTCAAACGCTCCTTCGGTTCGGTTTGTCACCGGTTTACCGGGCGGTTTGGAGCAGTAACCGCCCGGTTTGAGCGGTTTACCGCTCGGTTTGAGTTTGGAATTTTCTTTTTTCTTTTTTTTTCAAACTTCTATACGTATAAATAAATACTAAACGAACTCGAATTTGAAAAAATTTTACACCATTGGCTTCTATAAATCACGAACTATTTTTAGGAATTTTTTCAGCATTTTTGTTTTTTTTTTAAATTTTAAATTTGAATTTGGGGGCCTTAACGGGCCGGGACCGGGATTTTTTTTCTTTTTTTTTAAACTTCTATACATATAAATAAATACTAAACGAACTCGAATTTGAAAAAATTTTACACCATTGGCTTCTATAAATCATGAACTATTTTTAGAAATTTTTTCAGCATTTTTTTTCAAATTTAAAATTTGAATTTGGGGAATACCTAACTGGACCGGACCAGAACCGATCCAGCCCGGTTAGGACGATAACCACGGTTTACCGCGGTAAACCAAACGGTTTTTTTAACCTGCCTCCACATCGTCCGTCGTCCCGGGTCCTCGCCGAGCGGGATGGGACGGGACAGCGACGCGGAAAGCGTGGCTTGTCGCGGCGCTGGACGTGCCGCCACCCCCATCGTGGACCGGCGGACGGGTCGGTCGACGACGAGAGCCGAAAGTGAGACCTCCCGCCCGCACTAGCCAAGGCCACGTCGACCAGGCAACAAACCAATTGGTTTTAATTAATTAATTAATTATTGATTAGGGTGGCGTGATCTGCGCGCCGTCGCTCTCGCGCACGTCCGGCGGGCGCAGACCACGTTGCATGGACACCGACGCCGGCCGGAATCCGCCGGCCCGCCCATGGCCCCCCATCCGGTCTATATCCCTCGCTGATTGCTTGCTCCCCTGGCTCTGGCTAGCAGCGGCTCGATTTCCTCTCCTCCCCCGGGGCCCGGGCCCTTTCGCTGTCCGTCCCTCTCGTGAGTCTCTCCTCTCCCACCGTACCGGCGCAGGCAAGGTGGGGTGAAACGGCGACGAGTGGCGCCGCGCCGACCGTCGCCTGGCCCGGCTCGGCATGTTTAGTTCGCAATTTTTTAAAAAAAAAATCACTATGGTCGACTGTAGTATTTTTGATGTTATTTGATAATTAGTGTCCAATCATAAACTAACTAGGCTTAAAAGATTCGTCTCGTGATTTACAACTAAACTGTATAATTAGTTTTATTTTTTAGCTATATTTAATGCTTCATGCATGTGTCCAAAGATTGATGTGACAGAGAATCTGAAAATTTTTGGAATTTTTTTGAAAACTAAACAGGCTCTGAATTTAGTCAATCGACAATACCTGTTCCTGTCCGTCAGATCGTCTATTAGACGTCTAGAACGTGCAAGAAACCATTTTTTCTCTAACCGTCCGCCTCTGCCTAGCTCTGCCGTGAATTACCTGAGTCAGCAAGGCACGTCGAGTTGTTCAGTTTAATTAAGCTGGTGGAAAAGACTACAGAGATATCTTGAGAAACAAACATATACAGCTCTCCATACAGTATATACCAGCAGTATCTCTCCAATCTTTCGGCGCACATCGTCAAAACTTTTTTTTGCTTACCGGCGAATTGGGGATTCTGCTCGGTCGTCAAGCCACCGCCGTGTTTTTCTTTTGGGTTTTATTTAGTCTTGGCCTGGGCCTGTCTGCTTCTTGCTGCACTTGTGTTAATTCTTTGCTTGGCTGCACGATTAATTGAAATTTTGTCCTTGACAGACACATCTATATATCTCGGATATTTTGCTTACTTCTCTTTTACTTTATCTTTTCCTGACATTGCAATTTGTTTTAAAAAATCGTTCTTTGTGTTTGGACGTCAAGCTAGTAGGGGCTCTTTTAGAATTCAGCCGCTATGCTCTCGGGCCTCGGCCAACGCAACCTATTGGCACGCCAGAATACCACTAGACAAACCGTCAGTTTCTCTCCAGATAAAACAAAACACCTTGCGTATGGTGTCCTCATGCATCCGGCCAAGTGATCACCGATTCTTCTAGGATGATCTTATTGTGCATCTATCCCCTCACTATCTTTCAAGTTACCACCCATGGAATCAACAAAATCATTTCCCTCTTGAATGTGAAAATACTCCACCCATCCACTTCAAGGTGTTTATTATTGGACTCTTGTTGTATGTCTAAGACCGAGTAAATCTTGTTATTCTCAAGTTACCCTCCCTTATATAATGTCATTTTTTCACCCTCTCTTTGGTCAACATACACTAACCTCCTGATTTGAAATCCTCCAAAAAAGATGTATGCTATCTACAGAATAAAGTCATCTGTTGGTTTCTATTGTATACCATGACTTACTTTTGTTATCTTTAGACGGAGGAGAAGTTACTGAAAATCAACTATTGTTGTGGTCCTCTCAAAAATAGACACAAACACATCTACGTATCTCCTATATATCTCAAATCATTTGCCAGCTTCACATATCTTATCCTTACATTTTGTCTTATGACAAGAAGAAAGATATTGCAAAACTAAAAGATGTTCCATTATGTTCAACTCTATAATTAGGGCAATCTTAGGATCCAACCTCTGCACATTCCTCACTGTCTCACAAAGTTGGTAAACAGTTTGAAGGAATTAGATGATGGAACGAAATCAAAACAAGGGACCTTTTCCAATTGTGCTTAATGATGAAGAACAAACACGAGCCAAATCTAACACAAGCCACTTGCTAGGTTCAACCAAGATTGAGCTTCATTACGCAAGAAGAAAGCCCACCCAAAATCCTCCCCTCTTCTCCCCGAATCCAAAATAGTGTCGTTTTACGCACCACCCATGTCGATCCCACGAAGCAAGAGCACATGCTTCTTTGCCATGAAGCCCGCTGACGCGGCAATCGTGGCCCACGAACAACCATCTCCTTTGGAGAGGAATTCGGAGATCTCTTTCCTTGGAAGCCTGCGAAGAAAATTCTGACATCCCAATAGACCATTAGAACAACAGGTCGAGTAGAGTAAAGCAAGGTAGTGATAGGGCAGAGGGTAGGTAGGTCGGACCTAGGCGACGAGGTGGCAGGCGAGGGCGGCAAGGTGTTGGGCCAAGGCGGCAGCGCGCGAAGCAGATGCGGGGCCTGTCAGGGTCGAGGACGGCGATGGCCGTAGTGGAGGCGGGGAAGCGGCCGAGGACGGAGTGCTCGAGCTGGTGGTTGTAGGGCGTAACCTGCTAGGGGCTGGCGGCCATGAGCACGACGGTATCCCAGGGACGGCACACACGTCGGGTCACGCACTGATAGCCGCAGGCGGCACCATGCATTCTACAACATTGCCTCCTTCTCCTTCGCTGTCACGGGCGCGAGTTCGGTGCCTTCGAACGGCTGCTGGGTGACACTGGCAGGGAAGAACCAGTGGGGTGAGGGAACCCTAGCTGCGGGATCCCCTGCTCCTTCTACTCGTCTGCGGCACTGCCGCGTGCCTTGTATTCCGCGTGCTTCGAGGAGGAGCTGAGCCACGCCTCGCTCGTGGCAGTTGGAGAGAGGAAGAGGTGTTAGGCAAGGAGGAGGAGGAGGAGGAACGAGGGTGACGACGATGCGTGTACGGCAGCGGCGAACGGGAGACGGAGATCCGCGTCAGGGCAGAGAGAGAGAGAAAGACGCGAATAGATGGTGTTTCATTTTTTCGGAAAAAGACAACCTGCAGAGGAATCGAACTATGGCCGCAGGGTGCGAGCGTGGGGTTTGGGGGCAGGGGAGGGCACGTGACTGCGGGAGGTGGAGATCCATTGAACCTTGGCCATTGGATTTGGTCGAGTAAGGAGAGATAATGACTGAGAGACGATTCGATGCATACGTTTTTAAGATGCTACATGTTTTGGTGCATATTTTGAGGTGACTGAAGTAAAGGTCATCTCTGTGAAGGTGGTAATTTAGGGTACACGTAGGGTGATTGTAACAGGTGATTTATAGGTGCGGAGATAGAGATAGAGATAGATATAGAGGTCATCTCTGTGAAGGTGGTAATCTAGGGCAAACGTAGGGTAGTTGAAAACACTGATTTATAGGTGTAGAGATAGAGATAAGTGGTGATTAATAGAGATAGAGAAGAGACAGAGATAGAGATAGAAAAGAGACAGAGATAGAGATAGGATAGAGATATATAGTAAAAAGAAATACATTTAGATTTCACCTTGAATACAAGAAAAACATGTGACAAGCCGACCGCGCAGAGTCGAGTCAGTGAACTCAAATTCACCGCATCCCGCTGAGTCAACACATATTGGCCCCGTTCGGCTGGAATTATTAGCCGACTGAAAAATACTGTTGACTGATTTTTTGTGAGAGAAAATACTGTTCCGGCTGAAAAAACAAGTTGAATAAGACGGATTATAAGCCAAATGAACAGGATCATTGTACGTGAACTTGCCGTCCATGTCTCTCTCTCTAAAGCTCTTTAAGAAGACATATGTAATATATTCAGGCTATTGACGAAATCATTTCCCCATGCAAATAGAAAACCTTTGAATCGTGTTGCAAACAAGTACCCACTTATTTACCTCAAAAACAAATCCCATCTGCTACCAGAAAATCAGGGCACGAGGATGATTGTAAAATCGCAATTCTCCAATCACGGATGAAGTCAAGACCCCATGTGAGGAAGCGTAGTCCACGGTCCACGCACACCAGTGTAACCACACCGGATGGTCCGAACCAACAAGTAACCCCACGCACACGCACCCACTAATTGCGGCGCCAACAATCATTAACGACCAAACCCCACGGCGAAATTATCCGAAACACCCTCCTCCATGCGGGCCAGCGGCGCATCCGGTGTGAACCAGGGACGCGGAAAGGGAAAAAAAAAAGTTCTGGATAGGAGGGACTGATTAGACATTTCCTCCAATAGGATCACGCGTCACGTAACCCCGCGTCGGGCCACATGCACACGCGAACCCACCGCCGATTAAGCCCCCGAAAAAAAAAGAAAAAGAAAATTCCAATTGCTTCTGCCTTCTGCTGAAAAAAAGAACATTTCCTCTCTTTTTTTTTTTGTGTGTGTGTTTTGTTTCTAGTGATAGCTTTGCTCTTGCTCGCTCTCCTCGCCTGGGCGACTGGGACTCCGTGTGGGCCTGCCTCCTCCATCCACTTCGCCATCTCCTCCTCCTGCAGAGCGGCGCCTCGGCTTTGCCTCCCCCTCGCGCTCGCCGCCGGCATTCCGGCAGCTCCTGCTCCGGGGCTTCAAGAGGGTAGCGCCGGGATGGACGACCCGGGCGCCTCCGCCGACCCCGCCGGCGCCGCGCGCCACCACCTCTCGCCGCAGCAGCAGCTCGGGGTCGGGGGCCAGCCGCCGGTGCCGCGCTCCCCGACCCCGCTCGACCTGGCCTCCGCCGCGGCGGCGTCCGGGTACCGCCGCCTCTCACCGTCGCTCCGGCCGCCGGCGCACCCGCAGGTGCGCCTCCCGTCGCCCTACGGCCAGATCCCTTCGCCCGGCGCCGGCGCCCACCACGCGCGCTCGCTCTCCCAGCCGCTCTTCTTCTCGCTCGACTCGCTCCCGCCGCCGCTGCCGCCCTACGCCGATCTGGGGGCCGCACCCCCCGCGATACCGCCCTCCCCGCCGCCGTCGACCTCCGCCGACCCGCCGCCGCCGCCGTTCGGCCTGCCGCCCCGGAGGGCCGGCCACCGCCGTTCGCAGAGCGACATCCCCTTCGGCTTCGCGCAGCTCAGCCCGCCGCTGCCCCCGCCGGTTCCCGTCAAGCGCGAGGTCACGACTGCGGCCGACGGCTGCAGATCGGAGGGCGGCGGCGGTGGCGATGACGCCGCGCTCTACGATCTCGTCAACTCGTACATGGACCTGGACGGGCTGGACCCGCTCAACTCCTCGGAGGACCGCCACGACGACCGCGACAGCCGCGCCAGCGGCACGCGGGCCGGGAGCGCGGCGGAGAGCAGCGAGAACGAGGCGGAGAGCCAGTCCACGTCGGTCGACAGGAAGGATGGGGGCAAGTCCCGGCATTGTCGTAGCCTGTCCATGGACAGCTTCATGGGCAAGCTCAACTTCGCCGCAGGGGATGAGTCTCCTAAGCTGCCGCTGCCGTCTCCTGGTGGCAGCCTCACTAGGAGTGGGAGTGGCTCACTGGAAGGTGGTGCTGTCGCACTGTTTGATATGGAGTTTGCCAATGGAGAGTTTACTGAGTCCGAGAAGAAGAAGATCATGGCAAATGAGCGACTTGCTGAGATAGCTTTGACGGATCCTAAGAGGGTCAAGAGGTGTGCATTTCTTCATGGGTTATACTGGGTAAATTTCTCTCTTTTCCTGAAATTGGGCATTCTGACTTGTGGATTTTTATCAGGATTCTGGCGAATCGGCAGTCAGCAGCAAGGTCAAAGGAGCGCAAGATGAGGTACATTCAGGAGCTTGAGCATAAGGTGCAAGTGCTGCAGACAGAGGCTACGACACTCTCCGCACAGTTGACAATGCTGCAGGTTTGTTCTGTAGAGCTGCTAGGGATTTTGATTCAGCCTCTGACTGTGATGGTTTTAAGTTAACCTTGCTGTGCTTGTTTGCAGAGGGACTCAGCTGGACTGGCTACTCAGAACAACGAGTTGAAAATCAGGCTGCAAGCAATGGAGCAACAAGCACATCTGAGAGATGGTAAGCTTGTTGTAATGCTCGCCTGCATTGGTCCCGAGTTTTCTAGTGGCAATGGACAAAATCAAGAATTTCTTGCTTCAAAAGCTAGCAAATGACTAATGTACCTTGCATTGCTCATTCTGTTGGATTTCCAAAATCCAGTTGTCAAGTTGCTCACAGAAGTTACTTATGCATGGGTTGCTTGCTGTTGTAAAACTTGTGGCAGTAATTTTTTGTGGTTGATGCATCTCATTCTTGAGCTTAATGTTAGTATAGAGTATAGTCATTTGGAGATTTTCCATGTGGGATATAATAAACTTCTGCTGGGTTGAGTTTTGCTATTACTTAAGCTGCATCCTTAACAATGTACTTTATACATCACAACTGGATGCATATGCTAAGTTCTACAGCCTTTTTTTTTGCAGACACTACAGCCAATCTAACATGAAAAAGCCTGATTTGTTAATTCTTTTTGTTGATCATCAATTTTAGAGCTAAACTCATGACGACACCTATGACACTGGTTCTCTTAATGCTAGTATGTGAAAATGGCCTTGAGTGAAATCCCCCTGACATATAATTTGTCAATTACTAGGTAGATGCATAAATTTCTTTTGTTCATAGGCTTTTGATATGAACCATGAAAAGGTCTGTTAGTTCCAGATTGGTCAGTAACTTCAAATTTGATCATTTGATGGATGATCAGAAACAGCACAATCATATCCTACACAAGGCTTGTGTGGAGATTACATATGGGTCATGAATCTTTAGCATCTTCAAGGAACTTATCTACATATTTGTTTAAGTTTTTTTTAATAAGCATGCTTATTTGGTTGAACCAAACATGCTACGTGGTCTTTAATGAAGGGTGAAAGTATCATTTGCGGATTGTCATGATCACATAGTATATGAGCCATATCCAGTTTATTCTGGTGCACTGTGGGCGTGTTTGGATCGTGGCATGGGAAACTTGCCTGCGTCAGGGCATTTGATGTTGAGCACTTGGGGTCGGATGCGCTTGCCTGGGCAAGAGCCCCCAGGCTAGGGCGGCATCCAAACACACCCACATGTATGCCATGTTTTGCTTTGATGTTCATTGCTTATCTTGACAAGTTCTTGATAAATGTATTCTAACATTTACTAAGTTGTTAGTAAGAGACTTTGCTTTTCTTTTCTTTATCAATAAAATTTAGTTTAGTAATTATCGAAACATAATTTGATAGCTAGACGAAATTTTAGTGTCAAATGATCCTTTTCTATTTATTGTTTCTGAAATCTTACAGGAGGGAAGGATGCTTATTGTTTTCTTCCCTCTCCCTGCACCATGCATGCCCTTTGTTTTGTGCTTGTTTATTAGTATCTGGTATTCTGGTGTACCAAAATTGGTTTCAGCAAATGCTGCCTTGAGGTTAGGATTTCAGGATCAGTAAAGTGAATGATTTGTCATAATGCCGTGCTATTGGTTGATTTTAGTTCCTTAAGGTGTATTACAAGTTTGCAGTGCAACCATTACTGACTCGTGTTAAACTCGATAAAGCTTAGGCAGAGGTACAGTTTTCCCAATCATAGGGTGACTCTAATTGGCATGATAAAATGTTGGTTGCTGTGTACGGCAAGTTGATTCTTCTTTCATGATGGTACTATTTTAGTGACAGGTTGGCCTACGATTAGAACTTGCGTGCGTGTTTGCAGAAAGACTTTGCATAGGAATCCTGTATATATGTTTGTAATGTTGCATTACTGCCATGTTTGGTGCCACTCGCTCTACTTGTTAATGGTCATGTTGTCATCTTTTTGGTACTTGCTCACCATTCATTTGGTCTTTCTTTCTTTCTTTCTTTCTTTCTTTCTTTCTTTCTTTCTTTCTTTCTTTCTTTTTCAAGTCTTCAGATTCAGTGAGTCAAGTTGCAATGTTTTCTCAGTTACAAACACGGACGGAGCCTCGTAGAGGCAAAACTGGGCTCTGGCCCCTGCTTTCATCTGAAAAGTTTTTGCAGTTAGTAGCAGCAGACTCGGGCATCCAATGGTCTGCATCCTACTCCATACCTTCCAACAAGCTGCTAGTAGCTGTGTCGCGCATTCTTTATAGTGTCCCAGTGACCGGCAAGTGACTGCAGCTAGTCTGTTCATTGATTATTCTCCTTTAAGATTTGGCTTCCCTACACAGACATGCAAATGCAGGTGCTTTTTCCTTGCAGGCTAGCTTGTTAGCCTGCGCCCTTGCAATTGCACCCCCCCCCCCTAGTTTTAGATCATGCTCCGCCACTGGTTACAAATATAGCCATTCTTGCTTTCACGACGCTGGGTGCATGCTTACTTTTGAAATTAATATTCGAGGTTTCTGTCTCTTGAGAACTGATACAGTGATGCTGCATTAGCGCCTGATGTGTTATTTGGTTTTGCTAATCTGTTGCACTACCTACATCCATTTTCTATATTTTCTTCTTCTTGTAATCTGATCTGATTCATGTGAATGCTCCTTGCAGCCCTGAATGAAGCGTTAACCGCCGAGGTCCAGCGTCTGAAACTCGCAACTGGGGAGATAACTGACGGCCGGATGCCGAAGGGGCTACAGCAGCAGATGAACTCCCAGATGCTCCAGCTCCAGCAGCTGCAAATACAGCAGCAGGCGCCCCAGACACAGCAGCAAGGCCAGCGACAGCAGCAACAGCAGCAGCCCCAGAAGTCGGCATAGATCAGAGTCAAGAGGAGTTGGAAGCCAATTGAAGGATGCTGGGTGAAAAAAAAAAACCCACTGCGTATATCAGACAGGTTGTAGGATAGCAGCGATAGTAGGGCAAGAGACGCCGTGGTCCTGTGATTCGAGTTATTTTCGCCGGAAATACCGTACCTTAGCTGGAGTCTGTCGTCTTGGTGTCGTACCATACATCAGTGCCTGCCTACCTAGTGTTGAGGTGACTTGGTAGCGTCTCTGAACGTGTTCTCTCGGAGTCGGAGGTGCTTCTTCTGTACTTTTGTCTAAGAGGGCTAGGGTGTCACAAATATACCTGCGTAATAGTGTAATTATTATTATCTATAGCGTACCTTAAGAGTGACTGTGGAAGGGGTACCATGCATGTTCGTTGCTCGTCAGTCAGTGGCTGCTGTTGGTTGCGTTGCCTGCAAACTGTTGACTGCTGTGGGTTGGTCACTGTAGCATTGGGGGCCAGCACCAGCAAGCACATGGTGCCGGATTCTGCTGCGCACTGTGAAGTGGTCTTCTGCTGACTTTGATATGCTTGCAACCGGAGTGTGTTTGTGGAATCCTGGCGTGGCATGGACTGTGTCCAAGCTGCAAGCCTGCTAAAGTGCAGATCGTGAAGGGTTGGTGCCCACGCACGTCACTGCGGAAGGGTGTGAAGTGGCCGAGATCAGATGATCGCTGTGCTTGCTCGGTCTCCTTGCCGTTGTAGGAAGTATGGAGACTGATTGATGGCTAAAGTCTCGCTCGTCGTCGTGAACGTGAAGATTCTTGCACCGTCCGTCGGTGCGTGCCCCGACAACGTGGCCGCTGCGGGCCGGACCTGCTGCTGTTCGTCGGTACGAACTCACAGTTGCCAACCACTGAAAAAAAAAACACCGAATTAGAATAGGAAACAAATACTCGGCCTTAACACATATAACAACTAAAGGTGTTGGGGTGAAGTGGGTTATCACGTCCGAATCACACATGGAAGGTTTCCGGTTTGTTCAGCGTTTTAGCGATTTTTTGGATGAACAAAAAAATCTAATGCGATGGGCAGAGGTCAAACCCAGGTCATCGGGATTGGAATAGGAGTCCGTCACCGCCATGATACACATTTGTTTTCGTTATAAATAGAGAACTCTTGTCCTCTAAATGGTCTAATAGCTCACAGGGAAAAGACATGGACAAAAAGAAAAAAAAGAAAAGGAAACGATATAGAAGAAAAAACGTAAAATAACCAGAAAACAGCGTGAAGAAAACAAATGCAAAATTAAACAAACACAAAAATGAAAGGAAACGAGAAAATAGGAAACGGAGACAGATTGTAAAAAAAGGGAAAAAGAAAAAAAATAACAACTAGAATAGATACCGTACAAAATAGGAAACAGAAAAAATTGAGAAAAAAGGGAAACCAGGATTTAAGGTTAGATTAAACCTAATTAAAAATTCAATAAAATAGGGTATGAAGGACCGAAAAGGCGACTAGAGGGGGGTCACCACAAAGCCTAATTAAAAATTCAATAAAATAGCATATCACCACAAAGCAAGCCGATCGGACCACGAGAGCGTACCGAACCAAAAGATAAGAAAACGAGACACTCCACTTCTATAGAGAAGAAGCAAGATCCTAAATCTCGGATACTCAAGCCAACCAGTGACAAGAGCACCTAGATAGAATCTATGGAACGGTAGAAGTCCAGTGCAACAACCGATACGAGAAACGGAGCTCAAGCGACCAAAACGCGGAAAAACGAGTCACTTGAACTGAGCAAAGCTGTTCTGACCGGGATGGAGGGCTGGTCTGACCGGGTTGGCTTGCAAAGCCGGCCTAACCGGGATGGAGGGCCGGTCTGACCGGGTTGCCTCACTGCGATTCCCAACCTGGCCTGACCGGGATGCAAGGGCGGTCTGACCGGGATGCAAAAGCCGGTCTAACTGGGATGCAAGGGTGGTCTGACCAGGATGCGAAGAACAGAACTCGAGAAAAACCGTCTCCAACCAAAAATCTCCCGATTTGCGGCCAAAACTTCACCAACTGCCATAAAACTTTGTAAGCATGATCACAAGGCAGTAGGGGAGCTACCTCTAAAAGCTCATCACCCAATTTGAAGCCAATCAACGGAAAATCAAAGGAACACAAAAATCCCCCAAAAACGAACCCTAGCTCTTGATTCGTCCCGATCTATGATCTCGTGAGGAATTGATACAAATCCTTTGGTGGAAAGTTTCAACTCATGTCATTGATCAAGGCCATGCAACAAAAACGAATCAAAACAAGCTAGAAACGACGAATCAAAGGAAGAACTAGAGGGGGAAGGGAGGAGCTCGCGAAGAACACATCAAGAACACACAAATTGCTTCATCCATCAAACACCGGAGGACACTGAAGGATTCAGGACCTTCTTCCCTCAAAGATTCATGGTTCTTACACTAATTGGTGGATTAGTGGACCTCTCTCTCACACAAGCAACTAGAGGAAGAAACCCTAAAGGAGAAAATGAAAAATGGAGGAGGTGAGGGAGATGGGGGCTCCCTCATCCTATTTAACAGGGCTATTACACATTCCTAGTTTTGTCCCTAGATATAAATGAGTCAAACCATTTAGCCCAAGGGCGTAAAGGTCTAACTCGGTGTCATCTTCATCCGACGGCCACCGTGCCTCCTCACCGGTAGCTTCGCCTCGACGCGAACTCTCCGATGCCGCCACGTGCCGTCCGTTCCTCCGCCCGGGTTTTGAAGTCTAAACCCGTAAACCCGCCACCGATGGTTTTGAGACCCAAACCACCAAACCCGCTCGCGAGTAGCGTACTCCATACGCGTCCCCCGCCTCGACGCGTGTCACCACCGTCCTTGACCGGCCGACACGCCAAGTCTTCCTGAGCCTCGCTCGACTCGCATATCCGCCGTCTTGACTCGGTCAACACCGTCACTCCCATGTCTTCTTTCACTTGTCAATGTCCCAAGTGTCAGCCACCGCGGTTGGTCACCCAGCCTCCTGGTCCCTCGGTCCAAGCCTCACTTCCGTCCTTCATCGCTCCCGGTCCGTCAGCACGGCACACCTCTACTTGACCTTCTCCTCGCCGTCGACCACCGCCTCCGAGCTCCACACCTGCACAACACAAGCCAAGAGACATGTCGCACACATAGCTTTCTCCATGGTAGGGTTAGTTACCACTCAACCTACTTCGTGGATCACATTGACAATCACTCATCACAAAACAAACACACAAGAGTACTTGTCAACCTTGTGTTCGCAGGGTAGTTTATTATTATCGGTACTAGAATCATGCAATAAATCATGCTTCCCGTTGCAACGCACGGGCATTTTCCCTAGCGACTCATAAAAACCAAAACTTTTTTCACAGATACGGGTAGGAGTCCCTGAGGGTGGTGGGGGGATTGTTGGCATGGACATTCTGCGCATTACAGAGAACTATGATGCTAATTGGTGCACTACAGAGGTCCCTGATGATAGTCAGGCAAGGGCGAAAGTGATGCTTGGGGAGATCCCTGATGATATCCCTACTAGGGAGAGGGAGGATTGGAAGGAGAAGAGGAAGCCAAAGGGGAAGGGGAAGGAGAAGGTGACAAAGGAGAAGCTTGGGGAGATCCCTGATGATATGGCTACTTGGGAGAGGGAGGATTGCAAGGAGAAGAGGAAGCCAAAGGGGAAGGGGAAGGAGGAGGAGGAGAAGCCAAAGCCAAAGCCAAAGCGGAAACCCAAGAAGTGCAAGCCGAAGGTGCTGAAGGAGAGGGATCGGTGGTACATGGATGATCGGGATCAGATTCTTCTCAGGGCTCTTCTCGGCCCAGAACTCAAATGGGAGGAGAAGGTGATGGATATTCTTCATGTGGTTCGCCGCCAAGGGTTCACTGAATACAACAGCAAGATGCAATGTCATGTCCCTACCCGCTTTTGTCTATACAACATAGCCTTCTTCGACCTTGATAAAGAGTGTAAGCACATTCTGGATCTTTGTTCATTTATCTTAACCTTGCTCTCATTCCCATGGAGTACAGGCATGTATATCCAAGGAAACAGCTGTGTATATTCTTTGGCTATGTCCATCACATGTCCCAACACTAAGGTACACTTTTTACCTAGAAGAAAGTAATATCTCAAATAGATCTGAACCGTTGATTTTACGAATTTTATGAATTAATTAATAAATTAAAAATCTAGGAAAACAAATAATTTATTCCTCTTGGTTCCCATAATGACGTGAGTAAAGATGGCAGGGAATCCTCTTTTCTTGAAAAGAAGCCTCCCAATTCAGCGCAGGATTTCATGGGATCGGCCAGCTTGACAGGTTTCAAAATCTTTTACACTCATATTTTAAATCTCTACTTGCATAATTATAATTTGTTCTATCTACTAAAATGATCAATATATAAAGCAAACGGATATTGTATTTGTTCTCTTCAAAATCAAGTTGATATTAGGATGTAAGTATAATTCGAACTATCCGTTTCGGTATTGAAATTTGAACTAAAATAGGGTAAATAGTTCTATCTGAATTCAATTTCACACATATTTGATCTGAATCCACTCACAGTCTCACACATGCACACGCACATGCATCATTGAGGTTAGCATGCATCAATCAAATCTAGAAAAATATTTTCTATATCTAAACTTTCCTTAATTGTCTTATTTTACAAAATAAAAAATTAAATAAATATGTATTCCACATATTACCTCGTATGAGGTAATAGATGATCGTAACCGTCCGATCAAAATAAATGAATGACTCATAGTTATTTAGGAGTACCATAGCAAAGCCCTGTATAAAAACCATATTCTTAGTCTAATTTCCATTGCCGGCCTTCATTTTACAGCTGAGGATGTGCCCTGGCCACCGATTCACCAGATCCCTCAACCTATTCGTAATTGGTTGTATGACTCTGTCAATGTGATTGCAATCAAAGTTGCCCAGTCAGACCAGAAAGGTCCTATTAGCATATATGGTACTGTGCTGGCGAGGGATGAGTATGACTATAGATGCGTCTATTTGTTCAAGCGTGGAAGGGATGATCCCCAACTCATAACCCGAATGGTACGTATCCAATTCATTCCCCAAAATCTTGTGGTTGCCAAATTCTGGCCAGGGAAAAATCCTAGTCAAACACTCAATATCGGAAGTCAGGAACTAATCCCCATCTTTGGGTGCAAACTACAGTTGTATAGTTCATCAGTTCCATAGACTTGCATGCATATACTGTACTGCTGAAATATTCAATCTGTCGCCAAAACACCATTGTGATACAATCTGAATATCTGATTCACAAATACACAATGTTCTTATATTTTGCAAAAAGAACAGGCGGTAAAAATCTAATTCGCTCATGTTGTCTGATTAACAAGGTGGTAAAATTTATAAGTTTATTGAGTCTTGGATCTTTTGTGGGTTTAAAATGAACCCAACTGTTTTGGCGGTACTTATACCCAAACTTTTTGTCAGTCTGAATATGTCTTGTCAAGCTTGGTTCCTTTTTTTCTGTTTGTATTTTAATGCTTTTCTCTTAATCCCTATGCAGGATAGAACACTGACTTTGATCAGCCCAACTCGAGCACTTGCTGTAAGGGATAGTATGTTTTTTGAGTTCCATTTGAAGATCAAGGGTGGTGATGCTACTTACGAAGATTTCTGCAAAGGTTTCATAGAACACAGTGCCATCCGTCACACGCATCAACCCACCATTAGATCGTTAGAAAGCTGTCTGAGTAGAATGGAATTGGTGTATACGCCTGTCCGGTGTGCATTGGAAGCTTTCATTGTAGCCAGGCCTTGTTTAGATACCAGATTTCACCCCAAATTCTACTATAAAAAAGAAGATTTCCCGTCACATCAAAATGCCGGCACATGCATGGAGTACTAAATGTAGATGAAATAAAAAAACTAATTACACAGTTTTGTTGTACTTTACGAGACGAACATTTTGAGCCTAATTAATCCATGTTTAGACAAAAATTTACAAATACAAACGAAATGCTACAGTGCAAAATCTTGCACTGTGCAAAATCGGCACCTCCCGATTCGGAACTAAACACGGCCTCAGTATCTTGAAGGGCCCCTCTGATTTCACCAGCAAAGTAACCGCTTGGACTACTGGAAATGATGAGAACAAAATCCTGCTGTACGACAGTGAAGGGGCAGGCACTCGCAGAGCTTGGACCTGGTGAATCTGTCTTTGGTTTGGTAGCTGTCCCACTGGGTGAAGAATTGGTACTCCATGTCTCTCTTGCCGATGGGGTTCAACATCAACCAGAAGAATGTTTCACCCTCCTTATAGGGCCCAATGTTGATGAACGCACTCTTGAGCAAGGTCCTTAATAGGATGCAGGTGAAGATCTTATGGAAGGGTGTCCTAAACCACCAGCCGGGTTTCAAACTGTGGGGTCGTCCTAATATGTGGGGTTATATTGCTGGCCATCGAGTTCTATTATCATAGGTTGTGATCCTTTTCTAGGAAAGTAAGGAAAGTAGTTACATCTCATGGGGAATGTTTGTTTTGCAAGGATTATAAAATGCTGCACATTTTTTACCTGTTGAAGAGTTGTTCATGACTTTCCTATGTATCATCATAAGAATAATCAGGATTTGTCAACCTCATTGGATTCCTGTGTTTTCGGAGTTAAATAATTTAGTTGTGCATAATAGCTTATATTTTTGGAGCTGAATATTTTGGCTGGACACTTATACTCTTTCGTGCTTACAATTTTTTTTTGGATGAGACGCTTACGAAATTTGGACGGAGATCCAGCACAATACCTGGCATTTGGGAGTGTGTGCATAGCTGGATCTTCAACAGTTTGACGGGCTACAGTAACATGAATGGAATAAACACTGCAGCATTTTGTTAAGCCAATAAATTAGTCACTTATTTTTATCCTTAGCACCAGGCAGATCACGCTGTGTTCTCTCTGCCTTATTCCGAACTTAGGGCTTCTTTGGAACGAAGGAATTTCATAGGGTTGGTGCAGAAATTTCATAGGAACAAGTTCAATTTCATAGGAAATAGGGAAAAAAATCATCCATTCAAAGGAGGCCTTAAAAGGATCTGCGCCCAGGAAAGAAAATTGAGCCTGCCATGTCAATTTAAAATCATCAGAGCATGTAGTGGATCTCAGGCGGTCTTAGACACCGCGTGGGCGGTGAATTACCGCCTACTGATCACCCCCTGGCCCACATATCGAAAAGCACGCAAGATCTTCCAAACCAGGTGTCCAAATCAAATTTTGATTGCACTATTGTGATTCTCGTGATGAGATTTTCGAAACAAGATCACACTTAGATTAATTTAGATAATTTTCTATGTGGAACATTTTTTTAAAGGCGGAACACTTCTTTATGAAGCTGGAACAATTGTTCCAGGTTCACGAAAAAATTGTTCCCACATTTAAAAAAAAATCATCCAAATATGGTAAGTGTGGTCTTATTTCATTCAACTCAAACGGCGGACAGACCGTGACGGTCCATTTCATTCAACTCAACCGGCGGGAGTTTCAAAAAAAAAAAAAATCAACCGGCTGGCGCGACGGGGCCGGTGGGATCGGCGGCACCGCTCCCGTTCCCGTTGCAGCACCCGTACTATATGGTATCGCCATGCACGGTCCGCACGTCTCGGTGAGCTCCGGTCGCTCGATCGCTTGTACGTGCTCTCCGTCCAGAAAAAAAAAGTAATTATAAGATCAGTGACAGTCAAAATAGCTTAAGTTTAACCAAATTTATAGTAAATAATATTAATATTTATATCTCTAAATTAATTTATTATAAAAATATATTAAATGACTAGTCTAATGATACTAATTTTGTATTAAGAATGTTAGTATTTTTTATATAATTTTAGTCAAAGTTCAAGCGAGAATTACATTCTTTTGTAGACGGAGGTACGGGTTCATCTCTCCCTGGACAGCGAGCTGTAAGCTCGCACCCTGTTCGTTTGAGCTATTTAGTCAAATCAGCAGCCATCCAGCTGTATTTTTCTCTCACAATAAACCAGCGAACAGTACTTTCAGCCACGATAAACCAACGAAACGAACAGGCTGTCGATGGCCACGAGCGAAGCCAACCGGTCTGCGGACGTACGCGCGCGTGCTTTCCGGCTCCAGGCGGTCAAGTTGGACCGGCGGCATCATCTATTGTCGCGTACGGCGTACACCGTACACGTACATACGTGGCGAACCAAGCCGATCGAGAGACATTTGAATTCAAGCTTGTCTGTCCTTGCTGCTAGTCGCTACCAAGCATACTCCACCGTGCTACGCGAGCAAGCTATAAATCTTGATGACAAGGCAAACAGCACGAGTTCCAGGCGCGTAAGCGCGCTACACGTACGAACTGAGACAAGCCAATAACACGGCCGGTACGACGACTGCCGGACGGACGTACAGCGCGCGGCCGGTCCATTCTGAATAATGATGATATGGAAACGGAAGATAGCTAGCTTACCTTCTGGCTGCCAACTACCATTCTGAATAATGATGATATGGAAACGGAAGATAGCTAGCTTACCTTCTGGCTGCTAACTAACCGTACTTGCGTTGCATCACATCATTTGCAGGAGGCTGCTGTGAATTTTTTTTATTTTTAGCCTAAATTTGAAACATATTTTGGATTTGACCCGGATTTGAATTTTTTTTAAAACTAGCCCGTTTGGCCTCGCTACCATGCATGGCGGGGCAATTGAACTGAACCCTACCATGCATGGTGGCGGGGTGCAGGTGCCACGTGGCATGCAGCGGGTAGTGAATGCTGACGTGGCTGGGAAACGTGAAAAGGCGTACCCGCCACGCATCATGACGGGGTACGCCTAACCCGCCATAGATGATGGCAGGGTTGCCCCGCCCATTTCTCAGAAGCGCGTAGGCAGCGTGTGGAGTGGCCCGATCGGGATCCCGTCGAGTCATGTCATCGCCCACGTGCCCACCATCTAACAGCGTGGCCAGTTGCATTCTTTGCTCCATTAATTACAGTGATCTTATATTGCTCTGCTCTGACCCGGAACCTACCATCTTGATTGTCCTTATCCTCGTACAGTCGTACTCCTACAGATATACTATACCAGTAGGCGGTAGCTAGTGAAAGAGCCTATTTGCCAGAACTCTTCAGCTTAAAGGCTGCTCGTCCAACTGAACTTTACAATACATAGAAGTGATTATATGCTGATTTTATAAAGTGACAAACCAGAGGTTTAGAAGCTGAAAAAACTAGTAGCTTCTTTTGAGTTACTTCTTGCACAAAATTATACATATATATCCTACATGAAATTTATCATATCGTACAGAAACACTTTCATCCACATCTCTCAAATAATTACTTTCCAAAGAAAGTCAGAAACACTGTTCCATGTTCATTTCTACGCTCTCCATTCTAAACTATAAGATATTTTGATTTTTCTAGATACGTAGCTAGCTTTTGTTACGCACCTAAATACATATTATGTCTAGATACATAACAAAAGCAATGTATCTAAAAAGAGCTCAAACATCCTATAATTTGGAACCGGTTGTATATAAAAGCGGTGGGCATATAGCTGCTGCCTGCAGCGAGCTTAGCCACCCCCTCCTTTAGTCACCCATGCACAGTAGCATGTTACTTCCACTAAGGCCATGTTTAGTTCCCAAAAATTTTCAAGATTCCCCCGTCACATCGAATGTTTGAACACATGCATAGAGCATTAAATGTAGACGAAAAAAACTAATTACACAGTTTGATAGAAAACCACGAAACGAATCTTTTGAGCATAATTAGTCCATGATTGGACACTAATTGATAAATACAAACGAAAGTGCTACCGTAGCCAAAACCAACAAATTTCGCGAACTAAACACACCCTAAACTTGTCACCACTGGTTACACGGAAATTAAACCACCTGCAGGCAATGAAGGTAAGCAGCATTAACCGTGCAGCTCTGTTAATTCTGAATTCGGCCCTATACCGCCTACTGGTAAGCAGCACTATACCGCCTACTGGTATAGTATATCTGTAGGAGTACGACTGTACGAGGATAAGGACAATCAAGATGGTAGGTTCCGGGTCAGAGCAGAGCAATGTAAGATCACTGTAATTAATGGAGCAAAGAATGCAACTGGCCACGCTGTTAGATGGTGGGCGCGTGGGCGATGACATGACTCGACGGGATCCCGATCGGGCTACTCCACACGCTGCCTACGCGCTTCTGAGAAATGGGCGGGGTTGTACCCCGCCATCATCTATGGCGGGTTAGGCGTACCCCGCCATGATGCGTGGCGGGGTACGTCTTTCCACGTTTCCCAGCCACGTCAGCATTCACTACCCGCTGCATGCCACGTGGCACCTGCACCCCGCCACCATGCATGGCGGGGTTCAGTTCAATTGCCCCGCCATGCATGGTGGCGGGGCCAAACAGGCTAGTTTTAAAAAAAATTTCAAATCCGGGTCAAATCCAAAATATGTTTCAAATTTGGGCTAAAAATAAAAAAATTCCAAAAAAGTACGGAGTATGCTAGTACTGTAGTACACAAGAGTCTGGCGGCAGTCACTGTCCGTCGCATAGCCGGTGGACGCAACGTTTGCACGTGTGTGCATGCATCCAGATCCAGTTCGTTCGTCCATCCAAGTAATTAGAGACTTGGAGGACGATGCAGTTTATGTGCCGCACCGCACAGTTGCAACGTGGAAATTCCATCGGATTGGATGCAAAACTTTCGATCTCATCGGCTACTACCGTACCGTCCATGGACACGCATGTTGTTGGGTTTAGTCTTCGGACGGGAGCTGGAATTTCAAGCCGTTTGTGGTTTGATCCCTTGCCATAATGGCACCCACGCACTGGCGTGTACGGTGTACTCTATCACCATATGCATGCATAGTACTACTGCTCCTCCTAGTTGATAAGTGAGAACTAATTCCCTGTGATGGACTTGCATCTTCGATCTACGCAAGACGATCGATATGGGACCGATCGAGGCTAGCTCCAAACAACGACACTATGGACTGATTGTGTGGGTTAATTGACTGTGTATATTGGTCGTAGTAGTAGCTTGCAAGCCTAATTTAGGCGATATGACGCGTACGTCAAGTAATTAATTAAGGAAATCATAAAAAAGTATTAATTAATTAAGGAGTTAGTCAGCATCACTTAGGGCAGTCCCAATGGAAAAAAGCTAGAGCAATTTCTATAGCATAGGACATTGTACAAGAAACTAATCTTCACAGTGCAAAATTTTATTGCAGTGTCCAGACAAAAAATTAACCAATCATTCACCATCTTCGTCTCTCTCGTCTCCAGATTGTTTGTGCAGAAACCACACGAAGCCTCCCGAGCAGAGCTAGACCAGCCGGATGCCGTACTGCTCCTTTCATGCGGACAGATGCTCTCCCGTGCGGTCGTGACCTGCGCAGTCTCCGCGAGAGTGCGAGCGAACCAGGCCCTGACATTGACCCAGCCCCAGTGGTGACCGGAGATGTAGCAGCATTCGTCCGCGACGTCCTCCAGCTTGAAGGCGGTGTCGTGAACCTGCTCGATCCCCTCCGCGGTGAGGGCGTCCGTGCCTATGAGGGAATCGACGATGCAGAGGAAGGCACGCAGGAGATCCAGATCTTTGTTTTTACTTCTCTCTCCGTAATAAAGCTACTGCCACATCAGCAATTTGCTAAGTTGTTAAAGTAATTAAGATAGATAAAAACTACCATTAATGCTCCACTGGGAGTGCCCTTACCGGCTGTCATTCACCCCCGTTCATCCTTGCTACGTCAGTGATTCAGTCCACCTGAAAGACCTAACTATGTCGTTGTTAAAAACGGTCAGTTCTACTGACTACCAGTTCTTCGAACATCAAGTGCAGTACTAAAAAAAATTGCAAATGCAAGCAGCAGTACGCCAGTACGTACTATACAATGGTACTGTGTATTTGGACGCATCATACTATACAGTATGATCCATGTACTCTGCATGCAGATAGCAGCTATACATTATATCGCCATAACACTATAGAGAATCGAAGCTGCATCATCATGCATGCAGGTGGCAGCTGACACCTGACATTTATATACTGGCTGTGTTTAGTTGTGTAAAAAGATGTAAAAAGATGTAAAAAAAGTATTGTAGTACTATATCTTGCTAGTACTAGTAAATGAAATATATTAATTTCCTCGGTGTGCCCATACGTTGCATTAATCATTTGGAAGTTTGACATACATATACATACAAATCAGCAGAATCAGTACCGTCACGCGCGCATGGCATGAAATTACAGACTCGCGCGCTGAGGCTATCCGCACTTATGGACCTCTATATTCATCCTCTATACGTCCTAGTCAGCAAGATTCTCTCCTCTATACTCAATTCTCCCGCATCCATCCATCCTCTATATCATCCTCTATCCACTGTGGGACCCACTTGTCATTTTATCTAAATATATCCATGTGTGATCTAGTTTTGAAGGATTTATTGAGACAAATTTAATGGTGTAATCGAAATTTAATTTGGATTTTTGGTTTATGAGTTATAGCATTTTTAGTTGCTTGAACAAGTGGGCCCGCCATGCATGCACTTCCTCTCTCTCCTCGCATGCCCTCTGCCAACCTCTCTGCGCTGCTTTACCGGACGTCCTGGACCGCGCCAGGAATAGCGCATCCGGTTGGATAGCGTTGCTTGTGGCGTACAGCGCTGCAGTAGTTTTTTCCTCTATATACTCCGCTATATCTTTACCGGATGGCTATACCGTAGCGAGTGCGGTCAGTCTGACGAGTGACGACGAAAGCGTGCTTCATTCAAGATTGTCTTATACTACTCTACTAGTTGTTGGAAGATAGTATGTTTTTTCGAACATTATATATCCATGCTCATCAGTAGTTCAGTACTCCCTCTGTCTCTCAAAAAATTAATTCATAGAATCTGTGCCAGTCAAACTTTTTGAAGTTTAACCAATTTTATAGAAAAGAATAGCAACATTCATGCTAGTCAAACTTTTTCCTATAAATTCGGTCAAAATTTGACTTAGAATAACTCTAGAAATTGATTCTTTCAGAGACAGAGAGAGTACTATGTACTAGCTCATACAGTAAACATTAACATAGTATACTCATAAACACGTAGTACAAACTGTTGTGTGGATCGTTCCTCCATCGATCATTTATGTGGATATATACTACTGCCCTTTAATCCCTGTAGATTTTTTTTTTCTGTGCGCATATGCATCAATTGAGTATGGTATGGGCGTGGCAGATCGAAGACGACATTCATGCATATCATGTGGTATGCCAGTACTGAGCAGTGAGCACTGACAACTGAGTCGTCGTAGCTGTACTATGCTGCTCCAAGTCAACTCTAGCTAGGGTATGCGCTCAGATCGGCATCGGCAGACGATGCTGCACTATAGCTTGACGATCGATATATATGCCAGATAGACTAGCAGTACTGAAATCTTTATTTCCCAATGCATCTTCTTTTCTCTCTGTTTTCCCTCCTCTTCTTTGAACAAAAAGACATTTTCCGTCTCTTTTTCAAGCTTCTATCTTCATTCATGCCACTGAACGAAACTGGACTGGAAGACGTAGAGACCTTTTGCAGAGATCGAAGCCATACATACATATACTCCCTCTGTCCCCTTTTTACTGTCGTCGTAGCTTTGAATACAGTACGGATTCTGTGAACCATGAAGATAGTGCCATCCAGATACATGCACGGATTTATGAACCTGGACATTTTGATGCATGGCACTCTTAAAAGGGAACGGAGGGAGTATCTTCTATTGGCAGGATATACATAGATACAAGTATAAGTATATATCTTGTGTTTGGCGGCGCATGCATGTTACGTACAGCTATCGATCTAGCACTGCAGGTGTATATATATATTACATGATGCATGATAGTACATGTCATGTGCGTGGAAATTCAAATACACAGACATAGCACCAGTGGACGGATCGATCAAGAGATTGTCTCTCCTGCGTGTCCAGTGTGCGGTGCACAACTGCACATGCTGACATGCATGCATGTATGTAGTGGTAAATCCAAACGCAAATCCCGCGAGCGGCCGGAGCGGTGGATGGATCATCGATGACGACGGAAGGCTGCTAATAGTAGTAAGCGTGTTCATGTTCGTCTCTTTTTATGACCCGGAGCTGAGTGTCCATGCTGCCGGCCGGCCTTTGACTTTGCCTTGCCGGCCGGCCTACTGACCAACCACTCTCCGTGACGCACGCTTCTTTACTGATGCCCGCCCGTCCTCCCGCCCGCCCGCCGCCTGCTCGCTCGCCTCGATCGGCTTCTCATCCGATCGATCCCCTTCTTCCGCAATAATGCTTGTCAGTTATTTGGAAACCGGACTATCGATCTATATATCCTTGAACCGATTAAATGAAGGTGACGATTTTGATTTCTTTGACGGTTCCGATGGGTGTTTTGTTTTGCAGACGATTACACACATATGCACTCGATCAATCTATAACTCTTATAAAGCAAGACTCCACTACATATTTCTGTTGACATGCAAGGCGTCCACATCAACAGTTCACTATGGCGTCCACCTCAGCAGTCTACTATCATTTGCCACTAGCAATTTCTCTTGACATGCAAGGTGTCCACCTCAGCAGTCCACTATCATTTGCAATTAAAGTTCATTAGCATAAGAATTATGATATCCACGTCACCGAGACACATCATCCACTATAGATACAATCTCTATGATTATGCTAATAAATTTATACATATATTATATCATGTTTCTACTTTACCAACACTATACATATACATCTCCTAATTCTTATTAGTTAACATTCTAACCTATTTATATTCCTCCTTCATACCTACGGCAAAGCGCGGAGAATCCTCCTAGTTCTATGAACACATTGTATCCCTGTGAGCACACACTATATCCCAGTGAGCACCTCCGAGAGACTAATAAGTTGGCGAGTCGATAATTCTTGAGATTGATGAAGTCGTCTAGACGTCTCATAGTTAGCGGGCGTGTAACTAGTGTGACAAAACAGTAACTGTTTCGTCGTTGCATAGCTATGTTCCTGGTGTAGCGCTGTCCGTGTCATATATACGCACTGTACGTGTGTATATTGTCGGATGTACTGCCATGCACGCCACTTCCAATTAATTCGTGTCTAAGCGTGCTTATAGTCTGGACTCTAGTAGTCACAGGAAAACGGATGTGGAATTTCTATGCTTATTCCATAGTGCTTATCTACATAAGACCTAATAAGAACGACGATGGGTCGGTCCATGCATATGGCAGACAAAATCAGAGGAGGCAAATAAAGAGAGCACCAGAGCGACATATATATATATATATATATATATATATATATATATATATATATATATATATATATATATATATACTACGTACAAATATAGCTGACAGCAAGGCGTACGCAAATGTGTACTAGTCCAACGACTGGCAACAGAGAAAGATCACACACAGGACAACATAACTCTGGCGTACGTCCACGCCATAGATAGACGACTGCTGGAGAACGGCTGACGTACATGCATGCACAGATCGATCTCACCTATATGCAGTGCCGCCTAGTTTTTTTCGAAAACGCGCATTGGCACGTGTTGCACTAAGTGGAAGTTGGAAAGTTTACACGCTCCGGGAGCGGTCACGGCGAGGCGCCGATCCACATCACGGAGTAGCACACAACATGAATCACCGCAAGCGGTGGAGTACAAAAGTTGTACTAACTAAGCACTAATTTTGCGACAATGTGAGCACCGTCGTGGCTAGTCGACTAGGGCTGTGAGCAGCGCCAGTTCGACCTCTTGCAGGGCGAGGGGAACATCAGCTCGCGCAACGCCTCACGAGTGGGGGAGTCGACCGGTTCCTTGAACGTCTCGTGGAAGAGCACGGCGATCCGGTCGTCAGTGGCATCAATGGGTGCGTCATTGGGCCTGCGTTCCCATTTGTTGACGAGGACGCGCTTTGCTTGCTTTTCCGGATTGGGATCACGGAACGCTGATTTGTGCCGCCTAGTTTGAACAATGCATGCAAGCCAGCAGCTGATACGGATCATCAGTTCATCACCATGTTTGGCGCGTACCGCTCTAGCTATATATAGCCTTCAAGCGGTCGATGAGTGTATGCATGATTGCATATGGGAGACGATGGAAAGTGCGATGTATCTACACACTGCCCGGCCATCCGTTCAGAACTTCAGCTAACATGTAGTGCTTTCATATATTACTATATATTGTTAGATTGATCTCTCCCCTAATGAGCCCAACCCTTGATCCGCGCCCTGATCGGGGGCACCTAGCCCAACAATGGCTGGTGGGCCCCCGTCGCGCAGCGCTATATAAAGGAGGTGGAGAGCCGGGGCTCGAGTAACGAGGTTGGTCTGAGCCGCCATTCCCACCTACAACTCTAACCGATCTTGAGGGTCGCGCTGTGAGCGACGGGAAGCACCTCCGCCTCCACTCGGTCACCGCCGATCTCCACTGCACCGACCTTCCCTTCCCCGAACGTCGCTGCCCGTGCGCAGCCACCATCAACGTTCGTGATGGCGACCGGCTCGAGCTCCAACACCACTGCCTTACCGTCGGATGGTCTGTACACACCACCTCTCCTATCTCCTACTCCCTCTCTTCTCCCTGCTATCTACTAGTAAATCTTGTTCTAGGATCTCTCCATTCTCTTGTAGATTGTAATAGAACACTGTTGTTTATACTGAAATGCAAAAGAACCCCTCTGATCTACACGATTGTGATCCTATAATTTCTAACATATATATATATATATCTTCACGGATTACTCCTAGCAAGGTAGCAAGCAAAGAAATGCATGCTACTGTTGCCCATGTCATAGCCGGAGGATGGAGTAGATGGCTGGCGATCCATCGAGCAGCTCGATCGAGGGCGATTTAAATGGGATCGATCGAGAGGGACGCCGCGTAGCAACACCAACACGTTCGCCAAGCATGGCCCCGAGCTCATGTGTCGTTTTCCATGGCGGCAGAATGCAGAAGCAGCACATTGTTTGGTCGATCTCGTCTTTATACTCGTATGCTAGTACTAGTAGTTTGACATTGTTTTCTTTTCCTTGGATGGCATGCAATGTCTGTAATAACTGCATGCACGCGTGGTGAACAGTGAGAGAACCTGAACTGCACTGTGACTGTGATGGCCGATCCAATCCATGCATGGATCCATGTGGAAGCGACTTATACGTATTAATTTGTTATCCCTAACAAAATGAACGATGCAAGTAAGCCGGCCGGCCAATCGGCGAAGGAAGGGAGCCCAACGTAACTAGGGAGGGAAAGCCTCCCATAGTAGATAACTAATTCCCAGGTCGTCTGCTGTATTCAGCGCTGCTACATAGCCAGCGAATAGTGCATGTTTTCGTGTCATGCTTTCCCTCCCTAGTGATCCAGCGCTTTGACTGTGATGACCGATCCAATCCATGCATGGATCCATGTGGAAGCGACTTATTCGTATTAATTTGTTATCCCTAACAAAATGAACGATGCAATACTAGTAAGCCGGCCGGCCAATCGGCGAAGGAAGGGAGCCCAACGTAACTTGGGAGGGAAAGCCTCCCATAGTAGATAACTAATTCCCAGGTCGTCTGCTGTATTCAGCGCTGCTACATAGACAGCGAATAGTGCATGTTTTCGTGTCATGCTTGAAGCAGCAGCCGCAGCCACAGCATGACTTTGACAAGCAGGCTATAAATATCTTATTCAAATGCCATGTACTACATGGTTTTCTCACACTGGAAAAAGTCAAGGTTTCTAAGAGAATTTGAGTTTCCGCCTAAGCCCAACCTTGGACTCAGTCGGACTGCGTGTCTGCGAGAAATTAAGAAGCATCGATCATAGATTTTGGTGAGCCTCTCGATCGACTTGTCTGAACCTGAGCCCGCTGGTAGTGATGAATGGATGGCCGGTCGATCGGCCATCGGCCTCCACGATCAGTTGACGAAAGCTAGGAACCTAGCTACGCTTGTGGCATTCATGCACGCCGGCGGCAGATCATCGACGACCATGCATTACTATTGATTGAGCACCGCCGCTGCTGTGCGTGATGGCCCGAATATGGGCGCAACCTTATTACGCCGTTCACTGTGGCACTGGGCTCCTCTATATATATATATATAAACTAAAAGGTGTGCAGAAATATATATATATTTCGGCCGAAGGCCGGAAGAGAATAGGAGACGGAGATCGAACATGACAGATAGGCCAGACGAAAATCTAACCAGACATATATATATATATTTCTGCACACCTTTTAGTTTCTATCATAGATTTCTGTCTGCCAGGTGGTTTGGGCTTTCTAGCGGCCCAATTTAGCTAGCCTAATGACCCCCTCTAGCATGTGGTCCGACTAATTTTGGTCTGGTTAGATTTTCGTCTGGCCTATCTGTCATGCTCGATCTCTATCTCCTATTCTCTTCCGGCCTTCGGCCCACGTTTGGTAAGGCAGTAAAAAAGAACATCGAACATATATACTTGAATCCGTCCACCGAAAGAGTTTCAATCGTATCGCTTTCACCGAGGAAACAACAAAATCTCAAGCAGTTATCCATATCGTAAAAGAAAACCCAAATCAGCATCCAATGGATGCATATCAGTCTATAAGTTGTGTACATTATATAAGCAGAGAAATAGATCGAAGTTAACAACGTCCAAAAATATCAAAAAACAATCAGAAGCACCACATGCAGAGTTGTAACTAGATGTCCTCGAATCAAAGGATCGAAGACCGGCGAGCCTGTTTGCGCGACCAAGAACCCCGAGCCTGCGCTGCCTGCACAACTGCACGTGTGCGACCCGGCACCCCTCGGATGCGTGGCGGCCCTGCGACCCGACTCCGGATAAGCCGCCACCGGCGGCCCTTGCATCCAGATGCGCCGCTGCTGGCCTCGCATCAGCAACCGCCGCCGCCGAACCAGCCCCATCGTGAGAAGCCCGCGCGCCCATCAATTTTAGCCCAGTTCGAATCCTTTTGTAAATAGTTATTATATCTATTATATATATATATACTATAAAAGAGCGAAGGAATTGAAAAATATCTGTTACCTGATAAAATCCTACCCACCATATGTTTTGGCCCTTAGATTACAGATCCAACGTATCTAATTCTCCGTCCTAATCTGACAAACGGGTCCGGCCGGAAAACTTTTAATTCTTTACGCGTGTTTATGCGTGGTTGACGCTCTAACCTATGTTTTTTTCCACCTTGGTTGACCGTACCCGTTGCCCTGCGGCTGCAGGTGCCAACGTGTGGGCCGTCCTCGCCGACGAGGATTCCGGCGACAATGAGGCAGACAAGAGACATGAGAGGGAGACCAACAAGGCGAGGGAAGCCACGGGATGGATTATATAGGAGTAGATCGCGTTGTTGCCATGGATTGGATCGGTCGCTTGACAACCACCTCTGTCCGCCGGCGACATGGCTACGGCTGCAAGCGCCAATGTGTGGGCCATCCTCGCCGACGAGGATCCCAGCGACAATGAGGCAGACAAGAGACATGAGAGGGAGACCAAGAAAACCAGGGAAGCCGCGGAATACAGGCACCAGCAGGCGGTGGCGGCGGCGGCGGCCTCGGAGGCCGCCGTCGGCAACGCGCAGAGCAGCACCGCCACGGCGTACGGTCGCAATGATAAGAAGGCACGGAACGAGCGCAGCAGGAAGCAAAGGAAGAAGCTGCAGCCGGTAGGAGTGGCCAATGGCGATGCTAAGACAGCCGTCGTCGTACAGGCGGGGGAGACCACGGTTGTCGGCAGCGATGACGAGTCTGACGGCGAGGAGGAGAGTACCAGCTGCTGCTGGACGGTGATAGGCAGGCAGGCAGGCTGCTGCGTGCGGCTGTGGCGACGGTCCTCGTTGCCTTCTGGGTGCATGCTGCTGCGCCGGCTCACACCGCAACATGACCATAACTGTATGACGAATTGACGATCATAGTTCATGGCAGATTATTATTACCTCAATAGACAGCATCAGCTTTTAATCGCAGAGCAAGATCGCTGTAAAGTCGGAGGGGTAGCAATGCGTTTTGAGTTTGACCAGTCACTTATTGCACATACACACATACATATAATAGTGTAGTAACCTGCTTATTCATCATTTATCCAAAAAGAACTTGTTTTAATCAGATGGTATGCATCCCTCAATTTTATTATTAGATATGCTATCAGAGCACACGCACGCGCACCTCATATCTCCCTTCGATCTCCCTTCTGTACTTGTCTGTAACTTTGTCCCTTCTTATTTTCATGGTGGCTGTCATCAGACCATTGTCTATCTGAACCAAAAAAATATATTGTCAGGTTCCAAACAAGATATTTTCTCGATCATATATAAATACCCGATGAGTGAAAAACCTACCGTAAATGGTTCGTCAACAATCATAATTGGCCCAACATGGAAAGAGCAATGTGCGGTCCTGAAATTTATTAACAAAATAATTAAATGCTTCCTCTGATTATAGATGTCATCAATCTCAAACAGTCTAAATCATGATGAAATAGTGTCACGTGCACAGAAGAAAGGCATTATCTCAAAATCCCATGTTTGTTTGTATCATTATCTTAATCATCTCCCTATCAATCAACAAATTGCATGTGCCTTATCCTGTTGCAACGCACAAGAAAAAGTTTTTCATACACACGTGCGTGTCGCACGTGCATATTTGCTAGTATATTATAATAACTAATAAAATAGGTAAAATTTCTTTATACCTATTTTTCCGTCCGCCTCTCCTTAACTATGAGAGTAGTGGAGACCTTCATATCTGAGTCAGACTCATGCCCCATACTCATACGAGTTCGCACAACTCGTGTCTAGCGATGATAATACAGGGTTGATTCCAATATATATTGAATTGCACCCTACATATCTAGCCTAGACTCATGATTCATACTCATACGAGTTAAGACAACTCGCGTCTAATAATGATGAATACAGAGTCCGGTTTCAATATGTATTGGATATTTGGATTTGGATTACGCCCTATGTATCTCATACGTGACTCAAGCTCAAGACAACTCGCATCTAGTAATGACATGAGTCTGATTCCTATACATATCGAGTCCCGTTGCAACGCACGAACATCATATCGCTTTTTATACCCATCATCATATTAAAGGACCACTAGCAGAGAAACGACTTTCGGTTCGCACCCTTTAGTTTCAATTGTGCTGAGGTTCGGGACTAAAGTGAGCATTAGTCACGGGTCTAAATTTTACATACACTGAAGGCCCTTTTATCCTTAGTAACACCAACTGGAACTAAAAGCCATCCTTTAGTCCCGGTTGATGTTAAAGGGTGATCTTTTAGTCCCGGTTGGTAGCACCAACCTGGACTAAAGGTCCTCCGCGGGTTAATTCAAAAGGAGAGCGTTCAGGACTTTGTCACATGTGATGTGCAGTTGAGTCGGTAAGGAAGCTGCATGCGAGCCAAGTGGTCTTGGGTTCGATTCGAATCTCACGCACCGCAAGAGAGGTCTCTTAGGATTTAAACTATTTTTTAGTTCTGAGGATGAGCTTTAATCCCGGTTGCGTGACCAGGGATTAAAGATCCCAGCCTTTAGTCCCGGATCCACAATTCTGGTTGGAATTACAGTTTAAACTATTTTTTTAGTTCTGAGGATAAGCTTTAATCCCGGTTGCGTGACCGGAGATTAAAGATCCTAGCCTTTAGTCCCGGATCCGCAATCCTGATTGGGAAACCGGGACTAAAAGCCAGTTTCCAACCGAAATTAAATCCGACCTGTGTACTAGCGTGTACCAATGGATATGAGTAAGACAACTCTCTCTATTTTTGGCTGACGTGCGTGCATGCCCGGATAAAAGACGCTGAAAAAGCCCATGCCTTGATTTTGATTTATAAACAGTAAAAACATAAAATATAAGTAGGTATAAAAGAAGAAAATCCCGGCCAAAATAAACAAATAAAACCCGAGCAATACGGGCACGGCCGCCGGTCGGTCATGCTGTTCAAGAGAGGAGATATTTAAACCCTTGCCTCTCATAGCTCGTTAACCTTTTTTTTCAGAATAGCTCGTTAACCTTTTTAATGTGAAGGAAATATGTTCCCAGATGAAATGATAATGAAACTTCTCTACAAGTTCAAAAAAAAGTTGCCAGGCACATGTTTAGTTTCTTTTGAGTAAAATGCACCAGAGGTCCATTAACTTTTGAGAAGATGTTATCTGCTAGGTGCATCAACTCTCAAACTTCAGTTTTGAGTCCCTAAATCTTTTAAGTGGTTCACTGGAGGTCCATATATACCCCATCATTTATATCTGTATTTTCTAGAAACCTCACCTGTTTTCTTTTTTCTTTCACACATTTACCCCTCATCTTCTTAGCACACGGCAGCGAGGGCTGGGTCCTCCCAGGCCTCTCCTCGCCGCATGCCACCCGCGGGTCGCTCGTTGACACCGCCAGGAGCGAGGTCCGCCTCGCAGAGCGTGACATCTGTGCCTACGTCGAGGACATGGTGTGTGGGCTGGCATACCTCCACAGCCTGTCGCTCGTGCACAGGGACGTCAAGGCCAAGAACGAATATGACATATGGAAAGAGTGTGTTGGTATCTAGAGAACCGGGGGTCTAAACAGAGCGATGAGTGAATTTGTATCTGCGCGTCTAGGCCGGATGGTGTGTAAAACGGACAAAAGGGTGTATACTGGTTCAGGCAAGAATGACCCTACGTCCAATGGATTCGGCTGCTGCTCGTGTTGCCTTATACCGGAGTGTTCGTAGTAGGGGTTACAAGCTTCCGAGAGAGAGAACGGATCTCAGGTCTCTTTTGAGGGGTGATGTGTGTGTGGTTGTCTTAGCGAGGTGTGTGTGTGGTTGTTGTGTCGGGGGGTTCGTCTCTAGATGTGGCCCCTGCCTCCCCTTTTATAGTTCCTAAGGGGAGGGATCGAATTACATTTGTGGTAAAAAGATGAAATGGGGAAAAGGTGAAAGAGAAAAACAAAAAAGTGGCCTCGGGTGTGGCCGTCTTCCTCTTTTTCCAGTGAGAGCAGTTCCCCTGCAGCGCAGAAATACAACAGACGTTGATCTTTTGGCCTCTCCATCTGCTGGTGCAACATACTATGGCCATGATTTGTCCTATGCGCGTCTGTGCTGCCGAGGATGGGCGGTATGGGCGCCCGAATTTGCGTAGAGAGGGGGTTAGGTGGTATAGTTGCCGTTACCCCCATCGCTGTGGAGGTATGGACGTCGTTGTGGTGAAATGACTAGGGTCATGTTGGGTCAGAGCATGGTTCCTACGTTACTGTTGACTGTGCACGGTCACGTCCATCTCATCGGCGGAAGTAGGTGCCGTGGTGGGGGGGCCCGTGACTTCCCGTCTTGCCAGAGGGCTTCACGTGTCCCTCGGGCAAGGCGGAAGTACGCCAAGGGGATCGGGTGCTCCCATGCTTTCGTTGCCGAGGTCAGGAGAGGTAGAAGTTATTCCCGACAGGGCACAGGGGTCGGGCGCTTTGATGACGTCATGGGGGCTCGGGCGAGGCGGAAACTTCCGCCTGAGACGCCTATCTCGTCCGAGACCTCTCCGCAAGGCTCGGGCGGGATGGAGATTGACTTTCGTGCCTCGAGCGACTGACATACTGTCAATGTCTTTGGCGGATCGGTTTTACCGGGCCCCCTACGATGGGGCTTTAGCAAACGCGCAGGGTGCCATATTTTGCCGTATGTTAGGTACCCTGATATTTTGATACCCGACAGAGTGATAAAAATTAAGTGTGGCACACTATGGTTGTGACAGTGAAACGAACAACTACCTAAAAATCTATGACGTGAATAACCTGTGACGTGAAAGTTGTGGTCATAAACAAAATAGACTCTAAACCTACTTCTGGGGCGCGAGGCCCTCGACGCGGCCCATTGGGGGCACCCCGGTGTTTCAGTCCACGTAGACATATCATCTTGTAAATTCATGAGAAAACAAGAAAACATGACTTGGATTGGAGGCCAATTCACTGACGCCAAAACAATTAAACAAAGCAACGTGAAAAGTCTCAGAAATCACATCAGGGAAAGGGACTACGATTTCTTGGAGGGGCTCTCTCGGTTGACACATGAGCAATTGGGCATCACGGTGGCGAGTGACGACCGGCGACACCATGCTATCTATATCCTGCATCCATTCCCTTATGCTACAAGCGTTTGATTTTGTGGACAAAGGTTCGACAGTCACGCCTGCTTCCGTGTCCTCTGATTTCTAACTTAATATAATAGCTCTATTAAAATCCCGCAGGTTGCTACGTTAAAATCACGAAAGCGGATGGAGACTGCGACGAATTCGACGTCTAGATCTAGCGCTTCCGGTATTCAGCAAAAGTATATACTACATTCACAGGGTGTACTGCCGTCATGCTGATCAAGCAAGATATTTAGACCCTGTTTTGGATCATCTAGTCTAAGGTTTAGTTGGCTAAAGTTAAAGGCTAAACTTTATGCCACTTTAGCTCACTTTTGTGACTAATGTTCTTTTTGTAAGTTTGGCTAAACTTTAGACACAACTTTAGACTATCTGTTTGAAGCTTCAAGAGTTAAAGTAGTCTAAAGTTTTTAGACCATAGGATCCAAGCAGACCCTTAAACCCTGTCTCACATAGTTCTCTCGTTAATCTTTTTATAATGTGACGGAAATATGTTCCCAAGATGAAACGATGAAACTTAGTGCCCAAAAGTTGCCACGCACATGTTTAGTTTCTATTTTTCATAACAGGCATGTTTGTGTTTGTCCACACTAAAAATGTACACAAAAAGCAACAAATGTGCCAAAAAGATGCTACACATAAATCACGTTAGCATGTATAGCACCCCTACACAAACATCTGTTAAAAAACGTTATAATTAAGGAAGAGCCACGTTAGAATCATACTCATGTCTATTCATGTTACTATACTACAATTTTTTTTTGCCAATAATATTTTCACCGTCGGTTCTACTAAAACCGGCGGTGAAACAATATCACCGTTGGTTTGTAACGAACCAGCAATGAAAATTATTTCCATTGTCGGGTTGTGCCCTGAATCAGTGGTGAAAACCAGTGAAAAATATATATAAGTAGCCATCAAACCCTAGCTCTCTCTTTCTCCCTTAATCGCACTCCCTCCAAGCTCGGTGGTGTGGTGGCCTTCTGGTAGCATCCTCCCGTCACAGCTAGGTGCAACTTTGGCGGTGGTGGTAGGAGGCCGACCCCTTCTCTCCTAGTGTGGTGGCGGTGGGGGCTCGGTCCCTTGTTCATGCGGCGGGGGCTCGGACCCCTTCTCCATGTGGTGGATCCAGGCAGCCGGGGCAAGGATGACCACCGCGCGAGCGAGGACGAGGATGAGGACGGTGCGGGTGAGGATGTCAATGACGGCAAGCACGGACATTTTTGCTTTACACCTCCAGTTTGCAAACCGCCGGTGATTAAATCTGTTTTCACCGTCACCAAGCAAAACAGGCAGTGACAGGGGGTTTGAGACCCGATGGTGACGAGATATCTGTAGTGATATCTCTCTCTATATATATACATACATGTTATGTTAAAAATGATTTTACATCCATCACCTTTTTGGAAAGAACTGTACTTTTCGGTGCTTGACACCCTAATTCACGCGTTAATTTAGAACCTTTTTTTTTAAAAAAAGGTGTGCTAGCTGAAAGAGGGGGAAAATGCTGAGATTAAAAAAAAATATGTATATAAAAAGAAAAGAAAATGGAAAGAAGGAATCGAAGCAAAGTGGGAGGTGGTCGGCCGGATCGGAATGTGCTCCCACCTCTCCTATGCGTCGTTAACCGTTGGAAATTAAAACTCCATCCGCCTTAAAACTCCCATGCATCTCTCTCCAAACACCTGGAGTTTTTATCATAAAAAACACATGTACACACACCTTTGCTTCGCCCTCTGGTTATATATATCCATCTATCTACATTTGCTCTCTCTGGAATCTGGATATGCACGCATGTAAATCAAGACATCGATGCACGTACGTATGTGAGACACTCAGACACATACATATGAGCGCTGTGCCGTGCCGACCATCCTCCATGTGCATATGAGCCTATTAGGATTGCAGCATCTCGATCGCATTAGAGATAACAACAAGCTTAGCCGTCGTCCGTCGTGACATACCTGCAGGCTGCAGCTAGCTAGCTACTAGTTTCTTTCTTTCTTTCTAGCGCACGTACGCGCGCTAGCCGCTCATAGTCGGTCGGCGCCGCTGATGATGGACGAGCAGCTGACGACGCCGGCTGCCGTTGAGCTCGCCGGCGGCGGCGGCCGCGAAGACGAGGACTGGTACGACGTGGCCACGACGGCCGGGAGGACGACGGAGCCGCCGCCGCTCACCCACGACGACAACCAAGGCTTCCTCCGGATGCTGCGCGACAACAAAGAGAGGTACGGCGACGATTGTACTGAACAGATCAACTATAGTAACATGCATGCATCGATCAATCTGTAAGCATATGATTCTAGAAGAGTGTCCTGATGCATGCATGGTCTGTGTGTGATGGATGAACTGCCATGGTGGAGAGCAGGCTTGGCGTGGAGGCGCCCAAGGTGGAGGTGCGCTTCGAGAGGCTCACCGTGGAGGCGGACGTCCGCGTCGGCCGCCGCGCCGTCCCGACGCTGCTCAACTGCGCCGTCAACGCCGCCCAGGTAACTAACGAACCCGCCAAAATTTTCCATCGTCGTCGTCGTGTTCCTTCAATTCCTACGCCGCCGCCGCCGCCGCCGCAGGCGCGATGTGTTAGTTGTTCTGTTAATTGCTTCGTTCCTTGGCTTTCTTTGTGGCTTTGTCTCGCCTCCTTCCTCTCCTCTAGGTGCATGCATTGGTGCAAGCTGCAAGGCAATTTCTTTTTCCTTTCTTTTTATTTTTCAAAAACACTTTTCTGCTATTTTATAATTTCGTCACTCAGACAGAGAGATAATAGTAAGAGAGAAAAGGGCTGTGGATTTGGTGAGACACCTCGAATGGATTGTCCTATCCTAATAGCTTGCTCCGATCCGTTTTCCGTTGGAATCTGTCTACGTAATAGTCAGTTGTTTTAGGTCCTCGGTTGTTGGCAGAGCAAAAAACAACCGGATTCTACCAAGACCCAGAAACGACTGTTGGAGCAAACAAAAACAAACGAATTTCAAACCCTATGATGTAGATCCAACGGCCAAACAAAACTACAGGAAATAAACACATCGGCAATCAATCTGACAACTGAAAAGTTACTAAATCTGACCACATTTATTAAAGGGCAGCAATTAAATGTTTCGCTTACACTGTTTTATACTAAAACAGAAAACATTAAAAAAACTTGACTGAAAACTAAAAGTAAGAAATAAAAAAATTGACTGAAAACTGAAAATAAAAAAAGAAAACAAACTCAAATAACTGAAAATAAAAAAATAAAAAACTGAAATAATGAAACTGAAATCAACAAGCAATAAATAAAACTGAAATTGACAAAGATAAACTAAAAACAAAATTAGACAAAATGAAAAGAAAAATATAAAATAACAAAAAAGAAAGAGTACCAGGATAGGCGTCTTAGGTGCGGCCTGGTTGTTAGCATCTTTATCGGCCTTTTGCGTTTCCTCTACAGCGATAACTTTTGCGTTTCCTCCACAGCGGCTGCATGCGCATGGGCCCCACGCTCTTCCTCTGTGTCTCTGCAAGCTAAACCAGCCTCCTGACGCGCGGCTGCATGCGGTTGCCCTTCTCCCTCTGCACGACTGCAATGCATCTATCGGTCCCCACGCCTGCCTGCTGATGCGATCCCATGGCCAGAAATCCGGGTGCTGGAGCCGGATGAAACAACCGGGCACGAGATAGCAATTCTGTTTCCGTTGAGGTGCGTATAGGTTAGGCGAACGATGGATGGTTTCAGGCCTGGTTCGCTGGATAGTTTCTAGTTGACTGATGTTGATTTGTTGTGAGGAAAAAAATAAGGTTGAATGGAGCTGCAGCAACTGTAGGCGCACGCAATAAATACGTCCGTGAGGAAAAAAACACCGTTGAATGGAGCTGCAGCAACTGTAGGCGAACGCAATAAATACGTCCGTGTAGTAGGTTACATCGAGGCTATGTGGAAGGAGAATCTTGTATTAATCTCCATAGCAGCCGCTTCTAAAATTGGCTAGATCTATAGAAAATAATATTAATATTTCTACTTCACCTCCGCCCTTTTTTAAGTGTCGCCTAGATTTTTGTATCAGTCAAACATTCTTAAGCTCTACTAGATTTATATAAAATATTAGTAACATTTACATCCAAATAAGTATATTATAAAAAAATATATTCAATGATACAAGATGTTACTACTTCACCTTCGCCCTTTTTTAAGTGTCCTTTTTTTTGTACTTGAAACCCCAAAAGGTTGATGCAAAACTTCATAGGTCATGACCTCAAAGTGGGCATCCTACAGTCGCCCAACACTAGCTACAGATGGTCACTAACCTGGTTGTGGCAAAATCCAGCATCGAACTTAAACAGCCCACTATGTACTATACCTGAACCTATTTGCGGAGATTCAGCAGTAATACCAATCCTACCCTAAGCTTACTAGAAAGATTATTTTTAACCTATGAAGATCCAGCATATAGATGATAACCATCTTCCATAGTTCCATAGATTTCAAAGTTTCTTATTAGCTCTTCATTTCTGGATATGGTGTTTAAGAAACTATAAGCTATCATGTTTCCTCAGTTCAGAAATTCCAGAGCACATGACAAATACATGGATTATGCACAAGCCACAGTGCTATGCAGCAAATATCGTTTTTTGGACACCTACTAGTGCTGGTGGCATGAACACAACAAAATAACATTAGTACTTATGAAGTCAGATGTAGTACAGTTAATCGAGAAAGATGATCGGTAAATCTGCAGACCACCTTAGCCCAGTTTGGATTGAACAGATGGAGTTCAATCCAGAATCAAAAGGATACTGGACCTTGTCATGCTGCTGCGTGCTTTAGGAAGAGCTAAAATACAAGTGTATGCCGTGCATGTGTTTGTTTTACAATGCAAAGTTGGTAGGTCATATTTGGAAAAATATATATTTCTAAATGACGAGTTTATTTTGTTTTCAGGAATTAGCAACGTCTGCTCATATGTGTGTTACAAGGAAAAGACCTATCAGAATCATAAATGAAGTAAGCGGGGTCATTCGACCATCAAGGTAAATGTCAGCTCATCTTTCATTATCTACCAGAGTACAGACATAGATCCCAACATCCAGTTGTATCTCAAACAAAGTGTTTGATCAAATTTAGCGGATAAGTTACTCAAATGCACATGTATGGATTTGATAGTCTGTTATTAGTCAAAAGTTTGACTTAGCACAAACTTAGATCCCTTATATTATAGGACGGATGGGGTAATTTATTGACATATATTGATTTTATATCCCATTATGTCAGGATGACACTCCTTCTAGGAGCACCTGGTTCAGGGAAGACAACTCTCCTAAAAGCGTTGGCAGGAAAATTGGATTCTACTTTGAAGGTAGACTGAGCTACCTACATGCTACCAAAAGTATTTGTCAACAAGAAAAGGCAAAAACAGATAATAATGTCTGGCGTTAACTAACAAAAATATATATTTTCTAAATGGACAACGATTGGCAACAGTTCAAAGGAAAAGTCATGTACAATGGAGAAGAAATGAATTACTCAACACCACAGTACCTGCGTGCTTATGTTAGCCAGTATGATCTTCACCATGCTGAGATGACAATAAGAGAGACGATCAACTTCTCTTCCAAGATGCTCGGAACCAACAATGAATTTGGTAAGGCATACTCTTGCATATAGTTGGCTATTCATTTTGAAGATCATTGGAAGCTGTAGCAATTTATAACAAGGCAAACACTTTAACTCAAGAAGGAAGTATCTACAGAATACTCAAGATAAATCAATTTTTCCATGGCATCTATACTGACAAATTTCCTGTTTGTATGGACTGACAAACTCAGAGATGATAGGAGAAGCAATAAGAAGAAAAAAGGGTGTCATCAATAAAGTGGACCAAGATCTTGATTCATTCATTAAGGTAGTTCTTCTGTACTACTTTGTTTTTGCAAGACCGGATTATATTTTGTGTAGTTACTCAAATAGCTCTTCTCTCAGGCCACCACCTTTGGAGAAGGAAGCAACCTCACAACAAACTATATTATCAAGGTAACTTGGTTACTTGTTTGATTTGCTATATATCTTGACAATATAGTAGTAACAGTTGATTATATGCAGATACTTGGCCTGTCTGAGTGTGCTGATACCCTAGTAGGAGACGAGATGAGAAGAGGAATATCTGGAGGGCAAAAGAAAAGAGCCACAATTGGTAAGCATTCCTATCAAGGCTGATGGTAAATACATATATAGCTATAGGGTTTATGTAGCTGCCACTGGAAGCACACATTTCAATCTGAAAGAAAGCCACATTAACTGACATGCCACCACCTCAAGAATGCAAAAGGTTCTTACTAGGGTAGGAATCTTCATGATAACAAAGAATGACTAGCTCTAAAATAAAATGCTTATAACTATCAAGTCAGATATAAGTAACTAACCAGAATATTAGAATAAGGAACAGAGTAAGGAGATACTTAACTGGAACCTATCCTAAGTTGGCATACGTTAAAGTGTTGTTGTTTAATGCAGGGGAGATGCTAGTTGGTCTAGCAAGATGCTTCTTTATGGATGATATATCAACAGGTCTAGATAGCTCCACAACATTTGAGATCATGAAGTTTCTCCAACAGATGGCCCATTTGATGGATCTCACAATGGTTATTTCCTTGCTACAACCACCTCCTGAGACATTGGAATTATTTGATGACATTATACTTTTATGTGAGGGGCAAATTGTGTATCATGGTCCTCGAGAAAATGCTACAGACTTCTTTGAAACTATGGGATTCAAATGCCCTGACAGAAAGAATGTAGCCGATTTCCTTCAAGAGGTAATCAACCATCAAATGAGCCTAACTGCCTATAAGGAATAGCTCAGTGATGCCAATTGATAAAAAATGTATAGTGTTCGAGGATAACTTTCGAGATTTTTTGTGTGTGTTTGAGAATAACTTTGAGATAACTAATACATCAGATCCACAAAATTAAGCAGGCAATATATGACTTACAATTCTATGCAGGAGCGTAAAATGCCACTATTCTGCAATACATGTGCTTTTGCAAAATATTGTAACAAGTTTTTCTCCAATTGGCCACTGACCAGGTAACCTCTCAGATGGACCAAAAGCAATACTGGGCTGGTGATCAAAATAAGTATCAGTACCATACAATTGAAAAATTTGCAGAATCCTTCTGCACGTCCTATCTCCCTCTTCTAGTAGAAGACAAACTGTGCAGTTCAAACAATACTGGAAAGAGTAAGGTGGTAAAAGTGAGTGCAAGTCACCGAATATCTGGATGGAATATTTTCAAAGCATGCTTTTCAAGGGAAGTACTGCTGCTGAAAAGAAACTCTCCGGTCCATATATTCAAGACCATTCAGATAACTGTTATGGCTTTGGTGATCTCCACACTTTTCCTGAGAACAAAAATGAGTCACAATTCTGTACTTGATGCCAATAAGTACATGGGAGCACTTTTTATGGCTGTCGTCATAGTAAACTTCAATGGAATGACTGAAATTGCAATGACAATAAAGCGGCTTCCCACCTTCTACAAGCAAAGAGAGTTATTAGCATTGCCAGGATGGGCACTCCTTTGTTCAGTTTACCTTATTAGCATCCCAATATCACTTGTTGAGACAGGCCTTTGGACAGGCTTAACCTACTATGTGATTGGATATGCACCTTCCCCTATCAGGTACTCATCTCTTGGTACTTATATGCTGAATGACCTCCGGTGCTTCAATAGGTGAAAGAAAGATAAAGATTTTCATTGCTTATGGCAGGTTCATCCAGCACTTTCTGGTACTTTTTGCCATGCATCAAATGTCAATGGGCCTGTATCGCTTCTTAGCGGCCATAGGAAGGACGCAAGTGATGGCCAACATGCTAGGGACAGCAGCTCTTATTGCAATCTACATACTTGGAGGATTCGTCATATCAAAAGGTTAGATGAATGTAGCTTAGCATACACCATGCAACATGAGTACACAACATACACTCTGTAATAAAAGTTCTGTGCAACAAGTTGCTAACCAATTCTGCACACTGAAACAGATGATCTCCAACCATGGTTGCGCTGGGGATATTGGACGTCCCCATTCACCTATGCACAGAATGCGATCGCCCTCAATGAGTTCCATGACAAAAGATGGGCTACGGTAAGCACTAATTTCGACACTTGGAAGTGATAGCTATATGGTAGTATATCTGTTTTCAAATTAATTACACTAAGGTTCTTGATCTTTTGTTACTGATAGGAATTTTATTATAATGATGCAAACACCGTCGGTGAAGCTATCCTCAAGATTAGAGGGCTGCTCACAGAGTGGCACTGGTACTGGATTTGTGTCACCATTTTATTTGGATACTCGCTGGTCTTCAACATCTTCAGCATATTTGCATTGGAGTTCATGAACTGTATGTATACCAATCTGTCACAAACCTCGTAAATATTAAATTTAAATGAAAATATTAATTATCTGCCATGTCTACTACTTGCAGCTCCACACAAACATCAAATTAACATCAAGGCCACAACAGTGAATTTCGTGTACCACAGGCAAATGGCTGAAAATGGCAATTCATCAAATGATCAAGTTATCCTCCCATTCCGACCCCTCTCGCTTGTCTTTGATCATATCCACTATTTTGTTGATATGCCTAAGGTAAAATCTTGATCACTTATTAAAATCTTAACCGGTAGCTTCATTAATTCCAATCACATACTGAAGAAAAGAATACAAATATCCCACCAGGAGATGACAAAACATGGAGTAACAGAGAAAAAGCTGCAGCTGCTGCAAGATGTCAGTGGTGCTTTTAGGCCAGGAGTGCTAACAGCTCTGATGGGGATAACTGGCGCTGGCAAGACAACATTGCTAGATGTATTAGTTGGAAGGAAAACTGGGGGATATATCGAAGGGACTATTAAGATAGCAGGCTACCCTAAGAAGCCGGAGACATTCTCAAGGATCTCAGGTTACTGTGAACAGAGTGACATTCACTCCCCTAATCTCACTGTTTATGAGTCACTGAAATTTTCTGCATGGCTTCGTCTGCCTTCAAATGTTAAACCTCATCAAAGAGATGTATGTGTTTCAACCTCATCCCCTCTTTATTGCTGCTGGAGTCTGAAACCTAGTTCCTGAAAGAATGTTTCTCTTCAAATGCATTTCAGATGTTCATCGAAGAAGTCATGAGCCTTGTTGAGCTCACGGACTTGAAGAATGCCATGGTAGGCATCCCAGGAGCAACTGGCCTGTCAGCCGAGCAACGGAAAAGACTAACAATAGCTGTGGAGCTGGTGGCTAGTCCCTCCATTATATTCATGGATGAGCCAACCACTGGCTTGGATGCTCGTGCTGCAGCAATTGTCATGAGAACAATACGAAAGACAGTAGACACTGGACGAACTGTTGTCTGCACAATTCATCAGCCAAGCATCGAGATATTTGAATCTTTTGATGAGGTATGAACAAGTTCAGATGGTATAGCCGTATAGGTAGACAAAAATATAGCCACAACAAGCAATTGAGAAGCATGATTAGTCTAGTGCTGGAGTGGTGTCAGGGCACAACTAAAACAAACATGATTCTTGACAAACTTAAACAGCAAACAAATTGGACAAGTGTACAGAAGTATGCATAAAGTTGTAAAATGCAGTCGTAACCTAAAGTAGAAAACGGTCAAAGAACTACATGATAAACTGGTCTTTTTTATCCAAGTAGGTATAGGCACTACGAAATGACCACTCTGAGTTTCAAATTCAATTTGGCCAATTGCAGCTTCTGCTTATGAAAAGAGGTGGTCAGCTCATATACAGTGGTTCGCTAGGTCCACTCTCTAGCAACATGATAAAGTATTTTGAGGTAAGATTGCCTGAGATAGACGTTTATATTTGTAAGATGCAGAGAGAAGAAAATAATAAATTACTTTGTAACAGGCAATACCAGGCGTTCCTAAAATAAACAAGGGCCAAAACCCAGCAGCATGGATGTTAGACATCAGTTCACACATAACAGAATATGAAATTGGAGTGGACTACGCAGAAATTTATCGCAACTCCTCCCTGTACAGGTACACCCAGTAGTACAGCCGTAAAGCTGCAAATAACTTTATTTTAGCTAGTACAAAAAATAAGGTGGAAGTCAATCTAATGGAATTCTTGGTGGCACCTGCAGGGAGAACAGGCTTCTAATTGATGAAATGGAACAACCAGAACCAAACACAGATGATCTGCATTTTCCTCAGGGTTACTGGCAAAACTTTACGACGCAATGTGTGGCATGCTTGTGGAAGCAAAGTTGTGCATACTGGAAAAACTCAGAACACAATGTTGTCCGGTTCATAAACACTTTTGCTGTTTCAATCATGTTTGGAATTGTATTCTGGAAAATCGGCTCAAGCATGTAAGTGGATTATTATTATCTTTCATGAATATTAAATTAATTTTTATGCCCCAATCAAGATCTAACACAGATTTCGTGTGCAACAGCAAGGATGAGCAAGATGTATTCAACATACTTGGAATCGTATATGGATCAGCACTGTTCCTGGGTTTCATGAATTGCAGCATCCTACAGCCAGTGGTGGCAATGGAGAGAGTTGTGCTCTACCGTGAAAAGGCGGCAGGCATGTACTCCACCATGGCATACGCTATCGCACAGGTAACAACACACATCAACGATCAACCTGTCCTAGGAAAATCCAGTTGTTTTGATTGCAACAACAGGCTTGGCACAAATTATGAACCGAAGGTTTACATGTTGCAGGTGTCGGTGGAATTACCTTACATGTTGGTGCAGGTGCTGATCTTCTCATTGATCGTGTACCCGATGATCGGGTTCCAACTGACAGCGGGCAAGTTCTTCTGGTTCTTCCTATACCTGGTGATGAGCTTCATTTACTACACTCTGTACGGGATGATGACGGTGGCCCTGACCCCCAACATCGAGATCGCCATGGGGCTGTCGTTCCTCATCTTCATCTTCTGGAACGTCTTCTCTGGCTTCATCATCACGAAAGAGGTACAACACCCTACATCTGAATCAGAAGAGAAATGGATTGAATCCATTAGCGAGCTCATGAAATCACCAAACCTAACCAAATCAAACCAAACCAATCCGTGTACCTGATGACTGGAGTAAAATTGTGCAGATGATGCCTTTGTGGTGGCGATGGGTGTACTGGGCCGACCCGGCGGCATGGACGGTTTATGGGCTGATGTTCTCACAGCTCGCAGACCGGACGGAGAAGATCCTGGTGCCTGGGCTCGGGGAGCAAACGGTGCGCGAGTTCCTGGAGGGGTACCTGGGCCTGCAGGATCGCAACTTTGAGCTGGTGACCTGCCTCCATCTCGCCATCATTGGCCTCTTCACCTTCCTCTTCTTCCTCGCCATCAAGCACCTCAACTTCCAGCGTAGGTAGGAAGCCTCGCAGGCTCGCACCACCACCTGCCGCCGCTGCCGGCCAATTTGCCATGCGATGACTGTAAGTAATACACGACTAGGGTCAGACAGTAACCACTTCCTAACAGAACTGTAGAAAAGGCTGGGAAGAAAGGGGCGACCTGTCCCGTTGCAAAAGTGTGCATAGATTACTAGTACAGAGAAATGAATTAGTAGTGAGTAATTAACTGTGTTTATCATGTGAAGGAATATGAGTAGGTTCAAGGGGAGTGCAAATAGTGTAATGACTAAGTTTCAGAAAATGGAAATGTGTTGTTTGTCATTGTTTCAGTTTTTGAATCTTGAGAGATAGATGGAATGGAACTGCTGCAATCGTCAGTTCTGTGTGATGTTTATATGAGCAAGACCCACCATACTGATGCTCGATTTCTTCAGATTTCCCTGGCTGTATTATGTGATTGGTAGCGATCATGGTAGCAGGACCTCAGCGTCAGTGCTCTTTCTAGAGAAAAGAAAAAGAAAAACACATCAGGTTTAGATTCAGGCCAAATTCACCGAGTCTGTTAACTCAAAAAGAACTTAGGTGCGTAAGCATCTCCAGCAAAAGCCAAAAAATATACTCCCAAGCAACTGTTTCTAGAACCTTGACAAAATGAATTGGGAGGGAAAAAGCACCCAGATACCAATACTTTACCTTTTGCTAATCAACATTACAACTGCGTATGATTGACTCAAAGTTATCTGAATACTAGCTTTTAACATCGAGTTGTGACAAAGCAACTCAGTAGCTGCTACCTTAACTGATTTCATCCAACAAGTATCTGAATATAATTCTTGAGTTAATAACTGGAGTTATTTTAATGCTTTAACTAATAACAACTTTCTATGAGAAAAAACATACAAAAATAAGTACATAACACAATGGTAAGGTTCAGAGGGAACCTAAACCTTATCTCTGAACCTGAACATGTCTGCCTGATGTTCAGAACATTTCAGAAGTAAATAAAGAAATATAAACATCACAACAAATATCCAGACTTTGGGATGTGAGCAGAATTAGGGGAGAGATGCTAGCAAGGATCACCTTGGATGCTAGTGATGTCATAGATGACCATTAACATCAAATCATCCTGAAAATAACTCATACATGTGATGGCTATTTCTTATCTGTTTCTTGTCGATACTACTTGCTTGTCGTGTCGGGTTGTCCAGGTGCTTTTATCATTCGATAGGGGAATTTCAACAAATAGCTAGCGTGCATATCGGTACCTTACGGAGGACTCGTGCCGAGGTTGCCGCGGGTGAAGTTAATGGTGGCGGCGGCAAATCAATGGGGCCGCGGCGGCAGGGAGACGGAGGCAAGGCTCGCGGCCATGCGCCGGCGTCGCCTGCGAGGAGGTCGAACGGGAGGGAGCGCACGGCGCGTGCCATCGTCACATGTGGGTGCTTCGCGAACAGGGCGGAGAGAGGACGGCGGAAGGTGCGAGCCGCGATTGAGCGAGGAGAGAGGAGGATAGCGACGATGCGGAGGTCCAACGGTGGCGGCGTGAGTGCGTGGGGGAAGAGAGCGCGGGGGAGGGTGTTTGATTACCATTATACCTTTTCCAACTTTGGAAAAACATTATTACTATTTGCCTATTCTGACTTATACCATTATAATTCTTGGATTCCCATAAAAAACATGTCACATAATATGTTCCAATATATATATTTCATTGCAGCCTCCCTCCCCTCATCGCTGATGCACGGGACCTACTTGTCATCTCCTTCCTCCGCTTGCCATCTTCCGTTGCTGAGCTGCATCCGCCACCGTCGATGGCGCGCAGCAGCAGCAGCACGCGGCCTGGGCGGTGGCGAGCAGCAGCAGCAGCACGCGGCGTGGGCGGTGGCAAGCAGATCGTGGCCTGGGCGGTGACGAGCAGCAGCAGCACGCGGCCGGGGAGCTCGCCGAGCAGCAGCAGCACGCGGGCACGCGGCTGGCGCGGAGCTCGCGACCCGGGCGGCGCGCGGAGCACGCGGCCGGCGTGGACCTCGTGGCCCGGGCGGCGCGGGGAGCTCACAGCCGGCGTGGAGCTCGTGCCCCCGTCAATGGCGAGCTGCTACTGCTCCGGCGTGCTGCTGCTGCTTTCCTTGGCCCCGTCGAAGGCGAGCTCGTGATTCCCAGCCGGCATGGAGCTCCCAGCCGGTGTGCTACTGCTGCTGCTGGCCATGGACGGCCGCCTCAGCCCTTCCGGCTCCAGGCGCGGCGGTAGCCAAGTTGGACCGGTGGCATCATCTATTGTCGCGTACGGCGTACGGCGTACACCGTACACGTACTGACGTACATACGTGCCCACGTGGCGAACCAAGCCGATCGAGAGACCTTTGAATTCAAGCTTGTCTGTCCTCTTACACGTACTGACGTACATACGTGCCCACGTGGCGAACCAAGCCGATCGAGAGACCTTTGAATTCAAGCTTGTCTGTCCTCTTGCTGCTAGTCGCTACCATGCATACTCCGTGCAACGCGAGCATACTGCTTAATCTTGATGACAAGGCAGATAGCACGAGTTCCAGGCGCGTTACACGTACGAACTGAGACAAGCCAATAACACGGCCGGTACGACGACTGCCGGACGGACGTACAGCGGCTGGGCCGGAACAAAAGTCACCGGCCGGTCCATTCTGAATGAATGACGATATGGAAACGACGACTGCCATTAGCTAGTTAGCTTCCCTTCTGGATCCATGGCTGCCAATCAGCTTGCAAGCCGGGCGGGTCGTGGACAGCCACGAAGCCGCAACGCTTGCCACTAATTAATTTAGCGGGTTTGCGGCTGTCCGCTTCTTCAATTCTGGTGTTCATATGTGTTTGGCGGGCTTGCTGGCCGATACATGCAAGCCCGCATGACCCGCAAAGCACATCAAGGTCTGTGCAATGTGCTGCTGGTGTCGAACCGTGCGGACAGCGACCGTCCGTCGAGGCGTCGACACTGCCGTGCCCGCCCGTCCGCTCGTCGGACTCCCGCTACCTGTGAACCAGAAGCAGCGCATGGCGGCCACAGAGTAAGAGGAAAGGTTCTAGAGCTTTTCCTTGCGAATCAAGAGAAGATGGCTATACCTCTATACCTATCCGTTTGACAAGAAAACCAAGTTTATGAACCAAAACAAATATTAAACTGCTCAAAACGAGATCAATCAGCAATCAGTGAAATTCAAATGACCCACCAAATTTGAAGAAGGCGAGCAGCAGGCACTACCTGACGACCACACCCACGAGACGAGAGCAACAATGTCATCACGCCATGGCATGACAGTATTGATGAGGGCAGTGGCCGGTGGGAGCGGATTGGGTCATTTTGTCGCTACGAGATTGCACCACTGCGCAGAGGGCGACACGGACAGGGGCGGCGGCGGCAGCGATAGGATTATGGAGAGGGTGACGCGGATAGAATCAGTGGCGACACTTTTTGCGGGTCCACCAGTATAGAAAACTTATTGGAGGCGGGCGTTTTTGCTTAATGAAGACGGGCTTTGCAACCGCCTCCAATGATAGGTCACGGTTAATCATGACTTAATGGAGGCGGATGCCCTGTTCGCCTCTGTTAAGCCTTTAATGGAGGTGGATGTCATAAGGCAATCGCCTCCATTAATAGTCATTAACGAAGGCGGGCGCCATTAATGGCCTGCCTCCAATAAGACTTTAACCGAGGCGGTCAATGTATAACGCCCATCTCCTTTGCATACTTAATGGAGGCGGGCAGTTATTATTTGCTCGCCTCCGTTACGTTTTTAGCAGTTAAAATAATAGCTTCTATAGTTTGATTTGAATTTGAATTTGAATTATATTTTCACACATCAAGCACGTATATAAGCAAAAAGACATATATAAATACAGCACAAACATATAACACGTTCATTAATCTTGTCCATGTTTCGTAAGCATGCAACATCATTCGAAGTTAGATTACACAAGCATATATCAAATGTCTACACTTGTGAAACTAAGATCTACAATGCCAACACCATGCTATCATTTCTTCAAGGAAAAGAGGTCCGCCAACATGTAATCAGTGAGCTTTATCCCCCCTTCTCCAGTTTATGATATTCTCGAACTTTAGATTCTTAGGTAGCTCGCTTTGCGGGTTGAAGAACAGTCGCCCTTCGTGCGCGCACTCTGTGACAAACTTACATATGTTTGCGACTGTTTGTTTGAATTCTTGGTCAACCTTCTCCTTTTACCACCAATTTTGTGTTTTCTTGAGCTGCCGCCGCCGACTGCTAAATTTGGTGCATGTCCTCAAGTACTCGCAAACATAGAATCCACAAACAAGTGAGTCATAGGGTTGTTTGGCGCACTGCACGACAATACACAATCATTAGAGTAAGTAGTAGTAGTGATGAGTACATGCCTGATCTTCCGAGAGGTAGTCGGTAAGTTTGATTTGTGGAGATCTCGACTTTGGCGATCCGGCTTCAAATCAGACACGATTTGAACCCTGCAACTGTTACACCACTGCTTCGTTGGTTATCAACCAAGCACAACTTGATTGACCTTGCCAAGAAGGCTTTTCCTTCAAGCGAATCGAAGAGCACAAGCAAAAAGGTAAAACACACAATCTGAAATTGCAAATATGAATGATGCGAATATTAATAGAGGGTTCGAGAACTCGGTTCCAAAGGACTAATCGACACAGTGGAGGAGATCAAGAACAGGGGCCCTGGATCACTGTAAAAGGATTTGTCACCATAGTTACAATGAACGATTCAGTTTCTCAATAGAAAACTAAACTCTAAACAAAACCCAAATGTCTAGCAGCGGCGGCTGTGTTTATAGTCTAAGACTCAACCTAGGGTTGGGAACAGCCAGGGGTTGGGCGCCCACAACTTGGGCTTAAGGCCCGACACGATACATGGTCAAGTTGGCCCAAATAGGTGACGCAGCACCTTGCCGTGGTCACACAGAATGATCCACGGACCTTCTGGAGCTGGACCAGATCCAAAACGATGGCGTCGTTGTCCCCTTTCCAATGCATCCAAGAACGTCCCGTTTCGATGTCGTATGAGAAAGTTATGACCGAAACAGTGACGACGTGTCTGCTAAATCCGAGGGTGACGTGGCAGCTGAGTTGGGGACGAATTGCAACTTGAGGAAGACCATAGCGTCGGTGTGTCCAGTGTGGCGATGTCCTCATCATCCTCCCCTTCTTGAATTGGAGTCATCCTCGACTCCATCTTGGCGATGTCCTCATCATCCCCTCCTTCTAGAATTGAAATCGTCCTCGACTTCATCCCATCGTCAGCGAACTCCTGCAAAAGGTTAGTGACAGCAGGCAATACATCAGACATAATAGGTTGATAAAACATAGTATAACATGGTGCATCAGGATTATCACATAACTCAGCAGTAGCAGAAGTTGTAGCAAGAAAAGTACCTCCTTTTAACTTAATCCCATTATTTTTAGCAATGTCAATTGGAGGTTTATTTTTAATCTCATTAGCATGTTTAATAATATCCGTATGAGACAAATACAGCAATGTAATTTTCTTGTCCTTATGTATGATAGTGTATGTATTAGTTCTACCATGGTGTAAAGCATCATTATCAAATTCCCATGGATGACCTAACAAAATGGAACAAGCTTGCATAGGGATAACATCAAAATCAGCAGTATCATGATAAGAACCTATGAAAAAGCTAATGTGTGCTGATTTAGTTACCTTAGTCTTACCACTATTATTGAACCATTGAAGTTTATATGGATACGAATGTTGTTGTGTTGTCAAGCCAAGCTTCTCAACCAAATCTGAACTCACCAAGTTATTGCAACTCCCGCTATCAATGATAGTGAGAACACGACAACCCTGCACAATGAAATACATGTGGAACAAATTGTTGTGTTAGATCGTCATCTCTTCTTCATGTCCCACACGTGTACTCAACACACGCTGCATAAGAAAGCTAGGGTAGTCTGCGGCAGCAGCCATGGAGTCAATGATGATGGCCTCCTTGTCTTGATCGCCCTCGATGGAATCTGCATCAATGTTAGCAGCAAGGGCTAAATTATCTTCAACATCACTAGCACTTACATATCCATCCTCAGTAGCAATGAAAGCACGACGACTGGGACAATCCTTCATGACATGTCCCATGCCTTTGCATCGGTGGCAACTGATTTTAGAGCTGGACGAGGAAGAGCTAGTAGAAGCACCCGGAGTGGCACCTTTCTTCTGCACATTAGACAATTTACTTACCCTGGAAGAAAATGGAGGTGTAGATGGCTATGATGCAACAGGAATCTTGGGCGTCTCCAGCTCTGAACGCTGCTGAAAATTCCTCCTATTGTTAGACCTGAAAGGCTGGTGTTGTTTGCGGCCCTGTACTTCACGTTCTGCCTTAATAGCAAGATGATACAATTGGGAAAAATTACGTCATTCTTTGTAATCAAGTATGTTCTGTATATCATGGTTTAAACCACCAAAAAATCTAGCACTAGCATCATTATCATCTTCATTTATACCACAACGGGCTAAACCAATAAGCAATTCTTGATAGTATGCTTCTACTCTTTTATCACCTTGTTTTAAAGTTTGTAGTTTCAACGTAAATCACGTTGGTAATAAGGAGGAACAAAACAAGATTTCATATGTTGCTTTAAAGCATTCCAAGTTTGAGGCACAGCAGCAGCATTATTAGCATTGCAAAGATCACTCCACCAGAACAAAGCAAAATTAGTAAACTCACTAGTAGCAAGTCTAACTCTATGCTCAGCAGGAACATTATGAGAATCAAATTTTTGTTGAACAGCAAGCTCCCAATCTAAATAAGCCTCTGGATCAACATTACCAGCAAAAGGAGGAAGGCTAAATTTAATTTTAGCAAAAGGATCATTATTACCATGATTATTACCTCACATACCGCGATGGTTGAAGTTGAGGCGGCGACGGACATAACCGTCAACATCCGCATCTTCATCACCAAAAAATATAAAAATATATTTTTGTTAGACCACTGCTCTGTTGGTTATCAACCAAGCACAATTTGATTGACCTCGCCAAGAAGGCTTTTCCTGCAAGCGAATCGAAGAGCACAAACAAGAAGGTAAAACACGCAATCTGAAATTGCAAATATGAACAATGCGAATATTAATAGAGGGTTCGAGAACTCGGTTTCAAAGGACTAATCGACACAGTGGAGGAGATCAAGAACAGGGGCCCTGGATCACTGTAAAAGGATTTGTCACCACAGTTACAATGAATGATTCAGTTTCTCGATGGAAAACTAAACTCTAAACAAAACCCAAATGTCTAGCAGCGGCGGTGGCTGCGTTTATAGTCTAAGACTCAACCTAGGGTTGGGGACGGCCAGGGGTTGGGCGCCCACAACTTGGGCTTAAGGCCCGACACGATACATGGCCAAGTTGGCCCAAATAGGTGATGCAGCACCTTGCCATGGTCACACAGAATGATCCACGGACCTTCTGGAGCTGGGACCAGATCCAAAACGACGGTGTCGTCGTCCCCTTTCCAACGCATCCAAGAACACCCCGTTTTGATGTCGTATGAGAAAGTTATGACCGAAACAGTGACGACGTGTCTATTGAATCCGAGGGTGACATGGCAGCTGAGTTGGGGACGAATTGCAACTTGGGGAAGACCATAGCGTTGGTGTGTCCAGCGTGGCGATGTCCTCATCATCCTCTCCTTCTTGAATTGGAGTCGTCCTCGACTCTATCTTGGCGATGTCCTCATCAAGTAGTATTGGACTAAGTAGTAGTAGTAGTATAGGACTAAGTATTACTTAAGTAGTAGTTTGAGTAAGTAGTAGTAGAGTAGTATGCAGTAGTTAAGTAGTAGTAGAAGTAAGTAGTAGTAGGACAGTAGTAGTAGAGAGTAGTATAGGGCAGTAATAGAAAGTAGTGCTCAATTAGTTGCTGCTCACAAAATGACATATGCTCAATTATACAAAATAGTAGTAGTTGTAAGTAGTAGAAAAGTATAGGATTTAGTAGTAAGTAGTAGTAGCAAGTAGTAGTAAGTAGTAGTAGTGTAGGACTAAGTTGTTGGTAGTAGGACAATAGGTGTAGTTAATTAGTAGTAAGTTGTAGTGTAAGTAGTAGTAGCAAGTAGTAGTAACTTGTAGGAAGTAGTAGTAGTAGTAAGTAGTAAGTTGTATTAAGTAGTAGTAGGAGTATGACTTTTGATATACTTACTGGGAACTTGCGCCTGAGTTTCAGTTTCGTACCTTAGTTCATCTTCTTCTTCTCAGATCTTCGATCATAGCATTCAAGATCTTTCAAGTACTTCTTATAAGCACTGTATGAAAAACATGTTGTGCCAACGACAATTTGAACAAGTATAACTTGGAATGAATAAGATCCGTCACTTACTATCTCAATACGCTCTCAAAGTGTTTGTACCCGGCTTTGTTTGTATCCCGCAAAGAGTCAAATATACAGGCCCTTCCATCATGAGGATAGATTATGAATGCAATCTAGTGGCCCATGATGCCCTTACTGCACCATTCACATAATATAGAATTGAAATCTTCAAATATGACAAGTCATGATCCAATGAGCTATATATGTTACAAGTATCTTATCGACTTACCCGAACTGGTGGGCGGCCATGATACACCCATTTTTTTGGATCTTCTTCATGGCTTCATAGATGTACAATCTTGCCCGGTACTTATACTCGATCTCTGCATCGACCCAGAATTGCTTTCTCTCATCCTCGTTCAAGTTCACTAGTTCTGAACTATCAACTGGTATATCGTAACCCGTGATGGTTCTCTCAGTAATAAGCATCAGAGAGAGATAGATAATATCCTTGTTCAATTCCTTGCTTACATACGCCTGCATCCTGCAAGGAGAAGTCATCATGGCATTATTAGTGCGTACTTTGTAAAGTACCTTGAACGATGCAGTGGTGTCGAAGTCGTAATGAACTTACATGGCAAATAAGGTGACTTGAGCGACATCGAGGTCCTTTCGCCTCAGTAGTCTATGCATGTTGTGGAAATCTAGGATAACTTCACCATCCATCGGCATATGGAAGAGGACCACCAGAATCTTGATGACATAGTTGTGCAAGCCAGCTTTCGCTGCTTCCATGTACCAGATATGGAACCTCATTACCTCCCACCTCTCTGCAACGAGGTCGCCCAAGGTCAACATGAACTTCCCATGCACATAGTTTTTGGGGGCAATCATCGGACTGGCCCCAAAACTCTGGCGGTGTTTTCAGCCTGCAACACACGTACCGGGGCTTCAGATGTTAGCGAGTGGAAAAAGCATATAACATCTCCAGTTCAATTATAGAGTGACTATGTTTGCTAGTAGCAAACCTTTCAAATGTAGTTGAGTATGGGTGCTTGTCGGCTATTTTATAGGCCACCCAACTCGTCTTGGTGTGGTTCGAAGGTATGGCCTCCTCTTCCTGTTCATCTGCAGGCTTCCTCGCGCGGGGGAGGACATTTGCTTGACCCCTTTTTTGAACCATTTGCAGACGGTGGTGTCACATCGCCCGGTGCTGCCCCTGTGCCTCCATGTGGACTGCTGTTGTCGGGAAGCGGACTATCTCGAGGATTGCTGCCTGGGTCGCCAGCATTGTCATTCCCATTGGCGCCGTTGTCATCGCCATCGTTGTCACCCGGGTCATCACCTGGTGGGGACGACGATGGGTACGAGGGCTATGAAGCCGGCGTCGGCATCTCCAACATGATGTCCACCTTGTTCCACAGCGCGCGTGAAGCGAGAGCACCGCCGATCAAAGTATTTTCATCTTTAGTTGGAAAGTTGAGTTCTTCATGCTCAAAGTCTAGGTTCACCCACACCACATCCACCAAGGCACAGTCGGGTGGGATGGGCTTGCCATTTTAAGTGGCGCCGCTTTCGGGCGGCTGTACCACTCCCTAGGCCACTTCCTTCTTCCCAGCCCTACCGAAGGGCATCTGGAGCGTGCAAAATGTAGGTTTCGTGATGTCATCGATCGGGTACCTTGGGAGTTGTCCAGTACCCGGCACCATCCGCCCTTGTACGATGGATGGACCCTCTTGCGGCAGCATGCCAGCCTGGCAAAATAGTTGCCTACTCAGCTCCACTATCCTGGGGTCGGTGCTCGTGAAAGCATCCTATGTGGACATGTTGATCATCTCCTTCATTGCCTCATCACTACCTTTCTAGACAAGACCTTCCTTGTACCTTTGCCTCATGTGGTAAGTGCTAGCATCAAATTGCCAGGAATCCACAGTCTTCTAGCTCTTCCTTGAGGCTACGCCACAGACGCGGCCACGGTGCTCGGGGTTTTCCAACGCCTCAGTTAGTATGTCCCTCTCTCTGTGAGGTTCAAACACCCCGCTCTTGGAGGCCATAGTGACCTCCAAGATCCTCTTATCCACCTCCTCGATCTACGGATCATTGAACTTTCTCTTGCCCTCCTTTAGCTTTTTTGGTTGGTGGCCTTTGAGGAAGTCCCATGACCTCTCATCATAGTCTTCATACGAATCGGGTAGCCCAGCCTCAGCTAAAGCCCTTTCTTCTGCCCTCCACTATGGTCTCTTACCAGCATACCCTATCATGCCCATGTGGTGGTGGTGCTGGTTCCGCTTAGCAAGCTCAGAGAACTGCTCGCTCTTAAGCTTTGCTTCTGGGGTTTGTTTTTGTTTGATGAATTCTTCCCAAACATTAGGCAAGACATAATTGTAACGAGTGCAGGGTGACCTCCCTGTCTGCACATACCCTTGTTCAGCTTGTACCTGAAGTTTTGAAGCACCTTTCCTGCAAGGACCATGACATGCCCCCTGCACTTCTCTTTATCATAGCCCTCTAGATATGTGAACCACTTCAGCATCTCGAGCCACACGTACTCCTTGAGTGCTTCTGGGACTTGCTTCCAATTTTCATATGTGATCTCAACCTTCTCCTTGACTAAAATTGAGCACTGGTTGCTAAATTTGCCAAGGATCTCTACTGGCTGCAAGGGCTCTCCTTGAGGCCCCACCTTGGCTATCACATGCACATCATTGTGCTTCTTATGCCTTCCATGTTGGCCCCTTGCCCGGATCAGCTTGTCACCGGCAGTTTCAGTTGTAGAGGTTGCCGTGGAGGGAGCGGGTGCTTCCGTGTGGGAACTTTCTTCTTCTACCTGATGTTCCAAGGCAAACTCCAAAGTCCGAGGCACCAACGTAGCTATCGAGGGCAAAGACTCGCATTAGCAATATACCAGACACTGCTAATAATTAACATGATCACTGATGCAAGTACCTCGAGCCTTGGTGTTTCAATATCCTCATCCAGAGTCACGATGCGTGGCTGCTTGCGAGAACCTTTTTTCTCGACCACTGGATCGAAGTCAGGATCATTTTCTTTCTCTCCACGAACTTTCTTCGCCGGCCTTGGTGTCAGCACTTCGCTCTCGTATGAGGTGGTCACGTATGAGCCTGAGCCTTCGCCACCTTTGCCACCATCTGATGATGATGACCCTTCGTCACTATCATTAGCGGTAGCCTCACGCCACTCGCGCTTAGCCTCCGATTTGTTCACCATTCAAACCTAAGAAGATTGGGTTATATCGACAATGGAATGATTATAGAAGAAACATACAAATGTATGAAACACAGAATGAATCATTTGCATAGTTGGCTCAGATTTACCCCATTGTCATCAAATTGCTTATAAACTGGTTGCTTGTAAACAAGCCATCCTAGTTTAGCATCTTACATGTAGGGGGCATTCATTCATCATTGCCGCTGCCTCAACATAAAATGGTTCACATCATTGCATATGCCACTGCCTCAACACTTTTTTAGAAATTTGAAAAAGGTTAGCATTGCATATGCCAGAGAAGCTCAAACATGATCAAAACACAGTCGGTAGTACAGAAAACTTAATGGGGGCAGGTAAAAATGGTTAACCGAGGCAAGTAGTAATGTGGATTGCCTTAGCACATATTTAGACATTTCATCATTGCATATGCCATAGAAAAGACTCTAGCAAGTAGTAACTAGCAGTAGTAGTAGTAACTAGCAGTAGTAGCAAGTAGTAACTAGTAGTAGTAAGTAGTAGTAACTAGCAGTAGTAGTAGTGGAGCATAGTAGTAGTTAAGTAGCAGTACCGAGTAGTGGAGCATAGAGTAGTATGTAGTAGTTAAGTAGTAGTAGGAGTAAGTAGTAGTAGGACAGTAGTAGTAGAGAGTAGTATAGGACAATAATACTTGCTGCTGCTCACAAAATGACATATGCTCAATTGTACAAAATAGAGGCATATGCTCAGTTTAATCATAGAAAAATGATATATGCTCAGTTCAAACAAAATAGAGGCATCATAGGCAGTGTTCAAACAAAATAGAGGCATCATAGGCAGTGTTAATCTCAGAAAAATGGCATATGCTCAGTTCAAACAAAATAGAGGCATTATAGGCAGTGTTAATCTTAGAAAAATAGCATATGCTCAGTTCAAATAAAATAGAGTCATCATAGACAGTGGCATATATGCTACGGATCATCACAAGCATCATCGGCAGCTAAAACCAGAATGAGAGACCATCAGAGAGCCAAAACCTGAATGTGCACAACAAGACAGCCTATAGGTCGCCGGTGATGAGCTCAGGGTCAACGGCAGGGTCAGGGAACCAGAGGCACAAGCTCAATGCCTACAACCCTGATCAGACACAAAGAATCTAAAACTAGCATTGCCCAGTTATTCATAGCAGCATAGTACTCTCTTAGGCTTTGGTCCTAGCTTCATTGAAGAATTTTATCTAACCTAGAGGTGCCACATTTGGAACAAAATGGTTTATAAGCTCACTTGAGCCTATTTAGACAGTTAGGATATCAATGTGAAACACTAATGGGTCAGGGTATACAAATGATTTAACCCAGTGCATTTTTTCCAAGAAAAATAGACATAAATTTCTGCTCCAGTATTTAGTCGCTAAACAAATTTGCCTATGCTAGTATTCAGGTGCTACCTACAGCATATGTTGACGGTTCTTAAGTATCAATTATAACCATCAAATAAATAAAGAAAAGGACCTATATGCAAGCAACACCTAGAATTAGGGTTTGATCTAACAGAATTCCACGAGTTTTGCTGTTTATCTATTTCTGCAGGGGGTTATCAGGAAATACGGAAGAAAGGCCCACATGTCGGATTAATGACGGGATATTAACCGAACACGTAATTATCTTACATCTAGAAGATTCCAGAAGCCACGGGAACGAACGGGAGCCGTAACGGGCCAGGACACAGGGCGCCTGCCCTGTGCCCTAGGGCGCCCGCCCTGCCCCCGGGACCAATCAGGTCGAGTCTCGCGGATTATGCTCCACCGCCTTTGAGGATCAAGGAAAACCGTAGGATGAAGGTCGGTTTGATCCGATGGTCCAGATTCATCCAAAAGGGCTATATAAGCAAGGCCCCTGACCCCTGGTGGAGAAGACCCCAATTCATTATTCAGTTGCATATCTCTAGTTAGGGTTTAGAGAGAGAGGTTCCCTCTAGGGTTCCCACCTCTTAGGGCTTAGCATCCAATGTGAAAGTAGAATTAGTTCTACTAGATTGAGAGAGATAGAGTGGAGGTGTAGATCGGAGGAAGCCGGCCTGTCGGTGTCTACTCCGAGGTTGTACCTACGGGAGCAAGTTCTTCTAACCCGAGGCTTGTTCTCAGGATTCTTCAGTATTTCGACTTCTAAATTCTAGTAAGTTATTTGTTTTATTGTTCTTTGGTTTATGAGTTTACTTTGATCTCTTCGCGTAGAGTTTAGAGTAATCATCTCTAGCGTAAACGTGGTGTTTAAGCTAGGATACTCATAGATATCCCCTCGTCTAGCCGGACCATGGTAGTAGCGAGGAACGTGACAATTCCGAGTTACCTTTGTATTCCATATCCCGTTAGCAGGATCGATAGGGTTTATAGGTGTGGGTTGAACATCCTTTGTGGTGTCTAGATTCCGTAAACCTCCCCAATAGAACAGTAGATCATCCTTACCAAGGTTAGAAGAAGAGTGCGGTTGTAGTCTTCTCTATACATCACTCACATCGAATCATAGTGGTTGTAGCCTAAAGGTTAGTAGTAATAGATTTGGTTAGTCAGATGCACTCTTTCTCCTAAAGGTAAAAATATAAATACGATACCCAGGATAACATCTCGGGTGAAGTGCTCACCGATATCCGTGCGCTTGCGGATCCTATTTCCTAATTGCGTTACCAAATATCAACAAACATTTCTGGCGCCGTTGCCGGGGAGAAAGACGGTTTGCTGAGATAACCTTGAGTCTTACTACTAGCTTGTATTCATACTTTTTATTTTCTTATCTTTTTCATTCTTTCTTTTTCTTTTTACCAAAAATGGAAAACCAAGGTTCTATATCTATCTTTGATGCCGCAACACCTTCAGCAACTGACCTTTTACCATGGGAGTCATCACAGCCTATCCAAACATCCCAGTATAAGTTAAGTTCAAGGTTGATTGCGATGATTCAAAATTTATCTTTTTCGGGAAAGGAAGACCAGAACCCTTACCTTCATATTAGAGATTTTGAGCAGACATGCGATTGTCTTCGCATTGATGGCATCTCTGATAAGACTTTACGTTGGAAGCTTTTTCCTTTTTCTTTAAGAGGAGAAGCTAGACGATGGTATAGTCAGAAGGTAAGTCAACAACAAGGTGAATGGGGAGTTTTAAGAGCCAACTTTTGTCTAGATTTTTATTCCCTTGACCGTACTGGTGACCTTAGACTCGAAGTCCTATCTTTTAAACAAAAAGAAAATGAAACTTTGGGAAAATCCTGGAAACGTTTTTATGATCTTTTAGAATCTGGTCCAAAACTCAATATTGAAGACCCTATTCTCCTTTTCATTTCTTTCGAGGTCTTCAGAAAGATAATAAACAAATGTTGCATACTATGGCTAGAGGTTCTTTTTTTCGTATCCCTACTGATGAAGCTAAGGGGATCTTGAATAGAATCCTAGAAGCTGAGATGGATAATGCCCTCCATGATAAAACCTACGAAGCCGAAGTAGACACTCTGCCAAATTTTTCATCTACTTTAGCTATCCCAGGTTCTGAGCCACAAAAGGAAGAAATTCTACCATCTGATTTCATGCTAGACATAGAATCCGATCTCTTTGCCGATTTTGGAAACATTTCAAACTACCATTCTATAGACCGACCCCAAAACGGGCAATTTAGCATTTGTTTACCAAGTGAACGTCAATTGAGAGAGCTTATCTCGGTTATGAGTAGCGAATGGTTAGAGGAGTCAGAGCTTTCCTCTGAAGTAATCCGAGTGGACACACCCTCTATAACTATACGCTGTGCTTATAATTCTGATCAATTTAACGCTCTCTATAATCCTGTTGTGGGGATCAATATTATGTCCGAAGCTTTTGCACTTAATTTATTGGGGAAACTTGTTTTAACCCCCACAACAAAGGTCATAAAGGAATCTTCGGGACGATTAGTCCCCAGTCTTGGAATTATTAATGTCCTACCCTTTATGGTAGAAGGCTCCATGGTTCATTTGAACTTTTATATCTTTGATATATGGGGTTTCGACCTACTGATTGGACAACCTTTTAGAAGACTCCTTTATGAAGGTCAAACTGGAAAGCTCCACATTTCCTTGGGAAAGGATTTTAAACTTCCAATTACAATAACTCACTCCTTGAATAATAAGACCGAGCCATATCTTTTGCCTGATCCTAAGGAGGAGGTAAAGGCTGCATCTTTAGAACTTTTAGATGATCTAGACTTAGAAGAGGAAGCCCCCTTCTTCACTGAAGAAGAGGCCGAACCTTCTGAAGCTGAACCCTTAGATGAGTTTGCAGAAACACCTAGACCCCCCATAGAACTCAAAACTTTACCACCCGGTCTTACCTATGCTTTCCTAAACAATAATCCAGAGTTTCCTGTGATCGTTAGTAATAAACTCACTCAGGAGCAAACTCTGCGATTAATGACCATTCTTGAAAAACACCACTCTGTTTTCGGCTACTCACTTCAAGACCTCACAGGAATCAGTCCTATGATTTGTACCCATCGTATTCCGACATATCCTTCTGTTACACCCTCTCGAGAGCCTCAACGTAGACTTAACAACGCGATGAGAGAGGTAGTTAAAAAAGAAGTTATAAAGTTGCTGCATGCAGGGATTATATATCCTGTGCCGCATAGTGAGTGGGTAAGCCCTGTTCAAGTTGTGCCTAAAAAGGGAGGCATGACTGTTGTTACTAATGATAAGAATGAGCTAATTCCGCAACGCACCGTCACTGGGTGGCGGATGTGCATAGACTATAGAAAACTTAATAAAGCCATGAAAAAGGATCATTTTCCTTTGCCTTTTATAGATGAGATGCTTGAGCGGTTAGCAAAACACTCGTTTTTCTGTTTTCTAGATGGATATTCAGGGTATCACCAGATCCCTATCCATCCTGATGATCAAAGCAAAACCACTTTTACATGCCCATATGGAACGTATGCTTATCGTAGAATGTCTTTTGGGTTATGTAATGCACCAGCTTCTTTTCAAAGATGTATGATGTCTATATTTTCTGATATGATTGAAGAGATTATGGAAGTTTTCATGGATGATTTCTCAGTTTATGGAAAAACTTTTGATAGTTGTCTTGAGAACTTAGATAAGGTTTTGCAAAGATGTGAAGAAAAGCACTTAATCCTTAATTGGGAAAAATGTCATTTTATGGTTAGAGAAGGAATAGTGCTAGGGCACCTAGTGTCTGAAAGAGGTATTGAGGTAGATAGAGCTAAAATTGAAGTAATTGAACAACTACCTCCACCTGTGAATATAAAAGGAATTCGAAGTTTTCTTGGCCATGCTGGTTTTTATCACAGATTTATAAAAGACTTTTCATTTATTGCGAGACCACTTACTCTTTTGCTAGCCAAGGATGCTCCTTTCGAATTTGATGATGCATGTCTAAATTCTTTCAATTTATTAAAGCAAGCACTCATCTCTGCACCAATCATTCAACCCCCTGATTGGTCGTTGCCTTTTGAAATTATGTGTGATGCTAGTGATTATGCTGTGGGGGCAGTTTTGGGACAAACTAAAGATAAAAAGCATCATGCAATTGCTTATGCAAGTAAAACTTTGACAGGAGCTCAACTTAATTATGCAACCACTGAAAAAGAGCTTCTGGCTGTTGTTTTTACCATTGATAGATTTAGATCTTATTTAGTTGGAGCTAAGATAATTGTTTACACTGATCATGCTGCACTAAAATATTTGCTCACTAAGAAAGATGCTAAACCTCGCTTAATCAGATGGATTTTATTACTCCAAGAATTTGACTTAGAAATAAAAGATAAAAAGGGAGTAGAAAATTCTGTTGCTGATCACTTGTCTAGAATGTACTTTAAGAATTCACAGGAACCCCAATTAATGACTCACTCCGGGACGACATGCTTTACGGGATTAACAGATCTGACCCCTGGTATGCAGATATTGTTAATTTTATGGTTTCAGGTTATGTACCACCCGGAGCAAACAAGAAGAAGCTTATTCAGGAAAGTCGTTCACATATATGGGATGAGCCATATCTCTTCCGAGTATGCGCTGATGGCCTACTTAGAAGATGTGTGACCACTGAGGAAGGATTGAAGATCATCGACAGATGTCACTCATCACCATACGGAGGTCATTATGGAGCATTCCGTACACATTCAAAGATCTGGCAATGTGGATTCTATTGGCCTACAATGTATGAAGACACAAGGCAATATATCAGAAGATCTGGGCCATGTCAAAGGCACGGAAACATAAATACAAGAGATGCTATGCCACTCACCAACAACCTTCAGATTGAGCTCTTTGATGTTTGGGGAATAGACTACATGGGTCCATTTCCTCCATCAAAGAAGTGTGAATTCATCTTGGTGGCAGTTGACTACGTCTCCAAGTGGGTAGAAGCACTACCTTGTAAACATGCCGACAATATCAGTTCGAAGAGGATGTTTGAGGAAATCATATTTCCAAAATTTGGAGTCCCCAGGATAGTGATAAGTGATGGAGGATCACACTTCATTGACAAGCGCTTCGAGCACTATCTATCAAGACATGGAATCCGTCACAACGTCGCTACTCCCTATCATCCTCAGACAAGTGGCCAAGCAGAGACTTCTAACAAGCAAATCAAGAATATTCTTCAGAAGATGGTGAACGAGATGGGAACGGCATGGAAGGACAAGTTACCCGATGCACTCTGGGCTTACCGGACAGCATACAAGACCCCAATTGGAATGTCTCCATACCAATTGGTATACGGAAAGACCTGTCACCTACCTGTTGAACTTGAGTTCAAGGCACACTGGGCCATAAAAAGATGGAATATGGACCTAGATATCGCCGGAAAACATAGAAGAATGCAATTATCGGAGTTAGAAGAATGGCGGGAGAAAGCATATCACAATTCAAAGATCTACAAAGAAAGAGTCAAGAGATGGCATGACAAGAGGATCAAGAAGAAGGAGTTCTTACCCGGAGATAAGGTATTACTTTTTAATTCCAGGGTGAAGCTTTTCGGGCATGGAAAGCTCCGGAGCAAATGGGAAGGACCATTCAAGGTAATTCATTCATCATCCCATGGAGCTATCACACTTCAAAATGACGAAGGTACGTTATTCAAGGTAAATGGTCAACGTCTTAAATTATTTTTAGAGCCCAATAAAGAATTAGAAGAAATAGACGTGATCAATTTTTACCTTCCAATTAAAAATTAAAGCCCGACGCTTTTAATTTAACGTTTTTGGGCCAAGTATATATTTTTCGGGATAAAAACACGGTGAGAAACACGCTCGAGAAAGCAGGCTTGTAGAGGAGCCGGACACAGGGCGGGCGCCCTGAGGATGAGGGCGGGCGCCCTGCCCCTGTCTCCCCTCGGCCCCAGACTTCTCCCACGTGATAACCTCGCCCGTTGCTATCTGGAAAATTCCGTCCTCGGTTTGTTTCGCAAACATGACGGCGGGAAGAGTCCCGACCATGCACGAGAGCAGTTTTTACCCCCTATATAAACAGACCCCCAACGTCAGCTTTTAGCACCAATTCATTCAAGCCTTCTCTCCTTCCTCAAATTAGATCTTGCTTAGTTCCTAGCTGCTCCAATGGCCGAGAAGTTCCACGTCGATTGGGAAGTCGTCCCCTACGACCTCAACAAGAAGCCCAAGGAGGATCCTGACGCCTACGCTCTCGTCCCGGCCAACACAGAGCGACAGCTAGAAGCCATGCCACCACGTCAACGCAGCTCTGCCCAATCCTACTTTGCTCGCCCAGTTCTTACCGCACCTACGCAGCCCCTATTGCTCGAAGGCTCGCCATCATCGTCGAAAGGGAAGGAGATCATCAAGGTACCAGCCGGAACAAAGATCCTGCCGCCAAAACCCAATGAGCGGATCATCGGAGTGAAGACCAACCAGAGCGGCGAGATCTCTAGTGTCCGCTATACCACGGAGGAGAGACCTTACTTCGAGGGTGTTAGGGCAGCTAAGGTCCGTTTCGTTCCTCCGAAGGAAGCACCCAAGCATGCTCTTAATGCTTTCGAGACACCTCCCAAGCGCCGCAGGACCATTGCAGATGTGGATGAGGAGCTACGGGTGATCAAGAACAGCATTATAGAAATTCAGAACTCCAATATCTCTATGGATCGGAGGACCTTCAACCATAACACTACGATCCTAAAGCTACGGGATGACCTTGCCGACGCCAACAAGAGGATCGATGAGTTAGAGCATAGTCTTAGGAGGCGTGAGCGTCGCTGAGCTATCTAGATTAGATCTTGGGGCTATATATGTCTTAGTTATTATTAGATTCGATTAGGTTCGCTTATAATCAGTTTAGATCTATTATATTCGGTTATTATTCGGTTGTAATAAATGCCTCAAGATTAATAAAGATTATTATTAGTATGTCTTGTGTGTCTCTACTTTACTTTTGTGCAAGAAAGCAGAAAACAAGTATGGGGGAGATTCCCTAAGATGTCACACACACTTCGATCGCACCACTCCATGAACCAGGTACACACTCTGCACACTTTTATTACACACTTACACACTCACCTTAGTTTGTGCAGAATTTTATCTCTCTAAACATGATAAATTAAAAGGATAAAAATGCTTATAATCATGATCAATCTCACTCTGTGATATTTCCTGGAAACTTGCAATTATTAAAATTATTTCAAAACCCTGTGTTGCTAAAAGTCATTGTGGAATAAGAGATGGTAAGGGTATGAGTACCCTATTCTTAGTATCTTTATTGCTTGGAGAATTTGTTTTAAAAATCTCAAAATTATAGCTACCATCCTCAAGTTTTATATGCCTGCTAAACATGAAAATATTAATTAAAGCTATCTGCTTTGTATTGAGTTTGTTCAAAACAAGTTAGACCCTTGTTGAGAGATTTATCATACTCCTAAGATCAAGACATTTTTATTCAGAAAGATTCACTCTTCCGAAGTATTATTGCGTTAGAGGCATGGGCTATGCAAAATTATGAATATATCGAGGAAATAAAAAGGAGCAAGTGCTCGATAACCTCATGGAAAAAATGGACAAGTGTCCGGCAGTAGAATTAGGGGTACCTCGGTATCCACCCAAAATGAAAAAAATGAGATATGATAAAAATATGATGGAAAGAAAATGATAGCCCATGGTCCCTCTAATAAGCAATATGCCAGTAAGAGTGACAAGTTTTTAATTTTCAAAATCTTTGATCTAAGAGTATGGCATTCTTCTCCTCTGATCCGGTTTTGACCATACAATAAATGCAAGGTATGTATGCTTAAAGAATTATTTTTGCAAAATCAAAACAGCCTTAGAGAGAAATATAAAAGATAATGAGTGACTCTGAGAGCACCTATGAGGATAAAGGTATGCTAAGTTTTTCTTTTCAAAAATATGTAAAAACTCCAAGTGATAGGGATTAAGAAGAAGAAAGGCTCTTTACTCTGACCATATATTTCCCTGACTATAAGTGCACAGTGGATTTTTACAACACCCTGCAGGTATGAAAGAATGTTTCAACCCCAGATGTTTTATTAACCAACCTTTTCTCGAGGACGAGTAAAAGCCTAAGTATGGGGGTGTTTGTTGACGGTTCTTAAGTATCAATTATAACCATCAAATAAATAAAGAAAAGGACCTATATACAAGCAACACCTAGAATTAGGGTTTGATCTAACAGAATTCCACGAGTTTTGCTGTTTATCTATTTCTGCAGGGGGTTATCAGGAAATACGGAAGAAAGGCCCACATGTCGGATTAATGACGGGATATTAACCGAACACGTAATTATCTTACATCTAGAAGATTCCAGAAGCCACGGGAACGAACGGGAGCCGTAACGGGCCAGGACACAGGGCGCCCGCCCTGTGCCCTAGGGCGCCCGCCCTGCCCCCGGGACCAATCAGGTCGAGTCTCGCGGATTATGCTCCACCGCCTTTGAGGATCAAGGAAAACCGTAGGATGAAGTCGGTTTGATCCGACGGTCCAGATTCATCCAAAAGGGCTATATAAGCAAGGCCCCTGACCCCTGGTGGAGAAGACCCCAATTCATTATTCAGTTGCATATCTCTAGTTAGGGTTTAGAGAGAGAGGTTCCCTCTAGGGTTCCCACCTCTTAGGGCTTAGCATCCAATGTGAAAGTAGAATTAGTTCTACTAGATTGAGAGAGATAGAGTGGAGGTGTAGATCGGAGGAAGCCGGCCTGTCGGTGTCTACTCCGAGGTTGTACCTGCGGGAGCAAGTTCTTCTAACCCGAGGCTTCTTCTCAGGATTCTTCAGTATTTCGACTTCTAAATTCTAGTAAGTTCTTTGTTTTATTGTTCTTTGGTTTATGAGTTTACTTTGATCTCTTCGCGTAGAGTTTAGAGTAATCATCTCTAGCGTAAACGTGGTGTTTAAGCTAGGATACTCATAGATATCCCCTCGTCTAGCCGGACCGTGGTAGTAGCAAGGAACGTGACAATTCCGAGTTACCTTTGTATTCCATATCCCGTTAGCAGGATCGATAGGGTTTATAGGTGCGGGTTGAACATCCTTTGTGGTGTCTAGATTCTGTAAACCTCCCCAATAGAACAGTAGATCATCCTTACCAAGGTTAGAAGAAGAGTGCGGTTGTAGTCTTCTCTATACATCACTCACATCGAATCATAGTGGTTGTAGCCTAAAGGTTAGTAGTAATAGATTTGGCTAGTCAGATGCACTCTTTCTCCTAAAGGTAAAAATATAAATACGATACCCAGGATAACATCTCGGGTGAAGTGCTCACCGATATCCGTGCGCTTGCGGATCCTATTTCCTAATTGCGTTACCAAATATCAACAGCATACAGAGTACACCAAAACAAAAACAAAATCAGTATAATAAGTCTATCAAACTTGATAGTTTCTATGTATGCTATTAATGTCAAATTCATCACTAAACTAGTATAGAAAGTAGATCACCTAAAAACACATATCAATGGACATAGAACAATATCTAATTTTAGACAAAAATGTTGAGTATGTGTAATGTCAGCGAAAATCCAAACTGCATTTCTAGTTGCATCTATACATGCTGCTTCAGATATGTTCCTAACAAAATGTACAAGAAATGGCTAGCACATAGCAGGAAGGGAGGAGAAGGGGTGCACGTACCTTTGGGTGCTCGTTCATCACCGGCGAAGGGACCGGCGAGGACCTGGGTGCCTAGCGTCGTAGGGCGGTGGCGGTTGTTGACGGTCCTTAAGTATCAAATATAATTGTCAACTAAACATGGAAAAGGATCAATATGCACCAAACATCTAGAATTAGGGTTTTATCTGACAGAATTCCACGAGTTTTGGTGTTTATCTATTTCTGCAGGGAGTTATCAGATAATATGGAAAAGAGGTCCACATGTCGGGTTAATGAAGGGAAAATTACTTGGCACGCAATTATCTTACATCTAGAAGACTCCAGAAGCCACGGGAACGAACGGGAGCCGTAACGGGCCAGGACACAGGGCGCCCACCCTGTGCCCTAGGGCGCCCGCCCTGCCCCTCGGGCCAATCAGCTTCTGCCTCGCGGATTATGCTCCACCGCCTCTCTAGATCAAGGAAAACCGTCCGTTCTAAGTCGGTTTGATCCGACGGTCCAAATTCATTTGAAAGGGCTATATAAGCAAGGCACCACCACCCCAGGGGAGGGGAGAAATCATTATCAGAGGAAGCCAGAAAAGTTAGGGTTTAGGAAGTTCTCTCCCGCAGAGAATTAGAAGTAGCTACTCCATTGTTCTTCAAGTCTTATAGGTTTGATTAGATAGAATTAGAGAAGTAGAGCATTCAAGCTCTGGATTTCGGATCTTCATCAATAAAGATTGGTATTATTTCATATCATTCTCTACTACTTTATTCTAATTGCATTATGTCTCTGCTTATTATGTTCTTAGTTTACTCTAGTTCTATAATTGATATAGTTATGATTGATAATGAGTTTATGTATGAGTTTGCAAAGCGCTTAGCTCTTACCTCGAGGGAGTTAAGTGGTAGATCATATGTGGGCGTGGTGCTTAGATATTATTTACCTGCAAATGTATCCTATTGGCCGGGTTGTGTGGTAGTTCGCGATAGTGACAGCTTCGTTGATTCTTATATAGTCCACCCTCCGTTGATAGGACATGCAGAATTTGTATTGCGGAGTAAGTCTTACTATGTTCTGATTTACTTTAGCAATGTTCCTTATACATAAATAAAGAGTCTTTTATGCTATATATGATCTTGTAGAATGTTTAGAGTAGATTGTGACTTAGTAGATAGTAGATACTTAGAATCCATTCTCTAGCTAATTCGACGTCACCTTATATCAATATGGAGTAGTCTATTTCTAGTCGTTGTGTTATTTACCCATGAGCTTATAATTCATTATCTTTATTTATGGCTTACCCCCTGCCAAAGCAAGTGACTGTGTGACGAGTTTCTCATTAGTAATCATGTTTAGCAAAGTTGATCTCTAGTTTATGTCATTCTACACCTGCTTTCACCATTCTCTTAAGCAAAATATAAATAACGATACCCGGAATACTTTTCCTGGTGAAATGCTACAATTAGGTATTTTATCTGTGCGCTTGCGGATAGAATAGATTATCTTCTAAAGAGCCCTTTACATTTATAAATACCTATGTACACTCTGGCACCATGCTGGGGATGACAACCTAGTATTTAAGTGGTGTTAGTAAGTGTCAACAATGCATTTCTGGCGCCGTTGCCGGGGATCGGTAATGAAAGTCAGGAAGTCATCAAGGTTATTCACATTAAATTTTTTAAACTAGACTATTGAGAAAAATTGCAAAAACAGCTACTAAGTGAGAAATCATAACAAGGCACCTCTACTTTGGCAGGATTCACCCTGTTGTTTTTCTATGTTTATATTTTTATACAGGGTATATCAGGATTGACTTTGGTACATTCAACTCTTCATCATCAGAACCAAAGCAATCAAAAAGAAGAAGCTAGTCACCATTTGTTGAAGCTATGGCACAAAAGACGTTACAAGAATTCTCTGCTCCAACTCTTGAGAACATTCCAACTGGTCCAAGAATTGAAGCAGAAGAAGAAGAAGAAGCACCCGAGTTTGAGCTCAAGTCAAGCCTCGTCAATTTGGTGCAAGCTACACAATTCACTGGAAAGGTACACGAAGATGCAAATGCACATCTGCAGAATTTCCTGGAGATTGGAAGCACAATCCGCATCAACGGTGTTCACAAGGACGTCATACTACTTCGCCTCTTTCCATTCTCATTAGAAGGAAAAGCGAGGCAGTGGTTTTACACTCATAAAGACAACATCAATAACTGGACGGACTTGTCAGATGCCTTTCTAGCAAAGTTTTTCCCTATAGGCAAAACAGCTGCCTTAAGAGGAAATATTGTCAATTTCCAGCAGCAGAAGATAGAAGCCATTTCAGAAGCATGGGAGCGTTTTCAAGGATACATATCAGATTGTCCTCACCATGGAATGGCTAGATGGTTACTTATGCAGACCTTCTACCATGGATTAACTCAGAAGGCTCGTGAGTGCCTAGATGCATCTGCTAAAGGATCATTCTTGGAGCTTACAATTGGACAAGCTGAGACACTTTTGGAGAAGATATCAGAAAATCAAGGCTAGTTCCAAGACAAAGCTCAACAATGTCATCAAACTGAAGAAATACCAGAAGAAGTACATGCAATATCAACCAAGATGGAGAATTTGCTCCATTGGATTGATCAGAGGGCCAAGTTCAAAGAAGATCAAAGAGTCATTGAAACAGCACACAAACCCACTGTAAGTCAACTCAATAGTAAAGGTATTGATTCAGGTAATTCCTTCAAACCACTTAAGGAAATAATAGCTCAACAAACCAAAATTAATGATAAAGTTAAACAAAGGCTAGATACAAATGAATCATCTCTAACAGATATACATAATAAAATGGATTTTCTATCAGCTGCCTTTGATGAGCAGAACACTATTAATAAAAGGGTAGAACTTAAATTAGCAAAGCTAGCTGCTGCACTGCCTGTTGCTACTAACCTTGAGCAGGTAAAGAACATAATTAACAGAGGAGGGAAGGCCACTAAGGATCCTCCTTTCCCAAAAGAGAGGCAAAGAAAACCAGCATCAGTGCAACCAGCAGTGATAGAAGAAAACCCTGTTGAAGCAGAAGAGCTGCTACGATCACCAAGAACTGAAGAAATGATGAAAGATTTTTACGACACCAACTATTTGCCATTCTCTAGAAGAAACAGAGGACCACAGTCGGATGAGCAGTTTGGTAAGTTTGTGGAGGTAATTCAGAAATTATATGTCAACATACCTCTACTTGATGCCATACAGGTACCCACATATGCAAAGTACATTAGAGATATTCTTAACAAGAAGAGGCCACTGCCCACCACTGAGGTGATCAAGCTGACAGAAGAGTGTAGTGAGGCCATCCTCAACATACCATTAAGAAAGAAGAAAGATCCAGGATGTCCCACCATTGATTGCTCGATCGGAGACCAACACTTCAACAATGCACTTTGTGATCTTGGAGCAAGCGTCAGCGTGATGCCAGCATCAGTCTACAAGAAGCTCAAGCATACAACCCTTGAACCAACATCAATGTGTCTACAACTAGCAGATCAATCAATTTGACACCCGATGGGCATCGCCGAAAACATCCCAGTCAAGATAAGAGACTTCATTATACCAGTAGACTTTGTGGTACTGGACATGAGTCCCGACTCAAAAGTGTCCATTATCCTTGGGAGGCCATTTCTGAGTACCGCCAACACCCACATTGATGTCGGAAAGGGAGAAATCAAGTTCAACATAAACAGACAAGAAGAACACTTCACATTCAAACCCAGACCAGAGAGAGACTCCACAGTGAAGGAAGTTCATGAAGAAGAACCACTGGAGGCACCATCTCCGGAGGAAGGTAAATTAGAAGATTGAAAGATTTGGAGGTCCAGCTTGGGGGACCTAAAATTCCCAAACCCTCGTCGGGAGGTAAATCGGTACTTATCCATTGCATATTTAATTCTTGCATTAGTTATATTCATGCATAGCATCATAATAAATAATAAAAAAAAGAGAAGCCCCATATAAATAATACATATGGTGTGTAACAACCCATATTTATTAATTATAGTGGTGGCATAAAAATATTTTTCCATGATCATTTCAAATTGTTTTGAATTTCTTTAGTTTTTCTCCTGCATTATATTTATCATTTTCAACCTTCTAGAAGCATGACCCACACCCTTGGGTCCCACATGTCATACACTTCACCTCACATACATCCCATCACATAATTTCATCCACCAATATGTTTCCACTCACCAGACATCTTTCCACCGTCCAACCACTATCAAAACATCCTTTTTCTACATGAGATCAAAGCAAAGGACCAAGTGGAGAAGAGGCAGCCAGGATGGGCACCAGGGGTGGGCGCCCGCCCACCTACCCAGGGCACCCGCCCTGTCCCCTGCTCCTTCTATAAAAAGCCACCTCTAGTTCTCCATCTCTTCACACACTCATTTCAGAAAACCCTGCAACCTCATAGTTCTCAGTTTCCAAAGCATAGTTCTAGTAGAGAAGAGAAGAGAGAGTGAAGAAGGGGAAGAGAGTGTGAGAAGGTTAAGAGCTCTTTTGAGTAAGAGAGCTAGGTCACTTAGTCAGCAGTAATCCCGCTATCCAGCGGAACTAAAAGTTGTTAGGGGGAGGCCCTGTTAAAATTAAAACTTGTCTTGAACGATTAACCCCCGGACGACTGACTTTTGGACGGCTAACCGCTGACATTTTTCTAACATATTCTCCACTAGTTGTGTTGGTGTCTACTCTTTCTTTTTACAGGATGTTGAGGAAGATCAAGAAGGCTAGCAAGGCCATCAAGAATATCGGGACAAGGAGTTCGTCCCGACACTCCTCCCGCCACTCGGAAATGAGCGTCGATCCGGCACCCCAGCAAGCTCCATCATCCTCCTCCGCTCCTAGGATCAAAGTGCTCCTCAAGCCAGGAGACCTTGATCTCAAGAGCCGTAGAGAGAAAGACATCTACCAGCAGTTAAAAGGTAGGTACTTCATCCATACCCCCACTCTTGATCCACTGCTTTTACTAGAAACGGGGATGGGCACCGAGTTTGATCTTATCTTTCGCATGCTGGAGTGGACTAATTTTTGGGATATCACAGAACTAGGTTCTCGTCTCCTCACCATTGAGTTTTTGTGCACTTTGCAAATTTGTGAAGGGGGCATTGTTTTCCGGATGTTTAAACAAGACATCATGTTGTCTTGGAGAGAACTAAGTGACCATCTTGGTTTCTCTCCAAGATGTCTTTTAGACATTGATACCGGTTTACCAAATTTTGATCGGAACCAGTTTTAGAGAGAAATCTCTCGAGATCTGTCTTTCAACCAGCCCCGAACCAGTGACATGGAGCATCCGACTCTAAGGATGTTCCACAAATGGCTCGGGTATAATTTGTTCTTTCGTGATGACATTAGGAAGGTTAGGATTGGAGATTTGCAGCTTCTCTATGCTGCCATTAACAAAACCGCCGTTTCACCCGTCATGCTTTTAGTCTCCCATTGGCTTGCTATCCCCACTCTTCAAGGTCCAGTCGGTTGTACCTCGCTTGTGACTCGCCTTGCCACAAATCTTAACTTATTGAAAAATTCATTTCTTGAATTTATTGATGAATCAAGAACATATCATGGCTATGACACATTCTGGTAGGCGAGGATATTAAAAAGGGAAATTGGAATTATGTATATGTTGTACAACAATGATGTCAAGGTTCGGTTACCTAACCCGAGCCTTGGCCTCTATGCCGTACAAAATTATTTGATTGATGTTGCAGCAGAGCCAGTGAACCAGCGTGTACCACAACGCGTGGCATCCGAAAGGATTACCACTCATTAAAGACACGACTGGTCTGGAGCTGATCCTAGACCGGAGGAAGCAGCACATCTTCACTATCGTGATTACAACCCCCGAGTCCTTAGGGACCCATGGGTTCAATCCACGCAGCCGCCTGAACCAACACCGGAGGAATGGCCGGAGGGCCAAGACCATCAGTGGGCTAACCCACCATACACTGTAGGCAGATTTTCTGCTGATCCCTATGGAGCCTCAACCTCCAGGACCCAGCCCCACTTTGATGCAGGACGCTACTCCGACGCCTCCTATGTGTTCACGGGTGATTATTACTATGATACCCGTGCATTCCACAACCGCACCGACAACGCCCTGCTCAACATCCAGAATCAACAAGCGGAACAAATGCACCGCTGGGAAGCCCAAGAGAAGTGGAACCAAGAGCAAGCTGCCCAGATACAAGGCCTAAGGGAGGATACGGCTACGATAGAAAATAACATTGCCAGCATGATGAGTTTCTTCAACATTGAATAAAGACGTCGCCAACATCTAGCTTGGGGGAGTTTCCTCCCCATTTTACCAAGTAAGTTGTTAGTTGCTTTTGTTATTTATTTTCTGCTTTAGTATTTCATATTAAAAAAAATCCCTATAAATACTTTCTTTCTTGCTTTAATTTAATTTACTGCTTTCCATAAAACATGAAAACAAAATAAAAAGAGTGTGTAGATAAGTGTTCTTTAATTTATCTGCTAAGTTTTCATCTCTAGAAAAATAAAAAGACCAAAAAGATGTTTGATGGAAATGATGAATAGTTGCTCTGTTTGCTTACTTTCAAGTACCTAACTTTCATATTAAGTTCTCCCATGAATTGCTAAAACTAATAAATCTTTATTCTGTGGGAAGCATGAACCTAAAACTAAAGTCTAGGTAAAAGAAAGACATGATATAAAGTTTTGAGCTGCTGTTTATCTTGTTTCTACTACACTAAGTTCTGGAGATTTATTTTGAAAATTTACAAAATCACATGATGAGTTCCTAGCATGATTGGAAAAAATTCCTACCACAGCCATACTTGCTATAATTACTATATCTTTTACTACTCATTCGCCACATTGAGTTTGATCGAGCTGTGTAGACCCTTAGGAGCTTTTCATGTGGTTAAATCAAGATATTCACTTGCACACATCTATTACACCATTCATCACCATTCATCAAAAACCTGTTAAAAATATTGTTACTACTTGTTGTCCCAAGTATTGTTATTTTCTCTCTTCAAAAAGATTCGATGCAGAAGAGGCATGGGTTATGCAAAAATTTATATATGAGGAAATAAAAAGGGGCAAGTGCCCGGAACCTCAGAAAAAAACGAGGAAATAAAAAGGAGCAAGTGCTCGGAACCTCGAAAGAAAAAGAAAAAGCGTGAGACGAGAGGTAAAAATGGACAAGTGTCCGACAGTAGAATTAGGGGTACAAAGATACCCACCTAAGGAAAAAAAAGAAGATAGCCCATGTTCTTAAAAGCAAAGATCAAGAAGGAGGAGAGATAGCAATATGAGGAGCAATGAGAAGTAAGTTTATTATTTATACATTATCACCGTCATTATCATTTATTCCACCACACATGCACATCTTGATTTAATTATATGCTGAGTTCCTTTGGATCCATGGCTCGATTAGACAATATATGAACCATTTTTCACTCTTATGAGCTCCACATAAATATTTCATCAGTCATAAGAAAGTGATCTCTTTGGTAAGGATCCACAAATACCACATATAGAGAGACTTGAGAGAATCATGTCTAGGAACTCTGAGCTTTATTTTTTTGAAAACTTATGCAAAACTCCAGAATAAGGTGAAGTATAGACAGGAGGAATAGTGCTTGACTTAATTACTTTGTCTTTTCGGTTACTCAAGATTTAAGTGCAGGTACTAAGCCCCATGAACACTTCACTCTAATCTGGGAGAATTTTATATGAAAGTATGTGTGCCTGACAGAAAAGTAAACATCGAAGCAACTCCTGATCCATCTGAGTTTGTCTGTTTGCTCAGGGACGAGCAAAGGTTAAGCTTGGGGGAGTTTGTTGACGGTCCTTAAGTATCAAATATAATTGTCAACTAAACATGGAAAAGGATCAATATGCACCAAACATCTAGAATTAGGGTTTTATCTGACAGAATTCCACGAGTTTTGGTGTTTATCTATTTCTGCAGGGAGTTATCAGATAATATGGAAAAGAGGTCCACATGTCGGGTTAATGACGGGAAAATTACTTGGCACGCAATTATCTTACATCTAGAAGACTCCAGAAGCCACGGGAACGAACGGGAGCCGTAACGGGCCAGGACACAGGGCGCCCGCCCTGTGCCCTAGGGCGCCCGCCCTACCCCTCGGGCCAATCAGCTTCTGCCTCGCGGATTATGCTCCACCGCCTCTCTAGATCAAGGAAAATCGTCCGTTCTAAGTCGGTTTGATCCGACGGTCCAGATTCATTTGAAAGGGCTATATAAGCAAGGCACCACCACCCCAGGGGAGGGGAGAAATCATTATCAGAGGAAGCCAGAAAAGTTAGGGTTTAGGAAGTTCTCTCCCGCAGAGAATTAGAAGTAGCTACTCCATTGTTCTTCAAGTCTTATAGGTTTGATTAGATAGAATTAGAGAAGTAGAGCATTCAAGCTCTGGATTTCGGATCTTCATCAATAAAGATTGGTATTATTTCATATCATTCTCTACTACTTTATTCTAATTGCATTATGTCTCTGCTTATTATGTTCTTAGTTTACTCTAGTTCTATAATTGATATAGTTATGATTGATAATGAGTTTATGTATGAGTTTGCAAAGCGCTTAGCTCTTACCTCGAGGGAGTTAAGTGGTAGATCATATGTGGGCGTGGTGCTTAGATATTATTTACCTGCAAATGTATCCTATTGGCCGGGTTGTGTGGTAGTTCGCGATAGTGACAGCTTCGTTGATTCTTATATAGTCCACCCTCCGTTGATAGGACATGCAGAATTTGTATTGCGGAGTAAGTCTTACTATGTTCTGATTTACTTTAGCAATGTTCCTTATACATAAATAAAGAGTCTTTTATGCTATATATGATCTTGTAGAATGTTTAGAGTAGATTGTGACTTAGTAGATAGTAGATACTTAGAATCCATTCTCTAGCTAATCCGACGTCACCTTATATCAATATGGAGTAGTCTATTTCTAATCGCTGTGTTATTTACCCATGAGCTTATAATTCATTATCTTTATTTATGGCTTACCCCCTGCCAAAGCAAGTGACTGTGTGACGAGTTTCTCATTAGTAATCATGTTTAGCAAAGTTGATCTCTAGTCTATGTCATTCTACACCTGCTTTCACCGTTCTCTTAAGCAAAATATAAATAACGATACCCGGAATACTTTTTCTGGTGAAATGCTACAATGAGGTATTTTATCTGTGCGCTTGCGGATAGAATAGATTATCTTCTAAAGAGCCCTTTACATTTATAAATACCTATGTACACTCTGGCACCATGCTGGGGATGACAACCTAGTATTTAAGTGGTGTTAGTAAGTGTCAACAGCGGTCGTGCAGTTGTCCCCACGAGGCCATGAGCGAGACAGAGCATGATGTGCGCACGAGACAGTGAACGTATGACACGGTGGACGGCGCGGATGAAAGCCCTAGTTTGGTTTTAGATAATTGATGAAACCTAGGGACTAATCATTATGCTAAGTGTGTAGACATGAAATGATAAGTCCCATACCAAGTGATGGAGCTAGATGATGGTCATAGTGATGGAGGTGACCAAAAGATGATCAAGGCAAAGATATTGCTTGGGTTTTGGTTTTGGTTTTGGTGATCAAGACACCATAGAGGGTGTGATCACGTTTAGGATCGATAACCGTACTATAAATAGGGGAATCCTTTGGCTATTTGGTCTCATAAGTGCCACTAGATGATGACTTACATGCATGTGCATTAGGATCTAGTGGAGAGCTAACATAACCCTTGAAAATATTTGTAAAAATATGCTAACACACGTGCACAAGGTGATACACAAGGTGGTTGGCACATTTGCAAGCTCGGCAGGATTTGGCAAAGAAACAGAAGCGAAAAAGGTCACTAGAAGTGACCGAACACTGGCCTCGGGGGCACCTGCGCATCTGGTCAGTTCAGGCAGAGGCGCACGCGAAGGGCTTCAATGAGCGAACGCTGGCCACAGTGCACCGGTGCATCCGGTGCATGGCAGGGCGGCAGCGGACGCAGGCCATCGAATGTGTGTCGTCAGCATCTGGTGCAAATGACGTAAGTGCGTGGTGAGCCAAGTGATCACTGGATGCTGGGGTGCGTTTGATCGCCCCCAGCGGATGCGGACAGTCTAGCGTCCGGTGCATCCCTCCTGTGCATCCGGTGCATCTGTGTATGCAAGCGCGACATTAGTTGACCGTTGGTGATCGAACGGCGAGGATTCAAAAGTGACACGTGGCGATCATCGAGCAGGCGAGCGTGTTGGTGACCGGACGCTGAGGAGCGTCAGGTGCTTCGGCACCTGCGCGTCCCGTGCAGTCGGGGTGTGCTGGAATGTGAGCCTAACGACTCTATTCTTTTGGGACCCCTATAAATATGTGTTGGCCAGCTCTTGGGGAACACTCTTGGACTGTTGATCATCTTGACATCCTCTTGAGCTGAGCATACTCTCTCCCACTCATCTCCCTTACTTGGTTGCTAATCCAAAGTGAGATTGAGTGATCCAAGTGCATTGTGCTTGTGAGTTTGCATCTTAGTGGCACTTGAGTGATCTTTGGCTGCAGGATTCTTGTTTCTCTTGGTGGTTGTCGCCACCTAGACAGCTTGGAGGCAGTGGAGAAGTTGTGGCAAGAGTGGTGCTTGTTCTTAGCCACCTCCCGGTGATTTGTGAGGGGTGTTGTGCCTTCCCCGGCGGAGCACCAAAGGCAACTCTAGTAAATTGCTCGTGTCATTGAGTTACCTCACTTATGGGTAGGTTCTTGCAGTGTCCACGGGTTGGACGAGGTTCGTGCTATACCTTTTAGCCGCCGAACCACCAAGTGTTGGTCGACACAATGGGGATTAGCGTGCTGGCAAGCATGTGAACCTCGGAAGAAAAATCGTATGTTCATCTTGAATATGATTGGATTTCTTCCGGTGATTGGTCATCATATATTGTGATTGGTTCATCCTCTATGTGGCAGTATAAAGATCACATACCTCTCATTTACTTTTCGGCAAACTAGTTGCAACAAGCTCTTTAGTGCAATTAGTTTTGAGAGCTTGTATTATCTTTGCTAGTGTAGCTTCTCACATAGTTGAGCTCTTTAGTGTAGCTAGCTTTTGAGAGCTCACAATGAATTAGCCATTGATTGTTATAGTGATCATAGTGACTAGAATTGTTGGATAGGTGGCTTGCAACCCTTATAGAGCTAGAGCAAAATTGTATTTTGCCATTTATTATACTAACCTTTTGCTCTAGTGATTTTGTAGAATTTTTAATAGGCTATTCACCCCCCTCTAGCCATATTAGGACCTTTTAGTGGAGACAGAAACGGAGGCGGTGAAGAAGGCGGACCACCGCTAGGGTTTCGACAAATGGCGGCAGAGACCCACTAACCATCGCTAGGGTTCTAACGGAGGTGGGGAAGACAGTGAGGGGGCACGACGAGGGCAGGGTGGGGAGAGCACAGCGGCAATGGTGGCAACGGCGGCGTGCGTGATTTGAAATTTCGGTAGCCCTTTGGGGACAAAATCGAACGCGGACGAAGAATTGGAATGCGATGGCAACGGCAGTGGTGTTTATATAGGGCAGGAACAACCAACGCGGGCAAATTTGGTGGCCCGCCTCAGTTAATCTTACAGTGAGAACACAGACATATGGTTATCATCCGATCCAGACTTTGACGATGAGCTTTCGTAACTACAATAAAATTCCTGACATGAACCAGGTACTGCGGTTCCATTCTCTTCATCTGGTACATCCATTCAGACCTGTCCATACCTGCAAACCTTATTGATAAATAAAAAGAAGTATCACAAAGAAGTTAATAATGCATCCATTCGGACAAGAATGGATCTGCTCATACGGCATCTTAAGTGCACGAAGAAGTTTCTGTGACTCGTACAAGTTCTTCGGCAGGATGTGATCCTCCGAAAGCAGGGATCCAAAAACTGCTAACATACCATCGAAGTGGTCCCGACTCATGCTAAACTGCGACTTCAACCCCATGATGCGTCCAATTGCATCCAGCTGCGATACCGTTGTCTTTTCGTGCAAGGGCTTCTGCACTGAAGACAGCATATCATAGAACGCCTTTGCGCTTTCCTCTGGCTTCTCCTCCAATCCTTCACCGAACCATGCCTGCTGAATGTCATCCATCCAGTCTGCTACCCCGCCATCTCCTTCATAATCCTCGAGACGCTGTCTCACCACCTCCTCTCTAATACGATCGGCTTCACCATGGTGGATCCAGCGGGTATAGTTTGCCGTGAATCCATACTTGATAAGATCTTCCCCCACGAGCCTCTTAATTTTTCTTTTCTTGTTGCCACATCTGCTGCACGGACACGACATCCGGGCTGACCCTTTAGCATCCTCGCCAAATGCATGCTCTAGGAAAGCATTGGTCTTGGTCATCCATTCTGGGGTCATACTTGCGTGGCCCGTGTACATCCACTCACGGGTATCCATCCTCTGGCACATGCATATGTAAGCGAGTAATAAAAACTGCAGGTAAATCCACAAGGCATTCCTACTATACATCTAATAGGTGAAGGATAGGTCCTAATCCCACCTGAGGATGCGTAGATGAGGTTGGCTTCCATGGTCCGCTCCTATCCAAGACAGAATTTCGGCAGCACCTCCCCGTTGTTCTCCCGATACACGTCCTGGCAGGGAGATTGTGTATCAGGAGAACAACGAGGAGGTGGTGCCGAAACTCTATCTCGGACAGGAGCAGGCCACGGAAACCAACCCATCTACGTATCTGCGGGCTGTCCAAAAAACATGGACAATCCGAAACAGGTACGAAATTTGGTATGCAAAGATCTGCATACCAACGACCATATCTCTTTCGGACGGGAGACGCCTAACTAGGGTTACACGAGATACAAGTATGGAAGATGGGTTATACCTAGGGTGTCGGTGAGGTCAAGCTAGTGGGGCGATGGCGAGTCACTGCATTGGCGAGACGATGCGGTGCAGGCAGAACTGCAACGCCGACGAAGACGATCGGGGTCGCTGAGTGCCTCCCAACGGTCCTCGTCCTGCAAAGAAAGACAAATGGTTAGACTCCATTGAAAATTTCAGCAGCACCTCCCCTGCACGGAGAGGTTCCCAAAACCTGCAGAAAACATTGGCATGAAGGGCAACAACCACATGTATACCAAACATAGGCACGAAGGCCATCAACCACATACATACAACGATAACTACTACTAACACTAAAACTATGAACAACTACAACTACTACTATCACTACGACTTACTAACTAATACTAACACTACTAATTAACTACTACTACTAACACTACTACTTACTAACCAATACTAACATTAGGGCATACCTTGCCAGTGAGAATGCGAACACCGAGGGCCGGCGATGACAACGGGGATGACCTCTACGGCGTGAGGGTCGACGAACCAAGGCGGCACCTTTCTTCTCCTCTCTTCTCTTCTCCTCTTCTCCTTCTCTCCTCACCTCCTTCTCTCTTCTTCCCTGCCTCCTTCTCCTCTCTTCTCCTTCCTCTCCTCCTCCTCCTCCCTTCTCTTTCTTCTTCTTCCTCCTCCCCTTCTCCTTCCTCCTTTCCTTCCTCCTCTTCCCCCTACCTCCTCCTCCTTCCTACTGCGGGCTCGCGGGCACGGGGCCGGGCGAGCGGGCGTGCGGCCGGGGAGCTGGCGGGGCGGACGCGCGGGGAGCCGGCGGCGGCGCAGCGGCTCCGGCGGCAGCGGCGCAGCGGCTACGGCACGGCAGCGGGGCGGGCGCGCGCGTGTGTGTGCATGTGTGGTGTGTGCGTGGTGTGTGTGCATGTGTCCGGTTTTTTTATATTTCAAACGTCTTTGCCGAGTGCCAGATCCGGGGCACTCGGCAAAGAAAGTATTTTGCCGAGTGCCTTCTGTTTGGCACTCGGCGAAATAAAAAATTAAAAAAATCTAGTCCTGGCTTTGTCGAGTGCCTAGGGTTAGCACTCGCCAAAATATTCACTTTGCCGAGTGCCAAACCTTGGCACTCAGCAAAATAATTTTTTTTTGTTTTTTGCCACCAACTTTTTTTTTAGATTTGTATTTGTACCATGAACAACAAGTTCAAATTTGGCACAATTTCATTGGTGTTTGCTATATTTCTTCACTTTTTTTGTTTTCTTGCAATTTTCTAGAAAATGTAGGTTTGAACTGCAGGTGCATCGAATAATAGTTTTGATCCATTCCAAAAATGTTATTCTTGTTTGTAGTGTCACTTTATGCTAAATCTAGGAACTGTCTTCAAATTTCAATCAACGTGCTCACGGGGCAATGTTGCTAACTTGCGTGCGAGTGGTTATTTAATTCTATAAAATTCAAACGGATCCCGAAAATCATGAAACTTGGCGAGATGTCGTGATATCACATGCATATGCGGTGGTAAAAATTTGAAAACATTTGGAGGACGTCATCGCGTATGGTGTTCACAAACCAGGACATCATCACATGTGACACTAACAAACAAGAATAACATTTTTGGAATGGATCAAAACTATTATTCGATGCACCTGCAGTTCAAACCTACATTTTCTGGAAAATTGCAAGAAAATGAAATAAAGTGAAGAAATATAGCAAACAACAATGAAATTGTGCCAAATTTGAACATGTTGTTCATGGTATAAATACAAATCTAAGAAAAAAGTTGGTGGCAAAAACAAAAAAATATTTTGCCGAGTGCCAAGGTTTGGCACTCGGCAAAGTGAATATTTTGCCGAGTGCTAACCCTAAGCACTCGGCAAAGCCAATATTTTGCCGAGTGCCAAACAGAAGGCACTCGACAAAGAGGACGGTGTTGGGTACCGTTATCCCCGAGCGCCTCTTTGCCGAGTGCCCAACTTTGCCGAGTGTCTGGCACTGGGCAAAGTTTGGCTTTGCCGAGTGCCTTATTTTGCCGAGTGTCAGACACTCAGCAAAGCCCTATTTGCCGAGTGCGAAGTTTCGCCGAGTGCGGCACTCGGCAAAGGTGGCCTTTGCCGAGTGCCCGATATTTGGCACTCGGCAAAGATTTGAGCACTGGGCAAAGTGTTGGTTTCTTGTAGTGTATACTAGTAAATGAAATATATTGTAACATCCCGGGTGTTATAGTTGCTAATTAACCTGCCATGTCATCATAATGCATCGCAAAGCATCCATGATTAGGTCAACCTTGTTATGCATTAACTAAAACAAGTTTACTTATCTAGATTGGATGTGCTTCTCAGTGGTGTGATCCGAACCAAAAACCCTAGTTTCGAATAGCACCGCAAATACTTAGTTCATGCCCTACGTAATTTGAGGTGTATGACTGTGTTGCACACTAGTGTCAAGTGTAGGGTACGAGCTCAAGTACAACACATAAAATGAAGCTCCAAGTTTGAGTTTGGATTGGAATCCAAAAACTTGTCACGAGTTTTCTGACTCAAATTTAAATTCAAATTTGGGGAATTGTTAAAAGAATTTCAAAAGCTTAATTGGTCAACCAAGAGTGGCATTTGGTCAACCATGTCATGCTGGTCCAAATGATGCCCTTGGATGATGGTTTGATCACTAAGTAATCACTAATTAAGGCAGCCACAAATTCCAATTGAAAATTTCCCCGAAAACCCTAAATTTCAAAACCCTATTTTACCCCCTTTTAAATAATTCAAAATCTAAGCAAAATTTGGGAAAAAGTTCCAAACCAAGTTTTTAGAACTTTTCAAGGGCTACAACTTTGGTGTTTTGAGTTTTCAAAGTTTTAGTGTAAAATGTGGAGCAATTTTGAAAATAAACAAATTTCAGATTTGACTCCTTTTTGTCCCCAAACTCAAATTTAAAAATGGATGCAGAATTTGAAAATGTTTTGAATAGCAAAGTTGTAGGCCTTAGCTAGATGTACAACTTTGGTGTTTGGAGACTTTGAAGTTTCAATATAAAATCCAAAGTAATTTCTAAATTACCAAATTTCCAAAAAGTGTCCCCTTTTGAATTTAAACTCAAATTTCAAAATCCAGTTCGAATTTAAAAAAGTGTTCAATACAAAACTTGTAGAGCTTGAAATTCTGAAGATTTCGTATCTTGGGAGTTTTTCAAGTTTCTACATGAATTTGGAAGTAATTTGAGAAAATAGTTTGATTTTCAAAATTTAGGGGGGGACAGCTACAGTGACGTCACCAATCGCCGTCGGGCACTGCGCGGCATGGGCGCCGGCCGACCACCGTGGCCTTCGGCCAGCTTCCAGGCGCGCCCTTGGCCGCCAGCGCGACGACGCGCGCCTTCCAGCGCTGTTGCCGCGGCCATGGCCTATAAGTATGACGAGTTCACACTGAACCGTTTTCTTCTTCCCTATTTTCGTCACCGCCGCCGCGTAGCTCCGCCGCTCACCGCTGCCGCCGTCGAGCCACCTCCAGCCACGCAAAGCACGCCATCACGCTCGCCTCGTCCTCGCGCACCGCATGAACCACCTGAGCTAGCCTAATTCCGCCTGAATCGCCGTAGCCACTGTTTCCCGTGCCCAACTCCGGCGACCGAGCCGCCTCATGTGGCCAGCACCTTCCACCGCCTCCCAGCGCCTCCTTGTGGCTTCACTGCGACCGCTGTAAGCTCCTGGTGCTCCTCGTGCTTTCGCTTTAGACGCTACCGTAGAGGATCGCCGGGACGCCGGTCACCGTGGCAGCCGGTCCGCCATGGCCGTTGGGAAGGTCTTCCCGGAGCTGTAGCGTAGCCGTTAGGGGTTAAAACGGGTTCGTGGTGAAGCGTAGATGCCGTTGAGCAGCTTGGTTGGGCGACCGACACCGTGATCGCCGGCCGGCCACCGTGCGGGCATGGCCGGGTCGCGGGAGAGAAGGAGAGAGCGAAGGAAGGGGATGACATGCGGGGGCCGCGTGTCAGCGAGAGAGGGAGAGGGAGCGCGGCGCGGGCGCGGTTGGGCTGGCCGCTGGGCCGCGTGCGCGGTGCTGGGCCGAGCGCAGGCGCGGACGTGAGCGGGCCGCTCGGTTGGGCCGAGCCAGAGTGAGCGGGGGAGTCGGCCCGATTTGATTTTTTTTGTTTTTCTTTTTCCAAAATATGAATAGTACTAATGTTTATTTATTTCATTAAAAATTTTGTAGAGCTCCAAAAATCATGAAAAATTTGGTGTAAGCTTTTTAAGGTGTAAACTACCTAGGAAAAATATTACATGCTAAATTTGATTACTTTGTGTAGTATATTTAATTAGTTCTAATAAAGATTAAATGCAACTTCCACGAATTTTAATAATTAAAATATTGATCCAAAAATTATGAAATTTATTGTAACACTGTTTTAGGTCATGTTTAATCCATAGAAAAAGTTTAAGCTTGTTTAGATGAAGTATGATCAAATATTAATTATGCCCTAATTATTTAAATATTAAATAAATGTTAAATTGATAACTTTAAGTGTTGTGTGCCCTTTTGATTGAGTGATGTCCTTAGGTCACTAATCTTTGGTGATCTTTGGCACCTTAATTTCATGTTTGAGCTCGTTAGTAACTTGCTTGGTAATAAAAGCTTGTATCGCTGGAGTTATCGCTATTAGTCAGTAGTTTTTACTGTTTTGCGACTGTACCGCGAAGGAAAGTGTACTTAAGTCGTAAGCTGTGGCATATCATCATCAAGCATCATGTTTATCATCGAGCATCATGTTGAAGCATATTATATACTCGTGTAGTTCTCGCTTTCGAAGAAGTTGGCGTTGCCGAGCAAGCCTCCGGAGAAGAGCTATCGTCGGTGGGTTCCGGGCCAGAAGTTGGAGTCCTCGAGTCTGAGTCATCGTCGCGTCAGAGCAAGGCAAGCCCCGGTGCATTTAAACCCTATCTTGAGATTTACAAATCTTTATTATTACTACAGTTTACTGCATTAAGTAATTTGGAGTTGAGTGATAACCTAATTGCTGCATTGTCATCCTTGATCATTGCGATATCAACCTTGATACCTGTTTTACTAAAAATATGTAGTATGCTTCGCTATGCTTATGAGTTAAGCTTTTTAAATGAATGTTTACTTGGCCATGACGACATACTTAATGAATTTTGAATATGAGAATGAACTTATAAGATCGGGCGGGTGGTTTGGCCACTACTAACTTGCATTGGGAGAGGAGTCCCAATGTATTGTTTTCGCCTTATCAGTTAAGGACCGTACGTTGTTGACCCTCGCGTCATGGAGTTTTTATTAGTACTAGCCATGTACCCATATCGGGTAAAGCCTTACTTCGGCTGGTCCATTACGAGAACGTCTAACCTCGCACTGGGAGTGGAGAGATGGCGAGAGTAATGTGTATCCTCAGGGCTAGAATTGGGCCGAGTTCGAGGAGTACTATGCTCTCAGGTAGCGATGGACACGTTCTGGTTTTGGGTTACTCGGGTAAGAGTTGATATATGCAAGATTCGGTTCTACATATGTCGTGTGGTTAGGAATCCCCAGCTGAGTAAATAAAGCGGTTCGAATCGTCGTTGCTCCACGAGAAAGGAGTCTTGGCCTTGCACCAACATCGTAGTTAAGAACTGGAATTGAAAGAAAGAAGAAGGAAGGTTTTGATGATAATTACTTTGATCTAGATTAGGATCACCTAGAGTTGGTTAATGAACCATTAATGGTAAAAGTAAAATATTGAAGGTAAGGACTCACTTTAGTAAGCTTTTATGCAAAAGAAAAATTGATTCTTGAATACCCGTACCTTGATTCCCTAAAGCTAACATGCCCTTGGAGTCTTTTTCTTAGTCGGGTAAGTCTTGTTGAGTGCTCTCTACTCAGGGTTTGTTGAACCCCTTGTTGCAGGTGCGGTTCATGAACAAGTCTGCTTTGAGCCTTGTTGCATGACCGTTGTGGCTGAAGAAAGTGACGACGAGTAGACTGTGTGGCCTCTGGGCAAGGCACTTCGTTTGTGTGATTGTACTAAAGTTACTACTGATACTTCTCTACTACTGGTTTGTAATAATGCTACATAAAGTTTGAGGTTTAGAAACTATGGTTTGTAAACTTATGTTATTGTAAGACTTTCGCTACTTTACTCTGATGGTATTTTGAATAAACTGTTGTAATATTGCAATACTCCTGTGATTGGATCATGTTCGGAGGAAAGCAGGCCTTTGAAGTTATGAGGAACATAAGTACGGCTATCAGAGGTCATTATGACAATGACGGGTACATATGGACCATCATAATTAGGAGGTTCTGTGACATATATTAATTTCCTCTGTGTGCCCATACGTTGCATTAATCATTTGGAAGTTGACATACATATACATACAAATCAGCGTAGTCAAGGGCTAATCATATACCTCCTCCGGCTCAGAAAATATGTAAATCTCGAGGCAAGATTAGTGTAGAGGTAAATTACACATATGCCCCTCTAAAGTGCTGGTTCAAAGAAGCACCAGTTGCATCTGGAAAGTTCCACGTAAGTTTAAAATATTCTATTCATGTGGTGTTTTCTTTTTCCGTAACATGACGCTATTTTAATTGGTGGGTCGCACTAAAAAAGCTAATCTTAACATGGATTTCATGTTTTTTTGTGACATGGTTTGAATGCTAGGATTCCATATTTTTAGGGACGAAGGGAGTACCATCACGCACGCATGGCATGAAATTAAAGACTCGCGCGCCGACGAGTGACGACGAAAGCGTGCTTCATTCAAGATTATCAACTTATACTCTACTAGTTGATAGAAGATACTATGTTTTTTTGAACATTATATATCCATGCTCATCAATAGTTCAGAACGTACTAAACATTAACATACATTGCCAATAAGTATCCCTCAACCACAAGTTTTTTTAGCCAGAGAGCGCCTCCGTCACTGTTTACTTTTTTTTGCTTAAACAAATTTAAGATATTTTCTGTACTGCTCATGCGTGGCGGCAGCGCGCCCAACCGTGCTAGTACTCATAAACACGTAGTACAAACTGTTGTGTGGATCGTCCTTCCATCGATCATTTATGTGGATATATTATACTACTGCCTCTAATCATCTCTGTAGATTTTTGTTCTGTGTGCATATGCATCAGAGTATGGTATGGGCGTGGCAGATCCAAGAGGTCACTCGCATTCATGCATATCATGGTGCCAGCACTGAGCACTGACTACTGAGTCATCGTAGTAGCTGTACGTACTGTGCTGCATGCTCCAAGTCAACTTTAGCTTGGTAGACGATGTTGCATCACAACGTCAGACTGACTGGATTTAGCGAAAAAAGCTCCGCACCGGGTACGCTATCAGCGTCTAGTATCCTCCAAGACCGGCTCCTGTCCGCCAAATTTGGCGTGATAGCGGGCGTGCGCTATCCGCGCATGGGGCCTGCCGCCCACCATCGCGAGGTGCCTCGGCGGACGGACGGGGACGCCGCGGCGGCGACGAAGAAGAGGACGGGGACACCGGTGCGGACGGACGCAGACGCACGTGGGCGATGAAGAAGAGGACGGGGACGCCGGTGCGGATGGACGCGGTGCGCTCGTCGAGGTCGTCTTCTGCCGCCGCCGCAGATGCGAGCTCCGCCACGCCTCACCTACGAGCGCCACCACGCTGGCCCTGGCTCCGGCTACCGCGCGCGCCGGAGATGGAGATGTGGCAGGGGCGCGGCCGGTGAGGGAGATGGAGATGGGGCGCGGCCGGAGATGGAGAAGGAGATGGGGCAGGGGCCACCGCGCGCGCCGGAGATGGAGATGGGGCAGGGGCGCGGCCGGTGAGGGAGATGGAGATGGGGCGCGTCCGGAGATGGAGATGGAGATGGGGCAGAGGCCACCGCGTGCGCCGGAGAGGAAGGCAAGGGCGCGGCCGGTGAGGGAGGTGGGAGCGGAGAGGGAGAGGGAGGGAGGGGCAGCGGGGCAGTGACTGGGGAGTGGAGGTGGCTGGGAGGAAGAAGGGGAGAAAGAGGAGCGGGCGGAGGAAGAGAGGAAGGAAGGGGAGAGAGAAAAAATTAAAATAATTCTGACACATGGGTCCCACAGTGGATAGAGGATGATATAGAGTATGGATGGGTGCGGGACAAAGCAGTATAGAGGAGAGAATCTTGATAACCAAGCTGAAATATTCCTTTTAGAGGATGAATATAGAGGAGAACGAGTGTGGACAGTCTTAGTCTTGCTTGCCTGACGATCGATATAATGACAAACTAGCAGTATTGAAATCTTTATTTTCCCATTGCATTTTCTTTCTCTCTGTTTTTCCTCCTCCTTTGAACAATACAGTACGTCTTAATTCCCGGCTCTTTTTCACGCTTCTATCTTCATTCATGCCACTGAACGAAACGGAATTGGAAGACGTACGTAAAGACCTAGCACAGATCGAAGCCAGATAGTTGTAAAAAAAAAGGCAGATATACATGCATAGATACAAACAGATATTTAACCCAACAAGCCGGAGGCTGAACCCGTGCGCGTTTTTCGGCCACGTCGCCCCAAATTCGCCGAGCGTGTCCACCTCAGCGCTGTCAGACTCGCGCGGCTTCTGATTGGTTCCCCCCTCGCATTGGCTTCCGCCCGTGCCTATGGCTCGCCTCTCGTCCGTCGCCGTCGGCCAAAAAAGGCCGCACCTTTCCCCGTCCTCTTCCTCGCTCGCTCCGTCCCCACGCGACGGTGGACTCTACGGCACCGCCTCCCGCGGTGCCTGCAGCCATGCCCTCCGCCTGCTAGCCCCTCCACCACATCGTGTATCTCTCCCTCTCCCTCTCTCTTGCGTGCGCAGCGCTGCTCCCTCCCTCTCCCTCTCCATCCCTACACGGACAGGGTAATGACGGCTGCACAGCCGGCTGCGGCAGCTGCGGGCGCCCTCTTCCTCCTTCCCCCTCGCGACTGGGCCCCGTCAGTAGCCGCCGGCATCGCTTGCCCCCGGTGGTGCCTCCTCCCTGTGCTCCCTGTGTGTTCATGTGCTGCAGGTGCTACAGGAAACCCTAGCAGCCTGAGCTACGGGTCGCGCCGGCCTATCTTCGACCCAACCCTTGGCGGTCGTGCCCTTCTCCAGTGTGGATGTGCTCGCCGGCCACAGCAGTGGCGACTGCCAACGCGCCGCCCTCTGGAGCCTCCTTTCCGCAACCTTCGCTGCTGCCCTGCCCTTGCCAGGGCCGCCACTGCTCCATCCCTTGCGCCCCCGACGCGATGATCTTGAGGTGTCGCTATGACATGTCGTCTCCTTGGAGTAAGGTGTGCCAGATTGTGGGTGCTTGTTGCTGGTTTATGATTCTAGATGTCCAAGAACTTTCCCTTTTGTTTTGATTCAGTTTTTGTTTTGATTTTTTCCCTGGGATCTAACGGATATGTGTTGTCTATTTTTGGCATGCCAACTAATGTGTCTTTATGTCTTTGTGATGATGCTGGCTCCTCCTCCCTTTCTCTACAAATCGCCGAACTGTTTAGTTGCTGCTTTAGCCATCTATTCGCCTTTTACAAATTGGTTGACACAGATATATTGCTTTTGCGAAAAAAAAACATTAATTTGCACGTCAGCTTCAAAGGCAAGGCATGATAGTGTTAGTGTTATATATCTTTGTTATGGCTAACAAAAATATTCAGGACCAACATAGGATTAAAATTCCTTTTGGGCAGATTCTAATTTTTTCCCTACCTGCTACTGATCATTTGTACCATAGGTAAAGAGACCTGCTTATCTTCATAACTGATTACTACTCAGGTAGGCTTGGTGATTTAGTTTTAGTTTCTCTTATTAATCCGTCGCCACATAACTTAGTATATGTCAGTTGTTTCTGAAGCTGTCATGTTATCATAGTATCAGATTTGTCTTTATATATGGGTGCTCCTCTGATAACATGTTAATACTATGACCATGTGACCCCTTCTCTGTAGGTATGATGTCCTGCAAAGTGCCCTCATGATTTTTTATGAAATGTCTACATGGATATATTGGACACGGATCTCAAACACTAATGTGTAACATCTTTTCTCTGCTTATGCTTTCGGTTTTGGTGTCAGTTTCAAAGGCACCACATATTACTGTCAGCATTATATACTTTTTATGGCTAGCAAATTATTCAGGCCCAGCATATATAGAATTAAAATTCCTTTTGGGCATACTCCATGTATTTCCCTAGCTGTTACTGATCATGTGTAGCATGGGTAAGTAGAGCTGCTTATTTTCATAACTGATCAGTGTTAGCCACCTCTGCATTCAGTTTACCATATGTTCCTTCCAATTTGACCTCTTTAGTCGTTTGTCATAAATTGTTTGCAGCAGGTTGTCCTGGGTCTTTTTTGTGTCTAACAAACATAGTTACCCGCCTAAGCAACTATCTCTGCTCTAGTAATATTGATTTTGCTTTAGTTCTCCACCGAAAATAAAAGTTTTCGCTGACTGAATAAAGATACAAATATTATTGATGGACTAATTAGCGATATTTCAGGATCCTATGTTCACCTATTGAGATGGTGGCTCTATACTGCTTGTGTGTTCAGTTTTTTTTATTTAGCTACTCTTACCGTCATTTCTAAGTGTGATGTTATTCTTTCTGAATGCAGATGCTACACATGCGTATGCAGGTGTTGGCTTTCATAATAAAGATCTTTCTTATTTTTAGATTAGATTTATATACTTTGTTTACGTTTTCACTACACATTGTTTCATATAATTCCTCATACCACATTTTAATGTACTTCTCAGCCTCCGTGTGTATAACACAGCTGCAGGTATTTTTTATGTTGGTAAGCTATTATCCTTTTCTCTCTTTTAAAATTCTGCAGACTACATTATAAATGTTCGGTTACTGCAAACTGGTTTTTCCCTGTTTTTTGTGCAGTGACGAGCTGATATTTCGTAGTGATTTTCACATCAGCATCAGCTGCTAACCGATCTGTTCATCTGCTGTTTGGGTGAGAATCTTTTTTCCCTTGCACTTTACATTTTCTTTATGCATCGCTTCCATTTAATTATGTTTTCCACGCCGACGAAAACCGGACCTCATTACAGTAGTAACCCGTTTCATTGTGATGGTGCCAACCTTGTTTTATCCATTGCAAAAACTCTATTTGTGTTGCTATGATCCTACTATTTGCTTACTTTCATAGTTCAGACATCGCTGGTGTGTTTGTATGCCCTCACCGAGTAGTTCTTTTGTCAAGCCATGCTGGAATCTGTCGGTGCTAATTTTTCCTTCTGCTGGAGAATTGACCGCCAGGTGTTTCGCGGTGGTCAGGCCAATAACCAGCCTTACTACAAGTCTTCTCGTTCTGATTAGTGAGTATGTAGGTTCATATGTTTCTTGCATTTTGTGGCATCCTATTTTGCTTATTAGGAGATTCCCGCTCTCCTGTTCTTTACTGCTACTCTTAGCCTGCTGTTCTAGGCACGTTGTTCCTACAATTGTTTGTTCCTCTATGCTGTTTCTAGAATAGTTTTGCCACTCTATCTTGATGTGGGACTGAAACTGAGCTTTGTTTCCATAGGTTACATTTATTCTGCTTAGTGTGTGCCAAAATCAGTTGTGCTGCATCTCACAATTGCCACTCAGTGGATAGCTTTGGTAATTCCTGATCAGATGAATCGGGCCAGCTTCTAACCAGTTTTCAGTTGCTTGTTTGATTCATTTGGGCCCGTTGTTTATCACTTACACCAGATTGATATATATTTAATGATGGAGGGCTGATGGGAGGAGATCAAAGTGGTTAATACACTTTTTTTTGCTTATTTGTAGGGTATCCATGCCCTTGCAAAGTGGCTAACACACTTAATGGTGTTTTATCTTTTTTTTTCATGTTCTTCCTCTCCTTTTCTATTTTAATTCTTTGCCTTTTTTGGTTTGCATGAGAAAAATGAAGAAGTCTATACGTAGAACCTATGAATACTATGTTGATTAATTCCTATCTTCAATCTGTAGTAAGAACTAATCCCTCTACATTAATACAACTCCGTTTATCTATTACCTGCCTGATCACTGTGGCTCTTAATCAACAGGTGTTCTTTAGTAAATATTTAAGCTAACAAATTATTTTTATACCCAATGCCTACTAATCAACCCACTTATCCAGACATAGGCAATAGTAAATTTGCACTGCTCAGCCTCTGATACCTGCAGAAACACAAGGATCATGGAACCATGTGAGACAGCCACATTAAAATCCGCAGGCCATCATACTACTTTTTAGTTAATATAAGTTTGTTAATTTTTACCCAAGTGTTCCTGCTTTTTTATCGTTTTATTACCCTTCTTTTAAACTTTGCCTATTAATTTTGCCTCCCACTCACAGTCCACTCAATTAACAGCACAGCTACCGGCCCATCCACAGCAGCAGCAGCAGGGTGAGATCTAGCAAAACTCTATACTCCTACACCCTCACACTGCTTGCCAATCCATTGAATGGCAACTCAAATTTTGGACCATTCATCCTTTCAATCTCATGAATCACGAAAACAAAAACAAAGTGGCATATCCATGCAGACAATTAGTAATGCTTAGTGTTGACATTGTTTTGCTGATTTTTTTCCAATTTCGTATTAGATATGCAAAGAATTAGATGAACAATAATTGGAATTATGCAGAGGTGCATTTACAAATTTCGGCGGATGTAGTTTTTGCCATTTGCATTATGCTAATTAACCTCTTGTGAATTCCATCCGCTTTTCAGATAACAGATAAGCTTTGAATATTTCTCAAGGCATATGGGCTCTTGCCTCTTGGAGCGTGCTATCCAACATGATCTTCGTAGGCTATCTCCAGAAAATAGGTGAGTTTAGGACTTTGTTTAGGGCCTTAGTCACTTTGCATCAGTAAGTACAGGACTGCAGGTACCATCTTAATTCATGTGAACAGTGTATATATGATGCTTATTACCTTGGTTGCCTCGTGTTACTGGAGGTGCCCAGTTCTTATTTAGTCCATGATGATTTTCATCTCCTTGTCTTCAAACTGTCATGGCTGAAAGTTTTCAACTTGACATGACACACACCCTTCTTGATTGATCTCTGTCACTACCTTTTTTGTAGTTTGGGGCTAAAGCAGAATCAGGTTCTATTTCCATCTTTCCAAAACAAGATGGTCGTAGAGGATTTCCCATCAGCGGAGTGGTCATCCTCAAGCGAAAGGTGTATGTGCTTCTCTTCATTAATTGCATTTACATGTTGGTCCAAATTTTGCTTCTTAGATCTGATGTATGTGCCTACCGATTTAGGCATTCAGGTGTGGAGTGCCATGTCCTTATGTAGTTTTTTTTTTGCTTTGATTTCCTATTCCTGCTGATGAACCTGAGGTCTATGATCTTAGCTGCCATTTGGAATTACGAAATGATATGCTTCTTTCAGTTGCTTTTCATGTGATGCTACCAGATTTAGTTTAACCAACTCGGTCTTCATCTATTGCAGGAGTGCATGTTGATGCTTAATGCTAGGACGTTTCTTTTCTCCTACCCTGTACTTCTGGACGTAATGGTCCTTCCATTAATTTGTGATGTTTCCTGAACCTTTATCCACCTATAGAGTGATGATAAGCTTCAACAGATATATTTGTTTATTTTATGGAAACAGAAGAACATAGGTCTACAACTTATCAATCTGAACAGGCATGGAGGTAAAATTGGCTATCAACACTTATCTTTTATGTGAGATATAGTGAGTCTGTTGATAGTATCTGCATTTTACTCAAAAGAGAGCTTATGTTGCACCACTTATTTTAGCAAGCAAGAGTTTTTTTTAGTTCTGTACAATGCTGGAACACTGATTCTAGCATTTTACTGTAAAGTTTTTCCTTATTCATGCCAGTGTCATGTCTGTACTATGCTGAAACACTGATTCTAGCATTTACTGGAAACATTTTGCTAATTCATGCCAGTCTCATTTGTTGCTAATATTTACTCTATCTGCACTGTGTAGCTTCAACTTGTGTGCACATCAATGTGGTTTAGTCATTCAGATTATTACTATATGAGCCATAAGACCTATAAAATTAGTATTAATCAATCATAACCTACAATAGTTTCTCCTCGGCGCGCAGGGGCGCGCCATTCCTACTAGTATCTTCTGTTTGGCAAGATATAAATAGATACAAGTATATATCTTGTGTTTGACGGCGCATGCATGCACGGTACAGCTATCTAGTACTGAAGGGAGTACTAGATGCATGATACATATCATGTGCAACGACTGTGCGTGGAAATGCAAGCACACAGACACAGCACCAGTCAACGGAATCGATCCATAGATTGTCTCTCCTGCCGCGCGTGTGCGGTGCGTGCACACATACTAAATGACAAGCATGCATATGCGTTGTAAATACAAACGCAAATATCGCGCGGGCGGCCGGTAGATGGATGGATCGATGACGACGGAGTGTCCTGTAATAAAACACGTTGTTGACGTCGGATCGCTCTCGCTCACAATAGCAATACAAACACAAAAGTAACAGAAGAGAATAACTGTGAGACTATTCTTTATTGCTTTCTAGATATTCATGATTACAATAGGGGATCTCCCACATATATATATCCCGAATATGTCCTAGAGTTTGGTAAGCGTCCACATAACAAACGGACTAGGATTAGGATTCCTTCTTCTCCTCTTTCTATATTCCGAAGTCCGTATGTTTTACAATACTCCCCCTTGGGCGATTACTACGATATTACGCCTCGTTAAAAACTCCATCCGAAAAACCCAGTGGGAAAAAACGGTTAATGGAGAAAAGAGTACATATATACCATTCTTGTTAATTGCACATATATTGCCTCATTAAAACCTTTATGAGAAACTTCAGAAAAACTCACAATAGGAAAAGAGTACAATAATAATCTTCAAGACTTCATTGAACATTCTTCTAAAATGGTCACTGTGTCTTCTAGACATAACAATCAGGTTTATTTAATCAAGAAGTTCTCCCCCTGATTCTTGTATTTCTCTTAGTCTTTTCATGCCAAGCCCACGTATGCACTTTTCAAAAATTGGTGGGGCTAAAACCTTTGTGAATACATCTGCAAGATTATCACAAGATTTGACACGAGTTACCATAATTTCTCCATTCTTTTGCAACTCATGCGTATAGAAAAATTTAGGCGAAATATGCTTCGTGATATTTGATTTAATATAACCCGATTGAACTTGTGCAATACAAGCTGAATTATCTTTATAGATAATAGTAGGGGTAGGCGCAATATTGATTCCACATGCATTCTGTACATGCTGATGAACACGCCTAAGCCAAATGTTTTCTTTGGCTGCTTCATATAATGCAATAATTTCAGAGTGGTTAGTGGATGTTGCTATCATAGTCTGTTTAGATGACTTCCACGAGATAGTTGTTTCACCACTAAGAAATACATATCCAGTTTGTGATAATCCGTTATGGGGATTAGACAAATATCCTGCATCCGTATACCCAATTATGCTAAGATCTTGTTTCTTCTGGAAATATAATCCAAGATCAATAGTACCTCGAAGGTACCTAAGAATTCTTTTTACACCACTCCAATGCCTTTTGGTAGGTGCCGAACTAAACCTTGCTAATAGATTAACAGCAAATGCAATATCGGGCCTAGTACCATTTGCAAGGTACATTAACACACCAATAGCACTTAAATAGGGATACCCAGATCCTAATATTTCTTCACCTTCTTCTTTGGGTCTAAAAGGATCTTTTTCTACGTCGAGGGATCTCCCCATCATGGGTGTACGTTCAGGATGTGCATTTTCATGATGGAATTTCTCTAATACCTTCTTGGTATATGCAGACTGGTGCACTAAAATCCCTTTGTGGGTATGCTCAAGCTGCAAGCCTAAACAAAATTTAGTTTTACCCAAATCTTTCATTTCAAATTCAGATTTTAGGTAACTACTCGCTTCTTCGATGTCTTTTGTAGTTCCAATGACATTTAGGTCATCTACGTAGACTGATACTATACAGAAACCTTTCTCAGATTTTCGTATAAATACACAGAGACAATCTTCATTCTTCAGGAATCCCTTCTCTTCAAGAAAATCACTAAGACGATTATACCACATTCTTCCAGATTGTTTTAAGCCATAAAGTGATCGTTGCAATTTTACGCTATACATGTTACGCTTTTCTGGTTTAGGGACGGTAATACCTTCAGGGACTTTCATATAAATTTCAGCATCTAATGACCCATATAAATATGCAGTCACGACATCCATTAATTTCATCTGCAAGTTCATACTTGCTGCCATTGATATCAAATACCGGAATGTGATTTCATCCATTACAGGAGAATAAGTCTCATCGAAATCGATGCCGGGTCTCTGCGTGAACCCTTGTGCTACTAGTCTCGCTTTATATCTTACCACCTCATTATTTTCGTTCCTCTTCCGAACGAAAACCCATTTGTGTCCTACCAGGAATATACCTTCAGGGATTAGGCCTACAGAACCAAATACTTTTCTTTTATTTAGCGAGAGTAATTCAGTTGCGATTGCTTCTTTCCACTTAGGCCAATCAGAACGCTTCTTGCATTCTATCAATGTTTTTGGCTCGGGATCTAGATCAATTTTCGCAATCTTCTCAGCAAAATATATGTCGACATTAGTAGTCTTTCTATCATATACTTCTCCTGTTTCAACATAATTTGTTGAATTTTCTATTATTTTTTCACATTCATCCTGATTAACCGGTATATTTAAATCAGGAATTTCCGGTCTCCCATCGTGAGTTTTTTCAATGTGCACAGTCTCACTAGGTTGTTCATCTTCAAGATGCGTCACTACGGGTGTACCTTCACTTTTATTCTTATTTTCTTTCTGCCCAGTCTTAAGCTTCTTAGGACGTCTCCATGTAGCTGTGGACTGAGTAGATGCACCTTTTTCTTTATTAGTATTTCTACTTTGTCTCCCCCTCTTGAGGGTACAAGGAGTCAATGTAGATTTTACTTGGAATTCCAATTCATCCACTTCATATGGTATTTCTATTCTTTCAGGTGCATTTACTGCAGGTATGTGAGATTTCATAATCCCTTTAGTATTAGTGAAGGCTTCAGGCAGCTCGTTTGCAATTCTTTGTAAATCTATTATATTCTGAACTTCAAGTTCATTTTCTTTAGTGCGAGGATCCATTCCAAGGACCCCAGTGCTTTCCCATGTAATTTCTCGGCATTCGTCCCTAGCGAGGTACTTTCCTCCCCCTAATGTCGGGAAATGATCTTCATTAAAAATACTATCAGCGAACCGAGCCGTATGCAAATCTCCAGTTAATGGCTCTAAATATTTTATTATTGATGGGTTTTCAAATCCTACATAGATTCCCAAACTACGCTGAGGCCCCATCGTTGTTCGCTGAGGTGGTGGTATAGGAATGTATACAGCACATCCAAATTTACGCAGATGGGAGATATTTGGTTTTATTTTTTGCACTAATTGTATCGGTGATACATCATGATATGCAGATGGTCTAAGTTGAATTAATGCTGCTGCATGCAACACAGCATGCCCCCAACAAGTGGATGGTAGCTGACTATTTTGTATCAACGGTCTTGCAATCAACTTGATCCTCTTAATTAATGATTCTGCTAGACCATTTTGTGTATGCACGTGTGGCACAGAGTGCTCAACTTTAATTCCCAGAGCCATGCAATAATCATTAAATACCTTCGAGGTAAATTCTCCAGCATTATCCATTCTGATGGATTTAATTCTTGAGTCTGGAAAATTGGCTCGTAATTGAATTATTTGGGACATTAATCGTGCAAAAGCATGATTTCTAGTAGAGAGAAGGCATACATGGCTCCACTTCGTGGAAGCATCAATTAACACCATAAAGTACCGAAATGGCCCTGACAGGGGACTAATCGGACCACAAATATCACCCAGAATCCTTTCCAGGAATGATGGTGATTCATCTCTCACTTTTAAAATAGAGGGTCGAGCTATTAATTTCCCTTTGGCGCATGCAATGCACACAAAATCTTCATGATTAGGGAAATCATTTTTCTTTAAATTATGACCATTTGAATTATTAGTAATTCTTTTTATCATACTTAGACCAGGATGTCCCAAACGATCATGCCATATTCTGTATGACTCATTATTTCTTAGGATCGTTTGCATTGTAACATGTTTTTGAGTTGGCTTAATATATGTGTAGTACAATGCTTGGCGCATGGAAGGAAAAATTTCGACAATCTTCTTGTTGTCTTCCATTGACTTAGTCATGATTAAGCGTTCTTCGCCTTCATCATCATTTGTTTCTAAATGAAAATTATTTGCACGTATATCCTTAAATGAAAGCAACGTTCTAGTTGATTCTGGATAAAGTAATGCTTCTTGGATTACTAGTTCCGTTCCATTAGGGAGAATTATAGTGGCTCTTCCAACGCCAACTATATGTGTATCACTTCCGGTGATAGTAGTAATATTTTCATCATTCTTTCTAATAGTCTGAAAATATTGTGTGTCCCTAAGGATTGTATCGATTGTGCAACTATCAATTAAACATAATTCCTCTTCCATAGCCATTTGTACTCCACGAGTTCTATAATAAAGCAATTTAATTTATTCAGCAAGCAACTAAAATAAGCTTTAAAATAAAACAATAATATAACTAAGAATTTATTTAACTGAAAATCATCTACAAGACTCTTATTACATATTTAGGCTCTACATGAGCCGACTCTAAACCACATATTCATGCAAGAATTAAAATACTTAATGTATACTATTATTTATTACTATACTACTGGATAGCTAAATAAGAGCTCAAATTGAGTCTCCGTGCACATCTTCCTCTTCTTCTTCTTGAATATCATCAGTTTCCATGTCTGTACGCATGCCTTCAAGGTTTTTCATAATAACGTCCCAACTGTCATTGGATGTGACGGCTGCTGGCACATTTTCAGTCTTCTTTGGAGCTTCAGTCTCTTCTTTTTCTCCAGGTTCAGAAGATTCTTGCTCCTTGGACTTGGAACATTCTCCAATTTCTAGCTTCTTGGTAGAGATAAAATGAGCTTCATGCTGATTATTCTTGAGCTGAGCCTTCAATTCTTGATAGAGTTTCACTATATGCTTAGGAGTGCGACAAATTCTAGACCAATGGCCTTTCATCCCACACCTATAACATTCTTGGTCCTGTTTGCCATATTCTCCTCCTGGTGGAATCTTCTTTGATTTCCACTGTTCCTTCTTCTTGAAGTTTTGAACCTTCTGGTTCTTTCCCTTCCATGGTGCCTTCTGGGGCCCCTTCCCTTTTCCTTCATTCTTCTGAGATGAGGAAACAGCATGTGCTTCAGGCTTACTTAAGCTGCCAGTAGGACGAGTTAGATGGTTCTGCATCAACTCTTCATCTTCACCTTGGTCTTGCTGTAAAGCATTACTAAGGTCAATGTACTTCTTGTACTTTTCTTTCTTATACTGACGACTTAAGTAGGTGAGTTTAGGGTGGAACGTTGAGAGGGTTTTCTCTGTGAGGTCTGATTCAGTCAGAGTAGTGCCACATAGCTTCATGCGTGTGACAATCCCCATAGAGCTTGGCATTGTAATCCTCAACAGTCTTAGTCTTGGTAGCGAAGATTCTGCCATTCACGTTTCACCCGAGGGAGAAGTACAGTCTCCATCTTTTCAAAACGTTCATGTAACGCATTCCACAAGACCTGAGGATCACGTTCAGTCATATACTCATTCTTCAATGATGAGCTTATGTGATGCCTCAGAAAGTGTAAAGCTTGCGCCCTTTCAGCATTTGTTGCTTTCTTGTTATTGTTGGGTTTGATAGCATGCAAGAGATTCTTCCCATCCAAGACAATCTCAGCATCTAAGGACTAAGAGAGATAGTTGCTGCCATTCGGGGCAGCTCAGTGATCTCTCTCTTCATAAGGTCAGACATGTCTATATGATAAAAATAATGTGCATATAAGTATACTGCTAGTAAACATGTAGTATACAAAAGTAACGTGGATGGAAAAATTCTTAATAATATAATTTATAGCATCTTCAGGAATTAACTTTCGATATAATTTTCAGAATTATTTACCAATTAAAAAAATGGAATATGAGTCTCGTAGGGGGATTTCAAAAACAGAGAACTCATATTTAAATTACTGTAATAATTCAAAACAGTAATAAATTAATGCAAATTATAATTTTCAGAGATTGTAAAATGTAATATTCATATTCTTTACTCAAAAAAAAATCTCCGTGCAATCTTTCTACAGGAAAGAGCACTAGCAGTACTACTTGGCTTAGAAGATCCTTCCAGGCGAGCTATCCGTCCAGACTGAGAACTCTACTATCCCTCTTTCTCTACTTGTTCTCGCTCCGTTCAGCAACGGCGACGCATCTTCTAGCAGTGCAGGCAAGCGGTGAGCCGCGGTGTTCGTGCAAGTACAAAATACTCAGCATGCGGGCGAGCAGGATCTTGCGTGCGGCCCTGTTGTAGCTCGCATGCGGGCGAGCAATAGCTGGAAGATGAGCCGCATGCGGGCGGCGTCGTCCGGCAGCGGTAGGCGGCGGCGTGCGTGCAAGCGGCCGGGATGTGGCGAAGCAGCTAGGCGGCCAGGCGATGTGCGACTTGCGAGCAGGCGCTTCACGGTGAAATTCTAAAGTGGTGAGCAGGGATGCTATTTCTCGTAGATCTAGATCTGAGTCATCTTCCTGCTTCTCAGATTGGGGTTCGTTTGATTTCAATCAATCAGTCTGCGTGCTGATTTGTGATCATCAGACTACGTGCTGGCGATATGTTCCCTATTAATCCTTTCGATTCTGGTGGATTTTCTTCTTTTCTAGATCTAAATATTGATGGATCTGGCCTTCAAGACTAGTACTGAGACTACGATTTTTCCTTATTTAGTAGATTAGAATGCATGTAATCTAATCTACTAAAGAAATTCTTTTGTACCTTCGGTTCTTGGGTTCTTGAGTTCTAGAAGTGAAGGCTGTCGCGTAGGACAGTTCGGCTAGGCCGTGGGGACCTGCCGGCGTGAGGATGAGTCGATGCAGATCGGGTTCGTCAACAACGTCGGTGTTCTCGGCGTCGTCGAAGTGGACGCCGATGCACGGCCTGTATAGACGTACGGCTGAGTAGATGTACGGTGGCAGACTTGATGGCGTCGACTCCGTGAACGTCGATGCAGAGCGGTCGTGCTGATAACGTGTAAGACGAGCCGCACCGGATACTGTAAAACGGTACTGTAAAGATTTAGAGTATGGATATAGAGTAAAAACTGCTGCACTGGATACTCTAAAACGATACTCTATCTTTTCTCTCACTCTATATTTAGAGTAGTACTGTGCTTACTCTATACTCTATAGTGGCGGGCCCCACTGGCTAAACAAAGGAAAAAATGCTATAACTCACAAACCAAAAATCCAAATTAAATTTCGATTGCACCATTAAATTTGTCTCAATAAATCCTTCAAAACTAGATCACACATGGATATATTTAGATAAAGTAACAAGTGGGTCCCACAGTGGATAGAGTGGATAGAGGATGATATAGAGGATGGATGGGTGCGGGAGAATTGAGTATAGAGGAGAGAATCTTGCTGACTAGGACGTATAGAGGATGAATATAGAGGTCCATGAGTGCGGGTAGTCTAATAAAACACGTTGTTGACGTCGGATCGCTCTCGCTCACAATAGCAATACAAACACAAAAGTAACAGAAGAGAATAACTGTGAGACTATTCTTTATTGCTTTCTAGATATTCATGATTATAATAGGGGATCTCCCACATATATACTCCCTCAGTCCCAAATTTTTTGCAATTGTAGGACTTGAAGAGCAAATTAAGGTGGGTGTAAAATGACTCTGCTACCCTTATAAAGGAACCTGATGCACTGACAGTTCTGGTTTCAAATCATTACCAGTACCAGCACAAGCACACACCGTGGCCAGGTGGAGGCTTTGTGCCTGTGCGGCTGATTTTTTTTTTGTTTTTTTAATGGTGGGAAGAGCATTCGAGAGACATGGCCAGCGGTACAGGGTGCTGTGTGTGGATCCCACGTGATATGATAGCCTACCATGAGTCCATGACAGAACGTATAAGTATGCAATTTTTTTGAAAAGTTTGAACTCTACGATCGCAAAATTTACGGGACGGAGGGAGTATATCCCGAATATGTCCTAGAGTTTGGTAAGCGTCCACATAACAAACGGAGTAGGATTATGATTCCTTCTTCTCCTCTTTCTATATTCCGAAGTCCGTATGTTTTACAACATGTCCATGCCTCTGCATGTATCCTGTCATTCTCTGGCGGTGGGTGCATGCTGCCGCTTGCATATGATGAGCCTGTTTAGTTCCTCTCCCAATCCAAAAAAGTTTGCACAGTACCCGTCACATCGAATCTTTGGACGCATGCATGAAACATTAAATGTAGGTAAAAAAATAACTAATTGCACAGTTTGTCTATAAATGTCGGAACAAATCTTTTGAGCCTAGTTAGTCCATAATTAAATAAATTTTATCAAATAAAACGAAAAGTGCTACAGTAGCCGAACCTAAACTTTTTCACCAACTAAACAACCCCGATATGCCTTTGCTTTGCATTGCCTTGCCCTGCCGGCCGGCCTACTGACCAACCACCCTCCGTGACGCTCGCTTCTTTACTCACGCCCGCCCGCCTCGATCGGCTTCTCATACGATCGATCCCCTTCTTCCGCAATGCATGTCAGTTATTTGGAAACCGGACTATCTATCCTTGAATCGAATGCCAGTTATTTGGAAACCGGACTATCTATCCTTGAATCGAAGAAAGTGATGAATTTGCTTTCTTTGACAGTTCTGATGGTACTTTCTTTTTGCAGACGATTACATATACATATGCACACTTAGGCTCTGTTTGGATCTACAGAACTAATAACTTGTTGACTAATTTTTAGTCTCTAAGTATCAAACAGGTTGATTAATTGTTAGTTAGTAGTCCACTTATAGAAACTAAGAGCATCTCCAAAAGACTCTTCACATCTTTCCTAAATGCTAGGAATAGAGATTTTGATGAAAAACTACCCTTCAAACAACTTCTCTAAATTGTTATCTAAATATACCAATCTTCTATTCCGGATTTTTCACTAGCCAAATATAGAAGACGATAATTGCTCTCTAGAGTGCGCATGAGATATAGAAAAACTGTTGGAAAGTGAAAAGATATAGAAAACGATTTTTATACAAATGACTCTTCAAATGATGATTCAGAGAGTGAGATTTAGAAAGGCTTTTTGGAGATGCTCTAATAGGACTAGTTGTTAGTCTTAGTCCATCCAAACAGGTTCTGAGAGACCAAGTTGGTGAGCCAATAATTCTTGAGATTGATGAAGTCATCCATATGTCTCGTAGTTAGCAGGCATGTACATTGGCTGCTGCTGCTGAAAGAATAGGACCAGCGCTGTTAATCATGAAATAAATATAAAAAAAATACAAACATCCATATGATAGATCATGAAATGAATATAGAAAAACTACGATCACCCGTAACAGCTCGAGGATTTCCAGGCGGATAACTGTAGCACGTACAAAGTAAAAATCAGATCAGGCGATTTCGATTTCTGGATTGGGCATTGCTATCTGTGAGTTTGTGGAGGCGTACTATAATCTAGATAGGTCGATGCGTATGTCCTACTAATTCTGTGATTTTGACGCAATCATCAGTCAACAGGTGCTGTTACTGCTATTCACCTGTTGATCGAGCTGAGAATACCCGCAGTGGGTACTTTAAAGGGATATTCTAAAGCTTTAAAGTATGATACTCTAAAGCTTTAAAGTATGAATATAGAGTAAAAACTGTTTCACTAGGTATTCTAAAACGATACTCTATCCTTTCTCTCACTCTATATTTAGAGTGGTACAGTGCTTACTCCAGTGGCGGGCCCTACTAGCTAAACAAAGGAAAAAATACTATAACTCACAAACAAAAAATCCAAATTAAATTTCGATTGCACCATTAAATTCGTCTCAATAAATCCTTCAAAACTAGATCACACATGGATATATTTAGATAAAGTGACAAGTGGGTCCCACAGTGGATAGAGGATGATATAAAGGATGGATGGGTACGAGAGAATTGAGCATAGAGGAGAAAATCTCGCTGACTAGGACGTATAGATGATGAATATAGAGGTCCATGAGTGCAGGTAGCCTGAGCGCCGGACACACACTAGTTACTGGCTAACATTTTTTTTGACATACTGTACTGGCTAACAAATTAATAACGACGGCAACCCCCAGCTAGACACACGTCCTCGCTGTGTTCAATATTATTCGTCGTTTTCGGTTTTCATGCTATGACTTGATTTATAAAAAATACGTGTAATATTTATACCTCTAAATAAATTTATTAAAAAACTAGATTTGAAGATCTTTCCAACCAATTATGTACCATAAATATTAATATTTTTTAATAAATTTTGCTAGATATTTGTTGACTGTTTTTTGTTGTTATTTATCTGTTAGATTCTGGGCCGTTGATTTGTTCGGAGATTCGTGCGGCTGTTTGGGTCCGCTGAAGGGTCCGCGAAATAGAACCATTGAAGCCTAACCTTATCTTTTCATCTGGCACGGTATTCCCCCAATCCCCTCCGCTTCCACGCCACGCATGGTGGTGCAGGCGCCGCTGTCGCCTCGCTTTGTGCTGCGCCAAGCAGTCTGTCGGGCGGAGCTTTCAGGGGGCTGCCGCGTTGTGCTACGGCGAGCTGTTGTTGGGTGCCCTCCACGCGCTGCACTCCCCCTGTACCTCGGCGAGCGGTGGTTGGAGCGGGAGCGGGATCCTCGGTGCCAACGGCCATTGAGGAGTACCTTGGTGCTGTTGATTTTGGTAAGTGTATTTTGTTCTTCGCATGGTTGTTCGTTGATTTTGATTTTCTTTTGAGGAGCTGGTGGGCGAGGGCAGGGCGCCAGGTGAGGGTGGGCGACGCTGTGGGCAGAGCTGGATGCGCTAACGAGGGGCGACAGTGCAGTGCGGGGGCGGGGGCACCGGCGTTGCCAGTCGACTACGGGGCGGGGGCAGCGACGCGACGGCAAGCCGTCTCGCTCTGTCTGTCATCTATCAATTGCGACCGAGGACAGGGATGGGACGCGCCTGGGCACTGGCGCTGGGGTCATGGGCAACCGACCTCCTCTTGTTTGTACTACGGAGTACTAGTAGTTGTTTAACAATGTGTAGCTGTCTACTCGTCTTCAGATGTAAAGATTTGAGTGGCAAGTGTAGCCTAGCCCAATACCTGCAGGATGTGTCGGGTTTCAGAGTTTCAGCAGAGCGTCTATCATAACGAATCGCAATTGTATCAGCCATATCGTTTTTCTATTTCCTCCATTCCGACGATAAGATTGTGGATAAAAATTCAGTTCTTGTATGCACAATGTAAATGGTCCCCATGCAGTTTTTTAAAATGGCACAGACCTTTTTTTTTTCCATTCTCTTGCCGTATGGATGCTGGCCAGCACCTGGTTTATAGGATGCCTCTCAACCCGAAGAGGCTGTTATTTGAGAACTCACATTGCACTTTTTGTTTGTGTCTATTCAGCCCTCCCGCATTTTTTGTTTCTATCTAAATGCAGTAGAGGACCTGTTACAGACTTATATTTTGTATTCTGTTCTACCAAAAGCGAATATATTAGGGACATAATAAACTGTCTGCAATTATTGCTTCCATCTTGAGATTGTTCCATATGCGATGGCTCTGTCTTTTATTTTTTTATTCTATTATATGCTATTTAAGAGTAAGGCCTAGTGGATGATATATAAAATATTTATGAGCAGGCTAGTTTTGTTGCAAATAACTAAGGTTTTGTGAAATGTTGTATGCACATGGCATGCGATGAACTACTATGTACAATTAAGGTTCAAGGTTTATAACTTCTTTCTATCTGATTCCCTTTCCTTGGTGCAGCACAATTTCATTCTGAGGTGGGGAGCTTTCAAGACTGTGTATGCCCTATGCTCCTCAGCATCCTCTTTATCCACTTTATATTTCCTCGTAAAATTCATTCTTTATGTGTTCATTTGGTATCACTTGTCCAATCAGAAATATGTCGATATTAACCTGTTAACTAGATTGACTATGCACTACATGTTAGAAACTCTATTTGTTCTAATGAAACCCGACAATATCTTTAGAACCTGCTCCTGCCGTGCTTATGGTTGTATAGTTGCTGCCATTGTGTATATCTTCTATCAGCTGATTTCTTAGGGAATAAAATTATTCGCACTTAGGTAACATTCTTTGGCTATGGCATCAATTCTTCATAGTGGTGCTGAGTGCTTACAAAAGAGAACATATTTTTTGTTGTAAATTTCAGAGCAAACCTTTTTGATTTACTGTTTTGGTTTTGATGAACACAATTGATTCCTTGAACTACCACTATTTGTCAATAGAAATTGATTGTCAACATGTATACGGTGTTTGTTATTGGTTCAGTATGGGGCATGCTGATTCTGCCTCACAATTTTTTAATGCGCAGAATTGAAAATATTCTTCCAATTATAGCTTTCCATTTGATGCCATTGGCCAGGTTTTTTATGAATGAAAGAATGCAGTGGAGCAGAAATGACAAAGGTGAACTGCTACTAGGAGCAAAAGTTGGTTTTCATATCTACTGTAGTCAGTAGTTAGTTTATATGTAATCGTTTCAGCGGAGTGACATTGCAATTTTATCTTATCTCTTCTGGTATTCAAAGCCCTCATTTCTCTTTTACCTGCAACTTGGCAACCTATTCTAGTTCTTCACTAGCTTACTTGAATTGAAGGTTATGTTCTTAAATAAATGTGTGGCGCACCCTTGATGTTCGTTTTCTTCATGATTTATGTGCCCTTCCACTGGTGTATTGGTAGGCCCGGGACAAAATTAGTAAATAAAATTCAGATTACCTCTGATGAATGACACCACTTTCCATTGTTTTGATGCTTAAGCACCTTTTCTTTCTGGTTTGTTAAAAGAAATACTTTCATGAAATAGTTTTGGATACTTGAATTCTTCCTAATAGTCTTTTTCTGAATACTATGTTTCTAAATGTCACATTTGAAGAATTTTATGAACTGACAATCTTATTAGCTAATAAAAAAATAACACAGAGAGATCACAATTGAAAAGGAGACATTACCAGATTGGTGTGCAAAGATTGATTCTGTCTGCCTGTCACTCTAGTTAGGTTTTATGCATATGATAGACTAATAGTTTTCATAGGAACCTTTTATTAATCGGTTTCGTGTAGATAGATTCCTGCATTATAGTTAGGTTGCATGCAGATAGGTTCCTGCAGGCCTTTTGTTAATCAAAGCATTTCCAGTTAGCTTTTCCACTAGTTCGTTAGAGGTTCATTAGTATTTAATATATTTGTGTACTTCAGGCCTGCATGAAGGCTATTTGTGTGTTGGAAGCCATTGCAAGGGAACACAACTGATGCTTTTTCTATCATCGCTTTGTGTTTCATTTGAGAACACAGCTTCAAAGAGAAGGCCTCAAAGGTGAGCGTCTTTCCAGACTATACTAGTATTTCCAAATTTTTCCAGATTCGGCTTCTTATTATCATTTTAAATTATGTGTTGTTGGTTTATCCTAGTATGTCGTTTTAATTTTTTCCAGATTCGTCTTCAGTTTTGGAGTGTGACAACTAATTAATGTGGGGTCACCCTCGTTAGCTAAAGGACTAAAATACCATGTTACAATGTTTCAAAAATCATCACAAAAATCATGTATTTAGTACACCTAAAGTTAAATGTAGCCACAACAATTCAGATTGAAATTCATCTTTGATGCTAAGATTAAAAAAGCAGAAGTGTTGCTGTCAGCACATGATAAACAGTGCCAAGTTGATTGCTTTTCTATTTTTCTTACTTGGCATCTAGGATGGATTTCAAACTGAGTTGTTTTGGCTACAATTTATGTGTACTACATACATGATTTTTGTGATGGTTTATTGGTTTTTGAAACATTGCAGCATAGTATTTTAGTCAACAAGGGCACCAGGCCCCCTGGGCACCAAATCTGCACTCAGGCCAAGTCACCATTACGACAGAATTTATATATGCTCTCGAACTCCTCGCTCCCTGTATGTGACTGACTTGAGGTGTTGCGTGCAGTTACTAGCATCATGAGGGCAGATGAGATTACGAGCCACAACAATTTCTAGAAGGTTTGTTGGTTCTGGTGGTGTGCAGGCAAGTTTTATTCTAGCTGTTTTTACTTTGATGATCACAAATCCTTTTCTGCTTAGTTTGTATCACATGTTTCTCTCTCATTATGTTCATTTTAGAAATAATTATAGATTACGCGTGCTTTAGGAGCTAATAGATAGCTTTGATCAAATTACAGCTACAGTCTGGCACGCTTAGTCTTATTTAAGATCACTGAGGTACTTGACGACACTTATTAGATTATTTTACCATTACTACATACATGGATTTATTTCACTTGAGAACATAGTATCATAGAATAAAATGTTGCCAGCTTGCTGTAGTTATTGTTTCTGTTTTGGAGCCTTACTGCTGTTCAAAAAAAGCAACAATGATCTAATGATCCAGTATATGGGATGTATATTTGATTATTTTAGTCAACGAGGGCACCACAACAATGTAGTTATTATTTCTGTTTCGGAATATAAACTGATTTTGTCGACATTTCCCCAGTTTATATTTCATTTGAGACGACCTCAGTTTGTTCAGGTAAGCCAGTTTGGGTCAGCCAATTCTGTTGAATCTCTACAACAAAAAAGCTCCAATTGTTATCGTCACCGCACCGCTAATCGGACCGCTCCTCACCCTCAACCCTCGCGCTGTCTCCCCCGCGAGAAGAAACCGCCCCCGCTTCCCCACGCCTCCCACGTCGACACCGCCGCCAGCCTCTGCCCCATCGCTCACGCCGCGCCCACTCCCACGCCCCGCTCCCTGCTCCCTCCAATCCCCTCGATCCGGTGCTCCTGGTCGCCGTCACGCCGCCGCCGTGGAGAGCGCCTCACCCCGCGCTCACCCAGCCGCCGCGCCCGCACGAGTAAAAACAATCGTTCACCCGGCAGACAAATCTCACCCCGATGAAAAGTTACCAGTCGGACGCCACAACGCCGGAGTGGGGTGGGAGCCGGTGCGGAAGGTGTGGCTAGGGCTCCAGAGCTCCAGTCGGGCCGAGAAGGTGACGCAGCAGCACTTTGCGCTCACGCTCACGCAGATGAGGGACTGAGGGAGGGCCTCCGGCCAGGACGGTGGCCGTCTACGCTGCAGCGAGCTTGGCGGCGGCGGGTTAGCCTGCGTGTCGGTAGCGCACGGCACGGGAAGGCTGGGCGGGCCGGCGGCGGCGCTTGCTGCGCTCGCGCTCATGAAGAGGGCGCCGGGGAGGGGCAGGGTGGCCGCGCGGCAAAGCAGGTAGCGGCCGCGGCTGCTGCCCTCTGCATCGATGTTGCATGTAGGGGCAGGCGGGGGCGTGGGGCACAAGCGCATGGGTGTGGGGCCATGGCCCGAGGCGGCGGCGTGACCAAGGGGCGGCAGCGGGGCTGGGTGCCACAGGATCCGCGACCGGCGCACGAAAACTGGAGAAGACGAAGAAGGTCGACCGGCAATGGAGATGCTCGTCGGAGACGAAGCCACCACGGTTGGCTTCTGTGGGCTCCTGCTGCCTGCTTCGGGACTTCTCTGGGACACGCTGTACGTGGCCAACGTCAATGACTCCTGCGCTGTGCTCAGCCATCGAGTGGTCGGCGGCGATGTGGCCGTCGCCGAGTGGTTGTCCACTGAGCACAACGCAATGTCCGAGGAGGTGCGGCGGGAGCTCGCCACGCTCAACCCCGTCCGAGGACGGTGAAGGGGGTAATTCAGGTGGGAATACAATCAGTTAGCCATCTCAATTGATTGATTTGGTGCGCCTGTCGTGGAATTTGGGGGAAATGTCTCTGCTTGTTTATTAAAAACTGCATCTTTCTTTGGTTGCTTCTTGGTGTGTCTGCCTTAGAATTTGGAGTAGTTTGTTTGCGAGTAAACATATTACGTGTGTGGTGGCATTGTAAGTTTGCTCGCATCTAAATTTCAGAAACTAAATGCTCATTTCAGTCGGTTCTTTAACACTTAGTGGAAATTTCACCTGCTGTTTCCACTTTGCAGGGCTGCCAAAGCGGCAAGAGATCTCTGATGTCGTCGACTGAACTGTGCTCTATTGTAAGCTAGCATGGCCATCTTGATTATCTCCTCACAAGCAGGTACCCTTGTGGTGTTCAGGATGGCTTCCGCAGCCGGCGGTACTGGCTACTCTCGTGGTGTTCACGACGTCTTCCACAGTCGGCAGTACTGGTACCTGCAGCTCTCTCTTCTTTCTACTTATGACCAAAGTGAGTTCAAATTGAACCGTTTGTTGTTCATTAGCCTAATAGAGTGCTCGAATATCATCAATTGCATAAAGGATAGGCAGGAAGGACCCTGAGACGGACATATCAATATTTGAATTAGCAAGTTCATGAAATAGCTATCATGGCTGCATACTAACTTGAGATCAAGTTATTCTGTCAAGCCTCAAAATGCAGAATTTCAGAGGCTTAAAAAGGTAAGGTAACAAATAGAATTCAGGTGTATTGAGAAAATATGCTACGATTGCTCCCTAAAGCTGCAGGTCCCATAAACGTATAGAGATTAAATTCTTATGAACAGGTCCTTCTAATTTTAGCTCACACATGATACCGGGATCTGTCACTGTTAGGGATTTGGATTCAATTGATTTGGGGCTAACCCTAGAAGGGTAGCTATATAGGTACCATACATGGGCCACATGGGCCTTAGCCTCATGGGCCTAATACACATACTCCAACACCCCCCGCAGTCTGAACTACCAGCGCAGCGGAGTTCGAGGCTGAACAAGAAAGAACACACACAACTCCCCACTGACGCAACTAGCCATCGGTGATGTTGAGGCTGGAGCGAAACTCGGCGAAGGTCGAGGACGGAAGGCCTTTGGTGAAGATGTCCGCGAACTGGGAGGTAGTCGGAACATGAAGGACCCGCACCTCGCCCAAGGCTACCTGATCACAGACAAAGTGGAGGTCGATCTCCACATGCTTTTTCCGCTGGTGCTGGATGGAGTTGGTGGAGAGGTAGACCGCACTGACATTGTCGCAGTAGATCAGTGTGCTCCGGGAGGGCGGAGTGTGCAGCTCAGCCAGAAGCTGCCGGAGCCAGGAGGCCTCAGCCACGCCGTTAGCGACAGCGCGGTACTCCGCCTCGGCACTGGAACGGGAGACCACCGGCTGGCGCTTGAACGACCAGGACACCAGGTTGCCGCCCAGGAAGACGGCATATCCGGAGGTGGAGCGGCGAGTGTCCGGGCACCCTGCCCAGTCAGCGTCGGTGTAAACGACGAGGTCGGTGGAGGAGGCCCGGTGGAGAAGGCCGTAGTCGATCGTGCCCCGGAGGTAGCGGAGGAGGCGCTTGAGAGCCGTGAGGTGAGGCTCCCGGGGATCATGCATATGAAGGCAGACCTGCTGGACTGCATAGGTGATGTCCGGTCGGGTGAAGGTGAGGTACTGTACTGAAGGACCCCGGCGAGACTCCTGTAGGTAGTGGGATCAGACACTGGGGTCCCTCAACCTCGGACAGCTTGCCCTGAGTATCGACCGGAGTGGGGCAGGGATTGCAGTCAGTCATCCCAGCCTGCTCCAGGATATCCTGAGTATACTGCCGCTGGTGGAGAAGTAACCCGACAGGACGGTGCTCAACAGTGACCCCGAGGAAATAGTGGAGCTCACCCAGATCCTTCATAGTAAACTCCTGCTGGAGAGCGGCAATGATCCGGTAGAGAAGTGGCTCACTGGAGGCTGTGAGGACAATGTCATCAACATAGAGCAGCAAGTTCGTAGTGTCAGCCCCATGGTGGTAGACGAACAGTGATGTATCAGACTTGGCCTCCACGAACCCCAGTGTCAGCAAGAAAGCAACAAACCGGTGGTTCCATGCCCGGAGTGCCTGCTTGAGGCCGTAGAGAGACCTGTTGAGCCGGCAGACCATGTTAGGACGGGTGGAATCAACGAACCCCGTCGGCTGACTGCAGTACACTGTCTCAGTGTGAAGGTCGTGCAGGAAGGCATTCTTGATGTCCAGCTGATGGACAGGCCATGACCGAGCAAGTGCTAGCGAGAGCACGGTACGGACGGTGGCCGGCTTGACCACCGGGTTGAAAGTCTCATCGTAGTCGACTCCCGGGCGCTGAGTGAAACCCCGGAGGACCCATCGAGCCTTATAGCGCTCGAGAGTGCCATCAGCCCGACGCTTGTGGGTCCAGATCCACTTGCCGGTGACGACGTTGGAGCTTGGCGGGCGGGGCACCAACTCCCATGTCTGGTTGGCGAGTAGTGCGGCGTACTCCTCTTCCATCGCGCGGCACCAGTGAGGATCCAATAGGGCGTCGCGAACGGAAGAGGGTACCGGGGAGACCACCGCGTCGCCGGTCGAAGCCGCAAGGGCACGAGGCGGCAGTGTGCCAGCCGCGTGCCGTGTCACCATCGGGTGAACATGCCGCGGGTGTCGGTGGAGAAGCGGCGGGTGGTAGACCGGCGGTGCACCACGAGTCGGCGGGGACTACGGCGGTGGTGTTGGTGTCCCCGACAGAGAAGGGACCGTGAGTGGCGGCGGCCGCGGCCTGCGCTGGTACACCCGTACCGGCGCGGCGAACCTCGACGGAGGTGCCGGGGCAGGATCCGGCGACGGCGACCGGCACGGCCCCCCCGGGGCAGAAGCAGGGGACGAAGGCCTCGGGTCTGCGCCAACCGGAGAGGGCAGGGCCGCGCCAGAGGACGACGGGCCCGGACCCACCGGGGAGCCGGGACAGGAGCCCGACAAGGAGGTCGGCGAAGCGGTACCTGCAAGAGACCACGGAAAAGGTGGCTGGACCACCGTGTCAGTGGGAAAAAGGGAGGGAGGGTCAGGAACCGGAGGGGTGGTGGTGCTGGAGAAGGGAAAGACGGACTCATCGAACACCACATGGCGAGAGATGAGGACCCGTCGGGAGGTAAGGTCAAAGCACCGGTACCCCTTGTGATCCGAGGAGTATCCGAGGAAGACACACAGAGTGAAGCGGGGGTCCAGCTTATGGGAGGAAGTGGCAGCGGTGTTGGGGTAACACGCACACCCAAACACGCGGAGGTGATCGTACCGAGGAGGGGTACCGAATAGGGCGTGGTGTGGCGTGGGAGCGGGACAGGCAGCAGAAGGAAGACGGTTGAGGAGGTAGGTGGAGGTGTGTAGGTCCTCAGCCCAGAAGCGAGCGGGTAGAGAGGCCTGAAACAGAAGGGTGCGCACAGTGTCGTTGGTGGTGCGAATCATCCGCTCAGCCTTGCCATTCTGCGAAGAGGTATATGGGCAAGACATGTGCAATTGAACACCGTGAGAGAGAAAGAATGCTCGGGAGGTGGAGTTATCGAACTCGCGACCATTGTCACACTGGACGGCCTTGATGGTGAGGCTGAACTGTGTGGACACCCAAGTAAAGAAGTGAAGGAGCGTGGGAAATGTATCTGACTTCGCATGGAGGGGAAAAGTCCACGAATAATGCGAAAAATCATCAACCACCACAAGATAGTACTTATAACCAGAAAGACTGATAACATGAGATGTCCATAGGTCGCAATGTACAAGATCAAAAATACGGGCCGCATGGGAAGTAGAACTATGAAAAGGAAGACGAACATGTCGGCCCAATTGGCACGCATGACACAGTTGCTGATCAGGAGCCCGAGTACATGGAAGATCGGAACTACGACTGAGCTGCATCACGTCCAGGATGGCCGAGGCGCCGGTGCCAAGTAGTAGAGGAAGTAGAAGCGGCGAAGGCAGCTGACAAAATGGACGGCGGAGAAGATGAAGTAGCCGTCGGGAAGCGAAGGGTGTAAAAGGGCCCGGTGCTGTCACATCGGAGCAGAGGACGCCGGGAAGCCAAATCCTTTACAGTAAGACCAGAAGAGTCAAATTCCATAGAACAAGAATTGTCAGCTGTAAAACGATGAATAGAAAGAAGGTTGTGAACCATAGAAGGAGCAACAAGAACATCAGAAAGACGGAAGGAGACATGAGCACTGGCGGTACCCACAGACGTGACTGGAAGACACGAACCATTGGCGACCATAATGGACGAAGGAAGAGAGGAAGAAGGAGAGTGGAGTGACGATAGTATACCGGGGTCAGGAGTGGTGTGGTAGGTGGCTCCCGAATCAACGATCCACTCGGGTCCAACCGGAGGTGTCAGGCCCATGGTGCTGAACGAGCGAGCCAGAGCCGCCTGGTCCCAGCCGGCGACCCCAGGTAGAGTCCCGGAGGGTGGAGCCCACGGCGTAGCGGGGAAGGCGCCGGGAGGAGGACCAGCCGATGGAGCTCCGGTGAGCATGGCCACCGGTGGACGAGAGTCGGCCCCGGGGGCATGGAAGGGCCACATGGAAATGCGCCTGGACCACGGGTTCTGGAAAGAAGGCCATGGTGCACCCCCGTGCGGTCCACCCGGTGCCAGAGCCTGGGGGTGACCACCCCGGCCGCCTCCGCGGCCCCCTCCACAGCGACGACAACCGCCGCGACCCCCTCACCCCCGCTTGGCCCGGAGGGAGGAGGGCCCATGAGAGACGACGGTGGTGGAGCGGACGACCGTGGGGGAGCAGGTGGACGTGCCGAAGTAGCAGCCAGAGCCGTCGAGGAAGACGAGGACCCCAGAGAAGAGGTGGACCCCGGCTAGATGCCCTGCGTGAGCTCCTCCATGACGAGATCATCACGGACCTTCAGGAAGGTAGGGAAGGGCCGCTGACGGGTGATCCACGTTCTGAGGTGGGCGTAGCGGTCGCTGAGCCCACGGAGGACGTTGAGGACCAAGATGCGATCCTCCACGGGCCAGCCGAGGTCGCCGAGGGAGTCAGCCATGCCCTTCATCCGACGGCAGAACTCGCCGACGGAGAGGTCACCCTGGACGAAAGTGCGGAAGGTCGCGTCGAGGCGCAGAGCCCGGGCCTCAGCGTTGCCCAGGAACTGTCCCTCAAGGGCAAGCCATGCCCGGCGCGCGTCGGGGAGGTGCGGATGAGGTCGTGGAGGTCCAGAGAGATCGTCCCCAGGATCCAGGAGAGGACGATGCTGTCGAGACAGAGCCACGACGGTGTCTGGGCGGCGACCGATGCGTCGACAAGGACGTGGTCGTCGAGGGCGTAGCGGCGGAGAGTGAGGATCACCAGATCCCGCCAGCGGGCGTAGGAGGGCAACTCCGGCTCGAGGACGACCGGAACGAGGAGGCGAATGTTCTGGACCCCCCGGCCTGGTAGTGCAGCTGAGCCACGAGCGGGTCGGCCGGGTCGTGCCAGAGGACGGCAGTGTGTGACACGCGGCGTCTCGGCGAGGCGGAGGAGGCGGCTCCAACGTCCTAGGCGGCGGGAGAGGCGAGGAACTGCTCGGCCTCGGCGATCTAGCGGGCCAGGGCGTCTGCCACATCGCGTTCACGCTCCCAGGCGAGGGCAGCGCGCACACGAGCCTGGCCTTCTGCGGCGGCCGCGGGGGCAGCGACAAGAGCCGCAGCGAGGGCGGAGTCCGGTCCAGTCAGGTCGAGAGGGAGACCTCCAGGAAGGGCCGACTGGAGACCGGCAGCAGCACCCGCAGGCAACTGCTGTTGGAGCGTCGCGGCGGCCGCCCGGCCCTCAGGCAGCAGCTGCTGATGGAGCAGCGGTCCCCGGCCCTTAGGCAGCAGCTGCTGCTGGAGCAGCGGCGCCCGGCCCTCAGGCTGGGGTAGCAGCGGCTGGCCCTCAGCACCCACAGCTGCGCCCTCCGCCCCCTCCGTGGGCCCCCTCCCCCCGCGCTGGCTGCGAGAGCAGCCGCGGCTCCGCTGGAGGGTGGCGCGGTCTGGAGGGGTGGCGCGGTCTGCAGGGGCTGGAGAGGAGAGGCAGGGGCGGCACGGCCGGTAGGGGTGGTGTGGTGGTCGCCGGTGGGAGGGAGGAGACAGGGCGGCCGCATCCCAGGCGGAGGAAGCTGACCGGCGGCTGCAGACCTGGCGGCGGCGGCGCTGTACGAGTGAAGGGGCTGCACCGGCGACCAAGGGGATGAAAGAGGGGGAAATGAGTGTAGGAGGGAGGAGGAGGGGAGGGAAGACGGCCAGCCATGCCGGCGGCGGCAGCTCCAGAGGGAGCGCCGGCGGTGGGCTGGGCGGCGGCTCAGGCAGGGGAGGAAGAAAGAAGAAGCTGGCTTGATACCATGTTAGGGATTTGGATTCTATTGATTTGAGGCTAACCCTAGAAGGGTAGCTATATAGGTACCATACATGGGCCACATGGACCTTAGCCTCATGGGCCTAATACACATACTCCAACAGTCACATTGATGTCTAATTAAACATTTTCCGGGATCTGTAACATCAATGTCTAATCATACATGATATCGGGTTTTGTAGCTCATACATGATACCGGGATTCCGCAAAAGACAATCAGTTTCTTGTCGTTCGTTCTTGTTTCATTTGTGCAGTTTGATTTTGGTTGAGGATCCATGTTCAGACATACACAGTATCATAGCTTTGGAGAACTTGTTTTTGTTTGGTGATAAATGTTCAGATACAATTGTCGGACAACGAATAGTGTTCATTAATTAGCCCCAAGAAAATTAGTATAAGCTACAAGAAAATGTTGTCAAGATCACACTCAAACACATCACTTTTGGATTATTACTATACGCTTACAAACTTAATTTATCATGGTCTATTTTTTTTTGTTCCTGGTCTTTTTTTGTTTTTCTGTGCAATGCAAGGCTATATTCACAAAGAATATTGCATATAAAGAGGTTCTAACTCCATAAAAGAGGTAATATCTCTCATTGGTACATATTTTTTTCAAGATAGTCAACAGTAGTTTAGCTTTAAATATTAACAAATGGCTTATATGCAAGATACTTCCAACTCATCTAGGAGAATTGCAAGTGACTTGACTATTGGTGCTTGCACGTCAATACCCTTGTGATGTTGTTAAGAAGGTATGGTATTAAGGTTACACTTAGGACAAAATTAATCGTCTTAGTTTCACCTAATGGTCTCCCCGCCTCTATGTATAACACATGCACGATCTATTTATTTTGTTTGTTGTTAATAAATAGCTAATGTACGTTGTCGAGCTCATGCAATATTGGTGTTCCGAACATCATGCTCATAATCCGTACTTTTTAGCTTGTTTTTCAGCCAGAATAGTGTTTTTCTCTCACAACGAATCAGTCAACAGTGTTTTTCAGCCGGCTTATCAGCACAGCCGAACGGGGCCAATATGTTTTCTGTGTAACAGTATAGCACACTTTCAAACTTATATTATCATTGTATTATTTTTTCCCGTTGCAACACACGGGCATTTACCTAGTATAACTACAAATGCAGCAAAAACTAAAAATGCCTAGTTCTTTTATTGCTTTGCTTATTAATCATGAAAGTTTTAGGCAAAGTGTTCGGCTGCTGCAAAAAAAGCAGCTGCTGCAGCTAGCTGCTGCTTGCCGCTACACTAATTTGAGAGGGAAAAAAAAAGCATCAGCTGCAGCAGCTATGTCATTATCTTTTGCTGGTTTAGTCACGGCAAATGTTTTCTTTTGTTCTGCTTTTGACAGATGAAGCAATTGGCAGCCATTAGAGTGGGGTGACAGAAGGGAGAGGGATGTATTAGTTTTGTTTTTTTCTCAAATTGTATAATTTCTGATTAAAAGTAATATTTTTTTCCTCACAGATTGTAATATTCACGATCCCATGAAGGTTATTTAGCTGCTATAAATTGCATGTGATTTTGTGGAATAACTCAGGCGAAGCTGCAAAACTATATATATCTTCAAAATTGCAAACTGTATTGTAATCTTGTTTCACGATTATGATTTGAAATATGCCTCATATGATTCATTTTACCATTGATCGCAAAAAAAAAGATTCATTTTACCATTAAAAACCCGTTTTATGAATAGTACCATCATATAAATACGCCAAATCACGTCTTTACATTTTAGTCTGAGATTTTTGTTTTTCCTCATCTATCTCACAATATAAAATCTGCCTCAAAAAAACACGTTCAAGCCATGTTTTTCTGAACGTCTCGTTTTTACCTTCCAGTTGGATACTTTTTTTTTTGTTTCCTCTTGCCTCACCTATTTCAATACAAAATCCACCTTTCAAATCCAAAATAAGAAAAAAATACAGGTTAAGCCTTGGCCGCAAGAAAAAAGGAAAAAAAATCGGCCGCAAGAGCCAACCACGTTACGTGGAAAGAAAAACTTAATGAAAACCAACGATGAGGAAAAAAAATCTGTCGCAACAAACTTAAAAAATCGGCCACCACAAAAAAGGAAAAAAAACAGCCGCAATAAAAACGAAAAAAAATCGGCCTCAAGAGCCCACCACGAGAGAACGAAAAAAAATCTCATCGGAGACTACCGTGCGGAGAAGGTCAGGCAACCAGGGGCGCTCGGGTACTAAATAATATTTAATACCCTAGGTACTATTTAGCGCAGTCCTATATATAGATTATATATATATATATATATATATATATATATATATATATATATATATATATATATATATATATATATATATTATCCTGCAGTTGGCTATAAAATAACTTATTCTATAGCCACTTTGAGTTACAATAATTACTATACTAATTTACACGATTATGTAACTCCTTATTATGTGATTTACTATAGTATTACGGTAAATATTCCCATGTGTTACAGTAACCTAACTATCGTAAATATGTATTGACATTATCGTAAATTAGTATATAAAATTATCGTAAATAGAGATGGCTATAGAATAACTTATTTTGTAGTCGGCTACTGAATAAACTCTTCCATATATACGACGAGACCAAACAATGTGCTGCTTCTGCGTTCTGCCGCCATGAAAAACGACACATGAGCTCGGGCGCTTGCTTGGCGAACGTGTGTTTGCTACGGCGGCGTCCCTCTCGATCCCATTTAAATCGCACTACTCCTGCTAGTATATTGTCCGTGCTAATGCTACGGGAACAATACTTATAAGTTTTTTAAGAGAAATTTATGTTTCCATTAATAAATGTGCTCTTGGAGTTTGGTACATTTAATAAGCGTATACCAGAGGAGAGTACTATGACAACAACACACTTGAATCACTTCATCAAAATTTAAGTTAAATTTCTCTTGTTATGTTCTCTTTTCCTTGAGCAACCATAGAAGGAGAAATGCATGCCAACACATCGGTTCATCACCGAAAATGGAAGTGACAGAACAAAGTTGTTTCTCTTGTGCATACAGTTAATTCCGCTGACAACTGAAAGAGCAACTTCTTTTGCTCCTTCTTCATAGACTTGCCACGTAGAGCCACTGGGGCCAAACACCCTATCTGATGGGGACAAGAAACAAGCACAATGTGAGCAAACAACAGCCAGTAAAATGTCTAAAGAACACCAACTCCTCCTTTTTGTTCCGAAAAAAAAAACACCAACAATTTAGTGAACACCACTGCAACTGGTAAGTTAAGGTATCCTGATTTTTGCAACAAAAAATGAACCGAGCTCTGCTGCTGCTACTCACCGTAGGTGTAGGCAGTGGGGAACTAATAAATTCTAATGGAGTGATAAAAAGCTCTAAGCCTAGAACAATACTAAGTAGTACCAATGGCTGCTGCGGGTGGGCTGGCGGCGCGGGGCGAGGCGGGCGCGAAGCACGAGAAGGGGAGCGGCACGCGGAGCGGGAGTCAGGGACGGCGATGCCGCCGCCAGCTTCGCCACCTCGGACCGCCGCGTCCGCGAGCGCACCTCGCCGCACGCACCCTTCACACCGGGGACGGCCGCCGCCGCCTCCAACGGGAGCACGGACGCCGCTGAGCCCGATCGTGGAAATAGAAAAAAAGGAGGTATTTTTTTCGGTGGACGACGGGCTTGAAGCCGTGGCGTGGTGAGGGCCGCGCGAGCGTGGCCGCTTCAAACTTTTAATCTCAGCCGTTGCATCCGTAGTAGGTGTGCTGTGAGTCGTCGATCTTGAATGAAGGGATTGACTTGGAGAAGATTTCAATTATAGTAGAGATGTTGTTCTGGCGCGCTCTCTTTATTTGCCTGCTCTTCTGATTTTCGTCTGCCATGCATGGACCCATCGTCGTTGTTCTTAGTTTGTTTCTTTCCTTATGTAGATAAGCATAGAAATTCCACATCCGTTTTCCTGTAACTACTGGAGTCCAACAATAAGCACGCTTAGACACGAAATAATTGGAAGTGGCGTGCATGGCAGTACAACAATACAAGTGCGTATGAGACGGACAGCGCGCTACGACGACAAACATATATAGGCAACGATGAAACAGTTCCTCCGTCCCAAAATATCTGTCGCTTTCGTTTCCTGAGAAAATTTTTTAACAAAATATATATTAAAAAAGAGTCTATCTAGCTATCTGATGACAGATTTTTTTTTGTCAAAATCTGTCAGATTTTTGATCAACCAAAACAAGACAGCTCAGCAAAAAAATCTGACAGATAATAGACATAAAAATCTGTCAAAATCCAACAATAGCAAATCACACATCCAATAACGGGTTTACCAAATCCAACATCCAATAGCAGGGGACAAAGACATGACAGAATACTGAAGCAGAGTGCAATCAAGATACAAATTGTCGATTGTTGTGATCTCAACTAGTTTTCTCAATATATCATTACAACTACTAAAACTTGTTCTGGAGAGGGTTAATGCCGCATCCTAGAATAGAAAAACCAGACCATTTATTGCTTGCAGTCGAAAAAAGACTCTAGACGTCAATCGGAATGCTATAATTAAACAGCCTGTTCGTTTGAGATTATCAACCAGATTAGCTAGTCATTCAGTAATGTTTTTCTCTCACAAAAACCAGCTAGATTTTAGCCAAGCAAACAGGTTGTAAGAAGCTTGCTGAGAGCGTTTGAGAGATTGGTGCTCCAAAAAAGCGGGGGCATGGGCTTCAACATCTCGTGGAAGCACTGCAGGTGCATGGTGTGGCCGCGCCGGAGCACCAACGTTTCCCTCAGCGAATCAAACATGTAGTGCCTTGCAACAACAACGATGAGCAGACTGAAGAGGCGTGCAGTTTTGCTACAGCAGCAGAGGGACAGAAAAGAAGACACAGGCACAGCAACCACACCTAGCAGATGGGGCAGTTGTTCTTCATGGGGTTCTCGATGCAGCAGTGATCAGTAACTTCCAATTTTTCCAAACGAGAATGGTAGATACTTTGAGAGGTCCCTAGCAAAAGTGTGACTGCATGTTTAACTGCAAAGTAGTACTGTATTTGCCAAGGAAAGAAAAAATAATGGCAGGTTGCTGGTTGCACAATGATTCAGATCCTGCAATGGAGAAGAACAAAAAATGGGAGACACGCGCACCTCCAGATGCCACAATTGTTACAATGGAACTGCTCCTTGTCAACCTACACACAGACAGCGTCATCTCAAGCAGAGTCATCTAAGCCAGCAAACACATCTATTAACCATTTTCTGAATTAAGTTCAGAACATAGAAATTTTCAGAATTAATCTATGATGTGATTCAGAAAATAATAACAATTAAACTGCAGATATGGTGTTGTATACAAACTCTTATAGTCTTTACCGTACTTTTTGTCCTCTTGCTCCGACTGGCGTCGGCTACAAGCCGCTCCTATCATCTCCCAGCCCGCTCCAGTCGGCGACGACAATGGCTACGATCCACGCCTTGTCCTTCCTCCGGCTTCGTGCGGCACTGCCGCACTGGTGATGTGCGACTTCAAGTCGGCACTCGGCAGGGACAGGTGGTGGAACGCGGGGCTTCAAGCCAGCATGTCAGCATGTGAGGTGGTAGGAGCGTAGCTTTCATGCTATTGTGGCGAGCCTTGCCAGGGACAGGTGGCTGGCTGTGGGCTACTCATGTTCGGGCAGTATGTTGCCAGCTGTTACTAAGTAGGTAAATAGACTGTTTTCAAACAAAAAAGTAGGTAAATAGAGACAAGATAGAGAAACTATTCTGTTTGAGTTAGGCTTCGGTGGTCCTTTTTTATAAAATTGCATTCTTAAAGCATCAGGGTGATTAATTAGAATTAATTTTATTTTGAATCTGGATTGGGCCGGTCCTATCGTGTCCAAAGAAAACCCAGCCCTCCGCGTACCACATCCCAGATTCCTCGCAATCTCTCATCTCGTGTTATCTCGTAGCCGGGCATTTCTGCTATGAACCTGCCTTCTCGAGAGGGCGGATGGCGGCATGAGCGATCGAGGCGCCTTCCCCGCGCTGCATTCCCGCACTGGCGCGCAGATGGCGACGGCGGCGGCAGACGTGACGGGGCGGGTGGCGTCACTGTCCGATTGGCTCCGACTCAACCTACCCTCGTCCTGCGTGATTCCATGACAGATTGGAAGAACAAAGGTGCTCCTGAGAGCTGGTCAGATGTCTGAATTAGATGCAGCCGTTTAGAGTAGTTTCCGGACTTCGTAAAGAAAGAAAAAGAAACACACAAAATAATCGAAGCAGCGTTTGAAGAGTCTGCTACGGATAGGAAAGTATCTGAGCAAAATAAGATGCATGTTCATCCTCTGAAAACATGCATATGGCGCATTCTGGAACACCAATTTATGACGCAACGTACGTATGCTATTACACAAACGCTTATGCTATTACACAGAAATCCGGTATACCATGAAATGCATCTGCTATAAATCCGTCCTGTCTGCCGCCGCTGGTGGCAGCACCGTCCGTCCCGTCTGCAGTCGCCGTGCCGCCATATCATCATACAGCTCTGTCTGCCGCCACCATTCGCCAGTACTACGAGACCAGCGACAGAGCGGGGGATGCGAGGCACGGAAGGCCGTTCGACCACTGGTACCGCGAACATCCGACCACTGGTTTTTTTTTCTCGAACGTGCCATAGGCACGGTATTCATTAAGCAGTAAATTGGGACGGTAATTTGTAGTTACCTAACAAACAGGCCATCCGGCGTCCGCCCTCCCATTCCTACGACAAATGACCTGGCTGACTGCGTGAATCTGGGCTCTGGTACGTGAAGGACTGGGCTTCCTTTAGGCACAGATAGGGCCGGCTCAATTCAGATCCAAGATGAAATTAATTATAATTAATCATCCTACTGCTTTAATCATCATTTGAATATAGTTAATTACAACATAGAGCTCTCTCGTATATATAGTCCTCCCAAAGTCTAAAAGTTTGGTAAGAGTCCACATGCAAACAGATTAGGATTAGAATTTCTTCTTTTTCATTTATTCTTGTAAAAAAAACACATGTATATATATCCATCTATCTACATTTGCTCTCTCTGGAATCTGGATATGCACGCATGTACATCCAGACATCGATGCACGTACGTACGTGAGACACTCAGACACATACATATACATACGAGCGCTGTGCCGTGCCGACCATCCTCCATGCGCATATGCGCCTATTAGGACAGCAGCATCTCGATCGCACTAGAGATAGCAAGCTTAGCCGTCGTCCGTCCTGACATACCTGATACCTGCACGCTGCAGCTAGCTAGCTAGCTAGTTTCTTTCTTTCTTTCTTTCTTTCTTTCTTTCTTTCTTTCTAGCACGTACGCGCGCTTGCCGCTCATAGTCGGTCGGCGCCGCTGATGATGGAGTACAGGGAGACGACGGGGCATCCGACGCCGCCGCCTGCCGTGGAGCTCGCCGGCGGCGGCGCAGACGAGGACTGGTACGACGTGGCCACGACGGCCGGGAGGACGACGGAGCCGCCGCCGCTCACCCACGACGACAACCGCGGCTTCCTCCGGATGCTGCGCGACAAGAAAGAGAGGTACGGTGACGATTGTACTGAACAAATCAACTAGCATGCATCGATCAATCTGTCAGTATATTATTCTAGAAGAGTTGCAAGTCCTGATGCATGGTCGTCTGTGTGATGGATGAACTGGCATGGTGGGAGAGCAGGCTGGGCGTGGAGGCGCCCAAGGTGGAGGTGCGCTTCGAGAGGCTCACCGTGGAGGCGGACGTCCGCGTCGGCCACCGCGCCGTCCCGACGCTGCTCAACTGCGCCTTCAACGCCGCCCAGGTAACTAACGAACCAGCCAATTTTTTTCCATCGTCGTCGTCGTGTTCCTTCAATTCCCACGCCGCCGCGGGGGCTGCTAGGGGCCGGGCGTTCGGACCGAGTCCACGCGCCGGCCGAAGCGCGCCTAAAATTTTCGCGAGCAGAGTCCGCGCGCCGGCCAAGAAGCGCGCCAAAAAATTTCGCGAGCAGAGAGCCTCAGTTCCAGACTTCCAGGTCGTACAAGTGCACGCAGGTAGATTAAAATAATACAGTGATGTCATGGTTTGGTGTGAATTTAAAAAATCTATAGTTTACAAAATAAATATTCAAATTAAATTTTGATTGCACCATTGTGTTTCTTGTAATAAAATTTTCAAAACAAGACCCCACACGAATATATTTAGATAGAATTTTATATCGAACATTTTTCACATGAAAAACAATTTCTTTTATTGAATAGGGACGTCCGTCTAGGTTCAGCAAAAACGTTCCGTCTTTACAAGAAAAATATTATCGGTTCAAGATAATAGTATTTTAGATCTAGGAGGACAAATTATAGGTTAATGTGATAGTATTATAACATTTGTGAAAATAGTATATATGTTTTGAACTATGCAAGGGTATGTTTAACAAAAAAAAAAGCATCACATCAATACTAACTAAACAACAAAATAACCATGGAACACCAAACATCTCATTATAGGAAACATTCCATATACCATGGAATATATGAAAAATAAAAAAGCAAACTTGAAAATAAAAGAAATGAAATAGAATATTAAAAAATACATCATAAAACATCACATGTGTATTATGCGAACATCAAAAAAAACATCATAGAACATCATATATATACAACGTAAACATTACAAAACACATCATAAGAACATCATTGTATACTATGTGAACACCACATGTATACCACGTGAACATCAGAAAAAACATCATAGAACATCACATCTACAACACGTGGACATCACAAAAAAATCCATAAAACATCACATGTATACTACGAGAACATCACATGTATACTACACGAACATCAAAAAAAATACATCATAGAACATCACATATATACCATGTGAACATAAAAAAACATCACAGAACATCACACGTATACTACATGAATCATTAAAAAACATCATAGAACATGATATTATATACCACGTACATCGCAAAGTACATAATAGAACATCATCTATACTATCCACGTGAACATTGCAAAGTTCATAATAGAACATCATATCTGTGCTATATAAACATAGCATCTCAAGGAATATAGAAAATAAAAAATTAAACATGAAATAAGGAAGGTAAAATAGGAAAATAGAAGGTAAAAAACTATAAAAAAACATAAGGACAAAAGAAAAAAGGAAAAATAAAAAACAAAAAGAATAAATATAAAAAAACAAAATAAAACAAGCATAATAATTCATTATAGTAAAAGCAAAAAAGAAATACAATAAAAATTAATATAAAAAATAAGAAGAATAATAAAAAATCACATGAAACGAAAAACTAAACAAAATTAAAGAATAAATTGAAGAAAGGGAAAAAATAATAAAGAAAAGGAAAGGAAAGAAAAGAAAGAAAAAAGAAATAAAAGAAACATAAAAATATAAAAAATGAAAAGAATAATAAAAAATCACATAAAACATAAAAGAAATAAAAATAAAGCACGAAAAGAAAGAAAGAGAAATAAAAATGAAAGAAAAGAAAAGAAAAAAGAAAGAAATGAGAAGAATAAGAAAGAAAAAAAAGAAGCTAACGTACCTGGGTTATCCCGCGCGTCGCTTCCCGCCTCGTTCCCGCGCGTAGCTTCCTGCGTCGTTCCCGCGCGTCGTTCGGCCGAGGCATCGGGTCCGAGCGTTCGGACCCGATGATTCCCACGCCGCCGCCGCAGGCACCATGTGCTGTCTGTTAATTGCTTCGTTCCTTGGCTTTATTTGTGGCTTTGTCTCGCCTCCTTCCTCTGGGTGCATGCATTGCTGCAAGCTGCAAGCCAATTTCTTTTTCTTTTCTTTTTGATTTTCAAAACACTTTTCTGCTATTTTGTTTTTTTACTTCGATATGAACAGATAATAGTAAGAGAGAAAAGGGCTGTGGATTTGGTGAGACACGTCGAATGGATTGTCCTGTCCTAATACCTTGCTCCGATCCGTTTTCCGTTGAGGTGCGCATAGGTTACGCGGTGCCAACGATCCAAGCTGCAGCAACTGCAGGTGCATGCAACAAATACGTCCGTGTAGCCCATCAAGGCTATGTGGAAGGAGAATCTTGTATTAATAATCTCCCTAGCAGCCGCTTCTATACAGTTAAACTTGTTTAAAATTAGCTAGATGTATAGAAAATAATATTAATATTTGTACTTCACCTCCGCCCAAGTGTCGCCTAGATTTTTGTATCAGTCAAACTTTCTTAGCTCGACTAGATTTATAGAAAACTAGCCAGTCCCCCGCGCATCAGGGGCAAGAATAGCAACTGGTGATAATAGTTACCGCAATCATGGACTAAGACGGAAAAAGATCACAGAAACTTGAAATACAATTTTTTCCTCAGTATGCAGATAAAAACTGCACACATTATAGAACTTAATGCTTCCAGTATGAACATCGCAAATTAGCATCTTACGACAACACGCTGCACTTAAAATAATGTAGAACATCCCTTGAAAATAATCTACTGCATATAAAGTTTGGCGTGGAAATTATGTACTGCAACTGTACAAAAGACTGGATCTGGGCCCTGCGGGGGAAGAACATGACTGTATTGGTTCTACAGGCCGAAAAGAAGGTGCTAAGCAGCATGACTGTACTGGTTGACCAATGCCCTGGCGTGGTGGGATTGAATTAGCTGCTTCCTTGTGTTGGTTCAAGAAGAAAAGGACCTGTTGATTACAGTAGCAAACGTGAGGTATTGGTGAAAATATACTTAGCATAATATTCTGTAAATCAATAAATATCTGTTGGTAGCATAACGTGACAAAGGTGGCACTTTGGGAAAAAAAAAATATATTAGCATTGTAAAGTACATAAAGCAAAGGAGTGCATGACCAAAAATGGTTAAGGAAAGCGTCAAAGGTGGTTCGTTGTTAACTTCCAGGCATTGAAACCTGCTTACTACCAGGGAAATTCAAAATTGTTTTTGTAAACCATCATCTTCTTGAAAGGAATCAAGGAATAATTTAGTATTTTACTACGATAATAGGATGCCATGAACCTAAACGGTATAAGAGAGGCAGCAGCACGAATAGAAAGAGAAGGCGTAGCATACCTAATTTTGCCGGTGAACTGGCCAATCTGCAATGTGATGCAGACAGGGCAGCTAATTTGACGGATGAAGCCTGACACGCTCTAGTCATAAGAAAGATGAACCTATGAATTGAGAGATTTAAAATAAAAAACTGCAGCAAGAATGCAGAGATGAGTATGCAGTAAGAGCATAAGGCCACAGGATCATGACAAAGCACATTGCAGAAGTTGCAAAACTGGCATAATGATGGAATATAGACATAGTGAAGCCCTTCTTGTCAATGATCTGTTGCTTCGAAACCTTAAATTTGTGAACCAAAGATGAGATAGTGGCAACTGCATGATCACTTAAAAAATATTATTGAAATAAGGGAATATGTAGTTGTGACCGAGCATAACATTTTGGCCTACAATCAACAGGTAATTAGCAAATTATGCTACTGCCATATGAAATTAGAAAGATGTAAACATGGTAAGAGGTATGAAAACAAAACGCATTAGCTATATCCCTGTATATATCTTATATGATGGGCTATTAGAAATGGAAATATGAAGCATCTTTTGATTTCAAGGAGTCAACGTAGGCCAAAAGGGCGTCATTAGGACAATTTACAGTTGTAATAGGGTGACAATTAATCTGTTGTTAATAACTGAAAGATGCAGTGCAATAATACAATAGTGGTCAAGCATGGAAAGCGCAAAATTTTTAGTTAGGTATAATACAGTACCGGGAAAGCATGGAAATACTTTTTTTTAACCTAACAGGCAAGCACAATACCTGGCAAACATGGAAATGGATAGTTAGCAGGAGGGAAGAACAGGATCTTCTGAATTAAAATTCTGAAGGCTCTATGGAATTAGTATTCACATATAACCGGATATATACTGGACTGGCATCTGCGTAGCGTCTAGGAAAAATGAGAGAATGATTGCTATTCACATACAACTGCATATGTAGTGGATTGGCATTTGTATATCATCTGGAAAAAAGAGGGAATAAAATGACAAAATAAAAAGAGGAGAAGCACAGCATAGCTCCTACTGAGGCTGGAGGGTGACGACGCTCGTGCAGCTGGCGCGTGAGAGGACCGTAGGCGCGGGAGTTGCTGCTGCGTGGTGCGCGAGGGCAAGGCACCGCGTGAAGAGTCGCAACAGAGAGGAAAATTTGTAAATCAGATCAGAGAAAGTTTGGGTTAGAGAACTTTCGACCTCGCAACGAAGAAGAGGGAGACGGCTGCGGGGCCAAGGGGGCAAGGGGCGCCGCACTGGCGCCGCTGGAGCGGCCGCCGGCCTGGGTACGCGCTGCTGGGGCCGGCTCACGCGATTGCGGGAGCGCCTGGGCGAACGCGGACGGTCGTCGGTCGCCGGCACACAGGGCCGCGCAGGGGCGCCACGGAGGCTGTCCTGCGCTCGCCAAGGCCGGCCTGGAACGCCACGCCCGCTGGAGCAGCCTGCAGCGGCGCGAGAGGCTCGGTGATCTACGGCGGGAAGTTGAAGACGACGTCGCAAACCCAGGCGGCGACGGTGAGGAGCGCCGACTCAGCCGAGCGCGTAGAGTTTGGGGATTTTTTTTCTCTATCGGAGGGTGGTTGGAGTGGGATGGGTGAGGCTGGTGCGGTGACCAGTCTGGTGAGGAGTCGAGGAGGGCATCGGTGAGTCACATGTTCGTTTCAGCTATTCAGCCGAATCAGCAGCCATTCAGCAATGTTTTTCTCTCACAACAAACCAGTGAACAGTACTTTCAACCACAATAAACCAGCGAAACGAACAGGCTGTAGGCTGCGTGGCCGGCATCCGATGGGTACGCGCGTACAGGCTGGAGGATCGCACGGACTTGATTGGAGAACTGTAGATCTACAGGGTCTGAGTCTTCCATGTGTCGGGAAACTGTTCCTAATTAAGAGCAACTCCAAGAGCCTCGATAAAATCTTCCGTGTATTCCGTTTTAGCGTTTTTCCATAAAAAATCGGCTCCAACAAGCTCGGTAACACGATTGCCAAAAAGCCGAGTATGTTATTCCGTCTTCGTCGCTCGGTAGATTTGGATATTGAGGGTTGCTTGCCATCTGCGTTTTCCTGGTGTTCGTCTGTCCGCAAGCAGCATGCAGGCCCACGATCTTCTCTTGCAAGACACGGTCTCACGTCTGAATTATCTCAAGTCTAAAATAGAGAACCTAATTTAGACAGTCTGTTGCGAAACTTATATGTTTTGATGGTCTATAAAGATTTAGAGAGCCAATTTAGAGATCCAAATTTACATAAGCTCTTGGAGTTGCTCTAAGGCCACCAGGTTCAAAGAGTTTTGTATTTTATAGATAGATATTATTAACATTTATATCCAAAAGCTCGGCTAGATTTATAGAAAATATTAGTAACATTTGTATCCAAATAAGTGTATTATAAAAAAGTATATTTAATGATTAATCTAATGATACTTATTATACACCCTCCGTAATATATTATATATATTTACTTAAAGTTAAATATATTTAACTCCTCGATATGCGAGAACGATACTTAAAAAAGATAGAGGAAATATTTTTTTAGGACAGAAGTAGGTAGCAGACCATTGATTCCATCTACTACTGTTGATAAAAAAATAAATTCTGGAAGTTTTAAATTGGACCATATTAAAGTTGCATCATTCAGAGTTAGACTGTCTCCAACAGCGCTACCTATACCCAAAATAGGTCGTGCACAGTCGTTTGCCTATCAAAGAAACCCTTCCAACAAATGACCCAAACATACGCCCTATTTTGCCTACCGGCCGAATGGAGACGCAAAAATGCGTCCTCTCTGGATGACGATGCAAATGAAGCGCGCTCGTAGTGGAGGGCCCGATGATGGCGAGGCGGGGTGCGAGGCGGGCGGCGGCGCTGGACAGGGACGGAGGTAGACGGAGGCGCTCGACCGGGAGGTGGGCGACGCTCGACGGGGAGGCGGGCCGAACTTGACGGGGTGGGAGGTGAGCGGAGCTCGACGGGGGAGCCAGCGGCGGGCGGCGCTCGATGGGGAGGCGGGCGGAGCTCGACGGGGGAGCCGGCGGCGGGCGGCGCTCGACGGGGAGGCGGGCCGAGCTTGACGGGATGGGAGGCGGGCCGAGCTCGACGGGGGAGCCGCCGGCAGCGGATCCGAGCTCCTCCACGCCTGCGACCGCCGGATTCGGGCTCCTCCTCGCCTACAACCGCCGGATCTGGGGGTGAGGGGAGGGAGTCGCCGCGCTCAGCGATGGAGTGGAGAGAGGGAGGGGCGACGCCGGGGTAGAGAGGGAGAGAAGGAGGGGCGGCGCTTGGCGGGGAGGAGGGGCTCGGCGCTTGGTGGGGGAGAAAAAGGTCTCGGTTTGGGTTCTCTGTTGGAGTACGGAAGTTTTGAGTGCCTTGCTTCTTCCCTGTGCGTGACCCAAACGGGTGAAATGAGTCTTGGTTTGGGTCGGCTCTGTTGGAGATAGCCTTAGCATAGCTATAGATATTTCCTGAAATTTAGGACGGACAGAAGTCTGGCCAGCCAGCCAGCACACAACTTGACAGTCAGCCATGACCAGAGCAGTGCAGACCAGAGCACACAACTTGACAGTCAGCCATGACCATGACTAGGGGCCCGTTTAGATCCGAAATTTTTGGCAAAATGGCACTGTAGCGCTTTTCGTTGTTATTTGGCAAATATTGTCCAATCATGGTCTAATTAGGCTTAAAAGATCCGTCTCGTCCATTTCGTCTAAACTGTGTAATTAGTTTTTATTTTTTATCTATATTTAATGCTTCATGCATGTGTCCAAAGATTCGATGTGACAGGGAATCTGAAAAATTTTGCAAAATTTTCTGGGAACTAAACAGGGCCTAGAGCGCCTTTAATGTGAGCTTATCCCCAGCAGGGGAATTAGCAATTTTGATTAAAGGGGCCCCAACAAATATGATGACATAAGCTTGTTCGCTTGAATTTACTAACTATGGAACAATATTTTTCTCTCACAACAAATCATAACAGGTTTTTCCTTTTTTTTGTACTTGAAACCTCAAAAGGTTGATGCAAACTTCATAGGTCATGACCTAAAAGTGGGCATCCTACAGTCGCCCAACGCTAGCTACAGATGGTCACTAACCTGGTTGTGGCTAAATCCAGCATCGAACTTAAACAGCCCACCATGTACTGTAACTGAACCTATTTGCGGAGATTCGGCAGTTATGCCAATCCTACCCTAAGCTTACTAGCAAGATTATTTTTAACCTATGAAGATCCAGCATATAGATGATAACCATCTTCCATAGTTCCATAGATTTCAAAGTTTCTTATTAGCTCTTCATTTCTGGATATGGTGTTTAAGAAACTATAAGCTATCATGTTTCCTCAGTTCAGAAATTCCAGAGCACATGACAAATACATGGATTATGCACAAGCCTCAGTGCTATGCAGCAAATATCTTTTTTTTGGACACCTACTAGTGCTGGTGGCATGAACACAACAGAATAACATTAGTACTTATGAAGTCAGATGTAGTACAGTTAATCGAGAAAGATGATCGGTAAATCTGCAGACCACCTTAGCCCAGTTTGGATTGAACAAATGGAGTTCAATCCAGAATCAAAAGGATACTGGACCTTGTCATGCTGCTGCGTGCTTTAGGAAGAGCTAAAATACAAGTGTATGCCATGCATGTGTTTGTTTTACAATGCAAAGTTGGTAGGTCATATTTGGAAAAATATATATTTCTAAATGAAGAGTTTATTTTGTTTTCAGGAATTAGCAACGTCTGTTCATATGTGTGTTACAAGGAAAAGACCTATCAGAATCATAAATGAAGTAAGCGGGGTCATTCGACCATCAAGGTAAATGTCTGCTTATCTTTCATTATCTGCCAGAGTACAGACACAGTTCCCAACACCCGTTGTATCTCAAAACAAAGTGCTTGATCAAATTTAACGGATAAGTTACTCAAATGCACATGTATGGATTTGATAGTCTGTTATTAGTCAAAAGTTTGACTTAGCACAAACTTAGATCCCTTATATTTCAGGACGGACGAGGTAATTTATTAACATATATTGATTTTATATCCCATTATGTTAGGATGACACTCCTTCTAGGAGCACCTAGTTCAGGGAAGACAACTCTCCTAAAAGCGTTGGCAGGAAAATTGGATTCTACTTTGAAGGTAGACTGAACTACCTACATGCTACCAAAAGTATTTGTCAACAAGAAAAGGCAAAAACAGATAATAATGTCTGGCGTTAACTAACAAAAATATATTTTTTCTAAATGGCCAACGATTGGCAACAGTTCAAAGGAAAAGTCATGTACAATGGAGAAGAAATGAATTACGCTTATGTTAGCCAGTATGATCTTCACCATGCTGAGATGACAGTAAGAGAGACGATCAACTTCTCTTCCAAGATGCTCGGAACCAACAATGAATTTGGTAAGACATACTCTTGCATATAATTGGCTATTCATTTTGAAGATCATTGGAAGCTGCTGCAATTTATAATAAGGCAAACACTTTAACTCAAGAAGGAAGTATCTACAGAATACTCAAGATAAATCAATTTTTCCATGGCATCTATACTGACAAATTTCATGTTTGTATGGACTGACAAACTCAGAGATGCTAGGAGAAGCAATAACAAGAAAAAAGGGTGTCATCAATAAAGTGGACCAAGATCTTGATTCATTCATTAAGGTAGTTCTTCTGTACTACTATGTTTTGCAAGACCGGATTATGTTTTGTGTAGTTACTCAAATAGCTCTTCTCTCAGGCCACCACCTTTGGAGAAGGAAGCAACCTCACAACAAACTATATTATCAAGGTAACTTGGTTACTTGTTTGATTTGCTATATATCTTGACAATATAGTAGTAACAGTTGATTATATGCAGATACTTGGCCTGTCTGAGTGCGCTGATACCCTAGTAGGTGACGAGATGAGAAGAGGAATATCTGGAGGTCAAAAGAAAAGAGCCACAGTTGGTAAGCATTCCTATCAAGGCTGATGGTAAATACATATATAGCTATAGGGTTTATGTAGCTGCCACTGGAAGCACACATTTCAATCTGAAAGAAAGCCACATTAACTGACATGCCACCACCTCAAGAATGCAAAAGGTTCTTACCAGGGTAGGAATCTTCATGATAACAAAGAATGACTAGCTCTAAAATAAAATGCTTATAACTATCAAGTCAGATATAAGTAACTAACCAGAATATTAGAATAAGGAACAGAGTAAGGAGATACTTAACTGGAACCTAACCTAAGTTGGCATACGTTAAAGTGATGTTGTTTAATGCAGGGGAGATGCTAGTTGGTCTAGCAAGATGCTTCTTTATGGATGATATATCAACAGGTCTAGATAGCTCCACAACATTTGAGATCATGAAGTTTCTCCAACAGATGGCCCATTTGATGGATCTCACAATGGTTATTTCCTTGCTGCAACCACCTCCTGAGACATTGGAATTATTTGATGACATTATACTTTTATGCGAGGGGCAAATTGTGTATCATGGTCCTCGAGAAAATGCTACAGACTTCTTTGAAACTATGGGATTCAAATGCCCTGACAGAAAGAATGTAGCCGATTTCCTTCAAGAGGTAATCAACCATCAAATGAGCCTAACTGCCTATAAGGAATAGCTCAGTGATGCCAACTGATAAAAAATGTATAGTGTTCGAGGATAACTTTCGAGTTTTTTTTGTGTGTTTGAGGATAACTTTGAGATAACTAATACATCAGATCCACAAAATTAAGCAGGCAATAGATGACTTACAATTCTATGCAGGAGCGTAAAATGCCACTATTCTGCAATACATGTGCTTTTGCAAAATATTGTAACAAGTTTCTCCAATTGGCCACTGACCAGGTAACCTCTAAGATGGACCAAAAGCAATACTGGGCTGGTGATCAAAATAAGTATCAGTACCATACAACTGAAAAATTTGCAGAATCCTTCTGCACGTCCTACCTCCCTCTTCTAGTAGAAGACAAACTGTGCAGTTCAAACAATACTGGAAAGAATAAGGTGGTAAAAGTGAGTGCAAGTCGCCGAATATCCAGATGGAATATTTTCAAAGCATGCTTTTCAAGGGAAGTACTGCTGCTGAAAAGAAACTCTCCGGTCCATATATTCAAGACCATTCAGATAGCTGTTATGGCTTTGGTGATCTCCACGCTTTTCCTGAGAACAAAAATGAGTCACAATTCTGTACTTGATGCCAATAAGTACATGGGAGCACTTTTTATGGCTGTCGTCATAGTAAACTTCAATGGAATGACTGAAATTGCAATGACAATAAAGCGGCTTCCCACCTTCTACAAGCAAAGAGAGTTACTAGCATTGCCAGGATGGGCACTCCTTTGTTCAGTTTACCTTATTAGCATCCCAATATCACTTGTTGAGACAAGCCTTTGGACAGGCTTAACCTACTATGTGATTGGATATGCACCTTCCCCTATCAGGTACTCATCTCTTGGTACTTATATGCTGAATGACCTCTGGTGCTTCAATAGGCGAAAGTAAGAAAAATATTTTCATTGCTTATGGCAGGTTCATCCAGCACTTTCTGGTACTTTTTGCCATGCATCAAATGTCAATGGGCCTGTATCGCTTCTTAGCGGCCATAGGAAGGACGCAAGTGATGGCCAACATGCTAGGGACTACAGCTCTTATTGCAATCTACATACTTGGAGGATTCGTCATATCAAAAGGTTAGATGAATGTAGCTTAGCATACACCATGAAACATGAGTACACAACATACACTCTGTAATAAAAGTTCTGTGCAACAAGTTGCTAACCAATTCTGCACACTGAAACAGATGATATCCAACCATGGTTGCGCTGGGGATATTGGACGTCCCCATTCACCTACGCACAGAATGCGATCGCCCTTAATGAGTTCCATGACAAAAGATGGGCTACGGTAAGCACTAATTTCGACACTTGGAAGTGATAGCTATATGGTAGTATATCCGTTTTCAAATTAATTACACTAAAGTTCTTGATCTTTTGTTACTGATAGGAATTTTATTATAATGATGCAAACACCGTCGGTGAAGCTATCCTCAAGATCAGAGGGCTGCTCACGGAGTGGCACTGTTACTGGATTTGTGTCACCATTTTATTTGGATACTCGCTGGTCTTCAACATCTTCAGCATATTTGCATTGGAGTTCATGAACTGTATGTATACCAATCTATCACAAACCTCGTAAATATTGAATTTAAATGAAAATATTAATTATCTGCCATGTCTACTACTTGTAGCTCCACACAAACATCAAGTTAACATCAAGACCACAAAAGTGAATTTCGTGTACCACAGGCAGATGGCTGAAAATGGCAATTCATCAAATGATCAAGTTATCCTCCCATTCCGACCCCTCTCCCTTGTCTTTGATCATATCCACTATTTTGTTGATATGCCTAAGGTAAAATCTTGATCACTTATTAAAATCTTAACCGGTAGCTTCATTAATTCCAATCACATACCGAAGAAAAGAATACAAATATCCCACCAGGAGATGACAAAAAATGGAGTAACAGAGAAAAAGCTTCAGCTGCTACAAGATGTCAGTGGTGCTTTTAGGCCAGGAGTACTAACAGCTCTGATGGGAATAACTGGCGCTGGCAAGACAACATTGCTAGATGTATTAGCTGGAAGGAAAACTGGGGGATATATCGAAGGGACTATTAAGATAGCAGGCTACCCTAAGAAGAAGGAGACATTCTCAAGGATCTCAGGTTACTGTGAACAGAGTGACATTCACTCCCCTAATCTCACTATTTATGAGTCATTGAAATTTTCTGCATGGCTTCGTCTGCCTTCAAATGTTAAACCTCATCAAAGAGATGTATGTGTTTCAACCTCAGCCCCTCTTTATTGCTGCTGGAGTCTGGAACCTAGTTCCTGACACAATGTTTCTCTTCAAATGCATTTCAGATGTTCATCGAAGAAGTCATGAGCCTTGTTGAGCTCACGGACTTGAAGAATGCCATGGTAGGCATCCCAGGAGCAACTGGCCTGTCAGCCGAGCAGCGGAAAAGGCTAACAATAGCTGTGGAGCTGGTGGCTAGTCCCTCCATTATATTCATGGATGAGCCAACCACTGGCTTGGATGCTCGTGCTGCAGCAATTGTCATGAGAACAGTACGAAAGACAGTCGACACTGGACGAACTGTTGTCTGCACAATTCATCAACCAAGCATCGAGATATTTGAATCTTTTGATGAGGTATGAACAAATTCAGATGGTATAGCCGTATAGGTAGACAAAAATATAGCCACAACAAACAATTGAGAAACATGATTAATCTAGTGCTGGAGTGGTGTCAGGGCACAACTAAAACAAACATGATTCTTGACAAACTTAAACAGCAAACAAATTGGACAAGTGTACAGAAGTATGCATAAAGTTGTATAATGTACTCGTAGCCTAAAGTAGAAAACGATCAAAGAACTACATGATAAACTGGTCTTTCTTTTATACAAGTAGGTATAGGCACTACGAAATGACCACTCTGAGTTTCAAATTCAATTTGGCCAATTGCAGCTTCTGCTTATGAAAAGAGGTGGTCAGCTCATATACAGTGGTTCGCTAGGTCCACTCTCTAGCAACATGATAAAGTATTTCGAGGTAAGATTGCCTGAGATGGACATTTATATTTGTAAGACGCAGAGAGAAGAAAATAATGAATTACTTTGTAACAGGCAATCCCAGGCGTTCTTAAAATAAACAAGGGCCAAAACCCAGCAGCATGGATGTTAGACATCAGTTCACACATAACAGAATATGAAATTGGAGTGGACTATGCAGAAATTTATCGCAACTCCTCCCTGTACAGGTACACCCAGTAGTACAGTCGTAAAGCTGCAAATAACTTTATTTTAGCTGGTACAAAAATAAGGTGGAAGTCAATCTAATGGAATTCTTGGTGGCACCTGCAGGGAGAACAGGCTTCTAATTGATGAATTGGAACAACCAGAACCAAACACAGATGATCTGCATTTTCCTCAGGGTTACTGGCAAAACTTTACGACGCAATGTGTGGCATGCTTGTGGAAGCAAAGTTGTGCATACTGGAAAAACTCAGAACACAATGTTGTCCGGTTCATAAACACTTTTGCTGTTTCAATCATGTTTGGAATTGTATTCTGGAAAATCGGCTCAAGCATGTAAGCGGATTATTATTATCTTTCATGAATATTAAATTAATTTTTATGCCCCAATCAAGATCTAACACAGATTTCGTGTGCAACAGCAAGGATGAGCAAGATGTATTCAACATACTTGGAATCGTATATGGATCAGCACTGTTCCTGGGTTTCATGAATTGCAGCATCCTACAGCCAGTGGTGGCAATGGAGAGAGTTGTGCTCTACCGTGAAAAGGCGGCAGGCATGTACTCCACCATGGCATACGCTATCGCACAGGTAACAACACACATCAATGATCAACCTGTCCTAGGAAAATCCAGTTGTTTTGATTGCAACAACAGGCTTGGCACAGATTATGAACCGAAGGTTTACATGTTGCAGGTGTCGGTGGAATTACCTTACATGTTGGTGCAGGTGCTGATCTTCTCATCGATCGTGTACCCGATGATCGGGTTCCAGCTGACGGTGGGCAAGTTCTTCTGGTTCTTCCTATACCTGATGATGAGCTTCATGTACTACACTCTATACGGGATGATGACGGTGGCCCTGACCCCCAACATCGAGATCGCCATGGGGCTGTCATTCCTCATCTTCATCTTCTGGAACGTCTTCTCTGGCTTCATCATCACGAGAGAGGTACAACACCCCACATCTGAATCAGAAGAGAAATGGATTGAATCCATTAGCGAGCTGATGAAATCACCAAACCTAACCAAATCAAACCAAACCAATCCGTGTACCTGATGAGTGGAGTAAAATTATGCAGATGATGCCTTTGTGGTGGCGGTGGGCATACTGGGCTGACCCGGCGGCATGGACGGTTTATGGGCTGATGTTCTCACAGCTCGCAGACCGGACAGAGAAGATCCTGGTGCCAGGGCTCGGGAAGCAGACGGTGCGCGAGTTCCTGGAGGGGTACCTGGGCCTGCAGGATCGCTACTTTGAGCTGGTGACCTGCCTCCATCTCGCCATCATTGGCCTCTTCGCCTTCCTCTTCTTCCTCGCCATCAAGCACCTCAACTTCCAGCGCAGGTAGGAAGCCTCGCAGGCTCGCACCACCACCTGCCGCCGCTGCCGGCCAATTTGCCGTGCGATGGCTGCAAGTAATACACGACTAGGGTCAGACGACGCAGAGGTCCAACGGTGGCGGCGTGAGTGCGAGGGGGAAGAGAGCGAAAAAAAGTCTTTTCATAGGCGTGTGGGACAAAAGAGTTAAAAGGTCAGTCTTAGAGTTCTTGCCTAAAAATCTTCAACATGACATGAAAATCAATTATGAGAAAAGTGAAGTACACATAGGTCTTGTTTAGATCCTAAAATTTTTTGGAAAAATTTTCTGTGGCACTTTTGTTGTTATTTAGCAAAATTTATCCAACCATGGACTAACTAGGTTCAAAAGATTTGTCTCGATATTTACAGATAAACTGTGCAATTAGTTTTTTTTACCTACATTTAATGCTCCATGCATGCGTCCGAAGATTCGATGTGACAGTTTCTGTGCAAATTTTTTTGGATCTTTTTGGAAACTAAACAGGGCCGTAGTAGGCCTGGATGAGGTGGAAAAACAACAGGTGGTTGGAGCTCTGAACTGCAAGTTGGATTCTTTTCCAATGAAATACTCCCTCCGTCCCTAAAAAAGAGTCGCTATGGGAAGCATGTTGTTCAAACTCTCTTAATTTTGACTAGATTTGTAGAAAATATGTGCAATAGTTATATCTCCAAATAAGTTTATTATAAAAAATATATTAAAGGATCTACCTAATGATATTAATTATGTACCATAAATATTAATATTTTGTTAAATATATTTGGTCGAAGTTAAAAGTTGTTGACTTTTGGAGAAACGAGAATGAGTCTTTTTTAGGGACGGAGGGAGTACCTGGGTATGCTAGTAAGTGATCATAAGATCTCTAAGGCCCGGTTGAGATATGTAAATGAGAAGACTAAAATGTGATTACTTATCGTTCGGTGGAAAATCTATTTTAATTGATTCATGCATATTCCAATGTATACCATGGAAGTATATCAACTGTATCCAACTCTTGGATTCCATTAGATCAAGGTTCTTTTGGCAAGGGACAGGGAAGAAGAGAAAATATCACAGGTGAAAGGATCAAGATGCCCAAGAGGGGGGTGAATTGGGTTTTTCTAAAAATTAATTGCAAGAATTAAATCCTATAAGCCGGAATTCACCCCTAGTGCCTACTTGTGTTCCTAGAGAGTCTACCGATAAAAAGTTTTGCACCCTAGTTTCCAATCCTAGTCTAGCATGGCAATTCTAGGAATGTAAAACAAGCAATGAAAGTAAATACGAGAATGTAATTGCTTGAAAGTAAAGGGGCAAGGAACACGGCGATGTTTTTCCGAGATATCGGAGAGTCGCCACTCCCCACTAGTCCTCGTTGGAGCACCCGCGCAAGGGTGTCGCTCCCCCTTGATCCGCGCAAGGATCAAGTGCTCTCTACGGGTTGATTCTTCGACACTCCGTCGCGGCGAATCACCCAAAACCGCTCACAACTTGAGTTGGGTCATCCACAAGCTCCGCCGGATGATCACCAAACTCCCAATCACCATCAAGCCGTCTAGGTGATGGCGATCACCAAGAGTAACAAGCTAGAACTCTCACTTGACCACAACGAGCCCAAATGAGGAGATGGATGCACACTTGCTACTCTCTAATCACTAGTGAGTAAACTCAAACTTTGATTCTCAAATCTCTATCCTCACTAGAGCTCTTGCACTCCCTTGCACTCTAAAGGGTTTTCTCAGATGTTTGAATGAGCAAGAGACCTCTAAAAGAGGTGGAGGGGTTGTATTTATACACCCCTCAAAGAAAACGAACCGTTACTTTCTGACACGGGGTCACCGGACGCGCCGGTCGAACGGACCGGACGCGCCGGTCGCCCGTAACGGTCAAAACCCGTTTTTGAAAACGAACCACCGGACGCGCCGGTCAGGGGTGACCGGACGCGTCCGATCGTGCAAGGGTGCTTACTGTACTCGCACCGGACGCGAGGCCGCGTCCGATGGCTGATGACCGGACGCGTCCGATCCTCTCTGGAGCTTACTGGACTCACACCGGACGCGCCGATCAAGTCCAGATCGCGTCCGACGGGCGTTCTCCCTGGATGACACGTGTCGGTCGCTGACCACCGCGTCCGGTCCTCTCGAGGCCTGCGTCCGGTGATCAGGGCCGAACCCTAGCCGCGGTAACGTACACACCGGACGCGTCCGGTGTTCCCGAAAACCGCGTCCGGTGCCTGGAAAACAGCCCGAAACTTTCCGAAACGCGTCGCAACTACAACCAAGTTGCTTCCAACTGAACTTTGAGCTATTCTAGGGTTGCCTAGCGCCAAGTTTAACAAGTGTGCACCACACCTAAACATAGGACTCGCCTAGGTCAAGCTACCCATTCATGCCCCCCTTTATAGTACGGCCAAAAGAGAAAAACGAAGATCCTAACGACTATTCCGAATGTGTCTCAACACCTCGACATCCGGAACTAACCGTCCTTAATCTTGACGTCACTCTTTTGAAAACCGAAACGATTTCCATCAAGGGACACGAATACCATGGTGCTCAAAGCAGTTAACACCTTCATGACCTAACTTACCAATGTCTCTGCAAAACACACGTTAGTCATGGTAATAAAGCGTTGTCATCAATTGCCGAAACCAAACCTTGGGGCCTAGATGCTTTCAATCTCCCCCTTTTTGGTGATTGATGACAACACTAAGTTTCAAAAGATTAGAGTGAAGGTTTTCGAGCATGCTTGGTTCACATAAGCAAAAGACAATAAGCACAAAGGGTTATGAATTGCTTATGTGCCCCAAGCCAAAAGAGTGTACTTCATAAGATAAGACATGAAGAGTTAGTACACATAAACATATAGCTCATAAGTAATCGGAGTAAGGCACGGAAGCACAACCTCAGAGCTATAGCTAAAACGGTGACATATATTAATCACTGAGACGGATAACACATTAAGACTCAAAGTTTACGACTCGACGGCAATGTCACACGAATGCAATGCTGAAAAGTAAACATGATATGCATGAATGTAGCACACAAAGAACGAAAACCCACTAACAAACTCCCCCTAAAACTACTCTCTCTCCCCCTTTGGCATCAAGCGCCAAAAAACTAATCTAATCTGACGGGGGGACAGACGGAGTCGTGTCGGGTGCCGAGGTGCGCGGAGTGATCACGAAGTGAAGCGAATCCTCAGAGTCTGAGCTATCTGGCTGACCCTCTGAAGAAGCACGTGGCTGTGGAGCGGTCTGGGTCTGAGCAGGAACAGGCACTGACTGTGTAGCAACAAGTGGATCTGTCTGAGTAACCTGAGCCTGAAGTGCGCCAGTAGCTGGGGGATCTGTCGAGGCAACTGAAGAAGGGATGGTCTCTGTAGTCCCGATCCCTGTCACTGGTGGAACGACTGCCTCGGGAGCTGACAACCCTGACGAAGTGTGAAACGTAGTAGTGTGCGAGGGTGTCGGCTGACCAGTCAACTCGCTGTAGGTAGCACTGTAGTCACCAAGAGGTGTGCCTGTCAGAAGGTGCGGGCGAGGCTGGTCTGACGGTGTAAACCCCGTATGTATAGGAGTGAAGCTCGGGGACTGAAAAGACTGGGGAACCTGCTGCTGTGGAGATGTAAACTGTAAGCTCGGCTGTCCCTGACTCGACGGACCACTGGAATGCAAACCCGGAGCCAAGACAGATGCAGGCGGAGGTACCCCAACTGTGATAAGATGGCGCAGGAGATCCATGTACTGCTGCTGACTCTGTCGCTGCATCTCAACCTGCTGCCTCTGGATCTCAAGCTGCTGTCTCTGAAACTCGTCCTGACGAGCCTGAATCTGTGCTAGTGCTGCAGCTGTATCCTGTGCCTGGCGCTGTATCTGCTGCTGCTGCTGCTCCTGAGCCTGGGTCAACCTCTCAAGGATAGCCACCATGGCTGGGTCTGAGCGGGAGGCTGAGCCAGATCCACCGGCCTCGTGGTCGTGAGACCGAGGGGACCGGTACCTGGGGATGGGCTGATAGTCCTCATCTGTGCTGTCTGAAGTGACATCCTCAGGTATCTCAGCAGTCTGAGTCTCAAGGTCTGCGAGCTCTGCCTCGGCAAGCTCGTCAACTCTGGCGTCCTGCTCAGCTGCTGTCTCAGGAACATCTGGGCGCTCACGCTGTCCTGGTGCTGGAGCCTGATCTCTAGTAACAGAGGCCCAAAGCTGTCTGATATCATAATCAGGGAACGCTGTAGTGGTGTTAGCTATCTCTGCCCTGATCTCAGGTGGCATCTGGATGGAAGATCTGATGATAAAGCAAATCCAGTGGGCATAGGGAAGCTGACGGTTACCCTTGAAGCCCTCAGCAATGGTGTCCTCCATCTCACTAAGGATAAGATCCCAGATGTCAAACTGTCGCTGTGAAAGGAGGTGGTGAACAACCCAAAGCTGCATCCTCGTCAGTCCCTCTCTGTAGCCGAGTCTGGGCAGTAAGGTGCGTCTGAGTATAGCATCCAAGACTCGGGCAAGTGGTGTCAGGCTGGCAGGCGTCCGACGTGACCCTTCGCCAAAAGGCTCGCGAAAGCAGGGTCGAACCAGGTCGGTGGGTGGCACTGAACCGCCGTGAGGGCGTCTGGGAGGTGGAGTCTGTCCATAGCATAACTGATGGATCCTCGTGTCAGAAGCTGGAAGTCTGAGGATCTCTCGGGCTCTGGAGCTGTAGAGTCTGTGATCGCGGCCTCTGAATGCAAAGTGAATGAACTCATGGGCAGGATCAATCCAAAGAGAAGCATAGAACTCCCTGACCCATGTGCCGCAGTAAGCACCCGTCCGTCCAAGAAGATCTGATAAGCCAGGCATATAGGACAGGTGTGGACGAAGCTGCTCTCTCACAACATCAACCAATGCCTCTAGTCGACACACCCTCTGAGGTCTGAAAGCAATACCACTGTCAACTAGGACCCTGTAGAAGTCCTCCTGAAGTGGGGTATAGAAACCCTCTGAAGCCCTGGAATCTCTGACAGGTGGAAACCATCGGCTGACCTCCACAAACCTCAAACTGTGCACCTGACGTGCTGAAGCACCCCTCAGGTCTAAGTGCTCGACCGGGGGTGACCCTCTAACTCTGGGAGGAGGTCGTGCACCACGACGCTGGCCCTCTGGCCTAGGTGTCACCTGAGTGCGAGCACGTGTGGAGCGGCGACGTGGAGGAGACTGAGCTGGCTGATCCTCTGTATCCTCTGTGACCTGTGGAGCCTCAGTAGCCTGGGTAGACTCAGTAGCCTGTGTAGCCTCTGTCTGCTCTGAGGGTGGATCTACTGCCATCTGCTCGGAAGGTCCAGTAGCCTCGGTACCCTCAGTGGCCTCTGTGCTGAGCTGTCGACCTTCAAGGTGAAAGCGACACTCGCCTATGTGTATGCCACTGCGTCTCCCACCTCTCTCTGCCTGCTCTGCTGCGTCTGCCATGGCCTGAGCAACTTCTGCATCTGAAAGTGTCTTCCTCTTCTTCCTGGCTGCAATCTTGATGCGCTTACCACGCGCAATCTCATCACGACGGGGAGGACTGTTGTCCCCGTCACCAGGAGCACCACCGGCGTTCTTGCAACGCACCATGCTGATCGACTGCCTGAAAACCTCTGTGAGATGATGAACTGTCACTCGAGAGGCTTGGCCTCAATCCGTATCCGCAGGCTTGGCCTCGGATTTAGCGAACAGATCTGACCTGACACACCGACTGACTCGCTGCACGTATGGAATAGAAGGATATACTATAAGCACATATATATCTAAAGATACGAAACCCTAGATAGCAAGCATGTGAGATACGACGAGAAAACGTGACGCGAAGCTACCTCGGATCGACGAGACGACGGCGAGAGGAAGCGGTGACCTAGTTCGCGAGAACCCCCAAGATCGGCGATCGAGCACTGAAACGACCAATCGAGATAGCAATGGAGGGTTACGGTCAACGGTAAGCCCTAACGAAGAAATTGAAAGGACTTGAAAGAAAACGATCGAGTCGTTACCTCAAGCTAGGGTTATTGGAAACCCTAAGCTAGGGTTAGGGCAAAACCCTAGGTGAAAAACACGGCCAAAGGATGGAATCGAGGGCTCGGTTGGGTACGGGGGTGCTGCGGCAGCTGCTGGCGAGATTCACGGCGAGGAAAACGGCACACCGGCGGTGGCGGCGCTGCAGCGGCTGGGGCACGGCGAGACTGCGGGCAGAGGCGAGGCAGTGAGCGCGCGCGGTCAAGGGGACGAGGTGGCGTGGCTGGAGCGCGTGAGGGCGGCAGAGGAGCTCGCCGGAGGCGAGGAAAAGAGCAAGGGCGCGGTGGCTCCGGCGAATCGGCGGCGAAACGGCGGATTAGGGTTGGCGGCGGCGGAAATCGCGCGGTGAAGAAAAATAGATGAAGACGAATCGGTTTTTATGAGGGGTCGAGATCCGCTCGATACGCTATCACCGGACGCGGTGGTCATTGTGACCGGACGCGGTGGTGCAGCGTCCGGTCACACTCCAGTAAGCGCCTGGAGTGACCGGACGCGTCCGGTGTGGACTGACCGGACGCGGTCAGAGTCCGGTCGCTGAGTGCTCAGGAATTCATCGCGGAGCACCGGACGCGGTGGTGGTAGCCGGGACCGGACGCGGTGGTGGTCAGAGGCGCGTCCGGTGCAGCGTCCGGTGCCTAGGTCTGGACTTTGTCTTCTGGATGACCGGACGCGCTGGTGGACGCCGGGACCGGACGCGGTGGTGAAGCATCACTGCGTCCGGTGCAGCGTCCGGTCCAGCGTCCGGTCGCTGTTCTTCGCCATTCTTCGTTCCGAACTTCGACGCGACTTCTCCCAATCAAGTTCCAATTCAAAGAGACACAAATAAACACCAATTGGAACCTGATATGAGTGACCTCACTCAAACCCTCAAATTTTTCAAAATATTTTGCCTTAGGCTAGTATTATTTTTACGAAAATAGGCAATAAACACCCGAGGAGCAACGTATGGCCATGCAATAGAGTTTTTGGACGTTTAGGAGCGTCAAATGCTCTCTCTATCCATGGACGAACACAGAGGTTGCTCAAAGCTAAACCGAAAAGAAACGACAAACAAACAACCATGCATATGCAATGCAATACGAGAAAGTAAAGCTAGGTTGCTTGTCAAGTTTGATCCACGGTTAGGCTTCTTCACTCCTCCGAGGGAGGGTTATCGTAACCGTGTTAGCCAAGCCCTAAATGCATTGCGATAAAATAAACGTGACATATGATACAATGCAATGCAAGGGACAACACGCGCTCATTTTTTAAAGTTACTTGAATCAAGCACATTAAGTTCACTTCTTAGCCTACAAAAGGTAGCCTCGTCCAAAGGTTTAGTGAAGATATCCGCTAATTGATTTTCACTTCGTACACCTTCTAGTGATATGTCATTTTTAGCAACGTGATCTCTTAGAAAGTGATGGCGGATATCAATGTGCTTGGTGCGAGAGTGTTGTACCGGATTGTTAGCAATTTTAACGGCACTTTCATTGTCACATAAAAGTGGCACCTTTTCAAGAACAATTCCATAGTCTAGGAGGGTTTGTTTCATATATAAGATTTGTGCACAACAAGCCCCCGCGGCAATGTATTCCGCCTCGGCGGTGGACAAAGCCACACTATTTTGCTTTTTAGATGACCAAGATACTAAGGATCTCCCAAGCAAATGGCACCCTCCGGATGTGCTTTTTCTATCAATTTTGCAACCGGCATAATCCGAATCGGAATAGCCAACTAGTTGGAATCTAGCTCCTTTGGGATACCAAAGACCAATGCTTGGGGTGTGCTTAAGATATCTTAGGATTCTTTTTACGGCACTTAAGTGAGGTTCTTTAGGGCATGCTTGAAAGCGAGCACACATGCACACACTAAACATGATATCGGGCCTAGATGCGGTAAGGTACAACAAGCTACCAATCATAGAACGGTAGAGAGTTTGATCAACCGGTTTACCTCCCTCATCTAGGTCGAGATGTCCATTTGATGGCATTGGGGTCTTGATTGGCTTGCATTCTTCCATCTTGAATCTTTTGAGAAGATCCTTGGTATACTTTTCTTGAGAGATGAAAATCCCTTCTCTCATTTGCTTGACTTGAAAACCAAGGAAGAATGTGAGCTCACCAATCATTGACATCTCGAACTCCTTCGACATCAATTCACCAAATTCCTTGCAATAATCTTCATTTGTTGACCCGAAGATGATATCATCAACATACACTTGACAAATGAAGATCTCCCCATTAAGCTTCTTGGTGAATAGTGTGGTGTCGACCTTCCCGATGGTGAAGCCCTTCTCAATGAGGAAGTCCCGGAGGCGCTCATACCACGCTCTAGGGGCTTGCTTGAGCCCATATAGCGCCTTGGACAACCTATAGACATGATTAGGATATCTAGGGTCTTCAAACCCGGGAGGTTGATTGACATAGACTAGTTCATTTATAAAGCCATTTAAGAATGCACTTTTCACATCCATTTGATATAGTTTCATATCATGGTGTGATGCATATGCAAGAAGGATACGAATGGCTTCAAGTCTTGCAACGGATGCAAAGGTCTCTCCAAAATCAAGGCCTTCAACTTGAGAGAACCCCTTTGCAACTAGTCTTGCCTTGTTCCTCACCACTATGCCTTGGTCATCTTGCTTGTTTCGGAACACCCACTTGGTTCCAATGACTCTTGCACCTTTAGGATGCTCTTCAAGTGTCCATACTTGATTGCGGGTGAAGTTGTTCAATTCTTCATGCATGGCATTCACCCAATCCGGATCTTGAAGAGCTTCTTCTACATTCTTAGGTTCAACACAAGAGACAAAAGAGTGATGTTCAACAAAAGAAGCTAGCTTTTGAGATCGAGTCATTACTCCCTTTGAAGGACTCCCTATGATGAGTTCTTGTGGATGAGCTTGAAGTAGGGGTGAGTTTCTTCTATCAACCACTTGAGGAGGTGGATGGGGAGCATCAACATCTTGTGCTTGTGCCTCGGCTTGTTCATGAGAGACATAAGTATCTTTATTTTCAACTCTCTCATTCTTGTCATCATCTTGAGGCACACGTGATGAAGATGGTGGATCAATGATTTACACACCGTCTTCATCATCTTTTGGCTTGATGTCTCCCACCGACATGTTCTTCATGGCCTCCCTCAATGGTTCATCACCTACATCATCACAATTCTCAATTGCTCCTTGGGAGCCGTTAGATTCATCAAATTCCACATCATATGTTTCTTCAACCAAACCGGTGGCATGGTTAAATACTCTATATGCTTTGGACTTTGATGAGTAACCAACAAGAAAACCAATATCACAACGTCTTTGAAACTTCCCTAGGTGTTGACGCTTCTTGTAGATGTAGCATTTGTAACCAAACACCCGGAAGAATGAGACGTCCGGCTTCTTCCCATTAAGCAACTCATAGGGGGTCTTGCCAAGAAACTTTTGGAGGAAGAGGCGATTTGAAGCATAACATGCGGTGTTGATTGCCTCGGCCCAAAACTTCTCGGGAGTGTTGTACTCATCTAGCATTGTTCTTGCAAGGGTGATCAAAGTCCGGTTCTTTCTCTCAACTACACCATTTTGTTGAGGAGTATAGGTTGAAGAGACCTCATGCTTGATTCCAATTTCATCACAATAAGCTTCAATGTTGGTGTTGTCAAACTCTTTGCCATTGTCACTTCTAATCTTCTTTATCTTGACTTCAAATTCATTTTGAGCTCTCTTTGCAAACTTTTTGAAGCAACTTGCCACTTCGGATTTGTCATGAAGGAAGAATGTCCATGTATACCTTGAGTAGTCATCCACTATCACAAGACAATAGAGATTACCACCCAAGCTCTTGTATGTTGTAGGCCCAAACAAATCCATGTGTAGAAGTTCTAGCACTCTTGAGGTTGACATGAAAGCCTTGGTGGGATGAGTGTTTGCAACTTGTTTGCCCGCTTGACATGCACTACAAGGTTTGTCCTTTTCAAACTTCACATCCTTCAATCCTCTTACTAGTTCTTTCTTCAATAGCTTGTTGAGAGTGCTCATTCCAACATGTGCAAGCCTCCTATGCCAAAGCCAACCAAGTGAGGTCTTGGTGAACAAACATGTCATCAAATTTGCATCTTCGGAGGTGAAGTCAACAAGATAAAGATTGTTGTATCTAAAGCCTTTGAATATCACTTGCTTGTCATCTATCTTTGAAACTTCAACTTCATTTGGTGTGAACAAGCATTGGAAGCCAAGGTCACAAAGTTGCCCAACGGATAACAAGTTGAAACTCAATGAAGCAACATAGAGCACATTTGAGAGTGAGTGATCATTTGATATTGCAATCTTGCCTATACCCTTGACTTTGCTTTTTGAATTATCCCCAAATGTGATCTTCTCTTGACATATCCCATTCTCTTCAATGGAGGTGAACATACGAGGATCACCGGTCATATGTTGAGTGCAACCACTATCAATAACCCAATGAGATCCACCGGTCTTGTAGTTCACCTACACACAAGAGATCAAGCTTTTTGTTTAGGGACCCAAACTTGAGAGGGGCCCTTGACTTTCTCAACTAGTGACTTGGCAACCCATATTTTCTTTGGCCTATTCTTGTTTGGGGGACCCAAAAACATGACTTTCATCTTTCCATTTGAATCTTTTCTTAGCATGTAATGAGCATTGAAGGCAAAGGGTCTAGCATGCTTGGGCAAGGGTTGTGGTGGTGGAGTTTTGCACTCATGAGCAAAATGACCTTCTTGACCACACTCAACACATCTCTTTGGCTTGGGCTTTGACTTGCTTTGTTGTTGAGCTTTTGCTTTCTTCTCTTGATTTGCCAAGTACCCAATGCCACTTCTATCCATCTTCATTACGGTGTTCATGAGGAGCTCACTTTGCAAATATTGACCTCTTGTGAACTTGCTTAGACCGATCTTGAGATGCTCTTTTTCTTGCTTTAGCTTCTTGTTCTCTTCAATGAGTGACTCATTTGTTGTTTGCTTCTCAAGAGCCATCAAACCTTTAAGCTTCTTGTTCTCATTTGCAAGCTTCTCATTCTCACACTTGATCTTGGCATAATCATCATGGTTGCATGACTCAACCACACTCTTGCCTTTGCTACTAGAACCTTGCTCAATGCTTTCAATGATCAAGTCATCACATGATGTAGCTATATCACACTTAACAACATTGTTAGTAGCATCATGTGTCTCAAGAGCAAGTTCATTAGCAACCACAAGACTATCATAGTCAATTTTTAGTGTGGTGTATTTGTCTTTTAGAGAGCTATGTCTAGTGATGAGCTCATCATGCTTCTTCTCAAGTTTGTCATGTTGATCTTTAAGCTCTTTGTTTGAGGTTTTGAGCTCCTTGAGAGTAGAAGACATAATTTCATTTTGATCTCTAAGCTCACCACTAGTCTTTTGAGCATTTTCAAGCTTGGATGAGAGTGATTCATTTTCATTTTGAAGATCATCATTTTCACTTCTTGTCCTTCTTATGATTTTAGTGTATTTGTTTAGCAATTTTACAAGTTCATCATAAGAAGGTGCATCAAATTCATCATCACTATCACTATCATCATCATCATCACTATCATGGTTTTGTACCTTTCGTTCACCTTTGGCCATGAGGCATAGGTGAGTAGTGGACGATGATGGTGAAGAGGGCGGTGAAGGTGGTGGTGAAGTTGTCGGTGAAGATGATGGCCCCATCACAAATGCGGCAACCTTCTCTTTCTCATCATCGCTCTCATATTCGGAGGAGTCACAAGATGATTCAATGTCGGTGAGCCAATCACCAACAATATATGCCTTTCCTCCCTTCTTCTTCTTGTAGAACTCCTTCTTCTTGCCATCCTTCTTCTTGTATGGCTTGTTCTTCTTCTTCTCATCTTCTTCATCACTTGAATCATGTTTCTTGCCCTTGTTCTTGTTCTTGAACTTGTCTTTTGGTGGTCTAGGGCATTGATGAGCTAGGTGGCCAAGTTCACCACAATTGTAGCAATCCATCTCCGAGATGGGCTTTCTCTTGCTACTTGTGAAGAATTTCTTTTTCTTGCCATCGAACTTGATGCCACTCTTGTTGAGCTTCTTTAGCATCTTGGTGGTCTTCCTCACCATGAGTGCAAGTGATTCATCATCAATATCACTTTCACTTGAGCTTTCTTGCACGATCATGGCTTGGCCCTTCTTCTTCTTCTTGTTATGGCTAGCTTTGAAGGCCAAGTCTTTCTTCTTGGAAGATGATGAGCCCTCTTCCGGAGTGATGTGCATGTACATCTCATGAGCATTGATCTTCCCCAATACTTGTGTCGGTGTTGCGGTGGAGAGATCACTTTGGTGAAGCACGGTGACAATGTGACCATACTTCTCAACGGGAAGCACACTCAAGATCCTCCTTGCAACATCCGATTGGCTCATTTGAGTGAGCCCAAGAGCATTGAGGTCCTCTACAAGAACATTCAAGCGAGTGTACATGTCATTAGCACTTTCTTTAGGAAGCATCTCAAAAGAATTAATTTTCTTTAAAGCAATATGATAGCGTTCCTCACGCTCACTCTTAGTTCCCTCATGGAGAGCACAAAGATTTTGCCACAAATCATGAGCGTTCTTTGCATTACGCACACGATTGAAGATATCTTTGCCTAAGCCCCGGTAGAGTGCATTTTTGGCCTTTGCATTCCACCGGTCGTACTTCTCCTCGTCACCCGTGGGGTTTGCGGGATCCTTGATAGCGGGAAGCCCTTGGGTTGCGGCTCTAAGGCACCCGACATCTATGGCTTCGAGATACGCCTCCATGCGGATTTTCCAATATGGAAAATCATCCCCCTCAAAGGTGGGAGGTGGTCCTTCCCCGTTAGACATCTTGCTCTAGGCGGTAAAGCCTAAATTAGGAGCAACACGGCTCCGATACCAATTGAAAGGATCAAGATGCCCAAGAGGGGGGGTGAATTGGGCTTTTCTAAAAATTAATTGCAAGAATTAAATCCTATAAGCCGGAATTCACCCCTAGTGCCTACTTGTGTTCCTAGAGAGTCTACCGATAAAAAGTTTTGCACCCTAGTTTCCAATCCTAGTCTAGCATGGCAATTCTAGGAATGTAAAACAAGCAATGAAAGTAAATACGAGAATGTAATTGCTTGAAAGTAAAGGGGCAAGGAACACGGCGATGTTTTTCCGAGGTATCGGAGAGTCGCCACTCCCCACTAGTCCTCGTTGGAGCACCCGCGCAAGGGTGTCGCTCCCCCTTGATCCGCGCAAGGATCAAGTGCTCTCTACGGGTTGATTCTTCGACACTCCGTCGCGGCGAATCACCCAAAACCGCTCACAACTTGAGTTGGGTCATCCACAAGCTCTGCCGGATGATCACCAAACTCCCAATCACCACCAAGCCGTCTAGGTGATGGCGATCACCAAGAGTAACAAGCTAGAACTCTCACTTGACCACAACGAGCCCAAATGAGGAGATGGATGCACACTTGCTACTCTCTAATCACTAGTGAGGAAACTCAAACTTTGATTCTCAAATCTCTATCCTCACTAGAGCTCTTGCACTCCCTTGCACTCTAAAGGGTTTTCTCAGATGTTTGAATGAGCAAGAGACCTCTAAAAGAGGTGGAGGGGTTGTATTTATACACCCCTCAAAGAAAACGAACCGTTACTTTCTGACACGGGGTCACCGGACGCGCCGGTCGAACGGACCGGACGCGCCGGTCGCCCGTAACGGTCAAAACCCGTTTTTGAAAACGAACCACCGGACGCGCCGGTCAGGGGTGACCGGACGCGTCCGATCGTGCAAGGGTGCTTACTGTACTCGCACCGGACGCGAGGCCGCGTCCGATGGCTGATGACCGGACGCGTCCGATCCTCTCTGGAGCTTACTGGACTCACACCGGACGCGCCGATCAAGTCCAGATCGCGTCCGACGGGCGTTCTCCCTGGATGACACGTGTCGGTCGCTGACCACCGCGTCCGGTCCTCTCGAGGCCTGCGTCCGGTGATCAGGGCCGAACCCTAGCCGCGGTAACGTACACACCGGACGCGTCCGGTGTTCCCGAAAACCGCGTCCGGTGCCTGGAAAACAGCCCGAAACTTTCCGAAACGCGTCGCAACTACAACCAAGTTGCTTCCAACTGAACTTTGAGCTATTCTAGGGTTGCCTAGCACCAAGTTTAACAAGTGTGCACCACACCTAAACATAGGACTCGCCTAGGTCAAGCTACCCATTCATGCCCCCCTTTATAGTACGGCCAAAAGAGAAAAACGAAGATCCTAACGACTATTCCGAATGTGTCTCAACACCTCGACATCCGGAACTAACCGTCCTTAATCTTGACGTCACTCTTTTGAAAACCGAAACGATTTCCATCAAGGGACACGAATACCATGGTGCTCAAAGCAGTTAACACCTCCATGACCTAACTTACCAATGTCTCTGCAAAACACACGTTAGTCATGGTAATAAAGCGTTGTCATCAATTGCCGAAACCAAACCTTGGGGCCTAGATGCTTTCAACAGGATCAAATGGAAGGCCCTCAGCAGACCTAAAGAGTTTGGTGGCTTGGGTTTATGGATGTTAGAGCTATAAATACATACGCCCTATTCGTTTGTCTTATAAGCCATACTTTTTTCAGCCAACGAATAGTATTTTTCTCTCACAATAAATCAGTGAACAGTACTTTCAGCCATGGCTTTTCAGCCAAGCAAATAGGGTCATATCTGCTTGCTAAATAGATTGATAAATTAGAAAGGGGTAAGGAAGGATTATGTTACTCTCTGCTGAGAAGGAGTATTTAGGTCACAAGAGTATCTTCCACATCAAAAACAGACAAGGCTCTCAATTTTGGAGATCTCTACCGGATATAAGGGACTGGTACCAAAAAGGTAGAGTTATAATAATTAAAAGTGGTTAGCAAACAAGATTTTGGCATGACTTTTGGGTGGGCGAGTGCCCTCTGAAAATCAGCTTTCATAGACTATTCCAGATATCTTTACATCCAGAAACGGAGGTAGCCCAAGCATATAACTCTGGCCGGTGGTCAATTCAGTTCGGAAGACAACTTAATGCTGAGCTTAGCGCAGAATGGACACAACTACAAGAGCTTTTGAATCACATTTCACTAGAAGAAGGGAGAGATTTAGTATATTGGGGCCAGGGGTGGATCTAGCGGGCCCCCCCACCTCTGCAGATCCCCTTGAACCCTCCATGAGCCCTGCAAGAAATTTCCACCATGGTTGTTGAGTAGGAGGAGCTGAAGATATCGAACTCGTCTGGAGGTTGAAGACACCCTTTTAGTCGACACTTGGCTAGCGAGGTCATGGGCCTTTCTTACTAATTCCCACCTTGCCTCGGTTGCGGCCCAAGAAGGCCGAGGCGACCCTCCACTTCTTCCAGTCGATTGACATCAGCTAGCTGTTTCCTGGGTTGGGGCTGCAGGTCGCTGGACGGCTAGCAGCCGGCAAGGGATGTAGGCACGTGCAGCAAGGCTCAACGCCCAGGTGCCAAACAGCACTGTGCCAATTAAGAAGGTCTAGCTCCCTGTATTTGCTGGTTGATTTTACCTTATTTGAATTGTGAATTTTGGATGAGGTGTGTGTGCCAACTATGGTATAATGGGCCTATCTAAGTCCATATATACTTGATAATTTTTCCATGCCTTTTTTATTATGAAATTTAGTCTATGTTAACTTGAGTGACATGTAAATTTCCAATTCAACAAAATGTCAAACTCAAAAAGAACATTCTCTTCTCGAATCATCTTTTGTTTTCATACAAAAATGCTTTACACTATATACATCGATCTTGTACAGACAATAATAGACCTTTTGCTCTAGCGATATTTCTTCAGCCCCCCTATAAGTATTTCCTGGATCCGCCACTGATTGGGGCCTTGAACAGTCCAAGAGATACTCTACCAAGTCTCTGTATAGACTAATAACTTCAGGAGCTGTTAGATATACGCAGATGTCGACTATCTGGCAATGTCTCCCCTCCGTATCAGCAATTGAAGTCGTTTTAGGGGCCGACGTCATTTGCACAAATGATGTCGTTTTAGGTGTGCTAACTTGGTTTTGGACGCAAATACTCCCGCGCTGTCGCTTTGGTTCCGTCGTGTCGCTTCACGATGTTGCCGTCCCCTCCGCTCCCCTTCGTAACCTTACTCGCACCGGGTCTGGGAGCGGACGCACGCCATGGAGGTGCCGCCGGACTCTGTCACGTCGGTGGCCATGGAGTTGCCGCCGGACTCCGTCACGTCGGCAGCCATGGAGATGCCGCCAGACTTCCATCACGTCTGAGATGGCGCCGCAGGACCTGGAGCAGGACGTACGCCATTATACCTGCAAATGGCGCGGTTCGGAGCGCTCCTAATCGCGACCCTGCGCCCCGTATGTTCAAAAAAGTGGGTCAAGGTCGAACCTGATTTGTCTGCATGGTGCCCCGCATGACCCGTGGTGAACCGTGGGTCGAACCTGACTGTCTGCCCAACACGTACAGTGAGTCGCGGTCTAATTAAGCTGCCACGTAGTGATGTGCCTATTTTTTTATGCTGGTGCTGAGTGCTGCCACGTATAAGAATTGTTGATGCTCCTGCACGCTGGTGCTAGTGCCAATGAACTAATCAAGATTATCTATAAATAATACAAAACTAAAAATGTGTTCGAATTGTGATATGGAACCCATGCCTTTCTTTTATAAACAAAGTTACATTGCAGTACTCAAACAACAAAAGCCCATTGCCATTTGAAAGAATTACTAGCAAATGAAAATCTTCCCAAAGCCATAAAACAGGAACCCAAAATTCCATGTCTCGAATCCTATTTCAAGAGATGCTAACAAAAACCAAACCAAAGTCGTCATCATAAGCTACTAAACTAATACATTGTCATTATTTTGCTGCCTCTTGCTGCTTCTCTGGCGTCAAAACGAAACATTCCTACAAACCACTCTGAAATATGTTCAGCTATAAGATTCAATAAAAACAAAAGAACTAAATTGTATGGACAAGTGCTCCTAGAGCCTTTACAATATCTACAACTACAAGCTGTCATTTCAGAGCAGCCACAACTAAAATATCTACTCCAGCAGCTCACTTGCTGCAACACCATGCTACACATTGAGGAATGCCTTCAGCTTTATCAGGATTGTAAGAACTGATCAGCCTACCTGAGAATAAAATTTGAAGCAGCTATATTATCATCTAAGCTTCTGAATCTGAACCACATAAACCCAGCACCAATATTAACCAAAGTGTAGATTACATTTAGTAAAATCCTTAAATGTACTAAACATATGCCTGCGGAATATGGCAGCATCACAAAAGATTGGTCCAAATGATGCAGCAGTTTTTTTCGGAACTGATTTTCAGCAAGAGTTCAAAGTGCAAACAACAGTTCAATCAGCCTGTGTACAAATGGTAAGCAGTAGCAAAGGATGTGACATAAGCCCAAAGCATTATTAGCAGATTTAGTCCATAGTAGAAAGATTACAGACTGTTGAACAGACTGGTTGCAGCAATTTGTGGTAAGGTACCTAGGAACAGACTAGTTGAAAAATTTGCAAAAATAACATTTCAGAAAAGCATCTAGCTATATAATAGCATAGTTGAATAAGAGACAATTGTTTGTTACCTTGACGGCCACATAGGATTTGCTGATGTTCTTGATCCTGACCGGGCTCCGGACTTGCTTTCCAGGTTCATCTGTACAAGTCAAAATTAGAGACAAAAGTTAGGCAAAAAAAACATATGAATGAAAAATTCTTTCCTAGTGTCATATAGCTAATACTGCTAGTCTAACATATATATCTGCTAAATGCCTAAACTAGTGTTGCATACACTCACTGTTGAACAGACTCTAGAAATAATAATAATGAGGCAGCTAGTTATTTGTTTCATCGTGCTCATCTGATGAAATTAATAAAAAGAAAAATTAGCAATTTGACGAGGGAGTAGGCGAACACGCCATGTTCAGGTCGACCAGGCTCCTGGCGTCGAGAGGCAACGTTGTCAGCTTCATCACGCATTATAAGTCTACTACAACAAGACATGATTGTACAAACTACTCTACGAATCAAGATGATTAGGGGTCGCAAATCCACCTAGGGAGGATCGATGATCATGTTTCCGTCCCAAGATCCCAGCTTTGACCAAGATCCAATAAAAAAGAGCAGTAATGGAAGCATCCCAACATATTCAAAATAGAACGATCTAGATAAGAGATCAGGGACCACTTACAGGGGAATGTGAACTTCGATGGCTAGATCTCAGGGAAACTCCTGCTTCCGTCGCTCATGGCTTCTTCGTTGCTCGGTCCCTGAGCGTGGCGGCGACGAGCTAGGGACGAGAGTGGGCGGCGGGAAGTCAGGGATGAGGGAGGCAGGGACGAGGGAGACGGCGGGCAGTCGGGGACGAGTGTGGCGGCAGCATGGACTGGAGAATGGAGGCGGCGGAGGTCAGAGGCAGCGACGGGAAGGCACACGCGAGAGCAAGAAGGTTCGGTTCGACCCTAGGTTCACCGGGTCACGACCCTGTCTGCACCTGTACCAATTGGGTTCGGTCCAGCTCGATCCGTTGATAGATTTCAGGAGCAGACCGTGTTCGAGAAAGGTTCGAACCGCACCCCTTGTAGTTTGATACGCCATGACGCCTGAAAGGTCTTGATGGCTAGAGGGGGTGAATAGCCTTTTTTAAAAAATTCTACAAAGACAAGCTAAACAAGTTTATCAATACAACAAATAGCGAGATGCGAGTTTTGCTTAGCCTACGGGGTGTTTGCAAGCCACCTATCCAATTCACAATTCTAGTATAATGGCACTCAACCGCACAAGTTAAACCGAGAAGGTAACTACAACTACAACTAGCAAGCTACACAAAAGAGCTACTCTAGCAAAGCAAACTAGCTAGCAAAGATAACTAAGAAAGTAATGCGGAGTTGAGTTAGGAGGGTTTCACCGAGGGGTGAAGTATTGAGCCGACCAATATGATCAACAATGAATACCAAAACAATCGAACACCGGGATCAATCAATCACAATATGAAAGTGATGACACGAAGATTTATCCCGAGGTTCACGTGCTTGCCGGCACGCTAGTCCCCGTTGTGTCCCTCTTCACCACGTGGTTCGGTGGCTAATCGGTCTCACACCGAGCCTCTCAAAAGGCGCCACAAGAACCTACCAAATGGCAAAAGGTTGCAAATGACACGAGCAATCCACTAATGTTGCCTTTGGCGCTCCGCCGAGGTAGGCACAAACCCCTCACAATCACCGGAGGTGGCCAAGAACAATCACCAACTCTTGCCAACGCCTCCAAGCTGCTCCAAGCCGTCTAGGTGGCGGCAACCACCAAGAGAAACAAGAATCCCGCAGCAAATCAACCACCAAGTGCCCACTAGATGCTATCTCACAATGCAAATGCACTTGGATCACTCAATCTCACTTCGAATATGCAAAGAAGCAAGAGAGATGAGTGGGAGGGGAGTTGCTTGGCTCAAAGTGCTCACAAGTATGTCAAAATGTCAAGAGAGAGAGCCTTGAGCCGGCCAACGAGTATATATAGACGTACCCCTTCGAATATAGCCGTTAGGAACGAGATCCAGCTGAAAACGCGCTGACCGGACGCGCTGGTCCAACTGACCGGACGCGCCGGTCGCGTAACGGCTATTTTCCGAACTACTGACCGGACGCGCTGGTCGAAACGACCGGACGCGCTGGTCACGACCGGACGCGCCGGTCCCGTGACTGACCGGACGCGCCGGTCAACCCTGAGTCGCGCAAAACGAACCAACGACCGGACGCGCTGAAGAACTGACCGGACGCCACAGTGCCCGCGTCCGGTGGGAGTCCAGTAAGCTCCCTGGACGACCGGACGCGTCCGGTCGCTTGTGACCGGACGCGCCACCGCGTCCGATCAGTCAACCGAAAAACGCGCAGTCACTGGACACTGACCGGACGCGCCGGTCGCACAGTGACCGCGTCCGGTGCAGCGTCCGGTGCAGCGTCCGGTCACCACTGTGACCTCCGTTCGCTTCCGTTTCTTTTCCGTTTGATTTCCGACTTCCGGCGTAGTAGAAAATAGGCATTTCATTTCCCCGAAATCGCCTGAATCCCGCGCTCGCACGCTCGGCGGGAGGGAGAGAGGACCCCAAACCCTCTCTACCGCTCAAACTCCAACGCCGTCGCAAACGTGCTAACACCACCAAGTGAGCATCACAATGTGCATGTGTGTTAGCATTTTCACAATCATTTTTCGAGGCGTTATTAGTTCTATCCAAATGCATGTGATCATGAAATGCACATCTAGAGGCACTTAGGAGTTCAATAGCCGCGTCATTCCCCTCTTTATAGTACGGCTATCTATCCTATAATGTAACCACACCCACTAGGTGTCTTGGTTACTAAAACACAACCCTTAAGCATATACCTTTGCCTTGATCACGTAGAGTTGCATCCAAAACCAAGTGTGGCCATCATGATCACCATGTCCATCTTGCCACCAACCTTGGAATGTACTAATCCTCATATGCTACACACAACTTAGGCATAGGATTAGTACTTAGGCATTGTCACTAATTACCAACACCAAACATAGGACTTTCAATCTCCCCCTTGTTGGTAATTGGTGACAATCCTTTCACAAAGATATTATGATAAAATTTTGATTGAACCCATGTCACATTGTCCAAGTATATTACCATGTGTAAGAAGTATGGACAAGTGATCATGAATTCAAAATTGATAGCAATGACTCCCCCTACATGTATGCTATATGTTTGGATTTTGGAAGCATACATGTTAGATAGGAAAGATTAGGAGCATTGACTATCAATAGGTGCTAAGTGTTTTAGATTATAGACCTTTGAAGCGTGATACCATCGGAGTAGCGATAAACACCATCTTAGCACCTTGTATAGTTAGATATCACTTGAAAAAGCACAAACATAACTAGAAACCTCGTGAGATCAACATTATAAGCAAGGCTCTAGTACCACTTTGAAAAACATGAAGCAAGTAAAATCTAACTACTTCCTATTCATGCTAGTACTTCAATACACCATTCAATTGTATACTAGCAAAACACCACACAAGCAATGTATTGGAGAAAAAGAAATGCATAACTATGCATCATACATATGAAGTGCACATGAAAATGCAACATTCATGTTTAAGAGCTTGCTCTCCCTACTTGTGTGCTCAAAAAAATTTTAGTTGATCCCCTTCTTTTATCAATTTCTCCTCTTTTAGAATCTATCTTTGTGAACAACATTTTTCTCCCCCTTTGTGCTTCTCCCCCTTTGAGTTCTATCTTTGTGAACAATATTTTCTCCCCCTTTGGCACCAATGACCACAAGGGACCAATTTTAGATAGATTATCATGTTAAATTGTGGGGTGAGGATCAAGTTTGTGATTCAACCTAGATTGCTTGCATAAATAAAATGCTTCGGTTTGATCCAAGGGCAAGCTTCTTCACACCTCACTAGAAGGGTTATCATGCACCATGTTGAAGCAAATATTTAGACAAGTTTTCTAGATTAAACACTTAGGATCACAAGCGCTCAAACAAGTTATATGCTACCACTAGATCATACAAGTCATGGAAACAATAGTGGCACCATATAAACTTCAAATTCATTTGATTTTCATGAATGAGCCTAGAACATAAGAAATCATGACTAGATGCACTAACCAAGTCCTTAGCATAGAATGTATGACATGTCAACCAATTGTACCTTGGGGCTCGAAGGAGAGGCATGTCATATCATTTAGGTGCATCAACTCATGTTGGAGAAGTCAAGTATGTTCAACTCATTCTTTAGCTTGTGAAATCTCTTCTCATCAAGTGGCTTGGTGAATAGATCGGCTAATTGATCTTCGGTGCCCACACTCTCAATAGCAATGTCACCCTTTTGTTGATGATCTCTAATAAAGTGATGACGAACATCAATATGCTTTGTTCTTTGATGTTGAACCGGATTGTTGGTTAGCTTCACGGCACTTTCATTGTCACATAGCAATGGCACATTCTTGAAATTAATTCCAAAATCCTTCAATGTTGCCTTCATCCACAAGATTTGTGCACAACAACTACCCGCGGCGATGTATTCGGCTTCGGCGGTAGATAGTGCAATACTATTTTGCTTCTTGGATGACCATGAGACAAGTGATCTTCCCAACAATTGACAAGTCCCGGAAGTGCTCTTTCTCTCCACTTTGTCACCGGCATAGTCGGAATCCGAATATCCAACTAGCTCAAAGCTTGCACCCTTGGGATACCACAATCCAACATCTTGTGTATGCTTCAAATACCTCAATATTCTCTTTGTTGCCTTCAAATGACTTTCTCTTGGTGAGGCTTGAAATCTTGCACACATGCATACACTAAACATTACATCGGGCCTTGATGCCGTTACATAGAGTAGGCTACCAATCATTGATCTATATAGCTTTTGATCCACCATGTTGCCACTCTTATCACTATCCAAACTTCCACTAGTGCCCATTGGGGTTGTAATGCCCTTTGCATCTTCCATGCCAAACTTCTTGAGCATATCTTTGATGTACTTGGTTTGGCTTACAAATGTTCCTTCCTTCATTTGTTTGATTTGAAGTCCAAGAAAGAAACTAAGTTCACCGATCATTGACATTTCAAATTCCTTTGCCATCATCTTTCCAAACTCATCACAATAATCTTGATTGGTTGAACCGAAGATGATATCATCAACATATATTTGCAATACAAACAAGTCTTTCCCAATCTTCTTGGTGAAGAGAGTAGTATCCACTTTGCCCATGACAAATCCTTTGGTTAGCAAGAAGTCCCTCAATCTTTCATACCATGCTCTAGGTGCTTGCTTCAATCCATACAAAGCTTTCCTTAACTTGTAGACATGGTTGGGTTTCTTGTCATCTTCAAAACCGGGAGGTTGCTCCACATACACCTCTTCTTGAATGTACCCATTGAGAAATGCACTCTTCACATCCATTTGATATAGCTTGATATTGTGAGCACAAGCATAGGCAAGTAAGATCCTAATTGCTTCCAATCTTACAACTGGGGCATAAGTTTCACCAAAGTCAAGACCCTCTATTTGTGTGTAACCTTGAGCCACTAGTCTTGCTTTGTTCCTTACTACTATCCCATCTTGATCTTGCTTGTTGCGAAAGACCCATCTTGTTCTAATGACATTATGATCCTTAGGCCTCTCAACTAGTTCCCATACTTCATTTCTCTTGAAGTTATTGAGCTCTTCATGCATTGCATTTACCCAATCCGGATCTCTCAATGCTTTATCAATGTCCTTGGGTTCTTCCATTGACACAAAAGAAGAGTGAGCACAAAATGATGCCAATCTTGATCTAGTTTGAACTCCCCTTTGTATGTCACCAATAATGGAATCCAATGGATGGTCTCTTGCAATGTTAGTTGGTTGAAGCACTTGCACTTGATTGCTTGGATGTTGATGTTGATCATGAGTTGGAGATGATGAACTAGCCACTTGTTGATCTTGTTGCACTTGAGATGATGTACTAGCTTGATTTTGCATTAGAGACCCACTAGCTTGTGTAATTGGACTTTGGAGTACTTGATCTTTGTTGTCATCCACATCAATCACTTGCTTTGGCCTAATATCACCAATATCCATTTCTTTCATAGCATTGGTCAATTGAGTTCCTCTAACATCATCCAAGTTATTTTCCTCATCTTGAGAGCCATTTGTTTCATCAAACTCAACATCATGAACTTCCTCAAGTAAACCACTAGCCAAATTCCAAACTCTATAAGCTTTGCTAGTAGTGGAGTAACCAAGTAAGAATCCTTCATCACATTTCTTCTCAAACTTGCTCAATCTAGTGCCCTTCTTCAAGATGTAGCATTTGCAACCAAATACCCGAAAGTATGCAATGTTGGGCTTTCTTCCATTTAAGATCTCATATGGTGTCTTCTCTAAGAACTTGTGGCAATAGAGGCGGTTGCTATAGAAGCAAGCCGTGTTGATTGCTTCGGCCCAAAATGAATGACTCACATTATACTCATTCAACATTGATCTTGCCATATCAATCAAAGTTCTATTCTTCCTCTCAACTAGGCCATTAGATTGAGGTGTATACTTGGCCGAGAATTGATGTTTGATTCCAAGCTCATCACATAGCTCATCAATTCTTGTATTTCTAAACTCACTTCCATTATCATTTTTTACTTTCTTGATTGTGGTCTCAAACTCATTTTGTACCCTCTTGATGAACTTCTTGAATATGTCAAATACATCACTCTTGTCCACAAGAAAGAATACCCATGTATATCTAGTGAAATCATCCACAATCACAAAGCCATACTTGTTACCACCAATGCTTGTGTATGTAGTTGGCCCAAATAGATCCATGTGCAACAACTCAAATGCCTTGGAAGTACTCATAATGCTCTTTAATGGATGAGTGTTGCCCACTTGCTTTCCGGCTTGACATGCACTACATAGCTTATCTTTCTCAAATGTGACATCCTTCAAGCCTCTAACTAAGTCATGCTTCACTAACTTGTTCAATTGCTTCATGCCAACATGACCAAGTCTTCTATGCCATAACCAACCCATACTTGATTTGGTGAGCAAGCATGTTGAAAGTTGAGTGTCACTAGCATTGAAATCAACCAAGTATAGATTCTCATATCTAAAACCCTTGAAGATCAAATTGGAGCCATCAACACTAACTATCTCCACATCATCAACACCAAATATGCACTTGAAACCGAGATCACACAATTGAGCAACCGAGAGAAGATTGAAGTTCAACTTTTCAACTAAGAGCACATTGGAAATGCTATGATCATTAGAGATTGCAATCCTTCCAAGAGCCTTCACATCACCCTTGCTATTGTCACCAAATGTGATACTATCAATGCCACTATCATTTGATTTGAGAGAGTTGAACATTCTTGAATCACCGGTCATATGTTGAGAGCACCCACTATCAAGCACCCAATGCCTTCCTCCGGCCTTGTAATTTACCTACAAAATAAATTAATGTTTCTTAGGTACCCATACTTGTTTGGGTCCTTGGAGGTTAGTAACTAAGCTCTTTGGTACCCAAATGGCCTTCTTCTTTGGACCCACAATTGGTGTACCAACAAACCTAGCATGCACACCTTTCTCTCCCTTGGTAAGCACATAACAAGAATTAAAAGGAATGTAATCCATTTTAGCATGAAACTTGTTGTTCTTGTTCATTTTATTACAATTAATCTCTAGATGCCTAACTTGCTTGCATCTATTGCAATAACGACCATTGCTCTTCACAAAGCGAGGCTTTGGAGTAGCGAAGGCCGCCTTGCCTTTCTTGGGAGTATAGCCCAAACCCTCTTTGTTAAGAGAGAACCTTTGGCTACCCAAGCATTTTAGCAAGCGGGCATCCCCACCATAGGCATTGCCTAATGCGCGGGTGAGATCATCCACCTCTCTCTTGAGAGTCTCATTCTCAACCACAAGTGATGAATCACTAGTAGTAGAGGTAGAGTTGGTTGTGGTGGATGATAATGAGCTACATGAAGCATTAGTAGGACCAACAAATAAAGAGTCATCAATAATATCACATGTTAGTCCAATATCACAAGTGACAATCACTTGCTCCTCCTTAGCTTCCTTCATGAGCTTCTCCAACTTGAGGTCCTTCTCCTTGATGAGCTCAAGTAGAGAGGAGTGGGCTTCCTTAAACCTAGTGTGAGCAACTTCAAGGTCCTCGTGGTCTTCCTTTAGACACTCACGAGAGGCCTCTAGCTCATCAAAGGATTTCCTAAGAGCTTTGAGCTCTTGTTCAATTCCTTTGCACTCCTTACTCTTTTTGAGAGCAACAAGCTCCTCCATCAAGGCATCAATTTCATTGCTCTTGGCAATGAGCTCTTGCTCCAAGATTTTGCACTTCTTGGTTGTCCTCTTGTAGCCCTTGCTCATTTGATCTATTATGCCCAATAGATCATCCTTGGAGTAGTCCTCATCCTCCTCATCATCACTCCTACAACCATCACTAGCACAAGAATCATCATCACTATCATCATATTTTACCTTGGTAGGCTTGGCCATAAGGCATGTTGATGTAGTGTCGAAGATGGATGGCTTGTTGGAGAGGGCGATGCTTGCAATGGCTCGCCGAGTGGTCCTCTCATCATCACTAGAGCTTTCATCATCATCACTATCGGAGTTGTCACTATCCCAAGTGACCACATAGCCACCACCCTTCTTCTTCTTGTTGATAGTGAAGCTCTTCTTCTCTTTCTTCTCCTTCTTGTCCTTCTTGTTCTTCTTCAACTTCAACTCCCCATCATGATATCTTTTATCTTCATAGGGGCACTTTGCCACTATATGATCGGGGCTATTGCAATTGTAGCAAAGCACCTCCTTTACCTTCATGAAGTCCCTTCTCTTCCTTGCACCATATCCTTTCTTCTTCATGAACCTCCCCATCTTGTGCACTAGGAGGGCCATGGTCTCATCATCGAATGGATCATCATCATCACTCTCCACCTTGCTCTTGCCCTTAGAAGATGAAGCCTTGAATGCAATGGGCTTCTCTTGCTTGACCTTGGTCTCCTTCTTCTCTTCTACCTCATCTTCATCATCATTGTATTGGGCATCGGTCATTATATCTCCAAGCACATCGGTTGGTTTGACCTTGTCCAATCCCTCTCTAAAGATCATTCTTCTCAAGGTGGCAAACTTCTTGGGTAAGCACATCAAGAACTTGTGTGAGAAGTCCTTGTCCTCAACCTTCTCTCCAAGCCCCTTGAGATCATTGACAATGACTTGGAGCCTATAGAACATCTCCGGGATGGATTCATCATCCTTCATCTTGAAAGTGGAGAACTTGTCCTTGAGCATATATAGCTTGGCACTTTTTACCGTTGAAGTGCCTTCATATGTTTCTTCAAGCCTTATCCAAAGCTCATTTGCCTTCTCAAGATCTTTAATTTGCTCAAATACTTTGTCATCAATGGCACGGTAGATTGTGTCAAGTGCCGCCGTGTTGCATTGTTTGTTGATGCGGTCATTTGGAGTGAGATTTTCTTCATCAAGAATGATGTATCCTTCATTGGTCACATCCCAAACCTTCTCATGTATATTGCCAAGATATTGCTTCATCTTCCTTTTCCAATGATCAAAGGAAGAGACGCCATCAAAGAATGGAGGCTTGCCATTAACATGATTGAACATAACTTGAGCCATCTTGCACCGAGGTTGTTAAGCCTTGCAAACGGTGACCACGGCTCCGATACCACTTGAAAGGTCTTGATGGCTAGAGGGGGGTGAATAGCCTTTTTTAAAAAATTCTACAAAAACAAGCTAAACAAGTTTATCAATACAACAAATAGCGAGATGCGAGTTTTGCTTAGCCTACGGGGTGTTTGCAAGCCACCTATCCAATTCACAATTCTAGTATAATGGCACTCAACCGCACAAGTTAAACCGAGAAGGTAACTACAACTACAACTAGCAAGCTACACAAAAGAGCTACTCTAGCAAAGCAAACTAGCTAGCAAAGATAACTAAGAAAGTAATGCGGAGTTGAGTTAGGAGGGTTTCACCGAGGGGTGAAGTATTGAGCCAACCAATATGATCAACAATGAATACCAAAACAACCGAACACCGGGATCAATCAATCACAATATGAAAGTGATGACACGAAGATTTATCCCGAGGTTCGCGTGCTTGCCGGCACACTAGTCCCCGTTGTGTCCCTCTTCACCACGTGGTTCGGTGGCTAATCGGTCTCACACCGAGCCTCTCAAAAGGCGCCACAAGAACCTACCAAATGGCAAAAGGTTGCAAATGACACGAGCAATCCACTAATGTTGCCTTTGGCGCTCCGCCGAGGTAGGCACAAACCCCTCACAATCACCGGAGGTGGCCAAGAACAATCACCAACTCTTGCCAACGCCTCCAAGCTGCTCCAAGCCGTCTAGGTGGCGGCAACCACCAAGAGAAACAAGAATCCCGCAGCAAATCAACCACCAAGTGCCCACTAGATGCTATCTCACAATGCAAATGCACTTGGATCACTCAATCTCACTTCGAATATGCAAAGAAGCAAGAGAGATGAGTGGGAGGGGAGTTGCTTGGCTCAAAGTGCTCACAAGTATGTCAAAATGTCAAGAGAGAGAGCCTTGAGCCGGCCAACGAGTATATATAGACGTACCCCTTCGAATATAGCCGTTAGGAACGAGATCCAGCTGAAAACGCGCTGACCGGACGCGCTGGTCCAACTGACCGGACGCGCCGGTCGCGTAACGGCTATTTTCCGAACTACTGACCGGACGCGCTGGTCGAAACGACCGGACGCGCTGGTCACGACCGGACGCGCCGGTCCCGTGACTGACCGGACGCGCCGGTCAACCCTGAGTCGCGCAAAACGAACCAACGACCGGACGCGCTGAAGAACTGACCGGACGCCACAGTGCCCGCGTCCGGTGGGAGTCCAGTAAGCTCCCTGGACGACCGGACGCGTCCGGTCGCTTGTGACCGGACGCGCCACCGCGTCCGATCAGTCAACCGAAAAACGCGCAGTCACTGGACACTGACCGGACGCGCCGGTCGCACAGTGACCGCGTCCGGTGCAGCGTCCGGTGCAGCGTCCGGTCACCACTGTGACCTCCGTTCGCTTCCGTTTCTTTTCCGTTTGATTTCCGACTTCCGGCGTAGTAGAAAATAGGCATTTCATTTCCCCGAAATCGCCTGAATCCCGCGCTCGCACGCTCGGCGGGAGGGAGAGAGGACCCCAAACCCTCTCTACCGCTCAAACTCCAACGCCGTCGCAAACGTGCTAACACCACCAAGTGAGCATCACAATGTGCATGTGTGTTAGCATTTTCACAATCATTTTTCGAGGCGTTATTAGTTCTATCCAAATGCATGTGATCATGAAATGCACATCTAGAGGCACTTAGGAGTTCAATAGCCGCGTCATTCCCCTCTTTATAGTACGGCTATCTATCCTATAATGTAACCACACCCACTAGGTGTCTTGGTTACTAAAACACAACCCTTAAGCATATACCTTTGCCTTGATCACGTAGAGTTGCATCCAAAACCAAGTGTGGCCATCATGATCACCATGTCCATCTTGCCACCAACCTTGGAATGTACTAATCCTCATATGCTACACACAACTTAGGCATAGGATTAGTACTTAGGCATTGTCACTAATTACCAACACCAAACATAGGACTTTCAATCTCCCCCTTGTTGGTAATTGGTGACAATCCTTTCACAAAGATATTATGATAAAATTTTGATTGAACCCATGTCACATTGTCCAAGTATATTACCATGTGTAAGAAGTATGGACAAGTGATCATGAATTCAAAATTGATAGCAATGACTCCCCCTACATGTATGCTATATGTTTGGATTTTGGAAGCATACATGTTAGATAGGAAAGATTAGGAGCATTGACTATCAATAGGTGCTAAGTGTTTTAGATTATAGACCTTTGAAGCGTGATACCATCGGAGTAGCGATAAACACCATCTTAGCACCTTGTATAGTTAGATATCACTTGAAAAAGCACAAACATAACTAGAAACCTCGTGAGATCAACATTATAAGCAAGGCTCTAGTACCACTTTGAAAAACATGAAGCAAGTAAAATCTAACTACTTCCTATTCATGCTAGTACTTCAATACACCATTCAATTGTATACTAGCAAAACACCACACAAGCAATGTATTGGAGAAAAAGAAATGCATAACTATGCATCATACATATGAAGTGCACATGAAAATGCAACATTCATGTTTAAGAGCTTGCTCTCCCTACTTGTGTGCTCAAAAAAATTTTAGTTGATCCCCTTCTTTTATCAATTTCTCCTCTTTTAGAATCTATCTTTGTGAACAACATTTTTCTCCCCCTTTGTGCTTCTCCCCCTTTGAGTTCTATCTTTGTGAACAATATTTTCTCCCCCTTTGGCACCAATGACCACAAGGGACCAATTTTAGATAGATTATCATGTTAAATTGTGGGGTGAGGATCAAGTTTGTGATTCAACCTAGATTGCTTGCATAAATAAAATGCTTCGGTTTGATCCAAGGGCAAGCTTCTTCACACCTCACTAGAAGGGTTATCATGCACCATGTTGAAGCAAATATTTAGACAAGTTTTCTAGATTAAACACTTAGGATCACAAGCGCTCAAACAAGTTATATGCTACCACTAGATCATACAAGTCATGGAAACAATAGTGGCACCATATAAACTTCAAATTCATTTGATTTTCATGAATGAGCCTAGAACATAAGAAATCATGACTAGATGCACTAACCAAGTCCTTAGCATAGAATGTATGACATGTCAACCAATTGTACCTTGGGGCTCGAAGGAGAGGCATGTCATATCATTTAGGTGCATCAACTCATGTTGGAGAAGTCAAGTATGTTCAACTCATTCTTTAGCTTGTGAAATCTCTTCTCATCAAGTGGCTTGGTGAATAGATCGGCTAATTGATCTTCGGTGCCCACACTCTCAATAGCAATGTCACCCTTTTGTTGATGATCTCTAATAAAGTGATGACGAACATCAATATGCTTTGTTCTTTGATGTTGAACCGGATTGTTGGTTAGCTTCACGGCACTTTCATTGTCACATAGCAATGGCACATTCTTGAAATTAATTCCAAAATCCTTCAATGTTGCCTTCATCCACAAGATTTGTGCACAACAACTACCCGCGGCGATGTATTCGGCTTCGGCGGTAGATAGTGCAATACTATTTTGCTTCTTGGATGACCATGAGACAAGTGATCTTCCCAACAATTGACAAGTCCCGGAAGTGCTCTTTCTCTCCACTTTGTCACCGGCATAGTCGGAATCCGAATATCCAACTAGCTCAAAGCTTGCACCCTTGGGATACCACAATCCAACATCTTGTGTATGCTTCAAATACCTCAATATTCTCTTTGTTGCCTTCAAATGACTTTCTCTTGGTGAGGCTTGAAATCTTGCACACATGCATACACTAAACATTACATCGGGCCTTGATGCCGTTACATAGAGTAGGCTACCAATCATTGATCTATATAGCTTTTGATCCACCATGTTGCCACTCTTATCACTATCCAAACTTCCACTAGTGCCCATTGGGGTTGTAATGCCCTTTGCATCTTCCATGCCAAACTTCTTGAGCATATCTTTGATGTACTTGGTTTGGCTTACAAATGTTCCTTCCTTCATTTGTTTGATTTGAAGTCCAAGAAAGAAACTAAGTTCACCGATCATTGACATTTCAAATTCCTTTGCCATCATCTTTCCAAACTCATCACAATAATCTTGATTGGTTGAACCGAAGATGATATCATCAACATATATTTGCAATACAAACAAGTCTTTCCCAATCTTCTTGGTGAAGAGAGTAGTATCCACTTTGCCCATGACAAATCCTTTGGTTAGCAAGAAGTCCCTCAATCTTTCATACCATGCTCTAGGTGCTTGCTTCAATCCATACAAAGCTTTCCTTAACTTGTAGACATGGTTGGGCAAACAGGAAAAAATACACTCCAATTAATCGCTCCTTGGTATGCTAAATGCTGTCTTAAACGACTTCAATTACCAGTATACCTTTACAAGTGAAAATCTTCATCAGGATGGGAGCTGTTAGAGATACGCAGATGTTGACTATCTCGCAATTAAAAGTGAAAATCTTTGTCAGGATGGCTGTCCATGACAGGATCCGGTCAGGGGTTCAACCATAGTTATAAATTTCATTCCGGTACCGGCCGAAATGGCCGGAATACCTCGTACCGTCACCTAGACCGGCATAGAAGAGCCTCAATCCCGTACCGGGTCAAATATCGGTCAATATCGGGCAATACCGGTCATTCCGGGCAATACCGGCCGAAATGCTTATTCCGTTTGTTTCGGTACCGGACGACACAGCAAACACGCGTGCTGCCGCGGTGCGCCTGCAGTCCAGGAACGTTTGGTTAATGGGCCGAGTGGCCGACGCGTGGGCTAAGATGCTGCCTGACACGTGATGAAAATGGATCCATATCCACCCGTTTGGTTGCTCGTTCGCATCGACACCGTATGGCCTCCGTCCGTCTCTCGTCGACGTACGTGTACGTGTAGCTGTGTGATGTATGCCTGCACCCCATCCGGTATTCGTGTTACTATTTGTTTGAACTTTGAACAATCAACTTATGAGTTTGTGTTTGCATGTATTTTATTTTTTCCATGGATGAGCTTTGGAGTTTGAAATAAGGTCTTGTGAACTTGCTGAATTATATGTGAGCTTGGCAAAAATATTATTGTGAGGAAGCATAATTATGTCAGAAGTTAAGTCGGTATATATTTATATGCATATTTATGTATAAGTATATTCATATATTAATATTATTTTAAAGTTCGGAACGGTACACCGGTATCGGCCGGTACCAGAATGTTCCATTCCAATAAGCAAAACAGAATGACCTCCGGAATGGAATTTACAAGTTAGGGTTCAACTTTAAAAAAAAGAAATGGTCTTTCTCCGGTCATTCCTGAGAGATGCTCTTGGCTGGACGAGCTCTCCAACAAACTGTGCCAAGTTCCTTTTAGAGTTCGACGACAATTGTCAAGGGAAAAAGCGAAAGGTAACACTTGTTATCTATGTAGGTGCATTGTGGACAATTTGGAAAACAAGGAATGATGTGATGATCAACAAGAAGGTACTATCATCCCCCATGGCGATAGTCTACAGGACCGTATCATTGATCAAGACTTGGCGCCCACTTCTGAAAATGAAGCTGAAGCCAACGGTGGAAGAGATGTTGGACTTGATTTCGGCCAACGTCCACTAGTTTAGCACTTCGCCAAATCCTTTTTAGCTTGATGTCGTCTAAGTCGAGTTGTAGTTTATTGTGATATGTCGCTTTTGCTCATGTTAGCTACCCTGTCGAGTTAGTGTGTTTTGCTTAAAGTCAGTTCGGTTAGATGTTCCCTGCAGAGTAAAAGCTGATATGTAAAACTGGTAACCCCAGTCCGGATCTTGGGTATTCATTATGCTTTCTAATAAAGCTGGGCGAATGCCTTTGGTCTAAAAAAAAGAGTTAAGGTCAGTGGCACCAGGGTGCGTTCCAACTTTCCAACTTTTTAGTGGCCCGTAGATTAGGACCGTCTTTTATAATGGCACTCAGGTAAAAGACTAAAAAAATGGGTCCTCGTGTTGTACTCCCATCTCACTCTTCCTGTCTTCCAGCGACCTTGAACGGTCGAACCAAAGACAAGGACGATCGTGTCCCCCTCAACATTGCCAAACAAAAGATGAAACTATCTCGTCTCTCCAAATTAGAATAGGATCGTCTTATTTCACTTTACTTCTTCAGTTTCTTTTTAACTCTCTCACATAGAGCGAAGGCTCCGTGCAAGCACATGGAGGCTCTGAGGTCTAGGACCAGAATTAGCAAGAAGATGAGCATACTCAAGATCATAAGCCTCAAGCTGATGAAGATGTTGCTGACCAACCACTACTCCAAGTCTTCAACCACTTGCAAAAACAGTACATCAAAGTATACAATGGGATCACTCTGATGACAACATCCTTATTGGAAGCATATAAGAGAGGTAACAGCTCGATCTTGACTAGCAAATTTTGTTGAAATATTACTTGCTTGTTTTCTCCTTGGAACCTCAGGGATCCAGATTGGATGATGACTATGCAAAGAAGAGTTAAATAACTTCGAGAGAAATCAAGTGTGGGAGTTGGTGAAAAAAAACCCAAGAGCAATGTCATTGAAACCAAGTAGGTCTTCCACAACAAGCAAGATGAACAAGGTGTGGTGACAAGGAACAAAGCAAAATTAGTTGCTCAAGGATTCACTCAAGTTAAAGGGATAGACTTCAAAGAGACCTTTGCAACGGTGGCAAGACTTGAAGCAATTTGAATGCTTCTCGCCTTTTTCGACTTGAAGCAATTCGAATATAATGCTTCCAACCTTTGTTGCACATCATGACTTCAAGATATGATGAAATCTCTAGGGCCAGCAGGTGTGATAAGATGCACAGGGCATGGTCTAGTGTGTAGTGAAGAATGAACACAGAACAATTATGATAATTTTAAAACTTATATTTATGTTAATTTAAAACTATTAAACTCATATTTATGAGAATTTTAATAGTATAATTAATGATATAAACGTTAAGTTTAATTAACTTTAACATGACTAATCATATTAATTTAAGTACTTTATTTTATTTATATATTTAAATTTATTAATAGATAAAATATTCATGTGTATTGCAATATTTATATATACTATCATTGTCGGGAGGTGGTTTTAATCGGCAGTGATAGGAAATAGAATGTGTTGTATGTTTTATAAACATTGTTTGGAGTCTACAAAAGTATTACAATATATATAACCACCACACAAGCATTCTACTAAATGTCAAAAGGTTACATAAAACAGACGCTAACAAAGACCTTAAAATAAAATTATACATATAGGCTAACAAAGACCTTTGCACATTTTAGGCCGATGTTAGCGTCAAGATCTACATAATAACACCTTTGACGAGTATGGATTGTGCACTATTAAGCGACTTTTGGATGACCACAACACTTCCAGTTATGCGCATGCAGCATACATACCCGGAGATCCTCGTCGCCTCTAGCGGTGAAGAGCCAGGGCCGCTAGCTCAAAGAAGACCAACGACCAACTAGGGCACCGATGCATTATATTGCTACTAGCGCACTCTAGCTTCGGATAAGTCAATCTTCACAAACATTCTTCTAGTACCTTTGGCGCATCATGTTGACTACAAACTACTAGAAGGTATATGTGGAGAGCTTTCTCCCGCAGAGAACACATATGGATACTATAAGTAATTAAGTCGCACTGTTGCATATACCGAATCAGCCGACAAGGATGGTAGGTTTTGTAACAAGAAGCAAGGGTGGTAGGTGGGCCCAACCACTACTGCACATAGCAGCATTAGGAGCGGCTGCGGACCCTTTTCCTGGACGATTGGGCCAACCGCCCCTACCCATCCGCCTCTAAAAATCAACTATTTGTAAGGATGGCTGGCCAGCTGTTCCAATCAATTTCTAGGGGCAACTTTCAGAATTCACAAATCTGGGCTAAAAATAGCAAAATAATTATCGTGGGGGAGACCAACCAGGCCAATTTTATTCGCAAAAAACGCACAGCGCGCGACCAAGGGGCTTGAACCCGCAACCTCAGCCTTCACAAACTCCTCTCCTAACAACTCCACCCATCAAACACTTGTGTCCATTTGGGATATTCGTCCACCTCATTTATCTTCATCCGATTTAAAATGAGTATTTGGGGCTCTAAACAAATTCAAATGTAAAAATTGTCAACTATAAAGTTTTATAACTTTTCGAGATCTACAACTTTGGTTTTGTTCATTTCTCCTTCCGAGGTTGTTCGAAATTTTTGAATTTCAAATGTGAGAAATTCAAACGTAATTTTTCATGGATAGATGATTTCAAATGAAAAAATTGTAAACTAAAAGGTTTTATAACTTTTTGATATCTACAACTTCTATTTTGATTATTTCTCCATCCGAGGCCGTTTGAAAAATTCAAATTTCAAATGTGAGGAAACTACAACGTGATTTTCCTTGGATAGATGATTTTAAATGTAAAAGTTGTCGACTACAAAGTTATATAACTTTTCGAGATATGCAACTTTCGTTTTGGTCGCTTCTCCATCCGAGGTCATTTGAAAAAAAAAACAAATTTCAAATATGAGAAATCCAAACGTAATTTTTCTTGTATGATTTCATACGAAAAAGTTGTCATGTTGTATAGCTTTTTGAGATCTACAACTTTAATTTTGGTCATTTATGTCCAAGATCATTTGAAAACTTTGAATTTTAATACGTAATTTGACTATTGGGCGCCCATTTTTAGAGGCAGTTCTAGATCCAGCCGCTTCTTAAATTTGATTTGTAGGGGCGGCTGGATCTAGAGCTGCCCCTACAAATAGGGTCATTTGTAGAGGCGGCTCATTTTAGAAACCATTTTTAAAGGCGGTTTTAGATTGATCCACCCCTAAAAAAGAGGCGTCTCTACAAATACTTTTTGTGTTACTGAACGGTGGTACATGGAATCAACGATGGAGAATCATTGAAGTGATAGTTAGGTAGATCCAATAGCCGGAAAGAATACTGGTAGGCCAGAACGAAAATCGACAATGATATGCAAAATGTTGTCACTACCAGGTAGTGGCTTGACCCGTAGTGATATGGTATCTATTACTGCCGGCTCATAGCTTGAACCGACAGTGGTATATCAATGCCATGTGGTGGTTTTAGTCAGCAGTGATAGGCGCTATCACTGTCAGGTGATTAGCTTCCCGCTACTTTTCTGGATCCATGCCTCACCACTCGACAGTGATTTGTAGTCACTGCCGGCTCCAGCACACTTGACAGGGATGATCCAACAGTGATTGCATGTTCTGGCATAGTGAAACCTAGTGCTCCTTAAGCAAAAGAGGTGGACGAACGATTGCTTTGCTGTTAAGTTCCGACCCTAGTCAAGAATGAGGTGTGGATTTCAACCTCTATGGCATGTGCCATCATGCATGGTGCGGACTCAATCGGTTCTATTTGGAACTAATATGTAACATACTATAAATAAAATAAAACTTCAAAAGTTTAGGATCTAGGCTATACACAGTGATGAGGACATCCTCCACTATTACCCGCTGGCAAAGACGCAACAAAAAAAGGCCAAGTGGCCTAGTTGTAGTCGGGCGGCGACCGTATGAGCCTCTGAATAATTCCACCTTGCTTAGCTTGGGAGGAGGAAGCCACCTTAAAAGAGAGAGCCACCCTTCCCCTATCGGACTAGTCTTTTAGGGACATTGGGCCTTTCCCCGAGTGGGTGTGCATAAGAACTGTTAGGGTCCGGGCAACCTTAATTTATTGGGCCTCGGCCAACTCCACCTGGGCTGGATGTATCATTTGGTATCGGAGCTGGGCCCTTGTTTAAGAGGGTGAGAATGATGATGACATCCTCCACTATTACCCGCTGGCAAAGACGTAACAAAAAAGGCCAAATGGCCTAGTTGTAGTCGGGCGGTGACCGTGTGAGCCTCTGAATAATCCCACCTTGCGTAGCTTGAGAGGAGGAAGCCACCTTAAAAGAGGGAGCCACCCTTCCCCTATCGGACTAGTCTTTTAGGGACATTGGGCCTTTCCCTGAGTGGGTGTGCATAAGAACTGTTGGGGTCCGGGCAACCTTAATTTATTGGGTCTCGGCTAACCCCACCTGGGCTGGATGTATCACACAGACAAGTACGAGAACCTAACAACATGTATTTTAAAAGTTTAGGGGGTCATGGATAATATATACTAGCCAAAACCCCCGCGCTTCGCGTGGGTACATACTATGAGTCAAAGTAATATTGAAGTCAAAGTAATCACACATTCCTGGCTTTTACATGACTATAGGGCAAGCCCAGAAATACAAGATTTAGTTAACAGGAGGCAAGCATACAAATTGTTGAATGGAAATTTGGAAGACTTTCATCTCGAATGTGCCGATGATCAAATCGTTGATGTAGGCACTTAACCCCAGTTGAGCGGAGTCTCTGTCCCGAATGTACACGCCGTGCTCGAAGGTATTTGCATTGGTTTGGGGCCAAGTAAGTAGAACCGGGCCAAGGCATTTAGCTATGAAGGAATTATAGGTTTGTGAGAATAATAGATTATGAAGCTGGGCAGCAAACCAAGTATTAACAAACTACATAACAGCAGGAAACATATACCTATAGTATATCCAAAGCAAAGATTATGAAACATATACCTATAGTATCTCCAAAGCAAAGATTATGAAACTGGGCACCAAACCAAGTAGCAACAAACAATATAGCAGCAGGCAAATGCAGCTGTTTAGATTACATGAGGCAAATACAGGAGTGGAAAAGAAGGCACTGAGCAGCCTGGTTGTACTGGTTGACCAATTCCCTAGAGGCCTGGGTGAGATCAGTTGCCTCCTTCTGTTGGCTGAAGTAGAAAAAGAACCTACTGATTACAAAACTAAATGGGAGTTACAGCTGAAAATATATGCAGCATAATATTATGTAAATCAATAGACATATGTTTCTCGCATAATCTGACAAACACGACACTGCAAAAGTAATTATTAGCACGGAAAAAGAGTGAAATCTATACATTCTGAAATAAAGGAGCACATGACAAAAACGGAAAAGGATACACAACATTCAAAGATGCTCGCTACAGGTAAAATTCCAAATCATTTATGTGAAGCAACCTTTTATTTAAAGGAATCAAGGGATAATGGAGGGGAATAATTTTATATGGACAACCTAAAAGAGGCAGTAGCAAAATGCAATAGCTGGTCTTCGAGAAATTAGCAGCAGTGTATGCTTATCAGGTAGTAGTAGGTGCAGGTGAATGCACCCTTTCATATAATAGGAGGCAGTGCAAATAAATCTTAAACAGAAAATTAGAAGTAGAAACTAAACCTATAGCATGCCCAATTTCAAAAAAATCTACTTTGTAGACACAACAATCTCTTGGATAATAAAGATAAGAGCTGAGAGGAAGTTCATAATTAATTAGCATCAGCAACCTCTGCTCTTTTATTTTAGGACATGAAACATATACTTGGATGCAATCATTTGGTAAACTAAGATTGGTCCACTGCAATGTGGTTGTAGGCAATATATATAGAAACAAAAGCATGGAGCATTGCTAATTAAAGAAATTTTCTCAAATATTCGTAGCACTAATCTTGGCCTAAGCTACAGCACATGGACAGTAATCTGCAACAGATAGATGGGAAGCGGGATCAGGCATGAATGCAAGAACAATTGGTAGGCAAAGGAAGAGGATGGCAAACTCACCGGGTGTTTATGCTTGTTAGGTAATGCTACAACCAAACGAGCTGCTGAACCTGGCACCAACCAAATGACCATATGTTGCCATTTCTCCTATGCAAGCCTGCAAATAAACTGCAGGTTTAATTATAAGGAATTAATGATTTCATATGGCCACTTTGTAAGCGAAGGGGGTCTTCAAATAGTACGCTACCTGAATATGAGGACCTGATGAATTAGATAGACATGTAGGCTCATTCATGAGTTCCGGAGCAAATATAGCGGGCTCAACACAATATTTCATTCCATTGTAAGAGTACCTTCTGGTTAATATTGCCTGTCAATAACAATAATGTAGCTTTGACATGGAATAATGGGGTTTCTTTGCCAGAAATAGCGTAACAGGTAAAACCTATGTCAACAGGTTAGATGGGACAAAATACAATCTTTTTAAATAGGCAATGAAGCAAAAAAGTGTTTTTTAGGTGGATAGCTTAAAGCAACAATCTTCTTAAATACATCATGGGGTCCGGTAAAACTTAGTTCAGAAAATTAATCCAGACTACTAACAAAGCAAAATGTGAACATAATTTTAACTTGTACCAAACTTGGTTGTAGGACACCCTATGTATTTGTCACATGGCTTTCGATTTGTGAACCACATTCCACAATCCATAGCCATTAGAGAGTTTCGGAAGCACTAACATGGTGATTCCTCAACCAAACAACCAATATTCAATAGGTAGGGGCTGCCTGTAAGGCACCACATAATTCAGTAAATTGCTGAAATTTGAATGTCTTTGAGCTGGAAGGTTAGCCACTCTCCAAAAGGGTAAACAACAACGGGCCATGTAATAGTGTATAAGAAATATGGAGATCTAATCATTTCATATAAAATTATGAAGTAGGGAGCTGAGCTGTCGAACACTTCTTTGTTCCAATATGAATGGAGAGAAGGAAAGTCATTGTACGTATATATAAAAGAAAATGATCCTAGATCTTAGAACTGGCTGTGATCTTTCATGTCTAAAAGTAGAGGAACACCACATCATTTGCAATGAGCAAAATAAAATTGGCACAAACAGAACTAAATGGCAAGAATGTATGAGCGGTTAGGGAAGCGTTAAAAAAAGATCTAACCAGAACAACTGCTTGTCTCGAAATCGTAGCCGGCGACTGAATCAGTATGAAATAGCACTTCATAAGTGCACGGCAACGCCCAAAGAAATCAGTCTCATGATATAGCACTTGATCACTGCACGCCAACAGGCAAAAGAAATTAGTCTCTATTAATTAGTGTCAATTAATCTCGATTGTGAAATAAACTGAAGGAGGTAGCTGTGCCAACGTTGAGGACCAAATCCTAACCCTAGATAAGAACAAAATGCTATGACAGAACCTTAACCCTAACTGAGGCAGGAGGTAAGGCAAAAAATATGGTAAAAATTAAAACAACAATGAAGCAATGGATACATCACGAATCGATTGGTTACCTGGTCATGAAGCAGTGGCTTCGGATGCTATGGAGGAAGAGGCGTTCAGGAGAGGCAGAGCGGCGACGCTGAAAAGGGCGACGTAGAGGGGCGACACCAGCCGTGGGGGCGAGCGAGATGGCCAGAGGTGGCTCTGCACTGTTGCCAGGGTACGTCGTGGCAGAGCTGCGGGGCGGGATGGCTGCGCTGCGCAGGTCACGCGGCGCTCCGGCAAGGCAACGTCGCAGTGGTGGAGTTCATCGCTGCCGTCAGGGTGCATGCGCGGTGGATGTCGTCGCTGCCATTGCCGCTGTGCGTCGGGGTGCAGGCGCGGTGGAGTCCCTCGTTGCCATGGCCGCTGCAAAAAAAATCCTGATTTGAAGGCACCGCTTTGACGCGTTTGAGGCAAACGATGAGCTATTGGGCTATGGTCTGTGGAGCCCATGAGGTTTGGATGGTGGACAGTGTGCGCGGGTGGCGCTGCTGGCGGCCATCTACGGGGACATTCCCAATCGGACGGTCAAAATGTCTTCATTGTGGATGAATAGTATTTTGGGTGGAGGAAATGGCGGGGGACTATTGATCTACAGGAGCAATCACCAGCACCGTTGTGACATGTTTGAGGCAGACGATGAGCTATTGGGTTGTGGTCTTTGGGGCCCATGAGGTTTGGACGGTGGACAGTGTGCGTGGGTGGGGCCGCTGGAGAAGGGCATGGTGGCCATCTACGGGGACATTCCCGATCGGACGGTCAAAACGTCTTCACTGTGGATGAATAGTATTTTGGGTGGAGGAAACGGTGGGGGACTATTGATCTACAGGAGCAATCACCAGCACCGCTGTGACGCGTTTGAGGCAGACGATGAGCTATTGGGCTGTGGTATGTGGGGCCCATGAGGTTTGGACAGTGGACAGTGTGCGCGGGTGAGGCCGCTGGAGGAGGGCGTGGCGGCCATCTGCGGGGACATTCTCGATCGGACGGTCAAAACATGTTCACTGTAGATGAATAGTATTCTAGGTGGAGGAAACGGGGACTATTGATCTACAGGAGCAATCACCACACTACACCACAACACTCTTTCACCGTCAGACATCTGACGCTAAATCTTTTTTTATGGATGGATAATCTGACGCTAAAGACTACTTAGAGACGATCTGACGCTAAATCTTCATTTACCGATGTGTTGTCTGACGCTATAGATATCCAGATTTAGCGCCCAACTATCTGACGCTAAAACTATGTACAACGTCACTCTATCTGACGCTAAAAAGAAATGGGTCCCACATAGCCCAAAGCTTATATTAGCCCCCGCACAAATATTGGCATAGCCCGCTTGAAGTTTTGGCCTGGCCCACGTTAACGTGGAAACCCTAAACGTTTCCTTGCCCTGGCCAGATCGAGCTGCCCCACATCCCTCCCACATTTCGCCCGACCCCAGCACCCTCCCACCCCGTGCCGCCCACCCTTGCAGGGAAGCGCACGCCGCCGGCCATCCACACCCCCACGCCGTTTCTCGTCTCGGGCGGGCCCGCACTGCCGCCAGCGCTCCCGGGCCTCCGCAGCGCGCCGCATCGCCACGCCTGTCCTGTGGCCTGCGCCGCCACGACCCGAGCGCCGACCTCATGGCCCCGTGCCCACTCCACCGCAGCCCCCGCGCCAGCACTCTGGTCCTCGCCCCGCGCCGCCCGGCCATCCCCTGGTCCTCGCCCCATGCTGCCCGGCTGCCTGGCGGATTGGACGGAGGAAGACCCGCCCGCCCCTGCTCCCTTCCTACGACGGCTGGAGGTCCTGCGCGCTCGAGGAGCCCCCCTACTCCCAACCTGCGCCTTGCCTGGTGGATTGGACGGAGGAAGCCCCGCCTGCCCCTGCTCCCTTCCTGCGTCGGCTGGAAGTCCTGCGCTCGAGGAAGCCCCCTGCTCTCTTCCTGTTCCTTGCCTGGAGGATTGGACTAACGAAGCTCAGGTGAGATAATTTTTCCCCTCCAGTCCCCTTCTTCCTAGGTGGTGGAATTCATGGGCGCTGGTGAGACTCGTTGGTCGGACTGCCTCTGCACTGTGCAGCATGCTAGGAAGAATTTAGGGTTGTGATTCTGTGCAGTAATTATGTTCCTAGCTATTTATTAGTGATGTCCGTTCTAAATTTATGTATGTATGGTAGCAATTCTGAGGCTGCCTCGAAACAATGTCACTATCTCTGAAATTTTTACTGCATATGTGCAATAGTAACTAAGATATAAGTTGATTTGTGATTTGCAGTAGCTGCTGCAGCTATCACAACTCTGTGTTTAATTTCAGTATGTAACTCAGAATACTACCTTGGTTCTTATTTTCTTTGTGATTTTTTTTCACAACAGTGTGGCATACTGAACAAAATGATGGAGTTGTCATGGTTATCACCATTTTTTTTCTCTTCTTATGTTTGCAAATCTTTGTGTCACTTCGCTTTTATTTTCCAAATCCCATGTTTTCTGAACCTTCTTGTGAACAAAAAAAATTGCTTCTGATTATGTTACATGGCCTACCAGGGATAACTCGTCTGGTGCTCCAGCTAGTAACTTTGGAAGCAATATACACACCCTTCTTTGGTAAGTACGAGACTAATACTTTATATAGAATTTTGTGCTAATCTTTCTTGGATCTGTATAGTTTAAACAGGAAATAGTCTAAATATTTTACCACTGAATTAACCTATAATGGAATAACTGAATTTAGGAAGTTCATATACTACAAATGTTACAAATATTAGAAGGGGTGAAGCGAGGTTGATTGATAGAAAATACAAGCAATAGATTAGTAGTTCTTTTTTAAATGATAGTCATGCTTTGGTGCCTAAAATGTTGCCATGACATGGCTTTTAATCTACACTTGAACTCCTAATTTTCTCTCCAGTGCAGTGAGTACTGCATGGAGATAGAAATAGAATACATGTGGTTGTTCAATATATACTCAATTTGTAGTTAGTTGATTCAAGCTTTTGGTTTATGACTGACCTCAGCTTGATATGGTGGCAACTATATATCTTATTTTATCATGGAGTATTTGATTTGACCTACATAAATTTTTTACCAATTCCAATCCCTAGTTTGATCCAAGCTACCTTGTGCATGAATTTCTTCATATACTCTATCACAACATTAAGTCGTGCATTAAGTCAGAACCTAAGTTGTGGTCAGTCTGTACAGACTTCTGCTGTTTTTTTGTAGTTGTCAAACTCCAAAGGTCATAGAACTATCAGATTGTGTGGCTAATGATTTTATTACTTCTGAAACTACAGGCAAGGATATCAAGTTGGATGGGAAATTACATCCAGGGGTGGCACAAGATCAAAAGGAAGGTACATGCTCAGGGATCTAGTACTTTACTAAGTTCAGCTCCAAGTGGCTTCTGTATGCTCCTAACTAGAATATATTGGACATCCTTGCCTGAGAGTTTCATTTGATGAAAGGAAAAAGTCTACTTGACCCCCCCAACTATCAGGGGGTGTCTACTTTACCCCCCAAACTATGAAACGGTCTAATTTACCCCCTGAACTTTGCAAAACCGGCCAAATCACCACCTCGAGCGGTTTTGAGTGGTGGTTTTGCTACAGTAATAACGGTTTTGCTACAGTAACAGTTGTTTTGTCTTTTTCCTTTTTTATTTATTTCGTCTGAATCTTTGAAAAAACATAGTAAATCACAGAAAAATCATAAAATAGAAAATCTAATTTTGTTGGACTCCACATGAGTAGATCTACACAGTGAACTTATAATATAGCATGCTTTAGTACAAAGTTTTTGCTGTAAATTTTGATCTATTTTTTTCTGTAATTAATTTGAATAATTCATACAACAAAAACTTTGTACTACAACATAATTTTATTACTTCTAATTTTATGATTTATCTGTGATTTACTATGCAAAACCGCTCGAGGGGGTGATTTGGCCGGTTTTGCAAAGTTCAGGGGGTAAATTAGACCGTTTCATAGTTTAGGGGGTAAAGTAGACCACCCCCAATAGTTGGGGGGGGTCAATTAGACTTTTTCCTTTGATAAAATGAGCTAAAAAAATAACAAAACCATCCTCGTGGGTATTGGGCTGCCTGTTCTGCTCTGTTATGAACTTATTATTAGTTTAGTCTCGGCCAGCACCTGTCACCTGACGTCGAGTAGTATAGACATGGTGGCAATTATATATCTTATTTTATCATGGGGATGTTAAACAGACCCAAATATAGAGTTATGTTATATGAAGGAAATGCTAGTAATGGAACTGACAAGACTACACTAAATATGTAAACCTAAGCTTGTGGATAAGCAAGAGTTGGGATTGCATATCGTTTGCCAGATAAGTAGTATATGTATTTGTTGTACGAATTTATAGTAAAAATTCATCATTGATTTTGTGTCCAGATAATTAGCTCCTACTGATAGTTGTGATGGATAGCTTGTACTTAAATTGATGGAAAGTGTACTCTAGTCCTGGTTTTAGCCATCTACTTTTCCATCTAGACTTTCTGCAGGGATTTAAGCATGATATATCTATGAAAAATATATCTGATGATGAAAGCTTACTGGTTTAATTTGTGCAATTACAGGGTATTTGGGAGCAATTACAGGCTATTTGGGATAAGTTTCAGTACCAGTTATTTGAGACAGCTGTTGTGCTTTCTGTCCTGCATATATGATGACCTCAGTCATATCTTTGATCTTCAAATTAGCAGGTCAACAGCAGAGGGACAACAACTCAGCATTTTGTTTTTGGTAAGACCATAGCTTTCCTGTCCCTTGCATGTTGACACGAGCTGCAGCTCACTTCAGTTTCCCTTCGTGCAATTTTGTACTTAGTGTGCTTGCCAATAGCGCAAGTGAGCTTGTGTTGCATTCTGTCACTAACAAAATTAAAGAAACGTCAAAAGCTTCTTTATATGAAGGAAAGTTAAGTTAGTGCCTCATGTAGCTTGCTGCTTTTCTAGCTCTTTGTTCTCTGCAGGTAGTACCCAGTTTTAGCATGTTGTCCTAAAGCTTGTTCCTCATCTCAGATTACAGCTATGCATATTTCCTTACCTATCAAGAGATTATCACCGGTCCTTTCATAAGCTTACCAACATGTTTATGCTTCCTTCAATGATCAAAAGGCTTACATTGTGAGTTTCTAACCATGTGAACTGTAACTGAACTTTATCAGTAGGCTGAATTTTGCTTTATTTGATCATGGATCTATGTTACCTACCATGTTATTGATTCCATTTAAGGTTTTGATTTCAGGGTTTGCTACGGTGCTAAGGTAGCAAGTTTGTGGATGACTTGAGCTGATTTAGGTGCTGGTTAATATCTTTTGGATAGTGTTGTGTGATGGTACTAGATAGTATGGACTTATCATTGATTAATCAATGTTTCCTATTTGTAATGGCTACTTTGATCAAATATATGTCTATGAATGTATAGACTTAGTCATGGATCAGGAATCCTATTTGTATGGAAAATGTGCATGATGATGTTATATTGAACTTTGATATATTAAATAGCAGCCATGTGGTCTTTTTATTTTTTTAGTCCATCTAAATCATCCCGTTGAACTGTCTGACGCTATAAATACAGTGATTGTTGGATGGTCTGACGCTATATGTATGCCAGCGGGATATCTGACGCAAAACATTACCAAGGGACTATCTGACGCTAAAAAAATCCACAGCAATGGACTGTCTGACGCTAAACGTTTGGTCTGACGCTATATGTTTTTAGCGTCAGGACTTGTAGCGTCAGCAGAAGTCTGACGCTATAAGTTTTTAGCGTCAGATTGTCTGACGTTGTAACTGCTTTTGGCGTCAGACCATCCAGCGCTAATTTGGGTGTTGTGGTGTAGTGCCAGCACCGCTGTGATGCGTTTGAGGCAGACGATGAGCTATTGGGCTGTGGTATGTGAGGCCCATGAGGTTTGGACGATGGACAGTGTGCGCAGGTGGGGCCGCTGGAGGAGGGCGTGGCGGCTATCTACGAGGACATTCCCGATCGGACGGTCAAAACGTCTTCACGGTAGATGAATAGTATTCTGGGTGGAGGAAACGGCGGGGACTATTGATCTACAGGAGCAATCACCACGTTTAAAGACTTTTATAGACTCCGGTACAAGTCTGGCCGGGACCATAATCTGGTCTGGTTATATATATCCATCTACATTTGCTCTCTCAGGGTATGCACGCACATATACAGACATCAATGCACGTGCATGACATATACACAAAACTGTGCTGTGCCGACAATATATTCATGCGTTTATTAGGACAGCAAGTAGATAGCTCGCTAGAAAGTTTCTTGCTAGCTAGTGCGCGCTAGCTTATCGGTAGGCGGCGGCGCCAATGATGGAGTACAGGGAGGTGGAACTCATCGGCGGCGGCCATGAAGACGACGACGGGTACGTGGCCACGAACACCGGGACGAGGGAGCCGCCGCCGCCGCCGCTCACCCACGACGACAACCGCGGCTTCCTCAGGATGCTGCGCGAGGAGAAAGAGAGGTACGTGCGTGCGTGCGTGCGTATGAGGATTATATATATTGTACTTACGAATCGATCAGTAAAACGATCGATCAATCTGTTATGATCGAGCTGCCCATCCCTGACGCATACCATGCATGCATGGTCCTGCACTATTATATTATATTATATATGGTGCGTGATGAACTGGTGGAGAACTGGAGATCAGGCTGGGCGTGGACGCGCCGAAGGTGGACGTGCGGTTCGAGGGGGTGACGGTGGAGGCGGACGTCCTCGTCGGCCGCTGCGCCGTTCCGACGTTGCTCAACTGCGCCATCAACGCCGCGCGGGTACGCAACAAACGCGCCAAATTTTTGCCATCGCCGTCCTTCTATTCCCACGCCGCTCGCGTGATGTACTGGTGTGGCTACGTAGTACTAAATCTATAAACTACTCTTTTTATTCTAAATTATAAGATAGTGTAGCTTTTTTAAATTATAAGATGTTTTTGGTTTTTCTAGATATTATCTTTACTATGTATTAAGATATATTGTATATCTAGGTATATATCGAAAATTATGTATTTAAAAATGTAAAACATCTTATAATTTGAAACAAAGTAAGTGACGACGACTAAGGGAAAAAAACATTAATAGAGACCGGTGGTGTGAACCGCCTCTACAAATCTTTGTTAGGCCCCGTTTGGCACGGCTCCATTTTACCAGTGAAGCTGCTTTTTGGGCTTCAGCTTCATAAACAACTCTATCGGTGGAGCTGGAGCCGTTTTGGTAAGTCTGGCAAAACAGCTCCACATATAGAGTTCCTTCAAACATGCTCTCACAGAATGCCACGTAGGATGAGGTGAAGCCGGGAGAAGCCACTATTTTTGGCTCCTTCTCACCCCAAAGCTCTGTGAGAGCACGTTTTTAGGGGCTTCATTGGTGGAGCCGTTTTATTTTACCTTGTTTGGCAGAAAACAGCTCTAAACGGCTCCTGAAAACGCTGGAGAAGCCATGCCAAACGGGGCCTTAACAGGCCATTTCCGTCTCTGCAAAGATAAATCTTAGGTGAACCTTTCCTACCAAATATAACATAATATCTTTTGTATTAATATTTAGTAATCTTTATTAAATATTTCGGCGGCCAAATAATCTCAACAACAACAACAACATAGCCTTTTGTCCCAAGCAAGTTGGGGTAGGCTAGAGATGAAACCCAAAAAAGACGAGAAACAAAGAGACACATAAAGGGATATAAAGGGCACAAGACAGAAAGAGGTCACCGTTCAGGCACGTTGATCCATGACATCTTTCTGTCTTGTGCCCTTTATGTCTCTTTATGTGTACAACAACTTTGATATTGGGTGTGTCTACATCCAAGATTGCTTGAAAATTTCAAAATTTTAAAGCTAAAAAAAACTAAGAAGTTAACACTACTAGGAAAACGATTAATAGAGGCAGGCACATCTAACCGTCTTCGTAAATGGTCAAGCGTCTCTATTAATCATTTATAGAGGCTGACATCAAGAGACCACCTCTACTAATCATCGAAATTTTGATATTTATTTTTTTTTTTTGAAATTTTGAAACCATCTCGGATTGAGACATATCATATGCCAAAGTTGTAGTGCTTGGCAAGCTCGAAAAGTTTGTAGTTGATTTTCTTTTCTCATTTGAGTTGAATTAGTAGCAAAAATGTACAACGCAAGATTATGAAATGTTGATTAAAAAGAAAACATCAGATATATACTCATAAATGAGTGTGCGCATGTGTGGTGTGCAGCTGGTAGATAGGTGTTAATAGGTCATGAGTTTAAGTCTTGAAAAGCACCTAATTATTTAGATTTTTGGGTTTTTTAAACACCACTGTTGATCGATTAGCGGACAACGTATCCGCCTCAGTCTTTTCTATAGTAGTGTAAAATAAATATATTTAAAACTTTAAATAACACTAAATAAAAAAACATGTCAACTACAAGGTTGTAAACCAAGTAAACAACTACAACTTTAGTGTTGACCATGTCAATATTTAAGGTCGTTTTGAAATCTAAATTTTTTAATTTCAAAATCTAAGAACTTAAAACACATGTTTGGTGCTCTAAATGACTTCAAACAAAAAACTTGTCAACTACATAGTTGTAGATCGTTATATCTATGCTAACTTCTAAAGTTGTTTGAAAATTATAAATTTTAAACACAAAACATGAGAACTTCAAATGATTTCTTTTTTGGACTCTAAGTAGTTTCAAATAAAATAATGTATCAACTACAATGCTCTAGATCTTGTCAAACTCAACAATTTTGATATAAATTTTGTCGAAATGAAAAAATTGAATTATTTTTTGGCAACTATTTCTAGAGGTGGATCACCTCTATTAATCATTTACAGAGGCAGCACTCTTTGGAGCGTCTCCAAGAGTCTTTCTTAAACTTGCACCCTACATCCTCATTGAAGAGTCATTTGAACAAAATCTCTATATATAGTTTCCACCCTTCAAAAGTTTTTTTTTATATCTGTGCTCTAGAGACCCAGCCTCGTTCTTGGCTAGCAAGAAATCAAGAACAGAGGATACAATAGTTGGATATCTAATTAAACAAGCTGTTAGACAACATTTTTTTTCACCAGAATCTATATTCCTATCAATACTGAAGGATATCAAAAGGCTTTTGGAGTTGCTTTAAGAAGTCTACTTCTGAAAGTTATTCATTAAGATGGTCGCCTTAGGACATCTATCTTTGTTAATCGATTAATAGAGACAAGCGTCCTATGATGGCTGCATTTGTAAATCATTGATTAATATAGGCAACCACTTTAAGACGTCCACCCTCCATAAATAACTAATAGAGACGGGCATTTAGCTACATATAGCGGTTAGTGTGATGTCATAATTTAGTGAGCACAGTTACCCTTTGGGAGTCTAACTTCAAAGAGCACAAGTAATTGTTGCTCTCTCATAGCCTTACTTGACCCTCTAGGATCCTCTGATTGTTGCCCTATACAAGAATCAGTGCAATAGAAATGTCTAGCATAATCCTCTTGAGTGCTCCCAATTGCTCCTTACAAGTCTTTGATGAGACACTTTGTTGGCTTTGTTGACGCTTATGGCCTTCATTCCATTGTCTATATAGTCCCCTCCAAAGCCCTCATGCATGCAAGCAGGAGTCAATGTTCCTAATAGAATTTTATACTCAAGTCCTAACCAAATTAGAAGTCCAAATAGCACACCTCTCTTAAGTCCTTGTAAAGTAGGATTTAAGTCACCATACATCAATCTCCACCCTAACTCTAATCCTTTGAAATCGCCGTGCTCATCCATAAATTTGCTTCAAGTCAACTCCTTTTTATTTATACTTCCACCTTGGAGAGCCCCCACCAAGGGCTCTTGCACATCACCGTAATGTGTGTTAGTGACCAGACTAGAGTACAGGGACCTTCCACCTGAGAGCTTCTTTGTTGTGTAATTTGGTTTACACTACCTTGTCCTATGGACCAACATGCCACAGGTTTGTACCACCTCCTAAACATCAGTAAGATATATGACTATGGTGTTTTAAAAACTAGGCTTCTACAGTTCAGAAATTACAGTGCACAATAAAAGAATACATGGACTATGCACAAGCCACATCACAATGCAGCATGCAGCATTTTTTTTTTTTTGACATGTGCTGAAGCTGGCGGAATGAGCACAATAAAATTGCAACAGTACTTATGTAGTTAAATATAGTGCAACCACCAAATAAAAAGTTAATCGAGACAGGATCAGTAAATCTGCAGACCATCTTAGCCCAGTTTGCAGTGAACATGTAGTTAAATCCAGAACGAAAATTATACTGCAGCTTGTTATGATGCTGTGTACTCAATCCATTCCAAATTATAAAACGTTTTGACATTTCTAGATTCATAGTGTTTACTACGCAATATATATTATGTCTAGATACATCGTAAAAATTATGGATCTAGAAATGTCAAAATGTCTTATAATTTGGGACGGAGGGAACTTAGCAAGCTAAAATACAAGTGTATGCGATGCATGTGTTTGTTTTGCAATGCAAAACTGGTAGGTCATATTTGGGGGAAAATACATTTGGATCCCTTCATTTGGAGGAATTGAAATTTACTTAATAAATTAGGTTATTTGGCTTGGACTTGGACATTACACCACTTTCCAAAGTTCACATATAAGCCTATCTCAAATTCATAGGGTGGAAGATGAAAATTGATTCTATAGATCAACATGCTATGTTTCTAATTTGCAGCTTATAACACGCTCTTCAACTCGCTCCCCTACGGTAGAAATGCAACACATAAGTATCTCTCTCTTATAGCCAACAATATTATACAAATATAATCCATATACATCTATATTACCTTAATTAATATGTGTCTAAATTATGATTCTTAAAATGAATTCCAAGGATCCAAACGGGGTCTAAATGAAAAGTTTATTTTGTTTTCAGGAATTAGCAACATGTGCTCATATCTGTGTTACAAGGAAACGACCTATCAGAATCATAAATGAAGTAAGCGGGATCATTCTACCGTCAAGGTAAATGTCTCTGTATTTTTCGCTAGCTGCCATAGACTATTATCTCTATCTCAAGTTCTTGATCAAGAAAATGCACATGTCCGATTTTGATAGTCTATTATTTAGTCAACATTCTTTATTGGGATATTGAATTCTGTATCCCATTATATCAGGATGACACTTCTTCTAGGAGCACCTGGCTCAGGGAAGACAACTTTCTTAAAAGCATTGGCAGGAAAACTGGATTCTTCTTTGAAGGTAGGTTGTTGCTATTGAAAGGACTGAATGGCTTAGAAGAGGGAGGTGAATTTGGCTCTAAAAACTTTATGCAAAAACCTTAACATATTAACATATGCACAAACTACTCACCCCTTGTACAGTTAAGTCCTAGGACTATATATAAAGATCACTAAATCAAGTTCTTAGTGCAATCAAGCTAAACATGTCTTTAGTCATGATGACAGTAAAATAAGGTCTTTAGTTGAGGAGAATTTAAAGCCTATGACTAAACACACTCTAGCTGTCTAGCATAGAGAAATAAACAAGAATGGAAATGCAAGCACGAAAGGAAGGACAAAAGACAACTAGATTTTTTATGTGGTCTTGGGTAATTGCCACTAGCCTCAAATCCACATCGAAGCACTGAAGAGTCACCAAGACTTGGTTACGCTTCATTGAGTTACCAAGACTCAAGTTTCCATTAGTGAACACCCCTTCTAAACTCCGGATCAACAGGTTTCATACCGAGCATATATAGGAGCCTCAAAAAAAATAGCTCCACCGGGAAAGTTATCTAGTTGTTCACCGGGCTGTTTAGGTGGTGGTAAACACCAATAGTGACTAGTATTTAACCTTTATACTCAATGGAACCAAGCCAAAAACACCGGATGTACACTAAGTACACACTCCCAACTCACAATCTCTTGACTTGAAATGCCCTAAAACCCTTCGCCAGGCTGTTAAGGTGGTGGTATATGTGTAGCTCAACCCCCCCTCCCCACACACACACCCACGCGCGCGCATGAGCACATAGGGAAATTCTTTTCTAGTCCCGTGTGTACCTACTCTATGTGTATCTTAAAATTTAGGGTGTATATGGACCAACAAAGTGTATATATACAGAGTATGTGATCATACTAGGCCATCTGGAGTAGTATGTATGTTAAGTATGCAAGTATACGTAGAGTATTTGATCATACAATGTGTGTGTGGTAGCCATTGGAAAAAGTTTGCAGACACGGACATCCCTGGATGATTCGCACTGGTGACACATAGACACACATGATCGTACAATGATCCTATTAAGGCCAGTTTCCCAAGGGTTAGAAAGTAGTGTGCCTGAATATACTTCGCTAGATGATATGTCATGGGCCACACACGCACCAACGGATCACAAGCAATCATCAATGTCTTGGCCGCTCAACACTCGGTCGAGGACACCGTCACCAAGTGCTCCAACGAGTTACACAGGCACACATCGGATCATGCAATGAACTTCAATATATACCTTGGCCTCTTGACACAGTCAAGTCACAACCTCACTCAATGATCTGCTGAGTGCCACCCAAGTACACCAGATCATACGCGGACCACTCAACACCGTGGCCATGCCAAAATTGAATAGAGCACAGTACCAATGGATAATCTGTTGGGCGGGTCCCATTCATGGGGCGCATGCTCCAGTACATGTTTCCAGTACGTTTGAAGTTTGATCTCGTCTAATTCAACTCTTTTGATATCCCTAACTTTAAGGCTATCCGATAAAACCACTTTTGCGCTAACTTGGTGAGAATATACCACATGTGTGGTTTCTTCAAAAAAAATACCACATGTGTGTATCCTAATGCTCTCAACTTAACTCCCATCAAGTTACTAGTCTTGACCCCTGTTAATAGGGGTGATTCTCCTCTAACTTAAGTTAGAGGGACTCGTGTCACTGCAATCAGACCCAGCTGCCAATGACACAAGTCTCTCTCGGTTAGAGGGACTCATGTCACTGCAACCAAGCCCACCTGCCAGTGACACAAGTCTCTCTAACTTAAATTAGAGTTACTGGCTCCCCTTAATTGTATGAACAAAGATAAAAAATAAATACATAAACACTATATGGCAAGTGCCCTGATTGCAATCACGCCCACTGACAGCCCACTTGCCAGTGACATGAGTCTCTCTAACTTAAGCTGAGTAAGTTGTTCCCCTTAATTGTACGGACAAAGATAAAAATCAAATACCTACACACTATGTCAAGTACATCCGAACACCAAGCTAGCACTTGAATCCTATACTATCTTTGATCTTTGCAAATATTCTTGCGACCATACTTTCAATCAACTTCATGGCCAAGAACTTCATGTGGCCGCAATAAGACTAACTCAAATGTGATTGAACCTCTATAAACACACACACACATTAGTCGCCTGCACTTGTGTTCATCGTCAAAACCTACATGCTACCAAAAGTATTTTTTCAAGAGTTTTTTTTTAAAAAAAAGGTATTTTCTCAAGGTCTCTCTCAAAAGTATTATTCTCAACAAGAAAAGGAAAATACAAACTAACGTTCATCATTGAGTAACAAAATTGTGTTTTCTTAATGATCAATGATTCCTAACAGTTCAAAGGAAAGGTCATGTACAATGGAGAAGAAATGAATTCATCAACACCGCAGTACCTGTGTGCGTATGTTGGCCAGTATGATCTTCACCATGCTGAGATGACAGTAAGAGAGACGATCAACTTCTCTTCCAAGATGCTCGGAACCAATAACGAATTTGGTAACACATCCATTTGCATATAATGACCTGTTGATTTTGAAGATCTTTGGAATGTGATGAAATTCATAACAATGCAAACACTTCAACTCGAGAAAGAAGTATATATAGAATATTTAAATATTGTTAATTTTTTCATGGCATATATACTGACACAAAGTTGATGTTTGTTTGGAATGACAACCTCAGAGATGCTAGGAGCAGCAATAAGAAGTAAAAAGGGTGTCACCAATAAAGTGGACCAAGATCTTGATTCATTCATTAAGGTAGCTTATTCGGTACTACTTTGTTTTCGTAAGACTGGATTATGTCTTGTTTAGTTACTCAAATAGCTCTTCTCTGCAGGCCACCACTTCTGGAGAAGGAAGCAACCTCATAACAAATTATATTATCAAGGCAACTTGGTTACTTGTTCGATTTGCTATATATCTTGATGATATAATAGTAACAGTTGATTGTATGCAGATACTTGGCTTGTCTGAATGTGCTGATACCCTAGTAGGAGATGAGATGAGAAGAGGAATATCAGGAGGGGAAAAGAAAAGAGCCACAGTCGGTAAGCATTGCACTTTCTTATCAGAACTTAGGGTAAAATACATATATAGCTAGAGGATTTGTATAGTTGCCACTGGAAGCAACCTCAAGAATGCAAAAGGTTCTTAGGAGGGCAGGAATCTTCATGATAACAAAGAATGAATATAGCTCAAACAGAATGCTTATAATTATTAAGTAAGATGGTAAGTACCAGAATATTAGAATGGGGAACAGAGCAAGGAGATACTTAACTGGCACCTAGCTGATGTTGGTATACATTAAAGTGATTTTGTTTAATGCAGGGGAGATGCTAGTTGGTCTGGCAAGATGCTTCTTTATGGATGATATATCAACAGGTCTAGATAGCTCCACGACATTTGAGATCATGAAGTTTCTCCAACAGATGGCTCATTTGATGGACCTCACAATGGTTATTTCCTTGCTGCAACCACCTCCCGAGACATTTGAATTATTTGATGACATTATACTTTTATGTGAGGGGAAAATTGTGTATCATGGTCCCCGAGAAAATGCTACAGACTTCTTTGAAACTATGGGATTCAAATGCCCCAACAGAAAGAATGTAGCAGATTTCCTTCAAGAGGTACTCAATCATCAAATGCACATATGACGAATAGCTAAATACAACAGTAATGCTAACTAATAAAAAATGATTATACCTTGGAATTACTGTATAAAATAACTTTGAGATAACCATTTGATTATATCCATAAAATTAAGCAGGCAATAGATGACTCAGAATTCCATACAATAGCGCAAAATATCAGTATTCTGAAATACACGTGCTTGTCCAAAATAATGTAATAAGTTTTCTCCAATTGACCACTAACCAGGTAACCTCTAAGATGGACCAAAAGCAATACTGGGCTGGTGATCAAAATAAGTATCAGTACCATTCAGTTGAAAAGTTCGCAGAGTCCTTCCACATGTCTTGTCTCCCTCTTCTAGTAGAAGGCAAACTGTGCAGTTCAAACAATACTGGAAAGAACAAGGAGGTAAAGGTGAATGCAAGTCGTGGGATATCCAGATGGAATATTTTCAAGGCATGCTTTTCAAGGGAAGTACTGCTGGTAAAAAGAAACTCTCCATTCCATATATTCAAGATCATACAGATAACTGTTATGGCTTTGGTGATCTCCACACTTTTCCTGAGAACAAAAATGAGTGATGATTCTGTAGGTGATGCCAACAAGTACATGGGAGCACTTTATATTGCTCTCGTCATAGTAAACTACAATGGCATAACTGAAATTGCAATGACAGTAAAGCGGCTTCCCACCTTCTACAAACAAAGAGAGTTACTAGCACTGCCAGGATGGGGACTCCTTTGTTCAGTTTTCCTTCTTAGCATCGCAATATCACTTGTTGAGACAGGCATTTGGACAGGCTTAACCTACTACGTGATTGGATATGCACCTTCCCCTATCAGGTTCATCCAGCACTTTCTGGTACTGTTTGCCATGCACCAAATGTCGATAGGCCTGTGTCGCTTCATAGCGGCCATAGGAAGGACGCAAGTGGTGGCCAACATGCTAGCGAATGCAGCACTTGTTGCAATCCACATACTTGGAGGCTTTGTCATATCAAAAGGTTAGATAATTTTAGCTGCATACTCCAGAAGCATGGGTGCGAGACATACTCCATAATGAAGGTTTCGTGGCATAAGTCGCTAACAAATTCTGTACACTGAAACAGATGATCTCCAACCATGGTTGCGCTGGGGATATTGGACATCCCCATTCACCTACGCACAGAATGCAATCGCCCTCAATGAGTTCCATGACAAAAGATGGGCTACGGTAAGCACTAATTTAAACACTTGCAAGTGTTAGCTATATGGTAGTATATCCTTTTTCAAATTAATTACACTAAGGTTCTTGATCTTTTGTTACTGATAGGAATTTCATTATAACAATGCAAAAACCGTCGGTGAAGCTATCCTCAAGATCAGAGGGCTGCTCACGGAGTGGCACTGGTACTGGATTTGTGTCACCATTTTATTTGGATACTCGCTGGTCTTCAACATCTTCAGCATATTTGCATTGGAGTTCATGAACTGTATGTATACCAATATTTCACAGACCTTTTAAAAATTAAATATGAAAGAAAAAAATTCAGCCATGTTTACAACTTGCAGCTCCACACAAACATCAAGTTAACATCAAGACCACAGAAGTGAATTTCGTGTACCACAGGAAGATGGCTGGAAATGGCAAGTCGTCAAATGATCAAGTTATCCTCCCATTTCGACCCCTCTCCCTTGTCTTTGATCATATCAACTATTTTGTTGACATGCCTAAGGTAATATCTTGATCACTTATTAAAATCTTACCCGGTAGCTTCAGTGATTCCATCACGTATTGAAGAAGAGAATGCAAATATCCCACCAGGAGATGACAAAAAATGGAGTAACGGAGAAAAAGCTTCAGCTGCTGCAAGATGTCAGTGGTGCTTTTAGGCCAGCAGTGCTCACAGCTCTGATGGGGATAACTGGCGCTGGCAAGACAACATTGCTTGATGTATTAGCTGGAAGAAAAACTGGGGGATATATGGAGGGGACTATTAAGATAGCAGGCTACCCTAAGAAGCAGGAGACATTCTCAAGGATCTCAGGTTACTGTGAACAGACTGACATTCACTCCCCTAATCTCACTGTATATGAGTCACTGAAGTTTTCTGCATGGCTTCGTCTGCCTTCAAATGTTAAACCTCATCAAAGAGACGTATGTGTATTGTGTTTCAACCTCACCCCCTCTTTATCCCTGCTGGGGCCTGGAAACTAGTTTGACACAAGATTTCTCTTCAAACGCATTTCAGATGTTCATCGAAGAAGTCATGAGCCTTGTTGAGCTCACTGACTTGAAGAATGCCATGGTAGGTATCCCAGGAGCAACTGGCCTGTCAGCCGAGCAGCGGAAAAGACTAACAATAGCTGTGGAGCTGGTGGCCAGTCCCTCCATTATATTCATGGATGAGCCAACCACCGGCTTGGATGCTCGTGCTGCAGCTATTGTCATGAGAACAGTACGAAAGACAGTTGACACTGGACGAACTGTTGTCTGCACAATTCATCAACCAAGCATCGAGATATTTGAATCTTTTGATGAGGTATGAGTGATTTCAAATGGTATGAATAGGTACACAAAAATATAGCTACAGCAAGGAACAGAGAAACATGATAATCCAGTGATGGAGTGGTGTCAAGGTAATTACACAACTAAAACAAACATGATTCTTAACAAGCTTAAACAGCAAAACAAATTGGACAAGCATAGAGAAGTATGCATAGAGTAATAAAATGAAGTCCTGACCTAAAATAGAAAACAATCAAAGAACTACTGTACATGATAAACTGGTCACTTGTACAAGTAGGTATAGGTACTACAACGAAATAAATTACCCTTCTGAATTTCAGATTCAATTTGGCCAATTGCAGCTTCTGCTTATGAAAAGAGGCGGTCAGCTCATATACAGTGGTTCGCTAGGTCCACTCTCTAGCAACATGGTAAAGTATTTCGAGGTAAGATTGCCTGAGATGGATGTTTATTTGTAAGATGCAGCGAGAAGAAAATACTGAAAATTACTTTGTAACAGGCCATACCAGGCGTTCCTAAAATAAACAAGGGCCAAAACCCAGCAGCATGGATGTTAGACATCAGTTCACGCATAACAGAATATGAAATCGGAGTGGACTATGCAGAAATTTATCGCAACTCCTCCCTATACAGGTACACCCAGTAGTACAGCCATAAAGCTGCAAATTACTTTATTCTAGCTGCTACAAACAACATGGTGGAAGTGAATCTAATGGAATTCTTGGTGGCACCTGCAGGGAGAACAGGCTTCTAATTGATGAATTGGAGCAACCAGAACCAAACACACAGGATCTACATTTTCCTCGTGGTTACTGGCAAAACTTTACAACACAATGTGTGGCATGCCTATGGAAGCAAAGTTGTGCATACTGGAAAAACTCAGAGCACAGTTGTTCGGTTCATAAACACTTTTGTTGTTTCAATCATGTTTGGCATCGTATTCTGGAAAATTGGCTCAAGCATGTAAGTGGGGTTCTACGGTTATCTTTCAGGAATGCTTTGACTATTATGCTCCAAGCAATTAAGATCTAACTTGGATTTCGTGTGCAACAGCAAGGATGAGCAAGATTTACTAAACATACTAGGAATCGTATATGGATCAGCACTATTCCTGGGTTTCATGAATTGCAGCATCCTACAGCCAGTGGTGGGAATGGAGAGAGTCGTGCTCTACCGTGAAAAGGCGGCAGGCATGTACTCCACCATGGCCTACACCATTGCCCAGGTAACAACACACTTGAACAATCGATCTATTCTAGGAATAATCGCTGTTGTTCTCAATGCAACAGGCTTGGCATGGATGATGAACCGAGGTTTACATGTTGCAGGTGTTGGTGGAATTACCTTACATGTTGGTGCAGCTGCTGATCTTCTCGTCTATCGTGTACCCAATGATCGGGTTCCAGCTGACGATGGTCAAGTTCTTCTGGTTCTTCGCGTACCTGGTGATGAGCTTCATGTACTACACGCTATTCGGGATGGTGATGGTGGCCCTGACCCCCAATATCGAGATCGCCATGGGGCTGTCTTTCCTCATCTTCATGTTCTGGAACATCTTCTCCGGCTTCATCATTGCGAGAGAGGTACACACTACCATCTGAATCGATTGAGAAATGGATCGAATCCATTAGCGAGGTGATGAAATCACCAAATCAAACCAAACCAAACGGTATACATGAAGAGTGGAGTAAAATTGCCGCAGCTGATGCCTGTGTGGTGGCGGTGGGTGTACTGGGCCAACCCGGCGGCATGGACGGTGTACGGGCTGATGTTCTCGCAGCTCAGAGACCGGACGGAGCAGATCCTGGTGCCGGGCCTCGGGGAGCACACGGTGCGCGAGTTCCTGGAGGAATACCTGGGCCTGCAGGACCGCTACTTCGAGCTGGTGACCTGTCTCCACCTCGCCATCATCGGCCTCTTCGCCTTCATCTTCTTCTTTGCCATCAAGCACCTCAACTTCCAGCGCAGGTAGGAAGCCTCGCAGGCTCGCACCACCACCTGCCGCCACTGCCGGCCAATTTGGCGTGCGACTGCGATGGCTGCAAGTAATACCTGACTCATGTCAGACAGTAACCACTTCCTAACAAAAAAAAAAGGGCAGACTCAGTGCCAGAGGCTCCCACACGAGTGGGGTCTGGGGAAGGGAATAACCGAAGCAAAGTCCTACCCGTAGAAAAGGCTGGGAAGGAAGGGGCAACCTGTCCGGTTGCAAAACAGCAAAAGTGTACATATATTACTAGTACAGAGAAATTTGTTTCAAAAAAATTACTAGTACAGAGAAATGAATTGGTCATGAGTAATTAACTATGTTTATCATGTGAAGGAATAAGAGTATATTCAAGGGGAGTGCAAATAGTGTAATGATTAAGATTCAGAAAATGGAAATGTGTTGTTTGTCATCATTTCAGTTTTTGAATCTTGACTCTTGAGAGCTAGATAGAATGAAACTGCGGCAATATTCAGCTCTGTCTGATGTTTATATGAGCAAGAGACACCATACTTATGCTCCCTGGTTGTATTATGTGATTGGCAGGGATCATGGTAGTGGGACCTCAGCGACAGCGCTCTTTGTAGAGAAAAGAAAAAGAAAAACACATCAGGTTTAGATTCAGGCGAAATTCAGCAAGTCTGTTCACTCAAAAAGAACTTAAGTTTGCAAGCATCTCCAACAAAAGCCAAAAAAATATACTCCCAAAAAAAATGTTTCTGGAACATTGACAAAATGATTTGGGAGGGAAAAGGCATCCAGACACCAACACTTTGCCTTTTGTTAATCAATATTGAAACTGCAAATGATTGACTCAAAGTTACCTGAATAACTTTCAACATCCAGTTACGAGAAAGCAACTCAGTAGCTGCTATGTAATGTAACCTTAATTTATTTCATCCAACAAGAATTCGAATATAATTCTTGAACTAATAACCTGGAGGATGGAGTTATTTTAATGCTTTAACTAATATAACAACTCTTTTGGGGAAAAAAACATACAAACATAAGTGCATAACACACTGGTAAGGTTCAGAGGCAACCTAAACCTTATCTCTGAACCTGAAGATGTATTAAAACCTGATGTTCAGAACATTTCAGGAGTAAAGAAATACCAACATCACAACAAATATCCAGACTTTGATATATGAGCAGAATTTTGGGGAGAAATGCTAGTGACGTCAAAGATGACCATTAACATCAAATCAACCTGACAATAACTCATACATATGATGGTTTAATGGCTATTTCTTATCTGCTTCTTCTCGATACTACTTGCTTGTAGTGTAGTGTTGTCCATGTGCTCTATCATTCTATAGGGGAATTTCGACGAATAGCTAGCGTGCATATCGGTACCTTACGGAAGACTATGCCGAGCTCGCCGCGGGTGAAGTTAACGGTGGCGGCGGCAAATCGACAGGGCCGCGGCGGTAGGGAGACGGAGGCAAGGCTCGCGTCGGTGACCTGCTTCCACCTCGCCAATATCGGCCTCTTCGCCTTCCTCTTCTTCCTCGCATCAAGCACCTCAACTTCAAGCGCAGGGTAGGATAGGAATCCTCGCACGGACGCAGCAACGCCCGCCGTCGCCGCCGGCCGATTTGCCGTGCGATGGCTGCAAGTAATACACGACTCGGATCACACGGTAAGGTAACCGCTCCCAAACAAGATTGTAGAAAAGGCTAGGAACTGGGAAGAAAGGGGCGCGACGTGTCCCTTTGCTAAAGTGTGCATAGAACACGTAGTACAGAGAAATGGATTAGTAGTGAGTAATTAACTATGCTTATTGTGTGAAGGAACACGCAGATTAAAATTACGATTGGGGAAATGGAAATGTGTTGTTTATGCTCCTTCTAACAGTATCTACGAGAGCCGGTCTAAACCTCACTCTCTAAACCATCATTAGGAAAGTCATTTGCATAAAAATCGATTTATCATTTCACTCTCCAACGGATTTTCTATATCTCATGCACAAGTCATTCTCGTCTTTTATTTTTGGCTAGCGAAAATCTTGAAATAGAAGATGGCTATATTTGATAACAATTTACAAAAGCTGTTGGATGGTAGTTTTTTTACCAAAATTTCTATTCCTACCATTTAGGAAGGATACGAGAGTCTCTTGTAGTTGCTCTAATGAAATAGGAGTAACACGGTCACTGAAAAACAAAAGATGTTGTTTGTCATTTTTTTAGTTTTGTTTTGAATCTTGAAAGTTAGCCGGAACTGCTGCAATCCTCAGTTTTGTGTGACGTTTAAAAGTTAGCTGGGTGACATTGATGGTAGATTTTCTCCAAAATTGCAAAGGTTGTATTATGTAACGCCCACGCTCGCGACGCCCACACCCGCCAACGGAGTCGAAGAAGGAGACGGCGACAGTAGCGGCGGCCTCCCTCTCCAGCCTCTTTCCCTCTTTCTTCTGCAAATCCGACGGGCATAGAAGGGGTTGGGGAGGCAGGCTAGCTAGGCGGTGGGAACAGGGGCGAGCGGCTTTAGGTCCTGGCGGTGGTGGAGGTGACCGGGCCAGGTCGAGGCGGGAGAGTCACGGTCGTTCTCGCTGGAGTAGGAGAAGAAAGAGGCGGTGAGAGAGGGAGGCCACCGCGGGCGCGGTAGGGTCTCGCTAGAGCTCCGTGTCTGAGACCCAACCGCGCCGCGGCTGAGAAGGGGGAGTGGGCAGGACGCGGGTTTGAAGAGTTGCCGAGGAAGAAGATGAACAACGGCTAGATAGGCTGAGACGTTGGATCTTGATCCAATGGCTGAGAACGTCACCTGGAAAACAGTCGAATTTTCAGACGGGATTATAGCAGTTCCCCCTTTGTAGGGGAGAAAAAAAACATATCAAGTTTAGATAGAGTCCGGCGAACTTACCAAGTCTGTCCACTCAAAGGGGAAAAAAGGAGGTATGTTTGGATCACCAGACTCCAGTAAGAGCATAGCCAAACTGTCACCCGAAAATCATGACCCCAAAACTAGTTTTGTGTTTTGCAGATACTACCTAGGACCAGGAGTAGTTTTTTTTAACAAACTGGCGACAAGACGTGGCCGCCCGCGGTATCCAGCCCTCTCGACGCCATTCCATTTTGCCTACCTGCCGGCTGCCATGCCATCGATCGACTGCTTCCATGCGCCAAACGGCTGAGGATCCTTCTCAACTCTCAAGTTCTGAACTGGGCTAGTAGATGAAGATGACAAATTTCAGCTCTTGTTTAACTCCTAAAATATTTTGCAAAAGGTAACCGTAGCGCTACTGTAGCACTTTCGTTGTTATTTAGCAATTATTGTCTGATTATAGACTAATTAGGCTTAAAAGATTTGTCTCGTGATTTACAACTAAACTGTCTAATTAGTTTTATTTTTTATCTATATTTAATGCTTTATACATGTGTCAAAGATTCGATACGATAGGAACCTGAAATATTTTGCAAAATATTTTAAGAACTAAACAAGGGCGACATCTGCAGTGCTGCAAGTGCACCTCTGCCGTGCACGGCATCATCAAGACGCGCACCCATTACAGGCAGCACCCGTTGCATGGGGAGCTAGTGGCGAGTGGCGAGTGATGGGTTTCTTTCTCTGCAACGGAGGCGCCAGCCGATGCCATTATTCTCTGCAGGGATCTGCACGTTTGTGGTATCTGAAGCAAAAAGTTATCGGTTGGACACGATGACACGGAGAGAATTCTCGCTTTCTCGGCGCGGGGAGGAGTACTAGGCCTGGTTTAGTTTGCAAATTTTTTTTAACTCGATGAATAGTACAACTTTCGTCTTATTTGATAAATATTGTGACCAACTAGCTCAAAAAATTTATCTCGTGATTTCCAACTAAACTTATTTTTTTATTTATAATTAATACTCCATGCAAATAGCTAAAAATTAATACGACGGAGAGGGTGAAAAAATTCTAACTTCTGAGAGCATGGTGCTCGGCTTGCTCGCTGAGTGATGACGGTCGATGGGACGACAGCGCCGTACAGCATGCTCTCTGCTGCCCATCCCCGGCATCCAGTGTGCGTGGAACTGTGGATGTCTGGACGATGCAATGCTTGCGCCTGGGTCCTGTTCTGCTGGTCATGTTTCAGTTTGTTTCAGCTTGTTTCAGCTTATTCTCTCTCACATAATACTATTGAATCAGCCGAAACCTAGCGACTTTCCTACCTGCCGAACCAGCCCTGCGTCCTGCCAGTTAACCCGGCGCAGACAGCGCCGTACAGTAACTTTCATGACGCGCAGCGCAGCTTCAGGAAGAAAAAAGAAGCGCTGTACAGTACGTACTACTAGTAGTGGATTGACAACGTGGTACGCCGTACACTACCCTAGTGCAGACAGCACGAAGCACCAGCAGCACTAGCGTTAATGGTTAATCACAGCATGGTCCGGTGGAGAAGTACTCCTGCTACTGCACGTACCCAACCTCCACCACCCGTCATGAGCTCATAAACAATACTCGTACTAGCCAGAAACCCGTACAGAGCCCATCACGAGATTATCATGACCAACCATCCGCCGCCGCCGCGTTGCCAGCCCAGCTCGCCGGCTCGCCGCCGCCAACGGGGAGCGGACGCCCGACGGGCGCGGGCGAAACCGCGAAATGATTTGGCAAAAGCGCCTCGTCGTTTGGCATGCGTGCGCAAAACCAAAAGTGCGGCGGTGGGTGGATGGATGGGCGGCCGACCGATGGGGAAGAAAAGAACCGGACGAGGGAGGAAGCATCCGGGCGGGATGGCGCCGCACCGTGCTCCGTGCACGAGCAAAATGCTGATCCAACAGGCAGCGGGCCCCGGCCGCAGGGCCCGCTCTCCTCGCTAGTGGCGGCCTCGTGGCTGAACACTCAACTTGAGCGGGTAATAGGGTGTAGGCTTTGAACGGAAAGGGCAGCGCGACTGCGCGAGCGTGCGTGCGCCACTCGCCGGCAGGAAAAGCCGCGCGGCTGCTTTCTCCCCGGCTTATCGCCGTACTGCTTGCTACACGACTAGCGCTATGTTTAGTTTCCAAATTTTTTTTAGAAAGGTACTGTAGTACTTTTTTATTTGTATGTGATAAACTTTGTCTAATCATGAATTAACTAGATTCAAAAGATTTGTCTCGACATTTACAGATAAACTATGCAATTAGTTATTTTTTACCTACATTTAATGCTCCATAACAAGAAATCTTGAAAACTTTTTGTATTTTAGAGTGAACTAAACGAGACCTAGAAGCAGTACTTGCGCTCGTTCTGTCAGCTGCGGTAAGACAAAGGGCACAGATGCAGTTACAGTAATCCGGCTTTTATAACCATCACCCTTTTTCCATTATCTTTTCTTCCCGGGAGCCGCCACGAGCATGTCGGCTGCTGCCGTCGCGGCGCCAAATGCGGACGTCTTTCCCTCTTTTTTTTTTGTCTAACAGATAACCACAGCAGCCTCATTTGTACCGTAATTAACGGTACAGAATAATTTGAAGCTAGTACTAGTACACACTCCTTATGTTATGTTAACCTGCTGTGAGTCTGTGACGGGATCTGGGATCCAGCGTGCGGATATAGGCGGGTCCCGCGTCACCCGCACCCACCCGCGTCCTCGGCCCCACCGGGACCGGGTCCCCACGTCGCGGAGAGAGAGAGGAGGAGCACTGCACAGCGGGCGGAGGGGCACGGCTCGGCACCGGGGGCCCCACGCAGCCCCACCAGCAGCCTCCCAACACGTGTCGGGCCCGTGCCCACCAGCCCCGAGCGGGGCCAGGTCACAGGCAGGACCCCACACCTACCGCCGCGGCCGCCGAGGCCCCCACCACGCGGCACGGCGGCACCGAGGCGGGGCCCGCGCCACCGGTCACGTGACGGGCAGGTCGTGGCTGGCTGGCTGTCCCCAGAGTCCCCAGTCCCCCACCCGCCCCAGCCGGCGCAGCCGCTGGTGCGCTCGCTCTCTCAGAGAGGCAGAGCAGAGAGCCCCCGCACGGTCCGCGAGGGCGCGCTTTGACCCACCACCACATCTTTGCGCCCGGGGCCCGCGCCCCCACCGCACCCGGAACCACCGGCTCCCGGCCCCACCCGCCGGAGCCAAAGAAAAGCAACCCACCCCCGCCGGCCCCCACCTCCGGCCGTGTGCGTTAAATTTTGCCACCACGTACGCACGTGCTTGCCGCTCCGCCTGGCCTCGCCTCCATCCCTATTCCCTACAGTACCAACTAGCACTAGCAGTGGCAGAGTCGCCGAGTCCTAGGCCGTTTGGTTGCAAAAAAATTTTACAAAATGTTTTAATTCCCCGTCCCATCAAATCTTTAGACACATATAAAACATTAAATATAGATAAAAAATAAAACTAATTACATAGTTTAGGCGAAATTCACGAGACGAATCTTTTAAGTCTAGTTAGTCTATGATCAGATAATATTTATCAAATAATAACGAAATTGCTACAGTATCATTTCTAAAAATTTTCATGAACTAAACAGCCCCTAAAACCCATCCCTCAGCAGCAAACAAAAAATGGCGACAGAGTTAAAAAAGAGAGAGAGAATTATATTAGCAAAAGGTCGTTAATTAACTCAATAACAAATCAGCTGCTCAATTTCATTTGCATTACACGCTGCTTCTACTACCTCTTTCATCTTCTTCTTCTCCCTACCACTAACACTGGGGGTCACTGAACGTGAGCTGCTACGACAGAAAGCATCATGTAGTTCATCACAAGGAGGATTGCGAAAGGGGGGAAAAGAGGGGAGAGATTAAATTAGAGCAAAAGGAACCTAAGCTTTGGGGGGTTGGACTTTCTGGCCGGGCGTACGGTGTGGCGTGTTTACTCTTCTGGGCTGGAGTCGGACACCGGCTCGTCGTCGTCGTCGTCATCGTCCTCCTCCGGATGGTCGACGTTGCCGCGCTGCTGCTCGTGGGACCCGGACCCCGGGTGCTGCAGGTGCAGCTGCTCCGAGTTGCCGTTGTGAGACATGCTGGAGATGGGCTGATGCTGATGCTGGAAGTCGGCGACGTTCACCGCCGCGGGGAACACGGCGGTCTGCGCGCCGCCGAGGTTGATGAGCTGCGGAGCGGACTGGATGGCCCAGAACTGCGTGGGCTGGTTGGCCGCGCCACCCGCCGCAGCGCCAGGCTGCGGGACCATCCACACGGCGGTGGCCTGCGGGATCATGCGGTTCCCGCCGCCAACGCCGCCGGCGCCGGGGCTGCCGGCCGCAGATACCGCGAAGACCGGGACGAGCCCTTGTGGGGCGCCCGACGCGGTGATGGGGGCGAGGCCGCTCGGCACCGAGATGGCCGCTCCGCCGGTGCCCTGCAGGAGCGGGTCGGCGATGACCGGGTAGTACGCCGCCGCGGGCGCGGCGGTGGCGAGCGGGGACGCGCCGGCGGCCGCGCGCGTGGGTTGCAGCTTCCGGCGGCGCTTGGCGGCGTACGCGTCGTCGCCGTCGACCACGGTGGTGAGCGACGAGGGGCTGGAGGACGAGGACGACTGCGTGGGGATGCGGAGCACGCCGTCGACCGTGGTCGCGATCGCCGGGACCGTGCCGGTGCCCGTGGCGGCGACGATGGCGGGCTCCGACTGCTGCAGCAGCCACCGGATGGTCTCGCCGTCCGACTTGTGCCCTAGCTCCCGCGTGAGCTGGAAGATCCTGGCCGCACACGCCGCGGGCATGCGGATCCGCCGCCCCCGGCCCTCCACCTTGGTGTGCCGGTCGCGGTTGCGCGGCGGCGGCTTGCTCCGCACCATGGCCATCCCGCCGAAGCACTCCGCCGGTTCCGGCTTCGGGACCATGAACCCGTGCATGGGGATCGCGCCCATCACCATCCCCGCCGCCGCCGCCGTCGCCGTCGCGACGCCGCCGGCTACGTGGTGTTGTCGCGCGCCGTCCCCGTCCTCCGCCCTGTTGTCCTGCGCCTGCGCCTCCATGGCGCGAATCGAAACGAGCGGGGCGGGGAGAGATTGGATTTTCTTGTAAGAGCAAGTATTATGGCAGACGGTAAGCAGGCTGATATATACGTGGAGGGGAGAGAAACTATGAGAGAGAACGGGACGGGCGTCTTGCAACGCGCCCGCTTGAAGCCGGCGAATACAGACTACCGCCGCTGCTATTGGCTTAGCTTGCTGCTGTGCATTAAAAACTAGCAAGGTCCGCCACCACCATGCGATGATCTGGCAATCGTTGCAGCCGGCAGCAGGCGAAATCATTATACTTGCTCTAACCGCGCTCGCTGGGACGCTCGGTGGCTCGCTCGTCCCTCTCCTTCCGCGAGGTGGGGCTCGCCTCGGACGGTTTACTTGGCTCGCCGCCTCGGGCGAGAGAGCTAGATTTATCAGGCGGTGTCACTTGGCGGTGGGACCATGACGCCCGGGGCCACCGCCCAACCGGGTCACGCCGGGGGACCCGGCTGACCTGTACTGGGGCCCGCCGCATTAATCTGCGCGCCGGGCGCGCATCCGACGGCCCAGGGCGCGTTGTCGTTTGCCAGCTTGCTGACGCGCGGGCCCGCGTCGTGGCCCCCACGCATGATGGTCAAATTTGCAGCGCATTCATGATTAATTAAGGTGTATTATGGGAGCGGCCATTCGGATTAGGGCAAGCATTAGCGCGCATGGCCTTAAGATTCGCATCCGTGCATGACTCGTGACTTCCCAGCCACCCCAAGCTTTTCTGACAAGTTGGACCAGTGCTACAATAACGAAAAAATGTGGTCGATGACAGGTGGCCCCGGCGCGGTGTAAGTGGGGCTGTGGTGGTGGAGAGGGGGCCCATGGAGGAGGGACCGCCTATTTCGGGACACGCGTCGTGGGGTGAGCGGAGGTTACGGCTCGTGTAGCGTGTACGGGACTCTGCGTCCCGGGAGCAAGGGATCCGGAGCGGGACCCGGAGTGGTCGCTGGGCCCCGGATTGGCCCAGCTGGATCCAACGCGAGAACTGGGGACCACCTGCCTGTAAGCGAGATCTGGGCCCATCCGTCCAGAGATATCGCGCGGTAGGCTCGGTTCGCTTGACGTTATCGGCCAAAATCAGCGAGTCGTGTAATAGTGTTTTTCTCTCATAATAAATTAGTATCAGTATCAGGTAAAAATATAGTTAGCCAAACAGAGCCGTAATCGCGTGCCTTGATGAGTGATGACCTTCGGAGAATATTATATTTGCATGTTTATGTTTTTTTTCAAGACCAATTCTCCCTCTTTTTTTGAATTGTTAATTGTCATTCTAGGTTCTGTTCTCAATCAAATATTTCTTTCGTTGTGAATCTTAAAATATAAATCTTATGATGTTTTTTTAACAACTGACAAATTATGTCGATTACATGAATCTTTAGAATTGGTTGATGGTCAAAGAAAAAAATGTTTGACTTAGATAAAGCTATGATAATCCTAAATGGATGGAGTAACTATCTTCTCAAGGCAACGTAAATTCTTTATGGACATATCTTAACTGGCCTCGTTGTAGTTAAGGATTGATTCCTAAATGTAGTGAAGTTTCGACTAAATTATGGTAACCAGATTAGGCTTTTGAGATGACAAACAACTGCAGCAGAAGCAAACACTAAAATATTAATATATTTCTCTGTATAACATTATTCGTATATAAAACAAGCAACAATTTCTAATGCTCCTAGTATAGTGTCACTTAGACCCATTCGGATATAAAGTATTTTTCAGAATTTTATATGAATATTGTGGTTTTTATAAAATATTTTGGTTTTCAAAAGTTGTTGGATGTTTAGATAGACTTGTAGTTTCTAAAACCATGTTTTTTGGTCAAATTGTAGTCATTTGGAGTTTTAAAAACTTCCCTCGTGGTCTTTTTTAAACAATAGTTTTGTGTTTCTTCAATTTGTAAAACCACAATTTTGCGATATTACCTTAGTTTTTGAAAACTACATCATCTAGACATGCTCTTAATGTTTTAAGAGGGACATCGAGGGTACAAGCTACCAGTATGGCAACATCTAATTGCTGGAATTATGAATTGAAATTAATATATGAAAGAGATAGAGTTATATGGAGCCTATAATACACAAAAATGACGATTCATTCCTCCGTTAGCTCATAAGTCCCTCAACAATTAAAACATGCCTTAGTATCAGTGAAATACTATTAAGTTATATCTATATCTCTTATAAAGCTAATCTCCACTACTAATTCTATCTGATTCCACAGTCATCCACATCATCAAGTAATCTAAACCACTAGATTCATATTGTCAGTCAATCCTTCGATGACCACCGTTATCTTCTATCCCACTAACAAATCATTAATTAAAAAAATATTTGTAAGTCCAATCACATGTAAGTGCTTGGAAGGAGAAAGGTAAATATCTCGATATGAGCTGAAATTGCTCTCCACATCCATTGTCAACCAGTATATAGGAATCATTTTAGAATCCATTGAGGCATATCATGAGAGCATTCCACACCTGGACAATAGACTGCGCTTTTCATCACCGTCGTGTGGAGCCTCGAACTAATTTTCTATATGGTTTTTGTCGTCTTCTACTACCTTCTATGGGGGTGTTCGGCTGTAGCCGCAACTGCTGCAGCTGCAGCTACATTAACATGTGAGGAGAGAACTCATATTAAATTGTAATATCCCTTACAAGCCTTTTGATATTATTTAAAAATAAAACAAATGTTATTTATTTTTTCTATTAATGTCCATATTCAATATTTTTTATTTTTTCTTCTAAATTCCTGCGGCAACGTGCAAGGAATTCTTCTAGTAGAAGTAGTGTTGCAGAACAATAAAAGGACAACCTTACAAAAAAGGCAATCTCCATGCAATTATCACCGTTAAAAACAAGGTAAATTATTACTCATAGCGTAGACGGTTAGTCGTCTTATCTAGGTTCCTTCTACATAACATATACGGTCTTGACCCAACACTAGATGCTTGACATTAGACCACCCATCGTTTTTGCAAATTACCGTGACAAATTAATTACTGTACAAAGCATTGTTTAGCTGTTTGGATGAACATAGCTTAGACACTTGTAACGTTTAAATGGCCCATACGACATTTATAAAAATATAACAACGGATATGTGCATAGTTTATATGTATATGTTTTTATTAGTTTAGGTCAATCACGAAAAACTACAATCTCATGACTCGCTGTGAGTGCTTTGCCGGTTCATGACTTATTGTGGTAGGTATTCATGTTAAACTGCAATGGTATAGCTTGTGTGATTGTTCATTAAATCGTTACTACTAGCTAGAGGACTCTTCTGAGTTCTGAACGAATACCACGTGCATACAGCCTATACAAGGGCACAAACTTGCCTGTTTCACGAGTTGCACTTGTATGTACATACTGTATTCGGGTCTTATGCCAAGTAGGTCTAGTGGGCTTCTTCTGAGCTTAATATCCCAGGTCAGCCCATTCCAAAGATCAAATGGGCTGCTTGTTTTGTTTCCATGAAACGGAAAATTGTTCGAGTTCGGCAGGGGTGCAGTGGATGTCAGACTGACACATCGTTCTGGCATTGTCGCTCATCACAGCTCACGTGCCGGAATCGGGCAGAAAGCCAGAAATCCAACAGCAACACGGAGGTGGTGAGTGGTGACTGGTAATGACGATCAGCACATGCTATTCTGATCTCACACCCAAGAGTACACACTGCCTCACAATCTATGGCCATACCTCGGTAATGTTGTTTCTCTTTATCCGTTGATTGTAAAAATCCTATGGAGCAAACAGCTTAACTGTATTTTTAATTGACCATTCATGTTTAAAATGTATGTGCAACAAATCTGTACTCTCTTTGTATTGTATATTTATATTTATTAAGACAATAACTTTATTCATATAAAAGTTAATGATTTCTTCATCAATTCTTCATTTTTTATTAGCTTTATTTCAAATTTTAAATAAGAATACTCCCTCCATCTCATAAAAGAATGTAAATCTCACTTCTCGAGTCAAACATTCTTACGTTCATAACTCAAAAGAGTCCTCTGGCTAGGAGTAGAAAACAATATCTCTCTAATAGGTCTATTATGGAATATAGTTTGTCATTAATCTAGTGATGCTAATTACGTATCATAACTATTGATATTTTATATATATTAAGTTTAAGTTACTCTCTCCGTCCCAAAATAAGTACACTTCTAGAGTGTAGATGAAGAGATCAAGGTTTGTGAGAAATTACATATATGCCATATAAAGATGTAATCATTGCACCTTGAAAAGAGAGAGGGAGTAGAAAAAGACGAGTGGAGTTAGTTTGTCTTATATCTAGATGTGCACTTATTTTAGGAAAAATTTTGAACTCTAAAAGTACACTTATTATGGGACGGAGGGAGTAAGATTGATGGACTCCTTGAGAAACGAGATTTGGATTTTTTTTAGACAGTGGGAGTAGCATATAAGTTTCCTGCCAAACCAGACTCATGCCATGGTGCCCTTTTTTTTACTCTACCTTCTCCTAGTTTTTGGGCCACCTATCTGGCTATCTCCTTCAAACTTATTGCATCTTTGACATGCCGCTAGATACAAGTTTCAACTCTTAGATATTGTTGAAAATTTTCCAAATATGTACTCTTAGAAAGCTTTTCTCAATATTATTTGCACATGCTTAGTTCCTCTAGCGTAAAATGTGAACCACAATTAAGGAAATTGTTTGATAATATAGTGATATGTACTCAGGTGTGGAGCATCATGGAGGTGAAATTGGGCCTTCCCCTTCTACATTTGAAAAGATTTGAATACCTTTGTATAGTAAATTCAGTCAGATAATAGCATATGTTCATCAAGTGTGGAGCCTCGTGGAAATGAAACTGTCCCTTTGTCCCCTATTGTTGAAGAAATTTAAATGACTATAGTCAATTTAGTCCTAAGATAGCAAATGATTCGTAGCCAAGATTGTTTGGCATCTTACCAAAGAGTAGTTTTGATAGTCATGCAATTGCCACCCCACACCCCTCCTCCCCCCTTGATATTTGGTTCACCCTCCGTCACTGTGTGTGCTATCATGCAATAGCGATAGATATCTAATGCATAATAAAAAACTATATACTAAAAGGTTAAAATGACTCTTAATTTGAAATGAAGAGAGATCTTGCATCTTTAACAGGTTTACCTTCATCGAACAACCTAATAAGCTCTCACAAGATGGTCAAGTTTCTGTGTAGCTTTGCTTCAGGGTTCAGGGCTCTATCACAAAAGGTGTTGATATTTTTTTTTGAGAAACAAAATTTGTTGATTGTTGAGGGATGAAGCTGGTCTTACGGAATACGGAACGGAAGCCTGTCTTTTGAGATGAGCAAAATGTGCTTAAAAAAAAAAAGAGGCAAAATGCGCCGGGCCGGGTTCATGTATCTACCCACCCCAACCCAAGTAACCAAAATTTCTCCCATCCTGTGTCCACCAGATCCACGCCCACGAGACGGCGGGACAGGTGGAGACCGGAGAACTGACCCAACCGCTCTGTCATCCACCCACGCCCACGGCGTGCTCCGCGTCCACGGGCATCTCGACTCACTCTAGAGCGCACGCAGTCACAAACCCACACACCAAAGGCGACGTCGCGTGTGAGAGCTCTCAGAGCCGGAAGCGTCGAGAGGTCGAGCCGGCCTCGCACGCAGCCGCAGTCGAAGGCGCCGCGGCGGCAGCGGAGGAGGAGGGGTCTCGATCGCCGAGATGGAGGAGCGCAAGGACGTCGGAATCCTCGCCATGGACATCTACTTCCCTCCCACCTGTGTCCGGCAGGTGAGACGCTCGCCCCCCGCTCCGATTCGGTGCGTTCCCCACCGTGCCCGTCTCGTGTGATGCGATACTGCTCCGTATCTGAGGCTCCGAGCACCGAGCTGGAGATCAGTGGCGATGTGTGTTTCCCTGGGAACGGGTGAGTTTTGGGGGGGAGTGTTTACTGCCGCGAGGGGTTTTAGCCCGGTTTGGCAGGTGAAATTTTGGGTTCAGAAGAAGGTGATTGAAATCGCATTCGCATCAATTGGAGAAGTGGAAATTCCCGCTGCCGTTTTCACACAGATTGTGTGGATCGCTAGGGGTGGAGGATTGTGCTGTTTTGATAAGAAAACGTGAGTCAACCTCAGGTTCCATCCACCTGCTGCATTTGTCATGTGAGATGTTGCACATGGGGGCGAGGCCTGATGTTCAGGGCTGAATTCTATGTGGCGTTGTAAGGGGACTCGACGGGTTGGTTTATGCATCACATGGGTTGTAGGCACCTGATGCATTTAGTCATTGATTGACTGCAGGAAGCACTGGAGGCTCACGATGGTGCCAGCAAGGGGAAGTACACAATTGGGCTTGGGCAGGATTGCATGGCATTCTGCAGCGAGGTGGAAGACGTTGTATCTATGAGGTATGTTCATAACTGTTGGCTCCCTTCTATCTTTGGAATTAGAGACCTAAACCAAAGAATAGAAACTAGCAAGCAATTGTAGTGAAGATGGATGTGTTTCATGTAACGCTCTACTTGAATTGCAAATGTTCATGACAAGAAATTCTCTCAGCTTGACAGTTGTTGCATCCCTACTGCGAAAGTACAACGTTGATCCTAAGCTAATTGGACGCTTGGAGGTTGGTAGTGAGACGGTGCTAGACAAAAGCAAGTCCATCAAAACATGGCTGATGCAAATTTTCGAGGTTTGTCCCCTGAGACACAAATTACAAAAGAAAGAGAGGGGTGGGGGGTGGGGGGAGGAGAGCAGGAGCTCTCCACCTAACCCAAAGTTGCAATGTGGCATTTCATCATTTTGCTAGCTACCTCCACTTCAGTTTCACCTAATAATGTGTCATTGTCAATGTTTGCTATGAAATACAAACACAGGAAAGTGGTAATACTGATATTGAAGGAGTTGACTCGAGCAATGCATGCTATGGCGGAACAGCTGCCCTGTTGAACTGTGTGAATTGGGTTGAGAGTAAATCATGGGATGGACGCTATGGCCTTGTCATTTGCACAGATAGCGCGGTTTGTCACCTCAAATCAGCTCAAATCACCTAGTTGTTAAGTCTATCCCTTTTGTCTCGATGCAACGTTTAGCACTAGACTACCTTATGCAATTATTCTTTTCAGGTTTATGCAGAAGGACCTGCTCGTCCTACAGGGGGTGCTGCTGCTATTGCAATGCTTATTGGTCCAGATGCTCCTATATCTTTTGAAAGAAAATATAAAGCTTCCCACATGGCCCATGTTTATGATTTCTACAAGCCAGATCTTGCAAGTGAATACCCGGTAGGATTCAGCCATGTCCACTCTCATATCTAATGACTATAATTATTTTGGCATGCTAACAGGGACTTCTCTAAATTACAGTGATACTTTTCGTTATTCCTTTCTCAGCCTATCTATCGTATTTTCTGTGCCATTGCTTATTTCCTGGACCTATATTATGTAGGTTGTTGATGGAAAGTTATCTCAAACATGCTACTTGATGGCTCTAGATTCATGTTATAGACAGTTTTGTACCAAGTAAGCTTGCTGCGATTACTATTGTATTGGTCTTCAGTAACATCCTATTCATGCATGGTGAGTGACATTAGGTATGAAAAGCTAGTCGGAGAACAGTTCTCAATATCTGATGCAGATTACTGCGTGTTCCATTCTCCATATAATAAGGTATCGTGACTTCACGCTTGCTCAAATGCTAATAATTTTTAGCAGCTGATTAATTCTTCCCATCCATTCACCTAATTTATGTGGAATGCTAACACTTCCATTTATTATTGCAGCTTGTGCAGAAGAGTTTTGCTCGACTCTTCTTTAATGATTTCATGCGCAATTGCAGGTGCATTTTGTTTTCTTTACGCTTAAATTGCATTCATTTTCCTACTTATTAATACTTATCCTTTTGGTATGTCAACCAAATAATGTTCTGAAGTTCTCTAAGACCTCCCTTTCGGGAGGTACAAGTTACCCTTTGTTTATTCAACGCTTTTGGTCCCCAGGCAAAGCTTCTTATCTATTTTCTTTTCTTTCTTCAACACTAGCTCAGTTGATAACGATGCTAAAGAGAAGCTTCTACCTTTTGCAAATCTGACTAGTGAAGAAAGTTACCAAAGCCGTGACTTGGAAAAGGTTCTTTCTTATTTGGTGGATAATTCTTAAAGCTTAATTGATGCAAGCACTAAGCTGATCCTATGCACTTTCAGGCTTCTCAACAAGTTGCAAAGCATTTGTATGACATCAAAGTTCAACCGTCAACTTTGCTTCCAAAACAAATCGGTAACATGTATACTGCATCTCTGTATGCAGCACTGGCATCTGTAATCTACAACAAGCACAACAGTCTAGTGAGTTTTGTGTCTTTATTCCATGCACTTATGTATCTTCATCCTGCACAGCTAATTTTTGCTTCTTATACAGGCTGGCCAACGAATCATTATGTTCTCATATGGCAGTGGCTTGACATCGACATTGTTCTCATTAAGATTGCATGAGGGACAACATCCCTTCAGCCTAGGAAACATTGCTTCCATGCTTGATGTAACAGCAAAGCTCGACTCAAGACATGTGGTATGGTCTTCTTTCTCGGTCAGTCTGCCACTGTAGTCTTGTTGATAGGATGGGATAGGGAACTTGTTATAGTATGATCATGGAGCAAACTATCAGAGCGCACAGTACCCTTTTAAGACACAAGGTGAATTCATTTCCAATAGTGGTTCCCTTTGGCATGTTATATTAGATTCCAGATAATTGCTGACCAGAACTGGCCAAGTATTTAGGTGTATGAGGATTTAATTTAATACTCTTCAGGTATTTATTTGTATGTGTGCCAGGGTGAGTGCATGCCTAGTAGACCTTTGGGGATTATTACTGGTCCCTCATGTCATATAGTATTACCATTATCAAAAGAAACTGGGAAACATAGAATGCTTAATAGTTTCCTTATGAACTACATAAAAATCGCAGAAAATAGAATAGTAACTGTAAAGTGTCAAGTGTGGTATGCAGCCTCAACAGGAATTTAAAAAAACTAGTACAGGCAGATGCAGTGATGCTCATTGCATCACCCTTGGTGTGGCACATCATATCTCTTGAATGCAGTTATGTGAATGAAATTTATTGCCAAACTTGTCCCCAAAGTTGATTCCATCACCTGAGAAGTTCCCTTGCTTGCAGTCTAATTTGATCTGTTGTTTGTAACTAGATGTCACCTGAGAAGTTTGTTGAGACGTTGAAGCTGATGGAGCACCGTTACGGAGCAAAAGATTTCAAGACAAGCCAAGACACAAGCCTGTTGCCACCTGGCACATTCTACCTTACAAAAGTTGATTCCATGTATAGGAGGTTCTATGACAAGAAAGCATCTGATGACATTGATTGGCGTAAAACCAAGGTTAGCATTGCCGTAGCAAATGGCCAATAGCGGCGAGGAAATATAGCAAAATAAATGTGCACTATTAACGCCATCCTGCAAATCTATTTACCCTAAACACTGAACTATTTGTGCTGAAAACAGGAACTTTGTACCCTTTTTCTCTTTGGTTGTGCTATGATTCTATCGTTAGTGATTGTGGTTGACACAAACTCATGGTTTCATATACCAAATGATATCATTATTAGGGAAACAAAACCTACACTTTACACCTTACAGTTTACACTCAAAGAATGGCTGGAAGGGATGGCCGAGCTGATCCCAAAAGAATGATGATTTACAGTGAACTGAACCGTACGAATATGCCAAGCTGAGCTGAAGCTACCGGCTGCAATCTGCAGACTGCAGTGCTCTCCTCTCCTTTTTTAGTCGTCATACCTCGACCGTCTTCTGGTTGAGCGCGGTGTACCTCCACCTCTCCTTCTCCACGAAGTCGGCGTCCAGGAACTTGGCCACGAACGCCCACAGCCTGTAGGCGTCCTCGAAGTTGCTCAGGAACCCCAGCGACGCATTCACCACGAGGATCCCCACGTCTCCACCGGCGTCCTTCCTCTTCTTCCCTCCGGCGCCCACAGCAACGGAGTCGCCGGCGATCCTGTGCTCCAGGACGACGCCCCTCTCGGCCTCGTACTTGTCTGAGAACCAGATGTTGCACAGGAAGCCGCAGGTGAGGGAGATGTTGTGGCGGTCGGCGAGCTTCTGCACCAGCAGCGGCGACACCCGCTCGCCCTTCCAGTCGAACACGTTGAACGCCAGCGACGGGCCCCGGTCGAACTTGACGCGCGGGCCGTACAGCTTCACCAGCTGGTGGCCGTTGTCGGCGTGCGGGTGCCGCAGCTTCTGCAGGGCCACCACCAGCCAGTTGCTGATGCACCGCAGCCGGTTGCCGATGGCGATGAGCCCCAGCGCGTCCGCGTGGTCCAGCCCCCGGCACTCCACCTCCATCACGCTCCCGTGTTCCTCCTCCTTGGCCAGCTGCTCCTCTGTTTCGTGTCCGTTCTCTGCTCTGGGTTCCTCCGAGTAGAAGCCGTTCTCTGCCGTGCTGTCGTCGACCTCGCGAATCTCCGGGGCATGGGCATCGCTGTTCTCCGCCGCGTCTGACTGCAGGGTCCGGCTGCGAGTGATGGCGGTGGAGCTGAGCGGGCCGGAGAAGGAGCTGGTGGTCTCGACGTCGACGTCGTCCAGGGCCGGGTCGGCGGCGAGCTTGGGGAAGCTCCGCGAGTGCTCCAGCTCGGTGGAGTAGCCGTCGTGCAGCGACCAGCGGCGGGCGGGCACGATGCTGACGATGCCGATGCTGCGCGCGATGACGGAGCGCTCGAGAGCGGCGAGGCTGGACTTCTTGACGAAGAGCCCCGCGAAGCCGGAAGGGTTCTCGCCGAACACCTTGAAGAAGTTGCAGACGATGAAGTCCGGGCGGATGAGAGAGAGCCCGAACGTGTCGAGGTCCTTGGTGCCGAGCGCGCACGCGTCCAGCGCGACGTGCCACCCTTGCTCGTGCGCCGCGCTCATCCACAGGTACGGGTACCGGGCGCCCGTCATGCGGGAGGCGAGAGGGAAGACGAAGAGCCCGCGTCCCCCGCCGCGGCGGCGGCCCCTGGCCAGCCTCTTGCGGAGGTCGGTGCCGTGGATCCTCATGCTCGGCCAGGCGAAGCTCGCGGACGTGACGTCGGCGCCCCGGCGGCGCGCGCTGTCGGCCATGGCGGCCACGGCCTCGCTCTCGTAGTCGTACACGGGGAGCAGCTGCTTGCCGGGCTGGAACGAGTAGGACTCCGCGAGGAGGCGGAACGCGGTGGTCCTGTTGGCGGTGCACACCATGGCGTACTCGTCGTCGGGGATCTTGAGCGACGCCATGATGCGCCTGGTGACGGCGGCGCCGATGCCGCCGCCCGCCGCCGCCGCCGCGGCGTCCCCGCATTGCTGCACCTGCGTGCGCAGGCTCGTGGACTTGTACGCGATGTCGAAGAAGGGCGGCTGCCACGCGGCGGCGGACGCGGACGCGGGCGGCGCGGAGGAGGTGGACGGCAGGGCGGAGTTCATCTGGGCGTGCGAGAAGAGGTTGATGCCGGTGTAGTCGAGGCACACGTGGCGGTCCAGGTGCTGGTACTCCTCGCCCCGGATGGCGTCGGCGCGCGCGCCGCCCTGGGCGTACTGCGGGAACGCCGCGGCGAACTCGGCGTAGGCGTCCGGCAGTGGCGGCAGCGACTCGTGGTTGGTGAAGCTCGCCCCCGCCAGCAGGCCCGACGCCGTGGCCCTGACGAAGTTGTGCCGCGACGCCCTCGCCGTGGTGGTGACCGTGGCCGCCGCCGCCGCCGCCGCCGTTGCCCGCTTGGCGCGCACGGGCACGCAGCCCGGCAGGCAGAGGAGGTGGTCGCCGTCCGCCGAGGCCGCCGCCGGCGCCATCTCGTCGCCGCCTCCTCCCGCCGGGTTGCTGCTGCTGTTCCTGCTCCTGAAATATCTGTTGATGAGCACGAGCATGGTTGCCTCATGGATGGAGCAGCCCTCTTGTGCCCTGCAACTCGGCGATTTGCTGATGCGGGTCGGACAGCGACAAGGCGGGGTGGCCGGCCGCGGCCTGCCCCCTTGCCCGGTCGCTTCCCCTTATTGCTGCTAGCTTGGGGACGGGTTGGGGGCTGATCAACGGTGGTTCTCCTGCCGCCTGCCGTGGATTCCTTCTTTCGGCTTTCAGCTAGCACCTAGCAGTGCCTCGGGGCCTCAGAGTGACAGCAACCTACCAAGAAGAGAAAGCTTGAGACTACCCGCACTGATGGACCTCTATATTCATCCTCTATACGTCCATAGTCAGCAAGATTCTCTCCTCTATACTCAATTCTTTCGCACACATCCATCCTCTATATCATCCTTTATCCACTTTGGGACTCATTTGTCACTTTATCTAAATATATCCATATGTGATCTAGTTTTGAAGGATTTATTGAGACGAATTTAATGGTACAATCGAAATTTAATTTGGATTTTTGGTTTGTGAGTTATAGTATTTTTTCCCTTTATTTAGCTAGTGGGGCCTGCCACTATAGAGTATAGAGTAAACACTGTACTATTCTAAATATAGAGCGAGAGAAATGATAAAGTATCGTTTTAGAGTACCCAGTGCAGCAGTTTTTACTCTATATTCATACTATAAAGTTTTAGAGTATCGTTTCAGAGTACCCACAGTCTGAAGCATCCGCCTCACCTGCAGCCCCTGCGCTCTCGGCCTCTCATCGGGTCAATGACATCGTGCTGACCGATGACATACTGTGGTACATGATTACTCCTATACGTTTATAGGATAGGATTTTCGTTTTTTTTCCTCGTCATATCTTTTTCTTAAAAAAAAATCAGAAGAGATCTTTTCTGATTGGGCATGAGTGTGAATGGCCCCGACTTGTACGATTCGCGGCCCGAGCTTGTTTTCTTCCTCCTCCGCTCTTGCGGTGCCGGCGCTGACCGGTGGCCTTGTTCATGCCAGTCCTATTCACCAACAGAATTATTACCGCGCGGTTACTTGGCTCCGCGTCAGTACTTATTTCTCAGTCACCAAACTGGGGTCAGTAGTTTGTCTGGAACATGGACACGCCGCGGACACCGAAAGGAGAAGAGGAGAAAATTCTCCATGAAATTGGACAAAGCAAGCGGCCGCCGGCCGGGGACCTCTCTCGTGTCTCGTCCGAGTGGGATAGCAACTGCGGCTACACAAGCAGAGCAACGCTGACTGTTTCAGCATAGTACCGCAACGCAAACGCGAAGATGCCATTACGAGAGGTAAGCGCCAAAGAAAAAAAGAAGAAGAAAGACGTGGCGGCTGCGGCGTGCAAGCAAGCGTTTTTATCCCCTGTAGCTGTAGAGCGACTCGGAGCGATGGTGGCAGGCACAGGCAGAAAAGGCAGCAGGTGGTTGGTTTTCTGGTGTGGTAAGAAAAGAAACGCACGGCCGCGCGCCGTGGACCGAGAGGGACGGAGGTGACCACTGACAGCGCCGTGTGCCCGCCGGGAGCGCCGCCCCAGAACGGTTTTGTGCTGACCAGCATTGCCTCCGCTCAGGCTCAGTCCATTGACCGATCGAGTCAATAGCCGTGTGGCCGGCCTTCAGCTTGCCGGAGTTGGGCCGCGTACGCATGCGTGACGGACTGACGAACGGTGGCCACGTCGGTAAACCTTGTGGTCGGATAACACATGCGTTCTCGAACGGAATCGTTAGCGTGGTACTGCAAGGCAGTAGTGGGAGTAACTGGTTTTTAGATTATGGAATAGAACATTCCAGCCTTCACATTCACAAGTGAATGCTTAGGGCTTAACAATACAAGACAGGGACTTAGCCCAGTTCTCCGATACCGGATTAACACAAAGACGCCAACAACCTTACAACAAAAGGTTCCCGGTCCACAAAAAGAACAGAAACTAGACAGCTAACAGAACCAAATGAAAGACATGGCTCAAGTCAAAACACAACCCGGACTCTAAAGTTCGATTCTCTTCTGGTTCTTCCATCCACGGGTCCCAAAGAAATGCATCACCAAACCTTCCAAGCGTCTGCAGCCTTCCTTCAAATTTCTTCCATCTTCCTCTTTAGACAGCATGGACCATTGTCTGATCCAGTAAGTTGCCCTGAAGAGTACCTGCAAATGAGAGTTAGCCACTAAATTTTGGAATACCGCATCATTTCTATTCAACCATAACGCCCAACATATGGCTGCAATCCCCACTATTATTTGATTCCTTAGCCCAGGAGTGAATCCCCTAATCCAAGACCCAAACATATGAGAGATGCTTTTTGGAGGTTGACAGTTAAAGGTGATGAACAATGTATTCCATACAAATCTAGCTACTCGACATTCAAAGAAAAGGTGTTGGATACTTTCCTGTAGCCCACAAAAGCTACATCTTGGATCTCCCTTCCACCTTCTCTTAATTAAATTGTCTTTTGTTAAGATTACCCCTCTTCTTAAATACCAAAGGAATACTTTAATTTTGAGAGGCAGTTTTGCCTTCCAAAACACTTCTTTCCCAGAGGTCCTCTCCTTTTTCATCATCTCTCTGTATAGCGACTGTGTGGAGAAAATACCATCTCTTTTTATTTGCCAGACCAATATATCCCTATTATTGTTTGGATTCACCAAAAAAACTAAAGAAACTAGTTTGAGCCACTCATCTAATCTATCCCCTGTTATTCCCCTTCTGAACGAGATGTTCAGTGGTGTCGAACTTAGGACACTAGCTACTGACACCCCTTTTTTCCTTACAATCCTATAAAGATCAGGAAACCTCCTCATTAGAGGTTGTTTATCTATCCATACATCCTCCCAAAATCTGGTTTGCTGGCCGTTATTAACTTTGCACCTCCCGTGCTGTATCAGCAAGTCCTTCACCTCCATCAAACTTGCCCAAAATTGTGAATCGCCCGGCCGTTTTTGTACTTGGAAAAGACATTGGTTGTGTGATATACCACCTGATGCTGCTGACTTGTGTACAGTAGCGATCACCATCTGATGATATGTGCACTAGAACCAGGTTTATTCCACAGAGTATCCGTGCTAGGCTATCTGACAGATTATTGTTTTGGCCCCGTTGACTAAAGACTAGCTGATGCGACACGTGCACCTGCTCAGACGTTGCACCTACTGCTACATCCGGTGCTCTTGTAGCACAACAGCAGCGCGATCGCACACAAACGAGGACGAGCCCCCAATCAGGCCATCAACCAGCTCCATAACCACAAGCAAACTATATTCCGCAATCAGCAGTCAGAATTTGCGCCGAAACCAATGGAATTGTTCGTTGATTTTGATTAAAAAAAGAGAAACCGATGGAAGGAATTGGGGGGTAGCCATCGGGCCCGTCCCTCTCGCGACCCGAAAGGAAAAAGGCAGCGTGGCGTGTGATTGATTGAGCAAGGACGGAGGCCCGGAGGGAGGGCAATGGCCACGGCCCATGGGCAGGGAGGGCAAGTGGGTGACGCCATAACGTCCCACTCGCGAAGTGGACCGCGCGACCGGTTCAACGATCGCGACGCCTAGGAGGCCAGGACAGGGGCGGGCGGAATTCCCGTATCCCTGTTGAGGGTGCCATTATTGGTTCTAGAGTTAAAGTTTAACAAATACTGTAGCACTTTCGTCTTATTTGATAAAAAGTTTACAATCTTAGACTAATTAAGCTTAATAGATTCGTCTCGTAAATTACTCCTTATCTGTACCGACATGCATGCAATTAGTCTACATTTAGTACTCCATGCATTTGAGGGAACATTGATGTGATGAGAGTTAAACTTTAACGAACTGAAACCAAACATGCCCTTAAATGCGTGTCCATCTCATCTAGGTAGGATATACTGATATAGACAACTGTTTTTTTTCAATATAATAGGTAGAGTAGGATAGGATATGGGAAATACTCCCTCTGTCCCCAAAAGCTTCAATTTCTAGAGTTGTCTTAAGTCAAACTTTTTAAACTTTGACCGAATTTCTATGAAAAAAACGCTAAGATTTATGGTACCAAACTAGTATCATTTGATTTATCATAGAATATATTTTCATAAAATGCTTATTTTATGTCATAAATGTTGCTCATCTTTTCTATAAAGTTAGTCAAACTTAAAAAAGTTTGACCGGCACGGATTCTAGGAATTGAAGCTTTCAGGGACAGAGGGAGTAGTCGAATAGATCATCTATGCACTGTGAATAAGAGCAAGACTAGCATTAATATGACCGATCTATCTCTCTTATGTAGTTTTTCGGTTTTGGTATTTAAGCTGGCCGTAACCTTACAACCCACTTTTCATCTCTCTTCTCTCCTCTTTTCTCTATGTCAGAATTTAGCCTGCTTACAATTTACTATTATACTTGCTCTAAGTTTTTAACTCAATTAACCATCTATCGATTTTAGTATAAAAAATGAGTGTGGACCGGATGATATAAAAGTTATTTTTCAGTTTTGGGTTTCCAATGTAAGGCCTACATCTTGATCTTCCCTCACTAATCTACATAAAGTACCGGCTTCTATGTTCAACTTTGATAGAACTTTCAAAGTGCGAATGCCAAAATTTTTAATTCTAAGGTCTGCCTTTTGATGTGGGGCCCACGTATAGCTAGTCACGAGGAGCAGACTGGCCAAAGACTAGGACCATTACATTAGATATCTGTGCTAATTGTGTTTAGCTATAGACAAATGATAATTTTGTCACCTATAATTAAATGCTGAGACTAGGGACATAGCGCCCTAGTGGCCCTAGTGTCAGGGCCGCCACTGCTAGTCACACCAATCGGCATGAAGTGGTGCGCCCATTATAACGAGTCATCTCGAAAAAAATTTAGTTAATTTTGTGAAAATTGTAAAAAGTGAAACACGGTGTTTTTAGTTTTTGTCTGACTTTTGACGTGAGACTATATTTAAATTTTGCCCCACCAGTCCGCATCCCGCTGTAGCCATCTAAAAAAATCAATCATTACTCAGATTTTTCGTGTGAAGACGAGTTAGGATCCAGCCTTTGACGTGGGTCCATATATTGTTCTGCTAATCTGCACAAAGTTGCTGATGCTGAAATTTGATTTATGCTGATGCCCTATTCACTCATGCTAAAATTTAGCCTATACTGAAATGTTGTGAGAGAAAAACATTGTTCCATGGCTGATGAGTCCTTTTTAGCAAGTTTTGCTCAAATTGACTAAAATTTTAAGGTGTGAACGATAAGAATGAATAAGGTTGATTATTATCCAAAGATGATGACTATGGATAATAAGATTGGAAAAAAAATGAAAATAGATAAGTGATAATATGCATGGACATGGACGTAGATAATCATAGGCCATGTTCGGCAGGTTGTTTTTTGGCTTATAAGTCAGCTGTGGCTGATTTGCTGTGAGAGAAAAATACTGTTCCACGACTGATAAGCCGTGCTAATAAGCTCAGCCGAACGGGGATAGTTTTATATCCGTAGCTCCGAGTAGCAGATAGTAATCCCGTGCGCCCCGTGCCAGAAAATATCCCCTCGGCCACGCGGTTTCCCGGTCCACTCCACGCCTCCAGGTCCGCGCGGCGCCGTAGTGGTGAGCGCCGTGCGTCCCCGCGCCGTGGCCGTGCCGTGGCCCGTGGGCGACCTCTCCCTCGCCGCCGAGTGCCGACGCCGACGCCGAATCCTTCCAGTCCACCGCTCGACGCTTACGGGAGTCGCTGTATTGTATCGGTGGAGTCGCCGTCACCGGCTCACCACTGGTGGTGTTTGTTCTTCCTCAAAAGGGCGGTGAATCCTTGGACCACCATGCCACGATGTTTTACTAGCGTGTACGTATGTGATGTGGCGGTAGACGCCGATGGCGATGGGGATGGACGACCGACGGTAAATGCCAAGGTTAATGTAGCCCCTCTCCCTCTCCTAAAACTAATGTGGAAAGGCGAGCGGTAATTGCGGCTGGAGTGGATGGACTCGACTGACTAGTGAGCTCTCGATGTGTGCGTGGGGGCCAACCATAGCCACACCTGTGTACGTGCGCATGTCGGCGCTGAACCCGTCCTTCACCGTGCGCCGTAAGTTCGTTCATTCGCCAGTGACTCCACGGTCGCCCACACGATTTTACTGTCTGTCCAAAGTGATGGGCCGCCACTGGCCACTGCCGCGACCGGCGACCGGCGCCCGGCGGCGAGGTGTCGACCGTCGCCGTCGAGTCCACTTTGGCTTTTGGGCCGTGTGTGCATGGGACCGGCGCGTCAGTGGGTCTCTCTCTCTTGATTGCTATCTTTCAGGTGGGGTACTGGGGGTCCCTCTACATGGAAGAGAGTCAAACTGCCAGTGGTAAACGGAAGGGTTCTTAGTCTTAATGCTGCCCTGAAGCTACAGGTACAGTACAGAGTGTGTTAACACACGATGGGCAAGGACATGTACCATGTACGTACCTTGATGGCGAGGCCGGCCACAGGGACATTCTTCGTTCCTCCAACTGTTGTTTCTCATGGCGCCATCGTCGTCCGTATGAGGGTCTCCCTACCCTACAGGGTGAGGTATGAACACAAAGCCTTGCTGTCACTGTTAAGGTGATATAATATCGACATGGTCCCCTGCAAATTAAACAGCATTGAATCAGAGCCTAGCATTAGCAGCTACAGCTAGCACCTACTGGAGTATAGGAGTAGGACCGGTGACTGTCTGACTGATTGTGGCGACGAGGCCCGAGGCCATCAACTGCAGTAGAATTGGGCCACATGGCCTTGGGCGTATCAGCCCAATCATCTACCAGGCCATTATCATTCGCTTGCAGCCCAAGACGACCCAAGCATGCCGAAGCGGAGCAGCTTGCAGTCCAGCCTAACCTGGCCTTATGATTAATGCACGGCCCATCTCATGTAAAGCTATACTAGCGCAACAGCGTTCGCTGGCGGTTTTTTTTCCTTCAAAAAAAAAACAACAACAAAACAACAACGTTCTCTGGCACACAGACTCACGCCACATATAATAATTCTATATAAAGAAAAGGCGGCGATAGAAAGGGATAGATAGAGGAAAAAAGTTTAGAGCAAGAGATAGAGAACATTTTTTTTTAGGACAAGAGATAGGGGAGGAAAAATGCTTTTAGAGCAAGAGGTAGTGAACATTTGTTTAGGAGAGATAGAGATAATTTTTTAGAGCAGATATAGAGAAAAAAAATTAGGACAAGAGATAAAGAAAACATTTTTTAGAGCAAGAGATAGAGAACAAGTTTTTAGAGCAAGAGATAGAGAAAATAGTTTATTAGGACAAGAGATAAAGAAACATTTGACTATGACATTCAACAGCTAACGCAGACACTGACGGTGCGTCCAATGGATAGCTGAGGCCTGCGCCAGTTCAATAAAACAAATCTTCATATATTACAGTAATTTCTGCAGCAGGCCATCATGCAACTACAACTCTATCTATCTATCTATCTATCCACAAAAGAAAGCTTAAGGATGCGTCTCCGTCGTCGTCAACTCGTCATCAGGCTGCTATCGACGGTCGCCGTCCTCCGGGCGGAATATCAAAATGCTGTGGCCCTAACACGAGGGCTACGTGGATACGGTACGCATCAGCGGATCAGGCACCATCCACTGTTTCGTGTGTCACAGAGATACTCCTCTCAGCATCTCGAGACAGATATCGTGATGGACATGTTCTAATCACTGCCTCCCCGCCCACTGATTCCGCATTTCGCGTCGAGATTTTTTTTTATTTTTTGCAGCCAAAGCAGTACGTATCCAATGGATGCCATTGCCAAGTGAGGTCGTCAGCCGTCGACGTCGACGACGACTCTGTGAGCGCTCATCGGTTGTGGCGCCGCCGCGAGTGAGTGCGTGAGGCAGGAAGGGAAGGAAGCAAAGGCAAGGCCAGGCCAAAAATCTCGCGCGGCCTGCACTGTCGCTTCCCCTGCTGCTGGTTGCAACGGATAGATAAGCATGACACCGCAGGCCGCGCGACGTGGCGTGGACTCTTCTGCCGAGGCCTGCAACACCCAACAGAGGCTGCGTTTAGATGGTGGTGTAAAATTTTTGGACAACAACTCTTTCGTCGGCGTCGGCGCCGGCGTCACCCCGCGCTATAAATCCGTCACATCGCGCCACCTGCAGTGCAGTGCAGCGCTCTCATCTCATCCGTGTACACCGTCTCCGTCTGTCAGTCAGTCAGTCAGTAGTTGAGTGAGGGAGGCAGCGGCGAGGAGGGACAAGGGGGAGATGGGGAAGGGAGCGCAAGGGAGCGACGCCGCGGCGGCGGCGGCGGCTGGGACCGGCGAGGTGAACATGGCGGCGTGGCTGGTGGCCAAGAACACCCTCAAAATCATGCCCTTCGAGCTCCCACCCCTTGGTACGTGCCTCGCTGCCGTGCTTCTTCCTTGCTGCCTATTGTTTGCTCTGTTCTAGGAACGAGTTCGCTTCTGCCCTACTAGGAATCAGAGAAATCGATAGTAGGTGTTTGATCAGATCCGTTTCCCTTTTTTTTTTACATTATCTTATCGTGTTTGCACGTGTTGAACACGAGGGCGGTGGGTTCTCCGTATGCATATGTAGTCAGGAATCTGTATCGAAGATTTGGATCAGCCTCGGCGTTTTCCCCCTTTTGGGGTGGAATTACGGCATGTTCTTTTTTTTAGGAAATGGCATGTTCTTCTTTACATTAAACAAAATCTATGGTCAAAAGAAATGGGTATTTATTCCACAACTAGTTACAATGATCACGAGCACTGTAACATCAGTGCATCTTTGTTCCAAGATCCGAACTACTCCCGTAAAAGGGGACTCACTCATTCGCTAGAGTAACCAGAAGAACAGAATCTGCAGTAACTTCAAAGTTCAGATCTGCATATATAGAAAGGCGGCAAGAGATTTGCCAGATTTTTACTGGAAAATCGGCTGTGCATCACTATTTCTTTTTTTTTACCGGAAAGAATTGGATTTACACGGTCTATGAAACACTACAAATGAGCATTTGAGATAGTATGTCACTATGAACTTGGGTACAGGGAATATGCTGCCTTCAGAAAGTCTATGGTTTCAGTGCTTTCGAACATCTGGACTCCATCTTCGATGTCAGGCGCCTGCCAACACAGTAATAGTGCATACATATGCCACATACTAGGCATGAAAGTCAAGAATGTTCAGTGTCAAATGAATCAATTGCAAGGCCTCAAAACCTGGAAAACACCCTTTTTCTTCATTTTTTTGGTCGTTTGGGGCTGCCATGTGCGCAGCTGCAGGAATAGTTTCTAGTTACCACACTCTTGGAGAGTAGATATCTCAGTTCAGAAGAACTGAAATTATGTGTAATGCTACTAAGATGCAGTTTCGCAAGAGCTTCGAGGCTATTATGGTGCCAGCACATCAAGCTACTAATTCATGGACTTGTGGTTTTAAAGTATTTTGCTGTAGCACACGTGGCAATTCCAAGTCAACAATATTTTGCTGTAGCCCGTACTACTGAATAGGCATGCTGACAGTGAATTTTGGGTGGCATTTTCAGGCCCTCATGATGTCCGCGTGCGCATGAAGGCAGTGGGGATTTGCGGCAGCGATGTGCACTACCTCAGGGTGCGCGATCCGATCGATCTCCTTGTTCATGATCAATTCGTTTTTCAAATCCCATCCAGAGCACTCAATTCGCATGTATCTATCTACTGGAGTACTACGCAGGAGATGCGCATCGCGCACTTCGTGGTGAAGGAGCCGATGGTGATCGGTCACGAGTGCGCGGGCGTGATCGAGGAGGTGGGCGCCGGCGTGACGCACCTGTCCGTGGGTGACCGCGTGGCGCTGGAGCCCGGGGTCAGCTGCTGGCGCTGCCGCCACTGCAAGGGCGGGCGCTACAACCTCTGCACCGACATGAAGTTCTTCGCCACGCCGCCCGTGCACGGCTCGCTGGCGAACCAGGTGGTGCACCCGGGCGACCTGTGCTTCAAGCTCCCCGACGGCGTGACCCTGGAGGAAGGCGCGATGTGCGAGCCGCTGAGCGTGGGCATCCACGCGTGCCGCCGCGCCGGGGTGGGGCCCGAGACGGGCGTGCTCGTCGTGGGCGCGGGCCCCATCGGGCTGGTGACGCTGCTGGCGGCGCGTGCGTTCGGCGCGCCGCGCGTGGTGATCGTGGACGTGGACGACCACCGCCTGTCCGTGGCCACATCCCTGGGCGCGGACGCGACGGTGAAGGTGTCGACCCGGGACGAGGACCTGGACGCGGAGGTGGAGTGCATCCGGGAGGCTATGGGATCGGACGTCGACGTGAGCGTGGACTGCGCCGGGTTCAGCAAGACCATGTCGACGGCGCTGGAGGCGACGCGGCCGGGCGGGAAGGTGTGCCTGGTCGGGATGGGCCACAACGAGATAACGCTGCCGATGACGTCGGCGGCGGCGCGGGAGGTGGACGTGGTGGGCGTGTTCCGGTACAAGGACACCTGGCCGCTGTGCATCGACTTCCTGCGCAGCGGGAAAGTGGACGTGAAGCCGCTCATCACCCACCGCTTCGGCTTCTCGCAGCGGGACGTCGAGGAGGCCTTCGAGGTCAGCGCGCGCGGCCGCGACGCCATCAAGGTCATGTTCAACCTCTAGGCGGCTACGGCTACGCCGCCTCTCTCGGTCCAGCCGCCCGTCTAGGCGCCGCCGTGGCGCCGTGTGCCCCTGCCCCCACCCAGGCCCCAGTCCTGGAATAAAATGACAAGAAAAGACATCGAATGGGCAGTTTGCCGTGGTTTGGTTTGGAATAATTCCAAATTTAGAGTGCCAAAATTTACTATAGCGACACTGTAGTATTTCGTTTGTATTTGGTAATAATTGTCCAACCGTTAACTAATTATGCTTAAAACGTTTGTCTCGCAAAGTACAATTAAACTGTACAATTAGTTTTTGATTTTATCTACATTTAGTACTCCATGCATGTATCGCAAATTTGATGTGACGGAGAATTTTTTTTTGCATAGTGCACTTTTCAATGGAAATAAACACAGCCTTTGTGTTGTTTCGCTTCTGCTGTCGTGCCCATTTGTCTTGATCGATTCGCGGATTTTGAGCTCTCGTGTTTTGGCCGAGGACTCTGGATGTCTGGAACTGGATGGGTGGGCTCTCTTCGCACCAAATATCCGAAGGAACACACGGAGAACTCGCAGGGTAGAGCATGAATTCAGGGCGGCCCATGCCTCAAACTCCACCGCCCAAGGCCTTGGCAATGGCAGCCCATGAGATGGCGGCCAGAGCATGAATTCAGGGCGGCCCATGCCTCAAACTCCACCGCCCAAGGCCTTGGCAATGGCAGCCCATGAGATGGCGGCCGTTCTGCTAGCCGCGTTGCGGGCCTATTTTAGAGCGGGTCGCGCTGCAGCCTTTTTCTTTCTTTCCTTCTCTACAAGGAGGAGATCCCCTTCTGGCCCAGAAGAAGGTGCGCAGACGCGCTCTGAAGCTGACGTGCCGGGGTGCCCCCGTGCCCATGTTCCTCCGCAAGCTGCATGTATGGGCGGCAGAAGACGGCAAGGATCACCTTTTCAGAATCTATGGCCATGTTCGTGTCAGACTACGGATCAAGTCTGACGGTGAGCCGAGTAAAATCGAACAGAGAAATTAAGAAATGCTAAGAACAACTAAGAACTACAGAATGTAACCACTCTGTAACTGAATGAAAAACTGAGTTCAGACAGAATAGAGTTTCAGATCTTCAATGCCTCTCCCTCCCCAGACAATGGGTTTTATACCCCTTTACAAGGCCATTGGCCCATTCAGCGTGATAACAGGCCGACTAATCACAACCGCGACCCAACAAGTACTTAGCCACTGCTACTTGCTATTGTCGGCGTTAACAGACCACCCACAGTAGTTGTGCCCCGTCTCGTGACATTGCTCCCTCCTTGAATTCCAGCTTGTCCCCAAGATGGACTTGCTGGAAAGCGATGCCGTCAATCATCCGCCTCTTCCCATGTAACCATGGTTACCTAGGTCTCACAGACCGCGTAGTAATGCCTTAACCGCTGCGCTAGAAGTAGGAGTTCAAAAGGAATACAGAGTAAATACTACTTAACCTTGGACTGATGGGCCTAGCCCAAAGGCTCATCACTGCCAGGTCGTAAACCCACCCAGTGCCATGTGGGTTTACGACCCGGCAGTGATTAAGGTCATCAGTAACGGGTGGTATTGCGACCCAGCAGTGATGTGCCTGGACCATATAAGCCCAGCGCGCGCGGAGGGCAAAATTTCAAAATCTTTCAGTCCCCGCTCACTCTGTTCGAACTCTCGCCACTGTCCGCCGCCGTCCACGGGAAATTTAAATATTTGCCATCTTTACCGGATGCACTTGGCCATTTGCCACTCTTACTTTCGCAATTACACATTTGCCATCTAAACAGTAGACAGTGCTATATATTTGCCATTTTGGATGATGTGGCAAAACAACTCATCTTGCCAGCGTGTACAAACCGTGGCAAATGACCTTTGTGCCCTCTTTCAGCCCATCTCCTCCCTCTCGCTGTCTCACTTCCATATGGACCTTGCTTGTCATCTTCTTCCTTCCGCCGGCTCAGGCCTCCCGTCCATGGTGACGAAGAAGCCGGACTGGCACGAGGCGAGCAGGCGCACGTGGCCAGGGCTCGCGGGCTGACCCAGCGCGGCGCGACAACAGCAAGGGCGTGGTGGGGGCGTGGGGCAGGAGCGCGCACGTGGCTGGCCAGCATGGCGGCGGCCGCAGAACGGGCGTGGCAGGGCGGGCGCGTGCACATGACTGGCCCAGCGCGGCGGCGGCAGTGGCACGGTCGCGGCGGCGTGCCACACCCCACACGCGAGGCCGGCACGAGCACTGCAACAAGCCGCCGTGGACTGCTGCTGCCCGCCACGCGCCACCGTCACTTCGTCCCTGCCGTCAAGATTCGGTCCGGCGAGCTCGTCGTTGTGTCCTGACTCACGAAATTGTGAAGCCGCAGAGCCACCCTGCGCGTTCTTTTGTGAACCGGAGTTTGAGATCGGGCCCACGCCGACCTCTCCGGCCCTCGCTGCTTATGCCGCCGGCCACCAGTCTTAGAGCGCCGCCGAGCTATGCACGTTGTAGTCACAGCTGGGGTTGAGGATGAAGAGCCCGTTCGACAGATGGCTCTTGTGCACACTAGCACGTTCATGGCCCCGTCCTTCTTGTTGTGGTCAGCATCGGGTCACTTCGCGGAGGAAGCTTGATGGCGTTATCCTTTCGTAGGCGATTTGAACTAGTACGGGTTGTTGGGCAACTTTCCGTCGCTGGACGCGGCCGTGCGCCCGTGCAGTAGACTTCGTGCGCCTTGGTGTCGACACAGGTGCAGGAGGCGAGGAAGCAATAGGAGGCGGGACGGGTGCCAAACGCCGACTGGATGCGGCTGACACGCTCAACAACGGAGTGGAACTCGAGCGTTCCGCGGAGCTCCTGCGTTTGCCTGCCGAGCTCGTGGCCCAGGGCGACGCGCAGTGCTCGCGGCCTAGGCGGCGGCAGCCATGGTGGCTCGGGTTCTAGCGATGGACAAAGGAGATGGGAGCCAGCGAGAGGTAGATGATGACAAGCAGGGCCCACATGGAAGTGAGACAACGAGTGAGAGGAGATGACCGATGACAAGCAGGGTTCATATGGAAGTGAGACAGCGAGAGGGAGAAGATGAGCTGAAAGAGGGCACAAAGGTCATTTGCCACGGTTTGTACATGCTGGCAGGATGAGTTGTTTTGCCACATCATCTAAAATGGCAAATATATAGCACTGTCTACTGTTTAGATGGCAAATGTGTAATTGCGAAAGTAAGAGTGGCAAATGGCCAAGTGCATCCGGTAAAGATGGCAAATATTTAAATTTCCCGTCCACGGTGGCGGACAGTGGCGAGAGTTCGAACAGAGTGAGCGGGGACTGAAAGATTTTGAAATTTTGCCCTCCGCGCGCGCTAGGCTTATATGGTCCAGGCAAATGGCCAAGTGCATGTGGTAAGGATGGCAAATATTTAAATTTCCCGCCGTCCACTGCCTCCACCCACGCCACCGTCCGCCCAGCCGCGCCCTCCTCTTCATCTGCAGCGTCATCCGTGCCTCGCCGTGCACCCCGTGGCGGCAAGGCAGCCGCCCGACGCGGTCCCCCGCCCCGCTTTGCTCCACGCCGGGGTCCTCCACTCCATGCCACCGTCGCTGGACGCCGGCCCGCCATCTCTGGTGCTCCGCGACTCCGGGCCTCCAAGGAGCGCTACAGACCACTCAACAGCGGCCTTCACACTGACGAACTCAGGAGCGCGCGGGCCAAGCTACGCCACTGTACCCGAAGAGCGCCACCCCTGGAACGCCCCTAAGGTGTTTGACGTTTTGTTGCTGAGGAGCGCGCAGTGACCTTGTTTGTGGATTTGTGTGTAGCGCGGCCTCTTCATCGCCGGCGGCTACTTGACCCTGGACTCGACGCCGACGGCTGCTTGTCCCTGGAGTCGACGCCGGCGACCTCGTCGATCTGCTTCCTCGTCCACGCCAACCGCCGTACCCCCACCGCAAGGAGCGTGCGTATAGCTACACCCCCTGCGCCCTTGCCTGCTGCCTCGTCCAAGCCGGCCGTGTAGTGATACCTGCCGTGAACCGAGGCCCATCGTGAGCGCGTGGACAGCAGCTGCACCCACCAGAGTGTGTTCGGCACTACCCCTTTGGTTTTCGTTGAAATGCCTATGAACACAAAAACATGTTAAGTTATTCTCTTAGTGACAAATTTTATTGATGTATGGATAAGAAATTAGCATTAAATATTACTTGGCATGCTAGATGATTAAATTCCCTTGCAAGCGATAATACTTTGGCATGCTATATTTGATATACAAACAGTTCAACATGTTATTTGACGTATAAGACTATCCGCACTCATCGTTCTCTAAATTCATCCTCTAAAAGGAATATTCTGTCCTGGTCATCAAGATTCTTTCCTCTATATCACTTTCTCCCGCACTCATTCATCCTCTATATCTCATCCTCAATTTAGTGGGACCCACATGTCATACTCTATTTATATTTTACCCCCACTCCATCTCTCTCTATCCTCTCTCTTCTATCCTCTCCTCTGCTCCCGACGGCGAGGTCGCGTGGCAGCCCGGGCGAGCGCGCGGCCCCGGCGAGCGCGTGGAGGCGGCGAGGGCGCGCGGCCCGGCGAGGGCGCGCGGCCCGGCGAGCGCGCGGCCCCGGCGAGGGCGCGCGGCCCTGGCGAGCGCGCGGCGGCGGCGAGGGCGCGCGGCCCTGGCGAGCGCGCGGCCTCCTCCTCCGGCTCCGGCTCCGGCGCGGGGAGCGGGCGCGGCCTCCTCCTCCGGCTCCGGCTCCGGCGCGGGGAGCGGGCGCGGCCTCCTCCTCCGGCAGCACGCGGCCAGCTCTCCCGCGGCGGAGCTCCTCCCGGGCGGCGCGGTGGAGCTCGGCGGGCTTCTCTGCACCAGTGCGGCGCGGCACGGGCAAGCTCAGTCGCGGGCGCGGCGCGGCCCCTGGCGGAGCTCCAGCCACCCCACCGAGCGCGGGCACGGCGGCGCGCAGGCGTGGTGCAGACCTCCTCCTCCGCGCGTGCCGGTCCTCCTCCTCGCGGCGAGCGGCGGGCCGGTCCTCCTCGCGGCCACGGTGGAGCGTAGCGGACGTCCGCTACCGCGCTATTTCTAGCGGACGGCGCAGCCGATAGCGTGCCCGCGTGGACGGTAGCGGACGCCGCTGCAGGGCCTTCATCCGGTAAATCGATCCTGCAGGATCGTTTACCGGCTCCCGCTACGGCTCGTCTAAAAAACTTTGGCATGATGTACACAAACAGTTCAACATGTTATTTGTTGTATTATTAAAAGGTTTTGCTATGGTACAACTTTTACCTTACAAGAGGTAAGAGTTCAAATAAATCCTAGCCCTTGAATATTAGGAGAAATAAAATAATTAGTAAAAAGAAAAAAAATAAATAGCATATTTTCCATTGATCTGCATGTGTATATGCAATTTGTTTCCTTTTGGTTGCAACGAACGGCTACAACTTTAGGGAAGGCCATTGTGCAATAGATAGTTTCGGAGTAAAAAAAAATCAACTTTCCATGACGTGCTATCTTATGTTTCTTGTCATTGTCTAGGATACTCTACTGACGTGATTTGTATTTTGTACATGTGCACGGTTCTGTGGGCAACATCGCTGTCCTGCGACCTACTCGTTGAAATCTTCCGCCGCCTAGGATATGGTCAAGAGAGATTACGGGATCAGAGTTAATGTAAATAGGATATTATGGATGGATGCATGTGATGCATGTGTAACAACTATGGGTGTGTTTAGTTCGTGAAAATTTTTAGCTTTGGCTACTGTAGCACTTTCATTTGTATTTATCAATTAGTGTCCAATCATGGACTAATTAGACTCAAAAGACTCGTCTCGTCGTTTTCTACCAAACTGTGTAATTTGTTTTTCTTTTCGTCTACATTTAATGCTCCATGCATGTGTCAAACATTCGATGTGACGAGGAATCTTGAAAATTTTTTGTAACTAAACGTGGCCTATATTAGATGATTGCCGCAACTCCTTCTATATGTAAGCCACGGACGGGGTTGTTCCGTTCACAACAATTAACACGCATGCGCCCTAACCCAAGATAGGGTACGTCGTTTCTCTTACGCACCTCTGATTATTTTTATGGCAATTTTCCTATACTTCAGGTGCCTGAATTTTAAGATAGTTTCAGACAATGCTCTTGTATACCAATTAGTATAAGTAAACTGTTACTGTGATTTGTTATTTGTCTTTATGTATAACATTAAATTTTTGTCCTTGTTTTTTCCTATAGAAAATAATTGTTAATTGTCTTTGTGCCAATACAAATTAGATCTTATTGGGTTTGTGGTTTTGTTTAATGTGTTTTTATTCTCGATACCAAAAATTGCAGATTGCACCTATAGAAATTGCAGTAAATGAAATCTGCAATTTCAGTACAAACCATATGTAATAACCGTCACCTGAAAAATAACTAAAATTCAGGTACATGAATTTTAGCAAATCCCTTTTTATGGTATTCGGAGCCATATATCCACAAAATCCACAAAATCCAGCGCCATGTCTAGCTCCAATTCATCAACCAATTTTTTCTCCGGCATAGATGTCTCGGAGAAATTGGGAAAGATGAATCATGCGTTGTGGAAAGCCGAAATTCGTTCAGCCATACGTGGCGCTCGTCTCCAAGGGCACATCACCGGCGACACCAAGGCTCCCGAAGAGAAGCTCGTCGCCACTGATGAAGGAAAAGAAGAGAAGGGGCCGAACCCGGCCTTTGAGGAATGGAAAGCCAAGGACCAACAGGTCCTGAGGTTTCTTCTGTCATTGCCCACCAAGGAGGTGAAAATCCAAGTCTCTACATGTGAGACTGCGGCAGCGGTCTGGAATGCCATTGAGCAGATGTATGCGTCTCAGACGCGTGCACACACGGTGAACATTCGCATCGCCCTCGCCAACACGAAGAAGGGAAATTCTACCGCTGCCGAGTACTTCGCGAAGATGAAGGCACTCGGCGACGAGATGGCTGCAGCCGAACGATGACTCGATGATGAAGAACTGGTAGAAGACTACACTTCTCTGCATTGGCGTAGCTAGGGGGTGGTCCGTGTGGGCCACGGACCACCCTAGAATATGAAGCAAAGTATTATAAGTATTTAGATAGTAAGTTATTTTAAGTAATTTTTAGAGTTTATTAATAGTTTCAAAAATACTTGTAAGGTTTTTTTAAAATATATTTGTCTTATGTTTCAGTAAATTATATATTTGCACAATGACATGCTGTATTTAAACCTTGTTTGGTAGAGCTTCGTCGGCTTCGGTTTCAGCTCCTTCATGCACTAGAGCAAGAAGCCATTTTTATTTCTCTTAAGATGAATCAGGAATCATTGAAATCACTATTTTTGTTTCATCGGTTCTAGCTCCTCTGTGTATTGTAGCAAGAAATCAAAGATTTTTGTTAACATGTCAAACGAGACTATATTGTTAAAAAGATTATATTGAACTGGACCACCCTAGATAAAAATTTTGGCTACGCCACTGCTTCTCTGGTCACAACCCTAACTGCTAGGGTTGAGCCCATCACAGTTGGGGAGTTGTACTTGAGCTTGATGTCACATGCGTGTTCGCCCTTGACATCCCCACTGGCCTGACATGGACCACGGAGCTACCAATGCAATGTCATATTCCAATCTTGGAGATATCCGGCGACGACCGCCTGTACTTGCTACAGTCCATTTGGGGGCCTTGTATCGAGGTGTGGGTGCTGTCCGGCGACGCCCATTGGACTTTGCAGCGAACAATATCAATCGACATGTTCAATCTGCTGCCATATTGCCCTACCGGCAACATCTCACGGTGGTCCTGTCTGAGTGTCTTCTGCCCATGGAGCCAGTGCGTGATCGCCCTATGGTCGGACCAGGAGCTCCTCATCGACATCAACCCGAGCAGTTCGCGTCCATGTATCAGGCGAATACGTAATGGACTTGACTGTTGCCCTTACGAGATGGATTGCTCAGCAACTTACATCTCAATGATGAAGCACTTTTAGTTCCAGGGCTAGTTGTACACTCTCTTTTGGTGTATTGGTTTAGCACCACTATTATTATAAAAAGAACTGTAGCAACAATGTAATAAATAGTGCTTGCAAAATGTATAAGAGATTGGAGTTTATCTCTTCGGTGGTTTTACAATATATATTTCTATGGATCTGTTTATGTTTGTCTGGTTATTTGGCGGGGATCAAGAGAAGACCCCGTTGTCCATGATATAACAGCATCAAGTAGATCCCTTGGACAGTTAGACAACCATTGATAATTTTTTATTATACTACTCCCTCTATCTCAAATTATAAGTCATTCCAAGAATCTTGGAGAGTCAAAGCTTCTCAAGTTTGATCAAATTTATATGATAAGATAATAACATTTATGAAGCCAACTAAGTACCATTAGATTCTTTATTACTCATATTTTCATAGTATACCTATTTGATGTGACAAATCTTTATAGTTCTTTTTATAATTCTGGTCAAACTTAAGATGCTTTGACTCTCCAAAATTCTTGGAACGATCGATAATTTGGAATCGAGGGAGTACATACAAACATAACTACTGCACCGGCGGCTCCACCCATAGATATTGTTGAGATCCCCTACTTATTGCAGCCAACCATGAGCGCGTGATGCACAAGCAATAAAGATCATCATCTATAGACTGGACATAAAGAACCCAGTACTTGAATAATTATAAATTCTATGTTACTTGTGCTACTCCTCTAATCTATTGTGATACAAAAATTACTAGTGCGACAATAAATTCTATGTATGACGCACATCTAGAATTTATTTTGCTATACTTACAACAATTTGCTATACTTACAGCAATTTGCAACTTCTAAGAAACTATCATTACAAATCGGAACACAATACTTGCAACGGAATGCAATACGTTTAGAAATCGGATTCTATATTATCGCAAGACCCTGGTTCTAATTGGTATGAGCGAGGTTCATGAGTCCGAGTCACATACGAGATACTGTGGCGGAATCGCCCAGTTTAGCACGCTTTCAGGGGCGCTTACCTTCCACTAGACACTAAGTGCCCTGAAAGTGAGCTAAACCAGATGATTCCGTTGAGCACACCCGACGGGAGAACTCGAACACTCCACATCTTACACCCATGATCCAATAATGAGTATAAACTTACAATACTTAGTCCATTTCATACACCCAGAGTCTCAGAAATAGTTATTACAATACCAAAGGTTTAGAGTGCAATAATTAACAGCGGAAATAAAATAACATCTAACGGAAAGCGATGAGAATCCGTCTGTGCCCACCAGAAGAATCCTCCACACACGACAACCTGCTCAAGGTGCACCTGCAACAGGGGTAAAAATAAACCCTGAGTACACAATGTACTCGCAAGACTTACCCGACTGGGAATTATATTTCCCGACTCTCGAGGATCATGATAGGCTTTATGGCTTGTGGGTTTCTTGTTGGCGAAAAACAGCACTAAGCGTGTGTCCTTAATTTCGTAACTTTTAAAAGCCGCATTTTATTCATTAACCAATAATCTTTGTAAGCACCTATGCTATAACCAAACAATAGTTGAGCAAATCAGGACCATTTCTCCATCTTTTAATTTTCAATTCTTACTACGATGCCAAAGCGTAGTCAAGCCGTACCGTCACGCAGAAACGGCGATTCACGAATCAATGTGCCCAGCTGGGTACCTCGAAAAACACACGCCTCGCTTGTACCCCAGGCACAAGCAAGACCAACCCATTTCCCTCCTGTCACGGGTTTCCAGGTCCCCATCCAAACTTAGACTCCTAGCTCCCGTACTCGAGGCCCGGCCTCAATACGGCCTCCACCTGTCCCCGCCTCCAATCAGTCGGTCCGGAAAGAGCCGGAGCCCATGACAAGAGAGTAACAAGTCTTCCTAGCCCCCATCTGTTAGTATATACTCGGGATAAGGAGATCTGTGACTTGACCAGAGTCCATGCAACGAACGGTCCTTAATTGACACGGGTAGGGAAACAGTGCAACCCAATTGTGCCCCGTGGCCGCGGGACACAACTTGCTACACCCACCAATACCCATACCACATCCCGGCCCGATCGCCATTTCCTTTCCACCATTTTACCCAAAATGTAATCATCATAAGGGTAACTCCCTATTGTGAGTAACGACAGGTTACTCACTCTATCGATGATCCTAAGCAAAGCAACTACGCGATCCTGTACTAGTAAGACTCATGGGTATATATATATGCATGTGGGTATCATAGAAATTCCTGTAACTTAAATGCACAACATTTAAATATATTTCAGATTTGCAAAAATAAGGGTTATGCACCGGGGCTTGCCTTGGGCAGCCGCAAAGTCAGAGGTGTCAGTCACGGGCGGCTCCTGGAACACCTCAGGTACAAAGATTTCCTCCTCGTACTCCTCGATGACTTCCTCGTAGTCCGGCTCCTCCGCGGCCACGTACTCGACCTCCTCGTGATCTACATGCATGCAATGATAATACCACACTTAAAAAAATGACAACGGTAACTCTAATAACAACAACTACCGACTGCTAAGCTAACTCTAAAGCCAGTATGCTAAGCTATTATTATTTCTAATAACAAGGTTGACTTGATGCAAATCAACTCCAGCACTAACCAGTGCACCACTTTCCGATTACCAATTTACTACAAGCACTACTAGGGAACTTAGCTACCCTAACAAACAAGCTATTCGAGGCTATCAAAATTACAGCAAGCATCTAACAACAGCATGAAGCTACTGAAAAAAACTGTAGAGCTAGAGCTATCCTAGATTTGCCACGGAAAATCCTACAATATCGGTTGCATTAATATTTGTCGCGTTATGCATTAATTTAAACGACCGAGCAATAATACAGCACTGCATGACTGGAATTTACTAACTGGTGGAGCAAGAATTTAGGAACTTAACTAAAGTGGTTTCACGATTTTTGGACATCTACACAAGTCACTAAAATTCCTCAAAGTTTGATTCAAAAACTAATTTACAAAGTAATTCTAAAATCGCTAAACAAGAAAAGCAATCTTCCGGGACGGCCCAACCGCGCACAGCGCGCGCCCGCGCACGCGGCCCACGGCCGGGGAAGCCCGCGCGCGCCAGCAAAATTGCAAAAGAGATATGACTTAGTTGACTTTGTGGCGGTGGAGTAGTGTGATCTTGATGTAGTTGATGGGTTAATATAAAAAGTTAGTTTTCCATGTGTTGTGTTTACATGCTTGGATGACCCCTTCCCCGACATCTCTGGCAACGACAGCAATGCCTCTTTATTGTTTTTTGTTTGTTGTTTTTGTATTCTAATGCATATGTGCATAAGTTTCTATACATGGTTAAAATGTAACTTGGCATGCATTTTATACATTGTCACTACAAATCTGTGAACATTATTATTAGAGTAGTTATCTGTGCACGGCCACACAATTGTATACATGGGTTAGAGCACTCTTCTATGCATTTTTAGAACACTTAAACATTGTTTGAGTAATTATCTGTATGCATCTACATAATTTTATACATTGTTGGTGCACGATTCTATACATTATTGGTACATAATTCTATGAATTGTTGGAGCAGTTCACGCATAAAACATGGAGACGGTCTAATGGAGAGTTTTTATGCAACAAAAATCTTTTCTGCACATCTTTATCATTGATTCTATGCACCCAATCTGTCAACAAGTGTCTTGATGCGAATTTCAAATTTTGGAGAAGACGAGTTTGTCTTCATGTGGGGAGGGTTTTACGTGATAACAAAATTATTTTTTATTCATTCTACCACCATTTCATATGCAATATCGGAGCTAAAAACTTTTTTGCACATCTTAACCAAAGATTCTATGCACCCAATCAGTCATCACGTGTCATGATTCAAATTTTAATTTTTGAAGAATATGAGGTCATCTCCATGTGGAGAGGTTTTATGCGGTAAAATTAATTTTTAACAATCCGACTACTATTTTCTATACAACCTCGGTGCAAAAACCCTTTTTGTGCATCTCGACCATTATTTCTATGCATCCAATCGACCATCACATGTCATAATTCAAATTTCAAAATTATGAATTTTAAAAATTTTCAAAAAATATTCACAATGGATTTTGAGTCATGTACAAAAATGCCAGGAGTTCAAGGTGAAAACCGTTTTTGAATTGGATGCTTCGTTTAAGAATTATCGTGAAAAAATGGAAGAGATTAGATTGGTTGCATGCATGTCAGCCTGTGCATGTGTCAGCCTATGTCAGGTGGAATGTCCAACTCGCGCGGAGGTTTTTTTATGCAATAACATATTGATTTTAATTCACTCAACCACTGGATTTTATGCATTGTCGCGACAAAAACGTTTCTCCTTACTATGACCTAGGATTTTTCTGCGTTCTTGCTAGGTCTACTGCGGTACCCCACCAGTGCATGTGGTTGGGCTGGCTGGCTGCTTGGGTAAGGTGGGTGGGTGGTTGGGCTAGCTGGCTGGCTGGCTGGGGCTTCCGTTACCCTAGGTGTAGAATATTATTCTATACCACAAGCCAAAACTGACCTAAAAAAATACTGAGTACTACTGAACCGTGTTCAGTATTAGTCAGTACTACGCACAATACCACGAAATACTGAATAATATTGAAACGCGACTACTGAACATTATTGAATTTTGTTCAGTATAACAGCTCGATGTAGAATAGTATTCTACACCTAAGGTGTAGAATAGCGTGTGTATATATATATATATATATATATATATATATATATATATATATATATATATATATATATATATATATAGAAATCAGTTTAGTAGAGCATGCTAGGTGGAGGTGTCAAATATATGACGTACCATATCTATATTAATTCACACCCTGGTATCTAATTTTAGTTTCATATTGACTGTGATGAAAAGAGTTGCATTTGAAGTCATGGAGAAGAACTTCTCATGCACAAATAGAGAAATTTGTGTACCATAACCTATACCAACATATGGATGTAGAGCAAACATTTTCAGGTCAGGCACACATGATCCATCTTGTATATATATTGTGCTCGCTCTTCACGTGGGGTGGAGTGGGGTTAGATGGATACGTCATGGCCATTAGCTAGTAAGGAACAAAGGTAGACGAACATGACCATCATATACCAAATACGCACGCCTACACGTGATGTCCACTTCGACTGATGAATATAATAGAAAAACAGTCATAACCATAGCCAGTTGGTCTGCATGTTCAATACGTGGAGCAACATGAGTGTGACTTCTTTTAAAACCCTTCTTGCCATTGTTTCTCCTCCCCAGCTTGCCATTTGATTAAAACCCTTGAAGATGTTGTGGCAAGGATCGCAGTTTCTCTCACAAACAATCAGCGCTACAGTGTGTTTCAGTGCTACAGTCTTGTCGTCAGTGACAAGTGACTAGCACAAACCATTCTCTCTCTTTGTACTTGGGCAACGTTAGATGACATTCTAATCTCTATATAAGGTCAGTATCCACAAGCTAAGACTGGCTGTGTTTCTTCTTGCCTGTCTGTAAGTAGTCTCTCTTTCTCTTCTCTCTTTGGTCTCTCACTAACCATTTATTACATGTATATACTACTCCCTCCATCCCAAATTATAAGACGTTTGACTTTTTTGACACCAAGTTTGACCACTCGTCTTATTCAAAAAATTTGTGTAAACATAGTCAAATTTAAGTCATTCTTGAAGAACTTTTATTAATAAAGCAAGCCACGATAAAAGAAGTGATATTTTGCAAAAAAATTTGAATAAGACGGGTGGTCAAACTTAATGTCAAAAAAGTCAAACGTCTTATAATTTGGGATGGAGGGTAGTACACATTGTGGTGTTGCATGACATTACTGATGGCGATTGAGTCGTTCGTACTTCGGTTGATGTGCTTCTAATAAGCTTTTTTAAAAATATCTAACTTCATTTCCATTTGTTTTCCTGCAGTGCTTGTTGCAGCAGATTCAGCTGGCTTGACGGTTATATCATATATGGAAGCCGTTGCGGCATGGGATGGAGCTTGCCAGTTTGAGCTGGCGAACTGGACCGCTGTTGAAGAACCAGCTGCCGGTGTCCCTGTGGACTATGCGTCCATCGACATACCTGGTTCCTGCGGCCTCCAAGCATATGAATATGATGATGTGCAGCTGCAGCAGCACCTCGTTGATGCTAGGAGCCTCACAACACAACATTGTTACAAGTGAGAAAGCACAGATGTCGAACAACGACAGTGATGCTAGGAGTACGTGTGGTGAAACAAGCAGTGGACAAGTTTAAGGCTGATATTAACATATATAATGAAAGAGAAGATGCAGAGGTACCCAGCACGCCTTGGAGCTATCGATAAATCCTATACCATGCCGAGGATCGTGGCCCTCGGCCCCTACCACCATGATCTGGAGCACCTGAAGCAGATGGAAGAAGTGAAGCACGTTGCTGCCTGGCACTGCACCCGGGAAGGCCAGTTACTGGAGGAGATGTACCAAGAGTTCGCCCCGATCGCCATTGATGCCCGCTGCTTCTATGACAAGGACGTGATGGCAGGTATCAGCGACGACGAATTCCAACATATGATGTTCTTTGATGCTTGCTTCTTGGTGCAGTACATGACTACATTTTGTAATACCCGCCGTGCCACAGTAGATGGGAGCTTGAAAAGATTCATGAGACCCAAGCGCAACGATATATTCCATGACGCCATGCTGCTTGAGAACCAGCTCCCGTGGACTGTGGTCGACACGGTGCTGAGGCTCATGGATTCGTCATGGATATCCAGGGAGTTCGTTGCTAGATGGAGGTACTGTATGATGCCCCACCACCATCGTAAGGCTCCTCCACCAACGCCTTTTGTCTGGTATGAAGACTGCACTCCGCCTCATCTCCTTGGCCTCCTTCGGTATTACATTGTTGGGCGAAGAAGAGACACTGATGGAAATTGCGTCAAACCGCGAGCCAAGAAACCCAAGAACATGTCGTTTTCTGTCAGTGCCATGGACCTTGACGAGATCGGCATCACGCTCAAGGCCAACAAATCCTTGGAGCTCAGTGACATTCATCTCAACAAGAAAGGGTCTGTCTTCACCGAGCTCTGCTTAGCACCGCTGTCGCTGGACCGCGACAGTGCAAGCTACCTCATCAACATGACGGCTATCGAGCTGTGCACCGTCGATAGTTTTGGAGCGGCGACAGCGGATGACTCTGCTGTTTGCTCCTACCTTCTGCTCCTGGCCAATCTGGTATGCAGGGAGGAGGAAGTTCAGGAGCTACGGGAGAAGGGTCTCTTGCAGAGAGGAGGAGGGCTCACCAACGCGGAGGTGCTCGCCTTCTTCTCGTGCTTCCAGGTTCTGCGCATGGGACCACTCTACAGTGGCACCATGGCAGAAATCGAGGGGTACAGGGACAAGAGCACGATGAGGACCGAGCTGCACGCGTTCGTCTACACCCACAAGAAAACCATCGCCGCGGTTGTCACCGGCATTGGTGCGGTTTTGGGGATCATAGGAACACTCCTGTCAATCAAAAAGGAACTTTGAGATATACACACGCGCACACACACATCCATGACAATGTATCTATATATGCTTTATTTTTCAATTTCCATTTTTATCTAAACTTATGGTTCCTCTGTGTACTCAAATTGAACATGGTGTCAGTGTTTTCTTCTGTATTAAGGAAGCATTTTATTAGAAAATAGGATTGATGAATGGTAAAAGATTTCACCTTGGCACCATGAGATAAATTACACAACCTATAAAAGTTTTTTTTTCTGGTTAAGATGACCATCAAAATCGATCATAAACCGTCATCACCCAGATGAATGGTAAAAACAAAATACATTAATCGACTGTGTGAGCCGGTGATTACAGTTCGAGTTTAGTCTGCTGCAAAAGATATAACGACACAAGAGATTATTGGTTAACTCGGTGTCACTATGCTAAGTTTATTGCTACAGAGTACAGACTGCTTCAGTGTTGCCTGCCCATCATTTATCTTCTTTTCAAGCAGTCTCCACCCAATTTGATTAAACTAGTAGCAGGGCGCGCGCCATCGCGCGCAAATGCGGGTGGAAATTCAAAGACACAAAAATGTATACCCGCCGTTGTTTGACATGCATAATATGGAGCAATGGAGTAGTAGGTGGAAGGATAATTATATAGATATTATATATGGAGCTAACTGTATTGTAATTGGCAAGAGGCTAGCAGAACATGTTTTTGGGTTTACATAGATACAGAAGAAGACGTGGTTTGCTGAACCACGAAGCACAGTAGGCACACTGAACCATTACAGTTCATTGGGTCCAAATATGATACAAGGCTACAAGCAAGTAGATAGTGTGATGCCTTAAAAAGCAAAGGCACCCATATGAAAACTTCTCAATGCTCAATATGCTAATCCAAGGAGCAATCTGAATATACAGAGAATAAATAAAAAGGAGCTGTTACTAATCAAAGTGTCACAAAGTGCAGATATGTGGTTAACATAAATTGAGCTTCAATGATATTGTAGAGAAATGGTCTTACATGGCATAGTCTAGGCGACCATCATGAAGCACAATCGGCATCATCCTCATTGTTGCCGGTGCTGGTCGTGTGGCACATATCATTGGCTGTCAAAAAAAATATTACACTAAAAAGGGCAGACCCAGTGCCAGAGGCTCCCACACGAGTGGGGTCTGGGGAAGGGAATAACCGAAGCAAAGTCTTACCCCCGCAGAAATTCTGCAGAGAGACGGCTTCGAACCCAGAACCTGGTGACTCGGCGAGCTAGCACTCACCAACTGCACCAGGCCTGCCCTTCCAAAAAATAATATTACACTAATAAAGAAAAATAATTCATTGCAGTCACAGATATGTGATTTGTGATTGTGAATGCTGGTAGGCTGACATCATATATAAGCACCATATGGATCTCCAATGTAGCCACCACCATATATGGGAGGAAGAGGACATAGTTATGTTAATAAATAGCTCTTAGCTTTCGCAAAAAATTAATAAATAGCTCTTAGGGTAAAAGAATGAACTGAAGTTACAATTGTATGTGCAAAGGTAAGGTGGGCAAGTAATCAGTGTAGGTACCAATGGGAACCTAGCTGATTTTAAAGTAATTCAGCGACAAATAATTTCCGATTATTTTGGCCCAAAACAAATTCTGATTGTGTACCTAGTACGACTCTAAATTTCACAAGATAGTGGATCAAAAGATCAGCATTTGATAGCAAGATAATGTGCATAAGAAGTGAGCCATATAATGTTTACCTAGGCTGGGGCATTAGTCTAAGAAGCCCTGTGAAAACTATCATTTGATTGATGCTTGGACGCAACAGATTTAGCTCTGAGTTATATATACATATATATGAGCAATCGGATATGACCAAATGAATTAAGCCAAACCGGTGGGCTTGTAGTTTTACCTTTTTCCTTTTGGCTGCCGTAGTTGATCAGTTGGACTGTTGCGGTCATCCTATATGATTCCTTCTGCGTTTAAAATTTGATCCTCTATGGTTTTTCCTATAAACTGAAAGAAAAATAGTCTTTTAAGTTCGCCCGTAGTAAAGTTTTGAGGTTCAGGGCAGTAGATATGTACGAACCACCTTTTCAGCGATAGTGTCTTCTCCAAACAGTTTCCTGCGAGCGTGTGCTGTTCCTGTTGTCTTACAGTGACTAAGGTAAGAATAATTAGATGTTATGTATATTAATGCAAGGATACAGTGCCTGCAAACTGCAAGAACATTTTTAGATTGTTGATAACCATTTAATCTGAGTCATTTGCACCACAAAAAGTGTAACAGATTCAACAGTTTCACCTCAGCATTGTTAAGATGATCACACAATTAACTAATTTAAGCACAACCCCATAGATCAGACTGGTGGCCAACCTTGAGAAGAAATTTAATCCGTGTCATTTGTACCAAAAAAAATGTAACAGATTCAACAGTTCTATCTCGACATTGCTAAGATGATCACACAAGTAACTAATTTATAAGCACTGCCCCATAGGTCAAATTGGTGGCGAACCTTGAGAATTTTTTTTTGGATACATGCCTCTTTAACCTAAGCTGTTTGCTCTTGCTAGCGATGGTGTAAGAAGGTAATAAGTTTGAGCTCATACCTGATAAGCAAGACAAAATCAGTAGAGTCATTGCCGTATCGGAAGATGTCTCTTTTGCTGACTGCAAGCAACATCAACCAAGAATATAAATTGTTGAACAGAAGGACCAAGATATCTTAAGAAGTCAGCTTTGTGCTATTAGTGTTTATGCTAAAGTTCGTAACCTGAGGAAACAATACTCATCAAAGGCTTTCTTGTCTCGCATTCGTAACACATGAGGGCACAGTAATGAAGTTCACAAACACAAACTACAAGAAGTCGTGGAATTACAGAGATGCGAAGCACTAAAAAGGTCTATAAAATTAGGCTTCCCATAACAGCATAGAGGTTATTACCTTTAAAAGGGTGGAGCAGCTGGCAACAAAGACAGATCCTTGCATCTAGAAGAAAGGAAAAAATCGACAAATAAAACTTATGCATCTAATTTTAAGACACGAAGCAGAATCTTGTTTGCAGTCCACCCAGTGCATACAGATGTGTAGCCCACACCACTTCATGAAGGAGTTCGAAAATGGTAAATAAAAATCTAGTAAGGAAGAAAAGATAGCAGATAGCAGGTGGCCAATCCTAGGCGAACTGTAGAGGTAAAGCTCATCAGTGAATTGCCAATGTGAAATTCAGAAGCAAAAAATTGGAGCTCATTAGTGGACAATGGACCTATGCTCATTAGTGTCCAAGACATCAGGCGGATCTCAAGCATGAGCAGAAACAATATGCGTGATCGAAGAACTAAACAAATTGTTATGGACGCTGTTGGGATCGAGGGGAGAGAGTCGAGGGAAGCGGCGACGACGGGCGTGCTACAGTACCCACGGTGCTACAGTCCCGTGGGTACTGTTCACGTGAGAGAGGGCTAGGGCAGTGAGAGGCGCTGGGAACGCCGACCGTGGGGCTTCGCCCACGGCCGGCAAGAGAGAAGGTTTTTCCTTCTAATCTCTTGCTTGATTGGATTGATACATGTCCTCTCCTTATATAGAGAAGATGTCTTACTTGACCCCTAAGCAAGCGACTAATTAACCCTAACGGGCTAAGGCCTAATACACCCTTACTCTTCTAACACTACACCCCACCTGGACATACAGCTTGTCCTCGAGCTGTAACTTAACAATGACTCTGCTAGACACAAACCTAACACCTAAAAATAAGCTTTTTTACATCTTAGCTTATTTTATTGACCTGAAATAGACTACGACTCTTTATTTTTGACTCCTGAAGATATGACGGACACCCTCTGCGTGATGGACCTGCACATGTGTAGCCACCTGGATCCCATGGAGCCTACCAGAACGAGAGGGGTGCACGGGTATAGCCACTTAGAATTAGTCGCGATAGCGACCAGCGGAGACGTTCTCACGGCGGCCGGTGGCGGAATGCGGTGGCACTAGGCTGTGCGGCCCCGCCGGAGACAAGGAGGGGAGCGACTCCCCTACCGCTGCTGCCGCAGAGTTGGAGGTCGCTGCCCGCAGAAAAATCACCATGCTCGCGCCTGAAGACAGCAGCGGATCGGCGCAGTTGCTGGTGGCCGTCCCACGGGGCGAGGTCGCGCTCCGCGGAGCTGAGGTTGACTGTCGCCAAGGTCACCTCGTGCATAGGCTAGCGCATCTCCTATAGCAGCCGGCGCGCTAGGAGGCCGTGTGCCGCAGACATCTTGCAGGTAGGCATCTTCCCTGCCGGCTCCATCGTGATGTCCATCGCCTGCTTGATCTGCTGCAATGTTGGCTGCACCGTTGGCTGCACGTCCTGGAACGGCAGCAGCGTCGTGTCGTAACCTGGCATCCTGTAGGGGAAAACCGGTGGCAGAGAGGCCACGACCGATTGCGGCAGCAGCCAGCTGGCTGGTTGCAGCGGCGGTATGCCGAGGTAGGACTAGATGGCGGCGACGGAACGGGAGAGATCGGTGATGACCGTGGTCAACTGATCTGGCGTCATCAGTGAGGAAGTGACCGGCAACGACTCATCATAACCTAGCATCTCCGATACCAGATTGTTATAGACGCTGTTGGGATCGAGAGGAGAGAGTCGAGGGAAGCGGCAGCGACGGAGGCGCTACAGTACCCGCGGGTACTGTTCATGTGAGAGAGGTAGAGTACCGGCGGCTAGGGCTGTGAGGGGCGCTGGGAACGCCGGCCGCGGGGCTTCGCCCATGACCGGCAAGAGAGAAGGTTTTTCCTTCTAATCTCTTACTTGATTAGATTGATACATGTCCTCTCCTTATATAGAGAAGATGTCTTACTTGACCCCTAAGCAAGCGACTAATTAACCCTAACGGGCTAAGGCCCAATAGGCCCTTGACTCTTCTAACACAAACATATAAATGGATTACCTGGTCATGAATGAAGATAAAATGTACTTTGACTCTGGGCAGTTGTTCTTTGTTGTTCTGCATCCACAAAACCTGAATCTAGCAAAAAGGGATGAACTCAACTTGAATCTAGCAAAAAGGGAGCAATTCTATTACAGCAAAAGAGAGGAGAAGGTCACCATCTAAATCTGAAACTCACGCTGCATCACCTTAGAGAGAAACACAGACCTAGCAGAGAGGCACAGAGGGAGGAAAACGCGGTGCACTGTTCTGCACTGGGGCTTGTGGCTGATGTGCAAGCCCCGCGCTGGCGCATTGGTCGATTCGGGACGGGGTCCGCGTCCACGCCGGTTTGCCACCCCGCCACATTCGGGCACCGCTACAGGGGCGCCAAGGAGGAGAAGGGTGCCCGTCGGCGACGCCGAGGGCCAGCCATCGCGGAGGCCCGCTCGTGCTGCCATCCTGGCCGCGTCGTGCCTCCATCCTCAGGCAGCACCGGGGCCTGGCAGGCACACGGTGATGCCAGAAGAGAGGAAGAGGCAGGCCCTAGGCCCGGCTTGCATGGTACCTATGGTTTCGCCGACCAGAGGAGCGCACACTTCCTCGGCGGGAGGAGACAGTGTGGACGATGGGGGAGACGGAGGGGGCCGTCGGGCTCCACCAGCGCCGGTGCGCCGCCTCCCGCGCCGTCTGCATGGGGTGCCGCTGCCGCATCAGGAGGGATGGGGAGAAAGGGAGAGGAAGGGGAGGGAGGGGGAGAGTGGGAGAGAGAGAGAGAGAGAGAGAGAGTGAAGAGGAGAAGGGTCGAGGAGCAGAAACGAGAGGAAGGAGAAGTAGAAGCCCCCGTATACATTTGTGTCGCCGGATTCGAACGAGGAGCTGCTGAAGCAAAAGAAAAGCAAGGAGAAGCCGGAGAAGGAAAGGAGAAGACCGAGAGGCTGCTTTCGACCGAATCCGCTTCAAACAACGCTGGGCAACTGATGAAGGATCTGAAGGCCAGAAAAAATTCAGGTGACGTGGCCGGGCTAGCCTTTCGAGGAGTTGTCCAGGTTTAAGGGGTTTAAATTAACACTTTTCCTATGTCTCTGTCGCCTGGAATCAGGCTGTTGGCTCAGGCGACGTGTCCTCCGTCGGATGGGCATCAAGATCTGTGCGCCAGATGTGGTAGTTGTCGGGTCCGCCTTTCTTTATCGGGTCTAGGTTTGGAGAGGCACCCGGTAATGGCGAATGCATCCGGACAGGGAACTGCTAGTACTTATCTCTAACAACTTGGAAAAAATCACTTGGTAAATCTTGAGTTTTAGCAAGTTGCTAATTTATTTGGCAAGTGAAAAAAAGACCTCTCTCCAATAACTCTTTAAAACTCACTTGCCAAAATAAAGAAGCCCGCTAGCGAACGAAGAGGCCCGTTAAACGAACGAAGAGCCCCGCTAAGCGAATGAAGAGCCCCGTTAACGAACGAAGAGCTCCGTTAACTTTTCTCGTCACAACGACGGCCCGCGCTCGTCGCCGGCGCCTCACCGGCGGCCGCGGCACCTCCTCCCCGCGCCGGCGAGGAATAGCAGCACTGGTGGCGGTCCTCCTCGCTCCGACCAGCCCTGCCCCTCGGCTCCAGCCCCGAGGCTGTCCCGGAGCGTCGCCGAGGCCGCCCGGGAGGCTTCTCCTTCCGCGCAGTGGCCCCGAGATCGGGATAGCAAATCCTTTCCACGCGCGTATTCTTCCGCGTGCGAGGCCGGCGAATAGCAAGTGTGGATAAATAGCAAGTTGGTTTGAGGAGTTGTTGGAGAAGGAATTTTGTGTTTTTGCCAAAGTTATAAGAATAGTAACCTGTTTTAAGGAGTTGTTGGAGATGCTAGACAGGAAGAGACGGGTGTTGCTGGAGCTTATCCAGGCGGAGGGGGTGACCGGCGATTCCTCTGTCCCTCTCCATTCTCCTCTCCGTCCAGGCGCGGCGGAGCCTCTGCTCGCGGATTTGGAGGCTTGGTCGTGGCCGCCGTCGGTTGAGGTCGCCAGGTACCTTCTGGTGGCTCCCTCTCCCTCGATTTGTGCTCTTTTTTCTGGTTATCTCACTGGATCTGGATGTGTGGATGTTCGTGGTTCGATTTTATGGTGTCTGCATGTATATGTGGTTCGATTCCATGGATTGCATGGCTTGTGTGGTGGGGGATTCACCGAAATGGGGAGTGGTGAGTTGTGTCCGTGCTTCGATTTTATGGTGTCTGCATGTTTATGTGGTTCGATTCCACTGGATTGCATGGCTTGTGTGGTGAGGGATTCGCGGTAGGCGAGAGCGCGGGGTGATCTGCTGCGCTCAGAGCTAGCACGGCTATTTCTGGAAGGGATTTGTGTGAATGAGGGCCGTTGGCGCCATGGACAGAGCCGCCATGTATTTTTTGCGCCATTGTATTGTGGCCTTTTTGTTCTATTTTTGGCGTTTTCTGTAGACAGGGAGGTAGCCTGACGGGTCAGTTTGTCCAAATGACAGAGGTTGACATATACTAGTTGCTACTACATACTCCCTCTGTCCCTTATTAGATGTCATTTCCGGTTTTTGTGCCCACAAGTTTGACTCGATTTATATAAAATGCGTGCAATATTTGTATCTCCAAATAAATTTATTAAAAAACTAGACTCAAAGACCTTTCCAATGATACTAATTATATACCATAAATATTAATATTTTTTAATATATATTTAATTAAAGTTGTTTCTCGGGAAGCGTAAAGCGACAAGTATTTAGGGACGGAGGGAGTACATGCTATGGCCCCGTTCATTTCCCAAAATATTTCCTCTTCCACCCATCACATCGAATTTTTGGACGTATGCATGGAGCATTAAATGTAGATAAAAAAAATAACTAATTGCATAGTTTGTCTGTAAATGTCGAGGCGAATCTTTTGAGCCTAGTTAGTCCATGGTTGGACAAATTTTGCCAAATAACAACGAAAATGCTACAGAAATTTCCCCCCAAAAAATTTCGGATCTGAACACAGCCTATTGTATTTATCCTAAAAACTCAGAGAGGTTAGCTGGATATCTCGACTAAACTTTTTTCCCCTCTTTTCGCCCATATCCATCCGGTAGGGGGGCGCACAAGTTAGTTGAGTTTAATAGAAACTATGGGGACAAGTCCCATAAATTAGTTATTACTACTCGCATCAAGACTACTCGGCCTAATCTCCTAAGTCCTCGTGACTGGCGATGGCCCTCCTTATCTTCCTCTTCATGAGAAGGTCTTTTTAGGACAAAGTACTCGACCCCAGGACCTACACAACCGGTAACATCGGCTACGTACCCAAGCTTTGTTGGTGATCATTATAAAGAAAATTATAACCACCAACAACTCGGTAATATCCAAAAATGAGTAGTAGAATAAATAAAATAAAAGAGAAAATGGACAAATTCTTGCATATGCTTTGCACTGACTTTTTGCAGGAATAAATTAAGAAGAAAATCCAAGAGGAGAATGGCCCATTTGAAGGCGCAAAGAGAGAAGAATATGCCTTTGAAGAGAAAAAAAAGGAGAAATACGCTTTCCAGAAGAGAGAAGCGTGAAGTTGGAGGAACCGACCTGGAGAAGGCGGATTTGACCTAGCCCAAGGCGGTGCGTGGAGGCCCGGATCCACTAGCAGGAGGCCGGGGTTGATCCCCATGGGAGCACCTGACTGATGCTGCCCATGATTTTCTCCAATTGCTGCAAGATTAGATTGAAGCTATCAAGATCCAACCTGAAGATTTCAAGCTACATATTGGACCATTGACCAGATCATTTTGATCATGACCAGATCATTTTGATCAGCTCAAGGCTCGGGGCTACTGTCGTGGGTATACCCCCGGGGCCCATGAGTCGAAGATTTTCCAACGCTATCGTGGGTATACCCCCCCCCGGTCTCACGAGTCGAAGATTACTATTCGACCCAAGGGAGCGGCCCACAGTGCCGGCCCATGAAGATACGCGTATGTGGCATACACAGCCGTATATGGACGAGACTTAGAGTACAAGACAAGACAAAGTAGTTTCAAACTACAGGACTCTCGGTTTGGAAGTTTATCTATTAGAATCCTAGTAGGATTCAAGTCTTATCTCTGGATCGTAACATGCCATGTAACCCTGCCCCAATGTCTATATATAAGGGGGTAGGGAGCCCACAGTAGGGGCAACGTCTTAACTCATGGCAACATACGCCGCTCCTCATATGCCCAAGCGGCAAAGCAATACAATCCACCGAACACAGGACGTAGGCCGTTACACACATTGCGGGTGTATAAATTGTCTCACCTCCTACGCTCCTGTACCATCGTGGTCAGCATCTAGCGCACCCCCCCGAACAATCTACCTCAGCGAGCATCGCCATGGAGGACTGTCTGCAAAACCGTCGACACCTATAGAGTAGGCGGGGGACTGGTTCTCTGTGGAGACCAGAGAGGGCTATGGCACTCAGTGGAGGCATGGTCATGAAGTGCTCGCTTTTCGCCTTTAAGGAGCGGTTCGATATAACGCCCATTTAGCACAAAACAGTGGAATCTAGACTCTTGTAGTGTGTGCATTCCGCGTAGCGAGGCGCGGAGTGTACGCACAACTTTTGGGTACAGTTTCATAAACTCTGCAAAGTAATAAAACTATCATGATAGCTGGGTCGCTCCGTCAAGGGTCGCGTTGCGGCAACAGTGCAAAGATTAGCAAAATGGGATTTCCTTGAGGTAGGTGTGATGGGAACTAGCGGACACAGGGTCGTCGCTAGGGCCAAACTACTCTTCTGAAACATAATACTGCTACTTTTAAAAGGTTTATAAAACTGCTTTAAAATAGTCGTGTGTGTCTCTCTCTCTATATATATATATATATATATATATATATATATATATATATATATATATATATAGCGACGACCCTGTGTCCGCTAGTTCCCATCACACCTACCTCAAGGAAATCCCAACCTGTGTCCGATATGTATATATATATATATATATATTATTAGGAGCTTAGGGCTTCCAATAAATATGGGAAGACTTAGTCCAACCTACAACCACCTGGTTCCATCCAACCAACAGCCTGGACCAGTCCAATCTAGACTAGACGCATCCCTCTTCCCTGACGCAGCATGTGGGACCCATCCAGCCACCGGGTTCAAATCAGGCACCACGTCGGCTTTGTCTGGATTAAAAAGAAAAACCCACTCCTCTCTCTCACATGTCCCAACACCCTGCATCCCCTTCGTGACCGATGGCAGCGGCGGTGGCATCCTCCCCAGGGTCATCCACGGCGGTGACGGCGGGGCCTAGCCGCGCAGACGGCACCTCACAGCAACGGCGCAGCCTGCCCACGGGGAAGGCACTCCACGGCATCCCCTTCCTTCCCTCCGGTGATGGCGTCGATGGGGGTCTGGCATCTGGCGGCAACACGGCTCGCCCCGCGCACGCGGCGACCTTCGGTGGCATCGTGGCCTGAACCATGGGCACGGCAGCCCTCGTTGGTGGCGTCCCTCACCCAACCAGTGGCGGCGCACCCCCGACTGACGGCGTGCGGCTACCCTCCCGACCGACGCACCAGGTTGCGGCGGCAGCGCAGCCTTCCCCGTGCGACCTCGCCTCGCGCGGATGGCTCCTTCCCCGGCGAGGGCGGCAAGCCCTTCTCCCTCTGAGCAGCGGCGACGTCGTCCTCTCCCCCACCGGTGGCGGCCATCCCATCCTACCCCACGAAAACGCGTCTAGCTCCATGCGGACAGCGCCCCCGGTCAGATCCGCTCTCGCACAGTTCAGGACTGTTGCTGACCCGTCGATTTGTTGGATTGGGATCAGAGTTATGCAGTTTGGTTTCAATCTGTGTTGAACTCGTTCTTTTTTCTTTCTTCATCGTAAATTGTTTAATTAACAGAGTAACGGATAGATGACATTGGTCGATTGGAACTGGGCATCACAGGAATTGTTTGACATGATCTACTGATTTTTTATGCGAAAACAACAGGTTGTGATGTTCAGAAAGATTCCAATCAAGCAGTACTGGTCGCAGGCGAGCACCGAGCACCGAGCCTGTAGTGCATATTGCCATTTCTGTTGAGATTCAATGTTTGTCCAAATTGTAATCTCAAAAATATTTGTAAATTTATTCATTCATCTGGTTTGTACCGTTAATTGGATGTGTGTGCAGAAAGTTACTACTAATATTTTATAAATTACTACTCAAATTTCTATGCATACATACAAAATTTATGTTTCACGCATGTATACAAAAGTTCTATGCATACATAAGTTGCCTCAAGTGTAGGCTCTCTGCAGCACAGTGTACCTGTGTTCTTCTCTGTAAATCCCAATTTCCATTCCTTTTCTATTCTGACCATTTCATGGACAATCAACTAATCATTGCTTTGATCTTGTAGGAACTGGAGCAGCAAGAACAAGAGGAAGAAGAGGGACACACTGGATGCATAGAAATTGAAATCTTATTTTTGGATGCATAGAAATTGAAATCTTAATTTTTTGATGCATAGAAATAGACTTCTTTTTCATCTAAGCTTGAGGCTTTTTCTATGCTTAACCTTGGTATAGTGTGAATAAAATTGAAATATTAATTTTTGGGTACATAGAAATTGAAATCTTAATTTTTTGGATGCATAGAAACTTTTCGGATGCATTTAAAATGTTTAGATCCAGTCTTGACTCTATGAAATTTGATTGCTCGTATTTTTTTTCAGATTTGGAACACAGTTTGGCCCACCTCACTGGCTCCGACGACAGTGCCTCTCCTCTGGTGATGACTTCCGTGACTAGTTCTACATTTTTTTCTTTCATTTGGTTACTATGCTTGCATGCCTAATTTTGTATGCACGGTGAAACTGTGTTTTCATACCTAATAAAAAACTTGATGCATGTTTCTATGCACCTACTTGGTGATTTAGTGGAAGCATTCTAGCCTTAGGTTTGCTCCTAGGCTCCTCTCGACTTGTGGATTTGGAGATGCTAGTAGCATGTACATCGATTAATCTGCATAAAATTGGCCCAATCTTGATCTTTTGCAAGCTCTTGTACTCCGGTTTGCTCGTTGATTAATATGCATTAAACATTGTTCTTGTTTTTTAGTATTCTAATTTGGGTAGTCATAATGTGCGGTAAGACAACAGTCACTGCCGACATTGGCTGAAACTAGCTGTCATGTCCCATGCTTTGGATTTTGATTTATATACTTGCAGTACTTGAATGGTTCGTAATTTTTTAATCAATGTAGCTGATATTAATTTCATCAATAAGTTTGTATGCTTGACAAGTTAGATTTATATGCTATATTGTTGTGATTTTTGTATGAATGTAGCTTCTATGCTTAATGAATTAAGTTGTGTGGCTTCTATGCTTAATGAATTAAGTTTTTATGCAATTGATTTTGGATTTTTATGCTTTGTGGGACATCATTCCCCTCCCCACCGCGTCATCCCCATCCCATCCCGGTGGGACATCAGTACGCGGCGGCGCGGGGCATGGGCGGGCGGGCGGGCCCTAGGCGCGCAGGGGAGTGAGGGCGCTTGTTTTTATGCATCTAAATGGCCATCACGTGACATGATTCAAATTTTAAATTTATAAATTTTAAAAAATTTTAGAAATATATTCAAAATGGATCTTAAAATGTGCACAAAAATGTCAGGAGTTCAATGGTGAAAACCATTTTTGAATCGGATGCTTCGTTGAGAAATTATCGCCAAAAATGAAAGAGAATTATATGGGATGCATACCGGTATGCGTGCGTCAGCCTTGTCAGCTTATGTCAGGTGCTGTCTGGTGAAACACCCAGCTCGGCGAGAGGTTTTTATGCGTCAACGAATTGACTTTAATTCATCCAACCACTAGTTTTTATGCATCATTGCGACAAAAACGTTTGTACACGGCCTGCTCCAGGATTTTATGCGTCTACTAAAACATGTTTCTATGTCTTTGTTGTGATGTAGGATGACTAGAATAAATTCTTTCATTTGGTGCGAAAGGTTAACGGTGGCTCGGAGATAGGACATGGCTTGTCATGTCCATGACTTCCTTGGCTTGCACAGCGGGGGCATTGTGTGATCTTGATGTAGTTCATGGGTTAGGGCCGTTACAATGTTTGTAATAATTGTCAGTGCCAAAAGCATTTTTGCGCATCTTGACCATTGATTCTATGAATCCGATCGTCCATCATTTCCTATATTCAAATTTTAAATTTTGGAGAAGACGAAATTGTCTCCGTGTTTTACGTGTGCGGTCTCCATGTTCTATGCATTGTTCCCATGTTAATTATACACTCTTGACCACTGATTCTATACACCTAATCGGCCATCACGTGCTAGGATTCAAATTTCAAAGTCGACAAGGTTGTCTCCATGTGGAGATGTTTTTATGCGGTAACAAAATTAATTTTTATTCATTCGACCACTAATTTCTATTCAACGTCAGCACCAAAAACTTTCCTATGCATCTTGACTAGTGATTCTATGCATCCAATCGGCAATTACATGTCATGATTTAAATTTCAAATTTTGAAAAACACGAGGTCGTCGTCATGTTTCTATACTCTAGTTCGCAAGATCTATTCATAGATGAAATTCTATCTCATAGTGCGCAAAATTATGAATTTAAGTTCTATGCAACATCGGCGCCAAAAACTTTTCTGCACATCGTGGCTATTGACTTTATGCATCCAATTGACCATCACATGTCATGATTCAAATTTCAATGTTTGGGGAAGATGAGATCATCTCCATGTTTTACACTTGCAGTCTCCATGTTTTATACGTTGTTCCTATGTCAGTTATACACTCTATAGTGGGAAGCATAATGTTGGTGGAGACAATAACGGTTGTTAAGTAGAATGTCTATCTCGCGGAGATGTTTTTACGTGGTAACAAAGTTAATTTTATTCATCTAACTACTAATTTCTATGCCATGTCTGCGTAAAAACTTTTTTATGCATCTTGACAATTGATTCTATGCATCCAATCGGCCATCACGTGCCATGATTCAAATTTTAAATTTATGAACTTTTAATTTTTTTCAAAAAAATATTTACAATGGATCTTGAATCGTGCACAAAAATATCAGGAGTCTAATGGTGAAAACCGTTTTTGAATCGGATGCTTCGTCGAGGAATTATCGTGAAAAAATGAAAGAGATTAGAATGGATGCATGCATACATGCATGTGTCAGATTGTGTCAGCGTGTGTCAGGTGCAGATGGGTGGAACGTACAGCTCGCAAAAAGGTTTTTATGTGATAATGAATTGATTTTAATTCATTCAACCACTAATTTCTATGCAACATCGCGATTAAAACTTTTCTGCGCAGCTTGACCTGGATTTTTATACATCCGATTGGCTGGGTCGGCAGTGGTCCCCCACTCGCGCGCACGAGTCAGCTCCACTGACCTGAATAGGTGCGCTGGCTGGGACCTGTGCGCCCTTGGGTGGGGTGGCTGGCTGGAGCTTTCAATACCTATTTCTAGCCATGGGTTACCAATAGCCTAGCCCTATATATATATACATATATGTATATATAGCGTTATTCTACATCCTAGGTGTAGAATATTATTCTACACCGCAAGTTAAAACTGATCTAAAAAAATACTGAGCAGTACTGAACCGCGTTCAGTATTAGTCAGTACTACACCTGGGACCACAAAAATACTGAACAGTACTGAAACGCGAATACTGAACAATACTAAAAGCTATTCAATATAACAGTTTGGTGTAGAATAGTATTCTACATTATATATATACAGCTGGCTACAAAAATAACTTATTCTGTAGCCACTTTGAGTTACGATAATTGTTATGCTAATTTATGAGATTATAGTAACTCCTTACTATGTGATTTATTATACCATTATGGTAAATATTCTCATATGTTATAGTAATTCAACTATCGTAAATATATACTGACATTATCGTAAACTAGTATATAAAATTATCGTAAATGGAGGTGGCTATAAAATAACTTATTTTGTAGGTAGCTATAAAGTATACTCTCCCTATATATATATATATATATATATATATATATATATATATATATATATATATATATATATATATATATATATATATATATATATATATATATACTCTCTCCGTATCGGATTTAGAAGTCGTTTTATATAAGGTTTGGGTCAAACATTGGAAATATAAATCATCAATAACTTTTAAGTTGTTGAGTTTGCAAATGTAAAAATTATATGAATAGTTTTTTTTTGAAAAATGCTTTCATAAAAGTATACATATATCATTTTTTCATAAATATTTTTTTATAAAAACAAGAGGTTAAAGTTGTGTTTTGGAGACCGTGTCGCTGTCCTAAACGACTTCTAAATCCGATATGGAGGGAGTATATATATATAGAGGGTGCATTTTATATACTCCCGGAAGCAGTTGCTCCCTCTATTGTTGAGCAGACAACGGAAAGCTTAACGGGTCTGAGGAGAATGAACAGACATGCTGCATGCCGAACCCATTTAGAAGCGTTAGTCATGGGATTTTTTGCGGCTGCTTGCATGGCCGTTTTCAGAGATCGTGTACTAGAATATATAATTTCAATTGGAAAATATTACATACGGAGATCCAGTATCAATGCATACTTCTTAGTACGGGAGTACGTGTACATACAGCCTTAAGAGTACGTGTGCATACTAGAATTTATACATTTTTTATGGAAACTAAAAACATATGTTAAGAGTATCAATACATACTTCTTAATTAGGCAGTGTAACACCCTGTGTTTTTCATCATATTAAAAGTCACTAAAAATTTGAACTTTTAAAATTTTACAACAAACTAAAACTATGTCTATTTATTTTCTGCGAAACCGTTTTAGAAAATATTTTTTCTAAAAACCTTGAACTAAAACTCACCATATGCATTTTAGTAATTTTGTTGAGTGATCGTGTTCTTTTCTAGAATTTATTTGTGGCACTAAAATATTCCCTTGATTTCCAAAACATTTTTTTCTTTTCTTCCAAAAACTCATAATCCAATTCTCTTCCACAAAAAGAAATTCATTTCCTTTCCCTAATCCCCTCGGTCCTAAGTCATCCACTCGGCTCACTTTCTCTTGTGCGTGTACGTCTGCCCAAAACTCCTTCCCTTCGTTGTGCTTGAGCACCAGTGCCTGGCTGCCTGCTCGGCTGGTCCAGAAGGCCCGCGTGGACACCGGCCACTGATGCAAGCTAGGACGCCAGGGCACAGCAAGATCAGTACACGCATGCACATGGAGCACGCCACCCATGTCCCTTCCCTGTTGCTGGCAAATATCTCTAGCCAGATTTTTCTCCCTGCGTCGCCTTCCTCCTCGCACATGCAAAGCATGCTAGGCAAAGGACATGGACACGGACACTGGCGTCAGCTCAAACAACGGCGCGTGCGCCACGAAGGCACCGAAACTCTGCAACGGATGCCGGCAAAAATCTTTCTGGCCGGAAAATATCCAAGCACCGCCTCCACGAGGCCGTCGTCTCCTCGTGTTGTTCGGATGTCATTCTCCTGCTGGCCCACGGCCCCCACTCTTCTTCTGCGTGCACCCAACCAGAACCAGCAAAGCCACAGCTGTGCCACACCTGTATGTCGTCCACCCATGTCTCCTCGTTGTCCTCTTCTACGTGAGTGACAAGCTAAGCGTCAGCTCAAGCCACTATCCTGCGCACGTGCTGGTGCCGGCAAAAATCTTCTCGGCCGGGAGATTTTTCCCACCGCCGCCATCTTACTGTTGGCAAGGCTTGGCTATGTAAAAGCCAGCGGCCACGGCGTTGCCGGTCACCACAGCCGAGCCCGAGCTGAAGTTCCGCTCTCCTTCCTTCGAGTTCCATCTCCGTGTGCTCGGCATGACGACGACTCGCAACGTCGCCTCGGCCGCAGCTGCCGCCGAGACACGGAAAGAGGCTAATGGGGTGCTCCGCAGGCGCCCTGCTGCCTGGTCGTCTGCTGCCCTCTGCTACCTCTCCCTCTCTTCTTTGCTGCCATGCACGGGGAACGAAAAATGCTGCCCCGGCCAGGACCACGCTGGAGTCGAGCGCCGTTAGCGCTGGAGGACGCCGCCGCCGTCGCCGCAACCTGCGAGAACACCGCCCAGGCCACACCCAACCCGACGGAGCCAGGCCGTATCCTCGCCGTCGCTCTGCTCTGCTCGGCTCTTTCTCTCAGACGGACAGAGGAGCCGTGAGCCCGTAACAGTGAGGGCAAAGACAGGGATAGGCTGGCCACGTCGACTCAGCCAATGGGAGCCCGCCACCTCGCCCTGCGGGTCCCGTCTGTCATCTGCTCCATCCGGCTCTCCCCTTCTATAAACGCGGTGCACGTGAACAAGAGACACAGGCAGCCGGTCCACAGCACAGTGCCCTGCACCGGTCCACCTGCACAGCGCCCTACACGCGGAAAATGCTAGGCACACAAGGGAAGTGTATACGGGAGTGGAAGTAAGCCCTTTTCCCCTTCCAGAAAATTCCTATAAATATTAGAGACACTCCAGAGCCTACCCAGACATTTCCCATGCCTTCTCCATCTAAAATTCCAAAAATAATTTCCAATATCCTTGCCATACGCCTTTCATCGATAAACCTTTGATAATCCATATATCTTTCATCCCAAAATCCGCATCTCTCGATTCTTCCACCAAAAATATTCTAAAATCAAACTCTACGCGCCCATATCCTTTTTTATAATTTTTGGTGCCCATTTAAATTCTAGTTATATTTGTTTTTCTGTTTCCTTGTATTAATACTCACAAGTAGTTGCACCCAACCCCTAACACCTCCTAGCACTGTATATTCATGTATGTGTGTACACTATGACACGTACGTAAATACGTGAATATACACACATTCCAGACATAGAATAATAATAGCTAGCACCCATGCACATGCATGCGTGGTGGGTGTATATATATATATATATATATATATATATATATATATATATATATATATATATATATATAAGCAAGCCTATATATATGTATACATACCAAGCATCATCCGTATGCATGTCTAACCTCACCTCTACTTTTTCACCCTAATTAAACCCATGCATGTATAATGCATACATGTATGTGCCGCTAACCTTAGCCATCACCAACCCATCACCCATCTAGGACCGTTCTCTTTCTTTGATTGATTATGCTTGTTTTGTTTTCCTTCTTTGGTGTTTCCGTGCTTGTCGGCGCTAGATAACATAGGATAGAAGCCGCGAAGAGAACCTGATGGGATCGGGAAGCACAGTACGCGGAGACGGAGAAGTAAGAAACGCATGGATCAGGATTTTGGAATAAGGAAATAATCATCAGCGAGCGGAGGCAAGTCCTGACTCCCACCTCCCCTTTTTCCCTCCATATATTATACCACATCCATCCCGCTACTCTTCCTCCTCCACATAAATTAACCACTCCCTCATCCACTGCTCCACCACTATCACATTCCACCGCTCCCACTATACTCCACCACTCCCGCCATAAAGCCTCCCACTCCCCTTTTTAAATAATTATTAAATTAAACATAAATGATGTTATCCATATTATCATGGAAACCAATGTTATGAGCATATATGACATATGATGAATATTATGATATATAATGAATATTGTGATATATGATGAATGTCGTGATATATAATGAATAATGTGATATATATATATATATATATATATATATGCTATGAGCTTTATGATATGGATAACCTAAGAACATGGATGTTAATTGAACTGGTAAAATAGAACTTATTTTCGACGGGAGCGAGTGGGGATATTTCACGTGGTGTGGACTATCCTTTTGGACAGGATCGCCTAGTGAGGGTTCCTGTTGGGAGATACTCGCTTCGGTCATATAAGGACCGGTTCATTTGCCATCTCGGCTAGCTAGATTTTCGTACAGCCACATGTCTATATGGGTAGACTTGATCTCACACCCCGTTAGATATAAGTATAGATTCTACTAGGAGGCCGGAGTGGCAACGGACTATCAGGAGACGACACGGATGCTGGGTGATCTTCCGTGGTCTGGTCGGCATGGATGCTATGTGATCCTCCATGTAAAATTATTGTTGGGCCGTGTGCGAGCCCCTTTGTATATGTATTTATTGGATGCTGTGTGATCATCCAAGTCGTTGTTCATTGGATGCTGTGTGATCATCCAAGTCGTTTCCGACCCCTGAGAAGCCGTGGTAGAATTATACAGACATCTAAGGTAGCGCTCTTTCGGGTACGAGGTCTCGTTAGGCTTGTCTAAGCCATGACGATGGTGTCGACTACGCCTATCATGTGGGGAAATTTGTACACCTCTGCAGAGTTTATCAAATCTATTCGAATAGCCACGTCCTTGGAATGGGCAACCGCTGGGATGAGGTCTCAAATGATTAGACTTTTTATGTAAAGAAACTGTGATAATCTGGTAAGTTGCAAGTTATTAATTATGGTAAGTTATAACTTATAAACTCCGGGAACTGGCGAGAAGGGTTAATACTCTCCCAGGACTCAAACCTCCATTTTATATCACTCTACTACTACCATATAAAATTCCACCATAAGACCACCTCCACAAATAGCCTCCGCCATGCACTTCACCTCTACCCTAAAGTTAGGGCTTGTTGAGTACTTTATGTACTCAATCCCCTCCATTCTATGTTTTTAGGAGTCAAGCTGCAGGAGTACAAACGAGAATGAAGCTATCGAAGCTACGTCAGGTTGGAAAGACAGGAGTACGTACGAGGACGGAAATGTACGATTACGCAAAGGAGCTACTCGAGGACCACTAGGATAAAAGATATAGGATTGAGTTTAGGATTAAGGTTTACGTCCGCACTTCAAGTTGCCTGTAGGAATGGAACCACATCGTTATAGGACCGCTGGATGAGAACTCTGATGTATATTATCAGGCCAATGGCCCAAGTTATGTAATATGAACTTTGTAATGGGTTTCTCCATTATCAATAAAAGTATGGTTTTTGATATCAATCTTGTTCGCTCTGTGCGTCTCAGCTACTGATCCAGGGACTGATACGTGATGCACAGTGGACCCTAAAGTAGGGGCCCGACAGGCAGTATATGTACATACAATCTTTAGAAAAAGTACGTGTATATACAGAACGTAAGGAAGTATTAATGCATACTCATCGTCAGAAGCTAATCCCCCTGTTCGGCTGAGCTTATCAGCACGGCTTATCAGCCGTGGAATAGTATTTTTCTCTCACAGCAAATCAGCCATAGCCGGCTTATAAGCCAAAAAAATAGCCTGCCGAACAGGACCAATATGTATCAATACTGTAATTCTTAGTTTCAAGTGATACTTTAATCTAAAAAAGTATGAATTGATACTACTGTTATCTAAAAAAGTATCCAGTGATATTACAATATTGAAAGAAGTATCAAGTGATACTTTAATCTAAAAATAGGTACCCAAAGATACTTTTAGATCTGAAAAATTATCGAGTGACACTTCGATCTCAGCATCTGGAAAAAATAACGCAGAGTTGCCGCTCTCGTCATGCTGTTAACCACCATCCTCTGGTTTCCATGATAATTACTGAAAGTCCAGCTTCACGATGATTTTTATGATGGCCTCCACGTATGGCGTATAGATGGATACGCTAATTGGAGAGTGGCCGGATACCCTGATCCAAAAACGAAACAAAGCACAACAAATTCAACATCGCCATTGCATCGGGCACATTATGCTTGCTGAATAAAAAATGTATGAGATCCATGCTACTCCCAACTCTGTTGAACGGCAAGGATCACAGCAGGCAAGAGAATGTACTGTCGTCGAATGGGATTGAAAAGATTCAGAGGCATAGGATATAAGTACCTAGTCACCGTCTGCCAGGGGAGGAAGGTGCCATCGCCGCCGTCGACTGGATCTGCTCACGGCCCTCACCTCTTCGGGAGAAGTCGATGCCATCGGAGTGGTCGCCGCCGCCACGGGAAGCCGCCGCCGTCGCACGAGATCCAACATGGGGAGGCCGCCGCCATGGATCCGCCACCATGCCTGGGGGAGGGTGTCATCGCCATGGTCATGGGGGCTGGACCACGGCACCGTTGTGGCTCACGGCCAGGGATGCACGCATCTGCGTGGGGGAGCACCGTCCGCGCAGGACGGGATGCACCGCCGCCAGAGACCCTGCCGCGCGAGTGGAATGGGCGCCGCGGCCTCTAGAACCGCCGCCGCCGACGGGATGGCCATGCGCCGATGAGAAGGGGCGCGGAGGCGCCGAGGAGGACCGCGGTGAAGGCCCCCGCCTCCGGAGGCATCGAATGTTTTTTCCGATCCAAATGGGGAGGAGAGAGAAGTAACATACGACCGATTGTTTTAGGCCATTGATTAACGGATCCACACAATTGACCCGCTAATCAACTTGACACCCGTCATGTGTGCGGGAGGGCAGAATAGACAGGTGCATGTAGACACGAGTAACTACTCTCAGGGTTTATATATATATATATATATATATATATATATATATATATATATATATATATATATATATATATATATATATATATATATATATATACACACACACCCCGCAATAAGCCAGTCCACTAAATAGCTTGCATGTAGATATAGCTACCTCTCCGGAGAAACTTACTGGGCATCTTAAATGCTCATCCGTTGCTATTTCATTTTTTTTATAATAATACTGCAAAAACACAGTCTTCGACGAGAGGGATCCTCTGTGAGAAGCTAAGGTTACGACTGCGTAAGAATGCCTATAGGCATGATGTCCCACTTATTGTATTCTTTGGAGTTCTGGGCTATCAAGCAATGTAAGTGATTTATATTCGAAGCATTTCTTTTGATAACATTCTGTTAGTTTACATATCAGCTACTAATGAAGGGTGTGTGATCCCAGTCTAGGGCTTAATAAGGATCAATAGAATACTCATACCAACAAGTTACACTACTTTTCTGGAAGCTTATCTCCAAAAAAACAATAGGGTTAAGCGTGCTTGGCTCGGTGAAATTGGATAGGTGACCGACCGGAAAATTCTTTTCGGTTGCGCACGAGTGAGGACATGTAGGCGGGCCTGACCGGCCGAGGTAGGGTGTCAGGACATTACATAGGGACTGATACATAGATGCTCTAGAAATAGGGTGCTCACAGGTTTTCACTGGGGGCATTTCCACGCATGGGAGGTTGGGATCCCTTCCCTAGGATGCTACGGTGGGCTATTTCCTACTCGGAGTCTAGTGAGAAATGTACCACAAACAATACCATATGCATGCCATGCTTCGGTGGGGACTCATTTCAACCAATGTGGGACATCATACAATATGTACAGACAAACTATGCCCATTGAACGGGATGCTAAACTTGATGCCCAAAGGCAGCTACTGTGTCATTAATGTCACAATTCATTCTAAATTCCTCTAACAATATGCACAGACAAACTATGCCCATTGTACAAGAATAAATTCTAGTTATGATGAAGGCAACAAAAAGTTATGTGTTGTGTATCGCCCTTAGGCTTGTGCACTTTACAGCATCTAAAATGCCATTAGTCCCATATTGGCTCACTGATCGAACCAAAGTAACAAAAAAGGTATAAACTATATACCATGAGATGATTATTCCTGCAATATGAGGGTTAGATACAACTCGAAGACTGTATACCTAAGAATACTCCCAAATGTAAAGATTGAGCTCTCAAACCCTAATATCAACTAGACAAGAACATGAACCAGCAAGTATATAAAATGAAGCACGCAAGACACAAGAATTTATCCTGTGGTTCAGCTCGCCACCAAGGCTTGCCTATGTCCACGTTGTTAAGGTATCCACAAAAGGATTGAGCTCGCCACCAAGGCTTGCTCTCCCCTCGTTCTCAAGTCAAGAGAATGAACTCTTGAGATGAGGGGTGAGTTTCTTTGCTGCAGGAGATGGTTACAAACCTCCCTAGGATACCACACGAAGTTGGCAAGCTCTAGGGCGACGCCTAGCTGGCTAGGAGCAAGCTCCAAGAGTAACACACCCTAGAACCGCCGGCCAAACGTGAACCAAATCCTCTTAGACTTTGGGAATCAGTAGATCTGCTCTCCAATCAAGTTTTGTTGCCTTTTCTCTCAAGTTTTGATGGTGGGAATCAAGAATTTGCTTGAGGATTGAAGGAGCAACAATGGAGGAGAGAGAGGTGAGCCTTTGGTCGGGTTTAGGACGAACTAAACGTTGGGGAAGAAGAGCTGACTGTTATGGGCCGACCCAGGTGGGTATAAATACCCCCGAGCCCAACGGTCACTTTAAGGTGCGACACTGCCGCCCTTAGTGCGGCACTGCCCCACCTCCCAAAACAACTCGGATGAAGATATGCTTTGGTGGCTGTTTTGTGATGGTATGAGAATGTGTTTTCCAAAATATGAGCATTTGGTTCAACAGTTGACTGACTGTCCTTGAGTCCCCCTTAACAGTATGGCTTTTCCTAAACTCAAATTCAAAACATAAAGGAATGTAAATGCCTTTGGGTTGGTTGCCGCTTCATATGGTAATTGGGGTCTGTGCCATCGAATATGTTTTTCTCATTCTCATTATACCTTGATCATGTGACTTGAGCCATATCTATATATATATGAGTTCACCTTCATGGCTTCAAGTCACTTTCCACTAATGATTTGATCTTCAACACAATATGACTTCTTATAGCTTGATTGGTTCCTCGATTAAATGCAAGTACTATCTTCTTCACCTTAGCCAATGTACCTCAGTCCAAGCCCTTGCTTATCCTCCACCTCTGCTTAGTACCTCGAAGCCCTTTTCTTGCTATCTTCACTTTATCAAGCCATACTCAAGTCACAACATATTAAGCACCCATTGAATAACCATTTCTTCAATATTTTGATCCTTGTTTGAATATCTTTTAGATATGAATGTTAAGATCAATCAAGCTTCAGTTTGACTCACATAGAGACATACATGGATCAACATCAATATGGTCAAGCCAATTCATGATTCCTCAAATCCTCTTTATTTTGGCTTTACCCTCCTAACATTAACTTCAATCTCTATCCATACAAGCAAACCAATGTGGAGAACATCTTATATCCATTATATATTATCTCCTTTTTCATTTGCTAAATATTCTTGCTTTCACATGATGCTATGATATCCCACAACATATATGCCATTTCATTGATTCTATTTGCATTGCTCTCTTTTGCTTCATTAGATTGTTTCCATGATCTTCTAATATGATAATACACAAGTTTGGCCTTTTATCTCAACATAATGTGGAATACCATCTAGTTTGCCTACTTGTTGAACCTTAGATATACTTGTTAATACACAACCCACAAGTATATGCAATAGTCTCAATTTCCTGTTCAACACTTAGCAAACTCATTAGACCTTTAATTATGTTGTCAATCAATTCACCAATACCCACTAAAGGGCTAGATGACTTTCATATAGACCCAAAGCACCACTCAATGCGACGCCAGCCGTGTGACCCGAGTGTTGCGCCAATCTGAGCGTAGCGCCGTCACGCCTCGAAGAGCCGCACTCAAGCCAGAGTCGGATCCAAGGGCGCCATATCCAGGGCAACGACTGCAAAGCGACGGCGGAAGCCAAGCGTCCGATGCACGCCCCCGCGCGACTTGCTCGCCGCCACACCCCTGTGCCAGCCTGATCGCGGTCCGGCCGACGGAGCTGCTAGGTCTGAGGAAGATGCCTACGCCACCAGGAACCACCGCCGATGCACCACAATGCCACCCGCAACCCACAACCATCTCGGACACTTGGATATGTGGATTCGGTCGTTGTGGCCCCTAGCCCGCTAGCACTGTCTCCCACCCTGCAGGGGTGTCAAATCCAGCCACTAGGGCGCCACAACGGACGCCCAGGCTGCCATTAGCATCGCTGGTGCTAGGCTGGCCCTGTTGGTGCCTCCAAGTAGGAGGGAGAATGGGGGCGGTAGGGGAGATCGAATATCCGCCATCACTGCCGCCTTGTGCCTGCCCATGCTCTGGCCAACATCGTCGTAGCCACGGTCAGGTTGCCTCGCTAAGCCCAATGTGACTCGGATGACAACGCGCACTGCCGGCTGCAACATCCAACTCAGCCGCGCTGATAGATGAGAGGACGCCCCGCCACTGCCATCCCAGCAAGCCGCACAGCCCCGTCGACGGCCTGCTCTAGCGGCAGCGCAGCGGGAGAGGGGAGGGGAGGGGAGGGGCGCGGCGTGTGGGAGGGCAACGCAGGGGCAGCTGCCGGCCTAGTATATTTTCCCTCTTACAAAATGTTTCACTAAACTGCCAAAAGCTAAACTTGATGCCCAAAGGCAGCTACTATGTCAATTAATGTCACACCTTTGTTCTAAGGCCCTGTTTGGTTACACATGTTAAAGTTTAACAAACACTGTAGCACTTTCGTTTTATTTGACAAAAAGTTTCCAATCTTAGACTAATTAGGTTTAATAGATTCATCTCGTAAATTACTCCTAATCTGTGCCGACATGCATGCAATTAGTCTACATTTAGTACTTCATGCATTTGCCGCAAATTCGATGTGACGGGAGTTAAAATTTAACAAATGAAAACCAAACAGGGCCTAAATGCGAGTGCTCCTCCACTACTACAAGGTGGAGCTGCATCATCTCGCCCCCAACTCCATCTCGTAGGCTGCCATTTTTGTGGCGGTCTGCGAGGGGTACCTGGGGATGGAGCCACACTGGAATCTGTGGTTCCACCTCTTCAAGGCGGAGCATTTTGCCAAGAAGGCGGGTGAGAGAGGAGTGCGGCGCGTGGTGCATGCAGGGGCTGCACTCTCCAAGTCCGGGCGGGTCAAGGTGAGTAGTACATCCCGACGTAGCTCATCTCGTCGAATAGCGGCTGGAACGACGGGTGGTTCTACTTGCGCAATGACGACGACCGGCTGCCGAAGTTCTCCGGCCGGGTCCAGATGTCGCGCGAGGAGAACTGGTCGTACGGCGTCGTCGACGAGGACAAGCCGAAACTCCAGCCGCTCCTCGACGCGTTGAGGAGGCTTCGGCAGCGTTGTTTGACGGCAGGAATGGTGGCCGCCGCGTTCCACCGCCAGAGGGTGCTGCCGCTGATGCAGTGCCAACTCCGGATCGGCGAGATGACGCCGGAGGCTTCGCTGGAGGGGAGTCAGATGTCACACGAGTCTCTCCCCCTCGATGAAGTCACCCGGCGTGCACGGTGGATGGTGGGGAGCTTCAAGCAGGAGGACATCGACAGGGTCCCGATGCGCCCCACTCAAGGCTTTTAGCCTCTGGTAAGTGTCATTTTTGATAGCCTTGGGTCCTTTTGCTTCCCAATTCCCTCGACTAAGTTGGTCGAGGCCTCTGTGCAGGATCTATCGGCGGTCAAGGAGTTGCGGCCACCGGTTCCGGAGGATCAGGCTGCTCAAGAGGCTAGACGCCTCTCGGCGGCCCAGAAGAAGGAAGAGAAGGACGCTGCCAAGAAGCGTCAAGTCAAGAAGGCCCTCGAGCGTGAGGCGTTGAAAAAGCGCCGCCACCAGCAGAGCCTCGAGGGTCTCCCAATCGACGAATCTCCCTCCGAGACGGTCTCAGGGGAGGATGAAGACAGCAGCGATGATGACACCGGGTCGCGGTATGATACCGCGACTTTTCTGGCGCACCTCCCCGATGTGCGGCCCCTGCTGGAGCCCGTTGGGGGGTCGACCTCCTAGGCGTCGAGGGAAGTCTCGGCGCTCGTCGAGGTGGAAGCAGAGCCAGCAGAGGGAAGGGCTCGAGCGGGTCCTTCAGAGAGGGGATCTACCTCGCCTAGGGTCCCGTAGGGGAGGTCGGTGGCGCCGCGCCCGCGAGCCCGATCGCCTCTGACTCTACCGGCGGGCAGAGCAACGGCGTCGGCGTCTGAGGCCAGGGCACCGTCGACGGGTGTAAGGACTTGAGGCCAGATAGCCTCGTCGACGCAGAGGTCCTCAGGTGCCCCGTCAGCCCGGGCTCCGAGGAGCACCTGGCCAACAGGAGGCTCAACAGAGGGGCCCTCACAGGTGCCGTCGGGTGGCTCAGGGAGGCCAGAGTCTAGGCCCCTTATTCCCATATCTGTGTAAGTATCTCACCTTGTCTTTCCGTCAACAGTGATCTCACTCTTTATTCTGATGCTTCTGTTTGCTACTCAGCCACAAGCGCAAGGCGGAGCTCACAGCTCCGACTCCCATCAAGGTGCTCAGGTCGGGCGCCACCTTGATAATGCGAACGCCGGCCGATGACGCCGCCTGGGTCGTGAGGTACCAGGCTGCGACGGAGCGGCTCAGGATGAGGGAGGCCACCGCCAAGGTGGGAGCAAGTGCCCAGGAGGTCGCTGGTCCGGGTGACGCTGCGTAGGAGCCAGAGCCAGTTGAGGCGGTCCCGGGTGGTGCCAGGCTCGACGTGCCCGGCGCTGGTGGGTCGGAGCCTGGGTCGACCGCGACGACCCAAGCGACCGTCGAGGCCACTGAGGGCGAAACATCTGTCCGCAACGCGGGGCGGGCGGATGTCGAAAAGTCAAGAGAGGTGGCGGAGGCCACGCCAGAGGCGGGGCAAGAGGTGGCGCAGCCGGAGTGGCAACTGGCGTGGGAGGGGCCGCAGCCGCAGCCGCAGGAGGACCAGCCAACGAAGTAGGTGGCTAAGGCGGAACGGGGGGGGGCGGTTGTGCCACCGCCCATCGTGCAAGCGGCGGCGCCAACAATCGAGATGCCAGCCCCGCCCCAGGGGTCGATTCCGGCTGTGATCGACCTTACCGTCGACGACCCTCCTTCTGACAAGGGGAAGCAGAAGGCGGACGTCGAGATGGTTGATGCCCCGGATCGGCCCGGTACTTCTGCGACGTTGGGGGATGACCTAGGCGAGGCGTGTGCCAGGTGGCCCGACTATGCAGGGCTGACGCTTGTACGGGCAGAGGAGGAGCTCCCGCGATGGGGTCGGTCGACCCTCGAGTTTAGGGACGTGTCTAACCCCAGCGCCGAGCCCTTCTTCGCCCTCGACGATAAGGACAAGGTGCAACACTAGGAGTTCATCGAGGGACTCTGTAAGCACTCCCTACAGTCTCTACGCATGGTCACAGATACCTTGGTGCAGGGTATGTCGGAGGCTTTCAAGGTAAGCCGGGTTCGTTAGTCTTTCCTTGCGTTTTATCCTTCCTTTATCCTTGGTTCTGATCTTTAGGTTTTAACTGTGGTCAGGAGCTCAAGGAGTGTTCTCGCCACAAGTCACTCTTTATTCGTCATGAGAGTGGCGTGTGGGCGGCTTGCTCATCAACGGGCTCTAGTCGAGGAAGCCAACAAGCGGCTATCCCAGAAGAGCGCCGCGGTGGATGAGCTCCGCGTCGTCCATGCAGCGGTCAGGGAGGAGGTGACGCAGGCTCAGGAAGCCAAGGCCAAGGTGCATGAAGATGCAGCAAGGGCTCGGGAGGAGGCGGCTAAGGCTCGTGAGGACCTCGCGCCGCTGCTGGCGCGTGTGAAGGAGCTCGAGGAGGATGTCGCCTTAGTCGTCGATCAGCGTGACGCCCTCAACATCCAGATCGGGATGGCGTCTGCTCGCATCAAAACCTTGGAGGACGAGGTTACGACGTTGAAGGGGACAGTCCGAGAGAGGGACGAGGCTCTCTCGGGCACCGATCGGGAGATTGAGACGTTGAGGGCAGCGGTCCGTGACAAGGATGAGGCTCTTCAAGCGTCGGCGAAGGCGCGCGAGGAGCTACGAGATGAGGTCGTGGGTTGGCAGACCCACGCTGAGGGTAAACCTTTTTTTGTGTTTTGGCTTTGGTCTCGAGGTCCCAGGCTTATGCTAACTTGGTGTTTGTGTTTCAGAGCTGGAGAAGCAGCAGCATGCAGCCCAGGCGACGGCCACCTCGTTCCAGAACCTCTTCGAGGACGAGGCTGGGCGGACTCAGTTGCTCTAGGGTGCTATCACCTTGGTGTGTGACGGCCTGGGGGTCAAGCCCGATGCCGATACCGAGGAGGACGCGCCGGGGAACTCGTTTGTCCGCCGGATGGCGGCGCTGGGCCGGATGGCGGCGCTCGGAGGCGTAGGTGATCTCCTGTCTCGGCGGCCCTCGATCCTTGGGGTGCGCTTGCGGCCTCGTCGACTTGTGTAACAGTTCTCTTCTTTTTTTAAAAAAATGCAAATTTTTTGGGGATACGTAGGGGGTTCCCCCCTTGCAGCCCCCGAGGGAGGGTTGACTCTGAGAAAATAGGGTCGATCCTCTCTGGTTGTTATGAAAAAATGCTTTGAACACCGATGTATTCTTTATTCTATCATGGAATTGTGAAACAATTTATAGAGCCTCGAGGCTTTTAAGGAAAAAAACGACGTAGCTGTTCAATGTTCCATGCGTTGGTGAAGATTTCGCCTTTCTCGTTCGATAGTTTGTAGGTGTCAGGCTTCAGTACTTCCGCGACGATGTATGGCCCTTCCCATGGTGGAGTAAGCTTGTGCTGTCCCTTGTTGTTCTGGTTTCGCCGTAGCACCAGATCACCGACATTGAGGTCCCGTCTGCGGATGTGTTTGTCGTGGTAGCATTGGAGACTCTGCTGATACCTTGCCGAGTGTAACAGACCCACATCATGAGCTTTCTTGAGCTGGTCGAGGGTGTCCTCTCTTGTGGCGTCATTGTTTTACTCGTTGTAGGCTTTCAGCCTTGGGGATCCGTATTCTACATCGGTTAGGAGCATAGCCTCGGATCCGTAGACTAAGAAGAATGGGGTGAACCCCATGGCTCGACTCGGCGTCGTTCTTAGGCTCCACAGGACCGAGGGGAGCTCGACGGCCTATTTTTTTGCCATGTTTGTTTAGATTGTCAAAAATTCTCGGCTTCAGGCCTTGTAGGACCATGCCGTTGGCACGTTCTACTTGGCCATTTGTTTTTGGATGAGCTACGGCCGACCAGAGCACACGGATGTGATGGTTGTCGCAGAAATCCAGAAACTTTTTGCTGGTAAATTGGGTGTCACTGTCTGTGATGATGCAGTTGGGAACCCCAAAGCGGTGGACGATGTCGGTGAAAAATAGCACGGCTTGCTCAGACCTGATGCTACTGATAGGACGGGCCTCAATCCACTTAGAAAATTTGTCAATGGCGATGAGCAAGTGGGTGAAGCCACCAGTTGTCCTCTTCAGGGGTCCGACCAAGTCGAGCCCCCAAACAGCGAACGGCCATGTGATGGGAATAGTTTGCAGGGCGTGACCCGGGAGGTGGGTTTGTCTCATGTAGTACTGGCATCCTTTGCAGGAGCGTACTAGCTTGACAGCGTTGGAGACTGCGGTTGGCCAATAGAAACCTTGTCGGAAAGCATTTCCAACGAGGGTTCGAGGTGCCGCATGATGACCGCAAGCCCCCGAGTGTAGATCTTTGAGCAGATTCCTGCCTTCCTCATTTGTGATACAGCGTTGGAGGATGCCCGTAGGGCTGCGACGATATAGCTCCTCATTGTCACCAAATATCACAAAGGATTTGGCCCGGCGAGTGATCCGTCGAGCCTCGGTCTTATCCGAGGGGATGTCCCCTCGAGTGAGATGGTTGAGGTACGGAACACGCTAGTCAGGCTCGAGGTTGGCTTGCGGGGTCGAGCCTTCCGCCTACATGGCTTCAGCCCCGGTCGAGGGGGCTTCCGCCTCAGGTGGGGGATCGAGTGATGGTCCGTCGGCCCCTCCTTCTGTCCTAATGTTGATGGACGGTTGATGGAGATCTCTTGCGAAAACGTCAGGTGGAACTGTGGTTTGACTAGAAGCGATTTTTGCGAGTTCATCGGCGGCTTCATTATATCTGCGTGCAATGTGGTTGAGCTCGAGGCCGTGAAACTTGTCCTCAAGGCGTTGTACCTCCTCGCAGTAGGCTTCCATCTTGGGATCACGGCAGCTCGAGCTCTTCATGACCTGGTCGATCACGAGCTGGGAGTCACCACGAACGTCGAGGTGTCGGAGCCCTAGTTCGACGGCGATGCGTAGGCCTGTGACGAGCGCCTCGTACTCGGCGACGTTGTTGGAGGCCGGAAAATGAAGCCGGATTATATAGCGCATGTGGACTCCAAGGGGCGAGATGAAGAGCAAGCCCGCGCCTGCTCCCGTTTTCATCAGCGACCCGTCGAAATACATGGTCTAAAGCTCGGCCTGGAGCTGAACCGGAGGAAGTTGAGTGTCGGTCCACTCCGCCAGGAAATCTGCTAGCACCTGGGATTTGATGGCTTTGCGTGGCGCATAAGAGAGGGTCTCACCCATGAGCTCGACCGTCCACTTTGCTATTCTACCCGAGGCCTCTCGGTTCCGGGCTATCTCTCCCAAGGGGAAAGAAGACACCATGGTCACCGGGTGGCTCTCGAAGTAGTGACGAAGTTTGCGCCACGTTAAGACGATGGCGTACAGCAGCTTCTGGATTTGCGGGTAGCGAACATTGGTTTCCGAGAGCACCTCGCTGATGAAGTAGACCGGTCTCTGGACGAGCAAGGTATGTCCTTCCTCTACCCTCTCAACAACTAAGACCGCGCTGACGACTTGTGTTGTTGCGATGACGTAAAGCAGGAGGGGTTCCCCTGTGGCCGGAGGGACGAGGATCGTTGAGTTGGACAACGTAGCTTTGAGCTTGGTAAGGGCTTCTTCTGCCTCGAGGGTCCACGAAAAGTGTTCTGATTTCTTTAGAAGGCGATACAGTGGGAGCGCTTTTTTGCTGAGGCGCGAAATGAAGTGACTAAGGGCCGCGAGGCAGCCCGTGACCCTCTGTACGCCCTTTAGATCTCGGATAGGGCTCATTTTTGTTATTGCCATGATTTTTTCTGGGTTGGCTTCGATGCCACATTCGGAAACGATGAACCCTAGGAGCATGCCTCGAGGGACGCCGAAGACGCACTTTTCGGGGTTGAGCTTAATGTTCTTTGCCCTAAGGCACTTGAACGCAACGTCGAGGTCGTTTATCAAATTACCGACCCTCTTGGTTTTGACAACGATATCGTCGACATAAGCCTCGACGGTTGGTCCAATGTGTTCCCCGAAAATGTGTTGCATGCATCGTTGATACGTAGCCCCCGCGTTCCAGAGACCGAAGGGCATAGTAACGTAGCAATACATGCCAAATGGGGTGATGAATGAAGTCACGAGCTGGTCGGACTCCTTCATTTTGATCTGGTGGTAGCCGGAATACGCGTCCAGGAATGACAGAGTTTCACATCCCGCGGCGCTGTCAACGATTTGATCAATGCGTGGCAAAGGAAAGGGAAATTTTGGACATGCTTTATTCAAACTAGTATAATCTACACACATCCTCCATTTCCCATTCTTTTTCTTAACTAATACAGGATTAGCTAGCCACTCGAGATGATGAACCTCCTTGATGAATCCGGCCTCCAACAGCTTGTGGAACTCCTCGCCGATGACCTTGCGCTTCTCCTCGTCGAAGCGGCGCAAGCGTTGCTTCACCGGTTTGGAGCTGGCTCAGATCTCCAAGGCATGCTCGGCGACTTCCCTAGGTATGCCTGGCATATCCGAGGGACTCCACGCAAAGATGTCGATGTTTGCGCGGAGAAAGTCAACGAGCATTACTTCCTATTTAGGATCAAGGGTGGCGCTGATGCTCAACGCCTTTCCTTTCGGGTCAGTGGGGTCGAGAGGTACGAGCTTGACGTCTTCTGTGGGCTCAAAATTGCCGGTGTGGCGCTTGGGGTCGGGGACCTCGTCGTCCAAACCGTTGAGGTTCGCTGCCAAGGTTGCTGACTCCAAGATGGCTTCCCCGTGCTCGATGCATTCCACGTCGCACTCGTAGGCCCGACAGTGATGACACCGTTGGGGCCCGGCATTTTGAGCTTGAGATAGGTGTAGTTGGGAACCACCATGAACCGGGTGTAGCAGGGGCGCCCAAGAATGGCGTGGTATGTCCCATGGAATCCAACCACCTCGAAAGTGAGAGTTTTCTTCCTGAAGTTGGTGGGAGTGCCAAAACAGATAGGTAGGTCGACCCGCTCGACGGGCTCTGCTCGCTTCCCCGGCACGACTCCATGGAAGCCCCCGACGCTGGGTCGGAGGTGCGTTCTGGTGATTCCCAGAAGGTCGAGGGTCTGGGCATAGATGATGTTAAGACTACTGCCGCCATCCATGAGCACCTTGGTGAGGCGTGTGTTGGCGATGATGGGATCGACAACAAGTGGGTAGACCCTAGGAATGGGGACGTAGTCTGGGTGGTCATCACGGTCGAAAGTGATGGCCACCTCAGACCAATCAAGGAAGAGAGGGGTTGCGAGTTGCACGGAGAAGACCTCTCGACGTTCCCGCTTGCGCTGCCGTGTTGAGAGGCGCGTCGAGGGTCCTCCGTATATCATGAAGCAGTCATGAATCTCGGGAAACCCCTCGTCCTTGCCGTCTCCCTTGGGATCCTCTTTCTTGTCGTCTTTCTTGATGCCTAGGCTTTCAAAGTATCTCCGGAGCATGTGGCAGTCCTCGAGGTTGTGGTTCGTGGGCCCTTTGTGGTAGGGACATGGTTCTTTGAGCATTTTGTCAAAAATCCCCCTGCCGGGGGGTCCTCGAGGTTTCTTACGATCAGCAGCAGCAACAAGGTCATCGGCCGGGGCCTCTTGTTTGCCCTGCTGGTTCTTCTTCTTGTTGTTGTTCCTTTTCGAGCCCCAGCTGGAGCCCACTGGATCCTCTTTCTTGCGCTTCCTTTTGTCCTGGTCGCTACCAAAGATGGCACCAACTGCCTCCTCGCCGGCGGCAAAGTTGGTGATAATATCCATCAAACCATTGGTAGTGATGGGAGTGCTACGGACCAACTCTCGGAGCAACTCTTTGCAGGTGGTACCAGAGAGGAAGGTCATGATGACGTCGGAGTCGATGATATTGGGAAGCTCAGTGCGCTGTTTGGAGAAACGCCGGATGTAGTCCCGAAGGGATTCGCCCCGCTTCTGTTTGCAGCTTCGGAGATCCCATGAGTTGCCGGGGCACATGTAGGTCCCTTTGAAGTTCCCCTCGAACACTCCCACAAGGTTGTTCCAGTCATGGATTTGTCGAGGTGGGAGGTCCTCGAGCCAGGCTCGAGCGGTGTCCGACAGGAACAGGGGGAGTTGTCGAATGATGACCCGGTCGTCGGTGGCCCCACCCAACTGACAAGCCAAGCAGAAGTCAGCGAGCCAAAGTTCGGGTTTGGTTTTGCCATTATACTTGGTAAGAGTCATGGGGGGAGGCGAAACCGAGCCGGGAGTAATGTTTCGCAAATGGCCTTGCTGAAGACCCGAGGGCCCGGTGGCTCGGGTGAAGGGCTTCGATCCTCCGAGCTGTCGTAGCGCCCGCCCCTGTGCTCGTGGTAGCCTCGAGCTGCACCGTCACCATATTTGCGCCTCCGACGCTCGATGATGTTGTCACGAGCGTCTCGAGGTTCACGGTTGTCGACGATGCGTTCACGAACAGAGGCCGCCTTGTTCCGTTGGGCGTGCTCGGGATGAACCGAGGCCTCTCTCTCCTGTCGGGAGGGCTCCGCAGGCTGCTCCGAGGCAAGACCGCGTCGCCTCGAGGCGGAACTCTCGGCCTGCTGCATGGCAGCGGTCTCGAGGAGTCCTCGGATTTCATCACGGGCTCGACGAGCCTCGGGGTTCGACGGCTCGGGCATGTTACGAAGGAGCATGGCGGCTGCGACCACGTTCTGGCTGGCTCGACCGAAAACTAGGGGCTCGACTGCCTGATCCTCGATGATGCGATGATTGATGTCGTGAGCTCTCTCTTGAGCTCCTCCGCCGTGTGCGCGTGCCGCGCGCTCATGCTCGAGGGTTTGTTGAAGTAGGCGCTTATTTTCTCGTTCCTCGTCGAGCCTATCCTGCAATTCACGGATTTGCTCGAGTTACATTCCTTGGTCCGCAAGGAATTGAGCCTCATCCCGTTCAGCTGGGGGCTCAACTTGAGGCGGCGTGTTCCTTCCTTCAACGGCTACCTCATCCTCCGAATCCAATGCAATAGCTCCATCGATATTGAAGCACTCGCGAGTCGGGTCGTAGGTGTCATCGGCAGAGTCAGAGTCTGGAGCGCCGAAATAGTAGTACAATGTGTGCATGTGAGGTCGTGCGTCTCTGGGGTCGTGATGTCGAAAGGCAGTCGCACGGAGCACCGTATCTGGGGTCTCCGTGGAGTCCAGGTACTCGGAAGCTGACGTGGATGCGACGAGGTCGAGGGTGGAATGTAGATGGTGTCCGGGGAGTTCCTCGTAAGCACTCATGCTGGTGCTTACAGAAGAAGCATACGCCCGGGCAACCGAGTCTAGTCCAAACGGGAATGCTGATGAAGGCATCGTTCCTGGTGCCGGAGTAGTCGAACTGGCTGGTGGGGGTGCCACACCGAGCGGTAGAGCGACGGGACTCCCTGTCGACATCTTACCCTCAGCCAAGCTCATCCTACACAGATCCTCAGTGAGGGAATCCGTGTCGGCGTCTAGCTGAGAGGCGCCAGATCGGGAAATACCATCGCCCTCCGCAAAGCGATGACGGTGGTTGCGCTGGGCTCGCCATCGCCTGGTGGTGCGTGCCTGACGAGAACGACGATACCGGCGCAGCGCTCCCCCAGGTTGGGAGAGCTCGTGGTCACCGTCGGTCGGGTGTCTGGGCGGGAGGAGGACCATGTCATAGCCGTGGCCAAGAGACATGAACTCCAAGCTCCCAAACCAGATCACCGTGGCCAACGGGAGTGGACGTTCGGGGTCAGCCATCCAGAAAAATAACGGGAAAACAATGTTGGCACGCAGCGTCCCCTACCTGGCGCGCCAACTGTCGGCGTTCGGTCCTGTGAGGATCCTAAGCCAACGAGTGAATCAATGTTGCGTGTCCCTAATCTGGATGGTGATGCAAGGAGAGTACACGGAGGTTTATCCTGGTTCGGGCAAAAGAAGGCCCTACGTCCAGCGGGGAGGGGGAGTATTGTATTTCCTTGCACCTAAGTGCTTGCGTAGGGGTTACAAGCTGTGAGAGAGGGAGCCGATCCCAGGTCTCAGAGAGAAAAAGCGAGAGTACAAAGGAGATTGCTTGAGATGTTGATCTTCTACGGTGGGATGGTGACTGGCTTTTTGTTGTCCGTCGTTCGCCTCCCCCTCGTAGAGTCCCCTGCCTGCCCTTTTATAGGGTAAGAGGAAGCAGGGACACCGGGGGTGCCTTAGAGGTGAAGTTTTGTCGAACGCTGTGGAGGCTGCTGTAGCGACGTGCCCCGAGAATGGCCGGCCATCCCTGGACACCATGGTGACGTAGAGGATGAGACGGCGAAAAGACTCTGAGTCTGTGTCATGCAAGCCTTGCATTCTTGTTTTGACCGGCGGTTGGTCGAGGCTGGGTCGAGGACGGGTCGAGGTGGGTTGACGGTGAATGGATAAGGCCGAGTCCCCGGAATCGCGGGGTACGGTACTCGTCGTATTCTCCCTCGAGGGTGATCAGTGGCGGAATAGTGCATGGTATGGCGCGTACAGTGACAGGTTTTCACCGTCCATCCCGTGATGGGCAGTAAAAGGTGAGATTTGACACCGGTACTGCTTTCATGCTGATTACCGCTATAGCCATGGGGTAGGAAGTGGTTAGCAGTTGCATTAAATGCTCTGACTTTTGTCTCAGACTTGGTGAGTGAGGTGGGTCGACCGGCCCGACCCAGGGTCGTGCGAGTCGGAGATTTCTCAGTAGTCGAGGCGTCCTGTCGAGCGAGCCTCGTGCAAGTCGGAACGTGGTCGAGGCGTCCCGTTGAGCGAGCCTCGTGCGAGTCAGAACGTGGTCGAGGCGTTTCGTTCGTTGTTTCGGCTCGTCCTGTTTTTGTGGGCAGAGCTTTTTGGCGTGGTTTTGTTTTTTCTTAATTGTTGATTATGGGTACCCTTGTTTTTGGTACCTGACAAGTGGGGTTTTATGCTCACACGAACTGGTTTTCAAAAATCTGAATTTAAAATTTTTAAAAATATCCATATTGGATGTCAAAACGTGCGTAAAAGTGTCAGCTTGGGTCCAGTTCGTCTAAGGGATCGATATTGGTGAATACCGTTTGCGAATCGGATGTCTGAGTGAAGAATTGTAACCATAAAATGAAAAAGTAGAACTCACGCATGCATCTGTCAGGTTGGATGTGTCAGGTTAGCCATTTTCTTCTTTTCCAGATCATGCGAGTTGCTTTAAGATTCAAGTAGTAGACACATGGCGTGCATGAAGTGAGGTCTCTCGGATCTACGAAAGACCCGGGTCTCTCATAATTTGCTCCTGGACGCGCACATCGATGACTCGCGCGCCGGCGGCGAGCTGCTCCTAGACGGACAGCGACTGGCACTGCAAAGGGGCGACGCACAGGGAGGCCGCAGCGGTGTGCAGGGAGGCGGCGGCGGCCCGTGGCCGCGCGCGGCAGGCACAGGGGCGGTGGTGCACGGCTGCACAGGAGGGAGGTGCGCGGCAAGGCCGGAGAGGCAGCGGTGGCTGCGAGCGCGGCGGTGGCGCGTGGACCGCGATGGTGACAAGCGCGGGGGGCGGCGGAGGTGCACGACGGGAGGGGAAAGGGCACCATGCCGCTGTTTAAGGGGGAGCGGCGGTAGCGTGGCTCTGAAGAAGGGGGCGGGGGAGACGGACGGCGCCAGGGGGAAGGAGAGCGACGACGGCGGCGACCGGCCGGAGGCAGCAAGTAGCGCGGGGGGATGAAATTTTTTTGGCGCGAGTCGAGGCGCGCGTACGCGGGAGGAAATAGGGAATCGACGGATTGCCCCCAGAACAAGGGGATGGTGGAGGTGGGATTGGGATGGAGGATTTTTGGGAAGTGTTTTTTGGATGGGTTGGACGGTTAATTTTAATCTAAAACTTCTAAAATTTTAAAATTATTACTGATTGGGCATCCTTGGAGATGCTCTAAGGTCCGGAAACATTGGATTCATTTAGGTACCGCTAAGAATTACTACTCTAGGAGAAGCCGAGGTGAAACATAAAAAAAAAAGAAACAGGTGAAGCCACTTGCCGGCGTTGTTGATGACCGTAACGCTGTCGAGAGTCGACTCGAACGACCAAGAAAGAATCTGATGGTGCTCGGTGTCACTCCCGGTGGCTGCCGAGAACCCCACCGCGCCGTCCTGAGGCAGCCGAGCCTCCCTCAAGTCGACGGTGGTGCTGACGTTGTAGAGGCCCAGCCCCGGCAGGTCGTTGAACCGGAGCGTCGCCGACAGCGTGCGCGCGCTGGCGTTGTACCTGACCCACGCCGACATGGTCCCGTTGAAGCTCCCGTTCGGCAGCGGCGCGTACGCCGCCGACCTGATGCTGTTCACGTCCACGCCAATGTGGTTCTTCCAGGTGTCGCTAGGGTCCCACACGTTCCTGAATGTGTCGAACTCCACGGCGACGATCGGCGGGGAGTTGAAGAGCGAGGCGTGGGAGCCGAGGAGGCCCAGGTAGCCTCCCCCCGACTGTGGCGGCAGGCTGTTGCCGGGGTACGCCGCCACGAAGAACGCCATGCCATCGCCCTGCATGCATGAACGGCAGCACACGAGGGTCTAAACTATGAACGAGCTAGCTGCTAATATTCAAGAGGTGGCTGTTGACGAATTGTTTAGCTGCCTGATCGGTGCCGTTGATGGGCTTGATGACGAAAGTGAAGTTGGAGGTGAAGCTTGCGACCTCGCCGGTGCCATTGTCCCAGAGCCGCACGGCCTGCCCGTAGGCCACCCGCCCGGAGGAATTTTTGGTGGCCTTGGTCAGGTCGATCCGGTCGACGGCAGCGGTGGAGTTGCCGGTGTACTTGAGGACGGCTCCGGCGAGGACACCGGGGGCGGAGAAGTTGTAGTCGAAGCTAACCGAGGAGGCACGGGGAAAACAGAAGATAGACAGAAGGAGCAGGTCGTGCAAGATGAGAAGGCGGCACCGCGCACTCTTGCTCGCTATGGCCATGGCCGGACCCCGGACTACAGCTCTTGTTCAGCGTGTATATGCAGTGCCGGACTAAAGCTTGCGCGTAGCTGCAAGTTTCTTGGTTGTGGTTTGGTAAACGATTGCCCCCAAAAGTGGTATGCAGAAGGGACGGGAATGGAGACTAGTCGCCGTTTCGGCTGTGATCCGGAGTCGCGTCGACGTCCGCTGGAAGAATTTTTTGCGAAAGTTTTGTTTTTTAATTTTGAAAGTTTTTTTTTGCGAAAGTTAGGTCCGCTGGAATGATAGCGGCGAGACCTCCGGGGCGCTTCTCAATGACTCTTTGGTCAAGTTTGCCAACTATTCTTGTTTTATTGGAAAAAGAAGAAAAATCTTGCTCCAACCGTTTGCTATGTGACTTACTAAATTGTTCTAACTTGGGAATGGAGGAAACCGCGCGCAGATATATCCGCGGTCAAAGTCACTTGGTATCCGGCGTAGCTTTTCCTTTTGCCGTCGCCGCCGGCAAATGATTGGGTGGCATGTTCCTCTGATCGTCAAGTGATGTGACCGGCAAATCTCTACTGATTGCTGTGCAAAATCCGTTCAAGGAGAGACACCTTGCATCGCACCCGATGGATTGCCCCCAGAACAAGGGGATGGTGGAGGTGGGATTGAGATGGAGGATTTTTGGGAAGTGTTTTTGGGATGGGTTGGACGTAAAGATGCAAGTGGGCCGGTCTGCAGAGACCTGCAGGCCGCCGCATCTTGCCGCAATCGCGTTCTGCAGGTATTGCAGGTGCCCGCTGCCTGCAAAGCCTGCTGACCGCGACAGCCCGCTAGGCCTAGTGGCCAAACCTGCAAGGCCTAGCAGGGCCCGCAATATTTTTTTAAAAAAATGAGAGAGATATAACACTAGTGTGACTCTGTTCACATTTAAATATCACCAAATATTTGATCATGTATGTGGTTGAGGTTACTTAACCACATATAGCCCAGGCAAACAAAAAAAAAAGCTTCAGCAATCACCCCTGCATCCTTTGTGGCCTGCCTCTGTGAGACGTTGAAGTAGGCAGGGACGGTGACAACAGCATTCCTGATCTTGCTGCCAAGATAAGCTTCAGCAATCTCACGCATCTTGATGAGGACCATAGAGGAGATCTCCTCAGCTGCAAACTGCTTCTCCTCATCCTTGTGCTTGCTGGATAACAATCATTAGCTTCTCACCAGGCCCAGAAATGACCTTGAAGGGCCAGAGCTTGACAACAATCATTAGCTTGGCATCAGACAACCTCCTGCCGATGAGACGCTTGGCATTTGCATACGAAAGCAATCATGTCAGATATGCATTCCAATAGTACCATACAATTTGAAATGCAACATAAATCATCCTAGAGTTAAATAAAACTTTGATCAATCAAGTGAAACATAATAATCTAACTGAGGTTACTTATAAATAACAAAAAAACACATCAGTTTTCAGTCAAGATGCCAGTAGCATAAAGGTCAATCAAATGAACTCCAATAATAATCAGATTGAATTCAGTAACAAATTACACCTTGCTAGCTAAGAAAAAATAAACATTAGATTTTTCAGTCAAGATCATTAACACAATCAGACTGAATTCAGGAAACAGCGTAACAGTACCTGAACAAAAATGTAATCATCTCCATAAACTCGAACTGTACTCTAGAACACATTCTCAGTCATACTTAATTGTTGTTCCGTCGGCCTTAAAGGATTGGATCAAATATACAAGCAGAACATGTAGCTTTCATTATTTATATGATAATGATAACACAAAATGAGCATGCAATTGCGTGCTAAAAGGTCGACCTCGACGTTGACAAAATCCGGAAGAGGGTCTGCACATGGATTTCTAACATACATACAAGAGCACAGGCTTTGACTAAATTAAGACAGTAGCCACTATGGCATTCTACATTGATTCAGCAAGACCAAATCCAGAGTATAAGTTCAGGCTTTACTTTCAAGCAACGACAACAATATGCTGGTACTAGCAATATGCCCATCAGCTTAGGAACAACAAAAGTGAAATGCCCTGGAACACAAGGTGCTTTGGAACGTGGCCATGAGTTGAAAGAACCAACTAGATAAATTGTTTAGGCTCAGCTATGTGTACCAAGCAAGCTATCCGAAATAAAGTGAAGAAAAAGAGTAAAAGCTTTTATCAGAGTAGTCTGCAGTAAGTATGGTCCTTCTGTTCACCATAGTGCAAGCATATCAGAAAGACAGAAACTAGTATCACCAAATGTCCAGTCTTTTATCAAGAGAAAAAGTAGAACCACGACAACAGAATAGACGATCCAGTTAGATACAAAGACTTTTTTAGGCGAGTGATCATATCAAGACTTTTTTAGGCAAGTGATCATATCAAGACTTTTTAGGCATTAAAACAGATCAGCACCAAAGGGTGCTCACATATCGTAGTCTGTGTCTCAGGAATCAGGACAACTAATAGCAGTGCTAATAACAATATTTTCCCAGGATTAGAAAGAAAAGAAATAAGCAGGGCCTTACCAGACATGTGTTACTGATATAAGTCATTGGAGATGCTATCCAAGTTGTCAATTGATATAATGTCTAAATATGAAGAACCTGCAATTATAAATTAATATGCACCATCAATTGATATTTACATGTATTAGAGAGATGATCGAAGGAAACTAAAAGCATATTGCATACCAGCTGCTCATAGCCAATCCTGAAAACACAATAAAGCTTCAACGGTGCTGCCTGCAAGTCTGGTCTTGTGATCATTGATAATACGACCACTGGTGCTGAAAGCGGACTCAGATGGTACCGTGGAAGCAGTAACAGCCAAGATATCACGTGCTATGGCAGCCAATGTTGGATACTTAGATGTGTGCATTTTCCACCAATCTAGAATGTCAAAACTCTCATCATCACATGGGAACAAATCATCACGCAGATACCTATCATACTCGCTGTTTTCTTTGTTTCTTTTGGCACTAGTGTGTTCACTCCAATCAGACCAAGAGTGACCTTTACCTGCAGGTGTCATATCATCTCCATGGGTCTCCACTTGAGAAGAACCTCCCATATGAGTAGAGTAGGCATTGAACAATCTTCTAATAGCTTGATCTACTTTATCAAGGTGCTGGACACTTCCATACTCTCCAAATGCTTGCTTCAAGCGAAACTCAATGAACCCAAATTTGAACCGCGGATCAAGTATAACCGGCACACAGTTTGTCAAGTATGAAATCATCCAATACTTATCAAATTTTGCTTGCATTTCAGAAACCATGGTTACAATAGTTTCATTTGGACTAAATGCTTCCTCTTCTAAAACTTGTTTGATACTCCAGATTTCATGAAAATAGAGGTTCGACGTTGGGTAGCTTGTACCGGAGACCACTTCCATTGCTTTCTTGAATACCTTTAACAACTTGCATACTGCATTAGCCCTTTCCCAGTCCTGAGATGAGGGGCAGTAAGAATAGTTGCTATCTTTCACTTTTAACTCAAGAAATGCCTCTTTGAACGGCATTGCAGACTCTATCATATCACACGTGGAGTTCCAACGATTTTCTACATCAATTTTGGGCACACTCCGACAACGAATGCCTAGTTCCACAACTATATCCTCGAATTTCTCTTTTCTTGATTGAGAAGCTCGAACATACTTTACACTCTCTCTTATGTTATTGATAACACCATCAATTGCTTGAAGACCGTCTTTAACAATGAGGTTAATCACATGGGCAGCGCATCTAATATGAAATAGATCACCATCACAATGCAACATATCCATCTTTAACAAATTTGCTTTCAAGATATCCATCATTGTATTGTTTGTAGCTGCATTGTCCAATGTAATGCTAAATAACTTGTCTTCAATATTGTAAAACTTAATAGTCCTCAACATTGAAGTATAGAGATTAAAACCATCATGTGGTGTTTTTACCACACAAAATCTGATTATCCTTTTCCGAACTTTCCAATCATCATCTATATAGTGGCAAGTGACACACATGTAGCCTATGTTCTGATTGGAAGTCCACAAATCAGCTGTCAATGAGAATCTGAAATTACAGTTCTCAAACATTTCTCTCAGCGTTGTTCGGTGGTTCTTATAGGCTTCTAAGTAGTTTTCCTTAATTGTTGTCCTAGATACGGTTTCTGCAAGTGGATTTAAGCTAGCTGAATAGCTACGAAATTCGTCATACTCCACAAAAGAGAACGGGAGCTCATGTAGTACAATCAGACGAACAAGCTCACATCGAGTCAATTTAGGATCGAACCTCCAATTAGTGAGAATAGCTGACTTAGTTGTGACTGATGACTGTAACTTATCAACAAAATCGTGCATCTTAAGTCTTGGCTCACAAATTTCCAAATGTCTACGCATATGACTAGTCCCTGAAGTACGGGCAGCAGCAAATACCTCATAGCAGTGCTTACATCGGCCTTGTATGACTTTACCATCTTGATAAATGGGATCCATGTCCTTCCAAATAGCAGATCTCAGTTTTCTCGGTTTACCTGTCATTATATAAAAGCAAATGTCACTACACAGTATTGCTACCACAACATCAAACCTAAAATCTGAACTATTGCTACCACCACACAAAGGTCACTACACACTATTGCTACCACAACATCAACCCAAATAATCCAAGAATGGCAACAATATCAACTTGATATTTCTTTTTGATACTTATTAGCATCAGCAATGTAGCATGATGAACCTGACTGAGTTACATTATATCCAGTAAGTTGAGCTAGTGTCATAGCATACTATTCCGCTCAAAAAAGTGTGAATGAAGCATGAACTCAAATCTACTTTGTACAATGAAGATCAATGTTTCAGGTTCATTACAGTCTCAAATAGAAACCATCCAGGCAAAAAGTTGAGGTCCATAATTACCGTGATCATGAGAGCCTGAATGAGCAGCTCCACTCCGCAGGCTGCATGCCGGTGACGTCTGTGGGCTGCGTGCCGGTGACCTCCGTGGGCTGCGTGATGGTGACCTCCGCGGGCTAAGTGACGGTGACCTTGGCCGCACAACCAATGGAGACACTATTAGTCTCATCATTGGCAACCTTGTCACCACAGGAGAGAGCTTCTTTGCCATTGGAGGCTTGAAGCGCTTGGTTGATGAAGGATGCCTTTTACGCTTTGTTCCAGAAGAGGCGATCAAAGGAGAGGTCGCCGATGCGCCTTCGTGTAGTTGAGACTGTTAAAAGAAATTCAGAGAAACATGTTGAGTAACTGACCCAGCTGCTTCTTATTCATAGAAACATGGAGTCAAACATTTTCCTGGGACATGTAAACCTGTGCACATAGGAGGACTGTCGTACCAGAATGATTCAATTCAAATTTTCTCCTAGGACACTCTAATCAGAGAACAGACATTCCTTTCGTCAAAAAAAGCAGGACACCATCTAAAGTTGTGTGGTTTATCTTGCTGACAAGGAACATTACAAACTGCTAGTTCAAGAAAAAGCCTCTAGGCATTCACTAATGTGTGGTTTATCTTGCTGACAAGGAACAATTTGTGTGACACTAATAATGCACTGCATGAACTGTCAGTCGTTAATTTGTATTTAATTTTGGGCAGCCAAGCAAGTCACCAAGGGACATGGTGCAGAGGATTCTAGGATGGCTAAGCCCTCTCCATGAGAGCATCTAAAGGTGGCAGGCAGAGAGGGACATAGAGCAGCTAGCTGTTGGTGGCGTTGCATTGCTAACATAAATTACTTCCAGAACATGTCACTTTCAGTTGTCAAGGAAGACACTATAATCTTTAGATTTCAGTTTGTGTACACTAGTGTATCCAGTTGTCAAGGAAGACACCATTACACAGCAGAAACATGATGACAACATAAACCTATACAAGACATGGCTCTGACAATCTTTTCTAAAAAAGTGGGTTTTCTTAGAGCAAGGACGATTGATGCATTCACTACGGAAAACAATTTTTACCATTTTTCAGTTTCATCTGCAGTCACAAAAGAAACTTGTCACTACTATCCCTTTCCCATAATAAAATTTAAGCTGAAGCTCACAATCATTTTTCAGTCAGGAACATAAATGTATTTCCAGTTCCAAGCTGACATGTCAAGAAAAATAGTTTTTTTTCGAACAACACATTAGACATAAATCCTTAATATGACATTAGAAGCAACCGTAGCACTGTCACTTTAATGGACAGATCAGTAGATCACTGAACGTTCATTGCGCTGACAGTCTGCTACTAGCAAAATCTGAAAAGCTAGTGCAGAAAACTTACAACCATGCTACATTTCAGGTTTACACTACATAATTGAACATTCAACTATTCATAGGCCACTAGCTCAATTCGTTGACATCTATGTTGAGTAACTGCAATATCAGAAATACCTGCTGCAGCATCTGGCCGTCGGTGTCCGCGTCCTGGAGCAGGGGCAGAGTGGACCTCGGGACCGGCAAGCCATACCGCAACGTCGCGAAGGCTGCAGACGACGCGGAGGGGAGGGTTTGCACGGCGGCAACGGCGACGCGGGATCTGGGGGGCTCGGCTATGGACGTGCGCGCATCGCCGGTCTTCGGCTTCTTGGCAACGGGGACCTCGGCGGCCGGAGCAGGGTTCGGCGGGCCCTTCCCCTTCCTCTTGGCGACGAGAGCCTCGGTGGTCGGAACAGGGTCCGGCGGGCCTTTCCCCTTCCTCTTCTTGGAATTGGAGGAAGATGGCGGCTTCTTGTTGGCCAGCATGGTGGCGGGGGCATCGACGGGCTTCTCCCGGATCGGCATCGGCTAAGACGACGGCTTGTTCTTGGCTGACGCGGTGGTGGGGGCATTTGCGGGCTTCTCCGGCACTGGCGTCGACGCCACGGCGGGCACATCGGCCATGGAGCCCGGTGGAGTGGAGCGCTATTGCACACGGCGTTGAGCAGTCGGGGGGAGCGCTGTTGCGTGCAGCAATGGCAGCCGCGTGACCTAGCGGAGGTGGCGGCGACGGAGTCGAGTCGCACGGCAAGCGAAGTCAATCGCGTGACCTAGCGTGACCTACGGCAGGAGTTGCGGGTTTTGCAGATTTCTGCTTACTACCTGCAGTCGCTAGCAGGCCAGACCGCTTCAGCCTGCAACATAAAAGCATGCAGGTTGCAGTGGCCCAGTGGGCCTGTTTTGCGGACAGGCCCGCGCCGCTTGCATGGTGAGTTGGACGGTTAATTTTAATCTAAAACTTGTAAAATTTTAAAATTATTACTGATTGGTCATCCTTGGAGATGCTCTAAGGTCCGGAAACATTGGATTCATTTAGGTACCGCTAAGAATTACTACTCTAGGAGAAGCCGAGGTGAAACATAAAAAAAAGAAACAGGTGAAGCCACTTGCCGGCGTTGTTGATGACCGTAACGCTGTCGAGAGTCGACTCGAACGACCAAGATAGACAGAAGGAGCAGGTCGTGCAAGATGAGAAGGCGGCACCGCGCACTCTTGCTCGCTATGGCCATGGCCGGACCCCGGACTACAGCTCTTGTTCAGCGTGTATATGCAGTGCCGGACTAAAGCTTGCGCGTAGCTGCAAAGTTTCTCAACTTTTAGTTTCCAACTTTTGGTGTCCAAAGTTGGCATTTTGCCGTAAATGCGTCACTGTAGCATTTCGTTTGTATCTGTGAATAATTATCCAAACATTTACTAATTAGGCTTAAAATGTTTGTCTCGCAAAGTATAACTAAACTGTGCAATTAGTTTTTGATTTCATCTATATTTAGTACTCCATACATGTGCCGGTATTTTAGTGTGACGGGGAATCTTCTTTTTGCATAGTAGAATTTGGAGGTGAATTCTCGAAACTTGGTTTATTTGCAACTTTGTCTTAACAAAATTGACGCTTTGTTTAGATGCGCAAATTTTTTTCAATTCTGACATTGTAACATTTTCGTTTATATGTGGTAATTATTGTCCAATCATAAACTAATTAGGCTTAAAAGATTCGTCTCATAATTTACAATCAAACTGTGTAATTAGTTATTTTTTATCTACATTTAATGTTTCATGCAAGCGGGCTAAAGATTGATGTGATAGAGAGAGTAAAAAAACTTCACTTTGAAGGCATCTAAGACTGTCTGCACTCATGGACCTCTATATTAATCCTCTAAAAGAAATATTCCATCTTAGTCACCATAAAATATACAGTTTTCCCGCACTCATCCATCCTCTATATCCCACACTCTATATCATGGGTCCCACATGTCATTCATTGTTCCCCCTCTCTCTCCTTTTCTTCTCCCCTTCCCACTGCTTTCTCTCTCTTCTATCTTTTCCCCACCCACCGTGGGGGGCGCGGCAGCAGCCCAAGCGCGCAGCGGTGGCACTCGGCCATGGAGCTCACGCGGGGACGCCTCCTCTCTGCCCGGCCCTCTTCCCTCGGCGCGCTCACGGTGGCCTCTTCCGCTATTAAAGATAACTAAGAAAGTAATGCGGAGTTGAGTTAGGAGAGTTTCACCGAGAGGCGAAGTATATTGAGCCAACCAATATGATCAACAATGAATACCAAGACAACCGAACACCGGGATCAATCAATCATGATATGAAAGTGATGACACGAAGATTTATCCCGAGGTTCACGTGCTTGCCGGCACGCTAGTCCCCGTTGTGTCCCTCTTCACCACGTGGTTCGGTGGCTAATCGGTCTCACACCGAGCCTCTCAAAAGGCGCCACAAGAACCTACCAAATGGCAAAGGTTGCAATGACACGAGCAATTTACTAATGTTGCCTTTGGCACTTCGCCGAGGTAGGCACAAACCCCTCATAATCACCGGAGATGGCCAAGAACAATCACCAACTCTTGCCAACGCCTCCAAGCTGCTCTAAGCCGTCTAGGTGGCGGCAACCACCAAGAGAAATAAGAATTCCGCAGCAAATCAACAACCAAGTGCCAACTAGATGCAATCTCACAATGCAAATGCACTTGGATCACTCAATCTCACTTCGAATATGCAAAGAAGCAAGAGAGATGAGTGGGAGGGGAGTTGCTTAGCTCAAAGTGCTCACAAGTATGTCAAATGTGCAAGGGAGAGAGCTTTGAGCCGGCCAACGAGTATTTATAGACGTACCCCTTCAAATATAGCCGTTACTAACTTGAAACAGCCGCAGTCGCGCTGACCGGACGCGCTGGTCACGCGGACCGGACGCGCCGATCACACAACGGCTCTTTCGTGAACCACCGACCGGACGCGCTGCACGCAACGACCGGACGCGTGAAGTTCGACCAGACGCGCTGGTCCCGTGATGGACCGGACGCGCTGGTCAAGTCTGAGCAGCGCACAACGAAACAACGACCGGACGCGCTGGAGAACTGACCGGACGCCACAGTGCCCGTGTCCGGTTGGAGTCCAGTAAGCTCCCTCAACGACCGGACGCACCGCGCGTCCGATCAACAAACTGAAACTCGCGCAGACGCTGAACGCTGACCGGACGCGTCCGGTCAAACAGAGACCGCATCCGGTCCAGCGTCCGGTCACCACTGTGACCTCCGTTCGCTTCCGTTCGATTTCTGACTTTCGGCGTAGTGAAAAAAATAGTCGTTTCAACTCCTCGAAAACGCCTGAATCACGCCGAGCAAGCTCGGCGGGAGGGAGAGAGAGGACCCCAAACCCTCTCTACCGCTCAAACTCAACCGCCTTCGCAAACGTGCTAACATCACCAAGTGATCATCACCATGTGCATGTGTGTTAGCATTTTCACAATCATTTTTCGAGGCGTTATTAGTTCTATCCAAATGCATATGACATGAAATGCACACCTAGAGGCACTTAGGAGTTCAATAGCCGCGTCATTCCCCTCTTTATAGTACGGCTATCTATCCTATAATGTAACCACACCCACTAGGTGTCTTGGTTACTAAAACACAACCCTTAAGCATATACCTTTGCCTTGATCACGTAGGGTTGCGTCCAAATCCAAGTGTGGCCATCATGATCACCATGTCCATCTTACCACCAACCTTGGAATGTACTAATCCTCATATGCTACATACAACTTAGGCATAGGATTAGTACTTAGGCATTGTCACTAATTACCAACACTAAACATAGAGCTTTCAGTCGCGTAGGGGACTCGGCTCCTTGGCGGGCGGGCTCAGCTCCGCGTCGCCCTCTCCTCCGGTGGCCTCGCGAGCAGTGGGCTCCTGCGCGCTGCTCCGTCCGACGGCCTCTGCTCCCTCCGGCAGCGGGTGGAGCTCGGCCAGCGAGCTCGCGGTGGGTGGAGCTCGCGGCGGCCGGATCTCGGCGGCGCGCCGCCTTCTCCCTCTCCCACCTCCGCCGGCGCGCTACCCCCTCCCTTCCCCACCGCCATGCATCTCCTCCTTCTCCCAGTGCCACACGGCAAGCGGCGCGAGGGCACACGGGCCCCGCGTGCGCGGTAGCGGCCATCCGCGAAGTCGTCAGGAATGGCGGACGAGGAGCACTTCGCGTCTTCTTTCCCGTACCCACTGCAGGTCTTTTCTCCGCCATCACGTCTGCCATATCCGAGGTGGCTGGATACCGGTTCGTATCCAGGACCCCAGTGCGGATAGTCTAAACGAGGTCTGAATTTTGCTCCGGCCGACAGAGGGACGGTTGCAGGGTTGCAGCTTCCCAGCGCTGGCCTGATCAGTGTGGTGGGGCCCGAGGCCCATGTGCCAGCTCCTTGCCTGTAGCCTAGAGTTGCTGTGGAAAACGGACTGTACACCACGTGTTGGAACCGTCCCCGGATGAAACAACACCGGTAACCACGTGGCCAAGTGAGCCTCCTAGGTCCTCCCTTGATTGCGCCCACCCCGGTTGAACCTCCCCTGGATCGGCCTCGCTCAGCTCCATTTTCCCTCAGCCCCTAAGTCATTAGCTCAAGCAAGACGGCGAGTTGCAACCCTAAAGTGATTATCGATCAAGTATGGCAAGCATGAAGATTCTCAATCTCAAGATGGTAAATTTGTATTTTTTTTTTATTCTTGAGTCATAGGAACGCTGTATTATCAAGAGGGATGCAATGTTGCTAATTGACAAAATCAAAAGTGCTCTTAGTGAACCCTGGTGAGATTGACCTTGAGAGAATTGTCATTAGTTTGCTAACAACCCTTGAGAGATTTTGAGTATCTAGGCAAACCCTTGGTGAGCCTAGTATGCAGAGTGGGATGTTAGCGGGCAAGAGTCAGCACCGACCCTGCAGTCTAACGGCTAGTTGCTGGCAGGGTCGGTCTAATCGACCTAGGCCCAATGCCCCAACAACTAGTTTATCTAGGGAAGACAGGACCACAACCACAGATTTTTCATGAAATCTGCACTGATTGGCACATGGGAACTATGAAAAGTGCGTAATGAGAAGATCTTTGAAAGAAATGAGCCTTGCCATACCAGATGGCTTTGTAACTTTAAGAATCAATGCTGCTTACAATCAGTTAGGTTTAGATTTGATCTTAGGTCACACTTTTATTTTTGGTTAGACGCATTTAGTTAAACTCCATAATATTGTTCATAGCAAACTGTCAAGTAAGCAAATTAGGTGACGTGGCACATCAATTATGAAGAAAGAGATGGAAATCGAAAGAGACCGTGTCTCCTGCAGGAAGCTACGTCGGCTCCGAGTCTAGCCGAACAAAACGGCCCAAATCAGCATTGGGGGATTTTAACGGTGTCTTCCCCAGCCATCCCTCCTGCCTCGGCTGCTGTTCGTCGTGCCACCCTGCCCCGCTCAATGACTGTCGTCCTCCATCGGCACCCCGCTCCAAGGTTCTCCTCCATCATCGCTGCCCTGCTGCCTGCACCCAGGGCATCATCTTTTCTTTCCCACATTGGACCCAAGCCGTTGTCCGCACGCCTGGCTACCACGACTGCCGTCCGCCATGTCGCCCTGTGCCCAGGCTCTAGCGACACCTTCCCCGATCCCCCGTCGTGACGAAGCCCACGCCCATAACTCAAGAGGGACTGTCGGGTAGGGGGTCGAAGTCAGGCAACGAGCCCCGTGGGTTGGCGGAGTAGAACCACTGGGTCGCCAGTCCTCAAGCCCATGGATGGTCGGATAGACCACTCTAGACCTAACCTGAAAGGCGGCCCCTCATACATGGCGAGAGCCCTGGCCCGAGGGTTAGCAGATATAGAAGAAGCGAAAAAGAACATGCGTCGGGGCGATCCTGGCGAAACGCTCACACAAGAAAGCAAAACAACTCAAGGGAAGGATAGAGTTGTGGGAGAGATGGTATGGCTGGAGGCCATAGAAGTCCAATACTTCCCTATAAAAGGGGGAGGTAGGGAGCTCTAGGTTGCACTTGGCATGGGCCGCGAAGAGGACGACCTCGCCGTTGCGCAAAGAGGGCTCCCACTCCCCAGCGGCCGCTCGGTGCCGCACCATGTGCGGCATGATGCCGATTACCACCAGTTCCGCTAGCGCCCCACCATTAATGCTAGAGCATTTCCAGTTTTGGCGGGTCAATGTGGTGGTGACGGGGCCTAGGATCGCCGCCCCCGTGCCCGTCGTGGCATGGGAGGACCGGTGGGAACTCATCAACAGTGACAAAGAAGAAGATCAAACGTGAAGAAAGAAGGCGGGGGAGAAAGTTGAGTCTGCGAGAAGGCATGGGCCTGGCTAGAACAACTACGGTTGAATAGAAAAGGTAGAATTTTAATTTTTAAACAACGATAACATAGCCTTTTTGTCCCAAGCAAGTTTGGTAGGGTAGAGATCAAACATAGTCCTTTTGTCCTAATCAAGTTATGGTATGCTAGAGATGAAACCCAAAAGAGACAAGAAACAAATAAAACGCATAAAGGTTACGGTTCAGACATGTTGATAGCTAATTTCCATACACTTTTATACATAGCTAAATCCTTAAAGATTATTTCACTCCTTAAGGTTCTCTTAACTGACCAGTCCCCAAGTCAGCTTACGTCGACCTCTACCACTCCTTACATTGTCGACCCGCTTTAGAACCCTAGTACGCACTGGTGCATCAGGAGATCTCCGTTGGACGTGTCCAAACCATCTCAGCAGATATTGATCCTATTTCTCCTCAATTGGTGTCACCCCAACCCTAACCCAAATATCGTTGTTTCAAATTCTATATCTCCTTGTATGCCCACAAAACCAACGCAACTTATGCATATCTGCTAAACTCAAAAGTTGGACATGTCGCCTTTTGAGGCCAACATTCGACATCGTATAACATTGCCGGCCGAGTTGTCGTCCTATAAAACTTATCTTTTAGCTTTTAAGACATCATTTTGTCACAAAGGACTCTAGAATTTGAATTTTCAACAAAAAATTAAAAATAATTTAAATATTTTTTCACTTTCATTAATAGGTTTTAACTTGTTGGAACATTTCACTCAATAACACTAAAAAATCACTAAAATTCAAATAAAAAATAAAGAAATAATGTAACACTTTTCGTTGAGGGAAAGTGAAAACAGGCAAACCCTTTGATGTTATCTTTAGTATCATTCTAGCCTCCCATATGGCCAGATTCCAACCTATGGCCTGCTTTTTATATTGCAACGCTGGCACGCTTCTCCAAAGTGAGGATTTTGAGTCTTCAAGACAATTCAAGCAAGCTTTAGTCCAGTCACATCCGTGGTAAGCGAAACGCCGCTTGATTCTCTAGTCAACATTAAGCTTACTAGCATATTGCAGCGCTCGCACGCTGCACATGTTGCTTCTCCAAATTGAGGATTGAAAAGTCTACTTTTGAGTCTTCAAGACGATTCAAACTAGCTTTATTAGTCCAGTCACATCCGTGCTAAAGCGAAACGCGCGCCGCCTTGATTTTCTAGTCAACGTCAAAATTGGCGGGTGGTGTGACAAATTTCTCCTTGATTTTCTAGTCAACGTCAAAATTGGCGGGTGGTGTGACAAATTTCTTGTTCGGGCCTTGTTTAGTTTGTGAAAAAACTTGTCTGAAAATACTGTAGCATTTCGTTTGTATTTGGTAATTATTGTCCAATCATGACTGAAGTAGGTTAAAAAAGATTTGTCTCGTGATTTATAACTAATCTGTATAATTAATTATTTTTTTACTTATATTTAATGCTCTATACATGTGTCACAATATTTGATGTAACGAGAAATCTTGAAAAAATTTTAACTTTTGGTGGAACTAAACGAGGCCCGGACAGGGAAATTTGGCAACTCATGTACATGGGCTCCGTGGAAAGTTTAGGCTATGCGTACTCATGGGCCTCTATATTCATCATCTATATATCCTAGTCAGCAAGATTATTTCCTATATACTCAATTCTTCCACACACATCCATCCTCTATATCATCCTCTATACACTCTATCCACTGTGGGACCCACTTGTAACTTTATCTAAATATATCTATGTGTGATCTAGTTTTGAAGGATTTATTGAGACGAATTTAATGGTGCAATCGAAATTTAATTTGAATTTTTGGTTTGTGAGCTATAACATTTTTTCCCTTTGTTTAGCTAGTGGGGCCCGCCACTGCCCACTATAGAGTAAGCACTGTACCACTCTAAATATAGAGTGAGGGAAAGAATAGAGTATCGTTTTAGAGTATCCAGTACAGTAGTTTTTACTCTATATTCATACTCTAAAGCTTTAAAGTATCCTTTAAAGTACTCAATGCGGGTAGTCTTAGTCAAAGAAATGATAACAGACGACGGCTAGCTAGTGACTGCTGTATCACAGCAACTTTGACCCGGTGCGGAAATCATGTGGGAAAAGATCGTCTTGTTTTCTGGTTGCCATTATTCTTTCCAGGATAAGGCTGGATAACGAGCCAGCTCGGCTCGGCTCGGCTCCACTCGTTCTGGCTCGTTATTATCTTAACGAGTTAGAACGTCAGCTTGGCTCGGCTTGTTATGAGCTTGAGCTGGCTCGTTAAGTTCGCGAGCCAGATATAAAAATATACAAAATATAATAGTTGCATTTATCTAAAGCATGAAAATAGTAATAATACAAAAATAATATATCCAATAGTCTTAAATCAAACAAATATTCATATGAGCTAACATATTAACCATTTGTAAAGTGTAAGACATGAAGTAATACAAAACTAATATAAGTTATGATGACTTTTTCCTAAAATTGTGGCTCGTTTGGCTCGCAAGCTGTCTCGAGTTGGCTCGTTATAGCTAACGAGCTAAAATCTTGGCTCGGCTCGGTTCGTTATCCTAACGAGCCGAGCCGAGCTAAACCGAGCTAGCCATAAGCTGAGCGAGCTAACGAGCTTCGAGTTTTTCGTCCAGCCTCATTCCAGGCCATACATGCATCACGATATTCTACAGTAGCCGGCGACTAACACCCTGTTCGTTTTGCTGGATCATCGGAATCAGCAACCATCTAACAGTGTTTTTCTCTCACAACAAACCAGCGAACCGTACTTTCAGCCACAATAAACCAGCGAAACGAACAGGGTGTGACTCGATCGTCTCGGTCAAGTCAAGAAAAGGAAAATGCCAACTAATAGCAATAATAGTCCTCAAACGCAAATAATTACATATTTTTTTCCATATTCTATTTTTTCTATTAAAAATGGAAGAGTAGTCGGTCCTGGTCGACGCTGACCAATTCCTTGTGCCGCCACTAGCAGCACTCACTAGTGTATAGGAGTAGTTTGGTAGTATAGTACGAAATGGCCAGCCACAGAGTTGAGTCGATCATCTCCGCATAATTTCTAGTCTAGCAGGCAAGCAGCGATTCGTTGTAGCCACGCCGAGCATGATGACAATCGGCGTCCTGCTCGTCTTGCTCGGCCTCGGCGGCCTCGTCGTACCGTCCCCGGTGGCCGCCCGAACCGGAGAATTCTGCAATAACGTTAAGGCCGTCACCGCCAGCCTCCCTAACAAGACCTCTTCTTCCCCGGTGCTCTTCGCCACCGACATCGTCGGCCAAGCCCCCGACGTGTTGTACGCGGTCGCGATGTGCCGCCCCGACGACAATGGCACCAGCTGCTCAAACTGCCTCGCCTACTGTTTCAGCCAGGCGTTCCTCAACAGTACGACGTGCTACAGCACCTACATCATCTACACCAGCACCTTCGCCTACGGGGACTACTGCCGCCTCTTCTACTCCAACGACAGCGGTATCCTCGCCCCCTACAACAATACCTCAGATGACACGCCCTACGAGAAGTGGAGCGGGAACAACGTCACCGGCAGTGACGTGCCCCTCGTCGCCGGCCTCATCCGCGAGCTGCTGGCGAAGACCGTGGAACGTGCGGCCCAAGAGACGCCGACGCGGTTCGCCACGGGCGTCATGGACAGCGGCACCAACTCCCCCACGGTGTACTCCATGGCGCAGTGCATGCCGGACATGTCCGCCGGCGACTGCCGGGCCTGCCTGCGCCGTCTCTTGGGCACGGTCAACTCCACCATGTTCTACCGCATGGGAGGGCAGCTCCATTTCATACGGTGCTACTTTAGGTACGAGGCCTACCCGTTCGACAGCAGCAATCCCATGGTGAGTGTCTTGCCGCCGTCGCCGGCGCCGCCATCTCCGATCACTCCGATCCAACCACACACAAGTACGTAACAAGTCCCGTGCTTGTACTCCGATGAACATATGCTTAATAATTAATTGCCATTTGCCATGTTTTCAATATGGTTAATATCATCTCAGGGCGTACAAGCAAGCTTTGGGTAATCCCCACTGTTGCAGTTCCTCTAGCGGCAATAGCACTCGTCTGCTTCATCCTATACTCTCGTCGATCCAAAAGACAAAGAACAGGTATACGTGCTACTATATAATATTATTTTTTCCTGATGTCGATTAAATATTCCACTTAAAGGTAATGCTTTGTAGAAGATTATTACACCGTTCTCAATCATATACTTACTGCTTATTCAGCTAAAGGGATGAGATCACAAGCATCAAGGTGGGCTCAGGACTTGGAGAGAGACCAAGCACTAGTTTGGCAAGGGAAGAATTCAGAGTTCTCCATATTTGACTTCCATCAGATACTTGAGGCCACAGACAATTTTTCAGAGGAGAACAAACTTGGAAAAGGTGGCTTCGGCGTCGTCTACAGGGTAATTAAATTAGTAAAAACCACATATGGCTATGAGAAAACTTAAATTACTAATTATCATGATTGAATAAATGTTTAGAGTCATTATATGAACGAGCCTACATTCTTTTTAGTTGTTAACATAAATGTAATTTTTAACCACGAGAGTTTTTTATTTCTCTGTCAGGGCCGGTTTCGTGATGGAACTGAGGTAGCAGTCAAGAGACTTGCTTCACATTCAGGACAAGGTTTCGTAGAGTTCAAAAATGAAGTTCAGCTCATAGCCAAACTCCAGCATACAAATCTGGTTAGGCTTTTGGGATGTTGCTCTCAAGACGAGGAGAAAATATTGGTCTATGAATACTTGCCAAACAAAAGTTTGGATTTCTTCATCTTCGGTATGCATTTGTATATTCCTTAGTTTAGCTTGCTGACACAGTTTCTGTCAAAACTACGAGTATACATATAATTTCAATCCCTAGCTACGAAAATGAGCTTTATAACTTTTGGTTATTTTTTACATATGTTATTCTCATGTTATACTAAATCAAACCGCTGTGCAGATGAAAATAAAAGAGCCATACTAGACTTGTCCAAACTTCTAGCAATAATTCAAGGAATAGCACATGGACTTCTTTACCTACATAAGCACTCCCGGTTGCGTGTCATACACCGAGATCTTAAGCCAAGCAACATTCTACTGGATAGCGAAATGAATCCAAAAATTTCAGATTTTGGGCTAGCAAAAATATTCAGCTCAAATAGCAGTGAAGGAAACACTACAAGAAGAGTGGTTGGTACATAGTAAGTTTCATTCATATAAACCTCTTATGGACATTTATTGAAATTCAGTGGCTACATTATTTTAACTTTCATATATATCATTCCAGTGGCTACATGGCACCTGAATATGCTTCGGAGGGCATCTTCTCAATTAAATCTGACGTATTCAGCTTTGGTGTCATTATTCTTGAGATCTTCAGCGGGAAACGGAATTCTGGCACTCAACAATGTGGAGAATTCATCAATCTACTTGGATATGTGAGTCTATAAACATATATAAACTTGATGAGCCATGTAGAATTGTTTCGTTCATTTGCTAATTAAGACATTCATTGTTTGACAAAATTATAAACAGGCATGGCAATTATGGGAAGAGGAAAGATGGACTGATCTCGTTGATGAATCGTTGCTTCCCGAGAGTCACTCACCAGAGATGATCAGGTGCATTAACATAGCATTGTTGTGTGTACAAGAGAATGCAGCTGATCGACCAACCATGGCAGAGGTTGTTGCAATGCTAAGAAGTGAGACTACCGTCATGGATAAGCCTAAGCAGCCAGCATATTTCAATGTAAGGGTGGGAAATGATGAGGCTACAGCTACTGAGTCAAGCAGCATCAACTATATGACGATATCTGTCGCAACTCCTAGATAGTCTCTCTTCGTGTCAATTAATCTAGTATAAAGGATACCACATCTGTGGTATGAAGTTTAAGTGATGTTTTATGTGCGATTATCAACTTCAAAGAAAAGAAGCTTCCCAGTTCAAGCAAAGAATTAGCTTGTTGTACCCTTTTTTTCCTTTTGTTTCCCTTTTTCCTTTTGCGTGTTTTACCAATCGTTAATTGCATGTGTATGATAACATCCACACCTATTAAATAAAAATTTGCATCTTTATATTTTTTAAAAAAACCAACGAAAACCAATTCACACCTATTTTAAATGGGTTAATTGGTTTCATGCCATTGCAATTTTGTAACCTTGAAAAAATGCCATTACTATTCGTCTAATTGGAGAACTGCCATTACAATTCTTGTCGAATTGGAGATTTGCCATTTAGGCCCATATGTCATAGACAGGAGAAAGGGAGGAGAGAGCGAGCCCCATGACATGCAATTTTTTTTCTCTAATGTCTATGACATGTGGAGTCAAGTGGCAAATCTCCACTTTGACAAGAATTGTAATGACAGTTATACAATTAGACGAATAGTAATGGTATTTTTCCAAAGTTGCAAAATTGCTGTGGCGCCCTATTTAAATCCACCTATTTCAAAACTGGTTTTTTAGAAGAACCTATTTCAAAATTTTGAAACCACATCATGTGCATACGACACATTAATTGTTGCTACTGTTTTTCCTTCCAAGCTAAGAGATCCAAGGAGGCTGCTCAGATAGCCATGTGGGAGATTTGGAAAGCTAGAAACGAAAAAAAAAATCTTTGATCGGAGGCAGCTCACGCATGTTAACTGGCTCTGTAACTTCAGGAGCCAGTGTATTATCCAGTCGGTTAGGCTAAATTATGATGTTAGAATGTCTTTTTGTATTTGGCTAGACACCTTTAGCTAGATCCATTGTAAGCACTCTAAACCTTTCTTTAATTTAATTTCATTTTGACCACGACTGTGGGAATCTCCCCCACAGTCTTTTCCCGCCAAAAAATGGCATTTTATTTTACTCCCTCAAAACTAGAATAAGAATTGCAGAACTCCTCTTTGTGGGCCAGCCATCTCATTTCTCTCCTCCTGGCCCAACTCCGCCAGTCCTAGTGTGCTACTGTCGATGTCGATATAAGGGTCCCACTTGTTACCTAGTCGAGCTTAACTGAACATGCTGAACACATTGGATAGCATACCCCCCCTTTCACAAGAAAATGGCATGGACGATGGGTGCAGCGTGCGGCGTGTGATCCCCTAAGCTGGAAGGACGCCACGTGTCACAGCAGCGGCTCACTTTCCGCTCGCGTCACAGCTTCACATCGCGCGAAGCGTGCGACACACACGCCGCTCAGACTTGGGCTGCCTCGCATGCGATGGAGTCTACGTCCACGCGGCATCCATCCGGTAGGGGGGCGCACAAGCACAACGCTGGATCCATCGCCCACTAAACTTTTTTCCCCTCTTTTCGCCCATCTCCATCCGGTAGGGGGGCGCACGAGTTAGTTGAGTTTAATAGAAACTATGGGGACAAGTCCCATAAAGTTATTACTACTCGCATCAAGACTACTCGGCCTAATCTCCTAAGTCCTCGTGACCGGCGATGGCCCTCCTTATCTTCTTCTTCGTGAGAAGGTCCTTTTAGGACAAAGTACTCGACCCCAGGACCTACACAACCGGTAACATCAGCTACGTACCCAAGCTTTGTTGGTGGTCGTTATAAAGAAAATTATAACCGCCAACAACTCGGTAATATCCAAAAATGAGTAGTAGAATAAATAAAATAAAGGAGAAAATGGACAAATTCTTGCATATGCTTTGCACTGACCTTTTGCAGGAATAAATTAAGAAGAAAAGTCAAGAGAAGAATGGCCCATTTGAAGGCGCAAAGAGAGAAGAATATGCCTTTGAAGAGAAAAGGAGAAATACGCTTTCCAGAAGAGAGAAGCGTGAAGTTGGAGGAACCGACCTGGAGAAGGCGGATTTGACCCAGCCCAAGGCGGTGCGTGGAGGCCTGGACCCACTAGCAGGAGGCCAGGGTTGATCCCCATGGGAGCACCTGACTGATGCTGCCCATGATTTTATTGTTGGAAAATATTGTTGGAAAAAATTGATGGAATAACTGAAATATGTCAACTAAGGTTGGAAATAAAATTTTATTGAACAAAAATGCTATGAAACGTTTGGGCGAACCTTAAGCAAAGTTGTAGTGTGAATCTCGTAGACGGTAGTGCAACGTTCGTGGACGAGGTTGGCAATCAATAGCTAACATTTCTAGTAGTTTGGAAGTACTTCTCGGCTTTCTTTTCAACAGAAAGCACTTAGAAAAACTCCAAGTCTGGGACAGCTTGACGTTGCCGTGTTGAGCACCTTCGTTTGTGGATTCGGGTTAAGAAGTGTTGTTGTGTGATAGCCTGGGTTGGTAGTCTCTTTAGGTCGTCTCGAGTTGGGTGAGATTGGTTTGAAGTTGGATGTCACCGGTTAGGTGTTTTCGACGCTTTAATTATCGTGCACGGCACGTTGCTGGGCTTAAGGCTGGGCATTCGGGTTACCCGAAAAATTCGGGTCGGGTAATTCGGGTAGTTGAAAATTCGGGTATTAAAAATTTCTACCCGATTTTTGCCTCGAAAAAACATTACCCGAAATTTCGGGTACCCGATAATTCGGGTTCGGGTTCGGGTTTTACCCGATATACCCGAAATTGACAAAACCAACCATTTTAGAAGAATTGAAGTACCATTTTAAAGCAATAAACAATAGTCATATAAATCACATCATGTCTTCATATCAATTACCAACAAATCAAATATCAAATTAGCATAAATCTACATTAATTCATACCAAATAATATATTTATATGGCATTGAAATACTTCATGTCTTCGTATTAGGAATAGAAGAGCAAATATTTGAGATATTTCGGGTAATTTGGGTAGTTCGGGTACCGAGAAACATTACCCGAATTACCCAAACTAATTTTGGGTTTTTACAATCACTATCCGAAATTACGATCGGGTATTTCGGGTTCGGGTACTTCGGGTCTGGGTTCGGATAATTCGGGTTCGAGAATCAGGTATCGGGTATTTTGTCCACCCTGAGCTGGGCTCACTCGCTGGGTGAGCGCGGTCACCGCTCGTGGCCGCCCCGCGCAGCGCGTCGGGCCCTGCTCTGCTCGCACGGTGTCGGGTGTGGTCGGTCGTGCCACCCTGTTCTGGCCGCTATTGCCGTTGACTTAGCGTGTGGGTTGCCCTCCTAGCCCCGCTGTCCCCTCCGCGTGGCGCGCGGTGGCAGGGTTGCCGCCATGGTCGGTGGCCGTTGTGTCCGTGCCGGTCCCAGCGCTGCTGCGGGCTGGTCAGGGGCTGCTCGCACGCGTCACGCCACCGCCGCCCTGTTCGCGTGCGCCTTGGCGTGGTTCCAGTGTGCGTTTTCCATCCGCGTCGACCCCACCTCGCCACGGAAGTGACCCCAGAGCTGACCCAGCCCCTCCCCTCTCCCGCTATCCACCATGGCCGGTGGGGAGGGGGCCGCTCTTTGGGTGTCAGTAGGAGAGGGCGCACCACCGTCCGATTCCTCACGTTCTCGGCTCCGTCAGCGGGTGGCCGATTGTTCGACCCTACCTCCTCTCGAGGGCCACCTCGCTGTGCTCGAATTTTGGAGCCGTCGGTCCGCCTCGCTCTTAAAGACGAACTGGGCCGTGACTGCCGTGGTAATCCGTGTTGTTCGTCTCAAGTCTAGCTAAGCGCATCAACGGTCTCGTCGAGACCCCTGCTCCACCTTGTGCCCCGACCCCGAACCCTTGCTACATCTGGGCTTTCGCTGGCGTGCTCGCGCCGCCACGGAGCGCTGCCTGACCCCCTCGGGCGCTCGTGGCCAGCTCGTTTCCGGCAGGCCCGGGCTGATTCTTCGCTCTGGCCGAGTCCGAGGTATGATGCTGGAGCTCTCACGGCACCGCTACCGCCTTCCTAGTGCTTGTGCTGACCAGAACGGGGCCGCCACCTGTGCAGGTCGCCGCTACCGTGGAGGAGCCGCCCTACTCAGTCTCCGGTCTCCGAATCACCAGCCATCGTCGCGCGTCGTTTGGTAGGTGAGCATCTTCCCCCATGTGAGCCGTAGAGGTCTCCTGGGTGGCCGGCGTGACCGGCCAGTGCCGATCACCGCCGTGCCGGCGTGCGGAGGGGCGTCGGGGACTTCCCCGATGCAAGGATGGGAAAAGGAGAAGGGTGTTCTTGCATAGCTGCGGTCTGCGGGAACAGTGACGAGTTTAGTCGTGTGAATAACAGTTAGTTCAGGGGCTAAATCGTGTTTTCGCCGGTAGCGTCTGCGGTCTCCCCCGCCTGGGCTGTGTTCGCGCGTGGGTCGCGCGGTCGTGGGCCTGTCGCGTGGGCTGCGTGCGCGCGCGCTGCGCGCGGCTGGGCCGCTTTCGTGTTGTTGCGGGCCGCGCCGAGGAGTTCGGTTTCTTTTTCTAGGAAATCAAGCAATGGGTTATAAATTAGTTTTCGAGCTGAATTTTGATGAATTTTAGCGACTTGTGTAGATGTCCAAAAATTGTGAAACCACTTTAGTTGAGTTCCTAAATTCATGTTCTATCAATTGGTGAATTTTTCGTTGCTGTGATGAGGTTAGGCCCATTAAATCAATGCTTGAGACGACGAATTTTAATGCACTCGATCTTGTAGGAATTTTTGTGGTAAAATTATGATAGAGTTAGCCCTAGAAATTTTTACAGTAGCTTCATGATGTCATTAGATGCTTGCTGTAATTTTCATAGCCTTCGAATAGCTTGTTTGATAGGGTAGCTAAGTTCCCTAATAGTGCTATGTGGTAAACCGAAAATCAAGAGATAATGTGCATGTTAGTTGCTAGAGTTTGGAATGCATCAGCCAACCTTGTTTAGTAGAAAAAATAGTAGCTTAGCATACTAGCCATTAGAGTTAGCTAGTAGTTGTGTTGTTGTAAGAGCTACTGTGGTCACCTTGTTAAGTGTTGTTTTATCATTGCATGCATGTAGATCACGAGGAAGTTGAGTACGTGGCCACGGAGGAGCAGGACTACGAGGAGGTCATCGAAGAGTACGAGGAGGAGATCTTCGTACCGGAGGAGTTCCAGGAGCCGCTCGTGACTGACACCTCTGACCTTGCACCTACCCAAGGCAAGCCCCGGTGCATAACCCTTATTTTTTGCAATTCTTTATATATTTAAATGTTGTGCATTTCCGTTGCAGGATTTTATGATACCCACATACATATATATATACCCATGAGTCTTACTAGTACAGGATCGCGTAGTTGCTTTCCTTAGGTTCATCGGTAGAGTGAGTAACCTGTCGTTACTCACAATAGAGGATTACTCATATTATTATTACATTCTAGATAAAATGATGGAAAGGAAATGGCGACCGGGCAGGGATGTGGTATGGGTATTGGTGGGTGTAGCAAGTTGTGTCCCATGGCCACGGGACATAACTGGGTTGCACTATTTCCCTATCCGTGTCAATTAAGGACAGTTCGTTGCATGGACCCTGGTCAAGTCGTAGATTTATTATCCCGAGCACATACTTGCTTATGGGAGCGGGAAGGCTTGTTACTCTCTTGTCATGGGCTCCGGCTCTTTCTGGACCGACTGATTGGAGGCGGGGATAGGTGGAGGTCTTAGCACCACAGTGAGGCCGGGCCTCAAGTGCGGGAGCTAGGAGTCCAAGTTTGGACGGGGACCTAGAAACCTATGACAAGAGGGGAACGGGTTGGTCTTGCTTGTGCCTGGGGTACAAGCGATGCGTGTGTTTTTTGGGGTATCCGGCTGGGCACATTGATTCGCGAATCACCGTTTCTACGTGACGGTACGGCTTGACTACACTCTGGCATCGTAGTAAGAATTGACAATTGAAAGATGGAGAAATTGTCTTGATTTGCTCAACCCTTGCTTGATTATAGCCTAGGTGCTTACATAGAATATTGGTTAATGAGTAAAATACGGCTTCTAAAAGTTACAGAATTAAGGACACACTTTTAGTGCTGCTTTTCACAAATAAGAAACCCACAAGCCATAATGCCTATCATAATTCTTGAGAGTCGGGAAGCATATTTTCCAGTCGGATAAGTCTTGCGAGTACATTGTGTACTCAGGATTTATTTTACCCCTGTTGCAGGTGCACCTTGAGCAGTTAGGTCTTGTGTGGAGGATTCTTCTGGTGGGCACAGACGGATTCTCATTGTGTTCCTCTAGACGTTATTTTATTTCCGCTATTTAATTTATCGCACTCTGAACCTCTAGTATTGTAATAACTATTTCCAAGACTATGTGTTGTATGAAATAGACTAAGTATTGTAAGCTTGTACTTATTATTGGATCCCGGGTGTAAAATGTGGATTGTTTGAGTTCTCCCATCGGGTGTGCTCGACAGAATCATCTGGTTTAGCTCACTTTCAGGGCACTTAGTGTCTAGTGGAAGACAAGTGCCCCTGAAAGTGTGCTAAACCGGGCGATTTTGCCACACAATGCAGAGTGGAAACTTGTATTATACCAAAATTCAGCCATCGCCAACAATTTACTCCATTGTCTTGGACAGGCATTAACACTGCATCTCAGAAAATTCTCAAGGCACTGATTAAATCTCTCTGTCTGCCCATCCATTTGAGGATGGTATGAAGAACTCATGAGAAGTTGAGTGTCAGATAGCTTGAACAATTCTCTCCATAGTGCACTTGTAAAAATCTTATCTCTATCAGACACTATGCTGTCTGGAAGCCCATGCAACTTGTATACATTCTCCATATAAGCTTGTGCAACTTGAAGAGCAGTGAATGGGTGTGACAATGGAATGAAATGTGCATACTTGGTGAACTTATCAATCACCACCAGCATAGAATCATACCTCTGAGACTTAGGTAAGCCCTCAATAAAGTCCCTACAGACCACTTTCCAAGCTTGATCTAGTACTGGTAGAGGCTGCAATAATCCTGGTATTTTCACATGATCTACTTTTGCTTGTTGGCAGATTGTACAATGTTTAATGTATTCTTGAATATCCTCCTTCATTCTTGGCCAAATGAAAAGGTGCTTGATTCTGTGATATGTAGGCAATACACCAGAATGGCCTCCAACTCCTGAGCTGTGCACAGCTTGTATAACATGTTGCTGAGCCAGCTTGTTAGTTCCCAACCACAATCTCCCATGTTGCCTAATAAGCCCATCTGAAACAGAGAATCCCTTGAATCTTGGTGCATCAGTACCGGGATCAGCCAAGTACTGCATAGCTTGAGGATCATCCTGATAGCCAAGTTTAATCTTCTCCACCCACTCAGGATAGATAGTAGATATAGCAAACACTGTTCCAGCTTCAGGGTATCTAGATAAGGCATCAACAGCCATATTTGTTGAGCCCTGTTTGTACACTATTTTAAACTTCAAATCCATCAACTTGAAAACTGCCTTTTGCTGAATTTTTGTGGTGATTCTCTACTCAGTGAGATGCAACAAGCTTTTGTGATCAGTTCTAATGATGAACTCTTGATATTGCAAATAACATTTCCATTTTTCCACAGCCAAGATAATAGCCAAACATTCTTTCTCATAAGTAGAAAGTGCCTGCCTGATTCCTTCTACTAACAGCCTTGCTCAAATATGCTATAAGGTGTTGTTCTTGCATAAGCACTGCACCAAAACCTACATCACTTGCATCGGTTTCCAACACAAAAGGTTTTTGAAAATCTGGGAGTGCCAGAACGGGGGCCTAAAGAAGGGCTTGCTTAAGCTGCTGAAAGGTTGATTCAGTGTTGACTGTCCAAACAAATGGAACTCCCTTTTTCAGTAGTTCAGTCAAAGGCATGCTGATCAAAGCATAGTGCCTTGTAAACCTCCTATAGTAGCCAGTGAGGCCCAAGAAGCCTCTTAACTCCTTTAATGATTTTGGTACTGCCCATTGTGCCACCACTTGAATCTTGGCTGTATCAGTAGCCACACCTCCCGCTGAGATAGTATGTCCCGAATACTCAACCTCCTGTTGTGCAAAGGAGCATTTGGATAGCTTGACATAAAACTTATGAGTCCTCAAGATCTCAAACACTTGTTGCAAAAGTGTGACATGCTCAGCTAAAGTAGATGAATAGATTAATATGTCATCCATAAAAACCTAAACTCATTTTCTGAGTAGATGGGCAAAGATCAAATTCATCACACTTTGAAATGTTGCAGGAGCATTAGTGAGGCCAAAGGGCATTACCAGGAACTCATACAACCCATTATGAGTTTTGAAAGCTGTCTTACGAGTATCAGCAGTGTTAACACATATTTGATGATATCCAGCTCTGAAGTCAAGTTTGGTGAACCACTTAGCTCCATGCAGCTCATCCAACAACTCCTCCACTACAGGCATTGGGTGCTTGTTCTTCACAGTCTGAGCATTCAAATGCCTATAGTCTACACAAAACCTCCAAGAGCCATCTTTTTTCTTAACCAATAGCACAGGGGAAGCATATGGGCTTGAACTGTGCTTGATGATTCCATTCTACGGCATTTCTGTCAACTGCTTCTCAATCTCAGTTTTCTGTAGTAGTGAGTATCTATAGGGCCTTACATTGACAGGGTGAGCTCCTGGCAGTAGATGAATCTGATGGTCAAAGGGTCTAGGTGGTGGCAGTGCTGATGGTATCTAAAACACATCCTCATAGACAGAAAGCAACTTCTGAATGTTAGATGGTATTGCTGACTCTTGTACCCCAACCACAGATTCCAAACATTCAGACAAAGATGAATCATGAGGGTCAGAAACCATATGTAACTGAATGCAGTTAGTAATAGCCTGTCTCTTCAGTAAACCCTTGATTTTTGATTCATGTGCTGGAGCACAATGCTGAACATTTTGGGTGACCCCAGTTAACATAACTCTTTTTCCTTGATGAGTAAATCTCATTTGCTTTTTCACCCGGTGCACCCACATAGGGCTGCATGATTCTAGCCAATCTTATCCAAGTATCATGTCAAAACATTTTAGAGGAAGGATGCCCACATTGGATACAAATGTATGCCCCTGACAACTCCAATGCAACTTCTCAATTCTAGTATTACAAACCATTGGACTCCCATCAGGTGCAACATACTGAGCTGGTTCACAAGTAGTGGCTTCCTAGGTGATTTGTTGAGCTAACTTCTTGCTGACAAAAGATCCCACACTTCCTAAATCCACTAGAATCAGTACTTGTAGGCTGCCAATTACTCCACACAGTTTCATGGTCTTTCTTTTGGCCAGTACTGCATCAAGGGAATGGCCCATAGATAGTATTGTTTCCTCAGTGTCTAAACCTTCATCACCATCAACTTCAGTCTCAGAGTCCTCCAAGGCATCCAACAATTCTTCAATCACATGTAAGGAAACCTGAGCTGGACACTTGTGGTTGTGACTCCACTTTTCATCACACTTAAAACATAGCCATTTGTCTTTCTGAATTCCTTCAGGGTTGCCAATTTGTCTTCAGATTCAGTCTTCAGAGTTTTATGTTTGACTGAATCACCATCAATGGATTTATGTTTGTCAGACAGATTTATGAAAATTGGACTTAGCATAATCCTTGTTGAACCCTTTTGGCCAGGATTTGTTGAGCTCATCTTCCTGAATCAAGGCAAGGGCACTTACTATGTCCACATTCTTGGGCCTATGTAAGACAATGACTCTCCTGATTTCCACTTTCAGGGCAGCAACAAATCTGGTCACAAAGTATGTATCATCATAATTGTTGTTGTAGAGCAACAATCCATGAGCCAACTGCTCAAATTCCACCTGGTACTCAACCACAGAGCCAGTCTGCCTCAACTGCTCAAACTGATTCAACAATAGTGGGTATTGATTGCCGTCAAACTTAGCCATGACCAATTCACAAAGAGCTCCCCAATCTGTGATCTTGCCACGCCTCTGCACGGTCTGAAGCCAGGAAGCTGCCGCACCCTTAAAGCTGAGGGTGACAAATCTGGTCTTCAAGGAAGAATCCACCGTGTACACCTCGAAGTAAATCTCGCAATTATCATGCCAAAGCCTTGGATTAGAGCTGTCAAATTTTGGGAACTCCATTTTGGGGAATGGAGGTGAGCGAGAGGATGAAGCATGATCATAATCCCGGTGCGAAAACGGAGCAGGAGGCGGTCTGGTGTACATACCCGTGACCGGGTGCTGCAGGTGAGTTCCATGGAACCCACTGCAGTCATCCCGATGTTTGAAGCGCAGGTCGTGCCCCATGGGCCTATCATCACCGCCCGTCGTTTGGTGAGGCAACGGAATCGGTGCCGTGTTGAGATGCAGCCACCCTGATGGAGCCCGCGGAAGCGGCTGTGGATGCAGTGGAGCCATCGCTTGTGGGTGGTACTGGGGTCCCATCTGGGGCGCGTGTGAGGGCGACGCCATCGGTCTCTGGAATCCAGTCGAGAACATCATCGACGATGAAGGTGGTGGAGGCGGTGGTGGCTGTGGCGGTGGCGTTGGCGCTTCCAGCGCCTGTAGTCGCGTCGTCGTCTGATCAACCTGATTCGCCACCGCATCAGCCTTCTGCAGCAAATTGTCGAGCGACTTGTCTGCAATCGACCTCCACGTCTCCAATCCATCCAACTTGTCCAGCGTCTCACGCATCATGTTCTGAAACTCGGTGAACTGCTTCGTCATCATCTCGAATTGCGTCGAGAGATCATCCATCGTCTTCGTCATCTCTTGCTAAAACTTGGTCGGCTTCTTCTTTGGCGCCAGAGTGGAGCAGAACCCATCGTGATCCAGGCCAAAAACAAAATCGGCCAAGAAACGCGGAGCTTTGATACCAATTGTCAGACTACGGATCAAGTCTGACGATGAGCTGAGTAGAATCGAACAGAGAAATCAAGAAATGCTAAGAACAACTAAGAACTGCAGAACGTAACTACTCTGTAACTAAATTGTAACTGAATGGAAAACTGAGTTCAGAATACAGAATAGAGTTTCAAATTTTCGATGCCTCTCCCTCCCCAGACAACAGGTTTTATACCCCTTTACAAGGCCATTGGCCCATTCAGCGTGATAACATGCCGACTAATCACAACCGCGGCCCAACAAGTACTTAGCCACTGCTACTTGCTGACAGTTCGCTTGTCTTTTTAGCCATATTTTTACAGCGAAGAAATCATCTCTCACAGTAAATCAGCCAAACAATTCAGCTCGTCTTTTAAGAGAAACCAAGGAGCCACCGTACAGGCATACCGCCGCGTCGCGCCGAGTTTTCTTTCCCTCGGCGGCTCGGCGCATGACTTCGGGCTTAAGGCGCCTATCCCGAATTGAATGCACGCTCGATTCGACAGTTGCATCGGGAGCAAGGCAGAGAACGTGGGTACGAGCCGACGCCGTCCTCTGCCACGGCCGCCGCCGAGGAAGAGGCAGCCATCAGGGCCACGCCACCCCACCGCCCGCCAGGAGCCATGGCCCAGCAAGAGTCAAACAGGCCACGAGCCCACGACGGCCACACAGTGCACAGGACAAAAACCACCTTTTCTCCTCGGCCATGCGTTCCGTTCCGCCGGACCGACTTTGAATCGCGCCCCGCGCGCGCGACGACGACGCGGGACCGGGAGGAGCTCGCAAGAGACCCAAACCAAGGCCGCCGCCGCCGCGCGGTGACGTCCGTGCTGCCGTCTCCGTCGACCTGGACCGAGTGGAGCGGCGCGGATCCACGTCTCCGTGGCCTCCCACTCGCATCGCCATCGCGTCGCAAGTGTTGTGCCGACTCCCAGCCACCCATGGCAACCACGTCCGTTGGTCAGTGGCACGGCCACGGCTGCAGCACGAAATCAGAGTCTAATAAGACACAGATTGATTTCCGCTGAACTGCCAAATTGGTTTTTAGCTGTTTCTTGAGTATAGGACAAACCATCATGAAGCGTTTCTGCCTTTGTCATTTCTGAAACCACTTGAGTGGGATACTTGCTCATCCTAATTTTAGAGAGGAATGAATGGTTTTAGTTCGTTAGGGATTCTCCAGTCCATTTGACGGATGCAAATAGCTAGTTGATGGTGACTCCACAAGTTGGTTGTGCCTCGCAAAAAAAAGATCTCCGCAACGCAAAGTAGTAGGAATTAACTGACTGTTTATTCAATAGCGGATGCATTGTTCGGTTTAACAAAATTTGAAAAACTACAGCCCAAGTTGAGACTGTACAAAAACCCACCGAAATTTTCTCAAATGCAAACGTGCAATGTAGTATTGCAGTTCCACCAAGCCTGTCGATGTCGTCCTCGCCGTTCCAGAGAGAACGGCAGGATCTGTACCACGTGAAACAAGAAAAAATGAAACGAAAATCAGATTGTTTTGTTTGCGGGCACGCACAGCGTTAATCTTCTGCTCTACTCCTACCCTTTGGACCATGGGGGCTAGCCGGCTAGCTCCACAGTTCCATCTCGCCGGCGCCGCAGTCTTCATCCTCGTCGGGGCAGTCCACGGCGGGCGGCGGCGGGTCGATGAGCAGCCCCTGCGCCAAGCTCGCGTAGTAGGAGCCGGCGTCGTCCATGCCGCCGAACACAGCCTTTGTGTTGTTTCGCTTCTGCTGTCGTGCCATTTGTCTTGATCGATTCGCGGTTTTTGAGCTCTCGTGTTTTGGCCGAGGAAACAAAATTGAGTCGGTTTGTTTAGGAAATAGTATAAGATTGTTTGTTAAGAAAGGAGAGTCCAAATCAAAGTCCAGACCTGATTTTATTGCCGGGACTATAAGCAGCGGCTCTCTCCTCAATCCCTCTCCCTCTCTATCCTGCCCCTGCCCTAGCCGCCGCTCTCCTCCCGTCTGCGCCAGCGGCTGCAGCCCCCCCCCCCCCCCCCCCCCCCCGGTGTAGATGGTGGTGAACCCTCGTGTGTTCTTCAACATCACCATCGGCGACATCCAGCAAGATCGGATCGGGATAGATTTGTACAGGAACGAGGTCCCCTTGGTGGCGGAAAACTTCCGCATCCTCTGCACCAGGATAACCCGGTCTCCTTCAAGGACTCCATCTTCCAGTACATCATTCCTGACTTCGTGTGCCAAGGCGGCAACTTGAAGAAAAGCAACGGCACCCGTTTCGGGTCCATCTATGGCGATAAGTTCCCCGACATAGAGATGTCGAGACGAAGGCATAGACCGTTTGACCTCATCACGGCCCACGCAGTCCCCAAGATTCCAAGGAAGCATAGCGGTTCCTACCCCTACACCTGCGGATCGCAGTTCTTCATCTGCTTCAAAACGGCCCCCATTCTTGACGATGGACACGTCGTCTTTGGCACCGTCGCAACTTGCAGGAATACCGTCTTGAACATGAGCGACGTGGGCTCCCGCGACGGGATTCCCCACGCAGGTGGTCAAGGTCATCGATTGCGGTCAGATCTGGTAGATCTATCCTCCCTCCGTTGCCAGCCTTTACTCTTTGATGTGAGAGAGGTGAGAGAGGTGGATTGTTTGTTTGCTCCCACCTCCCGAAGCTGAGTTCCTGTTATATCGGATGTTTGGACATTAATTTAGAGTATTAAACATAGACTAATTATAAAACTAATTGTACAGATTGAGACTAATTTGCGAGACGAATCTATTAAGCCTAATTAGTCTATGATTTGACAATATGGTGCTACAGTAAACATGTGGTAATGATGAATTAATTAGGCTTAATAGATTCATCTCGCGAATTAGTCATGGCTTTTGTAATTAGTTTTATTATTAGTATGCGAACACCCAATGTGGCATCTGATGTGATACCTGATATGACACCTCCCAAACTTTAGTCCCTGTGTCATGGAGAGTCGGTGCTCGGTTAAATCAAGCCATTGTGGTGTATCATGTCTCCTCTTAGTTTAATTATTATTGGGAGGGTTTGATGGTGTGGGCCCCGTTCGGCTGAAATTATAAGCCGACTGAAAAACACTATTGGCTGATTTTTTTAGAGAAAAATACTATTCTGACTGAAAAAACAAGTCGAATAAGACGGATTATAAGCCAGATGAACAGGGCCGTGGTATCGGTGATGTCTGACTATTGACTAGTTTGTGATTCTAATTATGACTATTTCGTGATTCGTGTCTGATGGTGGAACTGTGAATCCGGTGGTATGCTGCTTGATGTCAGATTTGTATTTGTATTTAACTATGCTGTTCTGTTTATCTCTTCTGTTGGTTTGAATCGTGGAGTAGTTCAGATCAGCCTATTTGCATTCCTTTACTGCTTATGATACTTCTCTGATGATAGTCGCCCTCCCCTCCAATGTCTGGAGTAGTTCATGTCTGTTTTGTCCTGGATAGTAAGTTTGAATAACTGTTTTATGATATTATATGATGATTTGCTATCTCGTTCCTGTGCTTCCTCGGTTAACTTTGTCCCAAAACAAGCGGCTTGATGGCCACGAATTCAGGGTGGCCCATGCCTCAAACTCCACCACCCAAGGCCTTGGCAATGGAAGCCCACAAGATGGCGGTCGTTCTGCTAGCCGCGCCGCGGCCTTTTTCTTTCTTTTTCTAAAAGGAGGAGGAGGTCACCTTCCGGCCCACACCACAAGAAGGTGCGCAGACGCGCTCCGAAGGGTTTTTTTTTTAATCTTAAACACGCTCCGAAGGTTGACCGCGCGAGACGAATGCGATGCCGCTACGGTGGTGCCGGCGTGTCCATGTTCCTCCGCAAGCTGCATCTGCATGTATGGGCGGCGGAAGACGACGAGGATCACCTTTTCAGGATCCCATACCGGCATACCGCCTTCGCCGCGCCGCGCTTTCCCTCGGCGGCTCGGCGCATGCCTTCGGGCTTAAGGTACCTTTTCCCAAATTGAATGCCCGCTCGATTCGACGGTTGCATCGAGAGCAAGGCACAGGACGTGGGCAAGAAAGACCCGACGCCGTCCTCCGCCACGGCCGCCGCCGAGGCAGAGGCAGCCATCAGCGCCACGCCACGCCGCCCCACCCCGCCGCCCGCCAGGAGCCCACGGCCCATGGCCCAGCAAGAGTCAACAGGCCACGACGGCCACACGGTGCACAGGACAAAAGCCACCTTTTCCTCCTCGTCCATCCGTTCCGTTCCGCCGCACCGACTTTGAATCGCGTCCCGCGCGCGCGACCACGCGGGAGCGGGGGGACTTCGCAACTTGCAAGACCCAAGCCAAAACCAAGGCCGCCGCCGCCACCGCGCGGTGACGTCCGTGCTGCCGTCTCCGTCGACCTGGACCCAGTGGAGCCGCGCGCGTCCACGTCTCCGCGGCCTCCCACTTGCATCGCCATCGCGTCGCATGTGTTGTGCCGACTCCCAGCCACCCACGGCAACCCCGTCCGGTGGTCAGTGGCTCGGTGCAATGACCAATGATGGCTGCAGACCCAAATCAGAGTCTATAATTTTTTTTCAAAAAAACAAAAAACTATGTGGCCTTTAGTGGAAACGTTCTAATAAGACAGGGATTGATTTCCATTGAACTGCCAAATTGGTTTTTAGCTGTTTCTTGAGTATAGGACAGATCCTTGAAGCGTTTTTGCGTTTGTCATCTCTGAAACCCATTTGGGTGGGATACTTGCTCATCCTAATTTTAGAGAGGAATGAATGGTTTTAGCTTGGTAGGGATTCTCCAATCCATTTGACGGATAGTTGATGGTGACTCCACAAGTTGGTTGTGCCTCGCAAAAAAGATCTCCGCAGCGCAAAGTAGTACGGAGTAGGAATTAACAAAATTTAATTGGTTCAAAGACGGGAAAAACTAGCCCAAGTTGGGCCTGTATAAACCCCGTCGAAATAAACCACCCGCAGAATCTTCTCAAATGCAAACATGCAATGTAGTATTCCTAGCCATTCCAGAGAGAACGGCAAGATTTCTAACCATGTGAAACAAAAGGCATAAATAAATAAATAAAACGAAAAATCAGATTGTTTTGTTTTGTTTGCGGGAACGCACAGCGTTAATCCTCTGCTCTACTCCTACTCGGATCTTCGGATCATTGGATCATGGGGGCTAGCCGGCTAGCTCCACAGCTCCATCTCGCCGTCGCAGCAATCTTCGTCCTCCTCGGGGCACTCCACGGCGGGCGGTGGCGGGTCAATGAGCAGCCCCTGCGCCAAGCTCGCGTAGTAGGAGCCGGGGTCGTCCATGCCGCCGAAAACGTCCAGGTCCAGCTCAAGCATGCTGCCGCCGCCACTGTCCATCGCCGGCGGCGCGTCGTCGGCGCGGTCCACGCCCGCCGCCGCCGCCGTAGCGGCATTGGCCTGGGATGAGGCGGCGTTGGGCGCGTGCGCGTCCCCGCCGCGCTGGCGCTGCATCTGCGTCTGCGACTGCATGAACCCGGCGACGGCCTCGGTGGCGGCGCGCTGGACGTCGGGGAGGCCCGCGGCGGCTGGGGAGGGGGGGCGCGGGACGCGGAGCAGCCAGGCGGAGTCGGCGAAGTTGAGGGATGCGGCGTCGCCGCAGAGCGCGAGCATGGCGGCGTCGTGCGCGCGCGCGGCGGCCTCGGCGGTGTCGAACGTGCCCACCCAGAGGCGGTCCCCGCGGCTACCCGGCACGCGCACCTCGCACACCCACCGCCCGGCCCGGCCGCGCCGCCGCACCCCGCGGAACAACGGGTGCCGCGTCTCCTGGAACTTGGTCCGCCCCGCCGGCCGCTTCGGCGGGGACGCCTGATGCCCCGACGACCCGAGCGACGAAGAAGGCGATGCCGCCGCCGCCGGGGGCTCGGTGCTGCTGCTGCCCTTGAAATTGAAATTGAAATCCATGGCCGTTGCACCTGTTGGTCGTTGGCGCTGTTGCGCGGGTTCGCGGCCTCGCGGGCTAGCGAGCGTATTTATAGGTACTCCTTCCTCCGCGGCCGGAGACGGAAGCTGATGATCTATACTGCGTAGTACTAGTGCTCGGAAGGAGAACACGGGTTTGGTTTGGTCTCTCTGTGTGTTGTTTGACACGTTCCGGCAGGCAGAGCAGATGGGGAACTTTCGTGACCGGCTCCACTGTAGCGCAGCGCTACAGTAGAACGAACCCAACCCAGGTGCTGGACTGGGTTGCCGCGCCGCCGAGTCCCCCGTACGGGAACTGGGGACTGGGGGGACGTCGACTTCGCCGCGGCCGATTGCTTAGCCGCTTCGAATGCGCGGTCGGTCGGTCGGCCAGCCAGGCAGCCAACGCCGTCGCGGTCTCCCCCGGTTTCCAGGACCGGGTGTGGTGTGTTTATCCGCTCTGCCATACTGCCAGGATCGGATTGCGGCGAGCTGACCTGCGCTGACGATATCGGGCACACGCACACGCACACGCACACGCCTGCAGCAGGCTGCAGGGGCGGATACCAAGGCACCGCCCGCCACCCGGATACCGCCGTACCGGGAATGCACCTGATTAGATTAGCCAGAAAGGGCTAGGAGTGTTTCCGTTTCCGGTATGCCGATGCACCCGTGGGCGCGGCGGCCGCTGCTGTTTTCTGAGCATTTTCTTTGCCTCTTTGGGCAGGCTGCTGCTGCTGTGCTGGTCCGAATTGTACACTTGCACTGTCACAGAAGACAGAATGCGTTCTTTATGCGATACTAGCAGCCATATGTTCGCACAAAGGGCGTGTCTACTTTGCGACCACCCTCCTCGTGCGAGTGCCAAACTGAGGCCCGTCTAGATACATCTTCCTCGCACGCTGACGCTGGGACGTCATCTCGGGTCCTCGATTTGCCTTCTTCCCCGCGCCCAGTTAGGTGCCCATAAACCACCTACTGCATGGTCTAACATGCTCCACCACCTCTATCCTTATAAGAGCAGGTACAATAATGGGCTTATAGCCAAGCTAATGCTGATGTGGAGGAGAGAAGGGAGGAGAGAGATGAGAGCTTGGCTCTCATGCAAGCACCAAGCTAGGCACGGAAGCATAGGTATTAGTGGACCCAAATAGCAAGTGTTGTGAGGAGAAACAGGAGAGAGAAACTTTTTAAAGACAAATAGGAGACACTTATTGTATAACTTGGCTCTTATAGCTTGTCTTATAGCCAAACAACTTGGCTGTATTATTGCTCTTGCTCTAATGTGTTTGTGGGTCGCGTCATAATCATCATTGATTACCTTAGCCAACCAATCATGGGTTGGCCTTGTTTGGTTATCGGACTCAGTCACCTCTTAGACTAAACTGCTTTAGTTACCTTTTATTTAGTCACCCCGTTTGCATTTTATTAGGGACTAAAAGTGACTAAAGTTTAATCCCTAAAGTTTAATAACCCCAAAACCAAATAGACCCTTAATTTCTATTTTTGGCCAATTTCATCCTATCTCTCTCCTTTTCAGGTAGCTACTTCCTACGGCCGGTCTCAACGCAAGTTTAAGAGTGTCCCCAACAGTGCCACTTCAGCTAGCTCATAGAAATCCATGTCATCACTTTTCTGATGTAGAAGAGAGAAAATGAAAAAGAGAAGAGACTATGTCTTATCTCAACACCTATCTCACTTAGAAAACGAGGTAATCTGTGGGCCTGCTAATGAGACAGGGAGGAGAGAAGATATTATAGAATAAAAAATTATTTATACGTGGGGTTCACATAATGAAGTGGCAACGACGTGGCATGTATGAGCTAGCTGTTATTTCGTACTGTTGAGGGCGCTCTGATGAAAGTTTTATGGGTATTAAATAAGCTATCAACTTAGTAAATATTCTTTTTTTATACTAACTTAGCAAATATTCTGACACGACACAATATAAATGATGAGAGAGATACTCAAAGTTTTATGGTGAAATGAGTTTCATGGTGATAAAACTACTCTACATTGTTTGCAATACATGAGAGATTTGAAAACTCGAACGCGAAACTCTCGCTGAGACTGGCCTGACACTTTTGTTCGCTTACATGTTCCTTCCCAGTTCCATTATCGTTGATTCAACATTTTATCACTTACCGCATTCATTGATTAAACATCTACTACTTTTTCAAAAAATATTGATTCAATGCTTATCTTTCAATCAACTTACTATTTGCACTTTGCTGACTCGGCATTTTAACTAATTCAAACTTTTCTATATAAGACTTGTTGGTTTAACAATTTTCACGAAAGGAATATTATTCAACGTTTTTAATAGATTTTTGACTCGACACTTTCATTCAACGTTTATAATCAAATGAAGAAGTGCAATATTTGTGTCACCATTTCTAGTAAAACAATGCCAATAACACTAGCAAATTTTACGCGTTCCATGTAAGAACTTGACAATCGATATGTTGTACCAAAGGATCGATTCTGATTCTGTTCTGGTAGATCAAGTGGAACGAGATCATAATACGTTACATTGCTTAAGTGATCGAAAATAATTGGAATCATCATATCAGATATCACCGTGTTTTTCGAGGTGCAACATTTCTCGACTGAAAACAACTACACATTCTATTCTATTTCTAGCATTCCAGCAGATAAGGATAGCACACTGCTGCTTTTCTCTGTTTCACTTCGGATTGTGGAATATTCACATTACCCAAAAAGGAAAGAAGAGATATTATCTACAACGACAAGCGTTCGTCGATTTGTGTTTGTGTTTCAGTAGGACCAGAGCGCCACGCAAGCGAGGTCGTCACAGTCGCCGTCGTCGTCGGCGCACGGCGCGTCTAACGGCGGCGGCTCCATGAGCAGCCCCTGGGCTAAGCTGGCGTAGTACAAGCCCGCGCCCATATCGCTCAGCATGTCCAGCTCGAACGGCGAGGCCTCTCGCGCGTCGTCGCTCCCGGATGAGGAGTAGGAGGAGGACGCTTCTGTCTCCGTCTCCGTCTCCGTGGCCGCGCCGTCATCGTTGGCAAACGCCGACGGCTCCAAGGTGGCGGACATGGCGTCCTCGGCGGCTGCACGGGCCCGGAGGAACCCCTCGACGGCCAGCGCGACGGCGCGGCGGACGCCTGCCGCCTCGGCCCCGGCCCGGGGCCCGGCGCCGTGGGGCGGCACCGGCACCGGCACCGGCACGTCCAGCAGCCAGGCCGAGTCGGGGAAGTTGAGGCACCGCGCGGCGCCGTGGCCGCCGCGGAGCGCGAGCATGGCGGCGTCGTGCGCGCGCGCGGCGTCCTCCGCGGCGGCGAAGGTGCCGAGCCAGAGCCTGCAGCCGCGGCGGCCCGGCACGCGGACCTCGCAGACCCAGCGCCACCGGCCCCCCGCGCGCCCCCGCCGGCGCACGCCGCGGTACACCGGGTGCCGCGTCTCCCGGAACTTGGTGCGCCCCGCGGGCCGCTTCGGGCTAGAACCGGCGGCGTCCTCCGTGTGCTGCGCCGGCGGCGAGGGCGACGTCGAGGCCGCCGACTCGCAGCTGGCGCTCGGCTCTTGCTTGATCTGGCGCGCCATCGGAGAGAGTGGCAGGTCAGGACTGAGGAGTGGTACTGTTATGTCGCCGTGCGAAAGTGGCTAGTATTTGTAAGTGGCCGCCGCCGAGGGAAGGCAAGGAAGGGGCTGCTGGAAGTGGAAACTGTTTCGTCGTCCTGTGGGCCGTGGGCGAGGACAAGACCGAAAACAGGTGCAGGTGCAGCCGCGGGGACGGAGGAGGTGTATCCGGTGCCCTCGCGTGCAGCTGCAGCAGACCACTAGTCACTAGACCAGGCACAGGCTGGCTGGTTGCGCGCACGCTGCCTCTGCCTAACCGATCTGCTATCAATCTGCCAAACAGTGCCATAAACAAGTGTGGCTTCAGCAACGGCTGGCCGAAGGAGAGCGAGGCTCATTATCCGTTTGGGCAGGGCGAGGGAGGGTGCACACCGTGGCCTGCCGCGGGCCACCGAAACCAAAACCAGAACAGTGCATGCATGCAGAGATATTAAGGAGACTAGTGTAAATTTTATTGATTTTAGTTTGATGTATGTCAATCGATCTTGTAATCGCGTAGCAAGTCACGGATGACATCAGGTTGGGTAAGTGACATTCAACCCCAACTTATATTGATCTCCTGCTGACTGAAGATTGTAATCCGGTGAATGATTGAATGAAAGTACTTAATCGCAAAAAAAAAGACAGCAAAATTTCGGCCCCAGTCCCTGTGCGATAACGACACCAACAAACACAGCACAGCATGCAGCCGGGCTGCCGCCGGGAATGAGTAGAAATTACCCACGGAAACAGAACAACTTGCACAGCACAGCAGCCGGAAACAGAAAACCTGCGCGCGGGCAGAAATCCCGGTGCCACTTGCAGAGAGACTCTCGCCGAACTTGTCGGAGGAAGGAGAAGGCCGGGGACCAGTACGAGCTGGCGGGAGCTCCACCGCGGCGGTGACATGCGCGCTGACGCGCCGCGCGCGTGCGCACGCTCGTGCCGCATTTTTCACCGGTCGGATGAGTGTCGCTGTCGCTCAAGGGAGCGCCGGCGTTTGCCACTTTGCTCTTTGTTCAACCGGCGGGCCATGAAGCAGGCGGCAGCTAACAGGAGGACCGGACCATTGACCCAACCAAGAGCGAGCACATCGTCCTTAGCTCGTGCCCATCAGTGAGACGAATTATCCACTTGAGCAAAATATAATACTGCAATACTAGTACGAGCTGGTAATGGTGGTAGCACTAGTGGGGGTACAGGAGGCTAGCTAGCTATTTTATGGTTTTGGCCAGCTAAATACGGTTCCTTTAGTCCGTGTAAGCAGAGTAGCAGACGTGTCCTGATGTCAACCATGAGTCAAGACGGCGGCTATGATTGTGCGACTGACGGTGACGGCATCAACCCTTACATTGCAATTTGCCATCGGGTTCAGTTTCAATCTTAGGACCTCTTTGCTTCTTCTTCATTTTTAAAGTGCTATATACTCCTAGCCAAAGACCTCGTTGCCTGTACGAATATTTTTCTCGGAAAAGAAGCAAAATTTCGATTCGTATGGGGTTTGACAAGGTACTCTTCGATGGGATTCTAGCTCCACCTCATGTCTGAAGTCTGTACGCCAATCGATCTCAAAGTTGTTTACACTGCTACAGAAACTTTAATTGAGGTGGACAAAATAGGTTAACCGAGACGGTTTTTGCAACCGCCTCGGATCAAATGTCACGGTTAATATGACTTTTTCCGAGGCGGTTTGCTGCCCACCTCGGTGAAAGTCATATGTTTGGTGTTGATAATTAGTGACAATGCCTAAGTGCTAATCATATACATAAGAATGTGTGTAGCAATGATGATCAACACGAGACATGGTGAAGCATGGTGATCAAGTAATGTGATGATGAAGTGCTTACCATGATGTGGAGTTGGAACAAGGTGCAACAAGTGATGCTCAAGGCAAAGGTATCATGTAAGGATTTTCATTTTACATCCAAGACACCATAGAAGGGTGTGGATGGCTTAGGATCGATAGCTGTACTATAAAGAGGGGACTTTCCGGGGCTATTGATCACTTAAGTGCCACTAGATGAAGATTCATTTACATATGCATTTAGATCTAGTGGAGAGCTAACTGAACGCCTAAAAATGATTGTGAAAATGCTAACACACATGCACATAGTGTTGTACACTTGATGATGTTAGCACATTTGCGAAGACGGTGGAGTTTGAGTGGTAGAGAGGGGGTTTGAGTTCCTCTCGGCGGGATTCAGCGCTTTTCGGGAAATGAAACGTCTTTTTTCCACTACGCCGGGCGCGAAGAAACAGAGGCGAACGGAGGTCACAGAGGTGACCGGACGCGGTCTCAGCGTAACCGGACGCGTCCGGTCAGTGTCAGCGAGGGGCAGCTAGGGTTTCTAACCGGAGCGTCCGACGCCTCATGGAAACGGCGCGTCCGGTCAACATGGCGTGGAGCAGCATCAATGAAGAGCTAACCAGACGCAGTGGCGAGTCCGGTCACGATCGACCGGACGTGTCTGGTCGTGGTGGGTGCTTACTAGACTCAAACCGGACGCTGGGTGTAGCGTGTCCGGTCAGTTTTGTAGCGTGTCCGGTCAGTGCTTCGCGAGCGCAGGCGCTGTGCGATCGGCGCGTCCGGTCAATTCAAGTTGCGCGTCCGGTCACTCTAGTGCGTGAACGAGTAATTTTAAGTGACCGTTACGATCGAACGAACGAAATTCAAAGTGAGACACGTGGCGTTCATCGGAGAGGTTGTGGTGAAGCGACCGGACGCTATGCGCGTCCGGTCAGGCCGAACCAGCACGTCCGGTCACCCCGAGTGTGACTATTTCGTGAGCCAACGACTCTATTCTTTCGGGGGCTCCTATATATACTTGTTGGCCGGCTCCTAGACGACTCTCTTGGATATTTTGACTCTCTAACATCCTCTTGAGCTGAGCACATTCCCTCCCACTCATCTCCCTTGCTTGTTTGCCTAATCAAATTGAGATTGAGTGATCTCAAGTGTATTTGCTTGTGAGTTTGCATCTAGTTGGCACTTGGGTGTTCATTTGCTGCGGGATTCTTGTTTCTCTGGGTGGTTGCTGCCACCTAGATGGCGTGGAGCAGTGGTGGAGGTCTGGCATGTGTTGGTGATTGTTTGTGACCGGCTCCGGTGAGCTTGTTGTGAGGGGTTGTTATGGTTTCCCGGTGGAGCACCAAATTCCAACTCTAGTGGATTGCTCGTGTCGGAACTTCTCACCATTTGATAGGTTCTTGTGGCGTCTTTTGAGAGGCTCGGTGTGTGATACCGATTAGCCACCGAACCACGTGGTGTAGGGGGACACAACGAGGACTAGCGTGCCAGTAAGCACGTGAACCTCGGGATAAATCATCGTGTCTTCACTTCATTGATTGTGATTGATTTGTCTCGGTGGATTGATTATCTTGGATATTATCTTTTGGATATTGATTGATTGGCTCAATTCATCGCCCCTCGGTGAAATCTCTCGTATCTCTAACTTGCATTACATTTCAAGTAATTGGTTTGTTTCCTCTTGTTAGCTCGTTGTTGTAGCTTGTGTAGTTTTAGTTTTGTGTAACTTGCTAGCTTGTTTAGTTGTCGCTCTTGCGGTTTGACTTGTGCGGTTGAGTGAAATATATTAGAATTATCATTTGGATAGGTGGCTTGCAACACCCCATAGGCTAGGCAAAACTCGCATCTCGCCATTTGTGTTACTAATTAAATTGTTTGAGTGATCTTTGTAGAAAGTTTTATTAGGCTATTCACCCCTCTAGCCATCAAGACCTTTCTCTCGGTTAATCAAATTAAAAAACAAAAAAAAAGAAAAAAGCCTAGAGCCCATACCGGGTCTGGATCTGCCTTCAGGAAGCCACTGTCGGCGCTGAAGGAGGGCGGATCGGCTGTTGGCGCTGGAGGAGGAAGCCGCCGCCACCAGATGAAGGGGAGGGAGCTGTGGATCTGCCGAGCCGGGTCACGGGCTCCTCCTCACCATCGGGGTCGCGAGCTCCTCCTGGCCGCCAGGGGAGGGGAGGGGGCTCGCCATCGTGAGGGGAGTGCCACCATGCACAAGGACGCTCGCCGCCCGCCAGCTTGAGGACGCGCCGCCGCCGCCCGCGCCTGAGAGGACAGGGAGAGGGAGGGCCTGCGTGGTCGGGGAGAGGGAGGGTTCGGCGCGCTCGGGGAGGGAGGGAGGGCGCGGTGGGGGAGGGAGGCGCTGTCGAGGAGGGAGAGCGTCGCGGGCTGAGGGAGAGCGACGCGGTGGGCTGAGGGTGAGGGAGAGAAGTGAGAGAGCTGAAACCCTAAGTCCACGTATATATACTTAGTGGGTGATATCGGGCTGATTTGGGCTTTTTCATTAGTAGTGGGCCTTGGCCACTATTAATCGAGGCGGGCCTTATATGAGGGCCGCCTACGAAAATAGGGGTATTTCTGGAGGCGGACCTCTTATAATGCCCGCCTCGGTTAATAGATTTTAAGAACCGCCTCCGTAAATCGATTTTCCGAGGTGTTTTTTCTGACCGCCTCGGTTAATCCGAGGCATTAACCGAGGCGGTTGAAATTGCTGCCCGCCTCCGAGGCTCATTTCAAAACGCCTCGCAAAAGATTTTTTTTATAGTAGAGTTAAGTACCCGCTTTTAAACTTATAAACAAAAATGAAATCAAGAGGGTTCACCTATTCATTTCCGTGTACCCTTTGCCTCACCTTGATGGCTCCAAATAAGGGTATATATATACTTCTCCACATTCTAAGATGCATTTATGACAATAATTGCATGTTATCCACCAGATTAACCCCAATCTAGGGCAAGATTGTGTTCAATTATGCGGAGAGGGACAGGACACATCTACAGAGACTTGAGCTGCCCTCCGGATGTTATAACATGGGCTTTAGAAAACTAAATAGGAATTATGTTTTTAGATTGCAGATAAAGTTAAACATTGTCGCCTACCTTCTATTTGACATCCTCTGCCACATGAATTATTCACATTAAACCAATTCATATGAATTCATCGTACGATGAGAAGTGTACATATCTAGTATTCTTAATCTTAGTAATCCTAGTACGTTGCACCATGAAAATTGAATTTACCATAATATTCACAGCTAAAAAACAAATGACAATCCAATTTGATTTTGAACTCAAATTTTAATGCAACAAACATGACACACGTCCAGACGTGAATTTGAAAAGATGTGATATTTTCTTCACATTTAGATATTCATTTATGATAATTATTATAGCCACTGAACTTTCTCCTCACGTTGAAGTGGCATATGTACATTTCTCCACATTTTGATATTCTGTTTTCAAAAGGGCCTTAAAATTGAAGTTTTTTTTGTTTCCAACACACGGCCCATGGATGTTAGGCCCATATTTATGTAAATTTGGGCACCTCCTCAGTCCTTCTCAAAATGAAATTAAAGTGAGATGGAGAGAGAAAAAAAAATCTAACCGTGATCAGGTTACGATGACTGGTGCCGAGCCCATCGACGCAGCCGCCCAATCCCCGGCCCGGTCCCATTCATATCCTCCCCACGGCGCGCGGCCGCGTGGGCACCACCCGCCACCCAGATGCGCAGCCGACCGGCCACGGCCAGGATGGCAGCGGGGCCCACCCCATCCGCCGCGGCGGCGTCGTTCCGGCCGCCGATCCCGCCGCCGCCGCCGTGCTTCGACTACCGGGCGGCCGTGCTCGCCGACACGCGCGCCGCCGCCGCAGGGGACCCCGCGCTGGCGGGGCTGGTCGAGTCCGGCGCGCTCGTGCGCGTCCCGCGGCGGCGGTTCGGCCCGGTCCCGGCGTGGCGCCAGCCGGACTTCGTGGAGCCCGACGAGGTGTGGATCCTCGGCACCTCGCACCTCTCCCCGGACTCCGTCGCCGACGTCGAGCGCGTCCTCCGCGCCGTCCAACCCGACAACGTCGTCGTCGAGCTCTGCCGGAGCAGGCAAGGCCATGCCTTCCCTTAAACACTAAGCCGCTTAAACTGAAGAAGTGTTGTCAAATCTTCTTCCGGGCGGGGCTAACTGACGCCGTTGCAGAGCCCTCACTGCAGAGCTGGAATCATGTACGTGTCCAGTGATTCTTCCGACGAGCCGCTTTTGAAGTCCAACGTGTTCTCGCTCGGTGGCTCCAAGTTCTTCGGTGCAGTCAACAGAAGCATCAACCTGGGTAAAAGCAACCGACCACTATCTTGTGTTTACCACTTCTCAATTCTCATCGAACATGGAAGTGATTGAGACTTGCTGATTTTGTTGGTTTCTTTGGGATGGTACAGGTGGGCAGAGCGCCCTTGCTCTGCGTCTGCTCCTCGCCGTTTTTTCTTCTAAAATTTCTTCCAGTGCGAACCGGCCGTTTGGAGAAGAGGTGCTTCCTAATAAACTAACATGTGACATCTGACATGTAAGTTTTCTTCAGATGTTATGTGACAACCAAGCCACTGAATTCTACTACCATATACTGTGTTTTGGTAGTTCCGGGCAGCTAGGAGGGTGTCTGAAGATATTGGTGCTCAACTTGTTCTTGGCGATCGTCCAATTGAAATAACTGTATGTGTCTTGTTAGCTGTATAATGGTTTATTTTAGTGTTATTTGTACACTGAGCTTGCATTGCTAACTCTGCAAAGTACAGCTGATAGAATAGCTGAAGCTCATATCAGATTGTCCATGCAGCTTGAACGAGCATGGAAATCCCTCACCTGGGATCAAAAGACAAAGCTACTCATCTCACTGTTCCGCGGAATTACTTCGACGACTGACACACCAGTAAGTACTTGTATTCATTTTGTCAGTCCTCAGGGTAATTTCCTAAAAGAAAATGTTGCCAATCTTTTTAGTACAAAAATGTATCGTGCACCAAATGTCGAGAAATCATTTTTCTACTACCGTTGTCTATTGATTGCTTGATTACTATTGTAGCAGGATGAGAAAACTGCCGTCAGCCCATATGAGTTGTATGAGAAGCTTAGCACATCTTATCCCGCACTGTTGCAGCCTCTCATACATGAACGCGACATGGTATGAGCATGATTCTGAACAGCCTGTTTGAATCCTCCACTCTTGCAGAACGTGCAGCTATGCGGATTTGTTAATTGCATCAAGCTTTGCATGATACTTCAATCATCCATGCCTCTAGCGATTCAGTTAAACTCTGGATGCTTTCTTGCAGTTCCTTGCATGGTCGCTGAAGAGGAGCAAGGCTGTGAACAAGAGCAAAACTGTTGTCGGGGTTGTAGGGAAGGGGCACATTAATGGCATTGTGTACGCGCTGATCTCTGACCAAGGGGATTTGAGATTTCGAGACCTGGTTGGTAGAGCATCATCTGATACATGGGTTAGCTCACTCATCAAGGGCCTGGTAAGGGACACTATAATAGGATTGGTCCTTTGGGCTTTGTATGAACAGCTGCAGGGTGTGCTATAGATGAAGACTTCCACAATGTACACAAACTCACAGTACAGTACTGAACTTTTTACTACTAGCTGAACTTGAAACTTTGATACCAGCGGAAATCTGAAACTCAACAGTCCACATGCTTCACAAGGTTGATGACTTGATTGAAGTACCTCTAGATTGAACTGTCAAGTGCATTTTTATCTTCTGAATATATCTACAAAAGACAACAAAACACTATCTGTATTTTTTTCTTCTACTTTCTTTGCCATTTCATATTTGGGCAAAGCAACAAAGATGCATTTTGTGCTTTAAGCATCCTGTCACCCTCTGAAACCTGAATGACCAGAACTTGTTGAGGACCTGACATCCTGGCTGCTCCGTTTGTACAGTTACCCTTGGTAATAACACTGCTGGGATTTTTTTAGCCATCGCCAACATGTGGCTTTTCTAAGTTGCCATCGCCATAATGGGCTTTGTAAAAAATGCCACTGCTATTGTGGACTCCTTGATTTCCCTGCCACGAGGACATGCCCAAGTTAATTTACCTAAATCAAGTTGATCGTTGGTGCCATTGTACTAAAGGAAGTTGCAAAGCACCTAGGTTGTTATCTTGGTGCCATTGTCAGTCTAGTTGGCGCGAGATGATCGTTATGTACTGTGTAATTCAGTATTCTTCTTTTGTAGTTAAGTGCAATTTTCTTTTTTGAGCAACTAGTGCAATTTTATTTTTTCAAGCCAAAGGAGGCATGTTCACATTATGAAAACAGAGGAAAAGAAAAGGCAAAAAACAGAAAGGCCTAGGAGGCCCATGTAAGCCAAAGGAAGGCATGTCCACTTCAGGTCTTCTATTTTTAACGGATCGAATTTGGCCCGTGTATGATCTTGTTGCGTCAGTATTCAGAATATTGAACATAATACTCAATTTGTGAAAATGCAGTCATGCATACTGCACATTAGCAGTCTCCTGGTTCAGAAAAATCCGTATATTACCTTTCTAATTTGAGAAAGAAAGAAATTCGCGTGTCGATACCAGTCCTTGACTCCATGAAGCTTGGTAATATACAACTAGGTACGCAAAATCCAAGCAACATATATATGGATTTGACCAAGCTCATAAGCAATTCAGATGCCGTTCGGGTGATTTATACTACACCAAGCAAAATCCAAGAAAATCCATACTCCGAATCAGAATTAATTATGAACTAAGGTATGGTGTATAGCTTGGTAGTATAGTAGTACACCACTAGTTATGCAAAATCCAAGCAAAATCCGAATTTGACTTATGAACTAAGGTATCGTGTAGCTAATCTGACTCATTCATTTCAAATCCAATGATAAAAACATCGGGTGCTACACCCCCTAAAACACCCCAGTAATCAACCGATGGACTCAAATTAGAACTTGGGGACCATGAACCATCAACAAGTCAATATTATGACCTGAGGGAGCATCTTATCATGTTATGTTAGCTTGTTCTCATCAAGTGGCTTCACGAGCAAGGAAAGGACATCCAAGTTGAATCGGAGGAAGCTGTCAATATCAGTGGCCATATAGGCACTTAATTTCTGTGAAATTAATCAAGACAAATAATGCATGTAAGCAACTTGAGTACTTGGCTATAACTCTAAAACAGCTTCACTATTATATATTAAAAATGTACTCCCTCCATTCCAAATTATAAGACATTCCAAGAATCTTGGAGAGTCAAAGCATCTTAAGTTTGACCAAAATTTTCGAGAAAATTACAAAAATTTATAACATCAAATAGGTATACTATGAAAATATAATTAATGAAGAATCTAATGATACTTAATTGGTGTCATAAATATTATTATCTTATTATATAAATTTGGTCAAACTTGAGATCCTTTGACTCTCCAAGATTCTTGGAATGCCTTATAATTTGGGATGGAGGGAGTAATACAGTGTTTTTCTTCCTAGCTTAGCGCCCTGCTGAGCTGGGTAAGGGTAAGCAGTGACAACATAATCGTCGTTGTACTGATCTTAGCTTATTAGCTAGTAACGGCATCTTTTATTTGAATATCATGTGATGACTCAAACAAAGGATAAAAATATGCAGGAAATCCACGAGATGAAACTCGGAGATAGGAGGACAAGTATTGTGAATCTGTCAAAACGCTAAACTACCACACGCATTAATTTGAATTCATTTTTTTGTACCTGTTATGATACCGTGTCATATTGAACTCAACGTCACCGTTCCAAAGTAAACGCACATCTCGCTTCCCGAGGAGTCAAGCACTATATAGTTTGACTACATTTTATACAAAAGTATACCAATATTATGCAGCATAGTAATTATCATTAGATTAGAATAGTTTTTTATAACAAACTTATTTAGAGATACAAATGTTGATACTACTGTTTTTTATATTTCTAGTCCTCGAGAAGCGAAATACACGTTTATTTTGGGACCGAGGGAGCACTGTCAACCTAAGATATAGTGTATACATATATATACACACGTAGAAGCAAAATGTACAGAATAAAGGACAGATATATACCATGCATCATATGTCTGGTGCGCTGCATGCACACGTGTTGAGGAAAACGGTTGCGAGGCAATTTATTTGCACGATGAGCTCCAAACTAAAAGGAGCCGATCGAAAGGCCATCTGTAGCTGTAGTGCCTGACGACTTCGCGTGATCCACTTAACGATCGCACCTGCACGTATACACACACACACACACAATTTCTATACGTACTTATTAACTGATAGAATTTGCGATTGTATATTAATTAGTTGTAGCAGTATATAGCCAAATCAAATATAAACCTAGTAGTAGCAGGAGTATAGTGCAGCTGGCGACCGGGGCTGTTCCTTGCAAAAGACTGCCTCTATTATTGGTGCAGCTGGAGCCGGCCGGAGCTGGGGCGGCAGGTAAGCACGGCCCCAGGTCAACTCAAACGGCTCCCACAAGACATGCGTGCGTGAGCTGAGCTCTGCCGCAGAGCAGTCGCTCCATTATCCATCCTCGTCTCAGTCCAACGAACCCCGGCCGGGCAGCAGCCACCAGCACATCGATCGAGATCACCGGCCGTGAAGGACTGATGGACCCGTAAGGCCAGCGTCCTCTTGCGCACGGCACGCACGGCGGCCCCGCGCCGGGCGGCCGGGGACAAGTACGTCTCGCGAACGTGCGGCGGCACGCGACGCGACGACGACCCCCCGATCGACGCCAAAAGGTAGTAGCCAAAAGGCGAGTGGAACCTCGTGCGCGGGTAACCTGGCTAGCCGGCCGCAGCCCCACCCACCCGGCCCAGCCGTGCCGACGCCGCGCCGGCCGGGGCTTTTAGCGGAGCCAATGTGGCGTTGCCGTCGGTCGATCGATGCACGCGGACCACGCGCACCATGCATGCATTCGATGGTCGAGCCGATCGAGCCAAGCACTGGCGTACGTGGCCCGTGCAGAAACTACAAACTATAGCTAACTAGCGCACCCGAAGCAGACAGGCGCGAGTCGAGACCACCTGTACGTACGTGTGCGTGCACGCCAGAGGGCGCGCGTAGCGGCGTAGGGCTGGCTCTGGCCTGTTGCCTGGCATGTGTTAGACGACGGGTCGCTCTCCGAGCTAGCAGCTAGCTACCTCGCCACCGTGCATGCCGGCGCGCCTTTACGCTCTCGCTCCCGGCCATCCGATCGGTGGCGTGCATACCCACGCATGTGCATGTGCATGCGCATGCGATGAGCCGATGACGACCTCCGATGTCGTCCGTCCCGGCCGCGCTCGCAAGTCGCAGGCACGCTTCGCTCTCCGCTAGATCCCCCTCCCCTGGCACCGGTCGGTCCTGCATTCGCGCGGTCCATGGCGCGGCGCATGATGTGCCCAAGCGCGCGCACGGGGCGATGGTCCTGGTCCTGCCGCCCGCGCCCGCGCTAGCTTTCGTGCCGACGATGACGACGATCCATCGGCCGGCTTCGGCTTGCATTGATGGACCTGTCCCCCTGGCCGGCCTGTAGCTCCCGCGCACGCACGCGCTAGCTCCGACGATCCGTCGTCCCGGCCGCGGCCCGGTGCCGCGTGCGCGTCTGCCGCATGGATGTGGGCTCGTGGACTCGTGCGCATGCACGGCAGCACGGGCGATCGATCGAATCGGAGACGAGATACTGTGCGGCTCGTGTGCTCGACAGGGACGTGCCATCTGACGACTGACGACGACGACGACGGGTGACGAACTGAGATTGGTTCGGTTTCATTCCAAGTTGCATATATGGACACACCGACGACGCAGGAAAAGGGCCAGGCCGGGGCGGTGTCCACACCTACACCTACACCTACAGGGCTAGCCTCTAACTAACTCTCCTCGATCTCGGCCGGCTGGTGAATCACAGACAGCGTACATGCTCGGCATTATTGATAGATCGTCGACGGTGGATCAGGATCATGTCGCGTTCACCTATATGGAACTAAAGAAAAGCTTATTATGACACCCCCCGCTCGTGATCCATCACCACTAGTCAGCACTACGATCGAGTGCTTGCGGCAACGGCATGCATACTCAGTCCTAGCTAGCTACATGATATATATGTATGTATAGGCAAGCTTGGGTAGATTCAAAGTTTTTTACTCTCTCCATCACATCAAATATTTACATATATGCATGGAGCATTAAATGCAGGTAAAATAAATAACTAATTGTACAGTTTGTCTGTAATTTAGGAGATGGATCTTTTGAACCTAGTTAGGTTATGATTGGACAATAATTGTTAAATACAAAGAAAAATGCTACAGTATGATAAAAATTTTTCGCACCCAATCTAAACAAGGCCTTGGCAGTTTTGCACAAGTTGCTAGCTAGCTAGTAGCTTGATACTTTAATTTTTCTCCCATATGTATGAGTATGCATGAATTGAAGCTCATATACATACATGAGTGCCTGGACCGGCCATGCATCCGGACAATCATATCGCGGATCGAGAACACACATGCTTCGTTCGTCGTCTCTAGTCTCTACCGCGACCACGTACAGGTCCACACCATGCATGCATGCAGCTACTTGGCCTACATGCAGGATTATCGTCCTCGACTGATCGATCGCCCTCGACCTCGACGACGACGCCGCTCGGGTCCAGTACAGTAAGACGCACGTTGCTTCAGTTAAGCCACATGGCCACATCCGCCCAAGCAGGCCAACCCCTCCGCGCGTCAGTACAGGCAGTGCCGCAACCTCGCTCGTCGTTGATTGGCATCATTGCGAACACGAAAGCTACTACTACACCAAGGCCTTTTCAAAAGCTCATCGTCGTACATGCAGTTCATCATCACTCACGCATCAGCAGGGGAGCTAGCACTACCAAGCCGTAGCAAAGTTGCGTGCTTTGTGCATTTAAGTAAGCTCAGCAGCAGCTACCTTTCCTAAAAATATATTGTCTGCAGACAGTTCATCAGTCGTTCGTCCGTCCCTGCTTGCAGCTTGAGATGCATGCATGCCTGCCCTTGCCCTGCTAGCTGCCCATGTGTGTGTATGTCCATGCCTGTACTGTGCGTGCATTCTCGATCTTCAGGTCCGAACCGATGAAATTAACTATTTTGGGCCCTTTTTCCCAGTTGTCTTTACAGCCGATCCGTCCAACTCCAAACTCCTCCCGTGCTCCGTGCACACAAACGACGTACAATTCCAGGAATATTTTACTGCTTTTATGGCCCTTGGAAATCCTCAGGGGACTGCTACTGAATTGTTTAATATGTTCATCGGCTCTAATAATCTAAAGGGCAGCTAATGCCTACGTACACTGTACTTAGGTTAATGATGATATATACGCAACTAGTGATGATATATACGCAACTAGACGCTAAAAAAATGGGCTGCTCGACCAATCGGCACCTCTCGATGTATGCAAATGCATGTGTGCTGCTAAGAGCAAGTATAATAATATGCTGTAAGTAAGCTAAATGCTGAGGTGGAGAAGTGAGAAGAGAAAAGAGAGGAGAAACGAGCTATAAGCTTATAGCCGGCTTAGACACAAAAACCAAGAAACTTTGTAAGAGAGACGTTGAGTCATGTATTAATAATGAAGAGCTAACTACTATATGGATGGGTTGAGAAATAAGCTGCATAGATCGTTACAGTCAGCAGCCGACTGAATTATTAGCCTTGCTCTAACCAATAGCAACAGAGCACCCACGTCTATCCCTAATAATAAAAAGACAAAATTTCAGGTAATTTTTTTCGTCCACCTCCTTTAACTAACTATGTGAATAATGAAACTATATCTGTTCATAGACATATACAATGACATATAAAAGGCTTCTTGAGATAACGTAAATAGCTAGATATTCTAATCCAAATAAAGCTGTTAAATCATGTTTTAAAACATAGGATTTCCTCAATAGAACTTCTGTTCGAATCAGCCTGAGCATCGTCCTTGGAGCAACATAAAAGGAAAAGAAAAAACTGAAATAAGAAAATCCCGAAAGAAAAAACACGGGATGGTAAAGGAAAATACGGAAGAAAACCGAAAAGAAAAAGGGAACTGAACACAGAAAGAAAAAAAAAAGTAAATGAGAAAAAGTAAAAACATGGAAAAATATACACGGAATGAGAAAAAAACAAAAACAACCAATCAGAACACATAAGAGAAAAATTATTAATTAATAAAAAAACAATCGGAACGGAGAAAGCAAACAGCATGCCGACACGAGGGGAACGGAACAGAAACCAACTGGACGCGGGAACATAACAGGACCCGTGAAAGAAACACCAGCGAACAGCCAAAAAAAAGAAAGAAAAACGAGGCGGGGAAAAAAAGGAAAAAACACAAGAAACGAAAAAAGTAAAATGAAAAAGGAGTAAATCAATAAACTCTTCGTGCTTTAATTTTGAGGTAAGATAAGATTAGAGTAAGATTTGTCTAATATAACCGTAAACTAAAATGTGAGTAGTTTGTTATCCAATCCAGTCTAAATTAATATGTCTTTGCATTGTACACATGTACGAGTGCAACCCTGACAAGTGCCACCATGTGTAAAATAGAGATACGTCTCTTGTCATAATAATCCCAGTACTCTATATATCGGCAAGTAATTCCTTGTCGACTTGAATTAAATGTTAGAATTACATGCTTTTATGGGTCCTCATCAAAGGAAGCACAAAATTTGATATTACTGTAATAATACATGTATAGTATGAAAATTTAAGCTAGATATATTTACGAGTAAATATTTATGTGTTTTGTACAGAAAAAAACTTTCAAAATTGTACTTTTGTATACAAAGACATGCTTTAAATTGACATAGGTTTAATAAAACATTGTCATATTATTGGCATACTAACTTATACTATGGATCAAAATAAATTGTAGCTTTCAAAGTCAAACATAAATAGATCTATACCGTTCCTATTCTTGTTTTCTTTGAATATTCAATTAAGGGCAAATTTGCTAGTAATAGTACAAATTGCTTATGTGGATCGCTACGCAAGAGCTACGTCCAATTGGTCCGCTAGCTTTTGCATGCATATGTATTCATGCGCTGTCGCCAACATTGTTTATTCCTCTGACAAAAGCTAGTAATTTTTTTTTGAAAAATTACAAAAGCGAATAATGAGAAAGCTAGCTAATGCCTTGTGCCACTGACAAGTTAAAAAAGGCAGATGTGACGAGTACTCCATGGGCTTTGTTGGAACTTGGTGGAATCTTGCTCCTTTTGTGAACATGCTCCTTTGCATGAAACAGCCTAAGGTGTTGGTGCACATAAACTACTCACTCAATAACCCCTAGCCGACTGCTACTGCTAATGCTAATGCAAAATGAATGAAGCAGATTTGGGATTTCTAGTCTATACTCTATAGCACAACCGGTTGTCAGGTTGTGTGTAACATTTCAAGAGAAGTGGACAAAAGGAGAGATAGCAGAGATGATAGGGAGAAACAACAAAAGTTCATGTGACACAGTATGTGGTAATCTAGCAGGAAGGTAATATGCATACTCCCTCCGTCCCTGAAAAGGAGTCGCTATGGGAATCGTGTTGGTCAAACTTTTTCAACTTTAACTAGATATATAGAAAATATGTCCAACATTTATATCTTCAAATAAGTTTATTATAAAAGTATATTCAACAATCTACCTAATGATACTAGTTATGTGTCATAAATAATAATATTTTGTTAAATATATTTGATCAAAGTTAAAAGTTATTGGCTTTTTAGGAAGCGATAATAACTCTTTCTTAGGAAAGAGGGAGTACACGGTTAATAAGCATTGCTAGCGACTAACTTCAAGTTGTCTCCTGACGAGGAATCCAGGGTGGCTCCATCCAGTGTGCCGGGGGGCCATGCAGATGCAGGTCGTGTGCATGCATGCTCCTGCATGCTCGCTCTTGAATTATCAGCAGCAGCTTTCCTGTTGTTGAGAGGGATGGCTTACTTGAAAGGTACATTTACTTTTAATCTTTCTAATGGCAGAGCGAGCCTTGTACTTGTGGATACATTTATGCGAATAATTCAACACAACAAGGACAGTGTTTTTTTTTAGATAAGGTGCATGCATGTGAGCCAGCATGTACGCTCCATGCCGACAAGTGCATTGTTCACTGAGAGTGAATTGTTTGTCGTTTTTGTCCTGCATTATTCAGGCCAGTCTCAGTGGGATTTAATATCACTGTTTTCAATATATCTAGATTTTGAAAATAGTGCAGAAGAGTTTCATCCCCATAAAACTCTCTCTACTCCCGTAAAACTCTTATCATCTCTCTTCATTAATATGGTGCCACATCTGCATAATTAATATCTATGAAACTCTGATGAAACCCATTGAGACTGGCCTCATAGCCACCTAGGCTGAGGTGATATAATCATTTGGATTCTTTTTTAAAAAAATCGAGAACTACTACCTAATTTCCTTTTATAAAAAAAATTAAAATGAACATTTCGATTTCGGGTCCAAGCTGGAAGAGGCCCCCGCTCGTTGCAGCACATTTACATTTGTATTGTTAGAATATCTGGTAACCATATATGTGATTTCAATACGCAGAACAATGTTTCTTTTTTAAAGTATGAAGGTTGTTGTGCATAGTGTAAATAACTATGTTTGTTTGCTGATTAAGGCCAGGCTAAAATTTAAGGTTGTCCTAGTCAACAGGAAGAAGCTCAAATGCTGATGCTAAATTAACAATGCACATTTTATTTTAGAAACGTTAATTGCAATGCATTAACAAAATTCATATTTCAACTTTTGTCAGATAGTACTGGTTGAATAATAGATTTTATGAAAAATAATTGTAAACGTATATATGGAGTCAAATAAAATATGCTTACATTCTAGCTTGAAGAGGGAGGGGGAGGGGTATGTTAGGAGTGAGAACTAAATTATTTTAAGATGGTGAAATTCCCCAATTTGGTCCTATTGTCCTCTCACTGCCTATGTTCTAACCTTACATTTTACACTTCATACTCTCTAAACATCAGTTTCATGTGCAATAACTTTTAAGTATGAACCTAAAAAAGATTTTTCTAGGAAGAGAATAAACTCTAAGGATACTTTTAAAAGTGCAAGTTCTTTTCATAATTCATATGGTAATTAAAAAATTGAATCATGTAAAATTTGTGCGTTCTAAATAGATAAAATTTCTTCCAATGTTACGCGATGTGCGCATCAATAGAGAGGAGTGACTTCATTGATCATAAGATTTGTCATTACTCATGATATCTCAGGCAGGGTGTGCCTGCTTCATAGGGGGTAAGTATGTGTGCATGTACTGAGTGTTTTTGTGTGCTTCAAGGAAAAAAATGGCTCTAATTCTACCGGTGCACCTTCTGTGAGTTTGTAACCAGTAAGGATACACTCTAATTAATTAGCATTTGGTCTTCAGCACCTACTACTCAAATTTAGCTCCATATTTATCATTGTTTTTTATCACCGACAATGAATATGGGGTGTAGCCGACCCAGAGGGTAGCACACAAGACACAAATTTATACTAGTTTAGAGATAGGGTTCCCTACATCTAGTCCAGTATATTATGATGCTTGTATTACTTATGCACCATATGCTAGAGATGTTAGGGTCATTCATTGGGTCTAGGGATACCGATCCGGAGGCTCTGTACCCCACCATATATAGTTTGAGGGGGGAGTTACATATAGAGTCTCAGCCTAATTGATTTATAGATTGTTTTTTCCTAATTGTTTACAACAAAAATCTTGGTAAATCAATGTATGCCTAATATAGCATGTCAGTGAGTTCACCTGTGTAGATATAGGAGTCCGAATAGCTATCTTGGTCCACCCCATGCGAGAGAGTTGTATATGTCATCCATGATGATACTCAGAGGTCACATCATCATTAATATTTCAGCCTATATTTTTAGTGCACTCTAGTAAACACTCATATTTGCTCCCTACTTCTCAAAAAGTCATATATATGTTTCCCAAGACCCCAAATGTTATTGTCTTCTTCTTTTTGTCCCTCTCACAAGCTCACATATAGCAGTGTGCAAACTCAACGAGGACAGTAAAATGAGCCACCTATGAATGATGATTTAGGGCCAACCGGTGATCTCCTATATGGATACTAACAAGGGTATGACAACATCTGGCAGCTAAGCTCAAAGTAATGGGTGAAATAGAGTCAAATGTATATAATAAGGAGGTTGTTATGGTCAAAAAGGATGAGTGTGGTAAGATTGGGGCAAGACCAACTGGCACAACGTTTTCACTATCAACTATCAAGCACTCGCAGAAGGCGGGGACATGGCAACTAGGCAAGCATAACATTGATGTCCCAAGAAGGGGAGAGGGGGTAAATGGGTTAGAAAAAAATACCAACCTTGGATTCTAGTTTACACCATGTTTCATACCTAGCAATCTTATGGAACCATAATTGTGACCAGCCTGAGAGAAATGCTAGAGAGCTATAAACATACAAACATAAGAATATAAGGCACACAATAAGAATTAACTTGTAATAAGAAAGTAAAGTGCCTAAATCTTTGTGTGGGAATGTAAGAAGATTGGGCAATAAGACATTGGTTTTTTTCATAAGTTATTGGAGTATCTAGCACTTCCTCATAGTACTTGTTGGAGCATTCACTAAGGGGTTTACTTTCACTTCAAACACTAACACTCCAGTGATCACTAAGAATGACCCTTCTCCATCTCCAGATTGGTTGGCTATCAAACCGAGCACAAAGCTTACTAGGAGGCTCCCACTCTCTCTAAGAACTCACCAAGTGACCCTGCAATCACTTACTACTCTCTCTAAGATTGGCTAGTTGCTGCAAACCACCAAGAGTAACAAGCCTTGAGCTTCACTTGACCAAGAACAAACCTATAAGGACTTACATGCACACTTACTACTCTCCTTGCAATAATTATGTCCTTAATATTGCATCAAGAACTTCTCTAATCACTGCAATTGTGTCTTCACGACTTTAGCCTCTCCTAGATGAATGAATTTCTTTGGTATCTAAGAGCCACCCAATGAATGCAATGAAAGGGTATAAATAGGCGAGACAAAAAACCAGCTATCACCAACAACTCCTCTAAAAAGCTAAGCACAGGATGATCCTATACTCAACTTTGAATCATATGGTATGTGCATTCCCAAAGCATCATAAATCCATCCGCTAGTCTTGGCATCACCTTATATACTTTGGTTCGTAATCTAATTGTGGCATTAGACCATCTGGTTAATGCATTTTTAATCTTTTCCCAAAAAACTTTATCTAGAAAAATTCTCCAATCCTTTGAAACTCTAATGAGTTCATTTTTGGAAGTACCAGATATGGTCTACAAGTTTACCTTTCACCTTGAGATGTCACTATTAAGTAGACTACTCAAAGCACTGGAACATCTGCTACTTTTGCTATTAAAGTCTATTGTTGAATATTCCTATCTAGGTGTTATACGGACCATCAGACGTTCCGATATTTGTAATTTTTCATGGACATATCCAATTCAATCCATTTGAATCAATTCTTTGATCCAAAATTTTCCAAGAACTTTGTTGATATTTCTTAGCATCACTCTTTACTAAGTTGTCATTCCTAGCATGATGCCAGAAATGCGTTGTTGGTAATTATAAATGACACTTGAAAACTCAGAGAAAAATTTTTATATATATATATATATATATATATATATATCCGTAAGTGCACAGATAATATACCATTGTAGCATTTCACCTTGGAGTATGCCAGGTATCGTTATTTATATTTTATCCACAGGGAGGAGCTATGGGGGTTGAGTTGACATAGAGATATTGACAAATATATATACTTATGATAAAACCACTCTCATGCTATGGCAGGGGTAAGTCAAATGATAAATGATAAGTGTAAGATAATAATAATATTCCAGAGATAGAAATAGAGACTCATAAAATGTAGTATGGCTAAACAGGAGATTCGTTAAGAGCAAAATATTCCTAAATTATTCCTTATTTACTAAGTCTTTTGTACACCCTAGTATATACACTCTCATCTATAGCATAACTAACTTTTGATCTATGCATAAGGAAGATTACTAAGGAAGATTAAGAACAGAGCTTGTCTTCCTTCGCAACCGCGTTCTACTTGCTCTACAAACGGGGAGTGGACTACAAAGGACTCAACGGGAGTGTCACATCTGCGATCTACCACATGACCCATAGTGCAAAATGCATCCACAGGCAAACAATATCTAAGCAGCATGCTTACATAATGTCGACCACTTAACTCACTTGAGTACTGAGCTAAGAGCTTTGCGAACATATGCATAAATTCATCATCAATCATAACTATATCAAGCATACAACTAGTGCAAACTAGGAACATAATAAATAGCAACATAATATTAAAGTAGCATAAAGTCATAAATATAGAGATACAATGGTTATACTAGTCTCTAGACGGCAGATCTGGAATCCTGATTAATAGCCCAAACTCTACTTGAACCTTGCTAGCTAGCCTATACTAGAAACTTGAAGAATTGGAGCTATGTTCTCTTCTCTCTAGAAACCCTAATTTCTGGTATGATCTTGACTTATGGCAGATGATGAGGGAGGGGGACAGGGGCTGGTATATATAGGCCGGAGCGTCAATCCTGACTCATCGGATCAAACCTACTTGAAAGAACGGCGTAGATGCAATCATTAAGGTGGTGGAGAACCGGCATACGAAGGAGGGACTGCCAGGTGGGGACAGGAGGCCGGTCGGCCTGCAGGTGGGGCCGATCGGCCCCACATGTTAGCGTTTCGGCTCCTGCTTCGGTGTGATGTCTTCCCGAGTCCTCTAGAACCTTTTGGAGTTGGTTTCTCGACGGATAAGCATGATTTAATTTGACGATTTGATCCCCCTTGACAGTTTTCTGAAATAATCTTGCTGAAAACATAGATTCACCAAAACTCATAGAAATTGTCAGTTTAAACCCCTAAGTTTATGTTGGTGATCATTGTCATGCATGATTTCAAGTTTTATTGGTGGTTTATAATGGATGATAAATACCGTCAACAAACTTCTATGGTCTACCTAATGCTAAAATTCAACAATTCCATATCCAACCAATCTAAACTTGCTAGGTTAAACTACTATCTCTTAGCCCATCTTTATATTTGAACGTTCAAAGAACTACCACTAGAAAAACCAACTCTAAGTGTCCTTCATCTCCTTGTAACACTTAGAACCAGAAGGTCCTTAATCTTGACATCAATATTCTTTGATCATTCCATAAGTTATAGACTTAAGATTCCTATGGTCATTGTGACTTGATTTAAGATATGCCATTAATACAAATAGTTAATCACAAATGTTAAAGTTGTTATTAATCACCAAAACACTTGTCACTTGCTATTGGTGCTATTTGCAATAACCTTTTTACAACACATACTGATTGTTTCATCCTCTATAATAGGGTTTATGCAATGTGGCGCTAACACGAACCCCATAACGCAACATCTTGTGTTTTCTGGTTGATGTTGCTATTTGTAAAGAGGCAAGCTTAAATGAGCACTTTTTTTTTGCTAAGAAGCACCACCCAAGAGATCAAGATTGGGGCTCAAAAGACATGAAGATAGGCGAAGACTCGTAGCCACCAGCTTTGTTGTAGTATGCACCGCCTGATATCACCCCATCCCATGCCCATTTGTCCTGAGATTTCTCCCATAGGGCCACTTGTCGACATGAAGGCCCTGATGGGCTAGTATCATATGTTCTTTCCTATGCAAGGGGAAATTATCTATTTGAACTCTTGCACTCTTTTAGCATAACCTATAGTTGTCTACGTATATGTCTGGTGGTTGGTCAATTGTATAATGCAATCCTTAATCAAGTTTGATCTTGCTGAGTGGTCATAACCGTGGTGGATAGATTTTTTTGCCAATCTATTCATTATCATAGTGCTTGTAAAGAGTGGCACAAGATGTCACTGGGAGTTGTGATAAGTCAGTTTGGTGAACATTTTTTATATAAACATTTCAACCTTTCAAGGATCTAGTTAGAAGAATAGTTTGCTTAGCTAGAGTCCTATTTGTTCCTTGAGTTCGATATAAACATTGACATATTCCTAGAGAAGAGGCTACAACATCACTATGTGCTTGCGGTATGAGTAGATTGCACAACTGATGATAACACATACCTAGTAGAATAATGTGCTCGGGATAGGGTCGAACTATGGGTAGTGGTGTTGGAAGTGGAAAATGACGTGGATAATAGCCCCATGGATTGCTCCTAGCTATATATATAGTAGAATATATATATAGATAGAGGGTTACCCATGTGAAAAGAGGGGCTGCAAAATTAAAAGGTAGGATACAATAGTGTTGTTTTGGAACCAAGTTTGTCTGATTTTCCATCAGAATTAAGGTAGTGGTTCAAGTAGGGGTTGGGTTGGAGTTTATCTTAGTTGCTAGATAAGAGGTATGAAATAAGTTACTTCAAATAGTTGAAAGGTACCAAGGAACATATGAAATATATAATTGCTTCCGTATATTTTTCACTCAAGTACATTGTGTTTTTGGTCACCAAACTTGTCACGTACGTGCAAATAGGTCACAAAGTTTGAAATGGGACTACCCATCACCAAACTTATTAAGTCAACCATCTAAGGGTCTGTATGGATCCCATGGCCTAACAACTAGTTGACTATTTTTTTTACTTCCTAAGGATCCAAACATGTGGGCTAAAAGATGGATTAATTGTTAGCCAAGAAAAGGACAAGTTGTTTATCAATTAGTTGGCAAATAGCATTTGACGAGGGCTAAAAGGTGACCACAGATGGAGAAAAGACCAAAATGCCCCCTTTAACCTTATCCACGTGCTTCTTTTTCACCTGCATGGCTACGCCACACGTCCCTCTCCTAGCTGCCACCGTACGCCACTGCGCATGTCGTGGCTTGTGCTGACGCACAACGAGCACTATCACGCAGTGGTTCCAGGGCATTGCCACCTACCTGGTCTTGCCTTCGATTCAGCTTCTTGTAAGGGAGGAATTCATTTGGTTCCGCCTTCGATTCGGATGCCATCCCCTTGCTGGCCTTCACGATCAGGGAGGAGAAAGGGAGATGGGGTGGTGGAGGTGGACGGGTTTTGCACGCTCGCAATGAGCGGAGGTACTGGTGGCCACCGAGCCCTGCCTCCAACGTAGCTTCGCCTCCACCTATGCTTTGGAGTCCGCCTTGCGACAACCCGCCTCCTGGACCACCTTGTTGGGCTTCGATGGCTACACCTCCGCCCGACCATGGCTCACCTTGGAAGCTTCGATCATCTCTCCATTGATGCTCCAATAGTCTCTGTGGTGGAGAGAGAAAGAGAGAGCGAGATACGTGCGGCAGAGGGAAGAGAGAAAAGTGAAGGGGCACTCTAGTACATCTGTAGATATGCATTAAGTTATTAGCTAGGGATCTAAACAGGTATGAACTAACAACTAGCTAGCTTATTTTCACCCACAATTAACAACTAGTCATAGTCCATCTACACATGCCATAAGGTTACTCATGTGCCGACTTGTACAATCTTATTGTTGTGGACTATGGCAATAGGTTCACATTATAATGATGGCACATTTTACAATCTTTGTGTTAAACTCACTTCATCATGCTAAAACTAATAATTTGCGCCCTATCTCATATATTAAACATTATTTGACGGATGCTGAGAAGTGTCATGACTGCCATGAAAGGCAGCCAATCCACTTGCACAATATAGAACGAGAGAGACCATGCTTCAACATGGCACAACCCTGAGTTTATAACGCCACAAGAGAGTGGTCACTAGGTTGTTGGTTGAGCAATATGCGTCGACTAGGTGAACCATTAATGTTGTGCATAGCACATGAAACGGGCATATTTGTCGACTGTCAAGTCACTCGCAAGTTGCATTGGAAACCACTTGCATGCACAAGTGTAATCTCCACTAAGGCTGTGTTCACTTTCTAAAATATTTTCTCTGTCACTCGTCACATCGAATCTTTGGACGCATGCATAGAGCATTAAATATAGGTAAAAAAATAACTAATTGTACAGTTTGTCTGTAAAGTTCAAGATGAATCTTTTGAGCCTAATTAATTCATAGTTGGATAAATTTTGCCAAATAACAACGAAAGTGCTACAGGAATATTTTCTCCAAATATTTCGGAAGTGAACACAGCCTAAAAATAACACGAGGGCCAAAATTTATGAGACGTCCACGTACGTTTTCAGCAGACATCATCACATCGTTGTGCCGCTGTTTGCAACCTCCATGCAAGGTGCATGCTTTTTGCCAAAACAAAATTTCACATCTCCTCAACACATAATTCGAAGAGGAAAAAAAATAGGTAGCAAGCATGACGCAGTGCTCTCAATATTTTCACCGTTCCAACTTCCAAATGCTAAAAATAACACTGGATCGGACGTTCAAAGAGCGAAAAAAATATTTAAGAATCCAAGAATCCTCCGTGACGATCAAGTTAGCACAGTCACGACGAGCATGCCGTTGTCCATCTTTACTTTGGCAGCGTCTGCATGCCCGCTTTTGACATCGGCGACGACTATGACGCCGCCGCCGCGGCCGCCGGTTAGCACGCTCGCGCGGACGGCCTGCTCGGCCCAGTCCGTGCGCAGCACCGCGTGCAGCATCAGCGCCGCGCACACGAGCTGCGCGGCGAGCATGCCGACCCACATGCCGGCGAAGTCGAGCCGCGCGGGCCAGAACGCCAGCGCGAGCGCCGCCGGCATGCCGACGCCGTAGAAAGCGGAGACGTTGATCCTCGCCGCATTTCCGGGCCGCGCGCTGCCGCGCAGCACGCCGCAGCCGGCCGTCTGCGGGCAGTTTCCCAGCTCGGCCGCGCCGAGTATGGGCAGCGCCGCGGACGCTAGCCGAAGGATGGCGGCGTCGGTGGTGAACATCCGCGCCCACACCCCTCTCACGGACGCCGCGAAGGCGCACGCCACGAGGCCGAGCGCGGCGCCGCAGCAGAGCCCGACGCGGGCCACGAGGCGTGCACGCTCCGGCCGCCCCGCGCCGAGCTCGTGCCCGACGCGCGTGGACACGGCGCAGCTGAGGGAGTGCGGGAAGATGTAGAGCAGCGACGTGGTCTGTATCAGTATCCCCATCGCGGCCACCGCCGCCTTGGGGTCGGCGAGCACGCCGCAGAGCAGCACCATGATCTCGTACCACCACCACTCCAAGCACACCGACATGCAGTTGTGCAGGGACAGCCTCAGCAGGCACCCCCACTCGACCGCGTCGACGTCCTCGGCCGCCGCCGCCGTCGCGCACAGCGCGTCGGCCTTGCCATTGCCGCCGTCATCGCCGTGCATTAGTCCGGTATGGTAGACGTAAGCCACAAGGAGCAGCAGGAAGTTGAGGTTGGTGCAAACGGCGCCGAGCGCGACGCCGCGTATCCCTAGCCGGAGGCTTTGCACGAGGAGGCAGTTGACGGGGATGTGGAGCAGGAGCGCCGCGGCGGCGGCGTACGTGAGCGGGAGCGTGACGGACTGCGCGCGGAGGTACACGCGCAGCGGGTGGAGGAAAGACTGCACGACGAGGTCGGGGAGCGAGCACAGGATGAAGTCGTACGCGGCGGCCGCAATGTCGGGGTCCTGGCCGGTGGCGACGAGCACGCGGTGCATGGCGAGCCAGAGCAGGCTGATGGGCACGGACGCGGCCAGGAGCAGGGCGACGGTGCGGCGGAGCGCGGCGGTGAGGACGGACATGCGGCCGGCGCCGAACGCCTGGCCGCACACGGGGTCCATCCCGGCGGCGAGGCCGGAGAGCACGGAGTAGCCGGTGATGTTGGCGAAGCCGAGCGCGAGGGAGCCTCCGGCGAGGGGCAGGCGGCCGAGCCTGCCGAGGAAGAGCATGGACACGAGGGAGCGCATATACATGAGCAGCCCAGCGCCGACCATGGGCACGGCGAGGCGCAGGATGGACGCGATGACCTCGATGGCCGCGCCGCCGTCGCCGCGCCGCGCCGGCCTCGGGCGGTCACCCAGCGCGGGGCAGGCCTTGGTTGGCGGGAGCAGGACCTGGTGGTGGCATTGTGTCGACTCGGAGCAGTGGCACATCGCAATGCGATCCGTGGAACGTGGATGCGTGTGCTGTTTCGGGCAATGCGCTAACGTTTGTTTGCCGTTGCGAGATGTGTTTGATGATGCGAAGCGAGCAGGGGAGTGATGGCAGAGGGAGTTAGGGAATTGGACGTATATATAACCAACCGCTCTGCTCAATGCTGACATCCGTTTGAAAAAAATTTGTGCCCTGGGCCCACATGATTTTTTTTCTAAATTGCTTTAATGAAAGAGAAAAGCGATTTAGGGCCTGTTTGGTTCAGTTTGCTAAAATTTAGTCCGTGTCATATCGGATTTTGACCGGGGTTGACTATAAGGTTTTCGGATACTAATTAAAAAACAAATTACATATTTGGTGGATAATCCACGAGACGAATTTATTAAGCCTAATTAATCCATCATTAACACATTTCTACTGTAGCAATTAGTGCTAATCATGGACTAGTTAGGCTTAAAAAAATCGTCTCGCAAATTATCCTCACCCTATATTTTTAGTTTCGTAAATAGTCTATATTTAGTACTTCATGTATATGTCCAAACATTCGATGTGATGAGGACTAAAGTTTAGTCCAGCGAATCAAACGGGGCCTTATTCGTTTCTGTTAGATTTGTATTGTTCCAAAAATACTCCAGCAGTCAAAACAAACTGTTAGATGTGCAATGTTTGAATTGAAGAAAAAGAAATTCTAGCAGTGAATAAAATATTTTGTATGTAATAATGTAAACGATGTGTGCCGAGGGGCGAAGTGCCTTAGAGAAATCACTCTTGAGTCTTCTTTTGTGAGGCTTGGTCTACAAATTTTAACCATTCTCTACTTTCGCCTAGCCCTTAACAACATGTGTTTTGTAGGGCTAAGAACACTGTAGGGTCAACTGAAAGCATGGGGCTCAAGCTATCCACACTCATGATCCTCTATTTTCATCCTCTATACATCCTGGTTATCAAAATTATCTTCTCTATACTCATTTCTTTCGCACCCATCCATCCTCTATCCACTGTGGGGTTCACTTGTCACTTTATCCTAATATATCCATGTGAGATCTAGTTTTGAAGGATTTATTGAAACGAATTCAATGGTGTAATCGGAATTTAATTTGGATTTTTGGTTTGTGAGTTATAATATTTTTTAGTTCTTTGAAATAGTGGGGGCTGCCGCTATATGCTCTCACCTCTCTCCTCTCTCTCTCCCGTGCATGCGCTCTGCGTCGCGCGTGGTGGGTCCACGGCCGGTAGCGCACGTCCGCTACTGCGCTAGAAATAGCGGACGGGAGCGCATAGCACGCAGCATACCGGACTCCGCTGCAGGCCTTTGGTCCGGTATTTACATCCTGCAGGAGCAATTTAGAGTACCCAATGCGGACAGTCTCAGAGGCACTTTTGTTGTAGTGTGTATATGTCTTGTTTATATCTTTGATCATACTATTAAGGAGGTCCAAGACGTGAAGCTTGATAGGGGCCTGACTTGAAAACATTTGGATGCGTACACATGTATACTCTCTTCAGTCATTGCATAGTGGGCTTATTGGATAGATTTTGAGTCAACGATCTCAAAGAAGTTGAATTGGATAAGGTTAGATTTAAAACAAGCCTAGAATATGCATCAGATGGTTGGAACCTACCTAGCGGATCATCTAGTGGCACTGTGCACCTACCTAGCGGATCATCTAGTGGCACTATGCATAGCTCAATTTTGAACTTATTAGTCATGGTCCGGTGAGCCTCGGTGGCTCACGGCGGATCATCTGGTGATGTTGTGACTTGACTATATGTGAAGTGGACAATATATCGTGTTTCACTATATGATCCGATGTACCTGTGTGGAGCCTGCCGAATCATTCGGTGACAGTAAGACTCGAGTGTGTCGAGTGCCCAAGTTACCAGACCGTGCTGTATGATTTGGCGGTGCATTTGTAGCCCATGACGGATCACGGCAAGGCATATGCTAGCACATTCTCTTTGACTACAGAATCACAAAATAATCCGGTGCACCTTAGGTGGAGCATGATGGATCACCCAATGATATCTACATCTGCAGACTTTTTTCATGCTTAGCATGGCCTTCACACCCTATGTATTTGCATTTCCTAGCTCATTTGGAGCTGCTCTTTCACTCCAGGCCTGAGACAAATCCAGAGGGAGTTTGTGAAGTGTGTGAGAGCCATCCAAGTCAATATTGCTAGTTCGAAGAGTGTACATAGTGTGCATTCCACAACTAATTAAGGATCATTTTCTTAGTGTGAATCTTTTCATCAGTGTGATCTTTTTAGTTCAAGAAGCTAACCATGGAAGTGAATGAGTAGAATTGCATAGGTTAAGGGCCCGTTTGGCCGGGCTCCGCCGGCTCCGTCTCGTGCACTGTAGCAGTCTGTGGAAGTACTGTGGCAGATCAGGCGGAGCCACAGGAACGCAGCTCCGGTGGCTCCTCTCCATTCGCAGTTGTTGACAAGCAGAGCTGGAGCCAGTAGCGCTACAGTGTCTACAGGAGCCAACAGTGCTGCACAGTGTCCTGTCAGGAGGAGCCGGAGCCATCGGGAGCTCAGTTCACTCCTCTTGGACGTTCGGTCCTTTCGATGGTCCAATATGTGAGAGCGAGTATGCTTATATATGTGTTTGACCTTGTAAATTAAAAGAATAGAATTGTTAATTTTATAATATCATTTAGTACAATATCATGCTTTATGAAGGGTATAGTAGTATAGTACGTACACACATGGATGGGTTCAATGGTCAAAATCCGTGCCCGCTCTACGTAAGGGTGAGGTCCCTAATCTTTATTTAGACATGTGCTCGATCGTTGTGTGGGTGGACCATGGGAGTGTGAGTGGGCGTGAGAAAAAGGAATTGGAACATTTTGTGCAACCAAAGAACTCATTTGAGTTTTTTTAAAGGAATTATTTGGAGCCTGTGTACCATAAATATGCCACACTAATGTCATTTGAACAAACTTTGGTTCTTGCCAACCAAAGGACTTATTTGCACCGAGAGGTTGAAATTGATGGTTGTTACATAAAAAAATATTACTCCCATATAATGAGGGTATGTTTGGTGCAGTCCTATCAACACGGTAGCAACACTATAGCATGACAGAGATGAAGTTGATGAAGCCGAAAAAATTATGGCTTCACTTCACCTCTTTTGGGACATGGAACAAGGCCGAAGTGGGAGCGACCTGTACTAAACATGCCCAAAAATATTTATCCCATTTATAATAAGAGCGTGTTTGGTGAACTATGTCTAGCTTCAACTTTAACACTGTAGCGTGGCAGAGCTAAAGTTGATGAAGCTGAAAATTATGGCTTCACCTGTTTTACCCTTTTCGGGACCCAGAACAGCTTCACGCTACAAGTGCATACATTGATGCTACAGTGTTTACCAGAAAAACTGAAGTGGGAGCGAGTTTGTACCAAACGCGCCCTAAAAGACCCATGCCTAAATTTGTGGCTCTATACTTTGCTTCACCAAAAGACGTTGGCAAAAGACCCCCGGAACTATGTTAATACACATCTTGCTAGCTAGCAATTTGAGGATGTACACATGCAACTTTGTTGTACCCAGCATAGAGATACTCTGTAACAGGAAACGTGCATGATGATAAGGGGCGTCGGGATCGAACGATAGATCGCATCATTTTGGGTGTGACTGGTGACGTGAAACGAACGCCCCTGCCGCCCCTGCCATTATGATAGCTTTGCCTTTCCTAAAGCACATTATAAGCAACAATTCATGGCCCTTTCCTTGCACAGCGTTTTCAGCCCTTCTTTTCAAGTACACTGCTGCCGATATTTGTCATGCACTTGAAGTTCATTCATTGTGGCTCCATGACGGCAATGCGTGCCGAACATGAAAAAAAACACTTGTCATGCTTAACAGAATCAGTTGGATACAGGACTTGTTTGGCTGCACTTCGATCCAACATAATTTATGTGGGTCGAGAGAAGTTGAGGTGGGAAATAAACCATTTTTCTACATTCAAACGACTAAATCATATATATTGAAGTGCATTCGAGTAAAGCCAAATAAACCTTAAAATCTCTTTAGGGCCCTTTAAAACCCAGGAATTTCACAGATTTTTCTTTATTTTCATACGAAAAGGGCGTGACTAGCGACCGGGCGTCCGGATGGATGCCCCGTTCGAACGCTCGCGGTTGCTTGTTTCCCACGTGAAGCGAGCAAACGGCACAGACCTCAGCTTGCTTTGGGACCACCATGCGGGCATCACGCCGCCATCGGCCCACCCAGGGCTAGCACCTCCGCTGGCAACTGTGTGCTTGTCAGGTAGGGTTTCCCCGCTGAGCTCGAACTACCGCGGCGGGATAGAGAGAAGGGAAGGAGGGGGAGGGAGAGGAGAGGAGAAGGCGAGGCACACCGCTCGAGGTAAGAGCCGTTGTTCGCCAGCCACCAGCGCTATTGCAACATGTGCAACACCCAATCTACTTTTGAAACATTGAGATAAAATATTTGCAACATGTGTCTGAAGACAGATGAAACACTTGAAACATAAATCTGAAACACTTGCAAAAACATCTGAAAAAACACTTAAAAAGCCATAGCAAATCATATGCAACATCCAGATAAAACACTTGCAACATACGTGTGAAACATACGCAGCATCCAAATAAACACACTTGCAACATACGTGTATAACTATTGCAATATATGCAACATCCCGATATACTTTTGTAACATTCATACAAAACACTTGCAACATTCCTTTGAAACATCTGAAACACTTGAAATATGCGCTAGTGAGAGGGACGTCAATAGCCCAGCGTACACCCAGGCATAGGCGCAGGCCTCCCCTTCCTGCTGACGAGTGAAGTTGATGGGGGCGCAGGCGCAGGCCTCCCCATGACTCCCCAAGCATAGGCCTCACCAGGCGTAGGTGCCCATGTGTCCCCTGCCTCCCCTTTCACGATTTGCGAGGTGGATGGAGGTGCGGTGCGGACCGCGGAGCAGCCAGGGATGGGGCGCGCAAGCAGCCAAGGACGGAGAAGGCCGCGCAGGCGGGTGCGCTTCCTGCGGCGAGGGGCCCAACACAGCTGCGCTAGAGAAGATGAGCGACTTTGTCAATTTTTTTGTGGAGATATGCAAGCGGAGTACAAGCGCGCTCTGAAGCAGCGAGCAGAGTGCGGGTGCGAGGCGTCCGTCGACGGACGCCCACATCCTATCATTACCAATAGGAAAAGCACAGAAAACGTGAAAAAAATCGGCAATCAAAGGGGGCCTTAGAATGCAAGAAATTTTTTTATTGTTTTCTGTGTGTTTTTTTTAAATGAACAGATTTATGTGAAAGTCCTGCGCTTCCAAAAGGGCCCTAAATGTGAGGTGCTTTGGCACTTGCTTTGCTATGTGCATGGTACTATGCCGACTCGGAGCTGTCAGTGTTTTCGTCGTCCAAACACATTTATGTATGCATGGACGGTATATAAAACTTTTGTAGGTGTAACATCACTGCTTTTAATGCAATTTTCAGAACAGTTATGTATATTGATATTAATTAGGAACTCAGGAGAGTGGACTTTTAGTCGCATAACGGATGAAAAAAAAATCAATACGACTTATAATTTAGAACGAGGGGGTATATTGTACTAGAGATTGCCCATGCTGCTCTCATGTTCAATTTCTAAATGATTCGGCAATCTTAAGGTTGACCATATTACCCTGTAGTATTAGTTTATTTATGAATGATTTAGCCAATAATGCCACGCAATGCTCGAGAGATCTCACCAAATCTGTATAAAATTTTGCATGATAAACTCTGGCATTTGACTATTCCATACCTGTGACCAACTAGTTAGCTTAGGAGCTTAATAATTTAGCATAATTGATTTGATTTCCTCCCCCATTTCTAATGTTTTGCAAATAGCATTAAGTGGTCTATGGGAAGGCCAATTAGGCCTGATTATTGGCCTTCATGTGGAGCCACCTTAGCCAAGATTGACCTATGATACTGCCAGCTAGTCTGAAGATTCTTATCAGGAGAACGGCATTGTTACCACAAACATGCATGTGTAGAGGAGTCTCAGAATTTGAGCTGAAATCACTGAAAATGACTTGTATCAATGCTGAATTTAGCAGAAATGTCGCTGTAGTAGGACACGTATAATTACCAGGACCAGGAGAGGTTGAGAGCTTCAGATCAATGCTCACATGGGTTGGACCGCGCTGAAAGCGTAGCTTCCTTATCTCTTCTGGTTTCGGTGGTCACCTCTGAAACCCTGCCCCTGATGCTTACTGGATCGCCGCCCTGTACACTGCTAGGACAAAAATGATGGATAGATGATCATTCATAGATTCCCTAGGAAGAGGACATGCCCTGCTGCGAGGAAATGGGAGAGTGCCTACAACTGCTGCCAGGATGGCATGACACATGCCCCAGCACTATTTTTTTTCATATACTGCTAGGAAAGAAAAACAATCTGCCTTACTGCCATATCGCACGTTCATATCTGCTAGCAGTTGTATATGCAAATGTCCAGATGTTTAGAGTATGTTAATTTGAGACTACTCCACTAACTATACTCCACAAAATCCATCGTGGAGCAGCTCTATAAAAATCTAGATTCAAAATATTTTAAATTTAATTAGATTTATAGAAAAAGAGCCAATTATGGCAGTAGATTAGTATCACTAGATACATCATGAAAATATTACTTATTTGGTATTATTTTGTATCATAGATATTATTATTCTTTCTTACAAAGTTGGACAATTTAAGATAGTCTGACTTAGAGTGATTTTTGTGAATTGGTTTATTTTGAGACGGAGGGACTTATTTAGAAGCAAATATTAAGGGTATATATGGTTACCTTTCTTGTTAATAGAATAAGTGTATAATTTAGAAGCAGAAACCGTGTACTTTGGGTTAACTTTTTCTTTTTAAAAAATAACGGATACGGTAATTCCTAATCCTGGTATTTATTTTTTGTGGTTATTGTTACTAAATGATAATGGATGATAATTTAGAAGAAAGTATTTGGGTTTGGGGTCCCTTAAGAATATACTAGGCGGTAAGGAAATTACAATTTGATAATTTTAGTATATAGTAGGTATGAAAACTGGAAGCTCAGGAACCATGTTTTGGTATCTCTCTTAAGTTATAATTAGGCCTCGTTTGGAATAGCTCGGCTTTACCAGTGAAGATTTTTTTTTTGCTTCAGCTCTACGAGTAGATCTATTGCTGAAGCTAAAGTTGTTTCACTGACCCATTTGACAAACCAACTTCACATGATAGACAAAAAGAAAAATGACTATGATGCCCTTCTTCTTCCTTGTCCTCTCGGTCTTCTATCTCTTCTTCCCCGAGCTCCCATCTGGTGGCATCTACGCTCGCCCTCGCCCCTCCCGGCCAAATCCGCGTGTGCCCTAGTGGCCAATCCCACTCACACCCTGTGGGGGCAAATCTGACGTACGGACGTGCTTGGGCCCACTAGTGCCGGATGAAGCTATGAAAAGCTACTATTTTCAGCTTTATCCCACTCCATTCTTATGTGAGAGTATGATTTCAGAAGCTTTACAGGTGAAGCTGTTTGCAAAAATGTTGTTTGGAAAAAAACAGCTTTAAATAATTCATGAAGCTGGTGGTGAAGCTATGCCAAACAGACCCATAGTGATACCTTTCAGGTATATAAAAAGCTCTCTTGGTAGGTACTTGGAGTAGTTTGGGATATCTTTTTATGGTAGAGGTGGATAATTTAAGAATTGTGCATTCCTAAATACTCTTTTTTTCATAATAATAGAGGCAAGTAACGTAGAAGCAAGTCAGGTCCACTGGCTACTGTTGTTAGTAGTAGTTATAGTTCACCAAATTGAACAGTACGAGGTTTTGCTTTTTATGTTTTTTCCTCTCTTCTACGATTCCAACAACAACGAGCATCCAATTAGTAAAATTAAGACTCCTTTGATAATGTCCAATTTACCGGTACTGTTGCATATATATAGTACTAATTTTGGCTGTGCAAGCGCTACGGGAAGTTCACTGCATAAATGCCCAAGCAGGCAGTGTTGTTTTTTTTAAGGGCCTGTTTAGTTCCCCAGCCATGCCAAAAGATTTGGCACCCAATATTTTGCACCAAAAGTTTTGGCACTGTGAATTTTTGATGAGGTGTTTAGATGCACCAAAAGTTTTGGCATTGTGTAGCACCATATGCACCAAAAGCTTGCGGCCCAAGGCAATTTTGCACAGTTTTGAGCCTCAATAGTCCCAAGTGCCAAAACTTTACAAGGCCATGTTTTTGCATTCTGTGACAATGATGTTTAGATCCATTTTGCAAAAAGATGGGCTAAAATACCAAAACTTTTGGCAAAATGGAGGAACTAAACATGCCCTTAGTTGTTGTATCCCTGGAACAGCAGAGGGACTAGTAGTCATCCATGGTCCATGTCGCTTTAGAGCAAGTATTATAAGGCTGACTCAGCCGGCTGAATTGAGACCATGTAGGAAAAATACATGATCTGGCAGAGAGAGAAATGGAGAGAGAGAACGGGCCGGCGCTCTACTCTCAGCCGGGCTGAATGCCACTGAATAGCCCGCATCCAGCCAGCAACGGGCGAAAAGCAGGCGTTTCCTTCCCCAGCTGCTGGGCAAAGCATTAAATACTCTCATATTTATAATATTTAATAGAGCTAATCTCTCAGTCAACTTGTTATATGCGCTGGCGGTATAACTTACTGCATGTGACATGTCATGAGCATCCAGCCAGCCGTCGGCTGGCTTATTAGCCATGCTCTTAGGAAAGCCTGCCTTTTCCCAATGGACCTACCTCTCCCTGGTCTGCTAGTACCAAGTTGCATCCCAAATTGCAGGTCGTCAAGGATTTGTACGAGTGTAGCACTATTGGTGAGCCCCATCTACTTTCTGGCTTGATATGTTCCATCTCATCAACCTTCGGTCTGTTATAAAAAAAAAGTCGGTTGCGTTGCCGCTTATATTGTTACAAACTATCCCTCCAGAGTTTATAAAGCGCATTAAGATTCAAACTTTACAATCTTTGACCAATAACATGGTTAGAACTATAACTAAATATAATATCCAATAATCATAAGTTTCAATTTCTCGGTTCCCGAATATAAGGTATGCATGTATTCTAAAATTCAAACTTTGTTATCTTTGACTAATAATTAGCCTCTTTATATCAAAAGTTTGCACTACAAAAGTAGTTACATTAGATTTGTATTTAGAAATACTTTCATATGATCAAACTTCTGTTCCTATAAATTATATATTGTAAGAAAAATTGTACTAGGTCTAAATATGCTCTTGAAGAGCGCACCAAGTCAAAGCACACCTTATATTTGGAGACAGAGGGAGTATAATCATAAACAGTATAATATTAAAATAAAATAATGGTCAAACTATAACTTATGAAAATGTGCTATGCTAAACCGTGTCTTATAAACTGGACTAGAGTGAGTATGTGCAATTTATTGGAAGTTCAACAGACATGCAACTCAACACAACACTGAAAACTACTCCCTCCTAAAAATAATATTCTCAGTTTTTTATGAGTCAACTAATCTTAAGTTTGACCAAATATATAAAAAAGTTGAACATTCTTTTTATAAACCTATTTAAAGATATCAACCTTAATTATATTTTTAAGGTCTAGTTAATAAACTTAAAAAGTTGACTTAATTCAAACCCAGGGTTATATATATTTTTTGGTAACTGAGAAAGTAAATTATGTTTTGCCCCCTCTAGATGCAGCTCCTGACAAGTGACAAAGCGCAAGATTACAATGATAGATATAGCTGCTGATACCATGGGAATAGCAATCCATGATGAACAGCAACACCTTGCCGGGGAAGTGGAGAGGAATAAGCAGTTATGCACCTACTGCCTATTTTTTTTGAATTACACAGTACAACGTAGACGCTCATAACACGCACGCACACTCACTCATATGAACACACGCACGCAAACCCTACCTCTGTGAGCACATCTGAAAGACTGAGCCGGCAGATCTCGAGATTCACGAAGTCACCACAGGCGCCTCGTCGCCTACCAAGCATAGCACCGTTAAATCCTGAAATAAATCTAGAAAAATACGAACACCCGTGCTAAGTCGAGGACTTAAACCTGAGTGGACAGATTCCACCGCAAAGAGCCTGAACAACTGATCTATTTGAATAGCTTGGATGGCTGTGGTCCGAGACAATGATCCTGATGAGTGTGCTAACATCTGAGGTCACGGATGGTCTGGCGCATGATGCAACCTGAGCGTGCATGCAGTTACAGGTGAGGTACTCCTTTTTCTTTGTTTTCTTTTTCGCCATACATGCACGCATCTCATCTCTGACGACATATAGACTACTGTCTCTCTTTTTTATTTCTGATGACAAGATGATGTCAAAGGCCCGTTTGGAACGTGGGATATGAAACTAGGAAGATTTTTAAAGGGAGCAAAGCAATTCAATTTCTTCAGGACTTGGATATTATTTCATCTATTCTTCTTGATGCACAACGCAAGCGCACGGTGAGTACCAGTTCGTTTTTCCCTAAAACACGGCGCTGTCTCCTTTTGTATTTTAAGTAGCGGAACATATTCATGTGTTGCAGCTCGACATACAATTTATTGTATTTTGTGTCGAGTTAGCTATTTTTGTTGGATTTAATTGGGCTTGATCCAATCATATTTAGCCCATAACAAATGCTAGGCAACACAAAAGATTAATTTTTATATTAGAAAATTGACTCGACTTAAATAAGTGAATAGTGTGTGCCGGTTGTAAGGTTGAGACCGGCACTACTACACTAAGCTTTGCAAGCCTCGGTTAATCAATCAGAAAAAACAAAAAAGAAAAAACCCGTTGCTGAGCCCACCAAACCCATCCACGGGCCTGGTGAGCCCATCCACGCGCCGCCGCCGCCGCAGCTGCTCACCGGTGCCTGCATCCTCGCCAGACCGTGCGCACCGCTAGGGTCCAACTTCCCGCCACCGGACCCAGCCTCCAGTTGTTGGGATCGGGCCGCCCGTCGCCGCATCCGCCGCATCTGCCTCAGCGGGTGGTGCCCGCCGCCGGAGGGCACGGCCCCCACCGCTGGAGCACACCTCTTCCCCTGCCGGAGCGCGCTGAGCAGCTGCAGGCCCTCGCCATCGAGAGAAATGAGGGAGAGAAGAGAGAGAAGTGAGGTGCACCATGGGGAGAGCTAGCAGAGGGAAGGGAAGAGAGTTGGGCCACACGCTGAGGGAGGAAGATGGCCCGGGTGTGACTGTATGCCGGTTGGGAGGAATAAGCTAGGGTTTCTCATGTTATATACTATGGAGACGTTACCGGGCCAAGATGGGCCACGCTGAGCAGAGTGGGCACGATTGATTTACAGAGGCCGGCCTCCGAAAATGGCCCCATTTTCGGAGGCGGACGTCTTAAAAGGCCCACCTTCGTAAATCGATTTTAGAAGGTGGTTATTTTTTGACCACCTCCGTAAATCGATTTTATGAGGAGGGCAGCCATGACTGCCTTCGTAAATAAAACGACCGCCTCTATTAATCGTCCGGCATTTTTCAAGGCGGTTGGATTTTGTGACCGCCTCGGTTAATGTTTGGGCACTGCCTCGCAAAATCATTTTTTAGTAGTGTGGTGGAAGGCCAGCCACATGCCTCTGTGCCTGCGAGCTGTGTCAAGTCATGACTCATGATGAACATAGGCTCGGCCGCGACATGTGTGCTGTGACCTAAGCAAAGGTTTTAGAGCTCCAAACTATAAGCGAGAATAATGAGAGTGATATTTTTGCGCACATGGTTTATGCCATCTCATCTCCATGGCTCTCATGTAGCTCAAGTCTTGCTTGTGGACTAGTCAACCTATTTTTTATCTCACATGAAGAACATTAGTCCATATATGTTGTCATTATTACCAAAACCTAAATGGGACATTCACTCTAGTAACCACATAGGAAGTATGCCATAGTTTCTTCCTTCTCTGCCTCCGACTAGCCCCACTAGATAACTCTGGTGCTCTTCTGAGTTGAATTTTGTGCATCCTTTTGACTATGCTTCTCTTCCTTGATGTCTTGAGCTTCTTGCTTTTCTTTTAGGGTTTTCAATTGTAAGGATATATGGCTGGCTAGAGAGGGGTGAATAGCCAGTCAAAATTTCTCCGTCAAAGCACAAAACTAGGCAAGTGTTTAGTATAATAAGAGACAATCATAATAGCCACTACTTGCCTAGTCTATTTCACCACAAAGCAAGCCTACTAAACAATTTTAGTAGCAAGGTTAACAGTACTACTAGAGCACTCAAACAAACTAGAGGATACCAAATACAACTAGTTGAGCTACACAAGCAAAGCTACTCTACTTAACTAGTGAGGCTACCACTAAAACTATACAAGCAACTACATCTACACAAGCTCAAGAATAGGAATGTAAATTGGAAGTGTAGATAGGCAAACCACATGGGGCAAGAGAGACACATTGATTTATCCCTGATGTTTGGTTGCTTGTGGGCAACCTACGTCCATGTTGAGGCGAGTCCTATGATTGTTGCTTAGCGAGCTAAGAAAGCTTCTCAAGCTTGACCGTCAATGCGGGTGCCGCAAGAAGCCAACCAATCAAGGAATTCCAACTAGCCTCTTGATTCCACTAGAGTTTCCCTTTGCGAATCTCCTATGGGGTGAGCACAAAACCCATCACAGTCACTTAATCGGAACCACCAAACAATCACCACATGATGCTTAACAATCCCAACTAGATCAAAGCCAGCTAGGTGGTGGCAGCCACCAAGAGTAACAAGAACACCGCTACTGAAAGCCCAAGTTTGGTTTTGGTAATTAATGACACCAAGTTGCTAATGTCATGTGTTAAGTGTTTTGAGTTATGCATAAGCAACACATGTGATGAAGGTGTATGTGGCAAGGAGTGGTAGCCATAAGATCACAAAGAGATGGTGCATGGACATGAAATGATGATCATGGTGGAGATGCACATAAAATGATGGACATGATGATCAAGTGAAGAAAAAGGATCTAAGAGCACAAGGCAAAGGTATAACCATAGGGTTTTCTTTTTGCCGGTCTAAGATGAGTAGAGAAGTGATTCACAGGGTTTAGGATACATAGCCGACTATCAAGAGGGGCAATCACGGTTAGCTCGGGAATCAAGTGCCACTAGATCAATGTCTTGAGCATATGCATTAGGATCTAGTTGAGAGCTAAAATAACGCCTTGAAAAATGACTGTGAAAATGCTAACACACATGCATATGGTGATATACACATGGTGGTGTTAGCACATTTGCGAAGGCAGTGGAGTTTGAGCGGTAGAGAGGGGTTTGGGTTCCTCTCTCCCTCCCGCCGAGCTTGCGAGGCAGGATTCGGTGCTTTTTGGGAAGTGAAACGCCTATTTTCTACTACGCCGAAAGTCGAAAAAGGAACGGAGGCGAACGGTGGTCACTGTGGTGACCGGACGCTGCACCGGACGCGGTCACGGTTTGACCGGACGCGTCCGGTCAGCTCTCGCAGCAGTCAGGCGCGCGGGTGCTAGGGTTTGCAACCGACGCGTCCGGTCCCTCACGGAACCAGAGCGTCCGGTCAGGCACCCATAGGGGCAGAGCTGGTCGTAGAGCCGACCGGACGCGCGGCGCGTCCGATCACGTGCGATCGGACGCGTCCGGTCGCCGTGGGTGCTTACTGGACTCCGACCGGACGCCAGGTGCAGCGTGTCCGGTCAAACGCTAGAGCGTGTCCGGTCACGGCAACGGTAACTTCTGACGCGCACTGTTCACGCTTGTCCTGTAGTGACCGGACGCGTCCGTTCACCCTGACCGGTGCGTCCGGTCAGCACGTTTTGAACTACGTCGTCCGGTAACGCTAGCTGCGTACCCCTTCATTATAAATAGATGTTGGCCGGGGTTTGAGGGTAACTCTTGCACATTTTAAGACCTAGAGACATCCTTTGAGCTAGAGAGCAACCCCTTCACTCATCTGTTTGCTTGGTTGCACATCTTGAGTGAGATTGAGTGAGATTCAAGTGCATTGCTTGAGAGTTGCATTCTAGAGGCACTTGATCTTCGAGTTGCTGCGGATTTCTTGTTACTCTTCCGTGTTTCCCGACACAGTAGACGGCTTGGAGCAGCGGAGGTGATTGAGCTCGCAATTGGAGATTGTTGGAGCCCTCACCGAGTGTTGTAAGGGGTTCTTGATCCTTCCCCGTGGGAGTTCGCAAATTGGATACTCTAGTGGAGCTCGTGGCTTGGAGGATCCCCATCTTGTGTGCGATTGTGCGGCGACCGCCGAGGGCTCGACTCTTGATAGTCGATTAGCTCGCGAACCGACAAGTGGGTGCATCGCCACAATGAGGAGTAGCTTGCCAGGAAGCAAGTGAACCTCGGTAAAAATCTTGTGTCATCTCTTTGCCGAGGATTTCTCTTATGGTTGATCATTTTGATTGATTCTTCGAGTGTATTACTTCTCTACATCGTTGGTATAAGAATCAAGTCACTTGCTCTTTACTTTCTTATACTATTCCTAGTGTAGTTTGCTTAGTGTAGCTTTTATCATAGGAGTAAGTAGCTTAGTGACTTAGTCTTGTTGGTGTGTATTAGAGATCATAGCCTTGCTTCACTAGAATTGTATAGGTGGCTTGCATAGTATAGTTGAGCTAGTGCTAGAATTAGCTTAGCCATCTTTCATACTAACATCGTTGTTTAGTGAAGCTTGTAGATTTTTAAATAGGCTATTCACCCCCCTCTAGCCATTTGGACCTTACAGCTACCACCATGCTTCTCTAGTGCCACAAGATGCAATCCAACTAAGCAATGCACTAGAACTCACTCAAATCCCACTCTACATCAGTCCTAAAGCATGCAAGTGAGTTAGTTGAATGACCCAAGCTCACCCCCTATTTATAGCCTCTAAGGAAAAATAGCCATTGGGAGCTCTTTACATAGGTTTTGCTTGGTCGCCAGAAAAGTCCAGTGATCACTGGAGAATGTTTTAAGAAGATCCAATAGTATAGATCAAATTCAATAAATTCGTTGTCGTCCACATCTCCGGTGCCTCAGGTGGAGCTACCACCGGAGAAATCCGGTGGCCTCCCTAGGCCTCAGTCTGCGCAGGTGACCATTGAAAGCACCAACGGTCGGAACACCCTTTATTCGATGCCTAGGTGGCACCCACCAGATAAATCCAATGATGCAAGCACCTCTCTGCAAAGAAACCTGAGAGCACTGGGTAACCACCAAAAATGTCTGGTGGCTCCCCACCAGAGAAAGCGCGCCAGCAGTTAAAAACCTTCATGTGCAATCGGTCCCTAACCCTATTCTCTAATGCTACTCAGAACCAACCACCGGATACATCTGGTGGTCATCTGACAACGGCGAACCAAGTTAGTGTACAATAATAGGGTTAGAGCCTAAACTCTGATGACCTCTCTGATAGTCCTATGTTTGGTGTTGGTAATTAGTGACAATGCCTAAGTATTAATCCTATGCCTAAGTTGTATGTAGCATATGAGGATTAGTACATTCCAAGGTTGGTGGCAAGATGGACATGGTGATCATGATGGCCACACTTGGATTTGGACGCAACCCTACGTGATCAAGGCAAAGGTATATGCTTAAGGGTTGTGTTTTAGTAACCAAGACACCTAGTGGGTGTGGTTACATTATAGGATAGATAGCCGTACCATAAAGAGGGGAATGACGCGGCTATTGAACTCCTAAGTGCCTCTAGGTGTGCATTTCATGATCATATGCATTTGGATAGAACTAATAACGCCTCGAAAAATGATTGTGAAAATGCTAACACACATGCACATGGTGATGATCACTTGGTGATGTTAGCACGTTTGCGACGGCTTTGGAGTTTGAGCGGTAGAGAGGGTTTGGGTTCCTCTCTCCCTCCCACCGAGCTTGCGAGGCGGAATTCAGGCGTTTTCGAGGAGTTGAAACGACTATTTTCTACTACGCCGGAAGTCGGAAATCAAACGGAAATCAAACAAAAGCGAACGGAGATCACAGAGGTGACCGGACGCTGGACCGGACGCGGCCACTGTTTGACCGGACGCATCCGGTCAGTGTCCAGTGTCTGCGAGTTTTTTAGTTGTTTGATCGGACGCGAGGCGCGTCCGGTCACAGGCGACCGGACGCGTCCGGTCGTCCAGGGAGCTTACTGGACTCCGACCGGACGCGGGCACTGTGGCGTCCGGTCAGTTCTTCAGCGCGTCCGGTCGATGTTTCGTTGTGCGTGGCTCACGGTTGACCGGTGCATCCGGTCAGTCACGGGACCGGCGCGTCCGGTCGTGACCAGCGCGTCCCCGAACCACGTGGTGAAAAGGGACACAACGGGGACTAGCGTGCCGGCAAGCACGTGAACCTCGGGATAAATCTTTGTGTCATCACTCTTATATTGTGATTGATTGATCCCGGTGTTCGGTTGTCTTGGTATTCATTCTTGATCATATTGGTTGGCTCAATTCTTCGCCCCTCGGTGAAACCCTTCTATCTCTCACTTGTATTACTTTTTAGTTACCTTTGCTAGCTAGTTAGCTTTGCTAGAGTAGCTCTTTTGTGTAGCTTGCTAGTAGTTGTTGTTGTTACCTTCTCGGTTTGACTTGTGCGGTTGAGTGCCAATTTACTAGAATTGTGAATTGGATAGGTGGCTTGCAAACACCCCGTAGGCTAAGCAAAACTCGCATCTCGCTATTTGTTGTATTGATAAACTTGTTTAGCTTGTCATTGTAGAAAATTTTAAAAGGCTATTCACCCCCCTCTAGCCATCAAGACCTTTCAAGTGGTATCGGAGCCGTGGTCACCGTTTGTAAGGCTTAACAACCTCGGTGTAAGATGGCTCAAGTTGTGTTCAACCATGTCGGGGGCAAGCCTCCATTCTTTGATGGTGTCTCATCTTTTGATCATTGGAAAAGAAAGATGAAGCAATATCTTGGCTCTATCAATGAGAAGGTTTGGGAGGTGACACATCATGATTATGCTATCATTGATCCCGACAACCTCACCAACAATGACCGCATCAACAACCAATGCAACACTATGGCTCTCAACACTCTCTACAATGGGATTGATGCAAAGGTCTTTGAGCAAATCAAGGATCTTGAGATGGCAAGTGAAGTGTGGACAAGATTAGAGGAAACATATGAGGGCACTTCAACGGTAAAGAGTGCCAAGCTCTATATGCTCAAGGATAAGTTTGCAAGCTTCAAGATGAAGGATGATGAGTCCATACCGGAGATGTTCTATAGGCTACAAGTTATTGTCAATGATCTCAAGAGCCTAGGAGAAGATGTCAAGGACAAGGACTTCTCACATAAGTTCTTGATGAACTTACCTAAGAAGTTTGCTATCTTGAGGAAGATGATCCAAAGAGAGGGTTTGGACAAGGTGACTCCAAACCAAGTGCTTGGAGATGTCATGACCGATGCTCAATATGATGATGATGAAGATGAAGATGAGAAGAAGGAGATCAAGGTCAAGCAAGAGAAGCCCATTGCATTCAAGGCTTCATCTTCTAAAGGCAAGAGCAAGGTGGAGAGTGATGATGATGATCCATTCGATGATGAGACCATGGCCCTCCTAGTGCACAAGATGGGGAGGTTCATGAAGAAGAAAGGATATGGGGCAAGGAAGAGAAGGGACTTCATGAAGGCAAAGGAGGTGCTTTGCTACAATTGCAATAGCCCCGATCATGTAGTGGCAAAGTGCCCCTATGAAGATAAAAGATATCATGATGGGGAGTTGAAGCTGAAGAAGAACAAGAAGGACAAGAAGGAGAAGAAAGAGAAGAAGAGCTTCACTATCAACAAGAAGAAGAAGGGTGGTGGCTATGTGGTCACTTGGGATAGTGATAACTCCGATAGTGATGATGATAGCTCTAGTGATGATGAGAGGACCACTTGGCGAGCCATTGCAAGCATCGCCCTCTCCAACAAGCCATCCATCTTCGACACTACATCGACATGCCTTATGGCCAAGCCTACCAAGGTAAAATATGATGATAGTGATGATGATTCTTGTGCTAGTGATGGTTGTAGGAGTGATGATGAGGAGGATGAGGACTACTCCAAGGATGATCTATTGGGCATAATAGATCAAATGAGCAAGGGCTACAAGAGGACAACCAAGAAGTGCAAAATCTTGGAGCAAGAGCTCATTGCCAAGAGCAATGAAAATGATGCCTTGATGGAAGAGCTTGTTGCTCTCAAAAAGAGTAAGGAGTGCAAAGGAATTGAACAAGAGCTTAAAGCTCTTAGGAAATCCTTTGATGAGCTAGAGGCCTCTCGTGAGTGTCTAAAGGAAGACCACGAGGACCTTGAAGTTGCTCACACTAGGCTTAAGGAAGCCCACTCCTCTCTACTTGAGCTCATCAAGGAGAAGGACCTCAAGTTGGAGAAGCTCATGAAGGAAGCTAAGGAGGAGCAAGTGATTGTCACTTGTGATATTGGACTAACATGTGATATTATTGATGATTCTTTATTTGTTGGTCCTACTAATGCTTCATGTAGCTCATCATCATCCACCACAACCAACTCTACCTCTACTACTAGCGATTCATCACTTGTGGTTGAGAATGAGACTCTCAAGAGAGAGGTGGATGATCTCACCTGCGCATTAGGCAATGCCTATGGTGGGGATGCCCGCTTGCTAAAATGCTTGGGTAGCCAAAGGTTCTCTCTTAACAAAGAGGGTTTGGGCTATACTCCCAAGAAGGGCAAGGCGGCCTTTGCTACTCCAAAGTCTCGCTTTGTGAAGAGCAATGGTCGTTATTGCAATAGATGCAAGCAAGTTGGGCATCTAGAGATTAATTGTAATAAAATGAACAAGAACAACAACAAGTTTCATGCTAAAATGGATTACATTCCTTTTGATTCTTGTTATGTGCTTACCAAGGGTGAGAAAGGTGTGCATGCTAGGTTTGTTGGTACACCAATTGTGGGTCCAAAGAAGAAGGCCATTTGGGTACCAAAGAGCTTAGTTACTAACCTCCAAGGACCCAAACAAGTATGGGTACCTAAGAAACATTAATTTATTTTGTAGGTAAATTACAAGGCCGGAGGAAGGCATTGGGTGCTTGATAGTAGGTGCTCTCAACATATGACCGGTGATTCAAGAATGTTCAACTCTCTCAAATCAAATGATAGTGGCATTGATAGTATCACATTTGGTGACAATAGCAAGGGTGATGTGAAGGCTCTTGGAAGAATTGCAATCTCAAATGATCATAGCATTTCCAATGTGCTCTTAGTTGAAAAGTTGAACTTCAATCTTCTCTCGGTTGCTCAATTGTGTGATCTTGGTTTCAAGTGCATATTTGGTGTTGATGATGTGGAGATAGTTAGTGTTGATGGCTCCAACTTGATCTTCAAGGGTTTTAGATATGAGAATCTATACTTGGTTGATTTCAATGCTAGTGACACTCAACTTTCAACATGCTTGCTCACCAAATCAAGTATGGGTTGGTTATGGCATAGAAGACTTGGTCATGTTGGCATGAAGCAATTAAACAAGTTAGTGAAGCATGACTTAGTTAGAGGCTTGAAGGATGTCACATTTGAGAAGGATAAGCTATGTAGTGCATGTCAAGCCGGAAAGCAAGTGGGCAACACTCATCCATTGAAGAGCATCATGAGTACCTCCAAGGCATTTGAGTTGTTGCACATGGATCTATTTGGGCCAACTACATACACAAGCATTGGTGGCAACAAGTATGGGTTTGTGATTGTGGATGATTTCACTAGATACACATGGGTATTCTTTCTTGGGGACAAGAGTGATGTATTTGACATATTCAAGAAGTTCATCAAGAGAGTGCAAAATGAATTTAAGACCACAATCAAGAAAGTGAGAAGCGACAATGGAAGTGAGTTTAGAAATATAAGAATTGATGAGCTATGTGATGAGCTTGGAATCAAACATCAATTCTCGGCCAAGTATACACCTCAATCAAATGGCCTAGTTGAGAGGAAAAATAGAACTTTGATTGATATGGCAAGATCAATGTTAAATGAGTATAATGTGAGTCATTCATTTTGGGCCGAAGCAATCAACACGGCTTGCTTTTATAGCAACCGCCTCTATTGCCACAAGTTTCTAGAGAAGACACCATATGAGATCTTAAATGGAAGAAAGCCCAACATTGCATACTTTCGGGTATTTGGTTGCAAATGCTACATCTTGAAGAAGGGTACTAGATTGAGCAAGTTTGAGAAGAAATGTGATGAAGGATTCTTACTTGGTTACTCCACTACTAGCAAAGCTTATAGAGTTTGGAATTTGGCTAGTGGTCAACTTGAAGAAGTGCATGATGTTGAGTTTGATGAAACCAATGGTTCTCAAGATGAAGAAAATAACTTGGATGATGTGAGAGGAACTCAATTGACCAATGTTATGAAAGAAATGGATATTGGTGATATTAGGCCAAAGCAAGTGATTGATGTGGATGACAACAAAGATCAAGTGCTCCAAAGTCCAATTACACAAGCTAGTGGTTCTCTAATGCAAAATCAAGCTAGTACATCATATCAAGTGCAACAAGATCAACAAGTGGCTAGTTCATCATCTCCAACTCATGATCAACATCAACATCCAAGCAATCAAGTCCAAGTACTTCAACCAACCAACATTGCTAGAGACCATCCATTGGATTCGATCATTGGTGACATACAAAGGGGAGTTCAAACTAGATCAAGATTGGCATCATTTTGTGCTCACTCTTCTTTTGTATCAATGGAAGAACCCAAGGACATTGATAAAGCATTGAGAGATCCGGATTGGGTAAATGCAATGTATGAAGAGCTCAACAACTTCAAGAGAAATGAAGTATGGGAACTAGTTGAGAGGCCTAAGGATCATAATGTCATTGGAACAAGATGGGTCTTTCGCAATAAGCAAGATCAAGATGGAATAGTAGTAAGAAACAAAGCAAGACTAGTGGCTCAAGGTTACACACAAATAGAGGGTCTTGACTTTGGTGAAACTTATGCCCCGGTTGCAAGATTGGAAGCAATTAGGATCTTACTTGCCTATGCTTGTGCTCACAATATCAAGCTATATCAAATGGATGTGAAGAGTGCATTTCTCAATGGGTACATTCAAGAAGAGGTGTATGTGGAGCAACCTCCCGGTTTTGAAGATGACAAGAAACCCAACCATGTATACAAGTTAAGGTAGGCTTTGTATGGATTGAAACAAGCACCTAGAGCATGGTATGAAAGATTGAGGAACTTCTTGCTATCCAAAGGATTTGTCATGGGCAAAGTGGATACTACTCTCTTCACCAAGAATATTGGGAAAGACTTGTTTGTATTGCAAATATATGTTGATGATATCATCTTCGGTTCAACCAATCAAGATTATTGTGATGAGTTTGGGAAAATGATGGCAAAAGAATTTGAAATGTCAATGATTGGTGAACTTAGTTTCTTTCTTGGACTTCAAATCAAACAAATGAAGGAAGGAACATTTGTGAGCCAAACCAAGTACATCAAAGATATGCTCAAGAAGTTTGGCATGGAAGATTCAAAGGGCATTACAACTCCAATGGGCACTAGTGGAAGCTTGGATAGTGACAAGAGTGGCAACATGGTGGATCAAAAGCTTTATAGATCAATGATTGGTAGCCTACTCTATGTGACGGCATCAAGGCCCGATGTGATGTTTAGTGTATGCATGTGTGCAAGATTTCAAGCCTCACCAAGAGAAAGTCATTTGAAGGCAACAAAGAGAATATTGAGGTACTTAAAGCATACACAAGATGTTGGATTGTGGTATCCCAAAGGTGCAAGCTTTGAGCTAGTTGGATATTCGGATTCCGACTATGCCGGTGATAAAGTGGAGAGAAAGAGCACTTCCGGGACTTGTCAATTGTTGGGAAGGTCACTTGTGTCATGGTCATCCAAGAAGCAAAATAGTATTGCACTATCTACCGCCGAAGCCGAATACATCGCCGCGGGTAGTTGTTGTGCTCAAATCTTGTGGATGAAGGCAACATTGAAGGATTTTGGAATCAACTTTAAGAATGTGCCATTGCTATGTGACAATGAAAGTGCCGTGAAGCTAACCAACAATCCGGTTCAACATCAAAGAACAAAGCATATTGATGTTCGTCATCATTTCATTCGAGATCATCAACAAAAGGGTGACATTGCTATTGAGAGTGTGGGCACCGAAGATCAATTAGCCGATCTATTCACCAAGCCACTTGATGAGAAGAGATTTCACAAGCTAAAGAATGAGTTGAACATAATTGACTTCTCCAACATGAGTTGATGCACCTCCATGATATGACATGCCTCTCCTTCGAGCCCCAAGGTACAATTGGTTGACATGTCATACATTCTATGCTAAGGACTTGTTTAGTGCATCTAGTCATAATTTACATGTTCTAGGCTCATTCATGAAAATCAAATGACTTTGAAGTTTATATGATGCCACTATTGTTTCCATGACTTGTATGATCTAGTGGTAGCATATAACTTGTTTAAGTAGCTTGTGATCCTAAGTGTTTGATCTAGATAACTTGTTTAAGTATTTGCTTCAACATGGTGCATGATAACCCTTCTAGTGAGGTGTGAAGAAGCTTGCCCTTGGATCAAACCGAAGCATTTTATTTATGCAAGCAATCTAGGTTGAATCACAAACTTGATCCTCACCCCATAAGTCAACATGATAATCTATCTAAAGTTAGTCCCTTGTGGTCATTGGTGCCAAAGGGGGAGAAAATATTGTTCACAAAGATAGAACTCAAAACTCAAAAGGGGAGAAGCACAAAGGGGGAGACAAATGTTGTTCACAAAAATAGATTCTAAAAGGTGAGAATTGATAAAAGAAGGGGATCAATTAAAATTTTTGAGCACACAAGTAGGGGGAGCAAGCTCTTAAACATGAATGTTGCATTTCCATGTGCACTTCATATGTATGATGCATAGTTATGCATTTCTTTTTCTCCGTTACATTGCTTGTGTGGTGAATTGCTAGTATAATTTGATTGATGAATTGAAGTACTAGCATTAATAGGAAGTAGTTAGATCTCTCTTGCTTCATGTTTTTCAAAGTGGTACTAGAGCCTTGCTTTTAATGTTGATCTCATGAGGTTTCTAGTTATGTTTGTGTTTTTCCAAGTGGTATCTAACTACACAAGGTGCTAAGATGGTGTTTATCGCTACTCCGATGGTATCACGCTTCAAAGGTCTATAATCTAAAACACTTAGCACCTATTGATAGTCAATGCTCCTAATCTTTCCTATCTAACATGTATGCTTCCAAAATCCAAACATATAGCATACATGTAGGGGGAGTCATTGCTATCAATTTGAATTCATGATCACTTGTCCATACTTCTTACACATGGTAATATACTTGGACAATGTGACATGGGTTCAATCAAAATTTTATCATAATATCTTTGTGAAAGGGTTGTCACCAATTACCAACAAGGGGGAGATTGATAGTCCTATGTTTGGTGTTGGTAATTAGTGACAATGCCTAAGTACTAATCCTATGCCTAAGTTGTATGTAGCATATGAGGATTAGTACATTCCAAGGTTGGTGGCAAGATGGACATGGTGATCATGATGGCCACACTTGGATTTGGACGCAACCCTACGTGATCAAGGCAAAGGTATATGCTTAAGGGTTGTGTTTTAGTAACCAAGACACCTAGTGGGTGTGGTTACATTATAGGATAGATAGCCGTACTATAAAGAGGGGAATGACGTGGCTATTGAACTCCTAAGTGCCTCTAGGTGTGCATTTCATGATCATATGCATTTGGATAGAACTAATAACGCCTCGAAAAATGATTGTGAAAATGCTAACACACATGCACATGGTGATGATCACTTGGTGATGTTAGCACGTTTGCGACGGCTTTGGAGTTTGAGCGGTAGAGAGGGTTTGGGTTCCTCTCTCCCTCCCGCCGAGCTTGCGAGGCGGAATTCAGGCGTTTTCGAGGAGTTGAAACGACTATTTTCTACTACGCCGGAAGTCGGAAATCAAACGGAAATCAAACAAAAGCGAACGGAGATCACAGAGGTGACCGGACGCTGGACCGGACGCGGCCACTGTTTGACCGGACGCATCCGGTCAGTGTCCAGTGTCTGCGAGTTTTTCAGTTGTTTGATCGGACGCGAGGCGCGTCCGGTCACAGGCGACCGGACGCGTCCGGTCGTCCAGGGAGCTTACTGGACTCCGACCGGACGCGGGCACTGTGGCGTCCGGTCAGTTCTTCAGCGCGTCCGGTCGATGTTTCGTTGTGCGCGGCTCACGGTTGACCGGTGCATCCGGTCAGTCACAGGACCGGCGCGTCCGGTCGTGACCAGCGCGTCCGGTCGTTGCGACCGGCGCGTCCGGTCGCCGTTTCGAAAAAGAGCCGTTGCGCGACCGGCGCGTCGGGTCAGTCGGACCAGCGCGTCCGGTCAGCGCGATTTCAGCTGGATCTCGTTCCTAACGGCTATATTCGAAGGGGTACGTCTATAAATACTCGTTGGCCGGCTCAAGGCTCTAACTCTTGGACATTTGACATACTTGTGAGCACTTTGAGCTAAGCAACTCCCCTCCCACTCATCTTTCTTGCTTCTTTGCATATTCGAAGTGAGATTGAGTGATCCAAGTGCATTTGCATTGTGAGATAGCATCTAGTTGGCACTTGGTGGTTGATTTGCTGCGGGATTCTTGTTTCTCTTGGTGGTTGCCGCCACCTAGACGGCTTGGAGCAGCTTGGAGGCGTTGGCAAGAGTTGGTGATTGTTCTTGGCCACCTCCGGTGTTTGTAAGGGGTTTGTGCCTACCTCGGCGAAGTGCCAAAGGCAACATTAGTGGATTGCTCGTGTCATTTGCAACCTTTTGCCATTTGGTAGGTTCTTGTGGCGCCTTTTGAGAGGCTCGGTGTGAGACCAATTAGCCACCGAACCACGTGGTGAAAAGGGACACAACGGGGACTAGCGTGCCGGCAAGCACGTGAACCTCGGGATAAATCTTTGTGTCATCACTCTTATATTGTGATTGATTGATCCCGGTGTTCGGTTGTCTTGGTATTCATTCTTGATCATATTGGTTGGCTCAATTCTTCGCCCCTCGGTGAAACCCTTCTATCTCTCACTTGTATTACTTTTTAGTTACCTTTGCTAGCTAGTTAGCTTTGCTAGAGTAGCTCTTTTGTGTAGCTTGCTAGTAGTTGTTGTTGTTACCTTCTCGGTTTGACTTGTGCGGTTGAGTGCCAATTTACTAGAATTGTGAATTGGATAGGTGGCTTGCAAACACCCCGTAGGCTAAGCAAAACTCGCATCTCGCTATTTGTTGTATTGATAAACTTGTTTAGCTTGTCATTGTAGAAAATTTTAAAAGGCTATTCACCCCCCCTCTAGCCATCAAGACCTTTCACTCTCCCAGAGGGACACCATATAAATCCGATGAGTGTAGAAACCTTGCACAACATCATTTGCTCAAATGCTTTTTAAATATACTAACTCCAAAAGTATTCCAACTTGAATTAATACCACCACTTAAGCATTGAGTTAGCTTCTTCAAAACATTTACAAAATAACTTTCACTTGCTTCTCACCACGTCGCTATGTCTAATGCACATGCATAATTAGATAACTCCTTGTGGCACTAGACAACAATAATCACATTAGAGTTCCCCTCTTAATAATACGACTATCTATCCTAAACATGACCATGCACTTTATCTCGGCCGGTAAAAGCAAAGCCCTATTGATATACCTTTGCCATCGGGCTTGCTCCTAGCTCCTGCTTCCTTCTCTTCTCTCTATGCGTGAGATATGGTCATGATCATCATTTCCACCATTTCCTAGCCTTGCTCAATTCCATCAAGTGGACCTAGGTAAATCATCCTTAGCATCATGGTTGGCTAGACAAGCACAAACACTAGAAAATATGTGAGATCAATATTATAAGCAAGTTTCTAGTTAATACTTGAAAGCAACAACTACAAGGTAAGCTCTAGATACCAAATTGAAAACTAGGGTCAATTAATCATTCACGTCCTATGTTGCGCGGATACTTCTGAGAGGTGCCGTATCCGTATCTGATACGTATCGGATACCGATACTCCTTGGATACACGTCGGATACGTATACCAGCCGCACTAAGAAAACTGGATACTTTATGGTTGGGATACTCGTATACGACACGGTTGTGTCAACTTAGATACTGCCAAAAACTAGACAACTGCCTATGTAGCCTAACTATCGTGAAAAGCAATTAGCTCTTCTATCCTCGTATTGTTACCTAGCTGCCATAATATGTGATTCCCTCAGGTCAGATGTAAGATTGAATCCCCTTCACCGATAGGAAATGGTAAAACTACCCAAAAGAGGTTGTTGAGGTTTGAGGAGAGATTAGGCGTCTAAATAACTTCTTTTATGCAAGTTTCTTGGTTTTTCATTTTTTTAATTTTTGAATCAAATAATGTGTTGCATAATTTGCTTTGAAACTGCTAAGTTTTAAGTTAAAACTTGCTAGATAATTACTTTTAGCTTGTAATTCATATATATAATAATTATTATATTAAAACATATTAGGCGTATCCCCGTGTCAGTGTTTTTCGAGAGATGGCGTATCCGCGTGTCCGATACGTATCGTATCCGATACTCGTATTCGTATCTCGACAACAAAGTTCACGTCTATGTCTAGAGATCATCACATACAAGTAAGATGCCACTTGTAAACTAAACTACAATGCAAATGCAAGCATTCATATGTATTGCACATCACAAATGCAACAAATAATGGTTCATGAGCTTGCTCCCCCTACTTGCGTGCTTCTTCAAATTTTTATCGCCTTCTATTCTCCAATGTTGCTCTTGTGTACATCATCTTCTAACTACAAAATTTGCGAATCTAGCAAAAAAAAACTATTTTTAATCCGAGAGAAGTCACAAATCAAGCGATTTTTGTGTGAGATACGCGTGCGTGTGGCCGTGGGGATCGAACTCACAACTAGGGGTGAAGCTATCGTGTGAGTAGGGGGTGCAAAGGCACCCCCCAAAATTTCAAAAATTAGCTACAGTCACCAAATTTTCACCATATATACACCCCCATGGCATCATTCTATGCACCCACAAGGCAAGTGCACCCCCTTGAATTTTCTCTAGCTTCGCCACTGCTCACAACCTAGGTCTCGCACATTCCTTTCTTACCACTCCACTTTAGAGTCACTTGTGACAAAGTGGTTGATACAGTACTTTTGTATTCGCTTTACAAAATATTGTAATGCATATTTGACACCCTAAACGAATTCAAATGAAATAAGTTTGAGCTAAAAAGTTTTAGATCTTTTCGAGTAACACAACTTTGGTGTATGTTGTTTCTCCATCTAAGGTCATCAAAAAAAATAAAAAATGTTACATCTATGCATTTAAAACAAAAATTTTCAGCCCTAAATTATTTCAAAAGAAAAGGTTATCAACTACAAAGTTACAGATCTCTTTGAGTACAACTCTGGTTTAGGCCATTTCTCCATCCAATGTCATTTGTAAAACTTTTTAAAATGCCTTTCAAATTATGAAAACTCAAAACAACTTTTTGAGCCTTAAATGGGTTCAGATGAAAATGTCATCAACTATAAATTACTCTTTGAGTGCTAGAACTTTGATATAAAGTTTGTTTTTATCCGATTTAATTTGAAAAGGTTATGAATTTTTCTGTGTCGCACCTATTTTAGCGGGCCAAATTGCCAACCGCCTCTAGAAACCTATTTCTAGAGATGTATGGAATTTAATTTCCAGGCGGCTAATTAAAAATCCCTCCATTTTTAGAGGCAGTTGGAAAGCCTAGCCAGCTCTAGAAGTGTCATTTTTAGTGACGATTTGGCTTTCTGTCCACCTCTAAAAATAGAGGACATTTCTTTAGGCGGCTGGGCTTTGCAGGCGCCTCTAAAAATTTAATTTTAGAGGTGGACGGCCGGCTCAGAAACCATTTTTAGAGGATGTTCTTGATTGAACCGTCTCTACACTAAAATGAAGTACCTGTAAAAATAGTTCTATGGTATGGTGTGTTAGACAAACATTAACGAGTTTGAATCTCAATGGGTTCCTAGTGTGTTTTATTAAAAAAAAGGAAAGAAAAGGTGCAAACATAGATGATCGCAGTCACACATCACACGCAAACATGCATGCACACCCTACATCTATAAGGACCTTCAAGAGACTAGACATGAAGTGTTGAGATAGGACCTTCCACAGACTAAACATGAAGTCATGAGACTGAAATAATAATAAAAAAATGAGTCGTTATCGATGGCCGTGTAATGTATCACTGAAACTATAAGCCTTGAACTCCAGATCGAGAAAAGCGAGCACTTAGGCTAAGTCGGCCCAACCAAATTAGCCGCGCCCGAAAGTAAACATGGCACGTGGTGTTCACAATCCTCTGCAAATGCCCACTGATTAAGCACTTTTTTTTTGTGACGAAAGAAGAATTATATTATATGATAGCTGGGTACATCAACACATTACAAGCACTCTGGATTATAAAATAGTACCCACGCTGTGAATAGCACAACTCAAAACCTAACCTGTTAAATGCTTTGCAGTATGGATGACCGCACAGGCAAACACTCGGCAAATGGCCTGAGAACAAATGCCCAACGAACAACGGCCAACATTCCTGTAGGCGGAATTGAGGAACTTCTTCTTTCTGATGTCTTCCTTCTTCTTCTTTCTGCCACCGAAAAGTGGGGAAGACTGATCTGAAAATTATTCTCCCCAGTCCTTCATCGTGGCCAGATCTAACCACAACAAAACGGAGAAAAGACCGGAGAAAATTATTCCATGACGGCGACATCATCTCCGCCTTGATGCCGTCGTCCGGAAACCAAAGTCTCCATGTCGTCATGTCGATGAAGATGCTGACGCCGATGTTGTCGCCCTCATCTTCAACGGAGCCGCCATGGAGAAGACGATTCCACCCTTCTCCTTCACCGTCGATAGAGATGAGGAGAAGAAGGAGATAAAACTCCAGTACCAAGTAATTTGGCATGGAGAGACGCTAACCCTAATGACTTGATCTACTGAGAAAAACTTATTAAAAACAATGGATCCCCACTCCCTTCAGCCCCCGGCGAGATGCCGGAGGAGAAGGGAGGGGGACCAGCGGTGGTGGACGATGGGGGCGGCTGCGGCGGTGGCGCTAGGGCTCTTCCCGTCTGGGTCGTACTGATTAAGCACTTTGTCATGGCGCTTTTGTTCGTTATATTACGTAGGACGCTGTAAACTGTTCGATCTCGCATGGGTTATTACGTGAGGACGTTAGGTGCGTGGAATCTGAGAGTTCGGCCATGCCGAGCCCGGCCCCCAGCGACGACGAACGACAAATGAGCGATCGCCAAGTTGAGCGCGCGATGGAAATGCCCGGCCCGGCCAGCCCGCCTCGTTGGTCGTTGTCGATCATCGTTGCCTCCAAAGAGTCTTTTCACGTACGCCCTTATCTGCAACCTCATCTGCCCTGCACCTCCAGTAGCAGTAGTAGCCGGCCCCGGCCCTAGCTCCCGTTGGAGAAAGCTGGAACCGGCCGGACCGATGGCTCGATCTAAGAGCAAGCTCAATGTATATGGCAAACCAGTCAATAAGAGTGGGCTTAGCATCAGTAGTCTACTACTATTCCATCATCAAATATATTTTTTATTGCTTATGGGTGGTTTATAGGCTTATGGATGACTTTTGTTATGGACTACTTTATTATTGCTTCCATGATGTTCCAGACAGTTTGTAAGGAATAATTTAGTCCCTATGGACTGCTTTTGGAGCACATTTTGGTTGCTCTAACAGCAGCGATGATCGAGGCCAGTCCAAGGCGCCACGAATGATTGGTTGCTGGTGGTGCGTGTGCATGCCTGCCTGCCCTGACGATGATCATGCATTCTCTCGATCGCTTGCTCGCTCGTTCACTCCTCTCATCACTCCTCACTCACCGGGTGATCGATCGAAGTGACGGATCAGCGATCCGACTGTGCCGAAAGCCACCAGGCCACAGTCCCCAGCGCGCTTTGGATTGTTGCCGATGTGTCGAGCTGTGGACTGTGGGTGTGGCATGCACACGCACCTACTAGTAGCTAGCTGCAAATCATTGGCCTTGTTTCATCCCGGGACCCGGGGGCTAGCCGCTAGGTGGATATGCATGATAGGTTCGCATGAATGCATGCACGCATGGACCTAAGAGGTTCCTTCGTTCTCACCGCCTTTTCCCGGTTGTCAAAAGAGGCTCTTGCTTTGCTTCTTAGGACGGCAGTCGTCGTCCTTGCAGACTTACGTGTCCAGCAGCAGCAGCAGTTGTAGTACGTGTGATGATTTCACTTCGTCCGTAGTGTGGTTCTTCCGTCCCCTAACCGATGAACCTCTCGTCTCGTGTGACGTCCATGTCATCCAACAGTGTAAACCGGGCCTAGAATGGAACCCATGCATGGCCATAGGGCTAGCTAGCTACTATGCAGAGCGCGAAAGCTATACGTTTCTCTGCCACTTCCAATCTATCTCTGCATGCGTCAGCGTCATAGATTTTTGGCCATGTTTACTTCGCATGCAAACTCAAAATATTTCCTTTTCCACCCATCACATCGAATCTTTGAACGCATGCATGGAGTATTAAATATAGGTAAAAAAATAACTAATTGCATAGTTTATCTGTAAATGTCGAGACGAATCTTTTGAGCCTAGTTAGTCCATGATTGGACAAATTTTGCCAAATAACCAAAAAAAAGTGCTACCGTAACTTTTCGCCCATTTTTTCCCAACTAAACACAGACAGCGTCGTCGTCGTGCATTGATCAGTCGTAGGAAAAGGGACGTATTCTAGCCAACTGGCACAGAGTTTGTTAGCAAATCTAGCATCATCTCCTGCCTTTTTCTCCCATGTTACGTATGTGTGCATATGGCACTGTCAGCAGGTAATGCTCGATCGTCACAAAGCATGCACGCACGCACCGATCCATCCATCAATCGACAAGCAGGCGTTCGGCAGAGTGCGTTCGAGTGGAGAGATGAGGATAGCGAACCGTAAACCCCAGCATGACAGCAACAACACCACCAGCAAGCAGCTTGCAGCTGGGTCCTGAACTTGCAGCAGGGATCTATCGATCGGTCCAGATGGAGGCCGGGGGGCGCTTGGCTTTCCCCAGCGCACATGCACACTTGCCCCTGAAGGCTGCAGCTGAACGAACGAAACTAAACGGAACGTGTGCAGGCAATGTTTGCAAATTGCAAGGTATAAACGATGGACTAGCTAGGATGCGACAGCACGATCGACCACCGGCAGCGGCAGCTAGCTGGAAGGTCCCTTCCGAGGACGCATCGATCGTCGGACGGCACCCGCACCGCTGGCGATCGAGGCCAGCCGGCCGGTCGCGGGCTCCCCGGCCGGCAACGCGCACGTTGGTGGAACAGCGACAGCACGGGCAGCCGGGCGAGCTCCTGCCGGCCGGTGAGGATGCTCGGAGGTGGGGGCTTTTAATTTGTGTGGGGAGGGATGGAATGATATATAATAGATGGGTCGGTCGATCGGTCGACCAGATCTGAGCTCGTCCCTGTTCCTGTAGTTGCCGAGCTTGGTTTGTTGGGTGTCGCCGCTGTTGCAGCATGATCCGCAACAGCCGCCCCAGGGTTAGGCTGGCTGGTTGGCTCGTCTCATGGCGATGGGAGCAGCTGGCCTGTGCTGTGCAGTGCAATGCACTGGTGTTTGAGTTGACAGGACAGAGAGCATGTCATGTAGTATTATTATGTACTAGGTATCCTCGGAGAGTCCACGAAATGCTACTGTAGGCCACTGGTAGCATAGCAGCTGTGTCGCTCAGGTAGTCAGGTGTGGCACTACTGGTACCTGCCTGTTGATCACTCACTGCACGGCCGCCTTTTTTTCTTCTGCTGTGGGCTGTGGTCCATGCTTTCCTTCACCTTCCTGTTGGACCACTGCAAGCGTGTTTTGTTTTTTGGCCCATGGGCTGAGCTCTTTTACTTTTCTCGGCCCTCATTTGTTGTCAGCCCATAACAGGAATTTGGATCTGGCCCATCAAAACCTATTTTGATTTCTCAAAATAAACTTTTCGACAATTCTGATAGAACGTCTTCTTACTATGGCTAATGCTTTGTGATTTTTGTCAATTAAAGGGCAAAAATATACTTTCACTTGTGAGCCAGTATGGAGGAGCTCTGGTGGGAGCTAGTTTTTTTAGCTCTTGGGGTGAAAACGCTCTGTGAGTGCGCTCCATGGGAATGTTCCCACTAAAATAGAGGATCCACGAAAATGGTCGGAAAAACAGTTTACCTAAATTTTTTTTCCCGTTTCTACCGATTTTTTCTGCATAATTTTCCGTTTCTGTTTTCCCCGAGTAAATGGTATTCCGTCGGTCTATACGGTATACGGTGCGGTATGGGATTTTCACGTACCATTTTTATCCCTAGGTTTGACGGAGCTCTTGGCGAAGAGGGAGCAGATAGGGACTGGCCCCTGTTAGGTAACCTAGAAAACGGCTTCAGAGAAGCTGCTGTAAAATCGGTACCAAACGCAGCATAGATCCCCACTTCCGAGCGATAAACGGGATTATCGGGTTTATCGAAATTTTATCGCCGATAAAATTTTCCCTTCCCTCGCACGCACTCTCCCGAACGCCTGCTGTGGGATGAGCATTACCCGCTTACAGTGCCATATGCAGGGCAAAATTAAAATAGGTACAAACATGTAAATTTTTTCAAATAATATACTTCTATCATTTGAAAAAGTTTGAAACGATGGACTTGCACAGTGCATCCATATATGTACAATATTATTGCAAAAGTTAAGATTTGAACTTAATAATCTACATAAAATTCATGCAAAAATAACAAAGATGAAGTGCATGTGCATAGAAGACGAATTACTGAAAATTTGTCGTTTTTGTATGAATTTTTCTAGATTAAGTTTGAAACTTAACTTTTGAAACAAAATATATACATGGATGTGCATCGTTTCAACTAAGATAACTAGATTATTCATGTAAGAAATTGTACGGCCTGTTGCAATGGACGAGTAAGTTTACTAGTTATATCTAAAATATTCAGCCGATGTTCATATTTTGTTCGGTCAACAAATATACACCGAACTATATAGATCGCGTACCTGCACATGCAAATGATTGCTCTGTTTTTCAGCACTACTTCAGCATTACTTTACAGTGAAGGAACAGTGTTTTTCTCTCACAGCAAATCAGCATCAGCATCAACAACAGCCAAATTTCAGCGAAACGAACAGGGTCTGGGAAGGTCACAGTTCTCAGTGGATGATTGTCCATCAACCTTTCCAGCGGTGAGTTCTTCGTCAGAGATGATAACTTCGAGCAATGTTTCGTCCCTTGATCGCTCTTGTGCTCCTGCAATTGCTCCTTTTACTTTATATAAGCATAGACAACACGTTCAAAAGAATGTTTCTTTTCTAAAAATAAATTGATCCGACGACGCGTGTTGTACAATGTGAATGTCACAGCCGAACCAGCATGCTATATATCCTCCGCTGGCAATTAATTAATCGGACTTGCTAGTGTCCGAATGTCCATTCCAAAGCGCATCCAGACATTGTCACACGCCCACTTGTTTTCGTGTGCCCCACCACGTGGACCCCACGCTTCGTTTCACACGCACATGCAAGTGGGGACCGCCCATGCCCGCTCCCACTTTCCGCATGCACACAGGGGCCGTTTACGCCCACGTGGGTCCTAGTCACCTGCCTCGCATTTGGATGTGCGTCGCGGATGTGTCTGCTGGCCTCAGCGCTCGCACGGTGACCCATGGTGGTTCCCCAGCAGCTGTAGCAAGCGGCTGCGAAAGGTGAGTACTATTGCAACATGTGAAACATTAGATCTATTTTTACGACATGCAGATGAAACACTTGCAAAGTACATTTAAAATAGTTGAAACACTTGCAAATATACATCTGAAACACTTGCAGAACACCTAAAAGCATGTATCCCATTGCAAACCTATGCAACATCCAGAATAAACATTTGCAACATATATATGAAACAATTGCAACACTTGAAACATACGCTACAGCTAGATCTACTTTTGCAATATCTAGATGAAACACTTGCAATAAACGTATGAAACACCTTAAACACTTAAAACATACGCTTGCAACATGCTTGTTATGCAACATCCAGATATACTTATGCAACATCCAGATAAGACATACCTGGCACACTTGAAACATACGCTTGCAACGTGCGAATATAGCCATTGCAACATACACAACATCACGTGAAAACATATGTATGAAACACTTTGAAACACGACATCATTGGCGGGCGTGACCAACCTGGTAGGGGACTGCCGTAGCCCCCTCCTCAATGGAGGCCGGGGACTCGGCTGCGACAGACATGGAGGTGGCGGAGAAGGTCTCGGCCCCAATGGCCATGGCGACACGCTCGGCATCGAGCTCTGGGACGACGCTGTAGCTAGCGCTAGGAGATGACGTTGGGCACCGCGAGCGTCTGCATGAGGCAGAGCATCATGGCATTGCGCATGTGCTGCAACTGCAGCCAGATGAGCGACGGGAGCAGCGCCTCCATGGCCTTGACGCCCGCGGTAGCCGCCTAGGCAGCGTCGGTGGATCCCTCTGGGGTCGCAAGCTGGCTTTCCTCGGCGGCGGTGTCGGAGGCGTCCTCCAACATGGCTGTGCCTGCGGGGGAGAGTTCGGAGTAGACTACGCCGGAATCCGCGGCGATGCGGGCTTGGCGGCCAGTGGAGGTCGCGTCTCTGGAGCCGAGTGAAGCCAGGCTCCGAACGTTTCTGAAGTGGATTTCTTTTACAAACTTTTGGCGTGGAGTTGTTGAGGGCAAGACTCATTGGGCCGTTCGGTCGTCGGGAGCGTCCGGACGCCCTAAGCAGAGTGAGTTTGTGACCCATATTAATATTGTGTGCAATAATGCAAGGGACGCCAAACTACCAACGTCTTTGCTGTCCATTTCATATATTGGCCAAGCTATAGCCCATAGCCCCATACTCGGAGACACCAATATATGCCTAATACCTATATATACAGTATAACCATGCATCCCGATCATGAACACCGAAGCGCCACACACACCTGCCTACATTTATTATCCAGCAAAGGTCATCGATCGATCGGTGTCGGTGATGCCTTCTTTTTCCTATCCTTGTGCTCTCTTCTCCTCGCTGTCCTCACAGCCTCCACTGTGCAGCTGATAATCGACGCTTATCGCCATCTTCCACCAGGACCATGTCCATTGCCGGTCATCGGCAACCGCCTGGCGATGAGCAAGCTCCCGCACCGCTCCCTGGCGCGCCTCGCCGAGCGCTACGGGCCGCTGATGACGGTCCGGCTCGGCACCAACCTTGTCATCGTCGCCTCCTCGCCGTCGACCGCTCGCGAGATCCTACAAACCCACTGCGCCAGCCTTTCCGGCCGCAGCGCACCACCCGACGCCTGGCGCGCGAGGGGCCACAGCGACTACTCCATCTTCGTCCTCCAGCCGTCGTGCGACGGCGACCACAAGTGGCGCACGCTGCGCAGGCTCGGCATGGCGCAGCTGCTGTCGCCGAGGCGGCTCGAAGAGCAGGAGCCGCTGCGGCGGGACGTGGTTCGCGGCCTCCTCCGCGACGTGTCCGAGCAGGCAGCGGCGTCTAGCCCTGGCGGTGCCCCGGTGAGCGTTGGGCGCGTCACCTTCGCTGCCATGGTGAGGCTGCTGGGGCGGGCCATATTCTCCGCCGAGCTCAACGCGGTGACCTCCCAGGAGATCCACGACTGCGTGCGGGAGGCCATAGTGCTGTTCACGGCGCCCAACGTTTCCGACTTCTTCCCGGCGGTCGCCGCAGCCGACGTCCAGGGCTTACGGCGACGGATGTCGACACTGATTGCAAGGTCCTATCAGGTGATGGACCGCCAGATCGAGCAGCGGCTGCAAGAGCGGGGAGTCGGCGGTGCTCGTGATCGTGCCAACGACCTGCTAGACGTGATGCTTGATATGTCTGAAAGTCAAGAGGTTGGCAGTGGGGTAACCGTCAACCGAGCTTTGATGAGAGCATTTTTCACGGTAAGCCGAAAAATACTCTCACTTACAGCAGTCTATACGTACCTGCGGTATAATTTTCTATTTGTTTGTTTATAGGACATAGAAGGATGCGCGCGACAACATATTAATTGTTCTATATATATGCATAAATATAGCACCTCAAGATTTTATTTATGAGTTGTTTTCAATGTTGATGATCATTCTGAAATGACAATAAGTTATTCCACAAAACTCTAATCTGATCTAGGAAACTATTAAAGCTACACTTGTTAGAGTGCACACTGATCTCACCCGTCACTATACCTACGAAATGGCATCACACCGTACCATGGAGCCCAACTCAACTTCGCATTGCACACACCCCATGTGATCTTCGGAAGACGTTATCCAAGTCTTTGTGTAGCTCTGTGATGTTCGGAAGACGTTATCCTAGACCCGGTGTGGCTGTCCAGAGATGTTCACCGGCTCTCCTAGACCTGCTCACATAAAATGGATATCAGGCCCTTAAACTTTCTAGATTCCTATCTAGGCCATAAAACTCTCAAAAGTATGACTTGGGTCGTCCTTACTTTTTGAGGAGATCGCTAGGTTTACTCTAGGTCCCATTACGGACCTAGGTCTTCACTTGGGGTGAAGCACTTAGAAAGGTTAAGGATGTATATCCTCACTTCGAGAATTTGTAGACCTAGGTGAGATTTAGAGAACATTCTAGACCACGGATGTGCTTTAACAATTCCTTTGAAGTAGAGTGTTTGGTTTCGGAGATGAGGCATTAGGACACTTGGTACAGATATAGGAATAAGATTCTTTTTCAAAGAAATCAGTCATTATTATTATTATTTTGGAATAGTTATGTATAGAGTAGGTTACATGTGTCAAATACGAGGCAACATGCCAGCTACATCTGAAAAAGAGTATTTTGAAACACGTTTTGCATTTTTTGCTAATCTATTTATTTTATTAATTAGCATATGATTTATATATATTCCAATTTAAACAATATTAGGACTTGTTTGGTGGCGCCAGTGACACAACCTCCAATACAATCGAGTGGGCCATGGTAGAACTGCTACAAAATCCAGAAATCATGAAAAAATCACAAGAAGAACTCAAATCAGTTCTTGGCCCAAGAACACAGGTTGAAGATTAAGATATTGGTAAACTTCCTTATCTTCAACCAGTTGTCAAAGAAACACTCCGGCTTCATTCAGTTGTACCACTAATGTTGTACAAGGCAGAGGCTACAGTAGAAGTACAAGGATATACTATTCCAAAAGGAAGTAATGTACTAGTGAATGTGTGGGCGATACATCACAATACTCGGACTTGGTCTGAACCAGAAAAATTCATCCCTGAGAGGTTTCTGCAGAAGGAGATCGATTTCTTTGGTAGGAACTTCGAATTTATCCCCTTCGGTTCAGGAAAGCACATTTGTCTTGGACTGCACCTTGCAAACAGAATGCTACATGTGATTCTTGGCTCACTACAACAACAACAACAACAACATAGCCTTTTGTCCCAAGCAAGTTGGGGTAGGCTAGAGATGAAACCCAAAAGAGACGAGAAACAGGGACACACATAAAGGGACATCAAGGGCACAAGAGAAAAAGAGGTCACGGTTCAGGCACGTTGATTGCCAATCTCCAAGCGCTTCTGTCTATAGCTAAATCCTTGGAGATATTCCACTCCTTAAGATCTCTCTTAACGGACTCGTCCCAAGTTAGTTTAGGTCGACCTCTACCGCTCTTTACATTATCGGCCCGCTTTAGAACTCCACTACGCACCAGCGCCTCAGAAGGCCTCCGTTGGACATGTCCAAACCATCTCAACCGATGTTGAATCAATTTCTCCTCAATTGGTGCCACCCCAACCCTATCCCGAATATCGTCGTTCCGGACTCTATCCCTCCTTGTGTGCCCACAACACCAACGCAACATACGCATCTCTGCTACACTCAATTGCTGGACATGTCGTCTTTTTGTAGGCCAACACTCAGCACCGTATAACATTGCCGGACGAATCGCCGTCCTATAGAACTTACCTTTCAGCTTCTGAGGCACCCTTTTGTCACAGAGGACGCCAGAAGCTTGACGCCATTTCAACCAGCCGGCTGAAATTCTATGCCTGACATCTTCATCAATGTCTCCGTCCTTTTGTAGCATCGACCCTAAATACCGAAAGGTATCCTTCTTGGCCATCACTTGCCCATCGAGGCTAACGTCTCCCTCCTCATGCCTAGTCGCGCTGAAATCGCACCTCATGTACTCGGTCTTAGTCGTACTAAGTCTGAACCCTTTCGACTCTAACGTGTGCCTCCATAGTTCTAACTTCCTATTAACCTCTGCCATACTGTCGTCAACTAGCACCACATCATCAGCAAAGAGCATACACCAAGGGATATCACCTTGTATGTCCCTTGTGACCTCATCCATCACCAAAGCAAATAAATAAGGGCTCAAAGTTGACCCCTGATGCAGTCCTATTTTAATTGGAAAGTCACTGGTGTCGCCATCACATGTTCGGACAAACGTCACCACATCCCTGTACATATCCTTGATAAGGGTAACGTACTTAGTTGGGACTTTGTGCTTTTCCAAGGCCCACCACATGACATTTCTCGGTACTTTGTCATATGCCTTCTCGAGGTCAAAAAAGACCATGTGCAAGTCCTTCTTCTGCTCCCTATATCTCTCCATCAATTGTCGTAATAAGAAAATCGCCTCCATGGTCGACCTACCAGGCATGAACCCAAACCGCTCCATCAATTTGATTTAACATTCACCGAAGATTTAAGGAGAAGTGGTGTAGATATGACCGAGAAATTTGGGTTAGTGTTGTCTATGGAAACCCCAATGTTTGCCAATGCAAAGAAAAAGTTACACTAGAAATAATTTATGACATTTATGTAACTTTCATTGCAGATCAAATTAAAGACATTCTAAGGAAGAAAGAAAAAAGGTTTAAGATTCATGAAAATCACCTAACACTACATACATTTTGGTGCAACCATTGCTTGCCTCAGAGGCCCTGTGTCATGACTATGACTCTATTCGATCTGAGGTCAACCTGGTTGCCCTTAATCCTTCTGACATTGACTCCATTTTTTTTGTTTCTTTGGCCATTTATGCATGATCCCTGACTACTCATTCAGATTTGTGTGGTTTGTGAAGTATCCCTATTTGTAGTTAAGCTACTCCTGGAACGTAGGTGCGTGTTTGCTCCTTGTTTTTCTTTGATTTTGTACTTGTTTCTTTGATTTTTTTTCATGTGTGGATCTGAATATAATTTGTCCAATATGAGGACTGCTTGTATTAAATTGTAGATTTTTTTTATTGTATGTGATTTGTGGTCTACCAGGTTCCATGAGCAAATTGTTTACTTTGTTTTAGGGATTATGGTTGATGGGTTATGTTGGGAGGCATGTAGGGTGGGAGAGAGAGTTCAACATGTTTTGAAGTGTTTTGTGCATCAATAGGATGTCAACACACAAAATTGTAGAAAAGTCATGCCTCTACTGTTTTGAGTCTTAGCATGTTGTGGTGGTATGGCCTAGATTTGTGGTGCATTTAGTTTAATTAGTGGCAGAATGTGTGGCCATGCAGTGAGTGATCCAAATCAAAACAGAACTTCTAGATAACGAGATCTTCTGCTAGAAACTAAGTACCAAAATGAGTCCATCAAGATTGAAACAATTACAAGGTCGGCGCCATAAGATAGAGCATGTTTTTAGAAAAAAATAAACTAGTTCCATGATTTTCGGAGTGAGATTAAACTAGATTTTAGGATTTTTAATTGAATTATTTTTTCATATAAAAGTATTTTGATAATTTTTTGAAAATTGTTTTACGAAATTTGAAAATTACTTCTAGTCCGTTTTATCTTCCTGAACTTTCGACTAGTCCAATAATATACTCCCAGGAAAAAAACAACATCAAAATCGTCATGCGTTTAAAAACAAATTGTTTTAAAAGTTAAGGGAGTCAAACATCAATTTTGTATAGGAGGGAGAAAACTAGACATTTGTGAAAGCCGAGGGGGTCAAAAAGGACTTTTTCCTAGATAATGATTAGAATAGGATGTCCATCCGCCCCGTCCGCCCGGACGCATCCGTTGACCCACTCCTGTCCGCTCGTTCAGAAGGCCTTATCCACCACGCTACCGACCTCTGCGTACGACTCCAACACGCTGCCCGCCCACTAGTCACCTTATCCAGCGCAGGGTCGCTCATCGCAGGCAGCGCACGCCGTGGGCAGCGCTGCTGCTCAAGGTGGCAACAGAGCCCCGATCCCCGACGGGGATTTCATCTATTAGGGGATGTTCACGGACTAAAACTGATCCCCACGGGGACATTTGCGGACTAAAACTCATCCCCGTCGGGGGAAGCGGGGACTGGAACGTTCCACCGCTCCCCATCCCCGTCACTCGTCGGTGACCCGACTAGCAGGCCAAAAGAAGCCCAGTTCGCCCAGTTCTTGATGTTAGCAGCCCAACCCAAGTTAAATAGAAGGTATAAATACCTAGTAACCCTAGCACCTCACGCCCTCAGCCCCTTCCCCATCCTTTTCCACGACTCCCGACGGCTAGCCTCCTGACTCGCAGTCACGCTCGCGGAGTCGGAGTGTCGGACGGAGCAGGAGCCGCACTCGCGGAGTCGTCGTCGGTGCTCATTCTCACTCCCGCCGCCCCACCCTTCCACTCCCAAAGATAGCAAAGAGTAAGCTGATGCGGAGATCTAGAGAGGTCAGAGCAATGGCGTTCGGATCCTTCATTGCTAGCCGGCGCCCGTGACCTATCCCACAACCTCAAGGGACGCCGAAGACGATGGGTTGGAGCAGCCGCCGCCGCCACGTTGGAGCAGTTGCCACCGCCGGGGAGCACCTGTCCCACCTTCGGCTAAGAAGAAGAAAGCTCCGTATCTCGAGGAACAATCGGGGACGGGGACGGGGAAAATCTAGCCCCGACGCGGGGGTCGGGGACGGGGAGCGGGGAAATTTTGTTGTCTCGGGGAGCAGACCGTTCTGCCAGTCCCCGGCGGGGATAGCCCTGTTGCCATCTTGAGCTGCCGCCTCCACCGCAGGGGTGCCTCGCCGCGGTCTCCGCAGGCAACGCATGCGCTCGCCACAGGCAGCGTTGGCGCCTCCACCATAGGGGCGCCTCGCCACGGGGGACCGCACTCGCCTGCCCTATCATTGGAGCCGCTCGTCGGGGCCGCGCAGCTGCCTACCCACTGCTATACCCCCTCGCCACTTCGTGGCATCGAGCTCTGCGCTAGCGTCGAGCTCCGCGTCGATGATCCTCCATTTTGTCCAAGCAGCAATTAGATGTTGTGCTTGAAAGCACATGTTGCAAGTATTTATTTCAAGTGTTTCAGTTGTTTCAGAGATATTTTGAAAGTGATTCATATGGATGTTGCAAAAGTAGATCGAGATGTTGCATATGTTGCAATAGTTGTACACGTATATTATAAGCTTCTGTTTTCAATGTTTCATCTGTCTTTTCAGATGTAGGTTGCAAGTGTGTTTTATCCGAATGTTGCATATGCTTCACATATATGTTGCAAGTGTTTTATCCGGATGTTGCATATGGTTGGCAATGGTTTTCAAGTGTTTTTCATGTGTTTTTGCAATTTCAGATGCATGTTTCAAGTATTTCATCTGTCTTCAGATATATGTTACAAGTGTTGCATCTGGATGTTTCAGACTAGATCGGGTGTTGCACATATTGTAATGTGACCCACCTAACACAGCCTGCTGCTACTGCTGTGCGCCACCGTGGGTTACCGTACGGGCGCCTGAGGCCGGCAGATGCCTCTGCAGTGCGCATCCGTAGGCGGGGTGAGGCGGGTGCGGCGGGCGCGCTCTTATTTTGTAACGGTGCTGCACTACGAAAGCACTTTTGTTATGGGGACAGGACGGGGTGCGCTTTTGTTATGTGGGGACAAGACGGCCCGCGGTCAATGTGCTCGAATGGAAGCAGTGTCGACCTGCAGGCGCTAGCCCTTCCGCATTTTTCCTTCAGATTTTTCACTGCAAGTCTGCACGGCCACCTTTTTCTTCAGTTGGCCCATGCTTTCGTAGTTTCGTTTCTGTTGGGCCAATGCACGCAGCACGCCTGGTTCGTTTGTTGGCCCTTGGACGTTCTACTCTCTTTTTTTTTCCATTCTTCAGTTGTTCTTAGCCCATCACTAGCTTTTGGACTTTAGCCCATTTGGATTTCTGAACCTTTCCTTTCACGTAGCTCTGTGCCTCTGTTCGGGAAGATACTGGCTGAAAGTGAGTTGTCGATCACCATTTGAGAGTAGAAACTCTCGCTAAATCGCTGCCGTCGACGCCATCTTCTCTTCGTGTGGCACGCTGCTGACATACATCGAGGCACGGGCACCGGAGAATGGAGATCAACTTCGTCTACTATCTCTCGAAGCAACAAGTTCTGGGCCGGCACCGGCCGGTTGCCGCCACCGGGATGAGCGCGGCCGAAGTGACACGCCCACGGGCTACCTCGGCATCCATCCGAGACGGCTCAGTGTCACGGTTCCGGAAGGAATCGTCATGATAACTAGAATCGGAATTGAGAATGGGAAGAGCAAGAACGGGGATTGGGAACATACGAAGGTTGTTTCCGTATTCAGGAGTTCAGGTTCTGTTTGTTACAGACGCCAACGCGCCTCGGGCGTTTTATACCCAGCTGAACCGACTCGGCAACCGCCGTTAGCTAACCCCACTCTGACAGACGCCGTTTCTTCAGTTGTCGATTCTGTTGCCGGACGCCCAATAGTACTCTTCTTCACCTTGCGCTTATCAACCCTGACGCTCAGGTGAGGCGTCGCCGCCGCGGCGCCGCCAGGGATGTCATTATGGTCAGAGGGGTGGTGAGGAACCGGGATGATGGATTTGATTTGTTCCTCTTATTCTTTCCTTTAGGGTTTTTTTTATTTGTACGGACGTGGGCTGCATGAGCAGAAGCGGGCGGCCATCTAAACCAATCGGACGGCCACAGAAGTGTGTGACGGATTAGGAGAGCAAATCTGATGCATATATATATACTCCTATATATACAAATATAGGTTAACCGTGCGCCGTCTTATTTGCTTCCATCCAATACCAATAACTTACTACACGTCTGGACCAAGGTCTGGACGGCGGCAGCATGGAACAGGAGGAGGCGGCGGCGAGGCCAAGCAAGAAGGCGCGCGGGACGGTCGCTTCTGGCCTGACGGCGTTCGGGCTCCGCCTGGCGAAGCACCTCGCTGACGCTGCTGAGGGCGCCGACGGCGTTGGCCGCCAAAACGTGGTCTTCTCGCCGCTGTCCATCTATGCCGCGCTAGCCCTGCTGTCGGCCGGGGCATGTGGTACTACCCTGGACGAGCTGCTAACGGTGCTCGGCGCGGCGTCCCGCGACGAGATCGCCGAGTTCGTCAGTGCCGTGGTGGGGCGCGCCCTCGCCGACTGCTCCGAGTCCGGTGCGCCGCTTGTCGCGTTCGCGTTCGCGTGCGCGCTCTGGCACGAGAAGACGATGGCTCTAAAGCCGGCTTACAGGACAGCCGCCGTTGAATCCTACAAGGCCGAGACGCACGCCGCTGATTTCGTGAACAAGGTCAGTTTCCTTGATTTACCTATATATATCAATGTAAACACAAAACAACAACGAGAATTGGATCTGAAGATTGCTTCAGCTAGTGCATGCGTCCGTGCTATATACGCTAATCGATCTGTGAATGAATGATACGATGCATGCAGCCAGAGGAGGAAAGAGAGAAAATCAACAGATGGGTTTCGAAAGCCACGAAAGATCTCATCACCTCAATCCTTTCTGAAGGTTCCGTACGCTCTGATACTGCCCTAGTGCTCGCCAACGCCATCTACTTCAAGGGCAGCTGGTCCATGCCCTTCGACAAGGAGGACACCGAGACCAGGCACTTCCAAAGGCTCGACGGCAGCCACGTGCGCACGCCATTCATGCGCGGCCGAGGGGATCAGGCGGTGGCGGAGTACGACGGGTTCAAGGTGCTCAAGCTAGCCTACCATCCATACCGTCTACCCCACTGGCAAGACAAATATGGGCGCGGTCGTAACCGTAATGCTAAGCAGCAAGACGGGCAGGGCTCTGACGAGCGGTCCCGGTTCTCGATGTGCGTCTTCCTCCCGGACGCCCACGACGGCCTGCCGAGCCTCATGGACAAGATGGCTTCCTGCCCCAGCTTCCTGTGGGACCACATGCCGAGTGAACGCGTCATGGTTGGCGAGTTGCGGTTGCCGAAGTTCAAGCTCTCCTTCTCCAGCAGCATCAATGGCGTTCTCAAGGCCATGGGGATCATGGCCGCCTTTGAGGAAGGCACTGCCGACCTGTCTGACATGCTGGAGGGCGGGGCTGAACTGGTGTTGGAGCATGTTTTCCACAAGGCGGTCATCGGGGTGAACGAGGAAGGGACAGAAGCAGCGGCCTCTACTGCTTGCGTGGTCACCCTAGAGTGCTGTTGTTACCCCGTGGATTTTGTGGCCGACCATCCGTTTGCGTTCTTTGTGGTGGAGGAGGTGTCTGGTGTCGTCGTCTTCATGGGACACGTTCTCGACCCGACGAAATCAGAGCATGAGGAATAAAATCTCAGTGTGTTTTTTGTCATACCTAAGTGATAATCTTAAGATCCAGCTTTAATAAGGGCATGTTTGGTCCGCCCTGTTAAACTTTAACAGGTGTTGATCATGGAGTTGACCATAGGGTGTCCGGATAATAGAGTAATTAGGCTTAATAGATTCGTCTCGTAAATTAATCTCAATTTGTGCAATTAGTTTCGTAATTAGTCTATGTTTAACACTCTATACATGTGTTCAAACATTCGATACGATAGGTATTAAAAAAAACAAGGGAACCACACACCCATGTGGTTCATGGTTCCTGACGGTGAGAAAACCAGCAGGTCCGAAACAAAAACAAGTCTTTTAAGTTCATTGTTCGGTTTTATCTTTAGTTTTTTGCATAATTCAGTTGCTTTAGAGCATGTTTGGTTCCACTTGTTTTTTTAACACCTATCACGTCGAATGTTTAGATACATGTATGGAGTGTTAAACATAGACTAATTACAAAACTAATTGTACAGATTGAGATTAATTTGCGAGACAAATCTATTAAGCCTAATTAGCCTATTATTAGTATCCGAACACCCTATAGTCAACCCCCATGGTCAACATCTGTTAAATTTTAACAGAGCGAACCAAACAGGCCCTTAGTTCTTTGTGTCGTCTTTAATAATCTGGTTCTTGTTTAATAATCTGATTCTTGTTGACTATGATCTCGGTAGTTACAACCAATAAAAAGTAATTTATGAAGATTCAAATAGAGCATGTCCCAAAGGTTGAGCCAGTTTTTTTTGTGTTTAACTAGTACTTGATACTTGCCCATACTTTTATTTGAGAAAAAAAAGGATATTTTCCACTGGACCAAACTTAGAATAATACAAATACAACAGTAACCAAGAACAAAGAAAAAAAAACCAGTGAACACAAGAAGTTTTACCGCTATTGTTCTTGCTGCCCGTAGTTCAGAAAGAAAAGCTAGGGGTTTGTAGACATAGTTGATTGTGTTGCATGTAGGCGTTCATTAAATTTTCTTGTGCATTATTTTATAGGAAAAAGTCCATATTACTCCCTCCAAGTTTGGATTATATCCAAATAACCCCCAAACTAACATTTGATTCAATTTACTCCATCCGACTATTTAAGTTGGTCCAACTAACACCTTCAAGAGATTTTTCTTTTTTGTTCTCTATGTACAAATTATATTTTAGTTTGTGAGGTGATAGAGGACATTGTATTTTGTGTTAGAAAAATGCACTATGAATTTTTCATCATTATGTTTTATACGTTATTGTATCTCTAGTGCTAATTTATTATTAAATTTCCTAAGCTATCAAAATTGTGGCAAAAAGTTAAGATATATTTTTTCTAACATAACTTATGATGTTCTCTATCATATCACAAAAGTTGATATTAAGACTCAACTAATACGTGGAAAAACAAAAATAACAAATCATGTTAAGGGGTAAACTAGACCAACTGAAATAGTTGGAGGGAGTAAATTGAACCAAATGTAAGTTTAGAGGATAATCTAGACATATGTCAAACTTGAGGGGAGTAATTTGGACTTTTTCCTTATTTATATAACATGTAAAGCCAAGTCATTATGTATATAAAATGGTTTATGTGGATTTTTTGTGGTTTTCTCATGTTAATGCATACAGTCCTCAAGCATGTAATAAAAGTTCTAGAATGGTAAGGCTGTGTTTAGATGCAAAAAATTTTGTAAAATGCTCCTGTAGCACTTTTCGTTGTTATTTGGTAATTAGTGTCTAATCATGGACTAATTAGGCTTAAAAGATTCGTCTCGTGAATTTCGTCTAAACTGTATAATTTGTTTTATTTTTTTATCTATATTTAATGTTTCATGCATGTGTCCAAACATTCGATGTGATAGGGAATCTTGAAAAATTTTGCAAAATTTTTTGCATCTAAACTGGGCCTAAGTCAATAAGTCAACAAACGTTGCATCCAGGTTTCCTACGCACCATCTATTTTTTGGTAAATTTCTTGCAATTTTTGGATGAGCTTTGAAAACATCTGTTAAACCGCCAGTGGCACATCCACGCCATGTCGGACCAAACAAGGGAGGAATTAATCGAGGAGAAAAACAACTGTTTTGCAAAATTATAGGTAGCTAAATGTCTGTTTTAGATAATGGAAGAATGTTCGGCTTCATTCCTACAAGGGAGGAATCAGACCAAATTGATTATAAAATTTAATAGTTTCATGAGTCAAAAAGAAACTTATAATTTCATCTAAAGACATAAGATCACTCATGGTCGGTAAAGAAGGTCACTGCCGCCGGCTCAGACGTTGTCTGGTTTTGCAATTCGGGGACAATACTTAGATTATGAGCATGACGACGTCCAGGAGGTAAATTGGATTTTTTTTTTCTCTCTTTCGTCAATGGAAATATGGAGTTTTTTTTTTCAAAAACGCGCATTGGCACGTGTTGCACTAAGTGGAAGTGAGAAAGTTTACACGCTCCGAGAGCGAACACGGCGAGGCACCGTTCCGCATCACAGAGTAACACACAACATGAATCACCGCAAGCGGTGGGGTACGAGAGTTATACTAACTAAAAGCTAATTTTACGACAGTAGGAGCGCCGTCGTAGCTAGCTGGAGCTATGAGCAGCGCCAGGCCTCCTCGAAGACCTCTCGCATGACGAGGGGAACATCAGCTCACGCATCGCCTCGCGAGTGGGGGAATCGACCGGTTCCTTAAACGTGTCGTGGAAGAGCGCGGCAATTCGGTCGTCGGGGGCATCAATTGGTACGTCATCGGGCCTATGTTCCCACTTCTTCACCAACACCCGTTTAGCTTGCTTCTCCGGATTGGGGTCGCGGAAAGGAGCTTTAGCCGCGAGCCTCACGCTGCGACGAGGAACCAAACAAGCGGGCTCCTGGCGCGCGGCTCGCGGAGGTGTGTGAAGGAGACTTTCCTGTAGCGGTAGCCGAAGGGAGTTGATGAAGAGGGCCCCGACGTCGATGTCGTGAGAGGCCGCAACCGCGTCGTCAACGGAGGTGGGGTCCTGGACGCTGTCCTGCACAATAAATCCGTCCGCGTCCGGTTGGCGTTCCCGTCTCGGCGTAGAGGTCGGTTGCCAAGCGTCATCCACCCGAGGCGCCTCGGAGTGAGCGCTGCCCATCTGAGGCGGCGAGCTGGTGCTCGCCAGTGGTGCCTGAACCTCAAGGGAGGCAGGCGGCGACAACACCGGAGTACCTGTTGACGGAGTCACGACAAGGGAGGCGGCAAGCTCGTCAAGCATCGGGTCTACCCAGGTGGGAGGCCCAATGCTCATGCATAGTGAAATCAAGAGCGGGTCCGTCCCAGGGGCGCAGTGTGCGACAGAGCAGGTGGCGGCGATGTCGGTGTAGACAGGAGTCGCGGCGATGGTGATCTCCCTCGGTGGCTTGCGCCGGCGCCGGCGACGTCGACGACGGGAGGCGTAGGGGACCCCCACGGTACCCTGCGTGGATCTGCCCGAGCCACCGTGCAATGGTAGCGGGGTAGGCAGTGTGCCGCCGCCCGCCACCACCGACGGCGAGGTTGCCGGGCAAAGAATTTGACCGATGAGGACAGAGGCTACCTGCTGGGAAGGCGCGCCAAGAGCATCCTGGGCACCGCTGCCGTTGTCGTAGCCACGCGGGTGCGCACGTGCCCGCTCGCTATCTGAACAGATGCGATGGGGCAGACGACCATGCTTGCAGTTTCGCGCCCGGTGCTTCGTGCTGAGGCAGAGGAGGCAGCGGGTCGGGAAGGTGCATCGGGCGGCGATGTGGTCACCAGCAAGACAGTTGAAGCAGAGACCGACCAACGAAGGTGGCACTGGCCGCTGGCGATGAGGGTGAGGCGGTGCATGGCGGCGCCCATGCCTACGGCTTTGAACGAGCGTGAAGCCGTCAGCGTCAACAGGCGCAGCCGTTTGAGGAACGTGTTGGCGAGGAAGCCCATCTGGAGGATGGGCACGCGGCGACGGAGGAGGCCCCCTAGCGTTCGACATGAACCCAGGGCGTGGGTCACGACAACGACGATGGCGGCCGTCAGCTGGCGACGCCCGACGGCGCTGGCCGAGTCGCTGGTGCACGGGTACACGCACGACCGGCTGTGGGCCGAGCCGCTGGTGCGCGGGCACCCTAGCGGCCGGGCATGGAGGCGCCATTGGAGGACCGTTGGCGTCTCTGGTCCTGGCACGACAGCAGCGGCGCCACCTCTTCTTGGTGATGAGGACCGGACGTGAGGAAGAGCAGTCCCCCTCACACGACACTGCAGGCATAGGCGAGACGGCCCGGCGAGCGGCTTCTAGGCATGGCGACTGGGCAGCGGAGGATACACAGTCAGACCCGGAGTCGCCGGAGTCCTCCATCCAACGCAGAGCCTTGGGTCTGCCCGCAGACTGCTTGGTTGGGTAGAAGGGTGCGGCGAGAGGAGACAGGGGGGAGGTCCTGCCCGTGGAGACCGTCCGCATCCAGGGAGCGCCCTTTTTGACTCCGGCTTCCGCGCAGAGGGAGGCCGCGGAGCCAAACATCTGCAGCGCCGGCGACGGGGAGGGAATCGACACAGCCATTGTCGGAGCCACAATGTCGTCATCGTCTTCATTCTCATCATTGTCCGAGATGTCCTCGACAATAACCAGCGACTCGTCCTCCATCGTCGGGCGGTGGGTTGAGGAGGACGCCGGGGAGGAAGCCCGCGGAGAACCGGCACCGGTACCCACGGTGGTTGGCCCAGCAGCCGCGCTAGCGGAGCCCAACATTGGCAGCGGTGGCGGCGACGGCATGGAGGACCATCCCGCACCGTACCCGACGACGGCAGAGGCCGTGACCGCGGGGCCCGGCCAAGTCGGCGGTGAAGGTGGCGGGGGCAAACGCGGAAGAGCGGCGGCGGCGGATCCGGTGGGGCAGGCGGCGGATGCCGTGGCGGCAAAGTCCACCGACCGGGGCGGCGCGGACTCATGCTGCTCCTCCGATTTGGTCGCGGCCTCCTCGCCGATGGAGGCGTCGCCTGCGCGCAGCAGGGTCTGGCGGCCGGATCCTCCCGGACTGGAGGAAGGGGGCGCTGGTGGTGGAGTGCCGGCCGACGGCAGTGGCGACGGAAGGCCGGATCTAGATCCACCGGGTGCGGGTCTGAGGGCTGAGGGAGCAGCTGGGGGCGAGCTCTTTGTGGCCGGGGAGGGAGAAGGGAGGTGGAGGGAGGGGGGGTGGGCGGGGGCCGCCGGCACCAGCGAGGCGGCCGGCGGCGGCGGCGGTGGGGGTTCGGGGGCGGCCGCCAGGGAGCGCCTATCGCCTGGTTCGACCTCCTTTCAGTTGATTCGATTTTCGCTTCCTTTACAAGCGAAATATGGAGTTCCAGCGAGTGAGACTGACTGACTACTGAGAGCGATGATTGTCCAGGCCTATATAAGTCTACAGTAACGTCTGCTTTAGTTTCCTTTGTTTGGGCTAGAGCCCGAACCATTATATGGGCCGGCTATCTTTTCTCCAGAGACTGTCGTACCCATTGCTTTGGGCCAGTCCGTCCAGGATGCGTGAACCGCGCGCATCCACATGGGTGTCACTATTCCCCTCAACACGCATCCACATGGGTGTCACTATTCCCCTCAAAAAAAAACATGGGTGTTGCTATGCACTGTGAGTCTGACGAACAGGGCAGCGTCCCAGATTCCGAAACAAAAATCCAACCAGAGTGTCTGCTACTGCTAGCCATGCCATTGCGAACGAGCAGAACATACAATGTGATGTCCCACCCAGGGTTTTTTTTACCGACCGGTTTCCGGTAACCGCCGGGGTCCGGTAGCGGTAAACCGGCCCGGTTTACCGGTAACCGGCCTGTAACCGGCCGAATTCAAATTCAAATTCAAACGCTCCTTCAGTTCGGTTCGGGTCCGGTTTACCGGCCGGTTTGGAGCGGCAACCGGCCGGTTTGACCGGTTTACCGCTCGGTTTGAGTTTGGAATTTTCTTTTTTCTTTCTTTTCAAACTTCTATACGTATAAATAAATACTAAATGAACTCGAATTTGAAAAATTTTTACACCATTGGCTTCTATAAATCATGAACTATTTTAGGAATTTTTTCAGCATTTTTTGTTTTTTTCAAATTTTAAATTTGAATTTGGGGGCTTTAATGGGCCGGGACTGGGATTTTTTTTCAAACTTCTATACGTATAAATAAATACTAAACGAACTCGAATTTGAAAAACAAAACGCAAAAGAGAGGAGACAAATGGGGTTGGAGTAGATGTGCGTGCGCCTGCATTTCCGCGCACGCCACTGAAGAGAGGCTCCAAGTCTCGTCTCGAGGAGCTTCTTGGAGGCCGACCGCGAGCGACGAAACAGAGACCGGCCGGGCACAGCAGGCCCCTCCTGCTCTCGTCGTGTGAAGTCAATGCGACGCCTCCTCACCCGAAGCAACGCAACCCACCCACCGAGGCTGCTGCACACGCCTCGCCTGACTCAGCTCCACGCCTCCACCTACCCCTGCAGCTGAGGTGAGGAGAGGCTGCGGCTTACGGCTCACCGACACCTTCACCATCAGGTTCGTTGTAGCAGGTGTACTATCTCTGCCCGTTGGACGATCGGCCGTCCCTTTCACGCACGGGCCTGGTGTGGTGTGGTGTGGTGAACAAAACAAACGCGCAATCAAAGGCACGCGCACACGGCACACCATCAAGGCTTGCAATGCTAGCTAATGATCCTTATGTATGTACGTTAGTACGTATATTAATTAATCCATCGTTAAATACACGAGTTAGCAGTAGTACTAATCAAATCAAATTAAGGAGCAGGAGACGATACGTAGCGTCGCCGATGCAGTCACGGACCGATCCTGACGGAGACGGCCGATAGCGACGCCGCAGCGGCACCGAAAAGCGCGCGCGCGCACATACACATATCGATTAGGAGTATACTACTAGCAGCCGGTCAGCTAGCCGGCGAGTTCTCTTTGCGTGCTAATTCATTCGCCCGGTTAGCTTATGCTGTTATGCTTATGCATGCATGCGCTGGGCTTGGGAAGAAGCTTCCATACCAGTCCCGGCCACGGCCAGAGCCCCCGTGCGCTCCCTCGGGCTCCGCGGTCGTCTCGTCGGCACCACACCCCAAACGCAGGCACGCCACACACATGCTGAGACTGAGCTGCATGGTGCATCTCGTTGCCAACTTGCCATTCATAAACACGTTTCGTTTGCCAGCTAGTCAGCTGCTGCGCACCCAGCACAGCAGCACAAGCCACTGTACCCCCAACATGACCGTCACAAAAAAAAAACAAGGGCACCATGTCCTATGTCACTAGCTGTACTGTTTGTTTAGTTGAAATTTGACTTATACTGATGTTTATACTGAAATATAGTAAAAAGAAAATACTATTCATTCACTGAAAAGTAGTGCAGCCGTGTCCCGGCAGGCTACTTGAATGAAATTGGTTGATTCCTCTCTCAGTGCTCGCGAAGTCCCAAGGTTTTCAGTTTGTCCAAAGTCCGGTTATTACTGCCAGTGCCTCTTGTAGTTGAAGAGCATCTGATCCTGACAGAGCTGCTAAGTAAGCCGGAAGGACCAACACAACAAGCAGCTAAAGCAATGTAGTAAGAGTCTATAATACAATGATTAGGGCATTAAAGCCACAAAAGGTCCCGGACCCGGAGGGGGGAGGGTTGTACATACAGGGGGACAGCACCAGTCCTGTTTTTGAACCTGATCTGTCTCCTCACCTACCCTTCTTCTGAAATCTGAATCACTACTGCTGGTACCACAACCGACACAACAGAGAAGCCGAGAGCTTCTTTCATACTACTACTAGTACTATAGTACTATACACTCATCCTGTTGTCATCAAGGCCTTGTTTAGATTTCAAATTTAAGAACTAAATTTTGCATAGTAAGTGTCCCGTCACACTGTAGCAATTTTGTTTTTATTTGGTAATAATTGTCCAAATATTGATTAATTAGGCTTAAAATATTCGTCTCGCAAAGTACAATAAAACTGTGCAATTAGTTTTTGATTTCATCTACATTTAGTACTCCATATATGTGCCGACATTTTGATGTGATGAAGAATCTTTTTTTTGCATAGTAAAATTTGGGGTGAATTTGGGTATCTAAACAAGGCCCAAGCAACGAAGAGAGGTCAAACATTAACACAGAAAAACGATACTGTTATCCAAAGAAGAAGAAGAAAGGGTTAAGACCATATTTTGATGCAAAGTGTTTTATAGTTTCTTTAGGAAAATACTACAGTTTTGTAAAATAGCATCAAGTGTTTGGATACAACAAATGTTACTGTTTTAAAAACCTTATTGCTAAAATTCTAGTTGACTTTTAAAAGTTTTACCAACACCATTCTATTTTTTTTTCTAAACCGTTATTTTAAGGTTCCTAAAACTGTAGTTTCTTGATACTACCGTTTTTTAATACTACCCTAGCCATCCAAAACCAAAAGCATATTAGTACTGCAGTTTCGTGTATCCTATCAGCACATGGAGGAATCTTTTTGAGCGGGGCATGCCGCATGCATGTACGATTTGCAAATCACCATACGTCCAAAGTCCAAACCACCAGCCCGGCTGACCAAGCGCGTAGTTTTATGCTACGCATCATGCATGCCGGCGAGTTCATCCAAAACGCTAACGACCCTGCTCTGGCAGATATGAGCGAGATGCCCAATAATTGCCCACAGCTGCAAAGAGCCAAATCCCACAATCAGTCCAGTCCATCAGCTGCAACTGCAACACTCATCACCACTCACCCTCTTCCAACTTTGAACACATGACAGCAGCGACCAGCCAGCGAGCATTGTTTTGGTTGCATGCAGAAGAATGTGGGATGAACCATCCATCCATCATAGTATCATACATGCATTACATTCGGGAGCACAATGCACACAAATACGTATGTTGAGAGCTTTGTTTTGATTCATTCATGTACACTATACATACACTGCTGCACTACTATACATACATACACAAATTATGGTCATGGCAAAAATCCTTCATCGGTTTGGTTGCAAGGCCACCACTTATTTGCAGACAGACAGACACACACCATGGATGCAGCATGCGCTTCTGTTCTGTTCACTAGTTGCTCACTGCAGTTGTTGCCTCTCTTTTTGTTTGGGTGGAGATCATGCAATATACACAGACTCAATTACTCAAAGGACAGCAACAAAGAAAGAATAAAGAGACGGGGGAAAGAAAGAAACAATGGCGATTGACATGCACCATGGCCAAGCAAGGTGAACAAGAAAGGTACCGGCCGAGCCAATGGACAGGCAGGCACACATGTGGCGGGAGAGGGGGCCAGGGGCGCAGGGGCCCAGGCAGACAGGGCAGGCAGGCTGGCGCCTTGAGCGAGCCTTCTAGAAGAGCTCCCACTCGAAGCGCGGGGACGGCGTGGTGGTGGTCGCGGGGGCCATGCTCGTCACGGGTGCCGCCGACGTCGACGGCACCGACGACAGGAGGTCGAACGTCTCCCAGCTCGCCGTCTGGGTCTGCGGCACCGGCGCCGTCGCCGTGGTGGGCGCCGGCGGCTGGAACTGCCGGCGCTGCTGGTGCTGGTGCTGGTTGTTCTGCGCCGCCGCCGGGGGCGGGCGTGGCGGCCGCGCCTTGTTGTTGTTGCCGCTGGCCTTGGCCGCCGCGGGCGTCTTGTTCTTGGCGCGGACGACGTCCAGGGTCTCCACGTACTTCTGCACCCGCTTCTCCTGCGCACGCCGCGCCACCTTCACCTCCCCGTCAACAGCGGCGATGGAGTCCAGCTTCACCAGCTCGGTCATCAGCGCCTCGGTCAGCGCCACCACGTCCGCGTCCACGACCTTGCCGCCCTTGCTCACGATCGCCTCCAGCGCCGACACCTGCCGATGTGATCAACCAATCAATCAACGCGAGACAGAATGTGGGACAGCAACGGCGCGTGCCTGCCCTGCCGGCGATGGGTGAATCGATTGAAGCAAATAAAGGACGGACGTACTTTGGTGGCGAGCTTGTCGATGTCGAGCGCGACGCGGGCGATGGCCTTGGCGGCGCGGTCGGCCTTGCTGGTCCGGCGCTCCTCCAGGAGGCGCTTGGCCTTGGCGGCGGGGTCCTCGAGCATGAGCATCTTGGAGCGGTCCTTGACGCCCGCCATGTCCAGGAACGCCTTGGAGTCCCTCTCCTTGTCCTTGTACACCACCTTCTGGTCGTCCGGGTGCAGGCCCGTCTTCTCCGACAGCAGCTTCTTGAGCTCGCCTGCGCGCGCGGCCACACACGCATTCACCCGATTCAGTAGATGAAATAGAATACATAATCGGAGAATGGAACCATCGTGAAAGTAAATCAACCGCATAGATAGTCAGCGGCATTACCGAAGGATGCCTGGGAGTTGATGTAGATCTCGTGGTAGACGCCGCTGAACTTGACCTTGACGCGGATGGTGGGCACGGGCGCGCCGCCGGGGGGCGGCTCCGCGTCGGGGCTCCGCTTCTGCACCAGCATGCCGCCGGGGCGGACCTCCCACACCTCCTCCTTGGGCACCGCGGCGGCCGCCTCCTTCATCGGCGAGAAGGCCACTCTCTGCTCCCGGTTCCCGCGCATCATCTTGTTGATCTTGTTCTTGGGAGCGAGGACTCCTCTCCCTCCGATCCTCTCCTAGCTATACCTCTATCTATCTATGCACCACCGAGACCCAGCGATCGATCGATCCTCGGCAGACGAGCAGAGTACGTACACTGTCTTGAGCGGCCGATCGATCACCCACCAAGCTCAGGGAAAAAAAAAAGGACACTTGCGTGCTCAGGCAATCAGCTGGCAAGTTAGCTGCTACTACTACTGCAATCTGCTGCTGCACCAGAACAGGAAAAATCAGTTCTTGGCCGGGGGAAGGGAGGGGAGGGGAGGGGAGGGGAGGGGGGCTGGACACTAGACTAGGAGCAGATGCCGGTAAGCTTCAAATGGAGAAACGAACGAAGAGGAAGGAAGATGGGGAGGACCGGAGGAGGAGATGGGAGCAGGAAAAGGACACGATGATACAACTAAGGGACAGGCCGGAGCTGCCGCACCAGAATATTTATACTACTGAGGAAGCTAGCGAAGCGAAGCAAGCCAAGCCCTTGTTTAGTTCTCAAATTCTACGCCTAAATTTTACTATGTAAAAAAAAGATTCCCATCATATCAAAATGTCGGCACATACATGGAGTACTAAATGTAGATGAAATTAAAAATTAATTGCACAGTTTTATTGTACTTTACGAGACGAACATTTTAAGCCTAATTAGTCAAAGTTTGAACAATTTTTATCAAATACAAATGAATTGAAACAGTACACATTTAATGCGCACTGTTCCAACTCAGGACGCCGAATCCAGGAACTGAACGAGGCCCAAGCCAAGCCCAGGCCAGTGCCAGTGGCAGCGCCAGGCCACCTCGCGCTGGAATGAAGTGAACCGGGTGATGTGTGGTGTGGTGTGGGGCGCCCCCGTCCTGCGCTGCTGTGGGAGGGCCTTTAAAGTTATGGGACGTCACATCGGCCGTTACGTCAGGGCGTTACATAGAAGTATACGGATAGTAATAATAAAATAAATTACAAAAGTTCTCAGTACTTTACAAGACGAATTTATTAAACCTAATTAATCCATCATTAGCACATGTTTACTATAGTTTTACTGTAGCACCACATTGTCAAACCATGGACTAATTAGGATTAAAAGATTCGTCTCGCAAATTAGACGTAATATGTGTAATTAGTTATTTTTTAGTCTATATTTCATACTCCATACATGTGTCCAAACATTCAATGAGATAGAGACTAAACTTTAGGAGGACGAACTAAGCAAGGCCCGTTGATCTCCACAAAGTTGGCCCAACGGTCAATTCGGGCCTTTGATCCACGCCCTGATCGGGGGTGCCCAACCCAATTATGGTTGGTGGGCCTCCGTCGCGCAGCGCTATAAAGAGAAAAGTGGGGGTCAGGGCACTCACTACGAGGTTCACCTGAGCCGCCATTCTCCCCACCTATATTCCTAACCCTAATCCGATCTAAGAGGGAAGAGCTAAAGCAACGAGAAGTGCCGCCACCCGACTACCACTGTGCTTCCCCGCTAGACGCCTCCATCACTGGACACCGACACCACTGGACTGCGCCAACCTTACCACCGTCGCCATGGCTAGCAGCTCCGTCAAACCCATCGATGGTCAGCTACCTCTACACCCCTCTCTCTCTCTCTCTCTCTCTCTTTAGTCTCTCCCTCTGTCTAGTTCATGATCTATGTCGTTTTATCCCGAATAGAAGCATGTACACCCATTGATCTATGCCTAGTTGACCCTAGTTTATGCTAACATTGGTATCAATCGCCTTACTAGGGTATAGACCTAGATCTTGGGGTAGAATAGAACGAGAAAGTAGGAGGGGATTCGAATTTTCTCTCAAAGATGTGAACCCTAACCCTAGATAAGACGAGATCCGGCGGGCCTACCTAGTCCTCTCGCTTGAGTGCACCACCGCCGGCCGTCTTTTGACATCGCACGGGAAGTTGAGCTGCCGCTCATCGCCGAGACGCAGACGCGCGGTCGCGGGCCCAGGGCGTTGACGCGGGGCCGCTCGACGGCGGCGCGCTCTACCTTCGGGGAGCGTGCACGCCGGCGAGAGGGCCCGCGGCGGCTGCCATCGCGCCGTCGTCGTCTCTGACTATTGCGCCAAGAGAGAAAGGGAAGGGGACAAGAGAATGATCTAGGGTTTCAGGGACGGCCGGCCGCCACGCCGTTTTTTATTCCAGCGAAAACGACAGCTGGCCATTGGATCTTGATCAACGGCCAGCGTTGGCTGGGCCGGCTTTAGGCCCAGGCGGGCGAGTTAATTTCCAGCCCAGGCCCAGGTTGCGGCCTGGGTGCAGGGGAGCGCGGGTGCGCGCCACGCGAATGGGGCTGTGGGCCGGTTTTTCCTGTACTGGGCCAAATGAAAATTTTGTTTAAGTTTTCATTATTTTCAGAAGCATTTCTCTTATATGTTTTATATAGTTTTTTATCTCTATAATTTTGCACCAACGTGTATAATTTTAGAGAGTAGACCAATACAGTGAAATGTTTCTGAAAAGCAGATAAGTTTATTTTTCATGTTTCCACTGTAATGTCAAGTTTATCCTTTAATTAAATTGAAATCAACGGGAAAATTTAAATTGGAGGAGTAGTCATTTTGTTTAAGTTAAATTATGATATTGTTATTTTCTGACCAACATTGATGATAACAATATTATCTATACTTAATACTAAAGAGGCAAAATTTCAGGCTTTTTTTTCGTCCATCCATTTTTTTGGTCCATCTCCCTCTAACTACCGAACAATGCAGAGTTTCTTCCATCCAAACTTATATATATATATATATATATATATATATATATATATATATATATATATATATATATATATATATATATATAAAACTCGTGCTTATACGAGTTAGAATAGCTCGCGTCTATAGATACATAATCTAAATAGATGTCTTTGATGCAGAGTAATTTGAATATGAATCCTAATCCAAATAGTCTATTTATTATTCCAATATAATTCCAGATCCTTTTCTGGCTATTTTATTTGTCCGTCCATGTTTCCTTTTCTCTCTGTCCGAGCTCTATCCTATCGTTCTTTCTTATCTTTCTGTTTCCTTTTTATGTTTTCCTTTTTTAGTTGCTTTCTATTTATTTTTTGCGTTTTCCTTTTTTAGCATCGATTATTTTTTTCTAGGCATTTTTTTTGTTTTTTTTCTTGTGTTTAGCTATCATAGATTCACGGTAATCTATGGTAACCGAAATATGACATCCAAACTTAAGCAACGCGTCTGTGTCACGGCAAATCAGTAGCCTTAGCCGCACGCGATGATCATGTACGGCTGCGACGTCGCCAGAGATCCCGTGACCATGCTGGCGAAACCTGTGCCGCCCTACGGCAGGCGCGCCGGCCTCGTGCCCAGGCGGCAGGAGGACTTCGGCGCCGGCGGCGCCTTCCCCGAGGTGCACATCGCATAGTACCCGCTCTCCATGGGCCTCCGCGAGGCGGTGCCGGGATCCAACGACGTGTTGGCCGTGACCGCGGAAACGCGCGGTCGTCCGGCTGGGTGAGAACGCCGCCAAGATCGTCTACTCCAGCCACGCCGACCTCATCCCAAGGATCGCTCCTTCGCCCGATCATCAGAACACCGCCGCCGATGAGGACGAGGTGGAGGCTACCACTGCTAGGACGCGGGCCACGCTACAGGCGATCATCGACGCTCGCCTCTCCGTTGTGTAGCCGCCGCGTAGCCGGGACGATCCAACGCTTGTAAGTACAGGCCAGCGCGGTAGTCGGCGGCGTTCAACTCGAGCACAGAGGAGCAGATGGTGAGGCCCGGTCCTGCTGCCCAAGCACAGGCGCAGGTGGGTGCTATGCCCGGCCGGGTCGCCGCCCCTCACCGTGATGCACTAGACGCCGCGTCCCGTGTCACGGAAGGACATGTCGGACTGGAAGATTTCGCCCAACGTTTTGGACTAGAAGAACTCCGGCGGGAACTGCATCCCGCTAGACAAGCGGGTGGCGGCAAACGGCTGGCGGATGCAGGACGTCTGGGTCAGCGACGGCTTCGCCAGCCTCTTGGAGGCGCTATACGTTGCGGAGCAGAAGGCCAAGGTGGCCATCCAGATGCGCGGCAAAGTGGTCAAGGAGCTAGCGACGAAGGCGGACGGGCAGCAGGGATAACAACTAAGTGAGATGGCGAACCGAGTGCGCGCGGAGATGGCGTCCGACGCTGCTGCGGCGTGGCCAATGGATGCGGAGTTGATCGAGCAGAGGATACAGCGCCACATGGTACGCGAGGAGCGACGGCGCCAAAGGGAGTGTGTGAGGCGGCGGGAGGCGTCAGGCGGCAAGAAGAGCAGGACACGAGAGACAGGGACCGAGACGTCAGTGAGAGGATTGCAATGGGCATGGCTAGCACTAGAGGTGGCGCTGGCGCTGGTGAGCTCACCTACGACGAGCGGCTGTTCAACCAGGACACGGGGATGGACTCCGTGCTCGCGGATGACCAGTACAACGTCTACTCGGGGAGGCTCTTCGCCATGCAACCGGTGGCGCTATCGATGCTCTACAGGCCCAACAAGCACGGTGACTCTGATGTATACGGTGGCACGGATGAGCACATCGAGAAGATAGCTAGCAGCCTGTTTGCTTGGGCTGAAATCTGGCTGATCTGGTGAAAGCCCAAGTTTGGTTTTGGTAATTAATGACACCAAGTTGCTAATGCCATGTGTTAAGTGATTTGAGTTAGGCATAAGCAACACATGTGATGAAGGTGTACGTGGCAAGGAGTAGTGGCCACAAGATCACAAAGAGATGGTGCATGTACATGAAATGTTGATCATGGTGGAGATGCACTTAAAATGATGGACATGATGATCAAGTGGAAGAGAAGGATCTAAGAGCGCAAGGCAAAGGTATAACCATAGGGTTTTCCTTTTGCCGGTCTAAGATGAGTAGAGAAGTGATTGACCGGGTTTAGGATACATAGCCGACTATCAAGAGGGGCAATCACGGTTAGCTCGGGAATCAAGTGCCACTAGATCAATGTCTTGAGCATATGCATTTAGGATCTAGTAAAAAGCTAACATAACGCCTTGGAAAATGTTTGTGAAATGCTAACACACATGCACATGGTGGTGTACACTTGGTGGTGTTAGCACATTTGCGAAGGCGGTGAAGTTTAAGCGGTAGAGAGGGGTTTGGGTTCCTCTCTCCCTCCCGCCGAGCTTGCTCGGCGGGATTCGGCGCTTTTTGGAGAAGTGAAACGCCTATTTTCTATTGCGCCGAAAGTCGGAATAGAAACGGAGGCGAACGGAGGTCACTGCGTGCACCGGACGCTGCACCGGACGCGGGGCGCGTCCGGTCAGTTCATCGCGGCGCGGGTGCTGCTAGGGTTTGTGACCGGACGCGGGTCTGGCCTGACCAGCGCGTCCGGTCAGTTCAACCGGGCGAAAAAGTTAAACGCGTGACCGGCGCGTCCGGTGCCCCACGGGACCGGAGCGTCCGGTCATGCGTCCAGAGAAGCCGAGCACAGCGCAGCGCGATCGGACGCGGCTGGCGCGTCCGGTCACGTACCACCGGACGCGTCCGGTCGCGTCGGGTGCTTACTGGAACGCGACCGGACGCTGGCACTGTCGCGTCCGGTCGATCGAAGGAGCGCGTCCGGTCAACGGTAACGGCTAGTTCGGACGAGCACTGTTCACGTCTGTCGCGTAGTGACCGGACGCGTCCGGTCACCCTGACCGGAGCGTCCGGTCAGCGCGATTTCTGCTGCGTCGTTTCTAACGGCTAGCTGCGTACCCCTTCGTTATAAATAGATGGTGGCCGGGGTTTGAGGGGAACTCTTGAACATTTTGAGACCTAGAGACATACTTTGAGCTAGAGAACAACCCCTCCACTCATCTCCTTGATTGATTGCACATCTTGAGTGAGATTGAGTGAGATTCAAGTGCATTGCTTGAGAGTTGCATTCTAGAGGCACTTGATCTTCGAGTTGCCGCGGATTTCTTGTTACTCTTCCGTGTTTCCCGACACGGTAGACGGCTTGGAGCAGCGAAGGTGATTGAGCTCGCAATTGGAGATTGTTGGAGCCTTCACCAAGTGTTGTAAGGGGTTCTTGATCCTTCCCCGCGGGAGTTCGCGAATTGGATACTCTAGTGGAGCTCGTGGCTTGGAGGATCCCCATCTTGTGTGCGGTTGTGCGGCGCCCGCCGAGGGCTCGACTCTTGATAGTCGATTAGCTCGCGAACCGACAAGTGGGTGCATCGCCACAACGAGGAGTAGCTTGCCGGGAAGCAAGTGAACCTCGGTAAAAAATCTTGTGTCATCTCTTTGCCGAGGACTTCTCTTGTGTGATTGATTGATTGGTACTTCTCATCTCTACACGGCGGTATAATCACTCGAAGCTCTTCTCTCGTATTACTTCTTGTTTCTAAGCTTGTTGTTGTTGTTGTGTTTAGTGGATAGCCTTGTACTAGACTTGTGTAGGTGGCTTGCTTAGTTAGTTAGAGCTAGTGCATTTTGCTCCGCCACGTTTTGAACTAACTTGTGGTTAAGTAATTCTTGTAGAAGTTTTTATTAGGCTATTCACCCCCCCTCTAGCCTTTTTGGACCTTACAAGTGGTATCGGAGCCGAGGCACCGTTTATTTGAGGCTTAACAACCTACGGTGATAAAGAAATGGCTCAATTAAGTTTGCACATCAACAACACCAAGAAGGCACCTCACTTTGATGGCACAAATTATGCATATTGGAAGGTTAAGATGACCGCACACCTCAAGTCAATCAATAGAGAAGTGTGGAAGGTCACCGAAACAAAATTTGAGGTTGCTAATCCGGAAGCACCTACACCGGTGGAAGAGAAGAAGCTCCAATGCAATGACATTGCTATTAGTGCTCTTCATGAGGCACTAGATGACAAGACATTTGAGCAAGTGAAGAACATAGAAGTTGCACATGATGCTTGGGCCAAGCTAGAAGAAACATTTGAGGGCACCGAAGGCACAAAGACCGCTAAAGCATATATCTTGCAAGAAAAATTTTCACGCTTCAAGATGCAAGATGATGAGAGTGTACCGGAGATGTTTCATAGATTGCAAGTCATTGTCAATGAGCTCAAGGCACTTGGTGAGGAAGTCAAGGACAACCAATTCTCTATGAAGTTCTTGAGAAGCTTGCCCAAGAGGTTTGATACATTGATCACCGTGCTAGTAAGGACTACATTGAAGGATTCAACTCCTCAACAAATATTTCAAGAAGTGATGACCGATGATTCATATAGAGAAGATGATGAAAAGGATGAGTTAGTCAAGAAGAAGAAGAAGGAAAATGAGAAGAAAGATGATGAGAAGAAGAAGAGTGTGGCGTTCAAAGCCACCACATCCAAGGGCAAATCCAAGATCGAATCATCAAGTGAGGAAGACTCAAGCTCTTGTGATAGTGATGACATTGATGAGAAGATGGCTCTCTTTGTCAAGCAATTTGGCAAATTCATGAAGAAGAAGGGCTATCGTGCAAGGAGGAGGAAGAACTCATCTAAGAAGAATGAGCATACCATGAGATGCTTTAGATGCCATAGCAAGGACCATCTCATTGCAAAGTGTCCTTATGATAGTGATGATGAAGATGCTATCAAGAAGGAGAGGAAGAAGCAAAAGAAGAAGCAAGAAAAGAAGGAGACCTCTCATAAAAAGAAGAATGATTCTCATGTTGCTACATGGGATAGTGATGATTCCTCAAGTGATGATGAGAATGACTACAAGAGCAAGAAGAAGGGACATGCTAGCATTGCCATCCAAGAGAAGGTCTCCCTCTTCGACACTCCATCATGCTTCATGGCTAAGGCCGCTAAGGTATCATCCGATGATGAGAGTGATCATGATAATGCTAGTGATAGTGATAGTGATAGTGATGAAGAAGAATTCACTAAAAATGAACTAATCACTATGCTAGAAGATTGCACTCAACATTATAAAGAATCTAGAAAGGAGTGCAAGGGCTTGCTTAAGGAAAAGAAAAACCTTATGCAAGAACTTGATGAGCTTAGAGCATCTTATGAGAGTCTAAAGGTAGACCATAAGAAGCTTCAAAAGTCTCACACTAAGCTTGAAGAAGCTCATTCCTCTCTAGTTGAAAAATGTGAAAACATGCCAACTAATGTTGAGAAAGCTAAAACTTGCAACATAGGCATATCATGTGATATAATTGATGAACCTTTTCATAAGCCTATTGTTGTTGCTACCACTAACCCTTCATGTAGCGCATCTACATCATCCTCATCTAGTAGTGACGGTTTCACTTGTGACTCCACACTAATAGTTGAGAATGAAAATCTCAAGAAGGAGGTAAAAGAGCTCAATCACACCTTAGCTAAGGCTTATGGTGGTGAGGACCGCTTGCTTATGTGCTTGGGTAGCCAAAGAGCTTCTCTCTACAAAGAGGGATTGGGCTATAACCCCAAGAAAGGCAAGGCCGCTTTTGCTCCTCACAAGACTCGTTTTGTGAAGAACAATGGTAGCTATTGCAAAAGTTGCAAGCAAGTTGGTCACATAGAGCGACATTGCATGAACAAGAAATCCAATGCTAATGTATCCTCAATTAAGTTTGACTCTTTCTATATACTTACCAAGGGTATAAATGGTGTTCATGCTAAGTTCATTGGTACACCATGGATGGGCTCAAAGAAGAAAGCCATTTGGGTACCAAAGAGCTTGGTCACTAACCTTGGAGGACCCAAACAAGTTTGGGTACCTAAAAGGAATTGATCTTATCTTGTAGGTCAATTACAAAGCCGGAGGAAGGCATTGGGTGCTTGATAGTGGGTGCACTCAACACATGACCGGGGATTCTTGTATGTTCAAATCAATTGATACAAGTCAAAATGGTGGTTTTGATGCTATCACTTTCGGCAACAACAAGAAAGGCAAGGTCAAGGGGCTTGGTAAAATTGCTATCTCAAATGACATGAGCATATCTAATGTGTTGCTAGTTGAGAGCTTGGATTTTAATCTTTTGTCGGTAGCACAACTTTGTGATCTTGGTTTCAAGTGCATATTTGGTAGTGATGATGTTGAAGTCATAAGTGTTGATGGATCAAATTTGATATTCAAAGGATTTAGACATGGTAGTTTATACTTGGTTGACTTCAATGATAGTGAGACACAATTGACATCATGCTTGCTTAGCAAATCTAGTATGGGATGGTTGTGGCATAGAAGGCTTGGTCATGTTGGAATGAAACAATTGAACAAACTTTTGAGGCATGACTTAGTTAGAGGCTTGAAAGATGTCACCTTTGAGAAGGATAAACCTTGTAGTGCTTGTCAAGCCGGCAAACAAGTTGGAAATAAACATCCTAGTAAGAGTGAAATGAGCACATCAAAGGCATTTGAGCTATTGCACATGGACTTGTTTGGGCCAACAACATACACTAGCATTGGTGGCAATAAGTATGGTTTTGTGATTGTTGATGACTACACTAGATACACTTGGGTGTTCTTTCTCTATGACAAGAGTGATGTTTATGATTTATTCAAGTCTTTTGTCAAGAGAGTGCATAATGAGTTTGAGACTACCATCAAGAAGATTAGAAGTGACAATGGTAGTGAGTTCAAGAACACAAGAATTGAAGATTTATGTGATGATCTCGGTATTGGACATCAATTCTCACCAACATACACTCCTCAATCAAATGGTGTAGTTGAAAGGAAGAATAGAACTTTGATTGACATGGCTAGATCAATGCTTAGTGAATACAATGTGAGTCATTCATTTTGGAGTGAAGCTATCAACACGGCTTGCTATTGTAGCAACCGTCTTTATTGCCATGGGAAGCTTGGGAAGACACCATATGAGCTATTGAATGGAAGAAAGCCCAACATTGCATACTTTAGAGTGTTTGGTTGAAAATGCTATATTCTCAAGAAAGGCACTAGATTGAGCAAGTTTGAAAAGAAATGTGATGAAGGGTTCTTACTTGGTTATTCTACCACAAGCAAAGCATATAGAGTTTGGAATCTCACAAATGGCACCTTGGAAGAAGTTCATGATGTTGAGTTTGATGAAACCAAAGGGTCTCAAAATGAAGCTCAAAACCTTGATGATGTGAGAGGAGATCAATTGTCAAATGCAATGAGAAACATGGACATTGGTGACATAAGGCCGAGACAAGTTGATGATGATGATGATACTCATGTGATCAACCAAAGTGTGCAAATTGATACAAATCAAGCAAGCTCTAGTGGTTCTCATGATGAAGTGCAAGATCAAGGTCAAACAAGTGGAAGTAATCAACTCCCAATACTCCAACCTACTAGCATTGCAAGAGATCATCCATTGGACCAAATCATTGGTGGAATTCAAAGTGGTGTTCAAACTAGATCAAGGCTAGCATCCTTTTGTGAGCACTACTCATTTGTGTCACTTGAAGAACCTAAGAAAATAGAAGATGCATTGAAAGATTCCGATTGGGTAAATGCCATGCATGAAGAGCTAAACAACTTCACTAGAAATCAAGTTTGGAAACTTGTTGAAAGGCCAAAGAACTACAATGTGATTGGTACTAAGTGGGTCTTTAGAAACAAGCAAGATCAAGATGGCATGGTTGTGAGAAACAAAGCAAGATTAGTAGCACAAGGATACACTCAAGTTGAGGGTCTTGACTTTGGAGAGACATATGCACCGGTCGCAAGATTGGAGGCAATTAGAATCTTATTAGCATATGCTTGTGCACACAACATCAAGCTCTATCAAATGGATGTCAAGAGTGCATTTCTCAATGGTTACATCAATGAAGAAGTTTATGTTGAACAACCTCCCGGTTTCGAAGATGACAAGAAGCCCAACCATGTTTTCAAGCTAAAGAAGGCATTGTATGGTTTGAAGCAAGCACCTAGAGCATGGTATGAGAGGTTGAGGGACTTTCTTCTCTCTAAAGGGTTCAAGATGGGAAAGGTTGACACCACTCTCTTCACCAAGAAGCTTGGAAATGACTTGTTTGTGTTGCAAATCTATGTGGATGACATTATCTTTGGATCAACTAACCAAGATTTTTGTGAAGAGTTTGGAAATATGATGGCAAAAGAGTTTGAGATGTCTATGATTGGAGAGCTTAGTTACTTTCTTGGACTTCAAATCAAGCAAATGAAGAATGGCACTTTTGTAAGTCAAGGGAAGTACATCAAGGACATGATCAAGAAGTTTGGATTACAAGATGCTAAGCCAATGAGTACACCAATGGGCACAAATGATCAATTGGGTATTGATGCAAGTGGCAATATGGTAGATCAAAAGCAATACCGGTCTATGATTGGAAGTTTGCTATATGTCACCGCTTCTAGGCCGGATGTGATGTTTAGTGTATGCAAGTGTGCAAGATATCAAGCTTCACCTAGAGAAAGTCACTTGAAAGCAACCAAGAGGATATTGAGATATCTTAAGGGCACTCATGATGTTGGATTATGGTTTCCAAAGGGGTCTAATTTTGAGTTGATTGGATATTCGGACTCCGACTATGGTGGATGCAAGATTGATAGAATGAGCACAAGTGGCACTTGTCAATTGCTTGGAAGGTCTCTTGTTTTATGGTCATCAAAGAAACAAAATAGTGTTGCACTATCTACCGCCGAGGCCGAATACATTAGTGCCGGTAGTTGTTGTGCACAATTGCTTTGGATGAAGGCCACTTTGAATGATTTTGGAATCAAGTTCAAGAATGTGCCTTTGTTTTGTGACAATGAAAGTGCTATCAAGATGACACAAAATCCGGTTCAACATTCAAGAACGAAGCACATTGACATAAGGCATCACTTCATAAGAGACCATCAACAAAAGGGTGATATTAGCATTGAGAGCATTGGCACCGAAGATCAACTAGCCGATATCTTTACAAAGCCACTTGATGAGAAAAGATTTTACAAGTTGAAGAATGAATTGAACATACTTGACTTCTCCAACTTGAAATGAGTGCACCCCCACATTCTTATATGACATGCCTCTCCTCCGACATAGCAAGGTAAAGTTGTTTGGCATATCATCAATACTTTGCTAAGGACATGTTTAGAACATATAGACATTTTTGCATGACAAATAGGCTCATTCATGAAAAACTAATGAGTTTAATGTATATATGGTACCACTATTGCTTCTATGTTTGATTGATCTAGTGGTAGCATATGACATGTTTGTGGGCTTGCAAACCTAGTGTTGAATCTAGAAAATGAGCTCATGATGTGTAATTCAACATGGTCAAGATAACCCTTATACTTTATGAGGTGTGAAGAAGCTTGTCCTTGGATCAAACCGAATTACATATTCTAGGCAAGTGATCTAGATTGAACCATAATTTGGACTCCCTCATATTGATTGACTTAACTCTCACTAAAATTGGCACCTTTTTGGTGATTGTTGACAAAGGGGGAGAGAAAAGTCACAAAGATAGAAAAGTCACAAAGTTAAAGTTAAGGGGGAGAGAAAGTTAAGGGGGAGAGAAAAGTTACTAAGGGGAAGAGAAAGCATAAGATAAGACATTGGAAAGGGATCAATTAAAATTGAGCACACAAGTAGGGGGAGCAAGCTCATGAATTATTTGTTGCATTTGTATGTGCATTAACATGATGAATTGTTGCATTGCAAAGCTTAAATTCTTATTCATGCTTGTTTGGTGATTGCTAGAACTAGAACTTGAATGATGTTTTGTTTAGAGTAGCGTCACAAGTGGTATCTAGACACTCTTTGCTTATAATGTTGATCTCACGGGGTACTTTAGTGTTTGTGATCTTTACAAGTGATGAATTACAACTGGTGTCTAGCTACATCGATGCTAAGGATGGTATATAAAGGCAACTCCGATTGGTATCACGCTTCAAAGGTCTATTCTATATACCTTAGCATCAATTTGATAGTAGTAACTCTCCCAAAACTCGAATCCATATATATGTGCAAAATTGAACCAAACTCATGGAAGCACATATGTAGGGGGAGCTAATACTATCGAAATTGAAAATTGATTTCATTTCATATCTTTGTGATGGTTGTCATCAATTACCAAAAAGGGGGAGATTGAAAGCCCAAGTTTGGTTTTGGTAATTAATGACACCAAGTTGCTAATGCCATGTGTTAAGTGATTTGAGTTAGGCATAAGCAACACATGTGATGAAGGTGTACGTGGCAAGGAGTAGTGGCCACAAGATCACAAAGAGATGGTGCATGTACATGAAATGTTGATCATGGTGGAGATGCACTTAAAATGATGGACATGATGATCAAGTGGAAGAGAAGGATCTAAGAGCGCAAGGCAAAGGTATAACCATAGGGTTTTCCTTTTGCCGGTCTAAGATGAGTAGAGAAGTGATTGACCGGGTTTAGGATACATAGCCGACTATCAAGAGGGGCAATCACGGTTAGCTCGGGAATCAAGTGCCACTAGATCAATGTCTTGAGCATATGCATTTAGGATCTAGTAAAAAGCTAACATAACGCCTTGGAAAATGTTTGTGAAATGCTAACACACATGCACATGGTGGTGTACACTTGGTGGTGTTAGCACATTTGCGAAGGCGGTGAAGTTTAAGCGGTAGAGAGGGGTTTGGGTTCCTCTCTCCCTCCCGCCGAGCTTGCTCGGCGGGATTCGGCGCTTTTTGGAGAAGTGAAACGCCTATTTTCTATTGCGCCGAAAGTCGGAATAGAAACGGAGGCGAACGGAGGTCACTGCGTGCACCGGACGCTGCACCGGACGCGGGGCGCGTCCGGTCAGTTCATCGCGGCGCGGGTGCTGCTAGGGTTTGTGACCGGACGCGGGTCTGGCCTGACCAGCGCGTCCGGTCAGTTCAACCGGGCGAAAAAGTTAAACGCGTGACCGGCGCGTCCGGTGCCCCACGGGACCGGAGCGTCCGGTCATGCGTCCAGAGAAGCCGAGCACAGCGCAGCGCGATCGGACGCGGCTGGCGCGTCCGGTCACGTACCACCGGACGCGTCCGGTCGCGTCGGGTGCTTACTGGAACGCGACCGGACGCTGGCACTGTCGCGTCCGGTCGATCGAAGGAGCGCGTCCGGTCAACGGTAACGGCTAGTTCGGACGAGCACTGTTCACGTCTGTCGCGTAGTGACCGGACGCGTCCGGTCACCCTGACCAGAGCGTCCGGTCAGCGCGATTTCTGCTGCGTCGTTTCTAACGGCTAGCTGCGTACCCCTTCGTTATAAATAGATGGTGGCCGGGGTTTGAGGGGAACTCTTGAACATTTTGAGACCTAGAGACATACTTTGAGCTAGAGAACAACCCCTCCACTCATCTCCTTGATTGATTGCACATCTTGAGTGAGATTGAGTGAGATTCAAGTGCATTGCTTGAGAGTTGCATTCTAGAGGCACTTGATCTTCGAGTTGCTGCGGATTTCTTGTTACTCTTCCGTGTTTCCCGACACGGTAGACGGCTTGGAGCAGCGGAGGTGATTGAGCTCGCAATTGGAGATTGTTGGAGCCTTCACCAAGTGTTGTAAGGGGTTCTTGATCCTTCCCCGCGGGAGTTCGCGAATTGGATACTCTAGTGGAGCTCGTGGCTTGGAGGATCCCCATCTTGTGTGCGGTTGTGCGGCGCCCGCCGAGGGCTCGACTCTTGATAGTCGATTAGCTCGCGAACCGACAAGTGGGTGCATCGCCACAACGAGGAGTAGCTTGCCGGGAAGCAAGTGAACCTCGGTAAAAAATCTTATGTCATCTCTTTGCCGAGGACTTCTCTTGTGTGATTGATTGATTGGTACTTCTCATCTCTACACGGCGGTATAATCACTCGAAGCTCTTCTCTCGTATTACTTCTTGTTTCTAAGCTTGTTGTTGTTGTTGTGTTTAGTGGATAGCCTTGTACTAGACTTGTGTAGGTGGCTTGCTTAGTTAGTTAGAGCTAGTGCATTTTGCTCCGCCACGTTTTGAACTAACTTGTGGTTAAGTAATTCTTGTAGAAGTTTTTATTAGGCTATTCACCCCCCCTCTAGCCTTTTTGGACCTTACATCTGGCTGGTTTTTTATGAGAGAGAAACACTGATGAATGGTTGGCGGGTCTGGCTGATAATCTCAACCGAACAGGCTTAGGACGGGCAGGGTTAGACCTAACAAGGTGTTCTCTGGCGCTCCAGACGGCCGACCGTCGGCAAGAGGGACGGGCCGGTTGAGTTCGATGTGTAAATATTTCCATCCTTAAGTTGTCGATGTAATTTGATTAGAAAAAAATTATTATTATTATTATTACATAATAAGTTGATGGCCTAACTAATTAAACTATAAACTAAAATCTTGATCCGTTTGTCATCAAATCTAATCAAATTAAATGTTTCTCCGAGTTCTCCGCATATACCGGTGTAAATCTCTAAGTTGTTCATATATACAAATCTCAACACGGGCTAACATGTGCAAATCAAGAGAGATCTTGGTTATACTTCGTACTCATTAATAGGGAGACCAATTATTGACAGGATGATGACTAACACCTTGCAAATTTTAATAGGATATTAAAATTAGATATTTTTGTGGATCAACAAAAGAAGTCACTGAACATGATATCTAATAACTCTATCAACACATGAATAGCATCGTTGTAGCTGTGCAGCAAGCTAAAACGAACAAGTTGAACGTTTGATAGCTTTTTTGTCTCCCGTTGCAACGCACGGACATATTTCCTAATAATTCTTATTTATGAGTTTATGCATTAATTCTATTTCTGCCCAACGATGATGTAGAATTAGTGCAGAAGAATGTTGTATGTTTTAATTTTGACCAACGTTAAATTAAGGCATGCAATTATTATGTCAAATGTTTCTCATAATCTCTGATGTTGTTTACAGGTTACAACCCAATGACGTTTGTCTCGCCCATTCCGCCTCTCAATGGAAGCAACTATAATGTATGGCGAGAGAAGCTTAAGATAGCACTTGCGCTGTCCGACATTGATCTAACACTTATCTCTCCTTATCCCACTGAGCCAGTGGAACCGATGAGGGAAGCAAATGAGACTGATGCAACTTTCGCTACTCGACAGCGTGACCATACAGAAGTGAGAATGAAGTACGACCTTGATTGTGCAAAGTGGGATAGTTCAAACCGCAAGTGTTTGATGGTGATTAAGGGCTCCATTGAGGTTCCAATAAGGGGTTCAATCCCAGAATGTACCACCACCACTAAGTATCTCAAGAAGGTGGAGAGTCAGTTCACTGGCTCTTCAAAGCCTTATGCAAGCACTCTAATTAAGAAGTTAGTCAATGAGAAATACTCTGGTGAAGGGAAGAGAGCACATATTGAAGATGAGCAACACAGCATCCAAGCTCAAGTCAATGGACTTGGGGCTCAAGGATGAGTTCCTAATTCATTTGGTTTTTTGCATCTTTGCCCAAAGAGTATGAGACTTTTGTTGTGAACTGCAACTTACAGCCAGATATGTGGAACATTGAGAAGCTCATTGCAATGTGTGTGCAAGAAGAGGAGGGGCTTAAGAGCTCACATGTTGACTCAACCAACCATGTGAAGGAAAATAAAAAGAACTTTAACAACAAGAACACTAAACCACAAGGGAAACCTCAGTGGGACAATAGCTCCTCTAAGCAACAAGGAAAGGTCCCTCAGAAAGATCACCATCAGAAATCCAACTATGTTCAAGTGGACAATGACACCTACAGATGGTGCCACAAGACTGGACACTACGAGAAAGATTGTCCAGAGTTCCTGAAGCACCTGATCAGAAAAAGGTGAGGACATTATTACATTTATAGATGAGTCCTTATATTTAAGTTAAGCAAAATCTATTTAGTGGATTGATTCAGGTGCAACTATTCATGTTACAAATTCTTTACTGGGATTCCATACGAGGAGGACCCTGCAAAGAGGAGAAAGACACATTAAGGTGGCAAATGGAGTCAAAGCTGAAGTAGAAGCCATTAGAGAACTCCCATTAGAATTAAATGATGGCTTTGTACTTAAGCTTTCGGATGTCCTTTATGTACCCTCTTTGCATAGAAACTTAATAAGTGTCTCACGTTTAGATGATGATGGATATAATTGCCATTTTGGTAATGGCCAATGTAAGATTGTGTTTAATAATAAGTGTGTTGGTCTTGCCTTCTGACAAGACAAGCTTTATTTGTTATCGCTTTCTGAGAATGTGAATGTTGTGAGCATTGAGAATAAGAATGCCTCCTCGTCTATGAATGTAAGTAAAAAGCGGAAGAGAATTCATGATGTATCATCGAAATTAGGGCACTGTCGTTTAGGCCATATTTCAAGGGGAGGATAGAACGATTGATTAAGAAATCAATTCTTCCGCCATTAGAATTTTCAGACTTAGAACAATGCATTGATTGCATTAAAGGAAAGTATGTTAAGAAAATAAAGAAAGACACCAAATGAAGTGCAAGAATTTTGGAAATAGTTCACACAGATATCTGTGGTCCTTTTTTCTGTGAAAAGTGTGAATATGATTCATTTATAACATTCATAGATGATTATTCTCGTTATGGCTAAATTTATCCAATTAAGGAAAGATCAGAAGCATTGGAGAACTTTAAGATATTTAAAGCTGAAGTAGAAAATCAGCACAATTTAAAGATTAAGGTAGTAAGATCCGACCGTGGGGAGTACTACGGTCGACATACCCCATATGGTCAAGTTCATGGACCTTTTGCAGAGTTCTTATAGGAAACTGGCATAGTTGCCCAGTACTCTACACCGGGCGAGCCTTAGCAGAATGGAGTAGCTGAAAGACGCAACCGTACATTAATGGATATGGTGAGAAGTATGATAAGTTACTCCACTTTGCTGATAAGTTTGTGGATGGAGGCGTTAAAACCCGCCATTCATATTCTCAATCGAGTACCAAGCAAGTCGGTGCCTAAAACACCATATGAGTTGTGCACAGGAAGGGAACCCTCACTTAATCACTTACGTGTGTGGGGCTGTCCAGCTGAGGCTAAAGTATTTAATCCAAACATTGTGTCACAGAACCTCCTAAATTATATGGCCCACATGCACCTGTCATTGTCCCTAAGACCTCTGACGGCTATGCATGTACACCAGATAACCTAAGAAGATCTGTCGGGTGCCCTCACAGGACCTTGATTCAACTACATTTGACAACTCATACCAGGATCAACAAAGGAGTAACTACCACATTATAACATTTGTATAAAACTTTACATCAGAGTGCGGAAGAATAGCAATAATGAATTTATAAATCATAATTAAGTTAACTTTTTACAAACTTAACTTGTATTGCGGAAGTCGAGTAGAACTACAGAAGACAACTTAGGTAGAGCACCTAAGTTATGGGAAGACAACCAAATCATGTCGAGCCTACAGACATGACTTGATGAGCAGCAACGGTTAACACCTGCAACAGGGGTTAACAAACCCTGAGTACTCAATTGTACTCCGCAAGACTTACCCGACGAAAAGAAAAGACTCCAAGGATATGCTGGCTTAAGGGAAGTAGTGAAGCTAGAAAAGAGAAGTTTTGCAGAAAAGCTTACTACCAGTGCATCCTTGCTTTCAAACTTTTAATTAAGTTTTGGCTCCAGTTTTAGTATAGCCTAATTATAGCTAACTTTTGCACATGTATCTATCTCAATCATAAATATAAGCATTACACTAGTTATTCATTTCTTTTCCATCTCAAGTCCAACAGTAATCATGTTCCAGTTGTTGCTACGATGTGGTACACAGTCAAGACTCCTTTCTCGTGGAGCAACAACGATTCGACCCGCTTTATCTACCCAGCTGGGGCTTCCTAACCACACGACATATGCAAGTCCTTGACCTGCATATATCAACTCTTACTTGGGTCGCCCAAAACTAGAACGTGTCCATCGCCACCTGAGAGCACAGTACTCCTCGAACCTGGCCCGATTCTAGCCCCGAGGGTACACGCTACTCTCGCCATCTCTCCACTCCCAGTGCGAGGTTAGATGTTCTCATGATGGAATAGCCGAAGTAAGGCTTACCCGCCATTGGGTATGTGACTAGTACTATCCAAAACTCCTTGACTCGAGGGCCAACAACGTACGGTCCTTAATCGACACAGACGGGACCAACCACCAAAGACGATTCCCATGCCCCGTCCGGTCTCAAGTTCATTCTCATATTCATTTCCACTTGCTCTCATGACCTGTCATTAGGTCAGGAGAAGCAAGGAGTAAGCCTGTTCTTGTGATCAAAGAAAACATTATTCGACTTCTACCGAAGTCTAAGCATTACTAAGCATAAGAGATCGACCTACATATACTTGTGGGATATCATCTGGATATAAATGTAGATCAAGGTAATCATACAGCAACGGTATCAACCAACTCCTACTAACATAATGCACATTACACTAGACTTAAGGTGTAGTAAAGCATTTATAAAACAGAAGAGTGGTTGTATGTCCGGGGCTTGCCTGCGTTGCAGCGGTGGTTAGTTCTCGTAGAAGTCAAGTTTGACGCCAACACCACGAGTGGATCACCTTCTCCGAAGCTTGATCGACACGATCCAAAACACTCATATAAACTACACGTATATAAATGATGCAAAACTTAATAGGATGGAATGCATGCCATGATGCATGATGATGAACAAGACATAACATGCATGAGACATTTAGAAAGGATAAACATTAGTTATCTACTTGAGTACAACTTTCCTTCGCGGTACAGTTGCAAACTAACAAGGTTAATTTAAAAGTTAACTAACCGCAACTTTGTTTTTACCCAAGAGGTTGCATCTAATAACAAGTAATTCTATCACAGACCACTAATTACTTACACAAGAAATCATTAACCATTATTGACCTATGTTAAACACATTAATTATCATTAACAGATCATAGTTAATGAGTTAATCATAAACTCGAACAATTAATTAAACTGTCAGGGGTCGTCACATATTAATGACCCAAGATCATCACTCAATCCCAAAAGTCACACAAAACCTTAAATGATTAAACACTAATCATTTGATAAACTGATTAATTAATAAAGCATAAATTAAGCAAAAATTAGAGTTATCAAATTAATCTCAAATTTTTATTTTAGGAAGCTTACATCATAACTAGGTGGAAAAACAATTTTCACAATCTTTGAACAATTATATAAGCCTAGAAAAATTTAGGGAAAAGTCATTTATTAATTAATGGAACTAATTAATTGACATTCAAAAAAATAATCCAATTAGACATTTCAAAATTTTCCAAGAAATAGAACATTATGAACAAGCTACACAAAAATTTTCATCATTTTTGGTGCTATACTAAAATCACCACAAAATAAACAAAAACAATTACTATTTGGTATTTTAGAAAAAAGGAAAAACAAAAACCTCAACACAGGCCGGCCACTCCTTCCCTTATGGCCCAGTCGGCCCAGCCACGCCCCCCCCCCCGCCGTACTCCCTGGCCCAACTAACCGGCCGGCCCAAAACTTCTCCCTCTCTTCCCTCTCTGCTCGGGCCGAACACGATGGCCATGGCCGAGCGGTGGCTGACCGGTGCTTCACGCCGGCGGCGAGGTCCGAGTCAACGATGACTAACCGAACCACTTCTCCTTCTCACCCGCACCCTCTGACGTAGGAAAACAAAGCTCTAGTGCACCCAAGCATCCACGGCGGCGGCCATGGCGGGCATGCCGATGCGGCAACCACACGCTGACGAGAAGAAGGCGGTAGAGGTGAAATAGGAGGGCGCATCAGAACCAGGAGCTCACCACGAACGCGGAGGTGAAGAGAATTGAGGCGGGGTAGAGCGCGTACGGCTACCGGCGTGGTGGATGTCTTTGGTGGTAAAGTCACGGCGGCGAGCCGTCGTTCCGATGATATCTGGGCACAAAACACGAAAAGCTCAAGCATCCAAGCATCACGAGCACAAGGCGAGGCTAGAACGGTGTTCGGATTGATTTGGAGCTCACCAGTGAAGCCTAGCCACGGAGAGGTGGTGCGCGGCGGCGTACTGACCGGCGTTGAGGAGGAATGCATGGCAGTAGCGACTCGGGCGCAATGAGATGCTACGGTGAGGTCAGGTGTGTGCACGATGGTGTCGCGGAGCTTGGTGCAAGGAGAATTAGCGGTTGGGAAAGCAACGAGCGGCGGCGCGTGAAGGTGACCGGCGGCGGTGGCAAGAATAGAGGAGAAAGAGAGAGCGGCCGGCTGCTCGGGCTTTAAAAAAGGCGAGGATGACTTCGCGGCTTCGCTAGCGGCTTCTCGAGCACAGCCACGAGGACGACCGTGAGCCCACGCGCGAGAAGGCGCAACACGGCCACCTCGACGCCGGCGACAGTGAGAGGAGGAAAAACAGAGCACATTAGTTACTGTAGCAATTATTGTTACCTCACTTTTGAAATTTCAAAAATTACTTCTGATTTTTCATTGAAACCCAAAATTTCCCAAAAACCAAAGTTGCTCAACAATCTACACTCTACAACTTTGCTTTTGTGACCAAACTCATATTTTGAATAGTTTTTGAAATTTGGATTTGAATTCAAAGGGGGACAAAAAATAGGGTTTCTGTAAACTCAAAATTACTTCAAATTTTTTAATACAACTTAAAAATCTAGAAAAAGAGAAAATGTAAAACTTTTGAAGATCTACAACTTTCATAATTGGGCCATCACCCAATTATGCCTACTTTTTGAAATTGAGTTGAAATTCAAATTTGGGATTTGAATCTTTTTAATTTTATTCAATATTTTACATTGAATCTTTGAAAACCTAAAACATCAAAGTTGTACATCTAGGTAAGACCTACAACTTTGCTTCTTAAACCATTTTCAAATTCTGCCTCCATTTTAAAATTTGAGTTTGGGGATGAAAAGGGGTCAAATTTGAAATTTGCTTCTTTTCAAAATTGCTCCACATTTTACACTACAACTTTGAAAACTCAAAACACCAAAGTTGTAGCCCTTGAAAAGTTCTACAAACTTGGTTTTAAACGTTTTCCCAAATTTTGTTTAGATTTTGAATTAATCAAAAGGGGGTAAAATCAGGGTTTTGGAATTTAGGGTTTTGAATTCAATTGACTATTCTTTTTAACTAAAACATGATTAATCCTTTAACAATAATAAAACATTAATTCATGTGATAAGCAATATGGCATAAACACATATAAATCATTTATTATTGAAATCAAACATAACAATTCACTATTGAAACATGTGAAACATTTCAAGTACTTTATTTGAAACATAAACAACATTAGAAACTTACCATGCTATGCATGAAACATGTGCAACATTGACATGTAATAATGTGGCATGAAATGCTTATTTGATATGCAAATGATTAAATTTTTAATTGTTTTTAAAATCTGGGATGTTACAGCCTAACCCCCTTAAAGAAATCTCGTCCCGAGATTTCAGGAACGACATAACCCGTGGGGTTAAATAATGGAAAAGAAAATGTGTCAAGCACATTAACCTTAAAGAGATTCACAAAGCATCTAGGATTGGTTGAAGAATTACAACCGATTTCAAAATGATGATTGTAATTAACAAGGTATTTAGAGAAATCCAGGGGACATGGATTACTCCCAAAAAGAAATTCCAAGAAAATTGGAAGCATGTCAACTGTGGTCTATAATGAATCAGGGTCATAGACCTTGCTATAGCAAATACCCTGTATTCCCGTACAGCGATCAGCCATAGGGATTTCCACGATACTTGTTATACCATTGTTACAGATCATGGTACCACTATAGGGCACAATTGGAGCAACTTTCAAGAAAGTAGAGTTTTTGGTTGAAACGAAAATATTCACAGAAGAAATCAAGATTACAACTGTGATTTGATAATGGTTCCAACATCAAGGATTAAGATAATTCAAAAGAAGTATGGGCATGAATTCCCAAGACATATTGCAATTTGCAAATAGTGAGGGCATATTAGTCGTGGGACTATAATGGATCACGACCATAGACCTCAATACCTGCGCGCACCCAGCAAAAACCTGTGTGATCCGGACACACAAGAGACCCTAGGTTCCGACGCGGCACCGTGATCACGGAACGTGGCACCACTATAGGGCACAACAGTGATAACCCTCGTCTCACAATATTGAGAATGTAACCGAGATCAGAAGTCGGTCACAATCACAAGGCATCTAGGGAGCTCAAAATGACAACTTTGAATCCCTAAGGAGTGTCCAGAGAATGAAAACACCCTAATTGTGGACTATAAGGAATCATGATCATAGACCTTGATAACAACGAGTGTCCCGTATTTCCTTATGGTAGCAAGTTACAAGAAACTCCAGGATACAACGCTGTTCCATTGTCATTGATCATGGTACCAGCATAGGGCACAACTGCAGTAACTCATTTGACAATGTCAGTATTATAACCAAGATCAAAGATTGGTTATAATAACAAAGGATCTGGAGAGGTTAGAATTCTTCGATGAATGTCCAACGAGTGAAAACACATTAATTGTGAGCTATAATGGTTCAGGAGCACCGACTACGGTACCAGTGCATGTTCTGGTGGAACTCGTGTGGTCGCGAATCACAAAGTATTCTAGGTTTGACATAGCACCATAGTCACGGGTCGAGGCACCACTATAGAGCACGACTAAAGTAACTCTCGTCAAACACATGTAAGTGATCAATATCAAAGTAATAGCATGTGTCAGGATGAAAGAAATCAAAACATGACACATGCATACATTGAGAAGTCAATGCAAGGAGTAGTCCTGGGTTTTACATTAAGTCAACATGATAAATAAAGTGCATCCAGAAGTCCCCCAAGAATTAGGAACTTGTGGAGCAGTGATCATCAAGGGACTAATAAAACCTGGTACAAGACGAGATTCATCAATAGAACAGCTATAACGAATAATAGCTGCTCACTGAATATAAGGAGGGAATTTTTTTAATCATTATTATATTATCATTTTATGCATGATATGAGATATGCTCGTCCTATACGTCTTCTCAACGTTAGGATTGCTTCATCTTCACCACGTTAGTAGATTATAGGGCTTTTTACTATACACTATCTTCACTGCGCCCGACAGACTATTGAGAGGTACTTCAGTAGAGCTTTATCGATGAAGTCGACTCTTCTCTTGACCTTCCAAAGACGAGTTGACGAATTTCTTGAAGCCTTTGTACTTGAGCCATCGGAAAATCTTCATGAAGTCTTCCAGCAAGCAAGAAGATAGATAGAAGTCCATTTTTAACTTGTTATCCTCAAACACTTTTATATTATAAATTCATTTTGAAGTTTTCAAATGTAATGTTGTAGCTGATCCATTGTATGAGCTCTGATACCATCTGTCACAGAACCTCCCAAATTATATGGCCCACATGCACATGTCATTGTCCCTAAGACCTCTGACGGCTATGCATGTACACCAGATAACCTAAGAAGATCTGTCGGGTGCCCTCACAGGACCCCGATTCAACTATATTTGACAACTCATACCAGGATCAATAAAGGAGTAACTACCACATTACAACATTTGTACAAAACTTTACATCAGAGTGCGAAAGAATAGCAATAATGAATTTATAAATCATAATTAAGTTAACTTTTTACAAACTTAACTTGTATTGCGGAAGTCGAGTAGAACTACAGAAGACAACTTAGGTAGAGCACCTAAGTTATGGGAAGACAACCAAATCATGTCGAGCCTACCGACATGACTTGATGAGCAGCAACGGTCAGCACCTGCAACAGGGGTTAACAAACCCTGAGTACTCAATTGTACTCCGAAAGACTTACCCGACGAAAAGAAAAGACTCCAAGGATATGCTGGCTTAAGGGAAGTAGTGAAGCTAGAAAAGAGAAGTTTTGCAGAAAAGCTTACTACCAATGCATCCTTGCTTTCAAACTTTTAATTAAGTTTTGGCTCCAGTTTTAGTATAGCCTAATTATAGCTAACTTTTGCACCTGTATTTATCTCAATCATAAATATAAGCATTACACTAGTTATTCATTTCTTTTCCATCTCAAGTCCAACAGTAATCAAGTTCCAGTTGTTGCTACGATGTGGTACACAGTCAAGACTCCTTTCTCGTGGAGCAACGACGATTCGAACCGCTTTATCTACCCAGCTGGGGCTTCCTAACCACACGACATATGCAAGTCCTTGACCTGCATATATCAACTCTTACTTGGGTCGCCCAAAACCAGAACGTGTCCATCGCCACCCGAGAGCACAGTACTCCTCGAACTTGGCCTGATTCTAGCCCCGAGGGTACACGCTACTCTCGCCATCTCTCCACTCCCAGTGCGAGGTTAGATGTTCTCATGATGGAATAGCCGAAGTAAGGCTTACCCGCCATTGGGTATGTGACTAGTACTATCCAAAACTCCTTGACTCGAGGGCCAACAACGTACGGTCCTTAATCGACACAGACGGGACCAACCACCAAAGACGATTCCCATGCCCCGTCCGGTCTCAAGTTCATTCTCATATTCATTTCCACTTGCTCTCATGACCTGTCATTAGGTCAGGAGAAGCAAGGAGTAAGCCTGTTCTTGTGATCAAAGAAAACATTATTCGACTTCTACCGAAGTCTAAGCATTACTAAGCATAAGAGATCGACCTACATATACTTGTGGGATATCATCTGGATATAAATGTAGATCAAGGTAATCATACAGCAACGGTATCAACCAACTCCTACTAACATAATGCACATTACACTAGACTTAAGGTGTAGTAAAGCATTTATAAAACAGAAGAGTGGTTGTATGTCCGGGGCTTGCCTGCGTTGCAGCGGTGGTTAGTTCTCGTAGAAGTCAAGTTTGACGCCAACACCACGAGTGGATCACCTTCTCCGAAGCTTGATCGACACGATCCAAAACACTCATATAAACTACACGTATATAAATGATGCAAAACTTAATAGGATGGAATGCATGCCATGATGCATGATGATGAACAAGACATAACATGCATGAGACATTTAGAAAGGATAAACATTAGTTATCTACTTGAGTACAACTTTCCTTCGTGGTACAGTTGCAAACTAACAAGGTTAATTTAAAAGTTAACTAACCGCAACTTTGTTTTTACCCAAGAGGTTGCATCTAATAACAAGTAATTCTATCACAGACCACTAATTACTTACACAAGAAATCATTAACCATTATTGACCTATGTTAAACACATTAATTATCATTAACAGATCATAGTTAATGAGTTAATCATAAACTCGAACAATTAATTAAACTGTCAGGGGTCGTCACATATTAATGACCCAAGATCATCACTCAATCCCAAAAGTCACACAAAACCTTAAATGATTAAACACTAATCATTTGATAAACTGATTAATTAATAAAGCATAAATTAAGCAAAAATTAGAGTTATCAAATTAATCTCAAATTTTTATTTTAGGAAGCTTACATCATAACTAGGTGGCAAAACAATTTTCACAATCTTTGAACAATTATATAAGCCTAGAAAAATTTAGGTAAAAGTCATTTATTAATTAATGGAACTAATTAATTGACATTCAAAAAAATAATCCAATTATACATTTCAAAATTTTCCATGAAATAGAACATTATGAACAAGCTACACAAAAATTTTCATCATTTTTGGTGCTATACTAAAATCACCACAAAATAAACAAAAATAGTTACTATTTGGTATTTTAGAAAAAAAAGGAAAAACAAAAACCTCAACACAGGCCGGCCACTCCTTCCCTTCTGGCCCAGTCGGCCCAGCCACGCCCCCCCCCCCCCCCGCCGTACTCCCTGGCCCAAATAACCGGCCGGCCCAAAACTTCTCCCTCTCTTCCCTCTCTGCTCGGGCCGAACACGACGGCCATGACCGAGCGGTGGCTGACCGATGCTTCACGCCGGCGGCGAGGTCCGAGTCAACGATGACTAACCGAACCACTTTTCCTTCTCACCCGCACCCTCTGACGCAGGAAAACAAAGCTCTAGTGCACCCAAGCATCCACGGCGGCAGCCATGGCGGGCATGCCGATGCGGCAACCACACGCCGACGAGAAGAAGGCGGTAGAGGTGAAATAGGAGGGCGCATCAGAACCAGGAGCTCACCACGAACGTGTAGGTGAAGAGAATTGAGGAGGGGTAGAGCGGGTACGGCTACCGGCGTGGTGGATGTCTTTGGCGATAAAGTCACGGCGGCGAGCCGTCGTTCCGATGATATCTGGGCACAAAACGCGAAAAGCTCAAGCATCCAAGCATCACGAGCACAAGGCGAGGCTAGAACGGTGTTCGGATTGATTCGGAGCTCACCGGTGAAGCCTAGCCACGGAGAGGTGGTGCGCGGCGGCGTACTGACCAGCGTTGAGGAGGAATGCGTGGCAATAGCGACTCGGGCGCGATGAGATGCTACGGTGAGGTCAGGCGAGTGCGCGATGGCGTCGCGGAGCTTGGTGCAAGGAGAATTAGCGGTTGGGAAAGTGAAGGGTCGAGATGGCGGACTAGAGGGGGGGTGAATAGTCCTTTCTAAAACTTGAACGCGTTAGCTAACCGAAACAAATGCGGAATTAAACTTATCGGTCTAGCCAAGACTACACCCCTCTATCTAAGTTCTCTAGCACCTTGCAATGATCCTAATTAAGCAACTAAGGTGCTAAGCTTACCAAGAGCTCACCTAAACAATTCTAGAGCAAGGTCACACAAACCTATGCACTAGTACTTTGCCAACCGAGGGAGCTCCTACACAACTAGTGAAGCAAAAGCACAAAGCTCCTAAGCTCACTAGCAATGCTCAATAACAAGGCAACTAATGCCAAATTAGAGAGCACAAAACACTTAGCTACACAAACTAAGCAATGTGACTAACAAGGTTACACAAACCAAATTAGTCACGCAAAGGGGAAGCTTCTAGCTACACAAGCAAGAAGACGACTAGCAAGCTACACAAGCAAACTAGTTACGAGAGCAACTACACAAGCACGATATATATATGAAAGTAAATACAAGCTTGTGTTGCACGAAGGCAAACCACCGAGAAGAATAGACGATGTTGACACGGTGATTTTCTCCCGAGGTTCACTTGGTCGCCACCAAGCTACGTCCCCGTTGTGTCGACCAACACTTCGTGGTTCGGCGGCTAATCGGTCACACACCGAGCCTCTCAAAAGGCACCGCAAGAACCCACCATAAAGTGTGGTAGCTCAATGACACGCTCAACTAGAGTTGCTCTTCGTGATCCCCACGGGGTGAGCACAATCCCCCTCACAAAGCTTCTCCGGAGCCTCGCACAATCTTCTTGCGAGCTTCGACGGAGCCACAAGCCACCAAGCCGTCTAGGAGGTGGCAACCTCCAAGAGTAACAAGCACCACCGGCTTGCAACACGATCACCTAGTGCCACTCGATGCAACCTCACGATGCAATCGCACTAGAATCGCTCTCTCACTCGATCCGATGAACACTATCAAGCATGAGTGAGTTAGAGGGCTTCCAAGCACTACCACATAAGCCACCAAGGCCAAAGTGTGCTCAGCTGCCAGCCATGGCCGGCCACAACGTCTATTTATCACCCCACGGTTAAATAGAGCCGTTACCCCTTCACTGGGCAAAACTCAGGATGACCGGACGCGCCGGTCGAAACTGACCGGACGCGCTTCACCGCGTCTGGTCACCCTGCGCCGTCCACATGTCCACCGAATTCAAACGCGACCGTCAGATCCTCCAACGGTCACTACGCGCCAACGGTCAAACGCAGTGACCGGACGCGCTGCTCAACCGACCGGACGCGCCGGTCGCACAGTACCACGCGCCCGCGAAGCAACGACCGGACGCGCTCCAGAGAACGACCGGACGCGCCGATGCGCACAGCCCCCGCACCCGCGAAGCAACGACCGGACGCGCTCCACGCAACGACCGGACGCGACAGTGCCAGCGTCCGGTCGGAGTCCAGTAAGCTCCCTCGACGACCGGACGCGTCCGATCGCGTGTGACCGGACGCGCACCGCGTCCGATCGACCTTGCGAACTCAGGACACCTGACCGGACGCGCCGGTCCCGCGAGTGATCGGACGCGCCGGTTGCAAACCCTAGCTTCGCGCGCCTGACTGCTGCGCTGTACTGACCGGACGCGTCCGGTCATATCGTGACCGCGTCCGGTGTAGCGTCCGGTCACCACTGTGACCTCCGTTCGCCTCCGTTTCTTTTCCAACTTCCGGCGTAGTGGAAAATTGGCATTTCATTTCCCCGAAATCGCCTGAATCCCGCGCTCGCACGCTCGGCGGGAGGGAGAAAGGAACCCAAACCCTTCTCTACCGCTCAAACTCCGCCGCCTTCGCAAATGTGCCAACACCAACAAGTGATCACCACCTTGTGTACGTGTGTTAGCATTTTCACAATCATTTTACCGAAGGAGTTAACCACTCAACTTGCCACGCCACTCGATCCTAGCAACGATGCATAGTTAGATCACTCGAGTGGCACTAGATGACCGATATGCAAACAAGTTTGCCCCTCTTAATAGTACGGCCATCTATCCTAAACCCGGTCATCAACTTCTCTACACACCTATGACTGGTGAAATAGAAATGCCCTAGGTTATACCTTTGCCTTGCGCATTCCACTCCATCTCCTCCGACGTTGATGCAACACATGCACCAACCATATCACAAATGATATGATCCACTTCATATCATCACGTGACCATATTGGTTCATCGATCTTGACCTCACTTGCTCTTCACCGTTGCCTCGGTCCTTCGGCGCCAAGCCATCACACAACTTGCCCTTCACCCTAGCAACCGGTCCATCAAGCCAAGCCGCATCTTGATCTTCTCCACCTTGGTCACATGACTCCATGTCATGTCTCATATGCAATGAGTTCCTTCATGACACCATCACATGTGGACTAATCTCCTGTGTATCTCACATAACCACATATTAGTCCACCTAAGTTGTCACTCAATTACCAAAACCAAACAAGGACCTTTCAATCTCCCCCTTTTTGGTAATTGATGACAACTCTACAAAGATATGGAAATTAAGTTCTTTTGGACTTTATGCCACTTATCCAACATTTAAGCTCTATGTTAAGATTTGGATAAGTACCATAAAATCCGACTTGGTAGTGATAACTCCCCCTACATATGTGCTCAAATGGTTTGGTTTCAAGCTCACACATATGCATAAATATGAAATTTGTGGGAGGGTTAGCACTACTAAGTGATGCTAAGGTGTATAGAATAAACCTTTGTAGCTCGATACCAATTAGTAGCTTGATACCATTTGAAAAACAAAAGATTGCCATCATCCTTAGCATCATGAGTAGCTAGACATCAAAAACACTAGAAACCCCGTGAGATCAAAATTATAAGCATGGTTCTAGTTTTTGCATGATAATCACAAGTCTAGCTAACATCCTATGCATGCTAATTATCAAATCATCATTCAAGTTCTATAACTAGCATACACCACACAAGCATGCATATTGAATTTAAAAACTTATGCAATGCAAGCAAGCACATGAATTATGCACATATCAAATGTAATCATTCAATGTCCGTGAGCTTGCTCCCCCTACTTGTGTGCTTTCTTTGTCCAAGAATTTTGATCCCCTTACATTCTTCAATGTTGCTCCCTCTTTGTCCATATCCATGTCCAATATTATCTATCTCTCCCCAAAGCAATCTCTCCTTAAAAGGAAATCTTGCATATCTTTGTCCAATCTCTCCCCCTTTGTCATCAATTTCCATAAAAGGTGTGCTTCTCATTGATGTAAAGGCTAGCATTGGGGTAGATGGTGGAGACTTGAATCTTGCATTTTTGATGGACATTACCACATATGTTGGAATGACAAACTTCATGGTTGCTCTTGAGATTCCACATAGGATCTTTGACCTTGATACCAATCGGTGGGGCTCCTCCCCCTATGTCATAGCATGTGTCATTCACTTGAGATACCACTTGAAGATGAGGTAGCATTTCTTGATTTGATCACTTAAAGTTGAGGATCACTTGTGAAACCATCGTCTTGCATGAATGATACTACGTGAAGATATCATGAGTAGGAATGTGATACCATTTGAAAGAGCTTTCTAGTATGGATCCACTTTGAAGGATTTGACAATAATATTCACTTCTTGAACATTTGCTATCTTCATGAGTACCACTTGTAAGATATAACTTGTAGATCATGATCTAGACACCACTAGTGAATACCACTTGGAAGATCAATTTGAGTCTAGATACCACTTTAAATAAACTAGATATCTATTTTCATTGTTGTCTTGTGCTTGTACTCTTATCATTGTCATGAGCTTCTTGTATGACTTGAACTATGTTGATTTGCCTAAGATTCCAAGTCTGGTTTGATCCAATGACAAGCTTCTTCACACCTCATGCTAAGGGTTATCTTGCCAATGTTGTACTTGTCATTTGTTAGCAATCCAAACTAGATCAAGTACATGGGTTCACTAGCTCATGAACAAATTCATACACATACCACTAGATCATTTAAACAATTCAAGCAATAGTGGTAGGATATGAATTTAAACATTTCATTTGTTATGCATGATCCTAGTAAGCATGTACTATATGCACTAACCGCATACTAGTAAGGGATGAAATGATCATGCACATTACAATGATACCTTTGCTATGTTGGAGTAGAGGATAGTCACATAGATTTCAATTCATTACTCCAATAGCAATGTGAAGTCCAATTTATAAGCTTGGTGAAGACCAATCATCATAGATAAATCCATTTTTCACCCATATGAAATGAAAAACACTTATGATCAAGTGCACTATCCCAATGTGGTTGGCTTGCTTCATCTTTTTGCTCATTGTGCTTGCATGAGAGAACTAATGTGAGAATACCACTTGAAGTGCAATTACCAGCTCTCTTTTGGGTGTTGCTTGCTTTTTAGATCAATCCTATTGATTGCTTCAACTAAGCATCACAGGTTCCTCGGATCACCACTTCCATGTTAGCCTTCCAAGTCCCAAACTTGGTTTTACCTACAAACGGCGGCAAGCCCCTCACTAGGGAGAAGTGACCTCTCTCCAAAGAACCACTCTTGATACTCACTTGAAATGACATTGTTTGATTGATCAAAGTGATGAACTTTATTTGATGAGTAACCTTGAATCCTTCTTTAAGTCCTTTTCTTTCTACTTGTTTAAGTTTTTTTTTACCAAATGATCTCCAATTATCACTAGAACTTAAACTTCACCTTCATCTTGAGTTTGATCTTGATCTTCCAATTTGAGTACCGAATATGTACACCAAGTACATTCTATAATCAAATGCCTTGTACTCATTTCTTGTCAAGCTTATAGATCAATCCAAAACCAATCTTAGGTACCTCAACCACTTATAAACATGTTTCCAACTTGAGGACCTTTCAATCAAAGTGACTCCAAATATATCCAATAAATGTCACTTTTCTGGCAGATTCTGTACCCTTTAAAGAATAATTCATATCTCACAATGTACAGATCCAAATATCATGAAATTTGGTGGAGATGTGCATTACTAAGTCATCTAGCAACTGTCAAAAAATTGATCTTCATTTGACTTTTAGATTGCTACCAGATTTCAATTCTTCCACCACTGCTACATGCTGAAAACTGCTGCACTATAGCTTACAAGATGTACTCCAAAACAGAAGCATCTCTTGTCCAATTCTTATGAAATTTGTACAGCATCTTATACCATAAGTCTAGAGCATGTATACCAAATTTCAAGCCAATCCAAATAGATTTGATCACTCAAACATGACTAAGATCACAGCTAGCTCAGATTTTCAACTTTTTGACAGATTTCAATACATGAGCTAATCTTCATCAAATGTGAATCAATCTTGAGATTAACTTGTTTGAACACTCTCACAAGACATATATCCATTCAATCTACTTACTAAATGTCATCTTATGAATTTATCCAACACAAATCAATCCAAACTTGATTACTAAGCATTTAATCCGTTCAATCATCTCATAGCAAGCAACATTGCACATTTATCCAATTCAACCAACTCATATGCACCCAAATGAAATGATCAACAAGCGATATACCTTGGTTAGCTCATGATCATCCAATAGCAAGCTTTCAACTTGAATATTTTCAAGCCATCAAATATATCCAATAAATCACCAAAATCTTTAATCATTGCACTTGTATGTTGTAGCACTTGGACTTCACTTATTTTGACTTGGCATTGGGATTGAATATGCATTGAGCTTCATAACTTGACTCAATATATGATGAACAAAATGAAACCAATTGAATCAAGTCTCCAATGCCAATGGTACCTACAAACAATTATCCACTCTTTGATGGTACCCAAACTAATTTGGGTCCTCTCAAGTTAGGTGCATCATACTTAGGCAAAACCTTAGTATGGATAGCGGGATATTTTGCAATAGCAACCATGGAGGTACCATTACCATCCTTTCTAAGCACAATATTATCATCGATTGAAATAGGCTTAGAATTGTTACCTAGGGGACATGAATGTGCCATGTGTCCCCTTTTCCGGCATAAGTAGCACATTCTCTTTGCTTGAGCCTTTTCTTCCTTGCTCATGTTGTGCTTCCCATTGCCTAACCTCTCATGGGTTGCTTGAGCCTTCTTCTCAAGCTTGGTAGGACACCCCGAGGCAAAGTGTCCCATATCTCCACATTTGAAGCACTTGATGTGAGCATGTACTTTTTTCTCATCTTGATTCTTGCTCATCATCTTGGCATCTTGATTTTGCATTGGATGCCTTGCTCTTCCACCCCTTCTTGTTTTCTTCTTCTTTATTATCAAGTCACTAATATCTTTATGATTGATCTTGACTTTAGCTTGGGGCATTGCTTTTGGCTCAACTTGAGACTTCTTGGTAGGGCAACACTTAGCAATATGTCCCATTTCATGGCATCGGTGGCACATGAGTTGGGATAGCTTCTTTGCATTTTGCTTCTTCATAATCTTGCCCTTGCTTTTGTTGTAGCCAATACCACTCTTATCACCATATCTTCTTTGATTGGTCATGATATGCTCAATGGCGATTTTAGAGTTGTAGCACCTCTCTAACTTGTTGCTCAAATTCTTCACTTCACTTTTAAGCTCATTGTTCTCCTTCAAAAGGTTAGTCTCACAAGACATAGAAGTAGAACAAGCATTTAATTGTGAAGAACATGGCATATCTAATAAATCATCACAAGAGGTGGATACATGCTTCTTGCCTACATCACAAGGGTTAGTAATATGTGATTGATCATTTGACCCAAATGATGAGCTCTCACTAGTTTTGGTTTCTTCATTAGAAAGCTTCTTAGTGAGTAAAGCATGTTCTTGTACCAAGTTATCATGAGCAACACTTAGTTTCTCATGAGTCAATTTTAGCTCCTCATGTGAACAAGTAGTAACATAAAGTAGATGCTTTTGTTGTTCACATGTGGTCTTTAGAAAAGAGTTATCATTTTCCAATTTACTTACTCTTTCCATTTTCCTTTTCAAGGCTCTTGAGAGTTTATATAAAAGCTCTAAATTTGGATCATCACAATCCACAACAAAACCACCAACATGTATCTTAGTGTTACCATGTGATGATGTTGAAGAGCTTGTTGAAGCATCACTCTCATAGCCATCATCTTCACCATCAAGTGTGCATGAGGTAGAATCATTACTTGCATCACTTGTGGCATTATCATTCTTCTTGTCAAGTGATCTTGTGATATGATCATCTTTGTCATCACTTGACCGTGAGGTGGAGCAATCCTCCACAACCACCTTGTTGTGGTCATGCTCAACATCCTCATGCGCCTCCTCCTTGGGCTCATCATCATTGGAGATCGCCCCATATTTCTCATGTAGAAACACCCAAATCTCATGGGCGGACTCAAGGTCCATGATCTCACAAAGTATGCTACTATCCAAAGATCGATAGAAAACATTAGTAGCTTGGCTATCGAGATGTAGACATTTTCTTTGCGCTTGAGTTGCATTCTTTTTATCAAGTGCAAAGGAAAAGCCCACATTTACGATCCACCACAATTGAGGAGAAATAAACTTAAAATTGCATGTCATCCAATTTCTCCACCGTGCAAAGTGTGTGCCATCAAAAATGTGTGGACACTCAACATCTAGCCCATAAGCCGCCATCCTCTCGGGTCGGTGAAGACCACAAAAGAGAGACCCGGCTCCGATACCAATTGAAGGGTCGAGATGGCGGACTAGAGGGGGGGTGAATAGTCCTTTCTAAAACTTGAACGCGTTAGCTAACCGAAACAAATGCGGAATTAAACTTATCGGTCTAGCCAAGACTACACCCCTCTATCTAAGTTCTCTAGCACCTTGCAAAGATCCTAATTAAGCAACTAAGGTGCTAAGCTTACCAAGAGCTCACCTAAACAATTCTAGAGCAAGGTCACACAAACCTATGCACTAGTACTTTGCCAACCGAGGGAGCTCCTACACAACTAGTGAAGCAAAAGCACAAAGCTCCTAAGCTTACTAGCAATGCTCAATAACAAGGCAACTAATGCCAAATTAGAGAGCGCAAAACACTTAGCTACACAAACTAAGCAATGTGACTAACAAGGTTACACAAATCAAATTAGTCACGCAAAGGGGAAGCTTCTAGCTACACAAGCAAGAAGACGACTAGCAAGCTACACAAGCAAACTAGTTACGAGAGCAACTACACAAGCACGATATATATATGAAAGTAAATACAAGCTTGTGTTGCACGAAGGCAAACCACCGAGAAGAATAGACGATGTTGACACGGTGATTTTCTCCCGAGGTTCACTTGGTCGCCACCAAGCTACGTCCCCGTTGTGTCGACCAACACTTCGTGGTTCGGCGGCTAATCGGTCACACACCGAGCCTCTCAAAAGGCACCGCAAGAACCCACCATAAAGTGTGGTAGCTCAATGACACGCTCAACTAGAGTTGCTCTTCGCGATCCCTGCGGGGTGAGCACAATCCCCCTCACAAAGCTTCTCCGGAGCCTCGCACAATCTTCTTGCGAGCTTCAACGGAGCCACAAGCCACCAAGCCGTCTAGGAGGTGGCAACCTCCAAGAGTAACAAGCACCACCGGCTTGCAACACGATCACCTAGTGCCACTCGATGCAACCTCACGATGCAATCGCACTAGAATCGCTCTCTCACTCGATCCGATGAACACTATCAAGCATGAGTGAGTTAGAGGGCTTTCAAGCACTACCACATAAGCCACCAAGGCCAAAGTGTGCTCAGCTGCCGGCCATGGCCGGCCACAACGTCTATTTATAACCCCACGGTCAAATAGAGCCGTTACCCCTTCACTGGGCAAAACTCGGGATGACCGGACGCGCCGGTCGAAACTGACCGGACGCGCTTCACCGCGTCCGGTCACCCTGCGCCGTCCACATGTCCACCGAATTCAAACGCGACCGTTAGATCCTCCAACGGTCACTACGCGCCAACGGTCAAACGCAGTGACCGGACGCGCTGCTCAACCGATCGGACGCGCCGGTCGCACAGTACCGCGCGCCCGCGAAGCAACGACCGGACACGCTCCAGAGAACGACCGGACGCGCCGATGCGCACAGCCCCCGCGCCCGCGAAGCAACGACCGGACGCGCTCCACGCAACGACCGGACGCGACAGTGCCAGCGTCCGGTCGGAGTCCAGTAAGCTCCCTCGACGACCGGACGCGTCCGATCGCGTGTGACCGGACGCGCACCGCGTCCGATCGACCTTGCGAACTCAGGACGCCTGACCGGACGCGCCGGTCCCGCGAGTGACCGGACGCGCCGGTTGCAAACCCTAGCTTCGCGCGCCTAACTGCTGCGCTGTACTGACCGGACGCGTCCGGTCATATCGTGACCGCGTCCGGTGCAGCGTCCGGTCACCACTGTGACCTCCGTTCGCCTCCGTTTCTTTTCCAACTTCCGGCGTAGTGGAAAATAGGCATTTCATTTCCCCGAAATCGCCTGAATCCCGCGCTCGCACGCTCGGCGGGAGGGAGAAAGGAACCCAAACCCTTCTCTACCGCTCAAACTCCGCCGCCTTCGCAAATGTGCCAACACCAACAAGTGATCACCACCTTGTGTACGTGTGTTAGCATTTTCACAATCATTTTACCGAAGGAGTTAACCACTCAACTTGCCACGCCACTCGATCCTAGCAACGATGCATAGTTAGATCACTCGAGTGGCACTAGATGACCGATATGCAAACAAGTTTGCCCCTCTTAATAGTACGGCCATCTATCCTAAACCCGGTCATCAACTTCTCTACACACCTATGACCGGTGAAATGGAAATGCCCTAGGTTATACCTTTGCCTTGCGCATTCCACTCCATCTCCTCCGACGTTGATGCAACACATGCACCAACCATATCACAAATGATATGATCCACTTCATATCATCACGTGACCATATTGGTTCATCGATCTTGACCTCACTTGCTCTTCACCGTTGCCTCGGTCCTTCGGCGCCAAGCCATCACACAACTTGCCCTTCACCCTAGCAACCGGTCCATCAAGCCAAGCCGCATCTTGATCTTCTCCACCTTGGTCACATGACTCCATGTCATATCTCATATGCAATGAGCTCCTTCATGACACCATCACATGTGGACTAATCTCCTGTGTATCTCACATAACCACATATTAGTCCACCTAAGTTGTCACTCAATTACCAAAACCAAACAAGGACCTTTCAGAAAGCAACGAGCGGCGGCGCGTGAAGGTGACCGGCGGCGGTGGCAAGAACAGAGGAGAAAGAAAGAGCGACCGGCTGCTCGGGCTTTAAAAAAGGCGAGGATGACTTCGCGGCTTCGCTAGCGGCTTCTCGAGCACGGCCACGAGGACGACCATGTGCCCACGCGCGAGAAGGCGCGACACGACCACCTCGACGCCGGCGACAGTGAGATGAGGAAAAACAGAGCACGTTAGTTACTGTAGCAATTATTGTTACCTCACTTTTGAAATTTCAAAAATTACTTCTGATTTTTCATTGAAACCCAAAATTTCCCAAAAACCAAAGTTGCTCAATAATCTACACTCTACAACTTTGCTTTTGTGACCAAACTCATATTTTGAATAGTTTTTGAAATTTGGATTTGAATTCAAAGGGGGGCAAAAATAGGGTTTCTGTAAACTCAAAATTACTTCAAATTTTTTAATACAACTTAAAAATCTAGAAAAAGAGAAAATGTAAAACTTTTGAAGATCTACAACTTTCATAATTGGGCCATCACCCAATTATGCCTACTTTTTGAAATTGAGTTGAAATTCAAATTTGGGATTTGAATTTTTTCAATTTTATTCAATATTTTACATTGAATCTTTGAAAACCTAAAACATCAAAGTTGTACATCTAGGTAAGACCTACAACTTTGCTTCTTAAACCATTTTCAAATTCTGCCTCCATTTTAAAATTTGAGTTTGGGGATGAAAAGGGGTCAAATTTGAAATTTGCTTCTTTTCAAAATTGATCCACATTTTACACTAAAACTTTGAAAACTCAAAACACCAAAGTTGTAGCCCTTGAAAAGTTCTACAAACTTGGTTTTAAACGTTTTCCCAAATTTTGTTTAGATTTTGAATTAATCAAAAAGGGGTAAAATCAGGGTTTTGGAATTTAGGGTTTTGAATTCAATTGACTATTCTTTTTAACTAAAACATGATTAATCCTTTAACAATAATAAAACATTAATTCATGTGATAAGCAATATGGCATAAACACATATAAATCGTTTATTATTGAAATCAAACATAACAATTCACTATTGAAACATGTGAAACATTTCAAGTACTTTATTTGAAACATAAACAACATTAGAAACTTACCATGCTATGCATGAAACATGTGCAACATTGACATGTAATAATGTGACATGAAATGCTTATTTGATATGATAATTGATGCTTATGCTCTAATTATGCAAATGATTAAATTTTTAATTGTTTTTAACATCCGGGATGTTACACATTGGAAAGCTAGACTCTAAGACAGTCAGTTGCCATTTCATTGGCTATCCAGATATGGCAAAAGGTCATCGTTTCTACTACCCTGACAGACATATTGTCGGTGTCTAGAAACGGGGGTCTAGGCAGAGCGACGAGTGAATTTGTATCTACGCGTATAGGCTCTGATGGTGTGCAAAGTGGACACAGGGGTTTATACTGGTTCGAGCAAGAATGACCCTACGTCCAGTGAATTCTATGGTTGCTCGTGTTGCCTTGCACCAGAGTGCTCGTAGTAGGGGTTACAAGCTTTCGAGAGAGGGAACGGATCCCAGGTCTCTTCGGGGGAGGTGTGTGTGTTGCCTTAGCGAGGTGTGTGTCCTCTTCCCTAGATGTGGCCCCTGCCTCCCCTTTTATAGTTTCCAATGGTAGGGCTCGGGTTGCATTTGTGGTAAAAAGGTGAAATGGGGAAAAGATAAAAGAGAAAAACAAAAAAGGTGGCCTCGGGTGCGGCCGTCTTCCTCCATATCCAGCGTGAGCAGTTTCCCCTATAGCGTAGAGATGTAATAGGCGTTGATCTTTTGGCCTCTCTGTCCGCTGGTGCAACATGTTGTGGCCATGCTTCGTCCTGTGTGCTTCTATGCTATCGAGGATGGGCGGTATGTGCACCCGGATTTGCGTAGAGAGGGGGGTAGGTAGTATAGTTGTCGTTACCCCCGTCGCTGTAGAGGTATGGACGTCATCGTGGTGGAATGACTGGGGTCATGTTTGGATCAGAGTGCGGTTCGCATGTTCCTATCCACTGTGCACGGTCATGTTCGTCCCATCGATGGGAATGGGCGCCACGGTGAGGGCCCCCGTGGCTCCCCGCCTTGCCATAGGGCTCCACGCGTCCCTCGGGTGAGGCAGAAGTACGCCAAGGGGTCGTGCGCTCCTGTGCTTACGTTGCAGGGGTCGGGCGAGGCGGAAATTGTTCTCGACAGGGCATAGGGGTCAGGCGCTTTGATGACATCATGGGGGCTCGGGTGAGGCGGAAGGTGTCCCTAAGCCTCGGGCGATTTAACAGCTGACACGCTATTAATGCCCTTGGTTGGGTATGCCTACTATTGATACCTGACAGTAGCACCCGAGCCTATGAAGGAGTGGAGCACTCCTTTAGAGGCTTGAGGACAAGTGGCCATGGGTAGTTGTGGTTTGTTTGTTTTGAAGAAAGCTGTCTGGTGGGTGCGCACGAGCGCACCCGCCAGGTATAGCCCCCGAAGCCTTGGAGGGATGAGTTATCCCTTCAAGGGCTTGAATCGTGCGTGGTGGCCTTGTTGGCATTGCCCCCTGGTGCGATTCCCTTGGGTTATTCTCAGCTTGGCTGATTTTTGTATGACCGCTCATGGGGTCGGGCTTGTGAGCGTAGCCCCTGAGCCCCCGCTTGTCGCAGGGTTGTGACCGTTCGGGTGGCTTCTCGTCTTTGAAGTCATTGTCCCTCGCGTGTTTCTTCGTGAAACGGAGGGAGTGAGCCATGCCATGCTATCCTCGTTGGATGAACCATGGTGCTCATTGAGCTGTTAACGGGTTCGTTCGAGTGGAGCCCCGGTTCCCGTTTGGGGGGTTCCCGGCTTGTGGTCGAGCTGGTGACGCACTCCAGATTCCCGATGGTCGATTCATATAGTTCTCGAGACCATTCGACTGGTCCAAGGGCTTGATGCCTTCCGTCAGGGAATACCACGAATCAGCTACCAATCGGGACTCAAACATGGGTCGAGACGGCGGTGACCTCTCCTGCACGAAATTTAGCGAATCAAATAGAGGATGAGATTGTCCCTAAGTGAGCTGAGGCGTGGTGCCCAAGGACTTGTAACTTGAACAAGCACTTCGTATTAAGTTCAACCGAACAAATATATAGTTTTAGTCGTTTAAACATTTGTCCTCTTTTGATGTGAAAAGGTCAATGCGATCTGATCCCTCCCGATGCTAGGTTTAGAAAGTCCGAGGCACAGGCGACTGACTCTAATCGTGCTGGTGAGCAAAGGTACGATAGCTGCTGGGGTGTAAGCCTTTCGCAGTCTGACCAACCTTACTCAGGGTTTGTTCCCGCAACTCTTACCTCCAAATCCTAGAGTAAGGAGGGGTCGGCTGCAAAAGAGGTGTTCGTGACTACTAGATATTTGTAACGGTTTTCCCGAATGAGACCCAACTCATAGCCATCGCCAAGGTTGGGTGACGCGATCCAATCTGTCCTGACGCTAAGGTTACAAGGTTTCGGGTGCGGCGAAAAGACCCTGATCACGTTGGAGAGTGAAAGCACCGTAGCCACTGGGGCATGGGTTTTTTCGCGGTCTGCCCAGTTTTACTTAGTGTCTATTCTCCATGGCCTCTTGCCATGGGACCTAAACGTAGGGAAGGGTCTGACGCAATGGTTGTTCCCAAATATGCATGCTCCATTACCAGCCCCCGAGTGGGGCCTGACCCCAGGCTGTTGTTGGGGTCAAGCGATGCGATTCGGTCCGTCCCAACACTAAGGTCACAAGGTTCGAGGTGTGGGTGGAAAAACCCTGATCACACCGGGGAGCGAAAGCACCGTAGCCCCTGGGGTGTGAGTTTTTTCGTGGTCCACTCAGTTTTACTCAGTGTCTGTTCTCCGCGGCCTCTTGCCTTGGGACCTAAACGTAGGGAAGGAGCAAACGCACAAAAACTGAAGGTACGACAATGCAACCGATAAGGGAAAAACTTCTTCATTTCAGAAACACAATTTTTCCACAGATACGTTAATAACTTGGAAAAAACTAGATGTAGAAACAACGTATCTGCTTGACATCTGGTGCGTTGGTGAAGAATCGGTCGCCGAATGTCTTCGGCTCCCGAAACGCGCGTGTGTGCCTAGGGTCCAGTCGATGCGGTGGCTGGCCATCCAAAGCCTGATGAAAATGATGAAACACACAAAGGCCCCTACCTGGCGCTCCAACTATCGGTGTCTAGAAACGGGGGTCTAGGCAGAGCAACGAGTGAATTTGTATCTACGCGACTAGGCTCGGATGGTGTGCAAAGCAAACACAAGGGTTTATACTGGTTCGGACAAGAATGACCCTACGTCCAGTGGATTCTACGGCTGCTCGTGTTGCCTTACACCGGAGTGCTCGTAGTAGGGGTTACAAACTTTTGAGAGAGGGAACGGATCCCAGGTCTCTTCAGGGGAGGGGTGTGTGTGTTGTCTTAGCGAGGTGTGTGTCCTCTTCCCTAGATGTGGCCCCTTCCTCCCTTTTTATAGTTTTCAAGGGTAGGGCAGGGCTCAGGTTGCATTTGTGGTAAAAAGGTGAAATGGGGAAAAGACGAAAGAGAAAAATAAAAAACGTGGCCTTGGGTGCGACCGTCTTCCTCCTTATCTGGCGTGAGCAGCTTCCCCTGTAGCGCAGAGATGTAATGAGCGTTGATCTTTTGGCCTCTCCATCCGCTGGTGCAACATGTTGTGGCCATGCTTCGTCCTGTGTGCTTCTGTGCTATTGAGGATGGGCGGTACGTGCGCTCGGATTTACGTAGAGTGGGGGTAGGTGGTATAGTTGCCATTACCCCCATCGCTGTAGAGGTATGGATGTCGTGGTGGTGGAATGACCGGGGTCATGTTTGGGTCAGAGCGTGGTTCGCATATTCCTATCCACTGTTCATGGTCATGTCCGTCCCATCGGCGGGAATGGGTGCCGCGGTGAGGGCCCCGTGGCTCTCCGCCTTGCCAGAGGGCTCCCGCGTCCCTCGGGTGAGGCAGAAGTATGCCAAGGGGGTCGTGCGCTCCCATGCTTACGTTGCAGGGATCGGACGAGGCGAAAATTGTTCCCAACAGGCCGTAGGGGTCGGGCGCTTTGATGACATCATGGGGGCTCGGGCGAGGCGGAAGGCATCCCTAAGCCTCGGACGATTTAACAGCTGACACGCTATTAACGTCCTTGGTTGGGTATGCCTACTATTGATACCCGATACATACAAAGTTTGTAGAAACAAGACACGTTGTGTTCTTGGAGGATGATATGGTCAGGGGGAGCATGGTAGCGCAGGAAATTAACTTTGAGGGGAAGCGGGTATATGTGCCCACTCTGATGGTTCAGGAGCCATTTTCTCGCTACATGTTGCTGCTGCGCCAACAATATAGGACATTGTAGTGACAGCACCTGTTGTTAGTTCTCCCGTGACAACAATAAATGATTATGAGGAACATGTCCTCCTATAGAACCCGTTGTCGCACATGGGGACGAGCTACAGCAGCCCCACATGGAACAAGCGCCAACTAATAAGGCCCCCAGAATGTCTCAAAGAGCCAGAAAACTAGCCTTTCCTGATCACTACGAAGTCTATGAATGTGAAGAATTTCAAATGGAGGATGATCCCACCTCATTTGAAGAAGCCATGAGAAGCGCTCACTCGTCAAAGTGGCTTGAAGCCATGCAAGATGAAATAAGATCAATGAGCACCAACGGTGTTTGGGACTTAAAAAAAATCCTAAAGGGGCCAAGACAGTAAGCTGTAAATGGGTCTACAAAACTAAATATGACTCCAAAGGAAATGTAAAAAGATTTAAAGAACGACTTGTGGCGAAAGGTTTTACACAAAGAGAAGGAATAGATTACAATGAGACATTTTCTCCAGTCTCATGCAAGTATTCTTTTAGAATCATAATGCCGTTAGTGGCACACTATAATTTAGAATTACATCAGATGGATGTAAAGACGACATTCCTTAACGGGGATTTGGATGAAAAATGTCTATATGGCATGACCAAAAGGTTTTGTCATGAAAGGAAAAGAACGTATGGGATGCCGTCTGAAGAAATCCATTTTTTGATTAAAACAAGCCTCTAGATAGTGGTATTTAAAGTTTGATGGAACAATAAGAAAGTTTGGGTTGAAAGAGAATGTGAAGGACAATTGCGTTTATACAAAGTTCAAAAATGGAAAATTCATTTTTCTAATCCTGTATGTGGATGAAATCTTACTCGCTAGCAGTGATGTTAACTACTACTGGAGACGAAGTTCTTGTCCTCAAATTTTGACATGAAAGATCTCGGTGAAGCTTCATTCGTTTTAGGAATAGAGATTCACCGAGATAGAAGAAATGGAGTTTTAGGATTATCGCAAAAGGCATACTTAGAAAAGGTTCTAAAGAAATACAGTATGCATGCGTGTAAGCCTTCACCTGCTCCTATAGTCAAGGACGATAGTTTTGGGAAATTCCAATGCCCCAGAAACCAATATGAGATCGATTGAATGAAAGCGGTTCTATATGCTTCGGCTGTCGGAAGCTTGCAGTATGCTCAAGTATGCACACGCCCTGACTTAGCTTTTGTTATCGGGATACTTGGCAGATATCATAGTAATCCAAGAATAGAACACTGGAGAATGGTGAAGAAAGCTTTGCGTTATGTGCAAGGCACAAAAGACCTCATGTTAACGTACAGAAGATTTGATTTCCTACATTTAGAGGGGTATTCGGATTCAAATTTTGTGGGAGATGTAGATGATAGAAAATCCACATCAGAGTATGTATTTACTCTCGCAGGAGGAACTATATTGTGGAAAAGCTCCAAGCAAACCGTCACTGCATCGTCCACGATGTATGCCAAGTTTGTAGATTGTTATGAGGCCACGGAGTAGGTGAACTAGCTAAAGAAATTTATGCCCGGGTTGAAAGTGGTTGACGACATCCATAGACCACTTAAGTTATACTGTGACAATGAACTAGCAGTAACTTATGCTCACAACAATAGATGAAGTAATGCTGCCAAACACATTGACATAAAGTTCTATGCTGTGAAAGATAAAGTCCGAGATCATGCAATTAGTCTTGAGCATGTACGCACAAAGAAGATGCTTGCAGATCCGCTTACAAAAGGTTTACAACCCAATGTGTTCAGAGAACACTTAGCCGGCATGGGTTTACGGGAAAGCCTATGATTCCTAGACAATAAGGGCCTAGTTGAGAATCTATTTCAAAACAGAAAAGTGTGTTGTAGCTGTTAATCCAATGGTACTAACTGTTGTGATGAGACACGCTCTATGCGCTAATCTGTGATGGAATGGGAAAAAGAGATAAGTATTTTAAGTTTAAGTCATAAGGTGAGATCAAAGGGGAGAATGTTAGTCTGATCTCCACCAAGTTGGCTGAACGGCCAAATTGGGCGTTTGATCCGCACCCTGATCGGGGGCGCCCAACCCAATTATGGTTGGTGGCCCCCCATCCCGCAGCGCTATAAAGAGGAAGGTGGAGGCCGGTGCGCTCACTACGAGGTTCACCTGAGCTGCCATTCTCCTCACCTACATTCCTAACCCTAATCCGATCTAAGAGGAAAGCGCTAAAGCGACGGAAAGCGCCGCCACCCGACTGCCACTGTGCTTTCCAGCCGGATGCCTCCATCACCGGACACCGACACCACTGGATTGCGCCGACCTCACCATCGGCGCCATGGCTAGCAGCTCCGCCAGGCCCACCGATGGTGGGCTACCTCTACACCCCCCTCTCTCTCTTTAGTCTCTCCCTCTATCTAGTTCATGATCTGTGTCATTTTATCCCGAATAGAAGCATGTACACCCACCCTGGTTTTATGCTAACATGCTGCACAACTGGACGCTGACTGAAAAGAACTCCGATGGCCTGGCCCGAATGCCTATGCCGTCTCACTGTTCAGAATCAGAGCAGGGAAGCTGTAACCATCCGATCGGATGGATGGACGTGCCAGCCAACCGGTCCGGTGGCGCCGTGCGTGAGAGCGAGCAGAGCAGAGCAGACGCGCGGTGCCGGTGCCGGTGCGGCGTCCTCTGTCCTCTCCCCCTCCCGGTCGACGCGCGCGCGCGTTGGGTGGCGGTGGGGTGGTTGCCACAGGTGTGCGCGTGGCCGGGGTTGGTGGCCGCGACCTGCAAGCCTTGCTCGCGACGCCGCGGTCGATCTCCTCGCTTCGTTCGTTCGTTGGCGGCCTTCGCCTCCAAGCAAGCTCGGGGCCGGACTGCCGGAGCCCCATCCGTCCGATGGATCCCTGACCCGTCCGAGGTCGCCACTTCACCTACGGCGTGCTGTGTGCTGCAGCTTTCCACTGTTCCTGCTCGTGCCTTCCCAAGTTCCGGTCCATTAGCAGGGCGAAGCGTATATACGATGGATCCATCATGCATCGATCTGCAGCTAGTGCTCATTCATACGTTAATCATGGCTTGCAAACAACAGCAGCTGCAGCTGCATTATTCAATCATTAATCCGGGTACGTCGTTGGAGCTAAGCATCCCAATGCAATTGGAGGAGGCTGTTCCATTCCATCCATCCGTGCTCTGGTGACTGGTCTGGTCTTGTGAGCTGTCCCCGGGACGGGCCATGGTATCCGGAGGTTGCACAGTACGTACTCTAGTCTCTAGTAGGGGTGTAGTAGAGTGCGCAAGTGCTGGTTCGTAACTTTGGTGTGCCAGTGCAACAAGGATGATAGATTAAGGTGCAGGGCCGGCACAAAGCCTAAAGCGCTGGGAGATGGTCCAGCGCCGAGGCAGCAGCGTGGCAGACGGCATCCTTGCTCGCTCCAGTGCCTCCTGCTCCATCGTCCGTCGGTGCAGCCAGCATTTCGAGCATGAAAAGGGCAGGCAGGCACTCGATGGATGGACACTGCTGGAACATGTTACATGTGGCATCTTCTTCTTTCAGGTGTCCCTGTCCCTGCGGGCCGGGCGGGCACCATGTATGGACGGCATCGGCGACGGCAGATCTGCAGCCGAGCTTGATAGAAAAAAGATCAGATCAGGCCAGTCGATAGACACTGCTGGAAGAACATGTTGCATGTGTGCGAGCTGCCCCTGTCCTGCCCCACGCCGGGGAATATGTTGGGCACCAACGAACTCGACCCAACAGGGGTCAGGGGCGGCCGCCAAACATTTCGCAGCCATATCCCCATGTAGACTGCATGCTCGATGTCGATGATGATCATCGGGCACAGCCAAGCAGGCAGGCAGGCTCGTCGCAATCAGAAACAGAAGAGCCGTTGCGTTGCATGCAGCAGCTCTCGCCCTAGCTACCTTCCCTGTGCATCGTCGACGAGGTGTCCTCCCTGTTGTTTTTTTACGGTGCACGAGACGTGTCGTGTCCGGGTCCATCCGTACGCACCTTCAGATGCCGTCTCTTGGTTTCAGTGTCGCGTAGGCCAGTGAGTCTTTGCTCCCACCCAGAGAGACTCCCAGTGCATTGCAATTTGCAAGGCCATCATCGTCCATGGGACGCCACCGACAGCGCGGGCGCACGTGGGAATCCGCGGGAGCTAGCCTAGCCTAGCCGTCCACGGACCACAGGATTGGCAACGCAGGCGGATGGGCGGACGTGATCGGAAAGGGACCGCGTAACCCACGCCCTCTGACCCCGACCCCGCCGGTGAGGTGCGTGGTCGTGGTCCTCACCTCTGCGCGTACGGCGACGCCGCACCCACCGCCCGTCGCCACCGGACCGGCCGGGGGGATCGAGCTTCTCATCGGCGCCGCTGCCCGTGCCCGGCCGGGAGAGGACAGGACAGAAGGCGGTGGAAAGGACGAGGCGGGAGCAGGTGTCGGTCAGCTGTTCCTGACGCGCAAGTCGGACCTTCCGTACCAACGCGTGCGGCCAAAGCAGCCCACGCACGCACACAGGACAAAACGCGACTTGTCCTCTGTCCGCGCGAGGGAAGGGAAGGGACTGCAAGTGCAGTCCGTTGATGCTACGGCCTGCCTGCAGCTCCACCTGGCCCGATGTTGCTATTACTCGTGTTGTCAATTGCTTCTGGGTGTGTTTAGATGTGTAAAAAGTATAAAAAAGTACTGTAGTATGTTTTGGCTTTATTTGGCAAATAGTGTCCAACTATTGACTAATTAGGTTCAAAACGTTCGTCTCGCCAAGTACAACCAAGCTGTACAATTAGTTTTTGATTTCATCTATATTTAGTACTTCATGTATGTATCGCAAGTTTGATGTGACGGGGAATCTTTTTTTCGCATAGTGTTTTTTTCGTGGAACTAAACAGGGCCTCTCAATTTGGACTTTGGGGTACTGTATCAGAACGTACACCGACGGTGCGAGCGAAAGCGAGCGGAAGAATGTAACTGCTCTCCTACCGATATGATCAGCTGACAACAGCCTGTTCGGCTAGCTGGTGACCGGTGGCCAGTGCTGATTTGTTATGAGAGAAAAATACTGTTGGCTGGCAGGTGACTGGTGGTTGGTACTGATTTGATGTTAGAGAAAAGCATTGTTGGCTGGCTGGCTGACCGAAAGAGTGGGCATGCAGTCCAGTCAGTAGACGCTGTGCTGCACTGCTAAGGTAAGCTACTCCTCAGTAAAACTAAGAGCCCCTTTGGTAGAGATCCCGATACTCCAGCTCCCGCACTGTGCTTGTGCCGTACACGGAGCCGGTGGAGAAAAACTAGCTTCACCGGCTCTCAAAGTGCTCTGTGAGAGAGAAGAGATAGGAGAGAGAAAAGTAGCTCTCATAAATACAATGTCCCTACAGTAACAAAGAATCTATACAAATACAAAGGGGCCTAAGACAGTAACTGTTGTCACTGTTCAGCTAGCACTCAGCGTGGTTAAAGATTCAGGGTCTGTGGGAGACTTGTATCTTTCAGAGCTAACAGATTAGTTGTTGTTGCAAACGCAAGACACTTAGACACACATGAACAATGTGGGGATCTTGCTCGCTTTTAATTTGACAAGCACCAATAGCTGGCAGGCAGCGATACTTTTCAGCGAAAGTCGAAAGAATGATGTTTTCTTCTCACAATAAATCAGCATAACCATCAGCATAAGCTAAATTTCAGCGAAACAAACAGGGCCTAGCGGCCTACTACGAAATATCTAGAGCCTAATAATAAGATGACAATAAATTCAAAGCCCATATTGCAGTACTTGCACTTTTTTGTCAATAATAAGGGGGTGTTTGGTTCACTCTTCACCTTCTAAATGTAGTCCCATTTAGTCACTTTTTATCCAAACACTTTGACTAAATATGACTAAATGGGCTTTAACCAACTAGTCACTCAAATGTTGCTAAATGGGACTAAACCTCATCTTGTAGTCAGGTTGTCTCACATTTTAGTCACATTGAAGCTTCTTTTAGTCTTTTTTAGTGCACCAAACCAAACAGGGGTGACTAAAGTTTATGAGCTGATTTAGGTGACTAAGGCCTTGTTTGGCAGGCTGTTTTTTTGGCTTATAAGCCGGCTGTGGCTGATTTGCTGTGAGAGAAAAACACTGTTCCACGGCTGATAAGCCGTGCTGATAAGCTCAGCCGAACAGGGGATAAACTTGAGGAGGTGCAAACCAAAACACGCCCTAAACACTGTCGGTACTGTTTGTGCTTGAAATATATGATGCCGGACAGATTATATATGTGGTCTACAAAGTGGGACAATTTGCTCCCTTGATAAAAGCCCAAAAGCCACAAAGATGCCGGGGGTATGGACCATCCATCAAACAATTCTAGTGCAGTGCTTACTTTTAATTCAGATGAGCTGATAATTGTCATAATTTTATTAGTATATCACGAGCACTCTCATATTTCTCTCAAAAATATGTAAAGTGCGTAAGTACGGCGCAAGTGCGTAACCAAAGAAAGGATGAACTACCAAAGCAAATAAGTAAAAATAAAAAAAAATGTGGCACTGCGTTTTAACAATTGCAAAGGTCAGCGATAAATAAACGCATAAAAAGGGGTGAGTACTACCTGGCACTGGCAGTAGCAAGACTAGCCCTGGCAATAGGCTTAGTTATGCGGATTGCCACGAATTGCTCGCAAATTTAAACTTATATGTGACTCTCTCTCTCTTTTGAGGGAAAACTTATATGTGACTTCGCGGGCTGCCTCACATGTTAGTAATCGTAAGATATATCATAGTAAGTATTAGAAAATTATGTATAAATTTAGGGCCTAGTACTAAACAACATTTCTTATATTTGCTCTCTCGTTTGCTCGTCCTTAACACGATACTCATGTGGATCATTTCTTACCTGATAGATTTTATTTACCAATTGTTATATATACCTTGTCATCCTAATTCATAGTTGTCAATTTTGCATCACACCTCCACATGTGTTAGGCATGTGTTTATTTAAAATTATCTCTCATCCTAACACAGTGCTCATAAATACTTTTTTTTTGCTTGGGTAATTTAGAAGCACCTAGAAGTATTTTGTGATCTCTCTTTTATACGACAGATACAGCTACCAACATATGTTAGCCAATAGATAGAGCTAAGCCGAGATCATTCAACACCATGATCCATACTGTCGTGAGCTCATAGTCTAACCGAAACAGCACTTTTTGAGGGCATTATGAATGGTTCCATCGATCAAAGACGCTGCTGTCTGCGTCGATTATAAAATTGCGTCATATCCTCGAGAGCTTTTTTAAAATTCTGTATATGCATCATGCGCGATTGGCTAAGAGCATCTCCAAGAGTTTGCCAAATCAACTTGGCATCCATTTATTTTTGGCAAAACAGAAAAAATTGTGCTCCAACAGTTTGACATCTAACTTGGCAAATTTTAGCAACTTGGCAAATCTCTCCCCTCTACGCGCATATTTGTGCGCTGAGCGCGAGCGCGCATCCGGCTTCGCGTGTGGGGCTCTTCGTTTCTTAGCGGGGCTCTTCGTTCGCTTAGCGGGGCTCTTCGTTCGCTTAGCGGGCCTCTTCCTCTTCTTATTTTACCAAGTCCAAATGGCAAACTCTTGAAGAGAGCCTATTTTTTCACTTGTCATATATTTTAGCAAGTTGTCAAATCATGATATTTGCCAAGTGAATTTTGACAAACTCTTAACAAGCTAATAATTGGAGACCTAATCAAGTTGAGTTGCTTGTGGGATGCTTTACAGTTTATCAGTGAGGAATCAGGATCTCGTTTTGCATGATGCGCAGATCCATCGACCAGGAGTGGCCAGCGCACATGTTGGAAATCTTAAAAGGATGAGACGACGATGGCCTGAACGAATTCCAGACCGTTCAACTAAAAGCAGCGTGGAATTATTTGATGGGGAAAAGGTCGTGGCATGGCGCTGAGAGCCAGAGACGCATCTTGCGCATGTGCATGTGTTGACCCTAATAATCGGTAAAAAAGACTATCTGGAAATTTCTCGTGGAGAACATGTCAATATGTCATGTACTCCCTCCGTCCACAAATAAGTGCACATCTCATTTTCCAAGGAGTCAAACTTTTTTAAGTCTGACCAAATATATACAAAAATATACTAATATTTATCATATGTAATATGTATCATTAGGTTGAGCATGAAATATATTTTCATAATATACTTATTTGCAGATACAAATGTTGATATTATTTGATATATTTCTAATCAACGTGATGTGCATTTATTTGTGGACGGAGAGAGTACAGCGGAGTGAATGATGAGTGGGCCCATATGCGAACTGTGCAACGGCTTGGCTTCTGGGCCGAACAAACGTTCTCTCTCAGTATTTCTTCCTGGGCCATAAGGGCGTCTCATCACGGCTTGGGCCACAGGAAGAAGCAAGTTTCATTCCCTAAATAGATTTTCCTCCTCATCAAACTCTAAAACGGGACACCTTGCCCCTATCAACTCTCTTGTACGAATGCATTCAACATAAAAAAAATGTATGTTGCATTCTTTCTTGTTGAATATCGTATTTTTATTGTGGAATTTTTTGTAAAACATTTAGACATCAGTTATAATGTTTTGGAAATTTTCTAATTTTTTCTAGATGTTTCTTGAAAGTTTCTAGAGATATTTTCACAGGCTCTAAATATTTTATTATGGTTTTTCGTGCCCCACTCTATCTCTAGGGTTTTTATTGGAATTTTTAGAAACTTAGAGAAATTTTTCATAGTTTTAATACCTTATTATCGGGTATTCACGCAAAGAACGGAGGGTCGATGACCGGAAGACCACACCACCAGACCTCAATTGCTCCATCTCGCCGAGTTACAAGGGCACAACAACCCAGTCTCTTACAAACAAGGCCTATACATGCACTAATCACTACCATGCTTTTGACATCATCATTGAGCTCTAATATGAGGCTGGAGTATACCTTCAAGTGTAGCATGACCCTCTAGATTTGGTGATCTCCGACAACCTTAAAAACGCCGGCTAGAGGTGTAGTATTAAATAAGCAAACCCACTGGCCATTGCTCCAACGGTCACATCAGATGGTCTGTCGGAGCACAGAACAATGATAGCACCAGCCAGCAGTGCTTTTCTCTCACATTATTTCAGCACCAGCCACCAGCCAGCCAGCAGTATTTTTCTCTCACAACAAATCAGCACCAGTCACCAGCTACTAGCCAGCCGAACGAGGCCCATATGGTGGTACTGTTTGAACTCTATGCACCGTTACTGGACATCATCACCGGATAATGCGCATGCGCTAACCATGAACAGTAGCAACAGATCATACGGCGGCCGGTACTATGTAATTCCCTGTGGCCAAGTCTCTAATCCACCTGGTCAAAAATTGTGAGCATCGGATCATATGTTGGTACGGTACTACGGTATTGTTTTCAGCACATAGTCCTTTAGTGTTTTGGTCATATCTCCTAGCTCCGAAGTCCGTTTTTTTACGATCTTGCATGTTTTTTTTTTCTGTGAATCACTACCATGTTTTTTTGGCTCTAGCATGTCAATGCACGGCTATGATTTGGTGACATATAAAAACCACATTTGCAATAAAGATTTCTAGGGATTCAGATGTCAAGTGCTGCGGAAGGAAACGTCTTCTGTGGACCCAAACAGGTCAATTTTTAAAGAGGCTGTGCTACAAATACAACTCGTTCAGCACAGCTCTGAGCACCTCTTGTCTTCCTCGTCAACCCCGGCGGAGATGAACGACAACAAAGGGTGAGGCGTCGATGAGCTCAAGAACGTGACGCCGCGCGTACCTCGCGTTCAGTTGGCTCACACAACTGCGGCGCTCGCTCTTCCCAAGCACAAGACCCGCCTCCTGATCCGTCCGTAGGTGAGCCATGCAAAGCTCGCCGCCCTAGTCCGTTGCACCCTTCTACAAATAGCAGTGCACCTGGCCACACTTCCCAAGCCAGCTGGCAGAGCAGGAAGAAACCTCAGCCTCCACGTCCACAACACCAGGAGGAGCGCGTTCGGCAGGCACCACTAGGCAACAACAATGGCGCTAGAGGCGGCCAGCACCGTCCCGCGCGCGCTCCTCGCCGCGTGCCTCGTCCTGCTGGTCCTCGGCGGCGGCCCGTGTCGTCGTGGATGCTGCGCGGCGCGGAGGCGCAGGCGCAGGGCGGCGGGGGGCAGTGCCTGCCGCAGCTGAACGGCCTCCTGGCGTGCCGCGCGTACCTGGTGCCAGGCGCGCCGGACCCCAGCGCGGACTGCTGCAGCGCGCTGAGCGCCGTGTCGCACGAGTGCGCCTGCAGCACCATGGGCATCATCAACAGCCTGCCCGGCCGGTGCAACCTCGCCCAAGTCAACTGCTGTAAGCTTACTATAGCCAGGCCCAGGCCGCAAACGGTTTCCTGTCTTCATCTCGGTGCTAACTGCTAAGCTTACTAATCTGTGTGTTCTTTGTGGTTTGTGTTCATCATGCAGCCGCTTGAAGCAGGAGCGAGCTGTCACGGATGCTGCAATGCATGCAGGGGAGAGAGGAATAAGAAGTGTTTCCATTTCACCGTGAGGGCAGTCGAGCTCCAGCTTGACTTGACCGCCGGCATCGCCCAACGCTGTTGTCGTCGTTTTCTTTTGATATTCAGGACTCTCTTGCGGTCTATATCATTAGCTTAAATAAAATAAGTAAAACCAAACCATGCATGACCATCATGCAACCTTTTTCTATCGTGCGCTTCCCTCGTGTGACGCCTGCCTTACTATGCCTATTGCGAGTTCCAACAAACTAAGGCCTTGCTTGGATGTGTCAAACTATCTCAATCTACTTGTGTTGGGGTACATTGAGGTGGAAGTCAAACCCAAATTCTACATCGTTCCACATCCAAACAAAGCCTAAACGGTATCAAGTTAACTATAGTAGCTGAAACAAAGGATATATGCGTATGCCACGCAACATATTCTGTTCATTTTGATAACAGTCACCGCCTGCCAGGGGTGGCAGTCACAGTAAATAAATTACGTGATCACGTACCCAGGAGACCAATACATCAATTCTTAAAAACCGCAAGAGCTATAATTGCTCTGAATGTAGAATTGCACATAGATTCCTGACTGCACGTCTGCACTTTAAATGTGGCCATGAGAATTGAGTGTGCTACCCAAACTGACAGTCAAGAGAAACACCTGCGTTTCAGAGCACAAAAGATTGCGACGGGATCTCTAGATATGAGTATGTTTCATAAACACACGCCAGGTATGACTTTAATTTAAAAGTGCATATTACTCAACCATCAACCATAACTCTAAAACCACCTTACTCTACGATGACAGTTTTTCTAGGAACAGAGCTTCCTGCTTGCTAGTGAGACCAAGATCACTCAATGACATCTGGCTCTCCCCTTCAGTGAAAGCACGCCTGGGATAAGACCTCACCTATCCAAAGAAAACTCACATAATCACTATGGTTACAAGAATCGGTCAGGGGCAGATGACAAACTTAATGTAGAATCAAAGGAAGATTCTGATAGTCTCCCCTAAACTAGGCTCACTCATGGCATCACTCAATACTAGAGAACAACATAACCAACCAACTGACCAGCAAAACTGCAATCCTGATGAACAAAAAAGGTTATTGGTGCAATTTTCTGTCTCGGTGTATACTGTATAGTCATATCATACTAACTTCTTCACTGACCTGACTACTTAACAGCCACCAGGGCAATTGATGCTACAAGCCTATTATAACAATTAACAAGTGCTTAAGATAAAGAACTAACCAGGAGATTCCACTAAACCCACGTAGATAGTTCAAAATGGATTGATAGAATAGTTTGGATTTGAAGAGGCGGAAGTTATCATTTTTCAAATGGATAGGTACTGTGAAAATTGTGAAGTGAAGTTGACAAAATAAAAGGTCCAGCAAAAGTATTCTGAAACAATACTATCTTTTCTTTCTTGTTAGCAAAAAGTATGAATAACCAGCTGGTGTTGATACCGTATCTCCAGTATAATAAGCTATGGACTGTAACTGCACATATCTTTTATCGGCAAATATTGTTTTGCAAATATACATTGAAGGAGAGAGATGAGAATTACCAGTCTATAAGTTCCTGGCTTGAAAGTCCTGCTGATGTCTATGAAGTCGAAAAGATACTGCAACAATTCCAGCAAGATTAGAAGCATAATGAAGCACTTCAGCCATCAGCAGGATTCTGGCAACTTAAGTAAGCTCACCTGAAGCTTGTCGGATTTGAGAAAGCGCCGTCCTCGACGACTACCATCAGGCATGCGGACTACCACTGTGACAGCCCCCTCGTCATTTTGTAGTGGCTCCTTCGGTAGTGATGCTTGTTTGGCTTCAAGCTCGGATTCCAACTCCTAAGAATCACCCCAACAAGAAAGGTATGTTACTACTAGTAAAATAACGAAAACCTTGGAGAATATATATCTAATGATATTTAGCATGAGCTGAGAAGGAAATCAATCTGCTGCATTACTGTTCAATTGCTAAATGATAGACATCTTATATCAAAGCCAACAATAGTTTACCAAGACTTCCCTGATAAGGACTGACAAATGTACTACAGTTCTTTCATAACATCTGGAACATCAAACACATTACTGATTACCCACTTCTGCAATTAACCCAACCCAATTGCAGTTTAATAATCTGTATATGCTCCTGAGGCAACAAAATTATCCAAGCGCAGAAAATGTATGAATCTCAATCATATTCTGCAACTTTGACTTCGATAGTACTAAGTGAAGTACCTCTTCCTCACGTTGTTTCTTTAGCTTCTCTTCCTCTTCTTTCTTTTGACGTTCAAGAGCAGCCTCTCTTGCTGCAGCTTCCTCTACCCTGCGGAGTTCAGCCTCCTGCACAGCCTTCAACTCTTTTTCTCGATCAGCTTGGAGAGCAGCAAGATACTCATCATCCTGCAATTGAAATATTGCTAATCATATACAGTAGTTGTAATACCATCCAGCAGATGAATACTGCTCAGTACCTGCTGCTCCCTTAACAACCGCTGCGCCGTTAATGATGGTGATGGAGGACGTGCTACTCGGGGATAGCGAGTCGACCTGCCACGGTCTGGGAAGGAAAATGGATATGGTGCTCCTTCAGGAATCCCACCAAACATTGCAGCCTCAAGCATAAGAGCTTCATCATGCTCTTGAGAAGAAATACCACCCCACTTTTCAAGGAAATTAAAAACAACACTGTGAGTTTATGAAACTATAATTTGCAGACCATAGCTCACTAGAAGCATAATGGGAACTGAATACCTCTTCTGAAGGAAAACCCCCATTATGCTGATGATCAATTTGAACATGAGGTTGAGGACTTAAGGGGGGGCTGTCAGCCCTTTGAACAGTTTCTGCTGGCTCAATAGTTCTGCCTCGAAATCGCCTAGAACGAATCCTAACTAAAGGCCGTTCGTCATCATCTTCACTGTCCTCTTGGAAGTTCTCTTCATCTACTGCTTGCTCAGAAGTTCCAACTTTCCCTGTAGTTAGTCCTCGCCTACAATAAGAATGGACATGTATGAGGAATCAGTCGCTACCATATTCCAATTAGACACGGATTATCCTTACAAAGGTTGTATAGGTAAAGGCTGGCTAAAAACACTGCATGAAAATAACCCCGCACAAACAGGGAAACAATATCATATCTTGCACGATGCACGGCTTCCATGCAAATGATACCATACCAAAAAAAACAACAAATGGTAGGGGAACATAAATTGAGCCATTAACTGATTATGAATAAGTAATAACCCACACACTACCACTGTTCTACGCGTTTTGAAAATGTGTGTTCACCTTTCATTTATCCGACTTCCTCCTTGGTCGCCTTCTTTATCAGATAAGTCAGGAGAGTGATCTGCTACATACAATCCCTCTTGGCGCAGAGCGCTCTCTCGCTCTGCTGTCTGGTAGCCACATAAAAAAAACACATTGCAGATATAGGTATATGAACAAAAATACAGAGCTGCATCTTAGAAGTTAAAAGTCTACCTCCAAGGACAAAGAAACTGCCCGAGCAAGCTCATCATCACCTCTGCCACGTGACGTGTTGTCAGATTCACCACTACTTAGAACCTGTGCACAATAGTTTTGTTAAAAAGTTTGTTTAAGCAGATGTACAATCGAAATCCAAAAGCAGAAGCATACATTTTTCATGCCTTCAGCTTCCCTTTTTGAAGCTTCAATTGCTGCTCGGATCATCTCCTCTTCTATATCATTGTTATAGTCACTAACATCAACCACTGGAGGCGCACTTGGCATGGAATGGTTTGGGTGCGAGGCACTGCTTGGGATCATAGGATCATGAGCAGATGGTGTTGATGGCAAGTCTTCGTCATCTTCATCAACTATAACAGTCCCATGGACCTCTGGACCATAGAAAGATTCACGTCCAGTAACATCCTCAATAATGGGACCCTGACCAGAACTGCCTGTTTGAGTATTGCTGTCCTTAACTTCAATAGGTATCTGCCTCACGTCCCTAGGTTGTGTAACTCGGGGTCCACGTCCAAATATATCAGCAGCAGTTATGTCAGCAAAACCTGGATCCAAAAGTTCAAAAGGGTTGCCCAAAGTTCTAGGGAACAAAGGTCTGTTGAACATGGGATCAAGTGGTTCATCCAGCTCCATCATGTCATCATAACTGGCAGTGGCAGTGGCAGGTACAGGATTCTGATTGATTCTGGTGCTGAAAACCATTCATTTGAGAATTTCAATCACATCAAATGGAACGGGAAAATAATATCACGTGACCAAATGCATAGAAATTAAGAGAACGAGAGCATACGTGGTCCTATCTCCCTCATTAAAATAAGCATTCACGGCTTCATTTAGATCGTGACCATGTTCCTGAGTAAAAAAACAATTGGTCAGCCATTGTAGCTAATATGAGTCCAAAAAGGCAGTCACATTTATATATAGTTAACAATGATTATCTGTAACATCTGCACTCCGTTTCTTCAGTTATACTATTTGACTAAGGATAACTTATTATTTAATGAAGTTAAAACCACTAAGGGTTAATATCCACCACACTGAATGATAATTATTTCTTTATTTGAAATAACATTCTTTCCATAGAAGTCGCTGTGTCTGAGGACATGGAAATGCCCTAAACAGAATATATTTGCAATCAGAGAGAATATTTACCCATGATAACTTTTTATCTTTTACTAGGTTAAAAAGTACCAAGTTTGATGCAGCAAACTCGATGAATAGAGAATAGCTGACGGAGAGAAAAATGTTTAATATTTAATAATAAAATACCCATTTGTATAAAGTCCAATAATTTGTTCGAGATACTACTTAAACAGATATGTGAAATACATGAACTAGAGCCTATCTTCATCACAGAGACAGAATAATTCAATTCAGACAGCAGATTACAGTTGCGCCATTAGATCAAAGGCAAATCAGCTGGAGCTCCTGTGCTCAAATCATGTCACATGCTCAATGATTTAGAGCACACATTCTGAAATATATTGAAGTGTTTCAGTCAGCGCTCTTGACTCTGCATTATTACAAACTCAAACAGGACCAATGCAAACCTTCAACCAGGTAGTAGACAACAACATTTTTGACCGCACATAAACAAACATCCCAACAAGTGTTTTTCCCTCACCAAATCGACCCAATCTAACATTCCAGAAACTAAAACTCCAACAGAATTTAACACAAATGAACCTACAACTTTAGTTCTCCAGCTAAACAATTAAGGAATTCACAGTTACAACATTTGATGAGATCTGATGCACCCGCTCTACTCCGTTCATCCGCCCCCATCCAGTGAAGTCTCGGCATTTCACCCCGCACAAATGCAAACTAAAAACTACGTGCACGCATCAATCCCCATCACAACCAGAAAACCTCCCATGCATCACACTCTTTAGAAACTCAAAATTCCGCAATTTCTGCGACCCCCTAAACCCACAGGGAAGCGATTACGATTACGCACACGAAACCCCGGCTCAAGTCCCACATCTCACACTCACACCCATCCGCCACGGCCCCGCACCGCCATCTAAGGAACCAACGCCGTGCAGAGCCGAAGCCCAACCCTAGCCCGAAAACCCGAGCAACGGATCCCCAAAAAGCCGGGACCTTAACACCAATGGGTAGAGACGGGGAAGGGAGGGAGCGGGCATGCGTCGTCACCTCGAGCACGCGGATGGCGGCGGCCTCGTCGGCGCCGGTGATGCTGACGAAGGTGTCGATCGCCTCCTGCGGCGGCCGCGCCATGGTTGGGGGCGCGCCGGCACCGGCGGCGGCCTGGGGGGCCGCGGCGATGCAACGGCGAGGTTGGGGTCCGGTGCGGAGAGCCGGAGAGGAGTCGCGAAGCAGCGGAGCCGTGCGTGTTAATTCAAGTGTCGCGATGTGGTGCTTTCTTATTGCTCTCCTCCTCCCCTCTCGCGGGCCGTGGGCCGTCAGCGGTGGGCCTGCGCGAGAACCGGAAATGTCACCTGTGCCCTTCGCGAATGCTTGCGTGTTGCCGCGCTGGATGAGTGGATCAGAAAGGCGTAGGGGCATGGGCGTAAAACACCATCGACAGCGGCTTTTCTATCTTCTTGCGAAACAAGGATGGATGCTGCTCTAGAAGAAGGGAAGCAAGGAAAAAAGCGTTGGTCCTTGTTCACGAAGGGATGATGGAGGACGCTTTGATGGGTACTGAAAGCATCTGTAGCCACAAACAAGTGACTTGGTATATGCCTTGCTGCAGGGAGGTGGATTCACGAAAGCATCTTTTCAGCCACTTGGAGAAATGCAGCGCCGGCACTGGAGTCTGGAAAAGAGCAATGTCTAATTTGGAAGTTTGGCCTTGGCCCTGTTTAGTTTCCTAAATTCATCCTCAAATTTCACTATAAAAAAGAAGATTTTTCATCACATCAAAAAACCGACACATATATAGAGTACTAAATATAGATGAAATTAAAAACTAATTACACAGTTTGATTGTACTTTACGAGACGAACGTTTTGAGCCTAATTAATCAATATTTGGACAATTATTACCAAATAAAAACAAAATTTCTACAATGTAGCACAGTAATTCGGCGCTCCCCAAATCCGGCATCTAAACACAGCCCCTGTTTAGATTGCCTTAAGTTAGAATTTTTTCACTCTCTCTCCATCACATCAATCTTTGCACGTATGCATGAAGCAGTAAATGTAGATAAAAAATAACTAATTGCATAGTTTAGTTATAAATCACGAGACGAATCTTTTGAGCCTAGTTAATCCATAATTGAACAATAATTGTCAAATACAAACGAAATGCTACAGTTCCAAATTTTTCTAACATCTTCGATCTAAACAAGGCCTTTGTTTATGTTCTCTTCAAAAGCAAGAGGGCTAGGCCAAATACACCTCAATTCAATCTTTCAAACAAACCATCAGCTCAGCATCATCATATGCAATTGAACTTTGGCAATCTTTCAACTCAAATCGGCAAATCGCCAGTGCGTGCACACTCTCAAAATCTTCACACTTCATACTTACTGTCTACAGTTATCAAGTAAAGCTAATGGTTTTTGCGGCTGATAAGGCGGCTGAAGCTAATTTGTTGTAAGAGAAAAACATTGTTCCATGGCTAATAAGTTCAAGCGAACGGGGCAGTGTTTGACTGTTTGGTGAAATCAATATAGCAATTGCGCCGAAATCGACAGTTACAAGCTCGAGCTACAATTCTGAAACATTTGTACTTCATAGAACCAGGGAGAATTCGGGCACAAGAAGTGCAGCATGGTCAGGTGGAGGACACATTTCGTCGTACATTTCCACAAACATACCAACATAAAGAATTGCTCCCTCAAGAAGCATATACTTTGCAGAATAGCAATCTATGTATCGCACTTCCATCTGGATGTTGGTACGCAGTTCAGGTAATGGCACCAGTGGCAGCTGTCGTTCCCATTCTTACCCTTGAAGAGCATGACCAAGATAATCACAAATCTGCAACGTAAAGCCACATTTGTCAATGCTTCAAGTTTCGATTATTAATGAAAAGAATCATCATTGCTCATACAAAGTGGCCACATTTGTCAAGGCTTCAAGTTTCAATTATAATGAAAAGAATCATCATTGCTCATACAAAGTGCTACATCCGGTCAATAAAAGATGACACTTCGGACTTGTCTTAAGCCAACTAAACTTGGGCTCCTACTTTTTATTTTACTATAGTATATTGAAAGGCCAAAGATATATCAAACATATCTTTCAAAACAAATCTACCTGTATCATTTCCTAACATTCAAACCCAACACAGGAAGAGTATTTCTAGTCAAGGTTTGTAGTGATTACTTAAGACAGCCCCAAAAACATCACTTATCTATGACTGGAGGGACCTCCACTCACTAAAAGATGATGGTTTAGACAGTAGAACAGAACTTGTACTATGCTTGGTTTACTTATCTGAAACGCCATCTTTTAATGACTGGAGGTAGTAGTTGTTCGGCATTAGTTTGCAACAATGCATAGCTCAAGGCAATTATGGTATGTGGATACCACATTGCCTATTACAAGCGAGGTTGGAACTTGGAACTTACCCAACAACCAGCAAGAGGAGTGCAGCAACCCACAAGACATACTGGTACAATTTGTACTTTGGTGGTTGATTAGTCTGAGGTAGCTCACTGCGTTCCATCCAACCAAATTGAGGTCTTGCCAGCAACACGAATCCAAGAAGAAATCCAGAAGCAAATCCACCAATGTGGGCAAAATTATCAGCATGAGGTAATATCCCAATGGCCAGATTAATTGCAATTATAAAAAGTAGAGTTATGATTGCCGCTGCCTGCAAGAGTGAATTGGCTGAAACTTAGCCAAAAAAAAAACAGAGAGAAAAACTTAAGCAAAACAGTACACATATAATATGCCTTCTTCTGACCTTGTTGGAATAGATAGTCCAGTTCATAATAAGCTCTGAAAGCATAGATCCAAGGAGGCCAAACAAAGCCCCAGAGGCACCAACAGAGATGTAGTTACTGCGTAAGAAAAGTGCAGACAGCACACTGCCGCCAAAGCCAGATATCAAGTAGATGACCCCAATGCGCACTTGCAAGTCAGAAAATTTAAGTGAGTTGACAGCAGAGAGCAGACTACTGCCAAAACCAGATGCCAGAAGTATTGACAAAGGTAAACATAGCATACTTCCACATCCATGATGAAATGAGAAGAAAATGAGCCCCAAATAACATGTAAAACCTCAATACGTCTTAAATGAATACCAACCAACAAAGCCATTCTTAGATTGATGAAAGCAATGGTCATATGTCGCGATCCTAACAAAATGGTGCAAATAGAAAACTAAGTAGTTGCAACACAAAGGCAAGGCCTGAAAAGAAACCTCCATGACTACTTAATTCAGATTTACTTCAGCTTTCCATAAGCTCCAACTCCAAGACAGAATCAGCTCATCTACCATACTCCCTTAATGCTGTATACCAAAACGCAAAACTCCTGCTTCCACATCACCGGCTCATTCCGTCCGTCCGATCAGACACGTGCCGGCCATCCGATCAGCTGCCGCGTCGCTTCCCTCAACCTGCCTCCGCTCGAAACTTCCACACGCCTCATGCTGCCCACCCACGGAAAAAAAAAGAAACATAAAACGCAAGGCAGCCGCCGAAGGTTAAAAAAAATCCCGCAACGCTCCATCCCCCTCCGCGGCTCCGCCGCCCCAACCTGCCTCGCAACCACGCGTGCCGTCCACCTGCAGCCATGCCGCCCCCGCACCCTCCGGTGCCCCTCCTTGCTGTGCGCCACCCCTCCCTGTCGTCCACCGCCCCAGCGCGCTGTCCCATCCCGGGGGCCGCACCGCCCAGCACCCTCCGCCGCCCTGCCGTCGGCGCTTGCAGGTACGCGCAAACGCAGCGGCGCAGCCAGTCTCCGGCACGGCGACCCAGCCCCTCTGTGGCTCCGCCCCCAACCGGCTAGCCTCCTGCCTTCGTAGGTGGCGCCTCGAGTGTCCTACCACATCGTCGGCGCCCCATCGCAGTCCCCCTCGAGTTGTATGAGGTGGACACGGTCGACGGCGTGGCGAGCCCCTCAGGTCGATCCATCCAGTCAGTGAGGTCATACCCACCTCCTCACCTCACTCCTCTCCATCGCATACTCTGCTTTGCTCATTCCGTACTGCTGCCCTGCAGTTTCAGTTGAGGAGGAATTTTATTGCCATTCAGGGTTCCCAGGCAAGACTTCTGTTCAGGGAGGTGAGATCTGATTTTACTAGGCCCATGTATTTGTTTGACTTAGTCCTTATATATTATCATAGTGAACATTTTGCAACGCATACTATACAGAGCCATCATTTATCTGATTAACATTCCCCAGGTTTTGTTGCCTCCATGGACCAGCAAACAAATCAGGATATTAACCATTACATATGTACTCAAGACCTCAGATGACTCAGGGATCAGTTTTTAGGTCATTTTTGTGTCCATGACTTGGTAAGGCTTATGCCCATCTTGATTCTTCAATTTCAACATTTTGGTTCTCTCCATGATCGGACGGATGGAATGAGCCGGTGATGTGGAAGCAGGAGTTTTGCATTTTGGTATACAGCATTAAGGGAGTATGGTAGATTTTCCTTTTATACTAATAACTAAATTTCTGAGGGTCCAAGGAAGAATAAGGAGAAGGCGAAATGAGAGGACAAAGCAGCATGTAGCTTCTTTGCTACAGATATGAAAGATTGTCTTCTTTCAAACTTTTTCTCTCTCTTACTATTACACGATCTCAATTTCTGAGTATTATATGCCTTTTCCTATAATCAATATGATGCTTTCTCTATGGTCAGAAAAAATCATCCATCTATGCTTGCCCAAACTATGTTTGTAATCTTACTAACCAGTCTCTATTCTTTGCCTGCAACAGACTGGGGTATATATCCACTCGGCCTTATTTCTTTCTGGTTCCTGGATAGGCACTGCAGATGATGCCAATATGGTGGATCTATTGGTTATGTCACGTGTGTATTTCATCTATAGTAACAGTTATAGTACCATGTTAGTAAGCCAATGTGGCTTACACCCGTCCCAACAAGTGCTACTTTAATATATTCAGGTGTCAGCAAAGAGACCATTTTTTCCCTATACTGTTACGAATTTGTAGGCTACCTTTCTGTTACGAAGTGGTTTACATTGTTAGGGTACCTAACTACTCCATGAGTGTCAACTTTCTAATTTCATTGTCTCCAAACCTCCTCTCTGAATATGCATCACTTAGCAAACTGAATTAGCATGCGCCCTGTGGTCTGTGTGATCGAATAGCTATATTCATAATGATATTCTCTATCTTTTTTTACCTAAACACTATGGTCTCTACCATGACTGCATATGAAAATCTTTTACAGAGCACCTGCACGGCTGCACCTCCAAGAATGCAAAACCCATACTGTTGGTGTTTTGCATTGTATAAATTGGAGCTAAAAGCAGCACAACATACCATCATGTCCACCTACCAACAGCCTATGTCTATGTTTCCTTAGTTTGTCCAAACAACCAAAAAGAGAATGGCCAACATCATTCATTCATACTGTCATATCCGTTCAATTCTGGAACTGCAGGTCCATCTATGAGCAATGGCTGATGTTCGCATCAAACTATCAATGTCTTGGACAGTGCTGTGCATGAGAAGCATTATCTACTACGTATGCACGTGCAATTTCATCTTCTGCTTGGAGTATATCAGCATCTTATTTATGTACCTATTGAAGTGGCCACAATGGCCCATAAGTTTTCTTAACAATTTCACTTGCCATCTATTTACACATACAGATCAGGCCCTTACCTATAATGTAGGCAAACCTTTCTTGCCATGTAAAATTCTGTTGAACTTGAGTACCCACTAATAGGTTGCATAATTTCGTACATATTCCTTTTTTAAAAAAATTCTGCATGAAATGACTGCCCCACGGCAACGCGCGGGATACTTACTAGTATCATTTCAATGCTTATGACAAAAAGTACATCTTCCAAGTGCAGATCGATGTTGGAAAATAATAGATAGTCAAGTATCCAATCAAGGTGCTAGAACTGGCAAATATAGGAGACTGATGTTGGAAAATAATAGATAGTCAAGTATCCAATCAAGGTGCTAGAACTGGGAAATATAGATATTGTGGTAACGACAGAGTGAATCAACAAGTGCAAATAAGAAGCTTACCAAACCCAAATTGCTGCTCCAGGCGGATTCCAATGAAGAGCAAGCTTAGCATGTTGACAACCAAGTGAACTAGGCCAGCATGGAGCCAGATACAACTAATGAGGCGCCACCCTTGGTGCTCATGAACTACTTTGGCCCAGTTGAGAGCTCCCATCTTCTCCAAGCTGCACAAATATTGGAACTCGTAAAGCAAAGCATTGATGTGCTTTAGTATAGGACAATGTCAAGCGAATGTTGAATCCAGTCCCGGTTTCATATTGGTATCTCAAAACTGTCCCAACTCCCACATAATGGAATAAGTAAACAAGAAGAGACAAATTCATCCATTTTACAGCTAGATTTAAAAATCCTTACCTTGCATGTTTTTGCAAGGGTCATGAAGTAACGCTAGGAATAGAAAAAAAATCCACAAGCAGCAACATAACTTGGTTACTTAAACTGCTCATTTATAACTGAGAAAAATATAAATGTAACCCATCTATCAAAAGTGTACTAGCTGTAATTTTTTAACTGACAGCAAGGGACGTAATCGTAGTACTAGATACTAAAGGACAGATCTGTGGAGAATAGAAGATTCCACTGCTGGCTGAATCAGCTGTTGAGCATCTCCAAGACTTTGTCAAATCAATTTGGCATCTATCTATTTTTGGTAAAACAGAAAAAATTATGCTCCAACAGTTTGACATCCAACTTGATAAATTTTAGCAACTTGGCAAATCTCCCCTCTCCACGCGCATATTTGCGTGCTGAGCGCGAGCGCGCATCCGGCTTCGCGTGCGGAGCTCTTCGTTTCTTAGCGGGGCTCTTCGTTCGCTTAGCGGGGCTCTTCGTTCGTTTAGCGGGTCTCTTCTTATTTTACCAAGTCCAAATGGCAAACTCTTGGAGAGAGTCTATTTTTTCACTTGCCATATATTTTAGCAAGTTGTCAAATCACAATATTTGCCAAGTGAATTTTGGCAAACTCTTGGAGATGCTCACTGCCCTGTACTCCTAGCTATTAAAGCTAAATCAAATGTTTCAGTATAAATCTACCTGCTATAGGGGGAGCAATCTGCAGTAGTTTCGTCGTTTACTCGTTATAGTGTATCTATAAATAGTCACCATTGCGCAGTGTCCCCCATTTCCAAACGACCTGAGGGTGTGTTTCGTCCCCATCTCCCAAAAAAAAATTTGGATTTTGATCCACCATTTTGCAAAATAAAATTAAACACCATACAAAATTTTTGACAAAAAGATATCCATTCTCTATTTTGGATTTTGGTCTCAAAAAACAAAAACAAAAAGCCAAAAAGCCAAAAAAAAAACTCTCGTCCACCTCATAAAAAATTTGGCATTTTGGATGGAACTAACTAAACACACCCATAAAAATTTTGCCATTTTACATTTCATCGTTCCAAAAGAAGTTACATTTTGTATTTTGCATCCATGAGTAACTAAACACAGCCTGAGTTGAAAACGACCAAGAAAATGGCAGCGTACCAAGAAAATGGCAGCTAGTAAAGGAGTAAGCCCCAATCTTTACCTTTTTTTTAAAAAAAAAAACTACCTTTACAAGCGATTGGACTTGAAATCCACAACCAAAACGCGACCTCTGGCTTAAAATCATAACACTGGACCCGTCACAAACCCTTCCCGAAACCCCCAATTTCGCACCGGATCCAACAACTCGGCGGAAACAGGAGCGAAAATCGCAATTCGCGAGGAGTGACGAGGCGTACGTGGCGGAGGAAGGCCCGAAGAGCGGGTTCTCGCGGAGCGGCTGGAAGGAGAACCGGCGGAGGAGCCCGGCCGCGACGCACCCGGCGCCGCCGCCGAGCGCGCTCCCGTGGCGCGGGCAGTCGTTGACGAACATCTCGGCGGCGAAGACCGCGATGCAGGCGACGAGCACGGTGGGCACGAGCCACGGCCACCACCGGCGCTCCTCGTCCGCGGCCGCGGCGCCGGCGGCGTACGAGGCCGGGTACTGGTAGTACCCCGCGGCCTTCCCCTGGCCACCGCCCGTCGCCATGGCTGAGTTAGTTGTCGGCGGCCGCCGCGCCGCGCGCCTCCGCTGGCTGCAGTTATAGCGTGCGGGGTACGGGGGTAGTGGACTGGTGGGTGGATTCGCGCGGCTTTCTGTGTTTGTGTGCGTGTGTGTTGGCTTGGCTTGGAAGGGAGAGGAGGGGAAACCGGGAAGAAACCAAAGAGAGGAGGTGGAGTGGAGACGAGTGGAGAGTGAGGTGGGGGAGAATGATCGCTGTAGGACGTGGGGACCACCGGTGGGTGACGGGCTCGGTTGCTATTTTTTTTTCTCTCTCCAAACACACGTCTCTTTTTTGAGTATGTGTCAAATTTTTTAAAGTTTAAATAATTTATAGAAAATATGATAGACATTTGTATCTTCTATTATGTTTATTATAAAAATATATTTTACTATTAATCCAATGATGCTTGTGATAGTTATTACATATCATAAATATATTGTATTACTTTTATATGCACTAGACAAACTTTAAAAAATGACTTCTTGAAGAGCGATATGTGCATTTATTTTGAGACAAGGGACTATATATATGCACAAATGTTTACCTACATGCACATTACATTCATACATACGACGTTAAGAGCATCTCCAAGAGTCTTTCTAAATCTTACTCTATAAATCATCATTTGCATAAAAATCGTTTTGTATTTCTTTTCACTCCCAAATAGTTTTTCTATATCTTGTTTACACTCTAGAGAGTCATTCTCGTTTTTTATCTTTGGTTAGCAAGAAATCTAGAATAGAAGATAACTATATTAAGATGACGAATTAAAGAAGTTGTTGGAGAATATTTTTTCATTAAAATCTCTATTCCTTACAATTAGAAAAAATACAAAGAGTCTCTTGGAGTTGCTCCAAGTCAAGAACTTGAACTAAGAAAAACAGATTTTGCTACATAGCCGGTTCCCATCGTTTTGGAAGGAAGAAGAACCGGTAACTCGGTAAGTCAGGGTATGTTTGTCTCACGCCGAACCGTGCCTCGCCTAAACCGCCACCGTACTAAAAAAAGTGGGGCGAACAAAATAGTCACCACACTTGCGACATGAGTTGGGGATGAAAATGAACTAGGTTGCGGCGTGAGTACGGCACGCGCTAAGCAGCGGTGCCAACCAAACAGCACCGCCAGACACCATAGTTTTAGCGTGCTGATCTGTGGCACGTGTAGGCGTGAAACAACACGTCCTTAGCCACCCGCCCAACCTTCATCCTTGCCTTCTTTTTGTTAGGGCGCAAGGCGCAAAGGCCAACCTTGCTTGGACAGTCCAATTGTCCATCCCGTACAAGCAACCGGCCATTTATAATTTAGATCGATGAGATGAGATGAAAAGGCACTATAGGGGTTGTTTAGTTTGCAAAATTTTTGGCAAAATGCAACCGTAGCATTTTCGTTGTTATTTGGTAATTAGTGTCCAATCATGGTCTAATTAGGCTTAAAAGATTCGTCTCGTCCATTTCGTCTAAACTGTGTAATTAATTTTATTTTTTATCTATATTTAATGCTTTATACATGCGTCTAAAGATTCGATGTGACGGGAAATCTACTGTTCTTTTGCAAAAAATTTTGGAACCAAACGCTGCCATAGTGTTTTAATTTTGGAGCATTAAATATAGATGAAACAAAAAACTAATTGTACAGTTCACCGTGAAATCGCGAGACGAATCTTTAGTCTAATTAGTCCATGATTGAACAGTAATTGTCAAATAAAACAAAAAGCTACCGTACCCGAATCCAAAAATTTTTACCAACTAAACACTCCCGTAGAAATGGAGCCCAGAGTTCAGGACACCCTGCGTGGTGCGTGCGAATGGCTGGTTTCCGATCGATCTAGCGCCTTGTTTAGATGCACATGAAAAGTTAGAATTTTTTTACTCTCTCAATCACATCAATCTTTGGATCCATGTATGAAGTAGTAAATGTAGGTAAAAATAATAACTAATTATACAGTTTAGTTGGAAATCACGAGATGAATCTTTTGAGCTAGTTGGTTCACGATTGAACAATATTTATCAAATAAGACGAAAGTGATACTATTCATCGATTTGAAATTTTTTCAGCATCTAAACGAGGCATAGGTCAGCAGCTCACGAAAAGCCTAAATGCGGAGTCCGGAGTTTTTGGTTTTGGTCCGAGCACGCAATCGTAGCGCAGCACGTAATTCCGTTCCGGTTCCGCTCCAATCGACCGATTCGGGACGGGGATAGCGAGCTGCGCGTCGCGTTCGTCGCAAGCATCGTCGGGTGGCGCCTCCCACGTGGTCGCGTCGCGTGCGTGCCCATTCTATCACGGGTTCCCCGGCCACCGTCACGAGCGCCCGAGGGGCGGCGTCGCATGCAGCCGTTCGTTCGCGCGTCCTTGTGCTTGTTGCAGTGCAGCACAGCCACGAGACGGTGAGGACGAACGAACAGGCCCAACGGCCATGGCCCCGGCATGTCCAGCGAGTGGCTCGACACGACACGCGCGTGCGACATGGGGTTGCGGCGTGGTCGTGCCAATTCGGCGTAAGGCATTTCCATACGCTAATGATGGATTGGATTGACAGTCAGTCCCCAACACTTTGTTCTAGAATTTTTTTTTCTCGAATACGCAGGAGATCTGCGTATCATTGCATTAAGAGGAGGAGAGAGTTCTCAGTACATCAACGCGCCTCAGGCGCGCTAGGCGGTCAACAGCTGGACCAAGCTAGCAAAATGTTCACTAGATCGATATTACACGAATGGATCAACCAAAATACGCTCACTGCTGCGTCCTACGGGTCCTCCCGGAAGAGGTCGCACGCGCGCTCGTTGCACGCTGGGAACAACGCGTCCAAGGCCTCCACCTGGCTCGACGACAATGTCCCAGAACGCAGGGCGTCGAATATCCCCTCAGGCGCGGGTGAAACCGGTGCGGTCGGCGGCAAGATCCCCAGTCGCTGGTTGAATCTAGCACAATTAGGCCATCCATCAAGACCGTCATCCATCGAGGTCTAAATCCAAAAGAAAAATCAAACTTGCCCGTCCTAACGTTTTTTTTCTCTCTAGGAGTATACATAAATTCATCCTTTGATCTGACAGTAAACGCTAATTAACCAGCTGTTCACGGACGGACGGACGCTACCTTGCTACGGCAAACTCTTCCACCGGAGGACGCGCCGCCGGGGCAGGGCTCGGCGCTGGCGCCAGCACCGAGCCGGGCGTCTCCCGCACGTTGGAGAAGACCGAGCGGCAGGGCTGGTCGCCGCAGCTGAGGTTGATGCCGTCGAGGCGCACCCCGGTGCACGGCCGCTCCTCGCTGCACAGCAGCTGCACCGCCACCCTGCTGCTCGACGTGCCCTCGATCCGCTCGAACGTCACGTCGCTGATCTGCACCTGCGACGGCTGCATGCTCCGTCGGGCGACGGCGGCGCCGGCCAGACCGTCAGTCGTCAGTCGTGTCCTTGTATGTGCTCCTCTGACACGTACTGAACTCAGTAGCTAGGTCGAGAACATTGCGTTGCGAGTGGCAGTATACCTTGTTGGCGTCGGCGCAGTGGTCGTGCGGGCAGTACCGCTGGTCGATGATGATGGGGTTGGCGACATCGTCCATGGTGATGTCCTGGAACGTGATGTTGGACGCGCGGCTCGGCGGCGACCCGGGCCACGTCTTGATGCGCACCCCGTTGGTGGTGCCCTTCACCGTGCAGTTCTTGATGATGAGCCCCTGCACGTCTTCCTCGCCTTCCTCCTTCCCCAGGCTCCCCACGCTGCATGCGAACCACGCACAGGCTGGTCTCGATCAGTTCCTTTTTCTTCCTACACATCACGAGTTGTTCAACCAATCTCCACTAGTTTTGACCTGAGTCCGTGGCCGGGCCCGCAGATGACGCCGTGGACGACGACGTCGACGGAGCCGGGGCCGACGGACACGCAGTCGTCGCCGGTGCCGATCACCGAGTCGAGGACGCGGATGTGGCTCGACAGGCCCACGTGGACGCCGTCCGTGTTGCGGCTGTGCGCCGGCGCGTGGATGCCGAGGCCCTCGGCCACCACCCGGCTGCAGCGGCGGAGGTTCACGTGGAAGCCCTGGCTGTTGACGAACGCCAGGCCCCGAAGCGTGGAGTTGGTCACGCCATCGAAAACCAGAGTCGTCTGCGTTGATCACAATGGCCGGATGAATCATCTCATCTCGCCATCCCCGTTGACATGAGACAAACTAGGAGGAAATGGCATCGAACTGATCAAACACTCTGGTCAGCTAGCTAGCTTACCGTCGTCTTGGACTTGGACTTGACCTTGTCATCGCTCCCGGCGCCGTGGCCGTCGAGGGTGCCGTCGCCGGTGACCAGGAGGTTGTTCAGGCCGCTGAAGGTGATCCAGGCATCGTCCGAGAGGCGGCACCCGCGTCCCCCAGCGCACGGCCGGAGCACGCCGTCGATCACCACCACGGGCGCGCCGCCGTTCCTGCACGGGCCCTCGAACGCCACGGCGCCGGCGGCGAACGTGCCCCTGGGGAACCGGAGCGTCGGCTTGCCGGCGGCGGAGTCGCACGCCGCGCGCCACGCGGCCAAGAACGCCTGCACGGCGAGCACGTACGTGGTTGATCATATCAGACGTTGATCATCTCTAATATAAAAATGCACAGTACATTTCGCTGGTATATAGTGCGATCAAGTGATCGAATAATATATGACGAAATGTGGGAGAGTAAACTGCACTCACGTCTTTGTTGTCCCTGTTGCTCGGCGCCGCTCCGTACTCTGTCACGTCATAGACGGTCGCCGCTTTGCCCTCGCCGTGCGCGTGGCCGCCGCAGAGCAGCACCACGACGACGACGACGACGACGAAGTAGAGCACTGGGGACTTGAAGAAGATGCCGGCCATGGCGTCGGAACGGGAATTTTCAGATACACCGAGTAGCGTGAGCGAGACGACCCCTCGCCTTATATGGCCACAGCTTACTTGGGGAAGAAATGAAGTCATTAGGGCACTCTCAACCCTTGATTTCTATCATATCTATGGATAGTTTTCAGGAAAAAAAAAAGGGGGAGCGATTAACATATCTTAGAAACTATCTATCTTAACCCATATTTTTTTTAGCAGTTTCTATATATATATATATATATGAGAACTTAAATGCACCATAAAAAGAGATGGATCAGCTATGGAGCAACAAAATAGCCTTCCATCTCACGCACACTGAACAAGTGAACATTAGCTTTTACAAGTACTCCCTCCGGTCCATTTTATCTGTCGCGAATTAGAATGACACGGTCTTCTAGATTACACTTTGACCATTCATTTGCTTTATATTATATTATTTATGCTTATAAACTTATATTCATTTGATAGTATAATTTCTTACAAATCTAATTATATAAAGTTTGTATTATAATAGTTAAAAATTATTAGCCTAATTATTAGTCAAAATTTTAAAAATTTAAATCTTGGTATACGTGTGCGCCAGATAAAATGGACCGGACGAAGTACTTTTTTTTTAGCGAAGCTTTAACAAGTACTTGGAAATAAACAACAAATATTCAGAATCACACTAGTCGCAGCAAATAGGCTAGTAGGTTTTTTAGATATTTTTTTAATATAGAAGTACATGCAAACAGTGATCCGGTTGGGAGCTGGAAAGGAGGTAAGGAAAGCCATGGAAACGGTCATGGATAACGAGACGGCTATCGTTTCTCATATGAGAAATGATTTTTCTACTATTTCTTCTCTCTATTTCTTTCTTAACTCAGTTGTCAAATTGTGACATACTATTTAGACCTTGTTTAGATGCCAAATTTCCACTCAAATTCTACTATGCAAAAAAAAAAGATTCACCATCATATCAAAATACTGACACATGCATGGAGTACTAAATGTAGATGGAATCAAAAACTAATCGCACAGTTTAGTTGTACTTTGCAAGACGAATCTTTTGAGCCTAATTAGTCAATGTTTGGACAAAAATTCACAAATACAAACGAAATACTACCGTGTAGAATCTTGCAATGTGCAGATTTTGGACATCCAAAATCTGCCCAACTAAACACGGCCTTAATGCCATGAAAAGTACCCCTAGTTTCAGTTTTCCTCAACGAATAAACAAAGAATAAAAAATATGAGCTATGGTAGTGGGTCAAGAAACCAAAGAGGAGTACGTTGGAATCCGTGCGTGCACAGCGATGAAGTACTTGTTAGCGATGAGTTTTTTTCGGTTAATCTAACCATCGCTCGGGTGAATCTAAGACTACCTCTAAAACGATACTCTAAAGCTTTAGAGTATAAATATAGAGTAAAAACTGTTGCACTGGGTACTCTAAAACAATACTCTATCATTTCTCTCACTCTATATTTAGAGTAGTACAGTGTTTACTCTATACTCTATAGTGGCGGGCCTCACTAGCTAAATAAAGGAAAAAAATGCTATAACTCACAAACCAAAAATCCAAATTAAATTTCGATTGCACCATTAAATTCGTCTCAGTAAATCCTTCAAAACTAGATCACACATGGATATATTTACATAAAGTGACAAGTGGGTCTCACAGTGGATAGAGTAGATAGAGGATGATATAGAGGATGGATGGGTGCGGGAGAATTAAGTATAGAGGAGAGAATCTTGCTGACTAGGACGTATAGAGGATGAATATAGAGGTCCATCAGTGCGGGTAGTCTAACGCTCGCGTTACTCGATTCCTAGGTCGTCGGATGCGTAGCACGCGTGCGTGTGATCTGCGCCTGACCGAGAGAATTCTGCATGCAGACAGCATCTCTTCCGAACCACACACGCCACGCCTACCCTAGAACTGCCCGGACGGCCAAACCACATGGTCCCCCACCTTGACCCCTGTGCATGTTGCCTTCGAGTAGAATAGGCTCACACCTAGGCCCCTGTGTCTATAGAAACAGCAGCCTCTAGGCCCTAACGTCCACGTATGTATGTATGCAGATTTAATCCTTAAATAAAGATAGATTATATTTTATTGGACCATATTTTACTATTTCTGTTTTGGTGTAAGTCTTGTGTTCAATTGGTGTAAATTGATTATTCGTAAAAAAGAATATTCAGAATTACTTGAACAATTATCTGATTTTTTTAGCCTTTTTTTAAAAATATGTATGTTTTATTTGATTTTCCTTTAAAATCTTCAAATTTGGCTTCCATTGAAATAATCTGACTATTTTTTGTTTTTTATTATTTTATTATTTTATTTATTTGATATATTTTATTTGCATCGTTAGATCTGGATCGAGTAGTTATAGGAATCAAGTGTTTGGCTGGGATATGACACTCGATTATATTTGTTTGATGCAATCAAGTGATTTTAGAGGATGTGTCACTCGGGTGTCATATGCCCCTGAAACATCTGAGTGTTCCGTACACACACCTTTTTTTTCTACCCTCTCCCCTCCAATTAGACTTTCTAGCCAGCTCCTAGTCCCTTGTTAGGGACGCCCTTCGGCTGCTGTAAGTGTAACCTCTCGGATTAATTTGGTAGTGTGCTCTGAATGAGCTTAATTGGTCAGTGGCTGCGACTCTCCGTTTCAAACGAAACTGGCTGCGGCTTAATGACTGCATGTAACTGCTCCTTTGAGATCAATGGGTTGTTTTCGCGGGGCTAATAAAGTGCTCGAAGTCGATCGGTTCTCAGTCCTCGCTGTCACAACCAGATAGTCTGAGCCATTTTGTTTGTGAAAAACGAAAACGGATAGTTGGGAATGCGACCGTGCGCAAGGTCGCGCACATTCCGGACGCCCGAGGGTACGACCCGCGTGGCCTGCGCACGGCCTGGTGGGAGGAGAAGCTGGCCTGCCGTGACTTTTTTTTTTTTGGATTCCTTCTCTTTAAAAAAAATGGTCTGGTTTCTTTTTTGCGAATTAAAAATGGTCTGTTTTTTTTTAACTTAAAATGGTCTGTTTTCGGTGTTATGTGGTGTTATGTACTAGTGTGTTTGATCATTGATCTAGTATAGAACTAGATTCATTATGTATATATTTCAAAATATATTTTAGAGTACACCACTACGCCTGCCTCCGGTCCTCCACGCGCACGTACGGCAGCCACGCTCTCGCCTTCATCTTCACCTTGCATCTCCACAACCGACGACACTGGTAGATACATGGTCTTCAATCCCGGCTGGGAACAACCTTTAATTCCAATTTTCTCAATCGGGATTATAGATCCAGGACTAACTCTTAGTCCCGGGTCACACAACCGAAACTAAAACCCATTCACAAGACAAAAAATAATAATTTAAATTCCAAAAACCTTTCTCTTGGTGTGTGAAATTTGAACTCAGGATCTCTTGCCTCGCGCGTAGCTTCCATACCAACTCAACTGCCCTGTGACGATGTTCTGAGCACTCTCGTTTTGAATTTACCCGTGAGGGACCTTTCGTCCCGGATAAGAGACCTTTCGTCTGGGTTAGTGACACCAACCAGGACTAAAGGTCTTCTGACATCAAAAATTTTGACCCGGAACTAATACTCACATTAGTCTCAGATCCAATTCTAACCGAAACTAATGTGCTGAACCGAAAGTCCTTTCTCTGCCAGTGCGACGGTACATCTCCAATCGCGGTGTTCGAGCACCGGCACGACTTTGCGCGTCCTCCATCACGAGCTTCTGGTTCGGCGTTGGCGGCGTACTCCCTCCGTATCGGATTTAGAAGTCGTTTAGGACAGCGACACGGTCTCCAAAACACAACTTTGACCTTTTGTTTTTATAAAAAATATTTATGGAAAAGTACTATATATATACTTTTATGAAAGTATTTTTCAAGATAAATCTATTCATATAATTTTTACATTTGCAAACTCAACAACTTAAAAGTTATTGATGATTTATATTCCTAATGTTTGACCCAAATCTTATCCAAAACGACTTCTAAATCCGATACGGAAGGAGTACGTATCACGGGTACTACGCCGCACTGCCTACCTCGCGGGCCCAGCTAGCATATATAGTCCATGTTCACCGGGATAATACATATCACGCTTGCACACATAGCCACATAGGCGCGTATTCCGGCCAGCACGCGCTGTATCCCTACACGCACGGACGCTGGATACGAGGTTGGCCAATGGCCATCTAGCCATAGTGGCTTGCTTCTTCACCTGCATGTACGTGACAAGCTTAGACAAGTGTACACGTATATACTGCGAATTTTAATTTGACAAAAATTTATCAAACACCCGGGTCATGGCGGCCACGTGCTCGTTGACGAGCTTGGCGTGGCCTCCCTAAGTTCCCTCTCGGGCTCAACGTTGAGCAGGCGCTTGGCCCTCCACAGCAGCGGCGCCGCGCATGGCTCAGAGCCGCGAAGCGGCGGAACACGTCCTGCAGGTCGAAGACCGCGCCAGCGTCGGTGGTGGCCGTGAGGACGGGCAGGACGCGGGACTCCGCCTCTAGTGCAACGATCCTGAACGTGTAGGACCAGACCGTGACGCTGCCGAGCTGAGGAGGTCCTCGAGCAGCGCCGCGAAGGCCTTCCCCTTGGGGAAGTTGTCGAAGTTGGTCCGCAGCATGTACTCGACGTTAGGCGACTCCTGTTATGATCTAAGATAACTGAGATAGAATTTAGATTGGGAATAGCAAGAATTTGGGAACAACATATGGATTCACGGCTGGACCCGTGGGATACAGGGGAGTTGAGACATTCAACAATTCTGTTCTTCGGTGACCAACTCTCAACGGCAGTTATGGCTTATAACAACGCCGCACCGACGACAGGGAAGCTTCCTATCAGTTACAAGGCCGGCCCATTATCTAAGCAACGGCCCATCTGCAATACGTAGCCTAGCTCCTAACACTTCCGGAGCAGGTACGCGTACTAGTCGCTACAGTCGGAGAATAGGGTGCCTGTGTTGCGCGCGGGCGCGGGCGCAGTGATGGTGCTCGTTGAGGTGCTCGTGTCGGCCGCCTCGGCGCCCTAGGCACGCGAGCATGCGGGAGAACGCCCCCTCTGACACGGTGGCATGTCCAGTCTCCACGGTGGCATGTCCACATCGGCTCCTGGTGCACGCGTGGCGTGTTTTTGACTGTTGGTGCACGTAACAGATAGATCGAGGACCAGATGGTAACATTTTTAGTTCGATGACCTAGACGGAAATCCACAAATAGTTCAAGGACATACGATGCAATTTACTCTATATTTTATGTAGTGACAATTTATGTTGCATGTAAGTATTTGCTTGCGTATTAAATATATAAGATGTCCATTTGTGTTAGTCGTGCAATTACACGTCATAATCATAAGTTGACCTGTCGTTTAACAACTCGGTAACAGTCTATATATACACCCTGTTCGTTGAGCTATTCAGCGGAATCAGCAACCATCCAGCAGTGTTTTTCTCTCACAACAAACCAGCGAACAGTACTTTCAACCACAATAAACCAGCGAAACGAACAGGCTCATAACTTGTAAGGGCACTCACAATGCAGACTCTATCATAGAGTCTAAAGCTATTTATTACCTCGAATATTATGGACTTAGAGTCTAAATAAGACTTGGAGTCTTGTTTTTTCTCCCTTTTTCTTCAATAAATATGTTGTCACATCAGCAAAATACTATAAATAAGGTGTAATAAATAGTTTTGGACTCTATGATAGAGTCTTGCATTGTGAGTGCCCTAGTCAGTTTTCTTCATGGATGACGCACCTTTATTTAGGGGGTCACGTAAAAGTTGTTATTAGAGGTCAACAAGAGATGTAATTATGGTTATATAGGAGTAGTACCTTTTGAGAATGTAGCATCTATAATGATAATTAGGGGACGCAGCACTAATACGGATTAGGTCTATACGGCACGCATACTAATTAAGATTACGAGCATTTGTCCCACCGTATGCTCACGTTGCTACTTTTTAGAATTGCCACACACGAGTCATATATACTCGTACATATTAATCAGGGTTACAGCATCCGTACTGCAGATCTAATTAAAGTTGCAATAGACATACTTCCTCCATATTAGTAATTTAAGTTGTTTTAGACAAGGCTAGAGTCAAACATTGGAAATATAAATCACGAATAACTTTTAAGTTATTAAGTTTGGAAATCTGAAAACCATATGAATAAATTTGCCTTGAAAAATACTTTCAAAAAAATATGCATATATCACTTTCCAATAAATATTTTTATAAAATAAGAAGTCAAAGTTATGCTTCGAAGACCATGTCGTTATCAAAACGATTTGAATTAACAGTATAGATGGAGTATTGATTAAAGCCACAAGTAGATATACTGATTAGTGATTAGGGTACATGGTTCGCTCTATCACTTGCTCAGATTGCTACTTAATGTCGATAATTCATTGGCAAATTTTCTTTGTTTTTTTCTTTTTAGAATGTTACTTCCTTCCCACGTTATTATTTTGATGATTCAACGTTTATTTCCTCACCAATTTTGTCGATTCAATATATTTATAAGAAGGTTGTTTTGACACTTAAATTGAGCCTAGGCTAGTTTTAGAATCGGCCTGTGCAGTTTTTGCCCAATCTAAGAATACTCTATGAACGACTTGACAATAGTATCACATTGATTTTCTAACAAGATAAGACTACCCCTATTATATATAAGATATGGGGCACAAGGCCAATAATTGAGATATCCAACTACACAATAGATATATATTATCAATTTATCCACTTTTTACAACCCCTCATGTTGTCCTACATGTTCCTCGATGGGATTTGTGGGCATTCTAGATCTTAGAATACCCCCGTCATGTGTCTCCCAACGATTCTTCTCAGGAGGCGTTTATGAGTTTATTGGGCGATGAACGAGCGTCTAATCGGCACCTGCTGCTCGGCTTCGCCGTTGAGACCTCCCTTCGCTGTGGTAAGTCATTTGCGGCATCTGGACAATCCAGCCCCTTATCAATGTGTAACTCGAATTGGCGTTGATTCAATACACACTACATGCACATGACAATCACCGTGTGTCGAGAAAAGTTGTTTTTTTTTAAAATGTACACCCTGTTCGGCAGATGGTTTCTGCGGCTTATAAGCCGGCTGTGGCTGTTTTGTTGTGAGAAAAAAACACTGTACCACGGCTGATAAGCCCAGCCGAACAGGGTGGTGATGTTGAATGTGGTGGCGGCCCCAGACATGCGAGACTGCGTGCTTATTTAGTTCACACATGTAGAGAAAAGCCGAAGGTTTCATTGAATTGGGAGTGTCCCTGCATCTGAAGGTTTATTTTATGTTTTCGGTCTTTTTTTTACAACGACTCATATATATATATATATATATATATATATATATATATATATATATATATATATATATATATATATATATATATATATATATAGACCTATATATATATATATAACTATTACCCTACAGTTGGCTACAAAATAACTTATTCTGTAGCCACATTGAGTTACGATAATTGCTATGCTAATTTATGATATTATAGTAACTCCTTACTATGTGAATTACTATAACACATGGGGATATTTACCATAATGTTATAGTAAATCACATAGTAGGGAGTTACTATAATCTCGTAAATTAGCATAGCAATTATCGTAACTCAAAGTGGCTACAGAATAAATTATTTTGTAGCCAGCTGTAGGGTAATAGTTATATATATATATATATATATATATATATATATATTACACTGTAGCTGGCTATAGAATATGATATTCTGTAGCCGGATCAAAACTCAAACACCAGCGCACCAACTAGGCCCGTCCATTCACATTTTGACTCGGCTCGACCTGGTCCCCTTCGTTTCTAATTAATACACGCATGCATTGATTTTCTTTTTTTTTTTAGACTCACGCATGCACTGATTTCACTTCCCCTGATTTTGCTCTTTCCTTTTCCATCGCCCATAGTAACAATTTGCCGAAACCACCATCCGTGTCCCCCATTCTCCGTCTCCTCTCGTGGACTAGAGCTCCCCAAAGCAACACAAATCCTCGACGGCAACGCTAGGAGCGGCGCCTCCTCCCTCACCGGCAGCCGAGCTGCTTCTTCCACACGGCTGCGGCGGATCCTCGTTCCAACCGGCGGCCACGGCTGCTTCTCCCCCGTGCACCCCCGCCCCAGCATCCGCGCGGCTCGACCCGCGCGCACGGGGCTCTCTGGCGGCGACGCGCCCGCCTCGCTCGAATGGCGGCCCTGGCGAGGGAGCGACGACCTCGCGTGGATGGCGACGCCGACTACGGAGTGACTCACCTCCCGTGGATCCGTCGGTAGGAGGTGGCGGCATCCTCCTTCGTGGCGGTTGTCTCTGGTGGCGGCGACGGCGGCGCCCGTCTCCCAGGCGGTGGATTTGGCATCTCAGTGAGTCAATGCGCGGATCCAGATCCACTCCATGGCCTTTACGGCAGCGGCGACGGCTCTCCATGGCTATGTCGGATAGCTCGTGTCTTCCCTGCACATCCACATCGGGCTAGCGGAGATAGGCTATTGAGGTGATTTATCTCATCCATGTATATTTTGTCTTCCCTGTACACACTCTTGATCTAATCAGGCATCTCAAACTAGGTTGCATGCATGCTGTTGATCTAATTTGTTATCTCAAACTAGGCGCGTCTGTTTCAGTATGATTCTAGCAAATTTAGGTTGTGAGTAGTGTTCCTTTAGTCAACCCAATTTGTGCAGGTCTAAATAGTTGAATGCCTTGCCCCTTGTTTAGTAAAATATCTAATTTCCTACCCCAAATTTCTCGTACTTATTTGTATCCAATAAATCATATACATCAATCTCATGGTAAACATTGCTGTCCTACGATAGTTTTGAAATATAATGTAACTTACACTGATGGTAAATTTGATCGTTCTTATTAATTTTGTCATCAATCTAGTACAAAATGTTCATAGTATTCTTTACATTCATAGTATGTTGAGGTAATATAATAGAAAATTCTCGTAAATATTCTAAATGCAAATTCTCGTAAATATTCTTAGTATCAAATATTTGTAGTATTATTGTAAATGCTTATATGCATAGTACATGTTTCTGGTAAATAATTCTGCAAAAAATGTAGTAAATATATTGTCGTAACTACATTCTAATTTACCATATCCTAATTACGATATCATGCTATTCGAATTTTTGTAACTATTTTCATGATAAGATCTTGTAATTTGTAACTAGTATCATTATAGTAATTTCTTTTCTTAGAATAGTTTAACAATATATTATGGTAATTTGTACTCCTAAGTATCATCTAACACCATTCAAGTTATCAAAAATATTTCCTACTCCAGTGACTAGTTACTATAATAATCTTGAGTTATGGTAATTCTCCCTCCAAATGACCGCAAAAAAGTCTACTTACTGCTAGTTAGCTAATGATAGTTATTCAGATGTTTAACAAGAAATCTTTGTAAATTTCTCATATTATTTACAGATATTCCTTTCATGATGATTTTTGTAGGAGAAGGGATCTCCTTGTCAATTGCAATGGAGAAGAAGCTCAACTCTAGTGAGGATGCATGCACCATGCAGGAAAATGTGCCTCGATCAGTTCAAATTGTCTCAGCTGCTCTTCTGTACATGTAGTACCTCTTCAAAACACAATCAAGAAGCTTCCTGAACGCACAAAGGCCTCGTCTTGGCATTCGTAGTTCATGTTTGGTGTCAAAATAAATAGTCGTACTTATCGTATTTGATGTACATTTGATTTGAGCCCGTTGTAAGAGTTTTGATACATAACGGAATGCTTTTGTGCACTATATTATTTTTTTGGGATTAGCGTGCATAGTGGACACGACAATATAACAAATTATGGTAATTTTAACTGTGGTGATGATGAAATTATGGTAAATCCAACTATTGTAATTGAGTTCATTGTGGTAACTTCAGCCGTGGTAACACGATGACACTATCGTGGTAATTTCAACTATGGTAACTAGATGACACTGTTGTGGTAATTTCAATTATGGTAACTTACATGTTTCGTCAATTTGGATGATTGAATGAGATGGCAGTAACTCACTGATATCATTATGGTAAATTCAACTATGGTAACTGCATAGTGTATTTGTGGTAAATTAAACTACTATATTTGGCATCTATTTATCGTAATTGCCCTTGACACATGCAAGCATTGACATGCACGCGCTCACTGGAATCGTGAATAAATGTGATGATCACTAGCGCTCGCCATAATTACCGCTAATTAATGCAGCTCCTCTGCGCACGCCTAGGTGGGCTTGCCAGGGACGGACCGGACCAAGTAAATCAGACCTAGCTACAGAATAACATATTTTATAGCCAGCTACAGAGTATACTCTCCATATATATATATATATATATATATATATATATATATATATATATATATATATATATATATATATATATATATATATATATATATAGCCAAATTACAAAACAGCCATCGAGAGAAGGTTGGACCACATCAATACCCCCGGTGGGGCATCGGACACGTTCACCTCCACGCGTCACACGAGGACCGTAGTTGGAAGGCATGTGTACTAGAGCCGAAGAATCGTCGTTGCCGACGCCGGAGAAGGGCGGAACGCCGGCGAGGGGCACCAGAGGCGTCACGGACGCATGGTCCCAGATGGACTGACCGCGCTGAGCGTCGGCAAAGCAGGGGCAGGGGAAACCTTGATGTCGAACTTCTCCAGCGGAGCTCGGATGAATCTTGAACTGCCGATGGTGTATACAGAGTAGGCTCCCCTCGGAACCCACGGTAGAGGCAAAACTGCCGGACCAGCGAAGAAAACGGCTACACCTAAGGCCCCGTTCGTTTTGTTCGGAACGGGCCGTTCCGGGGCGTCGTTCCGGGTGGAACGGAGACGCCTGTATTGAAAACTGGAGTACCGTGGCCAGGAACGAAACCTGGTCCGGCCACTGCCGAACGAGCCCTAAGAGAGATGGTTGGGAGATGACGAAGCGCAGACCAACTCCGTGGATCAACAGTGAGTTATGGCCCTCGGACCTCGGTGAGACTGAGACCCGCGAACGAAGCTCTTTGGCAATCAACGAATCGAGAATGGGATCATCTAATCCGCAGAGAGGGAATATGGAGAGGAGCAACGGTTCGCCGTTCACGGGCACGTGGTGAGAAAAAAATGATGGCTACCAATATAAGAAAAGTCCTCTGAAAACAGATCGAAGATGAAAAACGGGAACAGAAACAAAGAGAGCCTTCTCTAAAATAGAGTGAAGCCGATGAGATGGGGACATAAAACTAGATAAAGATTAGATGGGCTAGAAGCATCTCCGTCAAAGCTAGCTAGAGAATCTTGACTATGCAAGCGCAGTAGGGCCAAAACGGGAAACCATGGTCCCACTGTTGCTGGATTTTTTTTTTTACCCACAACTATTCTAAACTGCCAACCTATTAACTTGAACGGGTTACATGGTAATTAAACAGAGGAGTACGTGTCTCTTCGGAGACATCCGATAAACAGAGGAGTACGTAGACCAAAAACCACCTGTCAATGTAGAGCTGTTTATATATTGAGAGAGAAAAAAAAAACTACGAGAACAAACCGTGGTTTTGTTCTCCTCCTCATTGTATGCGTCGCCATCGGCATCCCAATCATACCCGACTTGGCTTGGAAGAAAGCGCCTTTCGTACCATCTAGTAGGCGCGACGCCGACGTTTGGTCGCTAGATATTTTTCGCGTGACAAACGCTGCGTAATCCACCTGGAATCGAAGACTCGACGTAGACAGACACCCGGCCCTTTACGGAATATCTCAATTCTGACCAGCGACCACCTCAGCTAATCTAGATGTTCTGTAGTACATGTTCCCACATGCTGACTATCCCAGATTAACCCCAGCAAAACAGAAACTGCAATGCGCGATTTGGACTGCTAGCTGACAAGGATTCCAGTGTTGTGTTGGATCACCAACTTCCACAACAACAGAAATTGTACTCTACGGTCCATAAGTTGACGTCTAGTTTTATGGGTCGCTATACATAAAGGATACTCCGTACTTGCAGTAATATGAGATAAATAAACTAACAAAAAGTATACTACTACATAAACACTGGAGTTTTACATGGGATGGGTCAGTACTCAGTAAATCCCCAGCTAATTAGGCTCTCATTCTAGTTTAACCTGTAACATACTTACTTAGTACTAGCATTAGTAAGTGTAATAATTTACTGAGACTCAGATTTTTTTTTTGAGAGGATACTGAGACTGAGATGGACGGATTGGCTTCCAAGCTCGAGTCACCTCGAGTGGTTGGACCCGTCGTGGTCGCTCCCGGCGCTGCCGGAGCCGTTGCAGGCCCGGAGTGGGTGGTACACGGGCCTGGGCCGGTAAATGGGCCACGACTGCGGCACCGGCTCCGTCGCGTCGTGCCCCTGCTGGTCGGGATGCGCGGCGTCCACCGGCTCGGCCTTCACCTCCGCCGCGCGGCTCGCGGGGTCCTCGAACACGCCGCCGGCGTAGTCGCCGTTGCTCTCGTCCCGCATTCGTTTCCGCCCGATGGAGACGCCGAACAGCCTGGCGCCCGCCTTCTCAGCCTCGTGCTCCGTTCCCGCTGCCGGCGCCGGCGCGGGGTCGCCGCGGCACGAGGGGAGGAGCTCCAGGATCGAAGGAAGCGGAGGAGGAGGCGCCGCGGCGGCCTCCGCCGACTCGCCGGAGCAGTTCCCGGCGGGCGCCGCCTGCTTGGCGGCGTCCGGCGGCTGCTGAGTGGCGGCGTACTTGGACATGAGGAGGAGGATGTTGTTGCAGAGCTTCTTCATCTGCCCGAGCTCGCGCGCGAGCCGCGCGTTCTCCCGCCGCAGCCGCTCGTTCTCCTCGCCCACGTCGCCGGAGGCCACCCCGCCGGAGCCCGACACGGACGGCGCCGCCGGCGGATGCTGCAGCGACGGGGGCTCGGGGGACGAGCTTGACGACAGCACCTGCTCCTCGCCCGAGTACACCGGCGAGCCCACGGGCACCGCCATCGGGATGGCCGCCGCGGCGGCGGCCACCGTGACCGCCCCCGTGGCCGCCGCGGCCGGCGTCACCTTCCGGCGGTGTATGTCGCAGAGCAGCCGCTTCTCCCCTCGGCGGAAGCAGTCGTTCGCGAACTCCCACCGGTCCGGCACGATCTTCCTGAACCCCTGCACCCGAAGGAGCCCGTGGGAGCCCCGGATCACAACAAACGGTCAGCACCACGCCGAGACGATAACGATACACAGCACGGAAAGGAAAGAGCACGAGATGAAACGATGGATGATGCAACAGGACGGGAACGAGGCGCTGACGTAGGTGTTGAGCTGGCGCACGAAGCTGGAGAAGTTGTTGTGCTTGAAGTACTTGGGCAGGAGGTCGCGCGCGAACTCCGCCGGGCGCCACACGATGAAGGCGGACCCGTCGTCGTTCCACGAGATGACGTCGTCCACCGCCGGGTCGTCCACCAGCTGGTACGTCTTGGTGAGGAACGGCGTGGGCACGGACCTCTGCCCCGCCGGCGCCGGCGCCGGAGCCGTCACGCCCTCCGCCGGCTGCGTCGTGGCGGGAGGCGGCTCGCCCACCGCGGCGGCGGCATGCTCGGCGGCCATGGCGGCGCCGGCCGCGCGGATCTGGCTTGGGGGCACCGTCGGCGCGGGAAGAGATAGAGAGGAAGAGGAAGGGAAGGAAGAAAGGTGGTGGGTTCTGGAAGTTTCCGGTGGCGTAGCGTGGAGAGAAACCAGCGGCGGTTACGAGCAGAGGCGCGGAGGAGTAGGCAGAGGAGACGGGAGAAGAGGGACGCGGTCGCGCAGGGAGGGCGCTAATATGGCGAGGAGGGCGACCCGCCAGCCACTCGTGCCGGGGAAGTCGCGCGCGTTCACGCGGACCGCGGCCGGAGCGGAGGGGAGGGTACGGGGGCGTCCGGCCGGTCCCGGATGGCGTGGAGGGTGTCTGGCCCGCCGGATGGGAGGCCTGGGGTGGAGATGGGATGGGGTGGCGGCGCGCGGTGCGTGTCTGCGTGGTGGGTGGGGCCGTGGGGGCGACGAAACTGCGAGAAGGTTCCGTTGTTTTTTCCCCGTTTCGGTGTTCTGGAAGGTTCAAGGCCCGCGGCGGAGGAATCTTGGACACATCTCGTGCGCCGTGGGGCCCGCTGGCGATTATAAATAAACAAACTTTATAAAATTGATTTTTTTGACAAAAAAATCGCAAAATTTGTTAGCGTTAACGCAATAGTCGCTAAGTAACCACAACCAGCTACAGAGTTATAGAAACCTTTTTGCTTGTGCAATCAAGACCGGTGGATTTGTGCGTGTCCGTCCTTGTGGAGTGTGGACACAGAGAATGATCTGGTGGCTTCCGTACATCATTGGTGCAAGTTAATTCGAGCGTGACAGCTTTTGAGACTCTGGATGAAGGAGCGCGTAGATATTTCTTCCCCTGTTTGTTTAAGCTGAAAATAAACGATTGAAAGTATTGTTAATTAATTTATTGTGAGAAAAAATACGACTGACTGACTGAAAATAAACGAGTGAAAAGTCAAGCGAACAGGCTTAATTAATATTTCATTCGTCCAACGCACAGCCTTTTGAGCTGCCGAGTCTGAGATCTGTTGCTGATCCTAATCGCACTTGTACTGTTTGCCGTCCACATTATCGTCGTCCTGATACGGACAGGTGCTAGAGTACACGAGAGCTGGTCGGCTGCACTGTTTGCCGTACGGTACACGGACGTTCATGATCCATGTTCATGGATGATTTTTGATACTCGTGAAATCTTCTGCCGGCAATCCTAGATTCTTGCTAAATCGTGGCATGGCAATTACGGTCACTTCGGCCTTCTAGTTCATTTGATGAGAAAAGAAGAAAAAGAAAAATAGCTCACGTAAATAGCGCTACTAAGGCCATAAGGCCATTACGTGTCGAGCTCGTCTTGGATCAATTGCTCTATATAGTAGTACATATGCGTACACATCCTACGACCATGAGTACTTCACCGAAATTAAAAGAACAATACTGGAGTAAATTCTAAAATAAATTCAAAGAAATACAACAATCCGAGTTAAGTCAAAACTTAAATCCAGAACTCAACCAATTTGGATTTTCGGTACTCGTGAAATCTTCCTGTGAGTTGTGACAATCCTAGATGGTTGCCAAATTATGGCATGGCAATTACGGTTACTGCTGGTACTACTAAGCTTGTGTTGATTTCGGCATGGATCATCGATCATCGATTGTTGTAGTGTTGATTTCTTCAACTCGTGTCGTGCCATTTGTTTAATCACGCGTATAGTAACATACTCCGTAGTATGATTTGTAACAATCCTTTTTTTTTTGCGCAAGTTAACAATCCGTTTACTTCTACTACTTGAATGATATAATGATTTTCAACGCCGGTGTCGTGTGTTTGTTTCATCTAACATCACTTGCATTTCATACTTAGTGTGCGTTTGGGAGCGCTCCGTGGAGCGGATTCTTGAAGAAAATCACTCTCCGGCTGTCAAACAGTTTTTTCAAAGTGAAGTGGTGATTCTCTAAAATAAACTAAGTGGCTGAGAGCTGAAAAATAGCTTTTAGAAACCACATGGGGCCAGGCTGTGGGAAGGAAAAATCCGAAGCCGGCAGTGCCAGAGAGTGCACCTCGAAGGCTCGAATTGAGGTATCGCACTGGCTACAATCCTGTGAGAGTACAGTAGTATACTAGAAGAGTACTACTGTGGTTTTCGTTTGTACAGTACTACTACGATAACGATACAGCCATACAGGGATACTACGGAGGGAGTCAGGACGATGAACTTTTGTGTGCCCAGAGAGAACGGGCCTGGGAGGCGTGTAGCACGTGCTGGAAAGCATCTCGTATCGCACCTGATCTTTCTTCCACACTTTCGCTACAACCAAGCACCTGCAAGTTATCAGCCGGACTGAGAACCGGCTGGTGCGTGCTTGGTCAGTTGAGCATGCGCTCAGGCTGCCTACCCGGGTTCGAGAGTTGATATTCTGCTTGGGTGCCTCACCGGGGATTTATTTTCCGATAATTTCAGATGTCTCGCATGGATGAGTCACCACTGTTATGATATGAGTTGTAGGTCTAATTTACGTATTAGAGATGTGACTGTGTTAAGGTGATTTATTTCCCGATAATTTCAGACGTCTCGCACGGATGAACCACCACGTTATGGTATAAGTTGTAGGTCCAGCTTACGCATTACAGATGTGATTGTGTTAAGGTGTGTGTCTGTGGTGTGAGTTGGTTCATGAGTTCAGATACTATAACTTGTATTCGAAGGTCAAGGCAATAAAAAAAAGATTACCAGCATGACTTATCAGTCATAATAACAGGGTTTTTCTTTTACAACAGACTTGTCAGCTGTAAAAATCATGAGCCGAATAGCTCGTTGGATTCTAGATAGAACATGATTTTTTTCCATGAGACTAGGATGAAACCATCGGTTTTTCTTTTTTTCTAAATATAAAATAAAAAATGTAAGAGAAGAGGAACCCATCAGTTTTTACAGCCATCGTCATTACATACACAAAACATAATCTTCTTTCAAATAAAAAATACACAGAATAGAGCAAGAGAACAGCAGCCCAGAAGGATCGTCAACTCAGAGCAATTTTTTCTAGTTTCGCTTTGGCAGAATAGAGGGAAGCATCGGTCCGAAGTTGCTGAAACTTTGGAGGATGTCGTAGATTTAGCAACGGCGTTCGCTAGCTTCAAACTAGAACGTACAAGAACGGCGAACTCTGCAGCTCATCTCTATGATAAGCATGCGTTGGATAGTAGGCAGCATTTTGTTTGGCTTAGCCCTCCTAGCTTCTTGCAGTCTTATCTGCAATTTGATTGTAATGGCTCATCTTAAGTAATGAAAGCAAAAAAAAAATCCCCATAAAAAAGGAAGAATCGTCAACTCAGCGAGTCAACAGGATACAGCAAGGCCCAGACCATATGTTATCTCGGGACAGCCCATCAGTATCCGAAAGAAGAGCCCACGCTTTTCCTGGTTCTGCTGCTACACGGGCCAAGCAATTCTCTGAGTTCACAATGCATGGGGACCCGTCCATACTCGCAAGATATGGCCCATGCGGTGTTATTTACCTTTTCTTTTCCGAATCAAAGAGACAGAAAAAAGTGGCATTTCCGCCATAGGATGCCCCTAGTTCCTACAAAGTGGGATCATTGGATCCACGAGAGACGAGAGACGGCCTTGCACAAGAAGAGCACACTGCTAGCTGTCCCCCGACGCCATGATCGTCTTTGCAAACAAGTCTTACTGCCCTGGTAAATGGTAATCCATCGGCTCCCCGTTCAGAAGCGGCAAAACTCGCAGCGTTATCCGCGCTTCCAAACGGCCGTGAAACGGAGGATACTGGGTACTGAGACACTCGCTTACTTCACCAGGGACGAAATAGTCTTCCAACAACCACGTCCACACGCATGCCGTACAATTTTGCTAGTGCTGAGCTGATATGTGACTCTAGGGCCGGTTTAGTTTCCAGAAAATTTTGTAAAATTTTTTAGATTCTCTGTCACATCGAATCTTTAGACACATGCATAAAGTATTAAATTTAGATAAAAAATAAAACTAATTACACAGTTTAGACGAAATGGACGAGACGAATCTTTTAAGCCTAATTAGACTATAATTAAACATTAATTATCAAATAACAACGAAACGTGCTACAGGGTCATTTTACAAAAAAAAATTTGCAACTGAACAAGCCCCTAGTGGGCAGTGGCAGACTGCCCTGCCGGAGCCGGACTACGAGTGCCCGCCCATGACATGATTATCTATCTATTCCAGAGCTCCGAATCAAGGACCGACAATGATCAATGATGCGCATTTGATTTCCTCCGTGGGATTATGATCTTTGGATCCCTATCCTCTACAAACGTGGCCTCCAGGCTCCAGATCTATCATCTCGTGGAGGCAGCAGGCAGCACGCTGCTATGCTAGCTGTAGCTGTGACTGCCTGTGAACTGTGATTCCCCCCGTCTGACCAAGGACACTTTGGCAAGCAACTCCCTCCTCCTGGTAGCGGAAGGCCATCACATTCACGGATGCTCTTCAGCTCGTGTCATGCTCCTCCAACTCGTAGAGCCGTCTCTGCACCTGCTCACACCATCTTCTACACGGAAGCTACCGTGCTCGCTGCTCATGCATGTCTACTCCTACAACAAAACAGATTCCGTCTTAACTTTAAGCCACAAGAGACAAGAAGGAACGGGCAACCACGTCCACATGCACTCCACTGCTGACAGCACAGTGCTACGTTCTCACGTGAGCTCCACCAGTATTTCTGTCGGCATACGGTCGTCCATACCTCGCTCAGTGCTCACTACTGCACAGAATGTATAGGAAGTAGCAGATACGGGCCTCGTTTAGTTTTCTAAATTCATCCCTAAATTTCATTATGCAAAAAGAAGATTCCCTGTCACATCAAAATACCGTCATATATATGGAGTACTAAATGTAGATGAAATTAAAAACTAATTGCATAGTTTTATTGTACTTTGCGAGATGAATATTTTAAGCCTACTTAATCAATGTTTGGACAATTATTACCAAATAAAAACAAAATTGCTACAGTATTCAACCGTGATTCAGGATGTCCCAATTCGGACAACTAAACACGGCCACGGTTTCTTTCTGCTAACCAAGCCACTCTGTAACAATGGTCCTGATCGATCTTTCAACCATAGGCCGGCTAGGGGCTGGTTCAGATCAACCAGACAGGTCTCTCAATCCACAACGTGGCCACCCTCCATCCATCGAGCAAGCCTCCAAGAAAATCACGGTGACAGGGGAGGTCAGGTAGTAGTAGTACATGGTACATTGGTGTCAATGATTAAAGGCGCCGAAAAAGAGGTTAGGACAGCGGTGCGCCCGGGTAATTTCGCAAGAAACAACCGACAGCTTTACCATGTTCTGCGACTTCTATACAGAATCCAGATCTCCTTCCACATGGGTAAGGGAGGACTAAAGGTGCTAGGTGCCTGCCTGCCTGCCTGGATGAAGTTTCGCCTGCGACTTCACTGTGGGTGGAGACGAACGATTGCTGGATTCTGATCTGTCCGGGTTGTCATTTTACAATCATGTGCGTTTGTGTGTTGTGATCGCGAGGGAGAGGACCAACAATGCATCATCTTCTACTGAGTACGGAGTAGAGTACAGAGTACCGACAAGGCAGGTATACTGATGGAAGCAGACATTCAGACAATACCCACCATGGTGACTGCATGCTCTGATGGGTCTAGAATAATTCAGAAGTGGACCAATGTTTGTGCCTCTGTGGACCTCCTGCATGCTCTTGTATTGTGGACGACAAGTACGGTACTACTGGTTTGGAGCAGTACAAGACACGCAGCTCAGCTCAGTTAACAAGGATTCACAAATATCTCGTAGACGGTGATTCTTGAGCTAGCTGCAGTCTGTAGAAGAAGCGTAGCAAACGATTTACTGAACTCTTGAGCTATATCAGATACAGAGTACAAAGAACAACAAACAAAATCTAATTCTCCTGAAAAAAGGATCAAGCTCAAAGTGAAAGCAATGCTCAACTAACTTAACTATAGATCAAAGCACACTTACTTGATCATCAAGACGATTCGATATCTATCTATAACGGACTTATTAATTCATATGCAGTAATAACGAAATCTATCTGCATCTGCACACCAAATCAGACGCAAATCTCGCGTTTCCGCTTCAGGGGAAGCAAGCTCTTATTGGCCGCCTTCTTCTTCTCAGGCCATTGCTCCTCCTGCTGCTGCTTCTTGAGCGCCGCCGCCGCCTCCTCCTCAGCCTTGGCGCGGCGCCAGCCGAGGTGCGCCGCCAGGTCCTCCACCTCCACCTTCACCACGTCCTTCCTCACCCCGATGTCGTGTTAGCACTTTACACTCAGTCCAGCCCAACACTCCACCACAGGGTCGGGCGTTCATGCGCTCGCGCCCCTCATAAGGCAGGAGGCCCATTCCTCCCAAAAGCCCGGACTGATGGGAGAGGGAAACTCCCCCTTATAAGGTGGTCACGGCCCCCTTGCCTGGGCGAGGTGGTACTAAACCTGAGGTGCTCACACCCCACCCCCCACAGGGTGAGGCCCGGCCCAAGAACCTCCCACAAGGCTTTGATACCAGTTGTTAGCACTTTACACTCAGTCCAGCCCAACACTCCACCACAGGGTCGGGCGTTCATGCGCTCGCGCCCCTCATAAGGCAGGAGGCCCATTCCTCCCAAAAGCCCGGACTGATGGGAGAGGGAAACTCCCCCTTATAAGGTGGTCACGGCCCCCTTGCCTGGGCGAGGTGGTACTAAACCTGAGGTGCTCACATGTCGGTGATGTACCTGCCGGCGCAGTACACCCCCGCGGTGACGGCGGCCATGCCGAGCGGGCCGGCGGCCAGGAGCTTGAACGGGGTGGAGAAGAGCGCGGCCAGCGGCACGCCGACGGCGGACGCGGCCTGCCCGCTCCTCCCGATCATCCCGATCCCACCATCGTCGTCGGCGGGGAGGAGCCCCGTCTTGCAGTAGAGCGCGAAGTCCTCGCAGTTGTTCTCGAACACGTCGTAGTCGCCGAACCCGTTCTGGAGGAGGTGCATGGCGCGGCGCACGGCGGCGTCCGAGGGGTCGGCACGCGCGGTGGTGCAGGTCCCGCCGCGGAGCTTGGCGAGGAACGCGGCGGCGGGGACGCCGTACTCGAAGCGGTGGAGCGCGCCGCCGCGGAGGAAGCAGTCGAGGCAGGTGAGCACCACGCCGCTGTCGGGGAGCTGGAAGCCGCAGTCCGGGAAGGTCGGGCACTCGTCGGTGCCCCCCTGCGAGAGGAGGAGGCTCGACACGGCGATGGCCGAGTCCAGGCCCGCCGTGCCCGCCTCCTTCTTCCGCGTGAAGTGCACCACCTTGCTGCCGCCGACGTAGATCCCTGGATGATGGACGGATGGATTCATGCAATGCAACACCTCGCGTCAGTTAAGAAGAACATGGCACGCTGGCTCGCGTATATGATGACAACTCCACCATCGTGATCCAATCCAATTCTTAAGTAACAGCAAGCTACTAGTGAATGCATTATCATGGTTTAATGGTCAGGTTGTGATGATATGCATGTTGAGATGCAAAGTTGGATCTGAAACAATGAAACAATCATCGACATTATTCTTGCCGAATCAAAAGAATTACGGGCACGTGGACAAGTACCCCCCACGCTGGCATGCATGCCGGCATGCCATTCCCCACACATGCCACTGCCAGTGATGATCGGATGTGTAGGAAGGACGTCCATAATGTGCGGGACAAAATGTCGGTCCCTATAGCAGTGCAGAGTGAGTGACAGGATGTGGAAGAGAGAGAGACCATTACGCTTCTGGATGCAGATCAATCATCAATGGTCGGTGAGGTGAGGAGACGCAAAGCAAAAGAGCCATGCATGCATGGTGACTCTCTCAGCCTCTCAGGTCTCAGCTGGAGCCTGGAGAGGTGGACAGATGCATGGAGGGTAGGCATCGCAAGGAACAAAGTCGAAAAGCATGCATCTTTGTTGGTCACCGGATCTGACGACGACGAAGTTACTAAGATGGCGATAAGGACTCTTTGTTGAAATGGGTTTCTAATTGATATCTGGAATCATCACTTGAAGTCCGGCACAACTGATCCCGTGAGGAAACTCATTAGTACTATGAGCAGTTGCAGAAATCCAAAGTCTAGGCCTTGTGTAGATGCACCAAAAGTTAGAATTTTTTCACTCTCTCTGTCACATCAATTTTTAGCCGTCTGCATGGAGTATTAAATGTAGATAAAAAAATAACTAATTACACAGTTTAGTTGGAAATCACGAGATGAATCTTTTGAACCTAGTTGGTCCACGATTAGACAATATTTGTCAAATAAAACGAAAATTATACTATTTATCGGGTTGAAAAAATTTGCAAAGTGAACCAGGCCGCTAAAACGAAAAAGAAGAAAGGACAGAGCTAGCTGGTGAGTGGTGACCACGAGCAGAGCGATTTCTGTACGGATGCTGGATGAGAGCAGCATTCCGGCGTCAAAGAGCATTTGGATGGACGGATTCTGCCAGCGCGGAGCGGCGTATCGTACCACCGACACAGGTGCGGCTGAGCAGTACAGTACGCATGCGCGGATCTATATAGTTGGCGAGTGGTGCGGCCGCACCCACAAAAATATGAAAAAACAGTAATTATGATTAAATTTTCATCATATATGTACCTTTACGATAAAATCCTATGCACCCGTCGGTTTAGCGTACACCTCAAATTTGCTTTAGCTCCGCCACTAACAGTACGAAGTAGCAGTTGCAGTGATTCATTCAGCAGCAGGCCTGGAGGACGCGGCAGTTTACAGTGCAGCTCCCTTGAGCACACTTCGAGTGAACTGGGACTTGGGTGATACGGATTTACGGCTACAGGCCTCCTACCCAGCCATATGCGTGCGTACGAACAGAAAAGTTACTGCTAGGAGTAACTTGCAATGGCCGCTGCACAAATTAAGCAAGCGAGCGGATAACAACGCAGCTCCAGGCCTAGTAGAGTCTCATTGGCTCGAGAGTTCAGTCTACGAGCACGTAAAAGCAGAGCAGCTACACTGAATCACGCATGGGCTGACTTCCAGCGTTCTGCGCGCGGCGGAAGTGCAGAACCAGCAAACCAACCACCGCGGAAACCAGAATCATCCGCAAACTTTCTCGCTTCCGAGTTGGGTTTCAACGGCTCACCCGGAAAACGAGAATGCGGAACGCGACGGCGGCATGACTCATGAGCGCGCATAGCCGCCGTAACCGAAAGGACCGAGCGCAATTCAGCCATTATTCAGGCGTCCCCCGCGGCCGGATTGGGAAGGCGAGATGGAACTCAGAGGAATAAGACTGGAGACAGACAGTGACCAGAGGAGGAGGAGGCGCGTCGTACCGTGGTGGGAGTAGGTGTAGCCGGCGCGCCAGGTGTAGATGTGGTCGCCGGGCTTCATCTCCGACCGCTCCACGCGGTGAGACAGCAGCCCCATCGTCGTCGTCCTCGTCCTCTCCCCTCAGGCGGTCAGGTTCCCGGCTTCTTCTTCGTTCGTTCCTCCTGGCCTGGGCACAGAGGCCGGCGAGCAGGGGGGAGATCTTCAGCCCGCAGCGTCGTGTTACACGCTGTCACATCACATCACATGGAGGCGGAAGGAGCCCGGCCACCGTGACGCGAGTGAGAAGGTGAAGCGGAGATGTCGTGGTCCGGTGGTGAGTCGTCAGCGCCTGCCCTGCATGCGGGTGCGCAACGGAAGGAGTCGCTCTTCCGTCTCTGATCTCGGTGGTTGGGCTTCCTTCCAGTGGTAGCAATCCTGGGGTTAGTTTATCTTCTGGACCGAGGTCTCGGCATGTGCGTGGATGTGCCTACACTGCAGTGTGATGCCGTGCAGCCTGCAGCGCTCGGGATTGGCGTCTGATATATTAGATTAGAAGGTGATGTGTACACCATGCACCATGCCACTAGTATTTTTTATTTTTTATTTACTCATCCGTTCCGGGATTCGTGTCTGATCCTGGAAGCTGATGCATACCTCTCCTCAATCCTCACCTTATATTAGAGAAAAAAAATATCTCTCGAGTATAGTGGGAGTTGAGATTCTAAACAGGAAGTCTAAGGTTTTTACTTTTTAGCTAATAACCTCATCAAAACTTTAAACCACACAAGTGAGCTAAAATAGTCTAGAGTTTTAGTCCTTAAGTCAACTAAACATTAGACCATATGATCAAACATGGCCTTGTTTGGAGATGAAGGGAGTAGTTTTTGTCTGCTTCTTTGATTATAGTTATTCTCTCTCCATCCGTCTCCACTGTATCCTCGGCGCTGAGAAACAAAATGGTGATGTAGAAATGAACCAAGTTTTATGCAGGCTATGCTCCACACTATCATAATACCAAGTCTAAAATTTCTAGTTTTTTTCTGTTTGGTTGCAATCTTTCTTGCTTGGCAACGAAACGGGAATTTTTATTGTGCTCTGTGAGTTAGAATAAAGAGAAGCTAAAATATATATGCTTAGGATTCGAAGCAGCTACCTGTGTCGGCTCAACCAAACTCTACGTATACCAAATCCTAAGCGTCCAAAATCAAACGGTCGGGCCTGAACTCGGTTGCTCTGAGCTAGGGATGGTGCCTTGTAGTAAGAATTGCTTTCGGTCAACCGCCTCTTAACGTTGATACAACACATGTATTCTGTGTTGCACTCATCATGCCCTTTGGATTTGGGAAATATATTATTCCTCATAATAAAGTAAAGAATCTCTTGTCCATGTTCGATGCCGTGATGATGCCCAAGTCGGGCAAAACGAAGCTCTCATGCAACAAAACCAAAAAGAGAAAAGAGAAAAGTAGCGCGGAGCTCGGATCAATCACCTAAGGGTGTGTTTGGTTACCTAACTTCCTTTTAGCCTGGCTAAAAAATAAGTCAAGCTAGTTTAAGCCTGCCTCTAGCGAGATAAGATGGACTTATTTGGTTGCCTACACTATCTAAGTCAGGCTAGCATCTAGTTTGTTTGGTTGGCTGGTTTGGCTACAATAGAGTCACCTCTTTTTTGGCAGGCAACTTCACCCCGTTGAGGCATTTCATCTAACAAGTATTGAGCAAAGGTAAGGACTATGCCCGTGCTCCTGCCAGCGAGCCACAGATCGACATCGAATGAGTGGTGGCCGCGGAGGACACGGTGAGCCTCTGGGTCAGCCTCGTCGTCGGCTTGCCATCCAATGTGGAGCTCCAAGAAAAGCCCAGCCGCACCCCACCCTAGCCCGCCGATGGAATCCGCCGTCGTGGCCATCGTGACGGTGTCGTTTCCTGCGCAGGGCCACCTGAACCAGCTACTACACCAATCCCTGCTCCTCGTAGCGTGGGGGCTCCACGTCCACTTCGCCGCACCTCCACGGCTAGGGCCCTAGCCCCGACGCTGCCCTCCCACGGCAGTGCGCTTCCGCGCGCTTGACGTGCCCGCGCATGAGTCCCCCGCCCTAGACCCGTCCTCCCCGGTCTCGGCGCACATGCAGCCGCTCTTCGAGGCCTACTGCGGCGGCGCGCAGGCCCCACTGGTCGCGCTCCTGACGGAGCTCGCCGCGACCCACCGCCGCGTCGTTGTCCTCCTCCACCTCCGCGTGCTCCTGCTCGGTCGGCAGCGACAGGGAGAGAGAGGGCGGGGAGAAGCGTGGCGGAGGACTGCATCGGATGGAGCCCTCATCGGCTACGGGAGAGCTGGGCGCGATGCTTCGGACAGCCGCTGACTTCGTGAGCGGAGGAGGCGAGCAAAGGGAAGCGGAGGGGGTGACGAGAATTGGTCAGGACTGAAAGCATCTAGGCCCCAAGGTTTGGTTTCAGCAATTGATGACAACGCTTTATTACCATGACTAACGTGTGTTTTGCAGAAACTTTGGTAAGTTAGGTCATGGAGGTTATAACTGCTTTGGGCACCATGGTATTCATGTCCCTTAATGGAAATCGTTTCGGTTTTCAAAAGAGTGACGTCAAGATTAAGGACGGTTAGTTCCGGATGTCGAGGTGTTGAGATACATTCGGAATAGTCGTTAGGATCTTCGTTTTTCTCTTTTGGCCGTACTATAAAGAGGGGCATGAGCGGGTAGCTTGACCTAGGCGAGTCCTATGTTTAGGTGTGGTGCACACTTGTTAAACTTGGCGCTAGGCAGCTCTAGAATAGCTCAAAGTTCAGTTGAAAGCAACTTGGTTCAAGTTGCGACGCGTTTCAGAAAGTTTCGGGTCGTTTTCCCCTGACCGGACGCGGTCTTCGGCATGACCGGACGCGTCCGGTCAGTACTTAACCGCGACTAGGGTTTGGCTCTGACGACCGGACGCGGTCCTCGCGAGGACCGGACGCGGTGGTCAGAGGCTGACACGTGTCATTTGAGGGAAACACCCGATCGGACGCGATCTGGGTGTGATCGGCGCGTCCGGTCACAGTCCAGTAAGGTCCAGAGACGACCGGACGCGTCCGGTCATCACCGATTGGACGTGGCCTCGCGTCCGGTGCGATAACATTATGCTCCCTGCACGATCGGACGCGTCCGGTCAGCCCTGACCGGCGCGTCCGGTCACTCAGTTGGATTTTCAGATTTCGACGGTTACGAGTGACCGGCGCGTCCGGTCTCTTCAACCGGCGCGTCCGGTCAGCCCGTGTTTTGCTGAGTCACAGGGTAACGGTTCATTTTGTTTGTGGGGTGTATAAATACATCCCCATCACCTCTTTTAGAGGTCTCTTGCTCATTTGATCAGCTGAGAATACCCTTTAGAGTGCAAGGGAGTGCAAGAGCTCTAGTGAGGATAGAGATTTGAGAATCAAAGCTTGAGAGTTCCTCACTAGCAATTAGAGAGTAGCAAGTGTGCATCCACCTTCTCATTTGGGCTTGTTGTGGTCAAGTGAGAGTTCTAGCTTGTTACTCTTGGTGATCGCCATCACCTAGACGGCTTGGTGGTGATTGGGAGTTTGGTGATCATCCGGCGGAGCTTGTGGATGACCCAACTCATCTTGTGAGCGGTTTTGGGTGATTCACCGCGACGGAGTGTCGAAGAATCAACCCGTAGAGAGCACTTGATCCTTGCGCGGATCAAGGGGGAGCTACACCCTTGCGTGGGTGCTCCAACGAGGACTAGTGGGGAGTGGCGACTCTCCGATACCTCGGAAAAACATCGTCGTGTTCCTTGCCCTTTACATTCAAGCATTTACATTCTCGTATTTACTTTCATTGCTTGATTTACATTCCTAGAATTGCCATGCTAGACTAGGATTGGAAACTAGGGAGCAAAACTTTTATCGGTAGACTCTCTAGGAACACAAGTAGGCACTAGGGGTGAATTCCGGCTTGTAGGATTTAATTCTTGCAATTAATTTTTAGAAAAGCCCAATTCACCCCCCCCCTCTTGGGCATCTTAATCCTTTCAATTGGTATCGGAGCCGTGTTGCTCCTAATTTAGGCTTTACCGCCTAGAGCAAGATGTCTAACGGGGAAGGACCACCTCCCACCTTTGAGGGGGATGATTTTCCATATTGGAAAATCCGCATGGAGGCGTATCTCAAAGCCATAGATGTTGGGTATCTTAGAGCCGCAACCCAAGGGCTTTCCGCTATCAAGGATCCCGCAAACCCCATTGGTGACGAGGAGAAGTACGACTGGTGGAATGCAAAGGCCAAAAATGCACTCTACCGGGGCTTAGGCAAAGATATCTTCAATCGTGTGCGTAATGCAAAGAACGCTCATGAATTGTGGGAAAATCTTTGTGCTCTCCATGAGGGAACTAAGAGTGAGCGTGAGGAACGCTATCACATTGCTTTAAAGAAAATTAATTCTTTTGAGATGCTTCCCAAAGAAAGTGCTAATGACATGTACACTCGCTTGAATGTTCTTGTAGAGGACCTCAATGCTCTTGGGCTCACTCAAATGAGCCAATCGGATGTTGCAAGGAAGATCTTGAGTGTTCTTCCCGTTGAGAAGTATGGTCACATTGTCACTGTGCTTCATCAAAGTGATCTTTCCACCGCAACACCAACACAAGTATTGGGGAAGATCAATGCTCATGAGATGTACATGCACATCACTCCGGAAGAGGGCTCATCATCTTCCAAGAAGAAAGACTTAGCCTTCAAAGCTAGCCATGACAAGAAGAAGAAGAAGGGCCAAGCCATGATGGTGCAAGAAAGCTCAAGTGAAAGTGATGTCGATGATGAATCACTTGCACTCATGGTGAGAAAGACCACCAAGATGCTAAAGAAGCTCAATGAGTGGCATCAAGTTCGATGGCAAGAAAAAGAAATTCTTCACAAGTAGCAAGAGAAAGCCCATCTCGGAGATGGATTGCTACAATTGTGGTGAACTTGGCCACTAGCTCATCAATGCCCTAGACCACCAAAAGACAAGTTCAAGAACAAGAACAAGGACAAGAAAAATGATTCAAGTGATGAAGAAGATGAGAAGAAGAAGAACAAGCCATACAAGAAGAAGGATGGCAAGAAGAAGGAGTTCTACAAGAAGAAGAAGGGAGGAAAGGCATACATTATTGGTGATTGGCTCACCGACATTGAATCATCTTGTGAGTCCTCTGAAGATGAGAGCAATGATGAGAAAGAGAAGGTTGCCGCTTTTGTGATTGGGCCATCATCTTCACCGACATCTTCATCACCACCTTCACCGCCTCCTTCACCATCATCGTCCACTACTCACCTATGCCTTATGGCCAAGGGTGAACGAAAGGTGAACTACAAGACCGGTGGATCTCATTGGGTTATTGATAGTGGTTGCACTCAACATATGACCGGTGACCCTCGTATGTTCACCTCCATTGAAGAGAATGGGATATGTCAAGAGAAGATCACATTTGGGGATAATTCAAAGAGCAAAGTCAAGGGTATAGGCAAAATTGCAATATCAAATGATCACTCACTCTCAAATGTGCTATATGTTGCTTCATTGAGTTTCAACTTATTATCCGTTGGACAACTTTGTGACCTTGACTTCCAATGCTTGTTCACACCAAATGAAGTGGAAGTTTCAAAGATAGATGACAAGCAAGTGATATTCAAAGGCTTTAGATACAACAATCTTTATCTTGTTGACTTCACCTCCGAAGATGCAAATTTGATGACATGTTTGTTCACCAAGACCTCACTTGGTTGGCTTTGGCATAGGAGACTTGCACATGTTGGAATGAGCACTCTCAACAAGCTATTGAAGAAAGAACTAGTGAGAGGATTGAAGGATGTGAAGTTTGAAAAGGACAAACCTTGTAGTGCATGTCAAGCGGGCAAACAAGTTGCAAACACTCATCCAACCAAAGCTTTCATGTCAACTTCAAGAGTGCTAGAACTTCTACACATGGATTTGTTTGGGCCTACAACATATAAGAGCTTGGGTGGTAATCTCTATTGTCTTGTAATAGTGGATGACTACTCAAGGTACACATGGACTTTCTTCCTTCATGACAAATCCGAAGTGGCAAATTGCTTCAAGAAGTTTGCAAAGAGAGCTCAAAATGAATTTGAAGTCAAGATAAAGAAGATTAGAAGTGATAATGGCAAAGAGTTTGACAACACCAACATTGAAGCTTATCGTGATGAAATTGGAATCAAGCATGAGGTTTCTTCAACCTACACTCCTCAACAAAATGGTGTAGTTGAGAGAAAGAACCGGACTTTGATCACCCTTGCAAGAACAATGCTAGATGAGTACAACACTCCGGAAAAGTTTTGGGCCGAGGCAATTAACACCGCATGCTATGCTTCAAATCGCCTCTTCCTACAAAAGTTTCTTGGCAAGACCCCCTATGAGTTGCTTAATGGGAAGAAGCTAGACGTCTCATTCTTCCGGGTGTTTGGTTGCAAATGCTACATCTACAAGAAGCGTCAACACCTAGGGAAGTTTCAAAGACGTTGTGATATTGGTTTTCTTGTTGGTTACTCATCAAAGTCCAAAGCATATAGAGTATTTAACCATACCACCAGTTTGGTTGAAGAAACATATGATGTGGAATTTGATGAATCTAACGGCTCCCAAGGAGCAATTGAGAATTGTGATGATGTAGGTGATGAACCCTTGAGGGAGGCCATGAAGAACATGCCCGTGGGAGACATCAAGCCAAAAGATGATGAAGACGATGTATAAATCATTGATCCACCATCCTCATCACGTGTGCCCCAAGATGATGACAAGAATAAGAGAGTTGAAAATAAAGATACTTATATCTCTCATGAACAAGCCGAGGCACAAGCTCAAGATGTTGATGCTCCCCATCCTTCTCCTCAAGTGGTTGATAGAAGAAATTCACCTCTACTTCAAGCACATCCACAAGAACTCATCATAGGGAGTCCTACTAAGGGAGTGATGACTCAATCTCAAAAGCTTGCTTCTTTTGTTGAACATCACTCTTTTGTCTCTTGTGTTGAACCTAAGAATGTAGAAGAAGCTCTTCAAGATTCGGATTGGGTGAATGCCATGCATGAAGAATTGAACAACTTCACCCGCAATCAAGTATGGACACTTAAAGAGCATCCTAAAGGTGCAAGAGTCATTGGAACCAAGTGAGTGTTCCGAAACAAGCAAGATGACCAAGGCATAGTAGTGAGGAACAAGGCAAGACTAGTTACAAAGGGGTTCTCTCAAGTTGAAGGCCTTGATTTTGGAGAGACCTTTGCACCCGTTGCAAGACTTGAAGCCATTCGTATCCTCCTTGCATATGCATCACATCATGATATGAAACTATATCAAATGGATGTGAAAAGTGCATTCTTAAATGGCTTTATAAATGAACTAGTCTATGTTAATCAACCTCCCGGGTTTGAAGACCCTAGATATCCTAATCATGTTTATAGGTTATCCAAGGCGCTATATGGGCTCAAGCAAGCCCCTAGAGCGTGGTATGAGCGCCTCCAAGACTTCCTCATTGAGAAGGGCTTCACCATTGGGAAGGTCGACACCACACTATTCACCAAGAAGCTTAATCGGGAGATCTTCATTTGTCAAGTGTATGTTGATGATATCATCTTCGGGTCAACAAATGAAGATTATTGCAAGGAATTTGGTGAATTGATGTCGAAGGAGTTCGAGATGTCAATGATTGGTGAGCTCATATTCTTTCTTGGTTTTCAAGTCAAGCAAATGAGAGAAGGGATTTTCATCTCTCAAGAAAAGTATACCAAGGATCTTCTCAAAAGATTCAAGATGGAAGAATGCAAACCAATCAAGACCCCAATGCCATCAAATGGACATCTCGACCTAGATGAGGGAGGTAAACCGGTTGATCAAACTCTCTACCGTTCTATGATTGGTAGCTTGTTGTACCTTACCGCATCTAGGCCCGATATCATGTTTAGTGTGTGCATATGTGCTCGCTTCCAAGCGTGCCCTAAAGAACCTCACTTAAGTGTCGTAAAAAGAATCCTAAGATATCTTAAGTATACCCCAAGCATTGGTCTTTGGTATCCCAAAGGAGCTAGATTCCAACTAGTTGGCTATTCCGATTCGGATTATGCCGGTTGCAAAATTGATAGAAAAAGCACATCCGGAGGGTGCCATTTGCTTGGGAGATCCTTAGTATCTTGGTCATCTAAAAAGCAAAATAGTGTGGCTTTGTCCACCGCCGAGGCGGAATACATTGCCGCGGGGGCTTGTTGTGCACAAATCTTATATATGAAACAAACCCTCCTAGACTATGGAATTGTTCTTGAAAAGGTGCCACTTTTATGTGACAATGAAAGTGCCGTTAAAATTGCTAACAATCCGGTACAACACTCTCGCACCAAGCACATTGATATCCGCCATCACTTTCTAAGAGATCACGTTGCTAAAAATGACATATCACTAGAAGGTGTAAGAAGTGAAAATCAATTAGCGGATATCTTCACTAAACCTTTGGATGAGGCCACCTTTTGTAGGCTAAGAAGTGAACTAAATGTGCTTGATTCAAGCAACTTTAAAAAATGAGCGTGTGTTGTCCCTTGCATTGCATTGTATTATATGTCACGTTTATTTTATCGCAATGCATTTAGTGCTTGGCTAACACGGTTACGATAACCCTCCTTTGGAGGAGTGAAGAAGCCTAACCGTGGATCAAACTTGACAAGCAACCTAGCTTTACTTTCTTGTATTGCATTGCATATGCATGGTTGTTTGTTTGTCGTTTCTTTTCGGTTTAGCTTTGAGCAACCTCTGTGTTCGTCCATGGATAGAGAGAGCATTTTGACGCTCCTAAAGGTCCAAAAACTCTATTGCATGGCCATACGTTGCTCCTCGGGTGTTTATTGCCTATTTTCCTAAAAATAATACTAGCCTAAGGCAAACTATTTTAAAAAATTTTGAGGGTTTGAGTGAGGTCACTCATATCAGGTTCCAATTGGTGTTTATTTGTGTCTCTTTGAATTGGAACTTGATTGGGAGAAGTCGCGTCGGAGTTTGGAACGAAGAAGGACGAAGAACAGCGACCGGACGCTGGACCGAATGCTGCACCGGACGCAGTGTTGCTTCACCACCGCGTCCGGTCCCGACGTCCACCAGCGCGTCCGGTCATCCAGAAGACCATCTCCAGATCTAGTGACCGGACGCTGCACCGGACGCGCCTCTGTTGACCACCGCGTCCGGTCTCGGTTACCACCACCGCGTCCGGTCATTCGCGATGAATTCCTGAGTTCCCATCGACCGGACTCTGATCGCGTCCGGTCAGTCCTCACCGGACGCGTCCGGTCACTCCAGGAGCTTACTGGAGTGTGACCGGACGCTGCAGCACCGCGTCCGGTCATAACGACCACCGCGTCCGGTCATCGCGCGTCGAGCGGATCTAACTCCTTCATAAAACCGTTCGTCTTCGGCCTCCTTTTCACCCATACGCGATTTTTCGCCGCCGCTGCTTGCCCTAAGCCGCCGCTTCGCCGACTCGCCGAGCTCGCCGCGTTTCTCGCCGTCTTCCTTGCCGCCGGCGACCCCTCTGCCGTGCCCGCGCCGCGCCTCCTCGCCTCCCTGCCCGCAGCAGCGCCCGTGCCTGCCCTAGCCGCGAGCCACCGCCGCCGCTGCCGACCGATCCAACCTCGCCGCCGGTTAGCCGGACCTCGTCAGCAGCTGCCGCAAGCTTCCCCTCGTGCCAAGCAACCCCAAATCCATCTCCTTCGGCCGCGCTCTTCACCTAGGGTTTTGCCCTAACCCTAGCCTAGGGTTTGCCCTAACCCTAGCTCGAGAGCTCGTTCGAAGAATTCGAGGATTCTCGCGATCTAGGTCACCTCATCTTGTCACTGTCGTCTCGTCGATCCGAGCGAGTCAGTCGGTGTGTCAGGGTGAGATCTGTTTGCTGAATCCGAGGCCAAGCCTGCGGATACGGATTGAGGCCAAGCCTCTCGAGTGACAGTTCACCATCTTACAGAGGCTCTCAGTCAGTTTGTCAGCATGGTGCGTTGCAAGAACGCCGGTGGTGCTCCTGGTGACGGGGACGACAGTCCTCCTCGTCGGGCTGAGATTACGCGTGGAAAGTGCATCAAGATAATGGCCAGAAAGAAGAAGACGCTTACAGAGGCAGAGATTGCTCAGGCCGTGGCAGATACAGTAGAGCAGGCAGAGAGAGGTGGCAGGAGCAGTGGCATACGCATAGGCGAGCGTCGCTTTCATCTTGAAGGTCGACAGCTCGGCACTGAGGCCACTGAGGGTACCAAGGATGCTGGAGCTACAGTGGGGATGTCTGTTGATCCACCTACAGAGCCTACAGAGGCTACAGAGGCTCCAGAGGCTACAGAGGATATAGAGGAGCAGCCAGCTCAGTCTCCACCACGTCGCCGCTCCACACGTGCTCGTACTCAGGTGACTCCTAGGCAAGAGGGCCAACGTCGTGGAGCACGTCCTCCTCCCAGAGCTAGAGGTTCACCCCCGGTCGAGCACTTTGACCTGAGGGGTGCTACAGCACGTCAGGTGCAGGGGTTGAGGTTCGTGGAGGTCAGCCGATGGTTTCCACCTGTGAGGGATCCAAGAGCTTCAGAGGGTTTCTATACCCCACTTCAGGAGGATTTCTACAGGGCTCTAGTTGACAGTGGTATAGCTTTTCGACCACAGAGGGTATGTCGGCTTGAGGCATTGGTTGAGGTTGTGGGAGAGCAGCTTCGTCCGCACCTGTCCTATCTACCCGGCTTGTCAGATCTTCTTGGACGGACAGGTGCATACTGCGGCACATGGGTCAGAGAGTTTTATGCTTCACTTTGGATTGATCCTGCCCATGAGTTTATTCACTTTGCATTCCGAGGCCGCGATCACAGACTCTACAGCTCTAGAGTGAGGGAGATCCTCAGACTCCCAGCTTCTGACACGAGGATCCATCAGTTATGCTTTGGTCAGACTCCTCCACCGAGACGCCCTCACGGCGGGGCAGTGCCACCTACAGACCTGGTTCGACCCTGCTTTCGTGAGCCTTTTGGCGAAGGGTCTCGTTGTACGCCTGCCAGCCTGACACCACTTGCCAGAGTTCTGGATGCCATAGTCAGACGCACACTTCTTCCCAGACTCGGCTACAGAGAGGGACTGACGCGGATGCAGCTATGGGTTGTTCACCACCTCCTCTCACAGACACAGTTTGATATTTGGGATCTCATACTAAGTGAGATGGAGGACACCATAGCTGAGGGCTTCAAGGAAAATCGTCAGCTTCCCTATGCACACTGGATCTGCTTTATTATTAGATCTTCTATTCAGCTGCCACCAGAGATCAGGGCTGAGATATCTGACACTACCACTGCTTTCCCTGAGTACGATATCCGTCAGCTTTAGGCCTCAGTCACTAGAGATCAGGCCCTAGTGCCAGGACAGCGTGAGCGACCAGAGGTTCCTGAGACAGCAGCTGAGCAGGACGCCACTGTTGACGAGCTTGCTGAGGCAGAGCTTGCGGATCTTGACGCTCACCCTGCTGATATACCTGAGGATGCGACATCTGACAGCACCGATGAGGACTACCAGCCCATCCCCAGGTACCGGTCTCCTCGGTCTCACGACCACGAGGCCGGTGGCTCTGGTTCAGCCTCCCGCTCAGACCCAGCCATGGTGGCTATACTTGAGAGGCTGACCTAGGCACAGGAGCAGCAGCAGCAGCAGATTCAGCGACAGGCACAGGACACAGCTGCAGCACTGGCACAGATGCAAGCTCGTCAGGACGAGTTTCAGCGTCAGCAGCTTGAGATTCAGAGTCAGCAGCTTGAGATTCAGAGGCAGCAGGTTGAGATGCAGAGACAGCAATATGAGATACAGCGACAGAGTGCAGCTAGTCAGCAGCAGTACTTAGATCTCCTGCGCCACCTTGTCACTGTCGGGGTTCCTCCGCCTGCTTCTGTCATGACTCATGCTTTACAGTCTAGTGGTCCATCGAGTCAGGGACAGCCGAGCTTCCAGTTTACATCTCCACAGCAGCAGGTTCCCCAGTCATTCCAGTCCCCGAGTTTCACTCCTATTCATACGAGGTTTACACCTTCAGACCAGCCTCGCCCTCATCTCCTGACAGGCACACCACTCGGTGATTTTAGTGCTACCTACAGTGAGTTGACTGGTCAGTCGACACCCTCGCACACTACTACATTCATTACCTCTTCAGGGTTGTCAGCTCCCGAGGCAACTATTCCTCCAGTGATAGGGACCGGGACTACAGAGACCATTCCTTCGTCAGTTGCCTCGACAGATCCCCTGCTATTGGCTCGCTACAGGCTCAGGTCACTCAGACGGATCCTCTTGTTGCTACTACGTCAGTACTTGTTCCTGCTCAGACCCAGACCGCTTCACAGCCACGTGCTTCTTCAGAGGGTAAGCCAGATAGCTCAGATTCCGAGGGAGATTCGCTGCACTTCGTGATTACTCCGCGTACCTCGGCATCCGACACGACTCCGTCTGTCCCCCCGTCAGATCATTAGATTAGTTTTTGGTGCTTGATGCCTGTAACACCCCAGGTGTTTGCCAGGCATATTAGCATCAGTTGAGCATGGTCATGGCATGGCATTACCATAATCATCATCATTTCATGTGCATCTTTGCTTGAAACATGACCTTGCAACATTTTGCAACATATGTGTGTTATGGGTGCTAGTGATGAGATCATGTGTGTGGCCATGCTAGTACATGTGTTAGTTTTGTTATGCTTGAAAACATGTAAAACATGCTCATAAAACATATGCCACACTATGTTTCCATAACTATGTTAGTGATGTTTCATTAGTTATAGTAATAGTGTTTCAATGCCTACTTGAGTAACTTTTATGCATAAGTGATGCTAATATGTGTTTAAGGCCTTAGCAATGTGTGTATCTTGTTAGTGGTGCAAAATGACCTAGGGTTTATGTTTAGATCCTGCCCTAATTCCATCTCGACTCATGTGTTGACCATGGGTGACCCTAGAACCTTCCTAGTTTGACCTAACCAAAAGTATAGCTTAGGTTGCTTGCATGGCTGTGGCACCTTAACAAAGTTTGTGCCAAACTTTATGAGGAACAAAAGTTGTTTAGTGGTCAACTCATGAAAATGCTTAGAACACCCCCTAATAGGGTCCACAAGGCAGATTGGGGTGCTGATTTCAGCACTTAGCCATTTTTGGCTAAGTCATGACTGACTTTCAATTTCGAGGATGCCTCCTTGGGGAGCTTGTAACTTGCTAACCATGCTGAACCAGCTCATGTGCTAGTAGACTTCCACCTAGATCTTACTTCGCTCTAACTAAAAGTCTCTGGTACCTCCCTCTAAATCGGTTTATTTTGTGAGTTGGAGATCGGTGAAAGTGTACTGTCAGACATCTCCTAACCGAACAGTTTTCAGGTACCTCTCTTCGGATCCTTGTATCTCACTAACCAAGCCGAGTTAGCCCATGACCATATTGGCAAACTTGTAGATCTCATGTCCCTCTACGACTTTTATAACTACAGCTCGCACTGAATCGACCTAGATTATAATCTACGAGGCGATGAAATCGCGCTGTCAGTCATTGTGCCGATAACTGAATCGGTGTTTCGGTTTCAGAAAACTGTCAGCCGTGGCCGACCGCGCGCAGGGCCGGGCTGCCGCGTGGCCGTCATGCTTCGGCTCCGCCCCCACTCGCGAGCGCGCTGGCAAGCTCAAACTGTCAATACGCTGCTGCTGTCCTCCACTTTCCCCATTCTCTCGCCTCACCTTGCCTTCTTCCGCTCGCAAGCAAGGCGAGCGCACCGCCATCGTGCTGCCGAGAGCTCCACCACACACAGCTCCGGAACCATCGCATCATTCCCTAATCGCCTCGGCCAAAAGCACCGCCTCGCCCTGTGCTACGCGTTGATCCAACTCGCTGAGCCAGACGTGCATCAGGTAGAGTGCAAAAGTTCGTTTCACCGCCGTCGCCATGCCCGGGCGCCACCGAGCTGGTGCTCCGTCGTGGGCCGGCCAATGCTGAGCTCCACCACGTGCGTTCGTTCTTGTTCATGATTGCTTGTGTCCTGTAGAATCTGTAGAACGTGTTAGTTTAGACACTACCGCGTCGGGTCCGCGGGAACAGGCCGCCGCACTGGGCGCGCCCGCCATGGCCGCACCGAGCTCAAGCTCGATTTTGCTCTGCTCGCTTGCTCGTGATTTGTTTGGCTTCGCGTTCCGTGCACCTCGGGTATGCATCTAGCTGACCGCATGACCTCGTCGACCGATTTTGTCTCGTTAGCGCGCAACGCCTGAGCCTCGACGGAGCTTCCATGGCTGCCGTGAGGGTGCGCTCGTGGCCATGCCGGGGTGGTCGTTCGCAGGCCTCGATGTCGGGCTGGTTGGATTCGTCTCGCGAAATAGAGTGTGTAGGTACCGTTAGATCGCTGTGCGATGGTCGGTTTCGCCGTCGTTGTCGAGCGCCGTCGCCGCCATCCGCCCTCGTCGGCGTCAAGGACGCATCGGTGCAGTAGAGTTGGGGAAGGAGGTATGCCGAGGTGCGGGATGACGTGAGGAATGCGATGGTATGGTTGGTTTGGCCGGAAAGGTCGCCGGCGGCGAGCCCGACCTCACCGGAATCCTCCCCTGCCTCCGCTGTGGATGACGGGCGGGACCCGCGTGTCAGCGCCAGCCTCTCCCTCTGGTGGTTTGGCTGGGCCTCGGGTGGGCCGAAACCGCGCCTGTAGAGCGGGCCGGTTCAGTTTAGGCCCGTCTCGGTTTTGATTTATTTTTTTTTTTTTTCAGAAATGAAATATTGTGCTGAACTTTGTAAAATCATAACTAAAGCTAGAAATGTCCAAATGAGATGATTCAACTTGCACAGTGCTCTGTGAAATGTCTAGTTTTTATTAAAAATATAAAACTATGCAAGTTCTGTAGTATAAAATGGAGTTTATGATTTATTCCTTTATGTTTGTATTAAATTAGTAATATCTTATGCAAATTTTTGGGAATTGTTGGTACATGATTTAAATGTGAAATTTTGGTCAGTGCTGGTATGGGGTTATGTTGTGACTAGGGCAAATTTATCAGCTGTGTTTGATCTTCCTAGGTAGGGTTCCTATTTTGTTTAGGTTACCCACATGTTTTGGTAATTGCTATAATTCCTGTTTTCAGGACAGCAAGTCAAAGCTTGTTGATTTAAGTGTGGTCAATGATGTTTTCTTCAGATGTGATATACACAAAGGTTGTAGTAAATTACTTGGTTAAGCTGCTGTTAAAATTTGGTAGCCTTTGGCTAAGTAGTTTAGGGGTTGCACCTATTTTAAGTAAGGGTTCAGAAATTGTTATTTTTCTGGAATTCTGGACTAGATATGAGAAACCTGTTTGTTGCCCTACTTAAGTTAAGATTCATGCTTTGACATCTGAAAGTGAATTGTAGAGAATTTTATAAGCTTTCCAAATTGTCCTCATGCTTGTCCATTGTAGTTATAGAACTTTAGTTATGAACCTTCTAAGTTGCTGCGGTCAACTTATCAATGCGTTAAATTCTGGAACTTGTTATATGTGGGTTAAGTAGGAACTTTGTGGTACTTAGTGGTTACTTATGGATGTTAAACATGTTAATACCAGAGAGGAAATTTGCACCTACTCTTAAAGTAATTTGAATAGAGCACCATGTAGCTTGACTTTTATTGCTTCAATTGTTGCATTATTCATCACATTCATCATGCATACATGCTCATAAGATCATCATGTCACATCCGTGCATACATGAGATTCATTGGTGCATATACATGCAATAGGTGTACCGAGGAACGTGACGACGGTAAAGTTCCACAAGACGTATCCGGTGGAATTGGAGCCAGTTCGGGGGCAGGAGGCCCAGTCCGACGGAACCCGAGGAGACGAAGGAACCGTGGTTGAGAGCTGCACCCCGAACCATCCTCGTACGGTTTAAGGCAAGCCCCGGAGCATTATAAGCCTCATACTTTCAAAGCAATTATCTATCTATACATGTTATATGTATTGTTGCATTACGTGATAGGAGTTGGTTGGAAACCCTTGCTGCATTGATAACACTCCTTGTCCAGCAATTCGAACCTTGAATCCTATGTAGACAGGATCGTATCTATGCTTAGCCCTGCTTAATTAGACCGGTAGAAGTCGGGTGATTTCCTGTCACCTGCGAGATATAGGGTTTTATCAGGTCACGGTTGGCTATACTTGCTATCGTGGAAGTGAACCATGTGTTAATAAAATGAAATGAGACCGGGCGGGATGACGATAGTGAATCAACAAGGCATGGAGGTCTTGGGTGTGGATCTATCCCCGTCTGTGTCGATTAAGGACCGAGACCTGGAGCCTTCTATGTCATTTTGAACGCATGCCTGACATTTAGCTGGCCGGCCTGAGGTTGCCGACCGCGAAGCCTAGTAGCTCAACTCAGGTTGCGAAGTCGAAAAGTGAAAGTCGCCTCGGAAGGGAGCCAGAGGGTCCAAGGGCAGGTGAGTTAAAAGTCCTGAGCATCCTGGCCACTGGTATCCCTGAGAACGCGGCGCTGTTCGGGCCCACCCTGAGTTGTACCAAAGGTTATCTACGGCTGCCTTTAGCGGGGTTTGCCGGGTGAGTGTCAGGAATACCCCCTCAGCTGAGTTGGAATCGATTCGAGTCGCCGTCTCTCCCGGATAGTGAGAAACTTGACTGGTTATCTCCAGCGTAGATACACTAAAGATTAATGATGGTTCGGAATTGATGATAATGATGATGATAGCCTTATTATACCTGCTATGGTTAATATTGTTTGATCTTAATAAAGTGATTGCTCTAGTACAGGTGCTAATCTAGTTTTCAGGTTAATGATGATCAACTTGATACTTAAAGCATATATTGGTTACTTATCTGTATTAAGCTTTTCTGCAAATGAGTCAAGCTAGCCCACTTTATAAAGCCTTGCATAATTCTTGGTGTCACCTTTGTTTCTGGTTTTTGACGGGTAAGTCTAGCTGAGTACCTTCTCGTACTCAGGGTTTATTCCCACCTGTTGCAGGTAACAGATTCGTACTTGTTGCTGCAAGTATTGTCTTCGCCACGTGGGCGTGAAGACTAGACCATATGGGCATGGTCTCTGTAGTACCTCTTCTGGTATGCTTTTGCAGGATGTGACTATGTACTGGCAGTATTTGACTTAAAATGGTTTTAGAAATTATGTTGCTTCCGCTAATCTTTACTTTGGTTTTGTAATAAAATTATTGTACTCCGATGTATGAGATTACTTTTGAACTGTGTAACAAGTGTTGTGTTATGTTGAATCATTACGATCTGGTTGCTCTCGGTTTGGTTTGAAATCCCTCGCGATTTCGTGGACTACCGGAGTTATATGGGCTCAAGTGTGAGAATTTGATCACTTCGGTGATTGTTTTTATACTTGTGCTCTTATAATTTGGACGGTTCTGTTACAGCTGGTATCGGAGCAAGATTCAACAGTAAACACATCATTTGTGTATTTAAACAAAAGCTTTTGTTAAAAAATCTTAATTTTAATCTAAAGAGTGCCAGTGGTCATATCCTATATGCCCAAATAAGGACTATTAGGTGGCTTACTAAGGTACTAACTTGGGGGTTCTTGCTTGTTTTCTATTTCGTTGTCCATACGGCGTGCTATTGTATGGATGCCATCCGCTTGGGTGGTAATGTATGGATCAAAATACCTCTACGCCCTGGTAAGTGGGAGTTGTGAGAGCATGACCGTCCAACCGTCGGTCTAGGGGAGAGTAGTTGTGGTTACTAGCATACTTACATGTTTAATCATGTGATTATGAGAGTACTTAATTGTGGGTATATCCGTCGGGTAGCTTTGATACTGAAGTATATACATCGGGGGATGTATGTATGGAAAGTATTTAGTTTACTGCTTTCTTCTGTGCTATATTGGGAATTGTTGGGCTGAAATGCAATTTTCTGCAGGTACACTAACAACGTTTCCTGTAGAACGACTAGTTATCGTTATTGAGAGAACGTGTGTATGCCACCGAACTATACGCTAGAATTTTGAAATTTTTCCTAGGTTTGTGAGGACGTACGGTTCGTGCATGCACCATGTTCGCATCATACAATGCATTCTGCATTACTCCCTCCCTTATAAATTGCTTATCCCATTCTTTTAAAATTCTCTTCCCTCCGAACAGTTGTTCCGTAAATAGTTGCATTTCTTTCGTGAAGAATTGGGGTAGTCAACCAACCTAGTGGAGTGGTCAGTGGTGTCAGCCTTGAAGCCCAATTCATACCTGGCCGTGAAGGAAAGCAAGACAATTTCAAGATGCATCTCCTCGAGTTGGGATGAGTTTTGATCTGTAATTCACCTCTCCATTGCTTCTACCCTTGTATCCATCCTTGTTTGCTACCCCTCTTTGGATAATACGGTTTCTATCCGCCTAATTCTTAAACGTGAGGATTCCTCATGGGTGTGTGTTCGGTAATGGTGTTGCGATTAGTACTCCATGGTGCCGCGACGAAACCGGGAGCCTCCTGTGGCGCGCGACACAAGGTTGTGCTGCTCGGCACGCGCAGGTATCAAGGATTACTAGTCATGATCCATTATGGAGCTACACCAATGTGTTATCTTCTCGTGAACCTTTTCCATGAATGTCATCTTCTATCTTGACAGAAGATCAGTGCCTCAAACCAAGAATTTTCCTTCTTCTAAGATCAGAAATTGGATAGTTGATATAGTCTCTTCCTCCTGCAAATACAATTCGTCAGCAGCCTTCCGACGTCATCGACGCTTACTAGTTGCAACTACTTGCAGATGTCTCGTCAGCTTCGCTCTAGCAGTCGGAGTCGTGGCAATACAGAACCGTCATCGCCTCCTCTGCAACCTACCTCTGCCGAGTTGCTACAAATGCTTGCCGAAAGTCAGCGTGCCTTGGACGAGAGTGTCAGAAACCATGTCCATCAGGAACCTGAGCCTGCCCAGTACAGCAACTATAAAGATTTCTTGGATACTGAGCCTCCTATTTTTCGAGAAGCAGAAGAACCACTTCAAGCAGACGAATGGTTGAATACTATCGAACAGAAGTTCCGTGTGCTCAAGGTGGCAGATGATATGAAAACAGAATATGCTTCGCAACAGTTGCAAGGGCCTGCAGGTGTTTGGTGGTGTCACTATCGGAACACCCTGCCCGAGAATAGGGAAGTAGTTTGGGATCAGTTCAAGGAAGCATTTCGAGGACATTACATTCCTGCTGGCCTCATGGCAATCAAGCACACCGAGTTTATAAAGCTCACCCAAGGAGACAAAAGCGTAACAGAATATTTGCATGCTTTCATCAACTTGTCAAGATATGCTCCAGAATTTGTTAATACGGAGGTTAAGAAGATCGCAAGTTTTAAAAGAGGGTTGTGTCCCAAATTGATGAAGGCCATGTGCAATAGCAAGTGTGCAACTTTCAACGAGTTTGTCAGTGACACTATCCTTCAAGAGAACTGTAATGCTGTGTATACTGCTTCTAAGAGTCACGAGAAATCTCATGAACCTAATGCACCTACGACTAATACTCTTGTGGTGATTACACCTCGGTATTATTCGCCTGGCATATCTACCAGATATCACCCATATCAGAAACAGGATCCGGTCAAGAGGAGCAGTATTAAGAAAGGAAAGCCTAAGGCACCGCCAAGTAACCGGCCATGTTGGAATTGCAAGATGTCAGGTCATTGGGCCAAAGATTGTCCTGTTCCGCAGAAGAAACCAAATGATATTAAGGCAGATATGTGTAAAGGGTATGTTAGTTACACCACAGTGGAATCCATTCCTACGGGTGAAATTATCACTGCTGGTGCATTTTTAGTAAACCAACGTCCTGCAATCGTGCTGTTCGATTCAGGTGCTTCACACTCTTTTATCAGTTCAACGTTTGCAACCAAGCATGGTATGAAGGTCGTTACTTTAGATAATAGTGGTTATAATATTAGTGCTGCCGGGAATAATATTTCAACCAATCAGTTGGTTTTAGGAGCAAAGATTGAGATAGAAGGACGTCTGTATAATCTAGATCTCGTGGTATTACCAGGCTTGGGCCTAGATGTTATCTTAGGTATGAAGTGGATGAGTGGAAACGGTGTTCTGATCGATACTTCTACGAGAGTGGTTATGTTGAGGGATCCAAAAGATCAACAAGCTTTTCTAGTGCAACTTCCTAGAGACGTTAGTCCTCAAACTACAGTTAATGCTATGATAGCAAAAGCAAAAGAGATTGCAGAAGTTCCAGTAGTGTGTGAATTTTCAGATGTTTTTCCTGATGAATTGCCAGGATTACCTCCAGATCGTGATGTAGAGTTTAAGATTGAGTTAATTCCGGGTACCGCACCAATTTCTAAAAGACCGTATAGAATGCCGCCGAAGGAGTTAGCTGAACTCAAGACCCAACTTAGTGACCTTTTACTGAAAGGGTTGATCCGTCCTAGTTCTTCTCCATGGGGTTGTCCTGCTATCTTTGTGAAGAAGAAAGACCAGTCTCTGCGTATGTGTGTAGACTATCGACCACTCAATGCAGTCACTATCAAGAACAAGTATCCGTTGCCTCGTATTGATATCTTGTTTGATCAGTTATCTAAAGCAAGGGTATTCTCGAAGATTGATCTGAGATCTGGTTATCACCAAATAAAAATCCGTCCGGAAGACATACCAAAGACCGCTTTCTCTACCAGATACGGGTTATATGAATATCTTGTCATGTCTTTTGGTCTGACCAATGCTCCTGCTCATTTCATGTACCTGATGAATTCAGTATTCATGCAAAGAGCTGGACAAGTTTGTGGTGATATTCATTGATGATATTCTCATCTATTCTGAAAATGAAGAAGAACATGCCGATCATCTGAGAATCGTTTTATCCAGATTACGTGAACATAAGCTTTACGCCAAGTTCAGTAAATGTGAATTCTGGTTAAAGAAGGTACCTTTCCTCGGTCATGTATTGTCTGGTGAGGGAATTTCAGTAGACCCGACTAAGATACAGGAAGTTATGGACTGGAAGGCACCAACTACAGTACATGAAGTTCGGAGTTTTCTTGGATTGGCTGGCTACTATCGTCGTTTTATTCAGGATTTCTCTAAAATAGCTAAGCCTATGACTCGACTACTTGAGAAGGATAGGAAGTTTGATTGGACTCCGGAGTGTGAACAAGCTTTTTGCACTCTACGGACTTTGTTGACATCAGCTCCTGTATTAGCGCAACCTGACATTGAGAAACCGTTTGATGTGTATTGTGATGCATCGGGTACTGGTTTAGGTGGCGTACTTATGCAGGGAGGCCGAGTTATTGCGTATGCTTCGCGTCAGTTAAGAAAACATGAAGTTAACTATCCGACTCATGACTTGGAGTTAGCTGCTGTCGTCCATGCTCTGAAAATCTGGAGACACTATTTGCTTGGAAATATATGCAATATTTATACAGATCATAAGAGTCTTAAGTATATATTTACTCAACCTGAGTTAAATATGCGCCAGAGAAGATGGTTAGAGTTGATTAAGGATTATAACCTCCAGGTGCATTACCATCCGGGTAAAGCAAATGTGGTTGCCGATGCTTTGAGTAGAAAATCTCATTGCAACTCTCTGATAGAAGAAGATTTTCATTTGTCTCATCTCTTACATCCTATTGTAATCTATCATATCACTGTAGATTGTTCTTTGAGAAGTAGAATCATTGAGTTACAAAAGACTGATACTGGTGTATTTCACATTAAGAGAAAAATGAAAGAGCAAGAAACTAAGCACTTTCGAGTCGATGAAAGGGGAATTCTCTGGTTCAAAGATAGACTCGTTGTGCCAAAAGATAGAGAGCTCAGAAATCAAATCTTATCTGAAGCCCATTCTTCTAAGTTGTCCATCCATCCTGGTAGTAGTAAGATGTATCAGGACCTCAAGCCATACTATTGGTGGACCAAGATGAAAAAGGAAATTGCAGCCTACGTCGCTAGGTGTGATAATTGTTGTAGAGTTAAGGCCATTCACATGAAGCCTGGTTTACTCCAGCCTTTGTCGGTTCCAGGTTGGAAATGGGATGACATTGTTATGGACTTTATTGTCGGATTACCCACCACCCAAAAAGGTTTTGACTCTATTTGGGTTATAGTTGATCGTTTGACAAAATCTGCTCACTTTATCCCTGTGAAGAGTAACTATCACCCACACCAATATGCTGACATTTACTTCCAAGAAGTCGTACGTCTTCATGGAGTGCCTGGATCTATTGTCTCTGACAAAGGCCCACAGTTTACTGCTCGTTTTTGGGAGCGCCTACATCAGAATCTTGGAACTAAATTGGTTCGTAGTTCTGCTTATCATCCCCAGACGTCGGGGCAGACTGAGCGTGTGAATCAGATTCTTGAAGACATGCTTAGAGCTTGTATCATCTCTTGTAATGGCTCCTGGGAGAAATGGTTGCCTCTCGCTGAATTCTCTTACAACAACAGTTATCAAGAGAATATCCAAATGGCTCCTTTTGAAGCTTTATATGGTCGCAAGTGTAGAACTCCTTTGAACTGGGTGGAACCAGGAGAAAGAAGATTCTATGGTATTGACTTTATAAAAGAAGCCGAGGAGCAAGTTCGTACTATACAGAAAAATATATCAGCTGCTCAGGCTAGACAAAAGAGCTACGCAGATAAGAGGAGGAAACCTATTGAGTTTGAAGTTGGTGACCATGTATACTTGAAAGTATCACCTATGAGAGGAGTACAAAGATCTGGTGTTAAAAGAAAGCTTGCACCAAGATATGTAGGACCTTATCCAATAATTGAGAGATGTGGTATGGTCGCCTATAAACTTCAGCTACCTCCAGAAATACGTATGATATTTCCGGTATTTCATGTCTCGCAACTGAAGAAATGCCTTCGAGTGCCTGAAGAGGAAGTAAAAGTCAGGGATATAAAGATAAAGAAAACCTTGACTTATGTAGAAGAGCCGGTATCTGTTTTGGATCGCAAGGATCGAGTGACACAAAATCGAGTGGTGAAATTATACAAGATCATGTGGAGTAACCATAGTGAGAGAGATGCAACGTGGGAACGGGAAGATTATTTGCGAGAAGTTTACCCCGCCTTTTATAAAAAATGGTACGCTTTCCAAATCTCGGGACGAGATTTTTATAAGGGGGGAGGGCTGTAACACCCCAGGTGTTTGCCAGGCATATTAGCATCAGTTGAGCATGGTCATGGCATGGCATTACCATAATCATCATCATTTCATGTGCATCTTTGCTTGAAACATGACCTTGCAACATTTTGCAACATATGTGTGTTATGGGTGCTAGTGATGAGATCATGTGTGTGGCCATGCTAGTACATGTGTTAGTTTTGTTATGCTTGAAAACATGTAAAACATGCTCATAAAACATATGCCACACTATGTTTCCATAACTATGTTAGTGATGTTTCATTAGTTATAGTAATAGTGTTTCAATGCCTACTTGAGTAACTTTTATGCATAAGTGATGCTAATATGTGTTTAAGGCCTTAGCAATGTGTGTATCTTGTTAGTGGTGCAAAATGACCTAGGGTTTATGTTTAGATCCTGCCCTAATTCCATCTCGACTCATGTGTTGACCATGGGTGACCCTAGAACCTTCCTAGTTTGACCTAACCAAAAGTATAGCTTAGGTTGCTTGCATGGCTGTGGCACCTTAACAAAGTTTGTGCCAAACTTTATGAGGAACAAAAGTTGTTTAGTGGTCAACTCATGAAAATGCTTAGAACACCCCCTAATAGGGTCCACAAGGCAGATTGGGGTGCTGATTTCAGCACTTAGCCATTTTTGGCTAAGTCATGACTGACTTTCAATTTCGAGGATGCCTCCTTGGGGAGCTTGTAACTTGCTAACCATGCTGAACCAGCTCATGTGCTAGTAGACTTCCACCTAGATCTTACTTCGCTCTAACTAAAAGTCTCTGGTACCTCCCTCTAAATCGGTTTATTTTGTGAGTTGGAGATCGGTGAAAGTGTACTGTCAGACATCTCCTAACCGAACAGTTTTCAGGTACCTCTCTTCGGATCCTTGTATCTCACTAACCAAGCCGAGTTAGCCCATGACCATATTGGCAAACTTGTAGATCTCATGTCCCTCTACGACTTTTATAACTACAGCTCGCACTGAATCGACCTAGATTATAATCTACGAGGCGATGAAATCGCGCTGTCAGTCATTGTGCCGATAACTGAATCGGTGTTTCGGTTTCAGAAAACTGTCAGCCGTGGCCGACCGCGCGCAGGGCCGGGCTGCCGCGTGGCCGTCATGCTTCGGCTCCGCCCCCACTCGCGAGCGCGCTGGCAAGCTCAAACTGTCAATACGCTGCTGCTGTCCTCCACTTTCCCCATTCTCTCGCCTCACCTTGCCTTCTTCCGCTCGCAAGCAAGGCGAGCGCACCGCCATCGTGCTGCCGAGAGCTCCACCACACACAGCTCCGGAACCATCGCATCATTCCCTAATCGCCTCGGCCAAAAGCACCGCCTCGCCCTGTGCTACGCGTTGATCCAACTCGCTGAGCCAGACGTGCATCAGGTAGAGTGCAAAAGTTCGTTTCACCGCCGTCGCCATGCCCGGGCGCCACCGAGCTGGTGCTCCGTCGTGGGCCGGCCAATGCTGAGCTCCACCACGTGCGTTCGTTCTTGTTCATGATTGCTTGTGTCCTGTAGAATCTGTAGAACGTGTTAGTTTAGACACTACCGCGTCGGGTCCGCGGGAACAGGCCGCCGCACTGGGCGCGCCCGCCATGGCCGCACCGAGCTCAAGCTCGATTTTGCTCTGCTCGCTTGCTCGTGATTTGTTTGGCTTCGCGTTCCGTGCACCTCGGGTATGCATCTAGCTGACCGCATGACCTCGTCGACCGATTTTGTCTCGTTAGCGCGCAACGCCTGAGCCTCGACGGAGCTTCCATGGCTGCCGTGAGGGTGCGCTCGTGGCCATGCCGGGGTGGTCGTTCGCAGGCCTCGATGTCGGGCTGGTTGGATTCGTCTCGCGAAATAGAGTGTGTAGGTACCGTTAGATCGCTGTGCGATGGTCGGTTTCGCCGTCGTTGTCGAGCGCCGTCGCCGCCATCCGCCCTCGTCGGCGTCAAGGACGCATCGGTGCAGTAGAGTTGGGGAAGGAGGTATGCCGAGGTGCGGGATGACGTGAGGAATGCGATGGTATGGTTGGTTTGGCCGGAAAGGTCGCCGGCGGCGAGCCCGACCTCACCGGAATCCTCCCCTGCCTCCGCTGTGGATGACGGGCGGGACCCGCGTGTCAGCGCCAGCCTCTCCCTCTGGTGGTTTGGCTGGGCCTCGGGTGGGCCGAAACCGCGCCTGTAGAGCGGGCCGGTTCAGTTTAGGCCCGTCTCGGTTTTGATTTATTTTTTTTTTTTTTCAGAAATGAAATATTGTGCTGAACTTTGTAAAATCATAACTAAAGCTAGAAATGTCCAAATGAGATGATTCAACTTGCACAGTGCTCTGTGAAATGTCTAGTTTTTATTAAAAATATAAAACTATGCAAGTTCTGTAGTATAAAATGGAGTTTATGATTTATTCCTTTATGTTTGTATTAAATTAGTAATATCTTATGCAAATTTTTGGGAATTGTTGGTACATGATTTAAATGTGAAATTTTGGTCAGTGCTGGTATGGGGTTATGTTGTGACTAGGGCAAATTTATCAGCTGTGTTTGATCTTCCTAGGTAGGGTTCCTATTTTGTTTAGGTTACCCACATGTTTTGGTAATTGCTATAATTCCTGTTTTCAGGACAGCAAGTCAAAGCTTGTTGATTTAAGTGTGGTCAATGATGTTTTCTTCAGATGTGATATACACAAAGGTTGTAGTAAATTACTTGGTTAAGCTGCTGTTAAAATTTGGTAGCCTTTGGCTAAGTAGTTTAGGGGTTGCACCTATTTTAAGTAAGGGTTCAGAAATTGTTATTTTTCTGGAATTCTGGACTAGATATGAGAAACCTGTTTGTTGCCCTACTTAAGTTAAGATTCATGCTTTGACATCTGAAAGTGAATTGTAGAGAATTTTATAAGCTTTCCAAATTGTCCTCATGCTTGTCCATTGTAGTTATAGAACTTTAGTTATGAACCTTCTAAGTTGCTGCGGTCAACTTATCAATGCGTTAAATTCTGGAACTTGTTATATGTGGGTTAAGTAGGAACTTTGTGGTACTTAGTGGTTACTTATGGATGTTAAACATGTTAATACCAGAGAGGAAATTTGCACCTACTCTTAAAGTAATTTGAATAGAGCACCATGTAGCTTGACTTTTATTGCTTCAATTGTTGCATTATTCATCACATTCATCATGCATACATGCTCATAAGATCATCATGTCACATCCGTGCATACATGAGATTCATTGGTGCATATACATGCAATAGGTGTACCGAGGAACGTGACGACGGTAAAGTTCCACAAGACGTATCCGGTGGAATTGGAGCCAGTTCGGGGGCAGGAGGCCCAGTCCGACGGAACCCGAGGAGACGAAGGAACCGTGGTTGAGAGCTGCACCCCGAACCATCCTCGTACGGTTTAAGGCAAGCCCCGGAGCATTATAAGCCTCATACTTTCAAAGCAATTATCTATCTATACATGTTATATGTATTGTTGCATTACGTGATAGGAGTTGGTTGGAAACCCTTGCTGCATTGATAACACTCCTTGTCCAGCAATTCGAACCTTGAATCCTATGTAGACAGGATCGTATCTATGCTTAGCCCTGCTTAATTAGACCGGTAGAAGTCGGGTGATTTCCTGTCACCTGCGAGATATAGGGTTTTATCAGGTCACGGTTGGCTATACTTGCTATCGTGGAAGTGAACCATGTGTTAATAAAATGAAATGAGACCGGGCGGGATGACGATAGTGAATCAACAAGGCATGGAGGTCTTGGGTGTGGATCTATCCCCGTCTGTGTCGATTAAGGACCGAGACCTGGAGCCTTCTATGTCATTTTGAACGCATGCCTGACATTTAGCTGGCCGGCCTGAGGTTGCCGACCGCGAAGCCTAGTAGCTCAACTCAGGTTGCGAAGTCGAAAAGTGAAAGTCGCCTCGGAAGGGAGCCAGAGGGTCCAAGGGCAGGTGAGTTAAAAGTCCTGAGCATCCTGGCCACTGGTATCCCTGAGAACGCGGCGCTGTTCGGGCCCACCCTGAGTTGTACCAAAGGTTATCTACGGCTGCCTTTAGCGGGGTTTGCCGGGTGAGTGTCAGGAATACCCCCTCAGCTGAGTTGGAATCGATTCGAGTCGCCGTCTCTCCCGGATAGTGAGAAACTTGACTGGTTATCTCCAGCGTAGATACACTAAAGATTAATGATGGTTCGGAATTGATGATAATGATGATGATAGCCTTATTATACCTGCTATGGTTAATATTGTTTGATCTTAATAAAGTGATTGCTCTAGTACAGGTGCTAATCTAGTTTTCAGGTTAATGATGATCAACTTGATACTTAAAGCATATATTGGTTACTTATCTGTATTAAGCTTTTCTGCAAATGAGTCAAGCTAGCCCACTTTATAAAGCCTTGCATAATTCTTGGTGTCACCTTTGTTTCTGGTTTTTGACGGGTAAGTCTAGCTGAGTACCTTCTCGTACTCAGGGTTTATTCCCACCTGTTGCAGGTAACAGATTCGTACTTGTTGCTGCAAGTATTGTCTTCGCCACGTGGGCGTGAAGACTAGACCATATGGGCATGGTCTCTGTAGTACCTCTTCTGGTATGCTTTTGCAGGATGTGACTATGTACTGGCAGTATTTGACTTAAAATGGTTTTAGAAATTATGTTGCTTCCGCTAATCTTTACTTTGGTTTTGTAATAAAATTATTGTACTCCGATGTATGAGATTACTTTTGAACTGTGTAACAAGTGTTGTGTTATGTTGAATCATTACGATCTGGTTGCTCTCGGTTTGGTTTGAAATCCCTCGCGATTTCGTGGACTACCGGAGTTATATGGGCTCAAGTGTGAGAATTTGATCACTTCGGTGATTGTTTTTATACTTGTGCTCTTATAATTTGGACGGTTCCGTTACAATGCCAAAGGGGGAGAGAGAGTAGTTTCAGGGGGAGTTTTGATAGAGGGTTTTCGTTCTTTGTGTGCTACATTCATGCATCATGTTTACTTTTCAGTCATTGCATTCGTGTGACATGTCGTCGTGTGATAAACCTTGAGTCTTAATGTGTTATCTTGTCACAGTGTTAATTAATGTCACCGTTTTAGTTATAGCTCTAAGGTTGTGCTTCCGTGCCTTACTCCGATTTCTTATGAGCTATATCTTTATGTGTACTAACGCTTTTTGTCTTATCTTATGAGTACACTCTTTTGGCTTGGGGCACATAAGCAATTCCTAACCCTTTGTGCTTATTGTCTTTTGCTTATGTGAACCAAGCATGCTCGAAAACCTCCACTCTAATCTTTTGAAACTTAGTGTTGTCATCAATCACCAAAAAGGGAGAGATTGAAAGCATCTAGGCCCCAAGGTTTGGTTTCGGCAATTGATGACAACGCTTTATTACCATGACTAACGTGTGTTTTGCAGAAACTTTGGTAAGTTAGGTCATGGAGGTTATAACTGCTTTGGGCACCATGGTATTCATGTCCCTTGATGGAAATCGTTTCGGTTTTCAAAAGAGTGACGTCAAGATTAAGGACGGTTAGTTCCGGATGTCGAGGTGTTGAGATACATTCGGAATAGTCGTTAGGATCTTCGTTTTTCTCTTTTGGCCGTACTATAAAGGGGGGCATGAGCGGATAGCTTGACCTAGGCGAGTCCTATGTTTAGGTGTGGTGCACACTTGTTAAACTTGGCGCTAGGCAGCTCTAGAATAGCTCAAAGTTCAGTTGGAAGCAACTTGGTTCAAGTTGCGACGCGTTTCGGAAAGTTTCGGGTCGTTTTCCCCTGACCGGACGCGGTCTTCGGCATGACCGGACGCGTCCGGTCAGTACTTAACTGCGACTAGGGTTTGGCTCTGACGACCGGACGCGGTTCTCGCGAGGACCGGACGCGGTGGTCAGAGGCTGACACGTGTCATTTGAGGGAAACACCCGATCGGACGCGACCTGGGTGTGATCGGCGCGTCCGGTCACAGTCCAGTAAGGTCCAGAGACGACCGGACGCGTCCGGTCATCACCGATCGGACGCGGCCTCGCGTCCGGTGCGATAACAGTATGCTCCCTGCACGATCGGACGCGTCCGGTCACCCCTGACCGGCGCGTCCGGTCACTCAGTCGGATTTTCGGATTTCGACCGTTACGAGCGACCGGCGCGTCCGGTCACTTCGACCGGCGCGTCCGGTCAGCCCGTGTTTTGCTGAGTCACAGGGTAACGGTTCGTTTTGTTTGTGGGGTGTATAAATACATCCCCATCACCTCTTTTAGAGGTCTCTTGCTCATTTGATCAGCTGAGAATACCCTTTAGAGTGCAAGGGAGTGCAAGAGCTCTAGTGAGGATAGAGATTTGAGAATCAAAGCTTGAGAGTTCCTCACTAGCAATTAGAGAGTAGCAAGTGTGCATCCACCTTCTCATTTGGGCTTGTTGTGGTCAAGTGAGAGTTCTAGCTTGTTACTCTTGGTGATCGCCATCACCTAGACGGCTTGGTGGTGATTGAGAGTTTGGTGATCATCCGGCGGAGCTTGTGGATGACCCAACTCATCTTGTGAGCGGTTTTGGGTGATTCACCGCGACGGAGTGTCGAAGAATCAACCCGTAGAGAGCACTTGATCCTTGCGCGGATCAAGGGGGAGCTACACCCTTGCGCGGGTGCTCCAACGAGGACTAGTGGGGAGTGGCGACTCTCCGATACCTCGGAAAAACATCGCCGTGTTCCTTGCCCTTTACATTCAAGCATTTACATTCTCGTATTTACTTTCATTGCTTGATTTACATTCCTAGAATTGCCATGCTAGACTAGGATTGGAAACTAGGGAGCAAAATTTTTATCGGTAGACTCTCTAGGAACACAAGTAGGCACTAGGGGTGAATTCCGGCTTGTAGAATTTAATTCTTATAATTAATTTTTAGAAAAGCCCAATTCACCCCCCTCTTAGGTATCTTGATCTTTTCAAGGACTTCGCAAGCGAGCTGGCCCAAGTTTGGCCACAGAAAAATGGAATGCCATCTCGTTATTCCATAGCCTCGCTAAGGCCTCTAAAGTGGCTACGTACTATTTACAGGCAGCCAAACAACTAGAGGTTGGCGTCCTAGAGCTTGGTTGAAAGTTAGCCACTCAACCAAACAGGCCCCTGCCGACCTACCCCGGACTCCTGCTGCCTAGCGCTTTGCTGCTAGCTCTTCAAAGTCCAGAGTACGGTACAGACCGCCCCACGTTGGCCTCCGGCCCAGTGTTTGTGTGTTTATACTATGGTCTTGTTTAGATCCGAAAATTTTTAGGGAAAAATTCCTATAGCACTTTCGTTGTTATTTGGCAAAATTTATCCAACCATGGACTAACTAGGCTCAAAAGATTTGTCTCGATATTTACAGATAAACTGTGCAATTAGTTATTTTTTTACCTACATTTAATGCTTCATGCATGCGTCCAAAGATTCGATGTGACGGGTACTGTGCAAAATTTTTTTGGAACTTTTGGGAACTAAACGGGGCCTAGGCCAACAAAAGGGCCGTTTTGTGGACTGTTCAGACAGCCTGGCCTAAGCGCGAGTACTTCTTTTGTGGAAGGGGCCTTCATCAATAGCAGCCTAGCAATGGGTAGAGGCTATGGGCCTTCATCAACAACAACCTACTGGAGCATTTTGCTTCCACTAGCCCATCAACAAAGCTTCTACATCTGTCAACTGAGCGAAATCTGCGCCCCATCCCTGCGCCGACGCTCGGCCTTCTGCTATCCGACCGTCCCTACCCCGCGCTTGCGTCGCCTCCGGCCGTCCTCGCCCCGTGCCGTCGCGTCTCCGGCCGTCTCTGCTGTGTGCGAGGAGGAGAACGCCGAGCCGTCGCCCGCTCGCATCTTCTCTGGCCACGCGTGAGAGACAGAGACGGAGGGAGGGTGACGACGTCTCCGTGGGACGAGCGCGTTCGCGGTTCGCCAGATCCTATTTGTGGGAGCGAGCTCATCCCGAATCTTGGCCGAATATTCCCCTCCCAGAATCGTTCCGTTCCATTTGCTCTGCAACCATCCCGATCCCCAGCACCGGGCGAACCCACCTTGTGACGTCACCCGTGAACCAGGCCCACAGATCCCGCCCGCGCGCAGAACAGCCAACGCGTGCCGTGCACCGTGTGCACCGTGCTGTCCCATGGGCAACTTGCGCGCTACTCTGACTCGGAGTGGCCTCTACTCTACCCAACCCACTTATCTGCCTTCCGCCCGCCGCCGCCGCTACCGCCACAAAACCCTAGCAGACGCCCGCCTCGCTCACGCCGCCATCTCATCCTCCCTGATCCCCGCTGCACAGCTGCGCGACCGAGAATCGAATCCGTGAGCCATGTCGACCAGCAAGGGCGGCGCAGCCAAGGGCGGCGGAGGTTCGAACACCTCCTCCTTCCCCGTCGTCTTCCACCGTCACCGTTGGGTCCTTCGTTTGCATCTGAGCTTGCTTGGTTGCGGATTGTAGGGAAGAAGAAGGAGGTGAAGAAGGAGACGAAGCTCGGGATGGCGTATAAGAAGGACGACAACTTCGGGGAGTGGTACTCCGAGGTTGGTTAAGTGTTAATTTGTTTCGCTGTGGTAGGGCAACTAGTTCCGATTTGATTCATGTTGGTAGTTCCAATTTGATTGATGTTGGTGCTGTGGTGGGATGTGCCATCATGTGCGATTACGGCGCGGGTGAAATTCGAAGGTTTTGATAGGATTGGTGTAAGAGGGTTTAGGAGAAATTCCTGTTTCAGTAACTTAGAATTTTGGTCTTTGTGAACAGACACTGTTACAATTCTAGACTATAGTTCTAGACCTACTAAAATTATTGCCCAAACTACTCAGAGTCCACAGCAAAAGCTACAAAATTCGTCACAGCAACCACAAACTCACCCTAGTTGTGAGAAACTGGATTAGTTGGCTTAATATATTGTTTCAGGTGCAGTGGTTCCATTAATTACTGTATTCATACTGCTATTCTTTGATTGCTCTGTTTGACACGTGACAATATCTTTCCTCGAAATACAGTCCTCGTTTTTTATTTTAAATTATACCTTGTTCTTTCCATGGGGCTAATTCAGAGCATTGTTATTTGTTCCTCCAGGTTGTTGTTAACAGTGAAATGATCGAGTACTATGACATCTCTGGTTGTTATATATTGAGGCCATGGGCGATGGAGATCTGGGAGCTACTGAAAGTAAGTTTTTGCCAACACGAACTAAAAACCATAAGTCTCTTTTGTTGCCAATTCTGGAATGGCAACTATCTCAGTGCTAAAGAATAGCCACCCTTGTAACGGGAGACTTATTTTTTGTGTGGTGTAGAACTTTTCACAGCTTCTCCATAACATAAGTTCTGATCCTGAATTATGTAGGAAGCTATGTGTTTAGCATCAGGGGTCCTTTATGCTTGTTTCTATACATATTTGTGAAGCATAGTGACATTACTGCAATTTGATAATTGCTTTGTGATTTGGTGCAGGAATTCTTTGATGCAGAAATTAAAAAGCTGAAGCTCAAACCATATTATTTCCCTTTGTTTGTTACTGAGAATGTTCTACAGAAGGAGAAGGACCACATTGAGGGCTTTGCACCAGAGGTGTGCCTTTTACTCTTTCCTTCACATCTCCATTTCCAGATATTCACAGTTGGATATTTGTTCAATTCTAAAAGTCAGTCTGCCCGACTATAAGATTTTCACAAGGTCACTTATGCAAAAAAAAGAAAGTAATATATTCTTCTTGCAGGTAGCTTGGGTTACTAAGTCAGGGAAATCTGAACTGGAAGCACCTATTGCAATCCGCCCCACAAGTGAGACTGTCATGTATCCATACTTCTCCAAATGGATAAGAAGCCACCGAGACTTACCCTTGAGGTGTAATCAATGGTGTAATGTTGTTAGATGGGAGTTTAGCAATCCTACTCCTTTCATAAGGTACATCATTCGTTGGCTTGCCAATGTAGTTATGATATTCTCCCTTCCTGCCTTATTACCTCATTTGTTGGCTTGCCATACTGTCTAACTAGCAAATTCGCATAGTTCATTGCTTGCATGTTAATGTGTTGACGATAAGAACACGCCCAGATGGTTGCCTCACTTGTCATCTCTCAATATTTTGAAAAATCAAGGAGCTCCCATATTTCGTTTCTTCTCATAAGATAATGAAATAGCACTTTACATTGTTATTTATTCTAGAACATTTGAATAAGTGGTCCAATGGAAAGATTCATAATCAAAGTTTTGCTAGGCGGCAGGCGGAATCTAGGCGCTGACCCATCGCGCCTAGGCGTTCCTAGGCGTTTTTCTAGGCGTTTTGTGTATATACTAATATACATGTATTATCTTCTAAAGAAAAAAAAATAAACAGCTAAATAGTGGGTCTAGATAGATAGAAAGGCTGGCCTAGATAGATAGAAAGGCCCAAGAGGCAAGGGCCCAGCCCATCTCCCACTCAGACTCCAACCCTACCCATCTCTCTGGTTCCAGCCACACCCGCAGTCCGCAGTCCGCACTCGCCCGTCCTCATCGCGCCGCCTTCTCCTGCATCAGCCACCGTCGCCTTCTCCCGCATCCGCCGCCGCCGCCGTCGGTTCCTCTCCCTCTCCGGCATCTCTCTCTCCTCTGCGCGCCCGCGCACGCCCGCGCTCGCCGCCGTCCGCGCGCGCGGGACGCTCCTCCACCCCCCACCAGCGCAGCCGCCGGTCCTCTCCCTCTCCGGCATCTCTGTCTCCTCTTCGCGCCCGCCGCCATCCGCGCACGTCTGAAGCTCCTCCGCCACCAGCAACCTCCGCCGGACGCTCCTCCACCCCCACCGGCGCCGCCGCCGAGCTGCCGCCGCCTAGGGGTCCACCTACCCCCATAGGCGAGGCGGGCACCCTCCGACTCGCGATTAGAGCGCCTAGCGGAACTATGTTCATAATAAAGGCATTGGCTACTTGTCCTCAAAATTGTCGCCCTGAGTAATTAAAATGTTCAATGTGCTATTTTTGTATAGTATCCACAACACACACCATTTGAGCTGATCCTCTTCCTTATAAGTTTGAGAACTGCTTACATCTATTTTTTCACTTGGTACAGTCTTCAAAATTGAACTTTGACCATGAATTTCTCAAACTATAGTAACCATAGAAATGTACATTGGAATATGAATCTGGTGGCTCTGCTTGTGTATCACTAAACTCATTTTTGGATAGCCTAGTTGTTGGTCTAGAGTTACAAGGTTTGAATTTCGAAATGTGTGTGTGGGCGTTGTATTTTTGACCGAGAATAAATTTCTTGCGCCCTTTGTTTCTGTGCATATGGCTGCACCCAGTTTTTTTTCCTGCTAAACATTCTGCAACTACTCTCATCAGGAGCCGTGAATTTCTGTGGCAAGAGGGGCATACTGCTTTTGCGACTAAAGAAGAGGCAGATGAAGAGGTAGAAGTACATATTTTTGTACAGTTTTGATATGGTTCTGTTGTCAACTACTATTATTGTGGTGGTTTTGGTGAGTCCATTGCAAAGTATGACACTAACTTTTGAGATGGTTTTCCCAGAATTAAGTTTTGAATGTTTGAAGATCTTGAGAGTCTGAAGCACAACTAACCTAATGTAGTATGTTAGATTAGGACTTTTGTTTATAGCAGTAATTTAGTTTTTATATTACATTTAATTCATCAATTGCAAACTAGTACCCTCATTTTGCATTTGGATAATTTAAAGTAAGTTTCATGCATTTATCTAGGTAGTTCTGCGCAAAAACAATTTGAGCCTCTATGATATATCAAAGGGACAGTTCAATACTGTAATAATAATCTATTTTGAGTGCATAAACATTTTTGAATGGGGAATGATCATATTTTAATCCATGATGATATTCTCAGGTTCTCCAAATATTGGAACTGTACAGAAGGATATATGAAGAATTTTTAGCAGTTCCAGTGTCCAAAGGGAGGAAAAGTGAGATGGAAAAATTTGCAGGTGGACTTTATACCACCAGTGTTGAGGTATTGATACATTCCTAAAATATTGTAGCCTTTCCTTAACTATCCTGATGAAAAAGAATATTAATTCCAGTATTTTATTGTAAATGCTTGTTGCTAAATATTGTTTTACCAGGCCTTCATTCCAAACACTGGTCGTGGCATACAAGGTGCAACCTCACATTGTCTTGGTCAAAACTTCGCCAAGATGTTTGATATCACTTTTGAGAATGAGAAGGGTGTTAGGGAAATGGTTTGGCAAAACTCTTGGGCCTACACTACCCGCTCGGTAATTCTTACACTCCTTTGATTGAAAATGAGTAATTGATGTGGGAATGGAAATGATACTTTCATTTTGTATGCTGCACATGATACTTTTGTCCATAGGTAGTTGATATCTAGCAAACAAAGTGAACTGTAACATCATCCATGGACCATTATCATGTGGAGTCACTAGTGTTCATTTAGTGCTAAGCAGTTGCACTAGCGCTATAGGATGCAAAACCAATGGTTCGTTCATTTGCATGGCATCGTAGCAATTTTAATATAGGGGAACATCAATATACAGATTTCACCGAAGCACCCAATCTCAAGCCTTTAGACCTGCAAACCAATGGCTCAGGTCATGTTCAGTTGCACCTGATCCTGGTGCCTCTTGCACCTGTAGATCTGTTAGGTCTTTAGTACCACCTTTACTTGATCTAAATTGCTGTTTGATTTATGATTGTCGAGTGAAACCATGGAAAGTAGATACGAGTTATTCTTTGATAATATACTGAGCAAGTGTATACTTACAATTTAGTTTGAACATGTCCAATATGCCATGTCATCAGTTTGCGAGATCAAATCACTGGAGCTAACTTCTGTTTGCACCAGGTTTTGAAAACAGTTCACTAAAAGTTTCATGGTCCATGGCTTGGATCCAGAAACCAGCAGTTGCTGGTCTATCCTTGTTACATTGTATTTTTTTCATATTGTTCTCAAAAACTCAATGGTCAAATAGAAACATGGAACCAACACATAGTCATATAATCATCAAATAGAGCTTGAAACAACAAAATGTTTGCTCAAATGGTAATGCTCTCACCGAAACAATTGTTCCAGGTAGTCACTGTCATTTTCAGTTCCTTGCAGTACCTGGCTTACTGCCTTCCATTTTGCGGAACCCTTGTTCTGTAGGGTACTCTACTTAGATGATGGTCTCATTATAGCCCTGTCAGGTCATTGCAAGTGTAATGTTGCAACAGACCACTTAACCTATACAGAATCTAGGTTTGGAGTGGGCATGTTACGACTGCTGTTGATGGGGAATAGGGAGTATATGATAGAAGAGAGACCGGTTTTCTCCCTTCTGAGCCTCTTTTCTTTCCTTCCCCAATCTCTCCCTCCCTCTCTCCCTCCTAGAGTCAACCTAACACAGAAAAATCCCCATCCCATTTTTTGAAGGAAAAAGAAAAATCGGAAATTCTAGTGATGTCATGCCTTTTTTTTAAAAAAAACAACACATGTTGCATTGAAATAATGCTTTTTATTGCTCCTTGGATTTCCAGTTGCATAGTGTTCTGCACAAATTATGTTTATGCCTGTAATATATAGTAATATAGAACCTACGCCCTTGCAGATTGGAGTGATGGTGATGACACATGGTGATGACAAAGGCTTAGTATTGCCACCAAAGGTGGCACCAATCCAGGTAATTGTGATTGCAGTGCCTTATAAGGATGCTGACACAACTGCCATAAAGGGAGCCTGTGAATCAACTGTTTACACACTCAATCAATCTGGGATTCGAGCGGATCAGGACACCCGTGAAAATTACTCTCCAGGTTGGAAGTATTCTCACTGGGAAATGAAAGGTGTTCCATTGAGAATTGAGATTGGTCCAAAAGATCTGGCAAACAAACAGGTACTGACTACTGATTTCTCGCAGATCACCATTCATGTTTAAATTTGGTTACATTTTTTGTTTGTTGGCTCTTGTTTTTTATATAAATTAATGTGCCACATGAATCACTCTTGTAATCTTGCTTCTTTTCACTAGGACTATCTGCAGTTAGTTAAGAGTATAATACTTTTCATAGCCTTTTAAAGATAAGCAATCTTGTTAGTTCGCTAGTTACTCTTCCCTTGTTTTATTTCATCATTGCCTTTTGCTTGTATTACCAGTAGTTCTTTGATACTACTCCCTCTGGTCTAATACGATTACCATTTTTGGACAGGCGTATAAGGATTTGAGAGTCTTCAAAACTAAAACTTGACCATAAAGTTCTCTTAAAATGTGTTACTATCATTTGATACAAAATCAATATCACATTAAAAAAATATGTGAGAAATATGAACACATTGTTACAACTTTTATAGTCAAAAAAGCTTGCATACCATTTGACAAATAATTATTTGCTCAAAACATACAAAGGTTGACTTTTTCAATTGGTACTTCTTTTCTAGCTACTAACCGTCCAATCTGTGTGCCTCTGCAAAAAAGCTGCTGAGTGGCAACAATGTTCTGATTCTTATATTTGCTGCAATGTCCAAATTACTATGCTTTGTGAACTTCAATTCCCATGAGTATGTGAGAAAATTGAGTGTGAAATTATATCCTCTTCTGTTTAGGTGCGCATTGTCCGCCGGGACAACGGTGCAAAGGTTGACATTCCTGTGACCAATTTGGTTGAAGAGGTTAAAGTGTTACTGGATGAGATTCAAAAAAATCTGTTCAAAACAGCCCAAGAAAAGAGAGATGCTTGTGTTCAAGTCATCAAGACTTGGGATGAATTCACAACTGCTCTGAATAACAAAAGGTTGATCTTAGCTCCGTGGTGTGATGAGGAGGTACTTGAAGTTGTCAATTTTTTTTATCAGATTTGCCTCCTGTCCTGAATTTGTTCTTCGAAACCTTGGCAACAATTAACAAATAAGGGGTATCAACACTCTTGCCACCATATACTTCTAACTGTAGAAGTAGGAGGCGGGATACATAAAAGATAATTGGGAAACTCTTAAAAGTTTGCGTCATTGTCATCACCTTTGGTCCTTGGCTTACCACAAAATTATGAGTATTTCGAAAATGTTGGTGATGAGAGACAATTGGAAGTCTATCAGTCAATGACAACCATGAACTACCCTTTCTTGATGCTCCTTGTACCTACCAGTTCTATTGTATTTCCGTCTGCCATGTCTGTAAATTTCTTTTCCCCATACAGGAAGTTGAGAAAGATGTGAAAGCTCGGACAAAAGGGGAACTCGGAGCTGCAAAAACATTGTGTACTCCATTTGAGCAGCCAGAACTTCCAGAAGGTATGGCTCTGTGAGGGCCTGAATGCAAGTGACCTATGGTTTTCCCTTGTTATGATCGTTGCATTTATAGTCATGCTGACCTGTCTTGTACAACCTAAATTCAGGTACCCTGTGCTTTGCATCTGGAAAGCCAGCGAAGAAGTGGTCGTTCTGGGGCCGCAGCTACTGATTGCCTTTGCTGGGTGTCTATTCGGATTCAGTTCTTGTTTCAGATACAAATCCGAAAATCCATTTACATTGTGTTTTACATCGACTTGCAGTTTTCTTGTAATTGGCAAAAGCCATTTATTCCAGCATACATTGCTATTCGAGTTTGGATGTTGCAAGAATGAGAAGACATACATCGTTTACTGTCGTGCAGTGTGCCAGTGTTGCTATTAAGTAGGAAAACAACGCTTAATATCTGATTACAACACATGATTCTCACCGGAATTTAACTGGACCTCTTTATCTCTGGGCAAAGTCAAATTTATCATGAAATTCCTGCCCGCATTTCACTTAGCTTGTTTCACCTTTCGGCCGGCCTTCTTTTAAGTGCTGCTGCAGCCACAGCACACAGTGTTTTGTCTCTCAGGGTCTGAAACAGGCCGCTGAAGTGGGTGCCATTCACAACAAGCGACGGTGGACACAAATGCAAAATTTTCATGAAATAACAGTTATTCAAAATATCAATGGCCAGTGACGGTGGATACAAATGCAAAAACGAGATGCAGCCGTTAAGACAAATTGAGCTAGCCAAAAAAAAAAAAAAACAGCAGCCGTGAACTAATTCTGGATTGGGTATTAAACTCACGCTACTCCACAGCAGTCGCGAACTAATTTTGGATTTGGGTATTAAACTCACGCTACTTGTCACGCTCGCGACAAAACAAATTGTCTAACGATAAAATAAACCATTCAACATGGCAGATGTTGCCAACGAAGGATGATTTCGTGGCACCGGTCCAATTTTTTCTCGAGTACAAAAAAAGATATTAAATAAAAAAAGATTAAAAATGAAAAAAAACCCTAACCGCCAACTCCATCTACACTAACCCACGAACTGTGCAGCGGAAGACCTTTTTACATCGGACACGTGTTCCTTATCCGAGCCGCATTCCTTTTTTTATAGAAACAATCCGAGCCGTACTCCTACGCCACCGGCCGGATTGGCTTCCTGTTCAGTTCCTTAAAAATTTTACAAAATTTTTTGTCACATCGAATCTTTAGACTTTATATATAAAGTATTAAATATAGATAAAAAAATAATTAATTATATAATTTAATTATAAATCGTGAGACAAATTTTTTAAAATAATTAGTCCAATATTAAACACTGATTACTGAATACAAACAAAATGTTACTAAAACTTTACAGACCCGGCACAAGCATCCAGTCTCACGACCGACGCCACCGCGCCACGTCTCTCTCTGAACACCTGCCCGTCCGGCCGTCCCTATTGGCTCCGCAAGTCGCCCAGACCAGATTTGCCAGAACGCAGCCTCGCGCCTCGAAACCCTAGCCGCACACAGCTCTCCCCTCGCCTCGCCTCTCGCCTCACCTCACCCGCCGCGCTGCACGGGCAGACGCCATGGCCGCCGAGAACTACTGGAGGTACGCCGACGCGCGGCAGCAGCAGCAGGCGATGGTGGCCGCCGCGGCGGCCGCGGCGGGGATGGCCCCCGCGGCGACCGTCGCCGCAGCCCAGACGGTCGGTAGCGCGGCTGCTGCCATGAACCAGCAGGCCGCCGCCGCCGCCATGGCACAGCAGGCTGCTGCCGCCGCGCCGCCGCTCAAGCGCGCGCGCCCCGACTTCGGAGGTTCGTGCCCACCAGATCTTGCTTTTTTGTTTGTTTGTTTGTTTGGTGGCTATATTCTCCCCTCCGATCTCCTCGTTGGCCGTCCTCTGCATAATTTTGGAGTATCTGGCTGGTTATTAGGTTCGTAATTTTAGATCCAACGTTTAGATCTGCAGGGCTGTTATGATCCAACGTTTAGGTAATTCTCCGTGCATCGGGGCTGTCTGCCATAGTTTCGGTGTGTAATAAAATTTGACCAGCTAGGTTCGTTGCACTATCTTGAGAATTGTGTCCTGGTTGACTATTCTTGAGCTAAACTTGTTGGGATTGTTGATTTGGGGAGAAAATTATGTAATGATATTGCTTAGGCATCTGCCGATTTGACTTTTATGGTGGAAAAGGATGGTGGCCATATCCTTATTTTTATTGCACAGGGCTTTTTCAATAAACAAAATGATCATGGATCTTGCACTTAGCATGTATTCCTTGATCGGTCAGTCAGATGTAGTGTATTGATTGGTCGAGTTTGGTGCTCAGGGAATATGTTGTTTATACTATTCAACTTATTAAAATAGCCGTTAAAAAGTGAAGCTTAGACTGGGAGTCTTTTGTAAGTCTGTCTTCTGTAACAAAAAATCCTGGACTTTCTGATGAATGTATTATATTGATTACATGCGATAGCTGGAGGTGAGGCTTGGGTGTAATCTTTGATTTTTTTTTTCTTCCATTTTTGCAGATGTGTCTGGTGGGCAAGACATGACAGGATATTATCCACGTGAAACTGACAGGACAGGATACCATTCCCTTAGAGATAACGACGCAATTGGAGCATCTTATGACCGTTACCTGCGCAATGGGGTACAAACACAGTTTTTCATATTGTACTATTTTTTTTTGTTTTGTTGTTTGCTAGAGTACAGAGTTATTGACTTGCCTTTTATCTGTGATAAATTCATAGATGGCCTCTGTCGGTGCCAATGACACTACTAGGGCTGCAGGGATGGGTGCTGGAATGGCTGCTGGGATGGCTGCAGGGATGGGTGCTGGAATGGGTGCAGCGATGGGTGCTGGGATGGCTGGCTATGGTGTTGATGATCGGCGTATGATGGGTGTTGGGATGGGATATGGTGGCAGACCTGAGCCTCCTCTTCCGCCGGATGCATCACCCACTCTGTATATTGAGGGCTTACCTGCAAACTGCACACGACGGGAGGTTTCACGTATCCTTCTCCAAAATCTTAGTACTGTTCTTTACTAAACTTATTTTTCTAAATGTGTCTTGCTAGCTTTGAACATTCCGTTGACCCCCTTTAAATGTCACATTCTAATGTTAGTTCTGCTTTTGTTGAGAGACTTATGGTGCTATCTTCCTTTTTTTTTTCCTTTACACCTTCATATTGTTCATCTTCTCTAGTTTCTTTCCGTTTATATGCTTCAGTTCTTGTTTAATCCGAAGTACTGATTGGCGGTACCTGTGTATGTTGCCACTCTCTTGAAATATTTTTGTTCCTTAACCTTTGCTTCCTTAGATATATTTCGCCCATTTGTTGGTTTTCGTGAAGTGCGTCTTGTCAACAAGGAGTCCAGACATGTAAGTTAACTATGCTGCACCCTTTACCCCATTAGAAATTTTCTGCTCTAGCGATGGATGATGCTTATCTGTCTACCTTTCTGCAGCCTGGTGGAGATCCACATGTGTTGTGTTTCGTCGATTTTGACAACCCTGCTCAGGCTACAATTGCTCTTGAAGCGTTGCAAGGTGAAACTACTTATATTTGTGGATATGGACTGTGTAGTTGTGTTGATTTCCTGATTCTTAGCTTTTGTGACTTTCAATTCTGCATGTATATGCTTGTTAAATTCTATTATGCATGTCTGCATTTGTCTATAGTTTGTCGTGAAGCTTGTTTTGAAAATTGTTAATACTTATTTATTCCGCATCTAACTTCATGCGAATTCCGTGACATAGTTTTTAAATTAGTTCACACATTAGTTATAGCAGGAAGCTGGTAGTCAGGTGGGTATTCAGCGGTAAACCCACCTATTATTTAATGCACCTGGCAGGTGGCAACACAACTCAGCATTTCCTAACAAGCTAATATTCTTGTCGTGCATTTAATAGGACCAGTGAGTCATGAGTTTTGGCTTTTGCGCTCTGAAGTGCACATTACGCCATTCCTAATACATTACATCTAGGAATTGTTCCGAAGTTGAGTAACTCATGTCCAGAGTACAGAACCTAGGCACTCTTAGGTTCTACACTTTGAGCTTGCTTGTACAAGCATCCCTGCCAATTTAATAAGATGCCATTAGCATTCTGATCTACTGGATCTAAGATTTGCATTTCCATCTTGATCTGCATGGGGGAGTAGGCCTTTGGTTGAAGGCAAAAACATAACTCTTCCTATTCATGTTACGGTCCGATCTCTTGTTCACGCGACGACCTGAGCAATATAAACCATCGCGATTCGTTTTGCAGGTTATAAGTTTGACGAACACGATCGTGAGTCAGCCCATTTGAGGCTGCAATTCTCACGCTTTCCTGGTCCAAGATCAGCTGGCGGGCCTCGCGGTAGGCGTTAAGACGTGCGGACCTCGTGGTTGCCGAACCTATCGTTTATACGAGCGAACCGACTACGGCGGGCTAACGCTTCGATATGCGCTGAATTCCGGGGCGGTGGCTTTTTTCGGGGTTTGACAACTCATTTCGTGAATGCGTGAAAGGGACAATGCAATAAGTGATATTTGGCCAAATGTTATTAGATTGCCGTAGAATGTGTTAGGGATGGAACTTTAAGTTATTCGACATACTGTATCTGCTGCCTTAGTTATTATGGTCTACTGTAACTTCATTACCTTGCTTCACATCCGATACAATTTGAGTTTGTTATCCTGTGGATTTATATCTGTTTTGAAAATGAAAACGGGATGTTAGCCTATTTTAGTAATATATATTGCCCCATTTGTGTTTCTTGCCTATACCAAAATTGTCTAGTTTAATCTAGGACTAATACCCTGCCCTTTTTTCCCTAAATAAAAATATGGTTCCCTAGGAACTGTGGTGTAATCCCCTGACACCCTCAGTTAAGCATGAAAGGAGGTCAGGGGCTACTGTGCCTATTTCTGACTTTATTTTTGACGGCTAAGGTACTAAGATCAGCTGTACTAAATGGGTAATAGTTGCTGATTAGAACTTCGATAGTGAACTTTTGAAATTTTTGTTGGCATTAATAAATCTGAGTACTTTTTTATTAAAGAAGCAAAGTGTTTTTCCTAAGTTTGATGTTGTTGGTGTTGATCCCAGTTAGGCAGTTAGTGTGAACTGCTTTGGAGCTTTGGGGTATCTGTAGCAATTTGTGAGAAATAACACTATAACTGATAGATTTGATCAAGATGTGAAGTTGTGATACATTCTGGGAGGAGGTAGTGTTTAGATTTGCATGTGTTTCTAAACTGCAAATAACATGGACTTGTGCTGGATCCTTTGGTGGGTATTGTTGTTTGCATATAGTGAACTAATTTATGTCGCAGCAATGCCATTCCAATCCTGACTCCATAAGCAGCATCAAAGTAGCTATGCACTGTTCTTCATGCATCTGTACTCAGGTAACACAAAGTTTAGTTGTGTTCCTGATTTAAAAAAAAAAGTTGTGTTCAGATGCATTGAAATGGTCTCCTCTAGAACATGTAGTTTTTTGTTTAATCTAGATCCCTTGTCACTTGGGAAGTCTTTTGTTCCTCCTAAAGATGTATATGTCAAATGGTATTATTCGTATTCATTCTCATATGGTTATGATAAATATGCTTATTGCTTCTTAATTGGTGGAATGTTTTACAAATGCTTTGCATGATGTGTTGAAACTGGCTGTGCAATTTATTTAGCATATAGATACGCTTATTCCTTTACAGTTTTTATGTGCATGGTCTTTTGCTTGTTTGTTTAGTGCAGTGGTTTTTCTAGCATTTGCATTAATAACTACATTTCGGTGTGTGCTAATCGGCCTTTGCTAACCCCTGTTGACCTTTCGAAATTGTTTCGTCGCTTTTTGTAATTGATTGAATTCCCTACTTATGTGCTGGTTAGATGTGTTTTGCACGTCGCTCTTGCCGGTTTGCGATTGCTTCAACGTTTCTGCTTCAGTCTGTATGGGCGTTTGCATGTCTGCTGTGCTGTGAACGTTTTTGCATCAGCCGTGAGTTATTGCATTGCTCCATTTTATTTATGATATAGGCAGTGTTTACTTCCTTCAAAATTTCAAAAATTTTACAAGATTTCCCGTCACATCGAATCTTTGGACGCATGCATGGAGTATTAAATGTAGGTAAAAAAAAATAACTAATTGCACATTTTATCTGTAAATGTCGAGACGAATCTTTTGAGCCTAGTTAATCCATGATTGGATAAATTTTACCAAATAACAACGAAAAGTGCTACAGAAACTTTACACCAATTTTTACACCATCTAAACACTATTCTTTCTTTTTTCTTCTAATGGAAGGAGGAGGGGAGAAGGATAAGGGGAAATGGGAAACAGTAACAGGTCTGGTACTGTGTCATGAGCCCGTGGGTATACAGTTTTTTCTTTCTTTTTTCTTCTAATGGAAGGAGGGGAGAAGGATAAGGGGGAAATGGGAAACAGTAACAGGTCTGGTACTGTGTCATGAGCCCGTGGGTATACATACAGGACTGGGGCACTGTCCGGGAGACCATGGTACTGTTCAAAACGGGGTAGCTACTGTTCTGAAAACCCGGTAGGGTACTATTCATGAGACCCGTCACTGTACATAACAGGAGGTACTGTTTATGAGACCCTGTACTGCACATAACAGGTGGGTACTGTTCATTAAACCTGGTACTGTGCTTAGAACGGTGATAAAACAGTATTCTGTGAGGGACCGGTGCCACCAACTTTTATATATATATATATATATATATATATATATATATATATATATATATATATATATATATATATATATATATATATATATATATATATATATATATATATGTGGTTAGATAAGCACACAGGTGTTTGCCGGCAGTGTGAATCTTCATGCTAAAAGGTTTTGAGTATTCTTTCCGAGTGGTTCTGAGCTGCTGAACTCGAGTTCTGGGGGTCTGTTTCGACAACAAGCAGGCAGCAGCATTATAGACAAGACTTCGATTTGTTACAGATTTATAGCTTAAAGTACCCCGTATTTAACGTTGCGCCAAGATAACTGGACCGTAAAGGCTCCAATCGCTTTTGGATTTAGCTTGGGCCCAGTGGTTCCCTTCCGATTTCTGACGCTGCGCTCGCTCCCTGTACCTCTACACGCGGTAGCGTGATAGGTGGCTTGGTTTCAAGCTATGCTAAGATTTTCGCACGAGACAGTATTTCACTCTTAATAAAACGCACTGACGGTACCCTGTGCTCATTTGAGTACTGCCCCCTCCGTTCTAAATTATAAGTCACATTGACTTTTTTGGTTCATCAATTTTACAATGTATCTAGACATATTATTATATTTAGATGCATAGCAAAATAGATGTATCAAAAAAGTCAAAGCGACTTATAATTTAGAATGGAAAGTATTAATTATGAAAAAAATGGATGTTTAATTATTTATATGCCGTTGACCCACCATTTTAGATATGCTCCAATTATGAAGGTGAAGAGTAAATAGGCGATCTAACTATTCTTGAGTTCCCATCTAGGTCCTTAAACTTATGAAATTGCACTTTGGGTCTCTAATTCTATCCTAATGTGTCATCTCATTCCAATCGCGCTATGTTGATTTGCTAGTGCACCAGTTCTGTAAGGACAAATGACACCAAATGTTGGGTGAGAACTTTGCTAATTGGCCCTGGTACTTGTTCAGGTTGAATAAGCCCCTTCATCGTCTCTATTTGACGCAGCCTCTCTTCCTCCTTTGTTTCTCATCCTCTATTCAACCCCTCTCTTCCTTCTCTTTTTCTCGTCTCGTGTTCATCTTTGATGCCAAACACTACCCCCAAATCAGTAGCTTGAACCTGTCCACCGTGCTCCAAATTGGGATCCCTAGTACCTGCATTTGTGGAGTGGGGTAAACGACTAGGGGAATTGAGTGTGTTGTCACTTAGGCGCAGGATTACTGGGAAGCCGCCGTTGATTATTGGCCTAGATTGCAAGTGCAGGCAAATTGTTGAGTTAAGGTTAAGGAGCCATGGTCGACTGTTCAAAACTTCTACATGGCCCAGACACAGGTTAAGTTGAACTAAAGAACTATTCTCCAAATAAGCTATGTTAACTGCGTTGTGTTCTTTTGATGTAATGTGACTTGAATGCAGCAAGATAGAACCTCCTGCCCATTTTGGCACCGGGAGGAAAGTTACTTATATGCTTTGAAGGATAGCTGAGGAGAAGGAGAACATTTTTGCACTGCGACGACAGAGGAAGCACGTGGAGGTGGGCTGGTGGGGAATTCTTAGTTGTGATACTCAAATTAAGACTTTGGTGGTTTTAGGTTATGAATAACTTTGGTTGTAAATTGCCTTTTGTCTATGCTAGGCATAGTTGTTCTTGGGATGTTGCTGGCTGTGGTGATGGAGAAGAAATAAATGTTAGGTGTAATGTATTATAAAGAGTACTTCAATGTAAATGTCAACTAGTTGCAGATGTAACAAGAGTACGTTGTTCAAGCTTAGCATATTGTACGTTGTCTAATTGCTTCGGTTTAGATTTGATCATGGGTCACCTGATCTGACTTGTCCAAAAAAAAACCTGACTTGATCAATGCATCGAACATCCTCCACATAATTTCCGACCTATATAACCAAAAAAAACCCGGCCTAACCTAGAAAAACCTGAACACAACCCCTTCCAGAAATAGCCTGACCTAATCTGTTTGATGTGTTCATTGGGTGGTCATGAGCTAAAAATTAAGTCGAGGCTCTTTTCCGGTCTAGCGTGACGTGATTTGATCCAGTGTTTAGATAGGTCTACTGTGGGATCCAAGGGTATGCGGGAGGGCAAGCTTGGTCGTCAATGCTGAGTTAGGAGATGTGTAGCTCACAGATCATGGCTGAATCTAGCACTTTTTGTTGATGTCAAACAACCTATATAAAATATATAAATATAAATCCTTTAGTAAAACATGGTTGCTTATCAAAATTTATGTTATATAAAAATGGAGTTGTTTTTGATGATCTTGGTGATCGTGGTGGATGCCGTCGGAGTCCAAGAGGCAACCGAGAGAGCGTGGCATTTGGTGAAGGTGTGGTCACTGGAGACAAGGCCATGCAAGAAGAGGCGGACCCGCGGAAGTGGTCGACCCGGCGGAGGGAGGTAGAAGGCACGGGACTAGGGCCGTAATTGGGCTGGACCATGTCGTCTTCTCCTCACCGGCTCACCCAGCTTTCTTGGGCGGCAAATCCGAGCGCGCTGACCAACAACAGGTACTCGTACTACACCAGAGCACCGTGTGCCCACTTGGAAAAGTCCAGAAGGATCTGGCCCGCGCGACCCAGCCGTCCATCACGATCTCGACGGCTACGAAGTGACCATTACTTCCCCATCGGCCCCGTCTCTTTCCCCCACCAACAACCACCAAACCTCCTCTCCATTTCCAATTTCCACGCCGCCGCCAACATGTCCACCACGGCCGCCGCCTCCGCCACCGCCGCGTGGACCACCCTATCCTCCGTCAATCCCCGCCGGTCGTCTTCTTCTGCGCTCAGCCTCCCATCGTCCCTCCGCCGGTCCCTTCCCAGCAGACTCTTATCGTCGTCACCCTCGTGCTCTCCGCTCGTGCCGGTCTCCGCCATGGCCTCTCCCGCCGCCGGTGAGACGGCCTCCAGGAAGAAACTCATCATATTCGACGCGGAGGAGGACCTCGCAGCGTCGCTGGCCAAGTACACGGCGGAGCTGTCGGCGAAGCTCGCGGCGGAGAGGGGCGCCTTCACCGTCGTGCTCTCCGGCGGCTCCCTCGTCAAGGCCCTCAGGTTCCGGACCCGCCTCCGACCGCGAAGTTCTTGGTTTCCGGATCGTGGGGGTGCGTTAGGTTTTGACCTTTGGGTTTCGCAGGAAACTAGCGGAGCCGCCGTACCTGGAGGCGGTGGATTGGAGTAAATGGCATGTGTTCTGGGTGGATGAGAGGGTGGTGCCCAAGGATCACGCGGATAGCAACTACAAGCTCGCCTCAGATGAGTTCCTCTCTAAGGTACTCACTTGTTTAGTCAAATCCAACTGTTTCGGTTGTTAAAGACGGAGGAGGGTTTCTGTTGATCTGATACTGTGCAGAAATGGGTTCATGATCTGTTTTGAGTGATGGAGAACGGAAATGTGGAATTATTTTTGGTAGATTAAATACTTTTTCATCTGCTTGTTTTGTTGGACTTGTTACTGTAGTTTCTCATGGTGTTAGTGATGTCGGGATATTTTGACTATGATGAATATTGAGCAAAATGTAGATTTTGGAGATAGTGAGTTGTCTGTCCGGGAAGTCTCTCAGGAAAACAATATCAGTAACATTTGCTTAATACTCCCTCCGTTCCAAATTATAAGTCGCTTTGACTTTTTTTTTTATGGTTCATCCATTTTACTACATATTATTATATCGAGATGCATAGCAAAATGGATGAACCAAAAAAAATCAAAGAGACTTATAATTTGGAACAGAGGGAGTAGTTAACGAAGTATGTAGCGCTGTAGGTAGTCTGCATCCTCATCTTAAAACTAAAGTACATTTCCCTGTCTACCAAATGTGTTATGTTTGGTCGAATTCAACTTGGCACATATAGTAGATTTCCCACAGAAGTTCTATATTCTCATATAGTAGAATTCACACAGAATTCAACTAGGCACATATAGTAGATGTCTATATTCTCGTATGTAAAGCCTGCAGAAAGTTTTTATCTTTGTTCTACACTGCATATAAGTTTCGATCTTTGTCTTCCTACAACATAGGTGCCGATTCCTGCTGACCAAGTTCATGCCATAAATGATGCACTGTCATCCGAGGGGGCTGCAGAGGACTATGAAACTCGTTTAAAGCAACTTGTTAAGAATGGTGTGATCGAAATGTCACCGGTGTCCGGGTTCCCCAAGTTCGATCTTATGCTTATGGGGATGGGGCCTGATGGCCATGTTGCCTCACTCTTCCCTGGCCACCCTGTTGTCAATGAAAACCAGAAGTGGGTCACCTTTGTCAAGGATTCTCCGAAGCCACCGCCAGAGAGGATAACCTTCACTTTCCCAGTGATAAATTCGTCCGCGCACATCGCACTTGTGGTCACCGGTGCCGGCAAAGCTGGTGCCGTCCATAAAGCACTTTCAGGAGGGCAAAATACAGCAGATTTGCTGCCTGTTGAGATGGTTTCCCTACAGGACGGGGAGCTCACTTGGTTCACTGACAAGCCAGCGGTATCAATGTTGTCGAGCATTTGAAGCCCACGATTGTATAAATCTGAAACTTTCATCTGAAGGGATTCATATACCATTCATGGGAATCTATTTAGGTTCGGCAGGAGATTATGAGGTGTTTATGTACGTATTATATATAAATTGTGCGTGGGAAATTTTTCTTGGATTCCAGTATCTACCAAATAATGATCATCTATGGTTTTCCATTTGGTTGAGCGTATACAGTATCTACCAAATATGTGCTTGCAAATTTTATCTAGGACGTGAATCATGATGTTTTATATTATTCATCTAAGGAACATCAGCTGAAGAGGATTTTTACTAGTATTTGCACTTGTTAGCACACATCTGTTTATCTGGGATTTTAAGCACAAGATTTTTGGTGTTTAGTAATTTATACCATGAAATTCATGTATATCTGTAAAAAAGTTAATGTGAATTACTTAGTTTTTGTGTGGTGAAATAACTGGAACGGCTACTTCTTGTTAGAGCGGCAAGTTGTATGTGTCATTGAAACATAATTCTTAATCGTATCAACCTATACTATCATAAATTTAGCATATTCATGCGTCAAGAAGCATGACACCCCTCCCACCTGAACACAGATATGCATGGGATCTCCTGCGTTTCCTTCCTGACTGGGTAATGCTTGGTCGAGGACGTCTGGATAGACCGACCCCATGCGCGGTACACCTAATAAAAAAAGGGGTGTGGAGTTATAGTTAGGCGGGGTCCACCTTGACTCCACACCCTAGGCGCGCGTGCGGGTGTGCGACCACTCGTTTGGGGGCGTATGCGGCGCATGGGACCCTGTGCATGCGCGTGAGAGAGGACTGGCTGCCTGCTGCGTCCGTTGCTGACTGGACCAGTCGGCCAGGCCTCTAGCCACATGTGCCCAGGGCTGCAGGCCTCTCTGCCATGCCTACCCTCTGCTGCCTAGTGCATAGGCCTGCTCCTGCTTGTCGTGCTACTCTTTTTCCTCTCTTGTCTGCGTCCAGGCCAAGCTGCCCCTGCCACATGCTACCTGTTGCGTTGCTGCTTTGGCCAACTAGCGTAGGCGCTTAGCTAGTTGCAGGGGTGGACAGGCTGCTTACCTCTTTGTGAGAGGAGCACGGGCCCACATCTGCATGACAGCTGAGTGTTGGCCCAAATTTTTCCATCACTTCACGGCATCTACCTCTGTATTTTCATGCGTTTTTGTTGCAATGACTATACATGTATGTTGCAAGTGTATGTTTCAGCTGCTTCAAACGTATGTTGTAGCCGTTTTACCTGGATGTTGCATATTTTATAATAGCTTACACGTATGTTGCAAGTGTATGTTTTAAATATTTTAGCTATTTGAAATATATGTTGCAAGTGTTTTTATCTAAATGTCGCATATGTTGTATTGACTAGGTGTATGTTTCAAATGTTTTAGCTGTTTCAAACGTATGTTGCAAGTGCTTTTTATCTGGATGTTACATATATTGCGGTGGTCATATACATATGTAGCAAACATATGTTTGTAAACGTTTCATTCATTTTGAACGTATGTCGTCGCAAATGCTTTATGTTGCAAGTGTTGCATTACCAGGCGCAGACGAAGGTGGTCCCCTCGCGTGTGTGGGAAGCACAGTGGGCGTGTCAACCCCACATGCATGCGCAGGCACATGCGTACCACAGCAGTAGGCGGGGCCGGGATGACAGACGTGGTAGCAGCAGCGCACGGACAGGTGCAGCAGCAGCATGCCGGTGGGGCGGCAGGAGCTACATGCATGCGTCGTGAGGCCCACCTAAGCAAGTGGGAGGTGGAGGCGCGTCGTACAAATGCGTCGCGCTTCGCCGTTTCTTAGCCGCATGAGAGGGAAAGCGTCCGGCACGTGGACAGACAGTAGACACCGGTGTTCGGACGGAAGCCGCATTCAGACGTTAGGGCGCTGGACTATAGTCACAAAGTTTCTGGGTCGATGGGGTTGAGGTACGGGGTCGCGGTACGTGGTACGCTACTCGTGAGAGATTTTTACACTTCGGGTCGAAAATGAACCCGTAAACTCGGGTCGGGATCGACGAACCGGGTCGAGGGTCGAAGGGGGTGAACCCGTTTTACGTGACTATGCGCTGGACTTTCCCTTCCTGGTTTTTTCCGTCTCTCGACTCGTATCGTATGCATCAAGTACCACGTGACAGGTGAAGTATCGGGGGGTGCCAAGATAGTACGTGAGGTAGATGCATCGCGTGTCAGGTTCAGACACCGGAATTATCGCCGGGGGCGGAGGGCTCGGTAGGGCAAGGTAGGGCTGGCTCCGCCGCGGATCCCCACCTCAAATTAATCCGGCCACCATGGATGCCAGGTCGAAGGTCCTCTGCTGCTGCTGTCGAAGGTCCGCTGCGTCAGCAGGAGGAAGACGAAGTCTGATCTGATGAAGTGATGAATCGTTACCTTGGCCTTGGGCCTTTGGGCTTTGTCGTTTTTGATGCTTTAATGTGGGCTCGTGGTTTGTGGGCCGCGCAGCACATTAGCTAGCCAGTTCACGACTCGCCACACGCAGTTCGCATTGCCTATACGACTATACTGCACGACGTATTGGCTTCCGCCGCCGGCCACAAATTCCATCGCGATTCCACTCCAGTCCATGACTCGCCAGTTCGTGTTCCGTGTTCGCCCTACCTTAAAGTTTTTCCGTCCTCCGCCACTGTTATCGCTGCGTGCCTGCGTGTAGCTCTGTCCATGCAGACAGACAACTTCATCAGCAACACATGAAGTCGTGAGTCGTGACCACGAGTCAATTGCCCGGGCGCCGGCAGTCTCTGGAAACTAGAAAGAGAGGGGACAATGGAATGTAAATCTACACGATAACCTTTTTAATAACTCATGGATTCCCAAGTTCATGTGACTCGCCACGAGCGATCACATGAATACGCAGGGGGAGAAACAGCCGAGAACATGGGATGGGGGCCGCCCGCCCCCGGGGGGCGTCAGTCATGGGCGCCACGAACGTTGCCGCAGCCATGTCCGGATGTCCCTTCCTTCGCCGCCCGGTCTCCGGCCGGGCGCACGGTGGTGCCCTTTCGCCGGCGCCGTCGGTAACTTCGGCACGCCGCACGTGCCCGCCCGGTCCGGCGCGCGCTCCCCCGTGTCCTGCCGTTGCCAGAGGGACGGACGGACGGTCATGTTTTGAGGCAAAGAATCCGCCGAAAAGACGACACAACACAATGCCAAACGCGGATAGAAGTCTCCGGTCGTGTCGTTGAAGCTGTGAGACTACCCGCACTCATGCACCTCTATATTCATCCTCTATACGTCCTAGTCAGCAAGATTCTCTCCTCTATACTTAATTTTTTCGTACCCATCCATCTTCTATATCATCCTCTATCCACTCTATCCACTGTATGACACACTTATCATTTTATCTAAATATATCCATGTGTGATCTAGTTTTGAAGGATTTATTGAGATAAATTTAATGTGCAATCGAAATTTAATTTGGATTTTTGGTTTATGAGTTATAGCATTTTTTCCCTTTGTTTAGCTAGTGGGGCCCGTCACTATAGAGTATAGAGTAAACACTGTACTACTCTAAATATAGAGTGAGAGAAAAAATAGAGTATCGTTTTAGAGTACCAAGTGTAGCAGTTTTTACTCTATATTCATACTCTAAATTTTTAGAGTACCCTTTTAGAGTACCCATTGCGGTAGTCTGATGAAGTCCTTGACGCTGTGATGAAGTCTCCGGTCGTGTCGTTGAAGTATTTTTCTCTGCAAACGCGGATAGATGATGTGGGTTCAGTTGACTGCATCCACCACGTATAAAAACTCTGGGTAAGACGCTTATTTTCTTGCAGAGGCCGCATGCGCGACGTAATTTAGCAGAAAAACAAATATCTCGCACAGGGTGATGAAAGATACATAACTCGCTATCTCATCCGACGAAGAAACCAAGACCAACTCAAGATATCGACACATGCCAAACGCAATCTTGCTTTTATCAGTATCAATATATACAAATCTCACATAAAAACACAAAATGGTAAAGCTTAATAAACAAGAAAAAACATCTGTTATAGTTAATAATAGGTCACACTTAGGCCTCGTTTGTTTCGTCCAGCTCGAGCTCCAACCGGCTTCGTCTCTAGCTCCAATCTATTATTAATATTTATTATGTATAAAAATATTAATACCTTTTTATACATTTGTTAAATGTGAAGTGGTTTCACCTCTCGAGAAACAAGATTGTTATTTCGTTTACAGAGACAGTACGCTAGAGAAGAAAAACGACTGCTGTAGAAAATTTCTTCTTTCAGAAATGACTGCTGTCATGTTGTGCGGACTGCTGAGTAGTTGGGCAGTTTTACCCTGTACACTGCATGTACTCAGACTGACGCGTGGGCTCCAGCTCTTCCTCCCCCACATGGCAGCGTGCGTAGGCGACGGGCTGTGTAACCGATGCCTACCGCACCAACTCTTTTTAACTGCTTTCCTCTCCATGGGAAGCAGACCAGAATCCCCCGTCGTCGCGCACGCGCAGAGCTCCGCGTCCTCATCGGCCACCGCCCGCCCGCGCCGGCCGCCGGCGGCGTGGATGGGGAAGCTCGCCGCCCTGAAGCGGGAAGCGGTCGGGGTGGACTAGGCGCTCGGTGACTTTGCTAGTTTAGAAATAGAAGCGGTAGGTGGAGGCGATGCGGGGCGGGGCGATGAAGGCCCTGCGGCGATCCAGCACCTCCTCGGCGCCGTCGCCGAGGGTGCCGTCTTCCCCGCGGTCGTATTCGTGGATCCACCGCAGGTCGCTCCCCGTTACCTCGTCGGCCTCGCCGGCGACGTCCTCTTTGTCTGCATCGGCGAATTCGGCCGCGGAGGGTTCGGATTCAACGCCAGCGTCAGTGGTGGCAGCTTCCTCGTCGCCCTCGCTGGCTCCTTCGTCTCCGAACATGGACCGGTGAGCTATCCTGTGTGGATTCCTCTTGGTGCCGCAAAATGGGTCGCTTCAAAATGGGGAATTTTTGTTGGCTACCGTACCTGTTGACATTTCCTAACGATGATTCGCGCACTAATTCTCAAAGTTATGCTATTCTGGTAGCACAGTGGAAGTGGTGGTTTGTTCGGTACTATTACTCTTATAAGATTTGCTTTAGGCTTTTAGATTTTTTTTAAAAAATGCCAACTTGTTTGCTGTTCAAGTGCTCTGAACCAGTTACTAGGTACTTCTTGTACGCTTTGATCTAGTTAAGTCTTGCGCAGCAGCTCGCAGTACTAGGCACAAAGTTCTGGTTCACTTGCAGTGCTATTTGCGTGAAATGTAGATTGGATGTTTGTTCAATTCATTGTAAGAACTAAAGGAGCATTTTGGCCTAAGGATGATCCTGTTTTAGATGTTTTTTAGGGAGGGGGGGTGGGGCCATTTTAGGATCTTGCTTCATGGCAGTGGTAGCCTGGTAGAGTTCTAAACCATGTCAAATGAAACTGTATTATGAATGACATTTCATAATGTTGGTTAGTGCAAACAGGCCTCTAGCTGAGTTGGTTAGGTGGCTCTAGTAGCACTCTTCAGGTTCCGGGTTCGACTCCCCGTGGGAGCGAATTTCTGGTTGGGGTTAAAAAAAAATCCCGCGTCTGTTCCATGCCAAAGCACAGGTAAGGTCCAGCCCAGGTCGTTGGTCCTTCTCACAAGGTCTACGGTGCTGCTGTGTAGGGGTAGGGCAGGGGTTCAGGGGTTTTCTCGACCTGCGTGAGAAGGTCTTCCCTATCACAGTATCACACAATGCTCCACAGGTCGAGTTTTTTTTATTATGTTGGTTAGTTAACTTGCCATTGATTGCTGAAATCTTGAATTTGATACCTCCAGGCTCCAGCTTTTGTGCTAGTAGTAGTTTTTATTTATTTATTTATTGATGTTGGTTAGTTAACTTGCCATTGATTGCTGAAATCTTGAATTTGATACCTCCAACTTTTGTGCTAGTAGCTCATTGAAATGCTACATTTTGGGTCATATTTATACATTTGTGGTAACCAATAAAGTACTACATTTTAGCTATTAAGGCTAGCATTAAATTCATTGTTTGATTTGAGAATGAAAATGAAAATCCATAAATGCTGTGGTCAAGTTGTATCTTTGGTATGATGCAATAACGTAGAACAAGGAATCATCAGCCAACTCCAACTTATTATTTCTTCCTACCACATTTCATTCTAGGGGTGGAATTAAATCTCCATGGTCTCGAAGAAAAAGGAAACGGGCGCTTACTTGTCAACACTGGAATCGTCTGTTTTCAGCAAACGGGAAGCTTCGTGATGGGGGAAGAAAGTTTCTAAAGAAGGTTCGCAGTGGGGTAAGAATTATTATTATGCAGGCTTTCTTTCTATACACAACCACTGACCGATATATGTTGGGATCGTTAGCTATGCACAGTTTGCATCCTATTGCATGTTGTGCCGCCTTTTCCACTTTAATGGTAAACTGAATCACTTATATCAATGTTTCCAGGGGATTGAACCGGGCATAAGGGCTGAAGTTTGGCCATTTCTGCTTGGAGTGTAAGATGATTTTCCTTTTTTTATGTATTAAATATCACGTAGTGATGATCTTGTTAAGTGCTAACATAGTTTGAAGTGGTGAATGAATGTATAGCTCAAGAAGCTAGTCAAACTTGAACATTCGACCAAAATGTTCTTGTGAAATGATATGGTGCATATGTGCTAGTAGTTATTTAAAACCTACAAGTGTGGTCTCATGTGATAATTTCCCCTATGAGTAGAAATATATTACTCCTATAATTTTATGCAAAGTGTGGAACCACCAGAATTTCTTGTGTGTTTGAAGGAGTTTGTGCATATGTGCCTAACATCCATACCCTTCTTCAGACCATAGGTGATGAATGCAGTTTGTGGTGCATGGCTGGAGCATCAAAGCTTAGTAAATTGCTTGCAAGGTTGCTGGTCCAGATGACCCAGTGTTTGGAGTAGTTTGTTCAGGTCCTGGTCATGTAGCTTCCCACCCCTCCCCCTTTTACGGTGTGGGTGGGAGTGTGTGTTGTTTTTTTTCGGCGAGTTGGGTTTCTTTCTAAATGCAACTCGTTTTCTACTCTATCTTAATGAAATGACATGCAGCTCTCCTAAGTTGTTCAAGAAAAAAAAATTATGCAAAGTGAAAATAGTGGACTATGGAATTTAGTGGTGGCTTGCTCAGACTGCTATGACAGCTACAGTGCACTATAGCAGCCGTTGGCCGCTAAGCCATTTAGTGTTTTGGGAAAAACACATGCAATTTATAGGCCAGAACAACCATTATTCCAGCAGAAATTCAAATCAAATGATTGCTCACATAACATAAGAGATAAGTAGGTTGTCGGAGATAAGATGTATAACATAATTATTTGTCCAGCAGCCCTAGACATAAGCAAACACCCAACCAGACAATTAAATGGTAGTTGCTTAAGTTCTTAACTTAATCGAACATGTAGAGTCTGTTTGGCACTGCTAAATAAATAGCCGCTAAGCTGTTTAGTGCTGCTATTGCCTGATGTAGCACCGATAGCGGCCATAGCGCAGAAAAGAGAGGAAGCGTAGCAGGGAGGGGCTCTAGCTGCTATAGCCTGCTGTTTTCAATTTTGGTTTTATGCAATGGAGGAAAAATACTTCTACTTGGTTGGTGGCCTAGATCTTACTGCTTTTTTCATGACATTCTTTACACAAAATAAAATTTCCATCATACCTTTCTTTTGCAAAATGTTGGCCTTATGATTTTTTTCTATCCTGTTTCGACATACAAGGCATGCCCCCCCCCCCCCCCTCGCGGTTTAAACTTGCTCTATCTATGACATTTGTGAGTTAATTGTACATTCCTCTGTCTAGTAACATATTTCATCTCCATGGACAAGTATGCCTTATGAACAGAAATGGAGGGAGCACTTGTTGAAAAAGCATGCCAAAAGCCATGAGTTTGTGAAACCTCATTATTTTACAAACACTGCTCAACCTGGATCAGCAGAAATCCAAAAAATGCCAAAAGCTAAATGCATTTCCTCTCATAGGTCAACAGTTGTCCAAAAATATCAGCATTAGATTTGCTAAGTGTCATCTGAAATGTGACTGATCAATGTGTCATACTATCAGTGACATGTGTCACTAGGCTTCACATGGCATCCTAATATTTGATGATACTATGCTAATTTTTTCTTCTATTATTTATGGACCTCCCTAGTGTCATTTTTTTAAGTTGCTGATTTTTCCTAAGCCACATTTTTGGGCCAATCGATCGAAATGAGAATCGTCTGTGCATCTATCTCAGATTCTCAGGTAGACTGAAAGCCAAGAAAAGCGCATTATGCTTAAAAAAATATATGCAACTTACAGCAAGAAAAACGTGTTTAATTTGGTTGATTGAGGCTTAGCCTTTTGCTATTAGATATCTATCATATGTAATTGTTTCAAGTCGACAGACTGACCAATTTCATATTATATACAGCTATGATTTGAACAGCTCTGAAGAGGACAGGAATACTATCAAGATAAAGAAAAGGTATCACTTACATAACTCTATTCTTTGTCGATCAGCTTTTGCTTTCTTGATTTAGTTGAATGTCCAGTTTATATTGAGGATGATTTATCTTTATATTCTAGAATCCAGAGAACAAGAGTAAATAAGTAGATATAACAGCTATGTGCACCCTTGCTATCAGACATGTTGTGCTTTCCTATTATCTGAAGAAAATGCCACAATAACACTTGTATTATTCACAATGATACTTTGTTTATTGATAAAATGAAATTGCCTCAACTTCTGGTGCAGGAAAGAATATGAAAAACTGAGGCGACAGTGCCACCGCGTTCTGCATTGTAATAGAGGAAATGGCCTGAATGTTATAAATGAGTTCATGAATGAGGACTTTTCTGATGGGGCTGAAGGTTCAGAGTCACCATATTCAAATGGTGTTAGTAAGAGGGCTTGTGTGATGCCCAAAGAATTGAAATCTTTAGGCAGTAAGGCAGAAGAATCAGAGAGTTCTAACTGGGATGCTGTGGAATGCATAGATGAAGATACAAGTGAGTTAACTTCTGTTGATCCATGTATGGTAGAATCAGAATCTTCTGAATCTGAGTCTTCCTGTGAAGAGGACCCTGATAGAACACCCGTCTCTACCAATATGGAAGAGAACTGTGATCCCAAACCAAAATTTGTCCGGACTGCTTCATCTAAGTCAGACATTTTTATTTCAGACAGAACGCCCGAGGATTTTGCCACATGGCAGCGCATTATACGTGTAGATGCTATTCGAGCAAATACAGAATGGGTTCTATTTGCTCGTAACCAGGCTGAAGTCTGTAAAGAGAAAGCACTGCAGTCTGCAATATCTGTTGGGTTGAAAGATTTTGACCACTTGGAGCCTTACATGATTTATCATGCTGCACGATTAGTTGCACTGCTTGAGGCATATGCACTCTATGATCCAGAGATAGGGTACTGTCAAGGAATGAGCGATCTCTTGTCACCAATAATTGCAGTCATGGAGGAAGATCATGAAGCATTTTGGTGCTTTGTGGGTTTCATGAAGAAAGCCAGACACAACTTCAGGCTTGATGAGGTTGGAATAAGAAGACAGCTGAAAACTGTGTCGCAGATCATCAAGCGCAAGGACTCACACCTCTATAGGCATCTGCAGAAACTTCAGGCCGAAGACTGCTTCTTTCTGTACCGAATGGTGGTGGTTCTCTTCAGGAGGGAGCTCACTTTTGAGCAGACTATGTGTCTCTGGGAGGTTATGTGGGCTGACCAGGCCGCGATTCGAGCTGGGATTGGAAGGTCCACTTGGGCAAGGATAAGGCTTCATGCCCCGCCAACAGATGACTTGCTGCTCTATGCTATTGCAGCCTGTGTCTTGCAGAGGAGGAAGCTGATAATCGAGAAGTACAGCAGCATGGATGAGATACTGCGGGAGTGTAATAGCATGGCTGGGCAGCTAGATGTCTGGAAGCTCCTAGATGATGCACACCACTTGGTTGTCGACCTTCATGACAAAATCTGATGCAACGGCGTTCCTCAGTTATGTTCGGTAGAGTATGCAGACATGAACCCTTTTCCGAGGTGTATTTAGTAATCTGTTGTGTACTGTTCATCACCCGGAATAAAAAACCTTTGATGGGTATATATGTAGAGAACCTTGTAGCTTCAAGTGAGGAAGAAGTTGTCCCCACTTTGGTTAAGCTGACAAACCATTGGATATCACAGTGGTTTATGCAAGCCATCCATAGTCAAACTTGATGGAAAATTTTGTTTTTCCTTCTAATGTCTATCCTTGGCAGAAACAACATTTTCCATGAAGTGTTTTATAGGAAAATTAAGTTCCCAGATTTTGGGGTGTAATGTGGAGTAATAATGAAATCAAAGTCTTCACTGTCATTTCACACACCAGTTTCTTTCATCATGAGTTCTATATAGTATGCATGAGATCACAGCAACGCATTTTTCATTCCTGTTCCTGCCTTCCTGGTATATTCTGCAGTATCTGTTTCACTGTTTGATATCCCAGCATGGTAAGGGCATATGCTTGCAGAAATTATGCGAAGCACAAGAGCATGGTGACGTGCTGCAATTATGCGAGGCACAAGAGCATATGCTTGCAGAAATCATGTATTTCTGGACAACATGGCAGTGCCACATGCGAGCTGGCTGGATCATGCTAGCTGCGCTACAATTTACTACTCCTCCGTCCCGAAAAAGATGCAGTTCTAAGTCTTTTCTTAGTCAAATATTTTAAAATTCAAATAACATTGTAGAAAAATTATTACCACAAGGTAGCACGAAAGTATATTTCAAAGGGAATTTAAAAATACATATTTACTATCGTAAATATTTATTTTTTTTATAAATTTGATCAAAATAGTTTTGACTCGTTGAGGTAGTGTTCGAGAATTTTTTTTCATGGAGTACTAATCTAACTTATCAATTCCATTCCGGTTTTGCATTTGGAATGGTATATTTTAGCACCGATCCATTCCGGCGTACCATTCCGGTTTTTATTTATTTTATATATTTATTAATTTATTACTGATTTTTGACATATATAAATATTTTTCAATGTGAGAAATAACACCATAGGCAAATATTACTCATGCACCCAAGAAAAGAAAAGCGCATGACACAGATGCTAGGCCGGCCTGCAAGTTTTTATTGGGCCTTTGCCCTAGTCAATACACGCAGGTCCACAGCACACGCCGCCGTTAACACCAGGCTTCGTCTACCTCCCCTTCCACTTCCAACATGCAAGCAAGGCAAACACCCAAAGCTCCATAGCGTGCTCTCGAGTTGCTGAGGAAGAGAGGCAAATGATTTGGGAGAGACAAGGCAAGAGAAGAACGAGCTGCTCCTCTCGGCGCTACGGCACCGTTCGGTGGCCATCGTGCTTTCCTGCACGAGCACGGCGCGACGAACAGGACCTCAACGGCTCGACTTCTGCAGCGACAACACTCGACGCATCAACGGTACCGGTATTAACGGATCAGCTGACATGGCCGGAATCGCCCGAGATTATTGCCGGTATGGGATGCGCTTCCTTGTGCGCCGGTTTGCTTGCTGGTACAATGTATTCCGGGCATTCCGGCTGATACGGGGCGGATATGGGCCTTGGGCCACTAGCCCAAAATACCTTCTATAGTGTATGGAAATTTCCGGGCCAATTTGAAAGCGTTGAGCTAAATCCTCTACTCCAACCGGCCCAGTCACAGTGAGAGAGAGCAGGATCGCCTCCACCCTCGCGACTCCCGGTCGCCACTCGCCAGTCGGCATGATTCCGCGAGCGCCGCCATCTCCGAGTCACGGGTTGCGACTCCCGTCCCCGTCGTGTCCGCCGAATCGCAACTCCTCTCCCTCTCCGGCAGTCTATGTGCTGCACTAGTTCCCTACGCCGGCTAATACCTGACCTCGTCACGCTGGCAGCCAGCGAGCACCGGGCGGGCGAGCGGCGAGCTGGCTACCTGCATCTGACCTTCGCCGCGTCATGGTATGAGGCAGAACCGTAGCAGAACAGGGCCACAGCCCACAGAATGCGACAAGGCACCTGAGCACCTGAGCCATGGAGGCTTGGAACTTGGTAAATTTCCCCTTCTTGAATCAAGTTCTATTTTAATGTTATTCTAAATGTTGAACCCTTTCTAATCTAAAAATTCAATGAGTGATTAATTGATTAGAGCAGTATTTGTATATTTATGAATTAGATTAGTTATATCTATATTGGTATTTTGATCTCGTTCAGATGGTATTTTAAGTCTACCTCGGTGCGATCGATATTTTGATTCGGTGTGGGCGGTATGCACGCTTTGATAATTGATAGTGGGCCTAGGTGTGAAAAACGACTAGCTCCGCCACTCACAGATGTACTGGCCCAGTGCGACTGTTACGCCACTCCAACAACAGAGTGAACATCTGCGTCCACTTCCTGGACGTCGTCCTCCTCCGTGGAACATGGATAGAAATGGCGATCAGCATGTACTAGGTCTGTAGGATTGATCGTACAGCTCAGGGGACACCTGCACCAGCGTCCAAACTTTTGATGTGATCTTACCTGAAACAATGCCCCTCTTCGACTTTTCCCACGCAACATGAGGCGACAGCCAGCAGTTGCCCTGGCCCATGGGGCACAACACGTGTTCAATCATTGTCTCCACTCTCCCCACGTCTGATCCGGTGATTAGAATGCCTCTTCGACTAGTAAATCAGTGATGTTCTAGGTGATTTTAGCACCTAATTTTCAGCTAGTTAATTTGTAACTGAAAAAGACCATGTCGTTTATTTCGGTATTAAGGTAACTTAGTTGGTTCGGCTCTATGTGATGGACCTTACACTCTTTCCCGCCGATAATAAGACGCCTATAGTGATTAAATGACTTTTTTTAGATGTTCATAGGGTTAAGATGTGACCGTGCATCCATAAAGGTGAGTACACACATGAGTGTCGATGTCTGTACTATAATAAAAAATATTAAATTTTAATGACATCATCATTAACATTACTTATATATAAAAAGTAAAAATAAATACGTATATATAAAAGAAACAAAAAAGTCAAAAGCTAGGAAAACTATCTTTGAGCCACAAGTTTCAACCCAAATAAACTAACCTAAGTAATGTAGACCAAGGCATCAGCTGCCTAGGCTCACCAGCTGTGCCAAGGTGCATCTAGGCGACAGCAGAATCTACAAAATCAGGAGCGAGGACGTGAAGTCCTACTTAGGGCCCATGCTCTACAATTTCTGTAGCTCCAACACCAAAATAATTATTAAAGCCAATAACTACAAGAGGGTGAGTCTTTCTAAATTTCACTCTCTAAATCATCATTTAGAGAGTCATCTGTATAAAAATAGTTTTCTATATCTTTTCACTCTCTAACAGTTTTTCTATTTCTCATGCGCAGTCTATAGAGTCATTCTTGTCTTCTATTTTTGACTAGCGAAAAATCAAAAATAGAAGATGGCTATATTTGGATTATCATTTAGAGAAGCTGTTGAAGGGTAGTTTTTTTACTAAAATCTTTATTCCTAGCATTTAGAAAGGATATGAAGAGTCTCTTGGACTAAGCAAAAATATTGAAGGGGACAGCTCGTCATGTGTCTATGTTATTTTACTCTGATTAGTTGCAGTAGACATGGATGGACATGTATGGTGTCTTCTAGCTATATATTTATCATCACTGCATCATGTCCTACAATGGATGGACATGTATTAGCTGGTCAATCAACGGTAAAAGTTTAAAAAATCATGAGGCAAATTTAACAAGACAACAATTCATTCAACCACCTCTAGCTGACAGGAACTAAATACTATCCGTAGCAAATAGTTAGCCAGCTAATTTTAGGTCCCTTTATCAAAATTTTCTTATTTTTGTGTTTTTTATAAAAATAAATCATTTTTTATAAAATTCATGTATGATTCTTGTGAAATTCCTACTTTCTAAGGGCCTTTAACGGAGAGCTATTAGCCACATAGCTATTTAGTACTCGCTTCATCACAAAATAAATATCGTTTTAGGTTGTATGGTCAAACTTTCTTAAGTTTGGTTAAAGTTAAAAACGTTTCACTTCTCTAGAAGTGAGAATAACACTTATTTTTAGGATGAAGAGAGTATCTGTTAACAGAGCCAAACACGTCTATATTATATATTTACATCCCTTTTTTTCTCTTAGAATAGGTGAGCCCAAGATAGAAATATGAAGTTTTACCACATACTCCTTTCGCTCTAAAATATAAGATGTTTTGACTTCTTTTTAGATGTATTTGTCTTTATTATGTATTTGGATACAGTGTACTCTCTCCATCCAAAAAAGATTGTGATTCTAAGTGTCTGTCCAGATTCAAAATTAAAATCACATTCTTTAGTTTTTTTTGAAAGTAAGAATCACATTCTTTAGTGTCTTGTAATAATTTAGAACAGAGGGAGTATTTGTTTGGCATGCCTATGTGAGACGCTCATAGACGAGAATAATGGAGTTACTATTCCGTACCATTTGCACCCGTACTAACCCACTCACTATCCACAAGGACGAAGGGAGGACACATATATGAACATGACGACAAGGAAAGGCTGGACGGACGCTGAGCGGCGGCACGAGAGGTGGCCCAAGCCATTCTGTTGGTGTTGGGCGCGGGCGCCACCGTACCCAACTCATGAAGAGATTGAGCCGACTGACGTGCCCAAAGGCGCCCGACAAAGGCTGCCCAGGGCGATCTCTCTAGATTGCTCATGCTGTCCGTGTCCGCCGTCGACGTCGTCTCCGGCCGAGCGAGTTCCAGCTCGCAGCTCGGTGGCCATACAAATGGCTGCTACGACTGGCCCGACCGGCCGGCCGCTAGCTGCTGGGGCCAGCATAGCTTGGCCGGCGGCATTGCCTTTGTTGCCGTCTCTCTCGATGATAGATGATGGCCAGGACGACAAGCCACGGCCCGGCAGGCCTGCTGGGCCGGGCGTCCCACACACGGCGAGGTGTCTGGAGTCTGGACGCGCGCTCGCTGTCACGTCCTTTCCTGCCTTGTAATACATCCACGCCACCAAATGTCCGTGTGCATAGTACGTGACTACTCCATGTTTAAAGACAACCACCACAAGAGAAAATATCGCTATTTGAAATAGTAGTAAGAGATGTTAACCTCTAAAAATAAATTTGTAATGGTGGATTTTGACATTGGAACCCACCTAGTTTACCGCACAGGGGAGAGCGAGGGTGCTCAGCCGGGATGATAAGTGACCAAACTCCCGAGAGGGAGGTCCTGAGTTCGTTCGAGTCCCGGTCAGGTGGCGAGAACCGAGAGGGAGGTCCTGAGTTCGTTCGAGTCCCGGTCAGGTGGCGTTCTCGCTGGGAGCAAGTATCACCAACCGGGACTAAAAGGACTTTTAGTCCGGGTTGGTAACATTAACTGAGACTAAAGGGTGTTACCGACCGGGACTAATGTAGACCTTTTAGTCCCGGGTTGGTATTACTCACCAGAACTAAAGGTCCTTTAATGCCAAGAAACTTAGACCCGGGACTAATGCTCACATTAGTCTTTGGCCCAATTCTAGCCGAGACTATTAATGTGCTGAACCGAAAGTCTTTTCTCTACTAATGTTAAAAACCTGAGCCTTTGCCAATTTTTTATCGTCGACAACGACCTACAACCGTCATTCCGTTGGGAAATTAAAAGACTTGGATGATCCCGGTTGATTATAGATATGGTAATCATCATCTAGTAAAGAACTAATTAAACCGTTCGTTCATCAGTGATCAGCTTGCCAAGTTGCCATGCTACGTTAACGCACTTATTTTGGCCACCAAATAAAGCATAGCTAGATAGCTTTGTGGCTGTCAGTTGAGCTAGCTCCAAATCACTCAAAGCTCTAAGCCTAGCTCGTGTGCCGCCGACGGTGACGCGAAAAGCTAGCTGGCCCAATCATGGCGCGCTCGAGTCGATAGCTACGCTGCGGACGGGAGTAGTGGGGTGACCCAGCATCGCAACTCGCTGGCATCTGCTTGGCTCTCTGCCTGGCTGCTCGCTCGAAGCCTCGAGTAACCATACGTGCTCGCGCATATGCATGCCTGGAGAAAGTCTCGATCTCTCGCTCCCATGTCCATGTTTTTCTTTCTTTCCTAGTGGATGTGCTGCAGCATGCAGTGCAGTCCCCTTTTGCTGCTACTAGCTGCTATCTGCGTGCGGTGCGGTCGATCAGTGGATGCAATTCATGCAGTGCTTGGATGCGTACGTGGATATAAAGATCGATGGCAGTTCGTCCTCAGCCACTTCCAACTCCCTGTCGCAGCTAGCAGTTCGTTTCTCTCCTCCGTCCATGCAGCTAGCTTTCCCGCGCTCCTTTCGGCTGGCCGGCCCTCCAGTGTGTGCAGACATCTATCAGGTTGCGCTCGATCGATCGATCTCCTAGTGCCAAGTGCTGCATTATTTCCACTGCACCCGGGCGGACTGCGTCTTTTACGTACTACGCGTGTGTCACGCCGGGAGCAGGCTCGAATGGACTCCACTGTAGTGTCGCTTTAATTTTGTGTGTTTGCCGGCCGTCGTGCTCGTCGTGCCCATGGGCGGGGCCGGCCGTGCCTCCAGCCTTTCTGGCGATCTTATCTTGAGCCGAGTGCACAAGGACGGCGCTCCTCTCAGTGCTGCCCAGCTAAGCCAGGCGACGGCTAGCTAGCAGGGACGTATATAGTACCAGTACTATGCATACAGGAGTACGTGCACCATTACACTGCACTACTGCACCGCACCGAGTGGCGAACGAACCCCGTTTTGACATGCCCTAGCAAGCACATGGGGGGAAATCTACCAGGATCCCATTGCAGGACCCGGAGCTTAGCTACCAACAACGTACCTTTGTCGCTCGATCACATAGGAGTAGATCGTAGTCGCAACACCGGAAGCAGCAATGCAATGCTCCATAGTCCAACAGAGATCTGTGAGCGGAAACATGAAATGTCACGCCACGTCACGTTGGAGAGCCATGTAGTATCATCTTAGGTCTCATTTGGTAGGGCTTCGGTTCCTTCTAAATACTCCAGCTCTAGCTCCTCACATGGAGTCGTAGCTTTTTTTTGGTGGGACTAGAGCCTTTTTCTTTATAAGTCGATAGAAGGCATAGCTCCTTTGCAAGGAGCCGGAGCCGGTACACTGCCAAACGGGGCCTTGTTATGTGGCTGAAAGCAGGAGGTCAAGCAGTAGTATCTGTGAGTGGAGGGACGACGACGATATGTATATAGCAGGGCCCCACGTACGTTTGTACACGTGCGCACGAACCAGGATTGAAAACATGTCGTTCTAGCGGATTTGTCACAAATTGTAAAGATATAGCAAGCCGGATAAGCTCATCCTACACCTCTATCACTGTCGCACCTCACTTGTGTCTGCCAAATGCCATTTCAACTTGGCGATGGAGAAGGGGTACTGTGCACACACAGTGCACGGGTTACCATCCGGCCCAGTGATCGGATCGGAGACGATATTCTTCTTGCAAAGGTGGGATGCATAGCGCCAAACGGCAGGTAGCTGCAAGTTCGTAGTAGTAGCCATCTTAGTCATGGTCACACGTGCAGCATAGCGTAGCGTAGCGTAGCGCGCAAGTTGGCTATAGCTCAGAAGTGGCACACATCGACAGCAACAGCGCGCGGCTTGGCGCATGCGTGCGAGATAGCGAAAGGCACACGCCCGGCTTCAATCGCTTGGCCTGGCTTTGCACTCGGGTAGCCATCGGTGACTCGATCGAGAGGCCGGTGGCCGGTGCCATCCTCTTTGCAAATGCCACCCAATGCAATAAGCGCCCGGAAAGCGCTCTCGCGGCACCGCGACTATACAAGCCGCCGGCGGCTATACGCGCCAAGCTGCGGATTAGACCGGTGACCCATGCACGCGCCAAGCAAGCACGGCGATTTTGCTTCATGTATAGTGGCTAGCTAATAATACTCCTAGCTATATACTACACGCACCTCAGTCACATTTATTTGACGTTTTAGGCTCATTTTAACTCGTGTGTAGTCTTTTTCTTGAAAGACCAGGACTGGTTCCTGGCTCATATTAACAAGAAGAAGTTTGGAAATGCACAAGTCGTAGAACCTCATCTAATTTTTAGCGGCTAATTGTTAGCTGCATGGTATCCAAACAAGCTCTAGGTCCTCCAACAAGCTTTTTTGCATTGATATCAATGGCCACAAAAAGCATCAACAATTGTGCGTGCTAGTTTCGACGATCTGAACATTCGCCACTGCATGATGCGGTATTATGTCCATTGAGCAGGTGGACCGCCCATATGATCATTATAGAGATAGTGTGGTCTCTTATGCTCAAAGTGTGTCCTTGTGGACCATCCATGCATGCATGGGCGAGGTTCTAAGACTTTGTAGAGGCATCCTCGCTAGGCCTAGCGCACAGTCTATGTGAACACATGTAGCATCCGTGTGATCATTTAAGGTAGAACACACTTGCCTTTGGTGGTCAAGCTTTGTTCTCGCGTACCATCCGTGTGATCCACCAGACCATGTCCACGGTTTTAGAGCACCGAATCACATGTCTCTAGTGCTTGGCTTGTTGCTTGCAAACCGTCTTGATGTGCTACCAGACCATCCACGAGTTTTAAATAGAAGCATCTAAGTGTTGGGGAGGGGGGGAGGGGGGCTCTAGTGTGCCATCCAGTGGTCTAGGCAGACTGTTCGTCAGTGTCAGCAAAGGCACCAAGGACCAATATCGAGCTTGCCACAAGAGTAGACCGAGTTGTGTCGGCATGGTTTGATCCTAGGGGTTGTTGGGGGTTTCCTACATCACATCTAGGAGGTGCATTGGTGGGTTTAGGCAATAGGACGACATCAATGGCCATTGTACCATGTTTGTGAGATTTGGGATGGATCCTAAGCTCTTCCTATGGTTTGAGGCTTGGAGCTTACCTTAGCTTCCTCAAATCCAAGCTTGGTGCCCAAGGTTGGGGGTAGAGGGCTTGGGATGGCTCCTCCATATTCTTCTCCTCTACCTTTTCCTTTCTCTCCTAGCTCCACCTTAGCAATAGGAAGGGTCTTGGTGCTCCTTGTTGTAGCTACTAATGAGCTTCTTTTCCATTGTTCCCAATGATCGCTATAACCTTGGAATAATTTTAGGGAAAAAGTGCTACAACATCACCATTAGCTTGCAGTATAAGTAGGTTGTTTTCATAACTGATGCCAAAATTGCCCAAGGATTCTCTGGTATTATGAAGAAACATATTTTGTCGAGTAGATATCTTTTCAGTTTGGCAACAAAAGAGAATCTTGACTTGCATCTTTTTTTTCGAAAACGCGCATTTGCACGTGTTGCACTAAGTGGAAAAGGGAATGTTTACACGCTCCGAAAGAGGGCACGGCGAGACGCCGACCCTAACCACGGAGTAGCACACAACAAATATCACCGCAAGCGGTGGAGAACAAGGACGTACTAACTAAGTACTAATTTTGCGACAAGGGGAACGCCGTCAGGCTAGTCGACTAGGGCCGTGAGCAGCGCGAGGTCGCGGAACCCCGCGGCGATCCAGGCGTCCGCCTCCTCGAAGATAGCCTGCAGCAGCTCGGTCGTCGAACGGGACTTGCGGTCGAATGTGCGGCTGTTCCTTTCCTTCCAGAGAATCCAGGAGACGAGCAGGACCAGTGAGTCGAAGCTCCGCCGCAAGGCCTGCGGGAGCGCAACCCTGCTCGACAGCCACCAGGAGAGTAGCAAGGAATCCTGCTGCGGTGGCGCGGTGGACGAGTGCAGCGCAAGCAGAAGCCGTGTCCAAACCTCCCTCGCGAAGACGCAGGAGCAAAGGAGGTGGTCAGTCGCCTCGTCCAGCTGATCACACAAGGCGCAGGTAGCATCCGGTTGGAGGCCGTGTCGCTTCCTCCGCTCGGCGGTCCAGAGGCGTCCATGTAGAGCGATCCAGAAGAAATATTTGACCTTCGGTGGTGCCGCCGCACGCCAGAGCTCCATTGCCCCAGCCATGGAAGTCCATCCGACAAAGTATGCTCGGTAGGCGGAGCGCACAGAGTACTGGCCGGTCGCGGTCCAACGCCAAACGAACCGATCGGGCTCCATGGGCCGTAACTGAACGTCCCGAAGCATCGTCCAAAGACGCACATACTCACAGAGTACCAGGGCAGTGCGGGCACCGGTGATATCTCGTACCCATCGACGATCCGTGAGGGCGTCCCGTACCGAGCGTCCCAGGCGTCGTCGTCCAACAGCCCTAAAAAGGTTCGGGGCGAAGGAAGGGATGGCCCCAGCTGGGAGCCACCTGTCGGTCCAGAACTTGGTGGAGGCCCCATCCCCGACGACCACGGAGACGGAGGACTGGAACATGGATGAGACCCGTTTCTCCGCCGAGGAAGGCAGTAGCGCCCAGGGGGAGTCGGGTCTAGTGCGACGGAGCCACTCCCATCGAAGGCGGAGTGCGTATCCCAGGATCCTGAGGTCGGGGATACCTAGGCCGCCGATGTCTTTCGGCGCGCACACGATGGGCCATGCAATCTTGCAGCGTCCCCCGGAGACCTTATCGTCGCCGGCCCACAAGAAGGCCCGGCGGCGCTTATCAATCTCGTCCACGGCCCAAGTGGAAAGGCAGCAGCAAATTGAGATGTGTACAGGAATGGCAGAGAGTGTGGTCTGTACCAACATAGCCCGCCCGGCGCCGTTGAGCAGGCTGCCCTTCCAAGTCGGAATGCGGTTCGCGATGGCGTCCACGAGTCGCAGCTCCTCGCAGCGCGGTATCCGAGAGATTGACAAAGGCACGCCCAAGTACTTGGCTGGAAACGGTTGGACCTTGCATGGGAACGCCTGAAGGGCAGCCTCAATTTGCGGCTGTGAGCAACGAATAGGAGTGATGACGCACTTATCGACGTTCGTGGCGAGTCCGGACGCGCCCGCGAATAAATCCAGGATGCGGCGCATGTTGATCAAGTCGTTCCCGTCGGGGGAGAGGAAGATGACGAGGTCGTCCGCATAGACGGACGCACGGTGCTTGATCCTGTCAGGCAGCGGGCTGAAAACTGCCCTCTGATCCGCCTCGTGAATGAGCGCATTGAGCACTTCCATGACTAGCACAAAGAGCATGGGCGATAGGGGGTCCCCCTGCCGCAGCCCTCGGGCATGGAGGATGCGCCTGCCCGGACGACCGTTCACCAACACCTTTGTGCTAGCAGTGCGCAGCATGGCGGCGATCCAATTGCGCCATCGCAGAGGGAAACCGGCGTGCTCAACTACCTCCAGTAGGAACGGCCAGGCGACGGAATCGAAGGCTTTTGCGAGATCAATCTTGAGCAGTACAGTAGGGCAATGGCGTGCGTGTAGCCACCTGCAAGTGAGTTGCACCGTCTTGAAGTTCTCATGTATCTGCCGGCCCCTGATGAACGCCGATTGGTTGTGCTTGATTAGCTCGTTCATTCGTGGAGCGAGGCGCAGAGCAAGACATTTGGAGAAGAGCTTGCCCACAGAATGGACCAAGCTGATTGGTCTGTAGTCCCTAAGTCCGGCTGGGCTTTGCGTCTTGTGCAACAGGACCATGACAGCTTCATTTAAGTGATGAAAGCTCCTGAAGTCCATGTCCCAAAGAGCATGGAAGGCTCGGACAATGTCAGCCCCCACGACCTCCCATGCTGCGGTGTAGAAGGAGGTTCCCAGTCCATCAGGGCCGGGCGCACGGTTGGACGGCGAGCACCTGATGGCTTGCATGATCTCTTCGGTGGTGAACCGTGCGGCCTGGTCAGAGAGTTCCAAACGTGGAAGGCTGAGTTGCAGCAGATCAATGCGGTTCACTCGGGTGAAGGCGGTACCCAGCAGGCTGCTGAAGTAGTCGAAAACGATGTCAGCCTTGGCATCCTCCTCGGTAAAAGTGTGGCCATTGTGCTGTAGAGAGAAGAGGTAGTTCTTCCGCCGCCGGTGACAGGCCTGTAGGTGGAAGTAGCGTGTGCAGGCGTCCCCTTCAGCAAGCTGCCTTGTCCTAGCCCGTTGCCGTGCCATGGTTCGGCTCAGGGAAGCAAGGCCGAGAACAGAGTGTTTGAGCTCTCGCCGGAGCTCATGCTCCTGTACGGAGAGCGCCCTGGACTCCTGCGCCGTGTCAAGTTCGTAGATGATCGCACGTGCTGCTGCGAGGCGCAAACGGACGCTGCCGATACGGGTCGCCCTCCAGCTCCGCAGAGCTTTGGCAACGGCTCTGAGCTTCCTGTCCAAGGCCTTGCATGGATCAGAGGCCCTGAAGTGTGCGTTCCAGGCGGCCTGGACGACTTCTCGGAACCCATCCATCCTCGTCCAGTAGTCCTCGAACCGAAAACGAGGCCGCGCCCATGGTTCGGTGTTAAGCACGAGCAGGAGGGGCGCATGATCAGAGGCATCGCTGGAGAGGCAGCGCAGATGATGGGACGGGTACTGCTCGATCCAGCCGATGGAGGCGAACACGCGATCAAGACGCTCTAAGGTGGGGGAGTCTCTGTGGTTGGACCACGTGTAAAGCCTGCCAGAGAGGTGGAGTTCGTCCAGATGGAGGTCGTCCAGCAAGCTGCGGAAGCTGCGCATAATGCCGACGTGTAGCCTTCCGTTGTTCTTGTCGCACGCTTGGTATATCATGTTGAAATCACCACATAATAGCCACGGACCCTGGCAAGCGGCGCGGACGTCTCTCAGCTCCTGGAGGAAATCGCCCTTCTCTGCATGTTCAGTAGGGCCATAGACATTTGTGATCCACCATGGGTCGCCCTGGCCGTTAAGCGGCGAGACGCGCATGGTGATAGAGAAGCGACGTACGACGGCGTGTTCAGCGCTCCAGAGATCACGACGCCAAGCAACATAAGCACCACCAGCAGCACCGACGGCTGGCAGATACTCGAAATTGTAGTCAATCCCTGTTAGTTCAAAGTTCACGGTGACAGAAACATTCGCGAGCTTGGACTCTTGCAGACATACGACTGAGGCACGGTGCTGTTCGACGATGTCACGGACCACGTTACGACGTGCCCGGCTGTTGAGGCCGCGGGCATTCCAAACCAAAATATGGTTCTCACTCATGCGAGTAGATGTGTGCGACAAGGGGTCCAGGGAGCTCAGCACGCGGACGCGGCAGCGGTGTTCGACCTCTCACAGGGCGAGGGGAACATCAGCTCGCGCATCGCCTCACGAGTGGGGGAGTCAAGCGGTTCCTTGAACGTGTTGTGAAAGATTTCCGCGATCCGGTCATCAGAAGCCTCAACGGGTTCATCTAGTGTTCTGTTTTCCCATTTGTTGACAAGGACGCGCATCGCCTGCTTTTCTGGATTAGGGTCGCGGAATGCAGATTTGGCCGCCAAGCGATCGCTGCGCCTGGGGACTACGCTGTTCGGTTCGCGGCGCGCGCGGCGGGGGCGCGGCGGGGTGTGCACCAGGGCTTCTGGCAACGGCAGCTGCAGGGAGTTGACGAAGAGCGTCCCTGGGTCAGTAGCAGGCGGAGGTGCAGGAGTGGGTGCAGGAGTGGCGTCGTCGCCCGGCAAGGCCTCCGTGCCACCCCCAGTGCCGAAGCCTGGAAAGTCTTCCAGTGGCGGGTCCGCCAGAGCGTCTGCGTTCGACGTCACGGGCACGGCCAAAGGTTGCAGGCGGAGTGTGGAGCTCCCGTGGCCCTCCAGGGCAAGCAAGTCAAAGTCGGGCCGCGCGTCGTCACAGGTTCGCTGCGCGGTGGGGAGAGCGTCGAAGAGGTCCGCGCTCGTACCGCACAGCTCGTGGCGCGGCGGCATCTCGAGGAGCGACAGGTCTGCCCCCAGGGCAGAACAGACGAAGCCCAGCGGATCAGGACCGGCTGCGTGTAAAGCGACGAGGGAGTCATCAACGAAGAGCTCACAACCCACTGTAGGCGGGGTGGGGTCCAGTGGGGCTGGCTGCTGCTCGAACGACGTGTCCAGAGCCGCACCGACAAACCCGGACGGAGCAGCATGTACCTCTTGTTGCTTCTGAAGAGTGATGTCGTCTATGAGCGCCGTCTCCCCCATGTCCACACCAGGGTGCACGCTGTTTAGGAGGGGCACCTCTGTAGCATAGGTGGGCGACGTGGTGTCATCCCTGAGCGGACAGAAGAATTCACCAATTCTCACTGTACGGCGCGGCTGGAAAGTAAGTTCGCGGCGTCCTCCCAGCCTAGGGGCGGCGTCACAATTGCCGGCCAATCTGTACGTGCGGTAGGCAGGCCACTGCCGTGGCACCCCCCAGCCATCCAAACCAGGGTGGCGACGATTGAAGCTGTCGTCGGAGTCCCCGTCTTCATCGTTAGGTGCGCGCCCCTCGTCATCAGAGGAGGGAGGGGGGGTGCTCCAGTCCTGAATCTCAAAGATCCTGATCCGTACCAGGTACTGGAGGCCAGGTAACTTGTTGAGAACAGCTTCGCTTGCATCAAGGTAGAGAGCGTTCCCGGGGACGCGCGCATTCGGCTCCGAGATGAAGATTATCTTCTCATCGGGAATGAAAATGGGGTCCAGGCACCAAGCTGCCACAAAAAGTTCTCGGTCATCATCATACGGGATCAGCTCCGGCGGAGCGAGCTCAAGCTGGGCGCAGGCAGTCCCAAGTATGTGTTCCGCCATGGCCAAACTTCTCGCGTGCAGTGGGACATGCTTCATCCCAACTAAGACCCTGAAATGAAAGGATCCAGCAGAAGCCATCGAAGTGCGTCGCCAAGGATGCCAAATCAGACAGAACGGGGCGCCCTGGATGACAGTGTGCAGGACCGCCTCCCTGTCCTCGTGGCGAGCAAAACGTACGATGAAGTCTTCGGGCTCGTGACGACACACAGAGACCAGATCATCCCCAAAGCCGAAGTAGGTGGCGAGGTAAGAACGAACCATGTCCGGGGATACAGGAGGCCTGGTTCCAGCGACGATGGCGACCAAAGCCAAACTGAGGGCCGTCTCCGCGGCCTCAAGCTCAGCAGAGCGAGGCACAACGACAAGTTCCCGGTTGCGCGGAGGAGGTCGTTGTGCATTGCCGTCCCGGCCGGGCGCAGAGGCGACGTGGGGAGGCTGTTCAGACGCGTACTGTTGCGCGTCGTGCCGAGGCAGGGGCGCCGGCGATGGGTGTTCCGTGACGGTGGGATGAACCGCGAAGTGGCCGGAGTCTGCTGCGGCCGGTTGCGGAGACGCGCAGCAGTTGGGCACGGAGGTAGAGCGCCCAGTGGAGGCCGAGCGGCCGGAGACAGCGTCGTCCGATCCCGCCGGGCGCCGTCCAGGCTTAGCATGGAGCCGAGGCGCCGCGCAGCGGTTGACCAGTCTCTGTGGCGGAGAGCGACGGCGCTTCCCCGAGGCGACCAAGGGCGGGAAAGGGCAGTCCTTGCGGCGGTGGCAATCGCTGCCGCAGTTGATGCAGCAGGATTTGGAGACGCAATTCGCCCGGACGTGACCCTTCCCCATGCAATTGAAGCACCTGCCGACGAGGTGGGGCGGTACGAGCTTGGATCGCTTGGGCAGCGAGCGCCTGCGCCAGCGGCGGCGGCTTTGCACGGTGTGGAAGCCGTCCGCGTCCGGCGGGCCCGAGGCACGCGCCGGGTGAGCCACCGGGGAAATGGTGCGACGTTGCCGCGGGGAGATCTCGCGCGGGGGTGGGCTGCGGCGAGCGGCAGCCATAATGCCGGCGGGGTCCCGAGCCCGCCGGCGGCGACGGGGACGCCGGCGGCGACGGCCGGCATGGAGCGCGGACCTCTCTTTTCCCACCGGTGGCGGAGAAGGCGGCTCGGAGTCGTCGTAGTCCTCCAGGTCCGAGAAGGAGAGCCGTTCCCCGTAGCCCGACGGGGGGGAGGAGCCGTGGAGGGGTGCCTGGGGATGGAGCGTCGACGAGCCGCCAGATCCGGCGTTGAGGCCCGGCGACGCATGACCGGGCGCGACCGCGCCGAGCTCCTCGGCCTCGACGACGTCAGCCCAGGACATCCGGGAGCAGGACCCATGGTCCATGGGGGAGATCCGGCGCGGGCGGATCTAGGGGAGGGAGGGGGCGGGGTTCGGTGACGGGGAAAGGGCGGGGCAGGGGGATGCACCGCGGCCCGGGGGGCCGGTGGTGCTGGGGGTGGCCGCCGGGGCCGGAGTGGCCGGCGGCGTGGGGCTGTGGACGACGGGGCCGGTTGCATCTAGTGGATGTCTTTATAGCATATTTGTATGGATCACTTTTTATATGGATTGAAACAATCTGGGTGAATGTGGTACAATTATCTCATTGAATATTTGACGACACAATGGTAAAAGAATGATTCTATTTGTACATGTGTACCTTGATCTAAGTTTATGATAATATAGTTGTACACGTTGGTGATCTAAATTTTGTAGGTACTCCTCAAGGGACATCTAAAATGATGGTTTGCTTTAATAAATAATTTAAAATGAAGGATCATGTGTAAACAAACTTTTTTCTTTGTTGTTCGCAAAAAAAGTTTTACCTTGTTTTTGCATATTGAGTATCTTAAGGATGGATTTCTTTTTAGCAAGCAACTTTCCGGACAAGCACCCACGGCCGCCCTTAGGGCGGGCAAGCGGGGTGATCGCCCTAGGCCCCCAATCCCACGAGGCCCCACCCCAGGTATACACTCAGTACGTAGCTGTATCAGTATATGGCTTGGTTGGCTCGTTAAGGCCGACGACAACCTAGCAGATTGGCGTTCGCGATTTGTTTGTTGACTCTACGACTGCGACTTCTTATCTCGGAACCAAATCACAAATCCCGAACACAACGCAACAACTGCGACGCGATCACCCAACTCAACGGTGGCGCCGCGATGGGTGGCCAACTCAGAGTGAGACTCCAACGAGGTGTACGTAGCTTCATATGAACTAGGTATGCACTAATATCTGAAGTCCCCCAAACCACCCCCAACGGGCTATGCTAGCGCCCGGACGTCCGGATAGGATGCCCGCGCAGCCTGTCCCCGTGCGCTGATGCTGATTTTTATTCCCGCCCCACACGCGCACCCGCCCTGTCGCAGCGTCCACGTGTCCAAACGACTTGTCTTGCCCCCGCAGCACGCCCTATCCGCCTGGATTCGAAGCCATCCGCCTCGTCCCGCATGCGCACCCCGCCCCCATCGCGCCTCAACCGTCGGCCTCCAGCTTGCCGCGGCCCATTCTCCGGCGCCAGTGCCGTGCCACCATCACTCCATACGCCTGTTGACTCTCTAAACAGTATGAAACACGTGCAACATGAAACCATTTGAATGTAACATCCGTATGAAACGGATAAACCATTTAGAACATACACTTGCAACATATATGTGAAACATATGCAACATCAGATAAAACACTTGCAACTTGCCACCATGAAAACATGCACCGTAACATAAGACTGAAACAACTAAAACATTTCGAACATATTCTTGTAACATATGTGTGAAACATGTGCAACATCCAGATCAGAACGCTTGCAACATACGTCTGGAACAAATGAAATATTTTGAACAACACCTCTGAAGCACTTGCAACATGTCTCTGAAACAGTTGCAATATGTGCAACATCCCTAATCTACTTTTGCAACATCCATATGAAACAATGGTAACATACATCTGAAACACTTGCAATACGTGCAACATCTCTGATCTACTTTTGCAACATCCATATGAAACAATTGCAACATACCTCTGAAACGTCTGAAACACTTAAAACATACACTTCCATCGCAACACCTCCTTACTGAAGTCGTGCGTCACGGTGGCTACGGCGTCATTCATGTGTTTTTTTTCTCAAATATCTAAAAGAGTTCCGTGGTAAAGCCCCCAATTTTGTGTTTCGCCTGGGGCCCTAAAAATTCAGGACAGCCCCTGCAAGCACGTCCATGACAAAAAGAAGAAATATATAACTCATTATTATCTCTTATTCCTTCGGAACCATTTATGTTTACAACCGATACGCCGTTAGTCAGAGCCGAACACACACACATGTACTACTACGTGTGTGTCACTCTGAGGCATTTTTCAATCGTACTATTAGTAGTGTTATAGTTTTATTCAGTGTCGCAGATTACATGTCTCCCAAGTCACAATCAGCAATCAGGGGTCCGGGCAGTTGTAGCTAGGCAGGCAGCTGGCCGCAAAGAACAGAAAACACGATAGACCGTCGACCTGCACGCGTTTCTTTCTGTCAGATCATGCTCCGATCACTTGTCTGACAGTCGGGCCTTAGTCCCTCCCTGGAAAGTTTCATCACATATACACGGAGTATTAAATATAAATTAAAAAATAATTAAATATACAGATTACGACTACTGTGTGAGCTACCGTACATATATGCTAATAATGAATTAATTAGATTTAATAAATTTGTCTCATAATTTACTAATAGATTCTATATTTTATTTTTTTATTAGTATCCGATCATTAGCCTGAGCGCAGACAACAGCCCAAAGGGATCGCGAGACCGATCCATATGGAGCAGCACGCAGACCAAGAGCTGCGCTGCAGACCAGTCGTTAAGATTCTCCCGGTCAGTTGACGGCGATGAATGAGTGCGCAGACAGCGATGGCAACGGGACCTGCAGCCAGTAGCTAAGCCAGTACAACCTGATGCAGTGAACACGTACTGATAGTACCTGCTCGGTCGCTCCATGATTGAGCCCTTTGCCTCTGGGCTGTGTTCACTTGGCATGCGAACCTAAAATATTTTCTTTTCCACTTATCACATCAAATATTTGAACGTATGTATGAAGTATTAAATATAGGTAAAAAAATAACTAATTACACAGTTTATCTGTAAATGTCAAGATGAATCTTTTGAGCCTAGTTACTTCATGATTAGATAATATTTGTCAAATAACAACGAAATGTGCTATATGAATTTTTCACCCACTTTTCATCAACTAAACACACCCCTGATCTCGCATTGTCGCCATATATCAAATGGGGGCCGGGGGCCGGGGATCGCCGGATCGCGGATGATGATGAGCAAGCAGCAGCAGCCGCCTCCGCTCTGCTGCTGCCAAAATAGGTCTATTATTTTTCTTTTTTGCTGGCGAGGAGGACGTACGCACGCACGCACGCACATCTGATAACACCAACACGTACACACACGCTTGCATTAGGATAGATAGAGATATATATACACATACACATACACTACACAATAATACATCTAGCTCTAGCTAGCTAGGCAGTACTGAAAAGGATAAGATAACTGTCACGCTCATCATCTGGTACACTACACTATCTAGACTAGTGACAGGCAAATATTACATGCAGCAGCTGCTAAGTTACATTACACACATAATTAAGCACCAAACCGGCTGGTGGTACTACGTACTGCCTCCACCACCAGCTACCATCATCATCGATCATACACAGGAGAACTTACCGGAAGTCCACACCAGCATCAGCTCTAAAGCATAGGACTTGGGCATTTTTTTTACACATCTCATCGATCGCCCGGGCCACGTTACGTTCTGCTGGAAGGTAAGGTAGTAGTAGTAGAAGCTAGAAAGACGATGGAGCAACGAACTCCGTCCTCCCCAGCCAGGCCACGCGTACGTCTCAGCCTCCTCATCACACCGTGTGACGACGTGGCACCACCCTGGCCTCCAGCGGTGCAGCCATCTCACACGACAGCCTCAGCACTTCGGACAGGTCGACGCCGCCACCGCCAGGCGGCGGCAACCATTTGAACTCGTGCAGGAGGGTGGCGACCCAGAACCCGACGGTGGCCACCGCGAGCGACTTCCCGGGGCAGCTCCGCCGGCCGGACCCGAACGGCGCGAGCCGGAGGTCCGAGCCCATTATCGGGACGACGTCCACCTCAGCGGCCGCGGCAGGGCCCATGACGACGAACCTCTCGGGCCTGAACTCCGCCGGCTCAGGCCACACGCTGGGGTCGTGGGTTATGGCCCACATGTTCACCATGGCGGTGGTGCCCGCGGGGACGAGGTGCCCGCCGACGTGCACGTCCGACGTGGCGAGGCGCGCCCACGAGAGCAGTGGGCCTGGCGGGTGCAGGCGCAGCACTTCCTTGATGACCGCCTGCAGGTACACGAGCGAGGCGGTGTCCGACTCCGTCACGGCCTGGCCCAGCCCGACCACCCGGTCCAGCTCCTCGTGGACCTTGCGCTGCACGTCCGGGTGCAGGACGAGGCGGGCCAGCACCCACTCGATCAGGACCGCCACCGTGTCCGTGCCTCGGAAGATCATCTCCTGCAAAGGCAGAAAGGTGTTCGATCACCTTCTCGATCTTTCTTTCTTTTTCCTGAGAAGAGTTAAAAGCGAGCAGGGTAGGTGCAAGTGCAACATGCGACGTATGTACGTACCCAGAGGACGGCGATCATGTCGGCGTCGGAGAGCTTGTCGTCGCCCTGGAGGGAGAGCAGGACGTCGGTGAAGTCCATGACGGCGGTGGTGTCGTCGCCGCCGAGGCGCGCACGGTGCTCGTCGATGATGTTGCCGACGAAGCGGTTCACCCGCGGGACGAGCGCGGAGCACCTGGCCCGGGTCCTCTGCAGGTCGAAGCGGGCGAGCCACGGGAGGTGGTCGGACCAGTTGAGCTGGCCGAGGAGGTCGTAGCCTTCGTCCACCAGAGCCTTGAGCTCCGCGGCCTCCTCGCTGTCCGCCGCCAGCAGGTCGTACCTGCGGCCGAACACCGACCACATGACGTTGTGCAGCGACGCGCGCTTCAGGAACCGGCGCGCCACGACGACGGTGCCGGCGGACGCGGTCGTGGTCACGGTCGTCATGGCGTCCACCATCTGGCGCGCGATGACCGCGCGCTGCGCGGCGGAGGCCGCGATCTGGCGCGGCGAGAAGAGGTGCGCGGACGCGACGCGGCGGAGCGCGCGCCAGTAGGCGCCGTGCGGGGCGAAGCCGATGGCGCGGTGGAAGAGGAGCCCGTACGCGGACTCCTTGACGGGGCGGTCGGCGAAGGCGGCGCTGGCCAGCAGCTCCCTCGCCACGTCGGGGTCGGCGGTGACCACCACCCGGGTCTCGCCCAGCGAGAACGCCATGAGCCGGCGCCTGCTGGCCTGCGTCTCGGCCGCCGCCGCGAGCTTGCGGTGCGCGAGGCCGGTCATGAGCGCCATGCTGCCGACCACCGGCAGGCCCCGGGGCCCCGGGATGGCGGCGGCGCGGACGATGCCCAGCCCGGCCCGCCGCGTCCACCAGTACCACCCCCAGGCGGGGCCGCCCGGGGACGCCCAGTGCAGGAGCGACGTGACGACGCAGGCCACGACGAAGACCGCCGCGAAGCCGAGCAGGCGGTGAGGGTCGCCGCATTTGGCGGCCAGGGAGAGGTACAGCAGCCAGCCGCAGTCCTCGGTCGGCGGTGCCATGGCTAGCTAACCTTTCCTTTTGTGGATTGGATGCACTACTACTCGCGACTCAGGAGTCAGGAGGAGAGGAGGTGGTCGTTTCCTTCTCGTGTGGAAGTGGGAAGACCGAAGACGCCTTGTTCAAGTCTTGGAGGACTGGAAATGGCGGCCCCGTGAATTTATAGCTGCGGCGAGGAGGCGGTGGAGTGCAGTGCGCAGAGACGTTGACGCCGTGTGGGTTTAAAGTAGTTAACTGACTCATATATAAGCACACAAACAGAGGGAGGATGGTTTTTTAAGGCAATAATTGTGCGGGAGCAAGCTACTACTAATCTGTTAGCTTAACAGTGGCACCGGCACCGGCCGGACTGACGACGACGACGGCGCGACCGTAGCGACAGACAGGGCGATGATATTTCTACCGGGGCGGAGCCCGGAGTGGTGCGCTGGTGGTGCGGTGAGGTGGCCATCAGGAAGGAGGTCAAGGCCAAGGGGTGCACGGCATGTCGGCATGTGGTGTGGGATGGCATGGGGGGCGCGTGGAGCCTGCGAACTCCGGCGGGACCCAAGGCGGTGTCGCCCGCACCTGGCCGGCGTGCCACGGCGAGGTGCATCGGTTGCCGGTTGGTAGACAAAGTAAGGTGGACGACGGACGGGAGTACCGGGACACCTGATCTGCTGCTAGATTTCGTGCCACGGAGTAGAGTATCTAGAGGCATATCGCGTGTGCTGGTGCAAAGATCACCAATATTTTTTTTTTTGAGATGATGTGGTGTGCTGACGTAGATAAATAAATATATATTAGTGGATGACGTAGTTTATTAATATGGATAACTTGTATGAATAAATAAATGTCATGATTACATGTATTAGTGGGAATGATGTAGCTTATTGACGTGGAAAGTTAGCTTCCGAGAAAATAAACTAAAAGCTAAAAATATAGTGAGAGGAGTTATTTTTTTTAGCTTTTGGTGTACGGAGAAGTTAACAATTTACTGTATTACGAAATAGTATTATCACAATGTAAGTTCTCCTATGGAATAAACTAAGCATTGTTACTGCAAAAACAGTCTACTTTAATAAGTCTGCAAGGGGATGGCCAGCATGCTGATACGTGATTACTAACAATTTTAACTTTATGTTCCCGATTTGCAGAGAGCAGTCCGAACTGAGACAATATTTGGGGAAGGGGGTTGTCAATGGGAGCCTAAAATTTCTCTCGCTGAGTAGACGACCAATATGTTAGCTATGTCCCAAAATCAATTCTAGAAAAATCCTCGAGTAGCGCTAAAGATCACATAGTCACAGCGGTCCTACTAATCTAAAGTTTGATCAACTATGTAGATAAAAATATATTTTTAGGTATACTATGATGAGTTATGCTCCAGTGGTCCTCTTCAAAAAATTTGCAAGGATCTTAAAAGCACTAGGGTGATTAATTTTAATTAATTTCGTCTTGGATCCGAATTGAGCCGGCCCTATCCGTGCCCGAAGGAAGCCCGGCGCTTCGTGTACCAGAGCACAGATTCACGCAGTCAGCCAGTCACGCGACTCCGTTCATTTGCCGTAGGAACCGGAGGGCGCACGCCGGATGGCCGTGGCACCGGTGGTCGGACGTTCACGGCACGAGTGGTCGAACGGCCTTCCGTGCCTCGCATCCCCCGCTCTGTCGCTGCCTCGCTGGTCTCGTAGTGCTGGCGAATGATGGCGGCACGGCAGCTGCAGACGGGAATGGGACGGGCGGCATCGGCGGCGAACCGACGGGCTATGGCCTATGGGGCACCACCCAGCGACCGAGGCCAATCGCTATCGCCATCCGCCGTGGTACTTCCGAAGCGCTGCGGTATTCCCTACGACACGGCTGCCAGAATGCGCCTGTCCGATCTGTCATTTGGAGTTGCCTTTGGGCTTCCGAGTCGAACTGTGGAACGTTCAGCTACATCTTGGGATCGCATAGCAGCTTATGATCTCTAGAGATTCAAGCATGGAAAGATCAACGTGGCATAATGGAAGGCGTGGCTTGTACACGAAGTGATGAGGCTACAAAGGTTCTGAAAATGTGGACTTGTATCTCTGAAATTTGGCACTGTCGTGATCTTAAACTGTGAAGATCCATTTCAGAAAATTGGCAATGCCATGTGTCAAACTCATGTTTCTAAAAAATTACATTCTTTTAATAATTGAGCCGTAAAATTTCTTATGTGAAAAGAAAAGTTGAATTACCTCAGGGGGGTGAACACTAGAAAGGTAGCATATCAAGTATGACATAACTGTTTTGGTCATATCATGTCATCTATGCAGTTGAGTTTAAAATCCAGCAAAACTTTCCTATCCAGAGCAGACCCTTCAAACGCTGCTTTGATTTTTTTGTGTGTTTCTTTACAAAGTCCTGAAACTAATAAGCCATGATTCAAATTCATAGCAGATAAAACTTTGATCAGAAAAAATGGAATGCATGCGTTATCTGCAACTGAAAATTTACGCTGCTATAGCATGGAATTGGCATACACAAGTTATGTAATTAGCTATTGTTGAACGGAGAAAAATGAAATTCATATAGCTTCAGCCAAAGCCAGAAAAATGAAATCCATATAGCTTTCAGTGCTTTGCATAGAAGCAACAATATTAAGGGCTTTGCATGAAAGCAACAATATTAAGGGATACGTCCTATTATAGTGAAAGGTTTAGAAATTCTGTGGTCCTATTGAGAAAGTAATGCTAGTTTTTAGTATTTTTTTTGATGAAACAGGAGGGGAGAACCCCTACTGGACTTTTATTAAAAGCTGAAGGTAAAGCTAAAATACAGCTAGTTTTTAGTATTGCCCTGTAAATTGGAATAACCAGCCTTCCTTTAGATGAAAAGAATAGAATGAATCTGTAGTCCCTGGACATAAATAGAATATTTATTTTGTTTCCTGATAATGTATTCGTTATAAGCACCAAAGGCCATTGGCCCTCTCTGCAATGTAATGGCTTCAGAACGTAGCTCAGAATAAGTTTTCCAAGCAAAACATCAGCGATAACTTTTCTGTATATATATGCAGTATTGCAGGTTGTCTTCTGAGGAAAACATACAACTTACAGGCCAATATCACTGCAATATATATATATATATATATTTAGAAAAAGAAATTTTTATATAATTCCATATGAGATGAGCATTGTTTCCATTGGCTATATGCCAATACCAACTAGCGACACCTTACCTCTAACAAAATATTGAAAAGATATTGATGTCATGTGTAATGCAAGAAATTGCTCACGAGCAACATGAGTGCGAAATCTACTCTGAATGGCTGTAGCTGCTTATTACGCACTTCAGTTCTTCTAGCATCTAATTCAGACGTCTGACCAACTCTCAGGAGCACCTTTGTTCTTCCAACCAGTCATGGAATCACGCACGATGAGGGGAGGGTCGAGCCGGAGCCAATCGGACAGTGACGCCACCCGCCCCCTCGCGTCTGCCACCGCCAGCCCCGTCCGCCACCATCTGCTGCCGCCTTCACCGTCCGCCCCGTCCGCCGCCGCCGTTGCCATCCACGCGCCAGTGCGGGAATGCAGCGCGGGGAAGGCGCCTCGATCGCTCATGCCGCCGTCCGCCCTCTCGAGAAGGCAGGTTCGTAGCAGAAATGCCCGGCTACGGGATAACAGGAGGTGAGAGATCGTGTCTGGGCTGTGGTATGCAGCGGGCTGGATTTCTTTGGGCACGATGGGACCGGCCCAATCCAGATCCAAAGCAAAATTAATTATAATTAATTACTCTGGTGCTTTTAAGATTCGTACAATTTTATAAAAGAGGACCACCGGAGCAAAAGTACTAATGTTAGTTAGAATTGTTTTTTCTTTTCTAAACGGAGGAATACCGTCTTTAAGGTGTCTGGGTAAACGCTTTTTTATAGCATGCATGGCTGTTCTGTTTTCTTGGTCTCAATGCAAATAGTATTGATAGCATACGTAGCACTGATGAAATTGTGACGCAAGGGACCAGACAATGATACCAATAACAATCCGGGCGGCAACAGTGTCAGCAGTGCTAAGGGTGTGTTCACCTCGCGAAAAGTGGTTGAAAAGTTATTGTAACATCTTTCGTTGTTATTTGATAAAATTTGTCCAATTATAGATTAACTAGACTCAAAAGATTCGTCTCGACATTTACAGACAAACTATGCAATTAGTTATCTTTTTTACCTATATTTAATGCTATATGCATGTGTTCAAAGATTCGATGTGATAGATGAAAGAGGAAATATTTTGGATTAGCATGTGAAGTGAACCACAGTGTATGGACCTGCTCTGATCGTGATGATGTTTCCCTGGCTAGTTCAACCAATGTTACAATCGAACTAACTAACGAACACCACTATCGGGCTATCACGGAAACGACAAGCTTTTTTCCCCGAAAAATCAGCAAGAGATGTATCGAAATCATATTAGTAGAAAAAAATAAAAAAATAACAGCTCTCTCCATTTTAAATTATAAGTCGCTTTAACTTTTTTTGTACGTTCATTTTGCTATGTATCTAGATATTATATGCCTTCACACAACAAGACACAACCCACGCATACATGAACATGAAGAGAGACAAATGGTATGCAATCTCTCTTGACTAGAGGAACTCAACGGAACACGATGGTGTGTGCCAAGTAATGGTTTTTTAGGGAACAGAGGGGCCAAAGCCTCTACCGATGATTTATTAAAAGGAAAAGAACACTGTAACAAAGTTTGTTACCAAATTAAAAAGGAGCAAGAATTTGGGGTGGGGTTTGGGGGGGGAGAGAGAGAGAGCAGCTCAAGAAACAAAGGATGTAGCACCTTCTTTCCTTTGATAAATTGCCAAAAACAACCCAGGATGTAGCACCTTCTTCTCCTATACCAGGTGACAACTTTCACTCCGAGGGCTAGATATTTCAGTCTTGAGTTTTGGCCAATTGATGTTGTTGTATATCATCTTTAATCAATAAGCTACTTCATCTTGCTGTTGCTCTTCATGTTGGAAAGTTCTTTTGTTCTGTTGCTTCCATATGTTCCACTAATAATAGACGATATGATGCCATCAAATTCTTTCCTTTGATATTTGCATAAGTTTTTCTTTCAGCTGTCGTTTCTCAATATTAAGGCGAACAATCAGCTCAATAACGACAAAATTAAACTAGTAACAATTTATATGACCTTTTATTGTATTTCATTTTAAATTAAACTGATTTAAATAGTTTGAAAGAGTTCTTTCACACGCTTGCCGTTTCAAAACAGAAATATACTAACTAGTTGGCAGTAGCCAGGAGCAAAATATGATTTCCATATTAGGGGGGCCGGGCAAGCAATAATAAAATGAGTTATTGAAGGGTCATGCTTTAAATTTCATTGCGTGCAAAAACACACAATGATAATGAGAGCAACTGTCTAAATCAGCTATAACTAATAGTTGTCTATACCTAAAAATTACTCTTACCAAAACTTAGCCATACAGGTTTGGATCCCTGTCTAATGCATTGCTCTTTTTTTATCCCTTTTTCCTCAGTTTAGCTGCCCCTGCTCCTCATCTAGCCTTTTTTTTTGCGATGAAAGAATAATTATATTAGATAATAGCTAGGTACATGAACACATTACAAGCACTCTGGATTACACAAATATCCAGAAACTGATTTTCATCTAAATTGTACTCACGCTGTGAATAGGTCCAGATCTCAAAACCAAACCTGTACGACGCTTTGCAATATGAATGACTGCATAGGCAAACTGAAAGCTCTAGTTTGGTTTTGGTGAATTGATGAAACCCTTAGTGCTAACCTAGTTTATCAAAGTGATCATGAGATAAGTAGCACTATTCTAAGCGATGGAGCGATGGTGAAGATCATGATGGTGGCGTGACCATGGCGATGATCAAGAGTTCAGACTTGAAAAAGAAGAAAGAGAAAAACAAAAAGCTCAAGACAAAGGTGCAATTTGATAGGAGCTTTTTGGTTTGCACTCAAGACACCGTAGAGGGTGTGAGTGATTTTGATCGATAGCCGTACTATTAAGAGGGGTGAAACTCGTATCGAAATACGGTTGTCAAAGTGCCACTAGATACTCTAACTCATTGCATATGCATTTAGGATCTAGTGGAGTACTAACACCCTTGAAAATATTTATGAAAATATACTAACACACATGCACAAGGTGATACACTTAGTGGTTGGCATATTTGATCAAGGGTGACAACGTTGGTGGAGAAACGAAGACAAAAGGAGGTCACTGAGAGTGACCGAACGCTGGCCTCAGGCCAACCTGCGCGTCCGGTCTTGGTTTCCAGTGAGCGCGCGGTCGCAGTCTTGTGACCAGATGCTAGGAAGAACAAGTGATCGGACGCGATGCTTGTGAGTCCGATCGCCAATGACGTATGGTGGCGTAGCGTGGACGGCTGACGCTGAGGAGGACCTGACACGGTGGTGCGTCCGGTCGCGTGCACCTGACGCGTCAGGTCGTGGTTTTGGCGCTCCGGGAGCTCTCTGGAACCGACATGACGCTGGGGAGCTGCTGCGATCGGCGTGTCCGGTCGTGTGTTGCAGCGCGCACGGTAGTCTACTAACCTGACATGGCACTTGCGGGTCATTCGCAAGAGCGTCCGGTCGTCACTTGCTCGCTCGCGCGGGAAGTTTCGACTGTTGAAGATCGTGTGGACGCCATTAAACCGAGTGGCCACGTGGCGGCCATCCCAGGACCAGACGCTGGGCCGGGCGTGTCCGGTCAGTGCGTGACAGACTGTAGTGAGAGCCCAACAGCTCTATTCGTAGGGGCTCTCTATTTAAGCCCCTTGGCCGGCTTTAACTCACTCTCTTGGCCATTTGCATTGACGTAGCAACCTTGTGAGCTTAGCCAAAGTCCTCCTACTCATCTCCATCATTGATTCATCATTTTTGTGAGATTGAGAGAGAATACAAGTGCATTGCTTGAGTGATTGCATCTAGAGACACTTGGTGTTCGTGTTTCGCTGCGGGATTCCCTTGTTACTCTTGGTGGTTGCCGTCATCTAGACGGCTTGGAGCAGCGAGGATCGTCGAGCGGAGGTTGGTGATTGTCTCCAGCTCCGATTGTGGTGATTGTGAGGGGTTCTTGAACCTTTCCTATGAGAGATCACGAAAGACATCTCTAGTGGATTGTGCGTGGCTTGTGGATCCCTATCTTTTGTTGATTGTGCGGCACCCGGTTGCGGGTTTGGTGTGTGATGCCAATTAGCACGTAAACCTCTAAGTGGGTGAATCGCCACAACGAGGACTAGCTTGCCGGCAAGTAAGTGAACCTCGGTAAAAAATCATTGTGTCATTCATTTGATTCCGAGGTGATTGGTCTTCATTGGTATTCATTCTTGTGATTGATTGGTTCATTTCTCGACTCGGCGGTATAACCATCTTGCTCTCTCTTTATATTACCACAAACTAGTTGTCAAGCTCTTTAGTTTAACTAATTGTGAGAGCTTGTTAGTTTGGTTAGTGTGGCTCTTTAGTTAGCCTTTGAGAGCATACTAACTTAGTGCAGTGACATAGCCATTGTGTGGATAGAGACTATAGAAACTAGAATTGTGGTAGGTGGCTTACAGTTTTAGTTGGCTAGCACAACATTTGCTTCGCCTCATACTTGTCTAACCAATTTGTTTAGTGTTGTTGTAGAAATTTTTATAGGCTATTCACCCTCCCTCTAGCCATTCGAACCTTTCACAAACACTCGGCAAAAGGTCTGAGAACAGATGCCCAATGAACGACGATCAACATTCATATAAGCAGAGTTGAGTAACTTCTTCTTTTTGGTGCCTTCCTTCTTCTTCTTTCTACCACCGAAGAATGAGGATGACTGATCTAAAACTTATTCTCTCTAGTCCTTCATTGTGGCCAGATCTAACTACAATAAAATGGAGAAAAGACTGGATAAAATTATTCCATGGCGGCGACATCATCTCCGTCTTGATGTCGCCGTCCGGAAATAAGTCTCCTCATCTAGCCTTACTCCTCTCACGTCCCCCACTCCCCTTCTCTTTCTATTCTTGATCCATACATCCACCATTGCTCAGCACTCTTGCGGCCACGCAATAGCTTGCAGCGACAGGAAGTGCAAGCAGAGTGCGGCTTGCAGCGGCACAAGGCATGGGCAGTGTGCCGCTCGCAGTGGCGCTGACCAATCCTAAAACCGTGAAGCGCGTGCGCTTGGAAACTGTAGTACTCTAGCGGGCTCCTATTCGAATCTATGAGTGTGCCCTCAGGGGAACTTGGAAGGCAGCCAATTGACTCGGACCAAGTATGCTCGAGATTCAACTAGGGGTTTATAGCACGCCCCTAGTTGGGACCTGGGACTACAGAGCTGAGTGCTTAACAACAAGTACTCGGGCTTCACTTGTTTGTCTCGATTGTAGCTCGACGAGTACACTGCTCATGATGCAAAATGTTTATTACTCAAAAGATGTTGCCCGTGGAGGCATGCTCATGAAGCATTCCCATTGGATGTAGGGCACCCATACCTTAACAGTATAAATATGTGACTTGTATGCTAGTCTTTTAATTCCCTGTGCACAAAATGTTGATATACTTGTCAAATGGAAAATCCTACAACAAACATGTGGTGCACTAATTAATAGTTTCATGTAGTGTTTTTCTTTGACTTATATGGCAAATTTTGTATACACATATGAAGTGTGTCTATCATGGATATTATGGACCCCTTGGCGCCTTCTTGAGTTTGCCTTAGACATCAAATGCAGGTCAGTGAGGACACCACATGGTCTTCAAACTGGCATTTTTATTTGCAATTTTTATGAAAACCATTTTAAAATAAAAAATCATATATGATGAAAGTATTTTCCATGAAGAAATTATTAACATGAGCCATATGTTTGAGTCCATTTAGCTTTTCATGTACTAATTGTCCAAAGTTAAACAAAGTTTTTACTCTCAAATGTTTGAATTTATGGGCATTTTATTTGTGAATTATTCAAGCTATGGTTGTTTGATTCGCACATCCTCTAATTGTCTCTCAACTCTGGCAAGATTAGAGTTAGTATTTTTGAAACTATGGGGGTGTTTGGTTCCCCGCCAAACTTTACCACATCTTGAATGCAGCTGCCACAAAAGAGTTGGATGTTGTTTGGTTTCTACATAAGTTGAGGCAGCCACACAACTTTTTGGTTCATTTCTATAATAATTTACACAAGTTTGGCGGTCTTTTTTCTCTACCACATACTTCGGCGGCGCCACAACCTGACGTGGCTAGCAACGGCGGTGAACCAAACAACACGTACATATAGGGTGGGTGGGCGTGAGGGGTTGGGGTTGGTAGTTAAAAGAGAACCCATCAGTAGAGGGTGGTTTAGTGATAGTTATGAGGAGGCCCACCGTGTGCTTGTCGCAAGTGGCAGATAATGTTGGTTGGGCAATGCTAGGGCGATAGTGTCAAGCATGTTGTATTTTGAAGATTTGGCCTTGACCATTGTGGAGGATCGGACATGGACAAAGAAGTTGATGATAGGAGTTGAGGTTCACCATTTAGATTTAGTTGCCAAAAAGAATTTAAATCCTCACAAGAAAGGCTAAGGAAAATACTAAATCCTAGAAATTGTAAAAAAAAATCACAAACAACTTGCCTTTGATTGGGTAGACTCTAGTCATCATTGCCAATAGGAGCCCTTGATCTATTATAATTCAAAAAAATTACCCACCTCTTTAGATAAGTACATTTTGATTGTAACTTACTGGTATGACAAACCAATAATGGTAGTTTAATAATTCTCTATAAACACTCTTTTATAAATTATAATACTACAAGAAAAATTCAACATTTTAAGTCCCATGGTGCGAGATGGAGTGACTAGACTATAGTGGAGCCCAGGACCTAGAATCTATTTCAATGAGATATAAAAGGAAAATTTGAATAAAAGTACAATGAATACTAGAGTTTGAACTTAACGCACGTGGATAAAAATTAAAACAACTAACAAAAAAGCTGAAATCCAAAAATATAGAGATAGATTAGCATATGAGTATGATTGTATATATGCGTGCACTTATGCATCTAAATGCCCATACAGCCAACCGTGCCGACAGAACGAATGAGATTACCTTGAACAGGTTCATCTCTGCTCGGTCTATCTCGCCCTTTCCATATTTGACTATAACATATCCGTCACTATTACGAATGAAATAAGTTGCTCGTGTGTTCATACGTGAAACAGGCCGCCCGGCCAATCGGTGGTCAAGAAGACCAAGCAGCACACAAACCGGCCGGTTGGTGTTCCAAAAGTTGTCGATGTGCCATGTCTTAGTACATTCCCTCAAGTAGCAAGTAGCAACAACCCCAATAATAATAAGCTTATATCGACCATTATATGTAGACTTTCTAGTAGTTAGCATAAAATATATATTCTTCTGGCTCCATCGACCCCGTGCTGGTTCCGAAGAACTTTCGTCGGACCATGACTGCTGTGAGCAAGCACACACGTACAGGTGGTTTCTGACGAATGAAAAACCGCGGCTGTATCTCTTGCGCCGTTACCACCATCACTGCAAATTAAGTAGTATGTCTCAAGTTTATTGTATCGTCACTGTCATGGCAGCAGCTATATATGTGTGTTTTTTAAAACGAAATGACATGAGCTCTGCCATCCAACAATTAAGAAGAGAGGCTTATGAAACAAGTAGCTGAGCCTGCATCTTAGGAGGATTACACAGGTAGTAAAGGATAGCTCATCTCAATGACGAATATTTGCTTCTTCAGTGACGGAAGCTGTTCGTCATACACCCTACTAGTTCAAGATACAAACACAATTTAGCCAAGACTGAATTTACCTCCAAAGGAAAGCCCTAGCTTCTATGTCGCTCGATGTCGTCTTTGCTTGGTGCGAGCGGTCACATGTAGGGATATCAAACTCTCATTTTGGAACGCAACTTTCGTGGCAATTACTCCATCAATTCTAAATTATAAGTCGGAGAGCACTAGCTAATAGCTAGGCTGGCTGCTTACCTTTCATTCAAGAAACAATGCAATGACCCTTTTATTTAACACGACTTGCATATGACTCCCTCGTGTAGATGATTAGCTGTGAACAAAGAGAGCATGAAATTATGAGAATATTTCTGCTGGTTTGTGGTATGGACCATACAGGAGTGGATGGATAACTAGACTATGTCAGCTCCAGTTTGATTGAAGCTTGTTTCACATCACAAAGAATCAATTGGCCAAATTGCCACCTAATCTACAAATTTCAACAATGACCTGTCTTGGTAGCTTTAGAAGTCAGACGATGAGCACATTGTTATATTAACATCTTCCTTAGCTTGTATAATTAGTCCTAAACTTTTGTTGTGGTCAGGAACACATCAAAGGCTACGAAACGTGTTAATTAATCTTTTATAATTAAAGAAGAGACATCAGCATAACTAAGCTCAAGGGGACAATAAGGAATCAAGGAGACACAAATCAGTCTGAAGGAGTAGTAAGAGAAGTGGAATTTCATTGGATAAGAACGATCCAATTAGTCTGAAACGTGTGTGGCCACCCAAAAGATTCTGCAGATCTCTTTGCATAGTCCATATAGGATATGCTGCTTCCATGTTCTTTCGTTTCAGGGTCAAGCTGCAGGTAGCACCAAAAAAATCCGTCACACATTTATCAACTGTGAGTGAACATTCGTTGTCAGAGGCCCTCTTCTTTTGGCTACCTCCAAAAAATTTCTAGAGTAGCTCGTTGGGGTCCAAGTGAACCGCATCCCCTATGCAACATCATAGCAACTCAGCAAGCAACATGTTTACGTATTGTATTAAGCAAGATACATGCATGCACCGTACTAGACTACTAGTACATACATCTGCACCATCAGCTAAACTTTCCCACTCCCACGATTAGCATATGAGTATGAAATCTTGGACTCAACAAAAATGGCTCTCCTGGTCTCTCTAGAGTAGCTCGTTGGGGTCCAAGTGAACCGCATCCCCTATGCAACATCACAGCAACTCAGCAAGCAACATGTTTACGTATTGTATTAAGCAAGATACATGCATGCACCGTACTAGACTACTAGTACATACATCTGCACCATCAGCTAAACTTTCCCACTCCCACGATTAGCATATGAGTATGAAATCTTGGACTCAACAAAAATGGCTCTCCTGGTCTCTCGCCCTGCTTGCTTATACTACTTTTGATCGGTGACATCGATCGGTCCAAAACTCCAAACCCTTCGCCCTGAGTAGGTACTGACGTCAAGAAACACTATTAAGGTTTGGAACAGCCGAGTCGAACAGGGCCCAGCTATGCATCATCATGCACTTTATTCAATAGCAGCGCACACGTAACTCACTGATGGAGTCAGGATAGATATAGCCATCGTCGTCTCCTCTTCTCTTTCTGTACTCTCTCCATGCCCCCAAAGAAAGTCGTTTTGGACATCGACATGGTCTCAAAAATAACTTTAACCGCTCCTTTTTGCTATAAAATATTTGTAAAACATGACCAATATATACTTTTATAAAACTACATTTCGAGATGAATCTACTGACATCACTTTTATATTTTCAAACTAAATCCAAAATAATTTATTTGTAGTCAAAGTTTAAAATGTTTGACTTAAACGACTTTCTTCCTAAACATGGAGGGAGTACTAGACTGCATTAATTCTTTATCATTTACTCTAGTCAGTTGTCATCATCAGTAGCTAGTAGCCAACCAAACGGCTTCTCCAGCACCGGCGGCGCGAGGTTAACTAGCTAGGTTTCCGAATTTTGACCGCACCAGGAGAAAAGGAGAGAAAGAGCTAGCGGGCTACTCTCTAGTCTAGTTGAAAAGCTAGTTTGCAACAGAAAAAAGCACTCTCCTAAAACAAATCAATCCTTAAAACCACCCTAAGTTAAATATCTTAAATTTGACCAACTTTATAGAAAGAGTAACAACATATATATTTATAACACCAAATAAGTATATAATAAAAGTATATTTGATGCTATATCAGTGCTACTAATTTTGTGTCATAAATATATATTGTCTTTTTCTGTAAATTTAGTGAAACTTAAAACAATTTGACTTAGACAACTCTAGAAGTTGATTTAATTTGTAACGAAGACAATACATACCATCATACCATCTCGGCCTTCGTCTGCGCGAATGGAAGCTTATAAATAGATCTATTGGGCAGCTAGTTTAAGTCTACAATAATGAATGGATGACATGTAAAGTCTCATTTATTTGAACTATCTATAACCATCAGACATGTCCTAATTAAACACATATGCACTTCATGGTCATGCAATCGTACAATAGGCTTGATTTTTTTCATGGTCATGCCTGAGCACATTTTTCATTAAGAGGAAGAGAGAGTTCATGACACACAATCCCACCAATACCAACATAATCCTTACCAAAACTGATCATAAAAGGATAACCAACACAATTCACAACTGAGTAATAACATAAAACCAATCCGTGACTACACGAAGGTCCACACCAAGAGAAGTAGGTAACATAGCGACACGACTAAAAGCTAAAAGCGACACTGCTAGGCGACAAAGATCACCATGCAGCCCACCATCTAAAGCAAGTACAAGGAAAACTCCTTCACAACCATAGGAGGCCATTCACATCCATGAGCCGCGACCAAGGGTGGGGTGTGAAGCTAGCAATCGGACATGCCTTCCAAGGCAGGGCATGGATTAGCAACATCAAGTACCTTCATTGTCACCTCAAGGTGGGGCAACAATGATATTAGGTCTTCATGACTAAGAAGCTCATCACTAGAGAGACTCCTCATCACCTCACATGCCAGATCAAGATGAGGCATAACTATATAGTGTTTTCCTACTGAACATTTGGTGAAGGGACCTCATTTGTAACCAATGGTGATGGAGTGTCACCAAGAGTGGCCGATGGGCGATGGAGCATGTAGATGGCAAATCAAAGGATCTTCCAATGTGATACTGGGAGCAATTGCATTATTGTACCCAATATTCGCCTCAAAACGGAGCAACAATGACAACAAATCATCATAAAGATCAAGTTCAGCGCAGCAAAGAGAAGTACAAAATCTCCAATGCAATATCTAACTGAACCACAGAAGATGGAAGCACCTCTGGCACTGAGGACCAGAGAGGGGGTGGGGGCGATGAGTTACCCATAGAAAAATGATAAATCTTTTAGTTCTTTCTTTCTTTCTTTTTGTGAACTTTTCCTAATTTTAATACACACTCCTCCATTCCAAATTATAAGTTGTTTTGACTTTTCTAGGTACATAGTTTTTACAATGTATCTAGACATATACAATGTATATATTTAGACGCGTAATAAAAACTATGTACCTAGAAAAGTCAAAACAATTTAGAATTAACTAGTAGAGTAGGGTACTTTGTTGCTCCTCATATTTCTCTCAATGAAAGAAAATGAAGAATTAGCAGTCTTGAGTGCTTGGCTAATTTGGAACATGCATGGTTGCAGCTGAAATCAGCCAACAGCAAGCACAAATCCTGTGGGCTGCTGCTCAGTGCTGTCTGTCTATCCAGGCATGGGGCCGGCCACGGGCTGTGCCGGGGTCAAGAACTGCATGCACGTGTACTACTGCTAGCTGATGATGTTGATCGATCATATCCACTCGCCTCCTGAGTCCTGATGCCACCCCTCTCCCGCGAGTGGTCACTGCTAGCTGCTTGCTACCAGAGTACTGGTAGTACCAGTAGCTGTATTTTTCATAGTGATGCGTATATGACGAGTTGCATTGGTGGCTAACGATCGAGAGATGCGATCGCCCTCGCTCTGCCTCTGATGCATCCATCATATACTCACAAGAGGGTCTGTTTGGATTGAGACCTGTCAGTCAAGCCAATATACAAGTAATCATACCTTCAGACATCTAAAATCGAACACATATATATATGGGTTATCTGGTCTAGACAGATTTTCCAAACAACGATATCCAAGCAGTGACCCGCGGTGCATGACTAGCGGTGTGTGTCTGTGACCCTGTGTGATGACCACGGCGCCGCTGTCGTCGTCGTCGTCGCCGGAAAAACGGCCGGGCCGCCGGGGAGACCGCATCCACGTCGTGGTCATGCATGCCCGGCCGTGTTCGCGCAGCCGGCCAGTAGTCGACCGATCAAGTGAAGCAAAATAAAGAGTATACGTACGTAGTACCAATAAGTAGAGATCGGATCAATGGCCGTGTCCTGTCCTGGTAGGAGGTTAGTACTCCGTAGTAGCTGATTAGCTGTGTTCCTGATCGAGTTAAGTAGAAGGTGCGTGTGGTTTCATATGCATGGCGACAGCAGCGCCTATATTCTAAGTTGCCAAATGGACGAATTGAAGGACGGCCGAATTAAGGTTAGATGTGCGTGCATGCATGCATGCACACGCATGCCAGCCATTGAATATTGCTGCTATAGAAGGTTCCATGTGTGTGAAGCTAAAAAGACATATACTCACATACAAAGTTGTTTGTGAAAACATAATGGTGGTCCTGGAAGCTAAAGAGACACAAAGTTGTTGCGTTCCTGGTGCTAGCTTCTCGATCGTTGCCTGCTCTTTTGTCAATTCAACGAGCATAAGGTTACGTACGTGTCTCGATCTGTACGTAGTCCCACCAATGCAAAACCGTGGGCTGCCTCTGTGCCTGCCCGGCCACGCCATCAGTGGATCTGTACGATGAATCCATAGTACGTACTACTAGATAGATGCCACTGGTGGTGCAGTACTGCCAGCACAACACATTGTCTTTTTTTTAGGGGAGCCAGCACAACACTGGTGGTAGACCTGCAGCTACGTACTACCGCACCAAACAAGCTGTTATTAGAGCATCTCCAGTTTGCCAAATTAACTTGACATCTATCTATTTTTGATAAAATAGGAAAAATTGTGCTCCAACAGTTTGGCATCCAACTTGGTAAATTTTAGCAACTTAGCAAATCTCCCCCCTCCACGCGCATATTTGCGCGCTGAGCGCGAGCGCGCATCCTGCTTCGCGTGCGGGGCTCTTCGTTTCTTAGCGGGGCTCTTCGTTCGCTTAGCGGGGCTCTTCGTTTCTTAGCGGGGCTCTTCGTTCGTTTAGCGGGCCTCTTCTTATTTTACCAAGTCCAAATAGCAAACTCTTTAGAGAGAGTCTATTTTTTCACTTGCCATATATTTTAGTAAGTTATCAAATCATGATATTTGCCTAATGAATTTTAGCAAACTCTATGCTCTTACTAGTACTCATCTCATCGTGGCTACATGGCCTCCAGCCCTCCAGCCAGCAAAAACGACGTGCAGGATGGTGGTGTGGTGGGCCTCGGCTGTGCCTCTTTATAGCAAAATAAAGCCCATAATTTTAGGCCCAGTGGACTCCCAGGGACTATTCCTCCTTCAAAATATGGCCGACATCTGGTGTGCGGGAAAAACAGGTTTTGGCAATTGGACTTTATCACCTTGTAGCTCTCGATCGAGACGATATAGATGCATATATAGAATGTTCAATTTGAAGTCTAGAAGAGAGAGTTATGATTTGAGGAGGAGATCCGGACTTATAGAAATCGACTAGGCCAATTTATAAAATAGGTTAAACCGGGTTAGAGCATCTCTAACAGACACTACTGCAGACTGCGGGTTTGCCGAGCGCCTGAGACGCTCGGCAAAGGCCGAATTGCGCTCGGCAAAGGCTTTGCCGAGCGCAACGCTCGGCAAAGGGCTCCCGGCAACGAAATGCTCGGCAAAGGCTCCTTTGCCGAGCGTCTTTTATCGGGCGCTCGGCAAAGCCTTTGCCGAGCGCCTAGACGGCACTCGGCAAAGAAAAGCAGCGGTCACGGCGTGACGTTTTCTTTGCCGAGCGCCTCCAGTAAGGCGCTCGGCAAAGAGCAAACTAATTTTTTTTAAAAAAAATTCTTTGCCTAGCGCCTCCAGCCTGGCGCTCGGCAAAGAGCAAACTAACTTTTTTAAAAAAAAATCTTTGCCTAGCGCTTCCAGCCTGGCGCTCGGCAAAGAGCAAACTAATTTTTTTAAAAAAAAAATCTTTGCCTAGCGCTTCCAGCCTGGCGCTAGGCAAAGGCACTGTCTGCCGTAGTGAGACTACCTAAACAGGTTACTTATCCTATATTTAGGTAGTAGAGGTCAAAAAATACACTCCAACAGGTTACCTATTCGCATACCTAAATTTGTTGGCTCAACAAATTTCCCCTCCCACTACCTACATCTTAGGTCAACAAATCTCTCTACCTATTTTCTTCCTCACCGTTTCCTCTCGACGCCCGACGGTTTTCTTCCCCGCTGTAAGGTCCAAATGGCTAGAGGAGGTGAATAGCCTATTTAAATTTTCTATAAGCTTTACTAAACAACAAGTTAGTAAATAAGATGGTGAAGCTAATTCTAGCACTAGCTCAACTACTTTTATGCAAGCCACATATACAATTCTAGTACAAGGCTATGATCTCTAGTTCACACCAACAACGCTAAGTCTTTAAACTAATTACTCCTAAGTGATAAGTTATTCTACTTAAGCTAAACAAGGCAAAGAACAATAAGTAAAGGAGTGAGCTTAAATAGATATACCAACATTGATGAGAAGAGATATGTCCAATGTACCGATCAATCAACGTGATCACATACATAAATGAAATCCTCGGCAGTAAGACGATACAATATTTTTTACCGAGGTTCACTTGCTTTCCGGCAAGCTACTCCTCGTTGTGACGATGCACCCACTTGATGGATCGCGAGCTAATCAACTATCAAGAGTTGAACCCTCAGCGGGTGCCGCACATCCACTCACAAGATAGGGATCCTCCAAGCCACGAGCTCCACTAGATTAGCCAATTCGCGAACTCTCGCGGGGAAGGCTCAAGAACCCCTCACAATCGCTTGGTGAGGCTCGAAACAATCTCCAATCACGAGCTCAATACCACTGCTGCTCCAAGCCGTCTAGGGTGTCGGGAAACACCCAAGAGTAACAAGAAATCCGCAGCAAACTCAAGAATCAAGTGCCACTAGATGCAACTCTCAATGCAATGCACTTCAATCTCACTCAATCTCTCTAGAGTATGCAACCAAACAAGGATATGAGTGGAGGGGAAGTTCTCTAGCTTAGAGTATGCCTTAAGTATTCAAAGAGTCAAGAGAAACAACTCAAACCCGGCCAAGCAATTATTTATAAGCATCCCCAAAGAATAGAGACGTTAAGCTCGAGATACCACTCTACGCGCGTTGACCGGACGCGCTGGTCTGATCGATCGGACGCGGCGATCGCACAGCGCCCGCGCTCGCGATGCACCAACCAGACGCGCTACAGAACTGACCGGACACGTTACACCCAGCGTCCGGTTAGAGTCCAGTAAGGGTCCACTCGCGACTGGACGCGTCCGGTCGAACATGACCGGACGCGCCACCGCGTCCGATCGACCATGCGATCTACAAACCCTCTGAGCGCCTGACCGGATGTGCTACACCGTTTGACCGGACGCGCTGCGCCCGGCGTCCGATCGGAGTCTAGAGAGCTCCACGCGCGATCGGACGCGTCCGGTCGCACGTGACCGGACGCGCCACGGCGTCCGATCGGCACTGAGACACACGCTGCCTACTGGGTGCATGACCGGACACTCCGGTTCCGCGAGGGACCGGACACGCCGGTCCGCGACCTTACGCGTGCGTCTCAGCTTGCGGTTTGAACTGATTGGACGCGCAGGTCCACCCTGGACCGCGTCCGGTCCAGCGTTCGGTTGGAGTTTTTCAGAGATAAACACTCCAGACTTTCGCCACATTTTCTCGCCTCTAGCGCAATGAAAAATAGGCATTTCATTTCCTCGTTGTGGCGATGCACTCACTTGATGGATCACGAGCTAATTGACTATCAAGAGTCAAACCCTCAGCGGGTGCCGCACATCCACTCACAAGATGGGGATCCTTCAAGCCACGAGCTCCACTACTATCAAGAGTAAAACCCTCAGCGGGTGCCGCACATCCACTCACAAGATGGGGATCCTCCAAGCCACGAGCTCCACTAGAGTAGCCAATTCATGAACTCCCGCGGGGAAGGCTCAAGAACCCCTCACAAACACTTGGTGAGGCTCGAAACAATCTCTAATCACGAGCTCAACACCACCGCTGCTCCAAGCCATCTAGGATGTCGAGAAACACCCAAGAGTAACAAGAAATCCACAGCCAACCCAATGGATCAAGTGCCACTGGATGCAAATCACTCAGCAATGCACTTGAATCTCACTCAATCTCACTAGAGTATGCAACCAAGTAAGGAGATGAGTGGAGATAAAATTCTCTAGCTCAAAGTATGTCTCAAGTGTTCAAAGAGTCAAGAGAGAGCTACCAAAACCCGGCCACCATCTATTTATAGCGAAGAGGTAAGCAATTAGCCGTTGCAAGACAACACAGTGAAAAACGTGATGACCGAACGCACCGGTCAGGGTGACCGGACGCGTTCGGTCACTACAGGACAAACAGCAGCAGTGCGCGTCAGAGAGAACCGTTGCCGAGACCGGACGCACTACACCGTTTGACCGGACGCGCTGCACCCGGCGTTCGACCAGAGTCCAGAGAGATCCTCGCGCGATCGGACGCGTCCGGTTGCACGTGACCGGACGCGCCACGGCATCCGATCGGCACTGAGACACGCGCTGCCCACAGGGTGCGTGACGGAATGCTCTAGATCCGCGAGGGACCGGATGCGCCGGTCCGCAACCTTCACGCGTGCGTCTCTGCCTGCGGTTTGAACTGACCGGACGCGCAGGTCCACCCTGGACCGTGTCCGGTCCAGCGTCTGGTTGGAGTTTTTCAGAGATAAACACTCTGAACTTTCACAACCTTTTCTCGCCTTCAGCGCAATGGAAAATAGACATTTCATTTCCTCGAAAACGCCTGACTCCCGCGCTTATAAGCTCGGCGGGAGGGAGAGAGGAGCCCAAACCCCTCTCTACCGCTCAAACTCTACCGCCTTCGCAAATGTGCTAACACCACCAAGTGTACACCATCATGTGCATGTGTGTTATCATTTTCACAATCATTTTTAAGGCGTTATGTTAGCCCTCTACTAGATCCTAATGCATATGCTCAAGATGATGACCTAGTTGGCTATCAATCCTAAACCCGGTCAATCACTTCTCCACTCATCTTAGACTGGCAAAAGCAAACCCTATGATTATACCTTTGCCTTGATCCCTTTGTTCCATGTCAATCTCCTCATACTTGATCACCATGATCATCATTTCATGTGCATCTCCACCATGATCATCATTTCATGTCCATGCACCACCATGCTCCTTGCTCCTTCATCACATGTGTTGCTATGCCTAACTTAATTCACTTGACACAATGACATTAGCAACTTGGTGTCATTAATTACCAAAACCAAACTTGGGCTTTCAACTATCAATTTTCACGGCCTTCAAGCACAAGCTTTCTGAGGTTGGGCACAACAGTGGGAGCTGGGTTTGCTTCTGCCCTTCTCAGCTTCTTCTTGATAGGTGTCTTCTTCTTAGTTGTGGCGGTGGTCTTCTTCTTCTTCTTGAGCTGTGAGGGACCAGCATCATCTTCTGTGGTTTTCTTTCTGCAAAAACAGAAATTCTTGTTAGTGTGGGTCATGGTAATGCATTTTATGATAAAAAAACCAAAATTCTAACCTTTTGTTCCTGCATGGACCTGTTTCACCATCTTTATCAACCTCTGGCTCTTTGCAGGTTTTTTCAAAGTGGCCAAATCCCTTACATCTTTTGCATCTCACATGTTTCTTAGTAGCATTTTTCTCCATGCATCCTCTAATCCTTTGCACATTTGGCCTCCCTAGGCCTCTATCCAATAATGGTGCATGCACAGTGAACCCAAGATCCAGTTCAGGCCACTGGGACCTATCAGGTATAGGTTCAATTCTTGCTTCATAAGCTTTCTTCAATTTAGCCACCGAGTAGTATTCATTTACATAATCTTCTATTTTTGTCCCCCTCTTGGATAAGATCCAGGCCAAAGCATGTCTGCAGGGCTTCCCAGTGACTTGCCACTCCCTGCAGGAACAATTGTGATTTTGCAGGTCCACTGTATGGCATTTTTGGTTGTTCCATTGGTCCAAAAGGGTAATTTCAGCAGTGTCATCATCACAGACAGCCACTTTGATGACTGTGAGGTGCCTGCTAATCACATTAAGTTCATTAATAACACTTGGGATAATTCTTTCAGTCCACTGCCTAGCCAGTTTCTTCCTCAAGTACCTCTTCTCCATTATCAACTCTCTAATTTTGTCTACCAGCTCATGCACCAATAGACCCTTGTACTTCTTCACTTGTGCATTGAAGCTCTCTGAAACATTATTAGTCAAGGCATCACACTTGCTGTTTTCAGAAAAAACCACTCCTGTACCATAACCTACTATGGTAGGTGTCAAGGTACTGCATTGTTGCAGGTGCAAACTCAAATATTTTATTTATGTGCCAATTGAACAGTCCAGATGTATAACTCCTAGCTGCTGGGTACAGGTGATCAGTGAAAACATCTCCTATGTAGTGCTTCATGAAATTCTGGTACAGGTGTCTCATGCATTCCCTATTTTCAGCATTTGGGAATACAGCTCCTACTGCCTTCTCTAAACCTTTACAAGTATCTATACAAATAACAAGGTTTGGAACATCACAAATGGCCTTGTGCAGCTGCTCCATGAACCATGTCCAATTGTCCTCATTCTCAATGTCAAAAATTGCATATGCAATATGATACAGCCAATTGTGCCCATCTATACCAGTTGCAGATGCCAACTGTCCTCTGTACTTGCCATATAAATAAGAAGCATCAATACCTATAAATGGTCTACATCCCTCTAGGAAGCCATCAACACATGGCTTAAGAGATACAAAAATCCTCCTAAACGTTTGCTTGTCCTCAACCAACTCTACCTCTACCTGTACATGGCTGCCAGGTGATGATTTCTCAATCTGAGCTGCCTAATTGAATAGAAGCTGAAAACTCTCCTCATACTTTCCATGGATATGCTCTAGTGCTTTCATGCCAGACCATGCTTTGGAGTATTTGAGTCTGATACCATAGTCACCCTCTAATTTGTCCTTACAATCTGATCCAGTCTTAGTAGGATTCCTCTTCAACCAATCCCCTAACCTATCTACACACCAGCCTTGAGTTGCCATTTTGCCTATTTTGAGTTTAGTAGTAGCACACTTATGGACTGCAGATAGTGTTTTGATCTACACACAAAGAAAGAAAATTGTTATATTATAAGAAGGTGGAATCACTGGTAAGTAAATGAAAGAGATGAGATAACTTCAATTCACCTCTATTGTCTTGCCATCAAAGATCCTTGAAGCATGTGTACGCCAAGGACACCCTTCAGCTTTACACCTGGCAATAAACCTAGTCTTGTCTATAATGATTTTACTAAATTCAAACCCTTTCACCACTGTATGATGTCTCACTGCCTTCCTAAATGCAACAATGTCATGAAATCTTTCTCCCTTCTCTATCTTGGGGTTTAGGGGATCATGGATAACATTCACCTCTAGTGGATCTGCATCATTTACCTCTGCCTCAAGAGGAACACCTCCTTCAATAGCAGCAACATCATCAAATTGATCAGCAACATGAACATAAGGTTCTGCATCAGCAGTAGGAGCATGGTTGTTACAAGGTTGTGCATTGTTAGCTGCCTGTGCAGATGGTACAGGCATGTACAGTCCCTCATCGTCAACACCGACATACTCTTCATCATTGTCAAACATGTCAGGTTCCCTGTCAAGCTCAGGCTCTAATGGACAGTCTGCATCTCCATCAGGATTATCAGAAGACTGGGTTGCATGGTTGTCATCAGGGCTGATGGTATTCCCATCCCCTGGTGGAATGTCTTTTCTAATGGGGTCCCCATGAATAGAAAACTCTGGTGGAATCACACATATTAGGCCTAGGTTTGCAAACTCATCAGGTTGTATAAGACAACTATCATACACACCTACAATAAGTTCACAGCGCATCTCATCCTTATACATTTCAAACAAAGTCATGCATCTGAAAATCAGTTTCTATTCTCACATCTTCACATATTCTTTTGTCAAAGAACCACACACTAGGAGACTGGCTATTGGACCACTGGAACTCATTGTGCAGGCTTGTCAACAGCACATCGAAGGAAAACGAACCTACTTCAACATCCCACTTAATCACGCGTCCCTTTGTGTATGCTTTTCTACCAGTGTTGTCTCTGGTACAGAATCCTTCCACTTTAATCTCTAGCGAGAACAACGAAACCCTAGCAACAAAGAAAAACAATCCCAAATCCAATGAATCCCTATCGATAGCGTCAACGAAATCTACCTAGGACGAGCTCATATGCTACAAATGGAAGAAGGGAAAGGAGGCACAAGATCCATACCCGCCCTCGTCGTCCGCCATCTCCGTCGGGCCGCGCTGCTGCATCTCACCCATTGCGGGCAATAGGGTGCATCGCAGCACACACTCGAGCTTGGAGCTTCTGGTCGTCGCCGTTTATAAGATGAGTCATCGAAGACAGGGTCGCCGCCGTCCTGCTTGTCGCCGTCGGGGATAGGGTTACGAACACGGAGGGTGAGTGAGAGGAGAAAGAGCGGGGGAAGGAAGAGAGCAGTCAGCGTCCATACGGAAATACTGAATCAGCTTGTACGCCTGTAGGTGGCCCTAAGACATCGCCGAGCGTATCCCATGGCGTTGGTTGGAGTATCGCGAAGTTGTAATGGTGTTGTTCGAATTAGTTAAATTGTAATGGTATTTCTCCGAGGACCCGAAATTGTAATGGTAGCCATCCAAATATCCCATGCTTTAAACCCTCTGCTAGAAACCCGTCTCTTGCGTGAGCGCGGCCGCCATGCTCCCGCAGCGCCGCGCTCCATGCTCCCGCAGAGACAGAGGTCGCCGGAGCCGGACCATCGTCTCCCAATCCCAACCCAGCCCGCACACCCCTACCAAACTCCGCTTCAGACTGGACCGCGACCTCCTCAAGCTCCACCGCGCGGCGCCGGCCACCGCCTCCCGTCCCTGGAGCCGTTGCTTTACGCGGGCCTCCTCCAGCGCGCGTCGCGGGGCCGGTCGCTGCCGCTGGCCAGACTCACCCACTCCCACATGATCCGCACGGGGTACAGGCCGGGCCTGTTCCTGAGCAACAACCTGCTTGCCGCCTACGTCCGCTGCGCCGACACGCGGAGCGCCCGAATCCTGTTCGACGGGATGCCGCGCCGGGACGTCGTCACCTGGAACACGCTCATCGCCGGGTACTCCACCCAGGGCTCCGCGCGCTTGGCGCTTGGCGCGTTCCGGGACGCGCGGCGGGATGGCGCCGTCGCCGTGGATAGGTTCACCTACGCCGCGGTGCTAGCCGCGTGCGGTTGCGCCGGGGACTGGAGGAGCGGACGTGCCGCGCATGGGCTGGCTGTGGTCAGCGGGCTCGCGAGGACCGCGTTCGTGGCCAACTCGGTGATTGACATGTACGCCAAGTGCGGGATGATCGACGAGGTGAGGCTGGCGTTTGATCGAGCCGAGGAGCGGGATGAGGTTTCGTGGAACCTGCTCTTGTCGGCGTATGTGCGGATGGGGTGGCCAGAGGTCGCGGTGAATGTGCTTGTCTGGATGCACCGGTCAGGGGTGAAGCTCGATGCTTTCGCCCTGGGCAGGATCCTGAAGGCTTGTTCTGAGCTTGAGGATTCGGAGGATGCACGGAGGATGCTTCACGGTTGTGTGATTAAGGTTGGTTTGGACTTGGATGTGTTTGTTGGTAGCACCATGGTGGACATGTATGCAAAGAACGGTGGATTGGAGGAGGCCATCAAGGTGTTTGCTTGCATTCCAAGCCAGAATGTGGTAATTTACAATACCATGATAGCAGGGTTTGCTCGGTTAGGTAACGATCCCTGTCCTGAGATTAGAGTGGAAGCAGTCAGGATTTATTCAAACATGCTCCGGAGGAGGATAAGACCGTCCAAATTTACATTCAAGAGCGTGCTTGAAGTGTGCAATTTGACCAATGTGGTACGATGTTGGAGGCAGATACATGCCCATGTTATACTCTTTGGGTTTGAAGACGACGATTTCATTGGAAATGCACTGATTAATTTGTATTCAAAAGCACGTCTAGTTGATGATAGTCTGAGATGCTTCTATAGGACTCCCATGCAAGAGATTCTCACATGGACTTCTATGATTACAGCATTTGTGCACAATGAACATTCAGATAAGGCACTAAACTTATTCAGAGAGCTTCGTTATACAGGAGTGGAGCCTGATCAATTCACCATGTCAAGTGTGATGAATGCCTGTGCTGATCTGAGTATGCCAACAGCATGTGAACAGATACACTGTTATGCAGTCAAATCTGGATTTGATCGGTTTACTCTTTGCGGCAATTCACAGATCGAGATGTATAGGTGTGCAGGTGATCTTAAGGCTGCAAAGAAGACATTTGAGAGAATACCATCCCTGGATACTTTCTCATGGTCTCAAATGATCTTGAGCTATGCAGTGCATGGCCATGAAAGAGAGGCTCTACAACTATTTAAGAAAATGAGGGATTGTAGTGTCATGATAAATGAGTTTGCATTTCTTGCTGTTCTTGTTGCTTGCAGCCATCAGGGACTGATAGATGAAGGTTTCAGGTATGCATTTTTGTTTTCTCCAAGAGCAACATAGCACCTTGTTTCTTTGTTTTTCTTAGATAAGTAGTTGCCTTCCTCCTGCCTACCTGCAACATACTTTTGGTAATTTACAAGGGATTTATATAGTCATCAACGTACACAAAAATTAAATGCAACAACAAGGTGGGGATGAGAGTTTGAGAATTGTTTATAGAAAATTAGTAATGCCAACAGTAGATGATGGAAGAAATCTTCCTAAAAAATAAACTGCCATCTTTCCATATTTTACACCATAAATTCTTCTCCTGCACTAATAAAAAAATGGCATGCAGCATTAGCTGATATGCATAACCCAAAGACAAACCTGAGGGTCATCCATTGGTAGCATCGAGGCATGCATTTAAATTACCAGTAGCAAAAACTTGTAGGATTGTCAGACTTGAAGTAACACCGCCAGTGCCGGTCCCAAGCCCGGATGTAAAAGGTGGAGGGTTTAAGTTTGACATACTTTTTCTGTTACTTGTTGCCACTTAGCATATAATGCTGCTAATCATACTGTAGCCTTGAAGAATTTTAGATGTCTACTGCTTGGCATGTAGTCCTACTTGCAGAATTTACTATACAACTACACAGAAATGAATAAAATGGGTGCATCTTCCATTTCCTTTTTACTTATTTCCCACTTCTGAACATCGTTTATAACCAATCACATGTGTTTTCTTTCGTAATGCAGGCATTATGAGAGCATGGTGTCAGATTACAGCTTTGTCCCGGATGTGAAGCATATAGCTTGCATGGTTGACCTCCTAGGCCATGTTGGGAAGGTGGCTGATGCTGAAGATTTCATAAATAGTTCTGGATTAGAAAATGATGCAGTACTTTGGCATACACTATTGTGCGCCTGCAGAATCCATGGGGACAAGGATAGAGGTATAAAAACAGGAGAAAAACTAATGATGCTTGAGCCTTTTGCTGCTAGTTCCTATGTCATGCTGTACAACTTGTACATGGATGCTGGGAAAATCTCACTTGCTATGAGGACAAGAGGCCAGATGAGAGAGCGAGGAATGACTAAGGAGTCTGGGGTTAGTTGGGCAGAATTTGGAGGATCCTGCCATCATTTTGTCGATGGAGATAACTCTTGCTCACAGAAAGATGCAACTTTCACAAGACTGGAAGAGTTGTTGGTCAGGGTGAAACAGAAGACTGAACGAGGTAGCATGAATGTTTGGGAGTTAGGATTCCAAAGCAGAAAGGTCAGTGAGAACTCAATCGACAAACATGGTGAATTGTTGGCAGTGGCTCTTGGGCTGTCTACTTTGCCAAACACTGCTCCTGTAAGAGTTATGAAGAACCAGAAGATGTCCTGGGAAGGCCACGAGACGCTGAAGTTGCTATCTGAAAGTGAAAACAGGGAAATAATTATCAGAGATCCAGCTCGCTTTCATCATTTTAGTCAAGGTTCATGCTCTTGCCGAGGCTATTGGTAGTCAGAAGCCATATATGTCTTCTCTGGAGTAAGATTCTGAGAAGTGTCACTGGAACAGCTTGACCATTCTTACAGGTGAAGTTTGCAAGTAACGGCTGACATTTAGTGGAACCATACATACATGCAAGTAAATCAAAACTGTCTATATTTTATTTTTGAACAAGTTTAAGGGTTCTTAGCTTTTCAGAATTTCAATGCTGGTATACATTGCACCTGTTATAGTCTGTACTCTCTACTCAAAATTCTCACTCAGGCTTACGATGATTCAGGTTTTCAGTTTGTACTAATTATCCGAATGTCAAAGGCTAGACTGTTTCATTGCCTACTCATCTACAAAATTTATACAGAGCACTCTTCAGTGCTTTCTTGTGCGTGCAAGTACATGCTATACATAACACTATACAGGAGAGGAACAACTAATAGAACTATATTATCGAAAGGAGAAAAAATCTGTGCTGAAGATGGAGAAAAGTCTTATAGTTTCTCGATCTTTATTCTTGTCTATTCACACCAGCTGTCCATTGTGATGTGATATTAACATGCTTTGGCTGGAACACTTTAATTATGTGCTAATGATGTAGACAAATCATTTTTTTCTGTTGGTACTAGCAGATATACCTCATTGAGAAACTATTTGTCCATAAGAAAGCAGTACGATGATCATTGTAACATGTTTGCAATTTGGTATTAACCACGCTTTGTCTCTGTTGGAGATGTACTGTTGATTTAAATACTGCATCTTTGTAATACCTGCTGAACTATATCTTAAGAAACGAACTCTTGCAGCTATGTCTATATTATTGCCTACTCAAACACCCTAGTTTTCATGAAGTTGTAAATTGTAATAATGTATATCTGAGTTTCATCTAACTGGATACAAACCTTAAGCAAATACATAATTGTTGGTTGTCTCTTAAGGATATGAGATTAAGAAATTGAATAAAGTGTGATCCTAAGATTGTATATATGGAAACTGTGCTCTCAAACATATGTTTACTCCTAAGATGCAGCTAGCCATTCCCCCAATTCTTAATTTGACATTATATTTAATTCTGTTTTTTTATTCAGAAACTGGGTAGCATTTTTTTTATGAAATGTATATAAGTAACAATTCCCATAGTACCCAAACACAGAGATTACTGCTGACTTAAATTTATTTTTCTTCTGTTTTATGGGGCTTGAGACGTTTAGTTTAATATATGTTTGTATATTTCCTTATCGATTTTCAATACGTCATTGATACTCAATCCACAGTACTTTGATGATATGAGATTATATTGGCTAACCTGTGAACTCCAACATATTTAATGATATTATAAAACCATAAAAATTCTATTTTACAAGAGTAAATAATTTATGCTTCAAAGCCTCAGGTAAGTGATTAATTTTTCTCAATCAGAACATAATGTGTCTCCGGACTCCGGTTCTGTTCCTGTTGTCAACTTTGATCATAGCTTAGTAGAGATGAACCGGATATTTACTGTAATATGTATCATATGTTCTAGCTTTCTAGGCATAGAGAGAAGACCAATCAAGACCGATAAGGGTATGTTCTATCACATACTATACACTTATGTTAAATTAGCTGCACTAACTTTTGATAAGTTTAATTGTTGTGTGTTGAGTATATAGAATGTTGACAGTGCGTATTTGCTTCACTGTTTTAAAGGGCTTCACAATCTCAACTCAAACAGGATATACAACATATGGAGATTGAGCAGCCAGGGTAAAAATATGTATACATTTTCTTCCTTTGTTCATAAGTCATCATATAGTATACAGTAACTGATTACTAGTACTAATAAGTGATATCTCAATCTGTAATTCAGGGTATTGGATGAAAAATACATCAGCATCTTGTCTTTTCTGTATCTACCTTCCCCCCCCCCCCCCCAACACTTGGCTTGGGTGTTTGAGCAAGTAATTTGTTAGTAAAATCTGATAATTTAGAAGGGTTATCATTTTTTCTCCTGCTGAGCCGATGCTTTGTCCAAACATTCTTTGAAATTTACTAGAACATTGTAGTTGAGAAGAAATTTTACTATTATTTTTACAGGAGCACCATAGGGGTACAATCGAAAACTTAATATGGGACTCCAATATAACTAGGAGCGCTTTTGAGTGCAGATAAACCTAAGACTGGCTTTGATCTACCACTACTGTCAAAAAGTAGACAAAAACCTACACGCTCAGCCTTTTATAACCAATAAGCAGATGGAAGATATGAAGTCTGTTTTTCATGTATGCTATTCTCTCTATATATGCTGTAGATTATACTGGATCTAAGACACTGCCAATCATAAACTCCAACGCATTCACCTGCGTGAGCGTTGCCTGATGGATGATGCCTTGCCTGACGGCACATCCTGCAGAAGCATTGGATTGAGAATTTACGATCATAGGCTCTTCTTTTCATAAATTCTTGCAGTACTAGCTGATCTTTTATCATCCCTAACACTCACTACCGCCACTAGAGAACTGCAGTTTCTATGGGTCGTTACACAGGATGCACTAATGACTTCACGGCTCGTATGTGAACAGTTCCTGTTGCCACCAGCTTTGCCGGATCAACATAAGCAGCAACGGCTCATTCTTTGGTTCTTGTCCTAAGTCCCAAATCATGCTGTGCACACACCAATGATTAAAAAAAAAGCAGAAATGCTGAGCGCACATTTGCTAGGTCCAGATATCATGGAACAACGAATTCTTAACTGGGATGTGCCATTGAGATGCTTAGTAATTTATTCTGAATTCGAAGAGATCATTAAATTCTTGAAAAAGGTGAAAGAGGACAAACCACCGTTCGTCCACAAAATTCATAAACGCGAACCCAGCACTGGGAGACATACGGCAGGAAGTGCCTGCACCTGTGGCCAGATCAAACACCAGCAAGCTTGTTCAATCTTCAATCTCAAGAACGAGCAAGCCGCTTGTTTGGAGATCTGACTCAAAATAGGTGCAGCAAAGCCACGCCCAGTTTTTTTTTCCTAGTGAGTCGGTTCAGGGTTCATAATTTCTGGGATGCATTAAGCGAAGCCTTCCCAATATCCATATTAGCAAACATGTCACAAATACAGAGTCAGAACAGGTGATGTTTTTTATCCACTTCTGTGAAACTACACATGAAAAAAAATATCTACCACACGCACGCACACACAAGGACAAAATAAAAATAGGTGAGGACATCAGTGAGATCAATCAACCATGGGGAGCAATTCCTCTCCAATCAAGTCAAACTCCTGCACTACGTATCCTTCTACCACCGCCATGCGTCAAGTCATGTCATTGTCGCTGTACCCATCTCTGTCATGACACTTACTTCATGGAGTAAGAACCTACCAGGCCGAACGATCTCCGATCAGCTCGTGGAACTAGTGTGAAATTCATCCCAAACATTTCCTTGAGGGCCTGCCCAGGCTCTAGGTCAATCAGCCTCGCGACAAGAGACGTGCTCTCCCTGACATGCTCCATGTCAGTCTGTGTCCATATGAGGCGGGAGAGCTGTAACCTTCGCTGTTTGGTGCTCAGATCAATTCCCCATTTGCCGTAAATGCTCTCTTTCTCCCCGTTGGAGAGCTTCTTCAGCATCTGCTTGTAGAGCATGTCCCTTTCTCGGCGAAGATTCTTCAAGCTGTCAATAGAATAAGTTCAAGTATCCGCCACATATTATAGGGTTTAAATGCTATGCAAAAAAGCTAAAGGTTGATTTGATAGTTGCAATATACAAGAAAGTATGTACCTTGATGCAATGGCAGGATTAAGTTCCCCTTCTGCTGCAGGTTGTGCACTGAATGAACTCTTAATGAAAGACAGTCTCCTGTGCTCCACTTCCATGTATATGTTATCTGCTGGATCTCCCTTGAAGAGGAGGAAAAAGTAAGTTCTGTGCACAATGGACACGTTGCATTCGTGCCACAACTCGATAATTTGTTGCTGTTTTTTCTCAAAATCAACTGTCGGATGAGACGGAGATTCAAAGGGGCTCAGTGCTGAATCCACACCAACGTCTCTAACAGTTTTTGTGGATGTCTTCTCATCTCTATCGGCCTGCTGCTTGAATTAAATAAATGAAGTTATGAAAAATCAGCTTTGTAAGACAAACCAATCAATATGTTAGCCAAAAGAAAAAAAAAGAAAAAAAAAGAACATCTACAAATTACAATCTTTGAGCTGGCCAGTCAATTCTATTTCTCATGTTTCCATTGTAGGCATGTATAGTAAGAAACACAGCAGAGTAAAGAGCAGGATGCTGATGCCTAGTTTCTAGTACATTTTAAGCAAACTGTGAGTGATCCTGGAGGTATCATGAATGGAAGGAAAATATATGAAGAATCCACTCTTACCATGATTATGTGTGCCTGTAACTCTTCAAGTAGATCTTCATGGCAATCTTCAGTATTCTCTTTCGCCTCTGTGACACAACTAATGTCATTGACAGGAGTTTCTTGTTCTTCATCGCTGGTGCTCATTTCCTTAGCTACTTCATCACTAGTGCTCATGTCATTGAAAACTTCATCAGATGCTACTTCACAGGACACCGTGGAGCAGTCCAGTAAACAGTCCTCATTTTGGTAATCATTTTTTTCAGGAATCAACGGGGAGGTTTTGAAGTCCTCATTTTGGCAATCACCATTGTCGTCATACAGGCTTCTCCTGACCTTATCAAGCCTTCTGGGAGCATACCTAAACATTTCATTAGGTGGTGTCCTGCTTGTATTCTCAAAATCATCAAACCAACTATTAGGAATCACCATGAAGGTAGCCCTGCAGCTTTTACTTCTAGCCAGTGCACGATCCTTAGAGCTCATTATGCACCTCTTGAGGCTCAAACATTCATGAGGGGTTTTTGCAATGTCAAAAGAATGGTTAGCATCACATGTAAATAATCTGACAACATTTTCTGTAATTCTATCAGATTCACATTGATACGTTTTGACCGAATCTTCCTCTATCTTTCTTATATTCTCAGCTTGTTGCTCGTCTTTGCTGGAATATGATCTGACATGATCTTCTATTTTCTTCGTTACGCTTTTGAGCCCTTGCTGTTCATCAGGTTGTGGGACTGCATCTTTGGAGATCACCTCTACATCAGGCGTTTGGCTCTTGGTGTCTTCAGGGAGTAATTGATTGAATTCCTGGCTTCTGCTTCTTACATGCTCATGTATCTCTATGCACTGGACTTCCCTGCAGTGCTCTTCAGAAACTTCAGAGGTAGTTCTTGAAGGTGATTCCTTAATATGGTATGGTTCTATGCCATCAGAGCCATGGTTGCTGGGAGGGTGCCAAGGTGAAATCACCTTTTGATCCCATGTTTGCCGAGGAAGCTCCCTTGTTTCACTGAGGAATGCTGAGTCATTATGATCGCTACTGTAGACATTCGATCCATTAAACGATGCATAATCTTGATAATGATGAGCAACCCCATAAGCATCCGCAACTGAAAGCGCCTCTTCCGATACATTTCGTGCAAGGGAATCTGATGACCGACTATGCTCATCCTATCAGGAGTAGGTCAATTTGTTAGATGTTGCAATACGGTGATTCTAAAGGGAAGTATAAGTATAAGAGAAGAAATACCCATCGCTTTGCAGTGTGCTCATTGCCATGGTCATCACCATCACCTTTTAGCAAACAGTTAAGTTGAGACTGAACTGTATCCCTTTCCTCCATCAATTCCTTAAGCTGCTTTTCAAGCTGAAAAAGGATAGACGAGTGCATAGTGCATAAAGATGGGTGGTGCAACTAACAGTATTCCGAGGACTACAGAATCATAGAAACGAGGGAATGTACCTTCTTAATCTGTGCATCCTTCTCTCTCAAAGCCTCAGTGTGAGTAGTGCAAACAGTTGAGCCAGGGAATTTCAGTTCATTTTCTAATCTTGCAAGTTCTCTCTGAAGATGCTTCACAAGTGCTTTGTCAGACATCACTACGTTAACCTGTGCATTTGTAACAACCTCCTTTGCACAGGTCGCAAACAGAAGGGTGTTCCTGGATTGCTCCATATGAGTGTGAGCAGGGCTCATTGTGCAGATAATGGCTGTTCTAGCATTGCCACCAAGAGAGGACTGTAATATACGGGTCAGCTTCGAATCTCTGTAAGGGATATGGCCATTTCTTCCTTTGCTGCAGCATGACAAATGAAAAGGGTCAAGTAATAAGCAACATTTTATCTAAAATGCAAGTGGAAAAGATATATGCAAATGCAAACTGCCAAAAGAATTAGAGCAGAAATTCTTTATTTAAAAAAAAGGAGTATATGCAACTCACTGTAGTTACAAATTCTTTCTTGAGGAAAACAAACCTGAGTAGACGGACGACCTTTCCCAGTGTAAGCAGACTTCTGTTAATATGGCTGCCTTCTTTTAGCCTCATACCAGCCGAAGCTGTCTGTGATGCACGCTCACTTCCGGCTAGATCAACAAAGTTCTGTCCACAGGAAGAATATAAGGCACAGAACTTTCCACACGAAAGAATTATAAATGTAGGACTATATTTTCATACCACACAAGCCACAAGGGTGCTCGAGTTTCCTCTTCCTAAAAACTGCCTAGCAGAACTTTCAATTGTCTGAAATTAACAGATAGCTTAAAAAAAAACATTTATTTAAAGAATAATGTGGAGCATACAGTAAACAGTATTAAAGGGACACTAACCAATCTAAGTATTTGATGGGATCTGGAACTTGTTTCATTCAAAGCAGTTTCTCCAATATGCCTTTGAGCTGGAGCACAAAAACAATTGTGTCAGATAATGTGGGGAAAACATGCCAACTCTTTCGTTTGCAGCAAGTTCAGTTCCGCACCTTCACAGACAGCAAGAAGATCCCTAAGATGACCATAATCCCTCAAAGTTTCCTCAGTGAGTCTTTCTACAGTAGTCCCTTTCTATTTGACATAACAGCATGAACAGTATTGTAAATAGGAGGATGAAAAACTAGAACAAATTATGGTGAGTTGAAGTAAAGAAGAATAGAGTACCTCTGGATCATCAAGAAGTCTAAGAGGTGTTGGGTCATGGCTTAGAAGGTCCCTCACAGCTTCATTGTATATCTCTATGGCCGAAAATTTCAAAATGAACTCTCTTTCAGGATGCTGCAGCATGGAGAAGGGGTTCAAATACAAAGAAAGACTAGTAAAGACACAATAGTGTCCCAGAAAAGATAAAAATGAAAAACATGCAGATACCTTATCTATGTAGTCATAGATGTCAAGCATACTATACTCCGTTATTCCCGTCATTGTGTAAGTCTTTCCACTGCTTGTTTGCCCATAGGCAAATATGCTTGCTGCCAAGAAGAAGAAATGCATGCCAAAACATGTGTTAGCTCACATCGGTTCATAACCAAAAATGGAAGTGACAGAATGAAGCTGTTTCTCTTGTGCATACAGTTAATTCCACTGACAACTGAAAGAGCAACTTCTTTCGCTCCTTCCTCATAGACTTGCCGTGTAGAGCAACTGGGGCCAAACACCCTATCTGATGGGGACAAGAAACAAGCACAATGTGAGCAAACAACTGCTGGTAAAATGCCTAAGAACACCAACTCCTTTTTTTTTGTTCCAGAAAAAAACACCAACAATTTAGTGAACACCACTGCAACTGGTAAGGTATCCTGAATTTTGCAACAAAAAATAAATCGAGCTCTGCTGGTGCTACTCACCGTAGGTGTAGGCGGTGGGGAACATGGCGCGCTCGGGGACGGTGCTCCGGAACATGATGGTGGTGGGGCTGATGCACTCCCAGTCGGAGCTGTCCCCGGCTTCCCTGCCGTTGAGCGGCCTGAGGCGGACGGACACCATTATCCTCTCCTCCTTGGCCTCCGCTGCCATCTCCTCGCCCGCGGCCCCCATGGCTGGCGCTCCTCTCCTCCCCCTGCACACTCCCGAACCAAGAGCAGTGTCGTCAAAGCCTCCCCCTTTCGTTTATACCAGTCTCACCGGCAACCCTCCCCTCCTCCGGGACCAAGCAGCAATGGCATTGCCCGCCCCGAAAGCGACGCTCCCCCGCGGCCGGGGGAAAACGGCAAGTTTCGGACGCGTGCGGTAGGTGCCCCCGCGGCCGAAAGCGGCGAGCCAGCGGGCGCTGGATGGGAGTGGGACGGCGATCCGGCGAGAGACCACACGGGCCGCGCAACATCAAGGACAAATTGCGCGATAGGCTCCTTCCTGCTCGCACCGCACATGCACCGGCATTACCACTACTTTTTGACCACCGGGCCGGCCGGCTAGCTAATTTCCGCGAGAGCATTATATCGGGTCGCCGCCGCCGCCCCCGGACCGCGCTGGAGCCGTGCGGTGCTGCCGCGACGGACCATGGTCCCCGCCACTCCTCTGGCCGCTTCCTAAAAAATTAATCGTTTTATCTATGCGCCTCACATGGGGGGAGGCCGGACCGCCGGAGGGAGGAAGACCAGATGAACCCAGCCAAAGCCATGATTTTTCTTTTCAATGCTCACCAACCACTACTACTAGCATCCGCGCGAGGCTTATCAGCAGAGAAGGAAACCAAGAAGCAGCATTCATTAATTACCTGCGCCGGCGAGAGGTAGGCGCGCTCGTGGGAGCTAGCTAAGCGGCCAATGCGGGAGACGCGCGCGGGGATAGATGGGGGAGGAATGCGGCCGGCTAGTGAACGGCGAGCTTGTCGTCTCCTCGGTGGCTCGTCTCTCCCTCTCTTCTCTGTGAGTGCTGAGGAAGAAGAGGAGAGGGGAGGGGAAGGGGGAATTGGTAATGGCGTGGCGGCCCTCCTCTGCTGCCTCTGAGCTCTGGTGGGAGGCGGAGACGGCGGTTTGGTGATTGAAATTCCAAAAAAGAAAAATGAGAGGCGTTCTGCTGCGGGTACGAGGGCCTTTCTACCCGTAGCAGATAGGACGCGCTATCGGCCAATCGCGGTCAAGAGCGCGACCGTGGGCCCGACGAAAGTTCAGGTAGGACCACAGTGTCTGTCTGTCATGTGCTGGTCAGTGGTGTCCGTCCCTCGCCGTTGAACGGACGGACGGCGGTCTTGTGCCAGATCAGCTCACTGGTCGTTTTTCACGTATCTGTTTTTCGCTCAAATGGCAACACTTTGAGTGGGATTAGGGGGTCTTTTGGTTGAAGGAGTTAAAGTTTAACAAACATTGTAGCACTTTCGTCTTATTTGATAAAAAGTTTTTAATTTTGGACTAATTATGCTTAATAGATTCGTCTCGTAAATTACTCTTAATCTGTGCCGACATGCATGCAATTAGTCTACATTTAGTACTCCATGCATTTGAGGGAACATTATATGATGGGAGTTAAACTTTAACACATTCCCTCTGTTCGGCTGAGCTTATCAGCACGGCTTATCAGCCGTGAAACAATGTTTTTCTCTCACAGCAAATCAGCCACAGCCGGCTTATAAGCCAAAAAAACAGCCTGCCGAACAGGACCATTGAAACCAAACAGGCCCTTAGTTGGGTGAAAAGTTTTAGAAAAAATATCACATCGAATATTCCGTGCAATGTTGGAAGGGGTTTCGGATACTAATAAAAAAATCAATTAAACCGCGAGATAAATTTATTAAGCCTAATTAATCCGTCATCAGCACATTTGTTACTGTAGCACTTTAGTGTCAAATCATGGACTAATTAGACTCAAAACGTTCATCTCGCGATTTCCAACCAAACTGTATAATTAGTTTTTTTTGTCTATATTTAATGTTCCATGCATGTGCCGCAAGACTAGTTAGTGTAGTTTTTCATAAAAAAAAAATTTGGATTTCCTATAGATAGTAAACTAAATTAGACAGTTGCTTCTTCCACCAAGCCACCAAAGCATGAGTGTTGCACGTTGAGCTTTCATCATAGTGAGTACTCCATGTTAACCAACCAGGCCTCAGGGGTCAGGGCTTTTTTTTTCCAGGTAACAAGCTTCAAGCAAACAATTACTCTTCCAACTCCTTGACTAGGCAAAATCAAAACCATTCACAGGCAACATGCAGGCACATCTCCCCCACCCCCACCCCCCCACCAAGCAAATGGTCTAGTGTAATGACATCATTCTGAGTGAACTCAATAATTCACGAGGTATGTATCATAATTTATCTGAAAAAAGAGGTATATATCATAAGAGAAATTTTACAATGGTTGGAAAAAATAAGGAGTCTCCATGGATCCATCTAATTTTTCCCATGTAATGATCCATCAGGAGTTCACGGCCAAGATCCTTGACTCATAAGTTGATTCCAAACTGATGTCAAAGAGAGGGGCGGTTGGGCTCAAAGATCTCAACACGTAGAATACATGTCTTATGTTGAAGATGATTCACAAGCTTCACTCATCCATAGAATCATCATGGGCAAGATGGGTTCAGCAAAATGCCAGCATTGCATCGCTGACCGGGAACCTGCATGGGCACCATTGGGAGACGCTAAGGTCACTGCTGCCCATTTACCGGGCAATCACAATAGTGGCACTAGCAAATGGGAAAACAACGTCGTTCTGGCATGATGTCTGGGATGGGCATGACTCCCTCGCTGAAAGGTTTCCAGAGCTTTTTAGTCACTGTAATGATCAAGAACTAACAGTGTAGCAAGTGTATGAGGGGGGTCTTTAGAGATTTCTCACCGTGCGCCAATCAACAATGGCTGTGGCACAGCTGGGCTAGATTCACGACATCATGGAGCAGCACACACTAGTGTATGGTAAGGACCGCAGACAAAGCATGATGCTCAAGAAAAATGGAGAACTTGATAGCTCACTGTTATACAGAGCGATGAAAACTGCTTATTCCGAACCAGATGAATGGACTAAATTTGTGTGGCATAACAAGGCTCCACCAAGGGTAAAATTCTTCGCATTGTTACTATCACAGGAAAGGGTACAGAGCAAGACTCTATTGAGGAGAAAAGGAGTTGTCAACAACATTGAGTGCAAGGTATGTCAGGCAGCAGAAGAAACGACGGCGCTCATCATCTTTGGGTGCTCCTATGCGAGGAAGTTTTGGGGGGCAGTTGGAATCCAGACGGATGCGGCATGGCCCATTCAAGCGCTCAAGGATATCCAGCCTCCAAGTCACATTCCGGCAAAACACTTCACCACGTTTTTGCTGCTGAGCTGCTAGCACATATGGAAGATAAGGAACAATGCGGTTTTTAGGAGTGAAAGAATAGCGCTCAATGCCTCATTAGCTGCATGCAAGACGGAAGCCTTTCTATGAGGTGCAAGATTGCCAAGAGATGACAGGGCAATAGCTGCTACTTGGTGTTCAGTTATTGGTAGTGCAATGTAAATCTAATGTAAAACATTCAGAATGTGATCCGTAAACTTTCAGGCTATTTCAGAGCCAATATTAATTAATCAATCAATCAGGTGGGGGATTCTCTCTCCCCCCAGACTTATAAAAAAATTGATTCCAAACTTGATGCCTAGACTCCTGTGTCAATTTGTTTTCAATCCTGTGGTACTCAGTTCATTCTAACTTGGGGCTATCTCTGAAATTGGGCTCACGCTAGGCGGTCACACTTAGGGATGATGACTCTGATGTGGAAATTGAAATGGGTTGGTCGTAGGTTCATGACAAATATACTGAGTGCTTGTTGGGTGCACTCGTATTCATACTTGTTGAGGTGGATTGGGTGTAAGTTAATTTAATTTCCACCCCAATCTACCCAATACATGTCAATTGAGGTGTAAGTTAGTTTAATTTTCATCTCAATTCACTCAATACATGTCAATTGAGGTGGATATGAGTACAATCAAATAAGCCCTGGTCCGCATGTTTTTGTCCAGAGGTGGGATTTTTTTTTTTGAAAAAGAGATGGGAAGTAATGCATTCTCCATTAAAAACTTGCTTACCAGTACAACACATTGGACATTAGTGAATAATCTATGTGATGATTGCATCTTAGATTAAGCTTGCTATCTTTATCAAAGAATAGGCATGGGTTGGAGGAAGCTTCCTGGCGTGGAACATGAACTATTATTTTTTTTTCCGAAAGGACGGCAAAAGCTTTGCTGCGGATTTTATTAGACGAAGAAAAAGAAGAAAAAAAACGAACAATTACAACTCTCTATTTACATCGGCGTGACGAGCTAAAACATTTAGAGAAAACGACTGGCAACTAACAAAACTACCAAAGGTCGGGAAAAGATAAACCCAAGCTCGTGCACCACCAAAAACAAGAAAACCGCAACTACATGAAAACGAAACGTAGAAAGATCTACTGCAAAATTGTCGTATTATGCCTTAGAGCTGCCGCCAAAGAAAATTGATTGATATCATCTTTGCATAGCATCGCGACTTGTCTTGGGCTTGAACTTCTTTGTTGGAAAGTTCGCCTATTTCTTTCTTTCCAGATATTCCACCAAAAGTAGATTATGATCCCATCAAAGCATCTTCTCTGACTTTTGTCAACTTTTCTTCTGCATCTTCTCCAGTAATTATGGATCGAGCCACTTGTGTTTATAGAGCTGAGGTCTGTTAACCCAAACCACACCTTGATCAACTCCCAAACTTCCTTAGCGAAAGGGCAATCTTTGCACAGGTGTGTTGGCGTCTCTTGATCATTTGCACAGAGTTTACATATAGGGTCCGTCCATCCTCGCTTCATCAGGTTGTTTGCGGTCAAGATTTTTTTGTGTATTAGTGTCCATGCGAAGAATCTGCATTTCGGTTCCGTTCTTGCCTTCCACATTGGCATAATTTTGAGTTTGGAAAAGGTCCCCTGGAACTGAATTTTATAGGCGCTTTTTGTGGTGTACTCTCCATTTTCTGTCCAGCGCCATCGTATATCATCTTCCACGTTGTCGATCAGTTGTGTATCCTTGATGGCCTCCCATAGGTTGACAAACTCAGAAACCTCTTCATGTGAACTCGGAGGGTATATGTGGTCTATCCATATGTTGTTTTCTAGAGCCTTTTGCACTGAAATCTTCTTCCTGCGTGTCTTATGAAACAAACTAGGTGCGATTGTTTTTGCTGCAGCTCCGTTTATCCACGAGGAGGTCCAGAACAAAGCTGTTTTTCCATTGCCAATGGTTACTATAGTTTTTTTAGAAAGGACGGCAAAAGCTTTGCCGCAGTTTTTATTAGACGATAGAAAGGAAAAAATGAGTTTTACAAAAATTTTACAAGCCGACAACGACTCCTAGACCCACTCTCTGACCAAGAAAGCAACTAGCAGAGCTAAAAACAGCAAAACAACTACTAAAGACCTAAACTGTCGGCTGAGAAGAACACAACATCCTAGCATGGCCCCTAAAACAGAAACCTAACCCGTAGCTGTATTTGACGTTGTTGCCATGGCCATCTCATATTGCATAATGTCATCTTTACAAAGAGTGGCAACTTGATTTGGGTTAAGAGCTTTTTGTTGGAATTGACGTCTATTTCTCTCCTTCCATATGTTCCACCAAAAATAGATGAATATCCCATCCACCTTTCTTCTCTCGTTCTTCTGGAACCTGCGTCTACATCTCCACCAGTGATTGTGTAATGATCCTGTGGTGTTCACCGATTGGATCACTGTTAGCTGTAGCCACTGCTTCAAGATCTCCCACACTTCTTTTGTGAAGGGGCAGTCCTTGCACAGATGTACCGGTGTTTCTAGTTCGTTGCCACAGAGCCTGCAGTCTGTATCATCTGTCCATCCCGCTTTATCAGATTATTAGCCGTTAGAATCTTCTTATGTAGCAAAGTCCATGCAAAGAACCTGCATTTGGGCTCCGCTTTAGCCCTCCAAATGACAGAGATTTTTGTTTTGGCAAAAACTCCAACGAACTGAATGAGATAAGCGCTCTTGGTGGAGTATTCCCCATCCTGTGTCCACCTCCACCTCACTTCATCTTCAACTGTTTCATTTAGCTGCACCGCACTAGCGGCCTCCCAGAGTTTGACGAATTCTCTTACTTCTTCAGGCGTTGTTGGTGGGAAGATGTGATCTATCCATTTTCGGTTTGTCATCCCCTGTTTAACCGTGATCTTTTTCCTTCTTGTCTTTCCATATAAATGTGGCGCAATTGTTTTCGCCATTTGTCCATCTATCCAGCTGGAGGTCCAGAATAGCGCTTTCTTTCCATTGCCTATTGTCACTGTCGTTGATGCATTGAAGAGATCCCGGTCTGCTTTGTCACAGGGCACTTCCAGATTACTCCATGCTCTTTCTGGTTGTTTCCATTTGTACCATAACCATCGCAATCTGAGCGCTCTAGTGAATCTCTCCAAGTCAAGGATCCCCAACCCTCCTTTGTTTTTGGGCAAACAAATCGTCGGCCAGTTGATCAGCGAGTGACCCCCACAAACCTTGTCCGGTGTCTCCCCTCGCCACAAGAAACTTCTACGAATTTGGTCTATCTTTTTGAGCAGCCCCTTTTGGGCTTGAAATACCGTTAAATGATAAATCGGCAGAGACGAAAGCACCGTCTTAACCAAAGTTTCTCTCCCTGACGAAGATAGGAATTTCCCTTTCCATCCTGGTAGTCTGGCAGCTATTTTATCAATCAACGGTTGGACCTCTATTTTCCTTAGCCTCCTTGTATGAAGCGGCAACCCAAGATATTTACCCGGGAAAGTACAGATTTTTCCTGGAAAATTTTGTATGATGCTCTGAATGGCATCAGGCTGTAGTCTAATTGGGTAAATTTCCGTTTTGCTCATATTAACTTGCAGGCCAGAGCATTCTCCGAAAAAATGCAGAATTTTCTGTAGGTTTGATAACTCCATGGGGGAGGGATTTGCAAAGAGTGCAGCATCATCAGCATAAAAGGAACATCTCAGGTTTGCGGCCTTAGGAAGGACAGGATGAAACAAGCCATGTTGCGCCGCACGGTCTATTATTCTTTGCAGTGGGTCGATGGCGAGGATAAATAGTAAAGGCGACAATGGGTCTCCTTGCCTGAGGCCTCTCGCATGTGCTATGTTCCGGCTTGGAGTACCATTTATCAGGATTTTCGATGAGGAGGATCTGAGCAAATCAGATATCCAGTCACGCCATTTGGTACTAAAACCAAGTGCAGCTAACACTTCCAGTAAGAATTGCCATCCCACAGAATCAAAAGCCTTAGAAATGTCCAACTTGATAAAGAGGGCCGATTGTTTTTTCTTGTGAAGCAACTGGATTACCCTCTGAACATACAGAAAGTTGTCATGGATACATCTCCGTTTGATGAACGCATTTTGCGCATGAGAAACTAGCTCGTTCATGCGAGGAGCCAGCCGGGTTGCCAAGATTTTTGTAATCACTTTGGTGAGGCTGTTGATGAGGCTTATTGGTCTGTAGTCTGATATAGCCGTCGGAATTTGTTTTTTTGGGAGCAAGACTATACTTGCCTCGTTAAACAAGTGCATCTTTGATGTCTTATGATTGTAGAAACCCATTATTGCCTCCAGGAGATCAGTCTTGATTATGTCCCAGCATTTTTTATAAAAGAGTCCAATATACCCATCTGGCCCAGGAGCCTTCTCAGCCGGTATCTCCTTGATTATGTCAATCACTTCCTTTTCCGTGAATGGTATATCTAGGTCTTCTAGGTTATGCTCTGAATAGCCAATAGCTTCCCAGTCTATCCTCCTTGTTCTCTGAACTCTTGATCCTACTGCTTTACTGAAATATTCTACCGCCACCTTCATCTTGTCCTCCTGAGAGACTGCTACCCCCCTATCGCTGTATAATGCGTTAATATATGTCTTCTTCCTCCTAGAATTTGCATGTATTTGGAATAGGCGTGTGTTGGAGTCCCCTTTTCGAATCCATGTTAGTCTGGAATGTTGTCTTGCTTTTGCCTTTTGGATTGCCGCTAAACCCAGTGACTTAACTTTGAGGTATTTCTTGAATTGTAACTCCTCTTCTGTTAGGTTGCGTCTCTCTTGAGCTTTTTCCAATTCCAGGAGAACGACTTCCAGTATGGCTGACTGAAGCTTCCATTCACTGAAGATTGTTCGTCTCCACACTTTAAGCGCCCGTGCAGTCCGTAATAATTTGACGTGCATGCGCAGCATTGCGTTCTGAGTGTTATCTGGCTGTTCCCAAGCTTGCTTTGATGCATTAAAAAGCTCATGATCGGTCTTGTCACATGGGACTTCCAGGTCTGAACATGGACTATTACTCGTTCAATTAAAACATTTCCAGACGCAATAATATAATATATATGGATCCTCATGGTTCAGTGTCACTTTCCTGGTCGTTAAAACAAAACATTCTCATCAATGTCAGTCTGTCAGACCATCAGAAAACATCCCGAAATCTATTTTTTTTAGTATATATCTATAAAAGAAAATCCTGTGCACACCAGTTCCAGATATCAGGAAAACAAAATGAAAATGAGGCAAACCAGCAAACATCATCGCAATTAATAATAACATATACTTCATATGCATGACACCGACTTGGTACTCCACATTGTGTTTCAGGTTCGTTACTAATCTGAATGAACAAATTGAGGTGCTCTCGTGGGCGACTGGTTACTGTAGCTCGCTCTCAGTCCAGAGACCCAGGTTCGAGATTAAAAAGCAGGGGTGCGGTCTGCTCCTCCCTGTCGAGTTTTTTTTTATATAAATGACCCATTCCTTTAAGATGTGCCAAGAATTGGCACTGTGCAAAAAATCCTTTGCTTGCTTAGGCACTAAACAAAGGACGCTGATCGCTCGGCTGGAAAATTAAGCCTTCAGATCTGCGTAAAGCTTAAAAGCATCATCACCATCCCCAAGCAATGGCACTGTTGTGTCTGGTTATTTTTAATCCCTGTCCTTGTTTTCCAGCTCACAAAGGCTGAGAGTGCATCTAACATGTTGTCTGCTCAGATGGGAGATGGATCGAGTAGAAAGGCGGCAACGCATGCGCTGATGCGCAGGAGATCAAGCGACGAGGATTTAATTTCTCCTGCCTCCTCGGCTTGACATTGTTACCTGAAAACAACTCGGACCTCAGGCTCTCGTTGGCCTGGTACTGAATGTACTGCATCTGTTCGTCGGTCAGTAAGCATTTTAGCTGAACCGATACTCATTTAATTTGGTCGGAGCATGCATGCATCAGGTCTTGTGTCACTGGCAACTGGCATGCATGGCTGCCTACTCGTGGGTCACCTTGTACCAGCAACCAGCACTGTTAAGCAATAAGCATTGTTGTTAGCGAGTGTGGTTATGGCAGTGGCCCTGTTGGTATGATATAGCAAAGATTCCAGGGCATTATGACTAGTGGATGGTACTCCCCACATGCCATGATGCCACAATACGGCTGGACTGTTCTTGACACTGCAGGGGCGAGCCATTGCTGCTGCTCTGCTCGTACACACAGTGCAGGTGCAGTGGCAGCTGCGCAACTGGAAGAGCCGAAACCATCCATGGTTCCTTTTGCACTTGTATATGGCAGCCGTGGGGTTTGAAACTCGAGACCTGCCCAACACAACCGAACCCAACTGCTGTTTGTACTGGCTCCCAAGGACGGACAATCATGCCTCGCATTCTTTGCCATCGCCATGTGCCGCTATCCATCCATGATGCATGCATGCATGCATGGACAGGCAGCTCGATGCACCCATCATTATCCGTTAATGATTCACGGTTGGGAGGGTGCTGCAAGTACTATCATCATCGTCTATGACTAACATTTCCTAAGCAACATCTATCATGTAGTGTGTACAATCAATCATTGGAGAACGAAGCTAGTACCGATATGGAAATGCAAAGGAGAGGCTCGCAAAAAAAAAGGCAATGCAAGGGAGAGACGAAAAAAATAGAGATAAAGAAACTTTGGTCAGCAGGAATGAAGGGAGAGGACCATGTATGCTTGCTGCGCTAGTGTCGGTGACGCTGTTTTTTGCCGGCGTTTCAATGGACGCTGCCGTAGCATGCAGCCGGTAGAGACTGCCCAGCACATCAGGGCAGGAGGAGCCATATCGACGACCCTTTCATGGTTTAATTTGTTGGCCTTGTCTCTTTGACCTTTTGCTCCTCCGATCCCAATCCGCATTTAATCATAGGTCGATCGGACACCAGCACGATCCTGATCACACGACGTGCATGCGTGCTAGCTTGTTCTAAGCCTTTGCTTAGAAGCTTCTCGGACAATTATATGTCAGATATAATCTAGTGGCATCGTCAGATTGCACAAAAGTTATAGTTAGCTGAAGATGTTAATTGAATTCTTTGAGGAGCACGAGCGCACTGATTTTGAAAAAATAAACGTTATTGAAAGATCATGGATGGTTTTGGTGGTAAAAGTAGCCTGTTCTTGCTGAGGTAGCGTATGTGTGTTGTATGTTGATTCGTTCAGTGCTGTGTGCGCTACATATATATCATATATGAGGATATGTATGCATATATATTGCTGTACGTCTGCTTCAGAACCCAGCTGTCAGAAAGCAACTGCTAGCATAGGAACATCTCAATTACCAGTCGGTGGGCAATGGAGTTTTGACTCAGATACATAAGTGCTTCTTTTTTGTTATTACAAAGAAAAAAAAGAATTGTAGAAAGGTGCAACGACGCAGTTAGGTAAAACTGGTGCCTAGTCGCTCAAAGGGGCAGGAGATGGTGAACTTTGCAGATTAGGAAGGAAAAGAAGATATATGTATATATAGTATCAGCCTGTTCGCTTGAGCTATCAGCCGCTTATTTTCAGCCAGCTAGCAGTGTTTTTCTCTCACATAAATCAGCCAACAGTACTTTTAGCCGCTTATTTTCAGCCCAAGCGAACAAGCCCTATATTTCTCTTGTCTGAAGCTCTGAATTATTGAATGAATATATGTCCCTGGTGCTAACAAAAACGCGCATGGACCATCTCGTCGGGCGGCGCCAACTGTGCCAGGTGATGGAGAAGCTTGGCGGCACACACACACTAGTGCGGCCCGCACAAACAAACACCATCATTTCGTCTGAACCCTGAATTATATTATGAACAACACGGGTTTACGGTTTATATTATCATTCGTCGTGGGCTGATGTGTTGGCGATGTGTTGCGTGGGTTCCCTGTGAGTGGTGATTTGTTTTGCAGAGACTTCGTCCTCAGCTTTTCTGATGAAACGGCTGATGTGTACCGTACCAACCTCGTGATGCACCGGCATTTTTGCTCTGCTTTATATTTTTATCTGCGGTGCAGAGGGTGAGCGGTCTTTGGCAGACATCTGACAGTCGGTACCAGGTCGGATTCGTACGTAGTACTAGGTTCTTTCTCCCCTTTCGCTTTAATTTGTGATAGATTAGAGGCGTGCTAACAGAGGAAGAGATTTCATCAGACGTTGAGCTGATCTGTGTCGATCGCCGCGTCAGGCTCAGCATGGCATTTTTCTCAGTGTAGCAGCTCCAGCCATGTGGCGAGCAAACGCTTCACTCTCCTGTACGGAGTACATTGATTTTTTTTTTTGAGAGAGAGGACCTTCTGTACATTGATGATAGGCCTTGGATGTCCCGGGCGATCAAGTCAGCGAGACTGATGAGACCCCCGGACCGACATTGATCATGACTCCAACGCAATCGGCCCAATTAAGTTCTTGGGCCTTCGTCTCGCGCCCACCAAAAAAGAGGAAGGAAGACACAGAACACTGGGGGGCCATTAGTGTCCAACCGTAACAGATAGGCCCAAGCGTGGTCTGCTCGATTCAGACCGGGCCCATCTAGTTTACATGGATACATTGCGTATCCACTGTTCCAGTTTCCACTATTATTTTTATTTTTAATTTTTTTATTCAATATCAATATCTATATCTGTACCTACCTAATATTAAGAGGCAAAATTTCTCTCCACTCATTTTTTTTCGTCCGCCCTTAACTAAATTTGTGAATATAAAAATCGCATATAGCCCTTCTCTTTATATAACAATGCAGACTACTTAAGGTAGTCGGGATGCAGGAATCCTAATCCAATTAAATTTTTCCGATCCTGAGTAATCTAAATAGGAATCCTAATCTAACTAGAAAAAATATAAGAATAGAAATATTTTCCCGTTTCGGTTGACCAACCATCCATCCGTATGTATCCTTTTCAAATTTCCTGTTGCACATACTATTTTGTTTTCTTTTTCAATGAGCCATACGTCCACATCATTTATAAAAATTTATGGGCCTACAAGGTCTCCGATTGCCTTGAGTTAAAGTCCTACACGGAGTTGCCGAAAGAAATCTTTATCTATGTATCCCTCCCTTTCCAAACCTATTAATACATATAATCGTTAGGATTTTCTTTGATTTATCCAGTTATTAGTTTTTCTTTTTCTACATTTTTTGTTCGAAGGGTGTTTAATATGGAGCCCAATTACAGCTCATTGAAGCTAACCCATAAAAAAGAGGGAAGTAAAGAAAAGGGAAGAAAGAAATCCATCAAATAAAAGGAAATGTAGTAAGTTGTATAAATCTCTACCTCAATGGATGTTTCAAAACAAAAACAAATATAAACAAGTTCCAGATGAACTAAGCCATGCGATCTTGCCAGTGGCTTCTGCACAACGAGAATGACGTCGGTCGTCGACGAACAGGCTCAATGGATGGCTGAAAATTCCAACGCTTCGCCTACTATGGATTCACACGTCCTAGCCATGGATTTAACACATGCGCGTCCCCACGGGCCGGAGTCACAGTGCAGCACCCCAAGAAGAGAGATCAAAATCAACGAGTGGACGACATTGGACAAGATTAACATGTCTCACCACCTCATGACCATGAGGAGAGAGGTGCCTACCCGCCACACCGTGCCTCCTACAACGGGCCATGAGGCCAGGCCGTAGCAGAAAGCGTCGCATAGGTAACGTGCTTACAACAGTGGTGGCATGGTGGAGAAATGCCTAATGGTGAAACGTGCTCGGAGGTTGTCTCTACCTTGACACTTCAATAACTTAACTCTTATTAGTTTTAATAAGATGAATTATAAATTTTTATGGGTCCTCAAAGTAAGTCACAAAACTCGGTATTTAAGTATACTAGCACATGGATAGTATATGGAAATTAAGGTCAGGATATATATATACAAGTAAATATGTTTAGGCTTAATATGATGAATTACAGATTTTTATGGGTCCTCACAGCCAGTAAAAAAAACTCGATATTTAACTATACCAACACTTATTAGATAGTATGAAAATTAAGGTTATGATATATTTTGAGTAAATTTTAGTGTTTTTGTTATCATTTGCTCTCTCCCATACTTTTATGAGTTAGAGTACTGTGTTAAGGTGGGATCACAAGGCAAATTGAAATGCATGACCCAACCATTGGATAAAACTTCAAGTGTCCTGTACTATATGAATTTGAGTAGAGCGTGTCCGAACATGTTCTAGAGTTTGATTCTAAGATGAATGAGATATTGAGAACGTATGACGGGATTGTTGAACAAATCTTCTGAACTTCATGCCGTCCAAGTGACTAGACTATAAACTATACTTCACGTAGCAACTAACCCTGGACGTTCGGTCTGACCGAACCGATCGGTCTCGGTCTTCGGTCATTTCGAAAGTTCGGTCATCTAAAAACGGAGACCGATCGGTTAGTTTCAAAACTCAGGACCGAGCAAGTTCGGTCTCGGTTAGTTCGGTTCGGTCTCGGTCATGACCGAACTAACCGAACTTCACAAAACAACTACTAAATATTGTAATTTGTAGCAAATTTTACCAATATTTTTTCTATTTCAAGGCAAAAATACAATACAAAATATAGATTAAACATAGTGATAAGAGTGATGGTTGATATAAACCCACTAGAATAAATATTATATCACTAATAATAGTCTAAATTACATATTATGTCAACAAAATTCAAATATTCGGTTAATTCGGTTAGTTCGGTTATCCGAGGGTAATGACCGAATTAAGTCCGGTTAGTTCGGTTACTTCAAACTGAAGACCGAACTTGTGACCGAAATTTTCGGTCTCGGTCACTTCGGTCTCGGTCTCGGTTAGTTTGGTTCGGTCTTCGGTCTTCGGTTAATTATGCCCAGGACTAGTAGCAACACACGGGCATTTTTGCTAGTTACAATAATAATCGTTTCTAAAATTTTTTTGCGGATCTGACATTTTTGGTCGCGTCAGCGCCAATGGTCCTGTTCGCTTGAACTTATCAGCTCGGCTTACTCTTACAACAATACAATATCAGCCGGCTTATCAGCCGCAAAAATTATCAGCCGAACAACTCAAACGTTGTCGCGCCACATGCATTGGCGCGGTAACATGATGACCTTTTCGACGTGGAAGACGTTGTCACGCCACTCCCGATGGCGTGACTATATTGTTTTGTTATGCCACCGGAAGTGGCGTGACAAGACAAAACCTTTGAAAAATCATAACTTTTTGATACGATATTGGATGAAGATGAAATTTATATGAAAATTGAGCTCTCGATGAGATTTACAACTGCGTAGTTTTGAGTTTTTCATTTGAAGAAGTTAAGATGCTCAAAAAAATAATATAAAATTTCAAGAGCATAATAACCGTGTACAGGTGCTTGTTGCATTAGAAAAATAATATCTTTTATGTATATTGTCAAATAAAAATACTTTTTACATGAAAGTTATAACTCTCAATGAAATCTACAACTCTGTAGTTTTGAGTTTTTACATTTAAGATCGTTAAGATGCACGAAAAAATAATATAAAATTTTAGCAGTATAATAATCGCGTACTAGCGCTTGTCGTATTAGAAAAATAATATCATTTCTGTATGGCGTCAAAGAAGATACATTCTATATCAAATTGTAACTGCACGGCTGTGCTTCTTATTCCCAGGAACGTACACGCTTCACTCTCCGGTACATTGATTTTTTTTAGAGAGAGAGGATGTCCTGTACATTGATGATAGGCCTTGACACCCTGGGGCTAAAGTCAGTGAAACTGACCGACGATCATGATGACTCTTAGGGGGTGTTTGATTTGCCCGGTTAAAGTTTAACAGGTACTGTAGCACTTTCGTCTTATTTGACAATTAGTGTCCAATTATAGGCTAATTAGGCTTAATAGATTCGTCTTGTAAATTACTCTTAATCTGTGCCGATATGCATGTAATTAGTCTATATTTAGTATTCCATGTATGCGCCGCAACATTCGATGTGATATGTGTTAAAAAACAGAGGCAACCAAATAGTGCCTTATGCAATCGGCCTAATTGTGTTCTCGAGCCTTCAGCAACCTAACTATTTTTTCACCGGGGCCCGGGCCGGGACCGAGCGTATGTTTGTCACTTTGTCTCACGCCCAACAACAAAGATGGAAGACATTTCTATCCTTACCTAAAAAGACTCTAAATATAAAAAACCGTATACTATCCGGTCATAAAAACCACAGCCACAAAAACTACCAAATACTTATACTCGAGTCCACATACGTGTACGGAGTCCGTGTCGGAGCCAATTCTAAGTTCACGTCAGAGATGGTCAACAGCCTCGTCGGGACGGTCGTCGGCAGCCTAATTCCAAAGGCATGTACGGGTTGGGCTCATCAGTTTAATTAAATTCCAAAATGGGTGTACGGGATCATCAAGCACCGGCGACGCAACACCACTTGTCCCACTTTCCTCCCTGCCTACTCCCGCCGGCGGTCGTGAGAGCTTCTCGGCTATCCAGACAACTGCTGGCTGGGAATATTCTCTGAGAACTTGCTCGCAGGCATGGACCGCTGAGTGGGAATATTCTCCGAGAACTTAGCCGCAGGCATGGACTGTGGCACAACCTCCTAAATTATATGGCCCACATACACCTGTCATTACCTTAAAGACCTCTAACAACTATGTATGTGTACCACAGAACTTAAGGAGTCTGTCGGGTGTCCTCGGAAAACCCGAATCATCCACGGTCTTCCGAGCAGGATCACATTTCAGAGGCATTACAGTATTACAACAGTTTATATTAACAAAATTTTAATTGTTTAAGCAAATTTACACACATAAATTTATAAGGAATCTTAATTGATACCAATGATAACATTTTATGTAACAATCAAAAACACTATTTGTAACATATGCATGCAATATATGGACATGAAATACACTATTGCCATGATGCTTGCTAATTATGCATGATGATTAACATGATTAGAGTTTTTGTTAACTTCATAACATCTAGGATGTTACATGGGCCGTCTCAACTGTCACGACACGGGCTGCCGGCGCTCCATGCGCTTCGATGGGACATTGCATCTTGTCGACTCCGGTGACGGTCTCCTGTCGTTCGCGCTAAGACAGAGGCCTGGTTTAGATGGCAAAATTTTGCAATCCAAAATTTTCCATTCCAAAGGGGTTGAAAACTTTTCATCCACATCTCTCCAAATCTTTTCATTCTAAATGCTGAAATCTTTACATTGGAAAGCACTGTTTCAAAGAAGACACAATTTCCCCTATTTATTGCATCTGATGGGCATTGCATGCCACATGCAGAACCTTGCATGTTTTGAATACAACAGCCACGTTGCCGCATGCAAACAATTTAAAATTATAAGTCCTCAAACCAGCACCAACATTATTACAAGTCATCAAACATGGAGCTAAAAAACGTCCTCAAACATGCGCACACATTATTACAAGTCCTCAAGCAACATTATTACAAGTACTCAACAAATAATTATAAATTATAAGTCCTCAAACATGCACAATTGTCAAGACCTATTGAACAGCTGCTACGCAATGTTGTCATGAAACACATTCATCCGCGCACGATCTTCGCCATTAGGGGCAGGATTAGTTTCGGGCTGATCAAACGAGGCTTCCGGCGGCACATAGTTCACATGCTGATCTAGGTGCCGAAAGTCAATATCATATTGCCCACTCATCCTTATGAAGTTATGCAAAGCAACACAAGTAACTATAATGTGTGTTTGCGTTTTAGGAGGATAGCAAGGGATTTCGAACAATATGCGCCACTTCATCTTCAAAACGCCAAAGGCCTTTTCGATGACATTTCTAAGAGATGAATGTGCATAATTGAATATCTCCTTTTTACCTCGTGGTTCTGTGACGTTTTGGAAGTCTTGAATATGGTACATCGTTCCTTTGTATGGAGCAAGGTAACTAGGACGGTTTGGGTACCCAAAGTCCACCACGTAGAACTTCCCTACAGCAGCAAATACCTGTAAGTGTTAAATGTTTCAATTAGAAATGTCAAATGTACTACTAGCTAGGTGTGTATCTTCAGGTGGGTGAGGAAAGTCATCCTTGTATGTAGTCATGGCATCATCAAACACTCTCATGTCGTGTACAGAGCCAGGCCATCCCGCAAGGATAAATGTAAAGAACATGTCAAAGTCACAGGCAGTCATGACATTCTGAGTTGTCATGCCCTTGCGACACAAGTGCTATACAAACTTACCAGATGGCACTACACAAGGGATGTGAGTGCCATCTATAGCTCCTATGCACTCCTTGAATTCAGGATTGAACCGACGGTTCCTCACCCTAGGATGCCTTGTTCTAAATTCTGGGTCCCGAGGTTTAATGATGCCGTCCCCAAGCTTAACCACACACTTGAGCACTCTATAGAACATGTTGTGGACTGTGCCTAGTAATCTCTCAAATCTATCCTCAGCTTGCCCTACCAGATTGTGGAGCACCAAGGATCCAAAGGAACATCCCTAAAGCCTCAATAGAGGTGGGCTTTGGTGTGTCTTTGAGGCCATAACTATCTGTTAACAGACTATGCAAACTATAAAACATAGTTGGATCATTCTGAACATGTTGTAGCAGGCAGTTTCATTTGCTAGTTTCTGTTGTACCCATTCCAACCCAGACATTTTTGGCACCCTATACTCGGCCCTATTGTAGTGCTTGTCAAGATGGATGACATACTCATACGTACCATATATCATTGCAATTTCTTCATCACCATCATGTGCCAACATGTCCAAAAAATCCTACTCCCACTGCTCATTGTCATCATGATCATCATTCTCCGCTGGAGGAGGTGGTGAAGCCCCCTACACACATAAAACAAACAAATGACCACTAATCAGTACTAATTCCCAGAACCAAATATAATTATGCAGCATAATCGAACAACAAATGTCAGGAACTGTCACATTCACAAAGCCCACATATATCACTGATAAGTTCGACAACACAACCATACGGATAAGTTCGACAACACAACCATACACATGAAATACGTAGTTCAAATGATATGCATCACATACATAGTTCACAGGGTTCATGACACACATAGGTCAATGCATGGATGAGAGGGTCTAGTTGCTGACCCCGGCATAGTAATCAATGATGGTCTTCCTTCCTCTAGAGCTGAGCTCTCGAAGACTGTCATATCACCTTCCCAACGGGTTAATTTGAGGACTCCAATCCACCTTTTGCCATCTTCCTCTGTTGCCCCAACCTCTCTAGCCATTTGCAACACTCTTTGAATCCTGGTCTGCTTTTCTGCCTCCTTATCCTCCACCTTTTGTTGCCTGTCGTTCCAAATGGTCTTCAACACTTCATTCCTGTTCTCCAGAATGACGTTCAAGTGCCTCATGTTGTTGTCCATGGACCTAACTGCTAGGCTCCTTGACTTCTTGCTAGGACTAGCACCAGTGTTGCGGGTGCTAAGGCTGTTGCTGCTCCTCTTGCTGCCAATGCTGAGTGGGGTTAGGTGGTCGCCGTCTTCATCTTCGTCACTACTAACATACTGTGGGGCATTGCTGTGACCAGGCACATAAGTGCCCTCCCCTGTGGCTGCTACGCCTTGGAACATTTTGTCCATTTCAGGAAGGTAGTCAGGCATCCCATCCTTCAGCTTCTTCCACTCTAGATTTTCCTGCAAACCAAAAATTAGAGCAACAAAAAATTAGAGAAGAGAATGTCAGAAAGCATAAGAAGGTAACCAAAGTTGTGCACAAAATAGAGTACCTGGGAGTTCTCTTCCCACCACTCATCAGAAGCATCGACTGAGCCATCAGCCCTAAGCCCCAATCCTGTGGATTTGTTCTCGAGCTTCTGTATGGATCGCCAAAGGGTCTTGAGCTGTCGGACCCTACTTCCAAAGGTTTTGTTGTCATGAACCAATTCTTTTGCTTCGTAGTACTTCTCTGTGATATTTTTCCAACCCCACTTGCTCATCTGACCCCTTTTTGCAGTAGCCCAAATAAATCTGGTCACAGTAAATCTGACAGAACACCCGGGTATTGTAAGGACTCCACTGTGCCATGTCAATCCTCTTCTGAAATGTTGCATAACCTCATACTCTTAGTAATCAGTCATGCAGTAAGCTTGTACTCCAAATTGTGAAATGAAAATGCACATGAAAAACAAGACATTAAATTTCAAACAGAGCATAAGAACAACAAGTTTCAGGGAGCAGAGCATAAGAACAAATTGTATTTTACTTGTGCTATCATCATCCACATCTGTATTTAGAGTAGAGCATAAGAACAAAAACAAGCTTCAGGGGGCTATCAGATATACCAACATGTGCCAACAGCATGAACCGCATGAAAAAGCCTATGTACAGGATGAACAAGCATGTACATCTACCAACAGCATGACCAAGCATGTACAGGAAAACAAGCATGAACACGGCAAAAGCTTGAGGGTTGTTGAGAAACTTTGTGTATCGGGACAAGAGGGGGAGGGATGTCGTCGTCGTCGGTAGGCTCTTCCAGGCGGCAACGTGCACCAAGCTGGTAGGCATTCATGTCCACCCATGACTGGCCGGCGTTGTGGTCGAGCGAATCGATCCACAGCTGGCTCGGGGTTGGGGTGCTCGAAGAGGGGATGCCGTTTGACGTGGCGCCAAAGGAGGTGTACGCACCAGATGCGGAGAACAACAGCGGCTGGGACAGGAAGTCCCTGGTATGTCCGCCGTCGCCGTAGCCGGAGTTGAAGCCGTCGCCATTGAACCGGCCGTCTTGGTTTCCGTCGCCGTTGAACCCGTCCATAGCCGATGACGGGGACAAAGACGGCCGATCTGGAAGCGGATGCGGTGGATCTGGCTCAGGACGGAGTGGATCTGCCGTAGGAGGGAGCGGCGGTGGTGGAAAGCGAGTGCGGCGGCGAGGGAGAGCGAGTGCGGCGGCTAGGGTTTGCGTTTGGGGAGAGGGAGAGTGAGAGAGCGTGCAGGTGGGGAGGCCGAATGGATAAGGGTGATGCGGTGCTGTTGACATCATTTTTGGCACGTGTCAAGATGATCAGGAAGGGCTAATCAACAGAGGAAAGATTACCGTGTAGATTGATTGCCAAGGAGAATAAGTTTGTTTTTGAGTGGTGGCAGCGTATGGATTTAATTTGAAGTGTTGCCGATGAGGTTAAGGGTATTGCCGATGCCGATGAAAGAGGGTTTGGAGACTGCTGCCGATGAGACAGGGAATGTACCGATGAAGGAGGGTATGAAGACTGCTGCCGATGAAATAGGGAATGTACCGATGGAAGGAACTCGAAGGTTGCTGCCGATGGAACAGGGACTGTGCCGTTGAAAAGGAGGTCGATGAGAATACCATCGTGATTGAGGCGGACTATGGAGTAAAATAGAGTTAATTTCCTTGTTTACGTTTAGTAGAGTCTGAGTTGTATCAAAGTCATGTTTTTCCTTAGATTTGGATTTAATGTCCTAGTCGTATTTGGTTACGTTTCTATAGATCAGGATATAAATATAGAGTGAAGGGCAATGTCATAGGGGATCAATCAATACATCAAAAAACAGCTTTTACTCTTATTTACATCTACTTTCGGCGACTTCGTCAATTTGCATATTTTTCCTTTTTACGAGTTCTCATCGATTCGGCGAGTTGCATTGCTCTAAGTGCAATCTTCGACGATCCTCGAGTTCCGCGTGAGTACCTCTTGGCCGTGACTTTCGGGCGTATCGCTGTTGTCAGGACCAAAGTGCTCGTATTTTCATCCTTGTCGATTAAACAGGTCAAATCGACTGGCACGCTTTGGATATCGACTTCGGGTATTAGCCCTTTGTGTTTGCAGATTTACTTTTGCATCAACACATCTTTTGGCACGCTCGGTGGGACAGATCTAGTCAAAATGCCTAATCATGAGATCGATGCTGGGAATATCATCGCAGTAACAGAAGAAGATCTTAAGGACGATCAGAAGCAGGCTATGGAGAGGGCTATTGAAGAATACAGACAGCTTTGCTTGAAGTCATTCAGCTTGAACAAAAGTGGACAAGTCATCCAGAAGCAGGACTTGCCGTTGCCTCGGCAGGTTACCTTTGATCCTAATCCGGGTAAACTTCAAGAGATGGTTAATTCTACGGTGAATCATGCTTTAATTAATCACTCCAATGTGCTGTCCAATACTGTTTATAATGCTGTGATTCGAACTTTCAAAGAAGGGCAAGCATCACCTCGTTACGTTGGGCCTGCTTATCATCAACCAGAAGCAGCATCTGCTGTTGCTCCATCGGCTCCCCCAGCCGTTGCGGGTATAGAGATTTCTTCTCCTCCAGTATCAGCAGGTTTATCAAACGTACAGTCTACTCCGGTGCGTCCGGATTCAGCATTATCAGGACGAGTTCAGCTTGGTACAGATCTATCAGCATCAGCTTTATCAGGTCCTGTACCACAGAATAATCAAACTCCTGCTAATTGGTGGGGATATGGTATGCCTCCAGAGCCATCTGCTTTCAATCACGGATTATCTCAAGTGTTTGATGCAGCGGGAAAAACTCCTATGCCATCGGCTGGTTTGCCGATAGCTCAAGCGCCTCAATATACTACAACTACTGTACAACCGAGTCTAGGAGGTTTTCAGGCGTCTCTGGGTCAAACATCTAGTTCAAGTCCATCGGCAAATTTGTTACCGATGCAGCAGAAGGCTCCTATTGCCAGTCAACCTGGAGTCCAGGTTATGCCTCAAGTTGGATGTAATTATCCAGCAATGCCAACAAGCTACCAGCCATCGGCAAACTTTGTGCCGATGAATACTAATAATTGGTCAGGGCAGTTTCCCACTCAACATACAGTTCAGCCAAATCAGCAAGCCATAGGAGTTCATCAAGGTCACATGCATGCTGGTTTTCAGAATCAAGCATCGGCAGCTCAGCCGATGAACCCTTTTCAGCAGGTTAATGGACCACAGATAGTAGCAAATGTGCCAATTGCTGGGGATCGTGGGCCACAAAGGTATGCAGAAGGATATCATCAGATACCTCCAGTGGAGATTCAACAATATCGTCAACAAGATGTTGATGCCTTTTGGGCTGATAAAATAGCAGAAATTATGAAGGATCAGTTTGGGATCAAGCCCAAAGTTAATACCTATTCTTATCGGACTCCGTATCCTCCGGCATACGATTTAATTCCTCTCCCAAATTGTTACAAGGTGCCAGATTTCACTAAGTTTTCTGGGCAAGACGATACATCAACCATGGAGCATGTTAATCGTTTTATTATTCAATGTGGAGAGGCAGCTTGTAGAGATGAATTGAGAATTCGTCTGTTTTCATCATCTCTATCTGGATCAGTATTTACATGGTTTATTTCACTACCGCCAAATTCTATTATCACCTGGGCTGATCTGGAAAAGCAATTTCATAAGTATTTCTTTGCTGGAGTTCATGAAAAGAAGCTTACCGATTTGGTAAAGATGAAACAGCGCAATGACGAATCGGTAGAAGGCTTTGTGCAAAGGCTACGAGATGTAAAGAACAAATGTTATAGCCTGGTATTGGATGATCGGCAGCTTACCGATTTAGCCTTTCAGGGATTGTTACCACATCTTAAGGACAGATATGCTTCTCAGGAGTTCGAAAGCCTAAGTCATTTAGTGCAAAGGATTTCTGATCAAGACACTAGGGGTTTTGAACCTAAAAGAAATTGGAATAAGAAAGTTTCATTTGTTGAAGAGGCGGAAGATTCTGATTTAGATAATGAACCAGTTATCGGTTTGGCGGAGTGGGTTAAGAATAAGAAGCCGATATCTTGTCCCTTTGGTCATAAAGAGCCAGAAAAGTTTACTTTTGATGTCACCAAAGCCGATAAGATATTTGATCTTTTGCTTCAGGAGGGCCAGATTAAATTGTCACCTAATCATGTGATTCCATCGGCAGAAGAGTTGAAGCATATGCTGTATTGCAAGTGGCATAATGCAACTTCACACAGTACCAATGAGTGCAAAGTATTTAGACAACAATTGCAGTTAGCTATTGAGTCTGGCAGAATAAAATTTGGCAATTCCAAGATTCAAAAGCCGATGAAAATTGATCAACATCCTTTTCCAGCAAATATGTTAGATGCTGAAGGGAAAATTAAGGTGTTGACATCGGAAGCTGCTGAAAAGAATGCATCAGTAGATCCCCAACATCGGATAACTACCAATGATGCAAAAGGCAAGGGGCTATTGACGGAAAGTGGCGGTTCTGGGAGGCCTCCTCGATCTGGCATCGTGATTACTCATCGAAGACAACAAGAAGGCTGGCGTCAGCGAAGGGACCGGTATCGACGACAACAAGAGGAAAGGCGTCAAGAAGAGTGAAATCGGCATAAGGATCATTGGAATTGTTCGTTTTTTATTCATTGTTGGGAGGAAGGTATTAAGTTACCTACTGTTGAAGATTGTCCAGAGTGCAATGGTTATTATGGAGTTAATCATCCTGTAAGAAGGTTTCAATCTGGTAATCAAGGTTTGCTCATTAATGAGCCGATCAGAGGGAGAGCATCAGTACATGATCGGCTGGGGGGCAGGCTCAGTGTACATGAAAGGCTTGGTAAACGCGTTGCATATTTTTCGAGAAACCAAGAGGAACTTGAAGAGATGGCAAATGCAAGAGTTCCTGATGAAGAAATATTTTACAGGGATCCTAATATACGTCGTGTGGAAACAACTAGGACTTATCAGCCAGTATGGAAAACTAAGCTTCCTCAATGGTGTCCATAGGGTTTGACAAAGACACAGAAGAGAAAAATGCAGCGAGAGCGTCAAAAAGATTTATATCAAGAAGAAAGTCCCTCCAACGAGAGATCTGGTAACCAGCAGTGGCAGATAAGGCACAAAAATAAAGGTCCATCGGCGGATGTCAATATGGTGTTTATGTTGCCGATGGAATTTTTGGCTCTGTCTGATAGCGAAGAAGAGGCTGTTTTCTCTGACCAAATAGCTCAATTAACGCTAGATCCAATGATGACTGTTTTTGAGAAGCCTGCCGATGATGAGAGACAACACCTCAAGGCTTTGTTTGTAAAAGGCAGAGTTGATGGGCAGCCTGTATCTAAGATACTTATTGATGGAGGAGCTGCAATTAATATTATGCCTTATGTGATGTATCAGAAGCTTGGTAAGGGAGATCAAGACTTAACTAAGACCGATATGATGCTAAAGGATTTTGAAGGCAATGTATCACCAGCTAAAGGGGCAGTATGTGTTGAGTTGACCATCGGCAGTAAAATCTTACCGACAACTTTCTTTGTTATTAATGGCAAGGGTGCATATAATCTGCTCTTGGGAAGGGATTGGATTCATGCTAATTGTTGTGTTCCTTCTACAATGCATCAATGTCTGGTACAGTGGATTGGAGATAAGATTGAAGTTGTCCCTGGTGACTCTTCTTATATCATCGCATCGGCAGAATCAGACACTTATGAGCGAACCAAGTGTATATCGGGAGAAGCCTGGGAAAAAGAGTTCCTCAAGATTGCCGATTACGAAATTCTACCGATCCAAGCAGTCGGTTCTGAAGAAGAGTTTTAATGGATAGATTTGCCGATGATGGAAAATTAGGTCAAGGATTTACATCGGCAGATGATTTAATAGAAGTAGATATTGGTGAAGGCGATAGGCCAAGGCCCACTTTTATTAGCTCTAAGTTAAATTCCAAGTGTAAACAGCAACTAGTTGATTTGTTAAAGGAATATAAAGATTGTTTTGCTTGGGATTATACTGAAATGCCTGGATTAGACCGATCTATAGTTGAACATCGGTTGCCTATTAAATCTGGATTTCGGCCATATCAGCAGCCGGCTCGCCGATGCAATCCTAATATACTTCCTGATATTAAGACCAAAATAACCAAATTAATTGAAGCAAAGTTTATTCGGCAGTGCCGATATGCAGAGTGGATTTCTAATGTGGTTCCTGTATATAAGAAAAATGGGAAACTTCGTGTTTGTATTGATTTCAGGAATCTCAATAAGGCCACACCAATGGATGGTTACCCAATGCCGATTGCTGATTTGTTGATTGATGCTGCAGCAGGGCATCAGATTATTAGTTTCATGGATGGTAATGCGGGTTATAATCAAATATTCATGGCTGAAGAAGATATTTCCAAGACTGCTTTTAGGTGTCCAGGTCATGTGGGATTATTTGAGTGGATAGTTATGACATTTGGTTTGAAAAATGCCGGTGCTACTTATCAAAGAGCTATGAACTTTATTTTCCATGAATATATCGGCACGTTGGTAGAAATCTACATTGATGACATAGTGATTAAGTCTGGAGACATCACAAAGCATCTAACCGATCTACGGAAGATATTGGAGTGCACAAGAAAATATGGGTTAAAGATGAATCCCAATAAATGTGCATTTGGTGTATCGGCAGGACAATTCTTGGGTTTTATGGTGCATCAGCGGGGCATTGAAATTAGTAGAAAATCTATTAAGGCAGTCAACAAGGTTGTTGCTCCTACCGATAAAACTGAATTACAGTCCTTGATCGGTAAGATTAATTTTATCAGAAGATTTATGTCTAATCTGTCAGGTAAGATCAAGGCTTTCAGTCCATTATTGAAATTGAAAGCCGATCAGGAATTTAAATGGGGGGATGAACAGCAATTAGCCTTAGATCAGATTAAGAGTTATTTAACAAATCCTCCAGTGTTAGTTCCACCCCAACATGGAAAGCCTTTCATATTGTATTTATCAACTGAAGATACTGTTATCGGTTCAGCTCTTATTCAAGAATTTGAAGGAAAGGAGCGTGTTATCTATTATTTGAGCAGATGGTTAATAGATGCTGAAACCAGGTATTCGGCCATTGAGAAATTATGCTTATGCTTATACTTCTCTTGTATTAAGTTGAGGCATTATTTACTATCGGCTGAATGTACCGTCATATGCAAAGATGATGTGGTCAAATATATGCTATCTATGCCGATATTAAATGGTAGGATTGGTAAATGGATTTTAGCATTATCAGAGTTTGACCTACGTTATGAATCGGCTAAGGCAGTTAAAGGATAGGTTATGGCCGATTTTGTTACTCAACATTGCAACACGGTGGATTCTCTGGAAGTTGCTCCGTGGACACTTTTCTTTGATGGGTCTACTTGTGGTGAAGGGGCAGGCATCGGTATCGTGTTAATTTCCCCTCAGGGGAAGAAGTATGAGTTCTCATTGTCGATCGTTGTTACATCGACAAACAATCAATCTGAGTACCAAGCCCTGATAAAAGGGTTAGAATTGCTTAAAGAAGTACAGGCTGATGCTGTTGAAGTCTTTGGTGATTCTATGCTAGTTATAAATCAGTTGATTGGGGTTTATGAATGCCGAAGTGAAATTCTAATTTCATATCATGAAAAGTGTTTGGAATTGTTAAAAGGGTTTAAGAGTTTTCATCTAAAGCATATTTCCCGGATGCATAATGAAGAGGCTAACCGATTGGCTCAGCATGCTTCAGGATATCAACCTGTTCAAGAAGCATTGACATCAGTGGCTGATACCGATGACTGGAGAAAGGAAATCATTGATTATTTAAAGAATCCATCTAAAAAGGTTGAAAGACGTATAAGGTTCCAAGCAACCAAGTATGTACTCCTCGATGATGAATTGTATTACCGTACCATAGATGGAGTTTTACTCAGGTGTGTTAGCATAGAGGAATCAAAAAGCCTGATGAGTGAAATTTATGAAGGAGTATGTGGGGCTCATCAGTCAGCTTTCAAGATGAAATGGATGATCAGAAGAAATGGATATTATTGGCCGACTATTCTTGAGGATTGTTTTAAATATTTTAAAGGATGTCAGGAATGTCAAAAATTCGGTAATATTCAAAGGGCACCCGCATCGGCTATGAACCCCATAATTAAGCCTTGGCCGTTTCGGGGTTGGGCTATTGATCTCATCGGTCAGATTTATCCACCATCGAGTAAAGGGCATAAGTTTATTCTGGTTGCTACCGATTATTTCACAAAGTAGGTTGAAGCAATTCCTTTAAAAAAGGTGACATCGGCTAACATGGTTGATTTTGTGAAGGAGCATATTGTCTACCGATTTGACATCCCTCAAACCATCACTACCGATCAGGGCACTATGTTTACATCGGGTGAATTTGATGAGTTTGCTATAAGTATGGGAATTAAAGTTTTGAATTCTTCACCGTATTATGCCCAAGCTAATGGCCAGGCTGAAGCATCTAATAAAGGAATTATCAAACTCATTAAGCGCAAGATTAAAGAGTATCCTAAAAAGTGGCATACAATATTAAATAAAGCTTTGTGGTTATATCGGATGGCATGTCATGGTGCAACCAAGGTAGCACCTTATCAATTGGTGTATGGACACGATGCGGTATTACCTTGGGAGATTAAGATTGGTTCTAGGCGAATGCGCTTTCAGGATCAACTGACAGCCGATGATTATGATATTCTTATGAAAGATGAATTGGAAGATGTAGCAGGTCATCGGTTAAAAGCTTTAGTTAGCATCGAGGAGAATAAGAAAAAGGTAGCTAGATGGTATGACAAGAAAGTGAAGGTAAAGGAATTTGTCGATGGTGAATTGGTCTGGAAATTGATTTTACCGATTGGGACTAAAAGTTCTAAGTTTGGCAGATGGTCACCTAATTGGGAAGGTCCGTATCGGATAAATCAATCCGTTCCTGGTAATGCGTATATTCTTGAAACTCTCGAAGGAGTTGTGTTTCCCAGAGCATTAAATGGAAAATATTTAAAGAAATATTACCCTAGTATCTAGATAGACGCATAAGAGTATAGTTGCCGATAACAATCCTATCGGCTGGAGTTAAAACAAAGTATCAATTGTTGCCGATGCGCTAATTTAACAAAGCCTGGATAGCTGATATCGCACGCAGGCGAATTTCATCGGCTTCTTTCAATTCCTTAGCGTCTTCATCGGCACTTCCCTCCACAGGCTTGAGTTTCTTTTTGAGGACCAAGGCCTTGTGAGCTTGAGCATCTCGTTCTTGTTGAAGGGCCTTGATGGCGTTGGGAAGCTGGTCTTCTTCTTGTTTAGCTTGAGTCAGAGCTGTCTTAACCTTTTCCAATTCAGCTAGCAGGGCTGCCTTCTTTGCCGATAGATCCAAGATTTTCTGCCTAAGATCGGCACTGGAGGCTTGCAAGTTGTTGATATTCTTGTGCTTCTCATCGGCAGTTTGCTTCAGTTGCAGCATTTCTTCTTTAAGTTGAGCCTGAGCTGCTCTGTCAGCAATACGATGAACAGCCCTTTGATATTGAAGTTGTCTGCTCTCTAGATGGACTGCTGGAAAGATGGTTTCTTCAACATTGGCAGGGACTTGGCCACGGATCGTTTTGAAGATAGTCCTCGCAGGGTCCGAGTCGATCACCAATTGGGCAGTGTCTTGCTGCAGCAGATTTAGGAGGGCTTCTAGCTTGCCATAGGTGTCTGACGATATTGTTCCCAATGCCAGGGAAGAACTCGCCTCTTCTCTGTCATCATCGGAGACATCGATAGCAAAAGAGAATAAGCTATCGGGAGAATCTTGTTCCTGTGAAATAAATCCTATCTGTGATATCTGGGGATATTATAAACCAAACAATTAATTGATTTACCTGCTTCAGGGCGATTTCTTGAGCTTGGCTTGAGGGAGCGGCTTGTAGAGGATCATACGAAGGATCGGCAGAGGATGCCGATGGTATGTCTTCTATGATCACATCGGTAGTCGGCCCTTGGGGTATAATTGCTGATGATGTATCTTGTGCAGAAGGAGCAGCTTGTTCAGTTACATCGGTGGGTTGACTGACAGGTGTTGGAGCAGACGCAGGGGCTGGTGTAGATTTCTGTCGTTTTTGTTGAGTTTCAGCATCGGTCAAAGCTTTACGCTTTGTTTGGGCTTCAACGACAATTGGCTGGGGGGCATCGACATCTGTTGGTTGGGGAGCCTGCATGCTTGGCGTGCTTGCCGATATGCCCGTTTGTTGCTGCAAAAACGGGTATAAGATTGGATATTTAACAGAGAAAAATGTAAAAATAAGAGAATACCTCTGAAGGAGGGGTAGAGGTCGTGGTGCTTGGTAAAGTTGCCGATGACGATCCAGCTGCAGCTTGCACACCCTGATAATTGTGTGTTAATGTAGAGTGTATCGGCAGAAAACAGAGTAAGCAAGGTTATTACCTTAAAAGCCTTGATTAGGCTTGAAGCAGCAACCTTTGGAGAAGCCCTGGATGTTCCCAGTCTTGGTCTGGAAGTGATGGTTTTGGCGCGAGTCCTCTGGAAGGTCAAGGCCTCTAAGGTGGGGGCGTTGTAGCCGATTACTGAGATTGGAGAGGCTGGATGGAGGTTGAAGGGTTTTCCACTTTTGCTTATTGGTGGAACTGGATCATCGGTCTGTTTCAAGGAAGGTTAGTTGCCGATATGCATATAAAAGGAAGGAAAGAGACAGAAGTTAAAAGGAACTTACTGCATTATCAGGAATGGCATAATCGGGATCGATCATATGCCGATATGTGTGAACAGATGTTGAAAACAGCTGTTCTTTCCACTCTTGCCACCATTGCTTATATGACTCTGTTATAAAAGATGCTGGTGACCAGGCGGAGAGATCGACGTTTGAGATATCGGCATCGGGAGCAAGTCTTACTATCCTGCTCCATTCAGTTCCAGCGGTAATGATTTCTCTGGGCTTAATCACATCGGCATAGCATAGCTTGATTGGTAGTTGCCCAAAGGCCAGCTGGCGAGATACTGCCGATGGATTGTAGAATTCATAAGTAATATGGGAAGCTTTCCCGCTACCAAATGTGTTGACTGGGATTGCTCTGGGGGTGATAATGGCCATCATAAGATCATTGTCTTGGTTCAGATCACTATCGGCGAAATTGAAGAGGAGAGGGAACTTGTTATCCTCATCTATGTAAGGTACCCAAGCCCTGAGGTCACGAGGGAGGCCATGGTAGAAAGTCTGAAAAAATCTGCCGATTTGGTCCTCATTGGCTTCTGTTCCGGGAAGGACAATTATGGCTTCGCCGAAGTTGAGAGGGGGGCGTGTTGCCGATTCATCATCTCCAAGGACGTAGTCTTCGGGAATCTCTCGTGGGAATTCCTGAGCAAAGAGATCCCACTGTAAACGCTTGTGCATGTGGGCGTTTAACCACATATTGATAAACCACCATGGGCCTCCCAGATTGCCGATGGGTTCGCCAAGTATAAGCTTCTGGGATACTTGGTGGAGAAGGTGGTAGGTTGAGCTCAAGAGATATCGGCCAAGTGGGAATCTGACACCGTTGGCTAAGAGTTCTGCTGCTGGGAGGAAAGCGTTGGTTGGTCCTACCGATCGGTCACAGAAAATAAACTTCTCCAGCCACATGTTCAGGAATGTGGCATGTTCCCTTTGATTGACGGTACCAGTCTTTTGGTACTCTTGGATGTATCCTGTCCAGCCGCCGATGTTACGTGTATTTACTCTGTATTCAGCTTTTCTGCCAAAAATATGGCCTTCATCGACAGTTGAGATGTCCAAGCCTGTGAGCATATATACATCGGCAAGAGTAGGGGCACATGAGCCATGACCAAACATGAAAGTGTTGGTGGTGTCTGACCAAAATTGAGCGGCAGCTATCATCATGGATTCATTCTTTTGTATATCGGCAATGGATAGCCTGATACACTGATCTATCTTCCGTTCTGCCCAGAACACTTGCATTGATCTGTTGACCCTCAAGAACCAGTTTTTCCACCCTTTGGTGGGTTTGGGCCAAGAACGGAACGTGTCTTTCCACAGATTCAAAGAGAAATTTTGAGATTTGAAGGGAATACGATTTGCCTCTGCATTAATCAGGTCAGTTGGATCTGGGTCGCCCATTGGACCTAGGCAATGGAGGGGAGGTTGATGGGTTGGAATCACCAGTGTGTTGCGTAGTTCCTGAGTTTGGAGGACCAAGAAAATGGAAGAGAAAGAAAAATGTCGACTGTAAGAACTCGCTGGGAACCAAAAAGATTAAAGTAAAAGTAATAAGAGGAAGAACGAACCGCGGAGACGTCGAAGTTAACAGCCATTGCTTCGAACGGATGAGGGCACGAGCTGGGAACTTGAAGATGACGATGGCTCTGGTGAGTCGAGGATGCGCGGTTGTTGGTTAGGGTTGCCACCGGAGTGAGAATGCCAAAGGATGGAGTTTGAAGGTAGAAGATGAGCAGCCCGGAGAAGTCTATTTATAGGCCATTTGGGGTAGGGGTATTCTTGACTTATCTCTATGCCGTATGCGGAAGGATCGAGGTGGTTCAGTTGGATATGGTAACTGTTCGCACGACAATCAAGGGATGGTACAGAAGATTTGACGGCAAGTAATCATGACTTGAAGGATATCTCGATACAGGGTTTTTCGGTTCTAAAAAAAATGATGCGTTGTGGTAAGATCTTGCTGATGGATTGTTATTTTGGTATCTCAACCGTAATTAAGGTAAAGAAGGTTAAAAAATATGCGATATTTATTGAGATGCATGGATTAGGTCTAGCTTTGATTAAATCTAGTAACAAATCATGTTATGCTGAGAATGGGTTAAAAAAAATAGGCAATAGCAAGCATCAGTTGGAGTAAATTTCGGAGCATCAGTATCTTATACTCCGAAATTGGGGGGCATGTGTTGACATCGTTTTTGGCACGTGTCAAGATGATCAGGAAGGGCTAATCAACAGAGGAAAGATTACCGTGTAGATTGATTGCCAAGGAGAATAAGTTTGTTTTTGAGTGGTGGCAGCGTATGGATTTAATTTGAAGTGTTGCCGATGAGGTTAAGGGTATTGCCGATGCCGATGAAAGAGGGTTTGGAGACTGCTGCCGATGAGACAGGGAATGTACCGATGAAGGAGGGTATGAAGACTGCTGCCGATGAAATAGGGAATGTACCGATGGAAGGAACTCGAAGGTTGCTGCCGATGGAACAGGGACTGTGCCGTTGAAAAGGAGGTCGATGAGAATACCATCGTGATTGAGGCGGACTATGGAGTAAAATAGGAGTTAATTTCCTTGTTTACGTTTAGTAGAGTCTGAGTTGTATCAAAGTCGTGTTTTTCCTTAGATTTGGATTTAATGTCCTAGTCGTATTTGGTTACGTTTCTATAGATCAGGATATAAATATAGAGTGAAGGGCAATGTAATAGGGGATCAATCAATACATCAAAAAACAGCTTTTACTCTTATTTATATCTACTTTCGGCGACTTCGTCAATTTGCATATTTTTCCTTTTTACGAGTTCTCATCGATTCGGCGAGTTGCATTGCTCTAAGTGCAATCTTCGACGATCCTCGAGTTCCGCGTGAGTACCTCTTGGCCGTGACTTTCGGGCGTATCGCTGTTGTCAGGACCAAAGTGCTCGTATTTTCATCCTTGTCGATTAAACAGGTCAAATCGACTGGCACGCTTTGGATATCGACTTTGGGTATTAGCCCTTTGTGTTTGCAGATTTACTTTTGTATCAACAGGTGCGGGTGAGGGTGAGGGGTAGTTGATGTCCAGCACGGGCCCAAGTCATTTCACGGGCTACAAATTTTTCCGGGCCAAATTTTTTCAGCCTGAAGTGAAAACTTTTCAAAGGCCCATTTAGTTCCCAAAAGGGAAAAGTTAAACAAGGCCAGAAGCGATTTCTGATTTCCAACCCGGCGACCCGTGGCAGTGGGCTACACTGTCGTCGTTGACGCCAGAGCCGTGCACTTTTTCGTCGGCGTGGCGTCCGGGTTCTACTTCCACCTGCCGCCCGGCGAGCACCGAGTGTTGTGCATCGGTAACCCGCGTCTCCCGGTTACAAGCATGACACAGTGTGCGGCGGCGTCTGCGCACGGCTTCGCCCCGACCTCGCTCGATGGAGTTGCCCCGTCCTTCGTTATAGCGGCGCCAACGGGTTGGGCCGATTGTAGATGTCTTCCTCTGCACGTGCAGAGCGAACGGAGATCTATCTGCCCGCCTCGATCGGCCTATGCTGTGCCATCACTACGTGGACTGAAGGTCAGTATCCTCTCTAAGACTCCAACGAAGCCTGGATCTCCCGGCCCACCCCCACGCATCCGGCAGCTAGGACTGAACATCCCGCCGCCTCCGGCCATGAACGCGAGGGAAAATCCTTTGGAAGGGCACGAAGAGGAACAATCTCGCAGCTGTGTAGGGGTCTGTGAGGCCGTGAGGCGATAGGGAAGGAAGGGCCTCGCACAAGTGCGACAGCAGTCTGCAGCCATTGAGACTTCCGAGCTGCAGTGCGTGGTGGCATCCAACAACATGAGACCTCCAACTACAAGATCGGCAATTACGAGGCGCCGGTGACTTGATGTGTGGTGACCGACGTCCATGCATGGCCATGCATGCGGACGTGAGGACATGTGATACCATTGTGATGTCACCGTGACTAATTTTAACTCACAAAATAAATGAAGAAATACGCTCGTATACGTACATATATGCAGATCTATAAAAAATAAACATAAACTAATTGTCATTCAATCCGTAGCGCTTTAACATACGGGCATATATCTAGTTTATAAAAAAAAGGAAGACATAGACACCTATTAGAGCGGCCGCTGATAGCCCACTGGGGGTCCATTAGTGTTCAACCGTAACAGATAGGCCCAAGCGTCGATTGCTCAATTCAGACCGGCCCATCTAAATAACATGGATACATACCTTTCTAATAAAAAGAAAAAAAATAACATGGATACATGCTGCGTATCCACTGTTCCTCACTGACGCGACACACCATGACACCATCAAATAGAGTAGTAGACGTAGGTACGTCCGGATCGGGTGCGCACTGAACAACCAATACATACATAAATAAATATACTATAGAGTTAAATGCACCAGAGGTCCATTAACTTATGAGAAGGTTTCAGTTAGGTCCATCAACTTTTAAAGTGGTTTTTTGGATCCAAAATTTTGTATGTCATATCACTTAGGTCCATATCACTCCACGTGGGCTTCTCATGCTGCATGGTCTGTTGACTTACCCATGTAAAGCAACTCTTGACCCTCAATTTCATCAAACACGTTGTGGACGCGCGAGCGAGCCACCGCCGCGGCCACACAGGCGCGTGAGCAGGCCCGCGGCAACCACGCGGGTCATGCTCAAGGCTCACGTGGCACGTCGTGGTGTCCCGAGCGCACCGCCGCTGAGGGTCGTCCCAAGGTGCTCGCGTTCGTCGTGAACTCCTCTAAGCATGGGGACGTGCACATGCCATGCTACCTCGATCGGACCGGCGGCTTCAACGTGATGCAAGTGTTCACGCTGGGAGGCGTCGTGGGGGTGGCGAGGCGTCCCAGGCCCGGCGAGAATTGCCGCGTGGACGCCAGGCTCGTCAGCATCGGCGGTGTCACACACTGGGTCACCAAGGACACGGAGCGCGTCGAGGAGGAGCGCAGTGGTGGCGGCTCGCCCGCGCGCCCACGTGGCCACGGCGCCTACTCGTGTGCCCGCAGCGGCAGTGGCTTTGCTTGCGCTCACACAACGTGTTTGGCGAAATGAATGGTCAAGAGCTGCTTCAAATGGACAAGTCAGTTGGCCATGTCAACATGAAAAGCTCATGTGGAAGGATATGGACCTAAGTGATACGGCATACAAAGTTTATGAACTAAAAAACCACTTTAAAAGTTGATAGACCTAATTGAAACCTGCTCATGAGTTAATAGACTTCTGGTGCATTTAACTCCATACTATATATATATCACTCTAGCAGCATGAAATGACGATGCGTATATACCTCGCTTTTATTTATTTATTTGTAGCTAGGGACAGACACATACCGAACGATCCATAAGACACTTTCTAAGGCCTCGTTTAGATCCCCGACTCGGGGGTGGCCAAATCTGCACAGTGCCACCCCCGAGTACTGTAGCTTTTTGTTTTTTATGGTAATAATTGTCCAAATTTTGATTAATTAGGCTCAAAATGTTCGTCTCGCAAAGTACAACAAAACTGTGCAATTAGTTTTTGATTTCATCTACATTTAGTACTCCATATATATGTCGACATTTTGATGTGATGGAGAATCTTCTTTTTGCATAGTGGAATTTAAGGATGAATTCTCGAATCTAAACAAGTCTAACCGATATTCTTTTGTCCATGATCTACCAAAAGGCAACGAACAATGGTAGTACCAGTAGGCTCCATCTGCATGCTATGCGCTGGCAATGGCAGACACGCTGAGCTGCCGGGTGCCGGGTCGGGGTCTCTCGCTCTGCCTCCGCCTCCGCCTCTGCTCTGCGGCGTGTGTTGGGGCAGCGCGGTACAATCCCGCTGCCAAAAGCGGATCGGATCGCAGAGAAAGCAGGATGCGCGCAGGTAGCAGGCTGCCGGCTGCCGCTCGCTGCTCCTGCTCGCCTGCTCCCATCCCATCGGCGCGCCGGCCGGCGGGCCGCGCTCATCAGGTGCAGGGCAGAGGTTTCAGAGCTGCCACTGCCAGGGAGCCGTACGGCGGCCAGCGATTGGGCGGCGGAGAAAAGCCGACAACATAATGAGTACTCCCTCCGTCCCAATAAAACTGTCATTCTAGCACTTGAGCCATGTCCCAATAAGAGTGTCGTTCTAGCTGCGGGTCCCACAACTGAGTAGGCTGCAGGCCTATCCCTTCCGTGCTCATCTCTCGTCCACTCAACCCGACGGCCATCACCCCCATCCCCGCCGGGCGCCGGCAGATCCACCCCGGCCCTGGCACCGGGAGTCCTTCGCCGGCGTCGTGGAAGTGGCCGCCGCCAACATCTGCAAGGGAGGCGGTGCCGGAGCAGGTGGCCCACGCGTTGGGGACGGAGCAGCCATCCCGGCGTTGGGGACGGAGCAGGGTAGCATGAGAGGTCGGGCGCGGCCCCTCGTCATCTCCGCTCGCCGGGGGCCAAGCGCAGCCGAGATCCGGTAGCGGGGCTCGGCGAGGACGCGCGTTGGGCGAAGCGAGGCCACTGCGGCGGGCGCACGATGAACCAGAGTGGGCCGCCACCGGCAAGGTCTTTGGCCGCGGCCTTCCTTCTCCTCCAACGGCAGCTCCGTTTTCTCGTGCGTCACCCCAAGTGAGGCAGGAAGTGGAGCGGTCCCCTAGAACCGTGGCTCCAGTGCTCCACCGCCGGCGAAGGTCAGGCGGGCCCCGCGGCGGAGGGTGCTGCTGCTCCACCATCGGCTCCTCCGCCCTTCGCTCCTACTGCGCCATGCCGGCGAGGAGGAGTAGCACTCGCCTGGACGCGCGGGGGTCGGTGGGGCGGGCTGCGGGCACGGCCTCCGTCGGCGAGAAGTCCCACTCACCCGCACCTGGATGAAATCCACGAGAAACACAGGATCGAGATGAGGACAGAGGGAATAGGGGTACACCGGTCTTTTTCCATCTTCCTTGGTTTGCGCGTTGAGGCCCAAAACGTCTCTCTTTTCCGGACGGAGGGAGTACTGTAGGAGAGTCGGCTTGCTTCCTCTACAGTATCCTATAAGAAAGGGGTGTTTAGTGCTCACCTAAAAACTTTACATCCCGTCCCATTGAATATTTAGAGACATGTATGGAACATTAAATATAGATAAAAAATAACTAATTGTACAGTTTGCATGTATTTTGTGAGACGAATCTTTTAAGCCTAACTAATCCATGATTGGACACTAATTGCTATAGTTACATTATAGTACCTGAAAACTTTACACCCCTGAACTAAATATGCCCAAAATATCACGATAGAACTTGTATTGGTTAACTCCCTTTAGTTTGATAAGCTTTATAAAAAATATTAACAACATTTGAATCTACAAATAAATTATAGAAATATATCTAGCAATTTATTTAATAATACTAGTTATGTATCAAAAAGATATTAACAATTTCTTATCAATAATGATGTGCCTCGGTAGTCTGTCCCTAACTCTCATCCGTACGTAGCTCCACAAGAGCAGGCCCCATCCACAGAAAAACGAATCCCCACGCTCATCCTTATCCGTCCGGCTCCCGAGCCCACTCGCTCATCCTTATACGCCCGGCGCCCCACGCAGCAGCGTGGTCGCTCATTCGTCCACGCCTCTTCCCCTGCCACACGATCATCGGCTGCCACGCCGTGCCCTTCCCCCCACCGCCCCATGCCGCATAGCCGGCTGCGCCGCACGTCCGTCCCAGTCACCTGTGCCGCTCGCTCCCTCGTCGTTCGTTCGTCCGTCTCCCATCGTCGTTGCGCGCGCCGCTAACCCCGCCATGGCCGCTGGGGCGCACATGTCGTGACACCTCATATCTTCCCCTGCCGAGCCAAGGGCACCAATGAACGCGGGCGGTGCTAGTGGTGCTCGTGCACCGTGGCTCGCCGCGGGCTCTAGCCTCGATGGCCGGAATCGACCTGCCCGGCCTTCCCCTCCCCTATTGCATATGTATGCTTCAAGTATTTCAGGCGTTTCAGATGTATGTTATAATTGTTTGATCTTGATATTGCAAAAGTGGATCGGGGGATGTTGCACATTATCACAGAACCTCCTAATTATGATGGCCCACATGTACCCGTCATCGTCATAATGACCTCTGACAGCCGTACTTATGTTCCTCATAACTTAAAAGGCCTGCTTTCCTCCGAACAGGATCCAATCACAGGAGTATTGCAATATTACAACAGTTTATTCAAAATATTCAACAGAGTAAAGTAGCGGAAGTCTTACAATAACTTAAGTTTACAAACCAGTTTCCAAACCTCAAACCTTATGTAGCATTATTACAAACCAGTAGTAGAGAAGTATCGGTAATAACTTTATTACATCACACAAGCGAGATGCCTTGCCCAGAGGCCACACAGTCTACTCGTCGTCACTTTCTTCAGCCACAACGGTCATGCAACAAGGCTCAAAGCAGACTTGTTCATGAACAACACCTGCAACAAGGGGTTCAATAAACCCTGAGTACGAGAGTACTCAACAAGACTTACCCGACTTAGACATAGACTCCAAGGGCATGCTAGCTTTAGGGAATCAAGGTACGGGTATTCAAGAATCAAATTTTCTTTTGCAGAAAGCTTACTAAAGTGAGTCCTTACTTTCAATGTTTTATTTTTACCATTGATGGTTCATTAACCAATTCTAGGTGATCCTAATCTAGATCAAAGTAATTATCATCAAGACCTTTCTCATTCTTTCTTTCAATTCCAGTTCTTAAGTACGATGTTGGTGCAAGGCCAAGACTCCTTTCTCGTGGAGCAACGACGATTCGAACTGCTTCATTTACCCAGCTGGGGATTCCTAACCACACGACATATGTAGAACCGAATCTCGCATATATCAACTCTTACCCGATGAAAGCCCAAGTTTGGTTTTGGTAATTAATGACACCAAGTTGCTAACGCCATGTGCTAAGTGTTTTGAGCTAGGCATAAGCAACACATGTGATGAAGGTGTACGTGGCAAGGAGTGGTGGCCACAAGATCACAAAGAGATGATGCATGGATGTGAAATGACGATCATGGTGGAGATGCACATAATATGATGGACATGATGATCAAGTGGAAGAGAAGGATCTAAGAGCGTAAGGCAAAGGTATAACCATAGGGTTTTTCTTTTGCCGGTCTAAGATGAGTAGAGAAGTGATTGACCGGGTTTAGGATACATAGCCGACTATCAAGAGGGGCAATCACGGTTAGCTCGGGAATCAAGTGCCACTAGATCAATGTCTTGAGCATATGCATTAGGATCTAGTTGAGAGCTAACATAACGCCTTGAAAATGTTTGTGAAATGCTAACACACATGCACATTGTGGTGTACACTTGGTGGTGTTAGCACATTTGCGAAGGCGGTGGAGTTTGAGCGGTAGAGAGGGGTTTGGGTTCCTCTCTCCCTCTCGCCGAGCTTGCGAGGCGGGATTCGGCGCTTTTTGGAGAAGTGAAACGCCTATTTTCTATTGCGCCGGAAGTCGGAAAAGAAACGGAGGCGAACGGCGGTCACTGTGGTGACCGGACGCTGCACCGGACGCGGTCACGGTTTGACCGGACGCGTCCGGTCAGTTCTTCGCGGCGCGGGCACTAGGGTTTGTGACCGGACGCTGGTCTGGCCTGACCAGCGCGTCCGGTCAGTTCACCTGTGCGCAGAAGTAGGGTGCGCGACCGGCGCATCCGGTCCCTCACGGAACCGGAGCGTCCGGTCAGGCGTCCAGAGGGGCAGAGAGCAGTGGAGTGACGATCGGACGCGCGGCGCGTCCGGTCACGTGTGATCGGACGCGTCCGGTCTCTACGGGAGCTTACTGGAACGCGACTGGACGCTGGCACTGTCGCGTCCGGTCACGGCAACGGCTAGTTCTGACGCGCACTGTTTCTTGCTGTCGTGTAGTGACCGGACGCGTCCGGTCACCCTGACCGGAGCGTCCGGTCAGCGCGATTTCAACTGAGTCGTCCGGTAACGGCTAGCTGCGTACCCCTTCGTTATAAATAGAGGATGTCCGGGGTTTGAGAGTAACTCTTGCACATTTTGAGACCTAGAGACATCTTTTGAGCTAGAGAACAACCCCTCCACTCATCTCTTTGCTTAGTTGCATATCTTGAGTGAGATTGAGTGAGATTCAAGTGCATTGCTTGAGAGTTGCATTCTAGAGGCACTTGATCTTCGAGTTGCTGCGGATTTCTTGTTACTCTTCCGTGTTTCCCGACACGGTAGACGGCTTGGAGCAGCGGAGGTGATTGAGCTCGCAATTGGAGATTGTTGGAGCCCTCACCAAGTGTTGTAAGGGGTTCTTGATCCTTCCCCGCGGGAGTTCGCAAATTGGATACTCTAGTGGAGCTCGTGGCTTGGAGGATCCCCATTTTGTGTGCAGTTGTGCGGCGCCCGCCGAGGGCTCGACTCTTGATAGTCGATTAGCTCGCGAACCGACAAGTGGGTGCATCGCCACAACGAGGAGTAGCTTGCCGGGAAGCAAGTGAACCTCGGTAAAAAATCTTGTGTCATCCCTTTACCGAGGATTTCTCTTGTGGTTGATCATTGTGATTGATTCTTCGAGTGCATTACTTCTCTACATCGTTGGTATAAGAATCAAGTCACTTGCTCTTTACTTTCTTGTACTAGTTCTAGTGTAGTTTGCTAAGTGTAGCTTTTATCACATAGGAGTAAGTAGCTTAGTGACTTAGCCTTGTTGGTGTGTATTAGAGATCATAGCCTTGCTTCACTAGATTTGTATAGGTGGCTTACATAGTGTAGTTGAGCTAGTGCTAGAATTAGCTTAGCCATCTTTTATACTAACGTGTTTGTTTAGTGAAGCTTGTAGAATTTTAAATAGGCTATTCACCCCCCTCTAGCCATTTGGACCTTACACCCGAGTAACCCAAAACCAGAACGTGTCCATCGCTACCCGAGAGCACAGTACTCCTCGAACCCGGCCCAATTCTAGCCCCGAGGGTACACGCTACTCTCGCCATCTCTCCACTCCCAGTGCGAGGTTAGACGTTCTCGTAATGGACTAGCCGAAGTAAGGCTTTACCCGACACAGGTACAGGCTAGTACTAATAAAAACTCCATGACGCGAGGGCCAACAAGGTACGGTCCTTAACTGATAAGGCGGAAACAATACATTGAGACTCCTCTCCCAATACAAGTTAGCAGTGGCCAAACCACCCGTCCGATCTTACAAGTTCATTCTCATATTTTAATATTCATTAAGTATGCCGTCATGGCTGAATAAACATTCTTTTAAATAGCTTAACTCAAAAGCATAGTGAAACATACTACGCATTTTCAGTAAAACAGGTATCAAGGGTGATATCGCAATAATCAAGGATGATAATGCATCAATTGAGTTATCACTCAACTCCTAATTACTTAATGCAGTAAACCATAGTATAAATAATAAAGTCTTGTAAATATCAAGGTAGGGTTTAAATGCACCGGGGCTTGCCTTGCTCTGACGCGACGACTAACTCGGACTCACAGACTCCGACTTCTGATCCGGAACCGACCGACGATAGCTCTTCTCCGGAGGCTTGCTCGGCAACTTCGACTTCTTCGAAAGCGGGAACTACACGAGTACATAACATGCTTCAACATGATGCTCAATGATAAACATGATGCTTGATGATGATATGCCATGATTTACGACTCGAGTACTACTTTCCTTCGCGGTACAGTCGCAAAACAGTAAACCTACTAACTAGTAGCGATAACTCCAACGATAGCAGCTTTTATCACTAAGTAAGTTACTAACGAGCTCAAATATGAAATTAAGGTGCCAAAGATCACCAAAGATTAGTGATCTAAGGACATCACTCAATCAAAAGGGCACACAACACTTAAAATTATCAATTTAACATTTATTTACTATTTAATTAATCAGGGCATAATTAATATTTGATCATCCTTTATCTAAACAAGCTTAAACTTTTTCTATGGATTGTACATGACCTAAAACAGTGTCACAATAAATTTCATAATTTTTGGATTAATAAATTAATTATTAAAATTCATGGAAGTTGCATTTAATCTTTATTGGAACTAATTAAATCTACTGCACAAAATACTCAAATTTAGCATTTAACATTTTTCCTAGATAGTTTACACATTGAAAAGCTTACACAAAAATTTTCATGAATTTTGGAGCTCTACACAATTTTTAATAAAATAAACAAATAGCATTACTATTCATAATTTTGAAAAAGAAAAACAAAATCGAACTCGGGCCGATTCCCTTCTCTCCCTTCGGTCCGGCCCAGCCGAGCGGCCCAGCAGCACGCGCCCGCGCGCTCGCGCCCGCACTCGCCCGTGCGGCCCAGCAGCGCGGCCCAGCAACGCCCGCACCCACGCGTGCGGCCCTCTCTCCCTCTCTCTCACTGACAGCCCGGCCCCGCCTGTCATCCCTCACCTCCCGCTCTCTCGCTCACTCCCGCACGCTCGGTGATGCCCGCGCGGTGGCCGGCTGGTGATAAGGCATCGGTCGATCAACCGAGCGGCTTTACAGCATTTACACACCCTAGCGAACCCATTGCGACCCTAAACACGTAGGCTCACCTCCCGCTGCACCCTTCCCGACGGCTATGGCGACTCGACAGCCACGGTGCCCGACGACCCGACGCTATCACGCGGTAGCGACTGAATTAGTGCGAGGAAAAGAATCAGGAGCTCACAGCGGTGACGATGTTGCTCTTGGGGATGACAGAGAGAGACCGGAATGGTTTGGCCACGGTGAGGCGAAGGTGGCGGTGCTCCGGCCGGGGTTGGGCACGGAAACGAGCGAGGCGGAGGCTCGGGTGCGAAAACGGTTAACTCAGGTGGCTCACGAGATGCGCGAGGGCGAGGCGATCCTATTGGTGCGGTTTGGGTGGCCGGAGGCGGCTTGGCAGCGGCAGCGGCGAGCTGTGCGGCGGCGGTGGCGAAAACAGGGAAGAAGAAAAATGTTTCACGGTGGCCCGGTCATATATGTAGGCAGCGGTAGCGGCAACAGCGCGGGAAGGCTTGCGTCGTCGCGCTGGCGGCCGAGGGCGCGCCTGGAAGCTGGCCGAAGGCCACGGCGGCTCGCCGGCGCCCATACCGCGCGGTGGCTGGCCGCCATTGGTGCACCACTGTAGCTGCCCCCCCCCCCAAAATTTTGTAATTCAAACTGTTTTTCTCAAATTAATCTCAAATTCATGTAACAACTTGAAAAATTCCCAAGATATGAAATCTTCATAATTTCAATCTCTACAAGTTTTGTATTGAACACTTTTTCAAATTCTAACTGGATTTTGAAATTTGAGTTTAAATTCAAAAGGGGACACATTTTGGGGATTTGGTAATTTAGAAATTACTTTGGATTTTATATTGAAACTTTAAAATCTCCAAACACCAAAGTTGTACATCTAGACAAGACCTACAACTTTTCTGTTCAAAACATTTTTAAATTCTGCCTCCATTTTGAAATTTTAGTTTGGGGACAAAAATGAGTCAAATCTGAAATTTGTTTATTTTCAAAATTGCTCCACATTTTACACTAAAACTTTGAAAACTCAAAACACCAAAGTTGTAGCCCTTGAAAAGTTCTACAAACTTGGTTCTGAACTTTTTCCCAAATTTTGCTTAGATTTTGAATTATTTAAAAAGGGGTAAAACAGGGTTTTGAAATTTATGGTTTTTGGGGAAATTTTCAATTGGAAATTGTTGCTACTTTAATTAGTGATTACTTAATGATCAAACCATCATCCAAGGGCATCATTTGGACCAACATGACATGGTTGACCAAATTAGCTTTTGAAATTCTTTTACATTTTCCCCAAATTTGAATTTAAATTCGAATCGGAAAAACTCGTGACAAGTTTTTGGATTCCAATCCAAACTCAAACTTGGAGCTTCATTTTATGTGTTGTACTACACTTGACACTAGGGTGCAACACAGTCACACACCTCAAATTACGCAGGGCATGGACTAAGTATTTGCGGTGTCATTCGAAATTAGAGTTTTCGGTTCGGATCACACCACTGAGAAGCACATCCAATCTAGATAAATAAACTCGTTTTAGTTGATGCATAACAAGGTTTACCTAATCATGGATGCTTTGCGATGCATTATGATGACATGGCAGATTAATTAGCAACTATAACACCCGGGGTGTTACACACATGTTGCATATGTTGCAAGTGTTTCATAGGCATGTTGTAAGCGTTTCTTCAAAATGTTTTATCTGTTTCCAAATGTATGATTGTTTTTTATCTAGATGTTGCATATGTTGCCACAGTGTGTTCCAAATGTTTCAGCTGTTTCCGTCTTATGTTGCAGCAAGTGGATTATGTTACAAGCTACAAGTGTTTTATTTTCTATGTTTCATGTGTTTCATACACATGTTGCAAGAGCATGTCATAGATGTTTCATCTATTTTTAGTCTTATGTTACATTCATATTGCAAGTGTTTTATGTTGTTCGGCCGGGGTGAGCCGGGGGCTAGCGGACGGGGCACGTGGCGCGCAGGGGTAGCGGATGGGAGTGCTGGGGCCAGTGGACGGAGGTATTATAGGTCAGGGCGCGCTAGCTGGGGGCGTGCTCGTCCTCAGCCGCTCACCCCGACTTCCGTGTGTTGCCCGCGTGGAGAGTCGGAGAGATAGGAGAGGGTTAGGGGAAGGACTGGTAGGCTCAGAGATGGGGGCGGAGCGCACTCGTGAGGCAAGGCGAAGACGGACGGGGGTGGAACGAAGGCGGATGGGGCAGGCTGCACGCCCGTCCGTCCGGGTGCTGGCTACACGCCCTTTTCTTATATATACAGTCAAAGTTGAAAAATGTTTGATTGTCAGAAAGTAAGAATGGCACTTTATGTGCCTCTGAGGAGAGTATAGGCACCGGAGTACTATATACTACCTATATGCACCGGTTGTAGTACATAATACAAGCACTGGACGTAAAGCTTTTTCTTATAGATAAATAAAAAGATCCAATTTTGTTAGATTTTTTTTAGAGAAGAAGCATTTATTAGATTTCTTTAGTAAAGTCCAAGACATGCTAAAAGGCCGGCCATTAAACACGAAGAATGGTATGGCTCTTGGCTCCAAAGTTTTAGGTACCTTTGAAAAGTTTGAAACATCTATTTCAAATTATAAGACGTTTTGGTTTTATGGATGCATTATTTTTGCCATGCATCTAGACATAAGTCTTGTTTGATCCTTAGAGATTTTAAGAATTTGTATAAAAAAAATCTCATAATCCTAGAATCCCTTTCAAACAGACTTGCTTCTAGTGGATTTTAACATAGAAACACAAAATCCAATAAAACATGTTTTTATCTAGATTTTTAAAATCCCTAAGGATCCAAACGGGACCATAGGGTATATCTAAGTGTATAGCAAGAGCCAATCGAAAGAAAAGTGTATAGCAAGAACCCTACATCTAGAAAAGCTAAAACGTTTTATAATTTGGAATGAAGGGAGTACCTTATTATCTGCTCTATATAATCAATTAAGTCTCTTGAAAAGAAGAGATAATTAATCATCGTTGAAAATACATATGGATGAACAGATATTCGGAAGCAAATACGACTACCACCATCCACGGGCATGCTCTCTGGACAGTTAATTACTGTACTTTGTTTTCAAACTCGATCCATATAGCCACTAGCTAGGCATGCATATGAGGTGTCTCTCAACCTAGCTAGCTACCTAGTGCTGCTTTTGTAGCAAGGCTGCGTGGCTGAGCAGCACATGCATGCATCATCTCATCAGCTCAGCTGTGGCTTGTGGGGTGATATCACCCTACATCACGGTAGCTACCCGAATCCTCTTGGATGCTTCCGGCAGGCAGAGCGACCTGCAGATTGATGCAGGCATACAGCCCGGCGAACGCTGGAAACACGGGTCTCTTAGCTAGAATATGTCGGCACGATTGCCTGAGGGGAGCATGCTGCTCGATTTGCATATGCCTCGTCTTCACATGGTCATGGTACAGTGCATGCCGGAGTCCTTCAACTTTAAGCGTGTCCTTACGCTTGGGATTAGCCAGTTTTGCAGGTCTAGATTCCTAGAAATGCGAGCTGCCGCTCAATGCATGCCATGGAGTACATGGACAACTCGAGGTGCTATACGTCGTACGAATTCATAACTTTATGTCGAGCCCATATTCAGCTAGGTAGTAGCCTTTGGGATGCCGGATTTACTATTCTTGAAATGATCTGAATCATGTATAGTTTATGTTTTGAAAATCAAAATTAATAACGACTCAGCATTAACAGAGACGGTCTCCATAAGACGACCACCACCGTTAATAAAGGTTAACGTAGGCGAACATTTCTCCTAGGACGCCCCCTTCATTAATAGAGGTGGTTCCCTTTTGTGCCCGCCTCCATTAATCCAGGGGGTCTAATATTTTTAGTAGTAGTGTGTTGCCAGCATGGGTTAGCCAATTTGGCACTTTCCCACCAATAGGCAAAATCTTGGCAGCACAACCCCAAGATAAACTCACCATGGAATCAAACACTAATTCTATTTTGATTTCTGTATGAGTAAGGCGAGGCGAAGTCTCTCCCAAGAACCAAACATACCCTAACTATTCTCTCACCTACTGCACTCGCCTCACCTTGCCGAGCGAGCTAGGCTTTGCTTGACTTGGTGAAGAAAAGCTTGAAAGTATAAGATCGAGGCAGTGAACAAGCAAAATAAACACCTCTATCTTTGTCCAACCAGACATAGCAAGGGCCAACGGGGGATCCAAACATCCCCTTAATGATGCTTTAGAATGCGATAATGACTAGTAATTTGAGAAAAAAAAGGATCCTAGAATGACAAATATTTTGGGACGGAGGGAGTATTATCAATTGAAACTGTGAATATAATTGTATTGATGCCAGCTCTGTTTGTATGTACACTATACAATACACATACTAGTACTTACAATTTGACTAGCATTAATTATTCCCGATCAATATTTGCAAACTGTACCTTTTTCAAACTAAAATACACCATACATGAATGAATGGAATAGTATGGTGTATGGGCAGCCCGGCCGCCGTCCGGTGAGGTGAGATTCGGTTAGTTATGTATGTGCAAAGAGAAAGAATGCAGCATGCATGCATGCATGAACTTCCCTGCACAGCAGCCACATGCGTGTGTGAGACAAGAAAGTAGGAGTGGCAAATATAAACTACCGCTGACCTGCTTTGTAGGAATGTAGGTCCTCAACTAAAGAACTGAAATAGGGATCCTCATCCATCCAATACTTATCGTATACAATTGCACCTCCGAAAGGTGAATCGATGCTAGCTAAAATGGGGATCCAAATCCAATATGATATTGCACCCCGGAAAGGTGAATCGATGCTACACCGGTTAAACTAGTCCACCCTGTTTGTAGGCGCGACGAAAGCGCACGAACTGATGCTCTCAATCTCCATCTCATCATCGAACAAGATCTCGAGTAGTACCCATCGATCAAGCTATCTAGTAATTAATCGGCCATTAATATCTCTGTCTCTCGACCAGTCGATCGTCCCTGCATTACGTACCAGGTTCGATCTACCGGTGTTCATGGTTAGCAATAAATAAATAGGCCGGGCTGCGAGTGAATGAAGCTGAGTTTAGAGCAGGTGAGAGAGCAGCTGGAGGCCCACTTGCCCGCCATGAAGAACACACTACTACAGTCAGGCAATGTAAGGACGGGTCAAAAGGCACTATAAGGACGGGTGGCCCAACCGCTCCTCCCAGGGGGCTTTTACAAATCAGCTCACTGTAGGGGCGGTTGGCATAGCCCGCCCTTACAAATGTATTTGTAATGGCAGTTTGATCACCAACCGCCCTTACAAATAGTATTTGTAAGGGCGGTTGGATCACCGACCGCCCTTACAAATACCATTTGTAAGGGCGGTTGGTGATTAAACCGCCCTTAAGGGCGGTCGGTGATCCAACCGCCCTTACAAATAACCAGCCCCCCTTAAAAATACCATTTGTAAGGGTGGTTGGATCTAGAACCGCCCCTACAGTGGATTTTCTATTAAAAAAAATCAAAATCAAATACATTTCTGACCACAGAATATAATATAGAATACAAATTCAAATTCAAATCTGACCAGATATACACATCCACAAACACACGAGCAAGATATAAACCACAATTACAAGCCATAATTCACAAGTTCAAAAGTCCAATTCACAAAGTTCATTATCACATTACATAGCCATAATTCATAAGTTCAAATAGTCCACAAGTCCAAACCATCACAAGTTCAAAAGTTTCACAAGTCCAAACCATTCCAAATTGTTCTCAACGGCCTAGAGCTAACCTATGAGTCTCACGGAGGTGTTGGTACATAGGATTACTTCCTAAGTCAGATGATCGATCATGGTAATCACCTCTAGAAGAAACAACCTGGTCAATGATGAAGTTGCAAAGATCGCCGACGAGCTCCAAGAGTTGATCATCCTTGTATACGTCCCTTTGCTGGTCAACCTCTTCTTTCCACTACAAGAGAACAAGTTTAGGTCTAGTATTTCATAGCATAAGCTAAGTATTCATACTATGAGCGAAGAAAATGTCAAACTAACCAAATTGGGGTGTCTCCTGTAGGCACTAGTGTTACTCATCATACAACATACGTAATATCCACAATGTAGACTCCCAGGCCTCTGCTTGAGACACTGTGTGTTTCGCATATGAAATGTTAAGTAATGTTATTGACAAAGCACGTAATGGAGTGTACCGATGTAAGTTACACGTACCGGACATAGAGTTTTGATACCCAAATCGTCTCCCCTTACAGGATCATGCCTTCCTTTATGTTCATTCACATAGTGCCTGAATGCCCTGCTTGAACGGTTTTAGCAAATGCAACTTGTTAGTATCAAAAAGCGAAGTTTACAAGTATATATACAAACTAATATAAGCTAATGAGAATTATTGTCGATATGTACGTCTTGCAAATCGCTATGAAGTCCATGTATGACTCAAGCGCATAATCTGCTGAGTCATAGACAACTGCCATGCTCATCCCAACATCGATCCCTACAAGAATCCAGTGCGCCCTGCATGAATTTAATCAATGAAGAAACAAATAAGCTCTTTTACATCGAACTAAGTATATCAAATAATGCTTTATTTAAGTATATAGTCGAACTTACCCAAAGTGGTATGGTAACCAAACCATTTCATTATGTTGTAGTTTCTTAAGACATTTGGCAATCCGGCATGCAACCTTAAGGCCCTCTCTATACATCTTATTTGCCCGGATTTTCTCTTTCTCCTCAACGGTCTCTCCGGCAGCTAGTTCTTCGTCATCCAATTTCCAATGCTTGGGGTACTGGAAATTTGATGCGCATATCAACCAAGGGTCTATATACCCGGCTCTTAGACTTGGCATTTTCTTCACAATACGTGTTTGCATTCTACAAATCACAATGTGGTTAGTTACAACAAAAATACAAATATTTCATTTATATTATATCGAGAGGGAAAGGACTTACAAGCACCACAAGCGAACTAGACCCATTTCCATCATTCCGAGGTGAAAGCATTCCTGCATGTCTTGGAAGTCAAATAATATTTTCCCAGCTGCGCCTCCAAATGTGTATTCACTAAAGGCAGCTTTTATGTCATTTAGTCCCGTCGACTGAGCACGCAAGTACCAATCATGGAACTTTCTCATTCCAATTGGCATGCACTGCATGATTCTGTTTGGTAGGAACTTCTTGCCTCTTACATATTTCTTCGGGCAATCATTTGTCCATTTGATGTCCTCAACACTTGGATACTTCTTTACTGGTTGGTGTAGTTTGCTAGTGTCGAGCGGCTCAGAAGCACGTGCGTAGACATCTTTAACTTGGTTCTCAGGCTTGTACTGGTCTCGAGCAAACCACTTATCAATCAAGGGGACGGTTTTCATTGACTCAAACATTGGCCTCGTATGGATGGGAATCTTCTTTCGGGCCTCCGATACAGGCGCGCGCTCAACTTCTTTTTCAGAAGGTAGACCTTTGTTTAGGCCCTTGCTCGATTGGACAAGGCTGCGGCATCACTTCATGCCCTTGCTCGATAGGACGAGCTGGAGAATGTTGTGGCATCTCATCATGCCCTTGCTCGGTAGGACGAGCTAAAGAGTGTTGTGGCATCTCATCATGCTCGGTAGGACGAGTTGGAGAGCGTTGTGGCATCTCATCATGCCCTTGCTCGGTAGGACGAGCTGGAGAGTGTTGTGGCATCTCATCATGCCCTTGCTCGCTTCGACGAGCTAGAGAAGTCTGTGGCTCATCAACCACATGGTCCCTAGGAGGCAGGGAAGAATGTGCCACCTCAGGCATGTGGTCTCCATGGGCCGGTGAATACACTTCCTCGTCTTGATCAGCTCGCTCCAAATGTACATCAGTTGGAGTTGGCGAAGAAACATTCAACACAATGTCCTTTTTGTGCCAGAGGATGAACTATTTCATGACTGCTCCAAGCTCACGGAGCCCCTCAGGAGTTGGGTGATCTATCTTCCATGTCACGAACTCAGGCTTCACGGTATGCACCTCAACCCTAGTGTAGTCCTTTGGGATTTCACGATTGTGCCAGCGGCCGCCCGGAGGATGTGCCACACCTATTGCCACCTCAAGAAACGTGTCTCCCCTGCCCATGGGAAGTACTAGGATGCAACTAGTTGGCACCCGTATGTGATCGACGACAGTTGCAGATGCGTTGGAACCTTGGCTGCTGGGAACATCCGGAGGGCTACCAATTAAAGCTAGTTCCCCCGGTGGCTCCATTAGCGTCCGTGGCTCTGTATTCACACCTTGCTCCGAAAGCGCCTTTGCAACTAGAGCCTTCACTTGGAGCTCAAGATAGGACTCTCGGTTTCTACCATGTTTCTTGTACATGTTGTTGTCCGCTGGGAATCCTTGCTTCCATGTTGTCCGTTTCCCTAGCCCCCTAGTGCGTCCTGGGTGCTCGGGGTTTCCCAAGCCAAGGCTCAGCTCATCTCTCTCTCTGGAAGGAACGAACGTTCCCGTCTCCGTGTCTTCAGCATATTTCATTATCCTTGATACTGCCTGTTCGGTCTTCGGCTCCGCAAAGACGAGGTCTGAGGAATCCATACTCCTTGCATATATCCATTGCTTCAAACGTGGCTTCAAATTCTTCACTTTTTGTTTCTTCGGATCCCCAGAAGCTTCGGCCACTTCATCCATCTTCCTAAACACTTCTTGCTTGGCGTGGTAGCCACCCGGGCCTAGGCGAGGGTAGTGTTTGTTCTTCTTCGCCTGCTCGCTATTACGTTTACTGAGGGTCAATGCTTCGGGTGAAGTCTTCTCAGCCACGAGCTCTGCCCATTGATTATGGGTTATGTTGCCAAACTCATGAAAGGGAGTTAGCCCCTTCTGGATAAACCTCTTGTTCAGATCCCACCTCCAACGTTGGAAGGCATTGCCCATTATCTTGTAAGCATTTTGTTTTACCAGCTCATGCGTTCCATCCGGCAACCTGAAACTGGCCATTAGCCATTTATCCCATAGCTCTTGCTTTTTTGCCTTAGGTACGCCAAGTTTTCTAGACCAGAAACGGATTGTTGGGTTCAGTTTATCTCTTACTAGTGTCCCACAAGCATTACGGAATCGGCTGATGTACTCCGGTGGCTCAAGGATGCGCCCGTCTTCTCCAACATGTGTTATCACATAACATACCCCCGTCTTTGGATATTGGTTTGCCATTCTTTTCCCTCGTTTCCTCTTTGGTTCGGTAGTCGAGGGCTCTGGAGCAGAGGCCCCAATGTCCATGTCTGTGGTTATTGCCTCTGCCCTCCTTTCCCCTACTCCGTCTTGTTCGGCATAACGTGTCAGACGTCGACGTCATCTTTTCGGAGGTCTAGCAGGGACCTGCATATATGACAGGTCACAAGCGTTAGCAGAGGTAATATAGCCAAAGGCAAACCAAATTTTACAGGCTATAAAGGCTCCATCCCTACCTCTTCAGACGTCGGGTCAAAATCCAGGTCCAACTCGTCCTCCGTTGGCCTCCGTCTAGGTGGTTGTGGGTGAGGATCCTCAGGGCTTTCATATCCCGAAGATGATCTCTCGTCATCATCCTCTTCTCCTTCACCTTCATCAGCTTCTCCTCCTCTTCCCTCTGCTCCCCCTTCTGCTCCCCCTACTACTTCCGCTTCTACTCCACCTTTCCCTTGAGAAAGCAACAATGCTAGATCATCTTCTACCTCATCATCGAACTGCTCCTACGAAAGCTATTCTGGTAGTTCTTGACTTTCGTGGGATCGGGTTGGACTATCTGTTGTCTGCGTCATTTCGTTCTTTGTTCTAATAGATGCAAGGAATAAAGTGTGAATTAGATACGAAAAAAGTAGTAGTAGTCCCAGTGGAGTAGTTATAAAAAAAAGTCCTAGTAGAGTAGTAGTAATAATAGTAGTGGTAGTAGTAGTAGTACAAGTAGAGTACTAGAGTGTTAGGAGAGTGTAGAGTATTAGTAGAGTAGTAGAAGAGTACAATAGAGTACAGATAAGAGAGGAGAAGAGAGGAGAGAAGAGAGATAGAAGGAGAAGAGAGGAAGGACGAGAGGTGAGGAGAGGGAAAGGTTTAAAAAAAGGCCTCAGAAACATGTCAATCATTATTTGATCATAGTCTTGGAGCATAAAGGCATCATAACAGATAAGAGAGGAGAAGGTAATGTAGGGGCGGCTAGTAATGATGCCAAGTTCCTCACAAGTTCTTGATCATCAGCTCATATTCTATATTATGTATGGATTTTAGACAATTTCATCATCGGCAAAACAAAGGAGAGGAGAGGAGAGGGAAGGTAAGAGTTGGGGAAAAAGCAACAGCTGCTTAACAAACATAGAGAGGTGTCAAAAAAAGCATTTGCTGCTTCCCGAACATAGAGGTTTAAAAGTTCATTGCATTTGCCAAATACGAGCATATGTGTTGGACAGATTGTACTAGTAGTAGTAGACAGTAGTAGTAGAGAGAGTAGTAGTAGAGTAGGAGTATAGTAGTAGTAGTAGGTCACCCTGTTCATGGTCCGGTTTAACCGGTTTCTGGGCAAAACCCAGCCCAAGCCGTAGAAGATGTTGCATGAGCGGTTTGGAATCACCGGGTTCACGGTTTCCACGGTTAAACTCGGCGAAGAGTGCTAACGCTGCAGCCCACAAGCAACGTAGTAGGATGCCGTCGACGCCGACCTTGCTGCCTCAACCCGCCGGCCGCGAGGAAGCCCCCATTGATCTCGGCGGCCATGATACCGTACCGCTGCTGCTTGCTGCTGCTCCTGGACTCCGCCGCGTCCACCGGCAGCGAGCGGTGCATGCCACAGGGAAGGCAGCCTAATCGCCCTCATCCCTTTCCCACCACGGTAAGCGCTGATGAGCAATTGAGCACACGGATCGATCTGTACAACTGAGAGAGAGCAGAGAGGGTAAGGAGACTTGGCTTCAATCGTGCTAGCACATGAGGCACCTACCAAGTTCACTCCGGTGGAGGCCACACCCGACACCCGAGGCCGCTACGCTCCCGTCGCCCGCCACTGGAGGTCGCGGCGATCCCAGCACCGGCCGCCGCCCCGCCACCCGAGGTCGCGGCGCTCCCGGCACTCACCGCCCTTGGTCTCGGCATGGCCTCAAGCGACCGGCGGCGGCTGTTCGCCTGTTCCGAACGAAGAAGACGGGTCACGGGTACCAAACTGGACCAAACCAACCCGTGCGTGGCTCCTTACGTGGTTTGTCATGGGCTGGTTTGTGGGTTGGGCCGGTTTGTAACCGGACCATGAACAGGGTGAGTAGTAGGACTACTATAAGCCACGAATCAAATCAAAATGACAGTAAGCCACCACAAATCAAAATGACAGTAGTAGAGTAGGACAATAGTAGTAAGAGTAGGACAGTAGTAAGAGTAGGACAGTACTAGGACAGTAGTACTAGTAGAGTAGTAGTAATCGTAGTTGTAGTAGCAGTACAAGTAGAGTACTAGAGTGTTAGGAGAGTGTAGAGTATTAGTAGAGTAGTAGAAGAGTACAATAGAGTACAGATAAGAGAGGAGAAGAGAGGAGAGAAGAGAGATAGAAGGAGAAGAGAGGAAGGACGAGAGGTGAGGAGAGGGAAAGGTTTAAAAAAAGGCCTCAGAAACATGTCAATCATCATTTGATCATAGTCTTGGAGCATAAAGGTATCATAACAGATAAGAGAGGAGAAGGTAATGTTGGGACGGCTAGTAATGATGCCAAGTTCCTCACAAGTTCTTGATCATCAGCTCATATTCCATATTATGTATGGATTTTAGACAATTTCATCATCGGCAAAACAAAGGAGAGGAGAGGAGAGGGAAGGTAAGAGTTAGGGAAAAAGCAACAGCTGCTTAACAAACATAGAGAGGTGTCAAAAAAGCAGCTGCTGCTTCCCAAACATAGAGGTTTAAAAGTTCATTGCATTTGCCAAATACGAGCATATGTGTTGGACAGATTGTACTAGTAGTAGTAGAGTAGTAGTAGAGTAGGAGTATAGTAGTAGTAGTAGAGTAGGATTACTGTAAGCCACAAATCAAATCAAAATGACAGTAAGCCACCACAAATGGTTTCAAATAGACAGTAGTAGAGTAGGACAGTAGTAGTAAGAGTAGGATAGTAGTAAGAGTAGGACTGTACTAGGACAGTAGTACTAGTAGTAGGACTAGTAGTAGTAATAGTAGACTGCTCAAATAAAAAACTTTCACAAATCAAAAAATCCAGTGCAAGCAAGTAGTAGTAGTAGGACAGATTCAAAATGACAGTGAGAGTAGGGCAGCATCTAGCAGTAGTAGAGTACTGCAGTAGTAAGAGTAGTAGAGTAGTGCAATAGTAGAGTAGTAAGATTAGTAGGAGCAGAGTAGTAGCAAGCAAGCAGCATAGCACTAGCATGACAGGCCCTTCAGATTCAGCATAGCACTAGCCAGCAACAGGAAAAACTTTTTCCCAAAAGTTACAGTTTATTAAAACAAGTTGCCAAATTATTAAACACCAAGTGTCACTCATGAATAACAAAACCATGTGCCAGGGCAGAATTATTAAAACAAGTTGCCAAATTCTCAGTTAAGTTTAAGCATCAAAATGACAGTAAGCCACAAATCAAATCAAAATGACAGTAAGCCACCACCAATGGTTTCAAATAGACAGTAGTAGAGTAGGACAGTAGTAGTAAGAGTAGGACAGTAGTAAGAGTAGGACAGTACTAGGACAGTAGAACTAGTAGAGTAGTAGTAATAGTAGTAGTGGTAGTAGTAGTACAAGTAGAGTACTAGAGTGTTAGGAGAGTGTAGAGTATTAGTAGAGTAGTAGAAGATCACAATAGAGTACAGATAAGAGAGGAGAAGAGAGGAGAGGAGAGAGATAGAAGGAGAAGAGAGGAAGGAGAAGAGAGGAAGGCCTCAGAAACATGTCAATCATCATTTGATCATAGTCTTGGAGCATAAAGGTATCATAACAGATAAGAGAGGAGAAGGTAATGTTGGGGCAGCTAGTAATGATGCCAAGTTCCTCACAAGTTCTTGATCATCAGCTCATATTCCATATTATGTATGGATTTTAGACAATTTCATCATCAACAAAACAAAGGAGAGGAGAGGAGAGGAGAGGGAAGGTAAGAGTTGGGGAAAAAACCAACAGCTGCTTAACAAACAAAGAGAGGTGTCAAAAAAAGCAGCTGCTGCTTCCCAAACATAGAGGTTTAAAAGTTCATCATTGCATTTGCCAAATACAAGCATATGTGTTGGACAGATTGTAGTAGTAGTAGATAGTAGTAGTAGAGGGAGTAGTAATAGAGTAGGAGTACAGAAGTAGTAGTAGTAGTATGATTACTGTAAGCCACAAATCAAATCAAAATGACAGTAAGCCACCACAAATGGTTTCAAATAGACAGTAGTAGAGTAGGACAGTAGTAGTAAGAGTAGGACAGTAGTAAGAGTAGGACAGTACTAGGACAGTAGAACTAGTAGAGTAGTAGTAATAGTAGTAGTGGTAGTAGTAGTACAAGTAGAGTACTAGAGTGTTAGGAGAGTGTAGAGTATTAGTAGATTAGTAGAAGATCACAATAGAGTACAGATAAGAGAGGAGAAGAGAGGAGAGAAGAGAGATAGAAGGAGAAGAGAGGAAGGACGAGAGGTGAGGAGAGGAAAAGGTTTAAAAAAGGCCTCACACCAGAGCATCGAGAAAGCAACTTCATACTAGAAATCTGGATGGTTCAATTCAAAATGTTATGTTTATCCATTATACTTCTAATGAAGCCAAGGTATTTCATCTTCTATTTTCCTGGATTCCTACCTATGTTCTGTCTTTGGTCCGAGAATGCAAAAACAGCCTAAGTTCTGTTGTTTCCTCCATTGATGCTACTCTTTACCTGCTTTGTACGAGAGAACATAGCCTTCAGCATGCACTATGTTGGAATGTCAAAATTAAATACAACCTTCTGTGTATGTGCCTTCTGTTGTGTTACTAAGCATGTGTTCTATTAAATGGTCTATGCAGTGTGTAATTTGTCCAAATTCCCCGTTTTAGATGTGAGCTTGGCACATATTTAGGAATTGTTTGTCACAGAGTCCAGAACCAAAACAAACAAACAAGAAAAGAGGCGATGGTGTCTGTGTATGTTTGCATCACTATTTTTATAAATTTCTCTTACATGATAACAGACACACAAAGTAATTGGTGTGGTTGTTTTCAGAAATGTAAAAGACAATGCACTACAATCATTTAGATTCAGTCTGCTGTTACACACAAGTAATTGGCGTGGTTGTTTTCAAAAATGTAAAAGACAATGCACTACAGTCATTTAGATTCAGCCTGCTATTGTTTAAGGTTAATGATTGAACTTTACAAATTACAATTGAACTTTACAAATTACAATCAGCATTAGTTGGTCATACCAAAGATGCATGATGTTGTTAGTTATTCGTTTCCAAGCTGTGACTGTAAACAATATGAAGTTGCTTTCTCGATGCACCTGTGACTGTAAACAATAGGAACAAACAAACACACGCGTACAACAGACAGAGAAAGAGGATTGCAGCAGGCCTCACCTCAATGGCGCAGAGGAACTTCTGTGTGGGCCAAGCGAGCGAGAGCCTACCCGGCGAGGTCGAAGAGGAGGCGGTGGGGGATCAGAGTGCACACGAGCACGGGCTGGCAAGGCCGGTGGCGAGCCGTGCGGCCTAACCCTAGCTCCCGTCGAGGACGTCCTCGATGACAGGGGCCGGTGAGGGCGGCAGCCGCGCGGCCTCACACCGTAGCTCCGGCGAGGTCGAAGAGGAGGAGGTGGGGAAGCGCACGAGCATGGGCCGACGAGGCCAGAGGCGGTAGTCGTGCGAAAACCCTAGCGTCGCGACCGCCGACGAGGTCGGCGTTGAAGAGGCCAGGTCCAAGTGGAGGTCGTCGGAGGACGCTGCGGTGGTGGGCTCAGGGAGGGGGAGGCGGTGGGGGAGGGCGCAGGGAGGAGGGAGGCGGCGGCGGGGGGGGTGAATCCGGCAGCCTGCCGGCGTGAATTAGAAGAGATGCGCCCAATTTGGCCGGCCCGCGCGGACCTAGAGTCATATATAGGGGGGGCGATTTTTAAGGGCGGGTGGTGAGTGACCCGCCCTTAGAAATGCATTTATAAGGGCGGTTCCTGATCCACCCGCCCCTACATATATTTATTTTTTTAAATCAGAAAATAAAAACATAAGCTTGGTAAAAATTTTTGAGTTTCTAAATGATCTCAAATGGAAACATAACCTATGTAAATAATGTAGATCTTGATGAGTTCTATCACCTTTGTATTTAAAAGTTTTTCATCTGAGGTCATTTAGTGCCTCATTTGACCAAGTCAAACTTTTAATTTTAAAAAATGACACTTTGACTCTAGTTTTCGAAACTCTAAATGGTTTCAAATATAAAAGTCATCAATACCAAGTTTGTCAAGCTCAACAAGATCTACATTTGTTGTTTTGGTCAACCTCTCATTTGATAAAGTTTGAATGATTCAAATTTTGAATTTTTAAATTTTGACGGCTCCAAACTAGGTTTCGAAACCCTAGATGGTCTCAAATGGAAAAGTCATGAATACCAAGTTTGGTACACTGATCAAGATCTACATTTGTTATATTGGTCGTTTTTGCATTTAAGAAAGTGTTAGGAAAGTTTAGTTCAAAATTGACAAGTCTCTCATATAGTTTCATAAACTCTATGCGGGATTCATGATTTTGTGACTAGTGTTTGCTAACAATTTCTCATATGGAAACATGACCTATGTAAATAATGTAGATCTTGATGAGTTCTATCACCTTTGTATTTAAAAGTTTTTCATCTGAGGTCATTTAGTGCCTCATTTGACCAAGTCAAACTTTTAATTTTAAAAAATGACACTTTGACTCTAGTTTTCGAAACTCTAAATGGTTTCAAATATAAAAGTCATCAATACAAAGTTTGTCAAGCTCAACAAGATCTACATTTATTGTTTTGGTCAACCTCTCATTTGATAAAGTTTGAATGATTCAAATTTTGAATTTTTAAATTTTGACGGCTCCAAACCAGGTTTCGAAACCCTAGATGGTCTCAAATGGAAAAGTCATGAATACCAAGTTTGGTACACTGATCAAGATCTACATTTGTTATATTGGTCGTTTTTGCATTTAAGAAAGTGTTAGGAAAGTTTAGTTCAAAATTGACAAGTCTCTCATATAGTTTCATAAACTCTATGCGGGATTCATGATTTTGTGACTAGTGTTTACTAACAATTTCTCAAATGGAAACATGACCTATGTAAATAATGTAGATCTTGATGAGTTCTATCACCTTTGTATTTAAAAGTTTTTCATCTGAGGTCATTTAGTGCCTCATTTGACCAAGTCAAACTTTCAATTTTAAAAAATGACACTTTGACTCTAGTTTTCGAAACTCTAAATGGTTTCAAATATAAAAGTCATCAATACCAAGTTTGTCAAGCTCAACAAGATCTACATTTGTTGTTTTGGTCAACCTCTCATTTGATAAAGTTTGAATGATTCAAATTTTGAATTTTTAAATTTTGACGGCTCCAAACCAGGTTTCGAAACCCTAGATGGTCTCAAATGGAAAAGTCATGAATACCAAGTTTGGTACACTGATCAAGATCTACATTTGTTATATTGGTCGTTTTTGCATTTAAGAAAGTGTTAGGAAAGTTTAGTTCAAAATTGACAAGTCTCTCATATAGTTTCATAAACTCTATGCGGGATTCATGATTTTGTGACTAGTGTTTACTAACAATTTCTCAAATGGAAACATGACCTATGTAAATAATGTAGATCTTGATGAGTTCTATCACCTTTGTATTTAAAAGTTTTTCATCTGAGGTCATTTAGTGCCTCATTTGACCAAGTTAAACTTTCAATTTTAAAAAATGACACTTTGACTCTAGTTTTCGAAACTCTAAATGGTTTCAAATATAAAAGTCATTAATACCAAGTTTGTAAAGCTCAACAAGATCTACATTTGTTGTTTTGGTCAACCTCTCATTTGATAAAGTTTGAATGATTCAAATTTTGAATTTTTAAATTTTGACGGCTCCAAACCAGGTTTCGAAACCCTAGATGGTCTCAAATGGAAAAGTCATGAATACCAAGTTTGGTACACTGATCAAGATCTACATTTGTTATATTGGTCATTTTTGCATTTAAGAAAGTGTTAGGAGACATAAGTTTGGCTGTGGCAGTACCCATGATAGGAGACATAACAGATCATTGAAACTACAGTCCGACCAGCCGTACTTAGCCTTCAGGATGAGTAGCTCAAGCACAAAACGGAGCAGTGTCCAGTGTGTCGGACAACCCTTCTCAACACCATAGACAGTCTCCTTCGACGCTGTTTTCACCATATCTAGATTTTCTAGACCTTTCTTCTGCAGTAATACTTCTGGTGCAAAGGTCAAAATCATCTCCTCCAAATTGTCAATGTCGTCTTCATCCCCCTCACGTGCTCCGCCATTAGAAGCGGCACCACCACCATCATTAGCACCTTGTTCATTGCTAAAGTCACCACCTTGTTTATTGCCACCACAGTCATAGAACATGTCTTCCCCATTGTCATATTGGTGCAACAACTTCAGGGTTTCGGCGTCAAGTCCTTGATCATTGTTGTCGTCATCACCAACCATTGTCTCACCATGATGAATCCACACTGTGTAGTCCGAAACAAATCCTCGCATAACCAAGTGTGATTTGATCATACCCACATCTGCAAATGCCATACGATTCTTGCAATCTTTGCATGGACAAATGATTGTGTCCCTATTCTATGTCAACGTTGATGCATGCTTCTGTGCGGCTTCAATAAATTTGTCCACCTCACCACAGAAACCTTCATCGATCCTTGACCAACCATACATCCAAGAGTTCCTGTACTCCATCTTTTAAAAACAAAACAACAACAACAAAATACATGAAACGAATCAAATTAATACATGAAACATACATGAAACTAGGGTAATCTCCACTAAAATCAAGCAAGAGCGACTAAATAAAAGATGTTAGCTCATTTCTCTAACTAATGTACACTAATAACTTCAAAACTTGGGTTTAATTAGCTCTATACAAAGCTCATTTCTCTATGCAAAGCTCTAATTTACTCACTAACAAACCATTAAAACTTGAATTAAAGGCTTGGAATAGCATTTTATTACCTTATACAATTATTAGCAACAATTTTTAGTAATAATTTTTAGCAACAATTAATAGAAACAATTATTAGCAACAAGTTTTAGCAATAATTATAGCAACAATTGTTTATTTGAAAATTACTAGCAATAATTTTTTTGACAATTATTAGCAACAATGTATACTAGATGATTAAAATATAAAATTTCATGAACAACAATTAGCAACAATTATTATTTTACCAACAACCTTTCATGCCAACCCCATTCCAATTTCATGAAACACAAATTACAAAATAAAAAAAGGAAACCCTAGATCTAGAACAAGCTTCTCCATATATGCATGAAACTAGTGTGCAATCTCCACTAAAATCAAGCAAGATCGACTAATTGAGGGTGCAAGCTCATCTCTCTAACGAATCTAAACTAATAGCTTGAAAACTATGCTCTAATTTGCTCCACACAAAGCTCAAGCACCATGGAAGAGAGAGAAAATAAAACTCCAATTTGCATGAAAACCAACCATTAAAACTTCAATTAAAGGGTTGGAATAGCATTTTCTTACCTTCTACAAGTTTCCCACCAAAGGAATTGAGCTCAAAACCTCCCCCTTAGTAGAGCATTTTTTTGGGTGGAGCCCAAGGCCTCCCAACCTTTTTTTGCGAGATGGAGTGTGTGGCTCGAGGAGGAAGAAGGTGGGTGCAGCCACTTATACAGCCATCATTTGTAAGGGCGGTTCAATCACCAGCCCCCTTTACAAATCGATTTGTAAGGGCGGTTGGTGATTGAACCGCCCTTACAAATAGATTTGTAAGGGCGGTTGGTGATCCAACCGCCCTTAAAAATCATACCATTTGTAAGGGCGGTTGATATCGCCAACCGCCCTTATTGAGGCATTTGTAAGGGCGGTTGAATTACTGGGCCCCGATCAGCCCACTGTAAGGGGGGTTCGTGATTGAACCGCCCCTACAGTAAAATAGGGCTGGCTCTTACAAATCATTTTTCACGTAGTGACAGTTACTGAGCTGCTAGCTGTGTGAGAGGGAACAGACAAGCAATGGAATGGACCGAGCTATATATACTGATGGATACTACTACGAGTACTCCCACAGTCCCACTGTCGTGTGCGACAGCAGCATAAGGCCAGTCTCAATGAGCATTTCATGGGAGTTTCATGCACATTTAATACAGTGACACATCAGCACATAAGGAATATTTGCATGAAATGGGGAGGAGAGAGAGGGAAATCGTTTCATCCCAGTGAAACGAGGAAGCGTTGTTTCCAACATCTTGGTAACCGGGTGAAACGACCATTGAGGCGTTTCATCGCCATCTCCCCAATCCCGTGCAGGCGGAGCCGCGCCATCGTCGCCATATTCCCACGCGCAACCGGATCTTCCCACTCGCACACCCCTATCTCGCCCCCTTTGCCATCCTTCTTGCCCCGCCGACGTCCGCTACTCCGCCGTCCGTAACCCATCGCCCGCCCGGAGCAAAGCCCTAGCTAGGGCACGGCACGAGATCAGCCGCCATGGATCCGCCACCGGCAGAGGAATCCCGGCAACGTGCACCCGGCAGAGGAGGGAAGGCGCGCCAACACCGGCTTGGACTAAAGAAGGGCTCCATTGCTGCGCCGTCACCACCTCCAGGTTCGTCGCTAGCACCGCCACCGGTTCGTCTGCCGCCGCCGATTTCCTCCCAAGATTCGCCTACTCCTACCCCTACTGCGCTGACTCTGACCCCTGGTGTGCCCAGTTCGTCTCCTGCTGCGCCGACATCGACCGTGCCGCCACGACCACCTCAAGGACCAGGATGGGGCGGCATACCCCCAAATTTTGCATCCCTTCATGGAAACCAGCAAGGCTCAAATTCATGGTACGTTTGATTTCGATCTCTGCAAATAGTTGATTTCCATGGCTGCAAGTAGTTCAAATGATTTGTACAGATGGTTTAGTAGAATTTTTATAGTTGATTTGTAATACTGAAAACAATATGTACAGATGGTTTATGCCTGCAAGTTGTTCAACTGAATATTGCATTATCTCTGAATCTTGATATGTACTTGAACTCCAAGTAGTTGATTTGTGTACTGGATTCCTGAACTCCAAGTAGTTGATTTATGAACAGACCTCAATGGTTGGATCACAAGTAGTTGATACAATTTAGTTGATGACTGCAAGTACTTGAACTAGAAGTAGATGTTCATGTATCTGTATAGTCTAATCTTTGATTGCAGTCATGTATTTCTGATCTAAATAACTGGAAATTTATTTCAGGATATATCCGCCAGGTGGTTTTCTACATATGATGCAACAACCACACTATCCGCCACAACCACATGCACAAGGAGAAAATTTTCATTTGGTTGGTCAGAATATGGCCTTCAACCCAATATCTCCACCAGTAGCAACAAGTGCCTATGGAACACCATCACCACAAGCTACGAAACAAGGCACTTCAACTAACAAGAAGGTGAACATTGTGATTGATGATGAAAACAATGATGCAAACAAGGCAGTAAAGAAAAGATATTGGAATCATGAAGAGGAAGAACGACTGGTAATCACTGATCAGTTTAACATTTTGTAGGCCATTGTTTGGTACAAAACTTCATTTGTTCATATGTTCTTGTCATTGATTTTGGATGCCAGTGCTTGGTTGGAAGCTTCTAAAGACCCGATTCATGGAAATGACAAGAGAGGTGATACATTTTGGAAGGAAGTCACTGATGAGTTTAATAGGAAAGGGAATGGAAAGCGTAGAAGGGAAACCAGCCAATTGAAGATTCACTGGTCACGCCTCAAGTCATCGATTAGTGATTTCAATGATTATTGGACTAAGGTGACTCAAATGCATACAAGTGGATACTCTGACGGCATGTTGGAGGAAGAGGCATAGAAGATGTATGCAAACAGGTTTGGAAAGCCTTTTCCGTTGGTGCATTGGTGGAAGATTTTAAAAGAAGAGCCCAAATGGTGTGCACAGTTTGAGACAGACAAAGACAAGACTGAGGTAGTTGATGTTCCAGAAGAACACTCACGTCCCATTGGTAGAGAAGCAGCAAAGGCTGAGCGCAATGGAAAGCGTAAGAAGGGAAATGCTATGGAAGGAATTTTCATCCTTGGTGACAATATTGAGAAAATTATCAAGGTGGAGCAAGATCGGAAGGTGGAGCACGAAAAGGTCAGCGAAACACAAATTCAGATATCAAATACAAATTTGAAGGCAGCAACGGAGCAAAAGGAGGCAAAGATGTTTGAGGTGTACAATTCCCTGCTCAATCAAGATACAAGTCACATGTCTGAAGATCAAAAGGCTAACCGAGAGAGGGCAATACGCAAGTTAGAAGAAAAGTAGTTTGCGGACTAAGGTTAGTTCTGTTAACTCAAATATCTTTGCTGTCAGTTTCTAGAAATTTGACATCTTTTCAAATATATTTATCTTTCTGTCCCTACTATGTGAATGCTGCACTATAAAATTGTGGGAATGCAGCACTATATGTGAATGGCAGTTTCACCTATATGTGTGAATGCAGTAAACTGTTGTATATGTGATTGGCAGTTTCACATTCTATTGTGAATGCTGCATGAAGTGTGAAAACTGCTGTCAGTTTCACCTATATACATGATAGCCTCCTCTCTTTTCCTTGCACACGAAGGCCTTCTCCCATTCTCATTCATCTGCCATCAAGTTTCTAGTTCTCAGCCTTCTCTCTTCGAGGTAACTTTCTATTTTTTTCTGCTGCCAGTCATCTCTTTTCCTCATCCTCGTGTATTCACTATTTTTCTCATCTGTAAAGATGTCTGAGGAGAATGACAACCTTGATGGAAGTCAAAATCCTTTGTACTCGTTGGACGAGTTCCTTGCGGAGGAGGAGATCATAGATGATGTTCTCAATCAAGCCAAGGTGGTCATACAGTCCACCATCAAAGAACTTGAGAAGGAGGCTACTGACCATCGATTCAATCCGAGGAGGCACATCAAGAGGCCAGGAGAGGAAGCGCATCAGAAACTAGTGAATGATTACTTCCGCCGAAGGTTTCGTATGTCTAGGTCACTGTTTCAACGCATCGTTGATTGCTTGGGCCAATGGTCTGAGTATTTTACTCAGAGGGTCAATGCTGTTAATCGTCAAGGGCTCAGTCCACTATAGAAGTGTACTGCAGCTATTCGCCAATTGGCTACTGGTAGTGCTGCAGATGAACTAGATGAGTACTTGAAGATAGGAGAGACCATTGCAATGGAGGCATTGAAGAATTTTGTGAAAGGTGTTAGAGAAGTATTTGGTGAGAGATATCTGAGGCGCCCCACTATGAAAGACACTGAACGTCTACTCAAACTTGGTGAGAAACGAGGTTTTCCTGGTATGTTTGGCAGCATTGACTGCATGCATTGGCAATGGGAAAGATGCCCAGTTGCATGGAAGGGTCAGTTTACTCGGGGTGATCAGAAAGTTCCGACGCTGTTACTTGAAGCCGTGGCCTCACATGATCTTTGGATTTGGCATGCGTTCTTTGGAGCAGCGGGGTCTAATAATGATATTAATGTTTTGAACCAGTCTACTGTATTTATCAATGAGCTTAAAGGACAAGCTCCTAGAGTCCATTACATGGTAAATGGGAATCAGCACAACATTGGGTATTTTCTTGCTGATGGAATATACTCTGAATGGGCAGTGTTTGTTAAGTCAATATGACTCTCTATCACTGAGAAGGAGAAGTTGTATGCACAGGAACAAGAAAGGGGCAAGAAAGGATATCGAGAGAGCCTTCGGTGTATTGCAGCGTCGATGGTGTATCTTAAAATGGCCAGCTCGTCTATATGACCGAGCTGTACTCCGTGATGTCGTGCTAGCTTGCATCATCCTTCACAATATGATAGTTGAAGATGAGAAAGAACAAGACATTATTGAAGAAAATCTAGATCTGAATGTGACACCTAGTTCATCAACCGTTCAAGAACCGGAGTTCTCTCCGGAATAGGATGTTCCGTTAGAAAGAGCTTTAGAAAAAGATACTTCTATTCGTGATAAGTCGGCTCATCGTAGACTTAAGAATGATTTGATCGAACATATATATTTGGAATAAATTTGGTGGTCGTGCACCTAGACCTGGTGTTTGAGAAAAAATACATGTAATTGTTTTATATTTTTGTATCATTTATATAAATATGCATGTGCACTTGTTAATGTATGACTGCTGATTGTCAATTATTTTGGTTTCTGAAGGGTGGCAATCTGGCATGGATAAGTTATCTTCAAAGTCATCTTGCGGAGTAAGGTTAGTTCTGGGAACCTGATCACTATACTTAACTTTTTGTGAACCACATAGCAGTGAATCTCTATCAGATCATGTGAATGAGCTTGAACCTGAAAAATGGGTTCTGAGTACAATTTTTTTTGATTGAATGAAGCTGATAACACTGTACGTGTATATGCTCATGTTAATGAACCTAAACCTGAACCTGAGCTCATGCCAAACTATTGTTTTGATTGTACAGGATGAAAGCAACGATGTGGTGAAACTACTGAAGGCTATCTGCTGAAGTTATCTGAAATTTTTTAGTGACTTGAACTACTGAAGGCTATCGGTTATCTTAGTTTAATATATGCACTGCTGAAGGCTATCTGCTGGAGTTATCTGAACTTTTTCTTATATCGATCTTAGTTTACTATATTGTAGTTCCAGTGGTAAATCAACTTGGTTATCTTCGTTTGACCTGAACTGCTTTATGCAGATGCCTATGTGCTCCGGTCACAAATTGTTGCTTCTATCGTTCATTTTTATGTGCGTCGGATGCCTATATATATGTTCAAAAAAGTTTCGGCTGATATGATCTTCAGTATCGAACGTGTGTGTACAAAAGGCTACATGGCAGCCGGTGCATATGATCTAATCGGTTTACCGCAATTAAATGCTTTAGTTCGTTTTGGAAATGGTGACATGAAACACAGTATTGTGAAGGACAGTTTCATCAATTATTTCATCTTACTAAAGCTGATGTGGTGTTTTGGAAACCGTGTGGTGAAACAAGCACCGAGACTGGTCGAATGGTCGCGCATTGTGATCCTGGACCAGCTAGAAGAGATGGCGACCGTGCATGCAGGGGCATCGATCTCGACACTGGTGAACTCGATCTGGTTGCAGGAGAGGAGGGAACACGGATCTGACCAGGAGCCCTGCATGCAGTATGCGCCCAGCCCAAGCCCAAGCGGACGGACCGGAGGCGAGTGAAAGCGAGAGGTCTCTGCAGCTGCAAGATACATGGCACTGAACGAGGACCCCCTGTAAATCCAGGATTTTTGCGGTGTGCGTGGAGGTTTTTGATGAGCGGGTGCTGGTCCGTTCCATCGGCAGCGCCAGCACCACCGGGCGGACAGGCGCGCGGCACGTGACTCGTCGTCGACGCCGCGCGGCCAACTCGATAAACGTCCTTTTTGGGACCATGCATATGCATGCCGGCAGGGTGCGGCAACAATGGCTATTCCCTCCTCCTTCTCCCCACCCTACCCCTCTATATCTAGTAGTGCTCTACACTAAGCTAAGGATTCCCCATGATGAACGTGCTTTAGCTCTAGCTCTAGCTCATAGGAGGAGTAGATAGCAGCTCATTGCCTGCATCTGCACCTGCACCATCCACCCTACTCCATCTCTCTCTCTCTCTCTAGCTATAGACTCTAGGTCGTCTCCTGCCTCCTCTCTCTCTCATCTCTCATGAGCGAGAGCGAAGCAGAAGCAGATAAAAAGAGGAGAGAGAACCTATGGGCTGGGAGCATGCATGCATGAATTACTGTAGCGACGGCGATAAAGATGAGGACGGTACCCGTGATGCATATGCATTCGCAGTTTTCGCGTCCTGCGCCATGTGCCGTCTCGCCTATACCATCAATACGTGTGTACTGGCCGTCCAAACAGGGTCGCAGCGGAGGCGAAAGCCAACAACTATTTAGGTTGTATAGCTGTCCAAATTTCGGTTGTCTACAATTTGTATAATACCGAAACATGAATCTTAAGCTACGATGGTCTAGTCGTAGGCTATAATTCTGTAAGCCTTCTAAGTTCAACTCTTATATACCTTATAATCAAAATAACGAGTGAATCTTTTGCGTGTTCGAGAAAAATACGTGTGTACTGCGAGTCATGCATTTCTCCACCAGAATGCCTGTATACGCGGCGATCCAATCCAAATACAGGACACATGTAATACTGGACGCACGTACTCCTACATGCAATGTAAAATCATTTTTAACCGTACTGCTACCTGTAACGGAAAAAAGAGAGCAGCTAGCATCCGTCGCGTCCTTGCCTCGGTGGAGAGTTTCGTTTCGTTGTTTCTAAGACTGCCATGTCATATAGAATGAAATGAAACTCGGATGAAACACCTACTTTCAATGGAAAAGTTTCACTCCATAGTTTCATAGACATTTAATTCTATGACTCATAGAGAGTTGGTAACTGTGCCAAGAGAGTTTCATCCCCATGAAACTCAATTCTTCTCTCTCTTCATTAAAACGTTGACATGTCATCAAAAATGTATATGTGGCAGGCTATTAAATGCAAATGAAACTCTAGTGAAACTCCCACTGAGACTGGCGTAAAAGGGTGTGATCAAAGGGAAACGGCGTAAAAGGGTGTGGGGAGACACTCCAGTAGTAGTACATCATATCGCAACTGTTCTGCATCCCATCGATCGACACACAAGACACACACACAATATCCATCTCAATATTTGGTGCATGTGACATGCCACGCATGCACGCAGCACGCATGTTATTCCGGCCGTCATGTCTTGTACATAGTGGACCTGCGTTGTTGTGACCCATGGGGTCAATTCACCGCGGCCCCACATGTGTTTTTTTAACGCAAAAATACTGCAAATTTAGTGATGGATATACACACAACACGTGCACATGCAAAAATATAAAAAGCCTAGATTTTGGGCGTGTATCATTTTAATTTGCGATGGAACATCTTTCACGTTAGCTTGTGTTTGAGATCCAGTGTCGTTTTGCGTCCTCTGTAATTTTTTTTTCTTCTCTGCACTAATAGAGTACTTGTTGTAGAGGCTACAAATTTTTTTAATAAAGCTACCTTCGTCTTAAAATTGGTAGTAGTGATATGCATTGTAGAGCTCCATGAATCCCTAGAAGAAATGTATGGCCCCATTGTAAACCATTTGATCAATAATCTAAACAATTAAATACCAAAGTCATTGGTGGATCAATTTGATTTCCCGTCGTCGTAAACAACTTGTAAAAATAGGCTGTAGGTATAACGCGTAAAAAAGATAGATTAAAGGGAGAAAATCTAAAAGGATTGTGCGAATTAGATGCTAAGTTGTACTTAATCATATCAATGTCGTCCAAATATGATACGGTGAAGAAAGAAGTCTTATATAATAAACACTGATTCATTTGCTGCTTTCCAAGATATGTATGACAGATTAGAACAAGATACCCGCCGGTACTATAGATAAACAATGAATCCGTACACATCCTAGTTGGGGGATAAAGTGTATTGTTTGGACAAAGCTACGTACTGTACCATACTGTTTAATCTTATGTTAGATTAGGACACAAGTTCATTAGGACTTATGAATTTACAGATGATGCGCATCATATCTCTAAACTTATTATGAATTTACAGATGATGCGCATCATATCTCTAAAGCGGAAGTGGTGGAAGCATACACGCCTAGCTAATGACATCCTCCGTACATTATGTAACTTTCAAGTGATGCAAATGCATCACTCAAAAATAATGCAAGTTGAACTTCACGGTAAATTTGGCATATTTAAGTGGTAGTGTACATACATATTAGGTTCAAATCAAAACTCTGGAAGGGCAAAAAATACCATTTGACAAAAAAAAAAAGAAGGAACTCATCATCAGAGACTCCCACAAACTGACACAATTCCTATCGATGCGATATATACATATAAAAATTTAATACCCATGCATGCATCTACTTTAATTTATTATGTGTAAAAATTTAGATGATGACAAGAATTTCAGAAGGAAATTGTGGACCTAGAAATATTAAGAGCTAGATAGCTACTTACAACTATTGACTGTATATATTACTCTAATATACAGCGGTATATAGGTCCAATCACTCTCAGTGGAAGCTATCAAAGGATCCAGAAGATAATGCATGCACAGTGATTGTAAACTACAGCACAACAATGAACAGTTAGCAACTTTTGACTTTAGTATATGCATGATCTAGAATCGAAAACGTACGCATGAAATTTCTCTAGCAAAGTTCCACGGGAGTTACTGATTATTGTTCCTGCTAGCCTTTCGATTGAAAGGAACAGATCAAAGCCAAACAGATTAGGCTGAATCACCATGCATCTTTGAGGTTGCGTGACAAATACATTATCATGTGCCTGATTGTGACTTCTAGTTAGGTTAAAATATGGAAGACTTCAATTATTTGATGAACAAGTGCTTACTTCTTAGGCAACCAATTAATTCACGTGCCGTTTTATCTGCTGTGCTACACAAGGGGAAAAGATTCTGAATGCAACAATATACCATATAGTTCATTTTTAAAAAATACCATGTTGTGCTTACCGTACAAATCTCCAAGTATTCTACTGAGAAAATTACAAGTAGCGCTGGTAGCTTAGCCTTAGCTCCTCTATTAATTTCTAGAGGCAACACGCGTGAATATAATTAGCATTCTATCAATAAAAGTACATATAATGGAATGATTATATCAGGCTAACTTTGGATAATATTCTCATTTTTGCATATTTGGTATAATGTTGTCTATGTAACAGATATTAACAGTAGTATAGTCAAATAAAGGTTAGTCAGTACAGTGTGCCTTAGGTCAAATGTCTTGTCCTCAACTATCGCTTCATGTTCCCGTAGAACTGTTAGTGTTCTTAAACAATTATAAACGTACCACCAGCAGTAAACATAACCGACTGTCAATTTGACAGAAATTTATACATATAATAAGCACACTACAGCGTGGGAAGGATGGGAGTTAATAAGTTGTGTCACATAACATCAAACATCTCTAAATTTCTATAGCATTGAATAAAAAAGGCTCAGCTTTCATATCCCATATCATGTACGTCCTGGAAACTAAGGAGTAGTTGTAATATCAAGTTCCAGTGTTGAAAGAATACAACCTTCAATCTAGCTAGTCGAAGTATATAAATATGTGGCAACTACACTTATTTAAAAGGGAATGAATCTTGACAAAAAAAATTGTAGACTTTTGGAAACTAGTAATATTTTTTTTGCAAAGTTGATAATAATAGGTTAATAATGTAGCTATCTTCGTACAATGCCATCATATGTCAGACAGATCTACAAGTTCAATACCACACAATAACACGACAAATGCAAAGTATCAACAAAAGGGGAAATGCCCACATCAGAGAATTAAAAAGATTATAAGCTTTCATACTTCAGGAGCAATAATGAAGACAATTTCCAGAACACTCAACCATGCATTACTAACCACGAAAAGGGGAAAAAATACATCTCCTACCAGCAGTACTGCAATCCTAAGAAGACCAATATTGTCTTAAATTAGGGCAATGGTTAAACTTTTATCCATAATAAACAATCCATAATCAGGCATTAATGCAATGCAATTTTAGAAAAAATAAATATAATTAAGAAGTATATATACGCACACAATACCATTTCATCAAAGACACATGGTTACATGCATGGTAAATACACATTATTTTGAAGCAGTAAAAGTCCTTAATCAAGCATAATGGTTTTTTTGGTGATGAAGTTTGAAATTACAACATTAGTAATATTGCACATGCAAATAGATTAACCATACATTAAATTATCTGATACCGATTGCATGTTGATGGTTAGCAATAAATCATCATATGATGATTGAGTTCCCACAAATGCCCTAAACTGTGCATATTTCTAGTGCCAGGTAGAGCCTGAGAGGCCAATAATACCTGATTGCCCTCATTATTGTTCAGTGTTCGATTAACAATGTGTTTCTCAAGAAATTAAAGGCGTAACGCAATATTTTCAAAAGATGGCAAGGTAACAGTTCTTCATCCTTGGATAGTAACAATAATATCGCAATAATCTTTAGTGGTGTATCAAGACAAACAATGTTTGACTTTGATAATTTTTGAATTAACTCCACTAATCCTAAAAACGGGGGAAAAATTGGAAAAGGGAGAACATTCGCAGAAATTGAATCTCCCATGATTTCGGGAAAAAATAGAGAATGATCAGCACGGCTTTTTGGACCAGGTTAATATTACAATATGTACTAAATTAATTAGTTATGTGCTGACAGAGTACTTCAACAAGTGCAACTGTATATTTCCAATCATATGCACTACACGTGTGTGTATAGAAATATAACTAGTTGAAATGACACTTAAATTAGAACTGGATGAATTTGCTTGAGAGTTGAGAAGACAATTGGATTATTGGTGATGTGATGCGATATGATGGATCGGAATATGGGGGATCCCACAGTGGCGAACCCTGTTTTCAAATACCAAACTTGGAAACATTGGTAACGCTAATCAGGACTGATACATGCACATAACTAGCATTCCTTTTTTTTCCAAGCATCTCGTCATTTTATTCTTCTCGAGACATAGATATCTGACTCCGTCAGCCTTCTTCCTTGAGCATACGATGACTGGACTGGAAGAAATCTCTCTCCACTCTCCTCTCTCCTCTCACCTCTCTCCTCTCACTCACCACCCTCCCCCTTCTCTCTCTCCATATACAGCTACACCTATCATTCGTACTCCCTCCGTATAAGAAAGAATACAATTCTAGCACAGTGTCATGGTTTTATATCTTAAGTTCGATTAATTATAGATAAAAAAGTATCAATATTTATGATATCAAATAAATATTATTAGATTAATTACGAAATGTATTTTTATATTAAATTATTTTGGAGCCGTAAATGTGAATAGTATTTGCTAGAAATTTAGTTAAACGTGAACTACTTTTGCTGGCACGCAACACGTAGTTGCATTTTTTTTTGAGACGGAGGTAGTACCAAATTTCCAACTAAAAATCAGGTAGCACAGTAGCTACTAGCTAGGAAACTAGGGTTCAGCTTTTGAAGAGAAAAGCAAAAGCAAAGGTGTCACTCCCTATGGAATAGACACACAGGAGTAGAAATACTTGAGCAAATATGCGAAGAAGCCTTAAGTACCCACATTCTATATATCTGCATGACACCACCAGGGGACAGCATCATCACCACCATTGAACAAAGATGAAAGGAAGAAACAATGGCAAGAGGAGAGGGAGAGCATCAATCAAGATAACCCACTCTTCCCCAGGCACCAGCGCATCAGGTTACCTAACTGTCAGGTTTTAAACTTTGAATCATGATGAACACTGCTCCCTAGCTATAGCTAGTCCAAGCTCTTTATATACTCCCTCCGTCCCAGAAAAAGTGTCGTTTTAAGTTTTTCAGACATCGTCTTTGACTGTTCGTCTTATTCAAAAAATTTTAATAAATATTATTTATTTTGTTATGACTTATTTTATCATTAGAGATACTTCAATAATGATTTATTTATTTTATAATTTGCACAAAATTTTTGAATAAGACGAACGGTCAAACACGATGTCTGAAAAACCTAAAACGACACTTTTTCTGGGACGGAGGGAGTATATACCACGTACGTACTTCTAGTGACCTGATGGGCAAGCTACAACTACTACAGTAGTAATAGTATGATCCTAAAGAAACAGTGATGAACGGTGCTCATCAGTTTATGCATCGATCATTGAGAATGAAAGAGAGAAGCAAGAGGGATGGAGGAAACAAATAAAAGCTGCTAGTAACAATTTGGTGATGATGATTGATAATCCTTCTAGTAAAAGGCAAATATTGAAGCAGTGGATAATGGAGAGATGCATGGCATGTCCGAAAGGGAATGAAACCAGATAGGCTAGCCGTGTCAATCGTGGTGGCCGTACGTTTGATCACCTCGGATGGCCGTGGAAGAAATGCGCGCCGCCGCCGTAGGGGCCGGGCGTCGGGTACGGGTCCATGACCACAGCCGATGACGAGACGGGCCCCGCGACGCTGCCTTCGCCCGCCGCGGCCGTGCTCGGGGAGGACCCCTCGGTGGCGTGGCGGAAGCCGCCGCCGCCGCCCGCAGCGACCGACGGGTCCGGGCCGACGTCGTGCAGGATGCCCTTGAAGACGTGGCCGGCGATGCTGACGCTGGTCTGGTACGCCACCTCGGCGTCCGGCTCGTCGACCGGGCCCAGGCGGACGCAGCGGAACAGCGCCTCCGAGCTCACCTCCCGCGGGAACCGCTCCGCCACCACCGCCATCTGCTGCTGCTGCTCCCCTGATCGATCAATCAAGCAGACAACCACATGTTCTCGATCGATTAACATGCAGCTAGCTAGCTAGCTAAAAGATTAGTGGGTACGGTGGTGATGAATTGCTTGCTTGTTAGCTAGCGCCTAGCAGTGAAGACGTCAGACGTGTAGTGCAGTTTATAGCAGCAAAGCAAGAAGTTAAAATACGCGCGTACCCGAGGAAGTGGTAGTGGCGGTGGTAGAGGAGGGCTGGGCACCGGCGTCGCGGTGGCGCTTGGAGGGCTCGGCGGCGCCGGTGGCCTGCTGCTGCTGTCGCTCTCGGCGCCTGGCGGCGGGCACCCAGGTGGACTTGACATGGGTGGGGCAGTCGAAGCCCCGGCTCTTGCAGCAGGTGCGGCAGCGCATGTGGACGCAGTCCTTCTTGGCCTGGTTGCCGCAGTCCTGGCAGCTGATGGTGCCCGCGCCGGCGCCGGAGGCGGAGCCCCTGCCGCCGAGCGAGGAGCCCGCGGCCGCCGCCGTGGGGTCATCGGCGAAGCGGATGATGTTGGGCGCGTAGAAGTGGTGGTAGTGCTCCTGCGCCGGGTGGTGCGGCCATAGCTGGAACCCGCCGCGCGGCGCGGAAGCGGCGGCGGCGGCCGTGTAGAGGTAGGCGGCGGTCGCGGCGGCGGAGGACTCGGAGCCGGAGCCGGAGGAAGGGTTCACGTGTGGGTAAGGGTGGTCGCCGCGGCCGTGGACTCCGCCTCCGCCTAGAGGGAAGCCCGCCATGCGGCCAGATCCATAGGCGGCCCGCGCGGGCAGCGGCGGATCGCCCGTGTCCGGCTCTCTCTACTGCGCTGCTCCTCCCCGCCGCCGAGCCGGCGCCCGCAGCATGGCCGCGCCGCGTGGCGGGTGCGCGCGAATTTTGAGCGCTCGCTCTCGCGCGGCCCGGCCGGGCGGCAGCCTAGCTAGCAGCGAGCGAGAGGTGGTGCAGCTAGCGGGTAGCTAGCTAGCTGTGTCGACCGATCTAAGGTGGCTAGCTAGTGTGCGCGTGCAGGCGTAGTGGGGGTTCCCTAGGATTTTGGCGTGTCTGCGCGTGAGGAGGAGGCGAGGGAGAGGGAAGAGGGAGAAGGGAGAGGATGAGGGAGGAGGGATCGAGTGAGGTGAGCGCTGAGGTAGCTTTAATTTTTGTGGGGTGAGGTACTGAGGTGAGTTTGAAGAGGCCGGGGCAGAAAGCGACAGCGCACGGAGGGCCTGCCACGCCGCCAACGATCCTGCACTGCAAGCTCCCAAAACGTCCAATTTATTAATCTATACTGTAGTACTCACACTCTCTCTCTCCCCCTCGCGTCTATCACTAGTATACGTAGAAGTAGAACTGCTGTACAGGTACTTTTTATACGTGTATACGATGTCGTACTCGTATTTCTCTCTCTCTCTAGCTCTACACACACCGTATCATCAGACACTGTTCTTTGACATGGAAAACACACACACACACACACACGGCTGGCTGGCTAGCCACAGACGCTGTTAAGCTCGGCGTCCGTGGCGACCGTCGTCTGATAGGCAGCGCCACCGCTCGCTGGCGGTGATATTATAAGACAGATGTTTTTGTGTAGTAGTACAGCAAACCACTCAAGATCCTCCCTCTTTACGAAACATTTGATATGCATGTAATACGAGAGTGGAGGACTATACAGAGCGTGAATGCGTGATGATTGGCCGCTGCGATGTTCTTTCTGGCGGGCCTTTTCAGAGGAAATTCCTAACGGTCTGGGCATTATTAAACCCCTGCCCTGACGCAACCAACGCCATGGGTGCTCTGCCCGCGCATGGCTGCCGCCCGCCGCCGCCCGCCGCCGCACTGTGCGCTGCGGCTGTCTTTATCTCCTCGCGGCGCCCGGCCGGCAGATTTGCTGCCGGCCCGCCGCGCGCGCCGGGGGCCTATCCACCGCGCCGTACGCCGCGCGCCGAGCGCCACCGTGCCCGCTCCGCTTTTCGGTGCCCATGACGCGTCTGGCCAGGGGCGAGTTGGCCGGATTAAAGAATGGGCGGGACCGAGAGCGGGACAGCAGGGCGATCTAGGGGAGATCTGCGTGACGTCGTACGTGACAGGCCCTTGATTTCCGACCACCTGCTTGCCTGCACAAGGAAAGCAGGAAGTCATCCGTCCCGGTTTGTAGGGCGCGCACAATTGTTGGACTCACCACTGAGCACTGACCTAGGTCACTAATAAAGAGAAAGACTTATATTAATGTAGTATATAAATAAACTCGATCATCATCTGTTTGCCATGACAAATTGATTCAGTTAATGCATGCATCCTCCTCCAAAGGAGAGGTCTCGAGCCCTGTAAATGCAACCGTTTATGGACAGAAAAGAAACTAAAACCATTTTAAGGGTTCGGAATTTCGGTCGGTTTTCACCGAAAATCTTCGGTGATTCTCGTTTCTATCTATGACCTTCGGTAAATGTACATACCTGTAATTTTGATTCCATTCCGTTCAGATAATTTTCAAATTTTAGCAAAATTTCATGGAAATTTGAAAATTGTTTACCAAAATTTCATTCAGTTTTCACCGGTTCGCCGCCCTCCAGTATTTGTGTTTCAACCGGGCAGGCTGAACCGCGCAGCCACAATTTTATTAGCTGCTACCAAATTCTGCGAAATTCAATTACATATTCGCCATATATAAACACCGCCATTTTTTCTTGACTTTTGACTTTAACACGGTGGGGGTTGGTCAAAAGATAAATGGCATCATACCCTGTCAATATTTTACTTCTACACAACCTGACATGCTCCCTGAGATCAAACAAAGATAGTACCGCGTGTGCCTCGGTTACTAGATGATTTTCTCTCATCTTTTTTACTAGCACATGCTGTGTACTACGCTGCTTGCTTGCATAGTTTAATCCATCTTGCGGTGGCCCGATCGAGAGTGAATTCTGGGGGCACCGCTAACCAACAAACACGCACATGCAGATTCTTCTACTGCATGCCGCCGAACAAAACTGTTTCTTACTTTTGGCTGCGAGTTTGATACTCGTAATTGTGGTTTTCCCTCAAACAGTATTATTCAACACTGATGTACAGAGGCAGATCCAGGATGGGGGACAAGGGGGGCTAAATAATGAAGATTTAGAGCTAGAGCTAAAGATTAATAGTGATTTGAGGCTAAGTAACATTATTTAATGGAGAAATTAGGCTCACGAGGGGGGCTGCAGCCCACCCAGCCCCTTGGATTCGGCCCTGGTGATGTATAGGTAGCAATGACTCCCTCGGAAACGGACAAAAGTGGTGTTGGTGATGTACTAAGAGGCAATCATACGCGCTATGGATTGAATCCATGCAAAGGCCAAAATAGGATATTGATTCAGGAGAGTCCAAATGACCATCTTGTAAAAGCTCATTAGCAGAGTCTATATATATCAAGAGGTATGGCTAGGCGCAATAGACAGTTTGATCTTCCCATACCCTAGTCACTGCCACCACTCTCTCCTTAGCTACATAGTGCTATCATACCGGCGCATAGCATTTCATCGCCGTACGTGTGGATACTATGAAGAAGATGTTGCTGCTACTCCATGATGTCTAGAGGAGGGTGAATTAGGCAACTGAAAAGCTAATGGCCAACTAAAACCATACTTATCAAGAAAAAGAAAAAATGGCTCACCTACGCAGGTGTCGATTCAAGCTGCTCCAAGTGAAAGCATTTAGGCCCCTATTTGAGTTATGTAATTAATGACAACATTTGTAGACAAACATTTCATGTGAGTATATGAAGGTTAAAAGTTTGGTCCACAAGGATAACTTGAGCTAACATAGATGTCATGAAGGAAGATGGAATAGATGGATTGTGAAGGGCTTAAGGCAAAAGGTATAATATATGGTTTATGTTTAACCAGTCATGAGGTGATCATACGATGAAATATAATTGGATTGATAGGATAGATAGTTGTATTATTAATACAGGAAAATTCAAATGCTTTAGGATCATCTACTGACACTTGTGAGGTCAATCTTTGCATTGCATATAGATTAAAGTGGTGTTTTACTGTTCCTCGGGTTATATCAGGCCCAGACGAACTTTCTCATTATCCAGCACAAGCGCACCCGCTGGGTGCAGCCCCCGAGCCCTTGGCGAATTAGGAGGGTCCATTAGGTGGTCAATTACACTATTATGACGCTAATTTGGGGGTTTTGGTAACCGCACTGTTAGGTACTCAACAATTGATTTCCACCAACAAAGAAACATCAGGTGTTGCGTCTTTATCCACTCCCAACTGCATATTCCATTTGGCATCTCTCTCCTCTCCATTCCGCATCTCTCTCCGGCAACGACCTTAAGTCTCTTCGGTGGTTTGTTTCCTCTATCTCGTGCGGCACTTCGGCAACACCCCCTTCTAGCCCCTGACTCCGCCCCTACCCCGCCCCCGTCGCTCCCGCGCGCTCCCCTGGCCCCCTTCTCTCTCCGTGTGGGCGGGACTAGGCATCCAAGAGCCTAGATGAGCAGCTAAGGACAATGATGGCGCGTAGAGCCCACTCCACAGGAGGATGTATCAGCGACGCTCGCCACAAGTACTGCATGCAGCAAGGGCGCGCTTGACCCCTGGCTCATCGAGCTCGACCATGGGGAGATCCGGCACGCTGCCCCTCCCGGATGCGTCGCACCACCCCGGTTGCCTCCATTAGTGTGCCGCAGCCGCCTCCATCGCTCCAGTTCGCCGCGTCGCCCGCCTAGCTGTCTACCGCGGGCGCTTCCACCACGCCAGTTTGTCACGTCGTCTGCCTGGATTTGCCCATGCAGCAACGAGATGTTGCACTGAAAGCATATTGCAAACATATACACTACTATAGGAATCTTTACTGTGGCGGGCAAAAGAGGTTAACCGAGGCGGGCAAGCCAATCGCCTCGGTGCAAAGATCACGGTTAATCGTGGCCATAACCGAGGTGGTTGGCCAACTGCCTCTGTTAATAGATTAACCATAGTGGGCATCGTAAGCTAACCGCCTCGGTTAATCCGAGGCAGTTGTCGTAAATCACCCGCCTTAGTTAAGATTTTAACCGAGGCGGTTCACTAAAGACGCCCGCCTGCATTAAGGTTTTAATCGAGGCGGTTTTTGTTACTTGCCCGCCTCGGTTAATGATTTCCAGATTTAAAATTACTTTTTTAAATTTAAATTTAAAATTTCGCAATGAAAACACAGATAAAGCAGAAAATAGATGACAAACATATATTACATTCATTCTCGTTCGACGAACTAACATTAAGTTATTGCATTAGTGAAGTCTTCATCATTGTTTCACAAACACAAATCATTCGTACATGAGCAACTAAGGTCATTCATATATATTATTTTTTATCGAAAAAGAGGTCTGGCAGAACATAATCCGAGATTTGTAACTTGTCGCTCCAGTTTCTGATGCTCTCGAACTTTGGATCCCGCGCTAACTCGCTTTCCCAGTTGAAGAAAGTATTCCATTCATGCGCGCTCTCTGTGACAAACTTACATGTCTGCTATTGTTGGTCTGAAGTCTTGGTCGACCTTCTCCTTTCGCCACCAGTCTTGTGCTTTCTTGAGCTGCCGCCAGCTGCTGCTGAATTTGCTGCATGTCCTCAAGTACTCGCAAACGTAGAATCCACATAGAACTGAGCCATAGAGTTGTTTGGCGCACTACACTATGTATAATACACAATCACTAGAGCATATATAATAAACAATCAGTAGGAGTAGTAGAACTAGTAGTAGTGAGTAGAGTAGAGTAGAGTAGAGTAGAGTAGAGTAGAGTAGTAGTAGGAGGAGGAGGAGGAGTAGTAGGAGTACTAGAGTAGAGTAGAGTAGTAGGTGTAGTATTAGTTGATGGATGTCCTCTTCTTACATTATTATTAATTTATTTACTATGTCGTCATGTGTGATGATATGTTTGGACAAATCTTATTACATACTCAAGAAACTTCCATATCGATATGTTTGGACAAATCTTATTACATACACGCTAGTAAACTTGCATATGTTATGTCGTCTGAATGGATCAAGATGCCCAAGAGGGGGTGAATTGGGCTTTTCTAAAAATTATTGCAAGAATTAAAACATACTAAGCCATAATTCACCCCTAGTGCCTAAAAGTGTTCCTAGTGATTCTACCGATTAAAAGTTTTGCACCCTAAGTTCCAATCCTAGTCTAGCATGGCAACTCTAGGAAAGTAAACCAAGCAACAAGAGTAATACGAGAAAGTAAATTGCTTGAATGTAAAGGGTTAGGAACACGGCGATGTTTTCCCGAGGTATCAGAGAGTCGCCACTCCCCACTTGTCCTCGTTGGAGCACCCGCGCAAGGGTGTAGCTCCCCCTTGATCCACGCGAGGATCAAGTGCTCTCTACGGGCTAATTCTTTGACAGTCCGTCGCGGTGAATCGCCCACAACCGCTCACAAGATGAGTTGGGTCATCCACAAGCTCCGTCGGATGATCACCAAGCTCCCAATCACCACCAAGCCGTCTAGGTGATGGCGATCACCAAGAGTAACAAGCAAGAACTCTCACTTGACCACAACAAGCCTAATGAGAAGGTGGGTGCACACTTGCTACTCCCTAGTCACTAATGAGGATCCTTAATCTTGGATTCTCAAATCTCAATCCTTAGTAGAGCTCTTGCACTCCCTTGCATATGAAAGGTGTTTCTTAGCTGAACAAATGAGCAAGAGACCTCAAAAACAGGGGTAGGGGATGTATTTATACTCCCCACAGTCAATCCCAACCGTTAAGTGCCAACTCAGCATTTTTCGTACTGACCGGACGCGTCGGTCGATGTGACCGGACGCGTCCGATCAGTGGCAACGGTCGATTTGAAAATCAAGGGCACTGAGTGACCGGACGCGCAGACGAGTCCGATCAGGGGTGACCGGACGCGTCCGGTCGCTTAAAACCCTTTCTGGAACCTTACTGTACTTTGACCGGACTCGGCCACAGTGGCATCCGGTCAGACAGGCTTAGTGTCCGGTCACAAACCCTAGCTCTCCTGACTGTAGAGCGTGCCACCTACGCGTCCGATCAGGCGAGCCACATCGTTCGGTCGTTATGTTTCATTTCGCTACATATCACTATACTGACCAGACACGTCCGGTCAAGATAGAAACCGCGTCCGGTCAAGAAGAGAAGGCTCAAATTACTCCAGATCGCGACGCAGCCTGAACAAAGCTTCTTCCAAATGATCTTTGGGCTTCACCTGAGCTACCTAGTGCTAAGTTTGACAAGTGTGCACCACACCTAAACAAATAGACTCACCTAGGTCAAGCTACTCACTCATGCCCCCCTTTATAGTACGGCCAAAGGAGAAAAGCGAAGATCCTAACGACTATTCCGAACGTAACTCAACTCCTCGACGTCCGGAACTAACCGTCCTTAATCTTGTCGTTAATCCTTTGAAAACCGAAACGATTTCCATCAAGGGGCATGAAAACCATAGTACCCAAAACAGTCACCATTCCTATGACCTAACTTACCAAAGTTTCTGCAAAACACACGTTAGTCATGGTACTGTTGCGTTGTCATCAATTGCCGAAACCAACTCTAGGGGCCTAGATGCTTTCAATCTCCTCCTTTTTGGTGATTGATGACAACACTAAGAGAAAGTAGATTTAAGAGATGAGGTTTTCGATCATGCTTGGTTCACATAAGCAAAAGGCAATAAGAACAAAGGGAATTAAGATTGCTTATGTGCTCCAAGCCAACAGGGAGAACACATAAGATGAAACAAGAAGAGTTAGTACACAAAAGCATAGCTCATATGAAATCAGAGCAAGACACGGAAGCAAAACCTTATGAGCTAGAACCAATCATGTGACATGATATAATAGAGACAAGATAACCAACATATTACTCAAGTATCTCACAAGCTCACACGTCACACAATGCAAGTGCGGGAATTTAAACATGATGCATGAAAGTAGCACACAAAGAGCCAAGAAACCCTCTCTCACAGCTCCCCCTGAATCTACAAACTCTCTCTCTCCCCCCCCTTTGGAATCAAGAGCCAAAAACTAAGGGCCCGAAGGAGGAATGGAAGCAGTCGAGTCGGGTGCAGAGGAACACGGAGTGAGCAAAAACTGAGAAGTGTCCTCCTCTGACTCTGAGCTGTCATGCTGACCCTCTGTAGGTGCTCGTGGAAGTGAAGCGGTCTGGATCTGCTCAGTAAGTGGGTCGGCAAGCTGTAACTCGGGAGCAAGAGCTGATGAAGTAGTAGCTACGAGAGCCGCAGTCTCTGTCACCTGAGCCTGAAGAGTACCAATTGTAGGGGGATCAGTCGAAGCAACCGACGAAGGAACTGTCTCTGTAGTCCCAGTCCCTGTCACTAAAGGAGCCACTATCTCTGAAACTGACATCTCTATAGTGGTCAGAACTATGGTCTAGGAGGGTGTCGGCTGACCGGTCAACTCACTGTAGGACGCACTCAAGTCCATAAAAAATGGAGTGCCAGTCAGAAGGTGAGGCCTGAGCTGAACCGGTGGAGTGAATCCCGTCTGAATAGGAGTGTAGCCTGGGGACTGAAATGACTGAGACACCTGCTGCTGAGGTGAGGCAAACTGAAAGCTCGGTTGTGGTCCCTGACTCTGAAGCCCACTGGTCTGTAAAGCTGGAGTAAGGACAGACGGAGGCGAAGGGACCCCAATAGTAACAAGGTGTCTCAAGAGCTCAAGATACTGCTGCTGGGTAGCTGCCTGCTGCCTTTGTATCTCTAGCTACTGCCGCTGAAACTCGTCCTGGCGAGCCTAAATCTGTGCAAATGCAACTGCGTTGTCCTGAGCCTGTCTTTGTAACTGAATCTCCTGCCTCTCCTGAGCCTGGGTCAGCCTCTTATGTATAGCCACCATGGCTGGGTCTGAGCGTGAGGCTGAACCAGAACCACCGGCCTCATGGTCATGAGGACAAGGAGAATGGTACCGAGGAAGTGGTTGGTAGTCGTCATCAGTGCTGTCGGTGGCGTCGTCCTCGTCTGGATCGGCTGGCTAAGCATCCAAGTCGGCAAGCTCTGCCTCTGCAAGTCTCTCAACAGTCTGGTCCTGCTCAGCTACAGTCTCAGGTACCTCTGCTCTCTGATGCTGACTCGGACTAGGTGTCTGCTCACGAGTAAGAGTGGCCCACAGCTGACGTACGTCGTACTTAGGAAAGGCTGTCGTGGTGTCGGAGATCTCTGCCCGTATCTTAGCTGAAAGGTCGTAGGCACACCTAATCAGAAAACAGATCCAATGGGCATAGGGTAGCTGACGGTGACCCTTGAAGCCCTCTGCTAAAGTATCCTCCATCTCACAGAGCATCAAATCCCAAATATCAAACGGAGTCTGAGAGACAAGGTGGTGAACTACCCAAAGCTACATACGAGTCAAACCCTCTCGGTAGCCCAACCTCGGAAGCAGTGTCCTTCTCACAATAGCATCAAGAACTCTGGCAATAGGAGTCAAACTAGCTGGTGTGCATCTGGACCCCTCACCAAACGGCTCGCGAAAGCACGGTCTGACTAAGTTCGTAGGTGGTACAGTGCTGCCATGAGGACGCCTCGGTGGTGGTGTCTGACTAAAACAGAGCTGGTGGATCTTCGTCTCTGAAGCTGGGAGCCTCAGAATCTCTCGTACCCTGGTGCTGTATAGTCTGCGGTCACGACCTCTGAATGTAAAGTGGATAAACTCATGAGCGGGGTCTATCCAAAGTGAAGAGTAGAACTCCCTGACCCACGTGCCGCAGTATGCCCCTGTCTGACCCAGAAGATTTGATAATCCTGGTAGAAAGGAGATATGAGGGCGGAGCTGCTCGCCAACAACTGCAACAAGTGACTCTAGTCGACAAACCCTCTGTGGTCTGAAGACAATCCCACTGCCAACATAAGCTCTGTAGAAGTCCTCGTGTAGAGGTGTGTAGAATCCCTCTGAAGCTCTTGTGTCCCGCTGAGGTGGGAACCACCGAGCAATCTCGATGAAGCGGAGACTCTGAACCTGTCGTGTTGTGGCTCCCCTCAAGTCAAAGTGCTCAATAGGAGGCTGCCCATGAGCTCTAGGAGGTGGGCGACCACCACGTCTCTAACCCTCTAGCCTGGGAGTCACCTGAGCACGCGTCCGTCCTGAGCGATGACGCTGTGGAGTCTACGGTGTCTGATCCTGTGACTCCTCTTCCTGCTCTGTTGGCTGCTCTTCTGTCTGCTCGGTGGCTTCTGTACCAAGCTGTCGTCCCTCAAGGTGGAAACTACGCTCACCAATCTGAATACCACTGCCTCTGCCTCCTCTCTCAGCGCGATCAGCAGCTTCAGCCACTGCCTGTGCTACCTCTTCCTCTGTTCTCTTCCTTTTCCTGGTGATGACCTTCTTGCGCTTGCCTCGGGCAACCTCTGTCAAACATGGAGGACTTCCGTCCCCGTCACTCGGAGCTCCACCAACATTCTTGCAGTGGGCCATGCTGACAAGACTCTGTGACTGAGAAAAACTAACACTAAAAAGATGATGAGCTGATCCTGAAGAGGCTTGTCCTCAATCCGTACCGGCGGGCTTGGCCCCGGGTTCAACTGCCACTGAACAAGTCCCTGACAGACTCAGCAACCTGAAAGACACGACTCACTATAGAGATGGAATAGATAGGGATATTGTAAACAACATATTTTAACTAATAGAGGAGTAATATCCTTATAAAAGCAAGCAGAATAGGTAAGAAAGGAACAGAGCATGGCTTGCTACCTTAGATGAGCGAGATTCCGAAGAGAAGATACGTGCGGGGCACCACAAGAACGAAAGCTGATCACGAGAAGGAATAACACTGGAACGGACGTCGGGCGCAGAAAGATACTAAGCTCGAGGAGAGGTGCCGGCGACGAACGCTGGAAAGCTCGATGCAGTTGGTTAGGGCAGCAGAGATAGCAGGAGATGGTGGTGGCTAAGGCTGGGCATTCGGGTTACTCGAAAAATTCGGGTCGGGTAATTCGGGTAGTTAAAAATTTGGGTATTAAAAATTGCTACCCGATTTTTGCCCCGAAAAAGCATTACCTGAAATTTCGGGTACCCGATAATTCGGGTTCGGGTTCGGGTTCGGGTTTTACCCGATATACCCGAAATTGACAAAACCAACCATTTTAGAAGAATTGAAGTACCATTTTAAAGCAATAAACAATAGTCGTATAAATCACATCATGTCTTCATATCAATTACCAACAAATCAATTATCAAATTAGCATAAATCTACATTAATTCATACCAAATAATATATTTATATGGCATTGAAATACTTCATGTCTTCATATTAGGAATAGAAGAGCAAATATTTGAGATATTTCGGGTAATTTGGGTAGTTCGGGTACCGGGAAACATTACCCGAATTACCCAAACTAATTTCGGGTTTTTACAATCACTATCCGAAATTGTGATCGGGTATTTCGGGTTCGGGTACTTCGGGTCTGGGTTCGGCTAATTCGGGTTCGGGAATCGGGTATCGGGTATTTTGCCCACCCTTAGCGGTGGCAAGGATGGGTACGGCGGCGCGGCGGGCCAGGAGGCCATAGTCAGCTGGGCGTCACACGTCGCGGCGCAGCTGGGCTTCTCTACTTGGTGCGGTGGCGGCCGAAGCGAGGCAGAAGAGCGGTGACTCTTGGTGCGGTGGAGCGGTGGACGGCGGCGCTTGGTGCGGTGGCGGCCGGAGCAGGCAGAGAAGTGCTCGGTGCGGTGGACCGAAGGGCAGCGGCGCTCGGTGGTGCGGGGCGGCGGAGCTCGATGGTGAGATGGGCGGCGGCGCTCGGTGGTGCGATGGGAGAGGAGCGGCGGCGCTCGGTGGTGTTGTGGGAGAGGAGCAGGTCAGCAACGGGTTAGGGTAGAGGAGCGGCGCGAAGAAGAAAAGGAAACCCCCACATATCGGTCAGAAAAAAAAAACTGAGATCTGCCTTTCAATCCATTGACCGGACGCGCTCCTCGATCGACTGGACGCGCTCAAGAGGCATCTGGTCAGAGTCCAGTAAGGTCTGGAGGTCGACCGAATGCGTCCGGTGAGAGGTGACCGGACGCGGATAGAGTCCGGTCCGAGACCCGATGCACAACAGAGAACCCCCTAGACGATCGGACGCGTCCGCATGAAACAAATCGGACGCCGACAGAGTCCGGTCAGAAAACAGCTTGAGAATCATTTTCGCGCAACCGGACGTGTAGGTGATGTCTAGAACCGGACGCAGTAGTCGAGCAGCGTCGCGTCCGGTCCCGCGTCCGGTCAGTGATTTTCATCTTTTCCTCTTTCGATCTTCGACGCGACTTCTCTCAATTAAGTTCCAATACAAAAAGACACAAATAAACACCAATTGGAACCTGATATGAGTGAGTTCTCTCAAACCCTCAAGTTTTCAAAATAAATTCGCCTTCGGCTAGTATTATCTTTAAGAAAATAAGTGATAAACACCCGAGGAGCAACGTATGGCCATGCAATAGAGTTTATAAACCCTTGGGAGCGTCAAATGCTCTCTCTATTCATGGACGAACACAGAGGTTGCTCAAAGCAAAACCGAAAAGAAACGACAAAGCAACAAACATGCATATGCAATGCAAAGCAAGAAAGTAAAACTAGGTTGCTTGTCAAGTTTGATCCACGATTATGCTTCTTCACTCCTCCAAAAGAGGGTTATCGTAACCGTGTTAGACAAGTCCTAGATGCATTACGGAAATTTAAACATGACATATATTACAATGCAATGCAAGGGACAACACAAGCTCATTTTTTAAAATTACTAGAATCAAGCACATTGAGCTCACTTCTCAACCTACAAAAGGTAGCCTCATCCAAAGGTTTAGTGAAGATATCCGCCAATTGATTTTCACTTTTTACACCTTCTAGTGATATATCGTTTTTAGCAACATGATCCCTTAGAAAGTGATGACGGATATCAATGTGCTTGGTGCGTGAGTGTTGTACCAGATTATTGGCAATTTTAATGACACTTTCAATATCACATAAAAGTGGCACCTTATCAAGAACAACACCATAGTCTAGAAGGGTTTGCTTCATATATAAGATTTGCGCACAACAAGCCCCAACGGTAATGTATTCCGCCTCGGCGGTGGACAAAGCCACACTATTTTGCTTTTTAGATGACCAAGATACAAGTGACCTCCCAAGCAAATGGCAGCCTCCGGATGTGCTTTTTCTATCAATTTTGCAACTAGCATAATCCGAGTCGGAATAGCCAACTAGTTGGAATCTAGCTCCTTTAGGATACCAAAGGCCAATGCTTGGGGTGTACTTAAGATATCTTAAGATCCTTTTCACGGCACTTAGGTGAGGTTCTTTAGGACAAGCTTGAAAGTGAGCACACATGCACACACTAAACATGATATCGGGCCTAGATGTGGTAAGGTACAACAAGCTACCAATCATAGAACGGTAGAGAGTTTGATCAACCAGTTTACCTCCTTATCTAGATCGAGATGTCCATTTAATGGCATTGGGGTCTTGATTGGCTTACAATTATCCATCTTGAACCTCTTGAGAAGATCCTTGGTATACTTTTCTTGAGAGATAAAAATCCCTTCTTTCATTTGCTTAACTTGAAAACCAAGGAAGAATGTAAGTTCACCAATCATGGACATCTCGAACTCCTTCGACATCAATTCACCAAATTCCTTGCAATAATCTTCATTTGTTGAGCCGAAGATAATATCATCAACATAGACTTGACAAATGAAGATCTCCCCATTAAGCTTCTTGGTAAATAGTGTGGTATCGACCTTCCCAATAGTGAAGCCCTTCTCAATGAGGAAGTCCCAGAGGCGCTCATACCACGCTCTAGGGGCTTGCTTGAGCCCATATAGCGCCTTGGACAACCTATAAACATGATTAGGATATCTAGGGTCTTCAAACCCGGGAGGTTGATCAACATAGACTAGTTCATTTATGAAGCCATTTAAAAATACACTTTTAACATCCATTTGATATAATTTCATTTCATGATGCGATGCATATGCAAGAAGGATACGGATGGCTTCAAGTCTTGCAACGGGGTGCAAAGGTCTCTCCAAAGTCAAGGCCTTCAACTTGAGAGAACCCCTTTGCAACTAGTCTTGCCTTGTTCCTCACAACTATGCCTTGGTCATCTTACTTGTTGCGGAACACCCACTTGGTTCCTATGACCCTTGCACCTTTTGGATGCTCCTCAAGTGTCCAAACTTGATTGCGGGTGAAGTTGTTCAACTCTTCGTGCATTGCATTCACCCAATCCGGATCTTGAAGAGCTTCTTCTACATTCTTAGGCTCAAGACAAGAGACAAAAGAGTCATGTTCAACAAAAGAACCAAGCTTTTGAGATCGAGTCATTACACCCTTTGTAGGACTCCCTATGATGAGATCTTGTGGATGTGCTTGAAGTAGAGGTGAGTGTCTTCTATCAACCACTTGAGGAGGAGGTTGGGGAGCATCAACATCTCGAGCTTGTGCCTCGGCTTGTTCATGAGAGACATGAGTGTCTTTATTTTCAACTCTCTCATTTTTGTCATCATCTTGAGGCACATATGATGAAGATGGTGGATTGATCATTTGAGTATTGTTTTCATCATATTTAGGTTTGATGTCTCCCACTGGCATGTTCTTCATTGCCTCCCTCAATGGTTCATCACCTACATCATCACAATTCTCAATTGCTCCTTGGGAGCCGTTAGATTCATCAAATTCCACATCATATGTTTCTTCAACCAAACCGGTGGCATGGTTAAATACTCTATATGCTTTGGACTTTGATGAGTAGCCAACAAGAAAACCAATATCACAACGTCTTTGGAACTTCTCTAGGTGTTGCCGCTTCTTGTAGATGTAGCATTTACAACCAAACACCTGAAAGAATGAGACGTCCGGCTTCTTCCCATTTAGCAACTCATAGGGGGTCTTGCCAAGAAACTTTTGTAGGAAGAGGCGATTTGATGAATAGCATGCGGTGTTAATTGTCTCGGCCCACAAATTTTCTGGTGTGTTGTACACATCTAGCATTGTTCTTGTAAGGGTAATCAATGTCCGGTTCTTTCTCTCAACTACACCATTTTGTTGAGGAGTGTAGGTTGATGAAACCTCATACTTGATCCCAATCTCATCACAATAAGCTTCAATGTTTGTGTTGTCAAATTCTTTGTCATTGTCACTTCTTATCTTCTTTATCTTGACTTCAAATTCATTTTGAGCTCTCTTTGCAAACTTCTTGAAACAAGTGGCCACTTCGGATTTGTCATGAAGAAAGAATGTCCAAGTGTATCTTGAGTAGTCATCCACAATCACAAGACAATAAAGGTTTCCACCCAAGCTCTTGTAAGTTGTAGGACCAAACAAATCCAAGTGTAGAAGCTCTAACACTCTTGATGTTGACATGTAAGCTTTTGTTGGATGAGTATTTGCAATTTGTTTACCGGCTTGACATGCACTACAAGGTTTATCCTTCTCAAACTTGACATCTTTCAAACCTCTCACTAACTCTTTCTTCAACAATTTGTTGAGAGTATTCATTCCAACATTAGCAAGCCTCCTATGCCAAAGCCACCCAAGTGAAGTTTTGGTGAACAAGCATGTCATCAAATTTGCATCTTCAGATGTGAAATCAACAAGATAGAGATTGTTGTATCTAAAGCCTTTGAAAATCACTTGCTTGTCTTCTATCTTTGATACTACCACTTCATTTTGAGTGAATGAACATTGATAGCCAAGATCACAAAGTTGCCCAACGGATAGTAGATTGAAACTCAAGGAAGCAACATAGAGCACATTTGAAAGAGAGTTATCATTTGATATTGCAATCTTGCCTATACCCTTGACTTTGCTCTTTGAATTGTCCCCAAATGTGATCTTCTCTTGATATTTCCCATTTTCTTCAAGTGAGGTGAACATACGAGGATCACCGGTCATATGTTTGAGTGCAACCACTATCAATAACCCAATGAGTTCCACCGGTCTTGTAGTTCACCTACACACAAGAGATCAAGCTTTTTGTTTAGGGACCCAAACTTGAGAGGGACCCTTGACTTTCTCAACTAGTGACTTGGCAACCCAAATTTTCTTAGGCCTATTCTTGTTTGGGGGACCCAAGAACATGACTTTCATCTTTCCACTAGAATCTCTTCTAAGCATATAGTGAGCATTGAAAGCAAAGGGTCTAGCATGTTTGGACAAGGGTTGTGGTGGTGGAGTTTCACACTCATGAGCAAAGTGGTCCTCTTGTCCACACTCAACACATCTCTTAGGCTTGGGCTTTGATTTGTTTTGTTGTTGTTGAGTTTTGGCCTTCTTCTCTTGATTTGAAAAGTAACAAATACCACTTCTATCCATCTTCATGACGGTGTTCATGAGTAGCTCACTTTGCAAGTATTGACCTCTCGTAAACTTGCTTAAACCGGTCTTGAGATGCTCTTTCTCTTGCTTTAGCTTTTTGTTCTCCTCAATCAGTGACTCATTTGATGTTTGCTTTTCAAGAGCCATCAACCCTTTTAGCTTCTTGTTCTCATCTCTAAGCATTTCATTTTCACACTTGAGCTTGATATAATCATCATAATTGTCGGACTCAACCACTTTCTTGCCTTTGCCACTAGAGCCTTGCTCAATGCTCTCAATAATCAAGTCATCACATGATGTGGCTATATCAATCTTAACAACTTGGTTAGTAGCATCATGTGTCTCAAGAGAAAGCTCATTAGCAACAACAAGACTATCATAATTAATTTTCAATGAAGTATAGTTATCTTTTAGCAAGTTGTGCCTAGTGTTGAGCTCATCATGCTTCTTCTCAAGTTTATCATGTTCATCTCTAAACTCTTTGTTGAAAGTTTTGAGCTCCTTGAGAGTAGAAGTCACAATTTCATTTTGATCTTTAAGCTCATCACTAGTCTTTTGTGCAATCTCAAGCTTTGATGAAAGTGATTCATTTTCATTTTGAAGCTCATCATTTTCATTTCTAGTCTTTCTTATGACTTTAGAGTATTTGTTGAGCAATTTTACAAGTTCATCATAAGAAGGTGCATCAAATTCATCATCACTATCACTATCATCATCATCACTTTTATTATTTTGTACCTTTCATTCACCCTTGGCCATGAGACATAGGTGAGTAGTGGATGATGATGGTGAAGATGGCGGTGAAGATGTTGATGAAGATAATGATGGCCCAATCACAAATGCGGTGACCTTCTCTTTCTCGTCATCGCTCTCATCGCCGGAGAACTCACATGATGACTCAATGTCGGTGAGCCAATCACCCACAATGTAGGCTTTGCCTCCCTTCTTCTTTTTGTGATATTCTTTCTTCTTGCCATCCTTCTTCTTGTATGGCTTGTTCTTCTTCTTTTCATCTTCTTCATCACTAGATTCATCTTTCTTGCCCTTGTTCTTGTTCTTGTATTTGTCTTTTGGAGGCTTAGGGCATTGATGAGCTAGATGACCAAGTTCACCACAATTATAGCAATCCATTTCGGATATAGGCTTTCTTTTGCTACTAGTGAAGAACTTCTTCTTGCCATCGAACTTGATGCCACTCTTATTAAGCTTCTTAAGCATCTTGGTGGTCTTTTTCACCATGAGAGCAAGTGATGCATCATCAATGTCACTCTCACTTGAGCTTTCATGCACAATCATGGCTTGGCTCTTCTTCTATTTCTTGTCATGGCTAGCTTTGAAAGCCAAGTCCTTCTTCTTGGAAGATGATGAGCCCTCTTCAGGAGTGATATGCATGTACATCTCATGAGCATTAATCTTTCCCAATACTTGTGTCAGTGTTGCGGTGGAAAGATTGCTTTGGTGAAGCATGGTGACAATATGGCCATACTTCTCAACGGGAAGAACACTCAAGATCCTCCTTGCAACATCCGATGGACTCATTTGAGTGAGCCCGAGAGCATTGAGATCCTCTACAAGAACATTCAAGCGAGTGTACATGTCATTAGCACTTTCTTTGGGAAGCATCTTAAATGAATTAATCTTCTTTAAAGCAATATGGTAGCGTTCCTCACGCTCACTCTTAGTTCCCTCATGGAGAGCACAAAGGTTTTCCCACAATTCATGAGCATTTTTTGCATTACGCACATAATTAAAGATATCCTTGCCAAGGCCCCGGTAGAGTGCATTTCTTGCTTTTGCATTTCACCAGTCGTACTTCTCCTCGTCACCAACGGGGTTAGCGGGATCCTTGATTTCCGGAAGCCCTTTAGTGGCGGCTCTAAGACACCCGACATCTATGGCTTCGAGGTACGCCTCCATGCGGATTTTCTAATATGAAAAATCATCTCCCTCAAAGATGGGAGGTGGTCCTTCCCCATTAAACATCTTGCTCTAGGCGGTAAAGCCTAATTTAGAAGCAACTCGGCTCCGATACCAATTGAAAGGATCAAGATGCCCAAGAGGGGGGTGAATTGGGCTTTTCTAAAAATTATTGCAAGAATTAAAACCAACTAAGCCATAATTCACCCCTAGTGCCTACAAGTGTTCCTAGTGATTCTACCGATTAAAAGTTTTGCACCCTAAGTTCTAATCCTAGTCTACCATGGCAACTCTAGGAAAGTAAACCAAGCAACAAGAGTAATACGAGAAAGTAAATTGCTTGAATGTAAAGGGTTAGGAACACGGCGATGTTTTCCCGAGGTATCGGAGAGTCGCCACTCCCCACTAGTCCTCGTTGGAGCACCCGCGCAAGGGTGTAGCTCCCCCTTGATCCACGTGAGGATCAAGTGCTCTCTACGGGCTGATTCTTTGACACTCCGCCGCGGTGAATCGCCCACAACCGCTCACAAGATGAGTTGGGTCATCCACAAGCTCCGCCGGATGATCACCAAGCTCCCAATCACCACCAAGCCGTCTAGGTGATGGCGATCACCAAGAGTAACAAGCAAGAACTCTCACTTGACCACAACAAGCCTAATGAGAAGGTGGATGCACACTTGCTACTTCCTAGTCACTAATGAGGATCCTTAATCTTGGATTCTCAAATCTCAATCCTCAGTAGAGCTCTTGCACTCCCTTGCATATGAAAGGTGTTTTTCAACTGAACAAATGAGCAAGAGACCTCAAAAAGAGGGGTAGAGGATGTATTTATACTCCCCCACAGTCAATCCCAACCGTTAAGTGCCAACTCAGCATTTTTCGTACTGACCGGACGCGTCGGTCGATGTGACCGGACGCGTCCGATCAGTGGCAACGGTCGATTTGAAAATCAAGGGCGCTGAGTGACCGGACGCGCAGACGAGTCCGATGAGGGGTGACCGGACGCGTCCGGTCGCTTAAAACCCTTTCTGGAACCTTACTGTACTTTGACCGGACTCGGCCATAGTGGCGTCCGGTCAGACAGGCTTAGCGTCTGGTCGCAAACCCTAGCTCTCCTGACCGTAGAGCGCGCCACCTGCGCGTCCGGTCAGGCGAGCCACAGCGTCCGGTCGTTTTGTTTCATTTCGCTACAGATCACTATACTGACCGGACGCGTCCGGTCAAGATAGAAACCGCGTCCGGTCAAGAAGAGAAGGCTCAAATTACTCCAGATCACGACGCAGCCTGAACAAAGCTTCTTCCAAATGATCTTTGGGCTTCACCTGAGCTACCTAGTGCTAAGTTTGACAAGTGTGCACCACACCTAAACAAATAGACTCACCTAGGTCAAGCTACTCACTCATGCCCCCCTTTATAGTACGGCCAAAGGAGAAAAGCGAAGATCCTAATGACTATTCCGAACGTAACTCAACTCCTCGACGTCCGGAACTAACCGTCCTTAATCTTGTCGTTAATCCTTTGAAAACCGAAACGATTTCCATCAAGGGGCATGAAAACCATAGTGCCCAAAACAGTCACCATTCCCATGACCTAACTTACCAAAGTTTCTGCAAAACACACGTTAGTCATGGTACTGTTGCATTGTCATCAATTGCAGAAACCAACTCTAGGGGCCTAGATGCTTTCACCGTCCATGTTATGCGGCACGTGAGGAGTTGTAGTTGGTTGGTTTAGTACCACTTTAAAAGTTTAGGATGGTGAGGGTCAGCTTACAATCATGTTTGTCGTTATAAATGTAGCACCTCCGAATTAATCCTTTTATATGAAGCGAGGACGAAAGTCTAAGAGAGGTGCTACACGTATACAGCCCGTTCCACGTGCGAAACTAGACCATATAAGTAGTTTTTGGACGCATGGCGTTACATGTGTTGACCGCTCGTTGGGATTCGACAAACCCAATATTTTTCATCCTCATATGAGGAGCTACAAGAAGTCGTGCCAAACACGTCTTCATACGAGGTGCAAGGTGCAGGAGGAGGAGCCAGAAACACATCCTCGTACTGGGTGCAGGAGGAGCTAGAGCCACAATAAGCCGTGCCTAACGTGTCCTTAGATCAAGTGGTTGTGGTTGAGTCTCTTTAAAACTTCGTGTAGTATGTGTACTCCCGCGGAATAAAAACATATGTAAATATTGTTCTTTGAAGAGTAATCTTTTTTAAGTTTGATAAAACATATATGTATATATGAAAAGAACTAATTAGTTATGATATGCAATACTTCCTGCATCTCAAAGAGAATGGAGATCCTACTTTTCAATAAGCCAAACAACCTTAAATTTAATAAAAAAAATACATATAACAAATATCAATATTTGTGATGTATAATAAGTACCATTAAATTAATTATGGAGTATATTTTCATAATATAAAACTATTTTAAGACACAAATATTGTTATTTTTTCCTATAAAACTAGTCAAACTTAGAATTATTGACTCTCCGGTAAGCGAGATTTCTACTCATTTTGGGGCGGAGAAATTAAATTTCTTTAGATTAAATCTCTATCTCTATAAGAAATATTTGGCTCATTAAAATGAGATGGGTATTTCCCGGAGTGAATAAGTAGGGTATACTCCTGCATACTCCCTCCGTCCCTAAATGTCTGTCGTTTTACGCTTTCCGAGAAACAACTTTAATTAAATATATATTAAAAATATTAATATTTACGGTTTATAATTAATATCATTGGAAAGGTCTTTGAATCTAGTTTTTTAATAAATTTATTTGGAGATACAAATGTTGTACGTATTTTATATAAATCAAGTCAAACTTGTGAGCATAAAAACCAGAAACGACTAACAATTGGGAACAGAGGGAGTATGGCTCATGAAACACGCAAGGGAGAAATGAGACAGGGCGTGAGCGACCGACCGATGGGCACACATCTGCTGATCTGCATCTCTGCCCCTTGCCCGTCTGGGAAGGCGTTAAAGCGATTTTAAGGAGGGTGCAGGAAAGTCCTGGCCCCAATAATGGCGCGTCCTATGGGTGGCCGTCTCGAGCCGTGCGCGCTGTACGGCCCTGTTGACCTGACCCCTTCTCAGCCGCCAGCGGCCCAGCCCGAAAGGGAAGGGACCGAACCCCCCGGTACGATACGAGCGTGATGTGCGCCAGCTGCTGCAGCAACAGCCAACAGCAAGCGCTCCCACCAGCCCAGTGCCCAACCAGTCGCCGGAGGAGGCCGCCAGCCCAGCTGCCTGCGCCTCCCAATGGCATCCGCCCGATCCAGCGAGCCTCTGCATGCTACTACTCCTATGCTATGCTAGTACAGTAGTAGTACTGGGGCGCGAGGAATACGAGACGGGGGCGCGCGCAGGCAGAGGCAGGAGGCTGGCCTGGCAGGCAACAGCCGCGGCCTCGCGGGGCGCAGGGGGACTTGTCTTTTCCAAATCCGCCGGCCGGCCGGCCCGGATCCCAGCGCCTAACGAACCCGCCACGCCAGCACCGGCCGGGGTCCTTGCGCTTTGCTTCGTTCCGCCTGCGGACCTGCCGGCGCCGTTCGAGAAGCGAAAGCGGCGGAAGCGAGACGCGGCGAGAGAGGCTGTGCGAGTGCGGCGCTGCGAAGACGATCATTCCATCTCGTGCGCGCGGCGTACCTGAAACGTGGACGTCGCCGAGCGTACGTACTGCACAACTTGCACATTAATTTTGCGACGGGAATGGGCCGGGACAGACAGCAATAGCAGCATGTCACCACCACATGTGGGGGAAGGGTGGAAAAGCCGCAGCCACACGCGGACCGTGACGTCCCGTGACTTTGTATGCTTTGTACTGTGATGACATGACATCTCAAGCTCGCGAATTTGCGATGGCGCTGGCGGCACGTATCTCTATCAGCTGGCTCCTACATAAAAGTTGCTTCGAACTTCTAAAAATTTTACAAGATTTTCCATCACATCGAATGTTTGAACGCATACATAAAATATTAAATATAGGTAAAAAAATAATTAATTTCATAGTTATGTGTAAAATCACGAGACGAATCTTTCGAACCAAAGTAGTCCGTGATTGGATACTATTTGTCAAATAAAGCCAAAACGTGCTACAGTATATTTTTCAGCCTTTTCAGGCCAACTAAACACAGCCAAAAAATCAGGAAATGGAAAATACTTGCAGTCTCAGTGCACGTTTGGTTGGCGCCACCGCATGCCACATCGGAGCTGTGGCCGCGCCAGCGGCAACCAAATCGTCCGCCGCAACTGCGGCAGCTTTTGGCGTATAAATTGAACTAGGCTGCGGTGGCTAGGCTGCGGCATGTCACAAGTCTAGAAAAGGAAGCAAACGCATACCGAGAGAGACTTCGGTGTGGAAGTTGTGGCGTGTTACGGCAAGTTAGGGTAACCAGCCAAATGCGGCCTCAACCTCTCTGCATTGTTCTTAGAAAGAAGGAAGAGGCGTGTATTTTTTTTCCATTAAACTATGGCTAGTGTTCGATTTTGCTTTTCAAACTTCCAAACCGGATATGTTTGGTCATTGAACTATCAAAGTTGAGCAACTCTGGCTCTGGTCCTCGACTAGACTTGGAGGTTATTTTTTGCTACATACTCCCTCCGTCCCTTTATATTAGTCGTTGTAGCCTTAGACTCAGTTACCAAGAACGTTTGCAAAAGACTCAAACGCCTCTATGTATAACAATCCTTTCACAGCTGCACTATTAAATAAACAAGTCTACAGTGTGAGGGAAAAGGGATAAAACTGCCTGTTGGACGGGGAGATAGACTCTCGGCGACAGTTATTTGGGGACAAGACTTTCGTCCGACGACAAATATTAAGGGACAGAGAGAGTATGTATCTTCTAATAAAAATATGGTTAAATCTAAGAAATTATAACTAATTTATTTAAATAAAATAAATATGAAACCGATGGCATTCTATTCTAAAAATACAACCTATCTATTAATACTCTGTTCAGAGTTCATTGGGTATTCTCATTGCTAATATTTTATTGCTCATAGCCTTGATCGATATTAATTTAAATTATCTTTCATTGTACTCTATGTCAATCGCTTGATCAGTTTCATTACATGACGTTTGAGCCCATGCCTTATGTGAAACCTATTACCTAGTCAAGTAATCAAAATAAAGTAACGCACCTACCATGCAGTGCCTAAATACGATCTTTATGTGGTGGAGCATGGCATCCACAAGGTTGGTGTCACCTTCGAGATCTTCCATGTACTCGGAATCCATTTGGTCATTTAGGTTGATCTCCTAGTCTAATATAGCGCAAAACTATGATTGAATAAATAATGGTCATGAGTAACAATATCAATAAGAACGAGATCCAAATAAACCTAAATATAGCACCAATAGATAGACTAGCTTTTTAGAGAAAAAATAGTACCAATGTCATTTTTTATTTAAAATGATTAGCTATTGTTTTAGATATTTAATAATATATTTATTACTTTTTGAAAGAAAATTCATAGGCAAAACCAACTTTCAAACCAGCCATATGTCTATAGTTGCCCAGTTTTAATAGTTCGATTGTCAATGATGGTTTGAAAAAATGTCTGTGTAGATGGAAAGTATGTTGATTGCTAGTTTTGAGTTGTATACTTGTATCTAAGATTCCATTTTGCTTAGAGCATACTATGTCCTCTTCTTTCCTCATTTTCTATTTTTCTTATTACTGTTTCTTTTGTAATGACTATAATAAAGCTTTCTCTTTCCAAAAGATCCGCATTACCTCCCTAAAATCTGTTTCTTATTGCAGAGGACACTTAGTGTTAGGCCAAATGTCCGATCCAAACACATAGTTACGAGGAGGACATAGGTCGATTTTTCAATGGAAAAAACTCCTTTTACCTCCCTGAAATATCTTCGTAGTCTGATTTTCCTCCTCAAATTCTAGACCTAGGCATCTTACCCTCTCAACTCTCAAAACCATTTAAACACCACGTTGCATGCCCAAGTTAGAAGTGGTTTTCAATGCAATTCTATGTTTTCTAGTTTTACAGTTTTTCTGATAAAGTACCTAATAAAATATTTAGAGCACATGAAATGTCTCTAAAATTTTAATAGTTATGGGAAAATGCAAGAGATTATATTGGGACACAACAAACACAAATAAAATTTTCACAGCTCGTGGAATCATCTCTAAAAGCTAGGGAAAATGCACATAATATCAGAAAAATATGAAAAGTTCCCAAAACATTCTAACTGATGGCTAAACACATTTTGAAAACTTTTGATAGCAAAAATATGAGATTTAATCAGCATCAACGCGTAATTCTTGTTGGTTGCCTCTCAATTTTGTTGCAGAAGATTTTTAAAACACATGTGGACATCGATTAGAATGTTTTGGGGAAATTTCATTTTTTTTTTGCATATTTTCTCATTTTCCTAGAACAAAATATAATTTTTAGAAGCTTCTAGAGATATTTTCACAAGCTCTGAATATTTTATTTTGGTTTTTTGTGTGCAAATATATCTCTAGGATTTTGTTTTCATAATTCTTAGAAGCCTATACACTTTTCCTCATGGTTTAGAAACCTTATCGTGTATTTACTGAATTTTTTAAAACTAAAAATAAGGATGAAACTACCTTGCAAACTATTACTAACGAGGATAGGGAGGTAGTTTAATGATTTTGAGATATTCGGTTTTACAATTCCACGAGGAAAATCACCCCACAAGTTCACGACGAGAAAGGACTTTTCTTTTGGAATCTGCAAGTATACCAACGGCCCAATCTACTCGTCCGACAGCAGCTGAGTTCAGCCCGATATTGTGCGCACGGCCTGTTGAAAAATTTATTGGGCCGGGCTGAAACTGAAACTGCAACTGAAGAGGACGCATCAGCCTATTTCTTATTCAAAGCCCGTCACGGTTTCTTTCTTTTTCTTTTTCTTCAGCTTCCGCTCTCTCGGTCGCACCATTGTCAGAGATATGGACAAAACAAGATAGAGCATTAAAGCATGATTTTGCTGCGTGATATAACCAAGGAATCCGAGGGTCTTTTCTTGGTTCCAGTTGACTCCGCCTCCAGCTGGTAGCAGCCGTTGCTGAGCGCTGAGACATCAGACAGGACACCTAATCATAGATTAACGAATGTCAAATTGTACTGGACCACGATAATGACATGATGATGCATATATGCACGGGAGAAACAAGATATCACGCGCCTCTTTAGCTGGCTCACTGGAGATAATGAACTGGATGGAGACCACAGATGAGACGTGGCCTGCTAGTATTTTTTTTTCTCTTCTGCTGCTGCTGAAATAGCCCTGATCCACTTGATCTGTCGACTGTCTGTAGCAGTGTCGCGGTGTGTTATGTGTGTGTGTTCGAGGTGGCCTTGCAGCCGGGCTGCATCATGCACTCGGTTAGCATAGCATGCAAGCATGTCTGCATGTGACTGAAAATTTTAGTTTAGTTATCCACAGGTGATACGAGTGTTAGAGACATTCAGTGGTCAGCGCTAAACAACCAATCGAGATCAGGGGCCCTGAACAATAATTTAGAGTAGCTGTCCTGTCTCTCTGTCTCAACAATATATGTCCCTATTTCAACATATCGAACATTCCAACGTGGCTTAATCTGGTGCAGTCTTCTTGAGTGTGATATTATAAGTGTGTTTGGTTCCCTAGCTTCCCCCTTGGTCAGACTTCACAGAGGTAACTTGGGCTTGTTTGTTTATTTGAACAGGCATCCAAGCTAGGCTCCAGCTAGCCACCATGGGCACTTAGCCAGGCTTGCAGGAAACGAAGGAGGTGGGCGTTTCCAGTTAGCCAGGCTTGAGCCAGCGCTCCCCTCACCTCCGCTCGCATCTACCTCCACCACCGAGCAGAGGCGTGGCTCCACCACCACCGAGATCTCAGGGGCATGGCTCGCGGCGCCGTTGGTAGCGTCTATGTGTCCACCGGCACTGGGGCGGCCGCACAGGAGGGCCTGCGTGCCGCCGGGAAGGCTTGCGCGGCCGCAGGAAGGGCCTCTGCATCCACTGGGAGAGCCTACGTGTCCGTCGGACCGGGGGCGTGGCTCGCGCGGCTCTAAGGGCGTGTCTCGTGCGTAGTGGCCTAGTGCCATGCTCGCCGAGCATGCCCACCGCCTGTTCGAACTCACCGATTCTTAGCCAGGTTAGGCAGTACAGACAACCAAACATATGCTGCTTGCATTGGCTAAAGCTGGCTAGGGCTAGCTTGTCTTGGTTTTGATAGCCTGACTTGTCTAGGAAACAAACTAAACACACTCTATAACTGTCATTATCTCTTGCTCCCTCCATTGCTGAATAAATCAATTTCTAAACTTGTTAAATAAGACATTTTTAAGTTTAACTAAATTTATAGAAAAGAGCGCCGTGATTTATGGCGTCAAAATATATTTTCATAATATACTCATTTAGTATCATAAATACTTGTGCTCTTTCAATAAATTAAATAAAATGTAAAAAAAGTTTGATTTAAGATAACTTTTAGCATTGATTTATTTAGAAATGGAGTGAGTAGGGTTTGTCTTAACAGGAGTTTTATGGACATTAAATAAGTTAACATAGTACAGTATAAATAAAGAGAAAGACGGTAAAAGTTTCAAGGGATGAAAAATCACTTGAAAGTCTTGAAAAAAGGGACATGAAACCCCGACCTAATATAATTCTTTGCTCAAGACCAGAAAATTGACACATCAATTGGAATACCAAGTCTGTAGCTATATCTAGAGCACATTCACTTTCTAGGAGGAACATTTTTTAGGGAGTTGCTATACTTCAGTGCCTCAATTTTTAGAAATTTTCAGACAACAGTCCTACATAATCAACTATAGTACAATTAAAAGGCAACTCACAAGGGACAGTTCATACTTTTTTTTCTATTTAGCTAAACAATGACAAAATAGCATGTTGCCTCAAGCTCTCAACGACAATAAAAAATGACATTTTTAGTTTGGAAAATACTACCTTTTTACCATAATTTAATCTTGTTGTAAACCCAATATATGAATGGCACCTACCATTGTTCTTTGGCCAGCATACGGTGATGCCTTTTTTGAGATTTTGAATCCCTAAAGTGTACTCAAATGGTTGTGCATGTAGCAATGCTTTTCTACAATACAACATGCACATGGACGTGGTTACCGAACATACTCCCTTCATGTTGGTAAAAGAAGTCGTTTTAGACAACGACACGGTCTCCAAAGCATAACTTTAACTTCATTTTTCTATAAAAATATTTATTCAAAAGTGATATATGTATACTTTTATGAAAGTATATTTCAAGACAAATCTATTCATATTGTTTTCACATTTCTAAACTCAACAACTTAAAAGTTATTCATGATTTATATTCCCAATGTTTGACTAAAACCTTGTCTAAAACGACTTCTTTTACCAACATGGAGGGAGTATAACAGAATTCCACGAAAAATATAATCAGGGTTCAGATTGCAGTCCTGCACGGCTGCACCAGAATTTCAGAGTTAGCTCCCACTTGCACCACCTAATACACAGGCCAATAATCAAGCATTAAATCTTTGTTGGCAGAAGTAATGACACGAATTGTCCGCTGCATTAAATCTTTGTTGACAGATCCGTGAAAGCGATTTGTTTGTAGACAACTGCACTCCCAACTCACTCGCATGAACCACAACGGTGCCAGGTTGCCAAGATTCAACAATACAACAGTGCCGAGAATTATTGGCTTATTGCGCACGGCCACACGATGCACACACACCGATGTAACACATCACACATCTTCACTTCTGGTCACCGGGACGAGAATTCGACGCGTCAAGCGTCGCCGGTGAACACGAACTCGCGCATCGCGGCGAACAGCACCTCGGCGATCTCCGGCACGAACAGCTCCGACGCGTGATACCCGGCGACGTCCGTCTTCACGACGACCTCCGCGCCGCCGCGGTCCTGCAGCCACTGAGCGAACTCCCGCTGCCTGTCGATGAGCGGGTCGTCCAAGTTGCCGGTCACCAGGCACCGCGGCGGCAGGCCGGCGAGGGCCTCGGGCGCCAAGGCCTTGACGGGGTTGCAGAACTCGTGGTCCCGGTCGGCGCCCAGGGGCAGCGCGAGGCTCCAGAGCCTGTCGTTGGCCTCCAGCGGCAGAATGGCGTCGTCCACGGACCTGGCCTCCGACGGCGTCCGGTCGACGCCGCCGAGGTAGGGCTGGTGCAGCAGGACGCCGCGCACCGTGGCGGGTCCTAGGTCGAGGCCTCCGGTCCGGAGCGCCGCGAAGAACGCCATGTTGCCGCCGGAGCTGCTGCCCATGAGGAAGCAGCGGGAGAGGTCCCCGTGCGCGGCCACCCAGGGGTCCCCCGGGGCGCCGTCGCGGAGCCAGGCCACGGCCGCCGCCGCGTCCTCGTACGCCGCGGGCAGGCGGTTCTCCGGCGCCAGGCGGTACTCGAGGGACGCCACGATGGCGGGCACCGCGGCCGCCATCGCCTCGCAGTGGCCGTGGTAGAAGACGGTGGCGGGGGACAGGATCACGAAGCCCCCGCCGTGGAAGTAGAGCACGACGGGGAGCTTGGCGCTGGCGCTGGCGGCCGGCGCGGGGGACGGGGAGGGAAGGTAGAGGCGGAGGTACGTGCCGGCGGAGGCGTCGAGGGGCACGTCCCTGGAGATGACGCCGCCGGCGGCGACTTCGGAGGCCGGGACGAGCGGGACCTCGGGGCGCGTGACGGTGCCGTCCGGGTTGATGACGATTTGCATGAAGAGGTTGGTCAACATCGTCGGGCCCGAGGCGTCGGCAGCGGCGGCGGCGGCGGCGTCGGTGATGTCGCCCATGGTCCTTCCTCCTCTCGACCTCACACTCTCGGCTCGCTCTGTTTCTTTGAGGTGGACGTGGGTGGGTGAGTCGTCGGTCGTCGCGGCGCGCAATGGTGGCTGCAGAGGTGAACTGTGGGGCACGGTTATATAATGCGGGCGCTGCGCCGGTGCCGTGCGTCGTGGTTGGCGTCAAAATCAGGGGAGTTACTGTCGCCGGCGAGGTGGGAAACGTGGCCGTGCCAGCCGCCATAGGCATAGCATCAACCGAGCCGAACCGAGAGCCCGAGACGGCGACCGAGTCGCGGCGTGACGCCCGCCCCGCGTCCACCAGATCCGGTCCCGAGCGCAGGCATGGGAGTACGTAGAGCTGAAGACTGCCGCCGAATATGTCCGAGCCGCACGGGCGCGCCCGGCCATAGGACCGGGAGAAATGCTGTGAGGCCAACGGGACAACCTGAGGTGGCTGTAGCCTGTAGGTGCTTCCCAAGTTCTGTGCCTACGCTATGCATGGTTGGAGGCGCGTGTACGTCTGCCGGCAGGCTTCGCTGTTGATCGATCGTCTCATTTGTCAGGTACAGGCCGGCCCTGTTCGCTTGGACTTATCAGCTCGGCTTATCAACCATGATATATTGTTTTTTTCTTATAACAAAATAGTATTAGTCGGTTTATCAGCCGTAAAAACCATTAGTCGAATAGCCTTGCGAGAGGGGCCCTGTGCTAGTAGGGCTAGGCCGTGCCATGGCAAAAGGTGGTTAGCGTCACATGCGTTCCTTTGCTTTCTTGACCCGTGAGCAGGGGCGGAGGCTCGTGGAGACGAAACTGGGCCTCCGCCCCACCTTGCCTCACAAAATTTTCACAAGGTCTGCTGGCCCATCAATATGAAGTGCAACTATGTGTACTATCCAATGCTGTCAGCCCATTAAATAAAGTCCAAAAGCAATGCAAACTAGCTAGCTGGCCCAAAAATATGTAAGCATAATTCCTTGAGGCCCAAAAATCTGCACAAGGTTGCAGCGTTGGCCTAACTGCTCTCACAAAAAAATCGGTACAGTGATCAGGAATAGGCAATTCGGCCCCCCCTTGGATTTGGGCCAAGCTCCGCCACTGCCCGTGAGGCTCCGTTTTGCCTATGTCTCATGGGTATACGACATTACCATTACCTCAACTTTCCAAACAAACAATTAAAACAAAGAAAGTTTGAATACATTTTGAGGTTCTTAAAAAAAAAGAGAGAAGGAACGAGGTAGGTTGGTCCGGCCGAACTAGCACTCCTCTGTCTCAATCTCTCCTGGTTAGCTTATAAAAAAAGGTTTATAGACCAAAATGACACATTCTCTAAATTTAGGGACCGGGACAACACATGTCCGCAAGTTCGAGGACCGGTCATATCGCTAGAATACAAACAAAGCAAAGTTGCAAGCGCCTTTTCGAAGCTAATGAAATTTCTTGGTGGGGTCACTAGGCCCTGCCCCCTCTTGTATAAGCTGATCAAGATTTTTTGTTTCTGCAATCAGCCGATAGTGCACCCAGCACCACCTCCCTCCTGAACTAATGGGCTAATGGCATGGCACGTAACGTTTCACCCCAATCTTATAAATATGATAAATGTCACGAGGGAAATGAGATACGTAGAAAATGACCGTATTGTTGTCGTATACTGCATGTGGACACAAGGCAGCCAGCAGATGGCACAGGCAGCGGATTTTATTTTCTGACACGGAATGATCGAAAAGAGCGTGTTGCACTTGCCAACAATGATGCGGTCAGCCGACAAAACACTCCAAGGGAACGAAAGCCATGCAGCAGTCAGCAGGACGGATAAAACTGCAAATATTGTTCCTGCAGCCCTGCAGATCTCGTTTCCTGCAAAAACAAAGCTTAGATGACGCTTGGCGTGGACAATCATGGCTTGCTTTGGCATTTGATTATTCAAGCTGTACTATGTGACAAGATTGATGGCGTTGCATTATTTGTGATTGCTTATTAGGCCTTGTTTAGTTCGCGAAATTTTTTAGAAAATAGTACTGTAGCATTTTCGTTGTTATTTGGCAATTAGTGTCTAATTATGGTCTAATTAGGCTTAAAAGATTCGTCTCGTGAATTTCGTCTAAACTATGTAATTAGTTTTATTTTTTATCTATATTTAATACTTTATGCATGCATCCAAAGATTCGATGTAACGGAGAATCTTGAAAAATTTTGCAAAATTTTGGAAACTAAACATGCCCTTAGTGTGTACTGAATTCATCAATTTACTTTCAGAGTTCATACCCAAATTTCAATATTAGGCGTACGCACAGAGATGAATATATCAAGATGGTCCTATCAGAGGTCACTGTACCACGAAAACAAAAGTTGGTGTCCATTTGGGCTACTCCTTTTGAACAAGAAATAGCAGGTGCTCTACTTTTGCAGTTTGTATGTTTTTTTTCAGTAAAGAGAGAGTTGTATGAACTAAGCATGATTGTTAGTACAATCGGTGTTAATAAGATGCTAGACACAGGTGCTTGTCCCAACCAAACTACGGAGTGTTTGTTTCGTCTAGCTAAAGCATTTGCTACTTGGTTACAATCTCTCTTTACATAAACTATCTTCCACTCGCTTAGGAGCAGGGCGAGTCCCCGCTTCAGCAATCACAAATCTAATCTCCAATTTTTCCGCTGCTGAACTTCTCATAGTGTTGATGATATGCGATAATGCGAACAATTCGAGTCAATGATGATCGGAGAGACACCATTGCATGGCCAAGCATAAACCCATGACGCAAGCCTTTGCTACTGGTGCACTACCGCATCTGAAATGAACGCACCAATATGTGAAAACGACAACACCTTTGCTACCTCTTGCAATTACTCCAACCCCTGTCTCCTATTGCTCCACGGGCGATCCTGTCTTCAGTTTGTATGTTAATTGAGTACTTGACATGTCACGAACAGGGTTTAAAAATTCACCAAAATTTCACGAGAATTTTGGTAATTTAAGGGTGCCTAAAAGAATATTTCAAAAATTTTATTACCCTAATACATGTGTTATAACTTTAAACTCATATTTTCTATTGTTTATGTTGTATATTCTTCTACTCAATAAATGTGTGCGCATAAATCATGCTCATATTATGTCCAGATATAAAAATTTTAGAAAAAATTAAAGAAAACGCACTTCATGTTCAAAAGTTCTAGTGAAATTTTGAGTGAATTTTGTGAAATTCGATAATTTCGGGGGTGACTAAAAATTTTCTAATATCGAAGACCAACATCACTGTGCTCCGCTAAATCTTCACAAAACATCAACCGCCTATAGGTGCCCAAGAAGAAAGCTCACAAACTAGGCAAAATGAAGAGCCATTGCCTTTGCGACCAAAATTTGCTATGCCAAATATTTGGCAAGTCAAAGTTAGGCAAAAAAAAATGTCATAGATTTGGCAAGTTAAATGTGAGATGTTAGCATGTTTTAGTAGCAAACCAAATGACAACTAAATTCATGGCAAATTTTGGAAGCGAACCAAACATTTGTGTTATATGTACCATTTATGTTGCATCTCCAACTAACTTTAGCATGTCCACATAATATAGGCCTGTCAAATGTCAACTATGCAATGCTGGACCACATTAGGGTGGGCCTTGCGTCGGCCTTGAGATAAAGGAAAAGAAATAATGGTGGATTCTAATCTATTTGCGTCTGCCTGGCCTCTTACTCACGCCAGGCCCATTTTGGACAACCATTATAACAATGTCAGTCTTTTCTTCTTTGTTATTAATGTTATTATATTTTGCAGGTTGTAAAAGGCAAACCTTCTAGGAAGTCCTATAAAAGTTCTGTCTCTCTCCTAAGACACCGAAACCTAATCTTGTTTATGTGTAACTCAAATTTCTGAACAATTGGATTTATTTAACCACTTAGCTCTACCTTTTCTAATTTTGCTTACCTTTTCTAATTTGGTTTTTTATAAAAAAACATATCTTATGGAACAAACACATGTATGTTGTGAAGATTATATCATATTTTAAGGCTCATTGGAACAAAGGAACTTTGTAGGAAAATAAAGTGAATTCCTGAACTACTCGATTTGTTTAACCACCTAATAACTCTATCTAGCCAAGGAACATCTACTCTAAAATTCCTTCGTTTTTCCTATGCTACATCCAAACACTTCATGAAGTAATAATCTCTATGACATTCAAAAAAAGAGTAATAATTTCTATAGTTTCCCATTCTATAGGATTCAAGAAGTTAGGAATGAACTCAGTGTAGTTCAAGTTAAGTTATTGACTTAATGGGGGTGCTCATATTTTTATGAATTTATTTTAGGATTTAACAATGTTGTTCTTTCAGTGGTAGACGGTGTGTCTGTGGATAGCGAGATGCCTATATTGACTTTGTCAATCTCAAGGTCTAATTAGGATAGAGAGTGTACGCATACATTCATATGGGTGAGTGTGCATATACGTATGATACTGTTATTAAAAAAGTTAGGACAACTCGAATCCCACTTTTTTCCTGATCCTACATTTTGTGAATTTTTTTTATCAAAAAGTCCTTTTAAAGTTGGAACATCTCTCTTCTTACTGAGCGAAGAATTTTTGTCTCTGTTCACATCGCAATCTTTTCCATGAGTTATGTTATAGGTGGAACAATTTATGGAATACCATGCAAAAGTCATGCTGAAGGACCTTAAAACTTCGAACCATCAGATGCAAATTTCTCGATCAGGTGTCCCTGCAGCCTGCAACTTGCTCCTCAAAGTCACTCGCAGCCGGGCTACATGCATGCACCACCAAAGTCCACACACCTTGCTATCAGAGAAGAATCGATCGGATAACCATAGATAACGAGAGCAGATTCTCTGGCGCACCTGGCCAATTGGCCATCCACCATTCAACTGGTGCTGTCGCGCGCGTGCTAGATTTGTCCTAGGTAGAAGTAACGATCTTTGGAGCTTTCAATTGATAGTTCAGCTTGTGAGTTCATGACTAAAATTGTAAAACATCATTGTTCAATATACAACGTATAGAGGACAGATGGCCAAATGTGTTACATTCTTCAGTACAATGACCCATTCCAGTGGATGTGGATCGTGGACGCACTAGGCGGCGTAGAGCTCAGGCTTGGACAGCCTCGGCGTCGGCACGGCCACCAGCGGCGTGGCCTTCTTCATGACGATCGCGAACTTCTCGTCCAGCTCCAGCCTCGCGCCGGCCGGCAGCTCCCAGTCGAACGCCTGCAGCAGCATGGCCAGCGAGTAGGCCGTCATCCGGTCGGCCATGGCGATGCCAGCGCAGATCCTGCGGCCGGACCCGAACGGGAGGTAGTCCATCTCGCTGCCGTTGAAGTCCCACTTGCGCCCTTCGCCGTCGCCCAGGAACCTCTCCGGGATGAACTCCTGCGGGTCCTTCCACACCGCGGGGTCCCTCATGATCGCCCACACGTTGACAAACACGCGGCACCCCGCCGGGACGCGGTAGCCGCCCACCGTCGCGTCGGCGCTGGGGCAGTGCGGCACCATCAGCGGCAGCGCCGGGTGCAGCCGCAGCGTCTCCTTGAGCACCGCGTGCAGGTAGTGCAGCTGCGGGAGGTGCGACTCCTCCACCACCGCGTCCCTGCCCACCACCGCGTCCAGCTCCTGCCGCACCTTGGCCAGCAGCTCCGGCTTCTGCATCAGCTCCGCCATGGCCCACTCCACGGTGTTCGACGTGGTCTCCGTGCCCCCGACCACCATGTCCTGCCGTTCGCATTAGCCGTATTAATTAGAGTAGTACTACTAGTGACGTACTGACGTGCAGGTTGGTTGATTAGCAGCTAGCAGGTGCCCAATCAATCATACCATGAGCAGAGCCTTGACGTTGGTCATGGTGAAGGATGCCTTGCCGTCGCCGCCTTCCTTCTCGAGCTTGAGCATGTACTCCAAGAAGTCGGGCGCGGGGGGCTCGCCGCCGGCGCGTTCGGCGCTGACCCTCTGCTCTATGATCCTAGCGAACATCTGGTTGAACCGCTCCTTGAGCACGTCGGACTTCCTCCGGATGCCCTGCAGGTCGAAGCGCGCGAGCGCCGGGAAGAAGTCGGACACGTTGGGCGCGCCGAGCATGTCCGTGATCTCGGCGACGAGGTGCCTGAACTCCTTGCCCACCGCGGCGCGCTCGCTCTCGCTGCCGACGCTGCCGCCCCACAGCGTGCCCGTGATGACGTTCATGACGGTGAGGAACATCTGCGCGCCGACGTCGACGGGGGCCGCGGCGACGGCCTGCGCATGGAGGTGCGCGAGCGTGGCCCTGAACTCGCGCGCCCGGAGCGCGTGCACGTTGTCCAGCCCCGCGGGGCTGAGCATCTCCCGGACGCACACACGCCGGAGGAGCCGCCACGTGGGGCCCACGGGGTTCCACACGATGTTCTGCCCGCCGCCGTAGGAGATGGAGCGCGCCGCGTCGGGGACGTCGCGGCCGGAGAAGACGAGGTCCTGCTCGCGCAGCACCTCGCGCGCCAGGGACGGGGAGGTGACCACCACGCCCAGCTTGGAGCCCAGGCGGATGGAGAAGATGGGACCGTACCTGCCCGCGAGGCGCGCGAAGTAGACGTGCAGCTGCGGGTCCAGCGACGGCAGGCTGCCCACCAGCGGCAGGCCCGTGGGACCCGGCGGCAGGCGGCCGCCGTTGCTCTTGCTCCCGCGGCCGCGCACCGCGGCGGCGACGAAGAGGAACGCCGCCAGGAGCAGCGCGCCGTAGAGGAGCGTGGTGGAGGCGGCGGCGTCCATGGCTGAGGAGAGGGCGGGCAGACAGTCGTGCACGTCTGGGAGGCTGGGAGCGGGACGGGGTGCAGTACTGCAGTGTGATGGGCGACAGAAATTATACCGGGCGGTGGCGGCCGCCCAGGCCGCGATATTTCCCAGCCCACCGGGACGGGGATGGCATCTCGGCCTGTGGATGGGGGCACGGAGGCGGGGCGCGACAAGAGATGCGGCGTTTGTCGCGTCCCGGCACGCCGCGCGCTCACGGCCGACGATCCACCGCAAAAACAATGTCGCGTGGCCGGCGTGGGGTGCGCGCTCACGGCTCACGCGATCAGCCTGGAGTTTTCAACCGTTTATTTCCAGTCAGATAATAGTATTTTTTTATATATAAATTAGCTAATAGTACTTTGAGCCGTTTATTTTTAGTGAAGTGAACAAGCTGATCGCGTGGGGTTCTTGGACCAGGGCCGTAGCAAAGGAGGTGCGATGGGTGCGACGCCCTAGGGCCCAGCTTACTAAGGACCCAGATTCAGGTATGTGTATATCCCATATAATGTTTATTGTCTAGTCCAACAACAACCTTGTTACTCTATCCTGATATTGTCATTACTTATCAATTAACTCCTCTGTATATATATACCTTTATAAAATTGCATATTAGCACATACTACATCTATCTCAAATTATAAATCATTACAAGAATCTTGGAGAGTCAAATTAAGCATCTTAAGTTTGACTAGAATTATAGAAAGAATTAGAAAGATTTATGATATCACATAGATATACTATGAAAATATAATTAACAAAGAATCTAATAATACTTAGTTGATAAGATCTCTGTGTGCTATGTCACATTCTCATTTAGAGCCTATTTAGTTTGCAAAAAGCAAACCTAAAAAGTGCTATAGTACCTGTTACATCGAATCTTACGGCATATGCATAGAGTAATAAATATAGACGAAAGAAAAAACTAATTACACAGTTTAGTTGTAAATCACGAGACAAATCTTTTGAGCATAATTAGTCCATGATTGGACATAAATTGTTAAATAAAACGAAAAGTGCTACAGTAGCCGAACCCAAACTTTTCCACCAACTAAACAAACCCTTAATTTGGCATGTGTATTTTAAATTAAACATTTAAAATGGACGACGTCTCTCGCTTTGGCAGATATTTTCGCACGAAATCCGTTTCATTGGATTTGCTGGTTTGGGGGCGGTACGAGCTGGCCGGTGGGGTACGGTAGTAACGATGGGCGTGGGTTTGGACCTGTCGATGGAGTGTGCCCCCTCCGTACTTGTCGCTTCTCCAGCCTTCATTGGGGCAATTAATTGGTTGTCTCATAAATTACCATGTAATCTTGAGACGATCTAATAAACAATCCCCCTGTTCGGCTGAGCTTATCAGCACGGCTTATCAGCCGTGGAACAGTGTTTTTCTCTCACAGCAAATCAGCCACAGCCGGCTTATAAGCCAAAAAAAAACAGCATGCCGAACAGGGCCAATCTTCACAACAGATTCTCTTTGAAGTTGTTTGGTAGTAATTTGTGATTCCTACAAGTATGCGTCGGTCAAACAAATGCTAACCTAACTCTGCTTGGGTGGCGTTGCCGGCGGTTCCAGAGCGCCGAGTCGTCTCCATGTTCAGCTCCTCTATTTACGTTGTGCTCGGCGACTGGGCGTCCGCCAAATTTTGGACGGACGCGTGGCTACCGGACGGTGCGATATCCGCGTTCGCGCCCAACCTCTTCAAAGCTGTCGAGAAGCGGCGCCGCGGCAAGACGGTGCGAGATGCACTGAACAACCGTCGCTGGGTTCAGGACATTACTGGAGCAAGAACGGCTGCCGTGATACTTGAGTACGTCTAGTTGTGTGAAACACTTGAGAACGTCCAGCTCAGGCCGCTCGAGTCGGATCGTTTCGTCTGGCGTTGGACACCAGACGGACGGTACTCTGTCCGCTCGGCGTATAGAGCATACTTCGCGAGTTGGACGTCTATGGCGGGCGCCAAGGAGCTGTGGCGCGCGCACGTACCGCCCAAGGTTAAGTTCTTTTTCTGGCTAGCCTTACACGGTCGCCTCTGGACGGCGGCACGACGGATGCGGCATGGACTTCAGGTGACCGCGGCTTGCGTCTTTTGTGACCAGTTGGACGAGACGACAGATCACCTGCTGTGTTCCTGCGTCTTCACCCGCGAGGTTTGGTCCCGTCTACTCATCGCCATGACCTCCATCGCTGCCCCACCGCACTCCACGTCCACCCTACTCGACTGGTGGCTTTCGGAGAGGTCCAGCCTGCCGCAACCGCTGCACAGGAGCTTCGACTCCTTAGTCCTTCTGGTGACTTGGTGCCTGTGGAAGGAGCGAAACCGGCGCACGTTCGATCACCAGGCTGTGTCGCCGAGTGAACTCGTCTCGGCCATACTAGACGAGGCTGCCGCCTGGGTGGGTGCAGGCTTCGGTAGCCTGGCTTTGCTAACAGGGCTCGTAGCTTGAGGCGCCGTTGCATGCTCGCGAAATAGTTTTTTCTTTAGTACATCCGAGTCTATCCGCCGCCGAGCGCGGTGATATGTGTTTAGTGTTTACTCCACGGTGACATATGGCTTCTCGCCGTATCGTCCCATGGAGCGTGTAACAAACTCCCACTTCTACTTAATGAAGAACGTGCAATGCACGCTTTCGAAAAAAAAGATTATTTACATCACAACTTTGTAGTTTACTTATTAATTACGCCGTTGAGTTGTGTAGACATTATTCTATAAGAATAGAATATGCTAAATTACAGATGCCAAATTAACCAATTGATTCATTCTCTCTCAGAATTATAGAATGCATCCGAAACATTGAATACGTACCATTCCTTTTTTTTGATTGAACTGTCAGAAGCACGCGGGACCAGAGGCATTTGGTGCAGGCCATGCAGCGAATCCAGGAAAGAGAAAACAGCGATTCACGAAACAACGACCAGGACGTACAATGAAGAAAGAGTTGTCTCATCGAGCCAAAAAAACGTGGATGAGCTCGTTGTTTCGCCAGGCAACGGTTTGCCTCTCTCTTCTTTCTCTCCCTTCCAAATCATCAAAAATCCTACGTGGCTATACATGAGACTGCCTTCGAGACTAGTGACGTGTAGCAACATACCTGCTCTTAGTTCCAGTAAAATTATGGGTATCAAATCCGATAATTACATAATTCACCTGTAAATTGTGAGACAAATTTATTAAGATTAATTAATTCGTCATTAGCCCATGTTTACTGAGCACGATATTGTCTAATCACAGACTAATTAGGCTCAAAAAAAATTCGTTTCGCAAAATACAAGCAATTTGTGTAATTAATTATTTTTTAATCTACATTTAATACTTTATATATGTGTCTAAACATCTGATGTGATATGGTGTAAAGTTTCTGGGAGAAGCTAATAAAGGCCTTGTACTGGTACTTGTGATGCCCGACGGCCGGAGAAATCGACGCCGGCTGACCGCGCCACCACGCAGTGGAAGGTGACCGATGTGATTCCGACAGGGGTCGCTACGCACCGGCCGATGGCGTCGGATCTCGGTTAATTTAGACAGCGCTAACGGTGAATCCTATTTAGTGCGTAGTACCTCGAGAACACATATTAACTAATAACCAATTAGGATATAAACAATATATTTTGTCCATAGGTTATTCGGGGATATTCATATATGTATTTATATTCATTTTAAATATGGATATAAATATCGATAGTGTGCTGTCCGATTTGATAAGGACAATGGTACTAAGGGCTTGTTTAGATGCCATCCAAATTCCAAGTTTTTTCACTTTCTCTCCATCACATCAATTTTTAACCGCTTGCATGGAGTATTAAATGTAGGTAAAAAAATAATTAATTACACAGTTTAGTTGGAAATCACGAGATGAATCTTTTGATTCTAGTTGGTCCACGATTGGATAATATTTATCAAATAAGACGAAAGTGGTACTATTCATCGGGTTCACTTTTTTTTAATCTAAACAAGCCCTAACAATGATGACCATCCATCTCGAATCGCGGGAGGTCATAGGCTAACCAGGCATGACATCGTAAAGTTAAGCTGAAAGAAAAAGTTAAAGAACTAAAATGTACTTTATTAGTTCACGGATAAAATTATATAAAAAATATAAATTTTAAAGATTAAAATTGTTACTTTGATAGTTCTTGATGAAACTAGGCCTAAAGAAAATTTAAAAATGGTCATTTTAAGAGTTTAGGAACGAAAACAGAGTCTTAGGCCATAGCTATGGAACTAAAATTATTATTCCGCACGCACGCACGTACATATTGTCTTATCTTATCATGTGTCGTTATCATCATCGACAATGGAGAAACATAGTGAAAGGTGATGTGGCGATACGATGCAAGACATGGAGAAAGAAGACGGAGGCTGCGCGCCGACCGCGGGAATGCACGGGAGCTCACCACCGCACTGGAGCTGCCCTGCCGCTGCCGGACGACAGAGAGGCGACGACCTTAGGTTGAGACAATAACAATAGCCAAGATGCTCATGCTGCACACGCGTATTCTTGTTTTCTTCGCGTCACGCCGGCCACGCCACCGCCTGCGCTTGCAATTGCAAGGCTTGCATCTACTACTAAGTTATACGTACTGTACTGCCAGTCTGGCATGGCCGATCTATCTATGTAAATTATTATCGGAACCATGCACGCGCTCTCTGATAATATTCAGTCGCAACAACCCAGAATACGGCGTGTCGTGCCCAAAAATAAAAAAACGCGAGGGCCGTCAGACGTGAGGCCGTGGTTTTAATCTCTTCCCGACAGGAATTCATTACATTTTTTTTTGAAACTCGTAAACAAAGAGCTTCCTTTGCATCGGTAGATACTTTTTTTTGCGACAGTGCCTAATCGACACGTATTTGATATTTCATCAAGAAAAAAAAATAGAAGTTTCAGTACAAGTGAGCCAACAGGTAATCTATGGATTACCACTAAACTCACATAACAGTAAGACCAACAAGAAAAAGCGGGGAAGGAACCCTTCGCCTCAAACCTAACGGATCGGACATGCGGAAGAAAAAAAACACAATGCAAGGTTGCCAACATAGATAATGAAGCCGCGGTGGCAAAGTATCCACCAACAGGAGACGAGACGAACATCCGGTAGCACGGCAGCAAAGCATCCGCCAGAGACGACAAGAACGGCAAAGTGTCCGCAAGAGAGTAGCGGCAAAGTATCCGCAAGCTGTGGGAGGCCATCATGCACTAAGCAGCTGCATGAGAGGGGAGGCCAGAGCGACGTCGATGGCAAAATATCCGCCCAAGCAACAATGGCGGCAAAGCATCCGCCAAAGAGAGCACTAGCGGCCAAGTATTCATTGCGAAGAACCAGTGCGGCAAAATATCCGCAGGCAGTAGGGGCCATCACGCACTCAGGGACAAAGCATCTATGAAGGGAGGCCAACGTGACATCGGCGACAAAGCATCCACCCGAGCAGCAACAATGGCAAACCATCCGCCAAAAGAAGAGCGATAACGACAAAGTATCCGCTGCAATTAGGCAAACGACTACAGCAACACCCATCAACATAGCTGGACAGACAAAAGCCAAGGGAACTTAAAAGCACACACATGGAGCGACACTAACAAGAAGAGGAAGATGGAGCAGGGCACGGTAGATACTAATTGCCGGGGACCATTTGAATTACAAAGATGAGCCTGTTCGCTTGTTCGTATCAACCAGAATCAGTCAGCCATAGAACAGTGTTTTTTCTCACAACAAATCAGCCATACAAATCAGCACCAGTCAGAAAACGAACCAGCGAACAGGCCCTAAACACGTTTGAATCACCATAGGCAACTAAACATCCATTAGAAACCGAAACTAAGCAAGTGGAAAACTTAGAAAGCAATAAACCTCGAATTTGTCTAAGACACAACCCCGTATGGATTTGGATTCTGGTCCCACTTTGATGTTTTGAGCACTTCACATGACTTAAATGTTTTCCGTACAAATCTTATGTTTTGAGCACTCAAAACATATGTTTTGAGAACCCGTCTCCGTATAAATCTTAGTTATCCCAATGCGTACAACTCTTTTCCGTCTCCTTAAGTAGGGATAAAAAAATATGGAAAAAATCTTGTCCCGTCCCATGCTATTTTCTATTTTTCCCCCATCGGTTTCCATATTTGCGGAATCTCCTTTTCCAGATTTGTGAGAACGTTAGATGTTGTTTTCATCATTTTTTTGCAGGATCCCTTTTTAATACGGGATAGGCCCATATTTATCCTGTTTTCATCCCGTTTTCAATCTACGCGTGATATGTGTAACAATTACATGTTCTCGTGATATGTTAATACACCTACTAATCTCCAAATATGCATACTAACATGTTAACACACATCATATGAAAGTGAATATTCTATTAATCTTTATATGTGTTTAATATTGTGTGTGACTTTATACATGCATACTTAAGAAAACTAGATTATGTAATTTTAATTTAGTTTTGTTGGCTCTCTATCCGTATTTGTCCGTTTACATATGTTCGCATATCTAGATTCCGTTTTTTATCCATGCTTTTCCGGATCTAATCCAGTATCTATAAAAAAATAATATGGAAATAGATACGGAAGAGGGATTTTTTTCGTCCGTTTTTATCCCTATTTTTACCGTTGCTAGAGCCTTTACATGCAAGTCTGCAACTTCTCAGTCCCTACCTCAAGCACATTGCACATCTACACATTTCTTAGAAAAAAAAAACCCTTCCTCCATTGCCGGTATTCCGATAGAAAGAGGCATCAAGACTAATCTTGTAGTAGTCAAACGGTGGCGGCTTCCATTAGGACCTTGTCTCAGCCTTGTTAATGTGGACATGTTCTGAATCTTCCCCAACCGCATCTGATGGTAAGCAATAGAGCTGCAGATCTTACACTTACGGAGTACAGGCCATTCTTTTTCATGCATTAGCTTTGTTCCTTGCCAACCACCATTGCCACAGGAAAACCAGTATCTTGTGTTTCAACTCTAGTCCTTGACTTAGACTGTCCGCAGTGGCATACTCTAAATGATACTCTAAAGCTTTAGAGTATGAATATAGAGTAAAAACTGCTGCACTGGATACTCTAAAACGATACTCTATCCTTTCTCTTACTCTATATTTAGAGTAGTACAGTGTTTACTCTATAGTGCGCAGTGGCGGGCCCTACTAGCTAAACCAAGGAAAAAAATGCTATAACTCACAAACCAAAAATCCAAATTAAATTTCGATTGCACCATTAAATTCGTCTCAATAAATCCTTCAAAACTAGATCACTCATGGATATATTTAGATAAAGTGACAAGTGGGTCCCACAGTAGATAGAGTGGATAGAGGATGATATAGAGGATGGATGGGTGCGGAAGAATTAAGTATAGAGGAGAGAATCTTGCTGACTAGGACATATAGAGGATGAATATAGAGGACCATGAGTGCGGATAGCCTTACATCCTTCAAGCAGAGCTTTTTCTTTCTCTAGATTCACGCCAGCATTCTTTGAACCAGTGGCGGAGCCAGAAACTATGGATAGGGGGGCCGGTCAAAGAGTTTCAACCATAAAATAGAGTGTAGCTTATTTGTTTGGATTTTTGCACTATGGATGGGCTCATCCAAAGATAAAATACAAATTTGTATAATTTTGTTGTCCAGAAGTCATCAAAAAATATATGACAAAGCTTTTATTATATCTTTCTAATATAGATTATTGAATTATATACTACCTAAAATTTTTTTGCTGTGATGTTGGGGGGAGGCCATGGCCCCTGCCTGCCCCCCTGGCTCCGCCAGTGGAGCCGTCACGGCCCACGACAACAAGAGGGTCCGGACGCCTGGACACACTAAGCAGAGCATTTCCGATTATCTAAAGCCGTCAACCCGTTAGATGAAGTCCAGAAACGTCCTCTTAAGCTCTACATCCTAGTCCTACAGGAAGGTGATCTAACGCGTTCAATGCCACATTCCACAAAGCTGCATGCCAGTTACAATGATAAGATTCGCAAATAAAAAAGAAAAAAAGAAAAAAGAGAGAGAAGAAGAAGAAGAAGAAGAAGAAGAAGAAGAAGAAGAAGAAGAAGGAATAAAGAGATGATGCTGAGAATGTTACTGGAAGCCCAGGCCGTTTCAGATGTTTTTGCAGTGTAAAAATCTGAGGAAACTGCACAGGCAACTCAAAAGTCCTGAACAAACTGGTCGAATGGAGTCGGGAGAGGAAGGCGCCAACTTTTGTGCTTGAATAGTACACCACCAATAATTTTGTTACTAACCAAATTAGCACTTGATTTTCTTTGTCAATTGAACAGTCACTTTAAGATGAAAACACAAGCAGAGAATATGGAGTCAAGACTACAGGCAAAGAAGGTTGTCGTGGCGTTTGCTACTTGGCTAGCAGGAAGAGACCAGGAGAGAGAACAAATTCATAGGTAAAGTACATGATAAGAAAACATATTTAAGAAATAAAAATAATCATATGTTCATATTTTGTATTAATAAACATTAGAATAGTAGGTATATAAAATTTGGTCACACACAATATTTATTTATTGGTTCGTGTTACATAACCTTCATTGCAATACACAGAAGTTAGACTATCATATTGACCATCATCAATACTTCAAAATTCATACTCTGTTTGCAATAAATCAGAACGCCTGTCTTGAAATAGTTACTTGCATTCATGGCATAGGATACGCATACCATGATCCAATATGAACAATATCTTAATATACAGGAAAAAAAAATAAAGAGAAATAGCAAAATACAAGAACATCCCTTCTCAATCAGAACAGTGGCACCAAAACCAAATTTGCCGTAAGATAAAGAGGAAAAGGAATAAAGAAAGGATGTCACTAATCAGATCTGACCAAACACTAAACATGACGTATCACATTGGAGTGAAAGATATCACAGTGGAAATCCCAAATTTCTGCAAAAAAGAAAAAGAGAAAAATACTCCCTCCATCCTGAAATACAAGGTACAATTTTAGGACTGAAAAAGAAGTCTAGCAAAAGACTAACCTGTCTCTAACTAATTACTTAGTTCGGTTGTTAACTTGCTTAATTTCCTATGAAGGCATAATTTAAAAAGGCAGGCAGGCATGTCATTGATTTCGGCTACCAATTACTTTATTTTGGGCAAGATAGTGTTTAAAGGCATGTACACATGGATGGGGTTTAAAAGAAAGGAACACATTGATGGAGTTGAGTAATCCAGAATACCATATAATTTGGGACAAATTTTAAACATTAGATTGGATACCTTGTATTCCAGGACAAAGGAGTATAATAGTAACAAACATTGGATTGAAAACATTATTTCTTTGTTGTCTGTTTCCTCATCACAACCAAGATGATGTATCCCAATTCCCTCTACCACCACCATCTGTTTCTTATTTCCTCAACTACAAGATCTGAAACAAAAATAAGGGTCACTCCATATGACCTTTGTTCACTAAGCTTTACGGCTGGCCACACTTGGTGACCGGTACCCCTGCTTTAGTGGGTTTTCCCCATGGAGAAACTGAAGGCCTGCCTCCTTTGGTACGCCCCTCGCCACCACCATGGGGATGATCCACAGGATTCATAGCAACACCACGGACAATAGGGCGTCTGCCTAACCACCGGCTATGCCCTGCCTTTCTTAGTTTGCGTGTGCCATGGCTTGGATTGGAGACTATACCAATTGTAGCACGGCATTTTGAATCAACAATCTTCTCTGCACCTGAAGGAAGGCGCAGAACACACTGTGCACCTGGCTCCTGGACTACTTTAGCATATGTACCAGCTGCTCGGACCATCTTCCTACCCTGACCAGGACGACATTCAATATCGTGCACCCATGTTCCAATTCTTGCATTCGCTAGAGGTATGCAATTTCCTACCTTTGAGTTGAGATCAATTATGTCAAACTGATTAGATGAGGAATACGGCGAAGAGGCTGGACCCTTAGAAGGTTTCGAGGAATCATAGTTCATCACTGTACTACCTGGCATGCATTGGTGACTGGCCAATATATAAGATACTGGTACACGATCATCCTTTCCCTTTGTCCCTTTGCTCATACCAATAGACTTTGCTGCCAAGCTACTGAAGCGGTTTGCCTGCGTCTGAACCAAATGTTTCTTCTTCAAATCATTCTGCCAAGAGAGAGCAGCTTGACGCTTCATTCTTTGTGCCCAAAGTGAATCATCCGTTGCCCATTTCTGAATTCCAGAATGAGAGAATGTCCGTTTTCCTTCTTCATTTCCTGACTTGAGCGAAGAAAGTGGGCTTGGCACCAGCTAAGGCCCCGTTCGTTTCCTGCGGATCGACCTCCAGGAATAGTTCCGGCCGGATCCTTAGTTTATATTTGTATAACATTCTATCAGCCGGAATGAATCCTTGCTTCATACCGTCCGAAACGAACGAGCCCTAAGGCTAATCCTAGGTAAGCTCCCACCAGATTTAACAGATGCAATATCTTCATTGCCCAGAGAAGAGTACAGCGCAGAAGCTTCCTTTTCCTTATGCACTCTACCAGACAATGCCGCAAGGGGAAACTTACCAGAGATATTATCAGCAGTGACAGATTCCAGTATCTGAGGCTTGGCACTGAGCTCTTGCAGAGCCTTGAGGAGGCGGCGAAAATGCACCCCTTGCACCCATCGCACCAAAGCAATGCTAGAGGAGCGATTTGGGTCATACTCGATGCGCTTCACAATGCCCAGGGAAGAGTTGCCCCTCTTCACATCAACTTTCCTCTGCAACCACTTGGCCCCTCCGCCGCGGTGGTAAGAGGTGATGCGCCCGGACGAGTTCCGCCCGGCCGTCTTGGATGAGCTCAGAGTCAGACACTTCAGCGCTCCCACCTTCGCCTGATCTCTCATGAATGAGAGAGCGGACTTACGTGCCATCTTGTTGACAGGGATGGTGATGGTGTAGGAGAGAGGAGTGGAGTCTCTCCAAACTAAGAAATGGCCCTCTGGGCTCTGCAACATTCAAAAATCAAAGACGAATTACAGATATGTCTAGATGTATAGATATGAAGCATTATATCCCCACTCCAATACACATCCCATCTGTCATGACTAGCACAACTTAGCAGAATATACATAATAACAAATTCATTTCAATTTGGTCTAAACTCACTAGAAAATTCCTGACATGGAAAAAAGAAGGTGGCAAACAATCTAAATGACGCAGCTACATTATTGAATCAATAAAGTTTTGCCGGAAGGCTTTCAAAAAAAAAGAGTCAAAGCCACCGAAGCAGCACCAACAAGCACGCGCCAATCAGTTTTCACTTTGGAGGCAGACCGAAGAAACTCAGTCGAGCAAAACCTAGTCCCGCGTCACTGTCGCTGGCAGGGGCGGCCGGGTGGGCGGGCACAGTAAAGGACATGGGTGTACACAGTAGACCCAATAATTTTGCATCATAATATAAAAGAAGAAAATCGAAATTTGTAGGCATAATGCATGTATACTACTCCTGTAACTGGATGAGATCAGATCCGAATACAAATAGCCTAAGCGCTTACGTGAGGGTTTGGGTGATCAGTTTCGCACAGCAACAACGGAAGAGAATGGGTGAGCGTACCTGGTGGTGGTGGGTGCTCATCACCGGCGAAGTGCCCGAAGCTGGAGACCTGGGCACCTGGTATAGTGCGGCGGCGGCGGCGGAGGGCGCCCAGTCGTCGCCACTAGAGACAGGGAGCGCGCACGCGAGGGGCTTGGGAGTTGGGAGAGTAGGTGGTGGTGGGCCGCTGGGCCGGACGGGACGGGCTTGGGCTGCCAGGCCAGACGTGACATTTTCTCCTCCAAAGCTAACACTCGCTCGCCGCTCGCGGTGCGTCATGGTCGTTTTCGTCAGGTCTCCGCAGCTGCGGGCTGCCTCGCCGTCACGACTCCCGGCGATGGGGATTCCCAGACGCCACCGCTGATGGCTAAGGATGCAACGAAAATTCCAAAAATTTTACAAGATTCTCCGTCACATCGAATCTTTAGACGCATGCATGGAGCATTAAATATAGGTAAAAAAATAACTAATTACACAGTTTGGTTGTAAATCACGAGACGAATCTTTAGAACCTAATTAGTTCATGATTGGACATTAATTGTCAAATACAAACGAAAGAGTTACTGTACTTCTAAAAATTTTACAGGGCCAACTAAACACACCCTAAGCCTCCTCGTCGTCCACCTCCAGCCCTACAGTTGTCCTAACTCCTATCACGTGACAAAGCAAAGCAGCCATGAATCTTGGTTTGCGTCATCTTGAGCACGCATGGCATCACTTACCCGCCTTGACTCCATTTGGCCTGAACTCCTGGAGGCTGAAGCACCTGCCAGTAGCCCAGCACAGTTGACAGTACTCAAGAGTAACCAGCAGCCACACCCAAAGCTTTCCGAGGGGCAGGCAGGCAGGCTGGACATGACCGCAACTTGACTTCATAGGCAGGTCACGCTTTCCCCCTCTCAAAGCAAGAACACTGATGACTCACTGAGCGTCCAGGGCCTACGCCCCCAGGATAGCGACCCGCCGCCAACCAGCCTACTCCAGTCTCTGTCATGGCTTACGTACAATCATACCTGTGATGACGATATATACGTCTCTTTATTACTCCGGTAGTAACTAGGGTGCCTAGCTAGGAGGCATTTGGTCTGAGAAATCACCACATTCTTGATATAACGGTTCATAAGAGTTTGATTTTATGATTGCTCTTATTTGTTGGCACATGGCAGTTTTTGTTTAGCCATTGGTTCAGAGTCTCAGACTTAGTTTGAATGATTAAGGGCAAAACTCATGTAGAAGCCGGAATAAAGAAATTCCCTTTTTATTTTAAAAAAGAATGAGATGACCCTATGAGTTTCGGCGGAATGACTTCATCTCTAATGTTTGTACTAATCATGTGGCTTGTCAGGGGTGAATGATGATGGATCAACATATTCCATATTATTCAAACCAAACAGGAAAAAAGATGGGGAGTGAGAAAGTGATGGATCAATCCATTTTCCATTGCTAAAGCCAGACGTACACTCCCATAACAGAAAATATCAAGTGCACATGGTCATATTGGTTAAACAAACTCAATCTTGGATTTCATCTAAATGAATGGTCCAAGTGAGAGGTAAAAGTTCCCTTTCTTAAGTTACAACCCAAGTGGGATGAATGAAAGGAGTTTAGTTTCCACTTCTCACTCGAGTCATTCAGAATCCAGAATATATTTGAAGCGGTGGGTTAAATTTCTGCATACTCCCTCCGTTTCAAAAATAAAGTCGCTATGAGAATCGTGTTGATCAAACTTTCTTAACTTTGATTAGATTTATAAAAAATACGTGCAACATTTATATCTTCAAATAAGTTTATTATAAAAGTATATTCAACGATCCACCTAATGATACTAATTATGTACTATAAATATTAATATTTTGTTAAACATATTTGATCAAAGTTAAAAGGAAAAAGTCTAGATCACCCCCAACTATAGGGGTGGTCTATTTAACCCCTCAAACTATGAAACGGTCTAATTTACCCCCCCCTGAACTTTTCAAAACCGTCTACTTTACCCCCTGGGGCAGTTTTGGACGGCGGTTTGCTACAGTAACCATGGTTTTGCTACAGTATCCGAATCTTTAAAAAATCATAGTAAATCACAGAAAAATCGTAAAATGGAAAATCCAATTTTGTTGGACTCCACGTGAGTAGATCTACACAATGAACATATAATATGGTGTGCTTTAGTACAAAGTTTTTGCTGTAGTTTTAAATTTATTGGAAAATCCTGATAAATTTAAAGCTATAGCAAAAATTTTGTACTAAAGCATACCATATTATATATTTATTGTGTAGATCTACTCATGTGGAGTCCAATAAAATTGGATTTTTTATTTTACGATTTTTCTGTGATTTACTATAATTTTTAAAGATTCAGTCACGGTAGCAAAACCATGGTTACGGTAGTAAACCGCCGTCCAAAACTGCCCTGGGGGGTAAAGTAGACGGTTTTGGAAAGTTCAGGGGGTAAATTAGACCGTTTCATAGTTTGGGGGTTAAGTAGGGGTGATCTAGACTTTTTCCAAGTTAAAAGTTGCTGACTTTTTGGAAAGCGAGAATGACTTTTTTTTTTTTTGACTGAGGGAGGATGTTCAAGAATATAAGTCCATCCATGTCCACCTGATATTTCACGAAGCGTCGACCTAACTGCACCGCAAACAGACTCCAGCGACCCTATCCGTGAAGTTATCTGGAGACTCAGACTTTCAGCGAGCGAGAGGGGTTTCCAAATTCTTCAGGAGTTCCCAACTTCCCATCACAATCAGTGCAGTGGAGAAGTTCAAACAAACAAGGCAGTGCTGTGATTAGGAATTAGGATCACGCAACAAACCCGCCTTTTTCTACGCATACATAGGCTGAACGAACCCGCACCCGCCTGATGGTGAGCTTGGAAGGAAGTCAGCTCTCTAACAAGGGCCCCTTCGTGCCTCGTGAATTCGTAACGGCCTTGGTTTCTCCTGGCATTTCATCGAAGCTGGAAGAAACACGTCAGCATTACGTGACTATAAACGTACGCCGTACGGATGGTTGGTTCACTGAACCCTTCTTTAAGGTCTTGCATCTTTGTCATTGCATCTTTGTCAAGGACATGGACGACAACGGAATAGGGACACCTTTGGCCTCTGAACGTTCATTCCATGGAAACTGGACTGACCTACTGTGCAATGGTTGTCGTGTTACTCGTTGCAGAATCCAGGTAGGCTCTTCCTGATCCATGTACAGCATCTTGTTCATTTCATCTGTAGGCCTTGTTTAGTTCACTTCAAAATGTAAAAAGTTTTCAAGATTTTCCGTCATATCGCATATGTCGGTACATGTATAGAACATTAAATGTAGATAAAAAAAATAACTAACGGTACAGTTTGTCTGGAAATGTCGAGACGAATCTTTTGAGCCTAGTTAATCTATAATTGAACAGAGTTTGTCAAATACAAACGAAAAGTGCTACAGTACTTTTTCAAAAAAATTTGGAAACTAAACATGGCCGTGGTATGCTGACTGCTTAAGCTTACCCAAGAATAAACTAGACGTTGGCTGATACCTGGCTAAAAATCAGTACACATCATGACATCAAAATTCAGAGCCTGTGCGATGAGTCTGATGTTGGAAGGATGGTGAGTTGACTGTTGGAAGGATGGCGAGTCACTAAACATTAACATGTTCTGAACTTTGTAATTGCTCCACAGTTGCCAGGGACAGCAACAGGGAGACATCAGAGATATACCTCGCTGCTGCACTGCTCAGAGCACAGCCTTGCACAGAAAATAGGCTATTTTATTCACTGCAACCAGCTGAGCATGATGACCCCGCGTGTCACATTCACATATACCCTAACTTTGTTCATAGGATGCTTCGCATGATTCGAACATTTGAATCTAGTTCTTCGGCTTCTCATACCGAGAAACATTAGGTTTCTACCAATACAAGCCCCTTACGTTTGAGGGCAAGGTATCACTATTCTAGGGTCTAAATATGCCCCATGCCTATCTCTTTTCTACCAATACAAGCCCCTTAAGTACTGTATCTATTTTCTATACCGGGAGCTGTGCAGTGCGCTCAAACTTGCAGTCTGTCTTCCTCCTTATTTTGATTGGCAGTCTTTCTCCGATCTTTAGAAATTTGATCCATTTGAGGCATGGAACATTGAATTGTCGACTGAGTTCGAGCTGCACATGCCAAAGTCTTGGTAGTCCAGCAGCCAGTCTGTTGTTCCATCCCATGGCAACATCCCCTCGACATTGCCAAGTTCATCGTTGCTGCTCATAAAATTCAGCCATGGCTCATCCATCGACAGGTCTGTCTCCGACAGCCAATTCACCAGCAGTTCAGGGTCTTGATCACAGCCGTTGGTACCTGACTCTGGCCAGCTGGACTGCTCCGATGAATCAGTGGACAGCGGAACCTCCCTATGGCTGTCATCCTTCAAGCTCAGCTCCTCTCTGAAGTCGCTGGATCTAGCAGATTCATCTGTAACTGTGGACTGTGAGGAAGCTGCCTTGGAATTGGCTAGAGGCTGGTGCGTGGCCGGGTCGATGCCCATCTTGATGAGCTTCTTCTTGATGTGCGTGTTCCAGTGGTTCTTGATCTCATTGTCTGTTCTCCCAGGTAACTTGGCAGCAATCTTGGACCATCTGCATAGGTTTAAGTCATTAGGAGCGCACAAAGCGGTTGTCATATTTTGTTTCTGGAGAACGAAGCACATGAGCAGAAAGGAGCAGCTAACCCTTTTTACTAAGGTTTCAGCCAGTTGAATTTGAAGCAATTGCATAAATTTACAAATTTTCATTATTTCCATAATTGTGTGCTCCATGGTTTAGAACTGGAGTTTGTGCTACAAAACCTACAAGTGAAGAGGTTGAGAATGACCTGAGCGCGAGTGGTCCTATTACTACTGCCCTTCAATTCTAGTGTGCTCTTTAACTCACATGCAGGCATGAAGTCCACATCGGTGTATCAGTAATAACTATCAATACAAAGTGCAACAACTAAGAAAAGATAGCCATTATATTTTTGTTGTTTTTTATATAACTTGCCATTTGCAAGAGCACTGAAAGCATGAAACAACCAAGAGGTTACTGCAGAGTGCTAAACTAGGGACAAGGTAAAAAATTATACCAGTTATAGGGTTATAAGATGTAAGGTGCAATAAACTCAATAACCATGAAAACCACTTTTCAAACTCTTGGTAAACTTGATTAACTGATCCTGGTATTGCAGGATTTATTTCTTTCTCAAAACTATACATTTCGATTGAACTTGGCCTTTGTTGATAGACGTGGAGCACCAGGGGGTTTGACAACAATACCACGTGCATGTGACTTTGTTACTATTAATTGCACGAATTCAGTTGGTTCTAAACTTTGTGGCATCATTTTACAGTAAGTAGCAGCTAGCGCTGCTACACTTCGTGTAGACTTACAGCACATATTAGTATAAGCTAGCTACTCTTAGCCAAGTATTCCATCAACATGTTCTGCGGTTTCCTTGGCACTTCAAAGCTTAACCAGGGGAATATTCACCCATGCCAAGGAACCGATGCAAATATAGCTTATTCTACCATAGCACAATAAACAAGATGGATTAACATACAAAATGGAGTATATGCATCCATGCACACGTGTTATATATACCATGCAAGCTAGTGTACCTATTTCCAAGCTTGGCATGGAGGTCAATGACGAGCTGCTCCTCGGCAGTGCTGAGGAGGCCACGCTTGAGGTCAGGGCGGAGGTAGTTAGTCCACCGCAGACGGCAACTCTTGCCGCAACGAAGCAGCCCTGCCAGTTTAGGCACTGCCCGCCAGCAGCATCGACCATGTGTCAGGATGAAGCTAATGAGCTTCTTGTCCTCCTCCGCTGTCCAAGGCCCTCGCTTCACCCCCTGCTTGTCACAGCATGGCTGTCTCCCCATTGATCAATTTACTATCAGCTGGCAGCTTGTACTAGATTAAGCACTAAGTGAACAAGGCTATCAGTAAGCTTCTATTGCATTTTATATATGCTGTGAGCCACCAAACTCCGCAGACAAACATCAGACAAGAGGGCTGTGAAAGCTCCATTGCAACTGCAATGGATGTCTGCCCACATATATGTATAGCTCTGTGCAATTTCACTAAAAAAATGTCCTGTGCTTTCCATGCTTTTCTATTTGCTGATGTAGAAAGCGATGGTGATTTGGTTCCTTTAGAGTAATCTGGAAGTAAGAGTTTAAGTCTGACCTATAATAAACTGTACCATGTTAAGCCCTTGTTAAAAACAGTTACCAATCGCACTGCAGCATCATGGGGTACCACTACTAGAGTCGATAATCATGTTCATTAAAATGAGATGTGTCAACATCCTTGACCAAGCTGATTTGTACTTCAATATTCCAATATCGTACAGAGCGATAATATGATCTTAATTAACTAGCATACTGAAATGAACAACACCCTATTTGCAGATAGATTAGCTCAAATTTTTAGTTAGCTATCCTTTTCTAAACACGGCAATTTGTTTGCAAATGATGCAACATGAACTAAAGTATGATTATCTCTAAGTATTGATGCTTCCATTCCCCACAGGGGTATATAAATGTGTGCCGCCCCAGTTGCCATCTTAAGCAACTATATCTCACCAACCATTTTATCATCGGTGGCACTGTAACAAATAAAACCATGAGGAACAACTAGCATATGCTCTGCAAGCTGCATATCTAACATATGTGTATGGGCCAATTATGACATTGTGCACCATGATGTAAATGTTGCATTCTAATTTGTGAGAAAGCTGAAACATTCAGACAGTCAGCATCCTAGCTCACAGAGACTGGTGATATCAACATGACGATCAACAGGTGAGCTTAACTTCTGAAGAGCTTGATTTACATATCGAGCTAGTACAACAGATGAGAAAAGACAGCAACTAATTAATTAGACATAGAAATCGGTGCATCGCCTTGGTTCTTTTCTTTAATGCAAAGATGTGCAGCTCAGTTTCATTTCATGTTTGCTAAAAAAAAGCACACAGCTTACTTTTGCTAATAAAAAAGCTCAGTTGCAAAGATGAAACTTTAATTCTGTAAGCAAAATGGTTATTCTGCAACTAGATTTAAAGAAAGGATAAGAATTAGAGTTTCTTAATCCACCGAACTCCCAAGAAAGTGAATATGGGAAAGGACCCATCTTACAACTTACTTTTGCTTAGAAATGACAGCAAGGGACAGCTTAAGAATCTGTGGGTATTCAAGACATCTGCCGACATGAGGAAGAAATGACTGCGTTCTGACGCTCTGTAACCACAAAAATAATGTCAACTCAGTTATACATATTTGGAGTGTTGATATAAGAAGGAGCATCATCAATCAATCAACAGACAAACGTTTTGCTATTCAGATACTGTGCTGGGGCGTTGGGCAACAATGGACATATATTTTGGACAACTAAAACCTACAGGGGCCAATTTATGCCGTGTCTGCAAGAAAAATGCTAGCAACTGCTGATAGAATAGCAGCAATCTTCTGATACACAATGTAACTCTTCTGCTGAATCTGCATATGCAACAAACTTCAATCTGGGAAAGGCTGTGCGCTAAAACTAGAGCATCTTATTATTTATATATATAAACAAGTATAACACAAAAAGACAGAAACTTCCCAGATTATCAATTCTAGACAAACACAATCCAATCCATGGAAGCTAATGTGTATCTCAGGTATTCTGCCACAAAAGGGACAGACTTTGGGTTGAAAAATGATTGTCTCATTTCATCTAGAATATAGGCATCTTGTATAAAAAAATGAGAAAAAATGTCCACGCAAACAAAATGTCCACACCATAACAATTGCATCTGTTAAATTGTTACTCTCAGAGTTTGTGCACTGTTGCTGTCCCAGGTAGTGATGTGTGTTCTGTGCTGAAAAGTAAAAGCAGTAAACAGAAGTTTCTTTTCAAAGAGAAGTGGCAGATGAAAACAATATTTTCCTAGGTCATAGGTCTATTCCATCCAACCTTCCAATATTTATGCAATAAGCTATAAGTCGTGATGTGCATTTCCAGGAGACATCTCATGCAGATCATACACTAGCTATCATGACAAATACTATCATTTTGTTATTAAAACACAATATGAAAACTTCTAAAACAACTGTAAATGTAGTACTCAGAGATCTACCATCATACAAATTTTCAGTTTCACATTGCAATTCAGTTGAGTAGAGAAAAAACCAAGGAGAAAAGTGGGTCAATCCTAAGTCCTAACTTCTGTTTGTAGCCTTTTCTTCTATTTATTTACTAACATAGATCTCACCCCTTTTCCCCTTAGAATTCATCAATAGATGGTGGTTAATTACATCAAGACAGCCACTTGCTTAATAACATTTGGCGGCAGTTTGTATATGCTCATGACTGATTCCCCAACACTTTTCCTAGCAAAAAGACTTGGTCTTCCTGAATCTTCTGCAAACATGATTACTGCTCACATTACGAAAAAGACTAACTTTAGGAGATGCCATTAGAAGAGAATGGGCCGGGTATCGCTACATTCCATCAGACTAATTCACTGAATGACAGCCTGGATTACCAACCTTCCAGCTACAAAACGGTGCAACTGATGTAGATTGACAAGAAAAAAGCCTTGATTAGGAGGAGACATCCTAAATATTTAGGCTTTGAAATATGATCTCCTAGACACTTTAATTTTGAATTATCTGGTCCTCAGTACCACATCCGACAAGCTTTTAGCACAAGGGTTGAAAATTGACCAGGCTTCCAAAAAAGATTGCACCTATCTCTTCAAAGGGAAACCAATTTTAAAACTCGCTAGTAAATGTAGCTTCTCTGAGCCTCCATTATTGGTTACCCAATTTTGCAGATAATTAACGAGTACGGTTTTCCATTTGAAGAATTCAATGGAGCCGGCTATACTGACGTCTTCATGAAGAATGGATACCGACAACATCTGGTCACAGTATTTGAGTTGGAATGTTCCTGTCATGCATTCATTCGTGCAGTATTTGAGGAAACAACTTGTATAGTGGTATTACACGCTTTGATTCAATCTCCCATCTGAATGCAGCACATGCTGGATTATCTGAGCACAGAGGTACAGGTTTTGCAATGAATCAACAGCACCACCAAAGGGGACCGTCCTAGTACCTACTTGATCACTCTCTGTGACCAAATGCCCTGACTTTGGGCAAGCTAGTCCGAACGAACTCTCATTCCAAAACGTGGTACATATAACCCTTTTGCAGAACAAACACCTGACATGTCAGGACGTTGTTTTACCACAGCAACAGATAAAAGATGGGGATCCCCCAGCTGACACCTCTGAGAGTAAAATATGGGGATCCCCCAGCTAAGCATTGCAGGGATTTTTTTTTTTTTTGATCGGAGCATTGCAGGGAATTTTGGATCACTAGCCACTGTACACCCAAAAAAGCACAAGGAAGGCGCACATGACCTCAATTCGCAGCGATTACCGTGTCGGCCATACACGAACTGCGGAAGCGGAACTCCTATGGATCATCGACCCTTCTCCGCTAGGCATGACATCAGGTCTCGCTCGTCCCCACGAAGATTTGCAAGGACTCGAAAAGGCTAGGCTGGATATCGCAGCCCGCGAGCGTGTGGCTGCAAGTAAATCCGGCGAAGAGACACAGAATCTTACGAAGGAACTCACACTGACGACACGGCGCGGGGACGGTGACCTCGCACCCTTCCCCCAATCCCATCTTGCACGGAGCCACGGACGGCCTCAGGTGAGTGGGACCCGGGCGCACGGACTCTACCGACCCCGCCTTATGGTTCCTGCTCACTCCGATGGCGATGCCCGGAGGCCGGAGGGCAGCCGAGCCGAGCGGCGGCCGGCGGGGGAGGGAGGATTCCGTGGGTCCCATTGCAGCGAGCGCGTCCGGAGACGAGACGACAGACGGACGTCTATAGGATGAAAACGATCGGAAACAATCGACAGGAGGCCAAATCACTTTCGTTTTCACATCTTTTCGTCGAAAACGAAATCGATACGATACTGTCGGAAACGAATACGGCGTCGTTATTCCGGTAATTTCAAAAATGATAGTAGTCGATCGGAAAATACATCGATAACGATCAGAATCCATGAGAACGGTATCTAAAAAACGATAAACACGCCAATCTGTAGAACATGAGAAGATCCATATAACTCGACCTATCTCACATGACAATAGTAAATAAAGCCACAATTGACAAGATCACAAGCTGAAACCACACAATTCACACAATCTTAGGTCTCAAATAGTATGTGTCGCAAGTAGCAGCCAACACATCATATACAAGGTAAAGGCTAGAAAAAAGAATTTTGAGTGTTGATTGCCTTCTTCTTATACACATGAAATACTTCCGTTAGATAGTTCCTTTCCAAAAATTATTTGCCTTGTGTGCAGATGTGATCCTTTCCAAAAAAAAAATTGCCTCGTGTGCTTGCAGCTTGCGTGTACAGATGTGATCCTTTCCAAAAAAAGTGTCTTGTGTGCTTGCGTGTGTAATGCATTGTATATCTATAAATAAATAAGGATTCATTAATTAAAGGCCTTTGAATCGGTAATTACCAACGGTAAATTACCGGTTAAATACGGGAATCTTCGAAAATAATCGGAAGAGGGCAAAATCATTTTCGTTTTCGTTTCCGATTATTTTTACCGTTATCATTTTCGTTTTTTCGGTTACCGCTATCATTTTTGTTTAGGCATAAAAATCGAAAAAAACTCGAAAACGATTTCGGAAAATCGGAGATTATCATTTTCGTTTTCATCCCTAGACGTCTATGTGAAAGGAGAGGAATCGCTACGGCCCAGCCCAGATAGCAGAAACTTGGGCCTTGGCAAATTGCAGAGCCGTAAGAGAGAACTGGATGTCGAATATTGGACCATCAATATAGCCCAGCATTGGGTTAGTAGCAGTTAGTTAAATCACCGGCGTTTCTCAAAAAAAAATAAATCACCGGCAGTTCTCCGAAAAAAAAAGTTAAATCACCGGCAGTGCTAACGCCTGCACTCTCATCTCCCCCGCGCACCTGCATCCCGCGCATGCCTACACGGGCCCGCAGCGTCCCACTGCACGTGGGGAGTCCATGTTCACGCCCCCCGCGCATGTACGAGGGCAGCAGGTGGCTACACCAGCATCCAAAAGAGAGAGAGGGGGGCACATGCCAAAGCCGGCATCAGGAGAAGGAGGACACTGAGACGGAGGTGAGGCAGCAGAAAAGCGAAGACAAAGATACAACCCTCGATCTACTTTTGAAACATCCGGATATAACATTTACAACATACATTCGAAGACAGATGAAACACATGAAACATGCATCTGAAAACACTAGCTGCAAATATCATATTTACTTTTATAACATCTAGATGAAACGCTTGCAACATACGTACGAAACAACTGAAACACTCAAAATATGCATATGAAACACTTAAAAAAACACCTAAAAACACTTCATATGCGTGAAAACGTATGCAACATCCAAATAAAACACTTGCAAACATACGTTTGAAAAACGAGATGAAAAATTTGGAACATACATTTGAAACATATGTATATAGCGCTATAACATGTGCAACATTCTAATCTACTTTTGCAACATCAAGATGAAACAACCGCAACTTTGGATGAAACATCTGAAATATTTGAAACATACTTTTGCAATGAGGGCTTTGCTCGGATGAATGGAGGTATGCCACGCACGGAGGTTGACGGTGGCGCATGGACCTCGTTGTGCGGCAGCGGCACGAACAACTCGTCGCCAGGGGCGACATCACACAAATCGTCGTCCCCTCACCTGCTTGCAAGCATCCGTCGTGGAGGCCCGCCGGCTCGGTGGAGGTGTCGCGACGAGCGGGCCACTTGCCAGCAAGAAGGCAGTGCGGTGGAGGCAAGCGAGGCAGATTGGGCCCGGTGGGAAACGCGGCGCGGAGGAGGCCGCAGAGGATAGGGCGCGATGCTGTGAGGGACCGACGGCGGCGAGGCGGAGTGGGTGGGCCGATGGGCACGACGATACAGGGAGGAAATGACACGACAAGCATTGGGACACGCGGTCGAGACGAGCGGATAGGCTTGCTGAGCGAGTGATGCGTGCGAGAGTGCGCGGTGGAAGACGTCCGTCCATTCGGGGCATGTTAATTACTTCATCCGTCCCAAAATAATTGTCGTCGTTAGTGTACGTGCCGCAAGTTTGACTTGATTTGTACAAAATACTTGCAACATTTGTATCCCTAAATAAATTTATTAAAAAACTAGATTAAAAAATCTTTTAAATGATACTAATTATGTACCATAAATATTAATATATTTTAATATATATTTAATCAAAGTTGTTTATCGGGAAGCGAAAACAACATATATATTGGGACGGGAAGTATGGCCCTGTTCGGATGATCATTTCCGCGGCTGCTGCTGATGCTGATTTATTATGAGAGAAAAATACTGTTGAATGACTGGCTAATTCTGGCTGAGCGGACCGGCCCTGTATCGTTATCGATAAATCGCACGCATCCAGAGTAAAAGAAAAGGGAAAATCGCACGCATCCAGCAGAGCGTGAAACTGGCCCGGCCGGCGAGCAGACCACTAGCTCGGCCGGCACCGCACGCCGGCACGCGGCACGCGCACGACTCCATCCCGCTGTTTTCTCCGTGCCGTGCCGTGCGCCGCGTCCACCCCGAGCAGCACGGCGGGGCGTTTGCGCGTCCCGCGTTCCCGACTCCCGTTCGCCGTGCCGTGGGCCAGTTTACACGAGGTCGCAGTCGTACGGCATCGGGAGGAATTCCGCGCCGTGCGCGGCGGTCCCAGCTCAGGACGGTCGCTGTCTTCCGCGTGGATCGTGCGGTGCTTCTTTCTGTGCCCGGACTCCGCGTGGATACGTACCTGACAAGCAACAACTGGTGATGATGGGATGAGATCACGAGGCAGCAGGCTACTCCGTGCAAGTGCGCAACGGTGCAAGCCGTGGTCGATGTCTTCGTGGATCGTGGTGGCGCCCATCTTCCTCCGTCCACTCCACGAGGCGCATTAACAACCCGCACCGAGTCAAACACCGGGTAGATGCCCTACCCTACCCTGCCCTGCCCACATCGGTTCGAGACTCGCCACTGCTCGCTGGCCTGCACGCCGCCCGTCCTCGAACCAAACCACAAGGCTCTCTCTGGCCTCGTTTAGATGCACTCAAAAAATTAAATTTTTTTCACTCTTTCTCCATCACATCAATCTTTAGACCTATGTATGAAACAGTAAATGTAGGTAAAAAAATAACTAATTACATAGTTTAGTTGAAAATCACGAGATAAATCTTTTGAGCCTAGTTGATCCATGATTGAACAATATTTGTCAAATAAGACAAAAATAGTACTATTTATCGAGTTAAAATTTTTTCAGCATCTAAACGAGGCCTCTGTGTGCTCGGTCTGTCCCATGACTTCCACGAGACCACGAACGACGTGTCGCAAGGATCGAGAGCAACCTCAAGCAGCCGTCGAGCTATGCCCACGAGAATACTTACGAGACATTGATTAGGCCTTATTTAGATCCTAAATTTCATCCCCAAATTTTACTATGCAAAAAGAAGATTCTCATTACATCAAAATGTCGGCACATACATGGAGTACTAAATATAGATGAAATTAAAAACTAATTGCACAGTTTTGTTGTATTTTACGAGACGAACATTTTGAGCCTAATTAGTCAAAGTTTAGATAATTTTTACTAAATACAAACGAATTGCTACGGTACGCATTTAATGTGCACTGTGCAGATTTTTGCCTCCAAATTGAGGATCTAAACATGGCCTTATTTAGGTGATGTTGGTGATAATTGGCTGCCTATTTTTAACCTTGAACCATAATCTAACACGCGTATCTTATATCTGGATAAACATGCACTGAGGCACACATCTTAGCCAGAAGCTTTCTCCTGAGCCATGCCGATTGGCGCGTCTAAATAAAGAAGGAAAAGGCTACACAAAGATTATAATAATCCTTTTTTTAGTCATGTTTCTTTAAGGTCCTATTTGGATATTGTAGATAATAGCTATTTGGATCTAAATAAGTGCAGTTAATAAAATAGCTAATTGTTAGTTGGACTTTTACATAATAACTATTTCACCAGCGGGACGAAATCAGATAACAGTAACTAATAATTATCTTAGTAGCATTGTTTCTATTAGTTGTACATGTGAATGCCCTCCCGCTAATATAGCTAACTATTAGCGGATAGTAAATTCGGCTTAAATATAGGAAAAGAAAAAAATATTTTAAAAAGATTTGCTTGCCAAGGGGGCCTGGGCCCACGGCGCAGACCATGAACGCCACGAATCGAAGCAGCTGCAACAACCCGACCAGACCCGACTCGACCCGTCCTTAACTCCACCACCCCCTCCGCCTCGCCTCGCCCGTCCCAGCTCAGGTCCTCAGACTCCTCACGCCGCGCACGGGCCGGAGCCGCCGAGGGCGCGCCCATCCGGACCCAGACAGAGCTCGCCTGCGCCTCCACCGATCGGCAAGCGGGGGGGAGATGAGGGGTTCGTCGCGGAGGCCGGTGGCCGTGGTGATGGCCTGGGTGCGGCGCCAGCCGCCCAAGGTCAAGGCCTTCCTCGCCGTCGTCGCGGGGATGGCCGCGCTCGTCTTCATCCGCTTCATCGTCCACGACCACGACAACCTGTTCGTCGCCGCCGAGGCCGCGCACGCGCTCGGGATCGCCGTGCTCATCTACAAGCTCACCAAGGAGAAGACCTGCGCCGGTTCGCCCCCTCGGTTCCGCCACCCCCCTTCGTTCTTGCCTTACTGCTATATAATCGCATCCCGGCGGCGCTATCTGCTCGATCCGTTGGGCTCGCTGATTTTCGATCCAGATTGCTAAAAGCCATGCGTTTGTTTTCCTTTCCTCGCGTATCCGGTGGTCCTCCCTTTATACCACTCTCAGTACTAAAGCATATTCTCGTATTTAGTGCGAGTCGTGCGGCCAGTTTCGATGGATTTTGTGTGGATTTCCGGCCTGATTCGTTCGAGGCAGTAGATAATTTCTCTGCTGTTTCGCTTAGGGTGTGTATGCATCGACAGGTCACGCTCGAGGTAATTGTTAATTTCTTAAACTGAATACTGCATGCGACGCTGTGTGCCTATTGCAGTGGGAGGAGTTTGATATGTGCTTGCTTTCTGGGGAGGATGTTTTCTATGGCAGTATCAGTGTATCACTGGGTGAGCGTTCATTCAAACTGTTCCATGGTGATATAACTCGTTTAGCCCAAGAGAACGGTACGAGCTTGTGCCTGCATGATGCAATGGGTTCCTTTGCTTAAAGTCATCCATATTCGTCTGTTCAGGGGTTGTTTGGTTTTTGGAACCACCTCGTTCTAGATGAGGCAATGTCGATCCCATGATTTTTGTGGAATGACCCTGGCACCCCGCTCCTCATCCTCTTACTAATTCTGAGAGATGAGGTGGTGATGAATCAAACCATTACATCCCACAAACCAAACAAAAAGGTGATGAGTGAGAAGATAAAGGACCGACCCCTTTTCCCAAACCAAATCAGTAGCTGATTCGGACTACTTATACTTTGTTTCCAATTGTGGAAATGCAATAGCATTATTGGATTTGTATGGCATATGGATGGGAAATTCTGTGACCTGCTCTTGTCTGTGCAAATTTGGGAAGAAGCATCAGCTAGGAGGATGCCACCATTATCCCCTGGTGCACTCGTGCAGAGAGTCTGGTGGCTTTAGTTTCTTTTGGTACCTACATTTGTCTCATTTATGGAATTGTTACTTTCAGCACCTTCCCTGATTCACTTTTCGAAAGGATTATGTGCCTAAATGTTTTGTTAATGCAAAATCAAGGATTCATTGAGGTGCATAAATCTAGAAATTTTTGCATATGAAAATAGGCAATGGACAATATTAGTGGTATGGTTCGTACACATCATCATGATCATCTTGTAATTACTATATTACTTTGTATATAATGGTTGTCCTGCCATAGCAATATGTGGATGGCCTAAGAATCTATCTCCTCACATACTTTTGACATTTATGTTTAGACAAATGACTAGATTTGAAAATATGCACTAAACTGGCATATCAATTTATGTTGAAAATTGGTCCTAAGATAAGCTCAATATTTTGATTAGTTTGTTTTCATGGTTCATGATGTTTAAATTTCTACTCATACTCTAATTTTGTACAAATTGTGTATCTCTTTCAGGATTGTCACTCAAGTCTCAGGATTTGACCGCATTATTTCTGGCTGTTAGGTTGTATTGTAGTTTTGTTATGGAGTATGACATCCATACAATTCTAGATACAGCTACACTTGCAGCTACTCTTTTTGTTATTTACATGATTCGGTTCAAACTGAGGTCAACATATATGCTGGACAAAGACAACTTTGCCTTGTACTATGTGGTAAGAACAATATTAGTTTCTTAACTTCAAAGCAATGAGCATCTAGGGACCTTATACTATCTTTTGCTCTGTACAGTATAACATGTATTGTGAATATGGATCCAGAAGTTGTAGTTCCAAAATGGCTATGTGTTGTTTGACACTGCTCTGTTTGACCCAGACTTCGTACCACCAGCAAGAGCATTTCTGGCTGTATACTTTAGTTCAACATGATCAATATCGCTGCTTTGATTATATAACTTGTAGAAAGAATTTTACCTCAGATCAGAAATTGCATCTGTGCTACAGGCTATTTTTGGCCATTTTATCGTTTGCCTTTTTTTTCTTGAAAGGAAAATGGCAAGGGAGGCCCCTGATGTGTTGCCTAAGTGTCTCCTATGGCCTTATGGGCTAACTACATTTCCTTTCCAGGTATTGCCTTGTGCTGTGCTAGCGCTACTTGTTCATCCTTCAACATCGCACAACATAGTGAACAGAATCTGCTGGGCCTTCTGTGTTTATTTGGAAGCAGTTTCAGTGTTGCCCCAGTTGCGCTTGATGCAAAATACCAAGGTAAATATCTAAACATGCATGGCGTTTGAAACAATATCCAAATATCCAATAACTGTATTTATCTGATATTGTATTTCTATTCTTTTCTGCAGATTGTTGAGCCATTCACAGCTCATTATGTGTTTGCACTGGGTGTTGCAAGGTTTCTTAGCTGTGCACACTGGGTCCTTCAGGTTCTTTTCTTTCTGTCTCCCTTCCCTTTTAATTTTCTTTTAGAATAACTACCATGCTAGTTTCATCCTTTCTTACCAAAGAGTCAATTGGCCATCTATTTCTGAGGCCTTAATGTTAGTAGAGTATGAACTAATGTCTTCCCCATCAGTTAGACTGTGGACCATATTGTTGCAGGACTTCCAAGATATCCTAGGCTAAAAAGAACAGTATGGAAGCACAATTATACAAAACAGTTCAGCACATCATAGAGTATAGATGAGCAGTGATTAATGAAACAGCAAAACATTTTTTTACTTTAGGTGTGATTTCCTTGTTATTGATTCATCACCTGTGTTTGTGTCCAATGCAAAATATGCTGGGAAGTACTATACTTTGTTCTACCTCATCCCATGATGTATGGTATTTTTCTTAGTATCTGCGGTTTCAGCTGAAATTTGTTACCTAGTATTTTACTGGTCGTTGGTTCTTATTGACTAGTAAATTTAGGTTTGAAGAACGCTTGGATTGACATTCCTTATGAATGTTTATGCACAAGTATCTCCGGTTCAAGGTTGTCTACTACTCCCTCAATTCCAAATTATAAGACGTTTTGGCTGTTCTAGATATATAGCTTTTGATATGCACTATATCTAGATACATAGCAAAAACAAAGCCAAAATGTCTTATAATTTGGAATAGAGGGAGTAGGAAACTTGTGGTGTTCATGAATGGAGGAAATATCCTCCTAACTCATGTTTTTTAGATGAATGAAAGCTTGAATTTGTGTTTTTGCAGAGTTCAAGTTTTTCTGAGTTCAGTCCATCTGATAGCAGTTTTGATTACTCTGCTTTGTAGGTTTTGGATACCCGCGGCCGTTTGTTGACTGCTCTGGGCTATGGTTTGTGGCCCTCAATGGTGCTTCTCTCCGAAATTGTTCAGACATTCATCCTTGCAGATTTCTGCTACTACTATGTGAAGAGGTACATATGGTCTAGCATTTCTTATCACTTGCGCGAAAGCATTGAGCATTGAGCATTGAGCATTGAGCCATTGACTAACGACCTACTTCTGGTGGCACACGCAGTGTTTTTGGTGGGCAACTGGTGCTGCGGCTTCCGTCCGGGGTGGTGTGAAAACTGCAGCGAGATAGAAAAGCATACCGTTCCTTTCAACTCTCTTCACCATACAAAGCAACAGTCACTATGCTCCTAGTGCCCGAACTTTTCAATCCTAAAGTGAATTAGCGGAGCCCCGTTCGCTCTAACTCTTTTTTTTAAGTTGTAAACTGTTTACATGAACTGTACCAATACTGTGAAACGTAGGGTGTCCATCTGACTTTTTCGTCCAGGCTAGAGTTGAAGCACGTAGGTGCTTCCACACCCGACTTGTCTCATTTCCAGAATAGAGGCCAGATTCTCCCATTTCAATGTCCGTTTATCTTTCGTTCTCGGTTTTCTGGGTGTTGTAGAAATAGACGGAATGCGAGGATGCATTGCTACTGAGTAGCAGTTAAGCATTGGCTCCAGCCTCCAGATGTCTGGATGGATGCTTTGCTTCCGCATCATAATTGCTGCTTGGCTCTAGACTCTGCCGGAATGTGAAGCTGAAAGTGCAGCGATGCATACTCTAAAACGATACTCTAAAGCTTCAGAGTATGAATATAGAGTAAAAACTGCTGCATTTAGTACTCTAAAATGATACTATATTCTTTCTCTCTCTATATTTAGAGTGATACTATGCTTACTTCTATACTCTATAATGGCTGGCCCCACTAGCTAAACAAAGGAAAAAATGCTATAACTCACAAACCAAAAATCCAAATTAAATTTCGATTTCACCGTTAAATTCGTCTCAATAAATCCTTCAAAACTAGATCACAATTGGATATATTTAGATAAAGTGACAAGTGGGTTCCACAGTGGATAGATGATGATATAGAGGATGGATGGGTGTGGGAGAATTGAGTATATATGAGAGAATTTTGCTGACTATGACGTATAGAGGATGAATATATAGGTCCATGAGTGTGGGTAGTCTTACAATTTGGCGCCTGACTGCCTGAGATGACTTTTCCTTCAGCCCTGTTCGCTTGTCTGGTCATACTTTTTTAGCCAAAAAAAAAATAATGTTTTTCTCTTCCAACAAATCAGCGAACACAGCCAAGCGAATAGGAAGGGACTTCATTCGGGCACCAACTGGTTGTAGCCGATCTGTTATGGGCGTACAAGCGCATAGCGTGAGCAGAGGTTATCAACCCAGTGCCTGCAACTGCAAACGCCTCAAGAATATCCATGGCGCATCCGTGCAAGAAACTAGTTGGCGCTCGCATGCTGATGCCGGCAAGCCTAATAGCTCCCGTGCCGGCCCGTGCAGGCATGATTTACTTGCCGTGAGCGCACGGCCTGCTGCTCGCTAACTTCGCCGGCAAGGTAGAACTCCACCACAAGTTTCAAACTTTTCAATTGACTTGTCTCCCGTCTTCCGTTGAGCTCCGTCCGTCAGCAGCTATTCGGAAACTCCCGGCGCTCTGTAGTCTGTAGACCTGACGATGATTTCTTGCAATGACTCGTATTCTGACTAGGTGAACCCTCTGTGGCCGACATGAAGGGCCCACCACCCACCGTTATATGAAACGCTGCAACACGTCACGCGCATCACAGGCGGTGTGCCGTTGTCTTTCTCTCCTCTCAACCGGACCCCCTGTTTTAAATCGGAGCGCGACGCCACAATCCCACCGGCCACAACGCAGACCAGGCCGCCGCCACCGCTCTACCTTGTTAGCTGCTCGCCGCTTTCCCGACGTTTTTAACCCCCACGCGCAGACACCGCCTCCCCTTTCCTCCCGTCTCTCTCGAATCCCGCCACCGTGCTCAGCGCGATGGACGGCTCATCCAAGCGGATCGACGGTGGCGGCGCCGACAAGCCCAGCCCCGACCACGACCAGAACCAGAACGCCAGCCCCAACGTTCCCGCGTCCGCCGCCGGAGACGACGGCGCCTCTGCCGCTGCTGCGGCGGCCGCCGCCGCCGCACCGCCCGCCGACGGGAGGCGGCCGTTCACCAGCCTCAGCCAGGAGGAGGCCGACCTCGCCCTCGCCCGCGTCCTCCAGGAGCAGGTAAGCGCTGGAGATCTCGTGGGGTCGGTTGCGTCCGTATCGATCCTCATGGGGGTGGGGGCTTGCTACGAGACTTCGCCGCTGATTCCTCGTGCTCTTTGCAGGAGCGGGCGTACATGATGCTGACCGGCGGCGAGTACGCGATCTCGGACGCCGGGAGCTACGACTACGACGAGGAGGAGGGGGAAGACGACGACGATGGGAGCGACTACGAAGAGGAAGGGGAGGCGCTCGACGAGGACGAGCAGGTTGGGGACGCGCAAGCGGAGGGGGCCGAGGGGGACCTCGACCTGGACCCTTCGCAGTACGAGGACGACGAGGCCTTCGCGCGCGCCCTGCAGGACGCCGAGGGGCGCGACGTCGCCGACAGGCTCATGGCGCTCGTTGGGATCGGTGATTGTGAGTGTATAGACTGATGTCGAAATTCAGACACCTTTGATCCTTCTTTTCCCCATTTTGTATGGTGATTAATCTGCCGCTGTGGACCAGTGCGAGCCATGGAGCAGGACGATGCTGGGGACGAGGAGGAGGGCGAAGATGATGGGGTTCACACACAGGTGACATTTGCTATCTAATTCAGTTCATGAACAGGACGAATCAGATTATGTACCTTCGGATAGTTTCATAAAGAAATGCTAAAATTATTAGTAGTAAATAACACAAACACATGAACTGTTGAAGCTAGTGAAATATCTTACCACATCATTTCTTGGAGCTCAATATGGTGATAGTAAATCATAATCTTGTGGCGTTAATCAGAATTTCTTTCTTGCTGGTAAGAAATACTCCATTCCAAATTGGTAAGTAATACTTCTCCATTCCAAATTGTAAGTCATTTTGGCTTTTCTAATTACATAGCTTTTGTTACATATCTAGATATACATTGTGTCCAGATATAAAGTAAACACTATGTATCTAAAAAAGCTAGAACAGCTTACAATTTGGAATGGAGTGAGTAGAATTTTAATCGAGTTTACTAAAAACAGTTTAATTGGGAGTGAGAATTTTTCATGTTACTGTTGATGATTGGCTGTTGAGAAGCAATCATATAACTGCTTCCATTTGAAATATCATATTGAAAACAATTTCTTTTATTTGGAAATGGTTCTTATTTTCTTGATATAGCTGGTATCTGACATTTAATTGTTATGTTATTTCAAACTTTAGGATGCATGGGAAGATGTTGATCCAGATGAATACTCTTATGAGGCAAGTTATCTTTGTTGAAGAGAATAGGATGTTTTGTGCATTTTTTCTTTCCATGTAAACCTGGAACCTGAAAGATGTGTTATTAAACATTCATGAATCTGATGATCTCAGGAGCTAATTGCATTGGGTGAAGTTGTCGGTACAGAAAGCAAAGGCCTTGCTGCTGATACTATTGCTTCATTACCTTCGGTGACTTACCAGGCACAAGACAAGCAAGATGGCAACATGGAACAGTATGAACACCATTTTCTTATGCTTTGTCCCTAAAAATGCTATCTGTCTGCAGAGTGTTATCCTGATCTATCAAACTCATTTGCAGATGTGTTATTTGTCGTGTGGAGTTTGACGAAGGCGAGTCATTAGTTGCACTTCCTTGCAAACATCCATACCATTCTGAGTGCATAAACCAGTGGCTGCAGTTAAACAAGGTATAAGCACCACCCCATATATTTTCTGAAATCCTTCTCTAAATATGATGTTTAAGCTTTCCCAGAAACATCGGATTTCAGAATGCTTTTATGTTTCTATCCTTTTATTAAGATAAACCATTTAGCATGATAAAACAATCAAGAACAGCATTACTCTGAACGCAACTTGGACATACAATTGAATAGTGGATAAATGTCTGAACTGCATGGATTTGAGTATTTGACATATATCCTTTGACCGTGTCAGGTATGCCCGATGTGCAGTGCTGAAGTTTCCACCTCTGTGAACAATGTGAACAAGCAGGCATGACTTCAATTGGAAGAAAATAACGGCGGCTTTGATATTCATCTGCCATTGGTGAAATGAAAGCAGCGCCGACTGTTGAATTGTTCAGATAAGCAAGGGAAATGGATGGGTCTGTTTCCCTGTTTTCTTCAGTTCAACAGGCTTAGTCCCCCCCCTGTACCTGCTGCTAATTTTTATGGCCATGCCGCTGGTTATTTATGAATTCAATTAGACGCTGATGATTCATTCGTGATTCATTGCTTGTAGATGTAAAACAACTGTCATACCAATAGCCAATAGCCATTGTTTTAATATTTATCTGATCTTTTCATGTTCAAAATGGTGGCATTTGTGTTCCCTTTTTTTATTATTTTGAGACGGGGCATTTTGTTCCTGGAGATGCTGCTTGTGTTCAAAACTTCAAATGAGTTGACATGAGTTGTTTAACTGATCACTACTGATGCGTGAGATCGCCGTTGAAACGAGCAGGAATCCGTTAGTCAAAAGAGTATGCTGGGGTCTGCGGAAACTTTGTTTCTGCCGTTGTTTTTGCCGGGTATTGAAATTGGTTAGGTTAGATCAGGTACCATTGATTTGTACCTACATAGAAGTTGAAACACGAATAAGGTCAATGTTTGGTAGTATAACTCATCTTCACTAGTAAAACATTTTTTTTAGGCTTCGATTTCATAAAGCAGCTTAACCAGTGAAGCTAAAGTTGTTTCTAAAAAAACGTTTGGTAAAACAGTTTCTTAGTGAAGATGGTGGAGAGTAGTATTTTCAGCTTCACCTGGTAAACTGTGCCTGTGAGAGCAACTGAAAAACAGCTTTTATGGAGAAGCTATTTCATCAGGGCCTGGTTAGTAGGAGAAGCTGAAAAACAATTTTATGAAGCTGGACAAAAGCCCTACCAAACTGACCCTAAGGTTGTTCTAAAAAAATCTTACTGCATACAGTAAATGGGCCTACACTCAAGGCTGTTTAGGTAAAACTTACTGTACATTATACATAAGATTATTTTAGAACATGAATTTCATAAAAAATTGTGTAGGAAATTAAAAACAAACACAGGAAATATGAAAACTCTTTCCTTCCAAAGGGTGCATAAACGAGCTCACACAACCAAGCCAGCGAAGATTTCATCTCGTGGGCCTCGCAAGGTTTCACTCTCGTGGGCCTGGCAAAAATTTAGCTCCAGTGGACATGGGCTAGCTGCTGTCAAAGGCTCTAGGCCGAATGAAGCTGATTATATATATAAATAATTTTGAAGTACAAAGCATGATTACTTCAAAAAAAAAAAGTAGCGTATCCGCGCTACCGTGTGTGTTTTCCTCATGCATGCGGCGTGGCAACAAGAGTGGTGTGTTTACTGGCACGTGCCTGGTAGGTCTCCAAAGTGTGCTCTCTACAGAAAACGATGCGTGTAGCACATACTCGTGGGAGTGTTTGATCTACAGGGCCGAGCATATATCATTGCGCGCGACGCACGAGTTTGGGTCCGGGGCCGTGCCGGTGTCGGCGCGGATCCTTTCCCACGCTATTCCTGTGTGTACACTCTCGGAAGTCGGAAGCAGCTTTTGCTGTGCATGGATCGACAAAAGCCAACTCTTGGCGTGCGGTGCCGCGGTCGGCGGCGAACCGTCGGTTACCAGCAGCACCAAAATTCGCCGGAACAGGGTGGCGGTCGACGTGGACAGTGCAAGCCCCGCCCGGCTGGCATGAAGCACCGGTCGTAGGCTCGTAGCGCAGGACTGCAGCGCCCCGCAGCCGCGCAGCGGAAGGACCGAAGGGGACAGGAGCCGGCCAAAAACGATCGAGCACGGCCAGTCTCACCTGCTCCGAATCTCAGTGGACGACGCGCCGGCGCCCGGGACGACCACCGCATCCACCACGCGAAGCGCTTCCCCAGTCAGTAGTCACCACTTCCACTCCCTGCCCCGCACTGGCACGCTCGATCGATCAAGTCAACCGGACCGGCCGGCCGGCCGCCCCGCGCGCAGCCACCACGTAAAGCCGACTCGGCACCCACGACACGGGCTAGTGACTGCCCCACCAGCCACAGTCCGGCAGGGGCTGGCCGGGCTGTGTTGTACGTCCCGGACCGCGGGGCGCTGTGGCTGACCTTTCTCTCGTCCTCCCCAGTCCCCGCGACGGATAGGTCAAGCCTAGGGCCGGCTCTATAATTTAAAGGGCGCTTGGGTAAGTGAGACGATAAGAGGTCATTGAACTAATTTTTTAATGTAAAGATTAAAATATATAGTATAAATAATAAAAGTTAATTTGAAGCATATGTTTAATTCATAATAATAGATAAGGATAATATTTAAAACTAAAAACAGTAACTATTAGGATTACCTCAAATAAAAATGCTTTATTGCCTTGTAAAAATCGTTTTCAGATATTCCTTGATGCAAAATCTTTAAAAACAGTATCGAGATCAATATCATCGTCCAAAACATTCTCAATGTTGTACCTAGTCAGGCCATTTAATCTTTCTTATAACATAGTTAAATTAGAAATTTATAACCCTACCCTGTAGCCTGTACAAGCAAAACGCATACACAAGATAAATAAGAAAAAATAGACCTCATTACTTCAATATTGTGATGTCCCTAGCGTGCTTTCAGTGATTTAAGTTATTACAAACTGGAAATTAGAAAATACTGATCGGTCATGGCCTCACGGGTGTTGGTGTGTTGCTTACTGTGTGACGATTGGTTTTGCGTCGGTAGTCCGCCGTCCATGCAGCTCGCGCGGTAGCGTCGTCGCGGTGGTGTCGGTGGTGTGCCGGCGAGGCGTCGATCGGCGTCCGGACGTCGCCGCATCAGGTGTGTCGACGTCTCACAGAGTCACGATCTATAGCAAGCGTCGGCGGACTAGGGGAGAATAGGAAGCCGCAGAAAATGAAACGTTGCTGCGACGCTGCGTGACCTGCGTCCTGCGGTAGATGCTGGTACAAGACGTGATGTTTGTTGGGCCTTTAAGTGCTTATGCCAAATCCATCTACTAATTATCTATATACTCATGGGCCCCCTAGCTCTATGGGCCCCTGGCCGTCGCACAGGCTGCCCCTCCCCTAGAGCCGGGCCTGGTCAAGCCTAAGAGCAAGGCTAATGATTTAGCCGGCCCAAAGGCTGTAAGTTGATGCCACCATTCAACCCGCTAGTATTATGGCTTAGCTAATTGACTGCCTGTAGCATTTAATGATCACATGTGCATACGATCTAGTTAGTAGTAAAGTGAAGCTGGAAAGAAACGTCAGCTTCTCGCTCGCAACCGGCTAGAAGAAGACGTTTTTTCCTCGTACATTGTGCTGCAGTCGGTGAGGAGTTTACCGCGTGCTCCACGTCATGATGCAAGCGGCGCGGGCCTGTCCGCAAGCCTGCTTAGCCCGCTCCGTAAAACAGGCCCACTGGGGAACCACGACCTGCTTGATTTTGAGTTGCGGACTCAGGCAGTCCAGCCTGCTAGTGAATGCGGACAGGTCGCAGAACCCGCAGCATCCCGCAAAGTCCTGCGACTTCTCCATCGTCCTTCGCGTGCGACTCGATCTTCGCCGCCGCCAGTCCGCCACCTCTGGTCCTCCGCTAGGTCTCGTGACTCTCCTCTCCTGTCGCCCTGCTCAACGCCCAGTGGCGAAGCTAGAGCGAAATGACGGGGGGTGCATCACTTAATTCTTAACTACACTGACCGATATAATGTTCAATCAAGAATAGCATAACTAATGTGTAACTACCATATTTTAAAATAAAATTTGACTTGTAGCAATAGATATGAGATTTTGGTCGAAACTAAACACTCACCATTTAAAAAAAAAGAAGTGTATCCATTGATAGAATGCCAAAATTATCAAGAAAACATGCCTCATATAGCAAAATCTTTGATCCAGGAGACCATGATGAAGATCCCATTAGCCTAAAAGAAAGAGAACAAATAGATCAATTATAGCAAATAAATTGTAGAGTTGTCGATTAAAACTTAAAAGTAGATACATTGCGTTACCTATTAGAGATCATATTTACGCCCTTTTCCTTCCATGGTCATGAAACGATGAACCACAGCCTCGTTGCTAACTTTCTTCATTTCTTCTTTCTCTAGATAGCAAATAAGTCTATGACTCAAGTGTTGATCACCCATGCGATTAGACAAACTTATTTTGACAATCTTCATTCCAGAAAAGCATCTCTCAACTGTTGCAGTAGCGACAGGCAGTACCAGTACAAGCTTCAAAAGTCGATAGACCAACGGATAACGATGATGTTTCCCTACTGCAACCATTTTCTGAGAGAGCTCACCAATAGTGTTGATGTTGGAGAATCTAGCATCTTCTCGCACATCAGCAATGTAAAGGCAAAGATCATGGCTAAGGTCCCTCAACTCATCAGAATTAAAATCATCTGGATATAGTTTTGCTAAGCTCATTAAAGTCTCCAGATCAAAAGCATGAAATTGATCCCTTGGGTCAAAAGCAGCCGAACAAACGAGCAATTGAGAGCTTGTCTCACTAAAGCGGCTATCAAGCTCTTGAACTAGCCAATCAATAACATCATTATAACAATCCACTTCATAGTGATGCCTGTATGTAATTCCTGATTTTTTTCTAGGCTGTCGGAGATCAATATATGCATCTTCCATTTCCACTCGGTCAATTTCATGCTTGTCACAAAACTCATTCACTTCATCTAATAATTTGTCCCATCCATCTCTTCTAAGATTATTCAAATGGAGTCTAGTTGCTTTCACACATCCAATGGCATTAACAATGTCTTGATCCTTCTTTTGCAATGCTAATGACAAGGCATTTGTGGCTGTTAATGTAGTCAACATGAGATGCAAATAAAAGGCAAAGTCAAATGATTTGAAGTATACTAAAAGATTTGATGCTTGATCTCTATTTTTCCAATCTCTGTCATCCTTTTCGACAACTTTTAGCACTTCAACTATTGTAGGAAACATGTTGACTAAACTTTTGAAAGTTTTGTAATGAGAACTCCAACGAGTATCTCCAGGTCTTTGAAGGCATTGCTCTTGATTTAACCCTGTGCCGGTCTCAATTTGCCCACAACCTAACGCCATTGTCACTTGTTCATGATTAATATCTCTAATCATATCTCGTCTCTTAGCTGATCCACCCACCACATTTAATAAGACAGAAATCATGCTTAAGAAATTGCTTACGCCCTTATGTTTTCTCACAACAGCCACAATGACTAATTGAAGTTGGTGAGCAAAACAATGCACATAATAAGCTGACCTACTTTCTCTCATGATCAATGATTGCAAGCCATTGAACTCACCTCGCATATTGCTAGCACCATCATATCCTTGGCCTCGAACTTGCTTTAAGCTTAGTTTAAACTTTGCAAGTAGAGAATCAATAGATGACTTTAGGTGATGAGAAGTTGTTTCGGTCACATGTACAACACCAACAAACCTCTCTTTCACGATCCCACATTTGTCAATATACCTCAAGACCACAGCCATTTGTTCTTTGCAAGAAACATCTCTTGACTCATCAACTAGCAAGCAAAACACATCATTGCCAAGATCTTCAAGGATACAGTCTACAATCTCATTTGCAAAACATTCAACAATGTCCCTTTGAATTTCAGGAGCTAGCAAACAACTATTAGCTGCAGCATTTGTACTCACCGCTTTGCGTAACTCTGGATCATGTTGTGCTAAGCAATCATAAAACTCCTTGAAGTTCCCCCTGTTATTAGATTCTAGTGACTCATCATGTCCACGAAAAGGCAATCCTTGCTTCAACAATAGCCTAGCAGTATCAATGGATCCATTCAACCGAGTAAAATAAGCCTTCTTAGCAATCTCACTTATCTGACTGTAAGCAACATCTATGTGTTGCTGTCTTTGTAATAAATCATCACATTTCTTCATTGCATTATAGTGTAAGCCACCAACATCACCAACATGTGACTTTAGCCTTGCTTTCCTATGATAACCATTCCAACCATCAACTACAAATGATTTGTATCCTGCATCCTTCGTTTCTCTGAATAAGAAACAACAAAAGCAATATGCTCTGTTCTTCGACTCACTATATTCAAGCCAACTTCCAAACTCATCAAACCATTCCGGGACAAATCTTCTCGGCTTGTCTCCAATATCTGACACAGGAAAATTACATGTGCGAGGCTGGCAAGGTCCATTTTCCAAATATTTTCTTCTGACCTTTTCTCTGTGGTTAGGATGGTATGCATCAATTTGTTTTCTCAAGTCTGGATCATATTTAATCTCCTCTTCCCAATTGAGATCATCTAGACATGAATTTATATTATTGTTGCCGGTGACTGTGTCTGGAGCTTTCCGTTTAAAAAACCTCTCCATGATTACCTATCATTTGCAAAAATAATCAAATTGCAAATAAATGTACGCATATACTAAGAAGAGAAAAACCTAATTAAATTACTAACCCTAAACTGCATTCTGCAACGTGCCCCAATTTCAGCATATATGATATAACCATCAAAAATCAAAATCGAATGAGAGGCTTAACTTCATCAAAATACAAGATAAATAAATTAAGCTTTGATCCTTGCCTTCAACAGAGAGAGCCAGAGGAGAGGCCGTGAGGTGAGGGTGAGGGCGCTCTTACCTGTTCCTGTTGCCGCCAATGGCAGACGCCGTCGGGCGCTCGGCTCAGGCACCACGGCAGGGGCAGGAACTCAGAAAGCCGGGAAGAGGGATTGGGGAAGATGGAAGAGGCACAGGGATCGACGGATCGTGGCCGGCGTCGCCGCGTCGGTGGCCTACCGCGTCAGGCGAAAAGTCACGAACTCACGCGGCCACGAGATGGCAAAACTCGATTGGAAATTGGCATCCGTCTCTTAGAAGCAACCAGACATGGGCTTGGGCCGATGGGGGGTGTTGCCCTGTTTTGGGCCGAGGGGGGTGCACCCACGGTGAAAAGTTGCACATCACCACTTGATTACGTGAATTCCGTGGGTGCCTGGGCATCCAGCGTGCCCAACGTAGCTTCGCCCGTGTCAACGCCGCAACAGCGCTTCCCAACAGCTGCTCCACCCACGTCCATGGCCAAGGCGACCACCGTGGCGCCGATGCCGGTGCCGGAGAAGACCGTCGATGTCCCCGCCACCGCGCCGGCCAAGAAGAAGCCATCGCCTTCCTCCGAGGACAAGAGAGGAAGGGCGCATCCACCCCTGCTCCGGCCGCCGAGGGGGCCGTCACCAAGAAGCAAAGTAGCAAGCTAACTGTATGCGTCAGTGCGGGCTCTTGCTTCCTTGCTAGCTGTTTCCTGCGAGGCCTGCTCCTGCATGCTTGTTAGCTCTTTCCTGCAGGGCCTGCTGGGACGACACGGTTAGTGGCACTTGCAGTAACGTGCACCCGCCAAACCCGCAAATACACGTAGCGGCCAGAGCGGCAACCTGCGGGCTGTCTGCAGAGCGGCCCGCTTGCATCGTGATGCAGCGGAAAGCGGATGCCAATGGCTCGACAGCGAGGTCAGGTGCTAGGTAAAACCCGCTGCTTTCATCAACCGCGCAAAAGTCAGGAACCGACCAAGTGGCAGGTCTCAACCGTCGGGCGGCGCCAAGAGGCAAACGCAAGCAGAGGTCGGCCGAGCGCCAACGGGGCACACCCGCAGGAATCCGAATCAAAACACAGGTGCTCCCGTCAATCAGAATCCGGGGGCCAACCGAGGCGGGCAGCGGGCTCACTCCCTCGAGAATTTGGGGATTCCGCGGGCGCCGGACAGCGACGCGCCCCCAGGTCCGGGTGACCGGGTGCGCCGCCCACCGTGGCGCGGACGTGTCCCCCAAGCACACAGGACGACGCTGACGCTCACCCACCTCCTCTATTCTTATCTCCAACCTGTCGAAAACCAGCTATAAGACGCGCGGGCGGCCACGGACGCCAACCACCTCTGAAATCTTCCCCCATTCCTGTGTCCTCTCGGATCTTTGGATTCTCCGTCCCTCCGTCTGATGATCTCTGCGCCTCTGCGGGTGTCGGCGCCGAACGCTGCCGTCGGGGGCTCGTCGTTCCTGTTCGGCAGCGCGCCCTCCGTCGAGTCCAAGTCCAAGTCCAAGCCCAGCAGGATCAAGATCCGGTGCGCCGCGGCGCCGGCGGCTGTGGGGAGGGGCGGCGCCGCTGCCGCCACGCTGTACGAGGTGCTGGGCCTGCGCGCCGGCGCGACGGGCCGGGAGATCAAGGCCGCGTACCGTCGCCTGGCGCGGGAGCGGCACCCGGACGTGGCGCCTGCGCCCGGCGCCGCCGCGGAGTTCGTCAGGCTCCACGACGCCTACGCCACGCTCTCCGACCCGGACACCCGCGCGCGCTACGACCGCGGCGCCGTGGCCGTGGCGCAGCGCCCGTGGAGCGGCGGCGGCGGGGGCGTCTACGGCCGGCCCCGCCGCACATGGGAGACGGACCAGTGCTGGTAGCAGAGACACGGACCCAAGCCCCTACGCCGTTGTTGTCTGCCTGTAGAGTAGTTAGACCTCCCTGCCACCAGCCATGCGGCCATGGCGGCTCACCTTGGATTTTTTTTTTTTTGTGTCGGTGGCCATCCATGTAGCGTGATTTCGTCTTCCTTCTTCTACTGCACTTGTACGTGTGTGTGATGTTGAGAAGCGATTGCGAACAAATTGACCTATGTAAATACTAGTACTTGGTGAGAGGTTTGAAGGAAGTAGCCCTGCCTCTGTTAAATCCTAATGTAAGCTGTTCTAGTCTCTCCTTATATGCCCGTGCGGTTCCAAATTTCCGGCGAGCCGTCTTCTTTCTTGGATGGCCAGAAGGGTCTCCATGGAACGTCGTGCTTCAGTCCCGTTCGTCCGATGCCAGCGAGCTCGAAGGCACTAACGTTAATCGAAAGTGCAAGAAGAGCATGAATGTTCCATGCCAAGCCTAGCAAGTTGGAAGTCGGAAGTTGGAACTAGGAGTGGCGCCTGTGCCGGTCAAGCATGCCAATTGGAACATCTTCTCACCTTACGTGACGTAAAACTCTCGTTTTAGTTTCAAAAAAAAAAAACACTCTCGTTTTCATCACGTTGGCCTGACACATGGTTTCAGGCTTTCGGCACTCAGCAGTGTTGGACTCACGTTGGATGCCTGACTGCCTGAGCAGTCGTTCAACAAGTTGGCTGGTTTTTAGAAGTCATCGGTGCGTGAATGCAGGACCTGCTTGGTTGCAAGCCATTTTTTTTTGCCAAACCAAAGCATGGGGCAAGTTCAAATCCAAAATTTTGGCAAAATAATATTTTTATCTCTTGTTCGTAGCAAACCAAGTTCAAAACCAGCCCCCAAACTCACTAGATCCGCGGCGACCATGCAGCGTGGCGGCGGCCGCCGGCTCCCCAAGCCCTCCCTGGCGCCCTCCACCGCGTCCGAGGCCACCCCAGCGCTGGACGCCAGCGTTATCCGCAACCTCGACTCCGCCTTCTCCCGCCGCGACTCCGACGCCGCCAGCCTCTGCAGCAGCCGCCCCGCTTCCACCGCCGGTGCGGGCGTCGGCGCCGCCCCCAACTTCTCCGACCGCCCCACGCAGGTCGCCGCGCTCCGCGTCGTCAACGGATTCCTCGCCCCCGCCGTCACGCTCCGGGGGCCTCTGCCCGTCGCGCGCGACATCCAGGCGGCGCTCCGCCTCCTCGTCGACCGTCTCCAATTGGCCCGCAATGACGCCACGTTCGAGGATGACCTCATCCAGGACCTTCGCATTCTCGGGTGCCCCTACAAGGTCACCCGCTCGGCATTCAAGGCCCCTGGCACCCCGCACTCGTGGCCGGTGGTGCTTGCCGTACTCCACTGGCTCACCCTCCTCTGCCAAAGAGACGACCTGGATGCCCAGGGCGACCCATCCAACGATCTCTTGCTCTACATCACGCAGTGCTACTCCCACTTCTTGTTGGGGGACGACGAAACCGTCGCAGACCTCGACGAGCAGTGCGCCTCCAAAGCCCGGATGACTGGTGAGGCGTCCGTTGCAACAGTTCGTGCCCTGGAGAAGGAGGCCGAGGAACTGGAGACCGAGGTGAATAAGCTCATCTCTGGTCCCTCGCGGCGGGGAGCACTGGAGTCAGAGAAGGAAGCCTTCATTGCTGATATTTTCAAGTTTGAGGCAGTGGTGGATGCTTGGAAAATTAAGATCAATGAAAAGGAACAGGCGTTGGGGAATTTGGATGAAGAGTTGAAGGCAAAAGTGTTGGACACCCAGCGCTCTGCTGCTGAAGTTCAGGATCTATTGAAACAAGTGGATGCTCAGCCGGTGAATGTAAGGGGTATGGATAGAATGCGTAGGGAGATGCAGGTGATTGAAGATGATATTGCCAATGCCAAGAAGGGGAAAGCGGCACTGGAGGATAAGGTCTGGGAAGTTGAAGCTAAGCTGGTTACCAAGCTTGAGGAGCTTCAGAAGCTTGCTGAGCAGTGCAACCAGGCCCTCAAAAAGTATGAATGTGCTGCAGCATCTCCTATACTTTCTTAATTTTATTTCTCTCCATTCTAATAGAAATTGTCTGTTGCTACACCTAGGAACCAATGCTAACCATACCATTCTTATTTACCTATTGAATGTTGATTCCTTTGTTTTGGTAAAAAAAATAAACCTTTCTGTCCTGATAAAGAAAACTATATATAATCATTCATTTGAATATTTTTATAGTCAAGTGCCGTGCTCTAGATTCTTGTTAAAATTTATTAGCTCAGAATTCTTTGTATTTTGGGAGAATCATTTTGCTCTGTATAGATCTTTAGGCCTTATATAGTTATGGTTCTAAAATTTTATTAATTTTCTTAATTTTTTTTTGTTTCAAATATGTTTTGTTTCGGTGCTATTTGTGCTCATCACAGTTTACATTGTCACTCTTGTTGTTGGCATGCCTCTTTATTTGTGCTCATTGTAGTTCTGTATGACTTATATAAATTAGTGTAGGTTAGTTTGTTCCCGTTCACTTGTATTTATGAATCTGAAATTTCATGAGTGGTTTTATTACACATTTGAATGCTTGATTTTTCAGTTATCCTTGAGTTTTGTTTGGTTTAAATTTACAGTGCTACTATCTATCTGCAATCAACAAAATATCAAATGCATGAAAGATTAATCAGCTTGGCTTTATGACTTTGGTGTTGATCTATTTTGATGTTTTTCCTGATCACAATGAATGGTATATAAATCAGAGAACCACAAAGAACTTAAAATCAAAACCATTGTAAAGAAAGTCAATGCACAATGTGAAAAGTAATTTATGTACAAAGTATGTTAGTTTCTTTATATTTTCTTGAAAATATTTAATGCCTGGTCCTTAAGACCTCAAAAAATTGAATAATGCGGACTGGACATGGACATTAGTAATAGGATAATTTTGCTAGACAAACAAATTGAACTTTCTGGAATATGTGCGAAACAGTGAATACTGTAATTTTTTACGCTGAAAATTAGATTGTTGAGTCCAACGATTACTTTCCAAAGAATTTTTTGGGGAAAAAAACATTTCACTAAACTTTTGGGGCCTTTGAATAGCCAGCTGACATCATGTTCTGTTTGCTGTTGTTGTGTTCTAAACAAAAAGGCAAACAGAGTTTGAAATGTTTTTTTTTAACTGTGGTTCTGTTGTTTGTATTTGCTCTACTAGCTCCTTTTGTTAGTTCTGTTTGTATTATGTGCTCATTTTTACACTTCTGGGCTACTTTTCAGGTTGAAACCTACTGTTGATTTTCAGTACATGATAAATTCAAAAGGATCTTCTCCTGCTGAGATGCTGGGTACTGGTTACAAAACAGTACTAAAACCTGGACTTGTGGCTCATGCTGAGGAGAACAAAAGGAGTTGTCTCTCAAATCTTGAAAACCTAAATGATCTACAGAAGCAGCTGCAAGGAAATGTTAAGGTTCTAGAGGAGGAAAGGAATAATATTTCCAGTCTCCAGGCAAAAAATGACGAGGTCAGTCCATCTTTCCAAGCATTAAATTACATTTATAGCCTGTAGAATAAATGTGATCTGAGATTATTTTATCCTTCCTCTTTTATTTGTTATGCTTATTCTGAAATTACTTTGCACTATTGGCCAAATGATAGAACCCATCACATTTTTGGAAAGAGCTGCGCTACAATTTTCTGTATATGTTTAATGGGTAACGACCAGACTATTAAAAAAAATCATCAGGGAATTGCTAGAGTTCCCAATTTTTTTCAAAAATAAAAATCGGTTACTTCAGCTACACATTTTAGGTGACCAATGTTTTCTAGTGATATTGTGATGATATATCAATAAGACAATTTGTCAGATGTTGATGTAGTTTCTAGAGTCAGTTGGTTCAACTTGATGAAGCTTTACTGCTGGTCCTTTTAGTAATTTATTAGCTCGATGAATCAAGCCTTTTTGAGCTGATATTTACTAAAATCAGGAAGAGTAGTGCTTTTTTTCTAAATAGGCTGTGCCCTGGGCATATTCGCACATCAAATTTGTGGCAAAACAGGCCCCAAGTATTTGATTTCAACTAATTATGATTAATTGGTGCCGTTATTGAAAATTGCAGTTTGGATTTTAGGTCATCGATTATACTTTGATGTGTTGTGATTTGACTGGAGGGTTATCTAATCTATTGCTGTTCTAATGCTATGCCTTTTGATTAGAGAAGCGAGACAGTGGGCATAATGCCATCATCTATTTGCTAAGAATTAGGCAGATGTCCGACCCTCCGTTTATCTCATTTTATATTTACGCATGAAACTTATGATGAAGTTAGCACGAAATGAAAATTCATTTGTGCTGTTAATAAATTGGATTTTGAATTTGTCTTGGATTATACTGGTATATCTTGTGATTAGACTTGAGAGCTACTAAATCAAACTTCTCTAACTTTGACCTAGTTTATAGAAAAATGCATCAACATCTGCAACATCAGATTTGTTTCATTACATTTTCCATGAAACGTCTTTGTGTCTTTATTTGAATTTGTAGATGTTAACATATCTAACCATACATATAAAAGTTGGTGGCACCGGCCCCTCTCACAGAGTACTGTTCATCACTGTTCTAATTACATTACCGGGTTTTATGAACAGTTCATACCCGTTATGTACAGTAGCGGGTCTTATAAACGGTGCCGCCCTTTAGGTACAGTACGGGTCTCCTGAATAGTGCCCTACCAGGTCTTCAGAACAGTACTTACCCCCGTCATGAACAGTAATATGGTCTCCCGAACAGTGCCCCAATCGTATATGTATACCAACGGGCTTATGAACAGTACCTGACCCGTTACTGTTTTCCATTTCCCTCTTACCCTTCTCCTCTCCTCCTTCCATTAGAAGAAAAAAGAAAAAAACATTCCCCATGTTTCTAAAAACTCGTTCATAGTTGGAGAAGTTTGATATAAGACAACGCCGAAGTGAACTATAATTTGGAATGGAGGGAGTAAGTGGATGCCCTCCAACCTTCATCTGAATTTAGGACTTCTATGTATGCGGACTTGACAAGTATCTTGAAGACAATATCAAATTTAGAGCCGCAATAAAACAATGAATATGCCGATCAGTCAAGTGTTGGAACAGTTGTCAAATATTTGAAATTGGATTCTTTCCCCCCTTATGTAGGAGCATTTAATTGATTTATTATTCCGGTTTGCATCCTTTTTTTTGGTGTTAATGAATTTCTTGTCCCACTCTCTTTTCATGGTGATTCGAGTCTAAACAATTATCGATATGCACAAGTGCTTGGCCTGGCTTTTACCATACAGCTCAAGTTTGTCTGGATTCTTACAGAATAATTATTGCAAAATAATAAAGTCGAACCTCTTGTATCTGTTGTCTAGATGGTTGCTTGTTTGAATTCACTGGCTCGTGAAATTATAAATCATGACTCAAGATTCACATCTGAAGCTGGACAAATGAAAGATGAGTTGGAGAAAAAGAAGAATAGTTTGATTTCTCTTGAAAAGCAGGCAGATGATTTTTTCAAGGTACTTCTGACCTTTTGTTTTGTTAATACTTAAAACACATTCCTTTATTAGTTTGGCACATTAGAGTAAGACAATTCAAAACGAAATTTGATTTGATAGACATCGGAGAAGAGGCTCCAAGATGCAACACGTAAAGTTGAACAAGAAACTGAGGCGGCTGCTAAGGACCTGCTGGAGCTTCTTGATGGCATGGCTGAACATAAAGAGTTCATTGAAACAACAATTGCTCAGAGGAGGACGGACCTCTATGAAACTGCTGATTATATAGCCGGCCTGTTGGGCTGACGTCATCACCTTTTAGAGATGCAAGATGTCCCAAGAACTTTGATCCCTAGCAGGAACCACCACGGGCGCAGCCGCCACATATGTATAAGCCTTTCTGATTCTATATTCTGATGCAGTTTGTGCTTAGTTTTCTGTACAACTTGCGTTTTCTAGCTACAGCTAGTTCCGTTGAAGTGATCCAATGATTGTTCAAGGTGAACAACGAGAGCTGTTTGTGTTTGTGTATGTAAAGGTAACTACTAGTTTCCTGCTGCTTTCCTCCAGCTCAAGACAGTGCCCTTGCCGGTGAGCCTCTGAACGAGAGACTTGAAGTCTTCAGTGGTGTCAGCCTCCATGACAATGTCTCGATGATTATCATGTTCATGGGCTTGGGGTTTCTATCCTCCCTCAATGACATTGCAGCATGGCTCAAGTCTTGGTTGCAGGCTAACTTGTTCAAGAAAAGAGAGAAGAAAGTAGTCGGAGCCTGGAAGTAGCTAGCTAACTGGGATGTCCATGGCACAAATTTTACTGCGCGTGTTTGGAGATGAACTCGAACCAGGAACAGGGCACCAGCACTTGCAGCTAAAAGCATGCGTCGTGCATCTCGAACCCGACGGTTCAGGCATAGAACGTAATGATGTTCGAGTGGGGCTTTAAACAAACCCAGCAACTCAACGTGATGATGGGGCCTTTGATAAGTACCAGACGACCCTTCCAGCACCACTGTCAGCCTCGAAGCGTGAAGCCATTAGGACGCTGTTGTCGTCAGAGATCGGCCTGGGGGAGGAGTCGGTCCTCCTCGAAGGGTTGGAGTTGGATGCCTTATGACGGAGACGGTCCTCGTCGAAGGGGTGGAGCTGGATGCCCCGTGACTCCCCTCCTTTGCTGGTTGATGTCGCTCTGATGTTTTCTTTATGGCATCCGGAAACATTTTTATATGGATTGATGTGTGCAGGCTGAATGGCCTTGCACGTCGCTGTGTGGTGAGGATTTGTGGCACAAGAGTGCGTCTCTCTGGTGAGGTCCGTCGCTTCTCAGGAACAAGATGTGTGATGTCGTGGTGGATGCGCTCAACGAAACAGGTGCCTAAGGTAGTTCGGCGGGGTTTCGGCTCTCTGGTCTTGCTTGTTAGCTGGTCGCTATGGAAGGTATGGAACTCTATGAATTTCTTAGACTGGTAGATCACTCGGCAATGCTGGTTTAATTGGTACTCCCTCTTTTCTAAATTATAAGTTGCTTTGACTTTTTTAGTACATCTATTTTATTATGCACCTAGATATAATATTATGTATAGATACAGGACAAAATGGATAAATCAGAAAAGTTAAAGCGACTTATAATTTGAAATGGAGGAAGCTTTACTTTTTTGTTTGCCATTGATATTCTGCAGCCACCACAGTAGTTCCTACCCTGCAGGCTCCCCTTCCCAAACAAATCATCTCTAATCCCACTCCCAGCGCCCTGTTCTTGATGAGAAGACATGTGTCTCACTGACACAACAATCCGAAATTTTGGTCAGCCAATCTGCCCACCAGGAACCCCTTCCTATCGAAATTGGACTTTTGGTCAACCAAAGATCTCCAGACGATGTCAAACAAAGTTGCACCTGCAAGGCCTGCCTGCGTCTGCATGTTGGTACACAACAGGTGACACTCCCGTTGCACTGCCAAAGCGTGCGCGACATTGGGTTTCACGAGGCCATCCATCTGATCTGATGCTCCTGCATTGCATTCGGGCCGTCTGTGCTTTTGATCCCGCGGCCTCTAATCCAACGCCGCCGGAGGATACGAACGGAACAAACAAACTGGCTGGCGCGCGCGCGCGCCCCTTCCCATTCCCCGCCCGCCTCTTCCCCTCCATTCCATGGTCGCAGCTCGGAATGGCACGACCTCGCCATATTGGGCAGCAGGCCAGCCGGCTCGCTCCCACCCTTCCTCCTTTCCCATTCCAAATTTAGCTCGTCACCTCCGGCATCGCCGTTCTCGTGTTCCCCTTCCCGCCGCCGCCGGACGACGACAGCCGGCCGGCGGGCCGGCCGCGACGCAACGCGGCGCCGAGGGCTACTCCGATCCTCGTTCTTCCTCGCTCGCACGCGGCATTGTCCGACCGATCGATCCCTTCCACTGAACTGAACGTGAACGTGAACGTGAACGGCTGGGGCTCGCGCGGATGGACGACCTGAAGGCGAGCCTGGCGCGGCCGATCCAGCTCGCGGAGCAGGTGATCAAGTGGGCGGACGAGGCGCAGACGTGCCGGCAGGAGTGCCAGGACCTCAAGGCCAAGCTGGAGCGCCTCTCCACGCTGCTCCGGCAGGCGGCGCGCGCCGACCTCTACGAGCGCCCCGCGCGCCGCATCCTCGAGGACACCGACAAGGCACTCGACAAGGCCGCCGCGCTGCTGGAGCGCTGCTGCGGCCACGGCTTCGTCCGCCGCGTCTTCACCATCATCCCCGCGGGGTCGTTCAAGAAGGCCTCCTACCTGCTCGACAACTCCCTCGGGGACCTCACCTGGATCCTCCGCGTCTCCAACTACGCCGCCTCCGACGAGGACGAGGAGGACGACCACATCGGTCTGCCCCCCATCGCGCAGAACGAGCCCATCCTCTTCCTCATCTGGGAGCAGATCGCCGTGCTGCAGTACGGCGGGCTCGAGGCCCGCGCCGACGCTGCCGCCAGCGTCGTCTCCCTCGCGCGCGACAACGACCGCTACGGCAGGCTCATCATCGAGGAGGACGGCGTCCCGCCGCTGCTGCGGCTCATCAAGGAGGGACGCGCCGACGCGCAGGAGAGCGCCGCGCTCGCCATCGGGCTCCTCGGCCGCGACCCCGAGTGCGTCGACCTCATGATCCTCGCCGGGGTCTGCACCTCCTTCGTTAAGATCCTCAAGGACGCGCCCATGAAGGTGCAGGGGATGGTGGCGTGGGCGGTCTCCGAGCTCGCCGCCAACCACCCCAAATGCCAGGACGCCTTCCTCCAGCACAACGTCATCCGCCTCCTCGTCTCCCACCTCGCCTTCGAGACGGTGCAGGAGCACTCCAAGTACGCCGTCGCCTCCAAGATGTCCATCCACTCCGTGCTCATGGACAAGAAGAGCAACGACAGCTCACAGGACCCCTCGGGCAGCGGGGAGAAAGCCGCCACTGCCACCACCGCCGCCGCCGTGGCCGCGGCGAAACCAACCGTGGGCAGTGCCGGCGGGACAGGCGCCAGTAGTTCGATGAGCGCGACGGTTCCCGGTCCCAGCGCCAGACCCGTGGGCATGGCCGGGATGAGGCTGCACAACGCGTCCATGTCCGCCACGAGCACGCGGGGGAGGGAGTACGAGGACCCGGAGATCAAAGACTACCTGAAAGCGCACGCCGCCCGGGCGCTGGGCACGCTGGCCACGGGCAACCCGGCCATCTGCAAGAACATCACGGAGTCGAGGGCGCTGCTCTGCTTCTCGATCCTCCTCGAGAAGGCCACGGGCGACGTGCAGTACAACTCGGCGATGGCGCTCCTGGAGATCTGCCGCGTCGCCGAGCAGAACGCCGAGCTCCGGCGGTCGGCGTTCAAGCCGACCTCCCCCTCGGCGCGCGCCGTGGTGGACCAGCTCCTCCGCGTCGTGGAGAAGGCCGACTACGACGACCTCCTCATCCCCTGCATCACGTGCCTGGGGTGCCTGTCGAGGACGTTCCGTGCGACGGAGACCAGGGTCATCGGCCCGCTCGTCAGGCTCCTCGACGAGCGGGAGGCCGACGTGAGCCTGGAGGCCGCGGCGGCGCTGGCCAAGTTCGCGTGCATGGACAACTACCTGCACGTGGACCACTGCAAGTCCATCATCGCCCACGGCGGCGCCAAGCACCTGGTGCAGCTCGTCTACTTCGGCGAGCAGGTGGTCCAGACGGCGGCGCTCGTCCTCGTCTGCTACCTCGCGCACAACGTCCCCGACAGCGAGGACCTCGCGCAGGCCGAGATCTTGACGGTGCTCGACTGGGCGTGGAAGCAGGGATACATGTCACAGGATCCGGTGATCGAGAGCTTGCTGCCCGAGGCCAAGATTAGGATGGAGCTCTACCAGTCCAGAGTAGGATACTATTGATCAAACGCTGCTGTTAACTTGTGTTATTACAAGGGGGGAAAACAGAAACAGAAGGATGGCTGCCGCTTCACCTTCACATCAACTGACTACTGTATATAGATCATTCAGGTAACTTTATTCATAGTCTGGTTAACCTTCTTATGTTCAGAGAAAAAAAGAAACTTTTTTGAAGTAATCCGTGTGGTTTTGATGTTTGGTTGGGACCTAGGTTCTTGATACTTGGAGGCGATCGTAAAGTTTTGTTTCGAGGATTTAATATATCAGAAGGTTACCCTTTGTTTTCTAGGTTTCCCTAAACCTGTATCTCATTCGATGGTGAACAATGTGGTATAACCCTTCTTAGGGGAGATAATTAGCCCATGATAGTGGAGGCAAACTCAGTAATTTTTTGTTTGTGGATACCAGCATCAGCTTTAATTCCTTAACTGTATCTCTTTTGGTGACTAGCACAGCCACATTTTTGGGGGCAGATCAGCTTATTGTACTCTCTCTTGTCACATGACCCTGCTCATTGATGTATATTAGGCTTTACTCATTTACTGAAAAAGAATTTCTTTGACATGAATCACGTGGTTTCTTTGCTGGCTCTAAGGAATCCATCCTTCAACCATATACAGCGCTAAATATTTTATGCTGATCTCTGTTGGACAAAAGGAAATTGTATCTTCATTTGTTAATTGGGAAATATTAATAGTCCATTTACTACTCTCAACTATTCAGTTTGTTACTCGTTTAACGCTCTAAAAATCAACAAAATGCCGGCGGACCGGGCGCCCGGACCGGACGGCTTCACCGGCGCATTCTACAAAAGCACCTGGCACATCATCGGGAATGACTGCATGAAGGCCATCCAGGCTTTCACCAATGGTGACCGACGTGGCCTGGAACGCGTGAATAACGCCCTGATTGTACTTCTGCCTAAAAGGCAAGGTGCGATCAGCCCCGCCGACTACCGCCCAATCACCATGATTCATAGCTTCGCGAAGCTAGTGTCCAAGGTCTTGGCACTAAGATTGGCGCCGAAGCTCAATGACTTGATCGCCGCAAAGCAGAACGCGTTCATCCGATCACGCACCATCCAGGATAATTTCAAATACATCCAGCGTGCCACGGTCATGATCAGAAAGAAGAAAATCCCGATGTTGCTGCTCAAGCTCGACATATCGAAGGCATTTGACACCCTCTCCTGGCCATTTTTGCTCGAGACGCTACGTGCACGGGGTTTCGGGCCACGGTGGATTGACTGGATCACAGCGCTGCTTGCAACGACATCCTCCAGAATACTACTTAATGGGCATCAAGGCCCGCCCATCAAGCATCTCAGAGGAGTGAGGCAGGAAGATAGCCTGTCACCCATGCTTTTTATTATAGCCATGGACATCCTCCACCGCATGCTCGCTAAAGCTTGTGACGACGGGGTGATCCGTAGCCTGCATCAATGGGGGATCAAGTTCCAGTGTAGTATTTACGCCAACGATGTGATCATCTTCATACGACCAATGCAACAAGAAGCAAGGGCTGTAAAGGAGATTATGAGGCTCTTTGAGGAAGCTTCAGGGCTAATGACTAACTTGGCGAAGTGTTCGATCACGCCGGTGTTTGGGGGAGAGGACGTGCTACAGGACATTGTCGCCATTCTAGGATGCCAGGTTCAACAATTCCCCATTAGGTACCTTGGCCTTCCGCTCAGCTCCCAAAGTATACCGAAGGCGCAACTCTATTCCATGGTCGAGTCCGTGGCCAGGAAGTTGCCGCCTTGCCATGGAACCCTGATGGCACGCAGCGGTCGCTTAGTCTGGATAAAGTTAGTACTCAGGGCGGTCCCAATCTATGCCATGATGGCAGACAGCCTACCGCCATGAGCTAGGAAGGAAATCGACGCGCTGTATAGGAGATTTTTATGGGATGGGAAAAAAGCTTCGGCACAAGGAAGATGCATGGTGGCATGGAGCACAGCCTGCAGACCGACAACATTGGGAGGTCTTGGGATTTCGAACCTCAGACTAACAGGCTACGCTTTACAGACAAGGTGGCTCTGGTTGCAGCGCATGGATAGCAGCCGTGCCTGGAGCGAGCTGCCGCTCAAGATCGAACCAGAGGTGTTGGCTTTCTTCAAGGCATCCACGTTCATCGAGCTCGGCAATGGAAACAGTGCGCTCTTTTGGGAGGACAGGTGGATCCTGGGGCAGTCGGTTCATGATCTGGCACCCAACCTCCTGCAACTTGTATCACGCCATAGGAGAAGGACCATGACAGTCCGGGAGGGACTCACCAACAGGCAGTGGACGCGGGCTATTGCCGGGAACATGACCATCATCATAGCGGCCGAGTACCTGGACCTCTGGGAGGCAACCAGCGACATCATCCTCGGAAATCATCATGACAAGATGATTTGGCGATGGACACCTGATGGCCAGTACACCTCCAAATCAGCGTACATGATGATGCACACAGGTTCTATCCGGTTCAGGGGCCACTCCATGATTTGGAAGACTTGGGCTCCACTCCGAGTTAAAATCTTTCTGTGGCTAGCGTTTCGGAGAAGACACTGGACGAATGATCGCCGGAGCAGGCACGGACTGGAGGCAAGGGAAGAATGCTACTTATGCGACCAAGCAGCGGAGTCGATCGATCATATCTTATGCTGCTGCCCTTTCTCCAGGGAACTCTAGTTCAACATCTGTTAATTTCTTGGCCGGCCAATGCCTGACCCCAAGCAGACGGTCATCTTGTGGTGGAGGGCATTGCGCGCGGCATGGCCACGCGAACATCGGAAGGGTGTCGATACTTTGTTCGCGCTAGTGTCTTGGAGGATCTGGAAGGAGCGGAATGCCCGCTGTTTTCGGGAGGCGGTGTCATCTGTTGCTGATCTCATGACAATCATCAAGGCGGAGGGGGAGCTCTGGGTTCAGGCGGGTGCCTTGGGTCTCGGTGGTTTAGCACCTACAGGCTAGCTATCCTTTTTCTACCACTTGGAGTTGTAGTTTTCATAATGTAGCTCTACTGCGTCCGGGCCTCGAGCCACTTGTAAACTTCTATTCTATTCTCCTTAATGAAATGATGCGCAATGCTCTTGCGTATTCGAGAAAAAAAAGCTATGTTCTGGGTTTAGATTGTGTAAGGTGTGCCGACGTCATATCATATACCCTATGATACATAGACAGTTCTAATTTTTTTCCACGCTTGCTTTTATCAATTGGGAGCACTTAAATTTACATTAGCCCTCCACATATACATGAAAATGCATGAAAAATAAGCAAAAAAATCATCAGAGTATTTTTTTCAGTATATATTAATTATGATGCCAGCTATTACCCAAAAGATTTGAACACATGACATAACTCGTACAAGGAGCAACAGATTCTTTTTTTTTAAAACTACGTATATCATTGGGAGTGAATTATTGGACCATTTGAAATTTTGAATCGATATCTCGGATAGGGGTTCAAACTTCAAAGCGACAAAGTGACTTGCTTGGGCTAGTCAAATTGATTGTTTTGCTTTGACAAATATTGTTACAAATTAAAGAACGTTTACTTCTCTGACTGTGCTACCAGCTACAAGTCTGTTTTCACTGGCCACTGACGAGCAGCATATATATGATGAATTATGGAAAGCAGAACAATTTAGCTCTTTCTCTCATCAAGTTCAATTTGCGAATACAACATGTTCTAGACAAAGCCAAATTAAGCTTTAGGAGTTTTCTTTTATTATTTTGGTGGATGATATGCCCTTTTGCTATAGCTGGAAGAAAGCACCCATATCTCAGGCAGAAGGTTTCTGTCTTCTTCGTTGTTGTAGTGCGTCTTTAGTGACAAATCTGTTGCCAACCCTTGTCCTCAATTTCCTAGATGACATAAATAAAGAAGTTCTGTCATTTTCATGCTTTGACCCGATCGTTTTTGATGGCGCGTGTCCTCTTTGGATCCGATTCAGACACGTCTTATATCGTCATATAACAAATAACATGTAAGCACCGTCGATTCTGAACAACTGCTGCAGCGAATTGATAGGTGCATCCGACGTGTTGTATTGAAGTACCGGATCGATGCACAGTTGATGTGGCCATATCAGTTTTCGTGAAGCTTATGATCAGGACAGGTTTGGGTTCGATTAAGGTCCCCTTTGGTAGGAATTCACCGGCTCCGAATTCATCTGACAAAGGTAGTGTTCAAGCACTATAGCAACACGACGGATTCACCAAGCAAGTCCTGACGCTGAAACCTCAACCCGTCCTTGCAGCAGGTGAATCTTGTCTGCGCTGAAATTTGCGTCGTCCAGAATCTGAGCCCGAGACTGAATCCAGAGCCAGGTACCGTAGATCGGGCCTGTTTAGTTCCCATGCCAACCCAAAATATTTCCTCTTCCACCCATCACATTAAATATTTAGACACATGCATTGATTATTAAATATAGGTAAAAATAGTAACTAATTGCACAGTTTGTCTGTAAATGTCGAGATGAATCTTTTGAGCCTACTTACTTCATGGTTGGATAATATTTATCAAATAACAACGAAAAGTGCTACAGGAACTTTTCACCTACTTTTCACCAACTAAACACACCCCATCAGCGTTGCAATTTGCACTGTCCAGAATCTGAGCCTGGATTTATTTTCAAAAAAAGAATCTGAGCCTGGATTCCAAAGGTAGGCATGGGTGCATGGTCCGTAAGATTCTGCTGGCTGGTGATTCCTTCGCACGGCAGCCAAAGGGATCAGGACTAAGGATGATGGTCCGGGCATGATGGTCCAGCGTTCCATCAGGATAAGCTGCTGCTGCTGAAGCGGCAACAGGAAAGTGATGTGCAACAGGACGATGCAGCCTCATCACTTCATCAGCCACGACGACCCGTCATTGCCCACCCACCCAGGCACCCAGCGGAGGTGGGGGTTCAATGGCAGACAGCGCCAGCGCCGGCCGACATCGCACAGTAGGCGCATGCCCGTGATGGCAGACTTTCCGCCCTCGCCGACATGGCGCTGACACGATACGGCGCACGCGGCATCTTACTCACCAAGCACACGTTTAGATTGCAAGTTTTTTCGCTCTCTCTCCATCACATCGAATCTAATGACACATGCATGGAACAGTAAATATAAATTAAAAAAATAACTAATTACATAATTTGATTATAAATTACAAAACGAATCTTTTGAGCCTATGATTAAACAATAATTACCAAATACAAAAGAAAGTACTGTAGTGCCAAATTTCAGTCTCTCTCCTCGATCTAAACCAGGCCCAAAGAACGGAAATGCCGTTTGTCACTGCCACTGCCACTGCCAGACGAGAGACGGCGCGTCGTCAATCGGTCCGTGCGTTGTCGAGGCCACATGGGCGCGCGTGGACGCCACCTCGGCTGAAACGTACGTACCGCCTTGACCCAGCACCAGCAGGTCCAGCCGCCGCCCGGTCGGCACGGCACATCGCGTCGTTGGCAATGGTGGAGTCTGGAGTGGAGGACGACGCATGCTGAGGCCAGCGATACTTTTCTTTCTTTTCCTTTTCCACGCGTTTTTTTCCCTTCCATTCAGAAAGGAAAGGAGAGGAGATAGGGCAAAGGGGCAGGCAGCCAGGCCGATCGAGCAGTGAGTCGGCGGCGGCTGCTGCTGGCCTGCTCGTGGTTCGGAAAGACGATCGCGGCTGCCTTTCCACGGCGGCCTCCTCGCCCAGTCGTCCTCGAGTCCTCCTCCCGCAGGCGCCCGCGCGTGTCCCGTCCTAGACACGATCCGTCATCGGTCCGTCGGTTTGCTTACGTGCGAAGAAACGGCCTCAAGAAGACCTACGCGGACCGCACGTGGATCCCCAGCCTTTCTCGCTGTCGCGTGCCTGGCCCTTGGATTGCCGATCGGACCGCTAGCGGCCGGGCGAGCGAGGGCGCCGCGCCGCGCGCCCCACTTCCACGTTCGGAAAGCACGGACGTGGTGCCAAACCGAGTCAGACTATGCATATGCGTCGCGGACTCGCGGCACGTCCTTTCGTTCTTTCGTGTATACAAGTACAAAACCGCCGAATGAGGCAATGACGTGACGTACGCTCCCGATGCGTGCGTGACAGCGCCAGCCAGGTATTCTACGCAGCGGAAGCAGACAAGAGGGTGAGTCGTCACCAGCTACTCTACTCGCCACACCAGTCACCAACGCTCGCTACTCCTGCAAAGCCAAACTAAAATTGGCAATCATCAGGCAGCCACTGGTCCCGCCTGTTCCCACCCATGTCATGCTCGTGCTCCCGGAATCTGTAGCTACCGCGCTGTATTTCTTTCTCTCCTCTGGAATTCATTAATTTGCAAAAAAAAAAGAGTTTTTCAAACATGACTGCATGACAGCACGAGCCACGACTCATGAACGAATGAATGAATGAAAAAGGACGGTGAGCCATGCCAGATCTGTTTTGTCCCTCTGAATAGGACCCTTCCAAATCGCTGATTGCTCGGAGTTTCAAGACCCATGAGACGAGACGTGTGAGGAGTCGGAGCACTCATCTCCAGTATGAATTGACTGGTTTGCTGCCGGTGCCGGCCGGTCCTCCCCGTCCCCCGGCGGTTATAAAACCGGCAAGCCACGCACGGCACGCCTCCGGCTCCCGCAGCCCCAACCCCCACATCGGCGCATCCCCCGTTACCGCCCCCCACACCACTCCCACCCCCCAAGCGAGGGCGAGGCGAGGTGGGGATACCGCCGATACGGGCCGTGCGGGGTCGCGCCCACTTCCCCCTCCACCTCCACTCCACTCCCCAACCGCCGCCACCGCCGCCGCCTCCTTATTACCCGGCCGCACACGCCCCGGCGCCCCAGCTCCTCCTCCCTCTCCCTCTAGCTAGCACGAATCGCCCATCCAGTCTCACAATCGAGCTCCCCGACCACCAGCACGCCTCGCGCTCCAGCTTCCCTCCCAACGACGTGCTGCTAGCTCCTTCAATGGCTTCTCGGGCGCGCCTGCCGGGCTCGCCGGCCTCGATCGCCGTCCTCATCCTCTCCTTCTTCCAAGGTACGTACGTGGCGGCTCCGATTCATTTCCCCCGCCTTGGATTGATTGCTTGGATTCGTGGGGGGATGGGCAAGCCGCAAGTGTGTGTGACTGAACCGCGTCGGTTGTTTCCGGTGGCGGGCGGTGCTCGCGTCCGTCCGTCCGTCGCGCAGGGTCGGTGTGCGGCATCACGTTCACCTTCACCAACCGCTGCGGCGACACGGTGTGGCCGGGCCTGCTGTCGGGGTCCGGGACGCCGCCGCTGGAGACGACGGGGTTCGCGCTGTCTCCAGGGCAGTCGCGGTCGCTGTACGCGCCGCAGGGGTGGTCGGGCCGCTTCTGGGGCCGGTCCGGCTGCGCCTTCGACGGCTCCGGCAAGGGCTCCTGCGCCACGGGCGACTGCGGGTCCGGCGAGGTCGAGTGCCGCGGGGCCGGGGCGTCCCCGCCCGCCACGCTCGCCGAGTTCACGCTCGACGGCGCGGGGGGCAAGGACTTCTACGACGTCAGCCTCGTCGACGGCTACAACCTGCCCATGCTCGTGCAGGCCGCCGCGCCCGACTGCCCCGACACGGGGTGCCTCGTCGACCTCAACGAGCGCTGCCCCGACGAGCTCCGCGCCGACGACGGCCGCGCCTGCCGCAGCGCGTGCGAGGCGTTCGGAAGCCCCGAGTACTGCTGCAACGGCGCCTACGGCAACCCCAACACCTGCCACCCGTCGCAGTACTCGCAGCTCTTCAAGTCGGCGTGCCCAAAGTCCTACAGCTACGCCTACGACGACGCCACCTCCACCTTCACCTGCAACCACACCGATTACACCATCACCTTCTGCCCCAAATCCACTCCGACGAGGTTAGGTTCTTCTTATTACCTCTTGCTCAAATCAGATGATTCATTGATTTCATTCCTTAGTTCCTTCACTTTCAGTTGCAATTTCGACCTGCAATGCTTGTTTGACATAGATTACGTGAGAAGGGCGAGGTCTTGATTCGGAATTCTTAGGCTTGGAGCAAAGCAAAGAAGCTTTGATTTGTACTCTTCTCTTTCCCATCTTTTTTCCTTCTGTCCCCACTCGGCACCTTGCCACCTTGTGTGCTGTGTGACTAGAAAGTCACAATTGCCGAGTTGGAACTGCAAGGAACACGACAGTAAAAAAAAAACTGCAAGGAACACATCAGACTGATCGGGTCTCACATCTGTTGCTCTTGTTGACGAACTATTAATATACTGTGCAGACTTGATCAATATTTCTTTTGACATATTTGCAGCGACAAATCCAAACATTCGCCGCGGAGGCCAAGCCACGAGCAGCTGGAAGATTCAGTGTGGCTCGCATCCTTGAAGGCAAGTGACGCCAGTGCTCTGAAAATAACGTCATGGTGGTCGGCGTCCATTGTGCTCCGATCTGCCCTGGCAATTGCAGTGGTGACCTTGCTTGTTGCACAACTTGCACCGTATCATCCTATGATCAGCTTGCTATGATTCGGCAAGGTGCGATCCACAAGTTATTTTTCAGACTGGAAGAGGATTAGAGCAGCAGTAGTGATCAGCAATGGGTTGAGAATATTCTGTAGGCTTTTTGTTTGTGGATAGGTGCTAGAAAAGGAATGATATGTTCAAGTTGGCAATCGGAATTCCATGAATCCATTGCATAAGCTCATTGCCTTTCGGAAACATTTCTCTTTGCATTATTCTCTTCTTTGTGCACTGTTTTTCTTTGGGGGCATGATCGACGCCGCATGCTGACCCGGTGTCACATTGGAATGACAAAATATGGGATCTGATATCTCAAATGGATATTGTAACCATTTGATCTGGACAGGTGCACAGAGTGATGCGATTCAGGTTGCCATGTTGTCGTCGGGTCCCTTTTTTCTATTTTTTCAGTAAGGCGCATAAAAATATATCAGATGGATTCTGTAACCATTTGATCTGCAGAGGTCGACACTCACAGAGTAATGTGATTCAGGTTAGAACTCTACACCATCATGGTTGTGTTGTCACTTTGCTTTCTCCTCTAATGATGCGTGACTAGTTTTGCATTTTGAATGATATAAGCAAGTTAGTGACAGGTCTGATCCAGAAAAGGAATGATGTTCAAGTTGGCAATCGGAATTCCATGAATCCATTGCATAAGCTCATTGCCTTTCGGAAACATTTCTCTTTGCATTATTCTCTTCTTTGTGCACTGTTTTTCTTTGGGGGGCGTGATCGACGCCGCATGCTGACCCAGTGTCACATTGGAATGACAAGAATATGGGATCTGATATCTCAAATGGATATTGTAACCATTTAATCTAGACAGGTGCACAGAGTGATGCGATTCAGGTTGCCATGTTGTCGTCGGGTCCTTTTTTTTCTATTTTTTCAGTAAGGCGCATAAAAAATATATCAGATGGATACTGTAACCATTTGATCTGCAGAGGTCGACACTCGACAGAGTAATGTGATTCAGGTTAGAACTCTACACCATCATGGTTGTGTTGTCACTTTGCTTTCTCCTCTAATGTTGCGTGACTAGTTTTGCATTTTGAATGATATAAGCAAGTTAGTGACAGGTCTGATCCAGAGGAAAAGTCTGACAGCTCAATATATGACTAGTTTCCCTGTTTACAAATTTTACTAAATCTGAACACGAACACTGCATAGAATGCCTTACATTTCAGCACAAATTTTGGGAGTCATAATGCACTATTTATTAGAATCTAGAATGGATATATGAAACAAAAAGGACAAAAGGGAAATTGATGACTTTTTTATTGAAAAAGAAAAGTCGAAGATAGAAAGGCGATCAGTAGTGATGCCTTTGGACAAAGAATGGCATCCCCGCACTTACTGTCGTGCCTAATCCAAAGAGCTCACCCTCCCCGTAAAAGCTGCCCACCCTGCCTCCGCATCAGCATCAATGCGGCCGCCGGACGTACCACCGGTAGCTGGTTGTTCGCAGCGCCGCCGTCCACGGTACCGAGTTTGTTTGCTATGGCCTCGTTTAGTTCACAGAATAGGGGAGAAAAACAATGTATCAGAATTCCTGTAGCATTTCGTTTGTATTTGGTAAAAATTATTCAAATTTTGACTAACTAGACTTAAAATGTTCGTCTCGCAAAGTACAACAAAACTGTGCAATTAGTTTTTGATTTCATCAACATTTAGTACTCCATGCATTTGCCGACATTTTGATGTGACGGGAAATCTTCTTTTTGCATAGTGAAATTTAGAAGAGAATTGGAGGAACTAGACAAGACCTATGTGGAAGCCTACAAAGCTGCATGCCAACATTGCATCATCTTCATGCCAACATTGCATCATCTTCCTTGGGCTGGTTCAGCTGGTGGAAAAGCTGGCTGGTTTCGGCTGATTCAATAGTGTTCTGTGAGAGAGAATAAACTAAAACAATCCGAAACAAGACCAGCCGAACAGGGCCCTTGCCTTTGCCGCATCATCTTCTTTGCCTTTGCCTATTAGCTTGTACTATACAGTATACTGCCAGTATTTGGAAGATCTCAAAAGATCTTAAAATATCATAAATAATAATAATAAAAAACATTCGAAAGAACAAAATAAGCCATTACTTGTCATAATATACATATTGGCGGCTTATAATAATGACAAATTTGCTCAAATCATATCTTCAATAAATAGTCAATCCATAGATACCTACACAGAAGACTAGCAACCCAACATTTTAATCCCAAGGAACAATCGCGAATCTCAATGAACAAGTGCCCAAACACAAATTCTGCGTTCTTTACTCATCAGCAAGAGACCCCCCAAGATGCTAGAAGTTTTATTCTAACATTGAGAATACATAAGCTAGATAAAATATAGGAACTAGATGGAGCAGAGAACAGTAACTCTGCTTCTATCATGATCAGAGTACAAAAATTATTTCTGTGACATCAAACACCTGCAGTCTTAAAGAAAGGCAGTCATTTACAAAGTGGAACAAATTATCAAGCTCACTGCTCACTGCATATACTATGTGGTTGGATATTGCAGATATTCTAGGATAATGTTAACTAATATGTACAAATCCAAGTACAAGAGGGTGCATCCAGAAACCTTCCGCCTCCTTGATGAGGACCTATATTTCTCTCCTGCAGAGACAACATAAGCATACCATTAATCAGCAGTCACCACTGAGTCGTACACAGATTCAACGCATCGTATCTCAAAATGTAGAAAACAAAAATCATAGCTCACTGAATAGGACAAAAGAGAATGCAATGCAACTGCAAATATACTATAAAAAATATGTAAAAGCCCGAAGAACCAATGGATTAATGGAAAAACATTACTGGTCATAAATAATATATATTAACAGCTATACATCACAAAAATTCAGACAGGCAGCTCCAAGATGCACCATTATTCAGTTCAGTCAAGCACATAGCAAGCATATGGGATGCATGTATATATATAAATTTGTCAGCCCAGTTGGAAATACTATTCTTGCATGCCAAACAGTAGGTTCAGTCAAGCATATATGAATTATGTGTATGATACTTGCTAATCTCAACTTACAATGGTTAAGACATAAGTAGTGACTGATGAACAGGGGCTGCTGCGTAATTTACACACAAGTTGCCATTATGATTGATTCAAAATATAGACAAAACTTGCTACATAGTCGCCATTATTAGTAGGCGGATCTAATCTCAGGCTTGTTATTACTAGCTAGGGAGCACTTGCAGATCATGGTCCCAAGAGTCGACAAAACACAAGTGCTGGCATAGACTAGTTAAGAAATTACCAAGGAGAAGCCGACTGCAGCGGCAGAGGTGTTGGTAGGGTTGGATGACGCCTTGATGATGCAGGGTACAGCAGAAATTACAAGGGAGATCGCTGTAAGTCCCTTTGTCGGCCAAGAGAAACCAATGGACGTGGAAGAAGTTAAGCAGAAGTGAGGATACTAACTGTAAGCTAATTGAAGCAGAACATACATTTCTTTGGATTGAGCCTGGTCAGCCATGTAGACCAGAGTCCATGCCGGGTTCTCTCGAATGGAGTAAGCCATGCTACAATGCTAACACTCAACTGAATTTGATTTGGATGTGCCTATAGAGATGATGAGATGGAAAAAGGATCTTTTCTTCAGTGGCAGGTGTTAGATGCGCCAGCCATTCAAAAGGCAAGAGAAGTAAAAATACTGATGCTTCTTCTTTTCACGTTCACCTATTGCAAAAAAAGCTCATGACCTACCAAAGGACATTGGTGTTATGCGAGCAGTGGCTGCATGGTATGACATATTAGATATGTAATATCAAAATAACACAAAAGAGGTTATAAGATGAATTCAAAATATTGATTCTTGCCTTGAAGAAATATCAACGAGGGAAAGCTGACGCAACATCCATTGTCAAAGCAAAAGAGGTCCTTAATTTGATGCAATCCTTCTGTCCATTCACAACTGAACCCTTGGAAACTTGATCCCCATTTCTCACTCCAGTCTGAGCAAACAAAAGAACATGATTTATCATTAGTTAACTAGATAGATTTTTTTTAGATAAAAGTGAACTAGATAGATCATTGCAACAGATGAGAAGATAAGAAAACTGCACATCTAATTACCTCCCTTCTAATATATAAACTCATCGTTTCAGGAAAGAAAGGTGTAATTATCTAAACATTCTGATAAACAACTTGTATGTTAACTGTGACAAGAATAAATATTTCTTGAGATAGCAATAAGGTATTCACTAATAATCACACATGAATGCAATCTGATTCCAAGAAACCACATATGTTCCTAATCTTGCTTCTTCTCCACTAATAGTGTAGTAGTTAAATATAAACAAACAAATAAGTAGACACAGAAGCATTCAGTCTAATCAATAGAGTTGACAGTATGCGCATCCTTAGTGAGTACAATTAGCTTCAGGTTCTGTTTATTTGCTCAAACTGTTACTGATTGGTAATAATTGAGGAGTTCACAACTCCATAGTAATTATCACCTTCTGCAGCATTTATCAAGGTTGTTTCAGTATAATTCATTGTATTTAAGTATAAAACAAAAATAGTAAAAAAATGATAGCAGAGACAAGCAGATTTTGAATTGCCCACATCCACCAATGGTCACAAATAGGATCTCATCAAGTATCTTGAAGACGAGTCAAGACGTTAAACTAACTTAGTACTAACAAGGCAGTACAGTTAAACAAAAAAAAGGCATCACCTACGAATCGAAGAATCCTCAACAAAATCAACAGATACAGCAATTCGCTATCTCAAGCTACAACAAATTAAGGAGCTAAATCAATTTTTGGCGTGTTTGATCATGCATCCAGCACCATCATCTCATTGCAACAAGTCAAAACCAGGCACCAAATCAGACAAAGAGTTCATGAAAGCGAAACAGTTATCGTCCTCCACCAGCCCAGGCAAGTCCTGATCATTGCCTGCTCCTGCGCCCTCCCCATCAGCAGGATTGGCGTTGACAACATCAGCCACCGCCACAGGAAGAGAAGTGACGTACTCGGCATGTGGTGCAAGCGGGTACTCACCGATGAACAGGGTAGGATCTTCCTCTGCAGCAGACCAGGTAGTGGCGTCGTCCAACACCAACGCGGGCAAGTCCTGATCATTCCCTGCTCCTGCACCCGATCCATCAGCAGGAATGGCGTTGACAACATCGGCCACCGCCACAGGAAGAGAAGTGACGTACTCAGCCTGCGGTGCCAGAGGGTACTCACCGATGAACAGGGCAGGGTCTTCCTCCGCGGCACACCAGGTAGTGGCGAGGGTTGCATCATCCACTTCATCATCGTCCTCGTCGTCGCTGCCCCAATCTTCCGCATCCCTGTTGTGCTTCTTGGCGTTCTTGCCGTGGCCGCTGTGGCGGATGCAGTACACCCTCATCGGCGACCGAGAAAACTCGGGTGGGGAAGTGATGGAGTACTCGTGCATGACCCAGCCTGTGCTGCCCTTGACGCCGCGCTCTTGGAAGTTGAGACCGTACTTCTCCCACTCGATCTCCTTGGTGCTGCCGCACACGCTCACGCGCATGCGCTTCTTGCTTTCCTTGCCTTCTTCCTCGCGCTTCCTCTTGCCCTGTCCTTGCCAGGTCCCGTGTCCCTCACAGGTCCGCTTCTGGCGATTGCCCTTGGCGTTCATGGCCTGCCCCACCGCGAAGAAGAAAGCTTCCTGCTTCCGCCCATGCTTCTCGAGGAGAGCCCACGGCGGCGCGCTCAGCGGGTCGTCCACGATGATGTCGTTCCGTGGACCGTGGTTGGGGCTGGTCCAGGATGCAAGGGAGGAGGTGAAGCCTGACCAACTCCTCGTCAGTTGGCACAAAACGGTAGCCAGGAGGAAGACCAAGCTGCGCGGCCATGGACGGTGACTCTATTGCTCCGGCGGGCGGCGGCTCGCTAGGGATTATTGGCGGGCGTGGCGGCAGAGAGGAGAAACGCGAAAGGATCGGCGCTAGAGGAGATGGGATCGGGGGATTTATGAAACCGCGGGAAGAAGGACGCGAGAACCCAAAACGCGTTGTGGATCCAGCCTTCTCCAATCCGACTCCGACCCTGCAGCGCGGGAACTTAAGACAATCCAACCAGGTGCCAACTTGCCCCTCCCGTTGGCATTAATTCTAGGTCGAATTGCAAGCTGTGAGTCCAAATTCCCCAAAACCTGAAACCCTATAGCAGGCAAAACCCCCAATTTTTAGAAGCACCGAAATCCAAATCCAAATCCAAATAAAAGGAAAGTTCATGTTTGTCGACGTACTAGTTCGTCATCCGCGTGGCCACCATCTGAGCACGACGAGGCGGGCTCTGTCGTGGAACCATCGGCCACCCGCCGGGCTGTGCTGCACCTCCCGAAGCCGGGGCAGCCGTCGCTGCACGCGGCGGCGAAGAAGAAGGGCTCACCGACGAGCCGTCCCCTTTCTCGTGGCCACCGACGAGATCCTCGACGGAGCCAGGCGCGGTGTTGGCCGCACGTGCGCTCCGGCGAAGAACTCGTTGGCGGCGGCTAAGCTCCAGCGTCGCGCGGCCCGCCGCCGCCGTCCTCACTCGGGCAGGGGCACCACCGTCTTCTCGTCATCGCGCGCCCTGGCGTCGGCTGGCTGCTGCAGCGCTGCTGCGCGAGAAAGACGAGGAAGGAGAAAGAAGTGAACCAGGAGGAGTCCCAGCGGCTCCTAAATGGGCTGCAGGAGCAAGGAAGTTGCAGCCCAAGCTCAGGTTGTTTCGGCCTTAGTCCATTCGGCCCAACTGTAGGCCATACTGAACTTGTAGCCCAGTCGGAGCGCGCGCACATAGATTAGGTGGGGAAACTTATCCAGCAGCTTTGGCTTGGGTCTTTCCAAGAATGTGTTAATCTGTTGATTCTTTTGTATGGATTCAGGTATACTTTCCCCTATATTTACTTGGCATTATAGATTAGTCTTATGCTTGTGCTAGCTTGTGGTTTCAGCTTGTATATGAATAGGCAGCTTACTAAGGGCACTCCTAATACAGACACCACCATAGTTTCTATGGGCATTAATTGTACTGTCACCTAAACGTTTTACTAATGTGGCAAGGTAGTTATTGAATAGAGAGAGAGCAAAAATCATAGAAACTGAATCTAAATTAGAAACCATGTCTACACGAGAACCAAGACATGGAGGGATGTGATTAGTAGAGAATGTATGTGATTAGATAAAAAAATGTTTTGTAGAAACTATCCATTGGGACCATGGTTTCTATATGTAGTGTCTATGAAAATTAATAGATATAGAAACTACATATAGTTTCAAGCATTGAGACTGCTCTAAGTTGTCGAAGTATTCGGATCAATAATTTGTAGATTTCAATATCAGTCTTAACTCTAAAGCATGTTCCACTTCTTCCACAACTGTTCCTATATGTGGTTCAGGCATTCATCTACCAGTAGTACTCACATGCATGAATAATATAATATGACTACCTAGTATGTAAATTCGTAATTTAACCCAACAAAAATCAGCCGGCCGGGCCACGTCACCTGAATTTTTTTCCACCGTTGGATTCAGAGATCAACGGTGCACCTTCGCGCCATGTCATCTTCGGCGTCCGCCACCAGCTCCAAATATAGCCAGCCGCCCCACTCACGTCGGCCAAAAAAAAAAAGGAAAACAGAGACCAGAAACTTCTCTCGCTCCCTCCGTCCTCCCGACGCCAGGAGCGACGCCGCTGGCCGCCGGCCGCGAGCGCCGCCGCCCCTCCTCCTCCTCCTCTGTCTCCTCCTCCTCCTCCTCTTCCTCCTCCTCCTCCTCTCTCCCCTTCCCTCCCTCCCGCGGCGGCGGCGGGCGGGTCGCAGCGGCGCGAACGGCGGCCTAGGGTTTCGCCCGCCATCGCGCTGCTCTCAGCACCCTCGCCACACACCGCGGCGGCGTTGCCCTTTCCTCGCGTGCCAGGCCTCCACAGGACCAGACGCGCCGCCCTGGCCGAGGGCGTCGCGGGGCACCACTGCTTGGACTGTACGCGCTACAGGAAACCCTAGGCCTCGGTTCCACCCAGGTCAGCTCTCGCTCATTCATTAGCGTCTGCTACGATTAGTTCTCGCTCATCCATTATCATCCCGCTTGGGTCTCCTTTGATTCCTCGTGTCCTACGGTTAGGTCCCATGGCTGACGGATCTTTTTTTCTCTTTTTGGCTCAGTGCACACATAGCATTCCCTTTTCAGCGAGGTTCAAAATTAGTTTCCCCAAGTGTGCCATCACCGGTTTCATTATGTCAGTGCCATCCTCCTAACTGCATTACTGTGGTTTCTTGCCCATTTGCTAGAATTATTTACCTCAGCCTACTTCAACTCCATACTGTGTTTCTTGCAGACTGGAAGATTTGGTGGAGGATTCTTCAGCAAGTACGCAATGCCTGGGTCGCGGCCCTGCTTGCTTCGTCCCAGCAGGTAATTACCGAAAACATTAATTACTGTCATGCGTTCGCATTTCAAACATTTCTTTTTCCCTGCCTAATCTTCCTTTTTATTGTCCACAAGGACTTCATCAACACATGCGAGCAACCATAGCACTCCTGATTAGTTCGAGGAGCTTGCTGAATCTGGGGAGCGATTGCTTGGGAGATTTCGTGAGGAGCTTGGTTAGTTACTCTGATATGCTCTCCTTCCTCTTTTGTTGGCACAACTGATATGCCATGGAGGTTCAGTTTATATTATCCACTGGGATGCCATTTAGGCTTCAACATTGTGATGGTATTATGTACTGTTCAATGGTTACTTTTCTGTGATTGTGTTGACTGAGGCGCTGAACAATCTTATTGCAGAGTATTTTCGTAGGTCGCAGATTCCAAAGGAATCAGATGTCATGAATCAGATACTTAAATCCAACTGCACTGTCAGAATGAGGTCCTATATTCAAGCTGGCTGCAGGCTTCACTCCCAAAACATCTCAAACATAAATCAGCGTGAGTTATATATCTTTGTTAGCAACCCTTTTTATTTTACATGCTAATGGTTGATATGACCCACTTATTTGAATTCGTTCCGTACATGTTTTTCTCCCTGAACAGGAGTAGTACGGACTATGGAAGGTCCTGACTCTAGAATTCTCTCATATTGTGAGTTTCGACCTAATTCTATGTATTCTGTTGTTATTCTTGGATTTCTTGTCGAAGTGTGAGCTCTGGCCAACATAATTGTTCGATTTTAATGATAATTCCATACCCTTTAATCAGTTTGATATTAAATTTTCCTTTCCCTTGTGCCAGTAACCTCATGTGAAGATAGACTTAAAGATCATGTAAAGAAAGGTACTTGATCTTTGTATCTTATATGGGTTTGTTTATCTTTATCCTGTTCAGTATTCACGGTCACTTTTTAGTGCTAAGACCTTGCTCTTCGTAGTCGCGCTTGACTAATATTTGTAAGTATTTGTGTTTCCAGATACGATTACAATTATAATTTGTTATTAAAATAATGACATTGATTCATGGCATAATATATCAATATTTTTAGATAGACTGATTTAATTTTATATTGAATGATTTTTTTAAAATGTCTGAAAATTCGTTCCAAAAGCTTGATTCTGTTAAGAGGGAAAAGCAATCCCACTTTACAGAATTCAGAATCTCTCTTAAGGAGCATCTGATTACCTGAGCATGGAGCATGGTTTCAGCATTCAAAGGATAGATCATCCGAAGTCAATATTGTAGATTGAAAACCTTGAGAAGCTATGATGTGCGCCATGTAGTTTGCATCTGATTTGGGACATAGGTACATACTACTATCTCATTCACCCATTTGTCATACAGATTATTTCATTCCCACAGAATGTTTTTTACTTGAGATCCTTTGCTTCGGCCATGTCGGAACTACTATTTTTACCCTCATGCTTAGTGCACATGATTTATTTTTCCCTGTATGGCCTGTGGTCAAACTGAACTCTTATACGACTTCGGAACAATAGCCTAATGATCTCCAAAGGCATTTACCTCTCCAGTCGCAGGTTGCTCCCGGCGCAGCAAGGCTATACACATCACCCTAAATTCGGTGATTGCTTTCATGCAGAAAGAAGGATTCAAGTGCGCTGTCACAATCATGTCTATCCCTAGAGAGAAGGAGGTGGTGCTTTGGCTGTGCAAGGTGCAAAAAGACTCCAAGGGAAGAAACAGGCATATTTTGGTGTGATCCATGCAAATGCTCAGAAAGCATACCGCTGTAAGACCTATCTCCACTTAACTATGCTGCATGTTGGTTTAATTACACACACATTTATCCCTCACACTCCATACCAAATTGACAGATGGTTCATTTGGTGAGATGAAAGGCAGAACCTATGTTGTCAACTTAGTTGCAGTACATCATCAGCAGCGAGCTTATAAAGCAAGGCACCGACTTCTAGCTGAACCAGCTGGTGGTGCCTCACCAAGGCTACCATCTATAGCTAACAAGGTACAGGCAATTGAGCCCAACACTCCCGGTAACCCAAACACATCTGTTCCTCATATCATGGACACTGCGGGCTCTTCTCTATGTCTACTAAATTCTAATTGTCCATGCTGCATGACTTCTTATAGTCATACCTATTTATCTATCTGCCTTCTCACTTCCTCCCTTCAACTCTCCTCCTCTTATGTGTCAGCACCAGACACCTCCACAAGCCTCTGCAACTGATACCGCACCAAAAAATGATTGCATCTACCAGGTTTATTCTTTTCTACCAGCCATATCGACGTCTGTCTAACTTAAGCAATCATTTCTTTTTAACCCATTTTTATCTATTGCCACATTGTTCCTATCATAAATCATAGCAAGGATACCACAGAGAAAGACAAGCCTTCTGTCTATAGGCCTCTGTTCACAGCTACTGCTGACATAGATAGGGTCTGCCATTACTTCGATGTTCCTTTGCTCCAGACTAACTTCTCAAATACTATGCATTGCTTTATTCTAATCTGAACATGCTGGAACAACCACACATGCTGAAACATTTGTCATAGACCTTCTGAAAAGGTCAGTCCATCAATGATATCAGAAAAATTCTTCTTTATTTTTTCCCATAAAAGAAAAAAAACCCTGTCAATATCTGCATGATAACCACGTTTCCTCCTATGTCTAAATCTATAAAAGCAGCCCCCCTAGAGCCACCACCCATCCTACAAATCCTACATCAGCTGTCAATTCCGACGAAGACAAGGTTGGTCAAATTTTACATGCCCTTGGCCCTATGTGCAGATCCACTTTAATTCACAATGCCAATGTCAGCAGCAAGTTTGTTAGGCACCACCTCTTCATTTCCTACGACTCCTATGTCTAATTTACATTCACAATCTATAAAAGCAGCCCCCCTGGAGCCACCACCCATCATACTCAGGTTTGTGCCTCTTAGAACAGTGTGTCGGAAGCGATCATAATAAATGGTTTCCCTTGTTTTTCCCCTTTACTTCCAACATGAACGGACGATGACCATATTTGGAATATCCAAGATTCACTCAGAACTGAAAACAAATTGGATATTCCTAGAAACAGATGAAGCTGTTATTCCCAGCACTCCTTTGTCTAAAATCTGTCAGCCACAATTTATTTTTCTTAGTGTTCTAATTCAGCTACCAGTTTGCATATTATCGTTAATAGACCTGGCCAAAGCAGTGGAAACGACAAGCCCATACCAACCTAGCAGCCATGCTACCCGAATATGTATAAACATCCTAATATATAGTACTATACAACCAACTAATAATACTACCTATGGCACCCAGCGTGTAAACATATTAGACCATGAGATTATTGCATTGTTGTAGGTGGCTTCTGTTTCCTGATAATCGGTGTCCTTGAAAGTGAACAGAGCACTAAATCTGTTTTTTTTTGCTGCATATAGGACGCAGCAGGCGGCAAGAGTATAACCTTGAGTTACCTTTTACTTATTGCTTGTTTGATGGTCATATTTTTTCCAGATTTCGTTTGAAATTACGCTAACCTTTGCCTGTGTGGTTGGCCCAATGTGCAAAATTCATCTCCCAGAAAGCTTTTTTAATGTTATGGATTAGCATATGAGGGGCATACCACTATTTTTCCTTGCTACGTTGTATTATACGTCGCTACTACGCAGCTACATATTCCTTTTGGCTCACAACATCTGCTAATGTGGTATGCCTCTTAAATTATTCCGACCTGCGAGGTAATAGACATGTCTGGCTTCCTGTTCTAATAGTTCGTCATAAGGTCCCTCAAAATTTTCATGCTCCTAATTTTATGTGTAGATTTGTTTCAGCTCATGACACTAATGTCAACTACAGATTTTCCAGTTGGGAACCTCATTATGTCTTGCCTAATTAACATTCATATTACAGGATCTTATCACTGATGAAGATTTTGGCTCTGATGACCTCCCTGATGACGACAAGAGCGCCTCACCTCGCTTGCCATCAGAGCAGAAGACTAAAAGGTTAACAAAACCACTCTGTTTTTTCTAAATAATACATTTGCTAAGGCACTTTACTCCGAATTAACCAAACTAACATTTTATCATGGTTTGTTCCCAGCACTAATCAGGCGCAAAACAGATGGCTCCAGCCTCCAACCAAAAATCAACACCCGAAAGTCTGCCTCAACCAAGGCCACAAGATAGGTGCATATTACAAACATACTCATACAGCCAGCGTTCCTTTTATTTTTTTTAAATTAAAATAACCAATACGCATACATAAATATATATATATATATATATACACATATATGGCTGGACCCTACGCAGCATAAACACCAATTTAGATTCCTCCATGCACAAACATCAACCATTCAAGTTTTTAATGTAACTCCAAAATAGGTTGTGCCCGTCATAGAGTCCATAGACAATTTGCAATATTAAAACTAACAATATATCAAATGCTCAGATTTGGTATTATCATATTTTGCTTGGTGTACACTTATAGCATTCATGACCAACATTTCTAATGCCTTAACATAGGTCTTCTCTGCCTACACTATTTTTACGAAACCATAAAGTTTCCTGTCATAATATCTTTGTCTCCAAACAGTTCCATGTGATACTTCCCAAGCACCTTAACTTCTTTTTCTTTGTCATCTCAGGCTGTGCTGCCATGTTAGGCATCTATGTCCTCCTTTTCCAGTGCTAGACAAGTAATGCCTCAAGAGTTAGTAGCTTCTGCTGAGCACCAAAGGTTCCTGGACTGACCATTGTAAAATATTACGCCTGCTATTTTCTATCATAACACCTATTAGAACTTTATGGATTGAATAGACATATCAGTATAAGCTATTATGTGTGTGCGTGCTTTGTACCGAACATATTGTCCATCACTATGCACATTGCTTTGTATCGTACCATATTCATGCAGTGCTTCCTCTTATATTTACTGATAATGTAGGAGACTTCATATTAACCATAATTATTATATATATGTTTAAAATCTTCTACACTCTTTCACATGTTCAAATATGATAACCTATAGTTCTTTCCACTCGGCGCGCAGAGGCGCGCCATTCCTACTAGTGCAGCAATAGGTGCATCCTTTTCATACCCAGTTCGCTAGGCTTTAAACGACTCGTTCTGCCATGTGTCCTGGAAACATGTTTCTGGCTGAAGAAAAATCATACAGCTCTACAACTATCAGGGGTAGCACGTTATACAAGTTGATGAGAAATTTTCTTTCTCAAATATAGAAACCAGTTTCTTGTACCTGATTAAACTTTGTAATTTTTTTACTTTATTGAAGTTTCTAGTTTACTCATGCAAATTGTACCAAACTTGTTTCTTTGTATCACAAATGACACTGTAAAACACTAATATATAAAGCTACACGCCACCAATGATAACCTATATCTTGATTACAGAATTTGTTGACTGAAGATCATCTCTGGCAGTACCTTGATGTTTTGCCTTTCTGATTGCTCCTTCATGTGCTCCCATTGACATCTTAACAAAACAAATAATTATGGGCCTTAACTTTGTTGGGCCTCAGACTTTGATGGGGCTTAATATGAACAATAGTGTAGCATTCCGAGGATTTGTAGTTGTGCAGCACCTGGACCTGACCTGACTTGAAAATACTTTTCTGCTTTTGGTTTCCAAGATGTATATGTTTCCTACATTACTGCCTTTTATTTATCTTTCTGTCCAGTGATTGCCATTCGGCACGTCTTTGCTCTATATTGATTGTGTAAAAGTCAATAATTCAGCCTCTGAATATGTTTTCTTGTAACATATTATGTTTATACTACTGGGGACGAACCTTGCTTTATAATTTCTAAATTTCAAGGGGTATAATTAGTCGATTTATATTAGCATTTTCCAAACAAAGTACCTGTTCTTTTGTCATGTGGGGCTGACATTATAGCCGCCGGTCCGTTGAGCCAAGTCATGTCTTGATCTTCTCCACCTAGATCACATGACTCAATGTCATGTTTCATGTGCAATGAGCTCCTTCATCACATGTGTGAGCTTTGCAACATCTCCGAGCCATCTTCACCGTCATGGCATATGTTGCTCACACACATGTACCTATGGACTAATCACCTGTGTATCTCACATAAACACAATTAGTCTAGTTAAGGTTGTCACTCAATTACCAAAACCAAACAAGGACTTTTCACCCGCGCTGGTCGCGATCAAGGAGGAGATCGCCTCCAACCAGCGTGCGGCGCCCTGGTCCATCGTCAATGGCTTGGTGGCATTCTAGGGGCGCCTCTACGTTCCACCTGGCGCCCCATTTCTTCAGGAACTCATCGCCGCTATTCACGACGACGGCCATGAAGGGGTCCAGCGCACGCTCCATCGCCTCTGCCGTGACTTCCACTCGCCCAACCTGCGGGCGGTGGTCCAGGACTTCATCCGCACGTGCGCCACCTGTCAGTGCTACAAATCAGAGCATCTGCACCCCGTCGGCCTGCTTCTCCCTCTACCCATTGAAAGTCCCTAGTTTGGTTTTGGCTAATTGATGAAACCTAGGACTAACCTTTGTATCTAAGTGGATGATTTAGATAAAGGCGGTCATTGAATATGAGACATGACATTGACTCATGTGACCAAGATGGTGAAGACCAAGATGAGGCTTGGCTCGATGGACCGGTTGTGAAGGTGAAGGGCTAGTTGAGGCTTCGAAGCGAAGGACCATGCGATGGTGAAGCTTGAGCAAGACTTGGCGCCGATGGACCGATGCAACGGTGAAGAGCAAGTGAAGTCAAGGTCGATGGATCGAGACGGTCATGTGATGATATGAAGTGGATCATATCATTTGGAGAAACAAAATGGGCTTAAGGCAAAGGTATAACCATAGGGCCATTTTGTTTTACACTCAAGACACCATAGAGGGTGTGAGTGGTTTAGGATCGATAGCCGAACTATTAAGAGGGGAAGTCTTTTCGGTTATTCGACACACGGGTGCCACTAGGTGAATTCATGAAGTGCATTGCATGTAGGGCCTAGTGAGCTAACTGGAAAACCTTTGAAAATGATTGAGAAAAAGCTAACACACAAGCACATGGAGATGTACACTTGATGGTGTTGGCACATTTGCAAAGGTGGCGTTGGTCGCACTGTGGTTTGCGGGTAGAGAGGGGTTTGGGATTCAGGCGATTTCGGGGATATGAAATGCCTATTTTCCATTGCGCCGGAAGTCGGAAAAGAAACGGAGGCGAACGCGGTCACAGAGGTGACCGGACGCTGCACCGGACGCTGCACCGGACGCGATCCACGCGGGACCGGCGCGTCCGGTTAGTGCAGCGCGGGCGTCAGGCGCGCGGGCTAGGGTTTGACACCGGCGCGTCCGGTGACACGCGGGACCGGCGCGTCCGGTCAGGCGAACAGCGGTTCACAAGGACGATCGGACGCGGTGCGCGTCCGGTCACACACGATCGGACGCGTCCGGTCGTCAAGGGAGCTTACTGGACTCTGACCGGACGCGGTCACTGTCGCGTCCGGTCGTTGCGAGGAGCGCGTCCGGTGATGTCTTCGCGCGCGCGAGTACTGTGCGCACCGGCGCGTCCGGTGGTTTGCAGCAGCGCGTCCGGTCGCTCGTTTGACCGTTGACGCGCAGTGTCCGTTGGAGGATCTAACGATCGCGTTTGAATTCGGAGGACACGTGGACGTCGCAGGGCGACCGGACGCGGTTGAGCGCGTTTGGTCAGTTACGACCGGCGCGTCCGGTCGTCCCGCGAAAAACGGTCAGTGGAGTTATAACGGCTCTATTTGTTTGGGATGCTTATAAATACTTGTTGGCCGGCCCTTGGGGAGGTCTCTTGGCATTTCTAACACTCTTGTGCATCCTTTAAGCTAAAGCAACTCCTCCCACTCATCTCCCTTGCTTGATTGCAAATCAAAAGTGAGATTGAGTGATCCCAAAGTGCATTGCATAGCTTGAGGGCATCTAGTGGCACTTGTGGGTGGTTTAGCCGGTGGATTTCTTGTTACTCTTGGAGAGTACCGCTCCTAGCCGGCTTGGAGATTGTTGGAGGCGTTGGCAAGAGAAGGTGATTGTTCTTGGCCACCTCCGGTTGATTGTGAGAGGTTCTTGTGCTTTCCTCGGCGGGACGCCAAAAGCAACTCTAGTGGAATCCGCGTGTCATTGAGTTACCTCACTTGAGAGTGGTGTCTTGCGGTGCCTTGCGGGGCGTGCCTTGAGGGGCAAGTGACTTGAGGGTCACACCGAGGAACCATCTAAGTGTTGGTCGACACAACCGGTGACGTAGCTTGTCGGTGCACAAGTGAACACCGGGTGAACAAATATTGTGTCTCTTGTCTCCCGGTGATTGGTCTTCATATTGTGTTGTTGTCAATATTGATTGATTGTATATCATCTTGGTGATTGGCAACATCTTCACTTCACCGTCGGTATAATAATCACAATCCTCTCTCTTGCATTTACTTTCACTAGTTTATCTTGTGTAGCTCTAGTAGTAGCTTTGCTAGTAGTGTTAGCCTGTTCTCTAGTGTAACCTTAGTGACATAGCTCTTGTGTGAACTAGAGATCATAATCTACTAGACTTGTGGATAGGAGGCTTGCATCACAACCTTTGGCTAAGCAACACTCGCTTTACGCCGTTTGTTATTCTAACAAGTTTGCTTAGTGGTATTTGTAGATTTTTTAATAGGCTATTCACCCCCCCTCTAGCCATCTAGGACCTTACACCCATGCCGGCGTCCGTGTGGGCAGACATTGGGATGGACTTCATCGAGGCCTTGCCACGCGTGGATGGCAAGTCGGTCATCCTCACCATTGTAGACCGCTTCAGCAAGTACTGCCACTTAGTTCCGCTGGCTCATCCCTACTCGGCGGAGTCCGTGACACAAGCTTTCTTCTCCGACATCGTGCGGCTGCACGGCATCCCGCAGTCCATCGTCTTCGACCGCGGTCCGGTGTTCACATCGCTGTTCTGGAAGGAGCTCATGTGCCTGGCCGGCATCAAGCTCCATATGACGACGGCGTTCCGCCCGCAGTCTGATGGCCAGGCTGCCAACAAGGTCATCATCATGTATCTGTGTTGCCTTACAGGTGACCACCCCCGCCAGTGGCCGCGCTGGCTGTCGTGGGTGGAATACATCTACAACACCACCGACCAGTCCGCGCTCAAGACGACGCCGTTCCAGATAGTCTATGGCCGCGACCCGCCCTCCATCCGCTCCTATGAACCAAGTGAAACTCAGATTGCTGCGGTGGCCAAGAACATGGCGGAACGCGACAAGCTGCTGGCAGACGCCCGTGCCCGCCTAGAGCAGTCCCAAGCTGTCTACAAGCGCTTCTACGACAAACATCACCGCGATATCCGCTACAACGTCGGGGACTAGGTCTGGTTGTGCCTCCAACACCGTGCCTCAGCCTCTCTCCAGGGGGTCACCAAAGGCAAGCTGCAACCCTGGTTCTATGGGTCGTACCGCGTCGCAGCCATCGTCAACGATGTTGGCTACTGCCTCGAGCTTCCTCCCCGCGCTTGCCTGCACGATGTTTTCCATGTGGGCCTTTTGAAGAAGTTCGTGGGCACGCCATCGGCAGCGCCACCAGCTCTGCCGCCCACCAACCACGGCGCGGCACAGCAGGTTCCAGAACGCGCCACGCGCACCCAACTGGCCAGAGGTGTTCGTCAAGTTCTGGTGCATTGGCAGGGCGAGCCCGCGACCTCCGCCACTTGGGAGGACATCGACAGCTTCCAGGATCGCTACCCTAGCTTCCAGCTCGAGGACGAGCTGCTCGTCGAGGGGGGAGAGATGTCATGTGGGGTCGACATTACAGCCGTCGGCCTCGGACACTAGCAGCCAGGGCACCCCCCAAGGGTGCGCATGGCCAGGAGGAGCCCGAGGAGGCTTAGGCGGCTGGAAGGGCTTTAGCCATTAAGGCAATTAAGAAGTAGCTGAAGAGATTAGAAGTTAATGGCCGGTTAGTAGTTAGTGGCCGGCATCAGTATCAATGGAGCTTGGCTCCTATATGTACCCCCTGAACTCAGTTGAATGAATCAAGCAAGATCAATTATCTCTAAACCCTTCCTATTGCTACTCTCGGTCTCACCCCCTGCTGATCGGTAGCTAGGCAAAAACCCTGGCACCCTTACCCGGTTCTAGCTTCGAGCTCAGGAGGCAGGGACCTCCTACCTTGGGCGTCCAGGCCCTTGACATCTTTTAATAATCCATGCCCTGACTGAGTACATGATCTCACTTTATTAATGGGGTTTTGTTCTAGGTACTCCCTCTGTCCCTTAATATGTGTTTCTAGAAAACCGTGTTTCCCTCACAAACACGCTTCTCGGGCAACACTTATAAAGGGATGGAGGAAGTACATGATATTAATGTTGAATGGTGCTCACTTGTGCTTCAACTAGTCCCTGGTGATGTTTTGGCGCAGTAGTGAAAGGTCTTGATGGCTAGAGGGGGGGTGAATAGCCTTTTAAAAATTTCTACAAAGACAAGCTAAACAATTTTATCAATATAACAAATAGCGAGAAGCGTGTTTTGCTTAGCCTACGGGGTGTTTGCAAGCCACCTATCCAATTCACAATTCTAGTATATTTGCACTCAACCGCACAAGTCAAACCGAGAAGGAAACTACAACTAGCAAGCTACACAAAAGAGCTACTCTAGCAAAGTAACTAAGAAATTAATACAAGAGAGAGTTAGAAGGGTATCACCGAGGGGCGAAGTATTGAGCCAACCAAACAATATGATCAAGAGATGAATTCCACAATACACAACCACCGGGATCGATCAATCACAATAAGAATGATGACACAAAGATTTATCCCGAGGTTCACGTGCTTGCCGGCACGCTAGTCCTCGTTGTGTCCCTCTTCACCACGTGGTTCGGTGGCTAATCGGTCTCACACCGAGCCTCTCAAAAGGCGCCACAAGAACCTACCAAATGGCAAAAGGTTGCAATGACACGAGCAATTTACTAATGTTGCCTTTGGCGCTTCGCCGAGGTAGGCACAAACCCCTCACAATCACCGGAGGTGGCCAAGAACAATCACCAACTCTTGCCAACGCCTCCAAGCTGCTCCAAGCCGTCTAGGTGGCGGCAACCACCAAGAGAAACAAGAATCCCGCAGCAAATCAACAACCAAGTGCCAACTAGATGCAATCTCACAATGCAAATGCACTTAGATCACTCAATCTCACTTCGAATATGCAAAGAAGCAAGAGAGATGAGTGTGAGGGGAGTTGCTTAGCTCAAAGTGCTCACAAGTATGTCAAATGTCCAAGAGAGAGAGCCTTGAGCCGGCCAACGAGTATTTATAGACGTACCCCTTCGAATATAGTCGTTACGCACTTGAAACAGCCGCGGTCGCGCTGACCGGACGCGCTGGTCGCGCGGACCGGACGCGCCGGTCACACGACGGCTCTTTTACGAAACACCGACCGGACGCGCTGGTCGCAACGACCGGATGCGCTGGGCTCGACCGGACGCGCTGGTCCCGTAACTGACCGGACGCGCTGGTCAACCCAGAGCAGTGCACAACGAAACAGCGACCGGACGCGCTGGAGAACTGACCGGACGCCACAGTGCCAGCGTCCGGTTAGAGTCCAGTAAGCTCCCTGATCGACCGGACGCGTCCGGTCGACAGTGACCGGACGCGCTGCGTGTCCGATCAAAACGCTGAGACACGCGCAAACGCTGAACACTGACCGGACGCGTCCGGTCAAACAGAGACCGCGTCCGGTCCAGCGTCCGGTCACCACTGTGACCTCCGTTCGCCTCCGTTTCTTTTCCGTCTTTCGGCGTAGTGGAAAATAGACGTTTCAATCCCTCGAAAACGCCTGAATCCCACCTCGCAAGCTCGGCGGGAGGGAGAGAGGACCCCAAACCCTCTCTACCGCTCAAACTCCACCGCCTTCGCAAACGTGCTAACATCACCAAGTGATCATCACCATGTGCATGTGTGTTAGCATTTTCACAATCATTTTTCGAGGTGTTATTAGTTCTATCCAAATGCATATGACATGAAATGCACACCTAGAGGCACTTAGGAGTTCAATAGCCGCGTCATTCCCCTCTTTATAGTACGGCTATCTATCCTATAATGTAACCACACCCACTAGGTGTCTTGGTTACTAAAACACAACCCTTAAGTATATACCTTTGCCTTGATCACGTAGGGTTGCGTCCAAATCCAAGTGTGGCCATCATGATCACCATGTCCATCTTGCCACCAACCTTGGAATGTACTAATCCTCATATGCTACATACAACTTAGGCATAGGATTAGTACTTAGGCATTGTCACTAATTACCCACACCAAACATAGGACTTTCAAGCAGTCACACCTTCAATCTGAATGCAAGTATGTATTATGTAGCACTGCCCTATATATGGAGGCAAAAAACGAAGTTTGTCGAGATTGAATCCGACAGCCATTGTAGCTATGCTGGCTTAGACCATCAACTTCATCATGGTTCATGTAAGTAATTTAAGCACCTGTGTGTAAGTAAAAATCCTTCTGAAGAAGATGATGGATTTGGCCCGTTCGCTTTGCTGAAAAGACAAGCTAAAAAGTAATGTTGGCTGATTTGTTGTGAAAGAAAACACTGTTCTTTCGCTGAAAAAATACGGCTAAAAAGTTTGTTATGAAATCAACTAGTGCATATGAAGAACTACTTTGATGTGCATAATGGTGGCATGTAATCTAAACAGGATTAATATGCTATGTGCCTCAACTCCTCTAATGTAGCATTTACAAGTAGAATGATTTGACAGATCCCATCCAGAGGGGAAAAAAAGTTTGAGATTCTATTGGCAGTATGACTGCCATATTCTTTCTGATCATGAAACAACATATATGTGGAAGAAAAAGGAAAACAAATGACTTTTTTGGTTTTGAAGAAGAACAAAAGGAGAGAAGATTCGAAGGCAATTATGCGAAGTCGTTGGGTGATAATCTCTTAAAGTAGTGAATGGATATCACACTGAAGCAGAGTATCCTTTATTTGAGTTCGACAAAATATCAGCGTGTAGTAGATTACTCCTAGCTCTTCACCTGTCAGTATGAGGAGAGGCGGCATAGGAGCATATCTCGATATTATTTATTAATTAGAGACTCGACCATCCATGTTAGTTTTACGTAAAGGTTGCGTACGTGTGTTCACAGGAATAAGTGTGCGTGCATGTGTATTGGGCGTCTGTGTTGTACTGTGTAATTCTTAAAAAAATCCTAAAAATTCTAATGGAAATAAAAAAACATATGGTATTTAATTTGGTAGACTTAACCATTATCATCAATAATAGCCATTGTATCTATTTTGTTTTATAAAAAAATGCCCATTGTATCATTATTATAAAAGATCATAATTTATTGTATCTAACATGTCTTGTATGGCTAGCTAGTGAGGTGATCAGTCTCTTTTGCTAAAGAGGTCTAACTATTGCTAGCAAATGGCAAACAAAGTGTGAACAGAAATTCACAAAAAAAAACTGATGTAGTATTGATTGTAGTTATGGTTTCAGTCCTTCGCAGAACAAAGGTTAGAGTTCAGATTCAGACACGGTGGCGATTGCTCATTCGTTCTTATCTTGGATGGAGGATCAAATGATTCGCTTCAGTAACGAGCCATAGTTCAGAAGCTACGGGCTACAGAGAGAAGCTCCTTGCCCGGCCCACAACATTCTGGGCCCACTAAGCAGCTTCCAGAATCCAGATTGCATCACTGCACGGCTGCATTAGCACTATGCTAAAAAAAAAGCCGTCTGGATTAGCACTGCACACTCGGGTCACCCTGTTCTGGATGGTTTCTAGCTGGCTGATGCCGATTTGTTGTGAGAGAAAAACGCTGCTGAATGACTGGCTGATTCTGGCTGATAAGATGAAGCGGACAGGCCGTCGCCAACGCCTAGGGTTAGCTCGCCCCCAAACATGGCGGGGCGCGTCGCCAGCGGCGGAGCCGCTCTCCTCCGTCCACTGACTCCATGCTTGGTAGCCCCGTAGCCAACGCTTCCTCCCCGTACTATCTGCTGGAGCTGATCCCCGAGGTCGCCAAGCGCCTCACGAGCCTCCAGGATTTCTTCGCCCTCCGCGCCGCCTGCTGCGCCTACCGCGCCCTCCTCCCGCTAACAGCGTCCAACCTCGCCTCCTAGGCGCCGCTCCTCCTCCTCATCCCCCGCGATCGCACCCAGCCCCATGCCCTATTCCACCTCCCTCTTCGCCGGATCCACAGCTTCCGCCTCCCCCGCACAAGCATCCCCGACGCCGACGACGTAGTCACCAGAACCCACACACTCGCCTACCGCCTCGCCATCAACAACTACTACTATTGCCGCCTACCCAAAAACGACATCAGCATCATTCACCTCCTCATAGGCGAGCAAACCTGCCTCCCCAACCCCCGGGCGGCCATCTCCCGCCTCCTCCTCTTCGGCGACCTAGTCGTTGCTTGGAGCCACGATGATATCCACTACGACCGCTTCAAACTGCCGCCTCGAGGCCCCCAGGTGGCGCATGGCGACAATCAGCTTTCCCAATGAGCTTGAAGATTTGATCTTTGTGAAGGGCACCCTCTACGCGCTGGTCAATCCAGGCTACCGTCTGCTGTTGTCGAGCTACCAGATGACGACGACGACGACGACAACAACAACAACTTAAAATTGTTGTTTCTTGGACGCCAATTTGATACACACGATCACGAGAATTTGCTGTTCTTGCTTGCGTGTTGTGGTGAGCTGCTACTTGTTATTGGGAAAAGAAGGGGGTTCCTTGTTTTGCAATGGCAAGACGGGGAAGGGAAGTAGTTGAGAATTACTAGCCTCGGTGGGTGCACACTGTTTTTTGCAGACTCCTATTTTTCTGGGTGCCTTGGTCCTGATCATCCGGGGATTCAAGGCGACTGCATATACGTCACATACTCATGGATGTGTCTCATGTTCTCTTTGATTGATCAGTCTCCTGATATTGTTTTTGTTGATGATCCAAGACGACCAGTATCAGATTATCGTTGGCCAGCGCTTTGGGTTTTTCCATGTATGTGTTGATGCATCCATGAGTTTGGAGCTGCAGAGTTCTTATCCAGAGGTACATTCGATGCCACAATTACTTGTTTTACACTTAGTCTGAATCTCGATAGACCTAATGTGCAAGTATCACACATGTTGTCTGGGCTTGTTTATGAATGGGAAATCTTTACTTGTTGTAAGTTCTGGATCAATGTTAGTCTTAAGCATGTTTTGCTTCTTCCTTTGCACAACTGCTTCACTTGTGGAGCAAATAATAGTGCTTACTTCATAATTGCAGCGTGCTTATGCAAATTGGTGATGACCAATTGTTTTTAAGAGAAAATTTAAAGAGGAATACCTTGATAACAACATTTGTAGATTGCAATCTGCATACTATTTGTTAATCAGTATACCGTTGGTCCAGGATGGAAAGAAAATAATAATACAACAAAAAAAGCATCCTTTTTGTATACGAGATTTCAACTATACTTTTGGCATGTGGCATAGCAACATACTTTTGGCATAGCAAAAGTAAGATAGCCCTACAAGATTTCAACTACCATACAAGACCACAACTATGACAGATCATTCATGTTATTTTTTTCCTGAAAACCGAATCTCGCTGTAGTTTCCCTTCAATGTAGATTATTATGTAATTGAGTAATTCATCTTCATGATCGAACTATTGAAGTGCATAAAAAGACGATTATTAAAAGAAAAGTATTCAAATGTTCTTTACACTGTTTCATAACATCATATCTAATTTACTTGTGCAAACGACATTAAACTATGGTATTTTATATTATATTGTACACTTTAAAGCTAGATACAAAATTTGTTAGCAACACAATTAGACTTCCTGAACGAATGATAGTTGATTCTTACATAAAATTGTCTCATTGGTTGAAACTTTTTGGGTTGGTATGGCCTTGCTCTCGCATGGTGCTTTCTGGTTATTTTCGAGTGGTACATGGGGTAGGGGGTGGAGAATGCCAGTTGACGCCGAGTGGTATAGTAATCCAATTATATATTGTAGGTTTACTAAACGGTGTTCTAACTCTAACTCTAATTGATCACAATTCCTGAAAAAAGATATACTAAGTTATGGACCTTTATTAATAGGGTTGGATTCTTGCAGGTTGTCCCTAAGAGTGTGACCACTTATTTCTCAATTTGAATATAATAGAATACTTGTAGGGTTGCAGACCCCTCCCTCCTTGGCGACTTTATGGTTTATGGATTTTCTCAAAATTGACATGAAATCAAGGACTAATTATCTGCTTTTAATTTATTAGCTGCCTATGTTTCCCATATGTTATATTTTCATATTGGTGAGTAACTTTGCCATAGTATATGAGTATATATTAAGGTATTTTCATATGCTTTCAGGAATCAATGTCTTTGACATAGTTGTGGGAAATATTTATCTTAGATGATACTTGCATTTCTTGTCTTGGCTCAAGGTATGGAATCTTAATGGTGCTCTTGCTTTCCTTCGACCGATCTTCCAAGTTTAGTTTCGGCACAGCAGTCAAGACCAGTTGACTTAAATCTGAATGTACATGTAAGTAAACTAAGTTTATCATGTCTGTATCTGGCAGGCTACACACCTGTCTAGTGTGTAGGTCACCATAAACTTTAGCGTGGAAATAGTCTCATCAGATGCTTAAGTGAAGATCATTGTGCAGCAGGTGTATTTGTTAAGTAGTTACTACTATCTTGTAGCGCATGTGAAGAACTGCTGTAATATATAGGAACTTAATGGCTGCTTTGCGCATTGCGCTGCTAGCTTATATATACTTGTCCTTGTGTGTGAACTGTGATGCACAACCTCGTCTCAAAATAATCTGGACAAGGTAATTTGTTCATGTGCATAGCCAGAGAATCTCTTGTATTTCCCTTATATTTTGGGATAGAGGTAGTTGTTGTAATTTGAATTGCAATTTGCTTTGCAACTCTGAGAGCTTGTTTTGTACAACAGTTTCTAGTACGACTTACTTGCACGTATGATCGTGACTTGGTTACCTGGAGGAATGCTGGTGTGAGAAATGTTTTGGGGACAGTACTAGGCTTATGCTTGAATGATATTGTACTGCCATGTACTCATGTGGCGTATCAAGGATTCAAGGCAGGACACCAATAAGCTTGGCAACTATTAAGCATACCATGCAAAGTTAATGTTTTTCAAGACAAATTTGTATAGACTAATATGGAATTCCCTCGTGGTGATCGAACTGTTGAAACATATAGAAAAAGAAAAGAATGGGAACACGTTTAAAGGATGTTAATTTTTGAATTTTTATCGTCCATCCCTCGACCCTCATTCTCTCGTTCCCTCGCTCCCATGCCTGCCTGTCATGGACTCACACCCTTCTCGTTCCACGTTTTTAGGGATGGCAAACGTTGATCTATGGCAGGAGTTTGATGTCATATAGAGACTGTATCCTCCTTCACAACGCCAGTTTTACAGTTTAGAACTGTAGAAATCTTGCTGACGCTGCATAACTCGTGTCGTGGTCTGGCCGCAGTGGCGAAGCACTCGGTAGGGCTAGGTGTGGCAGCTTCGTGGTCTGGCCGCAGTGGCGGAGCACTCGGTAGGGCTAGGTGTGGCAGCTGCCATACCTCAAATTAATTTGACTCTTCTTTGTCCAGGCTGTGTCATGTGTTATTTCTTAATTTTTGTGCCAGTAAGTCAACTCTTTGCCACACCTTGGTTTTTACCTGTCCTCCGCCACTGTCTGGCCGTCTAAGCTTGAGCCACACGCTTGCCTTCCACGTTTGTTAACCTAATAGTCTCCCATTTCAGTCGAGTCAATTGATTAATCTTTTATTGCACCTAACATATATTGTGCGTTTCAAAATTTATTTGATTTGATTGAAATAAGCTTGGACCAAGTGTAATTAAAATCCACAACAAGATAGGTAGCTCATTATTATTGGTATGAACGGGTCCAGGTGATAGCACAACAATTTGTTTGTCGTTACGAGCACGGACATGTCCGCTAGTAGTAATAAGAGGATTAGGGATGAAAACTTACAGGACCGATCAGGATAAATCCTCTCCCATTTTCACTTTTATATTTAAATATGGAAACGAAATCAAAATCGGGAAGGCTGGAAATGGGAACGAAAACAGGATTCACCGGAAATCGAAAATAGATCAATTCGAACAGAAACATGTTGATAACGGTCAGAATACGAATAGACAAAACGTGAATGTCGACACAGAACCAAGAAACATGACTTCACATACTGACCTACCGACTTGACATAGTGAAAGGATCAAGATGCCCAAGAGGGGGGGTGAATTGGGTTTTTCTAAAAATTAATTGCAAGAATTAAATCATACAAGCCGGAATTCACCCCTAGTGCCTACTTGTGTTCCTAGAGATTCTACCGGTAAAAGTTTTGCACTCCAAGTTCCAATCCTAGTCTAGCATGGCAATTCTAGGAAAGTAAACCAAGCAATGAAAGTAATATAAGAATGTAAATGCTTGAAAGTAAGGGCAAGGAACACGGCGATGTTTTTCTGAGGTATCGGAGAGTCGCCACTCCCCACTAGTCCTCGTTGGAGCACCCGCGCAAGGGCATAGCTCCCCCTTGATCCGCGCAAGGATCAAGTGCTCTCTACGGGCTGATTCTTCGACACTCCGTCGCGGTGAATCGCCCAAAACCGCTCACAACATGAGTTGGGTCATCCACAAGCTCCGCCGGATGATCACCAAACTCTCAATCACCACCAAGCCGTCTAGGTGATGGCGATCACCAAGAGTAACAAGCTAGAACTCTCACTTGACCACAACGAGCCTAATAAGAAGATGGATGCACACTTGCTACTCCCTAGTCACTAGTGAGGGACTCTCAAGCTTTGATTCTCAAATCACAACCCTTACTAGAGCTCTTGACCTCCCTTGCACTCCAAAGGTGTTTCTCAGCTGAACAAATGAGCAAGAGACCTCTAAAAGAGGTGGAGGGGATGTATTTATACACCCCACAGTCAAATCCAACCGTTACCTACCAACTCAGCAAAATACGAGATGATCGAACGCGCCGGTCGACGTGACCGGACGCGCCGGTCGATCATAACGGTCGAAAACCTGAAATAACGGCTGAGTGACCGAACGCACCGATCAAGGGTGACCGGACGCGTCCGATCATGCAGGGAGCTTACTGTACTCTGACCTGACGTGCGACCGCGTCTGATCAGTGATGACCGGACGCGTCCGGTCGTCAGAGTACCTTACTGGAACGTGACCGGACGCGCCGATCACATCCCAGTCGCGTCCGATTAGGTGATTTCCCTCCTGTGACACGTGTTAGCCTGAACACCGCGTCCGGTCCTCGCAAGGACCACATCCGGTCAACAGCGCTGAGACGCAGTAGCGGTTTAGAACTGACCGGACGCGTCTGATCAAGTCAGACACCGCGTCCGGTCAAGGGAAAACGTCTCTAAACACTCTGAAACGCGATGCAACTTGAACCAAGTTGCTTCCAACTAAACTTTGAGCTATTCTAGAGCTACCTAGTGCTAAGTTTGACAAGTGTGCACCACACCTAAATACAAGACTCACCTAGGTCAAGCTACTCGCTCATGCCCCCCTTTATAGTACGGCCAAAAGAGAAAACGAAGATCCTAACGACTATTCCGAATGTAACTCAACACCTTGACATCCGGAACTAACCGTCCTTAATCTTAACGTCAATCCTTTGAAAACCGAAATGATTTCCATCAAGGGGCATGAATACCACAGTGCCCAAAGCAGTTATCCACCCCATGACCTAACTTACCAAAGTTTCTACAAAACACACGTTAGTCATGGTAATAAAGCGTTGTCATCAATTGCCGAAACCAACTCTCGGGGCCTAGATGCTTTCAATCTCCCCATTTTTGGTGATTGATGACAACACTAAGATTCAGAAGATAAGAGTTGAGGTTTTCGAACATGCTTGGTTCACATAAGCAAAAAGTAATAAGCACAAGGGGTTAGGAATTGCTTATGTGCCCCATGCCAACAGTGTGTACTCATAAGATAAAACATGAAGCATTAGTACACATAAAGACATAGCTCAAGAGAAAACGGAGTAAGGCACGGAAGCACAACCTTATGAGCTATAACCAAACAAGTGACATGATTTAAAAAGTGACTAGATAGACCACATAGACTCCAAGTATCTCACAAGCACACATGTCACAAAATGCAAGTACGGGAATGTAAACATGATGCATGAATGTAGCACACAAATAAAAACGAAAACCCTCTATCAAAACTCTCCCTGAATCTACTCTCTCTCCCCCTTTGACATCAACCGCCAAAAACTAAACTAAGGATCCGACGGGGGAACAGACGGAGTCGAGTCGGGTGCCGAGGAGCGCGAAGTGATCACAAACTGAGAAGTATCTTCCTCAGACTCTGAGCTGTCAGGCTGACCCTCTGAAGAAGCACATGGCTGTGAAGCGGTCTGGGTCTGAACAACAGGAGCAGGTACTGACGAAGAAGTAGCAACTAGTGGAGCAGTCTCTGTGACCTGAGCCTGAAGTGAGCCAACAGCTGGGGGATCTGTCGAGGCAACTGACGAAGGTACAGTCTCTGTGGTGCCCGTCCCTGTCACGGGAGGAACAGCTGCCTCTGAAGCGGACAACCCTAAAGAAGTCACTAGAGTGGTTGCGAGGGCGTTGGCTGACCAGTCAACTCGCTGTAAGAGGCACTCAAGTCAGCAAACGGAGTGCCTGTCAGTAGGTGAGGGCGAGGCTGGTCTGAAGGAGTTAACCCTGTCTGAATAGGCGTGTAGCTCGGGGACTGGAACGACTAGGGGACCTGCTGCTGTGGAGAGGTGAAGTGGAAGCTCGGCTGTCCCTGACTCGAAGGTCCACTAGACTGTAATGCTGGAGTCAGGACAGATGCAGGAGGAGGTACCCCAACTGTAACCAAGTGACGCAGGATCTCTAAGTACTGCTGCTGGTTCGCTGCCTGCTGTCGCTGTATCTCGAGCTGCTGACGCTGTAGCTCAAGCTGCTGCCTCTAGAACTCGTCCTGTCTAGCCTAAATCTGAGCAAAAGCGGCGGTTGTGTCCTGAGCCTGTCTCTGCATCTGAAACTCCTGTCTCTCCTGTGCCTGGGTCAGCCTCTCAAGAATAGCCACCATGGCTGGGTCTGAGCGGGAGGCTGAGCCTGAACCACCGGCCTCATGGTCGTGAGGCCGAGGAGAGCGGTACCTGGGGATGGGCTGGTAATCCTCATCAGTGCTGTCAGAGGCCTCATCCTCAACTGGATCAGCAGGCTGAGCATCTAGATCAGCAAGCTCTGCCTCAGCAAGACCCTCAACGGTCACGTCCTGCTCAGCTGCTGTCTCGGGCACCTCAGGTCTCTCTCTCTATCCTGGCACTGAGGCCTGCTCTCTGGTAACAGAAGCCCATAGCTGACGGATATCATACTCTAGAAAAGCAGTGGTAGTGTCTGATATCTCAGCTCTAATCTCAGGAGGTAGCTCGCATGAAGATCTGATGAGAAAGCATATCCAATGAGCATAGGGCAGTTGACGTGTCCCTTGAAGCCTTCTGCCAAGGTGTCCTCCATCTCACATAGCATAAGATCCCATATATCAAACGGTGTCTGTGAGAGAAGGTGGTGCACTACCCACAACTGCATACGGGTCAGTCCCTCTCTGTAGCCTAGCCTCAGAAGGAGTGTACGTCGAACAATAGCATTCAGGACTCTGGCAAGAGGTGTCAGGCTGGCGGGTGTACGTCGGGACCCTTCGCCCAAATGCTCACGAAAGCAGGGTCGGATAAGATCAGTAGGGGGCACTGTCCCGCCGTGAGGGCGTCTAGGTGGAGCAGTCTGACCAAAGCACAGCTGATGTATCTTCGTGTCTGAAGCTGGGAGTCTGAGAATCTCCTGTACTCTGGTGCTGTAGAGTCTGCGGTCACGGCCTCGGAATGCAAAGTGAATAAACTCATGTGTCGGGTCAATCCACAGTGAAGAATAGAACTCCCTGACCCAAGTGCCGCAGTATGCTCCTGTTTGTCCAAGAAAATCTAATAAGCCCGGAAGAAAGGACAGGTGCGGACGAAGCTGCTCACCAACCACCTCAATAAGAGCCTCAAGACGACAGACCCTCTGAGGTCGAAAAACAATCCCACTGTCGACATATGCTCTGTAGAAATCCTCCTTTAGAGGTGTGTAGAATCCCTCTGACGCTCTGGAATCCCGCACAGGTGGGAACCACCGACCAACCTCAACAAACCGCAGAGCCTGCACCTAGCGTGTTGTAGCTCCCCTCAAGTCAAAGTGCTCGACTGGGGGGTGTCCTCCACGACGCTGACCCTCTGGCCTGGGAGTCACCTGAGCTCGCGTATGTCCTGAGCGACGACGCGGTGGAGTCTGGACTGGCTGCTCCTCTGTCTCCTCTGGAGCCTCTGCAGGTGGATCAACTGACATAGCCTCTGTCCCCTCTGTCCCCTCTGTGGCCTCAGTACCGAGCTGTCGACCTTCAAGATGAAAGCAACGCTCGCCAATGTGAATCCCACTGCTCCTGCCTCTCCTCTCTGCCTACTCTGCTGCATCTGCAACTGCCTGAGTGATCTCTGCATCTGTAAGAGTCTTCTTCTTCTTTCTGGCCATGGTCTTTATGCACTTACCACGCGCAACCTCTGTCAGACGAGGAGGACTCTCATCCCCGTTACTAGGAGCACCCCCAGCGTTCTTGCAGCAAACCATACTGACCAACTGCTGAGAAACTCTGAGAGATGATGAACTGTCACTCAAGAGGCTTGGCCTCAATCCGTATCCGCAGGCTTGGCCTCGGATTTAACCACTGACCTGCTATCACCCAACACACCGACAAAAACTCACTAAAAAGACGGAATAGATAGATCTACTATAAGCAACATATATAATCTAAAAGATAAGAAATCCTAAAGATAGCAAGCATATGAGATAAGATGTGAATCGAACAGCGATGACTACCTCGGATCGACGAGAACTCAGTGAAGAGATGAGATGACCTAGATTCGTGAGAGTTCCCGAAAACGCCAGATGAGCGCTGAAAACGCCGAGACAAGTAAAGATGGTAAGTGATTGAATGAAACTGTCACGACAAACCCAAACACAAGACGATGAAATCACCTTCGCGAACGGAGAATCGACCGAATGTGAGGGTTAGGGTTAGGGCGGTTCGGCTTGATGGAGGAGCAGGTGATGCCTAGGGTTTGGCGCGGGCGAGCTAGGGCTGAGCACGGTGGTGGCACGCGTCACGGTGGTGGCAGGCTCGGTGGAGGCACGAGCGTACGCTGGGCGGCGCGGCAAGGCGGCAGCGCGAGCAGCGAGGCAGTGGCGGCGCGGGCTAGGGCAGCGCGGCAACTGTGCGCGCGTAGGGCGGCGTGCGGCGCGGGCGGCGGCGGAGGAGGAGCAGACGGCGGCGGAGGAGGCGTAGGCAGGTCAGTTCGGCGAGCTAGGGCACAATCACGGCGAGTTAGGGCGCGGTGCGGGCGGCGGATGAAAGAAAACAGATCGGAGACAAAGGGTTATATGAGGGCTCAGATCCGCTCGCTGCGCACTGACCGGATGTGGTGGTCGCATGACCGGACGCGGTGGGGCAGCGTCCGGTCACAGTCCAGTAAGCTCCTGGAGCGACCGGACGCGTCCGGTTAGGGCTGACCGGACGCGGACAGAGTCCGGTCGAAGGTCATCCGGGATACTCATCGCGCATGACCGGACACGGTGGTGGGTACCGGGACCGGACGTGGTGGTCAACAACGACGCATCTGGTCAAGCGTCCGGTCACAGGTCCAAGAGAAAGTCTTCGGGATGACCGGACGCGCTGGTGGTCGCTGGGACCGGACGCGGTGGTGAAGCATCACTGCGTCCGGTGCAGCGTCCGGTCCAGTGTCCGGTCACTGTTTAACACCTTTCTTCAAACCGATCTTTGACGCGACTTCTCCCAATCAAGTTCCAATTCAAAGAGACTCAAATAAACACCAATTGGAACCTGATATGAGTGACCTCACTCAAACCCTCAAGTTTTTCACATAATTTGCTTTAGGCTAATATTTATTTTTAGGAAAATAAGCAATAAACACCCGAGGAGCAACATATAGCCATGCAATAGAGTTTGTGAACCCTTAGGAGCATCAAATGCTCTCTCTATTCATGGACGAACACAGAGGTTGCTCAAAGCCAAACCGAAAAGAAACGACAAAGAAACAACCATGCATATGCAATGCAATACAAGTAAGTAAAACTAGGTTGCTTGTCAAGTTTGATCCACGGTTAGGCTTCTTCACTCCTGCAAAGGAGGGTTATCGTAACCGTGTTAGACAAGCCCTAGATGCATTACGGAGAATTTGAACATGACATATAATACAATGCAATGCAAGGGACAACACAAGCTCATTTTTAAAGTTACTAGAGTCAAGCACATTAAGTTCACTTCTCAACCTACAAAAGGTAGCCTCATCCAACGGTTTAGTGAAGATATCCGCTAATTGATTTTCACTTCTTACACCTTCTAGTGATATATCATTTTTAGCAACATGATCTCTTAGAAAGTGGTGGCGGATATCAATGTGCTTGGTGCGAGAGTGTTGTACCAGATTATTAGCAATTTTAACGGCACTTTCATTGTCACATAAAAGTGGCACCTTTTCAAGAACAACTCTATAGTCTAGGAGGGTTTATTTCATGTATAAGATTTGTGCACAACAAGCCCCCGCGGCAATGTATTCCGCCTCGGCGGTAGACAAAGCCACACTATTTTGCTTTTTAGATGACCAAGATACTAAAGACCTCCCAAGCAAATGGCACCCTCCGGATGTGCTTTTTCTATCAATTTTGCAACCGGCATAATCCGAATCGGAATAGCCAACTAGTTGGAATCTAGCTCCTTTGGGATACCAAAGACCAATGCTTGGGGTGTGCTTAAGATATCTTAAAATTCTTTTTACGGCACTTAAGTGAGGTTCTTTAGGGCACGCTTGAAAGCGAGCACACATGCACACACTAAACATGATGTCGGGCCTAGATGCGGTAAGGTACAACAAGCTACCAATCATAGAATGGTAGAGAGTTTGATCAACCGATTTACCTCCCTCATCTAGGTTGAGATGTCCATTAGATGGCATTGGGGTCTTGATTGGCTTACATTCTTCCATCTTGAATCTCTTGAGAAGATCCTTGGTATACTTTTCTTGAGAGATAAAAATCCCTTCTCTCATTTGCTTGACTTAAAAACCAAGGAAGAATGTGAGCTCACCAATCATAGACATCTCGAACTCCTTCGACATCAATTCACCAAATTCCTTGCAATACTCTTCATTTGTTGATCCGAAGATGATATCGTCCACATACACTTAACAAATGAAGATCTCCCCATTAAGCTTCTTGGTGAATAGTGTGGTGTCGACCTTCCCAATGGTAAAGCCCTTCTCAATGAGGAAGTCTCGGAGGCGCTCATACCACGCTCTAGGGGCTTGCTTGAGGCTATATAGCGCCTTGGACAACCTATAAACATGATTAGGAAATCTAGGGTCTTCAAACCCGGGAGGTTGATCAACATAGACTAGTTCATTTATAAAGCCATTTAAGAATGCACTTTTCACATCCATTTGATATAGTTTCATATCATGATGTGATGCATATGCAAGAAGGATACGAATGGCTTCAAGTCTTGCAACGGGTGCAAAGGTCTCTCCAAAATCAAGACCTTCAACTTGAGAGAACCCCTTTGCAACTAGTCTTGCCTTGTTCCTCACTACTATACCTTGGTCATCTTGCTTGTTGCGGAACACCCACTTGGTTCCAATGACTCTTGCACCTTTTAGATGCTCTTCAAGTGTCCACACTTGATTGCGGGTGAAGTTGTTCAATTCTTCATGCATAGCATTCACCCAATCCGGATCTTGAAGAGCTTCTTCTACATTCTTAGGTTCAACACAAGAGACAAAAGAGTGATGTTCAACAAAAGAAGCAAGCCTTTGAGATCGAGTCATTACTCCCTTTGTAGGACTCTCTATGATAAGATCTTGTGGATGTGCTTGAAGTAGAGGTGAGTTTCTTCTATCAACCACTTGAGGTGGAGGATGGGGAGCATCAACATCTTGAGCTTGTGCCTCGACTTGTTCATGAGAGACATGCGTATCTTCATTTTCAACCCTCTCATTCTTGTCATCATCTTGAGGCCCATGTGATGAAGATGGTGGATCAACAATTTGCACATCGTCTTTATCATCTTTTGGCTTGATGTCTCCCACTGGCATGTTCTTCATTGCCTCCCTCAATGGTTCATCACCTACATCATCACAATTCTCAATTGCTCCTTGGGAGCCGTTAGATTCATCAAATTCCACATCATATGTTTCTTCAACCAAACCGGTGGCATGGTTAAATACTCTATATGCTTTGGACTTTGATGAGTAACCAACAAGAAAACCAATATCACAACGTCCTTGAAACTTCCCTAGGTGTTGACGCTTCTTGTAGATGTGTCGGTACCAATACTATAGGGGTACCCACATTCAACGAAAATGAAAGTTAAAACGACTAAGCCACGACAAAGCACAAGCCCACTTCAAAAACGCGCGACAGGTCCGCCTCGTACGAGGCCGGCTCGACGGAATGCCTCGACCGCGTCCTGTCTCCGACTCGTACGAGGCCCCCTCGACCGGAGGCCTCGGCTACGCTCCGACCCGCACGAGGCTCGATCGCCCCCCGGGAGCGCTCCGACCCGCGTGAGCCCGGGTCAAGGCGCTCGACCCCCTCTGTCTCCACCTACCACGAGACAAAAAGTCAAGGCATTTAATACAACTACCAACTACCAACTACCACCTACCGGTATGGCTGCGGGAATGGTCGACGTGGGAACAATACCAGTGTCAGTTTCCACTATTTTACCGCCCATCCCGTGATGGGAAGTGAAAGACGTCACTATGACCACCATACCTCATCCTGTACATCACTATTAACCCTCGAGGGAGGATACGACAAGGCCCGTACGCCGTAATTCCGGGGATTCGGACTTATCCGTTCGGCCTCGACCCTACCTCGACCCGACCTCGACCACCGACACGGGGAAGGAAGGACGGTATGGCACGACACTCCGGGTCATTTCGGCACCTCACCTTCTACGACATCACGTGCCCAGGGATGGCCTCCCATTTCTAGGGCACGTCGCTACAGTCACCTCAACAGGGATCGACAAAACATCGTTTCAAGACTCCCCGTCGCCTTGGCCTCCTCTCGTCCTATAAAAAGGCAGGCCGGGGCTTCACAAGGGGCAAGCAAGGGGAGAACGAGAAGCATGCATCAGACGAACAGCTAGCCATACACAACATAGCGATCAACATCTCAAGCAATCACCCTGTACTCTTTCTTTTTCTCCTTTGAGACTTGGGCTCGACACCCTCTCTCGCAAGCTTGTAACCCCTACGCAAGCACCTCGGTGCAAGGAAATACAAATCTCTCCCCCCCGCTGGACGTAGGGCCTTCTTTTGCCCGAACCAGGATAAACCCCCGTGTGTTCTCCTTGCATCACCATCCAGGAAAGGGACACGCAGCATTTTACTCGTTGGTTTAGGACCCCCTCGGGTCCGAACACCGACAGTTGGCGCGCCAGGTAGGGGATCGCTGCGTGCCAACGTCGCTTTCCCGCCTTTTTTCCTGGATGGCTGACCCCGAACGCCCTATCCCGTTGGCCACGGTGATCTGGTTCGGGAGTTTGGAATTCATGTCGCTCGGCTACGGCTACGATATGGTCCTACTCCCGCCTAGGCACCCTACCGACGAGGATTACGAGCTCTCCCAGCCTGGGGGAGCAACCCGCCGGTATCGTCGCTCCAGGCAGGCGCGTACCGTTCGGCGGCGGCGAGCCCGGCGCAACCATCGTCTCCACCTCGCGGAGGGTGATGGAATTCCCCGTTCCGGCACTTCCCAGCCAGGCGCCGGCCCAGATCTCCTCGTGGAAGGTCTGGGAAGGATAAGCTTGGCCGAGGACAACATGCCGACGGAGAACCCCGCCGCTCCTCCGCCCGGTGCGACACCATTGCCCCGTGCATCCTTTCCGGCGTGGGCAGCAACATCGCCTTCGCCGTTTCCATTTGGGCTAGTTTCGGCTGCCCAGGTGTATGCTTCTTCCGTAAGCACTTGCTTGAGTGCTTATGAGGAACTCCCCGGGCACCATCTACGCTCCACTCTGGACCTCGTCGCGACCACACCGGCTTCTGATTACCTGGACTCTACTGAGACGCCAGAGACAGAATCCCGTGTGACCGCTTCCCCACGCCGCAACCTTGGTGGCGGCTCGCAACGGCCATGCATTCCCCCGTCGTACTATTATTTCGGTGCCCCTGACTCCGACTCGGCTGACGACACCTACGATCCGACTCGCGAATGCTTCAACGTCGACGTTGAAAGCGCGTCGGATTCGGAGGATGAGGAGCTAGCCGAAGGAGGGCACACGCCACTTCATGTCGAGCACCCCGCCGACCGGGACGAAGCTCAACTCCTTGCGGATCAAGGAATGCAGCTCGAGCAAATCCGCGAGTTGCAGGAAAAGCTTGACGAAGAACGGCAAAACCTCTATCTACTCCAGCAAACCCTCGAGCGTGAGCGTGCGGAACGCGCGCCTGGCGGGAGAGCTCGCGAGAGAGCTCGCGACGTCAACCGTCGCATCGACGAGGACCGGGTCGTCGACCCCCCGGTTTTCGCTCGAGCCAGCCAGAACGTCGTCGCCGCCGCCATGCTCCTCCGGAACATGCCCGAGCCGTCGAACCCCGACGCCCGCCGAGCTCGAGATGAGATCCGAGAACTCCTCGAGACCGCTGCCTTGCAGCAGGCCGAGAGCTCCGCCTCGAGGCGACGCGAGCCTGCCTCGGAGCGGCTCGCAGAGCCCTCTCGGCAAGAGAGAGAAGCCTCGGTTCATCCCGAACCTGCCCGACGGATCCGGATGGCTCCCGCCCCCGAACCCGCCACTCACGACCATGGACCTCGAGACACCCGTGGCAACGTCGTCGAGCGCCGCATGCGCAAGCACGGCGACGGGGTGGCTCGAGGTTACCATGTGCACAGGGGTGGGCGCTATGACAGCTCGGAAGATCGTAGCCCCTCGCCCGAGCCTCCGGGCCCTCGGGTCTTCAGCAAGGCTATCCGTGAAACGATACTCCCGGCACGGTTTCGCCCTCCCACGACTCTTGCCAAGTACAACGGCGAGACCAAACCCGAACTTTGGCTCGCCGATTTCCGCTTGGCGTGTCAGCTGGGCGGGGCCACCAACGACCGGGTCATCATCCGACAGCTCCCCTTGTTCCTCTCCGACACCGCTCGAGCCTGGCTCGAGGATCTCCCGCCTCAACAGATCCACGACTGGGATGACCTCGTGAGGGTGTTCGAGGGAAACTTCAAGGGAACTTACATGCGCCCCGGCAACTCGTGGGACCTCCGGAGTTGCAAGCAGAAACCTGGTGAATCCCTCCGGGATTACATCCGGCGCTTCTCCAGGCAACGCACCGAGCTCCCCAACGTCACCGACTCCGACGTGATCATGGCTTTCCTCTCGGGCACCACTTGCAAAGAGTTGGTCCGAGAGTTAGGCCGTCACACCCCCCTCACTGCCAATGGGCTGATGGACATCGTCACCAACTTTGCCGCCGGCGAGGAGGCAGTTGGTGCCATCTTCGGCGGCGAGCAGGACAAAGGGAAGCAGAAGACCGATGATCCCGCGAGCTCCACCCGGGGCTCCAAGAGGAACAACCGCAAGAAGAAGAAAGGCCAGCAGGGCAAGCTCAAGGCCCCGGCCGACGAGCTTGTCGCCGCTACCGAGCGCAAGAAGCCTCGAGGCCCCCCTGGCGGGGGCATCTTCGACAAAATGCTTAAAGAGCCATGCCCTTACCACAAGGGACCCATTAACCATAACCTCGAGGATTGTCATATGCTCCGCAGGTACTTCGAGGGCGCGGGTAGCAAGAACATCGACAAGAAGGAAGACCCAAAGGGTGACGACAAGGATGAGGGGTTCCCCGAGATCCACGACTGCTTCATGATCTACGGAGGACCCTCGACTCGCCTCTCAGCGCGCCAGCGCAAGCGAGAGCGGCGAGAGGTCTTCTCCGTACAAACGGCGGTCCCTCGTTTCCTCGACTGGTCTGCGGTGGCCATCACTTTCGACCGTGATGATCATCCGGACTACGTCCCCAGCCCAGGGGTCTACCCTCTTGTCGTTGATCCCATCATCGCCAACACACGCCTCACCAAAGTACTCATGGACGGCGGAAGCAGCCTCAACATCATCTACTCCCAGACCCTCGACCTCCTGGGGGTCGAGAGAGCGCGCCTTCAGCCTAGCGTCGGGGGCTTCCACGGAGTCGTGCCAGGAAAGCGGGCGGAACCCCTCGGACGGGTCGATCTGCCCGTTTGTTTTGGCACGCCAGCCAACTTCAGGAAGGAGACTCTCACCTTCGAGGTGGTCGGATTCCGTGGGACATACCACGCCATCCTCGGGCGCCCGTGCTACGCCAAGTTCATGGCTGTGCCAAACTACACCTATCTCAAGCTCAAGATGCCAGGCCCAAACGGCGTCATCACTGTGGGGCCCTCGTACGAACACGCCTACGAGTGCGACGTCGAGTGCGTCGAGCACGGCGAGGCTGTTTTGGAGACGGTGGCTCTGGTTGCGGACCTCGACGGTCTCGCCAACGAGATTCCCGACCCGAAACGCCACGCCGGCAGCTTCGAGCCTGCAGAAGACGTCAAGCTCGTACCCCTCGACCCCGCTGATCCTAACGGGAAGGCGCTGAACGTCAGCGCTACCCTCGACCCAAAATAGGAAGCCGTGCTCGTCGACTTTCTCCGCGCAAATGTCGACATTTTTGCGTGGAGTCCCTCGGATATGCCGGGCATACCCAGGGAAGTCGCCGAGCACGCCTTGGAGATCCGGGCCGGATCCAAACCGGTGAAGCAACGCCTGCGCCGCTTCGACGAGGAGAAGCGCAGGGTCATCGGCGAGGAGATCCACAAGTTACTGGAGGCCGGGTTCATCAAGGAGGTTCACCATCCCGAGTGGCTAGCTAATCCTGTATTAGTTAAGAAAAAGAGTGGGAAATGGAGGATGTGTGTAGACTATACTAGTTTGAATAAAGCATGTCCAAAAGTTCCCTTTCCTTTGCCACGCATTGATCAAATCGTTGATTCAACTGCGGGATGTGAAACTCTTTCGTTCTTAGACGCTTACTCCGGTTACCATCAGATAAAAATGAAGGAGTCCGACCAGCTCGCGACTTCATTCATTACCCCTTTCGGCATGTATTGCTACGTTACGATGCCCTTCGGTCTCCGGAACGCAGGGGCAACGTACCAGCGATGCATGCAGCACGTTTTCGGAAAACACATCGGGCCAACCGTCGAGGCGTACGTCGATGACATCGTAGTCAAGACCAAACGAGCCGATAATCTAGTAAACGACCTCGACGTCGCTTTTAAATGCCTTCGAGCAAAGAATATCAAGCTTAACCCAGAAAAATGTGTTTTTGGCGTCCCTCGAGGTATGCTTTTGGGGTTCATCGTGTCTAAACGTGGCATCGAGGCCAATCCAGAAAAAATTTCTGCGATAACCAAGATGGGCCCCATCCGAGATCTGAAGGGCGTGCAGAGGGTCACGGGCTGCTTAGCGGCGCTCAGCCGTTTCATTTCGCGCCTCGGCGAAAAAGCGCTCCCTCTGTACCGCCTCCTGAAGAAATCGGAACACTTTTCATGGACCCTCGAGGCCGAGGAAGCCCTCACAAAACTCAAAGCTACGCTCTCTAACTCGCCAATTCTCGTCCCTCCGAGCCCAGGAGAACCGCTCCTACTTTACGTCGCTGCCACGTCACAAGTAGTCAGCGCAGTCCTGGTCGTCGAACGGGCCGAGGAGGCTCATACCTTGCTCGTCCAGAGGCCGGTCTACTTCATTAGCGAGGTGCTCTCGGAAACCAAGGTCCGGTACCCTCAAATCCAGAAACTGCTGTATGCTGTCATCTTGACACGGCGCAAGCTCCGACACTACTTCGAGGGCCACCCGATTACTGTGGTTTCTTCTTTCCCCCTGGGAGAGATAGCCCAGAACCGGGAAGCCTCGGGTAGGATTGCCAAATGGGCGGTCGAGCTCATGGGCGAAACCTTATCTTATGCGCCACGCAAAGCTATAAAGTCACAGGTATTGGCAGATTTCTTGGCTGAATGGACCGACACCCAGCTCCCTCCCGCACAACTCCAGGCCGAACTCTGGACCCTGTACTTCGATGGGTCATTAATGAAAACAGGAGCAGGCGCGGGCTTGCTCTTCATCTCACCCCTCGGGGTTCACATGCGCTATGTCATCCGGCTCCATTTCCCTGCGTCCAACAACGTCGCCGAATACGAAGCACTCGTCACGGGGCTGAGAATCGCCATCGAGCTCGGGATCCGACACCTTGATGTTCGAGGCGACTCCCAGCTCGTGATCGACCAGGTCATGAAGAGCTCGAGCTGCCACGACCCCAAAATGGAGGCCTACTGCCAAGAGGTACGGCGCCTCGAGGACAAATTTCACGGCCTTGAGCTCAACCACATCGCACGAAGGTATAATGAGGCCGCCGACGAACTCGCGAAAATCGCGTCCAGTCGAACCACGGTTCCACCAGACGTTTTCGCGAAAGATCCCCAACGGCCATCCGTCGACCTGGGGCCGGATAGAGGGGTCGATGGGACGTCACTCGACTCCCCACCTGAGGCAGAAGCCCCCTCGGCCGGGGCCGAAGCCATGCAGGTGGAAGGATCGACCCCGCCATCTGACCTCGAGCTTGACTGGCGCGCTCCGTACCTCGACTATCTTATCCAAGGGGACCTCCCCTCGAGTAAGACCGAGGCTCGACGGATCGCTCGACGTGCCAAAACCTTTGTGATCATTGGCAATAGTAGGGAGCTGTACCACCGCAGCCCTACAGGCATCCTCCAACGTTGCATCACAAACAAGGAAGGCAGGGACCTACTCAGCGACCTGCACTCGGGGGCTTGCGGTCACCACGCTGCGCCTCGAACCCTCGTCGGGAACGCCTTTCGACAAGGATTCTATTGGCCGACCGCGGTCTCCGATGCTGTCAAACTAGTACGCTCCTGTGAAGGTTGTCAGTACTATGCAAGACAGACTCATCTCCCGGCACATGCCCTGCAAACCATTCCCATCACTTGGCCGTTTGCCGTTTGGGGCCTCGACCTTGTCGGACCTCTAAAGAGGACAACAGGCGGCTTCACCCACTTGCTCGTCGCCATCGACAAATTCTCCAAATGGATCGAGGCTCGCCCCATCACCAGCATTAGGTCCGAACAAGCTGTGCTTTTCTTCACCAACATCATTCATCGCTTTGGGGTCCCCAACTGCATCATCACTGACAACGGTACCCAGTTCACTGGTAAGAAGTTTTTGGATTTCTATGACCACCATCACATTCGCGTGCTCTGGTCGGCCGTAGCCCATCCAAAAACAAACGGCCAGGTAGAACGTGCCAACGGCATGCTCCTACAGGGCCTGAAACCCAGAATCTTTGACAAGCTAAGCAAACATGGCAAAAGATGGGCTGCCGAGCTACCCTCGGTCTTGTGGAGCCTAAGGACAACGACGAGTCGAGCCACGGGGTTCACTCCGTTCTTCTTAGTCTACGGGTCCGAGGCTATGCTCCCAACCGATATCGAATACGGGTCCCCAAGACTAAAAGCTTACAACGAAAGAAACAATGACGCCACAAGACAGGACGCCCTCGACCAGCTCGAGGAAGCCCGAGATGTGGCTCTGTTGCATTCTGCCAGGTACCAGCAGGGTCTCTGACGCTACCACGACAGACACGTCCGTAGGCGAGACCTCAACGTCGGCGACTTGGTGCTACGAAGGAACCAGAACACCAAGGGGCGCCACAAGCTCACGCCACCATGGGAAGGACCGTACATCATCGCAGAAGTACTAAAGCCGGGCACCTACAAGCTATCCAACGAGAAAGGCGAAATCTTCACCAACGCTTGGAACATTGAACAGCTACGTCGCTTTTTTCCTTAGAAAGCCTCGAGGCCTTGTATTTCCTTTTTTTCATCAATAAAGAATACAGCAATGTTCAAACTTTCGTTTCACAATGAGGAAGGATCGACTCTGTACTCCCAGAATCGACCCTCCCTCGGGGGCTACAAGGGGGAACCCCCCAGTCCCTTTAAAAACTTGTACTCTTCTTTAAATTTAAGAACCGCTTCTTTGATCGACTCCGCTGCAAAAGCACCCTAAGGTTCGAAAGGGCTCTCGAGCCAGGAGTATCACCTACGCCTCCGAGGCTACGGTACCTCCACTCACCCCTCATGCCTTCTAGGGGCGCGATCGCACGCTAAGTAGGTCTCATAACGGTTCGTAACTTTGAAAAAGAATACACCCACTGTCGCTTAGATCAGGTTCTTACACGATCTACGAGACCGCAAGAGCACCCCGAAGCTCGAGGGCAGTCGAGCCGAGGGATCACTTACGCCTCCGAGGCTACGGTACCCCCACTCGCTCCCTTACGCCAAAGGGCGCAACTGCGTGTTAAGTAGATTATGCGAAAACACGATTCAAGCGATAGAAAGAACAAAGGCTCGAATAAAAGTAAATTAACCACGAACTGGTTTAAGTTTCGAGTTCCTAGGGCCCCTGAGGCCACCACAACCAAAATACAAAATAACTAACTTATTACACGGGCCTCCATGCCCAGATTTGGCTCACAGGCCTTCGTCGTCGGCGGGCGGCACCACCTCAGGCTCAAAGAGCGAGGCCAGACGGCCCCCAGGCCCCTCCGCGGCTTCGATCAGATCCAAGCAAGCATCCGCGTTCTCCGCGTCCGATCGATCCGGGTCCGTGATGAAGCCGTCGGCGACGAGCTCCATGTCGAACACAAAGCCCGAGCGGACGACGGCCAGCGCCCTCTTCACGCCATGGTGGAGGCTGTCCCGTATCTTCTCCCGGGCGAAGTGACCTAGCGCCGCCATCCGACGGATGAAGCAGTTCCCCGGAGCGTCCTCCCCGGTATCGACGTCGGGCTCGACCCCCAGACCGTCACACACCGAGGTGATCGCGCCCTGGAGCAGCTGGGTCCTCTGTGTCTCGGCTTCGAGGAGGCTCTGCAGGGAATTGGCGGTCGAGTGGGCCTCCCGGTTCTCGTTCTCCAGTTCTGGAATACGACAAGTTAAAATTAGCACTCGATACGAGGCCTCGAGGACATAACTACAGCAAATCATACTTACCCTCGATATGGGTCTTCAAACCCGTGACCTCGTCGCGGAGCCCCCCGCACGTCCGCTCGAGCCCTACGAGGGCGCTGTCCTTCTCACAAACGGCCGCCTTCAGGGCCTCGATCTCTTGGAGGGCGGTTTGGAGCGCCGCGTCCTTCTCCTGGACGGCCCCGGTCAGCGCCGAGACCTCGCCCTTCAGCGTGCCAAGCTGGGCTGTCACCTGCCCGATTTGGACGTTGAGGGCGTCCCGCTGACGGCCAACCTGGGAAACGTCCTCCTCGAGCTCCTTGACCCGCGCCGACAAGGGCTCGAGGTCTCGCCGGGCCTGGGCGGCCTCTTCCCGGGCCTTGTCCGCCTCGGTGCGCATCGAGGCTTCAGCCGCCCAGGCCTGGACCGCATCCTCCTTCACCGTCGAGTAGGCGGTGCGCAGCTCCGCCATCTCAGCGGTCCGATCGGCGAGCTTCTTCTGGGTCTCCTCGACCAGAGCCCGTTGCCGGGACAGCGACGCCCACACACCGCTCTCACCCCGGATGAAGAGCGACTTGCGGCGGGAGGTCTCCTTGAGTTCCTAATTCAAAGAAACCAAAAAAGATAGAGTGGCCGAGGAGAAAGGAGCACTAAGAACCACGAAACAAGCTAAATGAATTACTCATACCTCGGTGGCATCCAGCATGCCCCGCGAAACGGCGTCGGACGCCACGCTGAGCAGCCGAGCGAGATGCCGGCAGACGCCCTCGAGGTACTGCCAGCGGTGGACCTCATCCCTGTCGTTCAGGGTGAGGATGGGCTCGCCGTCGAGGTTCGCGGCATCCTTGAACTGAAGCGGCGGCCCTCCCCACCTCGGAATCTCCTCCTCGGCCCGCGCTATCGCCAGCGCGGCGAAGTCTGGCCACGACGACGACGACGCGGCCGGGGCACCTCCCGGCCCGGTCGAAGGACCGACCTCGTTGCCCTCGCCCGCCGCTCCGACAGGGGTCGAGGCCTCAGCCCGGCTCGTGGTCTCACCCTCCTCCGCCCCCACTATCTCCTTACCCTTGTCCAGGGGGGCGTCGTCGAGGGTAACGACCACAGGCGCCCGCCCCTCGGCGGTTACCGGCCCCTCGACAACCAGCGCTTCCGGAGCTGGCATCCCCGCCATTGACGCCTCTGGGGCGGGTACCTCGCCCGACGGCGGCTCGGAAGCCGGCGCTCCGACCGCCGGTGCCCTCGCGACCGGCACCTCGACCTCCGGCGCCGCCGCCTCGGGGGCTCCGGCGGAAGCCTCGACGGCCCCGCCCTCCGTCGTGCCCACCGGCTGCACCGGTAGGTCTTGCCGCGGCTGCGGCTCCCTCGCCGGCGCCACCTCCTGCTCCGGCGCCGGCGCAGCACCCTCCGCGGTCGCTTCGGCGGCCGCCCCCACCGCGGCCACTTCCGCGGTGGCCTCAACCGAAGGCAGCACCGTAGGCCCCGCCTCGACCAGGCCAGGCGCCACCGTCCCTGCCGGCTCTGATCCCGCCACTGCAGGATCGGGGCCGGCGGCCGTCGAGACATCCGCGGCCTCCCGCTGCCGACGGCGCTTCTTCGCAGCCTCAACCTCGCGGACCCAGGCCGCGTCCTGTTCCGCCGACCGGTTAAGGACGGCGGCGCTGGCTCGAAGGGACTTCACAGGGGTGGGTCCCATGGTCTCCGCCTTCCGTTTCAACCTGAAAAATAAAGGATGAGTCAATCGACGAAATCAAAAAATAAGGCAAGACCCCTTAAACTCGAAAACTCACCCGGAGATTGGCACCAGGGGCCTCGACCCCCCACGGTCCGAGCCGCTCGAGGCGGCAGGCTGTGGCCTCGCGGCAGCCCCACCCGCGGACCGAGCGCTCCGTGGGGCTTTCGCCGACACGCCACCGCGCGCCTTCTGTGCCTCCGAGGCCAGCCGGCCTCGGGTCTTCACGCCCGGCGATGGCGCCACCGACGACGATGTCGGCGCCACCGCCCCCGTCCCCGCCTGAGCTTGCGGGGCTTGGGCGGGGGCAGGCGCCCCCGTCGACCCCTCTGGCCGGGTCCGGGGCGAGGCGGTCCCTCCTGCTGAGGGGCCCGCCTCCTTCTTTTCCTCCTCTTTTTTCTTCTTCTTCTTCTCCTCTTCCTCGTCGTCCTCCTCGACCTCCTCGATCACAATGACCGAGGAGGATGACCCCGCGATGGGCTCCAACAGAGGGCGGATGTCGGGGAGGCTCCCCAGCCCGGTCGCGGCCTCGTACCGCGACAAGGCGTCATCGTCCTCGCCGCTGCTGCCGTCGTCCTCCCCCGACATGGTCTCGGAGGGCGACGGCTCCAAGGGGAGCCCGTCGAGGGCCTGTTGGCGACGGCGTTTCTTCAGCGCCTCCGCCTCCTTGGCCTTGCGGGCCGCCCGCTTCTTAGTCGACTCCTTGGCCGCCTTCTGCTTCGAGGATTGCTCCCGTCGAGCATCCCGGGCAGGCTGGTCCTCCGGGACCGGCGGTCGTATCTCCCGCAGCGCCGATAGGTCCTGCGCGTCAGCCTCGACCGGATTAGGGGAAGGTCTCAAAGACGAATGGAACTGAAAAACAAACGTACCAAGAGACTTACCACGGGCTCGAACCCCTCGGTGGGCCTCATGGGGAGCCGGTCGGCCTCCTCCGCCTGGAAGGTCCCCACCATCCGGCGGGCTCGGCGAAGCCCCTCCTCGGGGGTGAGGGTCTCGTGTGACATCCGGCTCCCCTCCAGCGACGCCTCCGGGGTCATCTGGTCGAGGCGCAGGCGACGTCGGCACAGCGGCATCACCCGGCGGCGATGGAACGCCGTCGCTACCCCCGCCGCCGTCAGGCCTCGAGCACGAAGTTGCTGCAGCGCCGCCAGCAACGGGTCCAGACGCGGCTTCTCGGCGTCCGGCACGCCGTACACCCAGCGGTCCTCCCGGGCGGTCAGCACGCGGCCGGTGTACCTCGGCAGCTGGTTGTCGTCGTTGCGGAGGTAGAACCAGCCCGAGTGCCACCCACTGTTCGAAGAGATGAGGCGCGCCGGGATGTACTGCTCCGTCCAGCTCGACCTCAACTGAAGAACGCAGCTTCCTACTCGCACTGCGTAGAAGGCGCCCTTCCCTCCCGCGTTCCGCGCGAAAGGCTCGGCCTTGAAGAGGTGGAGCCACAGGTTCCACTGCGGCTCCACCCCGAGGTATCCCTCGCAGACCGCCGCAAAAATGGCGGCCTGCGCGATGGCGTTGGGAGCGAGGTGGTGGAGCTCCACCCGGTAGTAGTGGAGAAGCGCCCGCATGAAGACCGACGACGGGATGCCGAACCCCCGCTCGTGGAAGCTTACGAAGCTCACCACGTAGCCTTCCGGGGGGGCCGGCTCCCGGTGGGTCGACGGCGGCGCAATCCACTCCGGCCGCGACCGATTCGTCCTCGGCCGCAGCAACCCATCCGCGACCAGCTCCTCCAGCTTCTTCTCCGTCACGGAAGAGGAGGCCCAGCCGTCGGTAGCAAGGAATTGACTCTTTCCAGCCATCAGCGCCGACGGGAAGGGAAAGTGTGGAGGAAAAGGCGGCGGCGGCGGCGGCAATGTGGACGGAATGCGTAAGGGGGCTAGGTTTTCCTGAGGCAGAGGATGGCAAGAACGCAAAGAACCGGAGGGGAGCACGGACCCCTGGGTCTTGCCTTTATAGGCCAGACGGAAGTTCAACGGCCGCGTGAAAAGGTAGGAACAGTTTCCCGTAATAAATGCGCTCACCTAACCGTCCCTCACGCCTTACAGGAGCAAGGCACGTGGCCGTCCCCCACGCTGTAACCGAACGCCACGTCGCCCACTACCGCGCCGATCTCGCCCTAAAAAGGCGCGCCTGGCTAACGGGCAGGGCGAGATCCACGGACGGATATTCCAAGATTCCGATAACGGGCACCGAGCCCATTTAAGTCTCGAGAGAACGAAAGCTGGCCCTCGACCGGGTTCGACAGCTGCCCTCGAGCAACAGAGTAAGGGACGACCAGGGATGCGCCCGTACATGGCCAGGGCTCGAGCCACGTTCTCGAGGCATCCCAAGACGTATTCGAGGCCGAAGGACGAGGTCGAAGCAGGAATCCCCTCGGGGGAGGCATCGAGCCCTCGGATCCTGTCGCAGGGAACCGACATCCGCACGACCACTCCTTGGCATCTTTGAAGAGTGCCTCCGGGCCACAAGCCGACTCCTAACGACTGGAGCACGGACTCTCACTCGAATCTCCCCGCTAGCAGCTCACTGGAGATCGCCGGACTCGCCCAAACGGGGTAGCACGGCGTTCCCCACCCCTCCTCTTCCTTTCCGAAGGAAGAGCGCGAGGGACGGACAACGAAAGACGGCAGGGACTCTGATCGACCTCGTGCGCACGAGGCTCGGGGGCTCCGCCGCGTCAACTACTTCCTAATAAAACGCAAACAAGACCTCGGAGGAGATTTTCTCAATACTCCACCGAGGCCTCGGGGGCTACACCCGGCGGGTGCGCTCGCGCGCCCCCACCGGAGAAGACCTGAGAACGCCTAGGCATCCCTACTAGAAAACCGAAAGGCGCCATGGCTTTAGTTCATCAACAAGCAGGCGGCGCTATGACCCCAGTTCATAGGTAAGAAGCCTCTAGGAGAGTGAACATACACTCACCCAAAGGCTCGGGGGCTACTGTCGGTACCAATACTATAGGGGTACCCACATTCAACGAAAATGAAAGTTAAAACGACTAAGCCACGACAAAGCACAAGCCCACTTCAAAAACGCGCGACAGGTCCGCCTCGTACGAGGCCGGCTCGACGGAATGCCTCGACCGCGTCCTGTCTCCGACTCGTACGAGGCCCCCTCGACCGGAGGCCTCGGCTACGCTCCGACCCGCACGAGGCTCGATCGCCCCCCGGGAGCGCTCCGACCCGCGTGAGCCCGGGTCAAGGCGCTCGACCCCCTCTGTCTCCACCTACCACGAGACAAAAAGTCAAGGCATTTAATACAACTACCAACTACCACCTACCGGTATGGCTGCGGGAATGGTCGACGTGGGAACAATACCAGTGTCAGTTTCCACTATTTTACCGCCCATCCCGTGATGGGAAGTGAAAGACGTCACTATGACCACCATACCTCATCCTGTACATCACTATTAACCCTCGAGGGAGGATACGACAAGGCCCGTACGCCGTAATTCCGGGGATTCGGACTTATCCGTTCGGCCTCGACCCTACCTCGACCCGACCTCGACCACCGACACGGGGAAGGAAGGACGGTATGGCACGACACTCCGGGTCATTTCGGCACCTCACCTTCTACGACATCACGTGCCCAGGGATGGCCTCCCATTTCTAGGGCACGTCGCTACAGTCACCTCAACAGGGATCGACAAAACATCGTTTCAAGACTCCCCGTCGCCTTGGCCTCCTCTCGTCCTATAAAAAGGCAGGCCGGGGCTTCACAAGGGGCAAGCAAGGGGAGAACGAGAAGCATGCATCAGACGAACAGCTAGCCATACACAACATAGCGATCAACATCTCAAGCAATCACCCTGTACTCTTTCTTTTTCTCCTTTGAGACTTGGGCTCGACACCCTCTCTCGCAAGCTTGTAACCCCTACGCAAGCACCTCGGTGCAAGGAAATACAAATCTCTCCCCCCCCGCTGGACGTAGGGCCTTCTTTTGCCCGAACCAGGATAAACCCCCGTGTGTTCTCCTTGCATCACCATCCAGGAAAGGGACACGCAGCATTTTACTCGTTGGTTTAGGACCCCCTCGGGTCCGAACACCGACAAGATGTAGCATTTGCAACCACATACCCGGAAGAATGAGACGTCCGGCTTCTTCCCATTTAGCAACTCATAGGGGGTCTTGCCAAGAAACTTTTATAGGAAGAGGCGATTTGATGCATAGCATGCGGTGTTGATTGCCTCGGCCCACAACTTTTCCGGAGTGTTGTACTCATCTAACATTGTTCTTGCAAGGGTGATCAAAGTCCGGTTCTTTCTCTCAACTACTCCATTTTGTTGAGGGGTGTAGGTTGAAGAAACTTCATGCTTGATTCCAATCTCATCACAATAAGCTTCAATGTTTGTGTTGTCAAACTTTTTTCCATTGTCACTTCTAATCTTCTTTATCTTGACTTCAAATTCATTTTGAGCTCTCTTTGCAAACTTCTTGAAGCAATTTGCTACTTCGGATTTGTCATGAAGGAAGAAAGTCCAAGTGTACCTTGAGTAGTCATCCACTATCACAAGACAATAGAGATTTCCACCCAACCTCTTGTAGGTTATAGGCCCAAACAAATCCATGTGTAGAAGTTCTAGCACTCATGAAGTTGACATGTAGGCTTTGGTTGGATGAGTGTTTGCAACTTATTTGCCCGCTTGACATGCACTACAAGGTTTGTCCTTTTCAAACTTTACATCCTTCAATCCTCTCACTAATTCTTTCTTCAATAGCTTGTTGAGAGTGTTCATTCCAACATGTGCAAGCCTCCTATGCCAAAGCCATCCAAGTGAGGTCTTGGTGAACAAGCATGTCATTAAGTTTGCATCTTCGGAGGTGAAGTCAACAAGATAAAGATTATTGTATCTAAAGCCTTTGAATATTACTTGCTTGTCATCTATCTTTGAAACTACCACTTCATTAGGAGTGAACAAGCATTGGAAGCCAAGGTCACAAAGTTGCCCAACGGATAACAAGTTGAAACTCAATGAAGCAACATAGAGCACATTTGAGAGAGAGTGATCATTTGATATTGCAATCTTGCCTATACCCTTGACTTTGCTCTTTGAATTATCCCCAAATGTGATCTTCTCTTGACATACCCCATTCTCTTCAATGGAGGTGAACATACGAGGGTCACCGGTCATATGTTGAGTGCAACCACTATCAATAACCCAATGAGATCTACCGGTCTTGTAGTTCACCTACACACAAGAGATCAAGCTTTTTGTTTAGGGACCCACACTTGAGAGGGACCCTTAACTTTCTCAACTAGTGACTTGGCAACCTATATTTTCTTACGCCTATTCTTGTTTAGGGGACCCAAGAACATAACTTTCATCTTTTCACTTGAATCTTTTCTTAGCATGTAATGAGCATTAAAGGCAAAGGGTCTAGCATGCTTGGGCAAGCATTGTGGTGGTGGAGTTTTGCAGTCATGAGCAAAATGGCCTTCTTGTCCACACTCAACACATCTCTTTGGCTTGGGCTTTGACTTGCTTTATTGTTGTTGAGCTTTAGCCTTCTTCTCTTGATTTGCCAAATAACCAATGCCACTTCTATCCATCTTCATTACGGTGTTCATGAGTAGCTCACTTTGCAAATATTGGCCTCTTGTGAACTTGCTTAGGCCGGTCTTGAGATGCTCTTTCTCTTGCTTAAGTTTTTTGTTTTCTTCAATAAATGACTCATTTGATGTTTGCTTCTCAAGAGCCATCAATAATTTTAGCTTCTTGTTCTCATTTGCAAGCTTCTCATTTTCACTCTTGATCTTGGCATAATCATCATAGTTGTTGGACTCAACCACACTCTTGCCTTTGCTACTAGAGCCTTGCTCAATGCTTTCAATGATCAAGTGATCACATAATGTAGCTATATCAATCTTGACAACTTGGTTAGTAGCATCATGTGTCTCAAGAGAAAGCTCATTAGCAACCACAAGACTATCATAGTCAATTTTCAATGTAGTGTATTTGTCTTTTAGAGAGTTGTGCCTAGTGTTGAGCTCATCATGCTTCTTCTCAAGTTTATCATGTTGATCTCTAAGCTCTTTGTTAGAAGTTTTGAGCTCCTTGAGAGTAGAAGACATAATTTCATTTTGATCTTTGAGCTCATCACTAGCCTTTTGTGCACTTTCAAGCTTAGATGAGAGTGATTCATTTTCATTTTGGAGCTCATCATTTTTATTTCTAGTTCTTGTTATGACTTTAGAGTATTTGTTCAACAATTTTATAAGTTCATCATAAGAAGGTGCATCATATTCATCATCACTATCACTATCATCATCATCACTATCATTGTTTTGTACCTTTCGTTCACCCTTGGCCATAAGGCATAGGTGAGTAGCGGACGATGATGGTGAAAATGGCGGTGAAGGTGGTGATGAAGATGTCGGTGAAGATGATGGCCCAATCAAAAATGCGGCAACCTTCTCTTTCTCATCATCGCTCTCATCACCGGAGGACTCACATGATGATTCAATGTCGGTGAGCCAATCACCAACAATGTATGCTTTTCCTCCCTTCTTCTTCTTGTGGAACTCTTTCTTCTTGCCATCCTTCTTCTTGTATGGCTTGTTCTTCTTTTCATCTTCATCATCGCTTGAATCATTTTTCTTTCCCTTGTTCTTATTTTTGTACTTGTCTTTTAGAGATCTAGGGCATTGATGAGCTAGGTGGCCAAGTTCTCCACAATTGTAGCAATCCATCTCAGATATTGGCTTCCTTTTGCTACTTGTGAAGAATTTCTTCTTCTTGCCATCGAACTTGATGCCACTCTTGTTGAGCTTCTTTAGCATCTTGGTGGTCTTCCTCACCATGAGTGCAAGTGATGCATCATCAATATCACTTTCACTTGAGCTTTCTTGCACCATCATGGCTTGGCCCTTCTTCTTCTTCTTCTTGTCATGGCTAGCTTTGAAGGCCAAGTCCTTCTTCTTGGAAGATGATGAGCCCTCTTCCGGAGTGATGTGCATGTACATCTCATGTGCATTGATCTTCCCCAATACTTGTGTCGGTGTTGCGGTAGAGAGATCACTTTGATGAAGCACGGTGACAATGTGACCATACTTCTCAACGGGAAGAACACTCAAGATCCTCCTTGCAACATCCGATTGGCTCATTTGGGTGAGCCCAAGAGCATTGAGGTCCTCTACAAGAACATTCAATCGGGTGTACATGTCATTAGCGCTTTCTTTAGGAAGCATCTCAAAAGAATTGATTTTCTTTAAAGCAATATGATAGCGTTCCTCACGCTCACTCTTAGTTCCCTCATGGAGAGCACAAAGGTTTTCCCACAATTCATGAGCGTTCTTTGCATTACGCACACGATTGAAGATATCCTTGCCTAAGCCCCTGTAGAGTGCATTTTTGGCCTTTGCATTCCACCGGTCGTACTTCTCCTCGTCACCACTTGGGTTGGCGGGATCCTTGATAGCAGGAAGCCCTTGGGTTGCGGCTCTAAGACACCCAACATCTATGGCTTCGAGGTACGCCTCCATTCGGATTTTCCAATATGGAAAATTATCCCCCTCAAAGGTGGGAGGTGGTCCTTCCCCGTTAGACATCTTGCTCTAGGCGGTAAAGCCTAAATTAGGAGCAACTTGGCTCTGATACCAATTGAAAGGATCAAGATGCCCAAGAGGGGGGTGAATTGGGCTTTTCTAAAAATTAATTGCAAGAATTAAATCCTACAAGCCGGAATTCACCCCTAGTGCCTACTTGTGTTTCTAGAGATTCTACCGGTAAAAGTTTTGCACCCTAAGTTTCAATCCTAGTCTAGCATGGCAATTCTAGGAAAGTAAACCAAGCAATGAAAGTAATACAAGAATGTAAATGCTTGAAAGTAAGGGCAAGGAACACGGCGATGTTTTCCCGAGGTATCGGAGAGTCGCCACTCCCTAGTAGTCCTCGTTGGAGCACCCGCGCAAGGGTATAGCTCCCCCTTGATCCACGCAAGGATCAAGTGCTCTCTATGGGCTGATTCTTCGACACTCCGTCACGGTGAATCGCCCAAAACCGCTCACAACATGAGTTGGGTCATCCACGAGCTCCGCCGGATGATCACCAAACTCTCAATCACCACCAAGCCGTCTAGGTGATGACGATCACCAAGAGTAACAAGCTAGAACTCTCACTTGACCACAACGAGCCTAATAAGAAGATGCATGCACACTTGCTACTCCCTAGTCACTAGTGATGGACTCTCAAGCTTTGATTCTCAAATCACAACCCTCACTAGAGCTCTTGCACTCTCTTGCACTCCAAAGGTGTTTCTCAGCTGAACAAATGAGCAAGAGACCTCTAAAAGAGGTGTAGGGGATGTATTTATACACCCCACAGTCAAATTCAACCGTTACCTGCCAACTCAGCAAAATACGAGATGACCGGACGCGCCGGTCGACGTGACCGGACGCGCCGGTCGATCGTAACGGTCGAAAACCTGAAATAACGGCTGAGTGACCGGACGCACCGATCAAGGGTGACTGGACGCGTCCGGTCATGCAGGGAGCTTACTGTACTCTGACCTGACGCGCGACCGCGTCCGATCAGTGATGACCAGACGCGTCCGGTCGTCAGAGTACCTTACTGGAACGTGACCGGACGCGCTGATCACATCCCAGTCGCGTCCGATTAGGTGATTTCCCTCCTGTGACACGTGTCAGCCTGAACACCACGTCCGGTCAACAGCGCTGAGACGCAGTAGTGGTTTAGAACTGACCGGACGCGTCCGGTCAAGTCAGACACCGCGTCCGGTCAAGGGAAAACGTCTCTAAACACTCCGAAACGCGATGCAACTTGAACCAAGTTGCTTCCAACTAAACTTTGAGCTATTCTAGAGCTACCTAGTGCTAAGTTTGACAAGTGTGCACCACACCTAAACACAAGACTCACCTAGGTCAAGCTACTCGCTCATGCCCCCCTTTATAGTACGACCAAAAGAGAAAACGAAGATCCTAACGACTATTCCGAATGTAACTCAACACCTTGACATCCGGAACTAACCGTCCTTAATCTTAACGTCAATCCTTTGAAAACCGAAACGATTTCCATCAAGGGGCATGAATACCATAGTGCCCAAAGCAGTTATCCACCCCCATGACCCAACTTACCAAAGTTTCTGCAAAACACACGTTAGTCATGGTAATAAAGCGTTGTCATCAATTGCCGAAACCAACTCTCGGGGCCTAGATGCTTTCACATAGCAACACTGTCAGCATATAAATAATTCTGGATCAAGTCGTAAGGTTCATAAGATGACAAGAGAGTACAAGAGTGCAAGACTATAAGATGACAAGGCTACTACGATGTGGCATAAATGATTGTGTTGCATTATTGCACTTTCTAAAACAGATGTCTATTCTATGCAGACAAAAGCAGGATATCCTGCGAAAAAAAAAGAAGAAAGCGATAAGCTCGAAAAAACAGTCATATTGTTTTCGTCCTATTTCTAGATTTACCGAAAACAAAAAAAAACGAAAATGGTCGTAGTGACCATCAATATGACTTCAAAGGGGATTAAAAGCAGAAACTGGGATGGAACAGAACTGGATTTGTCACGATTGTTTTCATTCCTAAATACGATGATGGTTCAGATTATTGGTGACCAAGACACTGATATATATATCGTTCAATTGTTAATCCATTTGTGTAGCAGGATCCAAACGTTTCCAAACTGGAATCACTTTTAGGAATCAAAGCTTGACACAGTTTGAGACGAGCACTCCCTGCATTTCAAATGTAGGACATATCTACACAACTAAAAAGCATGCGAAAATGTTGTGGGTAGGGCGTCCGATCATCCGAACGCCCACGTTGGTGGGCCTCGACGCCCGCCCGAACAGCCCAATATTGCACGGTCGCTCATGTTGCTCAACAAAATATCCTCACAAGCAGCCTCAGATGCCTCCATCCTTAGACACATCCAGATTTTATAAATTGTCCCCTATCTTATGCTCTCATCTCACTTTTCCACCGCCCACTCTCACCGCACGGCGTCGATGGTGGTAAGGCCCCCATTTGCTACTGCTGCGGTTCCTCGACTTCACATGCGGTGAGCTGTGGCTGCCTTCCAAAGCCGGTGTGGCTGGGTGGCTTTGCTCTCCGCCTCCACCCACGCCTGTACGCTTCAGAGCTTCACTTGTCGCGGGCGATGGCTTACGCGCTGGCCGCTTCGACCGCCATGCGGTTTTTGTCGTTGCTCCCGAACCCATGGCCACGTTGTGCGCGTGGCGGCCTCTTGCGGAAGTAGAAGCGTCGGGCCCTGGCGCGGAAGCCCTCCAGCCTCGCCTCTTGCTACGGTTGTGATGCCCCACTGCAGACGGTGGAGGAGGCCGCACCGGGATACTCGCATGTTGCAAGAGTATGTTTCAGATATTTCAGAAATATGTTACAAGTATTTCATATGTATGTTGCAAAAGTAGATTAGGATGTTGCACATGTTGCAATGACTATACATGTATGTTTTAAGTGTATGTTCTAAATGTTTCATCTGTTTGATACGTATGTTGCAAGTGTTTTATTTGGATGTTGCAAAACTAGACCGTGGGTCACTGCACTGGCGCCTGAGGCCGGCATACACACCTGCGGTGCGGCATCCATAGGCGGGGGCAGGTGACTAGGACCCACATGGGTTCCTACGTGCAGGCGTGGTGGTCAGGCAAAATAATGCAAGCACGATGGTAGGAAGGTACGCAACGTGGGGTCCACACGGTGGGACATGTGAAAACAGGTGGCGCAAGCTTCCTTTGCGTGCAACGTGGTCTCCGCGCAAAGGACGGGAGGTGTCTAATATTTTGGAGTGGCTCCAGATGTTCAGGCGCTAGAACGCCCAAAAGCATGAAGCACTTTTTTTTCAACCAGCACCGTTCGCCGCGTGCACCTTGGCTCCTCCAGCACTGCCCCTGTGCACCGATAGGAGGGACTTGGACGCCATTTTCTCCCACTCTCATCTCTCCTCACCCTCGTGCCAATCCCGCACCACCGTCGTCGTCATCACGTGCCCATCCCGCGCCATCACAGATAGGCCCAGGGGTACAGGGCGAGAGGTGCTGCAATATCCGTCCCTCCTCCATCGTATCCCTTATGCTCGCTCTCCCTAGGTTCGGATTGATGCATTACCCCCAACTAATCTGATCAGCATGGTTGCACCCCTATCTGAAGGCGCTGGTGACTGTGGTAGGGGCCACCATGGAAGACGATGCGCCACTCGACTTCATGCTCGCCACGGCCATGTCCCCTGTGAGCTTGGTTTGGTGCGAGATGCAAAAGGTGTTGTCGTAGATCATATGCCTTGCCTTTCCAACATCGTCGTAGACTCTGCTTGCATAGATCCCTAGCCCGTCCTCGTCGCAACCGACAGTAACGGTGACTCCGCCAACATCAGTGGCGGATCTATAGGGGGGCTGGGGGGGGCTCCAGCCCCCCTAATGACTTGATTTACCACTAAATTACTGTAGCAAAAATCTCAAATCACCATTAAATCTTCATGCAAATCAACATCTCCATTGTTTTAGCCCCCCCTTGATTCCCATCCTGCATCCGCCACTGGCCAACATCACATCGGCACATTGCCGCTCACATCTCGAGTGGGTCTTGTTCACACCCCTGAAGACGAGACTCTGGCCTCGTTTAGTTTCAGGGTGTAAAGTTTTGGGGTGTCACATCGGGTGTCACATGAGGGTGTCGCATGGAGTATTTGGATACTAATAAAAAAACAAATTACAGAATCCGTCAGTAAGCCGCGAGATGAATTTATTAAGCCTAATTAATCCATCATTAGCACATATGTTACTGTAGCACTTTATTGTCAAATCATGGACTAATAATGCTTAAAAGATTTATCTCGTAAAGTAGTTGTAATCTGTGCAATTAGTTATTTTTTAGTCTATATTTAATACTCCATGTATGTATCAAACATTCGATGGTATAAGGTGTAAACTTTTAGGGGAGGAGCTAGGCCTCTGTCTCCTTCCCTAATGCTGTACCTTGTCCATTGCAGCACAGGTGCCGCCCCTGCAGCCCCGCTTCATCTATGGATCCGTCTCCCACCTTTGTCACATCCAGAGATTATGCAAGCCTAGCAATATGGTAAGCTCATGTCTCCTCTGCTTCCTCCTCTTCAAGATCCTTTTTTTTTGCACCGTTCATCGTCAGCGTCGTCGATCTAAAAATCATCAGATTGATTCATTTATTGGTTGCTCAGGTTCTCCAAAGCGACGTCTACTTGCTTGCTGCAGCTAGAGACTGCAAGCACAGCAAGATTTCTCCTCTTCAAGCCATGTTTGCTCCACTCGATCATCAACTTCTTCGATCTGATCATGAGATTGATTGGTTTCCATGTGGCTTTAAAATGGTCATCATCATCCATAGGCTTATCTGTGTGCCTTGGTTCCATTGTGGCACCAAAGAGATATGGTCATGTCAGTGTAGAGCACACTATCAATGAGTGTCCCATCGAGAGGGGTGATATATATTCCCTCTGTCCGATCGAAGGTGTCATTTTTTATTTACTTCTTGTTTAACCATTCGTTTTATTCAAATTTTTTATACAAATAATAAAATAAATAAATCATTATTAAAGTATCTTTAATGATAGTTATACAAAAATTTTAAATAAGACGAACGGTCAAACAAGAAGTCTAAGTCAAAAACGACTCTTTCAATGGGACGGAGGGAGTACAGGAGGATTTGTAAGGTTGTGACCAAGACATCCAAGGACGATGGTGTGTTGGTTAAATTCATGTCAGTGGTTAAATTCATGTCAATGGCTCAAGCTAACCATACCGGAGAAACAAGACAAATTTGCAGTTTAACAAGGATTTTTAATAAAAAAAAGTTTTAAAATGGTCGGTTTTCAAGTTGTTACATCGGTCCTCCGAGAAGACATGAGGGTGGGTACGATGGAGAGAGGAATAGAGGGGTGGGCGCCACGTCGGAGAAATGGACAGCTGCTCAGGGTTGGGTGTCTGAGTGACAGTTTTATTAGTACTAGGTTTTTCTATGGGTCGGACGTTTTTAATATAGATAGGCCTCGGACACTCTTGGTCTGCAAAATAAAGAGGTTATCCCCAAAAATTAATTTTTACAGTAGCGGTACTTCATGATGCATCATAAAAAATGGTTGTTTCGGCCTTAAAAAGGGAGCTGTGTTGGAAGACCGCCAGAGAAGTACACCATGTGCATAGGTGCATACTAGGTTCGTTGACTAGGTGCTCGTGCTATGTGAGGACAGGACATATCCTAGAACTTGCCTAATCCGTGATGGACGTGCATCGCCGGCTCCCCATAGTGCATGAATGAATGACGTGAAATGTGGCTGCAATAGTTTCAATGGATACAACATTCAACAAGTATTATCTTAGATCTTGTTTAGATCATAGAGCTAATAGTTAGCGGCTAATAACTAGCTTTTTAGATTTAAACAGAGCTAATAGCTTAGTTAGTCGTTAGCTAAATAACCAAATAACTAATATTAGCTGTGAACTATTAGCAGCTAACTGATCCAAACATGGCCTCGTAGAAGAAAAAAAACATACAACAGGTATACATAAAGCATACAACATGTATACATATTACGTTGAAGAAAGAAAAAAAAGAGTTGATTGTTGTGGATATTGTGCCTGTCTACGGCATTGACGGTTGCAACATATATATTCATGGTCTCAGTTCATGTTCCTGCTTGTGGCATTGATGGTTGCAACGTATGTACATCATCCAATGACTAAAAGCTATGTTACGTCGGGAAAACAAAGTGTGGGTAGATATTCATATGCTTGCTGTTGCTGCATTGCCGATAACATATATGGTCCCAAAAGCTAAATAAAGTACATTTATATGAGGAAGAAAAACGAAGAAAAAGGTTAAATTATGGATGTTGAAATTAAGTGCTTGTTCCACAAGCTGGTTGTCATGATTTGTCGTGACAGATAGCTGGACAATGGGGTGGGCTGGCAGCCTAGCAGTAGTAGCAGGTATACTCCTGCCCTCGTGCCTAGTAGCAGGGGGGAGAAGTAGATTGTTGGACACGACTTGCTTGGACCCCCACAGCCCCCACCCCCCTTTGGTGCACAAGTAAAGGAGACTGGTGTCGATGGCCCTGTTTTTTGGGTGGACAGACTCGCTGCAGGCGTCCGCTGAAGTGAGGCAACTGATGAATCAAACACAGCTTACGGATGCAGAGGACGCCAGACGTGGAGCATTTTGTCTGCCAAACGGAAAGTTTGACTCCGGCGGACTGTACAGATACTCAAGTCTCCTGATGGAACCCCTGGTCCTGCTGCTGCCTTTGTTTGGGACAGCTCTGCACCAAAGCGAGTTTAGCTTTTTTACATGGCTCCTCATTCAAGGAAGGATTCAGAGCCGAAGCAACTTGTTGCGCAACAAGATCGTGGACAATGCTAGTATTTGTGAAGTCTCCTCTGGTAGGCTGGGTGACATCCACAACATTTGTTTGTTGCCCATCTAACCTTCCTCAGAAACACCTTCGTCAAAAAAAAACCTTCCTCAGAAACATTTGAACACATTTGTTGCCCTATGCTGTTGGCAGCTTTGGAAGCGTAAAAATGGAGTCATCTTCAGGTCTGAAACAACTAGCCTCCAACAGACGTTTTCAGCAATCAGCATGTATGGCTGTGTTCAGTTCCACAACAAAAAACACTATGCAAAAAAAAAGATTCCCCGTCACATCAAACTTGCGATACATGTATGAAGTACTAAATGTAGATGAAATCAAAAACTAATTATACAGCTTGGTTGCACTTTGCGAGACGAACGTTTTGAATCTAATTAGTCAACGGTTGGACACTATTTACCAAATAAAGCTAAAATGTACTACCGTACTTTTTTTACACCTTTTCGCGGAACTAAACACAGCCTATGTATCTCTGATGCCAATCTATGGAAGCTTAGGCTACCTTGGAAGGACAGGAACCTTGCCGATGTACGGGCAGTTTTCAGAGCTGCAATGTAAGAAATTGATCACTTGAGGATCAAATGATGTAAAATTTTCTGTAACTCAGTGCCAACGGCACCATTCAATCAATACAAAAATTCAGGTGGGGATCCTTTCCCCACCGGTGACCAAAAAAAACAACAAAAAAATCCTGTGACAGCATTTCTGGTTCTGAAGCTGCCTCCCTTTGGAGTTGTTGCCTGCAATGGACAGGAGGACCCCTTCTCTCGGGAACCCAACTAATTAGTAATTGACTATAGTCTCTCGCCGGCAGTAACTCCGTCCCAAAAAGAGTGACGTTTTTAACTTTTAGACATCGTGTTTGACCGTTCGTCTTATTCAAAAAATTTATACAAATTATAAAATAAATAAATCATTATTAAAATATCTCTAATGATAAAATAAGTCATAACAAAATAAATGATATTTATATAAAAAATTTGAATAAGACGAATGATTAAACAAGATATCTGAAATTCTAAAACGACACTCTTTTTTGGGACGGAGGGAGTACGCTACTTCTCTCCCTGTGCCAGAGTTCTCACTTCCAGCCTTGGGCCTCGTTTAGATCCCCGACTCGGGGGTGGCCAACTCTGCACAGTGCCACCCCGAGTACTGTAGCATTTTTGTTTTTTAGTGGTAATAATTGTCCAAATTTTGATTAATCAGGCTCAAAATGTTCGTCTCGCAAAGTACAACAAAACTGTGCAATTAGTTTTTGATTTCATCTACATTTAGTACTCTATATATATACCGATATTTTGATGTGATGGAGAATCTTCTTTTTGCATAGTGGAATTTGGGGATGAATTCTGGAATCTAAACAAGGCCTTGAGAAAACACGAGTCACCTTTTTAAATTCCAGGGGTAACGTCTTGAGGTGTCACATCGGACATTTTATGGAATGTCGGAAGGGATGTTCAGGTACTAATAAAAAAACTAATTAAAGAACTCGCCTGTAAATTGTGAGACGAATTTATTAAGACTAATTAATCCGTCATTAGCATATATTTACTGTAGCACAATATTGTCTAATCACGGACTAATTAGGCTCGAAAAAAATTGTCTCGCAAAATACACGTAATCTGTGCAATTAGTTATTTTTTTAGTCTATATTTAATACTTTATGCATGTATAAACATCCAATATAATAGGAGGTAAAGTTTTGAGGAAGAACTAAACAAGCCCTCGAGCTGCTAGCCCTGCGGCAATAGCATGAATGTAGCCATGCATGTAGTAACTGCCGTAGTGCCGTGTGCACAACCCCAAAGAGCTCTAAACTTTTGCTACGGAAACGGGACGTTTCAGACTGGAACCTCGACTCTCTCTCTCTTAGCTCTCATGTACAAATATGCTAGTGGGGTGTCAAACTGTCAATGGCCCTGTTCGGCAGGCTGTTTTTTGGCTTATAAGTCGGCTGTAGCTGATTTGCTATGAGAGAAAAACATTGTTCCACGGCTGATAAGCCGTGCTGATAAGCTCAGCCGAACAGGAGGAATAGTTCTATGGCAACTGAACGGATAGCAAGTGCGGAAACAGCATGTGTATATTTGTGAGTTGACAAGATGATTTACTAAGTCCTTATCTTTTACATAGTTCCGATATAAAATTGTTTTGGAGGGCTATTATATTTTCCCCTTTTCTAAAAAGACAAATAAGGGAGTTTGTTTCAAAGAGCTCCTGGAGATGTTCTTGCAGTCTAGCAATTTGTTATGTCTGAATATATAATCGGAATCAAAGCGTGCATGCGGCATGCCGCCCATCCCATTTGCAAATTGCAATGCTGCGCCGATCAGCCCTGCTAGAATGTCAAAGAAACATGAATCCCGGCCTTCTCTTGCATTGGGAACCTGCAGTCCGAACCTGACGAATTGATGACCGTCTTCCGGACGGCTGCATGCCTCGTTCGGTTTCTTGGCCGCGAGTCTTTCAAAGGAACAGAAAAGTTTCTTTTTTGCATGGTACTCCAGTGAGGCCTCCTAGTTGTCACTTGTGAGCTGCGAATTGCATTGGCCCTACTATTCCTAGCACATAGCCACATAGGAGGAGTAGCTTCGTGCTCTTGCAGTCTGAAGGCAGGTTCCCCGAATTTTTTGTTTTTTGGCCCTTTTTTTAAAAGTTTTTCACGTATATAGCTAGCCGTTGTGCAATCCCCAACGATAGATGGCTTTTCGTTCTTGCATGGAATGAAACAAACACCAGATCTCGTCTACTATATATGCTTGGCTGCTACGGAAACAAACACAGGATGTCAACACGCAGTATAAACGTGCGTGCACGATGTTAAATATGGCAACTTCTTCGGCCGGCGGCGGCGGTGTAAAAACGTGTAATTCGCATTTATGGATGGGCTGTCGTCCAGGTCAGCTCGCCCAGGTTTTCCAGCCCGAATCGGTGAAGGACGGACGGACGGTCCACCATGGATCTTTCTCACCAGTCACCATTTATATAGCACATACGACGACCGAGGTTAGAGACGACGAGTTGTTGCTGCGATCCACATCGTTCGGTCGTACATGTCTTCCTGAGCAGATTTCCTATATATAGCTAGACTAGATAGCTGGTCGTTTTTGTTACTACCTCTTACTACTAGTCAACACAGCAGCTAGCGCAAGCGGCAATGGCGTCGCCGTTGTCGGCGCCGGAGGAGGAGCGGAGACACAGCGACGCCGAGGAGAACGGCGGCGGCGGCGGCCTACCAGAGGACCAGGTGTTCGAGCTCCTCACGCGCGTGCCGTTCGACGACCTCCCCGCGTGCCGCATGGTGTCCACGCGGTGGCGCAGGCTCACCTACGAGCCGGCGTTCGCGCCGCTGCACTGCCGCCGCGCCGCCGCAGTGTCGGGTTACCTCGTCCAGAGCATGAGCCGCAACCGCTACCACGCCGACTTCGTCTCCATGCAGGCCGGCTCTCCGGGGGCGGCGATCTCGCTCGACTTCCTGCCGTCCGCGCACGTCCGCGTGGAGGCCGTGTCCGCGCACCGGGGCCTCGCGTGCTGCGTCGACGCCGACACGGCGCGGCCGCCCTGCTACTACGTGTGCAAGCCGGCCACGCGGCAGTGGCGGGCGCTGCCGAGCCCGCGGGTGCGGTTCCGCACGGCGGCGGTCGCCATGGTGGCCCGGCCCTCCGCCGCCTCCAGCAGCACCGCGGCGGCCGAGTTCAAGGTCGTCCGGTTCTCGGTCCCGGCGCTGCGGAACCGGCTGCGCTGCGAGGTGTTCGACTCGCGGCGGTTCGCGTGGCGCCGCGCCCCGGACGTGCCGCTCTGCCCGGACTCGCTCTTCCGGCCCGCGGCGCCCGCCGTGCGTGCGCACGGCGCCATGCACTGGCTCCGCTGGCCCGACCGCCTCACGGGCGCGCAGGACGTGTTCGCGTTCGACGTCAGGGCCGAGGCGTGGCGGCTCATCGCGCTGCCAAGGGAGGTGGACGAGATGGACGACCCGTGGGCGCGCAAGCGGGTCGCCGCCGTGGAAGGGAGGCTGTGCCTCCTGGTGCTCACGGACGCCGCTGTGGAGGTGTGGGAGATGGCGAACTATGGAGAAGGGAGGTGGAGGAAGAAGATGACGGTGAGCTTGAAGAGCCTCCACGCGCGGGAAGGGCCGGCGGTGATCCTCGGTGACCTCCACTCCTCCGATGTCGCATTCTTGCACAGCTTCTGCAGAGTCATGTGGTAATCAACTAGTAGCTGCTCTGCATGACGATCGACTTTGTGCATTCATCCGATTTTAATCATCCTCTTGCATGCGTTGTGCTCCTACATTAGTTATTGAATTTGCGTGCATAATCCAATAATGTGTCTAACTCGGATCGCAGGTATGATTTACGGAAGGGAAAGATGGCTGAAGTCCAGGTGAAGCACGTATGCATAGAAGAAATTTTCGAGTACGAATCGGACTTGATTCCCTGCGACATAGGTAGAGCATGCCGGTCGCCAGATCGAAACTGCGTCTTCTGATGATGATGATAATGATGAAGATGATGATGTCGACAAATTCAATTAGCTTCCTGATCTTTACTGCTCGATTCTTGATCCGCTTCTATAGCATTTCTTTTTGAGAGAGAAAAAAACATTTTATTCCTGTCTATGCGTAACTTACTGCACAATTATTAATTCTAACCTTCCGCTCTTTAAAGCAAGACTCGAAAAGCAATTCGAAAAAACAAGACGGACAATCTATTCAACGGAATCAGTAGTCATCCAACAGACCAACAGTATTTTTTTTCTCTCACAATAAATAAGCGAACAGTACCTTCAGCCACAATAAACCAGCGAAACGAACAGGCTAGGCCTATTATTAGACGACAATCCGTTTCAAAAAAACCTATTAGATGACGCTATCACCGCTCGGCGAAGATCTCAGTTATCACTGTCTTGACACATAGTTGTGGTGCGAGGTGGCGGCGGGCGTTAACTGCCTCCATATATATTTTTTTAAAACTAACTGCCTCCATCATTTATACTAAACCCCATAGACAAAAAAAAAATTGCGCTCGCTTTCACTCTAATTTGAAATCGTAATTTTTTAGTCTACTAGGTGAAACCAAAATCCTAGAAAACTTGTCATATTACTTGGTGGCACTAAACCAAATGTGGTTTGAAGGACCCTCCAAATAAATCTTGCAAGACAATTAAAAAAATAGGTGTTGGATTGTTTTCTTATTGCAAAAACAATGTCATCTCGATTTTAATTTTTCTTTATGAGGTTGTCTTTTGTTAAAATGACTCCGTAAAAGAAAAAACCTAACAAAGATTTTGGTTTTAAGAGGTAATTTAACATCTAAAAAGAGACTTATTGAGAGGCAATACCATTTCCTTTTACTAAATGTTCATACTTTGAGAGAACTGTGAAGAACTGAAGATCCCTTGATTAGTAAAAGACCATTTGATGGAATCTTTTTGGCCATCGTGGTGCACCAATGCAACCTTTCTAACCAATTCATTCCATTTAAGTAATACTAGGTAGCGTGTCCGTGCGTTGCTACGGGATAGTAAAATTTTTGTACTAAAAACACATGGATCGCACGATAAGATAACAATACTGTGAAATTAAATACTGACGTTAAAGTGACATTTAATCCAAAAATGTTGCTAAGGTTCGAGATAACTTGACAATGACCCAAATCCAGCAAAAGAGTTAAGCTGCCTCCTAAATTCAAATTTATCTTTCAAACCTTAAGTAGCAATTAATTAAAACTAAAACATATATAAGTTTAGGTTCATATATATAGAACTTAATCGTGTTCTGAAAAATAAACTTTAGAACTTAAACACTCTATTTAATTCAAATTCATCTTTAAAATATCTAGATACATAATAAATTGGATGTACCAAAAAAGTTAAAATGACTTATAATTTGAAATGGAGGAAATAGCAATTAAAACTAAAACATATAAGTTTAGGTTTATATATAGAACTTAATTGTGTTCTAAAAAAACTTTAGAACTTAAACACTCTATTTAATGGGGAACACTGACCGATGACCGTCTCCACTTTGTCCTGTATGCTGACCTCACTCTATCGAGTATTTGCCCCCTCCCCCTCCCACACACACTACCATCGTGTGCCTCCTCATCGAGCAGGAGCACCAGAGGTAAGAAAGGATCTGAACAACACGATAGGTGTATAATAATCTAGGCTTCTTTTAGGGAGGCAAAACATAAAGTGATAGTCATAACATGAGGATGTCTCTGTCACAAAAAAAACATGAGGACGTCTCACAACTTAACATTCTACAATTGGGAACAGATAAGTATTAGTCATATCAAACATGAAGGCGTCTGCGTCTATTCTATAATAATAAGAGAAAGAAAAGAACAAATATGAAAGTATGAAACATACATTAAACACACAATCCTCTCTCTTTTTTATTGACCAAGCAAATATTAATCACACATTGAACACGTTGGTAGCTCAGCCTACTCCCGCTTAAGCCCTGTGGCAATGGGCGTGACGTCCTCCCATGTCCCCTGCAGACCCACGCGACCACTGCCATTCGATCAGCACAGAACACCATCAGGGAATCGAGCGGGAGAAAAATATTTACTTGAGAGGACAACAGACCAATAAAAATAGGAAAAAATGTTCAAAAAAAAGAAAATATCCACTCACGATTATGCATCAGAACACAACTTAAGCCAGTGTTTCAAATCCCTCCGATCCCCTTTATATATACAAGACACTAAGCTCTTAGCTGTCCATAAAATGTGAAAGGAAATTACTCAACCATTCTGAACATGGCCATCTTGTGCCCGACTTTGACATTATGAGCACCGCCCCCTGGAAGGCTCTAGGCAGCTTGATGTGCAGCTTGTTCAGTTTCAGAAGAGCAAAGGCAAAATTCCGTCTTCAGAATAATGTGAACGTGGTGTAATCCCACGTCACTCATGCATGAACCAGAGGCAATAATTAAAGAAACTCATGTATTTGTAAATGTAACCATGACTATCTAAAAGAACAAAAGATATACAACCTCAAATAAGTAGCAATATAGATTCAAAAATATCAATCTAGAAGGATCATGGAATCCTTTGGAACAAAGGTTGCATTATTGGATGAAATGCAAATTCATTCTAGAATAAAGCAGATCAATACTTACTGGCTGGTAATAATTGTAAAGGTTTGCATGAAACGAAGAGGGAGGAAAACTTACCATTATTTTCTTGTGGGTATCTCTCATAGATGTCTCCAAGAACATCTTTAATTTTCTTCACAATTAAAGTGTCAGAGTTATTTGTCTGCTACTGGAAATATGGCAGCAACATCTTCCTAAAAAATGTTAATATGACCCACTAAATATGTAAGCACATTTTGAAAAAATGCTACTCCCTCCAGTCAGCTTCATATGACGTTTCAGACAACGATTTTGATCTAATTGCGGTTTTTATTTTTGCTGTCTAAAATTTCATACAAAGATGACCGCAAGTAGCATAATTGATTCTATGCAAAACACGAGGCAGTATCACAAATACCTCCTTGATCTCATCTACAGTGTGGGAGGTTTTTTTTCCCTTCAATAAATTTCGGTGAGGAGTTGCAAACATATGAACATAGAATATGTAGAGATGTTGTAAAAGTTTATATACCTTCATGTGTTTTATTTGTAAGGTCTCCCAAAGGTACCCGATCACCAGTTGGCCTTGGCGTGTCCATCAACACCAGATTACTGTATTTGGGGCTCAATTTCTTTTTCCTTCTAATGGTTAGGAAATCCAGGCAATAGAAACTCTGCTCCTTGAAATGTGGTTTCTTTATTGTAAGTGTAATCTATGGTCTAAAGCATCTCTCCTGTTATGCTATTTGATCCTGCAAGAATTCACAATTGACTTTTGCTAATGCCATCCCTAAGATTAAGACACAGACCTACTTTATGCTACAACAAAACAAAGGAAACCGGAGATACGCAACCAATTTTCTGAACCAATATGTTATTTCCAAAAAAATGTTTACCAACCTGATTTGTACCAGTTAAGTTTCCAAACCAAAATGTTATTTCCCAACCCAAGCCCTGATGCTAACATGCGAGTATTTCACATGTTGAGAAAAAACACCATTGCTTGATCTGCAATTTCATCAAATCTTCCAGATATCAGTTGGGAAACAATGAATCACATGATCCTTTGAAGAACTCCTTCCCAGGAAATATGCACATGGAACATATCATCTCTGCTGCCAGTTTATCTTTCTCAAAACCAAATTAACGAACAGCTAGCTAGCAGAGTGTTGCTGCGTCTCACCAGTGCATCTGACGAAGCAAAAATAAAGTAGGAGCAGCAAACTGTTAGTGCCATTCATTCAACAGTCCAGTTAAGACACATTGGCCCTGTTCGGCAGGCTGTTTTTTGGCTTATAAGCCGGCTGTAGCTGATTTGCTGTGAGAGAAAAACACTGTTCCATGGCTGATAAGCCGAGCTGATAAGCTCAGCCGAACAGGGGGATTAATACGTAGATTGAAATTAAGGAAAATAATTACCATGATCAAGAAAAGAAACCAACTGGCCTTCGACGTTGAGGTTGAGCGCCTCTCTGCTCCCGCCGTTGGTTGAGAAGCTACTGCTTCAGAGCATCAACACCATGCCGTTCAGCAGATCTGCCAGATCAGCAGGCAGATGCTCCAACGGCAATGACGACAGTGGCCTGACCTGCAACACCATGCCGTTGGGGCTGTCCTCCCCAGAAGCCTGCAGGCCGCACGAAATCGACTGCGGCGAGACGGCCGCCACAATGGGGAAACGATCAGAGCTCCGTGAAATTCGGTGCTAGAAAGTTCCAAACAGGACACCGCAACAAAAAGGAAAACCAACCTTCATCTCCTTCCTGTTGCTGACGACGAGCCCAACCATGCGGCTTCAGAGGACATCCATCTCTTCTCCTGCCCTTGGTGGATCTGAGCGGCGGGGGCGAGGGCTTTTCGCGACTTCGCGTGCTAGCCTCCAAGACCACGACTTCGCGTGCTAGCCTCCAACCGTGCTGACGGCGAGAACGACGGCGCGGCGTCGCACGAGGGCGAGGACGACAGAGCAGGTCGTGGAGGGGAGATCACACGGGGAGGTGGCGTGCTAATCGACTGCCGTGATTGTTTCCTTTTGGAGCGGAGGAGAGATCGCTCGCACGGGGAGGAGAGAGTGCACGGGGAGGAGATCGCACTGATTGTTTCCCCCTTCCATATTTGTCACGCGGGATTCCCCTTTCATATTGTCGCGCCGCGCGGGGTGAGGATCGCACGGGGGCGGTACAAAAGTGAGACGATACTTTTTTCGCACCAAACGGTTGTCTTACTTTTGTTCTTTTTAGTTGTATTGTAGGAGATGTGCCCACAAAACATTCTCTAAAAAGTTATATTAAAAGGTGTATGGTTGAGGACATGAGCAAATGAAATGTGTTCTTTCTCGTAACTTAATATAAGAAAGGTGGTGTTGTTTGAGAGTAAAGTTTCGAAACCACTCATTCTCCCATGACCTGATTTGGGTGCCACTGTGAAGATTAACACTAGAAAGATTCAGAAAGTGATCTTTGACCTTCATAAGGCCTAGTAAAAAAAATGAGTAGAGTTATATATATTTAGATCTAAACAAAATATTAGCATAATTTTTTATTACACGTCTATTTAGTAGAAGAATATGCAACACAAATATAAAACATAGGTCTAGAGTTATATATATTTATAATAAAGTGTATGCATTAGACTAATACCCATGAAATTACCGAAATTCGCAACAATGTGCCTAAATTTTGAACCCTGGTCGAGGAATACATTGTTGTTGCTATAATCACTTCCACCTCTTACAGTAGCTACAACTAAGATACTACTACCACAAGTATATAGAAAGAGAACGAGTGGAAAGTATTAAAGTACTCCCTCCATCCCAAATTATAAGACGTTTGACTTTTTTGACACCAAGTTTGACCACTCGTCTTATTCAAAAATTTGTGCAAAATATTAATTCTTTTATCGTGGCTTGGTATATTAATAAAAGTTCCTCAAGAATGACTTAAATTTGACTATGTTTGTACAAATTTTTTAAATAAGACGAGTGGTCAAACTTGGGATCAAAAAAGTCATACGTCTTATAATTTAGGATGGAGGGAGTACTGTTCTGCTTTCCTTTGAGCACTTGGGTGATGACTGTCTTGGATGCCAAAGACGCTAGCAAGTACTGGAACTTATTTGCAGCAACAGCAGCTGTGCCCTCGCTGCTAGCACTGTTTTGGCTACTAAGAAGTTCCAGCGAACAGGCCTGCTATATAATCAGCAGTTTCATAGAGTTCCTTCCTCCTCTGAGCAATTGTTGTTTCCATGAACTCTTTATATTCAGCCATGGAATCAAGAAGCTCCAGCAGATTCTTAGCAGCTGCCTCGGTATCTTCTTCAGCTTTAAGTGTTGCATCTTGGAGCCTCTTCTCCGATATCTATCAAATCAAATTTCGTTTGAATTGTCTTACTCCAATGTGCTAAACTAATAAAGGAATGTATTTTAAGTATTAACAAAACAAAAGGTTAGAAGTACCTTAAAAAATTCATCTGCCTCCTTTTCAAGAGAAATCAAACTATTCTTCTTTTTCTCCAACTCATCTTTCATTTGTCTAGCTTCAGATGTGAATCTCGAGTCATCATTTATAATTTCACGATCCAGTGAATTCAAACGAGCAACCATCTAGACAACAGATACAAGAGGTTCGACTTTATTATTTTGCAATAATTATTCTGTAAGAATCCAGATAAATTTCAGCTGTATGGTAAAAGCCAGGCCAAGCACTTATGCATATCGATAATTGTTTAGACTCTAGAATCACTACGAAAAGAGTGTGGATAAGAAATTAAAAAAGGATGCAAACCGCAATAACATAATCAATTAAATGCTCCTACATAGGGGAGGGGATCCAATTTCAAATATTTGACAACTGTTCCAACACTTGACTGATCGGCATATTCATTGTTTTATACTTTTATTGCGGCTCTAAATTTGATATTGTCTTCAAGATACTCCTCAACTCCACATACATAGAAGTCCTAAATTCTGATGAAGGTTGGAGGGCATACTCCCTCCATTCCAAATTACAGTTCACTTCGGCATTGTCTTATATCAAACTTCTCCAACTATGAACGAGTTTTTAGAAAAATATGTTAACATCTACAAATTCAAATAAAGACACAAATTTCATGGAAACTGTAATGAAACAAATTTGATGTTGCAGATGTTGATGCATTTTTCTATAAACTTGATCAAAGTTAGAGAAATTTGATTTAGTAGCTCTCAAGTCTAATCACAACATACCAGTATAATCAATGACATAAATCCAAAATAGAATTTATTAACAGCACAAATGAGTTTTCATTAATCAAAGGCATTCTTCGTGCTAACTTCACCATAAGTTTCATGCGTAAATATAAAATGAGATAAAAGGAGGGTAGGACATCTGCCTGATTCTTAGCAAATAGATGTTGGCATTATGCCCACTGTCTCGCTTCTCTAATCAAAAGGCATAACATTAGAAAAGCAATAGATTAGATAACCCTCAAGTCAAATCACAACACATCAAAGTATAATCCATGACTTAAAATCCAAACTGCAATTTGCAATAACAGCGCCAATTAATCATAATTAGTCGAATTTGAATACTTGGGGCCTTTTCACCACAAATTTGATGTGCGAATATGCCCAGCACACAGCCCATTTATACAAAGCACTATTCTTCCTGATTTTAGTAAATATCAGCTCAAAAAGGCTTGATTACTGGTTAATCCAGCTAATAAATTACTAGAAGGACCAGCGGTAAAGCTTAAAGTTGAACCAACTGACTCTAGAAACTACATCAAAATCTGATTAATTGCCTTATTGATATGTCATCACAATATCACTAGAAAACATTGGTCACCTAAAATGTGTAGCTGAAGTAACTTTAAAAAAAATGGGGAATTGTAGCAATTCCCTGATGATGTTTTTAATAGTCTGGTTGGTACCCATTAAACATATACAGAAAATTGTAGCGCAGCTCTTTCCAAAAATGTGATGGGGTTCTATCATTTAGCCAATAGTGCAAAGTAATTTCAGAATAAGCATAACAAATAAAAGAGGAGGGACAAAATTATTTCAGATCACATTTACTCTATAGGCTATAAAATGTAATGTAGTGCTTGAAGAGATGGACTGACTTCGTCATTTTTTGCCTGGAGACTGGAAATATTATTCCTTTCCTCCTCTAGAACCTTAACATTTCCTTGGAGCTGCTTCCGTAGATCATTTAGGTTTTCAAGATTTGAGAGACAGATCCTTTTGTTCTCCTCAGCATGAGCCACAAGTGCAGGTTTTTGTACAGTTTTGTAACCAGTACCTAGCATCTCAGCAGGAGAAGATCCTTTTGAATTTATCATGTACTGAAAAAGAACAGTAGGTTTCAACCTGAAAAGTGGCCCAGAAGTGTAAAAATGAGCATATAATACAAACAGAACTAACAAAAGGAGCTAGTAGACCAAATACAAACAACAGAACCACAACATTTGTTTGCCTTTTTGTTTAGTAAACACAACAACAGCAAACAGAACATGATGTCAGCTGGCTATTCAAAGGCCCTAAAAGTTTAGTGAAATGTTTTTTTTCCCAAAAAAATTCTTGGAAACTAATCCTTGGACTTCACGATCGAATAAGTTTCTGTGTAAAAAGTTACAGGATTCACTGTTTGGCACATATTCCAGCAAGTTCAATTTGTTTGTCTAGCAAAATTATCCTATACTAATGTCCATGTCCAGTCCACATTATTCAAATTTTTGAGGTCTTATTAATCACCAGGCATTAAAGCTTTTTAAGAAAATATAATAAAATAGCAAACTTTGTACATAAATTACTTTTCATATTGTGCAGTGACTTTCTTTAGAATGGCTTTGATTTTATGTTCTTTGTGGTTCTCCGATTTATATACCATTCATTGTGATCAGGAAAAACATCAAAATAGATCAACACCAAAGTCATAAGGTCAAGCTGTTTAATCTTTCATGCATTATATATTTTGTTGATTGCTGTAAATTTAAACCAATTGAAACTCAAGGATAACTGAAAAATCAAGCATACAAATGTGTAATAAAACCACTCATGAAATTTCAGATTCATAAATACAAGTAAACGATAACAACCTAACCTACACTAATTTATATGTCATACAGAACTACAATGAGCACAAATAAAGGGGCATGCCAACAACAAGAGTAACAATGTAAACTGTGATGAGCACAAATAGCACCGAAACAAAACATATCTGAAACAAAAAAACAATTAAGAAAATTAATAATTTTTTAGAACCACAACTATATAAGGCCTAAAGATCTATACAGAGCAAAATGATTCTCCCAAAATACAAAGAGTTTTGAGCTAATAAATTTTAACAAGAATCTAGAGCACGGCACTTGACTATAAAAATATTCAAATGAATGATTATAGTTTTCTTTATCAGAACAGAAAGGTTTATTTTTTTTACCAAAAAAAGAAATCAACAATCAATAGGTAAATAAGAATGGTATGGTTAGCATTGGTTCCTAGGTGTAACTACAGACAGTTTTATTAGAATGGAGAGAAGTAAAATTAAGAAAGTATAGCAGATGCTGCAGCACGTTCATACTTTTTGAGGGCCTGGTTGCATTGCTCAGCAAGCGTCTCAAGCTCCTCAAGCTTGGTAAGCAGCTTAGCTTCAACTTCCCAGACCTTATCCTCCAGTGCTGCTTTCCCCTTCTCGGTGTTGGCAATATCATCTGCAATCGCCTGCATCTCCCTACGCATTCTATCCATACCCCTCACATCCACCGGCTGAGCATCCACTTGTTTCAATAGATCCTGAACTTCAGCAGCAGCGTGCTGGGTGTCCAACACTTTTGCCTCCAACTCTTTCTCCAAATTCCCCAACACATGTTCCCTTTCGTTGATCTTGGTTTTCCAAGCATCCACCACTGCCTCAAACTTGAGAATATCAGCAATGAAGGCTTCCTTCTCTGACTCCAGTGCTTCCCGCCGCGAGGGACCAGAGATGAGCTTATTCACCTCGGACTCCAGTTCCTCGGCGTCCTTCTCCAGGGCATGAACTGTTGCAACGGACGCCTCACCAGTCATCCGGGCTTTGCAGGTGTACTCCTCATCGAGGACCACGACGGCGTCGTCGTCCCCCAGCAAGAAGTGGGAGTAGCCCTGCGTGGTGTAGAGCAAGAGATCGTTGAATGGGCCGCCCGGGGCATCCAGGTCGTCTCCTTGGGCGTTGCAGAGGGTGGTGAGCCAGTGGAGTGCGGAGAGCACCACCGGCCACGAGTGCGGGGTGCCGGGGGCCTTGAGTGCGGAGCGGGTGACCTTGTAGGGGCATCCGAGAAGGCGGAGGTCGTGGATGAGGTCATCCTCGAACGTGGCGTCGTTGCGGGGCAAGTGGAGACGGTCGACGAGGAGGCGGAGCGCCGCCTGGATGTCGCGCGCGGCGGGCAGAGGCCCGCGGAGCGTGACGGCGGGGGCGAGGAATCCGTTGACGACGCGGAGCGCGGCGACCTGCGTGGGGCGGTCGGAGAAGTTAGCGGCGGCACCGACGCCCGCACCGGCGGTGGAAGCGGGGCGGCTGCTGCAGAGGCTGGCGGCGTCGGAGTCGCGGCAGGAGAAGGCGGAGTCGAGGTTGCGGATAACGCTGGCGTCCAGCGCTGGGGTGGCCTCGGCCGCGGTGGAGGGCGCCAGGGAGGGCTTGGGCAACCGGCGGCCGCCGCCACGCCGCATGGTCGCCGCGGATCTAGTGAGTTTGGGGACTGGGTTTTTTCTGTTTGAAACTGGGTTGGGGTTTTTTCGAAGGGAAAATTAGCTCCTGGACATCCTTCAACCGTGGCTACCAGCCATTAGGCCAGTCTCAATGGAGTTTCATCAGAGTTTTATGGGCATTAATTATGCTGATGTGGCACCATATTTATGAAGAGAAAGATGATAAGAGTTTCATGGGAGCAGAGAGAGTTTCATGGGGATAAAACTCTTCTGCACTGTTTCCAAAATTTGGATGTACTGGAAACAGTGACATGAAAGCCACATTGAGACTGGCCTTAAAAAACTTTGGCTTTGCCGTAACACATTTTTCAACTATGGCAATATGCTGCTGGACACTGTAGCTCTTATAATAATGTTTCTCAATCGAATAGGTATCAAACATAATTTCTAGACAAAAATACCCTTACCCTTTCAGATCAACATTACAACAATCATACATGAGCATGACAAGGATCATTTCAGCTTCATAACAGGGCAATACTTCCAGCATCATACCAGATTGATTTTCATCAATATTTCACCATAGTATAACAACAGGTTCAAACTAAAGTAGCTGGTCTAGCAAAAACAACATGTTCTAGACACATTAGGCTATCTAGTACAGTACCAGATGCATACATCATAAGATCACGGTTTGAACTGTAACATTAGAAGAACATGATACTAAATGGTCTAAGCTTTCTTGGATCTGACAACCTTCAACTTCTTTGGCTTTCCCTTCTCATGGGCAAGATCTGGAGATAAAGCAAGACATTGAACAGGTTCTATATTGCCTTCGAGTTCCAGCATCCTCTTACGGCTGTAAATGGATATAGAGTTGTGTCAAATAAATGGAGATGACCAACATTAAGGCATAAAAATTGAAGATGTAGTACCTTCTTGTGAGAGGACTTGGTGTCGAAATGGGCAAGGCAATGGCTCTAGTCGGTGTAGATGCTTCATATTCCAACAACCTCCTTGACATACTGCAAATATGTAGAAGCATGCAAAATTGGCATAGAAAGAAACATTCGCATGTGCAGTTTTTTTTTAAAGAAGATTTAAAGTTGTCATAGTGTACCTTCTTGTCACAGGGCTGCTTGTAGGAATAGAAGTGATGGCTCTAGTTGGTGTAGCACTGTAAGTTGTTTAAATACATAAGTTATGGATGGAAACATTTATAAGTCATGTCAAAAAAAATTTTATAACAGTTGAAACTTACAATGGGTCGGCATGTGATGGTTGTTCCTGTGGTGGCTCAGAAATACTAGATGGTACTGTTGTGGCATTTTTCTTGCCTCTCTTTCTTTTTGGCTTCGGAGGGGCAGGAGGTGGTGCATCAGAATCATAAACATATTCATTACATGTTTTCGCCATGTGTCCAAGCTGCTTGCACCTTTTGCATCTTGTGGTTCACTTTCCAGATCCTCCTTCTGCAGTAGGTTTTAACCTTCTCACCCTTGGCCTCCCAGCCAGCCTTTTTAGAACTGGAGGCCATAGCTTGAACCCATGATTTTCACAACCCTGTGCATCCTCCACAACTAATTCATCCTCTAAACCAACACAATCTACATAACCATACACTTCACAATCAGATGAATCAGATACTGAATCCTTATCATCTAGCCCAACATACTCTATATCATCTTCCACCCATGCCACTTCAGCATTGTTCTGAACTGAAGGCTCTACAAGTGATGATGCAATGTCAAGTGGAGGTTGTGCAATAATTTGGTTGGCTGGGGCATCAATGCTTCCCTGCAGCACGCAAGGCATGCTCTGCAGCCGTCCAATATCATGCAAGCAATCTGAATCATCATTCTTCATAACACACACTTGTACCAAGAGCCTCCTTATCTCCCAATACATATCAATTGCATAAAGCAATTTTTGGTCAGAAGTGATCTCTTCATAAGTGCGACTCATACCATCCCAATAGGTGACACGCAACTTATGTTCAGAGCTTAGATTAATTTCTTTACCAATGTCAATCAGCAAGTCATTCCAATTTGTCATATCCCGGTCTAAAATCTTAGGAATGTTACATGCCTGACAGTACTCACGACCACCATCATCAGTAAATTTCACATAAGCTCCCACACGCACAGCAAGCCATCCTATGCAGACATTGGCACAAATCAAAGCGGAATCAATATATATTATGCTTTACTCTGCAAATATGAGCCCATTCTAGCACTAACCCTAGAAAAATTGGGAGTAAACTTACCCCTCAGGAATCCATGAAAGATCTGTCTGATCTTGGGGGAAAATCTCGTTGAGAAATCGTGGGGCCTCCATCTTCTATCAATCGCAGAGGCACGGTGCGCCGCTAGAGCGAACGCATTGGGCCAGCACGGGTTACTCCCTAGCCATCGCGCCACGCATCGAGGAGGCCTTGCCCCGGGCGTCGCTGTGCACATGCAGAGTCGCGCGCTACGGGTGGACTCCGGACATGAGCTGCACGGGAAGGGCCGCTGCTTTTGCGATTCCGCCGCAGCCACCTGGAAGTTGAGAGAGAGGGAGAAGGAGAGAGCAGTTCGGATAGGAGAGAATCAGGAAGAACGAGATGAATGCTTCTGTGCGTGCGTGAGTCCACCTGAAGAAATAAGGGACAAAATCATCATTCAGTTGTCTTTCCAATTTAATTGAATAAAATAAGATGTGCGGTGGTTAGCAGCATATTGGTACGATTGAAGAGTGTGTTTCGGCAAAGTCATCTTTTTTTAATGTCCTACGGCAAAAGCCACGGTTGGACGGTGTCCCTGAGCCAATTTTGCCTTTTTCGAAAGGAGCGGCGCCGGTGGCAGGGAGAAGGGAAAAGGGGAGAGAGCGGCGGGGCGAGGAGTGATGAGTGATATGATTTATCGGGCTAATCCGCTGCGTCTATTGTTGGGCCGACAGAGCCCACTATAACTTCTTGAAATCCATCCACGCACCGGTGACTTCTAAAAAACCAGCCAACTTGTTACATTACCATCCAAGTTTTTCAAAAAAGAAAGAAATAAAAACTTGTTACCGCCCAAAGGCCGGGTGTGGCCGTGTGGGGACTAGGGAGGATGCGGGGTGGGCAAAAGAATTTTGGGTATGAAGATAGGGAATGAAGGGGTTTGGCCATTTCTGCCAATCAGCATCACTAGAACCATCACATCAGAGTTTTGCCACAACTTGCCAAGCTTGGAGCGGAAGTTGGACAGTTATATGAGACTTCGACTCTTGTTGAGATGCAAAAACCATTTTAAAAAAATCATATAAAAATTGAAAAGCAGGTGCATATATATTGTAAGAGACAAAAAAAATCACATGAATTTCGTCCTCTAGAGCACATGAACATGAATAATGTTGCATAAGTCCTTTTAAGATTGAACTTTCATCTCAACTTTTGATATAAGCACCCTGTTCGGCAGGCTGTTTCTACGGCTTATAAGCCGGCTGTGGCTGTTTTGTTGTGAGAGAAAAACACTGTACCACGGCTGATAAGCCGTGTTGATAAGAGCAGCCGAACAGGGTGAATGTATATCTATGGATGCACTATGGATGTTCATCATTTTACTCTTTCTAAATACTTACAAGTATGTGTTTCAATTTAGGTTTTATAATTGCATCGATAATTTATCCTAAATAGAAGGATCATATATGCGAGTATAGTTTATATACGGGGAATTGGGAAAATACATGCTCAGTGCTCAATTAGACTTGTGTCATGTTGATCAATTATGTTTTAAAGAAAAAAAACAAAGGCCTAGTCCAGCTCGATATTTGCTCAAAGTTTTACAGGGACGACACGAACCTCGTTTGCGTTTCATCTTCTCCCCCAAGAAAATTGAAGGAACGCGCCGCCACCGACCAGGCCCGGCCGCAGCCCGCAACAAGGCAACGCAGGCCTCCCTGAACTGACTTCATCACAACAAGTCATAAAACGCACCCAATTCGACTCCTAGCACAGACAGAAGCCCCTCGCCGGACGCTCGCTCTCGTCGGCGGCGACTAAATCAGGAGGCCAGGATGGCCCGCTACGACCGCGCGATCACCGTGTTCTCCCCCGACGGCCACCTCTTCCAGGTGGAGTACGCCCTCGAGGCCGTCCGCAAGGGCAACGCCGCCGTCGGCGTCCGCGGCGTCGACACCGTCGTCCTCGGCGTCGAGAAGAAGTCCACCCCCAAGCTCCAGGACTCGAGGTCGGTACCTCCCCCCTCTCTCCCTCCCACCAGATCTCTTGATCCCCGCCGCCGCCTCACCCAAATCCTCCGTCCCCCCAAATCTCCGCAGGTCCGTGCGCAAGATCGCGAGCCTGGACACCCACATCGCGCTGGCGTGCGCGGGGCTCAAGGCCGACGCGCGCGTGCTCATCAACCGCGCCCGCGTCGAGTGCCAGAGCCACCGCCTCACCGTCGAGGACCCCGTCACCGTCGAGTACATCACGCGCTACATCGCCGGCCTGCAGCAGAAGTACACGCAGAGCGGAGGGGTGCGCCCCTTCGGCCTCTCCACGCTCATCGTCGGCTTCGACCCCTACACCCAGAAGCCCGCGCTGTACCAGACTGACCCCTCGGGGACCTTCTCCGCTTGGAAGGCCAACGCCACCGGCCGCAACTCCAACTCCATGCGCGAGTTTCTCGAGAAGAATTACAAGGAGACGTCCGGCAAGGAGACCATCAAGCTCGCCATCAGAGCACTCCTCGAGGTATATGCTCAGCACTTAATTAGCACTGGTGGATACTACAAGAGTGATTATTCAGACTTCAGAGAAACATAGTACTTGAAGAGTGTCAATTGAGAGTAATTAGCATAGGATGAGAAAGATCAACTACTTATAAAAGCGATAATTTGTCAGCTGTCACTTAACTGAACCAAATGATGTGCCGGTCCTGGACTAGAACTAAGCTTATATTGCCAACTCAATGTACCAGTGGAGTGTTGAAATCCAGACTTTGTGTGTGCTCTGCCAGCCAAGTGTTTCATGTGTCATGGTTGATTGTTTATGAATAGTGGTATGATCAACTATAGATCCCAGTTTAACCGACAGTTGGATCGAGTTCCATGGAATCTTTATAATCAGGTGGGTTATAACAGCAGGCGAAACTAAATAAAGTTGGATAAAATTAGTTTTACTGAACTTGCTTCACCATAGGACCTGTCTGGATTGGAGTTATTTCACTAGGAAGTTTAATATCTAGTTAATCTGAACTAATTACTAATTTTTTCAATGATATACCCTTATCCAAACATCCCCTTACTTATTTCTTTATATTGTTCTGAAGACTGCAGAATACATGCTCATAGCTTTGGCATATTGTATTTGTTCTACACCTGTCCCTGTTCGCTTCGCTGAAAAGTCAGGCTGAAAAGTACTGGTCGCCGATTGTTGTGGGAGAAAAACACTGATAAGTTCAAGCGAACAGGGCTCGTCGCATTTTAATATGGTTTTCACCCACCTTATAATTCATAAGAAAGTTGTTAAAGGAATTTTTATGTAAGCTAATTTTTGTTCTTGGTTTCTGCTTTCTATATTGAAATTGTTCAATTCAATTGACCCAAAGTTTTGGGTCAGGAAGAATTTGCCCCTGTAGTTGTTCTCCTATTTTCTGCTCGATTGTTTAAACCTTCAACTGTATTTGGTGGCACTGATTGACCATCCATAATCTCTAGGTTGTTGAGAGTGGCGGCAAGAACATAGAGATTGCAGTAATGACACACAAGGATGGCCTTCGTGAACTTGAAGAGGCTGAGATCGACGAGTATGTTGCCGAGATTGAAGCAGAGAAGGCCGCTGCCGAGGCTGCAAAGAAGGGCGCGCCAAAGGAGAACTGATTCAGCACAAGTTTAGATCGTGCCTCTTGTTCCACAGCATGTCTTATGATTCACTTCTTTTAGACGGATGCTCGGCTGTTTGGATACAGGGATATTTATAAAGTTTCAGATGAAGCCGCTTGGATGAAACTATGAAACTCATGCTTTGTGATGCATAGTAGTAGTGCATCTACCATGGTGGTGCGTTTGTGGCTTGTGTGACTGTTGTCGCAGTGGTCTGTTGGTCTGTCAGTATTATTTCCTGAAAACTGACAATGGTAGTCAGTTAAGAGACTTGTGTTGTTCAGTATTGTACTATTGTTGGTAGATTTGCAATCGAGGAGTCCTCTTTCCTGAAACTGGGCCATGGAAGTTGGCGGGCCCAATCCAACCGCCCCATCGATCGCGTGCAGTGCGCAGCCCGGCCGGTAGCAGCATCTGATTCCACGAGGAGAGAGAGATGCGCGTGCGGTGCTCGGGCCTGGCCACCTGGCACCCAGAGTTTACGATTGGCCCATTGACGTTTGGTACGGGCCGGCATATCGTATTAGTATTAAGGGATTGGCCCGGGAAGCCGCTTCCCCCCCCCCCCCCCCCCCCCCTTTCGGGTAAAAGAAAACAGAAAGCATGGTCCAGGGAATAACTTGGCCGCCATGCCCGCCACGTCAGTCTGGCCTGGCCGGTGTTGTTAGGGATAAAAACGGTCGGAACCGTTTTCTATTTTTACATTTAATATGAAAACGAAAGCAAAAGTCGTAAAGTCAGACATGAAAACGAACATAAACTTATGGAATATCGAGAATTTCAAAAACGAACTAATTCAAGCGGAATTATGTCAAACACGGTCGATATACAAAAAATCAATACGAAATATTGACATGTAAGATCAAGTGCATAACAATTATTCGGTCAAAAAAAGTGCATAACAATTAATAAGTGAATAATAATTAACTAGTTCTACAACTTTCTTAAAAAGTATATCCATTCGACATCATGTAAGGAGATATGATTTTTCTAAGGCAACAAGTGCTTGTACGCGATTTAATATACCGCTGAAACTTTGCTTATTTTTTTACATATTAAAGACCTCAAATGAAAAAACTAAAAACTAGAAAGTTATAGATCTCGTCAAGAGCTACAATTTTCATATAAAAATAATCTTCATCCGAGATCGTATGAAAAAGATATAAATTTTCTAAGGTTGGACTTCTAGTGGGCCAAATTTGGTTTAAACCGAATTTTGAATTCGGGATATTCTGAATTAAAAACAGAAAAGTATAAAATGGTCAAAAAAATGTCTAAACCGTTTTCGTTCCGATTTCGAATTTGGTGTTCCGAATTTCGAACCAAATTCAAATTTGTCCAAAAATACGAATTCGATCGGATTAAATGTAGAAAACGATGCGATTCGGTATGGAATATTTCCATACCGTTTTCATCCCTTGGTGTTGTTGCCACACAAGCCACTCACCAAGTGATGACCGATGAGTATAATCCTGAAAGCGAGGCCGATATAGAAAAACGGGAGCAATGGGAAAGATTGATTATAGTAATATAAGAAATGAAAATAGAAATGACAGGAGCTTACCGCGCAATCAAGGAGCAAAAGGAGTTGTTCCATCCGTTTCAAAACAAAATCAACATTTAGAGTTATCCCGAGTCAAACTTTCTTAAATTAACCAAATTTATAAAAAATATCAATATTTATAAAAACAATTTAGAATCATTGGAAGCATCACGAAATATATTTTTGTACTCCATATATATTTGGTGCCATGGGTAATGGTATTCTTTTTTTCAATAAATTAGTCGAAGTGATACCACGATAGGCTTTATGCCATCACAAGCCGGATAGTCACCCAACCCAAATCCCAAAGCGATGAAAAGTGGAAAACAGAGCAGCCCCACACAAGGTAAGACTGCCCGCACTCATGAACCTCTATATTCATCCTTTAAAAGAAATATTCTATTCTAGTTACTATAAAATATACATTTTTTCCGCACTCATCCATCTTCTATATCATCCTCCATCCATTGTGGGGCCTACTTATCACTTTATCTAAATATATCCATGTGAGATCTAGTTTTGAAGAATTTATTAAAACGAATTCAATGGTGCAATCGAAATTTAATTTAGGTTTTTGGTTTGTGAGATATAACATTTTTTTGTTTGAAAATGAAGTGGGGCCACGCTGCATGCACCTTTCTCTCTCCTCACTCTCGCAGGGTAACGTATGTGCGGTAGAGCGCCAGGAATAGCGTTGTCCTCTCGTTTACCGGACCTGATAGAGTAACCGGTGCAGAAGATTTTTCCGGTATCGTGACCTGTAGGATGCCTTTAGCGCACCCGGTGCGGAAGGTCTAAGGTGGGTACGCAACGATCTTGGTACATCGCCGGCTGACGTGTAGCCTAATAACAATTAAAAAATTAAAAAGTCAGATAGTGGCAAGGTAGTATATCAGAACTTCAAATTTCTCGAGAAACGTGCCAGCTAAGCTAATTCTCTCTGGTGGATTTTCTGTCTCTCTCGACATGGGACGCGTCCACAACGGGGATTAAATAGCTAGCTCAGCTGCAATTCTATTGGACACAGAAGAAGGAAAGCAGCGCACTAGCGAGGAAGTAATCGATAGTCTCGCACGTCTTCTAAAAAAGTCACTCTGAGGCCAGTTTCAGTGGGAGTTTCACGTGAGTTTTATTTGCATTAAATGGATTGTCACATAGACATTTTTGATGACATATCAGTGTATTTAACAAGAGAGAGAAGAAATGGGTTTCATTTAGATGAAACTCTCTTGGCACGATTATCAACTCTCAACTCTCTATGAGTCTTAGAATTAAATGTCTATGAAACCATGGAATGAAACTCTCCATTGAGAGTAGGTATTTTATCCAAATTTCATTTCATTTCAAATGACGTGGCAGTCTTAGAAACAACGTAATGAAACTCCGGCGGTCCCAATGTAAGATTTCTAGAGTAGTTTTCAAGAGCAATAAATTGTACATAGACTTTAATTCTTTCAATGCATAGTTTTCTCAGTAGTTTCTACATTTAAAAAAATAACGACTTCATGCATGTTTCACAAAGAGAGCTAGATCAGCTGTACTGAGAATATATGTAGCACACGCACAGCGACAAATCGATCTCCAATACTAATTCAGATTCACGTTTCGGAGGTCGAGCACAAACAAATATCTGGTTCTCGAGCAGATCATGTCGTGCTTTAATCTGATGCAACACGCAACAACAAGAAGCAATCAGACTGGCAGCAACCAAGCTGATTCCACTGCCCATCGATTAAAAAATCGTCCACTTGTTGACGAGATAGCAGAACAAAGGGATCGGCACGAAAAAGATCGAGACCACCTCACACCATGGAGTCACCGATGCTTGGTGCCCTGCCGCTGCTGCTGCAGCACCTCCTCTTCGGACAACGGTAGCGTGCGGCGTCCATCCGCACCACGGCCTCCGCTGCGTGAAGGACGCGAGTGCGCGGCCGGAAAGATGGGGGAGGGCAAGAGGGATGCGGGAGCGCGTAGGATAGTTTGGGGGCTCGCAGGGAAGATGCGAGCGGAGCGGAGCAGAAGATCCGAGCAGAGAAGGAAGGAAACTACCCGTTTCTCCCCAACGCCGTTCGGCTCGTTTCCTCGAGCATCGGCAAACGTGAAGACTTCGTTTCCTCTGTCGGAAACGGTTTCTCTATTTTCCCTTCCCTCTCTTCAATAAATCTACTGCCACATCAGCAATCTGCTTAGTTGGCAGGCTAATTAATAGAGATAGAAATTATTATAAATACACCATTGGGACTGCCCTTAGGCCAGTCTCAATACTAATTTCATGTCCCAGTTTTCAATATATTTATATTTTGGAAACAGTGTAGAAGAGTTTCATCCTCATGAAACTCTCTCTTCTCCCATAAAACTCTTATCATCTCTCTTCATTAACACAGTATCATATCAACATATTTAATGTCCATAAAACTCTATGAAATCTTCATTGAGACTGGCCTTAGGTGTTGTTTTTTTATTGTTTCTTGAGATCATCTCGTCTAGCGATTTCCTTCTCCCGTTGAACTCCGTCCTTTTCGTTTGGTTTATAATTCTTATTTTTTGAGCTAACAAATAGTGTTTTTCTCTTACACTAAATCAGTAAACAGTACTTTCAGCCATGACTTTTCAGCTAAGCGAACAGGCGCAGGATGTCCTAAGAAGCAACTGTCTGCATTTGGCCAATCAGGTCCCCTGACGCTGCCGTGACGGCCTGACGGGGACGGGGGTGTTGCGATATGCATGGGCATGATGACGCAACGATCATCTGGCAGCCCAAGCGCGCCCACCCAATCCAGGCAAGATGGTAATAAAGAGATAAGAACCATCGGGCTCCGGCGGGCCAGACGTGGCCGAACTGGGCCCACGACGACCAGCCAACAACAACCAAATGTGTCGTCACCTGCTTGGCCCGCCCGACCGACCGCTAGGATGGATTAACATAGCAAGGAGACAACGAACAGAAAGGGAAAGTGCAACAGGTTTCGTAATTCGTACCACCACAATCACGGGGCCTGTTTAGTTTCCCAAATTCATCCCCAAATTCTACTATGCAAAAAGAAGATTCCCCATCACATCAAAATGCCGGCACATATATGGAGTACTAAATGTAGATGAAATCAAAAACTAATTGCACAGTTTTGTTGTACTTTGCGAGACGAATATTTGAAGCCTAATTAATCAATGTTTGGACAATTATTAGCAAATAAAAACAAAATTGCTACAGTAGAGAACAGTGATTCGGCTGGTCCCTATTCGGCCATCTAAACACGGGAAGCTGCCTAATCCAGCTCTTCGCGTCTGGCCTGGCCTGTGATTGGGCGCATGGTAGTGACGACAAACACTGTCAGTGTCAGCCTCAAGCTCGCTCGCCAACAAATTGTGCATCAGGAGGACTGTTCTGTCGATCTCATCCTGCCTGCTGCGAAACAGACTCACACAGGTTACGTAATTCTACACATAATATACTATGGTTATACTGAAAAAGAAAAATCTAGATCCTGTTGGTTTGATCTCCACCATACTTGGCCCAACGGCCAGGTGTGAGCCCTTGATCACGCGTCCTGATCGGGGACACCCAGCCCAATAAAATGGCTGGTGGACCCCCGTCGCACAGTGCAATAAATAGAGGGGTGGGGGCCAGTGGTTAGGGTTATGAGGTTCACCGCCCAGCTGCCACCCACTTCGAAGCCTAGCCGATCTAGAGGGTAGCACTGCCAGCGATGGGAAGACCCACCGGTGCTGCCACTGCCTCCTCGTCACCGACACCAGGCGAGTTCCTCCAACCAGGATGATCGGTAACATCGTTTCTCTCCATTCCCATTCCCATCCTCTCTGTCTCTATCTAGATCTCTCGGATCTATGTGATGCTCTACTCGATTCATATTAAAAAGAGAAGAAACTACCGACTGATCTACTGCTAGAACGGTCCACTGAATCTAACATTGGTACCGGAGCGAGGTTTTTTACATAGTGTGTAGATCTAAATTGGGGAAGATTTTAGAAGAAAGAAAGGAAGAAACCGAACTCGATTCGGAAGAACAGCAAACCTCTAACGAAACCCTAACCTAACTGCCCGATGTCGGATCGGGTAGTGAGGGGAAGAACAGATAAGAGGCAGAAAGGGAACAGACCCAAAAACCCCTAGAAAACAAAGGACCGGGGCTTCCATGCTGTGGCAGAACCGCCTAATTTAATGTCATCCCAAGAGTACTTATCTTCCATTAGACACTAAGTACCCAAGAGAGAGCACTAAACTCTGCGATTCCGTCGAGCACACCCAACGGGAGAACTCGAAAGTCCACATTTTACCTCAGGATCATAAATGAGAGATAAAGCTTATAACAACTTTACCATTTCATATATCACTTTTAGTACAACATCAGAGTAATTCATTATTTGATTATAATAGCGGAATATAAAATATTATCAAAGTTCAGCGGAAATGAAACCATTTGATGATGAGTTAAAATTATCATGATGAACATTTATATACAGCAAATGATAACAGGTGGTAAATCTTTCCCTTGTGAAACATTTTTGGTGAGAGTTATAAATCAACCCTACATCCGCAACGTAAAGGAAATCCCCACTGAGCCCACCAGGAGGTTTCCACACACAACTGTCAGCTTCAAACACCTGTTACCTGCAACAGGGTAGAACAAACCCTGAGTACTCAATTGTACTCCGCAAGACTTACCCGTCAGAAGAAAAGACTCCAAGGGTATGCAAGGCTATCTGGCTTGTGGGTTATTGCAACTGCAGGAAGCATTACTAAAGGTGCATCCTTATATTTACTTTTTATTAGCAGTTATCAGTAGTGTATTAACCAACCATTCTAGGTAAGCACCTGTTCTACTTTCAAGCAAAGGTTGAGCCATCAGAACCAATTTTTCCATCTTTCGTCTTTCATCTTTCATTTCTTACTACGGTGCTAGAGTGCAGTCAAGTCGTACCGTCACGTAGAAACGGCGATTCGCGAATCAATGTGCCCAGCTGGGTACCCCGAAAAACACACGCCTCGCTTGTACCCCAGGCACAAGCAAGACCAACCCGTTCCCCTCCTGTCACAGGTTTCCAGGTCCCCGTCCAAACTTGGACTCCTAGCTCCCGTACTTGAGGCCCGGCCTCAATACGGTGCTAAGACCTCCACCTATCCCCGCCTCCAATCAGTCGGTCCGGAAAGAGCCGGAGCCCATGACAAGAGAGTAACAAGTCTTCCTAGCCCCCATCCGCTAGTATATGCTCGGGATAATAAATCTGTGACTTGACCGGGGATCCAGTGCAACGAACGGTCCTTAATCGACACGGACAGGGAAAAAGTGCAACCAAGCTATGCCCCGTGGCCGCGGGACATAACCTGTTACACCCACCAATACCCATACCATATCCCTGCCCGGTCACCATTTCCTTTTCCATCATTTCATCATTAGGGTAATAATAATAATAATAACCACCTATTGTGAGTAACGACAGGTTACTCACGCTACCGATAAACCTAAGCAAAACAGCTACACGATCCTGTACTAGTAAGACTCATGGGTAGATATATATATATGCATGTGGATATCATAAAACTCCTGCAACGTAAATGCACAACCTATATATATATATATATATAATAATTTGTAAAATAAGGGTTATGCACCGGGGCTTGCCTGGATGGGAATTAAGATATAACCAAAAGTTAGCATTCCATCACGGCGACACGGTCATCAGGACACCATCTTTTCCGCTGCTCCAAAAGACTTCACGCTCCGTCATTGTTCCTATTATAATATTCGGAGATGCGACATAGAAATGTAAATAATCGACGGCAATCGCAACCTCGTATCATACGATTTCGTCTCTCAAGCTAACGAGCTAACCTTATGGCTAACGAACTAGGTTTCGTATCTATGTTATCGACTTAAGCGTTATTTCCCAACAACCCAGGGTGTTGCTCTTTTCGTTTCGTCGATTTAATATATATACAAACTAGGGTTTATTAGCTACCTAACAAAACTAATTATTTTGGAGCTACAAAAATTACAGTGGACAACTAACATTATGGTTAGCTTACTATAAAATTTTCAGCGTTAATACTATCACTGATTATTCATAACAATTCTTACAAGTTCATGTTTGATAATATTAAACGCCTCGAATTAATTAGAGCAAGCCTAAAAATAGTAGAAATCTACATGAACCAATTACACCTTTATCTAGATCATGATTTTAGGAAACTAACAAAATTGGTTTCACCATTTTTGGACTCCTATACATTTAGATATTAAATTTACAAGTTCCTAGCAACAAAGAAAAAGGAAAAACAATTGAAAGATATACTTTTAAAGCAACGGGCCGGCGCCCACTATTTGGCCTAGCACCCGGATGCGGCCCACGCGGGACGGGTCAGGCGACAGCAGGCCGGCCCAACTGGCCCACAGCGCGCGCGAGGTCGCTCTTTTTGCAGAAGAGCCCCTGAACAAAAGGGCTATTACGCGGAGCCTCAGGTCCCTATTGCACCAGAGACACTTTATGCACGAAGCGCCCCCAACAATCTTTTCTTCTCCCTGAGCCGGTCCCCGACGCCCCCGTGCCCGCCGGCGCGGCTCCGGCCGGCATCGGACGGTCCCGCCGGCCATCTGGGGCCCACTATGCCCCTGCTAAACGGTCGACCACCACCTACAACCCAAACGGTGACGCTAGGTGACCACAGGGGACTGAGCTACGCACGCACGCGAGCTGTAGCGGCGAGCGGCCATTCACCATGGTGGCGAGGCCGTTCCGGCGAGTCTAGGCGGCCCGAGAGCGGTAGGGATGGCGCACGAGTATCCATGACTTACCCGGATGCCAGCAGTGCCGATGGTCGAGGTGGAGAACTGCCGAGGTGACCTGACCACGCGCGCCCGCACCATGCGGCGGCGCTCTGTGATGACACGGTCGTGTCACCGGCGGCAGGGTAGCGGCAGGAGCTCGACTAAGGTGCGCGGGAGGAAGAGGGGTTCAAGGCGAGTCTACTGGTGCATCCAATTCGACTCGAGATGGTCGAAGGAAGCGCTGCCCTTGGTAATGGCATGGCTCGGCTTTATCGACACTGAGAGTGAAGAGCTCCAAAATTGCGGCTTGTCCGGGCACGGTTCTAGGCGGAGTGGGGTTGGTTGTCTAACACACTTAATGGCGAAGGCGTGGAGGTGAAAACTTGCCTTGAATTGGTCTCCTTGCCGTAAGCGATGGTGCGGCCCGTCGGCCACGGTGACAGGGAAGAAAAACCAAGACGGAAAGGTGAGGACGGCTCGGTCAGTCTTCGCCCTGGCGGAACGTGGTAAAGGGATAGCGTGGCGTGACCGCTGGGTAGAGCCACGTCAAGACGAGGCAGCCATGTGAGCACAGGGGAGGGCAGCGGGGCCAGCGGTGGCCACTCAACGCGCGCGCGAGCAGCAGCGGCTCCGCGTGGCTGGCAGCAGGTGCCGCGGCCAGAGTGGCCAAGGCGCGACCACGCCACGGTCAGACCAAGACGGCCTCGGCCGGCCAACGCACGGTGGTGCGCGTGCACGGGGTGCGGCTCGGCCAGGCAACGCCGAGTAAAATGACGTGGTGACCGCGCACACCTCGGCCGAACGACCGACAACGTGCTATGCACGGATTTTAAAGCGTGTACCAACACTTACCCGTCTTGGTTGAGGTTAAACCAACTCCTCTGCCCTCAAGATGGCCCTAACAGCTTCCCAAAGAAACAAATAGCACGTCAAAAGGACAACCAGAGAGGGAGATGGAGTGATGCCAAAACGGGTTCGTCGTGCTGACGCTGGCTCACGAACAGAGCATCGACCACAAGGTTACAGCTCGTTCTAAGGAACTTCCGGCCATTTTTGGAGTAACCACTCAACATCACTCCACCCTACGAACTACACCGTGCTAAAGTACTCGCAAAGGTGCAATTATCGGTGCAAAAACATAGATCTAGTGTTTACGAATTTTTATCAAAATTTAAATGCCAAAGCGACATTACCATTAGGTTTTCAGACTTGGTCATTATAGTTCTAGGAGCTGGAACCCATTTCCAAATCAATTCTTGAGCTACCAGTTATGCTATTGATCACTTATTTATCGGAACAAAAGTTGCGTTTTCATCTACTAGACTTGCGCTTCAAATTTTATTAAGTACTACATTCAATTGATGTTTTATTTTTATTTATAGAAATTCGCTTATCATTTTATGTGCGTTTGAAATTTTAAAACCCACGGAATTTGTTTTGTTAATTTCTTTTAGACCTTAATCGCATGCTAAGTACGCTAGTAACACCAGAGGTGTTACATCCTTCCCCCCTTAAAAAGGATCTCGTCCCGAGATCCGGAACAAGAAACAAAAGAGGGAAGCACGATTACATTTCACAGATCTGAGCTTACATGAGAGGTTACACGACTTCAAACGCTAAACCACTCTGGAATCTAGAGATAGCACGGCTAAGAACAACTCTAATACAACTCACAACCTCTCTAGAAACCGACGAAGACGGGGACAGTGGAAGAGCAATAGGAAAACGATTATCCAGAACATGGCGTATGCCCAACAAAGCCAGAAATTGGAGATTGGTACAAAGATCATCGTTAACTCTAAACCTAAACTAACCAGGGATGAACTTGAACTTCTCCAACAGAAACTAGATCCTTTCTTCTCCAGTTACACCATTGCCTCTGACTAGGAACCCTAGATCTGCGAGCAACGGCTGGATCTCGTAGCTCAGCCTCCAACCACTTCTTCCCGACGGCTTCCTGAGCTTCTTCTACCTGAGCGCTGACGGAGGAAGTTGATACTATGAGCTCTACTCTAGATCTGGGGGTTGAATGGAGGAGGAGCAAGCAAGGTGGCATTATAAAAGCTTGGTGGACGGAGGTGGTGATGCAGTGCACCGGAAGCGGAGGAGATGGGAATCACTGGGGGGGTCACAAGGTGGGGAGAGCGTCGGCCATAGTGCGCTCCCTGTGCGAGCTTGAGTGGGGCAAAGGAGAAAGGAGGGGATGGGGTTCGCTCGACCAGGCGGCGTGCGAGCAACGGGGCCCCAAAGGAAAAGAAAGAGAGGGGGGTCCGGTACGGGAACAAGAGCGAAAACCGAGAGCCGACACGGGTGCCGGGATCAGAGGGGCGTACTGTGCGACAAGACGAGGCGAGTGCGGCACAACGCCGCGGTCGCACGGGAGCGACACACGCGGTCCCACCACCGACGGCGTCCGCAGGGCACACAGTGACAGCGACCCGGCATGCGTAGCATTGTCAAACCGGTCACAGGAACGACGTCGAGTCGGGCAATTCAACTTCTCTGACCTACGTGCGGCTAACCTTCCTGTTGTTTTTCTCTTTCTTCTTTTCCTTTCTTCAAAAACCTTGTTACTTTGACAGAGCACAATTCCATCAACCCGTTGTGGATTTCCCGTTTGAACACAAGAATATTTTTACCAAGAGAATTTTTATAGCAAGAGCGATACCGCGGTGTAACTCGGTAAAAGCACTTGGTCAACAACCTCGATACCAGCGCGCGCCGAGCAGCGTCACCAGGTGGCAGCTGTTCCACAGGTGGCCCTCGGTTCCGTCGCGGCACCATAAGCTATTAACTAAGTAACTATTACCAACTTACTCGCAGTAAAAACAACGGGGTCATAGACCACAGAATCAGAGGAGTAAGGGAAAAATTCAGGCAACACGGGTTCCTTTCAAAATAAGGAACAAGTAAGTAAATCCCAAGGCGGATTTAAATCAAGGGAATTCAAGTGTTCTACTGGGACATCCACAATTAGTGATACAGTGTCCTCTGTTTTCCAATCACGGCCGATCTGTTGCATCAGAACAGTTGTTCCCCTTGTAACCTGCTTATTGTCGTCTCAAGAACCCTAAGCAAATCGAACGAGGTCTAAGGAAAAACGACGTAACAAACACAACCGATAAAGCAAACACTCATTACCAACGGCCTTACACGGGTGCAACATACAGACATTCACTCTCCCACACTCGACACAGCGCTCGAACGTACAACCAGGCGGCCTTAACAACTACGGATGCGGTACAACGGAAAGATTACAACACTAGGGAACAACGATGAAAAGCACTACTAGCAACGATTACATCTCCCCTAGGACAACTAATCTACTTCGTCGGCCCAAACGGCTTCCTTCCTGGGCTCCTGGGGTTCTTCTGCTGCACTAGGTTGTGGATCTGCTCCTTCTTGTGGTGGTGGCTGGGTGAGGGGAAACAATGACTCTACTTCCGAGGCTTCCGTGGGTGGAGGTGCTGCAAAACCAGTTCTCCTTCGCTCCAGCGGATGGACAGGGATCCCCTCCAGGATTAAGGGTTCCTGCCTTTCCGTGGCGAGCGTCCTACGCTTGGCCCTTGTGGCAAGATAGGCGTCCTCCAGCTCCTGGGCATGACGGTCTTGGTCCACCTTGACGGCCTCCGCCATGGCAGCCTCTCGACTCTCAGCGGCTGCTAGATTGGCATGAGCTTCAGCAAGCTGCACTTCGAGCATCCTAGAGAAGATCTCGGCTTCCTCAGCTCGGTGGAGGCACTCCCTTAGCTCCGAGGCCTGCCGGTCATACTGCTCATCCAGGGCAAGCAAGTACGAGGTCAGGTGCACCAAGGTCGGGTTGTCCTCTTGCACGTCTAGACCATGCAAAGCCTCCATGCAAGCCCTCCATACCCGCCGATTCTTATCCCAAGGGGGAAAGAACCGCATGGGGGTACGAGCAATGGGCCCTTCAAAGATCTGACAGAGATGTTGCAAGGCTTTGCGGGCCACAACCTGGTAGGTGTCGCCGAAGCGAAACCCGGTTGCAGTCACATTCCAGGCTTCCGTGAGGTCGGGGAACTCCTCACTCTTGCCAATGTAGACGGTGACCTTACACCGCTCAGTGCCACGCTTCATGTACTCACGGCCCTCATACTCGGGACGCTCCCGAACGCCGAGTTTTTGCAGGGTGGCATACAGGATTTTGGGAAAACCCTCGGTGTTCAAGCAGTAGCTGCTAACCCAGACTCCTGCCATCCTAGGTGGGTGGTGGTTGCAAGGAAGGCTTGAGGAGAAGCTTGCTCAAGAGAAAAGGGCTAAGCGAGCTGGAATGCACTGGGTGGTGACACCAAGTGGCTGGGCTTGCCCCCTTAAAAAGGCAGAGCAGCCAGTGGTCCTGGCGCAGGCCACCCTCGAGCCCTGCACGAGGATCAGTAAAGTAAAATAGCAGGATTTTTACGCACACGAGGCGAGCGGTGTTCGAGGCCATAAAGACTAGCATGGTTGCAGGGCAGAGGTCCGACAAGGGCGCAGAAGGAGTGCCGAAAACGTAAGCCCCGACAGCCGTGAAGCACGAGTGAACGCGAAACATGAAGCCACTGTACAACAGTAACTCCGGGACAGGGACGCGTGGTACCTAGAAACAGGGCACCTGCAAGTAGGACTCGCACGATGACTATAGCAAAACAGCACGTCTGACTTTAGGACCGCATGCTACACACCAGTTAGCTTACCGGACGAAAGCCTACTTAAACTTATTCCGGAGACTTAACTATAGTAATAGGGCTACTTATATAACTTCGTATGCAAACGTCCTAACTTTTTGCAAAAAGGTGTTGTCAAATTTTAATTTAGAAAAGGGTTTTGAAGCTTTATTTCCCCATTTATGCTCTGATACCACCTGTGGCAGAACCGCCTAATTTAATGTCATCCCAAGAGTACTTATCTTCCATTAGACACTAAGTACCCAAGAGAGAGCACTAAACTCTGCGATTCCGTCGAGCACACCCAACGGGAGAACTCGAAAGTCCACATTTTACCTCAGGATCATAAATGAGAGATAAAGCTTATAACAACTTTACCATTTCATATATCACTTTTAGTACAACATCAGAGTAATTCATTATTTGATTATAATAGCGGAATATAAAATATTATCAAAGTTCAGCGGAAATGAAACCATTTGATGATGAGTTAAAATTATCATGATGAACATTTATATACAGCAAATGATAACAGGTGGTAAATCTTTCCCTTGTGAAACATTTTTGGTGAGAGTTATAAATCAACCCTACATCCGCAACGTAAAGGAAATCCCCACTGAGCCCACCAGGAGGTTTCCACACACAACTGTCAGCTTCAAACACCTGTTACCTGCAACAGGGTAGAACAAACCCTGAGTACTCAATTGTACTCCGCAAGACTTACCCGTCAGAAGAAAAGACTCCAAGGGTATGCAAGGCTATCTGGCTTGTGGGTTATTGCAACTGCAGGAAGCATTACTAAAGGTGCATCCTTATATTTACTTTTTATTAGCAGTTATCAGTAGTGTATTAACCAACCATTCTAGGTAAGCACCTGTTCTACTTTCAAGCAAAGGTTGAGCCATCAGAACCAATTTTTCCATCTTTCGTCTTTCATCTTTCATTTCTTACTACGGTGCTAGAGTGCAGTCAAGTCGTACCGTCACGTAGAAACGGCGATTCGCGAATCAATGTGCCCAGCTGGGTACCCCGAAAAACACACGCCTCGCTTGTACCCCAGGCACAAGCAAGACCAACCCGTTCCCCTCCTGTCACAGGTTTCCAGGTCCCCGTCCAAACTTGGACTCCTAGCTCCCGTACTTGAGGCCCGGCCTCAATACGGTGCTAAGACCTCCACCTATCCCCGCCTCCAATCAGTCGGTCCGGAAAGAGCCGGAGCCCATGACAAGAGAGTAACAAGTCTTCCTAGCCCCCATCCGCTAGTATATGCTCGGGATAATAAATCTGTGACTTGACCGGGGATCCAGTGCAACGAACGGTCCTTAATCGACACGGACAGGGAAAAAGTGCAACCAAGCTATGCCCCGTGGCCGCGGGACATAACCTGTTACACCCACCAATACCCATACCATATCCCTGCCCGGTCACCATTTCCTTTTCCATCATTTCATCATTAGGGTAATAATAATAATAATAACCACCTATTGTGAGTAACGACAGGTTACTCACGCTACCGATAAACCTAAGCAAAACAGCTACACGATCCTGTACTAGTAAGACTCATGGGTAGATATATATATATGCATGTGGATATCATAAAACTCCTGCAACGTAAATGCACAACCTATATATATATATATATATAATAATTTGTAAAATAAGGGTTATGCACCGGGGCTTGCCTGGATGGGAATTAAGATATAACCAAAAGTTAGCATTCCATCACGGCGACACGGTCATCAGGACACCATCTTTTCCGCTGCTCCAAAAGACTTCACGCTCCGTCATTGTTCCTATTATAATATTCGGAGATGCGACATAGAAATGTAAATAATCGACGGCAATCGCAACCTCGTATCATACGATTTCGTCTCTCAAGCTAACGAGCTAACCTTATGGCTAACGAACTAGGTTTCGTATCTATGTTATCGACTTAAGCGTTATTTCCCAACAACCCAGGGTGTTGCTCTTTTCGTTTCGTCGATTTAATATATATACAAACTAGGGTTTATTAGCTACCTAACAAAACTAATTATTTTGGAGCTACAAAAATTACAGTGGACAACTAACATTATGGTTAGCTTACTATAAAATTTTCAGCGTTAATACTATCACTGATTATTCATAACAATTCTTACAAGTTCATGTTTGATAATATTAAACGCCTCGAATTAATTAGAGCAAGCCTAAAAATAGTAGAAATCTACATGAACCAATTACACCTTTATCTAGATCATGATTTTAGGAAACTAACAAAATTGGTTTCACCATTTTTGGACTCCTATACATTTAGATATTAAATTTACAAGTTCCTAGCAACAAAGAAAAAGGAAAAACAATTGAAAGATATACTTTTAAAGCAACGGGCCGGCGCCCACTATTTGGCCTAGCACCCGGATGCGGCCCACGCGGGACGGGTCAGGCGACAGCAGGCCGGCCCAACTGGCCCACAGCGCGCGCGAGGTCGCTCTTTTTGCAGAAGAGCCCCTGAACAAAAGGGCTATTACGCGGAGCCTCAGGTCCCTATTGCACCAGAGACACTTTATGCACGAAGCGCCCCCAACAATCTTTTCTTCTCCCTGAGCCGGTCCCCGACGCCCCCGTGCCCGCCGGCGCGGCTCCGGCCGGCATCGGACGGTCCCGCCGGCCATCTGGGGCCCACTATGCCCCTGCTAAACGGTCGACCACCACCTACAACCCAAACGGTGACGCTAGGTGACCACAGGGGACTGAGCTACGCACGCACGCGAGCTGTAGCGGCGAGCGGCCATTCACCATGGTGGCGAGGCCGTTCCGGCGAGTCTAGGCGGCCCGAGAGCGGTAGGGATGGCGCACGAGTATCCATGACTTACCCGGATGCCAGCAGTGCCGATGGTCGAGGTGGAGAACTGCCGAGGTGACCTGACCACGCGCGCCCGCACCATGCGGCGGCGCTCTGTGATGACACGGTCGTGTCACCGGCGGCAGGGTAGCGGCAGGAGCTCGACTAAGGTGCGCGGGAGGAAGAGGGGTTCAAGGCGAGTCTACTGGTGCATCCAATTCGACTCGAGATGGTCGAAGGAAGCGCTGCCCTTGGTAATGGCATGGCTCGGCTTTATCGACACTGAGAGTGAAGAGCTCCAAAATTGCGGCTTGTCCGGGCACGGTTCTAGGCGGAGTGGGGTTGGTTGTCTAACACACTTAATGGCGAAGGCGTGGAGGTGAAAACTTGCCTTGAATTGGTCTCCTTGCCGTAAGCGATGGTGCGGCCCGTCGGCCACGGTGACAGGGAAGAAAAACCAAGACGGAAAGGTGAGGACGGCTCGGTCAGTCTTCGCCCTGGCGGAACGTGGTAAAGGGATAGCGTGGCGTGACCGCTGGGTAGAGCCACGTCAAGACGAGGCAGCCATGTGAGCACAGGGGAGGGCAGCGGGGCCAGCGGTGGCCACTCAACGCGCGCGCGAGCAGCAGCGGCTCCGCGTGGCTGGCAGCAGGTGCCGCGGCCAGAGTGGCCAAGGCGCGACCACGCCACGGTCAGACCAAGACGGCCTCGGCCGGCCAACGCACGGTGGTGCGCGTGCACGGGGTGCGGCTCGGCCAGGCAACGCCGAGTAAAATGACGTGGTGACCGCGCACACCTCGGCCGAACGACCGACAACGTGCTATGCACGGATTTTAAAGCGTGTACCAACACTTACCCGTCTTGGTTGAGGTTAAACCAACTCCTCTGCCCTCAAGATGGCCCTAACAGCTTCCCAAAGAAACAAATAGCACGTCAAAAGGACAACCAGAGAGGGAGATGGAGTGATGCCAAAACGGGTTCGTCGTGCTGACGCTGGCTCACGAACAGAGCATCGACCACAAGGTTACAGCTCGTTCTAAGGAACTTCCGGCCATTTTTGGAGTAACCACTCAACATCACTCCACCCTACGAACTACACCGTGCTAAAGTACTCGCAAAGGTGCAATTATCGGTGCAAAAACATAGATCTAGTGTTTACGAATTTTTATCAAAATTTAAATGCCAAAGCGACATTACCATTAGGTTTTCAGACTTGGTCATTATAGTTCTAGGAGCTGGAACCCATTTCCAAATCAATTCTTGAGCTACCAGTTATGCTATTGATCACTTATTTATCGGAACAAAAGTTGCGTTTTCATCTACTAGACTTGCGCTTCAAATTTTATTAAGTACTACATTCAATTGATGTTTTATTTTTATTTATAGAAATTCGCTTATCATTTTATGTGCGTTTGAAATTTTAAAACCCACGGAATTTGTTTTGTTAATTTCTTTTAGACCTTAATCGCATGCTAAGTACGCTAGTAACACCAGAGGTGTTACACATGCCATCGGTCATCATGATCCGAGCCACCTTTCGGTGGACAGGGTCAAGAACAATGAAAAGGGGAGGGGGTTAGAAGAGAAAAAGGAAAGAAATTTCCCCAAATCAGAACCCTAAGAAAGAAATCCCCAACCCTAAGAACAAGGAAAGTACGGAACGGGGGAGGATTCTTCCTCGTTGCCGTAACCACCACCGCGCGCGGGAAGGACTTGCCATCGCCTTGCCAGCGTGGGGAGAACGAGCCGAGCAGAGCTCGACTGAACAAGGAGCCGCGCCACATCACCTGCGGGCGCGCGGAAGGCAAAGGGCGCCACGGCGGTGCCGCTCGACGGTGCCGCGTACAACTTCGGCTGTGCGCGTGCGCCGGCGAGGGGTGCCGCAGTGGCGCCACCATCTCCTTTCGTCGCGCCGTGTTGCTCGTCGGTGGTAGCTGCTGTGTGCGTGAGTTTAGCGGAAGGAGGGAAGACAAGAGAAAAGAAATGGAGGCCGAAGGGAGCCGGCGTCGGCTCGGGCTCCGGCGAGGCCGCACCCTCGCGGTCACCGGCGACCACCACAGCCGCCGTTTGTGTTTGAGAGAAAATAGGGAAGGAGAAAATGAGGCCTAGGGTTAGGGCAGCCGGCGGACGGGGCGGTTTTTGTGCCTCCGCTCTGAGCGCTGAACCATTGGATGAAGCTGCTCTCAGATTGACGGTCCAGAGTGAACGGGCCACTTTCAGCCCAGGCGGGCAAGAGCTTTCCCGGCTCAGGCCCAGGTTGCGGCCTGGGCGCGGGGGAGGCAGCGCGCGGCTTTGGGCTGCTATAGCGCGAACAGGCCGTGGGCCTTCTTATGTTCAAGAAAAGAAAAGGAAAACGCACTTGGGCCGCGTGGAGTCGCCTGGGCTGCTGGCTGTAACACCCGAGGTGTTTGCCACCAGTTAACCAGTGGGTTTGAGCTCAAACATGCTAGATTAAGTGATGATGAAGATGTCATGGTCAAACCTATGGAAGCGAGCCCCAACCCAAACTTGGATGTTGCACCATTGCTTTACATATAGTCCATTTTCAAGATATATGCTTGGGTGGTGTTATTGCAATATCTTCATATGTCTCACCTTAGTACCTATCTATATTAGTCACTGGCAAAGTTTCATGACGTTTGGAATCAAAAAGTCACATGAAATGATAAGTTATATGCTTGTTGGAATGACTTTACTAAGTGCTGGAATTGCATTATTAAGTGGATGGAAATATAGATCATCACCAAAATCTTGCAACCTTGCCCAAATGACTCTAGATGGACTCTACAACAAAAGTCAAGAAAGGTTCGTGTTGAGCAAATGCCCAGAAAATGCTCCAATTGATCAAAAAGTATAATTTAAGCTTTATCGTGATCCTACTTTGGTCAAAGTAGAAATATAGTTTATATACCAGTTTTGATGTTGGACCCTAAATGAAAGTTGTAGTTCATGTTGTGTAGAAGAAACTTTGTTTAATGGTCAAGAGCTAGTTTGGTTTCTAACCTAGTCAAATAGAGGCTCAAAGATTGAATTAACTGCTGTTTTTCAGCCTTGGAAAATACTCTAAGTCATGGAATATGTGGACTGACATTGACAGGTTGGCGCATTTCGTTCTCAAAATTTTGTTAAACAACTAAAGTTGGACTCTTTATAAAGGTTGGAGTGTTTAGAGTGGAGAAGAGCTCAGAGAAGTTTGAATGGATTTAGAGCTCGTTTGGACCTTCAAAATTTATTCTCAAAACTGCTAGATTCATCACACTCTTGGACTTGGTCCGGCAAGGACAAGACGGTTGGCACGTCGCGTTCTCGTGGTTTCGTTAAGCAACTCAAGTTGACCCAAAAATGAAAGTTGGAGTTAACTTAATGAGGAAGAGCATACAAAAAGTTGGGTTCAGTCGGACCGAGTTTTGATCTTCGAAAGTGAGTTTCCATGACTATTTTCAAAGCGCTGACAATTCCATCTTGGAGCTTAATTATCTACTAATCCAGAGTCTGAATGGTCATGCACCCTTAATAAAGTTTGAAGAGGATAAGGAGAACATCAAACTTGCTTCAGGCGATAGGACCCGAATCTACACCGAATATGCTCAAAAACGGCATCCAATGCGCCCACTGTAGCACCCGCCACCTGCTCGGCTGAATGTCGGCGTGGCGACCATGCATGGGCAGTGCCCCCACCACGATGCCGCGCGTCCTGCCGCGTCTCTGCTGCTCCATTTCAAATGCCGAGCTTCCCACTCGTCTCAGCTCACTCCTTCCTCACTCACATCGCCCTCCCCACTCCCGTTCTCGCCGCGACGCGCGCACAGAGCGCCGCCCGCCATGGCCGAGCTCGGCCCCGCCGCGTCCCCGCTGTTTTGCCCATCTTTCGTCCAAGCCGACCGCACCATCACCTTCCCCTCGCCGCGCCGCCCCTCCCGCGCCTCTTCCCTGGCTCCAACCGTCGCCGGAGTGCCGCGGCCGCCGTGCCTCTGTCGTCGCCGCCGCCTGCTACCGTGGCCGCACCGCCACGGACCGCGTCGCGCCGAGCTGGGTAGCCCAACGGGTGCGCGAGGACCTCCGCGTGCTTCCCCACCCCTCAGCCACGGCCGACGACGACCACAACCACCGAATCCGCGAGCTCTGCTGCTTCCTCTACTGTAAATCGCGACCAGGGACCTCGAGGAAGAATTCGACTAACTCTAGGGGCCTAACTGCACAGTCAGTGACTCAAATGAATAGTGCTCTCGGGACTGATTCGTAATTATTTTGCAGAAACTTTGGAAATTCATAGTAAATTGTAGAAAAATCGTAAAATAGTAAATAAGTACTTTTTGGAATCCTTATGAAATTCTCTATGCAGTAGATCTATAATATTGCATGTTTTAGTTTAAAGTTTTCTCTGTAAAAATGGATTTGTGCAGCTAGGTTTTTAATGCTAGTTGTATTTGTCATTTTCATAACTGTAGATCTAGGGCTCCAAATGAAGTGAAATTTTTGTGGCATGCTACTCATATGATGATTGATGTGTGGTAAAAATTTCATGAATTTTGGTTGCCATTTGAGTGAGTTATTAGTGTATCTTGCTCTCACATGAATTCTTGCAATAGCAATTTGTCTTTTTCATGGAGGTTGATATACATGCCCAAATGAGTTGAAATTTGTACAGTAGACTATTGGGTGTATGTAAGATCTACTGTAATTTTTATAGATTTTATTATGGACTTTTGATATATTTTTATTATTTCACCTTGCTATTTAAATAAATTAAGAAATGCATTAAAAGAAATTATTCACTGATGAGCACTATGCTTTTTGGTGATCATTTAACATGCACTTTATGATGGTTACATTGGTTGTGGCCAAATATATGTTTGAAATGTAAGTTAATATTTATTCTTGCAATTGATGCTTTCCTGGACAGTTTCTGGAACTTTGGTAATTGCACCATGAAAATGATGTTTGCTGAGAAACATGCTTATAACAAAGTTGTAGATAACTCATTAATCTAGCTTGTGTTAAATTTTGGTGGCATTTGGCCTTATAGTTTGTGAGTAATGACTGTTTCAAGTTGGGTTTCAGAAATAGTTGTTCTCTGGAATCTCTGGACCAGATTCTGTAATTATGCATGTTTGACTTGGTTAACTTGAGAATCATGCTAAGATGATTAAAGATGAATTATGGACAATTTCATAAGCTTTCCAGAATGTCTTGTTGCATGGCTATTGGATTTGTATAACTCCAGTTATGATCCAAACATGTAGATGTTGTTTGCAGTCCAGAAATTGTCAGATGCTAGTTATGGTTGTTTACTCCCTGTGTTGCTAAGTGTGGCTTATACCCTTGATGATGGTCAAGTTAAGATACTTGTGATCTTGTTAAACCTGAGTTATGCTTGATGTGCTTGCCCTCTTTAATTGGTTGTGTGAGGTTAGTTAAATAGCTTTTGGTGTCTATGTCTTAATCGTGTGTTTACATGAATGATTATGTGATGCATCTTGTGTTACCATTCATCATGTTCATACGCATGCATCTTGCATCTCATTTAGGTTCGCTAGATGCATCACGTGAAGGATGAGATGTTGAAGCCAAACCGGAAGATGGTGTTTGGTGGACCTATCCCGAAGATGGAAGGACTAAACAAGTGTCGGGTTGGGAGATGCTCGCCGAGCGAGTGTCATCTATCAATCACTAACCCAGTGTTTGATCCCAGGCAAGCCCCGGAGCATTCTAAGCCTCCTACTTTACAAAAACAATTGAGTATATATATGTTATATATGTATTGTTGCATTAAGTTATAGGAGTTGATTGAAAACACTTGCTGCATATATATCCTTTTCCTTGTCCCGCAAATATGCCTGAAATCCTATTTTGGTTCGGGATCGAAAATATTGCTTAGCCCTGCTTAGACCGGTAGCGATCGGTGATTTCCTGTCACCGGCAACTATAGGTGGTTACTGGAATACTTTAGCTATGGAATGGATGATATCCTGAAAATAACCAAGTGTTGATGGATAATTGGAGACCGGGCGGAATAAGTATGGGGCAACCAGACAGGGTTCTGGGGTGCTTGTAGTTTCCGCCTGTGTCGATTAAGGACCGACCGTTGTTGGGCCTCGGGTCATGTTGAACGCATGCCTCACATTTAGCTGGCCGAATAAAGTACCTTTCGACCGCGAAGCCGGGAGATTATTCGGGCCGAGTGGATTGCCCGCAACGCACTGTACCGGAGCAGTAGTGGCAGGAAACGGGGGCGCGATGATAAGGCCAAAGAGCAGTCGGGCGGCCCCCGGGTACATGTGGTTCCTGGCAAGCTCGCGACTTTACCTGAATAGTTGACTTGGTGACCAACACCTCACTTTAGCGGGTGAGTGAGGTTTGTGTGAGGAATAAATTACCAGCTGGTTAATAATCGATTCGAATCGCCATCGCTCCTGGATAGTGAGCACTTGACTCGAGTTACTGCATCGTAGTAATGATGATGGAACACAGATGGTTATGTGGATAATGTTGAAAATGCTAAACCTGAGATGGTAACCTTTGATGTTAATGGTTAATCAAGTGATTGCTTTAGCATAGGTGCTTACCTAGATTGAATAGGTTATAATAAATATGATGCCAAAGGACTTAAATTAGTTTATTCATGATAACTTATGCTTTTCGCAAATGAGTCAAGCTAGCCCACTGAAAGAAAGCCTTGCATACTCCTTGGTGTCATTATTTCTGGTTTATGACGGGTAAGTCTAGCTGAGTACCTTCTTGTACTCAGGGTTTATTCCCACTTGTTGCAGGTTGTGATGTATCATAGCTACTGCAAGAATTGGAAGACTCCGGCTGTAGTGGCGGAGTGTGATCATGGGCATGATCCTTCTGAGCTATCTTATCTCTCATGCTTTTATGGGAAAATTGACCTTGGTACTGGCATGTATTTGAACTAAGGTGACATTAGTTTTCAAACTAATTTGCTTCCGCTACTTTTGAACTTGAGTTGTAATAACTCTACTGAACTCCGATATATGTTAAATTACTTATGAACTGGATGTAACATATGACCTGTTATGTTGGACCACTACGATCTTGGCTTGTATGTTGGTTGGTTTGAAATCCCTCGGGATTTTATTGGACTACCGGAGTTATAAGAGCTTAAGTACGGGAATTTAATTGCTCCGGCGATTGTTTTTGTACTTTTGTTCTTATAATTTGGACGGTTCCGTGACACTGGCTGCTCTTGCAGATGGGCCGCGGAAGGAGGCCACGGGTCGAATGCTGGTTTTTGCAGGCCGAGCAAAAATGAACAGTTTGCCTAGTGAATTTGTATTATTCACTTTCAGAAGCAATTTTGAATGTTTTTCGATAGCTTTAAAAGTTTTACATTTCTTACATCAAAATGCTTCTGAAAAGTAGATAATTGTTTCCGCTGCAAAGAAAGAAAAGAATATTGTCTTCTCATTAAATCCGAACCAACGGGAGGATTTAATTTGAAGAGCAGTTACAACTGTTCAGAAAATGATGAAAAGTTTATCGTCTAATTAAAATTGGAACCAACGAGAAAATTTTAATTAGAGGGATATTCACATTATGATTTAAGTGAAATTATGATGTTGTTATTTTCTGACCAACGTTGATGATAACAATATTATAAGCTTATTTATGATTTTGAGGTTGAAATTTAAATCTCTGATAAATTATGCATCAAAGTGACCAATTTTCAGAGAATAGATAAAGATCAAGAAATGCTCATGAAATAGAAAGATGTTTCCGCTGCAATGATGATGATGATGATCTTCTAATTAAATTCGAACCAACGGGAGAATTTAATTTTGAAGAGGGTTAATGATAATTGAGTTGTTCCATATGTTAATTCCTTTTATACCCAACGGTGATGTGGAATTAATGTACAAGAATATTGTATTTATGATGTTGCTAATTTTAGCAAAAGTTATTGATAGAGAATTTTATGAGTTTTATGCATTTATTCTATTTCTGCCCAACGGTGATATAGAATTAATGTAGAAGAAAGTTGTTTTTGTTCTATATCTGCCCAACGGTGATATAGAATAGAACATAAAGAAATCAGAGTTTAATGTTGATAACTATTGTCGAATAATTTTCAGACAAAGATCTTCATGATTTCGTTCTTGAAGGCAGAAAAGAAAGAGAAAAGAAAAGCATTGGGTACTTGTGACTCAGATGATGAAAAGCCTGAGAACAAATTGTGTATATAAAAGGAGGCCATTGCATGAGAGACTATGTCCTCTTCAAGAGTGGCTTGAAAAGAAATGTTTTTCAAAGATTTCAGGAATATTGATCCAAGAAAGAAATAGAACAATAAGAGTTTAGTTTGAGAAATTGTCTTTTATGTACTCTTTATGAAAAATAATTTAATTTTCAGTTTTTATCATCATGATATGAATTGTAATCAATGACATGCATGTTTAAGTTGACCAACGTCGGATTAAGCATGTGTGTTAAAGAATATCAGATTTATTCCTGAATTTAATGATTGAACATGAGCCAATCCTGGCATTTATGTCCCTATAAGAGAATTGTCTCGCATGGCGGCATAAATTTTAAGAAAATACCTGCATTGCGGGATGAAGTTGGTATAATACTTGTCCTGCATGATAGGAGAAAGTGAGATGACGATGTGTATCCCGCACAGGGAGAGAAGCTTAGGGTAGCTCTTATGCTATCCTAGTACGAGTTTAAGAACAAAAGGAAGTTGAAAACGAATCTCATGATAAGAATGATATGCAAGCATGACTTGCAGAAGTACTGATGAAAAGGACCCTGTTGAGTTCTTGAAGTGAAATGAGGAAAAAGAATACATACTTCCATATGAATTAAGAAATAATTTCATCTTCTATGATGTAATCATGTGGATGAAGTTAGTGATCAAAGTTTCCTCACTCACAAGAGTTATGAAGGTTTCAAAATTGTGGCAAAGAAGTTTGTGTCACATTTCGAGGGGGAGGATTGTGACATGAATTGAGAAAGATAGAAAGACAATGAAAGAAACTCAGAAAGATAATTGAAAGAAATTCCCCATTATATGTTTTGCATTTAGAGGAAAAGTGATCTATAAAACATGAAGGTGATCGTTGAGGGAATACAATGGTCATAATAAAGATACCCCTAAGTACAGAAATGGCTAAATTCCTGAACCTTTTATAGTTCGACAGGAAGATAGCAATGAGACTAAGAATACTAAGACGGTGCTTAAAGCACCAAATAAGATAGATTTTAACAGAATAAACTCAAAATAAGAAAGATTGAAAATACACTATCCTCATAGAAGATGGAGTAATCTGGGTGAGTATGGTATGAAAAGATCTACGACTTAAAGAGAAGTGGGACCAGTGCCTACTCCAATGACTCAAGATCGACACATGCTCAACACCATGTTGATGTTGTATGACTCATACAACACATGTTGTTAGCCCTTCAAGAAGATGAATAAGAAAACAATGACCTAGTTCTACATACAGGACCCTATAGAATCGATTGACGATGAAAGAGCAACAACAACCCCATGTGAAAGAAGTGTCATGCCATTAGCTACAGACCTGAAGGTCTCAAAGAATAAGAGAATCAGATATTATTAATAACTATAAGTTATATATATTAATGAAGAAATTCAAATGGAGGGTGATCCCACCTCATTTGAAGAAACCATGAGAGGCGTTAACACGTCTAAATGGCAAGAAGCTAAGGAAATTGAAATAAAATCGATGAATACCAACGAAGTTTGAGAAATAGAAGCAGTTCCTAATGGAGCCAAAACAGTAGGCTGTAGAGGGTCTACAAGACGAAATGTGACTCCAAAGGGAACATAAGATATAAAGCACGACTTGAATCGAAAGATTTTACGCAAGAGAATGAATAGATTACAATGAGTGCTAGTGGCACATCATGATATGAGATGAAAGTAAAGACAGCATTTCCCAATGGGATTTGTATGAAAATAATTACATGGCACAACCTAAAGGTTTTGTCATGGAAAGAAAGAACGAACGAATGAGATGCCACATGTTAAAATCTTTTATGAACTAGAGCAAGTCTCTAAACAGTGGCATTTCAAGTTGAAAGGTCAACTAGAAATTTTAGGTTAAAGAGAATGAGAGGACAATTGCATCTGTACAAAGTTATAGAATGGGAGATTCAATTCCTAATCCTGTATATGTGGATGGCACCTTACTTGCTAGTAGTGATGTCAATCTACTATACATGAAGAAGCTCTTGTCCTCGAGACTCAATAAGAATGTTCTCGGTGAAATGACTCTCGTTATAAGAATTGAAATTCACCGAGATAGATGAAAGGGGTATTAGGATTATCACAAAGGCATGCTTAGAAAAGATTGTAAAGAAACAAAGTATACATACAAGTGAACCTACGCCTGTTCATATAGTCAAGGGTAATAATTTTGAGAATTTTAGCGTTACAAGAACCGAAATGAGATTGATCAAATGAATATGGATCCATATGCTTCAGCTGTTGGAAGCTTAATGAGTGCACAACTGTGATGTGTTACAGTTAATGAGTGCACAAGTATGATATTACCCTAACATAGTTCATTTATCCGGGATGTTTTGGCAGAAAGTCCAGTCCAGATATAGATCACTAGAATGGAGTTGAGAATGTCTTGCAATTGTGCAAAGATTTAATAAGCCTCATGATGATTAAGAAAGAACAAGTACTCTCAAATGGTTGTGGGTACAAGAATGTTGAATTTTGGCGAGATGTTTAGTGAAATCCACATAGTAGCTAACTCTCACAGTTAGAGTTTTATTGTGAAAAAGCTCTAAAGAAACAGTTGTGGTGTCATCAATGATGCATACCTATAGTACAACTTATTATGAGGCTTATGGGACAGGCAAAGTGGTTAACTTATACCCGGAATTGGTAATGGTATATAACAGCAACTACCATTTAAAGTGATTGACTCCTATGACAACGGGTCAAGTGTGCTGCCAAACACATTGACATGAAGTTAGACGTTGTGAAGGAGAAAGTCCAGAATCTTTTAAAAGCTTTCGAATGTATAAGTAAAAGCAAGTACTTGCAGATCAGCTTATAAAGGCTTACCACCCAGTGTGTTTAGAGAACGCACAGTCGACATGGGTTTATGGTATAGCCTATGATTTCCAGACAACAAAGAGCCCATAGAAAGTATCATTTCAAAATAGAGAAGTGTATTGTGACTGTTAGTCTAGCGGCACTAATTGCTGTGACGATGGGACAGTTCTATGCACTAATCTATGATGAAATAGGAAAGAAGGAAGAAAAATATAAATTGAAATTTTGAGTAAGGATTTAAAAGAACGAAGAAAGTAATGAGAGATCAAGGGGGAGAATATTGGTTTGATCTCCACCATACTTGGCCCAACGGCCAGGTGTGGGCCTTTGATCACGCGTCCTGATCAGGGACACCCAGCCCAATGAAGTGGCTGGTGGGCCCCGTCGCGCAGTGCAATAAATAGGGGGTGGGGGCCAGTAGTTAGGGTTACGAGGTTCACCGCCCAGCTGCCACCCACTCCGAACCCTAGCCGATCTAGAGGGTAGCACTGCCAGCGATAGGAAGATCCATCGGTGCTGCCACTGCCTCCTTATCACCGACACCAGGCGAGTTCCTCCAACCAGGATGATCGGTAACATCGTTTCTCTTCATTTCTATTTCCATCCTCTCTGTCTCTATCTAGATCTCTCGAATCTATGTGATGCTCTACTCGATTCATATTAAAAAGAGAAGAAACTACCGACTGATCTATACTGCTAGAACGGTCCACTGAATCTAACAGATCCGTGTTTTGTCGGAAACCCAAGCTGGGCTATTTGTCTTTCTTATCCATTTAGACACGTCAGGGATCGGATGCAGATCTATCTATCTATCTATCTATCATCATCATCTATGTGCAGATTGTTTGATGCGACGGCTGCTACTGTGGTTTGATGACAGTCATAAGCAAGATGTTAATTTGACCGAAGGAAAACGGAGCGCAGGCACCAGAAAGTAAAACAAAACGTCTCTTGCCACACACAGGACGCAGATGTGATGAGGATGGAGACGACGGCGGCCGCGGGCGAAAGCCAAGCCTTTACGGCCAGCGGCGGTGACAAGCTAGGCGGAGATAAGCTTGCGGGTCACTTTCCTGTTTCCTCCCCTAGCTAATCCCTGTCCCTGCCGCCGTTTTACTCGCTCGGTCGGTCACTCCAGCCAGCCAACCAGCCAACCGGAGAGGATAAGGAGGAAGCGGCGAGCTCGCTCACCCAGTGGTGACGAAAACGGTATGGACCGTATTAGAGACCGAATCTGTTTAGAGACGTTTAAATCTGTCCATATCTGAGTCTAAATATTTAACATCCAATATCGTACCTGTATCACAATACTCAAATCGTATATTTATAATGTTGATATCCAATCATATCCTATCCGATATAATTAACACTATCCATAAAAAAATATAATAACCCGATCCGTTTTCGTCCTACCTACGCCTACTTGCGTGCGCGTCGATATCTTGCCGCGCGGGATCATATGTGTCCATCCGTCCGGGCAGGCAAGTGATTCCCATCCTTGTAAAGTACCAGTCTGCGTCGCCAATACTGTAGATTGGGATTCCATCGAGACCAGAGCAGACCAGGCCTGTCAGCCTGTGTTTCGGTTCGGTGGATACCCGATCTGTCTCAGCTACAGATGGATAGATGCGGGAGAGGAGAGATCCGGTGAACTTGGCAACAAAGACAGCGAGCCTGGGTGGGCTCCGGCGGAAAGGAAAGTGCTACTTGTTGCCAAGCTTGTTTGACGAAGATCAGTGAGATCCGGTGAACAGCAGAGATTTTTCACTCACCCATGTGACTCTACATCTACCCGATCCTTTTTTGCCGCATGAAGACCGTACCAGACTATGGACGGAACTCCAGCTCCAGGAGTATGCTCGCTCAGTTTCCTGTTGTGTTTCAGTTTCATCAGAAAGAGGCTATCACCCTGTTCGTTTCGTTGGTTTATTGTGGTTGAAAATACTGTTCGCTGATTTGTTGTGAGAGAAAAACACTGCTGGATGACTGCTGATTCCGCTGAATACCTCCAACGAACAGGCTGTATATTACTGGAACCAGCCCGACTGGCGATGCGGATGCGGACCGATCGGTCACGGGTAGGGGAATCGGAATGTCCTTGTCGTCTCGGAAACTGACCACTGGAGCAGCCACAACAACCCCAACCCCAACAGGCAACAGCTGCATGTATGGTCCCGCTCACTCTGCCTGCTATCCACCCGCCCGTCTCCGACTGCTTGATGGCTGCACGGCCACCCTCTCACTTTTGCACTCAATGAAGACGGTCACTGTTACCGCTTCGCATCAACCGCTACTAGTACAGCTTTGTTATCATTAATCATTACAGATTTGGGGCGCGACGAACATGCAAATGGGCATGTAGTCCAGTCGAATTGATGAGGTCTCGCCGTCTCAGAAGCACCTAACCACTTCGGAGACTTGCCTATGTACAGTGTGTTATTTGTGTGTCACGGAGCGAGGCTTCCGGAATCAATCGGCTGGCCGCAGTTTGCCACTAGTGGCGCAGTGCCTGCCGCGTGCCCCTTGAATTGCTTCAGCCAGGTTATTACTGTTCTGCTTTAGCTCGATGATGCCATTGTATTGTATTGTACTACACACTGCAAGCTAGGGAGAGGCCGGATTGGAGGACGAACGTCGAAGTCGAACGGTGTTGGTTGGCTCACCAGTCACCGCGACGAGGAGGAGGGAGAAGCTGCACCAACCAAACCACAAGAGTCCAGGGAGAAGAGACGCCAGCAGCAGCTAAGCTAAGCTTTACCGTCGCGAAATGGCGGGCGCCGTACTGCCCAGGGTTTCTTCGTTCGTCCTCCCCGGCCGCCGGCCTTCGCACTGTGCTGCACCTACCATGTGGGAGCACGATATTGCCAACGGTGCTATTCTGATCCATAACTTTTTTAACAGAGTTTTTATTTATTTAGAAATTGGAAGGAGAAGAAACGTGTGCGAGATCAAAGCTATGTCTTGGGAAATGCCTAAGGCTCTATTTTTTTACTTTGTTCTACGTTATTTATTTTTGAATTTTAACTAAGTTTTAGAAAAATATAATAACATCTACAAATTTAAACAAACGCAGTACCAAGACATATCTAATGGAGAATTTAATAAAACTAATTTTCCTATTAAAGATGGATGTTGGTGTATTTCTTTTATAAATTCAATGTCAAAGAAATTTAATTTAAAACAAAGCTGAATAATTTGGAACGGAGGGCGTAGCTAACCAACGGGAGTAAAAGGGCAAGCTGAAAGTAACATGACGAGGAGGAAAGAAACTGAATCTGTAGGAAACACGTACGAGGGAGAACGTGGAAGCTTCTGCCGCCTACCAAACTGTCCGGACGTCCGGACAGAAAGGAAAAACTCATGGCGATGAGACTGATCTCTCTCAGTCCATTCATCCTGGATCATCATCACCGATCTCTCTCCAGCCATTCCAGTCGATCGTCTCATCTCGTGGACACTGTACCTTGGTCTTTGGGGTCTCTCTGCCGACGAATCCGTCCATCCGTGGAATCGAGAACAGTCAGCAAGATTAATAATCAAATAAAAGAGAAGAAAAAAAGATGGCAACTGTCCAAGAAACAAATACCACACAATCCTACTAGGGTAGAGTATTACTAGTATTAATATTAAACAGGTGCTTTTATGGTTATACTGGGCTACACGGACAAGATCACTCAGCCCATCAATTTTTAAAACTTCATGTTGCAGTGCAGGGGACGAACCAGAGGCTTCAGCTTTCACCGTCAGTGGCTCACTGCCATGCGCCTCCGCAGACCATCCGTTGCACTCGCTAGCAACCAAGCAGCAGGCACTCAACCCCCCTCTTGGCGTTTGAGTAATCCCAGTAGCATGATTCCAGTAGCAACATACCACACTAGGCAATGCCTATTGTTATTGAAAATGGAAGGGACCAGTGGCGCTAGTGAAAAGAAGGTGAAAGAAACAGCGGTGGGAGTTCGTCAGCAGCCGAAATCGGCAACCACCGCTGCATAAACTAGGATTAGCTACGCGGTTTAGGCGTTTAGTCAATAACTTAGTGGTGAAAGTTGCTCACCAATTTGGCAAGAGTCGGGCAGGTTCAGACGTTCAGTGTAGCAGAATCCGGGTGAGCGGACGGAAGTGGAAACCACCATCCACAATTCTGGGGCTCGCAGATACCGATCGAGTAGCAGTAGCACACAGGAGAACATAAAGTGTGTTTTTTTAATGCACAAGGGCTACTAGATCATAAAGTTGACGATCGACATGGAGCACTCCATGGAATCATTGTCGTGTGGAGTAGCGCCTTCAGTTTATATACTTGTTCCGATCCCAAATATATATCTATTTATATTTATAATAAGTTAAATCAGATGCAACTATGCCATTATGCCATTGCTGGATCCATTATCAAAATGACTTTATCACGTTATTCACCCAGCAGTCTACTATTAGATGCAACTATGCCATTACGATACTCCCTCCGCTCTAAATTATTCGCTTCGACTTTTTTTATTCATCTATTTTGCTACGTGTATAGACATATTACTATATCTAGATGCTAGGAAAAATTGATGTACAAAAAAAGTCAAAGCGACTTATAATTTAGAACGGAGGGAGTATATGTCAACGAGACAAATCATCCACTAAATAGGTGTGAGTGATTTAGGATTGATAGCCATACTATTAAGAGGGGTAACACTCGTGTGTGTGTATATATATACACCACATCAACACGGCGCGTCATCTACTAACGTTAATTTATAATAGTTAATTTATAATAGTTATCCATCCATATAATAATTATATGTGGTATAGTTTTATTCCAAAACTCGAATCATCCTTAGCTCGGGTAACAATGCGCGGTGTATGCTTTTGGTTAGGGGTGAAAGTGGTATGGATAATCCTTCGCTCAGAATCCAAATTTTAAGGATATGGAGAAGTGTTTTTAATATCTGTGCGGGTTATTATCCGAATCCGATTATATGCGAATGTGGTGTAGAATATGTGATTGGCGAAATCCGGCGGATATGGATTATCCGGTAATTGAACGTGGATTATCCGACGCTTATAATAGGATAATCCTAATATTCTAAGGATCCCAAGGGGCAAGAATAGCGCAACCCATGACACAAGCATTATTATATTGTAGCCCACAAACAAATCTCGTCAACTAAATAAGTATACTAATATAAGTATTTTTTTTTCACAGGACATGGAATGGTAATCCTAGTGATTGCCTATTTGTCTTATTGGCGGCTAATCAGCAAACCGGTAAGTTTTGCTTAAATATTTTAATTAAGAATATTTATTTCTTTTACACGCTTGTTTTATACTCTAAAATCCAAATGGAGAACTTGTATTAATTTTGTGAGCTCTTAATTCAAAGTGGTGGATTGATGGTTATTATTTCGTGTTGTATTGCTGCTTTATGACTTTGGTTAATGAATTGCTTCTCATCATAAAAAAAAAAACAACACGTAAACGCACATTATCTGACTTTAAAATGTCTGCTTCCGCTTGGACACCGGTCCCCATTTCCGACATTTAAAAAAATCCGTATTCGCATCCGAATCCGATTCACTCCGAATCGGATCAAAAATGGATTAGGGTATGGGGAAGATATTATCCGCTCCAATTCGATTGGTTTTCATCCCTACTTTTGGTTATCCTCATTTCTGTAGTCCAAAGACCGCGATCAAGATAAATCGTTTCAAAATCGATGGATACGAGAGGTGTGGACTAATACGGTGGATTTATCAGAGAAGAAGATGAAGACGACGACGAAGAGACCTTGCAGGCTTTGGATTGGATTGCTGGATCAGTTTTCGCCTGCTCCAACTCCAACTCCAACTCCAAAGGTCACGGGACGAAGAAACAGCGGTGGGAGTTCGTCAGCAGCCGAAATCGGCAGCCACCGCTGCATAAACTAGGATTAGCTATGCGGTTTAGGCGTTTAGTCAATAACTTAGAGGTGAAAGTTGCTCACCAATTTGGCAAGAGTCGGGCAGGTTCAGTGTAACAGAATCCGGGTGAGCGAACGGAAGTGGAAACCACCATCCACAATTCCGGGGCTCGCAGATACCGATAGAGTAGCAGTAGCACACAGGAGAACATAAAAGTGTGTTTTTTAATGCACAAGGGCTACTAGATCATAAAGTTGACGATCGACATGGAGCACTCCATGGAATCATTGTCGTGTGGAGTAGCGCCTTCAGTCTATATACTTGTTCCGATCCCAAATTTATATCTATTTATATTTATAATAAGTTAAATCAGATGTAACTATGCCATTATGCCATTGCTGGATCCATTATCAAAGTGACTTTATCTTGACGTTATTCACCCCAGCAGTCTACTATTAGATGCAACTATGCCATTATGATACTCCGTCCGTTCTAATTGATTCGCTTCGACTTTTTTTTATTAATCTATTTTGCTATGTGTATAGACATATTACTATATCTAGATGCTAGAAAAAATTGATATACCAAAAAAAAAGTCAAAGCGACTTATAATTTAGAACGGAGGGAGTATATGTCAACGATCCACTATATATATATATATATATATATATATATATATATATATATATATATATATATATATATATATATATATATATATATATATATATATATCAACGCGGCGCGTCATCTACTAACATTAATTTATAATAGTTATCCCTCCATATAATAATTATATGTGGTATAGTTTTATTCCAAAACTCGAATCATCCTTAGCTCGGGTAACAATGCGCCGTGTATGCTTTTGGTTAGGGGTGAAAGTGGTATGGATAATCCTTTGCTCAGAATCCAAATTTGAAGGATACGGAGAAGTGTTTTTAATATCCGTGCGGGTTATTATCCGAATCCGATTATATGCAAATGTGGTGTAGAATATGTGATTGGCGAAATCCGGCGGATATGGATTATCCAGTAATTGAACGTGGATTATACAACGCTTATAATAGGATAATCCTAATATTCTAAGGATCCAAGGGGCAAGAATAGCGCAACCCATGACACAAGCATTATTATATTGTAGCCCACAAACAAATCTCGTCAACTAAATAAGTATACTAATTTAAGTATTTTTTTCACAGGACATGGAATGGTAATCTTAGTGATTGCCTATTTGTCTTATTGGCGGCTAATCAGCAAACCGGTAAGTTTTGCTTAAATATTTTAATTAAGAATATTTATTTCTTTTACATGCTTGTTTTATACTCTAAAATCCAAATGGAGAACTTGTATTAATTTTGTGAGCTCTTAATTCAAAGTGGTGGATTGATGGTTATTATTTCGTGTTGTATTGCTGCTTTATATGTTTGGTTAATGAATTGCTTCTCATCATAAAAAAAACCAACACGTAAACACACATTATCCGACTTTAAAAAGTCCGCTTCCGCTCTGACACCGGTCCCCATTTCCGACATCTAAAAAATCCGTATTCGCATCCGAATATGTATAATATCCGATCCGCTCCGAATCCGATCAAAATGGATTAGGATATGGGGAAGATATTATCGGCTCCAATTCGATTGGTTTTCATCCCTACTTTTGGTTGTCCAAAGACCGCGATCAAGATAAGTCGCTTCAAAATCGATGGATACGAGAGGTGTGGACTAATACGGTGGATTTATCAGAGAAGAAGATGAAGACGAAGACGAAGACGAAGAAGACGACGACGACCAAGAGACCTTGCAGGCTTTGGATTGGATTGCTGGATCAGTTTTCGCCTGCCCCAACTCCAACTCCAAAGGTCACGGGACGAGAAGCACACGTCCTAGTTAGGACAGCAAGGTGCAGCGTCATGTCGGCATCCGTCTGAACTGACGACATGTGTCGACCCATCCGATCCACTGCCAACCGCCTGCCCGATCCCCACCCCGCAGTCATGCACCGCCCGGCCGCCCGGCCGCCGCCACGAGCTCCCCAATCCTCCTCCATCCCTTTCCTTCCCTTCCTTATACAACTACGTTATGGTTTGAGGATTGCACTTGTGTACCCCAAAAGAAAGAAAAATAGCAGCAGAGCTGCGTGTCGATGCACCGTCTCCCTCTGTCTGCTTGCAGTTGCACCGTCTTGGGCGCGTGGCATCCTGCCATTCAGGCTTCAGTCCGTTTGTTCGTTCGTTCCGTGTCCTGAATGCTCCAAAGCTTTAGGCCGCGTTTGGAACGCAGTGATTTTGCGACGACCGTAATATTACTCACATAAATTAGTTTAATTATCCGTCACTGCATTCACGGCGGCGACAGCGACGCAAAGCGGCGCGCGCCCCGCCCGCCGGCCTCGAGCAGCGACCTGTGCCCGCCCGTTCGGTTCGGCCGCCCGAAGCCGCTGCTTTTCCTTATCGCAGCAGCAGCATTCTACTCTCACCGGCAACTTGCCACCGCTCGCCCGAAACGATGGCGACCTCAGAAAGAGGAGACGCGCTCCTCTCCTGCCGTTGGCCTTCACCTCGCTAACTGTTCTCTTGCTCTTTCCTTTCGTCCCTCGTTTTTCTCTCGTGCCCAATAGCAACGGGTCAGGGACACCTTTTCTTTTTATTTACTACTAGCAGAAGACAAAGGATCCGGGAACAAAGTGCTCTTGAGTTGAGACCCAGCAGATGCACGATCATCTTATGCATGGCCAATAAACACAAGTGTCTTTAGCGAGCCATCATGCAGGCTGTGTGGTCAGGTCAGCTAAGCGCACCATGATTGGATTGGACGGCTAAATCTGGAGAACCAATGGGTAAGCAGGTAAGCACACGTCACAGTTCTCCACAAAACAGAGAATCTGGTATTTAGAGAACAGAGCATGCACTCTGTATCGACTCTTGCATACTGTAGTTTATATGTTCTCCACAAAACAGACGTTGAGGCTGAAGATTTACAAGTACTACCTACTTACCAAATACTAGCTAGCATCAGAGTATATATATATGATTATTCCTGACATTCATTCAGGCAGCCAGGGGATTTTTTTTTACACAAAATGGGAAGAGAAGAGAGCAGGATGAGCAGGTAGTAGTGAGTTGTGACATGAGCCACGAATCCTCCTCGCCGTCTTGGCTCTCCTTCTCATCCTGCACTATCCTTCCTCCTACTAAAAACTGCTAACCAACTAGCTACCCTACCCAAATCCAACAAGGCAAGAACCAAAGCAACAAAGAAGAAGAATTCGGGTGGCCATTTCGATCGAGCGTATGTATGGGCTTTCACTTCACTTCATCTCGAGGCCTCTGAAGTCGAGCATGCCGGCCCGGAGCCCCAAGAAGTGGTGCCTGTTGCTGCTGCTGCTGCAGCTGCACCCTGGCGCGCCCTTCTGGATGCCCAGGTTGCAGCCGAAGCAGAGCCCCCCGCCGTGGCCGTGGCCGGCCTGCACCACCTCCCGCTTGACGACGGCGGGCTTGAGCTCCAGCTCCTCGTCTTCCTCCTCTTCCTGCTGTTGGCACGGCGGGCTGATGCAGAGGTCGAGGTTGAGGTCGGGGCACCTAGGCGCCTTGACGGCCGTCGCCTCGGCCCTGATCAGCTGATGCTGTGGCGTCTGCGCTGCGACAGCGCCGGCGGCGTTGGGGCTGGGCTGGAACGAGATGTTGGTCAAGGCGCCGGCGCCGGCGTCGGCGATGGTGCGGTGCGTGACGGGGTCGATGCCCCTGCCCAGCAGCTTCCGCCGGATGTGCGTGTTCCAGTAGTTCTTGATCTCGTTGTCCGTCCGCCCCGGGAGCCGCGCGGCGATGAGCGACCACCTGCAGGCAATTGATTGATCGGATGTTCAGCTTGGTTGGGTGGCGCCGATGAAGCCAGCAGGGCGAGGCAACCAGTGAGAGTACGGAGCAGAGGCGGCACGTACTTGTTCCCGAGGAGGCTGTGCAGCTTGATGATGAGGTCGTCCTCGTCGGCGGTGAAGTTGCCGCGCTTGAGGTCGGGGCGGAGGTAGTTGATCCAGCGGAGGCGGCAGCTCTTGCCGCAGCGCAGCAGGCCCGCCGCCTTGGGCAGCGACCGCCAGCACCCTTCGCCGCGCGCGCGGATGTAGGCCACCAGGCGGTCGTCCTCCTCCTTGGTCCACGCGCCCTTGTTCGTGTGCGCCTTCTCGCAGCACGGCGACCGCCCCATCGGTCGATCTCCTTGCTTGCTGCTTCGCTTTCGCTTGCGGGAGCGGCGGCTGGGCAGGGGAGCTAGCTCTGCGATTGGATTGGAGAAGTCAGGCGGCGGGTGGGCGGGGGCGCGGGGTTTTATAGGCGGTTGGTTGGCAGCGGCGAGGAATGAGAAGGCGATGAGGGGGAAGGGGAAGTTGGTGGGTGGGCAGCGTTGGGTTGGGTTTTGCTGGGCCTGCGCGGTGTGGGGAAGGGGCCGACGACCCGACCCGACTTTTTTACTTATTGCTAATGCTAACGACGACCATTATTATATTAGCAGATGAAATTGTCAGTTATCGGCCGCGTTTAGCACGGGCTACAAACACGTGGTTGATTGATATACACCTGATCTCACCAGCGACTAGTCGATCGCTTTGATTTGCCCTGTCAGGCTGTCACGGATGTGATAGTGCTGTTGCAGGCGTTAAACGTTGCTGTGTGCAGTGGCTGTAATAAATACTATATGTTATATAAGCAAATCAGACTTTGAATTCGAGTTTCTAACCTGGTAATACTGTGGCACATGCATGTTGTATGGAAGGTGACTAGGTTGATCATCTGTTAAGTTTGGTCAGCAACTTCCAAGAACGCTGTAGCGTTTATTGTCCCGGTTTTAGCCATTCTTTGTACTTGCATATTGCTTACTCCTTTCTTAATGTAATGATATGCACTCTTGTACATATTCGATAAGGAAAAAAAAAAGTTTGGTCAGCGCCCAATTTTAAAAAGGCGCTCCGATCCGATCCGGCGAATCCTTTCTCTTTTCGCTCGTTATTACGGGGGTTTCACCAAACCTGGGCCTCCTTAATTCCACGCGCTAATTCTAGTCTTTCATTCTATAAAAAAATTTCTAATCTTTCAGGTTTGCGCAACAACGTGCTGGTGCAGATAAAGCTATGGTGGTTACTCTTTTGATCTGGCTGCAAATGCATGCTGGGTAGGCCAGCGGCAGCGCTGATTGTCGTCAGTAGAACTGGAATTCTTGTTGCAGCAGCTCACGGAAATCTTCTGCCGTGATCCTCTTCAGTCTTATTCTCAGTCTTCGACGTGTTCACGTGTATGATGTACAGTAGTTGTTATATGTATATCTAGGAACGGAACACGCAGCACCTTGTTTTGTGTGGATATTGCCGTGCGTTGCAAACCACTACTCAAGGACGGGACTATACACACACTCTCTGTTAGTAGATGTAATTAAAACAAAGAAGACTATATAGACACATAAAAATAAGAAGATTATATACAATTTAGTCGCAAGATTTTATATATATATATATATATATATATATATATATATATATATATATATATATATATATATATATATATATATATATATATATATATATATATATACTCCCGCCGTTCCAAAAGAGTGACGTTTTTTACTTTCAGACATCGTGTTTGACTGTTCGCCTTATTCAAAAATTTTGTGTAAATTATAAAGTAAATAAATCATTATTAAAGTATCTCTAATGATAAAATAAGTCGTAACAAAATATATGATATTTATACAAAAATTTTGAATAAAACGGATGGTCAAACAAGATGTCTGAAAGTAAAAAACGATACGGAGGGAGTATATATCTATATCTGTATGTATATCTACATCTCCATCTAAATCTATATCTGTATCTATATCTATCTACCACAACACACACACACACACACATATATATATATATATATATATATATATATATATATATATATATATATATATATATATATATATATATATATATATATATATATATATATATATATATATATATAATATTAAAGATCAAATGAATTCGTTCGTCCATCTTTTTTATTTCCCATAATGCACCTAGTCTCTCCTTGTCTCGTGTGCGCTATGCTACTAAACTCACAATCCATGCCCATATAAGTTAGAATCACACATGTTTATGTACCAACAATGGTATGGAGTTCAATTTCAAGTCTATACTGGCCTTCAACTGCTCTAGTTTCATAAAAAAACATACAACAAGATGTAAGTTGCATTACAACTCGCCTATATAATACTACTCGTTCCGTTTGCTAAAAAAACACTATTCCCTCCGTCCTCAAAAGAATGCAATTATGGCAGCTGTGCCGGTCAATCGAGCTTAAGTTTGACCATTTATAGTAAATAATATTCACATTTATGTCTCAAGATTAACTTATTATAAAAGTTATATTCTATAATTAATCTAATGACACTTATTTTGTATCACAAATGTTTGTACTTTTTATATAAATTTAGTCAAAACTGAGGTTGTTTGACTCTTGGAAATTCGAGAATTGTATTTTTGGTGGACGGAGGCGGTACATAAATAGGTGCTGTTTGACTTTTGGAAATTCGAGAATTGTATTTTTTTTGTGGATGGAGGTATTACAAAATAGGTGCACCGTGCCGTACCGGTCAGGTCCTGTCTGCCTGTCTCGTTAGGAGGAACTACCACACACACGGCGCAACGAAAACCTTGACCTGGATTTGCACAAACCTGCGGAAATCAGGGTACCAACCAAACCAACCAACCAATGGACCGACTCTCAATCTTTTTTCTGCACTGCCGTACGTTAGCACCTACGTACCAAGCACCTCGTTGATCGATCGGAGGAGCCATTTCGATCGCCGCTGCTGCACCGGCACTGCAATAATGCACCGTCAGCGTCGACGACGACGGCGACAAGACAAGTCGCCGCCGATGAATCAGATCGGTCGGCTGGCCGGCCGGTCCCCGCAACGCTCCAAAGTCAAAGCTACTACCATCGCCCTGCCATGTGCCATCCGATCCTACGGCCTACCAAACACATTCTTTGGGTGATGGATTGAAGCGTGGTGGTAGGTCTGGACGTCTCTGGTCCTCGCGGCCTCGCCTCCGTGGCTGGCTTCAACCTCCAAACAGTGCGCCGGCAGTTCAGTGTCACGTTACATGCATTCATCCACGCATTCCGATTTCCAAGCAATGACCGCGAATTCATTCAGCCTCACGGTTTGTATTCCTGATGATGGAATTTTCAAGAGTTAGGTGGTCGTCGTGCCACGGGCAGTGCATGATACAACAACAAAGTTGAGGCGGGCCGAGCGCGGTGAACTGGCCGGGGGTCCGTGTCAGTGTCGTCATATATATCCTTCCTCACACACACACTAAACGTGTGCCTTTTGTCTGTTTGCCGTCCTTGACCTTGCATCCAAATCTAATACAGGAGGCTATGCTTTTAGGTGGTTTATTACAAACAAACAGAGCCTAATCCGGAGAGTCAACATACACAAACGTGACTGGATATGCATGTGCTACTTTAGAGAGCTGCCAGCTAGCAGCATATATATCGCCGCCGGTTTCAGGTTGATCCAGGTAGGCGCGGCCGGATGTTTGGAACTAGTGCCGGGGCGCGCGCCTTGGCGCGCGTGGGAGGTAACCGCGGTTGGTATAGAAGGGACCTTGCTACTATAGGATAGGCAATAGGACTGGTCATAGTATCTGTTCAAGTTGCACACATAGTATGGACAGTTTAAGTTGAGCAATATGTTTGAAGGAGGACTTTTGGGCAATCTGTGACTCTTGCAGTTCAACTGGAATCTACATAGATAGAATAAGTTCTTCATAGGTAGCAGCCATGCTAGATGATAGGTTTTCATAAACTGAGCTGCAGCTACAGGTGCAGATAGCAGATGTGTTTCTGCTAGGGTATATGCTACATATAAGGAACCTGAGACTGGTGTTTACAATACGATGGAGGGTGCAGGGTATCTAACAATTATACAGGAAGTAGATACCCAACGCAGTCTGCTGGCACTATAGAGTGCAGAAGCGTAGCCTGGCACTATATACATATCACTAAGCACAGCAAGCACCGGCTGGAGCCTGGAACCTTGGCGTACTCCTTAAAAAGAACCAAAAGGTTGGTGTAGTCGGCAGGGACGGCCACATTTCCTGTCATAAGAAAAGTTTGAAATCAGTGTATAGAAGAAGGTTGGTATGCTTCAGTATAAGTTACGTATGCAGTAGTGGAGTTAGAGCTATAGGGACAGGTTTAGGTTGGTGTAAGATACTGTGGACTCAGGCTATAGAGGTAGCCTGCTATGTGGTAGCATAGAGTGTACATGAACCATTTAACGTTAGAATACAGGGACAACCTTATGTTAGTGTCAGGAAGTATAAAGGCAAGCTGTAGGCACATATTTACCTGCCCCGCAAAGCCAACAACATTTCAGGCCTAGGAACCATTTCTGGTGGTGGCGTCTCCGGGGGTAGGCTTCCCTCTATAATAAGTGTTGAGCAGATGAAAGGGAATGGCTATGTTTGCATTGTCGACATAGAGTATAAGAGTGCATGGAACAGACCTTTTGCTCTTAGGTTTGGATGTTGAAGTCTGGTGCGGAGGGCTCCTCTTGAGCTTAGGATCAATCTGTGTATCTTCGTCTGCATCTTTGTCGGTCCCATGCTACAATTTAAATTGCTAACATATTTAGTCGCAGCTGTATGATGCAAGATGATATAGCGAATAGTTGCCAGGCAATGGAAGTAACCTTGTCAGGTGTGTCATCAGAGAAATTCAATTGGCGCCGAGCGTCGGTTGTAGGTGGTGGTGATCTTGGGAAAATAAAGTGTAAGCTGTCTATAGGTGTTTGTGTACAATGGTTATGCAAAATATTTGACTTAAGTATTTCGTACCTCTCGCCATCATCTTTGGGGGTCTCCTGGTCACCTTCAAGTGCTGGTGCTGGAGTCTGTGGGAGATATAAAAATTGTATGCTGTTATATTGGTTAGCATTGAGCGTTAAGACAGGGATGGGACGGGTAGTTCATATACCTGATGACCTGCGGCCTCAATCTGAAGCAGGTCAGTTTGGTGAGGAAGAGGCTCAGTGGATGTGCCTGCTCCTCCTTGTTCCATTGCGCTGTGCTCAATTAATAGAGGGTTTTGGGCGACATCGCGCACTGATGGCTTCTCTAGAACTGCCTTAACCAGGTACTCTCTGTACTTTGTAGTCTTGCACGCTTCGTTGGTGAGATCAACAGAGAGGACATATTTTTTGTTAATGATCTTTTGCAACGGCACAGGTAGTACATCTCTTGGATTCAGTGGATTAAATATGGCTTCACACTCTTTCTGGACCATTTGCTGAGCCTCGTCATCATAAGCGAAGAAGCGACCTTCTGCTGTTTCGTCTTTGGCTTTAAATGAGAGCAGATATCTGTGTAGGTTCGACATAGGCTTAGATTGTATAATTTGCTGAGCTAATAGGTCTATAGTGTTGAGCTGCTTTGTTTGAAGGTATGGAATAGATACCTAGGAGCTGTTCCTGCCGTGCGGCATGTGGGAACTGGACATCTGTAGGTGCCCTGCAGGTTTTGTTCAGCGCTTTTCTTGCACGTCTTGCAAGCCATGTACCACCACTTGGAAGTGGTGACAATAGAGGTAACTGTCACGGTACATTTGTAGGGACCCGGTTCCTGTCACGGAGCAGAAAGGCCTTAGAGCATGAAAAGTACTGAGGCAAAGGTGTAGGTTCCGTCATTCAAAGTGTGTACCTTTTCACTGAATGGATTCAGGTGGTCCAATTCCATGATGGTTTTCCTGGGCAGCTGGATATCCAGAGTCGGAGTACCGATGTCTTCATCAAGTGGCCGTTGGATATAAACTGGGATATTTTTGAACCTGGTGATTAAAGGCAGATCAATATTGCACACGGTGTATAGAAGAAGGTGTGCTTGCAGATCTATGTACGCGCTACCTAGAATGGAACGGTCGTGCCTCTGGAATATTGGGGTTGAAGTAGTACGAACAAGCTGAGCTTCCTGTCAGAGCAACCTTGTCTGAAATAGTATGCAAGCAGCACTCAGTTAAGGTAATCTGCAAAATGATAGATCTGAAACAAGCTATGGGTAGGGTATTACCATTGTCAGCGAAATCCTGTCGTGGCAGGCAGCCAAGAATGAGACACACTATAAGGTTACCAGCTTCAGGGTCGTAGATGTCATTAATATTGAAACTCAGAGCATGGTCACCCCAGAGCGTGATCTTGAGCATGTTGTCTCTGTTCAATGACACATGTAAGCTGATGATAACCTGTTGTGGATGTGTACAGTTGCAAATGTATATACAGATGAATGCCTGTACCTCAAATCTTTGATATAGATCTCTCTGAGTGTTTTTGCCTTTTCACGGTTTTTGGGAACAAAAGTCTTGGCAGGTTCATACTTTACCAGGTAGCCGATGATATCTGAATTGTTAAATCAACATGTTATGCCTTGTATATATACGGACCCAATAATGATAGGACAAAGCAAGGATGCAACCTATGAGCCGTGCACTTTCCTGGGTGGTCGGTGTATATGCTGGTGGTTCTAAGGACAAGAGGGAGGCAAGATCGGAAATTAGAGGCTTAGTATGTACCTGTATAGCTGAAAATCATCTTGGTGACTTTGATTGCTGGGAACTGGGTGACTCTGTAGATGTATTCCGGAATTGACTGGGGGGGATTCTGCACCACCTCAGCAGTTGTGTACTGCGTAATCTCAATCATGAGGCTCCTATCTACTGCTCTAAAGAATTTTTTTGCATTTTCGACGACGAAGTATTTGATGGCATAAACCTTTCCAACATCGAAAAGCTCTGCTTTTTGTTCAATGAGATCGTCACAGACCTCTGCATACATGGCATGTCCCTGCTTGCATGAAAAGTTTGGCAGGCAGTTATTAGAATTAGTGTGCTGATATGAGCAGGTATAACTGAAGAAACAACGTTTGGTGCCAGTAGTACCTTTGCATCAGCTAGGACCATGCCAACAAACAGCGGTGGTCCTTGTCCTTGGTTTTCATAGTGTGTCCACTTTCTAACGACACGGACTATGATAGCATCCGAAACTCGACCTTTTTGCAAAACGTTGATGAACTTTGATTGACTCATGGTGAACCTGCACTTTAAGAAAACAGCGTATTATACGTGTACACATACCTGTGTGGCCAAGAAACTATGGAAACAGTATAAGTATGTAGGCTGTAAGAAGAAGAGGTGGAAATGTGATCAAACTATATTATTTGACATTAAATAAACAAAAGCAACGATGTAGTCGTAGGTGGAGTAGGCAGTGGTCAAACAAACAGAATCTATGTTGCATAGGTTTCGAACCCAAAAACAGCGGAACCTTATAGTGCAGTGTTACACAAAAAGCTGTATACATGGCAAACCCTGCCTAGAAAAGACACGCAGGTCTTCTGATGTATAGGACCTAGACGTCCTTATGAACGTATCAGTCTGCCTGTGGTGCTATAGATAATAGAGAGAAAGAAAAGGCAGTAGAAGGCACAACAGTTTGCAGTGTGCAGCTGCATTTTCATGATCTTAAACAACTATGTGCAATATAGAGAGGCTAACAAAATCTCTTTCTTTGCTAACAGACATCTGATGCATGGCTAGGGTAAATACTGAAGAACTTCTTGGTACACAACGTTTTTGGTGCTGGCAGTAGGATCAGCTTTCTCATCTTCGATATAAATCTTGAGCCCTTTCTTTGATGTTACTCGGGAGATTGCCACATAAAGCTGGCCATGCGAAAAAACCGGTGTTTTCAGGTATACACCAACAGCTGAGAGTGTTTGGCCTTGGCTTTTATTGATTGTCATAGCATAACAGATCCTAACTGGATACTGCCGTCGTTGTAGCACGAATGGCCACCTGTTGCTTTTCATAGATAAAGTAATACGTGGTATAGCGAAGGTCTGGTTTGCATGGCGGCCATTCATAATCTTGGCCTCGATGGTCCACTCTCCAACTGAGGTAACAATCAGTCTTGTGCCATTGCAAAGGCCAGCTCTTTGGTTGAGGTTACGGAGCAGCATTATGGGGACCCCTGGTTTGAGCATGAGCTTATGTTGCGGGAAATTGTTGCCACTAATTGAATTCAAAAATTCAACCGGATATAGCAGATCGTATGCTTCATGTTGAGCAGTGGACTTGTCAATAGTATCTGAGCTTAAATATTCCTTTTCTCTGCCTGGCACTAGAGGGACCATGTATTCATTGATTGTATCTGTTAGTTCATTTGTCGGAGCTAATATGGCCCTTTCACCTAGATAGACAGGATCTTTATATCTAGCACTAAAATTGGGATAAACAGCTTCCATAATGGCTGCTAGTTTGTCATCACCAGGGACTATAAGTAAATCTTGTGGTATTGTGATCCATGTGGCCTCCTGTTCTCCCTCTTTTACAGTGGCTGGAATCTTTCCTTCTCCGATGTCCAATATCCATCTACTGAACGCCACCACTTCCTTCTGCCTCGAAGGATCTGCTGGTTCTGAAACCAGGCGCATATTTTGAGCTAGGTTTAATATCTCCACGTGTGTCCATAAACGGGATCTGACAATAGCAGCATCTATGATATCTTGTTTGGTTCCAGCCTCAACCACAGGGAGGATTTGTCTAAGATCCCCTCCAAGAACAACGACCTTGCCACCAAACGGTATATGGGCAGCATCGGGATTTCTAGCTTTCTGGATGTCACGGAAGGTGCGATCCAAAGCTTCGAAGCATTTTCTATTAGCCATCAAAGCCTCATCCCAAATTACAAGGCTTGTAAGCTCAATCAGTTCAGAAAGCATTGTCCCCCTACTGACATCGCAAATCATATCATCTTCGATTTCACATGGTATTTTGAACCGTGAATGCGCTGTACGACCTCCTGGCAACAGCAATGATGCAACACCAGACGACGCCACAGTTAACACGATCTTGTTCAGGCCTCTCAGGTAGCCAACTATCCGATTCCATAGATAAGTTTTACCAGTTCCTCCATAGCCAGACACAAAAAAGAAACCAGGTTCATTTCGCTGCACTCTCTCTACAATTGTATTGAAGGCATTTCTTTGGTCCTCATTGAGTGTCCGGGTTGGATTATCCATGTCAATGGATGGATCTAAAGGGTGTGATAACTCTTCTTCAAGAAGGCGGTTCTGTAGAACAGGGTACTGAGCATGTGTTTTTGGAGGGAGATTGAAGTCAACTATGTTTCGGCCACTCTGCGAAAATAGAGCAGAAAGCTCATCAAGAAGAATATCTCTTGTTCTTGAATCAGGAAGTGCATAGTTTGGGTCACCGATCATATCTCTGTACTGGTAGATAATGTCATCAGATAGATGGCGCCAGACTTTTTCAAAGAAGGCATTCTCGTCCCCCACCTCACAGAACAGGATCATAGTGACAAAGAAGCTACGTAGCTGTGCTGAAGTAGCCCATGCTGCGGCCTCATCGAAAGCATCATACCATTCCTGGTCATCTCCGAGGAGGCCACGCGACTTGCAGGCCTCTTTGAATGTGTGGTGATAGGTTCGATTATGAAATCTAAGCTGCTCGTAGCTCGTAGCACCCTTAACAGTGAGAAGCAGCATCCTAAGATAGTACCGTTCGCCTGCAGATGGGTGGACATAATGGAGGCGGCCTATTTTACCGTGCCGCTGCCTGCGCGGACACCACTTCCTATCTTTCTGATCCCATAGCCACTTAGAAGGAAATTGTGGATAGGTTAGTGTTCTGGCCTGAGGGAAGATCTGATTGCAGGCAAACCACTGAGTCAACATTGTTCTTCTGAGGAATTCTGCATCAACCAATCTGTCAACCCTGGTTCTAGCACTGAATGTGACAAAGTTCTCGTTCGGAAGATGTACGGGCATCCGTTCCACCGGAGGATAATGACGGTGAATATCGTACCCAAACATTCTCCAGCATGCGTCCTGCTCACATATATATCTGCAATTAAGATACTCCTTAACCTCATCTACACGATCAGTTTCGTTATCATATGGTGCTGCCTGACCTCTCTTTATTCTCTGTAGATAAGCCTTACTGCAATCAGCTCCTTTGGTAACATATTTGAACAGATATTTTATGAATGTTGTCTTGTTACACCACTCAACATTTATATGGGCCTGGTACTTCTTTAACAATGCCATATTATAGGGGACAACCCATCGATTATCTAGTTTTTGGCTTCCTTTCTGGACAAACAATGGACCCTGCCTTCTCTTGTAGATAGCAAAGCCAGTTTTATCAACTGTGGTTTGTTCTTGGTATGGTTTTGGAAAATGTTTTGAACATCTATTATTTTTCATGCATGGGCATCTTGGATTGTGTTGACCGCAAGGGCCGTGCACCATATGCTCGGAGACAAGAGCGTAACCTAGCGGATCTATCTTTGGATCAGGTATTTCTGCTGATATATATTTGTCCATCATTGCTGCAGTTGGACTGGAAGTATCTGCTGTGGTCCAAATAATAATATGTGCATGTGGAAGCCCTCTCTTCTGGAACTCAACAGTGTGGAGGACTGCATTTGGATAAAGAGACGTGTGTTAGATTGTAAGTCTCCAAATTTGTAAGCAGGGAAAATGTATGAGCCGGCACACGTCTGGAGGAATGGCTGTTGTTTGTGGCCTAAAACTTGTACCTGCATTGCAGTGGCCAAAAGGTGTTCCGTCTTTGATATCGTGCAGCAACTCTTCTAACTTCATGTTGAACACCCTAACTATTAAATCGTTTCTATCACTTGGTTTATATCCAGGTTCAAAAATGGCCTCAGAGATCTCCAACCACTTGGGATTGCATGTAAATGTTACAAAAAAATCAGGAGGGCCATATTCTCGGCAAATAGCTATGCCATCATGATAGTTTTGTATCATGTACCGCCTTCCTCCAGTGTATGATGCCGGCAATATAGTCATTTTCCCAACCTCACTGCCCTCTGTGGATCCTCTGCTAACAGCATCACATAAACCCTGAATGCTCTCCATTCTAATGTCAGCCTGATTGTCTGCTATGAACCGGAGCCTGTTCTCATCTACACAGGCTCGAGCATCGACTTTGGCCTGACTTGATAGTGCACCATAACATAGGTATGGATTTGGTTCACCTCTCCTGTAGTGGAACATATAACAGTAATAGTCCTGCATCGTAACCTTGACATGAGCATTAACTGATGTCTGTGTGACACCAGCGTAGATGACTCCAGGCTGCCACCCTCGTTCAGCAAATGGAAACAATAAAGGGTACTGCAGCGCCATGAAAGCAGGATGCAGAGAAGAAATCTGCTCGAGACCTCCTAACTGTCTTTGTATGATAATATCTCGCTCAAAAGCCTCGGGACTTAGGTCACCTACCACAAGCATTGCTAGCTGATCAGTTGTCGGTAGACTGTACTGAGCTGATTCTCCTTCCTTTGGTCCCACAATCCGAATTACAAAGTCTTCACTATCACCATCTGCTAACCTGTCCCTGGCTGTCCTAAATAGCTGAGCAAACTGATTATACTGATCAAGCATAGATGCTAGAGACTGTATAATATCAGGATCCAAATCTGAGGCTCTGCTATCATCATGGGGCAGAGAAGCAATCCTGTTTTGGATCTCATTGGCTGTATCATATACATACAGCTGAATAAACTTTGGAGACTGACCATCAGGGGGCAGCAAAGCACCGATGCGGTGATGGATTTGACCGGAGATTTTGAAAACCGGTGGCCCTCTGCCATCGTTCATAGAACGATCTATGTTAGCTCCCATAGAAGTAAATGCAAAAAGGCAATTGTATTGCCTAATGCTTTTCATGAACTTGTTTGAGGCAGGTCCCCCGTTGAATCTTGCAAGGCTTGCTAAGGGCTCAGGCCTGGGATCGAGGCGCGGTATAACCACCTTTCCTCCCTTGCAGCATTTGTTATAGACGACTGAGTACGGAGGACCGTGCCTATCCTTGCCCACCTTCTCAGCATACCAAAAAAGCGCTCTACATTTAGAGCATTGCTGATCAGGGGCACCATAGTATGATCTTCCGGGATAAGACACTGCATCATAGATAGAAAACATGGAGGTGGACATAGATGAGTTGCTAGGTATCCTATGCGAACATCCACGGTATGGAAAGAGAATCCGAGGCCAGGTTCCAGGTCATATACCTTTGAGAGCTTGCACAAAAGCTTCATCGAACTGGCCACACTCTAAATCAGCACTCTGAGCCGTTGCAGCACCTGATTATAAGCTGGTATTATAAGTTGTTCAATTGGCCAGGGATGCGGTTGTTGTACTAACTATGCTAATCTGTAATACCTCCCCAGACGGAACGGTGCTGGGCTAATAGTTTCCTCCTTTTAGCTCTAGCAGTCGAAGGATCAGAACCCTGTAGAGGGCAGGGAGTACTGCTGCCTATTTGGAAGATATAGGGTATGAAAGATAAGGCCGACATTTATCTGGGACTATATGTACATTTAGAAGCCTAAGCGCCTAGAGGGTACATACTTCCCCTGGTGCGGCGCCGCGTAGAGCCGGCTGTAATGGAAGCGCCTAGACGTAGAGAGGCGTCCGCTGTTAATTGTAGCCATGTATAGTCAGGCTTAGTATAGCAGTAACAACTGGAAATATTTGGCAATAAACATTGATTGACTATATATGTACATGGTTGGCGCGTGGACATATGCACCGCGAAACCCGCAGGTTGCGAAAGCTATGCAGCTCATAACAGAAAGAAACCAATGAAAATAATCCTTTCAAATAGACTTGTAAATGTACTGACAGGCCACCTGAGGAGCGGTGGACCTCCATGTATATTGTTTGATAGGTATGTAGCGTGACATAGAAAGTAAATAAACGAAGCAGGTACCCAATAGAAACATGGACATCTAACTGTCCCTATACCACAGACATATAAAACACCAAACAAGAAGACCTGTAGCCTAAGAAACAAATTAAAGGAACGAAGCGATCACGGATCACAAATATTTGACATCTAACTGGACCTATAGTGCATGTGCATGGAACCTCAAACACGAACCATCTAAGGTTCCTGACAAGGAACGTAGCTGGCTATGGAGCCTAGCCCACATTCTGTAATGGCCAGCCACCCTGATGGGTGCATGGAAACCATGAAACAGCAGCTATCTTACACACAGAACATGGGAAGGCACGGAGGGAACCATGCCTTTGGACCATATGATACCTCGTTGAAACAACAATAACAGTTGGCACATTTGGGCACAAAGGCGATGCAATGCTCTTTTATTTATTAGCAATGAATGGTTACAATGATAGCGGGCACCGTTTTACATGACAGGACACCTGATCTGAAAAAACATAGCCGCTACAAATTGGTACCCTGTGAATCTGAGACTACCTCAGCCAGCAATTGTTGAGCACATAGGGTCAAAGTAGACCAAGTTATACACTGTTGCTGCGAAGCTGCTATGACCAGCCTAGCTAGGTGCGCACCTCTATTCGCAACAGGCAAAAGCCTTTGCGCTACAGACCTATATAGCTGCAAGGCACGCAATCCACTGTCAACGGCAACAAAACCATAAAATCTTTCTAATGCAGCTAAACCGTCCATGGCAGCTGATTCGTACGCCACAGCCGGATCTGACCGAGGATCACCCCAGAAAAAGAAGGTCCGAGGACCACTGTGGGTGGGACTGGTCAGAACCTCATACTCTATACCATAGATATGTGTCCCATCCTCTAGCACCTCATGCACAGATGATATATAAGGCAAACCACATTGGTACGCCACATCGCGCAGAACAGCTACATATGATGCATTTGGAGAAAACATTGGATGAATCACTGAGGAGTAAAGCTGAAGTAGCCTATCTGTGTGTACAGCTGGCCTTCTCTGAGCTGAATTTGTGTGCAAAAGCTGAAAACGTATATTTCTGTGGCTGTGTGGAATATATTTTTGTTTTCGTAAATAGTTTTTGTCGCTGCAGAAAACAGGCGGCCCGCTCTCGGCGTACTTCCAATTCCCAAGCAAGGAGGAAAAAAATTTGTAAGCATATCAGCCTAATCTGTTATTGTCATTGATAGTATGTAAACCGAGCATATGCGCACATGGGGAAGTCATAGTCACCTGAACAAGAAGACTGGCCTAGAGCGGAGACCGAAGCAGCCCCGAGCTTAATCAGCACAGAACAACAACCAGAAGAAGTAGGCCTGAGGTAAATACATGGCGGCTGGCGATCGAGTATCCAAGACACAGAAGCAGTAACCAGAGAATCCAGCTCCTGCAACCGGTGAGCAAAAGAACCACTAAGCAACACAGGAACCATTACCGGTATTAAAAAAAGGCGGTAACGTGGAGACAATACAGCCACTATGAGGACTATAAGCAGGAATCAATGTAACGTGGCAACGTGACAGACAACCAAATTTGTCCAACAGACCGCTGAAGACTGCAGGCAGCGGCAAGGCGTGCTGCAACGGGCCTGTCTGTCAGATAACCCCCAAACCAATGGACCGGAGACGCAGCCCACATTATATAACTCACATTTGGAAAGCAAACCTATAAAAGTATAACAATCCAAGCTATGCCTGGCTGCACGAAACGAAAACGAAAACGGGGCTTTAAATCAAGAGAGGCAGACCATATGCTGTGACCCAAATTTAGGGACGAAACCTACAACGACATAAGGATCCCAGCCGAAGCTGGGCGGCCGAAATTAATAGGAGCACATCCTGTACGCAGCTGACTGTAGGGAACTAATAGCAGCACATGGTCGAACTGTAAAGGGAACAGGTGGCCTCTAACACGAGAGCAATCGTAGATAGGACTGAGTCCATCAAATTGACAGGGAAATGATGGCCTCTGAGCTACGTCTAGGTCTGCGCAGGTGAACCATACGCTGTAACTCAGTTGCTGACAGGAAACCTATGACAATACAGCAAGCTAAGTGGGAACCGAGTGCATGTAACTAACACCAAATTAAGAACTTCTGAGCCGCGCATAAAGCATCATCTAACCCTACATGCCCCCCCTCCCCGCATTGCAGAAGGCAACAACAGGAGGCACACTACCTGGGAATCAACTGCATCAGAATGTAAAATAGAGGACACGTATAAGCAGCACAGGCATGGGATGGGGGATCGACTCACAACGACGATTGGAAGGGCCGATTCGTTTCGGGCGACGTGTATGGCCGGCAAGAAGTAGAACGGACGGGGTCCGCGTACACGGCCTGGACACGGAAGAAGAATCAGTAAAAAGAAAAACCGAATACGAATGGAGAAGAAGATGGGTAAAGCACTGCGCCCGCCGCAGCGCAAAATCGCGTACTGCAAACGGCGCCATACCTGCCCTCCGCTGCCTCCTCCGCCGAGCCGAAACGCCGGCGTGGCCCACCGGTACAGCCTCCTCTGACGGCGCCGAGGGCGCTACGGGCGCACGAAGCCGGCCAACAACGCCGCACGGATCTCGGGGGACAGAGCACAGCCGCTGCCTCGTCGGCCGAGCGAAAACGCCGGCGTCGCCCACCGGCACCGGCTCGTGCAGCGGCTCCGAAGGAACTACGGCCGCACGAGGTCCGGCAAGAACGGCGCACGGATCCGAGGGGACAGAGCAGAGGCACGAAACGACGAACCGCAGGGTCACATCACGGAGAGGAACCGAGATGGCGCAGCATGGAGGAGACAGGAGTAGCAAGGAGAAGGAGCGAGTGCAGCGGCGGAGAGGGCAGGAGCGGGCCGGCGACGGCGAAGGCGGCGTGGAGCGGAGGAAAATGAGGAGCGACGAACAGAGAGGACACAAAGACAGCAAAGAAGCGGCGGCTTGCATCGGAGAGAAGGGGACGCGGTGAAAACCCAGATCGGGCGGAAGCCTAGGCACTCCGAGGCCGAACAGGACGAAGAGAAACGGACCATAGAATCGGCTTCTAGCGCGAATCGAACAAGGCCAAAGCTGCAGCACGAAAGCAGCGCCGTTCATCGCAGGATCGAACGGCCGGAGGCATTTCGGGCGGCGTGGACGGCGCTCCTGGCCGAGAAGCAACTCGCCCTTGTCTGGGGTAATGGTAGACAGACAGACACTCAGGTTGGCGAACTCCAACGTCATCATGTGTTTATAATGGGGGATTACTGCAGCGGGACGTTGCCCTCATCCGCACGTGTCAGGGTGTCGTCGTTGGTGCACCCATTCCCAAACCAACTCAGCATGCTTGCGGCTAGTAGTTTACGGTGGACGGAACAAATCGTCGGATATCATACACGACAGCATGCTTGCGGCTAGTAGTTTGTATTATCAGCTGCGTCCCTCCCTTTCGGTTTGCATCATGCGACCGGTACTCCAAGTGTATAAAACACGGGCAGCCTTCTCGACGTGGTATATATGGCGTGCGTGCGTGACAGTTTACGTCCTGCTTGGTTTTGTTTATGCTCGAGAAATATATCCTTCCTTCCTTCCAGATCCAATCCGCCTTTGGTTAGTCTATGGCTATGCGTACCAAATGCTCTGGTCGCTGTCCGATGATGCCCGTGGCCGTTTGCGGCGGATTTGCTGTTTCTGAATTTGCAGCTCTGAAACGGCCAGGTGGCTTCTAAAATCCGTTACAGCCGGGGGTGGGCAGCGTCTTCGGTCTTCACACAAACGCTTTCGATTTCTCATATGATCCACTCACCGCATCTTCCTGCTTTCACTCCGTTCTGATTCGGTTCGGATCCGCATCTTCCTGCTTCACCAACACAAACTGCTATAGAAAATTCTCGCATACGTGGTCATGGGGTTTAATTAAAACCATTTAAACATTAAAAAAAATAAAACCATTTTCTACACGGTATGCCTCAACCACGAAAATGCGACAGAGCCAAAACGCAATTCCTATGTCGACACATCACTGTCAATTTCCACATAAGTTCGAAGTGCAACCGATGCATAGATCACACAGAATGCAGATACTTTCAATAGTAGGCTATGCCATCTCCATATCATTGTGACTCATGAATCCAGTGTAAACATGATGGGGATGTTCTGTTTGCAAAGTTTTCGAAACATTTTTCCGAGTACCTCATTTATATGATCCTGTTATTCGATCGTCATACTTGCTAAGCAAAGCCATACCCCTGTGGCGAAGAACTTTGCAATCTACTTGGCCTTCTTGGAAGCCTCGTACAAGTAGCCGGCGATAACTACGGCTGCAGCAACCGCCACCCCAAAGGCACTCTGTGCAAGCACAGCACCGGCTGGGAGATCTGATTTGGCTGATGCTGTGCTGCGAGGCGTGAAGCCAAGCTCAGAGAGTTTCTTGTGTGATTCAGCGTAGTCCTTGAAGAAGGCATCTTCATCCTGCAGTATGAACAAAGACATGGTTCTGAATCAGTGGATCTGAAGCTTGTATAACCAAACAAGGTGCTAAAGTGTGCTGTGCATAAGGATAACTTATAAGTCCTATTCACCTTTGCATAAAGCTCCACATAGCGCCTAAACTCAGGATCTGATAACAGTGCTTTATCAGTTGGGAGCTTTAAAAGCCCCTCAGATTCCTCATCCAGCAGTTCACTGCAGTAACATAATAAATTAAACGACACCGCACTCATTTACTGTATGGAATCTAGTCAGCAAACCAAGTAGAAATTTTGACTTTGTTTGACTTACAGAAAGTAAGAGTTATCAAACTTAAGAGGCTCCTTTGTCCAGGCACCTTCAAATCCAGACCTCTCAGGATGAGCCCTTCCCTAAAAGAACAAAGGTATTAAGATGCGCTTATGAACAAATGAGTACTCCTTCAGAGACTATAACCATTTACCAGAGTATGCCCCCCTGATAGAGCTACAATATCTTTGTCCGATAAGCCCATTCGATAAAAGATGTCCCTCAGATGTGGTGCACCTATTCATGCAAAGAAGCATAAAAACCAAGAGATGTACATTAGCAACAGATATGATCATCAAATAATAAGTACAGAATAACACCAAACCATTAGGATAAAAATTACCAAAGCTGGATAAAGATGCATGTTGCATATAGTACTAGTTATATGGAGAAATGCAGGAACAGCTCCTAATAGAAAATGATATCTATGTTGTTTAATAAAACTTCAGGTAAGAAAATCCATGCAGCAAACATGGAGCCCAGATACGCATAAAAGTTTAATGCTGAGAAGCAACAAGAAGGTTTTACACATGAATTACACAAGTACCATCCATTCAGAATAATCACGTTAAAAGAATAATGTTAGGATACATGACATGTTACAATTACAACCACAGAAGTATAGCCCAAGGTAGTAAATACCTTTCTTAGCATCAGGCAGACGCCCTTCACGGGGGCACACTGACGAATCCTGATTAAAGTCAACCAGTTAAAGAGTGAACATCAGGAAAGGTTAATCCATACATGAAGGGATTTTTTTTACATACACGTCTGCCAGGAACAAACTCAACAGTTGGCCCCCCAGTCACTTCAACTGCAACCACTCCAGCAAGCTGTTTATAAATTCCTAGCAGGTTAGTATTTATACTGAATTCAGAGTTTCACCCTTCCCAACAGGATAAAAAAGCCCAATCAGAACAGGGTTAAAAAAGTCAGACATCCTATAGAAGAGCAAATTCAAGGTGATCCCAAATTACCTGATAAAGGTCTGCATATGTTATCTTTGGATTCTTTGCTTTGATAGGCTCTAGAGGAAAACAAAAGACAACTGAATAAGCAATACTAATGATTTCATTTATTCAGCAGCGAAGAAATACAGAAGGAAACAACACAAATCACCATCATTCCACATGGAGTACGATTTACAAACAAAGTAGCATTCTCATAAACTGCAGTCGCTCTGACAAAGACACTTTGTGGTTTTACATTTAAGGCTTTATAGTATAATACAGGTAACCATTGTCATGAGTACATAATCTAACTGCAAGTCTGAATGACCGGGCATAGACCTACAAACTAATAGTTCTGACCAAGTAGATGTTTATGGGAGGACTTCTTCTCTTTCTCAATTTATCATCCCAGAAATAATTGACATGAAAATCCAATATTTTGTTATGTTATCTGACCTTGAAGATAGCAGAAAACCCACAGCCACAGAAAAGGATTTTCAGTTTATCAGAAAGAAACTAGAAAAAAGGTGCAAATTGATTTCTTCGAAATCCTCATTCAAGTAGATCATACTTAATTTATAGGTTGACATAATAATACTCTTGCACAGGCATCCAGTATCGTATTGAGTATAAACAATGCATACCAAGGAGATCGATAGCAATCTTTAAACCAGCATTTGAACCATGGGTGTACTCTTCCTCATATCTAATCGAACCATTTGCACCACCGGTCTTTGTGTTCACGTCATAAGTTCCAGCATCATGCCATCTGCAAGGGAGAGCAAAGAAGTCTTCAGTGTTTGAACAACAGGAAGAATGGTGTAAGCTCAATCCATATTAAACAGAATACATTCCTGGATGAATCCTACAGAAAATGGAGGCCAATTTGGTGTGATTTAACTGGTTATCATATCAATGGTATAAATATGAATCCAATATATCTAAAAATATGGGAACTCCAACACGTAGACTAGTCGCCATATCAGTTGGAGTGGCCCTCAACAAAATTGTGCTCCAATGGAGCTTCTCATAAGCTGTTACTAAGTGAGCACCATATAGTTTCTTCTATTAGTGGATAAAATACTTTCTCCTAAGTCCTAACTCATACAGGAATACAGAGGTACCCTACCCACCTCTCAGCAATTCCACAGTCCACATAATGACATGAGTAAAGCAAAGGTAATCCTAGTTGAGCTAGAACAGGTATCTTGTCTGAGCTTTCCACGATCTCTCTCTGGAACTGAGAAAAACGGTTGTGACAGTGGCAACGCTACTGTATGACACAGATTGGGCTATGGTTGTGATTTGACTGAGGGTTCTATCCTAACAATTCTAACAAGATTAAGATGTGAATTTAATAACCCGAAATTCATCACCACCTACCCTTTGCTTGTCAGTGCGACAGCCGCGGCAAGGAAACTAAGATTAGGAGGCGCTTAAGCGCTAGGGCACGCGCACGCGAACACGAACACGCAGGCAAGGTGCTCGATAAAATGCCTCAGCAAAGAACGAAACCAAATCAGACGAAACCGCGACTAGGCACGAAACCAGGCGCGCAAACCTCAGACGCCAGTCAGCTCAACCGTGAAGCACGAGAGAGCAGCAAGCAAGCAAGCGCGCAACAGACTAGGCCACTAAGCCATCAAAGAGTCCAACAGCCCAGGAATCCCCATGCCAATCAGAGGCAACATGGCCGCGGGGTCAAAAAAAAAAACAGCAGTAGTTGGGGGTCCGGGGGAGTATACGAGTGCGCGAGGAGGTGAGCGATTGGCGCACGTACGCGAGGCGGAGCATGATCGGGGCGCATCCCTTGTTGGAGATGAGGGCGCGGAGGTGGCGGCGCGCCCTGTCAACCTGGCGCAGGTACTCGGCGTCGACCACGGGAGCCGCCATCGCCGGCGCCTCAGCCGCGGAGCCCTGGAGATCGGAGAGCCGGTGGGGAAGCGTGGGCGGAGCGGAGGCGTGTGGGGGGCGACTGCTGACTGACTGCTGAGCTGCGCAGTGGGGATGGGAAGTGGGGGGCGGAGGCGACAACTGACAAGTCGAGGAAGATAACGCGAGCGACGGATTCGATTGGCCTTGAATTGCCGGCGCCACGCCAAGCCAACGAGCCACCCCCGCTTGGTCTGCATCTGCTCGCCTCGTCTCGCCCGCGCCGCACCCGCACCCGCACCCGGGACAGTTACGGCTACCGGGTGCTACGGTGGCTCAGGCTATTCGTACTCATATACGTCCTAATCAGCAATATTTTCTTCTCTATAATCAATTCTCCAGCATCTATCCATCCTCTATATCATCATTTATCCACTCTATCCACTATGAGACCTACTTATTACTTTATCTAAATATATCCATGTGTGATCTAGTTTTAAAAGATTTATTGAGAAGAATTTAATAGTGCAATCGAAATTTAATTTGAATTTTTGATTTGTGAGTTATAGCATTTTTTTCCTTTGTTTAGCTAGTGAGGCCCGCCACTACACACTATAGAGTAAACACTGTACTACTCTAAATATAGAGTGAGAAATAATAGATTATTGTTTTAGAGTATCCAGTGCAGCAGTTTTTACTATATAGTCCGTATTCATTCTCTAAAGCTTTGGAGTATCCAAAGTACCCACTGCGCTAGTCTCAGTCAGCCCGTGTGCATGGAATGTGGGACCATCAGAGAGTGGGGCCAGTTGTCATAAGGCTTGTTTCGTTTCTTTCGGTGTTAGCTTTTTGTTAGTGGATCTTTCGGTGTCAGCTGTTCCTTCTTGTTTTCGCCGCTAAACCCGGCCGTGCTTAAAGCGTGTTTCGGCCTAGTTACGGCCCTATCATGACAGCCCAATCAAATGCTACTGGGACTTTTTCTTTTACTACATTCAAATCGGCAGGCAGCAGGCTTAGCTCCCACGTATATTTTCTTATTAGCAAGGGGCAAAGCTGGAACACACTCTCTCCGTCCCTAAATAAGTGTCTCTATATTATTTATGCCGGGCAAACTTTCTTAAGTTTAACTAGATTTGTAGAAAATATTAACAACATTTGTATCTTCAATAAGTTTATTATGAAAATAGATTTCAAGATCTATCTAACGATACTAATTATGCATTATAGATATTAATATTTTCTTGTATATATTTTGTCAAAATTAAAAGAGTTTGACTTTTCGAAAAGCGAGAACGACAGAGAGAATATCACATACTAGTGCTCTACTAGCAAATACTCTAATGTATAAACTCGATAGCATATACTTCCTACGTCCCAAATTATAAGACATTTGACTTTTTGACCCAAGTTTGACCACTCGTCTTATTCAAAAATTTGTGTAAAATATCACTTCTTTTGTCGTTGATTGCTTTATTAATAAAGGTTCTTCAAGAATGACATAAATTTGACTATGTTTGCACAAATTTTTTTGAATAAGACGAGCAGTCAAACTTAGGGTCAAAAAAGTCAAACGTCTTATAATTTGGGATGAAGGAAGTACTATAGTTGCGTTTCGTTTAAGTGTTTTCTACTGCTAAAAAGCATAATGCTAATCAAACAGGTGACTTGAAGCTGATTTTTCTTAAAGACGCCTAGCAACTTAGATCCTGTTTTCGGCTTTCTATTTTCCTAAATGGTAAAGATGGTGAGATGTTTCATGATTGTTTCAAGGAATACACTGAGAGTGGTACTCCCTTTGTCCCATAATAGAGGGCATTCTAGCTTCCGGCAGGTACATAGGAGATTCCATGAACGTGGACGTTCTGCTACTCCAGATGCATTGCTGACGGTATGAATGTGGATGTTTAATTTGAACTCCCCGACGTCCTTTATTGCGGGACAGAGGGAGTAGGTTTTATAGTTGATTCAATAAAACGGCTTACAACTTTTTCACGACCTATAGCTCACAACATTTTTTTCGTGGTCTACCGTTAAACCAAATAGACCCTAAAGTGGACTCGACATATAATAAAAATATCCATCTTCTTAGCTTTCCCCAACCAAATACTCACTTTTGTTTCCATTGTTTTTTTTAATCTTTTACGCCTGGTGCTCAAATAAGCAACCGGTTTCAGCGATGCTAAGCTAGTACCATTGCTCCAATTAATATATCGACATATCTTACTCATTTGTCTATCTTGTATAGTTGTATGCACCTCCTTAGTACAAACATAGAATCCGCCCTTAGAGCACGCAGGACAGGTGTACTTAGAGGTTAAAAAAAATGTCATTTTAATTTTGTCTTAAGACTCATCATTTCGATGAGCTTTTTCCTTTAAGAATGCGCCAATATCAATAAAATTTTATTCTGTTTTTTAAAACCATATTGAATTATGCTTTGATACTACATTTATGATATTTGTAGATGTTGATATATCAAAAAAGACGAACAGGTTGTTTTAGAAGAAATTGTTTCATAATAAAAAAAGTTGTTTTTAGAATAAAAAATCATACTGGAACAATTTTTTGCTCCGAAAAATTGTTTCAGTGGTATGAAATATTTCTCATAATACATGTATAAATGAATAAATGTTGAAAGAAGACAATTAAGTAGGGAGGTGGGAGCGCGAATTGAGAGAAAAAATTAACAGTAATGCTGCTTACATGTCGTCCGTCTGTCCGCCTGCATCGCCCCCGTCCGCGTCGTCTACTCGCTCGGCGTGCTGCATGCCAGGCCACGCGCCGCGCGCCCTCACCCGGACTCACGCCTCCTGTCGTAGCCATGCTCCATCCGCCTGTCCCTGCCCCCTGCTGAGGTCCGTGCCACTGTCGAGCTCCACACCGGCGACCTCCGCGCCACTCCACGGTATCGTGCTCCGCGTCGACGAGCCTCCATTTATCCAAGCAGCAAGCAAAATGTCATGCTGAGAGTGCATGTTGCAATAGTATATTTTTAAGTATTTTAGATGTTTCAGATGTATGTTGCAAGTGTTGTATATTGATGTTGTAAAAGTAGATTGAGATGTTGCACATGTTGTAATGGCTATACATGTATGTTTCAAATGTATGTTCTAAATGTTTCATTGTTCCAAACAAATGTTGAAAGTGTTTATCTGGATGTTGCAGAAGTTGATTTGGATGTTGCAAAAGTGATCTGGATGTTTGCATATACATGCATGTTGCAACCATACGTTTCAAGTATTTTCAGGTGTTTCATACGTATGTTTGTGAGTGTTTAATCTGGATATTGTATATGTTTGCAATGGTTTTCAAATGTTTTTCAGGCGTTTTCGTAGGTGTTTCAAACGCTTGTTTCAAGTGTTTCATTTGTATGTTGCAATTTTTTGTATCTGGATGTTTAAAAAATAGATCGGGTGTTGCACATAGGATACACGTGGGGAGTGGCCGACGGCGTGGACGATGTTCAGGGCGGTGCGGGCCCACTGCTGGTGTGCTTCCTCACAAGCCCGCGCTATACAGTCGTTTACTCTCTCTGCGCGGCAGCGTACTAACACTAGCAAGTCTGAAAAATCAAGGGAGTAATTAATTAAAGCAAGATATGCAATCAGACCGTGTTCTAGGTGTAAAAAGATGTCTCACAACGGTGGAAGAGACACACGAAGGAAAGAATAATTTATGAAAGAAAGCTCCGCTTTAGAAAATAGAGCTTCCATTTCAAAAAATTGTCATTCTAGCTACGAATCTAGACAAACATTTGTTCAGGTTCATAGCTACAATAACATCCATTTGGTCAGGTAAGTTTTCATAAGCCACTTATGTATGATTGTTAGATTCTAAATCGGATTTGAGCTGTTTATGTAAAATCAGGATCACAAGAATACACAAAAAATAGTAGAATTGTAGATTTTATTGGCTATGATGATCGTAGAATCATACCTCGTAGATTAAAATTACGATTTTGGCAGTCATCAACCGTGTGAAGCATATAAGCAACCCATGGTTTGCCTGGCCCATGAAAATTTTGCGGTATGATCTACCTCTGCCAAGTCGCATTATATTGCAGGGATCAATCTTCAAGCATCGTGCATGGCAATTACGTCGCCTTCATAGTTCATATAGAGAATTGACATTGACCCATCGTTGCAAAATCAGTGAGGAGGAACAGAATTCCATGATTTAGCACAGCAGTCAAATGACAACAAAAGATAAGGTAATACGTAATTCCGCGATTACATCGCCACAAAGTGCAACTTATGAGCTGGCGTTCATAACCGAAATAATCTGCTGGCATTCTCTCGGGGACGCATGCTGCCATCAGAAAGCACACCACCAACAAAACCCAGCGCCGCCGCGTATGTGCACGCGCACGGCGGCAACCGTTGCCTGCCTCATGTCGTGGCTGGTGGAGTGGTGGCCGGTGGGTGCTGTCGCAGCAGCCGTTCCACCGCGTTGGTCTCCTGGAACCCGCCCGGCGTTCCCGGGCGGCCGCTCACCCCCCCGCTGCGGCCTCCGGGCCCCTCCCTTCCCGCGCCCTTCCTATTTCAGGATCGCTATACTACCAGGGCCGCGAAAGCCTAGCCCTTAGTCCCTCCCCTCCCCGACCCGCCGTGCGCTGTCCCGCCCCGGTCCCGGTCTCCCCTCCCCCGTCCCCCGGACGCATGCATGTCGACATGTCCCACCGCGTCCGGCTCGCCGCGGCGCTCGTCGTGGTCGCCGCGCTGGCGCTCGCCCCCGGCGCCGCGGCGGCGTGGCAGCTGACCAAGAACGGCACCGTGGTCAGCTACGACCGCCGCTTGCTCATGATCGACGGCCGCCGGGAGATCTTCTTCTCCGGGTCCATCCACTACCCGCGGAGCCCGCCGGACATGTGGCCGGAGCTCATCGCCAAGGCCAAGGAGGGCGGGCTCAACACCATCGAGACCTACGTCTTCTGGAACATCCACGAGCCCGAGAAGGGACAGGTAATGACGTACCACATCTCTCGATTCGATGATCCGATCAATCGATGCTCGTGTGAAACCGCGCGAAGAATGAGGATGCTAGCTCATGGCGATCGACACGCCCGATCCATCCATCAATCGGTTAATGCACACAGAAATGCGTTCCTTAATTTCCCTGCAGTTCAACTTCGAGGGGCGGTACGACATGGTGAGGTTCTTCAAGCTGATCCAGGAGCACGACATGTTCGCCATGGTCCGGCTCGGGCCCTTCATCCAGGCAGAATGGAACCATGGGTTTGTTCGTGTGCCTTCCACATCTCTTCCTTCAGTTCTGTTGCTTTAGTTTTTTTTGAATGTCTTCTGTTGCTTTAGTTAGCATTTGGTATGATCTTCCAAGGTCTTTTCATTTTCTTCTGTTCTGACTTACCTTTTTCATTTCTTTTTCTTCTGTATGTGCCAATTCGTTATCAGAGGGCTGCCCTACTGGCTAAGGGAGATCCCTGACATTGTGTTCCGGACGAACAACGAGCCATACAAGGTGATCACTGTCTATCTGATGACCAAAACAACTAATTGTGCATGCGGCAAACATCAGCCATGCCATGATGATATTCCAGGATAATAAATGGAAGGACGCCTTGCAATGTACCCCATAGAAGTCACCAGATGTTGACGATCTGTGACCTGTTGATTTCATTTACGCAGATGCACATGGAAACGTTTGTGAAGATCATAATAAAAAGGCTCAAGGATGCAAACCTTTTCGCGTCACAAGGAGGCCCCATCATTCTAGCACAGGTTAGACAGTCAAAAACTGTCGTGGCAGCCTCTTCCTCTCAAGGTTTCTTTTTGGCCTGATGAACAATGCTCTGGGTCTCTGGCTATATATATGACCCTTTCTGTCTGTTATTTTGGCATGGCCTGATGAACAGTTCTCTGGTTATATTGCTCCTTTCTGACGAAATGTCTGCCCAAATCTGCCTGCCAGATTGAGAATGAGTACCAGCATTTGGAAGCGGCGTTCAAAGATGACGGCACCAAGTACATCAACTGGGCGGCACAGATGGCCATCGGCACCAACATCGGCATACCATGGATCATGTGCAAGCAGACCAAAGCTCCTGGTGATGTGGTAACTTTCATTTTTTTTTACCGAATATATATGTTGTGCTTCCCTCTTCAACAAACTGGGGTTAATCCTTATGGGCTTAGCATTCAGATGACATTTTAGAGTTTGAGAATAGCAAAGTTCAGTAGTTGTTACTCTCAGACTAATAAAATGATAGCCTTTTGAGCTAAATTTGTGCTACTTTCTTTTGTAAGGAAATTTATACTGCTTTTAAAAAGACACCAGCAATAACACGCTGGGCTTTTCTTTCTCTTCTTCTTGTGTAGATTCCTACCTGCAATGGGAGAAACTGTGGAGATACATGGCCAGGTCCAATGAACAAGAGCTTGCCCCTCTTGTGGACTGAGAACTGGACAGCACAGTAAGTTCTTCCTCCAGCAATAGTAATCCACTAACTTACCTTTGTTCAACAAGTTAGACCGCTATCCATAGAAACCTTCATCGTAAATTGAAGGACCGAAAACGGCGACCAGAGGGGGGTGAATGGGAGCCGAAAATTTCTTTCAAAAATAATTGGTTACTGTCCCAAAATCACCACAAAAAGCGCGAACAAAACACCATGATGTCCACAACCCAACTAGTGGGTGGATGTTCCCTAGGAACACAGCGGGACACCACAAACGAGCACGGAACAAGAACTAAACCGAGGGACGAAAAAGAGATACTCAACTTCTATGGAGAGGAAGCGAGTTCTCAAACCAAAGTACCCATGCCAAATGGTGACAAGAATACTTAGAAAAAGATCCTTGAGACGCTAGACAATCAATGCAAAAGACGGATATCAAAACGAGCACTCGGAAAGCCCAATTTCAGCAAGCAGGTGCGGAGGCTCCGCGTTTTTCTCCGGAGACTCCGTGGCCCGGAGGTTCTGCGTTTTCGTCCGGAGGCTCCGCATCCCGGAGGTTCCACGTTTTTCGCGGAGGCTCCACGCTGTCCAGAAATAGCAGCACAAACCGAGGAAAAACGGGTCAAAACTCGATCAAAACAACGCGGATTGATTTGAAACTTTCCAGGTAAGTTGTTGGGAGTGTTGAGAAGATATCTTCAAGACATCAACACCCAATTTCAAGCCTATCACGAGAAATCGAAGAAAAACGAAAAAGCACCAGTTCTTGAGATCTAGACTAAGAAATCGCCCGATCTGCGAGCTCGTGAGGAATTGGTTAATTTCCTTCGGTGGAAAGGCTCAACTCACATCATAACTCAAATCAAGACAACAAGAACGAACCAAAATGGTCTAGAAATGAAAAATCGGCTCAAGAACGAGAGGGGGAAAAAGAAGAACGCGAAGAACACATCACAAATCACAAGAACAAAACTTCTTCCAAATTCCGGAGGACACAAGGAGGATTCGGGACCTCCTTTCCTACTTGAATTCTGGATTCTTACACTAAACAAATGGATTAGTGACCTCTCTCACAAGCACCTAAGGGGAGGGGAAACCCTAACAAAGGATGAAAGAAAATGCAAATGGAGGAGGTGAGGGAGATAAAGGCTCCCTCATCCTATTTAACAGGGCTATTACACAATTCCAGTTTTGCCCCTAGATACAATTGAGTCAAACCACTTAGCCCAAGGACGTTATGGTCCAACCCGGTGTCATCTTCATCCGACGGCCACCGCTCCTCCTTACCAGTAGCTTCGCCTCGACGCGAACTCCCCGATGCCGCCACGTGCCGTCCGTTCCTCCTCGGAACCTTCGCCCGGGTTTTGAGGCCCAAACCCGTAAACTCGCCACCGATGGTTTTGAGGCTCAAACCACCAAACCGCTCGCGAGTAGCGTACTCCATACGCGTCCCCCGCCGATGGTTTTGAGGACGAAACCATCAGACCCCAGATGTCGACGCGTGTCCGACCTCCCGCCAAGCATGACGCCTTCGCCTTCCTCCTTAACTCGGCCCACTAGCCTCCGCCAAGTGCCACGACGCCATCGTCTCCATCTTGACTTAGCCGACGCCGTCTTCATCACCATGTACACTTGCACTCTTCGATGTCCCAAGTGTCAGCCATTGTGGCTAGTCACCCGGCCTCTTGGTCCCTCGATCCAAGCCTCACATCCGCCCTTCACCACTCCCGCTCCGTCGACACGGTACGTCCTCCTTGACTTTCACCTCGCCGTCGACTGCCGCCTCCGTGCTCCACACCTGCACACCACGAGCCAAGAGACATACACACATAGCTTTCGTCATGATAGGGTTAGTCACCACTCAAACTACTTCGTGAATCACATTGACAATCACTTATCACAAAACAAATACACAAGGGTATTTGTCGACCTTGTGTTCGCATAAATCAATCATTTTCTTGGTGTATGTAAACAGGTACAGAGTCTTCGGTGACCCACCATCCCAGCGTTCTGCTGAGGACATTGCGTTCGCGGTGGCGCGCTTCTTCTCTGTGGGCGGTACTATGACAAACTATTACATGGTACTCAACTGTAGTACGAAAAGAAATAACAAAAAGAAAGCTCCATTACACTTTTAGGATGAGACTGTAACTGTTGTCGTTGAACCGCACTCACGGTTACATTACATTTGCTTGTTTGAAACTCTGAACAGTACCATGGTGGAACAAACTTTGGAAGGACGTCTGCTGCCTTTGTGATGCCAAAATACTACGACGAGGCACCTCTCGATGAATTCGGTGAGACGACGGCATTGACAGTAGCCGATTGCAATCGATCAGTTTTTCAACTCTGAGAAATTACATCCACATCTGCTTGTTGATGGACTATATTCAGGTCTCTACAAGGAGCCTAAGTGGGGCCATCTGAGGGACCTGCACCTGGCGCTGAAGCTGTGCAAGAAGGCCCTGCTCTGGGGGACGCCGTCGACTGAGAAGCTGGGCAAGCAGTTCGAGGCGAGGGTGTTCGAGATACCGGATCAGAAGGTGTGCGTGGCGTTCCTCTCCAACCACAACACCAAGGACGACGTGACGCTGACGTTCCGGGGCCAGTCCTACTTCGTGCCGCGCCACTCCATCAGCATCCTCGCCGACTGCAAGACCGTCGTCTTCGGCACCCAGCACGTGAACGCGCAGCACAACCAGAGGACGTTCCACTTAGCGGACCAGACGACGCAGAACAACGTGTGGCAGATGTTCGACGAGGAGAAGGTGCCCAAGTACAAGCAGGCCAAGATCAGGACACGCAAGGCCGGCGATCTCTACAACCTCACCAAGGACAAGACCGACTACGTCTGGTACACCTCCAGGTGCGCGGTTGTTTGCTTCAAAGCTTCAAGTTGGTATATAGGTGGTGTCATGTATGTGTGGGTGTTGTGAGTGTCGATGACGAATGCCTGCCTGCTGCCTGTGTGTGCAACAGCTTCAGGTTGGAGCCAGACGACATGCCGATCCGCCGTGACATCAAGACGGTGCTCGAGGTCAACAGCCATGGCCACGCCAGCGTGGCGTTTGTCAACAACAAATTCGTAGGTAATACAACTTGGTTTCCAGACTGCTGCAATAGTTGAGGAGCTAGAAAGAAGCTGAATGAACTCCACTGTATGTATACATGTGTGTGCAGGATGTGGGCACGGGACCAAGATGAACAAGGCGTTCACGCTGGAGAAGCCCATGGAGCTGAAAAAGGGCGTGAACCACGTCGCCGTCTTGGCATCGTCGATGGGAATGATGGTGGGTGTTAGATTCATCTGTGCATATGCCGCATCGGAGAGCATTGTTCTTGGTTGAGATCAGGCTTCGATCCGGTTGGAAACGATTGTTTCAGGACAGTGGCGCTTACCTGGAGCACCGTCTGGCCGGCGTCGACAGGGTGCAGATCACAGGCCTTAACGCGGGCACGCTGGACCTGACGAATAACGGCTGGGGCCACATCGTCGGCCTCGTCGGCGAGCAGAAGGAGATCTACACCGAGAAGGGCATGGCCAGCGTCACCTGGAAGCCGGCCGTCAACGACAAGCCGCTCACATGGTACAAGGTAAACTAGCTCATCACGAGTACTGGTGTAACTAGTAAGCACTCCTACTAGGCTGCTGCAACAGTTGGTGTTTGTGCTTCTTCTCTGTTAAAATAACTTGCTGCGTGTTTTTTTTCTCAGAGGCACTTCGACATTCCGTCAGGAGAGGACCCGATCGTGCTGGATATGAGCACGATGGGCAAGGGCATGATGTATGTCAATGGCCAGGGCATCGGCCGCTACTGGATCTCCTACAAGCACGCCCTCGGCCGGCCATCGCAGGAGCTGTAAGCTCTAAGCTCTTACTAGTAATTTGCTGTAATTCTTTGTTTTTGTCTACTATATATAAAGCATATTTGCTGATACGCATGCGTGCAGGTACCACATTCCCCGGTCCTTCTTGCGGCAGAAGGACAACGTGCTGGTGCTGTTCGAGGAGGAGTTCGGGCGGCCGGACGCCATCATGATCCTGACGGTGAAGCGCGACAACATCTGCACCTACATCTCGGAGCGGAACCCGGCGCACATCAAGTCGTGGGAGCGCAAGGACAGCCAGATTACGGCGAACTCCGACGACCTCAAGGCCCGGGCGACGCTGACGTGCCCGCCCAAGAAGCTCATCCAGCAGGTGGTGTTCGCGAGCTACGGCAACCCCATGGGCATCTGCGGCAACTACACCATCGGCAGCTGCCACACGCCGCGCGCCAAGGAGGTGGTGGAGAAGTCCTGCCTCGGCAAGCGCATCTGCACGCTGCCCGTGTCCGCCGACGTCTACGGCGGCGACGTCAACTGCCCCGGCACCACCGCCACGCTCGCCGTGCAGGCCAAGTGCTCCAAGAGGTCGCCCAGCGCCTCCGCGCAGTAAATCAGTCGTCGTCGGCTTCGGCCTTCGGCTAGCTAAGTCCCGTCGTTGTCTTTCCTTCTGCGTTCTGGCTGCTGCTGTACCATGGGACGACGATGATCTGACAGGAGACGTACGTCGTCACGTCGTCGATCGGAACATCCATTCGTGGCTGGGTGTGGGGAACAGATTGTCGGTTGTCACTGTAAGCTTTATACATACATATATTACCTCTATCTATAGGAATATATATAGATTGTTAATTTGATGAGCAAACATGTATGCAGATGTCGACTTGGTGATTAATAATAGCAATAATATATAGCATAGTGGACTAACTGACAGATGTATTATTGGTGTACCTGACATAATTCCTTATTTCCTTACTTCTGAATCTGAGTTTATCTCTACCTAATACTCAGTTCCAAATTATAAATTATTTCGGCTTTCTTGGAGAGTCAAATCATCTTAAGTTTTTCTTATTGGTCACGTGTGAGAATAACTTTGTTTTCCTTTTTTTTTCTATATCGGTTTTTTGTTTCCCATTTTTTCCACAGCTAGGTTTTTTTTGTTTCCTGATTTTTTTCCATCGCTAGGTTTGGGTTTTGTTTTCTAATTTAAGAGAATACTAGGAAATATGCCCATACGTTGCAACGGGAGAAAAAAAACTACTAAACATGCGGTAACGAATAATATAAATGCTATATGTTTGTTAATTATGTTTTATCGGTAACGAATAATATAAATGCTATATGTTTGTTAATTATGTTTTATCATTTTTTATAAAATTTAAAAATAATTTATTTTTTGATTACTATGGCACTACGTGTTGTTCGGAGCTCCGTATGGCAAACTTGATCTTGTTGTTTTGTGGATGGTGAGTAGCACACACTCATTGGCGCTTCTTGATTTGTTTCTATGTTTTTTTTGCATAATATGCTATATTCTTTGGTTTGGTGTTTGACTTATTGGTTACATATACATGTATATTAGGTTGCGCATTTGATTTTTTTTAGTCCCTAGAGAACGTGCTATGTTCGGCTTGAAAAGTATATTGCTTTGATTTAAGACGGTTTGTGACTGTGAGCTCATGTTTCAATCGGCCTCGGCGACCCCGGTGCGATCATGTGTGTGGGCGTGGTGGCCCCGGCCATCTCGCAGCAGGCGAGGGGCACGGGAACAGCGGCTATGGGCAGTCCAGCGCTTGTGAGGTGCCCCGGCGGCCCTGCCTCTACTCCACAAGATCTATAGAGATATAGGTGTTTACCTAGATTGGATCTCCCATCTATTTTTTTTAAGTCTGATTCAGATACAGGTTAGTTAGACCCACTGGACTTGAAGGGGATGGCCCTGATGACGATCTAGTGGTACACTGTCGTAAGCGCTGCTCCGGCGAATAGCCCCACCTAGAAGATCCACTGCCACAATCCAGTGCAAGCATTGCAATAATCGTCAGAAGATAATAATTTTGATTAGTCTAATAGGCACCATCCGTGTATGTATACGGTTGATATCCAAACTTATGTGGTCGTGTCACCCGTGCGGGCTGTCATAGATGATGGTGGCGCTGAGGCTTGCCCACGCGATGCCCTGGATGCCCACGGTGCCACACTTGGAGGGGGACTTGCTCACGCCCATCACCGTCGTCAGCACTGTCACGTAGAGGAAGAGGTACGTGGCCACGAACTCAGCGATGCCCGCATGATAGAAGGAGTACGACGAGAGCTCCAACGCCTGAACAGCGGCGCTGGTGGGGGCTCGCTGTAGTCATGGCCCAGGTCGTCTGCCGCCGTGCCAAGGAATTTGTATCCTGTTTTGTATTGGTGTCGGACTCAAGAATTTTTTTGTATTTGCCGAGACTGCTCCTCCTGTCCCTGTAATACCTGATGGCCGAGACCGCTGCCTGGGCAGGCTTCCTAGCCGCCGCCCTTGCTGCCTGGCTCGCCGCCGTCGCCTGGATTTTTTGCTAAAATTTCTGCACATAGTAGCTGCCGGCGTTGGAGCTTCGCCATGCATGGAGCCCTCGGGCTCGGCCACGTCGTCAACGGCCGCTGCCAGCCCTTGAGTGATCGGTGCAGGTAGAGATGGCAACGGGTACCCGAAACCCGAGTACCCGACGGGTATTACCCGATAAAGAGGCGGGTATGGGATGAATTTTCTACCCGTGGGTACGTTATTGGGCAAAATCCTATACCCATCGGGTATGGCGGGTACGGGTACGGGTGTATACTACCCATACCCGCGGGTAAGACATACCCGTAAAAATAACTAGCCAACCTAAGTTATTTTAGCGCATATAAGTCATGAATTTGGCCCATTGAGACATCCACTATATTTCTAATAGATTGTATTTGTTGTAATGATGCTAATAATGTTTGTTAGCATGTTTGTAACTTGTTGGAAGCTTAGAATGATTTATTTTTGCATGTGACTATTTGATATTTTTAGGTAATTTTCGGGTATGCTATCGGGTACGGGTTACCCGTCGGGTGAGAATTACCCGGCGGGTACGGGTATGGAACTATTTTTTTACCCGCATGCGGGTACGGGTAACCCGACGGGTAAAATTTTGCGGGTACGGGTACGGGTACAGGTGGGCACTACTCGTCGGGTACGTACCCGTTGCCATCTTGAGGTGCGGGTAGGCCTCGGGCGTCCATCGCGTCCAGGTCTGGGGCGTCCGTCGTGGCCAGGTCGTCTCGGGCACACGCGGCCAGCCACTTTGCAGTAGCTGCCTGGCCTTCGGCGGCCACAGCCAGAGGAAGCGAAGGGCCGGCCATGGCGTCGGGAGGCTGGTCCTCCATGGCCGTATGCGTTGGGGGAGGGGGGCTAACTCTTACGTGAGATTATTAATTATTAGTGATAGAACTGGAATAGGGGTAAAACTGGAATAGAACCCGGAGTGGAAGAAAAAGAGGTGGAAAAAAATCATGGCAGAATTTTTGCCTCTTTATTATTAGGTATAGATATAGATATATTTTTTCGTCAGCAGGTTAAGGGAATATGGTCACGCAAAATAATTGCGAAAACAGAGTAAACGGAGAACAACATGAGCCTTTGTACAATTGACAATTGGTTGACCACCGAGTTATTATTGCATCTTTTTTGTATTAGATTAAAAACAAAATTTGTTATATTAAAACTAGGTTCAGTTCCATTAAGAAAACATAGATTCTGTGAATTGAGATGAGGAATTTGCTGTCCAGTTGGGTCTAAATAAATACACCCCAGGCTATACCCATATACTAGTGCAATCCATGACGAGGGCCGTCACATAAAAGTTGAGATAGGTCTCATTATAAATATCAGTGAACAAACCAGTCCCTAACACATCTGCAATGAACTTCTCACCGACTTAGATTAAACTTTAGAATTACAGGCTTTTATGAGTTCTTAACATGGATATTATGGAAGCAAATATGTTCGTGATATGCAATAGAAGAAATAAAAAACATAAGAATATGTTCCTATTTTACACAAACTTAATAGGACATTATAATATCATTGCCAACATTGACTTAAAGTAAAGATCCACATTCATTATTAATAACGCATATGGAAAATTAATTAGTAAATTTTATCTCTTAAAGTTTATAGAAATGGAAAAACATTACACATATGTAGGGGGCGAGCATCTCCTTTTTTGTTTTTTCATGGCATTCCTTTCTCCTATTGCAACACACTGCTACGTTTGCTTCGCCCGTCATCCTTTCTCACTGCACTCTAGTATGATAGTATCCCTCTTTCACTCCTGCCATTCACACATTTCTAATTCAAATTCAATACAGGATCACATTTCCGATCCAAAACTAGCATAGTCCAAATCTAATGTTTTTTTTTTCCGAATAGCACAACAAGTATCTAGCCACGGCACAGAGTTTGGTTCCTAAATGCGTTAGAATATATGACACAATTGTTGTATAAATCTTAGAGCCACAAGTCATTCAAGTGACTGTGTTAGAGCATATGACACAATTGTTATATAAAATCTCAGAGACACAAGTCATTCAAGTTTCTGTGTAATAAGTTGTATGTTCAGTTGGCATATTTGCTAGTGATTTAGAAAAAGCTCAACAACGATATTTGAAAAGGAGAAGCAGAGAAACGCCAAAAAAAAAACCCGGGAGGGTCACGTTCTCACGTGCGTATACGCTGGGTCACTTGATTAATAATGGTTCAAATAAAAAAAAATCTAAAAATCAATTAAAGACATATTTGCTAGTGATTCAGAAAAAAGGTAAAAAACAATATTTTAAACGAGAAGCACAGAAACGCCAAAAAAAAACCTGCAACCTTACGTTGTCTCGTGTGTCGTATACGCCGGGTCGCTTGATTAATAATGATTGAAATTAAAAAAATAAAAATCAATTAAAACAAAAGAGGATAAAAAATAAAAATCAATTAAAACAAAAGAGGATGATTAATAATGATTGAAATTAAAAAAATAAAAATCAATTAATACAAAAGAGGATAAAAAATAAAAATCAATTAAAACAAAGAGGTAGGGGCGTTGCGAGAATCGAACTCGCGACCTCTCGCACCCAAAGCGAGAATCATACCACTAGACCAAACGCCCTGTGCGTAATTGCTTTCAATTGTATTTAATTTATCTGCTAGCAATAGTCAGCAAGACCACAACTGCCTGCTGTTTATTTCTTCGATACTCCTATAGTCCCATGCGAACTTTTTAGGGCCTGCGACTTTGGACCCCACCTATTTGTGCGCGAGGATTAGCTGCAACTGCAAGTGCTTGATGAAAATGGCAATGGCGTGGTATTGGGTTTGATCCGCAATCAATCTATCTTGTGTGTTTTTAATTTTGTAACTAATCACGGATAATCTGTACATTTCTACGAACAGTTTTCATATTTTTAGGGTACTCAGGGAAAAAAAAATCACGTAGTCTAAGTTTGCTAATCACTTGCACGGAATACATCCAAAGGCCGTTGAGCATTAGAGCAAGCTTACTAATAGGGCTAAATACATGGCTATAACTATAAATCAAGTTATTAGAGTTAAACTGTACAATAGTTTCTTCTACTTCCTCTATTTTTTTACATGTCATATTAAGCTAAGTCAAACATTATTATCTTTTGTTATTCATTTCACAAAGTTCTTATTATTCTGCAACATATGAATTATATATTATGAAAGTATTTTTCATAATAAATCTAAAAACATAAATGTTGTGTCATGAACCTACATAACTTTTTTTTTAAAAAAAATCAATGAATAAAGATACGAATGTTTAACTTAGGACAAACCAAATACGACATATAAATAAAAATAGAGGGAGTATTTGTCTATAAAAAGTTTTATTATTATTATTATGTGGTATCATGTCTTACATTCTATTTTCTATTTCTCCTCACGCACACTTATTATTTGGGTCCATTATTGTATAGTCTTTTGTGCTCATCTCATTGTTTGCATAAGAATCAACCTCTCCCCTCTCGTCTTCGTTCTCTCCTCCGCATCAACAAAATTGTTGACTAGCTTAGCTATAAAACAATTACTCCCTCCGTCTCTAAATATCTGTCGTCGTTGGTGTGCGTGCAGCAAGTTTGACTCGATTTGTAGAAAATGTATGCAACATTTGTATCTTTAAATAAATTTATTAAAAAAATATATTTAAAGATCTTTCCAATGATACTAATTATGTACCATAAATATTAATATTTTTTTAATACATATTTAGTCAAAGTTGTTTATCAGGAAGCGAAAACGACAAATATTTAGAGACAGAGGGAATATTACACTTGTTCTTAGTGGTTGATGGCATAGGAACTGATTGACGTTATCTTGGAATATATTAAATTATGTGACACATCTGTTAGGCTTAGTTTGTGGGATCGTGGAATCCAACTTCTTAATTGGAAAATCCAAGCTCTGAAAGCTCTATGTTTGGTGTTGGTAATTAGGGACAATGCATAAATGCTAATCATATGCTTTAGATTGTATGTAGCAAAGGGTAATTAGCACATAGCATGGTAAAGCATGATGATCAAGTATGGATGATGAAATACTTACCATGATGATGATGATGGAAGTACATGCAATCCTATGTTGATCAAGGCAAAGGTATATGCTAGGGTTCATGTTTTGGTAACCAAGACACCTAGTGGGTGTGGTTATATTGTAGGATAGATAGTCGTACTATAAAGAGGGGAATGGCGCGGCTATTGAACTCCTAAGTGCATCTAGGTGTGCATTTCATAATCATATGCATTGAGATAGAACTAATAACACCTCAAAAAATGATTGTGAAAATGCTAACACACTCGCACATGACGATGATCACTTGGTGGTGTTAGCACATTTACGATGGCGATAGAGTTTGAGCGGTAGAGAGGGTTTGGGGTCCTCTCTCCCTCCCGCCGAGCTTGCGAGGCGGGATTCAGACATTTTCGATGAGTTGAAACGCCTATTTTCCTTTACGCCAATGTCAAAATTTGGAGGCGATGTCACATGGTATTTCACGAGCTAAAACTTATGCTAAAGTGTTACACATACTTAGTCTAGCTCATAAGTGAAAGGGCGAAACAAGCGGAGCGAGAAAACGTTGCATAATCGCCAAATTATGGGCGACAGACGCTGCTGCCCTGAGCGTCAGACGATACTGTGCAGCGTCTGTCGCCATACCCTAGTTAGGGTTTCTGGCGCTCGGGCGTCAGACGCGGGGACGTGACCACGACAGACGCCGTGCATGGCACTGTTGCCGCGTCTGTCGTGTGTTGTAGCTCGGGCGATTTCAGCGCAGCAGCGAGCGTGTGTCAGACGCGTCCCTCGGTCCAGCACCGAACGCGTCTATCGGCTGGGCTCATGTTTTGGGCTTTCTGGACTGCGTCCGTCGCGTCTGTCGCGTGGGCGCGGATTACTCTGAGTTTAAATGGTCGAGACACGTGGCAACCTCTTGTGGCATCAGACGCGGACAGCGCGTCTATCGCCTGAGCGACAGACGCGTCTGTCGCCTTCGTGGGAAGAGCAACGACTCTTTTGAGTGAGCCACCTCTATAAATACTTGTTGGCCGGTTCAAGGCTTACCTCTTGCACTCTTTGACATTCTTGTGAGCACTTTGAGCTAAGCAACTCTCCTCCCACTCATCTCTCTTGCTTCTTTGCATATTCAAAGTGAGATTGAGTGATCCAAGTGTATATGCATTGTGAGATTGCATCAAGTTGGCACTTGGTAGTTGATTTGCTGCAGGATTCTTGTTTTTCTTGGTGGTTGCCGCCATCTAGACGGCTTGGAGCAGCTTGGAAGCGTTGGCAAGAGTTGGTGATTGTTCTTGGCCACCTCCGGTGATTGTGAGGGGTTTATGCCTACCTCGGCGAAGCGCCAAAGACAACGTTAGTAAATTGCTCTTGTCATTGCAACCTCTTGCCATTTAGTAGGTTCTTGTGGCGCCTTTTGAGAGGCTCGGTGTGTGACCGATTAGCCACCGAACCACATGGTGAAGAGGGACACAACGGGGACTAGCATGCCGGCAAGCACGTGAACCTCGGGATAAATCTTGTGTCATCACTTTCATATTGTGATTGATTGATCCCGGTGTTCGGTTGTCTTGGTATTTATTGTTGATCATATTGGTTGGCTCAATACTTCGCCCCTCGGTGAAACCCTCCTAACTCAACTCCGCATTACGTTCCTAGTTACCTTTGCTAGCTAGATAGTTTTGCTAGAGTAGCTCTTTTGTGTAGCTTGCTAGTTTTAGTTGTAGTTTCCTTCTCGGTTTGAATTGTGCGGTTGAGTGCATATATATTAGAATTGTGAATTGGATAGGTGGCTTGCAAACACCCCGTAGGCTAAGCAAAACTCGTATCTCGCTATTTGTTATATTGATAAACTTGTTTAGCACACTTTGTAGAAAATTTTAATAGGCTATTCATCCCTCTCTAGCCATCAAGACCTTTCAAGCTCGTCAGCTTGTCAAATTCTAATACATAGATACGTAACTTCTGCTACTTATATATTATATCTAGAACATGGTAAAACCTATCTATCTGCAAAAGCCAAAACACCTTACAATTTAGAACAGGGGGAGCAGTATATAGACATTTGGACCATAGCTAAATTATGGACTTTAGATTCCAAAATCTCTAGGGATTCAAGCAGTCCTTTGGTTTCTTTGTGTATTTATTAAGAGTTTGGTACCAACAAGGCTACGCAGGAATACAACGTAAATCTTTATACCTTTTATTCTTTTCTTTTTTTCTCAGAGACAAGAGAGTTATGTAGTTTTTTACCGGGATCTTTTGTATAGACCATGATTTTGTTACCTGAAAGAAAATGACACACAAGTATGTTTTTTTTTGTTTTCCCGTGACGTGTCTAAGCACGTTTTTAACTAAGCTTAGGCTTGGTAGGATCACCATGATCCTTACGAGACATATAAAAGAATCACAAACAAAGATTGTAATATATTAATTACATAAAAACAATTCGTGAGTAGATGAAGCTTAACACATTTGTTATATAACCTTTCATGAGCATATTTTAGAAGGATGGATAATAAACTCGAATTCCCATTAGTACAGATATAAGGGTAGCATAGCACACATAGGCCAGTTCCAGAAATACAAATTCCTTCACGCATTGTTTTTACAAGTTCAGCCTGACAACTCACAAGGATTCCTTGAATACCCATTACAAATATAACAAACCACGGATTCAACGGCTGTAGGATTCTGACTTATCATAATGACACTTGTAGGAACAAGCATTTTGATCCGCCACATTTACACTTGGAATAACGAGTTTTGGCCTTTGCAAGGGAGTTGAAGCTCATTGTCAAGTATTAGTACATAGATCCCATAAAAGCACAGTAGTAGTCAAAACACACAATACTTGTTTTTTGAGAGGAAAATATCTCTGCTTTTGAGAAAGCTAGTTAAAAGTCTTACAAGCTGGGGAAACTAGCTACATTACAGTACAAAAGGAGTATTTAGCCTCAACCAACAACAAAGGATAGCTAGCCCTGACCAAGAACAAAAGGACTATTTTGCTCCTTTAAAGCCTCCTTGCCCATCCATTCAATTAAGTGGTGAGCCAAAATCTTCATATTGGTTTTGTTTTCCTCCTTGAGCAACTATATCCATATTTGCATGAAATTGATATACTAGCATAAATCACAACATCTAGATTGCTAAGACTTCTTCTCAATCGCCATTTCGTCACGGTTCTTCCATATTGCCTATGTCATACCTACAAAGCAAAAGAAAACCAATCTTTGAGGGACTCCGAGCCTATCTTTGGAGATCGGGAATAGGCAAACGTTGGCTAACTTTAGGGGACCCAAATTCAAGATTCCATCAACATGCCAATGGAGGAAGGAAAGGAACAGTGATCCATCTTGACACTAAACATGTCAAATTACCGACTAGAAGGAAATCATGAATCATCTGGTTCAATACTATAAGCAATTGTTTGGAGGCTCTGAAACAAGGAATATTCAACTTACATAGTCATTTGGGAAGGATTTAAAAAACTTAAGCAAGATGACACTGATTTGATTAAATCCTCTTAGGAAGAGGAGATTAAGCAAGTTGTCTTTGGAATGAAAAGTAATGTTGCACTAGGTCCTAATGGCTATGGAGCCAGCCTTTTAGCAAAAGTTTTAGGATTTGATTAAGCAGAAATATCGCAGTATGTTTGACTTTTACAAAGGAAGTTCGATAAATTATGAAATATATTTTTACAGTATACCTATTGAAGTCAAAAAATTGCATCTTTTTTGGTTTTTTTTGACAGAGGTAGTATATTTCATCAGAAACACAAAAGGAAGCCGCCACTAGAGGGTGTGTACAAACAAAGCCTTTTTCCAATCTAGTATGACAGGTGGAATGGTTTTTTTTTTGGCGGCACAAACTGGGGGCGCTGAACAAGTTGTCCAATGCCCTTCATGCTCAAGGCTTGGCTCAGCTGAAAAGACTCGAACTGACAACCTTCCTGAACCCTGGGTATGTAACGGGTGATGATTAAGTTAACTGATGCACTGGGTGATGACTGAAACTGATGCACAGAATCTGCTGCTCGGCGCTCACATTGTTTTCCTCCATAACAGAGCTAAATTGGGGCCATTGTTTAGGGAGATTAAGAGTAGAATGGCTTTTGATTTTGCAAGTTTTATTCTCTGTATAAATGTCCCAGAAGTTGCAACTCTCTTTCGGACTGTATTGCCCCCGACTTTGTTGTTCCTCGTATGTAAGTATGTGACTTTGTTGTTCCTCGTTTAAGTATGTGACCAATGATTTTGGCCGGTGCTTGTTGATTAATGGAACTGTGTTTCCATCTAAAAAGACATGTAGTCGGCCTGTATAAAAAGGTACTCGGCGTTGCTCATCATTTCAAGTAATAATTGCACTATGATCCTAGAATCCCGGATGGCTTGATTCTTCTTCTGGGGGAGAAACAATTCATACAACAATGCACCTTAGCAGTAACTGATTACACCACCGTAATGTTCAACCGCTTAATAAAACATCTCGTATTATTACCACACGGGCATAGCAACAGAAGTGCGGAGAAAATCACCAAGTCTTCGGACCATAGAAACCTAGATCAAGGGAGAGACATAGAGTGGTAGGACAATGATAGAGGAGATGCAGATCTATGCCTTCCCAGCAACAAGCTTGTCGATGAGGTCAGCGGCGTCTTCAACGGTTGCGATCGTCTGCGCGCTGGACTCCTCCACGCTGATATCGAAGTGCTCCTCAAGGCCCATCACAATCTCAACCTGTGACGAATTTGCAGGGACCTTAAGTAAAATCTTGAGAGAAAAAAATTCCAAAAGAGCAAGCCATTCGTCTAACAAATTAGATCCCCTCCCTCTGGCCTGAATAAATCCATTTCTAGAGTTGTTGTAAGTCTATTTTTTTATTAAGTTTGGCTGAATTTGATAGAAAAAAGTCTGATATTTATGACATAAATTAGTATAGTTAGATACAAAATGAAATATATTTTCATGTTATGCTTTTTTGTTGTCAGAGATGTTAGTACCTTTTTGTATAAAATTGGTCAAACTTAAGAAAGAATTGAGTTATGGCAACTCTAGAAGTTGTTGATTCATCCAGGGAGGGAGGGAGTATGCATTATCTGTGATACTAGGCATAACATTCTTTCGAAGAGCTTCTCTGGTCCTGGTAGGGAATACAAAATTACAGACTGACTGACAATGTCCTGAAGGTGTGGAGTGTTGTTATACTGAAGCAATAAAGATCCTAAGTATGAAGTGGATAGGTCATAGGTTACATACAGTTTGCAATCTATCTAATTATTCAGGAAAAAGGAAAAAATGAGACAATGTAGTTGCATTAGGCTAAGTATAAATTGACGGATTTAACAACCATACATTTCCATCACAAAATCATTTAAAAAGAGACTATATAGATGGCATCAGCAAGAAATATTGTGATTTACCGTGTCCAGTGAATCAGCACCAAGTTCAGAGAATTTGGATTCACCACAAACTTCAGTGTGGTCAGGAAGAGCAAGCTGCTTCTTCACAATTTCACAAACCTTGTCCACTGTATCCTTCTTGGCCTGTCACAATCCAAAATTTGAAATGTCATTATGTTTGCAATATAAGAGAATATATATTCAAAAAAGTGTCACTGGAAGTATGGCTATCTTGCTAGAAGCACTACAACTAGAAGCAAATATAAGTAGAACCTATTTTTTCCCCTTGAATTCCAGAACGAAGGCAAGGGAAGAAAACTTTGGTGATTCCTGACCATTAGTATAGATTACTAGTTCAGTTGAGATCCACAGACGCAGTAGATAGATTAGGAAATCAATAGCTTTGTCATAATAATGCACAGAAGCAGTAACTCAGGAAAATCACTAGCTTTGCTATGATAAAAAAAACCTCACAAAATGCATTTCTGTATTGTAAGGTCAAGTATGGAACTCACAGCGCAGGAAACAGATCTCACAGTCATTGGTTGCAGGCGGAGGAATGCATTTCCCTTCCTCACCGTGGAGAAAGCTAGAGAGTTTGTGTTGATTGCCTGCAATTCAAGGGAAGACAGTCAATTAAAGAGCATGAAGAAGGATCAAAATATCTGACCTGTCGTGTGACCAAAATTAAGGGTATGAAACATCGTACTAGGATTCAACACTATCCCCTTCAATTGAACTCGCATCCGGAATAAATAATTCTATTAGAAATAGTATTTAGTGAAAATCAAAGATTTACGCATCGATCATTACGTGCAATACGCCATGATCTAAGCTTGTAAGACCAACGTATGGTTACATAAATAAATGAAATTCATCATGTTCATGTACGTGCAAAGAAAATTCTTAGCGATCCCATCACGGAACCTATTTATGAAAGATCATCAACTTTGCATGAGAGCAGATCTGCACAAATCCCCTTTACAAGCGGCTCAACGAAGCCATAGGCACCCGTAAAGGTCAGCTTTCCCCACAGAACTAAAAAAGGTTTCACCCAGCCGTTGATCCAACACATGCCCTCGCAGTGGTGAGTCACCAGTTCTTCAGTTTACCACGAGTGCAAATCCGCCGAGGGACGAGGGTCTCTCCAGATCAGGCGCACGCATCACAGGCAGGAAACCTTATTAAACCCCCCCCAAACCCCGTCCGTGCGCAACGCAGAAGGCAGGCCGACATAGAGATGGATCTGGAGAGACCAACGAACAGCAGGTGGCGCTTGCGACCTCGGATCTGAGTAGAATTACCTTGACGGGCCTGGAGAAGGAGAGCGCCGAAGATCCGGCGATGGAGGCCATGTTCGTCAGACAGGCACGAAGAGGGGAGGCGGCGGGCACGAAGAGCGTGAGAGCGACGGGGAGGTGGCTGGCCGCAGCTGGGTAGGTTGGAGTGGGAGCAGAGTGGCCTGGCCGGAGCGAGCGCTTTATACACGCCGGGGTGGCGACGCGGCCGCGGGCATCGGTCGTATCGACGGGCGGCGGGGTCCACGAGGCCGGAGGCGGGCCCCGCCGCACAGGCAGGTGGTTGGGCGGTGGGGCCGTGCGGGAGTGATGAGAGCATTGAAAGAGGGATGTGGGGCCGTAGGGCCCATCCCGAGTGTACGGTGGACTGTACCTGTAAGGCCCATCAGAAGACGGGCCGCGGCCGGCTCTAGTTGCTGCGTGTGCTAGTAAATGTAACAATTGCTGTGATTTACAGGCCCATATACTGTTGATGTAGCCCTGTCGTGTTAATAACAATATAGTTGATTTGTTTTGCTAAAAAAACAATAGTTGTTTTTTTTTCAAGAGAAAAGAAAGGAACACAGAACAAAACAGTGTTCTATACGTAGAATAGAATGGGTGGAGAAATGTGCAACAAAAACAAGCGCAGCAACGGAACGTGTGGATGCTACTAGCTGCCTACGCTTTACACCGTGGGGGCATGCCAATATGTCATGGCATGCGATTGTTGTGAGTGGGGCAGCTTAAACGCGCGGCATTTCTCTGCACGATACGAAACCTTTCTCCGCGCGACCAAGCTTCCGTGCATCGCGCGGCCAGCGACTCCAGCACGCGCTCGATCCCTGTTCCCTGCACCATCATACGCTACCACTGCATACTGGAAGTACTTCATCCTTTCAATTTTAACAAAATCTTGCTGAAATTTTACGAAATCCGACAAGTTTGGGTGACCTCAAATAATAGCACCGACCAGCAGAGGCCGTACGTACGTACGTACGTAAAGTTCGCTGGAATTGGGACTTTGGAGCTTGCCAAATGCGAAACAGGTTCCGGGGCTGCTGACCCACCGGAGCAGGGCCGAATGACCCGAGCCGTCCGATCATGTGCGCTTGCATTGCTAGCTTTTGGGCAGAGCAAAACGCTGCAGAGCCGTGCTGCCCGTGCATGCATGCCAATTGCCATCACGTCAGATTTTGGCTTCGCTTTTTTAAGGCCTCGTTTAGATGTCCGATTCGAGGCATTTCGAATTTACTATGCTGTTTATTTAGTAATAATTGTCCAAACATTAATTAATTAGGCTTAAAATATTCATCTCACAAAGTATAATAAAACTATATAATTAATTTTTGATTTCATCTACATTTAATACTCCATACATGTGCCGATATTTTAATATGATGGGAATCTTTTTTTTTGCATAGTGAAATTTGGGTATCTAAACAAGGCTTTAGTCGTGGGTGAAAAGTTTTTCGGTTATATGGATGTTTTATAAAATGTCAGAAGGAGTGTTCGTATATTAATAAAAAAAACTAATTACATAGCTCGCATAAAAACCGCGAAACGAATTTATTAAGCCTAATTAATCGGCATTAGCACATGTGTGTTACTGTAGCAATTATGGCTAATTATAGACTAATTAGGCTTAAAAGATTCGTCTCGCAAAATCTATACAAACTGTATAATTAGTTATTTTTTATCTATATTTAATGCTCTATGCTTATGTCGGGTGAAACTAAACGGGGCCAAAACAAGGGAAAAAAAACTTTGGCCTCCATCGGAGGACTCCGGCGCACGCAAGTACGAAACGCATTCATATCGCACATGCTGCTGCGCATGCCACGGCCCGCCCACCAGTACTGGAGTACTGTACTAGTGCCGGCCATCACGTAGCTGTCGACCTGTACTCCTGCTACGTTGGTTGTTTCATTGAATGACAGAACAAAAGCGTGTTATCTATAGTAATCGGTGGCTCCCAGTCCCAGCCACACCCCTTGCGGCCGACCGGGGTCGTCGATAAATTTGAAAAGAAAATTGTCTTGATAAATATTTTTAAAATCATGTGGCTCTGGCCCACGTCACGTACATTTGGCATTTTTCTAGGGTGGATGCGGCGCGGAGGTCGGAGCTGGACGCGTCACGGCAGCCGCGCAGCTCACAGAGGAAAAAAAATTGTATGCAAACTGTATGCACCATTGAGCCGTGCATACATAGCATCGTTATTCGACGCGTGTCTCCGCGCAGCTAGCGAAGACGTCGTGGGCTCGGCTCGGCTGTACGCACGTCTCCACAGGTTTTGGGATTCATTTTAGGAAAAAAATTCAGAGCTCATAGAATTGGACGAAATTCGAAAAACTCGGACCAGTATTCACTTAAAATTTGAATAAAATTTGAGCAAATTTGAACAATACCTCCCTAAACTATAAGACATGTCAGTGGGCTTGGAGAGGGTGCACGGGGCGCCGGCGTGGAGAACGCAGTTGCCAGGGAGGGCAGCGACGCCGCGGTGGTGGAAGCAGGTGGCGCATATGGCAGCGACGGCGCGTCAGATGCAGTGATGGACCGATGGCGTGGCAGAGGGCGTCGAGGAGCGGCCATGGCATGTGGGTGGCGTCGAGGAACGTACCTAGCGCGAGCTCAGATGTTGGGAAGCAACCGTGGATCTCGCGGTGGCTGCAGCAATGCTAGCGCAGGGGCGAGCAGTGGAGACGGCGCTGCCGGCGGCGGCGAGGAAGAAAGATGTGCCTACGCCTAGCTAGCCTGAAGGAGTTTTCAGCATGGAGGAATGTTTATGGACTCTTGTTGGACATAGAATGGGGTCCAAATTTAATTTGGGCCGAAATATTTTGACCAGTTTAGTTTTATCTCGGGCTGAGCTGAATTGGACGAAATTCGGTGAGATTCAGGCCATTTGGGCGAATCGCAGAACCGTGGTCTCCACTACGAACCGAAGCTCGCGGCTCCGCTACGTCTCCAACAGGCAGCAGCTAAGGGGCGTTTGGTTCCCTGCACGAGGACGAACCAGGCCCATCTAATACGAGCACAACATGATTGGTTGGCTGCACGCGCCTTCTAGCCAGGCTGAGTTCGTGCAAAAGGCGTCGTCGGGCCTGGCTCTCCCCATACGGGATTGGAAAAAGTCTACTTTTCCTCCCCCAACTTTCACGAAAGTTCGTTTTTCCTCCCTCAACTCTAAAAGCGGGCAAACCACCTCCCTCAACTTTTCAAACCGTGCATTTTACCTCCTTAGAGCGGTTTCGAAGGCGGTTTTGCTACAATGAGGCGGTTTTGTCTTTTTCTTTTTAAATTTATTTCGGCTGAATCTTTGAAAAATCATAGTAAATTACAGAAAAATTATAAAATGGAAAATCTAATTTTGTTGGACTCCACATAAGTAGATCTACACAGTGAATATATAATATGGTATGCTTTAGTACAAAGTTTTTGCTACCAAGGTTTTGTCTTTTTCTTTTTTATTTATTTGGCTGAATCTTTGAAAAATCATAGTAAATCACAGAAAAATCATAAAATAGAAAGTCTATTTTTTTTGGACTCCACATGAGTAGATCTACACAGTGAACATATAATACGGTATGCTTTAGTCCAACAAAATAATTATAGAAGCTGCAGCTATGAATTATTTCAATTAATTACAGAAAAGCATAGATCTAAAGCTACAATAAAAATTTTGTACTAAAGCATACCATATTATATGTTCACTGTGTAGATATGCTTATGTGGAGTCCAACAAAATTAGATTTTCTATTTTATGATTTTTCTGTAATTTACTATGATTTTTCAAAGATTTAGCCGAAATAAATAAAAAAGAAAAAGGCAAAACCTTCATAGCAAAAACTTTATACTAAAACATACCATATTATATATTCACTGTGTAGATCTACTCATGTGGAGTGCAACAAAATTGGATTTTTCATTTTATGATTTTTCTGTGATTTACTATGATTTTTCAAAAATTCAGCCGAAATAAATAAAAAAAGAAAAAGACAAAACCGACTCACTGTAGCAAACCACCGATTACTGTAGCAAAACCGCCTTCGAAACTGCTCCAGGGAGGTAAAATGCACGGTTTGAAAAGTTGAGGGAGGTGATTTGCCCGGTTTTGAAGTTGAGGGAGGAAAAACAGACTTTTGTGAAAGTTGGGGGAGGAAAAATAGACTTTTTCCTACGGGATTTTCCAGCGTTGCAATTGAGCCAGACCGGAGTGGTGCGAGAGCAGGTGCGTGGATGAGTGTTTGAGAGAGCAAAAGCTGCAGGAGTCGGGCAACCAAACAAGTTCTTTCATGAGCCAGGCAACAGCATGCACCTGCACCTTCAAAGCCTAGCCACCCGCAGCCTGTATCTCTGCTACGGGCCAGGCCCTGCTCGGAAGGCAACCAAACGCCCCCTAAATCACCGAGCCGCTTGATGCCTTTCGTGGACAGTGGACACGCCTCCTTCATGGGACGGAAGTACTATCCACGGAGACTCGGTGCATACAGTTTTCATGCAATTTTTCCCTCAGAGTCCCAGCACCAGCCACAAATCGGATGCAGGATCTGATCTGATGCCAGGCTGGCTGACCGCACGCAGCGAGCAGGCGGGCAACGGAGCAGTCGGTACACACGAAACGAGACCGCGTGAAGGATCGAGCCCCTGGCTCCATGCTACCGTCTGCCAGCCTGTTCACTCTGACTCAACTGACTAGTTTTTTTTAAAGAAAAATATTATTGAATCATGGGTTGATCTGGCTGATAATCTCAAACGAATAGGCTATGGCCTTATTTAGATCTCGGGTGGCCAAATTTGCACAGTGCCACCCGTAGCACTTTTGTTTTTTTTTAATAATTGTCCAAATTTTGATTAATTAGGCTCAAAATGTTCGTCTCACAAAGTACAACAAAACTGTGCAATTAGTTTTTGATTTCATCTACATTTAGTACTCCATATATGTGCCGACATTTTGATGTGATGAAGAATCTTTTTTTCATAGTGAAATTTGGGGGATAAATTCGGGAAACTAAACAAGGTCTATATATTCTTAGTACTCCTGAGGAAAAAAACGAATCGGATACGGACGGATATCACTGATATTATATTTATTTTCATATTTATGTTTAGATTTGGATTTGAATACGGATAGTGTCAACCATGCCGGATATGATACGATTGTATATCAACATCATAAATATGCGATTTGAGTATTCAGATACGAATATGATATCGGATGTTGAATATTCAGACTCAAATACGGATAAATCTGAATCCCTCTAAACAAATTCGGTATCGAATACGGTCGAAAATTATCTGTACCGTTTTTATCCTGCTCCTGATACGCTATGCCCCGGACGGCAGGCTAGCGAGTGGCGACAAGCGCTAGATGTGAATGGGATCCGAGGAGTCGAGCAGACATACCTATGCGCGCGCGGGTGCATGGTGCACCGTTTGGCAGCAAGCCAGCAACCAGCAACAATAACCAAATTGAGGAGCACTGCAAAGAGTGCCGGCTTTCACATCTCGTGAAATCAAAATTTTGATCTGATATAAATGAAATTATTAATATTTATGATACATAAGAAGTATCGTTATATTAATTGCTAAATACAAATATTACTAATATTTAATACTTCCTCCATATTGGTAATTCAATGTTTTGAACAGTGACACGGTCTCCAAAGCATAACTTTGACTTTTTATTTTTATAAAAAAATATTTATTGAAAAGTGATATATGTATAATTTTACGACTTTTCAAGACAAAACTATTCATCTGATTTCCACATTTTCATACTCAACAACTTAAAAGTTATTCATTATTTATATTCCCAATGTTTAACTCTACCAGTATGGAGGGAGTATAAAATTTACTAAATTTAAGAAAGTTTGATCAATATAAACTCGTAGCTGATTTTCTCTTCAAGGAGGACGAGCCGAGGAAGTACTATTACGACCAGGGCACATGATTGCCATTTTGCCTCCCAACTCTGGCAGTCTGGTCCGTTTATCTTCAAGGCAAATACTACTCACTCTGTCCAAGAGTCATGTGTTTGGTTCGAGGGACGAAGGAGGATGAAATGGGGCAATCTCCTTTTTTTATTTTGGAGGGACAAAGAGCACAGGGTCCATCGTCTTTAGAGAATATGATATAGGAATATGCCTACAAATCGAGGACACCTCCTTCCCTCGAAAATGACCAAGTATGGTCGAACTATGGCGGCGTGAGGTGAGCTTCGTCGATGGTGCGAGGCCAGCGACAGTGGCGAATCTAAGTGAGTGCACACTGGGCTAGCGGTGGTAGCGGCGCGGGGTGAGCACGGCCTGGGCAGGTGTAGTGGTGGCAGCGCGGGGCGAGCTGCAGAGGTGGTAGGGCTGAAAGGTCTTGATGGCTAGAGGGGGGTGAATAGCCTTTTAAAAACTTCTACAAAGACAAGCTAAATAAGTTTATCAATATAACAAATAGCGAGATGCAAATTTTGCTTAGCCTACGGTGTGTTTGCAAGCCACCTATCCAACTCACAATTCTAGTATATTTGCACTCAACCGCACAATTCAAATCGAGAAGGCAACTACAACTACAACTAGCAAGCTACACAAAAGAGCTACTCTAGCAAAGTGACTAAGAAAATAATACAAGAGAGAGTTAGAAAGGTATCACCGAGGGGCGAAGTATTGAGCCAACCAAACAATAAGATCAAGAGATGAATTCCACAATACACAACCACCGGGATCGATCAATCACAATAAGAATGATGACACAAAGATTTATCCCGAGGTTCACGTGCTTGCCGGCACGCTAGTCCCCGTTGTGTCCCTCTTTACCACGTGGTTCGGTGGCTAATCGGTCTCACACCGAGCCTCTCAAAAGGCGCCACAAGAACCTACCAAATGGCAAAAGGTTGCAAATGACACGAGCAATCCACTAACGTTGCCTTTGGCGCTTCGCCGAGGTAGGCACAAACCCCTCACAATCACCGGAGGTAGCCAAGAACAATCACCAACTCTTGCCAACGCCTCCAAGCTGCTCCAAGCCGTCTAGGTGGCGGCAACCACCAAGAGAAACAAGAATCCCGCAGCAAATCAACCACCAAGTGCCAACTAGATGCAATCTCACAATGCAAATGCACTTGGATCACTCAATCTCACTTCGAATATGCAAAGAAGCAAGAGAGATGAGTGGGAGGGGAGTTGCTTAGCTCAAAGTGCTCACAAGTATGTCAAAAGTCCAAGAGAGAGCCTTGAGCCGGCCAACGAGTATTTATAGACGTACCCCTTCGAATATAGCCGTTAGAAACTTGATTCAGCAGCAGTCGTGCTGACCGGACGCGCTGGTCCAACTGACCGGACGCGCCGGTCACGCAACGGCTCTTTTTCGAAACGCCGACCGGACGCGCTGGTCGCAACGACCGGACGCGCTGGTCACGACCGGACGCGCCGGTCCCGTGACTGACCGGACGCGCTGGTCAACTCTGAGCCGCGCACAACAAAACATCGACCGGACGCGCTGGAGAACTGACTGGACGCCACAGTGCCAGCGTCCGGTTGGAGTCCAGTAAGCTCCCTGATCGACCGGACGCGTCCGGTCGACTGTGACCGGACGCGCTGCGCGTCCGATCAACCAACTGAAATACGCGCAGACGCTGAACGCTGACCGGACGCGTCCGGTCAAACAGTGACCGCGTCCGGTCACCACTGTGACCTCCGTTCGCCTCAGTTCGATTTCCGACTTCCAGCGTAGTGGAAAATAGGCGTTTTAATTCCTCGAAAACGCCTGAATCCCGCCTCGCAAGCTCGGCGGGAGGGAGAGAGGACCCCAAACCCTCTCTACCGCTCAAACTCCACCGCCTTCGCAAACGTGCTAACATCACCAAGTGATCATCACCATGTGCATGTGTGTTAGCATTTTCACAATCATTTTTCGAGGCGTTATTAGTTCTATCCAAATACATATGATTATGAAATGCACACCTAGAGGCACTTAGGAGTTCAATAGCCGCGTCATTCCCCTCTTTATAGTACGACTATCTATCCTATAATGTAACCACACCCACTAGGTGTCTTGGTTACTAAAACACAACCCTTAAGCATATACCTTTGCCTTGATCACGTAGGGTTGCGTCCAAATCCAAGTGTGGCCATCATGATCACCATGTCCATCTTGCCACCAACCTTGGAATGTACTAATCCTCATATGCTACAAACAACTTAGGCATAGGATTAGTACTTAGGCATTGTCACTAATTACCAATACCAAACATAGGACTTTCAATCTTCCCCTTGTTGGTAATTGGTGACAAACCTTTCACAAAGATATTATGATAAAAATTTTGATTGAACCCATGTCACATTGTCCAAGTATATTACCATGTGTAAGAAGTATGGACAAGTGATCATGAATTCAAATTGATAGCAATGGCTCCCCCTACATGTATGCTATATGTTTGGATATAGGAAGCATACATGTTAGATAGGAAAGATTAGGAGCATTGACTACCAATAGGTGCTAAGTGTTTTAGATTATAGACCTTTGAAGCGTGATACCATCGGAGTAGCGATAAACACCATCTTAGCACCTTGTGTAGTTAGATACCACTTGGAAAAGCACACACATAACTAGAAACCTCATGAGATCAACATTATAAGCAAGGTTCTAGTACCACTTTGGAAAACATGAAGCAAGAGAAATCTAACTACTTCCTATTCATGCTAGTACTTCAATACACCATTCAATTGTATACTAGCAAAACATCACACAAGCAAAGTATCGGAGAAAAAGAAATGCATAACTATGCATCATACATATGAAGTGCACAAAGAAATGCAACATTCAAGTTTAAGAGCTTGCTCCCCCTACTTGTGTGCTCAAAATTTTAGTTGATCCCCTTCTTTTATCAATTCTCCCCTTTAGGTTTTCTCCCCCTTTGGAATCTATCTTTGTGAACAACATTTTCTCCCCCTTTGGCACCAATGACCACAAGGGACCAATCTTAGAGAGATTATCATGTTGAATTATGAGGATCAAGTTTGTGATTCAACCTAGATTGCTTGCATAAATAAAATGCTTCGATTTGATCCAAGGGCAAGCTTCTTCACACCTCACTAGAAGGGTTATCATGCACCATGTTGAAGCAAATATTTAGACAAGTAATCTAGATTAAACACTTAGGATCACAAGCTACTTAAACAAGTTATATGCTACCACTAGATCATACAAGACAAGGAAACAATAGTGGCACCATATAAACTTCAAAATCATTTGATTTTCATGAATGAGCCTAGAACATGTAAATTATGATTAGATGCACTAAACAAGTCCTTAGCATAGAATGTATGATATGTCAACCAATTGTACCTTGGGGCTCGAAGGAGAGGCATGTCATATCATGGAGGTGCATCAACTCATGTTGGAGAAGTCAAGTATGTTCAACTCATTCTTTAGCTTGTGAAATCTCTTCTCATCAAGTGGCTTGGTGAATAGATCGGCTAATTGATCTTCGGTGCCCACACTCTCAATAGCAATGTCACCCTTTTGTTGATGATCTCTAATAAAATGATGACGAACATCAATATGCTTTGTTCTTTGATGTTGAACCGGATTGTTGGTTAGCTTCACGGCACTTTCATTGTCACATAGCAATGGCACATTCTTGAAATTGATTCCAAAATCCTTCAATGTTGCCTTCATCCATAAGATTTGTGCACAACAACTACCCGCGGCAATGTATTCGGCTTCGGCGGTAGATAGTGCAATACTATTTTGCTTCTTGGATGACCATGAGACAAGTGATCTTCCCAACAATTGACAAGTCCCAAAAGTGCTCTTTCTCTCCACTTTGTCACCGGCATAGTCGGAATCCGAATATCCAACTAGCTCAAAGCTTGCACCTTTGGGATACCATAATCCAACATCTTGTGTATGCTTCAAATACCTCAATATTCTCTTTGTTGCCTTCAAATGCCTTTCTCTTGGTGAGGCTTGAAATCTTGCACACATGCATACACTAAACATCACATCGGGTCTTGATGCCGTCACATAGAGTAGGCTACCAATCATTGATCTATATAGCTTTTGATCCACCGTGTTGCCACTCTTGTCACTATCCAAACTTCCACTAGTGCCCATTGGGGTTGTAATGCCCTTTGCATCTTCCATGCCAAACTTCTTGAGCATATCTTTGATGTACTTGGTTTGGCTCACAAATGTTCCTTCCTTCATTTGTTTGATTTGAAGTCCAAGAAAGAAACTAAGTTCACCGATCATTGACATTTCAAATTCCTTTGCCATCATTTTCCCAAACTCATCACAATACTCTTGATTGGTTGAACCGAAGATGATATCATCAACATATATTTGCAACACAAACAAGTCTTTTCCAATCTTCTTGGTAAAGAGAGTAGTATCCACTTTGCCCATGACAAATCCTTTGGATAGCAAGAAGTCCCTCAATCTTTCATACCATGCTCTAGGTGCTTGCTTCAATCCATACAAAGCTTTCCTTAACTTATATACATGGTTGGGTTTCTTGTCATCTTCAAAACCGGGAGGTTGCTCCACATACACCTCTTCTTGAATGTACCCATTGAGAAATGCACTCTTCACATCCATTTGATATAGCTTGATATTGTGAGCACAAGCATAGGCAAGTAAGATCCTAATTGCTTCCAATCTTGCAACCGGGGCATAAGTTTCACCAAAGTCAAGACCCTCTATTTGTGTGTAACCTTGAGCCACTAGTCTTGCTTTGTTCCTTACTACTATTCCATCTTGATCTTGCTTGTTGCGAAAGACCCATCTTGTTCCAATGACATTATGATCCTTAGGCCTCTCAACTAGTTCCCATACTTCATTTCTCTTGAAGTTGTTGAGCTCTTCATGCATTGTATTTACCCAATCCGGATCTCTCAATGCTTTATCAATGTCCTTGGGTTCTTCTATTGACACAAAAGAAGAGTGAGCACAAAATGATGCCAATCTTGATCTAGTTTGAACTCCTCTTTGTATGTCACCAATGATGGAATCCAATGGATGATCTCTTGCAATGTTAGTTGGTTGAAGCACTAGGACTTGATTGCTTGGATGTTGATGTTGATAATGAGTCGGAGATGATGAACTAGCCACTTGTTGATCTTATTGCACTTGAGATGATGTACTAGCTTGATTTTGCATTAGAGAACCACTAACTTGTGTAATTGGATTTTGGAGCACTTGATCTTTGTTGTCATCCACATCAATTACTTGCTTCGGCCTAATATCACCAATATCCATTTCTTTCATAGCATTGGTCAATTGAGTTCCTCTAACATCATCCAAGTTATTTTCCTCATCTTGAGAGCCATTTGTTTCATCAAACTCAACATCATGAACTTCCTCAAGTAAACCACTAGCCAAATTCCAAACTCTATAAGCTTTGCTAGTAGTGGAGTAACCAAGTAAGAATCCTTCATCACATTTCTTCTCAAACTTGCTCAATCTAGTGCCCTTCTTCAAGATGTAGCATTTGCAACCAAATACCCGAAAGTATGCAATATTGGGCTTTCTTCCATTTAAGATCTCATATGGTGTCTTCTCTAGAAACTTGTGGCAATAGAGGCGGTTGCTATAGAAGCAAGCCGTGTTGATTGCTTCGGCCCAAAATGAATGACTCACATTATACTCATTTAACATTGATCTTGCCATATCAATCAAAGTTCTATTCTTTCTCTCAACTAGGCCATTAGATTGAGGTGTATACTTGGCCGAAAATTGATGCTTGATTCCAAGCTCCTCACATAGCTCATCAACTCTTGTATTTCTAAACTCACTTCCATTGTCACTTCTCACTTTCTTGATTGTGGTTTCAAACTCATTTTGTACCCTCTTGATGAACTTCTTGAATATGTCAAATACATCACTCTTGTCCACAAGAAAGAATACCCATGTGTATCTAGTGAAATCATCCATAATCACAAAGCCATACTTGTTGCCACCAATGCTTGTGTATGTAGTTGGCCTAAATAGATCCATGTGCAACAACTCAAATGCCTTGGAAGTACTCATAATGCTTTTCAATGGATGAGTGTTGCCTACTTGCTTTCCGGCTTGACATGCACTACATAGCTTATCTTTCTCAAATGTGACATCCTTCAAGCCTCTAACTAAGTCATGCTTCACTAACTTGTTCAATTGCTTTATGCCAACATGACCAAGTCTTCTATGCCATAACCAACCCATACTTGATTTGGTGAGCAAGCATGTTGAGAGTTGAGTGTCACTAGCATTGAAATCAACCAAGTATAGATTCTCATATCTAAAGCCCTTGAAGATCAAGTTGGAGCCATCAACACTAACTATCTCCACATCATCAATACCAAATATGCATTTGAAACCAAGATCACACAATTGAGCAACCGAGAGAAGATTGAAGTTCAACTTTTCAACTAGGAGCACATTGGAAATGCTATGATCATTTGAGATTGCAATCCTTCCAAGAGCCTTCACATCACCCTTGCTATTGTCACCAAATGTGATACTATCAATGCCACTATCATTTGATTTGAGAGAGTTGAACATTCTTGAATCACCGGTCATATGTTGAGAGCACCCACTATCAAGCACCCAATGTCTTCCTCCGGCCTTGTAATTTACCTACAAAATAGATTAATGTTTCTTAGGTACCCATACTTGTTTGGGTCCTTGGAGGTTAGTAACTAAGCTCTTTGGTACCCAAATGGTCTTCTTCTTTGGACCCACAATTGGTGTACCAACAAACCTAGCATGCACACCTTTCTCACCCTTGGTAAGCACATAACAAGAATCAAAAGGAATGTAATCCATTTTAGCATGAAACTTGTTGTTGTTCTTGTTCATTTTATTACAATTAATCTCTAGATACCCAACTTGCTTGCATCTATTGCAATAACGACCATTACTCTTCACAAAGTAAGGCTTTGGAGTAGCAAAGGCCGCCTTGCCCTTCTTGGGAGTATAGCCCAAACCCTCTTTGTTAAGAGAGAACCTTTGGCTACCCAAACATTTTAGCAAGCGGGCACTCCCACCATAGGCATTGCCTAATGCGCGGGTGAGATCATCCACCTCTCTCTTGAGAGTCTCATTCTCAACCACAAGTGATGAATCACTAGTAGTAGAGGTATAGTTGGTTGTGGTGGATGATGATGAGCTACATGAAGCATTAGTAGGACCAACAAATAAAGAATCATCAATAATATCACATGTTAGTCCAATATCACAAGTGACAATCACTTGCTCCTCCTTAGCTTCCTTCATGAGCTTCTCCAACTTGAGGTCCTTCTCCTTGATGAGCTCAAGTAGAGAGGAGTGGGCTTCCTTAAGCCTAGTGTGAGCAACTTCAAGGTCCTCGTGGTCTTCCTTTAGACACTCACGAGAGGCCTCTAGCTCATCAAAGGATTTCCTAAGAGCTTTGAGCTCTTGTTCAATTCCTTTGCACTCCTTACTCTTTTTGAGAGCAACAAGCTCCTCCATCAAGGCATCATTTTCATTGCTCTTGGCAATGAGCTCTTGCTCCAAGATTTTGCACTTCTTGGTTGTCCTCTTGTAGCCCTTGCTCATTTGATCTATTATGCCTAATAGATCATCCTTGGAGTAGTCCTCATCCTCCTCATCATCACTCCTACAACCATCACTAGCACAAGAATCATCATCACTATCATCATATTTTACCTTGGTAGGCTTGGCCATAAGGCATGTCGATGTAGTGTCGAAGATGGATGGCTTGTTGGAGAGGGCGATGCTTGCAATGGCTCGCCGAGTGGTCCTCTCATCATCACTAGAGCTATCATCATCATCACTATCGGAGTTGTCACTATCCCAAGTGACCACATAACCACCACCCTTCTTCTTCTTGTTGATAGTGAAGCTCTTCTTCTCTTTCTTCTCCTTCTTGTCCTTCTTGTTCTTCAACTTCAACTCCCCATCATGATATCTTTTGTCTTCATAGGGGCACTTTGCCACTATATGATCGGGGCTATTGCAATTGTAGCAAAGCATCTCCTTTGCCTTCATGAAGTGACTTCTCTTTCTTGCACCATATCCTTTCTTTTTTATGAACCTCCCCATCTTATGCACTAGGAGGGCCATGGTCTCATCATCGAATGGATCATCATCATCGCTCTCCACCTTGCTCTTGCCCTTAGAAGATGAAGCCTTGAATGCAATAGGCTTCTCTTGCTTGACCTTGATCTCCTTCTTCTCATCTTCATCTTCATCATCATCATCATATTGAGCATCGGTCATGACATCTCCAAGCACTTGGTTTGGAGTCACTTTGTCCAAACCCTCTCTTTGGATCATCTTCCTCAAGATAGCAAACTTCTTAGGTAAGTTCATCAAGAACTTATGTGAGAAGTCCTTATCCTTGACATCTTCTCCTAGGCTCTTGAGATCATTGACAATAACTTGTAGCCTATAGAACATCTCCGGTATAGACTCATCATCCTTCATCTTGAAGCTTGCAAACTTATCCTTGAGCATATAGAGCTTGGCACTCTTTACCGTTGAAGTGCCCTCATATGTTTCCTCTAATCTTATCCACACTTCACTTGCCATCTCAAGATCCTTGATTTGCTCAAAGACCTTTGCATCAATCCCATTGTAGAGAGTGTTGAGAGCCATAGTGTTGCATTGGTTGTTGATGCGGTCATTGTTGGTGAGGTTGTCGGGATCAATGATAGCATAATCATGATGTGTCACCTCCCAAACCTTCTCATTGATAGAGCCAAGATATTGCTTCATCTTTCTTTTTCAATGATCAAAAGATGAGACACCATCAAAGAATGGAGGCTTGCCCCCGACATGGTTGAACACAACTTGAGCCATCTTACCCCGAGGTTGTTAAGCCATACAAACGGTGACCACGGCTCCGGTACCACTTGAAAGGTCTTGATGGCTAGAGGGGGGGTGAATAGCCTTTTAAAAACTTCTACAAAGACAAGCTAAACAAGTTTATCAATATAACAAATAGCGAGATGCAAGTTTTGCTTAGCCTACGGTGTGTTTGCAAGCCACCTATCCAACTCACAATTCTAGTATATTTGCACTCAACCGCACAATTCAAATCGAGAAGGCAACTACAACTACAACTAGCAAGCTACACAAAAGAGCTACTCTAGCAAAGTGACTAAGAAAATAATACAAGAGAGAGTTAGAAAGGTATCACCGAGGGGCGAAGTATTGAGCCAACCAAACAATAAGATCAAGAGATGAATTCCACAATACACAACCACCAGGATCGATCAATCACAATAAGAATGATGACACAAAGATTTATCCCGAGGTTCACGTGCTTGCCGGCACGCTAGTCCCCGTTGTGTCCCTCTTTACCACGTGGTTCGGTGGCTAATCGGTCTCACACCGAGCCTCTCAAAAGGCGCCACAAGAACCTACCAAATGGCAAAAGGTTGCAAATGACACGAGCAATCCACTAACGTTGCCTTTGGCGCTTCGCCGAGGTAGGCACAAACCCCTCACAATCACCGGAGGTAGCCAAGAACAATCACCAACTCTTGCCAACGCCTCCAAGCTGCTCCAAGCCGTCTAGGTGGCGGCAACCACCAAGAGAAACAAGAATCCCGCAGCAAATCAACCACCAAGTGCCAACTAGATGCAATCTCACAATGCAAATGCACTTGGATCACTCAATCTCACTTCGAATATGCAAAGAAGCAAGAGAGATGAGTGGGAGGGGAGTTGCTTAGCTCAAAGTGCTCACAAGTATGTCAAAAGTCCAAGAGAGAGCCTTGAGCCGGCCAACGAGTATTTATAGACGTACCCCTTCGAATATAGCCGTTAGAAACTTGATTCAGCAGCAGTCGTGCTGACCGGACGCGCTGGTCCAACTGACCGGACGCGCCGGTCACGCAACGGCTCTTTTTCGAAATGCCGACCGGACGCGCTGGTCGCAACGACCGGATGCGCTGGTCACGACCGGACGCGCCGGTCCCGTGACTGACCGGACGCGCTGGTCAACTCTGAGCCGCGCACAACGAAACATCGACCGGACGCGCTGGAGAACTGACCGGACGCCACAGTGCCAGCGTCCGGTTGGAGTCCAGTAAGCTCCCTGATCGACCGGACGCGTCCGGTCGACTGTGACCGGACGCGCTGCGCGTCCGATCAACCAACTGAAATACGCGCAGACGCTGAACGCTGACCGGACGCGTCCGGTCAAACAGTGACCGCGTCCGGTCACCACTGTGACCTCCGTTCGCCTCAGTTCGATTTCTGACTTCCGGCGTAGTGGAAAATAGGCGTTTTAATTCCTCGAAAACGCCTGAATCCCGCCTCGCAAGCTCGGCGGGAGGGAGAGAGGACCCCAAACCCTCTCTACCGCTCAAACTCCACCGCCTTCGCAAACGTGCTAACATCACCAAGTGATCATCACCATGTGCATGTGTGTTAGCATTTTCACAATAATTTTTCGAGGCGTTATTAGTTCTATCCTAATACATATGATTATGAAATGCACACCTAGAGGCACTTAGGAGTTCAATAGCCGCATCATTCCCCTCTTTATAGTACGACTATCTATCCTATAATGTAACCACACCCACTAGGTGTCTTGGTTACTAAAACACAACCCTTAAGCATATACCTTTGCCTTGATCACGTAGGGTTGCGTCCAAATCCAAGTGTGGCCATCATGATCACCATGTCCATCTTGCCACCAACCTTGGAATGTACTAATCCTCATATGCTACATACAACTTAGGCATAGGATTAGTACTTAGGCATTGTCACTAATTACCAACACCAAACATAGGACTTTCAAGGGCGAGCGTGACGCCGACAGTTGCGGAGGTGGTGGGGTGACCAACTAGCGAGCGCACACAGGCCAGCTGCGCTGGTAGCGCAATCGAGTGTGGCAGCACTACTTGTCTGCTGCCAATTGAAGAAGATAGAGGAAAAAATGAGAGAATGATGGTCAAGACCCACGTGTCATGTAACTTATTATCCCATAGTCTGTGAACCTGGAGCCAGACGCGGGACAGAGACGGTCCCATCTCGATAACCAAATGAAGAATAAGGATGGTCACGTCCCTCAAAATGAGTATGTAGCTATTTCATCCCACGTGGTCTTTTCGATATCCAAAGCGTGCCAGTCGATTTGACCTGTTTATCGACAAGGATGAAGATACGAGCACTTTGGTCCTGACAACAGCGATACGTCCGGAAGTCACGGCCAAGAGGTACTCACGCGGAACTCGAGGATCATCGAAGATTGCACTGGAGCAATGCAACTCGCCGAATCGATGAGAACTCGTAAAAAGGAAAAAGTATGCAAATTGACGAAGTCACCGAAAAGTAGATGTAAATAAGAGTAAAAGCTGTTTTTTGATATTGATTGATTGATTACATTACCCTTCACCCTATATTTATATCCTGATCTACAGAAACGTAACCAAATATGACTAGGACACTAAATCCAAATCTAAAGAAACACATTGCTTTGATACTACTCAGACTCTAATAAACGTATACAAGGAAATTAACTCCTATCTTATTTCATAGTCCGCCTCAATCACGATGGTATTCTCATCAACCCCCTTTTCATCGGCACACTCCCTGTTCCATCGGCAGTAGCCTTCAAGTCTCTTCCATCGGCACACTCCCTGTTTCATCGGCAGCAGTCTTTAAGTCTTCTTTCATCGGCATCGGCAATAATACCCTTAACCTTATCGGCAACACTTTAATTTGAATCCACATGCCACCACCACTCATAAGCAGCCTTCTTTACAAGCTCATTTTCATCGGCTATCAATCTACACAGTAATCTTTCCTCTGCTGATTAGCCCTTCCTGACCATCTTGACACGTGCTAAAAAATGATGTCAACACATGCCCCCCAATTTCAGAGTATAAGATACTGATGCTCCAAAATTTACTTCAGATAATGCTTGCTGTTACCTATTTTTCTCAACCCATTCTCCAAGCATAACATAATCTGTTACCAAATTTAATTAAATCTAGTTCTAATCCATGTATCTCAGTAAATATCGCACAATTTCCAACTGTTTCTGCCTCAATCACGGTTGAGATACCAAAATAACAATCTATCGGCAAGATCTTATCATAGCAACATCACCATTTTAGAACTGAAAGATCTTGTATCAATATCTCTTCCAAATCATGATTACTTGCCATCAAATCTTCTGTACAATCCCTTGATTGTCGTGTGAACAGTTACCATATCCATCTGAACTACCTCGATCCACCCGCGCACGGCATAGAGATAAGTCAAGAATACCCCTACCCCAAATGGCCTATAAATAGATTTCTCCGGACTGCTCATCTTCTACCTTCAAACTTCAACCTTTGGCATTCTCTCTCCGGCGGCAACCCTAACAAACAACTGCGCGTCCGCAACCCACCAGAGCTCCTTCCATCGTCAACTTCAAGTCCCCAGCTCGTGCCCTCATCCTTCTCGAAGCAATGGTGGGTCAACTTCAACGTTCCTGCTGTTCGTTCTTCTTCTATTACCTTTACCTTGATCCCTTTGGTTCTTTGCGAGTTCTTACAGTTGGTATTTTTCTTCTTCTTCCATTCTTTTGATCTTCCAAACTCAGGAACTACGCAACACATTGGCTATTCCAACCAACCAACCTCCCCTCCACTGCCTAGGTCCAATGGGCGACCCAGATCCAACTGACTTGATCAATGCAGAGGCTAACAGAATTCCCTTCAAAGCTCAAAATTTTTTTGAATCTATGGAAGGATACATTCCGATCTTGGCCCAAACCCACCAAAGGGTGGAAAGATTGGTACTTGAGGGTCAACAGGTCGATGCAAATGTACTGGGCAGAGCGGAAGATAGACCAATGCATTAGGCTATCCATTGCTGATATGCAAAAGAATGAATCTATGATGATAGCCGCCGCTCACTTCTGGTCAGACACCACAAATACCTTTATGTTTGGTCATGGCCCATGTGCCCCTACTCTTGCCGATGTATACATGCTCACCGGCTTGGATATCTCAACCGTCGATGAAGGCCACATCTATGGCAGAAAAGTTGAATATAGAGTGAATACACGCAACATCGACGGCTGGACAGGATACATCCAGGAATACCAAAAGACTGGTACTGTCAATCAAAGAGAACACGCCATATTCTTGAATATGTGGTTGGAGAAGTTTATCTTTTGTGGTCGATCGGTAGGACCAACCAACGCCTTCCTCCCAGCAGCTGAACTCTTGGCCAATGGTGTCAGATTCCCGCTTGGCCGATACCTTCTGAGCTCGACCTACCACCTTCTCCACCAAGTATCTCAGAAGCTTCTACTTGGTGAACCCATCGGCAATTTGGGAGGCCCATGGTGGTTCATCAATATGTGGCTAAACGCTCATATGCATAAGCGTCTACAGTGGGATTTCTTCGCTCAAGAATTCCCACGAGAGATTGCCGAAGATTATATTCTTGGACATGAGGAATCGGCAACACGCCCTCCTCTCAACTTCGGCGAAGCTATAATTGTCCTCCCTGGAACAGAGGCTAATGAAGATCAAATCAATAGGTTTTTCTAGAATTTCTACCATGGTCTCCCTCATGATCTTAGGGCTTGGGTACCCAATATTGATGAGGATAACAAGTTCCCCCTTCTCTTCAACTTTGCTGATAGTGATCTGAACCAAGATAATGAGCTTATGATGGCCATTATTACTCCCAGGGTAATCCCGGTGAACACATTTGGTAGCGGGAAGAATTCCAATACTACTTATGAATTCTACAATCCATCAGCAATATCTCGTCAACTGGCTTTTGGGCAACTGCCAATCAAGCTATGCTTTGCCGATGTGATCAAGCCTAGAGAAACCATCACCACTGGAACTGAGTAGAGTAGGGTAGTAAGACTTGCTCCCGATGCTGATATTTCAAATGTTGATCTCTCCGCCTGGTCACCAGCGTCTTTCATCACAGAATCATATAAGCAATGGTGGCAAGAGTGGAAAGAACAGTTATTTTCAACATCCGTCCACATATATCGGCACATGATCGATCCCGACTACGCCATACCTGACGATGCAGTAAGTTCCTTTTAACTTTCTTTTGTCTTTCTCCCCCTTTTTATATATATATCGGCAGCTAATCTTTCCCGTAACAGGCCGATGATCCAGTTCCAACAGTAAGAAAGAGTGGGAGACCTTTCAACCTCCACTCTATTTCTCTAGTTTCAATAATTGGCTACAACGCCCCTACCTTAGACGCCTTAACCTTCCAGAGGACCCGTGCCAAAACTATCACCTCCAGACCAAAACTGGCAACATCCAGGGCCACTCCAATGGCTGCTGCTACAAGCCTAATTAAGGCTTTTAAGGTAATAACCTTGTTTATTTTTTGTTTACTGCCGATACAAATTATATTAACATATAACTATCAGGGTGTAAGAGCTGTGGCTGGATCGTCATCGGCAACTCCCCCAACAACAAGCACCACTACCTCCAACCAACCTTCAGAGGTATTCTTTTATCTTTACCTTTTATCTGTTAAATATCCGATCTCACACTTATTTTTATAGCAACAAATGGGTACATCGGCAAGCATACCAAGCACTCAAGCTCCCCAATCAACAAGTGTCGATGCCCCCCAGCCAATTGTCGCTGAGACCCAAGCAAAGCGTAAAGCTTTAACCGATGCCGAAGCTCAGCAAAAGCGACAGAAATCTACACCAGCCCCTGCATCCGCTCCAACACCTATTAGTCAGCCAACCGATGTAGTCGAACAAGTTGACCCTCCTGCACAGAATATATCATCGGCCATCATACCCCAAGGGCCAACTACTGATGATATTGTAGAAGACATTCCATTGGCAACCTCTGCCGATCCTTCACATGATCCCCTTCAAGCTGCTCCCTCAAGCCAGGCCCAAGAAATTGCCTTGAAGCAGGTAAACCGATTGACCTATTCAGTTTATAGTATCTGTATCTATCCTTAGATATAAATCTCTAACTTCCTTTTCTTCACAGGAACAGGATTCTCCCGATAGCTTATTTTCTTTTGCTATTGACATCTCTGATGATGATGGAGAAGAGGCGAGTTCTTCCCTGGCATTGGGAACAATATCGGCAGACATCTATGGCCAGCTAGAAGCCCTTCTGAATCTGCTGCAACAAGATACTGCTCAACTGATAATCGATTCAGACCCTGCAAAGACTATCTTTAAGACGATCCGTGGCCAAGTTCCTGCCGATGTTGAAGAAACCATCTTCCCAGCAGTCCATCTAGAGAGTCGACAACTTCAATATCAATGGGCTGCTCACCGTATCGCCGACAGAGCAGCTCAAGCTCAACTCAAGGAAGAAATGCTGCAGCTAAAGCAAACTCCCGACGAGAAGCATAAAAGCATCAGCAACTTGCAAGCCTCTGGTACCGATCTTAAGCAGAAAATTCTAGATCTATCGGCAAAGAGAGCAGCTTTGCTAGCTGAACTGGAAGAAGTTGAAGCAGCCCTGCCCCACGCCAAGCAAGAAGAAGACCAGTTTCCTGATGTCATCAAAACCCTTCAGCAGAAACGGGATGTCCAAGCTCGCAAGGCCTTGGCCTTGAAAAAGAAACTCAAACCCGTGGAGGGAACTGCCGATGAAGACGCTAAAGAATTAAAGGAAGCCGATGAAATTCGCCTGCGTGCAATATCGGCTATCCAAACTTTGTTAAATTAGCGCATTGGCAACAATATATTAATACTTTGTTTTAACTCTAGCCGATAGGATTGTTATCGGCAATTACACTTTTATGCATCTATCCAGATACTAGGGTAATATTTCTTTAAGTATTTTCCATTTAATGCTCTAGGAAACACAACCCCTTCGAGGGTTTCGAGAATATATGCATTACCAGGAACAGATTGATTTATCCGATATGGACCTTCCCAATTAGGTAACCATTTGCCAAACTTAGAACTTTTAGTCCCAATCGGTAAAATCAACTTCCAAACCAAATCTCCATCGACAAACTCCTTTACCTTCACCTTCTTGTCATACCATCTGGCTACCCTTTTCTTATTCTCCTCAATGCTAGCTAAAACTTTTAACCGATGACCTGCTACATCCTCCAACTCATCTTTCATAAGGGTATCATAGTCATCGGCTGTCAATTGATCTTGAGAGCGTATTCGCCTAGAGCCTGTTTTAACCTCCCAAGGTAATACCGCGTCGTGTCCATACACCAACTGATAAGGTGTTACCTTGGTTGCACCATGACACGCCATCCGATATGACCATAAGGCTTCATTTAATATTGTATGCCACCTCTTAGGATATTCTTTAATTTTGTGCTTGATGAGCTTGATAATTCCTTTGTTAGAAGTCTCAGCCTGACCATTAGCCTGGGCATAATATGGTGAAGAATTCAAAACTTTAATCCCCATACCTATAGCAAACTCATCAAATTCACCCGATGTAAACATGGTACCCTGATCGGTAGTGATGGTTTGAGGAATACCAAATCGGTAGACAATATGCTCTTCACAAAATCAATCATATTAGCCGATGTCACCTTTTTCAAAGGAATTGCTTCAACCCACTTTGTGAAGTAATCGGTAGCAACCAGAATAAATTTATGCCCTTTACTCGATGGTGGATAAACCTGACCGATGAGATCAATAGACCAACCCCGGAACGGCCAAGGCTTAATTATGGGGTTCATAGCCGATGCGGGTGCCCTTTGAACATTACCAAATTTTTGACATTCCTGACATCCATTAAAATATTTAAAACAATCTTCAAGAATAGTCGGCCAATAATATCCATTCCTTCTGATCATCCATTTCATCTTGAAAGCTGACTGATGAGCCCCACATACTCCTTCATGAATCTCACCCATCAGGCCTTTTGATTCATCGATGTCAACACACCTGAGTAAAACTCCATCTATGGTACGGTAATATAATTCATCATCGAGGAGCATATACTTGGTAGCTTGGAACCTTATACGTCTTTCAACCTTTTTAGATGGATTCTTTAAATAATCAATAATTTCCTTTCTCCAGTCATCGGTCTCAATTGCCGATGCTAACACTTCTTGAATAGGCTGATATCCTGAAGCATGCTCAGCTAATCGATTAGCCTCTTCATTATGCAGTCGAGAAACATGTTCCAGATGAAAATTCCTAAACCCTTTCAACAATTGCAAACACTTCTCATAATATGAAATTAAAATTTCACTTTAGCATTCATAAATCCCAGCCAACTGATTTATAACTAGCATAGAATCACCAAAGATTTCAACAGCATCGGCACGTACTTCCTTAAGCAATTCTAACCCTTTTATCAAGGCTTGGTACTCAGCTTGATTGTTTGTTGATGTAGCAACAATCGAAAACGAGAACTCATACTTCTTCCCATAAGGGGAAATTAACACAATACCGATGGCTGCTCCTTCACCACATGTAGACCCATCAAAGAAAAGTGTCCAAGGAGCAATCTCTAGAGAATCTGGTTTCAGCATCTATCAACTGTCTGCTCAAATAATAGATAACACGTTCTTTCCCTTCAAATTCTTGAATAAGAGCTGAGCCGATAACAGTATCATCAGTTGACAAATACAATCTGAAAGGTTTTCCGTGTTGAGGTGGAACTAGCACTGGAGGATTTGTTAAGTAACTCTTAATTTCATCTAGGGCTAATTGCTGCTCATCTCCCCATTTAAATTCCTGATCGGCTTTCAATTTTAGTAATGGACTGAAGGCCTTGATCTTACCCGACAGATTAGATATGAATCTCCTGATGAAATTAATCTTACCGATCAAGGATTGTAATTCAGTTTTATTGGCAGGAGCAACAACCTTGTTAATTGCCTCAATAGACTTCCTACTAATTTCAATGCCCCGCTGATGTACCATAAAACCCAAGAATTGTGCTGTCGATACACCAAATGCACATTTATTAGGATTCATCTTTAATCCATGCTTCCTTGTGCACTCCAATATCTTCCGTAGATCGGTTAGATGCTTTGTGATGTCTCCAGACTTAATCACTATGTCATCAATGTAGATCTCTACCAATGTGCCGATATATTCATGAAAATAAAGTTCATAGCTCTTTAATAAGTAGCACCGACATTTTTCAAACCAAATGTCATAACTATCCATTCAAATAATCTCACATGACCTGGACACCTAAAAGCAGTCTTGGGAATATCCTCTTCAGCCATGAATATTTGATTATAACCCGCATTACCATCCATGAAGCTGATAATTTGATGTCTTGCTGCAGCATCAATCAACAGATCAGCAATCGGCATTGGATAACCATCCATTGGTGTAGCTTTATTGAGATTCCTGAAATCAATACAAACACGAAGTTTCCCATTTTTCTTGTAAACAGGAACCACATTAGAAATCCACTCTGCATATCAACATTGCCGAATAAACTTTGCCTCAATCAATTTAGTTATTTCGGCCTTAATATCAGGAAGTATATTAGGATTGCATCGGCGCGCTGGCTGCTGATGTGGCCGAAATCCAGACTTAATAGGCAACCGATGTTCAACTATCGATCGGTCTAATCTAGGCATTTCAGTATAATCCCAAGCAAAACAATCTTTATATTCTTTTAACAAATCGACTAATTACTGTTTACACTTAGAATTTAACTTAGCACTAATAAAAGTAGGCCTTGGCCTATCGCCTTCACCAATATCTACTTCTACTAAATCATCAGCCGATGTAAACCCTTGACCTAATTTTCCGTCATCGGCAAACCTATCCATTAAAATTCTTCTTCAGAACCGACTGCTTGGATCGGTGGAATTTCGTAATCGGCAACCTTGAGGAACTTTTTTCCCAAGCTTCTCCTGATATGCACTTGGTTCGTTCATAAGTGTCTGATTCTGCCGATGCGATGATATAAGAAGAATCACCAGGAACAACCTCAATTTTATCTCCAATCCATTGTACAAGGCACTGATGCATTGTAGAAGGAACACAACAATTAGCATGAATCCAATCCCTTCCTAGAAGCAGATTATATGCACTCTTGCCATTAATGATAAAGAAAGTCATCGGTAAGGTTTTACTGCCGATGGTCAATTCAACACACACTGCCCCTTTAGCTGGTGACACATTGCCTTCAAAATCCTTTAGCATCATATCAGTTTTAGTTAAGTCTTGATCTCCCTACCAAGCTTCCGATACATCACATAAGGCATAATATTAATCGCAGCTCCTCCATCAATAAGTATCTTAAATACAGGCTACCCATCAACTCTGCCTTTTACAAACAAAGCCTTGAGATGTTGTCTCTCATCATTGGCAGGCTTCTCAAAAACAGCCATCATTGGATCTAGCGTTAATTGAGCTATTTGGTCAGAGAAAACAGCTTCTTCCTCATTATCAGAGAGTGCCAAAAATTCCATCGGCAACATAAACACCATATTGATATCTGCCGATGGGCCTTTATTTTTGTGCTTTATCTGCCACTGTTGATTACCAGATCTCTCATTAGAGGAACTCTCTTATTGGTATAAGTCCTCTTGACGCTCTCGCTGCATTTTCCTTTTCTGTGTCTTTGTCAAACCTTCTGGACACCATTGAGGAAGTTTAGTTTTCCACACTGGCTGGTAGGTCCTGGTTGACTCTACACGACGTATATTAGGGTCCCTATAAAATATTTCTTCATCAGGAACTCTTGCATTTGCCATCTCTTCAAGTTCTTCTTGGTTTCTCGGAAAATATGCCTCTCATGTACTGATGCTTTACTAAGCCTCTCATGTACACTGAGCCTGCCCCCCATCTCTTCAAGTTCCTCTTGCGTTTACTAAGCCTCTCATGTACACTGAGCCTGCCCCCCAGCCAATCATGTACTGATGCTTTACCTCTGATCGGCTCATTGATGGACAAACCTTGATTACCAGATTGAAACCTCCTTTCTGGACGATTAACCCCATAATAACCATTGCATTCTGGGCAATCTTCAACAGTAGGTAACTTAATACCCTCTTCCCAACAATGAATAAAAAACGGACACCTCCAATGATCCCTATGCCGATTCCACTCCTCTCAGCGTCTTTCTTCTTGCTGTTGTCGATATCGGTCCCTTCGCTAACGCCAGCCTTCCTATTGCCTTTGATGGGTAATCACAATGCCAGATCGAGGAGGCTTTCCAGAACTGCCACTTTCTCTTAATAGCCCCTTGCCTTTTGCATCATCGGTAGTTATCCGATGTTGGGGATCCACTGATGCGGTTTTCTCAGCAGCTTCCGATGTCAACTCCTTAGTCTTTCCTTCAGCATCCAACATATTTGCTGGAAAAGGATGTTGATCAATTTTCATCGGCTTCTGAATCTTGGAATTACCAAATTTTATTCTTCTAGACTCAATAGCTAATTGTAACTGCTGTCTAAACACTTTGCACTCATTTGTACTGTGTGAAGTTGCATTATGCCATTTGCAATACAACATTTTCTTCAACTCTTCTGTCGATGGGATCACATGATTAGGTGACAGCTTAATCTGGCCCTCTTAAAGCAAAAGATCAAATATCTTATCGGCTTTGGTGATGTCGAAAGTAAACTTCTCTGGCTCTTTGTGACCAAAGGGACAAGATATCGGCTTTTTATTCTTAACCCACTCAGCCAAACCGATAACTGGTTCTTCATCCGAGTCAGAATCTTCTATCTCTCCGACAAATGAAACCTTCTTGTTCCAATTCCTTTTGGGTTCAAAAACCCTAGTGTCTTGATCAGAAATCCTTTGCACTAGATGACTTAGGCTTTCGAACTCCTGAGAAGCATATCTGTCCTTAAGGTGTGGCAACAATCCCTGAAAGGCCAAATCGGCAAGTTGCCGATCATCCAATACCAGGCTATAACACTTATTTTTTACATCTCGTAGCCTTTGCACAAAACCTTCCACCGATTCATCATTGCGCTGTTTCAACTTTACCAAATCGGTAAGCTTCTTTTCATGAACTCCAGCAAAGAAATATTTATGAAATTGCTTTTCCAGATCAGCCCAAGTAATAATAGAATTTGGCGGTAATGAAATAAACCATGTAAATGCTGATCCAGATAGAGATGATGAAAACAAACGAACTCTCAATTCATCTCTACTAGCTGCCTCTCCACATTGAATAATGAAGCGATTAACATACTCCATGGTTGATGTATCATCTTGCCTAGAGAACTTAGTGAAATCTGACACCTTGTACCGATTTGGGAGAGGAATTAAATCGTATGCCGGAGGATATGGAGTCCGATAAGAATAGGTATTGACCTTGGGCTTGATCCCAAACTGATCTTTCATAATTTCTGCTATTTTATCTGCCCAAAAAGCATCAACATCTTGTTGACGATATGTCTGAATTTCCACCGAAGATACTTGCTAATACCCTTCTGCATATCTTTGTGGCCCATGATCTCCAGCAATTGGCATATTTGCCACTATTTGTGGTCCATTAACCTGCTAGAAAGGATTCATCGGCTGAGCTGCCGATGCTTGATTCTGAAAACCAGCATGCGTGTGACCTTAATGAATACCTGCAGCTTGCTGATTTGGCTGAACTGTATGTTGAGTGGAAAACTGCCCTGACCAATTATTATTAGCGTTCATCGGTACAAAATTTGCCGATGGCTGGTAACTTGTTGGCATTGCTGGATAATTACAACCAACTTGAGGTATAACCTGGACTCCAGGTTGACTTACAATAGGAGCCTTCTGTTGCATCGGTAACAAATTTGCCGATGGACTTGAATTAGATGTTTGACCCAAAGGCACCTGAAAACCCCTATAGTTGGTTGCACAGTAGTTGCTGTAGTATATTGAGGTACTTGAGCTATCGGTGAACCAGCCGATGGCATAGGAGCTTTTCCTGCTGTATCAAACACTTGAGGTAATCCAGGGTTAAAAGCAGATGGCTCTGGAGGCATACCGTATCCCCACCAATTAGCAGGAGTCTGATTACTCTGTGGAGCCGATGCCGATAGATCTGTATTAAGCTAAACTCATCCTGATAATGCTGAATCTGATCGCATTGGTGTAGACTGTATGTTAGATAAACCTGCTGATACTAGAGGGGAAGAAATATCTGTACCCACAACGGCTGGGGGAGCCGATTGAGTAATAACAGATGCTGACTCTGGTTGATGATAAGCAGGCCCACCGTAACGAGGTGACGCTTGCCCTTCTTTGAAAGTTCGAACCACATCATTATGAACAGTATTGGACATCACATTGAAGTGATTAATTAAAGCATGATTTACTGCAGAATTAATCATCTCTTGAAGTTTACCCGGATTAGAATCAAAGGTAACTTGCCGAGGCAACGGCAAGTCTTGCTTCTAGATGACTTGTCTACTCTTGTTCAAGCTGAATGACTTCAAGTAGAGCTGTCTGTATTCTTCTATAGCCCTTTCCATAGCCTGCTTCTGTTCTTCTTTAAGATCTTCTTCTGTTACCGCGACGATGTTCCCCGCATCGATCTCAGGATTGAGCATATTGACTAGATCTGTCCCACCAGGCGTGCCAAAAGATGTGTTGATGCAAAAATGGATCTGCAAACACAAAGGGCTAATACCCGAAATCGATATCCAAAGCGTGCCAGTCGATTTGACCTGTTAATCGACAAGGATGAAGATACGAGCACTTTGGTCCTAACAACAGCGATATGCCCGGAAGTCACGGCCAAGAGGTACTCACGCGGAACTCGAGGATCGTCGAAGATTGCACTGGAGCAATGCAACTCGCCGAATCGATGAGAACTCGTAAAAAGGAAAAAGTATGCAAATTGACGAAGTCGCCGAAAAGTAGATGTAAATAAGAGTAAAAGTTGTTTTTTGATATTGATTGATTGATTACATTGCCCTTCACCCTATATTTATATCCTGATCTACAGAAACGTAACCAAATACGACTAGGACACTAATTCCAAATCTAAAGAAACACATGACTTTGATACTACTCAGACTCTAATAAACGTATACAAGGAAATTAACTCCTATCTTATTCCATAGTCCGCCTCAATCACGATGGTATTCTCATCAACCCCCTTTCCATCGGTACACTCCCTGTTTCATCGGCAGCAGCCTTCAAGTCTCTTCCATCGGCACACTCCCTGTTTCATCGGCAGTAGTCTTTAAGTCTTCTTTCATCGGCATCGGCAATAATACCATTAACCTTATCGGCAACACTTTAATTTGAATCCACATGCCACCACCACTCATAAGCAGCCTTCTTTACAAGCTTATTTTCATCGGCTATCAATCTACACAGTAATCTTTCCTCTGCTGATTAGCCCTTCCTGACCATCTTGACACGTGCTAAAAAACGATGTCAACACGGCGACTTCTAGCACTAGAATCAGCAGGTATGCTGTTGATCCCCGCATTCACAAGAAATTTGTTCTTCTTGGTTTTGTCAGCAAGAACTTCATAGACAGCATCATTGACTGACTTTGGTTCACAACCATCCTCAATAGGTTCAACAATCTTCATCTCCATTTTGGCCTAGCAGTGCAAGCGACATTACATAGCTAACGGATCAATGCATACCAATTTAATTTATCATTTATTTGTGAATGAATTGATAATTTACTTACAATAGCTGATTATACAGTAGGAGCGAAGGCTTTCTTCTTGCTGCAGTGGAGCTCTTTAAACAAGTCAAGGCCATTTGGTGGTGCATCTTTGTACTTGTCCCCCTAAATATGAAACACATAAAAAATCAGTAGAAATTGGATGGGTAAGAATCAGTGTTAATTAGACTGCCAACAGCACATGCAGCATGGCTTGCACACAACATAAATGATGGTATCCTAATTATCTCTGAACTAAATCATCTCCAAACTAAAACCATCTCTAAAATAAACTACAATATGCAATCTTAATAAATTGCAATATGCAATCTATGTACTAAACCTTGTAGTAGATCTGAACTAAACAATAGTATGCTATTTGAATACTAAACAATACAACAAATGTGAACCTGGTTAACCTCTGAAGATAACAGTACATAATATTTTACGTTAAAAACAACAAAAACAAACTTAGAAAATGTTCCAAGTCATTTTTAATATTGAATTTCAATTAGAGATGCATAGTTCAACATAAATGGCCCAGCCACCAGGAGCAGAAGCACGAGATCCCTGGACCTACTAGCATCGATGAAGTTGCAGCCTGTTGCTAAGTCCCTAACATCCACAGAAGCTGGTATGGACTCAAACTGCTTGGCTCCGATATACATTAAGTGCTTAGAAATATGTACGACTGTACCTCGAATCCGGCAGTAGGAACAGGGGCAGTCCCGAAGGAAGTCTACAAGCTTGCACTTCCATCGGCACATCTCCTCGTCGACGAGGCGGTCGACCTCCTACTTGATCGCTGCGAGGCCGTAGTCGCCATCGATGTAGGGCAGCGCATCAACGGCCTCCGCGTCCGGCATCGCAAGATGCGCCGTCACAGAGGGTGGGGATCACCACGCCATCTCAAAGCCGCTCGTGTAGGTGCACGCACCACGCCGGTCGCCAGGCCTGCTGCCTACGCCTCTCCCATTCGCCACTTCGCACAGATCTGAGAGCACCACAAGATCCACTGCCACCAGGTCCCAGCATGGTGATGGGGAGGAGGCTGGTGAGGCGAGGTCGAGCGATGGAGATGGGGAGGAGGCTACCGCGTGGGTAGCAGCAGAACGTGTGACCTCACCTCCACCACTGCCACACGCGCGAGAAGAAAAGGGAGCGGCTGCCAACCTGAGAGAGAAGATAGAGTGAGGGAGTGAGACGTGAGTAGCTAGAGTTCCCTCTGGATTTATCTCGGCAAAATGGAACGCTGACCATCGATCTTGATTGGACGGATGGAAACGCTTCAGCCTAGGGTTTTCTTTAGTTGGCCTGCTGATGGGTTTAGGGGAGACCCTTTATTATTTGTTATTATTTTTTATTCTTATAACTAATTAAGACAAAATTTAGGGCAGTAAATGATTAGTAACGAAAAAGTTAGAAACAACAAAGTTGTACAACTCATCGAAATCTACTACTTTTATTCTGTTGATTTCTCTGTCCGATTTTTTTTGAACAATTTAAAATTTGAATTTTAAAATACGAGGACTTTGAACAGAATATTTGGATTCCAAATGACTTCAAATGAAAAAGTTATAAACAACAAAGTTGTAGAACTCATCAAGTTCTACAACTTTTATTTTGGTCATCTTTTCATGTGACTAAATTTGAACAATTCAAATTTTAAAGTTAAAGAAATGACAACTTCAAACAAAATTTTGAGACACCAAATGATTTGAACTCAAAAAGTTATGAAAATAAAAGTTTTAGTTCTCATCACGATCTATAACTTTTATTTTGATCAATTCTTCATCCAACAAAGTGTTAGTACACATTGTTCATAAAATTTGTGAAGAATGTGTACTAACACTTTATCGAATGAAGAAATGACCAATATAAAAGTTGTAGATCTTGATGAGTTCTACAACTTTTTATATTCATCATTTTTCAGCTGAAATCATTTAGTATATCAAAATCTTGTTTGAAGTTGTCATTTCTCAAAATTCATAATTTGAATTGTTCAAACGAAGTCACATGAAAAGGCTACCAAAATAATAGCAGTAAGAACACAATAACTTGATAGAGCATAATTTTACAAAATTTTAGAAAAAAATCATCACATTTGAAGTTAGTATGAAGCAGAAAGACTAGTTAAAAGTTTTGACTATAAATTAAAAAGAGAAAACCTTGTGTTTATGTTCTTGATTTTCCTGTATTTAAACACTTTATTCTTTTACTGAAAACTCATATGAAAAATTCATGTTATAATGACATGTGGGGGTCCGAGTATATATAGTGCATTGGTGTTTTATTTCACAAAAGAAAATGTCCTTTTTGATGTCATCGTAACTTTGTTTCTACGTGGCTCAACGCTGGGCTCTTCATACTTGGAGGTTTAGGGTTCGGTCCCAACCGGCGACAAAGGTTTTTCTATTTTCTTTCTTTTTGGTAAAACAAGGAATAAAATGCTAAATAGATCAAATAAACCCAGAAAAACACAAAAGCATGCTTTTTCTGGTGGTTTGCTTGCTCGGTTTCTTTTCAAAGGTGCTAGGTTCGATTCCTATGCGCTACATTTTTTCAAGAATTTTTTACAGGTTTGCTCGCAGTTCAGTACAAGAAAAGAATTTAAACATCCCAGTACAATACCAACAGATGCTTGTCCTAGTGGTTTGCGTACTCTGCTTTGTTCTAGCGGTTCTAGGTTCAATTCCTATATATGCACAATAATGTTCCATTTTTTCAGTTTTTTTACCCTTTAGTATTATGAGACCTAACGTGTTTGGGAGAGTAGCCACGTAGGATAACAATATATTTTTTAAAAATTTATAATAGTTCTATATTGTATGATGATCAACTATTCGACTTTATTTGAACAATTTAAAATTTGAATTTAAGAATATAAGAACTTCGAACAGATCATTAACACAGATGCATTACTTACTACATCAATTTGTGATGATTCTTCTCAGTCATAGACAACTAGGGAGGCGACAAATGATCCAAATCGTCACAGAGCTAGCACTTAATTTTAAAACCGTCATAAGACCATCATAGATTCGGTATGCGGTTACAGTTTTAGTAACCGTTATCACGAAACCGTCATGTATTAACAGGATTCTTGTAGTGAAGAGAAAACCAAAAAAACATGGAGATAAGGCAAAGGTATTAAATATGTTTTTGTTTTGGTAATCAGGATATTATAGAGAGTGTGATCACGTTTAGGATCGATAGCCATACTATAAAAAAGGAAAATCTTAGGTTAAGCGGTTATCGAGTGCCACTAGGTGACATGATTCTTGCATATACATTTAGGAACCTAGTGTGCTAACCTTAACCCTTGTAAACTGCTATGAAAAATGCTAACACACGAGCACACAAGTTCTACACTTTGTTGTTAGCAAGTTGGAAGTAAGGGTGAAATAGTTGTGGACTTAGAAAAAGAAAAGGGGGGTGGTGTAGGACCGTGACACAGCTATCGGGGTGGACCTGCGCGTCCGGTGCCTAAACCTAAGTGGCGCAGCGCTTGACAAAGAAGGCGCAGGAGCGATTGGACGTAGGATCGGACATGTGCGGTGCGTCCGGTCATGCGGCACAGTGAAGGCGTGGTGCGGCTCAGTGATCGAATGGTGGCTGCAGCGCGCGACCGAACGCACAGGGCTTGTCTCAGATCACAGCTGACGTACACTGACGTTAGCCTCACGGGCGCGCGTAGAGGAGAGGAGTGTTGACCGGACGTAGGGGCGCGTTAGGTCGACTTCGAGCGGACACGTCCAGTCAAAAATTTTTGGCTCTGGAACCTCTCTAGAAATGATCTGACGCGCTGTGTACATGAGTCAGGTCACTTGAACATCGAGTCCGATCGTGGCTAGGCAAATACGCGCGAGTACGTGAGCGGACGCGGTGACGGTGCTTTCGATCCTCTTCGGGCGCGTCCGGTCATCACTTGACTTCACGTTTGACTAGCTAGTGACCGTTGGAGATCAACGCGCGGGATTCAAATGTGGACACGTGGACAGCCAAGGGCGACCGGACGCTGGCTGATCGGACACTGGGGGTGTTTCCAGACAGTGTGTCCGATCAGCCCCTGAGCTCCTAACGACTCTTTGTGGCTTGGGGCTCTATAAATAGAAGTGCTTCAGTTTCGGCTCACTCTCTTGGATATTTTCACCAGTGATACATCCTTGTGAGCCTAGGCAAACATCTCTCACTCATTTCTATCATTGATTCATCATCATAGTGAGATTGGAAGTGATTCCAAGTGCATTTGCATGAGTAATTACATCTCGTGGCACTTGTGGATTGTTATGGCTGCGGATTTCTTATTACTCTTGGTGGTTGCCGCTACCTAGATGGCTTGGAGAAGCGGAGGAGCATAGGCATGAGTTGGTGATTGTTCGTGGCTGTCTCCCGGTGATTGTGAGGGGTCTTGTGCCTTTCCCGGTGGAGCGTCGAAAGGTAACTCTAGTGGATCGCTCGTGTCATTGAGTTACCTCACTTGTGGGTAGGTTCTTATGACACCCTTGTGGTGGGCTAGGTGTGTGATACCTATTAGCCACTGAACCACCAAGTATTAGTCGATACAAAGGAGACTAGCATGTCGGCAAGCACGTGAACCTCTGGAGAAAAATCATGTGTCATCTTGTGATTGTATTTCTCCCGGTGATTGAGTTGATATTCATCTTGTGATTGGTTCATTCCTCTACACGGCAGTATAATCACCCTACTCACTCCTTTATATTTCTTACAAACTTGTTGCCAAGCTCTTTTGTGTAGATAGTCTTTGAGAGCTTGTTAGTTTGGTTAGTGTGGCTCTTTAGTTAGTCTTTAAGAGCATACTAGCATAGTGAGTAGTGACTTAGCTCTTGTGTGTGCCTAGTGATTATAGCAACTTGAATTGTTAGGATAGTGGCTTGCAACCCTTGTAGAGCTAGAGCAAAATTGCTTTACACCATTTGTTGTACTAATCAATTGCTCTAGTGCTTTGTAGAGTTTTTAATAGGCTATTCACCTCCTCTAGCCATATTAGGACCTTTCAGCAGGCAATGCAGACATCCTACCTCGACGCCATCGATCGGGGATCTCTGACACATGTGGATGTTCTGGCTGAAGGGAGTATCCAGCCGCCCACTAGTGTTGTTGATGAGCAACCGATGGAGGCCATGCAGGTGGAGGAAGGACGTCGACCACCAAGACGCAAGAGGGGAAAACACAAGAGAAGGCTGCGACAACCTGTCAGCAACGGTGGACCACAACCACATGACCACGGGTGAATCCCCGCCCACCAACCGCTGGGGTGCCGTGTTTGTGGCACTGCTCATCTAGCCGTACCTCCGCCTCGGTGGCAATAAGCGCGTGCCGACGCATCTTCTCTTGGTCCACGGATTCCGATGCACGGTCAGGTGTTGCATCTCCTCAACGGATGCGGACGGTTGGAGAGAGATGCTCTCTAGGCAAGCGGACGACCGGGGTCAAGCAGACGCACGGGGGGCGACGTCGCGCACCGGGCCACCCCAACAGTGTCGCATCCCCGATGCCTTGCGATACAGGTGCTTTAACTATTTATCCTACAACCACAGGCTCGCCACTGCCGCCTTCCGCTGTGATGCTTGAGATGCCACAGGTTCTGTCACCTTGCCCTGGATTGCAAGTAGCCACAGTCTTCAGCTGCCATCAAGAGTGCTGCTCTAAGGACCGAGGATGTCACCTAGAGGGGGTGAATAGACATTTCTAAAAATTAACACCTTAAAAATACAAAAACAATTAGTGTGGGAGCTTTTAAATTGAAAGCTCCAAATCAGAGAAATAAAACCCCTCAAGTGAAAACAACATAGTATATAACGAGTATTAAATAAGTCTAGAGCCACAAGCATGCAACACAAAGATTAGAGAAAGAATAAATAAATTTGGCGCCGGGCCTAGTACCGGGCGTGTCCGGTATCCATGGGTTTTGCGGTCAGCAGCCCAACTTGTTGAACATAGTTTGCTTGAAGTACATTGTATTTACTTAATAGTTCATCTAGTCTTACCTTGAGGTCAATGTTGTCCTTTTCTAGTTGCGACACACTAGAAGAGGAGTTAGTAACTAAAGCATGCTCAATTGACAATTTTTTTATACCTTTCATTTATTGCCTTTAGCTCTTCCAACTTAGAGATAAGAAACATTTCTTGCTTTTGAAGTGATTGTTCTTGCTTCTTATTTTCTTCTTCTAGCTTATCATTCTTTTCAACTATCTTCATGATAATGAGCTTGTCTTTGCTACCGAGATATGATCAAGGGTGTAGCTATCTTCAATTTCAATGCCAATCTCTTCTTGATCATCTACTTGTGCTATCTCCTTGTTCTTTCTTAGTAGCTTTTGTTGACGGTAGTTATCATCCATCATAAACCGTCAACATAACTTGAATAAATGCTTAAAAAGAATCACCAACATAGACTTAGGGGTTTAAATAGACAATTTCCACAAGTTTTAGTGAATCTATGTTTTCAGCAAGGTTATTTCAGAAAACTGGCCTGAAGGATTAAAACGTCAAATAAATCATACTTATCCGCGATGAAAACTACTCCAGAAGGTTCCAGAGGACACCAAAAGACAGCCCACGCAAGCAGACCTAGAGAGGATGCCAGGTAGGGTCGGTCGGCCTGACCTGCAGGCCACCCGGCCTCCCCTGGTCCCACCTATTAGCGAGCTTCTACGTCGGTTCCTCCACCGCCTCCTAAAATGCATCTACGTCATTCCTTATGTCGGTTTGATCCAAGGGCTCATTTTGCACCCTCAGGGCTATATAACCAGACCCTTCCCCCCTAGAGGACATCTGCCATAAGTCAAAACAAGACCAGAAATTAGGGTTTTTAGAGAGAAAAGAGAGAGCTCAAGTTCTTCATGGTTCTAGTATAGGCTATCTAGCAAGGTTCAAGTAGAGCTTGGGCTACTGTTGGCATTTCTTAGCACCACTACTAAAAGTAGAATTAATCCTACTCTTAGCAATAACACTAGAAATGGTATGGTAATCATTAACTTGTCACTTTTACAGTAGTCACATATGATTACCTACATCTCTAATATTAAACTAGGTTGTCATCCCTAGTGATGAAACTAGAAATGTTTGTTAGTACTGTCTAACATTACTACAAGAATAACACTAAACAGAAATCTATTATTTCATGTGACTATAAAGAATCTAAAGATATGAATGAAAAGAATTATGTAAGCGGACAGATAATTATACTATTGTAGCATTTTACCTAGAGTATTACCAGGTTGTCGATTTATAATTTTACCACTGGGAAGGTATGACTATGCATGTAGTATTGATAATTTATGATTATGCATAAGAGAATGATCCAATATCACATGCTCTACTCAAAATTGGGGTACAAAAAAATTATACGGTGGAGAATACAATGAGAGAGGGGTACAAAGAATTACACCGAACCACGCTCTTGCCAACGTCAGGAATCCAAGCTTGTAATCTGCTCGCCTCCCTCTAGACCTACTAACTAGCTAAAGCTCTAGAATAGAGGAACTCAAAGGAATTAGGATTTCTAGCTCTGGATGGATTGATCTCCAAAATGACTTGATGACTTAATGACTTCATGGGTAGGCCTGGGGTCTCCTTATATAGCCCAGGGGGTCCAACGTGAGCCCTTGGATCAAACCGACTTGAGGTACGGCTAAGATGCATCCTAGGAGGCGGTGGAAGAATACTCCAGAAGCTCGTGGAGGAATCCCTAGGGGCCAGGAGGCCTGCAGGTGGGGCCGGCTGGCCGCACTTGGTAGCCCCTCGCCTCTCGTTTCATTTTGGTGTCTTGTCATGTCTTCTAGAGTCTTCTCGTATATTTGCCATATTTTAATTCTAAATTTTCCTTTGGCGAATAGGTCCCTCTTGGTGGTTTTCTAGAATAATCCTACAGAGAACAGAGATTCACCAAAACTCATAGAATTTATCAGTTTAAACCCTAGACCTATGTATATTTTCTCATTTGTACCATTTCTCTTGTTTATTCAACTATAAATTGTTGACATTATTGTTGATGTTTTACCACCGATAGCCTGCCACGGGGGTACCCGGGACAGTTGTTCGGGCTTCAGCGTATGCTGGAACTCGATGGTGAATGCAGAGACAGTCGATTTCTATTAGTTCAGGCCCTCGATCGTGGTCGAGTAATAGCCTTTACGTCCAGTCGACATTAGCCTTTGTGTTGGATTGATTGTGTTCTCCTTACAGGGGTGCCCATAGTCTTTCTTTATATCAATAGAGGAGACTATGATGTGGTTACAATCCTAGTCGGATCCAAGGAATGTATTCTGATCTAATTTCTAAAGGTACTTTCCTATAGGAGCCCGGCTAGTCTGGCCTATTCTACTCGGATTAGGTGTAGCAGTTGCTGCACCCTTTCTTGCTTCGGTCCGTGGGCTAGGCCAGAGCCCATGATTTGAAACCATATTGCTAGGGAAGCCTGTGGGTCCCCCATAGATAAGCCCCTGAGCATTTCATGGTTGAACTCGAAAGCATCCTTGTTTCTCTGGCCCGCTTGGTGAAACGAGCTCAGTCTGGGTTCTTTCGTAGAGAAGCCTTGAAGTGCTCTTTTCTTGAAGAAGTTTCCTGAGTGATATGCGCTTTTTTGAAGAAAAATGGCACTCATTAAGTGTAGCCCCCGAGCCTCTCGCTATTTGGAACAAAAAGTTAGAGGGTCTTGGATTTTGATTGTTGGAAAAACTAAAAATCTCTTCTGAGGATATGTACCCTGCAGCCCCTGAGCATTTATCTGGGTTCTTTTGTTCAAGATAAACTTGGATAGAGGATCTTTTGTTACGTTCTCAGACATCCTGCTTTCTGTCAGAGTTAGTGGTAGGTGGTGGTTGAGTATAAATGCTGCTTAGTCATGGGTTGTACAATGTTGGCATATTCATTCAGATATACCTTCCTCGAGTACCGTGTCTTCACGCGTGGTTATTTTTCTTCTATTATTTTCTGTCATTTCTTTGAATCCTTTTTTAGGTTAGGTTTGTTGGTGCACTAGGTCCATGTACGCCGCTCCTTGGCCTATAAATACCCCCCTGGCGAGCTGCTGCAAACCAGTAAAGTCTTGGTGTAGATCTTGAATCTTGCAGTCATGAATATGATAGTTTGTGAAGTAGAGTAGCCCCCCGGGTGTGAGTTATAAGTCTTGTATATCTTGTAGTGGATGGAAGAAGTCTTGTAATAGAGATTAGAGGTAGACTAATCTCGCGGCGGTGTTGCGCGGGTAGTCCATCCTAGCATGTGGAAGAAGTCTTGTGATGTGGGATGCGTTTCCTCATCCAGCAGTTTTGAGTTGATCCTTCCACTTTGCCTTGTGACTGTCCGGTGTAGATTAGTATCTAATCCAGGATCACATCTGGCTTGGGTAGACAGATACCTATGAGCCTCACCTGGTCCATGTTGTCATGCTGTGCCGCTGACACCAATCTTGCATGCACTACGCTCCTCCTTTGAAGAAAACAGTGTAGCTGTGTAGGGTGTGTTCTGTCGAGTAGCAACTAGGGGCACGTAGTCATTTCTAGAGCTGTGTTCTTTCTATGCTCCTTGTTGCTACCTTGTTCGTCGTAGTTATGAATTCGTTGGGTCTTGTGAGATCTGTAATCTTGTATCTTTTGAAGATATTTGTCATTGAAAAAATCTTGCTTTCTAAGTTGTTGTCTCATTTTTTTGCTTGTCTGAGTGCTATTGAGTATCATCTAGGTTGTTTCAGGAAAATCAAGGTTCTTTTCTCCAATACTTTGGAATTTGCTTAAATCACTTGACTCTAAATGCTATCCTTCACTTGTCAGTGTTCATCCACCTCTGTGAAACCTTCCTTGGAATCCCCCTTCCATCTCCTTGTTTTGTTATTTCTTTCGTCTGAAACCACACCTCTGGAGTGACAATATTTCTCCTCTAAGTGGTTATGGGATTCAATTCTACCAGGGCAAAAAGAATCTATTTTTCGACTATGACCTAGTTGATTCTGTGAAAGAGTGGCGTTCTGAGTGGTTTTATGCTGGAAACATGCTCCCTGCTCTTGCTGTTCACTCTGATTCTGGTCCCACGGCTAATGATCGTTGGAAAAAGAACCCTCTGACGAGCGAAGAGCTCAAGAAGATCCAGCCACTGCTTGAGAGAACCCAAATTCTGAAGCAGCAAGGCCTGACTGGCTTCAGAATCGTCGCTAGTTATCTGCGTTGGCGGGTTCAACATTTGAAAGTGAGGGAGAACTATGGCTTCGAGTACTCTGGAGCTGAGGACCCTTCTCGTAAGGTCCTGGCTCTGGAGTTAACCGAAGAAGAGATGCCAAAGCACCTTAAGAAAATTTTGAAGGGAGTGAGCATTGTCCGGCACATAGTCCCTGAGTACCGTGCCGATAACTCACCTCCTCTTGTGAGTTGTTTTACTTCTGCGAGTACTTTTCTTTATATTTTTTTCATTGTTGGTACCTTCTGTCTTCATTTCCCTTACTTATCTTGTTGTTGTTGGTTATTTGCAGGACTTGGATCAGAATTTCATTGATCCAATCCCTTTTGAGAGCAACCTAGCTAGGGTGGGGGTTGGTGAGAACCCCACTAGATTGTCTTCAATTAGTAAGTCTTCAGTCGTCACAATTCTTCCTAGTGTTTCCTCCAGAGATCTCAACCAATACGTTGAATATGTGCCGTGTCCAGTTCTTCGAGCTCCTCATAGCACCATCAAGAGGGCACGGGCGAATGATACATCCACCAGTGCGTCCGTTGTCAAGAAGCCTCATCACCCGAGTACTCTTCTAGGTACTCAAGTTGTAGATAGTATGCTCCTAGGTGAACATATCAATATGTTTTGTCTTCTTTGTTGTTTGTTTGCATCCTTAACCAAGTACTTTATCCTTTTTCAGATGGTATTGTGGTTGAGTTGCTCGAGGGTGAAGAGGATGAAGATGATGATGCGGCCTTTGACACATGTCGATGAGTTGTTGTTGCATTACTTTTTTCTTGTTATTATTACTGAGTACTTCTTTTGACTTGTCTTTGTCCTTATATTTTTTAGTAAGCGGGGGTCAAGCCTGAGTTCTTTTGGGGCTCAGGAACCAATCACACCATCCCTAGCGCAGGGTGGTGATGACATAGTTGCTGCCACCATGCCCCCGCCGAAGTCTTCAGTTCGCCTTAGGGGTATCAGTATGAAGAGGATGACGGCCAAGCAAGTGAATCCCGATTGGGTTGTTTATCTCCATTCTACCGTCTTCTAGTTCATTTTCTTATTGTTGAGTTCTTCACCATCTTGCAAGTCGTCACCCTCGCCTTCCTTCGATCCCCAGTCGGCTTCTTCTTAGTCTGTTGGAGCGCCTCTGCGCACCGAGTCTCAGGACTCGGAGCGCACGATTAGTGAGGTGGCCCTCGGGGAGATGGGGGGCCCTATTGATCATCTTGCCGTGGAGTCTCCCAATCCGGAGGAGACCGAGACTATGGCAAAGGACTCGGCTTTGGTGGCTAGGGCTTCTACCGCTCATGACACGGCTCTAGTGGTGGTCTCCACGCCTTAGCTGACTTCTTCTCCCGCCGCCCTTGCTTCAACCAGCCATCGTTTGGAAGATGATGTGGTGCTATAATTTGAAGCCACCCATCATCTATCCGAGCTGACTGTGACTTGGCAGAAGCTTTCGGTGGGTGCGGCTTCTTTTGGAGAGCAGCTCTAGGTTAGTGTTTCTTCTTCCAGTCTTCTTTTTTATGGTCGTTCGACTTTGCTTCTTTCGCTTACTTTCTTCTTTTTTCTGTTGGAGAAGTCTTTCTCTCGGGATCACTCTAGCTTCTTTGGCTCAGGTGAGATCGAGAAGAAGTTGTCATTTGAGGTGAGTTCCTTGAAGACGGAGTTGGCTCTCTATCAAAATGAACTGGAGTCGGAGTGCAGGACCGCCAGACGGTCGAACAAGCTCTCTACGCCCAAGTGATTGAGGCAGGGAAGAGATGGGACGACACCATGGCCACTATGTAAGAGGCTTATGAGAAAGCTGAGTCCCTGAAGAGAGAGTGTGATGGTACTCAGAGTTTTTTTTAATTTCTTTGCTTCTTCACTTCTATTTTCTAGTTATGACTTGTTTTTATTTCCTTGATCAGCCCTCCGTAGAGATAAACAGAAGCTCTCGGATAATATTGAGGAAATGAAGATACTTGTCCGCAATAACCATAACAGGGCTGAGGAGGTAATTACTTGTGCTGAAGAAGAACTTGCCCTTGCCAAGTTGATTAGGCATGGAGCTGATAGGGATCTTGTGCAGGTCCAAAAAACCATTGAGAACTTGAGTGGCAAACTGGCGACGGCTACTGAGAACTAGAACGCCTTGTGGAAATCCTTTCACGCGGTGGCCGACCTTCTCCGAACTCCAGCGGATGACGGTCAGTCTTGGGCTCATTTTATCCCCCTGGTGCCGACTCGTTTCTAGGAGTTTGTGAAGAAGTGTGCCCAACTCTGCACCAGGAACATCCTGACCCAGGACTGGGTTCTTGCTCTGGAGGTTCCTTTGTCAAAGATTGCAGAGGAAGCCGAGAGCCAAGAGTACCTAGATGCCATCGAAGAGGCGGAGCCTGAAGTTGATGAGTTAGCCAGGAAGATTGCAGAGAATCTGAATGTCAACATTTCTTCTCTTGATGACAATGCTTGACTTGGTTGTAATCAACTTTTGTACTCTAGCTTTTTGTAAAAAACAATATAATTTGCTGCCTTGTACGAAGATTTTTTTTATCTTTTGATGTAGCTTTCTTTTGATTTTTTGCATGGATGTCTTCGCCTTATTTTGTCCTTTTAGATGAATTATCCGAGTAGTCAATCTTAGATTTTGCACATATTCGTAGTGCCATATAAGATTTGTGACTTGAGCTTTTGGTTTAGTAGCCTTATTATTCTTCATCTGATTGTTGATGCAAAAGTGGATCTACAAACACAAAGGGTTAATACCCAAATCGATATCCAAAGCGTTCCAGTCGATTTGACCTGTTAATCGACAAGGATGAAAATACGAGTACTTTGGTCCTGACAACAGCGATACGCCAGGAAGCCACGGCCAAGAGGTACTCACGCAGAACTCGAGGATCGTCGAAGGTCGCACTGAAGTGATGCAGCTTGTTGAATCAATGAGAACTTGTAAAAAGAAAAAATACACAAATTGACGAAGTCGCCGAAAAGTAAGTAGATGTAAATAGGAGTAAAATTGGTTTGATATTGATTGATATATCTCTTACATGGTCCCTCAGTCTATATTTATATCCTAATCTAAGGAAACAACCAAACACGACTAGGACACCGAGTCCATACCTAAGGAAAAACGTGACTCTTACATGAATCATACTCTAACAAATATGAAAAAGGAAATCAATACCTATCTACTTCCCTGTCCGCCTCAATTACGATGAAATTCTCATCAACCTCCTCTCCACCGGCATGCTTCCTGTTATCATAAGCTTCATCGGCAACAGTCTTCAAATCTTCCTTCATCGGTATCGGCAATAACATCTCTAATCTTATCAGCAACACCTCTGAATCTAAGTCTACCTTCCCGTCGGTCACCACCATTCATCGGCAACAACCCTTACAAGTTGATTTTCATTGGCACCCTTCTGTCACCGTATACAGTAACTTTCCTCCTGCCGATTAGCCCGCTCTGATCATTTTGACACGTGCCAAAAATAGTGTCAACACATGCCCCCCAATTTCGGAGTATAAAACCATTGATGCTCCGAAATTTACTCCAGACAACGATTGTCTTCGCCCAATTATCTTAACTCATCCTCCAAGCATAACATAATCTGTTACCAAATCTAATCAAATCTAGTCCTGATTCACACGCCTCAGTAAATATCGAACGATCTTCAACCACTCTTGCTCCGATTATAGTTAAGATACCAAAACAACAGTCCATCGGCAAGATCCTAACACAATGACGCCACCGCTCTCGGAATTAAAATATCCTGTACCGAGATTTCTTCCGAGCCATGATTACTTGCCATCAAATCATCTGTACAATCCCTTGATTATCGTGTGAATAGTTACCATATCTATCTAAACTACCTCGACCTACACGCGCGCGACAGAGAGATAAGTCCAGAATACCCCTATTCCAATCGGCCTATAAATAAATTTCTCTGGAACGCTTGTCTTCCACCCTCAGACTCCAACCTTTGGCATTCTCTCTTTTCGGCGGCGACCCCGACGAACAACCGCGCGACCTCAACCAACAAGAACCTTCCCCCGCGTCAACCTCGAGTCTCCAGCTTGTGCCCCCATCTTCCTCAAGACAATGGCAATCAACTTCGACGTCCCTGCGGTTCGTTCCACTTCTGTTATTTTTTACCTCGATTCCTTTTGCCCTTGCAAGTTCATACAGTTGGTAATTTTTTCCTTTTTTTCTCTGTTCTTTTGATCCTCCAAACTTTGGAACTATGCAACAAGTTAGTTATTCCAACCGATCAGCCACACTTCCAATGTCTAGGTCCACTGGGCAACCCAGATCCAACTGATTTGATCAATGCAGAGGTTAACAGAATCCCCTTTAGAGCCCAGAATTTCTCTCTGAATTTATGGAAAAATACATTCCGATCTTGGCCTAAAACCACCAAAGGATGGAAAGATTGGTACTTGAGGGTAAATGGGTCGATGCAAGTGTACTGGGCAGAACAAAAGTTAGATCAATGCATCAGGCTATCCATTGCCGATATGCAAAAGAACGAGTCGATGATGATCGTTGCTGCTTACTTCTGGTCAGACACAACAAATACTTTCATGTTTGGACATGGCCTAGCTACTCCCACCCTTGCTGATGTATAGATGCTCACTGACCTAGATATTTCAACTACCGATGAAGCCTCCATTTATGGCAGGAAAGTTGAATATAGAGTGAATACCCGCAACATCGGCGGTTGGACAGGGTATATTCAAGAATACAGGAGGACCGGGACAGTTGGTCAGAGAGAACATGCCACATTTTTAAATATGTGGTTAGAAAATTTTATTTTCTGTGGTCGATCGGTAGGGTCAACCAACGCTTTCCTCCCCGCAGCTGAACTCTTGGCCAACGGTGTAAGGTTCCCTCTTGGCCGATATCTTCTGAGCTCTACTTATCATCTTTTACATCAAGTGTCCCAGAAACTTCTGCTTGGTGAACCCATCGACAACTTAGGAGGCCCATGGTGGTTTATTAACATGTGGCTGAATGCCCACATGCACAAACGCTTGCAATGGGACTTCTTTGCCCAACAATTTCCACGAGAAATCGCCAAAGACCACATACTTGGAGATGAAGAATCGGCAACACACCCACCCCTCAATTTTGGTGAAGCCATAATTGTTCTTTCTGGAACAGAGGCCAACGAAGACCAGATCGGCCGATTCTTCCAAAGCTTCTATAACGGTCTTTCTCGTGATCATCGGGCCTGGGTGCCCTACATCGATGAAGAAACCAGATTCTCTTTCCTCTTCAACTTTGCCGATGATACCCTGAATAAGGATAATGAACTTATGATGGCCATCATTACTCCCAGGGCAATCCCAGTGAATACATTTGGCAGTGGGAAAAACACCAACATCACTTATGAATTCTACAATCCATCGGCAGTATCACGTCAATTGGCTTTTGGGCAGCTGCTAATCAAACTTTGTTTTGCCGATGTGATTAAGACGAGAGAAACAATCACCAGCGGAACGGACTTGAGCAGGGTAGTGTGACTTTCTCCTGATGTCGATGCTACAGATGTTGATCTATCCACCTGGATGCCAGCATCTTTTATTACTGAATCATATAAGCTATGGTGGCAAGAGTGGAAGGGATAACGATTTGCAACATCCACTCATACATATCGGCATATGATTGACCCTGAGCATATCATTCCCGATGACACAGTAAGTTTCTTTTAACACCCTTCTGCCTTTTTCTTTTATATATCGGCAACTAACTTTCTTGTGACAAGTCAATAACCTAGCACCATCCATAAGCAAGAGTGGGAAACCTTTTGATCTTCGACCTGTCCCCGATATCACCGATCGGCTACAACGCCCCTACCTTGGCTGCTCTGACTCATCAGAGAACTCATGCCAAGACAATCACCTCCAAGTCCAAACTGGCTACAGCTAGAGCCACTCCATTGGCTGTTGCTACGACCCTGATCAAAGCATTCAAGGTAAAAACCCTGTTTATTCCAACTCATGCCGATCTCAGACTGTATTAACACTAATTTTTAGGGTGTAAGAACCACTGTTGGATCATCATTGGCAACTCCTCTAACAGCAAGTGCCACCATTTCTGATAAACCTTCAGAGGTATTCCTTTAACTTTACATTTAATCTGTTAAATATCATATCTTACACTCATTTTGCAGCAACAAACGGGTACATCGGCAAGTGTACCAGATGTCTAACCTTCACAACCAGCAAGTGTCGATGCCCCCCAGCCAACCGTTGCTGAGACCCAAGCAAAGCGCAAAGCTTTAACAGATGCTGAGGCACAGTCAAAATGGCAGAAGTCCGTGTCGATCCCAACATCTGATCCAACGCCTCCAAGCCAGCCAGAATTGGTCGATGCAACTGAGCAAGCAGTCAATCCTCCTATACAGGGCACATCATTGGTCATTGTATCACAAGGGCCAACTACCGATGAAGCCATAGAGAATATCCCATCGGCAAGCTTAGCCGATCCTCCACACGGCACACTCCAGGCCACTTCCTCCAGTCAAAGACAGGAAATTGCCTTGAAACGGGTAAGCCGATTAACCTAGCCGATTTATAATATTCATACCTGTCCTTAACTGACCTCTTTTCTTCTTTTTTAGGAACAAGAATCTCCAAACAGTCTATTTTCCTTTGCCATCGACGTTTCTGATGATGACAGAGAAGAAGCAAGCTCTTCTCTTACACTGGGAACAATATCGGCAGAAATCAAATCCAAGTTTGAGGCTCTCCTGAACTTGCTGCAGCAAGATACTGCCCAGCTAGTAGACGATTTGGACCCTGCAAAGGCAATCTTCAAAACAATCCGTAGCCAGGTCTCTGCCGATGTTGAAGAAGCACTCTTCCCAGCAGCCCATTTAGAAAGCCGACAACTACAATACCAAAGGACTGCTCAACGTATTACCGATAGAGCAGCCCAGGCTCAGCTCAAAGAAGAGATGCTACAACTGAAACAAATTGCCGATGAGAAGCACAAGAACATCGGCAACTTGCAGACTTCGGGTGCCAAACTTAAATAGAAAATCTCGGACTTATCGGCAAAGAGAATGGCTCTACTGGCTGAATTGAAAGAAGTCGAGGCAGCCCTAACTCATGCCAGACAAGAAGAAAACTAGTTACCCGATGCTATCAAGGCCCTTCAGCAAGAAAGAGACATCCAAGCCCACAAAGCCCTGGCAATGAAGAAAAAACTTAAGCCTATGGAGGGTGCTGCCGATGAAGACATCAAAGAGATAAAGGAAGCTGATCAGATTCGCCTGCGTGCGATATCGGCTATCCAATCTTTATTAAATTTGTAAACCTTGTCTATTGCATCAGCACTTTATGAAACACCGGTATCCTTGTATGATTCTAGCCGATAGGATTGTTATCGGCACTTATACTTTTATGCATCCATCCAGATACTAGGATAATACTTCTTTAAATATTTTCCGTTTAATGTTCTGGGAAACACAACCCCTTTGAGGGTTTCTAGAATATATGCGTTGTCAGGAACAGATTGATTTATCCGATATAGACCTTCCCAATTAGGAGACCACTTTCCAAACTTTGAACTTTTAGTCTCAATCGGTAAAATCAACTTCCAAACCAAATATCCATCAGCAAATTCCTTTACCTTTACCTTCTTGTCATACCATCTAGCTACTCTTTTCTTATTTTCTTCGATGCTAACTAAAGCCTTTAACCGATGACCTGCCACATCCTCTAACTCATCTCTCATAAGAGTATCATAGTCATCGGCTATTAGTTGATCTTGAGAACATATCCGTCTAGAGTCAGTTTTAATTTCCCAAGGCAACACTGTGTCGTGTCCGTATACTAACTGATAAGGCGTTACTTTGATTGCACCATGACATGCCATCCGATATGACCACAGGGCCTCATTTAATATTGTATGCCACCGCTTAGAATTTTCTTTAATTTTGTGCTTAATGAGTTTGATAATCCCTTTGTTAGAAGCCTCAGCCTGACCATTAGCTTGAGCATAATAGGGAGAAGAATTCAAAACTTTAATCCCCATACCAACAACAAACTCATCAAATTCTCCCGATGTAAACATAGTACCCTGATCGGTAGTGGTAGTTTGAGGAATACCAAATCGGTAAACAATATGCTCTTTCACAAAGTCGATCATATTAGCCGATGTCACCTTTTTCAAAGGAATTGCTTCAACCCATTTTGTGAAATAATCGGTAGCAACAAGAATAAATTTATGTCCTTTGCTCGATGGCGGATAAATCTGACCGATGAGATCGATAGCCCATCCCCGGAATGGCCAAAGTTTAATTATAGGGTTCATAGCCGATGCAGGCGCTCTTTGAATATTACCGAACTTCTGACACCGCTGACATCCTTTAAAATATTTAAAACAATCTTCAAGAATAGTCAGCCAATAGTATCCATTCCTTCTGATCATCCATTTCATCTTAAAAGCCGATTGATGTGCCCCACATACTCCTTCATGGATTTCACCCATCAAGCTTTTTGATTCATCATCGCTAATACATTTGAGTAAAACTCCATCTATAGTCCGATAATATAATTCATCGTCGAGGAGCACATACTTGGTGGCTTGGAATCTTATACGTCTTTCAACCTTTTTAGATGCATCATTTAAATAATCGACAATCTTCTTTCTCCAGTCATCGGTATCAACTGCCGATGTTAGCACTTCCTGGATAGGCTGATACCCTGAAGCATGCTGAGCTAGTCGATTAGTTTCTTCATTATGCAATCGAGAAATATGTCCAAGACGAAAATATCTAAACTCTTTCAATAATTGCAAACATCTCTCATAATATGAAATTAAAACTTCACTTCGGCATTCATAAATTCCAGTTAATTGATTTATAACCAGTATAGAATCACCAAAGATTTCGACAGCATTGACACATATCTCCCTAAGCAATTCTAACCCTTTTATCAAGGCTTGGTATTCAGTCTGATTGTTTGTTGATGTAGCAAAAATCGGCAATGAAAACTCATACTTCCTTCCTTGAGGTGAAATCAATACAATGCTGATACCTGCTCCTTCACCACACGTAGACCCATCGAAGAAAAGTGTCCAAGTAGCAACCTCCAGAGAGTCCACTGTACTGCAATGCTGAGTGATAAAATCAGCCATAACCTGCCCCTTAACTGCCTTAGCCAATTCGTAATGTAGGTCAAATTCTGATAATGCTAAAATCCACTTGCCGATTCTACCACTTAATATCGGCATCGACAGCATATATTTGACCACGTCGTCTTTGCATATGACAGTACATTCGGCCAATAGCAAATAATGCCTCAATTTAACACAAGAAAAGTACAGGCACAGACATAATTTTTCGATGGCCGAATACCTTGTCTCAGCATCCACCAATCTTCTGCTCAAATAATAAATAACACGTTCTTTCCCTTCAAATTCTTGAATAAGAGCCGAACCGATAACAGTATCATCAGTTGACAAATACAACCTGAAAGGCTTCCCGTGTTGGGGTGGAACTAGCACTGGAGGATTTGTTAAGTACTTCTTAATCTCATCTAGGGATAACTGCTGCTCAGCTCCCCATACAAATTCCTGATCGGCCTTCAATTTAAGCAATGGACTAAAAACCTTGATCCTACCCGACAGATTAGATATGAATCTTCTAATGAAATTAATCTTGCCGATCAAAGATTGCAATTCAGTTTTATCGGCAGGAGCAACCACCTTGTTAATTGCATCAATAGACTTCCTACTGATTTCAATACCCCTCTGATGCACCATAAAACCTAAGAATTGACCTACCGATACACCAAATGCACATTTATTAGGATTCATCTTCAACTAATGCTTCCTTGTGTATTTCAGTATCCTTCGTAGATTGGCTAGATGTTTTGTGATATCCCCAGACTTAACCACTACATCATCAATGTAGATCTCCACCAATGTGCTGATGTATTCATGAAAAATAAAATTCATAGCTCTCTGATAAGTAGCACCGGTATTTTTCAAACCAAAAGTCATGACTATCCACTCAAACAACCCCACATGACCTGGACATCTGAAAGCAGTCTTGGGAATATCTTCTTCAGCCATGAATATTTGATTGTAACCTGCATTACCATCCATGAAGTTGATAATTTGATGTCCGGCAGCAGCATCAATCAACAAATCAGCAATAGGCATTGGATAGCCATCCATCGGTGTGGCTTTGTTGAGATTCCTGAAATCAATACAAACACGAAGTTTCCCATTTTCTTATAAACAAGAACCACATTAGAAATCCACTCCGCATATCGACATTGCCGAATAAACTTTGCCTCAATTAATTTAGTTATTTTGGCCTTAATGTCAGGAAGTATATTAGGGTTGCATCGGCACGCTGGCTGCTGATGCGGCCGAAATCCAGATTTGATAGGTAACCGATGTTCAACTATCGATCGGTCTAATCCGGACATCTCAGTATAATCCCAAGCAAAACAATCTTTATATTCTTTTAATAAATTGGTTATTTGCTACTTACACTTGGAATCTAACTTAGCACTAATAAAAGTAGGTCTTGGCCTATCGCCATCACCAATATCTATCTCTACTAAATCATCTGCCGATGTGAACCCCTGACCTAATTTTCCATCATCGGCAAACCTATCCATTAAAACTCTTCTTCAGAACCGACTGCTTGGATCGGTAGAAGTTCATAATCAGCAACTCTGAGGAACTCTTTTTCCCAAACTTCTCCTGATATGCATTTGGTTCGCTCATAAGTATCTGATTCTGCCGATGCGATGATATAAGAAGTATCACCAGGGACAACCTCAATCTTATCCCCAATCCACTGTGCGAGGCATTGATGCATTGTAGAAGGAACACAACAATTGGCATGAATCCAATCCCTTCCTAGAAGCAGATTATATGCACCTTTACCATTAATAACAAAGAACGTCGTCGGCAAGATTTTGCTATCGATGGTCAATTCAACACATACTGCCCCTTTAGCCGGTGACACATTGCCTTCGAAATCTTTCAGCATCATATTAGTTTTGGTCAAATCTTGATCTCCTTTACCAAGTTTCCGATACATCATATAAGGCATAATATTAATTGCAGCTCCTCCGTTGATAAGTATCTTGGATACAGGATGCCCATCAACTCTGCCTTTCACAAATAAAGCTTTGAGATGCTGCCTCTCATCATCAGTAGGTTTCTCAAAAACAGCCATCATTGGATCTAGTGTCAGCTGAGCTACTTGATCGGAGAGAACAACTTTTTCCTCATCATCAGAAAGTGCCAAAAACTCCATCAGCAACATAAATACCATGTTAACATCTGCCGATGGGCCCTTATCTTTGTGTTTCACCTGCCACTGCTGATGCCCAGACCTCTCATTGGAGAAACTTTTCTCTCGGTATAGATCCTCCTGACGCTCACGCTGTATCCTCCTTTTCTGTGTCTTTGTCAGACCCTTAGGGCACCATTGAGGAAGCTTAGTTCTCGAAATCGGCTGATAACAGGTCCTAGTTGATTCTACACGACTTATATTAGGGTCCCTGTAGAATATTTCTTCATCGAGAACTCTTGCGTTTGCCATCTCCTCAAGCTCCTCTTGATTCCTTGGAAAATATCCATCGCGCTTACCAAGCGTTTCATGTACACTAAGTCTGCCCCCCAGCCGATCATGCACTGATGCTCTGCCTCTGATCGGCTCATTGATAGATAAACCCTGATTGCCAGGTTGAAACCTCCTTTCTGGCCGATTGGCCCCATAATAACCACTACACTCAGGGCAATTTTCAACAGTTGGCAATTTAATACCTTCTTCCCAGCAATGGATGAAAAACAGGCACCTCCAATGATCTTTATACCGATACCATTCTTCCCGACGTCTCTCTTCTTGCTGTTGTCGATATCGATCCCTACGCTGATGCCAACCCTCCTGCTGCCTTCGATGGGTAATCACAATGCCAGGTCGAGGAGGTTTTTTTGGAACTACTACTTTCTCCCAACAGACCCTTACTTTTTGCATCATCGGTAGTTATCCGATGCTGGGGATCCACTGATGCATTTTTCTCGGCAGCTTCTGATGTCAATACCTTGGTCTTACCCTTGGCATCTAACATATTTACTAGAAAAGGGTGTTGATCAATTTTCATTGGCTTCTGGGTTTTGGAGTTGCCAAACTTAATTCTCCCAGATTCAATAGCCGATTGTAACTGTTGCCTGGACACCTTGCACTCATTTGTACTGTGTGAAGTTGCATTGTGCCATTTGCAGTACAAGATCTTCTTCAACTCTTCTGCCGATGGGATCACATGATTAGGTGACAGCTTAATTTGGCCTTCTTGAAGCAAAAGATCAAATATCTTGTCAACTTTGGTGATATCAAAGGTAAACTTCTCTGGCTCTATCTGACTAAAGGGACAAGATATTAGCTTTTTATTCTTAACCCACTCAGCTAAGCCGATAACTGGTTCTTCATCAGAATCATAATCTTCTACCTCCTCAACAAATGATACTTTTTTGCTTCAATTCTTTTTAGGCTCAAAAACCCTAGTGTCTTGATCAGAGATCCTTTGTACAAGATGACTCAGGCTTTCAAACTCTTGAGAAGCATATATGTCCTTAAGATGTGGCAATAACCCTTGAAAAGCCAGATCGGCAAGCTGCCGATCATCCAGCACTAGGCTGTAGCACTTATTTTTTATATCCCGTAGCCTTTGCACAAAGCTTTCTACTGATTCATCATTACGCTGTCTCAATTTTACTAAATCGGTAAGCTTCTTTTCATGGATTCCAGCAAAGAAATACTTATGAAATTATTTTTCTAGATCAGCCCAAGTAATAATAGAATTTGATGGTAATGAAATGAACCACGTGAATGCTAATCCAGATAAAGATGATGAAAATAGTCGAACTCTTAATTCATCTCTGCTAGCTGCCTCTCCACATTGAATAATGAAGCGATTGACATGTTCCATCGTTGATGTATCATCTTGTCCAGAGAATTTAGTGAAATCTGGTACCTTGTACCGATTTGGGAGAGGAATTAAATCATATGCTGGAGGGTATGGAGTCCGATAAGAATAGTTATTCCCTCATGATTTCTGCTATCTTATCGGCCCAAAAAGCATCAGCCTCCTGCTGACGAACTGTCTGAATTTCTACAGGAGGTGCCTGCTGATGTCCCTCCATGTATCTTTGTGGCACACGATCTCTAGCAATTGGCATATTCGCTGTCGCTTGTGATCCACTAACCTGCTTGAAAGGATTCATCGGCTGAGCTGCCGATGCTTGATTCTAAAAACCAGCTTGCACATGACCTTGCTGAACTGTATGCTGAACAGGTAACTGTCCTGACCAACCATTATTAGAACTCATCGGTACAAAACTTGCCGATGGCTAGTAATTTGCTAACATTGTTGGATAACAATTAGTATAACCAACTTGAGGTATGAACTGCACCCCAGGTTGACTCATAGCAGGGGCCTTCTGCTGCATCGGCAGTAAGCTTGCCGATGGACTTGTATTGGGTGCTTGAAACAAAGGCATCTGGAAACCTCCTGGAGTTGGTTGCACAGTAGTTGATGTGGCATATTGAGGCACTTGAGCCATCGGTGAAACAACCGATGATATAGGAGCTTTTCCTGTTGTGTCAAACACTTGAGGTAACCTAGGATTGAAGGTAGATGACTCCGGAGGCATACCATATCCCCACCAATTAGCAGGAATCTGGCTATTCTGAGACACAGGGCCTGACATAACTGATGCTGATAGATCTGTATTAAGCTAAACTCATCCTCCTGAAAGTACCAGATCTGATCGTATCGGTGTAGATTAAATATTTGGTAAGTCTGCCGATACTGGAGGAGAAGTAACTTTTGTACCCACAACGGCTGAGGGAGCCGACGGAGTATTGACCGATGCCGGTTCTGGTTGGTGATAAGCTGGCCCAACGTAATGTGGTGACACTTGTCCTTCTTTAAAAGTTCGAACCACAGCATTATGAACAGTATTGGACAGCACATTGGAGTGGTTAATCAAAGCATGATTTACTGCAGAATTAACCATCTCTTGAAGTTTACCAGGATTGGAGTCAAAGGTAACCTGCTGAGGCAATGGCAAATCTTGCTTCTAGATGACTTGTCCACTCTTGTTTATACTGAATGATTTTAGGCAAAGCTGTCTGTATTCTTCTATAGCCTTTTCCATAGCCTGCTTCTGATCTTCCTTAAGATCTTCTTCCGATATCGCGATGATGTTCCCCGAATCGATCTCATGATTGAACATATTGATTATATTGATTAGTCCCACCAGGCGTGCCAAAAGATGTGTTGATGCAAAAGTGGATCTGCAAACACAAAGGGCTAATACCTAAATCGATATCCAAAGCGTGCCAGTCGATTTGACCTGTTAATCGACAAGGATGAAAATACGAGTACTTTGGTCATGACAACAGCGATACGCCCGAAAGCCATGGCCAAGAGGTACTCACGCGGAACTTGAGGATCGTCGAAGGTTGCACTGAAGCGATGCAGCTCGTCGAATCAATGAGAACTCGTAAAAAGAAAAAAATACACAAATTGACGAAGTCACTGAAAAGTAAGTAGATGCAAATAGGAGTAAAATTGGTTTGATATTGATTGATATATCTCTTACATTGTCCCTTAGTCTATATTTATATCCTAATCTAAGGAAACATAACCAAACACGACTAGGACACCGAGTCCATACCTAAGGAAAAACGTGACTCTTACATGAATCATACTCTAATAAATATAGAAAAGGAAATCAATACCTATCTACTTCCCTGTCCACCTCAATTACGATGAAATTCTCATCAACCTCCTCTCCACCGGCATGCTTCCTGTTATCACAAGCTTCATCGGCACTAGTCTTCAAATCTTCCTTCATCGGCATCGGCAATAACATCTCCAATCTTATCAGCAACACCTCTGAATCTAAGTCTACCTTCTCGTCGGTCACCACCATTCATCGGCAACAACCCTTACAAGTTGATTTTCATCGACACCCTTCTGTCACCGTATACAGTAACTTTCCTCCTGCCGATTATCCCACTCTGATCATTTTGACACATGCCAAAAATGGTGTCAACACTGATGTTGGAAACAACCTGGGGCGGGACGAGCGTCTTGGAATAGGTGAGCTCAAGCATCCTTTTATCTCTTTTGCTCTCATCCGGGATAGGGCGAGCACTATCTGGCTCTCATCTAGGCCGTGAAAACAACTCAAGATAGGTCGAGTGTTGGCTTAGCGGCTTTTTACTCTTATCCAAGCCTGAAAAGACTTGGGATAGGGCGAGCTCAACCATCTTTTCAGCTCTTTTACTGTTATCTGGGTTGAATAACTCTGGCATAGGGTGAGCGCTATCTGGCTCTCATCCAGACCATAAAAACAACACAGGATAGGTCAAGTGTTGGCTTATCAGCCTTTGTACTCTCATCCAAGCCTAAAAAGCCTTGGGATAGATGAGCTCAAGCATCTTTTCAGCTCTTTTGCTCTCATCCGGGTTGAACAACTCCGGGATAGGGTGAGCATTATCTGGCTCTCATCCAAGCCATGAAAACATCTTAGGATAGGTCGAGTGTTGGCTTAACGGCCTTTTACTCTCATCCAAGCCTAAAAAGACTTGGGATAGGTCGAGCTCAAGCATCTTTTTAGCTCTTTTGCTATCATCTGGGTTGAACAACTCCAGGATAGATTTTGCAGATCTTAGTAAGGCAAACATTGATGAGAAAAATTATCTTTATTTCTTTGATCAGGAATCTTGATTACATAAAGTTTTCTTGCTACATAAAATCTGTGTTGTGCTCTTCAGATGTAGAATCTTCTTAATTGGTTGATGTACCATGAATTTCTGACTTGTATCCCGTCCTCAGTTATTAGCTCATATGTTCTTGGTCTAGTGACTTTGGTGATGATAAAAGGGCCTTCCCATGGGCTGAGTAGTTTGTGACGTCCATCTGCCTTTTATATTCTTTGAAGTACCAAATCTCTGACTTAGACGGAGCGAGGTTGGGTACTTTTGTTGTAGTGGATTCATAAACCTTGAAGATAATGAGCGGATTATAGAGTAGCGTTAACTCTGACTTCTTCTGCGCTATCTAGCTCTAGTCTTTGGGAGTGTTCGGCTTTTCCTTCTTCGTATTGCTCAATCTTTGGTGATGTCCAGATCAAGTAGGCTGGTGACACGGCCTCTGGTCCATAGACTAAGAAGAAAGGTGAGTACCTGGTGGCTCTGCTCATTTGAGTTCATAGCCTCTAGACTACTTTGGGCAATTCTTCAATCCATTTGGAGCCATAGTCATCTAGTTCTTCATATAACCTTGGTTTTAACCCTACCAGTATGAGTCTGTTAGCTCTTTCTACTTGTCTGTTGGCTTCTGGACACGCGACTGATGCATAATCTATGCTGATGCCATATTCTTGTGCCCAACTTTTGAATTCTATAGCCGTGAAGGGAGAACCCAAATCTGTGATGACTCGATTGGGTATGCCGAAGCAGTGCATGATGTCCTGGATGAACTCAACTGCTTTGGCTGCACTGTATTTCACTAGTGGCTTATACTCGATCCACTTGGTGAACTTGTCAATAGCCACGAAAATGTACTCGAAACCGCCTTTAGCTTTCTTGAGAGGTCCTACTTGATCTAGCCCCCAACAGGAAAATGACCAAGCGGATAGGATACAGATAAGATTGTATGCTGGGACGTAAGCCTGTCTTGTAAATATTTGGTAACCTTTACATTTTCTGATGAGTTCTTCTGCGTCTTTCGAAGCAGTTGGCCAATAGAATCCGGTGCAGAATGCTTTATCAACCAATGTTCTCAAAGCGCTATGATTTCCATGCAACCTAAGTGGATTCCATGTAAGATCTCTTTGTCTTTTTCTGATGAGACACATTTGAGAAGTACTCCTGATGAAGCGGCTCTTCTATATAGATCATCTCCTACGAGGACGTAGTTCTTTCTCCTTTGAATTATCTGAGTAGCTTCATCTTTATTTATTGGTAATTTGTATGTAGCATATGAGGATTAGTACATTCCAAGGTTGGTGGCAAGATGGACATGGTGATCATGATGGCCACACTTGGATTTGGACGCAACCCTACGTGATCAAGGCAAAGGTATATGCTTAAGGGTTGTGTTTTAGTAACCAAGACACCTAGTGGGTGTGGTTACACTATAGGATAGATAGCCGTACTATAAAGAGGGGAATGACGCGGCTATTGAACTTCTAAGTGCCTCTAGGTGTGCATTTCATAATCATATGCATTTGGATAGAACTAATAATGCTTCGAAAAATGATTATGAAAATACTAACACACTCGCACATGACGAGATCACTTGGTGGTGTTAGCACTTTTGGGATGGCGTTGGAGTTTGAGCGGTAGAGAGGGTTTGGGGTCCTCTCTCCCTCTCGCCTAGCTTGAGAGGCGGGATTCAGGCATTTTCGAGAAATTGAAACGTCTATTTTTCTTTACACCAATGTCGAGATTTGGAGGTGTTGTCACATGTTGTTTTACGAGCTAAAACATGTGCTAAAGTAACACACATACTTAGTCTAGCTCATATGTGAAAGGGTGAATCAAACGGAGTCGAACGGAGGTCACAGAGGTGACCGGACGCTGGACCGAACGCGGTCTCTATTTGATCGAACGTGTCCGGTCAGTGCTCAGCGTTCGCGCGTGTCTCAGTTTTTTGATCGGACGCGGTGGCGCGTCCGGTCATGATCGACTAGACGCGTCCGGTCCTTGTGGGAGCTTACTGGACTCAAACCGAACGCTGGCACTGTGGCGTCCTGTTCGCCTAGCAGCGCGTCCGGTCGCTGACTCGCTGGAGCGCTGCTCGGCTTGACCAGCGTGTCCGGTCAGTTACGGGACCAGCGCATCCGGTCGAGCTTCGCGCGTCCAGTCTGTGCGACCAGCGCGTCCGGTCAGCGCGACTGCAGCTGAATCTGTTGCCTAACGGCTCTATTCGAAGGGGTACATCTATAAATACTTGTTGGCTGGCTCAAGGCTCTCCCTCTTGCACTCTTTGACATACTTGTGAGCACTTTGATCTAAGCAACTCTCCTCCCACTCATCTCTCTTGCTTCTTTGCATATTCGAAGTAAGATTGAGTGATCCAAGTGCATTTGCATTGTGAGATTGCATCTAGTTAGCACTTGGTGGTTGATTTGCTGCGGGATTCTTGTTTCTCTTGGTGGTTGCCGCCACCTAGATGGCTTGGAGCAGCTTGGAGGCATTGGCAAGAGTTGGTGATTGTTCTTGGCCACCTCCGGTGATTGTGAGGGGTTTGTGCCTACCTCGGCGAAGCGCCAAAGGCAATGTTAGTGAATTGCTCATGTCATTTGCAACCTTTTGCCATTTGGTAGGTTCTTGTGGAACCTTTTGAGAGGCTCGGTGTGTGACTGATTAGCCACCGAATCACATGGTGAAGAGGGACACAACAGGGACTAGCGTGCCGGCAAGCACGTGAACCTCGGGATAAATCTTGTGTCATCACTTTCTTATTGTGACTAATCGATCCCGGTGGTTGTGTATTGTGGAATTCATCTCTTGATCATATTGATTGGTTGGCTCAATACTTCGCCCCTCCGTGATACCCTCCTAACTCTCTCTTGTATTAATTTCTTAGTTACCTTGCTAGCTTGTTAGTGTAGCTAGTTAGCTTTAGTTGTAGCTAAGTTGTGCGGTTTAACTTGTGCGGTTGAGTGCAAATTTACTAGAATTGTGAATTGGTTAGATGGCTTGCAAACACCCTGTAGGCTAAGCAAAACTCGCATCTCGCTATTTGTTATATTGATAAACTTGTTTAGCTTGTCTTTGTAGAAATTTTTAAAAGGCTATTCACCCCCCTCTAGCCATCAAGACCTTTCAAGTAGAAGTCACCGTGATGTATAGCATCATGTCTTCATGCTTCTTTGGAGGTGTGAGTACGGGTGAGGAGGTGAGGTATGCCTTAAGGCTTTCAAAAGCCTTCTTGGCTTTTTCTGTCCACTCGAACTTACCTGTCTTTTTTAATAACTTGAAGAAGGGTAATTCCTTTTCGCTGAGTCGAGAAATAAAGCGATTGAGTGCTACCAGGCACCCTGTCAACTTTTGTACATCTTTTATGCTGTGTGGAGGACCCATCTTAGTTATGGCTCGAATTTGCTTGGAGCTTGCCTTGATTCCTCGATGGCTGACCAAAAATTCGGGTAGTTGTCCTGATGGTACTCTGAATACACACTTATTCGGGTTCAATTTCCACTTTCACTTCTTCAAGTTTTTGAATGTCTATTTTAAGTCTTGGATAAGCATATCCGGGTTATTCGTCTTTACCACAACATCATCAACATAGGCCTCCGCGTTGTCACCAATCTGCTCACCGAGATATGTTTGGATAGCTCTTTGGTAAGTAGCACCAGCGTTCTTGAGTTCAAACGACATGGTTTTGTAGCAGTAAGCGCCGAACGGAGTGATGGAAGATGTCTTACTCTGGTCTTCTTCCTTTAATGCGATCTGATGATTTCCTAAATAGCAATCAAGAAAAGATAGCCGGGCGGATCCTGCCATTGAATCAACAATCTGATCAATCCGTGGTAACCCTAAAGGGTCCTTTGAGCGGTGCTTGTTGAGATCCATGTAGTCGACGGACATGAGCCATTCTACCGTGTTCTTTTTCTGTACTAGAATGGGATTTGCTAGTCAGTATGGATGAAGAATTTCTCTTATGAATTCGGTTGCCATCAATTTTGCAATCTCCTTTTTAATTGTTGCCTTCTTGTATGGTGAAAATCTTCATAGCCATTGTTTGACTGGTTTGGGGCCTTCATTAATATTAATTATGTGCTCAGCCAACTCTCTTGGGACACCTGGCATGTCGGCCGGCTCTCAAGCGAAGATATCTTTGTTGTCCCGAAGAAAGTTGGTGAGTGTGAGTTCCTATTTGGTCGAGAGGTGAGCACTGATGGTCGCTGTCTTCTCGGGATCACCAGTACCCAAGTCGATTTTCTTCACGTTGTTTTCTTTTGGTGGTGCAAGGATGCAAGGCTTTTTAACTAGGATCTCTAGCTCTTCCAGGTTGATCTGTGCAGAATGGTGGCTATTTCTTCTCTACCGTCGGCTGCCTGTGCTTTGACTGTGATTTGGATTGCTTGTATGTCACAATCAAAAGCGTGCTTTAAGTCGCCCCGGAGGGAGAGTACTCCGTGGGGTCCCGGCATCTTGCACAGGAGATATGGGTAATGAGGTATTGCCATGAACTTGGCAAGTGCTAGTCTTCCAAGGACGGCATGATATGATGTCTCGAAGTCTGCTACTTCAAACTGAATGAACTCGGTTCGGTAATTGGTTAGAGTTCCAAATGTAACTGGTAGAGTTATTTGTCCAAGTCGCATGGCGGCCTTGTAGGGTACTATTCCGAAGAAAGGTACTCCTGTTGGAGTAATCAACCCGACTAGGTTTAGTCCCATCTTCCTTAGTGTTTCTGAAAATATGATATTGAGTCCCGCTCCTCCATCGCTTAGAACCTTGGTGAATGTCATTCCCATGATAGTTGCATCCAAAACAAGTGGATATAGGCCAGCGTTCCCAACACAGGTCCATTGATCTTCTCTAGAAAACTAGATTGGGTACTGTGACCAATTAAGGTACCTGGAGACGGCTGGTTCTGCTTTCATGATGCTGCGGAGAGCCAACTTGTCCTGGTCCTTGCTTCTAGAGCCTAGAACTCCTGAAAAGAAGACCACGACTGTCCCTTTTGATTGCTAAAATCCTTTGTCTTCAATACTATCTTCTCCTTTTTCTGGTCATCTTTTTTCTTATCCCCCTTGTTGCCCTTTCTTGTATACCGATCACTAAAGATACGACAATCTCCAGTTGTATGATTTCCCCGCGAATGCCATATACAATGCATATTTTCAATGTCTTCAAATCTCTTGAATTTCAAGAACTTCTTTGATTTCTTGGGCATGGCTACGGTGTTGTCAGGCCCACGCTTTCTGTCTTGATGCCTGTTGTTTCGATAATTTTGCCTATCTGAGTTATCTCGGTTGTTATCTTGATTGTTTCTAGCTGGATATCTTTCCCGCGTCTTCTCTTCTACGGTGATCATCTTCTCTACTGTTCGCCTAAATTCTTTATTGTTTCTTGGATTCTCTTTGCAAAAGTGTTGAAATTGCCACTTGGCCATGATTCCTTGAGAGAAAGCTTCGATTTCTTCTCGCTCAGTGATGTCATGTACTGGAGCCCGTAGTTCGCTGAAATGACGGTAATAGTCCTTGAGACTTTTGCTGCCTTTTTGCTTGAGCCCTTTTAATTCTGCATATGTTATTGGATGTGTGATGATGCCCACAAAATTCTCGCAGAAAGCTTTCTGCAAGTCTTTCCATCCTCTAACGGATCCTGGGTTCAATTTGTCAAACCATTGGAGCGGTGTGGCCTCCAGTGCCATAGGAAAAAAAGAGTGCCTTGATGTCATCATCCCCTTTGGCTAATTCGATTGACTGAGAGTAGATTCTGAGCCACTGTCTGGGTTTGGTTTTGCCATCGTATTTTGAGTGATTTGAAGGCTTCAATTTGTGAGGTAAACGTATAGAAGCAAGTCGGCTCTCAAAGCATGGGAATCTGTCGTGCGTTTCGGCTTCTCTGTACTCTGACTCTGCTCCTCCTTGCCAACTGTCATTCTGTCAAGAGAAAAATCGTGGAGTTGTTTGGACAGGTGCTCTGCTCCTGCTCTCCCTTGGGTGCTCAACTTGGTTACTTTGAGTATGGTCTTTTTTGCTTCCTTGGTCGTGGCTTCCATTTGGCCCCAGTCTTTCAAAAGCAAACCTCCTTTGACTTTGTACTTCTTGCCCGGCTAAAACGGCAGGTATTCTGGAGCGGGTCCTTCTGTAGTGTGCCTTTAAGGTTGTTGTTCATAAAAGTTCTCGGAGTCGCTCTTGCTCTTCATTGGGATGTGAAATGGCTTCAAGTTCTTCTGACACTTCTCAGGTCTTATCATATGAAGCATTGCATGCCCTGGCTACTCATCTTTCTCCGGCTTCTTGATCAGATTTCTTCTTGTCGTACTTGGCTAATTCTATCTCGTACTTGATCTAGGCTTCTTTGCGTTGTCTAGCGCGGCGTCTACGACCTTCCTTTAGTCTATTTCTTCTTTCTTTGGCTTATTTCTAGCCCTCAGACTCGCCATCGTATTCCGGGGCGTTGGGAGATATGTTGGATTCTGACTCATCTGAGGATCTAACATCTGGTTCTTGTGGCAGTATCAGCGGTGATCGTCGAACCATAAAAACTTCTCGGGCATGTACTGCTTCTTTGTTTGCCTTGTTAGAGTTATTGATGTATTTTGTGGAGCCATCGGTTTCATAGAGCGTACTGCCTTTTTGGTAGGGTAGAATGACTGTCTCATCAACTAGTCGGGTGTTGCTGCTTTTGGAAATAGGACTCGACCAGTGGATGAGGCAATCTTGAGATGTCATGGTTAGTATGAGGCCTTCCTGTGCTCTGGTAAGTCATAGCCTTCGCACTGGATTGGCTACTTCTTGGAGCAGGTCTTGGAAAGATCTTGCAATGTTGTTGAGTCCGATTGGGAGAGGAGCTAACTTCATGGAAGGGTTCTAAAGTAAGCTTGAACTGATCTTTTGATGGATTGAAGCTGTGTTCCGGAGTCCCATCGAAAAAGAATTTGGATTGTTGTGAAAAGAACCCGGATTGGCTTCCATGGCGGGTTTTGTCCTAGAGTCTGAGTTGAATTTGATTGTCGGTGAGACCAGGGTTGATTCAGACATCATGAGACATGAGAGCCTTCCGGCAAGTTCTTTTGTTGATCTCCTCGAAAGAGCGAGGTCTTCCTGGTCCTCTCGATCTTCGAGGAGACGTCCTTGAAGGTTGCCATCGGCGTCCACCTCGCAAATCCATGATCCGAAGATGAAGGTTGATCCCATTGAGAAGGTCATGTTGTCGAAATCCATCGAGCTCTCGGATGCAAATCCGCCAAAAGCCCCTACCTGGCGTGCCAGCTATCAATATTTTACCACCGATAGCCTACCATGGGGGTACCCAGGACAGTTTTTCAGGCTTCAGCGTATGCTAGAACTCGATGGTGAACGCAAAGACAGTCGATTTATACTGGTTCGGTCCCTCGATCATGATCGAGTAATAGCCCTTACGTCCAGTCGGCGTTAGCCTTTGCATTGAATTGATTGTGTTCTCCTTACAGGGGTGCCCATAGTCTCTCTTTATATCAATAGAGGAGATTATGGTGTGGTTACAATCCTAGTTAGATCCAAGGAAGGTGTTCTGATCTAAATTCAGAAGGTACTTTCCTATAGGAGCCTGGCTAGTCTGGCCTATTCTACTCGGATTAGGTGTAGCAGTTGCTGCACCCTTTCTTGCTTCGGTCTGTGGGCCAGGTCAGAGCCCACGACTTGAAACCGTATTGCTAGGGAACCCTGTGGGTCCCCCATCGACAGTTATCCACCGTCAACAGCTACTGCTCAAGATTTCAAATCTACTGTCTAGAGACTAGTATTAGCCATTGTACCTCTTTATTTATGACTTTGTGTTACTTCAATATTATGTTGCTATTTATTATGTTCCTAGTTTGCTCTAGTTTATTGCTTGATATAGTTATAATTGATGATGAATTTATGCATATGTTCATAAAGCACTTAATTCAGTACTTGAGTGAGTTAAGTGGTCGACATTATGTAAGCATGGTGCTTAGATATTATTTGCCTGCGGATACACTCTATATGCCAGGTCATGTGGTACATCGCGGATGTGACACTCCCGTTGAGTCCTTTGTAGTCCACTCTCTATATGTAGAACAAGTAGAACCTGGTTACGAAGGAAGGGCATTCTCTGTTCTCAAACTTCCCTAAGTAATGTTCCTTATGTTTGAGTGTACAAAAGACTTAGTAATTAGGAATGACATAGGAATCTTTTGCTCTTAATGAATCCCCTGCTTAGCCATACTACATTTCTAAGTCTCTGTTTCTATCTCTAGAACACCATTATTACCTTACATTTATTATTTATTTATCACTTGACTTACCCCTGCTAAAGCATAAGAGTAATTTTTATCATAAGTATACACATTGTCAATATCTCTATGCTAACTCAACCCCATAGCTCTTCCTTGAGGATTAAATATAAATAACGATACTCGGTATACTCCCGGTGAAATGCTAAAATGGTAATTTATCTGTGCACAACTTAACTTCAATATTATTTTCTCAGAGTTTACAAGTGTTCTTATAATTACCAACAACGTATTTCTGGCATCATGCTAGGGATGACAACTTAGTAAGAAATGATGCTAAGAAATGTCAACAGCCTTCTTCTTGCTTTTCTTGGCCATGAGACACAAGTGATGGGTATCATGAGATACTGAGGTTGATTCATCACTTGGTTGCCACTGAGCTCGATCATCATAGCAAGAGCCTTCTTGCTATCCTGTAGCCTTGCCAAACCTGACACGGCTGGTATAGCTACCGGACATGTCCGGTATGTGCAGCCAGACAGCACCACATTTGTGCCTTGCATTTCTTGCTCCGGCTCGGTGCTTTGCTTGTTCCTTATGGTTTCTCCACTGCATGAAGAGTCAATGGACATACTTTCCATTGACTCACACTCATATGCATCATCACATTTGGACTTTCCATACAAATCAACAAGCCTAGTCCAAATGAGATGAGCACTCTCCGGAGGTGTTTGTCCATTGAAAATTGCCTCATCTAGAACCTCTGCACTCAATGTACCCAAAATGACATTAATTTCTCGAGCGTTGAGTTGCATGCATCTCTCTTCCACTTTTGACATATTTTTGTAGTTGCTCCAATCAACTATAGGAAGAGGGATGCTTGCATCCACAATATGCTCAACAAGAGGACTAATAGCCCTAAAAGCATTGAGTACATGAATTGACCAAGATAGAAAGTTTAAACCATCATTTTGGAGAAGCACAAACTCCAACTCGATAGGTGTTGACATCCTTTACTCATGGCGGTGAAGCTTTTAGTGAATCCTAGCTCCGATACCACTTGTAAGGACCGAGGATGTCGCCTAGAGGGGAATGAATATGCGTTTCTAAAAATTAACACCTTAAATTGCGGAAACGATTAGTGTGGGAGCTTTGAAAGCTCCAAATCAGAGAAATAATACCCCTCAAGAGAAACAACACAGTATGTAACGAGTATTAAATAATTCTAGGAGCCACAAGCTTGCAACACAAACATTAGAGCAAAGAATAAATAAATTTGGCGCTAGGCCTAATATCGGGCGTGTCTGGTATCAATACTAGACATGTCAAGTATCCATGGGTTTTGCAGTCAGCAGCCTAACTTGCTTCTTTTGATTTCTTCTTTCACACCAAGTTGTAGGTACCTACTAGTAACCTTCTCACAAGCTCAAGCAACACAAAAAGATCACAAATACCAAATGAGGAGGAATTTAGACATAGTATTTGTTTTACCAAAGTTCAGACTCCGTCAAGTCCTACTCTCCGCTGCGGGGGCTGCGAGCGACCCAACAAAGGTTAGTTCTAGAGGACCCACAAAGGTCACTCTAGCTGGAGTCTTTTTCTAACTCCTTTTCCTCCTTTCACTAGTTGATTCCTTCTCTTGCAGCGGTGGAATCGACCTTTACAAACTTCCCGAGGCACACCACAGTGCTCTCCGGCAACGCTTAGCCATCTAGGACCGAAGAGTCCAAGAGTAATAAATGCAAATCATGAGATCGACAAATATGCACAAGTGCTCAAGGATGGCTTGCTCTCAATTTGAATTTCTCTCAACCCACAAAAGGATTTTGCAAATTAGATCAATCACTCACTAAGAGAGGGTTGGAGAGTGTTCTAATGGATTAAAAACATGTAAGGAAGTTAGCATAATTAGCAGCCTCCAAAGGTGGAGGCTTAGGGGTATTTATAGCCCCTTCGAAAAACTAGCCGTTATAGAGTCGTTGGGGCAAACTGGACACGTCTGATATTGCCTGGACAACGCCAACGGTTAGAAAGTTAGCAGCGTGTGAGGCGTCAAAATTCTCGAGGATTGCCAAGACTTCCGACTCTTGAAACTCTCGACTGTTGTCAGAACTCCTAACGAACCAAACTAAGAACACTGAAGAACTTGCTATGACCATGCAATACCGGACATGTCCGGTATGCATACCGGCAAGGCTGAGTCAGCTCTTGTGTCTCTCGTTCACTCAAACCTCACATAGGTTGGTTTGAGCACTTATGAATAATCATCTATCAATATGAATTGCTTGAGTTGATTTCCTTCAAACCAAATGCCATAGCTCTCAATCATCATCAAGTGAGGGTGTCAACATGTCAACTTTGATTTTCTCCTTGAGCATAGCCATCTTGAGCATGTGACTCAATTCCATTCAATAGATGAGAAATAATTTCAAATGTATGAAGTCACTTCTAATAACTTATCCAATAAATTTGATCCTCCACTTCAATGTGACCATAATAGTTTGATTAGTACCTCAACTAAAAGCAAGTACTTTCTTCTTCACCTTAGCTAGGTTCTTCAGCCGCCAAGCTATCGCTTGCCCTTCACCCTTGCTTAGTACCTCAAAACCTTTCCTTGCTATCTTCACCATCTCAAGCCGCCAAGTCACATCTTGTGTTGAATCACCCATTCATTTGTATAGTTGTATTTTCATCTCAATGTAGTAAGCTTCAAATAAGAGACCATTTCATATGTAATCCCTCTTTCTCATTAGTCGATTCTCAACATGCTTGCTTTCTTATGGATAATAGAAACCTCACAATGAATAAGCCTTGCATGAATTACATTTGCATTATTGTCTTGTGTTTGAACTAGATTGTTTCTACAACAACACATCATTTTGGCTCATGATAAGTACCTGTGAGATAACCAATTTTCTATCCAACACTTAGCAATAGGTTAGACCTTTGTTGACGGTAGTTATCTACCATATTAAACTATCAACATAACTTGAATAAATGCTTGAAATAGATTACCAATAGAAACTTAGGAGTTTAAATTAATAATTTCGACAAGTTTTGGTAAATCTGTATTTTCTGCAAGGTATATTCAGAAAACCAAAAAGGAGGATTAAAATGTCAGAAAGAACTTAACTTAACCACAACGAAAACTATTCTAGAAGACTCCAGAGGACTCCAGGAGGCAACCCCCCGAGGCAGAGCTCGTGAGGCCGCCAGGTAGGACCGACCGGCCCTACCTTGATGTCGCCCGGTCCCTGGCGGTGGCCCGGCCTATTAGCTTCTGGAATGTTCCTCCACTGCCTCCCTAGACTACATCTACATCGTTCTTCAAGTCAGTTTGATCCAAAGGCTCGCGTTGTGACCCTCTGAGTTATATAAGGAGACCCCAGCCCCCCTGAGGAATCAAGTCATTTGAGATCAAGTCATCTAGAGCCAGAAATCCTAATTTCCCCATAGCTCCTCTAGTTTCTATGGCATAGCTAGTTAGGCAAGGTCTAGAGGGAGGCAAGCAGATCTTCATTTGGATTCTCGACATCGTCTAGAGCTTGGTTCAGTATAATTCTTGTACCCCTCTCTTGTTGTATCTCCATTATTTTTATATGCTTTGGTACAATTGTCAAGATAATATAGTATTCATCTTATTCATGTTCTTGGTTGCAATGTTCATTGTCTACTTTGATTATATACTTAGTATAGTTAGTTTCTCATTGTGTTTATGCATAAGTTCGTATAGCATTCACCCTAATAAGCTACCATGGGTGGGTGTAGAGATCATGTAAGTGTGGTGCTTATATGTTATTTACCTATGAATACACTCTATATTCTGGGTCATGGTAGATCGTGAATGTAATACTCCCGTTGAGTCCTTTGTAGTCCACTCCCCGAGTATAGGTTGAGGAAGTAGGGCCCGATTACGAAGGAAGGGAGAGGTTTCTATACTCAAACTTCCCTAAGTAATGCCCCTTATGTGTGGATATAATGATGAACTTAGCCATGATTACTAGGTGTAATTACACTAATCAATGTATGCTTTGACTTGTAGTTAAGAATGACTTAGGAATTATTACTCTAATATTCTAATTTGGCCATGCTATTACCATAGATAGGAGTGCTCTGAGTGATTTACTTATTATAATGCTTAATCAATGCTTATCATATACATTTTATCACATGACTTACCCCTGTTATGAGTAGAGTGATTGGTTATGGTTTATTTCTCCATCAATGTTATAAGTTATCAATACATGTCCAACGCTACACCTTTCCTATGGTAAAATATAAATACGATACCTGGCATACTCTTGGGTGAAGTGCTACAAAGGTATAATTATCTGTCTGCTTGTAGAATCCTTTTCATTCATATCTTTATATTCTTTCTAGTCACATAAAATGATAAACATCTATTTAGTATTATTCTTGTAGTAATGCTAGTTAGTACCAACAAACATTTCTGGCACCATCACTGGGGAACCTAGTTTAGTAATGCTAGAGGTGTAGATAATTAATAGGTGATTATTAAAACAAGTGAGGAGTTAATAAATACCAACAACCTTTAATCATGTTGTCACTCAATCATCCAAAACTCACTAAAGGGCTAGATGCACTTTCAGCTGGACATCTCATCCTTCAGCCGAGATGTCTGCTATGGTAGAGGATGCCATTCACCTCTCGGTGCCCCGAGATTCCTGCGTCGTGGACTTCTTTAACCCAATCTCTTCCCAGCTTCGGTCTAAGTCTGTCTAGGATTGTTGGGATCCCATGCGCTCTGAGGGGTTGGTCATCCACACGAAGCCTCCGAGAGTGGGGGTCCAAGTCAGTGCTAACTGGGTGGTGGACTTCTCCTGTCAGCCATGCTCCCCGCTCGAGGCTTCTCTTGGGTTGATGGGCTCAATGCTGGGGAGTGACCAAGGTCTTTTCGATGGCGGTGGCATATGCAGGACGCGTATCTGGCTATCTCCTTCGGTTCAGCAACCTCTTGGTTGTTGTTTAGGCCTCAGTGAGGTGGCCGGGTCCCCTATGGTCCTGCCTCAACATCAATCTCGTTGCTCATCATCATCGGCTTCTCTTCATCGCAGTCGTCGTCTCGCGTCCAAGTCCCACTCATGTGTCGCAAACACCCTCTAGGCATCCATTGCATAGGGGGCCTTAACCTAGGCAGGGAATTCTAGATGTTCAGTAGGCTTGAGTTGCTGACATTCCATGCATGCTTGAGGATGCGGTCTGTTTAGCCTTCCAAACTCCTGTGCTTTAGGGAAGGTCCATCCTCAGGGTTGCCCGGGCACCCAATGTCTGTTCGCTTAGGAGAAGAGTTTGCTTAGCTGCTAAGCCTCGGGCACTCAATCCAACTCTTCAAGCGCAGAAGGTTCTTATGGTCAAGTGGGGGCTCGTGAAATCATCCCTGCCCGTCGACACTACAACGGAATAGAAGCTTCAGTCCATCTTTGTTGAGCCGTTATCGGACTCCAAGCCTGAGGCTTTCAAGGTCCTTTTCCGAACGGCGCATTCCTGGATGACTTCGTCCCGGAGGTTGATGTGCTTCTGTCGTAGGAGCCTTAACAAGTTAACGCAACCGCCTCATGTCGCCACAGAACCTGTTCTATAGCTTTGTGCACGGGTTGAGCGACCGAGCGTGTTGTTGTGCGGGTAGGGAGGCAAGATCGCCTTGTTAGCTGTGACTTCGCTCAGTTGTTCTTATTTCAGTGGTTTGTCTTTCTTTCTTTGTGTTTTTGGTTCTCATTCTCTCTAGTAAGCTCGTCGCTTACCAATGAGTGGGTAACTTATAATGTCCTTCTTTCTCATCTTAATGAAATAACTGCCTAGCCAGAGTCGTGAAAAATAAATGTGTTTTTAAATATCTAGGAGACTGCTGCTTGGAGAGGGCTACAACCTTGCTACTGTTGCAAAAGCAATGTATGACGATACCATATGCTTTGCATCATAAGTACTACCTTCATCCGAAGAAGATGCAATTTTAGTTTTACTCTTAGCCAAATTATCTATAGTTTAACCATGTTTTTTATATTGAAAGTATCAATATTTTATAACACAGAGTAGTTATTTTTTAAATATATATATTTAATGACAAATCTCGTGATATCTAATTGGTATTATAAATATCACCTCGTTCTGCAGCACTACTTCAGCAGTACTTTTCAGTGAACGAACAACGTTTTGTTCTCACAATAAATCAGCATAAGTATTAGCATAAGCCAAATTACAGTGAAACGAATCAATCGAGCATGAGATGATTTGACTAGCCACCGTACTATTTCCTCCATCTAAAAAAGAACCTAAATTTCATCTTAGTCAAATAATATTAACTAATATTTATGATGTAATAAGTATTATTACATTAATCATGAAATATGTTTTCATAGTAAATATATTTAAAAATATAAATATTGATATTTATTATATAAATTTAGTTAAATTTGAGATTATTTCATTCCTCGAAAAGCAAGATCTATATTTTTTGGGATGGAAGAGTAAAATTGTATTTTCTCTATTCCAAATTATAAGTCATTCTAATCTTTCTTAGAGAGCCAAAGCATCTCCAGTTTGACCAAATTTATATAATAAAATAATAACATTTATGATATCAACTAAGTATCATTAGATTCTTCATTAATATATTTTCATAGTATACATGTTTGATGTTATAAATCTTTTTAATTCTCTAATTAACTTGAGATGTTTGAACTCTCAAATAAGCGCGAAATGACTTGGCCTTGTTCAGTTTCCCCTATAGTTTAGTTCCTATCCCATTGAATGTTTGACACATGCATGGAGTATTAAACATAGACTAAAAAATAACTAATTACACAGATTACGACTAATTTGCGAGACGAATCTTTTAAGCCTAATTGGTCTATGATTTGACAATGCGGTGCTATAGTAAAGATCCACTAAACATGTGCTAATGACAGATTAATTAGGCTTAATAAATTTGTCTCATGCAGTACTGAGGACTTCTATAATTTTTTTATTATTACTACCCAAACACTCTCATGTGATATCCTGACTTAATAGCGGATGTGATATCAAAGACTTTAGCCCGCTGAATTTAAGCAAGGCCAACTTAGAACGGAGGATGTTACTTTTTTTTTTGGTCGGACAGAGAGAATATCTAAACCCACCTACGGAGTACTACATCATCATCATTATGATGCGCCATTGCTCAGAGTCCTAGTCCTAGAGAGGCTCTGATCAAACTATAAAAAAATCAAGTATACTCCCTCATCTCATAAAGATTGCAATTCTAAGACACGGAGAGAAACCAAAGCTATAAAGAAATAATGAAAATACCCCTAGTAGCCTGCCACTGCCATAGCTCAGAGCAGCGTGAGACTTCGTATACGTGGTGCAAGAAAAAATGAGTGGACCAGCGTGAGACTTCGTATACGTGGTGCAAGAAAAAAATGAGTGGAGCAGAGGACACTCACGTGTGTCATTGCTTATTTTATTTCAGAGACAGAAGACACAACCACAAGGTGATGTAAGATGTTTTTTTATAATAGTGGATCCCATCAACTGATAGCCTACTTTCTTCATCCCAAAAATATTGCAATTCTAGAGTTTAAATTTTTTCTCACAAAATTTACACTAATAGATAACAGACGTAAAAAGACACCTCATGTCAGGTTGTGTCTTAGACTACCCATAGTGGGTACTCTAAAACGATACTCTAAAGTTTTAGAGTATAAATATAGAGTAAAAACTGTTACACTGGGTACTTTAAAACGATACTATATCCTTTCTCTCACTCTATATTTAGAGTAGTACAGTGCTTACTCTATACTCTATAGTGGCGGGCCCCACTAGCTAAATAAAGGAAAAAAATGCTATAACTCACAAACCAAAAATCCAAATTAAATTTTGATTGCACCATTAAATTCGTCTCAATAAATCCTTCAAAACTAGATCACATATGGATATATTTAGATAAAGTGACAAGTAGGTCCCATAGTGGATAGAGTGGATAGAGGATGATATAGAGGATGGATGGGTGCAGGAGAATTGAGTATAGAGGAGAGAATCTTGTTGACTAGGATGTATAGAGGATGAATATAGAGATCCATGAGTGCGGGTAGTCTTATGTCACTGAAATAAAATAAGCAATAACACAAGTTGATGTCCTTTTGGTCCACTCATTTTTTTTTTGTTACACCACGTATACTCTCAGCTGTGGCAGTGACATGTCACAAGGAGTATTTTCGTCATTTCTAAGCCAGAATTGCAATCTTCTTTATGAGACTGAGGGAGTCCTTCTGCTACCCATTAGCGCAAATTTTGTAGAAATTTTTTTTGAACTCTAGCATTGGAATCATTTTTGGTACGGAGGAAGTACCACCTCTGCGTTTCCGATGAAAAGAACCAAGCGACTCCGTGCTCCGGCCACTTTAAGGGCCCGTTTGTGTTGGATGTTAAATTTTAACGAATATTGCAGCATTTTCGTCTTATTTTACAAAAAATTTAATTTTAGATTAATTAGACTTAATAGATTCATCTCGTAAATTACTCCTAATCTATGTCGACATATATATAATTAGTCTATATTTAGTACTCCATGCATTTGAGGAAACATTCATGTAATGGGAGTTAAATTTTAACTCCTCTAAACCAAACGGGCCTAACACGCTGGCCGCTCTCGCACGAAAACACACAAAGTGCTTGTTTAGTTTCCAAAAAGCACACCTAAAAAGTACTACAGTACCTGTCACATCGAATCTTTCGACATATGCATGGAGTATTAGATATAGGCGAAAGAAAAACTAATTACATAGTTTGGTTGTAAATCACGAGACAAATCTTTTAATCCTAATTAATCTATGATTGAACGCAAATTATCAAATAAACTAAAAGTGCTGCAGTAACCGAACCTAAACTTTTTCACAAGCCCAACGCCTGTAAACTGAAGCCCCCGGCCAGGCCCTATCCATCCCTTTAAGCACAGCACAGCAGCGCAGCCAAGGAAGACCAAGCCCAAGAGAGAATACCCGAAGCAGCTGCCAGCATGGAGCCACAGCGAGGAGAGGAGCAGCTCGCGCGTAGGGCGGGCGGCGGCGGCGGCGTCAACGACGACGCCGGCGCCGCGGCTTGCCTCTGCCCCGCCGCCATCGCCGGCGCGGCGCGGGGTTCTTTGTTCCCACCACGCCACGCGCTGGAGCAGGAGGTGCTGCGCCGCGCCGAGCTGCAGCTGCACGTCGGCGGCGGCAGCGGTGACCGGCGCAGGGAGCGCAAGATGAAGAACCGCGAGTCGGCGGCGCGGTCCCGCGCGCGCAGGCACGCGTATGTCAGCGAGCTGGAGAAGGAGGTGAGCCTCCTCCAAGCGGAGAACGATGAGCTCCGGAAGCTCTGCGATGAGGTAACATTTTCTTGCCTGAAGCGTAGTAACACTAAAGCCAGCTGCATTTGTTTTCTTAGAGGTGCGGGTGGCTGGCTTGTTTTTATTTGGTTTGCCCCCCTCTGCATCTGCACGCGCAGCTGACGGAGGCCGCGGAGGTGGCGGCGCCCGCGACGAGCAGAGGTCCAGCTCCCCAGCTGCTGCGGAGGACGTCCTCCGCGCCACTCTAGCCTCTGCACTGCATCCATCGATCCGGTCGTCCCAGCTCCCAGGTTTAGAGAGGCGTGGCTGCCATTTCCGCACGGCCGGCGGAGAAGGATGATGGAGAGCGATGGACAGGGAGACGACCGAGGACAGGGGTGGGGCGACCTCGCTCGCTTTGCGCATCTGCCTGGACAGAAATGGTAAAACGCCGGTTGCTCAAACACACCACGATTCGGGGAAGACGCCGATGAATGATTGGATGGCTGCTGGCCTGCGGACTGTGGCGGCGGCAGGGGAGTAGGGTAGGGTAGGGCTGGGTCTGGACTGGCAATGACTAGCCGGGTGCACGCCCCACGACGCACTGTGACATGAAATGATACCGTAATGCGAGATGCTGCCACAGTGACTGCGAGAGCTTGTCTATATCCGTTTGCCCATTTTCCTTCTCTTCCCTTTACTTTTCTCCGTCGTCCCTACTCGTGGCTGGGGGCCATTGCGCTCGCGTGCTCGCCAATAGCGTAGATTCACGTGCAAGTACTACATCTATCCGTCCTAAAAAATAAGCGAGGAAAAGTTTAATCAAAATTATAAAATAAGTACAGCATGCGAAGTATATTAAATTTATACCATCAAATTTGTTATTTAATGTAGTTTCTATGTATTTGATGTCATAGATGTTCACTGGTACCAAAACTATTTTCACTGGTCTCGCCGTCTCTTTAATCAAGACGGGCGTCTTAACGTACTAGTATAATATATCATATTCTAGGACGTGGTTCCATGAACTCCACATGTTTTATATATGCATGGACCGAGTGAATTCAAGCATTCAAATTTATGTGACGTTTTTTAACAAATGATAGAAGTATTCGAGAGACGAATTAAATATTTGCATTTCTTAAAAAAAATGGTGGACGCATAGAGTAGTTTTTCAATCACAGTCATCACGAAGCAGGCACGCATGCACACCTTCTGTCAAAAAAAATGTTGTTCTAGCTATAAATTTAGACAAGTCCTGTATTTATTACGAAAATTTACAGGTTATGGCATGTATAACCCATAGACGAAGAGTCATCCCTACAATAAGATTCTTAATTCTAGCAGAAGTGTTTTTGTTAATCTTTCTTGGTAGACAGAAATTATAGGATTCAGTGGCATCATCTTTTGGGATTGGGTGACTACGAGGCCAGGAGCCCTGGAAGATTCAGAATTCACCATTTCGAGATGCGATAATTACGTAAATTCAGCATTTGAAGATGACATGCCTTCGTCAAGGATGAGCAATATTTGCTTTATTAGAAAGAATGTTGTATTCTTGGCTGTATTTCTTACCGGTCCATTTGTACATGTTTATTATGCACCTCCCACTTAATCTTTCCTTGACAATGACACCATGTTCAATTTTTTTAGGTATAACCGATAAAATTGTACTGAAAAGGTTTTTTTTGTTTTGCATATATGAGAAAGGTCGATTATACTATTATAGTCGAACATTTGTCTATAGTCACCTTGAATTCTAACTACACAGTACTCAAACTGTTGTGAAAGTAAAATGTATGAGACAAATTAGAAAACGTATAGCTGGCTAAAACCAACAAGCACATGTCGCTACGGCCAACATGAGAAGAACATAGCATGCCAGAATAGGCAGGCAAATAATCTAGCGCAAGCAGGATGCATACATGGCGTCCATACGTATAACAATCAAAAGAACAGACCTACATAGTGGGCGCGCGGTGAAGCACGCATGCCGTCCTAGCATATATGGGCATGCAGTCCGAGCCCGTCAGTCTGACACGATGACCTTTTTTTGGCCCAGCTCAAGCACGGCCCGACCGGGTGGCCAGCGGGCCCAGGCTGGCATGGCCGAAGGAGTAGCCCGTGCCTGGGCCGCACCCCAGGCATGCGGGCTGGCACGACACGGCCCGTAATTTACCGGGAGGCCCGGTGGCAGCCCGGTGCCTGGAATGGCCTACTAAAAGATCCCCACCCCCTTCTCCTTAAAAAAAGATCCCCACCCCCAGCCCAGCCCACTCTATTACTAACCCTAACTTCCTATTCCCAGCCCACTCAGCCACTCCCCCCTCCCCCCCGCACGACCACGCCGCACTCGCAGCGTCAGTGACCGCGCTTGACTCGCCCGGCGCCCCACGTGGCAGCGTCCCGCCCCGCTCCGGCCACTCGCCACCTTCCTTTCCCCGCGTCAAGCCCAGCTTGCGTGGGAGCAAGCTCGGCGGCGGCTCCCCTCCTGCCTTGGCAACGTCTACGGTGGCGGCTTGCCCCGGCGGACCGGTAGTGAACCAGCGACCGCGCCCCGGCACCTCGACGCTCAACTCTTCGCGCCTCCTTCCTCGGCTCCGAGGGCTCCTCCCGATCTCACGCAGCGACGGCCTCCTCCTGACCTCCTGTCGAGCGCGCAGCCGGCTTCGAGCGACGGTTGCCGCCTCCTCCACGCGGTTGCGCTCCCCCAATGGCGTCCTCTCTTCCCCTTCCCCTGCTGAAGCAGGCCACAGGCCGGCACGGGGCCGTGCCTCACAGGCTGACACAGCATAAAAATCGGCCCACAGTACCATACCTGGACCGAAGGCTAGACCCGTGTGCCTTGCTAGGCCGACCCTCATCGCCAGGCCGGGCCGGCCCGTTACCCATCTATACGTCGTCATGATGCGCCATTGCTCAGAGTCCCAGTGGCTCTGATCAGACTAAAAAAAATAGAGTACCACCTTTGCGTTCCCGATGAACAAAACCAAGCGCCTCCGTGCTCCGGCTACTTTAACACGCTGGCCGCTCTTGCAGAAAAACACACAACGACAACTGAAGCCCCCGGCCAGGCCCTATCCATCCCTTTAAGCACAGCACAGCAGCGCAGCCAAGGAAGACCAAGCCCAAGAGAGAATACCCGAAGCAGCTGCCAGCATGGAGCCACAACGAGGAGAGGAGCAGCTCGCGCGTAGGGCGCGCGGCGGCGTCAACGACGATGCCGGCGCCGCGGCTTGCCTCTGCCCCGCCGCCATCGCCGGCGCGGCGCGGGGTTCTTTGTTCCCACCACGCCACGCGCTGGAGCAGGAGGTGCTGCGCCGCGCCGAGCTGCAGCTGCACGTCGGCGGCGGCGGCGGCGGTGACCGGCGCAGGGAGCGCAAGATGAAGAACCGCGAGTCGGCGGCGCGGTCCCGCGCGCGCAGGCACGCGTACGTCAGCGAGCTGGAGAAGGAGGTGAGCCTCCTCCAAGCAGAGAACGATGAGCTCCGGAAGCTCTGCGATGAGGTAACATTTTCTTGCCTGAAGCGTAGTAACACTAAAGCCAGCTGCATTTGTTTTCTTAGAGGTGCGGGTGGCTGGCTTATTTTTATTTGGTTTGCCCGCCCCCCCCCCCCCCCCCCCCCCCCTCTCTGCATCTGCACGCGCAGCTGACGGAGGCCGCGGAGGTGGCGGCGCCCGCGACGAGCAGAGCTCCAGCTCCCCAGCTGCTGCGGAGGACGTCCTCCGCGCCACTCTAGCCTCTGCACTGCATCCATCGATCCGGTCGTCCTAGCTCCCAGGTTTGGAGAGGCGTGGCTGCCATTTCCGCACGGCCGGCGGAGAAGGATGATGGAGAGTGATGGACACGGAGACGACCGAGGACAGTGGGGTGGGGCGACCTCGCTCGCTTTGCGCATCTGCCTGGACAGAAATGGTAAAACGCCGGCCCACGATTCGGGGAAGACGCCGATGAATGATTGGATGGAGGCTGGCCTGCGGACTGTGGCGGCGGCAGGGGAGTAGGGTAGGGTAGGGCTGGGTCTGGACTGGCAATGACTGGCCGGGTGCACGCCCCACGACGCACCCGAATTACTATATCGAATTACTTGTAGATTTTTGTTTTTATTTGATAATAATTATCTAAACTTTAAGTAATTAGACTTAAAATGTTCGTCTCGCAAAGTACAATAAAATTATGTAATTAATTTTTAATTTCATCTACATTTAGTAATTTTATACATGTGTCGGTATTTTGATGTGACGAGAAATCTTCTTTTTGCATAATAGAATTGGGTGAATTTGGGAATTTAAACAGGGTCTCTGATGCGAGATGCTGCCACAGTGACTGCGAGAGCTTGTCTCTCGAGTATCCGTTTGCCCATTTTCCTTCTCTTCCCTTTACTCCCTCCGTCTCAGAAAAAGTGTCGTTTTAGGTTTTTCAGACATCGTGTTTGACCGTTCGTCTTATTCAAAAATTTTGTACAAATTATAAAATAAATAAATCATTATTGAAGTATCTCTAATGATAAAATAAGTCATAACAAAATAAATAATATTTATTAAAAAATTTTGAATAAGACAAACGGTCAAACACGATATCTGAAAAACCTAAAACGACACTTTTTCTGGGACGGAGGGAGTACTTCTTCGTCGTCCCCACTCATGGCCGGGGGCCATTGCGCTCGCGTGCTCGCCAATAGCGTAGATTCACGTGCAAAGTACTACATCTATCCGTCCAAAAAAAAATAAGGTCCCGTTTGTTTCTGAATCATTCAGTTTAACTTTCATCACATCAATGTTATGGTAAATACATGAAATACTAAATGTAGACTAACTATATGTATATCGGCACAGATTAGGAGTAATTTACGAGATGAATCTATTAAGCCTAATTAGTCTAAAATTGAAAACTTTTTGTCAAATAAGACGAAAGTGCTACAGTATTTGTTAACTTTAACACCTCTAACCAAACAGATCCTAAGCGAGAAAAAGTTTAATCAAAATTATAAAATAAGTACAGCATACAAAGTATATTAAATTTGTACCATCAAATTTGTCATTCAATGTAGTTTCTATGTATTTGATGTCATAGATGTTCACCGGTACCAAAAGTATTTTTAATGGTCTCGCCGCCTGATTAATCAAGGCGGGCGCTTCACGACCTAGTATAATATTCATATTCTAGGGACGTGGTTCCATGAACTCCACATGTTTTATACATGTTGGATCGAGTGAATTCAAGCATTCAAATTTATGGGACGTTTTTAACAAATGATAGAAGTATTTGAGAGACGAATTAAATATTTGCATTTCTTAAAAAATACGGTGGACGCATAGAGTAGTTTTCAATCAGTCATCACGAAGCAGGCACGCATGCACACCTTCTTTCAAAAAATATTGTTCTAGCTATAAATTTAGACAAGTAGTCAAGTACTATATTTATTATGAAGATTTATAGATTAGGGCATGTACAGCCCACAAACGAAGAGTCATCCCTACAATAAGATTCTCAATTCTAGCAGAAATGTTTTTGTTAATCTTCTGTTAGACAGAAATTGTAGGATTCAGTGGCATCATGTTTTGGGATTGGGTCACTACGAGGCCAGGAGCCTAGGAAGATTCAGAATTCAGCATTTCGAGATGCGATAATTACGTAAATTCAGCATTTGAAGATGACATGCCTTCGTCAAGGATGGGCAATATTTGCTTTATTAGAAAGAATGTTGTATTCTTGACCGTATTTCTTGCCGGTCCATTTGTACATTTTTATTATGCACCTCCCACTTAATCTTTCCTTGACAATGACACATGTTCAATTTTTTAGGTATAACCGATAAAATTGTACTGAAAAGTTTTTTTTTGTTTTGCATATATGAGAAAGGTCGATTATACTATTATAGTCGAACATTTGTTGTCTATAGTCACCTTGAATTCTAACTACAAAGTACTCAAAACTGTTGTAAAAGTAAAATGTATGAGACAAATTAGAAAACGTATAGCTGGCTAAAACCAACAAGCACATGTCGCTACGCCCAACATGAGAAGAACATAGCATGCCAGAATAGAATAGGCAGGCAAATAATCTAACGCATGCGCCAGCAGCATCCATACATGGCGTCCATACGTATAAAAATCAAAAGAATAGACCTACATAGTGGGTGCGCGGCGAAGCGCCAATGCCGTCCTAGTATATATGCAGCCTGAGCCGGTCAGCCCGGCACGAGGCCTGTTTTTTAGCCCAAGCATGACCCGACCCGGTGGCCAGTGGACTCGGGCTGGCACGGCCCGAAGGAGCCGGCCATGCCTGGGCCGCACCCCAGACACACTGGCTGCACGACACGGCCCGTAATTTACCGGAAGGCCCAGTGCCTAGAATGGCCTGCTAAAAGATCCCCACCCTCTTCTCTCAAAAAAAAATCCCTACCCCCAGTCTAGCCCACTCTATTACTAACACTAACTTCCTATTCCTAGCCCACTCAGCCACTCACCTCCCCTCGCATAGTCACGCCGCACTCGCAGCGTCAGCGACCGCGCTCGACTCGCCCCGCGCCCCCGCGTGGCTGCGTCCCGCCCCGCTCCGGCCGCTCGCCACCCTCGTTTCCCGTGTCTAGCCCGGCTCGCGTGGGAGCAAGCTCGGAGGCAGCTCCCTTCCTGCCTCGGCGACGTCTACGGCGGCGGCTTGCCCCAGTGGATCGGCAGTGAGCCGGCGACTGCGCCCCGGCACCCTGTGCCTTCCATCCCTCCGCACCTCCTCCCTCGGCTCCGAGGGCTCCTCCCGATCTCGCGTGGCGGCGGCCTCCTCCCGACCTCCCGTCGAGTGCGCAGCCGGCTTCAAGCGGCGGTTGCCGCCTCCTCCACGCGATTGCGCTCCCCCGATGGCATCCTCTCTTCCCCTTCCCTTGCTGGAGCAGGCCATGGGCCGACACGGCCTGCTAGCCTGGGCGTGCCTAATGGACTGGCACGGCACGAAAATCGAACCATAGTGCGGTGCCTAGGCCGAAGGCTAGGCCCGCGTGCCTTGTCGGCCCAACCCCATCAGGCCATACCGCATACCGGCCCGTTGTCCGTCTTTTTTGTTTTTTGGCCCTTTTTTTGAAAGATTCTCTCAAATAGGCCCCTGACGGAAAGATTTCAAAAAATGGACCCTCAGCTTGGCGCCATGGTCCATGGCGCCAAGCTACAACGTCATGGCGCCATGATACCTGGCGCCAAGAGGCATCCGACGTGGCTACACGGCGATCTACGTGGCGCGTAGGCTTGGCGCCATGGATCTTGGCGCCAAGGCTTGGCGCCACGGATCTTGGCGCCAAGCCTTGGCGCCACGGATCTTGGCGCCAAGCCCCTGAATAACTGTCGGCCCTTCCTTTTCTTCTTCCTTCTCTTTCCTTTCTTCCTCATTTCTTCTTCCTCTTCCTCGCGCCCGACCCCGCCGCCACTCGCCGTCGCCGCCGCCGGTCGTCGCTCCGCCCGCCGCCGCCCGTACCACGCCGGCCGCCGCGCCCTCCGCCGGCTCCCGCCGCCGCCGGAGCCGCCCGTGCCGCGCGCGGCCACCGCCGCCCCCGCCGGCCGTAGCGCCCGCGCCGCCGCCGGCCGGCGCCGCCACCGCCGGCCGCCGCCACTAGGCCCGGCGCGGCCCCCGCCGGCCGCCGCCGCCCCCCTCCGCCGGCGCCGCATCACCCGCCGCCGGCCTCCGCCGCCGGCCGCCGCCGGCCACAAGTAAGTTTTTTTTTTTAAATTAAGTTAGGATTATTGAAATTTAATATATTTTTGAAGTTATTATTTATTATTTAATTTAGTATGAAATTTAGTTAGGATTAGTGAAATTTAGTTTAAATATATATGTTAATATTGTTTAGATTGATTATATAATTTAGTTAGTTATTTAGTTAGCTAATTAGTTAGATAATTATTTAGTTAGCTAATTATATATTCATTAGTTAGTTATTTAGTTAGCTAATTATTTTTTTAGTGTTAGTTAGTTTTTTTTAGTTATTATTTTATTTCGATTTAGTTATTTAGTAAGTAAGTAGTAGTATACTAAATTCGTCATTTTTAGTTATAGTATGTAATTTTTAGTAGTTAGTAGTAGTTAATATCTTTTTTTAGTTAATTAATTAGTTAGTTAGTAGTGAATAATTAGTAGTTAGTAGTTAATTCATATTTATTAGAGACCTATTACTTATTATGTTTTAAATATACTGGAGTAAAATAATTATACTTAGTACGCTTAGTTATGTTTTCGAACTAGATGGACAACCTAGTGAGCATTTATTATGGAGGAACTGTAGAACGAGATCGCTATGGATATGTTGAGCTTGTGGACATGCAAAGTGTGCCTGTGCTATTCAATGAGAGGCCATCATTCAGTGAGTTGACTGCAAGAGCTCGTGAGGAGGTACATTGCCGGACGGATGATGGCATCATAGTTGATGGTGTACTTCACTTTGGTTACCCTCCCAACATGCTAAGGAAGATGATCCCAATAGGTTGTGCAGATCAGTGGGACAACTATGTGAGATCGGCTATGAAAAGCCAGTTCCAAAGTTTGGATGTGGTTGTGCAGCGGGTGCTCGTTGATCCAATCCCTCTTGGGTTGTCCCCGCCAATGGGTGAGCACGCATGTTTTGAACCTCCCGTCTTGGAACGTGATGTGGATGCGGAGGTCCCGCCTATGGTTCCCGATGCACAATCTGCCCCCAACGATGTGGCACATCCTCCTCAGGAGATCCCGTTGACACAGAATCATCCTAGTAAGTGTCAATTAGGTGTCCTATTTTTCTTTGAAACTTAAGTCTTTTCTTTTCATCCACTCTTCTTATCATCTCTTCTTCGTTGTTGCAATATTGCAGGAGATGTTCCCGATAATGAGGGCGCTCCTGCGGATGATGCTCAAGTCCAGATTGGAGATGGAATCCGCGCCTCCAATAGTGTTGAAATTATGAATGATTCAGAGCCATATGAGATCGCAAGGGCTGTTGATTCTGACGATGATCGTCCCGTTGGAGAGCTCACAGAGAGTGACGTTGAGATGCTTAGGCGTATTTTTCCCGGCCGTCGTGATCCTCTGATTCATGAGTTCAGTGATCTTACTCATTCAGATCAGGCGTTTGCAGAAGGACGTGATGATGAGCTGCAGGAAGCTCCAGAGGCTGGTCCTAGTATGGAGATAGAGAAGGGTAGGGTTTTCAATGACCTCCCTGCATTGAAGAGGTGGTTGCAAGCGTTTGCAGTGCTACGCAAGAGACCGTTTAAGGTCCTGCATTCCTATGTGGAGCGGCGTTACACGGTTGTGTGTGACAAGGAACGCTGTCCATGGAGAGTTTGTGCAAGGAAGCAAAAGGTTTCAGGAAAGTGGAAGATCACAAGAGTTGTTGGGCCGCATACCTGTTCCTCACATGACCTGAACACAAAGCATCGGCAGTTGACATCAACCCTCATTGCCAAGCGGTTGATGAAAGTATTACAGGGAGAGCCGAATATGAAGGTCAGGACAATTATCAAAATAGTTAATGAGGTATATGGAGGATATGACATAAGTTATGGCAAAGCCTGGAGGGCTAAGCAGCGTGCGTGGAAGATGATATATGGGGACTGGGAGGATGGCTACGAGCAGCTTCCAGTACTTCTCAATGCAATCCAAGCAGTGAATCCGGGCATGCATTACGAGTACATCCCTAGGCCAGACGCATGGAAAGATGGGAGGCAGATATTCTTTCGTGCTTTCTGGTGCTTCCCTCAGTGTGTCGAGGCCTTTAGGCACTGCCGTCCAGTCTTCTCCATTGATGGTACATTCTTGATTGGCAAGTACCGTGGCACACTACTCATAACCATATCATGTGACGCAAACAACAAACTTGTTCCTTTGGCATTTGGTTTGGTTGAGAGGGAGAATAATGATAGCTGGGGATGGTTCTTGAGGCTAGTCCGGATACATGTGGTTGGGCCTGGCAGGGAGGTGGGCGTCATATCGGATAGGCACCAGGGCATACTTCATGCTGTGCGAGAGGAGATAGAGGGGTACGCGCCTTTGCACCATCGTTGGTGTACTCGGCACCTTGCTGAGAATCTACTCCGAAAGGATGGTGTCAAGGATAATTTTGATCTTTTCCAGGAGGCTGCTAGACAGCTTGAGGATAAGTATTTTCGGAGGAAGTTAGAGGAAGTTAGAACCGCATCTAATGCAGAAGGTAGACAGTGGCTGACAGGTTTGATGAGAGATGTGGAGAAATGGACAAGAGCTCATGACGCAGGTGGTTGGAGGTACGAGTTTCAGTGCAGCAACATGGCAGAGTCATTTAACAAGCTGTTGCTGGGGATTCGTGGTATGCCCGTGAACGCTATCGTTCAATTCACATTCTATAAGCTTGTTGCATGGTTCAACGATCGGCACGCCCATGCATTGCAGTTGCAGAGTGAAGGTAAGATTTGGGCTCCAACACCTCAGACACATTTAGAGAAGGCGAAGGAAAGGGCTGGGACACATGAGGTCACATGTTTTGACCATGCGACTGGAAGGTATGAGGTGAAGCATATCGGTGGTACTACATCTGATGGCGAGGTCCGAGAGTCGAGGATTCATGTTGTAGTCCTCCAAGATTTCTCATGCACTTGTGGGAAACCAAGGCAGTATCACTTTGTATGCTCTCACCTTATAGCAGCTGCTAGGCATCGCAACTATGATATTGAGGCTAGGATACCTCATCAGTTCAGTGTCCACACGCTGGTCGAGACATGGAGGCCCCGCTTTGTGCCTTTCCGAGACCCTGGAGAGTGGCCTCCATACGACGGTCCAAGGTACGTCGCAGATCCAGCCTACCGTTGGGACAAGAGGGGCTCTAGAAAGAGGACGAGGCACAGGATGGTTATGGATCAGATACCTGGTAGAACGCGACGTGGTAGAGCGACGCCATTTCTTAATGACCCAGAGCAGTACGAGTGTGGCAAGTACGGTAGACTTGGGCACAACTCCCGCACCTGCCATTGGCAAATTAGTGAGGTGCGACTTGTAGGTGTTTTTATTATTTAATACTTATCATATTGATTATTCGATTCTTACTTTACGTTTAATTGCTATTTATTTAATAAGTTACTGACACTAATTTCTTTATGATGGCGCAATTCCACCTTCTGGATCCGGTGTACGACGAGACCCACCGAGGACGTCTCGTAGCGTCGGGGCAGGTAAGATTTGACAGTCTCATATCACATACTTCGAATTATAAGTGCATATATGTGTGCCTAGTAACATTTGTATTTTGTGTAAATGCAGAACCTTCCCCTCCTTCGTTCTAGAGTACATGGAGGGTTCTTGGAGATGCAGTACGACGACAGGTACACCCCGTACCTATCGAGAGCCGGCCTCGACGTCGTATCTTTTCAGGTTCGCCGTGGCCTACCTTTGTTCAACTCGGCGGGCTTGACTGCGTTGGTGGACAGGTATTTTTTTTATCAAATAGGTTGTATTAATAATCAATTGTCGACGCGGCAATGTTTCTAATAAACATTTTTTTTGCTAAAATTATAGGTGGCGACCTGAGACTCACACCTTTCACCTGGCGTTTGGAGAGATGACAGTCACGCTACAGGACTGTCAGAAGATGCTCGGTCTGAGGATTCGTGGGAGGGCGGTGACTGGGCTGTGTAGGTCAGAGGGATGGAGAGCTAGGGTGGAGGCCTTCCTTGGGCGTGAGGTGGGTGACCAAGGAGACCGCACTTCTGGTGTCCATCTCTCCTGGCTTAGGGCGGAGTTCGGACAGTGTCCTCCTGACGCAGATGATCAGACGGTTCGGTACTACTGTAGGGCGTGGATCCTACACTTGTTTGGCTCTGTTCTCTTCCCCGATGGAACAGGCGACACTGCTTCGTGGATGTGGATCCCTTGCCTCACAGACTGGGACCAGGCCGGTCAGTACAGCTGGGGCTCAGCGGTGTTGGCATTCCTGTACCGTCAGCTCTGCGAGGCGTGCCGGCGTTCTTCAGCGTCAGCCTCACTTGGTGGGTGTGCGTACCTACTCCAGCTGTGGATGTGGTCGCGGCTGCCAGTTGCTCGTCCGGTGATGTTGGCTCCGCGTGACTGGTTCCCAGTGCATAACGCACGTCTACAGCCGACGTGGGCGTACCTATGGGACCAGGTGACAGTCCCTCACGCGAGGATGGAGCGGGCGTATAAAGAGTACACGGACGAGCTAGACAGGTTAATGGCCTCTAGTGTAAGTACAAATTATTATATATGTTGGTTCGAAACTAAATTATATATTATGGTATCTAACTAATTGTTTCGACACGTTGCAGGTGACTTGGGACCCGTACGCGGACGAGGCCGCACTTCCTTTTGTGGTGAGCAACATATGTGACAGCGACAGCGATCTCTACAGGGTGAGGTGCCCTCTTATCTGCTTCTATGCTGTCGAGTACCACCTTCCACATCGAGTTGCACGTCAGTTTGGAGCAAGACAGCGTTCTCCACCATCTCCAATTTCGACAAGTGTGGACTTGCACAAGTATGTGTCCTCTTCTTCGTAATTCGACCTTTTCCAGAAGTTGCACTTATCCATACCACATTATATATGTCGAGTAAGATGGATGAACCGCATCTTTGTTGGTATGTTTGTATGTCTATGAAATGCATATATGATAGCTGGGTATGCTGCAACATATAAAGGAAACTCTGCCGAAATTTTTACCTTTACCATACATGTATGCTTCAACACGATGTTCACTAACTTGTATACACGTTGTGCAGGCTCGATCGTAAGAAAAACAGGAAAATCTTTGATTGGGCCCATCACCACCGAGACTTCATCGACATGTGGAATTTGTTCGATGGGAACGTGGACACCAACAACGAGGCGCACACAAACATAGACTACAGGCGGTACCAAGCTTGGTACCACCAAGCTACTCGTCCGAGGCTTAGGCTGCAGTGGACACAGGATGACTACGCTGACATCGAGTCATCAGAGGATGAGGACACGGCGTACGACACCTCTACTCGTACCGGTCGCCAGGTCGGAGCAGGACCCATCTTGGACAGAGTGGTATGTCATGTGCTCTACTTTTATATATCGATTAGCGTAACAATGAATTACAACCTAAAACTTTGTTGTAGGGTAACTCACTCAAGATGTCTGTCCAAGAAATCGAACGGTTTCGTCCGAGGGTGAGGGACGACGAGACACGTAGTTTCCTCGATGTAAGTACCTATAAATATGCAAATATTACAGTACTAAAACGTTAAATTAATTGACTAAACATGATTTTGTGCACCAGAGATTGGCACATCGGCTACGCCGTACCGCGGCGCGTTGTGGTTGCAGGACAGGCACGACGGAGGATGTGTACGTGCCTTCTGCACCCAGAGGTGGCGTAGGCTCGTCTAGCCACCCACCTACAGGGTCGCGAGACCACGGCACCGAGGAGGACGACGACGAGGACGACGATGACGACAACGAGGACGAGGACGAGGACCAGGGCCACGAGGAGATTGGACCGTCTCAGCTAGACGATGCTCCCTGGACTCAGCCTACGCAGCCGGTCGGTACCAGGCGACGTCGACCACCTGACCCTTATACTCCAGGCACCCACGCTCTTGGACACAAGGGCAAGGGTAAGTCTAGGAGACAGTGAGGGACTGTAGGCTAATTTGGGACTGTATGGACTATTATTATGGACTTTTATATCCTATTCTTATGTACTGAATGAGCTTCAGATGGAGTTTATGACATATGCACTTTAAACGTGGGTGCTGATGATGATCATATATTTGTTTAAGGTGAATGTCATATATAATGGTTGATGACATGTTTATGTGATATCTGTGTTTGGATTGAATCAAAAACAGGGAAAACTCTGCCAAAATTTTATGAAACATGTCAAGTCGTGCGGTACACCGATAGCATATAGCCTTTTCAGTGATTTATCATGTCACTATCGTATGGTACATCCTCTTTTACAGATGAATTGATTGATCAAGGAATCTAGCCTTTACAGATGAGTTTTCAAATAGGCTTTTCAGTAATTCAAATAGGCTTTTCAGGGATAGCGTGTAGGCTTTTCAGGAGCGTTAAAGCCACAATACAGCGGCTCTCCACTACACTTCTGGCTATATATACACCTTCCTCCATACAATGCTAGTCACTTGAAACGAGAAGTTTGTTATCTACGAGTAGCAATGTCTGGAGGGTCATCTAGAGGGAAGGGAGCGGGGGGGAGTAAGGGTACTCCCATTGTGTGGGAGGGGTCTCTGGGTCCGGAAGACTTTGATGAGCCAGTGTATCATTTTCCTGTCGAGACCAAGAGAGATTTCACCAAAGAGTGTCCACTCCGAGGATATGATAACCGGAAAGAAGAATGGCCAAAATGTAGGCATGGTGAGGACTGCTTAGTGCAAATGTTCGTGGAGGGTTTGGATGGAGGTCGCCGATTCTTCAAATGTCCACGAGCAGAGGTAACTGGTTTTAATATTTGTTACTCAATTTTTTTCTCCATTATTTTGCATCTCATAGGCGTTACCAACTGCATGTTCAATGAAATCTTTGAAATGCAGTGTTCAGAGTCCAAAGAAAACTGTGGTTTCACTAGATGGGTCGATCCTAGACCAATCTATCCCCACGCACAGTACATCTACTACTTGCAAGACCGTATCTTCGAACTAGAAAGGGAAGTTAGCAACGGTTATAAGGACGAGGAACCAGACGATGCCAGTAGTGGTGCTGTTTCACAGGACGGACCATGCCATGATCCATATTGCAGCTGCCCTAACCACAAGAACAACGGGCCTCCACCACCACCCCCGCCACCTCCACCATCGAACATGGGAGGGTACTATGGAGAAGGGGCTACACAGTTCGCTATGTGGCCGCACTACTAGATAGAACGAAACTAGCATATGCATATGCCATGTAATGTACTTGTTGTTCGCTATAATTACCTAAGGCATGTTAGGTTTAGTCCAGGACATATGTGCCCTTGTTTGGTACAAGTTCTGACATGCCATGTCCTATGTTATGCGTGGTGAATTATGAAATCCAGTACTTCCTTATGTTATATGTGCAACTCGATAACTAGTTTCAGTAACTCAGGAACATTAAACATTACATATCACAACACCAAGCACGGTCCAAAAACTTAAAGTGCACATGACGTACATGACGACGAATTAAATAACAAAGAACATGTCCTAGGCACATGATTTACCTAAAGTACATCGACCATGTTCTAGGCATACAAGTAGCATACTACTGAGTACAACGAGGCCACTTTCCCTTGTTCTGAGCATCGGGATTCTCCTCCATCGCTGTCTTCGCTCGGCGCACGCGCTCAAGTTTCCTCTCCCTCTCCTCCCTACAAGCAGCAACACGCCTCATTTCCTCTTCCTTGTGCTCCTTCGCTGCTGCCTCCTCTCTACGTCTCTTCTCTAAGATCTCCAGGCGCTCCGCATCCCACTCCTTCAAGCCTTGTAGAAGCCGCATGTCAGCCTCCTTGATCTCAGTGTCAATCCACTGTTCAAAATCACATAGCGGTGGAGGGGTCTGCAGCAAATTCAATTGTTTGAAATCCAATTATTAAGCAGAACTTCATATGACACAAATTAATTAATAAACAAAAGCAGTTCCTCACAATAAATGTACTGCGGCGCTGACGCTCTGTTGGTTCCCATGCAAAATTAGAACACATCCAATATCTCTGCTTATATGTTGCCTCATCTTCGGAAATTTCAACCTTGCAAGGATCACCACAAAAACACATTGGTATTGGGACACCGCTAGGGAGCGGCTTTAGGACGTATAGACTTTCGGTCATTCGTCTATAGCTATAATTCAATAAATACGGTCAATATAACAAAACAATTAACAATAAATCTTAAAAATAAAGGTTTATTATACGATGAAACGAATGTACACATACCTTTGTTTTCTAGCTTTCCCACGCCTAGGCATCCTACGGTTCAACAATACATACGTATTTCAAAATTTTGAAGTTCATAGGTAAAAAATATGCCTTCATTTTACCAAATCGATTCGAATAAATTAAGGAAGGGTGACAGGATACCTACCTCTCGAAGATCCACGGATAAAATCCAACTTCTCACGGTCCAATTGCTCGATTATAGAGCAACGAAAAAGTGTCTAAATGAAAAACCCGAAGAGAATGAGTAAGAAAACGGGAATGACTGGGGGGAGGAAGGGGGGCAGGCTATATTATGGGTGCTTGGCGCCATGCAGCATGGCTCCAAAGCTTGGCGCCATGGATCTTGGCGCCAAGGCTTGGCGCCATGCTTCATGGCGCCAAGCTACGCCACGTAGATTCCCGTGGAGCCACGTCGGATGCCTCTTGGTGCCACGTCGGATGCCTCTTGGCGCCAGGTATCATGGCGCCATGACGTTGTAGCTTGGCGCCATGGACCATGGCGCCAAGCTGAGGGTCCATTTTTTAAAATCTTTCCGTCAGGGGCCTATTTGAGAGAATCTTTCAAAAAAAGGGCCAAAAAAACAAAAAAGACGGGCCCGTTGTCGTGTCTGGCCGGCCCGTTGCCTATCTATGGGGTTGTTTAGTTGGTGAAAAAGTTAGGGTTCAGCTACTGTAGCACTTTTCGTTTTATTTGGCAATTTGTGTCCAATCATGGACTAATTAGGCTCAAAAGATTTGTCTCGTGATTTACAACTAAACTGTGTAATTAGTTTTTTCTTTCGTCTACATTTAGTACTCCATACATGTGTCGTAAGATTCGATGTGACGGATACTGTGCAAACTTTTTTGAGTTGCATGGGCAACTAAACAGGCCCTATGAGTCCTGGTGATCATGATGCGCCATTGCTCAGAGTCCCAGTGGCTCTGATCAGACTACTAAAAAAATCGAGTACCACCTTTGCGTTTCCGATGAACAGAAAAACACACAACAGACCGTATCCATCCCTTTCAGCACAGCACAGCAGCGCAGCCAAGGAAGACCAAGCCCAAGAGAGAATACCCGAAGCAGCTGCCAGCATGGAGCCACAACGAGGAGTCTCCTCGCGCGTGGGGCGGGCGGCGGCGTCAACGACGACGCCGGCGCCGCGGCTTGCCTCTGCCCCGCCGCCATCGCCGGCGCGGCGCGGGGTCCTTTGTTCCCACCACGCCACGCGCTGGAGCAGGAGGTGCTGCGCCGCGCCGAGCTGCAGCTGCACGTCGGCGGCGGCGGCGGTGACCGGCGCAGGGAGCGCAAGATGAAGAACCGCGAGTCGGCGGCGCGGTCCCGCGCGCGCAGGCACGCGTACGTCAGCGAGCTGGAGAAGGAGGTGAGCCTCCTCCAAGCAGAGAACGATGAGCGGCCGGGGCGGCGGAGATGCATGGATGATGGAGAGTGATGAACACGGGGACGACGGAGGACAGGGGTGGGGCGACCTCGCTCGCTTTGCGCGTCTGCCTGGACAGAAAAGGTAAACGACCCGTTTCCTCAAACACACCACGATTCCGAAAATGTCTTGTAGCATCTACAGTACATGATGAGCGGCTACTATCTGCACCGTCGATTTGTGATCTCCAGATCTGTGTCGTCCTTACCCATCCTTGTATTCTACCTGTATTTCTATTTTTTCTTTGAACGTATAACAACAGCAGTACAGCATCACCCACTTCGTTGGGGCCCACCCACGTGCTGCCTCCCGCCCACAACTCTCTCACACCAGTTTCTTTGTTTTCTTTTGAGCGTCGGCAGTATTCATTGGAAAGATTATCCATCAGTCACCTTCTCAGCTGTCGTGCCACGCCCCCCCGTCTCTCTCCAGCGCATCGCTGCACAAGCATGCATCCCGGCGCTTTGCAACATCGCTGCCCAGTCTCTGTCACAGTCGCAGACCACGCCCCCACTCCCGGTCTCCCGGCCTGGTCTCTCTCACGGGCGCTGTCCAGCGTGCAGGCAGGTGAGTGATGGATTTACAGTGCAAATTATCAGGGCAAAAAAAGTACCGTCCACTTAGAGCCTGTTTAGTTGGCCACCCAATCTAAAAAAGTTTACACAGTAACCGTCACATCGAATCTTCAGACGCATGCATGAAGTATTAAATGTAGATAAAAAATAACTAATTATACAGTTTATCTGTAAAATGTCGAAATGAATCTTTTGAGCCTAGTTAGTCCATAATTGGATAAATTTTGTCAAATAACAACGAAAAGTGCTACAGAAACTTACCCAAAATTTTTCACCAACTAAACAGGCTCTTACAAAAATGGTCTACTTCAACTCCTAACTATAAAACCATTCGTTTTACTCTCTAAACTTTTTTAAACCGGTCAAATTACTCTGACGGTTTTGCACAGCGATTACCACAGTAACAGCGGGTTGCCACAGTAACATTTATTTGTCTTTTTCTTTTTTTATTTATTTTTACTAAATCTTTGAAAAATCATAGTAAATCAAAAAAAATCATAAAATGAAAAATCTAATTTTGTTGGACTCCACGTGAGTAGATCTACACTATGAATATATAATATGGTATGCTTTAGTATAAAATTTTTGTTGTAGCTTTAGATTAATTGGAAAATCTAATTTTGTCTGTAATTAATTGAAATAATTCATAGCTGCAGCTTGTATGACCTAATTGTGGTGAAATTTTTATGGTTGGCTAATTATTGTATGCTTTAACTATAGTAAAAATTTTGTACTCATTGAACCATGTATAACTTAGTTATAGATAAATCATGTAAACCCGTTGTTACGGTAGCAAAACCGCCGTCCAAAACCGCCCGGGGGTAATTTGGCTGGTTTTGAAAAGTTCAGAGGTAAAATAGACGGTTTCATAGTTGGGGGTGAAGTAGACCACCTTGATAGGTGGGGTCAAGTAGACTTTTTCCAATTATCAGGCTACTACGTTCGAGGATATCTCAACTTTATTAGCCCACCCACTTGCTCTTGCTGCAGTATTTACTAATCTTTATTTATTTATTTATTTCTCAATGATTAAGTAAGTACATCATTATGTTTTTTTATTTTGATGAGTATAGGCCTGATCTTTCAAGAGGTAGCCGGTAAGTTCGATTTGTGGACTCTAGGTAATGAACAAATATGAATCTAAGGCAAACGAGATTATACCTCGCGGTAAACCTGAAAGCTTTGATACCAATTGATGAGTACAGGCTCGATCTTCCGAGAGGTAGCCGGTAAGTTTGATTTGTGGAGATCTCGACGTTGGCGATCCGGCTTTAAATCAGTCACGATTCGAACCCTGTAACCGTTACACCACTGCTCCGTTAGTTATCAACCAAGCACAACTTGATTGACCTCGCCAAGAAGGTTTTTCCTGCAAGTGAATCGAAGAGCACAAGCAAGAAGGTAAAAACACGCAATCTGAAATTGCAATTATGAATGATGCGAATATCAATAAAGGGTTCAAGAACTCAGTTCCAAATGACTAATCGACACAGTAGAGGAGATCAAGAACAGGGGCCCTGAATCACTGTAAAAGGATTTGTCACCACAGTTATAATGAACGATTTAGTTTTTCGATGGAAAACTAAACTCTAAACAAAACCTAATTGTCTAACAGCGGCGGCGGCTGTGTTTATAATCTAAGACTCGACCTAGGGTTGGAGACGGCCAGGAGTTGGGCGCCCACAACTTGGGCTTAAGGCCCAACATGATACATGGCCAAGTTGGCCTAAATAGGTGACACAACACCTTGCCATGGTCACACAGAATGATTCATGGACCTTCTAGAGCTGGGACCAGATCCAAAACGACGGCGTCGTCGTCCCCTTTCTAACGCATCCAAGAACATCCCGTTTCGATGTCGTATGAGAAAGTTATGACCGAAATAGTGACAACGTGTCTGCTCAATCCGAGGGTGACGTGACAGCTGAGTTGGGGATTAATTGCAACTTGGGAAAGACCGTAACGTTGATGTGTCCAGCGTGACGATGTCCTCATCACATTTATTTCACCCATTATATATTTTTCATAATTACTGTTTCCAACAATATGCAACTTTACAATATGTTGGTTCCGTATTTCTATTATATTATATTACTGCTTCCATTATATATTTTTTATTTATTTCCTTTTGCTAAGTAAATATACAATGTTACAAACTTCTCTTGTCCAGCTCGTCAGAAAAAAAAGGCTTCAACTTTCAAAAACAAAATACTAATAAATATTTGTCTTTAAGCTCTGCTAGCATTTTGATGCTCTCATACGGTATGATTCATAAAAGGAAGAAAATACAGACCATGCCACAGATTTACAAATATGTTGGTTCTGGATTTCCAGACTTAGGGAATGTTTGGATGCCGGCCGCTGTACGCCACGCGCAGGCTGTGGCGGCCACAGGTGTGGCGAAGTTTTTGGTTGCCACGGTTTGTGGCGGGATTTTTCTCTATGTCTTTGCTTGGCTGTCTCGTGTACGTCGCCAACCAAACACGACTTTCGATTCCTGTGGCCGCCGTGACTGCGGCGTGACGAAGTGTGGCTTCAATCCAAACAACCCCTTAATACTCATCTTACAAACAGCACCCATGTCGCAAAACATTATATGTAGGAACACAAATTAATCTAGACAATTGATACTACATATTCTTGCCAGCTCAGTACATTGTGTTCATCACACCAAATGCTCAAGTGAGAGCATCAAAATGCATCAGTTCCTAGATTTTACTAATGCAATCGGTAAGCCACATATGGTTTCGCAGCTAACGTGAGTCAATAGCTGCATGTTCTTGACTTAGCTCACAAGTACTAGGGCATGTAATGTAATCAAAGCCAATTGGTACATGGTTCTTGACTCAATAATTACAATAAGGATTAAAATTCTCGGATCTCAGTGTTCAGATCAACATGCATCTTCCTGCAGTTCGTTGCATTGTGCCCAAAAATTTAGCACTCACTGCAACGAATCTTCTTCTTCTGCTGCTGGTTCGACTCTTCATTATTGATGATAGGAGCTCCAGTGCCAATATCAAAATCATTGTCTGATGCATGGATGACGGAGAGTGACGGAGACGGAGACGGAGACGACGGAGGACCGGGGCGGGGCGACCTAGCTCGCGCATCTGCCTGGACAGAAATGGTGAACGACCGGTTCCTCAGATACACCATTCGGAGAAGACGCCGATGAATGATTGAATGGAGGCTGGGCTGTGGACTGTGGGGGCAGGGGAATATCCGTGGTTTTCGCTTTGACAGACAACTTTAACTAAATATATATTAAAAATTTTAATATTTATAGTATATAATTAGTATCATTAAAAAAATCTTTAAATCTTGTTTTTTTAATAAATTTATTTAGAGATATAATTGTTGCATATATTTTTTATAAATCAGTTAAATTTGTGGCATGCATGCCAACGATGATACATATGGGAGGATTAGCGTAGGGCTGGGTCTGGACTGGCAATGACTGGCTGGGTGCACGCCCCACGACGCACTGTGACATGAAATGATACTGTCTGTGACTGCGAGATGCTGCCTGTGACGAGAGCTGGATAACGAAGGGTATTAAGGCACCGTTTGCATGCCAAAATTTCTGGCAAAATACTACTGTAGCGTTTTCGTTGTTATTTGGCAAATATTGTCCAATCGTAATCTAATTAGGCTTGAAAGATTCGTCTCGTCCATTTCATCTAAACTGTGTAATTAGTTTTATTTTTTATCTATATTTAATGCTTCATGCATGTGTCCAAAGATTCGATGTGACGGGGAATCTGAAAAATTTTGCAAAATTTCTTGAAACTAAACCGCCCCTAAGAGAGAAATTAGAAAAGATGATGAGAAAGGGAGTGTTGAAGTGCTTTTACCTCTCAATCCCTTTTAAGATAAAATACAGGTAAAGAAGATTGTTTTATTAGGCGAACTGCTAGAGTTGATGCTTGCAAATGTGTGTTAAAATTTGTAGGAGATTGTTTCTTGTAGAGGGCCGCAGCCTTGCTATTGCTGCAAAAGCAATTGTATGATGATACCATATGGTTTGCATCATAAATACTTCCTTCATCCGAAGAAGATACGATTCTAGTTTTACTCTTAGTCAAACTTTGTAAAGTTTAACCATTTTTTATTAAAAGTATAGTAAGAAGTAGTTATTTTGAAAAATATTTAATGATAAATCTTGTGATATTTACTTAGTATAAATATTGATATTTTTTTATCAAATCAACCAAGCTAGCGCGGGATGATTTGACTGCCACCGAACTACTCCCTCCGTCCCAAAAGAAATGTAACTTTCACCTTCCTAAGAAGTCAATCTTATTAACTAATATTCATTATGTGTAATAAGTATTACTCCCTCCATTTTAAATTATAAACGCTTTGGCATTTCTAGATACATAGTTTTTGCTATGTACCTAGATATATATTTTGCCTAGATACATAATAAAAGTAATATGTCTAGAAAAGCCAAAATATCTTATAATTTGGAATAGAGGGAGTATTAGACTAACCATGAACTATATAATTGAAAATACAAATGTTAATATTTTCCTATAGATTTAATTAAATTTGAGATCATTTGACTTCTCAAGAAACGAGATTTATATATTTTGAAATGTGCGAGGAGAATATCCTAGCCATTGGCGTTCTCAAGAAACGAAATTTGATATAATTTTCTATAGATGTTTTTTGACAGAGATAATATCTTAACCCACCTAGTACATCATCATCGTGATGCGCCACTCCTCAGAGAGGCTCAGACTACTAAAGAAAATGGAAAAAGTCTACGTCACCTCCTGAAGTATCCTGAAGTATGGGGTGGTATCTAATTTACCCCCTCAAATATGAAATGGTATAATTTATCTCTTGAACTTTCCAAAACCGTCTATTTTACCCCTGGGACAGTTTTGGACGGCGGTTTGCTATAGTAACCATGTTTTTGCTACCGTAACCGAATTTTTAAAAAAATCATAGTAAATCATAGAAAAATCACAAAATGAAAAATCTAATTTTGTTGGACTCCACGTGAGTAGATCTACACAATGAACATATAATATGGTGTGCTTTAGTATAAAGTTTTGCTGTAGCTTTAAATTTATTGGAAAATCATAATAAATTTAAAGTTACAGCAAAAACTTTGTACTAAAGTACACCATATTATATGTTCATTGTGTAGATCTACTCACGTGGAGTCCAACAAAATTGGATTTTCTATTTTTATGATTTTTTTTGATTTACTATGATTTTTTAAAGACTCGGTTACTGTATCAAATCCATTGTTACTGTAGCCGTCCAAAACTGCCCTAGGGGGTAAAGTAAACGGTTTTGAAAAGTTCAGAAGGTAAATTAGACTGTTTCATACTTACGGGGTAAATTAAACAATACCCACACTGTGATGTAGACTTTTTCCTAAAGAAAATCGAGTATCACCATTGCCCATTGGCGTTTCCGGCTACTTTAAGCACTGGCCGCTCTTGCAGGCCAGGCCCCATCCATCCCTTTCAGCACAGCACAGCAGCGCAGCCAAGGAAGACCAAGAGAGAATACCCGAAGCAGCTGCCAGCATGGAGCCACAACGAGGAGAGGAGCAGCTCGCGCGTGGGGCGGGCGGCGGCGGTGGCGGCGGCGGCGTCAACGACGACGCCGGCGCCGCAGCTTGCTTCTGCCCCGCCTCCATCGCCGGCGCGGCGCGGGGTCCTTTGTTCCCACCACGCCACGCGCTGGAGCAGGAGGTGCTGCGCCGCGCCGAGCTGCAGCTGCACGTCGGCGGCGGCGACCGGCGCAGGGAGCGCAAGATGAAGAACCGCGCGTCGGCGGCGCGGTCCCGCGCGCGCAGGCACGCGTACGTTAGCGAGCTGGAGAAGGAGGTGAGCCTCCTCCAAGCCGAGAACGACGAGCTCAGGAAGCTCTGCGAGGAGGTAACATTTTCTTGCCTGAAGCGTAGTAACAGTATAGCCAGCTGCATTTTTTATTTCTTATACTGAGTAGGTGTGGGTGGCTGGCTCATTTTATTTGCTTTGTCCCTCTGCATCTGCACGCGCAGCTGAAGGAGGCCGCGGAGGTGGCGGCGCCCGCGACGAGCAGAGCTCCCCAGCTGCTGCGGAGGACGTCCTCCGCTCCACTCTAGCCGCCTCTGCGTTGCATCCATCCGGTCGCTCGTACAGCCGGCGGCCGGGGCGGCGGAGAAGGATGATGGAGAGTGATGGAGACGGAGACGACGGAGGACAGGGGTGGGGCGACCTCGCTCGCTTTGCGCATCTGCCTCGACAGAAATGGTAAACGTCGGTTCCTCAAACACACCACGATTCGGGGAAGACGCCGATGAATGATTGGATGGAGGCTGGCCTGTGGACTGTGGCGGCGGCAGGGGAGTAGGGTAGGGCTGGGTCTGGACTAATGCGAGATGCTGCCTGTGACTGCGAGGGCTTGTCTCTATTCGTTTGCCCATTTTCCTTCTCTTCCCTTTACGTTTCCTCGTCGTCCCCACTCATGGTTGGTGGCCATTGCGCTCGCGTGCTAGCCAATAGCGTTAGATTCATTTTGTCGCCGCACCGTCACCCGATTGGCCAGTGGCCGAGCTAGGGATTAGGGGGGGGGGGGGGGCGTCAATCATGAATATGTATTAATAAAATAAGCATACATCTTAGTAAAGTATACCCTATCATATCAGATGTTTACACATGCACGGAGTATTAAATATAGACTAAAAATAATTAATTGTACAGATTACGTGTATTTTACGAGATGAATTTTTTTAGCCTAATTAGTCTGTGATTAGACAATGTCGTGCTATAGTAAACATGTGCTAATGATGGATTAATTAGTCTTAATAAATTCATCTTGCAGTTTACCGGTGAGTTTTGTAATTAGTTTTTTATTAGTATCTGAACACCATTTTCGACATCCAATGAAACATCTGATGTGACACCCAAAACTTTACACCCGTGGAACTGAACAAGGCCTTAGACTGTCTCCAACAACCACAACTCAAAATACAAGACAAATTTGTCCTTGAGGTAGCGCTACACTCAAAGGTTTTCATACCTATTTTTAATCTTCTCTAACAACAAGACCTAAAAGATGATCCTTTCTGCAAATGGATCTTCTGAAGAGATAATACCCATATTTAGGTTATGGATCTTCGACACCCAAATTGAGCCTTTTAAACAGATACTCTGTTGAAGACTATAGTTATACTATTAAAAACCCATTTTAAGTTTAGGTACCCTAATAGCTACCCTGTTGGAGACAGCCTTAGAGACAGCCTTAGGCTATCCGCACCGCGGATCTGCAAAGCGCCCTCTACGCCACAGCTACCGTCCGAATCGCTGCACCGCTGCACGCTAACACCGACGCTATCCTAGAGGTGGCTACAGAGAAACGCCACAGGTAGAGGTGGAGAAGAGGAACGCCACAGGGAAACTCCGATAGCGGTCAGCGCGCGGCAGCCCTCTCAACTGTATCGCGCCTGTGCCGTGGGCCCCATCTTCTTTTAGCGCGCGTGATGCAGGCAGCCGGGTGCGGATAGCCTTAGAGCGGTGACGATGGAGTGCGGCCACAAGAAGCATGTGATCTCGTGCACTGGTGATGATCTCGTGCACTGGTGATGGCATGCAACTAGCTATGCATTGGTGGTCTTCAGCCGAGAGCAAACAATACTATAATGCATGCACTCTATGCACAAAAACTACAAAAAGCAAGCTCATGTACTGGTGCTGGCAGAGAGGGGGTGGCGCCAGGTTGGCCCGTGCGATTGGCAACAACTAAAAAAATCCAGTGATTCCTGTCCATGCAACACCTGATTTTCATGACCCTTGGATCTTGATCAAATAGACAAAAAAAACTATCCAAATAACACAAAAAATTAGCCAAATTATTTATATGTAAGCCAAATTAGAAAATATCAAAGGAGAACCAAATAAAACATATAGAAAATAAAAAACCAAAAAATAGCCAGATTATTTCTATGAAAACCAAATTAGAAAATTTCAAAGGAGAACCAAATAAAACATACAGAAAATAAAATAAAAAAGACAAAAAAAGATCAGAGAACTTTTCAAATAATCCTGGCCATTCTCATGTACGAATAATGAATTTACACCAATTGAATATAGAGTTTACAACAAAACAGAAATAGTAAAATATAGTCTCGTAAGACCAGTCTCAGTGGAAGTTTTATTAGAGTTTTATTTGCATTTAATGAGCTGCCACATAAGTGTTTTTAATGATGTGGCAAGGCTTTTAAGAAGAGAGAAGTGAGTTTCATGGGATGAAATTCTCTTGGCATGAATACCAACTCTCAATGAGTCATAAAATTTAATGTCAATAAAACTATAGATTAAAACTCTCCATTGAAAGTGGGGGTTTCATCCGTGCTTCATTTCATTCTATATGACGTGGCAGTCCTGGAAACAACTTCATAGAACTCTCCAATAAGACTGCCTAAGGGCCTGTTTAGTCAGAGGTGTTAAAGTTTAACAAACACTGTAGCACTTTCGTCTTATTTGACAAAAAGTTTTTAATTTTGGACTAATTAGACTTAATAAATTTGTCTCCTAAATTACTCCTAATCTGTGCCGATATGTATGTAATTAGTCTACATTTAGTACTCTATGTATTTATTGTAACATTGATATGATGAGAGTTAATCTGAATGATTCAGAAACCAACAGACCTATTAAAGAAACGAATCTACGGACATACTTATACACATCCACGGTAGGCCTAGTGGCTATTGGTTCAACAGGCCCAAAGGCGAGGACTGAGGTGGACAGATGTGGTCGGTGCTGTGCTGATCAGGATGCCTACTAGTATTCTACTAGTACATACTCCTACTCGTATTAGGCCTGGTTTAGATGTCCGATTCGGAGCATCCTAGATCACTATGCTATACTGTACCAATTTTGTTTTTATTTAATAATAATTATCTAAATATTAATTAATTAGGCTTAAAATGTTCGTCTCGTAAAGTACAACAAAACCATGCAATTAGTTTTTAATTTTATCTATATTTAGTACTTTATGTATGTGTCAATATTTTGATGTGACGAGAATCTTCTTTTTGTATAATAAAATTTAGCGGCAAACTTTGGGATCTAAACATTGCCTTAACAGGCAACAGGCACAGGGTCGAGGTGGGCAGTGTGGCCGGGGTGTTGTGCTGCTGAGCCGGCCTCCTACCGCGCAGGCACTAGCTAGCCAACTGCTGTATGGCCCTGCGGCGCAGGAGACATAGTTTGAGACAGATCGGACGGTAGATAAATGGAGTGAGACGACTTTGAGAATCACTTAGGTGATAAATAGATTTAGCGAAAAAATAAACGAGGAAAAGTTTAATCGAAATTATAAAATAAGTACAGCATACGAAGTATTAAATTTGTACCATCAAATTTGTCATTTAATATAGTTTCTATGTATTTGATGTCATACATGTTCACTAGTACCAAAAGTATTTTCAATGGTCTTACCGTATGTTTAATCAAGACGGGCGTCTTAACGTACTACTAGTATAATATATCATATTCTAGGGTCGTGGTTCCATGAACTTCACATGTTTATACATGCATGGACGGAGTGAATTCAAGCATTCAAATTTATGGACGTTTCTAGCAAACGATAGAAGTATTTGAGAGTCAAATTTATGGGCGGCGGAGATGCATGGATGATGGAGGGTGATGGACACGGAGACGACGGAGGACAGGGGTGGGGCGATCTCGCTCGCTTGCGCATCTGGCTGCTTGCCCGTCTGCCTGGACAGAAATGGTAAACGACCGGTTCCTCGTTCCTCCTCAAACACAGATTCGGAGAAGACGCCGATGAATGATTGGATGGAGGCTGGCCTGTGGACTGTGGGGTAGGTTCGGGCTGGGTCTGGACTGGCAATGACAGTGGCCGGGTGCACGCCCCACGACACACTGTGACATGAAATGATACTTATGTTCATTTGGCTTATAATCCGTTTTATTCAACTTATTTTTTTAATCAGAATAGTATTTTTCTCTTATAAAAAATCAGCCAACAGCGTTTTTCAGCCGACTTATAATTCCAGCCGAATGGGGCTATAATTCCAACTGTCTGTGATTGCGATGCCAACCACGAGAGCTTGACGATCCGTTTGCCCATTTTCCTTCTCTTTCCCTTCACGTTTCTTCGTCGTCCCCGCTCATGGCTGGTGACCATTGCGCTCGCGTGCTCGTCAATAGCGTTAAATTCACGTGCAAGTACTACATATATCCGTCCTAAAAAAATAAACGAGGAAAAGTTTAATCAAAATTATAAAATAAGTACATCATACGAAGTATTAAATTGGTACCATCAAATTTGTCATTTAATATAGTTTCTATGTATTTGATGTCATAGATGTTCACTAGTACCAAAAGTATTTTCAATGGTCTCACCGCCTGTTTAATCAAGACGGGCGTCTTAACGTACTGCTAGTATAATATATCATATTCAAGGTACGTGGTTCCTTGAACTCCACATGTTTTATACATGCATGGACCGAGTGAATTCAAGCATTCAAATTTATGGGACATTTCTAGCAAGTGATAGAAGTATTTGAGAGATGAATTAAATATTTGTGTTTCACTACTACACAAAATCTTTTACGCAGCGTTTGCAAATAGGTCTTGGAGGCGGGCATACTTTTAAACCGCCTCAGTTAATGCCTCAATTAACCGAGACGGTCATTTTATTAATCGAGGCGATCCTAAAATCTATTAACCGAGACGGGCAATGTAACAGAACCGCCTCGGTTAATGTTATTAACTGAGGCGGTTGCCCTAACGCAACTGCCTCGGTTAATCGATTAACTGAGGCGGTCCTCTATAAGGCCTGCCTTGGAAATTCCGGCCTAGCCCGCTACTGTTTCCTGGCCCAATATCTAGCTCCGACTATATATACCGGGATGAAAACCTTAACCTTCACCACTCCCTTCTAGGCGCCACTCGCTCATCTCCCAGGCGCATGCGCTCTCCTCCACTCAGCGATGACCCGACCCTTCCCTCCCACTCTCTCATCTCCCTCACTCGCCGACGGCGCCACTCTCCTCTCTCCCCCACCGCCGCACACCACCTCGATCTCCTCTTCCTCTCGCAGGCTAACTGGTGGCGGGCACCACTTTCTCTCTCTCTCTCTCTCCGGCGGGCAGTGGGCCCGGCTCGCGCGACATGGGGCTCGGCGACGAGCGCGGGACGCAGCCCCAGAAGCGCGGCGAGTGGGGCGGCCCACACTGGTGGCGGTGGCTTGTGGGGATCTACGGTGGCTGCACTCCCAGGCGGATCTAGGGGGCGGATCTCTGGTGGCCGCGCCTCCTCCAAGCACGGCACGGCGACCCCTCCCTCTCCTCCGAGCACGGCACCCCCTCCCTCTCCTCTGAGTACAGCGCCACCAAATCCAACCTCCAATCGATCGCGGGCGATGGATCTGACCACCGGAGGCGGCGGGGCCGCAGATCCGACCACCAGCAGCGGTGGGGGTGTGGATCTGGCCACCACAGAGCGGATCCGGCCACTGGCGGCTGCAGGGGCATCGATCCGACCACGGGTAACGGCGGCGCGTAGGACCGGGCTCGTTGGGCTTTGTTTATTTCGTGAAATTATTAACCAAGGCGGGCTATATAACTCAACCGCCTCGGTTAATCGATTAACCGAGGTGGTTTGGGCAACCGCCTCGGTTAAGGTCACGATTAACCATGACCTTTCGTCCGAGGCGGTTGCAAAAACCGTCTCGGTTAACCATTTTTGCCCATCACAGTAAAGATTCTTATAGTACTTCCTCCATCCATGAATAACTGCACTTCTAAGTCTGGGCACGCAAACCAATACAATGTGTGAAATTACAAAAATGCCCTTGCTCCTGTAAAAATCTGACTGATCCTTCGATCGTCCGCGCCAGTAGTCAGTGAGAACTTATGGAGGAGAGGGCACCATGTCACCACGTCTGTACATGAGGATTTGTTTTTTTTTTCCGCAAGCATGCAGCATGGGTGACAAAACCGAGTGGGACCCGTGGCTTGATATGGCAGCCTTTGGTCTTTGTGTGCAGTTTTTTTGGACAAAATTTGAATGGTAGGAATGCAGATATTCATGGACGGAGGGAGTAGTGTTTCTTAAAAAAACGGTGGACGCATAGAGTAGTTTTTTTAAGGGAACATAGAGTAGTTTTTCAATCACAGTCATCACGAAGCAAGCACGCATGCACACCTTCTGTCAAAAAAAATGTTGTTCTAGCTATAAATTTAGACAAGTACTGTATTTATTATGAGGATTTATAGGTTATGGCTACTGGGTCGGCAGCAGCTGCCACTATCGCTTTAACTAGCAGGAGAGCCCGCGCAAAGCGCGGCAGTAATCTGACCTTTTTTTTTGTTATGTCTATATTTGTTAGCGGATTGTTACTGTTTTTAACGAGTTTGATACTGTTTAGTAACGGATTGTTCTGTTGATTAACGGCGTTACTGTTTCGTAACAGGTTTTACTGTTTCGTAGCGGATTTTACTGTGTTTTAACGGTTTGTACTGTTCATAGGACCCGATACTGTATTAGTGGGTCTACTGTTTCAAGGCACTGTTATGGGGATGTGACGAACCCAGCCAACGTCCACGGCTTTTTTATAGGTATGGTTAGATTGGCTGTGTTTTGCCGGTCATACGCCTCTGCCTCCCTCGCGTTGGCAGCAGCACCCCGGTCCCCGTACGTACCGTGTGCCATTCCTACCTCCATGTCCTGGAAGATCCCCGAGACTCCGAGAGACTTCATCCCCGTCGTCGTTGTCCATTCTTTTTTTTTTTTTACGACGTCGTTGTCCATTCTTAAATTCGCGTGAAGCTAAAACAATAGTACGTAGTCGGCAGTGATTTGTAGTACCTCAGCAGCTCTGTCGCTAGCTAGAATATATTTTTCCGTCACTTATAATATTCATTTCAATTTACATATATTAGGATAGATTATGCCATTAAGGCGTAAGTTAATTAGTTCAGTTTCCATCTTAATCCACCTCGATATATATAAATTGAGCTAGATATATACAAGTACATCCAAGCAAACTCTTAAACTATTCTAGGACAACAAATCTACTCACTCTATTTCAAATGGTAAGATGTTTGGGTTTTTAGATACATAATTTTAGCTATCTAGAAAAGTCAAAATATTTAAAATTAGCCACCATGGTGAAATTGGTAGGCACGCTGCTCTTAGGAAGCAGTGCTCAAGCATCTCGGTTCGAATCCGAGTGGCGGCATTCTCGAAAAAGAATACAATAAATTAGAAAATGGATTCAATTTGAAATTTCTAATTTTGTAATGGGACCTTATCATTATGCAATTTGCAACTTTAGAAGACATCTTCTCTATTCTCACTAGAAGAGACATCTTTAAAAGATTTCTTCAAAAAATGCAAAAGAATTTCTCGTTGGTCCTGTCTCCTTTCCAAAAAAAAAAAAAAATAGGGACCACTTCCCTCAACTCCTTACCACGGGAGTCATTAAAGATGAGACTGACCATGATAATAGATTCGGGTAGTGGAGCCAACATATTAGGTCGGCCACTGAGATTTTGCCCCTTTTTCTCCCTAAGAAGGAAATAGCCTTTATTCCTATCTTCCAATTTTAAAGGGGTAGTAGTACTATACTACTACATTAACCAAGGCTTTGTGCTGGTTGTCAACACTACTAACACGTAGTCTATAATACTAAACAACAATGTCAAATCATCGTGCATAATCATGCATAATCATGGTCACTTCACTTGGCAAGCAAGCGTCACGCATCACCATGAAAGGGTGGCCTACGGACCGACCTTTTTTTTTTTGCGGCCTTGCGGCTGGTGATCGATTACTAAAGCACCCATCATACTATGGGCCGCGGGCCGCCCTTGCGTTGCATTGATATATCGATCACCGCGTTCGCGTACCAGCAAAAGTCTCGCTGCACTGTGCACTCGAACTGGGCAGTGGGCACGGGCAGCAGTCGTGGGTTCGCCACACTTTTTTTAATTCCTTGCTGCCGGCCGTACGGACGTTGGTGCATGTGCGTCGCGCACGGAGCACCACTGCACCACGTTCTAGTTGGGCCATGTGCTGCCAGTGCCATGACGAGCGGCGACCCGAGCCCGAGGGATTTAAAGCGGGCCGCGTGCCAGTTCGTTCGGCCTTTAGCATTTTCTGTTGGGCCAAATGGATGTACGGCCCATTGCAAAAGTGTCCTCCGCCAAAACGAACGCAATGGTGGGCTGCTTTACTCCTGTCCTGTCCTATGGGCTCTATCTGCATCCAACCCATGCAGCTGTTGTTATATATATAAAAAATATGCAGCTGCAGACTGAAAATATCTTCGCTGCTTTATGATCACAGGTCACGGCCTACACCTTACGCAACCATCTCTCCGAGTTTGGATCTGCTGTGGCGCTCAACTGATACCCTCCTCTCGTCTTCCATTTGGTGGCCAAGAGAGTCAAATAAGTGAGTTTCATGAGTCTTATCTCGTACGTACGTACGTACGTACTATCATCGTCATTTTGGATGCATGGGAAATTTGGAAGCATGGAAATGGGTGCGTGTTTGGTGGAGCAGGACCTTGTGTTCAAATGCTCCTACAAACAGTGACTGATGAAGGTATTTGTGGTGTTAGTGCCGGGGCTCCCGTCCTTCGTCGATTGTTGCCATGGTCGCTTCTGTTGGATGCTTAAACTGGTGTGAGGGCGTACAAGCAGTGAAGCAGTCAGTTAGGGAATGTTACCCAACTCAGGTTCTAATAAGATAAATGGTTAGGGAACCAATCTCTTGAAAACAACTTTCCTTGCCTTTTTCAACGTAGTCCGTACGAAACAAAGCCAGGTCTTCAGCATGATACCTCTAAATGTCTACCTCAGAACGGCATCAATAGGGAATAATCTACTATAATGGAATAATTTGATTGCACGCCTTGAGGATGTTGAACTACACGATGGAACATTTACTATTACTTGGTCTTTGAATAAGGACAGCTCTTTCACAGTTAGGTCGATGTATCGATACCTAAGTAACAGTGGCATCAAGGTCTCACACGAAATTTGGAAGATGAATCTTCCCTTGAAAATAAAAAAAATCTTTATGTGGTTTCTCAAAACCACTGTTCGCCTAAACGGCCGTTTAGTCCGTTTAAACACCGTTTAAACGGTAAACAGAAGTCAGCCGTGTTGTTTAGGCCCTAAACGGTGAATTAAACAGTTGGGCCGTTTAAACCCGTTTAAACCGTTCAATCCCGTCTAAACGGTCTAAACAAAATCAGATTAAACGTGATTAAATGAGCTAAACAACCATTTAATCCATAATTAAGTGAATTAAAGGACTACGTCTATCACAATCAACATGAAACTAATTAATATTGTAATTATATGAAGTATCGTGGGATTTAGATTTCTTTCAACAAGATTATTTGGTAGAATATTTGATTTTTACATGTGTAAATATGTATGAGTTCTAGCAAATTTTATTTTTACCTACATAAATATGTATATTTTATTGTTATTGTACAAAACCGTTTAGGTCGTTTAACTCCGTTTAAACACCGTTTAAACGGTCTAAACGCTAAACGAAGGGTGACCGACTGTTTACCGTTTAGTGTTTAGGAAAACATTGCTCAAAACAAGGGGTCTACTTACCATTGTTTCTGTAGTAACATGGATACTATTCAACATGTCTTCTTTTAATGTTGTTATGCTAAATTTCTTTGGAGGACGTTATGCTTGTGTTTGGTATCACTCCACCTTTGAATGTGGAGAATTTACTTGGTGGTTAGTGTAAGTAGGAAGGGAATGAAAATAAGTTTTTATTACTAACAGGGGCAACAACTTTCTGTTGGTCTATATGGTTTTGATGCCGTGTTTAATAAATGCAAATCTAAAATTTTATTAGAGGTCCTATTCTTTGGGACATAGTGGCTCCATTTTAGGAGTCAATTGCAATATAGTGATGCTGCTAAGTTATTCGTCGTCCATGTGTGCTCTATGTTAACCGATGGTTTTTTGCTTCTCATGAATGACCTTTCGGTTTTACGATTACCTTGTCTTTGTGAACTTTCAATTATTTGGTTGTACGAATATTTGAATGTACAAATTGGTGTAATAAGTGTATCATGGTTGCTTTCTTTTGGTAGCGTTTGGTTCAGGGGCGGGACGGGGATGAGGTGAGATATCCCACTTATCCGGTGTTTGATTTTGGGACGTCAGGGACAGGATGTCCCCCGGAGAGGAATATTCCTCAAGATGCATGCTGGGAGCCAGGGACGCCCCTATCTCTAGAAACCGGTGGGACGAGCGAGAGATGAGGTGTTGACCATGGATGACGTGTGAGTCTGTTTTATTCTTTTCATCCTCATCACTCTAACCAAACATAAAACAGGAACGTTATTGCCCCCTCATCGAAACATAGACATGAAACCATTCCGTCCCCAAAAAATGGAATGGATCCATTCCGTCCCACTGTGTTGCCGAATCTAACACAGAAAGCTGAATTCTTTTGTAGTCTAAGAAAACATATGTTACCGAGAAACATACGCTTCAATTGCTTTTCATGTTTGAAAAATACCTTTGCTGCAGAAATGATCAGTACAGGGCACCAATGGTAAAACTAATACGTACGTAACAACACACGAACAATTTTGCTCATAAATACCTCTCAAAAAAAATTTGCTGATAAATAAAATCTGAAAACGACAGTATGAGAAGTGGTCTTCCTCCACAACGTAACCATGCACGCGTGGCCCAGCCCAGATTTAGACGCTCCGTAGAATATCCACCCAGTAGCCGCCACCGTCCTTGTGTCTTGTGTGGATCCGCGCCCCTCCATCCGGGCACACGACACGAACACCAGCCGACGGCTTCCACGGTTGCACTGGCACCCAACGCGCTCTGTTGCGTTGCGTTGGTCCTGCCACCGCAGCACGCCAGCACGCCGCCGCGCAACGCGGGTCCCACAGGCAGGCTGAGTCACGCGCATCCGCTAGAAGGGCCCCACCAGGACGCGGGCTATATGGGTGTGTTCACTTCCCATGCAAATCTAAAATATTTTCTCTTCCACCTGTCACATTAAATATTTAGACGCATGTATGGAATATTAAATATAGGTAAAAAATAACTAATTTTTAAGTTTATCTGGGTTTTGCGAGACGAATCTTTTAAGTCTAGTTACTTAATAGTTGATAATATTTATCAAATAAAAACAAAAGATGCTACAATAATTTCTCACCCAACACACCTAGGTCGGTTTCCGTTTGCCTAGCTGTAGATATAAACCTCCGTCGTCCCCGATCGTTCTCGTGTCTTCCACGGCGGCATTCTTTTCAAACCAAAAAAAAAAAATCAAAACTCAAAGCATTCCAGCCTTCTCCTCCCTGACCGGAAGCGATGGAGGTGGAGACCACCAGGCCGCCGCCGCTGGCTTCCGCGCCGTTCAGCATGCCGTCGTCGTTGGCGTCGGCCTCGGGGCCAGCAGCGGGCGGCGGGGACGAGTTCACGGCGGACGACCTCGCGGCGGCGGACCAGCTGGTGCAGCTCAGCGTCAGCGGCGGCGGAGGGGAAGACCAGTGCTGTTCGTCGTCGGCCCGGTCGGTGAACAACGCCGCCGAGAACAAGGATGACGACGACGAGGAGGACGCCGCGGGCCGGGGGCTGGTGGTGGACCGGAGGTCCAGGAAGCGCTACCGGCTGGTGTCGGAGCTCTACGCCGCCACCAGGCAGGTGAAGGTCGGCGCCGGCGTCGGTGGTGGTGGGGGTGGCAGCATGAGGCGGAAGGGCAGGGACGGGGTGGGGAATTGAGAGCTGGAGATCGGGAGGTCGTAGGTCGATCGGATCGAGCCGACATGGTCTGGGTTGGGCTTCTTGAGCCCCGTGTAAATATCCTTTCTTTTTTGTTTCTGTATAAAACAGTTTTGGGCGAGTGCTTGTTTCGTTTCCTGAAGTTTGAGATCGAACGTGAGCTTCTCCAAGTGTTCGAATTCAAACAATCTGACCTTCAACTGCAATTTGCTTACATCTTTCTGAATTAGGCCTTGTTTACATATATCTAAAATTCTAAATTTTTATACTCTCTATCACATCAATCTTTGAACACATATATGGAACATTAAATATAGATAAAAAATAATTAATTGCACCGAGACGAATCTTTTGAGCCTAATTAATTTATGATTGGACAATAATCGTCAAACACAAACGAAATGCTACAGTAACCAAATTTTAAAGTTTTTTTACATCTAAACACCCCTTAGTACTATTACTAGTAATTAATGCATGAATGCTTCTGGAACCTTCTACACGTATAGATGACACGCTCGCAAACGATCGACTAAGCTTCGTTTGCAAGCAATACTGCATGCATGTACGTATACGCGTCGATCTGATGCTCCAACCAACAAGAAGCCAGCAACACGCAAAAGGACTTATCGGTCTGCATGCCATCTTTTTTCTTTCTGAAGCACAATATAGACGACTAACACATTTTCACTTCATATCTCTAATTAAAATAGATTGTTTAGTTTAAAGATCACTCTTTTAGATGAAGTAATGCATTATAACCCTTGTTCGCTTGTCTCATAAGTTGTACTTTTTCAGCCAACGAACAGTGTTTTTCTCTCACAATAAATTAGTAAACAGTACTTTCTGCCATGCCTTTTTAGCCAAATGAACAGAGCAATAATACAAGTCTAGATGAGATGTGAAAAGTACTCGCCTTGTTCTGGTGGCTAGCGGCTGGTGCTGATTTGTTGTGAGAGAAAAATACTGCTGGCTAGTAGATAACTGGTGGCTGGTGCTGAATTAATATGAGAGAAAAGCATTACTAGCTGACTGGCAGCGAGCCGAACAAGCTGACTAAATGCAATGCAATCATTCTCTCTCTCTCCAAACTGGTTGATCCATCTTTTGGCCTGACTGATGGATTGAACATAAATTTCCAAGGTCTAACCCTATCTGCGACCCACTCAGGTAAAACCGTGTATTATTAATCTGACCTTTAAAAAAATCTGACCTTTCAAGGTCAACAACAAGAAAGCCCCCTTTGACAGATTTAGTATATGCTAAGGCAGCGTTTAGTTGGGAAAGAAAAATTTTTACATATCACATCAAATGTTTCGTAGAATATTGGAAGGGGTTTTCGGATACTAATAAAAAAACTAATTACATAGCTCGCTGGAAACTGCAAGACAAATTTATTAAGCTAATTAAGTCATCATTAGCACATGTGAGTTACTATAGCACTTAAGGCTATTTATAGACTAATTAGGCTTAAAAGATTTATCTCGCGATTTCCCATCAAACTGTGTAATTAGTTTTTTCATCTATATTTAGTACTCCGTACGTGTGTCCAAACGCTTAATTTACTGTAGAACCAAAAAATTTTAAGGAACTAAACTAGACCTAATACACCATGCATATGTTTTCGAATTAAAAATATCTTCAATATATCCTGACAATACTTTGGCATAGCTAGATCTGGCTAGCTATGTCGTCCGATCCACGGATGCGCTCAGTGGCGGAGGACGAAAAAAATTTAAGGTAGGGCGAAGTCGACAACATATATAGTGAAGTAATATCTCTCAAAATGGTTCACTAGACATAGTGATAGTCAAGCACAAAGTACAAGCATTTAGGATATAAATAATTATAGAAAATACAAGCAAAGTCAACTAACCATTTGATGATGAAGCTTCAGTCACACCTAGGCGGCCTAGGCAATTGGCGAACGCGATCGCCGGATGCGCAGCTAATTGGCGAACGCGATCGCCGGATCGCCGGATGCGCAGTCAATTGGCGAAGCGAACAAGCGATGGAAATTTGCGGCCGGCGGCGAAAGGCAATGCGTCGTGAACTCGTGATAGGCAATGCGAACTGATGAGTCGTGAATGGGCTAGCATCTAGCTAATGTGCACGCGCGGCCCACAAACCACAAATGAGTACTGACTAAAGCGTCAAAGCCCAAAGGCCCAAGCAAGTAACGATTCATCAGCAGCGTCTTCCTCCTGCGGACGTCGTCTTCCTCCTGCGGACGTTCGACAGCAGCAGCAGCGGACCTTCAACCTGGCATCCATGGTGGCCGGATTAACATGGGGTGGGGATCCTCGGCGGAGCCAAGGTAGGGCGAGCGCCCTACCTTGCCCTACCGAGCCCTCCGCCCCTGGATGCGCTTGTTGTCAGTAATAACTTGGTTTTACGTAACTTCTAGGATTGGTTCCTTGCTAACGAAGCATGTGGAGAACCAATGCAATAAGCATTCGTAGCATTTATCCATGGATAGGCCACATTTAGTTTCTAAAAATTTTCAAGATTTCTCGTCACATCAAATATTTAGACATATGTATGGAGCATTAAATGTATACGGGAAAAAAATAAATTATACAGTTCGGTAGAAAAACCACGAGACGAATTTTTTGAGTCTAATTAGTCCATAATTAAACACTAATTGACAAATACAAACGAAAATACTATAATAGCCAAAGCCAAAAATTTTCGCAAACTAAACACACCCATACTTGATATACGGTAGCTCGATGACACGGATGGGTTCAATTCTGTTTCCTGACGCGAACCAAATGCTACCAGGTTGCGACAGGATCAGATCGTTCCACATCTGTCGGTCCGGCAAAGCAAACGTGCGCTAACTTACTTCTACTCCTACTTATTTTTTCATTCTATAAATTATAAGATATTTAGCTATTGTAGAGATATACACTGACGGGGCAGAAATAATTTTTGAGACTTATTGGCACCCGGACGTCTCCGAGACCAGCACTTTCAACATGTTTCTCAACACCCTTATTTCTATGTGCCAACATCAAAGTGTCTCACCATTTATGCGCGTGTGTTAGTATTTTTCACAAGTATTTTCAAGGGTTAAGTATTAACACACTAGGTACTAATGCATATGCATGGAATTCAATCACCTAGTGACACTTGATAACCATATTAACTATGAGAATTTCCCTTTTAATAGTATAGTTATTGATCATTAGTCACTCACACCTACTATTGTGTCTTGAGTGTAAAACAAAAACCTATCATATACATTTGCCTTGATCATCTTGATTTTTGTTTTTTTCTTTCTTCTTTTTCAAGTTGAGCTTGATCATCATCAACACATGTTCATCTCTATCTCCATCTCTGTGGGCCTCATCTTGCTCAATCACTTGGATTGCACCAACCTAGCTCATATCAATACTCATGATAAAGGTTAGTGCTAGGTTTCATCAATTATCTAAAACCAAACTATGGCTTTCAAAGGGACTTGCTAGATGGGCTGCCATAAAGCTAGATATGAGCAAAGCTTATGATCATGTCGAGTGGTCATTTCTGGAGGCTATGATGATTAGAATGGGCTTTTGCAGTGAATGGATTCAATTGATTATGAAGTGTGTGACCTCTGTGTCGTACCGGTTGAAAGTGAATGGAAACCTCTCTGAAAGTTTTGTGCCGCAGCAGGGATTGCGTCAGGGGGGTCCTTTATGCCCCTACCTCTTTCTTCTTTGTGATGAAGGTTTCAGCTCACTCCTAAAAGAGGCAGAGAGGACGGGGGCGATCAGGGGTGTTCGGGTCTGTCCTAACGCTCCTAGCGTCTCCCATCTCTTATTTGCTGACGACTCATTGCTCCTAGTTCGTGCAAACAAAGAGACTACCTTGCATTTGCAATCGATTCTGCAGCTGTATGAAAGTGTTTCTGGACAAACAATTAACAAAGAAAATCTGTTGTCCTCTTTAGTCGCAACACAAGTGCAAGAGACCGAAGGGATGTGAAGGAAACCCTGCAGATTCCTACAGAGGCCTTGAATGATCGTTGTCTAGGCCTTCCGATCCATGTTGGAATGGCGAGAGCAAAAACTTTCAAACACCTAAAGGAAAGGATCTCGAAGCGGATTCAAGGTTGGAAGGAAAAAATGCTCTCACATACGGGCAAGGAAATTTTAATTAAGGTGGTGGCGCAGGCCATTCCGACCTATGCCATGGGGTGCTTCGGTCTTACAAAGGGTTTATGTGATGAGATTAGTTCAATGATTGGCAGATTTTGGTGGAGCCAACAAGATAATGAATAGAAAATACATTGGTTAAAAGGAGGATGGGGTCTAGGCTTTAGAGATATACATGCCTTCAACTTAGCGATGCTCGCAAAACAAGGTTGGAGGTTGCTACTGAACCCGGGATCAATATGTGCCCAGGTACTACGTGCGAAATATTTTGCTGATGGTGATGTGCTACATGCAAAACCGAAAAACAATATGTCCTACACATGGCGAAGTATACTGGCCAGGATAGATGTTTAGAAGAAGGGCTTGATTCGGAGAATAGGAAATGGGATGAACACTTGCATCTGGACTGACGATTGGATCCCGAGAGATCAACAACGAAGACCATACACACCGAGGGGCAACAGTCTGCTAACTAGAGTGAATGAACTTATTGATCCTGCAACTGGGCAGTGGGATGAGCAGCTAGTCCGGGAAATCTTTTGGGAGGAAGATGCTGAACGCATTCTGAGCATTCCCGTCCATAAGGGGATAGATGACATTGTGGCATGGCATTATAATAGCAATGGAATTTTTTCTGTGAAATCGGCCTACAAAGTCTATGTTGATGACATGAAGAGAAGGGGTAACACTAGCAGCTAGGGAGCTAATCTCACGAGTTTTGAAATTAATGGAGAATGTGCAGCGTAGGGTCGTTATTTTTATGTATCTGTGGTGGACAGAAAGATGCAGGATACGGGAAGGGGAAACAACAAAAGAACCGAGGCAAATAGCTCAGCTGATCAACAATTACACAGAAGAATGAGCATCTCTGAAGAAGGAGCGAGCTGTAACAATTCCAAGTCGAAGAACACGTTCATGGTCCAAAGCACCACCGGGTTTTGTCAAGATCAATTGTGATGGAGCTTTCTTCCAGGAGCAGCTGGTTGGTGGATGGTGCTATGTCATAAGAGGAGATGATGGCGCTGTAATAGGCTCTGGTTACGGACGGCTAGGGAAAGTGCTGGAAGCGTCCGATGCTGAGATTGCTGCTTGCCTTTAGGCAGCGCAGAGAGCTATTGATTGGGGGGGGGGGGTTCAGAAGTTAATTCTGGAATCTGATGCTATGACAGTAATCCAAGCTGTCAATTCGTTGGTTTTCGATCGAAGCTCGGCAAGTGGCCTGTTGTGGGAATTGAAAGAATGTTTGAGTAGCAATTTCACTAGATGTCATGTAGCTTATATCCCTCGTTCTTGTAATCTTGTTTCTCATAGTTTAGCTGCTCTTGGGGCAAGTTTGAGTCCGGGTACTAATCCGATCGAGGATTGTATTTCAAATTGTATTGATGTCGGGTGGCCAATGATTTGGCATCAGGTCATAAGTAATGGAGATCTTCTTCTATGTTCAAAAAAATACTTAGAATCAAAGCATGTTAAAAAAATAAAGGAAAATACTACTCCGTCTCGTAAAAAGAGTCACTATGTGACTCTTAAGTTTGACTAGGTATATATAAAATATTAGTAACATCTGTATCTCTAAATAAATTTATCTATATCTATACCTAATAATAAAGAGGTAAAATTTTAATCCATTTTTTTCATTCATCCATTTTTTTGGTTCGTCTTCCTGTAACTACCGAGAAAGTTTCTATTATCCGGACTTATATATATAACCCGTTCTCATAAAGTTAGAATAGCCCACGTTTAGACCAATATGGAGTAGAAATTCTAATCTAAATAGATTCCTCATATCCTGAATACTCTAAATAGAACTTTTAATAATCAAATAGAAAAGGATTAGAGTTATGTTTTTTATTTTGGTCCGCTTTTTTTATTTAGTTATATGTCAAAAGGGAGGCAAAAAAAATCACGTCTTTGTGTTCCTTATTCTATATTTTCAATCCGTTTACAAAGGAACCAAACTCTAACTTCTATCTCCTTTTTTCTTCAAGCTTATAGAGTCTGAATATTTTACAGAAACCTAGTGGCAATCTTTCTAAATATTTTTGTGCAAATATTATTTAGTGCTCGCAGCCGGCGCTTGGCCTCCGCATCATCAACGGGAGCACCTTTCACCTAGGCGACATCATTGCTTAGGAGTCGGACATCGGTGGCCAGATCGAGGTCGTCACGGGAGTCTCTAGGGTGCTCGACCTGGTTCGCTTTGACGATGGACGACGCCGACAGCAAGGTATCATGTGGAAACCATCGGAGTAGCTCTGCTGTGACAAGGTCGTCTTGGGCAACTACGTCGTGTCTGCCCCGTGGCTCAGCTGGGTTGCCAAGTGAAAGCTCTATGTTTGGTGTTGGTAATTAGTGACAATGCCTAAGTACTAATCCTATGCCTAAGTTGTATGTAGCATATGAGGATTAGTACATTCCAAGGTTGGTGGCAAGATGGACATGGTGATCATGATGGCCACACTTGGATTTGGAAGCAACCCTACGTGATCAAGGCAAAGGTATATACTTAAGGGTTGTGTTTTAGTAACCAAGACACCTAGTGGGTGTGGTTACATTATAGGATAGATAGCCGTACTATAAAGAGGGGAATGACGCGGCTATTGAACTCCTAAGTGCCTCTAGGTGTGCATTTCATGATCATATGCATTTGGATAGAACTAATAACGCCTCGAAAAATGATTGTGAAAATGCTAACACACTCGCACATGACATGATCACTTGGTGGTGTTAGCACATTTGCGATGGCGTTGGAGTTTAAGCGGTAGAGATGGTTTGGGGTTCTCTCTCCCTCCCGCCGAGCGTGCGAGCGCGGGATTCAGGCGATTTCGGAGAAATGAAATGCCTATTTTCTACTACGCCGGAAGTCGAAAATCAAACGGAAGCGAACTGAGGTCACAGTGGTGACCGGACGCTGGACCGGACGCGGTCACTGTGTGACCGGACGCGTCCGGTCAGTGTCCAGTGTCTGCGCGTGTTTCAGTTGTTTGATCGGACGCGAGGCGCGTCCGGTCATAGTCGATCGGACGCGTCCGATCGACCAGGGAGCTTACTGGACTCCGACCGGACGCGGGCACTGTGGCGTCCGGTCAGTTCTCCAGCGCGTCCGGTCAATGTTTCGTTGTGCGCGGCTCAGGGTTGACCGGCGCGTCCGGTCAGTCACGGGACCGGCGCGTCCGGTCGTGACCAGCGCGTCCGGTCAGTTTGACCGGCGCGTCCGGTCGGTGGTTCGCGAAATAGCCGTTGCGTGACCGGCGCGTCCGGTCAGTTTGACCGGCGCGTCCGGTCAATGCGAGTTCGGCTGTTTCAAGTTTCTAACGGCTATATTCGAAGGGGTACGTCTATAAATACTCGTTGGCCGGCTCAAGGCTCTCTCTCTTGACTTTTTGACATACTTGTGAGCACTTTGAGCTAAGCAACTCCCCTCCCACTCATCTCTCTTGCTTCTTTGCATATTCGAAGTGAGATTGAGTGATCCAAGTGCATTTGCATTGTGAGATTGCATCTAGTTGGCACTTGGTGGTTGATTTGCTGCGGGATTCTTGTTTCTCTTGGTGGTTGCCGCCACCTAGACGGCTTGGAGTAGCTTGGAGGCGTTGGCAAGAGTTGGTAATTGTTCTTGGCCACCTCCGGTGATTGTAAGGGGTTTGTGCTGTAACACCCCTGGTGTTGCATGCTTGTTTAGCACCTAGATTAATACCTAAGAGGAAGCAAATAAAATCCAAGTTAAGTTACTTAGTAATAAAACTGTTAGTGGAAAGTCTTTTAAGAAAAATGTATTGCCTAGCGTAATTGTATGGCGTGGAAAAACGATTTTTATAAACGAAATAAAAATACCACCGGTATGTAGTACTTAGGTAAAAATTAATGGGCAGGCGGGGTAGGCGAAGAAAAGAAAAGCTTTGCCGGTTTGTTAATGGTTGTTAATAGAGCCGTAACCCTAACTCGCTTTAAGTTAGATGGTATGGCAATGCCGCGTGGGCAGTTAGATTCAGTAAAATTTTGTTGAACGCCAATTTCATCTCTTCGCACTGTCGTTTGCTTCTACACGAGAGCGTTGGGTTGACGTAGGGGTAAATGGTTTGGAATTCGTTAGGGCCATCTAAGAATTCGTCAAAGCACTTCGTAACCCATCGATTTAGCTGCTTGGCCGTGGCCACTGTGCCTTCGGCGTGGCTCGGCCGTGCCCGGCCGGCATGGGTCGCCTGCCTGTCTCACCGTCCTATCGCGCTGTTGCCGCTGACCTCCTAATCTGGCCTCCGACGCGACTGCGCCCGGTCACTAGCTGGTGCGTGCCGCCCCTGCCATGCTTGTCTCCGCTAGCGGGCAACCGCGTCCCGTCGGAGCACCTCTGAGCCCACGCGCTGCCCTTGCCGCTCTGTCCCTGCGGTCGTGCTCTTGTGGAGGTCGTAGCTCAGCGTCCGCGCATTTCCCCCTCTGCTCTGCTTCCGCACTCCCGTTTTTCTTTCTCCCTCACGCTGTCGTTCGCGCCGCACTGACCGCGCCATCCTCCTCGCGTGTGCGCTGCGCCGCTGCCGTGCAACTGGCCTCCGCGGTCGCTGCGCGCGGGGTCAGGGCACCACCAGCCGTGCCTGACCGAGTCGCCTCTTTCACCGTCTTCGCCTACCCGCGTCGGTGCGGTGGTGGGCGCACGGCCCTCTGTCGCGGCTGTCAGCCGTCCCGGGCGGGTTTGGGCCGAGCTCGGGTCCATCCTCTGCTCTACCTCTGCGACCGGAGAAGATTAGAGGGTAAGCATCCGATCGGCGGTGGAGTTTCGATTGATGGCGGGTCTAGGCTCGCTCTGACCTCCTCTACCTGGTGCTCGCCTCAGCTTGGCCAGGGCCTCCACCGGCGTGTGCTGTTGCGTCCGCGCCGTGCTCGGGGCACCGCCACGTCGCGCGGGTGCACGTGGCCAGCACCCCTCGGGCCGCCCCCGAATCAGCTGTCACTGCGGCTGTACTTGGGGTAGGCGCCTGGTGCTCCCTCACCTCCCCGTTCGCCCCGGCGCCGTACTAGCTGCCCGGCGCAGTCGCGCCGCGGCCGCGGGCCGAGCTGAATCACCCGCCACCGTGGCCAGTATGCAGCTGCGCCCCCAGAAGCCGCCAGTCCCTGCCCACCACCTCGCGTTGGCCCGGTGGTGGTCATCGGCCCTCCGGGTGCGCCGTAGCGTCCTCCTGGTGGCCGGCGCAATCGCCCGGTGCCGCCCGGAGTCGCGCCGTCGCGCGCGGGGGCACCGGGGACTGCCCTTTGTGAAGATGATTCTTTCCCGGGATCGCAGTGCAAAGTATGTGTCTATTGGAATAGTGTTGTACTGTGCCTCTCGATTAACCAAAATGGCGAGTACCTTTTCGCAAAAAACTGCGGGCGTGTGCGGGTTTCCCGGTCTTGGGCCGTTAGTGGGCCGGTCCACTAAGTGTTCGGCTGCCCCCGCGCGGGCTCCTTGCCTCAGGCTGCTGGGCCTTTCGGTTGCCGCCGGCCCTTTAGCCTCCTTAGGTATTTCTAATTTAGTTTTAGGATGCAAATTGCAAATTGCAAAAATTTAAATGTGTAGAAGTCCAAAAATCGTCAAACCAATTTTGTTAGCTTCCTAAAATTATGATCTAACCGTTAGTATATTTTATCCACATAGTTGTATATTATCCTTAGGAGTTCATTAATTATTTTAAAATGCTTAATTTTGCTAAGTATAAACTTGAGAGAATTTTTGTGAGAAAATGGTAAAAGTGTTGGCTTTAAAACTTTTACAGTAGGCTCCAGCTATTTTTATATGCTCGCTGTAATTTTTGTAGCTCTAGAATAATTAGTTTGCTAAACCGCTAATGAGCCATAGTTCTAAGGTATATTAAAGCTGACAAAATAAGTAAAGTGAAACCTTGGGTTTGTATAGCTAAAATACTTGTCGGAAAATAGCGTGTTGCTGGTAGCAGGGGTACGGGGCTTAGTATGTTAGTCTCTACGCTAGTTCGTTAGCTTGAGAGACGAGATCCGATTCTAATTGTGACTGTCGTGTTTATTTACATCTTTGCATTTCATCCACGCATATCATAATAGGAACGAATGACGGATCGAGGAGTCGTCTGGAGCAGCGGAAAAGATGGCGCCTTGAGGATCGTGTCATCGTGATGGAATGCTAACTTCTGGTTAAATCTTTACCCAGGCAAGCCCCGGTGCATAACCCCTATTATTCTGCACTTTATTTTATGCTTGTGCATTAAGTTTTAAGGAGTTGAATGAAACCCACTTGCATATATATCTTGATCCCATGAGTCTTACTAGTATGACAGGATCGTGTAGAATGCTATGCTACAGGACTCCGGTAGAAGTCGAGTGATTGCCTGTCACTCGCGAGAGATAGGAATTATAATATTGTTACTATTATCATGATGCTATCACATGAAATATAAAGGTATATGGATAATTGGAGACCGGGCGGAACGGGTTGGATGGACTTGGACCTGGTTGGGCAACAGAGCAGGGCTCTGGTTGCGTTGGTTCCGCCTGTGTCAATTAAGGACCGTTCGTTGCATGGACCCTGGTCAAGTCACAGATTTATTGTCCTGAGCATATACTAGCGGATGGGGGCTAGGAAGACTTGTTTCTCTCCTGTCGTGGGTTCCGGCTCTTTCTGGACCGGCTTTTTAGGGTGGTTATATATATATTGGGTTGAGGAGGTCTAAGCACCATACTGAGGCCGGGCCTGCAGTGTTGGGGGCTTAGAGTCCGAGCTTGGACGGGGACCTGGACCCCTTGACAGGAGTGGAACGGGTTGGTCTTGCTTGTGCCCGGGGTACAAGCGAGGCGTGTGTTTTCGGGGCACCCAGCTGGGCATATTGATTCGCGAATCGCCGTTTCTGCGTGACGGTACGGCTTGACTACGCTCTGGCATCGTAGTAAAAACTGGCAGTTGAAAGATGAAGAAATGGTTTCTATTTGCTCAACCCTGCTTGTTTATAGACTAGGTGCTTACTTAGAAGGTTGGATATGAAATAAAATACGGCTATTAAACGTAAGAAATTTAGGACACACTCTTAGTGCTGCTTCTTGCAAACAAGAAACCCACCAGCCAAAAAGCCTTGCATAATCCTTGGAGTCTTTTCTTTCCTCCTGACGGGTAAGTCTTGCGGAGTACAATTGAGTACTCAGGGTTTGTTCTACCCTGTTGCAGGTGGCAGGTGCTGATAAGCTGACACTTGTGTGTGGAAACCTCCTGGTGGGCTCAGCGAGGATTTCCTTTGCGATGCGGAGTAGAGTTTATTTATTAAAACTCTCATCAAAAGTTTTACAAGGAAAATACTATTAAAATGTTATCATTTCATGCATTTTACACGTTCTTCATGTTAATGTTAACTCGTCATCGAATGGTTTCATTTCTGATGAACTCTGATAATGTTTCTATTCCGCTGTTATAATTACATAATGAATTACTCTGATGTTGTACAAAAAAATGGACGTAAGAAATGGTAAGGATGTTGTAAGCTTTACTCTCTCATTTGTGATCCTGAGGTAAAAATGTGGATCTTCGAGTTCTCCCTTGCGGTGTGCTCGACGGAATTACTTAGTTTAGTGTTCTCCCTTGGGTACTTAGTGTCTAGTGGAAGACAAGTACTCTTGGGAGGGCATTAGATTAGGTGATTCTGCCACAGGTGGTATCAGAGCATAAATGAGACAATAAAGCTTCAAGATCCTTCTTAAATTAAAAATTTGACAATCAAACCTTTTCAAAAAGTTAGGACGTTTGCATGCGAAGTTAAATAAGTATGCCCTAATACTATGGTTATGTACCTAGGATAGATGGCACTCTGCTGACTTAGTTAGGCCTAATCAAGTTTTCTGCAGGTACCCTAACCCCGTGCCTAGTTCGCTAGCACCGACTAGCTTCAGGGAGAGCACGATGTGCCGAAACTCTGAGAACGGTTGCCCTATATGCCGGTAACAGTGTGAGGACGGATAGGACATGCATTCATGCATACGCTGTTGTGCACTAGTTGTTGAGGTCGACTAGTCTTTGTCAGCATAGCCACGATGGTGCTATAGTCTCGTGCGTCGTGCACGCCTGTTGGTTCACGCCTGTCTGACCCATACATTGTCGTACCCCTTCTGCGCTCTTGTCGAACCTCTGCCTTACAGTCGTACTAACCCTTTATGACCCCGGTTACCGCTCGTCGTGCGCGTGTGGAGATCTTGCTGTTCACTTTTACTAGCCCCGTGCATGGCTCGAGGGTGGACTGTGACAGGACCACTGGCCGCTCGGTCTTTTAAAAGGGAGCCAAGCCCTGTCACTGGGTATCACCATTCAGTGCATCCTAGCTCACTTAGCCCTTTTCCCTTGAGCAAGTTCTCACTCAAGCCTTCCTTGTGACCACCACTCACACCCACCAAGGATGGCAGGAGTCTGGGTTAGCAGCTACTGTCTTAACACCGAGGGTTTTCCCAAAATCCTGTATGCCACCCTGCAAAGACTCGGTGTTCGAGAGCGTCCCGAGTATGAGGGCCGTGAGTACATGAAGCGTGGCACTGAGCGATGCAAAGTCACCGTCTACATTGGCAAGAGTGAGGAGTTTCCCGACGTCACTGAAGCCTGGAATGTGACCGCAACCGGGTTTCGCTTCGGTGATACCTACCAAGTTGCGGCCCGCAAAGCTCTGCGGCATCTCTGCCAGATTTTTGAAGGGCCCTTTGCTCGTACCCCCATGCGGTTCTTTCCCCCTTGGGACAAGAATCGGCGGGTATGGAAGGCCCGCATGGAGGCTTTGCAAGGTCCAGACGTGCAAGAAGACAACCCGACTTTGGTGCACCTGACCTCGTACTTGCTGGCCCTGGATGAGCAGTATGACCGGCAGGCCTCGGAGCTGAGGGAGTGTCTCCGTCGAGCTGAGGAGGCCGAGATCTTCTCCAGGATGCTCGAAGTGCAGCTTGCTGAAGCCCATGCCAATCTAGCAGCCGCGGAGAGTCGAGAGGCGGCCATGGCGGAAGCCGTCCAGGTGGACCAAGACCGTCATGCCCAGGAGCTGGAGGACGCCTATCTTGCCACAAGGGCCAAGCGTAGGACGCTCGCCACGGAAAGGCAGGAACCCTTAATCCTGGAGGGGATCCCTGTGCATCCGCTGGAGAGAAGGAGGATTGGTGTCGTTGTACCGCCAGCACCTCCACCCACGGAAGTCTCAGAGATAGAGCCTTGCCTTCCTCCCACCCAGCCTCTACCAGGAGAAGAAGCGGATCTGCGTGCAGCAGAAGAGCCCCAAGAGCCCAGGAACGAAGTCGTTCGCCCCGACGAAGTGGATTAGTCGTCCTAGGGGAGATGTAACCGTAGTTGGTAGTGTTTTTCATCAGTGTCCTCCAGTGTTGTAACCTTTCCCTTGTCCTTCATCCGTAGTCGTCGAGGTCATCTGGTCGTAGGATGCAAGTGATGTGTCGAGTGTGGGAGAGTGAGTGCCTGTATGTTGTGCCGTGTAAGGCCGTTGGAATGAGTGTTGCTTTTACCTGTTGTGGTTGTCACGCCAGTCTTCCCGTGGGCCTTGAAGTGTGTTTTGGTTTTGAGACGACTACAAGCAGGTTTCAAGAGGAGCAGTTTTTAGATGTAGCAGATCAGTCGTGATGGGATGACAGAGGACACTGTATCAACTAATTGTGGATGTCCCAGTAGAACACTTAAATCCCCTTGATTTAAATCCGCCTTGGGATTTAAGCTCCTTGTCCCTTGATTTAAAAAGGAACCCTTGTTGCTTTAATTTCTTTACAATTCTTTTCTACTTCGGTGGTCTACGACCCCACTGCTTTTACTGCAAGTAAGTTGGTAATAGCTGCCTGGTTAATAACTTATGGTGCCGCGACGGAACCGAGGGCCACCTGTGGATCGCGACCGCATGGTTGTGTCGCTCGGCGCGCGCTGGTATCGAGGTTGTTGACCAAGCACTTTGACCAAGTTACACCGCAGAACCGCCCTTGCTATAAATGTTCTCCTTGATAAAAATATCCTGGTGTTCTAACGGGAAATCCACGACGGGTTGATGGAGTAGTGCTCTCATAATTACGACTGAGATAACGGGGTTTTTGGAAGGAGCACGTAAGTCCTGATCTCAGTGTGTATGAAAGGTTGGTGCAAGTTGGAGTCAACAGGAAAAGAGGGAGAAGAGCGACAAAGAAAGAATAGCCACCAGTGGTTTGGAGTAATTGGAACACCGATGGGACGTTGCCCCTGTGTCCGGTGACCGCTCTACACTTGCCAGGTCGCTGTCACGGTGTGTCCTGCGGAAGCCGTCAGTGGTGGGACCCACGGGTGACGTGCTCGCGTGGCCGTGGCATGGCGCCGCACTCACCTCGCCCCCTTGCACTGTGCGCCCCTCTTTCCCCGGCACATGTGTCGGCTCTTGCTTTTTCACCCTCGCCCCGTACCGGACCCCTCCCTCGTTCTTTTTCTGGTAGGCACGTCGCTCGCACGCCTCCTTGGCGAGTGAACCCCATCCCCTCCTTTCTCCTTTTCTCCACTCGAGCTAGCACAGGGAGCGCACCTTGGTGATGTTGTTCCCCACCTCATGTCCCGCTAGTGACCCCCCCACGTCGCCTCCGTTTTCGGTGCGTTGCACCGCCACCTCCGTCCACCCGGCTATAAATGCCACCTTGCTTGCCTCTCCTCCATTCCATCTCCAGATCTGAAATAGAGCCCATAAAAATCGATCTTCTCCGCCCGTGCTCAGGTGGGAGAAGTTCGGGAGCAGTCGAGAAAGTGGAGTCGGAGGCAGGGTTACGAGATCCAGCCATTGCTTGCAGATCTAAGGTCACCAGCCTAAGGTGATGGTGTAGCTCAAGAAGAAGGGATCTGATTTCCATCAAAGGAGTTCAAGTCAACTCGGGTTAGTTAGGTTTAGGGTTCGCGATGTTCGAATTCTCGGTCTCTTGTTTCTGGATCTGTTGGGTTTACGCCATGTTCTGGATAATCGTTTTCCTTTTGCTCCTCCACTGTCCCCGTTTTCGTCGTTTTCTAGAGAGGTTGTGAGTTGTATCAGTGTGCTTAGCCGTGATACCACTAGATCCCCGAGTGTTGTAGTCTTCGAAGCCATGTAATCATATATTGAAATCTCTGCTCTAAGAAGTGAAATCATGTTTCCTCTTTCCTGATTCTTGCCCCGAATCTCGGGACGAGATTCTTTTTAAGGGGGGTTGGTTGTAACACCCCTGGTGTTGCATGCTTGTTTAGCACCTAGATTAATACCTAAGAGGAAGCAAATAAAATCCAAGTTAAGTTACTTAGTAATAAAACTGTTAGTGGAAAGTCTTTTAAGAAAAATGTATTGCCTAGCGTAATTGTATGGCGTGGAAAAACGATTTTTATAAACGAAATAAAAATACCACCGGTATGTAGTACTTAGGTAAAAATTAATGGGCAGGCGGGGTAGGCGAAGAAAAGAAAAGCTTTGCCGGTTTGTTAATGGTTGTTAATAGAGCCGTAACCCTAACTCGCTTTAAGTTAGATGGTATGGCAATGCCGCGTGGGCAGTTAGATTCAGTAAAATTTTGTTGAACGCCAATTTCATCTCTTCGCACTGTCGTTTGCTTCTACACGAGAGCGTTGGGTTGACGTAGGGGTAAATGGTTTGGAATTCGTTAGGGCCATCTAAGAATTCGTCAAAGCACTTCGTAACCCATCGATTTAGCTGCTTGGCCGTGGCCACTGTGCCTTCGGCGTGGCTCGGCCGTGCCCGGCCGGCATGGGTCGCCTGCCTGTCTCACCGTCCTATCGCGCTGTTGCCGCTGACCTCCTAATCTGGCCTCCGACGCGACTGCGCCCGGTCACTAGCTGGTGCGTGCCGCCCCTGCCATGCTTGTCTCCGCTAGCGGGCAACCGCGTCCCGTCGGAGCACCTCTGAGCCCACACGCTGCCCTTGCCGCTCTGTCCCTGCGGTCGTGCTCTTGTGGAGGTCGTAGCTCAGCGTCCGCGCATTTCCCCCTCTGCTCTGCTTCCGCACTCCCGTTTTTCTTTCTCCCTCACGCTGTCGTTCGTGCCGCACTGACCGCGCCATCCTCCTCGCGTGTGCGCTGCGCCGCTGCCGTGCAACTGGCCTCCGCGGTCGCTGCGCGCGGGGTCAGGGCACCACCAGCCGTGCCTGACCGAGTCGCCTCTTTCACCGTCTTCGCCTACCCGCGTCGGTGCGGTGGTGGGCGCACGGCCCTCTGTCGCGGCTGTCAGCCGTCCCGGGCGGGTTTGGGCCGAGCTCGGGTCCATCCTCTGCTCTACCTCTGCGACCGGAGAAGATTAGAGGGTAAGCATCCGATCGGCGGTGGAGTTTCGATTGATGGCGGGTCTAGGCTCGCTCTGACCTCCTCTACCTGGTGCTCGCCTCAGCTTGGCCAGGGCCTCCACCGGCGTGTGCTGTTGCGTCCGCGCCGTGCTCGGGGCACCGCCACGTCGCGCGGGTGCACGTGGCCAGCACCCCTCGGGCCGCCCCCGAATCAGCTGTCACTGCGGCTGTACTTGGGGTAGGCGCCTGGTGCTCCCTCACCTCCCCGTTCGCCCCGGCGCCGTACTAGCTGCCCGGCGCAGTCGCGCCGCGGCCGCGGGCCGAGCTGAATCACCCGCCACCGTGGCCAGTATGCAGCTGCGCCCCCAGAAGCCGCCAGTCCCTGCCCACCACCTCGCGTTGGCCCGGTGGTGGTCATCGGCCCTCCGGGTGCGCCGTAGCGTCCTCCTGGTGTCCGGCGCAATCGCCCGGTGCCGCCCGGAGTCGCGCCGTCGCGCGCAGGGGCACCGGGGACTGCCCTTTGTGAAGATGATTCTTTCCCGGGATCGCAGTGCAAAGTATGTGTCTATTGGAATAGTGTTGTACTGTGCCTCTCGATTAACCAAAACGGCGAGTACCTTTTCGCAAAAAACTGCGGGCGTGTGCGGGTTTCCCGGTCTTGGGCCGTTAGTGGGCCGGTCCACTAAGTGTTCGGCTGCCCCCGCGCGGGCTCCTTGCCTCAGGCTGCTGGGCCTTTCGGTTGCCGCCGGCCCTTTAGCCTCCTTAGGTATTTCTAATTTAGTTTTAGGATGCAAATTGCAAATTGCAAAAATTTAAATGTGTAGAAGTCCAAAAATCGTCAAACCAATTTTGTTAGCTTCCTAAAATTATGATCTAACCGTTAGTATATTTTATCCACATAGTTGTATATTATCCTTAGGAGTTCATTAATTATTTTAAAATGCTTAATTTTGCTAAGTATAAACTTGAGAGAATTTTTGTGAGAAAATGGTAAAAGTGTTGGCTTTAAAACTTTTACAGTAGGCTCCAGCTATTTTTATATGCTCGCTGTAATTTTTGTAGCTCTAGAATAATTAGTTTGCTAAACCGCTAATGAGCCATAGTTCTAAGGTATATTAAAGCTGACAAAATAAGTAAAGTGAAACCTTGGGTTTGTATAGCTAAAATACTTGTCGGAAAATAGCGTGTTGCTGGTAGCAGGGGTACGGGGCTTAGTATGTTAGTCTCTACGCTAGTTCGTTAGCTTGAGAGACGAGATCCGATTCTAATTGTGACTGTCGTGTTTATTTACATCTTTGCATTTCATCCACGCATATCATAATAGGAACGAATGATGGATCGAGGAGTCGTCTAGAGCAGCGGAAAAGATGGCGCCTTGAGGATCGTGTCATCGTGATGGAATGCTAACTTCTGGTTAAATCTTTACCCAGGCAAGCCCCGGTGCATAACCCCTATTATTCTGCACTTTATTTTATGCTTGTGCATTAAGTTTTAAGGAGTTGAATGAAACCCACTTGCATATATATCTTGATCCCATGAGTCTTACTAGTATGACAGGATCGTGTAGAATGCTATGCTACAGGACTCCGGTAGAAGTCGAGTGATTGCCTGTCACTCGTGAGAGATAGGAATTATAATATTGTTACTATTATCATGATGCTATCACATGAAATATAAAGGTATATGGATAATTGGAGACCGGGCGGAACGGGTTGGATGGACTTGGACCTGGTTGGGCAACAGAGCAGGGCTCTGGTTGCGTTGGTTCCGCCTGTGTCAATTAAGGACCGTTCGTTGCATGGACCCTGGTCAAGTCACAGATTTATTGTCCTGAGCATATACTAGCGGATGGGGGCTAGGAAGACTTGTTTCTCTCCTGTCGTGGGTTCCGGCTCTTTCCGGACCGGCTTTTTAGGGTGGTTATATATATATTGGGTTGAGGAGGTCTAAGCACCATACTGAGGCCGGGCCTGCAGTGTTGGGGGCTTAGAGTCCGAGCTTGGACGGGGACCTGGACCCCTTGACAGGAGTGGAACGGGTTGGTCTTGCTTGTGCCCGGGGTACAAGCGAGGCGTGTGTTTTCGGGGCACCCAGCTGGGCATATTGATTCGCGAATCGCCGTTTCTGCGTGACGGTACGGCTTGACTACGCTCTGGCATCGTAGTAAAAACTGGCAGTTGAAAGATGAAGAAATGGTTTCTATTTGCTCAACCCTGCTTGTTTATAGACTAGGTGCTTACTTAGAAGGTTGGATATGAAATAAAATACGGCTATTAAAAGTAAGAAATTTAGGACACACTCTTAGTGCTGCTTCTTGTAAACAAGAAACCCACCAGCCAAAAAGCCTTGCATAATCCTTGGAGTCTTTTCTTTCCTCCTGACGGGTAAGTCTTGCGGAGTACAATTGAGTACTCAGGGTTTGTTCTACCCTGTTGCAGGTGGCAGGTGCTGATAAGCTGACACTTGTGTGTGGAAACCTCCTGGTGGGCTCAGCGAGGATTTCCTTTGCGATGCGGAGTAGAGTTTATTTATTAAAACTCTCATCAAAAGTTTTACAAGGAAAATACTATTAAAATGTTATCATTTCATGCATTTTACACGTTCTTCATGTTAATGTTAACTCGTCATCGAATGGTTTCATTTCTGATGAACTCTGATAATGTTTCTATTCCGCTGTTATAATTACATAATGAATTACTCTGATGTTGTACAAAAAAATGGACGTAAGAAATGGTAAGGATGTTGTAAGCTTTACTCTCTCATTTGTGATCCTGAGGTAAAAATGTGGATCTTCGAGTTCTCCCTTGCGGTGTGCTCGACGGAATTACTTAGTTTAGTGTTCTCCCTTGGGTACTTAGTGTCTAGTGGAAGACAAGTACTCTTGGGAGGGCATTAGATTAGGTGATTCTGCCACATGTGCCTACCTCGGCGAAGCGCCAAAGGCAACATTAGTGAATTGCTCGTGTCATTACAACCTTTTGCCATTTGGTAGGTTCTTGTGGCGCCTTTTGAGAGGCTCGGTGTGAGACCGATTAGCCACCGAACCACGTGGTGAAGAGGGACACAACGGGGACTAGCGTGCCGGCAAGCACGTGAACCTCGGGATAAATCTTCGTGTCATCACTTTTATATTGTGATTGATTGATCCCGGTATTCGGTTGTCTTGGTATTCATTGTTGATCATATTGGTTAGCTCAATACTTCGCCCCTCGGTGAAACTCTCCTAACTCAACTCCGCATTACTTTCTTAGTTATCTTTGCTAGCTAGTTAGCTTTGCTAGAGTAGCTCTTTTGTGTAGCTTGCTAGTTATAGTTGTAGTTACCTTCTCGGTTTGACTTGTGCGGTTGAGTGCCATTATATTAGAATTGTGAATTGGATAGGTGGCTTGCAAACACCCCGTAGGCTAAGCAAAACTCGCATCTCGCTATTTGTTGTATTGATAAACTTGTTTAGCTTGTCTTTGTAGAAAGTTTTAAAAGGCTATTCACCCCCCCCTCTAGCCATCAAGACCTTTCACCAAGGTGTCCCTCCATGTGGACATGACGTTGGACAGCGCAAACTAGTAGGAGCCTAAGCAAAGGATCGAGGAGAACAATTAAAAGCACGATATGCGGACGGCCAGCAAACGAACATCTTGTAACCGAGGCAACGCATCGCCGGCCACTCCTCGTCAGTCTCCCTGGCAGTCCAATGGATTAAAGGCTACTGAAAGCTAAGTTGCATCAAAGGCGTCGTCTCTGCTCGAATACTAGGTCGCCTCCATGCATCTGGGAGCCAACAAGACGCATATCCAGTCCACGCGTGCTGCCACATAGTTCTGGCTCAGACTGCCTGAAAACACTACGTGCGTGTTGTCATGGCCACTCTCGGTCTCCTGCATGAGCGTTGTGCCGCGGTGCAGTGCCGACACGGTTCCACACTATTGCCATCACGCTATCGGGCTAGGCTGCCTGGCCATGGTCAGTGACACCGTACACACATGGTGTCACGGCTGGAGGTTCGAGCCACCTCGTTGTGGCCGTAGTGTTTCGCGTGCGACTCTACCGTATAACCATGTTTGTCCCATCTATAACATAATGAATTATGATTCCGTTGCAACGCACGGGAATATCTGTTGGTTATAAAAATATATTCAACGATTCATATAATAATCTAAATTATATACCACAAACATTAATATTTTCTTATATATAATGTACCCTCGGTAAGCGAGAATGGTAATATATCCGGCATCACTCCAAGTTGTACGACCTGCCCGCGGCTTTTGCGTCTATATACGTGCCCGCCCGCCCGTCCCGTCCGTAACCGTGACCATGACTGTGAGCACTGAGCACTTTGTAATTGCTACCCTGGCGCGGGGGCGAGCGGCTGGCTGGGCAGGCGACGCCACGCGACCCAGGCGCGCGCTCGGTTGTTGCGTTGCGCGGGCGCGGCGCTGCCGCTGCGCACCACCACCACGTGAAGTGCGCCGCGAGGACGTGGCCCAAATTCTATTCTACCCGAATCCGGCCGCCGCGCCACCTTCTTGCACAAACCACCTGCCGCTCTCCACAAATCGCAAAAGCAACCACAACAGCCACCGGCCCGACGAACACCCGTCGACACATCGCGGCACGGAATCCGTGGCCTCGGTCCGCACGATACGCAATCCTCTCCGCGCTTGTTTAGTTCCCAACTTTTCCTCCAAATTTTACTATACAAAAAGAAGATTTCCCGTCACATCGAAATGTCGGCACATGTATAAAGTACTAAATGTAGATAAAATTAAAAACTAATTACACAGTTTTGTTGTACTTTGCGAGACGAACATTTTGAGCCTAATTAATCAAAGTTTAGACAATTTTTACCAAATAAAAACAAAAGTTACTGACCTGCACTGTTCCAAGTTGGGGCAACACACGGGCTCCGTCAAACAAACCATGCGTTTTCTGGATAGCCCCCTCCGGTTCTCCATTTTCGTGAGGCCGGCCGATCGTCTATTCGGCTGGGCCCCGGAGAGGTCAGTTCACGCTCACGCCGCACCAGCCAGACATCACAAAACTGCAGCAGCGAGCGATTAACCTCCCTCCCCAGCCAGCCTAGCCCGAAAAATCAACCAACGCCGAGGAAAAATAGGGAGAAACGAAAAAAAAAAAAGAAAAACACAGAAAATTAGAGAGAGAGGGACACGCGAAGTTAGCCGGAGGCCAACCCTCGCTCGCTCCTCCTTTCCTCCGCCGGGCGATCGATCGAATCGATCCGACCACCGCGCGGCCATGGCCGACGAGGCGGCGCAGGCGCAGGCCCCGTCCCCGTCGCGGTTCACGGCGCGGGAGCTCGCGGCGGCGGAGCAGCTCATCCACCTCAGCGAGAGCAGCTGCTCCTCCTACGCCGGCGCCCTCCCGCGGGGCTCCGTCGCGTCGGCCTCCTCCACCTCGTCCCCGCGCTCCGTCAACGCGCCGCCTCCTCCCCCGCAGCCGGTTATTCCTCCCCCTCCTGCTGCTGCGGCTGGGCTATTAGCCGCCGCGGCGGAGGATGACGAGGAGGAGGACGATGACCAGCAGGAGGTGGGCGGGAGGCGCCGCAGGAACAAGCGCTACCGCCCGATCGCCGAGATCTACGCGGCCACCGAGCCCAAGCCGATCGGGGCCGGGGCGCGCCGCAGGAAGGCGGACAGGCCCTCGACGGACGGCGCGCCGGAAGCCAGGAAGTAGAGAGATCGAGAGAGAGAAGGTGGACTTGCTTGTAATTATGGATAACTAGCAGGGACTAGCTAGCTCTAGCTTGCTATAGGAAGGTTTGTGTGAGCTTGGTTTAGACTGTCATCATCATATCTATCCATCATCCATCCTCTCTACTACCTAGCTGCTACCTTTTGTTACTCATCATGCATAATCTTCTTCTGCTCATGCATCATATCCGATCCATCCTCCTCTTGGAGAGGAGAGGATAGGATACATGCATGCATGCATACTGCATACAGATCAGTGTGATCAAGGAGCTGTGGTGGTGGGTTATTAACTGTAAATTAAACTATTGTATATATCCTTTCACTAGTAATATATATATCAGCACTTGCTTGCTTTGCTGCACATCATGTATCATGTGTCCATGCATACACTGATGATACCAGTTTTTGCCACACCATCGACCGATTGTCAGTGTCAGCTATAAACAGACATGAGGAAGCAAGAGCGCTAGGAAGAGGATAGCTCGATCGATGATGGCCAGACGTGTGCTCTGAGCTGCACGATCGTGGGGAGCGCGCGCCCAGTGTGTTTGGAGTCAGGTCAGGTCGATCAGCTGATGCTTCTATCTAATATTTAATTTCCCCTCGGTTGGTTCAGTCCTGCGCATAAGCGCGAGTATTGTTCTTATTTCTTTCCTTCATTCATTCCCCTTCAGGTTGTACTACTAGCTTTATTAGCTTTTATGGTTGCGAAAGTAGGGTGGTGGTCTCCACGGCTCCTAATAATTTGTGTCTCGATTTTTTTTTTGAAACTGTGTCTCGATTATTGGGGCAGTAGAACGATGAACTGAAGTTGGTCTTACGGACTGGCCCTTTATTTTGTCTGTGTAACTCTTTAGAAACAATCGTTCATTCTTTCTTCTCTGCTGTGGAGTGTGATCAAGAAGTAATTAACTAATGTGTGGGATATATACAATATAAGTTAGCTACGCTTAGGACCCTAGAATTCTCGATGCCGGTTGGATTGACATATAGTTAACCAAATTTATCAAGCCTTTATACATGGATGATGTTTCATGACTTTCATCTCTGTGAGTTTCAGATCGATCTTGCATATAATTGTCCATGGGTATTGATCTTACTGTTGATAGACGACAAAGCTACCTGCGGCACATTCAGACATGCAGTTCGTTTATGCATCCAGCCATGCTCTTAGCTTAATCCATATATCCTGATCTTCATCTTAAAAAAGAATACAATTATTTTAGATTTGAATCAAGCTAAATTTTCTTAAATTTGATTCAGTTTAGAAAAATAATATGAACATTTGTGTCTCCAAATGCATTACTATGAAATTTATTCCACTTGATCTAATGATATACTATACTTATTCGGTATCATAAGTATTAGTACTTTTCTTTTGTATAGATTTAGTTAAATTTAAAATTATTTGACTTATCGAGAAGCGAGAAATGCACTCTACTTAATAGAAAAGTATGGAGAGTTTATTTCCATGGTTATTCACTCCCTTCAATGTGTTCAGGGCAGTTGTGTAAAGTCTGATCACAAGATGAGTTAAAATACAAAGCATTTCCATGGTCCCTCAATCTTTCCTATGCTCACAGGAGAGTTAGAGCAGTGTGTCCAATCATGGTACAAGAGTGTGGAGTCTCTGATCCCAAGATGACTTAGAACGTAATGACGTATAATCATTGTCTTTGGATAAATCTCAAGCTGCCCATATAAGTTATGTTAGAGCATCAACTACAGGGAGACACAAGCTAGTTTGTAGGGGTTAACCAACCCCTATAAAATATTGCTAATCCTATAGAGATTACTGTTCAGCATTAGTAATGACCCCAATGAACTTGATGTCTGACTTCGCCCCTGCGTTCACCGGGTTACAAAATCGAATTAGACATATGACAATAATTGCTGAATAAATTTCTTAGTCACAGATCTTTTATATGAGCGTGCAACAAGATATTTGTCCAATTTATATAACATAAATATATGTTTGCTAGTTTATTATATACATGTGTAGACAGTACAGGATGAGAGAGAAGACCGGTTCCCTGATGACAGAGAGGAGAGAGAACACTCGTAATTGACACAATCCCAGTGCGCCTCTCCAGAAAGATGAAAGGTAAACTGGGATGCGCTAACTAGCTCTCTTAAATTGAACGGTACTTCAATTCGATGTATGCTATTAGATTGGGCGCCCTATTAGATTAGTGATCAACTTACATATGGTCAGTTTAATTTGATCGGTGTTTCTGATGCAAAAGGCGTTGCTCTGCGTCGTCTGTTTCTGTAACACCCTAAAATTTGCATTTATCCAAAATAGTTAAAATGATTTATATAAGCATTTTTGTTAGCATTTTTACCTAGGGAAATAATAATTTTTATGAAAAAATTAAAACAAATGTAAGGATAGAAACATGTTCATGCATCCATGCCGCTGCATAGTATTTTTGTGATGACTGGATTTGATTCAAATGCAAAAAAAAAGTTTCAAAAACCTTTTGAAAATGAATTTAGAAAAATGCTATAGAAAAAGAAAAGCAAAATCTTTTTTTTCTCCTCTTTTCCTCGTTTTCGGCCTGTTGGCCCAGCTCCCCGCCGGCCCGCTGGCCTCCTTCCCTTCTCTTCCCCCCCCCCCCCCGCATTTTCCCTCCTGGGCCGGCCCGTGAAGCAGCGCGCAGCCCATCTCCGCTCTCTCTGTCACTGGAAGCCGTGGCCCACCTGTCGGCGCCATCCCCCACCTCTTGCCGTTCAAACTCAGGTGGTCAAGACGACAACCGCCGTCCGCGCCCACCTCCTCCTCACGTCGTGGGAGCGTCCCCCGCTCCCCGGACTCTTTAAATGGATGGTGCGACCCCTTCACCATCTCCCCCTTTTCCCATCCCCGCTCCAGTCCCGCTCACGGTGCCACAACCGTATCACCGCCGCTCGCCGGGATCCGCCAAGCACGAGCCGTCATCCCCGAGCCACCTCCGTCCCATTTTTTTTGTTTGGTGAGCTTCGCCTCGCTCCCCTCTTCCTCCCCATGTCCTTACATTTTCAAATCGTGGCCTATAGGGACGTTTTCCCGTTCTCCGGCGAGCTCCTCGCCACCGGCCATGGCAGCCACCGCATCGGTCACCTTCCCAGCCCGCGTAAAGCGCATGGTCGGACTCGCCATGTCCCCCGCATCATCCCGGTGGTCTCGCATTTCAAAACCGTGGACCGTAGGGTCCTAACCGACCTCTCCGGCGAGCTTCTCGTCGCCTGCCATGGAGAACCGCCGCGCCGGCCACTGTTCCGGCGGCGGAAGCCTCTTCTCTCTCCCTCCCATCTTTTCTCGGCCGTCCATTGCTTGATCAACGGCCCAGAATGACCGATACCCCTTCGCGGGTCTTTTTGCTAAAGAGACCCCCAAGAATCTGTAAATCGAACCCGCAGTCCTCAGTTCAAATGAATTTCCTGATTTTCGATTTATTTTAAATCCAAAAATAGTTTGATCTATTTACAGTTTTGCCACTGCAGTAAAACGCTTATAAAATTGTCGTTTTAGCTCCGATTCGACCCATTCAACTTGCGTTAGGTTCGTAATTTCATAACCTATGTGTTAATGCCACTGTTAGTTAGGTTTGCAACATTTAAAATTCTTGATTAGGTTAAGTTAATTAACTCATTATAGGAACCTTGTTTAGTTTGTAACTTTTGCGTCGTAGCTCCGTTTTTCGTGCACTTCGCGTCGATGTGATCGTAGCGAGACGTAGAATATTTTCATAAACTTTTTATCTTGTTTTTATACTGCTGGTGTACTGTTCTAATTATAGGTTTGTTTGCTATGCATGAATGCTCCTGAAATGTGTATGTTGCCGTGTGGGTCGAGTTCAGACGGTGAGGAGTACGTTGGGAACCAGGAGAACTTCGAAGACCAACAGGATCAGCAGGAGTGTGCTAACTAAGGCAAGTATAGCATGGGCCTACCTTGATTCCTATTCATTATATAATCTACTCATTATGCATGTGTCTAATATTGTTCGACTATAAGGACATCCTAGCCTTTGATGACTTATACCTTGATGCCTATGGGTTTTATTGCATATGGGTATAATGCTAGTGCTCTATTCAAACATGATCAATACTATGATTAATGGAACAAACGGATAAACATAATGGTAATAATTGAACGATAGGGTGATGGTGCAAATGATGTCGATCCTGTTGCCCTAAACCCTCCGTAAGGACTTATCTGTAGGGCAAAAGCTGGGACATACAGTGCAACCGTGAGAGTTATATGGCTCTGACTTTAGCTCAGTAATAGGATCTTTTCTAGCTTGTTAGAGGTTACCCGAAAGGGCGCAAGAGGGGCTTGCCACGTTGGGTATAGAACTGCCTCTGTTCTGGTGTGTATAGCCTGCGGGAATTGTGCCACAGAAAGGGGGTTCTCTATATCTGCCTGCTGAGGAAACCTCGCGGCCCTAACTTGTTAGACGAGACCTATGGAAGGCTTCATAGTGTACCCTGCCCACTCACCTCGAAAGTGTTATGGGAGTAATTAACCCGGGCATATGGGCAACACGACTCACGGGTAAAGATGCACAACCTCTGCAGAGTATTAAAACTGTTATAACAGCCGTGCTCACGGTCACGAGCGGCCCGGAAAACTCACAGAATAACTGGTTACTTATGATGTTGTTGTTCATGGTGAACTATGATGGTATTATGATGACGATGACGACGATGATGATATAATGTTGATCAATAACTCTATTTAATTCTAGTATATGATCATGTGGGTTAATTTGGGAGCCTAAGCATAAGTTGATGTTAAACAATGATAAAATGTGGACTTACTAAAATGCTAAATGCAGTAAACCGTATCTGCCTTTTGAGCGTCATGAATCTCCATGTTATGCTTGTGGAGTACGAAATGTACTCACGCTTGTTTATTTTCAATACTTTGGAAAAATCCTGGATGGGTACCAGATTGCCAGAGATTGGAGCAGATAGGCTTGTGATCAACCAGTCAGTTGTCCCTGTGGAGTGGAGTTTTCACCTGAAGACCGGAGTTGTCTTTTCGTGGTTTGTCATTTAAGGTTATATCTTTTATACTAAGTACATTATATATTAAGCATTGTCATTTGATAATACCTTTATTTGTTGCTATATGTGAGATTTGACTTCCTGGGCTCACATATGGTGTGTATCTGGTTTTGTTCTTAAAACCGGGTGCGACAAAGTGGTATCAAAGCAATGCTGACTGTAGGACGCAAGCCTAGATAGCACTGGTCGTTTAGAGTGCTTATGCCTTCTCTTATTTCTTGCTTACTCTCTAACCTTGTTATTTGCTAAAGTTATTTTCACTTTTGTCTCTATTTTGTTATACAAACTCTGTCTCTGTTCTAACCCTTTCCTCTCCACATATATCATAAACAGATGGTTCGTAACGAGAAGATCGCTCACGTCAGCTCTGGAAGACCGTGCTTGACTAGTGAGTATGGCTTAATGGAATCTCAGTATGGGGAAGCTCTTCCTGCCACATCAAGACACACTTGTTGGCGTAAGGAGTACCTTACCACGCCCTACAGTGGCGAGGCTTTTTTCCATCCTCGACTTGCACGTATATTGCATGACTACTACCCTAATCAACAAGCCAAGGTGGAATATAAATGCACTAAGTGGACTCACCCCAAGTATAAGAACCACTGGAGCACAGAAGCACACATCACGAGGTTGAATGAGTTTACTGGTTCACGTGTGGTGGAATCCATTCACTCGTCTCCCGCTGATCGCTTCGACATGCATGCTGGCATATCTGATGCTGCTCATCAAGCTCTTTTGGTATATCGTGGGAAACACTATGAAGAGATGAAGGATGACATGCAAAAGTATTTTCCTCGACGCCTGCCAGGCAGATTGCAAAGTGTAATGGCTGATCCTAGTACAGAGCGGAATGAACAATTAAAGGAGATGGCCTTGACCATCCAAGCCCTGCATCAGAAGCTGGAAGACAGTCAACTAGAGTTGGTAGAAGTAAGGCAACACTATGAGGAAGCCCTTGATGAGATTGATGAGTGGAGGAGTCGTGCTGGTCTACCCAAGATCAATGAAGTGGAGGACGTGTCCCGTTCATTCCCACGTAAGAGATGCTACCCCGGATGCCGCTGCAGTCACACCGTGTTTAAGAAGTAGAAGTTTTATGCCCCTTGTGTAATAAAATCGTTAGAAGCGAAGTTGAGTAGAGTCAGTTAGTCTTAATGTGTGGATTGTGAACTTAAAGTGCTTAGTTGCTTTGTGCTTATGTTTATGCTTGAGTTGGATTTTGTAATGAGTGTAATGATCTTGTGGGGTTGTCCACAATTTCATTTAGTTTATGTCTAAGGTATAAGGATTTACGAAATAAATAGTGGGTCGTGGTTTTCTGTTGTTACCTCCATCCTGTCTTTCGGAGCCACCTGTCCTTATCAGTTTATATCTCAGCTTTCGGCAAACCATAAATTATGGAGAAAATTCTGGACAACAGTAGACTTCGATAACTTTCTGTTACCACAAGAATCACCCTGATAGCTGTCATGGTTTTGGAATTATGAAAACCACAAGAAGAAGTAATTATGCTGTCAGCAACCTGGAACAGTTTGTGTTGTGCCCTATTTTTGGCCAACTTAGCTGCCAAATTTGGAAACCTATTCTATAAGAGAGCTGTAGGGAATTTGATAAGTTTTCCAACGGTATAAACTACAACCTCATTGGATTTATGGAACCAGAGTTATAGCCATTTTACTGTGCTGCTGTGTTTCCTGCTCATGAGAAAATTTAGGTTAATTGATCATACCCTTGCATATGAGTTTCTTTGAGATGTCAGAAGGCCTTCATGCTAGTTACTTTACAGAGAAGAAGGAGCAACCTATACTTTGGTGTCCCCTGGTTGATCTTTTCTTAAGGGGGGTAGCCGAGTGAAGAAGTAACAAGATGAAGGTTTCTTACATTCAAGTACTCCACCTGAAAGAATTAGTTATCCCTATGGTTGAGAAGTTATCATCATGTGACTGGTATTCTTTGGTCAGAATTGTTAATTCGTTGGACCATCTATGAGGAGTTAAGTGTAAAGAGGAATCTTGCCTATACCAAGTACCCTGACAAAGTTTTGGAAATAGATGAGTAAGTTATTTGGAGTAAGGTTGTAACGACAGGCAAAGCAACATGGGAATGGTAAATTGGAGAATCAAACTACTCGAGAAAGTGGAAAAGATTCAAATGCGGAGCATCTACATCCCTTTGATCACCACCATCCGAATCTCGAGGACGAGATTCCTCTGAAGGGGGGTAGAATTGTAACACCCTAAAATTTGCATTTATCCAAAATAGTTAAAATGATTTATATAAGCATTTTTGTTAGCATTTTTACCTAGGGAAATAATAATTTTTATGAAAAATTTAAAACAAATGTAAGGATAGAAACATGTTCATGCATCCATGCCGCTGCATAGTATTTTTGTGATGACTGGATTTGATTCAAATGCAAAAAAAAAGTTTCAAAAACCTTTTGAAAATGAATTTAGAAAAATGCTATAGAAAAAGAAAAGCAAAATCTTTTTTTTCTCCTCTTTTCCTCGTTTTCGGCCTGTTGGCCCAGCTCCCCGCCGGCCCGCTGGCCTCCTTCCCTTCTCTTCTCCCCCCCCCCCCCCCCCCCCCCCCCCCGCATTTTCCCTCCTGGGCCGGCCCGTGAAGCAGCGCGCAGCCCATCTCCGCTCTCTCTGTCACTGGAAGCCGTGGCCCACCTGTCGGCGCCATCCCCCACCTCTTGCCGTTCAAACTCAGGTGGTCAAGACGACAACCGCCGTCCGCGCCCACCTCCTCCTCACGTCGTGGGAGCGTCCCCCGCTCCCCGGACTCTTTAAATGGATGGTGCGACCCCTTCACCATCTCCCCCTTTTCCCATCCCCGCTCCAGTCCCGCTCACGGTGCCACAACCGTATCACTGCCGCTCGCCGGGATCCGCCAAGCACGAGCCGTCATCCCCGAGCCACCTCCGTCCCATTTTTTTTTGTTTGGTGAGCTTCGCCTCGCTCCCCTCTTCCTCCCCATGTCCTTACATTTTCAAATCGTGGCCTATAGGGACGTTTTCCCGTTCTCCGGCGAGCTCCTCGCCACCGGCCATGGCAGCCACCGCATCGGTCACCTTCCCAGCCCGCGTAAAGCGCATGGTCGGACTCGCCATGTCCCCCGCATCATCCCGGTGGTCTCGCATTTCAAAACCGTGGACCGTAGGGTCCTAACCGACCTCTCCGGCGAGCTTCTCGTCGCCTGCCATGGAGAACCGCCGCGCCGGCCACCGTTCCGGCGGCGGAAGCCTCTTCTCTCTCCCTCCCATCTTTTCTCGGCCGTCCATTGCTTGATCAACGGCCCAGAATGACCGATACCCCTTCGCGGGTCTTTTTGCTAAAGAGACCCCCAAGAATCTGTAAATCGAACCCGCAGTCCTCAGTTCAAATGAATTTCCTGATTTTTGATTTATTTTAAATCCGAAAATAGTTTGATCTATTTACAGTTTTGCCACTGCAGTAAAACGCTTATAAAATCGTCGTTTTAGCTCCGATTCGACCCATTCAACTTGCGTTAGGTTCGTAATTTCATAACCTATGTGTTAATGCCACTGTTAGTTAGGTTTGCAACATTTAAAATTCTTGATTAGGTTAAGTTAATTAACTCATTATAGGAACCTTGTTTAGTTTGTAACTTTTGCGTCGTAGCTCCGTTTTTCGTGCACTTCGCGTCGATGTGATCGTAGCGAGACGTAGAATATTTTCATAAACTTTTTATCTTGTTTTTATACTGCTGGTGTACTGTTCTAATTATAGGTTTGTTTGCTATGCATGAATGCTCCTGAAATGTGTATGTTGCCGTGTGGGTCGAGTTCAGACGGTGAGGAGTACGTTGGGAACCAGGAGAACTTCGAAGACCAACAGGATCAGCAGGAGTGTGCTAACTAAGGCAAGTATAGCATGGGCCTACCTTGATTCCTATTCATTATATAATCTACTCATTATGCATGTGTCTAATATTGTTCGACTATAAGGACATCCTAGCCTTTGATGACTTATACCTTGATGCCTATGTGTTTTATTGCATATGGGTATAATGCTAGTGCTCTATTCAAACATGATCAATACTATGATTAATGGAACAAACGGATAAACATGATGGTAATAATTGAACGATAGGGTGATGGTGCAAATGATGTCGATCCTGTTGCCCTAAACCCTCCGTAAGGACTTATCTGTAGGGCAAAAGCTAGGACATACAGTGCAACCGTGAGAGTTATATGGCTCTGACTTTAGCTCAGTAATAGGATCTTTTCTAGCTTGTTAGAGGTTACCCGAAAGGGCGCAAGAGGGGCTTGCCACGTTGGGTATAGAACTGCCTCTGTTCTGGTGTGTATAGCATGCGGGAATTGTGCCACATAAAGGGGGTTCTCTATATCTGCCTGCTGAGGAAACCTCGCGGCCCTAACTTGTTAGACGAGACCTATGGAAGGCTTCATAGTGTACCCTGCCCACTCACCTCGAAAGTGTTATGGGAGTAATTAACCCGGGCATATGGGCAACACGACTCACGGGTAAAGATGCACAACCTCTGCAGAGTGTTAAAACTGTTATAACAGCCGTGCTCACGGTCACGAGCGGCCCGGAAAACTCACAGAATAACTGGTTACTTATGATGTTGTTGTTCATGGTGAACTATGATGGTATTATGATGACGATGACGACGATGATGATATAATGTTGATCAATAACTCTATTTAATTCTAGTATATGATCATGTGGGTTAATTTGGGAGCCTAAGCATAAGTTGATGTTAAACAATGATAAAATGTGGACTTACTAAAATGCTAAATGCAGTAAACCGTGTCTGCCTTTTGAGCCTCATGAATCCCCATGTTATGCTTGTGGAGTACGAAATGTACTCACGCTTGTTTATTTTCAATACTTTGGAAAAATCCCGGATGGGTACCAGATTGCCAGAGATTGGAGCAGATAGGCTTGTGATCAATCAGTCAGTTGTCCCTGTGGAGTGGAGTTTTCACCTGAAGACCGGAGTTGTCTTTTCGTGGTTTGTCATTTAAGGTTATATCTTTTATACTAAGTACGTTATATATTAAGCATTGTCATTTGATAATACTTTTATTTGTTGCTATATGTGAGATTTGACTTCCTGGGCTCACATATGGTGTGTATCTGGTTTTGTTCTTAAAACCGGGTGCGACAGTTTCCGGCAACTCCATTGGTCATATCGATGGATATCCGATCCAATCATCTGCAGAATAATATTTCTCTCTCGATGATATACAAGTGTAGATGAGGACGGCGACCATCAGACGAAGACCCTAGTGGCGCCTTTCAGCGTTCCGATCGAGCCTGAGAGGCGAGAGCATACATAGGCGCGCAGTTGTGCTAGCTGCTGCTGCTCTGCTAGTCCCTCAACGAACACAAAATGGCGTCATTTATTTACCATCTTACATTTTTGGAACATAAACGGTCAACGATTTAGTAATACTTATATAAAGAATTTTCAGGCATCCGAAACAACTGAAGCTTTTTATAGTTTATTAAACGTATTCGATGAGAGGAACTTTGCAAACAACGCCTACGGATTAGCAGAGTAACAGCAGTGCAGCAAAGGGGCGCCCAAGCTCTTCATCGAATGGGCGCGCGGCCACCTTTAAAAAAAATCCAGGAATACAAGAGATTTGACGTGAGATTTGTTGATAATTATAAAAGAACAAGAAGTTGAAAACAAAGAGCAGAAAAGAGATATGAGGTATATATATACAGAGACTAAAAAAAGAAGGGGAAGAGGAGAAAAAACATCACGAGCCGCACCAAGCTCCAGCTAACCACACATCATCATTCATCACTCAGGGCCTCAGGCCATCCCAGCATCAACTGAAGGCCTCTTTCAAAACAAAACAACAGCTGAAGGTGGTGCCTTATCGAAAAACCAACTAGTAGTAGGTGCATGCAGCGGCAAAACAACTCAGTGGCACCCAACCACCCAGTGAAAACGAAAGAGGACTTTAGGCTACTTTCAATAGGTTGTAACTTATGCACATTTGTTAGATGTCATATATAATATTTTGTTTATATGACAAAGAAAATATTAGAGAGAGAGAATGAAGCTATAACTATATGGTGTTAGGGCAGTTCTCGCGTAAAAATTATGAGATATAGTTTCTATACTTATCAAATAATATACACTACATATAGAGAAACCGTATTGCAAATGAATGGTTTTTTCAAATTTAATTTTTATCTAATCACATGCATGTCTTCTCACGTATCATTTACCTAGTTATCACATCTCTTTGTATATTGGTTTCGTGTACACATGTTTTTTTGGGTTGGAGCTACCCTTATAGCTTTGGCACGAAATCCAACAATTCAGAATTATTTTTGACAGTTTGGAGCCACTTTCATACACACAACATATGAAATAATTAATTATTGTGTTATTATTGGGTATAATGGCATGATATCATGTATTGTAGCGGTTCTTTAAGTACCATGGATTGGGATTAGCCTTAGTTGCCAACAACGTACTCAAGTTTGATCAAGTTTGTGGAAAATAGTATCAACATTTATGTTTCTAAGGTTTATTATGAAAATATATTCTTCTGTCAACCTAATGATACTTATTCAATACCATCAATACCACTAATATTAGTAACTTTCTGTATAGATTTGTTCAAACTTAAAATTGTTTGAATACCCGTGAATTGCATTCTTTCCGGGAGAAAAATAATAGGGAGTATCTAAGCATATGTTTGGTTGGAGGGTGGGACTAGTATGATGTGGGATATCCCATGTCATTCAAGTGTTTGGTTCTACAACATAGGGGATTGAACAGTCCCTAGGAGAAAATAAGACAATTAGATATGGTCCCTCATAATACCTCAAAATCGAATGGATGAAGAGGGACGAGCCTGTTGGCGCGATTGTGTGGGAAGGAGAGTGTCTCATAGGTATCTGTGCGAGGAGCGCAACAGTTGTGCGGGAGCTGGTCATGGAACATCGGGGATCATAGGGGAGCCAGCAACCGCTGGTTCGCAAGGGCCATGGGGCGCGACGCGAGGGTCCAAGGGTGCTCCAGGTCGCAGGAGAGACCATAGGAGTACAGCAGGCGCCGACTACCATGGGAGCTCAAGTGGGGCACCAATCACGGGGCAGAGAGGAAAACAAGGAGGAGAAGATTAATAGGCTGATAGACTTAGACCGTTCTAATCACAATTTTGAGATACCATCTACCAAATTAAAAACAATGATATCTCTCCAACCAAACAACGAAATGGGACCATCCCAACCTAGAAAACAAGGACCGGTACATCCCATCATATCCCCTAATGTCCAAAGCAAATACATGCTAATACTCCTTCCGTCTCAAAATAAACCAACTTCTAGATTTATGCTAAGTCAAACTGTTTTAAATTTGACCAACCTTATCGAGAAAGAATACTAACATATATGACACCAAGTACACTATAAAAATATATTTCAAGGTATACCTAATAACACTATTTTGGTGTGATAAATATTGATGCTTTTTTCTATAAACCTGGTCGCTTAAGATATATAGTTTCCTGAATTCCAGCTACTGTCGCCATCCATTATTGAATCGAGCTGGCGACTTCAATTGCGAGTTTCTCCGAATTTTTGAAGGTCCTCCAGTTATGTTCCTTGCAGACATGCCGCCACCAGAATATCTCATTTCAGTGTCCCTCGTTTTTTTTCTATTTGTTTCTGCAATTATGCCACCATTTGTCTTTTATTTGTAGATGAAACCTCTCTAGTTCAGGTTACTCAAGGCGCCGAGGTTGCTCCAAGCTCTGACCGTAGTCCAAATAAATTTACCTGGTTATTACATGCAATCTTTGCAGAAATGTATGGGGATTTCATGATTCCAACCTCTTTTGCGTAAGCTGTTAAGTGTCAGGAAAATTGCTGCCTTTTTCCATTACCATTAATCCATCTTAGCAGTTTGAGCTCCCTGGAAGAGACCTATCCAAAAGGGAGAAACCCCAGAAGTAGGGCAAAGCTGACACATAAGATCTATCGTCAGTATGATATTTATAATGTGCAATGTTTCTTCTAATTTTGTTTTCTTCAACTGGTAACGCCTGATCCAAGAGATGTCAACAAGCACAAATTAATATGCAGTATGAAGGCCAATTCTCATCCTACGGATAACTTCTCAATGCAAACCAAAATGCATTTAAAATTAATCAATAAAACTAGCACGGTCTGCATTACGTACTAACTATTTTCTACAAGCAAAATTATGTCATCAGAGTAATGCCACATAATGAATGTGCAAGCTATTACACCCCCACTCCTCCTGGGAGAGAAATACGTCTTGTGAGGGGCCACTGATAAGTTGTTAACTTTTTATCAGCAGCTTTACTAAGCATTTGAAGTAAAAACATCAGCCACAGGTTAAAGTACTTAGTGATTGCAATCCAGGAGGTTAAAAGAGGGCCTCTGATAAGTTGTTAACTTTTATCAGCAGCTTTACTGAGCATTTGAAGTAAAAACATCAGGCACAGGTTAAACCACAGTGTTTTTGCAAAATAAAGAAGATAAAAAACAAAACAAAAGTTGGAGATGCGGGGTATCGATCACCGTACCTCTCGCATGCTAAGCGAGCGCTCTACCATCTGAGCTACATCCCCTTCTTGAGAGTATCTTTTATTTAATTTTCTTATTATGTGATTTCCACGGAACAGGAAATTATAATAGCTAGAATACCGAAGTTGTTAATGATCCTTCTTCCTGTTTAATCAGAACAGGAAACTGTAATAAACAGAATGCGAAGGTAATCATGCAACCTCCACGGTACATGCTGGAACGAACAAACATATTTGGTTTGCGTCATGAGGTAGTTCGGAATAATCCGAGCCTAGCTGAGACATTTGGTTTGCGTCGCGTCATCAACTCGTCCGTCATGAACCTGTTCCACGTGTGGCGGTCCCACGAACTAACAACGAGCTAATCTCAGACAAAGTCATTCTAAAAAAATGTCGGACAAGAGGTGATTCTTGACCAGCCCATGCGAAATGGATTCACTCTCCAAACCAAACAGGCTGGAACTTTCTTACTCGAACTAGATACATTTACCAGAGTGTTTGGTTTGCCGGACAGATGGATACGGAACAATCCGATCCTACCTCCGAACCTTGCGTTGGCATTAGGTTTGCAGAACGGTTCGGTATCAATCAGTTCTCCGTAAGGCCAAATGCAAGTTAACTAGTAGAATCAAATTGTTCTCTAGAAAACCATTGGATGACTCCGCACGAGCCCACTCCATGTGTGTCCGTCGATCAAACCAAACACGTTGGATGTGAACTATGTGCTACACAGTTAGGGAAGGACCCTATGTTCTATGTAGTATATACATATGATGGTACAGCATAAAACTTTGTTCTATGTTGTTGGCTGCGTGGACGGTGGTTCAACGACTGCCATGGTAGGCAATAATGGATGCATGAGTGAGGCTGCGAGAGTGCACGATTGCCATAATGTTTTGGCAACAAGTTTTTGTGACAAATGTGGGGCTGATAGGGTAACTATTAAGCATACCCTAACGGAGTGCACGATTGCCAGAATATTTTGGCAATAGATGAGGGCTCTGTCGGGCGCCAAATTGTCGCGGCTACATCCTCATACATGGGCGAGCGACCTACTGTAGCAGGAGTTCCGTTCAGAACATGATCGTAGTGTCTTTTACATCGGCAATGTCTGCTTTGTGGTTGCAGAGAAACAAACACTGGCATGGTGCTGACCGGCTGCCACCTGCCATTGAAGAAGCTAGTGCAGTGGACTGTCGATATTGCTCATGATCTATGCTTCTTGATTAGTGCTCCAAGGCCGAAGGGTATCGGTTGTTAGAATTTATATGGATATTCCCCTAAATCCATATGAAGAAATTCTAATAAATCTCAAAGGCCTAATACATGTGTTCCCCAATGGGCTTTAATGTTTAAGCCCAAGAATAGAGGTGAGAGGTACAACATCAATTAGTACCATATTGCTAGTTGATGTAGAGGTAGGGGATTTTCCTCCAAATATATATGTACCTATCCTCCTGGGAAAAGACACACCAAAAACTACAATTGGGAGTTTCAGTTAGAATATCCCTAAGGTAGTAAATTAGTATTTTTCTCTTCTTGCTACTGCGCTGCCGCCGTAGTTTCTCTATCCCGATCGTCTGCGTGCACCGGCGTTTGGGAGAGCAGGTCTCCGGAACCCTCGTCTTTGCGATCCTGCACCGGGAGAAGGCGAATAAGGTTTTTAGGAAGCGCTCTTCGCGCGACTGCTCCTAAATTCTCCACGACGGTTCGTCTTCTGAAGGCTGCATCGACGCGCCATCTACATCTACATCTTCATCACCATCTACTACATCTACAGTCGTCAGGTTTTATTCTCGTGATCTAATCTTGTCATTCATAATGTTTCATCTATGCTATGCTTACAATCACAATCATGTTTATGCTTATACTATGAATTATGCTGATCTGTCATGCTAGTATTCTATACATGCTTAATCTAATTCATCAATATGTCATGATTTATATTCTGGTTTTAATCTGGGAATTAATCTGAAAATTACCTAATTATTTAACATCGGTGTCATCAGGAAATGGAGTGTGCCACCTGATGGTTGGATCAAGTGCAATATTGATGGAGCTTTCTACACGGACATGGGGAAGGGAGCGACTGGGGTGGTACTCTGGGACCATGCATGCACATTCAGAGGAGGAAAGACGCAGTGGTACCGGCATGGCCTCAACGCTCTGTCGATGGAAGCTGCTGCATGCAGGGATGGTGTGGTCTTGGCTGGGGAGATGAATTTCCGCCGAGTGCAAGTCGAAACAGATAGCCAAGAGTTGGTGAAACTTTGGGAGATGGGTGAGCTTCAGAGATCATGCATTTCACTAATCATCGGAGAAATAAGAGAGCTTAGTGTTTCTTCCGTTGATTTTTCTCTGGTGTATGTTAATAGAGCTTGTAATAGTGTAGCCCATACTCTAGCAAAGCAAGTCAAGCGCTGTCCATAGGGGCCTCTGATCACTGCCCGATCCTGCTCAAGCGCCAGGAGATTGTGCCCACTAAAGCAAGATTCAGGTTTGAGGACCATTGGCTACACACAGAGGGTTTCCAGGAAGTTGTGCAACACGCTTGGGAAAAGAATCAGCAGGGCTCGGCACATACCATCCTTAGGAAGAAACTTGCAGAGACAGCGAAAGCGCTCAGGCAATGGAGCAAGCCATTATTTGGAAATGCAAGGCTTCAGCTTCATATTGCAAATGAGGTCATCATGTGGTTGGAAATAGCTCAGGATACCAGACAGCTATCAAATGAGGAGATCAACCTGAGAGCAGCCCTAAAAATTAGAATTCTTGGTCTGGCAGCGCTGGAGAGATCAAGGAGAAGACAGGCATCTAGATTTATATGGCTAAAAGCGGGTGATGCATGCACAAAATTTTTTCACCTCAAGATGGCTGCTAGGAAGAGGAAGAAGTACATATCATCGCTTAAGCGCCAGGATGGTACCTTGACATGGTCACATGAGGACAAGGAAGGGATACTGTATGACTACTTCTCCGGCCTATTGGGCACCAAGGTGCCGAGGACCAGAAGTATAAATTGGGACCGAATGAACATGACCAGACTAGAGGAAACTCCGGGCCTAGAACTGGATAGACCGTTTAGTGAGGAAGAAGTAAAACAAGCAGTTAAGTGTCTGCCAAACGATAAGGCCCCCGGCCCGGATGGTTTCACAAATAACTTCTATAAGCAATGTTGGCCAATAATCAAGGTTGAAGTCCTAGCCGCTTTTCATAGTCTACAGACCCGGCACTGCGGCGCCTTGGAGCATGTAAATGGTGCACAGGTGGTCCTTATTCCAAAATCGGCAGTGGCACAGGAACCAAAAGACTTCAGACCCATTAGCCTAATACACTCCTTCGCCAAGCTATTCACCAAAGTGCTGGCGGTAAGACTATCTACATACATTGATGGTCTCATTGCTTCGGCGCAAAGCGCATTTATAAAGAAGCGCTGCATACAAGACAACTATCTCTATGTCCATGGTCTGGCGAAGCGCTATCACAGAACAAAAACCCCGGTGTGCCTCATCAAGCTGGATATCAGTAAGGCCTTTGACACGGTGTCGTGGGAGTACCTCCTGGAGATGCTAATGCACAGAGGCTTTAGCCAAAGATGGACAGATTGGCTGGCAGATCTGTTTAAGACCTCATCCTCCGCTATCATGCTCAATGGGTGCCCTGGAAAGAAAATTAAACACAAGAGGGGGCTGCGGCAGGGTGATCCACTGTCACCCTACCTTTTCATCCTAGCAATTGATGTACTGAACAAGATTTTTGAGGTTGCAACAGAGGAAGGAATGCTGACACCATTGAAGGGAAGACAGGCAAGACTCAGGATATCCCTATATGCGGACGATGCAGTAATCTTCACAAACCCAAAACGGGAAGACGTCAGCTGTATCATGCGGATAATGCAAGCGTTCGGGGATGCAACAGGGCTGAGAGTTAATATGACAAAGAGCACGGTGGCCTCTATAAGATGCAGCGGCCTGGATATGGATGAGGTGCTGGCGGATTTCTCAGGTGCCCAAGTTACCTTCCCCATCAGGTATCTAGGACTGCCGCTCACCCTTGGAAGAATGCGTATGGTTCATCTTCAATATATCCAGGACCGTGCCAAGTGCAAAATCGCCGGGTGGCAGGGTAAGTTGATAACTGTGGCTGGGAGGAAGGAGCTTGTCAGGTCGGTCATCACCGCACTCCCAGTCTACCTGTTTACTGTCCTCAAGCCACCAAAACAGTTTTTCAAGGAGCTAGATAAACTAAGAAGGCGATTCTTATGGGCTGGAGATGGGCAACTAACTGGTGGTAAGTGTAAGGTGGCTTGGACAGTGGTTTGCGCACCAACAGAAAATGGTGGCCTAGGGATCAAGGACCTGGAAGCTTTCAGCAGAGCTCTCCGTTTACGGTGGCTCTGGTTTGAATGGGATGATAGAGAACGTCCGTGGAAAAATCTAGACATCCCGGTTGACTGCCAAGACCGTCATCTCTTCAACTCAGCAACCATAGTCCGAGTGGGAAACGGAGGCAGAGCCTCCTTCTGGAAGTCCAGCTGGCTTGACGGGACGGCACCAGCCACCCTGTTTCCGGAACTTTACAGGCACAACAAGCGAAAAAATCGTACGGTGGCAGACGCCTTGGAAAACCAAAGATGGGTTGCAGACATTGATCACAATTTGAGCCAGCAGCTTATCGCCCAGTTCCTGCAGCTCTGGGAGAAGCTGGAACACATCACACTAACTCCGACACAGGAGGATAGTATTTTATGGCTCCACACAACGAGTGGCCAGTACACTGCGAGCTCCGCTTATAAGTTGCAGTTCCAAAGCCTCGCCAAATGTACCACTGCCGAAATCACTTGGAAGACACGGGCACCACCAAAGTGCAAGTTTTTCGTCTGGCTTCTGCTCAAAGACAGGGTGTGGACGGCGGCAAGGTTCTTGATCAGACAATGGCCAAATGAATATTTCTGTCAATTATGTGTCCGCAATCTGGAAACCGCCATACACTTATTTGTTGAGTGCCCGATCGCGAAAACGGTATGGGACAGGGTGGCGCAGTGGGGGCGCCTACCTAGCCTGCTACCAGGGAACTGGGGAGACACTAGAACAATCAAAGGGTGGATTGTGGATGTGGTAGATGGGCTGCAGCCATCGCAGAAGGAAGGGGGCAAATCCTTGATCATGCTCACCATCTGGGAGGTGTGGCGGGAACGAAATCAAAGGGTTTTCGATAAGAGATGTAGAAGCATCCAGCAGATCATGGGGAGCATCTTTGAAGAGGCAAGAGCATGGGCAAATGCTGGAAACAGAGGCCTCCAGGAGATCATCACGAGGCAGGGTAACAACCAGGAAGCAGGTTCCAGCCAAAGTCACACCGTTGTAACCAATCCTGAGGTAAATTAGCCCTACATGAGTCTTTAGGGGTGGCTAGGACCTCGCTTCTAGAGCTCCAAGCAAAATTGGGAGGTGCTGGCGCAGCTTGTGACAAAAGCACTATGTATGTGTGCAATGTATTTTCTCTCCGATCTTATCAATGAAAGCCGGTAACGGGTCTTTCGAAAAAAAAGTCTCGGATAGCAACAGGGTGGGTGAGTGGCAGTTAGCCCCAACCTGTATAGCAAATCTATTGACTAAAGATTGTAATCATGTTTGCCCCTGATTGATTCAAGTATCAAGTCACAAAAAAAAAGAGTGAGGCTGCGCGAGTGGGAAAGAAGGGTAGAGAAGAAATCATTACTTATGGGACAAGGTTGTGGTGTTGTGTGGTCAACGACGAGGAAGGAGGACGGAGGGTGAGGTCAGCAGTGAAGGAGGGAAAAAAATAAGGTACCAGTGATTCAAAACTAAAGTGATGTATACACATGTAAAATGCAGTGACCATCTTTACTTGATTAATCTCACTACCTCGTGATTAACCAACCAGATTCAATAATTAACAGAAAGGAAAAACAAGTTAAATAAACACAACAATCTAAAAGAACCAATACCTACGGCACTCTTTCTCAGCACTTAAGTGACTTCACCTAAGAAAAGTACGAAAAATTTTGAAAACCCACATTTTCATAGGTGTGATTTGGGTGGAATGTTACTCTCTTTGTCCAGGTAAGGAAGCAATCTACCTTTCTGAGATGAACTCAACCGCGCTAGACAATTATGCATGTACCCCTTATAGGTTGACACTGAAAAAACCTGCAGTCTGCCATGCAGAGCAGGGCGAGACGGGGAGGTGCAATCTATGGACAGCCAATGAGTGGGCGGTTCATTTTTTTTTACCGTGAATCCCATAAAAAGACACTTTACGTACCTACAAAACTACCTAGCTAGAATCGCATGCTTTCTTGGACAAAAGCAGCATGCTAGAATTGCATGCTTTCACGAACGGAGGGAGCAGCGTGCTAGAATTGTATGCTTTCACGGACGGAGGGAGCAGCGTGCTAGAATTGCATGCTTTCACGGACGGAGGGAGCAGCGTGAGGGAGTACAAACTAACTCTTGGGACACTAAAATTATGGTTTGCTAGCGTGTATTTATGTTTGATTAATTTTCACGCTGTTTCTCAATCGCATGAATCTGGGAGGAATATCCACACTCTAAGTACGATGAATCATGTGCATATGCATGCTTCAATTCCCTGTTGAGCAAGCCAGCAAGGTATATGCACATGCATGTACTTGCTGGTAACTTGGCGGCTACCTCCTGTCGTGATTTGTGGGTGTCAAATGGAAGACATCACGCGGTGCATTCCACGTACGCTGGAGGTTTATATTCTCTGTTTGTTCTGTTTTGCCGTAATTTGAAGCATATGGCATGCATGTGATGGCGGCCGTAAATTCATCAGCAGATTTGCACCCAACCGCAGCAAGCCGGCCGGCGCTCGACGACTCTCTTGCTCTCAACTCCAAATTTCATCAAAAGTCAACCCCTACTAACCCTCTGACCTTCCACTCACCATCAATCGCTTCTATATAAGCGCTTCACTTCCGAGACATTCCCAACACACAAACACACACACAAGTACACTACTACGGAGTACTCACCGTCGTCAGTGATCACAAGAAGTCAGCCACCGTCAGTAGTCTCCACCATGGCGAAACTCACGGCGATCGTCCTGCTCATGTTGATGCTGGCTGCCGCAACGGCTGGCATGGTCACTGACGCCGGCGGTACCCTCCCAGCAGGTCGCCAACAAGCCAGGACCAGGAGGAGCCGTTTCCTGCTTGCCAACTCGCCGTCGCCGTACGCTTGCTCCAGGAAGTCAGCCGCCGCCGTGTGCTTCGCTCCGGGCAGCCCAGGCGCGACGTGCTGCGGCGGGCAGTGCGTGGACACGGTCGCCAGCGCCGACCACTGCGGCGGCTGCAACAAGGTCTGCAAGCACGATCGGAGCGCGTGCTGCGGCGGCCGCTGCGTCGACTTGCTCTCCGACAAGGACCACTGCGGCGCGTGCGGGAACCAGTGCAGCAAGAAATGCAGCAACGGCTTCTGTGACTACGCCCTTTAAGCTGTAACTCAACAAGAAATGCAACAACGCCCTGTAACGTGCGACATATTCGACCAAAGCAGAGTATACGATACTACTACTCCGTGACTCCGTCCGTCTAATAAGTGTACTCCCTCCATTCTAAATTATAAATGTTTTGTCTTTTCTATATACATAGTTTTGCTATACACTTAAATATATACTTATACGCTGTGTCTAAGTATGCAGTGAAAGAAATGTATCTAGAAATGCTAAAATGTATCTAGAAATGCTAAAATGTGTTATAATTTGAAATGGAGGAAATATTTCATAAGGCTATCCGCACTCTTCGTAGTCTAAATTCATCCTCCAAAAGAAATATTCTGTCCTGGTCATCGAGATCTTCTCCTCTATATCCAGTTTTCTCGCACTCATCCATACTCTATATCTCGTCTCTATATCCCAATTCTTCTCGCTGACAAGTGGGACCTAGGTCCCACCATCCTCTCCAAGCCTCCAACTACCCCCTCTCTCTCCCCTCCCCCTCTCTCTCCATGCTGCTGCATGTGCTTGCGCTGGCGTTTACAGGACAAACGCTACTACGCTGAATTTACCAGAAGCACTCTCGGTACGCAACTATAGCGGAGGATATAGCGTACCCGCTACAGCTGTCTGAGACGGTAAATGCCAGTGCAGTATCATTTAGAGGACCGCAGTGCGGTCAATCTAAGAGAAATCGTACTTGTGCACTCCTTTTATAAATTATTTACACGCATCTCAAAGTAAGTCTCAAATTGATTTATATAAAAGGAGTGTGCGTGCCCTGCAACTGCAATCGATCTTGTTGCTATCGAACATCCGAATCGTCATTTTACTCGGACCAGATACACTAGATATATAAACTGCCGATCCCCTACATTCTGCCTTAGTATATACGAAGACAAGCATAAAACTCTGGTCCGTACGGCTAAAAGGCATACCGTTCTGAAACATACACAACATCAATCAATTACTTTAGAATCAAACTTCAACCAATAATATTTTATTAAATCAAGACACGGAAATAATTAACACAGGATACACCATTTCAGAAAAGCCCGAACTAGGAGCAGAGAACTCATGAAATAAACAAAGCCGTTTCTTGCATGGTGGGTAAATTCCCTGGTTCAACAATTCATCAGGGGGACAAACTCAAATATGGAATTAATACAAAATCCTGACATTACAGAAGATGAATTTCAAACTTCAGTGTTTGCATGACTCTAGGGGAATTGCTTTGAACCAGGCGTTCACACAAGTCCACATTGCAAGTGGTTGCTCAAAAGGCAGCTAATTTAGAAGTCGTCCTCATCCTCCTCATTGCAAGTGGTTGCTCAAATGGCAGCTAATTTAGAAGTCGTCGTCATCCTCCTCAGCCATGTGCTTAGCCAGTTCTTCCTCCTGCTGAAGCCTCTCTCGGCGCTTCTCGGCGCTCTCCTTTTCCTTGTGAGAATTAGGGGGGAATCTCATCGCCTTGACTGCCTCATTGTGCATGTTGAGGCAGAACGCAATCCTGGAGTTGAATGCAATTTGTGGCTCATTTGTCGAGTAGACATCACCAGTTTCCTTTGATACCATCCAGCCATTTGCATGATCTATGGTGGCGTCAATTGCGCCATCTCTTATGGCCTTGGCTACAATGCTCTCCGCATCAGCAATAGGGTTCTCAGAGTCTAGTCTGAGCTTCTTAGCAATGTCAGCAAGGGAGATCCTTGAGTAAGAAATGCTGATGTTGCGCAGTCCAGTTCGAATGACATTGTGGCGCAGCCTCACAATCAAGTTGCGAGTCCTGTCTGCGCTGAATGTGCTTGCAAATTTGTCTGCAACGGCCCTGAACAGTTCAAGGTCCCCAACCCTGACAGCCTGGAGGACACAAATGTATAATTTAAGTTCAAAGTATTTCACCTATTGTACCAGAGTTTATGCATGACCAGTTACTTACATTTGTGAGCTCAAAATAAGGTGTCAGAGCTTTCTTCATTCCTTTCTGCATGAAAACAGTCCTCTCTGGAATCTCTCCAAGCAACAGCCTCACTATGATAGCCCATTTGTTGCACTGAATCCGAAAACCACGGGCTGTTGTTGGTGCCTTACGAGCAGCTTGCAGGAGGCTTTCTTTAGCATCGGTGTACTCCAACTGAATTGTCCTAATTTTGCCCAAGTAGAACAAGTATCGGCAGAACTGCAACAAAAGGAATTTGTAGCATTTGTTTAGAAAAGCTTTCCTATAGAACCAATTTCCTGAGAAAGATATAATACTTCAATCCCCAACAGAGCAACCACTAAAAGTTTCTTAACAGAATTAGTTACATAGATTGTTTGCAAGTGCTAAATCTACAACATAGTAGATCCAAAAGCTGCATCACAACAAATGGAATAAGCAAATGAATTACTTGTTGATTGGAATGCGCTTCAAAACGAGGTGCCTTTGATCTAAGCTTTTCTGCCTGATCATACAAGTTGTAGTGGAGGTAATTGCGGAGGAGGAGATTGAGCAGTGTTTCCTGAAATCAAGAAGCAAATACATACAATCAGGTATGCAGAATTTCCACAACATTTTTATATCAGTGGCGAACAGAAAATCAGCATTACCTGGCCAAGCTCGTCGCGATGCAAAGTTGCCATTCTGTGTAGAGCAAGCAGATTCCTGAAAGGAAAAGAAAACAAAAGCAAATGTAGGAGAGATTGTCAGGGTTGGACCTGGGAGTGAACAATGAGCAAGAATGAAACATTTGACTTACCCACGTATTTCAGCAAGGCTGTTGGTAAGCTCATACACATAAGAGTAATAAAAATACAGACGAGATGCCAGCACATCAACCGTTCTCCGGTTTAGGTTCTTCAGGCGAGCAATGCTCACATTTGCGCATGCTTTAGCCTTAATTCAAAAGCAGAAATTCAAATTATTATGTTTCACACATCAAACATAAGGAAAATCTGCGGTTCCAGATGTACCTCATCGTATTTCTTCTGATCAATAAGGAAAATCAGTACAAGCAAGTAGCAAAATATTTCAATCTCAGGGAGACCATGTTTGATTGAAATCTGAGTTGCCGGAGCCGAAGCATCAACATCCATCTCAGTATCATCTTCCTGACAGAAATTACAGATGAATATTAGGAGTTATGAATATGATAAATGTAAAAAAGAAAACTCACTTGTTCTTTTACTCTATCGTACAAAACAGAGTGATAGCATTGTAGGTTCTACCAATAAACTACAGAACAAGCAGCAGACATAGCAAAATCTATTTAACAGGGCATGAGCTTCTTCAGTTCTTCACATACAGAAGAATCACAGACCAATTAAGAGTCCACCAAATGTAAAAATTCACTGTACCATTTTCCAAATTGTAGGTGTAGTTGCACGAAGAAGGAAAACTAAGCTCTGAAGATTCAACTCTAGTAATGACTTTTTAATTCGTCCTCAGCTAAGTGAGAATCTAGGTATATGAAGACAATGAACAAAATTATGAACACATGTTACTGAGAAGGTAGTGCTTTTGAAAGTTGAAGCCTTGAAGCACAAGAGGTTGAAAATCCAAATGATTGTAAGATCTACTTACTGCTTACTAATGGTAGATCTAAGAAACTAGCAGTGCCAAACAATTACGATATTCAGGAGAAAAACTAAAGAATGAAAAAAGAACTCTGGACTAGAAGAGCCAACTGCACAGGTGCAAATCATCCATAATCCATAGGAATAACGCAAGTGTGTCCAATTGTGACAAGGGAATATATACATGATGGCAAGATTGATTTTTTTTTTCAGTTTAGGCTACATAACAAATGCATAAATAAGGATGCTAGAAGTGCAGCATGAATGCATAACTAGCTCATTCAGATGAAGAGTAAAGTAACAGCATAGGAGAAAACTTGTATGCCCTCCATCAACTATAATGGACATGAGAAAACCAAATTGTGCAATGACAAATCAATATTCATGATATTGTGATCAATAATTCAATATGCAAGGCACCATACAAGTATGTTAAACCTAGGATACAGCGATATATTAGCATCATCAGTAACATCCTTACACGATGAGGTCCAGGCGTAACAAAATCTGGCGAGTACCAAAGTCTAGCTTCTCTAATCCAATCTGCGATACCTTTAACAGCAGATAGCGGAGAAGCGAATTTTACCTTGGGCACGAGGGCGGTGAGGCGTCCGTAGGCTTCGGAGGATGCGGGAAGCGCGAAGGAGAGGAAGGCGGAGACGTCCCGCGCGGCGAGGCGGCGGCGGAGCGCGACGGTGAGGCGGAAGGCGCGGGAGATCCGGCGGACCTCCTTGGACAGAGAGCCGGCCTCGATCACGGTCGCGATCTCCTTCAGATCTGACACAAGCGCCGCTTCAGCCACACCGAATCTTACGAATTTCGCGGTCGCGGAGATGATAGATGGATAGCTCTAGGGTTTTGGGGGAGGGGGAGAAAGGAGTGAGGGAGCTTACGGTGCAGTGTGGAGAGCGCCGGCGCCGCGGCGGCTGGAGCTGGGGCCGCAGGCTGGGGCTCCGAGTCGTTCATCTGCACGTCTTCCGGCATGGTGGCGGCGGCTGCGGCTGCGGCGGCGAGGAGCGGAACTGCTGGAGTAGGAGAGGATTTTGAGGCGTGGTGGCGGATCGGTGAGGAGAGCAATATGAAGGACGAAGCCTTTTGCTTCCGTCTCAAGAAGGTCGCTTCCGGGTTGGGTTACCTTGGCTCTCCGTCACCGCTTCGTTGTGTTGTTCGTGGGCTGCCTGCTATTCGTCGTTGTTGGGCTTGGGAATTAGGATGGCTGAACGGGCAGGTCCGTGGGCTTTCTATATCATTTCCAAATGAGCGTACTGGCCTTTTTTAGGTTTATTTAAATTTTTTTCTAGTTGTCCTTCTTGGCAATGTAGGAGTAGATTTTTATAGTAGCCAGAGTAGGTTAGATGTTTTTTAATAACTACATATATGCTTATACGTTGCACGAAGCTAACAGATTGAATGTCACAATCAGTTTATGTTTATTTTTTTATAGATCCACATACATGTACGTATACAAGTGTATTCCTTCAATTATTTTGTAAGTTAAAATTAGTCACTGTGACATCACAATGACATCAGATGTCCTCACGTCCACATGGCCATGCATGGATGTCTGTCACCACGCATAAGTCACCGGTGCCTGGTAATTGCTGATCTTGTAGTTGGAGGTCTCGGCTGCCAACCGTCTCTGACGCGAACTCCTCCGACATTGACTCTGTCGATGTTTGTGCACTCTACCTCCGTCTAAGAAAAAATACAACTATAGATTACGTGCCACGTAAAGTGGTTCACGTTTGACCAATTTTCTAGTAAACAGTATTTACATTTATGACTCTAAATTAATTTATTATAAAAATACATTTCATAGTTCATCTAATGATATTTATTTGATTATAAATATTTATACCTTTTTATCTATAATGGGTCAAAGTTGATATACTAACACGTGACACTGTTCCAGAATTGTATTCTTTCGGGGACGGAGGAAGTAGTTTTTTTTGGCCGGGTAGTATAGTCTTTGTGACCGGATAGTATACCGTTTTTAGTATCACCGGGTAGATGATTACTTTAGAGTTATTTTAGGTGTAGAGATAAGATATTGTTAGGTAATTTAGATGCAAACTTAAGAAACTAATTAAATTATTCTCTACTACAACAGTAGATGTAGTCGATGTAAATTTAGAGGGTTACTCTATGTTATCTTTTGTAATTGATAGAATCATATATAAAAGATAATTTAGAGTAGAGATGAGTAGTTTCTTAGAAAATACAATATATCAAGGACTATTGTTTTAATGATGATTAGAGTCTTTTGAACTGTCTAATATCAATGCTTCATACACTAGTAGACATATGGGCTTCAATCCTGGTTGGGAACAGCCTTTAGTCTCGGTTTTCCAACCAGGTGTAACACCCTGTGTTTTGCATCATCTTAAAAATCACTAAAAATTTGAACTTTTTAAAACTTTACAACAAAATAAAACTTGATTAGTTTATTTCCCGCCAAACCACTTTTTAATAAAATGCTTTTCAAAAACTCTGCATCAAAATTCACCATATGCATTTAGTATAGAACATTTGAATTGTTTGCTTGCGTGATTGATTGAGTGCTTAGTTGATTGGAATGCTTGCTTGCTTGATTTCCTGATGTTGCCTTCTGGAATTTATTTGCGGCATCAAAATAACCTCCTTTAATGATAAACTATATTCTTGACCTTTCCTTTATATTATAGCAGTAGATAATGCGTCGTAATTATAAATAATGCTTCATCACCTTCTCTGCTTAATTATATTGGCCATCACATTGCTAGATTATTGTTTTCCTAAAATTAGTTTACATCTAGTTAAAGTCTATATGAATTCCTTGCTTTTAATTTCTACAGTTATATAATATTTAGATGTATATATATCATGGTTATACTCTTTATATTCCTAGTGCTAGAAATGCTTCATCTATTTATTCATTTACAAAACATAATGGGTAGATGTATATACACATACAAGGTTAATTCATCGTCCGCCCAATTATATGCTAGTTAGTTCCTTTGCCGTGAAATATCTAGAAATACATACATCGTATACACATATACACATGCATTGTGACATTGTTTAGTTAATACCTACAAAAAAGAAAATAACTTCTACTGTGTACTATCTCCTCCTACCGAGCACGGCAGCTCAGCTCGGCCCAAGCCGAGCAGCAGCAGAGCATGCACGCGCCAGCGCCGCAGGCACGTGGTGCGCGCCGTCGAAGATATTTTCGACGAACGAACCGCCTCTCTGCGCCGTCGTCTTCCCCGGCCAAAAATATCGGACACGCACTGTGCCGAACCGCCTCTATCCGTTGTCCACATCCCCGCAAATTCTGTCGACAACGCACCTCCGCTCTTGGCCGCGAGCTGGCTCGCGGAAGATATTTTCACCCTGGCACCAACCTGCTCCGGCTATAAATGACCGGCCATGGCCATCGAGGGCGCCTCACCAAGCACGGAGTTCGGAGCTGCCGCTGCCAAGGCCTGCAAGGGAGCATGGCGCCCCTGCCTTCACCGCGACGAAGCCGAACGCTGCTGCCGCTCCGTGTCCCGCTCCGTGTCCGCCGAGCTGCGGTGCCGAGGACGACGCTGTCGAGGCCACCGCCCTCGCCGTAGTCGCGGACAGCCGAGCACTGCCGCGCTGAGCCATGGACGGCACTGCCGCCGCTCAGCCGCCGAAGGCCACCGCGCTGGAGCCATGGACGGCCCTGCCGCCGCCCAGTCGCCGGAGCCGCGTTCGCCGCCAGCACGCCTTGCATCGGACGCGACGGCCGGAGCCTTGCCGTCAAGATGCCGCCGACGCCGAGGCCGCCGCGCCGATCAGGAATGGGAACCCGTCGCTCGTCGAGCACCATCGGGCGCCCCGTGCACCTGCTCTGCTCCGTTCCCCTCCTCCGCTCTCACCCTCCATCTCTCTGCTCCACCTCCACTGAACGCCGCCGGCGCCGAGCCCTCCGTCGCCGGCGCATCCTCCATCACCTCCGCTCTGCCTCTCCCTCGCTCTCTCTGGTTGACCGCACGAACGGGATGGGAAGCAGGCGCAGCACTCGGCTCGGGCCAATCCTTCGATCCGAAGGCATCCAAGGCTGCTGGCCACGTTGTCCACTCCGAAGGATGGCCGACACCTCACCCCTCTCACTTATTTTCTCTAGTGAACTTGGTTCACGTGGAATACAGAGGGAAAAGGAGCAGGTTCACTGATCAGCTCATGACACAGTGTGGACTAGCATCGGTCAGCTCTGGCCAAAGACTGGGACCACGTGTCAGCCACTAACCCAGGGAGAAAATGATAGGCACACACGGAGAACGTACACACTAGAGTAAACGGTAAGCTTATAAATTCCAGAAAAATTCCTAGTAAATTTCTAAATAAACTAGAATAGCCCTAGATCATATTTATATAATTTTCACTCATATCGCATAAATAAAAATTGTAGAATTAATTCCATGCTTATTTCCATTCGTGTATAATCGGTAGATTTTAATAATTTATAACTCCATCGCCGTAATTCTGAATTTCGTAATTCTTGCACCATAATTCCTCTAAAATAAAACCCTATATATTAAAATGCATTTCCCTAATTTTGGTGCCCATTTAAATTCTAGATATGATTGCTTTTCTTTTTCTTATTGAAATATTAATCTGTAGCAGTATTAACTAATAACCCGTAGTAGTAATTAGTCGCTGTAATACCCTATCACCGTAACAGTAGATAACCCCATATGTTCGCGTATGTGTATATACTATGACACATACATAATATATCCACGTATCCACATAGAATAATAGAATATCGATACATACAAGGATATGCCCGATACCCGGGTATACGCCTATGTATGGCTAACTTCATCCCCGTCTTTCTCTAACCTGACTAACCCAAGGCACGTACATATACATGTGCGTATGTGTCACTAACCCAGTGGACCTATGGAGACCAGCTATGCCATCTATGATGACTTGGTCAGGTTTTCTCTTTCAGGTTCACATAATAGTGAAATATGATATGTGGTCTGGTTTTCCACCAAACCAACCACCCACTCTAACCTAGCCCGTGGGAGCCACCTTGTTGGATGAAATACCTCTATCTAAATCTTACTTCAAATTGACATAATAATGATAGGCTAGTTAATGACCCATCACCCCGCTAGGACCAACCCGTTTAGGATTAAGTGATTGACTATGTGTGTCTTACATGCCTTGATTGTTATTTTCCTTGTTTATGCTTCTTGTTTGTCGACGCAAGACCACATAGGGTAGAAGACATGGAGACGACCCGATAGATCCTAGGAGCACGGCTACACCAGGACAGGAGCAAGGAGCACACATGATCGAAAGCCTTGGATATACTCGTCAGTGAACGGAGGCAAGTCCTAATCCCCACCTATCTCCTACATTTCCATTCCTTTAATTACTCCCCTTCTACCACCTCTAAATTTTGCTAGCCTCCACCATAAACCCACCATACCTAACCCTACCAACCACTAATCTTAATATATACTACTTAAAAACCCCTTTCATATATTGATATTGAATTATGATGAATTATGAGAATTGTTTATGATAATGTGATTTATGAACTTGAGGATAATAACTATGAAACTTAAGTTGGTAAAATTGGACTAAACCTCGACAGGGGGCGAGTGGGGGTAATTCATGTGGTATGGGTTACCTTGGCAGGATAGCCTGTGTGGGATCCTGCGGGAGATACTCGCCTCGGTCACATAAGGACCGGTTCATTTGCCATCTCGCCTAGCCAGAATTTCGTACAGCCACATGTCTATATGGGTAGACTTGATCTCACACCCCGTTAGATTGAAGTATAATTTCCACTAGGAGACCGGAGTGGCAATGGACTAACAGGAGAGGATACGGCTGCTGTGTGATCTACCGTGGTCTGATCGGCATGGTTGCTTTGTGGTCTTCCATGTAAAATTTATTGTTGTGCCGTGTGCGAGCACCCTTTTATTATATTAATCTGGATGCTATGTGATCATCCACCGAATGCTGTGTGATCATCCAACCACTCGATATTCTAGGATGCTGTGTGATCATCCTGATGCTTGTGGGTTCCGGTCCCTGAGTAGTCTGTGGTGGAATTATATGGAAATCTAAGGTAGCACCATCCGGGTACGAGGTCTCGTTAGGCCAGTTGCAGCCAGTCGCGATGGTGTTGGACTGTACCTATCATGTGGGGAAATTTGTACAACCTCTGCAGAGTTTCTTGAATCTATTCGAATAGCCACGTCCTTGGAATGGACAATCGCTGGGATGAGGTCCCAAATGATTAGACTACAACAACTGTGATACTCTGGTAAGATGTATTTATGAATTTGGTAATCTATACTCAACTCGGGAACTGGTGAGGATGGTAATACCCTGCCAGGGCCCAACCTATATTTATAACTACTTAACTCTATCACCTTTACCACTAACCACCTCTATATACAGCCTCCATCCACCTCTCCTCCACCCAAAGTTAGGGCTTGCTGAGTACGTATGTACTCACCCCTTCTCCACTATGTTTTTAGGAATGAAGCTGTAGGAGTATATCCGAGGATGAAGTTACCAAGGACTATGCAAGGATAGAACGTCTGGAGCACACTCGAAGACGGAGCCGTACGACTACATGAAGAAGTTACATTGGGACTACGACGACCGGGTTGTAGGAATACGCTTAAGGAATAAGTCTAGGGTTACGTCCGCACTCCAAGTTGCCTGTAGGAATGGAGCCACGTTGTTATAGGACCGCTGTCTTAGATCTCTGATATACAATGTAAGGCCAGTGGCCCAAGCTATGCAACCCGAACCATGTAATATAATTCTCTATTAACAATAAAAGTATAGTTTTTGATATTAATCTTGTTCGAATTGTGCGTATCAGCTACTGATCCAGGGACTGATATATGATGCACAGTGGACCCTAAATTAGGGGTTCGACAGGGTGGTATCAGAGCTATACTTGGACTGTAGGACGAACCCTTAGCGTGGACATTAGTTAGGAATGCTTTTTCTGAAAACTGTTTTCAAAAATCTTTGCATGTAACCCTTGACTCTTACCTTTCCTTCACCTTCTATATCAAAAACAACTTTTTCTCTCTTCTCACCCCCTTCAAAATTAGGAGTAGTATCGCTAGGGTAGATTAGGTCATACCTAGAATACAAGGTAGCTTGGAGATTAGGTCTTTCATAGGTCTAGAGTAACCTTCCACGGTAGAAACGTGAAAGTAGAACGTACGACGTTTACGCTTGTTACACCTTGATTAACCTTTGTTGTTTGTTACAACTACCCATTTAGATCTCTCTCCCCTCACCTTGTGCTCTTCCCCCTCCCCCATTCCATGAATATTTTCTGGCAGTCATACAAGGGAAGACTACTATCTGGGATATTTTGAAGAAGGCAGAGATTATTGGAAAATAATTTTTTGGAAGACAAGATAGAAATAAGGAATCAGCAGCTACCCGATTGCTACTTGTGACAGTATAGCCAACACATTGTCTATCCAGTAACAATGCTAAGAGTCCGTTCCTCATCACACCAGAGCTACTGGAAAAAATAATAATAATACACAGCAGGCAACAGGAGAAAACCGTAAATTCCTCACGCCACCACCATCCACGCCACCGCGCACTTTTCCTTCACGCCGGTGCCGTCCCCTCAGTGTCACGCCGCTGTCCGCCACTGCACGCCGCACCACCACCGCCCCACGACGCCACTCATGCTGTCACCTCCATCACCGCCGAAAGCTGCTGCTGCTGTCCCCCACGACGCCGATTCCCTCGGCAACCGGTGCTGCTCAATGCCGCCGATAATGGCGCGCACCCACTCTCCTAACCCTGCCGTCAACCGTCTATAAAAGACGCCCCTGCTGCCCTTCAGAAGCAAGACACCCCACTCTCAACACTGATCACCCACCTAAATCTCCTATTCAAGTGCCAACTTGTTCCAAAAAAAAGGGGCCAGAAGTGTGTGCTGCAAGCTGAAGAAAAATATCAAGAAGAAGAAGTACGTCGTCAGAAGCTGGAAGTTGAAGCCTTCAAGATGCGCTTAGAAGAAGATGAACTCACTAAAGCCCTTTTTGCTGTCCTGATTCCAACTCTGATAGCAACGACCATATTGTATATCCTTATGTTGCGCCCGCTACCTTATGAGAAGCCTTGAGTTAATTATTGAAATCAGAAAAGTGGAATAAAAATCCTAGAGATCTTGTTGGTGCCAAAATGTATTTCTGAGATTTTTAGGCTCAAGTCATTGAAAAAGAAAAGAAGAAAAAAAAAGGGGTGCAGTCAATACCACCATCACCAGCAGACCCTAGCCACCTCATATTTTTGGGATTTACAGTAAGCTGCAAACCAACAAAGACCACTGCACAGTTGTCAAAACTACACCCCGTCACAGTGCACCACTGTGTAGTGGAACCCATCCCGACTCCACTTCCTTCCACTGCACACCTCAGGACCAGTCAAAGCGTCCCTTGCAAGCCTCACCACTGGCACCTTATAAAAGAAGGAACTCCTCTGCCCTCATCATCACCCACGCCCACTGAAGAATCCCACTGCCAGCTTTTCCTTACCTTGAGCAAAAGCAAAGCAACCACACCCTCAGCTTTCCACTCACAAACCACCACAGTTGATTCCTCCCACACCCACAAATGGCCGAAGGTGTTTGGGTCAGCAGCTACTGCCTCCACACCGAAGGATTCCCCAAGCTCCTGTATGCCACCATGCAGAGACTTGGAATACAAAAGCGTCCCGAGTATGAAGGCCGTGAGTATGAAGAACATGGCATCGAGCGCTGTGAAGTCACCATCTACGTCGCAAAGAGTGAAGACTTCCCCGACATAGCCGAAGCTTGGAGCATGACCGCAACCGGTTTTCGCTTCACCGACACCTACCAAGCCGTCACCCGCAAAGCCTTGCGACACCTGTGCCAGCTCTACGAGGAGCCCATCACTCGTACACCCATGAGATTCTTCCCACCACTGGAGAAGAACCGCCCTGCCTGGATCACCCGCATGGAAGCCCTCCAAGAGCAAGAAGACAACCCCACCATGAAGTTCATGACCGACTACCTGCTCTCCCTCGACGAGCAGTACGATAGGCAAGCTGCCGAACTGATGAACTGCATCCACCGCGCCCAAGTGGCCGTGATCTACGCCAGGAGCCTTCATGTAGAAGCACAATCTCGAGTCGCCGCTGATAGGCAAGAGCCCATGATTTTGGAAGGAATCCCCATCCACCTGCCAGGAAGAAGAAGGACGGACCCTGCAGTACCCCTAGCACCACCACCATCGAGAGACTTCGACGTCGAGCCTCTCCTCCCGTTCACTCAACCACTGCCAAACGAAGAAGAACCAGCACCAAGCTCAGTGGAGGAACCTCCAGCACGCCAGAATGAAGCATCCCTGTCCGACGAAGTAGACTAGTTCTCCCTAGGGAGATGCACCTCCCTCTTTCCCCATTGTTGTAACCCTCCTGTGGCAATCAAAAATCTATGTGTTTGGCTCGTGATCCCATGGCATGCATGAAGAAGAACACGGGTGCAAGAACAAAAAAAAATTATTATTATATATTAGGAAGATAAGTAAGGGTGACCACAAAACCAAGAGTACTCTACAGGAAAATAATCATGCCCAAGAAGTAATATATATAATAAGAGGAAATAAAAGATTTAAGGATAAATCTTCTAAGTGGGGTAGATTTGGACCTGTAGTCAAGAAAGAAAGAAATCATTGATCAGGGAGAAAACAACTAAGCTACTGAAGATCCATGCTTTTGGATGAGAAATGGAACCCTAAATAGGATTAGAAATGGAATCCTAAGTTCACACTGATTGTTGCTCAAAAGAAACAAAACCAACACACTGCACCATAAATCCAGAGGATTTAAAGAGAAATATGATAAAGAAGCTCAAGAGTTGGCAAAAAAAAATTGGACCGTGGAGGTCTAAATCATCTAAGTGGGTAGCTCTGCAACCAGAAGATCAAATCATCTAAGTGGGGTAGCCCAAGATCTGGAAATTGGAATTACTTAGGGGATCAGAAAGTCAGAAGATTGAGTTGAGTGACTACTAATATTACAAAAAAAGGGGGGCATCAGGAAACATGAGCATAGATGGATTTAACTTCGCCTCAAGTGTTACCGAAACCAATGTATGACAATGGTGACCAACTGCAAATGGGAAAACAATTTACGAAGACTGAATAATTCTCGGGAGGCAGTCCTGTAAGATAAAAAGGAATCTGCGATCTTTCCCTCTCTAGTTTCTTCTCTCCCTCTAGTTTCTCTCTCTAGTTTACTTGAATCTCGGGGACGAGATTCTTCTAAGTGGGGTAGATCTGTAACACCCTGTGTTTTGCATCATCTTAAAAATCACTAAAAATTTGAACTTTTTAAAACTTTACAACAAAATAAAACTTGATTAGTTTATTTCCCGCCAAACCACTTTTTAATAAAATGCTTTTCAAAAACTCTGCATCAAAATTCACCATATGCATTTAGTATAGAACATTTGAATTGTTTGCTTGCGTGATTGATTGAGTGCTTAGTTGATTGGAATGCTTGCTTGCTTGATTTCCTGATGTTGCCTTCTGGAATTTATTTGCGGCATCAAAATAACCTCCTTTAATGATAAACTATATTCTTGACCTTTCCTTTATATTATAGCAGTAGATAATGCGTCGTAATTATAAATAATGCTTCATCACCTTCTCTGCTTAATTATATTGGCCATCACATTGCTAGATTATTGTTTTCCTAAAATTAGTTTACATCTAGTTAAAGTCTATATGAATTCCTTGCTTTTAATTTCTACAGTTATATAATATTTAGATGTATATATATCATGGTTATACTCTTTATATTCCTAGTGCTAGAAATGCTTCATCTATTTATTCATTTACAAAACATAATGGGTAGATGTATATACACATACAAGGTTAATTCATCGTCCGCCCAATTATATGCTAGTTAGTTCCTTTGCCGTGAAATATCTAGAAATACATACATCGTATACACATATACACATGCATTGTGACATTGTTTAGTTAATACCTACAAAAAAGAAAATAACTTCTACTGTGTACTATCTCCTCCTACCGAGCACGGCAGCTCAGCTCGGCCCAAGCCGAGCAGCAGCAGAGCATGCACGCGCCAGCGCCGCAGGCACGTGGTGCGCGCCGTCGAAGATATTTTCGACGAACGAACCGCCTCTCTGCGCCGTCGTCTTCCCCGGCCAAAAATATCGGACACGCACTGTGCCGAACCGCCTCTATCCGTTGTCCACATCCCCGCAAATTCTGTCGACAACGCACCTCCGCTCTTGGCCGCGAGCTGGCTCGCGGAAGATATTTTCACCCTGGCACCAACCTGCTCCGGCTATAAATGACCGGCCATGGCCATCGAGGGCGCCTCACCAAGCACGGAGTTCGGAGCTGCCGCTGCCAAGGCCTGCAAGGGAGCATGGCGCCCCTGCCTTCACCGCGACGAAGCCGAACGCTGCTGCCGCTCCGTGTCCCGCTCCGTGTCCGCCGAGCTGCGGTGCCGAGGACGACGCTGTCGAGGCCACCGCCCTCGCCGTAGTCGCGGACAGCCGAGCACTGCCGCGCTGAGCCATGGACGGCACTGCCGCCGCTCAGCCGCCGAAGGCCACCGCGCTGGAGCCATGGACGGCCCTGCCGCCGCCCAGTCGCCGGAGCCGCGTTCGCCGCCAGCACGCCTTGCATCGGACGCGACGGCCGGAGCCTTGCCGTCAAGATGCCGCCGACGCCGAGGCCGCCGCGCCGATCAGGAATGGGAACCCGTCGCTCGTCGAGCACCATCGGGCGCCCCGTGCACCTGCTCTGCTCCGTTCCCCTCCTCCGCTCTCACCCTCCATCTCTCTGCTCCACCTCCACTGAACGCCGCCGGCGCCGAGCCCTCCGTCGCCGGCGCATCCTCCATCACCTCCGCTCTGCCTCTCCCTCGCTCTCTCTGGTTGACCGCACGAACGGGATGGGAAGCAGGCGCAGCACTCGGCTCGGGCCAATCCTTCGATCCGAAGGCATCCAAGGCTGCTGGCCACGTTGTCCACTCCGAAGGATGGCCGACACCTCACCCCTCTCACTTATTTTCTCTAGTGAACTTGGTTCACGTGGAATACAGAGGGAAAAGGAGCAGGTTCACTGATCAGCTCATGACACAGTGTGGACTAGCATCGGTCAGCTCTGGCCAAAGACTGGGACCACGTGTCAGCCACTAACCCAGGGAGAAAATGATAGGCACACACGGAGAACGTACACACTAGAGTAAACGGTAAGCTTATAAATTCCAGAAAAATTCCTAGTAAATTTCTAAATAAACTAGAATAGCCCTAGATCATATTTATATAATTTTCACTCATATCGCATAAATAAAAATTGTAGAATTAATTCCATGCTTATTTCCATTCGTGTATAATCGGTAGATTTTAATAATTTATAACTCCATCGCCGTAATTCTGAATTTCGTAATTCTTGCACCATAATTCCTCTAAAATAAAACCCTATATATTAAAATGCATTTCCCTAATTTTGGTGCCCATTTAAATTCTAGATATGATTGCTTTTCTTTTTCTTATTGAAATATTAATCTGTAGCAGTATTAACTAATAACCCGTAGTAGTAATTAGTCGCTGTAATACCCTATCACCGTAACAGTAGATAACCCCATATGTTCGCGTATGTGTATATACTATGACACATACATAATATATCCATGTATCCACATAGAATAATAGAATATCGATACATACAAGGATATGCCCGATACCCGGGTATACGCCTATGTATGGCTAACTTCATCCCCGTCTTTCTCTAACCTGACTAACCCAAGGCACGTACATATACATGTGCGTATGTGTCACTAACCCAGTGGACCTATGGAGACCAGCTATGCCATCTATGATGACTTGGTCAGGTTTTCTCTTTCAGGTTCACATAATAGTGAAATATGATATGTGGTCTGGTTTTCCACCAAACCAACCACCCACTCTAACCTAGCCCGTAGGAGCCACCTTGTTGGATGAAATACCTCTATCTAAATCTTACTTCAAATTGACATAATAATGATAGGCTAGTTAATGACCCATCACCCCGCTAGGACCAACCCGTTTAGGATTAAGTGATTGACTATGTGTGTCTTACATGCCTTGATTGTTATTTTCCTTGTTTATGCTTCTTGTTTGTCGACGCAAGACCACATAGGGTAGAAGACATGGAGACGACCCGATAGATCCTAGGAGCACGGCTACACCAGGACAGGAGCAAGGAGCACACATGATCGAAAGCCTTGGATATACTCGTCAGTGAACGGAGGCAAGTCCTAATCCCCACCTATCTCCTACATTTCCATTCCTTTAATTACTCCCCTTCTACCACCTCTAAATTTTGCTAGCCTCCACCATAAACCCACCATACCTAACCCTACCAACCACTAATCTTAATATATACTACTTAAAAACCCCTTTCATATATTGATATTGAATTATGATGAATTATGAGAATTGTTTATGATAATGTGATTTATGAACTTGAGGATAATAACTATGAAACTTAAGTTGGTAAAATTGGACTAAACCTCGACAGGGGGCGAGTGGGGGTAATTCATGTGGTATGGGTTACCTTGGCAGGATAGCCTGTGTGGGATCCTGCGGGAGATACTCGCCTCGGTCACATAAGGACCGGTTCATTTGCCATCTCGCCTAGCCAGAATTTCGTACAGCCACATGTCTATATGGGTAGACTTGATCTCACACCCCGTTAGATTGAAGTATAATTTCCACTAGGAGACCGGAGTGGCAATGGACTAACAGGAGAGGACACGGCTGCTGTGTGATCTACCGTGGTCTGATCGGCATGGTTGCTTTGTGGTCTTCCATGTAAAATTTATTGTTGTGCCGTGTGCGAGCACCCTTTTATTATATTAATCTGGATGCTATGTGATCATCCACCGAATGCTGTGTGATCATCCAACCACTCGATATTCTAGGATGCTGTGTGATCATCCTGATGCTTGTGGGTTCCGGTCCCTGAGTAGTCTGTGGTGGAATTATATGGAAATCTAAGGTAGCACCATCCGGGTACGAGGTCTCGTTAGGCCAGTTGCAGCCAGTCGCGATGGTGTTGGACTGTACCTATCATGTGGGGAAATTTGTACAACCTCTGCAGAGTTTCTTGAATCTATTCGAATAGCCACGTCCTTGGAATGGACAATCGCTGGGATGAGGTCCCAAATGATTAGACTACAACAACTGTGATACTCTGGTAAGATGTATTTATGAATTTGGTAATCTATACTCAACTCGGGAACTGGTGAGGATGGTAATACCCTGCCAGGGCCCAACCTATATTTATAACTACTTAACTCTATCACCTTTACCACTAACCACCTCTATATACAGCCTCCATCCACCTCTCCTCCACCCAAAGTTAGGGCTTGCTGAGTACGTATGTACTCACCCCTTCTCCACTATGTTTTTAGGAATGAAGCTGTAGGAGTATATCCGAGGATGAAGCTACCAAGGACTATGCAAGGATAGAACGTCTGGAGCACACTCGAAGACGGAGCCGTACGACTACATGAAGAAGTTACATTGGGACTACGACGACCGGGTTGTAGGAATACGCTTAAGGAATAAGTCTAGGGTTACGTCCGCACTCCAAGTTGCCTGTAGGAATGGAGCCACGTTGTTATAGGACCGCTGTCTTAGATCTCTGATATACAATGTAAGGCCAGTGGCCCAAGCTATGCAACCCGAACCATGTAATATAATTCTCTATTAGCAATAAAAGTATAGTTTTTGATATTAATCTTGTTCGAATTGTGCGTATCAGCTACTGATCCATGGACTGATATATGATGCACAGTGGACCCTAAATTAGGGGTTCGACACCAGGATTGCGGATCCGGTGCTAAAGGTCCTGACCTTTAGTCTCGGATCGCATAACCGGGACTAAAGCCCATCCTCAAGACAAAAAAAATAATTTAATTCCCAAAACCTCTCTTGTGGTGCGTGAGATTTGAACATAGAACCTCTTGCCTCGCGCGTTGCTTCCTTACCAACTCAACTGCACAACACATGTGACAAAAATCCTGGACGCTCTCATTTTGAATTTACTCGTGAGAGACCTTTAGTCTTGGTTGAGAGACCTTTAGTCCGGGTTGGTGTTATCAACCGGAACTAAAGGGTCAAGGCTCTTTGGTCCGGTTAGTAACGGGACTAATGCATACCCTTTTAGTCCCGGTTGGTAACATTCTAACATCCAAGAAACTTGGGCCCGGGAGTAATGCTCACGTTAGTCCCGGGTCCAATTCTAACCGGACTAATATGCTGAACCGAAAGTCCTTTCTCTACTAGTGATAAGATATAGTATAAATAAATAAATAGTCAAACAAATAAATCATGTAGAGAAAGTAATAATTTTGAACTCAATCAATATTACAACTAGATTTTTCTATGGTGATAAAAGAAAGAAAACAAGCACAAACACATCCATGGGAAGGTTTACACAAATACACAAAAGTTATCCAACACGAACACTGATTTTTCGGCTTCACAAATAAAACCATCGAATGACTTCTCTTCCTACTCAGCTTCTTCTCCAACCCTGCTATATGCCTCGCCATATCAATCTATACTCTCGTTGTAGCATCACTATCGACGCCGACGAATAAGAAACAACCAAATCAAACTTGAGTATTTTTTTTCGGGTATGGCCGAAAAATCCACTAATTTCGGGCCAAAAAATGCTACCATGGGTGAGTCGGCCTGGGACTCAGCGTGCCGCCTGCTATTTTTTAGTTGTAAAACAAAAAAAGAAATATTTTGGGTCGAGCCCAAGGCAAGAAAAAAATAATGGGTAGCTGGACCTGTGTCCAGGCCCTGTCCGCTCGGGTTCATAGGTGGGCCGCGGGGCAATGCCTGGCAGTCTCAGACTAGGCATATGGGATGGACTACTGGGCACAATTTGTTCTAGTCTAAACCAAACAGAAGAAATGTTTTAGAGTGGCTTTGAGGTGTAGGCCTACGATTAGCAGATCACCATTGATAGTTCCATAGTTTCTTCATAGAGGCTTGAGGCCAATAGATGGTCATGTGACGACAAGTCGACTAGCGACTACGTGATGCAGTAGTGACTCCAGCAGACACAGACAACATTCTTAGTTTGACGATAATTTAGGGGAGAGCAAGACGAATTTAGAATAGGACGCGGAAGGTAATAAATTAGAAGAAGCCAAGGAATTAAAGATATTGTGAGATACTTGGGCAATAATGTTCTTATTGTGCATTGGAGCTCAACACAAAAGAATCTTAAGGCTACCTTGATTTGGCATTGACATAATTTGCACAGATGGGGTAGGGATGAAGAAGAGAAAAGAAAAACGATGGTTGTCTGAACCAAAAAAACATAACTGTTTGGAAGAACATATTTTCAAGTAAACAAAAATGAAAGCATATAATAAAAAAAAACCCAGCTATCCATTGCTAATTAGTTAGAGCATCTCCAAGGGACTCTATGTGTCTCTTTATTATAAAATTTTTAAAAACAAACAAAAAACATGATTCAATAGACTTTCTGAGACATTCTCTATCTCTTCCGTCTCCAAAACCGCCTCTTGAGAAACTATATGGCTCTCTAAATAGAATATATGGTAGCATTCTCATGATTTTTTTTCACAGAAGAAAAAATATGACAAACTATCAGAGTATTGCGAATAAAAATTGAAGAGTCCTTGGAAGACACAAGAGAGATATAAAAAGGTATTGACTACCTTTTTATAAAATTGTCTAAGTTGAGATATAGAGATTGTGTTCGCAAAAAAAAAGGAGATATAGAGATTGAAATTTATAGAGACTCCTAGAGTTGCTCTAATGTAAGTACAACTGTATCTCCAACCAATCAAGCAGCACAAAACACAACAGCGTGCATGAGATACAAAAACAATCCAAGCAGGTGACGGAACTGAAGCACGAACAATCAAGCTTGTTACTGCAGCACCTCACCATGCCATCCTGCTCGCACGGCATCTGTATTGTATTCTCTGTGGTGTACATGCATGCGTGTGGCGCGCGTCTTTCAGTCATGTGAAACCTTGGCCGCCGCCGATCCGCCCCATTTCTGTATCCTGGAATGTGCCGCGCTCGCCTCCTTGTCCCAGTTGGTGTGCAGCGTGATGGCGACCAGGATGAGGGTCTGCAGGCCGACGCCCGTGAGCATGCCGCCCCACATCCCCTGCACCCCGCCGCGCAGCGGGAAGGCGATCAGGTACCCGACGGGGATGCCGACGAGGTAGTAGCAGCCGAGGTTGATGTACGCCACCAGCCACTGCCAGCCGGCGCCGACGGCGACGCCCGACAGCACCGGCTGCACGCTGTTGAGCAGCAGCGAGAAGGCGAAGACGACGCCGAGGCTGGCCACGGCGCGCACCACCTCGGGGCTGTCCGTGAAGGGCGCGCCGTAGACGTCGCGGAAGACCAGGACGAGGACGAAGAAGGCCAGCCCGATGGCCACCGACGACATGAGCACCACCAGGATCGCCAACTTGGCCGCGCGGGGACGCCCGGCGCCCAGCTCGTTGGACACCCGCACGCTGCATTTTTTTTTATAGGAGTCGCACGTCGTCATGAGAATGTGAGATCGATCGGTTTATGGGCGTTCCTGCTTGTTGCACGCACGTCGATGCCAATGCGATCGATCATTACCTGATGGCCGCGTTGAATCCGAAGAACACCATGATCTGCCACCCGAACAGGTTCGTGCTGCGATGAGTCGTATGCAATGCAGAAGCGACACGGCGACCGAGCAGGCGTTAGAACTGCAGCAGAGCAACCATTTCATCTGAAACACGTGACTACTCACCAGACGGAGACTGCGGCAACGGCGACCTGAGCGTTCTCCAGGTTGCCGACGATGACGATCAGGAACATGTAGAACCAGAACTCCAGGCTACATTCGTGAGAAGGAACGTGCGTGTCAGCAGTCAAAGGCTCGAAGCAAGATCATCTTTTTAAAAAGAAAAGAAAATTCCAGTAGTGCAAGACGCACGCACCAGAGCATGACGGCGGATCCCAGGGAGAGGTGCGCGAAGCCGAAGAGGTCGGAGAAGGCGAGCCAGTCGAATCCGTTCCAGGCGCCGGGGCAGTAGCTCATGAGGATGTAGGCGAGCTGGCCCAGGACGCGTTGAGCGCGACGGCGAGGCCGACGAGCCCCATCCGCATGGGCCCAGCTGAGCGCGACGTGGAACGCCAGCGCGACCGCCGACACGGCGGCCATGGCCATCACCTTGCTCTGCGCCTGCAGGAACTTCTGGATGGGGAAGTTGAAGGCGTAGGCGAAGTGCTGCGGGATCATGTAGAGAGCGAGGCGGCCCGAGAGGTCGGCGATCTCGGCGTCCTGGTGGAAGAGGCGCAGGATCGGGGTGGCGAAGAGGTAGAGCGGGAGCATGAGCACGGCCATGGCGTTGAGGATGACCCACGAGCGCTGCAGGTACACGGCCAGCATGTGCAGCTGCTTCGCGCCGTACGCCTGCCCGCACAGCGTCTCCAGCGCGCTCCCCATCCCCAGCTGCATGCAACACCACGCATGCAGCAAAATTTAGTCTTTACAGACGGTGAGTGTAGTCAACAAGATCAGAGTCTTTTTTATCCATGCATGTGTGGCTGGCCTGCTCTAGGTTTCTGATCTTGTTCCGTTGACTTAACCAGTTAGGCCACGTTTAGATTGCAAATATTTTGAACCCGATGAATATTACCACTTTCGTCTTATTTAGCAAATATTGGCTAATCGTGGACCAACTAGGTTCAAAAGATTCATCTCGTGATTTTCAACTAAACTGTGTAATTAGTTATTTTTTTACCTACATTTACTACTTCATGCATGGATCCAAAAATTGATGTGATAAAGAGAGAGTGAAAAAATTCTAACTTTTTGGGTGCATCGGCCTTACTATTACTACTACTGGAGTATTTTTGACGGCATGTGTCTGGCACACCGACGATCGTGCCAGGCGCCCATGGATCGGTGTACTCCACTCTGACATCGAGAATGCAGAGACGGAACCAGGGGGGGGGCTAGCAGGGGCCGTGGCCCCCCCCAAGCACAGTAAGTTTCCTTTAATACCTATATAAATATATAAATTTACAGCTAAAAAATATCAATTTTCACCTATTTTTTAATCAAATATTATGATTTTGGTTATAAAATAGTGTAAAATATTTAAAAAGTTGTTGAATCATATAATTACGTATATTTTAGCATACAAAAAAATATGATCATATTTGTTTGGCCCCCCTGGTCAGAATCGCTGGTTCCGTCTCTGCGAGAATGTGCAGTGGGTACAGTAAACAGACCATGATGCCAAAGGCGAGGCCGGCGATGACGTTGTTCGCGGTGGAGATGGCGTCGAGCTCGAGCGTGGTGAGGTGGCCGGCGAACACCTGGGTGATGGCGCTGAGCGAGTACTGCGTGATGGACGTGATGATGGCGGGGCCCGCCAGGTACCAGAGCTTCCGGTTCTCATCCGCCGCGTGCCGCAGGAACGACCCCACGCTCCGGATCTCCTCCAGGTCCTCCTCGCCGTCGCCGTCGCCGCCGCTGCCGCTGCCGTTGCCGGCAGCCAACAGCGCCTCCTTCAGAAGCTCGTCCGCTGCTTCGCTGCGGCCGCCGCTCGTCACCGCCGCCATCCCGGCCTCTACCTCCGGTGTGAAAGTGAAATCAATCAGTCAGTCTCTCTCACGAGCTCTGACGCTCTGTGTTGCAAGCTGTGCTCTCTATTAGAAACCTCGATGAGTTAGTGGCGAATCTAGGAGGGGTCGGTCTAGACTTAGAGCCATAAGCTCATAACTATATAACACCGTATATAAATATGTATATATATTGCAAATAGCAAGCACTCATACATGGACAAATGTAACGATAACATAATTTGAGAAAAAAAACTATTTACAATAGCAGTTACCTCTTATAATTTCACCCTGCGAGTACGATCAGCCATATTCTGAAAATAAACTATGATATCATCATTTGGAATTGCATGAAGAAACTCTTGCTCAACGAAAGAAACGACACAATCATTCATAAATCCATCGCCGATTTGGTTTCGCAAGTTCGTCTTCACTATTTTCACTGCTGAGAAAATCCTTTCCACCGATACAGTCACAATAGGAAGAACTAACACAAGTTTGAGGAGCCGATATACCAAAGGAAAAGAAAGATGTTTGCTTGTATCCACCATCATTTTACCAAGCTCAGAAATAGTGGCCACTTGGGCAAATCTAGCGTCAGCTCGCACATTGTCAATGTAAAGATTAAGGTCAATAATAAGATCATCTAGGTCGCTTGGATCAAAATCATCAGGATATGCGTTAGCCAATTCCATCAAACTCTCAATTTTGAATGCAGCAAAAGAATTCTTTGGACTAAAAGCAGCAATGTTGGTAAGCAGTTAAGAATTTATCTCACTGAAACGGTCATTAAATTCTGTAAGCTGTAAGTCAACAACTGGATTCAAGCAATCATATCTGTAGTGCTCATAGTTGGTGTGGTTGGTCTTCTTCCTTGGTTTGTGCCTGTCAATGTACTCTTGTTCTAGGTCTAACTTTGGGATTCCATGTTGCTCACAAAAGGATAGCACAGAACTCAGTAAGGAATCCCAACCATTATCCCTAATTTCCTGAAACTTCTGTTTTGTTAAGTGCACCTCTGTCATAGCCTCTAAGATGTCATTATCTTTCCTTTGTAATGCCAATGACAAAGAATTTGCATGTCTCAATACAAGCAACATTAACTGCAAGTGGAATACAAAGTCAAAATCCTTGAGATAGTCCATAAGGCCACGAGCTTGACGTTTCTTGGCATCCGTGAGACCTTCTTTTTCAACATATTGGAGCACTTCAATAACATCTGTGAACAGACTGCTTAACCTTTTCAAAGTTTTATAATGAGATGACCAACGAGTATCACCGGCTCTAGCAAGTGATTGTTCTTGATTTAATCTTGTTCCAGTAATAAGTTGTCCACTTCCTATTTCTCTTGCAACTCTCTCTTGTTGACTTTCTCGAATCATATCCTTCCTTTTGCAAGAGGCTCCAGCAACATTAATCAATAGAGATACCATGTCAAAGAAATCACCAACATCATCATTCTTTTTACCTACTACAACAATGACTAATTGCAATTGATGAGCAAAGCAATGGATATAATATGCAGAACTATTTTCTCTCAGGATTAAAGCTCTCAATCCATTAAACTCTCCTCTCATGTTACTTGCTCCATCATAACCTTGGCCTCTGATTTGTTTTATGCTCAATCCATACTTACCAAATAGACTATCAATATTAGATTTGAGACATGAACTAGACCAATAAGTCTTTCTTTTATTGACCCACTCTTGTCCACATACCTCAAAACCACTGCCATTTGCTCCTTGCCAGAAACATCGGCTGATTCATCTACCAATAAACAAAATACATCGCCATCAATTTCTTCAACAATAGATTTCACTATGGTCTGAAAAAATATAGACACCATTAATTCATCAACAATATAGTGTATGAGATATAATAGAACGTCTAAACAAGGAATTTTTTCCTTACCTTGGCAAAACAATTTGCTAGATCTCTTTGGATGTGTGGAGCCACCATTTGTGAATTTCTCAAAAGCCGTTTGTTTCTATTATTTTGCTTTTCCAAAAGGTCCACCAGCTCTCGGTAATTTCCCTTATTTTTGGACTCTTCTGATTCATCATGACCTCGAAAAGCTAAACCTTGATGCAACAAGAATCGAGTAGCATCAATAGCAGTATTCAATCTCCTAAGATATTCCTCTTTAGTGACATCTTTCTGCTTGTTGAGAGCATTGGCAATGGACTGATCAGGCTTCATCAAATTGTTACATCTTTTGACTGCCGTGTTATGAAAACTATTAGGTCGGATGCCTACATGATCTTGCAGTCTACTCGATTTGTTAAATCCATCCCAACCATCTTTTGCAAATGCATCATTCCCACCTTGGCCCTCATTGCTATCTCTGAACAAATAGCAATACAAACAGAAACACTTATCCACCTTCTCACTATACTCAAGCCAATCATACTTTGTGAACCATTCAGCTTGAAATCGACGTGGTACACCTGCTATGATTTTCTGAGGATATTTAAAACCAGGTGGTGGTCTAAAAAGGCCTCTAATCAAATACTTTTTCCTTATCTCATTTTGTAGCTTCTCGCCAATGTAATCTGAAATTTTCCTTCTATCCGCCGGATCATACGGAAGCTCATCAAAATTTACCTCATGTCGTGAGATCCTTAAAGGACGTTGAACTATATTGTTGGTGTTTGTTGCATTTGCATCTCTTATTGAAGTTCTTGTTCCTCCATCAATATTCTCCATTACATCTCCTGAGGTGCCTCCGACATTATCACTTGTCGGGGTCAATTTCCTTTTCAAAAAATGATCCATCGTGCTTTGATTGCCTATAAAATTATTTAGAATCAATCAATAAACTTTAACGCGCAAATAGATGTTGAATACAATTAGGGAATGCAAGTAGATTCATCTCTAATTTACTTACGCGCCATGTTTGCTGGAGGGCAGAAACGATCTGCCTCAGGCTGCGTCTCTGCGAGGACGATCTAGCAGCGATGGGCGATGTCGAGTTCACGAGTTGTCGACGAGATGAATCGATTTGGCTCGGATGGAACGGAACGGCGGAACGGCGGAAGTTTGATCGATGGATGAGTGGATGACGGTCTATGACTTTACGGGGGGAGATGAATCGATTTAGCAACTGGCAAGCCGGCGGCTAAATGTTCGTATAATACTATAATCGTATACGTATAGCCATGTGGGCAGTGCGCTGCTGGGCTTTTAGGATAATTTAATTGGACTGCTGCTGGGCTATTGACTGCCGTGGGCTGATGACCAACGAGTCACACGAGTGTGGGGTCAGTATTTTTTTTAACGGGGTCAAGCATGGCGAAAATTTATACATGTACACGTGCTCTTAGAAAGTCGTCGGGTTCAGCTGACACCGATACTCACACGTACGTCCGCCCCTGTGAGTATGGAAGAAAGGAGAGGAGGTGACAAAAATGGTCAGCGGGGACGCTGGGTCGTCGTATCGAGTGGGACCCGCAGTGGTGACAAGCTACTCCTTTCTAAGTATGTGTCAGTATCAGCTTATCACTGTATCAGACGATCAGTATCGTATCCCCATGGGCGCAATGTGGCATTTAATTAATAAAAACATATATACTCCGTATAGGCTGAGCGTTGTTGCGTGCGTCAGAGTTCAGACTTGAGACAGAATTCAGACTTGAGACAGCAGCCATGATAATCCATTTGCCATTGACTGCATGCTATGGTTGTGTTTAGATGTGTAAAAAGGTGTAAACAAAGTACTGTAGCACGTTTTGGTTTTATTTGGTAAATAGTGTTCAACTGTTGACTAATTAGGTTCAAAACGTTCGTCTCGCCAAGTACAACCAAGCTGTACAATTAGTTTTTGATTTCATCTACATTTAGTACTTCATGCATGTATCGCAAGTTTGATGTGACGGAGAATCTTTTTTCGCATAGTGTTTTTTTTTTGAACTAAACAGGGCCCTGTTGGTCGATCGGGCTTGTTCTGAATATGGGCGCAGCCAGCATGCATGCTTACACACTTTACATGGCCAGTTTGGCACTTTGCTGATAGATCTGTGTATGTGCATCGCTCTCAGTCTGAAACGACGACGACGTGTCGACGTCTGATGACCAAGCGCGATTATCCAGTGCACGCAGGGGGGGGGGGGCAAGAACGTGCAATCAAAGATATATAACTGCTTAATTAAGCTATGCTTATTACTGTTACTTAAAGGGGATTTTCAAAAGCAGAGGTGGCCATGGCCCTTGGCCTTCACTATTCTCCGCCACTGCGATTATCTTTACCGTTTTATAAGTTATAACCTAATACGTACCATCAGTGCATCGTATAGTATTGTCGGTACACCTGTGTGAAGTAAACGTTCAACGCGCGCCAAGGGTTTGTGCCTGCACTCATCACTCTCCGTCGTCGCTCTCTCTAGTCTAGCAAGAAAAATTGCACTTTGCGTTGGAACAATGTCGTCGTTTCTTCCGGCCGCTATCTGAATATCTGATCAAAAGCTTGCAATTGCAAGTTGGTGGAATTAATTAGCAGTTGTTAAATCAGCACACGATCCTCGTGCACCAATTGAAAAATTCTTCGACAAATTTTTAATTTTTTTTCTCTCCTGAAGTTGAAATGGACCTCAAGAAAAATACTATTATACTATTGCACTCAAGAAATCTAGTTAACCAGCCGCCGTAGTCTACTGGTTGATGGTTTTTTAGAACGACGGGTTGATAATGGTTGTTGGTCTCAGAATTTCTCTTTCCAAGACAAGCTTGAAAGCATCTAGGCCCCGATAGTTGGTTTCGGTAATTGATGACAATACATTATTACCATGACTAACGTGTGTTTTGCAGAAACTTTGGTAAGTTAGGTCATGGGGTTGATAACTACTTTGGGCACTTTGGAATTCATGTCCCTTGATGGAAATCGTTTCGGTTTTCAAAGGATCAGCGACAAGATTAAGGACGGGTAGTTCCGAATGTCAAGGTGTTGAGTTGCATTCGGAATAGTCGTTAGGATCTTCGCTTTTTTTCCTTTGGCCGTACTATAAAAGGGGGCATGAGCGAGTAGCTTGACCTAGATGAGTCTTGTGTTTAGGTGTGGTGCACACTTGTCAAACTTAGCACTAGATAGCTCCAGAAAAGCTCAAAGTTCAGTTGGAAGCAACTTGGTTCAAGTTGCGTCGCGTTTCGGAGTCGTTAGAGCCGTTTTCCCTTGACCGGACGCGGTCTCTGCTTGACCGGACGCGGTCTCTGACTTGACCGGACGCGTCCGGTCAGTATTAATCAGTTACTGTGTTACAGCACGGTTGACCGGACGTGGTGATTGTGCTGACACGTGTCACAGAAGGGAAAACAACTAATCGGACGCGACTGGGAAGTGATTGGCGCGTCCGGTCACGTTCCAGTAAGGTACTTTGACGATTGGACGCGTCCGGTCATCACTGATCGGACGCGGACGAGCGTCAGGTCAAAGTACAGTAAGCACCTTGCACGATCGGACGTGTCCAGTCACCCCTGATCGGTGCGTCCGGTCACTCAGCAGTTTTGTTCAGAATTTCGACCGTTACGATCGACCGGCGCGTCCGGTCACGTTGACCGGCGCGTCCGATCAGCGCGTATTTTGCTGAGTTGACATGTAACGGTTGGATTTGACTGTGGGGTGTATAAATACATCCCCTCCACCTCTTTTAGAGGTCTCTTGCTCATTTGTTCAGCTGAGAAACACCTTTGAAGTGTAAGAGAGTGCAAGAGCTCTAGTAAGGGTAGTGATTTGAGAATCCCTCTCTAGTGTCTAGGGAGTAGCAAGTGTGCATCCATCTTTTCATTAGGCTTGTTGTGGTCAAGTGAGAGTTCTAGCTTGTTACTCTTGGTGATCGCCATCACCTAGACGGCTTGGTGGTGATTGGAAGTTTGGTGATCATCCGGCGGAGCTTGTGGATGACCCAACTCATCTTGTGAGCGGTTTTAGGCGATTCACCATGACGGAGTGTCGAAGAATCAGCCCGTAGAGAGCACTTGATCCTTGCGCGGATCAAGGGGGAGCTACACCCTTGCGCGGGTGCTCCAACGAGGACTAGTGAGGAGTGGCGACTCTCCGATACCTCAGGAAAACATCGCCGTGTTCCTTACCCTTACTTTCAAGCATTTACTTTCTCGTATTACTTTCATTGCTTGGTTTACTTTCCTAGAATTACCATGCTAGACTAGTATTGGAACTTAGGGTGCAAAACTTTTTACCGGTAGAATCACAAGGAACACAAGTAGGCACTAGGGGTGAACTTTGGCTTGTAGGATTTAATTCTTGCAATTAATTTTTAGAGAAGCCCAATTCACCCCCCTCTTGGGCATCTTGATCCTTTCAAAGCTTTCCTCAAATTTTTTTTATGAGAATTAAACAGTAACGTCCACAACACGCACGCACACTCACCCCTATGAACATACGTACGTAAACCCTACTCCTATAAGCACATTCGAAGGAATAAGCCAATAGATCTTGAAATTCACGAATTAACCACAGACGCCTCGCTGTCGACGGGGATGTCGCCTACCACTGAAAAGCATAGCCGTTAAATCCTAGAATAAATCTAGGAAAATGCGAGCACTTGTGCCAAGTCGAGAACTTAAACCCGGTGGACGGGTTCCACTACAAGAAATCCAACCACCTAATCCATGATTAGTTCGTAGCTTTCCTCGAATTTTGTTAGACCAAGAAAAGAAAAGAAAAGTGCCAACCCAGCCTTTTAAGCAGAATCCGGGCTAAAAAACCGCGCAATTGAGGAAAGTGCACCACTCATCCAGAACAACTTGGTACACCGACCGAACAATGCTTTAATGAACTAAACATCGAGCCAACTTGGTCAAAACGACCTAACTAGCACTCAACTGTCGAATGACCATGTGTGAGTGTGTGTGAGTGTGCGCATTTGTGTAGAAAAAGTTTTTAAAGACGTCTGAAAACAATAGCCGTTTCTACATCAAGTGGTGTGTAACGGAAAGGGCAAGGAGCAACCTGTGGCGTGGATGTGGTGGAGAGTCTTCTCGTTGGGTCAGTGAACGAGCACGAGAATGAAATTGGGGTGGGGGTAACCCAGCTATATATGGATCTTTCGAGGTCTGTCTCCCTGTAGACCAGTCCGATAGATCGGATGCATTTCTGGGATCGTTGGCATTGGCACACGTGTACGCGATTCAACGAACTGAGATCTCGCGACGCTGCATGTACGCTTCGTAGATAGCCTGGCAGCTTGGATTGGATCGGATGGGAATTGAAGGTGACAGAATCCGGCCGTATGTGTTGTTTACTCAGGACGCGAGCCGACCTCGCTCGTGCTGCGCGGCCGAGTACTCCTACTCCTAGAAAAGAGCAAAGGTCAAACGCAAATCTGATTGAAATCCACGTCGTCTTGGACTAGTGTCGGGTGAAGACGTGAAGTACGCGTGCGATTGTGTAGGTAAACCAGCCTGTCCGGTCAACCGGATTGCCCTTGCCCAGTGGCGTGTCAGTAGTCAGTCAGTCGCGGTACGGTGCACTGCACTGCGCCACGTGCATGGATGCATGCTGTCGCACGCTGACTAGCTACAGTAGCTCCCTATCCCGTCTCCCAGTCACTAGGCGCAGGTACGGTGCTTCTGTTCTGTGTGGTGCTACGTCCGCCACCATGCACATCCCTCGCCGCACCGCACGGCCGGCAACCGGAGTTGACGTCGCGGTCTCCATAGGCCACACCGCCCGCCCATGCATAAAGACACCAGACAGCTACAGTACGAGCAGGTGATGGCGTGGTGGATGGGATCAGAGTTATTACGCGCGATCCTCGCGCACGACTGGACACAAATTAAACGAGAGACCTCTCTCCAGGTCCAGGCTCCATCTCCAAGTCTCGTACCTCTCCTCCATCGATCAGCGACGAACCACGTTCACACACACAGACAAACCTTCGATGAAAAACCCTGCCAAACAAGATCTACAGTAAAATGCAGCACATCACACATGCTTGTGTTGCGCGTCGTCGGTGACGTACGTCTGCAGACGAGCGCGATCGAGGGCGACCACCGATCCCCGCCCGGTCGGCACGTTTCCACGCTCCCCTTCCGGCGAGCCCACAGCCAACAGCCCACAGGCCAGCTAGCAAAGGAGGATGGGAGTGGGCTGCTGCGGCATCAGGCCCTGGAGCTGTGCTCGGTCCAAAACAAAGAGAACCAGGCCGAAAGGTCATTCCATTCCTGCGCCAAAAAATGGGGTTTTGTTCTCTTTTTACAAAAACCTGAAAAATCTAATTAAAACCAGAAAAGTACTTTCGCACGCACAGAGAATTCAAAGAAATAAATCTAAGCATACAAAAACAGTAAATGCAACGGCATTGAATGCAACAAACAGATTTATCTTTAGTGGTAAAAGTTTATCGAATCACATTGTGACTCTCAAATAATTAACTTCCCAACAAAATAAAGAAGGGAAATCTTGAAAAAATTTAGGGAAACTATTGAAATTGGGTATTTTATTTTATGTTTTCTAATCACATCACAAAATGAAGGTTTTGTAGTGAGACATTAATTAATCTAGATCTAATACCCCGATGGGAAGAGCGGTGAGGATGGCACTGTCCCTCCTCAAGCTTCGGTAATGCTGTCCAGACAGACGGACTAAACCCGCCCGAGTAGCCCGCTTGCAATGCGCGCTGCACGCCCCGCTCGCGAAATGGACCCCGCCCAAGTCGCTCGCTCACTCTGCGCGTTGCGTGCCCCTACTCATGGGATGGACCCCCTTCGCCCGCGCCGACCCCGCTCGCACCGCGCACGCCACGTGCCCCCGCCCAGACTCATGCCTCCCGTCGCGGCTGCGCTGGCCCCTGCCGAGGTCCGTGCCACCGATAAGCTCCACACCGACGACTTCCACACCACTCTGTAGCGTCGAGCTCCACGCCGACGTCGAGCTGCGCGTCAGCAAACCTCCATTTTCGTCCAAGCAGCAAGTAGATGTTTTTTTTTACGGCATCAGCAGCAAGTAGATGTTGCGCTTGAAAGCGCATGTTGCAAGCGTTTGAAAGTGTTTAAGATGTTTTCAAAGGTACGTTGCAAGTGTTTCATATAGATGCTGTAAAAGTAGATCGAGATGTTGCATATGATGCAATGGTTGTACACATATGTTGTAAGCTTTTGTCCCCAATGTTTCATCTGTTTTTTCAGACGTTTGTTACAAGTATGTTTATCTAGATGTTGTATATGTTTCACACATACGTTTACAAGTGTTTTATCTGGATGTTGTGTATGTTTTTGCAATGGCTTCAAGCGTTTTCAGGTGTTTTTGTAAGTGTTTTACATGCATGTTTCAAGTGTTTCATCTATCTTCTGACGTTTGTGGCAAGTGTTGCATCTGAATGTTTTAAAAGTAGATCGGGTGTTGCATCTCCCTCCCTGCCTTCCGCTGCCTCTCCTCGATGTCTCCTTCTCTCTCAGCACCGGCTGAACATCCGCCGCCTCCTCTCTCTCCTCTCGATGCTGGTTACGTTCAGGATAGCGTGGGCCCCTCATGGATGTGCGAAACGGTGTGAAAAAAAGGACTGCAGGCACTGTCTATCGGGACGTCCGGACACTAGGCCCGTTCCAACTCACGTTCGTGGACTAGAGCAGCCAGCGGCATGCATGCATCTCGGAGATCCTTGTCTCCTCCCAGCACGAGAGCGGTGGTGGCAGCTGCGATGGCGGGCTCGATGGGCTCATTAATAATGAGCCTTTTTTAGGCTTTCTACGATTTATTATTTCTTGATATCTGCCTGTGCATTCTTTCGATTAACAGAGACTACATGTTCCAGCCGGACGTGAAAACCTATCTCGTAGTAGTTAATTTCCCCAGTTTGGTGTTTCAAGAGCAGGTACGATATATAAGATGCATTGAGTGTTGTCATGGATAGATGTTCAGAAATGCTCTATCTGCATCACGCGCCTGGCTCATTATTATTGCTACACTGTTACTGTACATAGAAAACAATCCATCGGCAGTTGTCGGTGGATCCCATATACAGTATATCTCAGCAGCTGACAGTATACACGGCGAGACGTACGACGAGCGGAGCAGGAGGAAGGAGCTACAGCCTGCCATCGGGGTCCGCCGACGAGCCCGACAAAATGGGAAATTCTAATGGAACATTACCGTATAGAGTGCTAATTAGTTTCTAATAGGTAATAGACATGGCATTTCAAAGAAGACACTGATAGTCATCCGGCCTAGCTAGAATGTAGATTCGCCACTGCGTGCGAGAGCCAGAGCGAAGAAACGTGCTTGCATGATGTTGTGGGTGCACTGATGAGCCGCAGACACAGGCGCAGGCACACATTCCACAGTAGTAGCACCGTACCGCCGTCTAGCAGAGGAAACATACATGATGGCCGTGGCCTGCAGCTGTGGTCTCGCCGCCGGCCGCCTCGCTCGCTCGCCGGACCGGGCATTTGGTTCATTCTCTGTGCACGCCGCCGCCGGGGCCGAGTGCCGCGAGCTGAGGCGGGCGGAAAGGTGCAGCTCGTCGGACGGACAGGAACAGGACCATGTGGGGACTGTCAGATTATCACCAATAAATCATGCATGTGTCCGACTGGTGATCCGTTCGCTCGTCGTCGTCCCTCTCCCTGTGTGTCTGCTAGACACGGATCGGAGGACGCCAGCTGGTTGGCGACGGCACACGCCGTGGAAGTGGAACGTGGTTCTTTCTTCACCGATGGGCGGCGATAGATATGGATCGAGCACTGCCAGCTAGGCAGGGGCCGGGCCCGAGATAGGGCCGCTGCTATCGGGGCTGCATGCAGCACCAGTCGGGACGACAAAACCTCTTTACAATACACTGTTCTGGCTGCATGCACTTCCATATAGGTCCGCCGCTCCTGCCGTCCGTCTTGCGTGTACGAGGGAGACGTGGACAGGAGAGATTTGATTGACCTCCGCTCGGCGTTTAATCTTTGTCTAGTCGCGCACGAGGATCGCGCGTCCAGATTATATATTCCAGAATACTCCGACCCCATGCATCCATCACGCCAGCCATCACCTTCCGTCTTCTTCCCCCATCGAGGTAGCTGGGCACTGCTGCAGGACCGGGCAGGCTGGCTACATGGGCCTGCATGCCCGTCCTATACGGGACACCGCGACGTCGCGAGAGGACCGATGGATATTGGACCGATAGATCTCTCCATTGTCATCGGCAGCGCGACCATCGATCATTATATTCAAGGTCGTAGCTCTCTCGGAGCTGGACCGACCGGCCGGCGCCGACTGAGCATTATTTTGTATATATATACGTATCTACGTACGCCAGTAACCGGTGTTTCGGAGCCCCGGCAACGACGACGACGGCAAAGTGTACAAAAAGATGAGACCAGAGGCAGCAGCCAACCAGGACGTAGATCGCGATGTCGTTCAGGGATAACTACCTACCTCGATCGCTCTCTCTGCTTACGTGTACGGACTGAATTTCTTCTCGATCTCTTCAGCTAATAGCTCTCTCGGTAGATCGGGATCACTACGTACTGTCATTGTACACTGGAAAACAGCAGGACCGTGTGTGTGTGTGTGGTCTCGCTCCAATCGATCCATGGCGGGATCCATCGATCGAGTCGTGTTCGAGGTCCCGCCCGGCCGGGGTACTCGCTCTCCCATCGCTGTCGATTTCTCGATCGACCGTCGGCAGCTATAGTTTTATTAGTAATTAATTTGGTTCTACTGTCTGGCTCAAAATCGTTTTCTACGAAACCGATTGATCGAGCGATGATCGAACACGCCTGCTTGGCATACCTATGCTTGACAAGTACTAATCACATACACACATATACATGCTCCCTCTGTTCCAAATTATAAGCCACTTTGACTTTTTTTTCATCAATTTACTATGTTTCTAGACATATTATTTATCTAGATACACAACAAAATGGATATACCAAAAAGTCATAGAATCCTGACACTCCCTACGTATCTCGACTCTAGTACGTAGAGTACTTACCTCTGTTCACAAAAAAATGCAATTATCGTATTTTGATGAGTCAAACAGTTTAAATTTTGACTAAAGTTATATAAAACTATACTAATACTTATGAAACAAAATAAGTATCATTTGATTAGTTATAGAATATATTTTCATAATACATTTAATTAGATACATAAATGCTAATATTATTTTAGTTTAAACTTAGTCAAAGTTAATCAGTTTGACCGGCTCATTTTCTATAACTGCGTTCTTTTGAGGACGGATGCAGTAGGACTGTTTTCACTGAGTAGTTATACTGATAGTACTGCTGTCCTGGTCGTCCCAACTAAGATTCGACCATCATTAATTTGCTGCTCATTCAGTGCATCTTCCTCCTTTGTCCCTTCCTCCGTGACCATGATCATGAGTGATCGATCGAGATGACCATTAACCAGCAGGGAGAGAGCGACACAAAGGTTTTGTGGACCAGGAGATTGCAGATGCATGTTCACTCCGCGCGCGGCGCGCGGCTCCTCCGAACACCGGCGGACGGCGGTTATACCCGTGCCGCGGCGAGGGATGGCGGCGGACGTGGCACCGGAGAAGTGCCTAGCGACGAGAGCGAGGAGACGCGTGCTAAGCTGCTAGCCACTGACCACTGACACGCCACTGCCTACCGCGCCCCGCAGAGGAGAGAGGTACGTGATGGCCGCGTGGGCTCGTCGGAGCGGACCAGAGAGACGGGCTACTGCCCACTGAACTCGCTCGTCGTCGTCGTCGCTGCCGACGATAGGGTGCCGACTGCCCACACCGTACCGCCAGCGCGCCACCGTAGTACATGCATGCGGCGGCCGGCGGCAGGGGCCAGCGGCATCCAGCGTGGGAAGCTAGCTGCAGGTGCAGGTCGACCGCCCCGGGGACCGGACCGATGGCCTGCTGGTCTCTGTCTGCTGCTGTCGTTCAAAGGAGGACGACGACACACACACGGAGGAATCTGGTTCACGCATAGGTCTCGTCAGCTTCCCCTTTTTTTTCCCGATCGAGCTGCCCTGCCTAGCTGGCAAGGGAAGCGTACTACTACGTGCAGCGTCGTGCAGGCTCGCGAGATCTCAGTTCGTTGGTAATCACTGGTGTCAGGTACTCAGGTGTGTGCCGACTGCCGAAGTCGTTGAAGAGGAAGGTGGATTTGAGTGGCAAAAAAATTGGCGAGAATAGTTTGAGCCTGAATCCCGATATCGTGTAGCAGCAATTCCAATTTCCAAATGTATAATCGGCATAGGTGATTGGTCGATTGTGGCTATCGTGGACAGCGAGAGCACATAAATAAAACTGAATAACTGACGACCGGATTAAAGAGGCATCGATTGGTCGATATGTCAATAGTTAAATGTATAATCCGCTGCCCCTCCCCTCCCCATCCCCCTCCCCATCCCGCCGCTCCCCTCCTCCGGCACCAAACAAGCGCGCGGGCGCGGGCTAGGCGTGGCGGGCTGCGGCGCTGGCGCGACCAAGGCTGAGGCGGTGGCGTGGACAAGGCGAGGCGGGTGGGCGGCGCTGGCGGGTCGTGGCGCGGCGTGGTGCGCGGCACTGGCGCGGTCGAGGCCGAGGCGGCGGCGCAGGCGCGTGCTTGGCCAAGGTGGCGGCGCGCTCCTCCTATGCGTTTCTTCCTCTCCCAGCGGCAGCGCGCTCCTCCCCTGAGCTCCTCCATCGGCGGTGGCGCGACCCCCTCCTCCGGCTACCATGGTGGCCGGATTTGCCACTGGTGGCCAGATCCATGCCCATGGTGGCCGGATCTGCCGGTAGTGGCCGGATCCGCGCCGGTGGTGGTCAGATCCGCCGCAGGTGGTCGTATCGAGCTCCCCCGGTGGCGGATCGAGGAACCCGGTGGTGGATCGAGGAACCCGGTGGCGGCACATCCGAATCGAGCTACAGCGGCGCGCAGCCCAGATCAAGGCCCAGACCCAGTTTGGGTTGCAGGCTTTTTTCTTTTTTATTGTTTTTTTATTCAATTAACCGAGGCGGGCAGCCAACCGCCTCCATTAAGGCACGATTTACCGTGATCTTTTGGCGGAGGCAGTTAGGAAACCGTCTCGGTTAATGTTATTTGCCTACCTCGGTTAAGATTGTTGTAGTAGTGAGAGCGTGTTATAAGTTACAAAGTAGAAATATAGCATGATGACTTATAAAATCAATTTCCATCTCCCACCCTATGAATTTGAGATAGGCTTATACGTGAGATTTAGAAAGTAGTGGAATGTCAAATTCCAAGCCAAATAACCTAGATTATTAAATAGATTTCAAATCCTCCGAATGAATGATCCAAACGGCCCCTAAGTACAATGATCTGGTTTCAACTACGATCGTGTGGAACAGTGAAAGTGGAATGGCTGCTCCCATAGACAATTTCGCTTGAACTTATCAGTCCGGCTTATTAACCGTGGTATAATATTTTTCTCTCACAACAAAACAGCATTAGCCGGCTTATCAGTCATAAAAACGTTCAGCCGAACAGCTCTTAGCTCGCGCCTCTCCTCTCTATTATAGAACTACACTTTCATTTTAAACTAACAACAATATGCTATCCTTTTTATTACTTTTAAAAATCTTACATTGAATATTTTAGCTTTTAAATAATTTTAAATCAAAATTTGGGTATAGAGCGTGACTCTCTAATATAGTTTGATTTAAAAAAATAAATCACAATATTTATAACTTAAAAAGCAATTGTTTAGGACTATAAACGATTCCAAATGAAAAAAAAAACTTGTCAAAAGTTGTATATCACGCTGAGTACTACAACTTTATGTTAAAATTCAAGGTCGTCCCAAATAATTCTGAATTTTAAAATTTTGAATCTTAGAACAGCTCAAAATTAACATTTGGGACCCGTTGCCCCCCCTCTCTCTACCACTGGTGATGGGAAGCGAGCTTCGGCTCAGCTGGCCAATCGGTGAGGCTTAAGGCCTCTGTCTGGCAACCAGAGTTCGATCCCCCTCGGGGGCAGAATTTCCGGTACCCCACCCAAAAAAAATCCCCTCGCTGTACACGCGAGCCTGGTGACTGCGTCAGCAACGGTGTGCCTCTGGCAACGCCGGCCTGATGATCTATCCCGGTTCACTCGGCCCTTCGGGGCATGTGCCAGGGTTCGGAGGTTTTCTCGACCGGGGTCATACGGTCCCTTCCTATGACAATGTCGTGAGGGCAGTTCTTCCCTCACCGGTCGAGTTTTTTTCTCTACCACTGTTGATTCGAAACACGGAAAACACTACTCCCAAGTTAAAGTGGTTCATGTTTGAATAACTGACGACCGGATCAAAGAGGCATCGATTGGTCCATCCATCATAGTTAAATGTAGCGTGATCTACGAATGATAGGTAGAAACGGAGAGACCAACAACCAGTAGACCACACGGCCGGTATAATTGCATTGTTTCTAGAACGGAGTGAGTATAATATAATACTAGATCTTGCTGAGTGTGAGACTGAACTGTAGGGGTGGATATGATGTGCATCATATATCATGGTGCCCGACACGAGCGGGGCATGCATGGCCTTGACCCTTTTTTATATTTTTTGAGAATTTGACTTTGTGTTTTTTTACCGGCGCACGAGGATCGTGTGATCGTGCCCTGATTCCTGAATAAACAACCACCACCAACTTGCAATTGTTAACTTGCATTGTTCCAGTGCAAAGGAGCTAGCTGGCGGCTATCTAGAGATCGAGCGACGGAGCGTGCAGGCACGACATATGCAACGCTCATTATATTGAACGCGTAACGTTTACTTCATAGGATGTACTAGTGGTAGGTTATAAAACGGGAAAGATAATCCCCACAGGTGAAAAGTGAGATCGGTCGACGCCGAGCGCCGTCATCTCACATCTCACTGTCTCAGACGAGAGCGATACACACACAGTTTTATCAGCAAATTGCAAAACTGGCCATATCCTTTGGAACGTAGCATCTTTTTTTCCCTTTTGAATATTACATTTTCCTATAAAAATAAATTGATTCATATGTAATTCTAGCATTATTCATGTAACATTTCTGCTTTTCAAAGGGTCCTAAGTGTGTAAGTAGGCTTGCTGTACCGATCTCCAGAAAATGCCCAAATTGCTGGCAACAGACGAAGGATCGAGAGATCGCTCGCTCATTTTGTGCTGCACTTTCCTTAAACAACGCTCATTTCTCCTATCCTTTGATGATATAAAAACGGCCTATACAAATAGTACTCTCTCCGTTTTAAATTATAAGTTGTTTTTTAAATATAATCATTGCCGGTATTGTATTAATGAAAAACACAAGGAGCCCTCCATGCTTAGTGCTGACCACCGATGGACTCACTGAGGCCGAGGGTAGCACTACTCTCGCACTTTGGCGAAGGTGGAAGCCACATGGGCAATGTTTGAGCGTCATATGGCGGCGCTTCTGCGGTTTAGCCGAGCGTCAAGCATCGAGGCTGGCGGCATGTGGAGGCTGCGTGGCCTCGCGACGTCGACAAAGAAGGCGATGACTATCTAGCTATGATGGCCGCTTTTTTTTTTATGACAGTAGTAGCTAGTGTGGAGACTGTGTGCTGTCTTTGGTTGTGTGGTGGTGGCCTCGGACTAATTCTTGCAAAAGCCATAGCCTGCTTAGAGCCATGTTGACAACGGTGACATTTTTGAATGCCATTCTCCCTTTTGAGGATGTTGTTAATGCACCGCCATTCCTTGGTGAATCCACGGTTGAAACCCTTGCTCATCGTCTCTTAGTTGGGTGATAGAGGCATTTTTTTTGGCATTGCTTCCTCTTTGGCGGTGTTGCTCTACAAGGTCCGCTTTGACCTATATCTACCTTGTTGTTGGCTCATTCATGGTAGCACTTGTGCTTTTGCTCATCTTCGGGGCAGGTTCATACAAGGGACGAGTAGATTCCTTTTGTCTCGCCCTCTTCCTTTGCACTACTAATTTACACCAGCGTCCATGGAGTCCACGTATCTAGCGGTGTGCAGCTGAGCATTGTTCATTTGGGCGGAGATTTTGTAGCTTCTTCATTGCCTAGTGGCAGTTGGTCACTCTTAGCGGCACCTAGTTCGATGCTTGGCCATCTTCTTCGGCTAGGTTCGTCAAGTTGTTTCATGTAGTTTAGTTGTTTTTGTGTGATTTCTTTTCAGTTGCTTAGTTATTTTTCTTTTGAATGGCAAGGGGTTCTATTAAATCGAGAGAATAATTGCATTGCTATTTACATCTAAGCCTCTAGACAATAAGAAAGATATATTAGAGTAAATCTAGATCCTCCTAGTGGCATTCTTCACCTCCAATGCATGTTTTTGGCGATTGCCAAAGTTATGCTATGTTGAAACTCAGCGATGTCAATGACCACAGTCGGAGCATCACCCTCCAATCATCTACAACAACAAACTCCAAACCTTGGAAACACCACATGATCCAATGCCACAGGAACCTTCTGTGAGACTTCTAACACCTTGAAACGGCATAGGCCACCTCATCATCAAAGATGATAATGGAACCATTAATCTAGCACCACCAGTATGAGCCATGCTAAAACTTGAAGTCTAGATAATTTTTGGGCCATCGTGAGGTCGGAATCCAACGATCCGGTGACATAAAGATGCAAACGAGGAACATGATCATCCCCACCAATCACATCAACCCTGCAAAAACAAAAACGCCATGAGAACACCCAGCTGGATGCCTAGATAGGCATTCACACTAGAATTCTCTTCAAGAAACATGATCCAGCAAGGAAAATCGACGAAGATGATTCCATCCGGTAGCCCATGAGCCCGCTCCTCCTCACCGCCGGCGAGGCTATCGCACAGGAAGGAAGGGGAACCAACGGTGGTGGTGCAGAGGAGCCTAGGTTTCAACCCCTCATCACTACTGGATGGTGATGGCCCTTTGGACACTTTTTTAGTTGCATGATTATGGCTTTTTTTTGGGATGTAATCTTGTATTTTTCTTCTGATATATCATAGAAACACACCTATTGGGTGTTGTTAGCTTAAAAATTTGTTCTAAGTCAAACGTGGATAATTTGCCATGTTTATAGAAAAACGCATTAGCATCTAAAATATCAAATAAATGTGTTACTGAAATATATTTATGCTTTATCTAATGTATCTCGTATGTTTCCGTATATTTATAAATGGCCATTTGGAAAATGGGGGAAGTATTATATATATTTCATTAATATAAAATGCCACATTGTGCTCCTGGAGTTACCATACTGATAGACGTGTAGTACAATAGTAGGAGTAGCTGGTCACCTATACAGTATTGGTCCAACTCGATAGGACGATCCAGTATCCCAGTTCCCAGCTGCCCATTTATGCATCCTCCTCCTTTCCTCCATCATTTGATCAAGAGGTTTCTAGTAGAGAGCACAGCACCACAGAGCGAGCGCGCGAGAGAGAGTGAGAGAGATTATCTTTCGATTTCTCACCGGAGCTAGCTAGCTAGCTAGACCGATGGCGGTGAGCGGCGGAGGAGACGACGAGATGCTGAGGGAGGCGTTGCTGGCTGCCGGCAACGGGAACGGGAGCTTCAGCAAGGGCGAGGAGGACCTGGAGGAGATCCGGAGCGTGGGGTCGTTCCTGCGTCACGCGGCGGCGGAGAACCGGAAGCTCTGGTACCTGGCGGGCCCCGCCATCTTCACGTCCATCGCGCAGTACTCGCTCGGCGCCATCACCCTCGTCTTCGCCGGCCACCTCACCACGCTCGAGCTCGACGCCTTCTCCACCGAGAACAACGTCATCGCCGGCCTCGCCCTCGGCATCACGGTCTGTATACTTTCTACCCGCTGCAGATCCTTGCTCGATCCACCCATCCATCCAGTTCCAGACTGACTTACCAAAAGCCAAAACCACACACTCCTTCGACTCCAGAGTTGAGATACATCGATCGATGGTCACCCGGCCCTATGGGCGTCTGACACGATCGTCGGTGTGCCTCATCAATGCCAATCACATGCCGTCAAAAATACTTGCATTCAGGCAATATATTTGTGAAGCCAACGAAACAAGATCACTACTGCTAACCTAGAGCAGGCCAGGCACACAGCTACAACAAGGATAGTAAAAAAGACTCTGTTCAAAGAAATTTGCAAAGATGAAATTTTGTCATTAGATTTTTCTCCTATGCAAATCTCCTGAAAAGAGCATGCATGGCTACTGCGCGTGTTGCGTTGGTGACGCAGCTGGGAATGGGGAGCGCGCTGGAGACGCTGTGCGGGCAGGCGTACGGCGCGAAGCAGCTGCACATGCTGGGCGTGTACCTGCAGCGGTCGTGGATCATCCTCAACGCCATGGCCGTGCTCATGCTCCCGCTCTACCTCTTCGCCACCCCGATCCTGCGCCTCTTCCACCAGGACGCCGAGATCGCCGACCTCGCGGGCCGCCTCGCTCTCTACATGATCCCGCAGCTCTTCGCCTACGCCTTCAACTTCCCCATCCAGAAGTTCCTGCAGGCGCAGAGCAAGGTGATGGCCATGGCGGTCGTCTCCGCGGTCGCGCTGGTGTTCCACATCGCGCTCAGCTGGGTCCTCGTCGGGCCCATGCGGATGGGGCTCGTCGGCCTCGCCGTCGCGCTCAACGCGTCCTGGTGGCTCGTCGTGCTGGGCCAGCTCGCATACATCCTCATGGGCTACTGCCCCGGCGCCTGGAACGGATTCGACTGCCTCGCCTTCTCCGACCTCTTCGGCTTCGCGCGCCTCTCCCTGGGATCCGCCGTCATGCTCTGGTGCGTGCGTCTCGTACTACTGGATGGATTATTGTCCTGTTTCTTTTCTTTTTAAAAAGATGATCTTGCTTCGAGCTAGCCTTTGACTGCTGACACAGTGACACGTTGTTCCTTCTCACGAATGCAGCCTGGAGTTCTGGTTCTACATGTTCCTGATCGTCATCGTCGGCAACCTGGAGAACGCTCAGGTCGCCGTTGCCGCAGTCTCCATCTGGTGAGTAGTCACGTGTTTCAGATGAAAAGGTTGCTCTGCTGCTGCAGTTCTAACGCCTGCTCGTTGCTTCTGCACTGCATACGGATCACAGCACGAACCTGTTCGGGTGGCAGATCATGGTGTTCTTCGGATTCAACGCGGCCATCAGGTAACCATCGACGAACGTGCAACAGGCAGGAACGCCCATGAATCGATGGATCGATCTCACATTCTCATGACGTGTACAAAATTGCCCGCAGCGTGCGGGTGTCGAACGAGCTGGGCGCCGGGCGGCCCCGCGCAGCCAAGTTGGCGATCCTGGTGGTGCTCATGTCGTCGGTGGCCATCGGTCTGGCCTTCTTCATCCTGGTCCTGGCCTTCCGCGACGTCTACGGCGCGCCGTTCACGGACAGCCCCGAGGTGGTGCGCGCCGTGGCCAGCCTCGGCGTCGTCTTCGCCTTCTCGCTGCTGCTCAACAGCGTGCAGCCGGTGCTGTCGGGCGTCGCCGTCGGCGCCGGCTGGCAGTGGCTGGTGGCGTACGTCAACCTCGGCTGCTACTACCTCGTCGGCATCCCCGTCGGGTACATGATCGCCTTCCCGCTGCGCGGCGGGGTGCAGGGGATGTGGGGCGGCATGCTCACGGGGGTCGGCCTGCAGACGCTCATCCTGGTCGCCATCTCGCTGCGCACCAACTGGGACAAGGAGGCGAGCTCGGCGCATTCCAGGATACAGAAATGGGGTGGATCGTCGGCGGCGGCGGCCAAGGGTTCAGGTCACTGATGATGGAACGACTCGCGCCACATGTACAGCTAGCACATATATCCAGATGCCATGCGAGCAGAATGGCATATGGTGGTTCAGTAAGCCTGAAGAATGCTTACGAGTTCGGGCACCTTCTTGGATTGTATGATTTTGTATTTGTATATCTCGTGCAGTGCAGGTGGTGTTTGTGCTTGGAGGTGATCTTGGATAGTTGGATGTAATGCCAAGAACGACAGGTTGTGCACCTAGCTAGTATGTGCTTCTTGTTGCTCGGGCTGAAAAGGAAATGAATCGGAGTACAAATTTGATATGATACCGAGGCAACAAATTTTATTTTATTTTTGTTTGAAAAGACAGATACCGTGACACTCCTACCGTCTACCGTGACACTGCACTATATATAGTTTTTATTTTTTTATATATATAAATGTTATGTGTTAGTGTAGATTGTTTCTCCATTCTTCTTTGTTTTGTTCTAACCGCTTAGCCTCACCTAAGTATATGGCAAATTTTGCTTAGAACATTGGACTTAGCTGAGGATATCATTAAACTCATGCTTCTGTGCTATCCCACGCCACAACTATTAAAACAATCATTTAACTAATTTGAGGAGATATAAAAGGCTATTCTTTCCACTCCACTCGTTGGCTTTCAACTATCTATTTGTGTTTAAACATAAAGCAAAATGCATAACATGAGGTGTAAACTCAGTCTTCCATGAGTCATCATATTCGATAACTTTACATTAAGCTTGCTCATAATGGACAGGTGTCCCATTTCAAAACAAAATTGGCAACCTGCAGATTGTGGACATTCTTTTTAAAACAATTTGGTGGGCATATTTTCGTACATGAGCAAAAGGCCACCGCCTATACGACCCGCTAGCAAGGGACGCACGCGGCTGAATCGCGCACCTATAATTAATTCGCATTACTCTCGAATTTGAAAAGGCCGATAGCAACAGCTGGTACGGACATGCTCCCTAAGCATGTACGGAGTAATAAGAAGTAAATCCACCAAAACGCCTAGCAGGTACTGCCGATCTGAAGCCTATGACTCCACGCACAAAGGCTAATTGAAATATGGTCATGTGTCGAAGCAACATTGGACCAAGAACGAAGGTGGCTCTAGACGTCAATCCTTCCGCGAATATGCATTTTAATATTTTAATATTGATGTGTAAGGTTTAACGTATTGTATCAATATTTCTCACTTTTTTACGAATAAATGATTGTAATATATACATATGGAAATGGAACTTAGCATCTTACTCAAATGGTCCCAGGCGGTTAGAGAAACAAGAGAGAATCTGCCTTTTTATTTATTTTTTGAGCAAAAAAGAGAGTCTGCTAGTGGGCTGGCAATAGACTATTTGTTGGCCAGCCCAAACTGAAGGGAAGCGCGGGCCGCTGCCTCAGGGAAAAGGTAAAACAAAATGGACCGAGTCCAGGAAGCAAATGATCTCGGGCCAGAGACATCATATTTTCTGAAACTTCAGAAAAACAACAACACGGTTCCTAACAGAGAACAAAAAACATGAAACTATTTCTAAGCACAGATACAGAAATTTTAAATGTGTCATGATGCACCAAACAAATTTATAAACCTGACTTTAGAATTTTTTTCTAAACGAAAATTAATTTTGTTTCCAAGCTCTTTTATCAAGGTTGGCAAAATTTTAGAACTTCAGAAATTTATTGTTATGTTTCCCAATCACGTCTCAGGATCCAAAAAATTCGTGTAACAAATAATATGACTAATTCTTCTTCAAATGCAGTTCCACGATATTCAAAGTTCGTTAGATATACTTTTTGAATGGAGTAGCACTAGTAGATATTGGTGCAATGGTTCCATCTTCCTGCAGCCGGACTAACTGCAAGTTAGTTTGGCTGTCCAAACTCCAGAACAATGAACATCAACCTTTTTCCCGGATGGAGCTACCACTAAAATTTGCGTCTTGGAGCACGTGTGCTGCGGCCTATGGATGTGCAAACAACACACGCTTCTGTCACCAGCCGGTAGAGTACAGTAGTCGTATTTATGCACCAGTGATCATCGAAAAAATCTCAATGCTACAACTATATTACATTATTTACAACATCCACCTCTGTACAGTACATATTTACATCCACATCGTGTGTGTGACAGTGTGAGCAACGTACTGTATCTGTACACGCGTGCCCAACACGAAGAAAAAAAACAGAAAAAATAAAGGTATGCAAGAAAGAACAACCAAGGTGTCCTGCTACTAGCCTAGCCTACTCTGCTCCTGGTCCGGGACACGTGATGTGCAGGCGCGCGGTCACCGAAAGACACCCTGACGAAACGCGTGCGCCCGCAGCGGCCTAGACCGCGCGGCGACACAGCGGGCACGACGCGTGCCGGAGCAGCCAGACGTCGATGCACGGCAGGTGGAACGTGTGCCCGCACCCCGGCAGGCTCCGCGCCGTCTCGCCGGCCTCGAAGTCCTGAAGGCACACGGAGCAGCCGATGGGCTCCCCGGAGGCGTCCGCGACGGTGCTCTCGGTGAAGGCGGTGACGGGGAGCGCCGCGATGGCGGCGGCTGCCATGCCCTTGGGGGCGGCGGCGGCCGCCGCGCCCGTCTCGAACATGTCCGCCAGTGTCGGCGCCATGTCGTCCCCGGAGTCCGCGGCGTTCATCTGCGCGGCCGATCGAGAGCACGTTAGCTTGGCTGGAGACCTGAGAGTTTCATCGATCGAGAGATGACACTGGACTGTGAACGTTACCTGGCTGTCGACGGCGCTCTGCACGGCGGGGTCCACCTTCTCGCGCACCAGGCGGCCGGTGAGCAGACTCCAGAGGACATCAAGCTGAAACATTTTGCACAAATTGTTTACTAGGTGAGTGAAGAGATTGGATTGGATATGAAATGGCGAAATTGATTGACTATTTTTTTTGGGAATGGAGAAATTGATTGATTATTCGGGTCAGTGCAGTTACATACCACATATAGGACGCTCCAGATCCCGGACTCGTCGGAGCGCCAGATGGCGACGGAGGAGTCGACGACCTCCATGGACACGACGGCGCCGGAGATGGCCCCGATGCCGGCGCCGCGCACCAGGCCGCTCTCCGTGGCGAGCCCAATCAGCGCGCCCGTGACGGCCCCGAGAACCACCCCCACTGCAACAAACCAACAAGGCAACAGAAGGATCAGTGAGCCGCGGTTGTTGGTTGCACGCACCAGCACCACTTGTGCAGCGGTAGCACGCGACGACGGAGGAAGAAGACGCAGTGAGCACATGGATCGAATCGAACAGAATCCATCGATCAAACAAAACAGAGGCAAGTCGAAAACATAGCCAGATTCTAGACCGACCTGCCGCGAAGACGACGGTGAGCAGGCTGCGGACCACCGCGCCGGCGACGCGCGCCGGCAGGCGGGAGATGCTCCTGCCGCCGCCGGGCGACCTGGACGACGACGGCGCGGGAGAGAACGACGCGCTGGCGGTGCCGAAGATCGCGGCCGCCTCCATGTCCATGATGATTGCTCGCTCGCTTGACGGTCCGCGCGCGCAGGCAGAGGACACGAAGGGGGGAAGAAGACCTGACGGTGGGAGCTCCGGCTTAGTCGTAGCAGAGCAGATGACACAGCAGCCGACGAGGTGGGCTTTGCGGACAGACGGACTTTTTGTGGCGCGCCGCGTTTGGAAATTTATAGGTTGTTCTGGTGGACGCGTTGTTCTGAGACTCCCCGGCGACTGTGGACATGGTGGCCATTGGCTCGCGTCGCGTCGCCCACGGCTGCGCTCGGCTCGCCAGGTCAGCCGTGCGCCCGCGTCTGCTCTCGCGGGTGGGTCTGACGTGGAGAGCCTGGCTGGCGGTGGAACGCGCCCACGCGCGCACGCAAAGCGTCCTGGCGGGAGGCAGCAGCAACCAGGCAAGAGCTGAACAGCATGGACCGCCAGGCTTCTCACCTGCGCTGTGCCGGGCACATAAATGCAAACCATCCGTCCGGCACGCGGCTGACGGCGACGGCGGCCCCGGCCCCCGGGTGGTTGGCGAAGGCTCCTCGCCGTGCGTGCCGCGCTTGGTTTCCTTGTTTCGCTCGCTGTCTTAACGGCTAAGCTTCCCTCTTCCCGCACACCACCACCAACCACGACGATGACGACGCCATGCGACGCGGCGCGATCCGTCCCGCTGCCCTGCCCTGCCCTGCCCTGCCTGCCGTTGCGCTCGCGGCTCGTCCGTCACCTCGCCTCTCACTCGTGGTCGTGGCGGGCTCCCCTACCCGGACGGGCGGATCGATCGGTGGCGCGTTGAAAGGGAGTTCCGAAGCATCGCACCTGCTGCATATGCATGCGCGGGCTCGGTGGAGGAACAGTGGATGGACACGGGACCTCGCCGGCCGGTCAATTTCCGTGAACTGCTCACTGCAGCCTGCAGGCGGACAGGCGTTTCTTTCAACGGCGGCTTGGCTGGCGCTTGGGATTTTTTTTTGACCAAAGAAAGTTTCTACGGGAATTAAAAACCTTTGGGACCGACATCTGACTTGCTCTCCTCTACTTGTGAAAATGACCGCGATGACTAATCACTTTTTTTAGACTCCACAAGCACCTTAAACACGTAGACCCTCCATCTGCTGTGTCCTGCAACTGCAAAGCTGCAAATGGGCCAAAAGTCTTTCGGCCCTTCTAGCTGAGCTGCCAGCCCAACCGCAACCAGTTCATCAGTCGTACCACTTTGTGTTTCCATCGCCATTGTCATTGGATGTGTATGGGATGAGCGCACTCGAGCAGAGAGAGAGAGAGACTTATCTATAAACGGCAAGAACATAATGAATTTTGTAGTTTACAATTATGATATTCTCGTTTAAAGGCATCTTAAGACCTAAATAGTCAATTTAATGTTCAAATCAACAAATATAGATGTGAACATTGTAGCATTTTTTCAAGTATCCAAACAAAGGAAAAGCTATGTTATAGGTCCCTCTTTTCTCTATAATTTTATATAAATTCTATCTTTATTTGAGTTCATATATAAAAGTTATTTTTTTAAGATGAGCTGGTACAAAAAAGAAATTCCACCAATTCAAATGGGTGGTAACCAAAATTCCGCTAGCTTAATTAGCGAATGTACTTCCTGTCACTTCAATTGACGATAATAGTATAGTTTCACAAATTTTGATTTAGACAAATACTTTCCAAAAATGAATTTATTAAAAATATAAAAAATCACTTCCCCAAACTTATTGGCCTTATCTTCCTCAACTCCTGAGACACTGCCCACTGCTGAGCCTCCGCCACTTCCCCAATATGTCATCACCGCATCATTCTTCCCCTCTCTCACAACTAGTCACTGCCTCCTCTTCCATAGCCACTCACGCAGCTACCTATCCCTTCTCCTCCGTCCTTGCCACCCTATCATCATTGATGTCCTTCGCCTTCGGACTCATGTCTAGCAGCCGCAGGCCCATGTCACTAGAATTGGTGGCTCATCCTAGCCGCACTCTTCTCCTTCATGAGAAGGTGATGTCATACCGGCCACCTCCATCTCTTCCCCACATTGTATCCTACCCCAAATCACCGGCCACTGCCCTCTTCGATTCGCTGGAGATTCACCCCCTGGTTGCCATAGAGCGGATGGGGAATTGATAGTGGGTATCATACAATGCAAGCATGGGATGAGAAAAGTGGCTATGTTAGTAGCTCACATGTGGGCTAGTGTCAGGACCCACACAATTAGACTAGCGAGGTTTTCGTCGCTAGCGTATTGTTTTTTAGATTTCTCTCGCTTCTGCATCAGCTATAAGTTGACATATATGAGTTGTTCCCTACTTCCAATGGAGAACCACCACCTCTTAGGAGTGAGAGTGTTTATGTGAATAATGAGGTAAGTGGAAGATGTGCTATCTCTTCTTCAAAAGCCAGCTCTGAGAAAGAATGTAATGTGAGAAGTTGGCTCCATGATTTATTGATGTGCAGAGATATTGGACCATTAAAAAATCATATATGCAGGACCCAATTTTAGCAATATGCTAGAGACAAATCATTGGACGAGTAATCTTTTTTACTACTCGGATTCGTTTTAATTATAAGTTATTATGGTTTTTTTCTCGAATACGCAAGAGAATTGCGTATCATTATATTAAGAAGGAAGAAACATTTGCAAATACAAAAGCTGAAGGCCTTAGCCGGACAGGAGCCGGAAGGACCGCTCGGTTACATTGGACGTGAAACTCTCGGTGGGCAGCAAGCTACCCCCCGACGCTAGGTCTCCTAGTCTGCTTGCTCCCGCCCTGATCCACTGCTCCGCTTCCGCCCTGATGACGCTGAGGAGCTCCTGCACCGTGGCTGCAGCCTCCCTGATTCGCTTGCGCAGGGCGCGCTCCGGCTCGCTGAGCTGCCGCTCATCCTGCGCCAGGTCCAGACAGTGCATGAGTTCACGGGCCATAAGCAACTGCTCCTTGACACCGCCAATCTTGGTGGCGGCCCAGCTCTGAAGGGCGCGAACAAGGCCACGCAGCTGCTCGTTGAGGTGTGCAATAGGGCCTCGGTGGCCATGCGGCCCACTCCATGCCGCAGCGACCACCAGATCAAAGTCGTCGAATCTAGTCCAGAACGACTCGAAGTGGAAGCGCGCCTTAGACATGCACCCGACGTTGGTGTTCAAAAGCAGCGGACAGTGGTCAGATGCGTCTGAGCCGAGGGAGCGGAGGTGGCTATTTGGAAACATCTCGTCCCACTGAACGGAAGTGAGCACCCTGTCCAGACGTACCAACGTGGGGCTGTCGCGTTCGTTGCTCCAGGTGAACGTGCGGCTGTGCAGATGAAGGTCCTGCAACTCCAGCTCGCCCACCGTACGGCGGAACCTGACCAGGTTGGTCCGATGAATCCGCTGGTTGTTCTTATCGGCCTCCGATAGGATGAGGTTGAAATCCCCACAGATTGCCCAAGGACCGGGGCAGGCATCCCTGATTGCCTCCAACTCCTCCAAGAACAGGATCTTGTCATCGTCATCCTGTGGCCCGTACACCGAGGATAGCCACCAGGATTGGTCTTCCCCAGTCGCCATGACCCTGGGCGTTACCTTTACTGTGACCGAGTAGCAGCCGATGAGCACATCCGAGATTGCGACATTAGATTGCTTGGCGGCCACCAGTATCCCCCTGCGAGTGTTAGAAGCAGGCAAGTAGGCGAAATCGCAGAAGTTACTACCGAACAAGGCAAACACCAGATGTTGGTTGATTACACTGAGTTTAGTTTCTTGCAGGCACGCAATGCTCGGATGAATGTCATCGACGAGTGTGCGCACGGCATCACGCCTGGCCCTGTCATTCAACCCGCGCACGTTCCAGGATAAGAGAATCGTGTTATCCATGAAGGTTAGCTCCGGTTGGCTGATGATCCCACATCAGGCGGTCACCAGCCTGGGTCGTCGAGTAGCTCTACCGGCCATATAGTTCGCGGCCGGGAACAGCTCGTCGAGTACAGCTATCTGGCTCTCAGAGAGGTTTCCTGAACGGATTGCATCGTATGCGCGCTGGGAGGCCGGGGTGACCTGCGGTGGTACTCCCATTTTCTTCAGCAGCAGAACTTCTCCCCACTTGGAAGCTGGAATGTGCGCTAGAGGTTGCGCAGCGATTCTGGAGCTCCTGGTCTGGATGTGAGACCGCTTCACCGGGGGCTTCTGCTTCGGCGGGCTTGCAAGGATAGGGGAGCGCCGTTTGATGAGTACATCAGCCTTGAACTGATCGAGGCGTCTCGCAGCTTCTGTCAGTGTGGGAGTGGCAGTCTTCGCTTGCGTGGCTATGGCGCTTGTAGTTGTGACCCCCGGTGTAGGTGTTTCTGGCTCTGCCGGGGTCGTCAAGAGCTCTGTATTGGTTGGCATCGCCCCAGCGACTTTGCCTACGCTGTCCGCCCGGATGTCCTCCTGGCTCGGCTGAGACACAGCGTCGATGGTGTTGTTGTTGCCAGAAGCCGGAGTGGACGCCGGCAGGTCCGAGGCGAGCAGTTCGCCCGCGGGGCTGATTGGGTCTGCACCCTCGGCCTCCCAGATGCGGTCGCTTGGACCGCCAGCCGTGGTGGTGGCGACGGGCGAGGAGATGTTTGTGTTGGTGTCTGTTGGGCCCGAGGCAGAAGCGGCCCAGACCATCCCATCACAGAAGGGAGCCGCAACCCGACCGAAGTCTTCCTGCGGGACACGCGGCGACTTCTCCCCAGACATGGCCCATGGCATCTCAGTGAGGTGAGCGTCTTCTGGCGTACTAGGCTCCTGCTGCGGCTCCACAGGTGGGGTGGGCGTTGGTTGTGAGCATGGGGGCTCTGCAGCTTCATCTTGTCTCTTAGTCGGACCACTAGCGATTGTGGCCGCTTCCTCCACAGCGGTCCTTTGCTGCAGAAGGACCAGCGTCTGTTGCGGGCATGGAGTCTCTGCAGCTTCTTGTCCTGTAGCCGGACCAGGAGCACGGCGCAGTCCTGCCTCTAGGATCATTGGATCCGAGGCCGACTGTCTCTCCGTGTCGTGGCCACAGCTGTTGCTGTATTCAAATTCGAACCCTGCTGGGGCCCAGCTGTCATTGGCGATGCAGCTGTTTTTCGCCTCCTGAGCAGGGCGCAGGGCTGCTTTGGCCACCCACTGCAGCTTTTGCTTTTGATTTGTCGCCGCTGCCGAGTTGCACCGCCCGCTGATGTCACGAGCGTGGGCACCCCGGACGCCGGCGCTTGTGCCGCCGTTGCCCCCGGCGCCAACGTCGCCGTCCATCACGCCGCGGTGGATCTGGAAGCAGTGATGTCTCGGCGCCCGGCCGCGACTGAAATGATGGTGATCTGGGTTTCCATCATGGCCACTGTCGCCGTCGTCGGACTCCGGCGGTGATGGCGACGGCGAGGGGTCGATGGGGTCGAAGTCGACAATGTTGCGGATGTGGACGAGGACTCTGTAGCGAAGCACGCTCTTGCTGGTGAGGTAGCGCGTTAGGTTGCCAGGTAGCGGCAACTCGTCCTCGGCGATGAGGAGGCGGACGACCTTGGGGATCCTGCTCGGGTCCGCCGTCCAGGCAGTAAGCCGGAAGGCTGACAGGTCCGATTTCCCCGCCGTTGCTGGGTCGACGTCTTGAAGCCAGCAGTATGGCGCGAGCATTTTGGCCACGGTGTCCTCGGACCAGGCGTGCGCCGGAATGCCTTCGAGCTCAATGGTGATCTTGCGCGGCAGAGAACGCGAGTCGGCCTGTGCCAATCGAGTCCATGGGCGCATGACGAGGAATGTCCCAAGGACCGGCAACGCCGAAGCCGCGAGGATCCGGTCGCGTGTCTCCCTGGAGTGGCAGTGGACGATGAACTATTCAGGGAAGAACGGGACGACGAAGAAGGATCCGTCTTCCACTCCCCTGATCGATCTGATGGCCCGAGCAGCATCGGTTGGGATGATTTCCCGATCCGCATCAGCGACCATGGCGATCAGGGAGTTGCGCAGGGCCTCCTCAGCCACGCTGATGGCCGCACTACGCTGGATGATGCAGCAGGTTTCCGCTGGCCTGAGGTCAGGGTGACCAGGCGGCAGCGGGTCGCGTTCCTCGTTAGAAAGGTCTTGCCCCAACCTCGGCTACTCCGGTGGAGTGGAACCCGTGGCCTGCGAGCCAACAGGTGTCCCCGGGCTCCCCGGCCTCCGCGCCATGTGGGTGATCCGGCGGTGTCCACCAGCCGCCGCCCCTCCCTGGCCGTGGGCCGCGCTGAGAAGCGGCGGTGAACGGCCTCGCGGACAGTCCCTGGCCAAGTGGCGAAATCCGTTGCACGAGCGGCAGCGGAGCGGGCGTCGGCAAGCTGCGATCTTGTGCGAGAAGGACAGGCAGTTGAGGCAGCGGTCCTTGAGGTCCTCCGGGATTCCCCGACGGCGGCGTGCCCCGCTCCTGCGTGGCGGCGGCTGTCGCTGTGGAGGACCGTCGTAACGAGGCAGTACTTTGCGCCAGCCATGCGCATCCGGCGGTGAGATGCGACGCCGCCGCCTCGGTGGCACCCGGTCACCCAGGCGCTCTTCCTGGATGCGCTCCCCCAGGCGTCGGAAAGCCGGTATGCGGCCGTCCTCGCTGGAGCCCTCGTTGGCGCACCCCCCGAGCCGGCGGTGAACCGGCAACCTTCCGCCGCCGTCGGCGCCCGAGGCAGCGTGCTCCCCAGGGATGGTTCCGATGGTGGCGTCGACCTGCGGCGGCCCGCGACGTGGCCTCCTCCTCCTCCTGCGCCTCTTTTTCCCCACACCCTCCTCCGCGCGATCCGCCCCAGAGGTCTCCGCAGGCAGCTCGACCGTGACCGCGCCAGCCGTTGGGGTGGCCTCGCGGGTCGGGGAGCTCCGGCGGACTACCTCAGGGAAGGAGGGAGGGGGTGGCAGGATGGCGTCGTAATCTTCGTCGAGAGGGCGGACTCGTCTGACCAGCGCATGGCCTTGGACCGCCCAGGGGAGCCGCCGGGGAAGAAAGGGGCAGCACTAGGGGAGAGGCTGGAGAGCGGCTTACCTTGGGTTGAGGCGGGGGTTGGGTGGCCGGCGTTGCCTGAGTGGCGGACGGTGGGCTGGAGGTGGTGCCCCGCTCAGGGCCGGGAGGGGAGGGGGCGAGCATTCTGGAGAGAGACCATTTTTTTAGTTACATGGTATGGTAAAAGCTATGTATTTATACATAGCATAATCTTAATAAAAGCTATGTGCCTAAAAAGCCCAAAATAACTTATAACTTGAGCTGCCCGTAAAACAAAACATACACAAAAATGATAATTAAGGTGCCCAAATCAAAGTGTTGCATCCTCGAAAAAATGCAGTTATGTTAAAGGAACTCCTGAAAAAAGAATCAAAGTATTTGAAAAATGTAAGGAACTCCTGAAAAAATTTGCTTAAGGCTGAGTTTGAAAAAGCAGTGGATTTGAAGATACCGTTCAATTCAGGTGACACGCACGGAAGCAAGCTCCGGTGGTTGCCTATTCGGCTATTCCAGAGCGTCTTCCGGGCCCCGGCCCCGAAAGTCATGGCCGTCCCTCCAATATGGACGGAAATGCCCAGAACCAGGCTACCGCATGCAAGACCGCTGCATGCTCGCTCGCCGCAGTACGCCCGGAGTTGAATCCGTTTAGACGACTGCCTGCCTGAGGAGACGAGCCTGCTTGCCGACCGCCGTACGGAGAAGTTCCGTTCCGGAGCTAGCTGCGCTATCTAGCACTCGATCGGGGCTCTCGGCAGCGGCGGCCGACTGCCGGGGCTGCACAATGGCTAGATCGTTCAACATTTGCCCGCAGATCGACCCTTTGGTGACCACGCGCGTCCCCGGCGTCGCCCTCGACATGCTGTTCCTCGTCATCATCCAAGCGCTCGCCGTCATCTTCCTCGCCAAGTTCATCCACCTCTTCCTCCGACGCTACAACCAGCCGAGCGCAGTCTCTCAGATCCTCGTACGTACGCGCGTGTCGCCCCAATCTTGATCCGCGGCTACCTTCCAGACGCTCGATCTGAAACTGCTGTGCATGGCGATCTGCTTTAACAATTTCAGGCCGGCGTTGCCGTGGGGGGCATGGGCCTGCGCAACGCCATCCTGCACGTGGACGTGGACGACGTCGAGGACATGTACGGCGGCTACATCTGCGCGGCGCGCGTCGTGTACATGTTCCTCGTCGGCCTCGACCTGGACCTCGCCGCGCTGCGGAACGCCACGCGCCGGTGCGTCGCCCTGGCCTACGCGACCGTGGCCGCCAGCCTGCTCGTTGCCGCCATCGTGTCCACCGGGATGTACGGCAGCATGATGCACTCCCCGGTGAAGACGCCCGAGCTGCTGGCCGCCACCCTCATGCTGGCGATCACCAACACCTCGTCCATCACCGTCGCGCGGGTCGCCGGCGAGCTCAACCTCACGGTGACGGAGAACGGGCGGCTCCTCGTCGCCGCGGCCATCATCACGAACCTCATCTGCGTCGTCGGCGACGCCGTCCTGTCGTCCACGGCGCTGGCCAAGGAGAAGAGCCAGGACCTGTACCACACCTCGCCCCAGATCAAGAAGGGCTTCCTGGCGCTCGCCGTGGCAGGCGTCGCCGTGTGGCAGGTGCGCCCCCTCGTGACGCGCATCAACCAGCGGAACGTCGGGCAGCACCACGTCAGGACCCGCCACCTGGTGGCCATACTCTTCGGCATCTGGTTCATCAGCAACATCCAGCAGCTGCTGGGGTTCGACGGGATGCCGACCAGCCTCGCGCTGGGGATGGCGTTCCCGAGGGAAGGCCCCGCCGCGCGGTCCGTCGCCGACGCTCTTGTGCCCCCCGTCAACGGCTTTGTCCTGCCCTTCTACTTCGCCACCATCGGGATGAGGCTCGACTACAACTCCATGTCCGGCGCCATCATCGTGCCCGGCCTGCTCCTGACGCTGCTGGGCCTGGTGGCCAAGGCCATCGGCGCCGCGTCCGCCTCCACGTACCTCAACATCCCAATCTCCGACGCTCTCCGCTACAGCGTCCTGCTCAACGTCAAGGGCCACGTCGACACCATGAACATGAAGTTCGCCAAATCGGAAGGGGTCGGTAGCTACTCCTAGTAGGCTAGTATAATCATGCTCCATAATATACTAGGCGAGCTGGCACGGTTATATCTATCTAATCGTGGTGGTCGATCGGCCGATGCAGGTGTGGGCAGAGCAGGCGCTGTACGCGATGATCATCGGCAACCTGATCAGCACCGTCATCGCCGGGCCGGCCGCTGCCGCGGTTCTGCGCAGGGAAAAGGAGGAGTACAGGACCAGGCACCAGGCCATGGAATCGTTGGGCGCAGAGCAGGAGCTCCGCATGCTCGTCTGCGCCCACAGCGCGCACGCCGCGCCCGGCGTCCTCAGCCTGGTGGAGCTCCTGGTGATCACGCCCCAGGAGCAACCCGCCGTCCCAATCCTCCATTTCTTCGAGGCCCCCCGCGACCGATCCGCCAGGACGCCGTACCACCAGCGGGCGCGGGGTGACGAAGCCGCCGAGGGGAAAGGCGGGCCCGATCCCGTGACGCAGATGAACATGGTGGTCGACGTGTTCTCCAAGACGACGGGCATCTTCTTCCGCCAGGTCGACGTGGTGAGCCTCGGCGCGTCTCGGGACGCGGCCGTCGCCTGCCGCGGCGCGGAGGAAGCGCACGCCGGCCTGCTGCTCCTCCCCTGCTACAAGGAGCAGCGGTTCGACGGCAAGATGGCGTGCCGCCTCGAGGAGCGGTGGAAGCTGAACCACGACGTGCTGGAGCGGGCGCCCTGCACCGTGGGCCTCCTCGTGGACCGCCCGTACCGGGGCAGCGGCACCAGCTTCCAGACGCCCATCGGCATCGCCCCGGAGAGCGGGAGGACGCTGGTGCACCCGTGCAGCGACCGGACGGTGACGCACGTGATCGCGGCCGTGTTTCTGGGCGGGCCCGATGACCGCGAGGCGGTATCGTTCGCGTGCCGGCTCGCGGAGCACCCGGCCATCGGGCTGACGGTGTTCCGGTTTGTGAAGCGCAGCACGTACGACACCGTGACCTCCTCCACCTCCCGGGCGGCGGCCGGCGGCGACGAGCTGGACGTGCCGTTCCAGGAGGGCGACGTGGACGAGCGGTTCCTGTGGCGGTTCTACGAGAACTACGCGTCGCGGGAGCTGGCCATGTACGTGGAGAAGCTGGTGGAGAGCCCCGCGGACGTGGTGGAGACGCTAGAAGGGATGGCCGGGATGTTCTCGCTGGTGGTGCTGGGGCGGGGCGGGCGGCAGCCGGTGGAGCTCATGGCCGGGCTGGAGCGGTGGTCGGAGGGCGGCAGCGAGATAGGGCCCGTGGGAGAGATCCTGGCGTCCAACGAGTCGCTGGAGATGGGCTCCGTGCTCGTCATGCAGCAGCACACGGTGGCGACCCCGCCGCCATGCCAGTGAAGTCAGATTCACAGGACAGCAGCAGAACAGCTTGTGTATACTTAGATTTCTGGAGTAGGAAAAATGGATCTTCTTCGGACGCCCTTTCTGGTCAGTTCAGAGTAGTGGATATCTTACAGAATTGGACTTTTTGTATTGTGGACATTTGTATGAAAACAGTTTTCCTTCAGGTCTTGAAGCTGAACGGCTGATCTGACAATTATTGGTAGCACATCATAGATATCCAAATCATATTCTGAACTCTGATAGAACAGCATATATTCACTAATCATATTCAGAAAATGTGTAAAAACATACGGAATTGTCTCCAACCCTGACAAACAGAAATGAATTATACAAGTAGAATGATCCCCACCTGAACTCTCTGAAGCAGATTTTGGAAACAGTAGCGCCACGAATTCGAATTGTACAAGTACTAGCCTGCTGCCTAAACACTGAAGCTGACAAGTATCAAATATCAATCAGTCGGTGTTGAATTTTAAAAAAACATCTGCATCAAAGGCATCCACGAAACTGGAATTGGCAGTTGATTGTTTAGTTGATGAACTGCTAGTTCACTTTCAGAAAACTGGAGACGCTATCAAATTCCCATACTTTTGGCCCACATATAAGGCCCAAGTCGGCCTACTAGAGCAGAGACGCACGCAATGGCACGCAGCACAACATCTCGCGAGTTCTCGTTCTGCTCCTGTCGTCGTCCACTGAATTTTGTACTGAAATTACTTGCACTCTTGTTGCTATACCATCTACACAGTCAAGATCCAAGACAGTAAGACCTTAGGCATCCTATTTCCGACGTGTTCCTGTTGCACTTGCACAATTGAATACCCCCTTCACCTCAACTCCAAATCTTCATCAGGTATTTATTCTTACATGTTATATATGCTCCAAATCTTACACTATTGTATCACATCATTAAACATTGAACATTAAACATGTAGTTGATTCAATTTGAAAACTTTCCTTCACGTTAGCTATATACTCGTATATATCTTCCAGATCCACTACCAGCAGCAGAGCAGTTTCAGTTTGTGAAAACTTTAGATTTTTCTGGATGCCCTTTCTGGTCAGTTTGAGAGCAGTGGACATCCTACATAACTGGGCTTTTGTATTGTGGACATTTGAGCTGAAGATTAATTGTTGCGTACTTGCGTCACATATATATACACTGATAGCACATCATAGATATCCAAGCATATTCTGAACAACCCGAAAGTAGAAAGATCCATCTGCCGATTGAGACAATACTCTGATGCAGATTCTGAAAAACACAACTGGAGCCCTGATCCCTAAACACTGAACCTGACAAGCAAGTTGCAATCGATTATTTAGCTGATGAACTACCTAAACATACAACAAGATCAAACTGGACACAATCAAAATTACATTGCTTTGGTAGGGGTGTGCCAGCTCAAGCAACAGTGCAACGCTAGAGAGCAGTGGACATCCTACATAACTGGGCACTTGAAGACCTAGTAGCAAGCTACCATGATAGGCTTCTCCCCAGAAAAAATAAATTTAATATCATTGTATTAAACTGATATCAGGTATTAAACTGATAAGAACAGATACTGCACTTGATCTCTTAGCCAAATGGCAGAGAAAGGTATGAATTGTCCTGTTGTGTCTTCCTTGGTTTTATTTCCACTTCTACCGTTACAGTTGTTGTTCATCCACTATGTGGTACTAAGTATTCTAAAGCCTAATAAGACGTTCGTAATCTAGGATACAGAGAAGTACCCGGGCTCTATGGGCCGCCTAATGGGACTGGCCCATTAACCAAGGAATCTAGGGAAGGCCCGTCCGTTATTTTCGATTTCCGTTTCAACCCAAGTTAGTTCCTGGACCTGGAGCACTGTTGGAAGAGGCTTACGGTACGCGGCGTCTACGGCGGTGCCCGGCGATTGGCGTCTGCGGGAAGGGACGGATTGGGAGGGGTGAAGAGTCTTTTGCGACTATGCATACTGATGCGAGGGCGTCCTTCCCTCCCTCCCTCCTTCCTTCCTTCCTTGATTCCTTCATTGTAGGCTTTGAGTGGTATTATTCCCACATTTTCTTTCCTTGGCTAAGAGTCTCCGCATTGTCGCAGCAAGCGTCGATCATGCGCAAGTACTACTGTTCTAGGATGATGAGCTGATATCTGCACACATGGGTGTAGTTGTTTAGAAATCGAGATTTAGTAAGATAAAGTCAGATTAGGTATCCTCCATCAGTTATTTCTGATTCTGGTTTACTTTCTGAACATTCAGCATTTTCTTGCGTTGGATTCTGAAGAAATTTTCGGTAACAACATGCGTGCTTTTGGTAGTAGCAGTCACTCGAAGCTAAATGTTTAGTCTAAACACTGTGGTGTCATATGAACACTAGAGTCTAGAGCATAGAGGTTCAAGGCAGCAGTTATACCCTATTGACAACCATCGCTGATCGCTGAAAACTGGCAATGAATAGCATGATCCATCTGGATCTTCAAGCAGATTATGGAAAACCAATATCGCCACCAATCCTACAAAACCTGCTCCCTGAACACTGAACCCGATAAACATCAATTATCAATTAATTGAAAAAAGTAAACCTTTGTAAGCAAAAACATCCACAGAACTAGCAAGTACAAAGCAAGAGGTAGCTGCAGCAAACTTCAGTAACAAAGCAATTGGGGGGGACTGTAAGCAGCACTGCCCTTCGATAGATGAACTTTGAGGCCTCTCAATACCTCTTCAATACTGGTCCATTCGGGTTCTTAGCAAGTTGACCCTGTACGTCCTCCACAAAGTCCTCTTTGTAGTCACCACTGTACAGCAAAAATTCCTTGAAGCTTTGAAGAGATGCTAGGCCAGAGAAGAACACAATGTTGGGTTTCTCCTGCCAACCAGTAAAAAACAGCTGCTCAAGCTTAGGCATCGCTCCTTCTTCAAACGTCACTGATTTGAGGTTATCTAGCAGAGCTAACTCCAGCACTTTCAAACTCGGGAAGACCACCTGTTGGAAACTGAGGCAGAGCTCTTCAACTTGGAACGACTTTTGCCACAAACATAGAATTTGTAGGTTTGGTAACACCCCAATGACTTGTATGCTGGCATTGAGCTCACATAGCATGGTGCGTCGCAGCTTTAGCTTCACAAGATTTTGGAGCCCCTTGGTCCATTCTGGTAATTTAACTAGGCTTCCCACCAGGTGGAGGCTTTCAAGTTTTTTTGGGGGTGAGGACACGCCATCCAAACAGCCATGCAATCCTGGCTCCATCACTGACACTAACAATGCTATCAGGCAACTGAGATCAGAAAGCGTTAAACAAAATTCTCTACAATTTTTCTCGTTGACACCTGTCACTTCTAACTTGCTTAGTTGGGTGAGTCTTCTAATGTCCTTTAGGATTGTCTTCCTCTGTGCAATGTTCACAATACCTAGTGTGTTCAGAGCTTTCAGCTTCCTGATCCCTGTGGGAAATACAACACCACGTGGGTCTAGTCGCCTTTCTAAAAATGGGGGCATGACACAGGAATAGATATTGCACACATCATGCCTATTTGGGATGCCATCAATATCCACTGCATCTCTCATAAGCTGAGGTGCACAACATGAGGCACAAAAGCCCACTGAATTAAGAGCCAGAAGGCATCGCTTGTCCTGCGCTAGCTTTGATTTGTCTTTAATAAATTCTTCATAAAAGCCAGAATGTAAAATTCCAAAATCGTTCCCAGAACGTATATACCTCAACTTTCTCAGCTTGATGATACTGCTTGGCAACTTGATTATTCGTGTACCAATAACATCTAGTGTCTGGAGTTGGCTCAGGTTACCCACAGAACCTGGTAGGTATAAAACACCTTCACACCCTCTTAGAGAAAGGTATACTAAGTGTACAAGAATCCCAATGTGTTCAAGGTGGTGATCAAGTAAACCTAATGTTCCTTCCAAGTCCAGCACCCGTAGCATACTCATCTTTTTAGAGATAAAAAATGGCTGCCACTTCCCAAATACTGTTAGTGATCTGATGCGGGACAGGTCCACCATGGTCTCAAACTCACTCTTATCCCCCTTCCAATTGCTGTTTATGGCAAGGTGACGAACAACACCATGAGTCTTTGAGCTACAGCCTTCCTCCAGTCTCAAAACAAGATCCTCATCTGCTGACTTTGAGATTGCGATTTCACGCATGAGATCATGGATTTTGCAAGAGTCAATTCCTTTACTTATGTAAATATACCGTTGAGATGGTAGGACCATCCTTCTGTCAATTAGTTCCATGAAATAGTTGTTTGCTACCTTCTCTGCAGACTTATCTCGAATGTCCCTCGAATAACCTTCAGCCATCCACCGCCGAATCAGACGTCCCCGGCTAACCATGTAGCCTGCTGGAAATATGGACAGATATAAGAAACAAGACTTGAGGTGATAAGGTAAACCATCATAGCTTTTGAGAAGGACATTTTTTATCATCCCAAGCTCTGGATTCATCTCCAACTCAGCACTAATATGCTCATTTAGTTTTCTCCACTCCATAGGTGTTTTTGGTTGCTTTTCCAAGAATCCACCAATGGTAACTATTGCAAGGGGAAGTCCATCGCACTTCTTCAAAATCAATTTTGCTTCATCAACCAACTCAGGGTATTGTTCATCCAAATCTGTGATGGTCCCAAATACCTGAAACAGATACAATTTGAGTTTCTTAGCAGTCCAAAATATTTATTATGTATCAAATCATCTTTCTGATTTGATTTTAAAAATTAGTTTATATCAATCCTTATAATCCAATTTTTAAAGTAAAATGGGATATCAACATGTTGATCTACTTCAGGGTGCTGCTCAAAACAGCACCAAGATAAAAAAAAAAAGCACCAGGTGTTATGGAGCTAAAACCCTCAAGAAAAACAACCCAATGGGTTACTTATATTGAGCTGCATGCATCAAACTGTTGCACCCAAAAACTAATCTGAAAGGGAAAAGTGAGCAAAACTCACTTATACGTCAACAATTACACATGATTAGAATGCTAAGGATGTTGAGTAATCAGTTTTATATTTTGGAGAGTCGTATGAATTTGCATTTAAAGTTTAGGGGGCTATATATACACACTTTTTCTTTGAAAAAAGAAAGAGGGATGATGGTGTGTGTTGGTGGGCATACAATTTTTTTCTAAGGAGCACACCATTTACCTTCTTTTCTTGAATGAGACAGGTGCTAACATGCTTCAGTGGGTACTGTGCCTTGAATATAACTCCAAAACGACAAACAAAAAACATGGCATTACCGTGATATGCTATGAATACCTTTTCAGTGAAGAGGTCACGCGCATCCTTTTCTCCCAGACTTTTAAGCATGTATATGTTATTGTCTTTCTTCGAGCAATGCTTAGCAACGTTCTCTAATCTTGTGGTGACTATGATTCGACTCGCTGTTTTTGTTATAGGAAAATGTTCTATTACAGTGTCCCATTCTGTGGTGGATGATAAATCATCTAGAACAATCAAGTATCTCTTTCCTTCTAAAGAGCCAGCCAGTGGTGGTTTAGCTCCTAGCTTCATTCTGTCACCATCCATCACCTCATTTCTGTAAGACATTTCATCCAGTTGCATAGCTAAGCTACTGAAGAGCTCCTCAAGATGGAAAGGATGCATGATTGTGGCACAAGCACGCTTCTCAAACATGGCACTCAGCTCTTGACTTTGGTAGACATCTTTGACTAGAGTAGTTTTCCCAAGGCCACCCATTCCACATACAGAGATCACCTCAAGTTGTTGGCTGCCTTTATCTGAGATGAGCTTGATAATTTCTGACTTTTCCTTCTCTCGCCCAATGAGCTGGGATTCCTTATAAGCATCTTCCTCTGTATTGATGGGAATGACTCTGTTTCCACCCATGGGATGGATAGTATCAGTAGTTTCTTTGTTTAAGTTAGATCCTAGCCCCATTGAATTTGTTCCATCTTGTGAATCCTAAACACAAGCAAACCATGTTACATGATGCCATGTATTTCATAGGACAATGTTTAGTCATTTTTGAATTATCTAAAATGACCATATAACTACTTATATATTTTTGAAACGAGAAATAATTTCATTCCACAGCAACATATTGGTCAATCAACATAGAAATACTGGACAAAAATATGAAAAACATAGAGAAAACATATAGAATTTGCAGCTCAAAAGATCTGTTTTAAGATGACCAAATTGGTCAATCAACTGTACACATTTAGAAATAAGGCAAATATCTTTTTCAAAAAGATACAAATATGTAGTAGGTAGATAGGTATGCAACATTTGTACATTTCAAAATATTTAAGAATTTATGGATCTAAAGATATCATCATTGAATGCACCTGCATGTTGTACTGATAGTAGTATTTCATTTAAAAATATAATATGGAAAGCTTGTAATGTCTATGGTTGAACATATATAGTATTTGTGTGAAGCATTGTAGCCAATCACCTAGCATTGTCCTTAGAGCACCAAATTACTTGACTTTTTAGTTCTTTTATTTTGTAAAAGTAGGTATGCACCTATTTACCAAGTTCTATAAAGATTCATGGGTCTAAGATATAATTGGGTTAAGCCTGCAAGTTGTTGCAGTAATTCTTCTATTCAAATTTAGTATAGGATCAACTATTTTGGGTGTTTTCTTATTATTTTTTTTGACCTGAAAGTGTTTTCTTATTATTCATTCGCACTTGGGTTTGTTCCTCCCAAAATCTAAGCATTTCTGTTTTTTTTCTAAACCAAACTATCATAAGTTTGACCTAGTTTACATAAAACAACAATAATATTTACGATATCAAATAAGCATCATTAGATTCATTATGATACTCCTATTTTTTTTACATGTTGTATTAGCTTTGTCCTAAGTCAACATTTCTATGTTTGACCATTAATTTAAAAAAAATCTATGTAGTATCACAACATGTGAACTATATATTATGAAAGTATTCCTTATAGTGAATCTAAAAATATAAAATTTATGTTGTTAACCTATACATTGTTTTTTTGAAACTGATGGTCCAAGATAGAAATGTTTAACTTAGGACAAAGCTAATATGACATGTAAAAAAACGGAGGAAGTACATTTTCATTATTTATTTTTTTAATGTCATAGATGATAATACTCTTTTCTATAAACAAAGCCAAACTTAGAAAAGTTGACTTAAGACAAAACTAGAAACACTAATATTTCAGGATGGAGGGATTGTTATTTTTATCTTAAGAGAACTATGTGCTGCAAATGCAAAACCTGATGTTTTTTTTTTTGAAAAAAAACTGATGGTGAATGACCTCTTTTGCCCCATTGATGTTGAAGCCTTTTTTTTTTGCCTCTAAGCAATAATGAATGAGAAATAGAAAAACCAATAATACAATATTTTCAATGGTGTTTCACCAGACCTGAACAAGGTGCAACAAGCGATGCTGAATAAAGGATCCTTGTGGTGAGCTATAGATCTCTGGGTGGCAGGTGCTGCTATCTGGGTGGTTTAGTATCATTGTTTTTTTTCTGTTGTGGTGGTCTTTGGGATGCCCTTTTCATGTATGTGGCATATCATTTGTATTTATCTAGTAGGCACTTAGGGCCAGTAACCTAGCAAATGTTCTTGTTCTTTTTAATGAAAAAATGACAGGCACCTCTCCTTTGTTCTAGGAAAAAAATATTCTTCTTTTAGTTATCATGCCGTAGAATTGATGGAGGATATAACCCTTTTTAAGAATTCCAAATAGAATTCCCTTTTCTTCTATTTGTAGGAGTAATTCTAAAACGCCTGCCATCAAAGTCTCATTAGTTATGTTGTGGTAAACAACATTACTCCAACAACAACATAGTTATCTGAAAAGCTGGGATAGGAACTAGGATGTAGCAAAAGTAATTTACAAGATTTAAGAGGCCAAATATTACCTTCTCATAAAAAGCATAAAAAGTCTGGTTAGTAGACAATCGCTTGTGATTTGGTAGCACAGTCTCTGGTCCAACACATAAGCTTGCAACTTCAACATTCTGTGAGCACACCAAGAGTCGGCTCCCTTTGTTGTTATTTGGGAAGCATGCTTTAATCTGATCCCACTCTTCAATGGTAGACATGTCTCTAAGCACAATCACATAACTCTTCATACTCACATATTTATTAAACTCAAATACCAAATCATCTTCCTTCACCATCCCCATCCTTCGTAGATCATGGTCTCCAGGAGTTGATTGCAGTTGTGCTGTCGCAGTGTCTTCAAGCGAATCAATATAGAATTGCCTCATAATGTTTCGCAGAAACTCTGTTGGATTGAAAGGATGCATGATATGGATCCAAGCATAACATTCAAACTTCTTGTTTCTCTTCAGATAATCATAGACCATTTTGATGATGGGCATATCTTCATAATCACTTGCTCCCCACATAGCAATCACTCTAAGGTCCTTATCATTTGTAATGATTAGTCGAATGAGATCCAATTTTGATTTGTTCTGCTGCCTCCAAGCTTCATTGATGCCAGACATTGTTGCACCAGGTATGCTGGACTGCCTGGCACTGGTGGTGGCCTTGGAGCTAGAGACCTCAATGAGGCGGTAACGCATGTTTCTTTGGCTAACATCCTCAAGCTTGGCTCTGAGCTCTTTCATCTGCATGGAGACATAGTGCCGATCAATCGGAGTGCAGGGCATGCGCCACCAAGAATGTTTTCTCAAACGAATAGCAAAATCCTGGAGGCAGTCCTCAACGTCATAGGCCACATCACGGACCTGCTTCACCCAGGTCATTACCACTTTGTGCTCGTCTCGCTCCTCATGCGCAGCCAGCAGGAAAGCCTGCATCATCTCAAGCTCTTCTTTGATAAAAGCATGGTCACGTCGTATGCCAAGCTGCAAGGCAACCTCCTCTGCGACGGTAGATTTTGCATAGACAATTGCTGCACTGAGCACAGACTTGCCAACACTGAGCACAGTCGACTCCATAAATCTAGTGTGCGCTTCTGTCGAGCTGAAATTAAATACCACACACATGAAGCAATTAGGACGACTGGGTATGGGGCTTCTTCAGCAAAATGAAAAGGAGAGAGAAAACAAAAAGATTAGACTGGCCATGATGCATGCTGAAGTGTTAAGGTTGATTAATAGCTGGGCCAGCAACTTTATTTAGTAATGATACTTTGATGGATAAAATACACTTTCCATCCTCTTTTTCTCTTTCTAAACATGCAGAAAATGTAACCTGATGTATATGGGGGTGCCGTAATCAAAGATGAGGACAGGATGCGAGCCTTCAGTCCTCAGGTAATGAGCCTGATGAGGGTCTTTCTTTCCCTCTTTTCACCAGGGTTGCCCTTGCTAGCTTGCCCAGGATAGAACCAGCGAGGCTGAAGCTCCCTCCTTGACAGACGGCTGGTATGAAATAGCTGAAAACAGGAGCATAGAAGTGAGGAAATTGAGCTTCCAAAAGAACAAGGGGGTGCTTTGTTGCTAAATTACATACCTCCTTTCTATATGCAAATACCTGAGCGAGTTCCACTTCCACAGTTCACCTGTATTTCCGAGGATTAGTGCTCTTCCATGCCAAGAAGCAAGGCAATAACTTCTCTTTTAGAATGAGACAGTAGATCGCCTCCAGCAGTCCACTGCTTGTATTGAGCTTGCATATATAATATTGTGCTAAAAGCGGTCAACGACACCGGGGCCCGGGTGCAGGAAAATCTGCAGCCAAATGAGATGGACGGACTCCTCAGTCTCCTCCCTCGGTCTCATCCGTCCTCACCCGGGTTGGTTGGGGAAAAAAGGTTTGACTTGTTTGCCATGAATGGCGACTCATCAACCACTCGCAGGTTGAAGAAAGGTCCATCTCGCGTGGCCGCGACAAGGACCCGGCTGCCTGCGCCGGCAGAGACCGGCCCAATTTGGACGGCTCTCGCCCCCGCTGCTGCTGCGCTAACGATGACTGGGAGTTCGGGGCTTCGGCCGGAGCCGGGAGAGTCAATGCGAGCGACAAATGCTACACGGACTGACGGAGTACGTCATATGCGATTGGAAAAGATCCGTCCCGAAGTCTGACAGAGTGACACATGGGCCTGCGCGAAGCTGTTCGTCTTCCACGTGGGGTTGGAGGTCAGTGCTGGGTTAGGTGAGGGGCATGCCTGTGGATCTCTGTGGCTGCCGGACTTAGAAAGGGGTTCGGGGCGGCAGGTAGGCTCGGGGCCGAGGCGCACCGGCCGGCACTCCGCCGATTGGGTTGTGGAAGACAACCAGGACAGGGTCGATGGCGGCGACAAGACTTCCGATAGGATTAGTGAAGGGCAGGGTGGACGGGCGGCGGCGGGAGGTGGGAGGTGGGAGGCGTGGCCATGCGGAGACGGCGGCCGCGGGTGGCGGTGGATGCCGGTGGAGGATGGAGATGGAAGATGAAGGAAGAATAAATGGGCCAAGTGGGCCTTAAGCAACGGATCAATTCCAGTTTCGAGAATTCGAGTCAGCTAAGCAGCGAGCATCATCCATTTGCGAGCCGAGATGGTGCCGCCACCCCCCCCCCCCCCCCCCCCCCTTTTTTTTCTTCTGAAAACGTGTATTTGCACGTGTTTTATTAAGTGAAGTGAGAAATGTTACATGTCTTGTTGCTAACGGTGGCGAGATATCTTAGTTAGCGAGCAGAACGATCACCGGCTTGAACGGTGGCGCTAAGAAGGTGTACTAAGGGGCTAACACATTGCGCATCAGGAAGTTAGGGGAGCGGCCCACTCCTAGGTGACCGCGGCGAGCAGCGATGCAAGGGCCCGGAACCCGGCGGCGACACAGGCGTCTGCTTCCTCACGGATGACGGCGAGGACCTGTATGGTAGTTCTCGCGAGACGGTCGAAGGTTCGCTTGTCGTGCTCTTTCCATATGATCCATGAGACGAGCAGGATGAGGGAGTCGAATCCGCGCCGGAATGTCTTCGGGAAGTCGACCCTAGTCTGCAGCCACCAATCGGCCATGGTGGAATCAATGCGCGGCCCAAGATGCTGGAGTCCCGCCGATGCGAGGAGCCACATCTAGACCTTGCGCGTGAACGGACAAGATGCCAGGAGATGGTTGGTGGTCTCATCGTCTTGATCGCAAAGCGCGCAGACAGCATCCGCCTGGAGTCCATGGCGTTTCCAGCGTTCAGCGGTCCACAGACGATCGTGGAGCGCGAGCCAGAAGAAGAACTTCACCTTTGGCGGCACAGAGGCCCTCCAGACGAACGTGGCTCCAGGCAACGAAGTCATGCCAAAGAAGAATGTTCTATATACGCAGAGGAGGCGGAGTAGTTCCCGCTTGGCGTCCACTTACAGATGTAGCGGTCGGCGACTTGTGGCGACAGCTGGACCGGCTCGACCAAGACCCAGACACGGACGTACTCATAGAGTACGGCTGCCGTCGTAGCATCGGAGATATCCCTCGCCCATGGATGGTTCGTGAGGGCTTCCCTAACGGTGCGCTTACGCCAACAGCAATCGACCGCCATGAAGAGGATAGGCATAAAGCTGCAGATGGCTCCATCCGAAAGCCATGAGTCTGTCTAGAAGCGCGCAGAGGCGCCGTCTCCCACCAGGATAGAGACCGACGCCCTAAACATGTGGTCCACTTTTCTCACGGCCTTGGAAGGCAGGGAAGCCCAGGCGCTGTTGAAAGCCCAAGTTTGGTTTTGGTAATTAATGACACCAAGTTGCTAATGCCATGTGTTAAGTGTTTTGAGCTAGGCATAAGCAACACATATGATGAAGGTGTATGTGGTAAGGAGTGGTGGCCACAAGATCACAAAGAAATTGTGCATGGACATGAAATGACGATCATGGTGGAAATGTACATAATATGATGGACTTGATGATCAAGTGGAAGAGAAGGATCTAAGAGCGCAAGGCAAAGGTATAACCATAGGGTTTTCCTTTTGCCGGTCTAAGTTGAGTAGAGAAGTGTTTGACCGGATTTAGGATACATAGCCGACTATCAAGAGGGGAAATCATGGTTAGCTCGGGAATCAAGTGCCACTAGATCATTGTCTTGAGCATATGCATTAGGATCTAGTAAAGAGCTAACATAACGCCTTGGAAAATATTTGTGAAATGCTAACACACATGCACATAGTGGTGTACACTTGGTGGTGTTAGCACATTTGCGAAGGCGGTGGTGTTTGAGCGGTAATAAGGGGTTTGGGGTTCGCTCTCCCTCCCGCCGAGCGTGCGAGCGCGGGATTCAGGCGTTTTCGAGGAAATGAAAAGCCTATTTTCTATTGCGCCGGAGGCGAGAAAAGGTGGCGAAAGTCCGAATTGTTTTTCACTGAAAAACGGCGATCGGACGCTGCACCGGACGCGGTCCCGGTTTGACCGGACGCGTCCGGTCAGTTCAACGCGGCGCGGGCGCTAGGGTTTGTGACCGGACGCTGGTCTGGCCTGACCAGCGCGTCCGGTCAGTTCTCCTGTGCGCTGAAGTAGAGCGCGCGACCGGAGCGTCCGGTCCCTCACGGAACCGGAGCGTCCGGTCAGGCGTCCAGAAGGGTAGAGTGTTGATCGGACGCGCGGCGCGTCCGGTCACGTGTGATCGGACGCGTCCGGTCTCGACGGGTGCTTACTGGAACGCGACCGGACGCTGGCACTGTCGCGTCCGGTCAAACGGTAGAGCGCGTCCGGTCAGGGCAACGGCTAGTTCTGACGCGCACTGTTCACGTTTGTCGTGTAGTGACCGGACGCGTCCGGTCACCCTGACCGGAGCGTCCGGTCAGCGCGATTTTCGTTGCGTCGTCGGTAACGGCTAGCTGCGTACCCCTTCGTTATAAATAGATGGTGGCCGGGGTTTGAGGGAAACTCTTGCACATTTTGAGACCTAGAAACATCCTTTGAGCTAGAGAACAACCCCTCCACTCATCTCTTTGCTTGGTTGCACATCTTAAGTGAGATTGAGTGAGATTCAAGTGCATTGCTTGAGAGTTGCATTCTAGAGGCACTTGATCTTCGAGTTGCTGCGGATTTCTTGTTACTCTTCCGTGTTTCCCGACACGGTAGACGGCTTGGAGCAGCGGAGGTGATTGAACTCGTAATTGGAGATTGTTGGAGCCCTCACCAAGTGTTGTAAGGGGTTCTTGATCCTTCCCAGCGGGAGTTCGCGAATTGGATACTCTAGTGGAGCTCGTGGCTTGGAGGATCCCCATCTTGTGTGCGGTTGTGCGGTGCCCGCCGAGGGCTCGACTCTTGATAGTCGATTAGCTCGCGAACCGACAAGTGGGTGTATCGCCACAACGAGGAGTAGCTTGCCGGGAAGCAAGTGAACCTCGGGATAAATTCTTGTGTCATTCTCTTCCCGAGGATTTCTCTTGTGTGATTGATTGATTGGTACTTCTCATCTCTACACGGCGGTATAATCACTCGAAGCTCTTCTCTCGTATTACATCTTGTTTCTAGCTTGTTGTTGTTGTGTTTAGTGGATAGCCTTGTACTAGACTTGTGTAGGTGGCTTGCTTAATTAGTCAGAGCTAGTGCATTTTGCTCCGCCACCTTTTGTACTAACTTGTGGTTAAGTAATTGTTGTAGAAGTTTTAATTAGGCTATTCACCCCCCTCTAGCCTATTTGGACCTTTCAGCTGTCCGGCTGCGTTCGGCGCAGCCACTCCCACCGTAGGCATAGGGCGAAGCCGAGAACATGGAGGTTCGGCAACCCCAGTCCGCCAACCTCCTTTGGCGAGCAGACGACGGGCCAAGCGACCTTGCATTTGCCGCCGGTGACGGTGTCCGTTCCCGCCCAAAGAAAAGCGCGCCTCCTTTTATCGATTTCCTCAATTGCCTAGGCGGACAAGCTGCAACAGATGGAGACGTGGACCGGGATCACGGAAAGCGTTGTCCGTGTCAGCGTGGCTCTCCCCACAGTCGTGAGAAGGTTGGCCTTCCATGTCGGTATCCGGGCGGCGACAGCATCAATTAGTCCTTGCTTGACGTTGCGGCTTTGCCAAGACAGCGATAGTGGGGCTCCCCGGTACTTCGCTAGAAAATCCTAGAGCCAACATGGAAACACCTCTTGGACAGCCATGATCTCCTCGACGGAGCACCGAATAGGGGTGATGGCGCACTTCTCCAGGTTGGTTGAGAGGCCAGACGCGCTTGTGAAGAGCTCCAGGATGTGGCGGATGCAGGCGAAGTCCCGAGGCGCCGGTGCAAGGAAGACGACAAGGTCGTCGACGTATACCGAGGCACGGTACTTGATCACATTGGCTGGCAGAGGAGTTAGCGCCGCACGACGGTCTGCCTTAGTGATCAGCGCGTTGAGGACCTCCATGGCAATTACAAATAGGAGAGGCGACAGGGGGTCGCCCTGCCATAGGCCGCGGGCGTGGTAGATTCGATGACTAGGCCTGCCATTGACGAGAACCTTGGTACTCGCCGTCCCCAGCATCGCCGAGAGCCAGTCGCGCCACTGCGCGGGGAACCCGACGTGCTCGAGCACCTCAAGCAGGAACGGCCAAGCCACCGTGTCAAAGGCCTTCGCCAGATCGACCTTGAGCAGAACCGCGGGTGGTTTTTGGCATGGAGCCAACAACAAGAGAGCTGTACTGTGCGGAAATTCTCGTGGATACGACGGCCCTGGATGAACGCGGACTGGTTGATCCTGACAATCTCCGACATGCGTGGCGCCAGACGCCGAGCAAGCGCCTTGGTGAACAGTTTGCCAACCGAGTGGATTAGGCTGATGGGCCTATAGTCCTTGAGGCCATCTGGCGCCTGCATCTCGTGGATGAGGCAGGGTGGGCGTTCGGGTTACCCGCTTAATTCGGGTCGGGTAATTCGGGTATTAAGAAATTCGGGTAATGAAAATTGTTACCCGATAACAGCCTCGAAAAAACAATACCCGCAAATTCGGGTACCCACAGTATCGGGTTCGGGTTCGGGTATTACCCGTTTTACCCGAAATATTACAAAATCACAGCAAACACTCAAACAGTACATAATTTTGCATAGAACTAAGAACTGGACAGAATAATTGATAAACTGAGCTGATAAGTTCAAGTTTTCAACCACAGCTCTCAGGTCATCACAAACATTGTCACATCTCAGACCTGACATACATGATACTTACTTAGTACTTACTAGTCTTGTGCAAATGCAACATTCAGATGCAAGTGCAAACTACGACACATTGACTACTGACAAGATCTCAGAGCACAATTCAAAAGTTCAAGCCTTCAAGGCGAGGAGATCAGGAGTCAGTTCGTTCGTTCTCCATTGAATGTTGAATTAATTAGCTACATAGGAACTTGCTACTTGCCTGTTGGACTGAACTCCAGACTCCAAGTCTCGAGTGCAGCTGTGCAGGCACCCAAGCGACACTAGTACGGGTAGTTCGGGTACCGGGTGCTGCTACCCGAATTATCCAAAATAAATTCGGGTAATAACATTTACTATCCGAACTAGACTTCGGGTACTACGGGTTCGAGTTTTTCGGATTCGGGTGCGGGTTTTTCGAGGTTCGGGTATCGGGTAGCGGGTAATATGCCCAGACTTAGGATGAGCACCATGGTTGCTTCGTTTTGCAGGAAGAAACTTCGGAAATCAATTTCCTAGAGGGAGTGGAACACACGGACGATGTCTAGGCCAACAATGTCCTAGGCCGCCCGGAAGAAGGCTCCCAGGTGAAGTACTTTTAGGATCATAACCGGTAGATCTAGCCGGGTACATTTCTTGGTAGACGAGATAAACAGTCCTAATACAAAACTACTAGAGAGATTAGAGAGGGAGAGGAGAGAGGTACCTAACCATTTGGGCTTGGTGGAGAAGTAGACCATGGCGACAGTGTACAGCAAGGTGATCCGACGACGTGACAGTGATGGCGTCTCGCGTCGGTGTAGCCCGGTGGTGGTGAAGACGAGAACAGCGCTGTGGGCAGGTTCCCCTCGTTTCAGTGCATCTCCTGATCGGTGGAGTTAGGGTTCATGGAGAGCACCGCGGGACAGTCAAAGATGATCTCCACTTCCTGCCGTGGCGCCTCCCTTTCCTTTTATAGCACTGCACGAGAGGGGCCCACAGCCAATGAACGGCTGTCATGCCCCCGATCAGGGCACGATCAAGGGGGTCTGACTCGGTCGTTGGACCGAGTCAGATGAGATCAATTCTAACATTCTCCCCCTTGATCTCATCTTATACTTTAAACTTTAACTTTAATTGCTTTCACTTTTATTTGTTCCATCACAAATCAGTGTATAGAGCATGCCTTATCGTCACGGTCAGTCGCCGATAGATTTAACAGCTACAATACACATATCTGATCTGAAACAGATTCTTCAACTTTGGGCCCTTTATTGTCCGGAAATCATAGGCTATACCATAAACCCATGTCGACTGTGTGTTCTCTGAACACACTGGGTGGTAAGCCTTTAGTAAGCGGATCCGCAAGCACTTGCTTGTTACCTTTACGTTCAATACTTTTAGTATGATTCCGGACTTTCTCCTTTACAACGTATAACTTTAATGTCAATGTGTTTGGCAGCACACTTGACTCGTTGTTATAGGAGCAAACTACTTAAATGGTCATTGCTGTTGACAACCATTATCAATTCCGGGTACAAGTTACTTAACCATTTCGCCTGTCCCTCAGCCTCATATCATGCTATATTATAACTTTACATCACTGATAATACTAGAACTGTTTCTTTTGGAGCTTTTCCACAATAAAACTCCAACTGCGAGTGTTAGCTACTATGTGGGTTTCACTAAACATCTCGCCAAAATATAACATTTGTACCCACAACTACTTGAGAGTACTTATATTTTCTTTCTTAGCATGAGGCCGATATTCTTAACTCCATTCCAGTGATCTATATCTGGACTGGACTTTTGCCAAAACAACCCGGATACGTAAACTGTGTCAGGGCAAGGTCTTATCTTTGTACTCATTAAGCTTCCAACAGCTGAAGCATATAGGACGTCCATCTATAACAATCTTACATTGCTTTTGGAACATCAAAGTTCTCAAAACTATTACCCTGACCATAAGAACAGGCGTAGGTTTACCCGCATAGGTACTTTATTTCTTTAGAAACTTTTCTTAGCATGCCTATGCGATAGTCATAATACCCCTTTTTTTCTATCTCGGTGAATTTCAATTCTTTTAACGAGATACATTTCACCGAGAGTTTTCTTATTCAACCTTGAGGACAAGAACTTCTTTTCATGCAGTAGATTGACATCACTACTAACAATTAGGGTGTCATCCATATAGGATTAGGAAATAAATTTCCCATTCCATAACTTTGTATAACCGTAATTGTCCTCTTATTCTCTTTAACCCAAAATTTCTAATTGACTCTTCAACTTTAAATGCCACTGTCTAGAGATTTGCTCTAGTCCATAAGAGATTTCTACAGGTGGCATCCCATACGTTCTTTTCTTTTCATGACAAAACCTCTGGGTTATGCCATGTAATTATTTTCATACAAATCCCATTGGGAAATGTTGTCTTTACTTTCATCTGATGTAACTCAGATCATGATGTGCCACTAGCACTCATTGTAATCTATTCATTCGCTTCACGCAAAACTTTTGATTCAAGTTGTGCTCCACATCTTTACATATTTCCTTTGGAGTCACATTTTGTCTTGTAGACCCATTACGGCCTACTGTTTTGACTCCTTAGGAATTTATTCTAGATCCCAAAGTATTATTGGTATTATCGATTTCATTTCATCTTTCTTTGCTTCTTGCCACTTGGACGAGTGAACGCCTCTCATGGCTTCTTCAAATTAGGTGGGATTACCCTCCATTTGAATTTCACTAATATAGACTTTATAATCGTCAGAAGTATCTGATTTTCTTATTCCTTGAGACTTTCTGAGGCCTTAGCTACTAGCATTTCTTGACCTTTATTACCAAAAGACAATTGATTCTATAAGGTCCTGTGTAACAAGATCCTTGTTTACATTATTCATCCTCCTTGCGGAGTCAGGTTTCTTTGTACCATGCTCCCCCAGATTGTCCCATCTTTAATTTTCTTATTTTGGGTTCAATCTGCTAAAACTCATATGGTGCATTTAGCATCACCTTTAAAACTCTGAACATGTCCAGTATAAATACTGGCTGACTATGTTATCTTTCTGTTGGAACTGTAAAAGGTCCATGAATTTAGCTATATCTTTACTTTAGGGGTATCGATATTATGACCGTCTTACCCCCCCGACGATCACATTCATCTTTTATAGATCACTTTAGTATGCATCGCATTGTCTGAATTATGGGAAAGTATCTTTCTTAATTGTCTTTCGTAATTGATCTCACCTTTCTCCCCCTCGAAATGTGGTACTAACTTTTCTACCACAATTTCGAAAACTATTCAGAACTCTTGTGAATGAGGAAACTTTGATTACTTTCTTCATCCACATGATTACATCATGCAAATGAAATTATTTCTTAATTCGTTGGGAGTACTTTTTCCTCATTTCACTTCAAAAACTCAACAGAGTCTTTTATCATTAATACTTTCGCAAGTCACGCTTGCATGTCATTCTTATCTTGAGGTTCGTCTGTAACATTCTGTTCTCCTTAAACTTATACTAGGATAGCATAAGAGCTACCCTAATCTTTCTCCCTGTGCGGGATACACTCAAAGCACATGAGTCATCACAACTTTCTCCCGCCATGCAGGATAAATACTATGTCAAATTTCTCCCGCCATACAGGATTGATTAACATAAGTACTATGCCAACTTTACCCCGCCATGCGGGTATTTTCTCAAACTTTTCCCGTCATGCGGGTACTATCACAAACTTTTTCCCGCCATGCGAGATAATTTTCTTGAAGGAACATAAATATCAATATTGGCTCATATTCAATAACAAATTTAGAAATAAATCCAAATACTCTTTAACACACATGCTTAATCTGACGTTGGTCAAATTAAACATGCATGTCACTTATTACATTTCAAATCAAGATGATTAAGTCTAAAATTATATTACTTATTACATCTTTTATCATTATGATAAAAACTAAAACTAAAACCTTCTTCATAAGGAGTACATAAAAGGCATCTCTTAAACTAAGCTCTTATTGTTCTATTTCTTTCTTGGATCAATATCCTGGAATTCTTTCTTTTGAAGTCATTCTTTAAAGAGACCGTAGTCCCTTACACAATGGTCTTCTTTCTGTAAAAATTGCACTTTTATCTTCTGAGTCACAAGTACCCAGCTCATTTCCTTTTTCACCCTTCAAGAATAAAGGCATGAAATTCTTTGTTTGAAAAACATTAATCAGTAATCAACAATAATAAGCATGAAAATAACCCTACATTGGTCTGGTTAAAGACATGCACATTAAACTTTTAAATCTTTATGTTCTATTCTATATCACCGTTGGGCAGAAATAGAATAAAACAACATTCCTCTACATTAATTCCACATCACCGTTGGGCAGGAATGAAATTAACATATGAAAACTCAATTATTTTATAACCCTCTTCAAAATTAAATTCTCCCGTTGGTTCGAATTTAATTTTAAAGATCATCATCATCGTTGCAGCGGAAACATGAAAATACATTACATTCTGCTCGCTCTGGAGCATCTATTGTCTCTTATCTATTCTCTGAAAAATTGGTCACTTTGATGCAAAATTCATCAGAGATTTAAACTTTAAACATAAAATTCATAGAATTATAATATTGTTATCATCAACGTTGGTCAGAAAATAACAATATCATAATTTTCTTTAAACATAAACTCTTAAATAAATTTATAATATTGTTATCATCAACGTTGGTCAGAAAATAACAATATTATAATTTATCTTAACTATAAACCGACTATTCCTCCAATTAAGTATTGTCTTATTAGGAGGATAAACTTTTCATCATTTACTGAAAAACTATAATTGCTCTTCAAATTCAATCCTCCCGTTGGTTCGGATTTAATGAAAAGACAATAAACCTTTTCTTTGCAGCGGATAACATCAAAACATACTGTAAAATAACATTATCCAGAAGCATCTCTATTCTCTAGACAATTTATTCCGTTGGTTCAAAATTGAATAGAGATTAAAACTGTACAAAATTCTTCAAAAAACCCTTCTGTTAAAAGAATAAAATAAATTATTAAGCTTTACTTTTCGTTCGTCCCGAAGCTTGGCCCGAAGGCCTGCTCGCAGCCCATCTTTTCCTTTATTCGGCCCTGGAAAAAAAAATGCTAAAAGGCCATCCGCGCGCTGTGCCGCTCTTTCTTCCCGCGGCCCAGAAGCTAGCAGCAGTGCAGGGCCCATTGTTCATTTCGGCCCGCAGCCCAGGAGTCACGCGCTCGCCTTTTCATTTGGTCCAGCTGCGCGCGCAATCAGGCAAACTGCAGCCCAGCAGCCTGCTCGCGAGCCACTCCCCGCGCCCAGGCCGCAACCTGGGCCTGGGCCGGGAAAGTGCCGCCCCACCTGGGCTCCTTTCGGCCCAAATGACCAGCGAGCGATCCTCGCCGTTCAAGCCGATCCGACGGCCGGGCGTCCATTTCGGAGGATGAAAACCCGCTTCCACCGGCTGCCTCCCAACCCTAATCACTTTTCAATCTTTCTGCTCTCCTGCGCCGCACACACCGGGGCAGCGGCCCGTGGCGACGCTGGCCGCCGGCGGCGGCGCATGCCGCCGGAAAAAAAATCCAGACGGCTCCTACTTCCTTTCTCTCACCCCCTCCCCTTCTCTATTACCACCACGATCCGAGCGAGCGAGCAGTGATGGTGGTTGCCGTCCATGGCGGCTGAAGGAGAGATGTCGGGTGGCGGCGCCGCTGTGGTTCCTCTCGCGGGCGCGCGCGTGCGGCCGGAGCCGCGCGCGGCACCGTCGAGGGAAACCACGGTGGTGCCCTTTGCTGGAGCCCGCGGCTCCCTTTCTGTGCTCTGAGCCCGAGCCCATGGCTCGGCTCTCTCTCTATCCCGCGCGCCAACCATGGAGACGGCCGACGGCGAGGATGGGATGGCCAGCCCCCAGGTAGGTACCCCTTTTCTCTTTTCCCTTTCTCTTTTCCCTTTGGATTTTGGTTAGGGTTTCAATGAAACTTTCTTGATCCGATTCGGATCAAAGACTTTGGCGTCTCTTTCTTTCTACCCGAAAATCTAGATCTACACGGTAGTAAACAACCCGGCTCCGGTACCAATGAAGTACTTTTAGGATCATAACCGGTAGATCTAGCCGGGTACATTTCTTGGTAGACGAGATAAACAGTCCTAATACAAAACTACTAGAGAGATTAGAGAGGGAGAGGAGAGAGGTACCTAACCATTTGGGCTTGGTGGAGAAGTAGACCATGGCGACAGTGTACAGCAAGGTGATCCGACGACGTGACAGTGATGGCGTCTCACGTCGGTGTAGCCCGGTGGTGGTGAAGACGAGAACAGCGCTGTGGGCAGGTTCCCCTCGTTTCAGTGCATCTCCTGATCGGTGGAGTTAGGGTTCATGGAGAGCACCGCGGGACAGTCAAAGATGATCTCCACTTCCTGCCGTGGCGCCTCCCTTTCCTTTTATAGCACTGCACGAGAGGGGCCCACAGCCAATGAACGGCTGTCATGCCCCCGATCAGGGCACGATCAAGGGGGTCTGACTCGGTCGTTGGACCGAGTCAGATGAGATCAATTCTAACACCAGGAACCCATAAGGGCCCGGAGCCCTGTCAGCTGGCGTTTCCCGGATTACTCGAGCCACCTCGTCCGCCGTGAATGGGGCTGCCTGCTCGTCGAGGTGTAGCCGGGGGAGGTCTAGCTGTAACAGATCGATGCGGTGCTGTTTGGTGAACGGCGTGCCCAGGAGCGCATTGTAGTAATCGGAGATGATGTTGGCCTTAGCTTCCTCCTCACTGAACGTTTGCCCGTTATGAGATAGGGCGAAGAGGTAGTTCTTACATCTACGATGGCAGGCCTGCAGATGAAAATATTTCGTGCAGGCATCACCCTCCCGGAGATGCCTGGATCTTGCGCGTTGCTGAGCCATGGAGCACTCGAGGGATGCCAGGCCAAGGGTATTCGTCTCGAGTTCACGTCGTAGCAGAATCTCCTCAGACGACAGAGGTCTGGACTCCTGCGCCAAGTCCAGCTCATAAACGACAGCCCGGGCCGCAGCCAGTTGCAATCGGATGTTTCCAACGCAGGAAGTGCGCCAGCTTTGGAGGGCTTTAGCCAGCTCGCGCAGCTTGTGGTCTAGGCACCGGCAGACGTCCGCGTTGACTAGACGGCCACCCCAGGCGGTTTTGACGACAACCACGAACCCCTCGATCCTCGTCCAATGTCGAACCGGAAGCGTGGTCTCGCCCATGGCTCAGAGTTGAGCACGAGGAGGAGCGGGGTGTGGTCGGAGCAGTCGGAGGAGAGGCATTGGAGGTGGTAGGAAGAGAATTGCTCTAGCCACTCAAGAGAGGCGAAAGCCCGGTTAAGGCGCTCCAACGTCGGCTGGTCACGGGAGCCCCGGCCCTCAGGGGGTGCGAGCTGTGCGGTGGCACAGGGCCCTCGACATCAAGGGGCCCCAACCCGATACATAAGCTGTAGGTATAGGAGCCCTTTGATAGATGTATCCTCGCTGTATCCTCTTGCTCCTTTGATTGATGTATGCCTAGTATATATATTTAATCAAGATTTAATTTGCTTTTCACCCTAATCTTTTTGCATTAGAATACAGGGATTTAGGAATCCTTACGAAGTTATGATATGATGTTAACTAGGGCAGTGAATAATTCTTTGGAGTTGTATTAAAGGGTCGATTTGCGAAAGGTCGCTAGACCAGTTGGTCTGAGCTTCTGGCCGCGTGTCCCGTGACCGGAGTTCGATTCCCAGTTTGGGCTAATTTCGGTCGGCAGTGGTAAAAAATTTCCTCGCATGTTCCGCGTTTCCTAAAGCACAGATAAATGAACTGGCCCACTCACAAGGTAACGGGTCTCTGTGTGAGGGAAGGGCATGGGGTTCGGGTCTCTGTGTGAGGGAAGGGAATGAGGTTCGGGGGTTTCTCGACCTGCGTGAGAGGTCTTCTTTTTAAGCGCAAAGCTCCGGGGCTATCTAGCTGTCCGAGTGCCGAGTTTTTTTTAAAGGGCCCATCTTTCTAGCTTTGCTCCGGGTCTCTGAACTGACAGGACCGGGCCTGGTCACGGCCGTTGGACCAGGTGAACAGGCGGCCGGAGAGGTGCAGTTCTTCAAGCTGTAAGTCGTCGATGACCCCGTGGAATCGGCGCATGTTGGCGTGATCCAATCTTCCGTTGTTCTTGTCACTGGCTTTATAAATTAGGTTGAAATCACCACACAGAAGCCATGGGCCCCCAGATGCGGCGCGCACGTCCCTGATCTCCGAGAGGAAACCTGGCTTATCAGCCCATTGCTGCGGTTAAGGCCGAACATGCCAGTTTCCTTTCCCTTTTTCTTTTTCTTTTTCTTTTTCTTTTCCATCCATACTAATAAATATTAGAATTAGATTAATAAAATTATTAGGTTCGGGCGACTGCTGGTGTGGCGATTGGGAATCAGGTGCTAAGCTAGACCAACAACAGGACAGGCAGACTGCTGACTGCACTGCACGGTGGCGCTCTCGCCGCCATGCCAATCACCAGATAAGATAGTATTCTGAGTGCCAAATTTCACGGGACAGCAGCAGAACAACTTGTGTATTATACTTAGATTTCTGGAGCAGGAAAACTTGAGGGCTTGAAGCTGATCTGACAATTATTTATCCAAAGCATATTCTGAACTCTGATAGCACAGCATATATTTCACCAATCATATTCGGAAAATGTGGGAATTATCTCCAACCCTGACAATCAGAAAATAATTATACAACAGACTGATCCATCTGAATCCTCTGAAGCAGATTTTGGAAACAATAGCGCCACCAACTGCACTAGCCTGCTCCCTACACACTGAACCTGGCGAGTATCAGATATCAATCGGTGTTGAATTGAAAAGAACCTCTGCATCGAAAACATCAAAGAAACTGGAACTGGCAGTTGATTGCTTAGTTGATGAATGAACTGCTAGTTCACTTACAGAAAACCGATTAAGATCAAACTGGAGACGCTATCAAATTCCCATACTTTTGGCTCACATGTAATGCCCAAGTCGGCCTACTAGAGCAGAGCCGCACAATGGCACGCAGAAAAACATCACGCGAGTTCTTTTTTTTTCTTTGCGAAAGAACATCACGCGAGTTTTAGTTCTGCTCCTGTCGTCGTCCACTCCCCACGCAGAAGCGCTCGGCGCTCCCACTGTGATTTGAGGTTTCTCTCAGTTTCCTTCATTCCCACCCAGCAATTGAATTAGGAGTTGAATTGTGATTGAATCTGTACCGAATTTTATACTGAAATTACTTACTCTTGTTGCTATACCATCTACACAATCAAGAGGATCCAAGACAGTATGACCTTGGGCATCCTATTTCCGACGTGTTCCTGTAATCCTGTTGCACAATTGAATACTCCCTTCACCTCAACTCCAAATCTTCATCAGGTATTTATTTTTACGTTACATGTTATGCTCCAAATCTTATGCTATTGTATCACATCATTAAACATTAAACATGTAGTTGATTCAATTTGAAAACTTTCCTTCACGTTAGCGTTAGGTAATATGTATATCTTCCAGATCCACCACTAGCAGCTTCAGTTTGTGAAAACGTACTTGATTTTTCTGGATGCCCTTTCCTTTTTTTTTTGATTCAATGGCCAGTTTGAGAGCAGTGGACATCCTACATAACTGGGCTTTTGTATTGTAGACATTTGAGCTGAAATTAATTGCGGTGTCACATATATATATATACACACTGATAGCACATCATAGATAATTAGATAGCCAAGCATATTTTGAACAACCCGAAAGTAGAAAGATCTATCTGCCGATTGAGACAATACTCTGATGCAGATTCTGGAAAACACAACTGGAGCCCTACTCCCTAAACACTGAACCTGACAAGCATCAACCAAGTTAGTTGCAATCAATTATTTAGTTGACGAACCACCTATTTAATAGAACATTCAACAAGATCAAACTGGACACAAAATCAAAATTTTAATATCGCTTTGGTAGGGGTGTGCCAGGCTCAAGCAATAGTGCAACGCTAGAGCGACACTTGAAGCCCTAGTAGCAAGCTACCATAATAGGCTTCTCCCCAAGAAAAATAAATTTAATTTTATTGTGAAATGGTGTCTCATATATCGGATATTAAACTGATAAGAACAGATACTACACTTGATCTTAGCCAAAAGGCTGAGAAAGGTATGAATTGTGTTGTTGCGTCTTCTTTGGTTTTATTTCCACTTCCACCGTTACAGGTGCTGTTCATCCATGATGTGGTACTAAGGCGTTTGTAATCTGTGATACAGAGAAGGACTCAGGCTCTATTGGGCCGCCTAATGTGACTAGCCCATTAGCCAAGGAATCCAGGAAGGCCCCATCTGTTATTTTCGATTTCCGTTTCAGCCCAAGTTAGATTCCTGGACCTGGAGCCTTGGAGCACCATTGGAAGTCTCGGTACGCGGCGTTTGCGGCGGCGTCGGCGCCCGGCCATTGGCGTATGCAGGAAGGGGCGGATGGGGGAGGGGCGAAGAGTCTTTGCAACTGTGCATATCGATGCGAGGGCGCCCTTCCCTCCCTCCCTCCCTCCTTCCTTTATTGTAGGCTTTGAGTGGTACTATTCTCACATTTCCTTGTCTAAGAGTCTCCGCATTGTCTCTTCTAGGATGATGAGCTGATATCTGCACACATGGGCGTAGTTGTTTAGAAATCGAGATTTAGTAAGATAAAGTGAGATTAGGTATTTTTAGACCAAAGGCATTTTGGCCCTGCTTATATTGAAAGCAAAGGTTTTGCTGGGGTTTCCAGCTTACAATAAACGGCATAGAACTGCGAAGTTCTAAAGAAAATAAAGGCTATCCAAGATACACGCAGCAAACATCAAAAAGAGCTAAACTGAAGTAGAAATTGGTAGGGGCCTGCCAAGCCCGCCAACAAAAGGTCTCCATGCACTTCAATAGCCTTTGATCACCATGCTCGCAACCCCTCCTGTAGCTTCATCAGAGTGTCCTCCATCACCTCTTGGTCCTTCGTCTTGAGAATCTTCTTCCACTGTTTCAACAGAGCCAAAACCTTGTAAGCAAGAGCTTTGGGAGATTTGATAAGCCTGTTATTAAAGACCCAGTCATTCCTGGCCTTCCACATAGACCATGCAGCACTGGCTAACACAAAGAGGTTAACACTCTTAGAACTCTCAACCTCACCAGCGTTAAGCATATCTTGGAAGCTAGTCATCGAGATAGGCCTCCTATTCCATCTAAGACTAACCCTCACCCAAACCCAAATCAACTGGGTTATACTACAGTTAAAAAAGAGATGGTCTCTGGTCTCCAGGCGCCCACAGTATTTGCAAAATTCCGAGTGCTTGCTTTTCCTTGTTCCCCTGTCTGTACCCTGTCGTGCCACAACATCCAAAGGAATACTTTGATCTTAAATGGAAGCTTAATTTCCCACAAATCTACCATTCTCCCATCCACCTCTCCAGGATTCACCATATATCTGTAGAGGGATTTGCTTGAAAATTTGCCTGACGGTTCTAGAGCCCAAATTAAGCTGTCCTCCTCTTTCTGTGATCTGGATCACTTCTAAAGCTTCTTGTAATTCCATTAATTCCTCACATTCCTCCTGTCCCAAGTTTCTTAAAGGGGCAGTTGTCCAGCCACACGTCTTGCCAAAAGCGGATCCTAGTCCCATTACCGACCACCCATCTTGTGTCTCTCTCGTACCATTCTCTGGCATGCTAAGGCCCTGCCAAAATTGTGAAACACCTCTAATTTTGCTCTGGCAAATGCTCTGACCATTCAGATATTTATTCCTCAACACTTGCAATGCAACATTGTCATCACCTCTATCCAGTTTATAACACCATTTTGCCAGAACAACTGTATTCAGAGCTCTTGTATCTGCAAATCCCAGGCCACCAAAATATTTTGGGGTAGCCAACGCCTCCCGCCTCCCATTTCACCATATGATACTTCTTCCTGTTACCTACCCCCTCCCAGAGTCAGATTAGGTATCCCCCATCAGTTATTTCTGATTGCGATTTACTTTCTGAACATTCAGCAGTTAGCGCAGGGTGTTATGGTATGAAGTATGAACTAATTTCGTGTGTTAGGAATTGGGACTATCTAGCACCAAACTGAATCAGCCAGTCTGTGACAGTTAGCGTTTTCGTGTGCTGGAGCTGAATCATAACAAAATTTCTTCATTACAGATTAGAACTCTGCACGCTGTAATACCCCATGTAAATAGTTTGATTTACTATTGCAATTGCATGTGGAGGGCTAAGGAAAAAGGTAAGCTGCTATTTGCTAGAGTACTAGACCATTTGCCAGCTCTGATTTTACAGTGCAAACATCATAGTATCTTCTTTGGTAGGTTCTAAATCAACACTACTTTATTGTCTCAACGGCGATCTTGATTCCTTCTTTTCTAATCACAGTGTGATTGTCTTTACATGCATCCATCTGTACATCCTCAGTGTACCATTGGAAAAACATCGCACAAAAACAGTGCTCCAAGGTACTTCTGGGAAAAAAAAGATGGAAGGGAAAAAAGAGAGGAAACAAGCTCCAAGCCATGGATATCTTCATCTTCAGGAGCTGCACACAGCAAAGTGCTGGTTCACTCCACTGGGTGGTTGCACCATCCTGCTTGTGTGGTGGCAAGGCATCACTATGGAACTGAGGAGCGCCTTCTCAACATCTTCAGAGGTTTCTCTCCCTAGCAAACACATCACATACTCCATCACTGCTGTATCGCAAGGCAGTGTGATCCTCCCATCACTTGTGAACCCAAACTCTTCTTGCGACAGCTTCAGGAGCTCTACAAAGACTGCCGTGTGGAGGTAAGAAAGGGGGATCTCAAACCGCTTCCCATCAGAAGTATACACGATGCAGTTGCCCTTCCCTGCAACTATGCTGTTGCAAGATGTGTTGATTTCCTTTTTCACTGCTGTGACCCTTCTTCGCCCAACTGCACCCATTCCCTGCATCTTCTTGGACAATTGAGCTAGCTTCTTGGAGCTGATCATGTTGCTACCTGCCTTTCCTAACAAGGAGATGAACTCCTGCCTTTGAGATGAAATGATGAGAAATGATCTGATTTGTGTGTGGTGATGGTTTGTGTCAGTGATCGTGTATTTATAGGGCACACATGTGGTAGGGTTTGTGAGGGTTTGCATCTTGGTCTCAGCTATCACAAATGGCAAGCTGGCAAGGGACAAGCCCATGAGCTTCCTTGGTGAGATGTTCATATCAATCGTTGGGAGATTCAATGCACAGCAGCACAGGACCATTGTTTCTCACATGGTGGAGCCATCTTTACTGGCTTGGTATGTGATTGTTTCTGCCTACCAGGTTGGGCCTAATTTTGACTTGATGGTGTTAGGATTATAGTGTTTTATGTATACATTAGTAAAGTCCTTTCCTATAAACACTCATGTACTCCTATATATTGCCCCCATGGGACTATTATTCAATACAAGAGCTGTTCATAACAATCCAGTTTTTCCAGTTTGCTTTTTCTGAGATATTAAATGTGATAACAACTTACGTTCCCTTGTTATATAGGTTCAGTTCACCCTATCCTGTGTTGTTTGATGAGGATTACATTATCAAATTAGGTAATTTTTTCTGCCATTTACGATTTTATTTGCAGAAATTATTTCATGCTGCCTTTGCTGATTTTTCTCCTCTCTTTTCCAGCAATTGCAACATGATGGAAACAAGATAACAAGGTTGCAAATCAGCAAAAACATTCTCTTGAAATTTGTTTACATCTATCTAGAATTTTACCGGCCAGTATTTAGCTATATAAACTTCTTGCTTAATGCTCCTGGTTAGACCAGAGCATATCTTTTGCTAATTTTCTGCCTAGATGGCCAGTTTAAAACTGATGGCCTGTGGGTGAGGTTGGGGATAAGGATATTATAATGGCTTTGGGTAATTTGTATAGGTGACAGAAAAAAAAGTCCATGTGGTTTCAATAAAATAAAATGGTTCATGGCATTTGCCCAGTAGTTATTGATGTGTCTAGTTGGCAAGCTGCAAGGCCATGGATCTGTTAATGCAGTGTTTGCTACAATGAAGGCAATGCAGTTATGAATCCAATATTTCTGGGCCAAATTTTGGTGCGCTGCGGTCCTTGCAGGGACCATAGTAGGGACTTGGTAGTTGGATAATTGAATCGGTATTATGTTCTAGTGGTTCCACGTTCATATAAGCATTCAGCTAATCAGCAATCATCTCGGTCCCAGCTCTTGTGAACATAAGGGCATATTTATAAAAAGAATCATTTTGAGGACGATCACTGAAAAGGTTATCTAGGATGCTTCATGAGCCCTTCCTCAGCTGATGATGAGAGAGCTATACATTAGTCAAGAGACATGAGGGAAACATGTAGGGTCCTGAGTTTCAAGAAGTAGCCTCCTTTGTTAGTTGTGTAAGGAGAACTGGACATGTCAATAGGCTACATGCTTTTGGCAACATTAATTCAGTTAGGACGGTGCTGGATGGTTCAACTAACTTGCTCGACAATCTCTTATCTCCATTGTATGTTGTGTCCCAGTTAGTCAACAACATCTCACATGCCCTCAATTTCCTTTGTTTCTTCCTGCCATTCCTTGTAGGTCTCTTCAAGAAGACTGCAGTTATCTGAATAACATTTTGGCCATTTCTTTTCTAAATCGTATGTACTTTGACCAGTGTTTGTATGATATACCTTATGAGTTATGACAATATTTTTGCGTTGAAATAAGCTTATCTCACATGCATACGTAACTCCAATCCAGCTCTCAACTCATCTAGCCCTTTTTGTGATGTGAAAAAAGTATATTCTTTTTTTAGAGTTTTCAGATGATACTTGTCGGTACCAACAGTATTGGGGTACCCACATCATCGATAATAAAAAGCAAAACGACTAAGCCACAGCAAAACGCAGCCCACCTCAAAACCGCATGTCAGGTCCATCTCGTACGAGGCCGGCTCGACGGAGCGCCTCGACCGCGCTCCGGCTCTGACTCGTACGAGGCACCCTCGACGGGAACGCCTCGACCGCGCCCTCTACGACGAGGCACCTCGACCACACTCCGACTCGCACGAGGCTCGTTCACCCAACGGAAAAACCTCCGACTCGCGTGACCCCGGGTCGGACGCTCGACCCCCTCACTTCACCTACCCCAGGACAAAAGTCAGAGCATTTAATGAGATTACCTACTACCACCAACCGGTATGGTCACAACTAGGATCGACGTGGGAGCAATGTCGATGTCAGCCTTCACTTTTTTACCGCTCATCCCGTGATGGGAGGTGAAAACCGTCACTGTACACACCTTACCGTGCACTGTACGTCGCCAGTTACCCTCGAGGGAGGATACGACAAGGCCCGTGTTCCGCGATCTCTGGGATTCGACCTTATCCGACCGGTCTCGACCCAGCCTCGACCCAGCCTCGACGCCTCGCACAGTTCAACAGGGAAAGGAGGACGGCATGGCATGGCGCTCCGAGTCATTTCAGCGTCTCATCCTCTACGTCACCGTGGTGTCCGGGGATGGTCTTCCATTCCTAGGGCACGTCGTTACAGTCTCCTCAACAGAGTTCGACAAAACATCACCTCAAGACTCCCCGGTGTCCTGGCCTCTCTTACCCTATAAAAAGGGCAGACCAGGACCCTACAAAGGGACACGGACAACGGGCAAGACACAAGATAGAGATCAACATCTCAAGCAATCATTCTTGTACTCTTTTCTCTCTTTGAGACTTGGGCTCACCACCCTCTCTCGCAAGCTTGTAACCCCTACACAAGCACCTCGGTGCAAGAAAATACAAAACTCTCTCCCCCCGCTGGACGTAGGGCCTTCTTCAGCCTGAACCAGGATAAACCCCCGTGTGTTCTCCTTGCATTATCATCCAGGAAAGGGACACGTAGCATTTACTAGTCGGTTTAGGACCCCCTCGGGACCGGACACCGACAGTTGGCGCGCCAGGTAGGGGACCGCTGCGTGCCAACGTCGCTTTCCCGCCTTTCTTCCTGGATGGCTGACCCCGAACGCCCTATCCCGTTGGCCACGGTGATCTGGTTCGGGAGTTTGGAGTTCATGTCGCTCGGCTATGGCTACGATATGGTCCTCCTCCCGCCCAGGCACCCAACCGACGAGGATTACGAGCTCTCCCAGCCTGGGGGAGCGATCCGCCGGTACCGTCGGTCCAGGCAGGCGCGAGCCGCCCGACTACGACGAGCCTGGCGCAACCACCGTCCTCGCCTCACGGAGGGTGATGGGGTTCCCCGATCCGGCGCCTTTCAGCCAGACACCAGCCAGATTTCCTCGTTGAGGGTCTGGGTAGGATGAGCTTGGCTGAGGGTATGATGCCGACGGAGAACTCCGCCGCTCCCCCGTCCGGTGAGACACCACCACTGCCCGGATCAACCATTCTGGCGCGGACAGCGACATCTCCATCACCATTCCCGTTTGGGTTAGACTCGGTTGCCCGGGTATACGCCTCCTCCGTAAGCACCAACATGAGTGCCTACGAGGAACTCTCCGGGCACCATCTACGCTCCACTTTGGACCTCGTTGCATCCACGCCAGCCTCTGATTATCTGGACTCTACGGAAACCCTAGAGACAGAGCCCCGTGTGACCGCTTTTCAGCGTCGCGATCACGGAGGCGATCTGCAACGACCTCACATCCCCCGTCGTACTACTACTTTGGCGCTCCTGACTCCGACTCAGTTGATGACACCTATGATCCGACCCGCGAATGCTTCAACGTCGATGTTGAAAGCACGTCGGAATCGGAGGACGAAGAGCCAGTTGAAGGAAGGCACATGCCACCTCATGTCGAGCTCCCTGCTGAGCAAGACGAGGCTCAGTTCCTTGCGGATCAAGGAATGCAGCTCGAGCAGATTCGCGAGTTACAGGACAGGCTTGACGAGGAACGAGAAAACCTGCACCTACTCCAACAAACCCTCGAGCGTGAGCGCGCGGAACGCGCACTTGGCGGATGGGCTCGCGAGAGGGCCCGCGACGTCAACCGTCGCATCGACGAGGACAGGGTGGCCGACCCCCCGGTCTTCGCTCGAGCCAGCCAAAACATCGTCGCCGCCGCCATGCTCCTCCGCAACATGCCCGAGCCATCAAACCCCGACGCCCGTCGGGCTCGAGATGAAATCCGAGAACTCCTCGAGACCGCTGCCATGCAGCAGGCCAAGAGCTCTGCCTCGAGGCAACGCGAGCCAGCCTCGGAGCGGCTCGTCGAGCCCTCCCGACAGGAGAGAGAGGCCTCGGTTCATCCCGAGCCTGCCCGGCGAAACCGGGTGGCTCCTGCCCCTGAGCCCATCGCCAACGACCCCGAGCCTCGAGACACCCGTGGCAACATCGTCGAGCGCCGCACGCGGAAGCACGGTGATGGTGTGGCTCGAGGCTACCACGTGCACAGGGGCGGACGCTACGACAGCTCGGAGGATCGTAGCCCTTCACCCGAGCCCCCGGGTCCTCGGGTCTTCAGTAAGGCTATCCGTGAGACAACACTCCCGGCTCAGTTTTGCTCTCCCACGACTCTCACCAAGTACAACGGCGAGACCAAACCCGAACTTTGGCTCGCCGATTTCCGCTTGGCGTGTTAGCTGGGCGGGGCCACCGACGACCGGGTCATCATTCGATAACTCCCCCTGTTCCTCTCCGACACTGCCCGAGCCTGGCTCGAGGATCTCCCACCTCGACAGATCCACGACTGGGACGATCTCATGAGGGTGTTCGAGGGAAATTTCAAGGGGACCTACATGCGCCCCGGCAACTCGTGGGACCTCCGGAGTTGTAAGCAGAAACCGGGTGAATCCCTTTGGGATTACATCCGGCGCTTCTCCCGGTAGCGTACCGAGCTCCCCAACGTCACCGACTCCGACGTAATTATGGCCTTCCTCTCTGGAACCACCTGTAAGGAGTTGGTCCGAGAGTTAGGCCGTAACACCCCACTCACTGCCAACGGACTGATGGACATCGTCACCAACTTTACCGCCGGTGAGGAGGCAGTTGGTGCCATCTTTGGTGGTGACCAGGACAAAGGGAAACAAAAGGTCGACGATCCCGCGGGCTCCACCCGGGGCTCCAAGAGAAACAACCGAAAGAAGAAGAAGAACCAGCAAGGCAAGCTCGAGGCCCCGGCCGACGAGCTTGTCTCCGCTGCCGAGCGTAAGAAACCTCGAGGCCCCCCTGGCGGGGGCATCTTCGACAAAATTCTCAAAGAGACATGTCCCTACCATAAGGGACCCACTAACCATAATCTCGAAGATTGTCACATGCTCCGCAGGTACTTTGAGGGCGTCGGCGTCAAGAAGGACGACAAGAAGGAAGACCCCAAGGGTGACGACAAGGATGGGGGATTCCCCGAGATCCACGACTGCTTCATGATCTACGGAGGACCCTCGACCCGCCTCTCGGTGCGCCAGCGCAAACGAGAGCGGCGAGAGGTTTTCTCTGTACAGATGGCGGTCCCCCGCTTCCTTGACTGGTCTGAGATGGCCATCACTTTCGACCGTGATGATCATCCTGACTACGTCCCCAATCCAGGAGTCTACCCGCTTGTTGTTGATCCCGTCATCGCCAACACACGCCTCACCAAGGTGCTCATGGACGGCGGAAGTAGCCTCAACATCATCTACACCCAGACCCTCGACCTTCTAGGGGTCGAGAGAGCGCGCCTCCAACCCAGCATCGGGGGCTTCCACGGAGTCGTGCCAGGGAAACGGGCAGAACCCCTCGGACGGGTCGATCTGCCTGTTTGCTTTGGCACACCGGCCAACTTCAGAAAGGAGACGCTCACTTTCGAAGTGGTCGGATTCCGTGGAACGTACCACGCTATCCTCGGGCGCCCATGCTACGCCAAGTTCATGGCGATCCTAAACTACACCTACCTCAAGCTCAAGATGCCAGGCCCAAACGGTGTCATCACTGTGGGGCCCTCATATGAACATGCCTACGAGTGCGACGTCGAGTGTGTCGAGCACGGTGAGGCTATTTTAGAATCGGCGACCTTGGCTGCAGACCTCGACGGTCTTGCCAATGAGATTCCCGACCCAAAGCGCCACGCCGATAGCTTCGAGCCCGCAGAAGACGTCAAGCTCGTGCCCCTCGACCCTGCCAATCCCAAAGGGAAGGTGCTGAGCATCAGCGCCACCCTCGATCCCAAATAGGAAGCAGTGCTCGTCGACTTTCTCCGCGCGAACATCGACATCTTTGCGTGGAGTCCCTCGGATATGCCGGGCATACCCAGGGAAGTCGCCGAGCACGCCTTGGAGATCCAGGCCGGCTCCAAACCGGTGAAGCAACGCCTGCGCCGCTTCGACGAGGAGAAGCGCAGGGTCATCGGCGAGGAGATACACAAGCTGCTGGAGGCCGGATTCATCAAGGAGGTTCATCATCCCGAGTGGCTAGCTAATCCTGTACTAGTTAGGAAAAAGAGTGGGAAGTGGAGGTGTGTGTAGACTACACTAGTTTAAATAAAGCATGTCCAAAAGTTCCCTTTCCTTTACCACACATTGATCAAATCATTGATTCCACCGCGGGATGTGAAACTCTCTCATTCTTGGATGCATACTCCGGTTACCACCAGATTAAAATGAAAGAGTCCGACCAGCTCGCGACTTCATTCATTACCCCATTCAGCATGTACTGCTACGTTACGATGCCTTTCGGTCTCCGAAACGCAGGGGCTACGTACCAGCGATGCATGCAGCACGTTTTCGGGGAACACATCGGGTCGACCGTCGAGGCTTATGTCGATGACATCGTTGTCAAAACAAAACAAGCCAACAATCTGGTCAATGACCTTGACGTCGCATTTAAATGTCTCCGGGCGAAAAACATCAAGCTCAATCCTGAGAAATGCGTTTTTGGCGTTCCTCGAGGTATGCTTTTAGGGTTCATCGTGTCTAAGCGTGGCATCGAGGCCAACCCAGAAAAAATCACAGCGATAACCAAGATGGGCCCCATCCGAGATCTGAAGGGCGTACAGAGGGTCACGGGTTGCTTGGCGGCACTCAGCCGTTTCATTTCGCGCCTCGGCGAAAAAGCACTCCCTCTGTACTGCCTCTTGAAGAAATCGGAGCATTTTTCCTGGACCCTCGAGGCTGAGGAAGCTCTTGCAAAACTCAAGGCCACACTCTCTAACTCACCGATCATCGTCCCTCTGACCCCAGGAGAACCGCTCCTACTTTATGTTGCCGCGACATCGCAAGTAGTCAGTGCGGTCCTGGTTGTCGAACGGGCCGAGGAAGGCATACCTTGCTCGTCCAGAGACCAGTCTATTTCATCAGTGAGGTGCTCTCGGAAACCAAGGTTCGGTACCCACAAATCCAGAAACTGCTATATGCCGTCATCCTGACACGACGCAAGCTTCGTCACTACTTCGAGGGTCACCCGATAACTGTGGTTTCTTCTTTCCCCTTGGGAGAGATAGCCCAGAACTGGGAAGCCTCGGGTAGAATTGCCAAGTGGGCGGTCGAGCTCATGGGCGAGACCCTATCTTATGCGCCGCGCAAAGCTTTTAAGTCGCAGGTATTGGCAGACTTCCTGGCCGAGTGGACCGACACCCAACTCCCCCCTGCACAGCTTCAGGCTGAGCTCTGGACCATGTACTTCGATGGGTCGTTGATGAAAACAGGAGCAGGCGCGGGTTTGCTCTTCATCTCGCCCCTCGGGGTTCACATGCGTTACGTCATTCGGCTTCATTTTCCTGCATCAAATAACGTCGCCGAATACGAGGCGCTCGTTACAGGGCTGAGAATTGCCATCGAGCTCGGGGTCCGACACCTTGACGTTCGAGGCGACTCCCAGCTCGTGATCGATCAGGTCATGAAGAACTCGAGCTGCCGTGATCCCAAGATGGAAGCCTACTGCCAAGAGGTGCGGTGCCTCGAGGACAAGTTTCACGGCCTCGAGCTCAACCACATCGCACGCAGGTATAATGAGGCCGCCGATGAACTGGCAAAAATCGCGTCCAGTCGAACTACGGTTCTACCAGATGTTTTCGCAAAAGATCTCCAGCAGCCATCCGTCGACCTTGGGCCAAACGGAGGGGTCGACGGGACGTCACTCGACCCCCCACCTGAGGCAAAAGCCCCCTCGACCGGGGCTGAAGCCATGCAGGTGGAAGGCTCGACCTCACCATCTGACCTCGAGCCTGACTGGCGTGTTCCGTACCTCGACTACCTCATCCGAGGGGACCTCCCCTCGGATAAGACCGAGGCCCGACGGATCGCTCGCCGGGCCAAAACCTTTGTGATCTTTGGCGACAGTAGGGAGCTGTACCGCCGTAGCCCCGTTGGCATCCTCCAACGTTGCATCACAAATGTGGAAGGCAGAAACCTGCTCGAGGATCTGCACTCGGGGGCTTGCGGTCACCACGCAGCGCCTCGAACCCTTGTCGGAAATGCTTTCCGACAAGGATTCTATTGGCCAACCGTGGTCTCCGACACTGTCAAGCTAGTACGCTCCTGCAAAGGTTGCCAGTACTATGCGAGACAGACTCATCTCCCAGCACACGCCCTGCAAACCATTCCCATCACGTGGCCGTTTGCCGTTTGGGGGCTCGACCTTGTCGGACCTTTGAAAAAGACAACCGGCGGCTTCACCCACTTGCTCGTTGCAATCGACAAATTCTCCAAGTGGATCGAGGCCCGTCCCATCACAAGCATCAGGTCCGAGCAAGCTGTGCTCTTCTTCACCGACATTATCCATCGTTTTGGGGTCCCCAACTATATCATCACGGACAACGGCACCCAGTTCACTGGTAAAAAGTTTCTGGATTTCTGCGACAGCCATCACATCCGTGTGCTCTGGTCAGCCGTGGCTCATCCAAAAACAAATGGCCAAGTGGAACGTGCCAACGGCATGGTTCTGCAAGGCCTGAAACCCAGAATTTTCGACAAGCTAAACAAACATGGCAAGAGATGGGCTGTCGAACTTCCCTCGGTCCTATGGAGCTTAAGAACAACGCCGAGTCGAGCCACGGGGTTCACTCCGTTCTTCTTAGTCTATGGATCTGAGGCCGTGCTCCCCACTGACATAGAGTATGGGTCCCCAAGGCTAAAAGCCTACAACGAGAGAAATAACGACGCCGCAAGAGAGGACGCCCTCGACCAGCTCGAGGAAGCCCGAGATGTGGCCCTATTGTATTCTGCCAGATACCAGCAAGGTCTCCGGCGCTACCATGATAGACACGTCCGCAAGCGTGACCTCAACGTCGGCGACCTGGTGCTACGGCGAAACCAAAACACCAAGGGACGGCACAAGCTCACGCCACCGTGGGAAGGACCGTACATCGTCGTAGAAGTACTAAAGCCGGGCACCTACAAGCTATCCAACGAGAAGGGCGAAATCCTCACCAATGCTTGGAACATTGAACAGCTACGTCGCTTTTTCCCTTAAAAAGCCTCGAGGCTTTGTAATTTCTTTTTAATCTCGTCAATAAAGAATACAACGATGTTCAAACTTTCGTTTTGCAAACAATGAGGAAGGATCGACTCTGTTCTCCCAGAATCGACCCTCCCTCGGGGGCTAAAGGGGGGAACCCTCAGTCCCCGAAAAAAACTTGAACTCTTTTTTCAAAAGTTGAAGAACTAGCCTTTAAGTCAAACAACGCTGCGAGAGCGCCCTGGGACTCAAAAGGGCTCTCGAGCCGCGAGATCGCTTACGCCTCCGAGGCTACGGTACCTCCGCTCACCCCTCACGCCTAGGGGTGCGACCGCACGTTAAGTAGATCTAATGGCGGATCATAACTTTGAAAAGGAATGCATCCCCTATCGCTTAGATCAGGTTCTTACCCAATCTACGAGGCCGCAAGAGGCGCCCTGAAGCTCGAGGGTGGTCGAGCCGTGAGATCACTTACGCCTCCGAGGCTACGGTACCTCCACTCGCTCCCTTATGCCAAAGGGCGCAACCGCGTGCCAAGTAAATCATGCGAGAACACGATTCAAGGGATAAAGGGAAGAAAAGCTCAAACAAAACTTAAATAACCAAACACCGGTTCATGTTTCGAGTTTTCAAGGCCCCCGAGGCCACCACGACCAAAATACAAAATACCAACTAATTACACGGGCCTTTGCGCCCAGATTTGGCTCACAGGCCCTCATCGTCGGCAGGCGGAACCACCTCGGCCTCGAAAAGGGAGGCCAGGCGGCTCCCAGGCTCTTCTGCAGCTCCGATCAGCTCCAGGCAGGCGTCCTCGTTCTCCTCATCCGTCCGATCCGGGTCTGTGATGAAGCCGTCAGCAACAAGCTCCATGTCAAACACAAACCCAGACCGGACGACGGCCAGCACCCTCTTCACGCCATGGTGAAGGCTGCCCCGTATCCTTTCACGGACGAGGCGGCCCAGCGCCGCCATCCGGCGGATGAAGGAGTTCCCCGGGGCATCCTCCCCGGTGTCGGCATCGGGCTCGACCCCCAGGCCGTCACACACGGAGGTGATCGCGCCCTGGAGCAACTGGGTCCTCTGGGTCTCGGCTTCGAGGAGGCTCTGGAAGGAATTGGCAGACGCCTGGGCCACCCGATTCTCCCTCTCCAGCTCTGAAACAACAATAACCTAAATTAATACCTAACACGGGGCCTCGACGCCGTGGCTGTAACAACCACACTTACCCTCGGTGTGGGTCTACAAGCCCACGACCTCGTTGCGGAGCCCCCCGCACGTCCTCTCGAGCTCCTGAAGAGCGCCATCCTTGTCACGAACGGTCGCCCTCAGTGCTTCGATCTCCTGGCGGGCGGTCTAGAGTGCCGCGTCCTTCTCCTGGACGGCTCCGTTCAGCGCCGTGATCTCGTCCTTTAGAGCGCTAAAGCGAGCTGTGACCTGCCCGATCTGGACGTTGAGGGCGTCACGCTGACGGCTGACCTGGGAAACATCCTCCTCGAGCTCCTTCACCCATGCCGACAGGGGCTCGAGATCCCTACGGTCCTGGGCAGCCTCCTCCCGAGCCTTGGCCGCGTCTGTGCGCACCATGGCCTCAGTCGCCCAGGCCTGCATCGCCTCCTCCTTCACCGCCACGTAGGCGACGCGCAGCTCAGCCATCTCGGCATTCTGATCGGAAAGCCATTTCTGGGCCTCCTCGACCAGAACCCGTTGCTAGGACAGCACAGCCCACACGCCACTCTCATCCCGGATGAAGAGTGACTTGCGGCGGGAGTACTCCTTGAGCTCCTGATCATAGTTCGAAAAAACCGAAAAGATTAAAGAGCCGAGGGAAAAAGACACCAAGAGAACCACGAAAAGAGCTGACAAGTCAAACATACCTCGGTGGCATCCCGCATACCTCGCGACACGGTCTCCGTTGCCACATGAAGCACCCGCTCGAGGTGTTGATGGAGACCCTCGAGGTACTCCCAGCGGTGCACCTCGTCCCTGTTGTTTAGGGTAAAGATGGGCTCGGCGTCGGGGTTCGCGGCGTCCCTAAACTGGAGGGACGGACCCCCCACCGCGGTATCTCCGCCTCCGCCCGCGCTATAGCCAGCGCGGCGATGTCCGGCCACGACGATGACGACCCGACCGGGGCGTCTCCCGGCCCCGCGGAAGGACTGGCCTCGTCCGCGGTTCCTGCCTCTCCGACCGCCGTCAAGGCACCAGCCTGGTCCGCGGCGTCACCCCCCTCGACTCCGACCACCTGTTTCCCTTTGTCCAGGGGGGAGTCGTCGAGGGTGAGGTCCACCGTCACGGGCGCCCGCTCTTCTGTGAGGGCCGGCCCCTCGACCGTCGGCACCTCAGGAGCCGGCGCCTCTTCTTCTGGGGCCTCGGGCAGGGGCTCGGCAGCCCCACCCTCCACCGTAGCTGCCGGCTCCGCCGGCGGGTCTTGCTGCGGCTGCGGCTCTCCCGCCTGTGCCACCTCCTGTCCCGCCGCCGGCGGGACCTCCTCCATAGTCACGTCTGCATCCGCCCGCTCCGCGTCGCGGACGGATGCTTCGGCCGATATGACCTCGACGGCAGCCTCGGCCACCGACGACGGCCTGGGCTCCGCCTCGCCCGTACTGGGCGCCACCACCTCCGCCGGTCCTGACCCCTGCGCGGTGGGGTCAGAACCAGCAACCACCGAGGCACCTGCTGCCGCCTGGGCTGCCCCCTGCTGCTACCGCAGGCGCTCCTTCGCGGCCTCAACCCGCTGGACCCAGCCGGCATCCTGCGCCGCTGTCGGCGGCGCTCGCCCGAAGCGACTTCACGGGGGTAGGCCCCATCAGCTCCGCCTTCCGCTTTAACCTACAAAGTGAGAAGGAACGTCAGTGAACGGATCTAGAGAAAGGCGGAAGAATCAAACACAAACACTTACCCGAAAATCGGCACCAAGGGCCTCGACCCCGGACGGTCCGATCCTCCCGGGGCGGCCGGCGGTGGCCTCGCGGCAGCCCCACCAGCGGGCCGGGCACTCCTTGGGGCCCTGGCCGGAACGCCGCCCTGCGTCCTCTGTGGCTCCGAGGCCAGTTGGCCCCGGGTCCTCACGCCTACCGGTGGCGCCGCCGATGACGACGCCGGGGCCGCTGCTCCAGCCTCCGCCTGAGCTGGCAGGGCCTGAACCGATGTAGGCGGCTCGGTCGACCCCCCCGCTGGGCCCGGGGTAAGGTGGCCCCTCCCGTCGAGGGGCCTGCCTCCTTCTCCGCCTCCTCCTCCGTCTCCTCGACCACAACGACCAAGGAGGACGACCCCCGACAGGCTCCAACAGGGGGCGAATGTCGGGGAGGTCCCCCAGGCCGGTCGCGGCTCTATACCGCTACAGGGCGTCGTCGTCCTCGCCGTTGCTATCGTCGTCGTCCTCCCCCGAGACCGTCTCAGAGGGAGACTCTGCCAGGGGGACCCCGTCGATGGCCTGCTGGCGCCGAAGTTTCTTCAGCGCCTCCACCTCCTTGGCCTTGCGGATCGCCCGCTTCTTGGCCGTCTCCTTGACTTGCTTCTTCTTGGACGCGTGCCGGCATCGAGCCTCCCGGGCGGGCCGGTCCTCTGGGACTGGCGGCCGCGTTTCCCGCAACGCCGATAGATCCTGCGCGTCGGCCTCGACCAAATCAGCGAGATCCAAAAATAAATGAAACAAGCGAACGTACCGACCCAAAAACACTTACCACGGGCTCGAACCCCTGGGTAGGTCGCATGGGGACCCGGTCGACCTCCTCCACCTTGAAATTTCCCACCATCCGGCGCGCCCGCCGGAGGACCTCCTCGAGGACGAGGGACTCGTGGGACATCCGGCTCCCCTCCAGGGTGCCTCCGGAGTCATCTGGTCGAGGCGGAGGCGGCGCTGACACAGCGGCATCACCCTACGTCGGTGAAACACCGTGGCCACCGCCGCCGCCGTCAAGCCCCGAAGGCGGAGCTGCTGCAGCGCCGCCAGCAGCGGGTCCAAGCGCGGCTTCTCGGCCTCCGGGACTCCGTAGTTCCAGTTGTCCTCTCGAGCGGTCAGCACTCGGCCGGTATACCTCGGCAACTGATTCTCATCGTTGCGGAGGTAGAACCAGCCCTCGTGCCAACCACTATTCGAGGAGATGAGGTGAGCCGGGATATACAGATCCGCCCGACTCGACCTCACCTGCAGGACGCAGCTCCCTACTCGAGCCGCGCACCGGACCCCCTTCTCCCCCGCCTTCTTGGCAAAAAGCTCGGCCTTGAAGAGGTGAAGCCACAGATTCCACTGCGGCTCCACCCCCAGGTAGCCCTCGTAGACCACCGCAAAGATGGCGGCCTGCGCAACGGCATTGGGGGTGAGGTGGTGCAGCTCCACCCGGTAGTAGTGGAGGAGCGCGCACATGAAGACGGTCGCCGGTACGCTGAATCCAAGCTCGTGGAAGCAGATGAAGCTCACCACGTACCCCTCGGGGGGCGCCGGCTCCCGGTGGGCAGGAGGCGGCGCAATCCACTCCGGCTGCGACCGACCCATCCTCGGCCGCAGCAGCCCATCCTCGACCAACTCCTCCAACCTTCTCTCCGTCACCGAGGAGGCGGCCCAGTCGTCGGCGGGAAAGATCTGGCTCTTTCCTGCCATTGGTGCTACGGAAGGACGGACGAACGAACGAAGAGGGTGCGGTGGCGGCGGCGATGTGGGCGGAGAGCGCAAGGGGCAAGGGCTGTCTGAGGCAGAGATTGCAAGAACGCAAAAGACCGGTGGGGAGGCGGACCCTAGGCTTTGTTTTTATAGCCCCGGCGGAAGCCCAACGGCCGCGCGAAAAGGTAGGAACAGTTTCCCGCATTTAATGCGCTCACCTAACCGTTCCCCTCAATCTCACAGGAGCTGGGCACGTGGCCGTCCCCCACGCCGTAACCGCACGCCACGTTGCCCACTACCACGCCGATCTCGCCCTAAAAAGACGCGCCAAGCTAACGGGCGGGGCGAGATCCGCGGACGGATATTCCTAGATACCTGGTAAACGGGCCCCGAGCCCGCCATAAGTCTCGAGGGAGCGGGAGCTGGCCCTCGACCCGGGTTCGACAGCCGCCCTCGAGCAACAGAGTTAGGGACGACTAGGGATGCGCCCGTGCATGGCCAGGGCTCGAGCCACGCTCTCGAGGCACCCCAAGACGTATTCAAGGCCAAAGGAGGAGGTCGACGTAGGAATCCCCTCGAGGGAGGCACCGAGCCCTCGGATCCCGTCGCAGGGAACCGACATCCACACGACCACTCCTTGGCATCTTTTGTGGGCGCCTCCGGACCACTTGCCGACTCCTAACAACTGGAGCACGGGCTCGCACTCGAATTCCCCCGCTAGCAGCTCGCCGGAGATCGTCGGAACTCGCCCAAACGGGGGTAGTACGACGTTCCCCACCCCTCCTCCTCCTCTCTAAAGGAGGAGCGTGAGGGTCGCACAATAGAAGACGGCCGTGACTCTGATCGACCTCGTGCGCACGAGGCTCGGGGCCTCGACCGCAACGAACCATTCCCGAATAAAACGCGTAAAAGTCCTCGGGGGAGTCTCAACACTCCACCGAGGCCTCGGGGGCTACACCTGGCGGGTGCGCTCGCGCGCCCCCACCGGAAAAAACTACGACGCTACGACTCCAGTTCATTAGCTAACAAACCTCTGGGAGAGTGATCCCACACTCACCCAAAGGCTCGGGGGCTACTGTCGGTACCAACAGTATGGGGGTACCCACATCATCGATAATAAAAAACAAAACGACTAAGCCACAGCAAAACACAGCCCACCTCAAAACCGCATGTCAGGTCCGTCTCGTACGAGGCCGGCTCGACGGAGCGCCTCGACCGCGCTCCGGCTCCAACTCGTACGAGGCACCCTCGACGGGAATGCCTCGACCGCGCCCTCTACGACGAGGCACCTCGACCACACTCCGACTCGCACGAGGCTCGTTCACCCAACGGAAAAACCTTCGACTCGCGTGACCCCGGGTCGGGCGCTCGACCCCCTCACTTCACCTACCCCAGGACAAAAGTCAAAGCATTTAATGAGATTACCTACTACCACCAACCGATATGGTCACAACCAGGATCGACGTGGGAGCAATGTCGGTGTCAGCCTTCACTTTTTTACCGCCCATCCCGTGATGGGAGGTGAAAACCGTCACTATACACACCTTACCGTGCACTGTACGTCGTCAGTTACCCTCGAGGGAGGATACGACAAGGCCCGTGTTCCGCGATCTCTGGGATTCGACCTTATCCGACCGGTCTCGACCCGGCCTCGACCCAGCCTCGACGCCTCGCACAGTTCAACAGGGAAAGGAGGACGGCATGGCATGGCGCTCCGAGTCATTTCAGCGTCTCATCCTCTACGTCACCGTGGTGTCCGGGGATGGTCTTCCATTCCTAGGGCACGTCGCTACAGTCTCCTCAACAGGGTTCGACAAAACATCACCTCAAGACTCCCCGGTGTCCTGGCCTCCTCTTACCCTATAAAAAGGGCAGGCCAGGACCCTACAAAGGGACACGAACAACGGGCAAGACACAAGATAGAGATCAACATCTCAAGCAATCATTCTTGTACTCTTTTCTCTCTTTGAGACTTGGGCTCACCACCCTCTCTCGCAAGCTTGTAACCCCTACACAAGCACCTCGGTGCAAGGAAATACAAAACTCTCTCCCCCCGCTGGACGTAGGGCCTTCTTCAGCCCGAACCAGGATAAACCCCCGTGTGTTCTCCTTGCATCACCATCCAGGAAAGGGACACGTAACATTTACTAGTCGGTTTAGGACCCCCTCGGGACCGGACACCGACAATACTTTATATTATATTTTAATCCTGTAATGTATAATTCTTTTCTCCAACATTTAAGAAGTTTTTTCAGTATCTCAAGTGGAATAGTATAGTCAAGGGATCAAGATGGCTAGCTTCTTTAGATCATATGTTAGAATGGTCAGTACAAGAACACAGGAAACCTACCAACTTACATGTTGGAATTGCATGCACAGGTAATGCACGCACACATTGTAACTTGCATACAAATATTCATTTTATACAATGTTGCATTGGATTTCACTCTTTGTAATTGTGCAATAAGGCAACTAAGCCATTGGTATAGTCCTAGTCCAATACTATGTATTGTTATATCCATTAGAATGTAGTAACTTGAGTCAAGAAAAACAAGACTTGCTACTAGTTAACTCTGATTTACATTTATTACAGCAAATATAAATTTGGTTAGGACTTAGAATGGTGCTGCTTGGTTCAAATAACTAGAGTCAAGAAAGTTTTGTTACAGTAAACATATTTTTGGGTAGGATGAGTCTGGTTGATTTGAATAAATTGAGTCAGGAAAAAGGACTTTCGCCAGATCTTTTAACTGGAGTCAGTATTTATTTCAATGCAAGCTTGATTCCTCCTTTTCTAATCACGATGTAATTAATTTTACATTCCATTTGTATAACCACAGCATACCATGGAAAAACGTTACACAAAAACCGAGCTCCATGGTACAGCTGGGCAAAAAAGATGGAATGGGAGAAAAATAAAAGGAGAGAAAACAAGCTCAAAGCCCTGGTGTCTTCATCTTCAGGAGCTAGACAGAGCAAATTGGTTGTTAAATCCACTGGATGGTTGCACCATTCTGCTTTGATGGTGGCAAGGCATCACTATGGAACTGAGTGCCTTCTCGACATCTTCAGAGGCTTCTCTCCTCAGCAAACACATCACATACTCCATGACGGCTGTATCACAAGGAAGTGTGATCCTCTCATCACTCGTGTACCCAAACTCTTCCTGTGACAGCTTGAGGAGCTGTGCAAAGACTCTTGTTTGGAGGTAAGTGAGGGGGATCTCAAACCGCTTCCCATCAGAAGAGTAGACAACGCAGTTGCCCTTCCCTGAAACTACGCTGCTGCAAGATGGATCCTTGTCCACTGTTGTGACCCTTCTTCGCGCAACCGCACCCATTCCCTGCCACTTCTTGGACAGTTGAGCTAGTTTCTTGGAGCTGATCATGGTGGCTACTTGCCTTTCTATCAAGGAAACAGACTCCTGTCTTTGCGATGAAATGATCAGAATCAGTTCGATTTGTGTGTGGTCATGGTTTGTTTCAGTGATCATGTATTTATACAGGCACATATGTGGTAGAACATGGGAGGGTTTGCATCTTGGTCTCAGGGTCTCAGCCATCACTGGCAAGCTGGCAAGGGACAAGCCCATGAGCTTCCCTGGTGAGATGTTCCTATCTATGGTTGGGAATTCAATGCACTGGACTATAGTTTTGCACATGGTGGATCCATCTTTATTGGCTTGGTATGCGATCGCTTCAGCCTACTGGAGTGGGCCTAATTTTGACTCAATGGTACAAATTGTTGGGTCCAGTTTTTCCATTTTGCCTTTTTTTTCCCGAGATATAAACATGATTACTAACTTACTCACCCCTGTTATACAGGTTCAGTTCACCCAATCCTATGTTGTTTGATGAGGATTAAGTATTAAAGATGTACATTCCTCTGCCCCTTGTGATTTTATTTGCAGATTATTTTGCATTTGCAGAATTCCATCTTGTCCCTTTTCCAGTGTGTTCAGTGCAACGTAAACAAGAAAAAATGGTTGCAAATTAGCCAACACATTTTCTCGAAAAATGTTCATATCTAATGTACAAATTGCCTGGCCTGTTTTTCTACCTTGCTTCTAGTCTCGCTATATAAAGTTCTTGCGTAAAGGTCCTGGTTAGACACTTAGACCAGAGTGTATCTTTTGTTTATTTGCTACTAAATGACCAGTTTAAGAATACAGGTCTATGTATAATTTTGGGAACCGAGGATAGTCAACAGTCATTATTTTGTTGAATAAATAAATATATAGAGGCGAGGGAACAAAATATGTCGTGGTTTTAATCAAATAAAATAAAACAGTCCATGGCTTTTGCATAGTAGTTATTGATGTGCCTAGTTGGCAAGCAGCAAGACTTAATTCAATGTTCTCTACAATGAAGGCAGTGTGGTTATGAATCTGATGTTGCTGGGCCAAATGTAGGTGCACCGCGGTCCTTGCAGAGGCCATAGTAGGGACTTGGTAGTTGGATGATTGGATCTGTATTGTAGCAGTGGCTCCGCGTTGAATGTAAGCACTTGGCAAAACCCCGGAATGGGAGCTCATCTTTCCAGCCTGCTTCCTTCACTCGTTGCCGTCCCTCATGTCAGACCATACTCCTTTGCTCCTCCAGGGGGAATTGGACCATCATAAAGACTCTTCTTTCCGTTTCGAAAATTTTTGGACCAAGGTTGACGGATTCCATGAATTGGTGAATGAGATATGGAACAAACAGGTCCACTCCACACTCCCTCTGAAGCGCCTGCACATCAAAATGGTGCGCACTGCAAAGGCCATTAAGCGCTGGCGAAAGGAGAAAGTAGGGGACACCAAACTACAACTAGCTATAGTCAAGGAGGTACTGTTGCAGCTAGAGTTGGCGCAAGAAGCTAGGGTGCTTACAACCCAAGAGCTCGATCTCCGCCGGCGCCTCAAAGCCCGTTGTATGGGGCTTGCAGCCATTGAAAAATCGAGGATCAGGCAAAGATCGAGACTCACATACATCCGTTGCGGTGATGCCAATACAAAGTTCTTCCATATTAGAGCCAATTCGCGCCGAAGGAAAAACTACATCCATTGCCTTCAGACTGACATAGGAATTGCTATGACCCAGGAGGCAAAACAAAAGGTGGTGGCAGATTACTTCAGAGATCACATTGGCTCCACAACCCCAAGGAACACAACCCTCAATTGGCAGGCCTTAGGGTACACTGCACATGACCTGTCACAGCTTGAAACACCGTTCACACAGGAAGAGGTAGAGAGCATTATAAAGTCCATGCCACCGGATAAAGCACCTGGTCCAGATGGTTTCACGGGCACCTTCTTTAAAGCGTGCTGGGAGATAATAAAGGAAGATGTTATGGCTGCCTTGCACTGCCTCTTCAACTTGAACTCCCAAGGTTTTGAGATGCTGAACTCGGCAAACATTGTGTTGCTACCGAAAAAATTAGAAGCCTTAAGGGTAACCGACTTTAGACCGATCAGTCTCATACACAGCATTGCAAAAATTTTCTCAAAATTACTGGCCAACAGACTTGCCCCGCACATGAACTCTCTAGTCTCAAACTGCCAGAGCGCATTCATTAAAAAACGAAGCATCCATGACAACTTCCTCTATGTCCAAGGCGCAGTTCGGAAGATGCATAAATTTAAGGTGCCGTCTTTATTCATGAAGCTTGACATCCACAAAGCCTTTGATACTGTCAACTGGAGCTATCTTCTGGAGGTCCTTCAGGCCCTGGGGTTCGGGCCACGTTGGCGCGAATGGGTCTCCACCCTCTTCCGCACGACCACCTCTTGTGCAATCCTCAATGGGCACAAGGGACCTAGCTTCAGTCATGCCAGAGGGGTCCGTCAAGGGGACCCCCTCTCCCCAATGCTCTTTATCTTGGCCATGGACCCTCTTCAACGCCTGCTTGACATGGCGACTCAGCAGGGGATCCTAACCCCCGTGCCTCCGGTAGCAGCTAAATGGAGAACCTCTATGTATGCGGATGATGCAGCAATCTTCATTAACCCCATAAAAGAGGATGTCGTGGCCACCAAAACAATATTAGAAGCATTTGGGGATTTTTCGGGCTTGCATGTTAATCTGCAGAAAAGCTCCGTCCACCCGATAAGATGTGAAGAAATTGATCTGGACGCCGTATTGTCTCCGTTCACAGGTACCAGAGGCAATTTCCCTTGCAAATATTTGGGCCTGCAGCTTCACATCAGATCGCTCCAAAAAATTCACATACAGCCGCTCATCGAACGCATCGGACAACGGCTTCCTGGATGGAAGGGGCGCTGGCTAAACAAAGCGGGACGCCTCACTCTCGTCTCATCAGTCCTCTCGGCTATGCCAACTTATCACCTAACTATTTTCCCGTTGGCGGCGTGGGCCAAAAAGAAAATCGATAAAATCCGGAGATCGTTCCTATGGAAAGGGGAAGAGAATGCAAATGGAGGACATTGCCTGGTCAATTGGCCAACGGTCACCCGACCGAAAGACCTTGGTGGCTTAGGAGTTCCCGATCTCGAAAGGTTTGGTCGCGCTCTCCGACTTCGCTGGTTATGGCAGGATTGGACGGATGACAACAAACCTTGGGCAGGAATGGAGCTTCCTTGTAATGATGTCGACCGTCTCCTTTTCAACTCTTCGACCACAATCTCCTTAGGTGATGGTGCAAAGGCTCGCTTCTGGCACAACAATTGGCTTGATGGGGAGGCACCCAAGTACCTTGCCCCAAATCTTTTCACGATGGTCCGAAGGAAAAATAAAAGTGTGCAGCAGGAGCTCCGCAACAACAATTGGATACGATCTCTGAGGGGACATATCACCACAGCCACACACATAGAGGAGTTTGTGTCCCTTTGGATTAGGATCCAGGAGGTGCATCTGGTCCAAGGCGTCAAAGATTCGATCACCTGGAAATGGACAACAGATGGTAACTACTCAACCTGCTCAGCTTACCGGATCCAATTCAGAGGTTCCTTTGCCAAATTTCCGAGGGATCGCATTTGGAAGGCACATGCTGAAAACAAGTGCAAAGTCTTCACTTGGATTTTAATCCACGGGAAACTCCTAACCGCAGACAACTTGCAAAAGAGAGGATGGCCGCATCAGGAACACTGTGTTCTATGCAATGGGCCCTTAGAGACTGGACTCCATCTTTGTCTCTGCTGTCCCTATGCCAAGGCAGTTTGGAGACAAATTCTTGCATGGGAACACTTTGATACTAATCTAGGACAGCAGCAGGGGGACCCCTTTGAAAGCTCTATGTTTGGTGTTGGTAATTAGTGACAATGCCTAAGTACTAATCCTATGCCTAAGTTGTATGTAGCATATGAGGATTAGTACATTTCAAGGTTGGTGGCAAGATGGACATGGTGATCATGATGGCCACACTTGGATTTGGATGCAACCCTACGTGATCAAGGCAAAGGTATATGCTTAAGGGTTGTGTTTTAGTAACCAAGACACCTAGTGGGTGTGGTTACATTATAGGATAGATAGCCGTACTATAAAGAGGGGAATGACGCGGCTATTGAACTCCTAAGTGCCTCTAGGTGTGCATTTCATAATCATATGCATTTGGATAGAACTAATAACGCCTCTAAAAATGATTGTGAAAATGCTAACACACTCGCACATGACGTGATCACTTGGTGGTGTTAGCACATTTGCGACGGCGTGGAGTTTGAGCGGTAGAGAGGGTTTGGGGTCCTTTCTCCCTCCCGCCGAGCTTGCGAGGCGGGATTCAGGCGTTTTCGAGGAGTTGAAACGCCTATTTTCCACTACGCCGGAAGTCAGAAAAAGAAACGGAGGCGAACGGAGGTCACAGTGGTGACCGGACGCTAGACCGGACGCGGTCACTGTTTGACCGGACGCGTCCGGTCAGCGTTCAGCGTCTGCGCGAGTTTCAGTTTGTCGATCGGACGCGCAGTGCGTCCGGTCACAGTCGACCGGATGCGTCCGGTCGTCCAGGGAGCTTACTGGACTCCAACCGGACGCGGGCACTGTGGCGTCCGGTCAGTTCTCTAGCGCGTCCGGTCACTATTCGTTGGTACGCGATCTCTGCTTGACCAGCGCGTCCGGTCAGTCACGGGACCGGCGCGTCCGGTCGTGACCAGCGCGTTCGGTCGTTGCGACCGGCGCGTCCGGTCGGTGGTTCGCGAAATAGCCGTTGCGCGATCGGCGCGTCCGGTCAGTTTTGACCGGCGCGTCCGGTCAGCGCGACTTCGGCTGTTTCAAGTTCCTAACGGCTATATTCGAAGGGGTACGTCTATAAATACTCGTTGGCCGGCTCAAGGCTCTTACTCTTGGACTTTTGACATACTTGTGAGCACTTTGAGCTAAGCAACTCCCCTCCCACTCATCTCTCTTGCTTCTTTGCATATTCGAAGTGAGATTGAGTGATCCAAGTGCATTTACATTGTGAGATTGCATCTAGTTGGCACTTGGTGGTTGATTTGCTGCGGGATTCTTGTTTCTCTTGGTGGTTGCTGCCACCTAGACGGCTTGGAGCAGCTTGGAGGCGTTGGCAAGAGTTGGTGATTGTTCTTGGCCACCTCCGATGTTTGTAAGGGGTTTGTGCCTACCTCGGCGAAGCGCCAAAGGCAACATTAGTAAATTGCTCGTGTCATTGCAACCTTTTGCCATTTGGTAGGTTCTTGTGGCGCCTTTGAGAGGCTCGGTGTGAGACCGATTAGCCACCGAACCACGTGGTGGAGAGGGACACAACGGGGACTAGCGTGCCGGCAAGCACGTGAACCTCGGGATAAATCTTTGTGTCATCATTCTTATTGTGATTGATCGATCCCGGTGGTTGTATATTGTGAAATTCATCTCTTGATCATATTGTTTGGTTGGCTCAATACTTCGCCCCTCGGTGATACCCTTCTAACTCTCTCTTGTATTAATTTCTTAGTTACTTTGCTAGAGTAGCTCTTTTGTGTAGCTTGCTAGTTGTAGTTTCCTTCTCGGTTTGAATTGTGCGGTTGAGTGCAAATATACTAGAATTGTGAATTGGATAGGTGGCTTGCAAACCCCCGTAGGCTAAGCAAAACTCGCATCTCGCTATTTGTTATATTGATAAACTTGTTTAGCTTGTCTTTGTAGAAAATTTTAAAAGGCTATTCACCCCCCCTCTAGCCATCAAGACCTTTCAAGTGGTATCGGAGCCGTGGTCACCATTTGTAAGGCTTAACAACCTCGGTGTAAGATGGCTCAAGTTGTGTTCAACCATGTCAGGGGCAAGCCTCCATTCTTTGATGGTGTCTCATCTTTTGATCATTGGAAAAGAAAGATGAAGCAATATCTTGGCTCTATCAATGAGAAGGTTTGGGAGGTGACACATCATGATTATGCTATCATTGATCCCGACAACCTCACCAACAATGACCGCATCAACAACCAATGCAACACTATGGCTCTCAACACTCTCTACAATGGGATTGATGCAAAGGTCTTTGAGCAAATCAAGGATCTTGAGATGGCAAGTGAAGTATGGACAAGATTAGAGGAAACATATGAGGGCACTTCAACAGTAAAGAGTGCCAAGCTCTATATGCTCAAGGATAAGTTTGCAAGTTTCAAGATGAAGGATGATGAGTCTATACCGGAGATGTTCTATAGGCTACAAGTTATTGTCAATGATCTCAAGAGCCTAGGAGAAGATGTCAAGGACAAGGACTTCTCACATAAGTTCTTGATGAACTTACCTAAGAAGTTTGCTATCTTGAGGAAGATGATCCAAAGAGAGGGTTTGGACAAGGTGACTCCAAACCAAGTGCTTGGAGATGTCATGACCGATGCTCAATATGATGATGATGATGATGAAGATGAGAAGAAGGAGATCAAGGTCAAGCAAGAGAAGCCCATTGCATTCAAGGCTTCATCTTCTAAGGGCAAGAGCAAGGTAGAGAGCGATGATGATGATCCATTCGATGATGAGACCATGGCCCTCCTAGTGCACAAGATGGGGAGGTTCATGAAGAAGAAAGGATATGGTGCAAGAAAGAGAAGGGACTTCATGAAGGCAAAGGAGATGCTTTGCTACAATTGCAATAGCCCCGATCATGTAGTGGCAAAGTGTCCCTATGAAGACAAAAGATATCATGATGGGGAGTTGAAGTTGAAGAAGAACAAGAAGGACAAGAAGGAGAAGAAAGAGAAGAAGAGCTTCACTATCAACAAGAAGAAGAAGGGTGGTGGCTATGTGGTCACTTGGGATAGTGATAACTCCGATAGTGATGATGATAGCTCTAGTGATGATGAGAGGACCACTCGGCGAGCCATTGCAAGCATCGCCCTCTCCAACAAGCCATCCATCTTCGACACTAGATCGACATGCCTTATGGCCAAGCCTACCAAGGTAAAATATGATGATAGTGATGATGATTCTTGTGCTAGTGATGGTTGTAGGAGTGATGATGAGGAGGATGAGGACTACTCCAAGGATGATCTATTGGGCATAATAGATCAAATGAGCAAGGGCTACAAGAGGACAACCAAGAAGTGCAAAATCTTAGAGCAAGAGCTCATTGCCAAGAGCAATGAAAATGATGCCTTAATGGAAGAGCTTGTTGCTCTCAAAAAGAGTAAGGAGTGCAAAGGAATTGAACAAGAGCTCAAAGCTCTTAGGAAATCCTTTGATGAGCTAGAGGCCTCTCGTGAGTGTCTAAAGGAAGACCACGAGGACCTTGAAGTTGCTCACACTAGGCTTAAGGAAGCCCACTCCTCTCTACTTGAGCTCATCAAGGAGAAGGACCTCAAGTTGGAGAAGCTCATGAAGGAAGCTAAGGAGGAGCAAGTGATTGTCACTTGTAATATTGGACTAACATGTGATATTATTGATGATTCTTTATTTGTTGGTCCTACTAATGCTTCATGTAGCTCATCATCATCCACCACAACCAACTCTACCTCTACTACTAGTGATTCATCACTTGTGGTTGAGAATGAGACTCTCAAGAGAGAGGTGGATGATCTCACCCGCGCATTGGGCAATGCCTATGGTGGGGATGCCCGCTTGCTAAAATGCTTGGGTAGCCAAAGATTCTCTCTTAACAAAGAGGGTTTGGGCTATACTCCCAAGAAGGGCAAGGCGGCCTTTGCTACTCCAAAGTCTTGCTTTGTGAAGAGCAATGGTCGTTATTGCAATAGATGCAAGCAAGTTGGGCATCTAGAGATTAATTGTAATAAAATAAACAAGAACAACAACAAGTTTCATGCTAAAATGGATTACATTCCTTTTGATTCTTGTTATGTGCTTACCAAGGGTGAGAAAGGTATGCATGCTAGGTTTGTTGGTACACCAATTGTGGGTCCAAAGAAGAAGGCCATTTGGGTACCAAAGAGCTTAGTTACTAACCTCCAAGGACCCAAACAAGTATGGGTACCTAAGAAACATTAATTTATTTTGTAGGTAAATTACAAGGCCAGAGGAAGGCATTGGGTGCTTGATAGTGGGTGCTCTCAACATATGACCGGTGATTCAAGAATGTTCAACTCTCTCAAATCAAATGATAGTGGCATTGATAGTATCACATTTGGTGACAATAGCAAGGGTGATGTGAAGGCTCTTGGAAGGATTGCAATCTCAAATGATCATAGCATTTCCAATGTGCTCCTAGTTGAAAAGTTGAACTTCAATCTTCTCTCGGTTGCTCAATTGTGTGATCTAGGTTTCAATTGCATATTTGGTGTTGATGATGTGGAGATAATTAGTGTTGATGGCTCCAATTTGATCTTCAAGGGCTTTAGATATGAGAATCTATACTTGGTTGATTTCAATGCTAGTGACACTCAACTTTCAACATGCTTGCTCACCAAATCAAGTATGGGTTGGTTATGGCATAGAAGACTTGGTCATGTTGGCATGAAGCAATTGAACAAGTTAGTGAAGCATGACTTAGTTAGAGGCTTGAAGGATGTCATATTTGAGAAAGATAAGCTATGTAGTGCATGTCAAGCCGGAAAGCAAGTGGGCAACACTCATCCATTGAAAAGCATCATGAGTACTTCCAAGGCATTTGAGTTGTTGCACATGGATCTATTTGGGCCAACTACATACACAAGCATTGGTGGCAACAAGTATGGTTTTGTGATTGTGGATGATTTCACTAGATACACATGGGTATTCTTTCTTGTGGACAAGAGTGATGTATTTGACACATTCAAGAAGTTCATCAAGAGAGTGCAAAATGAGTTTGAGACCACAATCAAGAAAGTGAGAAGTGACAATGGAAGTGAGTTTAGAAATACAAGAGTTGATGAGCTATGTGATGAGCTTGGAATCAAGCATCAATTTTCGGCCAAGTATACACCTCAATCTAATGGCTTAGTTGAAAGAAAGAATAGAACCTTGATTGATATGGCAAGATCAATGTTGAATGAGTATAATGTGAGTCATTCTTTTTGGGCCGAAGCAATCAACACGGCTTGTTTTTATAGCAACCGCCTCTATTGCCACAAGTTTCTAGAGAAGACACCATATGAGATCTTAAATGGAAGAAAGCCCAACATTGCATACTTTCGGGTTTTTGGTTGCAAATGTTACATCTTGAAGAAAGGCACTAGATTGAGCAAGTTTGAAAAGAAATGTGATGAAGGATTCTTACTTGGTTACTCCACTACTAGCAAAGCTTATAGAGTTTGGAATTTGGCTAGTGGTTTACTTGAGGAAGTTCATGATGTTGAGTTTGATGAAACTAATGGCTCTCAAGATGAGGAAAATAACTTGGATGATGTGAGAGGAACTCAATTGACCAATGCTATGAAAGAAATGGATATTGGTGATATTAGGCCGAAGCAAGTGATTGATGTGGATGACAACAAAGATCAAGTGCTCCAAAATCCAATTACACAAGCTAGTGGGTCTCTAATGCAAAATCAAGCTAGTACATCATCTCAAGTGCAACAAGATCAACAAGTGGCTAGTTCATCATCTCCAACTCATGATCAACATCAACATCCAAGCAATCAAGTGCAAGTGCTTCAACCAACCAACATTGCTAGAGACCATCCATTAGATTCCATCATTGGTGACATACAAAGGGGAGTTCAAACTAGATCAAGATTGGCATCATTTTGTGCTCACTCTTCTTTTGTGTCAATGGAAGAACCCAAGGACATTGATAAAGCATTGAGAGATCCGGATTGGGTAAATGCAATGCATGAAGAGCTCAACAATTTCAAGAGAAATGAAGTATGGGAACTAGTTGAGAGGCCTAAAGATCACAATGTCATTGGAACAAGATGGGTCTTTCGCAACAAGCAAGATCAAGATGGGATAGTAGTAAGGAACAAAGCAAGACTAGTGGCTCAAGGTTACACACAAATAGAGGGTCTTGACTTTGGTGAAACTTATGCCCCAGTTGCAAGATTAGAAGCAATTAGGATCTTACTTGCCTATGCTTGTGCTCATAATATCAAGCTATATCAAATGGATGTGAAGAGTGCATTTCTCAACGGGTACATTCAAGAGGAGGTGTATGTGGAGCAACCTCCCGGGTTTAAAGATGACAAGAAACCTAACCATGTATACAAGTTAAGGAAAGCTTTGTATGGATTGAAGCAAGCACCTAGAGCATGGTATGAAAGATTGAGGGACTTCTTGCTATCCAAAGGATTTGTCATGGGCAAAGTGGATACTACTCTCTTCACCAAGAAGATTGGAAAAGACTTGTTTGTATTGCAAATATATGTTGATGATATTATCTTCGGTTCAACCAATCAAGATTATTGTGATGAGTTTGGGAAAATGATGGCAAAGGAATTTGAAATGTCAATGATCGGTGAACTTAGTTTCTTTCTTGGACTTCAAATCAAACAAATGAAGGAAGGAACATTTGTGAGCCAAACTAAGTACATCAAAGATATGCTCAAGAAGTTTGGCATGGAAGATGCAAAGGGCATTACAACCCCAATGGGCACTAATGAAAGTTTGGATAGTGACAAGAGTGGCAACATGGTGGATCAAAAGCTTTATAGATCAATGATTGGTAGCCTACTCTATGTGACGACATCAAGACCCGATGTGATGTTTAGTGTATGCATGTGTGCAAGATTTCAAGCCTCACCAAGAGAAAGTCACTTGAAGGCAACAAAGAGAATATTGAGGTATTTGAAGCATACACAAGATGTTGGATTATGGTATCCCAAAGGTGCAAGCTTTGAGCTAGTTGGATATTCGGATTCCGACTATGCCGGTGACAAAGTAGAGAGAAAGAGCACTTCCGGGACTTGTCAATTGTTGGGAAGATCACTTGTCTCATGGTCATCCAAGAAGCAAAATAGTATTGCACTATCTACCGCCAAAGCCGAATACATCGCCGCGGGTAGTTGTTGTGCACAAATCTTGTGGATGAAGGCAACATTGAAGGATTTTGGAATCAATTTCAAGAATGTGCCATTGCTATGTGATAATGAAAGTGCCGTGAAGCTAACCAACAATCCGGTTCAACATCAAAGAACAAAGCACATTGATGTTCGTCATTATTTCATTAGAGATCATCAACAAAAGGGTGACATTGCTATTGAGAGTGTGGGCACCGAAGATCAATTAGCCGATCTATTCACTAAGCCACTTAATGAGAAGAGATTTCACAAGCTAAAGAATGAGTTGAACATAATTGACTTCTCCAACATGAGTTGATGCACCCCAATGTTATGACATGCCTCTCCTTCGAGCCCCAAGGTATAATTGGTTGACATGTCATACATTCTATACTAAGGACATGGTTAGTGCATCTAGTCATGATTTCTTATGTTTTAGGCTCATTCATGAAAATCAAATAAATTTGAAGTTTATATGGTGCCACTATTGTTTCCATGACTTGTATGATCTAGTGGTAGCATATAACTTGTTTAAGTAGCTTGTGATCCTAAGTGTTTAATCCAGATCGCTTGTCTAAATATTTGCTTCAACATGGTGCATGATAACCCTTCTAGTGAGGTGTGAAGAAGCTTGCCCTTGGATCAAACCGAAGCATTTTATTTATGCAAGCAATCTAGGTTGAATCACAAACTTGATCCTCACCCCATAATTCAACATGATAATCTATCTAGAATTGGTCCCTTGTGGTCATTGGTGCCAAAGGGGGAGAAAATGTTGTTCACAAAGATAGATTCTAAAGGGGAGAAAACCTAAAGGGAGATTTGATAAAAGAAGGGGATCAACTAAAATTTTAAGCACACAAGTAGGGGGAGCAAGCTCTTAAACATGAATGTTGCATTTTCGTGTGCACTTCATATGTATGATGCATAGTTATGCATTTCTTTTTCTCCGATACTTTGCTTGTGTGATGTTTTGCTAGTATACAATTGAAAGGTGTATTGAAGTACTAGCATGAATAGGAAGTAGTTAGATTTTTTCTTGCTTTATGATTTTCAAAGTGGTACTAGAGCCTTGCTTATAATGTTGATCTCATGAGGTTTCTAGTTATGTTTGTGCTTTTCCAAGTGGTATCTAACTACACAAGGTGCTAAGATGGTGTTATCGCTACTCCGATGGTATCACGCTTCAAAGGTCTATAATCTAAAACACTTAGCACCTATTGGTAGTCAATGCTCCTAATCTTTCCTATCTAACATGTATGCTTCCTATATCCAAACATATAGCATACATGTAGGGGGAGCCATTGCTATCAATTTGAATTCATGATCACATGTCCATAATTCTTACACATGGTAATATACTTGGACATTGTGACATGGGTTCAATCAAAATTTTATCATAATATCTTTGTGAAAGGGTTGTCACCAATTACCAACAAGGGGGAGATTGAAAGCTCTATGTTTGGTGTTGGTAATTAGTGACAATGCCTAAGTACTAATCCTATGCCTAAGTTGTATGTAGCATATGAGGATTAGTACATTTCAAGGTTGGTGGCAAGATGGACATGGTGATCATGATGGCCACACTTGGATTTGGATGCAACCCTACGTGATCAAGGCAAAGGTATATGCTTAAGGGTTGTGTTTTAGTAACCAAGACACCTAGTGGGTGTGGTTACATTATAGGATAGATAGCCGTACTATAAAGAGGGGAATGACGCGGCTATTGAACTCCTAAGTGCCTCTAGGTGTGCATTTCATAATCATATGCATTTGGATAGAACTAATAACGCCTCTAAAAATGATTGTGAAAATGCTAACACACTCACACATGACGTGATCACTTGGTGGTGTTAGCACATTTGCGACGGCGTGGAGTTTGAGCGGTAGAGAGGGTTTGGGGTCCTTTCTCCCTCCCGCCGAGCTTGCGAGGCGGGATTCAGGCGTTTTCGAGGAGTTGAAACGCCTATTTTCCACTACGCCGGAAGTCAGAAAAAGAAACGGAGGCGAACGGAGGTCACAGTGGTGACCGGACGCTGGACCGGACGCGGTCACTGTTTGACCGGACGCGTCCGGTCAGCGTTCAGCGTCTGCGCGAGTTTCAGTTTGTCGATCGGACGCGCAGTGCGTCCGGTCACAGTCGACCGGATGCGTCCGGTCGTCCAGGGAGCTTACTGGACTCCAACCGGACGCGGGCACTGTGGCGTCCGATCAGTTCTCTAGCGCGTCCGGTCACTATTCGTTGGTACGCGATCTCTGCTTGACCAGCGCGTCCGGTCAGTCACGGGACCGGCGCGTCCGGTCGTGACCAGCGCGTTCGGTCGTTGCGACCGGCGCGTCCGGTCGGTGGTTCGCGAAATAGCCGTTGCGCGATCGGCGCGTCCGGTCAGTTTTGACCGGCGCGTCCGGTCAGCGCGACTTCGGCTGTTTCAAGTTCCTAACGGCTATATTCGAAGGGGTACGTCTATAAATACTCGTTGGCCGGCTCAAGGCTCTTACTCTTGGACTTTTGACATACTTGTGAGCACTTTGAGCTAAGCAACTCCCCTCCCACTCATCTCTCTTGCTTCTTTGCATATTCGAAGTGAGATTGAGTGATCCAAGTGCATTTACATTGTGAGATTGCATCTAGTTGGCACTTGGTGGTTGATTTGCTGCGGGATTCTTGTTTCTCTTGGTGGTTGCCGCCACCTAGACGGCTTGGAGCAGCTTGGAGGCGTTGGCAAGAGTTGGTGATTGTTCTTGGCCACCTCCGATGTTTGTAAGGGGTTTGTGCCTACCTCGGCGAAGCGCCAAAGGCAACATTAGTAAATTGCTCGTGTCATTGCAACCTTTTGCCATTTGGTAGGTTCTTGTGGCGCCTTTGAGAGGCTCGGTGTGAGACCGATTAGCCACCGAACCACGTGGTGGAGAGGGACACAACGGGGACTAGCGTGCCGGCAAGCACGTGAACCTCGGGATAAATCTTTGTGTCATCATTCTTATTGTGATTGATCGATCCCGGTGGTTGTATATTGTGAAATTCATCTCTTGATCATATTGTTTGGTTGGCTCAATACTTCGCCCCTCGGTGATACCCTTCTAACTCTCTCTTGTATTAATTTCTTAGTTACTTTGCTAGAGTAGCTCTTTTGTGTAGCTTGCTAGTTGTAGTTTCCTTCTCGGTTTGAATTGTGCGGTTGAGTGCAAATATACTAGAATTGTGAATTGGATAGGTGGCTTGCAAACCCCCGTAGGCTAAGCAAAACTCGCATCTCGCTATTTGTTATATTGATAAACTTGTTTAGCTTGTCTTTGTAGAAAATTTTAAAAGGCTATTCACCCCTCCTCTAGCCATCAAGACCTTTCACCCTTGCAGATCATGTTCTGGTGGGAGAAGGCTGTTACTGTAGTTACCCTAACAGAGCGGAAACGCTTCAACGGCATGGTCATATACACCTTTTGGAACCTCTGGAAAGAGAGAAACAGACGCATATTCAACAACAACTATGAATCAGTGATGCAAGTAGCAGCAAGGACCAAAGACGACATTGAGCAAAGAAGGAGAGCTTTCGGCTAGAGGGGGCTTAGTGTTTTGAGGAGAGCATATCCTTTTCCTGCTCCCCAGGGCGTGTTAACCCTGGTTTTGCTTGTACTTGTTCAACTTTTTACCCTCTTAATTGAATGGCAGAGCTCCTGCCAATTTTTCAAAAAAAAAATAATTTTAGTCCCATTGCTTGTTAACGTAAGGACAGATTTATGATATGAATCAGTTGGAGCGAGACCATAAAAAAGATTATGTATGATGTTTCGTGAGTCCTTCCTCAGCTGATGGCACAAGAGCCGTACATTGGCCGAGAGACATGAGGGAAGCATGTAGGGTCCTGAGTTTTAAGAAGTAGCTTCCTTTGTTGGTTGTGGAAGGAGAGTGGAGATGTGATAGGCTACATCCTTTTGTCAACATTAATTTCAGTTAGGACAGTGCTCGTTGGTTGAAACAAATTGCTCGACAATTTCTTATTGGCATTGTGCATTGTGGTCCAGCAAATTAGTCCCCGGCATCTCTAGCGTCCCATTTCCTTATTTCTTTCGGCCATTCCTGATAGCTCTCTACAACTACATCAAGGCTGCAGCTATGAGAGCTGTCTGAATTCATTTGGCCGAATTCTTTTAGAAATTGTCATACTCTGACCTATGTTTTGTATGGAGAACCTTAGAAACATATTTTCACGTTGAAATAAGATTACCTCATGTGCATATCTGACTCCACTCCAGGTGTTAATCACATTCTGGCATTCTGCTGAGCGTATTTCAGGCTTTCAACAGATCAGTGCCATTCTCTGAAGAGAAGATATCGACATCGCCGTGGTCAGGTTTATTCCTTTTGTAGGTGAGTATGTGTGCTTTGCTTCATTTATTTTGTCTGTATCCTTTTGTTCTTGATGTTACTGTAGTGGACCTTATGCATCCTCGCATCTTCTAAAAAAAATCAGGTGAGTTTTGTGTGTTTCAGAAATAAAGGGAACACTTAGGGATGCAATTGGGTTGGCCCCTGAACTCGCATATAGGCTTAGTTTTGCAGGTTGTCGCGAGCAACCTGCTGAATTAAGCCTATATGTGGGTTCATAGGCCAACCCACTTGTATCTCCCTAGGAACAATAGGCCTATTCTGCCTGGAGAGTTTTCAGGCCATAACTGAAAACAAGTATTAATTGTGTAATTGGGCTTCGTTTATCCAACATTTCAGGTGTAATTTTTCATGAGTCGGAAGTGGAATAGCATGGTCTACAGATCAGGATGGCCAGCTATTCTGGAGCATATGTTACAAAGGTCAGTACGAGAACACAGGAAACCTGCCAACTTTACATGTTGGGACTGTATCTTTCTCTCTTTCTTTTTTTTTAGCATGGTTCATGGTTAGGAGTTGGGACCATATGGTAACTTGCGTGCAAATCTTCTTTTATACGATGATGATGATGATGCTGCTGATGCTGTTGGTTTCACTTTTTTTTTACTCTGTAACTGTGCAGCAAGCACGTTGGACAGGGTTACTGCTTCCAACTTGGTTGCTCTGAAAGAGACTGAGGTATTATGGGCCAGGCTAAACAAGTACTACTACTCCTGGCCTTGAAGAGTTCGGTCCAGCTGTTTGCTGTCGAGATGGGCTAACAAGGCCGCAAGTAATCTACGGCCCAGCCTGTCTTGTTGATCTGCTCAAGTCAAAACAGCTAGGAACAGGCCGTTGATCTGTGAATCCATCGTCACCGCAGTCAGGAAATAGCAGCGCCAAGAATTTAAGTTACAAGATAGGAAATAGCAGCGCCAAGAATTTAAGTTACAAATATCCTGATCACATATGAGGCGTCTACACCGGACAAGGAGATCATCGCAAATCTTTGAAATGACAGTTCTTACAGAGGGGGTTTCATGCCTAAAGATCGCGCCATTCCTGGCATCCCAAAGTCTCCAGAGAATAGTTTGCAGCACGAAGGGCCATAGCTTCGCGTCCAGTTGTATCGGCACCGTAGCATTCCAAACATCAATATCGGATAGGTTGGCAACTGAGTCGAGGTTGAGTTTGCTCCAGACACCGGCACTTATGCGACAATACCACTTCGCAAATGTTATAAAGCGCATGGCTTTTTGGGTGCAAGACCGAAAGATATATATCTGCCGGAGCAACAGCAGCAGCCGGCGGCCATAGCTCAGGGAAGCCCCGGAGTTATGTAACGTTGATCTGTGGAAGAATGGCCAAAAAGCCTATCCAATACGTCGGTGGTCAGTACTTCGATGTTCAAGTTCTTTTAAATATGTTGTGTTGATGTTTGAATTTGAAGTGTGTTTTCATAAAGAGGAGAGGAACAGAAACACCTCTTGTTGCTTAATAGTGTCTTACTCTTTGCACATGAGGCGTTCCAGGTGGAAATGGTTTAAATTTGAAATGTTTAACGTAGGTGGACGCCTTCACGGCGGAGCCGTTCAAGGGCAACCCGGCCGCGGTGTGCGTCCTCGAGGCCGCCGCGCAGGCCGCCGACGCGCGTTGGATGCAGTCCGTCGCCACCGAATTCAACGTATCCCAGACCGCCTTCCTCCTCCGGGCCGCCTCCGCCGCCCCACGCTTCCAGCTCCGATGGTTCACCCCCAACACAGAGGTCCCGCATCCATCTCTCCTCCATCACGGGCGGGGCTCACGGCCCCGTCAACCCGCGCGGATTTGGATCTTGACACGGATGCTCGCGACGCGCCGCCGTTTTATCTCAGGTCGCGCTCAGCGGGCACGCGACGCTGGCCTCCGCCCATTACCTCTTCACCTCCGTCCTCGCGGAGCACGAGGCGCTCATCGAGTTCGCGACCAAGTCGGGGATCCTCATCGCCAAGAAGGTCCCGGCGCCGGCGAGCGCGGGCGGCTCGGGCGAGGGGAAGAAGTTCATCGAGCTGGATCTGCCCATGATTGATTTTGTAGAGTGCGATGGAGCTGAGCTGCCGTCCCTCCCCGAGACCCTGAACGGAGTTCCCGTCGTCAGCGTTCATAAATCGACGACCGTCAGCGACCTCATTGTAATCCCTCTCAGCTTATTCCTCATTCCAGCTTATTGCTTGAATTTCTAGATTTCAATTCTTTCCGGGTAATGAAATTCCTCGTTGGATATTAAAATTTTGAAATGGTAGTACAGTGGTATCCATTGTAGTGCTGCCACGAATAATTCCTTCGCAAAAAGTTTTCCACAAATAATTGCTTAATAGTGTCTTTATGTTACTAATCTATCTACACGTTTCGAGGAAATGTATCAATTTTATAACGATGTTAGAATTGAGGGTAGGATGTGTAAACTTTAAATTAATATAAGAACATATAGGAATGGGAGGGGACTGGGAAGTTTGACTTGTTTAGGTAGAACACACTAAGAAAATAACTGATTTGGCTTTCAGGTGGAACTTTCCTCAGGAAAAGAGGTCGCTGATATCATTCCTAACATCCATGAAATCAAAAGGTGCTCAGGCAGAGGAGTTATTTTAACAGGGCCAGCACCCGATGGATCTGGTTATGGCTTCTTCACACGTTTCTTCTGCCCAAAACTCAACATAGATGAGGTGATGCCATAATCTTTTTCTGAAACTCTATGTTAAGAGAGTGAAGGTGCTTATAACTTATAATGGACCGTTCAGTATTTTGATGTCAAATCTGCATACTGTATGAGATAGCTTCATGACTGCTTCTCAAGACTCTGCATGTTACATTCTTTTTTTTTTAGGAAAGCATCCTGTTACATTTTTCAACCTCTATATAGCGGATACTGCAGAGTATTTGTCCTAATTGCAGCATGTCACCAGCCGTGTCTGTTCCAAAATTAATGCACATTAAATTCTTGTGCCTTTTATTTCTCGAACCATGAATATTGCCCAATGAATAACAATCTAGTACTATAGCTATCTGTAACATTAGAATTAGAAACATATTCCATCCACATAGGCATTTATCATGTTTCAAACATGACAAGAATCCATAGTTCTGGTTTAAGTATTTATCATATTTACCGCACTGATTCAATGAAGATTGAGATTGGATTGTTAAGGGACTGTGGAGTATCTTATGTCATATTGGACTTGTTGAAAATTAGAAAGGAAAAGGGCATCTATATTTGTCAACGTTCTCCTGAAGGGAACTTACTATTAAGATTGTCGATGTCAAGAATTTGAGTTTCACAAAGATTTCACCAAGCGTATAAAACTACACACTCAGGGATCTATTAAGACTGCCGATGCCTTTCTATTATTATCACCTGGGGATCTGGGTCATTCAGGAATTCTGATTTGTCTTTTGTGTTTATGGCGGCTTTGCAAATTTCCTCCACAGTCCACATTAACCCTTAATCACTATTTTTTGGCAGGATCCTGTTTGTGGTAGTGCACACTGTGTTTTAGCACCCTACTGGGCTCGCAAGCTAGGGAAACAAAAGCTGACGGCATTTCAAGTATGTCCTCAAAAGTGCTCTAATATTTGCTCAAACAACCATCACATTGGTCTTGTTAATTTTTGAATTTATCATATATTATTAGGTATCTCCATGGAGCAGCGGGCGACAGCCGGTGGTTAGCACATGGAGCCAAAGGCCCTGCCTGGCCACCCCGGGTTCGAACCCCGGTGACCGCGGTATTTCTGTACACAATGCACAGGAACGAGGAGAAAAGGCTCTCCGGTTAAAAAAAAAGGTATCTCCACCGAGCGGGACACTATACCTGGAATTGGAAGCTGCAGCCAGGAAAGTGCGGATTCAGGGAGAGTCTGTCACTGTGATGACTGGTACCCTCCTAGCCTAGTGGCTCCCTCCCCATGCACCAGAATCTGAAGGCAAGGGTCGATGAACCCGTAGGCAATTCTAAATTTTGAATTTCAACCGTATTTGTTTATGGAATCAAAGTTCCTGAACTTTCTATGGAGCTTTAAATAAAATGACAGTTTGTAATATCATACATACATAAATTACCAGCTCCCTTTGGGTTATCATTTCTCAATATACCATAACCGGGAGTTGTGGAGTACAGTAAATATGACCTTTGTTGAAGTTTCCTGTCATGTTTGGAAACGCGAATGAAACAAAATATTCAGATCCTGCGGTTTAACTCCAGAACTATGCACTCCCTGAAACAAGAGATAATTTGAACCAACTCTTTACATTGTTTTTTAGCTTGCCTTAAGGTCGAATTGCCAGATAATCTGATTTTTGTCGCTCTTAAGTAGATTATTGATGATAGAGCAGCTATCCACTCAGTTGCTAAATTAAAAAACAGCACATTCAGGTTCGCCCAAACGTAAAAGGACGTGCAAGTTTTGACCATTTTGATGGTTGCATTTCGCAGCATAAGGATTTGTTCAACCGGATGCCTGATGTGAAGTGGCTTTTTTTAGGAGAGCATTATGAAGTAGCTGTTCGTTAGAGTTTTTTTTAGGGGAGTTCGTTAGAGTGAGTAATGCTCGAAAGTTACAGTGCAGGGGACATTGGGCAAGACAAACCTATCTACATGACTCTGTCTTCTGCTCAACCTGATAGGCAAGAATTGGCGGCCCGCTCTGTCGAAGGGAACCTGAAACGGCCCACCGCCTCCTGGCAGGCTGCAGGTACACAAAGAGGGTGTGGTGGAGTCTCTTCTTATGGATAGCTTCCCCACAAGCTGGGCCAAACAATTGACTGGGAGTGGTGTGGTCCATGATGGGAGCGCTGGAAGAGGTGCCCAAAAAGGCTTTCAGGTCGCTACTGATGCTGCTGAACTGGGAAGTACGGAAAGCGAGAAATGCGACAAGTTTCGATCGAAAGGAGCTCTCGACGCAAGCACTTTTCAGCAAAGTCAAGGAGGAGGCAAGGACTTGGTCCTTCCTTAGCTGGGGCAAAACACCTGACCGCTCTCTTACCAGGGTCCTTTTTGACCGGTGTTGATGTATAGTCTGTATAGCCTTTTGCTTTGTTTTCCCCTGTAAGCAGCCTCCCATGACCGTTTACTTGTATTTCTCGAAATGGTGACCAGTCAGTCCGTGCCCGTTCGTTCACAAAAAAAAGGCACTTTAAGAATAAACCCCATCCGTCGAGCTCAAGTTACAATCATCTGACTATTTTGGTGCAGGTGATGCCTACTATTTTTACTCTGACTATTTCACATACTCCTTAGTAGCTTGTGGTTTATGTGCACATTTAAGATGTGAGAATTAGCGTAGTATAATAGCAAAACTTTACTCTATTTTGCATTTGTGCTGCTTGAGGCGGCAGAAACACATTTTCTGATGCCCTGTGCAGGTCAAGTTATGTGTTTCTTCTAAAAAAAACAGACAAGCCATTTATGTATACAGAGGGAGGCAGAGCTGGCTATTACTACTGTAATGTAAAAAGTTAAAATAAGCGCATTAGAGTGCATCATCATGAGGAAAATATTAGTAGTGAAAGAACTTTACTTCACTGACTGCAAGATGAAATTGTATAGTTTGCTCTCTACCCTGAGTAGATTGATTTATTATTATCGTGTTATGATCTATCCTGGTAAATTTATAATCTGCATGACTATGTAGCTGCAAGAACAGTCCTGTACCCCATCAGTAATCAAAATGATTTTATATGAGTATGCGTGACGCGCCATGCCATTAACAGCAGGTAATAGATAAAGGAAGAATTGAGCCATATGAGTAGCACTAGTCGGAATTCCCCAAGAGTTCCCCCAATACACACCATGGCGCACAAAGAAAGAGCAGGGTAGCAGTAATAGGAGTAGGAGTAGGAGCAAGTAGTATTCAACGAACCAAGGACATCTTTATTCTATTTGAGTTATCATTTATGTGCTAACCGGGGGTACATGTGGGAGCTTTTTTTAAGCTCTTTTTTCAAAAGATTCTCTCAAATATGCCTCTAGCGGAAAGATTTCAAAAAATAGATCTTTATCTTGGCGCCATGGTCGTCGGCGCCAAGGTAACACGGCATGGCGCCAAGGTAACACAGCATGGCGTCAAGACCTTAACGCGTGGCGCTGACGTGGCAGGGTCTTGGCGCCGTGATCTTTGGCGCCACTCTAATTGGAGTCAAGCCTGGTGCCACAGATCACGACGCCAAGACCCTGTTTTAAGTACCCAAATTTACCATGAGATGGACATGTTAGAATTTGTTAAGTCTTGATATTTACTAAGGTTTAGACATGTGCTAATTGGCTAAGTCTGGAATTTTACCATGAGATGGACATATGCAAATTTTACCATGACTTTGATATTTAAAATTTTGGCTAAGTCTTTAAATTTACCATGAAATTAAGTCTTTAAATTTTGCTAAGTCTATAAATTTTGGCTAAGTCTTTAAATAACCAAGTCATGGTAAAATTTGCATATGTCCATCACATGGTAAATTTGAAGACATTTAAAATTTTACCATGACTTGGATATTGCAAAATGACTTCATGTTGTGGATTTGGATATTTAAAATTTTACTTGGGGCCAAAATTTAAAGACTTAGCCAAAATTTGTATATGCCCATCTCATGGTAAAATTTGGATATGCCCATCAAAATTTTACCATGAAATGGACATATGAAAATTTGTTAAGTCTATAAATTTATCATGAGATGGGATGTGTTGGAATTTGTTAAGTCTGAAATTTTACCATGATATTGACAAATTTGATGCTATCACATGGTAGTTGGTATTCTAACATATCCAGGCCGCAGCAAAAATCCTGACTTAACAAATGTGAGTGCGCGGTGATACTCCGACAGCCAGATGTGAGTGCGATGGGGAAGAGCACACCTCTTGAGGTGTCCGCTGCGTAGGCCCATGAAGATAGCGTTCGGATGAGGGCCGGCGCCCGTGTCCAAGTATTAGTGAAAATTTATTCTTATTATTAGAACCTGGTGCGCGGTTGGTCCAATTAACAATAAAACTGTGAATTGAAATGTTGAGCAGTTTATTATCAATCTAATCTAAATAAATGTATCTACAAGTTGTAAGCATATACCAGCCCAATAGAACAGGGCTACCATATGAAATTCGAAAGAGGTATCCATTATAATCATGAACGGACAGACCCATACTTGACAAATACCAATTAAGTCCTCACCAACTATAATCATATATTAAAATCATATATTTTTACAGATCCTCCGAGAAAGTCAAGGAACTCAATATTTGACACATTCCATATGTGTGTATTATGAAAATTAAAGTTATGATATATTTGTGAGTAAATATTTTAAATTTATACGTTATAATATAGGAAATTTTTTTTTTGTCAAAATTATATTTAATTTGATACAACCTTAATAGGATATTGTCATATTAGTGCCGTCGATATTAATTTATATTGTGGATGTCACTGTCACCATAAAATAAATTATAGATTTTAAATTTTATAGAATGATATAATATAAAAGATAAATAGATATCCTTGCTTCCTATTAACATTGACAACTTTTTTTCTCCTGTTGTAACGCACGGACAATTTTGCTAGTATATTCCTATTTCTTAAAAAGTGGGCTATATAATGCGAGACACTTTCTTAAAAAAAATGTATGAGACACTTTCCAAAAATGTCTTAGACGCTTCCATGTAAGTATGCATGTATATGTTCTGTGTGTAAAGTGCATTCGTTCCTTGAATCAGTTGGCTGGGTTCGGTAGATTTGACATGGGAATCATGAGTTTGGTTAACTTTGGTAATTTGAATGAACTCTAGGTTCATGCAAATATGCTATGCCCTGTCAAAATGCCATCATATCCAATGCCTTGACTTGTGCCAAGCAAAGAACACAGAGTCTACCTTTTGACGTTCACAGCGGCACCGGCTACATAGCCAGCGGACATGGAGCTAAAAAAAAGACAGATATATTCTTAAATTATCTAGATCACTACTACACAACTGACCTTTTGTCGATCGCCCAAAATACCTTTAGTCTCGGTGATTTCGGCGGCCGGGACTAAATAGACCTTTAGTTCCGGTTGGTGTTACCAACTGGGACTAAAGGTCCCTCGCCAACGGCTCTGTTGTCAGGCGCTGTCGGGAGGGACCTTTAGTCCCAGTTGGTAACACCAATCAGGACTAAAGTCCTACCTTTAGTCCCGGTCGGTGCCACGGACCGGGACTACAACTTTTGTCCCGGTCCGTGGCACTGACCGGGACTATAGGAATGGGTTTAGTCCCGGTTGGTGTTACCAACCGGGATTAAAACCTCCCTCTATAAATTGAACCTCCCTCTTCTTCCTCCTTGCCCGAGCCCTTCCTTGTTCGTGTTCTTGTTGCTTGTTCTTCCATTGTTCTTGCTTGTCTCATCTCCGGCGATCAATCCACTGCAAACGCTTCTACGCCGTCGTTAATTTGTTTGAAAGATTGCTAGCTTCATTCTCCTATGTTTTAGCAGCACCATATGTAAATCCATGTTATATATGGCTATTTTATTTCATATTGCTAACTCCAATCACTTTTCATGTTTGAATTTTTATGAATGATGCTAATTATAGTACCTAGAAAGTAGTATACACATATAATGTTTAGTTCTATTATAGACTTTTTAGGATACTTTTTACTTTAATTTGTTCATGTTCTTATTTTAAAATATTAAATAATGTTGATTCTTTATAATTTTGAAACAAATTTATTTTAACTTTAAAAATTCTTCAAATTAATTTTATTTAGTTATAAAATTACACCTTTTAATAAAAAAATACAAATTTTATGATTTTGCTATCTTTTTATTAACGTCCACAAATTAATTTTATGAAATGATGAACCACTTATAAAATTTTGAACTCAATTAGACAAGGTTGTGCCGTGCTCTTTTCTCATGCTAGGCTTTTAATTATGTGATGCCATATAATGCAGATAATGACACGTCATTGGATGTACAATGCCGAGCGCCGCATAGTTCTTACAGGGAAAAGAAACATCGTGAGAATTGAAAACAAGTCAGACGTGTCAGAGGATTATGAAAAGGATGAACGAATCCCACCCTTTAGTGTGGCCAAAGACCCAAGCATCCTGCTCGCTGCTGAGGACACTACATGATTATGGAATGATCATAACCAAGGGCATTACGTCAAGAAAAAATTTACCATTGTGCCCGCTTGATATAGGTAGTGAACTCAAATTAATAATGTGTATTTGACATCTTGTGTAATATAATTGCAACATTATGTGTTGAAAATTCAAATTTGAGTGGTTCAAACTTTGCTATATGTGGGAATTATGGATTTTCAACTACACTTTACCAACACTTTGTCAAATGCAAAAATAGTCTATGTATGAAATGTAGATCTTGATGAGTGGAACAATATTGGTATTCATGAGTTTTCCATTCGAGACCATCCAGGGTAAAGAAAACCGGCGTTTGGCTATGAATTCTTTCAAAATTCAAAATTAAGTGGTTCAAACTTTTACAAATAAAAAGTTGACCATTAGACCAAATGTTGGTCTTGATGAGTGGAACAAACTTTGTATTCATGAATTTTCCATTCGAGACCATTTAGGGTTTGGTCAAAGTGTGTTTCTAAAAACCAATGTTTTGACTTTGGTCAAACTTGGTCAAATGACCTATTTGATGACTTCAAATGAAAAACTTTTGAATACCAAGTTGTTAGAGCTCATTAAGATCTACATTTCATACATGGACTATTTTTTCATCTGGATAAATTTTAGCAAGTCCCAGGCACATGTTTTCAAAATTGAAGACGGGTTTTGGTCAGACTTGGTCAAATGACAGACTAAATGACTTGAAATGAAAAACTTTGGAATACCAAGTTGTTAGAGCTCATCAAGATCCATACTTTATATGTAGACCATTTTTCCTATTTGAAAAATTTTAAATAAACAATACTCACCAAATCTTGAATCTCACACAAACTATATGAAACTATATGTGGGAATTGTGGATTTTCAACTACACTTTGCCAACACTTTATCAAATGCAAAAATGGTCTATGTATGAAATGTAGATCTTGATGAGTGGAACAATATTAGTATTCATGAGTTTTCCATTCGAGACCATCCAGGGTAAAGAAAACCGGCACTTGGCTATGAATTCTTTCAAAATTCAAAATTAAGTGGTTCAAACTTTTATAAATAAAAAGTTGACCATTAGACCAAATGTAGATCTTGATGAGTGGAACAAACTTTATATTCATGAGTTTTCCATTCGAGACCATCCAGGGTTCGGTCAAAGTGTGTTTTTTCTACAAACCAATGTTTTGACAATTAATGTCGCGTATTTGGATAATTATTATTGAAGAAACAAAAGTTTAACGTCCAAATGACTCAAAAACAAATTTTCTGTCGAAAGCCAATAATTTTATATATTTTAATTGCCCATTATATTTTTGTATTAACACAATATTCATTATAAATAACATTTATTTTGGATAATATGAAATATTTGAAAAAAATAGTGTTTACAATTTATGTAATGCACAATAGAGTCAAACTAAACTAATGTGTATTTTTAAAAAAAATTATGATAAATATTTAATTTACTATGTATTTAGAAAGATGAAAGGAAAAAAATATGAAAAATAAAATCCACCAAATTATGGCGCCTAAACAAGCGCCAGAATTTGGTGCAGGGACCTTTAGTCCCGGGCCTGACCACCGTCCAGGACTAAAGGGGCTTTATTTCCGGTTCCAGCCACGAACCTTTAGTCCCGGTTCGTGGCTGGAACCGGGACTAAAGCCCCTTTAGTCCCGGACGGTGGCCAGGCCCGGGACTAAAGGTCCCTAGCCTATAAAGGCCCGCCTTCTTCCTTCTCCTCCCCACCAGCGCACAGACACGAACCGCCGCCTCGTCTCCATCGATTTCCCGAGCACCGCCGCCCCGAGCGCCGCCCCGAGAACCGCCGCGTGCCGCCAGGTTGGTCTCCGCCGCGCGCTGCTGTGCCCCATTGCCGGAGCCGCGAGCGCTGTTGCTTCTTCGGGCGCCGCCGCACTACTGCGCTTCAATTCCGGCGCCGGCGCCGCCTGCGGCAATATATATATACATATATATATATGTATATACGTATATATCTATATATATGTATATATGTTTAAGTATATATGTATATATATGTATATATATATCTATATCTATATATGTATATATATGTATATATCTATATATATATATGTATATATATATGTATATATCTATATATATTGTATATTTGCATCGATTATTCATGAACGATATGTATATTTGTATCGATTATTTTGGAATGATTATTCATCGACTATTAAACCTAAAATTTGAATAGTTTTTCCATGAGTTAAAATTATCTATTTTAATTAAGAAATACAAATTGTGATAGACTTACTTGTTATTAGATGTATTAAGTTAGTAGGAGTTGGTCGATACCGTTCTTGCATGATTACCTTGATCTACACTTATATCCAGATGATATCCCATTAATATGTGTAAGTCGATCTCTTATGCTTAGTAATGCCTAAACCCTAAATTGTAAATCCTAAACCCTAAACCCTAGACCTTGAACTATAAACCCTAAACCCTAATTATTTTTGCAGAAATGGCCGACCCGAGAGAAGACGAAGAAATATTGTTGAACATGATCCGCGGTAGCGCTGAAGAAGGTAGCGCTGAAGAAGGTCGTTATGACGATCGTGAAGGCAATGAGAACCCTGAGGGCATCGATGACGGTTCTCAGTACTTGGTCGACCCGAATGACCAAGACAATGTTGGCGAGATCTGTAATATATGCAGCCTCCTATGTTTATATACATGAAATTTAAAAAATATCTTTTATTAATTGTCTTGTTTCTGCCTACATAGCCCTCTGTCTCAACAACAACCACGGGGACCAGCAGAAAAGTACGAGGCCCGAAGAAGCCAATGGAGGGCCGATTGGTTATCACGGATTTCGACGAGAGAACAGGCTAGCCACGTGGACCCCATGCAAGGGCCTTTGTCAACCACTTAGGGTACCTTGCCCGGGATAGGATCCCGATCAATGTTCGTGAATGGAAGAAAAATAAGCAACGCCCAGAAATTAGTTATGTCTCCGACCGTGACAAGGAACTAGTTTGGGGTGACGTATTGCAACATTTCACGCTAGACACAAACGATGAACAGTTGAAGGAAAGAGTTCGGGATTGGTCTATGAAGAAGATGGCCACACAATTCCAGTGCTATAAGAAGAATCTATATAACGACTATATCAAGAAGAATAAGACTCCGGATTTCAACTGTAAGCACTTTGTCAAGCTGCGGCGGTTTTGGGACGAGTTTGTACAGTTCAAGACATCGGAAGAGGGTCAGCAACGGGCGAGAAGGAACCAAGAGAATGCCCGACACAAGACCTACCACCATAGGATGGGATCAGGTGGCTACCCTACTGCCATTTCTAAGTGGGAAAAAGCCGAGCAAGAGCTAATTGACAGGGGGTTGCTGCCAGAATCCCTCGACATGACCACAGTGCCATGGGACACGACGACGACGATTTCATACAAGCAGACAAGGCTGCATCCCCACCGCTGGTTGTATCTCCTCCACGACATACTCCAACACCGCCAGCGGCCCAATCTCCTCCACAATAGCAAGCTCCAACCGCGCCGCCGCCGCCTCCGCCAATGCCGACAACGGCCGCACCGGCTGGTCCATCGAGGAACAAGAGGCCCGTTGACTCACAGAGATCGGTCCCACCACCTCCGTCGAAGAAACAAGTCGTGGTCACGAAGATCCCAAAGATGACCAAGCTTCCATACGAGAAGACTGATGAAGAACTTAATGCTTCAGTCAAGGCAGAAGTGAAAGCATTCTTCGAAAAGACCAAAGCTGACGCACGAGCAAAGCAAGAGAAACCATACCTAATGTATCATCGTGTAAAGCTACGTCAAGTGGTGCAGGCTATGCAAGACGAGAGGCATGCCGCTAGTAAAAAATCAGCACCGCCACTATCAGACTATGAGCGTACTATCACAAAGAAAATCAAGGAGGACAAAAGGAAACAGAAGGCGGTCAGGAAAGATGTTGCACAGCTCGGCCAACAAGCGCAGCAATCAGTGCCGCCACTAGTGGTTGAGAATCAATATGGTTCCAACATGAACTTGATACAAATGTCGGTACCTGATGATGTGGACTTAGATGAACTCGCCAAGTGGATGAATGTGACTGGGCTTTCATTAGAACAACTTCTCGATCAGGAGGAACTTAAAGAGGCCGAAGTTGTTGATGAATGGCGGAGGAAGTACGTATATGGTAGGAGCCTATGCGACCCTGCAAAGGTAAAAAATCTTAGTACACAAATGTACAAGCTGCACGAGTACTACTTGAGATTCTGTGCACAACATCAAAGTGAACAATATATGGGCGTCCAAGTCAGAGACCGTCACTACTTCTGTGGAGATGACATCATCTGGGTACAGTTTAGTGAAATACACCACCTTCTCTATATGGATGCTCTTGACAAATCTCTCATAAGCTGCTACTGTCTGTAAGTGATTCTTTCTTTTAATCAATAATCCCACTCTAGCATATGTACGTATTCGTAATAACTATGCTCACGATGTGTAGACACATGATGAAAGAACTCAGATTGAAACAAGACGATCGAATTGGTTTTATCGATCCGTATGTCGTGTACAAGGACACAAAGACTAAAGATCCATTCAATCTGAAGATCAAGGAAATGGAGAAAAACCTCTGATGGTTCTTTTATAACCAAAGGCATAAGGAGTTGATACTCTTCCCTTACAATATGGGGTAAAGTGTTGTGTTATATCATGTCTTAGTCAATCCAACATAAATATATATATATATATATATATATATATATATATATATATATATATATATATATATATATATAAGTTGACTCTATAAACAAATGCAGGGATCACTGGATACTCATTGAGATTAAGATCAAGGAACAAACTATAAATGTGTGGGACTCAATGAGAAAAGAGCTGGCAATATACCAAGACATGATAGACATGATCCAGAGGTAAGTTCTATCATTCGTTAATTATCGTTGCCTGCTCCTTTTAATTTACTATGCTATAACTAATCAACGACCGACTTATTGGGCAGGGCTTGGGTTTGGTTACAACAAAGATATCATACGGATCTGAAAGTGCCACTCCCCCTCCTATTCTACATAAGTGGGTGTTCAGACAACCGTACGGAACCAATTTATATGGATACTACGTTTGCGAGTACATGCGGTGTAGCAAATTTACACCTTGCTAAAGAGATGCTAAAAGTAAGTAACATGTGTATACAGTAAATTCATATCTTATTTATTTGTTGAAACTAAATAAATCTTATATATATTAATATCTTTTCCTTTAATTAATGCAAATGGAAGGAGTGAGAATTGAAAAAACAAGTGTTCAAGCACACAATACTCGTCGGAATCCAGGAGACGATCGCAGGTTTCATCAACGATCATGTCATCCCGGAAGACGGCGAGTTCCACCACAACCCTAGGTTGAATTTGAATAGTCCAAACAAGAACGAACACTTGTATGAGCTTTGAGTGGCGGGCAAACATTTGTGTAACTCATTAACCGGCGGCCGAACACTTGATTACTTGTATATTATTGTAAATGTAATGTGTATGTACGTATATGTATAGCTCTATAATATATATATATATATATATATATATATATATATATATATATATATATATATATATATATATATATATATATGTAGTTTCATACTTTATTTGTGTGCAATAATAACACTCTCATATATGTGCAACGTATACAGATAATAGCAGCGAAGAATAAATTGAAAAACAATATAACTGAAAACCAAAATCAATAATGAATTGGAAAGAAAAAGGAAAAAAAAGAACCTTTAGTCCCGGTTGGTAATACCAACCGGGACTAAAAGGTGCTGCGTCACGTCAATGCCTGGCAGAACCTTTAGTCCCGGTTGGTATTACCAACCGGGACTAAAGGTCTCTCTTTAGTTCCGGACCTGAGAATCGGAACTAAAGGTGGGACATTTAGTCTCGAAACCTTAGTCTCGGCTCGCAACCCGGAACTAGAGGTCCTTTTGGATCGGGACTACAGCCCCGTTGTGCAGCAGTGGATGTTACTGCTCTCTCATACCCCGACTACTCACCCCTTGTTTAGTTCCTCCAATTCTTCCTCAAATTTCACTATGCAAAAAGAAGATTCTCCGTCACATTAAAATGTCGGCAAATGCATGGAGTACTAAATGTTGATGAAATCAAAAACTAATTGCACAGTTTTGTTGTACTTTGCGAGACGAACATTTTAAGCCTAGTTAGTTAAAATTTAGATAATTTTTTCCAAATACAAACGAAATGCTACAGAAATTCTGATACAGTGTTTTTCTCCCCTATTCTGTGAACTAAACGAGGCCTCACTCCTTTTCCTCTATCCACATCAGTGGCAGTCTAGTCAGCCAGCGGAATAGCTGCTGGGAGATTCAGTGAAGCTCACTCTCATCAATTTGGGGCAGCAAATTGAGATTAAACTCCAGACAGGCAAGAACACACGGACCTCTCATGATTAGGGCTGGTCGCCGTATCCCCTCCGCCAGGCCAGCGCAAAGCCTGATCGACCTTGTCCATCTCAAACGTTTCCAGCATAAAACAACTCGCAAAACGCAGGTACGTACGGCCAGGCCAGCGCAAAGCCTGATCGACCTTGTCCATCTCAAACGTTTCCAGCATAAAACAACTCGCAAAACGCAGGTACGTACGGCCACCGGATCATACGGACAATCCCGTACCTGATCCGGTCTCGTGCCTCCATTGGCCGCCGTGCGCAACGCCGCGGCACCTTCCTCCGCCGTCGCCGGCCGTGGAGACGCCACGTACCCTGCTGGTACTCCTACGTTCACGCACGCCCAGCCGAACCGACCAACCACTCCCCAGCGGCGGTTCGCAACCACCCGACGCTTCCTCGTTCGTAATCGTACGTACAGTCCGTGCTCGTCGTGCGTCACCGCTGCCGCAGTTGCGGGTGGCACGCCAGCCAGGCCGTGCCCGCCGGGCCCCGGCCGCCGCCGACATGACAGCGCACGGGAACCTGCCATGTCTGGACGCGTGTGTTCATGGCCGTGGTATATATCCGCTCGGCGTGGCGAGTCCACTGGATCAAGCGCCTGCCTGCCTGCCTCTGAGATATATCGAGCAGCTCGAACTCGTACGGACTATACTTGGAGTGAGGAGACCAGTAGCTGGCCAGTGGCCATGGAGCAGCAGCTGCGCGCGCTGAGGCAGCACGTCCTCGTCGCGTCGTCCTCCTCCTCCTCGGCAGCGGCGATGGCCGGCGCCCTGGAGGGCGTGGCGCGCGTGTACGACGAGCACGCGGAGTCACTGGCGCGGTCGGCCGCGTGCCGACCGGGTGGAGGACGAGCTGGAGGCCTTCGTGGCGCTGCTGGACGCGTGCGCCGCGGCGCGGGACGTGCTGGGCGCCATGCGCGCGCGGTGGCCGCCGAGGCGGCCGCGCGGCGCCGGGACGGGGCGGCGGCCGACGGCGCCGCGCGCGCGTACGCGCGCCTGGCGAAGAGGGCGTGCGCGGACGCTAGGAGGCAGCGCCGCCGCGCCGGCTCGAGCTCGATGCCGTTGCCGTCGGCCGAGGCCGAGCTGGACGGGGGCCACGCGCTGCAGGATGCGCGGCGGCTCACCGTCGCCGTCCTGGAGCGCGTCATAGTGGCGCTGTCCCGGCGTGTGCCCGCTGTCGGCGTCGGCGGGCCGCGTCGGTCGGCGTCGGTGAGCAGCTGGTCCACGTGCGTCGCTAGGGCGTTCCGGAAGAGCGCCCGGGTGGCGTGCGAGGACGGTGACACGCTGACCGCTTCCTCCTTGTCGTCCAAGGACTCGCACGACGGCGAGGCGGCGCTGCGGGCACAGCGCGACCTCAGGGCACTGGTCGACACAATCCGACAGCTGGAGGACGGGCTTGAGCTGCTGTTCAGGCGCCTGGTGCAGTGCAGGGTGTGTTTGCTGAACACGAGCAGCTTTTAGTTACAGAAGCTGCGGAAACTACTGCATCTGCACACTTTCGCCAGAGCTTGAGATACAAATAGACGTGCTTGTAGATCTGATAGGACTAGGAGTCTAGGACAGATGATCTATGTAAAAAATTTTGACACTTGGGCACTTGGGTGCTCCATGCATGCATGAAGGATAAGATTAACACTATTGGAAAGTTGATTCATTCATGCTTCGGACGCCAAAATGGAAACGCCTCCCAAAAGATTCTGTGTAGTAGTGTATCTCTCAGTGTCTCATGCATCGTGGATCATCCCACAAAAGTACAAAACAGATAATTTTTCAAAAGCCATATCTGTATAAGCCAATAGATAGAGTTTCACTTTTCTTTTCGTAACTTGTAGTGTCACTTTCACGTTTCTTCTGTATTTATATATCATATATACATAAGCTTTTTATGAAGGCTCGCACTTATATGGTGTGAAAGACATCTACACTTCAACCAAACCACAAAAAAAACTGATAATGATATATACCAGACGTTCGGACGCCTCCGTTCGCTCATTTCCGCACCCACTCATTCCTCCTGCGCACCCTTCCCCCCACCGCGGTATCTCCGCACCCATGCCGCAACGCTCCTCTTCCGAGCCATGCGCCCGCCCCTGCCCCACACGCGTCGCACGAGCCGCCCCCCCGTTGCCTCCCTCTCCCTCCTCCTGCTCCGGCGCGGCGGTGTGCTCAGCGTGAGATGAGCTCTGATCTACGCGGCCACCCCCGGCGACCCCCTTCCTCTTCTCCGGTCGGCCAACCCCGGCCTCAACTCCGGTGCTGGGACTGGCGTGACCCTGGCGGCAGCCCCGGTGCGGGGGCGCGGCCCTGCTCCAGCACCAAAGCCCCTAATGCCCGTAGATCCGGCGGCCATGGTGCTCCCCACGTCAATCTCTCTCTCCCCTATGTTGCAATTGTATGTTTCAATTGTTTCAGACGTTTCAGGGGTATGTTGCACTTGAATCATATGGATGTTGCAAAAGTAGATTGGGGATGTTGCATATGTTGCAATTGTTTTGCATGTTGCAGTAGTATGTTTCGAGTGTTTTAGATGTTTCAGAGATATGTTTCATCTATATTTTCCGAATGCATGTTGCAATTGGGTTTATCTGGATGTTGCATATGGGTTGCAATGATTTTCAACTATGTTTCAAGTGTGTTTTTTAAGTGTTTCAACTGCCTTCAGACATATGTTGTAACCGTTGTATTTGGATGTTCAAAAAGTAGATCTGGTGTTGCATCTCTCCTCCTTCCACCTTCTGCTACATTGTCTCTCCCAGACCCGGTAGGGCATCCATACGAGTGAGGGATGGGCGATGGGTGCGATGGGTGTGGGATGAGGGAGCTGCGTGGGTTGGGTGCAAGTGAGGGAGCTCCATACGGACGGACGCGATCTCCGAAGCGGGATGGGCGCTAGGCGGAGGGGCTGCGTACGTCGCATTTTGGGAGCAGGGGCGCAGGCACGTGGTGACGTGGGCACGACAGGCAGGCGCTCTCCTGTTGCGCTGGTGCAGCCTACGTGAAGGGGCACGGAGGTTGTGTCGAACGGGAGCCGCGTCCGGACACAAGCCTAGGGTTGGATGTCTGGACGCTAGGCTTGCCAAAAAAATCCTAAGGGAGAAGAAAACAATACACAAGTCATGCCTTCCTCACCGTTCAAGGTAAAGTTGTGCATTTTTTTTTCCTGTATCAATATGACATTGAATTAAAGAGGGGCAACATAACATGAGCAGAAGACTTTTTTGGTGTAGAGATTGTTTCTATGTCAGTTGGTTACTTCACCAAACAAAGTGCACATCAGCAGGTTTGGCGTAACATGGATCAAACTGGAGATTTTCAGACAACCTGCCATCATTTACGATACAACGAATCAATCATCAAGGAGTCTAAGTTCATGCACGTACAGTCATGGCAGACTGATTTTGATGCCGGCATGCTGCTGCCTGTTGAGCGATGGGCAAGGAAACCATCCATCCACGCCGCATGCTGAACGGACTGAACTCAGGTGGCGCTTGAACCAGACATTGCCGAACATGGCACCTTACCAGGTGAGTACAAATGGAGGATCCTGCCTCGGATTGCACAAGCATGCCGCGACACCGATGAACCTTCCGTGAACTTGAGGTTCCAGGGCATCCACTGGACGGACCCAACCCAACAGCCCATCAAGCCCCTCACGCGTGCACTCTACTCTGCTGGCGACGCATCCAGCATGACAACCCAGCCCATGTTAGTTCGCCACACAATTTGAGTGAAGGGAATCAGCTCTGTCTGTGCCCTGCAAATCTGCAATCAGGGTGCTCTGCTCCCGGAGGTTCCTGCCCTTCTTCCGGTGCCAGCAGCACCGTACCATCCTCTCAACTTCTGCCTGACTATAAGAAGGGAAAGGGAGAGCAACAACATGATCCATCATTCGTCATCTGCTCCCTTTACCTGTCTCATCTCCCTTCTCATCAACACTGAAATACATCACCGAATTCCCTCCCAAACATGGCCGGACATCAGCGATCGACAAGCTGGCCGTCCATGGCTCATCCCAACAAGACCGAGATGCAAGAAGCTCTGCAAAGAATAGCCTCTCTCATCTCTACGCCACCGGCGGCTACCATCGAGGCGGTATGCGGCGGTCTGAGGAGGCTTGGAGACGTGTACAGCCACATCGACGAGGCCATATGCCTGCATAGCAACCACATCCAGCTGGTGCACGGGAAGAAGAGGCTGGAGGAAGAAATGGAGAGGTCGCTGCAGGTGCTGGACCTCTGCAGCGCCCTGCAAGAAAGCTTCTGTGACCTGAAGATGACCGTCCAGGAGCTGCAGAGGGTTCTCAACAGAGGGGACCTCCCGGTAGCCCAGATCAAAGCTCAGTCCTACGCCCGGCTGGTGAAGAAGGCCAAGCACCAGCTGAAGAAAGCTGCCAGCAGCAAGTCTTATACCTCGTCGTCGTCGTTGTCCCATGAGGATGCGTGGCTGGTCGGCTTGTTGACCACGGCGAGAGGAATCAGCGTCTCGGTCCTGAGATGTGCAGTGGAGCTCCTGGCGAAGCAAATGGCGACCTGTGGCGCGAGCAAGTGGTCGCTTATCACCAAATCGATGCAGAAGAGGACTGTTTCCTGCGAGGAGGTGCAGTTGCAGGCACTGGAGTTGGGTATTGTGAGCCTAGAGAGTTCAGTTGAGAAGCTTTTCAGAAGTTTGATCCAGACCAGGGTCTCTCTTCTCAACACTCTCAGCTTGTAGATTATTCCCCACTGATGCGCTGTAATTGGCATCCAAGTTTTATAGGATATGTCAGTTAGCATGAAATTTTGTACGTCATTTGTATATGGATCGAAATATATAGCAGTAGATACAATTCTAAATACATGGTTTTGTTATCTGGAAAAGGATTGCATAGTTCATGTGTCATCTGTATACGCATTTTTGCTGCCAAACAGTTAATTGGACTTCATTTGTAATTTAACTAGCCTAGCAGCTAGGGATGTAAGTTTGTTCTTTTCTGGGTCATTAGGTGGTTGACCCAAAACTCATCCAAATGAACCAATCTGGATTTCAAAGCAAGAAAAGTCGAACAAAGATGAACAAAGGAGTGTCCCAGGACTACCCATTGGGTATCCACTTGGCCGGTTGCATCACTACTGGAAGGTCCATTTGAACAAGTGCTGTCTCCATGTCATATGTACAGTCAGAACTTACCCAAACCACAAAGAAATTTACCTTAATAGTGGCAAATCCTATAGTATCCTAGCTGGTAGAATGGATTCCATGTATGCTTTTACCCACTGAGTGGTCCATTTGAGCGACAAGTGACTGCTATCTCTAATGAGCATGCACAAATGTAAACCTTTACAGGCCAAATGGCCCTTTTGAGAAATATAAGTGCTATTCTAAAAAAAAAAGAGAAAGAAATATAAGTGCTATCACCATGTGCAATGCACAATCAGAACTTATCCAAACGGGAACCATGTACCTTAATAGTTGCTGCACGTTTCCCACACTTCATTCTTTCCATGCCTACAGACCACTACATCTCATTACATTTCTTTCTGCATTCATATGCTACTGCGGTAAAAGTTGGCCGGCAGACCACCACATCTCGTTACATTTCTAGATTCTTGTTCTCTATGAATTTAATATATGGTATGATTACCTCAATATAGACACTACATTACGTTACATTTCTAGATTGTTTTTTCTCCCATGAATTAATATATGGTATGGTTACCTCAATATGTCTCTATAGATAGTCAAACGAGCAGCACAGCCTGAGCGTGCATGAGGCACGACCTGATTATTGTCGGTCCAGGCTCGATCAACCCTTGGTCCGTGCCGTGGCAGCCCACGTGTTGTGCCTATGGCCAGGCATGGCTCTAAAAGGGTCCAGCCCGTGGCAGGCCAGCCTGACGGCATGATCAACCCACCATGCTCATGCTAGCCTATGGTCCTATATAATCATACAACTCAAGAGCACAAAAAACACAAGGTTTAGCTCTGTTTTTTTAAAAAAAACTCAAATCTTTAATTATTCAAGACAACGAACTCAGACCAGACTTGATTCATAGTTTATTCAGTCTCACACTTCATTCACAATTCACAGACCCATATACAAGTATACAACATACAAGTAAAGGCACAAAATTAAGGTTCAAACTTGATTTATAAAGATAACTTGGAGTTGTTTAGTGCAATGGCTGCCTCATTAAAGACCTTTTTGGTAAAAACTCATACCTCATGAGGAAACCCTAGAAAGAAAACGAGTGCAACCCACAACTCAAATGTTCATAACTATTACAATCTTACAAATATAGTAATCCAAATTACACATTTTCATCAAGATGCATGTTTTCTAATGACTCTTGAAGCTCCAAATTCTCCATGCAATGCTGAGTTTTTGCATCAATGTTTCACCAATGATAGCATCTCCACCATCTCAGGACTTAGATGATGATACCACTCCTCGATGATGCTGCCAGTTAGGCTAAATCCATATTCTAAAGATATAGTAAATCATTAGATAGTGCAGAACGGAAAGAAGCTAGCAGTGCGTCCTAAGAATTCAGTCAAGTCGTCCTGCCGTTGGGAGCCTCCGCATGATGGCTGGATGAGATACTACATGGACCAGTCCGGAGAGGCTAGAGTGGGAGCCGTAGTCAGGGACAGTAACGAAGCTATCGTTTTCTCGGCATGGAAGTTTTATGAGAGGTGTGGCAACGCGCCAGAGGCAGAAGCTCTTGCCTGCGCTGAGGGCCTATGTTGGGCAATTCAATGGGTACTATCATAGGAAATACTTGAATCCGATTGCGCGAGAATCACATCTTCGCTAAGTAGCCAATCGGTGGACAGATCAGAGATTGATCCAATCATAGTAGAGGTAAGAGGATTGACTCGACTGATGAGCGAATGGAAGTTTTCCCTAGTAAAGAGAGACTGTAATCAAGTAGCAAATGCCTTAGCTTTATTCGCTAGATGTTGTAAACATTTTGGGGCATGGTTAGGCTAAGCATCTGCGTGTGCTTGGACCTACCTTAATGCCGATTGTAACCCCTCTATGGCTAGCTAATAAAGTTCTCTCTTTGCTCGCAAAAAAAGATAGTTCTAAATCACGAAGCATGGGCTTGAAGACATCAAGCAAAGCTTTTACATATAAATTGATGATATGACAAGAAAACCGTTGAAGCAAAGACAAATCACCAACATAACCAGATAGTGTAGTGGTCTCCATTGCTTTAGTGCTTGCAGAAGCATTGTATAATGTAATGGAAGGAACGTTGTTAGTTAAACTATATTCATCAACATCAGTAAGGACATGTTCAACAATATTATTAGCATTGTGTGACACATCAATGATCCTGAAACCTAGAGTACTCTTCTCTATTTGCGAAAAAATTAACATAATGAGCAATAACACTTAAATAGTCTTCCTTAGAATTAATAGACCATATATCAAATATTGAAGCAATAGAGAAATAGACTTCAAAGACTCAACAAGCATACCACGGACGCTCAATAAAATATTTGGTAAAGTTTTGGTGGTAATTTTCCTAGAGACAGTAGCAAACCTAGTATTATGACTTTTGAGCAACCTTAATGTACTCTTCAAATGCAACCTGACTCACCAAAATAAATAGGAAAATCTGCTCTAGCAATCAACGTACACAACTGAGTTCTTGCAACCTCAGGACAATATTCCTAGTGATGGACAAAACCATCTAGATTAAACCTAAGCAGGGACTGAGATGTGGCATTAGAGGCAAGCTTTATCAGTTTGCATGACTGAATATTCCTAAGCAAATGACCAGTATCACTAGTTGAACGAGCAATCAAAGTTTTATGGCAGTAATTACAATTAGTAGAGACTCTAACTTGACTGACATTATGCACTCAAACAATTCCTATAAGTCAGCCCATACCTCAGACCTCGACCTCTTGTTGCTGATCTTGAGCCAAACAGTGCCCCATTGCCACCAAGAAGAGTAGCACCGTCGACTAGCTACGTCTGCGACAGTGGCTCATTGTTGCCAAGGACATCAATAGGAGTGGAAGCAGTGTCGCCGAATAACTCTATGCGTCCCTCCTCCAAGCCATCTTCATCATCACTACACATCCCCATCATCCTCAACTCGTAGTTGCTAGAAGTAGGATCCTTGTCCATCGATCATGGGCCCTCGATTCTTCAACTACGTTGTCGTACCAAGAATATGCCTGCAACCTACAAGAAGAGGAGAGGATTCAAAGGGAGATGGTAAGGTACATCAAGGCAAATAGGATGAAGAACAAGTTAGGGTTAGGATTACGCTTACCTACTATGCGGCCAAAGCACTTGCACATTTATAGAAAAGATGAGGTAGACCCTCTGATTCCTCAATGAAGGCCACCGCACCAGCAAGATACTTGCGCAACCGGAGCACTATAGAGGCAGAGATGCCATCGAAGACCAAGATCCATAGATCTACGAGTACAAGTTGTAGGCATTGCTGTTGCAGAAGGCCAAACTGGTCGCTGCCTCCCTTCTTGACTCAATGTTGTGCCTTGTGTCGAAGCACATGGTGATGCCTAATAGATCACTTCTCCCCAAGGCATTGCAGAAGAGAAGCGTGGTTTTTTTTGCAAGGAGGAGAAGATGCAATGACGCACCTAGCGCCCGGACACCCAGCTTCAGTGCGTGTTCGGACGCATCTCAGGACCATCCGATCGAGATAACAGAAGTCATCCAATGTCATTGAATAAAACAACATAAATAAAGCGCACCTATCCAATACAATAGAACGAGTGCAACCCCGCATGCGGCCCATCCCCCGTCGTGCCTCGTCGCGTCGCCATCCCCTGTTGTGCCACCATCCCCTGTGTGCCTTGTTGCCCTCCGCGCCCCATCCCCACCGTGCTCCATCACCCGAATGTCCAATGAGAAATTTTCCATCGGAAGATATGTTGCAACACAGAGCAATGCGAGATGCAACATCAGAAGTATACTTGTTGCAACATCAGAACAAGCCTACTGCAACATCAGAACAAAAAAAAGACAACATTAGAACATGGCTACTGCAATATTAGAACAAAGCTACTGCAATGCAAGATGCAACATCAGAAAAAAAGAGAGACTAATGCAACAAAGAAATATTACTTGTTGCAACATTAGAACAAGGCTACTGCAATGCGAGATGCAATATCAGAAACAAAAAAAGAGACTAATGCAACAAAGAAATATTACTTATTGCAACAGCAAAACAAGGTTACTGCAACATCAAATTCATTCAGCTACAACATGAAAAGCGTTGCCTTCATAAAAAGTTAGCCGGCGAGGAAGAAGGGGGCCTGCGAGGAAGAAGGGGGCTAGCGGATGAACGGCCATGTGGCCACGTGTGCAGTCCAGCTCAGTGACGAGCGCCAGGCCTAGGTAGAGGCGTGGGGTGCCACGCTCGTAGCCCGACTCGGTGACAAGTGCGAGGCCTAGGTGGGGGCGCTGTCGCGGGGGTCATCGAATTCACGACTTCGAGGCCCCTAGGAGCGCACTAGGCAACTCCTCTTCAGGATCAAGTTGAGTGGCATTTGACAATTCACATAGCAAACCAACATAGGCTAATGAATAATGCTCAAAACATCTCATACTGGGTAAATTACAAGAGAAAGTTTACATGAATTACATGTACTAGTCCAACCGATGGATGAGATCCTGTACGCTTTCTAAGGTTGGTCACTCAAGATCACTCAAACAAGGCTTCGGAGTTAACTTGCAACACGCTCAGGTTCGCCCTTCCCCGATGCTACTAGGAGGCGGTGATGGAGACTCAGCTCACATCAATCTATGGTGCTCCTGCAAAACAACTTAATAGCCGCGCCGTGAGTACATTTCATACTTGCAGGACTTAATTCCAACATATAATATTTGGTGGATGCATAGGGTGGTTATCAGGCATTTGTATGAGTGCGAAAAGTAATGATGTTCATTAAAAGTATGATATGCCATGCTCAACATTAGAATTACAGTAGTTATCATTATAACAAAGTGCTCATAATCCATCATTCATGCTACCATGGGTATAGAAAGAAAGAACAACCGAATATTTCCGTCCTGAGGGACTCCAGGCTTTCAAAACTCTACAGAGGTGTATAACTATACCCACAAGGAGAAACGGGACGAACCTCCATATCTCGTGCACTAGAGATAAGGGTTGCCTCACGTCTCCAACCTTTCCCTAATCCGGCCCGAGTGTTCGACGAAAGGTTCGACTGGGTTCCCGGTCAATGTTCCAGACATTCTCGACCGACGCCACCCCCCTTGCTAGTTTCATGGATAAACATGTCGTAGCTAGTTACTTGGCTTGCCGACCCCATCCGCAACATGTGGTCTGTACGGGTGATTACTCGAACTTACGTATCCCAATACACGGCCCTTATTGCTCCACTGAAAGGTACTAATGGCTAGAGGGAGGGTGAATAGCCTATAAAAATTTCTACAACAACACTAAACAAAGTGGTTAGACAAATATGAGGCGAAGCGAATGTTGTGCTAGCCTACTAAAAATGCAAAGCCACCTACCACAATTCTAGTTTCTATAGTCTCTATCCACACAATGGCTATGTCACCACACGAAGTTAGTGTGCTCTCAAAGGCTAACTAAAGAGTCACATTAACCAAACTAACAAGCTCTCACAACTAGCTACACTAAAGAGCTTGATAACTAGTTTACGGTAATGTAAAGAGAGTAGAGCAAGATGGTTATACCACCGATTCAAGGAATGAATGAATCAATCACAAGAATGAATACCAATGAAGACCAATCACCTTGAAATCAAATGATGATACAATAATTTTTTTTACCGAGGTTCACTTGCTTGCCAGCTAGTCCTCATTGTGATGATTCACTCACTTGGAGGTTCACGTGCTAATTGGCATCATACGCCAAACCATCAATAGGGTGTCGCACAATCAACACAAGATGAGGATCACATAAGCCACGAGCAATCCACTAGAGTACCTTTTGGCTCTCTGCCGGGGAAAGGTCAAGAACCCCTCACAATCACCACGATCGGAGCCGGGGACAATCACCAACCTCTGCTCGACGTCCCTTACTGCTCCAAGCCATCTAGGAGGCGGCAACCACCAAGAGTTACAAGTGAATCCCATAGCAAAACACGAACACCAAGTGCCTCTAGATGCAAACACTCAAGCAATACACTTGGATTCTCTCTCAATCTCACAAAGATGAAGAATCAATGATGGAGATGAGTGGAAGGGCTTTGGCTAAGCTCACAAGGTTTCTATGTCAATGCAAATGGCCAACAAGGTGAGCTAGAGCTGGCTAAACACCTTATATAGGGAGCCCCTTCAAAAAGAGCTGTTGACTCCCCACTACCTACTGATTCGAGGTGACCAGACGCACCGGTCGATATGACCAGACACACGCCACTCAGCATCCAGTCGTTTGATCAGCGCCATGTGTCCCCTGCTTCAACTGCTGAGCATCGGATCCCAATGGCTAAGTCACCCCTTCGCTCATGTTCAGTAATGATCTGACGAAGCCGAGCAAGATCGGATGCACCGGTCACAGTCCAGCTCGCACACACGCCCGTGCACCCACGCCATGACCGGACGCGCAGGTGCTCGCGGTGACCCAGCGTCAGGTCACTTCTAGAGACGAACTAGAGAGGAGAAATCATGACCTGATGCGTCCAATTGTCGGTGACCTGATGCAGCCAGCGTTATGTCTCTCACTCTCTCCACTCCGCGCGCCAGAATGTTGCCACGTTAGCGACAACAGACGATGAACAGTGTTTGCCTAGCGTCCGATTGTCCTCGCCACCCTGAGTTTGATCTCTGGCAAACATGACCGGACGCACAGGTGTGACAGAACCGTCCAATTTATATAAGATCAAGTATGACTGTCCCCATTAAACACGTTGACACACGCATACCGTCACTTATATAAACCCGGTAGCCTGATGAGTACCACGAAGGGTCTCAATAAATCAACTTCACAACCAAGATGGTACTTGATTAAGCAAATACATATCATATACAAAGAGTTTGCAGTGGAAATAATATTACAATAGTGAGTTCAAAACTTGATTAGAGAAAACAAGGAATCCTTGAATTGCTTATATTAACATAAGTTTGAAATTATATTGCTAGCTCAAATGATACCCTCCAACAAAAGCATAGATGAGAAGCATATACAGAGTAGCCGAGCCCACCGGCACTTAGTCACCACCTTCAGCAGATATAGCACTTCATCTGCAAAAGGGTGGGATAAAACCCTGAGTACTCAATTATACTCAGCAAGACTTACCCGACATGAGGAAATATAAAATGGCTCCAAGAATATGCAAGGTTTATTTAGTGGAGCTGATTGAATAGCATAACTTTGCAAAAGAGCATTACTAACATAAGACCTTGCTTTCAGTATTTTATCAATGTTTTAGCATTGATTTAAGTAGGGCTATTTAGAACTAAGTTTGCACCTATTCTATAGCAATCATTCAATTACTAAGCATCACAATAGTAACCATATTCAATTATCATAATCCATAGAACCATCATGTTTCATCAGTTACTACGTATGCCAGAGCAAGGTATGAGTTTCTCACTATCTGGGAGAGATGGCGATTCGAATCGATTATATCCAGCTGGACAAACCCAAACCCAAACACACACCCATACGAGCGCACATTAGCTCACGTGGATCACCGTTCACTCCATTCGGCGGTGAGTCTGGACCATTTCGCAAAACTCATGGTCCTACATCCTCACAAGACATGCCCGTTCAGCCCATAGCCCATAGCAAGCAGGGTCTTGGATCAGTCTCCTTCCTTCAGGCTCTCCTCCTAGCAATGCTAACGGTCCAATTCTCAGCCCGAACGAGGATCGGCTTCACGGTCAACTATAACTCAGGCCCCTGTTATGTGTTTGGTACCTTCAATCTCAACCAAGGTCTGATAATGGAACGGTCCTTAAATGACACAGACAGGATTAAAGAATACATGCCTAGCCAGCATCAACAACAATATAATAACACCAGATCCCGTCCGGTCTCCAGTTATTCATTATCACATGGTTCTTTTCCACGATAGCAAATATAGCCAACGGTGATAGAGTAGCCACCTATGTCTCGCGGATGATAGAAATCACCCGACTTCTACCGGTCTAAGCATAGCTAAGCACATAGCAACTTAGACATACTAGTAAGGTTGCAGGTATATATATTGTAGACAAGGTAGGTCATGCAACAACGGTTTCAGTTCAACTCCTACACTTAATGCACAAAACAAGATATAAACTCAGGTGAATTTTTAAAAGAGAGGTATGAGGCTTGTAATGGTCCAGGGCTTGCCTGGGTTTGAAGCACAATGTCAGTTAGTTAGCTTCATCTTCAGATCATGCTCAACCATCATCTTTATCTTCTGGACTTGGTCACTGTTACACCATCTTTTTATCGGTTCCAACACCACGTCCTCCACCTTTACGTCATGCATCTAGCGTACCTAGATGATATGCAACAATGCAATGCATGCTTGAGTGAAACAAACATAACAACAACATTACAAACATAAAGGACAAGTAATAGGCCGAAGGGTGCTAGGGTAATTAATCGTTAAGAGGTTCGACTCTCATTCTCTCTTAATGACTTACTCGTGAAAAGGGTTACTACAACATGATCCAAGTTACCAAAACAACTACTTTGGGATACAACATACTAGTTCATGGATGAACCCAATTAAAATTAGCAAACTTGAGTACAACTTTCCTTCGCTAAGAACTAGGGTTACACATTACAAAGCGTTTCAGTTATTTAACCAACAAGTTGATTATGATCATAACAAGATGGTAATTACTTTGCCATGAAATAGCAGGGGTGGACATGTCTCATGGACTACAATCAACTTCAAAACTCATTCAAGTCATTTCGTGATTTAGATTAGTCCTTTTGATAATTATAAACTAATAATTAAAGCATATAACTAAAGATATAATTAAACATCATCGAATTGGTCCCAAACTTTTTGTGGAGGTTGGTATTAACATAAAACAGTGGCAAACTAAATTTCACAATTTTTGGATATTTAGATTGGCCTACAAAAATCATAGAAGTTGCATTTCTTAATTAAAAGAGATAATTTTAAACACATGCCAAAACTATTAATTTTCCAGATTTCATATTTTTCCTATGTAGAGAACATCATAGTAATGCTACACAAAAATTTTCATAATTTTAACATGCACCAATAATTAGTTATGTAATTTACAAAAAATAGTACAACATAGAAATTCCTAAACATAAAAAAAAGAAAAAGGCTCTCGGGCCCAAAATGGCTCGGCTCGGGGCTGCGGCCCAGGCGCGACGGCGGGAGGCCATCCCAGCAGCGTGACGTGGTGGAGCAGCAGGCCGGCCCAGCGTGGCCTGCACAGGTGTGGCCTGGCGACTTTGCAAAAAGGCCCTCGGGCTTTTCAGAAATTAACCCACAGTACAATAGTACTATTCACATGAGTCATCACCTTTGCATAAAGAACCCTAACATTGCTCCTATTTACGAGCGAGGTCCTCCTCTCGCTTCAAAATAGAGCAGGGCACCGGTCTTACGGCCAGCGGTCGAATCCGGCCAACAGGGACCCGTCGGCGGCGGGGCAGGGACCAACGAGGAGCAAGGCGCACCCGTGAGGGCCTGCGTCGCAGCCTGGGGTGCAGCGTGGAGGTGGGGCTTCGTGAGCGGGCAGCAGCAACAGGGGTGGCCCAGTACGGATGACCCAGACGCCGGCGGCGGCCTCTGCGCCCGCGCGGTTAGGGTGCGCGGCACTCCAGTGGCCTCGGCGTGGGGCTATGTAGGCCATGGCCGCACACAAGGGTGACTGTGCCTTGCCTTGCGATGGCCCATAGGGACGTGGCCGTGCACAACGGTGGCATGGCGACCGGCGGCTGGCAGCAGCAGCGCTGCGAGGTACGGTGGCGTAGGCGGACTGACGCAGGGCACAGAGGGGAGCGGGGCGAGGGTGGTGGTGCGGCTAGGCACGGGATGGGACGGAGCGGTGATGGCAGCACTGGAGCTCTGCTCCGGTGCCCATGGCGAACGTGCCCTGGCACAGAGCAGAGCGAGGGCGTGCGAGGGAGGGGAAAGGCAGCAACGGCACAGCTTGGCCTAGCTAGGCACGGCGTTAGTGGCAGCACGGCCTGGGCGGTGGGACGCGCGGCATGCACAGCGTGCGTGAGCGGCACTGTGAACAATTTGGGCATGGCAGCGCCCTTTGGAGCCCAACGTCGAACACGTGGCGCGCGAGAAAGTTCCTGACTTTGCAGTCCAAAATGGCAAATTCAAAGCATCTTCTGTCCTAGGTGCCTTAACAAAATTTGCTGGACTCTCTTCCCTCTACCACTTTGCTTAAGGACTCTAGGGCAATAGAGCTCTAGTTAAAGAGGTAATTAAGCTCCAAAGTGGTAGTGTCAAACATTGACAATGATAAAGAAACTTTACACTTGATGATCGAAATGAAGTCAAACTAAATCCAAACTTTGCCTGACCATTCTCCTCGGCCTTAATTCCAACTCTTAGTTTTGGACCAAACCAAGTTGTTTAATGAAAACTCAAGAACGCGGCATGCCAACCTATCAACATCATTGTCCCTAATCCTAGACTTAGAATTAAATTGGGGCTCAAAACAGCAGCAGATTCAAACTTGGAGCTACTATTTGGACATGTTAGAGATTGATTTAGCCCTAGGTCCTTAAAAAAAGTTTGTAGTACACAACTAAGACTTCAAATTTTATCTATGGCAAAACTTTAGAACTATAACATAAACCAAAGCTCTATATTGATCAAGTTAGCAATATGAAAAGGTCTAAACTAGAGTTTTAGCCATTTTTAAGCATTTTCTTCACACTTTTCCAAAAGAAACCCTAAACAACTTTTGTTCAAGAGTTAAAATAGAGTTGTTTAAACATGAATGCAAGGTTTAATTGACATCACATGTTTCTACTCAATTAGCAAAAGTGTTTTTAAACAAAGTTGAAATTATCATTTCATGTAACTTTTTGATCCAAACCAACATGCAACTTTTCATATGCCCAAGATATGTTCATGATTAGGTGATGCACATGAAAAGACATGATTTAAACTACTCATGCATACTTTGAATATGTTAACATGCCAACAAAGTTTAGGTTAGGGCTCACGTTAAAAGAGTTAACTTCACATCTTGTCACCACTTGACAAAACTTGCTGTTGACGGTTCTTAAGTATCAATTTTAATTATCCAATAAATAAGGAAAATGACTTATATGCAAGCAACACCTAGAATTAGGGTTTGATCTGACAGAATTCCATGAGTTTTGTTGTTTATCTATTTCTGCAGGGGGTTATCAGGAAATACAAAGGAAAGGCCCACACGTCGGAATTACATAGAGATATTAACGTGTTCACCGATTTTATATCATCTAGAAGACTCCAGAAGCCATGGGATCGAACGGGAGGCCGAACGGGCCTGGGACCAGGGCGCCCGCCCTAGACCCTAGGGCGCCCGCCCTAGGTCTGCAACCAATCAGGACGAGTCTCGCGGATTATGCCCCACCGACCTAAAGGATCAAGGAAAACCGTGCGATTAATGTCGGTTTGATCCGACGGCCCATGTTCACTTGAAGGGACTATATAAGTAGGACCCCTGGCCCCTGGAGAGGAGAATCCAAGTCCATTATTTTCATATTTTCCAGAGAGGATTCAAAGAGAGAGGTTCCCTTAGGGTTCCCACCTCATTAGGGCTTAGCATCCAATGTGAGATTAGACTTAGTTCTTCTAGATTGAGAGAGATAGAGTGGAGGTATAGATCGAAGGAAGCCCAGCCTGTCGGTGACTACTTCGAGGTTGTACCTGCGGGATCAAGTTCTCCTAACCCGAGGCTTGCTCCTAGGATTCTTCAGTATTTCGACTTCTAAATTCTAGTAAGTTCTTTGTTTTATTGTTCTTTGGTTTATGAGTTTACTTTAATCTCTTCGCGTAGAGTTTAGAGTAATCATCTCTAGCGTAAACGTGGTGTTTGGGCTAGGATACTCATAGATATCCCCTGTCTAGCCGGACCGTGGTAGTAGCGAGGAATGTGACATTTCCGTAGCTACCTTTGTATTCCATATCCCGTTAGCAGGATCGATAGGGTTTATAGGTGCGGATCGAACATCCTTTGAGGTGTCTAGATTCCGTGAGCCTCCCCAATAGAGCAGTAGATCATCCTTACCAAGGTTAGAACGAGAGTGCAGTTGCAATCTTCTCTATACATCGCTCACATCAAATCACAGTGGTTGTAGCCTAATGGTTAGTAGTAATAGATTTGGTTAGTCAGATGCACGCTTTCTCCTAGTGGTAAAAAAATAAATACGATACTCTGGATAACAACCTGGGTGAAGTGCTCACCGATATCCGTGCGCTTGCGGATCATTTCCTAATTGTGTTACCAAATATCAACAAGCATTTCTGGCGCCGTTGCCGGGGAGAAAGACGGTTTGCTGAGATAACCTTGAATCTTACTACTAGCTTGTACCTATACTTTTATCTTTCTTTATCTTTTTATTCCTTATCTTTTTATATTCTTTATTCTTACCTTATGGAGAACCAAGATTCTAAATCAATCTATCAATTTGCAACACCTTCGGAAACTGACCTTTTACCATGGGAGTCATCACAGCCTATCCAAACATCCCAGTATAGGTTAAGTTCGAGGTTAATTGCCATGATTGAGAACATATCCTTTTCGGGAAAGGAAGACGAAAATCCTTACCTTCATATTAGAGATTTTGAGCAAACATGCGATGGTCTTCGCATTGAAGGCATTTCTGATAAGACTTTACGTTGGAAGCTTTTTCCTTTTTCCTTAAGAGGAGAAGCTAGACGATGGTATAGTCAGAAGGTAAGTCAACAACGAGGTGAATGGGGAGTCTTACGAGCCAACTTCTGTTTAGATTTTTATTCCCTCGATCGTATCGCCGACCTTAGACTTGAAGTTCTATCTTTTAAACAAAAAGAAAATGAAACTTTGGGAAAATCCTGGAAACGTTTTTCTGATCTTTTAGAATCTGGTCCAAAACTCAATATGGAAGACCCTATTCTCCTTTTTCATTTCTTTCGAGGTCTTCAGAAAGATCATAAACAAATGCTACATACAATGTCTAGAGGTTCTTTCTTTCGTATCCCTACTGATGAAGCTAGAGCGATCCTAGATAGAATCCTAGAAGCTGAGATGGATAATACCCTCCATGATGAAACCTACGAAGCCGAAGTAGACACTCTGCCGAATTCTTCACCTACTTCAGCTATCCCAAGTTTTGAGCCACAAAAGGAAGAAATTCCACCACCTGATTTCATGCTGGATATAGAATCCGATCTTTTTGCCGATTTTGGAAACATTTCAAACTACCATTCTATAGACAAACCCCAAAGCGGCCATTATAGCATTTGTTTACCAAGTGAATATCAATTGAGAGAGCTTATCTCAGTCATGAGTAGCGAATGGTTGGAGGAGTCAGAGCTTTCCTCTGAAGTGATCCGTTTGGATACACCTCCTATCACTATACGCTGTGCTTATGATTCTGATCAATTTGATGCTCTCTATAATCCTGTTGTGGGGATCAATATCATGTCTGAAGCTTTTGCACTTAAATTATTTGGAAAATTAATTTTAACCCCCACAACAAAGTTCATGAAGGAATCTTCGGGACGATTGGTCCCCGGTCTTGGAATTGTGAATGTCCTACCCTTTATGGTAGAAGGCTCCATGATTCATTTGAACTTTTATATCTTTGATACATGGGACTTCGACCTGTTGATAGGACAACCATTTAGAAGACTCCTTTATGAAGGTCAAACTGGAAAGCTACACATTTCTTTTGGAAAGGATTTTAAATTCCCTATGACAATTTCTCACTCCTTGAATAATAAGATCGAGTCATCTCTTTTGCCTGATCCTATGGAAGAGGTAAAAGCTGCGTCTCTAGAGCTTTTTAATGAATCAGACTTACAAGAAGAAGCCCCTTTCTTCATAGAAGAGGAAGCTGAACCTTCTGAACCTGAACCTTTAGATGAGTTTGCAGAAACACCCAGACCTCCTATAGAGCTTAAAACTTTACCACCCGGTCTTATCTATGCTTTCCTAAACAATAATCCAGAGTTTCCTGTGATCATTAGTAATAAACTCACTCAGGAACAAACTCTGCAATTAATGACCGTTTTAGAAAAACATCACTCAGTCTTTGGCTACTCACTCCAAGATCTTACAGGAATCAGTCCTATGATTTGCACCCATCGCATTCCGATAGATCCTTCTGTTTCACCTTCTCGGGAACCCCAACGTAGACTCAACAACACGATGAGAGAAGTAGTTAAAAAGGAAGTTATAAAGTTGCTGCATGCAGGGATTATATATCCTGTGCCGCATAGTGAGTGGGTGAGCCCTGTTCAAGTTGTGCCTAAAAAGGGAGGCATGACTGTTGTTACAAATGAGAAGAACGAGCTAATTCCGCAACGCACCGTCACAGGGTGGCGGATGTGCATTGACTATAGAAAACTGAATAAAGCCACGAAAAAGGATCACTTTCCTTTACCTTTTATAGATGAGATGTTAGAGCGGTTAGCGAACCATTCGTTCTTCTGTTTCTTAGATGGATATTCAGGGTACCACCAGATCCCGATCCATCCTGATGATCAAAGCAAAACCACTTTTACTTGTCCATACGGAACTTATGCTTATCGTAGAATGTCTTTTAGGCTATGTAATGCACCAGCTTCTTTTCAAAGATGCATGATGTCTATATTTTCTGATATGATTGAAGAGATTATGGAAGTTTTCATGGATGATTTTTCTGTTTATGGAAAAACTTTTGATAATTGTCTTGAAAACTTAGACAAGGTTTTGCAAAGATGCAAAGAAAAGCACTTAGTCCTTAACTGGGAAAAATGTCATTTTATGGTTAGGGAAGGAATAGTGCTAGGACACCTAGTGTCTGAAAGAGGTATTGAGGTAGATAAAGCTAAAATTGAAGTAATAGAACAACTACCTCCACCTGTGAATATAAAAGGAATTCGAAGCTTTCTTGGCCATGCTAGTTTTTATCGCAGATTCATAAAAGATTTTTCATTTATTGCTAGACCACTCACTCTTTTGCTAGCCAAGGATGCTCCTTTCGAATTTGATGATGCATGTTTAAAAGCTTTTGAATTATTAAAGAATGCACTCATCTCTGCACCAATCATTCAACCCCCTGATTGGTCGTTGCCTTTTGAAATTATGTGTGATGCTAGTGATTATGCTGTGGGGGCAGTTTTGGGGCAAACAAAAGACAAGAAGCATCATGCAATTGCTTACGCCAGTAAAACTTTGACAGGAGCTCAACTTAATTATGCAACCACTGAAAAAGAGCTTCTGGCTGTTGTCTTTGTCATTGATAAATTTAGATCTTACTTAGTAGGAGCTAAAATAATTGTTTACACTGATCATGCTGCACTAAAATATTTGCTCACTAAAAAAGATGCTAAACCTCGCCTAATTAGATGGATCTTGTTACTCCAAGAATTTGACTTAGAAATAAAAGATAAAAAGAGAGTAGAAAATTCTGTTGCTGATCACTTGTCTAGAATGCACTTTAAGGATCCACAGGAAACACCCATTAATGATTCACTCTGGGACGACATGCTCTATGGAATCAACAGGTCTGACCCCTGGTATGCAGATATTGTTAATTTTATGGTTTCAGGGTATGTACCACCAGGAGCGAACAAGAAGAAGCTTATTCAAGAAAGTCGTTCACACATATGGGATGAGCCATACCTCTTCCGAGTATGTGCTGATGGCTTACTCAGAAGGTGTGTGACCACTGAGGAAGAATGGCGAGAGAAAGCATATCACAATTCGAAGATCTACAAAGAAAGAGTCAAAAGATGGCATGACAAGAGGATCAAGAAGAAGGAGTTCTCACCCGGAGATACGGTATTACTTTTTAATTCCAGGGTGAAGCTTTTCGGGCATGGAAAACTTCGGAGTAAATGGGAAGGACCATACAAGGTAGTCAATTCATCATCCCACGGAGCTATTACACTTCAAAACGACGAAGGTACGTTATTCAAGGTAAATGGTCAACGTCTTAAATTATTTTTAGAACCTAATAAAGAATTAGAAGAAATAGACGTGATCCATTTTTACCTTCCGATGGAGAATTAAAGCCCGACCTTTTTAATCTGACATTTTTGGGCCACGTATATATTTTACGGGATAAAAATACTTCTAGAAACACGCTCGAGCAAGCGGGCCCGCAGAGGAGGCAGGCCCAGGGCGGGCACTCTGATGATGAGGGCGGGCACCCTGCCCTGGAGTCCCCTCGGCCCCGGCCTCTTCCGACGTGCTTTCCTCATCTATGGTTATCCCGAAAATTCCGCGAATGGGTTGTTACGCACGCCCGGCGGCGGGATGGATCTATGGAAACCCTAGAGGCACTTTTTGACCCCTATATAAACAGACCCCTGACGTCAGCTTTCAACACCAATTCATTCAATCATTCTCTCCTTCTCAATTAGAGCTTGTCTAGTTCCTTGTTTCTCCAATGGCCGACAAGACCCACCGCAACTGGGAGATCGTCCCTTATGACCTCAACCGCAAGCCCAAGGATGACCCCGACGCCTACGCTCTCGTCCCGGCCAACACAGAGCGACAGCTAGCAGCCCCACCATCAAACCAGCGCAGCTCAATCTCATCCTACTACGCCCAACCAGTTCTTACTACACCACCGAAGCGCCGCAGGACCATAGCAGATGTGGATGAGGACATCAGGACAGCAAATAGACATATTATGGAACTTCAGTCCACAGTTAGCTCCCTTAGTAGGCAGGTCTCCAACCTGAACACTACTGTGCTCGCGCTTAAACGTGACCTTTCTGATGCCCTTGCTAGGATCAGGGATTTAGAGCAACACTGAGCTATCTAGATTAGACCTTGAGGCAGTGTGTCTTAGTCTTCATCATTAGATTCAATTAGATTCGATTAAATTCAGTTTAGATTAGTTCGCTTCATTAGTCAGTGTAATAAATGCCTCAAGACAAATAAAGATTATTATTATTATTATGCCTCGTGTATCTCCACTTTATTTTTATGCAAGAAAGCAGGAAACAAGTATGGGGGAATCCCCTCGACATGGTAAAAGCACTTCGATTGCACCACTCCATGATTCAGGTACATACTCTGCACGCTTTATTTACATATATACAAATACATATTGGGCTGTGTAGAATATTGTTCCTAACATGATAATTTAAAAAGACAAAAATATTTCTAATCATGATCAATCTCACTCTGTGATATTTCTGAAAACCTGCATTTATTGAAAATCATTTTAAAAACCATGTGTTACTCAAGTCATTGTGGAATGTGAGATGGTAGAATATGAGTATCTTATTCTTAAAATCTTTGTCGCTTGGAGATTTTCTTTTCAAAAACTTCAAAAATATAGCTACCATCCTCAATATTTTATATGCCTGATAAACCTAAAAATATTAATTTGCTTTGTATTGAGTTTGTGCAAAACGAGTTAGACCCTTGTTGAGAGATTTATCATGCTCCCAAGATCAAGACATTTTTATTCAGAAAGATTCACTCTTCCGAAGTATTATTGCATTAGAGGCATGGGCTATGCAAAAATATATTTCGAGGAAATAAAAAGGAGCAAGTGCTCGACAACCTCGCAGAAAAATGGACAAGTGTCCGGAAGTAGAATTAGGGGTACCTCAGTATCCACCTGAAAAAAATGAGATGATAAAAATATATATATGGTAAAAAGAAAATGATAGCCCATGGTCCCTCTAATAAGCAATATGCCAGTAAGAGTTGACAAGTTTTTAATTTTCAAAGTTTTGATCTAAGAGTATGGCATTCCTCTCCTCGGATCCCGTTTTGACCCAGGCAATATATGCAAAGTAAGTATGCTTGAGAATTTCTACAAATTAAAACAGCCTTAGTGAGATATACAAAAGATAAATGAGTGATCTGAGAGCCCCTATGAGGATAAAGGTATGCTAAGTTTTCTATTCAAAAATATATAAAAACTCCAAGTGACAGGATGAGAAGAAAGGATCTCTACTTCAACCATATATTTCCCTGACTACAGTGCACAGTGGACATTCACAACACCCTGCAGGTATAAAAAGAATGCTTTACAATGTTTCAACCCCAGTTATTTTTCTGAACCATCCTTTTCTCGAGGACGAGTAAAAGCCTAAGTATGGGGGTGTTTGTTGACGGTTCTTAAGTATCAATTTTAATTATCCAATAAATAAGGAAAATGACTTATATGCAAGCAACACCTAGAATTAGGGTTTGATCTGACAGAATTCCACGAGTTTTGTTGTTTATCTGTTTCTGCAGGGGGTTATCAGGAAATACAAAGGAAAGGCCCACACGTCGGAATTACATAGAGATATTAATGTGTTCACCGATTTTCTATCATCTAGAAGACTCCAGAAGCCACGGGATCGAACGGGAGGCCGAACGGGCCCGGGACCAGGGCGCCCGCCGTGGACCCTGGGGCGCCCGCCCTAGGTCTGCAACCAATCAGGACGAGTCTCGCGGATTATGCCCCACCGACCTAAAGGATCAAGGAAAACCGTGCGATTAATGTCGGTTTGATCCGACGGCCCAGGTTCACTTGAAGGGACTATATAAGCAGGACCCCTGGCCCCTGGAGAGGAGAATCCAAGTCCATTATTTTCATATTTTCCAGAGAGGATTCAGAGAGAGAGGTTCCCTTAGGGTTCCCACCTCATTAGGGCTTAGCATCCAATGTGAGATTAGACTTAGTTCTTCTAGATTGAGAGAGATAGAGTGGAGGTATAGATTGAAGGAAGCCCGGCCTGTCGGTGACTACTTCGAGGTTGTACCTGCGGGATCAAGTTCTCCTAACCCGAGGCTTGCTCCTAGGATTCTTCAGTATTTCGACTTCTAAATTCTAGTAAGTTCTTTGTTTTATTGTTCTTTGGTTTATGAGTTTACTTTAATCTCTTCGCGTAGAGTTTAGAGTAATCATCTCTAGCGTAAACGTGGTGTTTGGGCTAGGATACTCATAGATATCCCCTGTCTAGCCGGACCGTGGTAGTAGCGAGGAACGTGACATTTCCGTAGCTACCTTTGTATTCCATATCCCGTTAGCAGGATCGATAGGGTTTATAGGTGCGGGTCGAACATCCTTTAAGGTGTCTAGATTCCGTGAGCCTCCCCAATAGAGCAGTAGATCATCCTTACCAAGGTTAGAACGAGAGTGCAGTTGCAGTCTTCTCTATACATCGCTCACATCAAATCATAGTGGTTGTAGCCTAAAGGTTAGTAGTAATAGATTTGGTTAGTCAGATGCACGCTTTCTCCTAGTGGTAAAAAAATAAATACGATACTCTGGATAACAACCCGGGTGAAGTGCTCACCGATATCCGTGCGCTTGCGGATCATTTCCTAATTGCGTTACCAAATATCAACACTTGCTTAAATGTAACCTCACTACTTAGCCTATACTAACACCTGGGTGTTACACAGGCCCCTCCGAAGCCAGCGTCCAGTCACTTTCAGTGACCTCTTTTCGCCTCCATTTCTTCGCCAACTTCTCCACCCTTGCTCAAATGTGCCAACCACTAAGTGTATCATCTTGTGCACGTGTGTTAGCATATTTTCACAAACGTTTTCAAGGGCGTTAGCACTCCACTAGATCCTAAATGTATATACAATGAGTTAGAGCATCTAGTGGCACTTTGATAACCGTATTTCGATATGAGTTTCACCCCTCTTAATAGTACGACTATCAATCCTAAATGTGATCACACTCGCTAAGTGTCTCGATCACCAAACCAAAAAGCTCCTACAAGATTTCACCTTTGCCTTAAGCTTTTTTCTCTTTCTTCTTTTCCAAATGAAGAGCTTGATCATCATCACATGTCCAACACCACCACCTTTGGACTTCGATTGCTCCACCACTTGGATTGGTGCTTAACCTATCTTATGATCACTTAGAGCATATGGTTAGCACCTAGGGTTTCATCAATTCACCAAAACCAAACTAGAGCTTTCATCCATGAGCTATGTCATCTGAGATCCCACACTCACAATGACCTACCCCTCGCATGAGCAAGATATCCAAGTTATCATTAAGATTATCACATTAGGGATATTATTCCTTAGCTAGATTAGTAAGATGAGTCAAGTTGTACCCTCACTGGTTTTAGTAGTTAATTGTCTAGGTATAGCATCCTACACGCGCGAGTATGAGTTCCCTTCTCATGCTCGACATCTACCATTGCCCAAGCAACTAAGCAATAAGCATTAAGCGTTCCCATTCCCATTGTTAAGATGAGAGGCTTCTTACAGATTAAAGTGTAACTCTAAGTGTTATGTGAAAGAGATTATTATCCAACTCTACATGCAATGCATAACTCATAATGTGACTTGATAAGTATCCAAAGTAGGGTTCATAATAGTGGGATGCCTACCTGGTGGTGTAGTCAACCTAGCATCTCGACGCTGACGATGATGATTTATACACATTCCTTACTTGAGACGATCCTAAAAGAATATGAGAGGTCGACTAAGAGATACATCGACGATCGGAATGATGAGGAGGAACATGGGTGGATAGGATTAGGTTACCACTGTTGGACTTAGAGAGAGACATCTAACTGTGGCTCTACTACTACATTGGGTGTGGCTAAGCTCTCTTGATTGTTGGTTGGTTACTCGGTTAGGTTGCTTACGCAAGCTCATTCTTCCAGTGACTGGTGGACGCTCCGTGGAGTTCACAGAGATTCCGATAGGTTCTAGGACTCAGGTAATTCTAGGGCTCTCTACCCACATCGGATAGTCCGATCAGCTGACAGATTCTCTGGTATGAACTGGGTGCTCTTGGGTTGCTGTGTTTTGATTCCTATAATTCAATGGATGCTCCACCGTGAACAACGGGCGCTCTGTTGCATTGTTAGGTGTTCTCTGATACTTAAGTTGATCTCTGCATGGGTTAGCGGACTCTTCGTGAAGTACCATGGATGCTCTGCTATGTTGAACTAACAGGGGATAAGGTTCCTCAGTGGTTTCTTAAGGGTTGACGGACACTCCGTCGAGTTGACGGACACTCCGTCACACGGGCGATAGAACCTATGCTCTAGGAAAATCCTAGGCTTCAAACTTAGATTTGTGGAGTGGTGCATCTTGAATGTGCCAAACATTCCTATGGTAGTTTAGGTGGCTTACTAGGCTCACTATGCCTATGTTACAAGCTAGTTTCACTAAGTGTGGCTTAGGAGTTTAGGAATCAAACCAAACTCATAAGGGATATCCCTTGAGATTGAGGTAGAGATCCTTAGCTCTAAGATTAAGAGCTTCCATAGTCAAAGGATTGAAGATCCAACTCTTCTTCCATCCAAGCCTCCATTATTTCCAACCTCCATAAAAAACTACACATTAATCACTTTGGGAAAAATCCATAAAATGAGAGCTACTCTCTTGAGCTCACCATGACTATGTTGAAGATGTTGATGGACTCCATAGGGAAGTGCTGATACTTCTCTTCTTCTTCCTTCTCTCCTTCTTCAATCCCTTCTCCATTCCTTTCTCTCTCTAGTTCTAGGGTTCTTCCTTGTTCTTGAGAGGTAGAGAGAGAGGGTGTTTGCAAATGAGTGGATGAGTGAGAGGGTGAGTGGGAGAGTGCTCCTTCAGCTAGTGAAGTGTCACAACTCGTACTGACATGTGGGTCTAGGTCCATAAATAAGAAACAACTTAATTCCACTTAACTCTATTCTGTCCTAACTCCTATCGGATTGTCTAGTATGTTGGTGGACGGTCTGGTGTTCCCTATCTTTGTTGAATTGACTAAATCATTAAATGGATGTCATCGATGACCATGGCATCATGCTGGGGTATGTTCTTGGGGTGATTGGGTGTTGATGATGTCAGTGGGAGGTTTGCTAATCCATGTAGAAGTTCTCTTCCAATCTGAATATGAGCCTGACCATGGTTATCCGGGGTTCTCACAAGGTGCTTTAGTGGTTTCTTGATGTCGGGCGTCGCGTTGCACGTTGCGAGTCTGCATGGATGGTCGATGGCTGACTCCTGTCGCTAGTCAAAATGGTTGCCTAGGTTGCAACGAACTTCGGTTGTTATAGGTAGAGCAATGGCCGGCGGGGGGTAAGCGGGGGCACGCGGGCCAGTGACCGGCGGGGTTCCTCTTGGGTGGCTCGGCCTCAGTGCACAGGGCGGCAGCGAAATCTAGCAGCCTCGGCGGTCACAACATGAGCGGATAAGGGAGTGGGGGCTCACGGGATGGGATAAGGGAGCAGGGGGGTCACGTATCGGGGCCGCGTGGCCGTGTCCGGACGCGTGTTGTGGACGGACGTCCTCATAGAATCATTATTGAAGATGCAAGCATTGGAGTGCATCATTGGCGATGTTGAGAATGGAGTAGAGCTTCTATTTAGGAGGAGGATCTAGAGTAGAGTTGTCCTCCTAAACATCTTTAGCTAGTTAGTTCATAGATTCTTCTCATGTGTAGTCCCTCTTAGTATCCAGTGATTACCCTCCACGTTTTAAAGAATTTGCCAATCTATGTTCATGAACAATCCTCATAGATGTGCGAGCAATATATAGATATTCACTCACACATAGTGACATAGTCATAACCATACAGAGTCAACCATCATGTAGTCTTGCACAAGTACACCACATTAGTCATAAGTCCACACATTACACGGAGCAAAGTCAATCAAGTCCAAAAACAAGTCCAACAAGGTGTAAGACAATCCAATAAGCACCAAGAGAGGAGAAAGTTGGAGCTTCTAAATAGTTGGAGAAGCATAGAGCTAGTCACCCTGCTATGGCGGAGGGTGGAAGGCCACGGAGAGCATCGGAGGCACACTTAGAATTGAAGCCCAGGGTTGGAAGGGAGCTAGCATGCCCTCACCTATCGCTTAGGAAATCACAAGTCACTTGCGAACCAATGGACCTACAAGTAAAATATTGCAAAAATAAGATATATGAATTATTATATGATGAATGTAAGTTACACACCGAAAATGTGATAAATCTTTGTCCAAATTTCTGGGTCCCATTCCTTCATCCTTTCTATGAATCCCTGAGGGCTTGCCTCCAAGATCTTTCTGCATGTGATGATTGTACAATCCAATAAAAACAAGTACACATCAAATTTAAAGCTAAATCAATCAAAAACAATTTAAACATAAGATAAATAAATCCAATTAATGTCAAATTAATGAAAGGTGTAGGTAATTGAGTAAGTTACATGATTTGCAATTGGTAACTCATAAAAATGTTTCAGGTTCGGCATAGATGGATATGACCAAATGGATACTCTGTTTTTTTCTTCCATCTAGGCCACAATGAATTGATATCCTCTAGTGCTTCAACAACAGACCAATCATTGTTACGGGGCCAACCAATTACTGTACAATCATTGATCCTAGAACGTACAGCATGCCAAGGCAAATGGTTACCCGAAACAATATTGAACACATAACACTCCTTATCATCGACAGTCCAAAATACCGAGTAATTAACTCTTACATCTTCCTTAGGCACTCGTCTTTTCGTGTTATAGTAGAATATGCATTTAGGGCACTAAAGAGCAGATTCAAAATTTTTGATGATGCCACTCCATTCTTCCCTTTTCTAACTCAAGTTACATTGTATATGCATGTTATCATTCACAATTGGGTCATACAAGATGGCAGTGATGAGTTTAGTACAGAGGTTTCTAATTGGCCAACTTATAACCATTCTACAATATACTCTATCCAAGCAACCAAGCATGCCGCAATGATTAATTTTAGGTAGGAAATTGCCGATCAAACGTGGACGGACCGTGTAAACAACAATGTTAACTAATAAATATTTGTACTAGTGTCTATTTCTTTCTTGCTGAAATTTAAGTTGCATGGACATATTTGACGATGTAACTGAGTTGTGAGGACATATTGGTTGTTGAATGTGAGTTGTAAAGACATAATCTGTGCAATTGAGTTGTGAGGACATATTTTCAGTGTGACAACATATATATAGCGATGTTTTTTAGTTGCAAGGAGATATTACTTGATGATTTTTTTGAGCTGTGAGGACGACGTTGGTTGCTACTTTTTGTGTTGAGAGGACATTTTGCCTACTGATTTTTTTGAGCTGTGAAGATATTGTTTGCTAACTTTTAGTTCTGAGAAGATATTGATTGCTGATTTTTTGAGCTGTGAGGACATTGGTTGCTACTTTTTGAGATGAGAGGACATGCTGCTTGTTGACTTTTTAGTTGTACCTTGATATATTTGTGTTTTGAGGGCACAACTTATTTCTCATTGATTGTTCTATATTTAGTGATAGGAGATGGATGAACTGCCGGAGGGACTTGGCGGAACCATTGGCCATGCAACTTGGACATCAACTCAGTCTGCTCTCATGCTCACCCATCTTGCCAATGTAGTGGCCAGTGGTGCTAAGACATCAATGGGCTTCAATAAAGTCCACCTCAACTCATCTGCTAGGGCTATCGATGACAAGTTCAGCATACACACTGGTAAGTAGATCAAGAATCATTTGAAACCTTGCTCATGGAAATTTTCAAAGATATCTAGACTTAGGAAGTTGAGTGCTGCTAGTTGGGATGAAGACAACTTCATCATTACACTTGGTGAAGACAACTTCATCATTACACTTCTTGTCTAGCATGCTAAAGTTTTTTTTTGTGATTGGGTGTGTACCTGTTTTTCATTAAGAGGAAGAGAGTTTGAACCATACACAACCAAGCACGAGGGCGTTGATTTAGGTGAGTGGCCTCAAGCATCGTCCGGGGAGGGGTCCTAGCTAACTACTGGATCTATCGCTTGCGATTACATGGTTGAAGAGTTTTGCGACCAGTACAGATGAAGCGCAGCCAATGGCACGAAACCAGCTAGCGCCCAGTCTTCGCCTTCCTTGATCAGCGCTTTGATGACATCAAGCACCGACGATGGCGCTCTACCAAAGACTCAACAATTTCTTTCCTTCCGGAGCAGCATCAAGTCGAACAAGGTTCTGGATGCCTGGTCGATGCCGCCCCTCTGCTGGATCCACCACCCACCCAGGTCGTACTCACCGTCCGGCATCAGAGGAAGCAAGTGCAAAGGTTCCAACAGCGCATGCCAAGCCTACCTAGAAAACACGCATCCAAGGAACATGTGGCTCACCATCTCCGGCGCCTGATCACATAAGGCGCACGTATCGTCATCCTGAAGCCCATGTCACTTGCGACGCTCGGCGGTCCATAGGCGACTGTGAAGGGCCAGCCAGAAGAAAAGCTTTACCCGCAGCGCATGTTGAAGTTTGATGCTTACTAAATTTTTACTTTCAAACTCATACTTTGGTGCTTGTTGAATTTTATTTACATGGTAGGATCACAAGCAAGATGTTGAGTATTTCAACAAACCTGTAGAGCACTATACTGAGATGCAAACAATATTTGGTAATAACATGGCTACTGGGAACTTTGCAAAGGACTCAAGTGCAACTCTAGTACATAAGATGGGAGAACTGAAACTGATGTGGTTGTTGCACATGATCTAAGTGATGGGACTAACATTCAAGATAATCATGGGGCAACCTCTTCTTCAAGCAAGACCAACAAGAGGGCCAAGATAGCTGAGATTGAAGAGGATGGGTTAATTGGTGCATTCAAAAGTTTTGGTAACAATCTTGTTGATGCTATAAAGATGATGGCTAAACCAGAAAATGAATTGCCTGCAGACCTATGTGACCAATTGAAAAGCCTTCCAGGGTTGATAAGACCCATATATCATTCTACTTTGCCTATTTGGTGGCCAACCCTCACATTGCTAAAGCTTTATCTACTACCTACCCTTTGAGCACAAGTTAGACTGGGTTGCTATGTTCATTAATGAGAAGTTTTCAGGACAGTAAGGGTGATTTGGAAAAGTAGGATGTTTCTTTTGGTGGTCAACATATTAGGAAGGCTAGGCCTTGATGTAGTATGCCAAGCCTTGACCTTACTATGTTATAGGACTTCAGCTTATGTATTATAAGCCTTGAACTTGCTATATATGTCTAAGGTTTGAAATCGATGTACTGTGTAAGCCTTGGACTTGCTATATTGTGTGTAAGGCTTAAAATCGATGTACTATGTAAGCTTTAGACTTGCTATATTATGTAAGCGTTGAACTTGTTATTAATTCTAGCTTCTAGGGCTGACTTATTAATCGTTGCATGCAACTCTATTTATGACATGCCAAATTTATCTTAGCTTGCACATGTCAATTTTATAATGTATATATTTTGCATGTTAATTTTGTTTCCAATCATGCATACGTATAAAATTCAAAATGGTTTGGAAATTGCAAGCTTGATTTACCATTAAGATAAGTCTTGTACTACTGTATACAACAGGTGGGGTAATCTCACCAGGGGGTCACCATATTCTCTATCCCATTGCTGCCCCCTATCCAAACAAGTGATGGGATTATTCCACCCCACTTCATTCATCCAATCAAACAAAAAAATAGGAACGATCGCATCCCAACAACCAAACAAGAACTTGGTTCATCTCATCCCAAAAATAAAAAATAAAACCATTCCATTCCACTCTGCCTCGAAACCAAACACATGCTAAGTGATCAAGTGGAGTTTGTTGGGCTATTGAGTTGGGCCAAAAATTACATACCTATTGTTGGACTAGTTGGGTCATGACTAGGGCCATGGCCCTAGTGGCCCTAGGCCTAGGCGCACCCTGACTCGTGCAAAGTAAATTATCACTAATAATTGAGATATTTCTGGCCAATAGGCTAGCTCATTGATGTTTATTGCAGTACCGTAGATGCATAAAAACTTTGTCTGTACCATGATGGCTATCTAGAATAGCAAATCCTTTTGCACGAAGTCCCTTGCTTCGCTCCACGAGAAGGGAATGCAGCAGCTGCTGCACCTGCACGTACAAGGGCCAGGGATGAGGGCAGCAAAAGCATTGACGAGGCTGGTGGCCCACACCCCCACAACAACCACCTTAATGAATGAAAATATCATTATACCCTTCCAATTAAATTTGGATTCAGTTCCTAGACCAGAAATGTTAAGTTCCCATCTACAATTTAGGTTGCTCTTTTTTTCCTTTATAAGTTTTTAACTATTAGATCTAGATGGATGAACTTTTTTCAAGCACCGTAAAATTTGTCTTACTTTTCACTGGCCTAACAGCCCTTTTAAACAACAAATATTGTCTCTATATAGCATGCACAGTCAGAAGTTATATAAACTGAAATCTACCTCAACATTGCTTGCTTGTTTCCTAAAAAGAAAATTTTCAGTATTTCTTAATCTGAGATTATTCCTTCAGTTTTGTTACTCACTAGTACAACTGGATTTCACGTGTGCTTTTACCAACCTGATGGCCCATGTGTGAGCAAGAAGTGCCGTCTCTATCTAGCATGCACTAATGTAGTATACTTTTACTGACCAAGTTGCCCATTTGAACAAGTGCTCTGTATGTGGCATGCACGATCAGAGGCTACCCAAACTGAAACCACAAAAGGCATTACCAGACCACTGAAACCTACAGGCTTAAAACTTTTCAAATACTATATCGACAAACAGATACTCTTCTGCATTCATATGCTACTGCTAATGACTGCTGTAGAAGGTAGCTGTCAGCTTACCAATTTATCTCATTACAAAACTGCAGCACGCTTATTAGGATGTTTTCCCTGTAAACTAATCTCAAAATGGTTTTATCAGGATATCCTATCCTAATTATACCTAATGTTAAACGTGGACCATACCTTCATTAAGTCGATAGACGATACTTGTGTGCTTACGTGGTTGTCCTTGATGTTTTCTGCTGTTGGTTGAAACATGCCAACTCTGAGAGGTTGAATCATCAGTAGACAACACAAACCATTGCTCCCAATCAACACCACGACTACAGTTCTTCCCTTCTTCGTTCATGAACCAAAGCCAGATCTGAGAGTAACATAAACCCTCGTGCAGAGTGAATTGTTACCAATAATTCAGACATGCCAGGCACACAACCTCACTCATTAACGTTTGTTCAAGTACTAAAATGCAGGTGAACAACAACTTGTCTGGAATTCGGTGGCTATGCTCCTCAACACCTTACTTCACATGGCTGCACGGTGTACGGATGGTAGTGGCCAATGATACTTTCTGTCGTAGGCTCCATTCAGACCATTGCTTCTGCCATTCTGCTGTAAATATACAGAGAGAAGCCTGGGTTTGAGCACCAACAAACTGCAGTTTGTCCTGCCAAATCCTCTATCCCCCTTCCAGTTCTTCATAGACAGCACCAAAGCTTCGACCGAAGCAATGGCTTCCCATCTGAGATCCACAAGTTTGCCTTCTAGCCCTCGCTCAAACAAAGCTGAAGTCGATCAGCAGCTGCAGAGCCTGAAGACAGCCATGGCTTCATCCTCGGCAACCATTGACACGATGTGTGATGGCTTCAGGAGGCTCGGGAGCCTCTACGGCAGCATCGAGGAGATGGTGTGCACACCGAGCAACCAAGCTAGCCTCTGCCAGACCCTTCAAAGGAAGGCAGTGGAGGAAGAGCTGGAACAGTCACTAGTCTTGCTTGACCTCTGCAACGCCATGCAGGGAAGCTTCATCGAGCTGAAGATGGTCGTGCAAGAACTGCTCTTGGCTGTCAGAAGAGGAGATGACGCAGTTGCTCAAGTCAAGGCGTACTTCCAGATAACGAAGAAGGTGCACAAACAGTTCAAGAAGGTGTGCAAGAAGACTACTTCTGATAAGAAGGATTGCAGGGTGATCAAGCTACTAGCAGAAGCAAGACTGGTCGCTACCTCGGTGCTTGAACACACATCGTGCCTTCTGTCAAAGCAAATCGAGATGCCCAAACGGTCTCTGGTCTCCAAAACATTCCAGAAGGGAAGAGTAGTGTGCGACGAGGAGCAGTTGCAGGCATTAGAGTGCAGTATAAGAGATCTTGAGAGCGGAGCGGAGCTTCTGTTCAGGAGATTGATCCAGTGCAGAGTTTCTCTTATGAATATTCTTAGCTCATAGATACTGCGAGCTCTAATCCCTTGTGATTGCATCCAAATTTTAAAGGATATGTCAATCATCGGAACAGTTTTGCAGCATGTATATACTTGTGAATATCTATAGAAAATTCACAGAATATCAAAATATAGAAAGTTCTTTGCCAATTCATGTTGTCAATTTCACCATTTATGTGTGCCTGTGATAACATTAATAATATCCTAACTGCATCACTTGTTATCTCACACGCCGAATCAAAACTGTGTGCTTGGAGTATATCATCCTTTACAAGCAATAAATACATTTAACCTCAAATTTGGGAAAGCGTTTCCAAATTGCAATCCAATTAATTTTTTGTTGCAGTAAAGAACTTGACAATATCAATGCTAAAAAGGTGATGTCTTTGTTATGGGCTTCATGGAAGTAATTAATTTTAAAAGTCGTGTTACTCACATGTGCCTCATGTGCACATTCCTTCTACAATGGATCTTGCTATATGCAGCTGAAACATTCTAGCTCAAAAGAAGAAAGCACAAGCTAAAACCTTGTGATCAGCATAATTGTTAGTACTAAGTAAATCATCTACTTATTCCAGTAACTAACAAGAATCAAACTAATACATATGACACCAATAATACCCAGTTAACAACCTGTTAAACAGCTTAACCTGCACTATATTCAATACCCATCTATCCACAATGATGCCATGACCAAATGCAGATTCTTGCTACCACTAACTGAAACATGACAGAGTGTCACGGCCATTTTCGAGACGTCTGGTGGCCCAAAGTAATATAAATCACGTGGAAAACCTTGGTAGCGTGGCAATTCTTTCTGCAGCACTGTCATGAGACGAAATGGCATCATTATATTCCCTGTGTCCACCACTCAGAAAGAGGCTCCCTTTAGTGCTTCTGGTGTATAAATAGGCCTTCAAGAAAGGATGCACGCATCAAACAACACTTTCTCCTATCTTCCCCAACATCTCAAGTCTCCACACCGCAGGAACTCCAATACCATTGCAAACAATGGCTTTCCACCTAAGATCAGTCAGCTTGCCATCCAAGAGGCTCTCCAATGAGGCCGAAGTCGAAGCCGTGCTGCAAAGCCTGGAGGCAGCCGTCTCTTCCCCCTCCGCAACCATCGAGGCGATGTGCAACGGTTTGAGGAGGCTTGGAGACGTGTACAGCCACATCGAGGAGATCATCCACTTCCCCAGCAACCAGGCTTGCACCATCCAGCAGAGGAAGGAGCTGGACGAGGAAATGGAGAGCTCTCTTGAGCTCATCGATCTCTGCAACACCATGCAGGAGAACCTTGCCGAGCTGAAGGCCACCATCCAAGATCTGCTGGTGGTTCTCAGAAGGGGAGACGACGCAAGCATCCAGGCCAAGATCCAGTCGTACATCCACTTGGTCAAGAATGCGCAGAAGCAGTTCAAGAAGGCCAGCAAGAAGACTACCACTACCACCTCTGAAAAGGAGGAGTGCAAGCTGGTCAGGCTGTTGCTGAAGGCCAGACTGGTCGCTGCCTCTCTTCTCGACTCGACGCTGTGCCTCGTGTCGAAGCAGGTGGCGATGCCCAAGAGGTCTCTTGTCTCCAAGGCATTGCAGAAGAGAAGCGTGGTTGTTTGCAAGGAGGACCAGTTGCAGGCACTGGAGTGCATCGTTGGAGATCTTGAGCTTGGAGCAGAGCTTCTGTTCAGGAGGATGATCCAGAGCAGAGTTGCCCTCCTGAACATCCTTAGCTCATAGATTCTCCTCCTCATGTGTAGTCACTCTTATAATCCTGCGATTGGCCTGCGTTTTAAAGGATTCGCCAATCTACATACATATGTACAGTACTTGTAGATGTACAGATAGTGCGATTGAAAGAAAAAACAATTTTGATCCATGCAATTTCTCCTGTTCTGTCATCTATACATGCTTGATGCTTCCTATTTCAGTGATATTTTGAACTGTTTTTTTTCTTTTGGGATGAGCACAGAAGGTAATTATACTAACCGCATGATTATTGCAGCAATAATGCCCTGGCCACCCACTAACTTCCACTAACTAAAGGTAGTGAATTTCTTAAAAAGCATGTCCATCTCTGTGCCTAAGGTCAGTCTCAGTGAGGATTCCATGTCACTGTTTCCAACACATCCAGATTTTAGAAACAGTGCAGAAGAGTTTCATCCCCATGAAACCCTCTCTACTCCCATGAGACTCTTATCATCTCTCTTCATTAACATGGTGCCACATCAACATAATTAATGCCCATGAAACTCTGATGAAATTCCATTGAGACTGACCTAGTAACGGTTTGATTCTTGAACTGAACATGTGACTCACGCTTGTTTAGTCCTGTAATCAGCACCCAGCGATGCCCTTGCCCTGCGGATCACGCAGGCTTGCTCCGCATATGCGCTAATGGTCATGTGTCACAGGGTACCTCACAATTATTTTTTGAAACAAAAACTCTAAAGTTTCCCTTGTACATGGTGCTAATGTTAAGAGTGACACACAATCCCGGTGGACTTTCATCTCCAAAGCCAAACACGAGTGCCTCTTCTATGCCTACTCATTGAAGCAAATGGAGTGCATCTACGAGTGATCATAACATGTTAGAGAGAGAACATCCAAGGCGTGCTCGAAACAACCTTGATGGCCCTGCAAATGCAGGTACTTGCTCAATTTCACGTTTTGATTCATTTGCTTATTTTACCTTGGTTAGAAACACTAGTAAAGTTGACATTTCTTTGAGTTCACCGGTGCATAAAGTTAAATGTTTAGTTAATGATTTAAGAAACCTAGAGCTTGAAAGACAACAAATTCAACCAGCTCAACATTTACTAGAGGATAATAATTGTTTTGAGGTGTTGACAAATGAGGAAATACATGAAGAAGAGCTGGACCTTCTGACTTTGAAGCACCTATTGAAAGGATCTAGATGGCTAGACTGTTAGAGGTGGTAAAGAGAATATAAAAAAATTCTTCTTCAAAGTCAAAGACACTAGGCAAAGGCAATTGGTATAAAAGACAATCCTAATAGACACTATTTTGCCTAGCCTAATTCACCACAAAGCAAGCCCCTAAACAATATTAGTACCAAGGTTTACAACTAAAATAGTGCACACACAAGCTATTGAGGCAAACAAGAACACTAGCCGAGCTAATGAAGTAAAGCAACTACTCGAACTAGGCTACTCGGCTAGAGAGCTACTGCTGCAATTACACAAGCACAAGGATATGAATGTAAATGCAATGTAGATATATATGACAAACCAACAACGAGCAAAGGACACGAGAATTTTCCACCTGAAGTTAGGTTGCTTGCCGGCAACCTACGTCCCCGTTGAGGCAAGTCATTTGAGCAAGCTAAACAACCCTCAAGCTTGGCTCCGACATGGGCACTTTCAAGAAGCCAACTAATCTAGGCACTCCAACAACCCTCATGATTCCACTAGAGTTTCCCTTTACAAATCTCCCACGGGGTGATCACAAAACCCCTCAAATCCCTTGACTGAAGCCACCAAACAATCACCACAAGGTGCTCAGTGATCCAACCAGCTCCAAGATGTCTAGGTGACGACAACTACCAAGAGTAACAAGAAAACCACTACCACCACGCTTCTCTAGTGCCACAAGATGCAACCCAACTAAGCAAATGCACTAGAACTCTCCAAAACTCACTCTACATCAAACTCTAAGCATGCAAGTGGGTGGAGTGAGTGCTTGAGCTCTCCAAGAGAGTCAGTGTGTCAGTAGAAATGGCCAAGAGAGTCAAAAGAGTCAACCACACCCTCTATTTATAGCCTCCATAAAGTTGGAAGCTCAAGCTACAGCTTTGGCGGGGTCACTAAAAAGAACAATGACCACCGGAGAAGACCTAGTGGAGAAAGATCTATGAAGATCCAAAAGTCAAAGTTAAATCTAAAACTAATCGTTATAGATCCTTTTCTCCGGTGCTCAGGCACACGTATCACCGGAGAAATCAGTGACCCTGCCGAGCCATAGTATTAAGAGGGGAGCTCTGTTAAGAGGAGAGCTCTATTAGACAATTCGGTCATCTAGTGCCACTAGGTGTTGGAATATTGTGCATTGCATATAGGCCTAGTGCACATTGGTGAGCAAGCGGAAATATTTATGAAAAATGTTTTGGAAATGCTAACTTGGCTCTAAACATGTTTGTGAAAACATCTGAGAGTTATCAACGCTTGCAAAGGAGAGTTTGGGCTATCTGTGTCGCCACCTAGGCGGCACCCGAGCGCGACCAAGTCATAGGGGTGGCACCGTCGTGTCCCGTGTGTAATGGATAGGGCAACGGACAGGTTGTCTGGCGCACCGCCGCTTTTTTCTAGAGACTTGGCATTTCAGGGACTTTGTGAAAATGGTCATCGGACAAGCTATTCGGTGCACCGCCAGGGGCACCGCCCTAAAATTCCAGAGGCTTGGTTTTTCGTTAGGAGGCCACTGGACAAGTGCCGTCCGATGCCATTGGCGCCAACAACTAGTTCAAACTAGTTGTTGGAATTCAACCGTTAGGGTGACCGGACAAACTGTCTAGTGTGACACTGCCCTATCCGGTGACCATGAAGAAACTTGCTCCTTGGAGGTAATGGCTCTATTTCATGGTAGGGATTATAAATAGCCCCCTTGGCCGGCCTTGACCGCTCTCTTGGAACACCTAAGTGCTGAGAAAACATATCTAGAGCTAAAGATCACACTCCACTCACTTGCACACTTGATTTTCATCATTTGAGTGAGTTTTGGAGAGCCTCTAGTGCATTGCTTAGTGTTCTTGCATCTTGTGGCACTAGAAGAGCACATTGGGCTGGTGGATTTCTTGTGACTCTTAGTGTTTGCTGACACCTAGCTGGCCCAGAGCTTATGGGATCATTGAGCGGCTATTGGTGATTGTTGCTGGCTCCGATCATTCAATTGTGAGGGGTTCTTGACCTTAGTCCCCATGGGAGATAGCAAAAAGGTACTCTAATGGATTTCTCGTGGCTTGTGTAGCCTCACTCGTGTGGTTCTTATGGCCCCCTTGTACAGGGCTAGGCATGTGATGCATATTAGCGCGTGAGCTGTGTCTTGCCACAATGAGGACATAGATTGCCAACAAGCAACTAAACCTCGGGGATAAATCATTGTGCCATCTTATTCATATTGTGATTGATTTGTCTCTTGCCAGCTCAGTACATCATTCCTACACTTGCCTTTTACTTTACTTGTTCATATCTTGTGTAGAGCTTGTAAATAGCCTTGCTAGTAGAGTAGCATAGTTTATTTAGTTGTAAATTGTTTTGCTAGCTCACTAGTTATAGAAGTAGTTGCAACTTAGCTAGAAAGCTTGTGTGACATAGAGATTATAGCAACTAGCATATTTGGTAGGTGGCTTGCCTATTTTGGTAGAGCTAGAGCACAATTGCTAATCGCCATTTAATTGCCTAACCATTTGCTCTAGTGCTTTGTAGAAATTTTTAATTAGGCTATTCACCCCCTCTAGCCATTTAGGACCTTTCACCATTGCTGATGACGTAGTCAGAGGTGGTGTGACTAACTTGAGGGTTTAGGGTTTTCCCGTTGAGGGCGTACTTGATGGCCGTTGCTGACGACATAGCCGGAGGCAGCATGATGGACTTGAGATAGCCTGTCGAGGGTGTACTCGATGGTCGTTGTTGATGATGTAGTAAGAGGCAGAGTGACCGACTTGAGGTAGCCCATCAAGGGTGTACTTGATGACTGTTGCCGACAATGTTGATTTTGCTCAAAAATGGTGGGTACATTCAAAGGAGCACAATGTCAAACACTTGGACGACAAGATAAAGCAAATGAAAAGTTGGCTGATGGACTTCTAGAAGCGAACCGAAGATTCAGAAGTGAGTTTCATGATATTATACTTTTCATGGGCAGATGGTTTTTCCTAGTACTGTTTTTTGGTCCTTAGTGTTTGACGATGTGGAGCCAAGTCTCCTTTTTTGTTGTTGGTTCGAGAGTTGTTGATATCTGGTGTTTAGCTTGTCTATTAGTTTGTTTCTTTAGCTTTGTTTCAGTTGCGTTGTTAGATGGTAGCCCCGACAAGGGTTGGTGTGTGTCAATATTGCTACATTTATGCTTTCTATAAAAGCAAGGTTTTCCTCTATAAAAAATGATTACAAGAGAGAAGATATTTGCCATGCAAGATTCTAGAGCTAACTTCATGGCAAATAACAAAGAGATTGGAAAGTTCTGGAAGGCTTCAGATACTTCAAGTCTAGACCTTTCTATGCATAAGGATAAGATCATGGCAAAGTGTGGAAATTTCTAAACTATAGATATTTTATTAGAAGAATGTGAAATTTGGCACATGACACAATCCTATAGGTGATGTAACACTACAAATAAGGGTGACCTTCATCCCCTAGGGACTATGACACCATAAGTGGAAAAACTAGGTAGTATCATGCCATGGTAGGATGGCATCAAGAGTGATGTGGTAGGTTAACTACAACATTGATCGGCTGCACTTCTTTTGGCTATAGATCACTATGTCGAAATACTGATGATTTCTTAACATAGCAATAACTAGAACATAACAATATCTACAACAAGTTAATTAAGTACCAAGATATGATAAAACTTGATGCAAATGTTCACATCTCAATCCTTCATCATTTTTATCAATTCTTACGAGTTTCTCCCAAGTTCTATCTACATGAGATGATTAAATAGAATCTAATAAGAATATTTACATATCAAATTAAAATAAAACTAATTAAGAAATTAATTTAAACAGAATTCACTTCTTAGCACCGTATCCTTCATATATGGACTAACTATGTTCATCCAGCCCTTAAGTGCTCATCAAGACATGTCTCAATCAGTCAACCATAGCCTGTTGGGTAGTATATGTTAGGATGTTTTTTAGGGGTGGATGACATAGTGAAGTTGTTGAGTGAGATGCAAGTTAACATTAACGATCAGGCCAAACTCAAGAAGATATTCTTTGAAAAGTTCACTCTGAAAAAAGTGAATGCAAAAATGGTGGATATGAAATTGGATCTGATCCTACAAAGACAAGAAACATCGACCAAGCTTTATCAAAGCAAAGAAGAAGCCAAGTGGGGTAGCTCTTTGCAAGCGAAGACGAAGCCAAAGTGGGGTATATTTGTTCTATTTGGGAGAATGGTGGATTTGTCCAATTTGATAGCATTTTTAGCATCTTTTGATATAATCGTAAGAGGTTGTTCTGCTACTTTTGTCTCATTTATCATTCATGTGAAATTGTGAATTTAGTGTTAATATTGTGCATGAGGCATTTTTAAGGAGTTTTGGAAGATAGTATTACAGAAGGAAAATAAACCTACCACTTTCTCCTTAAATATATGGAGGAACCATGCTTATTGTTGAAGGGTCAAGATGGCGGTCTAGAGGAGGGGTGAATAGTCTGTTCTAAAATTAATCGTGTCGGCTAACCGAAACAAATACGGAATTAAAACTATCGGTTTAGCCAAGACTACACCCCCTCTATCTAAGTTCAAAAGCACCTTTCAAAGATTCTAAAAAGCAACTAAGGTGTTTTCCTTAGTAAGAGCTCTCCTAATTAATTCTAGAGCAAGGTCACACAAACCTATGCACTAGTACTTTAGCAAGCACATGGGAGCTCCTACACAACTAGTAAGCAAAAGCACAAAGCCAACTAAGCTCACTAGCAAAGCTCAAGGTTAACGCTACACAAGCTAAACCAAGAACTCAACTTACTTAGCTACACAAACTAAGCAAGACAAGGAAATAACTTCTAGCTACACAAGCAAGAAGGTAACTAGAAAACTACACAAGCCAACTAGTTACAAGAGCAACTACACAAGCACAAGTATATGAATGTAAATACAAGCTTGTGAATCGAAAGCAAACCACCGAGAAGGTGTACACAAGGTTGACACGGCGGTTTTTCACCGAGGTTCACCTGGTTGCCACCAAACTAGTCCCCGTTGTAGCGATACACCCACTTGATGGATCACGAGCCAATTGACTATCAAGAGTCAAACCCTCAACGGGTGCCGCACATCCACTCTCAAGATGGGGATCCTCCAAGCTACGAGCTTTACTAGAGTTGCTCTTCGCGATCCCCGCGGGCTGAGCACAATCACCCTCACAAATCCTCCTCCGGAGCCACGCACAATCTCCATGCGTGCTTCAATGGAGTCGCAAGCCACCAAGCCATCTAAGAGGTGGCAACCTCCAAGAGTAACAAGCACCACCGGCTTGCAACTCGAACACCTAGTGCCACTCGATGCAATCCTCACAATGCAACGCACTAGAATCACACTCACTCGCAATTGATTCGCACTCTTGCAAGCACAAGTGAGTTAGAGGCTCTCCTAGCACTCCCAAAGCATGGACACTAAGTTCCAAGGGTGATAAGCACCAGCCAAGGCCAGCCACCACTTCTATTTATAACCCACAAACGAATATAGCCGTTAGCAATTCACTGGGCAGATTTCAGGGGCGACAGACGCCACCCTAGCATCTGTCGCTCTCAACCGTTGCCACATGTCCACTGCTCATTCAAAATCCAACGATCAACTCCCAGCATCAGACGCGTCCGATGAGAAACCGCTCCAGCGTCTGTCACGCGATAGACGTGGTCCAGAACGCTCCGCGTCGTGCTCCAACGCGACAGACGCGTCTGTCGGACGAGCGACAGACGTGGCCCAGCGTCCGTCGCTGCCGCAGCTCACAGCACGGCTGACGCCACACATGACAGATGCTGACGCCAGCGTCCATCGCATGACCACCCCCGCGTCTGTCGCATTCGCTTCAACTGGCCGAGCTAGGGTTGCCCGACAGACTCGGACTCAACGTCTGTCGCGTGTAAACTCGCGCGGCTACGCAGTGAACTGGACAAACGCGGCCCTTAATGTCTATCGCTGCAGGAGCCAGCGTCCATCGCTCCTTTTTCCACGCCAAACGATTCCGCAACTTCGCCATTTCTTCCAACCTTCGGCGCAAAGGAAAATAAGCATTTCATTTCCTCGAAAACGCCTGAATCCCATCTCACAAGCTCGGTGGGAGGGAGAGAGGACCCCAAACCCCTCTCTACCCCTCAAACTCCATCACCTTCGCAAATGTGCCAACACCAACAAGTGTTCATGACCTTGCGCACTTGTGTTAGCATTTTCACAATCATTTTCTCAAAGGAGTTAGGCACTCAACCTGCCTTGCCACTCGATCCTAACACGTATGCAAAGTTAGATCGCTTAAGTGGCACTAGATGACCGATATGTAAACAAGTTTGCCCCTCTTGATAGTACGGCCATCTATCCTAAACCCAGTCATCAACTTCTCTACACACCTATGACCAGTGAAATGGAAATGTCCTAGGTTATACCTTTGCCTTGCGCATTCCACTCCATCTCCTCCGACGTTGATGCAACACATGCACCAACCATATCAAAAATGATATGACCCACTTCATATCATCATGTGACCTTGGTCCATCGATATTGACCTCACTTGCTCTTCACCGTTGCGTCGGTCCATCAGTGCCAAGTCTTGCTCAAGCTTCACCGCCTCACGGTCCATCGCTCAAAAGCCTCCGATTTGCCCTTCACACTTGCAACCGGTCCGTCGAGCCAAGCCTCATCTTGATCTTCGCCACCTTGGCCACATGACTCCATGTCATGTCTCATATGCAATGAGCTCCTCCATGACACCATCACCTATGGACTAATCTCCTGTGTATCTCACATTAAACACAATTAGTCCACCTAAGGTTGTCATTCAATTACCAAAACCAAACAAGGACCTTTCAATTGTTCATCTGGCCCTTAAGTGCTCCATCTAGACATGTCACAATCGGTCAACCATAGCCTATTGGGCAGTATTTCTCTATTAGAAGTAGTTAGAGCATCTCCAATAGTTCCCAGAATAATAATTGGTAAAATCAATGAATTTTCCAAATGGCTAAAAAATGTTGAGATTATATTTGTTGGCTTCCTCCAATAGTTTCCAAAATCTCGCTTCTAAAATATAGAAAACAATTTTACATCAGGAATCCCAAACTACTTATAAATCACCCCAACCACTTTTGTACTTTCTTTTTCTCTTGTACATTTGCAATGAAAACCCTACCCGGCCTACTCCTTATTCTTTCCAAATCCTTCCTCCTCCAGATTGGTGGGTTGATAAGCACACAAATATTTCCATGTGATTGGACTATTTTTCCCAAGTGCAAAAGGATGGAGCATTGGGATACGGAGTTGTTGGAGAGCAGTTTTTTTAATCTTGCTAAAAAAACTAAACCAACTAGAACTAAAGGTCCCATTTAGTCCTGGTTGCTTGACCTAGGACTAAAGGACAGGGCCTTTAGTCTCGGATTCGCAGTCTCGGCTCAGAAACCAAGACTAAAGGGGTTTCCGACCCAGGACTGTAGGTCAGCTCTCTACAAGTGGTAAACGGATGACGAGATGAAGGCACCGAAATAAACAGCCCCTAAGTGTGTGGGATTTAGTGCTCTCTCCAATATATGTATAGTAGAATAATGACACATTGTATTGCAGCAACCTCTGGGATCACAAGTGTCTGTTCTATTTGCAGCTTGGAATTAATCAGTTTCTTATCAAAGCACGCCTTATTTCTAGATTTCCAAATAGCCCAGCAGATAGCCGCTACACCCCACATAGGACATTTTCTACCTTGGGGTAACCACGCTTCACACCACCATTCCCAACATTGCGAAAGATTTCTAGGGATATTGTCTGCTCCCAAACACTTATTAGCAGTGCAAGCCCTAACCACTTCTGCAGTTGGGTAGGAAAAAACAGATGAGAGCTAGTTTCATTATCATCACAGAAATAACAGTTAGGATTGCCCTCCCGATGCCTCCTGATCATATTGTCCTTTGTTAAGATAGCTTTATTTTAAGCCATAAAAAGATTTTGATCTTATAGGTGGAATTTTTACTTTCTAAATTTGCTTAAAGCTCTTTCCATTCTCATTAGTTGTCATAGCATTATAAGAGATTTTACATTGAATCTCATCCTCTTCTCCAGTTTCCAAAAAATGATGTCTGGACTATCATCAAGATGAAGTTTTGTACCTCTGTCCAGAGTTTATTCATGTTAATTTTAGATCATCAACCAACCAGCTTCTAAAGGTTAGACATATTTCTCCAGATTTAACTTTTGTCAGCATCACTTCTTTCTGATCACATAGAGTGAATAATGTCGGGGTAATTTTGCTGAAAGTTTTTTCATATAGCCAGGTGTCTTCCTAGAATCTCAGGGCCATTTGGGAGAGCTCCATCTTCAGCTTCTCCGAAGAGAATCACTCCCGACAAGCCAAACGCTCAAAATGCCAACTGATTTATATGGGGATCAGGAGAGAATCACTTCTCCATTTACACTAGGCGCTGGGAGCTAAAAAACCTTGCTTCACCCTGCTCCCTATTATATACTGTTGGGGCAGCAGAGAATCAATTCTCATCAGCTCTCCACCCTGCTCTCTTGCAGATAAATGGGGAACACACTAGGGTCTTGTTTGGGAGAAATCCGCCGCCCTACACCTCCCTTGCAGATAAATCTCCTATATTTTGATAAAATTAGACCAAGCAGAGGAGTAATCAATTATGTGATTTACTGTGTGTATAGAATTATTTTTCAAATATTTTGCCTTAACAATTTCTTGCCATAAACCCTCTTCTTGTTCTAACTTCCACCACCAGGCTTATATTGAACTTCTTGTCATCCTTAATTCCAAGGCCACCTTTCTTTTTTTTCTTTTACATTTTTTTGTCCATTTAATCAAATGTACTTTCTTTTGGTAACTCCTTGCTAAAAGAAGGTTCTTCTAACTTTGTCTTTCATTTAAAGTTGTCTTGGGAAGCATATAAACAGACATATGATATATATATATATATAGGAGAATTATTAAGACTCGCACAAACTAGAGTTGTTCTCCCTGCAATAGACATAGTCCCGCCCTTCCAAGTGTGTAATCTTTTTTTTGCTCTTATCCACTAAAGGAAGCCAGTCAACTAGATGTAGTAGACTTGGACTGGCTAGGACACTAAGATATTTGACAGGGAAATGCCCAATTTGACAGTTAAACATGTCAGCGTACATGTAACACGTCCCCAGGGTTGGGGAGGTGTAGGGCGTGGCGTTGACAACATGATCAGGCATTTCTGAGAAGTAGATGGGGGCGCCTGTTGCGCTGGCGGCCAGATGGACGGCTGCGGCGGTGGAGGTGTGGGCGCTTGCTGTGCTAGCTGCCAGAAGACCGGCTATAGAAGTTGGATGTCGTCCGGGGCTGATTGGGCAGCCACGGGGCTGGCTGGGCGCCGGCCAAGCGAGGGTAGGCACAGCAGCAGTGGTGGCTGCAGTGCTGGCCGCGTCGTTGTTGTTGTTGTCATAGCCGAGGGGATCTTCTCGGGGCGTGGATACTTGTCATCATTGTCCCCAATCTTGTTGGCGAGGTCGCCGTGGAGATGGCCGGCAGCGACGTGGCTGGTTACATCTTCGCTGCGAGGTGTAGCAAGCAGTGAGGGTTTGGCGGCGTCGGGTAGCAGCGGGCTGCTGCTACTGTTAGCGGCGATGGTAGCCCAAAGGTTGATGATCGGAGCGTTGTCGGGCAGTAGCGGGCTGCTGCTGCTGTTGTTGGCGGTGGTGGCAGCCCCGACGTTGGTGATCGGATCGTCATCGGGCGGCAGCGGGCTGCTGCTGTTGTTGGTGATGCTGGTGCCTTCGTAGCCGCATGCTTTCTCGAAGGCGAGCAGGCATGCGTCCAGTTCGGCGAGCTCGTTGGCGAGGTCGTCGTCGAAGTTCTGGGTCAGCTGTTGCACGTTGGTGGTCGTTGGCGAGGTCTCTTGATACCAGATGTAACACGTCCCCAGGGTTGGGGAGGTGTAGGGCAGCGGCTAGGGCTGAGGGTGGTGGTGGCGGCGTGAGGAAGAGAGGAGGGGGCGGCGCACAGGGAGGGAGGAGAGGTAGAGGCGCAGGAGAGAGGGAGAAGGGGTAAGGGATAAACCCTAAACTTTTACTTCATATTGAAAGGTTACATAGCCCCTGTATTTATAGTCCTGAGAGACTTAGCCCCTAAGCAATCTAAACATATCCATTCTAACCTAGGGCGGCGGCGGCGCTACCGTCCGCAGGTGAACAGTACCCGCAACGCTACAGTACCCATGGGTACTGTTCATGCCAGGTCCGCATTGGCCCAGCGCCCTCCTTTGGGCCTTGCCTGGCCCAATAGCATGGGGGCCAGGCCCCTCCATTAGGCCGCGTGACAGTACATGTATAATCTCACTTTTATTAAAATTTATCTTTAAGCATCAAAATCTAACTTTTATTAAAATTAATCTTTAACCCATGTCATACACATATAATAACATTTTCATATTTCTAGCATTTTTCAATCATGCTCAAGGCATATAATTTTGTCATCAGCATATTGTAAAATTGTCACCCTATTAGGAATAATATGTTCCACTAGACCAGTAATGAGCCCATTACCTTGAGCCTTAATCACCATTCTTATAAGACAGACTGCTACAAGATTGAACAAAATTGTGGATGATGGGTACGACATTGTTACACTGGGCCATGGTTAATGATTTCCATGTGATCCCAGATACATTATTCAACTGTAGGAACTCTAGTCTTGCACATGCTACATCAACCGTGACCTCCTACAATCCTATCTACCTGCTTAACCAAAAACATATTCATTTGCAATTCCAAAAACAAAAACCTATTATATTTTCTTGTCTGATTCCTTTTCTGGCCTGGCCCCTGTTGGCAGATATAATCCAAGCCAGGGTATGCTCCTGTCGAGATCCAAGACAAACTCATGTGCTTGTTTGTCCAGGACCCATATAGCCAAGACAAAAATCAAAACTTCTAGATCGATCCTTGTCCTACCATCTAAATTCCATTGCCCTATCAAAAAAAAAAAACCGTCCCAAGAAAGACCATCAGCAGCAGCAACGTTATCATCAACCAAGGATGTTAAAACAATACCCCGAACAACTACATCCACGGTGGTAATTAGAGAATTCAAAAAAAAAAATCTCTTCATGTTTCATTGCATTGTAATACGCTATAAATATTTATGTTTTCTTAATTATAATATATATGGTTCATTATGGATTGGCAACACATCATCTAATGTTTATATTCTGGCAACCAAGATTTTGAACAAGGTTGTCAAAGAGATAGGAGGGTCTAAACCAGTTTATGAGAATGCATCTTGGTACCCTTCGACCGTAGAGTATGAAGTTTCTTTCAAAATACCATCTAAAAATCAAGCTGATATGGTCCAAATTGCTTCGAGTGGATTGTCGCCTGGAGGAGCTAACAAAGATGATGCATGTGAAGCCGTAGCACGTGACATTATACTAAGTGCACGTTGTGTGCTTCTTCTAAAGAAATATATTGAAGGGCAACAAATAATGGAGTCCATGAACAAGAGTTGCATGGTAATACGTGGAATTTGTTTTGCATCGGATATCTTCGTTGACAAGGCAAATGAAATTGATAACCTTGCCAAGGTACCAGGCTCCAATCCAATCATGGCTACAATCTGTAGAGACTGCGCAAGAAAACTTCAATTTATAGCACAATCATCAATTATGGATCCAAACTTTCATTGAAAGAAGGAGCCAGAAAAAATTGAAGTAGCTAAAAAGAGCTACCTTTGGTAGCAAGTGGCGCATCTGGAATTGAACAAGTTGCACACTCGGCTACAGTTAAGTCATTTTGACTTTTTTGGTTTAATTCATTTTGCTATATACCTAGACATATTATTTATTTAGATGTATAGTAAAATGAATGTACCGAAAAGTCAAAACGACTTATAATTTAGAATGGAAGAAATATTAAAGACAAGATATATACTTTGGGCTTAATATTTAAAGTATTTATTTATGCTCGAGATAATGAGAAGTGATGAGTCTATCATAATTCCATATCTATACCTCCTATAAAGCAAAGACACACTAGCCTATTTCTCTGGCTTCTCATTGGGCCACATCAGCAAAATGATGTCATCCGCCCACTAAGTGATGTCATCCGCCCACTAAGCCTCATTTATCTTTCACTAGCTATTTCTTTTGAAATAGAAAAAGTCGTAGCACCTAAACCAAGTATCGTAATTAAAATCCAATTGCACCATGGTGTTCCACGCAATAAACTCTTCAAAACAAGACCCCACATAGATATATTTCAATAACTTTTTTGCAAACATTTAAACGGTCGTTCCTAAGAAAAACCTAGCAAAACTGTCATTTTTAAGCAAAAACTAGCAAAACTGCATATCACATGGATTACATGTGGTCCTCGAAACATGCATGATTTTGTGAAGGAAAACTCCTAGAACTTTTGGGAGGGGGGATGGCCCTCAGGTATAGTAGGGGTGAGTGGTGAGGGTGGATGAGGTTAGCCTCCCGTATTGGCCGATCCTATAGGTTAGTGACCGTGTTTTCTTTGATAACAGTTTCTAAGCAAAAGCTCGTTTCTAAGAAAAACCTAGCAAAACTACATATCACATGGATTACATGTGGTCCTCTGAAACATGCATGATTTTGTGAAGGAAAACAGCTAGAACTTTTGGGAGGGGGGATGACCCTCAGATATAGTAGGGGTGAGGGGTTCTGGTGGATGAGATTAGCCTCCCGTACTGGCCGATCCTATAGGTTAGTGACCGTGTTTTCTTTGATAACTGTTTCTAAGCAAAAGTCCGTTTCTAAGCAAAAACCTAGCAAAACTACATATCACATAGATTATATGTGGTCCTCCGAAACATGCATGATTTTGTGAAGGAAAACTCCTAGAACTTTTGGGAGGGGGGATGACCCTCAGGTATAGTAGGGGTGAGGGCCGATCCTATAGGTTAGTGACCGTGTTTTCTTTGATAACCGTTTCTAAGCAAAAGCCCGTTTCTAAGAAAAACCTAGCAAAACTACATATCACATGGATTACATGTGGTCCTCCGAAACATGCATGATTTTGTGAAGGAAAACTTCTAAAACTTTTGGGAGGGGGATGACCCTCAGGTATAGTAGGGGTGAGGGGTTCTGGTGGATGAGATTAGCCTCCCGTACTGGCCAATCCTATAGGTTAGTGACCGTGTTTTCTTTGATAACTGTTTCTAAGCAAAAGTCCGTTTCTAAGCAAAAACCTAGCAAAACTACATATCACATGGATTATATGTGGTCCTCCGAAACATGCATGATTTTGTGAAGAAAAACTCCTAGAACTTTTGGGAGGAGGATGACCCTCAGGTATAGTAGGGGTGAGGGATGAGGGTGGATGAGATTAGTCTCCCGTACTGGTCGATCCTATAGGTCAGTGACCGCGTTTTCTTTGATATGGTTTTTGTTATCTTTAGTTACACCTTTAACAAAAAAAACTAAATCTGTTCTCTGCTTATATCGCATATATACTTATGTATTATACACCAACGAGATTCCTTCTATATCATATTTCTCCTAACTCAATTCAAATTACTTTTGCATTCCCGCAGCAACGCGCGGGGAATTCACCTAGTTTATATATATAGTTCAAATGGACAGATTGTTTATAAAATGTTATTCATCGAAACAAAATGAAACACGCTTGAGAAAAAATATTTTTAAAGAGAAGAATTTGTTCGTATTAATCCATTGTACGTAGAATAGTTAAAAATATGTGTGTGTCATACTCTAATATCACACACTGCACATATAGGGTGTGTTTGGTTCACGTTCAAGTCCCAACCTGGCTAGCTTTTGGAGCCAGGCCAGACTTAGCCAGCTTTACACAAGCCAATGGTCACTTGTTAGTTTGAGTGATTGCTTAAGCCTGAGTTTTGGTGTGATTGGTTAGCTGGTTTTGCTTGAATAGAATCACCCCCTGTTGGAGGTGGTAAGTTACCCCCTTTGAAGCATTCCACTGAACACCTACACTGCGTCTCCTTCATGCTCCTCCGGTGCTGTTGCTCTCCACGTCGGCCATGCCGGCTGGCCCTTCGCGCCGCTCCTCCTCCACTCCGAGGTTGCGAGGTCAGAGGCGAGGTGGACGACGCTGGCCGGTGGCACCTCCTTAGAGGCGGTGGCGGGTTGCGAGGTCGGAGGCGAGGCAAGTTGCGAGGTCAGAAGCGAGTTGGGTCACGAGCCTCGCCGGCGGCCATCCTTGCCCCACGCTCCTCCACCCCTCCTCATCGCCATCCGCTTTCGTCTTCCTCTTCGGCGGTCAGGGTGCGCAGTCGAGGGTGAACGCAAGCGGAGGTGAGGAGACGCACGCCGACCGCTTAGCCAAGCCTGGCTTGCAGGGAACGGCCACCCCTTGTGTTTCTAGCGGGCTTGGCTTAGGGGTGGTCGGTGGCCTCCCAGGGCTAGGCTTGGAGACGCACGCCGAGCGCTTAGTGTTGACGGTCACTAACATTAATTATAAACTGTCAACATAACCTACATATATATTTATTTCCCTCACCAAACATAAGTATAGGGGTTTAAACTAATGAATTCTACGAGCTTTAGTGAATATTTGTATGCAGGAAGATTTATCCAGAAAACAGCCCCGAGACCACTGTTATACACTCTAAACAAGCAAACCAATGACAACATGTGATTCAACCCATGGAAACTGCGAAAGACAACTCTAGAAGGTTTCAGAAGATACCACGACAAAGCTTGGGCCAAAACTCCACCATAGTGGGCCCGCTGGCCCATTAGAGAGGCCGCCCGGCCCAGTGGGGGGCCCACTCACCCTCCGCCGCCTCGTACTTCTTCCTACGATCTACACCGTTGATTCTAAGACGGTTTTAGGTCAGTTGATCCAACGATGGTCGAGGGAGTTGACGCGGATCAATGATGTGGCAATTCCTTGCCCCCTACTCCATCTCCCCTATATATACTAGCCCCTACCCCTCCCTGGAGCTATCCTAAAACCCTACTTCGTATCCTCCTCATCAGGATCAGAGCTAGCTATCGAGAGAAGATTAGTCATCATTAGGATCTAGTCTTTAGAAATAGAGAGATGAAGAGTAAGGGAAGAATTTAGAGAAGGTGCCAACCTGTCGGTGCTCTCTCTATGGCTTGTACCTTGGCAGAAGTCAACCTACATCTGAGATTTCTCTGGTAATCAAATTCTGATTTAAGTAAGCAACATGTTTATATTATTCTTCTAGTTTGCGAGTCTCTTTTAAGTGCTTTAATCTATTGGATTTAGGTTAAAGTATTATTCGTAGTGTAAGCGTGGTGCTTAGACTCGGTAACTCGTGGATGTACCCTATATTCTGGATCAGTGGTAGCTCATGAGGGTGACTCTTATAGCCTCGTTGAATCCTCTGTAGTCCACCTCTCGTTTGTAGGCCTAGTAGGATCTTGTTACTAGGAAGAGCATACTTTGTTTGTGTTCTTCCTTAGTAATTTCTCCAGATAGAACAGTAGAAGGCATAACTTACTGAGATTAGAACTAGAAGATCTTAGTGATCTCATCTACACTCCCGACTTTCTTAAGTCTTGTTGCTACTCTAGGTTAAGTTGAACCGTAGTTAGCCTCATACGTTTCCCTATGGATATGATACTTGGAATACTTCTGGATGAAAGCTACAGCGGTATCCGTGCGCTTGCAGATTTATCTATGTGCGTCTTAATTATACCAACACTTAGCCAAGCCTGGCTTGCAGGGAATGGCCACCCCTTGCGTTTCGAGAGGGCCTGGCTTAGGGGTGGTCGGTGGCCTCCTAGGGTCAGGCTTGGAGACATGAACAGGCATCCAAACAAGTCAAGAGTGGGCTAGGGAAGCCTAGTTGGGGGCTAAGCCACCCAACCAAACAGGCCTATAGGGTTCACAGCGCCAACGTGCAATGTGCGTTTCAGCTCCGACTAGTGTGCTGCAACCTAGGTTTCAGCCCAACATTGTAGAAGCTCCGGCCCTGAATTCATTCTCCTCTGGCCCCAAAGGCCCAGACAGATATCGCTTCTTCTACTCTTTCCTCTCGCGTCTCGCAACTCTCTCCTGGTCAGGACACCACCCTACACTGGGTGATGATCACGCGCCACCGTAGCACGGGGCGATGGCTTTTTTTCGCGACCGGGAAATATAGCACATTTATATTAAGACGAAGAGAATTACACGACGCATCTATGAGAGAGCCCTCGTAGCACAGATTACAAACCACCGAGCAAGTGGCAAGTGACCTGGAATACAACTTATAAGAGCAAGAATAAAGAAGAAAAGAAAGAACGATTGCCCTCAAAACCCGAAACCTACCAACTGAGCTTGCAAACAAGATACAACAACGTAATGGTCGCCTACAAACAAGACAATGCCATGGTGGCAAAGTATCCTCCTAAGTAGCAACGGCGGCAAAGCATCCGCCCGGGATTCCATCAACGGCCAAGCATCTGCCGAGGAAGAAGTGACGACACCCACTGCGGCAAAGCATCCACAGGGAGCGGCCATGACACACTCGGCAGCAAAGCATCTGCTAGACCGGAGGCCAACGACAGCAACGGCGGCAAAGCATCCGCCAACGAAGAAAACGCCCACTGCAGCGAAGCATCCGCAGGGGGAGCGGTGGGAAGCGCAACGGCGTGGATGGGAGAGAAGAGGCGCAAGATCACCCGACCATCTCCTCTGGGTTCGGGGATGGGAAGGGGGGGCAGGGCGGGGCGGGGCGGAATACATCCACCGGATGAGGAGCACGAGGGGGAGGACTCGGGGCCCGTTGTTTACTCAATTGCTCGGTAAACGACGAGTTCAGTATAGAGGAGTTAAGTCCCTACATGTGTGAGGTCAAATCGCGCAAACCACCTGTCCTTAGTTCGTTCGAGCACTATCCCGTCTTTTCCGAAGAAGAGGTAGAGAAGCTGCTTGTGCGCTTCTGTAATCTTCGATTCAGAGAATATTGCGAGGTAGGAGTAATATGAACTGGAGCACACCAATTCATTTCTCGATCGATTGAATTGCATCATCGATCTCGTGCGTTATGTTCCACCATCAATCAACTATAATTGTATTTGTGCTGACCGGCATATCTACCTGTTTATATACATCAATTGATTGATTGATGATTTGCAACTTTTCAGATCAAAGAGCTGGGTGACATCAAACCCCCAAAACAATTCGAGGATTTCCTTGGGTGCTGCTGGGGCAATCGACGTTTTTTTGGCAGTTAACACTAGTTTTCCTTTTTTTTTTCCTGTCCACATGGTGTTCCAATATTGAATGCAGCATGTTGTTTCTAAGGGGGCGCTGTGGTTCTGGGTCTGGTTAATTTGCCAAAACAATACTAGAATGCCTTGTATCTGGTTCTAGACAATATAGCAAAGCAGTTTAGTGTAATGCCATCATGCTAGCCCATTGCTGAAAACAGGAAACTATAACAACTCAATTTTGGAGAGGCTAACCATATATTTTCTGAAAGCTAGAACCATATATCTTAAAATCATTCTAAATATTGTTTAGCTGCGAGTTCTGCTCTGAGTTACCACAAAACGTTCAATTTAAACTTTCTCAAATGTGTTGAGCACCACAACAGATGCATGATTCTAGCATTATTTCATTAGTTGTTTAGTGCACATCTCCTTTAATTTGGTTGGCAGGAAATTGATGAGTACTGTTGGTGGGATGACTACAGCTCAACCTTTAGCAACTACGAAACTGATGTGGACTATGTCATGTACTGTGATGCACTATCAAAGAAGATCAAGGTATGTGTAGTGTTGACTTGATATTGAAAAGTCTTCAAAAAAAAGTGTGGTAGCTTGAATTGTTTTTTGCTGACATATCTCTGGGATAGTGGATTGAAGAATATCTGGATCTGGATAGTAAAGAGGTAAGCAAGAATGCTGAAATTATGTTGGGAACTAATATTACGTGTGTAGTCAAGTGCCATGATAACTTCTTTGCTCTTCAGCTTTTAAAGTTGGAGCACAGGGGATTTGACCAAGCCATGAAGATTGCAGCAGACTTCTGCCATTTGCCTCTTTCTTTAGCTAAGCGTGGTTATGAGGTAGGCTTATTTTGGTTTTTAACTTAGTTGAGAATGTGGTAGTTGATATACTTCATAGCTTTACTATCTCTAAACTCAGGAGTATATTTTGAGTCTGAAACGAAAGTTCAAACTGAGGGAGGTTGACCGTCTTTGTTTTGAGCTTTGGAGGCGAGTCACTAAGCAAAAGGTTGACCTTGTGGCCTAAAATAACTGATGATGTTTGTTTGTGTGTAATCTTGTCGTCTATACCGCGTGATTTATGTTTTCTTTCTTGAATGAGCAGATGGGTTTCATAGAGGCTTTGAAGGAAATCCATGCAGCAAATATGTTCACAAAACATGCATCAAGAATTGAAGCTGAGATCCAGGGTGTCAGAAAGGACTTGCAATACAATGTAGGTTCTGTTTCTTCACATGCATCACCCAATTTTTTGCAACCATGTGTTTCATGGTGGATTCTGCTTTTACAGCGCTGATGACTTCTCATTTGTTTCTATTTTTAGTTTAACATCTGCAAAGATAATATTCCAAAACATGTAAGTATGATTTTGTGTACATGTCAATTGTGTTTTGTTCTTTCCATTGATATCTTTTCTGTTTTCCTTTTAGGTTGTGGAGGATGACGAAGTTCTAATAAAGAATATTACTTTTTCTGTTCACAACAAGGTTTGCTAATGTGTTTTCTATGGCCCTGCCGCCGCAGCTGCAGCTGGTCTTCACCCGCTGCAAAGTATTTGTAGCTTGAGCTGGAAACGTGCAGCTGTAGCGAACGTGTTAGAGTATATCAGGGATATCTCTATATTAGGTAGATTAGGATTGTATCCGTATCCTACCATATATGTAGGAGAGGCTCCTTGCCCTCCAAATCATGTACCCCTATATATTCAGCCCCAAGGCTCAGGCTAATACATCCATCACATTATACACCAATTCTATTCTCCTACAGAACGGGCATTCTGGATTTTACTTACAAAGTATTTGCTTATACTCTTCATGCTTTTTTAACCTTTCCTTTCAGTTGGGAGTAGAAAAGGACTTTTCTGGATTTTACTAGAAAGAAGCTTAAGATTGCACGGCGTCTTCAGCTGACTCCCTCCCCGTATGGATTCAGTGGTTTGTATTTATAATAATAGTTTAATCATGTTCATTTTATAGGCGAGTTTTGCATGCTCTGGCAATTAAAATAATGCCCAATTTTATAATGTCCTTTTATAAGTAATAATCAACCTAGGGCCTTTTAAGCCTGAAGATGGTAAAGAGTAACATCGACCAATTATTGCAGTAGTTTTATGCTGTATGCTTTCGCATTAGTTAGGATGCCTTATGGTACCTTCTGAATGGATGTCTTCTTACATTAGTTGATTTTGCTTAGACCACGGCATTGCATAAATCATGAGGCCCCTGGTTAACCGAAAATCTCTGAAATGCTATTTAGCCGAGCTCTAAAATTACATTGTTGGAAGGGCCTTGTTAGCAGCTTTGTTCATATATGCCGAGAACATACTGGTTTTTAGTTCTGCATTGCCGAGAACATATATGCCGGGTTCGCTTTGCAAGCACGGTGGTTGTGGCTTCAGAAGACGGACCAGGACAGAGCATGGAGCCAACTGCCAATCAGGACATCGCCTGAAGTCCTAGCTTTCTTCAAGGCCTCCACCTACATGGCCATTGGTGACGGGCGCAACACGCTCTTCTGGGAGGATAAATGGATACACGGTGAAGCCATCTCGGACATTGCTCCATGCTTATATCAGTTCGTGTCTCCGAGAACGCGCAGAAGGCAGACCGTACAGCAGGGTCTACTCAACAGGTCCTGGGTACGCGCCATCTCCGGCGGAGTATCAATGCAAGCCATTCATGAGTACCTGGCGCTATGGGATACGGTGCAGGACATACAGCTCAATGACCAACCAGACCAAACTTTTTGGCGTTGGGCAAATGATGGGACCTACTCGGCAAAATTGGCTTACTCCATGCTGCACTCGGCATCCACTCCGTTCCGGGGTCACAAACTCATCTGGAAGACTTGGGCGCCGGATCAAGATCTTTCTTTGGCTGGCCTTCAGGCGTCGTCACTGGACCAGTGACCGGAGAGCTAGGCATGGGCTACAAGCAAGGGACATGTGTTACCTTTGTGACCAGAGCCGGGAAACAATCGATCACATACTAGCCGAGTGCCCCTTCACCAGAGAGGTATGGTTCCACATCCTACAGGCCTTGCAGCGACCGCTGCCACAACCAGCTGCAGCAACAACTTTGCGTTGGTGGCGTCAGCTGCGAGTGACCATCAATGGTGACCGGCGCCGAGGGATGGACTCGCTATTCGCGCTCGTCTGCTGGACCATATGGAAGGAGCGAAACACAAGGTGCTTCAGGGAAGCAACCTCTTCGGTGAACGAGGTCCTGCAACTCATCAAGGTCGAGGCTGATTGGTGGATCGAGGCCGGCGCAAGGGGGCTTGAAGCTTTGGCTCGTCTCTAGCTGGGATGATATCCCTGTCTGTCTGTCGTTGCTTTCAAAATGTAGCGCCACAGGAACACTAACGCGGCCGTGGAACGGCATTTGTAATGCTCAAACTCTTTCTATCTAATACAATGATACGCATCACTTGTGCGTATTCGAGAAAAAAACACGTACTGAGAGCTTTATCTTCTTATTTTCTTTCGCGAGCAGAGGACAAAAGCTGTTATTTTCTTTTGAGAAAAATGTTTCATTACTTAAACTAGTTCTCTTTCCTTGTCATGCAGCTGCTTCACACAAGAGCTAGCACGGGTGTTGCAAGGTGCTCCACGCTAGTTGGTTCGTCGACTTCCTTCGTAGGGGCAGACCTTAGGTAGTGTTGAGCGAGGGCATAGACTGTCACTGAAATTGTCATCAGTGATTCTAGTTCAAGACTATTTTTCATCATTTGGTGCTTCCACATAAGTGAATGAACAATAAGATTCTCACACAGCAAGAAATATGAGGTTATCTGATACTCATCATTGGTGTGCCTCGAATCAATTTTTTTCTGGATCCGCCCCTCCTTCCACTGGAAATTACAGACCAGACACATGATGAGTTGCGTCCCATAAAGCTGTAGCTCTAGTCGTTCACCTGAATAGGAATGCTGAATGTTGTGATAAGAACTGAGTGGTAACTTGTGTAGCACTACTGTATCAGACAAGTTGTACTCGTCACAGGCATTCACATCACGTTCTAGCTATAATTTTCTTAGTAGCAAGTTTGAACCATCATCTTTTTCAATTTGATGATGGTTATGTTCCTCTGAGCAAGTATTTTCTTAGAATCCAGTTTTTCCTTTCATGTTCATATTAAAAGCAAGCAGCATCCTGTGTTTCTGTCACGTGGGGGCTCAACTCAGCCTTTGACTTATTTTCTTAGATCATTTGATGTCCGTCCAAAATGTGTATATCTCGCTTTTTAAAAAATCAACTAATTTTATGTTTAATCAAACATGTGCAGTATTAATATTTATTATGGCTATAATAAATATAGCCACATTTAAAATTAGTTGACACTTTGAAAAATGAACTTTACACTCTTTTTTGGTATGGAGAGAGGAGAGAGCATGCAAAGTGGGGGTCTTTCTCTCTTAATGGTCTGATAGAATTCCTCAAACTTTGGGATGCTCTTATGAATTTTACCCTCACAAGTGATGATGATCAACATATTTGGAAGCATGACATATTAGGTTCTTTCTCATCCAAGATGGCATACAAGGCATTCTTTTATGGGTCTATTCAGTTTGAACCATGACGCCGTCTCTGGAAATCTTGGGCACCAGCAAAATGTAAGATGTTCCTCTGGCTTACCATAAAAAATTAAATATTGGACAGTTGATCAGCTAACAAAGAAGGGGCTTCCTCATCCAGATAAATGTATACTCTATGACCAAGAAGAAGAAACTATCTAGCATATTCTTGCAACATATGTGTTTGCAAGACAATTTTGGTATAGTGTGCTCTCTCCACTTAATTTGCAGCAACTGGTACCTAATAGAAGGGAACACAACTTTGCCACTTGGTGGAGGAAAATCACTAAAAGAGTTGGTAAGCAACACAGGAAAGGAGTAAACTCTCTCATCATTTTGGAGGCTTGGACCTGGTGGAAGCATGGAAACGCTTGTGTGTTTGATGGAGATTCGCCAAGTGTCTCAACCTCTATGAGAAACTTACAGCTGGAGGGTCATCTCTAAGTTCTGGCTAGGGCAAGAAACCTCCGGAACCTAGAACTCGGGCATCTTGGGTTATAGGTCCAGTGCATTTGCATAGTCAGATCCATTACTTGTAATCTTAGAAAGTTTTTTTCTAATTTGTTTTGTTTTACCCCCTCTTACCTTGGTCCTAGTAGGACGGGTTCTTTATGGACTACTCTCTTTCCCTATAATACAAAGATATGCAACTCTCTTGCGTGTTTGAGAAAAAAAAATCCTTTTCTGTAGAACTGTAGAAGCCATCTCCCTACCATGTAGCCTATAGAAAACCTCACGGACTGGAGCACACGGTGCATAATCCTCTGTTTATTTATGCCCACGGCCCCTTGACTAGTTGGGAAAAAATGATAACATACTCTCAGGGCGCCCCTTGCGCCTCGCACCACACACCTCTCGTCGTGCCTCGCGTCGCGCGTTGCCTGCACCTCGTGCTACGCTCCCCTCCCGCCGCGGTCACTGCCGAGGTCTGTGGACCATGGACGGCCTCTGCGCCACTCTGTGACATCAAGCTCTACGTCAACGAGCCTCCGTTGGACGGTAGCAAGTAGATGAGCACATGCTGCAAACGTATGTTTTATGCGTTTTAGATGTATGTTACATATGTTTCATCTGGATGTTGCAAAACTAGATCTGGAGTTGCATATGTTGCAATAGCTATACATGTATGTTGTAAGTGTATGTTTTAAATATCTCAACTATTTCAAACGTATGTTGCAAGTGTTTTATCTAGATATTGTATATGTTACATTGTCTACACACGTATGTTTTTTTTGAAAGAAACTGTGGAGCAACGCTCCCCAACAAAGCATTAACTAAAGCACAAGTAACAAACGAGATTACAGGGGTGTTAGCTAGAAGCTAACAAAGAGTATCTATTAGTCTTTGGGAGGACAAGTTTGAGGATCAGCCTTTAAGCACTAAATTTCCTCAACTCTATCAGTTTGCAAGCAACAAAAGCATTTCAGTTAATAAAGCTCTACTGCAAATGGATCCTTTAGCACTCTTCAACCTACCCATGTCAAGAGCAGCTTTCAATGAATATCAAATGTTCAGTGAAATGCTTGATCAATTGAGAGAAAACATCCAACACGATGACATTTGGACCTACACCTGGAATGGCCTGTATACTTCAAGCAAATATTATCACCTTGCTTTTGCTTCTCTCACTCCACCTGCTCCTCTTCATTGGATCTGGTAGACAAAATGTGTCCCTAGAATCAAATTCTTTGCATGGCTCTTACTTTGTGATCGACTAAACACAAGAGATTTACTGCGCAGAAGAGGAAAGTTTCTTGAAGAAGGCTACTGCTGCCCAATGTGTCATGACAATATCGTTGAAACCATGATGCATTTGTTCTTTGAATGTTCCACGTCCACAACTAGATGGTTTATGATTGGCATCCAGTGGACAGTGCAAGGTAGCATTTTTCAAATGCTGACACAAAAGAGAGCACAACTAAATATACCGTATTTTATGGATTTATTCATGATTGCTGCGTGGACCATTTGAAAGGAAAGAAATGATCTTATTTTTAATGGAAAGCCTCCTTCTCCAATTGCCTGGAAGCAACGCTTTACACACGTATATTGTAAGTGTATGTTTCAAATGTTTCAGTTGTTTCAAAAGTATGTTGCAAATGTTTTATCTAAATGTTGCAGTAGCCATACATGTACGTTGTAAGCGTATATTCTAAATGTTTCATCTGTTTCAAACATATGTTGTCGCAAATGCTTCATGTTACAAGTGTTTCATGAGTAGGCGCAGAAAGTAGGCGTAGGCGGAGGTGGTCGCCATGGGCGCAATGGGAAGCGAAGCGAGGGTGGCGGCCCCTATGCATGTGCAGCAGTAGGCGCATGCGTACCGCAGCAGCAAGCGGGATGGAGTTGGAGGCGCGATAGCAGCAGTGCACGGGCAGGTGCATTAGCAGCAGCGGGACCAGAGGCAGTAGCAACATGCGGGCAGGTGAGTAAAGAGTTACATGCATACGCGTGGGCGGACAGTAGACGTGGGCGTCGAGACACGACACTAGCAGCATAAAAAAACTCTCATGACTTTTAATCACAATCCGTATTTTTTGAAAAAAAAACTACTAATATGTTACTCTGGCTTTCTTAAAAGCTGAGGTTAAACCTCTTTTCAAAAAAAAAAAATCGCGATACCAAGTGGATTGCGATTATTAACAGCAATACAAATGTTTAGAACCCACTTATTTATTTTGAGAGAATGCCTGATTCCGAGTTAGGCGTGTGCGCTGTCTGTCCGGTGCCCTGTGGGCGCGGCGGCGGTGGTCCGCGGAGAAAAACTCGATTCCGGCGGAAGGATTAGAACCCCGGCGCCAACGCTGAGTAGTCGGGTCCGCGGTCCAGAGGAGGAGAAGGGCTGAGCCAACGTGCGGACCCACCCAGCCCACCACCATCTCGAATGAGTAGGCGGGGTCGCCGCCGACCAGGAGGATGAAACGGAGGGAGGCGTCGCGTAGGGTCCAGGTCAGGGCAGCAGGGCACGGGAAGGTCAAAGGTGGAGGGCCTGGAGGCTGTCTGTCTCCCACCCCAAAGCTCCCTGCACATGGCCGTAAGTGCAGCGGTAAGGCCGTAAGGGCTACACGCACCTTCCATTTTCATTCATCACTTTGTCCAATCGAGTTGGTTTAGGGCAGCTGAGATGGAATTGCTTGGATTCGGATGTGAGATGATTTAGTTGATAACTGTCTTTGGGGATCAGGGGTTAAAGAAATTTGTCAATCCATTAGATATATTTTTAGTCTGAAGCATGATGGAATGCATCTGGCGCTGTATTCCTGCATTCTTGAAAGAAATGCATACATGGTAATGGGATATATAGACAATAACATGCTAACAGAATAATCTGCATGTCGAGGCAATTGATTTTACATGGAATAGAAATTTGTATCCGTTCTGAAAAGTTAAATGTTCAGTGATATTGGTATACTGCACAAACATGCTAGTGGGAATCTGGATGATTAATTTATTGTGCTAATCAGAGCTTAACAACCCTTGTGGCTTTGATCTGGCATGCTTAGTGTACGTTGAGCAAGATCCACTAAATAAGGATCTCAGTAAAAGGTATACTGGCAGCACAAAATCACATCGACAAACACGAAATGGATCAAATCTATATGACTTTCTTCCTTTCTGATTTTTTCTGTACATGCATTTGTACTATATACATATTACAAAATTGATCAGCTAATCCCCAAAAACTCGGATGCCAATCACAGGATGTCAAGAAGCAACAAAGGAGTATCTATGAGCTAAGGATGTTTAGGAGAGAAACCCTGCTCTGGACCAATATCCTGAACAGGTGTCCTGCTCCGCTCTCAAGATCTCCAATGCTGGACTCTAACGCCTGTAACTGGTCCTCCTCGCAAACAACTGCTTTTCTCTTGTAAAATGCCTTCGAGACAAGTGACTGCTTAGGCATTTCAATTTGCTTCGACAAGAGCTGCAGTGTGGACCCAAGTAGAGAGACGGTGATCTCCCTAGCCTTGGTCAGTAGCCTGATCATTGCACAATCTATCTTGTCAGAAGTGGCCTTCTTGCATGCCTTCTTGAAAGATTGTTTAGCCTTCTTCACCAAGCGGCTGTAAGACTGGATCTTGGCTTGAACGGTGGCATCATCTCCTTTTCTTAGAGCCACTTGCAGATCTTGGATGATGGCCTTCAACTCAACAAAGATCTCTTGCATGGTGTTGCAGAGATCCAGCAGCTCGAGAGAAGATTCAATTTCTGCATCCAACATTTTCCTTTGCTGGGAAGAGCAAACTTGGTTGCTTGGCAAGTGAGTCATCTCTTCAAGACTGTTGTAGATGTCTCCATGCCTCCTCAAACTTTCACACATTGTGATGATACATGTGGAAGGTGAGGAGATGATTGCCTGTAGAATGCACAGCTCTTGTTGCACTACAGCTTCGCTGGAGTGAAGCCTAGATGGCAAGCTTATCGACCTAAGATGGGAAGCCATATCGATCTATAGTCTCTGGCTTGAACTTTTTCGGTATTGAAATGAGGTGGAAGAAATGAGAAGCGAAAGTTTTTGCCTGATGAGTCAAGTCTCTGCCGAGACCTATTTATGGAGAGAGAGGGTATGAGGCAGCATCTTTTGAAGGGTAGACAAAGAGAATCCTGCCATTTCATCTTCTCGATGCTGTCTATCAAGGCTTGAGATCTGGCAGCAGCATAAGGAATCTGTTTCCATCATCACGTGTGTATTTATTAATTTTTTAGTGCGCCAGCTATTGTCCCAGTGATCTACCACATTGTCATGCTCCAACTATTGGCAACAAGAATCAACAGGTTAGTTATTCTACTGACCAATCTTGACACTATTGCATGCTCATCGGATTAGTTTAGTGATCGCTAACCAAGTATTATTGGCGAAAATTTTTGCTTGATGAGTCCAGTCTCTGCCGAGACCTATTTTATAGAGTGTATGAGGCAGCATCTTTTGAAGGGTAGACAAAGAGAATCCTGCCATTTTGATCTCCTCAATGCTGTTTATGAAGGTTTGAGATCTGGCAGCAGCATAAGGAATCTGTTTCCTTCATCACGCGTGTGTTTATCAATTTTTTAGTGCGCCAGCTATTCTCCCAGTGATCTATCACATTGTGATGCTCCAACTATTGGCAACAAGAATCAACAGATTAGTTACTCTACTGGCCAATCTTGACGCAATTGCATGCTCCAGGGATTAGTTTAGTGATCACTAACTGAGTATTATTGGTGAAGTACGTGTTATGTAGTTGTTGCGCAATCGCCAGTGCCAGTAGGTATTTTATTCTGCACAACTCATGCTACTTACACGCTCTATCTCGTGTGTTGGAGCTGGCTTGCTTTAGCTGTAGATAGCCAGATCCACTGGACAAGGATCTGCTGCTTGTTGCAGAGGCAACATATTGCATCTGAGCAACGTGGCCATCTCATAATAAAGCCATGCAAAGATCAACTTGAACAATGCGCCCTACCTACTTTAATAACAGTCACCAATGTCGAGCATCTTTGGAGTACCTTTTTTAAAAAAAAGCAATATATGAACAAATGCTTATTTGGATCATTGTATCATATATAGGCTTTATAACAGTAAAACAACAAGAAGTGGTCCAATTTTTTTTTTCATCAAGTGACTTTTGCATTCAGTGATGGAAAGGGGGAGACCCCAATTCGGAAAAAATGACAGTTTTGCTGTACAGTTCTTATATAGAGTGATCAGCTAATCCTCAAAGCAGATGCCATCATAGGGGCTCAGAGTTGGTACATCTGTCTTCAAGCTGACAGTGTTGAGTTTTGGATCAACTTTTTGAACAAAGCCTCAACTCCAGCCTCCAGATCAACAATTTCTATCTCCAAGACCTCTAATTGCTCCACTTTGCATGGAACTCTGCTCTCCTGGAATGTCTTGTGGATGAGAGACTGCTCTCTAGAACTTTGCACTGCAATTAGATTCAATATGATAGCAATATGTCTAGTTTCACCCGACAACTTGACTATCCTGCAGCTCTCCTGGTTGGCTGAAGTAGACTTGTCACTGACCTTCTTGAACTGCTTCTGGGTCTTCTTTGCAAACCGGATATAGGACTGAAACTGAATGTTGGCTTCAATTTCTGCATTTTCTCCTCTTTTGATAATCAATTGTCAAAGGTCGAGTAGCAGAAAAGAGTGCTCGAGCTCATCCTCCACTGCTTTCCTTTTCTTAGACTGGCATGGGTTGACTTGGCTGCTAGGCAAGGACATAATCTCCTCAATGTTGTTGAACACACTTCCAAACCTCCCCAAAACATGTAAATTGTTGCAATGGTTGCGGAGGCTGAAGATACAGTTTCCTTATGCTCTGCAACTGATCCTCAACGCTGGTTTCGTTGGAGTGAGGGCTAGAAAGCACACTTGCAGATCTTAGATGGCAAGCCATTCTTGGAGGAAAAACTGCCATTCTTGGAGGAAAAACTGCAGTGCTATCTTCCTTTCAGAGAAGAAGGGAAGGGTATGGTGCTCTAATGGTGTCTCTGTATATATAAGGGCTAGAAAGCGCACTTGCAGATCTTAGATGGCAAGCCATTCTTGGAGCAAAAACTGCAGTGCTATCTTCCTTTTAGAGAAGAAGAGAAGGGTATGGCGCTCTAATGGTGTCTCTCTATATATAATGAAAGAAGTAGAACCATTACACACTTAAATCAGTAGACAAGAAGAATCATGCCGGTTGAGTTTCTTGTGAGTTTGCTGGTCATCTCTACGGCAGGTTGATTCTTTTCTTTTGGATAATTTATTGATTCAGGCATCTAAATAGTGTATAAGCCTGTCATGTCTCGATCATTGGAGGCAAACACGTACACAAGATGCATTTTTTGGATTAGATCTACATCGTGCACATGATGCTTCAACATTTCAGGATAACTAACCTTGCTATGCAACATTGCTGTCATGTTTCAGCATCTTCATGTATGCCTGGCCACATTTTCTGCGGGATTGATGTTGGACCAACATTAGCATTTCGCGACATGGCTTGGCCAGATAGGAAGACAGTCTGCAATCACTGTCCAGCTCTGACACTTGAAATGAAGTGGAAAAGGGAATATGAGGAAAACAGTGCTCCACTCTGCTATATTCTTTTATTTTATTCTTCTAATAAATTTGTGGCAAAACTTTTGCTGCCGTATTGAAAAAACTCTGCTATTGTCCCTCTGTTGCTGGTGCCAGAGGTTTTGCACAGCTGAACCTGAACTTGGTTTAGTAATCTGTGTGTTTAGGTCTTCTTTTTCACTTTTTCAGTGGGACGAATGTATTGTTTTGCTTTCTGGGGTACAGATTTGTGTTGTATTCTAAGACCTTTTGTCCTTAATGCAATAAAAGAAGCTGTCTTGCGTATTCGAGAAAGAGAGGAAAAGAAATCCCCTGTTCAATTACATGTTCTCGTTTCATGAGGGAATGGATCAGTCCAAGAAAATGACAACTATAGTGGCACACGTGTAACTTTGATATGTAAACATCTGAACTTCTCAGGACATTAGAAGTTGTTATATACATATCCTTTTTCTTCAGAGGTAAATCTATTTGGATAATTAGTGAATCCTTTAAAATGTGGATGTGGATCACAAAAATTCAGATGGGTACAAGAGCCTATTATGGATCAATTTTCTGGATAGACTTTCATGCCACTCTTAACTGCACCTTCTTGTTGTTGCATACCATTTGTTGTCTACCTTATTGATTTTTTTTATGCTATCGGACTGACCACTTTGCATTTTGCAGTACTTGGTTTCCCATGGAAGATGCAGTGTTGATTCATGGCGCAATAGTGCTCACATCACTTTTCAGGACTATTCAGGTAAATGCAATGCTATGCTAATTAGAGCAGAGACATGACAACATGACTGTCACTATTTTTCACTAATCCATCGTGTAATGATGTGATTATATCAGAATCAGGTGATTAGATGCTTAGCTTGGGAACCTGAGCTGGAGGCGAGCAAAGGCCTGTTAATCCTCCAGTGGCAACTTGCCTGTTAATCAATCATCTGATGATCTGGATCGCTGCCCTTCAACCGTGCAGGCGACTTTGCCACCCATATTGCAGACATGACAGCCTCCTAATCAAGCTAAGTTTGTGATGCTTCTTGGGTTTGGTGGCTTCTGCAGTTCACGAGTTGGTTACACATGAGAATGATTCTTGCTGTCTGCTGGTTCAGCTATGCAGTTGCTTCCACCTCTTTCGCTATATAAAGAGGAAAGCCAAAGCCAGGAAGACCACCATTGCAGCAGCTTGCCTTCTCTTCTCCATTTCAAGAACAAAAGAAGCTTCACAGCTTCAGCCTCCATTCAAATCATGGCTTGCCACCTTAGGTCCGCGAGTGTGCCTTCCAGCCCCCGTTCTAACAAAGCCAACATCGATGAACAGCTGCAGAGCCTGAAGGCAACCATCTCCTCACCTTCAGTGGCCATTGAAACCATGGTTGTTGGTCTCAACAAGATCGTGAGCATCTACAGCTGCATTGACGAGCTCACATCCTTGCCCAGCAACCAACGTCAGCAGAGGAAGGCAGTGGAGGAGGAGCTTGAGCGCTCCCTTGCCCTGCTTGACCTCTGCAACACCGTGCAAGAGAACTTTGCAGAGCTCAAGGTCAGTGTCCAGGAGATGCAGCTGGTTCTCAAGAGAGGAGACCACATGGCTCTTCAGGCCAAGGTTCAATCTTATGCCCGCTTGGCCAAGAAGGCACAGAAGCAGTTCAAGAAGATCAACAGCAAGGCTGCTTCTGACATTGAAGGATGCGGGGTAGTCATGTTGTTGGCTGAAGCAAGGGAGATCGCTGTGTTGATGCTTGAATTGACATCACATTTCCTCGCAAAGAAGATTGTGATGCCCAGTTCTAGCAAGTGGTCTCTTGTGTCCAAGGCATTTGAGAAGAAGAAAGTTGTGTGCAAGGAGGAGCAATTGCAGGCGTTGGAGTTGGACATTTCTGATCTTGAGAGTGGAGTTGCCACTTTGTTCAGGACACTGATCCAGAGCAGAGTTTCTCTTCTGAACACTCTCACCTTGTAGATCGATCATAAACCAACTCTAATCCCTGCGATTAGCATCCGCCTTTTAGAGGATCTGCTAATCATTGAACAGTTTTGATGTATATATGAGATGTATATATGAAATAAAGTGTACAAAAATATACTATGCTGGAAAGCAAAGTTTTGGGTCAATTTACCTGCTGTCATTTTTATTGATTTTTTTAACCTTTTCGCCTTCTGACTGGTAAAACAAGCAATAACTGAAATGGGGCTGCTGCAGTTGAAGTTTCTTCAGAAGATGCTCATATTATTGGTCCATTATTGGTCACCGTTGCTGTTAACAATAGGCATAAGATCCTAATGAAGTGGATCTTGCTCCCCTTAACCCATAGCATGCCAGCTCCACCCATTAGATTCGAACTGGCAATGCATAAGAAATTTGGACGGCACGTGGATCATCTTCAAATTGCATAATTCAATTTTAAATGCCTTTTTTTTGCGAGACCCAGTTACAGACATAGACGCTCACATACACGAGCGCACACTCACCCTAATGCACAGCAGGCAGGCGAAACAAACCAGCATGACATGAAGCATCACGATTCACGAATGCTGAAGTCAACTGTTCCTTCCCCTAGCATGCATCAACCAGCGTAGCCAACAGCTCTTCTAATTCCACAGCTTGCTGCTCTCCAATCTCATGATCTGTATCTTACACTAAACTTATGCATCCGTGCAGATGCTTTTGCTACCATTTATTTTTATTGAAACATCTATGCTTATCGTACCCCAACTGCACCTAGGGATGACTCTAAAGCTAAATAGGAAAAAAGAAGGCATATTTTTGTTTCTGCAGCACTCCCTCCAACAGATCCGCCTTTTAGAGAATTTGCTAATGATCAAAACAGTTTCATGTTAATACGACAGGAAGTGTACAGAAAATTATCCAAGAGAGGCTCAGCTTCAGGCCAACAGCCCCTATCGTCACATTCAGTGTTCTTATTTTTGCAAAGAAATTTTTTTTGAAGAGATCAACGAGGGATGATATATGCCCTCATAAATTTTCATTAACACAAATGCTGGCAGAACCAAGAATGTGAGTTACAAAGTTGGGTCATAAAACTTAAAACCATAGATACAAAGCAAGGAAAAAGAGAAAAGAATACGAACACCAACAACATGTATAAGGAGAAACAACCACAACATACACAGGGGTAAAAGCACAGCTACAAGGTTAAGGCATAAGCTCCCACTACAGGGTCAGGTTGCGATCGCCGAGCAATGAATCACCAAGCAGCATAACTTCGACAAACTCCATTTCACATGTGACTGTAAAGCACCGAGTCAAGATTGACAGATGACAACCGTGATATACATCATCTATCCTCTATGGGGCACATCCGGGATCCAATTGTTGTTAAAGGACATGTTTGGATTCATCCAAGCTTTGCTTATAAGTCCAACACCTACTGGTAAGTTTATTGGTGTCTACTTTACCGAAGAGTTGAAGTATGCTAAATCAATTAGTTATAGGGTCTACCCGCTCTATGGCTATCTTTTTAAGAGAATGGAAACACCCTTCCAAGGGTTTGTTACCAATATATAGAGTAGAAGGTTAGAAGCTTAGAAAAAAGGGAACAAATCCTTAGCCATTATTCTTAAAAGGGTGATGAACAGTCTCTATGGTCATTTTGGTATATCACCAGAAAGCACTGTTTTTTTGTGGGGGGGGGGGGACCAGAAAGCACTGTTAACGGGATAGTATCTCACAAGGAGGGAATGAGTCATGTAAGAACCCTGGTTTTATCAACCTATATATATATATATATATATATAGGAAAAAGTCTAGATCACCCCCTGAAGTATGGGGTGGTGTCTAATTTACCCCCTCAAGTATGAAACGGTCTAATTTACCCCCTGAACTTTCCAAAACCGTCTATTTTACCTCCTGGGGCAGTTTTGGACGGCGGTTTGCTACAGTAATATGGTGTGTTTGGAGATAATCCTAAAGCTATAGCAAAAACTTTGTACTAAAGCATACCATATTATATGTTTATTGTGTAGATCTACTCACGTGAAGTCTAAGAAAATTGGATTTTCCATTTTACGATTTTTCTGTGATTTACTAGGATTTTTTAAAGATTCAGTTGCTGTAGCAAAACCATGGTTACTGTAGCAAACCACCGTCCAAAACTGCCTCAGGGGGTAAAGTAGACGGTTTTGAAAAGTTCAGGGGGTAAATTAGACCGTTTCATACTTGAGGGGATAAATTAGACACCACCCCATACTTAAGGGGGTGATCTAGACTTTTTATATATATATATATATATATATATAGGGAGAGTATACTCTATAGCTAGCTACAAAATAACTTATTTTGTAGCCACCTCTATTTACGATAATTTTATATACTAATTTACGACAATGTCAATATATATTTACGATAGTTAAATTACTATAACACATGGAGATATTTACCATAATGTTATAGTAAATCACATAGTAAGGAGTTACTATAATCTCGTAAATCAGCATAGCAATTATCGTAACTCAAAGTGGCTACAGAATAAGTTATTTTGTAGCCAGCTACAGGGTAGTAGTGTTATATATATATATATATATATATATATATATATATATATATATATATATATATATATATATATATATATATATATATATATATATATATATATATATATATAAAACAAAAAAGATTAAAGGAGAATGGGATCCACGGTCCACCTGCCCATTCAGTTGGGTATCACACAAGAAAACATCTTGAAAGGAATTCATTCATACCTTCTTTCTCTCTTCTGGTTCTGAAGTGTGAGCCTTAAAAACAAACTTGTGTTAATGGAACTTTCCTACTCTAAGGGGTAAAACACCCTGGGAGCATCCATAAACACACTAATGTACATTTAGGCACGAGGTGTCGACTCTAGTAAACACTAGAGGGGGGAGAGGGTCAACCTCAACCCAGGTCCTGCCAACCCCCTAGAAGGACCAACGATTGGAGAACAAGCAGATTCAAAAGAGGGGATCATGATCTCGCTAACTCAGTATATAGCAAGATGATGCAATCAAGGATTCTGAAGGACATCAGGACAAAGACACTGGCAGCAACACCATCTAGCAAATAATTCTGAAACATCTGAAACACTCGCAACATACCTCTGAAACATCTAAAACACTTGAAACATACGTTTGCTACATGTATTTTTAGCGCAACATCTACTTGTTGCTTGGACGATTGGAGGGTCATCGACGCGGAGCTCGATGCCAGTGCGCAGCTTCGGTTGAGAAGGCCACTCCGGCGGAGAAGGAGGCCGGCGCCGTGGAGAACGTTGTGGCGGGCAGATGGCCCGGTGAAGAGGAAGGATGGCAGGCGGTGGCGCTGGAGCATGGTGGTGAGAGAGGACAGCGGCCGGTCGGGCGTGGTGACATGGCGGTGTGGTCACGGTAGAGAGCACGGCGGTGGCGTTGTCGCGTTGGAACACGTGTGCGGCGGTGCGGACGCGATGGTGGTGCAGTGAATGGAGAGGAACGGATGATGGGCTCACGAGCATATAAGGTTAGGGGCGAGCAGATACGCAAGTGGAGATTTGGGCCGTTTGGCTGGTGTCGCGGCCCTTCAACGGCGGCATCCGGACGGATGGACGTCCTTAGTACCGCAATACCGAACACTTGAAACATAAGTCTGAAACAATTGTAAGAACACCTGAAAATATACTTGAAAACCATTACAAATATATGCAACATCTAGATGAAACATTTGCAACGTCCAGATAAACACACTTGCAACGTACGTCTGAAAAATAGATGAAACATTGGGAACAGAAGTTTGCAACATACAGTACAACCAACTTGGGACGATTGGAGGCTGACAGTAGGCTCATCGGCTGAGTCAATATCCGATCTTCACAGGCTTGCAACGCGTGTAGAACAGCGCATATATATTGCAATGCACGCTCGCGCAGATTCTCTGCTACTAGTAATCAGAACGTAACAGCATCATATATAGCTGGGAAATTATTCAGGAGCCACACCTGATGCCCTAAACCAATGCACGTACACGTGGATCATATATATATATATCAGAGCAGGTTGAGGGCATTACGCTGGAACTGCAAACAAACAGCCGATGCACAGCTAAAACATGACATGCATGAGCGAGGACTGTCATTAATGATTAAACCACCGTGTAATGACATGACGAGATTGGAGTATTGGACCTAGATAACCAAACGCGGAGCCTGGAGGTGAGCACAGTCAACTATACAATACTAATGATATTGATATCATTCCTCCAACAGCAACCTGGTTGTTGATTGATCCATCTCACGACCTCGATGAGATGCTAACCTCACTCCAGAATCCACTAGTTTTGATGGAGATCTTGAGGGTCTCTTTACCATTTAAGAGTCTTTTTTTGAGATTACACAATACAACGCAGATGCTCACAACGTAATATTCTCACTCCAAAACTTATTGCTTCTCCTTTACAGCCGTGGCTCACAAGGACAATACTTTTTTTCCTTTAGTTATTTGGCTAAGAGCCAATTGCATGTGAAGAATTATGCCATTTACAATATATAGCTCGTCATTTCAATTCATCAAGCAACTAAAGTATGCAATTATCCTGATATATATTCATTCTTATGAGGCTCATCAAATGTTACACTTAGACACATGAAATGCTCCTAAGGAGAAATATAGTGATATGCAAAAGTAGCAAAAGAAAACCCTAAGCTCTGTGTAAATTGCACAAGTATACACATATCTAAAGATAATAAGGTAATCAAATGTGACAGCAGGGACCGTGGACCTGAAGCTTAGCCTCTCTTGGATAATTTTCTGTACACTTCCTATCGCAATACTCATCAAATTGTTTTGATCATCAGCAAATTCCTCTAAAGATTATAAAAAAGGGCAAATCCTCTAAAAGGCAGATGCTATTGCAGGGACTGCTGCAGAGACAAACATATGCCTTCTTTTTCTTCCTGTTCAGCTGTAGAGTCATCTCTAGCTGCAGTTGGGGTTATGATAAGCATGGGATGTTTCAATAATTGGCAGCAAAATCATCTGCACGCACTGTCTGCACGGGTGCATAGTTTAGTGTTAGATTCAGATCACGAGATCGGAGAGCAAGCTGTGTGCAATAAGAAGAGCTGTTGGCTACGCTGGTTAAGGGAAGCAACAGTTGACTTCGGCGGCGTTCGTGCGGTGCTTCATGTCATGCTGTTGGTTTTTCTCCTGCCTGCTGTGCGTTAAGCATTTAGAATTTGAATTCTGCAATTTCATCCTCTTACTGGAAAAACGGACTAAACCCCCCATCGAGAAAAATAAAATGCAATTTCATGATGATCCACATGCCGTCCAAATTTATTACGTATTTGCAGCTTATCTATTGCTGATCATGAAGGACCGAAAACAACGACCAGAGGGGGTGAATGGGAGCCGTAAAATTTCTTCCGAAATATTCAGTCGTTGTTCCAAATTCACCGCCAAACACGCGAAGCAACCAACGTGATGTCCTCGACTCAAATGAGTGGGTGAATATTCCTTAGGAACACAGCGAGACACCACAAAGCCAATGCAAAAGACGAAACTCAAATCGGATCACGATCGCGCAAACCACGGACGAAACAAATAGAGCTACCGTGAGCACATACTCAAGCAATAATCAATGGACTAATCAATACAAGGATTAGTTTTGTGAAAAATTAAATAGATTCCACAATATTGCTTGGAAGCTACGGCCACAAAAGAACTTGCATGCTGCTGTGCACTCAATTAGAAAAGAGAGAATTTCCTATTTAGCCCCGAAAATAATGCTCATTTCCTATTTGACATCGAAAATAAAAATCTTTCCTCTATGTCCTCAACTCAAGTTTTTGTTTCCTATTTGACACTTCCGTTAGTTTGGATGCCTAACAGTGTTAAGTCCTATGTGAAAAGTCCGTTTTACCCCTGGAGACTTATTAGCAACATTAACATTCCATTGTTGATATCGTTGGAGATTTTTGTACCCCTAGAGTACATGAATGACAAGATTGTCAAAAAAAAGTACATGGTTTGACAACAAGAAAAAAAAGGAAAGGTCTTATACAGAATGACATTAATCCATGACCACAATAAGAGATCTCTCACAATAAATAGGTCTCCAACACATTTTCACATGCACAGAAACTCCATTTTCACAGGTTCACATATATAGAAACATTTTGTCACATTTTCTCAAGTTCAGAAGTTCACACATGCACAGGAACATTTTCACATATTCATAGGTTCACATCCAACACATTTATTTTGGGCACCTGCAAGTTTAAGATAAATGGAACTTATGCTACCAGGACAAGAACAAGAATGTACAGGTTCACATAGATCACAAGTCCGCATGCACAGAAACATTTTCACAGGTCTGCAACACATTTTCACATCACAAACTCAGCCTTCTTTTGCTTCTTGTGCTCAATGCAGGACTAGTTGGCTGCAGTTTTTTGCTCCTTGTACCCATTGCAGGGCTATCAAGCTGCGACAAAAGATTTTTTTGCAGCATTTTTATCTACTTCTTTCTTCCTTCTTTTACCCTTTAACTTGACAACAGCTTCTGGTTTATCTTTGGACGTAGGAAGCTCAATTGAAAGTGGTTCAGGTTGATTTGAACCGCTTCTGGACCTATACATGTTAATGTGTATGCAAAAATTGAGATCAAATAAAAAATGTGACCATGCAAAATAAATTCAGATGTAGTATAGGCTACCTTTTTGATGCTCCAGAGTTAGAGGAACACTGCTTTCCCTTTTTCCTACTTGTAATCTCCAAGCTTACACTAAAAAAAGAAGAGAGTTTGGTACTTAGAAGTCACCATTAGCTTTCTATTAGTACAATATTTATTCAAGTTTTATTAATTACCTTCCTGTTGGACCAGAATTGGACTCAACACTCTTTCTCTTCTTACTAGTTGTAGGTTCAGGTTCCGAGTTTTGACTACAGTAATATTGAAAGTACTAGGATGAGACACCATAAGTTGGAATGTAAATATAGAAAGTGGAAAATGAGCTAACCTTGGTGGAAAAGTCATAGAACGTGTTGGTGCTTCATCCTCCAATGGAACAATGGAACTCTGTGCTGTTTTGGTTACCTTCTTCCTCTTTTTCGGTGTCCCTCTACATAAGCAAATAGATAGTAAATAATCGAGACTCTAAATAATCTGATCTAATAAAAAAATGTGCATAGAAGAATCAAGCATACCTAAGAGTTTTCATTGCTTCAATGTCTTCTTTGCTGCCCTTCCTACAGTTCTGCCAGTGAAGCCCATATTCCCTACAGATAGGACATTGGTGCTGCCCTTTTTTACCCTTTTTGTCACTACGGCCTTTGTATCTCTCAGTTTTATGCCTACCAGCTACAGACACGAGTAGTGGTGAAAGGTCTTGATGGCTAGAGGGGGGGTGAATAGCCTTTTAAAATTTTCTACACAGACAAGCTAAACAAGTTTATCAATACAACAAATAGCGAGATGCGAGTTTTGCTTAGCCTACGGGGTGTTTGCAAGCCACCTATCCAATTCACAATTCTAGTATATTTGCACTCAACCGCACAAGTCAAACCGAAAAGGAAACTACAACTAGCAAGCTACACAAAAGAGCTACTCTAGCAAAGTAACTAAGAAATTAATACAAGAGAGAGTTAGAAGGGTATCACCGAGGGGCGAAGTATTGAGCCAACCAATATGATCAACAATGAATACCAAGATAACCGAACACCGGGATCAATCAATCACAAAAAGAAAGTGATGACACGAAGATTTATCCCGAGGTTCACGTGCTTGCCGGCACGCTAGTCCCCGTTGTGTCCCTCTTCACCACGTGGTTCGGTGGCTAATCGGTCTCACACCGAGCCTCTCAAAAGGCGCCACAAGAACCTACCAAATGGCAAAAGGTTGTAATGACACGAGTAATTCACTAATGTTGCCTTTGACGCTTCGCCGAGGTAGGCACAAACCCCTTACAATCACCAGAGATGGCCAAGAACAATCACCAACTCTTGCCAACGCCTCCAAGCTGCTCCAAGCCGTCTAGGTGGCGGCAACCACCAAGAGAAACAAGAATCCCGCAGCAAATCAACCACCAAGTGCCAACTAGATGCTATCTCACAATGCAAATGCACTTGGATCACTCAATCTCACTTCGAATATGCAAAGAAGCAAGAGAGATGAGTGGGAGGGGAGTTGCTTAGCTCAAAGTGCTCACAAGTATGTCAAATGTCCAAGGGTGAGAGCCTTGAGCCGGCCAACTAGTATTTATAGACGTACCCCTTCGAATATAGCCGTTAGAAACTTGATTCAGCAGCCGTCGCGCTGACCGGACGCGCTGGTCCAACTGACCGGACGCGCCGGTCGCGCAACGGCTCTTTTTCGAAATACTGACCGGACGCGCTGGTTGCAGCGACCGGACGCGCTGGTCACGACCGGACGCGCCGGTCCCGTGACTGACCGGACGCGCCGGTCAACACTGAGTCGCGCAAAACGAACCAGCGACCGGACGCGCTGAAGAACTGACTGGACGCCACAGTGCCCGCGTCCGGTCGGAGTCCAGTAAGCTCCCTGGACGACCGGACGCGTCCGGTCGCCTGTGACCGGACGCGCCTCGCGTCCGATCACACAACTGAAAAACGCGCAGACACTGGACACTGACCGGACGCGTCCGGTCAAACAGTGACCGCGTCCGGTGCAGCGTCCGGTGCAGCGTCCGGTCACCACTGTGACCTCCGTTCGCTTCCGTTTGATTTCCGACTTCCGGCGTAGTGGAAAATAGGCATTTCAACTCCTCGAAAACGCCTGAATCCCGCCTCGCAAGCTCGGCGGGAGGGAGAGAGAGCCCCAAACCCTCTCTACCGCTCAAACTCCACCGCCTTCGCAAACGTGCTAACATCACCAAGTGATCATGTCATGTGCGAGTGTGTTAGCATTTTCACAATCATTTTTCGAGGCGTTATTAGTTCTATCCAAATGCATATGATCATGAAATGCACATCTAGAGGCACTTACGAGTTCAATAGCCGCGTCATTCCCCTCTTTATAGTACGGCTATCTATCCTATAATGTAACCACACCCACTAGGTGTCCTGGTTACTAAAACACAACCCTTAAGTATATACCTTTGCCTTGATCACGTAGGGTTGCTTCCAAATCCAAGTGTGGCCATCATGATCACCATGTCCATCTTGCCACCAACCTTGGAATGTACTAATCCTCATATGCTACATACAACTTAGGCATAGGATTAGTACTTAGGCATTGTCACTAATTACCAACACCAAACATAGGACTTTCAATCTCCCCCTTGTTGGTAATTGGTGACAACCCTTTCACAAAGATATTATGATAAAATTTTGATTGAACCCATGTCACATTGTCCAAGTATATTACCATGTGTAAGAATTATGGACATGTGACCATGAATTCAAATTGATAGCAATGGCTCCCCCTACATGTATGCTATATGTTTGGATTTAGGAAGCATACACGCTTAGATAGAAAAAAGTAGGAGCATTGACTACCAATAGGTGCTAAGTGTTTTAGATTATAGACCTTTGAAGCGTGATACCATCGGAGTAGCGATAAACACCATCTTAGCACCTTGTGTAGTTAGATACCACTTGGAAAAGCACAAACAAAACTAGAAACCTCGTGAGATCAACATTATAAGCAAGGCTCTAGTACCACTTTGAAAGACATGAAGCAAGAAAAATCTAACTACTCCCTATTCATGCTAGTACTTCAATACACCATTCAAATTATACTAGCAAATCACCACACAAGCAAAGTATCGGAGAAAAAGAAATGCATAACTATGCATCATACATATGAAGTGCACATGGAAATGCAATATTCATGTTTAAGAGCTTGCTCCCCCTACTTGTGTGCTCAAAATTTTAGTTGATCCCCTTCTTTTATCAATTTTCTCCTTTTAGGATCTATCTTTGTGAACAACATTTTCTCCCCCTTTGTGCTTCTCCCCCTTTGAGTTCTATCTTTGTGAACAACATTTTCTCCCCCTTTGGCACCAATGACCACAAGGAGCAAATTTTAGATAGATTATCATGTTTAATTTTGGGGTGAGGATCAAGTTTGTGGTTCAACCTAGATTGCTTGCATAAGTGAAATGCTTCGGTTTGATCCAAGGGCAAGCTTCTTCACACCTTACTAGAAGGGTTATCATGCACCATGTTGAAGCAAATACTTAAACAAGTTATCTAGATCAAACACTTAGGATCACAAGCTCGCAAACAAGTTATATGCTACCACTAGATCATACAAGTCATAGAAACAATAGTGGCACCATATAAACTTCAAATTCATTTGATTTTCATGAATGAGCCTAAAACATAAGAAATCATGACTAGATGCACTAAACATGTCCTTAGTATAGAATGTATGACATGTCAACCAATTATACCTTGGGGCTCGAAGGAGAGGCATGTCATAACATTGGGGTGCATCAACTCATGTTGGAGAAGTCAATTATGTTCAACTCATTCTTTAGCTTGTGAAATCTCTTCTCATCAAGTGGCTTGGTGAATAGATCGGCTAATTGATCTTCGGTGCCCACACTCTCAATAGCAATGTCACCCTTTTGTTGATGATCTCTAATAAAGTGATGGCGAACATCAATATGCTTTGTTCTTTGATGTTGAACCGGATTGTTGGTTAGCTTCACGGCACTTTCATTGTCACATAGCAATGGCACATTCTTAAGGTTGATTCCAAAATCCTTCAATGTTGCCTTCATCCATAAGATTTGTGCACAACAACTACCCGCGGCGATGTATTCGACCTCGGCGGTAGATAGTGCAATACTATTTTGCTTCTTGGATGACCATGAGACAAGTGACCTTCCCAATAGTTGACAAGTACCGGAGGTGCTCTTTCTCTCAACTTTGTCACCGGCATAGTCGGAATCCGAATATCCAACTAGCTCAAAGCTTGCACCCTTGGGATACCACAATCCAACATCATGTGTATGCTTTAAGCACCTCAATATTCTCTTTGTTGCCTTCAAATGACTTTCTCTTGGTGAGGCTTGAAATCTTGCACACATGCATACACTAAACATCACATCGGGCCTTGATGCCGTCACATATAGTAGGCTACCAATCATTGATCTATATAGCTTTTGATCCACCATGTTGCCACTCTTGTCACTATCCAAACTTCCACTAGTGCCCATTGGGGTTGTAATGCCCTTTGCATCTTCCATGCCAAACTTCTTGAGCATATCTTTGATGTACTTGGTTTGGCTCACAAATGTTCCTTCCTTCATTTGTTTGATTTGAAGTCCAAGAAAGAAATTAAGTTCACCAATCATTGACATTTCAAATTCCTTTGCCATCATTTTCCCAAACTCATCACAATAATCTTGATTGGTTGAACCAAAGATGATATCATCAACATATATTTGCAATACAAACAAGTCTTTCCCAATCTTCTTGGTGAAGAGAGTAGTATCCACTTTGCCCATGACAAATCCTTTGGATAGCAAGAAGTTCCTCAATCTTTCATACCATGCTCTAGGTGCTTGCTTCAATCCATACAAAGCCTTCCTTAACTTGTATACATGGTTGGGTTTCTTGTCATCTTCAAAACCGGGAGGTTGCTCCACATACACCTCCTCTTGAATGTACCCATTGAGAAATGCACTTTTCACATCCATTTGATATAGCTTGATATTGTGAGCACAAGCATAGGCAAGTAAGATCCTAATTGCTTCCAATCTTGCAACTGGGGCATAAGTTTCACCAAAGTCAAGACCCTCTATTTGTGTGTAACCTTGAGCCACTAGTCTTGCTTTGTTCCTTACTACTGTTCCATCTTGATCTTGCTTGTTGCGAAAGACCCATCTTGTTCCAATGACATTATGATCCTTAGGCCTCTCAACTAGTTCCCATACTTCATTTCTCTTGAAGTTGTTGAGCTCTTCATGCATTGCATTTACCCAATCCGGATCTCTCAATGCTTTATCAATGTCCTTGGGTTCTTCCATTGACACAAAAGAAGAGTGAGCACAAAATGATGCCAATCTTGATCTAGTTTGAACTCCCCTTTGTATGTCACCAATGATGGAATCCAATGGATGGTCTCTTGCAATGTTAGTTGGTTGAAGCACTTGGACTTGATTGCTTGGATGTTGATGTTGATCATGAGTTGGAGATGATGAACTAGCCACTTGTTGATCTTGTTGCACTTGAGATGATGTACTAGCTTGATTTTACATTAGAGACCCACTAGCTTGTGTAATTGGACTTTGGAGCACTTGATCTTTGTTGTCATCCACATCAATCACTTGCTTTGGCCTAATATCACCAATATCCATTTCTTTCATAGCATTGGTCAATTGAGTTCCTCTCACATCATCCAAGTTATTTTCCTCATCTTGAGAGCCATTTGTTTCATCAAACTCAACATCATGAACTTCCTCAAGTAAACCACTAGCCAAATTCCAAACTCTATAAGCTTTGCTAGTAGTGGAGTAACCAAGTAAGAATCCTTCATCACATTTCTTCTCAAACTTGCTCAATCTAGTGCCCTTCTTCAAGATGTAGCATTTGCAACCAAATACCCGAAAGTATGCAATGTTGGGCTTTCTTCCATTTAGGATCTCATATGGTGTCTTCTCTAGGAACTTGTGGCAATAGAGGCGGTTGCTATAGAAGCAAGCCGTATTGATTGCTTCGGCCCAAAATGAATGACTCACATTATACTCATTCAACATTGATCTTGCCATATCAATCAATGTTCTATTTTTCCTCTCAACTAGGCCATTTGATTGAGGTGTATATTTGGCCGAGAATTGATGCTTGATTCCAAGCTCCACACATAGCTCATCAACTCTTGTGTTTCTAAACTCACTTCCATTATCACTTCTCACTTTCTTGATTGTGGTCTCAAACTCATTTTGCACTCTCTTGATGAACTTCTTGAATATGTCAAATACATCACTCTTATCCACAAGAAAGAATACCCATGTATATCTAGTGAAATCATCCACAATCACAAACACATACTTGTTGCCACCAATGCTTGTGTATGTAGTTGGCCCAAATAGATCCATGTGCAACAACTCAAAAGCCTTGGAAGTACTCATAATGCTCTTTAATGGATGAGTGTTGCCCACTTGCTTTCCGGCTTGACATGCACTACATAGCTTATCTTTCTCAAATGTGACATCCTTCAAGCCTCTAACTAAGTCATACTTCACTAACTTGTTCAATTGCTTCATGCCAACATGACCAAGTCTTCTATGCCATAACCAACCCATACTTGATTTGGTGAGCAAGCATGTTGAAAGTTGAGTGTCACTAGCATTGAAATCAACCAAGTATAGATTCTCATATCTAAAACCCTTAAAGATCAAATTAGAGCCATCAACACTAATTATCTCCACATCATCAACACCAAATATGCACTTGAAACTGAGATCACACAATTGAGCAACCGAGAGAAGATTGAAGTTCAACTTTTCAACTAAGAGCACATTGGAAATGCTATGATCATTTGAGATTGTAATCCTTCCAAGAGCCTTTACATCACCCTTGCTATTGTCACCAAATGTGATACTATCAATGCCACTATCATTTGATTTGAGATAGTTGAACATTCTTGAATCACCGGTCATATGTTGAGAGCACCCACTATCAAGTACCCAATGCCTTTCTCCGGCCTTGTAATTTACCTACAAAATAAATTAATGTTTCTTAGGTACCCATACTTGTTTGGGTCCTTGGAGGTTAGTAACTAAGCTCTTTGGTACCCAAATGGCCTTCTTCTTTGGACCCACAATTGGTGTACCAACAAACCTAGCATGCACACCTTTCTCTCCCTTGGTAAGCACATAACAAGAATCAAAAGGAATGTAATCCATTTTAGCATGAAACTTGTTGTTGTTCTTGTTCATTTTATTACAATTAATCTCTAGATGCCCAACTTGCTTGCATCTTGTTGATAGTGAAGCTCTTCTTCTCTTTCTTCTCCTTCTTGTCCTTCTTGTTCTTCTTCAACTTCAACTCCCCATCATGATATCTTTTGTCTTCATAGGGGCACTTTGCCACTACATGATCGGGGCTATTGCAATTGTAGCAAAGCACCTCCTTTGCCTTCATGAAGTCCCTTCTCTTTCTTGCACCATATCCTTTCTTCTTCATGAACCTCCCCATCTTGTGCACTAGGAGGGCCATGGTCTCATCATCGAATGGATCATCCTCATCGCTCTCTACCTTGCTCTTGCCCTTAGAAGATGAAGCCTTGAATGCAATGGGCTTCTCTTGCTTGACCTTGATCTCCTTCTTCTCATCTTCATCTTCTTCATCATCATATTGAGCATCGGTCATGACATCTCCAAGCACTTGGTTTGGAGTCACCTTGTCCAAACCCTCTCTTTGGATCATCTTCCTCAAGATAGCAAACTTCTTAGGTAAGTTCATCAAGAACTTATGTGAGAAGTCCTTGTCCTTGACATCTTCTCCTAGGCTCTTGAGATCATTGACAATAACTTGTAGCCTATAGAACATCTCCGGTATGGACTCATCATCCTTCATCTTGAAGCTTGCAAACTTATCCTTGAGCATATAGAGCTTGGCACTCTTTACCGTTGAAGTGCCCTCATATGTTTCCTCTAATCTTGTCCACACTTCACTTGCCATCTCAAGATCCTTGATTTGCTCAAAGACCTTTGCATCAATCCCATTGTAGAGAGTGTTGAGAGCCATAGTGTTGCATTAGTTGTTGATGCGGTCATTGTTGGTGAGGTTGTCGGGATCAATGATAGCATAATCATGATGTGTCACCTCCCAAACCTTCTCATTGATAGAGCCAAGATATTGCTTCATCTTTCTTTTTCAATGATCAAAAGAAGAGACACCATCAAAGAATGGAGGCTTGCCCCCGACATGGTTGAACACAACTTGAGCCATCTTACACCGAGGTTGTTAAGCCTTACAAACGGTGACCACGGCTCTGATACCACTTGAAAGGTCTTGATGGCTAGAGGGGGGGTGAATAGCCTTTTAAAATTTTCTACAAAGACAAGCTAAACAAGTTTATCAATACAACAAATAGCGAGATGCGAGTTTTGCTTAGCCTACGGGGTGTTTGCAAGCCACCTATCCAATGCACAATTCTAGTATATTTGCACTCAACCGCACAAGTCAAACCGAAAAGGAAACTACAACTAGCAAGCTACACAAAAGAGCTACTCTAGCAAAGTAACTAAGAAATTAATACAAGAGAGAGTTAGAAGGGTATCACCGAGGGGCGAAGTATTGAGCCAACCAATATGATCAACAATGAATACCAAGATAACCGAACACCGGGATCAATCAATCACAAAAAGAAAGTGATGACACGAAGATTTATCCCGAGGTTCACGTGCTTGCCGGCACGCTAGTCCCCGTTGTGTCCCTCTTCACCACGTGGTTCGGTGGCTAATCGGTCTCACACCGAGCCTCTCAAAAGGCGCCACAAGAACCTACCAAATGGTAAAAGGTTGCAATGACACGAGCAATTCACTAATGTTGCCTTTGACGCTTCGCCGAGGTAGGCACAAACCCCTTACAATCACCGGAGGTGGCCAAGAACAATCACCAACTCTTGCCAACGCCTCCAAGCTGCTCCAAGCCGTCTAGGTGGCGGCAACCACCAAGAGAAACAAGAATCCCGCAGCAAATCAACCACCAAGTGCCAACTAGATGCTATCTCACAATGCAAATGCACTTGGATCACTCAATCTCACTTCGAATATGCAAAGAAGCAAGAGAGATGAGTGGGAGGGGAGTTGCTTAGCTCAAAGTGCTCACAAGTATGTCAAATGTCCAAGGGTGAGAGCCTTGAGCCGGCCAACTAGTATTTATAGACGTACCCCTTCGAATATAGCCGTTAGAAACTTGATTCAGTAGCCGTCGCGCTGACCGGACGCGCTGGTCCAACTGACCGGACGCGCCGGTCGCGCAACGGCTCTTTTTCGAAATACTGACCGGACGCGCTGGTTGCAGCGACCGGACGCGCTGGTCACGACCGGACGCGCCGGTCCCGTGACTGACCGGACGCGCCGGTCAACACTGAGTCGCGCAAAACGAACCAGCGACCGGACGCGCTGAAGAACTGACCGGACGCCACAGTGCCCGCGTCCGGTCGGAGTCCAGTAAGCTCCCTGGACGACCGGACGCGTCCGGTCGCCTGTGACCGGACGCGCCTCGCGTCCGATCACACAACTGAAAAACGCGCAGACACTGGACACTGACCGGACGCGTCCGGTCAAACAGTGACCGCGTCCGGTGCAGCGTCCGGTGCAGCGTCCGGTCACCACTGTGACCTCCGTTCGCTTCCGTTTGATTTCCGACTTCCGGCGTAGTGGAAAATAAGCATTTCAACTCCTCGAAAACGCCTGAATCCCGCCTCGCAAGCTCGGCGGGAGGGAGAGAGAGCCCCAAACCCTCTCTACCGCTCAAACTCCACCGCCTTCGCAAACGTGCTAACATCACCAAGTGATCATGTCATGTGCGAGTGTGTTAGCATTTTCACAATCATTTTTCGAGGCGTTATTAGTTCTATCCAAATGCATATGATCATGAAATGCACATCTAGAGGCACTTACGAGTTCAATAGCCGCGTCATTCCCCTCTTTATAGTACGGCTATCTATCCTATAATGTAACCACACCCACTAGGTGTCCTGGTTACTAAAACACAACCCTTAAGTATATACCTTTGCCTTGATCACGTAGGGTTGCTTCCAAATCCAAGTGTGGCCATCATGATCACCATGTCCATCTTGCCACCAACCTTGGAATGTACTAATCCTCATATGCTACATACAACTTAGGCATAGGATTAGTACTTAGGCATTGTCACTAATTACCAACACCAAACATAGGACTTTCAAGTGGTCCATACATGAAGAAGCCATGGGTAGATTTAGGCCACTGTGTCTTGTCAGGAATAGCAGGGATTAATGCACTATAGGCTGCTCTAAATTTATCAATGGAGTAGTAGAAGTCAACATATTTGTCAATAGGTGCATTAGGTAGTGCTGTAATGAATGCAAGTGCATGTTTGCAAGGAATACCAGAGACTTGCCATTGTCTGCAAGAACATGTTCGATCAACCAAGTTCACCACAAATCTAAAGCCGCTGCCACCAAATATGGTAATTTCAGCCACCTCTTCTGAGCATTCTGACACATTCAAGTTCAATTCTCTGCTTTGTTCATTTAGCTTCTTAATTATGTGGGGAAGAATCAAGCCATCTAATTTCTTTCTAATTTTTCTCCTCTGGTTCCACTTGATCATAATTAATTGTCTGATCTTATCCATCAAATCATCCAAATTCATGGACTTGTACTCCTTAATCCAATTGTTGAAGCTCTCCGCCAAGTTTTAGCTAAAAAATTGAGGTAGGGCTAATATAGACCACAAAATTTTAGCTAAAAACAATTAGAAAAGCTTTCAAAATCTACATAAATCATTGAACTGAACTAATAAAAATGAATTCAGAATCATAGTACAACATCGCCAAATGTCCAAATCACCCTGTTTTGGCCATGGCCCCGCCGGCCTATTTTCATACCATGCATCAAAGAGAATAAATAAATTGCATGCTACAGCCATAAAGAAAGTTCGGTGTGCTAGTTTATATCAAATCAAAGAAATAGTCATCTGTGCATTAGAAATTATGCCAAAAGGAAAGATAGCCATGTACTGCCTGCAGAAATCTTCAGTCCATGCATATGCAATACGCCGGGAATACTGCTAGCTTCCGGGCATCTTCCGGCACAAAACCAATCATCATTTCCATGTTAAATATTTTTTAACATAAGAAAGATCAAATGCATTGCATGGTTCATCTCCAAACAAACCATTTTGCAACTAAAGGGTTCCATTCTAATATACTGCATGGCTAACACCAGCTTGCACGCCATAAGTAATAAAATATCCCAATATGCTCCGCCCGGCATGCATATGTGCTGTTATTTGCCTAGGCAAATGCACAAAAGAGAATATGATGCCAAGTTAGTGATCTCATCCATGAATAATAAGCAGAAGCAATTAAGCAGAGCAGGCAGCCGAGCTGCACACAGCCACGCCTGCACAGGAGCAGGCCACAAGCAGCAGACGCGAGGGCACGCACGGGCCTAATTCCCTAAACAATGGCCCACACAGAACAGTCCAAGATGGCCTAGTCCAGTCTAGAAGTCCAGTCCGCCCAGGGTCGTCCCTTTCCTACTGCTGCGAATCTGCGTCTTCAACCTCCGGCTCGGGGAACTCGATCTCGGGCGCTCGGCAATCCCAGTCTCGAGGGGCAGGGGTTCTAATCTCACAGGAGGTAAGGTAGGCGGCCGACCATAATGGAGCTGCTATGGAGGACATGGAGATAATAAACTCACCCTGCAGGGAGTTGGTGCTGTGTCCTGGATGTGCCGCCTTCCTCTGTGGCCGCGACGCCTGACTCCATGGCCGCGCGGGGCGCTTCCGTGGCCGCGTCGCCCTCCACCGAGGCCATGCCGCGCAGCAACGAGGCCGCGCCGCCCACCACCGATGCCGCGCCGCCCGCCACCGACGCCGCACGGGGTGCCTGCTTCAGCGCGCGGGGCACGGCTGCACCGCCGGCCCTTGTGCCAGCGCCGCCCGCCCCTGTGCCAGCGCCGCCCACCTCCGAGCCCGCGCCGCACGCCTCCGAGCCCGCACTGTCCGCCTGCTTGGCCGCGCCGGGCGTCTGCTTGGCAGCGCGGGGCGCCTGCTTGGCCGCTCCACCCGCCGCCGTGGCCGCTCCGCCCTCCTCCGACTCCGCGCCGCCCGCCTCTGAGGCCGAGATGCTCGCATCCATGGCCGCCCGCTCGATCTAGGGTTAGGGAAGCGCGTCCGCCTGTACGAGCGTGAGTCGGACGAATGGCCGTGAGCCCGCGACCCCTGTGCTGAGCGATTTCTTTTTCTCCTCTGAAAGGGTATTTTGGTCTTTTCCCATCGTCTCACTTGGGCAACTAACGGGAATCGCTCATAGAAGTGACGGAAGTGTCGAATACAAAAGAAAAACTCAAGTTGAGAACATATAGGAAAGATTTTCAACTTCAGTGTCAAATAGAAAAGGAGCATTATTTTCAGGGCCAAATAGAAAATTTTCTCTTTAGAAAAACCAACCAACACAGACAGGGAGAGCTGATAGCAAAGCACGAACAGGACAGGGGCTGCACTGCCTGCTGTGTGTGTGAATGGAGCTGCTGCGCTCCAACGCAAAATCAGAGAGAGAGAGAGAGGGAGACTGAACACAGAGTCAAATCAACGCTGGTTACGACGCAGCCCACCAGGGTTCGAGCGCCGCTCGACCTGGTGCTCACCCGGGGTTTTCCCCGAATTTGTCTCCGTTGCCTCGCACGCATAGGTATAGGGATGAAAACGAAAATGATAATCTCTGATTTTTGGAAATCGTTTTTAAGTTTTTTTTGATTTTTAGGCCTAAACGGAAATGGTAGCGGTAATCGGAAAAACGAAAACGATAACAGTGAAAATAATTAAAAATGAAAGCGAAAATGATTTTGTCCTCCTCCGATCGTTTTCGAAGAGATTCTCGTATTTAACTGGTAATTTACCGTCGGTAATTACCGATTCAAAGACCTTTAATTAATAAATCCTAATTTATTTATAGACTAATAAGACAAATATTTTTTTAGAAAGGAACTCATCTGCACACACAAGCATATGAGGCAAATAATTTTTTGAAATGAACTATCTGTACGGAAGTATTTCATTTGTATAACAAGAAGGCAATCAGCCAATCACACAATCACTTGCTACACCCGTAACTCTAGCCATGAACGCGAACGGACTCGGGTACACCTAAGATGGTGTGAACTGTGTGGTTTCAGTCTGTGATCTTGTCAATTATGGCTTTATTTATCATTGTCATATGAGATAGGTCGAACTATATGGATCTTCTCATGTTCTACGATTTGACGTGTTTATCGTTTTTGAGGATATTATTCTCATGAATTCCGATCGTTATCGATGTATTTTCCGATCAACTATTGTCGTTTTTGAAATTATCGGAATATCGGTGTCGTATTCGTTTCCGGCAATATCGTATTGATTTCGTTTTTGAAAAAAAAAACTGTGAAGATGAAAGTGATTTGGCCTCCTATCCATCGTTTCCGATCGTTTTCATCCCTACGGATACGCCACAACCGTCGTATGTTTCAGCCGTGTTCTCCTAGCTCTCGATATAGGTTGTAGACCTTGCGCTCTAGGGGTGTGAGTGTGTCGGGTGTGTACGTGTGTGGTGTGAGTTTAGGGCGTGAGTTCAGATACTACAACTTGCATTTAAAGAGTGAGGCAATCAAAAAAATCAACGCTCCTAAAGATGAGCTAAAAAAATGGTTGGAGAAAAATACGGATGCAAAAGCAAATCCTTTGACCAATCAAAGTTCTTGACCTGGTGCTGCACGCACACGGCGCGAAGCGCTTGGTGCTGCTCGCCCCTCACGCACGGGCACAGAAGCCGCACGAACGGACGAACACAGTGCGGAAGGAGAGAGAAGCGGAAACCCGCTGGGCTCAAAACCGACGCACGCAAGATGGAGTCAGGGAGTATGCGGCTGCCAAGGGGGCGCAAGCAGAGGCTGCCGTGCCTCGATCCCCTAGCACCTGTCGTGACCGGTCCCAAGACTGGTGCCCCTTTCTGAACCCGTGGCAAGAACAGAAAGCCCGAGTGAACGAATAGAAAAACAGCGGACTCAAAATTCGACTAGAACTTGACCTAAAAGACACTATTCGATCCCAAAATTTGCACAGACGAAATTCGACTAGGTATAAACCTATCCACAAAAATTCATCACCTGGGATTGACTCAACCTCCGAGAAAATCAGATCATAGAAAGAACGAAAAATGGGGAAAAACACATGAACACCGTGAGGAAAAAATCACAGGCAAAATCACTGAATCCCGAAGGACAAATGGAGGATTCGGGCCTCCATTCCTACTCCAAATCTCAATAAATACACCACGAAAATCTCAGAGTATTTTGACCTCTCTCATGAACTAGAAAAAGCTAACCCTAAGAGAAGATGGGAAATGAGAGTGGGGAGAGGGAGGTGAGGGAGATGGAGGCTCTCTCATCCTATTTAACAGGGCTATTACACAATCTCAGTTTTGCCCCTGGATACAGTTGAGTCAGACCACTTAGCCCAAGGACGTTATGGTACAACCCAGTGTCATCTTCATCCGACAGCCACCGCGCCTCCTCATCAGTAACTTTGCCTCGACACGAACTTCCTGATGCCGCCATATGCCGTCCGTTCCTCCTCAGAACCTCCATCCGGGTTTTGAGGCCCAAACCCGTAAACCCGCCTCCGATGGTTTTGAGACCGAAACCATCAAACCGCTCGCAAGTAGCGTACTCCATACGCGTTCCCCGCCTCGACGCGTGCCACCGCCGTCCTCGACCGGCCGGCACGCCAAGTCCTCCTGAGCCTCGCTCGACCCACACGTCCACCGTCTTGACTCGGTCAACACCTTCACTCCCATGTCTTCTCGCACTTATCGATGTCCCAAGTGTCAGCCACCGCGGCTAGTCACTCGGCCTCCGAATCTCTCAGTCCAAGCCTCATGTCCGTCCTTCACCGCTCCCGGTCCGTCGGCACAGCATGTCCTCCTTGACCTTCACCTCGCCGTCGACCACCGTCTCCGAGCTCCACACCTGCACAACACAAGCCAAGAGACATGTCGCACACATAGCTTTCGTCATGGTAGGGTTAGTCACCAATCAACCTACTTCGTGGATCATATTGACAATCACTCATCACAAAACGAACACACAAGGGTACTTGTCAACCTTGTGTTCGCAGATCAACTATTGATTGCAGGAGCCGGTTTTCCCTCAAGTTTCTTCCAATATTGTTGAGAATGAGGTTGATTCCACTTCGCCACAAGACCCAACCGCGATAGCTAAGGTAGTTACAATTGATGGGTTCATAGCTTCAATTACTAAATTTGTACCAGCCCCTCTAATCTCACAATTATCAGAAGCAATTCCTGAGGAAGAACCCAATGATCAAGAAATAGGAAACACATCTGAACCACCTCAAACCCCACCACCACCAAGACCCTCTGTCATTACCCCCACAACGTAAAAGCAGTAGGTTAGCCAAGAAATCCGAAACCACAAAAGGAAAAGGAGTAATCCAAGTTGCAGAGGAGTTTGTTGGTCAAGAAACTAGGAGACTTATCGCCACCAACAACTCAAGAGGGAGATGACCAGTTGGAGTTGGAGTTGGAGTTTTATACACAACATTTTGAGCGTCCACTCACCAAGGAGGAGATGGAGGCCCTCGCGGTGCTAATTGAACTGGAGCAACAAAAAAGCAAGAAGCAGAGGGGCAAGCTAACCAAAGCGGAATAATCTAGAATAATTCAAGAACAATTAAAGGCTTGATGGAAGTACTCATATGCAGCTGGTGGTTTATTTGATGGGCTGTTGTCAACATGCCTGATCTTCAAATTTGGCTTTGGTGCTCTTCACTGGTTGTTTGTTGCTTAGGCGTGCACGGTGGCTTTATAGCTTAGTGAGTTGTGGTATTTGTAGCCTTTTGCGTTTTATTTTTGTGGTCAGGGTGGTCGTGAGTTGCATGGCTGAGTAAGTAGTGTTGTTTAGTCGGCTGTTTGGACAGGCTGGTCTTTGTGTTTTGTATTGACCGTGTAGGTAGTGGTTTTAGTGGTGGTCGGTCGATGTGTTTGGAGTTGTCCCGGTGAGTTGTTGTACCTCTGGTTGTAGGGGTTTTAGGCCCAGTTTCCCTAAAAAACTGGGCAAACTCTTGTTTTTATTTTCTTCTTCTAATATATATTGCGGCAAAGTTTTTGCCATCCTTTTAAAAAAACTATTGATTGCAAGTTCGAATCTCATGGCTGGAGCTGGCATGCTATCGGTTAAGGGGAGCAAGATCCACTTAATTAGGATCTTATGCCTATTTTAATATTAACGGTGGCCAATAATGGACCAATAATGATGAGCATCTTCTGACGAAACTTCAACTGCAGCAGCCCCATTCCAGTGATTGTTCTTTTTTCTTTTACCAATCATGACTCAAGAGACGAAAAAGTTAAAAAAACAAATCAATAAAGTTGACAGCAGGAAAATTGACACAAAACTTTGCTTTCCAGCATAAACTTTGCTTTCCAGCATAGTATATTTCTGTACACTTTCTCTCATATATATACATCAAAATTGTTTCCATGATCAGCAAATCCTCTAAAACGCGGATGCTAATTGCAGGGATTAGAGTTGGTGTATGATCTATCTACAAGGTGACAGGGATTAGAGTTGGTGTATGATCTATCTACAAGGTGAGAGTGTTCAGAAGAGAAACTCTGCTCTGGATCAGTGTCCTGAACAAAGTCGCAACTCCACTCTCAAGATCAACAATGTCCAACTCCAGCACCTGCAATTGCTCCTCCTTGCACACAACTTTCTTCTTATCAAATGCCTTGGACACAAGAGACCACTTGCTAGCATTGGGCATCGCGATCTTCTTTGAGAGGAGATGTGATGTCGATTCGAGCATAGACACAGCAATCTCCCTTGCTTCAGCCAAAAACCTGACTACCCTGCATCCTTCGATGTCAGAAGCAGCCTTGCTGTTGATCTTCTTGAACTGCTTCTGTGCCTTCTTGGCCAAGCGGGCATAAGATTGAACCTTGGCCTGAAGAGCCGCATTGTCTCCTCTCTTGAGAACCAGTTGCATCTCCTGGACGCGGACCTTGAGCTCTGCAAAGTTCTCTTGCATGGCGTTGCAGAGGTGAAGCAGGACAAGAGAGCACTCGAGCTCCTCCTCCACTGCCTTCCTCTGCTGATTGTTGGGCAAAAATGTGAGCTCGTCAATGCAGCTGTAGATGCTCACGATCTTGTTCAGACCATCAACCATGGTTTCGATGGCCACTGAAGGTGAGGAGATGGCTCCCTTCAGGCTCTGCAGCTGTTCATCGATGTTGGCTTTGTTGAAGACAGGGCTGGAAGGCATGCTCGTGGATCTAAGGTGGCAAGCCATGATTTGAATGGAGGCTGAAGCTGTGAAGCTTCTTTTTTCTTGAAATGGAGAAGAGAAGGCAAGGTGCTGCAATGGTGGTCTTCCCGGCTTTGGCTTTCCACTTTATATAGCCAAAGAGGTGGAAGCAACCGCATAGCTGAACCAGCAGACAGCGAGAATCATTCTCATGTGTAACTAACTGATGAACTTCAACAGAACCACCAAACCCAAGAAGCATCACAAACTTGGCTTGATTAGGAGGCTGTCATGTCTGCAATACGAGCAGCAAACTCGCCTGTATGGTTGAAGGGCAGCAAGATGAGCATCTGATACAGATCATGAGATGATTGATTAACAGGCAAGTTGCCACTGGAGGAAGGAACAGCTAGATGCCCTTGCTCGCATCCAGCTCCAGGTTCCCAAGCTAGTTGCATTTAACCACCCGATTCCAATATAATCACATAATTACATGGTGGATTAGTGAAGATAGAGAGAGTCCTGTAGTTATGCCTCTGCTCTCCATTGCCACTAGCAGTGTATATGCTTGACCATCCACGTGTTTCTGCAATTTTTGTAGTCCTGAATAATTAGCATAGCATTGCATTTACCTGAATACAGGATGTGGTCAGGCTACTCACAAAAACAATGTAGGCACTATTACGCTATGACACAACTCTGCCCAAGCAGATTGGCAACAAAGGATTGCAAAGTGGCCAGTAGGATTTTTCCTTCCTCCAAAAAAACCATTAAGGTAGACAAAAATTGTATGCAACAATAAAAGAATTGTAGTCTCGAGAGTGGTGTTGAAATCCTATTCTCTCATCTACCCATCTCATTTCATGTGATCCAGGTAAGGATTCACTAATCTTTTTACTGCAAAATGGATTCACTGATCATCTAAATAGATTTCAATGTGCAGAACAGGAAATGTATATGCAACATTTAATTTTCAGAGAAGTTCATATGTATATACATACAATACTTTCTTTATTTACACATGTCTGTCAGTGTGTGCCATTATAGCTGTTTTGATTTTCTGGGACAGGTCCATTCACTCATGAAACAAGGATGGATAGCAAGGATTCAAAGGGACCTTGGTGGAAACACAGCAACAGAGGAAAATAGCAGAGTGGAGCACTCTATTTTCCACATTTCCTTTCCCTCTTCATTTCAAACATTAGAGCTGGACAGTACTTGCAGCCTGTCTTCCTGTCTGGCCAATTCATTTTGCAAAACGCCAATGTTTGTCCAACATCAGCCCCACTGAAAATGTGGTCCGGCCTACCCAAAGATGCAACTGAAACATGACAGCAATGTTGCGTAATGAGGTTAGTCATCCCGTAATGTTGAAGCATAATGTGCACCTAATAGATGTAACCCAAACAACATCATTGTGTACTTGTTTGTCTCCAACAATTAAGACATGACAGGCTCATACATAAGTTATTCAAAAGAAAAGAATCAACCTGCCATAGAGATGGACAGCAAACTCACAAGCAACTGGACTGGCATGATTCTTCTTGTCTGCTGATTCGAGTTTGTAGTGCTTCTACTTCTTTCATTATATATAGAGAGAACCCCAAGGAGAGTAGACACCATTAGAGCACCATTCCTCTCCCCTCCTCTACAAAGAAGACAGCACGGCATTTTTCACTCCAAGCATGGCTTCCCATATAAGATCTGCAAGTGCGCCTTCCAGCCCTCACTCCAACCAAACCACCATTGAGGATCAACTGCAGATCATTAAGGAAACCATCCCTTTAGCCTCTGCAGCCATTTGAACATTGCTTGATGTTTTGAGGAGGCTTGGAAGTGTGTACAACAACATTTAAGAAAGAAGTGGAGGACTAGCTTGAGCGCTCTGTCCAGCTGCTTGATCTCTTTAGTGCCATGCAAGAGAGCGAGCTCGAGCATTCAGGAGGCGCAATTGATTACATAAAGGGGAGACACTGCAGCAGTTGAAGCCAAGAATCAGTTTCAGTCCTATATCTGCTTTGCAGAGGAGACGCAGAAGCAGTTCAAGAAGATTAATAATAGTCTACTTTAGCTAACCAGGAGAGCTGCAGAGTGGTCAAACTGTTGGATGAAGCCAGAGATACTGTCCCAATTCTCATCGTCGTCACATTTCCTGTCAAAGCAGATTACAATGTAAAGTTCTAGCAAGTGGTCTCTCATCCACAAGACATTCCTAAAGAGAAGAGTTCTATGTGAAGTGGATCAATTACATTTACAAGCCTTGGAGTTGGATATTGTTCATGTACAGGGTAGAGTTGGGACTCTGTTCAAAAAATTGATCCAAAGAAGAGTTTCCCTTCTCAACACTCTGAACCCCTAAGATTGGCATCTGCCTTTTAGAGGATCAGCTGATCACTGTATGAGAAGTGTTGTACAGAAAAACAGTCACTTGAAAACAGAAACACAATTTTTGGACCACTTGTTGTTTTACTGTTATCAATCATATGAATATGATACAATGACCCAAGTTTGGAGCATCTGTCCAGAAAAATCTTTATTGAGAAAAAAATGGTGCTCCAAAGGTGCTCAATACTGACTGTTATTAAAGTAGTTAGGGCGCGTTGTTCAAGTTGATCTCTACATGGCTTTATTATGAGATGGCCACGTTGCTAAGATGCAATGTGTTGCCTCAGCAACAAGCAGCAGATCCTTGTCCAATGGATCTTGCTAACTACTCCCAAAGCAAGCCAGCTCCAACACACGAGGTAGAGCGCGTAAGCAGCATGAGTTGTGTAGAATAAAATACCTACTGGCATTTACGACTGCGCAACAACTACATAACACGTACTTCACCAACAATACTTGGTTAGTGATCACTAAACTAATCTATGGAGCATGCAATTGGATCAAGATTGGCCAGTAGAGTAACCAACTTGTTGATTCTTGTTGCTAATAGTTGGAGCATGACAATGTGATAGATCAATGGGAAAGTAGTTGGCGCACTAAAAAAACATATAAACACACGCGTGATGAAGGAAACAGATTCCTTATGCTGCTGCCAGATCTCAAACCTTGATAGACAGTGTTGAGAAGATTAAATGGCAGGATTCTCTTTGTCTACCATTCAAAAGATGCTGCCTCATACCCTCTCTCTATAAATAGGTCTCGGCAGAGACTTGAATCATCAGGCAAAAATTTTCGCTTCTCATTTCTTCCACCTCATTTCAATACGCAAAAAGTTTCAGCCAAACTACAGATCGATATGGCTTGCCATCTTAGGTCAATAAGCCTGCCGTCTAGGCTTCACTCCAGCGAAGCTGCAGTGCAACAAGAGTTGTGCATTCTAGAGGCAATCATCTCCTCACCATCCACATCTATCGTCACAATGTGTGACGGTTTGAGGAGGCTTGGAGACATCTACAACAGTGTTGAGGAGATGACTCACTTGCCAAGCAACCAAGTTTGCTCTTCCCAGCAAAGGAAAATGCTGGATGGAGAAATCGAGTCTTCACTCGAGCTGCTGGATCTCTGCAACACCATGCAAGAGATCTTTGTTGAGTTGAAGGCCCTTATCCAAGAGCTGCAAGTGGCTCTAAGAAAAGGAGATGGTGCAACCGTTCAAGCCAAGATCCAGTCAGTCTTACAGCCGCTTGGTGAAGAAGGCTAAACAGTCTTTCAAGAAGTCAAGCAAGAAGGCCACTTCTGACAAGACAGGCTGTGCAATGATCAGGCTACTGACCAAGGCCAGGGAGATCGCTATCTCTCTACTTGAGTCCACGGTGCAGCTCCTGTCAAAGCAAATTGAAGTGCCCAAGCAGTCACTTTTCTCGAAGGCATTTTCCAAGAGAAAAGCAGTTGTTTGCGAGGAGGACCAACTACAGGCGTTAGAGTGCAACACTGGAGATCTTGAGAGCGGAGCAGGACACCTGTTCGGGATATTGGTCCAGAGCAGGGTTTCTCTCCTAAACATCCTTAGCTCATAGATACTCCTTGTTGCTTTTGACATCCTGTGATTGGCATCCGACTTTTTGTGGATTAGCTAATCTTGATGCAGTTTTCTAATATGTATACAGTACAAATGTACAGAAAAATTCGGAAAGGAAAAAAGACACAGTTTTGATCCAATTCATGTTTGTTGATGTGATTTTGTGCATTTAGTATGGATTGCTTTGTTTTCAGATCCTTATTTAGTGGATCTTGCCCTGCGTACAAGAAGCATGCCAGATCACAGTCGCAATGGTTAAGCTGGGATAGCAGAATAAATTAGTCATCCAGATCCCCCTACCACGTTTGTGCAGTATAGCACTGCCATTGAATGGATGTAAATTTCAAATCCATATATTGAAAAAAAATAATGGCCTCAGCATCCAGATCATTTTGTAAGCATGTTATTGTGTACTCCATGTGTGTATGTATTCCTTTCGATTCGAGAATACACTCTGGGCTGCGTGTGTTCCATCGTGACAGTTGAGCCTAAATATATATCTAGATCACTAGATGATTGATAAATTTCCCAAATCCATCAGCCCCAAAGATAACGAAAATTATTGAAAAAGTGGTGTGGCTTGCAAACTGGTTTGGGGCCCCTTGAGCTGCAACCTCCAAACAACTATCAACTGAATCATTTCGCATCCTAACACAAGCAATTTCAGCTGCCCTAAACCAACTCAATCGCCCAAATTGAATGCAAATCGAAGGCACGTGTAGCCCTTATGGATCGGGAGGAGCCGTATGGCATGGTCCGTACCAGACGGAGTTGTGCAGGGAGCTTTGGGGTCAGTGACAGACTCCAACTTCTCGTCCCCTGACTTGGACACCGCAGCGGCTTTCGAATTGTAGAACTCTCCTCGCAGTCCTCCCATCCGCTGCAACGCACTTCCTCCGTTTCACCCTTCTCCTCATCGTCGGCGACCCCGCCGTCTTGTCGTCCTCGAGGCAACCGACACGGCTACTCAGCATTGCATTGGCGGCACCGTGGCGGGGTGCAGCGAACTTTGTTTCGGAGCACGGAGCTTCATCGCCTTCCGCCCGAGTTGAGCCACGCCGCCTCCGGACGCCCACCGGACAATCGGACATGACGGTCCAACTCTGAATGAAGGGATTTTCGGGAAATGAGTAGGGCTTCCATGTTCAGAACAGAAAAAGATGATGCGGTGATGTAAAAGATGAGAGGAAAGGAAATGATTTTTAAGGCTGGAAATGGTAGTTTTAGGATGGAACTTCGTCATGAAACTTTTTACTGAGATTGACTTGATCAGAAACCATATCTATATAGGAACTAAGACGTAAAGAGATGTGACAATGATAGGAACTAAGACATGAAGAGATGTGACAATGATAAGTAGATGAATGAGAGAGAATTCATATAATTAGACAAAAGATCATTTTGTAGAAATTATCCATCAGGAGCAGGAGCATACGCGTAGTGTCTACATAAATTAAATAGACATAGAAACTACAATGTAGTTTCTAGCATTGGACTGTCCTTGTAGACCACTCCATTCAACCTGTTATAAAAAATAAAAAATAAAAACCCCCTAAACTAGTCCGATCTACTGGTGAGTTGGTTAGGTCATAACTTTTAAACATAAGAGACAGCCCAATCAAAATAAATTGGGCTCTAAGCCAAAAAATTAATAATAACCCACTATTTTTGGAAAAAAATCTATTTAACCCCCCACCGGTCTTCTTCAACACCCTCCCCTCAAACTATGAGACCGTCTATTTTACCCCCTGAACTTTTCAAAACTGGTCAAATTACCCCTCGGGCGGTTCCGGACGTGGGTTGCTACAGTAACCGTGGTTTGCTACAGTGTCTGTGATTTTGTCTTTTCTTTTATTTATTTCCACTAAATCTTTGAAAAATCCTAGTAAATCACATAAAAATTATAAAATAGAAAATACAATTTTATTGGACTCCACATGAGTAGATCTACACAGTGAACATATAATATGGTATGCTTTAGTATAAAAGTTTTGTTGTAGCTTTAGATTAATTGGAAAATCCAATTTTGTCTGTAATTAATTGGAATAATTCATAATTGCAGCTTCACTTGTAGTGAAATTTTTATGGGTGACTAATTATTGTATGCTTGAACTATAGTAAAAATTTCGTACTCATTAGACCATGTATAAGTTAGTTATAGATAAAGCATAGATTTAACATAGAAAAAAAAATCCAATTTCATGCTTTGCATGCGGCAGGAAAACAGCGCGGGCATTGCACTTCTTTGGATGCATGTGCGCAGCCAACGGAAGGGATGCATGCACCGTGCCTTCGCCTCCCACTTTGCCTGAGCAGGCCCACAGCGCATGCATGCAACTCCTGCCCGCCCGCTGGCACGCTGTTGCCGCACCTGTTCACGCGTAACAGCTATTGTCGCCGCGTGCTCCTGCTGTCGTGTCTGCCGGCCTGACCCCGCCTGCTACCGCGGTACGCATGCACTTGTGCATGCATGTGGGTGCCGACGTGTCCGAGGGGACCACCTTCGTCTGCGCCCACTCCCTGCACCTAGTCATGCAACACTAGCATCATAATGCATTTGCTTTAACATACGTCCGAAACAGATAAAATATTTACAAACATTATCTTACAACAAATTTATATGGCCACGGCAACATATGTAACATCCAGGTAAAACATTTGCAACGTACATTTGAAACAACTAAAATATTTGAAACATACACTTGCAACATACGTGTATAGCCAGTGTAATACATGCAACATCTAGATAAAACACTTGCAACATATGTTGAAACAACTGAAACATTTGAAATATACACTTGCAACATACGTGTATAGCCATTACAACATATGCAACATCGAGATAATACACTTGCAACATACGTTTGAAATAACTAAAATATTTGAAACATAAACTTACAACATACGTGTATAACCATCGCAACATATACATCAACAGATCTATTTTTGAAACATCGAGATGAAATATATGCAACATACCTCAAAAAACACATGAAACATATGGTTGCAACAAGTGTTTATCTACTTTCTGTCCTCCAGTGGAGGCTCCTTGACGTGGAGCTCGATGCAGGTGTGGAGCTCGAGGTTGCCTATGTTTGACAGTGGATCGCGACGGCGACGGAAGGCGCGAGGCGAGGGGGAGCGGTGCGCGAGGCACAAGGCGCGGACGGCGCAATGAGGGTGCACGACGCGAGACCTGGGGGCAGCCGGGCCCGTCCCATCCACAGAAGGACGGACACCTTGAGGGTATCGTGTCAAAGTTTTTAGCCTGAGTTTAACCAAAAGCACTTTCGGATCATACTGCTCGGGTTTTCTACTTTGAATCGAGTTGGATCGGATTATGAGTCGGACATTATGAGCTTATCCTGTGAGTAATCATCAAGTCTACTCTGAGGAGGAGGGAAGCCCTACTCATCATTTTCCGAAAATCCCTTCATTTCGAGTTGGACCCTCGGGCGGTTGGCGGTCGGCGTCCGGCGGGCTAAACTCTGGCGGAAGGAGATGGAACTCCGGGAGTTGGACCCTCGGGCTATCGGCGTCCGCTGCACCCCGCCACCAAAGCAATGCTGAGTAGCCGGGTCCGTGGCCTCGAGGTGGAGAAGTGCGTTGCGGCGGATGGGAGGACCGCGAGGAGCTCTACAATTCGAAGGCCGTGGCAAGGTCAAGTCAAGGGACCGAAAGCTCCCTGCACAACTCCGTCTGGTATGGACCGTGCCGCCCGGCTCCTCCCGATCACATGCACCTTCGATTTGCATTCAATTTGGCCGATCGAGCTGGTCTAGGCCTCTAGGGCACCTGAAATTGCTTGGATTGGGATGTGAAATGATTCAGTTCATAGTTGTTTGGAAGATTGCAGCCCAATGCCCCAAAAAAGTTTTGCATGCCATGCCACACCACTTTTTCGATAGTTTTGGTTATCTTTGGGGCTTACGGATTTGCGAAATTTATTAATCATCGTAACATCTAGATGCATATTTAGTCTCAACTCTCACGATGGAACGGACACGGTCCTGCCAGATGCAAATCCCCGCCGCCGCCGCATGAGGCGCGGCGCCCCCTCCCCCGCGCCGGTGCCCACCTGGGCCCGCCGCCAAGCCTCTCCTCCCCCGCCGATGCCCACCACAACCAGCTCCTCGCCGCGGATGCCGAAGACGCTGCATCCACCGCCGCCGCCGCCGCCCCCTCCTCCTGACACGCGCCCGCATCCTCCACCCGCCGCCGCTCCCATCGCTTCACCTCCCACCTCTGAGCTGCGAGTTTACTCGCGTCGGAGGTCGAGGGGAGCCATGGTCCTCCCCGAGCTCCCCCACTCCTCCAGCCCCGGCGCCGCCCCTCACACCTCTTAGATCGCGAGCCTAGGTGCAAATCCCGTCAAACTAAGCACTGATCCGTGCTCCCCGCTGCCTGATCTACCTTCCCATGGCAGTTTTGAGGTCGATCCACACCACCACGAGCTAACGACTGAAGAAGAAGAAGAAGAGGTGGAGCTCGTCGACTGGGATGACGACGACGACGCCTTCGAAGCTGCCTCTCCCACCGCCTCTGACTCCCCAGGCGAAGCGACGCTGGCTGGGCTGGGAGCTGGGTGCATTGCGCCCCCCTCCGAGGCATCTCCGACATCTCCGGCTCCACCTTCCGGTGGATCCTCCACTGCGACCCCTGCCGAGACCTCGACTGCCCCATCACATGCTCCGGTGCTTGTCCATGGGCATGCCGAGGCGTCGGCCCGTGTCCATGGGCATGCCGAGGCGTCGGCCCGCCTCAAATCCATCGTGGTACGGCCTGCTGCGCCCCCTCCAGCTGGGAAGCAGGGGTTGCAGGGGGTGGAGCAGGAGATGGGTGTGCCATCGGGCATAAAGACGATGCAGAGTTCACCTGCTTCGCCAAAATGGCGAAGCGCGAAGACTGGACGCCGTCGACGGCGAGATGCCTCTCCGCGTTGGGACGCCACCGCCCCAATGCCGAAGCCCAGGCACGCGCTGGATGCAGGTCGTGAGGCCTTCCTTAAGTGATTCGCCGGTCGCTGCTTCAGGTGCCTCGCCTTCGACCACCTAGTTGCAAACTGCCGGGATCCCGTGCGATGCTTCGCTTGCAAGGGTGTTGGGCACTTATCCCGCTCCTGTCCTGCCGGCCGGCCGCGCGCGATCTCTTCCAAACTACGCGCGAGGCTAACGTTCCCTCCAGAGAGCATCCACAGCCGCATTTCATTCCCTCCACTGCATCGCGACTGCTCCGCCGACATCACTGCCAAGCCTGCAATGGAGTATGCCCCTCGACGTGCCCATCTGGGGGCAAGTCGGGTGGACTTCCTTAAGCGACTCGCTGGTCGCTGCTTCAGGTGCCTCGCCTTCGACCATCAGGTTGCAGACTGTCGCGATCTCGTGCGCTGCTTCAAGTGCATGGGTGTCGGGCACTTCTCCCGCTTCTGCCCTGCACGTTGGCCGCGTGCCATCTCCTTCAAGCCTCGCGCCCATCGCGACTGTTCTGCCGACATCACCTCCAAGCCTGCAATGGATTGCCGCCGGGCGCTTCTTGATGGCCATGAGGACCAGGCCATGGAACGCGGCCGCGCCCAATGCCGCTCGCCTGTGAGGCGCGCCCGTGGGAGGGACTACATCCCCCATGCCTCAGAGGACTGGGAGCGCCGCCGTTCACACTCCCCAGTCCATAGGGAAAGGGCCTCGGAGCGCTGGCGCTCGCGCTCCCGGGCTGCCCGAGCCTGGGAAAGATGTCCGCGCTTCGCTCCGTCGGTAAGTCGTGACCCACTGCTTGACTACTTCAGGGACTCGGATGGCGGCAGGACGACCCTGTCTCAGGAGGACGACCCGATGGTCTACGAGCATGGCTGCACCAGGCTGTCCGGCGCTTCGCTGTGCTATTCCCTGGACGATAATGTTGGCAACGGGCCGGGCTCTCCAGAGTCTAGACCCATCAACAAGCTCTCCTCGGTCGAACCCCTACTGCCCGAGGAGGTGGTCTCTGGGCCAGCGCCTCAACTATCCAACATTGACGTAGACACCGGGGATGTCTCGGATGTTGTCCGGGACGCCACAGACCAGCACACTTCTGATGAGGAGAATGCAGAGGGGCCTGATGATGGTGCTGCCTTCTGTGCGAGGATGTTCAAACTTCAAACCCGCCCCGGCTCCGATCCTACATAGGCCGGACTCGCCTCCCCTGCCCCGTTCGACCAGCAGCAGAGGCCGCACCAGAGGACGCAAGCAGGTGATGGTCACCACGCGCTCCAGCACACGCCTTGTTGCCCGTCCATCTACGGTGCCAGTGGTCCAACGCGCTCAGAAGAAGCTCATGCGTGAGCTGGAGTTCATCAACACCCCTTCCAAGGCACCAGATGATGCTATCACAGACTACATTGACAAGTTTGGGCAGGAACTCCCAATACAAGCGATCATGGCCATCAGGGCAGCTACCCGGCTGGACAACAAGGAGCTCTCCAAGGTGCTGGCAGCAATGGCGGCAGAATCAGGAGCAGTGGAGATGGAGGTCTCTTGATGTGCAAGCAGCTGATCCAGAAGAAGACGCAGATTCCAATGTATCTTAGTTGGTCAGCATCAGCCGGTCTTCTACAGGTCGAGAGGTTAGTGTTGAGCTGGTGTGTTCCCAGAGTGTTCAGAGATGAATGCTCCTTGTGGACTAGTGCTGGACGACGGGTCTTGAGACCCCTAGCAGTTGCAAATAATTTAGTGAGTAATTAGCTTTTGTACTCCTAACCCCCGGTAGCGGTCTGCTACAGGGGGTGCGCTCCTCGCGCATTATGTTGTGAACTTTGTTCCTCTTATTAATACAACGCCGGGTAACCGGATCTTTCAAAAAAAAAAACGATGGAACGGACGCAGCCCAGGTGTACTCTTGAAAGGAATGCCTACATGGAATACACAGTAACATGCTCACAAAATGATCTGGCAGTTAAGGCTTTTAATTTTTCCAATACATGGCTAGGAATCTACATCCGTTGCAAAACAAGAATTGTTCAATGGCAGTGCTATACTACACAAACGTGGTAGGGGGAATCTGTATGATGAATTTATTCTGCTATCTCAGCTTAACCATTGTGGCTGTGATCTGGCATGCTTCTTGTACGCAGGGCAAGATCCACAAAATAAGGATCTGAAAACAAAGCAACCCATACTGAATGCATAAAATCACATTAACAAACATGAATTGGATCAAAACTGTCTTTTTTTCCTTTCTGAATTTTTTGTACATTTGTACTCTATACATACTAGAAAACAGCATCAAGATTAGCTAATCCTCAAAAACGCGGATGCCAATCACAGGACGTCAAAAGCAACAAGGAGTATCTATGAGCTAAGGATGTTGAGGAGAGAAACCCTGCTCTGGACCAATATCCTGAACAGCTGTCCTGCTCCGCTCTCAAGATCTCCAATGCTGCACTCTAACGCCTGTAATTGTCCTCCTCGCAGACAACTGCTTTTCTCTTGGAAAATGCCTTCGAGACAAGTGACTGCTTGGGCACTTCAATTTGCTTTGACAGGAGCTGCACCGTTGACTCAAGTAGAGAGATGGCGATCTCCCTGGCCTTGGTCAGTAGCCTGATCATTGCACAGTCTGTCTTGTCAGAAGTGACCTTCTTGCTTGCCTTCTTGAAAGACTGTTTAGCCTTCTTCACCAAGCGGCTGTAAGACTGGATCTTGGCTTGAACGATCGCACCATCTCCTTTTCTTAGAGCCACTTGCAGCTCTTGGATAATGGCCTTCAACTCACAAAAATCTCTTGCATGGTGTTGCAGAGATCCAGCAGCTCGAGAGAAGACTCGATTTCTCCATCAAGCATTTTCCTTTGCTGGGAAGAGCAAACTTGGTTGCTTGGCAAGTGAGTCATCTCCTCAACATTGTTGTAGATGTCTCCAAGCCTCCTCAAACCGTCACACATCGTGACGATACATGTGGATGGTGAGGAGATGATTGTCTCCAGAATGCACAACTCTTGTTGCACTGCAGCTTCGCTGGACTGAGGCCTAGACGGCAAGCTTATCGACCTAAGATGGCAAGCCATATCGATCTGTAGTCTCTGGCTGAAACTTTTTGCGTATTGTAATGAGGTGGAAGAAATGAGAAGCGAAAATTTTTGCTTGATGATTCAAGTCTCTGCCGAGACCTATTTATAGAGAGAGGGTATGAGGCAGCATCTTTTGAATGGTAGACAAAGGGAATCCTGCCATTGCATCTCCTCAATGTTGTGTATCAAGGTTTGAGATGTGGCAGCAGCATAAGGAATCTGTTTCCTTCGTCACGCCACGTGTGTTGATCAATATTTTAGTGCGCCAGCTATTCTCCCAGTGATCTATCACATTGTCATGCTCCAACTATTGGCAACAAGAATCAACAGGTAAGTTACTCTACTGGCCAATCTTGACCCAATTGCATGCTCCAGAGATTAGTTTAGTGATCACTAACCAAGCATTATTGGTGAAGTACGTGTTATGTAGATGTTGCGCGGTCGTAAATGCCAGTAGGTATTTTATTCTACACAACTAGTGCTACTTACACGCTCTACCTCGTGTGTTGGAGCTGGCTTGCTTTAGTAGTAGTTAGCAAGATCCATTGGACAAGGATCTGCTGCTTGTTGCTGAGGCAACATATTGCATCTTAGCAACATGGGCATCTCATAATAAGGCCATGTAAGATCAACTTGAACAACGCGCCCCAACTACTTTAATAACAGTCACTGGTATTGAGCATCTTTGGAGTACCATTTTTTCTTAATAAAGAATTTTCTGGGCGGATGCTACACAGTTGGGTCATTGTATCATATGATTTATAACAGTAAAACAAGAAGTAGTTCAAAATTATGTTTCTGTTTTCAAGTGACTTTTTCTGTACAATACTTCTCATATACAGTGATCAGCTGATCATCTAAAAGGAAGATGCCTAAGGGGTTCAGAGGTCAGAGTTGGTACATCTATCTACAAGCTGAGAGTGTTGAGAAGAGAAACTCTGCTTTGGATCAATTTTTTGAACAAAGTCCCAAATCTACCCTCTAGATAAACAGTGTCCAACTCCAAGGCTTTAGGCTTGTAATTGATCCACTTCACAATCACATAGAACTCTTCTCTTTAGGAATGTCTTGTGGATGAAAGACCACTTGCTAGAACTTTGCTGCAATCTGCTTTGATAGGAAATGTGACGAGGACTCGAGAATTGAGACAGCAATATCTCTAGCTTCACCCAACAGCTCGACCGCCCTGCAGCTCTCCTGGTTAGCTGAAGTAGACTTATTGTTAATCTTCTTGAACCTACTGCAGCTGTCTGCATCTTCTTTGCAAAACAGATTTAGGATCAAAACTGAATCTTGGCTTCAACTGCTGCAATATCTCCCCTTTTTTTTTTTGAACGTAAAATACAGCAGGGGAGGCCCCCACTGTAAAGTTTTATTTAAAAAAGAGAAGCCCAACAACTGATCGAGCTTGCTCAAGCTTGCTCTCCTGAATGCTCAAGCTTGCTCTCTTGCATGGCACTGAAGAGATCAAGCAACAGGAGAGAGTGCTCAAGCTTGTCCTCCACTGCTTTCCTTTGCTTTGGTTGGCGTAGGCTGGCTTGATTGCTAGTCGAGCACACGATCTCCTAAATGTTGTTGTACACACTTCCAAGCCTCCTCAAAATATCATGCGTTGTTCGAATGGCTGTGGAGGCTGAAGGGATGGTTTCGTTAGTGATCTGCAACTGATCCTCAATGCTGGTTTCGCTGGAGCAAGGGCTAGAAGGCGCACTTGCAGATCTTATATGGGAAGCCATGGTTGGAGCCAAAAATGCAGTGCTCTCTTCTTTGTAGAGGAGGGGAGAGGAATGCTGATCTGATGGCGTCTACTCTCCTTGGGCTTCTCTATATATATAATAAAAGAAGTAGAAGCAATACACAATTGAATAAGCAGACAAGAAGAATCATGCCAGTCCAGTTTTTTGTGAGTTTGCTGTCCATCTCTACGGCAGGTTGATTCCTTTCTTTTGAATAATCTATCGATTCAGACATCTAAATAATGTATGAGCCTGTCATGTCTCAATTGTTGGAGGCAAACAATTACACAAGGATGTTGTTTGGGCTACATCTATTATGTGCACATTATGCTTCAACATTCACAAAATTGCTGTCATGTTTCAGTTGCATCTTTTGCTAGGACATACCACATTTTCTGTGGGGCTGATGTTAGACCAACATTGGCATTTCGCAACATGAATTGGCCAGACAGGAAGACAGGCTGCAAGCACTGTCCAGCTCCACTGCTTGAAATGAAGAGGGAAAGGAAGTAGGGAAAAAGCAGTAATCCACTCTATTTTCCCTCTGTTGTTGGGTTTCCACCATTGTCATGTTGAATCCTTGCTCAATCATTCGTCCTTGTATCATGAGTGAATGGATCAGTCCCAGAAAATCAAAACAGCTACAACGGCACACACTGACATACATGCGTAAATAAAGTAACTATGATATGTATATACATATGAACTTCTCTGAACATTAAAAGTTGCTCTATACATTTCCTGTTTTGTATATTGAAATCTATTTAGATGATTAGCGAATCCTTTTTGCATTAAAAAAAGATTAGTTAATCCTTTAGACTTGGATCACATAAAATCATATGGGTAGATGAGAGAATAGGTTTTCAACACCACTCTCTAGACTGCAATTCTTTTATTCTTTCATACAATTTTTGTCTTCCTTAATGTTTTTTTTTAGGAAGCAAAAATCCTACTGGCCACTTTGCAATCTTTCGTTCCCAATATGCTTGGGCAGAAGATGCATTATTGATTCATAGCACAATAGTGCATACGGCATTTTTGTAAGTGTCCTGACCTATTCAGGTAAATGCAAGGCTATGCTAATTATTCAGGACAACAAAAATTGCAGAAACACGACGATGGTCAAGCATATACATTGCTAGTGCACAAGCAATGAAGACCGAGACATGACAGAAGGACTATCACTATCTTCACTGTTGCGATTCGAGGATTGGGGAAGCTTCTGGCTGGCCTGCGTTCCCAGCCAGACTCACTCTATTTATCTTCTCATTTTACATATTAGTCCTTATACAATCCACTATTTACACCAACACTCCCCCTCAAGATGGGCTAAAAATATCTAACATGCCCATCTTGTTATAACTCAACTCATTCTCACTAGGTCCTAGACCTTTTGTGAAACAATCCGCTAGTTGACTATGTGATTTTACATACCCTAGCTTTAGGATCCCACTATCCAGCTTCTCCTTAATGAAGAATCTATCAATCTCAACATGCTTAGTGCGATCAAACTGGACCGGGTTATTTGCAATATTGATTGCAGCAACATTGTCACAATGAAGCATCATGGTCTCATTTCTCAACACCCGCAGCTCCCTTAGCAAGCCTTTTAACCATAACATCTCACACAAGCTCAATGCCATTGCCCTATACTCAGCCTCCGCAGTAGACCGGGCCACAACTGCTTGCTTCTTGCTTCTCCATGAGACAAGATTGCCTCCCACAAGCACACAATACCCAGAGGTAGACCTCCTATCATCCTTGCTACTTGCCCAATCTGCATCACAATAACCCTCCAAATCCAGGTGCCCATTCTTCTTGAACCATAACCCTCTCCCAGGGGTTCCCTTCAGGCACCTCAAAATTCTGTAAACAACCTCCATATGTCCTGTTCTTGGATCATGCATATACCTGCTCACCACACTCACTGCATAGGAAATGTTAGGTCTTGTATGACACAGGTATATCAGTCTTCCCACCAATCTCTGATATGTTTCTTTGTTCACAGAATCTCCACACTGGGCACTGATTTGATGGTTTTTATCAATAGGAGTACTACATGGTCGACATCCAAGCATGCCAGTTTCCGTCAACAGATCAAGAACATATTTCCTTTGTGAGAGAACTATCCCCTTAGGCGACCTAGCAATCTCAATCCCAAGGAAATACCTCAGTGGTCCAAGATCCTTTACCTCGAAGGCTCTTCCTAGATTCTCCTTCAAGCATTTGATTTCCTCCACATCATCTCCTGTAATCACAATATCATCCACATACACTGCCATAATTGTGATAAATGTCCCTCTATGCTTGTAGAAGACTGTGTGATCACCATTACATTGAGTGTATCCCATACCACAAACTGCTCTCCTAAACCTGTCAAACCATGCCCGGGGTGATTGCTTTAGTCCATAGAGTGACTTTTTAAGTCTGCATACTTTCCCAGCAGTTTGACTATTCGCAAACCCTGGTGGGATTTCCATATACACTTCTTCTTGTAAGTCACCATGAAGAAATGCATTCTTCACATCCATCTGATGTAGTGGCCAACCAAAGTTAACTGCACAGGAGATTAGGGTCCTAACAGTACCCATCTTTGCCACAGGAGCAAAGGTCTCATCATAATCAATGCCATATGTTTGACTATAGCCTTTTACAACTAGCCTTGCCTTATACCTGTCCACCTCTCCTTTTGGGTTTTGCTTCACAGTGAAGACCCACTTGTAGCCCACAGCCTTTTTCCCTTTTGGAAGTGGGACCAGTTCCCAAGTCTTGTTCTTCTGAAGAGCATGCATCTCTTCTCTCATTGCTGCATTCCAGTTAGGATCCTGTTTCGCACACCTCCAGTCCTTTGGAATAGGCACTGTTTGTAAAGATGCAACAAATGCTCTATATGCAGGTGAAAGGCGAGAGTATGAAAGGAAGTTGGCAATGTCATGATCTGTACTAGGATGCTCAAAGCCATAGCGAACAGGAGGTTTTCCAAAATTGGATCTAGTATCCCTACGTTGTGCAAGAGGTAACTCTACATGTTCAAGGTTAGGAAGTACATTACCACTTGATGGAGAGAGGTCCGAGGAGAGATTTGGGACTGGTGTAGCAAGCTGCTGTGGCTGTGGTGCACTGAATTGCTCCCCCTGACTCTTAAACCGTCTCCTCTGGTACTGATACATCCGGCCCAGGTGGGGTTGGCCAAGGCCTAATAAATTAAGGTTACCCGGACCCCAACAGTTCTTATGCACACCCACTCGGGGAAAGACCCAATGTCCCTAAAAGACTAGTCCGATAGGGGAAGGGTGGCTCTCTCTTTTAAGGTGGCTTCCTCCACCCATGCTAAGCAAGGTGGAATTATTCAGAGGCTCACACGGTCACCGCCCGACTACAACTAGGCCACTTGGCCTTTTTTTGTTGCTTCTTTGACAGCGGGTAACAGTGGAGGATGTCCTCATCATTCCCACCCCCTTAAACAAGGGCCCAGCTCTGATACCAAATGATACATCCGGCCCAGGTGAGGTTGGCCGAGGCCCAATAAATTAAGGTTACCCGGACCCCAACAGTTCTTATGCACACCCACTCGGAGAAAGACCCAATGTCCCTAAAAGACTAGTCCGATAGGGGAAGGGTGACTCTCTCTTTTAAGGTGGCTTCCTCCTCCCATGCTAAGCAAGGTGGGATTATTCAGAGGCTTACACGGTCGCCGCCCGACTACAACTAGGCCACTTGGCCTTTTTTTGTTGCTTCTTTGACAGTGGGTAATAGTGGAGGATGTCCTCATCAGGTACACTATTGGCTCTTTTCAGCTATTTGCTCCCCCTGACTCCTGGACTGTCTCCTCTGGTACACAATTGGCTCCTTGATAATCACCTCTCCATTTTGTACATCAATTGTCTCCTCATTCTCAGCGCCAACTACCTCCTCATTCTCGCCAACTACCTCCTCCTCATTCTCATCACCAATTACCCCTTCACCTTCACCATCATCATGGCGAACTACCTCCTTTCCATGCATATCCATTGGACACGGGATAGTACCGATAATCACTTCATGTTGAGCAGCAGCCTCTCTATTCTCCCCCTCTCTACTGTCGCTCTCAGTGACTGAAGAGAATTCCTCCAAGAGCGGATCAAGATCGCATGGTTTTGTATAGTATGGTTCAGACTCCCTGAATGTCACACCCATACTCACAAACAATTTCTTTCCAACAGGGTCCCAACACTTGTAACCCTTTTGTGTAGAAGAATATCCAACAAAAACACACTTCACCGCCTGAGGATCCAACTTTCCAACTGACGGTCTATGGTCCCTGACAAAGCAAACACAACCAAACACCTTGGGGGGTACTTTAAATTCCTGTTGCCCCAGCAATAGCTCAGCAGGTGACGCCATCCCAAGAATCCTGGATGGCATACGATTGATTAAGTATGCTGCTGTTAGCACCGCTTCACTCCAGAGATATTTGGGCACATTCATCTGAAACATCATTGACCTTGCTACCTCTAACAAGTGTCGATTCTTTCTCTCAGCTACACCATTCTGTGGTGGGGTACTAGGACAAGTAGTCTGATGTATAATCCCATGCTCCGAAAGATACACCCCAAAATCATTGTTCACATATTCCTTCCCATTATCAGTTCGGACAATCCGAATTCTAGCATTAAATTGATTTACAACCAACTTATGTAAGTCCTGGAAACAACGAAGGACCTCATGTTTACCCCTAAGCATGTAGATCCATGTCATACGAGTATGACAATCAATAAAGGTGACAAACCACTTAAATCCACTCACAGATGTAACTGAGCAGGGACCCCAAACATCAGAGTGTATTAACATAAATGGTTCACAACTTCGGAGGCCAATACTAGGATAGGTTGTCCTTGTATGCTTCTCAAGTTCACAAGCATCACACACAAGTTTCTTTACGTCCACACCATTAAAAAAGTCAGGATATAATTTATTCAAGGTTCCAAAAGGCACATGTCCTAACCGGCGATGAAGCAAGTTGTTGACACCGTTTTTAGTACGTGTCAAAATGATCAGGAAAGGCTGATTAGCAAGGGAGAAATTGCCGTGTGAATTGATGGCCAAGGAGAATAAGTTTGTTTTAAGCGGTGGCAGTGTATGAATTTGATTAGGAATGTTGCCGATGGAGTCAAAGGTGTTATTGCCGATGCCGATGGAAGAAGGTTTGGAGACTGTTGCCGATAAGGGAATGTATCGATAAAGGAAGGTGTGAAGTCTGCAGCCGATGAAATAGGGAATGTGCCGACGGAAAGAGATCGAAGGTTGCTGCCGATGGAAAAGGGGCTGTGCTGGTGAAAAGGAGACCGATAAGAATACCATCGTGATTAAGGCGGATTATGGAATAAAATAGGAGTTGATTTCCTTGTTTACGATTAGTAGAGTCTGAGTTGTGTAAAAGTCATGTTCTTTTTCTTAGACTTGAGTTTAGTGTCCTAGTCGTATTCGATTATGTTTCTATAGATCAGGATATAAATATAGGATGAAGGGCAATGTAATAGAGATCAATCAATCAATACATCAAAAAACAGCTTTTATTCTTATTTACATCTACTTTTCGGCGACTTCGTCAATTTGCATATTTTTCCTTTTTACGAGTTCTCATCGATTCGGCGAGTTGCATTGCTCCAAGTGCAATCTTTGTCGATCCTCGAGTTCCGCGTGAGTACCTCTTGGCCGTGACTTCCGGGCGTATCGCTGTTGTCAGGACCAAAGTGCTCGTATCTCCATCCTTGTCGATTAACAGGTCAAATCGACTGGCACGCTTTGGATATCGATTTCGGGTATTAGCCCTTTGTGTTTGCAGATTCACTTTTGCATCAACACATCTTTTGGCACGCCCGGTGGGACAAATCTAATCAAGATGCCTAATCATGAGATCGATGCTGGGAATATCATCGCAGTAACAGAAGAAGATCTTAAGGACGATCAGAAGCAGGCTATGGAGAGGGCTATTGAAGAATATAGACAGCTTTGCTTGAAGTCATTCAGCATGAACAAAAGTGGACAAGTCATCCAGAAGCAGGACTTGCCGTTGCCTCGGCAGGTTACCTTTGATCCTAATCCTGGTAAACTTCAAGAGATGGTTAATTCTGCAGTGAATCATGCTTTAATTAATCACTCCAATGTGCTGTCCAATACTGTTCATAATGCTGTGATTCGAACTTTTAAAGAAGGGCAAGCGTCACATCATTACGTCGGACCTGCTTATCATCAACCAGAAGCAGCATCTGCTGTTGCTCCATCGGCTCCTCCAGCCGTTGCGGGTATAGAGATTTCTTCTCCTCCAATATCAGCAGGATTATCTAATGCACAGTCTACTCCGGTTCGTCCAGATTCAGCATTATCAGGACGAGTTCAGCTTGGTACAGATCTATCAGCATCAGCTTTATCAGGTCCTATACCACAGAGTAATCAAATTCCTGCTAATTGGTGGGGATATGGTATGCCTCCGGAGCCATCTACTGTCAATCACGGATTATCTCAAGTGTTTGACGCAGCAGGAAAAACTCCTATACCATCGGCTGGTTCGCCGATAGCCCAAGCGCCTCAATATATTACAACTACTGCACAACCAAGTCTGGGAGGTTTTCAGGCGTCTCTGGGACAAACATCTGGTTCAAGTCCATCGGCAAGTTTGTTACCGATGCAGCAGAAGGCTCCTATAATCAGTCAACCTGGAGTACAGGTTATGCCTCAAGTTGGATATAATTATCCAGCAATGCCAACAAGCTACCAGCCATCGGCAAATTCTGTGCCGATGAATACTAATAATTGGTCAGGGTAGTTTCCTACTCAACATACAGTTCAGCCAAATCAGCAAGCTACAGGAGTTCATCAAGGTCACATGCATGCTGGTTTTCAGAATCAAGCATCGGCAGCTCAGCCGATGAATCCTTTTCAGCAGATTAATGGACCACAGTTAGTAGCAAATATGCCAATTGCTGGAGATCGTGGGCAACAAAGGCATGCAGAAGGATATCAACAGATACCTCCAGCAGAGATTCAACCATATCGTCAGCAAGATGTCGATGTTTTTTGGGCCGATAAGATAGCAGAAATTATGAGAGATCAATTTGGGATCAAGCCCAAGGTTAATACTTATTCTTATCGGACTCCGTATCCTCCAGCATATGATTTAATTCCTCTCCCAAATCGTTACAAAGTGCCAGATTTCACTAAATTCTCTGGGCAAGACGATACATCAACCATGGAGCATGTTAATCGTTTTATTATTCAATGCGGAGAGGCAGCTTGTAGAGATGAATTGAGAGTTCATCTTTTCTCGTCATCTCTATCTGGATCAGCATTTACGTGGTTTATTTCACTACCACCAAATTCTATTATCACTTGGGCTGATCTGGAAAAGCAATTTCATAAGTACTTCTTTGCTGGAATTCATGAGAAGCTTACCGATTTGGTAAAGATGAAACAGCGCAATGATGAATCGGTAGAAGGCTTCGTGCAAAGGCTACGAGATGTAAAGAATAAATGTTACAGTCTGGTATTGGATGATCGGCAGCTTGCCGATTTAGCCTTTCAGGGATTATTGCCACACCTAAAGGACAGATATGCTTCTCAGGAGTTCGAAAGCCTAAGTCATTTAGTACAAAGGATTTCTGATCAAGATACTAGGGTTTTTGAACCTAAGAGAAATTGGAACAAGAAAGTTTCATTTGTTGAAGAAGCGGAAGATTCTGATTCAGATAATGAACCAGTTATCGGTTTGGCAGAGTGGGTTAAGAATAAGAAGCCGATATCTTGTCCCTTTGGTCACAAAGAGCCAGAAAAGTTTACTTTTGATGTCACCAAAGCCGATAAAATATTCGATCTTTTGCTTCAGGAGGGTCAGATTAAATTATCACCCAATCATGTGATCCCATCAGCAGAAGAGTTGAAGCATATGCTGTATTACAAGTGGCACAATGCAACTTCACACAGTACCAATGAGTGCAAGGTGTTTAGACAGCAATTACAGTCAGCTATTGAGTCTGGCAGGATAAAATTTGGCAATTCCAAGATTCAAAAGCCAATGAAAATTGATCAACATCCTTTTCCAGCAAATATGTTGGACGCTGAAGGAAAAATTAAGGTGTTGACATCGGAAGCTGCTGAAAAGAATGCATCAGTAGATCCCCAACATCGGATAACTACCGATGATGCAAAAGGCAAGGGGCTATTGACAGAGAGTGGCGGTTCTGGGAGGCCTCCTCGATCTGGCATCGTGATTACCCATCAAAGACAACACGAAGGATGGCGTCAGCGAAGGGACCGGTATAGACGACAATAAGAGGAAAGGCGTCAAGAAGAGTGGAATCGGCATAAGGATCATTGGAATTGTCCATTTTTTATTCATTGTTGGGAAGAAGGTATTAAGTTACCTACTGTTGAAAATTGTCCAGAGTGCAATGGCTATTATGGAGTTAATTATCCTGCAAGAAGGTTTCAATCTGGTAATCAAGGTTTGCTCATTAATGAGCCGATCAGAAGGAGAGCATCAGTACATGATCGGCTGGGGGGCAGGCTTAGTGTGCATGAAAGGCTTGGTAAACGCGTTGCATATTTTCCAAGGAATCAAGAGGAACTCGAAGAAATGGCAAATGCAAGAGTCCCTGATGAAGAAATATTCTACAGGGACCCTAATATACGTCGTGTGGAGACAACTAGAATTTATCAGCCAGTTTGGAAAACTAAGCTTCCTCAATGGTGTCCAGAAGGTTTGACAAAGACACAGAAGAGAAAGATTCAGCGGGATCGTCAAAAAGATTTATATCAAGAAGAAAGTCCCTCCAATGAGAAATCTGGTAACCGGCAGTGGCAGATAAGGCACAAAGATAAAGGTCCATCGGCAGACATCAATATGGTGTTTATGTTGCCGATGGAATTTTTGGCTTTGTCTGACAGTGAGGAAGAGGCTGTTTCCTCTGATCAGATAGCTCAATTAATGTTAGATCCAATGATGGCTGTTTTTGAGAAGCCTGCTGATGATGAGAGACAGCACCTCAAGGCTTTGTTTGTAAAAGGCAGAGTTGATGGGCAGCCCGTATCTAAGATACTTATTGATGGAGGAGCTGCGATTAATATTATGTCTTATGTGATGTATCGGAAGCTTGGTAAGGGAGATCAAGACTTAACTAAAACCGATATGATGCTAAAGGATTTTGAAGGCAATGTGTCACCAGCTAAAGGAGCAGTATGTGTTGAGTTGACCATCGGTAGTAAAACTTTGCCGACAACTTTCTTTGTTATTAATGGCAAGGGTGCATATAATTTACTTCTGGGAAGGGATTGGATTCATGCTAATTGTTGTGTTCCTTCTACAATGCATCAATGTCTGGTACAATGGATTGGAGATAAGATTGAAGTTGTTCCTGGTGACTCTTCTTATATCATTGCATCGGCAGAATCAGATACTTATGAACGAACCAGGTGCATATCGGGAGAAGCTTGGGAGAAAGAGTTCCTCAAGGTTGCTGATTATGAAATTCTACCGATCCAAGCAGTCGGTTCTGAAGAAGAGTTTTAATGGATAGATTTGCCGATGATGGAAAATTAGGGCAAGGATTTACATCGGCAGATGATTTAATAGAAGTAGATATTGGTGAAGGCGATAGGCCAAGGCCCACTTTTATTAGCTCTAAATTAGATTCCAGGTGTAAACAGCAATTAGTTGATTTGTTAAATGAATATAAAGATTGTTTTGCTTGGGATTATACTGAAATGCCTGGATTAGACCGATCTATAGTTGAACATCGGTTGCCGATTAAATCTGGATTTCGGCCACATCAGCAGCCGGCTCGCCGATGCAATCCTAATATACTCCCTGATATTAAGGCCGAAATAACCAAGTTAATTGAGGCAAAGTTTATTCGGCAGTGTCGGTATGCAGAGTGGATTTCTAATGTGGTTCCTGTATATAAGAAAAATGGAAAACTCCGTGTTTGTATTGATTTCAGGAATCTTAATAAGGCCACACCGATGGATGGTTATCCGATGCCGATTGCCGATTTGTTGATTGATGCTGCAGCAGGGCATCAGATTATTAGTTTCATGGATGGAAATGCAGGTTATAACCAAATATTCATGGCTGAAGAAGATATTTCCAAAACTGCTTTTAGATGTCCAGGTCATGTGGGATTATTTGAATGGATAGTTATGATATTTGGTTTGAAAAATGCTGGTGCTACTTATCAGAGAGCTATGAACTTTATCTTCCATGAATATATCGGCACATTGGTGGAAATCTACATTGATGATATAGTGATTAAGTCTGGAGACATCATGAAGCATCTAACCGATCTGCGAAAGATATTGGAGTGCACAAGAAAACATGGATTAAAGATGAATCCCAATAAATGTGCATTTGGTGTATCGGCAGGACAATTCTTGGGTTTTATGGTGCATCAGAGGGGCATTGAAATTAGTAGAAAATCTATTGAGGCAATCAACAAGGTTGTTGCTCCTGCTGATAAGACTGAATTGCAATCTTTGATCGGTAAGATTAATTTCATCAGAAGGTTTATATCTAATCTGTCAGGTAAGATCAAGGCTTTCAGTCCATTATTAAAATTGAAAGCCGATCAGGAGTTTAAATGGGGGTATGAACAGCAGTTGGCTTTAGATCAGATTAAGAGTTATTTAACAAATCCCCCAGTGTTAGTTCCACCCCAGCATGGAAAACCCTTCAGATTATATTTATCAACTGAAGATATTGTTATCGGTTCAGCTCTTATTCAAGAATTTGAAGGAAAAGAGCGTGTTATCTATTATTTGAGCAGACGATTAATAGATGCTGAAACCAGGTATTCGGCTATTGAGAAATTATGCTTATGTTTATATTTCTCCTGTAGTAAGTTAAGGCATTATTTACTATCGGCTGAATGTACTGTCGTATGCAAAGATGATGTGGTCAAATATATGCTATCTATGCCGATATTAAATGGTAGGATTGGTAAATGGATTTTAGCGTTATCAGAATTTGACTTACGTTATGAATCGGCTAAGGCAGTTAAAGGACAAGTTATGGCCGATTTTGTTACTCAACATTGCAATACAGTAGATTCTTTGGAAGTTGCTCCATGGACATTGTTCTTTGATGGATCCACTTGTAGTGAAGGGGCAGGCATCGGCATCGTGCTGATTTCTCCTCAAGGGAAGAGGTATGAATTCTCATTACCGATCGTTGCCACATCAACAAACAATCAAGCTGAATACCAAGCATTGATAAAAGGATTGGAGTTGCTTAAAGAAATACAGGCTGATGCTGTTGAAGTCTTTGGTGATTCTATGCTAGTTATAAATCAGTTGATTGGGATTTATGAATGTCGAAGTGAAATCCTAATTTCATATCATGAGAAATGTTTGGAATTGTTAAAAGGGTTTAGGAGTTTTCATCTGGAGCATATTTCTCGGATGCATAATGAAGAGGCTAACCGATTGGCTCAGTATGCTTCGGGATATCAACCTGTTCAAGAAGCATTGGCATTGGTAGCTGATCCCGATGACTGGAGAAAGGAAATCATTGATTATTTAAAGAATCCATCTAAAAAGGTTGAGAGACGTGTAAGATTCCAAGCGACAAAGTATGTACTCCTCGATGATGAATTATATTATCGTACCATAGATGGAGTTTTACTCAGGTGTGTTAGCATAGAGGAATCAAAAAGCCTGATGAGTGAAATTCATGAAGGAGTATGTGGGGCTCATCAGTCAGCATTCAAGATGAAGTGGATGATCAGAAGAAATGGATATTATTGGTCAGCTATTCTTGAGGATTGTTTTAAATATTTCAAAGGATGTCAGGAATGTCAAAAGTTTGGTAATATTCAAAGAGCACCCGCATCGGCTATGAATCCTATAATTAAGCCATGGCCGTTTAGGGGTTGGACTATTGATCTCATCGGTCAAATTTATCCACCATCGAGTAAAGGGCATAAATTTATTCTGGTTGCTACCGATTATTTCACAAAGTGGGTTGAAGCAATTCCTTTGAAAAAGGTGACATCGGCTAACATGGTTGATTTTGTGAAGGAGCATATTGTTTACCGATTTGGCATCCCTCAAACTATCACTACCGATCAGGGCACTATGTTTACATCAGGTGAATTTGATGAGTTTGCTTTGAGTATGGGAATTAAAGTTTTGAATTCTTCACCATATTATGCCCAAGCAAATGGCCAAGCTGAAGCATCTAATAAGGGGATTATCAAACTTATTAAGCGCAAGATCAAAGAATATCCTAAAAAGTGGCATACCATATTAAATGAAGCTTTGTGGTCATATCGGATGGCATGTCATGGTGCAACCAAGGTGTCGCCTTATCAATTGGTGTATGGGCACGATGCAGTATTACCTTGGGAGATTAAGATTGGATCTAGGCGGATGCGTTTTCAGGATCAACTGACAGCCGATGATTATGATATCCTTATGAAAGATGAGTTGGAGGACGTAGCAGGTCATCGGTTAAAAGCTTTGGTTAACATCGAGGAAAACAAGAAGAGAGTAGCTAGGTGGTATGACAAGAAAGTGAAGGTAAAGGAATTTGCCGATGGTGAATTAGTCTGGAAGTTGATTTTACCGATTGGGACTAAAAATTCTAAGTTTGGCAAATGGTCCCCTAATTGGGAAGGTCCATATCGGATAAGTCAGTCTGTTCCTGGTAATGCATATATTCTTGAAACTCTCGAAGGAGTGGTGTTTCCCAGAGCGTTAAATGGAAAATATTTAAAGAAATATTACCCTAGTATTTGGATAGATGCATAAAAAGTATAATTGCCGATAACAATCCTATCGGCTGGAGTTAAAACGAAGTATCAATTATGCCGAATTTAACAAAGCCTGGATGGCTGATATCGCGCGCAGGCGAATTTCATCGGCTTCTTTTAGTTCCTTGGCATCTTCATCGGCATTTCCTTCCATAGGTTTGATTTTCTTTTTCAATGCCAAGGCCTTGCGAGCTTGAGCATCCCGTTCCTGTTGAAGGGCTTTAATGGCGTCGGGAAGCTGGTCTTCTTCTTGTTTGGCCTGGGTCAGAGCTGTCTCAACTTGTTCCAGTTCAGCTAGCAGGGCTGCTTTCTTTGCTGATAGATCTGAGATCTTCTTTCTAATATCGGCACTGGAGGCTTGCAAATTATTGATGTTCTTGTGCTTCTCGTCGGCAGTCTGCTTCAGCTGTAGCATCTCTTCTTTAAGTTGAGATTGGGCTGCTCTGTCAGCAATACGATGAACGGCCCTTTGGTATTGAAGCTGTCTGCTTTCCAGATGGACTGCTGGAAAGATGATTTCTTCAACATTGGAGGGGACTTGGCCGCGGATTGCCTTGAAGATAGACTTCGCAGGATCCGAGTCGATTACCAATTGGGCAGTTTCTTGCTGAAGCAGGTTTAGGAGGGTTTCCAGCTTGCCATATGTGTCTGATGATATTGTTCCCAACGCCAGGGAGGAGCTCGCTTCTTCTCCGTCGTCATCAGAAATATCGATAGCAAAAGAAAATAAGCTATCGGGAGAGTCTTGTTCCTATGGGATAAAGAGAATTAGAAATCTTGTTTATAATATTCTGAAGATATAATAAATCAGGTAATTGACTGGTTTACCTGCTTCAAGGTTATTTCTTGAGCTTGACTTAAAGGAGCGGCTTGTAAAGGGTCCTGTGAAGGATCGGCAGAAGATGCCGATGGAATGTTTTCAGTGACCACATCGGTAGTCGGCCCTTGAGGTACAATTACCGATGATGTATCTTGGGCAGGAGCAGTTTGTTCAGAAGGCTGATCGACGGGTGTTGGAGCAGACGCAGGGGCCGGTGTAGGTTTTTGTCGTTTCTGTTGAGCCTCAGCATCGGTCAAAGCTTTACGTTTTTGTTGTGCTTCGACAACAACTGGCTGGGGGGCATCAACGTCTATTGGTTGAGGAGCTTGAATGATCGGTGTGCTTACCGATGTATTCATTTGTTGCTGCAAAAACAGGTATAAGATTGGATGTTTAATGGGAAAAGTAAGAAAAATAATAATGAAAGAATACCTCTGAGGAAGGAGTAGAAGTTGTGGTGCTCGGTAAAGTTGCCGATGATGATCCAGCTGCAGCTTGTACGCCCTGATAGTTGTATATTAATATAAAGTGTATCGGCAGAGAAAATAGTAAACAAGATTATTACCTTAAAAGCCTTGATCAGGCTTGAAGCAGCAGCCTTTGGAGAAGCCCTAGATGTTCCCAATCTTGGTCTAGAAGCGCCAATTTTGGTACGAGCTCTTTGGAAAGTCAAGGCTTCCAGGGTGGGGGCATTGTAACCGATTGCTGAAATCGGAGAGGTTGGATGGAGACTGAAGGGTTTTCCGCTTTTGCTTATCGGTGGAACTGGATCGTCAGCCTGTTTCAAAGGAGGTTAGTTACCGATACACATAATAAAAGAAAAGGGAAGGGACAAAAGTTGAAAGGAACTTACTGCATTATCAGGAATAGCATAATCGGGGTCAATTTGGTGCCGATATGTGTGAACAGATGTTGAAAATAGCTGTTCTTTCCATTCCTGCCACCATTGCTTATATGATTCTGTTATGAAAGAAGCTGGTGACCAGGCGGAGAGATCGACATTGGAAATATCGGCATCAGGAGCAAGTCTTACTATCCTGCTCCATTCAGTTCCAGAGGTGATGATTTCCCTGGGTTTAATTACATCGGCATAGCACAGTTTAATGGGCAGTTGCCCAAAAGCCAACTGGCGAGATACTGCCGATGGATTGTAAAATTCATAAGTAATGTGGGAGGCTTTCCCACTGCCAAATGTATTGACTGGAATTGCTCTAGGGGTGATGATGGCCATTATGAGATCATTATCTTGGTTCAGATCACTATCGGCAAAATTGAAGAGGAGGGGGAACTTATTATCTTCGTCAATATAAGGCACCCAAGCCCTAAGGTCACGAGGGAGGCCATGGTAGAGAGTGTGGAAAAATCTGCCGATTTGATCCTCATTGGCTTCTGTTCCGGGAAGGACGATGATTGCTTCACCAAAGTTGATAGGAGGGCGTGTTGCCGATTCATCATCCCTAAGGACATATTCTTCGAGAATCTCTCGTGGGAATTCCTGAGCAAAGAGATCCCACTGTAAACGCTTGTGCATGTGAGCGTTTAACCACATATTAACAAACCACCACGGGCCTCCCAGGTTGCCGATGGGTTCGCCAAGTATAAGTTTTTGGGATACTTGGTGGAGGAGATGGTAGGTTGAGCTCAGGAGATATCGGCCAAGTGGGAATCTGACACCGTTGGCCAAGAGTTCTGCTGCTGGGAGGAAAGCATTAGTTGGTCCTACCGATCGACCGCAGAAAATAAACTTTTCTAGCCACATGTTCAGGAATGTGGCATGCTCCCTTTGATTGACAGTGCCAGTTTTCTGATACTCCTGGATATATCCTGTCCAGCCGCCGATGTTGCGTGTGGTTATTCTGTACTCAGCTTTTCTGCCGAAAATATGGCCTTCATCGACAGTTGAAATGTCTAGGCCTGTGAGCATGTACACATCGGCAAGGGTGGGGGCACATGGACCATGACCAAACATGAAGGTGTTGGTAGTGTCAGACCAAAATTGAGCAGCAGCTATCATCATAGATTCATTTTTCTGTATATCGGCAATGGACAGCCTGATACATTGATCTATTTTTCGCTCTGCCCAGAATACTTGCATTGACCTATTGACCCTCAGAAACCAGTTTTTCCACCCTTTGGTGGGTTTAGGCCAAGAACGGAATGTATCTTTCCACAAATTCAAGGAGAAATTCTGAGATTTGAAGGGAATACGATTGGCTTCTGCATTGATCAAATCAGTTGGATCTGGGTCACCCATCGGACCTAAGCAGTAAAGGAGAGGTTGATGGGTTGGAATCACCAATGTGTTGCGAAGTTCCTAGGTTTGGAGGACCGAGAAGATGAAAGATGAAGAAAAATGTCAACTGTACGAATTCACAGGAGACCGAAAGGATGAAAGTAAAAGTAATGAGAAGAAGAACAAACCGCAGGGACGTCGAAGTTAACAGCCATTGCTTCAGGAGGATGAGGGCACGAGCTGGGAACTTGAAGATGATGATTCAGATGAGTTGAAGACGCGCGGTTGTTGGTTAGGGTTGCCGCCGGGGTGGGAATACCAAAAGGTGGAGTTTGAAGGTAGAAGATGAATAGCTCGGAGGAATCTATTTATAGGTTATCTGGAGTAGGGGTATTCTTGACTTATCTCTATGCCGTATGCGGATGAATCGAGGTGGTTCAGTTGGATATGGTAACTGTGCGCACGACAATCAAGGAATGGTACAGAAGATTTGACAGCAAGTAATCATAGCTTGAAGGATATCTTGATATAAGATTTTTCAGTTCTAAAAATGATGCGTTGCGGTGAGATATTGTTGAAGATTTGTTATTTTGGTATATCAACCATAGTTAAGGCAAAGAAGGTTAGAAAAATGCGATATTGAGATACATGGATTGGATCTAGATTTGATTGAGTTTGGTAACAAATCATGTTATGCTTGGAGAATGGGTCAAAGAAATAGATAATAGCAAGCATCAGTTGGAGTAAATTTCGGAGCATCAGTATCTTATACTCCGAAATTGGGGGGCATGTGTTGACACCGTTTTTAGTACGTGTCAAAATGATCAGGAAAGGCTGATTAGCAAGGGAGAAATTGCCGTGTGAATTGATGGCCAAGGAGAATAAGTTTGTTTTAAGCGGTGGCAGTGTATGAATTTGATTAGGAATGTTGCCGATGGAGTCAAAGGTGTTATTGCCGATGCCGATGGAAGAAGGTTTGGAGACTGTTGCCGATAAGGGAATGTATCGATGAAGGAAGGTGTGAAGTCTGCAGCCGATGAAATAGGGAATGTGCCGACGGAAAGAGATCGAAGGTTGCTGCCGATGGAAAAGGGGCTGTGCTGGTGAAAAGGAGACCGATAAGAATACCATCGTGATTAAGGCGGATTATGGAATAAAATAGGAGTTGATTTCCTTGTTTACGATTAGTAGAGTCTGAGTTGTGTAAAAGTCATGTTCTTTTTCTTAGACTTGAGTTTAGTGTCCTAGTCGTATTCGATTATGTTTCTATAGATCAGGATATAAATATAGGGTGAAGGGCAATGTAATAGAGATCAATCAATCAATACATCAAAAAACAGCTTTTATTCTTATTTACATCTACTTTTCGGCGACTTCGTCAATTTGCATATTTTTCCTTTTTACGAGTTCTCATCGATTCGGCGAGTTGCATTGCTCCAAGTGCAATCTTTGTCGATCCTCGAGTTCCGCGTGAGTACCTCTTGGCCGTGACTTCCGGGCGTATCGCTGTTGTCAGGACCAAAGTGCTCGTATCTCCATCCTTGTCGATTAACAGGTCAAATCGACTGGCACGCTTTGGATATCGATTTCGGGTATTAGCCCTTTGTGTTTGCAGATTCACTTTTGCATCAACACAAGTAGATCTCCCTCTCTTGGGCACTAGTAGCTGCTGTCAATGCTGACTGCTCTTGGTTGATGAACCACAACCCATCACGCCTGACTCCAGTCCCAATCACTCTCCCCGTCCTCTTCTCCTGAAAAGTACAAGAATTTTCATCAAATATAACAATGCATTTGAACTGATCAACAAGTGAACTAACAGAGAGGAGATTGACTAGGAAGGAAGGAACATGCAAAACAGACGATAGATGAAGAGATGGAGTGCATTCTATAGATCCTACACCATGAATGGGTTGGGAGGTACCATCAGCAGTTTGTATAGTTTCAGTAAAAGAATGTGGAGTGTATGTTCTAAAAGAGTTAGATATGCCTGTGACATGCTTGGAAGCTCCTGAATAAACAACCCACTCTATGTTATGCCTACATATGGATGCAAGTGCCTGTGCCTGAGTACCTTTGCCCAAGTGGGCATAGTTGGCAAAGTTACCAAAGTGACTGGTGGTGGTAATCACAGGACTATCTGAAGTGGTTTTGGAACTTTCAGATCCTTTCATCTTCTGCCATTGTTCCCACTGCTTGACTTGCTCCCCGGTCAATGTGACAGATGGAAGATCCCCTGTGGTAGCAGTAGTGACCTGAGAACCACTCTCCTAGGTATCAACATTGGCCTGAGGACCACCACGGCCTCTGCCACGCCTCCTGCACGCCCTCCACCACGGCCACCACGACCTCCTTGATCATCACGAGCACCACCACGAGCACCACGACTTCCACTTCTACCGCCATAGCTCTTGGGAAGGGGACAATTATAGCTCAAGTGTCTCTCCTCCACAATTGTAGCACTTTATCTCCGCCACTGAGGTGTAGGCTGACTTCACAGGATTGTTACCACTCATCATCCTTAGTCTGCTTTCCTCAATAACCATGGCTGACATCGCCTCCTCCATGGTAGGGAGACTCTCCTGGTGGCAAAAGGCAGCCCTCCTGCTTTCAAACTTTGGGTCCAAATTCCTCAGAAAATGAGTCACCCTCCTGTCCTCTATCCACTTCAGGACATCCTGTGCATCCTGTGGATCCCTCATACGAAGTGGAGCATAGTAATCTAGCTCTCCCCACAAATACTGCAACTCACTAGCATATTGCTCCACTGATCGCCCCCTTGTTTCACTGCATCAGCCTTATTCTGAATCTCCATCATCACCATCACATTCCCTCGCCTGGAATACAAGTTACTTAGGGTTCTCCATATTTGTGCTGCAGTGTGCATACCTTCCACCATTTTACTAACAGACGGTGACATGGATGCCAATAACCACCCTACTATGGTAGAGTTTGTCATACACCAAGCTCTCCACTCGGGGCTAAGCTTGTCAGCTGGCTCAACACAATCCTCCGCCAGATAGTGCTCTACCCCCTTTCCACCTAGGAGCACTTGCACTCTTCTGGACCAGCTCAAATAATTTTTGCTTCCCTCTAGCTTCACATCATTCGGTATGAGTTCTAATTTTAGTTCACGCACCTCCCTAGGGCCAATCAAATTCATCTCCATGAGTCCCTGTATCCAGGACCTCATCTCATCTCTCAACTCACTCTTGGTAATCAGCGGATCACCACCACCATTACCACCACTCCCTTGCTCACCTGCTGCCTTATTTGCAGCGTCCTCTGGATCCATCTCCCAGATCAGCTTCTCACTGGCAATCAAATCACCTCAGTACACACAATCAGCAAGACTTCCTTCTTCTTCACCAGATCACCAAATTCTAGATTCCAGCAGCTACCACACCGCCACCAGCAAGGCAGAGCAGCAGTAAGCAGTAAATCTCTCCTTTTCCTTTTTCTTCTCCGGCACCAGCAGCTTCGTATGCCCACAGGACAGGGACCGCAGCCCCTCCTCCACTTCTCCTCCGCCGGCCGCCGCGCAGCAGCAGCCTCACGCCGCCTTCACCCGCGCCCGTCCGTACGCGCGAGGCCCTCGCGCAGCCGCAGGCCGCGGTCACCTCCTCACGCGCCTCCGCACGCGCCGCTCTGCTGGTGCGCCAGCCGCACCGAAGCCGCCGCCCGCGCCGGTCCGCGCTGGTCCGCGCTGCCGCCTTCTCTCGACCGCGCGGCGCTCGCTGGGGCCGCGCCCTTCCTCGTGCCGCCCGCGCCTGGCTGCAGCCTGCGCGCCGCTCGCGACAGCCCGCGCCCGCGCCCCACCGTGCGCACGCCAATCCGTGTCGGAGCCCTGCGCCAGAGCCCTCTTGGCGCCGCCGCTCTGCCTCGTCACGCCGGCGTTCACACCAGCTCGCCTGTGCCGCCGGTAACCCTAACTCTGACTCTGTATACCTTGTTGCGATTCGAGGATTGGGGAAGCTTCTGGCTGGCCTGCGTTCCCAGCCAGACTCACTCTATTTATCTTCTCATTTTACATATTAGTCCTTATACAATCCACTATTTACACCAACATTCACAAATCAACCGTGTAATGACATGATTATATTGTATCGAGGTGATTAAATGCAACTAGTTGGGAACCTGGGGCTGGAGGCAAGCTAAGGCATCTAGCTGCTGCTTCCTCCAGTGGCAAGTTGCCTGTTAATCAATCATCTCATGATCTGGAGGATCACATGCTCATCTTGCTGCCCTTCAACTGTGCAGGCAAGTTTGCCGCCCATATTGCAGACATGACAGCCTCCTAATCAAGCTAAGTTTGTGATGCTTCTTGGGTTTGGTGGCTTCTGTTGCAGTTCACCACATGGTTACACATGAGAATGATTCTTGCTGTCTGCTGGTACAGCATATACTCTACTAGTGCACAAGCAATGGAGAGCAGAGACATGACTACAGGACTACCACTATCTTCAATAATCCACCGTGTAATGATGTGATTATATTGGAATCAGGTGATTAAATGCAACTAGCTTGGGAACCTGGAGCTGGAAGCGAGCAGAGGCATCTAGTTGTTGCTTCCTACAATGGCAACTTGCCTGTTAATCAATCATGTCATGATCTGGATCAGATGCTCATCTCACTGCCCTTCAACCGTGCAGGCGAGTTTGCCGCCCATATTGCAGACATGACAGCCTCCTAATCAAGCTAAGTTTGTGATGCTTCTTGGGTTTGGTGGCTTCTGTTGCAGTTCACCACTTGGTTACACATGAGAATGATTCTTGCTGTCTGCTGGTTCGGCTATGCTGTTGCTTCCATCTCTTTCGCTATATAAAGAGGAAAGCCAAAGCCTGGAAGACCACCATTGCAGCAGCTTGCCTTCTCTTCTCCATTTCAAGAAAAAAAAAAGCTTCACAGCTTCAGCCTTCATTCAAATCATGGCTTGCCACCTTAGGTCTGCGAGCGTGCCTTCAAGCCCTCGCTCTAACAAAGCCAACATCGATGAACAGCTGCAGAGCCTGAAGGCAACCATCTCCTCACCTTCAGTGGCCATTGAAACCACGGTTGATGGACTGAACAAGATCGTGAGCATCTACAGCTGCATTGACGAGCTCACATCCTTGCCCAGCAACCAACGACAGCAGAGGAAGGCAGTGGAGGAGGAGCTCGAGCGCTCTCTTGTCCTGCTTGACCTCTGCAATGCCATGCAAGAGAACTTTGGAGAGCTCAAGGTCAGCGTCCAGGAGATGCAACTGGTTCTCAAGAGAGGAGACAATGCGGCTCTTCAGGCGAAGGTTCAATCTTATGCCCGCTTGGCCAAGAAGGCACAGAAGCAGTTCAAGAAGATCAACAGCAAGGCTGCTTCTGACATTGAAGGATGCAGGGTAGTCATGTTGTTGGCTGAAGCAAGGCAGATTGCTGTGTCGATGCTTGAATCGACATCACATCTCCTCTCAAAGAAGATTACAATGCCCAGTGCTAGCAAGTGGTCTCTTGTGTCCAAGGCATTCGACAAGAAGAAAGTTGTGTGCAAGGAGGAGCAATTGCAGGTGTTGGAGTTGGACATTGCTGATCTTGAGAGTGGAGTTGCGACTTTGTTCAGGACACTGATCCAGAGCAGAGTTTCTCTTCTGAACACTCTCACCTTGTAGATAGATCATACACCAACTCTAACCCCTGTGATTAGCATCCGTGTTTTAGAGGATCTGCTGATCATTGAAACAATTTTGATGTATATATATATGAGAGTGTACAGAAATATACTCAACTGGAAAGCAAAGTTTTGGGTCCATTTTCCTGCTGTCGATTTTTTCCCCCTCTTTCGTCTCCTCATTCAACATGGAGGACAGCTAAATAAAAAAAACAATCAATGAAATGGGAGTCCTGCAGTTGAAGTTTCTTCAGGAAAATAAATTATCATAAGGTGCTCATGATTATTGGTCCATTATGGCCTGTTAATATTAACAATAGACATAAGATCCTAATGAAGTGGATCTTGCTCCCTTAACTGATAGCATGCCTACTCTAGCCATGAGATTTGCACTTGCAATTAGTAGTTGTTCAGCATTTGGTAATGTGCCAATGCATAAGAAATTTGGACTGCATGTGGACCTCTTGATATTGCAGGATTGAGATTCTAAATGCTTAACCAACAGCAGGCAGGAGAAACAAACCAGCGTGTCATAAGTATCAAGAACGCTGAAGACAACTGTTCCTTCCACTAGCATGCATCAACCAGCCTAGCCAACAGCTGTTCTAATTGCACAGCTTTGCTCTCCAATCTCATGGTCTGAATCTTACACTAAACTATGCACCGTGCAGATGGTTTTGCTGCTAGTTATTGAAACATCCAATGCAACTCTTTTTATTACCATACTATTTTTCTTGTGCAAAATGATTTGGAGAGGGCTACAAATATCCCTTTTATCCTTGTTGTAACAAATGTTTTGAACTGAAGGTAACTTCTGTCGGAGTGAAATATCCGGCATTGGTGAGGCATTAGAAATAAAATGTGAATTCAGGAAATATTAACTTGTGAGTCCCTTTGCCTCTGAAGCCACTGTGAACGAAATAGGGAATCTTTTCTGTTGTTCTGCCCTTATAAAATTGACACATCTATTCTCTCACGATGTTTAAGAGAGATGGATATCTCTGGCAAAGCGTGCACATATTATGAGCTAGAAAAGATCCTTTGCTGCCGGTACTTGCAACATGACAGTGCGATAATAAGCTAATTATTCAGGAGCTGCACCTAATGGGTCTAGAATCAGATGATTAAACACGTTTTGGAAGCCTGGAGGTGAGCGAAGTCAAATAGCTGTCCATGCTTCCACCGGCAACTTGCATGTTAGTTAATGGATCACACGATTGAATCTCACACTAATTCAATGCCCCTTCACCCGTGCTGCTCATTTTGCCACCCATAATGCAGGACATGACAGCAGACAGCCTCGTAATCAAGCTCAACTAGTGATGCCCCTTGAGAAATAACAGTTCTTGCTGTCTGCTTATTTCAGCTGTGCAGTTGCTTCAACTTAGACTATTCGCACTCATGGACCTCTATAGTCATCCTCTATATATCCTAGTCATCAAGATTCTCTCATCCATACCCAATTCTCCCGCAACCATCCATTCTCTATATCATCCTCTATCCATCCTAGTCACTGTGGGGTCCACTTATCACTTTATCTAAATATATCCATGTGTCATCGTGTCTCCCTTTATGCCGATGATGTGGTATTGTTTCTTCGTCCAGTTGCTACAGACCTGCAAATGGTAGATGCATTGTTACAGTTATTCGGTACTGCTACGGGGCTTAGAACCAATATCCAAAAAAGTTGTGTCTCACCTATTCAATGTTCTGAGGATGACTTGGCTGTTGTGCAGACCCATTTTTCATGTGAAATCCAAGATTTTCCATGCAAATATCTCGGACTTCCTCTTTCTCTCAAGAAATTAACTCATGCACAGTTGCAGTCTTTGATTGAGAAAGTGGCCGAACATTTACCAGGGTGGAAGGCTGATTTGTTAAACAGGGTTGGTCGGGCTACATATGTGCAATCGGTTCTCACTTCTGTACTGATTTATTGTGCTACTGCATTGGAGCTTCCTCCATGGTGTTTAAGGCAGTAGACAAAATTCGACGAAATTTTCTATGGAGAGGCAGGAAAGAAACAAATGGTGGACATTGCTTGATTGCATGGCCCAAGGTCAGTCGTCCCAAGGAATTAGGAGGATTGGGTATTCTGGACATACAAAAATTTAGTTAGGCTCTCAGGGTTCGATGGCTATGGCTACGTAAAACTGAACCAGATAAGCCATGGGCAACCTTCCCAGTCACAATTCATGGCAATGCCCAAGCTCTTTTTGACTTGGCCGTGACCTCAACAATTGGCAATGGGGCGCACACCAAATTCTGGATTGATAAATGGCTAAATGGGTCTTCTATTGAATTACTGGCTCCTCAGTTATTTGCATGTGTTCAAAAAAGAAGGCAAGAAGGCGCATGGTGAGGAAAGCATTGGTGGATAATAGTTGGGTGCAAGATATTCAAAGCCACTACCATGTAGCAATCTTGGCCGAATTTCTATATATTTGGGACTTGGTCCAGGAAGAGGTGAATGATGTTCACAAATGGAAATTGGAGGCTTCAGGAGAATTCTCTACCAAATCAGCGTATGAGGCTTTCTTCTTTGGAGCAATCCTCTTTGAACCAAGCAAATTGATTTGGAGTAACTGGGCTCCCAGGAAGTGTAAATTTTTCCTCTGGTTGGTGGCTCATAACCGTTGCTGGACGGCCGATAGACTTGCTCGACGTGGCCTGCCCCATCCAGAGCATTGCCCATTTTGCGACCAGGAGGATGAAACAATTGAGCATCTATTATGTTCTTATGTCTTCTCACGGCAATTTTGGCACCAGCTGCTCCATCGTTTTGGATTACCAGATGTAGCACCTCAACCAAGTACCATAAGGTTCTTTGCTTGGTGGCAACAAGCTGGCAGCTCTTTCAACAAGGAGGTGGGGCAAGGCTTTAACTCGCTGGTCATGCTGGGTGCTTGGATCCTTTGGAAGCAAAGGAACAACATAGTGTTCAATGGCGTCTCGCCTAGGTTGGATAGGGCACTTCTCCTTGCACAGGATGAGGTCGATCACTAGTTGCTAGCTAGTGCCAAGGGTCTCAGAGGTCTAGTTGTTGGTAGCCGTGGTGTTTAGCGGCTCTCTTTTACTTGTGTTATGTTTTACTTGTGTTTTGGTCATAGTCTCTTCATATGAACAGGCGCGTGGGTAGCAGATAATTTCCTGTGGGGTGTGGTATGGTGTGAGTTGTTTTGTACTGGCCTCTTGGGCCTTCTTTTTCCCCTATCTTAATATAATGATACGCAGCCCTCCTGCGTATTCCATAAAAAGAGATCTTGTTTTAAAGAATTTATTGAAAGAAATTTAATGGTGTAATCGAAATTTAATTTGGTTTTTTTGTTTGTGAGTTATAACATTTTTTAGGTAATTGAAAACGTGGGGCCCACTGATTAGATTCTTTTCTCTCCCCTCCTTCTCACGGGCAAGTGGACGGCGCACACTCTCTCTCTCTCTTCGGCTCAGAGCTGCAGTGGTGGCCCTGTGCCATGCATGCATATAGCGGACGAACGCTACCTCTCCATATATAGCGGATGGTGCTGCTTTACAGGAACGTTTGCAGTACCCGCTGCAGCAAAATTTTCGGTAAACACATACTGCAGGATGGTTTACAGGCCCCCGCTGCGGGTAGTCTTATGTCCCTATATAAAGAGGGAACCCAGAGCTGGGAAGACACCATTGCAGCAGCTTGGCTTCTCTTCCATCCTCCAGCAAGAAGAGGCTTCGTAGCTTCTGCCTATCCCATTTCCAAGCATGGCCTGCCACCTGAGATCCGCGAGTGTGCCCTCAAGCCCTCGCTCCAACAAAACCAACGTGGAGGAACAGCTCCAGAGCCTGAAGGCGACCATCTCTTCACCCTCCGCGACAGTCCAAACCATCGTTGATGGCCTGTCCAGGCTCGGGAGCATCTACAGCTGCATTGATGAGCTCGCATGCTTGCCCAGCACCAGCAGCCAATGCCAGCAGAGGAAAGCAGTGGAGGAGGAGCTCGAGCACTCTCTTGTTCTGCTTGACCTCTGCAGCGCCATGCAAGAAAACTTGGCGGAGCTCAGGGTGATCGGCCAAGAGATGCTGCTGGGTCTGAAGAGAGGAGACGACGTGGCTGTCCAGGCCAAGGCTCAGTCTTACGCCCGCTTGGCCAAGAAGGCACAGAAGCAGTTCAAGAAGACCAGCAGTAAGGTTGCTCTTGACGACACCGAAAGCTGCAGGGTGGTCAAGCTGTTGTCTGAAGCGAGAGAGGTCGCTCTGTCGATGCTGGAATCGGCATTGTACCTCCTGTCAAGGGAGATCATGACGCAGAGCACCACCAAGTGGTCTCTTATCTCCAAGGCATTCCAGAAGAAAAGAGTCGCATGCAGGGAGGAGCAATTGCAAGCGTTGGAGTTGGAGATTGCTGACCTTGAGAGCGAGGTTCAGGTTGTCTTCAGGAGACTGATCCAATGCAGGGTCTCTCTTCTGAATGCTCTTAGCCTGTAGAAAGGTCATGCACCAACCAACCAACTCCGATAGCATGCGATTAGCATCCACCTTTTAGAGGATTGGCTGATCACCAGAACAATTTTGATGTATATATTGAGACAAAGTGTACAGAAAAATAGTTGATGAAAGAGCAAGATTTTGATCCACATCATGTTCCCAAACTGTCTGCTACTCTATTTCTTCTCCTAGCTTGACATGGAAAACATAAAACAAATCACCTGAAATTGGGAGCTTCAGCTAAAGTTTAGTACGAAAAAAAAATTCAGAAGATGCTCTTCATGTTTGGTATCATCAAAGAAATTAGTCGATGAGATGCCCACGTTTATATTCACATGGGATGTGCTCAACAACAGGCACAAGATCCTTGCAAAGTGGATCTTGCTCTCTTTATCCAATAACTTGCCAGCCCTAGTCATGAAGTTTAAGTTCGTTCGCAACCAATAATTGATCAGCACTAGAGTAAGCTGCCATGCTGATTCTTGCTGCTAATAGTTGGGACATGACAATGCGATTGATCACTTACACAGTTACACCAAATGCTCAAGAAATTTGGATGGCACGTTGATCATCTTGCAATCACCGATTTCAGATATTATTCTAAATGCTGACAGCACAGCAGGCAGGCAAAACATGCCAGCATTGCAAGGAGACATGAAGAATAATCATGAACATTGAATTCAAATGTTGCTTCTGCATGCAGCATCAAGCTATCCTCTCTTCACGCAATCTGGATCTAACATTAAACTACACAATCGTGCAGGTGATTTTGCTTCCAGTTGTCTAGACATCCCATGCTGACACAAGCTCAACATGGCACCTCGTCACTGATAGGATTCTTGCTGTCTACAAGGTCAGCGATGCCACTTCTTCAGCTTTTTCATTATATATAGAGGACAACCATGGCAGGTCGACAACATTTCAGCAGTTCCCTTTCTGCTCTCTTCTTTTCCATTTGTAAAGGAAAAGAGAGCACTTGAGCTTCCATTGAAGCCATGGCCTTCCACCTCAGATCAGCTAGCGTGCCTTCCAGCCCTCGCTCCAATGACATCAATGTTGATGAACAGCTCCAGAGCTTGAACACAACCATCTCTTCATCTTCTGCCACCATGGGAACCATGTGCGATGGTTTGAGAAAGCTTGTTGAAATTTACAACTACATCAGCGAGCTTGTGTGCTTACCTAGCAGCCAAGTTCCAAAGCAGAGGAAATCAGTGGAGCAAGAGCTTGAGCGCTCACTTGTCTTGCTCGACCTTTGCGACATGATGCGAGAGAGCTTCTCTGAGCTCAAGGAAAGCATCCTGGACATGCAGCTGGCTCTCAAGAGAGGAGATGATGCAGCTGCTCAGACCAAGATCCAGTCATACATCCATATTGCGAAGAAGACACAAAAACAGTTCAAGAATATCAGCAAGAAGTCTGCAGCAGCTGATCAGGAAAGCTGCAAACTGATCAAGATGATGTCTGAAGCCAGGGAGACTGCTGTCTTGATGCTGGAATCTTCATCCCAACTCTTGTCGAAACAAATTGCGGTACCAAGTCCCAGCAAGTGGTCTCTCATCTTCAAGACATTCCAGAAGAGAAGAGTTGTGTGTGAGGAGGAGCAATTGCAGGCGTTGGAGTTGGACATTGTTGATCTTGAGAGTGGAGTTGAGACTTTGTTCAGGATATTGATCTAGAGCAGGGTTTCTCTTCTGAATGCTCTTTGCTTGTAGATAATACACCAACTGTGATTCCTAGTGATTAGCATCCAAACTTTTAGAGGATTAGCTAATCATGAATACAATTTTTTGATGTATATTATGAGAAAGTGTACATAAATATACTCGATGAGAAAAGCAAAAGTTTTGATCCATCTCATGCTGTCAGTTTTTCTGCTCTTTCCTTTTTCTTGTCCAGAAAATAGTAAACTTCATTTCTGGTGTCATGAAAAAAATGGTAGCGGTTCAGTCACAGCTAAGAACTGCACATGAGATGTTGCTCAACAGCAGGCAGAAGATCCTTGTAAAGTGGATCATGCTCTCTCTAAGTGATAGCATGCCAGCTCCAGCCATGAGGTTTGAGCCTGTAGTTGATAATAGAGTAAATTACATGGCCGGTCCCTAAACTATTGGTGGGGTTTCATCCCGGTCCCCAAACTATCAAAACGACCATTTAGGTCCCTAAACTATTACTGAGGTTTCATCCCGGTCCCCAAACTATCAAAACAATAATTTAGGTCCCTAAACTATTGGTGGAGTTTCATCCCGGTCCCCAAACTATCAAAACGGTCATTTAGGTTCCTAAACTATTGTTGAGGTTTCATCCAGGTCCCGTCCATGCCCTGAGATGGACAGGAGAGAGGTGGAAGATGGAGCTGACATGTGGGCCCCACATGTCATTGACCCATATCAAAACGACCATGGGTCACTGACATGTGGGGCCCACATGTCAGCTCCATCTTCCACCTCTCTCTTGTCCATCTCAGGACATGGACGGGGACCTGGATGAAACCTCAACAATAGTTTAGGGACCTAAATGATCGTTTTGATAGTTTGGGGACCGGGATGAAACCCCACCAATAGTTTAGGAACCTAAATGATTGTTTTGATAGTTTGGGGACCGGGATGAAACCTCAATAATAGTTTAGGGACCTAAATGGTCATTTTGATAGTTTGGGGACCGGGATGAAACCCCACCAATAGTTTAGGGACCGGCCATGTAATTTACTCTTGATAATAATTCAAAAATCAGATACAATAACATGTAGAGCACATAGAGTAAGCTCCATGCTTGTTCTTGCTGCCGTACTTACAACATGGCAATGTGATTCAGTTAGGCATAATGCATGTAAAATTTAAAAGTACATGAGTCAGTCTCGGGATTGTAAAACCCAGATTCTAAATGTCGTAAACACAGTAGGGAACATGACAACGATGCAAGGAGCTCCGGAGCCTGCAGAAATGAAGCAAGCGTTCCTTGCTAGAAGCATCAACTGCCAAAGAGACCTTTTTATGATCACTGGTATCACGAGCCCTTTTTATGTATTTATGAGATATAAATATACACAAAAATATTCAAGTGAGAAAAAAGTGTCCACATCACTGCTTATGCATGCAATGCGTGAGTATGCTAGATAACACATTTTTGTTTGCTATTCCAAATTCAAATAAATATTATCAGAAAAAAATGGTTGTATTTGTTGTGCAGCAGCTAGAATCAAGACAGCCATGGTAGTCACTCACATGAGATGTGCCTGCTAAACAACAAGCAAAAGATGCTTGCAGAGTGGATCTTGCTCCCCAAACCGACTAGCATACATGCCAGCTCCAGCCAATTGCTATCACACATCACGAAAGTTGAGCTGCCTTGCCGATTCCTCCTGCCAGCATGAGAAACAACCAGGCAACAAGGCAGCAGCTGTGGGTGAAGCTAGCAAGTCAACCGTTCTTTCCCTCGTTTCCTTGCACACTCACCGATCTCATGATCTAGATCTCAATATAAACAACAGAATACCTGCTGCTTATAACTGGGACATAGCACTATGACAGCTTCATCAGGCCACCTTCAGAGATTCCTCTTGCTCAGGTTGAACATACAGAAAGCATCAACCTGCAGTGGAGACTAATGGCTAAATCGCAACAGCCCAGCGCTTCATCACCAGAGATATTCTTCTTGTCGGTAGGGTCCACAACACCATCGCTTCAGCTTCTTTGGTTATATATACTGGGAAACCATATACCTGGTCGACACCATTGCGGATCAATTTCTCTCCATTCTCTTCACCTCCAGTTCCAGCCATGGCTTCCATTATCAGATCCACGAGTTTGCCTTCCAGTCTTCGATCTGAAGAAATCGACATCGAAGAACAGCTGCAGAGCCTCAAGGAAACAATCTCTTCTGCTACCATCGAGACAATTGTCGATGGTATCAAGAGGCTTGGAGAAGTGTACAAGACCATTGAGCAGACAATTTGCTCACCCAGTAGCCAGGCTAGCCTGTGCCGATTACAACAGAGGACAATGGTAGAGCAAGAGGTCGAGCTCTCCCTTGTCTTGCTTGATTTCTGCAACACCATGCAAGAGAACTTTTCAGAGATCAAGATCAACATCCAGGAGATGCAGCTGGCTATCAAGAGACGAAATGACTCAGCACTTCAAGCCAGGATCCAGTCTTACATCCGCTTGGCCAAGAAAGCACATAAACAGTTCAAGAAGATCAGCAAGAAGCCTACTTCAGTTGATCAGGACAGCTGCAGGGTGGTCAAGCATTTGGCTGAAGCCAGGGAAATTGCAATCTCCATGCTAGAATCCTTATCATATCTTCTATCGAAGCAAATTGGCATCTCAAGTTCCAGCAAATGGTCCCTTGTCTCCAAGGCAATCAAGAAAAGAAGAGTTGTTTGCGAGGATAAATTGCAAGAGACAGAGTTGGTCATTGTAGATATTGAGAGCGGAGTTGAGACTTTGTTCAGGAAATTGATCCAGAGCAGAGCCTCTCTCCTCAACACTCTCAGTTTGTAGATAGATTGTGCACCAGCTCCAATCCCTTGCGATTGATCATAATTTTGCAGGATACCTGTAAATGAGCAACTGTACAAAAAAATTACTGAAAAGGTCACAGTTTTGGTCAATCTACTGTTACCGATTTTACTGTTTATGGATTCTCTCAAAAAAGAATTGTTGTCAAGTTTTAACAGTTTAATTAATTATGTTAATTTTTTAGAATACTCAAAAGATGCTTCGTCATTATTGACGCTTAAAGAAGTTAATCTTTGTAATGCTTCAGTAGAGATGTGCATGTTATGTAGATGCCATGTGTTGTCCAAGCAACAAGCAAAGGATCCTCGTGCGGTGGATCTTGCTTCCCACATCTAAAACAAGTCAGCTCCAACACACGAGGTTGAGCGTGTAAGTAGCATGAATTCCGCTGAATAAAGCATCTCTTCAAATTAAGAATTGCACACTCGCTCCATAACACGCTTGTCACCAATAATAATTGGTTAGCAATCCACTAAAATGAGCTCGAGCGTGCAATTATGTCAAGATCCACCAGTTGAGCTTAACTAACCTGTTGATTATTGCCTCCAATAGCTGGAACATGGCAATGTGATAGCTCATTGGGAGGATAGCTACTGAAATTAAAAAACCAGAACTAAGCCTGAGTCATGTAACAGACTCCATGTGCTGTAGCCACCTTCCAGGTTTCAAACCATAGTAGTTAGACAGTTTGGAAAATAAAAAGGAAGAATTATGTTTGTTCACCATCAACATGATGCCACCTCGCACGCTTCTTGGGTATAAATAGGCCTCAGCTGAAGGCCGGACACATTCAACCCAACATCTGCTATCTCACCTCTCATCTCCATAGCCAACAAACATAAAAGAGCCCAGCAACAGCCATGGCTTGCCACCAAAGATCAATCAGTCTACCTTCTAGGCCTGCCTCCAAAGTTGAGGAGGAGCTGCAAATCCTTGAGGCATGCACCTCTTCGCCCTCGATGACCATCGAGACAATCTCCAATGGTCTAAGGAGGCTTGGAGACATCTACAACTCCATTGAGGAGATTATGTGCCTGCCTAGCAACCAAGTTTGCTCCTCACAACAGAGGAAAATGTTGGATGGAGAGATGGAACGCTCTCTTGAGCTATTGGATCTCTGCAACGTCATGCATGAGGACTTCACCGAGTTGAAGGCCGTCGTCCAAGATCTGCAAGTCTCTCTCAGAAAAGCAGATGATGCAGCAATTCAGGCCAAGATCCAGTCTTACTTCCACTTGGTGAAGAAGGCAAAGAAACATTTAAAGAAGGCTGCAAAGAAGGTTACCTTTGATGAAGACTGCAGGATCTTGCGACTGTTGAGCGAGGCTAGAGAGATCACTACCTCTCTTCTTGAGTCAACAGTGCATCTCCTGGCCAAGCAAATTGCAATGCCCAAATCATCTATTATCTTGAAGGCGTTCCAGAAGAAAACTTCAGTTATCTGCGAGGAGCAGTTGCAGGTGTTAGAATGTAACATCAGAGATATAGAGGATGGAGCAGGACTTCTGTTCAGGAGATTAGTCCAGAGCAGGGTCACACTCCTGAACATGTTTAGTTCATAGATCCTCTAGCTTAGACATTCTTGACATCTGCGATTGGTATCCGCCTTTTAAAGGATCTGCCAGTCGCTATGTACTTTACCATCTGTATAGCACAAATATACATAAAATAGCCCAATGGAAAACAAAATTTTGGTTCAGTTCACGTCATCAACCCAGTACTTCAGGCATGCTTCAATTTCAATGGCATCAAGGAAGTGATTTTTACCTTTTCCATGGCCAAAAGGTGCATATGTTCAACGATGAACCTGAACATTATACATTTGTAATACACAAACAAAAACAAAAGGAGGGTGTATTTTTGTTTACAAATAAAAAACTAAACATATACTATTGCGATCAAAAAGCAAATATTCTAATAGTGTAGCATAATTGTTTGATTTTTCAAATAGGCATGTTGTCTCAACATCTGTTTCACAATGTAATTTAGACACCATTTTGAGGTGGATCTGACCTTACGCATGGATACACCAGCTCCACCATGAAAGGCATATAAACTTATAGTTAGCACACAGCTGATCTAACAGACAACCAATCTGTCAATAATTTCCTGAAAACAGGCTGCATCACATGTATCACAAAAGAAATAGATTCCATTAAAAGCTCACAAGTAATGAGCTACACACTAATTTGGATTCTTTTCTGCAACAATTGGAACATGAAAAAAATAAACAGATTTGAGGCTCCTAAAGCAGGAAATGAACATACAAAGCTCATGGCTCTGTTCAACATTTCAATGAAAATGACATGACAAAAATCTGATGAATAGTAAGGCATTGTGTTTGCCATTAGAAACTGGCTATGGCCTAATTTTCTTCCTGTTCATAAGAGATACCAAGAGCATTTCCAGTTCATGGAATAGGTGTGTGTGGGCGTTTGCATGGGTTCACCCTTGTGGCCTTGTTATTCTTCTTCTTTAATACTCCCTCCGTTCCAAATTGTAAGTCGTTTTCACTTTTCTAGATTCCTAATTTTTACCATGTATCTAGACATAATGTATATCTAGGTGCATAGCAAATAGTTATGTACCTAGAAAAGCCAAAGCAACCTTACAATTTGGAACGGAGAGAGTATAATCGTACATGGCTCTCCAGCATGTTTGAAAAAAGAAAATTTCAGCTCACAGGTAGACCTTCTAAAAACAGGCCAAGATAAATATAAGAGATGTTGAGGCAACAATAACAATAAGCCTTTTAGTCCCAAGCAATTAGGGATAGGCTAGAGCTGAGACCCATTATCCATTACATAAGAAATATAACATGCATGTATGCAAGGCTCAGATGTAGACTAAACAATCATACTACTAATTATTGGTGCCAATAGCTGGAACATGAAAACGCATCCACTTTTTTTGCTACATGTACCACACTAGGATTTTGAATAGCATGCCAGTGATCTCTTACAATTTCCAGCAGACACTGAATGCTGTGACCACGGCATGCCAATGAAATGTTGGATGGAGAAATGGAATGCTATGTTGAGGTACTGGATCTGTGTAATGCGATGCATGAGGACTTCACTGAGTTGTGAGTTGAAGGACATTGTCGAAGATCTGCAAATGTCTCTCGGAAAAAGAGATGACACAGCAGTTCAAGACAAGATCCAGTCTTATTTCCACTCGGTGAAAAAGGCAAAGAAACATTTCGTGAAGGCTGCAACAGTTACTTTTGACAAGGAGGATTGCAGGATCCTGAAGCTGTTGAGCAAGGCTACAGGGATCACAGCCTTCAACCTAACAGTGCAGCTCCAGGGCAAACAAATTGCAATGCCCAAATGTTTTTTGTCCAAGTTATTAGAGATATGTATAGTCTAACACATGTATATCATGTGACTTGTACTCCAAGTTGTATCTTGACTATATATATGAAAGCCACCCCTGATATTGGGTGTGAGGTGTTCCCTAATTCTCTACACAAGGCATTCCAGAAGAAAATTTTGGCTGGTTGCAAGGAGGCGCAGCTGCAGGAGTTAGAATGCAACAATGGGGATCTTGAGGATGGAGCAGCACACTTATTCAGGAGATTGGCTCAGAGCAGCGTTGCTCTCCTGAACATTCATCGCACATAGATACTCCTCCCGATTTGTTACTGTTGACATCTGCAATTGACATCTGCCTTCTATGGGATCCATGTATTGTTGCATACTTAACAGATGTATAGTACAGGTGCACATATAGCTGCTCAAAGGGAAAAATAAAAAGTATTAATTCACTTTCTTGTACATCTAGTACTTATGGCATGCTTATAATACCAATTTGGTTCTATATTACGCTGTGTGTGAACACGCAGAGGTGGGAAGTTCTCTTCCATTTTCTAAAAAAATGTGGTTCTATATTTTCATTGAACATACAATAAATATGCATAAATTTGAACATACTGATATACAGTCATGAAAAGAATGCATATAATCATCCACCAGAGCCGACAGATACCTTTGAGTGGTGGCGCAAAGCAGAGTTGCAGATATGCAAGGAGAAATGCAAAGGCTTCAACTCTCTGATGGTATAGGGATCCTGGTCAATTTGGAAGCAGAGGAATGACGAGTCTTCAACAATGTTTCGCCCTCAGTGCAGACACTGGAGAGTTGGAGACTGAGGTCCATCTATGAAGCCTCGCAGGTGCAAAGGGAAGTTACCTGACTGCATTTGCAGGGTAGTGCATATGGCCTGGTTGTGTGTACTTTTGTAACAGCTGCGCATGTAACTAAAAAAACATGTGTTGTTCCTTGTAAAAAAGTAACAAACTATTCTCCTTCTTAATGCAATGACAAGCAGTTCTCCTGTGTGTTTGAATTTTTGAAAAGGATGCATATATTTCAGTCAGAATCAAACTTCTTCACCAATTGTTTGATTTTCTCCAGGAATGTCTTCATTATTAAGTATGCAGATATTCTTTCCAGACATACAGATCAAATGAAGCATAATCATCTATTGAAAAATGTAATTGGCAAGATTCTTGTGAAGCGGGATCTGGTCCAATATACAACAGATCCATACCACAAGGTATAAACTTATAGTTAACACATACAGATCCTAGCAGAAACCTTATTTTTTGTAAATAATTGCATGAGAACAGGTTATATCACATGTATCAAAACGGAAAAGATTCAATCAAAATCTTTCCAAAGGATGAGCAAAATAATTATTAGGATTCTTGCTACGAACAAATTGGACCGTCACAAGAGCAATTACAAACATGAACTCATCAAACAGATAACAGAAGAAAAGAAAATGTGGACCTCATAGTTTTTTTTGACACTTCACTTAATCAGTCACAACAAAGCAAAATAGAAGAAATCAAACAGTAAGGTTCCGTGTTTGGCATTTGAAACTTGCTATGGTTTCATTCTCTTCCAGTTCACAGGAAGGCCTTCTTGAATGGATCAACAATCAACAAAAGTTGCTTCTTTCTTATGGTAGAGAACGAATCATTAATAACAAATTTATTCTTGTTTCATTCAATTCAAAACTAATCTTTTTTTCTGTTCTTTTTGATCAGGTATGCTAGAACCCATGAGCTTGGGACCGAAAGGCTATGCTGTTGTTAATTTGTATGCTAGAACCCATGAGGCCATGAGTTTAGAATAGTTTAAGTTGAAGTGAAACCATAGACTTTATGCTGTTTTGCACAAACTTCGGAACTTTGATAGCTCAAAATGTTAAGAGTCTATACACATCATCTAATAGCACAGAGCATTCTTGCACATGCAAGAATGCAAATATACAGGAAAAAATTGTGCTCACTCATCTGTCATTTGAGGCACAGATCTGTAAATTATGTACCTAGGTCACAGAAATCCTTCTTATCAAAAGAATATGTCGGTTTGCTTGGATTGTGCCTTGAGATCCTTTAACTTCTTCAAAATGTTGGTAAAATAATCTTGTAGATATTTCTCTAAGCTGAGGATGTCATTCCCATCCACCCCGAGAAGCTGGTAGGTCTCATTCATTGGAGCAGAGAAAACTGTGTCACTTGAGAGCACCTGGTTTAAAGAAATGTTCTATTAGTTTTCACAAGCTATGATACAAGTTACCATTACATGGACACATGTAGACTGAACAGAAAGGACAACATGGTAACCTCTGAAAATGCCAATCTGTCAGCCACATCATTTGTCCATTGGAAGAACCGTGTCAACTGACGAGTAAATCTCAAGACAGCAACAGGGACAGTGGTTACATTGGCATCTTGCCCAGCTAACCTCTCACACAAAGTAATCACCTGAAGAGGCAAATAGAAAAAAAAGATGAAGTACAATATACAAACAACAAACATAATTCTCGGAAGCGTCATTTACAATATCTAGCATCACAAACAAAATGAACTGCACAACAGTTTGAAAGACAACAGTGATACAAACTTAATGATCTATGAAGATAGATTTATTGATCAAAACTTTTCTGGACACACTAGTAAATTTCCTTCCAAAAGAAAGTGTGCAGTTTATTACCTCTTGAGTTGTCCAAGCTCGTGGGCCAGCAAAAGTCATGAGTTTCTTGTTGGCCTTCTCATTCCGCATAGCTATAAACGTTAGTCGAGCTACGTCCTAAAGGAAAGCTGAAGGTGAGGTCGAAACAGAGATTGGCGATCCCATTTTCAAATGGATAAGGAGGAAATATAAACCTGAGTATCCATGTAAGCAATCCGAGTTGGAGCATCAGTTCCCCAGACAGACTTCTCTTCTAGTATAGGCACAGCATATTGCCCAATAAGACCCTATTGCAACCAATGTTAGACAGGAATTTATTTCTGGATATAACAAGCAAATATGACAATGGCAGGATGTCTCAACTCGAGGTCATATCGCCACTTGATCTTTTAATCGTACAGTTTTACTAACAAGGAACTGCCTTTTGTAACTTATCATCATTGTACTTCACTAGGATCATTGACACTAAGAAAGCAGTTTTCTAACCAAAGACTCAGAATCACAGGGTGAGGATCAAATCTACCTGCATGAAACCACACAAACGGATTATGATATAATCCAGACCACTGTCCTGAATAAACTTCTCAGTACAATACTTGATTTCCATCAAGGGAACCTCAGGATGCTTGTCACAGTTGTGGATGGAATAGAACACATACTTTTGAATTCCCATAGCCTTTGCACACTGTATTAGAGCAACTTTTCCTTCCCAATCTACCTAAATGGAATAATCATCAGCAAGTCTAAACAAATGATAAAGGCATATATGTTAGTACAATACAAGGGCACACCATGCTTACAAAAACAAACAATGCAGCTACATGAAATTCTTCGCTACTAAGAGCAATAAAATTAGCTTGAGTAACAACCAGCAAAACCGCATTGATGCAAGAATAATATTCAGGACAACAGAGAAGTACAATCATTTGTTACTGTATTCACTGAAATGGACGTAGCATACCGTCCGAATGGGCTCTTCTGGCCGTCCTGTTGCACAGTCAATGACGGTATGAATACCAACAAGTGTCGCTGGTATGGTCTCTGGCTTGCTGAGGTCGGCCTAATCAGTTCCAATGCAAAGCACACAAAATTATCACCAATAGCAAAAGCAAGCACAGTTGCACAGATTGACTAGTGCAGACGTGCAGTAGCAATGGAAGCCCAAGGTAACCGTACATTGACGACAGTAGCGCCCCAGTCCCGGAGGAAATCTGCCGGCGCCGGGCGCGGCCTGACGAGGCACCTGACGTCGTAGCCCTCGTCCAGCGCCCTCCTGACCACCTGCCGCCCCAGCGTCCCCGTGGCGCCCACCACCAGTATGCTCGTCGGCCGGACGGGCGTCCCCTGCGCAATGCTGGTCGGCGCCACCGCCTGCGCGTTGCAGGTCACCGCCAGCCTGCATCGCGATCCACCTGCAGAAGCAAACACGCACCCTGTTACTCGGGATCGGGAGGCAGGGCAGGCGGCTCTCGGGACCGGAAGCAAAAATGGCGTGGGTACCTTTGGTTGTGCGGTGGAGGAGGAGATTCGAGCGGCTATCAGAGGAGAGGGCGGCGCGGCGGCGCAGGCGGCCAGGGGAAGTGAGCTGCGACGGCAGCGCGGCGAGGCTGGTCGACGCCATGGCGTGGGCGGGGGGCGGCTGGCGGCGACGTGGCGTGGCCCGCTGCGGGGCTTTTGGGGTGGGGAGGAGTGGTGGAGAGGGGATGCGGGGCAGCCGATGCCCGTTGCGCCACGTCCACAGGACCACAGCCGTAGCTACGCTTGCAAACGGCGCGGGCCACGCCGCCAACCCGTTGGGCTTGGTCGCGCCGTTGACGTATAGAAGCCCGTGAGCTAACCCGCTTAGATGGAGCAGGCTGATACGGGTGACCCGCGTAGTCCCGCGGCGCCGCACAGCCCGCATCTCCTGAATCCTGATCCGCAGCCGCCGCCTCCCGGCTACGAGTCTGCGTCAGCCTCTAGCTTCGCCTCTGGCTCTGCCTTCGGCCTCGTTCTCTCCGTCGTGAACCTCGGCCGGATCCCCCTTCCACTGTCCCCGGAGTTGAAGACGAGTGTTGAAGCGGATGGATGAGACGTCCAGCATGGCGAGCTCGAGCACCCAGAGGCACGGGCATTGCACGGACGGGACTCCGCTGTGATCACCGCCGCTCACACGGGCAAGCGTTATGCTTAGCCGCTTAGGATGCACAGCTCCACGAACATGCCGGCGCTGGAGCGTTGAGAGCTGAGAGGCCGGACTGAGTACTGTGTTTCTGTGAACGAGAATGAAGAAGAGGAGTTGCAAGCAAGAATACGTAATAAGGGAGGGATCCAGTTGAGAAAGTGCTAGAGAGAAAGAAAACTTGAGAAGGACAGGATTGATTTAGATATAGTTTAGGATTCCCAATGTAAAATGCCTACTAGCTTCCTCTGTTTTCTGAAAGATGATCAAAATGGCTGATACTTCAAAATTGCATAATAAAATTTAGAATAATTAAAAAATGGTGTTGTTACTATGTACAAGTAGTAAATCACATGTTGCATACGTACTTTATGTTTCCTGGGTAAATAAAATAGTGTTTCTATTGATTTATTTTTATAAAGAGTATAATTAATCAAAAATAATGAAACTGATATAGTAGTATGAGTGATTAGTCAATCCATTCAATTATTATACACATTAGAAAAGCTTCTCTAGTCTTTTATCTTTTATTTTTCTAATTGATATGTCTTTTTAAATTGACACGTTTTGTATGGTAATTCTCTATTAAAACATGCATTATTGATGATTTTTCTATTAAATGGTAACATATTGGTTCTTGCTTGTCATTCTACAATTTTTGTTCATGATACGCGTGTAGCCGTTGTTTAGCTAAAAGTTTGTAGTTTAATTACGCCCTACCTCAAATCTTGAGCTGAGTCTGCTGACCAAACATATAAAAAAATTACTAATATTTATGATGTGTAATAAGCATCACATTAGATTGGTTGTGAAATATACTTTCATAATAAAATTACTTGGAGATGCAAATATTAATATTATTTTTATATACTTAATCAAACTTTAAAAAATGACTTGTTGATGTGCGTGATATGCACTTATTTTGGGACGGAGGGAGTACTTGTTAGAACGAGGCCAGTGGCATCTGCTAATCTTCAATTCATAGTTCAGTGTACACCTTATTTCTAAATTGCCACATGATGTAATACTACATGCCTTTTGATGTATCTGTTATAGAAGATAAAAAATTCTAACATCGATAGCTTTTTTATGATTTTTTAATATTTTTGGGTGAATCTCTTTCTTAATTTGCATCATTATTAAGCAAAGCAGAGCTACTTTTTTTTGAATCCCAAGCAGAGCTACTACTGTACTTGCCTGCTTGCGCGTTGCATGCCTTATTAACGGAAGCAGGCAAGGCTCTTGCGTCTTCATTAGCAGCTCGTGCGGACCGCCGCATGATCCTTTAGCAGCATGCGGCGGGATGTGGGTTGCCGCATGAGCACGCAAACAAGTGAGCGGCGCACGCGGTACAAAACAGGCCGTCGCGGGATTAACGAAAACGCCGCTAGTCGTATGCGGCTGAAAACGGGTCGCCGCAAAATCCCGCGAACGATGATGCGGCGCTTGCGGATGCGGGACGGGCTGCCCGCCGCCGCGCCGTTTGCATCCATAGCCGTAGCCCCCCGTCATCCGTTTCCTCCTCCACGTCACCATCCGCTTCGTATTCCTCTGCTATTACGCCACCTGCCCTCCAAACACGTCTTCCACTGTGCCAAAACGCATTTGTCCTTCGTCTAAAGGAGTGTCGAAGGCGGCTGCCTGCCCCGCGCGGTCTCTTCCGTCTCGGAGCGAGCGATCAGCGGCGTCGCCGCGCGGATCCGAAGCGCTCGCGAGAATGCAGGGCGGATCCAGCGGCATCGTCTATGGGGGTCTCAAGTATCAGGCAAGCAAGCAGCAGCAGCAGCGGCGCCTTCTGGACGCGCCTGTTTTAACCCCTTCCTCCTCTCTCTGCTCTTGCAGGCGCGGTGTATCGCCGACGTGCGCGCGGACGCCGGTTCGACCACCTTCCTCGCCGGCACCCTCAGCCTCAAGGAGGAGAACGAGGTGCGTGTCTTGCCGCGCGTCGCGCCTGGTGGGGGCTTGCGATTCGAGTAGTACTTCTGTCAGGGGAAACGGAGTGAGATTTGATTTGGATCTCGAATCCTCTGCGTGCGTCCAAGTAGGTGCACCTGATCCGGCTTTCGCCGGCGGAGAGCGAGCTGGTGTGCGATGGCCTCTTCTACCACCCCAACGAGATCTGGGACCTCAAATCATGCCCCTTCGATCACAGGGTCTTCTCCACAGTCTACACGTCTGGTAAAGAACGGAAAAGTTGCCTCTCTGTTTGTGAGCATTGCAATTGGCAAATCTGTAGTGTGTGATTTTCTTGTAATTTGAAAATTTCGTGATGTGAATGCCAGGTGAGGGCTATGGTGCGTCAGTTTGGAAGATCCCAGAGGTCAATGGGCAATCAAACTCACCGCAACTTGAGCAGCTCTTTGAGCTTAGTGACCATACGGGCAAGATTAGACGGTGCACTCCTGTTTCTGTTGATTTTTGGTTGCTCTAGAGATGTTTGATCTACTTACTGTACTAGATTCTTCCTATGCTTTGAATTTCAAAGACTTATGTGTCCAACTTTGGTGGCTGAAATGCAAATGTGGGGTTAATGTTCCTTCCTGAACCGCATGGTTTATTTGTAGTTAGATTATTTTGGCCTCATTTGTGTGACTACATCACTTGTTCACTACACATTAACATTGAGATAAGAGTATAGTTACTAAGAAAGATGCAATGAACATTCTGTCCTGTCTAGCATGCTGCACGTGTTTCACATTATGAGCACCATTTAAGCAATACAAGGATTATTTCCCACAGTGCTCATGAAGGACATAATAGATGAGAATATTTTATTTCAACTTCTATAGTTATTTCTATATAAATCTTTTAAACTAGTCTCGCTTGCTTCATATTCTTAAAAGCTGCTTGTGATATGTGTGTCATCTTTATTCATGGTTCTTGACACCTCTAAGCTGGTTTGCAGTGTGATCTGGTGGCCACTTGGAAAGCATGATAAACTAATTAGCATTGATGACCGAAATATTTTTGTTTGGAACATAGACACGTCAAATAAATCAGCTAAGGTGTGCCATCATCCTTCTGTTTATCAATATATCATCAGCATACTCGCAAAATACTTTCTCTGTTTTCAACCATTAACTTAAGTACCAGATTATGAAATGTCAAGAACCCACACACCATCTGTTTATATACTTCATACTTTACAATGGTGTTAATTTGAATTCATACATTGCAGGTGATCTCACAGGGATCAGCTGACATGCTTCCAAGTTTACGTGGTGGAGCTTGGGATCCACACAATCATAATTCAATTGCTGCAATATCTGATTCATCACTTCAGTTGTGGGATCTACGTTCTATGGAGTTAATACTTTATCTTGACCTTCTATTATTTACTATGCTTCTATTTGTAGTTCAGTTATTGAAATGTTGCAGTTATATTTATCTTTAAAGTTTAAATGTACCATTCTCAGAAAATCAACTGCAATTGAACATGCACATATACAGGACGTGGATTATAACCCCAAGAAGCAAAACATTATTGTGAGTTCGACACTTACTTTCTTGTTTCCCATATCAAGCAATACTTCATATATATTTACATCAAATGAACATTCTTATGAATTAGCTTTCTGTAGTAACATTGAAGACAATAACTTTGTATTACCTTCTGTTTCTTGGTTACATTTCAATTTTATTTTGTTATATTTTGATTGTGGATTTTGTATATTTTTTCTTGCTTCAGTAGTTAAGCATCATGTTCACACTGGGGTATGACATGAGTTGTTGCTTCGTTATTATTAAATAACTGATTAGAACTCTTGACTGTGTTTTGCCAACAAATTCATTTTTTATTGGTTCATAATTGTATTAATTTAATCTAGCTAAGTCCCAATCCAATTTCGTAGAGTCTGCCAAATTGGACACCTGTGTTCAAGTTCAGTAACAATGACAGCTATTACTGGTTCATTATTTAATTGTTATCAACTTATTTATACTCCTGTGCCCAAATAAAATATTTGCTTCTGATTAGTAATCGATTATACACTTCAGGCAACAGCAGAAGACGAATTTGGAATTCGCTTGTGGGATCTCAGAATGCTTAAGCATCCTCTAAAAGATCTCCCTGGGCACTCACATTGGTATGTACTTTGTAATAATATACTCAAACCAGAATCTTTCACTGCAATCTTTAAATGTTCTCAATATGTTCTGTTTGCATATATGCTGTGAATGTGTACGGTTTGACACCTTCCATCGAACAAGAGCAAACTTCATCATTTTCAGAGTTAGATTTCTAGAAATGCTTCGGTCACTAACATGTGTGATTACACTGACCTGTTTTGCCTTTCTTATCTAGTAAATATCCAGGATTTTTATGGTCTCACTATTTTTACAGGACATGGGCTGTTCGGCACAATCCTGAGTATGACGAGCTGCTTCTGGTCCGTCTCACTCCTCCCTCCACATGCAAATTTTTTGGGGGGGTTAAAGTAATGATATATTGGTTTTGTTGTGTACTGATGACATTGAATCTTTTGTAGAGTGCTGGAACAGATTCAACTGTAAATTTATGGTTGGCTAAAGTTAGCAGTGACGATTCTGAATCTGATAGGTCTATATTTTTTTCTTGTGCTTGTTAGATCATTTTGTTTAAATTTGGGATATTGATGCCTGGTCATTTTTCCACAGCCCTTCTGGTTCACCGAATATGCAAGAAGAACCATTACTCAACTCATATACTGACTACGAAGACAGCATCTATGGTATCCTCCAACCTTCATACTTTGCTTATCAATTAGAACTTTGGCAAGGAATCACAGGGTTAATTAAAATTGTAGGTATTGCATGGAGCTCCCATGATCCATCATTATTCGCTTCTTTGTCGTATGATGGAAGGGTATGTGCTTGCATCATTTATTGCCTTGTGGAGCTTTGCCTTACATGTCCTAAACATTCATGAGGTTCTGTGATGGTCAGGTTGTCTTGGAATCAGTCAAGCCCTACTTGCAGAGAAAATGAGTCTTGCTCGTCTATCATTTTTGAATTGTAAGGCATAAAATGTGATTCCTCATTTCCTTTATCTTGTCCTTATTATTATCAAATTTACCTCATGTCCTAATAAACTGTTCTCTCCCTGCAACCTGCAGGCTTGTTTGTTCATATTTGATTGAAGCCGTGTAGCTTTGCCTTGCCATTCTGTACCCTCTTAACAAGCATTTATGTGAGGAATCATTTTACTGTTGTAGCAATGGCAGAATATCGATAACAAGATTGATGCAGAAATCATCCGGGCTGACATCAGGTCTTCAGCCCAATTTATTAAAGCCAGCAATGGTTGCAAAAAAATCAGATCTAGCTTCAGTTGGAGATAGTACAGCACAGTTGAGACTGTCAGCAGTTTCCTTTCCTGTATCTTATTTTGTTCGCTAGGATTTGATGTTTAGTTGCTATAAACTTGGCTGTGAAGATCTGATCTGTATGTTAATAACTTATCCGTCTGAAATATTGTTCCTTACTTGATTCGTAGGATGTTGTATATTTGAAAAGTGTCCATAAAAAGGTCTTGCGATATATGATGAAGTGGAGTTGGACTGAATTTGTAAAACCATTAAGAAATTCAGATTACCAGGATTAGTTTTTTAAATTTAACTTTTCTGTTTTGCATTTGAAATTTCGTCCTTTGCAGGTAGAGTTCAACTGAATTTGGTAATACCATTCAGATTAACAGGAATAACTGATTTTGTGAACTAATATGTTCTGTATTCAATTTTTTCTTCTTTGCTTGACAGTAGTTGCCCATCTTCTTTGCGAGTTACACGTTCCTATAGTTGGTCCATGCCCAAAAAATGTGCTTAATGGCCCAAATAGTTTATCACATATGTGCATTCCTCAAATTAGAAAAAAAAATGTGAGCTTTATTTCCAACGCCCGTGTAACAGCTAGGCAATCCAAGTTCTTTGAATTAATAAGTGAACCAAAACCTAAGATTCTTCTATAGTTGTCCAGGTTGTACATATAGGGTCTGTTGCATTAGCTTGTATCATGAAGTTTGCTCGTGTTTGATTGCCTGTATAAGCTTTTATGTAGGCTTGCATAGTGCTGAAGCAGACTTAATTTAGTAAAATAGTTAGTCACCCTGTTTGGCTGAGCTTATCAGCACGGCTTATCAGCCGTGGAACAGTGTTTTTCTTTCACAGCAAAACAGCCACAATCGGCTTATAAGCCGCAGAAACAGCCTGCCGAACAGGCTGAGTAAGTCAGATTTGATTGTATTAGACAATTTAGGTTTACACAAGCCGGTATGCGCATAAAAGTTGTCACCCCCACAGACCTCTACGTGAAACATAAGATCTCAACTAGAACAGGAAGGTGACTATTTAACAAAATGCAAACAACCAAATACAAAACTTTATCACGTGCGGCATACCTGTGTAGGATAACCAAACATCGAGGCATCGTTAAGCTAAGACTAATATAACCAATCGATTAAACCCATAGCATGCCTTGTCTAGTACATTTTATTCTATCGGGTCACGCTCTAGGGGTGGATTCCACGTTCATTGGTGTCTCCTCCAATGAATATATTGAAGGCTCGAAGCCATCTAAAGCAATGATAAACACAATATTTTCCACAATTATAAACATCCAAATCATCACGTATATCATTATTTTGAATTAAATACTTCCTTACAGCTGAGCAGAAAAAATTCGCAGAATATATCAGTTCATTGTTTGATGTCTCTAACCAAGCTAAACAAAAATTTTGCGTGAACAGATCTTGTTACCAACAACGAACCGCTATTGTAGTCATCAATTGCAGGAGAAATCTACATCTACTATACCTCTATAATGTGTTTTTCAATCTTCAGCAAGCAGCATATTTTTGGAGGAAGGAAACGACTTCAAATGACCTCTTTGTATTTATTATTTTGTTGGTCGTTGCGTGTCAACGTGTCCTATTTTTCTTAATATATATGTCAGATCTTTGAGACACTTTTTAGTTCCTCTTTTCAGGAAAAAATCCGCTTCAACCCATTTTTCAAATAGGAGAACCATTTTAATCAAACAGTAAGAGAACTGAAATTAATTTGGATATTTTGTAGTGATTGCAAAACAGTTCTAATCAACCATAATTAATTTTTAAAACAGACAGTAAAAAGTGCCCCATATCTGATATAAATTAAAGCATATAATTTGATCATGAGACGAACCGCACCGGGTACTCTACATGCGACCGGTAAAACGACACGCAAGCACATGGCGGACCAAACTTGCTGCAGCGGGGGACGCTATGTGATGCGGTATGCGCTCCCGTCCGCCAAATGTGGAGGGATACCGGGCGTCCGCTACAGCCGGCGCCGGTCCCACCTCGCAAGCGCCGAGGAAGAGAGAGAAGGAGAAGCCGCCGCCGCGGGGAGGGAGGGAGGCCGCGAGCTCCATGGCCGACGCGGGGAGGGAGGCAGGGAGGCCCGCCGGGGATGGAGGAAGGCGACGGAGCGGCCTCCACCCACCGACGGCGACGGAGCGGCCTCCACCCACCACGGCGAGCGCGGCCGCGCCCCTCCCCGAGGACCGACCGCAGCGCGGCGGCAGCCCTCCGCGAGCACCGACCGCGGCTCGGCGGCGGCCCTCCGCGAGCACCGACGGTGCCCGGAGCTCGCCTGCACGACTCGCGAGGAGGGGCGCAGGGGGCTCGCCCGCGGCCGGAGCTCGCCATGCCCGCCGCGCCCGACAGAGCCGCGCGCTAGTCCGGCCGCTGGCCCGGCCGATGAGGCCCGCCGTGCTCGACCGCCGGAGCCGCGCTCACTGCACTCGCCGGAGCTGCGCTCGCCGTCGGGGTGGGGAGAGAGAGGTGGCGGAGAGAGGCGAGGTGGGGAGGACGGGCAGGGGCGCGGGTGGGAGATGGGAGAGAGAGGGGGAGAAAAAGGGAGGGAGAGTATGACTTGTGGACCCCACCAGCTGGTAGTTGGTATAGAGGATGAATATAGAGTATGGATGAGTGCAGAGAAACTGTATATTTTATGATGACTAAGATAGAATATTCCTTTTAGAGGATGAATATAGAGGTCCATGAGTGCGGATAGTCTGAATAGGGTTCTTGTTTTATTCTCAACAAAATGCTTTTTGTCTGCATTCCGAAGGGAAAAGGGCGAGCAGAGAACCCGTGTTTAACGACAACACCACACTCGCCGTACTGTGCTGTGTGCTGTAGTAGTGTAGTACCACCGTCCCTTTCCTCCGGAGTTCAAACAACTACTGATCCAGAGGCGGGCGGGCCTCCCATGCCGCCGCCACCGCCGCCTCCAGGAAAACCTCACCAGCGCCGTCGCAGCGGCGCCTCCTCGCAGCTCCCCTGAGGTAGCCCTCTGGCCGCGGGACATGGTCCAGTCGCGGCGGCGCGGCGGCAACTACCGGTGCCCGCGTCGCGCCGCACTGCCGGCGGCGGCACTCCTGCTCTTCCTCCTCGCCGCCGTCGCGCTGCTCTACGTCTCCCCGCCGCCGCTCGCTGACCACCCCGTGCTCGCCTCCTCCCGCCGCCGCCGCTCGACCCATGCCCTGGTATTGCATCGCACTAGTGACCTAGCCGCATTTGCTTTTTTTTCTCCACATTTCCGATCCAACTTGTCTTGCTTTATGCGTGTGTGCTCTCGCTCGCGCAGCTGAACAGTTCCGGCGGCGGTGGCATGGAGGAGTCCGAGCGCCACGAGATTTCTCGTGCTCCGGTAAGTACGCGCTTCTCTAGTTAGACTGAGCGCACGAGATCGTCACTAGTCTTTATCCTGTTTACTAGTAAAGTTGTGAGTCCAACACTCTGGCTCCTGTTCCTGTGACTTTTTGATCAGTTTGGGTGATGCCGTGATGGTTGCTTTGATTAGTAGGTAAATGAATTGGGTTCCACATCATGTGCCATTTTCAGCAAATTAGATCGTGACAAGCTATTGAATTAATATATTTTTTTGTTATTTTGATTCTGGATGAGTGAAATTCACTTGCTCTAGTAGATGTTTGAGCCTAACTGGATTTATTTATGTTGCTGTAAAATTATTTTGAAATGCACGCCTTTTATCTTCAGAGCTCCTGCCTCCTGCATCATGATTTGGTTGCATTTTCCCTAAGGCATGTGAAATTTGAGTTTTACTTTTATAATTGACGAGTTCATTACAACATTCTTTAAAATGTAGATGAATGGTTCGACCGTCAGGGATGACCTTTGGGGTTCAAAGCTTGCTAGCAAATTTTATGGGTGCAGCAACTCAAGCAGCAAGTTCCTTGGTAGGCAAACCTTTTGAAATCCACTGTTGGTCGAAATTTGGTGAAGCTGCATAGGACATTTCATTTGTTCCACAGTTCTACAAGGCCACAAATGCTAGGTGTTTAGTTGTAACTAATGCTTTTGAATTTCTGGAAATAGTTTTGACTGTATCTCTTAATTCATTTTACCTGAAGTAGTTTTTGTTTCAAAATTGTGTAGATTCAAATATTACTACCCAACCAGACCGCTATTTGATGATTGTTACAAGTGGAGGCCTGAATCAACAGAGAACAGGGGTAAGTGTGTGCTACATTGTTTTTTCCCCATAAATAATTTGCACATGGATGGATAGGGGTGTGGGACAAAGCATGTGTTACAACCTTGTTATACATGTTTATGCACTACTTTACGGTCTCATTGCCCTCTAATTATAGTAAACCATAAAGCTCTTGAATTTGTACTAAAGTCTGCTCCAAATGCTAGGATTCTTTTCCGATGTTTCCCTGTGCTGGGTATCCAGACTCTGAAGCAATGCAACAAATATATTGTCAAGTGGTTAAACTAATACCAGATTCATCTAATGCACAAAGAAGCTAATGCTTTGTATCCTATGGTCTGCCAACTTTCCTTTGTTTATATAATTTGGAAGGATGTTTTTTTTTTCCAGGCAAAGCATGATACATAGTTACATACAATCAATAGGGATATGTAATGGCCCATATCCATAAACAGAATTAACTGTGTAAACTTGGATCATCCTTTTTATGGATTATGTAGTCCTTAAGACATACTCCTTCCAATCCCAAATGTAACTTCATCTAGCCTTGTCCTAAATGCACCAAATGTAAGTCAATGATAACTTCAATGCATCTGTTTGCTTCATTCTTCCATGTCTACCCCTGCTTAAATGAACACTAATCAGTGCAATACACTTACCACCCATCTTAACTCTAGCAATGATTGATAGGCAATATAGTAGTTGTAATTCACCTTAAGGATGGAGTCGTTGATGTTAGGAGGCAAGGCGACCGGATTATCCTGGTCAGGCTGGTAGTTGGAGATTCGGCTTTGAATGTGATTAGTGCCTATGCCCCTCAGGTAGGTCTTAGCGAGGACACCAAGAGGCAATTTTGGGAAGATCTTGATAGCATGGTTAGTACCGTGCCTATCAGCGAGAAACTCTTCATAGGAGGAGACCTCAACGGCCATGTGGGTGCGACTAATGTAGGTTTCGAGCGGGTGCACGGGGGGTTCGGGTATGGTAGTAGGAATCAAGAGGGGGAGGATGTTTTGAACTTCGCGTTGGCCTATGACTTGTTGATAGCGAACACCCTCTTTAGGAAGAGGGAAGCCCATCTAGTGACCTTTCGTAGTGGACAACACTCGAGCCAGATCGACTTTATCCTTGCAAGGAGGGAAGATAGACGTGCTTGCTTTGATTGTAAGGTGTTACCTGGGGAGTGTGTTGTCCCTCAACACAAGCTTGTGGTGGCGGACTTTCGCTTTCGGGTACATGTCCACCGGGACAAACGGGTCAAGATGGCGAGAACGAAGTGGTGGAAGCTTAGAGGGGAAGCAGCGCAAACGTTTAAGGAGAGGATGCTAGGCGAGGGGCCTTGGGAAGAAGGAGAAGATGCCGACGACATGTGGCTAAAGATGGCAACATGTGTCCGGAAGGTGGCTTCAGAAGTGTTTGGCGTGAGTAGGGGAGGCAAACGGGAAGCGAAAGACACATGGTGGTGGAATGACGAGGTGTAAAGGGCTATTAGGGAGAAGAAGGAGTGTTTCAAGCGCCTCCACCATGACAAGAGTGCAGCCAACATCGAGGGCTATAAAATAGCGAAGAGGGTTGCAAAGCGAACTGTGAGTGTAGCAAAAGGTCAGGCGTATGATGGCCTTTATGAGCGGCTAGGCACGAAGGAAGGGGAGAAGGACATTTATAGGATGGCTAGGATCCGTGAGAGGAAGACAAGGGACATCAACCAAATAAAATGCATCAAGGATGGGACAGATCGACTTCTGGTGAAGGATGAGGAGATCAAGAACAGATGGAGAGAGTACTTCGACAAGTTGTTTAATGGGGAGAATGAGGGTCCTACCCTTGAGTTGGACGACTCATTTGACGATACCAACAGACACTTTGTGAGGAGAATTCAGGAGACAGAGATCGGGGAGGCTTTGAAGAGGATGAAGGGAGGTAAAGCGATGGGCCCTGATGGTATCCCCATTGAGGTGTGGAGATGCCTAGGCGTCAGAGCGATAGTATGGTTAACTAAGCTTTTTAACCTTATTATTCGGTCTAACAAGATGCCTGAAGAATGGAGGAGAAGTATATTAGTACCTATCTTCAAGAACAAGGGAGATGTTCAAAGTTGTACTAACTATCGTGGGATTAAGTTGATGAGCCATACGATGAAGCTCTGGGAGAGGGTTATCGAGCATCGCCTAAGGAGAGTGACACGGGTGACCCAAAATCAGTTTGGGTTCATGCCTGGTAGGTCGACCATGGAGGCGATTTTCTTATTACGACAATTGATGGAGAGATATAGGGAGCAGAAGAAGGATTTGCACATGGTCTTTATTAACCTCGAGAAGGCATATGACAAAGTACCGAGAAATGTCATGTGGTGGGCCTTGGAAAAGCACAAAGTCCCAACTAAGTACGTTACCCTCATCAAGGATATGTACAGGGATGTGGTGACGTTTGTCCGAACATGTGATGGCGACACCAGTGACTTTCCAATTAAAATAGGACTGCATCAGGGGTCAGCTTTGAGCCCTTATTTATTTGCTTTGGTGATGGATGAAGTCACAAGGGACATACAAGGTGATATCCCTTGGTGTATGCTCTTTGCTGATGATGTGGTGCTAGTTGACGACAGTAGGACAAGGGTTAATAGGAAGTTAGAACTATGGAGGCACACGTTAGAGTCGAAAGGGTTCAGACTTAGTAGGACCAAGACCGAGTACATGAGGTACGATTTCAGCGCGACTAGGCATGAGGAGGGAGACGTTAGCCTCGATGGGCAAGTGGTGGCCAAGAAGGATACTTTTCGGTATTTAGGATCGATGCTACAAAAGGATGGCGACATTGATGAAGATGTTAGACATAGAATTTCAACCGGCTGGTTGAAATGGCGTCAAGCTTCTGGCGTCCTCTGTGACAAAAGGGTGCCTCAGAAGTTGAAAGGTAAGTTCTATAGGACGGCGATTCGCCCGGCAATGTTATACGGTGCTGAGTGTTGGCCTACAAAAAGGCGACATGTCCAGCAATTGAGTGTAGCAGAGATGCGTATGTTGCGTTGGTGTTGTGGGCACACAAGGAGGGATAGAGTTCGGAACGACGATATTCGGGATAGGGTTGGGGTGGCACCAACTGAGGAGAAATTGATTCAACATCGGTTGAGGTGGTTTGGACATGTTCAACGGAGGCCTCCTGAGGCGCCGGTGCGTAGTGGGGTTCTAAAGCGGGCCGATAATGTAAAGAGCGGTAGAGGTCGACCTAAACTAACTTGGGACGAGTCTGTTAAGAGAGACCTTAAGGAGTGGAATATCTCTAAGGATTTAGCTATGGACAGGAGCGCTTGGAGACTGGCAATCAACGTGCCTGAACCGTGACCTCTTTCCGTCTTGTGCCATTTATGTCCCTTTATGTGTCTCTCTGTTTATCGTCTCTTTTGGGTTTCATCTCTAGCCTACCCCAACTTGTTTGGGACAAAAGGCTATGTTGTTGTTGTTGTAGTAATTCACCTTAATTCTTATGCCCCAGTCCAAATGGACTTATATTTGAAATCAAAGGAAGTTTAGAACCTCAACATATATATATATAAACATTAGAAATCATCAGCTAATACTTATAATATCCATACTGTTGCTTAGAAGTATATTCTGTCAATCCTCTTGAGTCCTGACGAACATGTTGAAGCCTTGAAATTTGAGGCCTGGCTCCCAATTTGTACTACTAAGTTCTACTAATAAGAGTCTGCAGGAGTGATTTTTTATGCTTTAGTGATAACTTGTAAAGTTGTAATACTTATATGCCTTTTGGTTCCATGCTTCTTGTTATCTTTATAGACCTAATTAACATGTGCAGTGCTCTTTCAGATAATTGATGCTGTTGTTGCTGCACGTATTTTAAATGCCACACTTGTTGTTCCCAAACTAGACCAAGCATCCTTCTGGAAAGATTCAAGGTTAGTTTGGAGTGCAAAGCACTTCTATGCCAGAATCTTCTAAGGCTTCTTATGTTTCTATAAGATGACTTCAGTGCATTTGGGTTGTACTTAATATAACTTTTGCTGCAGCAATTTTTCGGATATTTTTGACGCCAACTGGTTCATCTCATCTCTATCAAATGATGTAAAGATTGTGAAAGAGCTTCCACATATAGGAGGTAAACTTCGGGCTCCTCACAGGATGCGTGTTCCCCGAAAATGTACTGAGCGGTGTTACTTGAACCGTGTGTTGCCTGCACTCCTTAAGAAACAGGTAAGTCATTGTATTGTAGCTGTGTTTCTTAATTTGTTACCAAGATACATAAGTTTTATATATGCTGTTATCTTGTGACTTAACCAATTTCATCCACTTGTGTTGTGTATATATTCCCCGAGCTATATATATGAGATATTTACTCATTAAGCTCCATGAATATATGAGGCTTTTTCTGTGACTATTTTAGATACTCCCTCCGTTCATTTATCGGACTATTTTAGATACTCCCTCCGTCTTTCTCACATGAGTCCGATAAATGGATGGAGGGAGTATCTAAAATAGTCCGATAAATGGACGGAGGGAGTATTTTTTACTTTCTTATTTTGAGTATTAAGATATCAGTTCTTTCATTTGATGCAGGTTATCCGATTGACGAAGTTTGATTATAGATTAGCAAACAGGTTGCAAACTGACTTGCAAAAGTCGAGATGTAGAGTCAACTATCATGCATTGAGATTTACTGCTCCAATTCAAGAAATGGGTGAAAAGCTAATACAAAGAATGAGGGAGAGGAGCAAGTATTTTATCGCTCTTCATTTGAGGTGCACTCATATGAAACTCTCATGTTTCAGATCACATATATCATTTCCTTTTTATACTAATAATTGAGAGGAGGATGGGCCTAATGCAAATAACATAGTTTCTTACTTTCTTTGTATAAGCAGATTAGACTTGAAACCCATTTAGAGATTAGAAGCTAGAACATTGGGAGCGCTTTCATCACCTGAGCTAGGTTGTGCAGGATATTGGTCTCCCTCTAGTGTCAGTCTGGCCTCAGCCTCTTGATTCGGGTTGTGGTAGGGGTAGCACATATCATGAAGTCAGAGTGACAACTTACCTGAACTTCTGACTTGGCAGTTTGTCTTATCAAGGCAGACGTGTATTCTGTATAATTCTATTGCCTGGACACAATAAATGTTTGTGCAATGATGACCTTTGATTCATAGATACCTAGCATCATTTGGCCAATAGGACCAGTATTGGAGAAGGGCATGTGTGATCAATGATCTTATATAGTCTGAAGTTGCAGGAATTTATATTTTTTATGACTAAATCTAAATCTTACAAATACCTTTTCCCAGTTCATGCAAGTTTCCTTTACAGCACGTAATGATATTGATCTTTTTCTTGTCCCTTCCCTAAACATTATTCCTTTTTGCAATGTCAGATTCGAACCTGATATGCTTGCCTTTTCGGGGTGCTATTATGGTGGTGGAGAGAAAGAGAGGAGAGAACTTGGTGCTCTAAGGAAGAGGTGGAAAGGCTTGCATGTATGTATGCTACTGTGCTATCATATGGTAGGTACCTTGGAAAACCAAGATCGAATTCCCTAATGCAACATCTGCTGTTCTGTATTTCAGCCTAACCCAGAGAAGGGAAGAAGGCAAGGTAGATGCCCTCTAACTCCTGAAGAGGTGGGTCTGATGTTGAGAGCCCTGGGCTACAGAAAGGATGTCCACATCTATGTAGCTTCTGGAGAGATATATGGAGGTGCAAGGACTCTGGCACCTCTTAAAGTTCTCTTCCCCAATCTCCACACAAAAGAAACAATATCTAGCAAAGAGGAGCTGGCTCCATTCTCTAAATATTCCTCTCGCATGGCTGCACTTGATTTCATTGTCTGTGATGAAAGTGATGCTTTTGTGGCTAACAACAATGGCAACATGGCTAAAATTTTGGCTGGCCGAAGGTATCCGTTGCTGTGCTCTTCTTGTATAATTATGTCATTGGTGGTTTATTACTTGCCCTGACCATATTTCGTGCCCTCTGCAGGAGATACTTTGGGCACAAGAGAACGATCCGACCAAATGCTAAAAGGCTCTATCCCTTATTTTTGAACAGAGGAAACATGTCATGGGATGCATTCTCCTCAAAAGTACACATGGTTCAGAAAGGATTTATGGGGGAGCCCGAAGAGCTGAGGCCAGGGAGGGGGGAGTTTCATGAGAACCCCTCTACCTGCATCTGTGAAAGGACTGATGGCAAAGCAGTAGCCAGAGCCAAATCTCAAGATGATCAAGTATTGAATAGTGGTGCTGATAGAGGCAAAGGCATTGGCGAGCCAGCTGTTCCTAATCATACTGATGAAGAGGTGGGCGAACCTGATGATGATGAAGATGCCCCTGCAGAGAAAGAGATTGTTGATGCTGAAATGGACGACGATGCGTTGGTCGGACCAGATGATCCTGAGCTAGAACAGATTCTTTCAGACTAGTATCCGGCATCAAAGATGTTTGCACAAACCAATTTTTGGCTGAGTGATTGACGAATTTTGCCCCGCCCCTCTAAATTGTACATTTTTTTTTGCGATGTAAATGTACGTATACATCCAATCTACTCTAGCTTAGCTCGCAGCCTCCTTACTCAGTAGCCTCTTTTGTAACATTTGTGGATTGTTATAGCTTGTATCATGGGTTTTGCTTTTGTGTAGCAACTCTTTGATGCCCTTTTTGTGTACGCGTCGTAGGGCATGTAGAATGTAAGGTGCTTACACATGGACAATTAAGGAGAGAGAATGTTATTATACCATTAATAATTTATGTATACTAAGTTATTTGCCTAGATAGGCTTAGTCATCTTGTTAACACACATTAAGCATTGGTCTTAAGTACCATTTGAGTTTTATATTTTAGGAGCTATTCTTTATATCCAACGCCTGAAAAATATAATATTTAGCATCTTATCCATCTTCTAAGTATCAGTTGTGAATAGTCTGGTGAAGAAAAAATGGTTGTACATGCTCTGCAGCAGGTACAACTGTGTAACCAAATGGCGTTGCCTCAGGCCCGTGAACCAGCATAACCTAAAAATGCTTATCCCGTTGAATGCTTGGCTGGTGGCTAGATACCTAACAGACAGTAATGCTCGTTGAGAAACTGGCAAAGAGAAATCATGAAATCAAGTTGCCTAGCAGACAGTAATGCCCGTTGGGAAACTGGAACCAATGAATCAGCATAACCCCGTTGGGAAACTGGCAAAGAGAAATCATGAAATCAAGTTGCCTAGCAGACAGTAATGCCCGTTGGGAAACTGGCAAAAATTAGGGATAAGCAATATGAGCTCAAAAAATCATGAAATCCGTTTTAGAATGGAAATAGTATCGACCTCCTCGTCTAGTCATTGCCGAACTACAACTATATTTATCCAATTGTCCTCTCACTGAACTACAACTATGTTTGTCTGTATATTGGTAAACACGTATAGGTATGAGGAAAATTAGGGATAAGCAATATGAACTAAAAAGTTACAATGCAACACTGCGACCAATATGACGCGAAGCAACCATATACTATACGTGCAAACTGCTCCATATTGATCAGTAAGAGTCACACTTCTATACGTGCAACATCCGTTTTCCGTTCTGCCTCTAACTAACTAGCGAACTTCATTGGGAGCTGAGGGGGTGTTTGGATGGAGACCTAGGTCAGGCAACTGCGGCCAGGCAGCGATCCTGACCTTAGGCTGACAAAATCGACCGCTTAATTAAGTTTTGCTGCCTTGTTCCCAAGCAAACACACTAAGTGCAGGGACAGACATATCCTATAAGCAAGGTGGGGCGGCCACCATCGAACACCCTAGTCAATTATATAACTATAAAGGCTACCGAGCAACTCGTAACAATCTGTCACGACAAGAAATTATGAAAAAAATTGATAGAATTTCCCATGTAAACAAGACATCAGGAACAAGCAATTGGCAAGATCAAAAATATTATCAAATAAACGTAAGCATCACAACCCATCACAAAATAAAAAACCATGCATCAACTTAACTACTCTTCGCGAAACCTTCTCCACCAAATCATAGATAAAACAACTAAATTTATCCCATTACGTTATAAAGGCTAACTTTAGTGAGCTAAAATAACAGAATTAAATGAGTGAAACAAATAAATATAAGGGTAGTAAAAACACTCAACAAATACAAGTTGGAATTAGAAAGAGCAAATGCAACAACATCAATGAACTAGTAGTTTTTGTCTAAAACGGATAACACACATGAATACATCTTTAACATGTAACAATAAAGCCAAACAAGTGGCTCCACACTGACATGAAAAACCAAACTGTATATTCGGATCCACAGAAACATGAATGAAATAATGTTAAGAAACTACTTGAAATCTGAATCTTGTCTAGCTAAACAAAATTTGTGGTGTTTGGATCCTTTATTATTCTATCTATCCCTGCACCATTATTCATGCTTTCAAGCTTTGTCCTTGATTGAAAAAACGGGCTATATTCTTCGATCTCGAAAAAAAAAGCTTTATCCTTGATGGTTCATCTTGCCTCTGTTGGTGAGGCTAGTCTTGCCCAACGAGGACAATAAATAAAGGCACAACTGGTTGAGAAATCCAAACATGTCCTAAATTAGCAACTCAGTATCATTCTTAACACTGTTTCGGTTCTCTGTCACTTGACGTATGTCCTAAAGTTCGTGTCGCTATTTTTTTCAAGTCTGAACAGTTACACCTAAATTTATTTAGATTTGTTTAGTTGACAATTTGCATAATTTGAATCATGAATTTAGTATTATAGTTTTATCTTCTTTTCTTATTATAAAGTAATAAAATTAAAGTAGTATCACAATTATTATTTCAGTGATTATCATAGAAAGTAAAAAAACTAATTAAAGTAAAAAAAAGGATCGGAGGTAACTATAGACTGGTAAGAAAAATAGAGCAGGAGTAGTAGATGCAATGTGTATACGATAATGATCCCATCAGGACGTCCGTCCTTTCTGGATGGGACAGACGCACCTGCCCTCACGCCATGCATCGCGTGCTCTCGCGCCTCGTGCCTCGTGCCAAAAGATGAGACGGACACACCTGCCCCGCACCTCGTGTCACGCGCCCCGCGCCTTGTGCCTCACGCCAAAGCACGGAACCGACGCGCCTGCCCCCACGCCTCGCGTTGCGCGCCTTGTGCCTCTCGTCGTGCCGCGATCTATCTGCCTGTTGACCATGGGTGACCTTGAGCTCTGTGCCGGCGTCGAGCTCCGCGTGAATGCGCCTCTATTGGTGCTGCAAGTAGATTAACACATGTTGCAACCGTATATATTGCATATTTTTTATCTGGATGTTGCAAAAGTAGATCTGGCGTTACATATGTTGCAAGTGTATATTTTCAAACGTATGTTACCAGTGTTTTATCTGGATGTTGCATATGTTGCACTGGCTATACACGTATGTTGCAAATGTATATTTCAAATGTTTCACCTGTTTCAAACGTATTTTGCATATGTTGCAGTGCTCATATATATATGTTGCAAGCATATGTTGTAAATGTTTCATCTATTCGGACGTATGTTGCAGCAAATGATTTACGGTGCAAGTGTTTCATCAGCAGGTGCGACTAGGGGCCATAGGCAGAGGTGGTCCCATTGGGCGCAGCTGTCAAGCTAGCAGGCACGGAGCACAAAGCTGTATCCATAGGTGTGGCAGCAGGCGTGAAGTACGAAGCTACATCCATGCTCGACTGCTCTCTCTCTCTTCTTATTCTAGCTGGATGCGACCAGTCAGCAACAGGAGTGCGCGACCAGGCGTGGCCCGTCGCTACTGCTCCGGTGGTAGCGGGTGTGGTGATTCCCACCTCCCCCCTCCTACAAGCTTGCACGGTAAAATCGGACCCAGCGGTACAGAGGCACGGAAAAGGAACACGCGCGGGCGTTGCACGGGAAAGCCGGACACGGAACGGGCAGCAGGCGGGGGGGCGTCCGGACAGTAGACATGCCGATGTGTACATGATGCTCTAACTTGCAATAGATCTCTTCGTCGGAAAAAAAACTTTGATTGAATCGGATACAGGTACACGCCCGGTCACACACGGGTACCACTAATATCTCCTCCATATCTTTCTGCACCTTTTCGTTTTATTTTCTCGAATTTTAACGCTCGGCCCCTCAGCGGCAACTGAATCCCGATCCATTGCGGCATATTCGCTACGTGCCGATGGACGTTCATATTCATATACAGCCTACCACGAACTAGCCGGACCCAGAGACGACCCTTTCCCATCTCTCAAATCCAAAAAAAAAAAAAAGTCACAGCTAGTGCGGCGGCCGTTCGGATGCCTATGGCGGCTCCAAACCACGTCGACCACCAGCCGGCGCCCGGCGCGTCGTCGTCGGCTTCTCCTCCAAAGGCTGGCGGCCACGATCCAAGTGTATCGCCAGATGATCGTGATCCGACTCAACTCTTAGTCGAAATGCTAGCCGGCACGGCCCTTGGGACGCCGATGGCCGCGACGAATCAAGTCGATCAGCCCCAGGCTGCGGCGGCGGCGGCGGCGGTGGCGGTCGGGGCGTTCGTTTCTGCTGCCACGGCCAGCCACTGTCCGGGCGTAGCGGCGCCAGATGGCGAGGACGACCTTACTCTAACCCTAACCAAACAATTTGCCACAGCAACTCTCGAGACGGCCACCGCAGTGGCGAAGAATAAAGCGGCGCCCGGCGTGCCCGTGTCGCCTCCTATCCGGGCGAAACCAGACACGGCCCCGGCGACGAAGCCAGCGGCCGGCGGCAGCGCCGAGCGCCGGGCGCGGCGGCGCACGAGGCTGCGCCTCATCCGGGTGCCCGCGGACTACCTGCGCGCCGGGCAGGAGAGCCGCGACCGGAGCCGCAGGCGGGAGCTTGTCCGGAGATGCGTCGGCAAGCTCTTCGCTGTCCACGAGGACCGCGCGAGCGAGCGAGGCATCTCCGCCATGATGGCCCGCCTGACGACGACGCTGGATTCGGCGGCGGGGGCTGAAGGTGACGCCGCTGTCTCCCCTACAGCGCCGTCGCCGGAGCATGCTGGGCTGGTGGACCTGCTCGAGAAGATGGCGCTTTCGAAGAAGCACTAGAAGGGCTGACCAGCCAGGGAACAATTTGGGTAATTATTGGAACCCAATTCATTATATAGAAGTATGTATCTTCACTGAAATTGCTTAAGATGCCTTGTGTGTTGAAAATTTTAAACATCAAATTTATAGGTAGGTGATAGTAGGTGATAGTAGTTTGAGCTATCTATGGATGGCGTTTCTCTTTTATCCTTTATACTTCTCTCTTTTATTCCCTTGCTTTTCTTGATGCATGCTATCTCGAGGAGTATTCAGTTACCTGACAACATGATGAATACCATAAGGAGTGCATCATACCTTTTTGGCAATGGTCCTTGGGCTTTGAGAACATACGAGAGAGGAGTTTGAGACTCTGGCAATTTACAGCTTCCTGATCTTAACTGTGCTTTGAGGATGACTTATCGTAGTTACAGAATTTTGAGGATGACAAGTTTTGTGCAGTGCCACACTGTAGTTGCAAAATTTGAATAAGCTGGATATATAAGACGCTGCTTGCTTCCAAATTTGAATAGGTAGTTACCTAATAATATGTATACAGTGTATTAGTATTGTGGTGTTACTGAATGAAAAAGCATCGAGAACATGAAAATTCAGCAGTGCAGACTGCAGATCCCTTTTGTCAAAACACTTGGATCTCCTCAGACTCCTTGGATCTCTCTAATGCTTATACGGTAAGTGAATTTATGTAATATAATGTGCCTGTGAGTTTATAAGTTCTTCCCGTGCAAATAAGAATTAGTACAAATTAAAATAGGTAAAGCGGGGGAACTGAATTTGTTTCTTTGCTGTTTCTTCAGCTATAAAGACAATGGTAAAATATAGCAATGTAAATAGAAAGACCAGTGTGTCAGCCTGTATATAGATGTGGATGCCCCTTCTTTCTTATGAGTTGTAATCTAACAAATGCAATGAGGTTTTGATCTTTCAGTTAAAAAAAATGTGATGGCTCTAAAATTCAAGGCAGCCTGAAATTAAATTATTTTTGGTCACGAGCATGTCTTTCTAAGTTGATTACTTGTTCATTTTACACAAGCGACAAATTTAATTTAGCTATACATGTGTTGTGCATTAACAAGTTTGAAGTAGGTTGTCAATTGTGACTTGTGACCCCTTATGAAGAACACCTCCCTTTGTTGACAAAGCTGGTAGTGCCAGAGGGATATCTAAACAAATTCTGTATGTGATATTTACGGTTGAACAGAGAAGGCTCACCAGAACTAATAAAAAGTATCAAATGGTGAAAGCAAGTTTTAACAGGTGATAAAGATGTCTTTTTTTCTTTGCATATTCTCAAACTTCTTGCCATTTTTGGAAAATGTCCTGAGTACTAATGTCTATTCTTTCAACATGTCCCTTTAAGAAGTGTACATGCATTTTTTTTTTCAGAATCAGTTTATGCAAGAATATCGAGGGATACACAATATATCATACTTGAACCAATACATAATATTATCATTATACCGAAGGTGAATATGGCCTAAAGAGTTGGGGCAGGTCCAGATGTTCCATCTAAACTTATTTGCTTTTGATGCTTGAAAATGCAAACAGAATATTTGTGGTCTTTACCAATTTTGATCCAAAAAAAATCCAAAAGCTCGCACCACAAGACGAGTGACATCAGCCTACGTTTCTTTTTGGTCCAGTATTACCTGCTAACTGCACAATATTTGACCCTTGATGAAAGCTAGAAATTAAATGCTATGTAGCTAATGCTGGCAGATGGGAAGTGCAAGAGCAGGACATTAGATTTAGGAAATTTTTGAAACAATACAAGGATACAGATGGAATCGACTAATCAAAGGAGCAAATCAGAAGCTTAATGCTGAAGACAATGGACTTTTGCTGCAAAATCTTATTTCTTATCGAGCAGCAGCACAGCAACATTTGCTCGCTGCCGGGCCAAATCTGCATATCTGCTCCGTGAAGTCTGCATCGGTTCACTGTCACCGTATGTAGCATACATACCATCAATCGTCGTTTTGAGCTTGGCCAGACTACGAGCTTACGGCATGCATGTATGAAATGAAACAGACAAGCTAGCAAGCACGCATTGTTTACCTCATAGGCATTCCATCGAACACCTCCTGTTCGCCATCCAGGCCGACGTCAGGTCCAGCGTCTGGTCTGTGGTGGGTGCTGGCGATGGGGCGAATGTCATTGTAGGTGGCCAGAATGTCGTGGGCGCCATCCCCTTCGGCTTGGGTGTCGCTGGTGCGGGGAGATTGGAGGCTGCGCTGGAGAGGTCTGCACGCTCCTGTTCACGGTCACGGCTGCGGCTGCGAGGAGGGAAGCGGCGATGGCCACGGCTGCGGGGAGGGTGGCTTCGGTTGACGAAAAACTTGAGCCCGTGGCGGTAGCGGCAGGTGCTTGGGGGCGTCGTTCAGCATCTGCGTCGAGCATGGCGTTTGACGCGAGCGATAGGAGCTACCGGAATCCTGGTAGAAGGCACAGGAGCCCTGGTTCTACAGCTCCTATAGGACGCCGCCCGTGCAGGTGTTCCGAGGCGCGGGCAGTTGTGTAGGCGGAGGGGCAGACGAAGGGCAGGCAGAAGAAGCTCACGCCGGGGGCGGTCGAGCTGGAGAAGTCAACGGCGGCAGAGGGGACGCAATCTGCTGTGCCCACGCTCAACGTTCGATCAACATCGGACGGAGGAGGAAAAACGAGCAACGTGGCCCAATGAGGTACCCGAGCTTGGCTCAGGACTCGAAAGGGAGAGATTGACCGAGGATTCGAGGTAGGCTGTTCGTGTTTTTAGGGTTTATGCCATGTTCGTCTCCTCCTGAATCATCCAGTACGAGAGACAAACTACTGTTTTTTTTACAATGGGCCTAACATAAGTAGTACTAAAGAAGTGGGCCGTGGTAGCAGAATTGAATCCAATTTGGCCCATTGTGGTAGTATCTTCGTTACTTTCTGAACGACATTGTTGGTTTGGACGGCGTTTAACTTTAACATAGCGGATTGATAGTGACGATTTTGTGTGATCCTAAGTCTCCGTCATCATTATCCAACTCCAATGCCAAACAAGTTTGACAGCTTGCTCCAAATCTATGTACGAACCTAATAACCTATCAAAAATATTCCTTGCTCAAAATAGAAAGAGAAAAAGTCTACTTAACCCCCTAACTATCAGCTAGTGTCTAATCTATACTCCAACTATAAAACCGTCTGTTTTACACCCTGAACTTTTTAAAACCGTTCAAATTACACCTTGGAGCAATTTTGGACGACGGTTGCTACAGTAACCATGGTTTGCTACAGTAACATCGGTTTTGACTTTTCTTTCCTATTTATTTCCGCTGAATTTTTGAAAAATCATAGTAAATCACAGAAAAATCATAAAATAGAAAATCTAATTTTGTTGGACTCCACATGAGTAGATCTACACAATGAATATATAATATAATATGCTTTAGTACAATTTTTTTCTGTATCTTTAAATTAGTTAGAAAATCAATTTTTTTGTAGCTTTCAAATTAGTCACAGATCCGGCATGATGCGAGAAGAAAGCGATCGAGTGGCGAAATTCCAAGATTTCTTTCCTTTCGGTTCTGTCGCCTTGTTCGAGCGAGTTCCCCATTTCCTTTCAGACCTGTGCGAGTGGGAAATCGAGGCGCGGGTCACTAGCTCGTTACAACGAGAGATGTGATCAGAAAGAGTTAGAAGCGGGTCGGTCACCGGGAAGATGGCAAATAGTGCTATGCGGTGGGCTGTGCATTTGTACCTATGTGTGTAGCCTCTACGAGTTAGTTCTGTCTGGCTGCGAGCGCGAGTTGGATCAAGTCACTCGGGAGTTAAGCGCTACTAGGATGAGATGTATGGGCATCATGCTATCTGGTTCGCTCTACAGGTCGGTCTTGAGTTTGTGTATGTGGACGTGCTTAGGCAGAGAGGCTAGGGTCAAGATGGATGTGACTGACCGATGTACTGAAAGCTGTCGTGAGACTAGTTGTTGTCAATTGGGATGTGGCGAGCCCCTGAGCGTCTGTCCATGGCGAAGCCGTCGCGGTCTTCGGGCCGCGAGCTGGTGAGAGCGCTTCTTCAGTGCTTGGAACGGTCGCAGCTGGCGCGAATCGACCTCTCGGACCACCTTGGGTCGACCTTTGTGTTGACGGTCGCTAATGTCAATTATAAACCGTCAACATAACCTGCATATGTACTTAAATCCATCACCAAACATAGGTATAGGGGTTTAAACTAATAAATTTCATGAGTTTTGGTGAATCTGTGTTTTTAGCAGGGTTTAATTAGAAAACCGGCAAGGCAGACCTACATGTCAGAGATAATTACGCAATTCCACCGCGAAACCAACGTGGGAAGGTTCTAGAGGACTCCAAAGGACACCACGCCAAGGTAGAGAGGCAGAGGCTGCCAAGTGGGGTCGACCAGCCCACCTGCAGGGCGCCCGGCCCCTAGGTCCCACATGTCAGCCTCCCCTTCAAATGTCGGTTCTCCACCGCCTCCTAGGTTGCATCTACGTTGTTCCTTAAGTCAGTTTGATCCAAGGGCTCACGTTGCAAGTTCTGGCCTATATAAGCAGCCCTGTACCCCCCTCCCTGAGGCATCCCTGAAACCCTAATTCATATCTCTCATTCAGAGATCAGGGTACACCAGGAGGATTAGGTCTAGACTTTCTAATGTAGTAGATTAGTAGCTCGGGAGTGAGGGTCAAGTTGGGCTCATGCTCAAGTTCTAGATCTAGTTTTGGAGGCTTGGCAAAGCCATGTATCTTCACTTCTTCATCTTGTAAGACTTGTTCTCAATTTATTATACTCTTATCTATATGGCTATGCTTACTTTGAATATATATCTTGCTTAGTTATGGTTATTATTACTTTTGTGTGTGGGTTCATAGAGCGCTTAGCTTGCTATAGTTTACTGGTTAGGCTAAGTGTCGAGTCTCATGTAAGTGTGGTGCTTATACGATGCTCTGCCTGTGAGTACACCCTGTTCTCTGGTTGGGTGGTAGCAGCGGGTGGTGACAACCCTGTTTATCCTTTATAGTCCACTCCGAATTGAGCAGGTTCTTAAATTGTAGGACCGTAGTCACGTCAGTAGAGTTATCTATATTGGGTGCTCTGCTGTCTAAGTGGCACCCCGAAGTGCACAAAAGTAGAGTTAGTCTTAGCTATAGTTGGGTATATACTTTGACCATGTAATAAGAATATATAGGAATCTACCTCGCCTATTGTTCTCCTGAGTTAACTAGTTTACTTTATCTTAGTGATCTATCCACTGAGTGTCATTATACATAAATCCTATCATTACATTTATCCCCTACTCTAGCTATGTTGGTATAGATACTCCGTTGTTACCCAATAAGTCTTTACTCCATTGTTTCCCTATGGTAAAATATAAATAACGATACCTGAAATACTCTCGATAAAATGCTACAATGGTATTCTGTGCGCTTGTGGAATCCTTCATATTCTATTTGTGTTAATAAATATCAAAACTTTGCCGGCCCATCATCCTCGGCGGGCTTGCGAGCCCCCGAGGGTGACTTCTTTGGGTTTGGCCCGCTGTAGCTTCTGGGCGGGGAGGCTCGTGCGTTCTAGTGCCTGAGCCCTCCTAGCGCGACGACGTCGTGGTTGTCGTGTTCCCACCTCTGGGTGCAGTTGCCGCTCTTGATGAAAAGCCAGCGCATCCTGTCACTACATAATTGGGTTCTCAGTGCAACGCGTTTGGTCCGCTCGGCATGGCGCGTGGTGCACTCAGGGAGCCCGCTCCCTCAGAAGCGTGCGCCTCCGAGTGACAGCTGACAGTTCACTGAGGCATGATGGGCGATTTGTCCACCATATAGGATCGGATCCTGGTTCCAGGCTTGACTACGCAAGGTGTGGCGCCGGGCAGCCACCTGATCACTTGCGACGATGCCGCGGGTGATTTCATCGCTCATGCGTGTCTTGGCAGGCGGCGCTCTGTTGGTTCCGGAGACGCCACTCGAGGTGCGTTTCCACCACCGGATCCAGGCTTCCCACACGGTTGACCTGGACGGGGTAGAAGCTGGTGATGGGCACTGACCCATTAGTGTGGATAACCTCATGGTTCCCCAAAAGGATGTGGCCGGTTAAGGCCATTCCCTGGGTGAGTTCATCACGAGCCATGGACTTCTGGCCTCCTAGGTGGAGGACTTGGCCATGACTGGTGACGAGAGAGGGTACTGGCCCCCCTATGTAGGTGAACTCTAAGATGCTGCCGCCAGGGGGTAGTTCCGAGAGTGTGTCTGTCGCGGGCCATGGGACCCAGATCTCCATGGCAGAGGTTTAGGCCACGGCTGTAGGCGGATGCGGGCGCTGGCCCTTTGACGCCAGTGAACTCATAGTTTTTGTGGCGGATGTGGCCACCGTGGGTCATTCCGCCAGCGGGTCCACCAACGGTGTGAGGAGCCATCGCTTCCTGCTCAACAATCGAGAGTGCGCGACTATCCCCTACCTGGCGTGCCAATTGTCGGTGTTTTACAAACTGGACTAGTAAATTTATATGATTGTCGCCCTACTCTAGGAAGACGATGGCAGCATCCAAAAAACATGAGGATTTATAGTGGTTCAGGCCAGAGCCCTATGTCTAGTCTCGAAGATGATCGAGTACGTATTTCTCGCTTGAATGCTCTGAAGTTCTTACAACAGGGGGTGCAAGAATGGTGGAAGAGGTAGGAGATCTAGAGCTAGGAGATGGGCTACCCAAAGAGAAGCTTCAGGAGCCCTTCTACGGTGTAAGAATGAATGAATGAGAGTTGGATCTCCCGAGATGGTGCCCTGGCTGCTCTTATATAGAGTTCGGGGCCAGGGCTTGTACAAAAGCAGTAGGTTCTCCCGACCGAAGGGTTATGAGCTTGAGGGAGGGCCTAGCTAACTTGTCTTGCAAGCTACGCCGTCTTGTGGCGCATGTCTGGGCGTGGTTGTCGTCACTGTCCTATGGCCATGTCGCGGCATGGTGTGGTGTGGCGCTACTGTGTCGGCCGTGGTAGCACTATTGGTACGATGGTGGTTCGCCAGCCGTCCTGTGCAACGTGGTCTCCACCATGGTCTTTGTCATCGCCTCCTGGTTTCCTGGGACGTCATATAGGAGTTTGTAGCCGCCCCTGAGTCGTCGCTCGCCTTGTTGGTTTGAGGAGCTGAGGGCCACGATCCCGATCGTTGGGGTCATGGCTCCCGCCGGGTTGGATGGCTTCTAAGTCAAGGCTAGTATCGTGGATCCCATCCGTAGTGGGTAGGATCGTACATGCGTCTTGTCGGGCCGTATTTGATCGGTGGTCATGGTACTGGCCGTCACCGCCTTAGGCAGTGTTGTCTGTACTGCATGGTGTAGGGGTGGCGTCTGACCGGACCGAGGTGAACTTTGTCCCCTCGATCCTTGCGAGGATTAGTGCGACGTGCTTGTTCTTGTCAGAGCAGGCACGTTTGGCTGCGCTCGACCTCTCCCCGTCCCTCCCAAGGGTCGGGACGGTGGAGAGGTCGTGCGTCTCTTGTGTGTCATGTGGCCAAGGCGGAAGGAAGGGTCGTGGCCGTCCTCGTCTTTGGCTTTAGCTGGGCCTTGGTTGTTCGGACCTTTGCTAATTGATGTGTCGTGGGCCGCTTAGCCTGCTAACTAGTCGGTGCCTTGAGACACCCCGGAGTTATAACCCCGACACTACCCTACCCATTTATAATGGATAAAAAATTTATCTATACACTACCAAATAAGTTAGTAAGAGTTTAGATATGAGCATTAAGCATCCACCTTCAACTGTAATTGCAATGGTACCTTCCACGATAACTCAAAGAAGTGAACTTCAAGGTTTCTAACCAAATATGCAAAAAAAATGTTCGTGGTCCAGGTTTTAAAAAACTGATTAAGGTATATTGGCGTTTTCTCATAGATGGTATAATCTTAAGTCCACCTGTTGTCTTTTGCATTTCTTAATTTGTGCATAGATTGAAATAAATGTTGTGAGTTGTATGGCAACAACAACTTAAACAATGGTGCATTAGTTGTCTTAGTACTAATTTTTTAGCTTACAAGGCGGTGGGTTTACAAAACAATGACCTTATTTTTTTCACCTCCCTTCTCTCCTCCACATCATAAAAAAATCTTATGTGGCTCTACATTAAACGACCTAGGACACGTTGACATGTGACAATGGACTAGAGCAAGTACATAGCTACAAGTCTGATAGGTGGAGGGAAAATTTGTTGCTGTTTAAATGATGCTTGTATGAATATGTGTAAGACTATATGTATACTTGTTTATTTGCTATGTCAAATTGCACAACTATGTTCATGTCTCTAATTGCACTTCAAAATTGCATAAAAATTATAATTCTATATGTATATTTACTACTAAGTGGAATCGTTTAAACTGTTTAGTCAGTTGTCTAAATCGCCTAAACGCTAAATGGAGGATGACTGGCCATTTAGCGAGTAACGTCAAGGAGCGGAGCCCGTGTAGGTTATAGTGGGCCATGGCCCTCCTTGGGAATTGAAATTTTTTAAGGACAATATTGCATATAAGAAAAAAGTTCAACACTGTGAGACCCCTCTTGAATTCCCTTCACACTTGGCCACTGTCTATACAGGGCCAACATAGGCTTTTTTTTTTGGAAAAATCTGGTTGCCCAGCTTTGTTTTATAATAAGCAGAGGATAGCAATAGTCATTACATGCGCGAGAGGCGCTACTCCCCATAGCCTAAGCTACAGGGAGTTGAAAGAAAGAAACGAGGTCATTATTACATAACATCGTGTTGCACGACAAATAGAGGTTTCAGGAAAACACCCCCTGCAAGAGACCATAGCTGACAGGTATCCTTTATCTCAGCGAACGGGGCGTGCTCTAATTTCCTATTTTCTCTGAAAACTCTTGCATTCCACTGCTTCCCTATGCTCCAGAGAGTCAGGATTGTCAAGCTGTGGCCGAACCTGCTTCCAGCCGTCACCACTTGGTCGAGCCATGCTTCAAGATGATACTAGCACCCAAATCCGGCGGGAGTAAGGACAGTCAATAAATAGATGGTGCTGGAGTAGCAGCCACAAGAACTTGCAGCTTGGAGGTGCCCACGGCTTCCAAATTAATTTAGGAAAATTGGAGAGACATTGGCCTTCAAGTTGGATTTTGTAGGCTGACTTTACTGTATACTTTCCAGAGTTCTCCAAGTCTATGTTATGGTGTCCTCTCTATCATCTTCGAGATTTAAATGGACTGCCTCAATAGCTTTCCAAAGTTTGAAAAATTCATCCAACAGGGCAGTCGTCAGGTTGTGAGTGATGTCTCCAATCCAGCAACCTCCTACAATTGCATTTCTAACCGATTTATTCTTGCGTCTGCTGTGGCTGAAAAGGAGCGGGTACAGTTGTGATGGAGCCTGACCATTTAACCAACTGGAAAGCCAGAAAGAAGCTTTTCTCCCATTGTGGACTGTTACTGTTGTGGCAGAGTTGAATAGAATAATGTCCTCCGAGTCGACCGGTAACTCTATCCCGTTCCATGGTCGCTCAGGGTTGGTCCAGTTGAACCACAACCATCTTAGGCGCAGTGCTCTGCTGAAGCGTTCCAAATCCAAGATGCCGAGGCCTCCAAATTCAGTCGGTCGCGCCATCGATGCCCGTGCCACTTTACCCATAAACGTAGGCTTTTTGGTTGGGACTTGGGAGGTCGTAGCATTGAGGGTGTGTTTAGTTTCTAGGACGAAAAATTTTAGGGTGTCACATCGGATATTTTATAGGACGTTGGAAGAGGTGTTCGGATACTAATCAAAAAATTAATTACATAACTCGTCTGGAAATCGCGAGACGAATTTATTAAGCCTAATTAATCCGTCATTAGCACATGTTTACTGTAGCACGACATTGACAAATCATGGATTAATTAGGCTCAAAAAATTCGTCTCGCAAATTTATCGCAATCTGTATAATTAGTTATTTTTTCGTCTACATTTAATACTCTATGCATGTGTCCAAACATCCGATATGATGGGGTGAAAAATTTTTAGGGAGGAACTAAACACCCCCTGAAATGCTGAATCGAGGGACTGGTTAAGGTCCTCAGTAGATTCGGTAAGTGAGTTTCAAAACATTGGTGCTGCTGCTTCTAACAATGGGCCTCACCCCATGTCCTGTTCATCCTCTCAAATTTGACTTCAGTTCCATACTTCAATCCACTGAATAAGTCCTCCATCCGTTCTAAATTATAATTCATTTGACTTTTTCTATCTCAACTTTGACCACTTGTTTTATTCAAAAAATTTGTACCAACATAGTCAAATTTAAATCATTTTTAAAGAACTTTTGTTAATAGAGCAAACCACAGAAAAAGAAGTGATATTTTGCATAATTTTTTTTGAATAAGATAACTGGTCAAACTTAAGGTAAAAAAAAGTCAAACGAATTATAATTTTAAATGGATTTAGTAGCAAACTGTTTTCTTTTACCTCCGTAACCCAGCCAAGTACTAGTTGCAATACTCCTACTTGCATGTATATTTCTTCACTGCTGCTTGATTGACAAGGGCAAGTAAGTAAAATCGAAGGGGCCCGAAGCTTGTCACAATTGTTGGGTTCCTGTTTTCCCCGGGTCTGCTACTCTGCTTGCGTGCTGGTCAGCCTCTCCAACTGCAAGCTCCAAGGTCCAAGGTACCATACCGCTACTAGTATGCTCTTGTGATCCCCCTCGACTGCTTGTCTGCTTATTTCACCTGCCTAGCCTAGCTCCACATCTGTCCTCGTCCTGTGAAGCTTCCAGTTCCACTCTTAATACAGTGACTAGAGTTCCTCCTTGGGATGGAAATGGAAGTAATCAACAAATCCATGAACTCGATCATACTATAAACTGAGAGTAATCGACCGTACGTGCTATAGCAAGGCATGCAGTAGCAGCCCGTGAGCATGGCAGCTGCCCTGTTCTGCCTACGGCAGCAGCAGGGGGCGTGAGAAGGTAGAAGTTCCATGGATCACATGCGTGACGACTGTTCTTTGCAGTCCTCGATGTCTGCATGATCAGATCCATGGCGGATGTGTGTGAGAGAGAGAGATCTCGGCGGAGAAGAGATGATCCAGCAAGACGAGGCCAAAACACTTTCCCCAATTGCATTGCCAATTGTCATCGGCCTCCAGAGTCTTCACCCACTTTTCGGCTCACGATTGCCTGTCGAGACGAGACGATGGCGACACGCGCTATGCGCGGCAGCTGCCGGCTTCCACGTGTCCATGCCGCTGGCTCTGGACGGCCGCGCACGCACCACCACCGTAATTTGCCTTCTTGTGCTAGATTATACTACTGTAATCCCCCGATTAGTACGTGATAATATTCTGATTAGGTACGGCATAACAGTGACAACCTCGATTGCCAGTCATTGCTGAATAATGATGTTTGCAAGGCACCTACTAGGCTACTAGTACTACTTTATTTAAATCAAGAATTCCAACAACCCCAGCGGGCTCAACAATCATTGTCAAATCTATCTATCCATCCAACTGACAAAAAAAGAAAGAAAAAAAAGAAAAGAAAAGAAAAAGATTCGTCGTTTCCTGCTTAAACCAAACTTTTACGAAGATGGATTCAATTCGGATGTCCTCAAAATCCAGCACTCATTCTGAAGTTCCTTTTCTTTGGGATGCACTCATTCAAATGGCTACAAGTCCATTGCTGACACTATGATCAGCCGAACTTTTGGTACTCACAGTCACAGATTAAACAAGGCTCTGAAGGCATCATCTAGAACGGCTTTCGGTGCAGCCCCTTCCATCTTCCTTCGCCATTCCTGCAGCTGACAGCAAACACTCTCGCAGGTGTGCCGAGTGCCGACCAACCACCAAGAATTAAAGACGCGGACGAGCAAGGGCCGGAGCCCGGAGGACGCCGCCATTGCCGCCCTCCTCCTCCTCGCTCTTGCTCCATCTCCTCCTCCTTGGCTTCAACTCCACTCCTCGCATGCTTGCTTTCCAAACCAAGGGATAACAGATAACATAACCGCCGCCCGTCTAAGCGCCTCCACGTACGCCCATCCCAACTGCACCAGACAACAGGTAGTGGAAGACGAAAGGACTTGCTCCGTCCATCATCCATGGGGAAGCTTAGGTACTACTCCTGCTCCTGCTGCCAATCGCATCCCATGTGCTTGGGCAATGCCGCCATTACTGCTCCTAGATTTCTCACCAGTTTCTCTATATATACACACACGCTCACATGCCTCATCTCTCGTGGTGCCCTACGCATCTGTCTGTCTGGTCTCAAGCTGCAGGAGCCTCTGTGCCTGCTGCATGGGCCCTCCGCGGGCGGCCTCGCCGGCCGGCGCCGCCGTCGATGCCACCGCCGGCGTCACGGTCAAGGTCAGCGACAGATATGTGAGTCCCCATCTCTGCCCGCATTTTTCTTCTTGTGGGGTTGACGTCTCACCCGCGCCGTTCTGCCACGTGGATGGGGATGATATTCTGAGCCGGGTGCAAATTGCACGCACAGGTCGAGATTAAAAATGGCATCTTTGAGCTGACGCTGTCCAACCCGGACGGCATCGTCACCGGCGTGCGCTACAATGGCGTGGATAATCTAATGGAGATTCTTAACAAGGAAGACAACAGAGGGTACCGTTTCTGAATATTTTTATTTTATTTTGGTCCTCTGTCCTGTCCTCTAATTACTTTATTATTCTTTATTAGTCTTTTTTTACGGTCTCTCGTTTTGCTTAGTTCAACAGAATGCTGCTAATTGGATCTTGGCAAACTTAAGAATGTTCTTGTTCCTCCCTTTATTAACATTTCTGTTGTTTATTAACAAAAATGCAAAATTGATGTTGTGACGGAGCTGACAAATTGCTGCATGTTGTGTCAGGTACTGGGACCTTGTTTGGAACCCACCAGGACAGAAAACTGGCATCTTTGATGTGTAAGAGCTCTCTTGATTCAAAGTTCAGACTTGGCTACTCCTTCCCATGGTTGCATTTTGCTTCTGATTCAGAAAAGAAAAATCCCAAATGAATCTGAAATGGAGCATTCTCATGCAGGATCAAAGGCACCGAATTCCGCATCATATACCAAGACGAAAACCAGGCTGAGGTATCCTTCACCAGAAACTGGGATCCTTCCCTGGAAGGAAAAGCTGTCCCCTTGAACATCGATAAGAGGTGACTGGTGCACAAGTATAGCAATTCGGCTACTCACCAGTTCATTTCAAGTGGCCAAGGAAAACATGTTTCACATAGCAAGTGCTTCTGTGCAGGTTCATTGTTCTCCGTGGTTCATCCGGATTCTACACCTATGGAATCTATGAGCATAAGGAAGGATGGCCTGGTTTTGGCTTGGGCGATACGAGGGTGGCTTTCAAGCTGCGGAAAGACAAGTAAGCCTAGTTACTGATATTTCTTCTTATTCACTGAATGTCTGAATGTTGCTATCTATTGATGCCATCTATGCATTGCAGGTTTCATTGCATGGCATTGGCTGACGACAGGCAGAGAATCATGCCAATGCCCGATGACCGATTGCCTCCCCGAGGCCAGCCATTAGCATACCCTGAGGCTGTGCTCCTTGTGGACCCAATAAATCCTGATCTCAGAGGGGAGGTAAGATGGCCTGACAGAGATAAAGATGATACATGCTGGTTATCCATGGTAAGTATCTGACTGCATTCTGAATCTGAACGTCGCTGATAATGTTTGTCAAGGTTGACGACAAGTACCAGTACTCTTGCGAAGACCAGTACAACAATGTCCATGGGTGGATGTCATTCGATCCTCCAATTGGCTTCTGGCAGATCACTCCAAGTGATGAGTTCAGGACAGGAGGACCCCTGAAGCAAAATTTAACTTCTCATGTTGGCCCCACTATGCTGGCTGTAGGTTCAATCATCATCATGATCTGGAATCCAGAGTCTGGAATCTGAACCAGCGTTCAGATCATTCGATGATATGACATTTATTCTTCTGAATGTTTTCCTTCATATGATTGCAGATGTTTCTTAGTGCACATTATGCGGGGGATGACCTCTCACCAAAGTTTACGAATGGAGAATACTGGAAAAAGGTCCATGGACCGGTATTCATGTATCTTAATTCCAGTTGGGATGGAAGTGACCCAACTATGCTATGGGAAGATGCAAAAGTTCAGGTGATAATATTTCAGACACATAAGTGCTTGAGGATAGTACATTAGTACATGTTTATTTTCACTCAGAAATTCAGAATAGGGACACTCGTAATGTACTGGGTGGGAAAACTCTGAGATTCTCAATTACAAAGGAGTAACTACTGCAGTGCTGCCTAGTTATCTATTCTGCATGTTATGAGTATTACCAAACTGTGGAAGTCACTTTTGTTTTCTTTATGTTTTGCCTTGTGTAATCAGATGATGATTGAGAAAGAAAACTGGCCATACTGTTTTGCACTTTCAGAGGACTTTCAGAAGACAGAGCAAAGGGGTTGCGTCTCTGGTAGATTACTAGTCCGAGACAGGTATTCAAGGACTACCACTTTCCAGTCTTCACAGTCACAGCAACAAGTTTAGGAATTTTTACATTACCCTGGTATATAGATAAAACCATTGACTTTTCTGACTTAACCACGATGTCATTTAGGTATATAGATGATCAAGACCTTTATGCCTCAGGAGCCTATGTAGGCTTGGCGCTACCAGGAGAAGCTGGATCCTGGCAAAGAGAGTGCAAGGTAAATCAGCATGCCATGTACATCATTCCCAGTTTATGTTCACAGAATGAGTTGCATTGTACTATTAGAATAAAAAACTTTATTCTCACATACTGCATTGCCTCAGGGATACCAATTCTGGTGTAGAGCAGATGTAGATGGGAGCTTCTACATAAGGAACATTGTAACTGGGAACTACAACCTGTATGCGTGGGTTCCGGGTTTTATAGGGGACTACAGATTAGATGCTACACTGACCATAGCTTCAGGTAAGCATCTTCAGTTAGCTGTATGCATTCCTCTTGCAGCTTTTAGTTTTTTCCTGAGATATTCGATATGGATATGCAGGGGATGATATTTATTTGGGTGACCTTGTGTATGAACCGCCAAGAGATGGACCGACGATGTGGGAGATTGGAGTACCTGATCGATCTGCCGCTGAGTTTTATGTTCCTGATCCTAACCACAACTATGTCAACAGATTGTACATCAACCATCCTGCAGATAGGTAAACTGAAACTGTAAAGCTACATGCTGACTTATGTTTGTTAAGCATCAAGTCATCATTAGTTCTTATCATATTGTGTTCTTGGTTGGCCATTGCAGATTTAGACAATATGGACTTTGGGAACGATATGCGGAACTATACCCTAACAGTGACCTGGTATACACAGTTGGCCAAAGTGACTATAGCACCGATTGGTTCTATGCTCAAGTTAACAGGTGATGTTTCCTGTTTCTTTTGTGAAAACAAACATAGATATGAATTATTGCTTCTGCCTAGAACTAACATCTGTGGCTGTCTCCACATCAGAAAACTTGATGACAACACTTACCAGCCAACAACATGGCAAATAAAGTTCAACCTTGACAGTGTCAGTCCAAGCAGCACCTACAAGTTCAGAGTGGCTCTCGCGTCTTCTGCACTCGCTGAGCTGCAGGTTATTTCAGAAAGAAGATTTTGCTCTTTATTTCCTATCTGCATTCCTGTCTTCTTTCGTCAGATGTCATCACTGAAACACTCCTGCATGATGAATCTTCTTGCTCAGATTTTCTTCAACGATCAGGACAAGGCTCTTCCTCACTTCGCCACCGGGCTGATCGGCAGGGACAACGCGATAGCGAGGCACGGGATCCATGGGCTCTACTGGCTGTTCAACATCGATGTGGCTAGTGCTTGGCTTGTGCAAGGGGTGAACACCATCTACCTGAAGCAGCCCAGGAGCCAGAGCCCGTTTCAAGGATTGATGTACGATTACTTGCGTTTGGAAGGGCCGTGTGGCTGCTAATCTTTTGTGTGTGGAATTGCGTTGCTAGATGTGAAATTAGAACTGCATTCACTATATAAATCCAATGCATACGATTGGGAAAAAAATGTTGCAATATTAGTGGCCTTGTCAGACTGTCTGCACCGGGGAATTTTTTTTTATTTTTAGCCCAAATTTGAAACAAATTTTAAATTTAACCTGTGTTTGAAATTTTTTTTAAATCTAACCCGTTTGGCCCCGCCACCATGCATGGCGGGGCAAATGCACTGAACCCCGCCATGCATGGTGGCGGGGTACAGTTCCCGCGTGGCAAGCCGACGTGGCAGCCACCCGGGCGTGGCGGGGTAGGCCAAACCCGCCACCCATCGTGGCGGGGTGTACCCCTCTCGTGAGGATGCCGGATTCCACGGCGAGTTCTAATGCTGACGCTTCTTTGAACATGCACCGCGGCAGGATGGTGCACGCCATCCGATCTCTGCCAACGCACACTGCCCAACGCTGCATAGAGTGCTCAGTCTCTCACCTCTCAAGTCTCTGCACTATACAGTGAAGCTACAGAAGTAGGAGTACTCCGTAGTACCTGTCTTTTGCTTTCACTGCATGTGACCACGGTTAATGATGGGTAATTTTGGTGCAAAGTATCGTGCATGTATAAAGGCATAAATTAATAAATATACCACCATATGCTTAAATATTAATATAAAAATAAATATATACAGGTAGATAAATATATTTAAATTTATTTATTACACTCCGAAATGGTATACCGGTATTATCCGGTACCGAAACATTTCGTACCAATAACCAAACCGGAATGACATCGGGAATGGTATTTATAAGTATGCACATATCCAAAGCCGCGACGGAGCACGGCGTGCTCGTGGCGCGCGCGAAACCGGCGCCACGTGTACAGGGCCCCATAGAACAGCCCCATAGAATTGCATACTGTTTTGCGTCTATCTGGGGCTGTTCTATGGGGCCCTGTACACGTGGCGCCGGTTTCACGCGCGCCACGAGCATGCCGTGCTCCGTCGCGGCTTTGGATATGTGCATACTTATAAATACCATTCCCGATGTCATTCCGGTTTGGTTATTGGTACGAAATGTTTCGGTACCGGATAATACCGGTATACCATTTCGGAGTGTAATAAATAAATTTAAATATATTTATCTACCTGTATATATTTATTTTTATATTAATATTTAAGCATATGGTGGTATATTTATTAATTTATGCCTTTATACATGCACGATACTTTGCACCAAAATTACCCATCATTAACCGTGGTCACATGCAGTGAAAGCAAAAGACAGTACTACGGAGTACTCCTACTTCTGTAGCTTCACTGTATAGTGCAGAGACTTGAGAGGTGAGAGACTGAGCACTCTATGCAGCGTTGGGCAGTGTGCGTTGGCAGAGATCGGATGGCGTGCACCATCCTGCCGCGGTGCATGTTCAAAGAAGCGTCAGCATTAGAACTCGCCGTGGAATCCGGCATCATCTCGAGAGGGGTACACCCCGCCACGATGGGTGGCGGGTTTGGCCTACCCCGCCACCGATCATGGCGGGATACGCCCGGGTGGCTGCCACGTCGGCTTGCCACGCGGGAACTGTACCCCGCCACCATGCATGGCGGGGTTCAGTGCATTTGCCCCGCCATGCATGGTGGCGGGGCCAAACGGGTTAGATTTTAAAAAAATTTCAAACACGGGTTAAATTTAAAATTTGTTTCAAATTTGGGCTAAAAATAAAAAAAATTCGCACCGGGTCCTCCAAACACATCCGCTATCCGTCGTAGCGTATCATTTACCGTAAAAATGGCCTGCACCGGATACTCCATCCCCGTCCACTATCGCGCGCCATCCGCCAAATTCAGCGGCATAGCGGACGGATAGCGGACGGCAGCTACCCCGCGCCGGCCCCACCGCACGGTTACCGCGAAGAGAGAGAGGAGCACCGCCGTTCCCACGCGCACACGCGGTGCTCGTCCTCCGCCGCCTCGTCCTGCCGTGCCTCCCGCTGCTCCCTGCGCGGGCGCTCCGTGCAGCGTCCGCCGCCCACAACGCGGTCCTGCTGGCGCTCTCCATCGCCATGGCCACGCTCTCCACCGCCATGGCGTGGGTAGCGAGCGTCCGCTACGCGCACGGGGCCCGCGCTCGTCCTCCGCCCGTGTGACTGACAGAGAGAGGAGGGAGGAGGGCGCTCGCCCGCTTGTCCTCGGGCTCCCGCTCCTCGCCAGCGCGCGCCCGTCGTCGAGGGAAGAGCATATCCGCGCCGGGGAGGGCCCGCCTCGCCCTCGCGCCCATCCGCCGCCGCTGCCGCAAGCTCATTGAGGCCCGCTCCGCCCGTCCTCCGCGAGCTCGTCCTCCTCAGCCGCCGCCGCGAACTCGTCGAGGCCCGCTTCGCCCGTCCTCCGCGAGCTCGTCGAGGCCCGCTTCGCCCGTCCTCCGCGAGCTCGTCGAGGCCTGCTCCTCAGCCACCTCCGCGAGCTCGTCGGGCCACCCGCTCGCCTCTCGCTCGTTGAAGAGGAGCCGCCAGACCTCCCGAGCACCGGATGAGCGCCGACGGGCCAGGCTGGATCGACCACGACGGCGGATTCCACCTCCACCACGAGGAGTAGAGGAGCAGGGGAGAAAGAGAGAATGGGGACGGACGGACCGAGGGAGGGCGACGGGTGAGGAAAAAAAGAAAAAACTGACGTGTGGGTCCACTTTTGGTATAGAGTGAGATATAGATGATGGATGAGTGCGGGAGAAAATGGTATAGAGAAGAAAATCTCGATGACCAGGACGGAATATTCCTTTTAGAGGATGAATTTAGAGTATGACGAGTGCGGATAGCCTCAGTCACTACCTTCCCGAGCACCCTGCCCCCGCGTCACTCCCCGTCGGTGACATGGGCGGCACCCCAAACCCTAGCTGCCGCCCCTTGTCTCCACCTCTCCTGTTGCACCGCCGCCGGAGTAGGTCGTCGGCATGGCCATATGGAATGCCGAAATGGGTGGGGTTCTGCCTAACGTTTGGTGGCGTTGGCGATAGCGGGCCGGCGGGTCCTCCCGTGCGAGCTGCGTGGAGCTCAGCGGGGGCGACTGCCGCAGTTGCGGCGGCGCCGGGCGGGCCTGTGCAGGTGCAAGGGGGTGGCGGTGGGGCTCCTCCTTCGCTTGTCCCTTCCTCCACGGCCATGGCGGAGGCGGCGACGCTGGCCAGGGGTGCCGGGACCAATGCTCTGGCGGCCGGATCTGACGCCCCCAGGGCAGGGGGTGGCTACAGCGGATGAGACCGTTTTCTGCTTCTATATTTGAATACGGAAACGAAACCAAAGCGGTAAAACCAGACACGAAAACAAATACAAACTTACAGAATATTGAGAATTTAAAAAACGAACTAATTCAAGCAAAATTATGTCGAACACGATCGGTATACGAAAAATCAATACAGAATATTGACCCATAGGACCAAGTGCATAACAACTAACAAGTGAATAATAATTAACAAGCCCTACGACCTTTTTAAAAAGTATCTCCATTCGACACCATATAAGGAGGATATGATTTTTCTAAGGCAACAAGCGCTTGTACGTGATTATTATATCGCTGAAATTTTGTTTAATTTTTTTGAACATCTTAAAGACCTCAAATGACAAAACTAAAAACTAGAAAATTATAGATCTCATCGAGAGCTACAATTTTCATATAAAAATCATCTTCATCCGAGATCGTATGAAAAAGATATAATTTTTCTAAGGCTGGACTTCTAGTGGGCCAAATTTGGTTTAAACCAAATTTCGAAACCGAATTTCAAATTCAGGATATTCCGAATTAAAAGTAGAAAAGTAGAAAATGGTCGGAAAAATATCTAACCCGTTTTCGTTCCGATTTCGAATTTGGTGTTCCGAATTTCTAACCGAATTTGAATTTGGTCAAAAATACGAATTCGATCGGACTAAATGTAGAAAACGATGCGGATCGGTACAGTATATTTCCATACCATTTTCATCCCTAGTGGCACCCGTGGTGGTGGGGCACACAACTAACAACAGCGGGTACCAGAGTCAGCGATGGTAGGTGGCAACGCCTTTCGGCGTGCGGCGGTGTTATGTGTACGGGAGAGTAAGGTCCGACTCCATGCGTTGCCTGGTCAGAGGGGGCAGCGGTCGACGCACCTGAGTGGCGCCGATGTCTCAGGCTGGGCATTTGGTTTAAACTGCAACATCGATTTGGTTCTTTTGGTTTCAAAAAAATCGATTTTTCAGGAGCAAAAGCTAGTCGCTTTATTTCTAAACTGGAAACCGACAACTTCGGTTTCGGTTTCTTACTTTGTTTTTTCGTTAAAACCGAACTGACCGGAGTGTAGTACAGCAAGAAAAAAAATGAAAACACCATCTGTCGGTGTAAGAAACGGCGGTCCTAGCACCAACGAGTAATGAGTGTCTGCGCGTCGGGAGTCCGGATGATGTGCAAGAAGGACATAGGCGATTTATACTGGTTCGGGCCGAGAAATGCCCTACGTTCAGTGGGGGAGGAGAGTTCTGTATTATCTTGCACTTAAGTGCTTGTAGCAGAGGTTACAAGCGGACGTGAGAGAGGGAGGAGCTCCCAAGTCTCAAGGCACGAGTGGAGAAAGTGGGTGCGTGCGACTCTGCTGGTGACCTCGCAAGGTCCAGGAGAGTAGCCTGCTCGTATCTTGCGTTGTGTTGTTATAATAGTTCTTCTTTTCGGTCTATCTTCGGTTGGGTTGTGTTGCCCCCTTTGGAATGATCCATGCATGCTCCTTTTACAGTCTCAAGGAAGTGCAGGGTTACATGATGTTGGCGTATGGTGTGACCTTGCTGGTGGAGGAGCCTGGAGGCCTCGGAAGGGCCTTATCTGGTGGCGGTGTGGTCTGCACTGTGGAGGCATGGCGTCGGTACTTCTGGTACTGCTGCTACGTGTTCTGGTATGTGTGCCACTGCTAAAGGAGTGGTCTCTGTCTTTTGGCATTGTAGCGACGTGCCTTGTCATACCTAGTCCCGTAGCCGGCGTGGCGTGTTTGTCCTTGTAGTTTGACTTGGCGTAGAGGGTCGAGGCCTCGGAGGCGGGAAGTACGGGGCGATCTTATCCTGATCGTGGGAATAGTGGCCCAGGGCAGTTGTTCTGTACACTGCACACGCACAAATCGTGCATATAGTGCCAGTGTGGGTGGCATAGTGGTCAGCAGCTCTTCCCTATGCCTGTTACAGACGATGGCGTGGTGATTTGACCCCGGTCATTCTCGACCTGTCCGGTTAGACAGAGCGAGAATATGGGTGACGTCATAGGGGGTCTCGAGCGCGCCAATGGGGGAGCGGCGTTAGAGGCTGGTCTCAGGTGAGTCGGAGACGGACAATGCCGCCTCTAGTGCTCGGGCGAGGCGGTGATGTTGCTGGGGTCGGCCTGTGTCCGAGACCCTAGAGCGGAGTCCTCGGGCGAATTGGAGGTGTTCCAAGACCCCTCTGAGTGAGGCCTCGGATGAAGTGGGGAGATGGGCTGGTTCGCTCACACGTCTTGCTAGAGGCCCAGCAAGGGGGAGTTTAGCCCGTCTCTCTTTTGTTGATCTTTTCCCTTAAATGGGGAGGCCGGGTGATTTTCCATCACAATTTGGGTACCCCTAATTGTGGTACCTGACACCATCCATCCTCCCTACTCGTGAGTCGCAATGCTGGCTCCTTGTGTCACGCCGCTTATGCCTCGCGCGACGGCTCTTTGCACCGCTTGCTGGTCGCCGCCGCCTCCTCGTGCTACAGCCGCTCGCCGCTGCGGTGCCACATCCCTATGCTGCAGCCATGTCATCATGGCGCGGCCTCGCCACGCCCACAGCCTCTCGCGGGTCATGCCATTGGCCACGCAGCCATGCCTACTCGCGCTCGTGCCACCGCTATGCTCGCACAACTAGGGTTTGGTTTCAATGGGGGACATGGTAGCACGGGGGTGAGGAGCGATCGAGCGAGTGAGGAGTCAGGGTCTTAGGGTTGGGGACTTGAGGGCTCAAGGTTGAGGCTAGGTCGTTGGGCCATGGTGTGCTAGAGGGCTGCTTCCCTCTATAACTCTATGGACTTCAGTGTGGATTGCAAGATCAGGCTGGCCTCGTGAAGACTTTGGTTGCTCAGTTTGGTTTGCCTAGAAACAACCAAAGCCGAGCACCAATTTTCCAAAACACAGGAACCAAACCCGCAACCGAAAATTGAATAGGCCAACAATTCGATTCAATTCGGTTTGCAGTTTGCTATGGAAAAGTGCCCATCCTGATGAAAGGTCCTAATATGGCTAAAGAGGGTGAATAGTCTATTTAAAAACTCTACAAAGCACTAGAGCAATTGATTAGTACAATAAGCGGTGTAATGCAATTTTGCTCTAGCTCTATAAGGGTTGCAAGCCACCTATCCAACAATTCTAGTTGCTAAGATCACTAGGCGCACAAGAGGCTAAGTCACTACTCACTAAGAGCTCTCAACAAGGATACACTAAAAAGCTCCACTAGATGAAACTAAGCTACCAATCGAGCTCTCAAAACTAGTTATACTAAAGAGCTTGCTACAACTAGTTTGCAAGAAAGTAATGGAGTGAGTAGGGTGATTATACCGCCGTGTCGAGGAATGAACCAATCATAGTATGAAGCCAACCAATCACCAGGAGAAATCCAATCACACAGGAGACACAAGATTTTTCTCCTGATGTTCACATGCTTGCTGACAGGCTAGTCCCTGTTGTGTCGACCAACACTTGGTGGTTCAGTGGCTAAGAGGTGTTGCACGAACCTCGTCCACACAACTGGACACCGCAAGAACCTACCCACAAGTGAGGTAGCTCAATGACACGCATAATCCAATAGAGTACCCACAAGTGAGGTCAAGAACCAGCACAAGCAACCGATCGAGGCCAGAGACAATCACCAACTCCACTCAACGATCCCTCCAATCACCAGGCCATCTAGGTGTCGGCAAACACCAAGAGTAACAAGCTCACAACCAGCCCAAATCACCCAACTAGTGCCACAAGATGATGCAACTCAATGCAATACACTAGAGGCTCACCAATCTCACCCAAATGATGAAATCAAGTGTGCAAGTGAGTGGATTTTGTTTGCTCAGCTCACAAAGGGTGTGCACAAGTGTAAGAGGTGCCAAAAGAGTGGCCAAGTCCGGCCACACCCTCTATTTATAGCCACACAAGCAAATAGAGCCATTGTACCCCTTAGAGCTGTTTCTACGAGGTCACCGGACAGGGCGGTGCCTGGCACCGGACAGGGTGGCGGTGACCACCCAACCGAGCCATCTGTTTACCTTGCTCTCTAGATAATTAGGACTGTGCACCACCGTCCCTATGGCGGTGACTAGGGCGGTGCCCCTTAGCCCAAACTCTAAACTCGCCAGCCTCGGGTGAAAAGAGGCAGTGGCACCGGACAGGCAGTGGCAGTGCACCACCGTGCCCATGGCGGTGAACACAGCCGTGTTTGGTGACAACCCCTCAGCAGCCCTTCTCGGTCAGGTCTAGGTCGGTACCCCAATAGGGGTGGCGGTGCAACGGACAGAGGGTGGCGGTGCCACCCAGGCATCTCCACTACCTCACGAGATGCAATCTTTTCCACGTTTTGATCCACGGCAACTCGAGCTACTCCCCACAAGCAATGCTAACTCTCAAAGTGTTTTCTCAAAACATGTTAGAGCCACATTAGCATTTCTCAAAATATTTTCGATAAATATTTTTGCTTGCTCTCCGAAGTGCACTAGGCCTAAATGCAATGCATGAAGTCCAACACCTAGTGGCACTAGATGACCAAATTGTCTAATTGATAACCCCTCTTAATAGTACGGCCATCTATCCTAAATGTGATCACACTCTCTATAGTGTCTTGATCACCGAAACAAAACTCCTATTTATACTTTGCCTTGATCTCCATAGGGTTTTTTTCTCTTTCTTCTTTTCCAATTTGAGCACTTGATCATCATCACATGTGGATATCTTCATTATTTTATGTGATCATCACCATCACTTGAGTGCCACCATGCTCCATACTTGGATTCCACCAACCTAGCTCATTTCACAACTCATGACAAAGGTTAGTGCATAGGTTTCATTAATTATCAAAAACCAAACTAGGGCTTTCACCTGATCGATGCCCCTCTTAAGGGTCTTTTGTGGAGCAGCAGGACATCGATAACAACGGCGGTTGTAGGCTAGGGGTCTGGGATCTTGGTCCGATGTTTGTGCTAGGGGGCTCCTTGGACGAAAGCCTTGGTGACGTTGACGCCAGTGAGTGCCACTTTCCCTATTGGGGCGTCGTGTCCCTCTGTAGCATAGTCTTCTAAGGGTGGTGAAAACCTGGTCTATTTCTTGGATGAGCGACAGTGGAGCCATCGGTGTCACACGCTTCTTGAAGGTGTCACTGTTGGAAATTCATCGTGGCTTTGATGTCACCCTCGGTGGCTGCTCTCCATTTCTCGTTACCTGGTTCACGTGTTGAAAGGTCTTAATGGCTAGAGAGGGGTGAGTAGCCTATTGAAAAATTCTACAACAACACTTAGCAAATATGTTAGATAATTAAACGTGAAGCGAGTGTTGCGCTAGCCTACTAAAAGAGCAAGCCACCAACCACAATTCTAGTCACTATGATCTCTAAGCACACAAATGCTATGTCACTAAACTAAGTTAGTGAGCTCTCAAAGACTAACTAAAGAGCCTTACTAACCACTAGACTTGACTCTTGCTTGCCCTCAAAACTAGCTACACTAACAAATGTAAGTACACGGGAAGGATAGATTGTTATACCGCCGTGTAGAGGAATGAGCCAATCACCAATGGAATCAATCAATCACAAGAATGAATAGATGAGTGACACAACAATTTTTTTACCGAGGTTCACTTGCTTGCCGGCAAGTTAGTCCTCGTTGTGGTGATTCACACACTTGGAGGTTCACGTGCTAATTGGCATCACATGCCAAACCCATAATTGGGTGCCGCACAACCAACATAAGATGGGGATCACACAAGCCACGAGCAATCCATTAGAGTACCTTTTGGCTCTCCACCGGGGAAAGGTCAAGAACCCCTCACAATCACCACGATCGAAGCCGGAGACAATCACCAACCTCCGCTCGATGATCCTCGCTGCTCCAAGCCGTCTAGGTGGCGGCAACCACCAAGAGTAACAAGCGAATCCCGCAGCGAAACACGAACATCAAGTGCCTCTAGATGCAAACACTCAAGCAATGCACTTGGATTCTCTTCCAATCTCACAATGATGATGAATCAATGATGGAGATGAGTGGAAGGGCTTTGGCTTAACTCACAAGGTTGCTATGTCAATGCAAATGGCCAAGAGAGTGAGCAAGAGCCAGCCATGGGGCTTAAATAGAAGCCCCCACAAAATAGAGCTGTTGGGCTCCTGCACCTCACTGTCTTCGCGCTGACCAGACGCATAGGTCAAATCGACCTGACGCTCGGTCCCCAGCGTCTAGTCAACGGATGTCAACCACGTGTCAACGTGTTCAACGGTGTTCATCGATCTCCAACGATCGATTGTCCCCGCGCCACGCGTCAAGTGACGACCGGACGCACCAAAGTCGGGACAAGACGCTGCGCCACCACGTCCGCTCGTGCCCTCGTCCACGCGAACAACCCACTGACTTGACGCGCTAAGGAGAATGACCGAACGCGCCACCACGTGGCATCCAGTCACTTCCAGAGAGGTCCTAAAGTGGCAAAACGATGACCTGACACATCCGGTCGTCAATGACCTGACGCGATCAGCGTCCGGTCAGTTTCTTTCTCTACTCCATGCGCTAGAGCGCTGCCACGTCAGTGACAACGAACGATGAATAGTGTTCATTCAGCGTTCGATCGTCCATGCCACCTGAGTCTGCTCTTATTTTCTAGTGACCGGACACGCAGGTCCAGTGTCTGGTCCAGCATCCGGTTACTGGAAACAGGATCTCCTCAACTCCAAACTTCACCAAACTTCACCACCCTTGCTCAAATGTGCCAACCACCAAGTGTATCACCTTGTGCACGTGTGTTAGCATATTTTCACAAATATTTTCAAGGGTGTTAGCGCTCACTAGAATCTAAATGCATATGCAATGAGTTAGTACATCTAGTGGCACTTTAACAACCGCATTTCGATATGAGTTTCACCCCTCTTAATAGTACGACTATCAATCCTAAATGTGATCACACTCGCTAAGTGTCTCAATCACCAAACCAAAAAGCTCCTACCATTTATACCTTTGCCTTGAGATTTTTGTTTTTCTCTTTCTTCTTTTCCAAGCTGAGCACTTGATCATCATGGCCATCACTACCATGATCCTCATCCATTTGCTCCACCACTTGGAATATCTACCAACCTATCTCACATACACTTATAGCACATAGGTTAGTAGCTAGGGTTTCATCAATTCACCAAAACCAAACTAGAGCTTTCAATCTCTCCCTTTTTGGTAATTGATGACAACCCTTTTACAAAGATATGAATTGAAATCATTTTGAATCCATGTTGCTTACCCAAGCATATTTACCATTTGTAAAAGGATATGGATAAGTTTCATGAACCCGAATTGGTAGCATTGCTCCCCCTACATATGTGCTAAGAGTTTGGATTGAAGCTTGCACCTATGCTTAGATAGGAAATATAGGATCCAATATCTACCAAATGATGCTAAGGTATAAGAGATGGACCTATGAAGCGTGATATCAATTGGAGTGCACCAATCTACCGCCCTTAGCACCATTAGTAACTAGACAAGCACAAAAACTAAAATACCCCGTGACATCAACATTATATGCAAGGGTCTAGTTTTCACAGTGTGAACCCAAGTCTAGTTACTCAACCTAAGCATGCTAGTTCTTCATTTCATCATTCAATCCTACAACTAGCATACACCACACAAGCATGTCAATTGAATTTAAACTTGACAAATGCAAGCAAGCATATGAGAATGCACATTCAAATGCATCATTCAAGTTCATGAGCTTGTTCCCCCTACTTGTGTGCTCAAATTTTTAATTGATCCCCTTACTTTGTCATATTTCTCCCCCTATGTCAAAGTCTCCCCCTTTGTCATCTTTTTACTATCTTTGTGCAATTTCTCCCCCTTTGTCATCAGTGACCACAAATGTTTAATTTTAGACAGTTTAAGATTATCAATGTCAATCAATGGGGTGCGGATCATTTTTCTAAATTTGGTTCACTCTAGATCACTTGCCAAAGATGTTTAACTCGGTTTGAACCAAGGACAAGCTTGTTCACACCTCATTTCAAGGGTTATCTTGTACTATGTTGAGTTGAACACTTATAGCTTATTTTCTAGATCAAACACTAGGTTCACAAGCCCACAAACATGTCATATGCTACCACTAGATCAAGTCAAGCATAGAAGCAATAGTGGTACCATACAAGCATCAAATTCATTTGATTTTCATGAATGATCCTAAGACATGATAGGAATGACTAGATGCACTAAACAAGTCCTTAGCAATAGATGAATGATATGCCAAACAACTTTTACCTTGGTAGCTCGAAGGAGAGGCATGTCATATTAGTGAGGGGTGCATCAACACATATTTGAGAAATTCAATATGTTCAACTCATTCCTTAGCTTGTAAAACCTTTTCTCATCCAATGTCTTGGTGAATATATCTGCAAGTTGATCTTCGGTGTCCACACTCTCAATGCAAATGTCCCCTTTTTGTTGATGATCTCTAATGAAATGGTGGCGGACATCAATGTGTGTTGTTCTTGCATGTTGAACCAGATTGTTGGTGAGCTTGATAGCACTCTCATTGTCACATAGTAATGGCACATTCTTAAACTTGATTCCAAAGTCATTCAATGTGGTCTTCATCCAAAGAATTTGTACACAACAACTACCGGCGGCTATGTATTTGGCTTCGGCGGTTGATAATGCAACACTATTTTGCTTCTTTTATGACCATGAAACAAGTGATCTTCCCAATAGTTGATATGTGCCCGATGTGCTTCTTCTCTCAGCTTTGCATCCTGCATAATCCAAATCAGAGTATCCAATTAGCTCAAACTTTGCTTATTTGGGATACCACAAACCAACATTTTGTGTATGCTTCAAGTACCTCAATATTCTCTTTGTAGCCTTCAAATGACTTTCTTTTGGTGAAGCTTGAAATCTTGCACACATGCATACACTAAACATGACATTCGGCCTTGATGTGGTCACATAGAGTAGGCTTCCAATCATAGACCGATACAACTTTTGATCCACCATGTTGCCTTTTGCATCACTCTCCAAATTGCCATTTGTTCCCACTGGCATACTAATGGCTTTGCTATCAGTCATGCCAAACTTCTTGAGCATGTCTTTGATGTACTTGACTTGACTCACAAATGTACCATTCTTCAATTGCTTGATTTGAAGACCAAGAAAGTAAAAGGTCTTGATGGCTAGAGGGGGGTAAATAGCCTTTTAAAATTTCTACAAAGACAAGCTAAACAAGTTTATCAATATAACAAATAGCGAGATGCGAGTTTTGCTTAGCCTACGGGGTGTTTGCAAGCCACCTATCCAATTCACAATTCTAGTATATTTGCACTCAACCGCACAAGTCAAACCGCACAACTTAGCTACAACTAAAGCTAACTAGCTACACTAATAAGCTAGCAAGGTAACTAAGAAATTAATACAAGAGAGAGTTAGGAGAGTATCACTGAGGGGCGAAGTATTGAGCCAACCAATCAATATGATCAAGAGATGAATTCCACAATACACAACCACCGGGATCGATTAGTCACAATAACAAAGTGATGACACAAGATTTATCCCGAGGTTCACGTGCTTGCCGGCACGCTAGTCCCCGTTGTGTCCCTCTTCACCAAGTGGTTCGGTGGCTAATCGGTCTCACACCGAGCCTCTCAAAAGGCGCCACAAGAACCTACCAAATGGCAAAAGGTTACAAATGACATGAGCAATCCACTAACGTTGCCTTTGGCGCTTCGCCGAGGTAGGCACAAACCCCTCACAATCACCGGAGGTGGCCAAGAACAATCACCAACTCTTGCCAACGCCTCTAAGCTGCTCCAAGCCGTCTAGGTGGTGGCAACCACCAAGAGAAACAAGAATCCTGCAGCAAATCAACCACCAAGTGCCAACTAGATGCAATCTCACAATGCAAATGCACTTGGATCACTCAATCTCACTTTGAATATGCAAAGAAGCAAGAGAGATGAGTGGGAGGGGAGTTGCTTAGCTCAAAGTGCTCACAAGTATGTCAAAGAGTGCAAGAGTGAGAGCCTTGAGCCGACCAACAAGTATTTATAGATGTACCCCTTCGAATAGAGCCGTTAGGCACAAGATTCAGCAGCAGTCGCACTGACCGGACGCGCTGGTCCCGTAACTGACCGAACGCGCTGGTCAAGTCTGAGCAGCGCTCCAGCAAGACAGCGATCGGACGCGCTGCAGAACTGACCGGACGCGTTACACCCGGTGTCCGGTTAGAGTCCAGTAAGCTCCCACCACGACCAGACGCGTCTGGTCGACCGTGACCGGACACACCACCGCGTCCGATCAAAAAACCGAGACACACACAAACGCTGAGCACTGACCGGACGCGTCCGGTCAAACAGAGACCGTGTCCGGTCCAGCGTCCGGTCACCTCTGTGACCTCCGTTCGCCTCCGTTTGATTCACCCTTTCACATATGAGCTAGACTAAGTATGTGTGTCACTTTAGCACATGTTTTAGCTCGTGAAACAACATGTGACAACGCCTCCAAATCTTGACATTGGCGTAAAGGAAAGTAGGCGTTTCAATTCCTCAAAAACGCCTGAATCCCGCCTCGCAAGCTCGGCGGGAGGGAGAGAGGACCCCAAACCCTCTCTACCGCTCAAACTCCAATGCCATCGCAAATGTGCTAACACCACCAAGTGATCACGTCATGTGCGAGTGTGTTAGCATTTTTACAATCATTTTTCGAGGTGTTATTAGTTCTATCCAAATGCATATGATTATGAAATGCACACCTAGAGGCACTTAGGAGTTCAATAGCCGCGTCATTCCCCTCTTTATAGTACAACTATCTATCTTATAATGTAACCACACCCACTAGGTGTCTTGGTTACTAAAATACAACCCTTAAGCATATATCTTTGCCTTGATCACGTAGGGTTGCGTCCAAATCCAAGTGTGGCCATCATGATCACCATGTCCATCTTGCCACCAACCTTGGAATGTACTAATCCTCATATGCTATATACAACTTAGGCATAGGATTAGTACTTAGGCATTGTCACTAATTACCAACACCAAACATAGAGCTTTCAGAAAGTAACTCAACCCTCCAATCGTGGACATCTCAAACTCATTAGCCATCATCTTTCCAAACTCTTCATAATAGTCTTGATTAGTTAATCCAAATATGATATCATCAACATAGATTTACAACACAAATAAGTCTTGGCCAATCTTCTTAGTGAAAAGAGTGGTGTCAACCTTGCCCATCTTGAACCCTTTAGAGAGTAAGAAGTCTCCCAATCTCTCATACCATGCTATAGGTGCTTGCTTCAAGCCATATAATGCTTTTTTGAACTTGTACACATGGTTGGGTTTCTTGTCATCTTCAAAATAGGGAGGTTGCTCAACATATACTTCTTCATTGATATAGCCATTGAGAAATGCACTCTTGACATCCATTTGATAGAGCTTGATATTATGGGCATAAGCATAGGCTAGCAAGATTCTAATTGCTTCCAATCTAGCAATCAGGGCATATGTTTTTTTAAAGTCAAGATCTTCCACTTGAGTGTACCTTATACTACCAATCTTGCTTTGTTTCTTACAACTATTCCATCTTGATCTTGCTTGTTTCTAAAGACTCATTTGGTTCAAATCAAATTGTGGTTCTTCGGTCTTTTAACTAACTTCCATACTTGATTTCTTGTGAAGTTATTCTTTATGCATAGCATTCACCCAATCAACATCTCGCAATGCTTCTTCAATCTTCTTTGGTTCAATGATTGATACAAATGAGAAATGCTCACAAAATAAAACCAATTTTGATCTTGTTTGTACACCTCTAGAAATATCTCCAATTATAGTGTATAATGGATGATCTCTTGCAATATTGGTCGGTTGGAGTATTGGAACTTAATTGCTTGCACTTGCTTGATCATTGGGTTGAGATGATGTACTATCCATGTGTTGATCTTGCACATTGTCATGAGAGCCACTTGAACTTGCTTGATTTGTATTATCTTGCATATTTGAGTTAGAGAGCACTTGCACTTGATCATCTTCTTCATCATTCACTTGCCTAGGCCTCAATTCACCAACATCTATGTTCTTCATGGCATTTGAAAGTTGAATGCCTCTAATATTATCAAGATTCTCATTCTCATCTTAGAAACCCTTAGTTTCATCAAATTCAATATCATGTACCTCCTCAAGAGTACCACTTGTCAAATTCCAAACTCTATATACTTTGCTTGTGGTTGAGTATCCAAGAATCCTTCACCACACTTCTTCTCAAACTTGCCCAATCTAGTGCCTTTCTTCATGATATAGCATTTGAAACCAAAGACCCAAAAATATGCAATGTTGGGCTTTCTACCATTCAAGAGCTCATATGGTGTCTTCTCCTTCAATGGATGATAATACAATCGGTTAATGTAGTAGTAAGCGGTGTTGATTGCTTTGCCCCAAAAGGATTGACTCACATTGTACTCACTAAGCATAGATCTTGCCATATCAATGAGTGTTCTATTCTTTCTCTCAACAAGACCATTTGATTGTGGAGTGTACTTGGCCGCGAATTGATGTCTAATTCTAAATTCATCACACAACTCATCAATTCTTGTATTGTTCAACTCACTACCATTATCACTTCTAACTCTCTTGATGGTTGTTTTAAACTCATTGTGAATGCCTTTGATAAATGATTTGAAAGTTGCAAACACATCACTCTTGTCCACTAGAAAGAATACCCAAGTGTATCTTGTATAGTCATGCACTATCACAAAGCCATATTTGTTTCCGCCGATGCTAGTGTATTGTGTTGGCCCAAACAAATCCATGTGCTATAACTCAAATGCTTTACTAGTGCTTATCATGCTTTTCTTAGGATGGGCGTTTCCAACTTGTTTCCCGGCTTGACAAGAGCTACAAAGTTTATCCTTCTCAAACACAACATCTTTCAAGCCTCAATCAAGTCATGCTTAACCAATCTATTCAATTATTTCATTCCAATATGGCCAAGCCTTCTATGCCATAACCAACCCATACTAGACTTAGTGAATAAACATGTTGACAATTGAGCACCACTAGCATTGAAATCAACTAAGTATAAATTCTCATATCTAAAGCCTTTGAAGATCAAGTTAGAGCCATCTACACTTATGATCTCTACATCATCTACTCCAAATATGCATTTGAATCCAAGATCACACAATTGAGCCACGGATAGCAAATTGAAGTTCAAGCTTTCAACTAGCAACACATTGGATATGCTTGTTGGGCATTCTTAACGTCACTACCAAAAGTAGACTTAGTTTTCTAATTCTGATAACGGCGCCAAAAATGCCAAACCTATCCCTCATGCCACTTAAGCCAAGTTGTCATCCCCAGCATGACATGAGAGACGCGGTATTGAAATATGCATTTGCTCATCAAGATAAATAATAAAAGGGATCTGCAAGCGCACAGATTAATACCGATGTAGCATTTTAACCAGGAAGTATTCCAGGTATCGTTATTTATATTTTTACCACTGGGAAGGGATTTCTAAGTATCATGGTTGATAATGGAATAAGAATATGGAACTGAGTACACATCATTGCATGTATAACCGAGAGTATTTATCAATCTCTTTATACAGGTATAAATGTCACATTAAGTAAAGGTAAAGTGATAATGGTGACAAAGATAATTAATCTGATCAGCTAGCCACATATAATAATGATAAGCACCTCAACAGATATTCTAGCAAGTCATTAGCATGGAATTAGGATGAACTACAAAGATATTTCCTAAGTTATTATTAACTATAAAGTCTAGCATATCATAGTTAGTGCAATTATACTTGGCAATCATGGTGAGAAAAGACTATATCTATGCATAGTGAATATTAGCAAGGAAGATGAAGAACATAGCAATCACTCCCCTGTAATAGTGTTGCTCTGCCTGCCCTATACACGAGAGGGGGACTATATAAGAATCAACGAAGCTGTCACTATCGCGAACTACCCCACAATCCGGCATATAGGGTGCAATCGCAGATAAATACGGTATAGACACCACGTCTACACAATAATTATCATTCACCCACTGTACACATGGATAAACGCTATACGATCCTAGGCATGTATATAATTCCAATCTAACTAAGCCAAGCATATAACTATGATAAACTAAGAACAATATAATTGCAAATATAATCAAGTAGAGCAAAGTCATAACCAATATATTGAAATAGAACAAAGTCATATTCATAATATTGAAGAACAAAGATGAACAATTGAAGAACAAGAGAGGAATTACCAAGAATCCTCTTGACAGATCCGGGAACCAATCGAAGATTGACTCCTTCTAGTTCTAATCCTATGTAGCTATGCTAACTAGAGATCTAGTTGATGTGGTGGCTCTAGGGCTTGATCAGAGGCTCTCCTCCTGAATTAGGGTTTGAAGTATGAGACGAGGGGGGCCTCTCCTCCAGGGTCAGGGGCCTTGCTTATATAGCCCTTTCGGATGAATCTGGGCCGTTGGATCAAACCGTCATTGATCGTGCGGTTTTCCTTGATCCTCTAGGTCGGTGGAGCATAATCCTCGAGGCGGAGCCTGATTGGCTGAGCCAGCAGGGCGGGCGCCCTAGGGACTAGGGCGGGCGCCCTGTCCCCGGCTCTGTTACGCCTCCCGTTCGTTCTCGTGGCTTCTGGACTCTTCTAGATGTAAGAGAATTACGTGTTCGGTTAATATCCCGTCATTAATCCGACATGTGGACCTTTCTTCTGTATTTCCTGATAACCCCCTGCAGAAATAGATAAACAGCAAAACTCGTGGAATTCTGTCAGATAAAACCCTAAGTCTAGGTGTTGGTTTCATTTGGATCCTTTTCTCTATTTATTTGATAGTTATAATTGATACTTAAGGACCGTCAACAATGCTCAAGTCATTGGATATTGCAATCTTACCAAGCCCTTTGACCTTGCCTTTGCCATTATCTCCAAATATGACACTATCAAAGCCATTACTATCATTAGAATTGATTGAGTTGAACATTATTGCATCACCGGCCATGTGTTGAGTGCACCCACTATCAAGAACCCAATGCCTTCTTCTGGCTTTGTAATTAACCTACAAAAGAAGATTAATTCTTTTTAGGTCCCACACTTGCTTGGGTCCTTGGAGGTTAGTGACTAAGCTCTTTGGCACCCATATGTCTTTCTTCTTTTAGCCCATTCATGGTGCACCAATGAACTTAGCAAGAACACCATTTGTACCCTTAGTAAGCACATAGAAAGAATCAAGCTTAATTGAGGATACTTTAGCATTCTTATTCTTGTTCATGCATTGTTGCTCTATGTGACCAACTTGCTTACAACTTTTGCAATACCAGCCATTGTTCCTCACAAAACTAGTTTTGTAATTAGCAAAGGCGGCCTTGCCTTTCTTGGGGATATAGCTCAATCCCTCTTTGTAGAAAGATGTCCTTTGGCTACCCAAGCACATAAGCAAGCGGTCCTCACCACCATAGGCCTTAGCCAAGGTGTGATTGAGCTCTTTTACCTCCTTCTTGAGTGTCTCATTCTCAACCATTAGTAAGGCATCATAAGTGAAACCATCACTACTAGATGAGATAGAAGTGGAAGTGCTACAAGAAGGGTTAGCGAAAGCAACAATGATAGGCTTATAGAATGATTCATCAATTATATCACATTTTAAGATTTTGTCACATGTTACAACATGCTTCTTCTCATTTTGCTCATTAAGCAAAGTGGAATGAGCTTTTTCAAGCTTCTTGTAAGCCTTGCCAAGCTTCGCATGGGCTTACTCTAGCTTCTCATGAGATGCATTGAGCTCATCAAAGGCTTGCTTAAGGGTTTTTAGTTCCTTGCGCAAGTCTTTGCATTCCCTTCTCTTAATGTCAAAATGTTCTTTAGCATCTTCTAACATATCAATTAGTTCATCTTTAGTTGGTTCATCATCATCACTTTCGCTTTTATTATCATGTTCCTCATGATCACATCCATCATCATAAGTTTTTATCTTAGTGGTCTTAGCCATAAAGCATGATGGAGTGTCAAAGAAAGAAGGCTTCTCTTGTATGGCAATGCTTGCATGACTCTTTTTCTTGGTGATCTTGTCATCATCACTATCATCATCATCACTTGAAGAAGCATCACTATCCCAAGTGACCACACATGAACCACCCTTCTTCTTCTTGATAGTCATCTTGTCCTTCTTCTCTTTATTTTTCTTCTTGTCCTTCTTCTTGCTCTTTTTGTCATCATCATCATTATCGCTATTGTATGGGCATTGAGCAACAAGATGATTCTTGCTTCCACACTTGAAGCACCTTCTTGACTCTTCCTTATTCTTGGATGAAGACTTCTTCCTTCTAGCATGATAGCCCTTCTTCACCATGAACTTGCCAAATCTCTTCACAAAGAGAGCCATCTTCTCATCATCCATATCATCAAAGCCCGAGTCATCGTCTTCACTAGATGTATCTTGCTTTGCTTTGCCCTTTGATGATGATGTGGCTTTGAATGCCACACTCTTCTTCTCATCCTTCTTCTCATCTTTCTTCTACTTCTTTTCTTCCTTCTCATCATCATCTCTATATGTGTCATTGGTCATCACATCTCTCAACACTTGGTTTGGTGCCATGGCGTCTAAACCACTCCTCACTAGAATAGTGATCAATGTGCCAAATCTCAAAGGTAAGCATCTCAAGAACTTATGGGATAAGTCCTTATCCTTCACTTCTTCTCCAAGTGCTTTAAGATCATTAACAAGCACTTGAAGCCTATGGAAATCTCCGGCTCACTCTCATCATCCTTCATCTTGAAGCTTGCAAACTTCTCCTTGAGAATGTATGTCTTTGTGCCCTTCACAACTTGAGTGCTCTCAAATGATTCCTCCAACTTCTTCCATGCCTCATGGGCCATCTCAATATTCTTGATTTGCTAAAATGTTCTCTCATCCAAAGCATCATGAATGGCACTAAGAGCAATATCATTGTTTTGGAGAAGCACTTCTTCGGCGGCAGTGGGAGTCTCTTCATCAGCAATCTTAATCTTGGTCTCCACCACCTTCCACACCTTCTTATTGATTGACTTGATATATGTTGTCATCTTAGCCTTTCAATAAGGATAGTTGGAGCCATCAAATTGGGGTGGCTTCTTAGTGTTATTGATTTGAGCCATTTTGACACCGAAGGTTGTTAAGCCTCAAATCACGGTGACCATGGCTCTGATACCACTTGAAAGGTCTTAATGGCTAGAGGGGGGTGAATATCCTATTGAAAAATCCTACAACAACACTTAGCAAATATGTTAGACAATTAAACGGAGAAGCGATGTTGCGCTAGCCTACTAAAAGAGCAAGCCACCTACCACAACTCTAGTGACTATGATCACTAAGCACACGAATGCTATGTCACTAAACTAAGTTAGTGAGCTCTTAAAGACTAACTAAAGAGCCTTACTAACCACTAGACTTGACTCTTGCTTGCCCTCAAAACTAGCTACCCTAAAGGGCCAAGCTATACTAACAAATGTAAGTACATGGGAAGGGTGGATTGTTATACTGCCGTGTAGAGGAATGAGCCAATCACCAATGGAGTCAATCAATCACAAGAATAAATACCAATCACCTCGAAATCAAATGAGTGACACAATGATTTTTACCGAGGTTCACTTGCTTGCCGACAAATTAGTCCTCGTTGTGGCGATTCACCCACTTGGAGGTTCACACGCTAATTGGCATCACACGCCAAACCCGTAACTGGGTGCCGCACAATGAACACAAAATGGGGATCACACAAGCCACGAGCAATCCACTAGAGTACCTTTTGGCTCTCCGCTGGGGAAAGGTCAAGAACCCCTCACAATCACCACGATCAGAGCCGGAGACAATCACCAACCTTTGCTCGACGATCCTCGCTGCTTCAAGCCGTCTAGGTGGCGGCAACCACCAAGAGTAACAAGCGAATCCCGCAGTGAAACACTAACACCAAGTGCCTCTAAATGCAAACACTCAAGCAATGCACTTGGATTCTCTCCCAATCTCACAATGATGATGAATCAATGATGGAGATGAGTGGGAGGGTTTTTGGCTTAGCTCACAAGATTGCTATATCAATGCAAATGGCCAAGAGAGTGAGCAAGAGCCGGCCATGGGGCTTAAATAGAAGCCCCCACGAAATAGATCCGTTGGACTCCTGCACCTCACTGTCTTCGCGCTGACCGGACACGTAGGTCGAATCAACCTGACGCTTGGTCCCCAGCATCCAGTTAACAGATGTCAGCATGTGTCAATGTGTTCAACAGTGTTCGTCGATCTCCAACGGTCGACTGTCCCCACGCCACGCGTCAAGTGACGACTGGACGCACTGAGTTAGGACCAGACGCTGCGCCACCACATCCGCTCGTGCCCGCGCCTGCACAAACAACCCACTGACCTGACGCGCCGAGGAGAATGACCGGACATGTTGCCACGTAGCGTCCGGTCACTTCCAGAGAGGTCCCGAAGTGGCAAAACGACGACCTGACGCATCCGGTCGTCAATGACCTAACACGGTTAGCGTCCGGTTAGTTCCTTTCTCCACTCTACGTGCCAGAGCACTGCCATGTCAGCGACAACAGACGATGAACAATGTTCATTCAACGTTCGATCGTCCACGCCACTTGAGTCTGCTCCTGTTTTCTAGTGACCGGACATGCAGGTCCAGCGTCCGGTCCTGCGTCCGGTTACAGGAAACAGGGTCTCCTCAACTCCAAACTTCACCACCCTTGCTCAAATGTGTCAACCACCAAGTGTATCACCTTGTACACGTGTGTTAGCATATTTTCACAAATATTTTCAAGGGTGTTAGCGCTCACTAGAATCTAAATGCATATGCAATGAGTTAGTACATCTAGTGGCACTTTGACAACCACATTTCAATATGAGTTTCACCCCTCTTAATAGTACGGCTATCAATCCTAAATGTGATCACACTTGCTAATTAAGTGTCTTGATCACCAAACCAAAAAGCTCCTACCATTTATAGCTTTGCCTTGGGCTTTTTATTTTTCTCTTTCTTCTTTTCCAAGCCGAGCACTTGATCACCATGGCAATCACTACCATGATCCTCATCCATTTGCTCCACCACTTGGAATATCTACCAACCTATCTCACATACACTAGAGCTTTCACGTGTGGAGAAGGGTCTTGCAGCATGGTGTCAGAGTTGCTGCATCGGGGACGTGGCTCGGCAATGATGACATGAGGCAATCCCCCATCTTCGAAGATTGGGGTTCTGCTCGTGAGATCTGCAACCACTAGGGGCGAGTGTCGGCCCCTTAATTTGAGAGTCCTAAGTGGATCCGTATTTGCACCAGGATCACACACAAATACACACAAATCACAAGAATGGTACACAGATATATAATAAACGGTTCCGAGCTTTATTGATATCTAGAAATAAGGTCTTACAACAGTGGCCCAAAGGGGCATGGTCGCAGGCTACATACCTAGCGGAAGACTGCGGCCGTGAAACGACATTATTGGAGGTCTCTAGAGCGGGATAATTATACAGCGAAGCGGTGTCCTATTCCACAAGTAACTTGAGCATGGCCGAAACCCTAGCCTCGATGTCATACTCCTATGAACGTATCTTGCGGGAATCCTAATCTTCGTGGTACGTTTCCTCGTCGAAGTCATAGTCCTCTTCCATGCCAGGGTCTGTGTGTCAACAATGGGTGAGTACATACGTACTCAGCAAGCCCTAACCATAGGGTGGAAATAGAAGTGTAGTGGTGATTATAATTTAAGGGTTGGGTCCTAGTGGAGTATTACCATTTCCACTGGAACCCGGATTAACATCAATTCCATTAACAGTTTCATTACACATAAAAGTAAATCTAATCACAGTATATCCCATCCTAGCATTTGCCTATTCCAAGGACGTGGCTATTCGAACAGGTTTAAGTGACTCTGCAGAGGTGTACAAAGTTTCCCACATGATAGGTGCAACCTCATCCTTGATCAGTGGATGAAATAGACCTAATGAGACAGCGTACCCGAATGTACGCGACCTTAGATGTCCATATAACCCTACTACGACTTCTAAGGGGCTGGAAACACAAAAACCAGGAAGATACCAAATCCCTCCAATGTGATGATACCAAATCATCACAAAAGAAAACATGGCTCGAACACGGCCAAGAAAATAAAGGGCTCAAACGTGGCCAAAAACCAAAAGCTTAACGTGGAAGATCACATAGCATCCACGCCAACCGGACCACGGAAGAAAATCTATCCCCCGTGCCGGCTCCTGATATTCCGCTGCCTACACCGGCCTCCTAATAGGAATTATACTTCTATCTAATAGGGTGTGATTGAGCCTACCCATATAGACATGTGGCTGTACATAATAACTCATTAGATGAGAGGGACTATGAACCGGTCCTTATGTGACCAAGGCGAGTATCTCCCACAGGAATCCTCTCCAGGCATCCCTACCATGGTATACTACCTTCATAGTATACCACCACTCGCCCCATGTCGGGGTTTAGTTTCAGGTTTAATAATTTTAAGTTCCATTATTATCCCTAAGTCTATTCATGGTGTGGAGCTCATAAAATAGCAAGATAACCATTTATCTTAATCCAACAATAATCATATCACAATGACCGAGCTCATATTCTAGGGTAACAATCTTATAGTCATGTTTTTGAATTTCAGTGGTTTAAAGCAAGATGGTAGGGAGATGAGCAAGGACTTGCCTTCGTTGTTGTCACCTTCTGGCACGTTTACGAAATCTAGGTCCTCATTCTCCTGACGATCACCGTCGTTTGCTCAGGCGTATCGATCAAAATAAGACTACTGCTAACCACAAAAGAAAGGCAAAATCAAACATAGAACAACATGGTGGTACTAGGTGCAAATGATGGGGTTGGATTTTAGATGAATTTTAGAGATGGTTTCACATAAAAAGAAGTTGGGGTTTAAAAGTTATATATTTTTTAAATTTATCCTATAGCTATTTAACAAGGTGGAATTTTATATGCATTTCCTAGTGCATGGAAATATGTGCAAACTATATGATTAAATTCCCTAATGCATCTAGTTTATTTATAAATTTTCTGAGAATTTTTCTAAGTCAGGAAAATAGGTTTTTAACACTCTGTATACACTAACCGGTGTACCTAGCAATTTCCACTGTGTACCCAGCGCTGTGTGTGGTGTGCATGTGTGTGTATGACAGGTGGGACATACTGCCACGTCAGCCGAAGACGGCGTCGGCGGCGTTAAGGCCATGGCCCACATGATAGAGAGAGAAGGGGGAGGGAAGGTAACAGATGGGGACGGACGGCAACGGCGACACCATTTCGTCCCGATCCCACCCATCAGAGGGAGAAGGAGGGGAAGAGGGAGACGACGGCCGAACAAAGTCGTCGGCGCCTGACCGAAATAGGGGAAGGGGATCGGGCTCGCTAGAGTGAGCTACGCTAACGGCATCGGGCCCTGGTGAAGGTGTCTAAGTGGTAGACGGCGCTCGGGGAGGCTCGCCGCGGCCAGTGGTGAGGTCAACGATGGCAGCGAGTGCCCGAGGCGGCAGCGGTGGCTCGCCGAAGCCAGTGCGGTGTTGGCGAGTGATGAAGGTGCTCCTAACCAACCTATCCTACTCAACTAACTACATGTGCGTGTGTGAGGGGGTGTGGGGAGTGCAGTAGAAGTGGCATGAGGTCCAGCCAAACCTTGCCAACGGCTAGATGTCGGCCATGGCGGCTCGGTGGTGCACGACGCACGTGGACAACGCAACATAGAGGCGAGAAAGGAAAACTAACTACACTAGACGGTGAAAAAGGCTCTAGGGAAACTCACCTGCTGCTCCAATTGGCTAGGGACACAGCGAGAGAGGAAGAAGAAGAGGAAAGCTCCAATGGCATTGTCGGTACCCGACTTGGGGAAAACTGACCTAGCGCTCTACAGAGAGGGAGGAGGAAACGGAGGGGGAGATGGTATGTTCCAGCTCATGGCGGAGCTCGTAGTGGTGACGGTTGAGGCGGAGGCTCACCGTCCAAGCCCTTTTATAGGCGGGCAAGGTCGGTGGTGGCGACAAGATATTTTCTCGCCCGCCGGTGGATATTTTCCAGCTCATGCATGTGCTCGAGCTCGTTAATGGTGAGCTGGATGCCTCTGCGTCTGTTCATACTCTGGCGAGGTCGGCGCCGTGCTTGGTCACGTCGGTGGGGTTTCCCTTGCTGGCTGCCATGCCGGCATTGACCCACTATGAGCGTAGAAAGAGGAGGGAGAGGGGAGAGGGGGAGATGGGATGGCTCGGGGCGTCGTCAACCCCGTGACTGTGCGCTCGTCTTCCCTGGCGCTGGGATGGGCCACGGCGGGGCCGGTACGGCGGCGCGGACGTGGCTTCACGTGAGGAGGAAGAAAGAGCTGACAATCGGGCCCCACCTATCAGCGAAGAGAGGAGGGAGGAGGGAGACGCGGGCTGCCGTTGCTGCGTTGGGCCGAAGGCCGGCCCACACGGGAGAGGGAGAAGGGGGGAGGTGGGCTGTGCTGCGGGCCGAAAGGAGAGGGGAGGGAGAGGGAGCCCAGTAGCGCTTTTCTATTTCCTTTCTCTTTTCTATTTTCCTTACTTCCTATTATGTTAATTTGAAATGGTTTGAATTCAAATTCAAATGCAACTTTGAAATAAAGTACCACCATATGTTCAACAAGCATGCAAATAATCAAGCACACAAGGTTTCACACATCAAGTTCGTTTTCCTATGTTAGTTTATTTTGTAAATATTACCTAGGTTGGTTATATATTCTAGTTCCTATGCAAAATTTTAAAAAGTTCAAATTTTTAGTGATTTTTAAATTAGGTCAAATTTTAGGGTGTTACAGCAAGGTGTGGGATCGTGATAGGAAGTCGGAGCTGCTCTACGCGACGTGCTTGAGGTTGGCAACGATGACCTATAGCGGCCTCTTGCTTCGGGCCCATCGGAGGGTGGGTCATGTGTGGTCTACCATGGGAAGTCAGAGTGGATGGATGTTATGCAACCATGCTCGGCAACGATGACTCATGGCAGTGTCTGTGCTCGCATAGCATGAGTGGGTTAGCCTTTTAATTAGGTGTCCTGTGGTAGACATCTCGTTTGGTTACCCTTTCTTATACAAAAATTCTTTCATCTTAATTAAGAGGCAGAGCTTCTATCATTATTTCAAAAAAATTTGCATTTAGTTGTGCAGCTGTGCTGATCTTTTTAACTGTAAGGATGCAAGTGGGTACCAACGATATTTTTTAGTCACCTAACTAATTACGGACAATTCCAACACAAGGTCAACGCAGAGGTTGTTTGGAGGGCATTGTAGGCCACTTCATCTTTAAAGCAAGGGTGACATTCGAGTTCAGAACAGGATCTTTCGTAGATCATACGCATGAACTCAAGCAAAATTATTAAGCAACCCAGAATGCTCTCATTATTTGTATTATTTCCTACAAGTTACATCACGTTATCCTTGTGTATTCATCCCTGCGGCATTGTCGACAAGCGTCTTATTTACACCTGAGTGCACGGTTACCATGGTCGACCATTTCCTCCATGGATGGCTGCTTGCTAGCTCCGGAGGGCGGTATTCTCTTCCGTGGAGGCTGATGATTTCCTGTGCGGCTAGGCGCAGAAGGTGGTACTCTACCCCGTGGTAGCAAATCCCCAACCACTTCTGGTGGCATTGCCACCATGGGCGGCAGCTTGCTAGGCCCCCGTGGTAGCAAATTCCCTGCCACATCAGGTGGCGTCACCACCGTGGAAGGCGGCTTCCTAGGTCCGATGGGTGGTATTCTCTATGATGGTGGCATCGCCACAATGGACGGTGGATGGCTAGGCCCGGAAGGTGATACTCTCCCCCGTGGCAACAAATCCCCAACATCGCCAGGTGGCATTGCCGAGTATGGTCGTGCATCTGCAACCGTTGCCAAAAGCAACGTCAATAGCGTCAGTGCCACCACGACCACAATTGATGGTGTGGCGGCCTCAGCGATGTTGTTCTTGCTACTAGTCATGGCTATTTTGCGGTTTCTTCTTCTTCTCTTTTTGTGGATCTTTGTGCATGGAGTGTATTGTGGTAGATGGAAGTTTGGACTACTGTATATATGTAGTCGAGCCTAGCTTATAAACACCCTGTTCGTTGGATGGTTTCTGGCTGACTAAATCTGGCTGATGCTGATTTGTTGTGAGAGAAAAATACTGCTAAATGACTGACTGATTCTAGCTGATAAGTTCAAGCGAACTGGCTGAAATAAGGCATGTATATATGCAAAAATCCATTGAATTAGTGGAATGCTTTTATTGGCCCTCACATATGTTTAGATCAACATTTATAGTTTCTTACATTTATCAAATTTATATATTCTCAAATTGAAGACTTCTATTGTACAGCTAAATATTTTTAGCTTGCATTTGTATCTTCCTTATCTTTTCAAAAGTAAGTACTAAAAGGAAGAGCAATTTTGGAATGTGTTTAGTGCATGTTTTTGCTTTGCCTGCTTTTTGTATGTTAATTAGTGCTTATTAACTTTTCTCTATCTTTGAGAAATAACTTCAACTCTTCATTTACTACTACTGTTATAACTCAACATATCAATATGTTATGATTTAGCAAATTGTAATTATAAACCCTTTTAAGATTTCTGCCACTCAACTTTCTCAACCTCTAACAATCGTTGTACAGGTAAAAGATAATGGCATTATAAAATTCATGCTACTAGTATATTCACCAAAAGAGTACTTTGTAGTATACAATCCTTTTTATTTTCAACGCCAAGTTTTCAAATTAGGAATTCAAGTCAAAGTTCAAGCATAAAAAATTGTGATGAGGGGAAGTTATAAAAGTAAAACTTTTTACAAACTTCTAGCTAGCAATATAATGTCAGTTCCACATAGCCAATCTTATTATTTTTGAACATAAATATTACTAGCGGTTCTTTCATAAGCTTAACAACATAAACTAACAAAATTAAAATAATCGATATGATATCACTAAAAAGCAGCCCATCTTTGGTTTACAAGATGAAGTGGGTGTGAAAGCTCTAAGGTTGGTTTTGGTAATTAAATGACAACTAGTAGACTAATGCTTTCAAAGAGTTGTGTTTCAGCTAGGCCCACACTTGAGTGGTGAGCAAGGCCAGGTGATGGTTGAGAGGTGATCAAGCTAGCAAATAATTCTCCAAATTGATAAAGTCACAATAGGCGTCTCGCTGTCGACTCGCTACCATGGGCATTGAATTTACCTATTACAAGCGAACAACCTCAACTTGTCTAGAATATTAATAACTCAACATGTAGGCCACACAAGTTATTGCACATATACTTATAGATCATTATTTATGACTTTGAGGCCATACCATCACATCATTCGGTGCAAAAATTAAACAAGTATGTTCATATATGTTACACACATTTATATTTCTTCGAAAAACACGTAATTGGCCCCTGTCAATCAACGATATATTGAGGAGACTTCTTGCACGCTGCTAACAAATTAACATGCATATCGTTCTATCCATCATAGCCACATACGCCGAGTACCAATGCAAATGCTTCGCTACATGACCTCATAACCATAGTCTGCCGCACGCGTCGTAAAGACGGGCCATTTTAGCCGGTCGCATAATGAGAAAGCAAAAACAGAATACAGTACCCCTGATACGTATCTAACGCTGTACGCTAAAACAATCTGACCTATAGCCAACCATGCAATTTTAATCTAGAAAAAAAACATAAAGCACGGTTCTGATACCACTGCTACAGCATGCATCAGAGTCAAAATTAACTAGCACTAGAAGAAATCGTTTAATCCGTGACAGATTCTCTGTGACGTATTCACAAGCCGTCACAAACAACGCACAGCTCCAGCAACCCATCGAGCTACCCTAGTGGATGTCCAGCCCGAAGCCCAATACCCACTGAGGTATATAAACAATCCTCAAAACCACACCCCGCTGCCTTCCTTCTCTGTAACAGCCGCCGCCGTCCACCCCACACCATCGTCGCCATCGCCCTCGCCCTCTCCCAGGCTGATATGGATTTGGCCTCGGAGGTCAGCACGCAGCACGTACACCGAGGACGGCGCGTGGCGCATCACCACGGAGGAAACTGAGGGCGGCGCCCCCACCTATCCCTCGCTGGATCCGGACCCTGGAGCGGAGGAGCTCAGCGGTGGATCCAGATCCTGGAGTGGAGGAGCTCGGCGGCGGATGCGGACTCTGGAGCGGAGGAGCTTATGGAGCAGTCCCACCCCTACGTAAAGGCCAGCAGTGAGTGATTCAAGGCACAACTTGTCCACGTCGAGCTGCTCAGGTGATTCATGTGTTCCCCCATGTGGTCCTATATCCACCTTTCTGCAGGAATAGTGCTAGCATGCCGGCGGTGGGGGATCTGCGTTGTCAGGGTCTGAGGTTCGATGGAACCTGATCTGAATGAATCCAAGTGCCATGATGCCAATACTGCTGGTGTGCTCACCCAGTGCAATGGCCAGAGCTTGCATCCGGATTCCTAAAAATCTGGTATTTCACATTCCAGGAGATACTGAATTATTAGCTTTGCTTCGACCATGTTTATTTTCCAAATTGGATTAATTTTAATCAAATGCTATGCAGACCCCTGGGGTGAGCAATGAAGCGACGCTTGGAGTTTATGATATATATTTTTTATTTCAAATATGTTGTTTTCTACTGCTTGCTTATCATGGTTGGAAGTTCATGTTATGTGATAGTCTTATTCATCTATGGGCACGAAGATGAGAAGATCTGTAAATGTCTTACACAAATTTGTGAAAACACAAGTGAATCCTATATGTATTCCATAACACATTTGTGTAAATCGAAGTAGGTAATATTAATTTAGTTGGCCCAACTAAGTATACATTAGCTTCAATACATTCCTGTGTATTCTTTTATGATTTTCTGATTGGAAATTTCATATCATTAAGAGAGGTCTCTGCTTCTTAGTTTGCATACCTACTTAGTTTTTAGTTTTCTATTCTTTGTATGAATCAGTTTGGATGTAGTTTCAAATACCAATAGCAGGCTGTTGTATTCTTCTCTAATGAGAATCAGCGGCTACTACAATTTCTTTCTTGTTGTCAGTTCTCAGAAGTCTGATTAACAGCTTGACAACTAAAGACTACAAGTTTTTATTAACTAGTGCAGCAGCAGCTCGTGCTTTTTGCCGGTAGTTTTTCTCACTGCAATTCCCATCCACAGCCGCAGGAGTAGACAGACAACAGCTACTGTTTTTCTTCAGTGGCGACAAAAGCTTTAGCAATAGTATTCTGGTATGTTCTTTTCAGTTCAGGTTTCAGTAACTAGTGCAGCAGCACAGCTTATTTTTATTAGGAGTTCTATTGGATAATAGTCATTGTACTAGTGTGCATCTCCATATATGGTAAAAAGATAAGTCTGATTGGGATTAAGGTGATATTGCCTTGGTCTGTTTTTGTTAATTTCAGTTAGCAACATTGTTGTTTTCCGTTCTCTTAGCCATAATGAATCACTGGTATGTCAAATGGATTATTGCTCAGGTGGTTTTATTAAAATTAAACCTATCAAAATGTTATTGAGCCATACAAGCTCCCATAAATTGGAATTCTTCTATATTCTACAGTGGTGCTGCTTTTAGCTTCAGTGGCAGGATAAAGCAAAAATATTCATTCTCTTGAATAGAAACTGACCTGACATTATATGTTCCTGCTGTACAAAAAAGCATTCTTCAATAACAATATGCCCTGCAGTACTCCTAGAACTTTTTTTATTTTTAATACATTTTCTAGTATTGCTGGTACTGCTATTATATGTTCCTGCAGTCATAAATTCAGAGTTCCTGCCTTGTGTGTTCCCTTTGTTAGTACAGTACATTATTAGTTTTTTGTATTGTAATTTGTAATTCACCAATCAGTAGTGTTACATTGTCTTGTCATTGCAGTGCTATCTTTTAAGTTCTCTGAATCACCATTTGATTGAACGTTTCTTTTTCATGGTTTTCAGGAAGGGCTGTAGGGCAGTGCAAATGAGAATTGGTGGGGTAAACAATATATTGGAGAAGTGCTTGACGAAGGAACATCATTCCATCGAGGTGGCTCTAGGCAGTTGGCTGCATTGCTTATTTGCTTATTGCTGCATGGTGGATAGGCAATGTTGGTTGTATGAATTAGTGTTTTTTGCTTCATCATCAATGTGTAAATCTTTGTATATATAAACATATTTAACCCAATGGTTGTAATAAATCTATAATTGGGAATGCTAAAGAAATGTCAGCATATTTGTCATTCAATAAATAGGCCACCTTTGATTTTAGTCTCTTAATAAATGTCGGGATTTCTTACAACAACAAAAAATGATGGGCTAGCTGGTGATGTAAGCATCCATCTCATCATCCACGTAAGCTTTCTAGATGATGTGGCAACTCATCTGTGACGGTTTAGAATCGTCACAGGTATTGGGCTTGGGTTGGGCTAACTAGGCCTTAGGCTTAACTATGATGGTTTAAGATCGTCACAGATTCTGTTATTCTGTGACGGTTTTCAGAAAACCGTCACGGAGGTCAATCCATGACGCTCAATCCATGACGATATCTAAAACCGTCATAGATATTGTATTGTGACGGTTTTTGGGTGATCCGTGACGGAAATTTTTCGTCATGGATTAACAGGATTCTTGTAGTGTAGATTCCGGCATTTAATTTAATTTAATTTAACAACTGGTCCAGTCTTCTGATCCGCTTGATCGATTCTTCCATGATCCCCAGCAGGAGGTACACTATAGTACTACACTAGCACCATCAATCTCCATTCAATAACACAACATCGATCAATTCACCATTCATGCACCGTGCAGCACCATAAACACACCATGGTTGATGGTCTCATCGTCTTTTTTTTAGCACAATAATGGCCTCATCTTCATCAGCCAAATCCATGAACCCTAGTCGTTGTTGGTTAGGCTGCTGCTACTTACCTTGCAAGGAATGCAAGAGCCAAGCGTGAGCATAATGCATGCGTTGGTCGTTTCGGATTTCGATCGCCTACTTCATTTCTGGGTCCATTGAGCCCATGCCAATGCCCGCGGCACCGTGCCGCAGCGGCAGCCCCACCGCGCCACCCATGCTCCGCATGACGCCGCCGCCGACGCCGAGGAAGTCTCTCGTGCTCAGCTTGCTGTCGTCCATGCCCGGGAAGCCACCGCTGAACGCTGTGCCAGCCCCGCTCCCGGACGCTACGAGCGAGTTCATCAGGTCCCGGAACTGGCTCTCGTTCTCGGCCTGAGAAGTGCTCCTCGACGAGGAGCTCTCCCCGGCCATGAACCCAGCTGCTCCGGCAGGCCTCCCGGTGCCGCCGCCGTTACCAAGCCCCCTGAGCAGAGACTTCACGTTGCCGCTGCTCGTTGTCGCGCCCATCTGAGCGGCCTTCTGCAGCAGCGCCGTCGCCGACATCTGCGGCGGCGCGACGGTCTCGGACGAGTTGTACAAGGAAGAAGAAAAGCCGGCGCCGCTTGCCATTTGGTTTCCCATTAGGTTCCCGGAGAAGATGGCCGCTGACTCATTGTTGGCGCCGCTGTTGCCGTGCTCGCTGCAGTCGCCGCGGACGTTCCCGCCCACGGCGCCGTTGAACTGGTCCGGGAACACGAGGCGCGCGTCCTGTCCGCCGCTCCGGCCGGAGAAGAAACCAAGGTTGAGAAGGCCGTTACTCCCCGGCTGGTGCTGCTCCGGCAGCTGCATCAGGCCGTGGTAGGCCTGCTTGTTGCCGTGGAGCAGAGAGGTGTGGCCGGGTTGGCTCTGGTGGCCGTCCTCGGCGCCGCCGAGGTAGAACGGCGAGGAAGACGATGATGTCGGTTGCGCGCCGCGGAACGCGGGGAAGCCGGTGGACGACTGCATGAGGTGCTCGAACTGCGCCGCCGGATTGCTGCCGATGGTGGTGGTGGCCGAGGAATGGGCTTGGTCTTGGAAGGACCGCAACTGATGGGATGCGGCCATCCCGGAGAGGCCGAGGGCCATGCCGCCGGTGCCGTACATGCCGGCGCCAATGGGCGGCACCCTTGCGCTGTCCTGCGCCAGTGCATCGCAGAACGCACGGTGGGTGATGAAGCTGTCCCTCCTGGAATGACCATCAAGTTGAGAAAAAACCCATCAAATGCTAACTAGACAAGCAATCTTTGTAAACTGAATCTCATAAGAGAAAATCTGCAAACGGAAATCAGTAGTTCTACGCAATAATGTGTGATAACAGGCATGTAGAATCTATCAAGGACCTCAAAAGAAAAAACTAACACAGCGCACCGGGGGACTTAAACAAGAACGTCCATCGGGAAAAATTGACTAGATTTGCATGTGTTATGAAGTATCTCCTTTTGGAATTCTCTAGTCAATGTTTTAAATCTCCGACTAAGGTATTTAGCACATAGGCTCTCAAACAGTTAATAGCATAGCTAAATGAAGCTATAGCTTCTAAATTAGCGAACACAAATAACTTGGACCTGCCTCAAATTAAACAACTATAGCAAGCTATAGTGCCCGTTATAGCTGAATATTTAAAACCTTGGTAGATGTGTAAATATGAATGTGAAGAGTTTAATTTTAACCAAGTGAACTTTATTAGTTAGTCCTTCCTTGGTCCATGAATGTGTATGACGTATATATTTTGACCGAGAAAATTCAAATTTTAAAATTTCAACCAACACAATCATTCAAATTATATATGTAAGTTTATTAGGATATAAAACTTGAATTATATTAATATATTTCCGTTTTAAGTGTCTTTGAGATGATTTTTTTTGGCAATTAGCAACATACTAAACAACAAATTTAGAGTCAAAGACTAGTTTGCTAACTTTTATGACTAGTTTCATTCTCATGAAACTCATTTGACGAAACTTTGATTCTCTCTCCCTCTCTCTCTTTTCATTTATATGGTGCTATATCAACATATTTGCTAAGGGTATGTTTGAGACTACTCTGCTCTATTTTTTTTAGGTCTATTCCCAACTTCGCTAGCCAAATAGATACAGCTCCATAAACTCTCTACTCTAGAAAAAAAGGTGGAGTTGAGAGGGTGTTTTGTGAAGCACCTAAAGGTGTACTCTATAAACAACAGGTTTGATTTTTGTGGAGCTACTCCATGGGGGGATCGGGGAGTAGAACTAGTGGTGCAGTTCCAAATAGACCTTAATTAAGTTGGTTACTTATTTAATATCCATGAAACTCCCATTGAGACGCTAAGTTGAGACTAAAGATGGCAACGGGTAATTACCCACTGGGTATGTGCTACCCATACCCTTACCCACATAAAAATATTTTACCCGTTAAATTACCCATACCCATGCACGGGTAAGAGTTCTTTCCCATACCCTTACCCATGCGGGTAACGGGTACCCATGTGTTATCCTTACCCATGATTCCAAGGATGTTTGCAAATCAAAATTACATGTATCAATATAGCAGTCTCCCTTTCAGCCAAAGCATCACAAGTCAATAATAAATTCATCAAACAAACAAGCTACATGAACACCTAATCAAATATTCTAATAGATAAATTCATCATTACTAATACCAAATGACCAATTTCACGAGTTCACATACAGTACAACATACCAGCTAGAAATTACTACAAAGTCTCCACCACATGACAGCCGCACGACCACACACACATAGTACTAAATTAGCGAGTTCATCACATATTACATGTTGGCCCATGATTTTAGACATTGAATCGGGTTTAATTTACCCATGGGTTAACGGGTATGGGCAATGCAGTCCCATACTCTTACCCGTTGTACCCGCTGGGTAAGGCTTTTTTTCCCATTAATTTACCCATGGATAAAAAAAATTAGCCATACCCTTGCCCTAATAAGGTAATTACCCATCGGGTTTCGGGTAGAAATTGCCATATTTAGTTGAGACTAGCCTAAAGCAGGTTTGAACTTGATTATTCCCGAGCTCTTCAGAAAATGGAAAAAATATAACAAAAAATTAAGCTAGATTAATTTTGTTTGTTGCCAAGTTTTCAAAAGAAATTGAAATGATTTTCAAAATTTTTGTAGTTCTCTCTAGAAATTTATGAATTTAGGTGTATAAGGGTGTTTTCCAGACAAATAGCTGGTGGAATTTCACTATACCCAGATAAAAATGTGACCATTGACTATCACCTAAGAAAAATTTCAGCCAACTTATGAACAGACCGAGCACAAATTGAAGAACTAATTTGTCTTTAGGATGGAGAGAAGAAAAGGGAAGACCCCCATGCATGATAGTGTGAATAGTGCAATGTGTATTCAAGTTCAAGCCGAAGTCACAAATAATGGAGAGGTGAAACTGACGGTATTAGGGAATTAATTACCACGCCCAACTAGAGCTAGCTAGGACGACGTACGTACACAAATGCTGACATGGAGAGACTGCAAGTATCTATCTCCTTCATCATTCCCATATACAGTAGTATATTCTAGTAGCATGTGATGCGTTTTTACATGAACAGAAGCAAAGGAAGAATCCTACTCGATCTAACTATGGATCGATCGATCGAGTGGATTCGCTCGCTGCTCGCATGCATGCAGTGTTTGCTAGAAATAAACGAGCAGGACTGTGGTGGCCAGGGTGCGTGAGAGCAGAGAGACGACGAAGACGACGACGACGACGACATGAAAAGAATAGGAGAAAATTCCCTATTTAGCATCGAAATATGACATGGTTCCTTATTTAGCACCGAAAGGTAAAATCTTCTCAATATAGCATTGAGTTTATTTTTGGTTCCCTATATAGCACTGCCGTTAGATTTGGCCTCTAACACCGTCAACTAGGAGTGGAAAAGACCATGTTACCTCTGTTTTCATGTGCAGCCACATCACTGTGTCAACAGTTAAATTTTCTTGCACAGATTTTTTTGACAATATCATTTTAGTACAAAATTAAACATTTTTTGACAATAAAATTTTTTTGGACCGTGAATATTTTTTTGGTAGTATAATTTTTTGCGCAGATTATTTACGACAATTCTTGATGTACGCTTGGTACAGTAAAAATGATTATTGTCCACAAAATTGTACAACCATAAATAATATGCGCAAAAAAAATGTACTGCCAAAAAATTTTCCTAGTCCAAAAAGGTTGTATTTCAAAAAAAACTATGTAATAAAATATCATTGTTAACATGTTGATGGTGCTATAGATGAAACAGGGGTAAAATGGTCTTTCCCCCTCATAGTTGACGGTGTTAGAGGCCACATCTAACGGCAGTGCTATATAGGGAACCAAAAATAAACCCGATGTTGTATTAAGAATATTTTATCTTTCGGTGCTAAACGAGGAATCATGTCATATTCCGATGCTAAATAAGGAATTTTCTCAAAGAATAGAGAGAGGGCCGGGGGGAGCAGTTTTCGCTGATTTGCACGCGTGATGCATCCCATCCGGCCGTCATACTCACATGAGAACAGAACAGGCCAGACTGCATGCTGCTGCTGCCATGGCCGTACGTGCAGCTCGCGAGACACGCATACAGTTGTGTCATCACGTGAACAGGTGGATCCATGTATCCATGGAGATGGATCACAGAGGCATGGAGAGAGAGAGAGGAGGCAGCCCAGCCCAGGCCAGCAGGATGCGGATTCCGAGGCCAAAAAGGAGACTGGCTTTTGTTTTCTTCTCGAGCTCCCAAAACGAGGCGCGCGCGACGGAGCTGCTAGTATAGCTAGCAGTTCACGTGTGTTGTGACCCCGTTTCTTTCTCTCCCCTCGCTGGTCGGCTCAGGACCAGGGGCTTTGTTGAGTTCCAAAATATTTCGCGAAAAATAGTAGATATTTTGTCACATCGAATCTTTAGACACATGCATTAAACATTAAATTTAAATAAAAAATAAAACTAACTACACAGTTTAGACGAAATGGATGAGACGAATCTTTTAAGCCTAATTAAGTTATGATTAGACACTAATTACTAAATAACAACGAAAAATGCTACAGTAACATTTTGTAAAATATTTCCGGAACTAAACGAGCCCCAGCATGGTCAAAAAAATCTCAAGCTAGGTCGCAAAAGGGGGCATCCAAGTTCAATTTCCAAACAAGAAAGGCGCAAGCGCAACGCCACGCAACGCAGCACGGGCCGGCGCAGAAAGCCGGTAGCTTTGCTTGATTTGCCGGCCGACCACCGGTGACAACCCTAACCCTAACTCCCATGCAAGTATCAAATCACCATGGATCGATCCATCTCGCATGCCTTTCCGTGCCCTCCTCCCCATAGCCTCTGAAAGTCTGAATTTCATCATGACCCAATCATCATATATATAGAAAATTGGCAATTTCTCTCGACAGCTAAGCACTGTGCTCTCTAGCTATTCCCTTGTACTCGTACAGTCCTACTCCTATACAAGAATTAAATACTAACTGATGATCGATCCTGATGCATGAACACACACAGTGATATACTCTATGTCGTCAACTGTAGAGAATAGAAGAGGCGATGGAATAAATTGAATTCAAATTTCAAATTAAGTTCAAACAGTCGTAGTACATACCTAGAGAAGAGGGTGCCACAGTCGCAGCGGTACTCGCGGGTGCCGCAGGTCTTGGAGTGCGCCTTCCAGTCGGACTGCACGGCGTAGCGCTTGTTGCACTTGTCGCACTTCCACTTCTTCTCGCCGTGCTTGCGGCAGTAGTGCTTCTTGATGCCCGTGAGGTCGCCCAGCGCCCGGGACGGGTCGTGGTGCACGCACGTCGGCTCCGGGCACAGGTACACCCGCCGCCGCGTCTCCTTGGGGTTCTTCTGCTTCAGCTTCCACGGCAGGTTGTGGCCCCGCCGGTGCAGCTGCAGGTTCTGCTCCCGCTGGAACCCCTTGTTGCACACCTCGCACACGAACCGGTTCGTCGCCAGCAGCGTCTTCGGCGACAGCGCGATCACCTCCGCGTCAGGGTCTGCTGCGCGGGCGGTATGCGGGCAGGCGCCATGGATGATGATGGCCATGCAAGCAAGCGAACGTGTTTGTTATTATCGTATGATTAATTGATCCTTAAACAACTGTGTATATATATATATACTAGTATATATTAATTCATCAGATCGATCAGAGCTAGCTGGAAATTAAAAAAAAATGACGATGAACTGATGAATTGCAAGAGATCCAAATAACGAAAAAGCCGGGATACTTGCTTGGGTTACCGGGCTGATTCCGCTTCTTCTTGGGCGCCGGCGCGGCCGGGTTCGGAGGAGGAGGCGCCGCCGCCTGCTGATGCTGCTGCGGCGGCGGCTGCATCTGCATCTGCGCGTCGCCGAGTCCGAACAGGTGGGCAGACGAGGCAGCTGCCATATTCATTCGAAGCTGATCGGTCGATCGAGTGTGCAGTATGTCGCTGTTCTTCTTCTCTCCCTCTTCTGGCGTACTACGTCCGACGACGACGACGACGACGGACGGAGTATGTAGCTAGCGGAAAGAAGGAAGCAGCAAGCAGGCTAAAGAAGCCACCACCGGCCGGTCACACCGACTAGTCCAGTCAGGCAGTGTAGCAGCAGCGTGACTGTGCCTGCGCGTGTACTTCTTGTTGGAAGCTAGCAGTCTACCAGCTGACTCTGTTAGCCTCCGCCGGCTCCTTCTGCACGACCGATCGATCTAAAAGACAAACGAGAGAAGAGAGAAATGGTGTGAGGCAAGCAAGCTTACACATCCATGCATCAGCTATGCATGTGTCTGTATATACATGATGTGTGTATCTATCTATCCATCCAGGAAGGATCAGATAGATATAGATAGATGATGCAAACAAGTAGCAGTATATGTGCTACAAACACTGGAAAGAACTGGAGCTATATGCATACAAGCATGGATATGGACACGGATGGATCTGTGTGCCACAGAGGACAAAGTAGCTCCTCTCTGCTTGCAAATAAACAAACAAATTAAAAGCGAGTAGCGGTGAAAAGGGAGCTGATGATGAGGGCGGAGCGAGGAGGAAGAAAGTCCAAACAAACCTAGCCGCGGCGGTTGTTGCACTCGCAAACAAGGCGCAAAAGATGAGAGAAGCTAGCTACTATAGCACAAGGCGGAGCTACCTAGCTGGTGTATGTAGCTTCAGAGGCCCTGGGAGAGCTAGGAGAAGAGAACATGGCATGCAAGAAACCAAATAAAGCATCATCAATCAACAAATAATAAACAACATCGTCTCTATCTAGTAACAAAGAGAGAGGAAACAATCAAAAGAACTAACAAGCACAGAAAAAAAATCTTTTTTGGAGGGGAAACAAGAGGTGCGTGGACAAACAATCGAAGTTACATCAAACACGAACCGGGTGATAATCAATTAATTCTGAAAGGTGATTGAGAACGAAGGGCCGCTGCAGCTATAATATGCAGATATCGTCGAACCGAAGCTAGCAACCCGAGCATGTGCCTCTCGAGATCTCTCTCCCTCCCTCTAGGAAGTAGGAACACGGAAGGGAAAGGTTGTGTAGAGAAGGAGGAGGACTGAGTGGTGGTTGGTTATGAGCACTTCTCTGTCGCCTCACACTAACATAATGCTCTCACAGCTCGATGGCAAGGCATAGAGCTCGCTGATCTAACTAGGGAAACGGCTGCAGGGGTTGAGCCATCGACGACAGTGACCTGGATGGTGGGGCCCGCGTGTGCCCTGTCTGGGACCACCTGAAGATGAGCGCTTTCATCTCCCCGGCCCGTCTCTCTCATCTCTCTTCTCTCTCTCTAGTTGATAGTAATAATTTGCTGTTGCTGCACATTCATATCCTGTAACTAATAAGACTATGGGAGGACATCGTATGTGAAAATTCGACCTGAAACAGGGAAGTCATAGTAACTATATACAGTATATATATCACAGGACAGTATTAATGCTTGGTCTCTCTAGAGATGGATGGCCCTGCTAGATAAACCATTGACCGAGAACCACAAGAATTCTTCCCTTCTCTTTTGTTCCACACACGTCTCATCCATGTTCTACGCAATTCCTGACAGGGAGAAAAAGACATCGAAAGCCCATGGTAGTTTCTTCTCGTAGAATAGTGCTCCATTTGCAAAACATTACGATTCCATACGTGCAGTCTTTTAACTAATTTTATTTTAATCTTGGCTTCACCATTTCTTTATTATCTCTCATATTTATCCCAAATTTGTAGATCAATTATATATACTTTCTATGCGAAATGAACTATTTATACTATTTGTAAACACATGAGTTCATACTTTTAAACACTTATTTAGAACCAAAGATACATGCAAAACTGTTGATAGGAAGACATAGGGTCTGCTTGGTTCCACTATGAGCTGTGGAATAAAAGCTAGGGTGAGATGTGATGTTTGGTTGAAACAACTATGAAAATCACCTGCTCCTGATTTCTTTTCTGTAGTGCCTGCAAGTTGCAATGTCATGCAATCAAAATGACTACGAGAGCGATGGCAGGAGCACACGAGAGCGACCAGGATCCCCCGCCATGGCCGCATCCTCCATGGTTGACCACGCGGCCCTAGGTTTGCGCCGGGTCCGCCGGTCAGGGGAGGGTTTCGTCCTCTTCCCCACCAGTTAGGGATGGGGTGTGTGGGAAGGCGATGCGTGGAGATCGGGTGGTTGGTGCGCATCTGAGAAATATTCAGGACGAGGAGGAGGTGGTTGTCGAGTTTTTTGGCCAACTCTGGGCCATTTACTTGCTGCTGCCGCGGAACCCTAAGGTTTGATCATCCTCCCTCCCCCACACCACCACCACCACCACCTCCACTGACAATCTCTTCTGGATCCGTTGTGATCTAGTCGAGTCCTGACAAATCTCGCCGGAAGACTATCATCGCGTCGGGCGTTTCGATTGATTCGACGACCCACCGGTGAGGCTCAGCTTCGCGAGAGACATTTGGGGTAAAGGGGGCAGGAAGGAATCCTTTGCAGAGATCCTCAGAAGACCGATGGCAGAGGGTGGAAGATGGGTGTGGCAGCTGGATTCGAGGTATCAGCATCCTCCAGGCCATCCACGGCCGCCACCGCCGCAGCAGTAGAGGTTCCCACCCTAACCCCAGGCGCAAGGGTGCCAGGACCAAGGGCGCAGGCCTTTGGCACCCCGCCCGCCTCCACCACCACGTCAGCAAGCACCACCGCCGCGTCCACAAGCACCACCGCAGCGTCAGCAAGCTCCACCAACAAGGCAACCACAACAGAGAAAGGGGACGCAGCAGGGGCGCGACCAAGCTAATCAGAACACAAAGCAACTCCCATTTGTCATCGACCCAAGGTATCAAAAAATGACTTGCTACAATTGTGGGGAGCCGGGGCATTTTATGGGGAACTTCTCGAAGCCAAAAATTGCTTTATCTGTCGAATAGCTGGCCATCACATGAACTTTTGTTCGAGCTAGAAGTCTGATCATCCAATAGCAGCTTATGTGGGTAGTGCTAGTCAAGGGCTTGGCTTCTATCACTTAGAAATTCCTACTGTTGAGTCCACTCAGTGGCTTAATCTGAGTAATTGTGGTGTTGTCAAGGTTAAATCAAGGCAAATTTCACTAGCTGAGCTAGAATCAGAATTATCTGATATATAATGTAGATAATGGCCATGGCAAATCAAGGAATTAAATCCTGGACAATTTTTGGTGAGGTTTCCTCCCCATAAGAAGGTTGCAGACATTAAGAACTATCCATCTTTCAACTTGAGGAAGGAAGGGGTACATGTAGAAGTGTTAGAATGGATTGGTGAGCTGAAGCCTTACTTTGAGCTACAAGAGGTGTGGGTGCAAATCATGGGGATTCCACCCAGATGGTGCCATTGGAAGGTTTTTGTCAAATTGCTTCAGGCTTTGGGTTAATGACTGAAGTGGATTGGTCAACACTATTTAAGACCTTTTATGAGGTAGTCAGGATAAGGTGGCTGTTAGAAATGCGAAGAAGATACCTTTTGAGAGACTGTATGAGATGGACAAGAAGCTCTTCTTCATTTCAATCACTGTTGAAGGGGAAAATAATAATGGTCCTGAGAAGAAAGGTGATGATGGAGATGGAGGTGGTGATGATGGCAAGGATAATGATGAGGAGGCAGATGATCTTGACGATTTACCAGAATATGTTGATAAGCCTATGGAAAAGGATAAGCCTGCAAGGAATTTTGAGAAGACACCAGTAACCAAACCTAGTCAGAAATCTGGGGGTAAGACTGTCAGCCTAGACCTAAACCAGGTTGATCACTGGGATCAGGAGAGGCTACTGGTTGCCAGTATGAGCTTTGATAAGGACAAGCTGATGACAGCTTTTGATCAAAAGAGGCTTGAGCAACAGCATATCATTGATGATAGGACTACTGGTGCTACTACAGTAGAGGAATGCCTGGATGACTGTGTTGGACAGTTGAGTCCTGAATAGTTGGATGTCTATATAGTAGGTTTAAACCTAACTGCAGATAGTTCAAAGGTTTCGCAAGTGGTGTCCCTTGAGAGATGTGCTTTATCTCAAACCTTCCAAACCCCTGAAGCTATTTTCAAGCAGAACTCAGGTTGTCAAGTGGTTGGTAACAAATTGTATCAACTAATCAATGATGAATCCCATCACTCAAAGTGGGAAGAATTTAGAAGGATGGCTAAGTCTGGTACTATGACAAAAGAGTGTTCCAACCTTTTGAAGAGAATGGAGCTAGATGATTCTGAGGGTGAAGAAGATTCATATGTAATAGAGAATGAGAATCATGAGGAAGATGTACTCTCTTTCGGGGATTAATTTCTCAGGAGAAGACTATTCAAATGGAGACTGTCCAAGAGAAAGAGACAAAGAAGATGCAGAAGAGAAAATGGGACCCCATTCTAAGGATGGACAGACCACGGAGGTTTCCTGAAGATGGTAGAACTATGTTGCAGAAGGCACAGGACCTCAAGAAAGCTAAAAATGAAGGACAAGGTACATTTCAAAAAACCTCATTTGCTTTTGAAAGCAATGAAAAGTTGTTACAGAAAGCCACTAGTGTTAACATTCCTTTGCGAATGATCAGAATATTGTGCATAGTAAACTTGATTCTCTCAAAAATAAAGAATTGGGTGACAAAACTAAATTTGAAGAGGCTAACCCTGAGGTTAACTTACCTTGGGCCTTAGATGTGGGTGCTATGGTTGAAGGCTTTCCCCCCTTAACCATATCTGAAGGTTCTCCTTTAAGGGAGCCAACAGTTGTAAATTCACAGTCTTGGTAGAAATAGCTTCTAAAAGCTATGTGAATTCTAATAAGAGTTTAAGAAATGATAGGAGCATTTTGGAATGTTAGGGGCCTAAATAAAGAAGGTCGGTTACAGTGCTTAATAGATTTTGTTAATGATAACAAATTAGACTTTGTTGGTATACAGGAAACTAAGAAAGAAAGTTTCAATGAATCCTTCCTGAAGTATGTTCATAAGGACTTTAGTTGGCAGATTCTCCCAGCCAAGGGGACTGCTGGGGGTATTCTGGTGGGCTTTAATGATAGAAAATTTGATGTTTTGGCTTGGATGAATGGATATTTTTGTGTTTCTGCTATGATTAAAAATTGTTCTGATAGTTTTATTTGGAGGTTAATTGTGGTTTATGGTTTCCCATATGAGGATGGTAAGCTTAGTTTTATTCAAGAGCTAGATTCCTTTCTATGTAACTGGGAGGGGCCAACCGTAATAGGGGGAGATTTCAACCTAGTTTCTAGCTGTAAAGATAAAAGTAATGGGACAATTAACCTTAAATGGGTTGACCTTTTTAAGGACTGGATTAATCATTTTGGTCTTATTGAGCTTAAAACTTCTAATAGGTCTTACACTTGGTCTAACAATCAGGAACAACCAATTATGGCTGCCATAGATAAAATCTTCTGTACCACCTCTTTTGAGCAGAAATTTCCTTTGGCATTGTGTCTACAAAAGCTAGAGTTAATAGTGATCATGTTCCTCTCTTGTTGAATCTTAATAGTAGTGAAAGGAAAAAAAACTAGTATCTTTAGATTTAAAAAATGGTGGCTTGAGCAACCAGATTTCAGAGAGCTAGTGATTAAGGTTTGGGATACACCTTATGCTTTCACTGATCCTTTAGATATCTAGCAATTTAAAATTAGGTTACTTAGGAAAAAGGCTAAGGGTTAGTCTTGGAATAGAAATGCAGAGATCAGGAAGCTAAAACAAGCACTCCTTAAGGAGTTTGAAGAGTTAGATATCAAACAGGAGAAGTGTGGTTTGAGCCATTTAGAGAAAAGTAGGTTGGAGACCATTGCTGGTGAGCTAGAGTCCTTATGGAAATGAGATGAAATCAAGATTAGGCAGAGGTCAAGGGACAGAAATATTAAAGAGGAAGATAGGAACATAGCTTATTTTCAAGCTGTGGCTAACCAAAGGAATAGGAAGAAAAGGATTGCTGGGTTGGAAAGTCCAGAGGGTTGGTTAGAAGATAATAATGACATGCTCAAGCATGTTGTTTCCTTCTATAAAAACATGTTTGGAGAGGAGAAAGAGAGTGGTGTTAAGTTGGGGGTGGATTTCTAGAAAGAGGAGAAGAGGGTGACCAACTTGGAGAATGAGATGCTAGAGGCTACCTTTTCTGAGGAGGAGGTGAAGGAGGTTGTTTTTGGCTCTCACGCTGAGAGTGCTCATGATCCTGATGGTTTTTCTTTCCACTTATATCAAGCTTTCTGGGACATTATTAAGAAAGATCTTATGGTGTTGGTTAATAGCTTTGAAAAAAACCTTTTGAATCTAGATAGGCTTAACTTTGCTATGATCACCCTTATCCCTAAAGAACATGAGACCAAAACACTTAAGAAATTTTGGCCTATTAGTCTCTTAAATTGTAGCTTTAAGATTTTTGCAAAAGGTTGAATAATAGGCTTGTCTTGGTTGCCAATAGACTTGTTGCTTCTAATCAGACAGCCTTTATTAAAGGCAGGTACATCCTTGAAAGTGTAGTGGCTGCTCATGAAATTATTCATGACATCCACACAAAAAATGAGAGTGGAATTATCCTTAAGTTAGATTATGAAAAGGCATACGATAGAGTCAGTTGGAGTTTCTTAAAGGACATGTTGAAATCTAGAGGCTTTGGAGCCAAATGGAGGAGTTGGATTGAGAAAGTAGTTCAGGGGGGTTCTTTATGTGTTAGGATCAATAATGATAATAGCTCTTTCTTTAAACATGGCAAGGGTTTGAGGCAAGGTGACCCCTTGTCTCCCCTTCTCTTTAATATGGTAGCAGATGTTTTTTCTCGAATGCTAATGAAAGCAGCTAGAGTAAACCTTATTTTTGGACTGCTTCCTAGTGTAGATTCTGGGGGTATTATCAGCTTACAATATGCTAATGGTACACTGCTCTTTTTGAACGATGACTTAGATAAGGCTGCCAATTTGAAATGGCTTCTAGTTTGTTTTGAGCAGTTGTCTGGTATGAAGATTAACTATGATAAAAGTAATCTTCTAGTGGTTGGGGTTAATGAGGATAAAGCCAATGAGTTTGCAAAGATTTTTTTGTTGCAAAAGGAGTGATTTCCCAATTAAATACTTAGGAGTTCTCGTACATTTCTCCAAGTTAAGGAGAGAGGATTTACAATCAATTATTGATAAAATTGTCAAAAGAATTGCTGGCTGGAGGGGAAGGCTCCTATCTTATGTAGGTAGGCTAACCCTTCTTAAGACTTGTCTAGCTAGCATTCCAATTTATTTGCTTTCTATAATTAAGTTTCCAAGATGGGCTATTGACATTATAAACTCACATATGAGACATTTCCTTTGGAATAATACAGAAGATAAGCACAAATATCACTTGGCTAGTTGGCAATTAGTCTCTCAGAAAAAAGAGATGGGTGGCTTTGGCATTCCTGATCTTAGGAGCCTAAATATGACTCTCTTAAGTTCTTGAATATTTAGGTATCATCTGAATACTAATTCTATTTGGACTAGAATAGTGGATTTCAAGTATAAGACTAAGAAACCTAATATTTTCTACTGCCCTGATGTTGGCGCTTCCCCTTTTTGGAAAGGGATTCTTTGGGCTATGCAGGCTGCTCACATGGGCATTAGGTGGGTAGTTGGGAATGGTGAGAAGGTCAGATTCTAGGAGGACCAATGGTTTGGGAATACTAGTTTGGCCATTATGTTTTAGCCTCTGTATGCCATCAATGAACAGCAAGGTAAGTCGGTCAAGGAAGTCTGGGATGGTGTGGAGCTTAAGTTATCTTTTAGACGAAATGTGTCTGAAAGACTTATGCTTATGTGGGATGACTTGAGTGCTGTTAGTGAAAGTATTAACCTCAATGATGAGGAAGATCATATTCTTTGGAGTTTTAATTCGAGTGGGAAGTACTCTGTGCAGTCTCTGTATGCTGTTATGAACCATAGAGGAGTAGTGCCAAGGTTTGTCCATGCTATATGGAAAATTTGTATACCACCTAGAGTGCAGGTGTTTCTTTGGTTGCTGTCTAGTAATAGACCCCTCACTTGAGACAATCTTGCCAAAAGAAGAGAGATTAATGATCCTACTTGTCTCTTTTGTGTTGAAAATGAATCCATTCTTCATCTATTTTTTGCCTGTTGTGTTGCTAAGTATGTTTGGGAGTTCATCTTTGGTCTGTTGCAGTTGAATATTGGCGGAAACTTTGAATCAGTGGCTGGCTTATGGTTAGCCAATAAAAGACATCACATCTGTAATATTGTTTCATCTGCAGTTCTCTAGGTTATCTGGAAATTACGGAACTTGCTATGCTTTCAGGGAACTATATGGAGTTGTTTGCAGAAGGTGCTGACAATGATTGGAAGGATGCTAAGAGGATGGATGCCTATGTTCAAGCTGGATGTCTAGGAGAAGTTGGAGCAAATCATTCAACAGGTGGAGTCCGAAGCAAACTTAGTGCCGCGAATCAAGTAGAAAACGGATACATTAGAATTGGCTCCATTAACTGTTCAGCCTTCAGAGAACTTCAGCGTTGCGAGTTTGGTTTAGTGTAATAGGACATAGTCTTATCCTTAGATTTGCTTATGCCTGTCAAGTCGTTTGGCTCTCTGTGCGCTGTGCGCTTTGAACTTGGAACTGAATATGTGGATGCTTTAAATCTATAAAGCAGGGGAAATCTTTTATTCAAAAAAACAACTATGAAAATCACCCTCTCTTTATCTCCCTTGAAAAAAAATTGTAAAACTTATATCTATTTTCACCCATTTGAAAAAGTAGAAAGCTAAAAGCCAAAATCAGGATCTAAGTGCTGCGAAAATTGTAGTACATGAAAGCAGCTGCTTCAGGGTTCCATCCATTTGGTTGGCGTTCTGTTTTTTCTTTTTTTGTACCGGAAGCACTTCCCAGAAGGTAAACCAAACACAACATTAATTTGATCAAAGCCTCCGTAAATTTGATTTGTCCATGTTTGCTCGTCAATTATGTATACTGCCTTCTCCTACCCGTCTCATCTAAAAACACCCAAAAAATCTACTACTTTCACATGCTCACCTATCCCATATATAAGAGAAAGTATTATAGATGCCGTGCTCACCTATCCCATATAAGAGAAAGTATTATAGATGCCGCACAAAGTAAGACAAATATACACTAATAAGTTACAGCCTGTTCACTTGAGATTATCAGCCAGCCAGCCGGCCAGCAATGTTTTTCTCTTTAAAAAAACCAGCCAGCAGTACTTTTAGCTAGCCAGATCAGTCAAGCGAACTTGCTCTTATTCAAATCATACGATGCACTTGACGTAGTACGCATCCATGACCTTTCTCTCACGACATTCTTTGTCACGTACCTTGCTTGTCAGGGGTCAGCAACCATATAGCTCTACGGAGTATGAGATAAAATATGCTGTAATAAATTCCGCCATGATTCGTTTGCATGTGATTCCTGAGAAATGCAGGACAAAACAAAAGACCATGCATGAATTGTTTAGATGAGTACTGCATGTGAGCAGCTTATCATTTCATCTCCCCAGGAATTCCAAATTCTAGCACTAGATGACGACAGTGTGGGGAAACGGAAAACTACAACACGGGAATTACGCGGTGGCTGAGATGCCAAGTAAATGACAAGCCACGTACTGTTAACAATAATGATCGAATACCGTGTTATTTTATTATATATACACATGTAGTAGTACTCAGCTACAGGACCAACTAACAATATGTTGCCAAACCTAGCTCTTGTCACGAAGCTGTACTAGCTACTCTCACTGCGAATCTCTCTCTGTCTCTCTCTGCTCTCTCTCGATCTGTTGGGTGTGTGTACATCTCCATCAAGGATAAATGTTTTTTCATTTTTTGAAAATTTAAAATAAGTAAAGTGTATGTTTAAATTGTATACTACACAAGCAGATTGAAGTGTGTGCTAGCTAGTTGAGCTCAATTATTGATGATCTGGGGAGGGATGAAAACGGATCGGATATGGATGGATATGATATTATATTTGTTTTCATATTTCTAGTCGGATTCGGATTCGAATACGGATAGTGTCAGTCATACCGGATAGAATATGATTGGATGTCGACATTTTAAATATGCGATTTGAAAATTCGGATACGGATACGGTATCGGATGTAAAATATCCAAACTCGGATACGGACAGATCTGAACCTCTCTAAACGGATTCAGACTCGAATATGGTAGGAAAATATCCGTACCATTTTCATCCCAAACTCAGGCATCTAAAAATCTGATTCAGTATATGTACACTGACAATGACAAGTAGCTACATATATAGGAGACGTGTTAAAAATGAAGGCAATATCGTATGGACATTGCGCATGCATTTGCCACAGGCATTTGGGCCGACCTTATCTTGTTCCATTGTTTTTCGGTCATCTAGGAAAATATATAAAGGTCACTAGTAGTAATATAATTCACAAAAAATAACAAAGAGTATATATATTTGTACCGGTCCTACTGCTAGCTTTAGCGGTTGGCAATGACCAATCTCCAGAGTCCAGACCACTTAGAAAATGCAGAAAAGAACATTTTTGATGGCATACATGTCGGCCTTGTGAGGTTAGGTAGCTTGCGGCCTCCACGCTTGATTAATATATATATTCAATTGATCGATGCATGCACGTGGATAGGAATATTTTAAAAAATCAGGGAAAAAGATTTCAAACAAAAAATGCCTTCCAGTATATATATATATATATATATATATATATATATATATATATATATATATATATATATATATATATATATATATATATATATATATATATATCGCAAGATCGAACTGAACATGCTCAGCTGGTTGGTCACATTTTTATGGTAGAATCTGCCTGTTTGGGTTAAAGTGTCATCGACTTGATAAGCGGATGCTTTATTTTTATGGATATATTATTCTAGGTTTCGCAGCATTGTTGTTTCAATGATAGGTGACAGCCCATTAACACTGAAATACCTATGGTGATTTTATTGCCAATCTCGAGATAAGGTAGAGTGTGTACATATATTCAACATATACGTGCATGTATCGGTGTCTGTTTCTATATCGTTATTTGAAAAAAAAACACCGAAAAGGATTGATGTCTTGCAAAGGAAGAGATCGAATCGAAAGAGGATTTATATGGTCTATATCGTTTTTTAAAAAAAACACCGAAAAGGATTGACGTCTTGCAATGGAAGAGTTCGAATCGAAAGAGGATTTATACGAAGTTGACATATATATGTTTTGCACGCGTGTGGTCTTATTAGGATGTAGTCAAGTAAGAGATCAGGAGTAACATGAATGAATTAGAACATTAATTAATGAATTCTGGGAAATAATTTCTCTAAATTTTGTGGAATGTATAGCCAGGGAAGACTTCAGAGTCGGCGAGCTTCTATTTGTTGTATGATGACACTGTTCAATGTTGATATTTGCTTGTGGATACTGCTCAATGTTGTTTTTGCGAGAAGATACTTTTCGATTGTGTTAATTTGCTCAAGACACGCCCTGTTTGTTTGAACTTATCAGCCATGATATAGTATTTTTCTCTCACAACAAATCTGCCAACAGTACTTTTCAGCTTGGCTTTTCAACGAAATGAATAGGGAAAATCAATTTTCTAGGAGTGAATGGAAAAGAGAATTTAAAATGACCAAAATACCCTTAAATATTATCTACAACTCTTAATAGTTATCTAAAAAAATCATAACTATTGCAAACAAAGTCGGACCAAAACAAATGTCATATCAAAATTGTAGAAACCCAATGAGATTTATAACCTTGTTTTGACAAGTTATTTTATTTAAAATTATTGTGAAAACCTTTTTAAATCCTTAGAATTTGAAATTCAAAATTTAAAATCTAAGAATTTAAAAAGATTTTTTCATACTCTAAATAGTTTTAAATCAAAAACTAGTCAAAAGTTGTAGATCTCACTAAGCACTAAAAAAAGTTGTTTGAGCACTCTGCACTCGCATTGCACGGAATAGAATCCTTGTACGCCTTAAGCCCAATTAAGGTGGCTCACTACTCCAAACAGATTTTAAGAGACAATCTTTTTATTTACATAGACAGTCAATACACTGTTGCACAACGGGGCTTTAGTCCCGGTCCAAAAGGACCTCTAGTCCCGGGCTGCGAGCCGGGACTAAGGTTTCGGGACTAAATGTCCCACCTTTAGTCCTGGTTCTCAAGCCCGGGACTAAAGGAAGACCTTTAGTCCCAGTTGGTAATACCAACCGGAACTAAAGGTGCTGCCGGGCATCGACGTGGCACAACACCTTTTAGTCCCGGTTGGTAAGGTTCTTTTTTCTTTTTCCTTTTTCTTTCCAATTCATTATTGATTTTGGATTTCAGTTATATTATTTTCTAATTTATTCTTCGCTGCTATTATCCGTATACGTTACACCTATACGAGAGCATTATTATTGCACACAAATAAAGTATGAAACTACATATATATATATATTATAGAGCTATACATATACGTACATACACATTACATTTACAATAATATACAAGTAATCAAGTGTTCGGCCGCCGGTTAATGAGTTACACAAATGTTTGCCCGCCACTCAAAGCTCATACAAGTGTTCGTTCTTGTTTGGACTCTTCAAATCCAACCTAGGGTGTTGTGGTGGAACTCGCCGTCTTCCGGGATGACATGATCGTTGATGAAACCTGCGATTGTCACCTGGATTGCGACGAGTATTGTGTGCTTGAACACTTGTTCTTTCAATTCCCACTCCTTTCATTTGCATTAATTAAAGGAAAAGATATTAATATACATAAGATTTATTTAGTTTCAACAAATAAATAAGATATGAATTTACTGTATACACATGTTACTTACTTTTAGCATCTCTTTAGTAGGTGTAAATTTGCTACACCGCATGTACTCGCAAACGTAGTATCCACATAAATTGGTTCTGTACGGTTGTCTCTGGATACCCACTTATATAGAATAGGAGGGGGGGAGTGGCACTTTCAGATCCGTACGATATCTTTGTTGTAGCCAAGCCCAAGCCCTGCCCAATAAGTCGGTCGTTGATTAGGTATAGCATAGTAAATTAAAGGAGCAGGCAACGATAATTAACGAATGATAGAACTTACCTCTGGATCATGTATATCATGTCTTGGTACATTACCGGCTCTTTTCTCATTGAGTCCCACACATTTATAGTTTATTCCTTGATCTTAATCTCAATGAGTATCCAGTGATCCCTGCATTTATTTATAGTCAACTTATATATATATATATATATATATATATATATATATATATATATATATATATATATATATATATATATATATAGGGTGCATTTTCTATACTCCCGGGAGTAGTTACTCCCATCTTTAAAAACCCACCTTAAGTATGTGTTCATACTAGTTTATCACTTTGAGTGTGTTTATATACGCATACTAAGATACTCCAAATCTTTCTACGCGAAAAAATTTCAAAGGAACCCATACTTTTTAATATATTACGAAAATGCCACTTACTGTACTATATAAAATAAGTATGACCATATACTCTATGTATACATGCATACTTGACATATATAATACCATAGATGGTCTAGTATGATCATATACTTCATGTATATACGCTTCATTCGGTCATATACACCCTAGATCTTGAGATATAAACATGGGAGTAACTACTCCCTAGGAGTAGAAAATAATTACCCTATATATATATATATATATATATATATATATATATATATATATATATATATATATATATATATATATATATATTGGATTAACTAAGACATGATATAACACAACACTTTACCCCATATTATAAGGGAAGAGTATCAACTCCTTATGCCTTTGGTTATAAAAGAACCTCCGGGGGGTTTTTCTCCATTTCCTTGATCTTCGGATTGAATGGATCTTTAGTCTTTGTGTCCTTGTACACGACATACGGATCGATAAAACCAATTCGATCATGTTGTTTCAATTTGAGTTCTCTCATCATGTGTCTGCATATCATGAGCATAGTTATTACGAATACGTACATATGCTAGAGTAGGATTATTGATTAAAAGGAAGAATCACTTACAGACAGTAGCAGCTTATGAGAGATTTGTTAAGAGCATCTATATAGAGAAGCTGGTGTACTTCACTAAACTGTACCCAGATGACGTCATCTCTATAGAAGTAGTGACGGTCAGATATTGTTCACTTTGATGTTGTGCACAGAATCTCAAGTAGTACTCGTGCAGCTTGTACATTTGTGTACCAAGATTTTTTACCTTTGCAGGGTCACATAGACTCCTGCCATATACATACTTCCTCCGCCATTCATCAACAACTTCGGCCTCTTTAACAGTTGTCAGTTCCTCCCGACCGAGAAGTTGTTCTAAGGAAAGCCCAGTCACATTCATCCACTTGGCGAGTTCATCTAAGTCCATATCATCAGGTACCGGCATTTGCATCAAGTTCATGTTGGAACCATATTGATTCTCAACCACTAGTGGTGGCACTGATTGCTGCGCTTGTTGGCCGAGCTACGCAACATCTTTCCCGGCCGCCTTCTGTTTCCTTTTTCCTCCTTGATTTTCTTTGTGATAGTACTCTCATAGTCTGATAGTGGCAGCGCTGGTTTTTTACTAGCGGCACGCTTCTCGTCTTGCATAGCCTGCACCACTTGACGTAGCTTTACACGAGGATACATTAGGTATGGCTTCTCTTGCTTTGCTCGTGCGTCAGTTTTGGTCTTTTCGAAGAACGCTTTCACTTCTGCCTTGACTGAAGCATTAAGTTCTTCATCAGTCTTCTCGTATGAAAGCTTGGTCATCTTCAGGATCTTCGTGACCACAACTTGTTTCTTCAGCAGAGGTGGTGGGACCGATCTCTGTGGGCCAGCGGGCCTCTTGTTCCTCGATGGACCAGCCGATGCCGATGAGGCAGCCGTTGTCGGCATTGGTGAAGGCGGCAGCGGCGCAGTTGGAGCTTGTTGTTGTGGAGGAGATTGGGCCGCTGGCGGCATTGGAGTATGTCGTGGAGGAGATACGGCCAGCGGTGGGGATGCAGCCTTGTCTTGTATGAAATCGTCATCGTCATCGTGTCCCACGGCACTGTGGTCATGTGGTGAATGGATAGACGGACTTGGGGAGGTCCTGGATTTGAAAAAAAATGAACAAGGTATATACATGAGTGAACCGTAATTAGATACAGTACATAATTATTGAAAAGCAATTGCGTTCACAATCATCCACACCTAGGGTTCGGTTGTGGTGGCGGCGCCCCAGGAATAATGTTGTACCATTTCTTCCAACATAAGAATGTCTTCTCCGCTTCACCTAGGGTCTTCTCCCCATCACCACCTTTGATATCTAGAGCCACATTTTTATGGCCTTTGACCACTCTATCCACTGAGACACTAGCATATCCGGGTGGTATTGCGACCGAGTGGATCCTTGGTGTCTTGGTGGGGTCGATAGGAGATATAACACCGGTAGCCACCTTGACTGTGGCATTCTCCTCCGGAATATGCAGGTCACAGGACGTCAACGGAGCGGTGACGTCATCCACCGGGAAGCGCATCCCTACGTCATCATCTTGCCTCACAGGCACCTCCGTAGAAGCACAACTGCTTTTCAACTGAGTTGAGTCGGGGCTGATGTTGGCGGCCGGCTGTGACAAGCTCTGGAGGCGGGAACTTACAACTTCCTCCACAGCCTTTCTAATTTGCTCATTCATAGTGGCCTTAAGCGCTTCCTCCCGCTCTAGTGCCTTATGAGCCACTTCACTGGTCTTCATAACAGCCTCCTCCAACTTGCGTAGCCGTTCCCTGTCCTCTTCCTTCTTTCCCTGGAGGCTTCTATAAGTTTCTCTGTCCTAAGGGAAGGCATGCTCCCACGACACGGAGCCATAGCCTCTCGTCCGTCCACCGTGCTCAGGGTTCCCCAGGGCGTATGTCAGCTCATCTTTATCTCTGTTCGGCTGCCACTCTCCACTTTGAGCGATCGAGCGGGCTTGATGAAATCTTTCTGTTATAGCTTGGATGCGCTCCCCATACATGACCTTTCTGGTCTCTAGGTCCAGGTGGCCTCTGTGAGCGAAAAACCAGTGCTTGGCGTGCTTAGGCCAGTCGAGGGATTCTGGCACCAACCCCCTGTCAATTAGCTCTTGCTCGGCTTTTTTCCACTTAGGAATGGCAGTAGGGTAGCCACCTGATCCCATCGTATGGTGGTAGGTCTTGTGTCAGGCATTCTCTTGGTTCCTTCTCGCCCGTTGCTGACCCTCTTCTGACGTCTTGAACTGTACAAACTCGTCCCAAAACGGTCGCAGCTTGACAAAGTGCTTATAGTTGAAATCTGGAGTCTTGTTCTTCTTGATATAGTCGTTATATAGATTCTTCTTATAGCACTAGAATAACTCTTTCCTTCAACTGTTCATCATTTGTGTCTAGCGTGAAATGTTGCAACACGTCACCCCAAACTAGTTCCTTGTCACGGTCGGAGACATAACTGATTTATGGGCGTTGTTTATTTTTCTTCCATTCACGGACATTGATCGGGATCCTATATGTGGTTGACAAAGGCCCTTGCATGGGGTCCACGTGGCTGGCATGTTCCCTCGTCGAAATCCGTGATAACCAACCGGCCCTCCATCGGCTTCTTTGGGCCTCGTACTTTTCTACTGGTCCCCATGGTTGTCGTTGAGACAGAGGGCTATGTAGGTAGAAACAAGACAATTAATAAAAGATTTTTTTGAATTTCATGTATATAAACATAGGAGGCTGCATATATTACAGACCTCGCCAACATTGTCTTGGTCATTCGGGTCGACCAAGTACTGAGAACCGTCATCGATGCCCTCAGGGCTCTCATCGCCTTCACGATCGTCATAACAACCTTCTTCAGCGCTACCGCGGATCATGTTCAATAATATTTCTTCGTCTTCTCTCGGGTCGGCCATTTCTGCAAAAATGTTTAGGGTTTAGGGTTTAGGGTTTACAGTTTAGGGTTTAGGCATTACTAAGCATAAGAGATCGACTTCTACCAAAGTCTAAACATTACTAAGCATAAGAGATCGACTTACACATATTAGTGGGATATCATCGGGATATAAGTGTAGATCAAGGTAATCATGCAGCAACGGTATCGACCAACTCCTACTAACTTAATGCATCTAATAACAAGTAAGTCTATCACAAGACCTCTAATTACTTACACAAGAAATCATTAACCATTAATGATCTATGTTAAACACATTAATTATCGTTAACAATTCTTAATTAACAAGTTAATCATAAACTCAAACAATTAATTAAAGTGCCAAGGGTCATCACTTGTTAATGACCCAAAGTCATCACTAAATCCCAAAATCACACAAATCCTAAATCATTAAGATAAACTTATGATTAATTAATTAAATATTAGAGCATAACTTAAGAATCTAATTTCTATTTATCAAAATAGTACCAAAATATTTGTGAAGCTAGACCTAGGCATGAAAAGTCTACTTAGAAAATTTCAGGATTTTTAAATTAATATTTAAGCCTATAAAATCCATTGAAGTTGTATTTCTTAATCAAAATAGATAATTTTAACTCATGGAAACCTATTCAAATTTCAGGTTTAATAGTTTTCCTAGATATTACACATCATAGAGAGTCTACATAAAATTTTTCATAATTTTATTACACTCCTAAAATCTTGTACAAAAATAACAAAAAGCAACTCTAGCAATAGCTCTCAAAACATGGTACCTCCTTTTTTTTAGGGCTCCCTACTTTTGAGGGTCCTATTTTCTAGGCTACACTCTAGCAGTGGCCCTTAAAATAGAGCCCTCAAACTCATTCCAATAGATAATGACACCTAGGGCTCGCTTGTCATTGACTTTCTTGCCCAAAACACTGGAATGGGGGAGGAAGAGCATCAGCCACCGGAGATAGGGAGGGTGCAGGATGCCGGTGAGGATCCTGCCCATCTCGACACCATTGAGAGGGGCCGCAAACGGGATCCACGATGTTGCCAAGAGGAGCAGAGGACAAGATACAAACGAAGGCCGAGGACGTAACTGGCAGCGCAACCGGCGGGTTCGGCGAGCGCTCGTGGACGTACCTGGCGACGCGGACGCGGACGTAGATGTGGACGAGGGTGCGCGCGGCGGTGCTCGGGGCGGCGGTGCTTGGGAGGACGGCGGCGGTTCGTGTGTGCCCACAGGTGGGGAGGAGGAGGAAGAAGGCCCTGCCTTTATAGGCCAGGGACCTTTAGTCCCGGGTCTGGCCACCGCCCGGGACTAAAGGGCCTTTAGTCCCGGTTCCAGCCATGAACCGGGACTAAAGGGTGAGACCTTTAGTCCCGGTTTATGCCATACTCGGCTGACCAGCTCTAGCCAAGTTTATGGCAATATCGCACTACGTCTACCTGCTCCTGAAGATGCCAACCGAGAAGGGCATACTCTCTCTCAGGGGCAATGTTCTCATTGCTTACAACTACGAGAAGGAGGGTTATGCAACTGCTGAAGCCCTCGAGCTCTCGATCCGCATGCAGCAGTCCATCGCTGATGCCAAGAAGATTCCTCCCGTCAATCTAGAGATTCCAAGCAAAGAAGCCACCCGTGATGCTACGAAGTCCAAGGAGACCAAGGAGGTAGAACTGGTCCTAGGCGACAAGTCCAAGACGGCTCGCATCGGGACCACCCTAGACCCTAAATAGGAAGACACGCTCGTCAGCTTCCTGAGGAAGAACATTAGCGTGTTTGCTTGGAAACCTGCAGACATGCCCGGAGTACCTCGGGAGTTGATCGAGCACTCCTTGGATGTTTCAAAGACCGCCAAGCCAATCAAACAGAAGCTACGATGGTTCACTTGGGACAAAAAGGAGGCGATTAGGGTAGAAGTAAACCGGCTCTTAGCTGTCGGCTTTATCAAAGAGGTGTATCACCCGGAGTGGCTTGCCAACTCGGTTCTTGTAAGAAAAAAATATTAATAAATGGAGGATGGGCGTTGATTACACCGATCTCAACAAACACTGCCCTAAGGACCCCTTCGGTTTGCCTCATATAGACGAGGTCGTAGATTCTACCGCTGACTATGAGCTCTTATCTTTCCTAGATTGCTACTCTAGTTACCATCAGATCTCTCTAAGGGAGGAGGACCAGATCAAGACGTCCTTTATTACCCCCTTCGGGGCTTACTGCTACACGACCATATCATTTGGGCTCAAAAACACAGGCGCAACCTACCAACGTGCTATCCAGCAGCGCCTCAAGGACTAGATCAGAGATCAGCTCGTTGAGGCATATGTTGATGACGTAGTGATCAAGACTAAAGTAGCCTCTACCCTGGTCGATGACCATGACCAGACCTTCAAGGCACTTAATAAGTTTCAATGGAAGCTGAATCCCAAGAAGTGCATATTTGGGGTGTCGTCTGGCATATTGCTCGGCAACATAGTCAGCCGTGAGGGCATACGGCCTAACCTGGAAAAAGTTGAAGCAGTCATGAAGATGAAACCACCTAAGTGTGTCAAGGACATCTAGAAGCTAACCGGGTGTATGGTCGCTCTGAGTCGATTCATATCGCGGCTTGGCAAAAAGGGTATGTCATTCTTCAAACTCCTCAAGGCAAAGGAGAAGTTTCAGTGGTTGGAGGAAGCTAACACTGCTTTTGCAGAGCTCAAGCAGTTTCTCACATCTCCTCCAGTCCTAACTGTGCCCAAGGAAGGCGAGACTTTGTTGCTCTACATTACGGCTACCAATCGGGTAGTTAGTACTGCCATCGTTGTCAAGCGCGAGGAGGTCGGGCACATGTACAAGGTCCAGTGTCTGGTGTACTTCATCAGTGAGGTACTCAATGAGTCTAAGACCCATTACCCCTAGGTCCAGAAGCTGCTCTATGCTATCCTGATTACCTCTCGCAAACTACGCCACTATTTTGATACTTACCCCATCGAAGTGGTCACTGAGTTTCCGTTGGGGGATATCTTGCGCAATAAAGATGCCAACGGGTGCATCATCAAATGGGTGTTGGAGCCTAGCCCATATTCGCTGGAATTTCAAAGTCGCACGACTATCAAGTCAAAGGCACTGGTTGACTTCATTGTTGAATAGATAGATATGAATACACCTGTCTCTAACAGCTCCCCCAAGCACTAGAAGATGTATTTGGATGGCTCCCTCAATATCGACAGTGCCGGGGCAGGGGTTTACTTCATCTCACCATCTAGGGATAGGCTGAGCTATGTCCTCCGCATCCATTTCAAGGCCTCCAATAATGCCGCTGAGTACGAGGCGGCTTTGCACGGCCTTCGTATCGCCGTCGATCTCGACATAAAAAGGCTCATTGTGTTCAGTGATTCTGCTCTTGTCATAAACCAGGTGAACAAGGACTAGGACTGTACCAGTGAACGGATGGATGCTTACTGTGCGTAGATCAGAAAGCTGGAGAACAAATTCTATGATCTCGAGTTCCATCACATGGTCGGGGCTGACAATGAGGAAGCCGATAAGCTATCGAAGCTAGGATCAACCCGGGCAACGATTCCCCATGGAGCTTTTGTTCATGACCTTGTCAAGCCGTCCATCGAGAAACAAGAGAAGCCCGTGGACAAACAGCCGTCTACAGACCAGTTGATCACTATGATTCTGACCATCGCCACAGACTAGAGAGAACCGTTCATCAGGTATCTTACTTCTGCAGAGGTTCCTTAGGACGAAACCGAGATGGAACATCTCATACGGCGTAGCAAGCATTATGCGATGGTCGAGGGGAACCTTATGCGCAAAAATACGAAGGAGGAAATATTGCAAAAATGCGCAAAAATGCTCAGAAAGCTTTACCGACTAGTGTGCGTGAACACGGATTGAAGATTTTGGAAAAGATCCATGCTGGCACTTGTGGCAACCATGCCGCTTCATGCACACTAGTCGGTAAAGCTTTCTGAGCAGGTTTTTATTGGCCTTCAGTTGTCGCCGATGCCAAGAAGCTGGTCCATCATTGTGAGGGGTGCCAGTTCTTCGCCAAGCAGACTCACATTCTAGCCCATGAACTCTAGACCATTCTAGCGTCCTGGCCTTTTGCATGCTGGGGACTGGATATGATCGGGCCTTTCAAGCCGGCTCCGAGAGGTTACCGCAGGGTTTACGTCATTATCGACAAATTCTCCAAGTGGATTGAGTACAAGCCCGTAGTATCGGGGACTACGAAGAAGGCAGCTGAGCTGCTCGACGAATTTATCCACCGCTTTGGCCTGCCTAACAGCATCATCACCGACCTGGGATCCACCTTCATCGGTAACAATTTCTGGAACTTCTGTGATTATAGAGGCATAGTAGTAAAGTACGTTTCAGTGGCGCACCCACGGGCTAATGGGCAGGTTGAGCGAGCAAACGGTATGATCCTTGATGCTTTGAACAAAAGGTTGTACAGGGCCAACGATAAGCATCCTGGGAGATGGTTGAAGGAGCTGCCAGCCATTGTCTAGGGATTGAGGACCCAGCCCAGTCACAATACTGGCGTCTCCCCATACTTCATGGTCTTCAGCTCTGAGGCTGTGCTGCCAGCTGACATTGCTTTCTAGTCACCACGGGTCGAGAACCATGACGAGGAGAGGTTGTCCGAGGCCCAAGATCTCGAGGTTAATTGCGCCGAGGAACACCGCCTTAACACCTGCATGCGCATAGCTAAATATCTAGAAGGCTTGCACAGGTACTATAACCGCAATGTCAAGGATAGATTCTTCGTGGTCGACGATTTGGTTTTGCGAAGGCAGCAAAAGACAAAAGGATTGCATAAGCTAGCGTCACATTGGGAGGGCCCTTATATGGTCAAGCAGGTCACTCAGCCTACTTCTTATAGGCTGTGTGATCTCGACGGAGTCGATGTCCCGAATTCATGGCATATCAATCACCTTAGGTGCTTCTACGCCTAATCCGCTACTAAGAAAGATATGTACCCTTTTTGTACCTCAGGCGTTCAATAAATGTTTCATCCTATTTTTGTGGCCATCTCTTCTATGCATCGCATTATCTCCTAAATTTTTGTTCAATGGTTTGCCGACCAGTTATTTTCTTCTACTTGAGTTTCCTAGAGCTGGCACTGTCTACGACTTCTCCCCACGCATGCATGAGATCCGTTCACTACGTTCCGGGTGGTCGGTAGTCGCTCCCTGCCGTGGTCAGCAGTCTTACGCGTGCCTGGGCTCCGTGTCTCATGCTCCGGACTATTGATTAGGCATGGGCTAGAGTAATTCTAGGATGAAATAATCACGCTTACCATAAAACACAATAAAAATAGCGATTCCACAACTAAACTCACAATTATGTATTATACAGAGATATAATAACTGGTCCGCATGGGCACCGAGTGCTCCATGCATTTACAAAAGCACCAACTATTTTGTTCTAACTCAAACTACAAAGTATAAGTTTTTCTCTAGTTCTCATCTATTGACTGGTCTATCTAGTCTCGCCATACAGGTCTACGTCGCTGATCATCTTTGCGGCCATCGCCTGGGAGGTGGCTCTGAGCTGCTCTGCCTTCACCGGGTCGGTGTTGCTCGACACGCCAGCTTGAAGTCTTTTCAGGTCCACCCCGGGATAATGTGACCGCTCCACGGCCAGGACGTGGGCGGCACGTACTCGCCAGCATCACGGATGTATTGCTTGAAGCAGGCCTAGGAGCTCTGGCATTTCTCGACCATGGCCTCTGGTCAGGCTGGCCGGTCGGTTGGCCCCTCTTCCGGCTCCATACCGATCAAGTCTAGAATGGGCTTGATTCCTTCTTCCATCATCTTGCACTTCGACGCCCAGTGGTCCTTTTCCTTCATTAGCAACTCTAGGTGTGCCTTGGCGTTCTGGCACAGGACTATATTCGAGTGGAAGATCACGCCAGGCATGATAAATTATACTAAGGGGAATCAATGACTAGGTGGTCGACAACTTACTTGCAAAGTCCTTGTCCAACTTGGTCACCTGCTCCTTTAGCCTAGTGTTCTCGCTGGTGAGGCGAGCAACCTCATCCTTGCGCTCCTTGTCGAGCTGGGTGTTTTTCTCCATTAGCTCCTTGTTGCTCTCTGTTAGCCAAGCTAGCTTGTCAACAAGGAGTGTCTTCTCTGCTTCCATGCCTGTCGAGCAGTGCGTGGGCTGTTAGCCGGTCATAATCAGAGTAATGTGTGAATATTTTGTTAAATACCTCTCTTTTCCTGGTCAAGCAGGTGGCGCTGCTCATCTACGCTAGTCTGCAGCACGTCCCGTTCACACCAGACCAACTGTAACGCCTCTTGTAGGCATACTATGTCCCCCATCAGGGCCTACTTTTCTTCCACTATCAGGACAATTGTACTCCGATGATTTTTCAATGCTCTGCAACACAATGAAGTATCAGTAACAGTAATTTTTGAGCAAAAGCTTGATGGGCAAGATCAGGGTTCTAGTGCTCTTACCTTTATTTGGCCCATTAGGTCTTCTATTGTCCGCTGCAGTTTGCGGATGACTCGATCCAAGTGGTGTTCTTCATAGAATACCCACTTGTCACCCCGCGTTCTCGCGACGTGGACGCATTGAGGCACCACCTTTTCTTCTTTTGGGTGGATGATTTCTTCAATCTCTGCCTCCTCCTCAACTAGAGCGGCCTAACCTGCTGGAGCCTCCTTGGTGGGGTTCTCGGTGCCGCTCTCCTTCACCACCACAATGCCCATTGTACCGCCTGAGGCGGCACTGGACTCCTCGGCAGTGGGCGTGGGCTCTTCATGTTGTTGCTCGGGGCTACACTGGTTAGCAATCCCACTGGGCCCAGCACACTCCTTGGCAGCGTGACTGCTATCCCCAGCTGACGACACTTGATTGTCCGCAGGGTGCTCCACATCTTCCGTGGACTCCGGCCTGCACTAGCCTAATAAGCTCCTACATTTTGATATTATAAAGGGGGTTGTCAAATTACTTACAGTTCTGAGCGTCTGAAGGTGGCCCTGATCGGTCAGCCGCTTTGGTTTCCACTCCCTGTAGTGCGGGTCCTAGTCGTCTGGCTACCGCTTGCCCGCCCCCTCCCAGCTTGAACACCCTTGGGGACTGAGCCAGCCTACCCTGTGTTCGGTATGGCTGTCTAGGTCGGTGTCGCTACTCGGGGCGGTGTGGGCACCCTCAGGGGTGTCGCTGCTCGGGGTGGTGTGGGCACCCTTGGCTGTGTCACTGCTCGAGGAGGAGTGGGCACCCTAGGTGGCATCAGCATGCGGGGCACCCCTTGTGCCGTCTGCCGGCGTGCCAGTGGGATTTTGTCATCGCCTTCTTCTTCATCGGTCAAGCCGGCCACAACTCCGCATCATTTCTGGCTGCTATCTTCATCGTCGATAATCAATGGACCCCCTGTGCCTAGGGGGTCCATGGACTTCCTCTTCTGGGAAGGCCCCTCTGGTGCAGGGAGCTTCCTAGCTGCTTTCCTTATCATCCGAGGCTCATGCGTGTCTACACCAGCTGGCCAGTTGTCGGCAGGCACGTCGGAGACGTATACTGTTGCCCGGTCCTAGCCACAGATCTTGCAAGCATCAGGTTAGGAGTTACAATTGCGGACCAGCAATTATCAATAACAAATTGACACTGTGGGTGATTCTAGACATACCTAAGGAGGCGGTGTTATCAACTTGTACGCCTTCATCGTGCTCGGCAGCTGGCGGTATCCGGTTAGGTCGAACAGTTGCGCCAGCCACCAGTTCACCTCCTCGCGCGAGAGGTTCCTCGCAGACTCCCTGGTGGGGTCACCTGACCCTGAGTTAAGGCTGGACGAAAAACTTGAAGCTCGTTAGTTCGCTCGGCTCGTGGCTAGCTCGGCTCGACTCGGCTCGCCTCGTTACCATAACGAGCCAAGCCGAGCCAAGATTTTAGCTCGTTAGCTATAACGAGCCAACTCGAGCTAGCTCGCGAGCGGCTTGCGAGCCAAACGAGCCATAGTTTTAGGGAAAAAGTCATCATAACTTATATTATGTTTGTATTACTTCATGTCTTGCACTCTACAAATGGTTGATATGTTAGCTCATATGAATATTTTTTTCAATTTAAAGCTATTGGATATATTATTTTTGTATTATTACTATTTTTAAACTTTTGATAAATGCAAATATTAAATTTTGTATATTTTTTATAACTGGCTCGCGAGCCTAACGAGCCAGCTCGAGCTTTTAACGGGCCGAGCCGAGCTGGCTTTCTGGCTCGTTAGGATAACGAGCCGAGCCGAGCTAGCTTGTTATCCTAACGAGCCATAACGAGCCGAGCCGAGCCGAGCCGGCTCGTTATCCAGCCTTACCCTGAGTACTCATATAACGGGTACACCCACTCCTTGCACGACTGCACCCGCCTGCAGATGAAGTTTAGGGTTATTGTTGACCCGTCCAGCTGGCTTCTGTCAAACATCCCGAGCAGCTCTTCCACCTATACCATTTCGGCGCTGGTCGGCCTTACCGACCAACTCTCCTGCTGCTCGGGGATCTGCAAAACATCATAGGCGATGAATGGCTCCTGCTCTTGCTGTACGTAGAACCACTTCTTGTACCAATCTCTCAAGGATGAGCTGACGGGTACATTGAGGTACTCGGCCTTCATTCTGTCTCGAAGGTTCAGGTACACTCCCCCAGCTACCTTGGATCCTCCCGTGCCTCCTTTCTTCTTCAGGCAGAAAAAAGTGCCTCCACAAATTGAAGTGGGGCTGAATACCGAGAAATGACTCATAGAGGGCGATAAAAATTGACACAGAAAGAACAGAATTTGGGTGGAGGTTGCAGATGCTAATCCTATAATAGTCGCACAACTTGCGAAAGAAGGGATGGCATGGATTCCCAAATCCGCACCAGTAAAAATCCTCAAAAACTACTATTTCGCCAGGACGGGGGTCTGGATAGCTCTCACCGTCTGACGTCCTCCATCCGCTGATTGTGGCCCTGGCCATCACTCCGACGGTGACGAGCTTTGCCAGGGTGGCCTCCCTGCTCATCGACTTGCTCCACTCTGCCGCCATCAGCTACGCCCTTGCTCCACGGCTCCTGCGTGCCATCCTTCTTTTCTTCTCCGGTTGCGGAATGCGATTGCGGTGTGAGGGGTGGTGCTAGAGTGGCTGGATCTAGCGGCATTTGGATCTAGGGTTTGGCTTGCGAACGTGGCAGCGATGGAACTGGTGGAGAAGGCGGAGTGAACTATGTGGAAGACAAACTGACGTGAAATGGATGTAGTGGGAGAAGTGAGGTGCCGTCGTGCGGGTATTTATAAGAGTGAAATGACCCTTTCACTTTCAGGGGTTTTGGGTAACCGCGCCAATGCACCGCTTCTGCTCCCTTCATTATTATCTCCAAGCGGGCCGTACGTGGGCCTTGCCTGTGGTATGGCCCTAGAGTGGGCCTGTTTTGATACATACGGTCTAATTCTTGCGTGCCAGTTCATGTTAGGGCCCCACAACTGAGCTGGGGACTGACTCTGCAGCTGAGTTGCGGCATGGTCCCGCAACTGAGTTGTGGGTCGCCTCACAGCGGAGCTGGGGGCCGCCCTGTGGCAGAGCCATAAGATGTTTTTTAGGGCCCGCAACTGAGTTGGGGGACGTCTCATAGTAGAGCTGAGAGTTGTCACATGGTTGAGCCATGGGTTTTTGTCCACGGCAGAGCTGCAGATTGGGTCCACAGCAGAGCTAGGGATTGGCTCCACAGCAGAGCTGGGGAATGTGCCGTGACAGAGCCACAGTGCATAGTTCTCAGCTGAGTTGGGAACGTTTTCTTTGGACCCTGGAACCACGTGATTCAGTCACCTACTGTCAGGCTCCAGGACTAAGTGGGCACACTTCACATTGCAGTGAATGTGCTCATTTGGCCTTGTACTATTTCTTCTTTTAGACCCTGGCACCACGTGATCCAGTCACCTGCTGTCAGGCTCAGGGACTAAGTGGGCACACTTCACCTTGCGGTGAATGTGCTTACCTTTTTTGTAAACATGATTTGTTGCATAGTGCCAGAGGCGCGACCCCTACCTTCACATGACTAAATCTAGAGGATCACATTTCTTGACATTATGGCAGAGCCAATGGTGCCACGCATCATTAACTTTCCCCAATGAAACTTAAGTGGGCACACTTCACCAGGGATGAACTATTTTTTGTTTTTTCTCAGAGCACCATCCATTTTTCCTGACAAGGTGTTTTCTCGACCAGTGTGGTGGTCGGCTATCAGCTGAATTGGTCGGAAGGATGGAAATATTCCTTGGTAGACCATCCTTCTGGTCGGGGGCTTCAGGGCTTCAAGCCTCACTGGTCGAAGAAGGACAAGACTGCATGTCGCTTCAAGATACATAGTGCTCGGGGACTAGCTATGGGGGTATAGACCCGTATACCCTCATGGCTCCACATGGGCCACGGCAGACGAGGTGGTCCAATTCACCAAAAAGGGCCGCGCGGATCTCTGAACTGCTCGGCGAACCATGCGGAGCAAGCAGAGACTACTTGACGGTCAAGGAAACCTAGTCGATTAGGATAGACATCGTGTCCTCCATGGATACAGGAGTAGTAATTGGTTGGGATTAGATTCCTTAGATCTGTAACCTTACCCCCCGTACTATATAAGGCGGTCAAGGACCCCCTCAAAACATCTCATCATCACGCATCAATACAATCCACAAAGACGCAGGACGTAGGGTATTACGCAATCCGCAGCCCGAACCTGGATAAATCTAGTGTTCCTCTTGTGTCACCATCTAGTTTGTTGTCTTGCGCACCTCCATCGATAATCTACTACCGTGGGTATACCCCTTAGTAGACTGCCGACCACATCTCATCGACAGAAATATGCACCAGAAGACTCCAGAAGACACTAGAAGGCACGGGACTGAAGCGGAGGACCGATAGCTGCTAGGTGGGGCCGGCCAGCCCCAACTCAGCCCCCATAGAGGGATTCCTCTATGCCCTTCTAGAGACTTCCTCCACCGCCTCCTAGGAGCATCTCCACCGTTCGTGAAGTCGGTTTGATCAAAGGGCTGATGGTTCTTCCTTAGGGCTATAAATAAAGACCCAGACCCCCTCCTAAAAGACATCATCACCTGATCATAAGTCAAGACTAGTCCAGATATTAGAGTTTCTAGATATTAGATAGAGAGAGCTCTAGTTCTTCAATTTCTTAGTATAGGCTTTCTAGAGAGTTTGGAGTAGAGTTGGGCGATTTGCTCAGGATTCTAGATCTGTTCGTCTAGAGATTTGGTAATTTGCCTTTGTATCTCATTTTTTACTTTGTTCTTTTTCAATATTATGTTCCTCTTTATTATGTTCTTAGTTTGCTCTAGTTATATATTGGATATAGTATTTTGATGATTTGCATTTGCATATGTTCGTAGAGTATTCAATCCAGTTCGCACGAGAGTTAAGTAGCTTTGATTATGTAAGTGTGGTGCTTATATATGAAATTCCCCTGCGAATGCCTGCTATGTGCCGGGAGGTGGTAGATCGCGTAGGTGACAGCTGCGTTGAGTCCTTTGCGGTCCATCCCCTGTATATAGATTAATTGGTAGAGCCTGGTCTCGAAGGAGATGAAGACTATGTTTCGAATTTTCCCTAGTTGATGTTCCTTATAATTTTGCCTTGATTCAGTTTTACTAGTAGATGAAGATATATATACTAGAGTGAGCAACAAGACTTAGTGTTTAGGAATAACTTAGGAATTCTTACTCTGACCGTATCTCTAGATTAGTCATACTACTTTTAATGAGTCTCTGCTTTCTATCTCCGGAATACTATTATCATGTTGAACTTATTTATCATTTATTTATCTTTTACTTGACTTACCCCTGCTAAAGTATAAGAGTTATAAACATTTGCCTCATGGTCCTTCCTTTGGGATTAAAATAAATAAACGATACTCGGAATACTCTGGGTAGAATGCTACAATAGGTGATTTATCTGTGTGCTTGCGGATACTTATGTTTTAATATTATTTAGAGCTTTCAAGTGTAGTTACAATTACCAGCATTTTGAGCATCATGCTAGGGATGACAACTTAGTGCATAGTGATGTAAGAAATGTCAACAAGCATTCTTAGCGCCGTTGCTGGGGAAGGAAGAATAATATGGCAATAGAAATAAATACTTATAGATAAACCATAACCTTTGCTTTAGCAGGCTTACCCTTGTTTGTTTTTGTTTATGTAAGTTATATAGGGCAAGTGCAGGACTGGTTACGATCCATAATTCTTTATCAATCAGAATCAACCAAATTAAGAGGAAGCTTAACATCAACTTTTGGGAGCCATGGCCGAGAAGACTTTGCGTGAATTCTCTGCTCTAAGCACCGACAACATTCACGTTGGACCAACACTTGACACCAACAATCATGAATTTGAGCTCAAGCCAAGCTTCATCAATATGGTGCAAGCTAATACATTCAGTGGAAAGGCACATGAAGATGCTAGTGCTCATTTGTAGAATTTTCTAGAGATTTGTAGCACCGTCGTCATCAAGGACATTGCTCAAGATGTCATACTACTTTGTTTGTTTCCGTTCTCATTGGAGGGAAGAGCGAAGTAGTGGTTCTATACCAATAAAGATCAAATCAATACATGGGCAAGATGTTCAAAAGCTTTCCTAAAAAAAAAATTTCCCTGTAGGCAAGACCACTACCTTAAGAGGAAATATTGTAGATTTCCATCAGCAAATAGGTGAACCTATTCCAGAAGCATGGGAGTGTTTTCAAGAATATATCTCAGATTGTCCTCATCATGGAATGGAAGAATGGTTGCTCATGCAAACATTCTATCATGGATTAATTTAGAAATCACGTGAATAACTTGATGCCACTGCTAGAGGATCATTTATGTCACTCACTCCTGGAAAACCTGAAGTTCTTATGGAGAAGATAGTAGCAAATTAGAGCTAGACGTCATGTAATACTCAATCATGCCATAAGACTGAAGAAGTTCTAGAAGAAGTATGTGCATTGTCAACTAAGATGGATGTACTGTTGAATTGGCTAGAACAGAGAGACAATTACAAGACAGATCGTCAAGCCATTCAAGATGCATTCAATGCTTAGAGCAGATGTGGAGAATATTTAGGAGTTGAATTTGTTGAGTCACCAGAAGATATCAACACCATCATGAACAACTCCGCTTCACAATAAAAGAAGCAAGGATGGAGTCAACCTCGATCAACCAATCAAGGTAAGTACCAAGGTAATAATTATTATAATTCTTCCAATTTCAAACAACCATCCTTGAGAGATTTAATCTTAGAACAAGCTAGAATTAATGATAATATTGCAAAAAGGCTTGCTTTTAATGATAAGATCTTAGAAGGTATAAGTGCTAAAATGGATAGTTTTTCTTCTGCTATTAAAGAACAAATGATTTTCAATAAAAAGATAGAATTGCGATTAGCCCAGTTAGCTTCTGCTATGCCTGTTGCCACTAACCATGAGAAGGTCAAAGCAATAACCACAAGAGGTGGTAATTCGACTCGTGATCCACCATACCCAAAAGGAGCAGGTAAGACATCGATGATAGTGCAGGCAGAAGAAGAGAAGGAAGACAATGAACTTTTACCACAAGAATATAAATTACAACAAGATTTTCGTGACACCACTCTCCTACCGTTTCCACGAGAAATAGAAAGGCCAAAATGGATGACCAATTCAGTAAGTTTGTAGAGGTAATTCAGAAATTATATATCAATATTCCGTTGCTAGATGCCATCCAGGTACCTACATATGCGAAGTATATTCGAGACATCCTCAACAAGAGACCTTTGCCCTCTACGGAAATGATCAAGCTAACGGAGGAGTGTAGTGCGGCCATCCTCAACACATCACCTATCAAGAAGAAGGATCCAAGATGCCCGACTATTGATTGTTCAATTGAAAGCCTGAATTTTGAGAATGCATTATGTGATCTCAGAGCAAGCATTAGTGTCATGCCCACGAAGGTTTTCAACAAGCTCAACTACTCTACTCTAACGCCAACTTCAATGTGTCCGCAACTAGCCAACCAGTCGGTCCCCTACCCTACAGGAATTGCTGAGAATATTTGAAAGGTCCAAATATGGCTAGAGGGGGGTGAATAGCCTATTAAAAATTCTATAAACTCACTAGATCAAGAGGTTAGTATAACAAAAGGCGAAAAATGATTTTGCTCTAGCTTTACAAGGGTTGCAAGCAACCTATCCAACAATTCTAGTAACTATGATCACTAGAACAATCAAGGGCTAAGTCTGTCATACCCAGTTTTAAGGACAAAACTAGATATACACTATATGTGAAATAAAGAGGTCAAATCTCACATATTGCTGCAGATAAGTGTAATATCAAGAAACAAATGCTTATTAAACATAACGCAATAGTATAAGATATAACATTAGAGAGCAACATAGCGATAAGACAACTCCGAACACCGGGTGTAACCTTCACTCCAGGATCAAACTAACTGGTTGATCACAAGCCTATTAATTTCAGAATCTAGCAATCTGGTACCCTTTCTGAGATGTGGGGGAAATAGCAAGGGTGAGTCCATGTTAAACTCAACAAGCATAACATGGGGTTCATGAGGCTCAAGAGGCATGAGACTGGTTTAACTGCATGTAGCTTTTAATTGGTCATATTTTAAGCAATTGAGTAGCAACAAATTGGTGATGTTCCCATAATAAACACATGATCATGTAAAGAGAATAATGAATAGCAAGAACAAGTAAATTAATAGTGATCTCTATTCCCTAAGGGTCCAAGGCCGCTCGCGTCCGTGAGCACGACTGATATACAAGTTTTACACTCTGTAGAGGTTGTACACTTTCACTGTGAGTCATGATCCCCAAAAGTCTGAGGTCATGACTCCCCATTGGATAGTTAAGTTTCACTATGAACTCTTTTCAAGGTTCGTCTAACAAGTTAGGGCCGCTAGGTTTCTGTGCCCTGCAAATGTAGAGCTCCCCTTCCGTATGGCACAATGACACGCAGCCTATACTCATAAGGACAGAAGCCGCACTACACCCAACCCGGAACACACCCCTCTTGCGCCATAAAGGTAACCACTAACAAGCTAGAAAAGGTCCTCTTATATGACTAAAGCCAGAGCCATGTAGCCCTCACAGCTGTACTGTAAGTCCCGGATGTTCGCTTATATATAAGTCCTTATGGAGAGGAATCTAGAGAAAACTCTAGCCCTCTTGTTCCCTGTTGCTAAAAATCATCTTTTAGTGTTATTGCATATATCATTAGTCAAATTACAAGATCATTGTTTATGTGAGCACTAGCAAACTACCCAATGTTATAACCATAGGATTCAAGGAACAAGATCAATACTAAGGCATCCTTAACAAGGAGACACATGCATAATGAATTAAGTGAATTAAGGTGAATAGGTAACAAGGATAATCACATGCTATACTTGCCTTAACTTAGATCCTTCTTCAAATCGAAACCTTCAATGAACTGCTTCTTGATCACCACGTAAATCTCATCGACTGAACTCGATCAACAGGTAACATCATACAAGCATCCGAGCCATCATACACGAAGCAAATAATAGAACTAAATTAGAAAAGTACACCAAGCATAAGAAATAGTAAGTGAAAAGGTTTTAAAGAGATTCTACACGTTGCTACGAACACACAGACGCGGAAAGCACGCAAATCGAAGCTATGGTTGAAAAGATACATCCACCGAAAGATTTTTGTTGTATAAAACAGAAAATTATAGGTCTCATTTGTTTTAACTATATAAAATCATATATATAGGATAAAATATTTTTTTATAGATATTCAAAAGTGACTTAGGCTAAATTACATTTAAATTTAGAAAGAGAAATCAATAATATTTTATTTATAAATCTAGTTGCACAGTTATTAATCAAGTTAGATCTAAACTATGAAATTCTAGAGATTTTAATAAAGAAAAGATTAATTCTAATACGTAGTTCATGTTGTTATAAATCCATTGCAATTTGAACAGACTAATTCGGAATTAAAACAAATAAGTTATGAATTAAACGAGATTTTCTTTAGTAAAAAAATAGATTAAATCTAACATCGAATCTTAAAGGTGGAAAACCTAACCAACAGTAGCACTAACATGTAGATTATAAAATTACAAATCTTACGCAATTTGAACGGGTCAAAACGGAGTTAAAACGTAGAAGATATGGCCTAAACAAGATAGTGGCAGTTTTGTAAATACCTAGAATTTTAATTTCGAAAATATATCAAAATCTGGTTTTTAACGTGATCTAGACGGTGGAATTCAAGTAAATACCTCTTCTTCTTCTTGGAGTAGAATGTATGCTCATGAGCAACTATGGTGGAAATTTCGGCTTGTGCTAGGCAGTCTGGTGGCTTCGTCGGACGATGACAAGAGAAAAAGGAGAAAATATAATTTACTATACGAGGGATTTCCCAAACTAGGGGCTCCCCTTACGATAGTTTTGGTTGGTGTGCTTTACTTATAGGGTAGATACATATTTATTGGGAGAAAACTCCTCGCCTTCACATCAACTTGCAATATGGTACTAATTGATGTTGCACCCTCCGTCTTTACTAATAGGCCTAATTAATTATTAAAGCCCATTAGTAAATAAATGTATGGGCCTTTGAGATTTATTAAGATTATTGCACATGGGCTTTGAGTGTCAGAAAAAATGAGAAATTTATTATTTTCGGAATTAATTATTTTCGTGGATAAAATAATTCTAGAAAAGTCCAAAATTATTATTTAAGCCGCGAAAAATACTCCGAAAGCTCCGAAAATTCGGGAAATTTTTCCAGAGACATTATGGAACATGAGGAACCCAAATAAAGTATTTGGAGCTCATGATAAGATATTTTAGAGCATCTAAAAATTAGATTATGCTCACACATAAGTGGAAACAAGCTACATAAAAAGCCGAAAAAATTCCTGAGAAGTTTGTAGAGGTTGATTGACAGATGAGAAACAAGGAATTTGATTGTAGAAAAATGATATATGTATATCGGGAAAGGAAAATCGACCTAAACGCATTTTGAAAGAACAACTTGAATTCATTTTGATCTTTGGTCAAAACCAAGCAATACAAAAAACACAAATGTATTAGCATGAATGCATCAACAAGTTACTAAACCTTATGATAAATTTCAATTTAGTGAAAAATATTATTTCCCTATGTTTTCATGAGCACAAAAATTTAAAAGTAACTCATTTTAGCTCTATTTCCAAAGAAGCAAATTTTAGGGTATTACAAAGTCACTACGAGCTTTCACAAGCTAGCTACACTAGAGAGCTCAACTAGGTGACAAGCTACACTAGCAAAGAAAACACAAGCTCTCAAAACTAATTACACCAAAGAGCTTGTTACAACTAGTTTGCGGACTGTAAAAGAGAGGTAAATGATCTTTATACTGCTACGTCAAGGAATGAACCAATCACAACAATGTGAAGACCAATCATCGGGAGAAATCCAAGAAATCAATCACAAAGGTGACACATAATTTTTCTCCTGAGGTTCACGTGCTTGCCGGCACGCTACGTCCCCGTTATGTCAACCACCACTTCATGGTTCGGCGGCTAATTGGCAATCCAAAGCCATACTCTCCAAGAGCACCGCAAGAACCTACCGCAAGTGAGGTAACTCAATGACACGAGCAATTTACTAGAGTTGCCTTTAGCGCTCCACGAGGGAAGGCACAACACCCCTCATGTTGATACTTCTTAGCATCACTTGCGTTAGGTTGTCATCCCCAATATGATACCAAGAGTGTGGTTGTATTGTACTCATGCCACTTAACTATATAAAGATATTAAAGTATATATCGCAAGCGCACAGATAAATACATCCGTTGCAGCATTTCACCCAAGTTTATCCTAGGTATCGTTATTTATATGTAACCAAAGGAGAACAAACAGAGGGGCACATATTAATTAAAGGCTACTTTACACATGTGATATGAATATTCGAAATCACTATCATTTACTCTCAAACAGAAATCAATCAAATAAAAAGAGATAAAATATATGATAATCAGACCATTCAGATGATATTCCTTAGAGCAGTACTACTATGGCAAGTCATTGATCAGAATATAAAGTAAGAGAATAACTCCTAAGTAATCCGTTAGCTATTAGTCATAATCTACATTGATTAGGGCAATTATATCAGGCAATCATTGGCTAGGTCATCTCATATCCATAAACAAGGAACATCTCCATTACGAAGCTGAGAAACACAGTAACAACTAAGTAATGAGACCGCGTTCTACTAAGTTCTACACTTGGGGAGTGGACTACAAAGGACTCAATAGGAATGTTACACCCGCGATCTACCATATGGCCCGGAGTATAGAGTGCATTTGCAGGTAAATAGTGTATAAGTACCACACTTACACAATGTTGACCACCCACCCATGACTCAATAAGGTGAGTGCTTTGCAAACATGTGTATAAACATAATGATAAACTATCTATGCCAAATATATAATCAAAGCAGACTAATCTCATAATAATCAAGGATATAATATAGATTAAGAACAAGATCATATCTAATGTATCAAGAATACTGACCAAGAACAATGAACTAGAACTAGACAATGTTGAACTAGAACAATTATGAACTAGAACATAAACAATTAGAACATAAAGAACTAGAACATGAACTAGATCAAGAACTAGAAGAGCTGATGAACTAGATGAATATCTGAAGAACAATGTTGATACAAGAGAGAAGAATTGGATTTACCAAGCTCCTCTTGACTAGATCTGGAGCCCAAGGCTGCTTGACTCCTCTACTTCTAATTCTAATCTAGCTATGCCTAGATCTGATGGAGCTCTAAGGAGATGAGAGTTGCTGGTTGGTCTTCTGCTTTCTGGTTGATGATTGATTGAATGAGTTCCCTTTTTGGAGGGGGGTCTAGGGCCTCGTTTATATAGCCCAGAGCATGGAACCGTGGCCCTTAGATCAAACCGACCTTCACATAGGGTTTGGATGCATCCTTGGAGGCGGTTGAAGTAGCTTGCAAAGGAAGGAGCCGAGGGGCGGCGGCCAGTGGCCGGTCGGCCTAGGGTTGAGGCCGGTCGGCCCCACCTGGCAGTGCCTCGTGGTGGCCCTCCTCGTGGAGTCCTCTGGTGTCCTCTAGAAGCCTCTTGCGTATTCGTGACATGGAGATTACGCCGATTGACGTGGGTTCCTTCCCGTGGAAGATATCAATTCCTGAATTATTCTAATAACCTACTGCAAAATATAGATTCACCAAAACTCATGGAATTTCGTTAGTTGATACCCTAAACCTATGTTGGTGATCATTTATTAGCCCTTTATATATTTATTTTAACCCTTTATTATGGTAGATAACCATCGTCAACACCTCACAAGTCATCGGGAGGTGGCCAAGAACAAGCACCACTCTTGCCACAACTCCTATGCTGCCTCCAAGCCGTCTAGGTGTGGCAACCACCAAAAGTAACAAGAATCCCACAGCCAATGCTCACCCAAGTGCCAACTAGATGCAAACTCACAAGAAAATGCACTTGAGATTACTCAAACTCACTTTGATTTGTAAATCAAGCAATGGAGATGAGTGGGAGGGGATGTTCTCAGCTCAAGAGGATGTTAGAGAGTCAAAATGTCCAAGAGAGAGCTCCCTAAACTGGCCAAACACATATTTATAAGCAGCCCCAAAGAATAGAGCCGTTAGGGACAAGTTACTGCTGCCTGCTTACTGACCGGACACGCTGGTCGTTGTGACCGGACGTGGTCACAACGCCTGGTCACGCCTGCGTGCCTTCCCGATGAACGCCATGTGTCCCACTTTGAATCTCGTCGTTCGATCGTAACGGTCACTTAAATGTATTCGTTCATGCACTAGAGTGACCGGACGCACCAATCAAAATTGATCAGACGCACCTCGGCGTCCGATCACCACGATTCACATTTTTAACCACATGACCGGACACGCCGCTTGAACTGACCGGACGCCACAGTGCCAGCATCTGGTTGATTCCAGTAAGCACCCACTCACGACCAGACGCGTCCGATCGAGCATGACCGGATGCACCACCACGTCTGAATGACCCTTCGTGTTCGCTGTCCCTCTGGTGCCTGACTGGACGCGCCGGTGCGCGCGTTCGCATCACGCAGGAAGAACTGGTCGAACGTGTCCGGTTCAGCGACTGGTCAGCCCATTGACCTCTGTTTCTATCCACGATGACTTAGAGAAAATCTCCGCCTCCGGCATAGTGGAAAATATGCATTTCACTTCCACGAAAAGCGCCGAACCCATCTCTACCCCTCAAACTCCATGGCCTTCGCAAATATGCTAACATCACCAAGTGTACATCACCATGTCCATGTGTGTTAGCATTTTCATAATTATTTTCGAGGCGTTAAGTTAGCTCGCCACTAGATCTAAATGCATATGCAAATGAATCCTCATCTAGTGGCACTTAAGTGATCAATAGCCCCGGAAATTCTCCTCTTTATAGTACGGCTATCAATCCTAAGTGTGATCACACTCTCTATTGTGTCTTGATCACCAAAAGTAAATCTTATCTATACCTTTGCCTTGAGCTCCATAGGATTGCACTCCATCTCCTCTTCTTCTCCAAGCATGGCACCAAGTCATCATGATCAACATGCATCTTGCCATAACTTAGGAGTGTACCAATCACCTTTTGCTATCAACACTCAAGCACATGTGATTAGTACTTAGGTTTCATCAATTAGCCAAAACCAAACTAGGGACTTTTAATATTCTAATAAAAATCTAACACTTTTTTGTTCATGTAGATTTTGTAGTACTTGACATGCAGGAAGACATGAAGACACCTCTCATCCTTGGGAGACCATTCCTAAGTACCACAAATGCTCACATTGATGTCGGAGCTAGAGAAATTAAATTCAACATTAATGGAAAAGAAGAGCGGTTCGCATTCAAGCCAAGACCGAAGCAATGCTCAATTTTGGAGTGTCATGAAGAACAAAAATCAGGGTCATCATCTCCGAGACCGGAGAATAAACCCAAAGAATAATTCAACTAGAGAAGTCTAGGTCGGTGGACTTAAAATTCCCAAACCCTTCGCCGGAGGTAACTCGGTGGTTATCCTTTCATATTGCATTTACATATTTACTTTTTCAATGAGTGCATTAGAAAATCAAATAAAAATTCCTATTATGGCATAGTAAAAGTTAAAGCCCCATGTAATTAATATTTATGGAGCGTAAAACCCCCGTAAGTAGTATCTACCGTGGTGGTAGAAAAATACAAAAATGCCATCATTAGAATTCTTATTTCTCATAGTTTCATAAAAGTAATTTTGTTTTGCATACTTGTGTGTTTATGGGGTATAAATACGGGAGACATGTGGGGCCCACTCAACCACAACCCATCACCTCACATCCACTCACCTTATCACCCTCCATTATTTCCCATTCACCTCCACTACCATCCATTTCATCCTGTCACATTGTCCACCGAAAGGAGCACTCACGAGCTGCATTCTGAAATGGAGATGAACAGGGAACATGTCGTGCAAATAATTTGGCAAATGACCAAGGGTTGGGGCCGGCCGGCCCCACACCCATGCCGCCCGGCCTCCCTCTTCCTCCTCTTTAAAAACCCCTTCTCTTAGATGCTAAACTCACACACACACACACACTCCTTTCTGCACTCTTGAGTTCGAGAATCCATTTTGAAATTTCAAAGTTGAGAATCATCTCATTTGAGTAGAGTTTGAGTGAGTGAAAGTTGAGTGAAGTTGCAAGAGAGATTCAGTGCAAAGTGCTTAGTGGAGAAGTGAAGAAGTGCTGTTGAAAATCTTGAGGAGAAATTAAATATTAGAGGGTAGGTGCTGCTCAAATTAATCAAGAATTTAGAAGAAGTTGGATTAAAAAATCCAACTTAAACGACTGACTCCTGAACGACTGATTTTCTGGATGGCTAATTCTCTAACGTTTGTTTTCTAACCCATTTTGTTCCACTAGTTTTTTTTGTTTGTGATTTTCTTTGTGCAGCAAGAATGAGCAAGAAGGTGAAGAAAGCCCTCACTTCGATGCTTTCTTTCCGTTCGATGAGAAGCTGTACTTCGTATCGGGTAGGCTCTTCTCGCGCTGACTCTGAGATGGAAATTGACCTGCCATCTCCTATTGTTCATGGATCATCTTCGCGCCAGCAAGCTGAGGTCTATACCCTTCTTAGGGATAACCAAATCAAATTCCAAGACGACCAAGAGAAAGAAGTCTACAAGCTGCTAAAAGATAAGGAGTTCACATCCACTCCAGTCATGGACCCAGACCTCCTGCACACTATAGGTATGGACTCTAAATTTTAACTTATTTTTAGAAATATTGGTTGGGAAGATGCCTGGACTATAACTGAGAATGGCTGTAGATTACTCACAATAGAATTTTTGTGCACGCTAGAAGAAAATGAGATTTCATTTAGACTTTTTAATAAATCATTTTCACCTAGCTGAAAAAATTTTATCAACATGTTAGGATTTCATGAATCATGCAATATTGATGTTGATAATGCTTTATAAGAATTTGATAGAATCCGTTTCTGGCAAGATATATCTAATGAAACAGTTTGTCATAGACCTTGTACTGATAAAATTCACAACCCCACTCTGAGATTTATTCATAAATGGTTAGGAGTTACTCTTTTTCCTACAGAGAACTTTAGGATTGCAAGAGTAGAGGAACTTACACTAATGTATGCCATGGTCAAGACAGAAAAAGTTTCACCTGTTAAATTGATGGCACATTATTGGCTAACCATTCCTGGGTTAAAGAAAGGGGGAGTAACATGCACATCATGGGTAACACGAATTGCCAATGGGTTAGGACTTTTGGATAATGCAAAAATTGCATATATCACCACACCAGGACGAATCATTGACTATTCATTCTTTCATCATGCTCACATCCTTAAAATGATAAATAGAAAAATAGTCATGATGTATAAAGGATACATAAATGAAATCGAGTTGCCAGACCGGACCCTCGGTCTGTATGTCGTGAAGAATTTTGTTCTTGAATTGCAGAAGCCAGGACGGGGAGTGGGAAGGAGTCCCTCTACTCGCATGACTAGGAACCAAAACCCGAGGTACCAGGGCAAAGATGCTACTCCTCTAGAGCCATCCTTCACCAGTTACTTTGGATTTAATCAGCCGGGACCGTCTCATGTACATCACCAACCCTGGGGGATCACACTCCCTATGAGCCAGAGACATCTACAATACACGCTGGGGGTTAGGTAATTTTGACCATTATCATCCGCAGGATTATGAGGAGACCACAAGCGATGTACAGAGAGGGCGTATGTCTTTCTCCGCTAGGGGTGTCCACAACAGTTTCCACAGACCGTTTCTGTATCATGCTCCTCAGGACCACTACCAGCCTCCTCCGCAACATCATCATCAACCTCAGCATCACCATCATCATTCACCACCTCCGATGGGCTATGATGAGCTCGGTTTCTACCAGAGCGTCGACAGCCGTCTCACGTCCCTCGAAGCGAGACAGGAGGAGATGTGCAACACCCTTCACCAACAAGTTGAATGGCAGCAGCAGGCAACTCAGAGATTTGATGAGATACGGCAGTACGAGCAATAGCAACAAGCGAACTTTGAGTACCTATTCAATAGGATGAGTTTTCAGTACCCACCACCACCACCGCAGCAGTGATCTAGCTTGGGGGAGGACCCCCTCATGTCAAGGTAAGTATTTCTTTCTTTCTTATAAAATTTTGCAAGTATTATTTTCATTAGTTTAAATTGTTGTTAAAAAATGCAAAACAAGAAAACCAAATAAAACTTTGCCTTTAATTTTTTTGCTAGTATTTATTTTTAATTTTGGCAGATTAAAAATGAAGAAAAACCAAAAACAGAGTGTGTATAAGCTTGCTTTAAGTTTTGGATTAGTGTGCTTTCTTATTTTAAGAGTTAAATAAATAAGTTGAATTTAAAGATAATCTCTCTCAAATAAAAGATGAAAAATGCTCAAGTATGATTCCTTTCAAGTACCTAGTTTTCAGATTTGAATTCTCCTACATGTTGAACAAAGTTGATTTAACTTGAGAATTTGCTCCAAACCTGAAATCTGTGGGTAGCATATGCTTGAACTAAATCTACATAATTGATGGATATGATATAAGAGAGTTTGAGCTGCTATTTATCTTATTCTACGTGTTACTTGATTTTCAGAGACTTATCTTTGAAAATCTGAAAATTTACATGATGAGATTCTACGTGACAAAGTTTGAATTCCTACCATAGCCAAAATGAATATATTTAGCCTAGAAAAACTTTCACATTTATGCTACTTTTATTTCATTGAGTTTAGTCAAACTTTGTTGTATGCCTTATGAGAGGTTTGTCATACTCTTAAAATCAAGATCACACTACACACATCCCATTCACCACTTTATTTAGTTTCACCAAAAATGTTTTTCTCCTACACTAGGAGACACCAAAACATTCTATTTAGGTTTCCCTCAAATAAATGCTCCAATTACTTTGTATTATCTCTCAAATATTTTATATAAAAGAAGCATGTAGCTATGCAAAAGAAAGAATATAAAAAAATGGACAAGTGTCCGAAGTATCAAAACAATGGGTACTTTGATGCCCACCTAGAAAAAAAAGAAGAGAAAAGAAAAGAATAAAAGATAGCCCATGTTTTCTTACATTTGTTTCCAAGTTCAAGAGAAAGAAAATTCCAAGGAGCATAGTAGAATTAGGATTAGCCACCATAAATATCCACCTCATTCCGTACACTTGCACATCTTGATTTGATTGTATAACTCAACTCTGTTTGGATCCATTGTTTTGACTTTACAATATATGTTTGCAAGTATGTTTTCTCATACAAATGTCATTCCTATGAACTCCACATAAGCTTTAGTGCAGGAATGTAGGGCATACATTTGTTGCCTTAGTGAGATCCAAAAATACCACATAGATGAGAGACTTGAGTGTGTCATGCAATGAATTTCTGAGTTTTATTTTGAAAACTTATAAAAACTCCAGAATGAAGATTGAATGAAGAATATGAGACATAGTGCTCACTTAATTGTTCTATCTTTCAATTGCTCAAGATCAGGTAAAAAGCTTAGAAGCTCCATGGTTGAAAGAAATATGAGTAAGTTTGAAAGATGGATCAATGAATTTTAATCCGGAGAAGAATTCTAGTTTGAATGCAGGTGTACTTTTGAGGAGTTGTATGAAATTTGTGAAACCCTGTACTCTTAATTTATATCATTTAAGTTGCTTTGCTAAGGGACTAGCAAAGACTTAGCTTGGAGGAGCTTGTTGATAGTAGTTATCATCCATCACAAACCGTCAAATTTATGCATAGAAATGGTCACCAATAGAAACTTAGGGGTTATTGCTGATAATTTCCATGAGTTTTGGTGAATTATTGTTTTCAGCAGGGATATTCCAGATAGAATAAAAAAGAGGATTAAATTGTCAAAAAGGCCACGAAACATAGCCCCAACGAAATATGCACCAGAAGACTCCAAAAGACCCCAGAAGGCACGGGACCGAAGCGGAGGACCGATAGCTGCCAGGTGGGGCTGACAGGCCCCACCCTAGTGCCACCTGGCCCCCATAGAGGGATTCCTCTACACCCTTCTAGAGACTTCCTCCACCTCCTCCTAGGAGCATCTCCACTGTTTGTGAAGTCAGTTTGATCAAAGGGCTGACGGTTCTTCCACAGGGCTATAAATAAAGACCCAGACCCCCCTCCTAAAAGACATCATCACCTGATCATAAGTCAAGACTAGTCTAGGTATCCCCCATAGAGGGATTCCTCTACACCCTTCTAGAGACTTCCTCCACCTCCTCCTAGGAGCATCTCCACTGTTTGTGAAGTCAGTTTGATCAAAGGGCTGACGGTTCTTCCACAGGGCTATAAATAAAGACCCAGACCCCCCTCCTGAAAGACATCATCACCTGATCATAAGTCAAGACTAGTCTAGGTATTAGGGTTTCTAGATATTAGATAGAGAGAGCTCTAGTTCTTCAATTTCTTAGTATAGCCTTTCTAGAGAGTTTGCAGTAGAGTCGGGTGATTTGCTCAGGATTCTAGATCTGTTCGTCTGGAGATTTGTTAATTTGCCTTTGTATCTCATTTATGACTTTGTCCTATTTCAATATTATGTTCCTCTTTATTATGTTCTTAGTTTGATCTAGTTATATATTGGATATAGTATTTTGATGATTTGCATTTGCATATGTTCGTAGAGTACTTAATTCAGTTCGCGCGAGAGTTAAGTAGCTTTGATTATGTAAGCGTGGTGCTTAGATATGAAATTCCCCTACGAATGATTGCTATGTGCTGGGAGGTGGTACATCACGTAGGTGACAGCTGCGTTGAGTCCTTTGTAGTCCATCCCCTGTATATAGATTAATTGGTAGAGCCTGGTCTCGAAGGAGATGAAGACTATGTTTCAAATTTTCCCTAGTTGATGTTCCTTATAATTTTGCCTTGATTCAGTTTTACTAGTAGATGAAGATATATATGCTAGAGTGAGCAACAAGACTTAGTGTTTAGGAATAACTTAGGAATTCTTACTCTGACCGTATCTCTAGATTAGTCATACTACTTTTAATGAGTCTCTGCTTTCTATCTCCGGAATACTATTATCATGTTGAACTTATTTATCATTTATTTATCTTTTACTTGACTTACCCCTACTAAAGTATAAGAGTTATAAACATTTGCCTCACGGTCCTTCCTTCGGGATTAAAATAAATAAACGATACTCGGAATACTCTGGGTAGAATGCTACAATAGGTGATTTATCTGTGTGCTTGCGGATACTTATGTTTTAATATTATTTAGAGCTTTAAAGTGTAGTTATAATTACCAGCATTTTGAGCATCATGCTAGGGATGACAACTTAGTGCATAGTGATGTAAGAAATGTCAACACGTATTTAAGTGTGTGAGTGTTGAATGTCCCAACTTCGATTCCAATACCGTCCCCTACGCTAGGAACCGTCATATACCTCATCTTCTATGTTGCGTGCTTCCTAGATCACGCATCTTAACTGCACTGAGTCTGGGTGCATCTTTGAGGCTGGCCTATTTAGGCCAGGTCTAGGTGCACTGAGTCTCTCGCCCCTCCCATCCTTCCAAATCCCTTAGCACTAGACTAAGAGAGGGGCAACTCCTTTCGTCCACCATGGTTCATGGTGTACTTCGGCGGCTCCGCCGTTGCTGGGAGAAGGCTTTCAAGATCGAGTTCTATAGCGGCCTGCTGGTGGCCATTCGTATTGGGTGTTAGAGAAAGTTCCACGAAGAGATGAGGAAGAACAATACCATCTTTGGTGGCCCAGGTCGCCGATGACACGGCAGCTAGGCTCGTTGATGGTTGGCGTTCGGGAGACTTACAGGTCAGAATATCTGTAGGAAATCCTAGAGGGAGGAGGAGGGTGCTGTCGATACAGGATCTACCGGGTTCTGTATCAGGTCAACTTCTATGCAAGGGCCCAGGCCGGGCCCACAGTCAATATCGGAGGACACGGACCAAGGTGGCGTGGACTTCAAGCTGTTAGAGACCAACCTAGTTGAAAGGTCCTAATATGGCTAGAGGAGGAGGGTGAATAGCCTTTTAAAAATTCTACAATCTCACTATAGCAAAAGGTTAGTATAATAAATAGCAAAATGCAATTTTGCTCAGCTCTATAAGGGTTGCAAGCCACCTATCCAACAATTCTAGTCACTATGATCACTATAACAAATAATGGCTAAGTCACTACGAGCTCTCAAAGACTAGCTACACTAAAGAGCTCCACTAGGTGAGAAGCTACACTAGCAAAGATAAAACAAGCTCTCACAACTAATTACACTAAAGAGTTTGTTACAACTAGTTTGCAGAATTGTAAATAGAGAGGATATGATCTTTATACCGTCATGTAGAGGATGAACCAATCACAATATATGATGACCAATCACCGGGAGAAATCCAATCATACACAAGATGAACACAAGATTTTTCTCCTGAGGTTCACGTGCTTGCCGGCACACTAATCCCCGTTGTGTCGACCTACACCTCATGGTTCGGCGGCTAATTGGCATCCAAAGCCAAGTGTTGACACTAGCTAACACCACTTGAATACTAGGTTGTCATCCCTAGCATGGTGCTAGAGCGTACTAAGGTATTTATAAACATAAGGGCTCTCTAGAAAATAATCTATTCTATCCGCAAGCGCACAGATAAAATACCTCATTGTAGCATTTCACCAGGATAAGTATTCCAGGTATCGTTATTTATAATTTTGCTTAAGAGAATGGCGAAAGCGAAAACAGGGGTAAAATCTATCAAGGCTTAGACTAGAGATAAACTTGCAAGAACATGATTACTACTGAGAAACTCGTCACACAGTCACTTGCTTTGGCAGGGGGTAAGCCATAATAATAAAGATAATGAAATATAAGCTCATGGGTAAATAACACAGCGATTAGAAATAGACTACTCCACATAAATGTAAGGTGACGTCGGACTAGCAAGAGAATGGATTCTAAGTATCTACTATTTACTAAGTCATAATCTACTCAAAGCATCTACAAGATCATATATAGCACAAAAGACTCTTCATTCATGTATAAGGAACATTGCTAAAGTAAATCAGAACATAGCAAGACTTACTCCGCAATACAAATTCTGCCTGTCCTATCAATGGAGGGTGGACTATATAAGAATCAACGAAGCTGTCACCATCGCGAACTACCACACGACCCGGCCAATAGGATACATTTGCAGGTAAATAACATCTAAGTACCACGCCTACATGTGATCTACCACTTAACTCCCACGTGAAAAGAGCTAAGCGCTTTGCAAACTCATGCATGAATTCATCATCAATCATAACTATATCACTTATAGAACTAGAGCAAACTAGGAACATAATAAATAAAGACATAATGCAATTAGAATAAAGTCGTAGAGAAAGATATGAAATAATACCAATCTTTATTGACGAAGATTCGAAATCCAGAGCGCTAGGCCCTACTTCTCTAATTCTATCTAATCAATCCTATAAAACTTCAAAGAATTGGGAGTAGCTAAATCTAATTCTCTGCGGGAGAGAGAGTTTCTAAACCCTAAACTTGATGGCTTCCTCTGATAATGATTTCTCCTCCTCCCCTGGGGTGGAGAAGCCCTGCTTATATAGCCCCCTCAAATGATCGTGGGCCGTCGGATCAAACCGACATTAATCGCACGGTTTTCCTTGATCCTTTAGGTCGGTGGAGCATAATCCGCGAAGTTGACGCTGATTGGCCACGGGAGTAGGGCGGCCGCCCCAAACCCTAGGGTGGGCGCCCTGGGCTGGGCCCCGTTCGGCCTCCCGTTCGTTCACGTGTCTTCTGGAGTCTTCTAGATGATAGAAAATTAGCGCACATGTTAATATCTCTATGTAAACCCGACGTGCGGGCCTTCTCTCCGTATTTTCTGATAACCCCCTGCAGAAATAGACAAACACCAAAACTCGTGGAATTCTGTCAGATAAAACCCTAATTCTAGATGTCTAGTGCATATTGATCATTTTCCATGTTTAGTTGACAATTAAATTTGATACTTAAGGATCGTCAACAAACTCCCCCAAGCTTACCCTTTGCTCGTCCCTGAGCAAACAACTAAAACTCAGATGGATCAGGAGTTGCTTTGATGTTTTCTTTCCTGACAGGCACACATGCTTTCATATAAAATTCTCCCAGATTAGAGTGAAGTGTCTTGGGGATTAGCACCTGTACTTAAGCCTTAGGTAATTGAAAGACAAAATAATTAAGCCAAGCACTATTCCTCCTGTCTATACCTCACCTTTGTTCTGGAGTTTTGCATAAGTTTTCAAAATAAAGCTCAGAGTTCCTAGACATGATTCACTTCAACAGCCCACACATATGTTTAATCGAACTGCGGATCCAAAGGAACTCAACATACAATTAAATCAAGATGTGCATGTGTGGTGGAGTAAATAATAGTGATGGTGATGATAAAACTTATCGCTCACTGTTCCTCATATTGCTATCTCTCCTCCTCTCTTGATCTTTTATTGGGAGAGAACATGGGCTATCTCTTTTTCCTTTTCTTTTTTTTTCTTTTTTTCAGGTGGGTAGTAAATACCCCTAATTCTACTGTCGGATACTTGTCCATTTTTACCTCTCGTCTCACTCTTTTTCTTTTCTTTTTCGAGGTTCCGAGCACTTGCCCCTTTTTATTTCCTCGCATATTTTTGCATAGCCCATGTCTCTTTCTGCATTTGATTTTTTAGGAGAGAGAGAATAACAATACTTTGGGACAGTGAGTGATAACAATATTTTTAACAGATTTTTAATGATTGGTGTAATAGATGTGTGCAAGTGAGTATCTTAATTTAACCACATGAAAAGCTCCTAAGGATCTACACAACTCAATGAAACTCAAAAGATACAGCAATTATAGCAAGTATGGCTGTGGTAAGAATGTTATGCTAGGAACTCATCATGTGATTTGCAGGTTTTTTTTTCAAAATAAATTTCCAGAACTTAGTGTTGTAAGAACAAGATAAACAGCAGCTCAAACTTTATATCATGTCTTATCTTTTACCTGGACTTTAGTTTTAGGCTCATGTTCCCACAGATAGTAAATTTCAGATTTTAGCAAGTCTTGTGAGAACTCTAATATAAAAGCTAGGCACTTGAAGGTAAGTAAACAGAGCAACTGTTCATCATTTCCATCATACATATTTTTGGATTTTCTTCATTTATGTCTAGAGATTGAACTAAACAGGAAAATAAAGCACACTTATCTACACACTCTTTTTATTTGGTTTTCATTTTTTAGGAATGCATTAAATTAAGAAAGAAAATATTTATTGGGTTTTCTAAGTTTTTTTTAAGATATAAATATCTAAAACAGAAAAAGAAAAAACTGAAAAGTAAATAGGAAAAACAATTAAAACTCACTCGGTAACTGGGGAGGAACTCCCCCAAGCTGGTTGTTGTCGTGGCTCTCTTCACTCAATGTTGAAGTAGCGCAGCATGGTCGTGACATTGTTGTTCAAGGTTGTGGTGTCTTCCCTTATTGCTTGCACTCTAGTGGCTTGCTCCTGGTTCCATTTTTGTTGCTCCTCCAGGAGTCTTCCGTGCTCTGCTTGCGTAGTGCGGATGTCGAGGAGAGTGTTGTCGGTGCGGGTGTAGAAGGCGGCAGTCTCTTGGTAGTAGTCCCCTGAGAAGGCGTAGGAGGCGTCGGAGTATCTTCCTGTATCAAACTGGGGCTGGGGCCTAGACCCTGAAGCTCCATATGGGTCAGTGGAGTACCTTCTTGTAAAAGGCGGGTTCTCCCACTGGTGATATTGTCCCTCCGGCCATGTCTCTTGTGGTGGTTCTTCTGGCTGGACGTGTCGCGCCCATGGGTCCCGAAGAACTCTGGGGTTGTAATCATTATAGTGCAGATGTGCTGCCTCTTCTGGCCCGGGATCAGCTCCTTGCCATGTATGTTCCTGATGGGTGGCCATCCTTGCGGATGTCGCGCGCTGTGGAGCTCTCCGGTTCACCGGTGCTGCAGTCTCAATCAAATAATTTCGAACAGAATATATGCCAAGGTCCGGGTTAGGTAACTGAACCTTGGTGTTGTTGTCATACAGCATGTACATTATCCCCGCTTCCCTTTTTAACATCCGTGCGTATCTAAAAGTGTCGTAGCCATGATAAAATCTAGGTTCCTCAATGAATTCTAACGATGAATTTTCTAACAACTTAAGGCTAACGGCTAAACGAGTTATGAGTGAAGTACACCCGACAGGTCCCTGAAGAGTAGGTGTGCCAAGCCAATGGGCAACTAAAAGAGTAACAGGTGAAACTTGGATTTTGTTTATGGTGGCATAAATGAGTTGTAGATCTCCCACACGCACCTTTCTCAAGTCATCACGAAAGAAAAAATTATACCCGAGCCATTTGTGGAACATCCGGAGTGTAGGATGCTCCATGTCGCTGGTTCGGGGTTGGTAAAAGAGTTCGTCCCTAGAGATTTCTCTCCAAAACTGATGTTTCTCAAAATTGGGCAAGCCGGAGTCAAGGTCCAGAATGCTCCGTGGAGGAAAACCGAGGTGATTACTCAGCTCTCTTCAGGACAGCATAATGTCCTGCTTGAACATCCGAAAAGAAATTCCCCCTCACAATATTGTAACGTGCAAAGAAATTCAATAGTAAGGAGACGGGAACCATGCTCAGTGATATTCCAAAAGTCCGTCCATCCTATCATTTGAAAAATTAAGTCAAATTCAGCAGCCATACCTGTCTCTTGGAGTAAGGCGAAATCAATGGTGGGAGTGTGAATGAATGTCTTGTTTTTCAACTGCTGGAGAATCTCCTTCTCCCTGCGATTCCTGAGCCCAAGGTCTCCTGTCTTGAGTAGGACCTTGTTTGGTGCACCCGACGAAGACGATGGAGCTTGCGGAGGTGCCGGATCGACACTTATCTCCGACTGGCGTGAGGAGAGTCGAGACGAACTCCTCGTACCACTCCTGAGAGACTTGGCTGCGCTCTTTACTTTCTTAAACATCCTGCAGAATAATAGGGACAAACAGAAACTCGTGGAAATATGTGAGAAAAATATGTTAGTGGTTAGCTGTCCGGGAAGTCAGTCGTCCAGGGGTTAGTCGTCCGAGAGAATTATAAATTTTAGCAGCACTTCCCCCTAAACAACTTTTAATTCTGCTTGGGACAGCGGGAACACTAATTACTAGGTGATCTCACTCTCTATCTCAAAAATTTTCCAAACTCTCTTCCACTCTTTCTTTCCCTTTCCACTCTCCTTCTCACTCTCCCACTAGATCACTTCTTCTGAAAGTCGAGAGATCAAGCTTGCATATGTTTTCTGGAATGTGTGTGGGATGAGAATGAGGTAGAGAGGTGGCCTTTTATAGTTGGAGCTGGGGGCAGGGCGGGCGCCCTGGCCAACAGGGCGGGCGCCCCACTTGAGTGCCCTCTGTGGCTGAAACTTTCCCACTCCCTCACATGCTTCACTCCTACGCCAAATAATGCTGCATAGGTGGTGGTTGGTCGGTGGAAGTTGTCTGGTTAAGTGGAGATGAGTTGGTGGGTGAAATTATGTGTTATGATGTATGTGAGGTGTAGTGTATGACATATGGGACCAAAGGATGTGGGTCATGCTTCTAGAAGATTGCTATAAATAAATATAATGCAGGAAAAATTATGAGAATTGAAACTAAAAAATGATCATGGAAAAATATTTTTGTGCCTCCACAATAATTAATAATTATGGGTTTTTACACACCACAAATATTATTTATATGGGACTTTTGATTTTTATAATAATGCTATGGATGAGTATGACTAATGCAAGAATTAATTATGCAAAAAATTAAATGATGTGGATAAATACCGAATTACCTCCCGGCGAGGGTTTGGGAATTTTAGGTCCCCCAAGCTGGACCTCCAAATCTTTTTAAACTTCTGAATTGCCTTCCTCTGGAGATGGTGTCTCCAGTGGTTTCTCTTCGTGAACCTCCTCCACTGTAGAGTCTCTCTCTGGTCTGGGCTTGAATGTGAAGTGTTCTTCTTGTCCGTTTATGCTGAACTTGATTTCTCCCTTACTGACATCAATGTGGGCATTGGCGGTGCTCAGAAATGGCCTTCCAAGGATGATGGACACTTTTGAGTCGGGGTTCATGTCCAGTACCACGAAGTCTACTGGCACAAGGAAATCTCTTATTCTGACTGGGATATTTTCTGCGATGCCCATCGGGTGTCGAACTGATTGATCTGCTAGTTGTAGGCACATTGATGTTGGTTCTAGGGTTGTGTGTTTAAGCTTCTTGTAGACTGATGCTGGCATCACACTGACACTTGCTCCGAGATCACAAAGTACATTGTTAAAGTGCTGGTCTCCGATTGAGCAATCAATGGTAGGACATCCTAAATCTTTCTTCTTCCTTAGTGGTTGGTTGAGGATGGCCGCACTACATTCTTCTGTCAGCTTGATTACCTCAGTGGTGGGCAGTGGCCTCTTTTTGTTAAGAATATCTCTAATGTACTTCGCATATGTGGGTACCTGTATGGCATCAAGTAGAGGTATGTTGACATATAACTTTTGAATGACCTCTACAAACTTACCAAACTGCTCATCCGACTGTAGTCCTCTGTTTCTTCTGGGAAATGGCAAATAGTTGGTGTCGTGAAAATCTTTCCTCATTTCTCCAGTTCTTGATGGTTGTAGCAGATCTTCTGCTTCAACTGGTCTCTCTTCTTCTATCATTGTTGGTTGCACTGGAGCTGATGTTTTTTTTGCTTCTCTCTTGGGTGTGGGGGATCTCTGGTAGATCTCCCTCCTCTAGTAGTTATGTTCTTTACCTGCTCAAGGTTAGTGGCAACAGGCAAGACAGCAGCTAGCTTAAGCGCTACCCTCTTATTAAGAGTGTTTTGCTCATCAAAGGCAGTTAATAGAAAATCCATTTTATTGTGTATATCTTTTAAAAATGATTCATTTGTATCTAGCCTTTGTTTGACTTCATCATTAGTTTTAGTTTGTTGAGCAATTATCTCCTTTAATGAAGGTTGTTTGAGAATATTACCTGAATTCATACCTTTGCTATTGGGTTGACTTGAGGTGGTTTGATATTTGTATACTGTCTCTATAGCCCTTTGATCTTCTTTGAACTTGGCCCTCTGGTAAATCCAATGGAGCAAATCTTCCATCTTAGTTGATAGTGCTTTTACTTCTTCTGGTATTTCTTCAGTTTGATGACAATGTTGAGTCTTGTCTTGGAACCAGCTTTGGTTTTCTGCTATCTTATCCAAAAGTGTCTCTGCTTTTCCAATTGTAAACTCCAAGAATGATCCTTCAGCAGATGCATCTAGGCACTCACGAGACTTTTGGGTTAATCCATGATAAAAGGTCTGCATAAGTAACCATTTGGCCATTCCATGGTGAGGACAATCTGATATGTATCCTTGAAAACGCTCCCATGCTTCTGGAATGGTTTCTGTCTTCTGCTGTTAGAAACTGACAATATTTCCTCTTAAGGCAGCTGTTTTGCCTATAGGGAAAAACTTTGATAGAAAGGCATCTGACAGGTTCGTCCAATTTTTGATGTTTGCTTGATTGGTGTAGAACCACTTCCTCGCCTTCCCTTCTAGTGAAAATGGAAAGAGGCGAAGTAGTATGACGTCTTTGTCAACTCCGTTGATGCTAATTGTGCTTCCAATCTCCAACAAGTTCTGCAAATATGCACTAGCATCTTCGTGTGCCTTCCCACTGAATTGTGTAGCTTGCACCAAGTTGATGAGGTTTGACTTGAGCTCGAACTCAGGTACTCCTTCTTCTACTTCAAATCTTGGACCAGTAAGAATGTTCTCAAGACTTGGGGCAGAAAATTCCTGTAAGGTCTTCTGTGCCATCAATTCAACAATTGGTAGCTAGCTTCTTCTTCCTTGATTGCTTTGGTTCTGATGATGAAGAATTTAATTCACCAAAGTCAATCCTGATATACCCTGTAAAAAATATAAACATAGGAAAACAACAGGGTGAACCTGCCAAAGCAGAGGTGCCTTGCTATGATTTCTCATTTATATAGTAGCTGTTATGCAATTATTTCTCAATAGTCTAGTCTAAAATTTTATTTGAATAACCTTGACCGACTTCCTGACTTTCCTTACCGTTCCCCGGCAACGGCGCCAGAAATGCTTGTTGACACTAGCTAACACCACTTGAATACTAGGTTGTCATCCCTAGCATGGTGCTAGAGCGTACTAAGGTATTTATAAACATAAGGGCTCTCTAGAAAATAATCTATTCTATCCGCAAGCGCACAGATAAAATACCTCATTGTAGCATTTCACCAGGATAAGTATTCCAGGTATCGTTATTTATAATTTTGCTTAAGAGAACGACGAAAGCGAAAACAGGGGTAAAATCTATCAAGGCTTAGACTAGAGATAAACTTGCAAGAACATGATTACTACTGAGAAACTCGTCACACAGTCACTTGCTTTGGCAGGGGGTAAGCCATAATAATAAAGATAATGAAATATAAGCTCATGGGTAAATAACACAGCGATTAGAAATAGACTACTCCACATAAATGTAAGGTGACGTCGGACTAGCAAGAGAATGGATTCTAAGTATCTACTATTTACTAAGTCATAATCTACTCAAAGCATCTACAAGATCATATATAGCACAAAAGACTCTTCATTCATGTATAAGGAACATTGCTAAAGTAAATCAGAACATAGCAAGACTTACTCCGCAATACAAATTCTGCCTGTCCTATCAACGGAGGGTGGACTATATAAGAATCAACGAAGCTGTCACCATCGCGAACTACCACACGACCCGGCCAATAGGATACATTTGCAGGTAAATAACATCTAAGCACCACGCCTACATGTGATCTACCACTTAACTCCCACGTGAAAAGAGCTAAGCGCTTTGCAAACTCATGCATGAACTCATCATCAATCATAACTATATCACTTATAGAACTAGAGCAAACTAGGAACATAATAAATAAAGACATAATGCAATTAGAATAAAGTCATAGAGAAAGATATGAAATAATACCAATCTTTATTGACGAAGATCCGAAATCCAGAGCGCTAGGCCCTACTTCTCTAATTCTATCTAATCAATCCTATAAAACTTAAAAGAATTGGGAGTAGCTAAATCTAATTCTCTGCGGGAGAGAGAGTTTCTAAACCCTAAACTTGATGGCTTCCTCTGATAATGATTTCTCCTCCTCCCCTAGGGTGGAGAGGCCCTGCTTATATAGCCCCCTCAAATGATCGTGGGCCGTCAGATCAAACCAACATTAATCGCACGGTCTTCCTTGATCCTTTAGGTCGGTGGAGCATAATCCGTGAAGTTGACGCTGATTGGCCACGGGAGTAGGGCGGCCGCCCCATACCCTAGGGCGGGCGCCCTGGGCTGGGCCCCGTTCGGCCTCCCGTTCGTTCACGTGTCTTCTGGAGTCTTCTAGATGATAGAAAATTAGCGCACATGTTAATATCTCTATGTAAACCCGACGTGTGGGCCTTCTCTCTGTATTTTCTGATAACCCCCTGCAGAAATAGACAAACACCAAAACTCGTAGAATTCTGTCAGATAAAACCCTAATTCTAGATGTCTAGTGCATATTGATCCTTTTCCATGTTTAGTTGACAATTAAATTTGATACTTAAGGATCGTCAACACCAAGCTCCCCAAGAGCACCGCAAGAACCTACCGCAAGTGAGGTAACTCAATGACACGAGCAATTTACTATAGTTGCCTTTGGCGCTCCGCGGGGGAAGGCACAACACCCCTCACAAATCACCGAGAGATGGCCAAGAACAAGCACCACTCTTGCCACAACTCCTCCACTGCCTCCAAGCCATCTAGGTGGCGCCAACCACCAAGAGTAACAAGAATCCCACAGCCAAAGATCACCCAAGTGCCACTAAGATGTAAACTCACAATAATAATGCACTTGGATCACTCAATCTCACTTTGGATTAGCAACCAAGCAAGGAAGATGAGTGGGAGGGAGTATGCTCAGCTCAAGAGGATGTCAAGAGAGATCCCCAAGAGCTGGCCAACACATATTTATAGGGATCCCAAACAAATAGAGCCATTAGGCCCTCATCTTTGCACTCCCCGATAGCACCATACGCGCAGGTGCTGCTGCACCTAATGCAGCTCAGCGTCTAGTGGCTACGCTGCTTGCCCGCTGGATTGTTGCCACGTGTCATGTTCGAATGAGGACCGCTGGATCGCCAACGGACAAAAACTTACAGCGCTCCCATACACGCCACACCGGACGCGCCTCTCATTTGCACCGGACGCTACAGAGCCAGCGTCCGGTCGACTCCAATAAGGTTCCAGAGAGGGAAAACACGCACCGGATGTGTCCTTTGGGGGGCGAACGGACGCACTCCAGCTTTCGGTGATCACTCGACCTTGCCACGCGCTTATGTCATCATGCACTGGATTATGAACAGTGTCGGGCTAGTGTCTGGTACTCAACCTTCGCGAGCCACCAAACATGCCGGTGCAAACTCCGCCGCCGGGCTATTTCTGCACAATACACCGGACGTTGGACCAGCGTCCGATGCCTCCGAAAGCAGCGTCCGATGCACAAAAACAGTGAAGAACACTTCCAAAAAATTACCGAATCCTGCCAAGCTCAAACTCCACCTCCTTCGCAAATGTGCTAACACCACCAAGTGTACATCACCATGTGCATATGTGTTAACATTTTCCGCAAACATTTTGAAGGAGTTAGGTTAGCTCTCCACTAGATCTAAATGCATATGCAAATGAATCCTCATCTAGTGGCACTAAAGTGACCAATAGCCCCGAAAATTCACCTCTTTACGGCTACTGATCCTAAATGTGATCACACCCTCTATGATGTCTTGATCACCGAAACCAAAACCCTAGCAATACCTTTGCCTTGATCTCCATCGGGTTTTATTTTTCTCTTTCTTCTTTTCCAAGTTGAGCACTTGATCATCATTTTATGTCTGCCTTCCTCACCATAGACTTGAATCTTGCTCCACACTTGGATTGTACCAACCTCATCTAATTCACACACTTAGCATAGAGGTTAGTACTGAGGTTTCATCAATTAGCCAAAACCAAACTAGGGCTTTCACTAGTCGGAATATTAGGAAAGTTAGACCTGTAATAGATCTAGAACTCCTCAATTGTATCTGACTAGGACTAGAATTGCACCTCAGCCTTCTCTACATATATAAAGAGAGGCTAGAGGCACCCCTTGTACACACAATCATACAATCAATCCAACGCAAAGGCTAACGCCGACTGGACGTAAGACTTTTACTCGATCACGAGGGCCTGAACCAGTATAAATCGCGTGTCCCTTGTGTTACCGTCGAGTTTCCAGGTTCACCGGCCCCACGAATAATCGTCCTAGGTACCACTCGGATGTTAGAGGGAGTTCCGCGAGGTGGTTCCTCCCTAGGCTTCTCCCAGGCGTCGTCCCTGCTCGTGGCGAAGATTCGGAGGCGCGGTGAAGGTTAGTTACGCCTTCGTCCGACTTCTACGCTTCATGAGATGTCCATCACTCAGTCCAGGGATAAACCTACGGTCATCGCTAAAATTTGGTTTATGCCGATGCTTATGCTGATTTGTTGTGAGAGAAAACACTGTTTGTTCGCTAAAAAGTACTACTGAAGTAGTGCTGAAGAACAGGGCCAAGGTTTTTGTCATCATAACTGTAGTTGCTGATAGATCCGTGTTATTGTACACCTGGTGAATGAAAAGTGTAACAGAGTTAATCGAAAAAGAATGTCATTTGTTGATTTTGAACACTATTACCTCATTGTGATGCTGGTGGGGTATTGTTTTGTATGTGCAAACCGCCGTATGGTACGACTTTGTAATCGCATCTATTGTTATTGTAGAGATCAGTACCTTTATTATGCAACATCATCTGATGAACTTTGTCATGATAGCGTCCATTGTCATTGTAAAAAGTATGATGTGTGTTCAGTAAGCTACTAAGGCCCAGCTGAATTAGTATCAACATTGTACAATTATGTCACCGTCGGATATAAGCGTCATTGAAAAATTGTATCACCACCGCTATTCACCGTTAGGTGCTAACATCTTCTTGTTGTAACCTACAAAAATAATGTTCATAATATTTTGATCCTTTCCAACGTTCAATTTTGGTATGACACGCCCGTCATTAAGTGCTACGTACCATCTTCTTTAAGACTCAATCACCACCGTCGGTAGCCTTCACCGCCGATATCGTCAAAATTTGCAAGCCAGCAGGAGACTCCCGTGCATTTTTAGAATTTTTGGTGCGTTTGTAGTTAGCTTACAAAGACCGCTACCCACCCAACCGCCACTCTGCTATTCCTCACCTACTCATCAGTGTGCAAGCCACCATTCACCGTCGACAAGCTAATTCTTTGCACCGGTATGCCTCACCAGCACGCCTGCACATATCCACCGATGACCAGCCTGTTACTCATCACTGCCGTGGCCGCTCGAGCTCACTGCTGCAAGATCCAAATGCAAGGGTAATGCTTTCTCGCACTTCCCTTATCCATGTTTCTTAGCTTTTTTATTCCCCTCTTATCCCATCTGAGTACGAATCAAGCTTCCATCTGATCAATAAGGAGCTCACGAGCACATCCCCGTAGGTGCTCCTACTCTGATTTAGGCGATAGTGCTGCCGCTTCCATCGCCGGCCCCGCTCCACCACATCCTAGTCAAGATGGAGGAGGAGATCACCAACAAGAGGAACGAAGTAGACATCCTCATAGACGATGCCTTGGTCCTTATCCTCCGTCGCCTCACCGCCCATACCTTGTGTAGCTGCAAGTGTGTGTGTCGCTCTTGATACCGCCTCATGTCCGTATCCGAGCACTGTAAGGAGCTGCCCTAGTTTATCACCGGATTCATGTATGGCAACTAGAAAGGTGAACATCGATTCGCCAGCTTCACCGATGAATACCCCTCCTTTTCCTTCTTACCCTTCCCCATTCAGGATTTAGCCATCTCAGATTGCTGCCGAGGCCTCTTCCTCTGCTGGTGCGTTGGGCTTCGCTATGTTGTCTACAATCCAGTGACTAGCAAATCAGTGGTACTGCTGCATAGCAACCTTTGTTATGGTTCAGCTCGTTTGGGATTCGATCCCATAATCTCCTCACACTTTTATGCGGTAGAACTATGAGTAAGGTCGCCTGGGGTGTTAGTTGTCAGTATCTACTCATGCAAAACTAGAGCATGGATGTGTAAAGAATCTGAATGGGGAGAAGATATTCTAGTATGTAAATTTTTAGGAACTGTGTTTCTTAATGGTTTTATGCACATGCTAGAGGTGTCCTACATAGTTGTTGTTGATATGGAGGAAAAGACATGGAGGAAAATTCTTAGTTCACCAGGTCCTGCAATGTCCATCCATGGAGATCAGAGTCAGTTGTGTCTATGTATTGCTAATATATTCAATATGTCTGACCTTTCAGTCTAAATCCTTGAAAACTATAGTACTAGTAAATAGACATTGAAGCATACGATGAACACTTGCTGCCAATGCGGACTACAGAGTGATTATAGTTCACCTAGAATGGAATTTGATTTTTCTTATTGGGGAGGACAGAACACTGATGGCATATGCCATGAGCCACAGAAAAGTTCATGTCCTCCCTACCTGGGTCATCCGCAATCCTAAAAGTACCTGGAGTATTTATTTGAACGGACCTCACTATCTGTCTTATGTTCCCTTGTTTATGGAGTCATTAGCAGAGCAGTAAAGGGGCATATGTTGTATTTTGTTGTTAGGACATGTCTTTATTCAGATAGGGAGTTGTTTTGAGTCTATATATAGTCTAATTTTGGCTTGGTAACTAAACCAATGGTATGTTGAATATTATTAATTCTGCTGCTTTGCATTGTGCAGGTTTTGAAGTATCAGTGCTTTTAAATAATTTTCCTGCAATTGCTATGGGAGGAAGAAAAGGGGTTCCATGCTGCATTAGCTGCCAAGCTGATCAAGGAGTGGCAATGTGAAGGAGTGGAACACATCTACCTTACGTAAGTCTGTAGGGAGCAGAACCTTTATTATGCGATCTATGTATCGCTTGTGTTAATTCATTAGTTGACACGGTTGTTATGTTAGTGTCAAGCATTGTTATTATAATAAGTAATCTTCATTGTGGACATGATGAATGATGTGTAATGATTATATCCGTATGGTGTGTGTTCAGTAATTTATTAAGGCCAGCTGAATTAGTAAATACATTGTGAAAATCAGATGCAATTCTGTCACCGTCGAATGTAAGGGCCGTTGGTTGTTTCGTCATCACCGCCGTACCACTCGCCTTTGGGGAAGCAGAAGGCCATCACCACTGCTATTCGTCTAATGCGGCAGGAGTCAATAGTGCATCACCGCGGAATCGTATAGTAACCCAACACCGACTAAAGGATCATCATGGGCGGATCATACTGCAACGCAACGGTGAACATGCCCTATGACCAGACGGTTCATACGCTGAAGCAATGGTGATGTACGCCTCAACACAGGCAAGCCACGCTCCAATGCGACGGAATAAGGATCTGATCATGGACGGATGTCATAAGTCATGCAGCGGTGTTAGTGCATACCCACACATGCGGGTCGTGTTCCAATACGACAGAAGTAAGGACCTTATCACGGACGGATGATAAGTCAATACGGCGGTGTAGTGTACACCCCAGTCTGTCTCAGATACCGACGGTGATGGCTATGAGTATCACTACCGACAGCTTAATGCCGAGACCGAAATTAGACTGCGGGTTACGACGCGGCTGTGAAAGGTGTGAGTGTAGTAGTGGCCACGGGTGCCACGGGTGAAACGGCGGCCCTCTGTGGATGTTCAATCTATTGGGTGAAAACCCTGCTTAGTTCCTCTGTGCCGACGGCCGTGGCGCAGCCTACACCACATGCTTTGCTGCCGTGATTCTTGCTCGAGCGGATACTTCGCCGTCGTTGTTGTCTCTTCTTGGTGGATGCTTTGCCACTACGGCTTTATCTCCTTTGTTGGCAACCTTGCATTGACGTATTTTTCCTTTACAAGTCCAGTCGGTTAGGTTTGTGGTGGCCAGTGGCGGAGCCAGAAATTATCGATAAGGGGGCCGGTCGAAGAGTTTCAATCATAAAATAACCGAGTATAGCTTATTTGTTTGGATTTTTTGCACCGTAGATGAGCTTATCCAAAGATAAAATATAAATTTATGTGATTTTTATTGTCCAGAAGTCATAAAAAATATGACAAAGCTTTTACTATATCTTTCTCATATAGATTATTAAATTATATATTACATAAAAAATTTTTGCTGTGATGTTGGGGGGCATGGCCCCTGCCAGCCCCCTGGCTCCGCCAGTGGTGGTGGCGAACCTCTCCTTTAACGCTTTTCTTTTCTGTTCTATTGTCATTTATGTTTCCAACCACTTTCTCTGTGATTCACTATAGGATCTACCGTAGCTGCGTCCGTAGCTGCGTTGTGTAAGCCATTCTTTCAGCATCATCTGAAGTGTTCTCAGGAAAAAAAAAAGACTACATGCATCATAATATTATATATCATATATCTCTCGGTCTGGACGTCGATCGATCGGCTGATGAGTACTCCATGCCGTGCCATGACCGGCTCCCGGAGCTTGGTGCAACTCTGCAAGCTAACAAGAGTGATAGAGGCTAGCTATAGCTAGCTAGCTCGCTTGCAGCAACAAGCGAACTGTGCGTGCACAGTTCGCTCGCTCTCCACTACCCGAGGTGATGGATGTTGCATCATGCATGGATTCACACCCACAAGACATGCATGCATGTCGCCGGCACTGTTCGGCCATGAAGATAGATACTGCATATATACACGTACGTGATGTGTGCAGTCGTGCAGAAGAACACACGCATGCACAATATTGGCCTCTGAAACCCACCCCGAAAAAGCACCCATCCCACGATTTAGAGAACTCCACATAAATTATATTGCTTGTAGCTATAGTATATACTGTGCGTTGTTGTTGTTGTGGCTGTGGCTGGGTTGTTGGACCCTCTTGTTACCTAGTTATCTTGTCATTGTTTCGGTCTTTCCTTTCTTTTCTATCCCGTTTTTACTCCTTTTTGTTCGTTGTACCTGTATATCATCAGACCATCCGTTTGTGATGCCGACCTTCGTCAGTACTCAACTGTCCTTATATTGCATTGTCCAATTGTCAGAATAGTTTAAGGATTTGGGGGGGGGGGAGGCTAGCAGGGGCCTTGCCCACCACAACATCTCTCAAATGTTTAAATACCCTTGCTGTAATCACTGTAGCAGTAAATATTTTCAAGTGAAGGAGAGTTTGATTGTGCTATCTCCATGTCATGTCTTGGTCTCGGCCCCCCTGAGGCGTAGGTCTGGTTCCGCCTCTGATTGTGGGCAGCTGTACCGGTGTCATCAGTTTATCTTAATAATATATGTGATGGGTTAAAACGAATATATCAGAAAACCAATAAATATATATTTCACTTTGTCCCTCAAAGAGTATCATTTCAGTGTTCAAAATTTGTCACACAAAGGGTGCCAGTTTATCTTTCCAACTTGTGGGGCCCACAATAAATCCATCCCTTCGGAGTGTGCAATAATTAGTGTGGGTAATTACCAAAACATCAGCTTGAACTAAGGAACTACTATCTCCATCCCAAAAAAAAAAAACTTGATATTCTAGGATTTGTAGGGTAGATCAGTGATCAATGGTAATTTTTACCCATATACTCCTGTTTATTGAAGGTGAACCATGCCAATTACCAAGGAATGAGCCCTTCACTAAAATGAATGCATGGAGGCATGCAAAGTGTAGTCTGAAGATGTTTGTACCCTTTTAATCTAAAATATTTGAAAATGAAGTGCTGTGGGGATCTCCCCCATAGTTTTTGTCCTCAAAAAAGAAGTGTAGTCTGAAGCCAATATGACCAAATCTATTGTTCAAGAGCTAAAACATATAAGTATATTAAAATAAGTATTTTTGCTATGACCATGGTTTCTCCAGATTCCATTTCTGCCTCTCATCTGCATTAGTGATTGTTTTTCTTTCAGTTAATCTTTTTAAGTGCAACAAGTTAAAATCAGTTGTACGTACATAAGTTGTTCTTTACCCATAAAAAGTTTCAGCTTTTAAAATATATTTTTATTTTATATGATTTATTTATATATTTTTAATCAAAATCTAGCCCAAACAATCTCACAAAATGATTTTGATTCATCTAGAAACGTTTCTCGAAAAAATCTGAACGTAAATCCGAAACGTTTCTATGAGAATCAGGATCCCTAACAACATCACACGTGTTTGCTATCGACAGGTATGTCATTTGCCCCTAGATGCACATATATAATAACCAACTAGTAAGGGACATCGAGGTTGTTTCTTTTAACCAACTGAATATCCAGAGGGTGTTTCCATCGGGAACCAAGTAGGTAGGTAGCCTAGACGGTTTCTTCTTTTAACTTTACTCCTCCTTTGTAGGTATCCATGGACGACGTATGTACGTACTCCCTCCGTCCAAAAAAACATGCAATTATATTACAGTGTCACATTTTAGTATCTTAAGTTTGACCAATTATAGATAATAAAGTATCAATACTTATGATATCAAACAAATATCATTAGATTAATTATGAAATATATTTTTATAATAAATTAATTTAGAGCCATAAATATGAATACTAATTATTAGAAGGTCAAATGTGAACTACTTTTTTTAGCACGCAACCCATAGTTGCATGCTGTGTTGGATAGAGGGAGTACTGCGTATTCTGCTACCTTGATAGTAATGACAAAGAAGGATCCAGCCTTGTCTAAGGAGAAAAGCTTCATCGTCACTAACGACACAGTGAGACGACAGCGAGCTGTATTTGCGGATGATGAGCACGTACGTACAGCAGCACCTCGGGCTTATACATATCTTGTAAAGACGTGTGTGTTTCCTTGCGGATTGCAGTCGCAGGCTGTTGGCTGTTGTTGCAGCTGGTAGGTCGTCGTCGTCGTCTCTGCGGTTTGCATTTGCATGCGTGAGCATCATATGTCCGGCTCACCACCGGCCTGAACGGCTGAACCTTTGCCCCCAGAATGATGAGTGACGCATGCAGCTTTTCTCCAGCCATCTCTTTCAGGTCCAGCGCACGCAGAGGCGGCCAGAAAACGATGGACGACGACAGCGACATAATAAGCCGCCAGCCAACACATGCAGCAGCGGCCGGCGTCGTCAGACATGTGTTTGTATCCACATGATAACAAGCAAGTCTCTTCTCTTCTCCATTGATCGGCCGGTCTCGCCCGCTGGCCGCACACACCATGTCATGCTCATGCATAGATTAGCATTATTAGCCGGCCGCCCCGGCACATTATTGGCTTCAGGCGCGCGGCGGCAGCAGGTTCAGAGACCTTTCAGACGACGAAGCGGCCGGGAGCGGGCAGCCGGCGTCTGGTCCCTCTGCGTCGTCTCTTCCTCTACGACCTTTCCTCGCTTGGCGTTTCCCAGCTAGCCCAGCAGCGCTGCAGTCGCCGCGGTTAAAAGGGGCAGCCGCTTGCTAGCCACAGGAAGGCAGGCAGCAGATATGCTGCACCGCATTGTTGCTTTCCCTGCTGTCCGCAGCTAGCTAGCAGCGCGCTCCGGCGGCCATCATCACTGTTGCTATAGCTAGCTTCTAGCTATATGTTGTTCACGAGGCAATGGCATTGGCAGGTCGGGACTACCGACTGAGTACGTACTCAGGGGGCTCGGGACCGATGGAGCACAGGCGGATGGATGCATGTCGATGTAGTAGCTGTAGCTGGCTGGCGGCCGTAGCGTGTCCATCTGCATGCATGATGCACCGATGGTCTGATGCCCTGAGCCGTCGTCGTCTGATCTGAGGACCGGCCGCGTCCAGCCCGCCGGCGGGCCGGCGAGATCAGTCAGGCAGGCGGGCAGAGTTTGGTTGACGGCTACCGCGCGGACGCATGCGCGCGCTCTCGTGATCTCGTCTCATCTCGTGGCTGTTGCTGGCTGTTGCATGCTCCCATCGATCCTCTCTCTCTCACAGTCTCTCTCCAATAATTTCCCGGCGGGCCGGGCTGGGAGGGACGGCCGGGGGGCGGGATCGGAGCGCGGCGCGGCCTCACACCGGTACATTCCCACGTCTTGTCGTCCGGCCGGTTCGGCCCCGCCGGCCACGGCCTCGGAGTCCGGGCGCTCCACTGTAGCGGCGCCAGGCTACGCTAGCAGATGGATCGATGGATTGATAGATGCATGCCTCACGGGCCCGTACTCCCATGCGCAGACTGCGCAAGTGCCGGAGAGACGCAGCCATGCATGCATGGGTCACTCGCGCACTGCTGCTGGTTGACATGTCGGGAACTCAGTCTCAGATCTGGTCAGCTACTAGGGGAGATGACCACGCTGGCCTGTCGTACCGTAAACAGTAGTACTCGTAGCTGCCCGGGCCGCAAGGGAAGGGCGACTTTCATCGTTCGTTCAACGTCCTCCTTGAATTGGTAGTACTACAGCTTTCGACTTTCGTGATAACCTAGCTGCTAGCTGCACAAACGAGGAAAGGTCGAAAGGATTAGCTCGTCTGATCCAGTTTGTATGTTTTTCTTTAATATATAAATAAACAAATGAAAGTTATGGAGAAAAGCATCCGAAAAACGTATCGTTTAGCTTTTGGTTTCACTTGGGTCGACTAAGGACACGTTTGGTTTAGTTGACAATGCTTGCCTCTTCTCACCTCATGAGGTAAGGGTGTTTGGATGGCTTGCTACTCACCTGGGAGCTCGTGCAGACAAGTTTTCTCCTTCCCATGTGTAGCCTGGGCAAGGCAATTCTCCTCACAAAACCAAACACGCCCTAAATCTAAATTAGAGAAATTTCTCCTTGTAATTCAATTCAATATATGTAAGTGCGAAAGAAGGCTTTCGATCACTTTACCTTTTCTTAGCCAAGCTAGAAGACTTGAGTTAACTGATTCTATTTTTTCTTCCTTGCCAACTTTCTACATGTGTATAGCATAGGAAATGGTTTCTCTACCAAAATCCAAAGGTGGACTTGGGGTGCTAAGTTATTTAAGAACTCATAACAAAGACAACCTACACAAACTCTTTACTAGAATGGATATCCCATGGGTGATTTTAATCTAGACATGCCTCTAGGAGACTCAACTAACGAGTTGCATCTGAAAATTGATTTATAGGGACAGGTATTTTTTTTAACGTCCGTTTTTTTTCAGAGGTGGTTGAGACGGTGGTGGATGGAGTGCCTGAGCATTTGAGGAATTGAGAGGGCTGTGGCATCGTGTCGAACGAGAGAGGAAGGGTCAAGGTCACGGGCTATCCATTTGCCAAAATTATTTAGGTTGGGGTAGCTAAAGCTAATTATGATAGGTCAGCTGGATGGTCTACAATTAGCTAAAGTTAATAGCTATCCTATTTAGATCTATTATCGTCTCTACTTTCAGTTTAGCAGCTGACTACTGTAACTATGTATGGACCCACACAAGCTTTACTATATAGATGTCTTCTCGTGCTTGTACGGGTGGGCAGAACATCGGTCAAACACTACCAGCATAGTACAGAGCTGGCTACCTGCAGAGAGAGAACATGCCCATGGCGACTCTTCTCTCAAAGTTCATTAAAAAAGAGGCGGGCTTTTTAGAAGGGAACAATCAAAAGCAACTGCCGAGTATATGAAGTCATTCTTGTGTGATGTGATGATTAAACAAATGAATGAAAGAGTGATGATTGGGCTTTGATGATGCCGGCCGGCTGCTCCTGGTAGTGGTAAGATTAGGAATGAAAACGGTACGGATATTTTCTGATCGTATTTGAGACCGAATTCGTTTAGAGAGGTTCAGATCTGTCCATATCTGAGTCCGTATATTCAACATCCGATATCGTATCCATATCTGAATACTCAAATCACATATTTATGATGTCGATATCCAGTCGTATCCTATCCGGTATAATTGACACTATCCGTATTTATATCCGAATCCAGACAGAAATGTGAAAATAAATATAATATTAGTGATATCCGTCCGTATCCGCTCTGTTTTCATCCCTAGGTAAGATAGAAGAAAAGCCAGCTGATGAGGTGAGTGATGACTGATGAAGGTGTCGTCGTCAAAGGCAGGAAGGCCACAAAAAGGTCTCATCGATCACAACTTTCTCTTGCACTAATAGATAGTTTCTCTCTCAGTCTCACTCACCACTTTCTCCCACCTAAAAGATGGCAGCGTGGCTGAGTGTGGACCCTCTCATGGACATCTAACAGCTCACTCCAAAAATAATCCATAAAATTAACTACTCAAGAGATGTTTGAGAAACCACCACATTCTGTCACCGTCGTCGTTTTGACCCTTTGGGTTCTGGTAGCTTTTTTGTTTAGTATAAACTTCTTCTTTTTTACTATAATCGACATCTCTCTTGCCTGTTCGTTCAAAAAAAAAGAAACCACCCCATTCTAAATAAGGTTGTAGTGTATTATGAATTTATCCAATAAATTTTGGTGGAAGCATCTCCATTCCTTATGTTTGTGTTAAGAGTATCTCTAGCACTCTAGCATGCTTGACAAAGGGATTTGAAGGAAAAAAAACAAGCTCTAGCATATCCCTTCCATAATTTTTTTTCTCAAAATTGAGAAAAAAAACCATCTCTCCCTCAAACAAAGGGGACAAGCCCTTCATCCTCTTTCCTTATCTCCCGTTATGCGCGAGGTGCTTGACCTTGTTGCTATGCTCATCAATGGTGTCTGCATGCATTAATTGGACATTTGCGCGCAAGGTGGGTCGATCGGGCGTGTTGGTTGGCGTGCAAGTGGTTGGCGCTACCTGCCTTACTAGGCAAGATCACAGCCTCCCAGTGTCGTGCAGAGCGAGGGTGCTGGCCACCACACTGGGTGCCACGTCGCCGCTCTAGCCGCCGCACATGGGACCCTTGGTGTGTACACTCGAGGTTTTGGTGCCCCTTCCCCCTAACTAATGACGTGTACTAGTTAGACCTCTTCACATTCCACAACTGCCCCATCACACACCCGATGCCCCCATAGGACGACGAGGAGCTAGAGGCGGGAATAAAACTAGAGTTGGAGAAGCACGACGAGTAAGAGAGGCACCAAGGTTGCTCCATTGGCTGGCGCTACCTCACCCACCCACCCACCCCCTCCACTTCTGTGATGAAAGGGGTATGCACATGAGAGCGATGGCTTTGGTAACATGTACATCCTTATCATCCTTATTGCCATAACTCTCTATAACCATTAGAGATGCTCTAACATGTTTTACCTTTGCCGGGGAAAGTGATAAGGCCATGAGAAGCATGTAGAATTAGTGTAATATTTTGTGGCTTGCTGGCATCAATTTCAAAGGCTTTACCATTCACAAGCTATATCATCTGAAACATATACGAGTCTAGTTTTCAATGAACAAATGGTGCACCATTTTGACTTTCGAGCTAGGAGTTACGAGCATTTTAGTGGAGACTGCGCTGGATGTTGGTGGCTGCTCGAGAATAAACGAAGACTCCTCAAATACTCCACTAAGATGACCTTCCACTATATTTTATTTATGTTTATGTTCACACCCGACCAGGAGGGATGTTCCTAGTATAAATAAACCATGTAATCCACCATTTGAGAGGGAGTTGATGTTGATACGATATGAGAATTGAGCATGGCTCTTCTTTGAGAAATTTGTAGAGTAATCTTCGGTGCTAGTTGATCTTGTTGAGTGATCTCCGAGTGATTCTAGTTTTATCCTATCCACCACCACATACCCTTCCGTGAGTCGATCCTTATCAGAAAGTTTTTAGGTAAACAAGAGGGGAGGGTCCCCTACTATGAGAAATTATGTTAGATATTTAGTGGGCTTGGCCCATTTAATATTTAATAAAACTAATAAACTCTATGTTCCAAATAATGCATGTTATATGGTTTAGTATCAAATGAGAATTTGACTGAACATTGACTCAACTTATATGGTTGAACCTTGGTTGATTATATTGAGAGGTTGAGGAAAGGATAGTTGGATGCCACGCGCGCACGCGCCGCCGCCGCCGCCGCCCGGGCCGAGGGCGTGGCAGGCAGGCAGACGGTGAGCTGACGGGACAGGAAAGGTTTTGCCACTCAGTCTCCATTAATACGGAAGATTGAGTTGGTCTTGATGACGAGAGTTTCTCCCAGTACCGCCTCACTGTTCGTTGGCTTTTCCACTCCTCCCCGAAACATTTCTTCTCCGCGGTGTCTAATATAAGGACCTCGACATCTGTCAGTCATTTCTCTGGCTTGAAGAACAACCACATATCCCGTAGCGCAGAGCAGTTCCCGTTCTGTCTCCTTCCAGAACGTCTCCGCCCGTCGATTTCACCTGCTCGGGTGAAGGACGGCCATCACGTTTTTGGGAAGTGTCAGCAAGCGACACGACTACTCGCTTCTTCGTCCTCTTTGTTCCCGGCGCCAGCGTTGTTGTTTGTCTTTCTTCTCCCAGCGGCACAAGGTCTGCACGGCTTCCTTACGGCACTGCACCGAGCGGGACGACTACATCAACAAGGCACCGTGTTTCGCTTCTTCGTCCTCTCTGTTCCCGGCACCGGCGTTGTTGTTCGTCTTTCTTCTCCCAGCGGCGCAAGGTCTACACAGCTTCCTTACGGCACTGCATCGAGCGGGACGACTACATCAACAAAACACCATGTTTCATTCGGGTGCTTTCGGCTCTGCCGCAGGGTATTTTCTTCATCATCCTCTTAAGTTTATGATCAAAACCTTGTTGGTTAGCGTCATCTACATGATATACATGATGTTTTTGTCTACCTTGAACAAGCGCACAATTGATGTTACCAATATCATGATTATGTTATTTTTCTGGATTAAATTAAACTTGAAATTGTCTAATTTTCTAACAAATTAGAAAAAAAAGTTAACAAGACATTACAAAAGGAAGAGAGAAGGATAAAAAAAATACAACAAATGAGCTAGCTGTGCTTCTATCAGGGGGGAGTAACTTTTCTTTGCTCCGTGGATCAATGCAAACTCTTCAGAAAGGAGATTTCTGCAAAAAGCTAGGGAAGGGTTTCTACTGTTGACCTGTTGTTATGCATTGTATAACACCATACGGGCTTAGTTGTCAAGATATCAACTCTGTCGTGTCTTTGTGTGACATTTAATATTTTCCCAGCATTTCCTCAAACTGTAACCGAGGATTATTATCCTTCTTCATGGTTTTTTTTTCTCAAATGCCTAGTTTTTGTATTTAGTTTAATTGGACATTCTGCGCCAACAGGGAAAACGGTTTATCCACCAATAGTCTCTCTGTTAACATTCCCTAAAAAGTCATTGGGCTTTTAATAAATAATTCTAGGGGATTGCCTAGTTTAAACTTAAGAAGTGAAGAACCCTTGGCTCTTAAAGGAAATTATAAACAGGGACCAACAACCATATTGGTTATTTGTAAGAGAAAACACTCCTCGGTAAATCTTGAAACCTTCCATTAATCGTTATGTAATATTTTGCCTAGCCTATTGATTACTGTACAATGATTTAGGAGAATATAAAATCTATTATTCTGACTTGCAAAGTCTACCTAAAAATTTAATCTTCTAATATGATTTATGTACTGTTTGGATCTTATCCTTATAGTAATCTAGATAGTGATGTAGAATCTGAATTCTATAGATTTAAAAGAGCGAGTGCTTGGATCTTGGATTATTGTCTTTGTATAGTGAGAATCTCGGAATAGCAAGGTTTATACGGCTTGTTCGCTTGGGCTGATCTCGCGGGCTGAAAGTACTGCTGGCTGGTTTTTTATGAGAGAAAAACACTGCTGGCTGGCTGGCTGATTTGGCTGATAATCTCAAACGAACAGGCTGTAGTCGGATTAAAAAAATCCCATTCTAGCTAGAATCCAAGTGCCTGGATCTCATTCTCATTTTTCCACCTCATTCTTATTTTCTTAGGAGATCCAAACATGGTCTTAATTTGGAATATATGGTTTTGCATTGGCTACCTTGCAGGTCATGCATGCATATGCATGTGTTGCCCCTTATACTTATGTATCATATTACATTTATCTCTGTCAGAGCCACAACCTATATAGTGCATCTCTATCAAAATGAAAGAGTTGTAAATAGATAATCATATATGAAGAGAAACCGATGAAGAACATATATGAGCTAGCTAGGATCAAGCGTGTATATGTTAGCACTTATGTTTATACTATTTATATTACATACATATACTTAAATAGATCGATGGAAGAGCTAATTAACCAGGGGACAGTAGAAGATTATTAGTAAAAAAGAAAGAACAAAAAACTGAAAAATCAATTACACACATATATGCAGCAGTAGCGGGCCCTTCTCCTCCAAGCTAATGAGATTCAGTCATTCAGAGGGACCTTCTTGGCATGCAGCTTGGGGCGTTAGCTGCATCTGCATGCTACTGCATTATTTATTCAAACAATGACAGGCGTGTCAGGCTTACATGAAGCCTGAGGCAGCAGCAAACGCATCAGTGCGTGCCCACGCTCATATAGATGGTAAATATATATAGTTCAGGGATATAGTATAGATGTTCTTGTTGTCTCGCCGGCATTGGACTCACCTGCTTGGGCTCACCTGCTTGCTCATTTTCCTTTTTGCGGATCTCGCTCATCTCCCTGGATATATATATGATGCCTCTGCTTGCTGTTGCTGCTGGTCCTGCATGCCCTACCCTCCGGCTGGTCCATCCCTACTAGTATAACAGAATATCGATCGATCAGAGAATCCCCACATCCTTTTTGGAGTACGTTTTGTCCACACTGTGTGCTAACCGTTAGTAAAACCAATCTGGTAGACCGTGCTAATTATTTCAATAAGCTGAAACTTGGAGAGTAAAATAAACATGAATTGGTCTGTTACATTCCAAATACTTATACATTGCAAGTACGTACTCACTCTGTCCAAATTAAATCAACTTCTAGAGGTAGTATATACAAGGTTTTATACAAGATTTTTAACTTGATGACAAATCATTTCTACTATGAAACGCCAGCTTTTGCTGACTGAGATAGTATATACTTTTCGAATAATTGCATGGACTTCTTTTCTTTATAAAACTCCCTTGGTGCAAAGAAGTTTACTACTTTAAATTCCACTATATATGTGCTAATTGTTTGCTCGGATGGCGTTGAGCGAACCTCATTAAGGATGTGTTTGGTTCTCATTTTTAGACCTCGCATGGATAGCCTGCTAAGACTACCCGCAGTGGGTACTCTAAAGAGATACTCTAAAGCTTTAGAGTATGAATATAGAGTAAAAACTGCTGCACTGGGTACTCTAAAACGATACTCTATCATTTCTCTCACTCTATATTTAGAGTGGTACAGTACTAACTCTATAGTGGGCAGTGGCGGGCCCCACTAGCTAAACAAAGGAAAAAATGCTATAACTCACAAACCAAAAATTCAAATTAAATTTCGATTGCACTATTAAATTCGTCTCAATAAATCCTTCAAAACTAGATCACACATGGATATATTTAGATAAAGTGACAAGTGGGTCCCATAGTAGATAGAGTGGATAGAGGATGATATAGAGGATGGATGGGTGCGGGAGAATTGATTATAGAGGAGAGAATCTTGCTGACTAGGACGTATAGAGGATGAATATAGAGGTCCATGAGTGCGGATAGCCTAAGCACCTAAGTCAGGGCAAACAAAAGCCTGATTTATGCAATGCAAAAGACTGTTGTTTGGTTTATTTGTATTAGCTAAGTTTGGATTGTCTAAATCCTGTGTTTGGTTGTCCGCGTAGGTTAGATATAGTTACCTCATTCTTATGAAGGTGAGTTTTAACTCAACCACCTCTTACCTCCCCTCTCACCCTTGCTCTTCTTCAAGGTAGAGCCGCTGCTGCCAATGGCAACCAACATCAAATCCCACTGCCACCAAATCTCTCTCTGCTTCTTCCCTTGTTCCATAACCATAATCTGTTTTCTCTCTCTATTTCCCTTGTTTGTTCTTCTCAAATTAGAGCATTCAACAACAAAGGCCTGTTTGTTTACTAGCACCAAGGTAGCCCATATGGATAGCCAAAGCTAGGATGAGTTTACACAAGTTGAGATGGTGTAGTTACTCGTGTTTGTTTTCCATGTATGAAGTAAGCTAGTCCAGAAAGAGATAGGTTTGGTACCTTTGTAAGATCGTGTAGGCTTACCTCCAAAAGCACATGGGACATAGAAAAATTAGGAGGCTGAGCGATCAAGCCGTCATTACTAAAGCTATCGTCGTTCTACTAGTTTCCCATTTCATGTGTAGCATCCTCATCGAGACACACTAACTCTAGACACCACGCGTGTTATCTCGGATGATTCGATATGTTCCCTCCCTTCCTTTTAAATTTCTCAATTAAGAATCTAACTCATTCATTAGGGCACAATAATTGTATATGATAAATTCTCTAACAGAATCTGTGAATACTTATTGTGTAACTATGAGACTAGTACTCATTAGTCGTCGTTATTTAAGTTGGCAAGTTGTGATTCTTTGGCGCAACAGCAAGACACAGACCATAGGCACTAACTGTGATGGAAGTCTAAAGATCATATTGTTTTATCTTGTTATGATACTTTTACAGTTTGCTAAAACTAATTGTTTCTTTAAATTTTAGCACCATGACAAAAGTATGCTTCTGGGAGTTAGAAAAGGAAAAAAGGAGAGAACTAGTAAAAGAGTTGATAGAATCACAAAGAGGGTTCATGAATAAACTTTTTAAGAATGGATGAGCCAACTAGTGTTACTCCAGAAGGTGATGGCCTTATGGAAGACAATGTTAACATTAATCCTCCAGAAGATGAGGGTCCTATAGAATACAATGTTGGCATCGGTTGAAAGAACATTCTCAAAATTAGAATTGCTTATGTCTCTTGGCAACATTATGCACTGAGATGAAATTATATTGGATGAGACATGAGATTGATACGGTCATAAATGACTTTGTATCAAGGAATGTTAGAAAATTTTAAGGTAATTTAATATGTATAATTATTTCATATAAATATTGCTTTTGGATACATACTAAGTACGGTAAAAATTTATATATACATGCTAACTATTTTTCATATTTATTAGGCCTAAAATTCTCACCGATGACCTCATCAAATAGAAAACTATTACTCTCTCCGTTTTAAATCGTAATTTATTTAGCTTTTCTATGTATCCAAATATACGTTATGTTTATTAGGTACTTAGAAAAGTTAAATAAATGATTTACAATTTTGAATACAGTGAGTTGTTGGGAGGAGGGGGCACTGGCGTTGGGCCATCGTTGCCTGCTTGTCGGGATCGAACAACAGCCTGAACTTCTGGAGTAACATTGTACAAGCCCATCTGACTTTCCTTGAGTACAAGCCCATTCGATGGATCGGCCCGAATTCTGTCTGGCCCGTTCACCATTTCTCGTCGTCCAGGTCAGACTTCATCAGTTTCTCAAAAAAAAAAAGTTCAGACTTCAACAGGGTTGAGACATCAGAGAAGGGCCATAGCACAGTCTCTCCGTCAGTGCCAGACTTGCCACTTTGCCAGTGGACTGCGAGGGAGCGCCTCCGCCTCAGATCCAACCCCCACCGATGCGAGCTCCGGCGATGCTCCGCTGGGCCGCGGCGGCGCTCGCGCTCGCGGCTCTCCTCGCCGCCTCGCCGGCTTCCGCCTTCTACCTCCCCGGCGTGGCGCCCAACGATTTCCACAAGGTCCAGTTCCCTTCCCTCATTCCCACCTTCCTCGTAACGTAATGGTTCTCCCCATACTTCCGTGCTGGATCTCGACGGCCAGATCCATCGTTTGGTGTTCATCGAGTTGGATGCGAGCGGTGGTGTTTGGGATCTCGGGGCCCTGCTGCTCTCGCTCTCTCCCTTACTGTTACTCGTGTCGTTGCGGGTGGCACACACTGTTCACTCCCCTGACATGATAATCCTTTAGTGCTTCTGTGCGCACTGGTGTAAATCTGACGAATCGCGTGCCGGTCGTCTCATTTCTTCTGCACTGCTGCGTTGCTGCTTAGTGCTAATGACGGACCACTACTTCACTTGCTGTCTTGCTCCCGGACATTTGATCGGGATGCATATGGAATTCTGGACTACTGGCATTCATTCTTTGGCCAGGTCCCTTGCTTCAAATCTCAATGTTGAGGCAAAAATGTTTTCACCTAAGTGATGAAAAATAACTGAAAACTCTATAGTGGATCTAAAGTTTGCTTAATGTTACTGAATCTTATAAAAATAAGAAAATTGTGCGGTGAGTATGCCAGTCTGTGCCTACATGTGTTCAAAATGTGCAGAGTACAAAACATTCTGCACCCAGATGTACCCAAATCTGTACCCACTAGTATTCAAGCTGTGCAGTTCTTCAGATTTTTGTACATACAGTAAATGCTCCACTTGATCTCAGAAGGTGAATTTCATATGTTTCATTGTATGCATCTATACCTAATAATAAAGAGGCAAAATTTCTCTCCACCTATTTTTTGGTCCGGCCATCCCTTAACTAACTTTGTGAATGTGGAAAACTGCCTATAGCCCTTCTCTTTATATAACTAGGAATCCTAATCCAATTAGATCTCTCCGATTTCGGGTGAATAGGAATCTTAATCCAAATAGGAAAGATATAATAGTATGGACAACTAGGAATCTTAACCCAATTAGATCTCTCCAACTCCGAGTTATTACCGGAATAGGAATCTTAATCCAAATGCAAAAATATAAGAATGGAAATCTAATAAAGAGGAAAGAAGGGTAGAATTTCTTTGTTTCGTTTCTTTTCTGTTCTTTTTTCACTTTTTTCTGGTTTGTCCGTTTTTACTTATTCCAAGTATGTGTTGCTTTACGTTCATTTGGACGTTTTTCGCTTGGCTCCGAATATGTTCTGATTTTTTTTTTCTTTTCTAGAGTACATTCCAATTTTTGTCATGACTGTTTTCTACATAATTGGCTTCGAGTATGCTCAGATTTTTTTTTCTCGTGGATGTTTTTACACTTACTCGACTTTTTTTTATTTTGTTTCATTGTTTTCTCCACCTGTTTTTTTCATGTTCGAATAAATATAATAAGAGTAAAAACAAACAATAAATAAGAGATCACAGCCATTTTAATCTTTGACTCCTTAAGGAACAAAGATTTTTACCACTAATTAATTTAATTTTTGACTCGAACTCATGACTCGTGCTACAACTCACTACTTATTGGATCCCATTGCAACGCACAGGCATGTTTGCTAGTGATACTTATAGCTTGAACTTGGCAGCTGACAGGTGGTGTTCTCTTTGACAATAGGCCGTTGTATCTCAAACCATTTTTTCACTTCTTTTTCTCTTGGTCCTTGTTGCCTGGTGTAACATGTGGATCCACACTACTGTCTGACAGTCATATGTGCTCATGCATCACGCTAGCTAATTCACTTCTGCACCTGATGAATCATGACAACCCATTATTTTCAGATCCTTAAGTATCAAGCATGTATGTGTGCTAGTAGTTATGTTTAGAGAAACAAATGTTAAATGGTGTGTGTGTGTTTCAATCTTTTGAGCTATGGGGGAAAAATAATATATCCCTCTTATGAGCCTTTTGTTTTACTGGAATATGTGTTGCATGTTCTCTAACTGGTTCATACATAATTCTCTGCAGAAAGATCCACTTTTGGTGAAGGTGAATAAGCTGACATCCACAAAGACACAACTTCCCTACTCGTATTACTCTCTTCCATTCTGCAAGCCAAACACGATAGTTGACAGTGCAGAGAATCTTGGAGAAGTTCTGCGTGGTGATCGCATTGAGAACTCTCCTTATGTGGTCAGTACTAGATTACTGCTTGTCACATATTCACCTGTGTAATAATTTGTAATGTACCAGATTACTGAGTTGTCATCTACTTTGTCGTTTCTCGTTTGTGCTGTAGTTTGAGATGGGGGAGCCCAAGATGTGCCAGATTATCTGCAAAGCAAAAATTGACGATAAACAAGCAAAGGAACTCAAGGAAAAGATAGAGGATGAGTATCGTGTGAACATGTACGGATTTTATATGTGACACTGTAATTTTGATTGCATGACAAATGCTGGAGTTACATGATGAATTTTCGTCACAGGATTCTTGACAACCTCCCACTAGTTGTTGCTATTGCAAGGCAGGATAGGGATGCTACTGTTTACCAGGCTGGATATCATGTTGGTGTCAAGGGCCAATATGCTGGTGTAAGTTTTTGTGCTCAGCTGATGTTTTACTTTTAACAGTGTGTAGGTCTCCTTTTTTCTCTTGAAAGGGTGTAGTTATCTTATTATAAAATATATATGTTACAGAACAAGGATGAGAAGTCCTTTATCCACAACCACTTGACATTTTTAGTAAAATACCACAAGGATGAAACTACAGATCTCTCTAGAATTGTTGGATTTGAGGTCAAACCATACAGGTTTGTTTTAGTTATGCTTGCCATATTTTATTTGTATGATGCCTTTTACACGCTGACACTATCTTGTTTACTCACTTATACATCTTTGTTAAATTTCTCGTGCTAGTATCAATCACCAGTTTGAAGGGCCGTGGAATGATAAGAACACTCGTTTAATCACATGTGATCCTCATGCCAGCAAGCTTGTGGTAAACTCAGATACTCCTCAGGAGGTTGAAGCTGGAAAGGAAATCATATTTACCTATGATGTGGCCTTCGAGGTGATATTTCTCACTTCTGCCTCTCTTTTTGTGCTCTAACTCCTTTTCTTAATACTCCCTCTGATTCTTAATGTAGGCCATTTAGGACATTGACATGGTCTTAAATGTGACACTTTGACCTGCAATTTTGTAAAAGTATATTATGTTTTCTATATATATTATGAAAGTTTTTTTCCATGATGAATCTATTACATGAACTGTGTTGTCATTTGTCAAGTTACTTAATAATACATTTTAAACTTTGAGTTTGTTTTAATGTTTTCTGATTTGCTTGGTATTGCTTTGCAGGAGAGTGATGTCAAGTGGGCTTCTCGCTGGGACACCTACCTGTTAATGACAGATGATCAAATTCACTGGTTTTCTATTGTGAACTCTCTCATGATCGTACTCTTCTTATCTGGGATGGTGGCCATGATTATGCTCCGCACCCTGTATAGAGATATCTCGAGGTACAATCAGCTTGAAACTGAAGAAGAAGCCCAAGAGGAGACAGGGTGGAAGCTTGTTCATGGAGACGTATTCCGCCCTCCTGCAAACTCTGACTTACTCTGTGTCTGTGTTGGGACTGGTGTTCAGTTCTTTGGTATGCTGCTAGTAACCATGATTTTTGCTGTTTTGGGTTTCCTTTCGCCATCAAACCGAGGAGGACTGATGACTGCTATGCTGCTCACTTGGGTCTTGATGGGGTTGTTTGCTGGTTATGCTTCTTCACGCCTATATAAGATGTTCAAAGGATCAGAATGGAAGAGCATCACCCTAAGGACTGCTTTCCTGTTCCCTGGGATTGCTTTTGGTATTTTCTTCATCCTGAATGCTCTTATATGGGGGGAGAAGTCGTCTGGTGCTGTTCCTTTCACCACAATGTTTGCCTTGGTCCTCCTTTGGTTTGGTATCTCAGTTCCTCTTGTATTTGTTGGGAGCTATCTGGGCTTCAAGCAACCTGCCATTGAGGCTCCGGTGAAGACAAACAAGATCCCAAGACAGATCCCTGAGCAGGCTTGGTACATGAACCCTGCCTTCACCATTCTTATTGGTGGTATTCTTCCGTTCGGAGCAGTTTTCATTGAGCTCTTCTTCATCCTGACGTCAATCTGGCTTCACCAGTTCTATTACATCTTTGGCTTTCTCTTCCTGGTGTTCATTATCCTCATCATCACCTGTGCGGAGATCACGATTGTGCTGTGCTATTTCCAACTGTGCAGTGAGGACTACATGTGGTGGTGGAGGTCCTATCTGACCTCAGGATCATCTGCAATCTACCTCTTCCTGTATGCCGGATTCTACTTCTTCACTAAGCTGCAGATCACCAAGCTGGTGTCGGGCATACTGTACTTTGGCTACATGCTTCTTGCCTCGTGTGCTTTCTGTGTGCTCACCGGTACGATCGGCTTCTGCGCCTGTTTCTGGTTCACAAGATTGATTTATTCGTCTGTGAAGATCGACTAGGCAAGTTGCATGAGCCTGCAGAGAGTGTGCTGATCTGAAGCGGCCTCCATTTTCCACTGGTTTTTTTTTTCCTGAATTTTCAGGAAAGCTGTACTTTAGGTGTTAGCTTATAAACCATTTATGCCCACTGTGGTTCAGAGTTGTATAAGGATAGGACACTACTGCCAGCTTCATATGGGGCAATTTTTCCTTGTGTTCTTGAGAACTGCTGTATACGTTCAATCCATGGCTCATTATCGTCTGCCACCCCTTTTCTACCTCTGCTGCATGGTGATGTTGATACGTGCTTGGCTTCATAAGAATTGCTTGCGTTCACTTGTACATATTCAGAAATGTTTGGTTCATATGAACAGAATCCCCCTGTTCGGCTGAGTTTATCAGCACGGCTTATCAGCCGTGGAACAGTGTTTTTCTCTCATAACAAATCAGCCACAGCCGGCTTATAAGCCAAAAAATAGCCTGCCGAACAAGGTTAATATTCTTGGCAGCAGGCCTCCCGGAGAGCTCCGGCATGTGTTGCCGCCTGACTATGGATGGCTGATGAGGTCGACACCTCCGGAGACAGTCGGGACTCCGTAGCCTTGCGCCGGCATCAACCTGTCTCCGGCGGCGTACATCCTCACCACTCACCAGGCGGATACCGTTGGTTAGCGGGATTTATTTATGCAAAATATTCGAATGTAGGGTGCAGGGTGTAGTTTGGTGATCGGCTTGTGGATGTTTAGGAGGCGACTAGCGAGATTTATTTATGCAAAATATTCGAATGTAGGGTGCAGGGTGTAGTTTGGTGATCGGCCTGTGGATGTTTAGGAGGCGGTCGAGCGTGTCTGCGTGTGTTTTGGGGGCCGTGTTGATGTCTCACTCTGACTGGCCAGACAAGTTTTTTTCTTGTTTTTCTTGAGTTTGAGTTCGGTACGGATTGATGGCCTAATCCAACCGCCCGTAGTTGTATCTTTTCTATTTTGCTCAGTCTGGGCTTCATTAGCTTTTTAATATAATCGGCAGCTCTCTTGTCTTATTCGTTTCAAAATATTTGAATCGTGACGAATGATCACTATCCATTTTACGTACTGTATTTCATATGAATGTTCGGATTTCAGTGGTGATAGGTGTTTTAGCTTTAGCATAGCTTAGGCTCCGTTTAGATCGGCTAAATTTTTATAAGCTATAATAGTCGAAGAGAGCTAGCTAATCGCTTTTTATAAGCTTGATGATTGAATATAGTTCACAATAGACTATAGATAGACTATAAACTCGACTGTTTGAATCAGCTAGAACTTTTTTTAGCAGCTAGCAACTTATTATATTAATAAATCAAAATAGGATTTTAGAAAATTTTATTTGCATGATAGAATCTAGGTTCAAGTCAACTCAAATTCAGGGAACTTTGTCAAACCCGCTCTTGATGCTTATAGGGAGAGTTTGCATTGCCTACGCGAATATAGAGATAGTAAAAAGTTTACATAACCCCCAACTATTCAGGGTGGATTACTTCACCCCAAAATATAAAACCGGATTTTCTACCTCCTGAGCTTTCTAAAACCGGTCAAATAACCCCCCTAAACGGTTTTCGACGGTGATTTTGTCTTTTTCTTTTTTTATTTATTTCCGTTGAATCTTTGAAAAAGCATAGTAAATCACAAAAAAATCATAAAATAGAAAATCTAATTTTATTGGACTCCGTATGAGTAGATCTACACAGTAAACATATCACTACAGGATTCAGGTGCTTTGCCGGGTGCCGAAAACACCCGGCAAAGGCTACTTTGCACTCGGCAAAGCCTTTGCCGGGTGCAGCACTCGGCAAAGAGCCGCCGGCAAAAAGTCAGTCGGCAAAGATTTCTTTGCCGGGTGCTTTTTATCGGACACCCGGCAAAGACTTTGCCGCGTGCAAACTCGGCATCCGGCAAAGAAAAATGGCCGTCACGGCGCCGGCTCCATCAGCCCTTGGTTTGCCGGGTGCCATGTCAGAGGCACCCGACAAAGATTTTTTAATTTTTTTAAAAAAAATTTCTTTGCCGAGTGCCCTGCCGAGAGGCACCCGGCAAAGATTTTTTTTTATTTTTTTTATAATTTCTTTGCCGGGTGTCGCGCTGCCGGGGCACCCGGCAAAGAGTTTTTTTTATTTTTTTTAGTATTTTCTTTGCCGAGTGCCCTGTCAGGGCGGCACCCGGCAAAGAATTTTTTTAAAAAAGTCTTTGCCGGGTGCCCTGGCCCTGGCACTCGGCAAAACTAGGAATTCTGAACACCCAGCAAAGCCTCTAATTTTTTTTATTCTATAATTACAAACACAACATATAAAAGATATATATATCACATCTGAAGCATCAGCTAATATAAATCATATTACATAGGGCACACATGGATAGATTCAAATAATATAAATCAATCCACATATGTGGATTTATTAAGTTCAACAAACAATATAGCAGCCATATATCAATGTTATGTATACAAAGATTTATCCTATCTTACACTACCCTCCTTGGCATACTTGCATCAACAGGGTTCATCCTCATTAGACAAAACCTACAGTGAAACATTATGCTATTAGAGATCTTACAAATGTCATGGGACTTTAAGCACTAAAATTGTGTTTCCTAACATCAGCAAATCACCTAGTCTTGAGTGCAGATGACAGCAGTTCGCAAATAGTACTGAACTTCATCCAAAGTTTGTTAATGAGGCAGTAAGAACACAAGTTTGGTATAGAACTCACCTGCTGCGCTAAAATCTGCTTGATGGTGTCAGGATCTGAGTGGGGCTGCGCATCAACATTGGAGATGACCGGGATTCTAGGTGTTCTAATCTCAGTGGCAGCCAACACAGATTCCAATCTTGAAACAGCTGGTTGCATGAAGCTAGTATGGAAAGCACCAGCAACAGCTAGGTGAACCTGGAAATACAATGGTTAAGCATGTAAATTACTTTGGTAACATACTAAGATTGAAACAAAAAGGAGAATGTGAGACAGAATAACTGAAAACTGAAATATGCATAACCATATAAAATTATAGATAATGTTTCAATAAATATGATTTCTCTGCAATGTATTTTTATGTACTTCATTTCATGTCAATCAAGAGCTAGCATACGAGATCACCGACAGCATCAGATAAAACACTTACAGGGCATAGAAAGTTTGCTATCTGAACTCTTTCATTTTCATCTGCTTCCTCATTAGCAGCATCACATAGTTCTTGCATCAGATAATTACACTGTACATGCACTGCACAAAATAAAAAATTGTAAATTGCACAAGCTAAAAAAACTTTTCGATGTGTACCTATTGCACGGTCTCTCCTAGTGTTTACTGCTGTAATGAACAACCAAACAGAAAGGTCATCAGCTAATTTTCACAACTAATTTCTCTGCAATTTTACAACTAATTTCTCTGCACTTACATCATTCATGGACATTGGACAATCATAAAAGAAGTGACAACTAATTTCAACAAAAATGAGAGCAACAGCTAACCGTGGTGAAGAGGTACAGAGATGAACGGACAAGACCTACCATGTGACCAAGTAAATGATATGATAATCTCATATATATTAACTAAATCATGAAGCACTAGCATCTTGAGAAGACATGTACAGGAAGAAAGTGACGATTCCGGCAGCATCACAATTCACACACGCCTCACGTCAGATCTGGTAGCTTTTTGTCGACTATTCCACAGCCTTTTCCACATCCATCAAATCCATTTGGAAGCAGCAGATCTGGGACAAACATCACAACGTGAAAACAGGGACTAGGCAGCGCAAGCATGGAGGACCACTGAGGATGAAGATCTCACCGAGCCTGCGAATCCTGATGAGCCGAGGTTGGAGGAGGTTGCCCGCGTATGGATCCTCTTCTTGTACGCCTCGGCGGCAGTGGAGAAGCTCGGCAAGGGAGGCAGAGCTCACGGAGTGGTGGGGGCGGCGGCCATCACGGGGAGTCGCCGTCGCCGGTAGGAGTCACGAGCGTGGCCGGCCGAGGTAGCGTAGCTCCTTGCCGCCCACAGCCTGCCGAGGAATAGAGAAAGTCGCCACCTCGCTGGCCGGCGCCTGGTGTGCCCCTGCTCGCATCCCACGGCGCCGCCGCTCACCAAGGCCGTCGACCAATGCCCGTCCGTCGATTTAGGGTTAGAGGATTGGGGAACTGGAGTCGGCCGCTCTGTTTTGTGCGGGACGGGGGAGTCGCGAGTGGCCTCTTTTGGGCCTCGTCGCTATTGGGCCGGACGACCTCACCCACAGTCATACGTTTAATTCTTTGCCGGGTGCCTACCGAGCTGGCACCCGGCAAAGAGATTTTTTTATTTTTTTAAAAAAATTCTTTGCCGGGTGCCTCCTGAGCTGGCACCCGGCAAAGGCTTCTTTGCCGGAGGCCAAGTTTGGCACCCGGCAAATTATAATATTTTTTTGTGTTTTTGGCTCTATTTTTTTCTAGGGCCTTGGTACAGTAATTATAACTCCATATCAAAATTTGGGACATTTTTGACTTTTTATACTATATTTCTTTAATTATTTTCATTCACTTGAATTTTTCCGACTACTCTAAATTTGAACTGCAGGTACATGAAAATAATGGAATTCGGTCATTCGAAAAATGATATTCATGATGTTTGGCGTATGTTGACGCCGTATCCAGGAACTCGCATTAAATTACGACTATCATGTTATCGTAACATGATGAGGTAATCGCGGGGAAAGTTTATTTAAATTATATAAAATCCAAATGAAGTCCGAAAATCATGAAACTTGTCGAGGTTTCTTGTTATTGCATTTGGAGGCCGTGGTAAAAAATTGAGAAAGTTTTGAGCAAGTTACGACGTCGGATGCCTAAAACCCAGACATCTCCACTTGCAATAACATGTGATCACATGTGGAGATATCTGGGTTTTAGGCATCCGACGTCGCAACTTGCTCAAAACTTTCTCAATTTTTTTACCACGGCCTCCACATGCAATAACAAGAAACATCGACAAGTTTCGTGATTTTCGGACTTCGTTTGGATTTTATATAATTTAAATAAACTTTCCCCGCGATTACCTCGTCATGTTACGACAACATGATGGTCGTAATTTAATGCGAGTTCCTGGATACGACGTCAACATACGCCAAACATCATGAATATCATTTTTTGAATGACCGAATTCCATTATTTCATGTACCTGCAGTTCAAATTTAGAGTAGTCGGAAAAATTCAAGTGAATGAAAATAATTAAAGAAATATAGTATAAAAAGTCAAAAATGTCCCAAATTTTGATATGAAGTTATAATTACTGTACCAAAGCCCTAGAAAAAAATGGGACCAAAAACACACAAAAAAATTATAATTTGCCGGGTGCCAAACCTGGCCCCCGGCAAAGAAGCCTTTGCCGGGTGCTAGCTCAGGAGGCACCCGACAAAGAATTTTTTTAAAAAAAATAAAAAAATCTTTGCCGGGTGCCTAACGGCGTGGCACCCGGCAAAGGCTGACGGCAGGTGGCCGCCGTCGCGCCGGCCACCTTTGCCGGCGGCCATATTTTGCCGGGTGCTCGAGACCCGGCAAAGACTAATTTTTGCCGACGGCTGTAATTTGCCGGGTGCCTGGCACCCGGCAAAGGCTGATTTGCCGGAGGCCTTTCTTTGCCGGGTGCCGCCAGGTCTGGCACCCGGCAAAGAATGACTTTGCCGGGTGCCCGATAAAAAACACCCGGCAAATTATTTTACACCCGGCAAATTAGTTGTTTCCTGTAGTGTATAATATGGTATGCTTTAGTACAAAGTTTTTACTATGGCTTTAGATCTATGCTTTTTTGTAATTAAATGGAATAATTCATAGCTGCATCTTCTATGGTCCAATTGTGGTGAAATTTTTATGGTGGACTAATTATTATATGATTGAATTATAGTAAAAATTTCATACTCGATAGATTATATATAATTTAGTTATAGATAAAGCATAGATTTAACGAGCATAAACCTAAATAAATCTATAACTAAGTTATACATGATCCAATGAGTATGAAATTTTTAATACAATTCAACCATACAATAATTAGTCCACCTAAAAATTTCACCACAATTATACCATAGAAGCTGCCGCTATGAATTATTTCAATTAATTATAGAAAAGCATACATCTAAAGGTACAGTAAAAACTTTGTACTAAAGTATATTATATTATATGTTCACTGTGTAGATCTACTCACGTGGAGTCCAACAAAATTAGATTTTCTATTTTATGATTTTTCTATAATTTACTATAATTTTTTAAAGATTAAGCAGAAATAAATAATTAATAAAAAAATAAAACAACGGTTACGGTAGCAAAACCACCGTTCAAAATCGCCTAGTACGGGGGGTGGGGTTGGGTATATGTCCGGTTTTGAAAAAAATCAGGTTTTATAGTTTGGGAGTGAAGTAGGTTTCGTAGGCTTTTTCCTGCATAGATAAGTATACGTGTATATTTACGAGCATTTGCGTCTGTATTTTTTGTACTATAATTTAAAAACAGCTACAGCGGTCATGTTTTGTATAAAACGGTAGAATCGCGATTACTAGTCGCCGTCCTAAAATAGGCGGGTTTATGTTAAATTTGTTGACCACGGTCCGCACCTTCTTCCGTGGGCCTCGCTCTCCTCTCCTCTAGCGTGCTCGCGCCGCCGCGATCGCCAATCGCCATGGCTCCTCCTCCTCCTCCCAACTCCCGCCCGCCAACGCCGACGGCGTCAGCGGCTACGGGCACTTCCTCGTCGCGAATAGACTCGCCGTCGCTAAAGGCCGCGCTCGCAATGGCTCTCATCCACTACAACCGCCTCCCCGGCAAAGCCAACGCCACCGCCACCGCCAGCGCCGCCGCCGCAGGCACATTGCCCCCGCCTCTCCTCCGCTGGAAGCGCAAGGTACCATTCCCCTAGCAGCAGCACCCCTCGGACTCAAACCCTACCCCCCGCCTCCGACATTCGATCTCCTTCTCCCGCCCAGGCCAAGGACCGGAAGCGCGAAATCCTCCGCCTCCGCGAGGAGCTCAAGCTCCTCCAAGGTATGTACGCCCACGCCAATCTATCGGCCGCTATTGTTCGGCTGGCCGAATCCCATTGCCGGGGTCGTGTCAACTGAATTTGTTATGGGAGCAGATGGGGCGCGCGGGGAGGAGATGGAGCCCCCGGTTGCGTCGTGCCGGTGCCACTTCTTCGACGGGTGCGGGGACCTTCCACCGCAGCAGGGTGGCGGTGGTGGGGAGCACTGGGTTGACGAGGTGCTGAGAAGGAGGTTTCTCAGACTCGGTATGGCTTCGGTTTGCTTCGATGTGCTAGTATTTTGAGATTTCTGTGGGCTGCTAATGGAATTTACACTTCTGTGATGTGTGACAGTGCGGTGGAAGGAGAAACGAAGGCGAGTGGATCGGCCTCTTCCAAGTTGTAGTTTGATTGGTTGGTTCTGCCTTGAATCTACTGTCATTATTTTGATGTCAAGACATCGAAAATTTGAAAAGTCTGTAAACAACAACCTTGCCCTTGCCTTGGACTTCATTTCTCCTGCAGTAGAAAATTTTGCCCTGTGACTGTGACACTCGTTTCTGATTATCTAGGGTTACTCTTGGAAGAGGAAATGTTATAATTTCTTCAGCTATAGTTTCAATTGTTTCGCTTCTCCAGATTTCAACAGTGAGGATGAGATGCAGCAGCTCAGCATGTCGATTGATTTCCTGGTGGAGCTATCAGACGGCATTTTTGCCAAAGTAAAATTCTATCATTTGTTCACAACTAAGGTATTTAATATTTTTTGTTTCGTTTTCCTAAAGGTAAGATTCACTTGTGCAGAGAGAAGCTGGCCCCTCATTTGCTACATTTTCTCACCAAGCAGTAGATTTCATTTTGGGTAAGTTATAACTGATCTGTTATGTGTTTGTGCTCTGAACATTAATCTTTGACAAAAACAGAATTCAATGAGATGAAAAGTATGAATATTCAAATGATGTTGCATATGCAATCTACGCTTGGTTGAAACGACCATGGGTAATCATTAATCATTCGGTAATCATGCTCCCTGTTCAGCTACACTGAAGAACATTCTTTCATCGGAAAGGGAAAAGGAGCTAGTTGGGGAGATAATCGATGGTTTAGTGACTCGTTTGATGAAAAGGATGTGCACCGTTCCTGAAAATCCTGGTACTTCAGATTCAGGTGACACTTGGTATATTTATTTTGTATTTGTTTTCCCAGACAAACACATTTAAAGTAATGACATGGTGCAGTGGCACAGAAGCTACGATTTTATTTTGTAGCATCACTGCTTCTCCATATGTTTGTTGGGTAGTGGACTTACCCTTTGATTAAGTTGATTGTAGTTTGGGCTCCTGAGTTATTCTTTGTTGATTCATGTTCATTGTTTCATATTTTTTTGTGAACATAAGCCTAGTCCCTTTGTTCTGCAGTGGAGCACAAGGGTCCTGATGCTTCAAGGATCCATTTTTTTTTAAATATTTTTTCTTTCTGTGTCCACATCTCTCTTAAGCTGAGTGTTAAGTTAAACTTGTGAAGTCATGGTCTCATGGACAGTATTTTCCAGTAGATACCGAAATGCAAAATAAGTATGTCTTCCTTAACATTCCATTTCCCAATGAATCAGAATGCAATAATGCATGCAGCTTCCAAGTTTCATCTGCATGAGATAACTATGAGTATGTAGCTGTACTTTACATACTATCCCCATAATAATGTCAACTACACCTTAGGTACTGTTTGATTTTTAATCCTCATGATAGTGGTACCAAGTATGATAAATTAATTGGAGACTCATTACTTTTATGTTGTATATGTAGAAAGTGTTTTTTCCATTGTTATACCCTTATTTTCTTGTTTTCCTGAGTTACTTTTTATCGTTTCGTTACTGAGAACTGAACATTAAATAAACGAGGAGCATTAAGCTCTGAATTCGACAATCAACAGACATGTCTGTTTGCTTCCTAATTATAACATATAGCCTATTGATTTCTGTTCCTTCCATCTTGTTCAATATTTTGCAGGATCAACTGGCTGCTCAGATGCCCAGTTCTCTGTGCAGCACTTATTCCGTAAGTTGGGAAATGATGAATTCATTGGTCAGCGGGAAATCCTTGCAGTTTCTCAAAAGATCTCAAATGTATCTGAAAGATTGCTCTTGGTTGATCCGTTTGATGATGCTTTCTCTGATATGCATGACAATATATTCATCATGTAAGCTGATCTTCATTTCTTTCTGATTTAAATTTCATTCGAAGAATCTTTACTCCTTAAGTCAATCATGAGTGTCTGTTGTGTTCTTGAGAGTTGAGAATAAACATTTGACTTTTTAGTACTGAATTATGGATGGAAAAATATTCATTAGTTCAGTAGTTTGCACATTGTATATTTTTTCAATGCACAATAGTTCATATATAGAGGAAGTTTCAGACTGTCAGTAGCCTGGTTCTCCTTATATATTTGTATGGTCACTGGTTTTATATTATGGCTACTGTGTTGCAGGTTCTGTTGAGATACACTCAAACATCTTGTTTCCCTTTTATGTTGGCTTTATCCATTAATTTTTATTCAAAACATGCTATGCTATGATATTCCGAGTTGGCATAATTCTGAAAGATTGTAGTTTTGATTCAGCTAGTTTTATCTAGTCATCAAAACTAGGACAGTTTTTTATGCTCTCTAGTACGCCATTTCTGAAGCAAATTCTATCGATGCCTATTTAGTAACTGTTTATATGGATTGTATTCTTGCTATATCCATAAAGATTTTTTTGTGTGTGTTAAAGTTGGAACTCCGCCTATGTTGACTGGAAGACTTTCTTGAGTCGTCTCAACATAGCCGGTCCTAAGCCCGGATAAAGGAGGAGGGTGTGTTAAGGTCTGGCGAACCAATAGTAAAAAACAGCCACTCATGGATTTGAAACCCACAAGAGAAGCTCTGGGAGAGGGTTATCGAGCATCGCCTAAGGAGAGTGACACATGTGACCCAAAATCAGTTTGGGTTCATGCCTGATAGGTCGACCATGGAGGCGATTTTCTTATTACGACAATTGATGGAGAGATATAGGGAGCAGAAGAAGGATTTGCACATGGTCTTTATTGACCTCGAGAAGGCATATGACAAAGTACCGAGAAATGTCATGTGGTGGGCCTTGGAAAAGCACAAAGTCCCAACTAAGTACGTTACCCTCATCAAGGATATGTACATGGATGTGGTGACGTTTGTCCGAACATGTGATGGCGACACCAGTGACTTTCCAATTAAAATAGGACTGCATCAGGGGTCAGCTTTGAGCCCTTATTTATTTGCTTTAGTGATGGATGAGGTCACAAGGGACATACAAGGTGATATCCCTTGGTGTATGCTCTTTGCTAATGATGTGGTGCTAGTTGACGACGGTAGGGCAGGGCCGCAGGGGTTAATAGGAAGTTAGAACTATGGAGGCACACGTTAGAGTTAAAAGGGTTCAGACTTAGTAGGACTAAGACCGAGTACATGAGGTGCGATTTCAGCGCGACTAGGCATGAGGAGGGAGACGTTAGCCTCGATGGGCAAGTGGTGGCCAAGAAGGATACTTTTCGGTATTTAGGGTCGATGCTACAAAAGGATGGAGACATTGATGAAGATGTTAGGCATAGAATTTTAGCCGGCTGGTTGAAATGGCGTCAAGCTTCTGATGTCCTCTGTGACAAAAGGGTGCCTCAGAAGGTGAAAGGTAAGTTCTATAGGACGGCGATTCACTCGGCGATGTTATACGGTGCTGAGTGTTGGCCTACAAAAAGGCGACATGTCTAGCAATTGAGTGTAGCAGAGATGCGTATGTTGCGTTGGTGTTGTGGGCACACAAGGAGGGATAGAGTCCGGAACGACGATATTCGGGATAGGGTTGGGGTGGCACCAATTGAGTAGAAATTGATTCAACATCGGTTGAAATGGTTTGGACATGTCCAACGGAGGCCTCCTGAGGCGCCGGTGCGTAGTGGGGTTCTAAAGCGGGCCGATAATGTAAAGAGCGGTAGAGGTCAACCTAAACTAACTTGGGACGAGTCCGTTAAGAGAGACCTGAAGGAGTGGAATATCTCAAAGGATTTAGCTATGGACAGGAGCGCTTGAGACTGGCAATCAACGTGCCTGAACCGTGATCTCTTTCTGTCTTGTGCCTTTTATGTCCCTTTATGTGTCTCTCTTTTCTCGTCTCTTTTGGGTTTCATCTCTAGCCTACCCCAACTTGCTTGGGACAAAAGGCCATGTTGTTGTTGTTGTTAAAGTTGGACTCTAACTGTATCATTATATGTTATGAATGCTCATTTTGTCCCATGTTGCAGGATTCAGTTACTCGAGTTCCTCATATCTGATTACATGAAAGTTTGGCTATGCTGCGAGCATATTGACAAAAGTTAGTGCATTCGTGCCCCCAACAGTTGTATTTTCTATTTGCTATTGTGCTATATGAATTGCATTGTCACTCAACATGACAGCGGAAAACATTGACTTACTTCAATTGGGGAAAAGAGATCATATCCATTGTTTTTACTTTGCTAAATTCTTCTGGTTCTTGTAACTGCTGTTTAATACCTTCCATTTCTGTATTATATCGCACTACATAATTAATTGCTGTATTTTGATTTACAGACATAATGTAGAAAGTACATTGACTGAATATTATATTCTTAATCACAAATCTCAATGGGAAACTACTTAAAGATACACACACCTGATGCCAGTTCAAATACTGATCCATCATTGTGGGTCACTAGAAGAGCTTAATTAACTTAAATAAAACTATTGTTCAGGACTTTTTGAAGAATGTACCAGATCTGTTCTCAAGGCACGCAATGATTTGCGAATCCTGGAAAACATGAATGGGCTTTATGTCGTGTACATTGAGCGTGTGGTCGGAAGGTTGGCAAGGGAGGTGGCTCCTGCTGCACATCAGGGGAAGCTGGACCTAGAAGTCTTCTCCAAACTGTTGTGCTGAGAGTGCCTGCATCTGACTTTCCAAGCCCGACCCGGCCCACTAAATGCTCAGGTCGATTCAAAACCACGATATCATTGCTCCACTTAGACTATGCGTATTTACATTTCTGTTTATAAGACAAACTTTGGAATCTGGTAGTGGATCTACTTGTGTGGCCTGACATTGTTTCATGTCACTATTCATAGTTGATTAGTTTCATTTCGCTGACTTAACTCCATACCCTGTGAGTTGCTATAGACATGCTTTGTCTACTCTGTAAATTTAGGTGCATCGAACGATTTCTGCACTTTGCCTTTACTCTCCACTGCTAGCTCAAAACAAAATGCATTGTGTACTCTGCAAATATGATAGTATAAAGTTTAAAAAACATCTTTTTTAGTTTTTACTCAAATACACGCCATTCATGTTGATAGGTACGCATGCACATTTTGTATCTGCTTTAAAATGGGAGAGTGTTTTTCTCAGATTAGAACACATGATCACCTTACAGCCAAGCTATTTTTGCATGATGTGCAGAGGGTGCTGTTGTCTGTTGCCTTTGGCGTGCATGTTGCTTTCAACATTTCTATAACTTGCGAGACCGAAAGAAATTTACAATAGGCATGTCTGGGTGTCTTTTAGTCAACAAGTAATTTTCCCCCTTCACACTTGGTTTTATCAGGGTGCTCCTTGTGGCCAACTATATGATGATTAACTAGGGATGTAAAATGATTGGTTATTTGGCTCACACGTGTAACTGGGAGAATCTGGGACTGGGATCCATACTTGCTTGCAGTTTGTTCATAGGTATATGCATGCACATTTTGAACTGGTAATCTTTCGTTCAGAATACCGCCAAAGTTTTTCCATATCAGAGCCTAAATCTGTTTCTTCTTCTTTCTGTTAGTGAAAGTGGAAGGCATCTTAGTTCATTAGTTTGAAGGGGTCTAGCGAGGTTTGGAAATTCTCTGAAGTTGTTAGCCCCATTGCTCTTGCTTTAACAACATGCTAAAGACAACAACATAGTGGAATATGAGGAAGACTTTGATCACGTTCAAAGAACATAATTTTGGAAATGAAAAGCCATATACCCAAGAATGCCAGTGTGCTTTCACTCTCCTTTTGGGAAAGAATGTGCTTGCACTCTTCACCCTAGGACAAGGTTGATAACCCCGTGCCCACTGCCCAGCTTGGCTCTTCCAAATCGGTGCTTGAGTCGTTACATCACCTTTTAGTCAGCAACTATCATATCTCCCTGTCTCCACCTATATAACAACAGCTATCACGAAGCAAGGTACTGGTAATCAATTATCTCAGGCTCTTCGGTGACTTTATCTTGGTTAAGCTCAAGTGCTCAACCGTCCTCTTCATCCATTGACAAGCCCTTATGCCAGATCAATGCAAGGTCCTTTTCATGTAGACCAATCCCATGAAGCATCGTGCTGTGTCCTTTCCGATTCACGAGTTACGTGCATTTCGTAGCCGCCTGAATCTGGCCTTCAGCCTTCTTCCTGAACGGTGAAAGATCTACATCCAGGTTTGCTATGCTGTAGTTTTCTTACCTTTAAACCTGAAGGAACCGAATGGGTGCACACACTGCACACTACGTCAAAGCTTGAAGGTTTAACTTGCTATTGAGCTCAGCTAACTGGTTGATCACGGAAGTGAAAAATCTATTGGAAGATTTGATACCGCCATATGTGTCTTTATCAGATTACCTTTGATGAACTTGCTTGAGTGGCAGAAGTGGTTTCTCTTTTAACCCTAGAGTACTATCCCATTGAAGATTAATATATGTCTTGGATATTAACTTTATCTGTATATACTATATATTTGTCAACTAACAAATTGATTGCGCAAGTAATCTGAAAAAAAAATCATGTAACTTATGTATTTTCAACCTTAAGTCTGGTGGAGGCCATCTAGAATATGATGTGATATGATAAGCTGGTCGATTGTAACAAGCCAAACTACCCCGACATCGAGTTGTCCATTTGCCCTAAACGATGGAGCACCATGTGTGGTCCTTGGGATATCTGATGAGGCCCCTTGCATGAAGCCACAGAAATATATAGAAGTTGCAAGCATGCAGGTAGCAAATATAGGATATTATGCATAACCTTCTGTACCAGTGCGAGTGTCACACTCGCACCTACAGTAAGGGTTAGAGAGGAGGGCCACAAAAAGTCAAAAACCTTTTGGTTTCTGATGTTAGTTGTGGTGTGTTTGTGCAGCCGTGCAGGTGTTTATTTGGCTAGCGTGCTGTACTTGCCTGCACACGTCAAGATGTGAACACAGGAGAGATGGATGTGAGATACTAGATGACATGCTGGGCTGAGTTCTTGATGGAGAGCTACGCGCAGCGGCGACAAGGAAATGGCTGGACTTTTGCCTAAAGCAGTTGCTTTATTAGTTAGTAGGACATGCATGCATTGGCCTTTATTAAATTTCTTGCACCATTGTGTCTTGTTATGTATAGCCAGTCACCATCTTCTTCATCAATGCAATAACAAGAAGGCTCTCCTGCTTGGTCGTTTGAAAAACTAAATGCATGCACATACAGCCTCATGCCCTCATTAGAGCCCTCATGCATGATAGGGTTATTATCGTTGAGCAAGATGGAGGGAAAATGAGAGTGATGTAAGCGAGATTAGTAGCTAGGGGAGAAAATGGCCATATATAGGTGATCACATCAGGTTTGCCTCTATTGTTGCTTGCAATATATTGGTGATGCGTGGAGGAGAACCATTATATTGATCGTCAGTTGGAGCTAAACTATCGATCCCTGTCATATCGGACGTTTGGATGCTAATTAGGAGGACTAAATATAAACTAATTATAAAACTAATTGCACAGATGAATACTAATTTGTGAGACAAATCTATTAAGCCTAATTAATCCATCATTAGCACATGTTACTGTAGCATCATATTGTCAAATTATGAATTAATTAGGCTTGATAGATTCGCCTCGTAAATTAGTCTCCATTTGTATAATTAGTTTTATAATTAGTCTATATTTAATATTTCAATTTAGTGTCAAACTTCCGATGTGATAGGGCCTAAGTTTAGTCCGGGGACTGTGGCGCCACCTGACCCCGTAGCTTTTGCCAAAATAATACCCCTTATAAATTTTGTAATTATATATTTGATGATGTTAATTGATATAAAATCAATAAGCTTTGGCTCCATAGGTTTTCAATCCTGGATCTGCCAGTGGTACTGTCACGACACTACTCGGGTGAGCTTAGCTATTACCTCCTCCGTCCCAAAATATTTGTCGCTTTCGCTTCCCAAGAAACAACTTTGACAAAATATATATTAAAAAAATATTAATATTTGTGATACATAATTGGTATCAATGGAAAGATCTTTGAATCTAGTTTTTTAATAAATTTATTTGGAGATACAAATGTTGCATGTAATTTCTACAAATCGAGTCAAACTTGTGACATAAAAACCAAAAACAACAAATAAATTGGGACAGAAAGAGTACTCCACGAGCATGCTCTGAGGCCCAGACTATGGCACCAGCAGAACCTGAGGGCTTATTTGGATGTATTTCAAGTCAGTTTAGAAATTTTTAGATACACTATTTTTACTGTATATTTAGATATAGTACATACCTAAGTGCATAACAAAATTATATATCTAGGAAAGTCACAAACGTCTTATAATTTGGAGAACGGGCGAGCTGGTAGCAGTAACAAACTGTCATATATAGCCGGCTACAGCTATGCACAAGTGTGCGTACGTACGTCCATCAGGGTATCACTCGTGTGGTTGCATACATCACTTTGAAAAGCCATGACGGTAGTAGTGCCTGCCAAGAATCACATGCAGAAACAAGATGCTTCCATTTTGATTTTTATATATACATTAAACATAGGATACTAATGAAAAACATATATTATTATTTTTCTTGGTTTTACAGAGAAGAAAAGAAGTGGCGCATTTTGATAGGACACCTTGCCATGTACTCTGCCTCTTCTGGTGTGTGAGCATCTTTTCGCCTGCTAGTATACAACTAGTCATAGCTGCTCTACTGCATTTGGCTTCATGCGTGCGATGTGTTGGAATCTCTCTCTGGCTTCTCAAAAATGACATTGCAACACACTAGTACCATTCGTCACGTGAGAGTACTCTCCTGAAATATAATTTATCTAAATGTATTCTATGTCATATGATTCTATGTTTGACTAAATTTATATTAGAAAAATATTACCATCTAATAATATAGCAAAAAGGTGAATTATGAAAGTACATCTAAAACTATATCTACTAGTTATGCTTACCACAAATGTTGTTGTGTTTTTTTTATAAATTTGATCAAATTTAAAACAGCTTGACCAATAAGGACAACTCAAAACCCTTATATTTTAGGACGGAGGAAATAACTCTGTTGCTTATAACATTTAAGAGACCAATCAAACTTCACTTGTCGTTATGATAACTAGTTGCCATCGTCTTGTCACGGCATGCAAATAATCAAACTTTTCGTCTAGCTTGCCAGCTATATATAGTTGAATAAGAATAGGAGTACCTAGTCCAAGCAACTGAAATGATCAAGAGTCACATGTACCGGATCACGGTTTACATGACTTCTTATATATACTACTGTATATAGTTTTATAATTGTTTGATTCTTATTAATTAGTTTTGAATTCATTGTTCATGTTAAACTTCAAAAGAACAAAAGGCACATCAACTACAAGGATAATATATATTAACCAAGTAAAAGAAGTATTATACTATATGCATTATATTTGCAAGGAACAAATATAATCCAGCATATATAAAATATATATAGCTAGTGATCTTTTCTTCTTTTGCTTGCCTTTAATTTCTTGCATGTACCCGAACACAGTACCCTGTACCCATGCATGCCCAATTCGATCGATATGCAGCAGATGAGCAGACACACACGTACCTTAGATATGACAGGATAATTAAGCAAATAAACGAGCGGCAGAGCATACTAATTAAAGCAATGCATAAATCATATGAAAGCATGATGTTCTACGCGAGTTGGAATAATTAACGCGATCCTCTCATAAAACCCACAGCTTCCACACGCGTACGTAGATACATACGCATGCATATATAGCTTATAGCTAGCTTACAGCCTGAGCGATAGATCGATGTCGTCGGCGGCGTCGCCGGCCGCCGCGGCGGCTTGCACGCGGTAGGCGTACCGCCGGCCGCCGTCGGCGATCCAGCTCACGACGGCCGCCGCGGCTGCCTGCTGGTCCCCTCCTGGGCCTCCCGCGTGCGCCGCCGCTGGGTACCAGCCACCGAGCTCGGAGGCCGGCGGCGGCGGCGTGGGCCGCGCTGCCGCGGCGCCGGCGGCCGAGGAGGAGGGGATGGCCGCACTGACGACCGCGACGGCGCCAGAGAGCTCGCGGCTGCGCTTGGCGAGGCTGCGCTCCAGCTTGTGCGCGTTCTGGTGGCCGCCCAGCGCCTGCGAGCTGAAGAACTTGCGCCGGCAGTAGGTGCACGAGAAGGTGCGGTCGGGGTCGGCGGCCACCGGCGGTAGGTGGTGGTGGTGCTGCGGCCTGCCCATGCCGTTGCCGCCGGACGCCGACTGGCGGTGCACGAGGCGCAGGTCCAGGTTGACGTCGTCGCCGCCGGCCGGCTGCCTCTCCATGAGCTCTCTCTCTAGGATCGGAGTAGTGATGTGATCGAGCTGGGTGATAGTAGGTTGCTTAACCTCGAGGGAGGAGGACTGGAGGATCCACTGCACTAATACGTGGTGTATAAATACTCCTAAACGATGATCCGTGAATGTGATGTCAGCTGCCTGCATGTCTCACGTCTTTGGTTTGGCTTTTTCTCCCATGATGAGTCATGTCGGCCGTGCTAAAAGCAATTTCTGATTCTCTTTAGCAAAAGCCACACTTTTTAATTAAGGCCTGGTTTGGTTCCAAGAAATTTTGTAAAATTTTTCAGATTCTCCGTCACATCGAATCTTTAGACACATGTATGAAACATTAAATATAGATAAAAAATAAAACTAATTACACAGTTTAGACGAAATTCACGAGACGAATCTTTTAAGCCTAGTTAGTCTATGATTGGATAATATTTGTCAAATAACAACGAAATTGCTACAGTAGCATTTCCCAAAAATTTTCGGGAACTAAACGGCCCCTAATTTAAGGTCTTGTTTTATTAAGATCGACCAAAATTTGATATTGTGCTAATAAATACCTTGATGCCAGCTAATATAATTTGTGTACAGCTAATAAAAGCTAAAACAACTTATAATTTGGAACGGAGGAAGGACCATGCATTTGAGTTCTTGAAAGACCTAGCTAGCTGGCATCACATCTGGGGAAATGAATGATAGTATGTGTTGTGGTGGGTAATAGGAGGTGAGCTGTGAGCAGAGAATCCAAGAGCTAGCTAGCCAGGCTACCGCTCAGGATTGAGGAATTGGACTTCATGTGTGTATTTGCCAACGCTTCATAATGGCAACACGTTAAACATTCCTAGTTTTAGCCATCTAACCCTAGCAAGACAAGCTACCCTACCCTGCAGCGCCAAACCAATTCCATGGCACGCTAATAATTTTTGGAAGTTTGGTGAAGTTGGAAGAGACCACTAAGGGTGTGCTTGGTTCCTAGCCACAGCCTGCCACAGCAGCAGGTGAGGCAGTGCCGAAGCTTAGGCCTCGTTTAGATGCACTCAAAAAGTTAAATTTTTTTACTCTCTCTCCATCACATCAATCTTTGGACCCATATATGAAGTAGTAAATGTAGGTAAAAAATAACTAATTACACAGTTTAGTTGGAAATCATGAGATAAATCTTTTGAGCCTAGTTGGTCCACGATTGGACAATATTTGTCAAATAAGACGAAAGTGGTACTATTCTTCGGGTTGAAATTTTTTCAGCATCTAAACGAGCGAGGCCTTAGACGGCAAAAATCAGCGTCACATCCACCACAAAGAAATGAAATAGCAGTTGCATGCAAAGTCGTGGCGCGCCCTAGGTAAGAAAGCAACCAAACAAAGTCCTCGTTTCCTGTGGCGGTCGCGCAAGTGTGGCATGGCAATACATGACGTGGAACAAAACACACCATATATAAGCGCCCTGTTCATTTGAGCTATTCAGCGGAATCAGCAGCCATCTAGTAGTATTTTTCTCTCACAACAAACCAGCGAACAGTACTTTCAGCCATAATAAACCAGCGAAACGAACAGGCTGAAGGCCTTCTCCGATGGCTGAACCTGCGATGACGTGTCAACTGAAGAATGATGCCTTGCCATTCCAACTGTGAACCCTGCTCTTAGGGAGGAACCGAACGCAAAATAGGAATAAGTTCTTACACATTAGACAAGCATTTGTGGTGACAAAGGAGTGAAGAAAGGAGAGGCAAAACCGAACCATCACTAGAGAAGGGAAAGGCAAAACTGAACCCATCTTGTTTAGGCCAGCTTGTTTGGTATAGCTACTCGGTGCTCTAGCTCCTCCTCAGTAGCAGCACTACTTTGCACTGTAGCACAGAGCCACTTCGATTTCTGTCACACCCGGTTTTCTAAAGAACAAAACCAGGCTAATCATATGTGTGCCCAGGAAGTCCACACATATGTCAGAATGAAAAAGTATCAGAAACAATGTTATTATATAACGTATACATAGTTATATTAACACTTACATCAGAGTATCGCGGAACGGTGACTAAACTTCAGGCTCCATTCTTCTCAGGGACGGTTGACTGGGGGTAACATATGCCTAGCACTTCTACTAGTCTTCTGGAAACTCCACTACACCTTTGTCCTTCTTCCGAGTAGCATCTTACTACACACTAGAGTGTGGGGGAAATAGCAAGAGTGAGTCCATGTCGAACTCAACAAGTATAACACAGGGTTCATGAGGCTCAAAAAGGCTAGACACTGTTTGACTGCGTTTAGCTTTTAATCATCATATAATTAGCAATTGAGTAGCATCAAGGTATTCCAATTCCCATTAATGAATCAATGATCGATTCTAATAAGGATAATGAATATCATTAACATGAGCATAATAATAATCAACAATAATTAAGCATGATATAATAATGGTGATCAAATATTCTGTAAGAATCCCCAAGGCCGCTCGTATCCGTGAGCACGGCTAGTATACCAGTTTTTAACTCTGCGCAGAGGTGTACACTTTCACTGTGAGTCATGATTTTCAAATGCATGGGTTTGCAAGGCCCAAAACATCGGAAACCATATAAAGCCATTCAAAAGTTCGTCTAACAAGTTAGGGCCATTAGATTCACTCGGCAGGCAGATGTAGAACCCCCCTTCCCGGTGGCACAACAACCGCAGCCTATACACACTAGGCCAGGGGCTCGCCCTACACCCAACGTGGCAAGCCTTTCTTACGCCATTTAAGGTAACCACTAACAAGCTAGAAAAGGTCTCTTGAACAACTAGAGCCAGAGCCATATAGCCCTCACAGCTGTACTGTATATCCCGGTTATCACTTACAGATAAGTCATTATGGAGAGAAACCAGAGCAACAATATAACCCCTTGCTCTAGCCCCCTTTTCAATAATAATAAAATCATCTTAATGGTTGGTTGTATAATTCATTAATCCAATTACAAGATCATCATTCATAATTAAGCGCTAGCAATAGCTACCCAAATGCACAACCCATAGGTGACAAGGAAACAAGATATCAATAGCTAAGTTATAATCTCTATAGTTGTCAAGGAAGACTCATGCATATGTATGATAATTTCAGTGAATAGGACAACAAGGATAGTCCCATGTTATACTTGCCTTGATCAAAGCTTTCCTGATGATACTGCTGGTCTGGTTCAAAATAATACTTCTGATCGTCAAGAAACTGCTCACCGTCTATACTCGATCATCAAGCATCAACACACAATCATCCGAGCAATCATACACGAAGCAAACAAAGAGACATAATTAAAACAGTACACCAACAGTAACAAAACAGTATAAAAAGTTTGTAAAACTCTTCTACACGTTACTACGATCACACAGACATAAAGATCACGAAAATCGGATTTAAAACGTGAAAGTTATGAATTTTCTAAGATTTCCTATAGATAAATAATTATTTTAATATAAACTCAAAAATTAAATTTTCTAAACCTACTGTACAGCTACACTAACATGTAGAGCTCGCAAATACGAACCTAACGCAACTTGAACGGGCCAAATCGGAGTTAAAACGTGGAAGATATGGCCTAAACAAGATTGTATGTGTATACGTATTTCTATTGTATTTCGGGATTTGTTTTTCTAAAGAAAAACGGCAATAAAGTGTGGGTGATGCCGAGATGATGTCATCATGCTAACAAGAGTTCAATGGACACTGCATGACTGCTCTGCTGTTGTACAAACTGGGTAGCCATGATTTGCATCTAATAAACAATTTATAAATAAAAACGCATCAATGTGAATATTAATCGAGTTAACATTTTAAGAAAGTGCCGACGCATGAACCTATGTCATTTTAAATTTAAAGGAGCATGTCATAAACATTAATTATTCTAATTAAATATTTATAATTTATATAACCTGACACATATACAAGCACTAACCGAACCATCTCATGTTTTATATTTAAACTAAACAAATTATAATCAAGAACCATCTAATATTAATCGAGTTAAACCTAAATTACTTTTTAATTAATTAAATAGAGCACTCGTTAACTAAACATTAATCAAATTAATTATATTCATAAACGTGGGACATGAAAAACAGTGTTGCTAACATGTCGCTTACATCACCACGGTCAAAAGCAACAAAAACAAAATTATAAACCTATGTCACTTTGAATTAAAAACTATTAAATTAATACTAATAAAATTGTATTTTAAATCAATAAATTCATAATTATAAGACATGACAAACATTAGCGCTACTGTGTAGAGCGCGACGACACGAATCTAACGCGACTTGAACGACTCGAATCGGACGTAAAACGACAAAACGGCGGAGATAAAACGAATAGTGGCAAAACTGTAATTATATTGTCTTCTACCTTAGTCATCGTGTTCCTCTGCACATGGCTGGTCTGCTCCTACAGTGCTGTCGAGGGAGGAAGAGCCTCGGCCGGCCAGCAGCAAGTTCCTCCAGAAGAGCTAGGATCAACCCGAGGAAGAACCTCATGCTCAAACAAATGACTGAAGAGTCCATGCCCAATATCATGCAAGAGACCTGCAAGCTTTACAGTCTGCATGTCGACATGATCAATGCCAAGCTCTTCTCCCTGATATGTATTAAGATTATTTATAGCCTCTCCAGCCAACGAATAGATACCACCTAATGAGTATTCGAAGCGTGTGTGAACAGCTCCAGGATAGATGAGATATGTAAGACCAAGTTGTTTCAAGTCCTGCAACCTCTCAAACTCCTCGGCATCAACAATCTGCAGGGCCAACGGGTCGAGCGAGATGCTCCCATGGAGGTTGTCGAAGACCTGCTTCACGTAGCGACGGTCGCAGCTCCCTAGCTCGGCCTAACGGCCGTCTCCGGGGACGGGGAGCTGTGGCTCGAGAGAGGAAGAGAGCGATGCACGAACGGCCTGAAAAACGAAGAAGGTTTATCCATCCATGGAGTTCGTCGGAAAAGAGGGAGAAAAGATAGAAAAACGATTAAACGAGCATGGATTCGTGAAAAAGGATACATGACGACGTAGAGAAGATCGAGATGAACCTCAGGGTGGAAGCGGAATTCGCCGAAGATGTCCGAGGTGGCCGGAAAAGCTCGTCGGAAGTTCGCCGGAACCCAAGCTATAGATGCAGAACTTCGGCGAGAGGTGGAGGGAGCTACGAGCGGCGGCTCGCGATAAGGGTTGTACTTCTGAAATCAGGGCGTCGAGGGCTACGCCGTCATATATATAGTCGTAGAGTTTGGAAACTTTTTGGATTTTCTTAATTTCAGGATTATTTTAATTCCGCGAATAAAATAATTCCAGAAAATCTAAAATTACCTTTTTGGCCACGAAAAATAGCTCGGAGCTCAGAAAAATTACGGGAAAAATCCTGGAGACTCTTGGAAAGATAAGGAACTCAACTAAATGAGTTTGAGCTCATGAAAAGATTGATGAAGAGATCAAGGAAAAAGATTAAGCTTATGGAAATTAAAATTTTAAATCCAGAAAATGCCAAAAAAATTTCCGGTGAGAAGTAAACGTCGTCCTATGGTATTTTGAAAAATAATAGCACTCACTAACACCAAAGACAAGCATCACACAAACACCACATTATCAAATTAATATGGAAAACTTTAAAACCGCAGTTATCTATATTTAAATTAGCAGCAACTTAACTTATCTAATAAATTTATTCAGATATTGAAATCATTTATTTTATTTAGTGTTTTCTAAGCACAATCCAAAATTAAAAATTTTGGGTGTGACAATTCCGAGGCAAAGAATGAATTGGGAAGAAGAGGAGCCGACGGAGCCACGATTGCTAGCTCCACCGGCTTCATGTTACAGTGCTGCTACAGTGATCAATAGTGCCGGAGCTAGAGCAGATGGGAGAGCCATGCCAAATAGCCCCTTAGCATACCTTCTTTTATTAGGAACGGATACCACCACTAGAGAAGGCCTGACTATTCCTACTACTAGAAAATAGACTTAAAACCACTGGGGAAAAACAAAATATAGTAGAATAATTTCCCTGATTATAGCTTGATAAAATAATATAGATTGTCTGACAAACAAATGCCAAAAACTTAAAGATACGAATATTGCTAATATTTTTTACAAATTTAGTCTACCTTAACAAAATTAACCCGCACGAGTTCTAAGGGACTGTTTCGTTCCTGAAACTTGTTGTGAAATGCTACTGTAGCGTTTTTGTTGTTATTTGGCAAATAATGTCCAATCATGTCCTAATTAGGCTTAAAAGATTCGTCTAGTGCATTTCGTCTAAACTGTGTAATTAATTTTATTTTTTATCTATATTTAATACTTCATGTATGTGTCCAAAGATTCGATATGACGAGAATCTACTGTTTTTTGGGAAATATTTTGGATCTAAACTGGGGCTAAGGTGACTTTTTTTTAGCATGCAGGGAGTACATTTGCGTATCTATAATGTACGTAAGCACCTCCCCACACGTACGACGTAATCTCTGCGTTGACGTCATGGAATATACTATAGGCCTTGTTTAGATTCCAGAATTCACCCCAAATTCCACTATGTAAAAAGAAGATTCCCCATCACATCAAAATGTCGGCATATATATGGAGTACTAAATGTAGATGAAATCAAAAACTAATTGCACAGTTTTGTTGTACTTTACGAGATGAACATTTTGAGTCTAATTAATTAAGATTTGGACAATTATTAGCACAAAACAACAAAAAAAAAAAAAATGCTACAGTGTCGGGGGTGGCACTGTGCCGAATCGGCCACCCCCGACTCTGGTAACTAAACAAGGCGATAATCCAGTGGAACGAGCAATGCAAGTACAGTTGTTACTCACACATGTACCGGGTGTTGACGTAATGGATCGATGGCACTGAGGGCTGTTTAGTTGGCCAAAGAGGCAAAAACAAAATGTGCAGTACCCGTTACATCGAATCTTGTGACGCATGCATGTAGTATTAAATGTAGGTAAAAAATAATTAATTGCACAGTTTGTCTGTAAATGTCGAAACGAATCTTTTAAGCCTAGTTAGTCCATAATTAGATAAATTTTGCTAAATAACAACAAAAAGTGCCACATAAATTTACCTAAAATTTTTCGCATCTAAACTGATATACGTATACAGTATGATCTGATCGATTGACAGACAAGTGGTGCGTCAGAAGACGGGGTTTGACTGTCGAATATTGTGCCTTTCGAGCCCAGAGGCCAGAGTATGCCTAGCCCTCGTTTAGATTGAAGAAAATTTCAACCCGATGAATAGTATCATTTTCGTCTTATTAATAGTATCATTTTCGTCTTATTTGATAAATATTGTCCAATCATGGACCAACTAGGCTCAAAAGATTCATCTCGTGATTTCCAACTAAACTGTGTAATTAGTTATTTTTTATACCTACATTTAATACTCCATGCAAGCGGTTAAAAATTGATGTGATGGAGAGAGAGTGAAAAAACTTGAAACTTTGAGGCAAACTAAACAAGGGCCTACTATGGGAGGTTCTCTTTTTGTCCTTTTACTAGTACTGGTACTAGCTTATCACTATACCACGCGTCCTATAGAAACAATGCAATTCTAGATTTACTTGAGATCAAACTACCTTAGGTTTAACTAACTAATTTATAAATGTATTATATTCATGATTCCATATATATATATAAAATAAAACACCTTGAGTGGTTGTATCCAGGGATTCAATTCGATTTTGCACGTCTTAATCATTGGCAAAACTAAAGTTCATAAATTCTTATATTCTCGTTCCGAAATTATGGTCAAATACAATTAGATGACTGGACTTTTATGTTACCAAAAGTATATAAAAGCCCCTTCTACACCTCGTTGGTTTATTATAGAGTACCTCCTTTTTCTCTAAGTCTGAAGTTCAATTCTTAGTTGTACGTGGGACTTGATTGTAAACCTCTCGCCAGCAATAGATAAATATATTCCCTCCGTCCTAAATTGTAAGTCATTTCTACTTTCTTGGAGAGTCAAAACATTTCAAGTTTGATCATAAATCAGTTGGTTAGGTTTTTTATGGTGGAACCTGCCCACCTGGACTCAAGTCCTCGACTTGGCACGGGTGCTCGCATTTTCCTGAATTTATTATAGGATTTAACGACAATATGCTTTAAGTAATTCTCAAAAAAATTATAAAGAGAGTTACAAAGATTTTGGCCGATTTGAACTCTTATAAATGAAAAGGGAAGTTATAAATGAAAACTTACTAGTCTAGCAAGGCGCATACTTTTTTTTGGTCGATTTGAACTCTTATTGTATACTGTTCCCAACGGTTATCAAACTTGGTTTCACACTTGTATGCGTGTCTTGTCAATATGGCTACTTATTTCAATAGTAGAGGACGTACTCGCTAATCTCAATATTTATGGGTTCAGACGACTCACCTGGACATCCACAGGAGTATGGTGTTTCTAAGAAAGGGAAATATTTTTGTATCATGCTTTCTTTATGATGATTATACTAGCATGTATCCATCATTGCTCAATTATTCGACATGTTGGGATATCCTAGATATATGATATCAACACCGCCACAGTTGTTGCGTACTCCCTCCGTCCCATTGAAAGTGTCGTTGGAAAAGCGTGCCCCCATCACAAACACGTTTCCCGGGCGACACTTTCAATGGGACGGAGGGAGTACGTACATAGGGCCTGGTTTAGTTGGCCTAAATTGGGGCCGGCCAAATTACTGTGCTCCACTGTAGCGCACGGTAGCATTCTGTTTGTATTTGGTAAAAATTGTCCAAACATTGACTAATTAGGCTCAAAACGTTCGTCTCGCAAAGTACAACAAAACTATGCAATTAGTTTTTGATTTCATCTACATTTAGTACTCCATGCATATGTTGGCATCTTGATGTGATGGTGAATCTTCTTTTTTATAGTAGAATTTAGAAGAAAATTTGACATCTAAACAGGGCCTAGATCATTTTCTTGTGTCAAAAGGAAGGGGGATGTACTATTTGCATTAATTACTTTTACATCCTGAGGCAGATACATCCGCGACGTGCACCACTCCACGCATGGCTGAATGAATAGAGAAGAACAATAGACTATGCGCACAGGCGACAAGAGAGGGTCCTCTGCGTAGGGCGTAGGCTGTAGGCAGGTGAAGTGATCCCAATGCAGTACTGTACTCCATGCTTGAATAATTGCCTATAATTGCCGGGATTGTGTCTTTGCTGATGATGCTACTGTTTATCACTATTACAGGAAGCATTTTTTAGAGACATTGTTTTGGATTTTTAGAGGCGGGTACGGCATTCACCCCTGGCAAGTGGTCACTGTTAATCGGCCATTTTCAGAGACGTGTTGTGCCTGCCACTGCTAATCTATTTTGCTAGCTGTGCATGTACAATATCCCTATATATGTTCTTATCTCGTGCGACGACATGAGGAATCCTGGCTGCTAGATTAGATATACGAGATGAATTCTCCGTGCGTTGCTACGTGACATCACTATATAGAAGGTATTTTATGAATAATTATATTACTGGCAGCATAGTATACATTTATTTTGAGCAAGAACATTGGATTTTTAGTTAGAAGTGCAGTTGAAAGAACTTATGAACTACCAAACAGTCATCATTGCAATAAGTAACTTACAATTGTAAGGAGGTATTGAACCCTCAAGCCACTATTGATTTCTAAGTCGCTTACGCAAGCATGGAAACCAAATTAACAACATGATCATTTCATCTTCTGGAATTAACTGCAAGGAAGAGGCTCCAACCAGAAGTGCAGAAAAGTGTATTAACCAGTTGCCTAACCTGTTTGGTCCCAACATATGCCTTAGGCTTAATTACCAGTGATATATGTCCACGTACAAAATCAAACAAGAAAACTGAATGAAAAATGATACAACACCAAAGAGGATTATAAAACAATAGTAGATGAAGGCCATTATTAATTCGTTCTGCTTAGGCTATGGCATATTGTTTTGATGGTAAGTGAATGTTTTTTATGGTAGTTTTTCATTTTCCTATCGGTTACTTTTGACAGGGATATAATTCTAGTCTTGGTGGATGGAAATTTTCCTGTCGGTGTCTAGGAATTTTCTTGTCGATGTTGTACCAACAAAGAAATTGGTGCGTTGATAGAAAAATTGGTCCATCAATAGAGAATTTTCTATTTCATTCATTTTTGTTCTTTCAGTACCCGACAGGGAAATTGGTTTCTATATCTTTTTGTCAGTATTCTGTATTTCCCTGTCAGTTTTATAGCCACAGGGAAATTTTGGTTTCCAGTAGTGGTTATAGGACCTAAGAGAGATTTGATCAACAAGTAGTTTGGGTTTGATGAAGCCATTAGCACTGGCATACCGTCACCTATTACCATTAATAGAAAATAATTAGAATAAAATTGGCTACTTTGAGAGTCACAAGTTGCAAGAATATCCCATATATCTTTGCTGAAGTGCACTTATTATTAGCGAATATGACTACTATATCAACATCTAGGTAAATGTCTACAGGTGCATAGTCTATCTAGCAAAACCATGGGCAACAGAGAATGAGGGTCCCATTGGTAGGGCTCTCAAAGGTGCTTCTACTCCGAATTCATCTGAAGCCTTATGAAATGGGCTTGGAGAAAGCGGCTCACATGGCTCCTGGTGGGGAGAAGCCGTGATGAACTAGAGACATATTCCAACATGGGGAGAGGAGCCCTCAATTATGGCTTCTCATGGATCCCTTTGCTAGCCCCACCAACATTGAAGTGAGCTTGCTCTCCAATTTCTAGTTAATTAAAAAAAGCCACCCAAACTATTCGGTAAGAGCCGCGCACACTCTCTCCCTCACACATCTCTCTCGAGCTCTACCTGGTGGCACCCCTAGGGTTTTGATGAATCATCTCCGGCGTCCTCTCCGAGCAGCTGGAAAGAAGGCCCCAAATGGATCAAGCACATCGGGTCTAGGTCGCATTAGCGGAAGGGCCCTGCGTCTCCAAGTCGAGGGTGCACCTGGGCAGAGTTGAAGGGACCTGCATCATTGGGTGCCCTACTGGCTTGTTAGATGTGGCCTACAGTGTTGTGCCAGGTGTGCCGAGTGGCCCAGGCACCCAGCCCCCTTCCTTCAACGGCCTAGTACGCACTCACAATGTGGTAGAACGAACATTTGGTGTGTGGAAAATTAAGTGGAGAATCCTTCTCAAGATGCCTAGTTACCAAATGGATAAGCAATTGATGATTGTTGTGGCAACCATATGTCTCCATAATTACATTTATGAGAAATATGCACTAGAGAAAGATTCCTGCAAGTGCGACCATAATCCTGATTATGTGACAACCATGCATACCTTCGAGATATTCAAGATATATATCTTCCTTGGGAAAATGTGTCACATGCAGCAACAACTTCATCAAACGACCGGAACATGGATAAATGTGATGGCATCGCAAGGGCAATCTTCCTTTCTAGATTATCATACATGAGCATGTATGTTTGGATGTATGGTTCAATGTTAGTCATGATCATGCATACTTTTGTAAATGGAACTCTACTCTAAAAACCTTTAATTGTCAGTAAATCTTAATTTTCTCATATTTAATCTTTGTTCATTTTGATAGAAATATTGCAAAGCAAATAGATAAAATCATGTGTACAAACAAGTTGTGGGACTATGGACATTTAACATATTTCATTCGTTACATAAAAAACAGGAGAAGCCATTTTGTCAAACACTTCGAAAGAAGTTGCTTCTTTAAAGGGGTCAGAGTTAGGAGCCGCTTATAGAGGAGCCAGAGCCAAAGCCCTGCCAAAATAGATCCTAAGGGCCTGTTTGGCACCACTTTGGCTTGCTCCGGCAACAGGGCCTGTTTGGCACCACTTTGGCTTGCTCCGGCAACAGGTTGTGCGGAGGAGCCAAAGGAGCTGTATTAAACACTTTAGAAGAATTAGTTGTTTTATGGAGAATGGTAGAGGAATTAGAGCTATTTTCAATTCTGAAGCCGAAGCTGCAAAAGGTGGCTCGCTATGCCAAATTAATAGGCCCTCCGTATTATTAGGCACGATTTCTTTCTTTCTTTTTGTCCCAAGTGCAATTCTAATTTATACAGTATCTACCTGTCCCTGTCCTGATGTCAATCATGCTGAGGCTAGACTATGTATAGGCTCCAGCTGCATGCCAGGATTGTACCGGCCAGGAATGGAGTACCTGCCGGCTAGATGTTCAGAATCAGGCAAGGAATCCAATACCATTACTTGCACAGTGAGATGACATGCTCACATGCATGGTACTGTACTGTACTTTGAGCTATTCATAGGTCACCAGCTCTACACTAAACGCCTATATGTAGGCACTACTGTCTACTGGCTAGGTAGTCGAGTCACCTTACCTACTGTACAGTACTCCCTCCATTGAAAAAAAAACAGAGAATTATTCTCGCCTAGGATGAGGCAAACAATCTCAAATTTGATCAAATTTATAAAAAAAATATGATCAATATTTATATATTCAAAAAAATTATTATAAAAATATATTTTATCACAATCTAGTAATACTTATTACATATCATAATTATTAGCAAACATACTCGTACATTGCAATGGAACTCAATACGTATAGGAATCGACTTTTGTATCATTGTCAAACGCGAGTTGTTCTAACTCGTATGAGCATGAGTCATGAGTCCGGATTACATTCGAGATACGGAGGGCACTACCCACCAATACGTCTTGGAATTGGACTATAAATTGATTATTGCTCGATGCAAGTTGTTCTAACTCGTATATGATCATAAATAATGAGTTTGAGTCACATATGAGATACGAAGTGTGTGGGTGTAGTTTGGGATATAAAAAAAGTAGGATGAAGGAAACTTTTCACTGTCGAGGTAGTCAGGGGGAGGTGGACGAAAAAATAAGATAAAATTTTGGCCCTTTAATATTAGTCGTAGATTTTAGTATATTTTTTATATTTAGTTAAACTTAGAATTGTTTAACTCTTTGGTGAGATTTTTTTTTCTTTTTTGGAACTGAGGGTATAGGAGTACAAGCTAGGTGACTACTCCTAGATCTTGATTCCATCGATCTACCACGGCAGTCCCGGAGAACTTTACAGTGTACCTCCTGAGTGACGTATCACACGTACGTAGTATATGCCAATACAGGGACCAAGATGTCAGTACGCAAGCAATGAGGCTATATGATCAGAGAGTTCGGAGTCCAGTACCTAGTTCAGAAAGACAACTGCTAATCATAGGCCCATAGCACACGCACCAGTGTATGACAGTCTACGTTATGACCAGTGTCATGCAATGTGATGAGACAGCATCGTAGGTACTCCATCCATCTAATTAGAAGAATAAACATCTCACTCTCTCTATCAATCAAATAATCCTAAATTTAACTAGATTTATAAAAAAATATTATCAACATTTATACATTCAAATAATTTTATTATAGAAAATATATTCCATGATTAATCGTAAACATTAGTACTCCCTCCGTCCACAAAGAATACAATTCTACCACAGTACCGAGCTAAATAAAGTATCTTGAGTTTGACTAACTATAAATAAAAAATGTCAATTTATTTATAATATCAAATAAGTATCATTCGATTTGTCATAAGATATATTTTCATACAGTATTTATTTGGTGTCATAAACATTTATATTTTTACCTGTATATATATGTGGTCAAACTTTAGATACGTTAACCAATAATGCATCTATAATTCTTTTGCTATTTAGTCAAAATAGTATTGTTTGACTCCTGTAGAATCTTTTTCTAGGAGTACTCGCTCCGTCCGAAATAAACACATATTATGCTTCCCGAGAAATAATTGTATCTCCAAATAAGTATATTATGAAAGTGCATTCCACGGTTTATTTAGTGATGCTTATTACACATCACGGATATTAGTACTTTTGTGTATATGTTTAGTTAGATTTAAAAATGTTTGACTCTTCAATAAATGAGATATACACTTATTTTTGGACCGAGAGAGTAGATAAAATCATAGAGTGATAGAATAGGAGAGTTCTCTAGATAGGAGTACATGCATGAGATCAACTTGTCAGGATATTTGGCAGTAAAGTAGCTGGTCAGCTCGATCAAACTCGAAGTTTTGATGGACGCATCCAGTTCCTTCTCTGGGCCGGGATACTGCTGTACACACGCATGCAACCAAGATGCAGATGATCAGACATGCAGAGGAACATGCATGGTCGCCCGTGCTAGCGTGTGATCTAGAATTGGACAAATATTTGCATTGGTCGGCAGCAGCCAGCAGGCCAGCAAGCATTATTCATGCATGGGACACTATGTATGGACATCAGACGGCATGGCTGTGAATGCATCATCATATCCATTACAACAACTTCGAGGCTGCCTGATAGATATATAGCATAAATTATCACAAAATGTCGAGACATCGCTTCAACCTCGATCCAGATTTCTCTATATTCTTTTCCATGGAAAAACTTTGCATTTTAGTGCACTATATGAGGCTCCTTTATTGTCAATAGTACAAATCCGGCATGGCAGTTTCGAAAAAAAAATAAAAGGGTGCAGCTGCAGGCACACATAGCTAGCTAATGTAGCTGCCTGATACTGCTACTGTACTACTTCGTCCAGAAATGATAATCGTATTTGATCATAGAAAAAGTCAAACTTTATAATTTTTGACCAATAGTCAAATAGTATAAAATTTTAGAGCATAAAACCTACATTAATATATTTGTGTTAAAAGTGCGCATCTAAGATGATATTAAATTTTTGAGCCCTTTTACAGTGCTTGGAAATAATTCCCAACAATTCCCAACAACTCCTAATAGCTATGTAAATTAACAATTTTTATTAATTTAATTTGTGCAAGGGTATTTTGGTCATTACGCGACCTAACTCATCCCCACCCCACCCGACGTGGCAGCCCCAACACCAACCCTAGCGCCGGCGTCACCGAACCCTTCTCTCACCCGGCCTCTCCAGCACGGTTTGCCTTCTTCCCCTCCCCTGCCGGTTCCTGTGCTCCCCCGGGGTCAGCGCCGGTGAGGTTGGAGCTCTCCCTCCCTTCGTCCGCGCTGGTTCTTCCCCTCCCCTGCCGGTTCCTGTGCTCCCCCGGGGTTAGCGCCGGTGAGGTTGGAGCTCTCCCTCCCTTCGTCCGCGCTGGTGGTGGGTGGACCCTGTTCCTCTCCGTTCGCACTCGACATGAAGGCAGTGCCGGCGATTCATTAGGGTTTGGGGCCCCCGGGGTCAGCGCCGGTGAGGTTGGAACTCTCCCTCCTCTGCCGGCAGGTCAGCCCGTTTTGCTTGCTCTGTTCTAGGCGGCGGCGGACACGATGGCTACAGGCGGCGGACACGATGGCTACAGGCGGCGGACACGATGGCAAGACGAGGCTGCTTGGATCCGCTCCAGAGAAGGTAACTGTCCTGCGCCGACTAAATGTTAGGTCTGATTCGCCTGAAGCTATCTTGTTTGTTGACGCATATGCTTTCTTGGGGGGATTCCTTACTGTACTTCTAAGTTCTTACTGGTGTAGCCATATTTGCCTCCTGATGAATCTTCTCAGGATTGTATGGTAGATTCATAATTGTTAGACGATGCCTGAAACGCATGGAATTCTGTATCCACTCACTGAAACGAGGAGACACTGAATTGGGGTTCAGTAACTGAATTGTTCAGTCAAAATTGTGGAACTAGACTTTTTTAGGCCCTGTTTGAGAGTTTTGTAAATTGTTTGGGTAAATTCTGAAAGAACAGTAGCAGAATGAAAATTGAATCGAAATAGCAGTAATGTCCAAACAAACCCAACTTAAATCATTAACAAACTATGGCGGGGCATCATATTAGGAAATAAATCCATTGGCTTGTGACTTGTCCCTTGTTTGCTTGCAATTTTGGCTCCATTTTGGCAGTTGTCGGTCGTCGCGTGCACAGGCGGATCGGCCACGGCCGTGCTCATGAGCTCGTGCAGTCGTGCTGTGTGTAGACTACGAGTAGCGTTTAGTTCTTGTCTTGAATCAGATGGACAAAACTCCCAGAGCTGCAGCTGCTCGTTTGTCTGCAACTTCGGTGTCAGACAGATAGACGCTCTGAAATTGCCTTCTTATGTGATGTTAGTACTTACCAGTTAAGTTAGTCTGTAATTTTGGCAGTGCAGCACTAACAAGCAACTATGCAAGCAGTGAAGATTAGTTGAAAGGCGCAACGATTTCCTTGGCTCGCCACTGTGGGTTTGTGCTTTTGACGAATTGCCGAATTGCCGTTGCCACCACCAGCCAACTGCTCCCACTGTTGTTGGGAATTATTTCCAGGTGCCGAGGTGTGTATCTCCGGGATCTTTGGTGGCGACGAGAACCCACTAGGTACGCTCATGGCCCACCCCTTATCTTCCTTTTCCTGCTGTGCAGAACAGAACATTTGAAGTCACATTACCCCTGAGTTTGCCCTGCTATCTGTGTCTAAGCAATTTTTTTAGCAGTTGCATTGCCCTGCTATCTGTGTGTTATAATGAATGATAAATAAAGTGAGCAACCTATAGAGAGCGTCTTGCATACTTGCGGCTGGTGATATTCTGTTTCAGCCATTGTCATTGAATAAGACTATTCTCAGTTGGGAAATTTAATTTAGCAAAAGGTATGAGTATGTTTCCTAAACTTTGTTTGACTAATGACCTGACCAGGGGCAAATAGCTCAACTAGGCTAGCATACACCACCTTTCCAGAGATTATTCTCATGCAACTGTGTGCCCACTATGTATTGTTTTTTTTAACGAAGCCCACTATGCATTGTTATTTGTTGCTTCTTCATCAATTACCTCCTGATCTTTCTGAGACTGAAAGATTGTTTACTTATTCCCAGTTGCAATGACACATTGGCTGTTGTAGGAGGCCAACAAGACCCCCACCACACAGCACATACCCAAATTGTTGCAATAATAATGTTTCGTTCATTAAGTTTGCTATTGCTGATTAGAAATATAAATTCCAGTAATTAATGTGAGCCATTTTACAGGCAAGCCTAATGCAGGAGGGAATGGCGGGTCTTGAGTACAATATGATTGTTGGGCAGGTGTTTGATAGCGAACAACAAGCACACAAGTTTTATAATGAGTACGCTTTTGTGAAAGGATTTAGTGTCAGGAAAGATTATTGTGAATGGGACAAAGGCCAGAATGGGAGGACCCTTCGACTTCGGCATTTTGTTTGCAGTTGTGAAGGTTTGCGTGAAGAGAAGGAGCTGAGAAGGGAGAATAAGAAGCGGAAGCCACGGGACATTACTCGTTTTGGATGTCCTGCTAAACTTGTGATTGCACGGGATAAGGACACCGGGTTGTTTTGTGTGAAGCGTTTCATCTGTGAGCACAACCATCCGATGGTGCAACATGACCTTGCTTGTTTTCTACGCTCACATAGAAGAATCAGAGATGAGCAGAAAGCCGACATTGTGGAGATGCAGATTGCTGGGATCCGCAAACACCAGATAATGGAAATCATGGAAATGCGGTATGGTGGGTATGATAAGGTTGGATTTACAAAGAGGGACTTGTATAATTTCTGCCATCGAAATAAGGTGGACACAGTTGCTGCTGGTGATGCTCAGACAGTCATCAGTTACCTGTCAGAATGCAGAGTTGCACCAGGCTGCTACGTTCTGAACGCAACTTGGAATTTCCCTCAAACGGAAAACCTATCACGGTCTGTGATTTACTCCATATTAAAATCTTTCAGTTGGAACAAATTGTTCCACACTACACAAAATGTTCAGGTCTAACATTTTTTTTATGATACTCAGAAGGAAGAGCACTACGCAAAATATCCATATGAGAAAGAAGGGTCATATAGCCAGAATGAAGATGACGATTTCCAGATGCACTCGCCTAAACCTAGCACAAAAGTAACTCCACCATCCATTGCGCCCAGCATGAAAGGAAGCAATGGAAGGGAAGGCGGGAAAGCAAATACAGAATCAGGAGAAGGGAAAGAAAAGACAGCACCGGGAACTGAAATCACGAAAAGACCAAGAGGACGACCGAGAAAGGTAGTAGATGAAGATAATACAGCATCGGGAACTGAAATTACGAAAAGACCAAGAGGACGACCAAGAAAGGTAGTGGATGTAGAAAATACATCAGGAGGATCTGCAGAAGTAAAAGGAGCTCCAAAGAGGAAAATAGCGCAACCCTCAAAGAAAGATGCTGCAAATACTGCTCCTACTGTCGTAGATGAATTCAGCACCGAATCTATAGCTAAATCTATCGCTAAACGGAAGAGGCTTCCAGGGCCACTTCAGAGGAGCCCTTTTGGAAAATGATGCACTTATCCATTTGTACATCTCAGTGTCTTTTTTATGTTGGTTTCATAGTACTACTACTGGTGACTATTGGCTAAATCAGAATAATTATGTGTCCAGCATATATTAGCTGACATCAGGGAGATTCATATACGACAAACATTGTTACATATTCTCTTCCAATGTTGTGAACTGAATTACTTTGTATGTTGCAAGAACATCCACCATGACATGAACCACCACTGCTCAGTTTGCATAATAAAATACTAACAAAAGTAATCATTTGGTTGGGCATCCTCTGCCAAACTTTCCACGTGTTCACAAAAATATCAATCAAGTTTGTGCAATAGGAGAAAGCTAACGGAATCATTTGTGGTCAAGTAATGGACATGCTATATATTTGTCGGAGTTCGAGATTTAAACGCTAGATGTGCCAACCTGAAAAGTGCCAACCGTCAGGCTGCAACAATACCAGATCCAAGCATACAGGGAAGCAACCTTGTACGTTAGCGCCGCAGGACTTTCTCCTCTTGACAGAAGATAATGATACCTACATAAGACTCACAATCAACCAAGATGGCCTGGGTAGCACTATAGTTTCCTGCATTTAGGTAAGGACCAACAGATCACCTTATGATGGGCACTAGCATCTCTTTTATCTGATGAGTCCTCGCTCCCACCCGCACTGCTTTGCACACCACAATAATTTCAAAATCAGCTCAATAAACCAACTGAACAGATCAGGAATTCGCGCAGTGCAGACGTCCAAAGCACATTTTAGCACAAAATTAAATAGCACCTTCCGGAATTGCAACCACCAGAGGGAGCGCCAGATGTCTTCCTCTTGGTCTTCCCTTCTGCCATCGACACCGCCACCGGCTCAGCAGTCGGATAGGGCACACTCTGCATAGAACCAAACCCAGCAAGCAATTTAACATTCCAACTGTCGCACTAGCACGGTAGAACCTACAGGTAAACAGAGAAGTGCACACCGAAAATGAAACGATCGAGGGAGGGGGTCCAGCGGCGTTCACCGTGGCCATTGACGCGTGCGTGGCGTAGTACGCGGGGTGGAACGACACCGGGAACGGCACCAGCGTCCCCTAGGGCGCCCCAGACGCAGCCGCAGCCGCCTCCATCAGGTGCTGCTGCATCCCGCCGCCATCATATACGCGGAGCGTCATCCGGGGACGGCGAGACCGCAGCCAGCTTCGCCACCTAAGGACCGAAGCGTCCGGGAGCCCCTCCCCGCCCGCACCCTCTCGGCATCGGGGACGCCGCCGCCGCCGCCGGGCAGAGGAGCACGAACGACGCCGGGCCCGGATCTCACCTCCATCACAAGCGCCGCCACCATCAAATACGCGGAGCGGGATCCGGGGACGGTGAGACCGCGGCCAGCTTCGCCACTTAAGGACCGAAGCATCCGGGAGCCCCTCCCCGCCCGCACCCTCTCGGCATCGGGGACGGCCGCCGCCGCCGCCGGGCAGAGGAGCGCGAACGACGCCGGGCCCGGATCTCACCTCCATCACAGCCGCCGCCGAGATCGTGCCGGGGATTTTGGTGCCAGCTTGCACGCCCGCAGCCGGATCAGCGCTCCTAGCCGCTCGACTCCGAATCCCCGCGCCATGCGTGACCGAGCAAGCTCCACCCTCTTCCACTCGTCTCTGCTCTGCTCCAACCCTGTCCCATCGTGCGGCCGTCAATGGACGAGCTCCTCTGGACTGACTAGACGAGAACCCAAAACTTGTCCCAACTTAAGAGCGTACACCGACACGTACCAGTACAGTTTTACCCTTGTTAAAAAAAACAACTACAAAACAGCAATTACCACTCCTATATTTCGGACTCTAATTCCGCTCCATGTTTAAGCTGTTGGGAGCCGTTACGGTGCATATGGCCCACCTACCATAGACACATCTCAGCGGCTCCCAACGGCTACGCCTTGACGGCTCTCAACGGCTCCCCTCATTTAGGCCCACCTACCATAGACACATTAAAAATTTACTTAATAATTCCCGACGGCTCTCCAAGCATTGTAAAAAAGCTCTAAATTTTTTAGCCATCAACTTTACATTATAAGAAAAATTAATGGATAAAATCTACTTTGTACTCCATCCGTCCAAAAAAATGCAATTCTCGCTTCTCGAGAAGTCAATTAGTGTAAACTCTGACCAAAATTATATAAAAAAATACTAACATTCTTGATATAAAATTAGTATCATTAGATTAGTCATAGAATATATTTTCATAATAAATTTATTTGGAGACATAAATATTAATACTATTTGCTATAAACTTGTTTAAACTTGAGCTACTTTGACCGGCACGGATCCTAAAGTTGCATTCTTTTCTGGACAGAGGGAGTATGAATTTTTCTCTCATCTAAAATTATTATTTCTGGACGGAGGGAGCATTTTTCTTTTCATGGGACGTGTACTGTACCATGGTTTTGATCTCAAAGTTTTTTTTCCTTAACAACACAATACAAATGCAGGTGCCCACAAAAAATGTCTATGAGAACGCATGCAAAGCAAACCCTATGAAGTGCAATTAATGAACAAAGCAATAGATATAATATGCGTGTAGATGTTTTTTCTCATTATTAAAGCTCTCAATCCTAGATTCGCCTCTCCTCTCTCCTTTCCCTCTAACGTGTGTTATGTTTAGGGGACTGGCTAGCGCTCGGACGTCGGGCCCTAGGCATGCATCCGGACGCAGCTCCCTGCGCCCCACACCTGCTCCGTGCCGCCCACCCCGCCCGCTTGGGTTCCGCGTCACTTGAACTATTTGCTCCACCCACGCCGCCCGAACATCACCAGTATCGAGAAGAGAAGAAGACACCGATGCGAGGTAGCAGAAGACGAGGAGGGAGATGCAACACCCGATCTACTTTTGAAACATCCAAATAAAAATTTTGCAACATACGTTCGAAACAGTTGAAACACTTGCAACATACGTCTGAAACACTTGTAAAAACACCTAAAAACGCTTGAAAAAAGCCATTGCAAAATATATGCAGCACCTAGATAAAACACGTGCAACATATGTGTGAAACACATACAATATTCAGATAAACACACTTGCAAATATAGTCTAACAGAGGATCGAAACATTAGAACAGACGCTTGCAACATACGTGTACAACCATTGCAACATATGCAATATCTCGATCTAGTTTTGCAACATCCATATGAAACACTTGCAACATACTTATGAAACATCCGAAACACTTGAAACATGCACTTACAACGTGCGTTTTTCACCCTTCTTCTTCCGGGCAACGTATAGCAGAGCGGGGGACGGCCGGTTCTAGCCAGCCAGCGGCCAAGGATGGTGGCACGGCATGGCAGCAGCCAGCTGCGCCTACACCTGGCATGGTCTGCCCACTCTGGATCTCTGATGTCGCGAACTGAGGACGAACGTCGTAGCAGCACCGGCGTCAAAGCATTCATGACCTTCTGGTGGAGAATGGCGGCGTCGGCACCACCTTGGTACCACCTCGATGCGGTGGGGGATGAGGCATGGCGCTTAGTTGTGGGGCACAGGACACGGCGCATAGGGTGGGGACAGGGCACGACGCAGTGTGGGATAACACGCAACGAGGTGGAGTGTGCGCGGCTGGGATGGAGTGCCGCACGGCGGCAGACGCGGCACGAGATGGGGGCGTTGCGCGGCACGCGGCGACGAGGAGGCGCGGTGAAGCCGCGACGCGAAGCGAAGTGAGGGCGGATTGGGGATTTCTATTTTTTAGAGAAGATGGGGGTTTCTGGGGGAGCGGCTGAAAGGTCCTAATGGCTAGAGGGGGTGAATAGCCTAATAAAATTTTCTACAAAACACTAGAGCAATGTAGTAGACAAATAATAAGTGAAGCTTTTTGCTCTAGCTCTAGTTAAAGGTTGCAAGTCACCTACACCGCAATTCTAGTTCACTATGATATCTATGTCACACTCAAGAGCTAAGTTGCTAAAGCTACTCTAGTTGAGCTATCTAGAGACTAAGAAAACTAAACAACTAACTAACTACTCATCTAGCTAAGCAACTAAACAACTAGCACACTACCACTATCACAAGATATATGAAAGTAAAGCAAGGTGAGATAGAGATGTATACCAAATCGTGGCAAGAGACAATAGATGATCAATCAATGAAAACCAAGAGATGACACCAAGATTTATCCCGAGGTTCACTTACTTGCCGGCAAGCTACGTCCTCGTTGTGTCAACCGTTCACTTGGTGGTTTGCGAGAAAATTGGCACCACGACAAGCCCTACACTAGGGTGCCGCAAGAACCTACCCACAAGTGAGGGCAACTCAATGGCACGAGCAATTTACTAGAGTTACCTTTCAGCTCTTCGCTGGGGAAGGTACAGGACCCCTCATAGATCACTAGGAGATGGCCACGAACAATCACTAACTCATGTCAATGCTCCTCCACTGCTCCAAGCCATCTAGGTGGCGGCAACCACCAATAGTAACAAGAAAATCGCAGCTCAAACGATCCCCAAGTGCCAGCATATGCAATCACTCAAGCAAATACACTTTGGATCACTCCCAATCTCACTATGATGATGAATCAATGGAGGAGATAAGTGGGAGGTGTTTTCTTTAGCTCACAAGGATGTATCACTGATAAAAATGTGCAAGAAGGTAAGCTAGAGACGGCCCCAAGCCTTTTATAGAGCCCTCTTGGTTCAAAGAGCCATTGGGCTCACGCAGACACGACTGGACGCACTGACCAGACTCTAACCCAGGGTCTGGTCGGCACGGTTCGGTCGCCCGATGCCTGCCACACGTCCTTGCGTTCAACGTAGCTCATCGGATTCCAACATCTATCACACATGCGCGCGCTCGTTAAGTTCGGACCAGACGCGCGCGCTGTCAGAGTCCGGTGCGATCCAGAGAGCTTCCAGAGCTTCTGTTTCGCGACTGGACGCGTCCGCTTGACCCTGACCAGACTCGCCCAGAGTCCGGTCCTCACTACTTGCTCGCCCAAGCGTGCCATGTCGACATGTCTGGACCCATCAACAGTCCTAGCGACGAGTCTGGTCAACTTGAAGCGCCAGAGTCCGGTCAACACAGCCGCGCCTCTCCTCTCTACGCCGACCAACCGGACTCAGCACCGCGGATCTGGACACTCCTCTACGCCGGGTTAGTCTGGCCGAGACCTAGGGTTAGTTACCAGACTCGCGCCCTCAGGGTCCGATCACACCCAAACCCAGAGTCTGGTCCCTACATTCATCTCCTTTTCAACTTCTAACTCTTCACCCTTGCTCCCAAGTGCTAAACACATTATGTATCATCATTGTGCACGTGTGTTAGCACATTTTTGAAGCATTTTCACTGATTAAAAGTTAACACACTAGGTCCTAATGCATATGCATGTATGACTGCACCTAGTGGCACTTGATAACTATTTAACCATGATTTTTCCTCTTCATAGTATGACTATCTATCCTAAACACACTCACACCCTCTATGGTGTTTTGAGTGCCAAAATAAAAACTTATTTGATACATTTTGCCTTGATCATCATGGTTTTTGTTTTTCTCTTTCTTCTTTTCCAAGTTAGAGCTTGATCACCATCATCACATGTCCATCTTCATCTCCATGGACTTCATCATCTTGCTCCATCACTTGAAATGTACCAACCTATCTTGCATAACACTTATGAAAAAGGTTAATACCTAGGTGTAGGATCGCTAGGAAGCCTAGAAGGGGGGTTGAATAGGCCTATAAAATTTTAGCTCAAACAAATGTGAGAACTCTGCACAGTAGTGCTGCTCTACGCACAGCACTACTACCCCACAACACTGCTGCTCTCTAAGCGGCAGTGCTGCTCTGTCTGACCCCGAGACAATAGTTCAAAAACTGCCTAACGAAAATTAGATCGAGTAAATTCATGATGTTCCTTGGGTAGTATTGAACCTGTTTCATCACTTGGAAGTTGGGGGAAGTGCACACACGAGTAAATCGGGACCAAACCCTAGAATCACCACAAACACAAATATTGCAAAGCAAATCACAAGAACACAAGTGAGACACTGATTTATCTCATGGTTCAGCTCACCACTAAGGCTTGCCTAAGTCCACGTTGTTGAGGAAGCCACTAAGGCTTGGGTTTCGCGGAGCTCTATTCTTGTTCTCAAGTCAAGAGAATGAACTCTTGAGATGAGAGGTGATTTCACTGGCTAATTGGGGTGATTATAAACCTCCTAAGGATGCCACACAAGTTGGCAAGCTCCATGGGCGAAGCGCTAGCCAGCTAGGAGCAAGCTCTAAGAGTAACGAACACAATCCACTAGCTTGAACATGAACCAAGTGCTTCAGGCAATGAAGAACAGTTGGAGAAGCTCTCTAATGAAGTTTTACGCTCAATCTCTCATAAATTTGCAAGAGAATCAAGGGGAGAGTGCTTGGGAGCTTGGGAGCCTTCAATGGAGGAGAGGAGTGCTCTGGTGGTTCTGAGATGCAAATGGCCATGGGTGACCGCTGGGGAAGAAGGGAGATGAAGGAAATATCCCCTTTTCCAATGGTCAGATTTAAAGGCGCAGCACAACTGCCCGTAGAGCGGCAGTGCTGCCCCACAGCACTGCTGCCCGGAGAGCGACAGTGCTGCTCTAGCTTGTTAGCTCCAAATTGAAAATTGAATCACATGCTGACTAGGCAAGGTAAAAGAGGATGTTTGGTAGATTTTTAGCACTTAGTTGCACGTTGAAGATTGCGCCTAGTATCCCCTTTTGTAGTACGGCTTTTCCTAAACTCAATTTCAAAAGTAAAATGAATTATAAACGCCTTTGAGTCGGATGCCGCATCCTTATGTAATCAGGGGCTCTACCATCACATATGTTATCCTCCTTTTGAATTTACCTACTTGTCATCTCGATAAATCTCGTTAGTCCCCTAATTGTGTGGTCATTGTCACCAAAACCCACATTAGGGCTTGATTACACTTACACTAGATTTCATCAATTAGCCAAAACCAAACTAGGGCTTTAGCAACCCCGTTGCCTATTAGACCCGCGCTGTGCAGGCCCAGGAATGGCGCATTTGGATGGACACGCCCGGACGGACACCCTCATTAGAGTATTAGCGTGTGTTCAATCAATATTTAGCAAATCAGAAATTCTTAGGGGTGGGCGTTCGATCTTCCGGACGCTGATGTTGTTGTGGGTAGCGATGCTGGTTGAACGGCCCAACAAGTGTGTTCCATTATGCTCACATTTTTATTGGAAAATCGTTCGGTCGTTGTCCACTCTCCAGAACAGAAACCCCACCATCTGTAACACCCCAGTGTTACGCATGCATTTAGCATTGCTAATCATACACAAGATGCATCTTTTGCATTCATAATCACATGTTAAGTAAAGTTTAAGTTTGAGTTGAAACATGTGAAACGTCGCTTTGTAACGTGAATGTTGCAAACACTTGTTTAGTTTATTTTTTCCCTAATTATGCTAGCTAGATCAATAAAACATGGTCGGTTGTAAATACAAATCACTTAGAAATAATTATCATTCAATTTGGAGCAAAGTTTGTATTCAAACTTTTGGAAAAAAATATGCTTTTGAAAATATTATTGAAAATGGTCAAAAACCCTCCATAATTAGCTTTTACATCCCAATTCAAAATCTAAGGAAACTTTTTAGTTGGTCCCTAAAGCAAAGTTGTAGAAGATTAAATTCTAAACAACTTTTATTTTTGGGTCATTTTCAGAAAAGGTCCTTTTCTTGCTCAAAAAGGGGATTTGAAAAATGATATTTGAAATTTGTTTGAAAATGGAATTGGAAAATCAATTTTCTCACTCATCGGGCCACCGCCTCCCTTTCGGCCCGCTGGCTAAAGCCGGCCCAGCCTTCTCTCCCCGCGCCCGCGCCTCTCCCTCAGCCCAGCCTGGTCTCCGCGGCCTAGGCCCACGCCCGCGCGTCGTCTCCTCCCACGCGCGCGGACGCGTCCGACCGCGTCAGGCGAACCGCGCCGCGTGGCGAGCGCATGCCGGCGACGCCGGCCGGGTGGCGTCCGTGGCCCCCACGAGAGCGCCCCTCGCCCGTTTTTGAGCCATAGCAGCTCCGCTCCTCCCTGCCTTCTCCATTTTCCTCTCCTGCGCTGCATTTTCTCCCTCGCCCCGCACCGAGCACTGCTCGCGCTACCCTCGCTACCGCAGGCCGGCGAAATTGGCCGTCGGTGGTCCACCGTCACCCACAATCGCGCGCACATCTCTCCGCCTCACTCTCCGACACTCGGTGCTCGCTGCAAGTTCACCGATTGAGCAAGGTAGAGCCACCTTGGGCGATTTCGCCGCCGTCGGTCATGGCCCCGCCGCGCTTGACCTCGCCGTGGAAAGGGCTTCCCCGCTCCTTCTCTCCCCCTTTGAGTCCTCTTGCTGGGTTCGCCTTCCTCTCGCGGACCCCGTGCACGCTCCACCGTGCCCGGTCGTGGCCGGCAACGGCCGTCGGCCCGCTGTCGCGCTGTCATGGCGCCATGGACGCCGACATGGTCGTCTTCTCCCTCGGCCCCCACTGGGCCAAGTCGGCCTTGGGCCGGAGCCCGAGCCGGGCCATCGCGCCCTTCTCCCCGCTCAGTTGCTCAGGACGAAAGCGGCCGTGGGCCAGTTCGTTCCCGTGGGCCAGCACAGTAGTAATAAGAAAATTTTTTCTCTTTTTCTTTTATTATTTAGGAAAAGAAATACTTTGGAAAATGTTTGTGTACTCATTTTTGCTCCACAAATAGTGAAATAAATTTTTTTATGATCCTCATGACTAGATCTAGGGTTTAAAAATATTGCATGTCAGTTTTGTGACACTTTTCTGTGGAGTTTTATTTAATCATTGAAATTGCTGTTTTCTTGATAAATGCATAATAAATCATAGAAAGATCAGAAAAATATGATTCCAAGTTTGTTACTCTTCTTGTGTAATGTACTTTCTAGGAAAAATATATGTCATGCATGTTCTGTAGAAAAATTATGATGTGTAGTTCAAGTGCCTTTAATGGCTGATTTTTGTTATTTTTGCTAGAGAGCAAAAATTGTATAAAACATGTATGTGATAATTTTTGTAAAATTATTATTTACTATGTCGAACCTAGGAAAAATGCTAAATCTGTTGTTTGATACTTTTCATAATACAAAGTATTTTCATACTCATATTTAGGCCCTAGCTTGTCATTTTTGTGTAGGTTATTCCACTTATCCAAATGCCATGAAAAATTTATGGTAGTCTATTTAGAGTAGTACTGTGTTATGGTAATTTTATAAGATTTTTCTATGCTATAAAAATAGATTTTGGCCCTGTTTGGCAGGCTGTTTTTTTGGCTTATAAGCCGGCTGTAGCTGATTTGTTGTGAGAGAAAAACACTGTTCCACGGCTGATAAGCCGTGCTGATAAGCTCAGCCGAACAGGGGGTTTGCTATTCAAACCTAGTGTTAATTAGGGTTTAATTAAATCTTGCTTTATGCATGATTAAAGAATTAATGAAGCTTTAGTGTATCTTTGAAGCATTTCAATGAGATGTGTTGACTTAGCATGTTAGTAGTAGAAGAGAATACAGTAGATGACATGTACTTGTAGTACATGTTCTTGGATGATGTTGACTACCTTGTATGAGAATTGTACTATACTCTACCCATTAAAGCAAATCATGCTCATCTATCTTGCATGCAAGCATATTCATTGTGTGTATTTCATCCGATGCACCTTTTGCATAAGCACTTACGCACCTGCATCATACAGGATTGCAAACTGAGAATCCAGTTGTCGTACCCGAGGAGCCCGAGGAGCAGCTCGAGGTGTAGCCTCAGGAGGTGCCCGAAGCAGACGAGGAGGACATTGAGGAACTTTCGGAGTGCCCCGATCACCGCCTGAGCTCCTTCGAGAGAGGCAAGTCCCGGAGCATTTTCTCCCTCGGTTTGTAATTATTAATTAATGTTTTACTTTAATTGATGCATTACGTTCAGGAGTTGTCTGCAACTGTTGCTGTATTATACCTTGTTTACCTTTGTTATACTATATCCTTGTTACCCTGGTATCCGCAGTCGAGTCAATGCTTAGCTGGCTTAGATCGGTAGAAGTCGGGTGATTTCCTGTCACCTGCGAGTTATAGGTGGTTACCTGGATCTGCTCGGATAACTATGTCGTCATGGTATAACTAAGTGTTAATTTGAAGTTGAGACCGGACGGAGACTTACAGGGTTTCGGACTGTAGTGCTTTCCGTCTGTGTCGATTAAGGACCGACCGTTGTTGGGCCTCGGGTCATGTTAAACGCATGTCTTACATTTAGCTGGCCGAATAACATACCTTTCGACCGCGAAGCTAGGAGATTATTCGGGCCGAGTGGATTGTCCGCAACGCACTGTACCGGAGCAGGTGTGGTAGGACATAGGGGAGCGATGATAAGACCGAAAGGCAGTCGATCGGCCCCCGGGTACATGTGGTTCCTGGCAAACTCGAGATTTTTTCTGGATAGTTGACTCGGTGACCAATACCTCACTTTAGCGGGTGAGTGAGGTTTGTGTAAGAAATAAATTACCAGCTGATTAATAATCGATTCGAATTGCCATCGTTCACTGGATAGTGAACACTTCACTTGAGTTACTTCATCGTAGTAATGTTGATGGAACACTTGGGCAGTTATAATGGATATGACATTATGAAAGTTGTTCATGATCATTGGTTATCATTATTTTCTTAATCACATGCTTGCTCTAGTATAGGTGCAAATGTAGTCGACATGTTAATAATGATTAACTTAACATAATGCTTTTAGAAAAGGTTCTTGAAATGCTAAAAATGCCTTTTTGCAAATGAGTCAGCTACACCACTATAAAGCATTTCATAATCCTTGGTGTCACTTTATTTTTGGTTATGTCGGGTAAGTCTAGCTGAGTACCTTCTCGTACTCAGGGTTTGTTCCCACTTGTTGCAGATGGGCAGATGTATTACGGCTACTGTATCAATTGTCTTTATCCTGCGATGGGTGATGCTTAGGACCATGGGCAAGGGTCATTCCTTACGTCTCATCTAATGCTTTTGTGGGAGATTATCATCAACTGGCACTGTACTTGAACTCTGTGTGAGTGTGTGTGGATTTGAACAACTTGCTTCCACTACTTTCTATTTGAACTTGGTTTGTAATAACTATGTTTAAACTCCGATGTATCTGTGATGCGAATTTTTTATGTAATATGTGATGGTGACCGCTAAACTTATTACGATCTTGGCTGGTATGTAAGTTGGTTTGAAATCCTTCGTGATTTCACGGACTACCGGGTTATACGGGCTTAAGTTTGCTAAATCGTCTGCTCTAGCGGGTGATTTTCTTACTTAATTTCGTATAATTGGTCGGTTCTGTTACACCATCCACTCGTCGAGGTCCAAGACTCCCAGCACCGCCCATGTCGTGCCGTGACTGTTTCACCACGGTGGCCGCCCGCCTGCCACCAGCGCTGATGCTTGTGGTTCTCGCTCTGCCTGTCACGCGCGTTGCCCACCTGGCCGAGCCAAGCCTGGTGCTAGTGGTGCTGGTGCTCGCCCCACCGCTGGTGCTGGTGGTGCCCGCGTGTTGCCACTCATCGCCAGCTACGACCCCAACGGCTGGATTCGGCCGGCCCTGGCCTCTCTCATGTTGCAAAACACATGTTTCAAGTGTTTCAGATGTTTCATAGGTATGTTGCAAGTGTTTCATATAGATGTTGTAAAAGTAGATCGCGATGTTGTATATGTTGCTATGGTTGTACATTTATGTTGTAAGCTTTTGTTCCTAATATTTCATCTGTTTTTTCAGACATATGTTGCAAGTGTGCTTATTTGGATGTTGCATATGTTTCGTGCATATGTTGTATGTGTTTTATCTGAATGTTGCGTATGTTTACAATGGTTTCAAGTGTTTTTCAGTGTTTTTGCAAGTGTTTCATACGCATGTTTCAAGTGCTTCATCAGTCTTATGACATATGGTGCAAGTGTTGCATCTCGATGTTTCAAAAATGGATTTTCTAATTATTTGCCACTGATTTGGTGACCAACTATCCGATTGCCAGCTTTATTGTGCCAAATACAAAATTATCCTAGAAAACAGTAACTTAGCTATATTTTTACCACTTTTGCTGATGTGGCACGCCACCTCAGGGTGCCAACGTGGAACTTAACCACTCTGTCTGCCTCCGCTTGTCCAGGCTTAACGACTTCAGCGTGGAACCCAACGGTGCCGGCAGCTGTCTGTCACATGCCTCCCCTCCTCTCTGCTAGTATTGCTAGTGGGCCCAGTTGTCGGAAGCTTCTTCCTCCCTGAGTCTCTGCCTGCGCGACCAGCTCCGACACCCCACCAGGCAGACGGACATGCAGAGCACGCACAGCCGCACAGGATCTGATAAGGAGCAATCGTCGCGCTCACGCCCGGTGTTGCATCACGGAGCAGCGACTCCACCAGCCTTGTTAGCCTTCTGCTTGGGCGCCATCCGGCAGCAGCTTCGCCTGGGCACCAAGATGCTACAGCTGCAGTAGCTCGAGCAGTAGCTTCGCCTGCCCTGCTACCCGTTCTACCCCCCGCCGCCACCATGTCCGCACCCAGGCTGGCAGGCCGACGCCGCGGCCGTTGAGGTCGTGGTTAGACACGGCGAGTGCGCCGCCGCGACTCGCCCTGGTGTTCTAGCGCGGGCACTTGTAGAAGTCCGATGAGTACGACAAATATGTTTAGCCCGCCCTCGGCTGTCGCTGTCGCGTCCGCCGCCTAGTGGTACCGGTGGCAGACCGCCTAGAGCACGGCCATGGTGGCCTCGGCGCTATCGCGTCCGGCTTTCGTCATCTTGCCCACCACCACGGGGATGGCGGCGTCCTCCGCGTCGCCGCACAGCGCGGCGCGGCCCTCGGCGCAGCCCACGACGGACTCGGGGACCCGGAGCGCCTTCGTGGACGTGCTGGGCTCCGTGGTGGTGCGCAGGGTGCGCACCATGGCCGGGACCACGCCCAGGCGCACCATCTTGCCGCGCGCAGCGTGGCATGACCCGCAGAGAGCGGCCAGGCATGAGAGGCCGGCGTCTACGATGTTCCTGTCCAGGGCGCCCTTCTCGTCGACGGTGCCCACGAACTGCACCAGCTCGGCCAGCAGCTCGATCGGACGACTCCTGCATCTGGGACCCCTGCATCTAGCCGCGCGAACGCTGGGGACCACACGTCTGGCTGCCCGCCGCGCCGTGAGGTGGGGTGGGTGGGCATGACGGGCGCCATGGAGGAGCTCGGTGCAAACGAAACATAGAAAAGAGGAGGGAGAAAGAAGGTACTGACAGGAAGGGCCCACGACGCGCAGCTATCGGCCCCGTTGGGCTAGGCAGATGGAACCGTCAAGCTCTACGGTGGCATGCTGAAGCGGCGTGCCACGTTGGCGAAACTGAAAAAAAATATAGCCGAGTTATTGTTTTTTGGGGCAATTTTGTATTTGGCATGATAAAGCTGGCAACCGGATAGTTGGCCATCATATCGGTGGCAAATAATTAGAAATCCCTTCAAAAGTAGATCGGATGTTGTATCTTCCTGCTCGTCTTCTGTTGCATTGCCTCGGTCTCTCCTCCGCCTCCAGCGCCGCCAGCAAGGTCGGGCACCGCTGCCTGGGTCCTTCCCTTCCAGGTGCTCGGTTGGGCATAGGGCAGCAATGGAGGAGGGGCTAGTGTTGGCCTACGGATGAGGAGCCGGTGAATGCGGATAGGTCACATCGGCTAGCGAGGCACGAGGCTACGGATGAGCACGACGTGGGCTCTGGAGCAGCGTCCACACACGTCCTATGGCCGAACGTCCGGACGCTAGCCCTTCCGTTAGCAAATAGACTCGAAGAATCCCCCTCCCCCCTACCACACACCCCACCACCACCTACCACATCCATGAACATAATGAGCCCCCTCCCCACCCCAACCCCCAAAACCCCCTAAAAGATGGAGGGAAAAAAAGCAAAGAGGAACGAGCGAGAGAGGGAGAGAGATGGATGAGCCCCTCCTACGTTATACGGCTATGCTCAGCACTAAATAGACCAATATTAGATTTGAGGTATGAAGTTGAAGTCTGACTCACATCAACTATACCAATAAGTCTCTCTTTTGTCAACCCAAACTTGCCCACAGATATCCAAACACAGCGATTTTGTTTCTTGCTCGATACATCATATGACTTATCTACCAATAAACAAAATATGTCACCACCAAGGGTGAAGTAAACAATCACTAGTTTTAGGGGTAAAGTAGACTTTTTTCTATTTTTCTTTCCATGAGATGTGTATTGTAATGTGGTTTTACCTCAAAGCTTTTATTTGCAAATAACACAATACAAATGTAAATGTCTAGGAACACGGATGTCGGTACCAATAATATAGGGGTACCCACATTTAACGATAATAAAAACTAAAACGACTAAACCACGACAAAACACAGCGTACTTCAGAACGCGCGACAGGTCCGCCTCGTACGAGGCTGGCTCGACGGAATTCCTCGACCGCATCTCGTCTCCGACTCGTACGAGGCCCCCTCGACGGGAGGCCTCGACCGCGCTCCGACCCGCACGAGGCTCGATCGCCCACCGGGAGCGCTCCGACTCGCGTGAGCCCAGGACGAGGCGCTCGATCCCCTCTTTCTCCACCTACCACGGGACAAAAGTCATGGCATTTAATACAACCACCAACTACCACCTACCGGCATGGCCGCAGCCTGGGTCGACGTGGGAACAATACCAGTGTCAGTCCTCACTGTTTTACCGCCCATCCCGTGATGGGAGGTGAAAAACGTCACTGTGCCCACCGTACCTCACCCTATGCATCACTGTTAACCCTCGAGGGAGGATACGACAAAGTCCGTACACCGCGATTCCAGGGATTCGGACTTATCCGATCAGCCTCGACCCGGCCTCGACTCGGCCTCGACCCGGCCTCGACGCCTAACACAACACAACAGGGACAGAAGGACGGCATGGCACGGCGCTCCGGGTCATTTCGGCGTCTCATCCGCTATAACTCCATGGCGTCCAGGGATGGCCTCCCATTTCTAGGGCACGTCGCTACAGTCACCTCGACAGTGGTAGACAAAACATCACCTCAAGGCATCCGTAGCCCCGGCCTCCTCTCGTCCTATAAAAGGGTAGGCCAGGGCTCTGGAGAAGACCACGGGACAACGGACCAAGCACCAGATAGCGATCAACATCTCAAGCAATCGTCTTGTACTTTCTTTTTCTCCTCCTTGAGACCTGGGCTCACCACCCTCTCTCGCAAGCTTGTAACCCCTACGCAAGCACCTCGGTGCAAGGAAATATAACGTCTCCTCTCCCCCGCTGGACGTAGGGCCTTCTCTTGCCCGAACCAGGATAAATCCCCATGTATTCTCCTTGCATCACCATCCAGGAAAGGGACACGCAGCATTTACTCGTTGGTCTAGGACCCCCTCGGGTCCGAACACCGACAACGGACGTATACTCACCCTTCTAAACACATACACAAATTCTATTCATTTGAACTCTTCCGAAAGATTAGTATGACTCATCTATTTTTCTTTTGAATTATAGTATGTTCTCTTTTGGACAATAGGAAATTGACATGTATTTTTTTTTAGAAAGGATGGCAAAAGCTTTGCTGTAGATTTTATTAGATGATGGAAAAGAAAAAAAGAAAAGAGCTGTACAAAAACTTTTACAGGCCTTCAGCCACTCCCCTGTACTGCCAGAACCAGGAAACAACTAAGAGAAAACAACAAAAAAAACATTGGAAACTGTACAAACAGAGAGCACAGAAAAGACGTTTGAGAGCAGAAAAACGCCAATTGACATGTAAAAGAACTGCCTTGATCGTGAAATTTTAGTCAACTTTATTTTTTTACAAATAGCTAACAACTAAATCGACTGCACAGTTTTGCTGGGTTTCTGTCAGTTTTCAGCCTGTTTACAATGACGGTGAGATAAACTAATCCGAGTAAAGCTAGGAAAATACCAACGACCCAAACAAATGGATGAAAAGGACGATGCACAGACCCATGCACCTCCGATCCATTCTCAAATTACCAGCAATAAAAAGTTACACATATATAATAAGTAAAACATCATATTGAAAATGTTTATGTTTAATGGATGAAAACGTAACTTATAATAAATTCATGTTTTATTTTAAATTAAATGACCGAAAACACAAACACAAGCAGAATAGAAAAACATAATAACGACCTAAAATCTGCATTAGGGGTCCAATGCTACCTACTTGCAGTGCTCTTGGTATGGAAATCACGCAATTTCAAGACCTGACATGCCTTGATTACTTCATTTCCATATCCAGATCCAGATCGCAAAAATGAACTGTAAAAGTATAGATATTAGCAAATTTACAACAGTGAAATTTCGTAACATTTGCTTAGAACTACGCTTTTCATGCACTGTCAAAATATAGCTTGCGCAAAAATCAGTTCATGTCATGAGAACTGACCCATCTGTAAACCTTGCAGCCATTGATCACAATACCACATGACAGCATGCCCCTCCCAGCAAACATAAACAATTATTCAGTTACTTATTATTGTAGTCATCACAACCAGGTCACCTGGATAGCGTTTATGTTTTGCTTACATAGTGAATAGGTCTTGTTCGGACATAGTATAATAAAACTGCAACAGAACAATAGATAAAAGAGGGATTCTTTTTTACTTGAATAAAAAGAAGAAAAAGGCCTTATTCATATGCCATGGAACAGGAAAGTTACAGAGGCTTGCACAAAAACTGCACCTCTCCTTAAGGCTAGACACTAAGGAATCATCATATATGATGCAAAGAGAAGGAGAGGAATACTAGGAAGAGGAAAGGGGGGGAAAAGAGAAACTACTCAAGAAACTATGCTTCCAAGGTTGGCAAAGACCTACCCTAGTGTACATGCATGCTTGACCAAAAGCGCAAGAAGCCATCTTCGCTGATGTCTTAGGTTTCATCATCATCCATCTATATATGCATTCCCGATATTTTGATCAGGAACCGTATGGATGATATTTTGAGTACAGTTCAATCACATCGATCAAGAGTTCCTAAGATAAACCACTCTGCTTAACTTCAACAGGCTTCACAGGAATAGACGAATCACCCCCAGAAACTTTCTCAGCCAAAGGGCTTACAGTCTTGGCCTCACCAAGCCGCACAGCCTGAGCAAAACTCTTGGTGATATGGCCCACGAGGTCAGTGGGTACAGTCAAGGGTTTCTTGGGCTCAACAACAATAGAACTGGGTAGATGTTGCTGATGCAGGCGTGCCTTATTTTCCTGCAGCGCTTTCTCACGCTCCTCATAAAAGTCAAAGTCATCAAGGATTGATGCATCATCATCATGGTTCTTAAAGATCTTCAGCATCTCCAGTCCTTGCTCTAGTTTCACCTACAATAAGCTCATGTGTCACATGAAATAGACAATACTGTGAATTTATGAAAGTAAAATGGAAAAGGCGTGAGCTCAACTGAAAGCATGAATGGCAGTGGCACATCCTAACTAATATTTGATAGTGATTTCCTATGAAAAAAACGAGCTTATGTACAAGGATAGATTCAAGTGCAAATTAAGCAAATGGAGATAGAGAAAGAAGTCTAAATACCTCTTGTGTATCTCGGCTGTTTGTTACGGGTTTATTGTCGTTGTTTTCAAGAATTATATGCCGGAAAAGATTATTGGGGACATCCTTCACTATGTGCCACTTCACAGGGAATTGACCAGTCCACTTATCTTGCTGCCAGTAATCCACACTTTTCTCAAAGTCCACTGGTCCAATCATCTCAGCAACACCACAGAATTGTGCACTGGCATTCACCTGTATATATATTGTTCCAATTTTTAATATTAGCCAGGATTATTACTTAAGTAAAAAGGACTGGTGGCCTCAAAAAGGAATAAAGATGGAGATGATGCTTTAATTACCGAAAATAACAGAAAAATGGGACAGTGCTCTTCCTTCTCCTTAGCTTCATGATAGGCTGAGTCCAGTTTCTTGTTTCCATTTGTGGTGCTAGCCCAAACACCATATTTTACACTCTTGTGCACATTATCTTCACTGTATGATTTTATGATGAAAAACCTGGCATTCGTGTACTCTGTAACAAAGTCAGGCCTGTTGTATAACTCACGACCAACTCCTGTAGTAGGCTTCTCATCCTTACTGTCAACCTCTGGTTGCTTCTTAGGCTTAGTAGCACGTGGACCCCGACTTTGCTCATTAAGAAAGTCAAGCGGACCATTGCAGCTGCAAATAAGTGCATTACCCCTTCCCCTCCTGCGCCCTTTCTCGATCGAGATCGAACTTCTACCATTAAGGCCAAAGCTGGTGAAGGATCCCCCATAATTACTGGCCTGTGGGAACATTCCACCATGACAGAAACCCCTTCCATAGGAGTCAGCTGTGGATCCCAAACCATAGAAGGGCTTTTGGTGAGGCGATGCCTGAAATTGGGGGAGAAACAAATAAATATCAAAAGGCAGATCTACAAGTAAACAAATTCAGTTATTTATTTTGTTTTTTGCGCATAAACAAATTCAGTTATTTATGAAATTGCATATCCCTGTCTTTTTAAGTTTGTTTTTCTTTTCAGTCTTTCTAGCATATAATGTGTCAGCATAAAACAGAAAGTCAGAATACCAGCTAAATGGTGTGGGTAATCCCCAAAACCAGTGACAGAGAGATGCAGGCACATGTTTGCAGAGCAGAGTTTAAATCACATCTGGTGACAGCAATCAAATCTGAATTTAAACATCAACTGGCAATGAATCAAAAGGGTAAAAGACATTAGCTATATACACTGAAGGGTAGAGTTTTCATTGTTCTTCTTGGACAAAGTTAAGCTAGATTTGTTTCTGAAGTGAAAGACTACCCCGAGACAACCAATAGAAATGGTAACTTGTGCAATGAGCTGCATCCATGATTTCTTACGTACTATTTGAGGGAAGAGAAACATAGGGTTAGCAATGTGAAGAGAATACCATTCCTGAAGCCATTGGAAAGTTGCTTTGGCCATAGGTCCCTGGAACACCACTAGAAGGTTGAGGTGAAGCTGCAGGTGATGGAAATGACCCAGTTCCTTCTGAAGATCTGAACCATTCTGAGAGACGTCACAAAGTTAAAATGTTACCTATAGCATAAGACATAAATGAACTGAACAAAGCACAAAGTTAGATAATAACCAGGTCTTGGGCCAAACAGGAAGCTGTTTGGACTCAGGGTATCAGCGATAAAAGCTCCTTGTGTTGGGTCAAGCGGCATCATTGTATTTGTATCACCCTGTGATATTGGAGTAGGAGAGCTTAAATATGGCATGCCAGGTGGTACTGACTGCTGGTAGTAAGGAGCCGAGAAGGAGAACTGCTGAGGGGAGTAGAGCTGACCATCTCCACTAACAGCAGTCGGTACAGGTGTTGCAATAGGAGAATAATGAGCATATGGGTCATAACCATAGCCACCATGGAACATCAATGAGGGGTCCTCATTGTATACAACCTTCAAGAAAAGAAAAATTTAGAGCAGTGGCCTATGGCACATTTATGACAGATGAAAACTTTTTCTACTTACTGGTGGACCCACTTCCAATCCTTCAACACTCATGTAGGGAGGATATGTGTCCCATTCTTGTGGAGGGTTTTCATATCCGGAGCCTGCCCATAGAGAGTGAACTATGTTAAAGGATGCAACAAGAACATTCATCAATCAAGATGAAAGCTGTGAAATCTACAATATATTAAAGAAAACAAAATAAGTGGGTTTTGAGCCCACCCCACAAAAACAGATTTTACGTTGATATATATTATATTTCTACTCCTGATGAATGATAGGTAAATTCATAGAGAAATATGTTAAGAGCACTGCCTAATAGATAGTCTAAAACTTTTGATATCATTTCTTCTTTATGTTTCCATAGGCTATTATAGCATGAGATATGATCAACTATACAAGACAATGCATAAGTTGATGTTCTGTCATAAAGACTGGAGGGGAGTGCAAAGTGTGAGGACATTCAGACATGCAAGCTGACCTTGGTAATAGAATGGCTGTGCCTGAGAAGCATAAAAGTTGTGTGCACCATTATGGCCCCCATCCATGTTGGATGTGCCAGCTTGGGTTTGGCCTTCATTTGGTAGATCAATAGCATTTGAATCAACTGAAATTGGGGGTACAGTTGCTTTCTCATCCTTAGTGGCAACAGGCTGAGGTAGATGGTTGATACAATCGACAAACAGAGTAAACAAAGTGTAAAACAGGATTAAAAAAACAGTAATAGAGTATGAGTAATGACCTGCTCCTTAGGCTTCTCGGAGACACCTATCTTTTGTTCGACATTGGCTACGGGCTCCTGCTTATCCATAGAGCCTGAAATATCAAGGTTCAACAAAATTATGTCAGGCTTCAACAGATGAGGCTATCCAATTGTACGTGATAAACTGAGTGCCACATATTCTATTATTATGAAGTATAAGCTAAACTTTCACAGATGGCCTTAAATAGCAAAGAAGGATAGTTGCTTCCCTAACATATTTACATCAAAGTACCATGTGATCGCTGTTTGGGGAATAATTTTCTATATTCCTTGGCTAACCCTAGAAGGGTAGCTATATAGTTTCCATACATGGGCCACATGGGCCTTAGCCTCATGGGCCTAACATATACTCCAACACCCCCCCGCAGTCTGAACTGCCGTCGCAGCGGAGTTCAAGGCTGAACAACAAGAAAGAACTTACACAACCCCCCCACAGACGCAACTAGCCACCGGTGATGTTGAGGCTGGAGCGAAACTCGGCGAAGGTCGAGGACGGGAGGCCCTTGGTGAAGATGTCCGCGAACTGGGAGGTCGTCGGAACATGGAGGACCCGCACCTCGCCCATGGCCACCCGATCACGGACAAAGTGGAGGTCGATCTCCACATGCTTGGTCCGCTGATGCTGGATGGGGTTGGTGGAGAGGTAGACCGCACTGACGTTGTCGCAGTAGATCAGTGTGCTCCGGGAAGGAGGAGTGTGCAACTCCGCAAGCAGCTGAGCCACGAGCGGATCGGCCGGGTCGTGCCATAGGACGGCAGTGTGAGACACGCGGCGACCCGGCGAGGAAGAGGAGTGGGCCCCGACGTCCTGGCCCACGGGGGTGGTGAGGAGCCGCTCCGCCTCGGCGATCTGGCGAGCCAGGGCCTCGGCCGCTTCGCGCTCGTGCTCCCACACGAGGGCGGCCGCCCGCACCCGTGCCTGGCCCTCCGCGGCAGAGGCACGTGCGGCGGCGAGGGCAGCGGCGAGAGACGAGACATCACGTCCGGCGTAGATCTGGGAAAGAAGTGGCGGGGCCGGGAAGGCCTGGGCACCGGCAGGAGCGAGGTTGCCGGCGTCCAGCCCGGCGCCGGGAAGGTGAAGAGCGTCCGCGGGCCGCTCTGTCATGGCAGCCGCAGCAGCAGCAGCAGCAGCAGCAGCCGCAGCCTGACCCTCCTCCGCGCCTCCTGTGGCCGTGTTGGCTCCCTCCGCGTCGGGACTGGAGACCGCAGCAAGAACAGGGGCGGCGCTGGTGATGGGGTTCGGATCGGAGGAGAGAGCCACGGTCCCTAGGGCAGCAGCCATGCGGAGATGGGCAGCAGGGGTTCCCAGGGCGGCAGTGCTGTATGGGGCGGACAGAGAATCGGTGCCAGGGTGAGGGGGGCGGCTGGATCCAGCAGCAGAGGGAGGGAAAGGGGGGGCAGGGGAGCCAGGAAGGCCCCCCAGGCGCGGCGCCCCTGGAGGAGGGAGGTGGAGGCGGGATTGGCCGGCGGCGGTACTCTGGGCCAGGTCCGATCCGCCGGCGGGAGGAGCATTCCCAGACAAGATTTGCGCCCAGGAAGGTGGGGTATGGGGGGGGGGGGGGGGGGGGGGGGAAAAGGAGTAGAGGGAGGGAGGGGGTGGTGGGCGGCCGTCCATGGCGGGGAAGGCCGGCGGCGGCGCCCAGGTGGCCGGCGGCGGCCCAGCCAGGAAGGGGGCGGCGGGCAGAAGAGAAAAACAGAGAAGGCCTAACCCCTGGCTGTAGATACCATGTTTGGGGAATAATTTTCTATATTCCTTGGCTAACCCTAGAAGGGTAGCTATATAGTTTCCATACATGGGCCACATGGGCCTTAGCCTCATGGGCCTAACATATACTCCAACAATCGCATCACCAAGTACATGGCATACACATTGTATTGAGTTGTAACCAAATATGTTGATCGTTGACAAAAGCACATACGGGGAGTTGCAATCAGCAGTGCTCGAAATTCTCATACTTGTTGCATGTACTTGGCCTCTTACTCTAGTCTACAGGGTAAAGGCGCATCTTACGCGTTTAACATGCATCATTCTATTCAGTGAAAACAATACCAGACATCGTACCAGAACCCTCTACGCTAGCACGATCTGCACCAACAACAACATGACGTACAGTCGAGGTATGACATTCAGACATCGAAAACTATGTACGGCCCGCACGAATTGACAGTGCAATGCTGCAGGGACTACATACACGTGACAATTTCCACGTGACAACAGCAGCGTACCCAACCAATTAAATGTGAAATCGGTGCGCATAAAATGGTGCACACGAATCAAGGGAACCTACCGAAAAGGACTCGGAATGCGTTAAGCTGAAGCTCGGCTGATTCCGCCAGACCTTGGCTGCGCGAAACAGCAGCGTGCACCATGTGGAGCAAGAAGCCCGATCAACTCAATCTGAGCCCCCCTGGTTCTAAACCAATTTACTCAATACATCTCGAATCGCACAAGCCATGGCATGACATGAACATTAGTAACGTCTGAATTGACGCAAGATCTTACGCAGGGTGACACAGGGGGGCAGACGCATCAATCAATCAAAGAAATCGAATCGGCGACAAACCGGACGGGTCGGATAATAAGGAGAAGGATTTGAATTTGAAGGCTCTCCGATCAAATCATAGCAGCAGAGTGTGCAGAACAAAATCCCTTACCGGCAAAGGCAATAAGAAGGAATCAAGCAGTCCGGGCTGCAGGGAGGGATCTCCGCTCCAGCGAGCGGCGAGGGCGCGCCTACGATAGAAGGAAGAGGAGCGGTGGAAGGACGCCCGGATCGGCGCAGAGGCCGGCGGATCTGGCGATCGGATCGGGCTCCCACACCCACACCTGTGTGTGGCTCGTGATCTGATGAGAGGAGACGGGACCGTGACCTTGTTGGTGGGGCGATGGGTGTGCTACACTCCACCCTTTTCTATTTCTCTTCTCTTCTTAAAAAATGCTGCGCAGTTTTTTTTTTATTCCTGATTGACGATGATTTGTAAGCATCCGCATCGGGAGGGTCGAAGCCGTTGCGATACATGGTTCCACGAAGGACCGGCTCCTTCGCATGGAAGCCGCTCCTATACGCTGCAACCATGGTTCGATGAAGGACCGGCTCCTTCGTATAGAACCTGGGTCGAAGAAATAAAGAGCTCTTTGCTCGCATTGCTGCTCGCGCAAAGGAGAGGAGGGTGCAGTTGATTTTGGGCCCACGTATAGACTCATGTTGGGTTCGATACATTGCTGAGAGAAGAACATGTGACGTCTAATCAGTTGTGGGCTCCAGTTAAGACTAAGGTCGGGTTGACACACTGTGGACGCTCTAAGTGTATATACAGACTAGAGCTATGCCCGTGTGTATTGAGGCCATAAATTTCTGTCCACAGCCACGGTGACGGATTTATACAGAAAATAAAAAAAACTAATAACCTGACGCGGACGGTGGAGCTCGACGATTTCGTATGGAAAGCGGCCACGTGGATTTGGTTTTCGTATTACATGTAAGCTCCGAGTAGATGATTCGAATCATACGCGGATGTGCGAACAGGGATCGAGGCTTCGCATCTATCGGGTAGATGATGTTTAGAGACTATAGGTGTCTGAATTTTGATTTTGAAAACAGAGAAAGATAGATATATGTACTCCCCGTCCTAGAATAAGCGTACCCATGCGTTTCGTGAAGTCAGCTAGTTTAAGTTTGACTGATATATATTTATCTCTATTTTTAATATATATTAGCAAATATGTTCGTATATTACAACGGAACTTAATACATATGACATCATATTATGTATCATCGCTAATAGATGTGTATTGCTTTTAACTCGTATGAGCACGGATCATGAGTCCGAGTGACATACGGAATATGTAGAGCACACAATCCAATATATATTGAAATCTGATTACGTATTTATCATCACTAATATGAGCTACCCTAACTCTATGACTATGGATTATATGAATTTGATATCTCTACCATTTGCACTATAGGATTGAATCGAAGTCTAGTGACAAGGAAAAGAAGACTATTAGGCCCTACCGAAGAAAGCAACCAATAGGGCCTGGCACAAACTTCTCTTTCAGACCAAGCTATTGGCCTACTGCAACCCGAAGACATTAAACTACAAAGGCATAATGACCACATAAATTTCTTCCTCCAGATAGTTGTCATGGAGAGGTAGTCGTCCTGGATGAGGGATGGTGTAGATACTGGTATGAATCTGCGTTGCTGCCCTTGGCTCTGGCAAACAACTTCAACTTGGAGTCTATTTGGCAGCTCCAACAACTCCGAATCTATAACAAACATATCTAGATCCACCTTTTCAAAGTCAAACTCCTCCAACTTCACGTAGATTCATTGTAGAGCAGCTCTACAAAATCTATAAATTTGTCCCTGATCCATGGTTTTCATGAAGCACCTCAAGGGTGCTCTGCAAACTCAAAAATCCATGGAGTCAGAAAAAATTACCCACAACTACCACCGATTACACACATAATAGTTTGTTTCTTTTTCTTTTTTTCCTTTCCTCCATTGCAACTCAGCACCCTATTGCCCGCCATGCTACACGATGACGAGCAAGTGAGGCCGTCACAGCCCTGCCACCGTGCGCGCTCTGCCGCCTGATGCATCGCACGTCGCCGTCGTCATCCCCGCAAGCGCATGGAGCGAGGAGAGTGGTTTTTTTTGCATTTTTTTTCATTATGCCTCATAAATATTCGTTTATAATTACATACCGGTTTCGATCCATAGTGAAGCTCTACTAGACACATTGGTGGGAGCTTAGATCCACGATGAAGATGTGTCATGGTGGATCTAGGTGAATCTAGTGCTCTAGATCTGTTTTTTTTAATCTGAAGGTTTTCCAAACATGCCCTTAGGCGCACCAATTTTTCAATAATCTATCTCAATAAGTATGTATTAGGATAGCCCAATATTATTTTTTCTAAATATTGGTGGAGTTGTTGTGGCATTACCTCAATATATCTTCCCTAATTAACTATATAAAAGGTGGATCCCACAAGAGTGTAGGAGAAAAGATGGTTGAAAAGTGGTAGCGTAGTCTCCATATCATTAGGGAGATACAACTCCACTTTATTTGAGGGGATACGAGGGGAATGTCTGTGACCACAAAAAAAGAAGAGATATTGAGGAACTGATGGAGAAAAAATATTGTTATCCCCAATATAACTATAGAGATAAGAAGTATTAAGGTACTGCAGAGATGCTCTCAGCGGAACTATTTTTTGCTACAAAACGCTTCATCAGGGCTGGCAATCGAGCCAGTTTAGATTGAAACCACGACCACCAAAGAGTCCCTTTTACGACTTAAAGTACCTCCCCTCCTCCTCCTCATTTTACTTTCCAGACTATAGTCACGTCCTTCCTCCATGTCTCGTACGTGTCCCGAACTCTTGACCTATACTCATATGACTTAGGACAACTCGTGTCTATCGTTGATGAATATGGAGTTTGATTCCACTGCGTATCGGGTCGCATCCTAGGTATCTCGTATGTAGAACAGCTCGCATCTAGCGATGAAACAAAGTTCGATTCCTTTATGTATTGGGTTCTATTGCAATGCGTAGACACGTTTGCTATCAATTACTCTTATAGTAATTTTTTTTAAAGAAATCTAAATGTCATAAATATTTTTTTGAAGGAATATAAGCAAGTTTCTACAATTAGGCTTACACTTTGCACTTGAGCAAAATCCGTTGTAGTCTAGCTGGTTAGGATACTCGGCTCTCACCCGAGAGACCCGGGTTCGAGTCCCGGCAACGGAATAACCCTTTCTTTTTCGTCCAATTCAAACCTTTTTTATGTAAAATAACAATGCCAGTCGTGGGCCAACGAACAATACAGAAGCCCAATAAAGGCCCAAACTGTGCTTCCCTTCCCTCGTCAGATCTCGAGTCTGGACACTCCACAGGCCAACAATGCCAGTCGTGGGCCAACGAACAATAAAGGCCCAAACTGTGCCTTCCCTTCCTCGTCAGATCTCGAGTCTCGACACTCCACAGGGCACAGCCGCCGCACCGCCGGCCGAGCCAACCAATCCGGCAATCCCCCTCCCGTCCGCTGCTCCGGTCGTCCACCGATTCCGCGTGCCCGCCCTACCCTGCCCCCGCCCCGTCCACCTCCCTTATTTTTAGTCGCTTCTCGTTTCCCGCGTGCTGCGCGAGGCGAACCGGAACTGCTGCTCGGCCCATTCTAACCCCGCATCCATGGCGGAGGAGGCGGCGGCGACGGGGGCCGGTGGCGACAAGCTCATACTGCGCGGCCTGCAGTTCCACGGCTTCCACGGCGTCCTGAAGGAGGAGCAGACGCTGGGACAGAAGTTCGTCGTCGACATCGACGCCTGGATGGACCTCGCCGCCGCCGGCGAGTCCGACAGCATCGCTGACACCGTCAGCTACACCGACATCTACGGGTGAGTAGTGGTATGTCAGCCTTCACGACGATTGATTGGAACAACAAATTGGTAGAAATTAGCATTCTTTTCGGAATTTCAACTGGTATACTTACTAGAGTGGCACGAGGTTATCTTATAGATCTTTTTACCTGTGTGCCATTATAAAAGTTCGAAATGACCTGTGTACCACTGAAAGAGAAAAAAGTTCTTCAATACCCTTGATTGATTTTTTTTTCCCTGCATGCCACTACCACCTATTTTGCTTGTAACAACAGCCAACGGTGAACGGAAATGACACTTTTGCCCTTAGCTATAGAATGCATTAAGAATTTTCATTCTTTCCTCTAGTGCCATTGTAACAGTATATGTTGCATCAAAGAAAGTTCGATAATTGTGACAACCAAAGTAAGTGTCTAAATTAAATACATTCAGACATAAAAAGGTCCACATTTATCATCCATATTTTAACTGTGTATATGTGGTTCAAAATAATAAATTTCGCCTACTTTTGTTGTGTTCTATTTTTAAAGAAAGAAGGAATGGTAAATTTTGCACTGATTTGAGAAGATGTGGTTCATGTTTTTCCCCTCTTAATATATATCTCCCGAAGAAGATCAGAAAATGTCAATGATTTCAAATTGGCTTCTTGGTTGCTAGAACCTGTATTGGTAAAGTTTTCCTTCAGTAGCAGCAAAGAAAGCATAAGACTGAAACATATCCCGCATTTTTATAGGTAAAAGAAGAATGTTTTTTTTCTGACGAGGACTCTGCATAAGTTAGGAACAGTAGTTGAATTGAGACAGATCCACCTCTCTTTCAGTCTTTTCAACCTAGAAAGGTTCATTTTATATACCACCAATAAATACAACACGCATTTCAATAAATAAATACTGTAAAAAAAGCAAGCGGAGAAACTTGCAGCCAGGAGCACGACCCGCGCGTCCCGCCCGTTTGCACGCCAAATGCTGCCCGCGCCGCTCGCTCGCAGACCGCCGCCCAGCGCCCGTGACACAGCCAGTGAAAAAAATCATGGGCAATATGGTCAATTCGCGTCTAGCTTTGCTGCCGTCACCGTTAAGATTGGACGGTAGTGGTATGTAGGAAAAAGAAATTTCAGAGAATGGTATTGAAGAACTTTTTTCTCTTTCAGTGGTACACAGGTTATTTCGAACTTTTATAATGGTACACAGGTAAAAAGCTCTATCTTATATGTATGCAGCTTCCCTGACTTCAGTCCGTAGTATTCTCTTCTAGAAAAGAGTAGTGAATCTTCTTGTTTGTTTCAGGATGAATCACGATGCTGTTTCAGAGATCTGCTTCGAAATTGTTGTATATTTTTCATATTGACACAGTATATAAGTTTAGAATCTGTGCAGTGCAGGGTCCTGCTTCCGAAATCTGATTAGACTCTCCACTTGCTTTGGGGAGGACATACAGTACACTTCAGAGTCCCAACATAGTTTATAAACACGTTGTTTCAGATTTCCTTATCATAGAGTCCAAACATAGTTTCTAAACATGTCGTTTCAAATTTCTTTATCATGCTAGTAGAGTAGTAGTATGTTTTTATCCCTGCCTGGCACTTTTGGAAAAAAAAAATCTGCACCCCACCTCACGGCGTTGCTCTACAAGTCTAGATGACATTTTTTTTAGTTATACATTTTGATTTGCAGTTGGGGACTTGAAATTGAGCTGGGAATTTGGGTTGACATGATCTGCAATATAGCATATTTAAACTAGCATAGTGTTACAGGTGGCCTATGTGCCTCTGAATTATTGATTTTAAAATTTCTGTTGGCAGCAGACTGGGGATTTTTGTACTTTACAGGTGGCATCAGGGCCATCATATATTCAGCTGTTTCTTTCGTTCATTTACCTCCCTCTAAGAAACTCTAATTGTTCATCTCCTCAACACATTATGTAATGTAAGTTCTGAATGGAGCTCTTATCAATCAAGTCTTAGATTTGGTTAGACCTTCTTTGCCTGCTCTGAAAGGATGTAGAGGTGTAGACACACACTTCAGAGTCAAAGAATCCTTTCCCAAGATGTTTTATCAGATCCCCTGACCATCAGTTTTGTTTAACCCCCCTCCCCCAGCATTGCTAAGGATGTTGTCGAAGGCACACCACACAACCTCTTGGAGTCGGTGGCTCATTCGATCGCAAAGGCCACACTGCTCAAGTTCCCTCAGATCTCCGCAGTCCGAGTGAAGGTTGGCAAGCCTCACGTCGCAGTGCAAGGCGTCCTGGACTATCTGGGCGTGGAGATAATGAGGCACAGAAAGAAAGTATGAGATGTTATACACATGTGCCATGTGGTGATGGGCAGCCAGTTTAATGTTGATGGTGCTGATGGTACTGAAGCTGTAACCATAATCCACACTTGGGCAACTTGGCATCAATGTTTTTACCCTCACGAACACAACTTGGCATCATGTTTAATGAACAAGAGAATTTGTCAGCTGTTTGACAGTGACACTGACAGTGTGAGCTGAAGTGAGAAATGGCTGATAAGCCGTGTTGATAAATTCAAGCGAACAGGGTAATAGCTCAAATAAAGGTTTATGTGCAATTTCCTGTGAAGCCTGCCATGGGATGGGATCAATTTGCTATGTACCTGTACTGGTACGGACCGTACGAGAGCATCTAATATACGTAGTTGATGTACACATATTTTTTTTGGTAGAGGAGGCGTACTGATTGTACGAACTGTTTGTGTGAACTGAATTGCCATTCAGGTCTTTGTACTCACCTGGTCCATCGTGGAACGTGGCCCAAAATGCCCATTGGTTAGTTAACAGGTCATTCATCTTTCTTTCTTTTCTTTTTTTCAAAATCGTCCAAACTACTACTCCCGTCACACCGCACCCCCCCCCTCCCCCCACCTAAACAAACAAAAAAAAATCTAAAATTGATCGAAGTTAAATTTCTTTTCAATTTCCAATCAAGAATTTCTATCTGTTTCCACATCTTTTTTTAGACCCTGAAACTTCTTTTAAAGTTTGACTAAGTTTCTACTAGAAAATAATAGCAACATTTATATATCTAAATAGATTTATTATGGAAATATTTGGTATTACAAATATTAGTACTTTTGTACAGAACTAGTCAAACATAAAATTGTCTGACTCCTTGAAAAACTGAGAGTTTTTTTTTTGTGTGTGTGTGAACGGGGGAGTACTATTGTATACGGAGTATATCGATGCAAAAGCTAAAGTTTCTTGGAAATGTATAAGTAGTAGTACGTCGCAAGCCATGGGTATAATTGGCATGCATTTATATTTTCTAATTCTAACCAAAAAAAATGGTACCGTGTGTTAGTTTGGTCTGGTGCACCGTTGGCAACCACTTGTATCCACCAATGGTGCCGTACTAGAAGAACAAGATGGTACCAAAGCATTGCAACACCAATGCAGTGGCATTGTTGATTGGTTGTTGCCGCCTTTCAACTCCTCCCTAATCATTCAATTCCCTCTTGCATTGCATCCATTCGTCTAATCTGCTCCTTCCTCCCTGCAGTACAGGTAACACACTCAACTCAATTATTCTTTCAATTGGATTATTATTGGGCTCTCAAAGCCTGTTCGTTTCACTGGATTATTGTGGCTGAAAGTACTATTCACTGGTTCGTTGTGAGAGAAAAACACTGCTGGATGACTGCTGATTCTACTGATCCGGCGAAACGAATAGGGTGTCAGTCTTGATCACTCACTCCTCCCATGCATTACATACTATTTTGAGCTGCGTGGCCCAGACACCGCTGGTTCAATATGAGTTTGTTAATTGTTTTCATGCGGTTCGGAGGGCATGATTCCCTGCATGCTTTATGCTCAAGCAACATTATTGTATTTGCGTATGGTATGGCGTCAATTTGGGCATACATGTATGGACCGCGGCACTCCAAATCATATACGCGGGGACATGCACGTATTAAGCTATTTCAATTCAATTCAAGGAAAGCCATGCTTCTCTTAAACCGTAGTGAATGCGAAATCACAGAGGAGGGTGTGTGAGAAACCGAGAATCGTGGCTACCGGTTTACAAGAAGCTGAAAAGCCGCCTTGCCGGTGGCAGTTCTCAAGACTCTCAAGGCTGAACTCTGAACCCGGCGAAGAGTTGGGGCTCCACGGCCTGCTGAAGGTGAAGGGACCTGCTTTCCACTATGCTCGCACGCACTCGAGTCTTCATCGATCCCCAACGAACCGGCACCAGAACAGCAACGGAAATGAGTTGAGAGCCCAGTGAGAGAAAAAGAAGTAAGGAGATAGAGAGTCAGTCTTCGGCATTGATTGACTTCAACTACTTCTCCCAAGAAAGCAGGGCAACCCTTTGTGTCGTGGCCTTGTGGGAAGAGAAAGAGAAAGAGAGAGAGAAGACTGGAGAAGGGGAGAGAGAGGGAGGAGGGTGAGGAGCGGAGCCGCGGAGGCGGCCATGGCGAGGAAGAACGGATGGCAGCTCCCCGCGCACACGCTCCAGGTGCGATCTCGATGGCTTTCCTCACCGCTTCCGATCCTCGCGAATCACTCACGGTGCCACCACTCCTACTTGGAATTTTACTTGTGTAGTAGTTCTCATCTGCGTAGTTTATCACGGTTTCATTCCGTATGTGCTACTGTGCACAGGAAGAGATATGTGCTTCATTAACGTGGAGTTATTACAAAACTAAATAATATTGGGTGCAATACCCGCGACGGTGGCCCTCCTGCTAACTCTTGTTTTCTTTCTTCACCCCTATACAAAAACCTGCTGTCTATCTCTAGGACTTGATTTTCTCCTCAAAGTCTGAAACACCTGCAAACTCATTCAGTAAGCGTGGCTTGATCATGTTGTTAGTTTGATGATTAAACCTGATCTCTGATGGCCCAGGTCCTGTTTTATTTTACCCTGTTGACAGTGAATCTTTTTTATATTCCACAAATATGAAACCATGGCGCTCTAATGGATATTGATTGATTCCTAAAAGTTTATCCTGTTAATATAACTACTCCCTCCGTCCCAATGAATGTGCAATTCTCGCATTCTGAGAAATCAGCCATCGCAAATTTTGATTAAAATTATATAAAAAAATACTAACTCTTATGAGACAAAATAAGTACCGTTAGATTAGTTATGAGATATATTTTCATAATAAATTTATTTCGAGACATAAATGTTAATACTTTTTGCTATAAATTTGGTCAAAGTTGACACAGTTTGAACGGCACGTTTTCCATAATTGCACAATCAACCGGACGGAGGGAGTATTTCTCAATACTTACTTGGGTTAAATGAAAGAATTCTCAATACTGCATTTGGGCTATAGTACCGTTGACAAAAATTAATATATTATATTGTCAGCCAATTTAGACTCCAAAGGCATTGTAATCAAGGTAGAAAGTTATAGGTATGCACCTTTTGACCCTGTTCAGTACCCATTTCTTTCAGCTGCTGCAGTAACTATGGCTGCAAATCTCCTCATATAAATATTGTACGAGCAGCAGCAGCGGTTGCCAAGTAGTAGCTACAGCAATCGAGCTCTTTGTTTTTCAACATTACATATTAATATATTCTATTGTCAGCCAGCCATTTGCTTCAGATCATCATTCTCTGATAATAAAACACAGAAATCCATGCCATTCTATTTTTTTCATTTTTGTGAACAGTGGAATGACAAATTTCTTAATATCTCATGGAACAGATCGTTGCAATTACGGTTTTCTTCCTTCTGGTGATTGCTTTTTATGCATTCTTCGCACCATTTTTAGGGAAGCAAGTCCTAGGATATGTTGTAATCGGTATCTACACTTCTGTGGTAAGCCTGCCGAACTGCACCTGCGTTGTGTACTTGTGTTTCTTTGCCATTATTTGAAGGAATTTATGCCCTTGTCATAATTTCTACTTGTGTGTGTTCTGTCAGGTGTTTTCTGTCTTCATCCTTTATATCCGGTGCACTAGTATAAACCCTGCAGATCCTGGAATCATGTCAAAGTTTGATAATGGCTTCATCGATGCACCTGGAAGTACTGCCAACATACAGGGCACGAATTTGCCAGCAAAAGCTGATATTGGTGCTGGAACAACCTCCCCAACGGCAACATCTACTTGTAGGAACTCTCTAGATGGGCGTTCTAACATTGGTGGTTTAGCTGCTGGAGACACAAATCTGGATTTAAGGTCTCAGCCGCCAAGAAGTTCAAGGAGCTGCTTACTTGGAGGGCTTGTTTGTGCTTTGTTTGTGAAGGAGGATTGTAGGAAATTCGATGGTTCAGGGAATCAAGTTGATGGGGAAGACGTCTTGTTCTGCACGTTATGTGATGCTGAGGTATGTTCATATGTGGAACCGTTCAACATTGCAACCATGTAGCATATTTTTTTCTTATCCTTAGTCAGCAGGTTCTATCTGTCTTAGCTGCCACACAACTTGGGTCAAAACTGAAAACTTGTGTTGTCAACTCTTGCTGATTTAGAAAGATGGTTTTTCAGGTTCGCAAATTCAGTAAACATTGCAGAAGTTGTGACAAGTGTGTGGATGGATTTGATCATCACTGTCGGGTATTTCTTACATAGGAACTGTACTTGCCGTCAGTTTTTAAATTATCCATATCTTATGTTTGCATCTTCGGCAGTGGTTAAATAACTGTGTTGGACGGAAGAACTATTTCACGTTTCTTGCTCTGATGACTACTAGCCTCCTTTGGGTCTGTTAAGTGACCTTACACAATCCCCATTCTACATGCACCATGTTTTTTAAATTGAAGTATCTGCTAAACTATTTATGATTTTCTGTATCACAGCTTGCTATTGAAATTGGAGTAGGCATCGCTGTTCTTGTTATATGCTTTGCCAACAAGAATTCAGAGAGAATTATTCAAGACAGGCTGGGGAATGGTTTGCCTCGGCCTGCCTTTGCTACCGTTGTAGTAAGTTGTAGCAGAAATTGTCACTACTTTATAGCACAATTTTGATTTTACTACAAAACTATCACATGTGATGACTGGATTTCTAGAACTGTCTACTACTATAAAGATATGACAATGTCACACTGTTTCCTGTTTGCATGTCTTCATTAGAGCAAGGCTTTGTGATTAAGTGGATGAATATAATTTTTTTTATGTGCAGGCCTTTTTTACTCTTCTTTCTCTAGTCGCTTGCATACCCTTAGGGGAACTTTTTTTCTTCCACATGGTCTTAATCAGAAAGGTTTGTCTCACAGTTTTCACCAAGTACAATATGTATGATAAGGCATGTTTTTTTTACTATATTGCTTTAATTTGTTCTTCTTAGGGGATCACAACTTATGAATATGTCGTTGCAATGAGAGCTATGAGTGAAGCACCTCAAGAGGAAGAGGACGAGGAGGGGGTAAACATTGTTTATTCCCCAACAAATTCAGCTACCACTGCGTTCAGTGGTGCTAGTGCACTTGGTCTGCACTACAAGGGTTCATGGTGCACACCTCCAAGGATTTTTGTTGATCAGGTAATCTGAATAGTTAGCAGCCCACTTTGAAACTTTGGGGCCTGCTACTATATCTTTGAAAGTTCAGTAACAAGCTGCAAAGTAGAAATGGTATGTACCACTATAGTGATTCTCTTTTAATGTTTCTGCACTTCCAACCTTGAAACAGGATGAAGTGATCCCACATTTGGAGCCAGGGATGGTACCTTCAACCATTGATCCTGATACTGCTGGACATGCTGAAAGAGCCAACAAAGCCAAGAAGCAAGTCAAAATCAGTGCCTGGAAGCTTGCAAAGCTGGACAGCAATGAGGCGATGAAGGCTGCTGCTAAAGCCCGGGCATCATCGTCTGTCCTCCGACCTATTGATACCCGCCGGATTCCAGGTGCTAGCCCTAGCTCTAGTGGCAATGCCAGCATGAGTGCTGATTACAGCGCCAATGGCACCAAGGAAAGGGGGGCTGGTATGAAGTTGTCTCTTCAGAGTTCCTTGTATCCTCAGAGCCTTGCAAGCCAGGACGACTATGAGTCAGGCACGCAGAGTGCTAGCAGCAGAAGCAGCCCGATCCACATTCACAAACCAGCACCTCACACTCAGATCAACGTGCCACCTCGTGTGCCTCCAGCACCTCCAAGCCCTGCGCCGGCGGTACCGAGGCCGCCCGTTCCAACCATGCAGATATCCAAGCCATTGTTCCAGTCAGCAACATCTTATGTCCGTGAGAACCGAAAAGCCTCGGTTGTTTGGGATCAAGAGGCTGGTCGGTATGTGTTGGTGGCACCCGCGCCCACAAGGTCAGTAGCTGGTAGTGGTCTTGATCAACCAGCAAGAGGACCACATTTCTTGGCAAACCCAGGTAGCGAACCAAGCAATCACGGGAGAACTCTCGCACCCGTGAATGATACTTCCTCAACATTGCCATCTGGACAGCCGTCCGAGAGGTTGACATACACTGGTCAGTCGATATTCTTTGGCGGACCACTTCTGGGTGCTGCTGCTGCTGATCCTCAGAGGAATGATGCTGCCACAGGAGCGCGACCGGAGACAAGGAGGGATGGGATTGGGGGAGAGAGGAGACGAACTGCGGAGTCCTTCCCAGTGTTTGCTCCAGGATCCTCTCAGAAGAACCCACCGTTCAACAGGTGAGCTCATGGCAGTATGGCACACGTTTGCTGACCATCATGACTGCGACAATGGGATGATCATTGCTCAACAAGGAGCCCTGAAGAGTCCAAGGTGATTACCGTGATTTTATCAGTGATCGTCACCGGTTCCACAAACAGAAAAGGTGTCACAAGAACATTCTAGAAGTCTGAAATGGGGGCATCCAATCCAACTGTTGAGCTTGAATCCGAGCTTGAGGGCTGTGAGTGTCTGAGCGACAAATGAACGGTGCAGGTGTCAAGAAACCTGAAACAGGAAGCACAAGTACAACTGATTGGGGTGTAAATTTTTTGCTCGTTTCGTTAGAGTAACCTTTGCGTCCTCTTTGTAGTGCTTGATAGTTCTGCAAAATTGTTTCAAAAGGAGAAGTTTGAGATTTGATAGACCTTTTTAACTTGTTTTCATTCATCTGAAAGGCATCCCATTCTGTGAAAACCCACAGAATTGTTACTGGAGTAAATTGCAGAAGAACATTACATGTTTGTAGTCACGGTAATAGTGAAATTCATAATATCATACAGCCTGCACAAAGTTTATATGGTTTCAATTGGCATTGAACATTTGAACCCCCAGGCTCCGTGGTCCAAAAATTTCTACCGGAACTGGGTAGCAGTTTGAAAAAGCTCACTATTTGGTTAAGGTGACTGAGGTTTCAAGACGCCTTACCACATACTACATGTGAAAATCAATTGGTGTGATTCGAAGCGTTTTTACTGTATTTATCTACTAATCGTAATCATCTGAGAAGTGCTGTTCCAGAAATTCTCTCATTTGTCAAGATTAAATTTTGCTAGATTATATACCACTCATGTTGGCATTGTAGATCAATCACAGCAATTTTGACACTAAGGGTCTGTTTAGTTCCAAAAAAAATTCCCAAAAATTTTTAGATTCCCTGTCACATCAATCTTTGGACACATGCATGAAGCATTAAATATAGATAAAAAATAAAACTAATTATACAGTTTAGCTGTAAATCACGAGACAAATCTTTTAAGCCTAGTTAGTCTAGAATTAGACACTAATTCTCAAATAACAACAAAAATGCTACAGTCTGCCACAGTGATTTTTTGTAAATTTTTTTGCGAACTAAACAGGCCCTAATTCGAGAGAAAAAGCTTAAATCCAACAAAAAATGTTGGAGCTTGATCTACAATATCGTCTAATCAAATTATAAAATATTATAAGTTATTACTGAAAAAATAGAGGATCTACTGCACCTGTTTCAGTCAGATCATAACCCCGTACCGTTTATTTTCTAGGATCATTAGTAGACAATTTTACCTTGATAGTTAATTAGACCTAGTGATGTTGTTCATATAATGATTGGAGTTTAATTATGGACATCATGTTTGTAAACCTAAATTCTTAATGAAACACATGCAGCGCACATTCTAAAAAAAACCTAAAATTAATCTTCACACCATACAGATCACAGGACTTCAAGATTTTTTTATTAATTTATTAGCGTTTTTATTCACTTCAAGTCCAGTTGACTTTTGTTTGACCAAATAGAGAGAGCTTCATCAGGGAGAGAAGCGAGAGCGAGAGGCAGAACAACAACTACTATAACGAAAGGACGAAGGGCGGGGGCGGGGAGGCGTCAGGAAGGCAGCAGCCATGAGCGGCGGCGGGCTGGAGGTGGAGGTTCGCGTGGTGGGCGGCGCCCGAAGCTGCTTCGCCGCGCTCCCGCTCCACCTCATCCACGCCCTGGAGCGCACCTCCGCCACCGGCGACCTTCCGCCCGTCCTAGCGCTCGAACTTCGCGGTCCCGCCGGCGCGCGCTGGTCCCTCGCCTGGTCCGGCGCCGCGTCCCGATCCCGCGCCATCGAGGTGAGCGGCCCCCAGCCACATCCCGCTGTACCTTTGTCACTTGAAGTCCCTGTGGGCGGGAATTTTCCAGAATTATTCGTCAATCCTCGATTGAATCGATGCTCGCTGTCGGAAATTGGGAATTAAGATTGTCGCTCGCTCGATACCACGATGTCGTGTGGAGTGAATTTGGCCGTGGAGTATCGACAGGGTGACGCTGTGGTTTTCACAGTTTAACGTGAGATTTTGGAGTGGTAGCCTTGCAGGGGATCAAAACCGTCAAGCTCTTTCATATTTCCTTGTCAGTTTTGTATTGCTTTCGACATCTCTGCATGTAGAAGCAGAACTGTGACGAGCCTCTCTTGTTTGTCCTCAGTTTGGTTACCTCAAACACCCGGGTGTTCATTATGCAGCAAAAGTGCACCAGATATTTGCAGTATTGTGATAGCAATGGTCTGTCTTGCAGGTTGCACAAGAGTTCGCAGAATGCATCTCGCTGCCTGACGGAACTATTGCACAGTTGAGCGTAGCTCGCTCTCTGGCCAAAGCTGACTCGGTCAGTATTGAACCCTACAGTGAGGATGACTGGGAGATACTGGAGAGCCGTGCTGATTTGGCTGAAGAAACAATCTTGAAGCAGGTGTTCTTTGCTTTCTTTTTTTCTTCAATATGTCTGTTATTCTTGGGCGTAGTGTATTAATTCCATCCTGCTACCATTTTTTTAATTTTTTGTTACATAAATTTAATTATCTTTTTTTGAAATCAGGTCGGCATCGTTTATGAGGGCATGAAATTTCCATTGTGGTTGGATGGACATAATATTGTGAAGTTCGTTGTCGTGTCATCTTTTCCTGAGAAGACAGTTGGTATATATTTTTTTCTGCATCATTGTGCTAACTTATACAACTTGTGTTATAACTATTAGTTTATGTTCTTTTCAATATCCTTTTACATATTATACCGCTCAAAGGTGATATGTTTGTTTATCTTTCTATATGACATTAAGTTTGTGTGAATTCGTTTTGAAATAGGTTACTGACACTTGTTAATAAGTAATTGTGCTGTAATCATGGTAGAAAGCAACTCTTGTGTACTTCAGCAAACACGATAACTCTGTAGCTTCTGAGATAAGCTTGAAGTCATTCCTGATTCACCTGTAAACAAATTTGTGCTGTCCATATTCTTCTTGTCCATTTTCCCGTCTACTTTGGTATTTGGCACTAGGTGATCATGGATCCTACAATATCCTAAGACTAATTACCTATGACACCTAACTTGGGAATACCCATCTACATCTTCATGCTGGGTGCCTAATGGAACTATGGTCTTTAAGGTTTATGTTAACTTCAGCCAAACATGTTATGTAGTCTAACATATCTTACTAGTATGTAACAGCTACATTTTTCCAAACTTAGATATATATATTTAAGAATCCAGCTTAATTACTCCCTCCGTTCCAAATTATAAGATGTTTTGTCATTTCTAGATACATTCCTTTTACTATGTATCTAGACATAGTGTATACCTAGAAAAGCCAAAATGTCTTATAATTTGGAATGGAGGGAGTACATCTTATCCCTTCTAATAAATGTTTCAGAATTTAAAGTATGGGTATCAATTTGATACATTTCATGTGTATATATTGTCTGATGAGTATTGCTGTAACTAATGTACACCTTATATGAAGGAATGCTAAAGATTTTTTTTTAAAAAAAAAACTGTGGCGTCATATGAGTTGTTCCAACGTTCTATATAATAGCATGTAATGTTATTAATATCATAGTAGATAATCTGTTCAATAATGTTCCTTTTGAAACTTGTTAAGTTTATCTATTGCTAAGGATCCACTGTGCTTTTCTTTCTTTTAGTTCAACTTGTACCAGGCACTGAAGTTGCTGTTGCACCCAAAAAACGAAAAGAGAAGCCTTCTCAGGATCTGCAAAAGCAAAGTGCACTGAAAGAACAAGTCAAAACAAAGGCACTTCTGCGTGTTCAAGCAGCTGATAGGAAGTATGCACATACATTCAAATATAAAGGTGTTGAGATAGGTGTGATTGTCAGCTATGCTGTGCTAATTCATCCTGATACAGCTGCAAGTATTTCAGTTGGCAATCTCCAATTAGTCACTGTTTCACCTAAATCATCAAAGAAAGGACTAGCTCTAAAAGGCAAAGAAGTTGGACCAAAAAAGGGAATTTCAGTAACTAAAGAAAGGGCCCATGAAGCCATTGTTTATATCCTACTTTCAGACTCTGTTGCAAAAGGGCATGTTATGCTTCCCTACTCTATTCGTCACTTCATAAGTGCTGATGTACATTCATGTGAGTACACAGGTCTTTCTTCCCTTTACCTTGAAACAGCTAACTTATATAGTCTTTGAATTCTTATATAGACTTTGAATTCAAATTGAGGACAAAGCATTTCCCAACAACTATTTTGTCAGTGTCCTGTTGAATCTTGTCTGCTGTTTACAATACTAAAGTGTGTTTACTAATCCTAGGGGTATACATTAAGACATATTCAGCCAACATCAAGGAGGATGAACCTCTAGTGACAATATCTCCTTTAAAGTTCAAGATGCGTATGAAAGATGCCCATGATAGCAGTAAATTAGTCAGTCAGGAAGCAGAGACTTCGAGGATAACCAGGATTCCTTCAGAAAATGGTGATTTCTTCCAGAAAGCTCGTTACAGTGAAAGCGAAAATCTTCAAGGTGCAGATATTGAGAGCATTTCTGAATCAGTGTCAAAGCAGAAATTTTTTATTAAGCATTGGCTTATTGGACACCTTAAAGAAATGGGCTTGCATGCTAGCCATACCGAGATGAATTCAATAGTTTTGCCAACCAATATTTTGCTTCATTTAGAAGCGACAGATAAAGAAGGAATCAAAGGAGTTGAATTTTTATACCTACTAACACTTACTTCCGAAAATTCTAGTTTCAACAATTCGCAACTTAATGTTGAGACTGTTTGGAGTGTTCCAACCGGCAATTCCGATGATCTTGAACTGCGTTTCGGGAAGTTGGAGCTGGGTGAGCCTGTATCTTTTGATTCCCTAGTGGACAGTGGTTCCAGTGATGGTTTCAAGCTGACCCGATCTTCTTTAGGCTGGATGGAGAATGCAATGTCAGATGTGACAAAAAGTAATAACTTTTAACCAGATAGGCAAATAATTCCTTTTCTGCATCTGTTTGTTTTCCGGATGCTGCCTTTCTTACTGTTGACTAACTGACTTTATTTTCTGGATCCTTTCCTTTCTGAAGGGTTATCTGTGCTCTTATCAGCCGCTAGCCTAAGGTTATTTAACAGAATAAAGTTCCCCTTTCCTGGACATGTTCTTGTCTATGGACCTCGAGTAAGTGACATCCAGTTTCTTTTGTGAAACTTGTGATTATGAGGTGTTCTCTGTTTTCTCATGGGATATCATAATGTTAAATTATACTTGACTGTAGGGTTTTTGTTTTGTTACTTACAATTTTGTTTGGCTTTATTCCTGATTCAGGGTTCTGGCAAAACCGCTTTGACCAGGGCTTCTGCAAAATACTTTGAAGACCATAAAGATATCTTGGCACACATGTAAAACTCTCTTTACAATCTTTCTGCGCATTTCTTATTCTGAAAGAAGGAACATTGCAATTTAATGATATCATCTATTTTTTGAAAAACAGAGTATATATAGATTGTTCCAAACTTGCACTTGGCAAGGCTAAGGAGACAAGGCAAGAAATTGAAGACAGAATATCTGAGGCACTGCTTCATTCACCTTCGATCATCATATTTGATGATCTGGACAGTGTAATTTCAGTCTCTTCAGATCCTCAAGTGTCTCAATCGTCCAGTTCTTCTGATTCTCTTGTGAGATATTTAACTGACATTATGGATGAGTACAAGGTGAGGATATGTCATTACACTTTTCTTTATTCACATTGTTGAAATTTGTTAAGAATAAGTGTTGATTATGGTTGTTACAATTATTTTACCACGTTATCCTTTTCCCTGTGTGTAGTTATTTATTTATTTTTAATGGCATGACCACTTTCTAGGATAAGATTCGAAATACATGTGGGTATGGACCTATCGCGTTTATGGCTTCAGTTCAATCACTTCAGAGTCTTCCTCAAGACTTAACCTCTTCTGGTTACTTCTTTTTTCTATTTTTCTTCAAAGTGTGCTGGTTGAGTCACTGACTTCAAGTATACTAATAAAAACACTTTTTTTAACCTGCAGGGAGATTTGATTTCCATATTGAGCTTCCTGCTCTTGCAGTCCCTGAGCGCAAAGCACTATTGCAACATCAAGTTGAGGAGCATGAGTTACTGTGTTCTGAGGAAGTTCTATCAGAGATAGCATCAAAATGTGAAGGTTATGATGCATATGACTTGGTAATTCTAACTCTTATCATACGATGGTCTTTATAACCAACTTAATCATATTTTTTGTGTTGATAATTATGGACCATTTCTTTCAACAAGCAAAAATGAGGAAAAACATGTTTCTTAGGTTATGATTATGAACCAAAGTCGCAAATATTCATAGCTGGTCTAGCAGACAAATATTCTGTTGCATGGATTGAGGTGGGAAAAAGGTATTCATCCTAAATGTATGCTATTGTGTCGCAGGAAATTTTGGTTGATAGGGCTGTACACGCTGCTGCTTATCGCTTTCTTCTGCCTTCTAATGCTTCTTACAACTCTCTGAAACAAACTTTGCTGATGGAAGATTTCTCTAAAGCAATGCATGGCTTCCTTCCAGTCGCCATGCGTGATCTTAGGAAATATGCTCCTGATGATAAAGATGGTGGTTGGGAGGATGTTGGAGGGCTAAATGAAGCCGTAACTATCATTAAAGAGGTGCACATTTCTTGCTTTCTTGTTTTAAGGGTGTTGGTTTCATAACACGCTCATGAAAAAAAAAACTAATATTTTTAGGCTCCTTTTAAGGGTGTAGATGGTCCTACTTATATTTGTGTTCCTTCTTGTAGACTCTTGAACTGCCATCAAAATACCCAAATATCTTTACCAAGGCACCTGTGCGGTTGCGGTCAAACATTCTCCTGTATGGACCACCTGGATGTGGTAAAACTCACATTGTGAGAGCTGCAGCTGCTGCTTGTTCTTTGCGGTTCATTTCAGTCAAGGGTCCAGAGCTATTGAATAAGTATATTGGTTCATCTGAGCAATCTGTAAGGCACTTTTCATTCCTTTGAGCATTACACAAGCGTTCATGCCTTTTTCCCTTTTTCTTACACTAAAGATATTTGAAGGTTTAGGATATTTCCTTGTATCTTTTTTCTGAACCCTTTTCTCCAGCTAGGAGTATGGGTGTTGATCAGAATTACAGAAGACACCTAGATCATGAGTAATGTTAGTAAACCAATTCCAGGTTCGCGACTTTTTTGCAAAGGCCGTTGCAGCAGCACCTTGCCTATTATTCTTTGATGAATTTGACTCCATTGCACCCCAGCGAGGAACCCATAGTGCTGGAGTTTCTGATCGTGTAGTTAATCAGGTAAGCAACTGTCTCATAGTCTCCTTGCCGCTAAAATAATAAAATGTCTTATCTTCGTTGTTATTTCCAGAAAACAAAAGAACAATCTAAGTGTGCATTTTTTGTTTGTATGCAGTTCTTGACGGAACTCGATGGTGTGGAGACCTTGACTGGAGTATTTGTATTTGCAGCTACGAGGTTGGTGCTGTGCAAAGCATGACAACTATTATAGTTTCTGCAGTCCTAGTCTCAAGCTCTTTTATTCTGTACTTTTACAGAGATGAAAATGATGTGAAGATTTTTTATTTTATTTTTTGGAGGGGGGGGTGCTAATCTTAGGGAAATTGAGACTAAGTAGCTTGTTTATTTAATTATTTTGTGTTGCGTCTTTTGATGGGATTGTTATTGTTTTGCACAGCAAGCCACAGCTAATTGATGCTGCGCTTTTGCGGCCTGGAAGGTTTGATCGTCTAGTCTTTTGTGATTTCCCTCGGTGGGATGAACGTTTAGAAATTCTGAAGGTGCATTCTAGGACGGTGAGCCTTCTTTCTGGAAAATGGTTGCTGTTGCTTCTGTGACGTTTTCTTGTGTTGACTGTCATGATTGAGAGATGTCACATCATAATATCTAATTTTACCAAATTTTTCAGGCATTATGTGCTTTCTTTGTTATCTTGCATCTTTAAAACAGTGCTACCTTTTGTCTTGCCCACTTTTCAGCCTCTCTTGATTAGGATCTCATTTGTAATCTTGTTCAATTTTGTGAATGATTTTAAGCTGAGAATGTTAATACATTTATGCATATTGTCAATGCTTGCTTCTTTTCTAATGTCTTCAGGTTTCACTGGCAAGTGATGCCAGTCTCGAAGATGTTGCTTCTCTAACTGAAGGATTTACTGGTGCTGATCTCGCTGCTATTCTAACGGATGCTGGACTAGCAGCAGTTCATGAACTTTTGGACAACCAGGAGAATGGTGTCCCAGAAAGCGAACCGTGCATCAGCAAAGAACTTCTCATGTCTGTCACTAGGAAGGCTAGACCTTCCACACCAGCAGACGAGAAGAGGCTGTATGATAGGGAGTTTGGCGAATTCGTGTCATCCAGGAAGTCTATTTCGACGAAGGTGCACATCATTCTCATTTTGAATTCCTCGACAGTCAAAACCATGATGTTTTCGTTGAAAAGTTCTAGTATCCAGTTAGTGTTTTTGCTACATGATGAGATTCTTGGATAATTACTGGAAGAATTCGGTGCAGGCAAGAGAGTCGAAAGGCAAAAAGGTCACACTAGCTTGAGCCTTTCCTTGTGCAATAAATTTTGATGTGTTGCAAAAATTGGACAGGTAAGGCAGCACTCTTTATGGTCTCCATTAGTTCTCGTAAATTTGAATATTGCTGAGCATTTTGCTGAACTACTTTCCATTATACATCAGACACTAATCTGGTTATGATTATCTTTTGGTCAATGGCCTACAAGAAGGCTGGTAACAGGTGTACTTGTCAAAGTCATGTGGCGTGCGCTTCCTTTCATTCGAAGTCAAACAAAATCTACAAAGAAACCTAACCAAGGGTCACTTGTGTTAGTATGCTAGGATGGGGGAAGGCCATTGGAGGGACCCGCAGTCGGTCAAAGGCGCTGGTGAATCACTGTTTAATAGCACTCGTCACAAATTTTGTACGGTGGTGAATAGTAGGAAATATAAATTCTATATAAGAGAAAACAATCTAATTCTGGGCTGTTCTGTAATTAATGTTATGATGAATGATCCGCTTCTTAGCATGCGGCAGTCGTCCTAGATAGATCGTAGATGTGCTCGGTGGCGGCCTCTAGCACGGATAAGCTAGGGTTTGCAAGGAGAGGGTGTTGATTTGGTTCCATGGGGAATAAATGTGATCTGTGGTGGTACTGGTGCCACTTAGCTCTGATGAATAAGCAGTTAAGCAACATTTGGTTTTGTACGGCTGGGCTACGTACGCCCTTGTATGGTTGCTGGTGAGTCGAGGAACAACCCTAGAGAGAGCGACGGTTATATCTGTTAAAGAACGTTGCTCCTGATGCCTGATGGTTCAATGGACTACTTCTGATCGTGCTCCTCTCAATATAATGCATGCATGTATCTATCTACATACGAGTATTGTGGATCTGTGGTTGCGTTTCACTGCGGTCCGGAGGACTTGTTACATTACGCCGTCGACTGGGACATGGCGGCTTACTCTTCCTACCAACACAATGCAAGCCAAAAATGTTTTTGAAACGGCAGGGCTAGCGCTTGGACGTCTGGCTCTAGACCCGCATCTGGACCGCATCTGGACACAGCTCCGACGCCTACAACTGTTTCGCATTGGACGCCCTCCGCGCTTGCATCAGATTTTGTGCCAGTGAATCGCATCTGGTCGCCCGCGACCGATCTCACGCCAGTGATCGTGTCTGACCATCCGCGACTCGATCCCCATCCTGGCTGCGCCCCGATGTCAAGCCTGTCGCGCTCTATCCTAGCAGCGCCCCTCCCTTGTCCTAACGTCTCATCTCCTCTACAACATCCGTTCAACCGTTGCAACATATGTAGTATATTTGAAACATACTTGTGTATAGTCATTGCAACATCTAGATGAAACATGCGTCTGAAACAGCTGAAACATTTAGAACATACATTTGCAACATACGTCTAAAACAGATGAAACATGTGAAACATACACCTGAAACATAGTGTATAACCATTGCAACATATGCAACATCAGATCCTTTTGCAATATCGAGATGAAAACACCTGAAACATACGGATGAAACACATGAAACATTCATATGAAACGCGTGAAACATACGTATGAAACAGCTGAAACACTTGAAACATATATTTACAACATACGTATATAGTCATTGCAACATACGCAATATATAGATGAAACACTTGGAAACAACTTCTGAAACAAAACATAGCGTCGCCGGCAGCTATGGTCTACCTGGTGAAGAACTGCGGTAGCCAGCAAGCGGCGCTCGGGTGCATTGGAGAGGGAGGATGGCGGCAGGCAAGCGCTTGGGCGTGATGAAGAATGCTGCACCAGAGTAGTCGCTGTGGACCACGCCGCGTCGGCTCGAAGAACTCGACCGCGAGTGGTGAGTGGTGGTAGGGAGATAGGAAAGCATGCGGCGGAGCTCGGGCGTGGTGCAGCACGTCAGTGCATTGCAACCGCGGTGGTGTGGGCACGGCAGCGTGGTCGTGGTGGAGTAAGCCGCGGCGATGCAAACACGAAGAGTTGGTTCGAGAATGGATAGGGAAACAATGACCATTTGAGAAGGTGAGAGCGGTGATTTTTTATTTTTATTTCTGTGCGGATGACAGTGTTGTCTGTTGAGCCGTTTGGACGTCGAGGCCTGCCCCACGCGCTCGGAAGAAACGGACGCTCTACCCACGGCATTATCATTTCTGAAAGGATATATTTGCACCGATCTCTACAATTGTATACTACTAGTACGGTCCCGATACAGGATATATCTGCACCGATCTCTACAATTGTATACTACTAGTACGGTCCCGATACGATGTACTAGTATCGTATTTGCTTCTGTTATTAATTATCTATCCACTACGCTGACCCAAAACAGACACTTCCCAGATGCGTAAAAAAAAAGAGATGCGGTTCCCAGCACGCCACACACTCCGGCGTTCAGCACGCACTGCGGCCTCTTCCCCATTAGTAGATGGTGGGCCGGACTGGACAGTAGACTTGGAGCCCAGCGAAAATACATGGCCCGCGAACAGCCTGACTTGGTGGGCCAGCATTGTCATAGGAACCATCCCGCAAGGGAGGGAGGGAGGGACGGACGGAGGCGAGCCGACCCGACCGCGCGACCGGCGTGGAGAGAGAAAGAGGACCCCCAGCCGGCAGAGATCGGCCAGGAAGAGGAGGAAGGAGAAAGGGAGGAGGGCGAACGATGGCGTCCGGCTGGGGCATCAACGGGAACAAGGGCCGGTGCTACGACTTCTGGCTGGAGTTCAGCGAGTGCATGAGCCGCTGCCGCCAGCCCTCCGACTGCGGCCTCCTCCGCGAGGACTACCTCGAGTGCCTCCACCACTCCAAGGAGGTGAGCTATCAACCCCCGTCTGCTCGCCCGCCCGCCCGTTGGCTTCCTCCATTTCATTCGATTCGTCGCCTCCGACTCCGAACCCTAGCGTCAGATCCCCACCAATCCTCCCTCGTCTTAGCCGTGTGTGTTCGGCTGCCTAGATCTGCTGCGCTCTTGGCTTCCCTTCTTTACCATGCGTCATTTTTCGGTCTCCGGCCGCTGTTGTCATCGTCTCGGTCACTGGTAGTATGGAGGAATGGATGCGGTGTTTTCCCCCCAAATTTTTTAGCGGAATTTGGTGACGAACTGATGATAATCCGTTTTGGAGGGTTTAGTTCATGCCCGTTGTAGCGACTAGGGTACGGCATTTGCGATCCATGGAAGTAATCCGGCCTTTGAATTTGATCAGGACAAGTTTGGGTAATGGTTTTATGCTTCCAGCTCTTGTGTCATTGATAAACTTAAATTTTATACTGTTCTGATAGGAAGACTGCGCGGTATTATTTACTGTAATTTCCACAGGTGACATTGTTCTGGTTCAGGTATCTAAGTGGATTACTTAGACTCCTTTCTCTATGTTCATGCACTGGTAATTATAGTAGTTCAGCTTCCTGCTCCAGTTGATTGGATAGCTAGATAATTCCCAAACCTTTGGTTCGAGAATGTGACTAGGATATGAAAAGGTTCAGATGTAGAAATCACAAATCATATGTAGTACTCCCTCCGTTCCAAATTGTAAGTTGTTTTGGCTTTTCTAACTATGCATCTAGACAGCGTGTATCTAGGAGCATAGCAGAATCTAGGTATTGAAAAGCCAAAATGACTTTCAATTTGGAACGGAGAGAATACTTATTTCTCAACATGTCCAATGACATCCTGCTGTCCTGTCATGTTACTTTTTTCCTGTTTTGGTTTCAAAGTTTAGGCCCCTGATTTCACATACCAAAAGAAGCTAGTGAAATATGTAACGCCTGTATGAACTCTATATTTCTTGTTTATATTGTGTTGGGGTTTAAATAGCCGTGAGGAGCTTTCCATCTGGTAATTGATATTAGATGAACTGATGGGAGAATATTGACTCAGGCTTTGTGATTCTTCTGCAGTTCCAGCGCAGGAACAGGATCTACAAGGAGGAGCAACGTCAGATCAGAGCTGCTGCTCGCAAGGCCAAGAAGGAAGCTGAGGGTGCCCCTGCTGTCGCAGCACACCATTAGTCTCCCTGTCTATTTTCTGTCTGGTGTTGTTTTCTGTTGACTCATCTTTGGTTCGGCTGTGAAGCTAAGGGCAAGGCAATAATCTCCAGCTGTTGAACTACACAGATTTTTTTTTCTTTGCCATGACTTCAATACCAAGACTATAAGTAAATAGTCATGGTCATGAACTTCCCTGTTTTCGATACTGCACCTGAACAGCGATCTCCGATGTGTGTTGTTTTAATTTTCCTGTAGTGTTGGAAAAGGAGCATTTTGTGCTTTTGCTGGTTTCTGGTTGTTGGTTTGCACAGCCAACAAACGCAACCGATGACTTTTCAGTCACCTCTTCTGCCCAAAATAGCTTGAGATATTATTTGATGGTTATCAAGAAATGTGCTGTGGTTTCGAAAGCATGGTGTCATATAAAATAGAACATCTCATTTTCTTAGTCCGGATAGTTTGCCTTCCTAGCATTACCTATTTATTGAAATCATAGCAATCTTTCATATTCACTCAAACGGAGATTTGCGCAATCAATGCATTGCAGCTGAGCCCGTCTTGTCCTAAATTCAGTGCTTAACTTAATGCTAATCGTAAGGTTATCCTCACGAATTCAGTAACAATTTCAAGATGTTGAAGTATGTCACACCTGAACAGCTAGAGAAGCAAGGTTTATTAGACCCGTTGACAGTCTTACCCACAGTTAACATTAGGAACGCAATGACACTTGAAAAAAAATATATCATTACAACTGTAAGTTAGGAGCAGGAAGCAGTCCACATGTCTATACTTTCATGTACAACATTTCCTTTCCAAGCAGGATGTGCATGGCTCTTATTCTAAAGCTAAGAGTTACAAGTCGAACACTGTACTATCAGAAAAAGAGTATCAAACTATTCCTCTCTTTCATGTTTCACTTTATTTTGCTTATATTATGAATGGCTTGCCAAACTATATACAGGGACTGGTTTCAATCCCAGTGGTCCCTAACAAATTGCTAACTACTATCATAGAAGGCTGGAATTCCCTCACTGAAGCTTATAATACTATTGGAACAAGAAAAATCATGTGATGCATATCAGGTATGCATCCTTGATTTGCTTTCCAGGCTATTCTGTTGATGCAGATTCGGAGGACCCAGATAGTGAAAAAAAATATTGAATGAAGGAATTTGTGAATACTCGTCAAATATGCATCATTGATTTGTTTCCCAGCATTCTTTCGCTATTGATGCAGACCTGGAGGTGCCAACTACTAAAAAAATCCATTGGCAACTGCCAAGCTACACAGCTGGATCATGATCAACTACTCTGGTCCAAAATAGCAGTCCTGTATTGACAACCGGTCAAAAGCATCAAAATTTGCCTTCAAACCGACGAACTGACTTCCAAGCTGTGCACACGGAGCATCTGGCCATCTGCACCCTTCTCTTGTGCGGAAGGGGCAGAGTGATTCGCAAAAATGGTCCCCCGGTGCATCCGAGACCAGGCTGTCTTCAATTGCAGATATTGATACAGAGAAGTCACCGTTTTCATCTTGCTGAGCTCTACCATCTGCGCCTCTTCGTAATGAACACGACAACACTTCAGTTCTGTCCTCATCTTCGCTTGTCGAAAATTTAATTGTGCATCCTATAGATTCTATTGCCTTCTTAATGGCAGCATTCTCCCTTTGAGCACTTTGAGCTGTGGCTAAAGCTGTACTACTAGCACGTTTCTCCCTTTGCAAGTCTTGTTTCATAGATTCCAATTTCAATTTGATATCTTTTGCCCTCCACTCAGCAATATCCTTTGCCTGTCCATTCCATGGTAAAAAGAAAAATTATAAGGCATATCTGATGCACATAGGCCAATTGAACTGAATGTTATAATAGTTCTCTCCTATGTTAGTTAAGCTTCAACCAAGAATTTCTTTTGTCCTTCTGTCTTGTTTAATAGAAGTTTCCAAACAACTATCAAATTGAACAAATAACATTGCCTTGTGTACCACAATAAAATGGTCACGAAAAATTAAATAAAATGCAATGCTATAGATAATGCCTTCATTGCATCTGCATATTTTTTATTCATAGCATGCCACTGGGATTCAAGATCACCACCTTGTGACTCAATGGGGCATGTCCACCTCAAATAAAACTGGGGCCAGAGTGTTGGGGCAAGTGCTGCAGCAGGGGGCAATAGTGCACCATTATGCTTTATTGGGTCATAGAATGGATTGTAGTGCTCATGGAAGTTGCCACCAGAAGCTCTTAGATTAGCCAAATATGACCACATGCAACGACAGGAGTTTGTGACACCAGATTGCTCCCTTTCCCGTTCACTTCCATTTCAAACCAAAAATTAGCTATGCAGAATATTATACAATAAATGTAAATCGAGCTGTACAGGTGAAAAAAGAATTAAAAGCTATTTTATTTTTTTCTCGAACGATGCCGGAGAACTGTCTCATTTCATTAAGTAAAACAAGCTACAAAGGAGAGGTAAAGAGACCAATCCACACCAGAGACCACATTCCTCTCCCACCTTTTGCAACATCAATTGGATACTTGGGCTACCTCCCTCAAAAACACAAGAACTTCTATGTTTCCAAAGCTCCCAAGCTATTTTATTATTACCAAGAGATATGCTCTGGATATTGCGAACACAACTGGTAACAGTTAAATCTTGTGGGTTACACAATTTTAGAATGAAAAATGATGTCTTCTAAACTAGGATATAAAACTATTGTTCGCCAAAATTGGACAAGCAATACCAAGCTCAAGAGAGCCACAGTTTTACCATTCAAATATATGTGAAATAACCCCCACCCAAATAGGCATCCAATAAAAATATATTGTTTCATAAGCCATGAGTTTGTGGTGGTGAGGCCATGAGGACAAAACATGCTGCTTATCAGTTTTCCCTAATCAAGTAAAGAACACATAAATAATCATGGCATGATGGGAAACACTGGCACCAGAAAAGTAATTTGAAACGTGAACTCATGTCTCCTTACAGAGGATTGTCATGATTCAATAATTTTGCTATTTCAATTCCAAAGTGGATGTCAGGAAGAAACTCGACCTGAAGGGGTTAAGACTGCCCCCACAGCATTCCAAATAAGAAGAAGACCTTCTCACCAGGCCGAGAAAACCCCAGACCCCCCGCCCCACCCTTACACAGTGGCTTTCCGTCGCCCAAGTGAGAATTGGGACGGTGCCCCCCCCCCCCCCAGTGCTTTGGATATGGGACGGACGAGGGGGGTTTTTAACCTCAACCTGAAATTCGCTCCCACGGGGAGTCGAACCCAGGACCTAAGGAGTGCCGCCGGGGTACTCTGACCAACTGGACTAGAGGCCCTTTGGCTGTCAGGAAGAAACATTAGCTCAAATCACAAAAAAGGTACAAATGTATACCTATTGCACAAGAAGTTCCCAAAGCGACATGATAGCACACAATCCATAAAATCAACTAGGAATTTCTGCAAAAAAAAAATCGGTTTAAAGATTATGAGTATTCATGGAGACTTGTAGCTGACCCTTCTAATTGTGGAGGAAAAGAAGACTTACAGATGAGAACTGAAATGCAGATGGGTACAGACGTAACAACTGTGAGATACAATCGAGCCACTGAAAAATAATACACCGTATTATAAGCCATATTAAAAAACTCATGTAATAAAGAAAACATGGATACATCCAAAACAACTAATAATGCATGAACATAGTGACAATTGAAAAGGAGTACATTTATTCATAAGCAAAGCACTTTGCCACTGAAAGCCAGTATTGACGTTGTGTTCTCCATTCGTAATCTTGTAGAGGATTAGTGATTAACATGCTGCTCGGTACTTACTGATGTACTCCTAATTTCTTAAAAAAGCTTCTTAGGGCATGGTTTGTTCTGCAACCCAAACCTAAAAGTTGAGAAGCCTTCAAACATGCCTAATATGAACAATCCATACAGCAGAAAAGCATGTCTTCCAGGCAATGAGTAACACAAGGTCACAAGTTGTAATCATTGAATCAGAAGTTCAGAATGACAAATTAGCTATCAACACATCAGAAGATACTATTCATCAAGATACAAGGATAACAATTATTAGAGTACTGAGGCAGATAAGGAAAAAAGAAAACAGCATTGAACCTACCTGTAACAATATCGGTGAAGAGTTGTTTGATGTCTGGGATTGAACTGAAGAATTAGAGGATGGTCCTGATGGCCCTAAAGTGTTCCTACTCGGAGAACTGCTTAAATTTCCGAGGGAAGGTTGCCTTAGTAGCTCATACTGTGACCCCCCATTCTCAGCTACTGTTGGAACTCCCATTCTCTCTGCAAATGGATGACCAAATGCTAACCAATCCTTTTCAACAAGAGCCTAAACCAGTGGTGAAGTGTGTTATCAGCAATAAGAAAGGCAATAAGCTGATGGCATTACTGAAGCATAAAATTAAGAGCCAGTTATCAAGTATCAAGCACGACTCAACAAGAATATGCAAAACATTCCAAGGCAGACTCATACAGTATGGAATGCAAGCACATTGTACATCGACACAAGAAAGAAGGGAAATAAACTCCAGCACTATTTTCCCATTTCGGTGACACACATAGACAATTAAATAACCATATGTTGAGTGGAACACTCCAAACAAACTAAAAGTTACCATAGAATCACAAATGTGAGAATAATTATTTTGCTACCATGAGTCTACTGCAAAGTGTGTACCTGGAATCCACTGAAAGTTCGATAATAGGGATCAAGCAATAAACAAGCAAGTGAAACCAACTGGGTTGTACGGTCCCATCCATCACTGCAGAAATAAAGTAGCAAAAATAATCATTCAGATACTACAAAGACAAAGCAACAAAGCTATAGAGATCACACAGGATCCTCAGATGGCACCCAAAGGATTATTCATATCAAAAATACACCAAAAGGATTGTCAGTTAACTGCAGGCTACATTCTGGTAGGGGCCAAAGTTTGGAACACTAGGTTCTACTGAAATTATATTTGGCATTATGAATTACCAGGATCTTTGAAATGCCTAACTAATAAACTACATTGCTTACAGAATCTAGAGTGCAAAAACAATCAAACAAAGTAAGCCATAGGTTTTTGGTTACACAGATTACTCTATGAACACTAGGAGAAGGATCTACACTGTTTCACAGCCTTGTGGGGGTAACCATGCCACGCAGAGCACAGCCGTGGGGATAATCAAGCCACACAGAGTAATAATCTTACCTACCCATTCACATAGTCATATTGTATGCATGCCAAGTCAACCCATATAAGGAACAAAAATTAACCATTGTAATCCCCACATGCCACAGTAAATAGATTAATGGGAATTAGAGAGGTATCATCAAGATAAAAACCTGCAATGCACAAGAACTGACGCTGCTTCTTCTGAAATTTGTGCAGCAATCCATGAAGCACCAACCAGAATATTCTGGATATGGTTTAGCCATTCCCCCAGTGTTGAAGAAAATGATGTCATGCTATTTAGATTGCCTCCACCCCAGGTTGATCCACGGTTCCTCTGCCAAAGAAAAATAATTAAAAACATCAGTCTTGCTTTTTTCAGCTTCTTATTTGACGAGCTTGAGACAGATGTTACATAGATTCAGAATTATCCATTGGTATGGGCATGTAAAGAAAATGATACCACATTCCCAGACAAAATTCATGTATGCATTCTGGGAATTGATGCCAACCTCAGAACAGCGTAAATTCTATCAGCAATGCAAACCATCAACTTACCCGATCTCCAACAACAGATACAGCTGAAGGGCTTCCATTTGATGAAATTGAGCCATGAGCATCCACATAGTCCCTAAGGCGAGAAAGACTATCTCTCATTGTGTGGATGTTTTGTATTCCTAAAAAAAGAACCTGGTCCCAGATCCAGTGGATTAAAGATAGAAAATATGTTCTTTTCTTGATGGAAGAAGAGTGGGGAAATTACTATAATGCAAAGCAATGGCACCTATATACTAGACAACTATCACATGTAACATTACCTCAGATCTGGGGTAGTTAGAAGATGATTCTGAGCCCCCTCCCTTTGCCCCATTTGCTAAAGCATTTGCTCTTGGCCGGGCATCAATTATGTACAATTTCCTGGTTTACATCAGGAGCATAAGCACTATTTAAAATTTTTATTATGGATATATATCCAAAAAAAAGTCAAAAGGTGATTCAGAGAGGGCATCAAAGAATAATGGCCTAATAATTAACTGGCATTTGCTCTGGTCACTAAGCTGTTGATTCCCTTTTGTTAAAGACAAAATGTAGGAAAACGAATTGTGACACGCGCCCACGCCATCTGCTATTGAAATAAACCCTCAGCTTCAGTTAATCCGAAATATACACATGCCTTAGCTCAGTATGTACTGTCTGAGGTAATTCTAAATTTTAATACTTAGTGCCATAAAAGAAGGGCAAGACAAGAGAAAAAAAAGATGGCCGCGTTAGCTATTCTGAAACTGAAAGTTCATCCCCGTTATAAACTAATCTATAATATCTATAAACTGAAATTGAAAGAGTGAATAGAAGGGGAAGAACCGAAGAAGTATAGAAAAATTATAGGATGCAATATAGCATGAAATGCGTACTACAAATACCTTGGAGATCCTTTCTCATCGGTGGTTCTGCTGCTAAGAGCACAGACAAGCTTCTCATCCGCATTGCTACAGACAATGTCCTAACATTAGACCAACCAAATTTAAGAAGAGACAGCAGGTGTTCCAGGCAAATTAGGTAGATACAAACTTACTTTCTAAAGTTCATCATCAACCCCACCATCGGCTGAGATGACCTCGCCAGAACAGCGCCAGACCCTATGATGTAAAGAGGTTCAGGTTTTTTCCCCCACAACTCCTTTGTAACCATTAAAACACGAATGATTTATCCCCAACAACAGTGAGTTGGTAATATTAAATGTAGGTTTAACATACATGATTTCTCCCCAACAACAGTCAGTCATATTAAATGTAGGTTTGGTTGAGAACATAAAAGGACCCCTAAGGTTTTTTAAGAAAATCCATGTAACAAAACACAACTCAGATTTCCTAAATCAACTTGAATAATATACTAATACTGATCATCCTTTTTTGACATAGGGACCCTGCAAAATCCTCCACTAATTCAAGCTAAGAACAAGTTGACCTAGTAGGATTTTCTAGTTCAAAGTAGCTACTTTCTATCTTTTTAAACCGAAAGAACCTGGATATGGATGATATTGTATACACACAAGGGCACCGCAGAATTACAGAATTGCTGGTGGAACTGACTGCATCAGTACAATTCCAAGCTGCAACATGAAACACTAATAATAGTGGTGGTGGCTGCATCTGCAGCTAGAAAGGAAGCAATCCTACCCTTGGTCATGGATACAAGCCATTCTAGAAATAGGGGCACTATGCAGCTAAACTTTTGAAAATTTATCTATCTATATCATTCCATTTTTTCCTACAAGTAACACGAATATAATATGAGTATATTTGCCTCAAGAGTAAATTCTATAATAGCATTGATATTGATGGGTTTCATAAATATATTATGATGAAAATGATGGTCCAAGTAACATTCGGCGGCCATGTCAATGTCCAAAACAATGTGTTCTGACCAGAGGGAATAACTAAATATTGTTATTCAGACGGAATTTCTCAGTGACGCTGACTAACTCTGGCAACTGACGCATGAACATGGAAACTCAGCCTTTTACCAGTCTATGGGAGTAGGGACCTTAAGATAACATACAGTGATACAGAAAAGGATATGTTCACTAAGGAAAAAGAAACGAAAAACCTTGAGGATACATACCAGGGTCACACCATGAAATAACAGGCAAGCGCTTCCCTGATCGAAATGTGGAGGCTTGAAATAAATCTTCATCACTAATGATAGTAGACAAATGGTAGTATCAACTACTCATAATTGTGTTTAAGAGAATAAAACTAACACATGTTATTGTTAAGAGCATGGAAGTACCTTATGCTTCTTGGTACGATGAGTTCAGAGGGGTAAGTTGAACACAATGAATAACTAGAATTAACTCTAGTTAGCCTCCACCATTCGTTACACAAAGAAACTTCCTCGAATCCCTGTAGGGGCAAACTTCTCCTAAAAAGACGAAAGTATTCCCTCAAGAGACGCCCCTTTGGCTCAGAATCATTCTTAATTGCGGATGGATCACATGAAAATGCATATAGATCCCACAAATTAGCAGGTTTAGTGTATCTCCTCAAAGCATCAAACACTTCATTTTTCTGAAAAGACAAGCATCACAAGTTAAATCTAAGATATTCAGCATGCATGGAAAAATAATATGCTAAAAGAACAGAATTGAAATAAGGTACCTGCTTTGTTTTGGGAACAAAAGCGAACACAATGATTCTCATGTCTTTGCCTGGACAAAAGTAGATAAATAAAACACAAAGATCATTACATAATCCTTTAACAAATATTGTAAATAGAATAGTTATTATCATAATGAAAATCAGTACACAAACTTTAACAGAAATTGTAAAATGGAATAGATATTGCAATTAGGAGAAAAACCTGTAGATCTGCCAACAACAATACAAGCAAAGTAATTGTAAATGACATACATGAAAAACACTTCACAAGAAAGTTCAAGCTAACAAGTTCTCTTTACTTTTTTAATCCTAATATTTGACAAAAAAAAAGGACGGATGGATGCAAATTACAACGTGATCAACAAAATGAACCCCTGACATCAGTAGTATCATTTCGAGAGACATCTTTTCATTTTTCACAAAAATCTACTAAAGTTAATTATAAGGCAGGATTGAAGTTGGGCATATATACTCAAAGGTGACTAAGTACAGACTACAAACTTACCAATGACTTGAAGAAGTTCACGGGGGCGGTTCTTATCAGAGAGGTGGGGCAAGGGTTGGAGCTTCACATCCTGCAATGGAACTGATCTAGTCAATCATTTAAAGAACAGTTTGCAATCGTGGTAAGCACAAGTTACACAACTATATAGTCCTGGGCTAATAAGGCAAACATGGAAAGGGTAAAGAAGCCCAACATATGTTACTTTAGACTTACGTCATTTAGCTTCTCAATTGTTGTCAGTGGAATGGTACCCAGCTCTATGACACATTTTTTTGCTTGGCTCTGCAAATGGTCACATGATTAAAACAACAATGAGGGGAAGAGGGAGGAATCCCTGACTACATAATCAGTATTCAGTATGACCAGTTGAACATAGAAAATGCAAGATGTGATCTATCGCATATCCATGCAGAAAGCAAATCAAGTCATTTTCGGGATTCCAGGTCAATAGAAAAGAGTTGATAGAGAAAAATGTTTTGCTAAAAATGATTCTTACATGGTAAAATCATGTTGTATTGAATGTGCAGGCAACATAAAAATCACTTAAATTATCATATAATGGTCATAGTAGAAGAATAGCATGACTGCTTACCACAAAGAGAAGCCGGAAATTTGTAACTGAAAGTGTACCAGCCTCACGGTTGTTTAGTAGAACAACTCCATGGCCCTAAGAAAGGATAGAGATAAAATTCAAGATGGGCATGCACAAATCAAAAAAGTGAAACAAATCACCAGAAGATCAAGTTTATGTTAGGAAAAATGCCGTATCTTACAAACTTGAGGCACGAAAACAAGTCACTTGTTTTCTTAAGTAAAAAAAGGTAACTTGGCTAACCCCAAACAGGGTATGACATGGCAAATCATCATGAATACGCAGTTATAGTGAGGTGAGCTGTTTGTCATTCTGAAACCCTAAACAGAAATTAAAATATTCTATATATATACTTGACATAGTCAAACTACATTTGACATTCAGATGTTCAATATTCCGGATGCTAAACAGTAAGCAGAAGTAGCAAGCATGTTGCACCTGATATCACTGCCAAAGAGTATCCGAAGAGCTTTTGAACACGCCGTTAATACTTATTTCCAGTATGTACCAGAAAGAGGCTTTCATAATGGTCTATCGAGTAAAAAATCGTACATTCACAAAAACCTTACTTAAATTGTTTTTGGCATATTTGCTGATATGAAGCATTTGTTTGTCAGTCTGTTGACAACCGGGCTAGTTGTTTTCAGTTTCATCCTGGGCAACGACATCCTCAGCTATACTTGCACCTTACTGGTAACATTGGAGGAGCCATTGATGATATATGAAACTTCTCACTTTCAAAATTCAAATCTGATTCAGGTATGCCATTGGTCTGTTAACTCCAAGAGAACCCTCACACTAGCCCCATTGAGGCTGCGTACAAGAAATCCATTGGACGCCTTGAACATGCTTTATTATTTATTTTTCTAAACTGCGACATAGTAGATTTCATCTTATATAGATCCACCACTCCAATAATAACATCTGCTACTATGTGATAATATGATAACATCTACACTTGTCAAGAATACATGAAAGGCATACAGATCAATAGTTGCAGAAACTAAGAGGCTTAATTTTGTTGCGATCAGACTAATTTGGCAATGGCAGGCAATTCCCAGCATGGCCAATGTGCATCAGCAGTTAACCCAAGGGTAAGACAGCCCACACGATTGCCCTTACAGAGCAGCCATCAAAGCATGAAAAGCTTGTGGAAATCGGGGATTAAATGAGTCAAAAATTGAGGTTACCTGAGCGAGCACCTCCTCGTCCTCGAGGAGGAAGTCGTCCATGCTCTCCTTGACGGCCTGGCCCGACCTCCGCGGCCTCGGATCCTTGAAAGCGAGAGTCGGCAGCACGCATCAGTACGGAAATCGCAAACACGAGCCGGCAGCTAACCCTAGCTCGTAGCTCCAGCGCGGGCCCAGCCCACGCGCGCTGCGCTGCGGGAGGGGGAGGGCCTGGTGGTGCGCGCTCGTGGCGGTGGCCCCGTGCGGCCGTGCCCCTAGTTGCGTGCCTACCACCACCCACCTATCGAACAGAATTCCGAGCCCCAGCCACACGAGCGGGACGCGTAGAGAGGCGCGCAGACACGCGCGCGCAAGGGCCGGGAGGACAAGCGGCGGGGGTTGCGCGCGAGCGAGCGGGGGCAGCAGCAGCCGCGGGGGAGGGGAGGGGAGGCGGGCGTACGGCGTACCTCGATTTGGTTCCAGTCGATGGCGTCCCAGCTGCCGGAGCCATCCATCTCCGGCGAGCCGCGGCGGTGGCGGCGTGGGGGTCCGTGCGCTTGTGCTTGTGTGTGCCCACGGCGTCGCGTGGTCGCGGCGAGAGAGAGAGAAGAGCGAGAGCGGTGGGGGAAGATTAAAAGAAGAAAAGAAATGTGTTCGCTTGCCTTGTTCTGGTCTGTCCGTGTCCGGTCGTCGGGTTTGGGCTGGCTTGGCTTGCGGCGGAGGCGACCTGACCGACCGTGCCCGACGCGCCCAGGCGGCCTGGTTGCGGTTGTCGGGGTAGCGTGACGGGGTCGGGAGTTTGGTTCCAAACATCTTTGATCTTGTGCGTTGCTACAAGTTTTCGTTTTCCTCGTCCGTTTCCGTACGCACGGCAACTTCTGTTTTGACTCGGCGCTGAGCGCTCGTTCGAATTCAAAACTCTGTTTGTTTGTTGGAGTCTGATCAATCATCGTTGCGTGACACGAATTTGCTGATCCCTCCGTTCGCGTGAAACGAATTTACTGCTCCCTCCGTTGAATTCAAAACTTTGTTTGTTTGTTGGTGTCTGCTCCCTCTTCCGAAATAAGGGCATGTTTAGTCCTATATTAACTCCTATAAATAGACGACAGTAAAAAAAAAACTCCTATAAATAGATCAGTGAACTAACAACTAATCCATGACTAGTAAACTAACAATTAGTCCACATGTTTGGATACTTATAAAGACTAAAACTTAGTTAACTAGTTGTTAGTTCCGTAGATCAAACATGGCCTAAGTATTATTCTCACTTCTCGAGAGGTTATGTTTAACTTTGACCAAATATATATAAGAAAATATTACTATTTATGGTGCATAATTAGTATCATTAGATAAATCGTTAAATGTATTTTCATAATGACCTTCTTTGGATATATAAATATTGCTAATATTTTTTACAAACCTAGTGAGAATTATCTTGGACGGAGGGGGTATGATTTTTTTTTAGAAAAACTAATCTTTCTCTAGACCATGCATCAGCTTTATGTTGTATGTTTTAGTTTGGTGTCAATTTTTATATAGACTATATGTACAACTTATTGAGACACTACGGAGCCGTTTGATGCAGCTTTTGGGCGCTCCAGCTCCTAGTGTACTGTAGTAGGAAGAAAAACGGCTTCAACTCTAGTAAAAATGAATTATAAAATAGAGAAACGGAAAGAGATGCATATTTGGAGTTTCTGATGAATTCGCTACAATACTGTTACAGTTGAAGAAGCCAGAGCCAGAAGATATCCAAATCATGTAAAGGTTGCATTTAAATATGTTTGGTGTTATACCTTAGGTAGATATCATGTAGCAACATATATAAAATCTGGTAGAACCCGATAAATATTTATGGTTCGGACTTCTTCGAGGAGCGTTTGATAGGATTCTCCTATTTCTACTTATAAATTATTAGTTTTTGTTTGTTAGGATTCTCCTAATTTCAATCAATAGAAAAATAGTTTGGACTTATAAATTATTACAAGGTTCATCACACAAAAGTCACAAACAATTCTCGAACTCATTTTTCCTTAAGTTAGAAAACTAAGTCGAAAAGGGGACCATTCACAGGAGGCAACACAAGGCCGTCACCCTAAATTTCAGCTTCTGACATTGTATGAGTATTTTCTTTCGCCGCTTCGTTGTAACTCGGTCCACAAGCGTAGCTAATGTGTCACCTCTAAACAAATACATTTTCAATTGAGATTATCAAAAATCTTACCATTCCTAGCTAAGCCTTATCTATCTATATATATATATATATATATATATATATACTATAAAAGAGCGAAAGAATTGAAAAATACAGGTTACCTGAAAATTTCTACCCACCCTATGTTTTAAACCTTAGATCATAGATCCAACACATCTAATCTCCCGTCCTAACCTAATAAACGGACCCGGCCGGAAAACTTTTAATTCTTTACGCGTGTTTATACGTGTGGTTCCTCGGATTGCTATTTTTTTCATCAAAAAAATTACCCAACCGGCGCTTCCTCCCTCCATGCCCGCAACAACTTCCCCAAGGAATTGAAAAATATAGGTTACCTGAAAATTCCTACCCACCCTATGTTTTAAACCTTAGATCATAGATCTAACGCATCTAATCTCCCATCCTAACCTGATAAACGGACCCGGCCGGAAAACTTTTAATTCTTTACGCGTGTTTATACGTGTGGTTCCTCGGATTGCTATTTTTTTCACCAAAAAAATTACCCAACCGGCGCTTCCTCCCTCCATGCCCGCAACAACTTCCCCAAGGAATTGAAAAATACAGGTTACCTGAAAATTCCTACCCACCCTATGTTTTAAACCTTAGATCATAGATCTAACGCATCTAATCTCCCCGTCCTAACCTGACAAACAGACCCGGCCAGAAAACTTTTAATTCTTTACGCGTGTTTATATGTGTGGTTCCTCGGATTGCTATTTTTTTCAAAAAAAAAATACCCAACCGGCGCTCCCTCCCTCCATGCCCGCGACAACTTCCCCGTTTGCACCTTCACGGTTCTTACCCGCACGCACGTACACGCGTCCACGACTCCACGTAGGTCACCGCCAACCGCCGCGCTTCTTCGCTCCTCGCTCCCTGCTCGTGACAACTGCCGCGCTTCCTGGCTGTACGGGACGGATGACCTCGCACACCGGGAACCTGGCGGCCGGACGTGACCTCGCTATTGGAAACACGGTGACCGTACGCGCCTACCGGCATGGGCGAGGACTGCAACACTGTTTTCAATCAGCGCCGACGGACGACCTGGCGCACAGGAAACCCGGTGGTCGGACGCGACCTCGCGCACTGGAACCCGGCGGCCGGACGCACCTGCCGGCACGGATGAGGACGACGGTGCTCTTCTTCTCGATCAGCGCTCCCTTTTCCATCTTTGTCGAGCCACTGGCCGCCCCCTCCGTGCACCAGTTTGTTCTTGCTGCTTCTTACTTGCGATCTATCTCTAGATGGCAGGAGGCAATCACGTATCAGCACCATCGCGGCTTGCCTTATTCATTGTCGGAATTGACGGACGAGACCGACCAGCCGCCTCCGCCTTGCAACTACCTCGGTCGCCAAGACGAAAGGCAAAGGGCGGCGCCTCCTCTCCCTACTGATGTCGCACCATGCACTTGCCTTCACGATGGCCGCGTAATTGCTAAAGCTCGCCATGGGTATGGCACCCTGGTCGGCGCTGCCTCCGACGACGTCGATAGGGTCACAACATCCCTGTGAAGGCGAAAGCCTCTGGGGCGCGCATCCAGGACCAGGGCATCAAGATCAGCCACAGAGGTTTTGTTTTTTATTAGATTAGATTAGATTATTAGTTGTGATTGTGCTCTAGATCTCTTGGGCAGTTTGCAGGTGACGTACGGGAGTATGATCAAGCTGATGCACGAGAAGATGAAAGCATATTGGCTGCCCCGCATGATCTGATCTACTGCTCAAGCAGCAGCCACCATTCCGTCACCTGGTTTCACTGATTGAACTGGACCTTCCTTTAGATCTCGTCAGGTAGTTCAACAACACACTGATTTGCACTTTCTTACTTGATCTCACTAAACAAATTGAATTTTGTTGTGCACCGGTACCAGATTGTAAGCATACATGTCTCCTATTTTTTCTCTGCCTTTTGAGTTATTTTATTTTGTATATTAAAAAAATGACCAGGGCTTCGTTTTTCTAAATATGATTGGCAAGTCACATGGGTGTCATGGACCTGCAGATCCCATGCCGCACTCCTTTACCACAATTGAAGTGGTCCACTGCTCCTCAACAAATATGAAGGAGATTTTTAAGGACTTTAACTGCGCCAGGTGACCATCAAGCTTGGTTGATGCTCAGCCTAAGCTATTTGAGGAGAAAACTCAGTCAGGTCTGCATTCCGTTTCATACACCATATATTATTAGTGCAGTCGTCTCAACGCGATATATAGAACTTATTTTGTTTCAGTTTTGTTCATTGTTACTTATAAGGTTAGAGTAGATGGGACTGTTGTAAATACCTTGAGGTTTGCACCAAGTGTAGTTAGAGAGATTTATATGGTCGTTCGACGATGTTTTGCATGTGTATGTATAGTTTAACAACTGTCAGTTAGCTGAGCATTTACCTAGAGAGGTAGCGAATTTATATACCTATATTGCTTCCGGTCTATATAATGGACATGCATATTGCTTCCGGTCTATATAATGGACATGCAGTAATCTAGGTGTGTTTACAACAATTTTTTTCTAGGTACGTGTGTGTCACACGTGCATGTTAACTAGTGGACTAATAAAAAGTTGTGATTAAATGCAATTAACATTTATGTTTCAGTGATACAATAACTATGTGTGAGGAGATGTTGCTGCATACCAAAGAATAAATGAGAAATAAATAGTTATGTTTATACAGCCCACTCGGCCCATTATCTTAGGAAAGCTCACTACCCCATCTAAGCATCATATCTCATATGTATCTCCATCCCAGACACTACAGATGCAGATGCCACCGATTCCCACCCAGCTACCACCGTTGTCACGCAACACCATCCGCTCTCTAGTCCATAGCACACCATCTCCGCTCCACTCGCTTGCAGGACGAGCTCCCCCTTCGTGGTGCACGGCCTCCAGTCCATTCGTGTGTCTGACCGGAGGCAAGTTTGAGCAGAGGATGCAAAACTGAGCATATATGGTAAGTAAAATCGGGCGACATGGACACCATAAGACCCTAACTATTCTCTTGTTTTGTTTTTTTATATCAGGTATAACTTGAACGCACGTAACACACACTTCATACTCATATCACATGCACATACACATGTGCGCGTCCGTACACACGCACAGAAGAGATTAGGAGGCCCTCTCGCCTCTAGTGCGTGAAAAACGCAATTGAGTGGAGGATGCAAAATTGAGCATATGGTAAGCAAAATCGGGTAACATGGACACCATGAGGCCCTAACTATTCTCTTGTTTTTTTTATCGGGTACAACTTGGATGCACACAACATACACACTTCACACTTACACCACACGCACAAACACACATGCGCGTCCGTGCACACGTAAATAAGAGATTGAGAGGCTCTGGCCCTGTTCTCCCGGCTTATAATTCGTCTTTTTCAGCTTGTTTTTTCAGCCAGAACAGTATTTTTCTCTCACAACAAATCAGTCAACAGTGTTTTTCAGTCGGCTTATCAGCACAGCCGAACGGAGCCTCTCTAGCCTCCAGTGCGCGGGAAACACGCACGCGTGTGTACCCTAAATTTTCTGAAAAAATTCTAGAAAAAAGATGCCCATTCGCTATTCTCTTGTTTACCACCCATGGGTCCGTCAACTCAACCCACGTTCAATTGGACACCTATGGCCTAAGTGATGCTCTAGGGCTCTATTTGTGCTTAAGCATGTCTAGGGGAGCCTTTAATGATATTTTTCCTAACACCGGTTGCAGCACTAGTCAATACTAGTGAGTTTTACTTATTGCCCCCTATCTATGCCATCTATTGAATTTAAGATAAATGAGGCATTGCACTGAACACGACCTATAATTCGCGCCATAGAAATCTAGTATGATACATTCAAAGAACAGGTGATGAACGGTTTTAAATTACTGCAGAAGCCGCATAATTTACTACCATTCTAACTACTTCTTTTTCCACCAGGGATGAACCAAAATTTTACCCAAAAGCAATAAAATTACAAAAGTTTAACGATCTATAGTGGGATACTCCATCAAGTTAACGACCTACCAGATTGAACTGAACACGCAGGATTAAGCCAACAGGCAACCAAACACCACCGAAACCCAACAAAGACTACAAAAAGGACAGCACAAATGACGACCAAGTTAAGGCTAACTTCATTACAGGCCCAGATCGGCTATTATAGCACACAGGCTAGAACCAAACTACTCGCTTCCAAAACACCCTCACCGCAAGCTTCTACTAGATGATGGCTGAGTATGTTGTTTCCATCTTCCTTCCTACCTTGCCGATGGAAATGCAGGGCCACCGACTTCAGGATCTCTCCGCTGTGCTCCACCTTGGAAGAGACCACGTACTTCTGGAGTCTTGACCAATATGTTAACAAGGAGCAAATTAAGCATATGATCTTTATGGGGGATTTTACTCTCTTTCCATCAGAACAGATCGAGTTCCTTGTCTTTCATATGGCCCAACAAAATGCAGCCAAACCAACACCATACACATGTTTGCCATTTGGTAGGCACCACTTGATCCACGGCCAAAATTGTATGAAAGAAGCGGGTCTGGCAGCCACTCCAAAAGAGAAAGCACAAGTGCTCCACACATATATTTACTTACAGGGCATTCTAATTACTTCTGGTTATCTACCCTTAGAAAGCATAAAAATATCTTAATTTTGTAAATTTTGTCCACAAAAATTATTGTGTCAACTAACATTATTGACTAGGGACGTGATATAAAGACTTTACTGTGAAGATACCATTTTTATTCATAGGACAAGTTATTTAGCCACTATCAACTTGTAAGGTTGCATTCGCAATGCATGCAAGTAGATTATGTCAGTCCTGTGATTTATTTTCACCCAAAACTTGTATAAAAATATATTTAGCGGGTTTATCATAAGGACATCAACATTGTAGCATGTTTCTTGTGAACAATGCTATGCAATTTGGGATTGTGAACACAGTAAGTTTCACTCTAACCAAATATCTCTCCATAATCTAATTTGAGAGCCATCTTTCAAATTAAATCTTGCATTATAAATTGGTCTTTCACTTCGATGGAACCCGTATAAAAATGAGAATCCTCCACTTTTTTTAGCTCCATCAGACATCGTCTTTTTTGTTGTATTTATTTTTCAATATTTTTTGTCAAACTTTGTCTCCATTACTAAGTTTAAAAGACCATTTAGACAAGAGACATCTGAACCGGGCATCCGTCCGGCCGGACGCTCCGTTGCTGGGCCGCAATGTCAGCCCAACAACCCATGCTCCTTCGTTTCTAATAAAAAAATTGCTCATCGACTCATTCATATCTACTCGTTCTTCTTCCCGCTTGTCGCTCTTATTCGCTCGCCTACAGCCTCCGAGCACACGGCCGCTGGCCCTACTAGGCGCTGCGCTAGGTCGTTGGCCTTGCCAGGCACGGCGCGCGCCCGCCTCCAAGTCATGGCGCTCGGAGCCGACCCTGCCAGGCACTGCGCGCGGTTGCCCTCTCCAAGTCGTGTGGCCGCGGCCTCCCTGTCGCTTGTGCGGCTAATGCCTCCTTTCCGCGACTAGCAACCACTGCCGCCAAGCCGCCGTCTACAAGCGTCGTCGGGCTGCTGCCTCCGGTGAACACCACATACTGACGAGCCTCCATTCTGCCGAGCAACAAGGTGATGTTGTGTTGAAAGCGCATGTTGTAAGAGTATATGTTTCAATTGTTTCAGAGATATGTTGCATGTGTTTCATATGGATGTTGCAAAAATAGATTAGGATGTTGCACATGTTGCAATGGTTGTACACGTATGTTGCAAGTGTCCGCTTCAAATGTTTCTTCTGCTTTTTCGGACGTATGTTGCAAGTGTGCTTATTTGGATGTTGCATATATTTTAGACATATGTTGCAAAATTTATCTGGATGTTTTATATGTTTTGTAATGACTTTTTCAAGTGTTTTCATGTGTTTTTTTACAAGTGTTTTAGATGCATGTTTCAAGTGTTTCGTCTGTATTTCGAAAGCATGTTGTAATTGTTTTAAAAGTAGATTGAGTGTTGTTGCTGGGAACCCACCTGCCATAGCTGCTGGGGTGCCACTGAGCGGGTGCAGACGTCCAGATGGGGGAAGCGAAGAGGACGCGAGCGGGAGGTCGGTGGTGCGGACGACGTTCGGGGCGCTGCAGGCCTCGTGTGGGTGCACAAAACAGAGTGCAGTCCGGACGTTGGAGCTAGCATTGCCGTTTTTTTATATAGCTAATCTAAACCACCTTGATCCACTTGGCAGGCGATAGACTTTTCCTGTATCTTCAAAAAAGAACGTAATTGTCAGCAGGACTAGAATGCTGGGTTAGCAGGAAAATTGGATGCTCTGCATTTTCATGGAATACATCTCGATTGTTCGCCCTGTTTGCTTGAACTTATCAGCCATGGTACAATATTTTTCTCTCATAACAAGTTAGTGAATAGTACTTTTCAGCCTGACTTATCAGCCAAACGAATTGGACTAGCTGTTGACTTCTGACAAATCAACTTCTTGTTTTGCCACAAACTTAAAGTACTCTTTTTCCAAAACTTAAATTATTCATTCAAATAGATAGGGTGCCAGTAGAATTTAAACATAAATCACTCCTGCACGCGGCATAGGCAGGTGTCCCTCTACTATATTTTTTGATATCCGAAGATGCACAGCGGTAGGACAATAAAATAATCCCCTGTTTGGCTGAGCTTATCAGCACGGCTTATCAGCCGTGGAACAGTATTTTTCTTTCACAGCAAATCAGCCACAGCCGGCTTATAAGCCAAAAAAACAGCCTGCCGAACAAGACCAATGTCATAAATAAAATATACAACAAGTATATATGAAAAAAGTTGAGAGAGAAAAAAATAAAAACAAATGAAGCGACCACGATGGGACTCGAACCCACAATCTCCCGCTCCGGAGGCGAGCGCCTTATCCATTAGGCCACGCGGTCTTAGATGCTGGACAACGAGTAAAGTTTTCACTTATAGTTAACTTAATTGCTAATGTCTTTGAACCATTTTGTTTATGATGAGATGAATTGATGATGGTCCTAAACCTACCGGAGCACAGTTCTGTTAATCAACCTCATTCTCCGTTCGAAAGGGCTAAGTACAGTTAAAGCCCATACCAATTGGGCTCTCGCGCTGTCAGCTAGTCCGCTGATCCACAATGAGGCCCGTTAGAAAAAGAGAAGAGCTCATACTGTATTGCCTTGTTCTTCCCGGTCCACTGGCACAGATTGCCAGGAATTCCGTGTGTCTATTTTGTACTATCACATTTGCAGGGAAGTGTTAGCACAAGAGGTGTTATGGGAACAAAGCAAAATGTCCCGAGCAAAAGAAAAACGATTCCAGTGTTCTAATTTTAAATTAGAGAATGCTGTTTTTTTTTCCAAAAAATTTAAACATATGCATGTTTCATCTTATTTTACTGTATTAACTGCAAATAACATCACAATCAAAACGAATTTAAATTGGGTACATATTTTGGAAAAATAAAATTGTTTCGAAAGATTCAAAATGCATGCCATGTGAAACAAGAAACGTTGCCGTTCGAAGCCAATATTTCTGGCCGCTTGCTCCCAGAGTCCCAGTTCATTTTTTTCGGACGGCTTCTCCTTGCTCTTTTTTCTTTAGCGAGAAAGGTTGTGAGCTTTATATACTAGAGATGAACAGGGTGATATAGCCTCAAAGGAAAGCTGTTTTAATTTGTTCACTAGTGTTTGGTGCGGCTCCTGGCATAGCCGGAGCAGAGCCCAGCCAAAGGGGCTCTTCATTGGAATCCCGGTTCATGCTCATGCGTCCTGTCTCAGCCAGAGCGGTAGAGATTTGCAAGCTTCCCAAGAGGTGCATAGGCTGTATGTGCCGCATTGCATGCATCGTCCGAGCTTAATTGCATTGCCTTGTGTGGCTTGTTCAAAATGGGAATGGGTCGGCCCGGACTTGGCCCTGGACCTGGCCCTGTGGCCCTAGGGCCAATTTGCAAGGCCACGGGCCGGCCCAATTCATCTAAAGTCTTCGGCCTTGCTGTCCCATTGGGCATTACGGGTCGGCCCTGCTTGATGTTAATTTGCTGATATTCGCCGTGTATGTCGTAGTCTCTGGCAGCGTATGATGCATGCAAGTAACAGAAAATACATCATGATCGCTACTACTCAAACACTTGGGTGACCAAACTCCAAATTATTGCTTACGCTCATAAACAAGGATTAAACATTGTGAAAAAAGGTTTCTTCCGTGTACTGCAGAGCGTATGAGACCAAAGCTTGTACTAACAATGATTTATCATCACAACGTCATGGCAGCAGAGATACTGAAAATGCCTTCATATTGAGGCTTCTACCGAGTATATGACCACCTTCAAAACTAAATCGCAGCCAAGAATCAGGCGATACATATCCAGCTATGGTCACAATCAACGAGCAAGAATCTGGCAACACAGATCCAAGAATCTGGGAGGATCAGAGCACTGAAAACACAGGAACCAAGAACAGCCCCAAAAGAACACGCTTGGAGAACGCATAGATCCAAGGGAATCCTATAGAGAAAGCAAGATGACCAAGAAACGAGCAATGACTAGTGAAATCTTAGTTTTGCGGCTTGGGCACAGCAAGAAACACAAACAATTTGAATTGGATATGCATGTCTATCAGAAAGAACAAAGAACACAGAGAAAGGGGAGAGACTTTTCCTAGGAAAAAAAAGAAAAACATACAAGTAGCTCTCACTCCCATTTGGATCAGATCAAGATTTATGAAATACAGCAGTGGCGCCGATGCCCTCGCTCTCCTCTGCTAGCGCTGCAATAAAAGACCTTTGTAAAACGGCTGTTGGGGCGAGTAAGAGGTGATGGCTCATGGCGGGACTTAGGAGGCAACGGTGTGTCGGTGTCGTCTCCTGTTCGGCGGCGGGAGAGGTGTCTTCTACATCAAAGTTGCGGCGGCGGAACGTACAGGGAAGTCGCTAGGTCGTAGTCACGGAGTTGTGCCGGGGCCGACCCAGCTTACCCGATGGGTCAACAGTGCCAAACTCCGTTGGCCCATTTCTAATTTAAGGCCGGCCCCTATGGCCCATTGGCCTTGTTTTAGTGGGTCGGGCCAACGACCCGATGGGTTGACCCGGCCCGTTCCCATCTTGATGGCTTGTTGTTTCATGCCGACGACGATCGGCACCATATGTTTAATTAGGTTGTGGATCGTTTAACATGACGAAATACTAGCATTCAAGTATTAACATAACGCAACACGAGATATCAGATATCATGTAGAGCTGTACTGAATGATAGGCATATGGTAGGCAGCAATGAGCAACACCAACACACTCCTATAGGACTATAGGAGTATCTTGCCTGCGGAGAACACAGATATGTGTGCTCCTGCTTTCACGGTTCAGGGTGCAGGATTGCGTCGCGGATCACCGGTCGCGTCACGGGACCGGGACAGGAAGCAACGACATTGTGTGGCTCCTTTGGGCCTTGGAAATGCCATGTATCCCGACAGAAAGCTACGGTTTCCTGCTGTTAGTGTTACATTACAGTCCGCAGAATCTGAAGCCGCTGGTGTTTTTATCCTTTCTTTTGCTGCTACCACTGTCTACTGTGGACGACGGGAGGCTTGGAAGTCGCAGGACGTTTTTGCAATGTCCTCCGGCTCCGGCGGGTTCACAGCACAGGACGGACCTGCTGCAGTTTCCCCTCCATCCTGCCTAATTTCACTGTGGGAAAAAAACCGAAAGGTATCCTAGCCTATGTGGTGGGGCGCCGTGTCCGGTGAAGCAAAATGCAAAAGCAAGCACATCATCGGGAGCCTGGAAAGAACCAAGCACCGAGTGACAGCGATGCAGCAGGTACAGGTGTGTTCACTCTAGCTGATGGAGGCTTCCGGGCATCAACTTGGGCGGCATTGTATTGCAATTGCTTGACGAATTCATCTTGCGGAATGTAATCGATCACCCGCCCCGCCCATTATATTATTTAGCACGCTGCACTGCGCACGCACCTTTGATTTGACTTGATTGATTTCGAGCAAGGTTCAAAAAGGCGACGCCTTAGGCGCGCCTAGGCGCGACTAGGCGCTAGTCGGAGGGTGTCCGCCTGGCCTATGGGGGTAGGCGGACCCCTAGGCGGCGGCAGCTCGTCGGCGGCGCTGGTGGGGGAGGTGGAGGGGGTACCGCGGCGCCCCGGTGTCCCCACGTGCAGATCCGGCGACCCGGGACGAGGCGCAGCAGAGAGCGCCGGCGGTGGAGGAGGAGGAGAAGAAGGAGGCGGCGGTGGAGGTGGCAGGCGCGGCTGGGAAGAGGCGGGCGGTGGTGGAGGCCGGCGGTGGTGGATCTGGCGGCGGTAGGAAGAGGCGGGCGGCTCGCGGCTGGAAGAGATGCGCGACTTGAGCGGGTGCGGCAGGAAGGCGGACTGCGGGCGCGGACGTCGGGCGACGGTGGGGGAGGAGGTAACGTCGACGGAGGAGGCGACGGCCAGTGGCGAAGGAGGCAACGTCGGGCGCTGGCGGCTGCGCGGGTGACCGGCGTAGTCGAGCGGCGGGTGCAAGAGTCGGGAGGGAGAGAAACTGAAACAGAGCAGGGGAGGGGACAAGACTTTGGTGGGGGCTGCGGAGGGAGAGTTGGGCCGTTAAATGGGCCTTTTCCTCTTTCTCCCCCATTCTGTCCATTGATCTTCTATTTTTTTTCTTTTCTTTTAAATATATTTAAGTATATGTACATGTATTAGCCACCGCCTAGGAAAACGCCTTGAAACGCCTAGGCTAGCCTAGGCTCGCCTAGGCTCTAGGCTATGGGTCAGCGCCTAGAAACCGCCTAACGCCTTCTTAAACTTTGATTTCGAGATGTGATTTGATGCACTCATTTCTACCTTGTTTTGTTGAGACAGTAGAAAAACATACACGGAGTACGTATGTAACGAATCGTAACGAAACAAATATTTTTTGTTCTCTTATATATATATAGGAGTATGTTGCAAACAAATGGAGGGAACATACAATTCTACGGGCATCAGTGTTGCAATATATTGTACTACGTTCTTATGAGAACAGAGAACTCGTGTTTTTTTTAATCATCAGACAACTCGTGTTAGGTATGCTGCTACCGTCAACTGAAATAAAACTGCTGAAATTCGATGAATTATTATCAGGCGCGACATAGCTAGCCCTGATTAATGCGGTCCATTTCATTCATGCGTAAAGCCTGGCGCTACTAGTTAAACGATGGATCGCCCTCTTCCTCTCCTCCTGGTTGCCATCTATCATCTATCCTGATCCCACCACCCGCTCTAAGCAGTGGAGTTTTTTTTTGATTAATTAGCTAGCGAAGTAATAATAATCAGATAGGGAAGGCCAACACGCTTGCTGTTGCTTGTTGACAAGATGCCGGACGATGCGTCATCCGTCGCAACCGGCTGACGAGTGACGACGGAAGACCAGCAAGGCCTGTGCAGCTGCAGCTGCAGTGCCGCGCGCCCTGGCAACGCATGGCATCCCGCCTCACCGCGACCGCGTTCAACTAGCTAGTGTTGCGGTGCGGCAAGCAATCCATGACAGTTTCCTTGCTCCGCTGCTGCAATCCCGGCCGGGGGTTGAGCGCTTCATGACCATCGATCCACACGTCTATCTGGGCAATGCCGCATGAAGACCAACCCAGTAATTACTTTCACCTTCGCTTCACAATTTGGCCAGTAGGGCGCCGCGAAGTGCGCATCTTTTTCTAGTGAAGACCAATGCAGTCCAACAACTCCAATTCGGCGGGTGCAGCGATGAGATGAGATGACCAGCTGAGGCCAGAGCACTGCCTGCCTGAAATAGTGAAATGGCTGTTGAGCACTGCAATTATTGGCTCATGATAGACGACGACGACGACGACGACTGTCGACGGTGGTGGTTCGGCGCGGCAGAAACAATCTGATCGATGGTGCGGCCCACAAACGAACCGATGGAACCCGGTTTTGTACATGACCGTGGCGTGAACGCATCGCTAATCCCCTCTGATAACATTGTATCGGCCATGCGTTTAATCTCCCGCCGTCCGATCTTGCTGTGGCACCGCATGGCAATTAACTGCAGTCCCTTTACGGTTGGTTGCCTGCATTCCTGGTACGGTTGTGTACTCATGTATGATGTACGTACTCTCACCATATAATTAATTAATAATAACCAAGGCAAAGCTGTTGCCCGCAAGCAACGTCATCGTCTTCCTTGCGTTGATCCCTCGTTCCAAGCAGCAAAGCATCTCCATCTCGCTACTATATAAGGACCTCCTCATCCCCATGGCTACCACACCTCATCACAAACACAAAGACAGCCAGCCAGCCAGCCATTGATCATAGCATCAGCAGCTTAGCTTAGTACTGTTCCATCCATTCGAGCTAGCAGTGTACTCACGTTCTGAGCCACTACACGAAGATGGCGAGAGCGGTGGCGCTCGCGGCCGTCCTGATGCTGGCGGCGGCGCTGGCGCTGCTGGCCGCCGCGCCGGCGCCGGCGGCCGCGGTCGACTTCGGCGCGGAGGACCTGGCGTCGGAGGAGGCGCTGTGGGCGCTGTACGAGCGCTGGCGGGGCCGCCACGCGGTGGCGCGGGACCTGGGCGACAAGGCGCGCCGCTTCAACGTCTTCAAGGAGAACGTGCGACTCATCCACGAGTTCAACCAGCGGGACGAGCCGTACAAGCTCCGCCTCAACCGCTTCGGTGACATGACCGCCGACGAGTTCCGCCGCCACTACGCGGGGTCCAGGGTCGCGCACCACCGCATGTTCCCAGGGGCGGAGCCAAGATTCACGGTTAGGGGGGGCCGAGCTATTAACGATCGACAAAATTTATGGGATGACATAGAATAAAATCCTATTTGGTATGCCTTTTAAGGCTTCGCCTGCAGAGCTGACGGGTGACGAGTCCTGTCAAACTTTTCCAAAGAGCCTCTATTAATTTCTCAGGGTGTGTTTAGATGTGTAAAAATGTGTAAAAAAGTATTGTAGCACGTTTTGGCTTTATTTGGCAAATAGTGTCCAACTGTTGACTAATTAGGTTCAAAACGTTCGTCTCGCCAAGTACAACCAAGCTGTACAATTAGTTTTTGATTTCATCTACATTTAGTACTTCATGCATGTATCGCAAGTTTGATGTGACGGGGAATCTTTTTTCGCATAGTGTTTTTTTCGTGAAACTAAACAGGGCCTCAGTGCATTTTGGATGAAGCCAGAGCCTGCTAGGAGCTGCTATAGTTTCATACGGTGTAGAATAGCATGGTACAGTGCCAAGGTAGGAGGAGCCGGAGCGCTTAGAAACTATCCATTGTTTTTTAGTTCTTCAATCTTGGCAAATCCTAAATGGCTAAATTGAAGATAAAAAGGTAGATTCATATGCTCAATCGATAAGATTGATTTATTTTAATTTATATTCATTAAAAACTAGGCGTTAGACCAAGGCCCTGTTCATTCGTCTTATAATCCGTCTTTTTCAACTTGTTTTTTCACCCGGAACAGTATTTTTCTCTCACAACAAATCAACCAACAGTGTTTTTTAGCCGACTTATCAGCACAGCCGAACGGCTCCCAAATTACCTTGCTTCTTCTAGAAACTAGAATGGCTGCACAACGACGGTTCAGTTACCTGGTGGTTATTTTCACTGCTGTTTATTGGGCCATGGACGATTCTAATTGGGCTATAGAGAGTCAAAGAGGTACAGCGACATGTATATAAGTATACAACTGACCTCTACTCTTAATTACTATTGTGCCCCTTTACTACAGTGACATGTATACAACTTAATTACTACTGTGAGTACCTATATCTACTAAGTACGGTGGGCCATTGGGGGGGGCCTGGCCCCTGCGCGCCCCCCCTTCCCTCCGCCCCTGCATGTTCCGCGGCGAGAGGAAAGGAGGTGTGTCCTTCATGTACGCCGGCGCACGCGACCTGCCCACCTCCGTCGACTGGAGGCAGAAGGGCGCCGTCACCGACGTCAAGGACCAGGGCCAGTGCGGTATGTATAGATACATGTTCAAGCTAGCTTGTTCTCGCAATCGAAATGTCCGATCGACGAGCATACAGATGCTAACGCCAATGTCCGACAATAATCGCATCGCAGGTAGCTGCTGGGCTTTCTCGACGATCGCCGCCGTGGAGGGCATCAACGCGATCAAGACCAAGAACCTGACGTCGCTATCGGAGCAGCAGCTAGTGGACTGCGACACCAAGGCGAACGCGGGCTGCGACGGCGGGCTCATGGACTACGCGTTCCAGTACATCGCCAAGCACGGCGGGGTGGCGGCGGAGGACGCGTACCCGTACAAGGCCCGGCAGGCGTCGTGCAAGAAGTCGCCGGCGCCGGTGGTCACCATCGACGGGTACGAGGACGTGCCGGCCAACGACGAGTCGGCGCTCAAGAAGGCGGTGGCGCACCAGCCCGTGTCGGTGGCCATCGAGGCCAGCGGCTCCCACTTCCAGTTCTACTCGGAGGGTGTGTTCGCGGGGAGGTGCGGGACGGAGCTGGACCACGGCGTCACGGCGGTCGGGTACGGGGTGACCGCGGACGGGACCAAGTACTGGGTGGTGAAGAACTCGTGGGGGCCCGAGTGGGGGGAGAAGGGCTACATCCGCATGGCGCGCGACGTGGCCGCCAAGGAGGGACACTGCGGCATCGCCATGGAGGCGTCCTACCCCGTCAAGACCTCGCCCAACCCCAAGGTCCGCGCCGTCGTCGGCGACGAGGACGGCGACAGCCACGACGAGCTCTGAATTGCATGCGCACAGGCACAGCTAGCGCTTATTTATTAAATCATTTAAACTAATTACTAAACTAAACTACAGTATCGATGTATGCTCGGACAGGAACATCTATCGCGGACTGTGAATGTCTGAATAACATACGCACATCATACACCGTGCATCCATGTAATGTAATACCAGTCGAGAGTTGATCTACCAGCTGCTTTCATTTCAATTCAGTTATTGTAATATCGATCAATACATATGACTATCTAATGCATTGATCAAGACTTTGAAGCATCAACTTTGCTATTATATACTTTAGTAGGAGACTAGGAGTCTAGAAGAGTATATAACCAAAAAAAAAGGGGGGGGACGCTGTCGTCCCGACGTCCGATGGATTTATATCCATCAGACGGTGCCGTGCTGCTCTGCTCGCATGTGTCTGCTGCTCGCGGTTGCAAACAACGGTGAACATATTATTACAAACAACACCAAACAAACAATTATAACAATAGGTTAAAGTAGTTAAAACACCATGAATATATATACTGCAACAAACAAGGAACAACAAAGAACAATAGCTGAAGCAGCTGAAACATCATGAACATATTATTGCAACAACACCGAACAAACTGCTGCAACAATAGGTTGAAGGGGCTGAAACATTTAGAACATATTATCGCAACACTGGTGTAAAGCGTATGAAATAACGCTCGAAATAAAACACTTGCAACACACATGGAATAACTACTGTAACATGAGATTGAAACAATTGAAACATATTGCAACATCTCAAGTAGTACTACTGCAATATTCGAAAAAAATCATTGCAACATTCGAAATCATCTGTTGCAACATAAAAAAACGACTGCAACACAGGAGATTTGACCCGAGAGATCGCCGGAACCCTAACCACCGCCGCATCCCGTAGATCCAGAGCAGAAAGAGGAGAAGGAAGAGGAGGGCTCAGATCCAGAGAAAGAGAAGGAGGCCTCAGATCTGCGAGGAGCGTCGTTTCCCAGGCCACCCTCGACGCCGTGGGCTACTCCCAGGCCATCGGCGTCGCCTCCCAAGCCATCAGCATCGTCGGGCGAGGTGCGGACGGCGGAGCAGAAGCAATGGCAGCAGCAGCGGACGCGGGCGCATGAAGCAGTGGCAGAGCAGCAGGCGTGCGTGTGGAAGCAGCGGTAGGAGCAGCGGGCGCGAGTGCACGGGGCGGGGGGCAAGAGTAGCGGCGCGCGAGCGCATGGGGCGGGCGACAGGAGCAGCGAGGCGAGAGCGCAGAGTGGAGATGAATAGGTGGACTGGATAAGCGGTGGAGTGGTTGGCCACGTCCTGCGTCCGTCCGATGCGAGTATAATGGGTTCGGACGCTCGGAACCCATCATTACTGAAAAAAATATGATTTGCTTCAAAAAAAATTAATTAGATGTGACTAGCATCATGGGCCACCAGAGAAATTAAAATGAAATGGGCCTCCTTCCTCATGCGCGCATCCTCCGCGTCTCTCTCCAGTCTCCACCTCCAGGCCAGGCTCCAGTGCGGGCGGCGGCGGCGGCTAGCCGACTCGCCCTCTCCCGGTCTCCCCAAAGGTTCTTTTTTTTCGAAAGATCCGGAACCTTCCGGCTTTCGAGGCAGCCGTCGCCATGGAGATGGAGGTACTCCGCTGCTCCATCCTCTCTCGCTTCGCCCGCGCCCGCTCCCAACCGAGTCGTAAGAGCAGATAGGTAGAGTGCGCGCGAATCTTAAAGCACAGACAGATCTACATGAATCTTGAGTCTTGACAGGGGAGAAGAGACGGATAGGATGGAGGATGCCCTGGCGGCCTAGCCAGGTTCCCAGGTGCACTACTACAGCCGGCATCGGAGGTGTTCGGCTGGCAGAATTTGGGCTGAAATTGGCTGGTTTCGTGAGAGAAAATACTGTTTAGCTGGTTAGATAAACAGTAAAATGAGTGGAAACCAGCCGGCTGGTCTGAAAAGTTCAGACCAGCGAACCAGTCCATCTTCCCTCCTCTGAGCAGATGGCCATGCCCACCTTCCACCTTGCTCCTGACCTGCCTCCCGTCTCCCGCCTCTGCTTCGGTTCGAGCTCAAACTCCAACCTTTTCTCTCCTGGTGGAGCGTGCTGAATGACTCCTGCTTGCGCGTGTGCGTAATTCTTGCAGGGACGATGACCATGGGAGAGCAGAGCGGGGCGGCGTGCTCGCTGCGCCTCCTCGACGCCGCCTACGATGCCGGCGTCAACTTCTTCGACTCCGCCGAGATGTAGGCTCACCTGCTCCCTCCCTTGTCCCCTCTCGATTTCCTTCTATTTTTCCAAGAAACGCCTCGGTTTGAGAGTAGAGGCGGTCTGTTTGCACATCCGCAAACCTGTTTACTTGCCAGGTACCCGGTCCCACAGCGCAGTGAGACGCGCGGGCGCAGCGAGGAGCTCTTCGGCCGCTGGTTGCGGGCCCGCCGGGTCCCACGGGACTGCGTCGTCGTCGCAACCAAAGTGAGCAACGATCCTGCCCTTCCCTTCTACCGGTACTTCGGTTGGTTGTACGTATTGTGACACCAGCGGTGAACTCAATTTGGTGCCTTGTTTGGTGATGCTGTGCTGGGAGGACAGGTTGCCGGGCCTTCTGGGCAGATGACGTGGATACGCGGTGGGCCGACATCTCTGGATTCGCGGAACATCGCAGAGGCAATCGACGGCAGGTGGTCAATTGGTAGACTTTTTCATTCTGTGTTTGCTCTGCAAAACTTCATTGTTCTTGTGCTCAGATGCGCTAGTTTGGTTGTGTCTCCAGGAACTGATTATTTAGTTCGAAAGCTTGTCGCTTCTGCTCTAGGGCAGGCTTTACTCTAAATTTGTAATACAAACTGCATAAATAGTCACCCCGATTGACGATTTCGAATAGAATTGTTATTGCACAGTTGGCTATGGGCTCTTTTCGTTCGTACCTAATGTGTGCCATGTTCATTTTGATCTTGTGCAGTTTGCACAGGCTGGGTGTGGACTACATCGACCTCTACCAGATACACTGGCCGGATCGGTCTCTGACTTAGCTTGTGTTCTTGCCTCCCTATGCATCCTGAGGTCTTAACCACTAGTTTTTTTTTTCCTACTTGCAGATATGTTCCGATGTTTGGGGAGACGGAATATGATCCGAACTGCAAGTACACGTCTGTTCCAATGGAAGAACAACTGGAGGCTCTTGGAAGAGCAATAGATGCTGGCAAGGTATGCCGTCGAGGTGCTGTTTTTAACTTTCCATTTTAAATGAAAAATGCTCAGGCTGCACATTTATGAATTGCTGGTGTTAGATCAGGTACATTGGCCTTAGCAATGAGACACCATATGGCTTGATGAAGTTTCTTCAGCTGAGTAAGGATTTTCAGCTGCTTCCAAAGCTACTGACAGTGCAGGTAAGTAGCACATTTTGATCTAATTCATAGTACTGTAAGCACTCTCCATATTTCTTATCCTGTGTTTTTACAGAACTCATATAACTTGCTGTGCCGAAATTTTGATTCTGGATTGGCAGAATGCTGCCATCATGAGAGGTATGCCTGACATGTTCAGAAGCCCTGTAACTGACTATTATCTTCAGTTATCTATTTATACTAGTAACTATTGACAAATATTGACATCCGTTTAGTTTAAAAAAAGAAAGGCATTGCCATCTCGTATTTGCTCTTGATTAAGATATTTTCCAAATCGTATTCTGTTTTCACTCATTCTATACGATTTTTTCTCTTCTGAACTTCTATTGTTGAACTACGGCATTTGCAGAATCAGCTTGCTGGCTTACAGCCCAATGGCAATGGGTATACTTTCAGGGAAGTATCACTCGTCTGACAACTGTGGTCCACCAGATGCAAGAATGAATCTTTTCAAAGGTACTGTTTTCTGAATTTTTAAAAGGTTTATAGTCTGGTTCCAATCCTCTCTTTCATTTTAGTTTGGTTCCACTGTGTCATTAGCGACCCTCCTTCGTAGGGAGATACTCTGAAGGCGAATCGCGATACAAACTGCAGAGCCCCAAGGTGGAAGCAGCTGTGAAGGTACACAAGTGATTTGTAAGGCGTGGTTTTGGAAAAATCACCTTTTAACTGCTTACATAGCAATCTCTTTTATTTTAGGAATACACACAAATTTCTGCAAAGTATGGCATTTCTCCGGTGACCTTAGCGATTGGTAAGTTATTCTCAAGAATTTTGCTTGATGTAAAGCTGCATTCTCTGGCCATTTTCTGCTGATCCTTTGCTTATCTTACTGTTGCTTTCAGCATTTGTCTTGAGACATCCACTTGTGGCATCGGCTGTTTTTGGTGCGACTAAATTGTGGCAGCTTGATGAAGTTCTTCAAGCAACTACAGTCCATCTTCCTGAGGAAATTCTTGTTGAGATCAATGATGTACATGCAAGATACCCTAACCCTTGCCCATAAAAATTCTTAGTAGGGATCATTTTTGCTTGATGATTCACTGATTGCAATATCCGTATGGTTAGGATGGAGCAGCAATTTTGTCAGAGCCGAGTTAGCCATCTACTTCTTTTTTTCTCGAATACAGTTGGCTATCGACTTATCCTATTCATTCTTCAAGCTTTGTCAAAGTTGTCAAGAAGTGTCCAAAACATGAAATTACCTGTTTCATCTGCCATGTTACATCTCTAATTTTATTTTCTGTTTGTTCACCAACTCAAATATTGAATTGTGACGTTTCTCTTTTTGGAAGCAAGCTGTGTTAGTTCATCATCAGGTAACTACATGTTTACGGAAATGAAACTAAGGATTACATATATCTCAATTCGAGCGCTGATGCACAGTTGGCTTGCTAATTGCTGAGACCTTTCAAGGGTCTTCAAAGAACTAAGGGCCTTGTTTTTAATTCATCAATTCCTTTTTGTATGTAAAAGTTAAGGTAATTAATTCATTTAATAGCTTTCTGAAATACTATAAGGGTTGTCCTAAGTCAAACTATCACAAGTTCGACCAAGCTGATGCACAATTGGCTTGTTATGGAGACCTGTCAAACCCACCCTGCCACCTGAATGCCCTCTAACATTCATCATGGAACTAAGGTTAGCGATATATATATATATATATATATATATAAGCAATTTTGCTAGTTATTAATTGAAACATGACTATGATTGTATTCGATCATTATTAAGACTTGGAAGCATAAACTTTGCCATTACTACATATAAAACCCTGCATGATTATCGCTTCGACTCTGGGCAACTTTTGCAGAGGCGGCGGTTTTGCGAAAGTGAAGGGGAGGCGGCGGGTGTGGGTACGCGGATGTCACTCTGGGCACAAAACCCGATACCCGAACCCCGAATCCGAAATACCCGGATCCGAAGTACCCGAACCCGCACTACCCGATCTCTTGTTCGGATAGTAAATCTTATTACCCGAATTTATATCGGGTAATTCGGGTAGTTACACCCGGTACCCGAAAAACCTGAATAGGAATACGTATCAGGCTGCCAGCGATTAAGTGCAGTAGCAAACTAGTCAAATTTTCCGTGGCCCTCCTCGGCTTTGCTTCCCAATTAACTCACCTCTTTACTTCTGTCTTCGTCTCCTTGACTCCCCGAGACTCCGAGTTCCCGTGTGAAGCACAAGCACTGTTGTGATGGCAGGCAGCAGGCTTGAACTTTGCTCTTGTATCTTGTCAGTAGTAATAAAGTAGTCAGTACCTCAATACCTGTATCGTGGTTTGCACCTGCGGTTAAAAACTTGAATGCGTCATTTATCTGTTATGTTAATGAGTTATCATCTATTATGTGCAAAATTCTATGATGTTATCACTTTTGCTATGATTGTATATATTTCGGGTATATTGGGTATACCCGAACCCAAATTTGCGGGTACCTAAACCTGCAGGTAGTGTTTTTTTGGGGCTGTTATTGGGTAACAATTCTCGTTACCCGAACTTTTGAAAACCCGAACTTTATGGGTTACCCGAACGCCCAGAGTGACGCGGATGGGTAACGTTTTCGTCAGTGGAAAAAAAATCGGGCGGAGGCGCTCGGTTGTTCGTGAAACACGAGTGTTTCGTATGTATGTGTCGTCTTGGGCCCATAGAGCGATCGATATTATGTGTTAGATATACATCTAAGGAGGAGATCTTAGGTAGTTACGATGTTGTTAGGCTACAAATATTTTACAATTCCTTCACTCCTTTAGAGTATAGATAGATTATGCGTGTTATATGAATATATATACAAGTTAGCCCTCCCCCTTTAGCTACCTTTTAGCCCTTGAGGATCCAAACAGGAGGGCTAATTAACCATTGCAAGGTAGGCTAAAGGGGCTAAAAATGCTAACAGGTGGATTTACTCTCTTTCTCTCTCCTCTCTTTTTCACCTTTTAATCACCTTTTAGTCATGTATCCAAACAGCCCAAGAGGCTAAACTTTAGCCCCTTCATTTCAAAGGCTAATCTTTAGTCCTGGGTTAAACTTTAGCCAGGGGATCCAAATGGGCCCTTACTCTATTGAAGTGCTTATCTCTCCGTGACCAGGAAAACGTCCACATTACCTCCCTCGACTTTCGCGAAAGTCCGCTTTTCCTCCCTAAACTCCAAAACTGGGCAAAACACCTCCCTCAACTTTTAAAGCCGTTCATCTTTACCTCCCTGGCCCTGTTATAAGCGGTTTTGAAGGCGGTTTTGCCTTTTTTTTTTATTTATTTCGACTAAATCTTTGAAAATTTATAGTAAATCACAGAAAAATCATAAAATAAAAAATCTAATTTTGTTGAACTCCACATGAGTAGATCTACACAGTAAACATATAATATGGTATGCTTTAGTACAAAGTTTTTGCTGTAGCTTTAGATCTATATTTTTCTGTAATTAAATAGAATAATTTATAGCGGTAATTTCTATGGTCCAATTGTGGTGAAATTTTTATGGTGGACTAATTATTGTATGCTTAAATTGTAGTAAAAAATTCATACTCATTGGATCATGTATAGATTAGTTATAGATTTAGCTAGAATGAAATTTTTACTACAGTTCAATCATATAATAATTAGTCCACCGTAAAAATTTCATCACAATTGAACCATACAAACTACAGCTATGAATTATTCCAATTAATTACAGAAAAGCATAGATCTAAAGCCACAGAAAAAATTGTATACTAAAGCATACCGTATTATATGCTCGCTGTGTAGATCTACTCATATTGAGTCCAACAAAATTGAAATTTTCATTTTATGATTTTTCTGTGATTTACTATGATTTTTCAAAGATTCAGCCGAAATAAATATAAAAGAAAAATATAAAACCGCTTTCAAAACAGCTTATAACATGGCTAGGGAGGGAAGATGAATGATTTTAAAAGTTGAGGGAGGTGTTTTATCCGGTTTTGAAGTTTAGAGAGAAAAAACAGACTTTCATGAAAGTTGAGGGAGCTAACGAACTTTAACCATCGTCCCAGCCGTAAGCTTGGAAATCTCAGGATGGGCCGTGTTGGGTTGGGAATTGGGATGGGCCGTGATTTCAGAAATGTAGATCGCTTCAGAGTCTTCACTGCCCGGATTCCAGTGGCTTCTTCTGCCGTGCCGAGTGCCGAGCAGGAGTAGCGCCTAGCGGCATCCGGTTCGGTTCGTCGTCCCCACCTGCGCGGCGGCATCCCGAATCCTCTCCTTCGGTCCTTCCCCTCCGTCTATCCTCCGGCAGATTCCTCAGCCACCTTCAACTGCCGGCCGCAAGTGGTCCCGCGTCTCACCCCGAACCCCAGTGAAGAATCGAGGCGTCATCTCTCCAGCCCCGCCATCATCACCATGGAGGTACTCCGCTCCATCCTCTCTTGCTTCTCCTCCCGCTCCCGCCCCCGCGCCCGCCCCCGCGCCCAATCCGTAAGTTCTGCTCAATCGCTTCGAACCGTCGGCCATGCTTCCCGGATTGCGTAACGATTGCCCTGTTTGGTTCCATCCTGCGACCGATAAGCCCTAACCCGACCTTAGTGACGGTACTTCTATTTTCGGGCAGATGCTTGTGTGTTTGTGTTCGCTCCCATTCCCAACCTCTGCCAACCGCAATCGACCCGAGCACAATTCTGCTGCGTGTCTGTTACAAGTCGTTCGACAGACATAGGATTACACTCCAAGGATTTACGAGTCTGATATGCCATGATTTTCAGATCAACCATAGTCTGTTTTGTTCGCTCCATTTATTGCGTTGATGAGAATGCACAAGAGGGTCAATTTGATTTCGTTCCTCCTGCTACTCCTCCTGATGCAGCATCATGGCCTGTGGTCTAGCGGAGCCAGCGACAAGAACAAGTCCATGGTTGAGCAACTCCAGAGGTACGGGGTTATCAGGTCGACCAAAGTCGCGGAGGTGATGGAGGCCATCGACAGGGGATTGTTCGTGCCACCTGGGGGCACGCCGTACCATGATAGCCCCATGCCGATTGGGTACAATGCCACGATATCGGCGCCACACATGCACGCCGCTTGCCTGGAGCTCCTGGAGAAGAACCTTCAGCCTGGAATGCGAGCTCTCGATGTTGGGTCAGGTAAATTATTGTGTATTCGTTCTAGTTTGACGACTATACATGGCTGGCTAATGCTGACTCCCGAATCTCAAATCATTATTTTGTTTTCTTCCATGGCAGCTATGTTAAGGCTCTCAATGCTGTGGTCGAGACTAACTAGTTTTAGAAAACGCAGTCAATTCTAGTTATATTTTGGCTCCTCAGCTGAGAGTTTTAATAACTTAGTTGCTCCTTGTTTCAAGAAAAAAAAATACTAGTAATTTATTGGTTTCAGATTGTTACTTGCATCAGTAAATCTGACATCCTCCCTAACCTGGTCCAAAAGGTTCTAGGAAGTCGTCTTTCTACATGTCCTTCACAAATCACAACTTGCACACACTTTGAAGCTGGAAGATGCAGAGCTGTATGTCAGCATATATGAGAGAACTCCCCATTTTTTATCATTAGCCTCTTAACTTTGAATATTTAGATACAATGCATGGTTATATAACATATTCATTTATTCCAAACTGATATGTAGCTCTAAGTGATTAATGTTAATGCTGCCAGCTTCATAGTGGATGAAAATACTCTTGGATTCATTGGGGTTGTGGCCTGGGCAGCGCCGGCTAGGCAGCTCCATTTAGCCCCAGGTGTCCAAAATCAGACTCCTGAGAGTGCTACCTGCACTAGGCAGTTATCCCAGTCCACAAAGCAAGCAGGCCCTATATTATATGTTTGTTGTTAAACTCATTGTGTCTGTTTGTTTCTGATATTTTTGCAGGCACTGGATACCTAACTGCTTGCTTCGCGCTGATGGTTGGACCAGAAGGGCGAGCAGTTGGTGTTGAACATATTCCAGAGTTGGTTGCTACTTCTATTGAAAACATCAAGAAAAGTGCAGCAGCCCCACAGCTAAATGATGGATCCCTCAGTATACACGTTGCTGGTAAGTATTTGCTTGTTTTGTGCTACCATAAAACTCAGCCATGTTAAAGCAGCAAATTTCCGACAGGTTCAACGCTGACTTAGGTGTACATATAACATTTTAGTTGCTGTGAGATGAAAATACCATTTTCATTTCCATAGCACTTCTGCCTTTTCTTTTATTGATCGAATAAAGGAACCTGATTCAGCGAATGAGGTTGTCCAATATTACTGGTGTCCTACTAGCAAGGTTTTGTTATATTGCTTGTCATACCATGAGGATCTCCCCCATTTGTGAGGTTCTTGTCCTTGTATGGGGAATTTTACAGCAGCTGTAGTATTTCTTAGTCTGGCACTCTGGCGTCCGGTCCCATGTGCATTCTGCATTGTTGGTTGTTCTATATACCCGTAACACCTGATGCACTAACAGTAATAGATGTTTCAAATGGATGCAGATGGGAGGGAAGGTTGGCCAGAACTGGCACCCTATGATGCCATCCATGTTGGAGCTGCGGCACCGCAGATCCCAGAGGCGCTGATCCAGCAGCTGAAGCCCGGCGGCAGAATGGTGATCCCTGTTGGGACAGTCTTCCAGGAGCTGAAGGTTGTGGACAAGAAGTTGGATGGCACGATCGGCATAAGAGACGAAACGTCTGTGCGCTATGTGCCGCTCACAAGCAAGGAATCCCAATTGCACGCAAGATGATTGCCCTAGCATGTCAAATGTTATCTTCACCCAGTCAGGGTGACTGGGTGAGGCATTCAATCGAATCGCTACCGTTGTAAATATATTAACCCTACAGTCTCTGTAATGCGCTGGCTTGGCAATAATGTAAATGACACATCATGAAACGTTTGTTTCTGTTCAGCTGCACCCGTGTTCGTACTTGTTCAACTTGTTTCTTCAGAGCAACAGCTGCCATCCAAATTTTGTGATCCTTCTTGTCAAAAAAAAAAAAATTTGTGATCTTAACAATTTGGTTGGAAATTCATCTGGACTCGAGCGACAATAGGTAGGACATTACACTTTCAAGGATGCTGATGCTATATGATACAGCAGCCGTGGGGAGATGAATGTAAATGCTACACGCTTGGTACGGTGCTGATATAAATAATCTTGGTTTGCTCCTACGGTTTCACCAACAAAACCTTTTGCCACAGACGAGAATCTGATCAAGGCATATCAGAATAGAACATAGAAGCCTACTTTGATAATTCAACTCGTGATGTCGACAAGAATAGCAAAACATTAAGTCCAGCTGCCAAGAGAAGCATCAAAAAGCTATGTGGCAAGAACAAAACATCAGGAAGCTACGGGAGGGATCTAGCAACTTGTGACAGCATCATCAGCTTCCCCTAATTTGTACCATTGCTCCTCCGTTGTCTCTCCGTGCTCATTACAAACAAGCAGCCATCTCACTCGTACCACCCGCATCAAAAGCCCCTTTGTGGTCGCTCTGCTGCAACATTGACTCGAAGAGGGCGGCCGTCCAATTCCTATGGTGAATTTTAAAAGATAATTAATGTTAGTTCCGTGCTTCCATGTTTACCTTGTGCACTGGTATTTCACTGCTAAGAATTGAAACTATCCTCACCTGTCCATCCAGGGCAGAAATAGCATCATCGAGTTCCTCCTTTGACACCATTGTTACAAAACCAAATCCTCGTGAACGCCCAGATTCTCTATCGTAGACAACAGTAGCATTAACAACTTCTCCATGCTCGCTGAACAATTGCGTCAGCCTAGAGTCATCGACTTGCCATGGCAAGTTGCCAACATAAGCTCTGAAAGCAGGTGCAAATTGTCTTGGAGGTCTCTCCATGCGAGTGCCCCTAGGAGATGCCCTGTTTACATTCAGAAGCCTCCCACTAATGTCCTATAAAAAATAAGTTGGTTAGTAATCTATTCAGCACAATTTGTGACATATTAAGCAGTTGATGATCAAATATGAGGATGTTTATAGTCTACAGGCTTTAAAGTGGTAAACATATGTGCCCCTTTGATCTAAGCTACCGGATAAAATGAGATAAGCCTAACATGACTGCCCATATCCATGAGATGAGATGTATGGCCATCTCAAGTTCTGAACCTCTCAAGGAAATTCAATTTCCATGTATAATGCCAGCATGCAAATCCACAACATGAAGGAATGCAGAGGATGAGAGCTTTGTGATTCAGTGGGTTACAATTCTGTTTTAACTCTGGAGAAGAACAGAGAATCAAGAGGGCAGAAATGAGCTTACATAGCGGTTGAACATCTCAATGGCTTTGTCAGCTTCCTCAATAGTGCTCATGGTAACAAAGCCAAACCCACGGCTCTGGCCAGTCTCTCTGTTGTAAATAACCTAAAATTGCACAAAACATTATCAAGCTTACAACCTCAATGGACGAAATTTCACTAACTCAAGGAATATTTTCTTAAAAACAAGAGTAGCCTAAAAGAATAATGCAATTTCTAGGAACATTTGACAACAAGTACCATAGACCACGATGTATTGAGTATTTTTTTATCGGGTATAACTTGGACGCACATAACCCACACACTCCTCACTCACACGACATGCACACACACGTGCGCGTCTGTACACACGCAAAGAAGAGATTGGGAGGCTCTCTAGCCTCCGGTGCGTGGGAAACGCGCAGTACCACCGAACGCGCAAGCATGCGTGCACCCTAAATTTTCTAGAAAAAAAATCCAGAAAACAGTGCGACACCAGGGTAACCCTGGTGGGTAGCGTCCCACTGGACAGCCCTACCATTGGACCACAGGCCCATTCGCGACATATTGAGTATATGACAGCAACATACTGGGGACAACACCCCATTTTGTCATATGAAGGCAACATAAATGTACAGTTATGCACATAACAAAGTCATTACGAGTCCATAGACAGAATCAAACGTTTACTGAGCAGTATTAGTTACAGGAAGTAACTAGAGAGACATACTCACAATGAGCACAGGCTATTGCTGTAAATTCTAGGTTTCGCCAAGCACAATAAAGCAATTATGACCAACTGAATGTCGCAAGTCATAGCAAATAGGAAATTTGGGGTGGGGGGGGGGGGGGGGGGGGGGGGGGGGGGGGGGGGGTGAGGCGCGCTCGACTCACCTCGGCGACCTCGACGACGCCGGCCTGGTCGAAGAGCTGCGCGAGTCCCTCGCTGTCGATGTCGTAGGGGAGGTTCCCAACGTAGACCTTGGCCTCCTCGGGCGGCTCGACCGCGGCGTACTCCCCCTCACCCTCGTCGCCTGAGGCCAGCACCTCCTCCTCAACCTCCCCAACCTCCTCGTCAAAGGCCTCTCCGCCCTCCTCTTCCTCCTCTTCGTCAGCCCACTCGACGCCCGCCTCGACGGCGTCGGAGGAGGCCACGAGGGGCGCGAGCGGCTGGCGGCGTCTGGCGCGGAGGAGGAGCGGCGCGGCGTGGGTGGAGGAGGAGAGGAGCGGGAGGGAGACCGTGGGGAGGAGCTTGTGGGCGGGCGAGAGCGCGGTGTCGGCCATGGCCATGGCGAGGGAGCGGAGGGACATGGTTGCCATGGCGAAGGAAGGAAGGAAGGGAGAGGAAGGGAAGGGGATAAGGAAAGGATGGATTGGAGCCGGTGAGGTTTTTCGTTTTTGGCGAAGCCGATGATGCCGTTGTTGCTCCTCCATTTTATATCCGCGTTTGGGCTTTTTAATTGGGCCTGCCTAAGGCTACCCGCACTTCATCCTCTATACGTCCTGATCAGCAAGATTCTCTCCTCTATACTCAATTCTTCCGCACTCATCCATCCTCTATATCATCCTCTATCCACTCTATCCACTGTGAGACCTATTTGTCACTTTATCTAAATATATCCATGCGTGATCTAGTTTTAAAGGATTTATTGAGACGAATTTAATGGTGCAATCGAAATTTAATTTGGATTTTTGGTTTGTGAGTTATAGCATTTTTTCTTTGTTTAGCTAGTGGGGCCTGCCACTGCCCACTATAGAGTAAGCACTGTAACACTCTAAATATAGAGTAAGAGAAAGGATAGAGTATCGTTTTAGAGTATCCAGTGCAACAGTTTTTACTCTATATTCATACTCTAAAACTTTAGAATATCGCTTTAGAGTACCCACTGCGGTAGTCTAAGGCTGTTCGGTACTTCGGTTTCTCTTCCAACCAAGGAGAATGGGAGGGATGGAGAGGATTAAAATCTCCTATACAAGTCAAAATTCTCATGGAAAAAAGTCTACTTAACTCCATCATGTTTGAGCATGTGTCTAACCTACCCCTAAGTACAAAACCAGGTAACATTTTTGAAAACAGGGCAAGGGACCCCCTCGGGCGGTTTTAGAGGGCGGTTTTGCCTACGTGGACGTCCAGCGTGGAATGGTTTACAAGGTGGCGTTTGGGAGGGCTTGCTAGGGCTGCTGACTGGGCTAAGACAATGGGCCCCACCTGTCAGGAAGCTGCCTCACCCAAATACGCCTCTCCTCCCCTGTCTCACTCCCTGTCTCTTTCCCTCTCCGCCCGCTGCCCTCTTCCGCTCCGGCGAGGTTAGGGTTAGAGAGTTGAGCGTTGCGGCGGCACCGACGGTGGAGTGAAGCATCATCTCTTCGCGGTCAGAGGCTGATTGGATGGCGGAGTCAAGTGCGTGTTCGTCTTGGTGGTCCGCCTTTAGCGGGCACGGTGGCCCCGGCTACGACGGTTAGGGCTCGCCTGTCCCCTACCACATCGGCCCTCTTGCGTATGAGCCGCCGGTGGAATGCGAGTGCAAGATGAAGGCTTGCCGGTGGATCTCATGGAGCAACGGGCAGTCAAAGCGCAAGTACTACAGATGCTGGAGGTCCAAGGTATGTTGTTTATGAATTCCCCAATTTGGTCGGCAACGCTCGATGTCGTAACCATCTGTTGAAGATGCATGCAGACCAACAAAGATTGTGGATTCTTTCGCTGGCTAGACGAAGAATGTTCTGATTGGTACAAGAAGGTGCTGCGAGACCTTCGAGATGCTGTTTGGAAGCTGAAGAAGGAGAGGAACGCTAGTGTTGCTGAGGAAGTCGTGGACAGTGCAATCGGACATGGTGAGGAAGTTGATGGTACCTCTGATTGTGAAGTCATTTTTTCTCTCCGCAGCCCACAAAGAAGAAAATTGTAGGACTGGTGCTAAATAGCTCATAAAAAAAACTCGAAGAGCTAGGATTGTTAACATATAAAATACTACTAGTAAAACTAATATTGTATCTGTTGGATTATGAGTGTATTAGGCCCATGAGGCCCATGTATGGTTACCTATATAGCTACCCTTCTAGGGTTAGCCCAAATCAATAGAGACTAATTTTCTAGCAGTATCTGTTCTGAGAGGGCTCTCCGCCTCTCCTTTTAAAACTATCTCGAGACCCCTCCTCATCTCTGTCCTTTTTCAATCCAACGATCCCACCCATCTCCCCTCTATATTAGGTTGTGCATTCACGTTGCATCACTATTTCCAATTAGAGTAATATATAGTTTCGTAAGTACTTTTCATCAAAGTGTTATATTGATGTAGACCGTGTCAATATCAAGATGGGTTTATATTGTGATTTGAGGAACAATACTAGAGAACAGGGCTTCGCTATCTGTTGGCAACCGACGTTGCCAAACCGGCACAACCCAAGCGGCAGTGATGTCTACCGGCTGTCAGAACTGGTACCGAAGGGGAGCTAGTACCGAAGGGTGCCCCTTTAACACTAGTCAAAATTTCCAAAAAAAAAGTATTTTTACCGCCTGAAATAAAATGCAAAAAAATATTTGGATTTTACAAGCAGCGATACCATTTTTCAGGTAGTGGAAGCAGCAACTCCTCTGTGAAGCTACTCCACGGTGAATTTCATAGAGTGGAGCTGAGTGAATCAGTCCAAACAGCCCCAAAATCCGTTGCCCGCTGAATCCAAAGAAACCATCAGCACCGCCTTATATTTAATCTCCAACTGTTGCATGGAAGCTTCCTTCTGTGTTCCCCGAGATAACTGATTAAGGCCTTATTTAGATCCCAAATTTTACCCCAAATTCCACTATGCAAAAAGAAGATTCTCCATCATATTAAAATGTCGGCATATATATGGAGTACTAAATGTAGATGAAATCAAAAACTAATTGCACAGTTTTGTTGTACTTTGCGAGACGAATATTTTAAGCCTAATTAATCAATATTTGGATAATTATTACCAAATAAAAACAAAATTGCTACAGTGTGACGGGACATTTACTATGTAAAATTTGGATCCCAAATTTGAGATCTAAACGAGGCCTAAGTGATTATTGGCAGTTGCAAACTGAGACCGGAAAGCTTGTGACGTCAATAGCTAGAAAAGAAAACACAAAAAGCGTACAGAAAAGTGCATGTTGCAGGGAGAGACGTGGCAGGTGCCAGCTGGGCATGCCCTGGGGCGAAGGCAACGACTCGCCCTCATCACCTATACAAGTCCACAACCAACAGATTGGAAATCGACGCACCAGATCCAGCCGGTGATGTGTCCTCGATCGTACACCGTTTAGACTCGTACCTATCGCACGCGACACAAACTCTTTTAATTTTTCTCTATTCCCTATGCTTCATGGACTCCACTATAGTCTATGTGCAGATTGGGCTGGTAGTGTTGATGATAGGCGATCAACTGGAGGTTTTGCTATATTTTTTAGGGTAAACCTGATCTCATGGAGTGCAAGAAAACAAGCAATTATATCTAGGTTGAGTACTGAAGCTGGGTACAAATCTTTGGCCAATGCCACGGCAGAAACTATATGGGTGTAGCCGCGTGCAGTCATAGCTTGCAGAATTGGGGATAACTCTTCAACAACCTCCTTGCTTATGGTGCGAAATATGGGAGCAAAGTATCTCACGGCGAATCCAGTGTTTCATGCAAGGACCTAGCATATTTGAGATAGACTATCATTTTGTTCGAGAAAGAGTGGCAAAGAAGTTGCTTGATGTTCGATTTATTTCTTCACAAGATCAAGTTGTTGATTTTTTTTTTTGAACAGAGGAGTTTTTCTCCCCATTCCTATGCACTATGCACGGAAATACTGCGGGCGCCGGGGATCGAACCCGAGCTGGCCGAGCTTTCGTTGAAAGCTTCTAACCAACTGAGCCGTGGCTTCACAAAGGCACTAATAGTAAGAGATTTAGGAAAATTCAGATGCAATCTCAACTTGATGACTTTGAGATTGAGCGGGGATCTTAGATAGTTGGTATTTCATGTGATATTCTGTAATCAAACTCTATCTGTTAAGAGTCCGGTCGTTGTATCTTGCAGAGTCTGTTTTTTTTTGCGACGACCTTTCTTTCCGGAAGGTGACATCATCAAGGTGGAGATGATGTTGCCGCCATGGAATATTTTTTTTTCGATATCTTCTCCGTTTTGTCGTGGTTAGATCTGGCCACGATGAAGGACGACTAGGAAGAATAATTTTCAGATCAGTTCTCCTCACTCTTCGATGGTAGAAAGAAGAAGAAGGAAGACACTAGAAAAAAATAAGTTTCTCAACTCCGTCTACATCTATGTTGGCCATCATTCGTTGAGCATATATTCTTAGGCCTTTTGCTGAGTATTTGCCTGTGCGGTCATCCATACTGCAAAGCGTTATACAACATTGATTTTGAGATATGTAGCTATTCATAACGTGGCTACAATTTATATGAAAATCAATTACTAAGTATTTGTAATCCAGAATGTTTTTAACGTGTTGTTGTACACAGCTATCTTGGAATTAAGCGTGTTAGATTGCAATACGGAGATCCTCGTAACAGGCTCCGAGACTTCTGCTTCGCTGTATAAATATACGACAAAGCCCGGTATTGGGTTGTGCAGTTCCAATTTTATTTTCAAGGCCTAGGACAAGCACCTTATTACAATCGACTGATCACCGTGCCATCTTCTCGCCGCCGGCGATGTCGTGGTTTCTGGTGGACTGGCTCTTCGACGTGCTGGCGTCCCTAGGGCTCTGGCAGAAGGAGGCCAAGATCCTCTTCCTCGGCCTCGACAACTCCGGCAAGACCACCCTGCTGCACATGCTCAAGGACGAGGTACGGTCTTGCCTCCTGTTCCCTTTACTGCTACTGCTTGATCTCCCTGCTCGGCGGCCGGAAGGGGCTAACACGGTGGCCGTCGTCGTGCAGAGACTGACCCAGCACGCGCCGACGCAGCACCCGACGTCGGAGGAGCTGAGCATGGGGCGGATCAACTTCAAGGCCTTCGACCTCGGCGGCCACCGGATCGCGCGCCGCGTATGGAAGGACTACTACGCCAAGGTCGACGCGGTGGTCTACATGGTGGACGCCGCCGACGGCGCCCGCTTCGCCGAGTCCAGGGCGGAGCTGGGCGCGCTCCTGTCCGACGACGCGCTGGCGGGCGTGCCTTTCCTCGTGCTGGGGAATAAGATCGACATCCCGCAGGCGGCGCCCGAGAGCAATCTGGCCTACTACCTCGGCCTGACCGGATGCACCACCGGCAAGGGCTCCGTCGATCTCGCCGGCACCGGCATGCGGCCCGTCGAGGTCTTCATGTGCAGCGTCGTCCGCAAGATGGGATATGGCGAGGGGTTCAAGTGGATGTCGCAGTACATCAAGTAGGTCTTCGTGTGTGCTATCTCTCGGAGTGCAGGTTGCAGTAGTATTGTGCCATCTCTCGACGAGTTCATCTGAACTTTGTCTCCGGTGGTTTCAAAGTTTCCGATCCAGATTTTAGTCTTGTGTTGGTTAGCTGGTTATGAGAAACTGGTATTGGCTCACTATACCACAACATTACAATAGCATCTAACGTATGTCACTAAAAGTTGACAATTACCGTTGAACGGTGAGTCACTAAAGCTTTTCCTCGGACCGCCAGTTGCTAATATTAATACTGCGATGGATAGTCCAATGCTATAAATATTTTACTTTTACGTTGAATCATCAATTGCTATATATTACTAACCGAGTCAAACCGTCCATCGTTAACTTTGGCACGATGTTTTGGGCCTGCTCGCGCAAAAATTTTGGCCCAAAACTCAGTTCTAAACCCTAAGTCACCCCAGGCCTGGAAACTTCACTCCCGCTCCACACCCACACGCCGCCTCCACCGCCCAGTTTGGTCCTGAATGTTTGGTCCAATTTACATAGTTTTAAATACATCTGATTTAATTTTTTTACCTATTTAATTTAATTGAGCTTGATAGACTGTTAGTCGCTTATTGCGATCAATTGTTGGTCGCAAAAAGCTCTAACATGTTATTGGTCGCTAAAAGTTGGACCGTCGAATTATCCGTTGCTAAAGATGATGTCCGTCGCTGTTTACATATAACGACGACTTCATTAGCAATTGCAGGGATCCATCGCTATAACCTTTAGCCACTGACTATCCATCACTATACACCCCCTTTCAGCAACTTCAAGTTAGTCGCTGTTTAAAGGTTGTGGTGTAGTGGCTTTCGAATAATTTGAGCTAGGACGCCTAAAAAAATATACGCGGTAACCTTGACCTTTGGAACTGATCAACACATTCATTTTTGTCGCATTAATTGGCAAAGATTAAGCGACGTAGAATGACTAATTCATTCAGATCGATATGAGAAAACTCTGTTGCACTTGCTATAGTGCTTCGCTCATGATGGTTACCTCTGATTGTGGAGTCATTTTTTCTCTCCTCAGCCCACAAAGAAGAAAATTGCAGGACTGATGCTAAATAGCTCATCAAAAAAAAACTCGAAGAGCTAGAATTGTTAACATATAAAATATTACTAGTAAAACTAATATTGAGAGGGCTCTCCGCCTCTCCTTTTTAAACTATCTCGAGACTCCTCATCTCAATCCTTTTTCAATTCAACGATCCCACGCATCTCCCCTCTATATTATGTTGTGCATTCATGTTGCATTATTTCCAATTAGAGTAATATAGTTTTGTAAGTACTTTTCATCAAAGTAATGGTCTATCTAGACCGTGTCAATATCGAGATGGGTTTATATTGTGATTTGAGGGACACTACTAGAGAACAGAGCGTCGCTACCTGTTGGCAACCTGCATCACTACCAATTGCCAAACTGGCACAGCCCAAGCGGTAGTGATGTCTACCGGCTATCAGAACCGGTACTGAAAGGGGTCTTCGGAGGGTCGGTTGGTGTTACTAATCGGTAAAAAAAGTGCCCCTTCAGCACCAGTCAAAGTTTCCAAAAAATATTTTTACCGTCCGAAATAAAATGCAAAAAAAAATATTTGGATTTTACCGGGCAGCAATGTCATTTTTCACGTAGTGGAAGTAGCAACTCCATGGTGGAACTGTTCCATGGCGAATTTTTTATTTTTAGTAATAGATAATGTCTTAATTTTATATTTTTTAACGAATTAATTTTATATCTATATCTATACCTAATATTTAAAAGGAAAAATTTCTTTGATTTTTTTATTTTCGCTCCTTTTCTATCTGCCACCCGTAAGATATAATGGAACCGTCCGTTACTCTCATTGTCCAACAACGCTTACGTCTCCAAGACAGACTCAATGACAGCCTCCAATCCATCGGATTCTGCCTATATAGAGGCCATGGCGACAGGACCACCAAAGAGGAAGCCGGGAAGGAGACGACGTCTACTTAGATGCCCCGTTTGCGCAGCAGGACCGAAGGAGACAGCTGCGGTCCACCTCCGCTCGGCGCCTCAGCCTCGCTAGGCCCCCTGCACCCGGCGCTCGCGCACACCAGACACCACCATCCTGCCCCTCGCCCGCCCCTGCTCCAAACGTCCAGTCCAGTAGGTATGGGCCAAACAGCCACGCCCTCTCACACGTTGAGGACACCCTGGCCTGATCGAGGGGATCCACCACGACCAGAACGCCGGCCGCCGGGACACGAGTTCCCCTTGCTGATGTGCTCCCGTCGTTCCCCTCAGCGGCGTCGGCTATAGATTATCAAGAATGTGTTTTTAGTGCCGACGTGCTTTGCTATGCTGTTGAGCGTAACTGCGGAGATGGGAATTTTTTTATTTTTAACACTTTTTAAAAACTATTTTTAATTTTAGCACCGAAACTTTTTTTATTTTATACTTAAAACTTTTGGCCGCTCCCCACGTGAGGGAGCGGCAAAGTTGAAATGCCGCTCCCCACGTGGAGGAGCGGCAAGGCTGCTGACGTGGCAGTGGTGCCACGCGAGCACGGGGCTGCCGCTCCCCCCTGGGGGAGCGGCAAGGCTGCCGCTCCCCAGATCAGGGAGCGACAAGCCTGCCGCTCCCCCAGGGGGGAGCGGCAAGCCTAAACCCGATTCGCTCATTTCGGCCCGAGCCAGCCCTTTGAGCCACTGTTTGACCTATTTCTAAGATTAATCATGGTATACTCCAAGCATAAAGTTTGTTGTCCTCAAACTAAACTACAACTCTTATTAAGGAATCATCATCTAGTTCGGCCTGGTTAGGAAACTACATAGCTCCAAAGTAGGGTACCCGAAACTGAAACACCAATTTGACTTAGCCAAAATCTGAAACTCTGAAAACAGCAGCTGATTCCTTTTTGTGAGCCCTATTTGACAAGGTTAGAGGCCAAACTAGCTCTTAACCATTAAACAAAGTTTATTCTACACAAGATGAACTATAACTTTTGTTTAAGGTAAAACCTCATAACTGGTACAGAAGTTAAACTTTTACTTTGGTCAAAGTATCAACTCAATAAAACCTAAACTAGGGTTTTCGGCCAATCGGGGCATTTTCTTGACATTTGCTCAACATAAACCCTTCATGACTTTTGTTGTAGAGTTCATCTAGAGTCTTTTGGGCAAGGTTGCAAGGTTTGGTTGATGACCTATATTTCCATTCACTTAATAGTGTAATTCAAGCACTTAGTAAAACCATTCCAACAAGGATATAACTTATCATTTCATGTGACTTTTTGATTCCAAACATCATGAAACTTTTTCAGGGATCAATATAGATAGGTACTAAGGTGAGACACATAAAGATACTGCAATAACACCACCCAAGCACATCTCTTGAAAAGGGGCCTATATGTAAAGCAATGGTGCAACATCCAACTTTAGGTTAGGCTCATCTTCATAGGTTGACCTTACCATCGTCATCTCCACTTAATCTATCATGTTTGAGCTCAAACCCACTACTTAGTGAGTGACAAACACCTAGGGTGTTACATCTGCCCTTCAGCCCCATCATTCCTGTGATGATGCAAATGCAACTCACAACAATTATTTTGTTCTATGCACACATTAAGTAATTGTGAATGTACTATAGAGACAACTTACTGTATACTATGTTGTCTATGAAAGACAGTGCTTGTGTTGTAATTTACAAATTGGTGCAAAAAAGACTTGAGTTGTAATTTAAATATTCACTTCTACAAAACAATATCATATGCAGAAATGGAGTGTACTATTGCGAGAAGCTCGTTGAGATAATCAAAATGAATATATTACTTGCCTAATTTGAAGCTCTTATAAAAAAGTTCCAGCGAACGGCACTGCCACATGTATGTACTATGTTTCAGCGGACGCACGTACATATGTACTATGTTCCAGCGGACGGCACTGCCACACGTATGTATGTTAAGATCTAGTACTACTAGTATAGTAAAGTACACAAAGTCACAAAGACAGTGCTTGTGTTGCGTCCAAACGGCGGCTAGCTGTGGGATCATATCACTGGCCGCTAGCTACGGACGTACATGGAGAACGAAGTTCGGAAATAAATCAGACCAGAGATGCATGTTCGGTCGTTTTTGTTCTCACTTTTGACTTTTGGGGAATGGATCTATCTTCCAAACAGTTCCAGACTTTGAGGCACTAGCTAGTACCTGATCGAACTAGTTTGACACCATGCATACAGGCTTCTCCGATCCAATGCTAGTTTAATTTTATCTTTTATGCTATTCATTAGGCTGTAGAGCGATGTTTTGCCAATTGGTGCCGTTTCGCTGTACAGTATATATGTGTTTGATCGATCGATGGAGAAGGAGCTTGGCTTGCTGATGGTGACCAGCAGAGGGCCGGGGACCAGCAGAAAAAAATATTTTTCAATATTAGTTTAACTTAATATTTTTTTATTTTAGTCGTGATACCAGCTAGATCGAAAAATATTATTGTCAGACTATGTTGTTGTTTAATATAAGAGTAGCGAGATTTTGAAGATTTTTTATATTCAAAAACTAAAAATATTACAAATAATTGAAATACTAATTAAATTATTACGGTCAAGAATGGTTAATGGCAATCAATTTGGTGCCAAAACACTCAGCAAGGCATCAAACGAGTGGCACAGGGGGAAATAAAATTTTATCTCGCTTCTCTAGCCTGAGGGCATTTAAATCATTTTGCAGCTCCGTTAGCCACCGTTAAGTCATTTAAGTCATTTTTTAAAATGATATGATAATTATATAAAAGATACTAATATTTATCATACTAAATAAATATCTTTAGAATCGTTACGAAATATTTTTTTAATATACTTATTTGAAGGCATACATGCTAATAGTATTTTTTTACAAACTTAATTAAATTTATGATAGTTTGAATTTAGCGAGATGCAGAATTATATACATTCTTTTTAAGGCGGAGGCAGTATCATGGTAATGTCAGCCTCTCCTTCACGCTCACATGTGAGCAATGGCAGAGCTAGAGGGCAAACAAACAACTCTTCACCCACATGGTCATAACTAGCCAAAAAGTTTACCTCGGTTCTTGCGAGAATAATTTAACTAGGCTCGCCTCCGTGACCCTGATCGGCCTGTCGACTGAAGTAAGTGACCTCCGCCTCATCTGCAGCCTGAGAAAACAACGCGAACTCCTCCGCCTTGGCCTTTTGCCTACGGTAAGCGGCCTCCGCCTCATCTACGCTAAGCGGCGGCGGTGGAGGGCTGGCTCGGGCCGAAATGAGCGAATGGTGAGAAGACAAGAGGAGAAGAGAAGAAAACGGTTCGCGAATCGGGTTTGGGCTTGCCGCTGCCGCTCCCCAGATCAGGGAGCGGCAAGCTTGCCGCTCCCCCAGCGGGGGAGCGGCAGCCCCGTGCTCGCGTGGCACCACTGCCACGTCAGCAGCCTTGCCGCTCCTCCACGTGGGGAGCGGCAAAGTTGAAATGCCGCTCCCTCACATGGGGAGCGGCCAAAATTGTTAGGTATAAAATAAAAAAGTTTCGATGCTAAAATTAAAAATATTTTTTAAAAAGTGTTAAAAATAAAAAAATTCCTGAGATGGCAGGTCCAAGGCGGCAGCCAACAACCATCTAGGATTCATACTGCAAGTAATGATTATTTTGAACTCAAGTTCCACTCTCTATTACATATATTGTGAATATAAATTCTAACTGATGAAGAGCCCATGCCCCACGCACAAATGGCAAAACATATAGGAATGACATAGAGTTTGATCCAAGATGAATTAGATTATGGCACGTGATCATTGAATAAATCTTTGTCGTAAATTGTCCAGATAACTATATAATAATTGATACATACTCGTTGCAACGCACAGACATGTTTGGTTTACTATAGTAATTAATAATTGTATCTATAAAACTAGGATATGAAGGACATCGGGGAGAGGAGCTTCCAGACGTGGACGTCGTTACGAACCGCGTCCGAACGGGGACGCCGAGCATCATAGCGTCTAGGTTCGATGCAACGAAAAACTGCATCTACAAGTCCTCCGGCCGTCCTCCATTGGAGAACACATCACTGATGCCCTACGCGAGGCTGCCCCTCTCCTTGCATGAGGCCACCGTTGTTGCTGCCCCAGCCGTCTCCTTCATTCCTCGGCTGAATCCACTCACACTATTCCAAAATCGATTAGTCCGGGCGCTGGCCCAAACTGAACAGGAATTGGGGTTCGCTTGTGACAGAGCCAGGCGGCCCCACACTAAAGGCCCGCCTGTGTAAATCGTTTACAGGAGCACTGGTTTTTGAAACAAAAAAGGCGTTCGCAGGGTGGGGATTTGATCCCACAACCCCGTGGATTCTAAGGACATGCCCTACCACTGCACAAGCTAGAGGTGAGTAACGGTAGATGGGTCTGCATTCTTTTATATGTTCCTTTTCTTAGCTTTTAAATTTTGCAAACAGCTTTGATAAATATAAATTTCTAAAATAGTTTGATATTATCTTTTATGTGCCACTTAGCCTAAATTAACATGTCAGTGATCATTATACATTAATGAAAAAGAGGCATAAGATATGTGCAAAATGTGAAATGGCGGGCACCGTCGAGTTTGGTCCATGCATACACTACATAACTTACGAAATGTGGATCTTACAATTAAACGGGCACCATCGTCAGATGGGACAAACATAATTTGAGGACAATTAAGCAGTAAGAAACCTTCAGTCTCTAATAGTTAACTACATATTGATTTCATTCCCAGCTAGCGAATAGCAACCATCTTGTAGTATAGAGATCAGCTGAAACCCGCATAACAGTGTAGAGAGTATATGAACCTAGTTATCTTAAATTAATAAAACTTTGACAGATGAAGGGTATTCTTCGACTTACTCATGGCATACAAGGCAGCACACAAACATTTGATTCGTCACATGTAATCAGATAGTCACTGAAGACATTCTTAAAAATCCGCATGCCAATAGAAAAACATACTTTTGCCTTTGCATCATGCTCAGAAAGCAATATTCATTCATCATTATCTAATTTAGAATACTGAAACATCAACTAAGCCATCACTATCTGCTTGAGAATACTGGATTCACTACTTCTAGTAACTATGGGTAAAGAAACATGGATACTTACCCACCAGCACTTGGAAACTCACGCCACTTCTCGGAATTCCATCAAACACCTGGGTTGCATCCTGTATGACCCTTCCTTCCTTGGTATTCATCTGAACCACCGGCACACCACCACAACAAAACACTAAATCAACACGCGAATAACCAAATCAGGCGTCTGTATGTGGCAAAGGTGGTAGGAGAGGACCGGATCTGAAGGAATGTGTACCTCGCCGTCACGCCATAAGGGTACCTCAGCCGCCTCTGGAGGGAGGAGCTCCACCCGTGCAAACCTGGACGGACGAGATCGCCCCGGTGTGTTATTATTAAAGGTTAACACGGGACAAGCTTCTCTACCTTATGCAATATGCACTGTGTTATTATTAAAGGTTAATATGATTTTTTTCTTCCTACTTATCTCTCCCGTATGTTGCAAAAAACATACGGGACAAGCTACATGGTAATATGGAGATGCTACAAATTACTTGCATTCTCTTGCATTTACATGTTCGGCTACTATATGGAATCTTTTTTTTTTCGCGACCGCGCTCAAATGAGCCCGTATTTCATTAAGAGGGTAGCAGACAAGTACAGAACGCAAGCCATGGCTTGCTACACGATAATGAGCAAAGTCAGAGAAAACAAAAAAACCAGAGAACACTACCGGCGATTACATGAAAGAATTTTGCGACCAGGCAGCAATCAGGGGAGCGAGCTTAGCAAAACCCGCTGCAACCCAAGCATCACACTCGTCCCGAATCCTTGGAAGTAGCCACGCCGGCATAGTAGCAAATCTCTCATCATGGATTGCTAGCCAGAAGAAAAATTTTACTTTCGGCGGGGCCGGCGCCTTCAGTAGCGACACCTTTTCCAAGGATATAACCTGGGAAACGACATTGCGATGAGCACGTGTGTTGAGGCCACGTACGTTCCAAATTAGCACATTTTGACCATTCATAGATGAACACTTTAGCGACAACGGTGGCTGCAGCTCAGGCGTTGGCCTCCAGCAAGGCTGGGCCATTGTAACCATCCTCAGGGAACAGAGCATCGAACGCCTCCTGTGTTTCCTTGTCGATAGGGCCATCTAGGATTGATTTGAGCTGCGAGAAGGAGCCGGGATCGGTAATCTCAGCCTCAGTACATAGCCCCAATTTCTTCAGAAGCACCTTCTCAGCTTGCTGCTCGGGGTTGTGTAGCCTGCTCTGGGTCTTCGGTGCCAGGCGGATGCTTCGTCGAAGCGTCTCCGGCTGTACGCGACGACGTGGCACACGTATACGCGGTGTCTTTATAATCGGCTCAGGAATGGGCGCCGTGATCCGATCGACGAATGAGGCGATTAGTGCCGAAGGCGACGCCGGCTCAGCTTCGTTTCCGCCCTCAGGCGGCATCACTGGCACAGCATGAGTGTCGTATTGGAGTTCGCCTGCATTATTGGGCGCGGGCTCCTGTTCCGCGGTTGGGATGGAGGTGGGCATGGGTTCAGACTCAATGCGCGAAGCAGAGTCTGCCACCACGGTTGGTCTAGCCATAAGTTCCGGGATTGGGTCCCAAATACGGTCGTTGCCCGCGTCGTTTGCACATGGAATTGTCAACAGAGCAGCGTCATCCACCACAGCATGGCGGACGTTGGCATACCCAACCATGAGCGAGAGATCATCGTGTAGTTGAACAGCGATGAAGCTATCAGCAGCAACCTCAGAGCGGTCGAGATTCATGATGACATCATCAATCAGAGCAACATCAAGTTTTATCGCCGCACTAACAGGCGGGCGCGCAATAGCCTCGTCAAGGAGCATTGGGTCGAATTCTCTGGTTGGCTCAGTTTCTGTCCTGACGATGAGACCAACCATGGAGCCATCAATTTCAGTTGCCAGTAGAGAGTTCGCATCAGTTGCAACTATCTCAGCAGTGGTGGCCGTTGTCGCGGGCGATGTTGTGGTGGTGGCCGTGTGCGCCTCCGCCGTAATTATGGCCTCAAGTAGCGAGAGGTCCGCAGGCAGGCTGTGTTCAACGACGGCTTCCAAGTTACGGTTGAGGGAGAGAACAACACGCATTGTATCGAGCTCATCTTCCGGCATGGCAGTGCTAATGGGGTTCTCCACCGAGACCTGCACCACATTGTCAGCCTTCCCGTTGCCGTCCTTCAATTCTGGCACATGTAGGTTGCCGTCCATCAATTCTGACACATGTAGGCTGCTGGCACTTCGAACACCAGAAACAGGACCAGGGCACGGCCGGCACTCAGTGTTGAAGAAAGGGCAAGGAACGGAGCCCACGAGTATCGAGCTGCGAGACATGAAGGTAGGCCCACGATGAACCCCCAGATACGGCGCGGCGTCCCCGGCACCAACGGATCTGGTGGAGCGAGGCCCGTGTTGGCGTGGGAGATCCCCGCCATCATCAAAACCCGAATGGCGTCTGTTTTGATTGCTATCAACAGAGTCATCATCATTGTCACCGCGACCAAAAGGGCCCCCGTCGTCCTCAGACGGAGGCGGCGTGCTCCAGTCTTGGATCTCAACGACACGCAGCCGAACGACGTACCGCAGACCAGGCAGCCTGTTCAAGATGACATCATCAGCTTGGACGTACAGAGCCTGCCCGGGGACCAGTGGCCTAGGTTCAGGTATAAATATTGTCCTCTCCGCAGGGATGAGCTTGGGGTCGAGGCACCAAGCGGCAACAAACAGTTCACGGTCGTCATCCTCAGGTGCAATTCCTGGTGGCGCAATCTCTAGGTGGGCACAGGCGTTCCCGAGGATATGCTGCACAACCTCAACGGAATGGGCATGAAGTGGCAAGCGACTGATACCCACGAGCACCCTGAAGTGAAGGGATCCGGCCACCGCGAGGGATGTACGCCTCCAGCGGTTCCAGATCAGCCGGATTGGGGGATCAGGGACCACCGTCTGCAAAACTAGTTGCAGGTCCTGCTGGCGAGCGAAACGAACGACGAAGTCCTCTGGAGCGTGACGCCGCACCAAGAATGCAGTTGTATCAAATCCGAAGAAAGTGTTCAGGTACATAGAGATCATGGCTGTGGATACGGCCGGTCTAGTACCAGCGACGACCGCCACAAGAGCCAAACGCAGACCGGCCTCGGCTTCCTCGAGCTCAGTAGAGCGAGGCACAACAATCATCTCCATCTCCTGGTGGCGTGCAAGACCCCCACCAGAGCCCTGGGAGCGCGTCCCTGCAGCATCACGAGCATCGTCGGAGCGATGTTCCGGGGCGGACGGCTGCGGAGAGGGGGCACAGCATTGGGGCGCGGAGGTGGAACGGCCAGTGGACACGGACCGTCCAGAGGCTGTATCATCGGAGGCCAAGGAGCACCGCCGTCCATGTCGCGGTGCGGCCCGTCGATGTTCAGCGCCAGAGGCCGACGGTGACCGGCGCCGTTTCCCACCCACGGTCATCGGTGGGAATGGACACTCCCGCCGCCGATGGCATTCACTACCACAGTTCAGGCAACGTGGAGGGTTGGCGCAGTTGGCTCGGACGTGGCCCTCGTCCAGGCAATTGAAACACTTCCCAACGAGCTCTGGAGGCACCGGACGGGATTGCCTCGGTGGCGTGCGCCTTCGCCACCTGCGACGGCTCTCGACGAGGTGGAAGCCGTCGACATCTGACGGCCCATGGGAGCGGGGTGGATGGGCGGCCGGTGGTGACCGGTGAGATCTGTCAGCGCCTCGGCGAGAGACCCGCGAGGGGCCGTCAATCGCCGACGGATGGGAGCGACGAGCGGCCACCATGAAGCCGCCATCAGCTGCAGTACGACGGCGATGGCGACGACGACGTGGGCAACGGCGACAGCGAGCCTCTCCGATGGTCGCCTTCCCCTTCCGGTCCGTCGGTGGGGACACAGGCTCGACCTCGGAGCCGTCGGAGTCCTCGAAGTCCGTGAAGGACAGGTGCTCCCCATAGTTGGCCCATGAGCCCGCGGGGGAGCCGAAGAAAGGGGGAGCATCGGGGTTAAGCGCAGAGGAGCCGCCATGGAAGGGTGCCGCGTCGGGGTTGAGCCCCGAGGTTCCCTGACCTGCAGCGAGCTCCTCCTCCTCGACCCGGTCTGCCCACGAGCGGCGGGAGCTCGAACCAAACTCCATGGCGCAGATCCGATCGGCAGGATGGTGGATCTAGGCGACGGGCGGCAAGATGGGTTACAGAGGAATAAAGGGGGGGTGTGGGGGGAATCGCTCGGGAAGGCAGCCGGGGCGAGGGTTGGTGGGCGACGGCGCCTGGGTGGCGGCCGGCGCGGGGCCGTGGCCGCCGGTGGGGGAGGGGGGGACGGGACCTTGTATACGCCCTTACTATATGGAATCTCAAATATATATCATTCTTGAATCCCTACATCACCTCATGATGCAACCCATTCATACATCTCACCCTCTTAAAATCATAAGTGCTTGTTTCTACGATACTCTTTTAAATCCTGCAGCATTGCGCGTGGTAATTCACCTAGTTGGAACAAGGTTAACAACCAACTATCGAGGTTGTAAACGTTAATAAGCTAGACACCATCGGTTGCTTTTTAAATGAAATTATCATATTCCTATATCACATGGAGAAATGATTATTAGGTAGTAGCCTATAACATGGAGAAATGACCATTATATAGGCTAGTACTAGTATATAGCCAAGACACCTACTATCAAAAAAAAATATATAGCCAAGACACCTTTCGGACTCGTCAACCGCTGGACAAGTAGGCTTTTGAGCTTCAATTTCAGCTCAGGGTAACCGGCCCAAATAACGGCAGCCCAACTAAACACTGCAATCTCGGCCTCTTCTTATCGTCCAGTCCAGGCAACGGCCGTTCGATTCCACTAAAAAAAAGAAAAAGAAAAAAGAAGCAACGGCCGTTCGAGAAAGCTGGAGCTGGCTGCCCGCCTGCCCCCACGGCTTCGATTACAAAACGGCTTCCATTCCTCTCCTGCACCGCGGCACCCGTCTCTTCTTCCTCCACCAGCCTGCGAGGCAGCAGCCACGAGCCCCAGCCCGTCCACCCCGTCCTCCTCTCCCGGCAACGACCTCCACACCCCAATGGCTGAGCCCCAGCCCCCGCCGCCGCCCAAGTCCCTGTCGGACCTCCCCGACAACCTGTTGTGGGAGATTCTCCGCCGCGTCCCGTGCCAGGCCGACCGCGGCCGCATGTCCCTCGTCTGCCAAGCGTGGCGCCTCAGGCTCCGCCCCCTCCTGCCCAAGCGCCCGCGCCGGTGCACGCCCTGGGACCCGCGCGGGCGCACGCCCTGCTGGGACCCGCGACAGCTCCCATGGGCGCTCCACCCTTCGGCTGTCCTCGCCGGCTCCAGCCGCTCCAGTGCCAGCGTCGCCTGCGCGCTTGTTCGGTTCCATAGGTAGTTTGATTGCAATGTAAATTGACATGCTGGTGAGGTAGTTTGATTGCAATATTCAGAGTGAACTTGCTTTCAGTGTACTTAATGCTTCCTATGAGTTTAAGTCTTGTTGATTAGGTCAATCATGTTGTCAGGATATGCTGATTGTTGATTAGCACAATGCTACAGTATGGTATGAACTCTGAAAGCCTCCTTTTAATGGCAGTAATCATTTTGCTAGATTGTGCACTGAATTGTTATACTTGTTCTTCAGTATACTTTCAGTGTCCAAACTAGTTTTAGTATGAGTTCTCTCTCTTGGTCCAAAGTTGCTGTGAGCCATAAACCTGAATCCAGATCCCACAATTATCGACTATTGATTACACTTACTGTTCCTTCAGCCACTGCTGATAATTGCCTCTCAAAATCCTTGCATTTCACTAAACTTTTACATAAATCTCAAACAGTGTGGAACACATATTTTTATCTTAGTTCAGTATCTGGTTATCTACTTTGTTTTCCTAGTATATATTATGACTATGATCAGTGATATGGTGATTAGTCTGAGATCATGTTAGTTGACGTGACAAGGTTGTTTCTCATTGCAATATCAGAGTGAGCTTGTTGCTGATTGCAGATGACTGCAGAAACTGTTGCTGTTTGTGGCATATTAGTGCAAGCAAGTGAAGTAAGGCAGTATGATTTTCATGTTTCTGCAATATGATTTCTGAATGTGTGTGTTCTATTTCTTTAACTCAGTGCAGCCTAGAATGGATTTGGAATTGCAAGGAATCTGAATTCTGAACTAGTGTGATTCTATATCCTTACTAACTCGTTTGCAGTGTATTCGTGCTTCTATGAGTTCTGTCTTGCTGATCATCAGATCATTTATGTTGTTATGATATGGTGATTGTTTATTGGTCTAACACAATGATATAGTTTGGTCTAAACTTTGAAGCTGGGAATGAGCCTCCTTTTAACGGCAGTAACCATTTTGCTAGATCTGTGCGCATTGAATTGTCAATTTGTCATACTTGTTCTCACTGCTTTCAGTGTCCAAACTAGTTTTAGTATGAGCTCTCTCTGTTGCCCATAAGTTGTACATGCTTACGCAATCCCTTGTGGCATTCTACTGTAATACAGTATCTTTGGAGTAATGTGATTCAGTACCTTTTATCTCATTCTACAATTATTTGGGAGTTTAATCCCACTGACATCAGTTTGCAACAGGATCTGCATGCACTTCATTGTAATGCATGTTTTAACTAATTTCGGTGTCTTTTTGCTTGTATGTCGGATTTTCTGAACTTGAATGCAGAAGAGTTGATGTAAATTGACATGCTGGTGAGGTAGTTCTGATTGGAATATTCAGATTTCGGAGTGAGGTAACTGCTCGCTGTTTCCAGTATTCAGAGTGAGGTTACTGCTGATTGCAATATTCAGCGTGAGGTTACTGCTGATTGTAAAAACTGTTGCCGTTTGCCGTTTTGCTGGCTGGCTGGTAGTTCGGGCGTTGGTCTGCGAGCCTGGAGCATGGTCCGCCCTGGGGATTGCTTGGGAATTCTAGTGGTCGGATCTGGGGCTCTGGGCTCCATTCCGGCGCACAAGCCTGGAGATCGTTGGGATTCTAAGGGAGAAATGAGCTTTTGGGGCTGTAATCGTCCGCCACATTTGGTTTCGTGTGATTCTTATAGAATTTCCTTTGATCTGCTAGTGATGTGACGGTCTGGCGAATTTCAGCTGGACTTTCGTGCTTATCTGGACGAGTCATGCTTGCTATGGTTTTTGTTGGGATGCGTTTTCTCCCGTTCAGTGAGGTGGTAATCGAGTGATTATGGTGCCTGTGGAGCGTGGCAGACAGCAGGCCTCGTGATTAAGCTGAACTCCTTGCAGTAAATGAGTATTGGCATTTTGCTCGACTGAGGTCTTGTCAATTCTAGTTGGATCTGACAAGAGAGTGCGATGGTGTCCAATTCCCAAGTCAGTTTGTTAGTTATTGATTGTTTAAAATTGAACTAGTTACTGAGGGTATCCTGAATAATAAAAACAATGATAAAGTAGTCATGTCCTGCTGTTTACTGATTTTGCATCTTCATCCAAATTCCATACAAGATGCTTTAATAACTTTTTCTTTCGGTGCTATCAAAGGCTGTGTAATCGCTGAAACATAAGCAGAAACTCAAAACTGTCTTGTAACCTGTCAGGCTGTTTAAGAGCCATCTATGCTCAATATATAACTCAGGTGCGGGATTCTCTCTCTCTCAACCCCCCCCCCCACCCCAAGACTTATCAAAAAAAAATCTTGCATTAAGAAATTCTGAGCCTATATCCCACTCAGGATAGGATATGGCAGATATGAACAGCTGTTATGATCACTTGCTTTCGGTTGCTGCAGCAATTGCAAATAGTGCATACGGTATTTTTCTTGTCCAAAAGCTTTTTCCCCTTTGCTTTCTGATATCAATTATAGCTTTTGTAATACCTTTGTCTGTAATCTCTATTGAGTCCACTTTACGGTACATGCGTCAAATAACAGCTTATGGAAATATGAGTGACCAGTTAAGATTTATTTTCTGTTGATTAGTTATATTTGCACATTATTTTGTGAATAGATAGGCATCTGATCTCACGTGGTAAGAAAGATTGTGTCCTAATGAAGTGCACTAAAGATCATGCTAGGCATATTTATGTCTGATTTATCTTGTTGACACGCAAAAGTGTCCTGGGCGAAGTAGAAGAGGAGGCGGACCCCCCCCCCAAGAGTGCAGAAGTCGGCCTGGCGGCCACCCTGGGCCGGCCAGGCCGGGTGCCCTCTCACCAGCCCGCCGAGGCCCGTGGAAGCCAGACTGGCCGAGTTTGGAAGCCGACTAGGCCGGGTTTGCCTGATTCCGAATCAGTTCATTTCCAAATCGGTTTTTAACGTGGAAAACTTGCAAAACACGCATTGGAGTTATTTCCTACTGAGATAAAACCACCCCCTCTATATATATGAGAGGATCACGGCCGATTGAGGACCCCAACTCACAATCGTCAAAAATACATCTACTACACCCGTTATCTCTCTTTTCCCTCTATCCCTGCTGTTCATCGCGTCTCCCAGTGAGATTCGGCGGCGTTTTAGGTGGCCTTGCCAATCCTAAGACACTCTCCATGTGCTCCTTCCCGATGGGTCTTCCCGGGAGGTGTTCGGGAGTCCACTGGGTGAAGAACAGGCTCTACATCTGCTAGATCAGTCTCTAGACCAATCCTCATCGGTTTGTCGCGTCCTTCGCTACATTCAAGGTCGTGTGTCGACCGCGGGCATGCTAGCCCTTGCTGGTGTATGATTCGGATCTAATCCGACGTCAACACACTTTTTGGCGACTCCGCTGGGGAAGAAGAGCAAGATCAAGATTCAATTTACTAACGAGATGGGGAGCAAAGGTGATGATGACAAGACCGATCCTTTCAATCAAGGCAACATCAGCCGCCCCACCTCCGTTGAAGAGTTGAAACAACAACTGGAGGCCAAATTCAACGCCGTTCTAAAAGCTTTTCTTGAGAGCTGCACCAAAGATCGGCGGGATAAGGTCACCCAATACAAAGAGCCTGATTTCAGTGGATTAGTTGCTGCTACGTCATCTACCACACTCGCTGCACTGGAGGATAAGGTAAATGATGAGGTACCCGATCCTTACCCTACTCGTGCTAATTATTCCAAGATGTTGCAAGATCAGTGGAATATATATCACCGATAATACTATCTCTACTCTTGCTAATATGTTCATGGCACGTTTAGATAAGTTAGAGGGTAAGACGGCCGATTATGTTGATGAATCGGCTTCTAAGCAATATGAATTTGGTATGCCTCCGAATTTTTGTGATAATCAAGGTCTTTATGCAATGGCTAAAAAATCCAAATTGAAATCGATAAGACCAATTTAGGTGGAACTAGCACATCTATGCCAATGGTCTCTTTTGCTCCTAATTCGGGTTGTAACACATGAACCGATCAAGGACCAACAATGAATCAAACTTCAGTGGGGTATAATACGGTTCTTCCTAGCCTGCCGAAGTCACCAAGTTTCAATCCTATGCTTAATAATACATTTGTAGCTTTCAATACCGATTTTAATGAAGTTTTGAATCAGTTTAAAGATGAGATGTCTAAATCTATTGAGAGTAGCTTGGGTGTACAAACTAAGCCTAGTAGGAACACTTATCATAAGTTGTACCCTTCACACTTTGATTTCTTGAAAGCTCCCGATGGTTGGAGGGTGCCGAATTTTTATAAATTTAGCGGTGATGATAGTAAATCAACTATGGAACATGTTAGTATGTTTTTAGCTCAAATGGGTGAAGCTACTACCATGGATTTTATGAATGTGTGTCATTTTCCTTTGTCTCTTACCGGTACAGCTTTTGCTTGGTTTACTTCGTTGTCTGCTTGTTCTATTAGTTCATGGGCTCAATTAGAAGAGAAATTTCACGAGCACTTGTATAATGGAGTTCATGAAACTAGATTATCACATCTCACATCGGTTCATCAAGGGCGTGATGAATCCATCCTTGATTTTGTTAAACACTTTACAGACATTAAGAACCGACGCTTTCACTTAGCAATTTTGGAACAAAGATTTAACCGATTTAGCTTTCAATGGCTTGCGCTCTAATATTAAAGAAAAGCTTGAGCATTATGAGTTTCTTAATGTCAATCAATTGTTGCAGAAGGCCGTTGCGGCCGAATCTCATTTAAAAGAATCTCGTGATGTTCACAGATCACATCGTCCAAATATGCATGTCACAGAAAGCTATTCCGATAGCTCGAACGATGAAAGTAAAGAGTGCAATGTTGATGAATTTATTTGGCCTATGTTGGTATCAATTAACTCATCACTTATTTTAGTAGTCGCCTATCAATTACCTACACCTCTAGTATTGCACTAGGTTGTCATCCCCAGTGATGGAACCATAAATGTTTGTTGGTACTATCTAGCATTACTACAACACTAAACAGATGTTCATCATTTTATGTGACTAAAAGGAATATAAGATATATGCATGAAAAGAGTATCCGCAAGCGCACAGATAATTATACCATTGTAGCATTTTACCCAAGAGTATTCCAGAGTTGTCGATTTATATTTTACCACTGGGAAGGTCTGGCAAGAAATCTATTGACAACTTATACTATTAATGGAAAGGTAAACCATAACCACAATCCTACTCACAACAGGGGTAAGTCATAAGATAAAGATATATATATATATATGATAATAATTGATCAAGCATCATGATAAATACATAGCAACTCAGAGCACTCTGGTTAAGCAATAGGTTAAGTCCAATTAGAATATTAGAAAGATAATTCCTAAGTAGTCTTACTAACATGTCAAATGCTTAGTCTAATTAATTATATCTAGTGATCATAGCCAAATTATGCCACATAAGGAACGTCAACTTAGGAAAGTTGGAAACAGAGTCCTCCTCTCCTTCGAGACGGGGTTCTACCAACATCAATATATACGGGGAATGGATTGCAAAGGACTCAACGCAGCTGTCACCTACACGATCTACCACCTCCCAGCATATAAGGGCATCCGCAGATAAACAAATATCTAAGCACCACGCTCACATAATGTCTATCACTCACCCAAAGGCCTATCAGGTGAGCGCTATACGAACTTATGCCTAGTTTTCATAATCTAGCTACGCCAGATATAAAACTAGAGCAAACAATGAACATTGCTTTCAAGAACATAAATGAGATAAAGCTTAATGTTGACATAAACATAGTAGCAACGATACAATCTCAATGAAATAAAGAAATAGAGTAGAGTACAAGAGATATACCGAACCATGCTCTTGCCAACGTTAGGAATCCAAGGGTTGCTTGATCTCCTTCTAGATCTAATCTAACTAGCCTAAGCTCTAAACTAGAGGAACTCTGAGGAACTAGGGTTTCTAGCTCTGGATGACTTGATCTCAAATGACTTATGCCTTCAGGGAGGAGGGCTGGGGTCTCCTTATATAGCCTAGGATGGAGTAGAGGGCAAGCAACTGCCACGTCATCAATCCGTGTGATCTCCCCTGACCACCGTTGGATAAACTGACTTCAAATGGATGTAGATGGGACCCTAGGAGGCGTAGGAGGAAGTCTCCAGAAGCTCGTGGAGAAATCCCCTCACAAGGGGCCGGACGGTACAAGGGTGGGGCCGGCCGGCCGGCCCCACCTGGGGGCGTCTCGTCCTCCCGTTTATTCCCGTGCCTTCTGCTGTCTTCTATAGTCTTCTAGTGTATCCTTTGTCGCGATCAAGTTTCGTCCTTTTTTCTCAATTAGGTCCCCCTTCCTATATTTTCTGGAATAATCCTGCGAAAAACAGAGATTCACCAAAATTTATGGAATTTGTCAGTTTAAACCCAAGACCTATGTATGTTCTTGTACTTGAACCATTTCTCTTGTTTATTCACATATAAAATGTTGACATTATCCATCGTCAACAGCCTACACAAAATAAATCGGTTGTTTGCCCTTCTCTCAAGCCGATTCATAGGAATTGGCAAGAGGATATGAAATTTACCTTTGATCTCGCTAAATGTGACCGAATATTTGATGAATGGCTTAAATTTGGTTATATTAAATTATCGCATACTTTACCTTTGCTTGAAGAGTTAAAGAGGAGAGCTTATTGTAAATATCAGAATTCTTTTTCTCATACGACTAATTATTGCAATGTTTTTCGTCAACAGATCCAATCGGCTCTCAACATGGGGCGATTGAGTTTTATTGATATGCAAGTTGACAAGGTTCCTTTCCTGGTCAATGTGGTTGAGAAGGGGAACCCGCTATTTTGGTCCATCCAGAACAAGCCGATACAACCGTTGGCAAGAATGTCATTATCGGCGAGCCTCGGGAAGCACCAAAGGATAAGAAAGCTTCAGGGCAGAAAATTGTGATTGAGAATGATGAAGATGGCAAGAATAAACTCAAAATCATAGCTCGATCAACAAGATATTTGAGCAAGCAAAGGCAGTTTGAGACAGCCGGCTGCAGATGGTGGTGAGGCCGATTTTACCAGTTCCGGCAATCTCGGTTCATCTAAGTTGCGTACTTTTGTGCCGAAGAGACCAGAGATCGATACATGGAAGAGCAATAATGAGAAGAAAAAGGGCAAGGTGGTGAAGAGCCAATGCACTTTTGATAGACTCATGAGCAAGTATAAGCGACAAAATGCCAAATTTGTGAATCGGCCGTTAAAAAAGGAGAGCCTATTTGTCCCAAGCAAGACAATCAATCCAAACAAATGGTGGTGTCACAAGTGGTAGCTCCACTGCAACAAAAGGGTTGTTCCACTTGTGTCTCATTGGGGGTCCTCCAGTTTCACCTCCTACACAGCCAATGTGGGGACCCTATGGAGTTTGGGTACCGTATCCTCCGGCAGAACCTCGTATCAACAACAAAGATGGGGAGAGCCTGCTGGTCATGATTCTCGACACTCCGTATCCAGCCGATTGGGTAACGGCCAATCAAGCTCCAGCAGTATAGATCAAAGCCGGTGATCACATCAAGAACTTTGATTCCTTGAGAGATAGGAAAGGCACCCATGCAAATTTGTGTGCCTAAGAGGAAAGAAGTTCCTGTCATTCCTACTTCAAAGTCCAATCCTTTACCATATATTACAATCGGCTCCATGGAGGTCCCTATCATAGATAAAGAAAGGGCCGATTGTAATTAAGGATCTAGTTTCGTCAACACATCAAGATGAATGTGCAAGAGGTGCTAGAATTGTGGGTAGGATAAGTGTGCCGAGAGAGATCCAAAATATATCCAACCCAAGTGGTGTCCCCGAGGGTTGTCCAAAATGCAGAGATGCAAATTGCAACGTGCCCGGCACAACAAACAAAAAAGGAAAGGTTGGAGAAGATAAGGGAGGATATTTTCAATGCAATTCATCCAACTTTTCCTCATATGAGCAAAAGAGAAGATGCAACCTGCTTCACAAAAGTCTACCAGGTCACCTAGAGGGGTCATCTAGGCTGACTTCGGTCCTTGCTACGCAGACCAGCCAGGCCGATTTGGGCTGGTAAAAGTCCTATGTTTGGTGTTGGTAATTAGTGACAATGCCTAAGTACTAATCCTATGCCTAAGTTGTATGTAGCATATGAGGATTAGTACATTCCAAGGTTGGTGGCAAGATGGACATGGTGATCATGATGGCCACACTTGGATTTGGATGCAACCCTACGTAATCAAGGCAAAGGTATATGCTTAAGGGTTGTGTTTTAGTAACCAAGACACCTAGTGGGTGTGGTTACATTATAGGATAGATAGCCGTACTATAAAGAGGGGAATGACGCGGCTATTGAACTCCTAAGTGCCTCTAGGTGTGCATTTCATAATCATATGCATTTGGATAGGACTAATAACGCCTCGAAAAATGATTGTGAAAATGCTAACACACTCGCACATGACATGATCACTTGGTGGTGTTAGCACATTCAGGCGTTTTCGAGGAATTGAAACGCCTATTTTCCACTACGCCGGAAGTCGGAAATCAAACGGAGGTAAACGGAGGTGAACGGAGGTCACAGTGGTGACCGGACGCTGGACCGGACGCGGTCTCTGTTTGACCGGACGCGTCCGGTCAGTGTTCAGCTTTTGCGCGTTTCTCGGTTGTCTGATCGGACGTGGTGGCGTGTCCGGTCACGGTCGACCGGACGCGTCCGGTCGATCAGGGAGCTTACTGGACTCCAACCGGACGCTGGCACTGTGGCGTCCGGTCAGTTCTCCAGCGCGTCCGGTCGTTGCTTCGTTGTGCGCTGCTCTGGCTTGACCAGCGCGTCCGGTCAGTTACGGGACCAGCGCGTCCGGTCGAGCCCAGCGCGTCCGGTCGTTGCGACCAGCGCGTCCGGTCGGTGGTTCGCGAAATAGCCGTTGTGCGATCGGCGCGTCCGGTCAGTTTGACCAGCGCGTCCGGTCAGCGCGACTTCGGCTGTTTCAAGTTCCTAACGGCTATATTCGAAGGGGTACGTCTATAAATACTCGTTGGCCGGCTCAAGGCTCTCTCTCTTGACATTTTGACATACTTGTGAGCACTTTGAGCTAAGCAACTCCCCTCCCACTCGTCTCTCTTGCTTCTTTGCATATTCGAAGTGAGATTGAGTGATCCAAGTGCATTTGCATTGTGAGATAGCATCTAGTTGGCACTTGGTGGTTGATTTGCTGCGGGATTCTTGTTTCTCTTGGTGGTTGCTGCCACCTAGACGGCTTGGAGCAGCTTGGAGGCGTTGGCAAGAGTTGGTGATTGTTCTTGGCCACCTCCGGTGATTGTGAGGGGTTTGTGCCTACCTCGGCGAAGCGCCAAAGGCAACGTTAGTGGATTGCTCATGTCATTTGCAACCTCTTGCCATTTGGTAGGTTCTTGTGGCGCCTTTTGAGAGGCTCGGTGTGAGACCGATTAGCCACCGAACCACGTGGTGAAGAGGGACACAACGGGGACTAGCGTGCCGGCAAGCACGTGAACCTCGGGATAAATCTTTGTGTCATCATTCTTATTGTGATTGATCGATCCCGGTGGTTGTGTATTGTGGAATTCATCTCTTGATCATATTGTTTGGTTGGCTCAATACTTCGCCCCTCGGTGAAACTCTCCTAACTCACCTCTGCATTACTTTCTTAGTTATCTTTGCTAGCTAGTTAGCTTTGCTAGAGTAGCTCTTTTGTGTGGCTTACTAGTTGTAGTTGTAGTTACCTTCTCGGTTTGACTTGTGCGGTTGAGTGCCATTATACTAGATTTGAGAATTGGATAGGTGGCTTGCAAACACCCCATAGGCTAAGCAAAACTCGCATCTCGCTATTTGTTGTATTGATAAACTTGTTTAGCTTGTCTTTGTAGAAAATTTTAAAAGGCTATTCACCCCCCCTCTAGCCATCAAGACCTTTCAGCTGGCCAGGTCGACTTCGCCGCCCTCTTCTAACTTGGCTGGCCAGGCCAAGTCTGGGCCACATCGAATCCTGCTGCTTCTACTGCTGACCAAGTCAGCTAGGTAGGTTGATGGTAGCTAGACCGACTTCCCCTATCCCAGCGGCCGCTGATGCAATTTTAGTTGATTCGACATCAGCTGTTGTTGATGTTGTCTCTACAGGTATTGATGAGGCTTTGGAAGAGCTAGATGAGAAGATGGTGGGTTATGAGCCTTCTCTAGAAAGAGCAGAGGTCAATGTGTTATATTTGTCCTCCGACTACTATGTTGTGGGAGATGTTTCAACGACAGCTCAGTTTAACTTTGCCACTCAAAGTGTTGTCTTCCAGAAGCCTGGGGACTCCATCAGTCACCTCAAGCCACTGCATGTGAAGGGCCATATCGATGGCATGCCAGTTGACAACATTGTTGGTGGATAGAAGAGCAATTGTGAACTTGATGCCATATTCGTTTTATAAGAAGCTTGGTGGCACCGTTGAAGAGTTGGTCAAGACCAACATGACAATTAGTGGGGTTGGAGGAGGTGACCTATTCTAGCCAAAGGAGTTGCATCCATAGAGCTCACTATTGGGAGCAAGACTTTGGCCACCGCCTTCTTCGTTGCCGAGGTGCAAGGTAGCTATAATTTAATTCTTGAGCACGATTAGATTCATGCAAATCATTGTGTTCCTTCTAGCTTACACCAGTTTCTCATTCAGTGGGTGGGAGACGATGTTGAGCTTGTCCATGCAAATTCATTGGCCTGTGTTGCAATGACGGATGCTCCTCACTCGGGGGCATGATGGTATTGCCTGCTTGTTTGGTCATGACCTTTCTGATTTTCAGTTTATTAGTGTCACTAGGGAGGGTTGTACCTATCTCTTTAAAGCCTATTGTTAATCAGCTCAATATCATCATGTAGTCATTTTAATGGATGCTAATATTGAATGGTTAAAACATCGTGTTAAGCAGTATCAGACTTCTAAGACCGATGCCTGTGAGGCTATTGATGATTTTGATGAGCTTGATAAGTTGGGCCAAGGTTTCACGTCAGCTGACGCACTGGAACAAGTTGATATTGGAACCAGTAGCTTCATTCCACCTTGTGATGTGTGCTTCTATGCTCCAGTGGCCCTCATATTTAAGGTGAGTCCACTCGGTGTATTTATACTCCACCTTGGCTTGTTGATCAGGGTAGTGGTCTTGTAACATATGCACAAGTCGAGAGTGAAAGAAAGCCTCACCACTAAAAGACATGGTGTAGTACTCCTTGCACCAACAAATGTGTCGAGCCTTTGGTGTGGCAGGAAGAACTTCTCCATCCTGTGGTTTCGTTTGAGCACAGTTCCCTCCATTAAGGCATGGTCCTCCAGAGATGATGCGTACGGCCTTCTCATTATGAACCATCTTCTAAGACAGAAAAAGTAAAGTTAGAATAGAGACAAGACTTATATAACAGAATAGCGACAGAAATGAGCATAACTTTTAGCAAATTACAAGGTTATAGATAAAGCAAGAAACAAGCGAAGGCAAAAGCACAAAACGACCAATTCTAACTAGGCTTGCGTTCTACAGTCAACATTGCTTTGATATCACTCTATAGCACCTGGTTTTAAGGACAAAACCAGATACACACCATATGTGAGCCTAGAAAGTTAAATATCACATATACAAATAAGGGTAATATCAAAAGATGATGTTTAAATACATAACGTATTAGTACAAGAATACAAACTTGAACACAGACAGCGAAAAGGCAACTCCAATCTTTGGGTGAAGACTCCAATTCCATAGGGATAGCTAATTGGTTGATCACAAGCCTAAGACTCCTCTAGACTTCTAGCAATCTCGTACCCATCTAGGATTTTTTGAAGGAATTGAAAAGTAAAGCAAGCGTAAGTATATATTCTACTCAGCAATATAACATGGGGTTCATGAGGCTCAAAGGATGACACTAGTTTACTATGATTAGCTTTTAAGTAGGTCATCATTTTAGCAATTGAGTAGCAACAAATTCGGCATAAGTCCCAAATAACCACATGATCGTGTAAACAAGAACAATGTATAGCAAAACAATAATCATAAGTGAGCATCAGTATCATCAGTGTTCATGATCTATTCAGTAAGGAGTCCAGGCCGCTCGTGACTGTGAGCACGATTGATATACCAGTTTTACACTCTACAAAGGTTATACACTTTCACCGTGAGTCATGATTTGCCCTTTCACCCGAGGCCGCCAACCTCTTGACCCACTTCCAAGGAAGGTCGGCAGGGTGCCCTATGAACTCTTTCAAAGGTTTATCTAACAAGTTAGGGCTGCTATGTTTCCAATCAGCAAGCTAAAAGGTCCTAATAGCTAGAGGGGGGGGTGAATATCCTTAAAAAAATTCTACAACAACACTTAAGCCAAGTGGTTAGACAAATAAACGGCGAAACGAGTTGCGCTAGCCTACTAAAAATGCAAGCCACCTACCACAATTCTAGTTTCTATAGTCTCTAGGCACAAAAAGGCTATGTCACTACACTAAGTTAGTGAGCTCTCAAAAACTAACTAAAGAGCCTCACTAACCACTAGACCCGACATAAGCAAGCTCTCAAAGCCAATTACACTAAAGAGCGTAGCAACACTAGAAATGTAAATACAAGAGAGAGTGGTGATGATTATACCATCGTGGCAAGTGAAGATCAATCAATTCACAATGAATACCACTGAAATCCCAGTGACAAGATGACACAATGATTTTTCACCGAGGTTCACTTGCTTGCCGGCAAGCTAGTCCTCGTTGTGGCGATTCATCCACTTGGAGGTTCAAGCACTAATAGGCATCACATGCCTAACCCGCAATCGGGTGCCGCACAACCAACACAAGATGGGGATCACACAAGCCACGAGAAATTCACTAGAGTACTTTATGGCTCTCTACCGGGGAAAGGTCAAAAACCCCTCACAATCACCACGATCAAAGCCAGAGACAATCACCTTCCTCCGGTCGATGATCCTCGCTACATCAAGCTGTCTAGGTGGCGGCAATCACTCAGAGAAACAAGCGAATCCCATAGCGAAACGCAAACACCAAGTGCCTCTAGATGCAATCACTCAAGCAATACACTTGGATTCACTCCCAATCTCACAAAGATGATGAATCAATGATGGAGATGAGTAGGAGGGCTTTGGCTAAGCTCACAAGGTTGCTATATCAATTCAAAAGGCCAAGAAGGTGAGCTAGCATGCCCTGCCCGCACTGCATCAGCGAACCAACGACCCCCTACCCACTATCCGGCGGATCTACATGGTGAAAGGTCTTGATGGCTAGAGGGGGGTGAATAGCCTAATAAAACTTTCTACAAAAAGTGCTAGACAATTTAATTAGCAATAACAAAAGCGAGAAGCGAGTTTTGCCTAGCCTATAAAGTGTTGCAAGCCACCTATCCAAAAGACAATTCTAATATATTTCACTCAACCGCATAAGTCAAACCGCAAGAGGAAAACTAGAAGGCTACTCTACTCAAGCTACTAAGGACTAGAGAAAACAACTAAGTACTTGAAATGTAATACAAGAGTAGGGTAAGAAATATTTCACCGAGGGGCGATGAATTGAGCCAACCAATCAATATTTCCAAGTGATGATATTCAAGATAATCAAACAACCGAGACAAATCAATCACAATCAATGAAGTGAAGACACGATGATTTATCCCGAGGTTCACGTGCTTGCCGGCACGCTAGTCCCCGTTGTGTCCCCCTACACCACATGGTTTGGTGGCTAATTGGTATCACACACCGAGCCTCTCAAAAGGTGCCACAAGAACCTACCAAATAGCGAGAAGTTCCGACACGAGCAATCCACTAGAGTTGGAATTCGGCGCTCCGTTGGGAAACCACAACAACCCCTCACAACAAGCTCACCGGAGCCGGCCACGAACAATCACCAACACGTGTTGGACCTCCACCGCTGCTCCAAGCCGTCTAGGTGGCGGCAACCACCAAGAGAAATAAGAATCCCACAGCAAATGAACACCCAAGTGCCAACTAGATGCAAACTCACAAATAAATACACTTGAGATTATTCAATCTCGCTTTGATTAGGCAAACAAGCAAGGGAGATGAGTGGGAGGGGATGTGCTCAGCTCAAGAGGATGTTAGAGAGTCAAAATATCCAAGAGAGACTCCTAGGAGCCGGCCAACAAGTATATATAGGAGCCCCCGAAAGAATAGAGCCGTTGGCTTACGAAATAGCCACACTCGGGGTGACCGGACGCGCTGGTCCGGCCTGACCGGACGCGCAAAGCGTCCGATCGCTCCACCGCGACCTCCCCGATGAACGCCATGTGTCTCACTTTGAATTTCGTTCGTTCGATCGTAACGGTCACTTAAAAGTACTCGATCACGCACTAGAGTGACCGGACGCGCAACTTGAATCGACCGGACGCGCCGATCGCACAGCGCCTGCGCTCGTGAAGCACCGACCGGACGCGCTGTAGAACTGACCGGACGTGTTACACCCAACGTCCGGTTAGAGTCCAGTAAGCACCCACCACGACCGGACGCGTCCGGTCGATCGTGACCGGACTCGCCACTGCGTCCGGTTAGCTCTACGCTGATGTTGCTCCACGCCATGTTGACCGGACGCGCCGGTCCCATGAGGCGTCGGACGCTCCGATTAGAAACCCTAGCTGCCCCTCGCGCTGCTCGCTGACACTGACCGGACGCGTCCGATTACGCTAAGACCGCGTCCGGTCACCTCTGCGACCTCCGTTCGCCTCCATTTCTTCGCGTCCAGCATAGTGGAAAATAGGCGTTTCATTTCCCGAAAAGCGTTGAATCCCGCCTCGCAAGCTCGGCGGGAGGGAGAGAGGAACCCAAACCCCTCTCTACCGCTCAAACTCCACCGCCTTCGCAAATGTGCTAACATCACCAAGTGTACATCATCATGTGCATGTGTGTTAGCATTTTCATAATCATTTTTGAGGTGTTAGGTTAGTTCTCCACTAGATCTAAATGCATATGCAAATGAATTTTCATCTAGTGGCACTTAAGTGATCAATAGCCCTAGAAATTCTCCTCTTTATAGTACGGCTATCGATCCTAAGCCATCCACACCCTCTATGGTGTCTTGGATGCAAAATGAAAATCCCTATAAGATACCTTTGCCTTGATCGTCACTTGTTGCACCTTGTTCCAACTCCATCATGGTAAGCACTTCATCATCACATTACTTGATCACCATGCTTCACCATGTTATTGCACCAACCACATTATAGCTACACACATTCTTATGCATATGTGGTTAGTACTTAGGCATTGTCACTAATTGCCAACACCAAACATAGGACTTTCACACGGGAAGTGCTTCAACTATCTCTCCACTGCGCACAGGGTGGCAACCTGCAAGTTGCCTCCACACTGCCTCCGATGCAAGGGCTTCCGACACCTCGCGCGGGACTGTAAGCAGTGGCGGAAGGTGCCTCCTTCCGGCTCTGGCATAGTTGGTGCCCTAAAAGGCCAGCAACGACGCCCTATCCGGGAGCGTATCTTGGGCAACCGGCCGCGTGCTCAGGGCGACACGTCGAGCGTGGCTGGGGCTGTGCCGGGTGCAGCTGCTGTGCCAGGTGCGACCACGTGCGGCAGCGGTGGGCACAGACGGCGGAGACGTTGGCGCTGACTGAAGGGGGATGACACCGCTGCGGCAATGAGTGTCGTCACCGATAGTCATGGACGGTCGACAGGGGCCGCTCAAACGACACCGGACTTCACCTTGGTTGCTGCTGGAACTGAGGCAAGGCACAGTGGGCTGACTAACGTGATGGGAATGGTTGAGCACGACCCATTGACACTCACGTTGTACCCGGGCGCCACACAGGATCACGACATCTCGGAGGACCCGATGGTTGAGGAGTTCACAGCCTTGCTCGTCGGCAGTCAGATCATCGCGTGGCCTTCCCTTGAGCGCCTCCCGTCAACTTCGGCGACCCCCAACTTCCGGATGAGGCACCGACGGTGCCCCCCCCCCCCCCCCCCCCCGCCGGAGGATGCGGTAGCCTCCTGCGTGCTGTGGACACCACCCCCACGCCTCATTCAATGGGCAGTGGATTCGTTGAAGACACGCACGGTTGACCTCACGGTGGATGGCCCTTCTAGTTCACCACCGGGGGTTACCCACCAGGTTGTGGACAACAACGACTCTGCCAAATGACGCCTCGACAGCTTCATCAACAATGTCACGCGAAAGAGGGACTCTCCGCTGATTCGCGAGCCTCCCAAGCAGCCTCCTACTAAGCTGGTATTGCCGTGGCGGATCAGGCGGTTGGCGGTTCAGAGTCTCTCTCGAGTGCCAGCTTCCAGGTGCTGATCATGTAGCGTATGGGGTACACCAGGGGTCCATCTACGCCATTCACTTCAGAGTTGGAGGCCTTTGACAGGCTCTTCGACGGTAACCTCACTGCGTCCAAAGCCGAGGCGTTGGACGAGCTCTTCTCGGTCGTTGGAAAGACACCTCCTAGGCCACGAAGCTGCGTCGATATTAGTTGTTTTCTTTTATGTAATATCGAAACATGAGGTCTTTTGCTAGGATGGTCCAGCTTCGGCTGTGTTAGGTCGACTTTCTTTAGCGCTCGATAGAAGCGCGTTGTATGTTTCTTTAAATTCTTCTCCTTAATATAATGATACGTAAATCTTTTGCGTATTCGAGAGAGAACTTTGTGTCCTTTTGTACAGTAAACCTTGTAATAAGCTTGATCCGTTTCCTCTAGTAAGAGGATGAAGCCGGATGTTTTTTCCTTTATTTCTAAAAGAAGATCTATATTGGTTAGGTTCGTTGGTATCATCCATGATTCAGTTGTTACTCTGTTCACTACAAACTACAAGAAACAAACGCTAACGACGATGGCATCAGTAAGTAAGTATCGGTGTTCATTAGTTCAAACAAGCAGAAGAGCAGGTGCGGCAAAGGCAGCTTCTACTACGCAGAAGCCAGCTCATTCGAGGAGCTGACCAGCATCTCCGTGCTGGCCATTCTGTCCGATCCAACGAGCCTCAGACGGTCCGGGTACACCTCGACGTGGCCGAACGCGTCAGTGCCCGGCGGGCACTCGAGTGCGGCCTCCAGCGTGCGGTGGTGCACGCCGCGGTCGTCCACGGCGTACCCGCCCTTGTGGTCGTGCCCGGCGAGGCACGCGACGACGCATCCGCCGTGGCGGCGCACGACGTCCATCACCTCCTCGTAGTTCCACATGAGCCCCGTCGGGGACGCCGCGCCGGGGTGCAACGGCAGGTGGCTGCACACGACGGCCTTCTCCCCGCGCCGCGCCGCGCGGCGGAGGACGTCATCCAGCCACCGCAGCTGTGCGTCGCCCACGCCGCCGTTGAACATCACGAACCGCCGGTCCGTGCCCGCCAGCCCGCTCGGGCTGTTCTTGTCGTGGTTCGGGTTCCGCTTCTCCAGGAACCGCCGCGCCGCAAAGGAGACCGGGTGGCCGCGAGGCCACCCCACGGCGCTGAAGTCGTACGCGTCCAGCACCACGAACCGGTACCCGGGCCACGGCGAGAAGTCGTAGTAGGCGCGCCCCGGCGACGCCGACGGCATCCGCAGCACGGACACCAGCTCGCTCCGGGGCAGGTTGTATAGGCAGTGGTTGCCAAGCATGTGGTACGCCGGCCCGCCGCGGAAGTTGTCGAACTCGCGCACCACCGCCTGCACGGCGGCCAGCGACCTGTCCTTGGGGCAGAAGCCGTCGACGATGTCGCCGAAGTTGATGCAGAACCTGACGCTCTTGTCGCCGTTCCACCTCTGGACCGCGCGCCGGAGGACGGCGATGCTGTGGCGGTAGTAGCGCGGCACGCCGAGGAAGGACCGCCCGTCCGGGATGTCGGCGTACTGCACGTCCGCGATGACGCCGAAGGAGAAGAGCGGCTCCTTGGCCGACGGCCGGACCACACCGTTCGGGTGCGCCAGCATGGATCGAGCGAGCAACTGCGGATTGCGGATTGCGGAGCAGAGGCTCGATGGGATTTGGAGGCGCAAAAAGAACTAGCTCAGCTGCCGCTCCCTTGCACCGGTGCACGGTGCGCCTCTCGTTTTTGGATTAAAAAAGGCGCCATGACAAGTGGGTGACAGCTAGCACGATCGGCGGCTGGGATTAAAGCGCCGATTTTGTTTTCTTAATCAATTAATAATCCATTTACTTTATTGAGGGAAATCAATAATCCATTTATTAAATTTATTTTTTTGAGGAAATTTATTAAATCATCGTCACACTATAAAAGAGCGAGTTTTTAGGGGGCTCTCTCTCTTTAATAATCGTCACATCTATATGCCGTGCTATATGAGCCCTCCATCGTGGTAATCTTACTCTTCCTTTATAATAACCGTTTGATCTACACGCCATGCTATATGAGCCCTCCGACGTCCGTGACCTTATGTGTAAGATGTAAGACTCCTAATCTATATCTATATCTATATCTATATCTAATAATAAAGAGGCAAAATTTTCGCCAAGATTTTTTTCCACCTTTTTCTTTCACTCTGGGTTCTATTAATTTTTAATACTAAAACAGCAAAATTTTAGCCTGGCCTCTCCCCACTCCGTATCCGTAACAATCTCCACTAAATCATCCAGATTTCCTCCGAGAAGTAGAATAGCCATTGCAAAAAAAAAGAATCCGTATGCCCTACGCCCACTGAATATAAGCAGTGGAAACTTAAGTCCATAAGTCCATAAGAAAAAGAGAAGGAAAGAAGAAGTTGGCCAAAGATCCGAATCGAATCGAAAAAGAGCTCTACATCAAATAACAAGCAACAAGCAACAAGGCCAGGCCAGGCCTGGTCCTCACACCGATGGGGGAGAGGAGCAGGGACCTCGCCCACCGATAGACAGGACCGAGCAGCGGCATGGCTCCGAGTTCGGTGAAGAGGGTGGAAACGGTAAGGCAACCACAGTGATGGTTGTCGATGGCGTCGACGCGGACATCTATGGGTACAGCCTGAGGGTGAAGATGATGTCGGCAACCCCGCAGCTACCAGCTCCTTCCGGCAGCGGCGGTCGCCGACGGTGAGAAGAACCCGACAGGGCTTCACCAAGACTCTTGGTGGCGGTGGAAGAAGTTGCGAATACGCGACATGCAAAAATACGGAAGGGAGAGAGGCGTAGGATTTGATTATTCCAAAAAAAAAGAGGCGTAGGATTTCAAATCGAGCAGTGCGGTCTTCCACGCCTGCTGACGTTGTTCAGGGCCCGCGCGTCAGCGACAAATATGGGAAAATGATGCAACCGTGTCCAGGTCAGCGATCCATATGATGGATCAAGGATCCGATGGTGTGTGGCCACAAGGAGCAGCGGGGCCCAGCTGTCATGGACGCCGAGAAAACACAAAGGAAAGAGAGGGAGCAATAGGCACGTAGATTTTCACTCTTCGCGCGGGACACGAGGCATGGCGGAGGTCACGCGCGTGTCCACACGGAACGAGCAGCACAGTATTCAGGGAGCAGGGAGATTGGCGGTGTAGCTCCGGATCCTATGGTCGTGTCTCGTGTGTGTGGTAGCAAGGGGGTGTGCCCGCTGGCCGCGTGACACATGTCGCCAATTTTTGGGAAACAGGGTGTGGCGTTGGCTGTTTTGCCATCCGGACACGCAGAACGGGGCTCCAGTGCTCTGGCTAGAGTAGTGCTCTGGTGGTTAAGTCATTTCAATTCTTAGAGAATATTTATTTATATCTTCCTATAAACAGCTAGAAGATGAAATATGCAACATGTATGCTATGCTGAGAAGCTATATTAAAATAAACTCCGTGCTCATATAGTTTAATGTCTTTTAAATATATTTTTATTTTTTAAAACAAACAATATATTTTATCACTTTACATCTATTCATATAGCTAATATCAAAAGGCCAATTTTTTCCTCAAATTTTCGTTTGTTAGTCCTCCTCATGAGCTAAAATCTCTTGAGTTTCAAACTGATACGATTAGTTTGCTACCACCAGTTTCATGTGAATATGAATTTTTCTCCAACTCTAAATAAATTAGAGTATATTTCATAACTATATATAACGTTATACGATCCCGTTGCAACGCACGGACATATTTACTAATCAATCTCAAATACGTCTCACCGTACGTCTATAATCTCATCCGCCATAAGTCACGTTTATTTTAGGCCATAAGTTACGTTTATTTTAGGTACATAAGTCAAGTACGAAATTTATCCTAGACGTGCTCTATTTTTTTTTCAAAGTTTATTTTAGGTACACGACGGGGTTGCGCCGTTTTTTCAGCACCGCTATGGATCGATCTCCATCTAGCAGCACGTCCCATGTCAGCGGAAGTCGCCGGGCACGGAAACAATGGAGCGAGACTGAAGCCACTTTTTGTACAGAGAAGCATTGAGCAAGGAAACTGCATACTCCCATGATTACCTGAGGACCATTATCTTGGTCGCGTTAGACAGTACTCCCTTCGTCCCAGAAAAAGTGTTATTTTAGGTTTTTCAGACATCGTGTTTGATCGTTCGTCTTATTCAAAATTTTTTAATAAATATTATTTATTTTGTTATGACTTATTTTATCATTAGAGATACTTCAATAATGATTTATTTATTTTATAATTTGCACAAAATTTTTAAATAAGACGAACGGTCAAACACGATATCTGAAAAAACCTAAAACGATATTTTTTTTTGACGGAGGGAATAGTACATTAGCTCTAGCTAGCTAGCACATTTTATATTACAGTCACACATAGTTAGGGGTGGATACCGAGCTGGCTCGGCTCGTTTGGGCTCGGCTCGTTCTGGCTCGTTAGGATAACGAGCCAGCTCGGCTCGGCTCGTTATCCTAACGAGCCAGAAAGCCAGCTCGGCTCGGCTCGTTAAAAGCTCGAGCTGGCTCGTTAAGCTCGCGAGCCAGGTATAAAAAATACACAAAATATAATATTTGTATTTATTTAAAGTTTGAGAATAATAATAATACAAAAGAAATACATCTAGACCAGTTACCAGTCAATTTATAGGGTCTAGACCAGTTACTAGTCAATTGTAAAGTACAAGACATGAAGTAATACAAAAACTAATACAAGTTTTGATACTTTTTTTCCTGAAAGCTTGGCTCGTTTAGCTCGCGAGCGGCTCGCGAGCTGGCTCGAGTTGGCTCGTTATAGCTAACGAGCTAAAATCTTGGCTCGGCTCGGCTCGTTATCGTAACGAGCCGAGCCGAGCTGAGTCGAGCCAGCCACGAGCCGAGCGAGCTAACGAGCTTCGAGTTTTTCGTCCAGCCTTACACATAGTACTCTCTCCATCCCGGTTTGACGGTCGTTCTGGCAGGAATGTCTGCATTCACGCATCTGGACCCCACGTTTTTCTATGTTTACAGAATCTCTGTTGTACGGTTAAGAAGATAAAACTACATAAATAAAGGAACAGAAAGAGTTCATATAGAAGACTATAAAAAAGGTCAAATCAACTACAAGCAATATAGGAGTGGTACTGGATTCATTTTTTTAAATAATTAGAAATTACAAATTAAATTCTTTGGTTAATGGGCCAATCACATTAGACAACCCAATAGAGCACTTGTCCTTCTACGCCTTGCATTACTTATAGCATCACATTATGAATGAACAACAGTTGCAACGTGGAGGTGGAAATAAAACAAGGCACGCACAACAACACAATGCACAGACAATCCCTTAAATCCAAATAATATACGACAAAAAAGGTGAAAAATATAAATCTAAACACGTTCGTAAGAAATGATGGAAAAAGAATGTACATGTGCTTTATCCTCTACTTTATGTGGCAAAAAAGAAAAAAAACATAAAGTTACGTTGTTTATGGGGCCAAAAAGAAAAAACATAAAGTTATGTTTACATGGAATAGCTAAATAAATTAATGCTACATTATGTAAGTCATAATTATTTTGCATCTACATATGCTTGTTTATTTATATCATGTTATTTTATATCTGTTTATTTAGGCACAATTTTATTATATCATTAATAAAGTCATAATCCCTCACATAGTTGTACGTGCCTACAGTAAACGTTGGGTAGACAAGTATGGAAATGATAACTAATGAAAACATATAAGTAGTAAGCTCACTCAAAGATGAGTGCTCTCTTCTCCGACCTCACTAGAGAATCCGGTGGCACAACCGAGACTACGTCAAGTTCTCAACCCATACAAGATGGAGATTCTCCACCCATACGAGAATGCATCAACAGAAGTATGGAAATAGAATAAGATAGGGGCAACACGAGCCGTTTTAAAAGGTGTAAAGTCAAAGTGCAGCGATATATGCAACTGAGGCATCCTAACGAACAAACGATTTAAACCTTGTTGTACACGACCTGATTAAATCGATCAAGCACTTGCCATCTACCTTTATTGTATATTGATAATTTAATTAATATTTCTATTATATTTAAAATAGTTTTTAGAAACATGTGCGTGTCGCACGTGCATATTTGCTAGTTTTTTTTTTGAGCAGATGCTAGTTTTTTATTAAATGAGGAACAATTCTGAACGGAAATAAATAAACAACCTATTCATTTGGGCCTCTAAGACAGCCGGCCGTTTTGGGCCTCGAGGGCTAGAAGCAAGCGCTTACCAAGGGCCCACGTGGCCCGTCCGGAAGCCACGCACAAGGTGACCCCACGTGTCAGTGTGACGACCCCAAAGACTGGCACCCCGCCGAGTCCGAGGCGCATCGCGGCATCGGCCATCGCCACAAAGCCCATCTCACGCCCCCACACCCTCTCCTCCCCCATTCCTTCCGCCTCCCTCCCCGCGCCGCCGCTCGCCGGAGCCCCGCGTCTCCGCCCTCGCCGCGCTGCTCCCTGCAGGTAACTGCTCCGGACCCCTGATCCCTTTGGTTTCCGCTGGTTCGTCCCCCTCCCAGGCATCTGGGGTCTCTGATCTGGTGATCTGCTCTAGTCTCCGGTAGTTGCGGACGACTCCTGGGTCGGGTATTAGCCCGTTGGAGCCGTGGGAATCGGGCGGCTAAATCTGTGCGACTCATATCGATAGGTGCGTCGCGTGGGATGGTCGCGTGCTTCACCGAGGCGTTGTCGACGTCCCTCTGGATTTCACTGGGCTGGAGATCCGTCCATCCCAACTTGAGTCGATTTCTGTTTGTTTCCTTGTGTTTTGCTTGTTACGACGCGCTAGGTTTTGCTAGTTGTGTTCTGCAGAACCATTTCCTCGTTGTATGTGATCCCTATAATGCAAAATCTAGCCTTTTTAATCTGTTGCGGTTTTGGGTGTTATACTGGCGAAATTAGCAACAAAGCCTCCTGATTTTGTTCTCGTAATAATGTGATTCTGTTTCAAGTGAATTCACTAGATTGGTCCACTATTGTCACTTCGTCAGTGGGATTGAAACGTGCTCCTGCTAATTGTTGTATCAAAAGTCAAAACCATTTCGTTATGTAACCAAGTCATCATACTGGAATTTGCAGAATCCTCGATGGCTGCCGCAAGGGGCATTAACCAGCTCCTGAAGAGAACTCTCCACAACCAGTCTGCTGTAAGTATTTTGGGAAACTCTTTGTTTGTTTGCCAGTTGTTTTAAATTGCATGCATATTCATTCTTCTTATCATGTGATTTTTATTTCCACATATCCTGATATCCATCTTGGGTACGCCATCATAATATGGAATTTGACTGGAATCCATTGTTCATGCTTAAAAAAAATCATAGTAAACATGCTTAGCTTGTTGGAATCTACACTTTCTCCATCGAGTGATAATAAATCAGTGCTGCATGTGTTTCTTGTATGGCTCTTGCTTCTCAGTTTTGTCTACTACTGTATAGATTTGAACCAGATAGCATACATTATGGTACTTTTTAAAGTTCTGTTAGCTAGACATTCATTACTTATCCTATTTTTACTGTCGCCATCCATTCTGAATCAAAATTAGTACTTCTGGAAATCAATTTGTTATCTAGAAGAGCATGTTTACGAGTTGATTATACAAGTACCATTTTTCTGTGGGTCTCAGTTGTCTCTACATCATTATCATGCTCTTCAGGGTTCATCGCTGCTTTCCTCATTTCGGGGAAAGCATGAAGAATCCTCTGCTGGATTGAGAGCATTGGCTCTTCTTGGAGTTGGTGCCTCTGGTCTTTTGAGTTTTGCTACAATAGCATCTGCTGATGAAGCTGAGCATGGCTTGGCAGCCCCAGATTATCCCTGGCCACATGCTGGCATCATGAGCTCTTATGATCACACATCGTAAGTCAACCATATCTTGTCCTTTTCATGAAACTTTATTTCATATAATATGGCGTGGTGTTTACAGATTTATGTAAGTCTAATCTTGTGAAATAAGGATTGTTACCCAAAGATTGATATCCTTTTTGTGTACTGGGTTATATAATTCTTAAATGACATGTCGTACTAATTTAAGAATAAAAGCTGAAGTCAATTTTAGCTGTCTTGTTTCCAGGAAAAAATCTTATTGAAGTGCTAGTATCTTGTTTTCTTGTATGCTGCTCTAATTTATCTTAAAAATATTATTGTACAGAATTCGGCGTGGGCATCAAGTTTACACGCAAGTTTGTGCCTCTTGTCACTCCATGTCCTTGATTTCGTACCGTGATTTGGTTGGCGTGGCCTATACTGAAGAGGAAACAAAGGCAATGGCTGCTGAGATTGAGGTAGTTGATGGTCCTAATGATGAGGGTGAAATGTTCACCCGCCCTGGTAAACTGAGCGATCGCTTCCCACAGCCTTATGCAAATGAGCAAGCAGCCCGGTTTGCTAATGGTGGTGCATACCCTCCGGACCTTAGTCTCATCACAAAGGTAATTGCAGTTAAATTTCTTGCAGTGATATGGTGTGATCTTTCATTGCGTATGGATTTACTGTTCACAATGCGTTCATTCAGGCAAGGCACAATGGTCAGAACTACGTTTTCGCTCTTCTTACTGGATATCGTGACCCACCTGCTGGTGTTCAGGTACTTTCCTTGTTTATTTATTGTTTCGATCTGGTCTGCTTTACAGCTCCGTGATGTGTTCTCCAGTATCATTGTTTATCAAATGGTTAAGAGTAACCTCCTCCTTGATATACAATCACTTATATTGCATGGTACATTTCAAATCACTGCATCATACTCATGCACTGTGTTTTCTGTTTTAATGATGTTGTATGTTGAAAGCACGGAACTGCAGATTATGATGTTTTCAGTGCACAATCCTTTATGTTCTATGAGCAACGTTACACAATAATCTTTGCACGGCTCAACATCACTAGTTTTATCTGTGTGTATACCATGGATGATTCTTTGATTCTGGAATCTAGTCAGACTGTGTGTCCTATAGATATTGACTAAAATATCTCTCATGATTCTGACAAAGGATGTATTATCTTTCATACTCTTTTGTATTTTTGTGTTTGCCTTATACCTCTGTTTCAAAGATGTCGCCTAGGCGATGCCTAGAGTCCTGGCAGACCCAGCTCACCTTGGGGGTCTAGTTATGCCTTGTCGCTTAGGTGATAAGGCGTAACCAGCTCACCTTGGTTTGCCTTGTTGCCTTTGAAACCATGCCTTTTACTATCATGTAATCAACCTTAAAAAAATTGGTTGATCTGCATCCTAGATTCGTGAGGGTCTGCACTACAATCCCTACTTCCCTGGTGGTGCCATAGCCATGCCCAAGATGCTTAATGATGGAGCTGTTGAGTATGAGGATGGTACTCCTGCAACTGAAGCCCAGGTAAACTACTACTGTCATTGTTGATTCCTGTACTTCTGAATTGTGGGGCAGGACTAAAGCTTGATGCTCATATTTCCCTCACAGATGGGTAAGGATGTCGTATCATTCCTTTCGTGGGCAGCTGAGCCTGAGATGGAAGAGAGAAAGCTGGTAACAACCTTGCAACTTAAATCAATTCAAATTGTTCTGTTGCTTTTCAATCTGCTACTCCATATCCTAATCACAACCCACTCAAAATCCATTGTAGATGGGAGTGAAATGGATCTTCCTACTATCACTAGCGCTTCTCCAAGCTGCCTACTACCGCCGCATGAAGTGGTCAGTCTTGAAGTCCCGTAAGCTGGTCCTGGATGTTGTCAACTGAGGACTACAATTACCTTTTCTATTTGAAATATGTTGAGCCGTTAAGGAGCATTGAAAATAATGAATTTGTGATGTACAATTTTGCCACTGGGGCTAGGTTCCATGCCTAGAAATTATTTTGTTTTCTTTACTCTGCTGAGCTGCAAAAGCATTCCGCCAAGGGAGTACATTTCACGTTTTTTTGGTTTGCAATGCCTCAATGTTACCAGCAATCTTCTAACTTAGCATCTGATGTTGATAAATTATTATGCTATGAAATACTCCTATTGTATGTCCGGAATATTTTGTGTTTGCTTGTTCAGTTATTCTGTGGTGTTGGAGGTGAAAAACACGTACTTGGACAGGGCATCTGGGCATGCCGCTAGAAAACACTGTAGTTTTTGCTGTCCTCTGTTTGAACCGCATGGATGGTCCATGATTTTACAGTTGGCACCGTGAACTGCATGGTTGGACTTGTAACGCTAGGCCACCGTGGTGCAAGTTTATTTGTTTGGTTCCACGCATAGTCCTTTATTATGCAGGATAGCCTTATTATCCTTATAATTAAAGCACCCAACAGCCTGTATTTTTTTTATGAGAAAAGTCACCCTTTATTAGCTCATAATAGAATTTACGAACAGCACCAGGTGGCGATAGAAATGAGACGTGTCTACCAAGAGCCATGTATAAGTTTCAAAAGAGAGAGAGAGCCATCTCCTTATATGATTCACGCACCAAACCGGGGAACGTGGTCACGTCGCCCGCCGTTCCCGGCCATCGGATCGGCCGGACGGACGGCCTAGATCTGGCGTTTCCCGGTCATTTTGCAAAAAAAAAAGTCCTCGAACTTTATCGAAATTAACCCGCAGTCCACAGCCTCTCACGTAGAATCTTCCATAATACCACTCAAACTTTTTCAAAATCAACCCGCAGTCCAGGCCAACCTCGCTCCCCAGTCAGGCCTGCTTTCCACATGAAATGGGCCTTTGTGGGCCGAATTCAGCCCAAAGCCGTTTTCCCATTTTTCATACAATTTCTTATTTACCTAAATCGACTGATTTTTTGTAAAAACCAAAACAATCAAATAAAAAATCATAAATATGCCAAATCAAGTTTGTTAAACTTTACACAACTACCACTGCACTTTAAACACAAAACATCACATATTTTAGTCAGATTTAATTGCTAAAGCTGTAGATCTATATTTCTCTAGAGTTTTTTACAAACAATTAATAGAGTTACTTCCTTTATTCAAATTACTACAAATTTCATAAACCGAGGCCAAATTCTCCTCCTTTCACAGTTACAATAAACTTTCTGCTATTTATGCTCCTCACTCGTTACTAAATAATTTAATCCCTTCTTCCTCAAACGACAATATAATAAAAAAATGTACATATGAAACAAATCTAATTCACAAAAAAAATTATTTACAGTGAAAAATATCACGAATCCTACTGGCCATGAGAGGGAACGCCGCGATCTTTTCTAGTCCACAGACGAGAACGACCAGTCAGTCGTTTACCAATCTTCTAGTAGGATGGAAGGTGCCTCACCGGTCTGTAGTCTGTAGTAGGCGAAGAACGAAGAATCGTATCGGCCACGCACCTTCGTCTCCAAATGAAGCAAGCGTACTCTTGGGGTGCCTCCGTATATACACTGTACCAGCAACCAAAATAGGAGGCAGCCACAGCGACGAGGACGCGTTGCAGATCTGATGTAGGTGGTCCGGAATTGCCCAAGACGGATCGTGGAATCGCGGCGAAATGCGACAGGAAGAAGAACGAACAACTGACGGTGACTACGTACAGTATGCCTGCCTGCGGCTCGACGCCTTTATTTGACCATCGATGTATCTATCCACTCATCCAGCACACGTTTTCGTGGGATGTTTTTCGTACAAAAAAGGGGGTGGAATTAAAGAAAAAAAGGGGTGGCCGGCCACGGCCAGTGATTTTACTTGGCACTACGTCGGCTCTTTTCACAGCCGCATATTCCGTTAAGATATTTCTATGGGTCCAACGACCTTTTTTTTTCTTTGATAAGAACGACTTGTATTATTGTCGTTCCAACGAACACATGTTTTATGCCTTTGTTGAATTGTTGCGTGTTATTATGCATCACACAACCGCGCACCAAAAGATGGCACTGCTTACAGGGTCCCCCGCCCGCCCCCCCCCCCCCCCCCCCCCCCCGTATGTATAACCGGTTTCACTCAAGGTGCAGCCAAGAAGCCAACGTAATCGTTGAAGCACAGTTTAGATGGCTTCACACTCTTATAGTAAAAAAGATGCCTTTTTCTCTCTGTAACTTCTCAACCGTTTCTTAAATCAGTGTGTGGAAGACTGGCAATGCTTCAAAATCATAGGTCATCATAGCTGACAAATTCATCGGAGTATTTGTTGGTTGCATGCATATGCATTGAAGGCAGGCCAATATATCGCGAGACAGGATGCACTAGTGTATATATAGAGCTCCTAGATAATCTATGCGCATCTACGTCGAGCTCCACGTGGGGAAAGCTTAGCTCTCGGCGCCTTTATCTCCTTCACTGTTGGCCCATACAGCCCCACTGCATTGATACAGTCCCAGTCTGTATCTAATAAAGTGCCATTCTACCGCATGCAAACATAACGGTAGGCCTTTGGGCCCGTTGCTTGCAGCCGCATTGGCATTGCAACGGCCTCCATCCGCACCGCGCTTGCGATAGGATCAACTCTTCTTCCATCCTGTCACTTGGGCCACCTCGCTGTAGGGTTCTCTGTCCTCTCGCAGTCTTCCTCTTTGCAGGTAGGAGATCTCGACGCCACCAACCTCCTTCGCCCTCTGGCTCCTGGCTCGTCAAAGCTTTTGGTGGTGGCTGATCTTATTTATCTATCGGTAGCCTGGACAACTTCATCCCCTCCATCTCATTCCCCCTCTTGTGATGCTGTTTACGAGTTCTTGTCCGATGCCGACACATCTTCATTCGCTTCCTCTTTGTGCTTGGTGATCCAATTATTAATCCACTTGTGAACGATCATACTCAATGTAAAAAAAGATAATGACCATAACTCATCTATATAAAACTAGCGTATGGAAAAAAAATGTTAGTATTTGTCAATTTTTTGCGTCTGGATTTTGAGTTGCATACCGCCGTCGGCAATCAAACTTCTCTACTTATGCTAACAACGTTTTATGTTTGTTCAAGATGGGTAAAGTGTGTGTACGTTAGTGGTATAAATAAATGTCAACATGTATATAAACATCTGTATCTGGCCGTGTTTGGTTCAGAGAATTAAAGTTTAGTTGGTGTCACATCGGATGTTATGTGAACCATGGGGTGTTCGGATACTAATGAAAAAACAAATTACAAATTCTATGAGTAATCCGCGAGACGAATTTATTAAGCCTAATTAATCCGGCACTAGCACAATTTTACTGTAGCAGTTAGTGTCTAATCATGGACTAATTAGGCTTTAAAAAACCGTATCGCAAATTAGTCTCAATCTATATTTTAGGCCCCGTTTGTTTGTGCCGAAAAACAAGCTGAAACACTATTCTAACTGATTTTTTTGTGAGAGAAAAATAATGTTGCAGCTGAAAAAACAAACTGAAAAGTACGGATTATAAGCCGGCTGAACAAGCCCTTAGTTTCATAAATAATATATATTTAATAGTTCGTACATGTGTCAATGTGAGAGGGACTAAATTTTAGTGACGTGCGAGTAGAACACCCTTCGCATTTGACTTCCTCATCAAGCTGTTCCTCGTTTACTTGGAAGACATATTCATTCTGGGAATTTATTTTTTTTTCAATCAACGAGGAAATGAAATGAGAGGAAAAGGAAAACGCTTCGGGTCCGGCCGTCCGGGACCCGACCACTCGTCTGATTGCGCTCTTGCGGTTGCGGTGCAGCCCGAGAGCTCTAGCCACTCGTTCGCGAGCCTCACTGCCGGCTGCTCGCGAGCCCACGCCAAGGCGCTCGCTGGCCATGCCCGGAGCCGTTGCGCTTGCGCCCACGCTCGCGTCGGCGAGCAGCTCCGCGTCCACGGCCTCGGCCGCGGCCTCCTCCACGCTGGCTCCGAATCCGACAAGCCGAGGCGACCCGCTAACTAGGGCCCTGTTTATCCTAAATATTTCCCTAAATTTTACTACACAAAAAGAAGATTTCCCATCACATCAAAATACCGGTACATGCATGGAGTACTAAATGTAGATGAAATCAAAAACTAATTGCACAGTTTTATTGTACTTTGCGAGACGAACATTTTAAGTCTAATTAGTCAATATTTGAACAATTTTTATCAAATAAAAACAAAATACTACAGTAGCCTACAGTGCAGGTCGTTGTGCCGCAATGCTACTCCACTAGCTCCACTTGCGGCAACCCGTCGTCACGTGCGCGGCTGCCGCGGTTCGCCTCTAGTCGCCAGTCCCCACCACGCTCGAAACCCTCGCCTCCGATTCGCGTCTGCGGCGGCGGAGGGTATGGCTGCGGAGGCGAGCACGGCGGGTGCGGCGTCGGCAGCCGAGGCGAAGCCCTTCGCTGTCCTCTTCGTGTGCCTCGGTCAGTCCCCTCAACCCTAGTCTGTGCTCACCTCCGGCTCCGTCTCCGTGCCCGTGCCCGTGCGTGCGAAACAATTCGGGTACCAATCCCCGATTTTCCTTGCGTCCGTGCGGATTGAACCTACTCGTTGTTGTGTCGCTAATGGCCTTCGGATATTCCTTGGAATCTGATCGAAAATAGCCGGTAGCCATAGCCTTGTATACCACAGCTACTATTCTCAGTGGCGAAGCCAGAGCAGATTGATGGGGGGTGCCCAACTTAATCATAACTACAGTGACCTATATGATGTTCAAAGAAAATAGCATACATAGTGTGCAATTACCATATTTTAACATTAAAATTTGACTTCAAGCAATAACAATGAGATTTTGGTCGAAACATAAGGTAGAGGTAAATGATAATGGAAAAGGTCTACATAACCCCCTCAACTATTCAGGGTGGACTACTTCACCCCCCCAAACGATAAAACCAGATTTTCTACCCCTGAACTTTCTAAAACTGGTCAAATAACCCCTAGACGGTTTTGGGCGGTCAAATAACACTCACCATTAACAAAAAGAAGACCACGTTGAGCACTTTAGCAAAATATGTCATCCAGTCCATGAGACCAGGATCAAGATTCCACTAGCCTAAAATAAAGAGAATAGATAGGTCAATTATTTAGCAAACAAATTATACAATTATTATCTATTAAAAGTAGATGTGTTGCATTACCTACCAAAGATCATATTTATGCCATTTTCCTTCCATGGTCATGAAACTTCCAAACTCATCCCGGAATAAACTTCTCAATCGGCTTGTCTACAATATCTGAAACAAGAAAATTACATTTGCAAGCATAATCAAATTGTAGATCTGCACTATTATAATGTACATATAGAAAGAGAGAAAACCCCAGCTAATACTAACCCTAATTAAACCAGTAAACCTTAATTTCAATCTGAACACTATGAATCGGATGTGATGCCTTGCCTTTTTTTTGGACCAGAAGAGAAAGAGCCGGAGAGGCGTGAGGCCGTGAGGGACTGAGGGTGGCTGGCGGATTCTTCCTCCGGGCGCCACCTGCTAGTTGCGTTGTCCGGTGCTCTGCTCTGCTACTCCCTGCGTAGAGCCATACTGCCGTAGAGATGGAAGGGAAAGGGACATCAACGTCGCCGGCTCGCGCTCACTGAGCAGGCAGGGCGCGTGAACTCGTGGGTGGCGGGCGGCTTGATTGCAATTCGCTACGAACGGAGGCAGGCAGGCGAGGCGTCGCGTACTCGTGGCTTCAAGCGGAACTGTAGAAGGAACCGCGCCTCCTCTGGAGTCTGGACCACGGACTCGACCGATGCAGGGAGCCAACGATGCTTGCACTGGAACCTAGAAGTGCGACGTGGGCTTCTTGGCTGTAGTGGGTGCCTCATCTTAGGCCATGGGGGTGCCTATTGGGCCAAATCTCTTTAGTCCTCAAGTATTTTCGGAATTTTTGGGGGTGCCTGGGCACCCGACAGCCATAACTGGGCTTCGCCCCTGACTATTCTCACAATTTATCGGCTGAAGGTTTGGAGATTTGGCTTGTGAAAATAATAATTTACCCTGCAACGCAATTAAGAATTTCGGATGACTTGATCCTAGCAATCTAATGCTTAGCAGTTGTGCGTAGTTATTTTTGCATATGCTTGGGTAGTTGGGTGCTTGTTTAATAGTGGATAATCTCATCATAATGCCTTGTCCATGGATTATTTCTCTTAACAGTGCGGAGTGTGGAGGTGTCTGATTCATATGTATCTGTCAGTTCTTCAGCGCTTGATGTAAATTATGTGTACAGGGAATATTTGCCGGAGTCCTGCGGCTGAAGCTGTGTTCCGGACTCTCGTAAGCAAGCGTGGGCTTGACTCCAAGTTTCTCATAGACTCTGCTGGTACCATTGGGTATCATGAGGTTGTATCATATGTTTACTGTGCTCTTTTGTATATTTTTGTATTCATATCAGTGATGGCATCAGTGCTAACAAGGTTTTTCGTGGGTTTAGGGTAATAAGGCAGACTCAAGGATGAGAGCAGCTTCAAAGAAGCGGGGGATTGAGGTCACCTCAATATCCAGGCCTATCAAACCCTCAGATTTTCGTGATTTTGATCTTATCCTTGCGATGGACAGGCAGAACTATGGTTCTCTCTCAGACCCTGTTATTTGTGTTTCAGTACCTCTGTAATTTTATTGTTGTATGCTGCTTGATGCATTGGAGCATTTCTGTTTTGAACAATATGCAGAAGATATATTGAACTCGTTTGAGAGATGGAGACGCAAGGAGCCCCTCCCCGAGAATGCACCCAATAAGGTTAGTGTGTAGATTATTAATCTCAATTTGTCTCGTGCAATCTTGGCCAGCTAGAATTTATCCCATATGCATTTGTCATTTCAATTTTCTAGACATGCCCTTTATAACAAAAACAACTCGACAAGAGTGAGCCATGTGAAATGATGTGGATACTAAATTGAACATCTATTTTACTTTCTTTGCTTATGTTTTACTGTCTGCAGATGGTATAGTGTAGCCTTCTTCATGTATTTAACATTACAATAGGTGAAAACTATGATACCTGCAAAGAGTAAAATGCCATTATTTTTTTTATCAGTTGTCCACTTAATTAAAAGAGCATAACTTGTATCTTCTGCTTGACCTTATGTAGCTTTTATTCTTGCCGTTAGCCTTTTTATGTAGGGAAATTACTAATCTAATATTGATACTTTTTGTTAACTTAAGGTATGAAATGGCATCAATATTTTATATGTTTTCTTCATTCTTGAAAGTTCACACTTACTGAATTGGTACTCGTATGTTTAATAGGTTAAGCTGATGTGCTCCTACTGCAAACGACATACTGAGTCTGAAGTCCCAGATCCTTATTATGGAGGCCCTCAGGGATTTGAAAAGGTTAGTAGCATGATGTACTTGTTAGCATAAAGTTTGCAATCATGTTCTCGATCTTTTTAGTTGAGATTTTGTCCCAGTGACCAACGAGTATGAATGTCATGGCCTGTCTAAACTAATCATTCGGTTTTTGTTCCTGTCCAGTTAAAATAGCCTGTGTATGAGTGTGGCATACCTTTAACTAAATAATGTAGACTGTAGTGACTGATGACCTGAGATATGCTCGGTTCCACCAATGCCAAGTATTTGTGCACTAGTATTAAATGTGAACAGCGCCTGAACTTTACATGACTTGTATATTCATTACATGCCAGCATTCACTTATATATAGTTCTTGAATATGATTATACCTCTGAGATTTAAGCAATTTGTCTTCTGATACAAATCGTCAAATCAGGTCTGGGCACAACTACATTATGCCCAGGATTTTGCATGAGCAACTAACATGAGATACAATAAGTCGGTAACAAACTAGTATGACACTAACAAACCTCAGAAAATGAAAATGTCTACAACCCTAGATAGACATTTGCTGATAAGCTGATACTGGATCACCAATCCACAGCTACGCTTGGATGTAACAATCATTTTGCCATAATATTGGCTGTAGTCATGCATTATGGTATGTCTACAAAATAGCTGACCATGCTTACACAAGATTTACATGAGATGCGCAGCTGTGTTCGATATCGTTCTTTTAACAAGTGATGTTTTGGGGCTTTCAGGTATTGGATATATTGGAAGATGCTTGCGAGTCACTGCTTGATAGTATCGTTGCAGACAATGCAAGCATTTCTGGGTAACCTCGATGTAAATCTCCACATTCAGACATCTTTTTCAGACGCACCGAAGCCTGTAGCATCCATGCACAACTGGAGTCATTTGGTTGCAACATTGATCGTGTATTCATGTACCTAGCTCTTGGTTTGGTTTGTATATACCACCACCCTTATACCTGGTCATGTGATAAGTGACACAAAAACATGCTCACCATCATTCTTTTCCACCAAGATAATCAGAAACAATCACAATGACCAACAAAGCATAGTTATGCCCATTTGAGACGTACTATTTTGGCATAAAACTGTATGAACATTTCTTCCCTTTGTTTGAATTTTGCACTGCTTTCCTTTATATCCACTGTTACAATTAGATCACCAATCATCAATCTAAAGGAGTAAAAGAGTTTAGCCTACAGCAGGCTGCAACCAGCGCGACCTTCACAGGTGACTGCGGCCACCATCAATTCAATCGTCATCGTCACCGGCGGTAGCACTGCACGTGCAAGAAGAAGCCACCGGTCGACTGCCCCCTGGCCCCCGTGTCGTCGGCCATCCACAGCCTGCCCTCCTTCTCCGCCCTGGCCTTCACCATGAACTGCGCCCCCGCGCCCGCGCTGCTACTGCTGCCACCCCGGCCGCCGAACCACCAGTCGTGCACGTCCCACATGACGTCGACCACCTCCCCGTCGGCCAGCACGGCGGCGCGGTTGCCCCGGAAGCCCCAGCCCACCCGCCGCACCTCCGCCACCTTCTCGCCGTCGATGGTGACCCGCAGCAACCCCTCGTCCCCGCCCCGGCACGCGTGCACGGTCACCTCGTGCTCGTCCCCTCCCTCGTGGAACCTGCAGCGCGTGACGTGCGCCGCCGCCGCGCACCGCAGCTGCTCGCGCCGGCTGACGAGGAGCGCGGGCGCGGCGCGCGCGCTCGGGGCGAGGCCGAGGCGCCGGGAGAGCTCGCGCGCCGCGCCGCCGGAGCCGAGGAGGAGCGCGAGCTCGGCGTCGGCCACGACGGCAAGGCAGTAGTCGCGTTCGGGCTCCGGGGACGACGACCCCGAGGCGTACTTGGCCTCCGCGGTGTCCCAGTGCACGCCGACGGCCGTGCCGGCGCCGGTGACCAGCGACCGGCTCCCTCGCTTCTTGTGCAGCAGCAGGACAGGCCTTGTCCTCGCCGGCGACGGCGACGGCTTCGGCGCGTCGGAGGAGTCGCCGCCGCCATCGTCGAAGGCGACCGCGACGCCGGCCGCTCCGGCCGCGCTCCGGGTCCACGTCACCCGGACGAGCATCTCCTTGCCCGAGGACAGCACCGCCCTGTACACGCTGGTGGTGGCCGCCTGCAGCGCCCGGTCGAGCGCGCCGCGGCCCGAGACGGAGGCGGCCGCAGCCGCGACGCTGACGGAGCCGTCGCCGAAGCAGGACAGCTCCCTCATTGCTCGCCGCCGCCTCCGCTGCTTGATTCGGACTGCAGGACAGCAATGGCGACGCAGAGCAGAGCGATTGAACACTACGGCGGGCGGGCGCGAATCTGCTGCGAATGCGAATGCAGTGGAGGGAGGCAACGACGGAGAAGAGGCGGGCGTTTTAATCGGCGGGTGTGTCGTTGGCTGAGCTTGCAAGGAGGTGGCAGTCAGAGGATTAATTTACGGCAGAACCACCAGCCGGTATCTTCAGGTTTAGTCAAATAAGGAATTTGTTAGTTAACCCCTTGTTTAGTTCCCCATTCTCCCTAAATTCTACTATATAAAAAGAAGATTTCCCGTCACATCAAAATGTCGGCAAATGTATGAAGTACTAAATGTTGATGAAATCAAAAACTAATTACACAGTTTTATTGTACTTTGCGAGACGAACATTTTAAGCCTAGTTAGTCAAAATTTGGATAATTTTTACTAAATACAAACGAAATACTACATGAATTCTGATACAGTATTTTTTTTCCCAATTCTCTGAACTAAACTAGGCCTAAAGTGTTCGGCAGTTTGACCAAACTATATTTCATTTTTAGCTGTCGTATCGTAGCCTGTCGCGCTACTCGCAGGCTGGTTGGTTTAGCCCTGATTCCACCACAGATGATCAAAGATTCTATAAATTAACATAACATTTCAGATTAGAATGGTCTCAGGATCCATTCCATGGGAACCGAATAAGCCCTAGGTGAATTTTGCAAGACGCCATGCATGCTGGCAGCTGACAGAGCGGCCATATCATTCCGGCCCGATGTGCTTGACGCCCTAACTCCCTAACCTTTGACGCCCTAACTCCCTAACCTGGGCCGCGTTCACTTGCCATGCGTACCTAAAATATTTCCTCTTTTACTCATCACATCGAATCTTTAGACATATGCATGAAACATTAAATGTAGGTAAAAAAATAACTAATTGCATAGTTTGGCTGTAAAGTTCGAGACGAATCTTTTGAGTCTAATTAATCTATGGTTGGACAAATTTTATCAAATAACAACGAAAAGTGCTACAGTAACTTTTCACCCAAATTTTCTCAACTAAACACAGCCCTAGCATCATGTCTTTTTTTTTACCCCTTAGTTTTATATTTGATTTCTGTCCCACCATATATAATAATAATTGTTTGCCTATCGTGAGGAAAATGTGTGTTTGGGCGTTCGGCTGGCAAGGAAGATACTGGTCGACCAAATCGACGCCACAGCGCAATTTGCGATGCACGAACAGATATCTTGTCCACGACACATGCACGTTCCATGAGCTCAGCAATGCTTGAAACATCAGATCAGACATTCACTCTGTTCGTTTGAGCTATTCAGCGGAATCAGCAGCCATCCAGCAGTGTTTTTCTCTCACAATAAACCAACGAACAGTACTTTCAGCCACAATAAACCAGCGAAACGAACAGGCTGATTATCTTTGCTGAGGTGGCTGGAAATAAATAGTGTCGTGTTAGCATTTTTTTAACGGAAACGCTCTAACCAGAGTGTCTGACATCCGTCACCCTGTTCGTTTCGCTGGTTTATTGTGCTGAAAGTATTATTCGCTGGTTTGTTGTGAGAGAAAAACACTGCTGGATGGCTGCTGACTCTGCTGATAAGTCCAAACGAACAGGGTGCGTATGCTCCACCCACTCTTTGTGCTATCCGCCCTCTGTGCCACCGGCGCCCTCACCTGGTCCTCTGTACGTTGCCGCTGAGATCCGCGTTGCCAGCGAGCTCCGCGCTGCCGGTGAGCAGACTAGTGACTTCCACGTGCCACTCACCTGCCCTCTACGCGCACCGCCACCCGAGTCGCCCCCACACCCGCCCTCTGCACCGCCGCCTAGCTCTGCGTTGCCGGAGAGCACACCGGTGACCTCCACGCGCCGACGAGCCTCCATTCACCGAAGCAGCAAGGGGATGTTTGCACTGAAAGAACATGTTGCAAACGTATGTTTCAAGAGTTGTTGCAAGTGTTTTTATATCGATGTTGCAAAAGTAGATTGAGATGTTACATATGTTGCAATGGCTATACACGTATGTTTCAAGTGTATGTTCCCAACGTTTTATCTGTATCCGACGTATGTTGCAAGTGTTTTCATCTGGATGTTGCAAAAGTAGATCTGGATATTGCATATACATACATGTTGCAAGTGTATGTTTCAAGTATTTTCAGGTGTTTCATACGTCCGTTGCAAGTATTTCAACTGGATGTTGCATATGTTTGCAATGACTTTTCAAGTGTTTTCTAGGTATTTTGCAAGCGTTTTAGTTGTTTTCGAACGTATGTTGCAAGTGTTTCGTCTTGGTGTTACCAAAATAGATCTGGTATTGTACATGTTGCAATGAGATCCACCTGTTGTGGCCACCTACTGCAACTGTCGGGTGATGTCGGGGTGGCACGGGCCCACTGCTGGGGCGCCGCCGAGCGAGCACAGAGAAACCGAGCGCAGGCGTAGGGGCCCATGCAGTGGGGCCCACGAAAAAATAGGCGACGCAAGCTCCTTCTCTTGCGTGTGCGGCACCGTCTAATGCTAGCGCCCTTGACGTCCGTGCGCTAGCAAGTCTATTTTTTAAAAAGATGTAGGAGAGATTTAATGGAAAAAAAAAACTACGTGACCTGCTTCAACCATCAATTAACCAAATACTTTGTTGCTTACAACTATGAAATGTTCGCTGGGAATGGCGGCCTTAGGCACACCAAAAATGTTCTGAAGGCTCGTACATGGTTGGGTCACGCTAGACTAGGCCTTTTCCGCAACAGAATATCACATCTTCAGTGCAGCCCGGCTGCTATCGTTTCGTGTAGCAACAACTCCGATACGAAAGTTTTCTCACAACATCAACCTCCCAGGGTCGCGATTATTCTCCACGACCCAAGATGGCCACGCTGACTGCCGGATGGAGAGAACTCGCGACCGAGAACGAGTCATGTCATGAAGGCGCGGTCGCCGGTGGGCGTATAGTCTTTGTCTTTCTGTCAAGATGTTTTTGTAAGGTTGCGTTCGGTTTGGGATTCATCCTTTTTTTTATGAAATGATCCCATCTTCCTTATTCTGTATTTGAGTTCTTCCTTGGCCCGTCCGCCACCGTCCCTGGCCCTAGCCGCCTCGTCTGCCGTCGTTCTCGTCCGGCAGCTTTGCAGCCACCCGTGCCACCTGTCACAACCGTCCGCCCGCCAGGTCAAGGCGGGGTGGACCCTCATCGGATCGCGCCAGCCACCAGGGCAGAGCTCGTGCCGGGGGCTGAGGCTGTCCACCCCGCCAGAGCGCTCACAGCCGAAAGAAAGAAGACGAAGGAGTGGACGAAGGAAGAAGCAACCGAATCGGATTAGATCTATGTTTATAAACTAATCCCCCTGTTCGCTTCGCTGAAAAGCCATGCTGAAAAGTACTGTTAACTTATTTGTTGTGAGAGAAAAATAATGTAGAAAATGACTGATAAGCTGTGATGATAAGTTTAAGCGAACATGACCTAGCTCGTGGGTAGGATCTGTGGCTTCGATGGGTGTGGATGTGATCACTGATCACCATTCTCCTATTGGCTATTGGTCTATTCCCTTAACAGATTTCTTCTTAGGCCCCGTTCGGTTGTCTTGAATGGGATGTTCCAGGTCAGGATATCTTCCATGCTAGTGCAAATTAGTGAAGAAACTGATCGGCCGGGAATCCTTCCGATGCAACCGAACAGGGCCTTAACAAGAACAATTCAGATTCATAGCATTAAGTTTTGTGATCCCAAGAGGATGGAGTCATTTTGAACATGGAATCTGATGCCCAGAAAATTGCTCAAGGTTATGCATGTCATGCCATTGCTCGGGGACAAACAATGTTTTGTAGGGTGGAAATGTAACCCGTGATGACGAGTAAAGTGTCACGTCTAAGTGATTTAGCTGACAGTGACAGGTGAGCCAACCATCTATGAGACCCAGGTAGAAGATCTGATGGTGTGTCGTCCCAAAAGTCAGAAAGGCAAAACACAGGCCATCTCTGATTTCTCCTTGTTACTAGTTTGCTACTCACGCCCCCGGCTTGGACCTCACCAGCAGCCAAGGGTGAGACAAAGTTACTAACATGAGCAAACATCCTTGGCTAGATGTGACTCAGAGCAGAAAGTCCCTAACCATTACTCACTCCATATCAAATTGTAATTCGTTTTGGCCTTCCTAAATACATAGTTTCTTACTATGGTCTCGAGAGAGAGCGTGTATCTTGGTGCGTAGTAAAATCTATGTACTAACAGTTTGGAACTTGAGCTGGTACTTTTTCTGCCATTGAAGCTGCCAATCCAAAACTGCAATTGACTATAACACAAAAATTGGTACACTGGAAAAGTAGCCTAATTCACGGTAGAATTGAGCTTGCAAATTGGTACATAAGCACTCATCTGACGCCAGCATGGATCTCATCTCATGTTTCCTTCTCTTAAGACATCAATCATGTCATACAATTTCTTGCTCGCCCCCGATTTTATCTGCAATAGCATGGAAAGTCAACTTCTACCTGCCTCCAGTAAAAACCTCAGGACCATCGTGAAACAACGAAGCATTGAAGATCCTCACCTTTGTGTAGAGAAACATAGCAGCATCAACAGTTCCTTCTGCGTATATTGATCGACCACATACATTGTGCTGAAACTCAAACGAAACTCTGCAATGCAAGGGCAATTAGCTGCTCATGGCCATACGAAAGGCCTTAAAAACAGATAATGCTTACAAAAGGGTTAAGAAAACCTACGTCCCATCAGGTGAAGTGAGATGGTACATGTGGAAGGCATGACCCCCAAGATGTTCTTCTGGGACACCCACCAAGGTTACCTGCTCCTCAGGATCCCTAACTTGCTTTACCTACAACAACAGGCAGACCAGTGTGAGAAAAGTACACTTGCAAAAGCAGCATAAATTTCTTCACTGTAAGCGAAGCTCTGCATTAGAAAGAACAAATGAACATCTTCACATAGTACTGTCTGTTTATGAACTGATGCATTCAAAACCTGAAGACCAAAACACTATGAAGTCAGAGAAGCTCACTCAAACAAAGGCCTGATACAGGTAATTTGGAGGTTGGGGGTGATACTCAACCTCAGCCTACTAGATTAACAAGCTGGATTAAATTTAAATCATAATGGCCCTATTTATTTCCGCTTATAATTGACCCGCTTCACTTATAATCGCTGTACCGCGGGATTTTTTCGAGTCCCAGTTCTCGATTTTGCTAGTTCAAAGTTCTGAAGCACAAGTCAGCAAAAGCAGGAATAAACGAGGCGTTTGATTTCTCGCGTTTTTTCACCAAGAATCCGTTTATAAGCAGAAACAAACAAGGCTCTTATGGAAATTCATGTGACTTGAAAAGTCTACATAGAAAAGCAAGATTAAGAGGTTGGCACGAGTATTGTTTCCTAGGAGAAGCATTACAAGTATTGTTAGGAAAAAAACAAACATGACAATGTATTGACTGTAAATTAAATATTTTTTAAGCAATACCTCGTTCATGTCAAACGATACACCCAACTTCTGAAAGCAAGAGATAACAGCCTTGGCAGTCCCAGAGATGTCCAATTTTGTTGCTTGATGAGACTCCATGACCTGTGGAGGTGTGCCAATTCAACATAAAATAATTTTCTGAAGACAGTGATAATACGATGCTTTTGGGACAATAATCATCATTAGTGTTTGATTCACTTATTATCGTTGTAGCTTGGGAAATTTGGAAGCATTGAAACAATTGTCTTCAATGGCAAAACCAAATGTCACAATGATGCTGCAAGCAGTCACTAAAGAGTGTATCCTATGGTGTGCTGCTAGAGCAAAAGGTCTCCAGCAGATGTTTGCCAGGTCGCTTCAAGCAGGCTAGAGCCGCTAGCTTGTGGTTGATGGTCGCTTGCTGCTTTGGTTTTTTCCTTAAATAAATTGTGTTAGGGGGTGTGTGTCTTAGGTGCACGTTTTTTTTTTTGGAGTGGGGGGGGGGGGGTCTACTCCCCTTTGTAGTCTCTTCTTTCTTGATGAAATGATAGGTAATCCTCTTGCGTGTTAACCAAAGTTCGGCTAGGCGCCGAGTACGCGGCGACTAGGCGCGACTAGTCGCTGGGCGAAGCCCGTCGCCGCGACTATGGGCATAGGCGCGCATCGCGGCGCTAGGCGGCGCTAGGCGGCGCGGAGGCGCCACTAGGCGGCGCGTAGGCGAACTAGGCGGGCGCGGACGCGGCGCGTAGGCGAGCGAGATGTGGGCGCGCGCGGGCGGCCAATTTTGGCGCGCGAAATCGGAGCGCGGGGTGATTTCCCGCGCGGCCAGGCGCGCGCGGCCACGATTCGTCCCCGCGGGAGGATTAGAAGGGAGCGCAGTTGGATTCGCTCGTCCGCAAGAGTCGTCCCAGCCGGTCCTCCTCGCCGGTCCTCCCGCCGGTCCTGCTCCTCCTCTGGTCCTCCCCTGCTCCTCCTCTGGTCCTCCCCTGCTCCTCCTCTGGTCTTCCCCTGCTCGTCCCCTGCTCGTCCCCGACTTGCGCGCCGCCGGTCCTGCTCGTCGTCAACTCGCCGCCGCCGTCCAACTCGTCCACGACTGGAACCCCTCCCCGCCGGCCACCCCTCCCCAAGGTGAGCTCCCTTCCCTCCCATGCTCCTTTCCCCTCCCATGCCTGAATGAGTATACTGAATCTGCTGCTAAATGAGATACTGAATATTGAATGAGTATACTGAATCTGCATGTTGTTCATTGTTTACTGAATGAGATACTGAATATGAGACTACTGCTGTTGTGTTTGTTCATTGTTTATACTGAATACTGAATATGACTGAATCTGTTGTTGTCATCATACTGAATACAGAATATGACTGAATCTGCATGTGTTTGTTCATTGTTTACTGAATGTTGTATGACTGAATCTGCTGTATGACTGAATCTGCATGTGTTTGTTTATTGAAGGATCAAGGATGTCGACAGAACAAGGTGTTCCTGCACCAGATGCAACAGGAAGTGAGGCAACTAATCTCCTGAAAAGGAACTCAGATGATGTTGGATGGGAATATGGTTGTCTTGTTGATGCTAGCAACAAGGACAAGGTGAAGTGCAAGCTCTGTGACAAGGAGATGAGAGGAGGGATTCATAGGTTGAAGGAGCATTTGGCTCATGAAGGAAAGAATGTGAAGAAATGCACAGCAAGAACACCACAAGCTATGGAGGCTAAAGAGAAGTGCAAGAAGGCACTGGCTGATGCAAAAAGGAAGAGGGAGGAGAAGACTGTTCGTGAGCTAGAAATTAGAGAAGAAGTTCATGTTTCTAATTCTAGGGTTGGAACAGATTCAGATGAAGTCACCTGTGTTGGAAGTTCAGAGCCCCACAAATTAGGACCTATTGACAAATGGACACGTGCTATTGATCCTAAAGCTACCAAGTCTGATTCTTTGAAGCAACAGCAGCTGAACAAGGAACTTTGGAAAGAAAGAACCAATGAGGTGCATAAGTACATTGCAAAATGGGCCTATACACATGGTAAATTGCTAGTATAGTATGCTGTTTTTACATTTCAAAGTTCATTAGATGTTGATTTCCTGTACGGAACACTAATTATGCTTTTTTCAATGTTGTGTTGGCAGGAATTGCTTTCAATGCATGTGATAATGATGAGTTCAAGCAAATGTGCGAAGCAATTGGACAGTTTGGTCCAGGACTTGTACCTCCAACTCAGGATGCACTACGAGGGAAGTTGCTGGAAGAAGAATATGAAAGAACCAAGGGTTTGCTGCAGGAGCGTGAAGCCGAGAAGATGAAAAATGGCTGCTCTATTATGACTGATGCTTGGTCAGATAGGAAGAGGAGAAGCATAATGAATCTGTGCACCAATTGTGCTGATGGAACCTCCTTCATCAGCTCTAAGGAGATGTCACATGTCTCACATACCAGTGAGGTCATCTTTGAGCTTGTGGACAAAGCAATTGAAGAGATTGGTCCAGAGAATGTGGTGCAAGTAGTGACTGACAATGCCTCTAACAACATGGGAGCAAAGAGGCTATTGGAAGAGAAGAGACCACACATATTTTGGACCTCTTGTGCAGCTCACACAATCAACCTTATGCTCCAAGGAATTGGCAACATGCCTCGGTTCAAGAAAGTAGTTGACCAAGCAAAGGCATTTACCATATTTGTCTATGGCCACACAAGGACATTGGAGTGCTTGAGATACTTCACAGAGGGGAAAGAGGTAGTGAGGCCAGGAGTGACTAGGTTTGCTTCAAACTTTCTCACTTTGACTGGCATGCAAGAGAAGAAGGACCAATTAAGGAAGATGGTGGTTCATAGTAGGTGGGACTCATTGAAGGATGTGAAATCAAAGAAAGGAAAAGAGGCAACAGCAACTATATTGAGTCCAACCTTTTGGAAGGATGTGAAGCTAACATTGGCTGTTTTTGAGCCATTGTTCAAAGTCCTCCGTTTGGTTGATGGGGATGTGAGGCCATCCATGAGTTTCCTTTATGGAGAACTACTAAAGGCAAAGAGACAGATCAAAGAGGCCTTTGGAAATGTTGAGACTCGGTTCAAGGAAGCAATAGTTGTTATTGACAAGAAGATGAATGGAAGACTAGATTCTCCATTGCATTTGACAGCCTATTTGCTGAATCCTCACTATAGCTATAGTGACCCATCAATCTTTGATCAGCCCAAAATATCAGAAGGGTTTATAGCTTGTGTTGAGAAATTTTATTATCATGATGAGGACATGCAGCATCAGGCTGCCAACATTGAACTAAAGAAGTTTCAGAATAGAGAAGGACCCTTTAGCAAGAAGCTTGCTAGGACTTTTGAAAACTTTGATTACAACCCAGGTAGAGGTAGTTCCTATTCCTGACTTCCTGTAAGGCTGTTTGTTCTTTGCTGTTTTCTGCACTAATAGAGGTGTTTTTTTTTATTTCAGCATCATGGTGGAGACTGTATGGATATGAAACACCAGCTTTACAGAAGATGGCTACAAGGATCCTATCTTTGACATCAAGCTCTTCTGGTTGTGAAAGAAATTGGAGTGGGTTTGAAGGGGTTAGTACCTATCTGTTATGAACATTTCAGTTTCAGCAGCATTACAATTAAATTGTAGAACTGATAATGCTCTTTTTAAATTGTAGATACACACTAAGAAGAGGAATAGGCTTACTACAACCCGCCTCAACAAGCTGGTGTATATCCAATTCAACTCCAAGCTGCTTAGTAAGAGAGAGAAGATCAAGTCAAACAAAATCACTGATGTTCTCCTATCTAGTGATACAACTGAAGCTCAAGGATTTCTCCAAGAGGGTGGGGATGATTGTGCATTAGTTGAGTTCAGGGATGGGGAGGAAGAGGAAGATGAGATGGAAGGTACAGGGATACCTTGGTCAGTCATTGGAGAGGCAGTAGGAGCAGATGAACAGCTTGAGCAGCGTAGAAGTGCAAGAGTGAGGGAGCTCTATGAAGGAGAAGAATTTGAGTCTGAAGAAGAAGAGTATGAAGATGAGGATGTGTACTACAGTGAAGAAGAAATATGATCTGGACCATCTCCATCTAGTAGTGAAGCCTTTTGTGATGCCCTGGTCTTATGAACTTGAACTGCAGTTGTGTCACTTTGTGTCTGTGTGTCTTCTTTTGTGATTTGTGAGACCTGAACTAAGAACTATGTGCTTGTGCTGTCCTTTATTTATAAATTGTGTTGTGCACTTGTATTACTGTCCTATCAACTTGTATTGTAATTACCAGCTGCTGATATGGTGTGCTCATGGATGGGAGGCTGCTGAAATCATCCAGATAAGTCACAACTTAGTGTTTTCTATTTTTTTGGATGAACAGCTAGCTGTTTATTGACTAATTTACTAACTACTAGCTGTCAAAATGTGTTGCAGGAGCTAGGAACATGCAAGAGTACGCCAGCTAGGAATCAAGTATGTCTACTGGCCCTCTTTTTATACTTGCTTTGACTCATATATAGTAGTTATATACATATATATAATTATATACATAATATATATATAATTTATGGCTATATTGCCAAAACGCCTAGGAAAACGCCTAGGAGCGCCTAGGACCGAGTACTCCCGACTAGGCGCTAGGCAATGGGTCAGCGCCTAGATTCCGACTAGCGCCTAGCCGAACTTTGGTGTTAACAAAAACTTACTGTGCCCATAATGAAGAAAAAAACATTTAAGGGTAGTGAGTGCAAAATAGTCAAGCTTTAGTATTAGAACTAAGGAAAAAATAGCAACATTAATTTTTCTAGGGCAGAGATCAAACTATACCTCCAGTTTGTAACCTGAAAATGCACCAGGAAATTGCTCTGACATAATTTCCATGGCAGCAAGAAAAGCAACAACCTAAAAAATCAAGAAGTTATACCATCAAGAAAGGTTCACATGTTATCCACGTGATGATAATAATTGTACCTGCTTCCCCATCTGTGGGGATATCACAGCATAAATATTCGCATCATGCACAGTTTTGTGCAACAGTTGCCTATTTCCACCAGTTGTGCCCATTACAAATGGCAAACCCAATTTGCAATAGAGTTCAGCATTGGCTGCATACCAAATAAACCATCAAAAGCAGCAAAAATGGTGAATAATAATATGAAAATTAAGAACATTTAAAACTTTTGTTTTCATGGTCATAAGTCATAACAAATAAGTATATATGTACACTCCTAAATTTGAGCAGCCTGAGATAAGATGAAAGAAAACGAGATTTTGTTTTCTAGCAAGGTGCTTATTTTATGTAGTATCACCAAAGGAAAGCAATTTTTTAACTCGGATTACATTCTCTATTACACAATGGCAATACAATATAGGCAATAACAACAGAACAATAATAAGATCCCTGGATCCTTATTCATTTTCAAAAATCATTTAACAAACTACTTAATTAGTACAAATTAGACTTCTCATGGATATTCATTCACAAAATCAGAAATGGGCAGGAAATATCAGATTGAGTGAACCAGCTCCCTTTTTTTGCTAATGGTAATGTAATAAGCATAAGTAATCCAGAATTGACTATGGAAGAAAAAAAAATTCTTCAGAGCATGTTAACAAAGAAGAAAAGACACATAAATTTCAATAGGAATTACTAATACACTTACCATTAACAGCATCAGGCACAGTGTAATCGACAACTATGAGATCTGGGTACTCCTTAACAATGGAAGGGAGAATTTTTTCACTTTCAGATGGGTCATGAATACAAATTTCTCTATCACATACTTCAATCTTTCCATCAGGGACCTCCATGGCACTGAATGATACAGGAACTAACTGAAGACCAGCCGAGACAGCTGCTTCAGCAACAGCCTTTCCCATTTTTCCAGTGCAACTATTCACCTGCACAAATAAATGGAGCTGTAGTAAGTGAAATATAATTCCGACAACAAGGTAACACATATGCATCAACAGGGGCAAAGCAATTTATTAGCATTTAGAGGGTGCAAATCCACCTCTTCAAAAGTGTAAAAACAGTGACTGTGATCAAAATTCCACCATGTATGCCCCTTGTATGGCCTAAGTCTACGCATCCACAAGGTAAGCACAATCCCCTTCAATTTGCTTTACCACTGTGCATCAATGTATTAGCAATTCAACTGTGCTGTACTCAATGTACTAGTTCTATGTAAAATTAAACTGACTGCAATGAACAACTACAACTAGCGCAAGAAACAATAAGCACATCAGAGTAGACTGGGCAAATCAATAACCGGTGGCAGATTAGTATACTTGTGAGTTGCGATCCACTCAGCATGTGCGGCTGCTAGCAAGTGCAGGATAACGAGGTTGCATGAGCGGCTGCTACTGCTAGCTATTATTATTGTGTGCCGTGTAGCCTTGTCTGTGAGGGAGACAAGCAAACAACTTCAACATGGGATGATACATGGCATGTGTGCATATAGTACTTGTTTGAACAAAGAGAGCCACAAAGAATTCATAGGCTAGATGGGACAGCGAGGAGTTGATTTCAGCATGCATGCATGCAGCGCCATGCAGATTTTCAGCAGGCGTATATTCAGGCAAAGGGGAGCAAGAGCCCAGGATGACCCTAACGTAGCTATGCCAGTAGCAACATTTTGGAATGGAGAAAGTATCATCCAAGTATGACCCTTTTTTCTTCTCGAATGACGCGAGAGGTGCATGTCATTTCATTAAGGGAGAAAAGAAGTACAAACAGGGTGAGGCTAAAACAGCGCCACCCAAACACACATTTAGGTTTCAATGACGTAGGCAAGACAAGGGAAAAAATAGAAAGACGACCAGACTAGCACTCAATGCTAAGCATCTGGGGCAAGCGACCTAAGTAGGAGTTCATGGAACTTAGAAGCACCAGCCACGATACACAAACAAAGGACAAACCTTTTTGCTCAACTTTTTCTTTAATATTTCAGAAATTGACAGACTCACCGCCAATGGCCAGACTGAAAAAAATATGAAAGACACTTACCGATGGGTAAACAACTGAGGCTAAGGAAATAATCAAATTTCTTATATAAGTAGTAATCCATCTGTTTCAATAAGTCATTTTAGGTTTGTCCTAAGTCAAACTTGCCTAACGTTGGCAAAGTTTATAGGAAAATATATTAACATCTGCAATATCAAATAAATGCACTATCAAGATATATTTCATTGTGTACCTAATGAATCAATGTTGTAGATGTTTGTGCATTTTTCTATAAACTTGATCAAAACTAGAGAAGTTTGACTTAGGACAAAGCTAAAATGACCTACAATTTGGAACAGAGGAAGTAGCAATCACCTAAAGAGCTTCAAATGCAACTAATTTCCATGAAGTAAAGTACCCATGATTCATTAGAACTGTATAGTATTTGCCTAGTTGCTCTAAACAGACTTCAACCACCTATGTAGAGTTCATATTGCTTATATCAGTTCATTGACATCATTGCCTCACAGTGTATGGTGCAGATATGCTGAAAGCTCAATAGATACCTAAAAATTGATTTATATCGTCAAGTCCACATACAAAAAATCAAACTACCATTGCCTCTCCACTATCCATCAATTCGCTGAAATACATAAAGTTTGTTGTCTGAAGTCTGAACAAGCAGTTACTATGTCTTATATTGCCTTAAATAGCAAATGACCCTCTATTTGTTTATGATGAATAAACCATCCCCTAATAACGCAATGAAAAACACCAACAGTCATCACTTGTTCATCCATTTTACCATTTGTCCTCCTCTCCAATCCCAACACCAGATTGGCATACTTAAACGAAACATAATAGAAACCTCAATCCACAGCCGACGTAGAACCAAGCCAAGCTTCCTTACCAGTATCGGGAACGAGAGCTTGGGAGGCGCCGCGGGGGCGCTCTCAACGGATAGGTTAGCGAGCGCGTTTGTGACCGAGAGCCTCGCCGTCGCCATCCACTGCCTCGTCGCCGCCGTGCTGATTGGAGCGCAGAGTGGCTGGCGAGGGCGAAGCGGGCACCTTCGCCGCAGCGCTGTGGCGGCGGCGGGGTGCGCGAGGATGGTGGCGGAGAGCATTTGGTTGCGCTTAGGTGATGTGCTGATTGCTGAAGAGGGAGGCAGGGAGCGAAGTCGCCGCAGGGAGCGACGAGGCGTGGCACTCCGGGAGATGGCGACGCCGATGGGTTTGTGCCTACATGCTAGGGTTTTAACTCGTTCGTCTTTGGGCTTGGGCCGCAATAAACTGGGCCTGATGGGCTTTCTCTAACAAAAGGCCATAGAGATCGATGCGTCATGCGTGGAGGCGGTGGGCGGCCGCGCACAGCCTTTGTGCCAAAAAGCCCCGCAAATTCTCCAACCATGACGAATCACTCGTGAAGCTCGCGCAGTCGTCCCCTGTCCCGTCCCCCAAATCCCCAGAACCCTAGCAGAGCTCTCGAGCACGAGCCAGCGATGGCGTCGGCCAGCGAGACGACAGAGCAGTCCACCTTAACGAGCACGACCGTGGACGACGGTGGTGCGCACGAGAGCAAGCGGGAGCACCTCAATGGCTCGGCGACCACCCCCACGGTGGGGCAGGAGGAGGATGAGATGATCGGGCCGGGCCCTGCGCCGGCGAAGCAGCGGCAGAAGCGCCCGCTCCAGTTCGAGCAGGCGTTCCTCGACGCCCTCCCCTCCGCTGCCATGTACGCCCTCTCCACCCTCCTCGCCATTTGGGGTCAGGATTTGGTGGCGCCTGTAGCTGAGAGCTGGTTAACTAAGGTGTTTTGTTTCGCAGGTACGAGAAGAGCTATATGCATCGGGATGTTGTCACGCATGTCGCCGTATCTCCTGCTGACTTCTTCATCACTGGGAGTGCAGACGGTGATCTCTCTGAAACCTGTCTCAGTATCTGAGTATCATGTTTTATTTCGTGTGTTAAAATATTTTATGAGTTAACTAGTTGCCAGTGTGTCTGTTGATTTTTTCTGGAAAATATGTGCAAATCGCAAATAGCAAAATGTCCTATCCTGTGATTGCCGAATTTAAATATAGGGCTTAGTTAGAGTCTGTGCAGTGTCATGACTTAGTCTTGGTGAACAGCACTGCTTGAGAGCTTAGATCTACGCAGGAATTCATTTTATTGAGCTTATTAAAGGGAACACTATTTGTTGCAGTCTCAGAGATGGGAGCTTAATTGGCTTTCTTTTCTTCTGTTTTAGGGCATCTGAAGTTTTGGAAGAAGAGACCTGTTGGGATTGAATTTGCTAAACATTTTCGCTCTCATCTCAGTCCCATTGAAGGTCTAGCTGTGAGTGCGCACATACTTCAGTTCATTTTGTTGATTCAGGGCTGTTACTGTGCTACTTATCTTATGATGCATAGAGTATTCTTTGGCTTGCATGCTCTTGCGATTGCTCCTACTTGTGTTATTGGTAGTATGAATGACTGCAAATTATAGCATGATTCAGTAATGCAGGTGAGTGTTGATGGATTGCTTTGCTGCGCAATATCCAACGATCGGTCTGTGAAGATATATGATGTTGTAAACTATGACATGATGTTCATGATGCGTCTCTCATTTGTTCCTGGGGCTATTGAATGGGTTCATCGAGAAGGAGATGTTAAACCAAAACTTGCCGTTAGTGATCGGAATACACCTTTTGTTCACATATTTGATACCCATTCTGGTTCAAATGACCCAATCATGTCCAAAGAGGTATTCTTCTGTTCCTTTCGATGCTTGTTTGTATAGTTTCTGTTAATTGCAATAGGATGCTTACTCCATGAGCTGCTTCTTTAATTGCAGATTCATAGTGGACCTGTCAAAGTTATGAAATATAACCACATTCATGATGTTGTTATATCTGCTGATGCCAAAGGACTGTTGGAATACTGGTCTCCATCTACCCTCAAGTTTCCAGAAAATGAGTACGTTATTGCTCGTTTCCAGCTATTTCTTGTCTTGTGTAGCTTACATTTAACTTCAAGAAAACACTCTCCAATGGTGCTGAGTGCTGAAAAATGCTGCAAACCTGAGCATATGTTTGCATTATTCACAACTACTACTGAAAACTTCATAACTGGAACAACATACCAGTTGTATATGTTCTTCTCAGTGAAATCTGATTAGGTGTTATTATATTTAGTGACATGCAACTGTTCAAGAAATAGCATAATTAATATCTCAGTTTTAGTTCTGTTTCTTATGAATTCCTTGCTGGATAATAACCTACCTAGTTGTTTCTGGGTTAGATTTTTATTCAATCATATCACACTGTCTGCATATTCCTGTGATTTCCCTTTGTGGCATCCACAATTATTCCGCTTGACTAGTTCATCAACTCAATCAACATTGCTGCTTGTTTTTGTGCAGGGTGAGGTTTCGCCTGAAATCAGATACAAATCTATTCGAAATTGCAAAATGCAAGACAAGTGTGTCTGCTATTGAGGTACTTTCTTAGTCCTAGATTGATTTCCATATCTTGTTTCTATTGTTAGTAATAGATTAAGTAGGCATACTACTGAATGGGAATGGGCTTGAATGCTTTGCAGAACCATAAGGGTATACTCAATGACATTGTACTGCTATGCGACATGCTTTTTCCTTTTCTTTTTTTATTGGCACAGCAATTAGATAACGCTATCTGAATATGTGGATTTGGGTTCTTCATTCTGAAATATGTATATGATTACCTGAGAAATGACATTAAAGTAAATAATTGGACACAATAAACGATGCCTAATGTGTTGTCAATCTGACACTTCAAAATTATGGGCTATGGCCAGTATTATCCTTCATATTATGCATTGAATAACTCTGCTAAATGATCCGGTGCTATGCAGGTAAGCAATGATGGCACTCAATTTGCTGTCACATCCCCTGATCGCAGGATACGGGTATTTTGGTTCAAAACTGGGAAATTAAGACGTGTATATGACGAGTCTCTAGAGGTAAGAAACTTTCCCCTGGAAAATATTTGGAGAGCACAGGTTATCATGCATTCTTATTTTTAGTTGATGAATATTGTCATTTCTAGGTGGCACAAGATCTTCAAAGAAGTGGTGTTCCATTGTATCACCTTGATGCTATTGATTTTGGACGACGAATGGCTGTGGAGAAGGAAATAGAGAAAACAGAAAATGTTCCACAACCTAATGCTGTCTTTGATGAGAGCTGCAATTTTCTTATTTACGCTACCCTTTTGGGTGTAAAGGTATGCTGCACTTTCTTTCTTTCCCATAATTTCCTTTATATTAGTTTGTTCTTTGTATACTTAAATCTTTACATCTTATATGGGTCGATTGGTGCTCAAACTTTATGGTTTTACTAGAAGATTATGGCATTAAGGGCTTAGTAGTTAGTCCGGAAGTCCAAAGTCCAAACAAATACAAAATGACTCATGCTTTGTCTTAGTTCCTTGTGTGTCAAGATGGGGCTCTTTCATGTTTCTCCTCTTGATTTGTTGATTTTGTAAATGGATGATAGACCATTCCCTGCTTTTTGCTGATTGCCTGATTGTGTATATGGGTCATATTGTTGTTAAATCTTTTCTGTAAAACTTATTAGCTTTGTCATACATGTGCAGATTGTAAATTTGCACACAAATAAGGTTTCCTGCATCCTGGGGAAGGTAGAGAACAATGAGAGGTTTCTGAGAATTGCACTATATCAAGGAGACAGAGGCAACAAGAAGGTTAGAAAAATACCTTCAGTAGCTGCCAATGTCAATGATAGCAAGGAACCCTTATCAGATCCTACACTGCTTTGTTGTGCTTTCAAGAAGCATCGGATATATCTCTTTAGGTATGCCATTCAATCATATCTGGAGAGTTCCTTCATTGGCTGATTTATGATTTTGCATGGTGAATTCCTCTTTAAAAAGTAATCCTATATCTTGTTTCTTATGTAACATGGTTATTCTTTTGTTTTACCAGTCGTAGGGAACCGGAAGAGCCTGAAGATGCAACTAAGGGTAGAGATGTTTTCAATGAAAAACCACCGCCAGAAGAGCTTTTGTCTGTATCAGACCTAGGAAAAACTGCTACAACATCATTGCCTGATAATTTGGTATGTTGCTCATTGAATATAACTTTGATAACTGAGTTGTTTCTTTCTGGTGTTGTAACTTGTGAGGGGCTGAAATTTCTTAACAAATCCATCATCGTATTTCAGGTGCTACATACTTCTATGGGTGACATTCACTTGAGACTATATCCAGAAGAGTGTCCAAAAACTGTGGAAAACTTCACTACCCATTGCCGGAACGGTTATTATGACAATCTTATATTTCACCGTGTGATTAAAGGATTCATGATTCAGACTGGAGATCCTTTGGGGGATGGCACTGGTGGGCAATCAATCTGGGGCACTGAATTTGAAGATGAATTTCACAAGAGGTATGTTTATTTTTTCCCATATAAGGTACAAATAGGAGTATTTGTTCTGCAATGTTGTCAACTAGGGGTTCTATAAGTTCTTTAATCATTGAATTTGTTTTTTCCCGCCTTTAATCAGAACACATGAATCCATTTTTGCTTTGACTGTCTCCAAGATACAACTTTGACAACAAGTTCAATCTGGTCTTTTGTTTTAGAAAAGGAGATGGTGCAATATCATGCAGATATACTTAGCCCTGTTCTGTTCGTGCCATTTTGATGTGGCAGACCTATATACGGTTGAAAATATATTAGTGGGATATATGTTCAGAGAACTTAATGCAACTGTCCTTAGAGATATCATTACTCTGGTTCTGGTATGTTTGTAATGACAATAATAATAATAACAATAAAAATGACCCACTGGCTTTGCCCTCAAGAATGGGGAGTACCAAACCCTTGTTATTCTAATATTCTATGATAGCACTATGCACCTTTTTTTAATATGGTTACTTATGACATCCCTTCTAGTTTGTTGATGTTGCTAGTGCTTTTTGTGCAGCTTGAGGCATGATAGGCCTTTTACACTTTCCATGGCCAATGCGGGACCTAATACCAATGGTTCTCAATTCTTTATCACCACTGTGGCAACTCCATGGCTAGATAACAAACACACTGTGTTTGGTAGAGTTGTGAAAGGGATGGATGTTGTCCAGGTATTCAGCGTTTGCAACTTCATTTGAGTGGCAGACTTTTGCTCCTGCATTTCCTTTGTTTCTTCCTCCTAACTTTATGTTTTGTGCTTGAAGCAAATTGAGAAGGTCAAAACTGACAAGAATGACAAACCATATCAAGATGTAAAGATCTTGAATGTTACAGTTCCCAAGACATAAAGCTCCTACCTGATCAGTTGGTGAGTTCCTTCTATTTTTCCTCGTATTCCTTTAATAAATCTGGAAATTTGGTTGTGTTGAGCTTACATTTCTGAGCATGATTTGTCCTTTTGTTGTTTCCATTGCTGATATATCACGTCAACCATATATTGGCCCTGATACATTCAGTGGTAGATGCTTTAGTTGAATTGGCGCTTCTTCTGCATTTCTTCCCCTTGTGAACTACTGTAATCATGTGCTATTAATTGTATTTTATAGACTGTTGTTGTCATTGTCTAATGTCTTGTGCCTTGCGCAGGGTTCGGACATTGTACCTGCACTCCTTGGTTAGACATATTGCTAACCTGTGGAAGACAATGTGCTGGAATCTTAGAGATCAGCTATATGCTGTGGTGAATTGAGCACACCTTCCGCTGCTGTCGAAGATCGATGGTACCTGAGGAATTTTAGGTTGAACTTTTGATTCCAGAATCGTGGGGCAGAAGGTTGTAGTTTTGTAACGTTACGTTAATCTTGCAGGTTGAAATGAAAAGAAAGAGAGTAAAAACACGCAGTAGCTGTTTAATTTTTGACAATGGTAAGAGGAAGTTCTCCAATGTATAATCAAATATAGTCGGCCCAATCTCCTACAACTAAAAAGAACAAAACGTGGACACATTTTTGGTGCGACATTTTAACATAGGCCCATGGTTCTGCCTCCTGTGATCTCGCATCCGTCCCTCCTACACCCGTTCCTTGCGATGTGATTAAAAGGAAGGAAACAAACCTGGGAAGGAAACACTTGGAAAGTCGGAAGGAAACAAACGGCGCGCCCCCATCGCACGCGCCCACTCGCAGCCTCAGCCGGCCTCGCCACGCTTCCCCGCACGAGTGCTCTGCCCCGGAAAAAAGTAGGAAGGTCATCCAATCTCCGCTCCAATTCCAATCCCCCACAACCGCACCTGCCCCTGCCCGCCCTCCGGTCTTGCGTCTCTCTTGCGCTCAACCCTAGGAAAATGCGGAGGGGCGCCGCATCACATCGTACTCGGCTCCTTTCCGGCGCTCGGCAACCTCTCCCTGGCTAGCAGGCACGCACGGCCCCCTCCCCAACTACTGGCGATCGGAGCCCTCCTCCCGGTTGATGGCACTGCGCGCGGCCCCTTCCCTCTGGCCAGGGCGCTTGGCTCTTCCTCCCAGTTGGTGCACTTGAGGATGGTGTCATCCGTCAGCGTGGTGTGTTGTAGGGCAGTGGTGCGACATTCGGAGCAGCAGGTGAGGAGATCGCGAGGAAGATAGTGCTAATCGGGTTCTGGTGCATCCAGACAGTGCCCACGAGCAGGCCATCGATGAGCAGGGTGCCTCATCACCGCATCCGCCGACCAGACCGCCAAGCTCTGGTAGTCCAGCACGGGGAAGGCGCTCTTCAGCTTCCACTTCGACGCGCCGGCCAGGTTAGTCGCCTCGCCGTCATCACGGACCACGTCCCCACCCTCCAGGTCAAGCACATCGTCGAGGACACCGACGACCGTTAGTGCTTGAATTCTCAACTATTTATTTATGCTTCCTTTGTTGTTTTGTTTGAATGGCAAGTCAGCACCCTTGAGATCATGTGTATGAATGGAGTTTTAAGGCAAAGTCATGTGTTGGGGGATGCAGAGACCGACAAGTCTGCACTCGCATCTGGGACTCAGAGCTTAGGATAGCATGCTGTTATATGCCTGCACATATTTACTGATGACCACTATCTGGTGGTGATCAAATTCTCCTTTACTATGTAATAATATTATATAAGATGCAATGTTTTTTTCTTCGTGTTCAGTCACCTTATTTCTATAGTTTTATCAGCTTAGTGAACTAAGACAACAACCAACTAATGTGGCAGAACTGGACACATCCTTACCGATTACTGCTTCCGGTGTTACTATAGTCTATCCAACGAGTCCATGATAATTTATGCAACATGCCATTTACTCAATGGGGGAATGAGGAAACTGAAAGTCAGTGTAGGATTCAAAATCAAACCTGCTATGCTTTCATGTAAATGTAATATATCCATGCTGCTCTTTCTCTGCCATTTTTACACTTTAAAAAATTCTAATTGTTTATCCATAATATGGACTGTTTTTTCACGTTACTCATGGGATGCTCTTTAAGTTGTATGTAGATTGGACAACTGCTGAAAGAATCTGATAAAGAATCTGGACGTGAGAGGACCATTTCATCATTGTCAAAATCCTACTAAAACCTTTTTTTGTCTTTTCCCTGTCTAACAAAAACTGCGGCAAAGCTTTTGCAGTCCTTTAAAAAAAATCCTCAATTTCGTTACTGGCTCCTTGGATAAATCTGCTAAGGTTAGAATTTGTTCAAGTTGACTGTCATGAAGATATATATTTATTCCCTGACAATCAAATTTCCATGCCTAGCTACGGGATACAAGAACGCTAACCCTGATCTAGACGCATGATACAGTATGTTTCTCTTCACAAACTTATTTATACACATCTTTTCTATTCCACTTTCCCTTGCCACATGGCAAAAGCTGAAAAGCAAAAAATGCATGTCAGCCTGTGTAATATTGACACATTGTCATGAGCTTTGTGTCGAATCTGTAATTCATGAAGTAGCAACAGGGGACTGTTTAAATGCCCAGGTTGTCTGTACTGCTGAGCTAATTTGTTTGACAGTTGAGTTTCATAATTTGTATAGTGGATCTTTATGTCTGGTATTGCAAAGTAGCTCTTTGTCCAATTTAGTGCATTTTTATGTAATAATCATATGTCATGATTTTTTATATATTTAACAATGCTGTCAGAAATTGCATATTTTGTTGTGTACATTAGGAGAAGAGTACTTTATCACATTTGAGATTTAAGCGTTTGACCTATGGCTTATGCATTTTGTTAGTTGGTGCGCTTCTTTTTGTATGTACACTAGAACACTATTTATCACGTTTGATTTTTTAAGCCATAGATAAATGCATTGTGGTTATGGTTTACATGTCATTCTGAGCTCAGTGGTGCCATCATCTGTGTTTCATCTTCCTAAGATTTTTGTTTCTGTTTTTAGGTGGTTCTAGGAGGTGGTCAGGATGCAATGAATGTGACTATGACAGGCGGCTGTGCTGGTAAATCTGAGGCTAAATTCTATCACAAGGTAAGTTCTTTTCCAAGTTAATAAAGTATCGAGGTATTACTCCATTTGTGTTGCTTCATTGCTACACGTAGAGGATCTTCGGAGCAGCAAGGAGCACCACTGCAGTATCAGGTATTCAGGATCCTCCCTCTGTTGGGGAGCCCCAACCAGCGAGAGAGAGTTAGATCTTGGCAGTGGTCAGGCGCACGGAGATGCTAGGGGCGTCCGGATGACACGGCGACTAGCAAGACCAACGGGGATGCGGTCCCGCCTTCTCTGAATTGGCATGTCTCCTGCACTTCCCATGAGGTGTGCAACCTGAAGTAATGGAAACTGCAGGTTAGTCACATCTACATGCTCCCACGTACGCACAACAGGTTTTTGTGCATCAATTTATTGATTTACGTGAGTGATAGATGCAATGATTTAGGTTCCTTTGACAGCTCCAATGGCCGATGTCTTGCTGAAAATAACAGGATTTTGGTCATGTTTAGAACATATAAGGCCGTGCCTTTCAATTAGCCTACAGTTGTGTCTTGATGTTTTCAAGCTGTTCAGGCTTTCAGAATAGAAAATGAATAAAATAAGAAAACAGAAGCTTCCTACAAAACCGGCCACTTTGCTTCCTAGCATGATGAGCTTTAGACAAGTTAAAGTTTATATTCGGTTTTTTGAACTTTAGTTTTTAAGTTTTGAAGTTAGTGTTACAATTTTGAACAAGTTGACTTGAATAGTTTCTAGGAAAATATTGTGCACTATGCAATTTTTTGTCACTAGCATTGTCTTATTTAGTTATTTGCATCAGGTTTTGAAGGGTGCTGAAGTCATAATGAACGTAGCACGTCGCCCTTGGCTGTCTGCCACCATGAGCCACTGTCACCGTCGACACCCACGCCATGCGGTTCACGCTCTAGGCCACCATTACCATTGATGCTGGCAAGCCCGTAAGTGAGTCCACGACATGAAGGCCCGTTTGCTGGGTCATCTCCGCCGGCCGCCGCCGCCGCCGACAAGCCCATAGACTATAAATTTAAATTGTATACTCTTATATTGCTGATAAGGCATATACTGGTTCACTTGCGATATAAACTAAAACTGTATACTCTTATATGCTTGTCACTGTCATGCAGACCCAACAAATTATTGGACACAAGTGGTCTGAATTGCAAAGATGTCTTAGGAAGGTAGGCTTTTCTTCATACTTGATTACTATTTTCTGCAAAAAGGATAAGAAATGAGACATGTCAAAATATCCTAAATTTTCAATTATCAGATTAATGATTATTATTCTGCAATATGTACTTAGTATGGATGCAATGTACTAACTCTGTTCCAAATATGACTCGTTTGACTTTTTTGACCCCAAGTTTGACCACTCGTCTTATTCAAAAATTTGTGTAAAAGATCACTTCTTCTTGTGGCTTGTTTTATGTTAATAAAAGTTTTTCAAGAATGACTTTAGATTTGACTATATTTGCATAAATTTTTTAATAAGATGAGTGACCAAACTTGGGGTCAAAAAAGTTAAACGAATTATAATTTAGAACCGAGGGAGTAATATTTCTTTTCTAATAAGTAGATTGCTATTTGATTACACAGTTCCTTTATTCAGTATGGATGCCATGCATGGTGAGATTATATGAAGATAAGTTTGTGACGCCATGGCTTTCTTGCGTCATTTAGACCTGGTTGTTCGACATGGCAATGCAAGCAGGATGCAGTGGATGGAGTTGTTTCCATTGCAACGTACGGGTGTTCTCTCACAGTCAGTCGTACGTTGCGATGTCAAGAGCCACATCAAGAACAAATATTAAGATCTTTGCTCTCCCGCTTGATGCAGATGCACAGGACGGGGAGGCCAAAAAGATGGAGAAAAAAATGCTAAAAAGAATGCTTAGAAAAAAATAAGAATGCATCGAATAAAAAAGAAAGGATAGGAAAACCCTAATAGTGGATGGAACTTTCATGAAGAATATTGTATTTAAGGAGGTCCTAACACCTTAGGTGAGGTAATAGAAAATTACTAACGCATGTATTTTTTTCATTCTTATATTATACAAATATTATTTCACTAATGTCATATTTGTTGTTGTTCCTAGGAACTTATTCGTGGATTTATTAGTTCACGAAAAAAATGGATATCAGAAATTTCTTCCTGCCGATATAAAATATTATTTTAGCTGCATCACGGAAAGGTCTATCAAGTAGAGTTTGTGAATTTTAGCTGCGTTCTTCGTGACTGTGTTAATTTCACAAATTTTATTTTTTAGATTAAATGTCAATTTAACGTTGGTATTTAATTTTTATAATATTTTTATTTAATCGTGCGATATTTTTGTTTTTAATACAAAATGTTAGTTATCCCGTAGCAACGCACGGGCACGCTACCTAGTGAACTATTATTTCTGGTTTTGCGTTTCTATTCTGATTGGACCATTGGTGGCGTGGCGTCTGGACCTGTACCCATCAGAGTTGCCGTCTGAGGGGACAAGGAGTAGTATTTTTTTTGGCACTGCCTCTTGGCAGCCGTGGGGCCACCGGGCTAGCATCGTAGACATTGACTAGTCTTGGCCTACTTGTACGTGATCAGCAAATGTAAACTGGTAAGCCGGGGAGGAATCTTTGGTTGGTCGTCGCTGTCTGCACGGTGTATCATGCCGCGAACCTGGACTGGTAAGCAGGGTGACGACTGGCCTTGTTTACATTAATGACTTCAATGTCCGGCCGTCTGCGCCGTGTATCATGCCGCGAACCTGGACTATGGAGAAGGGAGGGGGCATCGCTGGTGTTCCCATTTGGCCTGTCTGTATCGGCAATCAATCCAAACAAAGATGATTCGGGAATGTTCTATTGTACTACGTAGATGCAGTTCCGCAAAACCACGTACGTAAGGTGCAGAGCTACTTAGGAGTAGACAACAGCGGCTGCTGAGTGATTATGATTATTTTATCATCGTATGTACGCAGTTACTCAGTCATAAAAATAGTATCGTTGCATCGGCACCACTCGGTTAGTCACTTTCGTGTCGTCCCGACGTCATCAGTGAGGTATGCAATCAGCCAAGCCAAGTGTCAAAGATGCTGACGCGATCAATTCGTCGGCGGGTCAAAGAGAAAGCCGCCGGGATGGGATCATGGAGGTGGTTAGGTAATAGGTAGGGTGTCTGCTCGTGCGTGCTGCCGCGGAGCGTCCGCCGGCTAGCTGATGACTGATCACACGCAACGCGACGTCGTTCGGCCGGGGACCGTGCCACGTGGCGGTGGCGCCTGCATTAGCGCGAAACGCCCGCGGGAGGAAGCGGCCAATCGGGGAAGGGAACGGAAGGCAGCACAGCCGGACAGCCCCCCTGCCTTCTTTTCCGCGAAGCACGGGGGAGGCAGGCAGCGTGTATAAAAAGTGAGCCAACGAACGCACGCGGTCTTCGCCTCGTCCTCCGACTCTTCCATCCTTTCCATTTCCGCTTCCACCCGTCGATCGTCTCCTCCGTCCTTCGCGATCGTCTCGTTTCGTTTCAGCCTGCCTGCCTGCTTGCCTGATCGTGGGGATGGCCAGGCACTTCAAGTACGTCATCCTCGGCGGCGGCGTCGCGGCGGTACGTGCACCCTCTGCCTTCCCCCTCTCTCTTTCTCCCTCTCCCTGCGTGCTTTCAATTCGATTAGTGTGTCGCCGCCGATCACCGCCCGCCTGAGCTGACGACGAGGGTGCCTGCGCGCAGGGGTACGCGGCGAGGGAGTTCGCCAAGCAGGGCGTCAACCCGGGCGAGCTCGCCATCATCTCCAAGGAACCGGTACGTATACGCATCCTCATTCAGTCATTCCTCCATGATTCAATTCAAGTTCCCGATTGCTTTTTTTTTCTTGTATATATGCGTAGTGATCAATCACAATCCTCGTCCGTGCCGTGCGCTTCCATTTGGCCTCTCACGTTACCTGTGCCTCCAGCCCTCCACCCGTTCCAAATTAAATTCAATTTGCTCGCTGTTTCATTCACCCGATCTTCTCCCATCCTGAGATCGAATTAGTTAGTCCCTGAAATTCCGTACACTGATTCTTCGCTCTCCCGCCTGAAATTCGGTGGTTAAATTGGGGAAACTGCCCCCGTTTTCTCCCCAATAATGGCCAGTTAGCCACCCTGCAAGGATTTTTTCCCCATCGTTTCGTTCGTTTCCCAGACAGACCGAATTGAACTCTGACGTAGGAGTATCATATGAACGTTTCTTCAACCCATAGCCAATCCTCAGGATCTTTTGTTTATGGGGATCGTTGCCGCTGGCAAATCAGCCAATCATAGACCTTTCAGGTTCAGGTCAACTCAACAAGCAGATAGACAAGAATATTGAATCGGATACCCTATCCTTTACCGAAATGATGCTACTTTTAATTGCTACAACTGTTCGGCACCTGATTATTTTGTGGCGATGCTTCTGCTTAACTGGATCCTTTATCTTTCAGGTGGCCCCTTATGAGCGCCCTGCACTCAGCAAGGGATACCTCTTCCCTCAGAGTAAGTCCAAGAAATTTCCCCCCTTATGAGCTGCTGTCCGACGACACTTCGCACGCGTGATTTCGTACTGATACCTGGTGCTTGTCCATGTTGTGTCAACAGACGCCGCAAGACTGCCAGGCTTCCACACGTGTGTGGGCAGCGGTGGAGAGAGGCTACTTCCTGAATGGTACTCAGAGAAAGGTAATCTCTCTGACAGCTTGAACAAACATGTGTAAAATGCATTACTTTTTCACAGTTCTGATCATGAGCTGATTATGTGTGTTTTCAGGCATTGAACTGATCCTGAGTACTGAGATTGTGAAGGCTGACCTTGCCTCAAAGACTCTGACCAGTGCATCTGGGGATACCTTTACATATGAGACCTTGCTCATTGCTACTGGCTCCTCGGTTAGTTCTCACTGTACTTGTTCTCCTAAAACGTAGGAGATTGCCTTTTACGTAAATTTCCAATGGGAACTTGTTACCTGGGTTACTCATGATGTATTCTGTCTTTGTGTTCAGGTCATAAAGCTCACCGACTTTGGTGTTCAAGGAGCAGAATCCAACAACATTTTGTATCTTAGGGATATTGCAGATGCCGACAAGTTGGTTGCAGCTATGCAAGCAAAGAAGGATGGAAAGGCTGTGATTGTTGGAGGTGGTTACATAGGCCTTGAGCTTAGCGCAGCCTTGAAAATCAACAACTTTGATGTGACCATGGTGTACCCTGAACCCTGGTGCAGTAAGTCCCATTAACCTGAAAGCTTATCACGCAAATGTTCCATTCTCTGGAATTAATCAATCTGAAACAATAACTAACTTTTTCTTTACATCTCGAATTCGATCTCTTGTAGTGCCCCGTCTCTTCACTGCTGGTATTGCTCATTTCTATGAGGGCTACTACACTAACAAAGGAATCAAGATTGTGAAGGGCACGGTTGCTGTTGGTTTTGACGCTGATGCCAATGGAGACGTGAGCACTGAACACTCTGCAGAAGTGCAGATTCAGTTTCGCAATGTGTGCTCTGAATGTTAACGTTCACCTTAATGAATGCCAGGTCACCAAAGTGAAGTTGAAGAACGGAAGTGTTCTCGACGCTGATATTGTTATTGTTGGCGTCGGCGGCAGGCCATTGACGGGTCTCTTCAAAGGCCAAGTTGATGAGGAGAAAGGTGGACTCAAGGTCAGTTCACTTCTTCCTTTTCTTTATTCAATTCAACGTTGGCCCATATTATAGCAGAATTGTCCAAATCTCTCTCTTTCAAAAAGAAAAGAAAAGAAAAGTCCAAATCTCGATGAGCGTCTTAGTATGTGGCCTGCCTGATATTGTGCTGCATTTTTGTTTTGTCAGACCGATGCATTCTTCGAAACAAGTGCTGCCGGAGTATACGCCATCGGCGACGTGGCCACCTTCCCTCTGAAGCTCTACAACGAGCAGAGGAGGGTGGAGCACGTGGACCACGCCCGGAAGTCGGCCGAGCAGGCCGTGAGGGCGATCAAGGCGAAGGAGTCCGGCGAGTCGGTGGCCGAGTACGACTACCTGCCCTACTTCTACTCCCGGTCGTTCGACGTGGCGTGGCAGTTCTACGGCGACAACGTCGGCGACGACGTGCTGTTCGGCGACAACGACCCGGCCTCGGCCAAGCCCAAGTTCGGCAGCTACTGGGTGAAGGACGGCAAGGTCGTCGGCGTGTTCCTCGAGGGCGGGTCGGCCGAGGAGAACCAGGCCATCGCCAGGGTCGCCAGGGCGCAACCGCCGGTGGCCGACGTCCAGGTGCTCAAGGAGGAGGGGATCGAGTTCGCTGCCAAAATCTGAGCTCTTGGACAGGTGTCAATTTTAGCTGATTTCTTGGGAATTCTACTTTGAGCTTTTGCTTCGTTGTACTGTACTGTAGTTCAGAATAGTTGTTAGCCCCCTCCCTAATAATTTGGCCTTGTGGTGTGACCACCGTGGGATGACGATCCTATTAATAATAATGTACGTATGTGATCTGTAGCGTGTCTGTTCATTGTCTAATGGATCTCGATGGATGTTTGCGGGAGATTCCGACGACAGGAGGAATCATGGCCACCCTGAAATGCAACCAAAGCAGCTGGCAGGGGCCTGAGAGCATATCCGGAGAAGATCAAGTGATTCTTTGTCAGACATCTGACATACTGAATCCAGCAGAACTACTGTTACTGCTTTTCTTCCCTCGTTCTCAGGGCCCTGTGTAGATTGCAAATTTTTTCAACTCTAGCTACCATAGTATTTTCGTTTGTATTTGATAATTAGTGTCCAATCATGAACTAATTAGGCTCAAAAGATTTGTCTCGTGATTTACTACCAAACTGTGCAATTAATTATTTCTTTACCAACATTTAATGCTTCATGCATACGTCCAAAAATTGATGTGATGGAAAGAGAGTGAAAAAACTTGGAATTTGGAAGGGAAAATAACAAGGCCCGGGTCTTGTTTAGTTCCAAAATTCAGAATTCAACAAGTGCTACAGTAAAACTTACGGCATATGCATGGAGTACTAAATGTAGACGAAATAAAAAACTAATTGCACAGTTTGCGTGGAAATTGCGAGACGAACGTTTTGAGCCTAATTAGTCCATGATTTGACACTAAAGTGCTACAGTTCACTTTTGCTAATGATGGATTAATTAGTCTTAATAAATTCGTCTCGCTGTTTTCAGGCTAGTTATGCAATTAGTTTTTTTTGTTAGGATCCAAAAACCCTTCCGACATCGCACGAAACATCTGATGTGATATTTTCGCCAAAAACTTTTCAGAACTAAACGAGGCCTCACTTCTCAGCTTTTAGGATCGGCAGCAGTCATTGTCTTCAGACGAAGTGAACCGTTTGGTTCCGTTTGGTTCCCCACGTGTTGCCATGCCTACCTGCCGCGTGCCATGAAATGAAAAGTTGCTATTTGGTTATCTTCGGGTGGGAAAAGCTGCTATTTGGTTATCTCTTGGGACAACCATTACTTTTTAGCTTAAAACCACGCCATATCTATGGCGCCAATTTTTAATGCCGCGCTTTAGGCGCAGCCACAACTGCGTGTGGTAGCGTGTAGCTGGCAGCCAAACACGCCCTTAAGACAACAATAGGAGTCACCAGGTTGCAACTCAGTGCCATGGAGCTATCTCGAGTCTGAATGATGTTCAACGGTGTAAGGTATGATTGCCATCCACTTTACATTTTTACCTTATATATAGTGGGATGCTTTGGTCCCCGCCTTTTCTCTAAAACCCAACTGTGATAAGGTGCTTCTCAATGTCATGCTATACAATAATGTGATTATGTCTCCTTCGGCGCTACGATGGAACCAAGGCTTCATGTGGAGTGCAGCCACATGGGTAAGCCTATGGATACACCTAGTATCGAGGTGAACTACCATGGCCATTGTAAAGCCACACCATGACATTCAAATCTATTTCCATCTCTTTATCGAGAAAGCCTTCTGTACCATTCAAGCATCTCTAGAAAGTTCCATTTATTCCTTGATGTTTTAGACTCATCATGTCCACAAAAGGCACGAGAGCTTATGAAAGGAGAAATCCAGCAATGCTATAGTTAAATGAGCTTTATATGCCTCATCTTCTACACACTTTGCTTCTCTGATTTTTTAAACAAAATCAAGAGCGTGCTTCCTCGCATTACTATGAAAGCCATTAGTTGTTTGAGTGTGCTCCTTGAAAGCATTCTTTGCATTGTTCCAATTCTTAAACCCTACTTTGGTGAATGTACCATTACCGAAATTGCTTTTTTTGTGGCTTAAAGAGATATCAATACAAGCAATATGTTGCATCCTTGTGAATACAATACTATAACCAATCAAATTGATCAAGCCATGATTCAACAAAACCTCCTTTTTAACTTTTACCCTATGTTTGTGGAAACTCATGACCAAATACTTCACTTGACTGATTTGTAGATATGTTCTCATAGCACCATCCCTAATGCCATGACGAAACTCATCGTTCGAAGGCCTTGGCAGCAACTATGTCATCCATATTAAGCTCAATGCATGCTCTTTTTTTGCTCAACCCAATTATATTTTAGTTCCACCACTACTCTTCGACATATCTTTCTTACTAAAATATTCTTCTATATATCCTAGCTTCCCATTCCCTATGATATTAAATAATACAAATTGCCATGCAATTATCAGTAACTAGACATTGGCATTCATCAAAAGTTCAAAATCAAATAAGGCACAACTAGACCTGACTCTTACCATGAGTTGTGATGTGTAACAGCTAGCAGAGCCTAGGGCTTGGGACCAACCTGGGCCACCTAGCAGTGGGTAGTGACCATTGGCCGGCCGCCTAGCCAACAAAAGGTAGCCCTGCAGGCTGCATCAACTAGCTAGGGCGGGGAAGCTATCGGCTAGGTGTTGGGGAGTGGTCGCATAGTGGATGGGTGGCTGGATGGGCAGGCACGGGCTGCATACAGCTTGGGTGCTGTCATAGAGAGGAAGGACAGATGGCTGGGCGGTTATGGGAGGTTTTTGACTAGGGTGTGGTTAAGGTCTCATGGAGAGGAGGGGCGGTTAGGATACTATCATGGAAAGCGGGACTACAAGAGGCTATGAGGCGAGCTAGGGCTCAGCTTTAGGCATTAAGTGGGGCTATTTTGGGCTGCTCTAAAGAGTTGTTCCTAAAAATTTTGGCTACCACGGTCTGCAAAACCTCAACCCAAGTCCCATGTTCACCCCTACGTATGCACATTTGATTGGAAATTGCATAACCTCTCCTTTCTCAACACTAGTGTTCTCTTCATCGTCATCCTCACTAAACTTATGCCTTGGTCGCCCTATCTTGTAGATGCATCTCCTCCTTCCACTAGTAGTTGGTGGACCCACCACCTCACCGCACCATCCATCCTCCTTCGTGTACTTTCCTACCTACTTGCATCATGATGCTCCCACCCAACGCTCTTCTGCACTGCTCCTAGCTCTGGTGGCAAACTCATCGCACCACCACCATGTTGGGGCTAACCATCTTGAACCCTTTTCTAGTCCCTCTGATGACTAGAGCTCCTCGAAAAACCTTAGAGCCATAACCTCGACCCCTACTCGGGAGGTCTTGTGTCGTTTTCTTGAGTAGTGGTAGTAAACAAATTGGTCTCGCATGACCCATTGCCCAATAGAGTTTTGGTTTCCTAAATTCAATGACATTTCCAACAATGAAGAAATTAATGTGTTTGTGGTGAGCACACTTGTTGATGTGTGTGTATGTGAACCTAATGATGGATATGTGTGTGGGGCCTATGGTGAGTACACTAGTAGATGTGTGTACTACATAGATACATACATAAACCACATACCACCCCTCCTTGTCATATATTTAGGGTTCAAAGTGGTTGCTTTAGTTGAATGCCACACCATGAATATTCATGCATTCATATAATTGTTTTCTTGTTATTTGGAATTATGATTCCATTGCACCAAAGGTGCCCTAAAAATTCTAGGAACCAAAACTTCAATTCTGCAATCTAAATTTTGTTCATATATAATCATGCATGGCATGTTCACATTGACCATACTAATGAGTAAAAAATACAAATAGGAAATATATAGATGCAGTGAACCTTCTATAATTGTTTAGGTGTGAACAAGCATAGTTCAATTGGTTAGGTTTCTTGTGGTGTAACATGCTGTCGCGGGGTCAAAACTGTGGCAAGCTTAGTTGTTCGAGTCAGTGTTAGAGTACAGGTCTTCGGTGGCTCAGGTGGACTTCGGAATACAAGAATCGCAGAGAAGACACAACAGTTTATCCTGGTTTGGGCCAATTGATGCCCTACGTCCAGCAGCTGATGATCCTTATACTCAAGAGCACCCAAAATTGGGGGTTACAACAGAGTGTAAAGAGAAGTTTGGTAGGGGGTTAGCTCGGTGCTAATCCTAAGGTTGCATCGCTGTCGGTGGAGCCTTTCCCTCATTAGAGAGGAGGAAGACGACGGGATGCGGTGGAGGAGCTCTTGGTGCCCCTTCCTCTAGGTTCCCCTGCCCTCGGTGCTGGGCAGGAGCGGATGGAATGGAATGGAATGATCTGTCTTGGATCATCCTCCCCTATCTAGGTCCGACCTTATCCGTTATATAACGAGATAGGTTGGGTACATGGCGTTTTGGAGAGATGAGTCTACGGTCTACATGCGCCAGAGTCCAAGAGGGTCTTGCAGCGGCGCTCTATGGACCGTGGCGGTGTCGTGGAGCCAAAGAAGCCTTGGACGTCGTCTGGCTGCTATGTTCTGACACTCTACGTGTCAGGTGGTGTCGGCTTGGTGTACCTTTAGGAGTCTTCTTGGTGGCGAAAGAGGTCGGTTTCAGGGGACTAACGCACAGGCCCGAGAGCCGCCTAGCCCCTAGAGGCTGCAAGAACATATGTGCAAGAAGCTTGTCTTCTTATGTCACGCCCTGTGCGTGACCCTGTCACGGAAGTGGCCAGCAGGGCCACGCCTAGGCATGGCATCTTGGAGCCCCTGAGCCCTGATGGCTCAAGGCTTGTCTTCTTGCGCCTAGGCCTTGGCTGGCGATGCAAGCCGGGCAGGCGCCAAGGCCCGAGCTCGGGCGTGTCGTCGATCAGGAGCCTAAAGCCTGGGCAAGCCCCCAAGCCTTGTGCGGGGGCTGCGCCATGCCCAGGCTCGGCCTGGTTTCTTGGTCGGAGGGTGCGCGCGAGCGTACCCGAAGGGTGTAGCCCCCGAGCCTCGGGTGATCCTAGAGGGGTCGATCGAGGGGTCCCTTTGGTCGAGAACTATTGATCCCGAGGCTTAACATACCCATATATTAGCATCTCGTCAGGAGCCCCCGAGTCCTTCGTGGCCTCACTTGGACTGATTCGTGATGGCGACGAAGGGCTGAATTCGTTCTTTTGGTGACCGAACTAGCCATGGCGGAGACGGTTTCTACTAACGGGAGCATGTTGCCCTACGTGGGGCCTTTGCCCTTAGTGTGATAGGGGTGCTTGGCTATTGGGGCCAAGTGGTAGTGGTGCTGGCCCCTTCTTTGTTCCTATGTTGCATAGGTCTGCATCCCGAGCGAGGGTTCGGTGAACTCATCTAGGAGTTACCGACTTTAGGCTTAGGGGCACCTTTCCTTTTTGTCAGGACCTGTCGTGGGTCGGGTGACCGAGAGCATCCAGGCTCTGGATCAGGGCCACCTGATCACCCAGAGCACCACGCCCTTCTAGGGGCTTCGATAGCAGGCCCTGATCCTCTTGGGACAGCCTTCTGGGGCTGACCTTCTACAACCATAGGTCGGGGCACGGGGAGCACGCTAAGCTCGGGGGACCCTCGTTGGGTCCATCGCTCAGCGGTCCCTGACCCAACTCTAGGGAGTTGGTTGGTTTTGGGGGTGCGCCGCCCAAGCCCCTATCGATCGAGGGGTTCGGCTACTCTGTCTGGGGAGCTAGCGTAGCCCTCGAGGCCATCGTGGGGCCTCCTTATCAACAGGCGTGGTGGCTTCTAGGCACGTCCCATCCGCTGACGCTCCCTGTAGGTGGTTTGATGGCGTCTAGGCTGTCGTGCCTAGTGGAGGAGTTAAGGGGTGCACTCCCGTGCCTTCCCACCTCATCTAGGAGATGGGATGTCGGGGCCACGTGGAGCAGATCTGGAGAGGAGGAGCCGAGGGCACTTGGTGCATGCGAATCTAGGCCATTGATGGCGACTAGTGGGCCTGAGGGGAGTCAGATCCCCTCAAGTCCTGTGAGGAGGCATGCACGGAGTGGGTGGCATGCTTGATGGGAAGTGGAGCAGGGACTTCACTCGTTGTCAATGCCTTCCTAACTCTTCTTTACTGTGCGGCCACCATCACGCAACCGCTCTAAGGCGCGTTGCAGGGATAGAAGGGACGCCTGGCTGGTACCCAAAGGCCTCTTTTAGCCGTCGATGGCTGATTGGATGGCTCAGAGCCGTCCTTAGTGCATGACTGGGGCTATAAAGAGGAGCCCTGGGGACGCAACGCCTTCTATCCCTCCTTCGTCTCCTTCTCTTCTTCTCGGATCCAACTCCTGGCGGCCATGGTGACAATGAAGTGCAATGCTTCCCTCTGAGTGAGTCTGGCTTCCTCTGCCGGGTGATCACTCCCACGAGGGTGGAAGGATTCCAGCGAAGGAGGGGCGATGACATGACACTAGATACATCTGTCACGTTTCCCTTCCCTAGAAGGCAGAAGGATTTTAGTGACGTCACTAAAATCCTTCCTTCCTCCGATGGGGAAGGGGATCCATGACGCGTCGGTCGCTGTTGTCCCTTCCTCATGGCGAAGGCTGGAGCTTAGGCCCATTAGCGAGGCGACGATCGACGTCACCCGACTTCAGCCCTCGGGGAGGGGCCCGAGGTCGGCCGACATGCTCGAGCCTTTCGCACCGCAGGGCCCTGACTCGAAGGTTGAGTGTGCCCTACGGTCTTTGCCACCGTATAGGCGGTAGTAGATCATGGTTTCTACCACCGTGTATTGTAATCGGGTCATTCCCAATTAATGAAATGAAATTACTTTTGTTTGTAATCTCACTGCTCATGAGTCATGCTCGGAGACATAGGTCCCTCATTGGGATGGGCTATATGACGATGGCCTCGGTGGCCAAGATCGTCGCACCCATGCTGCTAACGGGTAAGTCCGTGAGAACCCCGGGTTTACGGTCGTTCCGTGCCCCGATCATGTCCTCCAGAGGGGAGATCCTCGGCTTCCTAGTCGAGCCACTCGTATAGTTCTCGAGCCCGTCTATCAGTGCTTGAGGCCTTGCTACCTTCCTCGGTGGCTCACCACGAGCGGCTCTAGGTCGGTACTCGGACATCGCGCGATGGTCGGTCAGCTTTGCTTCTGAGCGTCCGGCTAAGGCCTCTAGTGCCCGATCACCAGCGCCCCACGCACTTTAGGTGCCTCGGGCAGCCTTGAAGCCCCTTGGGCTGGCCTTAGAACCCTTAGTGAAGCCCCTTCTGAGGGAACCCGTGATAGAAAGAGGCTAGGAGACGCGATCTGATGAAGGATCGGGAGACAGAAATAGCTGCAAACGAATGAAATGAACGCAAAAGAAGGGATAAGGGACATAGCTGGTAACGCGGTGGCTGAGGCCGTTACATTAGCGTCTTGTTGACCCCTCGCCTGCTTCTCCTACTCCATCTGTTTGTCCTTGCCTCGCTCGGGGCCTTGTGCTGTGGTTCACCTTCACGGGGGGGTAACAGGTGGTTAGCTCAGTCGATCCTTTGGCGTTGCCGAGCTATTGCTAGAGTCACTCGAGGTTAAGGAGACAATCAGTGAATTCAAGTGAAGCAAGAAGGTCGGGAGGATGGGACTTATCTTGGTTTTTGTTGTTGGAGAGGCGGGCTGGCGAAGGAGGTCGGCAAGCGGGTTCTGGCTCGGGAGACGGCGCTTCTGGGCAGATGGCTTGGCAATGGCCTTCCCTCATGGGGAAAGGTCAGAACTCACCTTGATAGGGTCGACCCCTTCTAGGGGGCCGAGCACCTAGATGGAGGGGCCAGCCGAGCCATCACTGCCGCCAGGAGTCTTGGCCACCTCACCGATGCTCGGTCGGTCAAGCACGACCACTGCCTTAGCTACTCCTTCCATCGACACCCTTCTTGTATTGCGACTAAGGCCATCAGGAGCGCAGGGGGCAACAAGCGTGGCCACTTGGGTGACGCAGTCCTGCTCGCAGTAGTAGGCTTGCTCGAAGCTATCCTTGACGGTGATGACCCCCTTCGGGGCAAACATCTTGACCTCCTCAAGTGGGCCTCCTCAAGTGGAACCTCACCGTCAATGTGGTAGCACATGCATGACGGGGCGTAGTGGCCGATGTCATCGGAGTCATACTCCAGACAGTTCCCCAAGAGAATCTCAAAGAAGGTGCACAGTGAGGGGACGTCTGCCCCCGTGGTGCCGGAGAGGATGGCGCCTCTTGGCACATTACGGCTGATGAGGTGCTCCAGCTCTAGCTGGAAGGACGCTGCCGCATTCTGATCCTGAAAGGCAGGTCTGGGAGGTAGTACCGAAAGCGGTCAGCTGCCGGGAGCACCTCATCGGTGGTGATCTAGTGGTGCACATTGGTCAGCATGTAGAACATCTGGCGCTGGCCTAACATGGTGGGGCTTGGACCTAGACCATGTTGGATCTATCGGGCTAGGACCTCATGATCTGCTCCCAGAAGTCCTGGCAATGGGGGCGACGTTGGGAGTTCTTTGCTCACCGGTATGACCCCATCGAGCGGACGAAGCTCGCTGTAGCAGTTGGCGACGTAGGCCAGGCTCCCAAAGTCGAGGACCTGGCCTAGAGCGAAGGCACCAGCTTGGGCGGTGCCGCTTGCTTCGGTGATGGGGCGGGTGGCTCCAGCCACCATAGAGCCTGAATCGCACTTGACGTTGCCCCCTACCTGGTGCACTGACTGTCGTGGGGTCAAAACCGCAACAAGCATAGTTGTTCGAGTCGGTGTCAGAGTATGGGTCTTCGGTGGCTCAGGTGGACTCTGGAATAAAAGAATCACAAAGAAGACACAACAGTTTATCCTGGTTCGGGCCAATCGATGCCCTACGTCCAGTAGCTTATGATCCTTATGCTCAAGAGCACCCAAAATTGAGGGGTTACAATAGAGTGTAAAAAGAAGTTTGGTAGGGGGTTAGCTCGGTGCTAATCCTAAGGTTGCCTCGCCGTCGGTGGAGCCTTTCCCTCATCGGAGAGGAGGAAGACGACGAGATGCGATGGAGGAGCTCTTGGTGCCCCTTCCTGTAGGTTCCCCTGCCCTCGATGTTGGGCAGGAGCGGATGGAATGGAATGGAATGATCTGTCTTGGATCATCCTCCCCCATCTAGGTCCGACCTTATCCCTTATATAACGAGATAGGTTTGGTACATGGTGTTTTGGAGAGATGAGTCTACGGTCTACATGCGCCGAAGTCCAGGAAGGTCTTGCAGCGGCGCTCTGTGGACCATAGCGATGTCATGGAGCCAAAGAAGCCTTGAGCGTCGTTCGGCTGCTCTGTTCTAACACTCTACGTGTCAGGTGGTGTCGGCTTGGATCGGCCTCCCCCAAGTGGACCTTCTGGAGTCTTCTTGGTGGCAAAGAAGGTCGGCTTTAGGGGCTGATGTGCAGACCCAAGAGCCACCCAGTCTTGGAGGCAGTGGGAAGCTTGTCTTCTTGTGTCACGCCCCGTGCATGACCCTATCATGGAAGTGGCCGAGAGGGCCACGCCCCAGGTGCGGCGTCTTGGAGCCCCCAAGCCCCGATGGCTCGGGGCTTGTCTTCTTAAGCCTGGGCCTTGGCTGGCGTCGCAAGCCGGGCAGGAGCCAAGGCCCGAGCTCGGGCGTGTCGTCAATTGGGAGCCTAAAGCCTGGGCAAGCCCCCGAGCCTTGTGCAGGGGCTGCGCCGTGCCCAGGCTCGGCCAGGTTTCTTGGTCGAATGGTGCGCACGAGCATACCCGATGGGTATAGCCCCCAAGCCCTAGGCGATCCTAGAGGGGTCGATCGGGAACCATTGATCCCGAGGATTAACATACCCATATGTTAGGATCTCATCACATGCCATCTAGGTTCAAGTTCTTGATTTTCTAGATTTATTCTAGAATTTAATGACACTATTCTTCACATGATAGCAATGCTCCTATTGATAATGAGACACTTGTGGTGATTTCATTAACCTTGTGATGTGTCGGTCTAGTGTTCTGAGGTGTTCATAGGTGTAGTGTTTGTTTATGTGCATCTATAGATGAGTGTAAACTAACATGTGCAAGGGGGAAATAGCAAGCATATTGCAAATATCTCTATTTGCGATAGGATCATAATCAAAGGTTCTGGTGTAGAAACTACAAGATGTGTTTTTATATTTCACTAATTTGCAATATGCTTGACACACTTGATTAAATAATCCACACACGAGAGGATACTATTGTGCATACATATTTTTCAAACTCTATACCACCACTCCTCTTCATGTAGCACTTCCATATCGGTTGCATACTGTCCCTTTCTTGAATAATGATTCCATTGCACCAAAGGGCATCGTTAAATTATTATCCGAAGCTTGAATTCTAAGCCCCAGTTTGTTTGGGCCTCTATTGGCTTTTGCATGACTTTTCAAGTTGTGGAAATCAATAAAAAAGGCTGTGTTTGAGAAGGAAGTTTGTTATTTATTTGATGAGCGATTTGGTTTTAAAATTGGTTTCCCAAAAGAAGACTTTTTTATAACTTTTGTGAGAAGCAAGTTTCTTGTGGCTTTTGGCAGAAGGTCAAATACAAGCCTTAAAACCTAAACTTTGTTCATATAGATTTGTGGCAACTAATAAGTATATGACATTGACCACATTAATTAAGGAAAATGCAAACAATAATTAAAATAAATTGATGCATCATACCATCTATATTTATGAAGGGCTATGCCATGAATTCTAAAGTTTAACTTAATTAAGCCAGGGTAAAGAAGCTCAAAAGCATAATGTAAATATCTCTATTTGCAAACATTCACATGCTAAGGATCATAATAAAAGATTGTTTGGTCTTCTAAAAATCTATGAAGTATGTTTTTAAATTTCACTAATTTGCAATGTGCTTGACACACTAGTTAAATGATCCACACAAGTAAGTTTGTGACAATTTCTATGAGCAATGAAATGAAAAGGGATGAAACTACTATACATGATTTATGAGGAAGCTGCTTGGAAACTTCATTCACACAAAATTTTTGACCATCTAATTACTCATGCTATCTTGACAATGGACACTATGAGGACACATTCGCAAGAGGAAAAATAGATCATCATCAAGTTAAATACAAATATAAAGTTTCCTTGAATAATCATCATTTCTATATTGCTATGTCTAACTTGAATGTTAGCACCAAGCAAAGAAGTAGAAGGTAGGTAACAATTAAAAGATTTCTTGTTCATAGTGACCAAATGTAGTAGAAATTAATGTCATATAAAACACTTGAACATTTAAGGAGCATAGGCTCCAGTACAACCTTTGCTTCATGGTAACAAATAAAAGTATGATCTCACTTTGACCACATTAGAGAGCAAACATACATTGGATGCTGAATCAGTGATGAATCCCATTTTTATTTATGATTGCGTCATCAATTATAGAAAGTAGAAAAGTAGATGTGCTATGACCTCCAGTGAGTTTCAATGCCCCATCAATCTATATGAACTACACATGATAATATATTTTTTGCTTGAACTTGAAAGTCCTAGTTTGGTTTTGGTAATAGAGTGACAACCTTAGGAGGACTAATGTGTTTATGTTGAGATACACACATGTGTTTAGTCCACATGTACACTAGTGTGAGCAACACTTGAAGCCATGGTAGAGAGGTGGCTTTGGATATGTTGATAGTGCTCAACTAGCTAGTGAGATGAAGGAGCTCATTGCATATGAGACATGACATGATGTCACGTGACTAGGTGGAGAAGATTAAGAGACATGGTTTGGCTACAAAATACTTGGTTGCTTGTGTGAAGGGAAAGTAAGAGGATTGAGTGTGATGGACTATCGAGGTGGTGAAGCTAGAGCAAAGGACTTGGCACCGATGGACCAGGTGCAATAGGTGAAGAGTGCAGTGGCTGCAATCGATGAACCAATAAGGCCATGTGATAACATGAAGTGGATCTTGTCATTCAAGAGGGATCAAGCCAAGTGTTGATTGTGTTGATCACAAATGGCTTAATGGAGGTTGGATGCTTGTGTGGCATCACCATTGGAGGAGATGAAATGGAATGTGCAAGGTAAACGTATATTTGTAGGGCAATTCATTTCACCGGTCAAAGGTTGAGTAGAGAAGTGCATGACCTGGTTTAGGATAGCTAGCTATACTATCAAGAGGGGCAAACTTGTTTGCGTATCAATCATTCATGCCACTTGAATGATCTAACATTGCATGTGTTGCTAGGATTGAGTGGCGGTTGAAAAAGAGTTTGAAAACCTTTGTGAAAAGATTTGAAAATGCTAACACATGCTCAAGGTGTTGGTTGTCTCATGGGATGACACTAGAAGTTAGTAGATTTTCAAAAGGATTGAAAATGATTTGGTTCAGGGTTCGTGGATGAACTTCGAGGTGTGTTTGGTGCACCACCGGATTGATCTAGTGGTTGATGTGTTGAAGGCACTAGACTATAAGGTGTGGAGAAGGAGGCAAGCAGGGGCTTTGGGCCGAGATTGGAGAGCCTAGTGGTCCAATTGGCCCTCCTAGCGGTTGGACCGCCAGGGTAGCACCAGTCCAGTGGTGGCCAGGCTTTGCTGTAACACCCGAAAAATTGCTTATTTGGAAATAGAGCTAAAATGATTTAATTATGTATTTTTGTGCTCATGAAAACATAGGAAAATAAAAATTTTCGTTAAATTAAAATTCATCTTAGGATGTAGCAACATTGTTGTGCATACATGCTGATGCATTTGTGTTTTTGTATTGTTTGGTTTTGACCAAAGATCAAAATGAATTCAAGTTGTTTTTTTTAAAATGCGTTTAGGTCGATTTTCCTTCTCTGATATATATATATATATATATCATTTTTCTACTATCAAATTCCTTGTCTCTCAGCTCAAATTTCTTTGAGAGCTTTCTAAAATATTTTCTTTGTAACCCAAATCACTCATTTCAGTTTCTCGTCCATCAATCAATCTCTACAAACTTCTCGAGAATTTTTCCGACTTTTTTTGTAGCTTGTTTCCACTTGTCTGTGAGCATAATCTAATTTTTAGATGCTCCAAAATTACCTTTTAGTGAGCTCCAAATACTTTATTTGGGTTCCTCATGTTCCATAATGTCTCTGAAAAATTTCCTTGAATTTTCGGAGCTTTCGGAGTATTTTTCACGGCTTAAATAATAATTCTGGACTTTTCTAAAATTATTTTATCCATGAAAATAATTAATTCCGAAAATAATAAATCTCTCATTTGTTTTCCAACGCTCAAAGCCCATGTGCAATAATCCTAATAAATCTCAAAGGCCCATACATTTATTTACTAATGGGCTTAAATGATTACTTAGGTCTATTAGCGGAGGTGGATGGTGCAACGTCAATTAGCACCATATCACTAGTTGATATGGAGGTGGAGAGTTTTCCTCCCTATATATACGTACCTACTCCTTGGGTAAAAGCACATCAAAACTACCGTAGAGGAGCCCCTAGTTTAGGAAATCTCTCGTGTAGTAAATTATATTTTCTCCCCCTTCTCTTGTCGCCGTCTAAAGAAGCCACCAGACTGCTTGCTCGTGAGCATACGTTCTACTCCAAGAAGAAGAGTTATTTACTTGAATTCCGCCGTATAGATCATATTAAAAACCAGATTTTGATTATTTTCGAAATTAAAATTCTAGGTATTTATAAAACTGCCACTATCTTGTTTAGGCCATATCTTCTACGTTTTAACTCCGATTTGACCCGTTCAAATTGCGTTAGGTTCATATTTGCGAGCTCTACACGTTGGTAGTACTGTACAGTAGGTTTGGAAAATTTAATTTTCGAGTTTATATTAAAGTAATTATTTATCTATAGGAAATCTTAGAAAATTCATAACTTTCACGTTTTAAATCCGAATTTCGTGATCTTTACGTCTGTGTGATCGTAGTAACGTGTAGAAGAGTTTTATAAACTTTTTATACTGTTAGTGCTACTGTTGGTTAGGTTTTCTACCTTTAAGATTCGATGTTAGATTTAATCTATTATTTTACTAAAGAAAATCTCATTTAATTCATAACTTATTTGTTTTAATTCCGAATTTGTCCGTTCAAATTGCAATGGATTTGTAACAACATGAACTACGTATTAGTATTAATGTTTTCTTTATCAAAATCTCTAGAATTTCATAGTTTAGATCTAATTTGATTAATAACTGTGCAACTAGATTTATAAATAAAATATTATTGATTTCTCCTTTAGTTTTCTAAATTTAAATGTAATTTATTCTAAGTCACTTTTGAATATCTATAAAAAGTATTTTATCCTATATATATGATTTTATATAGTTAAAACAAATGAGACCTATAATTTTCCGTTTTATACAACAAAATCTTTCGGCAGATGTATTTCTTTCACCGTAGCTTCGATTAGCGTGCTTTTCGCGCCTGTGTGTTCGTAGCAACGCGTAGAACATCTTTAAAATCTTTTCACACATTGTTTCATATGTTTGGTGTACTATTCTAATTTATTTCTATTGTTTGCTTCGTGTATGATTGAATGGACGGTTGTGTGGTGCTTTATGATCTTATCTAGTCGGTGAGCTTTACGTGGTGATCAAGAAGCAGTTCATCGAGATTTGGACTTGAAGAAGGATCTAAGTTAAGGCAAGTATAGCATGAGATCATCCTTGTTTCCTATTCACCTTTAATACACTTAATTCATGTGCATGTGTCTACCTTGTTACCCCTAAGGATATCCTAGCTTTTGTATCTTGTACCTTGACACCGGTGGAACATTGCATTGGGTAGTATTTATGCTAGTGCTCAAGATAAATAACCATGATCTGTAACTTGACTAATGGTATATGCAATAAACATTTAAAAGATGCTTTAAAGCAACATGTCTCAAGAGGGCTAGAGCATATTGGGTTGTTTTTATGGTGCTCTAGTTTCTCTTTATAAGGATTTATTTGTAAGCGAACATCCGAGACTTATAATACAACTGTGAGGGCTATATGGCTCTGGTTTTAGTCATATAGAATGACCTTTTCTAGCTTGTTAGAGGTTACCCTTGTGGCGCAAATGGGGGAAAAGCAGACTGTGGATCCCTGCGTGGTTGTATCACACAGACTGACTGATGAAACCTAGCGGCCCTAACTTGTTAGACGAACCTTTGAAAGACTTCATAGTGAACCCTGCCGACCTTCCTTGGAAGTGGGTCAATAGATTAGCTACCTCGGGCGAAAGGGTAAATCACGACTCACAGTGAAAGTGTACAACCTCTGCAGAGTGTAAAACTATTATAACAGCCGTGCTCATGGTCACGAGTGGCATTGGACCCTTACAGAATAAATGATGACACTGATGATAATGATAATACTGATGATATTGATGCTCACTAATTATTATTGTTTCTTGCTATACGTTATTCTCGTTTATATGATCATGAGGTTATTTGGGCTTATGTTAAACTTGTTGCTACTCAATTGCTAAAAGATGACTTACTAAAAGCTATTGCAGTAAACCCGTGTCAAATCTTTTGAGCCTCATGAACCCCATGATATATTTGCTGAGTTCGACATGGACTCACTCTTGCTATTTCCCACACCTCAGGATAGTCTCTGGAGCTTTTAGGTTTGTGATCAACCAGTCAGTTTGTTCCTGGAGTGAAGTCTATACCCGGTGTTCGGAGTTGTCTTTCCGCTGTGTTGCTCTCTAAGGTTATATCTTATACTATTGCATTATGTTTATTAAGCATTTGTCTCTTGATATTACACTTATCTGCGGCTATATGTGAGATTTGACTTCTTTATTTCACATATAGTGTATATCTGGTTTTGTCCTTAAAACTGGGTGTGACATTTGCCATCGGACGTGACGGTGTCACTATTCACACATGGGCATTCAGGCTCGGTTGCACCTGGCGGTTGAATCGTGGAAGCAGGTGGTTGGACTGCTGCTGGGCAGCCATGCATAGGAGAATGCCCATGTTTAAAACGAGACTAATGCATAGTTCGGTTCGGCTCATCAGACCATTTGAAAGGCCCTAATTTGGTTTTGGTAATTGAGTGACAACCTAGGGGGGCTAATATGTGTTTATGTTGAGATACACATATGATTAGTCCACAGGTACACTTGTGTGAGCAACTTGATCCATGGTGGTAAAGTGGCTTGTATTTGTTACAAGGCTCAACTAGTTGTGATGAAGGAGCTCATTGCATATGAGACAAGACATAATGTCATGTGGCTAGGTGGAGAATATCAAGAGACATGACTTGGATACGATGGATCAGATTGCAAGTGTGAAGGGCTACGAGTGACATCACTTGTATGTGTGGGTAGCTTTTGAGCTTGAGGTTCTATTATGAGAACATGAGTGGTACTGGACCATTCTGTGTGTACAACTAGGCCTTCTACAAGTACATTGTTCACCAGTCTTAGATGACCTTTTTTCCGCTTCCTAGTTTGGAATTCCATTGTTGAGCCACCAAATATTGGCAGGATCATTTCGATGGTTGGCAGGGGTGTATATTGAGATACCTAGTTGTCGGGGTGTGGTTCTTGTTTGGGCATCATGGTGATGGGGTATGGTGGTAGAACTTCAAGATATCTGTTGGCGTTGGTCTGGTTGATATCTAGGTAGGTAATATGTGGTGCTTTTGGGGCTATGTAGGTTAGACTGGCCTCCATGTGTTGACTGCTTGCTAGGGCTAGCTGCGAAGGTTGGTGTTGCTAGGCTACTCGACCTCACCATAGGAGATAGGGAAGATAGGTGGTGCTTGTCCTAGTGCAGGATATGGGGAAGAAGAAAGACGCCTGCCTCGCCAGAACCCTAGCATCTTCTTCCTCTCTAGTGAGGGCGAGGGCACGGGCATGGGCGCTGGAGGAAGAAGAAGCTGGTCACGTCGTCCTCGTATCGCACGGATGTCACGTGTTTACGTTTGTGTTCTATATACTAGTAACTTCAAGAGGAAACTAAAACTTCATCCACATGATAATTTTTTTCCATCTTATTACTCCTAATGCTAACCATAATAAAATAGATAATCATTTAAATAAAAGACATATAAATAGTTGCCTTGAAAAATCACCATTTTATACCGCAATGGCTAACTTGAAAGATAGCACTACCCTAGAAGTAGAAGGTTATTGGTACTCCATAAGCACATTAACCATAATTCTTACAATGTAAGTGCATAGTGTAGTTGTAGTCTTTCCCTTAGAGTATTCTAGGGTTTATTTCGAACTTAAGGAAACTAGGAAAGGTTTATGTATGAACAAACACTAACCTAATTAATGCAATTAGCAACTACTAAGTTAGAACTTGCTAAAGTCAACTAGAAAGTTATTAGGCACATTAATAATATAGTTAACACCTAATTAGAACATCTAATCAAGACATAAAATATAGAAACAAATAAAGGCTAGAGATCAAGCAGAATTGTACTTCTAAACTACTAAGCATTTGAGCTATAGTTGACCAAAACATGAAATCAAATGCATATTTAAATAACAACCTTCCATTCTACTCTCTAGCAATTTATTATTGATAAGGAATATCTTTACTTGTGTATTCTACATATATATTTCTTTTTTGCAACACCCAACTATTGCCTCTAATAATTTTATCTTGACAATAGACTATACAACTATACAAGTACACGTTAGGGAGAGGAAAAATAGATAATTTTCAAATTAAAGATAAACATTTTTTTGCTTGAAGAATCACATTTCTTTATGCAACGGCTAGATTGAAAATTGGCACCAACCAAAGAAGTAGATGGCAGGTGACCATTAAGAATTTTTTATTGGTAGAAGTCAAATGTAGTAGAAATTAAAAGCTCTCTTGTTTGTAGCAATAATGTAGTAGAACTTAATTTCATCTGGCAACCAATTAAAAATTTATTATAGGCAGAAGAATCCAAGAAACATAGAGGCTCCAGCACAAGCTTTGCTTGATGCCAAGAGATAAGTTCGAGCTCACATTGACCACATTAATGGCACAAATGTAGTGGATGCTTAGTCATTGATGAATCCCTTTTTTTATGCTAACGCCATCAACTATGGAACTTTATTAAGCTAGGAAAAAAATTAGAAAGCAAAAGGCATCCAATGTAATAATTTTCTTGATGAAAAGGCATCCTATGAAATTATCACCGATTCCCAAATTACAAATATAAATATAAAGTTAATACCATCTAATAATAACTATGAAAAGAAGTAACTTCAAAGTTTTTTAAAGGAGTAAGGGGAAAAAAGAAACAAAAAATTTGGGGGCCTGTATGAGAATACTATGTTTCCATGAATTATTTGTCCAAAGAACTACTAATCAAGGAAGTAGATGGTAGGTGACCATTAATAATTTTTTGGTGGTAGAAATCAAATGTAGTAGAAATTAAAAGCTCTCCTGTTATGTAGTAGAAGTTAATTTCATCCGGCAACCAATTTAAAATTTATGATAGGTAGAACAATCCAAAGAACATAGAGGCTACAGTAATTTATTCTTGATAAAGAATATCTTTACTTGTGTATTTTACATATATATTTCTTTTTTGCAACACCCAACTATTGCCTCTAATAATTTGTCTTGACAATGGACGATACAACTATACAAATACACGATAGCGAGGAAAAATAGATAATTTTTAAATTAAAGATAAACATTTTTTTGCTTGAAGAATCATAATTCTTTATGCAGCGGCTTGATTGAAAATTGGCATCAACCAAAGAAGTACTCCCTCCGTCCCAAAAAATATGTAAATCTCATTTTACGAGGAGTCAACAGAATCTTAAGTTTGACTAAGTTTCTAGAAGATATTATCTACATTTATATCTTCAATTAGGTTTATTATGAAAATATATTCTATAATTAATCTAATGATACTTATTACGTATCATGAACATTAATACTTTGTCATATATATTCAGTCAAAATTAAGAATATTTGACTTCTCGAGAAACGAGATTTACATGTTTTCTGGGACGAAGGGAGTAGATGGTAGGTGACCATTAAGAATTTTTTGTTGGTAGAAGTCAAATGTAGTAGAGATTAAAAGCTCTCTTGTTTGTAGCAATAATGTAGTAGAACTTAATTTCATCTGGCAACCAATTTAAAATTTATTATAGGTAGAAGAATCCAAGGAACATAGAGGCTCCAGCACAAGCTTTGCTTGATGCCAAGAGATAAGTTCTAGCTCACATTGACCACATTAATTGCACAAATGTAGTGGATGCTTAGTCACTGATGAATCCCTTATTTTTTATGCTAACGCCATCAACTATGGAAATTTATTAAGCTAGGAAAAAATCTAGAAAGCAAAAGACATCAAATGCAATAATTTTCTTTATGAAAGGGCATCCTATGAAATTATCACCAATTCCCAAATTACAAATATAAATATAAAGTTAAGACCATCTACCAAAAACTATGAAAAAGTAATAATTTCAAAGTTTTTTTTAAAGGAGTAAGGGGAAAAAAGAAACAAAAAATTTGGGGCCTGTATGAAGATACAGTGTTTCCATGACTTATTTGCCCAAAGAACTACTAACCAAGGAAGTAGATGGTAGGTGACCATTAAGAATTTTTTTGGTGGTAGTAATCAAATGTAGTAGAAATTAAAAGCTCTCTTGTTTGTAGCAATAATGTAGTAGAATTTAATTTCATCTGGAAACCAATTTAAAATTTATGTTAGGTAGAAGAATCCAAGGAACATAGAGGCTCCAACAATTTATTCTTGATAAAGAATATCTTTACTTGTGTATTCTACATATATATTTCTTTTTTGCAACACCCAACTATTGCCTCTAATAATTTTATCTTGACAATGGATGATACAACTATACAAGTACATGTTAGCGAGAGGAAAAATAGATAATTTTTAAATTAAAGATAAACATTTTTTCTTCAAAAATCACATTTCTTTATGCAACGGCTAGATTGAAAATTGGCACCAACCAAAGAAGTAGATGGTAGATGACCATTAAGAATTTTTGGTTGGCAGAAGTCAAATGTAGTAGAAATTAAAAGCTCTCTTGTTTGTAGCAATAATGTAGTAGAACTTAATTTCATCTGGCAACCAATTTAAAATTTATTATAGGTAGAAGAATCCAAGAAATATAGAGGCACCAGCACAAGCTTTGCTTGATGCCAATTGGCACCAATCAAAGAAGTAGATGGTAGATGACCATTAAGAATTTTTGGTTGGCAGAAGTCAAATGTAGTAGAAATTAAAAGCTCTCTTGTTTGTAGCAATAATGTAGTAGAACTTAATTTCATCTGGCAACCAATTTAAAATTTATTATAGGTAGAAGAATCCAAGGAACATAGAGGCTCCAGCACAAGCTTTGCTTGATGCCAAGAGATAAGTTCAAGCTCACATTGACCACATTAATGGAACAAATGTAGTGGATGCTTAGTCACCGATGAATCCCTTATTTTTTATGCTAACGTCATCAACTATGGAAATTAATTAAGATAGGAAAAAATCTACAAAGCAAAATACATCCAACACAATAATTTTCTTTATGAAAGGGCATCCTATGAAATTATGACCAATTCCTAAATTGCGAATATAAATATAAAGTTAATACCATCTACCAATAACTATGAAAATTAATTCAAAGTTTTTTTAAAGGAGTAAGGGAAAAAGAAACAAAAATTTGGGGCCTATATGAAGATACCGTGTTTGCATGAATTATTTGTGTAAAGAACTACTAACCAAGAAAGTAGATGGTAGGTGACCATTATAATTTTTTGGTGGTAGATATCAAATGTAGTAGAAATTAAAAGCTCTCTTGTTTGTAGCAAAAATGTAGTAGAACTTAATTTCATCTAGCATCCAATTTAAAATTTATGATAGGTGAAGAATGCAAGGAACATAGAGGCTCCAGCAATTTATTCTTGATAAAGAATATCTTTAGTCGTGTATTCTACAGATATATTTCTTTTTTTGCAACACCCAACTATTGCCTCTAATAATTTTATCTAGACAATAGACGATACAATTATACAAGTGGACGTTAGCGACAGGAAAAATAGATAAGTTTCAAATTAAAGAAACATTTTTTTGCTTGAAGAATCACATTTCTTTATGCAACAACTAGATTGAAAATTGGCACCAACCAAAGAAGTAGATGGTAGGTGACCATTAAGATTTTTTGTTGATAGAAGTCAAATGTAGTAGAAATTAAAAGCTCTCTTGTCTATAGCAATAATATAGTATAACTTAATTTCATTTGGCAGCCAATTTAAAATTTATTATAGGCAGAAGAATCCAAGGAACATAGAGGCTCCAGCACAAGCTTTGCTTGATGCCAAGAGATAAGTTCGAGCTCACATTGACCACATTAATGGCACAAATGTAGTGGATGCTTAGTCACCGATGAATCCCTTATTTTTTATGCTAACATCATCAACTATGGAAATTAATTAAGATAGGGAAAAAATCTAGAAAGCAAAATACATCCAATGTAGTAATTTTCTTTATGAAAGGGCATCCTATGAAATTATGACCAATTCCCAAATTGCGAATATAAGTATAAAGTTAATACCATCTACCAATAACTATGAAAATTAATTCAAAGTTTTTTAAAGGAGTAAGGGAAAAAGAAACAAAAATTTGGGGGCCTATATGAAGATACCGTGTTTGCATGAATTATTTGTGTAAAGAACTACTAACCGAGAAAGTAGATGGTAGGTGACCATTAATAATTTTTTGGTGGTAGATATCAAATGTAGTAGAAATTAAAAGCTCTCTTGTTTGTAGCAAAAATGTAGTAGAACTTAATTTCATCTAGCATCCAATTTAAAATTTATTATATAGAGGCTCCAGCACAAGCTTTGCTTGATGCCAAGAGATAAATTCGAGCTCACATTGACCACATTAATGGCACAAATGTAGTGGATGCTTAGTCATGGATGAACCCCTTATTTTTTATGCTAATGCCATCAACTATGGAAATTAATTAAGCTAGGAAAATATCTAGATAGTAAAAGACATCCAATGCAATAATTTTCTTTATGAAAGGGCATCCTATGAAATTATCACCAATTCCCAAATTGGAAATATAAATATAAAGCTAATACCATCTACTAGTAACTATGAAAAATAAGTAATTTCAAAGTTTTTTTTAAAGGAGTAAGAGGAAAAAGAAACAAAAAATTTGGGGCCTGTATAAAGATATTGTGTTTCCATGAATTATTTCTCCAAAGAATGACTAAATATTAACAAAACTAACTGTGCCCCATTTGGTTAGAAAAAATTAACTCCCATGTCATAATTTTTCTTGAGTTTGTATTGGCACCAATTGAACTCAGTGAGTTGCAATGTGCCATAAATCTAATATATTTGTTTATCAACTATATGGTTATATTATATTTTCTTTAACTAAAGTTTGGTTATGTTGTAGTTTGTCAATCCATAACTGACTATACTGGTTGCTAATATTTATCTATAGGAAATTCATTCTTGTATGCTTAAGCTCCAATGATGTAGGGCATGTCACGCACAGTCATAGATAATAATGGTAGCACGACTCAATAATGTTTGCACCATTCTGATAATTAACTCAATAGTATTCTAATTATCTTTTCTTGAGCTAAATTGTTTGTATTTTATTGGTGTGGTGCTAATAACCACTAGAAACCATCGCTAGAGTTTTTCAAAATGCATATATAATTGATTGTATTATCCCTTTTTAGTTCCTTAACATATGTGACACTAAGCCACACCATTCCTTACCACATTTTAATAATTCATAGTTCGTCGTATATTAGTAGCGAGCGGGAATGCAATATCCACTCAGCTTATGTATGGAATATTCACCATGCTATGCGTTACCGGATTTCAATAATTCATAGTTTGTCGTTATATTAATAACGATAAAAGATGCAACATATGTTCGTCGCTATTATACGTTACTGTATCCATTAGATACATAAGTATTTCCTTTTCTAGGAAAAGGTTGTTCGGATACTGTCAGAATGGAACGGTATTACGCCATAAATCAAATAAGAAGATTTGCAATAATCCACTATATAAATAACTCACCATGGTTAAACTTAAAGCTAAATGTAATAGTTCTTGAACTTTAACTTATATTAGTCTATTATTTATACATAATGTTTTTTATTCATAAAGAAGATATTTACTTGTGTACTCTCTCTCTATATTATATTTGTTTTTTTTTGTTCAACACTTAACATTCATCGCCCAATAGTACATTATATTGGTAATTTCAGAGGGAACTAGTTAGAGAAACTTTGTTCATATAGTAAATTTTGACAAGCTAACTACCTCTAATAATTTTTATCTTGACAATAGACAGTACTTATCTTGACAAGCTAATATCAGTAACAATAGACATGCTAGCAATAGGAAAAAACAGATAATTTTCAAATTAAAGACAAATATTTTTTTCTTGAATAATAATCACCATTTGTTTATACAACGGCTAGATTGAAAGTTGCCACCTACCAAAGAAGTAGAAGGTAGTAGGTGAGTGTTAAGAGTGTTTTGGTCGTAGTAATAAATTGTAGTAGAAATCAATAGCATCCAAAAAAAAACTAACTGGAAAAATTAAGAGAGGGGAGAAGAATCCAAGGATACAGTGGTTCCAGTTCAACCTCCCTGAGCTGTGCCGGGAATCGCATTCCCCCCTAAATCGCCTATAAATAGGGGCCCGCCCGCTCCCATCACAATCACCCCTCACTCGCTCAATTCCCATTCCAAGTCCCCCGCTCCCGGATTCCCGACGACGAGCTCAGAGCTCCTCCTCCCCAGCCCCAGCTCGGTGCTCGAAGCGACAGCTGCCGCCATGTCTGCTGCCAACCAGCTCGCCGCCCTCATCGCCAACATGTTCGCCACGGTAAGGGTCTCCCTCCGCTGCACGACCGCTGGATTCTCGTATTTCGGCGCCACTGGTGTGGAATTCGGGTTGTGGCTGACGGGATTGCGCTCTGTTTTGGTGCTAGGGTTTGCTTGACGATCAATTCCAGCAGCTCCAGTTGCTGCAGGACCCCAGCGCCCCTAACTTCGTGTCCGAGGTCGTCACCCTCTTCTGCCAGGACGGCGAGCGGATCATCGGGGAGCTGGCCAAACAGCTGTATGTGTGGTTCCTCACTCGTTGTTCTGTTTCTGTGATCGGATCATTGCGTTGTGGGGGGATGGATTGAATCTGATTCCTGCAATTTGCTGTTTCTGTGCCTGTGCAGGGACAAGCCCAGCGTGGATTTTGACAGGGTCGATGCCTTCGTGCATCAGCTCAAGGGTAGCAGTGCTAGGTGATTACCTTGCCCATACCCTGTTCTTGAAATGCATGTGTAATGCTAGTAGGAATGTGCTTGTTGTGTTTCCATTTCAACGTGGGAATGGGGTATGCAATGCCATTAAAATGAGGAGGGGGGATTTAAATTCGTGCAATGATTGATCCGGCTTGCAAAATTAATTCTGTGTGCTGAGCGGACCGGATCAGTTAAATATCAGTTTTTCACATTCTGTTTGGAAACTGCTGCCATTGGTTCGAATTGTTGTGTTCTGCGATGTGGATCCAACACATGTTGTCTTATGCACACACCAGTGACACAACTTGAAAAGGAAAACTTCAAATTCCCCTGTTTTAAGTTGTGTTTCGAATCCATTTGGGGAAGGGATTGCCATATATTTTTAGTTGTGTTTCAGATCCGTTTTGGGAGGGTTTGTCATCTATTTTCTCGTTATTGTGACATAAAATGTGAAAAACATTCTCCCCACCACACTAATCAAATAACTCCAGTGGCACTAGTGAACCCTCCCCATTTTTAGTGCTTTAGTTCCATGTTGTACTAGATATGGAATTCACGGCCAAGACACAGCAGTAGTTGCTTGTCTGTAGGGGAAATGGGGGATGCATGTCTTGCCTCCCTCAAAATGATTTGGTTTTCATGTTATGTTGCCTGGATTATAAATGAATCATTTTATGCATTATATAGTTGTTTCCTTATCATAGATGCAGATCTGTTTAGGATTTGTGGATATGAAGCACCTATGCTATTACATTTTGAATAATTGTGTCATGAAAACAAATAGAGGATAGAATAATCAAGACTTATCAAGGGTCTCCAATAAAAATGTTATGGGTCCATCTCTGTTTGTAGAATTCAAAAGTTTCAGTATTAGATGTGGGGCTTGCTAGAGTTCTAAAATTTTACAAGGCTTGTACTTGGCTGGCTTGTTAACTCAGATATGGATGACCAAATTGTTTAATATGTATTTGATGAGTATGCAGTCTGATGACATCTAAACTTTGGTATTTTATTTTTCTTCTATTATTGAATCATTTTTGTGGCTCCTTGATTTGTATATTTGTGCATTTCAGTGTTGGCGCGCTGAAGGTTAAGAACACTTGCATCCAGTTCCGCGAATTCTGTCAGCAGAAGAGCAAAGATGGGTTAGTACCTAGTTTTTTATATGTTCATGTACTACTGTTTTTTGTCATTGTCTTATTGATATTTAGGAGCTCCTGAATCCTGATGTTATTACTGTGAAAACAAAATTTGGTTGCTATGAGCATTTTTTTTTTGTATAGTTATCAGCTGTGTGTTCCATTCATGAGTTGCCAATGAATATTGTCTGGACAAATCACTGAACTATATCCTTGCCAGGTGCCTCAAGACACTGGAGACAGTGAGGATTAACTTCTATGAGCTGCGTGGCAAGTTTCAGACCATGCTTCAGGTATTACCTTTTGTGATTAAATTCTTTTGAAAATACCTTTTTCTGTCCATTGAACTAGACTAGCCTTTTTCAGAGAAAAATCTTCTATTCTGAATCTTGCTTGTTATACCTAGTGGTGTAGTGGATAGGATGTATATCATGAGGTAACAATGAAGAACTTAAAATTATGTTAATGGAGTGAGTGCAAATAGCTTCTTTTAGCACATGTAAGATAGTAGATTTGAAGAACTACATCTCTAGTTATCCTAACAGAAGTTAGGACTCCAAGAAATCCTAGTGGGGAAACATGTCTGACAGATTATTTTTCATATCTGCATGTTCTTATATCAAGATTCTGTATAGAATGTTTATTCCTTTGTTACTCCTTTCTTTGGCCATTATATCTTTATGTTGTGATGATGAACTTTTCTCTTCTTATCCATGTAATATATAGGACTGACATGCGTGTTCTCTGATGCAGCTGGAGCGTCAGGTCAATGGCTTTCCCCCCAACAATTAAACCAGATGGCGGAGTGGAGCTTCATGTTGGGATGATGCATGCACCTTTCAAGTCTCAGAACATTCTGCATGAGCTCCTCAGTTGGCTTCTGGGAAGCCTGTAATAGCTTAGCAGCAGGATTAGTGTTGACACCACCGTAGCAGTAGTCATTGTCATCGTCTTTGTGTCATCGAAGTAGTAGTCGTAAGTGTCTGCTGGGTGATGGATCTCCTGCAAGCAGTTGCTAGTGGTCTGTTTACTCTGTAGTAGTCACTCTTAATAATCTATCTCTTAGGAGTCTGCTAGTGGAACTTGGTGGTGAAACAAAATAAAATGCTATGGCTATTGGTTAGTAATGATAGGCTGCTGTGTTTGGTAACATGTGCGTGCTGTGTGATGTGCTATGTGAAAGTGAGCCTGTTGTTGGATCATGGTTTGTATCAATGCAGATTTTTCAGGTTGGTGGCGCGACTGTCAGGGCATCAGGGGGGCCTGCCCTATCAATGGTTGTTTTGCTTCCCCTTGAGTTGTTTTCCCTTAACATTCTATGCTCTTATCTAGATTCTGTACAGAATGTTTAGTCCTTTGTTACTCCTTTCTTGGCCATAATCTTGACATGTTCTTCTGATGCAGCTGGAGCGGCAGATCCAGGGCTTTTCCCCCAAGAAGTAATCCAGAGTGGCGGAATTGATGGAGCTGGCTTTTCCCCCAAGAAGTAATCCAGAATGGCGGAATTGATGGAGCTGCATGTTGGGATGATGCATACAGTACACCTTTCATAGTGGCGGTATTAATGGAAACATGCTCAATGAGCTCCTCACTTGGCTTCTAGCCTCGTACCTTCTAGGAAGTCTGTAATAGCTTAGCAGCAAGAGTAGCTGTTGACACTTTTTGTGTCACTGTAATAGTCATTGTCCTAAGTGTATGTGGGGTGGAGAAGCAAACAATCCTATGGTTAATAATACTAAGAGTCCTTTCTTACTTTAGTGTTTGTTTTGACCATGGCTGAAGTGCGACTTTCTTCTTTTTGTTGTGTTGAGCATGTATTCCTTTTTTTTCTCTTTCTTCGTCTCATAAAAATAACAGCAAAGCTCTTGCCATCCTTTCAAAAAAAAATACTAATAGTCTGCCGTGATGTGCTATGCTATGTGAAATTGAGCCTGCTCTATGGTCATAGTTGTATCATTGCAGCGTTTCATTTCACTGGTTTCAGGTTGGTGGCGCGGCGGCAGGTGAGGGGGAGGGCAGCCAGCCAGCCACAGCCAGAGGAGGGAGGATGACTGCTGGTGGTGACTGATGACCTGCCAATCTCCAGGTGACTTGTGCCGTGAATCTGCAGTGCTAGGCATTCCATCATGCGGGTGATGACGGCTTGGGTTCAGCGCATTGAATTCGTGTGAAGATTTCATGAAAAATCCAGATAGGCAGGCCTAGCCATATCAGTGGCAGAGAGTCCTGGGTGTTTGCATTTGCAGTGTCTTCGGCAATAAAATCTGGGCAGTTGTAACAGTCCTGGGGATTCCAATGATCGAATCACCGATCCATCATTGTGTCTGCATTGCACTGCTGCCTACGGAGTACACTGCACTGAACTGAATGGCATTGGCACTGCATTGTGCCCGTCTCTATCTGCTGTCTGGTACGTTGCCAGCTGCCTTGGCCCCTTGCATAGGCTATAGCAAGCCTGTTGTTCGATGTTGCGTTACATCTACTCTTTGGGTTTGGGAGCCGTGGGCCAAATCCGTGCGCAAGCTCATTTTTTGAGTTGAGCTTGTTTGGTTACACTCTAATACAACCCTATTCGTAGGGTTGGGTTAATCTCCCATCTTAATCTCTCTAGACTGAGTTGGATTAGAATCTAGCCAAACAAGCTTTTCATTGGTCCTAATACTTTTTGGGTAGAAAATCAACCGATGGCATAAGATTGGGGAGGTTGTTAAAAAGTTGAACCTTGTTATACGACCCAATCCATCACGAATAACTTGGAGCACCAACCTAACGTGTACAAACTCCTATCTACTTTCTCTTATGGTTAATATAACTATATATATAATGTTCACAATAAAACTATATATATAAAAGTTTATTTTTGAGATAATGGAAATAGATCCTGCTTTGCCTCCTGTGTCCAAGAGAATCAGACCACTACTCACTCTGTCTCTAATGACTGCATATTTCTCTTTTCAAGAAATTGAACTTTTTTTCCTAAATTTATAAAAATAGTATCACCATCTGTGTCTCCTAATATTGCAGACATGGTGTAGAATCTGACCCCAAAATGAATTGGAATACATGACATGACCTTTGATAAATCTACAAACCTATCGTACCCATACGAGTTAGAGCAACACGTGCCCAAGCTCAGTACAAACTTTGATTTCCAAACGAATTGAAACATATAACATGATTGCTAAATAAATCTCCAAACCATAAGTCGCTCAAGTAACAACACGCCACAAGTTGAACCCATTGTAATGCACATGTACGTTTGATAGCATATGTACATAATACAATGCTTATAGGGCAAATAGCTGTTCCTAGAGATATTAGGAAAGAGGAGCATTTTCCACTATAACAACATACAACAATACCTTCTTTAGTTTCCTCATTAGCTTGAATTTCCTCCATAGATTTTCTAATGTCCACAACGCTTGAAGAAGAACACAATCAACTTTGTGTACAGATTAATGCTTCAACCATACTAGCTTATAGTGAAGTTTGAAACGAATCTAGAATTCTTTCTCCTGTACTAAATGAAGATTCTGAAGCAATCATAGAAATAGGAACAACTAAGACATCCTCTGCTAACTTAAGACAGTATGGGGTACTTGTTTGAGTTACAATTCCACCACAATATTAAATCAAAATCATTGTAATATTTTCATAAGATATCTAGATCGTTTTTTAATTAGTTTCTTTACTCTCAATTTCTTCCAAGTGCATAGAAAACTGAGATGCTAGCAAGATACATGGATTCTCCTCATGCTCATCCACATCAATGAGTAGTGGTGGTTGATTGTATTGCTATGACTAGCCCATGCAGTGGACTCAACATAACAATCAAATAAATGAAGGATATCATTCTCTATTTTACCAATAAGCTCCTTTGTCTTTGTTGGACCATAAATCCCCAAGAAAAAAACTAATAAACTTCATCAAGATGAGCACAATAAATAGTAAGTTGTTCAGGTCCTCCTTGTCCTCCCAATATTTACTAAAATTCCTCTTCGTATGTTTAGACATTTCAACTATGAAGAGATCACTATTTCTAGCAAGTTCATCTAACGAGTGCATTAGAACAAACTCATGAAATAATTCAATTGATGTCACATGTGGAGAACCAGAGACACACTGACTTTGTAGAATACCTTCAATAAATAAATGACATGCCTAGCATTACACCAACAATTCTCATTTGGAGGAAGACTGCCCTCAAACTATGTTTTAAAAATATTTGTTTTCCTTATTTAGCCTTGCAAAAGCCTTCTCAAATATAATTGCATTATCCAGCATGAGATATGTAGCATTCCAACTTGCGTCTTTGTCTAAAGACAAGTGTATTTTCCTAGAAATCTTTTCTTCTTTGCACGTTTCTTGAATTGTTGTAGCCTCGCTGAGGAGAATCTCACAAACATGTGACTGCAATTCTAATTCCATCAATTGAATCATTGGTAACCTGTAATCCACTTTTTACAATCAAATTTACTATGTGTGCACAACATCTCATGCGTATGAATTCATGCCGCAACACTGTCCCCTCCCATGATTTACTCAAATCCTAAATGTAGTTGATTGCACCATCATCGGATCTAGCATTGCCGACTATGATAGTGAAAAAGTGGATTAGAAGTTACCAATGATTCAATTGATAGAATTCAAATTGTTGTCATGTTTGTGAGATACTCCCAGCGAGTCTACAACAATTCAAGAAATGTGCTAAGAAGGAAAATATTTCTAGGAAAAGACTCTTGTGTTTTGACATAGACACAAGGTGGAATGCTACATCTCTCATGCTCGATAATGCAATTATATTGGAGAGTGCCTTTGCAAGACTAAATAAGGAGAACAAACAGTTAAAAATATATTTTGAGGGCAATCTTCCTCTAAATGAGAACAATTGGTGTAATGCAAGGCGTGTCATTTATTTATTGAAGGTATTCTACAAAGTCACAATGTGTCATCAAGTGGATTCTTTCATGAGTTTGTTCTAATGCACTCAAAGTCAGATGAACTTGCTAGAAATAGTGATCCCTTAATAGTTGGAATGTCTGGACGTATGAAGAAGTTTAGTAAACATTTGGAGGACAAGGAGGATTTAAGCAAGTTACTACTTATGCGCTCATCTTGGATCCTCGTTATAAGGTGAAGTTTATTAGTTTTTTTCTTGGGGATTTATGGTCCAAAATAAAGACGATAGAGCTTACTGGTAAAATAGAAAGTCATCGCCTTCCTTTTATTTGATTGCTATATATATTGAGTCCGCTACATGGGCTAGTCATAGCAATTACAATCAACCACCACTTCCCTCTCTTGCTAGCATCTCAGTTCTCTATGCACTTGGAAGAAATTAAGAGTAGAGAAAGCAATACAGAATTATCTAGATATCTTGTAGAGAACTGTGAAAAGATTACAAATGATTTTGATTTACTATTGTGGTGGATGTGTAACTCAACAAGTACCCCATACTGTTTAAGTTAGACTTCAGAATCTTCATTTAGTATAAGAGAGTACTCTAGATTCATTTTGAACTTCACTATCAGAGTATCAGCTAGCATGGTTGAAGCTTAAATCTGTGCACAAAGCTAGTTGTGTTCTTCATGCATTGTGGACATTAGAAAAGTTGTGGAGGAAATCCAAGCTTATGAGGAAATTGAAGAAGGTATTGCTGTATGTTTTTATAGTGGAAAATGCTGGAGCATAGGAGCCATTAAAAGGATGTATAGTTTATGACCAGAGCGCGATGCACATTGTATGAACTAGAAGCCACGTGTTGCCGTGGGAATTAGGAATAAATTGTAAGGAAATCAAACTGCATATAATTACTTATTTGAAGGGATAAACTATTATAGATTAATGTCATGGTATGGTATTGCTGATGTGGATAAATAAATGCATGTTAATGATGAAGTGTATTCCTGACGTGTATATATCATAATTGCACTAGTGGGCTATAATTGCTTCTAAGGCCCTATTTGACAGAGCTTAGCTTCACTAGTGAAGCTATTTTTTTAGGTTTCAGCTTTACGAGAAGCTTTCTCGGTAAAGCTAAAGCTATTTTAGAGACTCTTGGCAAAACAACTTTGCATGTAGATTTTCTTAAAACATGCTCTCACATAATCCTACACAGGGTCCATAAGTGTGAGGTGAAGTTGTCAAAAGCTACTATTTTCAACTTCATCCCACCTCATTCTCATGTGAGAGCATGATTTAAGGAGCTTCATGGGTGAAGCAGTTTTCAAAAGACCCGTTGGGAAAAAAACAACCCACAAAAAAGCTCATGAAAATGTTCATGAAGTTGTGCCAAATAGAGCCTAATAATGGACTACTGAGGTGGATAGCTTACTTGTCGAGATAAAACCCCTAGTGAGATTTAAGATTATAAGATACTAGAAGGATACCTCACGCGTTGCTGTGGGAATTACAGATAAAATTATACTACTTATATTTACTTATACGAATAAATAAATATCATAATGCATGATAGTGGATGATGTAGAGTCTATTGTGGATAACTAAATATATATTAGTGAATGATATTGCTTGATGATATGAATAGTTTGAACCAAGATATAATTGCATTTGCTAGTAGATATTGACATGGACAACCTGCATGGCGAGTTAAAATGCCAGTGGGGATGAATGAAAATATAAGATATATAGATATAGATAGTGGTGCTACATAAATATGTCAGGTGAAGTCTTGAAGAGTGACTAACTCCAATGGCCAGATCTAAGCTAGTATTAGATGTCACATGGAGAAGTCAGAGAGGTCAAAAACCTTTGAGCATGAAGAGAAGAGGTAGCTAAGCTCTTTGCGTGTCTGAGACAATACTCCTCTATCTCTCTTTTGGCATTAGAGAGAATATATGAATAAATTAATTCAAGAACAACTTATACGTGAGGCATACATGATAAGATAACATCTAAGAGTCAGTACTCGACTCTTACTATTTGAGATGTCCTGTAAACTGTTGGCTCACTTTGGCCAACTCAGCGCAGGACAAAAAATTATAGTCGTGGGTCATCATGACAAGAGCATCCTGAAGTCCAAGCATAAGTGCAGATGGCACCAGCCAACCAACAACAAACGCTAACCAATGAAAGGGTAACCCAACAGATGAAACCCTTTGATTGTTCCAGTGCAGAGACCTGCAGGGTGCGGCGTTGAGCTCTGCACTCCACGGCATCCCATCTCTTGCATTTGCAACGGTGGAAAAAGTTCACATTACCTCTTCAACTTTTGCGACAGTCCGCTTTTCCTTCTTGAACTCCAAAACTAGACAAAACGTCTCCCTCAACTTTTAAAACCGTTCATCTTACCTCCCTAGCACGGTTATAATTAAGCGGTTTTGTTTTTTTTTTTTAATTTTGGCTGAATCTTTGAAAAATCATAGTAAATCACAGAAAAATCATAAAATAGAAAATACAATTTTGTTGGACTCCACATGAGTAAATCTACACAGTGAACATATAATATGGTATGCTTTAGTAAAAAGTTTTTGCTGTAGCTTTAGATCTATGCCTTTCTGTAATTAAATAGAATAATTCATAGCTGCAGTTTTTATGGTCCAATTATGGTAAAATTTTTATGGTGAACTAATTATTGTACGCTTAAACTGTAGTAAAAATTTTATATTCATTGGATCATGTATAACTTAGTTATAGATTTTATTTAGGTTTATACTTGTTAAATATAAATAAATCTATAACTAAGCTATACATGATCCAATGAGTATGAAATTTTACTACAGTGCAATCATACAATAATTAACCCACTACAAAAATTTCATTACAATTGGACCATAGAAACTACAACTATGAATTATTCTAATTAATTACAGAAAAGTATGGATCTAAAGCCACAACAAACACTTTGTACTAAAGCATAACATATTATATGTTCACCGTGTAGATCTACTCATGTGAAGTCCAACAAAATTAGATTTTCTATTTTATGATTTTTTCTGTGATTTACTATGATTTTTCAAAGATTTAGCCGAAATAAATAAAAAAGTAAAAGACAAAACCGTCTTCAAAACTGCTTATAACAGGACCAGGGAGGTAAGATAAACGGTTTTAAAAGTCAAGGGAGGTGTTTTGCCCGATTTTAAAGTTTAGAGAGCAAACGTGAACTTTCGCAAAAGTTGAGAGGGGTAATGCGTACTATTTCCCGTCGTGGTCTGTGTTGGTAACATGTACCAGTACGTATGGGTTAATTGGCCGTTCAAGCGTTGCTTTTGCTTCATGGAATGGAGCAAAAAAGGATGAGGAATGGAATCGTCAAACGAGGATGGCTTGGGCCGTGATGAGGTTGTCATTGGGTTATAATGGGCTGTGAATTTCCATGGGTTTGGTACTGTGCTTTCCCCACGTAAAAAATGGTACCGGGCTCTGCTTCCAGACTAGAATGCCTCCCTGGAAAATTCGGCTTGCCTATCATTTTCCATTGACAGCGCGCAGCAATAAGGCGAAAAGGATCGCTAAAATGATCGATGCATGGGCATGGCCGGAGAAAACGGGCAAGGTCGAATAAGGTCTCTGCTAAAGTAGCTAGCCGTCACCACTCACCAAGCTGTCGTCTGTGTTCCTAGCCTGGTGGTGGTCCTGCTTCAACTCAGACATGTTTTTCTAGTGTACACTAGTAGTAATATTCAAAAACACGCTTATCATAAAATTAAAGGAAATAGTTAAATGTGAGAGCACCACGCTTGGCAGTTTCCTGGTTAATTGACACCATTTATTTCTCCCATCTGCTGCCAACGATTTGCTGCGCTCTAGGAACCATGGATTTTGGTGTGGTTAACTCAAGCTCCACGTAATCTCGAAGAAGCAGAATGCAAGTGGAGATCATCATTTCAATTCTCTCTTATTGCTGCTAGTTATATTTCGGTTCTGGCAGGAAAAAAAGGGCTAAATCAACCGGCATGGCGCTACCTTGATCACTCGTTGTTGACTGCTAACCTTTACATTTCTTAAGAGGCTGCACCATGGATCATCTTGATGAGTGGCCGCCAAAAGGCTCGGTGATGCTAACTCATGATCAATCAATATGCACAGCAGAATATATAATATAATATATAGTAGGCTACTCCCTCAGTTCCACGAAGGAAGACGTTATGTAATGCGTGCAGGTCAAACTTTCTCAACTTTGACTAGGTTTATAGAAAATACGTGCAACATTCATGTCTCTAAATAAATTTATAATGAAAGTATATTCAACCCCGATCTATCTAAAGATACTAATTATGTATATAAATATTAATATTCTTTTATATATAATTGGTTAAAGTTAAAAAAAGTTGACTTCTTAGGAAGCGAGAATGTCTTCTATTTTGGGATAGAGGGAGTATGTGCTTGTGAGGTCCGAAACACAATAAGGGCAACAAAAAATTCAGAGGTGGATCTCTGATAATGAGATTATTTATAGAGGTGGTTTCCTTATTAACAGTGGATGGCTCAGATTGAGCCGGTCATGCTGCCCTTGACAACGTCATCAACAATGACTTCTCGGGCACATCGTCTTCGACTATGTCACCGACTACCATTGCTCGGGCACGTCGCTGTCGAGCTCCCTTGAGCAAGTCGCGCTGTCGTCAACCATGTCGTCAACTACCACCACTCGATCACACCACCGCCGGCCTTCCTCGAGCAATACATGCCGCCTCTGACCTCATCGTCAATTTACGACTACTCGAGTATGCCACCGCTAGGGTACCTCGAGCTGGTGACGCCATCATCGACTACGTTCTCGACTATGATCGCTCGGACATGTCATCTTCAGGATTTCGCCAAATCATCGCTAGGCATGCTCAACACGCATTCAGGATCATAGGAAGACAACGACTTCAAGATTACCCTCTGGCCGATTCTCCAAATCGCACGAAGGCTCGGGGGCTACTGTCAGTGATATGTACCTAGAGTACCTCACCGCATGGAAAACAACCCAAATGGGATGGGGTATATCAAGAAGGCTACTCGAGAGGCCAACCAGACGAGGGTATCTTATATACTTAGAAGCCAACTATTTCTAATAGATTTCCTTGTAATGAACTAGAAAACCTTCATATAAACTAATCGGGACTCTATCTACTATAACCCCACCACGCGGACTATATAAGGAGGGGTAGGGAGCCTCCGATCGGTAGCTCGGACCCAATCTCATCATAACTCATTAGATCGATAGCAATCTAGGCAACAAGTCATGAGCATAGGAGATAAGAGAGCTATTCTCCATTAGACGTAAGGTACCTCTCGTACCTCAACCAGTATAATATACCTACCACAATCACCAAAATAGATAGGGTGGCGGACACCGCTTAATATTCTCAAAGTGAAGTTGTTTCTGTACAAACCAACCATTTTCACAAGCTGAATGTGGACATTCCAGAAATATACTAGAAAGGAATATGCCTAAATGCTTATTAGGGAAAATATCTAGTAGTACTTCCCAACGATAAATGTAGGAGAAAGCCTTTTTTGACATCACTTTCAGTTAAATTGATCGTTAACACATCACTCTTATACAAAATTAATGGACACGGTGGCCGGAATTTGACATTTACTAGCTTTGAAATACATTGATTTTGCAATTAATTATCATTAAGTCTCAACCACATTTAATTTATTAGCTTGACATACAGACATTTGTGATCATTGTGATTTGCAAAAAAAAATATCTACATTTGTGATGACGGGTGACATGTTAGCATTTTTAAAAAGAGAGAAAATAGAAGGGTTTCGTCTAGGTTAAACACCCTAGGTTTAGTTTCTAACTCTAGAAAAGAAAAATGTTAAATGTCTCATGTAGAGGCTCAATCTGAAACATAAAATGGCATTAGGTATTGAGGGATGCTGTTTAATCCATCGCTCATTGCTTCTTGACTTATGTGGCATTGTTGGAAACAACGCTATAAAACACCTCGAAAGGGCCTTATGGTTGCTTGCCATCCTCCATGTACCACAGTTAGCTAAGCATTTCCTTGGAGAAATCATAGTTAACTTTACGACAAGATTATGCATAAATTAGTTACCACATGCTTTGTATCTCTATTTAATTACAAAATATGTTATATTTTTTGATTGGAAATATCCTACCTGAGCATGAGTTGATGGACTAGTTGATAGCAAATTTTTTAGAAAAAAAATGACCAGATGAAGTCTACAGCCAGATCATTGTTTTTCGGTTGATGGAAAATATGTGGATATATATATCTACGTTCAAGTGTGCTTCAGATGCTTCTATTAAGGTAGAATAATTCAACCTTGTTGGTTTTGTTAAATTTTCCAAACTCCAACTTTATGCAAGGGTGAGGAAATCTTTTAACAACACACAATTCATGTGCATGGGTATATGGCCTACGAACGAATTCTAACGGGTTGGTAGGTTTGCGCGACGGTTGTGTGTCAACCACCGATCTAAGCTTTAATTAGTCACCAATCTTCCTCTGTGCCGATGCGTCCCTAGCAGCAGCAGCCAGCAGGAATCCATGACAGGGGCTCCCAATCTTGCAGTCAGGGCAGGCTCTCTGATGGTAGGATTGGTGTTCTTTGGTGGACGAACCATGCATAAGCATAACCCAAGGATGGACCGATGGAGTGGGGTTGGGTTCCCAAAACCCAAAGAGAATTTACTGGGTAGATTGGGTAACCAAATCTGACCCACTTAGGTGCCCATTTGAATCAAAGGATTATGAGAATCTGGATAAAAATAGTGCCAGCAATTTTTATTAGATTTCGAGATTTTAAAAATTTGTGAATTAAAATTCCTCTAAAGTTTTATGCCATTTGGATGAGATACTATGATTGTGAGATTTTTTCTATCCAGATTCTCAAAATAGGATTCAAACGGGGCCTTACATCCGTACCTGCCCTGTATGGTTGAGTGGCCTTTTGTGTATAAATAGAGGCGCGTATGTGACCTCCTTCTTGGGTCGTCTCTCCTACTGCCTGCTGCTGCTGGGATAGCTTGGACGCACCACCTGCAGCACCATAACACTGCTTGTCCTCTCTCTCTTCTCTCTAGCTCCCTGAAGCAAAGAATCAAGCATACGTGATCGATGATGTACGAGTACGATAGCATGGACGGGGCGAGGATCATAGCGTATTTCAAGGGCAAGAGCATCCTCATCACCGGCTCAACTGGCTTTCTTGGGAAGAGTATGTTATATGCCGTCTCTCCTGCAAACTAATTAGAGTAGCTTGCACTGTGTGTTATTGAGTTTATCTTGTGTTTTCATTTACATATGCATATACATGTAAGTGGCTTTGTACATGCATGCATGCAGTTCTCGTGGAGAAGATACTCCGGGTGCAGCCTGATGCGAACAAGATCTACCTTCTTGTACGAGGAAAGGACGCGTCATCTGCAAAGCAACGCGTCCAAGAAGAGGTCATTACTTCACCATGCTTGCACTTCTCTATATTGCTTTACAGCGCCTGTTAACCGCGCAGCTGATGCAGTGTGCTCAGTCCGGTCAGGCGGAAGCGGAGGGAGTGTTGCAATTTTGAGCGCAACTGGGTGGTCTGGCACACAGTCACTTACAGGATTGGAATCGGATTAGCATTGCCGGCGTCATTTTCTTTTGAACGAACTCTGCCTTTCAATGGCGCATTTTCTTTTCAACAAACTCATCTGCCTTTCAATTAAGAAGAGAGGTTTTATAGATTTATATACACAAGTGCCAAGGACCAAACATCCGCGAGCAACACACAGGATGGGAGAGAAAAAAACATACAGCTCACAAAATAAAACCCCAATTGTGACTAAGGAGAGGATGCAAACGGTGAGCTCTTTTATTTAGGTCTAGATTTTCTTTGATCCTTCCAGCAACTTGGGGACCGTGGCATGAGTTGCGTCGAAGATCCTGTGGTTGCTCTCCTTTCATAGGTTCCGCATGGTGTAGATAGCTAGGTCGTTGAACGCTCGCTCGCGTTCTTTGGGCACCGATAGTAGTGTGTTCTCCCACCAATCTGCTAAGGTGTCAAAGTGCTCCCAATGCAAGAGAGAATTTGAAACCATGCATACTACTTACGCAAAAGGACATGCTAGGAAATGGTGGCATAGCACAGGTCTCGTGGTGAGGCCATCTCCGATGTGAGAGGTCGTCTGCCGTGAGGATTTTGTTTTAAATAAGATTTAGGTGAAGATATTGCATTTGTTTTCCGTGTGTACCGGCCGAGTGATGTATATTTGGTAGTGTCGATAAGAGCCTTAGAATTGTGCCCGCCAAATGCATTGCCAGCTCCATGGGACCAAATATTTAGCATGCAACCTCGTAAGCTCTATTGAATTAATTATGCTAGCTAGCTCTTCGTTCACTACATACGTACATATTGGTTGACGACCACTACTCATTCTAAAAAGATACAATTCTAGAATAACAGTACTAGATCAAAAGATACAATTCTAGAATAATATTTGGTCAAATGATCTGAAGTTTTGATCAATTTGATATAAAAATATAATAAACTTTATCAAATTATTGAAGTATGAGCCATTGTCACTCTCTCCATCAGGCTGTCCTTCACTTCTACCCTTCTTGTCTCTCTTGGTTCATATGGCTCTTCTCTGTCTATCTCTCACTTTCGTTGCAGAACCGACCGTCAACGCTCCTTGGACAAATCCAGTTAATGGCCTATACAGTACTCCTTCCTTCCTTCTAAAAAAAAGTGTCTCTACGATGTTCGATTAATTTTTTTAAAAAATATTAGATTTATAGAAAATATTATTAAATAATTATATCTCTAAATAAGTTTATAAAAAATAATATTGATTATGCACCATAAATATTGTATATAATTAGTCAGACTTCTAAGAAGTGAGAATGCTAGTCTTATAAAATAGAGGAAGTATATTTCGTGGTTATTATTATTGGATATGATGACAGCTATGGGCGGACCCAGGCCTAGGGCCAGTAGGGTCATGGCCCTAGTCGTCATGGCCAAAGAACACCAGGTAGCCCCAATTATTTTGTACCCAGATTTGATGCCCAAGACAACATAACTAGGGAAGCAGACACCGTTATTTGCCATCCTCTTCCATCCCGTTCCCAGTTCCCATGATAGGCAGTAGGCAGTGGCTACCCGGTGCCTTACTTGCAGCTGCGGTAACAGGCATGGCTGGCGACTCCTCTATGTGCGGTGTATGTGCCAGCCGCAAGGCAAAGGTCCAGTGCATAGCAATGGTCCCGCCAGAGCTAAACCTCTCTAATGTGATCTGTGGTTTTCCTCTTTTCCCTGATTTTTACCCAGAAATTGACTTAGAAGTTAAAGCATGATTAAATTTGTGCCAAATTCTATATTCGAATTATAGATTTAGACTTGTATTTTTCTGTACAATGTACATGCAGTGAAGAGGGCCAGATCTTTTTTTTTTGCAGAAAAAGAGGTCCAATCTTTGCTAGGTATTTATTTTTATGTTGTTATGTTCGTATGTATTGTATCATATTATTAAACATGTAATTCAAGCATCTTCTCAATTTGAAAACTTCCCTTCATATTACTATTAATTTTTCTATAGACTATATGGTGTAGTTTCCACCGCTAAATTTTGGCTCTAGTCTTGACTAATTTCTGGGTCCGCCAATGAGACAGGCCCTATAAGCTAGTGAACAGTGATAGCAGCAAATAGTCCAGCACTCTTGCCCGTCGTGTTCATCAGTAATGGCCACACAAAGTACCCGGTCACTTGAGTCACTTCTCATCATCAAGCTAGCTAGCTACTCCACTCAAAATTGAATTGAATGATGACGAGACATGTGGATGGTTGGTTTCATATAGTACGATACTTCAATAATTCTAGCTATTACGTACTAGCTGCTCCATCGGTCCATTTGTACATGCTCCCTCCGTCCCCAATTAAGTGTCGTTTTCAGTTTATGTGTCCGCAAGTTTGACTCAATTTGTATAAAATATGTGCAATATTTATATCTCCAAATAAACTTATTAAAAAACTAGATTCAAAAATCTTTCTAATGATACTAATTATATATCATAAAATATTAATATTTTTTAATATATATTTAATTAAAGTTGTTTCTTGAGAAGCGTAAAGCGACAGATATTTAGGGATGGAGGGAGTACTGTAAGTAGGATCGGAGTACTCTGCCCCACATGTTCCTGTTCCCACGTTCTACGTTTCCTAACGTCTACGTCTCAGGAACGGAAAAGTTCTCGTTTTTATGTTATAAAATGATACCCTAAATTCTTGTTTCTGTTCTAGCAACGGGAACGGGAGCATGACTGCTAAGCTCTAGACATACAAGGTAGGTTGGTCATGAATCCGCGAATAAGTTTAATGTTTGCTGGTTGGTATAATTAGCAAAAATTTAGTTTATTCATAGGTTCGCTGATAACCTGCCTGTATTCATAGAGTACTCTCATCCCAAACGAATGCAGTTCCATGTTTTGGAGAAATTAAACTTTTTTTAAGTTTATCAATGTTTTAGAAAAAACATTTATGCCTTCAGTTAGATATACTATGAAAATATATTTTATAATCAATCTAATTTATCAGTATCATAATGTTTATAGTTTTATATAGATTTACTTAAACTTAAAATTGTTTGACTTCTCGAGAAGCGAGAATTACATTCTTTTTAAAAATGGAGGGAGGGAGTATATGCTGCGTATATGGGCTCCAAAAATTATATTTAGCAAGGGATAGTTGCCACGCAACAACCAATGGCCAACAACCTATAAGCTAATTAGGAGTCCAAATATAGCTTTTTATTACTATTAGCTATAGCTTTCTATTTATTATGTAAGCTGTAATGGATCCAAATAGTACTAGCTAGCTTTTTACTAGGCTAATTAATTTAAGTGCATGCCATGATGCATGGGCTGTTGGAACTGTTATCATGTTCAATTCAAAAACAGAGGCGATTGTATGTACTCCAGTAACATTTATTGATGCCAGCTTCTTTTATAATTCAGTACTAGTACCTAAGAGCATTCATGGTCCAATAACATTTTTACAAGCAAAGTGATGTACCAACTAACAATAATTCCGTGGTGTGTGCATGCACGCAGGTGATTGGCACCGAGCTGTTCGGCAAGCTGAGAGAGAAGCACGGCGAAGATGGGTTCCAGCAGTTCATGCAGGAGAAGATTGTTGCCTTGCCTGGGGATATCATTTACGACAACCTGGGACTGGATGCTCCTACGCTGGAGGCTCTGGCCAAGGACATAGACATCATTGTGAACATTGCGGCAACCACCAACTTCTACGAAAGGTTCTTATTATTCGTGCCTTCAGTAGCTAACTAGGTCAAATAAATTAATAAGTGCATGCATTGTTAACATTATTTGTTAATTATCTAAATGGAGTACTAGAGCTGGCCAGGCCAGTACTTTAACTTATTATGCTTTGTATATTTGCACGAATAATCTTCATTTCAGAAATAATTATTTGAAGGAAAACGGTAGGCTACTGTATTTTTTTACAAGGTTCTAAATCTCCGACGGTAGCTTTCTCTATAGCCGGAGATAGCTTGCGAGAAGTGCCACCAGTAGAAGATTCAACTATTGCTGCTACGATTTAGCTGCCGCTAAAAGCCCGAGATAGCCCCCCCTATAGAGCCGCTATATGGGGCATGAAAGCTCCGGCTGTAGCTTCTAAGTTTATGAAAAGTATGTCCTGTAAGCCACACTCGTGATGAACTAATGATGATGACACGATGAAAATGTTATGTTGTTAAGTAATTCTCTTATGATTTACTCATATAGTCTTATGTGAATTGATTATTTGGAATGAATCACTGAAGTTTGTTATATTAGTTTCTCTTTTTTTTATTTTTGTAAAACCGGTAAATGGCTTAGCTACCGCTATAGCTAGCTAAATCTGTTCTTAGCTGTTGGAGAAGACAGCTGCTAAGAGGCTTAGCCCTTTATTTTTTTTTTTTTAGAAATGACAGCAAAAGCTTTGCCGTATGATGTCCCCAGGCAAGGCAACCATCTTCTCCTGCAACCAACTGGGATAAAAACCCAAACTACACAGCCCAACTATCGGAAAAACAAACACCAATACAAGAGAGGCGCAGACTGTCACTGCCAGCAACCACTGAAACTGACTGCAACTACCGGACTACTGGAGCACCGCGCTGGTTCTTGCACGGGGGCCATCTCAGGCCATGGCCGCACGGTACTGAATAATGTCATCCTTTTTTTTATGACTTGTGTAGATATGATGTCTCGTTGGACGTGAACGTGATGGGAGTGAAGCACCTCTGCCACTTCGCTCAGCAGTGCGCCAACCTCAAGATGTTCATGCATGTCTCCACTGGTCAGTAGAACTCCCGATCAATGTTCTAAATCTCCGGCTAAAGTATTTAACGGATGGCTTCTCAAACAGCTAACCAGCGGAGTTAAATGAAGCTATAGCATGCTATAGCCGCTAAATTATACATGGACACAAATACAATAGTTTGATCTGTTTCAATTTTCAAATAGCTATAGTCAATCATAGCGGCAGCTGTAAATGGAGATTTAAAACCTTGCTCCTAACGCAAGACGAAGCAAGAACAGAGTGAGGTCAATTAATCTTACTGACATTAACTTTATATTGGTCTATATGTTTGCAGCTTATGTCTGCGGCGACAGGGACGGGCTCCACCTGGAGAAGCCCATCAAGCCCGGCGAGTCGCTGCGGGAGGGAAGGTACCTCGACATCGACGCAGAGCTGCAGCTCGTCAGGGAAGCCAAGAAGGAGCTCATGGACGCCAGCGATGACGAGCACAAGAAGACGGAGAGGAAGGCCATGAAGGAGCTGGGTATCCAGAGGGCTCGCCACTTCGGGTGGTCCAACACGTACGTCTTCACCAAGGCCATGGGGGAGATGCTGCTGGGGCAGCTCCGCGGCGACATGCCCGTGGTGGTCATGCGCCCCAGCGTCATCACCAGCGTCCGGGAGGACCCGCTGCCGGGGTGGATGCAGGGCATGCGCACCATCGACACGCTCATCATCGGGCTGGTTCGGCTGGTGGAAAAGCCGGCTGATTTCGGCTGATTCAATAGTGTTCTGTGAGAGAGAATAAGCTGAAACAAGCTGAAACAAGCCGAAATATGACCAGCAGAACAGGGCCATCGGCTACGCCAAGCAGAACCTCTCCTGCTTCCTCGGCGACCTAAGCGTGGTCGTGGATGTCATCCCGGGGGACATGGTGGCCAACGCGATGATGGCGGCCCTGGTGACGCACTCGGAGGAGAAGGCCGCGGAGGCGGTGCCGGTGTACCACGTCACCTCGTCGCTGCGCAACCCAGTCGCCTACTCCGTTCTGTACGAGTCCGGCCGCCGGCACTTCTATCAGAACCCGCGCGTGGGGAAGGACGGCAAGGTCATCCCCACCAGGGAGATGCGCTTCTTCCCCACAATCGCGCAGTTCCACCTCTACATGTTGTTCACCTTCAAGCTGCCACTAGAGGTCAGATAAGTGATACTGTATTATACTCCCTCTAATTCAGAATAATAATTAATATAATGTACGTATGCCTTTCAAAGATTGACCAAAGAGCAACTGACAAAACAATTATTAGACATATATTAATAGAAAAAGAGGCAAGGTAGTATGCCATAACAAAGAATTACAAGGCCACAACTACTACACAACAACACAAAACCACCTCGACACCAGCAAAAAATGCAAAACCCCATGCAAATTGCACTCCATAACAACAGGAAAGAAATGGGTGGAGGGTTCCTTTTAGCTGTACCTACACTAGATTCATTAGTCCTTATTTAGATGCACTCATCAACCTCAATTGACATGTATTGAGATGGGGACAAAAAATAATTTTTATGCTAATTAAATCCAACGCACGTGAATTAAGGTGGATACGAATGCAGCCAAAAACCCTATATAAATTTAGACAATTAATATTTAATCATGTTGTTTTAAAATGTTACTATGTTCTTATAGAAATTGCGAGCTAGTCACACCTTATATTATATAGGTCATGTGTCTGTGTCCTAGTTAGGCGTCCTACAACCTACATTTAGGGTCTATTTATTTGGGCTTGGGCTTTTGGCTCGTGGGAGCTTTTTGGTTTTTGAAAGGTTCCAAAGCTAAGCTGAAACAAACAGGGCCGAATTGGTGGGGAAATAAATTAAATGTATTTATTGTGCTTATTACTAATAATTGAGTCTAGTGCGTGCGTATTGAGTGTTTGTACTTATGTAATTCGCAAAACAAAACAAAAAACAATTGAGTCTAGTTGTCTGATTTGTCCCAATCACTCAAGTGAGCTAATGTGCACTATAGATTCTGCACTTAGTAAATCTGCTGCTTTGTGGGCTCTTCTCGCGGCTCTACAACGACCTCAACCGCAAGTACAAGTTTGTGATGCATCTTCTTGACGTCTATGGCCCCTTTGCCTTCTTCAACGGATGGTAATTAATTACCCGTTACCTCCATTATTATATTATATAAAAAGCTAACGTTTCCTATTTTATACTTTTTATATATTGCCCGGTGATGAAGTTTCGATGACATTAACTTGGAGCGGTTGAGGTTGACGATGGCGATGAAGACCCCCGAAGATCAAATGTTCAATTTCGACCCTAAAACCATTGACTGGGACGATTACTTCACCAAAATCCACATCCCTGGTGTTCTCAAGTATTTGTGCAAGTGAAGCCTCCCTTTTAAAGCTACTTCGCCTTCATCTTGTAAAAAATAAAGCTCTTTACCAGTCTCAACTAAGGAGGCAACTTTATTATCTCATTATAAACTTGTAATCTCTGTCTGTGTGTCAATGATAATAAAAAAAGGACGATATGAAATGTCAGTCTTTGATGCTAATCAAATTGAGAAACAAAGCTTAATAAAAAATAACATGGTTTAATTGAAAAAATAGACCAAGCGGACGAGGATTCTAGGTTTGTTTTTTAGTGGCTGGGCTAATTTTGTCCTTTCCCATAGTATGATTAAAGAGGAGAGATAATTGAAAATAGAAATTGAGAGAAAATTAGAGAAATTTCTCAGATCAAAAGAGTTCACGTGCGCACATTCAAATTTCCAAAAACATGTGAATTGAGTGTCAAATGTAGAGATGCGTATGTATTAGTGTCAAATATCGAAATTTCTGCCCCAGCGCCGCATGGCCTTGCCATATGCGAGATAACTAGATAGATGGCCAATTGAGACTGTTACAACCTACAAGATTACAACAAACTCTATCTTATCTACTCCGTATCAAGAATACAACAGATCTACGATTCATTCGCCTAAGCAAATCTGAAGTTGCTACTCAAGTACAGGACCCACACATTCATGTTAATCTAACAATAGGATGGGACCCGTGCCTGTCAGCCGGTAGCAGCCAGGAACTGTTAGTTACTACTCCCTCAGTTTCAAAATGTCCGTCGTTTTCGGTTTTCGTGCCACACGTTTGACTTAATTTGTAGAAAATACGTGCAACATTTGTATCCCCCAAATAAATTTGTTAAAAAACTAGACTTAAAGATCTTTCTAATGATATTAATTATGTACTATAAATATTAATATTTTTAAATATATATTTTTTCAAAGTTGTTTCTCGGAAAGCGAAGGCGACAAACATTTTAGAACGGAGGGAGTATCTGTATTGTCTAGAGAGGGGAGGTACAGGGTTGGATCCAGGTTCCAAGGTGCCATCTCTCATATGTTGCCTGGCGCCAAACATGTATGCTAACCAGCATTTCATTTCGCTTCTGCTGAATTAAGAGATGATGAAGGGGAGGTCCTGATATTTTACTCGGTGCAGTTCGGTTCCGTACAATCGGCTGCAGCCTGCAGCTACTCCTACATCCTTGACTGAATGTGTATCCTCTCGCTCTGAAGTTGGGAGTGAGTAAGCACCTAATTGCAGCGGGTTGCCCTTCTGAAGAAACTTAATTGGCCCAACTTGCCATCGGTCTAGTGGCCTCCTGGGCCCAATGCAATTCCAAAATGGGGGCTGGCTTTTACTTCTTGGGCCTTTACTGAGAAGCACACAAGTGTGACGAATACAGTTGCAATACCACTTAGTTCAGCTGGAGCGTGGGCGTCTCGAGTCTTCTTCCTCCTTCGCTGTCTACTGTAGCGGCGACAAAGGATTTCTTCGATCCGGTGGCCTTCTTGACCCTGGAGGTGTGGGGAACCGGGGAGTTGGTGGGGTTGGTGTATATAGTTTCTAATATAGGTAGCTTTGGCCTTGGCGGTGTGCGGATGGTGGAGGCGGCACCGCCTTTTAGGGAATAAGCTTCGTTGGCCCTCTATCCACCTTGCCGGTCTGTGCTTTGGCAGCGGGATGGGTTGATTGGGGTTCCTAGCTCACCGACGAGGTGCTACCTAGGGTTTTCTTTCCTTCAAGGTGCGACGACGGACGGCGGCGGTGACGACAACGGAGGCATCGGCGTCTGTACTCGCGCATCTTGGAGGTCAGCTGCTTACCTATGCGATGTCTCTGGCGGGTGACGTCATCGATGTCAGGACGACGGATCCAGATCAGGGCACGCGTGAAACGGAGTGCAGGCGCGGGTGTCTGGACACGCGCGTCCTTCCAGATGTCCGAGCGCTAGCACTGCCGTAAAAAATTATCTTAGAGCTAGTAACTAGTTCATACTATTGAGGGTGGCCTTCTTTGGGCGCAGGACTGCAAGCTCCACCATATCAAACTCACCACTAGAATTAGCGGTTTTGCTGGCCAAAATCGATTGGACACTAGAGTAAGAATTCGCCCTCCCACGCAAAAGCCAAAAAAATTGACGATGTCCTAGAGTCTCAGGAAAAAAAAATAGTCAGCATAGTTGGAGGCTCTGGCACCAAGTTAGCCAAAACAACAAGCCTAAAGTCTAGCTAGCCAGCAGCAAAATTGTGCTCCACGTCAATAAAATATAAGCTGGAGGGGCAAATAGGAGAGAGATTACCAAGTGGGCTGCTGGTGAAACACACGACTAAAACGCATGAAATGAGAGAAAAAAAACGCCTGAGCTGGTATTTTGTGCGCCTTCTTCCTCTCTCCCGATCCTTGAGCCGCTAGTGCTATTCCACGCGCCCTTGCCTCCCCGCACACCCCACCAAACCGTCCAACAAATTGACTTGTCATGCCCAGAATTGACCCCTGCACGCCAAATTGAAGGATATGCCCAAATCGACTCCAAAACACCATCTCGTGAACCCTAGACACCAATCCAACCCTTTGCGGGATGAAGCAATAGATGGAGCAACACTAACAGTCATATGCTTTGGCGGCAAAGCACATGGCAGGAGTATGCTTATACCGGCGGTAAGTTTATGCTTGTGTGGCGGCAGGGTTATGGGTGACCAACAATTTCCACGAGCATTTTCTACCCTGTCTAATGTTCATGTTTTGTGCTACAGGTCGTTATTTTTTTAGGTAAATTTTGTTGTGGGACATCAATGAAGTACGGTATTGGCCAATGTCAAAATTTGCCGAGTACCATTATAAAAATCCTAGTTATTTACCGTAGGACACCCACTAATTATTTTATTTAATTCTCAGTTTTGGAGAGTGAATATATAAGTGTCTTTTTTCCTCTTGTCTTCGACCTCTAGCGTTGTCATTGTCACATGGTCGTCGGTGCTAGAGGTATCGATTTCGTTGTTTGCATAGCCTGATGTGTTGTCATTGTCACCAATAGGATCCACATTTTTCTTGTTTATTGTGGCCTCGGGCATCTTTTTTTTTAATCAAAAGGGGGGACGGGGTGGGGGGAGGAGAGCTTCCCCACCAAACTTTCATTTCAAACCAAGATTCTTGCTAACTAGAACGTACAGGAGAACTACAAGACAGGAAGTAATTGCGCCAGCTACTTAAGCTGTTTACATCACGATTGCAACTTAGGCTCTTATGCCAAACAACAAAATCATCACAGATTTTTGATATGATAGTACAGCTAGAGGAGGGTTCAAATCTGAAGATTTCTTCATTTCTGGCATCCCACAGGCGCCAAAGGATTGTCAGTAGCACAAAAGGCCAGAGCTTCGCGTTTAGTTGGGGAGGGGTTCTGAAGTTCTAGATTTCTTCATTAGTTAAGTTGCCGACGTCGCCAAGTCCCAGCTTATCCCATAGTTCACTGCTGGCATCACAGGAGAAGAAAACATGGTGCTTATCTTCGACATGGTTTGTACAACGTTGGCATTGGTCATCGTCCAAGACGTGCTTAGCGTAGAGGTTTGATCTTGTGGTCAACCTGTCCTTGAAGTAGAGCCAGGCAAAGACCTTGACCTTGTTTGGTGCGCGCGTCCCCCAAATGTGCCGCCCATGCACATCATGTGTGTCTGAAGCAACGTCAAGTGCAGCATACGCACTCCTGGTTGTGTATGGCTTGCCGGTTAGTTTCAGAAGACGAATGTCTGGACTGTCTTAAAGAGTGATCTCCTGTAAACAAGAAAGGAGGTTGTCTAGTTAGGCACTAGCAGCATTAGTAAGCTTGGGGCGTAGACACAAATCAAACCCATTCTGGAAAACATTTTGTACCGATATGTTAGGCCTAGTAGTGTGGGGAAAAACGCAGCATGGGAGATATTGAGGGGACCATCAGGAAGCTAATGATCAAACTAGAAGGAAGTAGAAGCCCCATTACAGACACTGATGATGGTGATAGACCGATAGGTATTGAGTTCATCATTTATAATTTTCCAGAGATAGCTTTGTGACCCATTAACAGGAGTATCAAAGCACACAACATCACGCAGAATCCAGTCTTTCCAAGGAGCAGATTCACTAGAGAAGAGTTTATTGATAAACTTCATAAGTAGGCAGCGGTTCTGAATATAGCTCCAGGTCCTTAACTCCAAGCCCACCATCAATTTTTCTAATGTGGACATTCTCCTAGGCCACGAAGCATTTGGAGCCATGGTAGCTTTCCTCACAAGTCCAGAAGAACGCAAGACGCCGACGATCAATGGCTTTGATCACAGTCTTTGGGACACTCATAGCGGACATGAAGTGGAGAGGAACGGAGCTGAGGACTGCGGAGGTTAGTGTGAGGCGACCGGCCCTGTTGAGGAGAGATGCGCGCCAACCAGAAAGATACTTGTCATAGGATGAGATGAGGGGGAGGCAGTCAGCAACAGCGAGTTTGTAAGGAGATAAAGGGAGGCCAAGGTAGTCCTGAGAGAAGGAGGAAACAGTAGAACCAAAAATATTAGCAAGGTCATTAGCCACTTCAGTAGGGTCACCAACCGGGAGGAAGGTGGTTTTGTGATAATTGATAGAAAGGCCTATGGCGTGCTCAAAAAGTTCAAGAATTTGCTTGGCTTCTATTATCGCTTCTTTGGAGCAGCGAAGGAAGATTAAGGTATCATCAACGTACTGGACAATAGGGCACGGGGAGTCAGCAACAATAGGATACTTAAGGGCGGTGGTAAGGGAGGGATGTTGAAGCAGATGACGTAGGACATCAGCAACAATAATGAAGAGATAGGGGGACAGAGGGTCACCCTGACGGAGACCATTATGGCAATTGATCCAACACCTGGGGACGCCGTTAAGGAGAATAGCGGTTTTGCCGGTTCATAAGAGGTCCCTCACCCAAGTGCACCATTTTTCAGAGAAACCTCAGTAGTGGAGGATGCGGAGGAGGTTGTCCCAATGTACACAGTCAAAGGCTTTATGAAAATCGAGCTTCAAGATAATGGTGGGGGAGGTGCAGCGAAAACAACAGTGGAGCAGGTCAGCGGCATAAGCGAAGCTTTTAGCAATGCATCTGCCAAGTACGAAGTCGGATTGGTCACCGCCAACAAGGGAAGGAATTAGAGGTTGAAGCCGGTTGGTGAGGCCTTTGGAGATCCCTTTGATGGCAGAGTTTTGGAGGGCGATAGGCCAAAAGTCTTGAGCCTTCCTGGCATTGTCTCTTTTGGGAAGAAGAACAAGGTAGGATTGGTTAATACGCTCAAGATTGGCGGTGTGACAATGAAAGGATTCAAACAGGGCAAGGATTTCAGGGGAGGTGATAGTCCAGGTGGTTTTGAAAAAGTAGGGGTCGAACCCATCAGGGCCAAGGCTAGCATTAGAGTGCATGTGGTAGAAAAGCATGGTGAATCTCAGATCTAGTAAAGGTGGAGTCTAGATGTCCAAGGGACAAGGGCCCCTCGGGATAGATGCTATCAAGGTTGAACTCCCACCTGATGTCCCGAGCACAACCTAGGAGATTGTGATAAAAAGAGTAGAGAGCAACCTCCTTCTGGACATGGCTGTGAAGTTCGCGGCCATCATCATGTTCAATAACTTGAATCTTGTTGTGCCTGTGGCATTGGTTAGCACTTGCATGGAAGTAACATGTGTTCTCATCGCCCTCAATGGTAGCTTTGATTTTGTTGCGCTGCTTCCAAAGAGTTAGCTTAGCATGAGTGACTCTACTCAAGACAGTGACAATGATAGTCCTGAGTTTCATTTCAAGAGGAGGAAAGTTGACGGGTTTCTTCGATGTAGTGGAGCAAGTTGATGACTATTTTGTAGTCGGTCTCCTATTGTGGAATGCACAGAACACTTCTTCTCTAAGCCCTAAGAGCAGATCGAGTGGATTTGAGTTTAGCAGCAATGATTCCAACATGGTGTTTGTTGTCTGTCCGGCAACTCTAGGTAGTGGACACAATGTCAATGAAACCTGGAGACTTGGCCTAGAAATTCTCAAAACAAAAAATGGTTGATTTAGGGATAGTGGTAGAGATATCAAACCTTAAAGGGGCATGATCGGAGGTTCTTCTAGTAAGAGAAGAAAGCACGAAATTAGGGAGCAGTTCATCCCATTTAAGATTAATAAACGCTCTATCTAGCCGCTCAAGCGTAGGAGTGGAACACTTGTTAGACCAGGTATATTTCTTGTCCAGCAAGGGCAGCTCAATGAGACACATGTCGTTGATGCAAGTATTGAAGGATTCAGCTTTAGCGAAATGAAAATTGTCATTGTTCTTCTCATGGCCATACCGAATCATGTTGAAGTCACCACAAATCATCCAAGGAACACCAGTGGGAGGGACAATGGCCCTGAGCTCATTAAGAAAAGCAGGGCGAAGATCAGGGGAGGTAGGGGCATAAATATTGGTAATAAAAACGAAGAAGTTGGTAAAGGAGGAGGCGAGGTAGACAGAGATGGAGTGGGGGTGGAGAGAGTGTTAAGGTAATTGAAAAAGGAGTCAGACCAAGCGGTAAGCATGCCTCCAGAGGAGCCAAGAGCAGGGGAGAAGAAAGAGCAATTAAGACGGCGAGGTAGGAAGGAATAGAGCTTAAAGGGGGTTGTTGGCAAGCTTAGTTTCCCGAAGAAGGACAACGTTGGGGTTAGAAGAGAGAAGTTCAGAAGCACATCACCACATTTCTTAGGGTCACCCAAGCCTCTTACATTCTAGGAGCAAACCGAGAAACTTCTATTCATTAGACTGATTAACAACATCATTCATCAGACAGAGCCTGAAGGGCGCTATCTGGACTACGTTATTCCAGGGACAACCTGGGTTCAAGACTTTACATGATGTTGCGACACTACTACCATGTGTGGTACATAGAAGCCCCACAAAACTGACACAGGAAGACTGCATACTATTTTGCCTACAGATTACAAAATTGGAGCACACCGGCGCTTAGACTAGGCAAAAAAGGTGGAAGCGCCTTATGACGGTGCGAGCGTTGAGGCCGCAGTTGGCGCTGACCACGAACACGAGGGGCTAATGGGACATCATTTTTCCAGTCGACGGTGAGGCCATCTCACCTGAGAAGCAGGCAAGCTCCTCCTTGCTTGCCCTACATGCTTCAGCAATCTCAGCGAGTGAGTCATCTTCACCTGAGGATAGTAAGGATAAGATAAAATATAGGAATAGGAAATGGCCTTACGAAGGTGACGAGACGCACCAGAGAAGTCAAACTTGGCCTACTGCACACGAGTTGCCTTGTCTGTGGGATGCTCAAAAGTCAGGCTCCTCTTTCGCCTTGAGCCTTTCACTCCTATGGAGTTTGCAGGCACTGTCTTTCACGGCACGCCTCTTGCAGGTAAGGCTCACATGCTCCTCATCAGTGGGAGCTCCAATAGAGAAGCTTGTAGGTGTGTCCATAGTCATGGAGGAGAGCGCGCTCACCACTTCTTCCATGATGGGTGCCGGCAGTTCTTCAGGAGCACCCTGCATCTCAAGGACTCCACTCATGCCATACCAAGGTAAAGCAAGAACATGGGACTTGTGTTCATTTGTAGGTTTGGTAGAGCTTGCAAAAGTATTAGTGGGGTAAGGGGTGGCACGCCTGGTGTTGACAGGACGAAGGTTGGGCGGAGAAGTGGCAACCTCCCATTCAAGGACAGTAGCAACAAGGTTTACAGGAGCAGCAGGCATTTGTGTTGGAGGGTTGCCGACAGGGTGGTAAATAGGAGGAGTGTGGATGGTTGGGAGTGGGCCAAAAGTGTAGTTGGAAAAGTCAAGTATGGGGTTGGCGTCGGCCCAGGTGCGGATAGCATAGATCTTGGCGATGGCAGCTGACCCACTGTGGTTACGCACGAGAAGTTGCTCTAGGATTTCACAGTCATGATCAAGGAGGATGACAACACACATGGAAGTGAAGTCATCAACAAGGCAATCCGGATCGATACAACAAACGTTACCTATCTCGCCCAAGGCCTCCCTGGCAAGCGGCTCATCCCATGCTCGAGTGGGAAGTCGATAGCAACAATCTCGGCGTAGACGTTGTAGTAGGCATAGAAATAGTTGCCCGCCTCATGCCTCTCCACGGTGATGGTGTTGCCATCGAAGTGGATGGGAGACATGGCCACCACCTGCTCGCGCACCTCTGGCATGGTGAACGCCATGACTCCAATGCCACGGGAGGAGGCAGAAAGGAGGAGCACTGCAGACTTGCTCCATGGCTTGGTGGATGAGGAGCTGGGGGCTGTGGACGGCCTTCACCAGGTAGTCGTAGGCGTACACCTTTGAGGCTTCATATGCCCTGTCACTCACATGCACTTCCACGAAAGTGCGCCTGGCGGGAATGCTGCTGGATGATCCAGCGCCAGGGTGGGAGGTGGAGCAGGGGGTACCGATGGAGCGGTGAGCGGGGTTTGCAAAGGTGGTGCAAAGGTTGTTAGCGGTGGCAGCAAGCATGGTAGAAGTGGTGGGAGAGCGGATGCGAGGGGTAGGTTGGGTGCGGATGGAAGAGGTGGAGTCATAGTGATCTTCAGAGCGGATGGACATCTTGGTGTTAATGGTGTTCTTGCACTGAAAACTCTTATGTCCTGAATGATGGCATCGAGTGCATTTTATAGGGTCCTGGCAGTCTAAGACGAGATGATCAGAAGCTAAGCATCGAAAGCACAGGATTTTTCCTTTTGCCGAGAGAAATTTTTGTCCAGTCGGGCGCCCAGCGGAGGAATGCAGCTCATCCTCGGGGCAAGCAACAACTGCGTCGCCGACGAAGTGTGGACGTGTCCGTTGGGCCTCAGAGCAACTGGTGAGGTGTCCAGCTCTTTGATCTCCAGAGCCACATTTGGGAGGTGAGTAAGCATGCTTGTCTCCATCATTCGTCAGAGAGTAAGAGCATCTCTAGTAGTTCTCCAATAGAACCCTCAATCCCCATAAACCTGTCATATTGGGGGAGATGAGGTAAATTTCTTGCTCTAGCAGCTCCCCAATATGGCTCCCTTTTTTCTGGCCACCAAAAAACAACCCATCTCCCCTTAAATGAAGGGGGAGTTGCATCTCCCCCAAAAGCTGGGGCCCACCCCAACTGTCACTCTCCTTCCTCCTTCCTCCTTCCTCCTCTCTCCTTCCTCTCTGCCATGGCGTCAAGAACACCGCTGCCGGCGCTGCCACTCTCCTTCGCCCACCCTCTCGCCTCTCTCTCCTTCCTCCTCCCTCCACCCCTTCGCCCACCGCTACCGCACCCGCCCAGGCCCGTATGCCGCTTGCCTCGGCCCTCGGCCTACCGTGGCATGGCCGCCCCCAGCCAGGCCTGCGCGCTCCTGCATTGCGGCCGTCACGTCGGCATGGGCGACCTCGGCCAACCACGGGGCTACCTCCTCTTTGACTCCAGGTGAGATGAGACAAGCACGACTACCTCCTCTTCGACTCCGAACAAGATGCAATGATCTCACCCAACCACGGCGAGATGAGTCACGCCTACCTCCTCTTCGACTCCGGGGCCAAGGCTAGTGCGGCAGGGCCGAGGCCGACATGGCATGGGCTGAGGACAAGGCCGATGGTTGGATTAGGGCCAGATCCAGTGCACGGGCAGAGGTCACAACAGGTGAAAGGTCCCTATTTGGTTTTGGTAATTGAGTGACAACTTAGGTGGACTAATTGTGTTTTATGTGAGATACACAGGTAATTAGTCCACAGGTACATGTGTGTGAGCAACATATGCCATGGAGGTGGAAATGGCTTGGAGATGTTGCAAAGCTTGCACATGTGATGATGGAGGAGCTTATTGGATGTGAGACATGACATTGAGTCATGTGATCAAGGTGGAGAAGATCAAGACATGACTTGGCTCGATGGACCAGTTGCAAGTGTGAAGGGCAAGTCGGAGGCTTTGAAGCGAGGGACCGCGTGTGACGGTGAAGCTTGAGCAAAACTTGGTACTGATGGATCAACGCAACAGTAAAGAGCAAGTGAGGTCAAGATCGATGAACCGATATGGACATGTGATGATATGAAGTGGATCATATCATTCGGTGATTGGTTGGTGCATGTGTTGCATCAACATCGAAGAAGACAGAATGGAATGCGCAAGGCAAAGGTATAACCTAGGGCATTTCATTTCACCGGTCAAAGGTTGTGTAGAGAAGTGCATGACCGGGTTTAGGATAGATGGTCGTACTATCAAGAGGGGCAAACTTGTTTGCATATCGGTCATCTAATGCCACTCGAGTGATCTAACTTTGTATCGTTGCTAGAATCGAGTGGTGTGACAAGTTGAGTGGCTAACTCCTTTGAAGAAAATGATTGTGAAAATGCTAACACACAAGCACAAGATGGTGAACACTTGGTGGTGTTAGCACTTTTGCGAAGGAGGTGGAGCTTGAGGGGTAGAGAGGGGTTTGGGTTCCTCTCTTCCACTGTGCCGAAGGCGAAGAAACGGAGGCGAACAGAGGTCACGGGGGTGACCGGACGCGGTCTCGGCATGACCGGACACGTCCGGTCAATGGCAAGCAGCAGTCGAGCGTGAGGGGGCAGCTAGGGTTTCTAACCGGAGCGTCTGGTCGATCACGGGACCGGCGCGTCCGGTCAAGCCCCAGAGAAGCTGCTAAGCACGCGAGGTCAATCGGACGCGGTGGTGCATCCGGTCACGATCGACCGGACGCGTCAGGTCACGAGTGGATGCTTACTAGAAATGATCGGACGCTGATACTGTGGTGTATGGTTCGTCGTGTGGCGCGTCCTGTCACTGGCTTGCTGGCGCACGGCTGTGCGTGACCTGTGCGTCCGGTCAGTTGAGCAGCGTGTCCGGTCGCTTGGTGACCGTTGGCGCGTGGTGACCGTTGGAGGATCGAGTAGTTGTGGTTGAATCCAGGGCGACACGTGGATGGCCAGGAGCGACCAGACGCAGTGCAGCGCGTCCGGTCATATGGACCGACGCGTCCGGTCGCTGCGAAAATTGCCCAGTGAAGGAGTAACGGCTCTATTTGACCGTGGGGTTATAAATAGAAGTGGTGGCTGGCCTTGGCCGATGCTGAGCACCTTGGGGATGTGTTGCCTTTGTGTGTGCTTGGTTTGAGAAGCCTCGAACTCACTTGTGCTTGCTAGATTATGAATCAATAAGCGAGGGAGTGATTCTAGTGCGATTGCATCGTGAGGTTGCATCGAGTGGCACTAGGTGTTTGTGTTACAAGCCGGTGGTGCTTGTTACTCTTGGAAGTTGCCACCTCCTAGACGGCTTGGTGTCTTGTGACTCCGTCGAAGCTCGCAAGAAGATTGTGTGAGGCTCCGGAGAAGATTTGTGAGAGGAATTGTGCTCACCTCGCGGGGTTCACGAAGAGAAACTCTAGTAGAGCGTGTCATTTAGCTACCACACTTGCGGTAGGTTCTTGCAGCGCCTTTGGGAGGCTCGATTGTGGACACCGATTAGCCGCCAAACCACGAGGTGTTGGTTGACACAACGGGGACTAGCTTGGTGGCAACCAAGTGAACCTCGGTGAAAAATTATCATGTCAACTTTGTGTATTTCTTCATGGTGGTTTGCATCCTCTCTACGCAAGCTTGTCTTTACATTATATACATAGTGCTTGTGTAGTTGCTCTTGTAACTAGTTTGTTTGTGTAGCTTGTTTGCGTAGCTAGAAGTATCCCCTTTGCGTGGCTAATTTGGTTTGTGTAACCTTGTTAGTCACATTGCTTAGTTTGTGTAGCTAAGTAATTTGCGCTCTCTAAATTGGCATTGGTTGCCTTGTTATTAAGCATTGCTAGTGAGCTTAGGGGCTTTGTGCTTTTGCTTCACTAGTTGTGTAGGACCGCTCCGTCGGTTGGCAAAGTACTAGTGCATAGGCTTGTGTGACCTTACTCTAGAATTGATTAGGTGAGCTCTTGCTATGCTTGTCACCTTAGTTGCTTGATTAGGATTTTTTGTAAGGTTCTAAAGTTATAGATAGAGGGGTGTAGTCTTGGTTAGACCGATAGTTTTAATTCCGCACTTATTTTAGTTAGCCGACGCAATTAAGTTTTAGAAAGGACTATTCACCCCCCTCTAGTCCGCCATCTTGACTCTTCAACGAGGAGAAGCCAAAGGTTGAAGATGGTACTGACATCCAGGGCCCACGTGTAAGTGCATATTGGGGTGATGTATTGGTCATCTACTGCAGCAACTCTCCCAATAATCAGAAAAGGTAGTATTGGTGGCCACCAATACTACTCTATTGGGGATTAATTATTTGGGGACTAGTAGAGATGCTCTAAGAGCAGTGAATATTGGGGAGAGACGGGAAAGCAGCTGTAAAACCAGAAAAGGTGTTGGGCGGTGCATTAGGAGGAGAGGTAGATAGGGCACTATTACTTTGGGTCTCAAAGTAGGGGGCGGCGGGTGCTCTGGTCAACTGACACGCAAGCATTTGGTCGGCGTTGCTATCCAGCAGGATGTCAGCTAGGTGGCGGTGCAAGTTGATGTCCAGACTGGCATCATGCTGGGCCCAATTCAGCCCACGAAGTTCAAAATTTGAAATGGCCACTTTCGGATTGGCCATTGCAGGGGGACGTCCTTGGTCACCGCCAGCAAGTCATCGTGGATGTGGAAGATAACCCCGTCCAAGGAAAAGACACCGATTTTGATGAGATGAGACCCCGTCCAAGGGGGGCGCAGAAGTGGAAATCAAGTGCCCTGGCGATGAACTGGGGAGAGGAAGATTCCCCATTCGTCTTACAAATCCAAAACACAGTGGGAGTAGAGGAATTGGGAGCAAGAGGCCTAACAATTAGGCAAAATAATTTTCGAGGATTAGGGTTTGAAATTGCATACCCAGGTTCCATCTCCAGCTACGCTGTGCTGAACTCACCGTGGACCAGGACGGCGCAGTGAACGAGCCATCCACGTGCAATCGGGGAGGTTCCAGGGCTTCAAGTGAAGCAGCAGTGGAGCTCCCCTGCTCAGCCCTTGAGTAGGTGCCATCCGACGACCGATGAGTCACCAAAGCCCTTGAGTGGCTGAAGGGCCAGCAGCTGGCCGTCAGATCTGAACGAGAGCAGGCCGCTTCGCCGCCTTCGGTGGAGCAGGTAGGTTCCTGCCTAGCTTGGTTAGGTAATGGACCGAACATCTTGGGGGCGCACTGTTCTGGCTGCCGGAGGGGTACGAACTCCTAGGGGTGGTGGAGGCGCCATAGACTTCGGTGGCCGAGGAGCTGTGGGAAGCGGAGGGAGGTGGTTGTCAGGGTGGAGAAGGAGTAGCGACAGGGAACCAAAGCAGAGGAGTTGGAATGGGGGAGGGGGAGGCAGGCCACGACAGAGAAAGCCGAACCATCGGGAGCTGCAGGTGGGGCAAGCGAGCTGCCAGAGGTTGAGGATGGAGGAGGGTAGAAGCTAGCCGCGGTTGTGGACTCCGGCGCCATGGTGGCCGCCAGCGGGACGCGCGGGTCGCCTAGGGGCTGGGAGGGGGAGGAGGAGGCATCCAAGCCCGGGTCGGCCTCGGGCATCTTTAATTTTGTTGCATATCATATATATAAAAAATGCAGGTATAGCATGTACGCGAGTATGTCAATACCCTTGTGCAACGTTTGCCATTAGATGTAGAAAGAAAATTCCCCCTTCCTTTGTCATTTTTTTCACAATGTTTTCTTATTTCTTTCATTCCTTTCTTCGATTGATAGACTAGTATTGTCGGCTCTGTCTCGTTGCCTGCTACGTTCCTTAGCATCGTGACATGTGACTATATGAGTTGAATGCATTTTGACCACCTATCTACATTGAGATTAGTAGACATGTCACCGGGTACATTTGAAATGATCCATATACATCATTTGTATATTGCATATTAATAAGTTACCTTCATTTGTAGTGTTTGTTAGTTCTCCAAATGGAGTGCAAGCACAATGACTTTTCACTTGATCCATGAACACTACTCCTCTACCACCATGTAACCTGATAGCACAACATGATATTTGTGAGTTTTTATTGATACACAACGTGGCATCCATGATTCCGTTTTATTTCACTGAATGGATTGGGACTTGTGATGCATACATTTCTTCTTGGCAACTGCTCCGGTACTTCTCTTTTTTTTTTAAAAAAAAGCACAAATTTAAAGCGGCCCATTAAACTTATTAATTATTTTTTATTTATTTGTTGCTTGAGTCACGACTGGACTGTCCAGCCCAGCCCTGAGTCCAGGCGTCCAGCCCGCCATCGGCTCTCACATCCTTTCTTCCGTGCCGCTCCGTTCCTTCGTCGAAGGAGACGGCGTTGGCCATGTACCCAGCAGCGGCGGCTGGCGGACTGAGCCAGGGGCGGCACCTCCTCCCCCGATCCCATTTCGTTGCTCTGGCGGCGCCGTCCGATTTGGTGTGCCCGCGCCTCCTGTCACGTCCTCGATTAGCGGTGCGTGAGATTTGGGGTGAGGAGGTCCATGTCCTCGACGGGGGTAGGTTCGGGCGTTCGGCGGCGGCGGCTGCGACAACTGCAAGGTCACCACCGAGCTGGTCAAGATGGAGGCCCGGCGAGCCCTTCCCTTCAATCCGATTTGTTCTGATTGCATCGACTCCTCTTGGAGGTAGGCCAGCTCGTGCCATTCAATGTAATTCCTGCTTCTCTTTACTTTACCGTTGCATCTATCTCGTTTGTGTTAGGATGCGTTTAGTTTCACCTAAAAAATTTTAGGTTTTGGCCCATCATTTCGTAGAATGAAACTAAATACCATGCAAAGTTTTTTTTTTTTGCAAAAAGGTATCATTCTCTATTTTAGATTTTGGCCTCAAGAGGCAAAAAAAAAAAAAAGCCAAAAAGCCCTCACCCATTTAATGAAAAATTTGGTATTTTGGATGGAACTAAATACACCCATGAAAATTTCGGCATTTTGCATTTCATCATTCTAAAGAAGTTGGCATTTTGCATTTTGCATTCCATGGAGAACTAAACACAGCCTTAGTGACAGGCCGCAATTTTGTATCTGGTTTAGTTCTCCATCAAGTTAGACCTTATGCATACATGTGAATTTCCATTGAGAAAAGATCAGTACTTGTTTCATTAACTCATACTCTTTCGTCTACATGATTCTACGTTACAGCTTCCAAATTTGTACAGTGCAAATCAATGGGGCAAGCCAGGACTAGCTTCCTGGTTAGTTTAGCAATGTAAGAAGTGGGAAGCAAAGACGAGATCCTGCCAATTTGGACATCATGCAATTTGTTGAGGATCTCTGTACAACACTTTTAAAACAGGTAATGATCAGCACTTCACTTGAATATTCTATCTTAACCAAGGAATCTTCAGACACACTCACTTAAATCTGAATGGAGTTCAGAAGACAATTCGCCTGCAGGACCAAAAATATTCTGTTGTCAGGACTAAACATCTTTAAACAAAGATACAAAATATACAGAAGAAAACCCATTTGACTGAAATGCAAACTGATCACAAGAGAACTTTTAGGTAAAGGTTTGCATGCTTAAGCATGTTCATTACACAACTACAGATCGAATTTGGCTTGAAAAACAAATACAGGAATAGCATGAATTTTTCAAGAATCAATTCTAATGTGCATGTGCGTTACATATGATTTACTGTGGCATCAATGTACTAATTTCAAGGTATTCAGCACTCTGCATTGCAAATTTGACAATTCAGGCTGATATATATGGACTATTATCAATTCTTGAGACAATTCAGACAGAGACATGTCAAAAATAGTTATACATGCTTTTTTTGAAGCTCGCCATAGTTAGTAGTAACAGAAGAGTTAGGCTCTCTTACTAAATGATGATTGCACTAGTCTAGTCAAGGTGGCCGAAAATATACAGAACACAGACACAAACAGGACAGCCGCCAACTAAGTGAATAGTTACAGAATTACTAAATTAATCTTGCCCTGGGAAACAAGATGAGGCTGAACAATTCGTTTTTCAGTTCAACTTTTCAATGCTTTTCAGGTACATCAACTCCAGGGAGGATGTGATCAAGAAGATGTACATGCAGATGGAGTTTGATTTTTTTGACGACAACGTCGACTACTCAGACTCTGTACCCAGCAACCGCAAGCAGGAAGACGCCACGGTCAATAGGCGACGTACCCACTGCTGCAACCGGACACTAGGAGCAACCAGCAATGCGAGGATGACCAGCATGATGAGCTAATGGCAAGAGTCCGGGGAAAGAGCCCTGAGTGCTGGTGCGTCTCCGTTGATACGTTGAAGGAGACGGCAGCAACCATTCACGAGCAGTGCCAGTAGGCGGACCAAGTTAACAGCGGCACCTCTTTACCCTTCCCCTTCCTCCCCTGGTCCGGTTTCCTCGTGTGGCAGCAGGCAAGGTGTGGCGGCACTGTTCGATATGGCGTCAGGAGGTCGGAGCCTCCATCCACATGTTATTATTATGCTTATAGGTTCTGATGAAAATAGACATGTTTTTATGATAATTAGATGACATTCTGAAATCTTTTAAATGATGTTGTACTTGGATCATCTTTTACACTGTCATGGATCACATATACGGCTGAAGTGAAGCTTCTGTACATCTCTTCAGGCGCTCACTACTACTATACAGGCGCGCAGCCTGAAGTTTTTGTTCATCTCTTCAGGCGTTCAGAGCAGTTCATATACGGCTCTAGAAAAGACTAAACTGAACCTTCCCTATAGCATTTCCTTGCTAGCAGATACACGCATGCCATTTTCCTGATGCTTTCATATATATTGCTAATCTGCATTCAGGTGGAGGTGTAGAATTCTTCGTCTCAGCTTTATTGCACTTTGACAAACGAGAGTGCCTGCTTCTCTATAGCAGCATCTTAGCTCTCCTGGAACATCATGGCAGTTCTGATTACCTCTTCCAGCCATTCGCAAGAAATCATTCGCTTTCCCTTCCTCTGCCAACAGAAGTTTGCTCTTGGCTGTGGGGATCTTGTCCCCAGTAGTGACACAAAAAGCTGCTTGCTTGTGCTTGCGTCAGCATGTCGATTGTTGGTATCTTCGTCAGCAAATTGGCGGACTACCTTGTCGAAAAAAAGTGTTCTTCGAAGCAGAGCAAAGTGAATTCAAAATGCTCAGCACAATCGATAGGAACGAGATAAAATAAGTTCTACACGGATACAAACGAGATAAAATACGTTCTACACGGTTGCTCTACTTGTGATGGATGTCATTGCTAGGACTGTTGTTTTACGGGGATAAAAGCTTCCTCAGTCCTCACGCGCCGGCCGTCGAGAAGGTCTTCATTGCACGAGTTGGCCTGCCTCAGAGGAGTCGATACAGCCGCCACCGAAGCAATCAGATCAAATCGGATTGAATGGAAGGGCTCACCACGCCTCCACCCTTATCCGCTCGGTGGTGACCGCAGTTGTCGCCGCCGCCACCGCCAAACCTCCTTGCCGGCTGCCAGCACGTACACCAGCACACGACGAAATGGGATCGGGGATGACCGAACAAGGGGGAGCGAGGTGCTGCACTTGGCTCGGTCCGCCAACCGCCGCTGCTCGGAATGGCCGCCGCAGAGGATAGGCGGAGGGGTTGGACGTGCACGTGCCGCCTTCCGCCGGTTTCCAGACGGACCCGTTCGCGGAGCCGGAAACGGCGGGGTATCCACCCACCACCGAACAAGGAAGGATCGAGACATGCACTGCACACGTGACTTTACGATCAGGGCTGGGCTCGGGCTAGGCTTCGACGGGCTAGGCCCAGGCAGGACCGAGGGCAAAAATAATAAAAAATAATAATTCTTTGAATTTGCTGCTTTGAGATGTGTGCAGTTTTTAGAAAGAGGAGTACTGGAGCAGTTCTTTGAGTTTGGATACACGTTTGGATAATTCCATTCAGTGTAGATGTATGTATCGATGCAAAAGGTGACTTAGTAGTAAAGTTATAGCCCAACAGACTTGGGCCGAATACAGGATAAAGGATTTTTGGTAGTATTATGTCAATCTGAGCAATATCATCCTATGAAACTTTTATGTATGAGTGAGTGAAATTATAAGGCACAGAAGCTACTTGCTAATGATAGAATCTAGCTAGCCAGAAAACTCAAAAGAAGCAATGTCAATACAAAAGTGCAGGGAGAAATCTGTTCACTGAAAATGGTAGTGGTTAGCATATAATAAGGTTGTGCAACAATGATCGAAATAACATTGACATGTGCATCTATCAGAATTGGTAATTCAAGAGCTAGCCTTGAACCTGACATGCCTAGTAAATGAGAAATGGATTAGCATGATTTTCTATTTTCTGGTCTGTTGATTATTGATTTGGATTGGAATCGTTAGACTTAACATACAATGTGCTACCAAGATCAATGGGCCAATGTGTGTTGGTTGGAGGGGTAGAAGAAGCCTAGAACTAGAAGGATGAGTTTAGTTCATGGCACAACCTCGCCCATCCGGCCTCCCAACCTTGTATAGCATCCCTACGAGCCACATCACATAATGGTATGTGCCATGTTTAGGTGGTAGACTCATCCACGGTGACTACCCTCATGAACTTGTAGGTAGCAGTTCAGGGAAAAGGGTGATAGCGATGAGACTCACTTAGATTAAGGACGTCTGGCGCGTTGTCCGCATTGATATCAAACCCGCTGAATTTCCAACCACTATGAATTTGCAAATGTAAGTAGAAGAATTGAAAGAGTACTTTATTAATGGGTTTTTTTGCGAAGGGAAGGGGGGATTATATTAAAATTCAGTACAGTACATTCCAAAATTACACATGAAAAAAATCTGAAATAAAAAATACATAATATTTTATCAAGATTATTTCATCGTCTTCTTCTCCAATGGTTTCCCTCGAACGATAGAGCCAAAGTACAACCCTTATGCCGAATATATATTTTTTTTGATCTTCCTCGATACGAATATATATATTATTTTGTCTTCCTCGATACGAATATATGATTAATCGATCTCGCGTGCCGTTTGGAGAGGGTCCCTTTGCACTGCAAGTGGCTTGAAGATCCCATGGTGGGCTCAACGGATCAGCGACCGATTCATATCGTCAAACCTATGTCTTCCTAGTATGTTTAAACTTTTCTTTTTAATACAATGGTACACAAATATTTTGCGTATTCGAGAAAAACGATTGGACGAGTAGCCTTTGCAAAATCGGAGCTTGTTGCTTGTCCCTTCGTGCGTAAATGTGATCTGGCCGGCTGGTCCCAACATGAGCGCGTACATTGCCGATGGACGTACGCAGACCAACGGAACATTAGGCGAGCGCGCCATCATATCACATGGACGGCCACACGGGTTCCCTGTTCCCGCGGATGCAGGGTCGGCATGATTTTTTCCATGATGCCACATGCCATCCATCCATAGGAGTATATGGAAGAGAATGGGATCTGGGTCCATGCAATTTTACTCTGACTGGCAGCTCCTCTAATTCCACAAACTTTCCGTTGCGTTTCTAAACGAGCATGAATCTCATAGTAACAGAGATCTCTTCCACAAAAACCAGTATCAACTATCAAATGGATTCATTCTAAAAAAAACTATCAAATGGATTCTTCAGACTCGCTGTGCCGGCGAACTAAAAATAATGTGCGGCGACGGCGAGCAAGCAGAACACGCGAGATGAAAAGATAAATCTGTTTCATTTCCATTTTATCTTCCTTTTTTTCTTTTCAGAGAGAATCCATTTCTTCTTATTATCCACCACACGATGACACGAATAGCGAATCACTGTAGAGCTATTCTTCAGCAATTCTATGAGAACAATACGGAAACCGTGCGTGACACGAGGGCGGTACCACTAGATCTTTTCAGGAACCGGGCCACGCCTGAGCGACTCGGCGATGCCCGTGGCGAGGCAGTAGGCCACGGACTGGATGGTGACCATGGGGTTGACGCCCACGGCGCTGGGCAGGACGCTGCCGTCGCACACGTACAGGCTCTCGGCCTCCCAGCTCTCGCCGCGCGCGTCCACGGCGCCGTCCCGGGCCGTCGCGCCCATCCGGCAGCTGCCCATCTGGTGCGCCGTGCAGCACAGGCTCCACGCCTCGGCCATGGACTGGGGCCCGCGCACCACGTCCACGCCGTCCAGGAACTCCTCCAGCGCGGCCTCCGTGGCGCCCCTGCACGCGAACCGCTGCCCGTCGCTGCGGTGGGTGCCGATCTCCGCCGCGCCCGCCGCCGCCAGGACGCGCAGCCCGCGGCGCAGGCCCGCACGCATGTTCTCCCGGTCCGTGGCGTCCAGGTGGTACGCCACCCGCCGCTCGCCGTGCACGGTGCCGGAACCGCGGTCCCTCACCATGGAGAAGAGGTGCACCGTGCGGCCGTACCTGAGCATCCGCTCCTTCATGTCGCTCCCGGACACCCAGGGGAACTGCGTCCCCGCGCCGGCCAGGCCCATCGCCGGCGTCTCGAGGATGGCGAGGGCCGGCGCGCCCGGAGCGCCTTCCACCTTGTGGAGGGACGTGATGATGCCGCCATCGTATATCTTGCCCTTGAGGTCCGGCATGGTGTCCGGGAAGTAGCCCCACACCAGGGCCGTCGGGTGGAGGTGGAGGTTCTTGCCGATGTGCCGGTTGCTGAGCCCGCTCCTGGGCAGCAGAACCGGCGTCAGGAGCGACCCGCACGCCGACACGGTCGCCCTGGCGCGCACCTCCAGCGTCCTCGTGATCGCCGGGTTGGTGCTCCTCGCCACCACGCCGACGCATCGCTTCGCCCTTCCGCCCGCGCCGCCAGTGCCGGTACGCTCCAGCAGCAGCTTCTCGGCCTTGCACCCCGTCAGGATCACCGCGCCACGGCTCACCGCGTCGACCAGCCACGTACTGTCCGTGCCGCGTTTGTCGCCGGTGCGGCAGCCGTAACCGCAGCTGCCGCAGTAGTGCCCCTCCGACGAGTTCCTCGACACCGACTCCACCTTGTACCCGAGATTCTCGCACCCCTTGCGGAGGACCTTGTTCTGGAGCCCCTCCTCCGCGCACCCGGCCGTCACGCCGAGCCGCCCAAACACCTTGTCCATGGCGGCGGCGTACTCATCGGTGGCGAACAACGGGAGCCCCTGCTCGCACGCCCACTCCCCGCGAACGTCGTCGGGGGTCTTGATGCAGGCTGACCAGTTCACAGCCGTGCCGCCGCCGACCGTCGAGCCTGCCAGGAGTAGCACGGTGTCGCTGAGCGTGCTGACGAACCCTCCGCCCTCGTAGAGCTGCTCCATCGACGGCGCCTCGACGGCCGTGTAATCCCGCGCCGTGAAGTAGTTTCCCTTCTCGATGACGACCACCTTGTACCCCGCACCCGCGAGCACCGCTGCCGCCACGCCCCCGCCGCAGCCGGAACCGACGATGACAACGTCGCCCTCGACCCTACACACGTTCCGCGCCGCGTCATCGGACACCGTGAGGCCCTTCTCGGCTAGCAACGCGGGCAGGGACGCGTCGTTCTCCTTGGTCGTCTCCACGATGCCGTCGTCGAGGGGACGCTTCTCGGGACGCTCTGGTTCCTCCGGGGCCGGTTCGTCGTCAGCCAGGGGCGGGCTGTACCCGATCGCGCGCCAGTGCGGATTCTTTGAGTTCTCATCGGTCTGCATGGCAAGGACACACACACGACATGGAATGTAAGGATTCAAACAAAAACAACATGGAGCATGAACCTATGTGTGATGCGTCCTTGTCAGGGTTCGTTGATCAGATGATATCATCATTGCTCTTACAATATCAACTGATATCATCATTGCTCTTACAATTCTTGCTTGCGTTCACTAAAATCGATCTTCAGACAAAGTTATAGCATGTTCCTTTCCAAATTGTCATTATCAAGATGATTCTTGTCATTATCAAGATTTCCAGGGTAAAAGAAGATACTACTAGTAAAGTTGAGGCGCATTAATGGCCATCCATCTTGGAAAATGGCACTATATAATCCCCTTCCTCTGCTTCGACTCTACATGACTCTATTTTTTTTTCTTCCATTTTTTCTCCTTGACAGGTAATCGACAGCAATTGTAGTTGGTCACATTGTTGTACATTTGTACTACTGCTCGATAGCGATGAAGTGAAGTACTGTACTGATGAGCAGTGTCTTCATCTATCTACAATTCTACGGTGTTAAAAGTCTCTGACGGCTGCTGCACAGTACAGACAGTTGAACTGAGCAACCCGCCGTAGAACGCGCGGCGGAATCCGCCTCATCGTTAACGTTTTATGAGGACGTGGTCGAGTGTCGATCGACGAATCCACCACGACGATCTTAGTGACAGAGGCGCAGACCCAAGACCTGCCTGTGGTCCTTGGTCGTGCACACGCATGCAGATACAGCGCGGCCAGCGTAACAGACTCACAGCATATGGTTCTCCGGTCTCGTAGGCGGAAAAGAAGACGTGCAGGTGCAGCCACTGATGCACGCACGCACATGCGTTAGCCACTGTGTTTCTACGGCGGCGCCGGCGGACCACTAGAATGATTGGAAGCTGCAGGCTTACTGGCTTACCCAGGAGTAGAAGACGTAGAGGCAGAAGACCTTGGTGACGAAGAAGAACATGCGCAGCGGCGGGAGCGGGAGCAGGGTCTGCCGGCTCCACCGCCGGAGCGCGCCCTCCCGCTGCTCCAGGGGCAGCTCGTCGAACCGGCGCACGAAGGGGAACCGCCGCGACAGGCACCGTGCCCCGCACAGCGCCAGCGAGCCGAGCCGCGTGCCCAGCAGCCACAGCACCGTGCGCACCAGCGCCAGCGCCTCGGGGGGGCACTTCCGCGACATGAGCTCGGCCACCTCGCCGGGCACGGGCGGGTCGGCAGCCGAGGCGAGGAGGAACTCCTCCACGACCTTGTCGCCGTCGCTGTCCTCCTCCGGGTGGTAGTGACCGTTGCGGCGGTCCGGCGGCAGGGACGGCACCAGCGCGCCGCATAGGGCGGTGAGCGCGGCCATCTGGGACGCCGAGAACCCGTGGGTATACCGCTCCCTCTTCGCGTCTCCTCCCCTCAGGAGAGGGTGTCCACGCTTGTTGTCCGCGCCCATGGCGGCCTCCTGGTGACGACTGTGTGGCGTTGTACTGGACTATACTGGTTCTCGTGTAGCGCGCGGAGAGTCCTCTACCGTGGGCTGCGGCTGATCTTGGGGGAAGTGGACAAATAAAACACAGTGGAGGTACCGAGACTTTATTATAACAGTACAGCATGGAGGTTCAGGTCACCTCGTGGCTCCTGCATGCAGCTGCCGCTGCCTCTACGGCACACACAGCGACAACGACGTGTAACGGAGGTCCGGAGCGGAGTTGTAATTAGTAATGGACTTTCTCATCCCTTGGTATAGTCTGTTGTTATCTCTGGATATGTCAGTTTGTTAGCAGCATAGATTAAACAATAGCAACTTCATTAAGTGAATGGGGTGATACATACAGAGTACGGAGTACTTTCTCTGATCGAAACACCTCTCGTCTGACGACATCTGGCACGGGCGCACGGCTGGCCCCCGCCCGCCGGCTTCGGGACCGTGTGTGTTGGGAGCTTGTTAGCAAAGTTTGGAGCTGATGGATGGCCATATGGACGGCGGGGGTTGCAACGTACAAACTGATGCCCCATTCGGCTGCGCTGATAAGCCGGCTGAAAAACACTATTGGCTGATTTGTTGTGAGAGAAAAAAAAACTGTTCTAGTTAAAAAAACAAGCTGAAAAGTACAGATTATAAACCGGATGAACAGGACCTGAGAGTCATGATCCTGGTTGCAGTATAGTGTTGCTTTGCCACTGATGACACGCATGTCGGTATTGTACCTGAAGAGGTCAGTACCAACCGGCTGCTTGCCTGCTTCCCTAGCCTTGATCGTGCGACACAGACGCGCTGTCCGAACGGCGTAGCGTCGCAGCTATATGCCTTAACAAGTTAACTACCCGTCTTTATGGTCTTGGTTGGATGGTTAACTCTAACCAGACTTTAGAAAGCTATTTTTTAGTTATTTGGTTGTCTGTAAACAGCCTGAAGCCAGGCCCAGCTAAACCACTTTAGAGGCCCTAGACTGGCTCTAAAATATGAGATGGGCGACCGTTTTTTTTTTTCTGGCTAGGCTTGGCTAATCCCTCGTCTGCAGTCTGGTTACCACCCGGACTGTTGAGCTCCTCCGCTCGCCTTCTTCTGCCGCCGCGCTTGCCCCCGACGCAAACTTGGTGGTGCTTAGGCAATGGAGCCCACATGGAGCACGCGGTTGTGTACGAGGTCCATCCAAGCTTCGAGGAGGTCCGCTCGTCCTCCCGCCGACATTCACACGAGCTTGGACGAGCTCAGGTGGGTTCTCCTCGTTCGGCGAATTTGGCGAACCAGCGGCAGCATCCGGTCCTCCTCCAGCAGCCCACATCGATCTGGTCCTTTTCCGGCGCACGTGGCGCCACCACCGTCGAGGGGGCATGGCGACGGCAGACGCCCGAACAAGCATGCAAACCAGCTCGACCATCTCCCTGCCCAGGAACAAGGTGCCCATGAACGAGCATGCAACCGCCCTTCATCTTTCTTTTCGAGGAAAACCCGCCCTTCATCTCGCTGCCCAGGAATGACGTGGCCCTGCCCACGAACAGCGTCGTCTACATCGCTGGTCGCTGCGCTTTTCTCGGGTGCCGAGATCTTGAACAGTGGAGTTCTGTGCCTTGGTGCTACGTTTGGTTCTCCCAAACTCCTGAATTTGGCACTATGAAAAAGAAGATTTCCCGTCACATCAAACTTGCGGTATATGCATGAAGTACTATATGTAGACAAAATCAAAAACTAATTGCACAATTTGGTTATACTTTGCGAGACGAACGCTTCGAACCTAATTAGTCAATGGTTAGATAATTATTATCAAATACAAACGAAATATTACAGTGCGCTATAGTGTGCTACAGTAAATTCAGCGACACCGAATTGGGCCAACTAAACAAGGCCTGAGTGTCGAGGATTCGTGGATACTCTGCTCGGGTGCAGAGGTCCTTTCTCGGGTGCTAAGAGCTTTGTTCGGGTGGTAACACCACATTCCAAGGAACTTGGTTCTTTAGCCATTCGAGTTCCTTGTATAAGCTTCAGTCGATGCGTGACATTGAGTCATGTTTGAAGAAAGCATTGACAAGACAGGGTTGCCTGTACTGCCTCGATCCCTGCTCGGACAACATTGCTTTTGACCTGTCATCCCTGCACATTAGCAAAGTGTGGAGGAATGCTTCGTCCTGATTTAGCTGTAGAAAAAGGTGGTAACAAAAAATATTTGAACAAAAGGAAAATTGTTCGTATGAGAAGTTTGTACTTTCAGTTACCTTGGGTCAACCTGGTTCGGGCCATTTTCCCCCACTTAGCCAAGTGTTTCATGTTCTGTTTCTAGTAGATGACACGGAGCAGGGCTAGGAAAGAAGCAGCCAGTAGCCACAGCAGCAACCACCACACTCTGCAACCATGCCACAGGCATTCCACACGGGATGATCCTCAGCTGATCAGGCACCAGGGTTCACACCCGGGTTCCACACAGGTTGGGATCAAACCCCGCAACTACATGAGGCTGGAGGAGCATGATGGCAGAGTGCGGATAGCACAGAGTGGGCACAGGCTAGCCAAGGGCAGTAAGGTAATCCTTTGTGTCCATGGCCAACCACTCTTGAACCTAACAGGGCTAATCAGGATCACCGCCGGCTCCATGTCGGACTGCTCCTACGGTGCACAACGAACCCTTGCACTGTCGGTCGATGGTTCATTTCCCCGACAGCCGCTTCAGCTCCCTTTGAGTGGTTAACCGTCTTCGAACCAAACTCTATCGGAGACACCTGAAAAGAAAGACACTTGGTAGAAAAAACCCTCGTCACGGGGGTTACTAGCCACTGCGAGGTTGGTTAGCATGCCCAGGACGAAGGTCGATCGATGGGTGGGGGTCAAGCTGGGGTCGCCTTCCCCAAACAGGTAGTGTTGCACAAACCATTGTTGAAGAAGAAGAAATTGAGAGGGGTCATAGATGGTTTGGCTGAACTAGAAGTTCAGTCAATCCTCTCTGGAGCCTTTTGTCCTGGCCTTTTGCATGATGATCTTTCGATGTTGTGCAACATATTGGTGGGAGATCTCAAATATGTGTTTGTTATGCTTGAGAGATCTCCCTACACTTATTCTTATACCTATTTTATTTAACAAAAAGAAACAAAGATGGAAATAAACAAGGGCCTTCTACTAGAGTATCTACTATGAGAACAGACGATGAACCCGCGAGCAAATAAGAGCAAAATTTAGCTAATACAAAGACTTAGAACCATAAGAATCATGAACACTTACTAAAATACCCGTTGAGGTACAAAGCCGGTGTTCGTCGAGGTACAAATTTGGGGAGAATACCGACAAGTCCGGCACATCCCTAATCTCTCCCTTACATCTCTCCCTACTACTTTTGTATAGCTAGCTAGGGCCTAAGCCCTTGAAATGGTGTTGCTCTTGCTCTTCTCCCTTGTGTGTTGTTGGAATGAGGGGGGGAGGTCCTCCTTTTATAGGTAGAGAGGAGGGAATGTCCCATGGTATATTCCCTTGATTCCTTCCTAAATTGACCAAACCGCCATCCTAAGCATTAAGTTTACCACCAAACCCATGCAATCGACCATGGAGAGGCGGTGAAAGGCAGCCCGCAAAGTTTGGGGCTAATTGGGCCTAGTGCGGTTGCACCACCAGTGAGCCCAAACTCGCCCAACTTTGGTGGGTTGACTCCTTTGGACCTCTTGAGTGGGCCTATGTGGGTTTGGCGCAGAGATGGGGTGATTTGATTTAGGTTTGTCCTTGGTTCTCCTCTCGTTTGGGCCCTGTTTTGCCTGGTTGTAGGCCTTCTCCCCTTTGGGCTCATGTTGGGTGTTTGTATTATTGTATTTCTTGTATACTTTAGGTACATTTTCTATGTTATTCCAACATGTCATCCTGCAAAAGATAAATCACCAACCTTGTGGGACTTGTTAGTTATAAGTCCTAATTCTTAGTTTGGTGTTCATTTGAGCAGATTTAATATGATAGTTGGCGGTTAGAAATAAGAGTTAAGGACTGCCAACACCGAGCCCCCGAGCGTTGTGGTGGCTAGCTATGCAAGACCGATGCATGGCTCGACGCTGGGATCCGATCTGCCACAACCGCCATTAGGTCTTGAATTCTTCGGAGTGCCTGGCTCATCCTTCTTCGATTGACGACTGCGGCATCTCCACCGCCTCTCGCATAGCTTCGGCTAGGTTCTGCTTAGCCCTAGATTGAGGTGGGGCAGCCCGTAGGATATCGTTGTAAAACCTGGCGGCCTCGGGCCACGTTCTGCTCCTGGAGTTGTCACCGGAGCAGCCTACTTTCTTCTGCCAACACGTCGTTGTGGTTGAGGAGGCGATCCCGAGCCTCCTAGTTGGTCTCGTAGGGTACCTCATAGTCGAAGTCAAAGTGGTTGCAGGGGGATTGATCTAGGGTGCGCCACCTATTTTCCCTACAGTCGTTAAGATGATCGGGCGTGCTGAGGTAGCACCCACGCATGTGCGAGATGATGTCGTCATCATCGTCATCTGAGTCGGTGTTCTCGAGCAGTAGGTCACAAATGTCGAGAAACTAGAGAAGCCCCGTCGGGTTGGTAAGTCCAGAGGTATCCATGCCACACCAGTTGGCGCTACGATCAGAGTCGTCCGACTCCTCCCGAACGGTGTCCCTTGGGCTAAGATTGTGGATGACAACCCTGACAAAACATGAGTCGAAGTCATCATCACTGCATTCTCAATCAGTTTGATCTAGGTTACGATCTTGACGTTCCTCCTTGGGAGGTTCGGTGGGCGCCACCACAGCTTATGAAAGCTGAGTCGAGTGGATCGCCGCCACCACATTCCTTAACCCGATTGGAAATCGAGGAGGAGCGCGAGCGGGTAGCGGTGTCGGATCTGCCTTAGGGGTAGGATTTTGTTCCTTCCAGATCTAGAAGAAATGTCGAGCTCATGCTCTCGACCGGTTTCAGCGAGCACGTATGTGTGGCGGGTCAGATGGCCGGCGAGGGCGAGTGGTCCTGCATCCACAGCCTCCTCCAGTCCGGCAGCGAGACCGGATGGGACTGCTCCTCCTCCTGCTCGGGCGTCTCGGGTTCTTGCAGGCATAGGTTCCCAAGCTGGTCGGTGATGAAGTCGAGCTTGCCAAAGGAGATCTTTTCTCCTGGCTGCATCTTCTCCGTGTCGTCGCTTAAGTTGAAGATACTCCGGGTGCAGCCTGATGCCAACAAGATCTACCTTCTTGTACGAGGGAAGGATGCGTCATCTGCAAAGCAACGCGTGCAAGAAGAGGTCATTACTTCATTTTCCATGCACTTCCCTCTTGCTTTGCAGCGCCTGTTAACGGTTAACCGCAGCACATGCAGTCCTCACTCCGGTCAGGCGGAAGCGGAGGGAGTGTTACAATTTTGAGCAACTAGTGTAGGTGGTGTGATACACACTGAGTCACTGGATCGGAATTGGATTAGCATTGCCGGCGCCATTTTGTACTACGTACGGAACAAACGTTTAGCATGCAACCTCATAATAAGCTCAAATTCTACTAGCTAGCTCCCTATCTTAGCTCTTCACTACAAACATATACATGTTAGTTGACGACTACTCTCTCCATCCTAAAAAGATACAATCCCAAAATATTGCTAACAAATTTGACCATTTATAAAAATTTACTAATACCTATCATACCAAATAAATATTATTATATTTGTCATGAAATGTACTTTTATAGTATACTTAATTTGGTGGGTCAAATTTAAAATATTGAGTTTAATTAACCAGACTTAAAATTATATTTCCTTTTAAGGTAGAAGTAGTAGTATTGTGACTTACTCCATGTTTTCATAATTTTCATGGCCGCCTCCTGAATGATGAGGTAGGCTGGTGAACGCCATACCTCTAAGTTAGGATTTAGGATGGCTTGTGCAGAGATCCATTATTGTAGAATATATGATTAGACCCACATAAAAGTCTCACATGACAATCTATTCTTGATCAAGAGAGAGATATTTTCCTTTTGCAAAAAAAAGATAGATATGTCTATTAAAAATAAATAAAATGTTTAGAGCTGGCCTATAAGTCCTGCCCTTAGTGAAGCACCTGAAGCTTGAGAAAGCAACCGGTACGGTGCAAAGAAAAAGGTACTACAGCGCTATATGTTAGAGCATACTAGTATTTTGCTAAGCTAGACTTTATAACGTAGGTCCCATATTAATACTAGTTTGTGTTCTAAACATTAAATTAAAGTCGTTGCCCTAATAAGACACGACTGAACACGTTCTTGCGATATATCAGTGCACGCATGTGATCGTCCCTGCACTACAGCCACAGGTATATAGGTAAGCTGGCATCGATCTCCATCATGTTCCACATGTATTCTCTTCATCAGTAATATATGGCCACAGAGTACGCCGTAAATTGAATTGAATGACCCATGCATATGGATGGTTGGTTTCATCCGTAAGCGGAATTCACTTTCATGCTTGGACTTGCTTCAATAATACAATGGTAACTAGTACCTGCTGTTCCATCCACACATATATATATATATATGCATATATATGCGCTCCAATAAATATATATTCAGCAAGGGATAATTACCAGCTAACAACTAACAATGGCCAACAACCAATACACTAAGGATTCCAAATATTAGTAGTACAGTCTCGGTGGATGGTTTCATGGCGTTGTATTTAAGACTACCATTGCAAAGTTCCATTCCATAGTTTTAGAGACATTTAATTTCATGACCATAGAGAATTGGTAATCATGTTAAGAGAGTTTCATCTAGATTAAACTAATTTCTTCTCTCTTTTTCAATACACTTTCATGTCATCAAAAATACTTATGCAATTGCAAATAAAACTCGCATGAAACTTCCACTAAGACTGGCCTTAGCTAGCCTTTTAAGTTATAATGATAGATCCAAACAGGGTCAAAACATAAAGGGGTTTGACTTTGTAAAAAGAACCAAATAGGATAATTTAAGTGAATGTCACGATGCATGGGCTGCTGGAAACTGTTATGATTTTCTAAAACGAACAGAGCCTGTAATATTGATGTTAGCTTCTTTTCAGAATTATCGAGGTGCCAGTGCAATGCGATACCATTTTAAATTATAGGCAAAGTGCTATAGAAGAGTTCATGATGACGATATATTTGAATAGTATATATTAAGAGTTCATGATGATGATATATTTAAATAGTATTTATTGTTTGACTCGTCGGGAAGTGAGAATTGTATTTTTTTTTAACGAAGGGAGTGTGTGTGTGGTGGTGTGTGCGCATGCAGGTGCTGCTGGTGCGTGTATGGGTATTGCGTTAAGCAATGGATAATTACCGGCCAACAACTAACAATGGCCAACAACCTACTAGCTAGCTTTTTATTAGCTATAGCTTTCTATAAGTTGTAAGATCCAAATTGTACTATCTATTATGTTTTACTAGCTATAACCAACAACTAACAATTACCAGGTCTTCTTTTACTATCTATAGCTTTATGAGTTGTTTTTTTATTACAATGCTATCGTGGGTCCCACGGGTACACAACGGATGGAGAAAGGACCGTGTGGAGGTTTATGACGAAGTGTCGTTCGTTACGGTTCGAAAACTGTTCATCACAGATGTGTAATTAGTTCAATGACGAAGTTCTGGTCGTCATAGTTCTAAAGAAGATCGTCACAGATGAGCAGGAACAGTCACGTGAGTGATCTGCTATGAAAACCTGTGCTATTCTATGATGTTTTTTGTAACGATATCGGCCTTCGTCATAAATAGGAAGGGCCGGAGTACCGTCACCATCCATGACGAAACGAAAAAATTTGTCATAGAAATTAATCTTCTATGACAATTTTTTATTCATAATTAGGATTTTCGTTATAGATGTGCAGGGAACTATTATGGGATGAGCTAGGTCGGCATGTTTTTTAGATGGGCCTCTTTAAGAGTGCCGCCTCTAAAAATGCCTTTAATTTTCACGGACTTTTTGAGAGGGGAAATTTTGGGCTGTCTCCATAACTGAAACGTCCGTCTCCAAAATCCTAAAGTATTTTAGAAGACAGGTAAGTTTTGTGACAGTCTATATTAATAAAAATAGGCTGTCTCCTAAAATCATTTTAGTAGTAATATATCCAATCGATCAAATTCAACATTTTACACATTTTTACCTTTTCTTCAACCTCAAACTCTTCTAATTCCTTTGTTGTTCTGCACTTCTCTCGATGAGTCCTACGGATGTCCTAGGTAGCCTTGTGAAAGGTCCCAAATGACTAGAGAGGGCTGAATAGCCTATTTAAAATTTCTACAGCAACACTTAAGACAAGAGGTTAGATAACTAATTGGCGAAGCAAATGTTGCGCTAGCACTACTAGTGTTGCAAGCCACCTATCCACAATTCTAGTGTGCTATGATCTCTATAAATCACACAAAAGCTAAGTCACTAATTACCTAGGCTAGTGAGCAAGCTAAACAAGTAATTCAACTAATTACTTCAATGCTACACAAGAGAGCTACACTAGCTAAGCAAGCTACCACTACACAAGGTAAGCATGAATGTAAGTACAAGAGTAATAGAGGGATTATACCGAATTGGCAAGAGATCAATCACAATATATATCAATGAAATCCTCGGAGACAAGATGACACAATGATTTTTCTTCCGAGATTCACTTGCTTGCTGGCAAACTAGTCCCCCTTGTGGAGATTTACTCACTTGTAGGTTCACGTGCTAATAGGCATCACACGCCTAACCCGCAACCGGGTGCCGCACAATCAACACAAGATGAGGATCCACGAGCTACGAGCAATCCACTAGAGTCACCTTTCGCGATCACCCATGGGGAATAGGTGCAAGAACCCCTCACAAGATCACCGGAGTCGGCCTCGAACAATCACCAACATGTGCCGAACCTCCACATTGCTCCAAGCCTTCTAGGCATTGGCAAATGCCAAGAGTAACAAGAAAATCGATCCCCAAGTGCCACTAGATGCAATCACTTAAGCAAATGTACTTTGGATCACTCCCAACTTAGTTAGGATGCACAACCAAGCAAGAGAATGAGTGGGAGAGGTTTGACTCAGCTCAAAGGATGCTATCACATGTAAGAATGACCAAGTGAGTGAGCCAAAACCGACCAAGCTCTATTTATAGAGCCCCCAACAAATTGTAGCCGTTATGCTCTCGGGGAGGTCCAGACCGAGGCTCTGGACCATGGTTCCGAACCATCTATAGTGAAGGTCTAGACCCCCGGATCTCGCCACGTGTCCACTCATTCAAACGCGCTCGTTAGATCTCAACAGTCACTAAAAACGCGTCAAACTGCGTAGTACCAGACCCTAGAACCGGACCGAGGTCTGGACCAACTCAACGCTGGGTCCGAATGTACACAGAGGTTCCAGAGAGGGGTTTTCCCTCCGTACCCGGTCTGGACCCAACAACCGGACCATCTCAGGGTCCTGTCCCATCAAATACATGTAAAAACACTTAACCGGACCCAGAGCCAGAGTTTGAGCTCCAGACTCAACGCTAAAACGCCTATAACTCTTAGCTCTGAACTCCAATTTCGATGATCTTGGATATTTTGGAAAGCTTATGTAGAGGGCTACACATCCCACATGCATATTTGATCTAAAGCACAATAGATCAACACAGAATACCAATCTAAGAACCATCATATAGTTTGGAGCACACCGAACAATCTTTTCTTCACCAGATCTTCGCCTCCTTTGCAAATGTGACAACACCACCAAGTGTACACCACCATGTGCAACTGTGTTAGCATTTTTCAAGTACTTTCCAAGGGTTAATTGTTAGCGCACTAAGTACAAATGCATATGCATGAATCACTTCACCTAGTGGCACTTGATAACTGCTTTAACTGAGATTGTCCCCTCTTGATAGTACGGCTATTTATCCTAAACCCACTCACACCCACTAGGTGTCTTGAGTGGCAAAACAAAATGGCCCCATCAGTTATACCTTTGCCTTGAGCCCATTTTTTTCTCTTTCTTCTTTTCCAAGTTTAGAGCTTGATTATCATCATCACATGTCCACCAACATCACCATGGACTTCATCTTTGCTCCATCACTTGGTGTGTACTAACCTTTCTCATATTCACTTAGAGCCAAAGGTTAGTACCTAGGGTTTCATCAATTGTCCAAAACCAAACTAGAGCTTTCACCTTGCCAACCCAGTCCTAACATGCGTCTTCACGACGGGTCTTCCTGAGAGACATTCGAGAGTTTTTTTAGTGAAGAACGAGTATCAAATGGCCTCGCCAGATTCATTGATTAGCCTTGCTGTTTAGACTTCTCTGCGTCGTATGTCTCGTCTGTGTGTAGTCTGTGTTAGCTTGTACTTGCTGATTTGTGAACCATTTATTAGCGTCAACAATATGGATTATATGAATATGAAGCACTTAGGGTAGCGGAAGACATCAATAACCATTGTTAAAGGGTGGACTAAACAGTATGCTTTCAATTAATTTATGGGATCTAAAAGAATCAAGATACCCAAGATGGAGGGTGAATTGGGCTAATCTAAAATTTCTTGCAACAATTAAGGCCTACACTCAGCCAATTTCACCCTTAGTGCCTAAATATGTTCTCTATTGTTCTACCGCACAAAAGTTTTACATCCTAGGTTCCAATCCTACTCAAGCATGGCAATTCTAAGAATGTAAAGACATGAATTGAATTGCTCAAAATTAAATGCTCAAAGTAAAGAGAAGGAGAAGAACACGGCGATGTTTTTCCGAGGTATCAGAGAGTCGTCACTCCCCACTAGTCCTCGTTGGAGCACCGGCGCAAGGGTGTAGCTCTCCCTTGATCCGCGTAAGAATCAAGTGCTCTCACGGGCTGGTTCTTTGATACTTCATCGTGGTGAATCACCCACAACCGCTCACACCATGACTTGGGTCATCCACAAGCTCCGTTGGATGATCATCAAACTTCCAATCACCACCGAGCCGTCTAGGTGATGGCGATCACGAAGAGTAACAAGCACAAACTCTCACTTGACCAAGACATGCCTAATGAGAAAGGTGGATGCACACTTGCTACTCCTTATGCACTACCTTAATCTTGGAATGTCATATCTCAGCTAGGCTCTTGCTCTCCCTTGCACTCCAAAGTTTTTTCTTAGCTGAACAAATGGGTAAGAGAGTTAAGTTAGACGAATAGGAGAAGTATTTATACTCCCCACTTCAAAACATACGCGTCGGGGTCCAACTCAGCACTTTTCGGGGTGACCGAACGCGCCTGTCAGAGTGATCGGACGCGTCCTGTCAGTAGCCAAACAACTGTCAGACAAGGCTGCTAGAGTGAGTGGACACATCACAAGGTCTGGTCCCTCATGACCGGATGTGTCCGGCCTTGAAAATCCTTCTCTAGACCCTTACTGGACACGACCAGACTCAGCTACGCGTGTGTCCGGTCATCCATGAAGCCAGCGTCTCGTCCATCTTGAGTGGCGCGTCTCTTCTGCTACAGGGATAGTGTCACGTCCGGTCCTAGCCAGGCACCAGCATCCAGTCAAACCCACACCCTATCTGCGCAACAAATATATTGACCGGACTCGACGCCTTAGCGTCCGGTCCTAGTGACCATAGCATCCGGTCCTCAATTCTCACTTCAAATCACTTCCCAATTCGAAACCTTTGTGAATAAAGTTGACTTCTATTGATCTTTGGGCTGTCCCTGAGCTACCTAGTGCTAAGTTTGACAAGTGTGCACCACACCAAAAACATTAGACTCACCTAGGTCAAGCTACTAGTTCTGTTGACGCTTAATTAGGTTACACACTCGATAAGGAGCTAGATCGCTTGATGTAGGGCCTAGCCGATTTTTGGATTGGCCAGCGCCTAAGGATGTCCACACCTGAACCTTGTGCCTCCAACGATAAGCGCGATACGCAAGACACGTTGCCGAAGGAGCCTCGTTGGGAGCGTGATATGCAGGACACGCCGGCGACGTATCTTGAGACCTGAAACCCCACACGCCCGAGAGGGACCCGTCGCGGCGTGCAGCAGCTATAGGCTGCTCTAGCCAGCCTGGCCGCTCTAGAGCTTCGCCGTCGTCGATTCACCGTCCATGCAGCGCCGACGAAGAACGAGGAGAAGTACAGGAGAAAAGAAGGTAAAAGAGAGGTAGTAGATTGATTTGTTGTGTTTTGACGATTTGATAGATGAGAACTCAATCGGCTATGATTCTCTCATATATATAAAGGGGTGGTCTTATCCTAATAGGAAACCTTTCCAAACCTTATTTTCTAAGTTTTCCACGAGTTTGGAACAACCCAAATCGGAATCTAAAAGCTAGATCCGAAAAAGGCCCGTCAGTAGTACCAGTTCGTGTCGGTAGTACCAACATCTAGGTTTTCGTCCATTGTCGGTAGTACCGGTTTGGGTCGATAGTACCGACGTCCAGGTCTCCACCAACTCTCGATAGTACTGGTTTGGGTCGGTAGTACCGACATCCACGCCCTCACCAGGTCTTCGCCAACTATCGGTAGTACCGGTTTGGGTCGGCAATACCGATATTAAGGCATCTTCTGGAAAGCACAACTCTCTTATCCGGACTCCAAAGTAAACATTCCTATGGTTTTTACCATCTCAACGAGAGGAACGCAATGGTGGAGTTCGTTTCTCATTTTAACAACTTCACAGAAATGGACAATTTTGGTTGTCAACAAGTTCATACCCCCTTAATAGTACGACCAAAGGAAAAACAAAGTCCTAAACTATTTTAAGTGTCTCTCAACGCCAAATGACACTTAAAACTAGTCCGTCCTTAACTTTATCGTCCATCCTTTAAAAATCGAAACGATTTTCTATCGATAGGGGCATGACAACCATTGATTGCCCAATAACCGCCATTATCGTGACCTAACTCAAATTTGTCTCTGCAAAACACACGTTAGTCACAATAATCTTATATCGTCATTAATCACCGTAACCCATTAGGGGCCGAGATGCTTTCAGGATCTTAATGTATATGACCAACCGCCAGCACCAGACCTGCTCTACATTTACATTTTTCTGAATTAAAAATCGGTGTTGAAATGTGCACGAAGCTTACCTATAAAATGAAGCCATCCTATACCCCCTGTTGATATACCCACGCATAAAAACTATCGTGGCATTACAAACGATGGCGTTACCCTTCTTGCTACAACAGCTACTCATCTCCATACCAGTGCTCCTTGTTATATCGTTGTATGTTTGGTTCTGGAGGTCAAGGAACCCGTTGCGCCCTATGGACTGGCCGGTACTTGGCGCTCTCCCCTTGATTTCTAAGTTCCATAACATACACCACGAACTCACAGTAATCCTTGCCGCCTCCGGGTGCAACTTCAAGGCACAAGGGCCACTAGGAAGTGGCATGCGGTTCTTCATCACCTCTGACCCGGCAAATGTCCAGCACATCTTCACCACTAACCATGCAAACTACCCCAAGGGCGAGGACCTCGCCGAAATCTTTGACATCGTTAGTGGCAGCATCCTCACCATTGACGGTGAGGCCTGCCATCAGCATCGAGCGATGTTCCAGAGCTTCCTGAGCAACCCACGGGTACTTGTGTTGATGTCCCGTTGCTGCCGCGACAAGGTGGTGAATGGTCTGCTCCCCTTCTTAACCTGCATGGAGAGCACCAGGACCCCGTTCAACATGCAGGATCTGATGGGAAGGCTCATATTTGATCTCACTGCCACTCCGATCTTCGGTGTGGATCCTGGTTGCCTGTCTACCAACATGCCGTCGATGCATGTCGCGGCCGCCATGGACACGGTCATGGAGGTTGGCCTTTTGCGGCACACTATGCCAGCCTCCTGCTGGAAGATGATGAGACAGCTGAACCTTGGCCCGGAGAGGAAGCTGGCCGTGGCGCACACACTGCTGCATGGGTTCGTCACAGAGATGATGGAGAATAGGAAAGCCAGGTGCTCCGATCCTGATGTGTTGGCCGCCGTGGACATTCTTTCTGGTGACCCGGCGTTCAGTAGTGACAAGGCCCTGCTGAGTAAGATACTCATCAACTACATGATCGCTGGGCGGGACACTGTTGGCACAACACTGCCGTGGGTTTTCTACAACCTAGCTAAGAATCCCCGCGTCGTCTCCGGCATCCGCGAGGAAATGGCTCACATCGCATCTCTCAAGGCCTCCGCTGCAGTTTCCAATGCCGCAAGCAACATGGTGTTCTTTGAGTCGGAGGAGACTAAAGACCTAGTCTACCTTCAGGCAGTCTTGTTTGAGTCTCTGAGACTGTACCCACCAGTCCCGTTCGAACGCAAGACGGCGCTTGCCGATGATGTTCTGCCAAGCAGCCACCAGTTGTGCTCTGGCGAAACCATCCTGGTCTCCATCTATTCCATGGGCAGAATGGAAGCCCTATGGGGTAAGGACTGCCATGAGTACAAGCCCGAGAGGTGGCTCTCTGAAGATGGCGGGAAGCTGCGGTATGTGCCATCTCACAAATTCATGGCTTTTAACTCAGGGCCTAGGTTTTGCCTTGGCAAGGACATAGCAATCAGACAGATGAAGACAATAGTTTCAGCGGTCATATGGAACTTCGATTTGGAGCTGTTGGAAGGGCAGAGCATCGAGCCCAAGATGTCGCTTATTCTACAAATGAAGAACGGGCTCAAGATGAAGGTTAAGAAGAGGGAAGGACATCATCTAGAATAAGCTAGCTGTTATCATGAACAAAATTATATACTCCCTTCATTTCATATTCTAAGTGGCTTTGATTTTTCAGAACATAGAATTTGTTATGTATCTATAGACATTTCTATGCACTAAAAAAATCAAAGCAACTTATAATTTAGAACGGAGGGAGCACGTGCAATACAACTACAAATAAATGTGCTGCCATATCTGAATAGTACGAGATATCCTAAAGATATTGTGAGTGAAACCGCGAAATACAAGCATGTATTCTATCTATCCATCTATCTATCTATCTGTACTATATTATTATTATTATTATTATTATTATTATTATTATTATTATTATTATTATTATTATTATTATTATTATTATTATTATTATTATTATTATTATACTATTGTTGTTGTTGTTGTTATTGTTGTTGTTCTATACTCTATTTATACCTAATATTAAAGAGACAAAATTTCTACCTTTTTTGTCCACCTCCCCAAACAAACTCAGAATGTAGAAATTGTATCTGTTCTTCTGTCTCATAACCGTTTTGTTTTCTATATGATCCCTCTAAACATAGTTAGGAGTCCTGATTCTAATCAAATGGATTCTCGGTTAGAGGCCGTCCATCGGGTCACTGAAGACTTTCGCAACGGAGATGTAGGGCTCATTTAGAGGCTCAAACTTCAATGAAACAAACACTTACTACTCCAGAATTGACTTTCACTGTTGGCCCCAACACTGACGGTTTTTTGCTAAAACAAGTAGTGATATTCAGGTCATCATTGTTGGTTCATATAACCAGAAGTGATATTGGGTCATCACTGTCGGTTTCCGGTTCGTGTTTGCAAAAAACCTTTAGTGATATGACCAACCAGTAGTGATATTCAGGTCATCACTGTTGGTTCATATCACTACCGGTTTTAGCCATAAATCGGCAGTGATATTGGGTCATCACTGTCGGTTTTCGGTTCGTGTTTGAACCGGTAGTGATAGGCTGCCGGAAAAACTTCATAACTTTCTCATATGATGTCCGATGAAGACGAACTTTGTACCAAAGTTGTACTTTTTGAGATCTACAACTTTGTAGTTCAAATGTTTTTGATTTGAGGTTTTTTGGATGTCCAAATATGTAACATAAGATTTTATAGACTTAATACCAAAGGAGTCCATATGCTCTAAAGTCACAAATGAGCGCGTAGTGGTACAAAAGGATCTTGGATGCAGAAACAACCAAAATAAAAGTTGTAGATCTCAAAAAGTTATGCAACTTTGTAGTTCATAACTTTTTTATTTAAAGTTATTTTGATGTTGAGTTATTTGTTTCACAAGATTTTATAGAAATTAATACCAAATCATAGGTGAGTGGATCTCGAATGGAGAAGCAACCATAATAAAAGTTGTAGGTCCCTAAAAGTTATGTAACATTTTAATTGATAACTTTTTCGTTTAAAATCGTCTATCCAACGAAAATTACATTTGAATTCTCACATTTGAAATTTGAATTTTACAACCTTGGATGGAGAAACAACCAAAACAAAAGTTGTAGATCTCGAAAAGTTATGCAACTTTATAGTTGACAACTTTTTGATTTGAAATCATTTATCCAAGGAAAATTATGGCCAAATTTCCTCACATTTTAAATTCAAATTTTTTCAAACGACCTCGGATGGAGAAAGGACCAAAACTGAACTTATAGATCTCGAAAAGTTATAGAACTTTGTAGTTGACAACTTTATCATTTGAATTCGTTTAGGGTCCTAAATACTCATTTCAAAATCGGATGAAGATAAAATGAGGTGGATGAATACAAGTCTCTTCTAGGTCAAGTGGTTAGAGGACAAATGCGTGAAGCTTGACGTCTTGGGTTCGAGTGCTGCCGCCAAGTGCAAAAAATCTTAAAATTTGTACTAAAAAATCAAATGACTATGGGGCTATAGATGGTGGGGTCTCTCCTATATTAAAACAATTTTGCTATTTTTAGCTCTTTTTTTATATCGTTTTTGGGTTTTCTGAAAACCTTGTCACTATCGGTTTTAAAATCGGCAGTGATGAGCCCCCCTCATCACCGCCACTTTGGTTGTGCTGGTTCAAAAACCAGCAGTGATAGTCCGTTCTGGGATAGTGACTACATCTCTTAATTTGATTTGCCTCATTTGCATATTTACATTGCATATATTTCTTATATAAAGTGAGCTTCCGCTTGTGGCTACTCGGTTGTGCTTGTTTGTCGGTGTAAGTTTCAATTGACTAAGTCACTAAACTCCTAAAAGCACTACCAAGCACCTTCGATTGAATAGGGGAAGGGTAGAAAGAGAAAGAGGCAGCTAACCATTTTTCACTATAAGTTTCATTGGGAAACTAACCAGCTAGGCCGGTTTTGGAACCGGCTAAGCCGGTGTGTATAACAGAAAACCGACTAGGCCAGTTTGCCGAACCAGTCAAACCAATTTTGCTATAGAGTGTGTTTTAATTTCTGTTTTTGCAAAAAAAATTATATAAGCCTATTGTCACATCCGGTCTAGTTTGGAATTTGGCTCATAGTGGCCCATGTGCATGTTAATGAGATATTGTGGAGAGTTTAGTCCTACCTTGGTTGTTAAAGGTGGGATAGACCAACATATAAGGCTTCTAGAGTCCATCCCACTATTTTCAGGTTAATCCTTTTACGCGAAGCGAGGATAAAAACGTAAGTGGGGTAGTGACAGGTGTAGTTCACTCAGCGTGCAAAGTGGATCTGAGCCGTTTGGACTCTGGGGCATTATAAATGGTATCAGAGCTGGCCTTCACGGCCACATGTGCATGCGGGTCAGAGGCGCGGACATGAGGTTCATTGCGCGTGTAGGCTATGCAGGGTGCACGACATGGCACATGTGTTGGCACTAGATGTATGGTCGCGTGTGCTAAAATGGAACATTTCCGGTCACGTGTGCTAAGATGGAACATTCCTGGTCATCGTTTGCCCGGTTGTGGGTGTGTTGGGCCGACGAGGGCATTGGTTCCTTTGAGGGGGGTGTATGTCACATTATGTCTAGTTTAGAATTTGGCCCATAGTGGCCCATATGCATGTTATTGAGATATTTGTGGAGTGTTTAGTCCCACTTTGGTTGTTAAAGGTGGTATAGATCAACATATAAGTAGCCCTGGGCGTTCGGATTACCTGAATTTTTCGGGTCGGGTAGTTCGGGTAATAAGAAATTCGGGTAATAAAAAACGTTACCCGATTTCAGCCCCGAAATACCACTACCCGAAATTTCGGGTACCCGATAATTCGGGTTCGGGTTCGGGTATTCCCGAACTACCCGATATTCAGAAAAAACAGCATATGTCGGGGGCTCGGTTGCGTTCGGGTAGGGTTCAGATGGGGGCGTAGGGGGATTTGGGGAGTGGGGTTGTGGAGATTTGGGGGCCATTGCCGCTCGCCCGCTTGGTCTCGGCTGGAGCCTGGAGTTGGCTGCGTTGCTAGGCTATGTGCCTGTGTAAGCTCCTGCGTAGTTGATGGGCTTTGAAAAGATCGGGTAAAATGGGTAATTCGGGTACCGGGCAGTGCTACCCGAATTACCCAAACTAATTTCGGCTATCTGGAATCACTATCCGAAGTAGCAATTGGGTAATTCGGGTTCGGGTAGTTCGGGTTCGGGTTCGGGTATTGGGTAGCGGGTAATTTGCCCAGGGTGACATATAAGGCTTCTAGAATCTATCCCACCATCCTCGGGTTAATCCTTTTACACGAAGCGAGGACGAAAGCGTAAGTAGGGTGGTGGTAGGTGTGGTTCACTCAGCGTGCAGAATGGATCTGAGCTATTTGGACTCTGGAGCGTTACACCTATTCACCCCTCCCTTCTAGGCATTATTCAGGTCCTTTCAATGCTACCGATCATCGAGATCCCCTGTGCCGCTACTCGACGAGATCTTGCACCGCCGCTCGCCGAGATGCATGCCGCCGCCCGTGAAAAGTGGAGTTCTTCGCTCCCATCCATATCAGTTCCGCTCACACCAGATCTAGATGATGGTGAGGAGAGAAGAGGGAGGACGGCAGCAAGGCCTGCGAGAGAGAGAGAGTGGGGGCACGGCGTGGAGAAGGCGAGACGGAGGATTGGAGGACGGTGAGGAGACAGAGGGAGGATGGCGGCAAGGCCCGAGAGAGAGAAAGAGAGAGAGAGAGAGAGCGGAGGCCATGGCGTGGAGAAGGGGAGAGGGAGGATTGGAGGGGGCAGTGGCTTGGGGCAGAGAGAAGTGAGAGACGAGAAACCCTGAAGTCTTGATTATATATATGTGACGTAATGGGCCGTCCTAGGCTCCAGGCCGATTTACAGAGGTAGGCCTCTTAAGAGGTCCGCCTGTGAAAATAGCTCCCATTTTAAGAGATAGACCACCTCTTAAGAGGTCTGCCCCAGTTATATCATAGTGTCTCCATAAATGAATAGACTGCCTCTGAAGTTCAGAGTCTATTTCTAGTGATACTATGCAGTTTTGTCCGTCACTGTAAATAAAATTGTCAGTCTCCCAAAATAATATTTGTAGTAGTGTTAGTTGTAACCAAAGTTGCAACCAATCCATTGAAACAGATGGAACCAGTCCATATGTGTGTGTGTGTTTATTTTTTTCACGTGTGGAGAGCAAAACGTTGCTCGTAGAGATATGTTATCACGGAATTATACATCCTATAATACTAAGGCTATGCTTTAATTGACTGACATAAGTTGTTAGCAGTTATAAAATCTCTAGCTAAGGCCATGTTTAAATTGACTAACGCGTCAGGTAAAAAGCCTGGCTAGACAGGTCCTAAGCTGTGCCGAGTCACTTTGATCAACTCAGTGTGGGACAACAAAATTCATAGTCATAAGTGCAGATGGCAATGGTTAACAGCAACCAAAGCCAACCAACAACAAAGGCTAGCGGGAAATAACCCAAGACAAGAAACTGTCAATCCTACGGTAAATACGAAAGATTGTTGATAAAGATGGACAGCGTGCAGCAAAGGCCAAAAGGATTGCTGAAATGATCAATGCACCAAGAAAATTAAAGAGGGGTAGATCTTGTCAGGTGTTGAGAGAAGAGAGGTAGTGGCAGTGAGAGGTGGAGGTTTTGCTGAACCTTGTAAGCTGATAACCCCAACAAACGACGTTAAGTTTTCTAAGCTTTCTATAAAACCGGAAAATTAAAGAGGCAAGGTCCAAGAATGTTAGTTATTAGGCATCTAGCTAAGTAGCCTAGGTCTATGGCCTAAAAAAGAATTAAAGAGGCAAGGTCCAATCGTCTAGACATCTAGGTAAGTAGCCGTCACCAGGCTATCTGTTTTCCAAGTCCTGTCTCAACCGGCACTGCACTGCACTACCTAGATCACGCGCCGTTGGCTGCTGGCCTCACACTACTCCTTATGATGTTGCACGATGGTATATCTTGTTTGAGTCGCCAAAAAAGTACGGTGGTGGGTGGTCAAGTGGTGCTACATTGCTACTCCATCATCGATCAATATGCACAACAGAATATTAGTAGGCTATGTGCTCGTGAGGCCCAAACGTATTTGCTCTTTTTTCATGATTTTGTGATCTTTTCGAATTTGTCCGGGTCCATAGTCTACCGAGGTCTGCTACTGAGTTGAAACCCATGCTTTATCCAATCCAACCTATGTCAAATTAACCCTCTCGGATTGATAAAAAAAAATTATAGAGGATTTCATACAACTGATGCCCCATCTCAAAACCGGATCCTGAAATTAAAATCCTGCATTCATACTATAAAACTTTAGCAAAACTGACTGAAATTCGATGGACATGCATGATTGAATGTCATATGGACCAACTTTGTGCCAATTGACGCAGCAAGATAAAATTTTAGCAAAATTGACTGAAATTTGATGGACATGATTAAATGTCATATGGATCTACTTTGTGCCAATTGACGCGGCAAGATTTACATATGGACAGCGTGTCAAAAGCCGAACACTAGAGCCAAAAACTCACCTTTGGACCCTAAAATTATAATGAAATTCACCTAATAAATTTGTTGGATAGGATTCAAAGTTACATGAAGCTAATATTTGTCAATTAGCATGATAAGATCTACTTGTGAACCCCACATAGAAAAGCCGGACATTGAAACTAAAATCTTATGTCCACACGTTTAGCAAAATTGACTGATTTCTCTGTCCAAAATTATTCAATGTAACAAGAAGCTAAGTTATGCCAATTAACACTGCTAGATGAATATGTGGGTCACACGTCGAGTTAATAACCTACTGTCTATAACGTCTAGTATACTAATGGTGTGTTTGGTTTGTAGAGTCACCCCATGCTTCATGAGGTGATGCATCATGAGTTCATCCTATGAATTTTGGTGGAATCAACCCATTCCTCGTGCATATACTAATTATTAGCTTATGAGGAATAAGGTGATGATGGATCAACTCATTCCATTCCATAAACCAAATACAAAAAGTGAGGAGTGAGAAGATGATGGATCACCTCGTTCTTCAAACTAAATACACCCTAAATGACTAAACCTACTTTAAACCAATAGACATGTATGCCTATAATAATATATAGAAAAACCAAGACAACCTGACGAGACTCAAACATAGGGATATATTAAGTCCCGGAGTGAGAGGTTCCCAACCGAAGGACCCCCGACCGATCCTTCCAGGATCACTCAGGGGCTCAAGGGCTATACCTATCAGGTACGCTCATCTGCACCTTCTGGCCAGGATCGGGCGAAACATGAGCACGCCCTCGGCCCATGCTCGGGACTCAGGGGCTCACCCGAGCTCCAGGCTCCTGATCAATGGCAGCCCGGGCCTGATCCTCAGCTCCACCTTCAGTCCGAGCCAAGGGCCAAGCTGGCACCTGGCGCACCGAGTGCCCAAGGCTCGGGGGCTCCTCAACGCCGCCCAACAGGCGTGGCTTTATCGCCCACTCCTCCGATAAAGTCACTCAAGCAATGTGACACAAAGGGACAAATCCCTACACTAGCTCTAGGGGCTCGGGGGCTCCCGAGCCCGCTCGTTAGACCCTCAAGCTAGACACCTTCGCCATCAAGAAAGCCTCCAGAAGGCTCACCTGGTGGAGGCCGGTCTAAGCCGACAACTCCTGATGGTCAAAGCATCGACGGCGCTCGAGGCTCCACTGACTCTACGACAACGCCGAGGTCCATCCACGCCGTAGCAGCGCGTTCTTGGACTCCGGCGCATGTAGACCATAGACTAAAACCCCAAACGCCTTGTACCCGACCTACCTCGGTTTTGTAACATCCAGTCCCGGCATACACGGCCCAGGCCCACTCTACTGAGGAGTGGTCCTACCTGCACAGCAACCCGGTTGAGTTTTCGTCCTCGCTTCGCTCAAAACGGTTAACTGAAGGTTACTACGCGTCTATAACCCTAGTATTTCAGCTGGTCAGGCGATCCTCAGACTCACGGTAGGTACTAAACTTCTGGTTGTACAGTGTTTTCGAGTGCTACGGTAACCGGTGAACAGTATACCAAATCCGGCCCGTCCCAAATTGGCGAACAGCGTCTGAGCTACAGTAACCGGTGAACAGTATACCGAATCCGGCCCGTCCCAATTTGGTGAACAGCGTCCGAGCTACAGTATCAGACCACTACAGTCCCCCCAAAATCTAGATGTACAATAACCCCGTCTACAGTACCCCCGTCCCGCTATCCAGGCTACCGTAGTATCGGCTCATTCCGCGATTTGGGCCCACTTGGCCCATTTGGGGCTATTACAGGTTTATAAGGGGAGGTCAGATCCTATAGAGGGGGAGGACAAAAGGTCAGATCCTATAGAGGGGGAGGACAAAAACAAAGGGCCAGAACCCAAACAGAGTCCTCCGAGACAACTCCGAGCTCGGCAACAAGAGCAGGGCAACCTAGAGAGGAGCACCGAGTGCTTGTCCCCTTCATCCTTCTTCTCCACCGCCAGGGAAGGAACCTCACCGCCGATGAGCCATATAGGATAGCACCGAGCGATCCCCTTCTAAATCTCTTACACACTCTTGTTGTAACCCCCGATTTGGGTGCTCTCGAATACAAAGAACTACTACTGCTGGACGTTGGGCCCCGATAGCCCGAACCAGGATACATCGTTGTATCTTGTCTGTGTTCTTGAGTCCACCCAAGCCACCGGATATCCACACTCAGTGATACCCAACGAACAACAATGCTTGGCGTGGTTTCTACCCCCGACACAACCCGTGGTTTAATCCATTCAAACCCACAAGAACCCAACCCAACTCTATACAACCTAATTTTCTATTAAATTGAACCCACTAAAAATAATCCGTTCCTACCACCCAAAAGTGTAGCTGACAACAGTTAGAAGTTATTATAGATGGTTTTTAGCTACCGATTGATGGCTCGACCATGATGATATCATTTAAATGGTTTGAAAAACAAAAGTTGCTGAAATTAGTAATATTCTAGCACAGTGATCACTGAGGTGTCCAATGTAGCGTAAGGCGAAGCATCAATACAGGGCAAGAGCATGGGAACCTTTTGATATGTTTAGTTTGTATTTACAACCATGCTAAGGGACTCACTGATATAGTTTATACAAAAGAGTGTGTTTGGCAAAAAAAAATGAAAAACAAAAACTTCGTCTTAGTTTGAGGAAGGTTCCAATCACATCACCCTTTGACTACCTGCAGAAGGAAGCAAGCAAACATCCCAGGAGAAAATAATATGATGTATTAAAGCTAAGTATGAATCAATCAATTTTAATTGGATAAATAAACACTGGTTTCAGAAAGAAGAAAATGCATGGCTGTAAAATTGGCATGGTTCTGTCAGGACTAAAACTGGTTTCTAAAATTATGCTGTAAGAATCGATTGAAATCTATCTGATTTTCTTCATGGCACATGTCATGCTCTGCAGTGTTAACTGTTAACCCTTAGTGGCTGACCAAGGCTCGTGTAGCTGCTGTCTAAATCAGCACATGAAGGAACTTATACTTTACAATGTCTCTGAAAAAATGCTAGCATTTTAACAAGACATGACTATTTTTCTAGGGGTCAACGTGGGGGGAGCAGGATCCCCACCCGAGATGTATCGTTTTATTGATTAAAAACATACTTTATACTTAGATGACAAGCTCTGGTATATGATTAATATGTTGTCGAAACTTTATATTATTTTTATAAATATTTGAATGATCTCAAATAAAAAAATCCATTCTCTCACATTTCCAGCACGCGTGCCCAGGTCAATGGACAAGCGCTGGGAGAAGTCATGCACGGGCATGCGCCCCCTGCTCCCTGCCACACGGGGCCCACAAGAAAAACGGCAAACGGCGGTAGTAGGCGGCTCTCCCTTGGTCTCGCGCACACACGCATGCAGACACGGGCCCCACATGTGCTCTCCCTCTCATGGTCAAACTTGTGTGACCGTGCGTACCCCTGCAACAGCACCGTGCGCGTAAAGGCATGCGCGATGGGCCGACCCAACTGCCGACCCAAAACCTCGTGGGACGGACAACCGGACCGGCCACTTGGCCTTCCACGCACAGCACCCAAAAGAAATTCCAGAGTGGGCCAAGTAAAATTCCGATTGGGCTGGTTTCTCCCACCCGAGGGGGCCCCGCCGGAAAATGGCCCAAGGAATTAATGAATTTCAACAGCAGCCCTTTTAAGCACATGAAGCTTCATTCTTTTCACCCCTTTTTAATTGCTAACTTTTCCAAAGTGATCCAGACAAATTTTAGCACTTAAGTTACCTCTTTTACAAAGATTTTCAGGGTTTTCTCATGCACCTCACCGTGTCACTAAGCGCAATGCATATGGAGATAAACCTCACACTTAGTGACACGAGATGACCATTGCAAGTAAAGATTTCCCCTCTTTATAGTATGGTCATCTATCCTAAATTCAACCATGCGCTCTATTGCACCTTGGTTGGCAAAAGCAAACCCAATCAAATGCCTTTTCCATGTGGCTTGCTTTTGCTCCATCTTCTCACCATTTGATGAACCATTGCATGTATGTGATCATGATCTCCTTCCTCCTCCTATGCTTTGTTCATCACCATCAAGTGGACACTAGCCAATCATACTTAATGAAAGCATTAGTCCACATGGTTAGCACTCAATTACCAAAACCAAACTAAGACTTTCAATTGCCAATGACTAGTTTTGTAATTGGTGGCTATAAATACCACCCCAACCGCACATTTGAGGTGTGTGGGAGTTGAGGAACATATCAAGGGTCGTTGATGCTCTACTCTAGTGCTCTTGCCACCATAGTGCTTAGTGAAATCACTAGGTGATTAGTGTAGGTGCTTTTGCGAAGTGCTCAATCTAGTTAGGCCACTACTAAAAGCGCTTGCTCTAGGTTTAGGCCTAGTTAGTGAGCGAGGTTTGCATAGCTCTTGCTCACTCGGTGATTGTGTGCACCATCGCTGTATATCAGAGGGGCATGTAGTCTTGTGAGACCACATCAACTATGTTTGTGGTGTGGCCGCCACTGTGTACCGGAGGAAAAGAGGCCTGCAGCGATTTGGCTAGAAGCTCGATAGTGAAAACATCTGGGAAAGATCCAGGAGAGGCCATCTCGATGACCCACTTTTGCACATGAGGAAAGCTTGGAGGCTATCCACGGAGCTACCCGACCAGGAGGATGGCCCTTGCGAGGGGCTCCAACAAGGACTAGGGGGAAGCGTGAGCTCCTCGATACCTCGGTAAAAATACTGGAGTCGTCCACGGGAGTTTGCATTTCTATCTCATTTAAGCTTCCACATTCAATTTGTGTACCTAGGTTGCGTGCTTACATTTCCAGTTTAGCTCGGTAGGCTAGTTGATAGGATTGGAACCTAGGTTTCATAACTCTTTTCCATTAGAGATAGCAACACACTTAGCAAAACCTTAGTTGCACATCTAGATAGATTATTACTTTACTGCATAGGTTTTGATAAGTGAAAATTACAGGCGATAGTTTAGAGTAGTAGGATTTTAAAAATCCTAATTCACTCCCCCCTCCACCCTTTTAGGCATCATGGTCCCAACATCTTCCATAGGTGGCCTTGTGTCTTTAGGATTACTGGGAAATATGCCCATGCGTTGCTACGGTGTAATACTAGCTGTGGTATGCTCTTTACCTTAAAAACAGAAGCAAATACAGCTTGTATATTGTAGGCAGGGATGAAAAAAGACGTAAATGGGCGGAAAACATCTCTCCTATTTCCGTTTCTCTATTTTTTTGGCAGAAACGCAAGCCCGTATCCAAAACAAAATCAGGATACGCAGACATCCAAAAATAAACAAGCACGGAGGGAAAGCCGAAAAATAAAGTTAGTATTATCTATATCTATACCGAATGTCGTGAATTGTTCAGTGCAATGTAAATACTTAATTGATTAATTTTTTTTCATCCATGAAGCTAGCTATGTAAAAAAATATTTTAAAGAAAAATCTTGGTTACAAGTAAACACATATTCGTGCTGCTATACAAAACACTAATGTAGAGATGAGTACAAGGCACAATAAGGATGTGTTTGGTACAAATCTAGTGAAGCAATTATTTCTAGCTTTATTAGTTGGTGGAGCAACTCCGTTAGTAAAGCTGCAGTCGCTTTAAAAAACATTTAGCAAAATAGCTCCTCCTATTGTAAATAAAAACATTAAAATATCTAAATATCTTTCTATTTTTTTGTTATTACTTTTTCTTATTTAGGGCCTGATTGGTAGGGCTTCGACTCCACGAAAATGGCTCTGGCTCTAGCTACTCTGAAGGAGCAGCTTCAGGGGTGGAGTTGTGTTGTTGTTGATGTTTTGGTAAAGCATTTGGTGAAACAACTTTGATTAGATAAAAAGGACGAAATGTCTACAATACCTTCAATTTTTTTTTTTCTCTTTTTTCCTCTTTCCTTTTTTTCCTATTTCTTATTTCTCTCCTATCTCCACCGCACGGGATTCTTTCACTTTTTTTAATCTTTTCTCTCTTCTTTCTTACCCATTGAGGCACTGATGCACCATCTTCTCTTTCTATCTTCTTCACGGAGACAACGAAGCACACGTCTTCTTCACTTCTGAATGCTCGTTTGTGGTAGAACCGCCTAATCTTATGCCCTCTACAGAGTACTTGTCTTCCATTAGACACTAAGTATCCAATAAAGTGTACTAAATCATGTTGTTCCGTCGAGCACACCCAAAGAAAGAGCTCGAAAATCCATATTTTTCGTCAGGATCATAATTGAGTAAATAAAGTTTACAACATACTTTGTCATTTCTTACATTACTTTTAATACAACATCAGAGTATTCCACCAATTGACTTTAACAGCGGAACATAACAATGTTATCTGAGTTTTTCAGTGCAACAGAAAATTTATTTAATGGCAAGTTTAAGCATCATCATGATGAACATTTATATACATGAAATGATAACAGGTTGTAAGTCTTTTTTTTGTAGAACATTTGGTGAAAGCTACAAAGAACTCTAGGTTCGCAACGTAAAGGAATTCCTCGCTAAGCCCACCAGGAGGCTTCCACACACAAGTGTCAGCTCGACAATCACCTGTCATCTGCAACAGGGGAATAAACCCTGAGTACTTAATTATACTTTGCAAGACTTACTCGACAGGAGGAAATAAAAAGACTCCAAAGATATGCAAGGCTATCTGGCTTATGGGTTATTGCATTTACAAGAAACATTACTAAACGTGCATCCTTATATTTAATTTTATTAGCGATCATCATTAGTTCATTAACTAACCATTCTAGGTAAGCACCTATGCTACTGTCAAGCATGTGGTAAGCAATCAGAACCATTTTATCACCTTCCATGTTCCAGTTCTTACTATAGTGCTAGACCATAGTCAAGTCGTATCATCTCATAGAAACGGCGATTAGCGAATCAATGCATCCCAGCTGGGTACCCTGAATCACACGCGTCGCTTGTACTCCAGGCATAAACAAGACCAACCCATTCCACTCCTGTCAAGCGGTCCAGGTCTCCATCCAAACTTGGACTCCAAGCCCCCAACACCTAAGACCCAGTCTCAGTATGGTGCTTAAACGACCTAATACCCGCCCCTAAAAGTCGGTTCGGAAAGAGCCGAAACCCATGACAAAAGAGTAACAAGCCTTTCCGCTCCCATAAGCAAGTATGTGCTCAGAATAATAAGTCTGTGACCTGACTACCATCCGCAGCAATGGACGGTCCTCAATTGACTAGGCGGGACGAGCCTCGCTCGATTGCCTAACCAAGTCCAAATCCAAATCCAAAGTACAGTCCCGCCCAGTCTCCAATTATTATCCATATATATTCCATGTGATGGTAATATGATAATAGCAACAATAATATCTTTCCTATCTCTCGTGAGTGACAGGTAATCACTCGACTTCTACCGAGATCCTATAGCATAGAATTCTAAACGATCCTGTCATACTAGTAAGACTCATAGAATAAGGATATATATGCAAGTGGATTTCATTCAACTCCTTAAAACTTAATGCACAAGCATAAATAAAGTACAGAATAATAGGGGTTATGCACCGGGGCTTATCTGGGTAAGATATAACCAAAAGTTAACATTCCCTTGTGATGACCTGATTGTCAAGGCACCATCTTTTCCGCTACTCCAAATGACTCCGTCATCCATTGTTGTTCCTATTATGATATACGTGGATGCAACGCATAGACGTAATTAATCAACAGCAATCGTAACTCTTAGAATACGATTACGCCTCTCAAGCTAACGAGCTAGTCCTAATGACTAACGTACTAGGCTGCGTATCCACGTTGTCGAATACAGCGCTATTTCCCAACAAGTGTTTTAGTTATCCAAACCCAAGGTGCTTCTTTATTCATTTCATTGATTTAATATATATTCGAATTAGGGCTCATTAACTACGTTAGAAAACTAATTATTCTGAAGCTATGAAAATTATAGAGAGCACAAAATAATACTACCAAGCTACTGTAAAATTTCCAAAGCCAGCACTGTCATCATTTTATCACAGAAATTCCTACAAGTTGTACCTTATCAATATTAAGCATCTTAGTTTAATTATAGAACTCCTAAAAATATTATAAAACTATGTGAACCAGATATACTAGCAGATAGATCATGATTTTGGGAACCTGACAAAATTAGTTTCATAATTTTTGGATTCCTACAGTATTTTATTTTGAATTTACAAGTTTACCTTAGAAACTAAATTAGGAAATGCTTTACAAAACTAAAGGGGCCGGTGGCAACCAAATTGGCCCAGCAGCCTATTGCGGCCCGCACGGGAGGGCGGTTGCGCCCGGCGTAGTCGGCCCAGCTACGGCCCAAGGCGGGGAGACCGCGCGCGCTCGCGCTTTTGCTAAAGAGGGCATTCACTCTTAGAAAATCAAGCGATACAGTGCAACACTATTTCACCAGACTCGAGCTTTGCACACAACACCCAGCGAAACGTTGTCTTCACCACAAGGAGGTCCCCGGTGAACCATGGCTGCACTGAGCAAAAGGGGCCCGTTCTGACCAAACTACAGGGCCGACCACCATCTACGGCTCTGATGGCGACGATGGGCAGTGGTGGGATACGAGGAGGTGCCCTAGGGTACGCTGCAGTGGCAGGCGGCAGTGCGTGGTGGCGGCGCAGCCGTTCTAGCGAGCGAGGAGGACAGAGGAAGAAAGGAAGTGGTGCATGAGCACCAGCGTCATACCCCGAGTACAGTTGCGGTGTTGGTGAGGATGGAGAGGCCCTATGCGTCGCTGGCCACGTGCGAGCGGCGGGGCGGCAACATACCGATGTGGCATGGTCGCGTCAGCTCGCCTCCGGCGGCGTCTTCGGCGGAACTAGAGCAAGCACCGACATGAGGGAGTCACAATGAGTCTATAGCTTATTTGAATCGAACCAGGACTGAGCGTAACGACTTACCCCCAACCATGCCAAACTACGGCGGCGAGATGACCGTCGGTTGAGGAACTCCAAGCCCATCCCTGCCGGGGCATGACAAGGTCTCGATAGGGGTCGCCTGGCTAGCTAACTTCCTAAGCTACTTGCTTGCGTGAGGAATCGAATTGGGAAGCCCTAAGCTGGGTGAATTAGAAGGGCAGAGAGGCGGTGTTCTAGTGCGCGGCCGTGGAGGGGGCACACGAGCCAGCCGTGTAAGTTAAGACGGATGGCTCTGGTCGAGGGTGGCAGTTCAAACACGTGCGTCTAGATGATGAGACGTGGGACTTGGCGCGACGTGTGTGAATTGGAGTGGCCAAACCGAGCGGGGCTCACCGGCATCGGCTAGCAGGGCAAGTAGGGCAGAGACGCATCCCATCGTCCCTGTGACCCGGGGTCATCAACCTCGTCGCGACAAGCAGTGGGGCATGCCTGGAACTCGACGCGGTAGGTAGATCGAAGGGCAGAGCGGGCGCCATGATAGCCCAGCGTCGATGGCCATAGTCTTGGCCTGATCCTGCGCGTGGCACAATGATCAGCCACCCGACGTGGTGCGCACACGGTGCAGCAGCGGGAGCCCGGCCGTAGCCAGCAGAGGCTGGCCAAGGCAGGGCCAGAGACACCGAGCGGCACTGATCAGGCGCGCGAGTTGGCCAACGGCAACAACCCGGACACGACATGAGCTCGGTGCCAGCAGCGCTCACGTGCGCGTGGTGACCTCGGACTTGGCCGAGCAAGCACAAATGGTGACGTGCACGAGTTTTAAAGCGAGGCCAGGGTTGCTAATTAATTTGACTAAGGTTCAACCAATTGCACTATCCTAAAGTCAACATTAGCAGTTACCTAACGAAGCCATTGTGAAGGCTAGAGAGCAACTAGAGAAGGAGATAGAAGGATGCCAACGCGAGCTCGTCATAGGAGTGTTGGTTCACAAACAGAGCGCCAGGATAGGGTTCACCTCATGTTCCATCGAACTTAGGGAAATTTTTGGGAGGGCATCGTGACCTCCAACACAACTACAACCTAACCCAAGTTCAAGTGCTCATCTAGAGGCAATCAATAATGCAAAAACATGGAGCTAGTGTTTAAATAATTTAGTTAGAACTTAAATGCCAAAATGGCATTGTCTCCTCCCTTTCCAGACTTAGAAAAGGCAAGAGTTTAGTTGAACTAAACATCAATTAGCACTTTTGCCAAAAATTTTAAGAGGCCTAAACCTTATTAACTTCAACCGACAAGTAGGTCATGCATTAGTCCATACTTCATACTAACCCATAGGGACAAAATATTTAAGCACTATTTAATTAGTTTGCTCAACATAATTCGCCAAAAATTTCACTTTTAAACATAAGTTCAAGTGTTTGCTGAATTAACTAAAAGGGTTGATCTTAATTTCAAATTTGATTTTTGAGCTCTCAAAAATACTAGCTAACAATATTTATTCTCCAAAATTAAAGTTGCATTTTCATCTACACCACTTGCTCTCCAACTTTACCTGAGCGCTGAACACATGTTATATTTTATTCTTGTTTATAGAAATTGTTTTTCGTGTCAAACGACTAAAACTACTTATCCTAACCCTTTTCATTAGGATTTTCATTAGTGCCTTTATGCACTAAGTAATTTATCTGACGATATTTACTTGGTTTGCCTTAGCCACAAAGTGAGCCACGTACAATGTGTTTATCATTCCATGTGGGTTTTAAATCTTAAAACCCGAAGAACTCGTTCTCCTAATTTCTCTTAGACTTTAATCTAGGTGCTAAGTAAGCTCGTAACACCGGGGGTGTTACATCGTTCCTCGCCCAGCGCCCCTAGAGGAGGCTCGCTGCCGTGCTCAGGTCGCCGTCCCAGCTGCGCCCACGGTTTGCCATGTCGTCCATGCCGATCATGCGGCCCCACCTCGTCGTCGTCGCGTCAGCCATGTGTGCGGCAGGGCAACACGTCGGCAGTGGCAGGGTGGGCAGGTGGCGTGGCAACGGCCATGGCAGGGCGGCGCGTAAGGCATGGTGTAGGGCAGCCACACTGGGGCTGCTCGTCGGTAGCGGCGGAGCAGCGTTGACCGCGATAAGCGGTGCCTCGGCAGCAGGTCAGCGGCGCCTCGGCTCGGCGCGTCTCTGCAGGAACGAGGAACTCAGTCTTCCTTTCTTCGATCTGCTGCTTGTCTTCTTTGTGTTATTATTCGGTTTGTTTGGTAGGTCTGTATTCGATTCAATTTGTTGGCCAGTTGTATTATATTCGGTTTACATACGGAGATATGAGATGTGTCATGTTCTCGATTCTTTCTCTCAAAATCACTGTGCGTGTGCCTTTGAATTTCTTTTTATTTGAATTCTGATGCGTCTTTTTCTGGGAAAGAATTCCCAAGCATCTTGTTTTCAATTTACGTTTGATTTCGAATTCGAAAGTAGTGTCGATCGGATACGGATGGATATCACTCATATCGTATTTGTTTTCATATTTATGTTCAGATTCGGATTCGAATACGGATAGTATAAAAAATACCGGATAGGATACGATTGGATATCGACATCATAAATATGTGATTTAAATATTCGGATACAAATACGGTATCGGATGTTAAATATCCGGACTCGGATACGGACGGATTAAAACCCCTCTAAACGGATTCGGTCTCGAATACGGTCGGAAAATATCCGTACCATTTTTATCCCTACTTACAGGCAGTGCCAGACCAAAAATAAAAAGATTTAGATTTGGTTGGAGAAAGAGACCTGTTAGGACATGTCTTCCGTTCCACCGCAAACGGAAGTAGTTTTATATAAAGTGCTAGGTAGTTAGGAGGGCCAGATCAAAATAATGGTACCAAAAAAGAAAGAAAATTTTGCATCTTTATTATTAGAGATAGATAAACTAAATTGATGTGGCTTATGAGATTGTTAATGTTGTAAGTATTTGGGTTCTGTAATAATTTTGATGAGAGATCAAGAGCAGTGTCTAGTACTATCTGTTGAATATTTACTCATTTTACGGTATAATTTAATCTAGAAATAAGACATCACGTAAATCATGACATAAATCAGGGGGGCCGAGCACGGCGACCGGACACCGGACAGAGGCGAGGGCGGCAGGAGCGGGAGTGGAGACCGGGCGGAGCGACGAGGGCTGGCGTCGCCGCTTCCGTGCCTCCGGGGACGGAGAAAAGCTGCCGCTGCCGCTGCTCTCATGGCTCCAGGGACCGGGCACAGCACAACCACCGCCGCCGCTCTCACAGAGGAGTCAGGGACAGGCGAGTGGAAGAGAATAGAGAGAGGAGGCTAGGTTCTGAACGTGAGCTGCCATTTTGGGCCTTCGCAGGCTGCCATTCCGTGGGCTGGGACCATTTTCTGGGCCAGTACTCAAGCTTTTAGCTGAAGCTAAATAGGCCATTAAATTAGCAGGTATCTCCGATTATCTTGGGCTAGTGGTAACTGTTTACGGGCACCCGCAACAGTAAGAGTCAGTTACTAGCTCTAAGTCAACCTCATCAATAGTGTTAACTTTTAGCAATGTTCTTGAAATATGTGTATGAACCTAGCTCTTGATTAACAACTAGATTTTCTCTCTCTTCTATTTAAATATAAAGAAAATGCTTAAAACTAGCTTATGAGTCACTCATTACGAATGGCCTTATAGCGCTAAAAGTTGCTTCTCCTAGTTATCCTCTTCCCCGCAGCTGATATTTAAAGCCTTGCAAATAACACAATCTTCTCATCAGCAATTTTTTTCTTTCCCCTACGATTCATGGTTTGGTCTGAAGAAAGCTATTTTTTTTTCTTTTTCGTCTTTTATTACTCCTTCCAGACAACACTAGCTGTATCAGGATATAAACCGTGACTGCAATCACATGTATTTTGTGTTCCTATTTTTGTTTCTCTCTTTTGTTCTTTGTTTCCATCTGGGAAAAATCTGCTATTTTCCCTATGCTATGTGCAATGATTGTCTTTTCCCTCCGTATAAAATCGATCCAATTTTGTTCTTAGCCGCAAGCGCTTTTGATTTCCACTTCTTTACTGTGCATATGCTTTCGTCAGGGCCAAAAAAGCTTGAACCTGCCCTTTGATCTGCTGCAGCAAACGCTAGATACTTTACAGATAACTCAATGCTGAATTATTCAACCACAAGCATGCATCTGCTGAACCAAACAATGCATGTCCCTTCTTTTCTCTCAGGCACGATTTTAGGGCTTCGACCAAACAACACTATTCAGGGCTTCGACCAAACAACACTACGAAACGATGATAACAGGCATGTCACATAGTGTTTGTTTGGTCGAAGCTTAAATGCCCAAGCAACTTTTCCACGGCTGTATAGCTGGTCACCACCGGCGGTGATCAGCAGTTGGATGCCTCGTGGGTGTTATGCTTAAGATGGATGAAAATATTCTCACGTAGCTCGAGGATTTAAAAAATCCTCGAATCTCTGTCTCACCTATACACAACGCTTTGGAGTAAAATAGATGAAGGGATTTTTTTAAACAACGAACAATTATTGTCAAATTCCCAACCGGCTGCTTCCCACGACGGGGTACCAACCACCAGCGCGTTCGCTCAAATTGATCGATGCTTGCAGGAAATAGTGATCGGCTGCTATCTTTTGTTTGTTTCAGTTGGATTTTCTACGGTCTGCAGTAGCGACAACAACGACCTGGCAGCAGCAGCAGGAGCATTATTGCAGCCATGCTTGCCTGCTTGGTCGCAGGAGCAGCAGCTCTGTACCGGTTTGAGTTCCCATTTCATAGTGTATCTAATAATTCAAATTAATTTAGTGCCATAAATATTGGTAATCTTTTTGATAAACTCGAAACCTGAAAATGTTTGACTTAGCACAACTTTAGGAGTTGATGTCAGCGTGAGCGGTGAGTATAACGTCTTGTGCGTGAATGCAAAAACAAGTACATTTGGCTTCGAATTCTTTGGGTTAGGTTTCCGCAATGACAGATGTATGCATGTAGCAAATTAAGAAAGGTGCATTTGAGGTATTTTATTTGGGTTAATATTTTATAATGGCACACTATGTACATTTTTTAAGAGGAAGTACACTGTTGTGTTACTTTTATTAATGTGCAATGTGCATATATAATAGGGGCTCTTGCGTTTTTATTCCTATTTTGTATCGAAATTGTGATTTTTCCCTTGTACTTTGACGTCATGAATTTACCCATGTGTTCTCAAAACGAAGCAATGGCTATAGATCCAGAAATAAGTAGAAGTACACCATGACTTACTTTGGGCTGTGCGTTGCAGGGCTCGGCGCGCGCACAACGAGAGCCACAGCTGCCCCCGCGCATGCGCCCCCGCGGCCCGGTACAGCCGCCGCACCGCGCACAAGCCTAGAGGCTGAGAGGCGCCACCGCACCACGCGCCCTAGGCTAGATGCACCGCCACCAGCGGAGCCACCCGTTACGCTCGCTCCCGATGCCGTCAACTCCATATATAGTCTGTTTTGGACAAGGAAGAGCCAGATAAGGATACGGGGCAGTGTGGTCATTTCGTCTTTGCTTTTTAGGTTTGGATTTTTTTTAATTCATCTATTCTCTGTCCATCCGACTGACATCCAAAGCAGTGGCAAATGGATGGTTATTTCAAAATAACAAGGGTAAAACAAGGAGGAACAAAATCACAATTAGAGTATTGGACAGGAGTAAGAAAACAGTTTTCCCTATATAAAAATATAGAAACATGCTAGGCCCCGCCCATGGAAAATCAGTATGAATACGAACAAATGCCTAATAAAAAAATTCCAATGAAACCATACACAAAAGCACAACAGCCTACTAGTAATAATTAACAAAACTTGTACGTTTGGTACACCTCCACAAATTAAGAACTTGGTCACATGCATGTGACAATGTACAGTGCTACAGGAGGAGAATCAACCGCTAATGCAAGGCATGCGGCAATAATGCAATTAAAATATGTTCATCATGTGTGTGTGTGAAGGAGACTAGACTACTGGTAGTAGTGGAGACAATTAGTCCACGCATAAAGATATGCCGGGATTGAACAACGATATCCACGCGTGCCATTCTTTATTAATGTAGTACAGTACTAGCTACTACTAAAGCCTGGTTTAGATACCTAAATTCACCCCAAATTCTACTATGCAAAAAAAAGATTCTCCATCACATCAAAATGCCGACATATGTATGGAGTACTAAATATATATATGAAATTAAAAACTAATTGCACAGTTTTGTTGTACTTTGCGAGACGAAAATTTTAAGCCTAATTAATCAATATTTAAACAATTATTAGTAAATAAAAACAAAATGCTACAGTACTACAGTGTAGCACTGTGCAGATTCGGCGTCACCCGAATTGGGTAACTAGGGTAACTAAACACGGCCAAAACAAAGTTGCCTGCTTGTTCGTTTAATATATAATAACAAGTCCAACAAGACGCTAGCGAGAAGCAAGGGAAGAGCAAGCATGGCCGCCTACTACCTCCCCACGCTTTGCACTGCCCCGAAACCATACTTGTGTGCCTCTCGCCACTCCGGCCAACTAATCATCAGCACGGCAGCGGCATGTCGTCGTCGCGGCGCCAGTCGCATTGAGGCCGCCGCCGGAGATTGCACAAAGCATTCTGCTTGGACCAGCATCCGGCAAGAACGGTGGGAAGGAGACTTGGCCGTGGAAGGACGCATCCCTGCATGGCTGGTACGTACACGTACTTATATTTATACAGCAGCAGCTTTGAGCAAGATTATTAACATTTGTCACACATATATCTATGATTGGCAATTTATCATACAGTCTAGTCACTCGTGCTCCTCCACGGGCGAGGATTCTAGAAGAAATAGTTGTTAGAAGTTCATGTTTACTAAAGAAAACGATTTTAAGAGACAGAACGCTTTTTACTATAGAAGTTCTTAAATATTGACTCATGCATTTGTCTAGTTCTAGCATACTCATGAGCTCTTTCTTTCTGGAGGAATGAACCTTTTCTTTCCCCGATAAGAACGTAAGATATTGTAGTATAACAGATCTTACTTGGTCGAGTCTGCTGTGATGGTACAGAACGGCACGTACCTAAGGAACGGGCCAGGTGTGTGGGAGGTAGGCGACCACGCGTTCGATCCGAGGTAATAAATAGCATATAACGAGTTTGTTAACACTGGATTTTGGTCAACATTGAGAAGATGACAGGTGGACCCAGTACATGGCAGGAGGAGTATTCGGCAAACGATAGAGCGGTCGGCTAATTTTTGGCGCTTCGGCAAATGCCCATGCGGTCGGCTATCTCGGAGGGCGGTGGTTCCAATCAGGGAAAAAAGAGGATGGCGTAAAAAGACGATTCAAAGAAGAAAAGACGTATTAATAGAGGACTCCAAGGAGAATTAGAGCTAAGAGTCGTAGTTTTCAAATTTTGTTTAATATTTCGTAGTCTTTTAGGACTCGTATTCTGTACAGAGTATAAATATATGCCCCGGCTATTGTAAAACAAGAACAATTAATTCAACACAACCGGCCCCGTGCCAAGTTTCGAGTCCTTTTTCGTCGTGTCGTCGAGTTCTTCGAGACGAACCATCGATCCGTCGACTTCCGTAAGTATCGACAACCTTGCTATCATGTCTAGTATCATGCGGTGGATTTAGATCATGGTGCAAGTAGTCTTGTTTGTCTCGACTGGATGGCCGTGCGGCAGGCGTCTACTTGACGAATAGGAAGTCTTTGCTTATGCTTTGTTTATCTCGACTAGATGGCCGTGCGGCAGGCGTCCGCTTGATAGCTCAGCGAAGCAAGATAGTTTTCGGCTCTATTAGATTTGGCAAGATCTAGCAGATTCATCAAGTTATCATGTGTTACATTGTTTTAAATGTTTTATATATTTGTAACACTCTTCTGCCCAATCTAGATTGATATACTTCGGCTTTGTGTTCGTATAGCAGAATTAGATCAACCTAGATTGCTACATGTTGCGGGTTCATTCATGTTAAAGTGCGTTTAACTCTAATAGAACTAAGTATCGTGCGGCGGATGCAGGTGCTGTTAGGTTTAGATCATGTTGGCTTGTCTGTTCCTTCTTCATGGACCCCAATTCGGTAATCTTGCCGAATATGGTTGTGCTTACACAAGTAACGAGTATTTATGGATCTATTTGATTATATGCATGCTTTTAGCCTTTTATTATTAGATTGTATCATGCGGTGGATTAATCTGGTTATAAGAAGTGGTGTAGATTCATAGCGAGCGGTATCATGCGGTGAATTAACTTGCTTGAGTTTACGCTTGATGGGTATATGAAGGCTAGACGTGCGGCAGACTAGTTGAATTAGCCTATGCATGTGTAATTTAAATAAGATTCGTATCTACGAATTACCTGTTTAATTTTTATCATGCCCTGATTAATGTTATTGGTCTAGAACTTATGCTCTTATATGATGTATGAAGATCAATCTAGGCTTGTTCAAACCAGTCTTCTCTTACATACGCATTCGGCAATCAAATGTTTTATATTTCTTACTTCATATTTGCCGAATGACCTGTAAACATGCTTTGGCAGACAGCTTCTATAGCTGTATGTCGTCGTAAGTGGCTTCAGGGCCGTAAATATGGAACTGTCCGATTTCACCCGGTATGTTCCAGTTTTTTTAATCTTATAGTTTTATCCCTTGTCGGCTTTCAGGTCTAACCGACTGGCACGTCTTTGGATTCCAAACCGTCCGGGCACCCGATTGAAGCCACGCTTTTCGGCTTGTTGTGTGTGAGGCATAGTGCGCTACATTTTGTGCCAACAGAATTGGTAACGGATTGACGTCGAGGTAGCGGATTGCGGATAGCGGGTGATATTGCGGACGATAAGTTTCAATAGTGGCACCAGATAATCCCATATAATTTTAAGTACATATATCATGAATAATGAGTATAAATAATTTTAAGTGCATATATCATGAATAATTTTAAGTTCCATAACCAATGTATGAGTATTTGAATTTGGGGTGTGAGTCATAGTGGGCTGGACTAATTAGGATTATTTGCTTCCATGCTATTGTGGCATGCAAAGTTCCAGGATGCAAAGTTCAGAGTGCTACCTCATAGCGGTAACGGTAATGGACCGCTACCGCTATTGCGGGTGCAATTGCGGCCGCTATCACCGCTATTTATTACCTTGGTTCGATCACGTCTTCGACAGCTACGGCACACTGGTCCGCGTCTCCTTCCAGGGCGCTCAAGGCCGCACTACCGGCGCACACAGGCAGATCGAGTCGGACGCATACAAGGCCGCCAGGGCGCACGGCCGTCCGCTCATGCGCGAGTTCTCCCAGCTGTGCCCCAGTGAGCCCGGGAGCCTCGTCGACCGCCTCCACCACGTCGTCAGCCACGTCAGCGGCGCTGCCACGTCCGACAACGCCAACACCGCGGTGCTGCCGCTCGGGGACGGCCGGGTGGTGTGCCTCGCTGAAGTCACCAAGAGCTCGGTGCTCATCGACGCTGAGACGCTCGGGACGGTCGGCAAGCTCCGGTACACGGACAAGCTGTGGTGCCCGTTGCAGTGCACGCACCCGGTCGTGACCCGTGGCGGCGCCGAGGTCTTGACGCTGCTCCCGGACTTCACCCGGTGGGGCTACCTTTTGGGAGCAACAGGCGGGAGGTGATCGGGAGGGTACGGTGCCGGGGAGGGACGACGGCGCCGGCATGGGTGCATTCGTTCGCCGTCACGGAGAAGTACGTCGTCATGCCGGAGATGCCGGTCCGGTACTCGCCTGCCCGCATGCTCATGTCCGAGCGCACCCCCTTGTACATAATGGACTGGCTACCAGACTCCGGAAGTTACATGCACGTCATTTGCAGATCCACTGGAAACACGGTACGTCGTCACTCACTACTACAAAACAGGCCTTTGGTCACTTGGGCAAAATAAGCAATAGCTTCCGAAAAATTAGCGTCCGGGACTAAAAGTCCCCAGCCCAACGGCTATGGTGTCAGACATCTGCAGGGAGGACTTTTAGTCCCGGTTGGTGTCACCAACCGGGACTAAAGATGGACCTTTAGTCCCGGTTGGTAACACCAACCGGGACTAAAGGTTTTGTCCCGGTCTGTGACACCAGCCGGGACTAAAGATGGGACTTTAGTCCCGGTTGGTGTTAGGGACTGGGATTAAATCCTCCCTCCATATTTAAATCCTTCTTCCTCCCCTGGCCGAGCTGTCCGAGCTCACTTTCTTCTTTGTTCTTCATGTTCTTCATGTGTTCTTGATTTGTGCTCACATCTCCGGATATTGATTCATTTCATCACTTCTACGCCGTCATTTACTTGTTTAGAGGTTACTAACTTCATCTTCTTAAGTTTTAGCAACAGCTTATCTCATTTTGTGGTGTTATACATGTGGTTTTTTATTTTTTGATTTCTACACAATTTTAAACTCCAATCACTTCATCGTTTAAATGATAGGCCACATTTGCACCTACAGATCTATTAGCATCTATTAGTAGGAGAAAGGTTGCTAGTAGTTACTAAAAGTTAGCAGCATCTAAAACCAAAAGATCTGGTTAATTAGTTAATTATGACTAAGTATAAATAATATATTTGAAGGATTATTTAATTATAACTAAGTATGAATATAAATTTTGTTTAGAAAAAATAAGAATGGAGAATTTTAGGTTATGTGTTAGTTACTTAGAATACTTTATTTTGCAATTTGTGATCGGGTTTATTAGTTAATTTAAACTAGTATGCATGCCACATTTTATGATTAGTTCGAAAAATAAATAACTTTGGTGTTTTTTAGTTTTGCTTGTTTAGAAAAGCCAGCACCAATCTGCATGGGCGGCGCGAGTCTGCATGCTGCGCGGAATCCAAAGACGTCACATCGTTCCGGTGCACCAGACGCGTCGTCTCTACCTATTCGATAGAAATAGAGAATTTTAGGTTATAATACTTTAATTTGCAATTTGTGACCGGGTTAATTAGTTAATTATAACTAGTATGCCTACCAAATTTCTTAATTATTTAGAGAAATAGAGAACTTTGGTGTTTTTTTAATTTTGCTTGATGAGAAAAATTAGAAATAGAGAATTTTAGGTTATTTGTTACTTTTATTTCTGTAGGAAAAATTAGAAACTTATCATACTTTATATTGCAATGCAGACAATGACATGTGGTTGGATGTACAATGCCGATCGCCGCTCCAAAGAATTCATTGATGGTGTGCATTATTTCTTAAGAGTGGCCGAGGAAAACAAGCGGGATGGATTCATATGTTGCCCATGTGCATTGTGTCAGAATTTGAAGGAATATTCTAGCTCTAGAAATATTCACTCACATTTGTTGAAGTCAGGTTTCATGCCAAACTATATTTGTTGAACCAAGCATGGAGAAACCGGGATAATAATGGAAGAATGTGAAGAAGAACAAGAACAACTAGAGCCTGACGACATTATTGCTCAATTCGGTGGCTTTGATGATACAGCAATGGGAGAAGCTGAAGAAGAGGGAGGTGCTCTTGGTGAAGGTGATGCTCTTGGTGATGCCATTCGTGATGCATAGAAAGAATGCGAAAGTGAAATAGAGAAGGCGAAGTTTGACCGCATGCTAGAAGATCACAAGAAATTACTATACCCATCCGCCCAAGATGTGTAAAAAAAATTGGGTACAACACTGGAGTTGTTGAAATGGAAGGCACAAAATGGTGTATCCGATAAGGCATTTGGACAGTTACTAAAGATCCAAAAAAAGATGCTTTCGAACCCTAATGAATTGCCCACCACTACGTACGAAGCAAAACAGGTTGTTTGTCCTTTGGGATTAGAAATCCAGAAGATACATGCATGTCCTAACGACTGCATCCTGTACCGTGGCAAGGACTACGAGAATTTAGATGAATGTCCCGTATGTAAAGCATCACGGTATAAGATCAGGCGAGATGACCCTGGCGATGTTGAGGGGGAAGAACGTTCTAGAAAGAAAATCTCTGCAAAGGTTATGTGGTATGCTCCTATAATACCTCATCTGAAATGTCTTTTCAGAAACAAGGAGCATGCAAAGTTGTTGCGGTGGCACAAAGAAGACCGTAAGGTAGATAACATGTTGAGACACCCTGTTGATGGGTCTCAGTGGAGAGCAATAGATAGGGAATTTCCAGAGTTTGCAAAAGACGCAAGAAACTTGAGGTTCGCTTTAAGTACGGACGGTATGAATCCTTTTGGTGAGCAGAGCAGTAGTCATAGCACTTGGCCTGTTACACTATGTATCTACAACCTTCCACAATGGTTATGCATGAAGCGAAAGTTCATTATGATGCCGGTGCTCATCCAATGCCCGAAGCAACCGGGCAATGACATTGATGTCTATCTAAGGCCATTAATTGAAGAACTCCTACTTTATGGAGCGAAACAGGTGTTCGTGTGTGAGATGAGTACAAACAGGAACACTTCGACCTACGAGCACTGTTGTTTGTGACAATCAAAGATTGGCCTGCTCTAAGTAATCTTTCAGGGCAGTCAAACAAGGGATATAATGCATGCACACACTGTTTTGATGACCTTGATAGTATATATTTGAAAAAATGCAGAAAGGTCGTGTACTTTGGGTATCGTCGATTTCTTTCTATGAATCACCCAGTTAGAAAGAAAGGCAAACATTTTAAAGGTAAGGCAAACCACCGATGCAAGCCTCGCAACAGAACTGGAGAAGATGTATTTGAGATGGTTAAGGATGTGAAAGTAGTTTTTGGTAAGGGACAGGGCAGCCAACCAATTCCAAAAGATGCAGCGGGTCATGCACCCATGTGGAAGAAGAAGTCAATATTTTGGGAGCTACCCTGTTGGCAAGTCCTAAAGGTCCGGAATGCGATCGACGTCATGCACCTGACAAAGAATCTTTGTGTGAACCTTCTAGGATTCATGGGTGTGTATGGGAAGTCTAAGGATTCACTTGAAGCACGACAAGACTTGCAGCGCATGGAAGAGCGAGACAACCTGCATGCAGAGAAGATAGATGATGGACGCCAATATTTAAGACCTGCTAGCTACACTCTTAGCAATGAAGAGAAAGAAATCATGTTTGAATGCTTAAGCAGCATCAAGATCCCATCTGGATTCTCCTCTAATATAAAACGTATAATAAATGTGCCCGAGAAGAAATTTCTGAACTTAAAGTCGCATGACTGCCATGTGCTTATGACGCAATTGCTTCCAGTTGCATTAAGAGGAATTCTACCTCCTAATGTACGTCTGGCCACCGTTAAGCTATGTGCATTCCTCAATGCAATTTCTCAGAAAGCAATTAATCCACTGGAACTTGCTGCTCTACAGAATGATGTGGTTCAATGTCTTGTCAGCTTTGAGTTAGTGTTCCCTCCATCCTTCTTTGATATCATGACACACCTCCTAGTTCATCTAGTCAAGGAGATCAATATTCTTGGTCCTGTGTTCCTACATAATATGTTTCCCTTCGAGAGGTTTATGGGAGTCCTGAAGAAATATGTTCACCAGCGTGCAAGGCCAGAAAGAAGCATCGCAGAGGGCTATGGGACAGAGGAGGTCATTGAGTTCTGTGTTGAATTCATTCCTGAACTTGACCCAATTGGTGTTCCTGAATCACGACACGAGGGGAGACTGAGCGGAAAGGGAACGATAGGAAAGAAAACATACATCAGTACGGGAGACGATTATTTCAATAAAGCACACTACACAGTTCTTCAAAACTCATCCGTGGTGGAGCCGTATGTCAGGAAACACAAGGACTTTCTACGATCTCAGTTCCCAGAGAAGAATGAAGCTTAGCTTATGCGTCAGCACATGGACACTTTCAGTGATTGGTTACGAAAAGAATGTCAGGGTAATGACCAGATTGATGAGCAACTGTATTTGTTGGCTAGACAACCATCATGGCACATCCTCACGTTCAAAGGGTACGAGATAAATGGAAATACATTTTACACCCTAGGCCAAGATAAAAAAAAAGCACGAACCAAAACAGTGGGGTTCGCGTAGACGCCACCGACCCGAATGGAAACAGACAAACATATTATGGCCGCATAGAGGAGATTTGGGAACTAGACTACGCACCTAATTTTAAAGTCTCTTTATTCCGGTGCCAATGGGTCAAGAATACCGGAGGAGGGGTAACAGTTGACAAAGACTATGGAATGACAACAGTGGACCTTAACAATGTTGGTTACAAAGGTGAACCATTCGTCCTTGCTGCTGATGTGAATTAGGTGTTCTATGTAAAAGATATGTCTACAAAACAAAAGAGAGGGAAAAATGACAACAAATCAACGAATGAGCCAAAACGCCATATAGTTCTCTCAGGGAAAAGAAACATTGTGGGAATTGAGGACAAGTCAGATATTTCAGAAGATTATGAAAGGAATGACCGAATCACGCCTTTCAATGTGACCAAAGATCCGAGCATCATAATAAATGCTGAGGACACTCCATGGTTACGTCAAGATCATGACCAAGGAACATACGTCAAAAAGAAGATCACTACTGTGCCCGCCTAATATATAGAGTGTATTACAGTATGTGTATGTGACAATTGTAACATAAGATGTTTATATTAGTTTTTCTTATTTTATATCATTTCAAATATTGACATGGCATGTGGGATGGAAAGATTTCATATTTAAGTTTGCTATTATAAGGGATGGAAAGATTTTATGTTTCCAAATTTATTATGAAAGCAATTAGACAAAAAGAAATAGAACTATTATTTTTTAACAAATTAATACCTAATATTTTATGTACTATGCAATTAACAAAATTAATCTAATTATTGTAAGCATAAATAAATAAGAATAAGAATAAATATTTCAAAAATAATATGATGTAATGGTGAATATCACGTGTAGCATGATTTTAGAGATTAATGATGACAAATAAACAAAATTTACGTTTAAATAATGCACAAACAAATTTCCTGTCAAAAACACCTACTTTAAGATATTTAAATTAAGTAATATATTTTTGCATTAACAAAATACTAATTATTTTAAATATTTAAGTTTGCTATTATAAGGGATGGAAAGATTTTAAGTTCCCATATTTATTATGGAAGCAATTAGATAAAAAGAAATAAAACTGTAATTTTTTAACAAATTAATACCTAATGTTTTATTTACTATGTAATTAACAAAATTAAACTAATTATTGTAAGCATAAATAAATAAGAAATTGCAATCTGAATGTTGTTGGCCCAGAAACACCTTTAGTCCCGGGCCACAACACAAACCGGGACTAAAGGTCACCTTTAGTCCCGGGCCACAACACAAACCGGGACTAAAGGTCACCTTTAGTCCCGGTTGGTGATACGCACCAGGACTAAAGGCTGGACCTTTAGTCCCGGTGCGTATCACCAATCGGGACTAAAGGGTCTTTAGTCCCGGTTGGTAAGAGGCACCGGGACTAAAGGTTCCCGCGGGTTTTTAAGCCAACAGGTCGTCTTCCTCCTCCAGATCGACGTTGCCCTAGCCCGCCGCCGCTCCCCACCGTCGTCTGCCCTCGTCCCAGAGCCCAGGAGCGCTGCCGCCGCTGCATCCTTCTTCTCCGGTGCAGACCTGCGCGCGCCGTCGTCCAGAGGAGCGCCGCCGACGCCGCCCCTCGTCCCCGAGCATCCGCTCGTCCCTGAGCCGTCCTCGAGCTCGTCCCCGAGCCGTCCTCGCACCGCCGTTGCGTCCTTCTTCTCCGGCAGCCCCGCGCGTGCCGTCCAGTGGAGCGCCGCCGCCGGCCATCCCTCCCTCGTCCCCGAGCCGCCGCTCATCCCCGAGCCATCGTCGCGCCGCCGTCCTTCTTCTCCGGCTGCCCCGCGCACGCACCGTCCTCGAGCTTCTTCGCCGGCCAGCGAGGCCCGCGCGCCGGCCGTTGCGCCCTCTCCTTCTCCGTTCCAGCAGAGCCACCGCCGCCTCCTTCTCTGGTCCAGGCGCCAGCAGAGAGCGCCGCCGCCGCCTCCTAGCCAGCAGGGAGCGCCGCTGCCAGCCGCTGCCTCCTCCTCGCCAGCATCGAGAGCTGCGCCGCCGGTTGAACGCCGTCCAAGGGTGAGCACCGCGCGAACTAGCTGTGTATGCATGTGTTGCGTCTCTGTTCGACGGCCATCGAGCCGCGGAATGCATGTATGTGTGTTGTGGCGGCCGGCCATCGATCCGCGGAATGCGTGTATGTGTGTTGTGGTGGCTGGCCGTCGAGCCCGAGCCGAGAGCATCTCCATGCAGGACTTGGCGGAATGCAACCACGCGATGAACGTTAAACGTGGGCGAATCATAACTATTCGTTTTATTTGAAACCCTAACGACGTTCTAATCAAAACTATTCGTTTAATTTGAAACCCTAACGACGTTCTAATGATGACCTAGCGACGACCAGACGAACAAGACACGACGACGTAGCGACGACTTAGCGACTTAGCGATTTATCGACGACCTAGCGACGTCCGGACGAACAAGACACGATAACCTAGTGAGCGCTTAGCGACTTAGCAACTTAGCGACCTAGCGACCTAGCGACGACCGGACGAACATGTCACGACGATTTAGCGACTTATCGACGACTTATCGAGTTAGCAACTTAGTGACCTAGCGATTTAGCGACTTATCGACGACTTAGCGACCAACCGGGACGAACAACACACGACGACTTAGCGAGTTAGCGACGACCGGACGAACAAGACATGACTTAGCGACGACCTAGCGATGACCGGACGAACCATATATATATGATGTCAAGTAACTTTATTATGTAACTTCATTATGTAATTTCATGTAAAGTGACTATGTCAAGTAACTTTATTAATGATATATTTAATTAACTTTATTAACTTCCTCATGTAATATCTAAGGTTTTGTAATATTTTAATAGAATGGCAAGTAACTTCAATTATAATATTAATGTCACGTGACTTTATTATGTAACTTTATTAATGGTACTTTTATTTAACTTTATTAACTTTCTCTTGTGGCGCTACATGACAAATTGAATTCTAACATCTTATAATTAACAACTTTTGCAGAAATGGCCGATCCGAATGATAACATGGATGAGGCAATGATGGACATAATCAACAGCGGCGGCAACCAAAATCCCCAAGTCCAAGGTGATGAAAATGAACAAATAGATGATGGGAGTCAGTACTTCGCTGATTATGAAGAACTTGTGGGAGACAATCCCGATGAGGTCTATCTACAATCTAGCTATATGTATATACATGAAATTAAAAAGAATGGCTTTTGTATTAATATGTTTATACTTGTTTGTGTAGCCCTCTGGATCAGCGACAACTACCGGGAGTAGTAGAAAAGTGCGAGGCCCGAAGAAGCCGTTGGAGGGTCGGTACATTCTGTCAGAATTTGACGAGGGTACAGGCCAAGTACTTGGGGAACATTCAAAGAAATTTGTTGCGCACTGTGGGTACCTTGTAAGGGATAGGCTCCCAATCAGTGCTCGAGAATGGAGGCAACGGAAAGATGACCCTAATATTAGTTTTGTCTCATATCGTGACAAGGAATTGCTTTGGCTAGATATCCTTCAACATTTCACGCTCGATACACAGGATGAAGCTTTGAAGGAGAAGGTTCAAATTTGGGCTATGCAGAAGATGGCCAAACAATTTCAGGCTTGGAAGAAGAAACTGCACAAGACTTTTGTTGCAAATAACCGGACACCGGATTTCACCAACAAGGCCTACGTCAAGTTGAGGCCTTTTTGGGATGAGTTTGTACGGTTCAAGAACTCAGATGAGGGTCAGGCACGGATGATCCGTAATCAAGAAAATGCTAGACATAAGCAATACCACCATCACTTGGGTTCAGGTGGCTACCGGACTGCTATTCCCAAGTGGCAGAAGCTAGAACAGGAGATTGTTGACAAGGGGATGGAACCAGAATCAGTGCACTGGCCTGAGCGCGCCAAGTATTGGTTCTTTGGTCATGGTGCGCGTCTACATAAACAAGGCCTGAGCGCTCCAAGTATTTATTTATATGTAATGATCTAAATTATAAATTATAGGTGCGCGTCTACATAAACAAGCAGCGAGCAATACACATTCGAAAATAATAATAATACAATTGTAAACCAGAAAGGAAAAACCAAAAAAAAAGGAAAAAGAAAAGGAAAAAGAAAAGAAAAAAGAAAAAACTCTTTAGTCCCAGTTGGTAACACCAACCGGGACTAAAAGGGGCGGCCAGGTGGCGCACCCTGGCACACCCTTTAGTCCCGGTTGATGTTACCAATTGGGACTAAATGTGTGCCTTTAGTCCCGGGCCGCGGAACCGGGACTAAAGGTGGGACATTTAGTCCCGAAACCTTAGTCCCGGCTTGAGCACCGGACTACAGCCCAGTTCTGTAGTAGTGACTATATACGTAGGTGCCAATTAAACTTGTTGGATCTGGATCGGTTAATTAATTTGATGATTTCTTGGTGTTGTGTACATATATCTTGTATAGGTGGCGAGCGTAGAGGTGCCTCCTTTCGTGGCATTTCACTTCATCAACGCATACGAGGAGAAAGGCGAAGACGGTGCCCGGGCCAGCGCCGTGATCGCCGACTGCTGCGAGTACTACGCTGATCCTTCTATCATCCAGGCACTTGCTCTCCACAGGCTAAGATCGCCGGAGACCGCCAAGGACTTCCCTGATTCCAGGTAATGAGCAGGTGCTGTATCTGTATATCTATCCATGCATCATATCTTTTGAGAGGTCTCGATCAGGAGCCGGATTTTTGAGAAAATGGGCAGGGTCGCGCGGTTCAGAATACCTCTGGACGGCAGCGCCACGGGCGAGCTGGAGACAGTGCTGGACCCTGATGAGCACGGCCGGGGTGTGGAGTTGAGCACCATCAACCCAGCCTACGTAGGCAAGGAGTACCGCTACTTGTACGCCTGCGCCGCGCGCCGGCCTTGCAATTTCTTCAACGCGCTCACCAAGATGGACCTGGTGGAGAAAGAGGCCAGGAGCTGGCACGAGGAGGGCACGGTGCCATCGGAGCCCTTCTTCGTGGCCAGGCCGGGAGCAACCAATGAAGATGATGGTTAGTTTAATACTCCCTCCATTCCAAATTATAAGACGTTCTGACTTTAAGTAGATTGTTAAAAAACGTCTTGATGGCGTGCAACTAATTGTGCTTTATTTCGACCATGTGCAAAACAAATTAAATTCGTGTAGGGGTTGTCATATCTACTGCAAGCACCATGGACGGTGACGGCTATGTGCTACTGCTGGACGCGGCGACGTTCAAAGAGATTGCCCGCTTGCGGTTGCCTTACGGCCTACCCTTCGGCTTCCATGGCTGCTGGATCCCAGACAAGAACTGAAGATATCCGGATCTTCAAGTGCTGCAGTAGCTAGATAGTGCGCCCATTTAAATTCCAATGCAAGTAAATGTACTGTACACTATATTAGTATTTGAACCTCGTAATTGTAATTACATTCCTACATCCTCATAATAATCATCACTCCATAAAACACTGTTTCTGATACAATTGAGTGCAGGTTCAATGGGCCGTGTTTCAGCCAGCCCATAGAGGAAATGCACATGTGTGTTTCAGGTGGTTCAGATTCATTTATTCAATTCATTGTTGCATGGTTTTTCTTCAATACCTTTATTTTATTCTTAGCTAGATTTTCACATTTGATCCTCATATATTAAATAGGACAATATTTAGCCGTTAACTTCATCGTGATGTGTTTAGAGCATGCTCATTTTGCTCTGAATATTAGCTTACCTAATAGCTTAACAACAAGATTTGTGTTGGTACATTTGTCATGTATATAGTGCGCCTAGGTGATCAATCTCGATTAAGCATTCGTAGGTTATCGGGTTATTCATTGTAGTTGCTCGCTAGATTTTTACTAAGGTACTGGTATAAGTCAAGGATAAAAAATAAAAAATGAAAATAAAAATAAAAAATGAAATAAATAAAATAATAAATTATAGTTAAAAAGAAATAAAAGAAAGATGAGAATGAAAATAAGAATAAAAACCACAGAAAAAAGAAAAGAAAACGAAAAAAGAAGCCACGAAAAATAAAAAAATAAAATTAAGAAAATGGAAAATATAAATAAAGAAAAAAAGTAAAATAAGTGTACGTATATAGATACGTACATGCTCTCGGTTCCTCGTTGGCATATATATACACGAAAAGAGAGAAACACGATGACTTTTATGGCCTATACGGCCCATATATGTAGCAGCAACACACGAACGAGAACCGTCGGCACTGACACGCTGCTCCTGCTGTCCGAACGATCGGAGAAGATTTCCGGTTAGGGAGAGGGAGTGGTGCTTATAAACCAACACCACCCCAACCCCATCCCCCCGCGCACGTCGGACCGGGCCATGCTTTTCAGTGCCGGCGTAGCAGGCCTGTCCCTAGCCATCTATACCTCCATGGCCAAAAAAAAAAAGGCATCAGAGATTTCCTCGATTGTGAAGTGCCTCGAAAGATCCCAGCCAGCCGAAGAGAGCTCCGGCCAGGTAGAGGGCAGACAGGGAAAGTCCGAGGTGACTGGGTGCGAGAAGCCAAGAAGAATGAAACAATAGTCGAAAAGGATGGTTTACTTGGCTGCATGGTGCCCCCTTCTCCCAAAGATTGGATGTAACTTCGACGCTTACCACCAGACGCCGAGGCAAGGAAGAAGCAGGAATTTTCGTCTCAATTGAAGGCCACACGAATCGCTAAGTGCTGGCGCCAATAAGCGAGCTTTTTACGATGGAGCTTTGCAGGCCGCTCCCAGCCACATCACGCAGATTGCTTTCCAAGGTGTGAGAGGGCGCGGCACTCCTCCAAGAGGTCCAATGCATATTGATAAGTACACCTTTAGCCCAATGTTTACAGAAGAGACAATCAGAGTCAGACAACAATGCTTCAATCGTACGTTGAATGCGCTAGCTGAGCCAGCAGAAGAGGTCCATTTCGCTGATGTTGTGTGCAACAATGTCTTTTCTCTCTTTTTAGAAAAGAATGGTCTTTTCTCTCTGTATAAAATCGATCCAATTTTGTTCTTAGCCGCAAGCGCTTTTGATTTCCACTTGTATATTTACTGTGCCTTCCGACAGAGCCACAAAAATCTTGAACCTGCCCTTTGATCTGCTGCAGCAGCGCCACATTTTTTTTACAGATAGCTCAACGTTGAATTGTTGATTAATTCAAACACATGCATGCACTGCTGAACCAAATACAGCTGTCTGTCCCTTCTTTTCACACTGGCACGATTTCAGAGCTTCGACAAAACAACACTATGAACGATGATAACAAGCATGTCACATACGTACAGCTTAAATGCCCAGGCAGCTTTCCCAGGGCTGAATAACTGTTCACCGCCAGCGGCGACCTGCAGTTGGGCACCTCGCCTGCATATTCATCTCATCTGTTCTTTTATCTCTGTCGGTCTTGGTCATTGGTCAATGCTATAGATGTTCAACAGGCTGGACCGGCCCGGCACCGCATGGGCCCGTGGCAGGCACGGCCCGATGAGTGTTAGGTCGGCATGGCACGGCGGGCCGCCAGGCCGTGCCGAGGTCGTGATTCGTGTCTAGTCATCGGCCCAAACATGGCCCCTCAGGCTGATTTTCGTGCCAGGCTAGCCCGATAAGCATGGCCTCTCAACAGACCGGGCTAGCCCGAGGCCCGCATCTCCATGCCACTGAGCACTACCGCCGCGTCGGAAAGGAGAGGGAGGGAGGAGCTGAGGCATGGGGAACCGTCACCATTGCATCGCAAGGGAGGAGCTGAGGTGGGGGAGCACCGCCGCCGCGCGAAGGAGCGCCGCCACCGCCCATCCTCCGTGGCAAGTAGGGATATGCGGGCCGCAACAGAGGAGGCAATGTTCCAAAAAGCATTCTTAAGCGCCCGCTTCCGCGCGCATAAGCGCTAAGCGGAGGGGGACCGCGTCGCTTTGGGCGGTAAGCGCTCCCTAAGCGGCGCTGGGAGCCTGGGACCTGAGAGGGGGAGCGGGGAGCTAGGAGAGGGAACGGCCGAGCGAGGAGCCGCCGCGACGCCGTGCGCCCGCACAGACCGGTGACCGCCCGCCTTCCACGCGCGCTGGGACCTGAGAGGGGAAGCGGGGAGTTGGGAGAGGGAGAGGCCAAGCAGGGAGCCGCTGCGGCGCCGCACGCTCCTGCCGACCGGCGACCGCCTGCCTTCCTCGCACGCTGCGATCTGAGAGGGGGAGCGGGAGTGGGGAGCTGGGAGAGGGAGCCGCCGCAGCGCCGTGCGCCCGCGTCGACCGGCGACCGCGCGCCTTCCGCCTTGCGGCCTTGCTGCCTTGGAGCGTCGCCCCCGCCGCCAAGCGCCCGAGTCCGTGGGTGGGGAGCGCTAAGCGTCACGGCCTCTGGCTTGTGCCCCTGCTCTGCTTGCCCTAAGGGCCTGTTAGTGATAGGCCATTCTGGCATTGGGCCTGGCCAGACGGAGACGGCCCAGTCATGCGCTGCTGTGCCCCTCGTCCACTCATTGCTAGTGGTGTGTGCACGTGCGGATTCGTACAGTACAAACGCTTAAGCGACGCTTTGGTCGCTTAAGCACGCTTAAGCTCTAAGCGGTGGGTCACCGCTCGCTTAGCGCTTAACGCTTTTTTGAACATTGGGAGGAGGTGCGGAGGATTGGCACCGTGGTGGCTTAATTTCCATTGGTGCCACTGGCTGCTCGGTGTTCCCGGTGGCCTCCTGCGGGACGGCAGGGGATGGCACTTGGGTGATGTGGGCTGCGAGTGAGTGCCTGAGTGAGGAGCGGGCGGTGGGCGCGTGACTCGCGTTCGCGAGTGCGGCGTTGGGAGGGAGACTGGGAGAGTGCGGCACGGGGGGTGGGGAGGGAAGGGAATGAAATTGGGGTTAGCGGGGATGGGGGCGCAGGGGCTTTTACCAGGCCGCCCAAGTCATCGGGCCGACATCGGGCCCACTGGTATATGTCTGTGCCACCCGGTGTGCCTGAGTGACGGCCTAGGCACGTCCCTATACATCGGACTGGGCTGACCTAGGCCCGCAAAACACCGGGCCATGCCGTGCTCGTGCCGGGCCAAAATAGCGGGCTTCATGCTAGGCTATCGGGCTGCGGGCTACATGGCCACTACATAAGTTCGAACAGGTCGATGCTTGCAGGAAGTAGCGATCGCCTGCTATCTTTTGCGTTTGTTTGGATGGAGGAATCATGGAGGATAGGATGGTCCCCTTTAAACTGGTGTTGGATGAGGAACCAAGGGGACGGGCCATCCTTGATGTGGAATATTCCGTCAGAATGTGGGGTGACTCTGTCCCTCCAAAACCAGTGGAATTCTCTCCGCGTTGCATATGTCCATTTGGCGCACGTCAGCGGCGAGGGCGATAGATCACGGTGGCTGAGCCCCGAGACAGAGGTAGCAGAGAGCGACGCAGGCACCTGCGAGTGCTGCCCCCTGCAAATTGCGGGCATTGGCTAACGGGGAAGAACGGATGCCAAACGGATAAGAAGAAAGAAGGAAAAAAGAAAAGAAAAGAAAAAAAAGAAAAGAGAATGACACATGGCCCTCATAGGTCAGTCGCTGATCCTAGTTTTCGTGTTTCTACTTTCTAGACCAAACAGAAAACGTACAAAGATCATTACATCCTCTTTAAACGTACAGAGATCATCACATCCTCTTTAACCCAATAAAAAATAGAAATGGTTTCATTCCTAAAAATAAATGGGCTGGATGTATCCCATCTCACCACGTCCACGGACCAATAGACACGTTTTGTTTGTTTCAGCTGGGTTTTCTTTCTGCAGTAGTGACAACAACGACCTGGCAGCAGCAGCCGGAGCATTATTGCAGCAGTGTGCTGTCACTGTCACCTGAGCAGCACCTTGCCGGTTTTTGTGAGTTCTCATTTTGATGAAAAGTCGTCACATGTACAGTAAACAATTATTCAAGCAAACATGACCCGGCTTTTTTCCAATCCTTATGCTTGATCGTTTGTCACGACACATGCATAACTATGATACTGTACGATTGTAAGTTACTGCTTGTTATGCAAGGTTAGCCTTCTATTTGAAGTGTGCTTATCTGTGCTTAGATTGGGGTTTTGGTGAAAAACATATAGAACAGTACACAACCACAACTTTAGATTTCTCCTCGTGCTGTGGGTTTTTTTCTAGTGTTTTAGTATTCAAAATTTAGTATAAACTTCCCTACCAAATGTCTCCTAGTAAGGATCTCATATGCTATAACTAATGGTAGTGTTTTATTACTACTTAAAAACACTAGGACAATTCCACCATTTTAGTTGTGGTAGTACCATGCAACGCAACCATAACTTTTGTTATAATACTTCCCAGTCACAGAATAAATCAACTTTTAGAATTGTCAACTTTATAGAAAAGAACATTAACGTATATGACACCAAACAAGTATATTATGAAAATATATTTCATGGTATATCTAATAAAACAAATTTGGTGTCATAAATATTGATAATATTTTTAATAATTTCAGTTAAACCTAAAATGCTTGACTTAGGGTAACTTTAGAAGTTGATATAAGAGTGAGTATAATGTAAGGTATGGTTTTAATCCAAAAGTCGATAAATTTGGCATCAATATTTTCCTCAAAAAAAATTGGCATCAATATTTTTGATAAATTCAGTCAAACCTAAAAAATGTTTGACTTAGGGTAACTTTAGAAGTTGGTATCAGAGTGAGCATAATGTAATGTATGGTTAATCCAAAAGCCGACAAATTTGTCGTCAAATTCTTTGGTTTCGCTTTTCGCAATGATAGACCGTAGACGTATGTCAGTAGCAAATTAAGAAGCATGCATTTGAGGTATTTAGTTGGTTAATATTTTATAATGGCATAGTAGGTACATTTTTGAAGCAATGAATTAGATCATGTTTGGATTTCATGGTTTAAAGTTTAGCTACTAAATTTTAGACTATTTTAGCTTTTAAGGCTTCAAACAGGAGATCTAAAGTCCTGTATAAAATTTAGCCAAACTAAAGTTCTAATGACCTAAAGTGGTCTAAAATTTTAGCCATCAACTTTAGCAAACTAAACTTTAGACCATACAGGTGACCTAAACTGATCTAAAGTTTTAGTCATCAACTTTAGCCAATTAAACTTTAGAACAGAGAATCTAAAGAGACCCTTAGTTCTTTTATTAGCGCACAATGTGCATAATAATAATATAGAAATATCCAAGGTCCCGCCCATGAATATCGGTATCAATACAAAAAATGCCTAAGAAAAATTTCATTGAAACACCATACACAAAAACGCAACAACCTACTAGTAATTAACTAAACTCGTAGGGTTGGTACACCACCTCATGAACAAATTAAGAACAATTGATCACATGTGACAGCCAGCATTACGTATGTACAGTACAGCGCTACACAGGAGCACCGCTAATGCATGGCAAGCAATATGCAATTAAAATATGTTCATCCAGGAGACTAGACTAGTGTGGACACAATAAGTCCACCCAAGAGCTGCCGGGATTGAGCTACGATATCCATGTGTGACGTGCCATTCTTTATCAATGCTAATGCAACAGTCCATACATTTTAAATTATAAAACGTTTTGGATTTTCTAGATGTATATAGCTTTTGTTAGATATTCACTATATCTAGATATACAATAAAAACAATGATATTTAAAAAAACTAAAATACCTTACTCTCTTGGTCCCACGATAGAAGTCGTTATGGGATGCGTGCAGGTCAAACTTTTTCAATTTTGACTAGGTTTATAGAAATTGCGTGTAATATTTATATCTCTAAATAAGCTAGTTTATTATGAAAGTATATTTAATGATTTATCTAATAATACTAATTATGTATTATAAATATTAATATTCTTTTATATATAATTGATCAAAGTTTAAAAAGACTAACTTCTCGGTAAGCGAAAATGACTTCTATTTTTGGGACAGAGAAGTATAATTTAGAACGGAGGAAGTACAAAACACAGTTGCCCGCTTGTTCGTTTAGTATATATAATAACAAGTGCAACCAGAGCTAGCGAAGGAAGCAATAAGCATGGCCGCCTGCTATCTCCCCACGCTTTGCACTGCCCCTACACCATACTTGTATGCCTCTCGCCGCTCCGGCCAAACCATCAGCACGGCAGCGGCATGTCGTCGTTGCCGCGCCAGTCGTCGAATTCAGGCCGCTGGAGATTGCACAAAGCATTCTGCTTGGACCAGCATCCGACAAGAACGGTGGGAAGGAGACTTGGCCATAGAAGGACACATCCCTGCTTGGCTGGTACGTATACGTACTTATATTCATACAGCAGTTTTGAGCTTATTATTAATATATAATCGTCACGTATATATCTATGATTGGTAATTTATCATGTCCGCCTGTACTCCTACACGGGCCAGAATTTTTGAAGAAATAACTGTTAGAAGTTCGTGTTTTGTACCTGCCGAAATAGAAACAACTACTTATCTTTGCCCTCCTTGTTTTAGTCAAATTTTGTAACACACGTAATTAACCTTTATCATGTTGTGATAAACGACTCTCAATTAACTACTCTATATGTTTTAGCCATCCATATCCAAAGTTGTTCTTCCTTTACATAATATCTCCATATGGCTTTAATATGCATTATCAAAGTTTATGTAAAATTTATCCATTATCAAAAATAGGAAACCCACCAAAAAGAGTAGAAGACTACAACAGTCTATGTAAAATTTTTTATTCATATTTAATAAAACAACTAAATTATCAAAGTTTAATAGTACACAGGTGAGTTGTATCCTGGTTGGGAATGGGCTTTATTCCCGGGTCATGCAACCGGGACTAAAGCCCATCCTTGGAAATAAAAAAAATAGCTTGAATCTTGGAGACCTCTGCAGTATGGGAGATTCGAACCCAAAACCTCTCGCTCGTAGCTTGCTTACCAACTCAACTGCACACCACATGTGATGAAGTCGGGAGCGCTCTTCTTTTGAATTCACCCGTGGAGAACCTTTAGTCCTGAGTGGGAGACATTTAGTCCCGGTTGGCGACACCAACAGGGACTAAAAGGTCACCCTTTAGTCCCAATTGGTGTTACCAACCGGGACTAAAGGATAGCTTTTAGTTTCAGTTGGTGTTACAAACCAGGATAAAAGGGCCTTCGATGCCTGAAAAATTTAGACCCAGGACTAATGCTCATACATTAGTCCCGAACCCAAATATAACCGAGACTAAAGGTGCGAACCGAAAGTCATTTCTCTACTAGTGGGCGAAGCTACATAGGTCGCTATGGATGCTGCAGATGTACTCCCCTCAAAATACAAATTTAGTGATGAAGTTCGAATTTCACCTTATATACACTCTCTATAGTCTAAGTCTATGCACCCACAAGATAGATGTACTCTCCTCTGATATGTTCTAGCTTCTCCACTAAGCATTCGGCCAGTAGCGGCCATGCTCTCAGATGTTGTAACCCATTGGAATTGGTAGCTCATATGTGCCCCAAAGCTTCTCGCACTTCGAGCATTTTCAATGAAAACAACTCTCCATAAGCTTACTTAGACTAGCCACGATGTAGGAAAATATCGATGCCGAAAGAAGAAGAGAGAGCGTTTAAGCCTCGAGTCATCACATTGCAGGACCGAATTACCGATGCCAACTTCAAAAATTTCACCAAGCGAGGCAAGTAGATGACCCGATGCTTGCCAGTTAAAAAATGATTTTTCAACCGGCTAAACGGGCAAAAATGGTTGGTGCATGGTTCTCTGATGACGAGCTTGACCCACGTGCACGTGCCCTTGATGTTGAACATTATGCGTCATGAAAAGTTCCAAGCATCGGGACCATCCAGTAGCATGCGCATTTAACATTGTGCCCTCGATGCTGAACATTGGGTGTAGTCTTACAGGCTTGAGCTCTTTCTTTCTGGAGTAATGAACCTTTTCTTTCCCCGATAAGAACGTAAGATGTTGTAGTATAACAGATCTTACTAGGTCGAGTCTGCTGTGATTGGTACAGAACGGCACGTACCTAAGGAACGGGCCAGGTTTGTGGGAGGTAGGCGACCGCGCGTTCGATCACGTCTTCGACGGCTACGGCACACTGGTCCGCGTCTCCTTCCAGGGCGCTCAAGGCCGCGCTACCGGCGCGCACAGGCAGATCGAGTCGGACGCATACAAGGCCGCCAGGGCGCACGGCCGTCCGCTCATGCTTGAGTTCTCCCAGCTGTGCCCCAGCGAGCCCGGGAGCCTCGTCGACCGCCTCCACCACGTCGCCAGCCACGTCAGCGGCGCTGCCACGTCCGACAACGCCAACACCGCGGTGCTGCCGCTCGGGGACGGCCGGGTGGTGTGCCTCGCCGAAGTCACCAAGAGCTCGGTGCTCATCGACGCTGAGACGCTCGGGACGGTCGGCAAGCTCCGGTACACGGACAAGCTGTGGTGCCCGTTGCAGTGCGCGCACCCGGTCGTGACCCGTGGCGGCGCCGAGGTCTTGACGCTGCTCCCGGACTTCACCCGGCGGGGCTACCATTTGGCCAGGATGACCGCTGGGAGCAACAAGCGGGAGGTGATCGGGAGGGTGCGGTGCCGGGGAGGGACGACGGCGCCGGCATGGGTGCATTCGTTCGCCGTCACGGAGAAGTACGTCGTCATGCCGGAGATGCCGGTCCGGTACTCGCCCGCCCGCATCCTCATGTCCGAGCGCACCCCCTTGTACATAATGGACTGGCTACCAGACTCCGGAAGCTACATGCACGTCATTTGCAGATCCACTGGAAACACGGTACGACGTCACTGTATACGTAGGTGCCAATTAAACTTGTTGGATCTGGATCGGTTAATTAATTTGATGATTTCTTGGTGTTGTGTATATATATCTTGTATAGGTGGCGAGCGTAGAGGTGCCTCCTTTCGTGGCATTTCACTTCGTCAACGCATACGAGGAGAAAGGCGACGACGGTGCCCGGGCCAGCGCCGTGATCGCCGACTGCTGCGAGTACTACGCTGATCCTTCTATCATCCAGGCACTTGCTCTCCACAGGCTAAGATCGCCGGAGACGGCCAAGGACTTCCCTGATTCCAGGTAACGAGCAGGTGCTGTATCTGTATATCTATCCATGCATCATATCTTTTGAGAGGTCTCGATCAGGAGCCGGATTTTTGAGATAATGGGCAGGGTCGCGCGGTTCAGAATACCTCTGGACGGCAGCGCCATGGGAGAGCTGGAGACAGTGCTGGACCCGGACGAGCACGGCCGGGGAGTGGAGCTGAGCACCATCAACCCATCCTACGTCGGCAAGGAGTACCGCTACTTGTACGCCTGCACCGCGCGCAGGCCATGCAATTTCTTCAACGCACTCACCAAGATGGACCTGGTGGAGAAAGAGACCAGGAGCTGGCACGAGGAGGGCACGGTGCCATCGGAGCCCTTCTTCGTGGCCAGGCCGGGAGCAACCAACGAAGATGATGGTCAGTTTAATACTGTCTCTATTCCAAATTATAAGATGTTCTGACTTTAAGTAGATTGTTAAAAAACGTCGTGATGGCGTGCAACTAATTGTGCTTTATTTCGACCATGTGCAAAACAAATTAAATTCGTGTAGGGGTTGTCATATCTACTGCAAGCACCATGGACGGTGACGGCTATGTGCTACTGCTGGACGCGGCGACGTTCAAAGAGATTGCCCGCTTGCGGTTGCCTTACGGCCTACCCTTCGGCTTCCATGGCTGCTGGATCCCAGACAAGAACTGAAGAAATCCTATCCCTTCAAGTGCTGCAGTAGCTAGCTAGTGCGCCCATTTAAATTCCAATGCAAGTAAATGTACACTATATTAGTATTTGAACCTCATAATTGTAATTACATTCCTACATCCTCATAATAATCATCACTCCATAAAACGCTGTTTCTGATAAAATTGAGTGCAGGTTCAATGGGCCGTGTTTCAGCCAGCCCATAGAGGAAATGCACATGTTCGATGTTTCAGGTGGTTCAAATTCCTTTATTCAATTCATTGTTGCATGGTTTTTCTTCAATACCTTTATTTTATTCTTAGCTAGATTTTCACATTTGATCCTCATATATTAAATAGGACAATATTTAGCCGTTAACTTCATCGTGATGTGTTTAGAGCATGCTCATTTTGCTCTTAATATTAGCTTACCTAATAGCTTAACAACAAGATTTGTGTTGGTACATTTGTCGTGTATATAGTGCGCCTAGGTGATCAATCTCGATTAAGCATTCGTAGGTTATCTGGTTATTCATTGTAGTTGCTCGCTAGATTTTTACTGAGGTACTGGTATAAGTGAAGGATAAAAAATAAAAATGAAAATAAAAATAAAAAATGAAATAAATAAAATAATAAATTATAGTTAAAAAGAAATAAAAGAAAGATGAGAATGAAAATAAGAATAAAAACCACAGAAAAAAGAAAAGAAAACGAAAAAAGAAGCCAAGAAAAATAAAAAATAAAATTAAGAAAATGGAAAATATAAATAAAGAAAAAAAGTAAAATAAGTGTACGTATATAGATACGTACACGCTCACACGAAAAGAGAGAAACACGATGACTTTTATGGCCTATACGGCCAATATATGTAGCAGCAACACACGAACGAGAACCGTCGGCACGCTGCTCCTGCTGTCCGAACGATCGGAGAAGATTTCCGGTTAGGGAGAGGGAGTGGTGCTTATAAACCAACACCACCCCAACCCCATCCCCCCCCCCCCCCCCCCCCCCACCCCCCACGTCGGACCGGGCCATGCTTTTCAGTGCCGGCGTAGCAGGCCTGTCCCTAGCCATCTATACCTCCATGGCCCCAAAAAAAAAAAGGCATCAGAGATTTCCTCGATTGTGAAGTGCCTCGAAAGATCCCAGCCAGCCGAAGAGAGCTCCGGCCAGGTAGAGGGCAGACAGGGAAAGTCCGAGGTGACTGGGTGCGAGAAGCCAAGAAGAATGGAACAATAGTCGAAAAGGATGGTTTCCTTGGCTTCATGGTGCCCCCTTCTCCCAAAGATTGGATGTAACTTCGACGCTTACCACCAGACGCCGAGGCAAGGAAGAAGCAGGAATTTTCGTCTCAATTGAAGGCCACACGAATCGCTAAGTGCTGGCGCCAATAAGCGAGCTTTTTACGATGGAGCTTTGCAGGCCGCTCCCAGCCACATCACGCAGATTGCTTTCCAAGGTGTGAGAGGGCGCGGCACTCCTCCAAGAGGTCCAATGCATATTGATAAGGACACCTTTAGCCCAATGTTTACAGAAGAGACAATCAGAGTCAGACAGCAATGCTTCAATCGTACGTTGAATGCGCTAGCTGAGCCAGCAGAAGAGGTCCATTTCGCTGATGTTGTGTGCAACAATGGTCTTTTCTCTCTTTTTAGAAAAGAATGGTCTTTTCTCTCTGTATAAAATCGATCCAATTTTGTTCTTAGCCGCAAGCGCTTTTGATTTCCACTTGTATATTTACTGTGCTTTCCGACAGAGCCACAAAAATCTTGAACCTGCCCTTTGATCTGCTGCAGCAGCGCCACATTTTTTTTACAGATAGCTCAACGTTGAATTGTTGATTAATTCAAACACATGCATGCACCTGCTGAACCAAATACAACTGCCTGTCCCTTCTTTTCACACTGGCACGATTTCAGAGCTTCGACCAAACAACACTATGAACGATGATAACAAGCATGTCACATACGTACAGCTTAAATGCCCAGGCAGCTTTCCCAGGGCTCGGCTGAATAACTGTTCACCGCCAGCGGCGACCTGCAGTTGGGCTCGCCTGCATATATTCAGCTCATCTGTTCTTTTATCTCTGTTGGTCATGGTCATTGGTCAATGCTATAGATGTTCAACGGGCCGGACCGCCCCTGGCACCGCACGGGCCCGTGCCAGGCACGGCCCGATGAGTGTTAGGTCGGCATGGCACGGCGGGCCGCAGGGCCATGCTGAGGTCGTGATTCGTGTCTAGCCATCGGCCCAAACATGGCCCCTCATGCTGATTTTCGAGCCATGCTAGCCCGATAAGCATGGCCTCTCAGCAGACCGGGCTAGCCCGAGGCCCGCATCTCCATGCCACTGAGCACTACCGCCGCGTCAGAAATGAGAGGGAGGGAGGAGCTGAGGCATGGGGAAGCGTCACCGTTGCATCGCAAGGGAGGAGCTGAGGTGGGGGAGCACCGCCGCCGCGCGAAGGAGCGCCGCCACCGCCCATCCTCCGCAGCAAGTAGGGAGATGCGGGCCGCAACGGAGGAGGTGCAGAGGATTGGCACCGTGGTGGCTTAATTTCCATTGGTGCCACTGGCTGCTCGGCGTTCCCGGCGGCCTCCTGCGGGACGGCGGGGGATGGCACATGGGTGATGTGGGCTGCGAGTGAGTGCCTGAGTGAGGAGTGGGCGGTGGGCGCGTGACTCGCATTCGCGAGTGCCGCGTGGGGAGGGAGACTGGGAGAGTGCGGCAAGGGGGGAGGGAAGGGAATGAAATTGGGGTTAGCGGGGATGGGGGCGCAAGGGGCTTTTACCAGGCCGCCCAAGTCATCGGGCCAACATCGGGCCCACTGGTATATGTCCGTGCCACCCGGTGTGCCTGAGTGACGGCCTAGGCACGTCCCTATACATCGGACTGGGCTGACCTAGGCCCGCAAAACACCAGGTCGTGCCGTGCTCGTGCCGGGCCAAAATAGCGGGCTTCATGCTAGGCTATCGGGCTGCGGGCTACATGGCCACTGCATAAGTTCGAACAGATCGATGCTCGCAGGAAGTAGCGATCGGCTGCTATCTTTTGCGTTTGTTTGGATGGAGGAATCATGGAGGATAGGATAGGATGGTCCCCTTTAAACTGGTGTTGGATGAGGAACCAAGGGGACGGGCCATCCTTGATGTGGAATATTCCGTCAGAATGTGGGGTGACTCTGTCCCTCCAAAACAAGTGGAATTCTCTCCGCGTTGCATATGTCCATTTAGCGCACGTCAGTGGCGAGGGCGATAGATCACGGTGGCTGAGCCCTGAGACAGAGGTAGCAGAGAGCGACGCAGGCACCTGCTAGTGCTGCCCCCTGCAAATTGCGGGCATTGGCTAACGGGGAAGAACGGATGCCAAACGGATAAGAAGGAACAAGGAAAAAAGAAAAGAAAAGAAAAGAAAAAGAAAAAAAATGACACATGGGCCTCATAGGTCAGTCGCTGATCCTAGTTTTCGTGTTTCTACTTTCTAGACCAAACAGAAAACGTACAAAGATCATTACATCCTCTTTAAACGTACAGAGATCATTACATCCTCTTTAACCCAATAAAAATAGAAATGGTTTCATTCCTAAAAATAATTGGGTTGGATGTATCCCATCTCACCACGTCCACGGACCAAAGACAGTAAGACACGTTTTGTTTGTTTCAGCTGGGTTTCCTTCAGTCTGCAGTAGTGACAACAACGACCTGGCAGCAGCAGCCGGAGCATTATTGCAGCAGTGTGCTTGGTCACTGTCACCTGAGCAGCACCTCTGCCGGTTTTTGTGAGTTCTCATTTTGATGAAAAGTCGTCACATGTACAGTAAACAATTATTCAAGCAAACATGACCCGGCTTTTTTCCAATCCTTATGCTTGATCGTTTGTCACGACACATGCATAACTATGATACTGTACGATTGTAAGTTACTGCTTGTTATGCAAGTTTAGCCTTCTATTTGAAGTGTGCTTATCTGTGCTTAGATTGGGGTTTTGGTGAAAAACATATAGAACAGTACACAACCAGAACTTTAGATTTCTCCTAGTGCTGTGGGCTTTTTCTAGTGTTTTAGTATTCAAAATTTAGTATAAACTTTCCCTATCAAATGTCTCCTAGTAAGGATCTCATATGCTATAACTAATGGTAGTGTTTTATTACTACTTAAAAACACTAGGACAATTCCACCATTTTAGTTGTGGTAGTACCATGCAACGCAACCATAACTTTTGTTATAATACTCCCCCGTCACAGAATAAATCAACTTTTAGAATTGTCAACTTTATAGAAAAGAACATTAAGGTATATGACACCAAACAAGTATATTATGAAAATATATTTCATGGTATATCTAATAAAACAAATTTGGTGTCATAAATATTGATAATATTTTTAATAATTTCAGTTAAACCTAAAATTCTTGACTTAGGATAACTTTAGAAGTTGATATAAGAGTGAGTATAATGTAAGGTATGGTTTTAATCCAAAAGTCGATAAATTTGGCATCAATTTTTCCTCAAAAAAATTGGCATCAATATTTTTGATAAATTCAGTCAAACCTAAAAAATGTTTGACTTAGGGTAACTTTAGAAGTTGATATCAGAGTGAGCATAATGTAATGTATGGTTAATCCAAAAGCCGACAAATTTGTCGTCAAATTCTTTGGTTTCGCTTTTCGCAATGATAGACCGTAGACGTATGTCAGTAGCAAATTAAGAAGCATGCATTTGAGGTATTTAGTTGGTTAATATTTTATAATGGCATAGTAGGTACATTTTTGAAGCAATGAATTAGATCATGTTTGGATTTCGTGGTTTAAAGTTTAGCTACTAAATTTTAGACTATTTTAGCTTTTAAGGCTTCAACAGGAGATCTAAAGTCCTGTATAAAATTTAGCCAACCTAAAGTTCTAATGACCTAAAGTGGTCTAAAATTTTAGCCATCAACTTTAGCAAACTAAACTTTAGACCATACAGGTGACCTAAACTGATCTAAAGTTTTAGTCATCAACTTTAGCCAATTAAACTGTAGAACAGAGAATCTAAAGAGACCCTTAGTTCTTTTTATTAGCGCACAATGTGCATAATAATAATATAGAAATATCCAAGGTCCCGCCCATGAATATCGGTATCAATACAAAAAAATGCCTAAGAAAAATTTCGATGAAACACCATACACAAAACGCAACAACCTACTAGTAATTAACTAAACTCGTAGGGTTGGTACACCACCTCATGAACAAATTAAGAACAATTGGTCACATGTGACAGCCAGCATTACGTATGCACAGTACAGCGCGTTCGATCACGTCTTCGACGGCTACGGCACACTGGTCCGCGTCTCCTTCCCGGGCGCTCGAGGCCGCGCTACCGGCGCGCACAGGCAGATCGAGTCGGACGCATACAAGGCCGCCAGGGCGCACGGCCGTCCGCTCATGCGCGAGTTCTCCCAACTCTGCCCCAGCGAGCCCGGGAGCCTCGTCGACCGCCTCCACCACGTTGTCGTGCTCATCAGCGACGCTGCCACGTCCGACAACGCCAACACCGCGGTGCTGCCGCTCGGGGACGGCCGGGTGGCGTGCCTCGCCGAAGTCACCAAGAGCTCGGTGCTCATCGACGCTGAGACGCTCGGGACGGTCGGCAAGCTCCGGTACACGGACAAGCTGTGGAGCCCGTTGCAGTGCACGCACCCGGTCGTGACCCGTGGCGGCGCCGAGGTCTTGACGCTGCTCCCGGACTTCACCCGGCGGGGCTACCTTTTGGCCAGGATGACCGCTGGGAGCAACAGGCGGGAGGTGATCGGGAGGGTGCGGTGCCGGGGAGGGACGACGGCGCCGGCATGGGTGCATTCGTTCGCCGTCACGGAGAAGTACGTCGTCATGCCGGAGATGCCGGTCCGGTACTCGCCCGCCCGCATGCTCATGTCCGAGCGCACCCCCTTGTACATAATGGACTGGCTACCAGACTCCGGAAGCTACATGCACGTCATTTGCAGATCCACTGGAAACACGGTACGTCGTCACTGTATACGTAGGTGCCAATTAAACTTGTTGGATCTGGATCGGTTAATTAATTTGATGATTTCTTGGTGTTGTCTTGTATAGGTGGCGAGCGTAGAGGTGCCTCCTTTCGTGGCATTTCACTTCATCAACGCATACGAGGAGAAAGGCGACGACGGTGCCCGGGCCAGCGCCGTGATCGCCGACTGCTGCGAGTACTACGCTGATCCTTCTATCATCCAGGCACTTGCTCTCCACAGGCTAAGATCGCCGGAGACCGCCAAAGACTTCCCTGATTCCAGGTAATAAGCAGGTGCTGTATCTGTATATCTATCCATGCATCATATCTTTTGAGAGGTCTCGATCAGGAGCGGGATTTTTGAGAAATGGGCAGGGTCGCGCGGTTCAGAATACCTCTGGACGGCAGCGCCATGGGCGAGCTGGAGACAGTGCTGGACCCTGATGAGCACGGCCGGGGTGTGGAGTTGAGCACCATCAACCCAGCCTACGTCGGCAAGGAGTACCGCTACTTGTACGCCTGCACCGCGCGCCGGCCATGCAATTTCTTCAACGCGCTCACCAAGATGGACCTGGTGGAGAAAGAGACCAGGAGCTGGCACGAGGAGGGCACGGTGCCATCGGAGCCCTTCTTCGTGGCCAGGCCGGGAGCAACCAACGAAGATGATGGTCAGTTTAATACTCCCTCCATTCCAAACTATAAGACATTCTTCTGGCTTTACATAGATCGTTAAATGTCTATGTTCTTGATGACGTGCAACTAATTGTGCTTTATTTCGACCATGTGCAAAACAAATTAAATTCGTGTAGGGGTTGTCATATCTACTGCAAGCACCATGGACGGTGACGGCTATGTGCTACTGCTGGACGCGGCGACGTTCAAAGAGATTGCCCGCTTGCGGTTGCCTTACGGCCTACCCTTCGGCTTCCATGGCTGCTGGATTCCAGACAAGAACTGAAGTCAATCCTATCCGTATCTTCAAGTGCCGCAGTAGCTAGCTAGTAAATGTACACTCTATGAGTATTTGAACCTCCTAATTGTAATTATATTCCTAAGTCCTCATAATAATCATCACTCCATAAAATGCTGTTTGTGATAAAATTGAGTGCATGTTCAGTGGGTCGTGTCAGCCAGCCCATAGATGTTTCTAGTGGATCAGATTCCCTTTATTCAATTCACTGTTGCATGGTTTTTCTTCGATACCTTTATTTCATTCTTATCTAGATTTTCATATTTGATCCACACAAATTAAATAGGACAATATTTATTTAATAGTTAACTTCATCGTTCAGAGCATGCTCAATTCGCTCTTAATATTAGCTTACCTAATAGCTTGATAACAAGATTTGTATTGGTATATTTTGTCGTGTATGTGGCCTAGGTGATGAATCTCAGATTAAGCATTCGCAGGTTATTATCTGGTTATTCGTTGTAGTCGTTCCCCAGATTTTTATTGAGCTACTAGTATAAGTGAAGGGGGGAGGTTGAATGGAAGCCTCCAATTTCTAGAAGGCTTGCACTGCAATTTTATCCGACATGCCTCAAACAATATTATTTGAAAGTAAAAGGATGGGACGACCAACCTTCTTCACCGAGTTCCTACTTCCTAATGTATATTATAGATTGTACCAACATCTAAAACAATTAAATTAGTTTCACTAACTACTAAAAAATAGACATGTACCATCGGTTCAAAAGACCAAATTACTTTGAGCTTTGGCTTTGCAACCGTATGGTATACATAAAGAAACAATCGTATAAATCATGGATTAAATGGTACAAACCCTGTTTCTACAACTGCTTGCGACAAAAACCTGCTAGTATAGATGCTCGTGATCATTACCTATATATGGCTAATTTTCCTATACTAATAAGTTATTTTTTTCATGAACCCTGCTATAAGGTTTCCCAAATTGTTGGTACCATTCAACCCTTTCCTCAACCAAGCTCATCAATCCTTTGCTAAACCTCCTCCCTAGGGTTAAGGCTCTTGATCTTGAGTTGAGTGGACTCGCCAATGTTACTACCAGACTATCTATTGCCCAAATACTGCCAACATCATCCCATCACTGGTGGATCCAGGATTAAAATCCACCTATGGCGAAGCCATCGCTATATAGGTACAAAAGCATAACATTTCACAAAGCGTTGTCAACTAACATGCACATTTAAGTTGAAACCTACTTTTCAAGCTTCTTAAGATAGAAGCATTGTAAATGAAGCATGATATGGTGTTAATAAGAGGAAATCATGTAAAATGAAACTATTTAGTTGAACATGAGTGCAAACTCACAAGTCAGTGCAAGAGAAAATAGATATAACAAGATGTTATACAATATACTAGTACTTGCCATAATAGATAATTTCATTTCTATTTTTAGTCATTCAACAATCCACTAGACTAGGTACGTGAGCACTGATCTCCCACATTGACTAATTGGAAGAGAGGGATGGCCTGCATTGTCCAGCGACTGCCGGAGCTTGCCAGACTAGTGGATCCACCACTGCACCCATCAGAGCTGACCAGGCCTAGGCCAGCCAAAAATGTCTTGGTAGATTGTCCAAGAATAATCTCATAGTGACTTAGCACATACAAGGAAAATCAAGTTTTCCACCTCTTTACCCTCTTGGCCCACGTACCAACATGAATTAGCTAGCAAGTGCACATGATCCATCCTATGCTTCACTCCCTCTCCCATTAAGTGACTTAGAATATGGAATGAACATTGACCTATCCACCTCTTGACCCTCTTGGCCCCACTTTCCATCATGAATTAACCAGCAAGGTCACATGCTCCATCTCCTCATGCACTCTCTTTCCGTCACTTCTTCACCTTCCTTATCTCTATAGCCATTGGAGGGAGCAAAAATCAAGGTAAGTTCCTCGCATAACCTCTTCTCCACTTCACCCACTACAATCCAGAGGGATGTAGAATTAAAGATCTCCAGGTGTTCACCATTGCCCTTGCCATCATGTTTTTAATTTCCTCAATTTGGAGGAATAGAGCTCTCCATTGCTCCTTTACCCACTCTATGGTTGTGGGCTGACGAGTACATGTACCGTAGGTATCCTCATCGCTGGTAGAATGTAACTTCCAAGGAGATTAACCCCTACCCCACTTCTGGTAGTCGGACAGGTACTTGAGGCTACACCCATCTGGTGCACTCACGCGGCTCTGGTGGTGACAGGATCTAGTGGGCTGACCTCCCATACGTCCGTCCGAGGGCACTCTGACTAGAAAGTTATGCTCGACCGTGGTCCGAGGGCACTATCTCTCTCTAGAATCTCTCTAGGACATCCCTTGAACTCTTCTAATTCCCTTAGACACTTCTTCAACCACACGAACCCTAGTTCCTATCCCTCGCACACCCATTTGTAACCCATATTGCAAATGTTGAACCCTCAGTCCTCAGGAACATGATAAAACCCCCACTAGACTTAGGGTGCATTGCCTGAACTAGTTAAACCATGAGCCTTCAAAAGCTAAGACATCTAAATCCACACACAACACTAAATTCACTACGTGTAATACGAACCATTGACATGGGGGCTCTATGGAGATAGACTAGCTTGCACAAGCGCCTCTCGACTCAAACTTTAATGTACCAGTTCTTATCTAATATATATAAGCTACCCACGGACCATGGGGTGCTAGAAACCCCTTCCTCAACATATTCCCAATTCTATCTCGGTCATATGAATACCCCCTTTTAGCCCTTTTCCCCTTCCATAGTAGCAGGATCCCATGGTAGTTGGGCAAACATCGATGGGCTTCACGAGAGGTACTAGAAGAATCTTTATGAAGATAGAGCCATGCCAAAGCTTTGGGGATGCTAGGAGCAATGTTCGGGCACCCGAGTTGTTACATGGGCTGTCTAGTCGGTTGTTGGGCAACTCCCAGAAGTTGACGTGGTCGTCGAGCTATCCTAGACCCGGCGCCAGAGGCAAAGAGACATCACGGCTCGTAACCGTCGTGGCTCCTCCACCCCCTTCGGCTTTCATGTATCAGCTGTTTGGAAGCTCAAGATCCCTCCTAGAGTCTATTTTTCATCTGGCTCCTAACAATGGAGTTTTGACTTGGAATAATTTAGCTAAAAGGAGGAAAGTAGAGGACGATACCTGTCTCTTTTGTACAAAGAAGGAATCAGTCCTACATGTTTTCTTCGATTGTCCTTAGCTAAACAGTGTTGGCTTTTGTTTTCTGAGATCTTGGGAGTCAAAGTAGGAGATAATATAGCTGAGATTGGTAAATTTTGGCTTAGTAGCAAAAAGCATGTTGTTTTGAATATGATTACTTCGGCTGTTTTGTGGTATATATGGAAATTCAAAAATGATATCTGTTTTCAGAACTCTGGTCGGAGAAGCATAGAAACGCTACTGCACAGGATTCCTGGCTTTTATAGAATTGGCTAATTCTGTGCCATGTAGAGAAGAAATATCTTTTGAGGAACTGTATAGAGAAGATCAAAGCTGCAACAAGGGCAGTTGTGTGGCTGACCACAGCCCAAAGTTCCACTGTGGTGAGACAGATGCTGATGATGTATCGGAATGGATGAAGATTGCTGATGAGAAATTGATGACTCGGCTGGGACAGAGCCAATTTCGCCAGATGCCTGGTCTGGAGTTAACGTGATGATGCTGCTAGTCCTGCTTGGCTTCAGCCTCTCAAGTTTATGTGCCGCCAGTTTTCTACCGTTTTCTTTCTTTTTTTTTAGTTCAGCTCTGTGAGGCTGTTTTTTTTTGTTTTCGTTCCTGTAAGGTGGATGTTGCCGCTGTTTTGGCTGGAATTGGCTACCATTTGCTTTCTTTTTTCAGTTCAGCTATGTGAGGCTATTCTTTAGCTTTCTTTCATATAAGGTGGATGTTGCCCCTGTTCTGGTACCGTTTGCTTTCTTTTTTCATTTCAGCTCTATGAGGCTGTTTTTTTTCCTATTTTGGCTAGAACTGGGTGCGTTTTCTGGTTTAAACTCTGTGCTATGACTTTTTTTAGCAAAACAAAACTCTGTGCTGTAACTTTTTTTTACTGAATTGGGCGTTTTGGCCCTTGAACTAGAAGGCGTGCTTACAAAACTACGGACTGGACCAAAGGCCTCCGTATGTGTATAATAACAGATAATAAAGGGCAAAAAACACAGAACCGGGCCGAAACTCTACTACCAAGTGGCCTTCGAGATGTCGGCGACTCAACCCGGCCAAACCAACAAGCTGTAGAGTCGGTGACGGAATCGAATCGGAGCAAGTTTTATAATTATCGCCGGCAAGCCCTCGCCGAATCCGCTGCCATGAAGCGCTCCGCTAGCGGGTTGGAGATTGCGAAGCCCGTCTTCCTCACCAAGTCTGAGCGGGAGCGCCTCGCCCTGGAGCGCCGCCAGGCCGCCGTCTCCGACCGGCGCCACTCTGCAATAGATCTGCTCCGGTCCGTTCCCCGCCATCCCTCGCCGCCGCCGCTGCCAACTCACCTGTCCCGGGACCGGGACAGAGGCCCCGCCTTGACCACGATTCTCCCGATCGGGACCGGGACAGAGGGGTAAGGAGACGAAGAGGGTCCGGGAGCGACGCCCGGACAACCACATGGAGCGGGAGCAGGACCGGGACAGGGAGAAGATTGCGGAGCGGGAGCGTGAGAAGGAGCTGGAAGCGATCAAGGAGCAGTACCTGGGTTCAAAGAAGCCGAAGAAGCGGGGCATCATCAAGCCATCGGATAAGTTCCGCTTCTCATTCGACTGGGAGAACACCGAGGACACAAGCCGCGACATGAACACGCTTTACCAGTCGCCGCACGAGGCCCGTCTCCTCTTTGGCCGGGGCTTCGTTGCCGGTGTGGACCGCCGTGAGCAGAAGAAGGTGGCAGCCCAACATGAGACGGAGATCCGTGCAGAGCTGCGGCGCAAGGCTAGTGGTGCTGAGGAGAGCCCGGAGGAAGATGATTTGGTAGACAAGAAGAAGGCTGCAGCAGCAGATTCGTATGACGATGCCTTTGACATGCGTGTGGACAGGCACTGGTCTGAGAAGTCGGCAGAGGAGATGACCGAGCGGGATTGGCGTATTTTCCATGAGGACTTCAACATTGCCTATAAGGGGACTCGCATTCCGCGGCCGATGCGCAACTGGAGTGAGAGGAAGCTTGGAGCTGAGCTGCTTGATGCTGTTGCGGCGGCTGGATACCAGAAACCGTCATCAATCGAGATGGCTGCCATTCCACTTGGTTTAAGCCAGCGTGATGTTATTGGCATTGCCGAGACAGGTTCTGGTAAGACTGCAGCTTTTGTACTTCCCATGCTGTCTTATATTACCCGCCTGATGCCACCCACAACAACTGATGGAAATGAGGCGGCGGCTGAGGGTCCTTGTGCTCTTGTCCTGGCACCTACTCGTGAGCTTGCTCAACAAATTGAGGATGAGACTATGAAATTTGCATCTTATCTGGGCATCCGTGTCGTATCAGTTGTTGGTGGCCAGCCAATCAATGAGCAGGCTTCCAAGATTGAGCAGGGCTGTGAGATTGTAATTGCCACACCTGGTCGGCTTCTCGACTGCTTGGAGAGCAGGTATGCTGTGCTCAGCCGGTGCAACTATGTTGTGCTTGATGAGGCAGATAGGATGATTGACTTGGGTTTCGAGCCACAGGTTGCTCATGTCCTTGACGCGATGCCTTCGAGTAACTTGAAACCTGAGAATGAGGATGAGGAACTTGATGAGAAGAGGATTTACAGGACTACCTATATGTTTAGTGCCACCATGGCACCTGGGGTGGAGCATCTTGCTAGGAAGTATCTCCGGAACCCGGTCGTAGTGACAATTGGCACACCTGGTAAGGCCACTAATCTAGTCACCCAGAAAGATGTTACGGCTCCGGAAGATGCTCAGTGTGCTAGGTTGATCTCCCACCAAGATGGCCCAACGACCATTTGGACCTTGACTCACGCTCTGATCGGGGGCGTTCAACCATACTCCTGGCTAGTGGACCCCCATCGCACAGTACCTATAAGAGGAGGTGAGGGCCAGGGGCTCCATACACGAGGTTCACTGCCGCCACCCCACCGTCCTCACCCTAGTCCAATCCCGAGGGTGGCACTGCCAGCGGCGGGAAGCACCACCAGTGTCTCCTCACCGTTGCCCCTGCACCACCCCGACATCCACGCCTCCGCCAGGACGTCACTGCTTCACCGCCATAGCGAGCTCCTCCACCAACCATGGTGCTCGGTAACATCTCCTCTCACTGTCTCCCTCTCTCTGTTGTTATTGTGTTGATCTACATGTTCATCCTATTTGAAAGTGGAACAGCCCACTGATCCACACACTCTAGATGATCCAATAGTTCTAACATTGGTATCGGAGCCCGTCAGCTAGTAGATCTAGGGTTTGGATGAGCAAAACAAAGAAAGAAAAGCAGAGAAGGGGACGATTTCGATCCGGACAGAACTAAGAACACCGAACCCTAACACAGAAGGGTGAATTCTAACCCTAACAGGAAGAACAGGGAAAATTGAGGTGGCTTACCAGGGCCATTTCGCCGCTAGTGCACGGGAAGACTACCGTGCCGCCGTTCGCCAGCGCGCGGGACGGAGCCACGTCGCCTCTGCCGACCCTGTTCACGCGCGGGCTCGAGAGCCAAGGCGCTGCCCTAAGGCCGCTCGATGGCAGCACGCTCCACCACGGGGGAGCGCACACGCCGGCGAGAGGCTCCGAGGCGCCGCCGCCTTCCCTCCTCTGGCTGCGGCAGCCATGGCTGCCGCTCTGTGCCGCTCAGCGCCAAGAGAAGAGGGGGAGGAAGAAAATAAGGGGAGTCACCGTGGGACTTGCTCCGGGACTCCAGCTCCTCGCCACTGCCATGGGCACCACGGTCGCCGCCGCCGTCGCGTGCAAGAGAAGGGCGGGGGAGGAGAAAGCAAGAATGGTCTAGGGTTTGGGGAGTGTCGGCCGGCTCCTGGTTTTGATCCAGCGAAAACGACGGTGAGCCATCGGATGGAATCGGACGGCCAGCGATCGGCTGGACCGGCAACCGGCCCAGGCGGGTAAGCAGGTTTCCCGGCCTAGGCCCAGGTTGTGTCCTGGGATGCGGGGGCGCCGCGCGGGCGAGTGGGCCGCTGTGCCGCACGGGGGGCGTGGGCACACTTAGGCGCGCAGACGGGCCGCGCCGCTTGGATGGGCCACGATGCGCTGGGCGGGCCGAAATGGCCAGATGCATAGGGATGCTTTAAATTTTGTTTTATCTTTTTTTCAGAAGCATATTTGAATGATATTTTGATGAAATTTGTCTATAGTTTTTATCCCTATTCAATTTTGCACCAACGTGCATATTGTTTAGAGAACAGATCAGTAAAGAATGTTTCTAAAAAGTAGATAATTAATGTCTATTAATGTTTCCGCTGCAAAGTTAAAGATTATTGTCGTCTCATTAGATCCGAACCAACGGAAGGATTTAATTTGAAGAGCAGTTATAGTTATTCAGTGAATGATGAAAAGTTTATCCTCCAGTTAAAGTTGGAACCAACAGAAAAATTTTAATTGGAGGAATAGTCGGTTTATAGTTAAGGTAAATTATAATATTGTTATTTTCTAACCAACGTTGATGATAACAATATTATAAGTTTATTTATGAGTTTAAGTTTAAAGTTAATTATGATATTGTTATTTTCTGACCAACGTTAATGATAACAATATTATAATTCTATGAGTTTTATGTTTAATGTTTAAATTTCTGATAAATTTTGCATCAAAGTGACTAATTTTTAGAGAATGGATAAGAAACAAGAGATGCTTCAGAGCGAGCAGAATGTAATGTATTTTTATGTTTTCGCTGCAATGATGATCTTCTAATTAAATTCAAACCAACAGGAGATTTAATTTTGAAGAGGGTTATAAGATAATTGAGTTTCCATATGTTAATTTTTATTTCTGCCCAATGATGTGAAATTAATGTATAAGAATGATGTCTAACGGTGATATAGAATAGAACTTAAAGATTTAAAAGTTTAATGTGCATGTCTTTAACCAGACCACGTAGGGTTATTTTCATGCCCATTATTGTTGATTATTGATTAATGTTTTTCAGACAAAGAACTTCGTACTTTCATTCTTGAAGGCAGAAAAGAAAATGAGCTGAGTACTTGTGATTCAGAAGATGATAAAGAAAGAAGACCATTGCATGAGGGACTGTGTTCTCTTTAAAAATGGCTTCAAAAGAAAAGAATTCTGGGATATTGATCCAAGAAAAGAGATAGATCATTGAGAGTCTCGTTTAAGAAATGTCTTCTATGTACTCTCTATGAAGATGAATTTATTTTCAGTTTCACTGATGACAGTTGTAAAAGTCATATACATGTTTAATTTGATCAACGTTGGATTAAACATGTGTGTTAAAAGAATATTTGGATTTATTTTTGAATTTGATGATTGAATATGTTGAGAGCCAATTCTGGCCTTTATCTCGCATGGTGGGAAAGTTTTGTGATAGTACCCGTATGGTGGAAAAAGTTTGAGAAAATACCCGCATGGCGGGGTAAAGTTGGCATAGTACTTATGTTAATCAATCATGTATGGTGGGAGAAACATGTGATGACTCATGTGCTTTTAGTGTATCCCGCATAGGAAGAGAAGTTTAGAGTAGCTCTTATGCTATTCTAGTATGAGTTTAAGGACAAAAGGAAGTTGCAAATGAACCTCATGATAAGAATGACATGCAAGCATGACTTGCAGAAGTACTAATGATAAAAGACTGTTGAGTTCTTGAAGTGAAACAAGGAAAAAGTACTCCCATACGAATTAAGAAATAATTTCATTTTGCATGATGTAATCATGTGGATGAAGTAAGTAATCAAAGTTTCCTCATTCACAAGAGTTCAGAATGTTTTCCGAAATTGTGGTAGAAAATTTCATACCACATTTTGAGGGGGAGAAATGTGAGATCAATTAAGAAAGACAATTAAGAAAGATACTTCCTCATACTTCAGATAATGCGATGCATACTATGCATTGAAGGCAAGAGTGATCTATAAAAGATAAATGTGATCGTCGGGGGAGTAAGACAGTCATAATATCGATACCCATAAAGTAAAGAAATAGCTAAATTTCTTGACCTTTTACAGTTCCGATAGAAAGATAGCAAAGTCAGCCAGTATTCATACTAGACGAGTTCAGAGTTATTAAGGCGGTGCTAAATGCGCCATATGAGTTTTAGCAGATTAAACCCAAAATGAGAAAGTTTGGAGATGGGACAATTTAGGGAGCATGGTATAAAGAGACCTAACTCCGCAAAGACGATGAATAATGTAAACAAGAATCTTGTTACACAGGACCTTGTAGAATCAGTTGTCTTTTGGCAATAAAGGTCAAGAAATGCTAGTAGCTGAAGCCCCCAGAAGTCTCAAAGAATAAGAGAATCAGATATATCTGATGACTATAAAGTCTATATTAGTGAAATTCAAATAGAAGGTGATTCCACCTCATTTGAAGAAGCCATGAGAGGCGTTCACTCATCCAAATGGCAAGAAGCAAAGGAAGATGAAATAAAATTGAAAATGACCAACGATGTTTGGGACTTAGAATAAATTCCTAATAGAGTCAAAACAGTAGGCTATAATGGGTCTACAAGACAAATGTGACTCAAAGGGAATAGAAAGATATCAATGAGCACCAATAATACTTTGGGACCTAGAATAAATTTCTAAGGAGCCAAAACAGTAGGCTGTAATGGGTCTACAAAACAAATATGACTCCAAAGGAAATATGTAAAGATGTAAAGCACGACTTAAAACGAAGATTTTGCGTGAAGAGAATGAATAGATTACAATGAGTGCTAGTGGCACATCATGATCTAAGTTACGTCAGATGAAAGTAAAGACGACATTCCCCAATGAGAGTTGTATAAAAATGATTACATGGCATAACCCAGAGGTTTTGTCATAGAAAGAAAAGAACGTAAGGGATACCTCCTGTAGAAATCTCTTATGGACTAGAGCAATTCTCTAGACAGTGGCATTTAAAGTTGAAGAGTCAATTTAAAATTTGAGTTAAAGAGAATGAAAGGACGATTGCGTTTATACAAAGTTATAGAATAAGAAATTCATTTCCTAATCCTATATATGTGGATGACATCTTACTTGCTAGTAGTGATGTCAATCTACTGCATGAGAAGAAGAAGTTCTTGTCCTCAAGGTTCAATAAGAATGTTCTCGGTGAAATGTCTCTTGTTATAATAATTGAAATTCGCCGAGATAGAAGAAAAGGGGTATTAGGACTATCGCATAGGCATGCTAAGAAAAGTTTCTAAAGAAATAAAGTACATATGCGGATAAACCTACGCCTGTTCCCATGGTCAAGGGTAATAGTTTTGGAAACTTTAGTGTTCCAAGAAGCAATGTGAGATTATTATAGATGGACGTCCTATACGCTTCAGCTGTTGGAAGCTTAATGAGTACACAAATAAGATCTTATCCTGACATAGTTCATGTATCCGGGTTGGTTTTTGGCAGAAGTCCAGTCTAGATATAGATCACTGGAATGGAGTTAAGAATGCATTGCAATGTTGCAAAGTATTATAAGCCTCATGCTAAGTAAGAAAGAATAAGTACTCTCAAATAGTTGTGGGTACAAATGTTAAATTTTGGCGAGATATTTAGTGAAACTCACATAGTAGCTAACACTCGTAGTTGGAGTTTTATTGTGGAAAAACTCCAATGAAACAGTTTTAGTATCATTAGTGATACAAAGTTATGGTATAACATGTTATGAGACTTAAAGGGACAGGCAAAATGGTTAAAACAACGTATGTCCGGAGTTGATAACGGTAGACAACAACAATTACCATTTAAGCGGTTGACTCCTATGACAACGGGTCAAGTGTGCTGCCAAACACATTGACATTAAGTTATACGTTGTAAACGAGAAAGTCCGGAATCATACTAAAAGGTATTGAACATATAAGTAACAAGCAAGTGCTTGCGGATCCGCTTACCAAAAGCTTACCACCCAGTGCGTTCAGAGAACACACAGTCGACATGGGTTTATGGTGTAGCCTATGATTTTCAGACAATAAAGGACCTAAAGTTGAAGGATCTGTTTCAGATCAGAGATGTGTGTTGTAGCTGTTAAATCTATCGACGACTGATTGTGACGATGAGGCACGCTCTATACACTGATCTATGATGGAATGATAAAAGAAATAAGAGTAAAGTAAAAAGCAACAAAGTATAAAGTTAAAGTATAAGGTGAGATCAAGAGGGAGAATGTTAGGTTGATGTCTCACCAAGATAGTCCAACGGTCACTTGGACCTTGACTCACGCCCTAATCGGGGGCGTTCAGCCATACTTCTGGCTAGTGGGCCCCCGTCGCATAATGCCTATAAGAGGAGGTGAGGGCCAGAGGCTCCATACACGAGGTTCACTGCCATCACCCCACCGTCCTCACCCTAGTCCGATCCCGAGGGTGGCACTGCCAGCGGCGGGAAGCACCACCAGTGTCTCCTCACCGTCGCTCCTGCACCACCCCGACATCCACGCCGCTGCCAGGACGTCACTGCTTCACCGCCATGGCGAGCTCCTCCACCAACCATGGTGCTCGGTAACATCTCCTCTCACTGTCTCCCTCTCTCTCTGGTTATTGTGTTGATCTACGTGTTCATCCCATTTGAAAGTGGAACACCCCACTGATCCACACACTCTAGCTGATCCAATAGTCCTAACACAGTGATCTTGGAGACAAGACAGCCATTGTCTTCTGCAATACTAAGAAGACAGCTGATCTGCGTACCAAGGATCTGGAGAAGGCAGGCTTCCGCGTCATGAGCATACATGGAAAAAAATCACAGGACCAGAGAGAGATCAGCCTCGATGGTTTTAGGAACGGACGCTGCAATGTTCTTGTGGCTACTGATATATTAGCGCGTGGTATTGATGTTCCTGATGTTGCATATGTGATTAACTATGAGATGCCAAACTCAATCGAGGCAACACACATCGCATTGGAAGAACAGGACGTGCAGGGAAGAAGGGTGTGGCAACTTCATTTTTAACTATGGAAAACACTGAAATTTTCTTTGATCTGAAACAGATGCTTATGCAGAGCAACAACCCTGTGCCACCTGAACTTGCAAGACACGAGGCATCAAAGTTCAGGCCAGGCTCAGTTACTTGTAGACCTCCAAGACGGAATGCCACTGTCTTTGCAAATCACTGAAGCTACACTTGATGACTGAAAGGAGTTGAAAGGTCTTTGTATTATTACTATTATTATGATGGCAACTTCTTGCAAAGATATTAATCTAGATTAAACGCATCTAAGTTTGAGAACATAATTTATATTGTAATTGTAAGTTTATTATATTTTTTATGATAATTTGGCTCTGGACCTGTGTATCGGATTGTCACCCTTTTCTATTTTGCAAGCTGTGTCATGATTTTAGTATTTCCATGCATAATTTATAAAATGCCTCTGTTATATCGGATCTGTATCTTGCTTAACGATCGTTGTTTTTTTATTATTATTTTTTGCTCACGGCATATTCTGTATATATTTGATCTTCACTTTGGAGGTTTATTGCATTTATGTAAGCGGTTCATATAGCATTTTAGTATCAAGATGTGTTATTTGTCATGTGGAGTTTGGCGAAGGCCCATTATTTGCACTTCCTTGCAAACATCATACCATTATGAGTGCATAAACCAGTGGCTACAGCTAAACAAGGTTTAAGCACCACCATATATATCTTCTGAAATCCTTCTTTAAGTATGATATTTAAGCTTCCCCACAAACATCGGATTTTGGAATGGTTTTTTCATTCTATCCTTTTTTTTAAGATTTTTAAGATACACCATTTAGCATGATAAAACAATCAAGAACAGCATGACGGAGGGCTCTCATTCAAAGCTCGTAGCAGCATGGAGGAGCATGCTGGAATATTGTACCGATGGTTCGCAAGGGCTCTTAAACATGCCAGCATAGCATATTTTTCTACACTAACCTGGTAGGGGTGCCTCATGCCCATCTCCAAGATTTGTACAACCTGACCTTGCTCACCCCACCTAGCGGCGATAGAAAAGCTAATTTGACATTGCCAGACACTCGGTATAGGAATCTTTCAACATTGATCTCTTTAACACCGAGATTTGAGGGTCTCTTCGAACCAGTCGAGTGATTGAATTGTCTATGGTACATTTAAGAATTATATATATGAGAAAAAGATCTATAGAGGTGTCTTTAAAACATATTGATTTATTGAAAACATATTGCTTACTATGCTTGGATATGGGTACTCTGCATACGTCAATCTTGGATGGAATCCATTGTCATATGTGACCGAAATCCAGCAAGGCCATCTCTTCTCCAGAATTTATGTGTAAATATTATTTCTTTCGTTTTGACTTTAATTTTATTTTGTATAAACATGAGATTTAATAATGACTTATCTATTTTATTATTTGCAAAAAAAACTGAATAAGAAAAATGGTGAAACATGATATCTAAATGTCAAAAGCGTCATCTATTTTGTCCAAGATTAGTAATAGATAATGGAGGGAGTACACGTGTGGATTTACCATGAGATTCACGTGCTAGTTAGACTACTGTAGCCTACAAGTGCATTTTGTCCAAGATTAATACACGATATCCACTCGTGTCTTACCTTGCAATGGAGGGAAAGAGTTCACTAACCAGATCGGTGATCACCATGTTGTCGTCGCTGCCCACTCACCACCGCCGTCGGCCAAATCCAATGCAACACTCGTTGCGGTCACGCTAAACATGGCAGTCTATCGTAACCTCACGCGTGGTAAAGAATGGAGGTCATAACCACGTTTCGGGGTGAAAGTAACTTTCTGGAAACAACTCTAGGGGCAGTTCTATCAAGAGAACTGCCCCTAGAAATCATCAAACATTTTTAGGAGCGGCTCCGTTAAGATAACCGCCTCTAAAAAAAGTTCTAAGGGCGATTCTCTAGTAATGTTTTGTGGTTGTTTTTTTGGACGACTTCCTCAACACACTACCCAACAAGTAATGTTTTGTGGTTAGAGCCTACGAACATTGCCAATGGCATGTTGTAAACATTTGTCTTGTATGTGGTGTCAAATGTTACTGCATCTCCAAAATCTGCAAACTCCGTGCTCGCATGGCTCCAGAAGAGGTTCTGAATGACACCTTCTTCATCACATTCAAAATCCCAAAAGAACTGTTGGTTTTCTTCTTTGCACTGTCGGAAATAAGCAACCATTTTGTTGATGTCATCAGCTTTTTGTTCTCGGGCAGTCACTGCTTTCCTGCAGGGTTGCAGGTAAGCAATATATGAGCAGACGCTAAATATTATTGGTTTTGAAACAATGCATGCACGTGCGTTATACATTGTAAAAGTCTACTTGCACTAGCCGGATGATAAGAAAGACAATGAGACTTACAGGATGAGTGAGTCTTCTGCAAATGAGTAAACAATTGTGCACAATATTATATCCATTACTTGTCAGCGGGTCTTTGTTAACTATCTGGTGGTGAGGAACACACTGTTGGGGAAAAAATTAACATAAAGATTTGCAGGTTAAGGCTATCCACACTCGTCGTACTCTAAATTCATCTTCTAAAAAGGAATATTCCGTCATAATCATCGAGATTTCATCCTCTATATCAATTTCTCCCACACCCATTCATACTCTATATCATACTTTATCCACTGTGGGGCCCACTTGTCAGATTTTTTCCTTTTTTCTTTTTTCCCTTTTTCTCTTTTCTTTTCTTTTCTTTTTCCCCTCTCCTCCTTTATCCATTCGACCGCGCGCCCTCCCTCCCCATTCTCGTGCCCTCCCTCCCCATTCTCTCTCTCTCTCGGTCGGCTCCTCCCCGGCGGTCGTGTGCCCCTCCCTTCCCGGCCCTCCCTCTCCGGCGGGCGCGAGTGCAGGCGGGCACGGCGGGGCTCACCGGCGGGTGGCCCAAGCGGCTCCGACGCGGTGGGCGGGGCTCCGGCGGGCGGCGCGAGCGGCTCCGACGGTGGGCGGCGGCCCGCGCGTCCCGGCGGCGGAGATCGCCCGCGCAGCCCGGCGGCGGGGCTCGCCTCCTCGCGCGGCGCCGGCGAGCACGCATCCCAACGTGGCGCCGACGTCCTCTCCACCTCTGCCTCTCTCTCTCTCTCGTAGCATCCCGACGCGCGCGGCTCCAGCTCGCGGCTTCGACTCCGGCTCCGGCTCCGGCGACGGCGGCGGCGGAGCTCCACCCTCCCTCTGCCCTCTCTCTCCTCCGCCCTCCCTCTGCCTTCTCTCTCCAGTGGGCCCCAGCGCAGGATAGCGCACGCCCGCTATCACGCCACAGATAGCGGATGCGCTCGGGTAGCGAACGCGTTTAGCGTGTCCAGTGCAGGCCACTCGTCCAGTAAACCGATCCTCCGTACCTAGTGCAGCTCGTCTAAGGCGATAGTATAGGTGTGAATTTTAATCACAAACATGAGACAATGATAAACTGCTATTGCTTTCGGATGGATAAAATACTGAAAGACAAACCTCGCTGATCTAGCTAGGTGTAGGGCAATAATAAAATGCAATGATGACGATGGCTCGTCCCAAAAATTGAATGAGACTGCATGAAAGAATCTACAAGATACTGAGCTATAATGCAAAAAGGGTAATTAATTAATTTCATACACCAACAAGATGACTGCAGGGATATCGAATTTGGTACAGCTATGGACACAGTTTGCATTTCGCCTCCCTCATCGGTAAAATTTAACCTACTTTGCAGCTAATGAGTAAATTATTAAATGAGGTAAATAAAATTACGAAAGCATCGTGAGGATAAATAACAGAGCAACAGAACACTGTACCTCTCAGGCGTGCAAATTAGGGTGAGAATACAGGTGTGAATTTTAATCCCAAACGTGAGACAAGAATAAACTGACATTGATTTCTGATGGATAAAATGCTTTGGTGTCAGAACAGGTGTGAATTTTATTCCCACACCAGAGAATAAATAAAATGCTTTGGTGTCAATGGCTCAGCAAAAATTGATACGAGATTGGTTCAAAGAATACCAACAAGATAATTAACTGTAATGCATATGGGGGGTTAATTTAATTCCTACTCCAATAGAAGGACTCCAGCGATACTCACCAAATGTGGATCTGTTCGATGTGGGGGGGTGGGTACAGTTGGGGGCGATTCCAGTCCCTTGTTCTTGAGTTGTTGGAAGGTGTTATTGGAGACGACCCTCGGATCTTCTCTAAGGATAGTAAACGGAGAGTGTTTGAGACAAATGTGTGGTCTTCTCCGGCGAGCAGTGGCGGCAAAAGTTCCTGTGTAGGAACGGGAGTAATGGGAAGCAGAGACGGAGAGGAGCAATGCTAGCCGGTGCTGGTACGGCAGGGATTCGACGGCCGTCGAGTCTGGAGCACCGATGGGGTTTCGGGGAAGCCTGGAGCAGCAACGGGAGGGGTGGCACTCCTGTTCAATGAACGGCAAAGCTGGTTGAAGCACGGTGGCAGAGCAAAACGGGCGGCGGCGTGGAGCAGAGACGACGGTGGGCGATGGCAGCCCAGAAACCTCCAGTGGCAATCGATGGAATGCATGATTGGCGACGCAATACATGGTTTCTAGGGATCTCGGGGCGGAAGTTGGGGGCGAGGATTCGGGCGGTAATGAAGATGGTGAGCGGGACTGGGGATTCTCTCCGATCGACGATAGCGCCATTAACGAGGGTTCAAACCGAATTAATGAGGCTGAATTATTATTATGCGATAGAAGCTAATAAGTAAACTCAAAGTGACTATAAAATAAGTTATTTTGTAGCTAGCTGTAGTGTAGTGTGTGTATATAGAACTATTACCCTACAGCTGGCTACAAAATAACTTATTCTGTAGCCACTTTGAGTTACGATAATTGCTATACTAATTTACGAGATTATAGTAACTCATTACTATATGATTTATTATAACATTATGGTAAATATCCTCATGTGTTATAGTAATTCAACTATCGTAAATATATACTGGCATTGTCGTAAATTAGTATATAAAATTATCGTAACTAGAGGTGGCTATTAAATAACTTATTTTGTAGCCAGGTGTAGTGTAGTGTGTGTATATATATACATACACATGGTTCCAATATCCCTACACATGTTCTAGACATAAATTATTAATTAAGCTGTTACAACTTTGCCTTCCGCATCAATAAACGATATTTCATTTTTCCACCCGTGCTTCCACTTGGTTAGTCTTGTTTGGTTGGTCAATGAATAGTTGCATTTGGTAGTACTTATTGTGCTCCTCCAAATCCTATATGCCGTCTACTCATAGGATCCTTTGTTTCTAGAAATAACCACATGCTCCTTTGGATTCTCGAGAGCATAATATAGAACATGTGCCACACGATCAGCAAGCACCCACATGTCATCTTTGTAACCTACATTGTTGAGGTTGACACGTGTGTCTAAATTTCTCAACCTCCCCACCACCCGACTGTTTGATCCATTGGCAATATCTAGATAAAACACTTGCAGCATACATTTGAAATGTCTGAAATATTTGAAACATGTGTACATAGTCATAACAACATATGCAACACCCAGATGAAATACTTGAAACATATGTCGTCTAAAACATCTAAAACACTTAAAACATAGGCTTGAAACATGCATGCATAGCCATAACAACATATGCAATATCCAAATAAAACACTTGAAACACACGTCTGAAACACCTTAAACACTTGAAATATAGACTTATAACATACGCAACATCCTTGATCTTCTACTTTTGCAACATCCAGATAAAACACCTGTAGCATAAGTCTGAAACGCCTGAAACACTTGAAACACAGCGTCGCCGGCAGTCACGACCTACTTGGTAGGGAACTGCGGTAGCTAGCAAACTCGAGTCAGGCAAGACGTAGAGAACAACGGCCCAGCATATACCCAGGCTCAGGCCTCCTCTTCCTACCGCAGTGTCTTCGGCTGACCATGGGAGACGATGTCCGGACCGATGACGAGACGACCTCCTCCTTGTGTCGATGGGGGGTTGGTGGTGCGGTGAATGTCGTGGCCACGACAGGCGAGGTAGACTGGGGTCCGGCGCGGGATGCGGCATAGCGTGGCGGGGGATGGGGCGCGGCACAATGCAGGATGGGTGCGTGTGGCCGCGGATGGCCGCGGCGGCGAGGTGGAGAGGGACGGGCAGATGGCGGCACAACGCGGTGATAGCGCGAGGCGGAGTCGAGATTTTTTTTATGAAAGAGACGGGTGAGGTGGAGTGGGAAGCCGCATCCGGACAGGACCTGACACCCGCGTCTAAGTGTTTCCAGGGGTTTTTTTTACCTGGAGGGAGTGTGCCTAACGGAAATATTCACCCTGTTCGGCATGCTGTTTCTGCGGCTTATAATTCGGTTGTGACTGTTTTATTATGAGAAAAAAATATTGTACCACGACTGATAAGCCGTGCTGATAAGAGCAGCCGAACATGGTGATTACTACTCCATCCATGTGCTAAAGTGAAAAAAAAAAATGAGTCAAACGCTTGCTCGTTCGTGCGGTGGGCTCATCACTGAGTGAAAGACTTGCTCGTTGGTGCGATGGGCTCATCTCACCTTCGTTCTTGCATTGGCAGGCAGTTGATGCCATCCCGTAGGGATTCTGTTTGCGGTCTGCGGAGCCGTCCAATAATAACGCGCATGAATGCAATGCCCGCCTGCCGGGTAGGTCAGCAGATCACAGCAGCATCCCAATTCGCAACGTACGCGTGCTCATATCGATATGATATCGATCGAGGTGAGCTGGCTGCTGGTACTGGTAGTAGCTTGAAGCAAACAAAAGTTCCTTTCAGTGTATGCTGGCTGGTGGTGTGGCATTTTATAGCAAGATGGCATAATGCAAGTACTCGTTCAGCTAGCATCATATGTCTCCTGACGCAATAGGTGAGGATCGGATTCCATGCATTCAACTGTGTATCCTCCTTACAAATTTTTAAATAAGATGAGTGGCCAAATTTAGGATAAAAAAATCAAACGAACTATAATTTGGAACGGATTTAGTACTAACTTGTCAAGAATTCAATTGCTATAGACATGAAACAAAGAAAGATTGACGAATCAGGAGGGTAACAGTAAACTGCGTGCAGCAAGAGCAGCACAAAGTCTCTCTCTCACACGCGCACACAAACACGCACACACGTACATCCATCCATAAAAGACTTTTCTTTTCGAAAGCGTGCATTGGCACGTCGTGCTTCATTCAGGGGAAAAGAAAACAAAGTACAGCCGGTGCTAACCACGGTGAGATGCCATAATTAGCGAACCGGAGGAACACTTACACGAATCACCAGCTTCAACGGCGGCGCTAGCGCGGTGTACTAACTCAGGAAACAAAATGAGCGACTACAGAAAGAAAGGCCATGGCCACTAGGTAGCTAAGGCGATCAGCGACGCAAGGCAGCGAAATCCCGCGGCGACCCAAGCGTCAGCCTCCTCCAGAATGAGAGCGATCAGCTGAGACGACGTCCTCGTGATTCTGTCGAAGGTTCTCCAATTGCGCTCCTTCTAGACCATCTAGGAGACAAGCAGCACCAGCGAATCAAAGCTGCACTTGGAGTGCTTCGGGATGGTCGATCGCGTGTTCTGCCACCAGTCCACTAGACAAGAGAGATCAGTTGGCGCCAAGTGCTGCAACCCCACCCTAGACAGCAGTCTGTGCCAGACCTCACAGGTGAAAACGCAGGAGGCCAACAGGTGGTTGGTAGTCTCGTCCTGCTGATCACAGAGCGCACAAGCCGCATCTTGCTGAAGACCATGACGCTTGCGGTGCTCCGCTATCCACAGGTGCCCATGCAGAGCAAGCCAAAAGAAGAATTTGACCTTGGGCGGCACCGCCGATCTCCACACATGTTTGGCTCCAACCAAGGTTGTCATCCCAGTGAAGTAAGCTTTGTACGTTGACGAGGCGGTGTAGTCTCCCTTCTCCGTCCATTTCCAGACAAAACGGTTCGGAGTTCAGTGGCGAAAGGTGGATTGCTTCGAGCTTTTCCCACGGATGCACATATTCACAAGGTACCTGGGCCATCGGCGCGCCGGTGATGTCCCGCGCCTACTAGTGATTGAGCATTGCATCCCTTACCGTGCGGTTCCACCGGCGACGGCCGATCGCACGGAAGAGATTTGATGCGAAGAGATAGATTGTGCGTCTAGAAGCCAAGGTCCAGAAGCGCGCGGTGGTGCCGTCGCCCACCTAAACCAAGACAGAGGCGCTGAACATGGCGGCGATGGCACGTTCCGGTCTCGACGGCAGCTGTGCCTAGGCTACGTCCGGCCGAGTCCGCGGAACCACTCCCAACGAAGGCGTGAAACCGAGCACCCGGAGGTCAGGCAGCCCCAATCCACCATGCTCCTTGGGCGAGCACACAGTGGGCCAAGCCACTTTGCAACGACCACCTGAGACAGAATCAGTACCTACCCATCCATAAAAGACTGAAAAGGATTGTCAAATAAACACTGTTGATTAATTGTAATGCTAAACATCATTAGGAGCATCAAGCGTGCAGTGGCAGAGCAAAGGCACAGCATTCTACTTCAGCTACATAGCCTATATATTTTTGTTATGACTGAAAAAAATAAGGGATGCACTGTTTGGGCATTCATAAAGGACTATAACTGTGTTACACTTACATTTCCACAGAAGTAAAAGCTGTACGGGAGAGGCTTCAAAAAGCACGGGCTGAATATTGATCAGTCGCTGTTGGTAAGGCCAGCAATCTTGTTGGCATTTTCAAAGTTTCAATTCTGCGTTATGAGTAGGGGCCTGCATGTGTGTCCGCTGGACTGGTTTGATGAGGCCCGGCTGCCTGGGCCCAAGTGCTAGCTCCCAACTGATAGCTAGATCACCACATTACTGTCGCTCCTCTTATTACTAGCTCCGCCGATTTATGTAGATTACCAACCAAGACCAATCCAACCATGCATTTGGCTTTAATTCAATGACTCCATCTCCTAGCAACTCCGAACATGGATGGAATGGCATGCCATGCTCCATCACAGAGGAACCACAGGTGTCATGCTTGCCATGGCAGAAACACCAAGCAGTGGGGATCACAGATGTGAACGAAGGAGGCAAAGGTGTCCATACATCTCATTATGCTCTCTTGCTTATCATATAAGCCATATTAATTGCACATGCTATTGTGTGCTTACTATAGTCAGTCACCAAATTAAAGATAAATAGTGCCATGAACTCCAAAACGGTCTCCTCATATATAGCAAGTACAAGATATTACTGTGAAACTTGAAATTGAAAACATTTGCCTATATTGTTTCAGCATGTTCAACGTAATATATAATTTTGTCAACAGATAAAGCTGCAAGAATGGCCTTGGCCACCCCAGTAGACGTGTCGTTGCAATCAAGGGCCTCATCAACCTAGAGTTGGAGCTCCCTGCCCTTCAGGTCCGGCACTCCTGCGCCTGCCTCTCGTCTTTCATCTTCCATTCTTGGTCCTCCGTCTTGCAAACACAAGGTTCATATATGCCCTTGTATGTCGAGTTGTGATGAGTGATTGTCAAGAGACGATCAAGGCTTCGGTTGAGTTTGAGACTAACCCAAACGTGAGTGTGTGTGCAACATGTCTCTTGGATGTGTTCGTGTGCAGGTGTGGAGCACAGAGACGGTCGACAGGCATGTTGAAGGTCAAGTAGAGATGGGTCGTACCAATGGAGTGGGCCGAAGTGGTGAAGGTCGGAGGTTTGGACCAAGGGACCAAGATGGCTGGAAGACTGACCATGGGTGGCTAACACTTGGGACCTTGATGCACAAGAGTACATGCGGAGGAGTAGACCGTATTGACCAAGTCAAGACGGCGGTTGATCAAGTCAAGCAGAGGTGCAAGAGGACTTGGTGAGGACGGTCAAGGACGATAGGGGCACATGTCGAGATCGTGGAGGAGGCGTACCGGATACGCGTCTTCAGGCAGTTTGGTGGTTTGGACCTTAAAACCACTGTTGGACGGTTTTCGGGGTTGGACTTCAAAATCTGGTTGGAGTTCCGACAGGAATGGGAGGAGGCACATGGCGTCATCGTGAAGCTTGTGTCGAGGCGAAGCAAAGTCATGAAGAGCCCATAGCCATCGGATGTTTGGATCTCAAGTTGGACCATTTTGGCCCTAGAGTTAAGTGGTTTAGCCAAAATATTTAAGAGCCAAAATATTTAAGGGCATGTTTTAGTGTTTGTGTAATAGCTCTATAATAAGAGGATGACTGCTCCTAACCCGTCCATCTCTCCAATTGTCATTCTCTATGTTTTCTTAGCCTCTAGTCGTCCTTAGTTTCACTGGCACAGATCTTATAATTATAATTAAAAACATAAATATTAATACTATTCATTATAAATTTAATCAAACTTGAGCTTATTTCACTGACACGCATTATTATAACATTCTCTTCTTTGGACACAAGGAGTATATATCTACTATGCTGGGTAGTGTACAATTGTACGTACATATATATAAGGGGGTGTTTGGTTCACGTCTCCTAAATTTAGTCCCTTCTAAATGGTTTAGTCACTTTTAGTAATTCCAGAGCTGTTAGAGAGGACTAAAATCCTTTTAGTCACATTTAATCATATTGTTTGGCAACAAATAACTAAAAGTAATTAAATGTGACTGAACTTAGGAGCTTAACCAAACACACCCTACGGCGCTCCTCATGGTGCAGTGGTGCAGCTACATATGGTCTGCCAAAATTTAATCCGGTGCAGACTGCAGAGACGGTCCTCGCATGTTTAAATTTGCATCGAGTGATTGACCCCGCACGCCACCATGCACAGTACCATCATTACGGCCCTGTTTAGTTCCACGAAAAAAACACTATGCGAAAAAAAGATTCCCCGTCACATCAAACTTGTGATACATGTATGAAGTATTAAATGTAGATGAAATCAAAAACTAATTGTACAGTTTGGTTGTACTTGACGAGACGAACGTTTTGAACCTAATTAGTCAACAGTTAGACACTATTTGCCAAATAAAGCCAAAACGTACTACAGTACTTTTTTTACACCATTTTTACCATCTAAACACACCCTACATTTATTTCCTGCTACATGCCTACTGGGCTGGCTCCCTCGTCCTCGTCTCTGCCTGCATGTATGCCCTTGTTCAGTTCCTGATTCGGGGCGCACGAATTGTCACAGTGCGTATTAAATGCACACTATAGTAATTCGTTTGTATTTGGTAAAAATTATTCAAACTTTGACTAATTAGGTTTAAAATATTCGTCTCGCAAAGTACAATAAAATTGTGTAATTAGTTTTTAATTTTATCTACATTTAGTACTTCATACATGTGCCGATATTTCGATGTGACGGAAATCTTTTTTTGCATAGTGGAATTTAAAGGGAGAAGTTGGAAACTAAACTAGGCCTATAAATATTTTTGTGCAGATGCGTCCTATTTTTATTTTTTTTTATTTGGTGCTTGCACCGCTTCTCCGTGTCCTCTGCCCTCCGTCTCTTTATAACTTGTCTTCTCTCTCTCTTCATGAAGTGCAGTCTCTCTTTCTCTCTGCCCTCCGTCTCTTTATAACTTGTCTTCTCTCTCTCGTCTGCACCGCTAGTGAAGTGCGTGCAGTGTCTCTCTTTCTCTCTGCTGCCTCATCAAGCAGCAGTCAAGAGCGAGGCCGGGTTCGCTAGCTTGAGAGTTGAGATCGATCGTAGGCAAAGGCAAAACGATCTTGGGCGACGACGAGACGATGGTGGTGGATAGCATGGACGCGGCGAGGATCAAAGACTACTTCAAGGGCAAGTGCATCCTCATCACCGGATCAACAGGGTTTCTTGGAAAGAGTATGTGTAGTTTCTATATCTATATAGATGTGTACTGTATCTTTGCAGATGTCGTAGATAATATATAGCTTCTGCCTTTTGTCGTTGCACATATTTACCATGGTATGTGTAACATATATATTCATGCATGCCTGATGCAGTTCTTGTGGAGAAGATACTGAGGGTGCAGCCTGACGTCCACAAGATTTATCTTGTTGTACGTGCCATCGACGAGGCATCTGCAAAGCAGCGCGTCCAGCAAGAGGTACGGCCGGGCCGGGCACATATATATACTCCATACTATATGCAAGCTCTAGCTAGCTACCTAGTCTTCTTCATTTTAACCCTGGGCTTGTTTAGTTCCCAAAATATTTCTCAAAATATTTCAGATTTCCGTCACATCAAATCTTTAGACACATGCATGAAACATTAAATATAGATAAAAAATAAAACTAATTACACAGTTTAGACGAAATGGACGAGACGAATCTTTTAAGCCTAGTTAGGCCATGATCGGACAATAATTGCCAAATAACAACGAAAGTGCTACAGTATCGCTACAGTTATATTTTCCAAAATATTTTGTGAACTAAACAATGCCCCTGCATGCACACACTACTCATCCTCTTGGTTAACGCACCCACACTATATGCAAGCTCGAGCTAGCTACCTAGGGCTGGTTCAGTTTCAAAATTTTTGGCCCTGTTCTGCTGGTCAGATTTCGGCTTGTTTCAGCTTATTTCAGCTTATTCTCTCTCACATAATACTATTGAATCAACCGAAACCAGCCGGCTTTTCTACCTGCTGAACCAGTCCTTTGGCAAATTGACACTGTAGCTCTTTTCGTTGTTATTTGGCAAATATTGTCCAATCATGGTCTAATTAGGTTTAAAAGATTCGTCTCGTCCATTTCGTCTAAACTGTGTAATTAGTTTTATTTTTTATCTATATTTAATGCTTCATGCATGTGTCTACAGATTCGATGTGACGGGGAATCTGAAAAATTTTGCAAAATTTTCTGAGAACTAAACAGGGCCCTAGTCTTCTTCATTTTAACCCTGCATGTACGTCTATTACTGCTACCTATTATAGTTGCCATCGCGTTCTTCCATTCCATCCTGCTTAATTAATTTTTGTCTCCATTAATTGTTATAATTAGTGATGTGCAGTGTCCCTTTTATATTCCTTAATTAACTTAAGAAACGAGTGCCACAGTGTGTTCAAACAGTGTGCACGTCGTAGTCATGCAACTATAACTGCTTGTTCAAACCGTTGCATTTCATGCAATGCATGAGGACGGATGGTTACATACAATGACATATGTTGCTTGCATACGGCCGGTAACGATCGCTTTTATTACCCAACCGGCACACTAACCCCGGCCTTGTTTAAATTCACCTCTAAATTTCACTATAAAAAAGAAGATTCCCCGTCATATCAAAATGCCGGCATATACATAGAGTACTAAATGTAGATGAAATCAAAAACTAATTGCACAGTTTTATTGTACTTTGCGAGACGAACATTTTAAGCCTAATTAATCAATATTTAAACAATTATTAGCAAATAAAAACAAAAGTGCTATAGTGTGGCGCTGGCAGAATCGGGAGCACCCGATTCGGTAACTAAACAAGGCCCCATTCAAAACGCATGCATGCCGACCGCGGCCTAGCCCTGTGATCAGTTTCGATTTTTTGCCTCTAGTTTCTAAAATCTGAGTAAAAACTGGTTTAGGTGTTTGGACCGCAAGGTCTTGTTTAGTTCCTCTAAATTCACCTTAAATTCCACTATACAAAAAGAAGATTCTCTATCACATTAAAATGTCGGCACATGCATGGAGTACTAAATGTAGATGAAATCAAAAACTAATTGCATAGTTTTGTTGTACTTTGCGAGATGAACATTTTAATCGTAATTAATCAATGTTTAGACAATTATTACCAAATAAAAACAAAAACGCTACAGTGATTCAGCACAGTGTTTTCATCACCGAATCGGTGAACTAAACAAGGCCCAAGTCTGTAAGAATCTAAGTTTATTTATTGCTCTATGGTTACAAGAAACTAGTAAAAGCTGAATATCAACAGCTTTCTGGTTTTAAAAAATTTGACAAAAACTAGACTAAGCTCGTAAAAGCTAGATTTTTAAAAATTGCCAAAAACCAGAGGGACTCAGCCAGGGCCCTAGCTGAAGCTGATCGATCAGTATTCAGATCAGGTACGGTCTAGTGTGCCAGCGCCACCAGATCGATGGATCTACTTTAGTTGTTAATTACCTGTTACTAATACTCCATACTGAAGTCGGTTAATTAATTAGCTTATTTTTACAACATAGCTTAATTAATTAGTTGGGTCGTTGTCATCTCTCCTCACTCTCTACTGTTGTCGCGTTGTCCTCGGAGGCATCGTGTTGCTGCTGCTACTGCATACTGCTTCCTCCATGCATCCTTCGAACTTTCAAAAATTTTACAAGATTCCCCGTCTCATCGAATCTTTAGACGCATGTATAGAGCATTAAATGTAGATAAAAAATAACTAATTGCACAGTTTATCTGTAAATGTCGAGACGAATCTTTTGAGCCTAGTTACTCCATGATTAGATAAATTTTACCAAATAACAACGAAAAGTGCTACAGAAACTTTACACCAACTTTTACACCATCTAAACACTACCATAGAAGAATTCAATTATCACATTTCGAGAAGTCAAACAGTTTCAATTTTGACTAAAGTTATATGAAAATGTCCTAACACTCATGAGACAAAATAAATATCATTAGATTAGATTAGTTATAGAATATATTTTCATAATACATTTGTTTCGAGACATAAATATTAATATTATTTACGGGCTAAAGTTGAATAAATTTGACTGGCACGTTTCCCATAATTACATTTTTTTTTGACAGAGTAGTACGAAGCATAGAAGTACTGTGCAGCATCATTGCATGATGCATGCCTGACTACCTGCCAAAGTGTCAAGTGCCTGAATAATGAATATATACACTCCTACTCCATAATACTCCTATATAATCCATCCGAGGAATGAATTAATATAAGGGAAGAAACATCATGAGCCGCGTCCATTCCGTTGTGCACCGAGATCGATCCTATTGATGATCGAGATGCATGCGTGCATGGTCTCCAGAGATGCATGCATGTCGCATGATGACATATTAATTACCGTAGCAATTTTCGATGTTATTTGATAAAATTTGTTTAATTATGGACTAACTAGGATCAAAAGATTCGTCTTGACATTTACAGACAAATTGTATAATTAGTTATTTTTTATCTACATTTAATACTCTATGCATACATTAAAGATTTGATGAAACAGATACTGTGCAAAAAAAAATTTACCTCTTTTTGCCCATCTAAACGAGGCCATTGAGACTGTCCGCAGTGGCATACTCTATATGATACTCTAAAGCTTTAGAGTATGAATATAGAGTAAAAACTGCTGCACTGGATACTCTAAAACGATACTCTATCCTTTCTCTTACTCTATATTTAGAGTAGTACAGTGTTTACTCTATAGTACGCAGTGGCGGGTCCTATTAGCTAAACCAAGGAAAAAATGCTATAACTCACAAACCAAAAATTCAAATTAAATTTCGATTGCACCATTAAATTCGTCTCAATAAATCCTTCAAAACTAGATCACTCATGGATATATTTAGATAAAGTGACAAGTGGGTCCCACAATAGATAGAGTGGATAGAGAATGATATAGAGGATGGATGGGTGTGGGAGAATTGAGTATAGAGGAGAGAATCTTGCTGACCAGGACGTATAGAGGATGAATATAGAGAACCATGAGTGCGGATAGCCTGAGCTCCGGCGAGGCACGATGAAACATTTTGTCAGTCGCCCGTGCCGCGCGCGGGGAGGACCGACCGGCCGGCCGGAGGTGGCAGTAATTGCAACGGATCAGCCGGCAGGCGGCGGCCGCTGGAGCGGACGGATCGGAGCTGCATTCCTGCATGCTCCGTACGTACTCCTTGATGGCACCACACCTACTCCAGCGGCGACTACTCTAGCTAGGTAGCTAGTCCGGCAGGCTCAAGCAATGCATGGCTGGATCTGACTTCTCTTGCGCGCGCCTAGTAGTCCAGCGGCACTTTAATTTTGCCTGTCCTAGCAGTCATCTTCATCTTGCCATACAAAAGCCACCGCCTAGGGCTCGTTTTAGTTGGTAAAATTTTTGGCAAAATGTAACTATAGCAGTTTCATTATTATTTGGTAATTAGTGTTCAATCATGGTCTAATTAGGCTTAAAAGATTTATCTCGTCCATTTCGTCTAAACTGTGTAATTAGTTTTATTTTTTATCTATATTTAATGCTTCATGCATGCGTCCAAAGATTCGATGTGACGAGAATCTAAAAAATTTGGCAAAATTTTTGGCATCTAAACGGTACCCTAGCCCTTGTTTAGTTCCCAAATTCCACTCCCAAATTCTACTATGCAAAAAGAAGATTCCTATCACATCAAAATGGCGGCACATGCATGGAGTATTAAATGCGGATAAAATTAAAAACTAATTATACAGTTTTGTTGTACTTTACGAGACGAACATTTTAAGCATAATTAGTCAAAGTTTGGATAATTTTTACCAAATACAAACGAACTGCTACAGTGCGCATTTAATATGCACTGTGCAGAATCAGCTGTGCCAATTCGGCATCTAAACAAGGGCCTAGTGGTTCTGTGAGAGAGACGGAAATTTTGGCTCCTATATAAACAGTGTTTTTGTAGGCCTTTACATGTGGGAGCTGTAGCTGCTTGGGTAAGTAGGTGTGTTTAGTTTGAAAAAATTTTTGGCTTGGGCTACTGTAGCATTTTCGTTTGTATTTGTCAATTAGTGTCCAATCATAAACTAATCAGGCTTAAAAGATTCGTCTCGTGATTTTTCTACTAAACTGTCTAATTAGTTTTTTCGTCTACATTTAATACTTTATGCATATGTCTAAACATTCGATGTGATAGGAAATCTTAAAAATTTTTAAGAACTAAACTTGGCCTAACAAGCTGTACTAGTAGAGACGATTTTGCTTGTTTAGTAAAAAAAGGCGTGCTCCTTTTTTTAAGAATAAAAGATGTGCTCCTCCAGGAGCTCGAGAAGAGCCACCTTTTCACTGATTGCTGATTCCTGATTAAAGATTCCTGATTGCTACTTAAAGATTCCCGACTGCTGATGTCCTGAACGGGGTCTACGTAAGGAGTCACCATGTTTCGTAAGATGATGCATTATCTTGTGTGGAATAAGGTAGTGATGAATTAACTTATTTCATTCCACGAACCAAGGGAGTGTTTAGATGAAAAAAAATTGGAAGTTGGCGACTATAGCACTTTCGTTTGTATTTGGCAATCAGTGTCCAATCATGAACTAATTTGGTTCAAAAGATTTGTCTCATGATTTACAACCAAACTATGTAATTAGTTATTTTTTATCTATATTTAATGCTCCATATATGTGTCTAAAGATTCGATGTGATAGAGAGAGTGTAAAAATTTAGAATTTGGGAGGCATCTAAACCAGGCCCAAATAAAAAAGTGAGGGGGAAGAAGATAATAAATCACCTCATTTCCTGGAACCAAAACACACCCGTAAACTACGAAGCTGCTACAGTAGAGAAGCAATCAGGAATATTGAATGAGCCGTATGATGGCTGGTTGGTTGGTGACTCGTAAATGAGAAATCATTTCTTCATTTGACTTGCTATGCTTCCTTCCTGCCTCTATACGGTCGTGGTCCGCCTCGCTCCACCCACACTATGCATACGACAACAACCTCCAATAATTCAACAATCAATTCGGTAAAAGCAAAAAAAAAGTACTGTACTAGAGCAGTTATTTGCCAGTACGTAGTCCTAGCTGTGAGTACACAGCATCAGTATAAGGCCCCGTTTGGTTTGGAGAAGTTAAAATTTAACTCCCATCACATCCATGTTCCCTCAAATGTATGGAGTATTAAATGTAGACTAATTATATGTATGTCGGTACAGATTAGGAGTAATTTACGAGACGAATCTATTAAGCCTAATTAGTCTAAGATTGGAAATTTTTTGTCAAATAAGACGAAAGTGCTACAGTGTTTTTTAAACTTTAACATCCAAACCAAATGGGGCCAATCTCAATGGAAGTTTGGTAGAGTTCTATGGGCATTAAATATGCTGACATGACGCTGTATTGATAAAGAGAGATAATGACCCTGTTTGCTTAAACTTATCAGCAAAAAATCAGCCAGCCATTCAGCAGTATTTTTCTCTCACAACAAATCAGTATCAGCACTAGCCACAAAAACCATCAGCCGAACAGGGCGAATAACCCTGTTTGCTTATGCTGAAATGTTGTAAAAGAAAAATACTGTTTCATGGCTGAAAAGTAGCTCAAGCGAACAAGATGAATAAGAATTTTATGGGAGTAAAAGAAAGTTTCGTGGGGATGAAACTCTTGGCAATGTTTCCAAACTTTCACTGAAACTGGCCTAACAAGCCTGGGGCCATATATATGACAAATGGAAAAAGCAACCAGATATCTTATAATTTGGGATGGAGGAATAATCTACGTCGAGATTTTTGTAGTACTCGCTCTGTCCTAGCTATCTTGTATTTCCATGAGCCAACTTATGTTGAATTTAACTACATTTATAGGAGTAATAATTTATTTTTGCGAGCGTGTGTGGTGACGTGTGTGCATGCATGGATCGGATACACACTACGTGCAGGTGATAGACACGGAGCTGTTCGGCCTCCTGCGAGAGAAGCATGGCAAGGGGTTCCAGCAGTTCGTGGACGAGAAGGTTGTCGCTTTGGCCGGAGACATCATCTACGACGGCCTGGGCCTGGAACCACCCGTGCTGGACGCGCTGGCCAAGGACATCGACGTCATCGTCAACATCGCAGCAACCACCAACTTCTACGAAAGGTGACGAAGTATATGTGAATGCATGAGAAAATTGTTGTCTTTTTTTCGAACGATATTTGAATGTATGTATTTATGTATATTTTGAACTTTGATTGATGCATGGCTACTTGCAGATACGATGTGTCGCTGGATGTAAACGTGATGGGAGTGAAGCACCTCTGCACGTTCGCCAAGCAGTGCGCCAGGCTCAAGCTGCTCATGCACGTCTCCACTGCGTTCGTCTCGGGCTTCAGGGAGGGCCTGATCCTGGAGAAGCCCATCAAGCCCGGCGAGTCGCTACGCGAGGGCACGTACCTGGACGTGGACACGGAGCTGCGCCTGGTCAAGGAGGTGAAGAAGTCGCTGGCGATGGCGAACGCCACCAGCGACGGCGACGGCGACGGCGACGACGCGCACACCGACAAGATCACGGAGCGGAAGGCGATGAAGGAGCTGGGCCTGCAGCGGGCGCGGCACTTCGGGTGGTCCAACACGTACGTGTTCACCAAGGCCATGGGGGAGGTGGTCCTGGGCCAGCAGCTCCGCGGCGGCGGCGGCGGCGGCGACAGCGACATCCCCGTGGTGGTGATGCGGCCCAGCATCATCACCAGCGTCCGGGACGACCCGGTGCCCGGGTGGATGCAGGGGACGCGCACCATCGACAGCATCATCATCGGCTACGCCAAGCAGAACCTGTCGTGCTTCCTCGCCGACCTCGGCCTCGTCATGGACGTCATCCCGGGGGACATGGTGGTCAACGCCATGATGGCCGCCGTGGTGGCGCATTCCGGGGAGCGCGGCGCGCCGCAGGTGGTGTACCATGTCACCTCGTCGCTGCGCAACCCGGCCACCTACGACGTGCTCTACCAGTCTGGACGCCGCCATTTCTATGAGAACCCGCGCGTTGGGAAGGACGGCAGGGTCATCCCCACCAGGGAGATGTACTTCTTCAACACCATCGCTAGGTTTCACCTCTACATGATCCTCACCTACAAGATACCACTAGAGGTTGGTTATTGATTAGACATGCACTGCCTTGCCCTTGATTTTGCTATCAACTGATATATGATGGTAATACAGATTCTGCACTTGGTGAATCTGCTGCTCTGTGGGCTTTTCTCAAGGCTTTACAATGACCTCAACCGCAAGTACAAGTTTGTGATGCTTCTCGTTGACGTCTACGGCCCCTTCGCCTTCTTCAAAGGATGGTAAACATGCATGATGTTCACATAAAAATTGTATATTACTACTCCATCATTTCATATATAAAAATTGAGGTTTGACAAAAAAAAAGATTTTGACATCTCTTTAAAACTCAATGACTTTTTATATTTATTTAGTTTGGGAACTTAAAAATTATGTGATTATGTTGTCATGGAAAGTATTTTTATAATATTACGAATTAATAGATTTGACGAGCGTATTGTAATAGAAATTGTGATCAAAATCATATCCTGAATGCCAGAAACGAGCTGAGAGAGTAATTAATTAATTGAGCTTGATTCAGCAAATTAAACTAAACTGGACCGTGCATCTATATATATTCTTGAACTAAAAAGAGTAATTATTCTTTCCTTGCGTGATGGTGATGAAGCTTCGATGACATGAACCTGGAGCGGCTGAGGCTGACGATGGCGATGAAGACCCCTGAAGATCAAATGTTCAATTTCGACCCCAAGACCGTCGACTGGGACGATTACTTCACCAAAATCCACATCCCCGGTGTCCTCAAGTATTTGTGCAAGTGAAGCCTTCTTTAAGTTTGCTGCTTCTTCACCTTCTTCCTATAGAAAATTAATGGCTCCTCTATTTTATGAAAGAAATACCACTGTGTGTTGTACCTGTGTTCTGTGTGTGGACCGGGTGTTATCAAGGAACAAAATAAGTCGGCTAGGTTGATATAGTTGTATTGGAGAGAGGCCCCATATCTTAAATAGTGACCATTAGACGTGTGTATGTGTGTTAGGTGGCACCGTGGCAGCCAATATATATCTTGATTGCGAACTTGTAATCTCTGTCATCTGTACGTGTCAGTGACAATGAAAAGGACCTGTAATATCTATATGTAATTGCAGTGACATTGCGAAAGGAAAACTAAATCAGAAAGTAGGGTTTTCTGATCTGGTTGGAGATATAACACCCTGTTCGCTTGAACTTATCAGTCATGGTATAATGTTTTTCTCTTACAACAAAACAGTACTAGCCAGCTTATCAGCCGCAGAAACCATGCAACGAACAGGACGTAGTATATATCTTCCTTGCTCTTTTCCGAATGAAGACCATTCTTGCAGCTATTTTTCACCAAGTTTCTTGTGGAGGTTCCCAATTCTGAAAGGATGCACACCATTTCCTTATTTGAAGGTTGGTAACTAGGAACCTTTTAATTTTCTAGCTTGTTTCTTTGGCTAAATATTGTATTTTAGATGAGTGTGAAGGAAAAGCATCTTTCTCCCTTTTATAAGGCTTATTGCACCAAATTGACCATGGAGGTTCCTAAATTTTGAAGGTTACACACCATACTAACTCACTCTAATGTTGGTATGTAGCCTCTGCGTAGCTTGTTTGTTTGGTTATGTTGTTTCCAATATATTGGGATGAATGTGATGGAGATCATCTTTAATTCATTTTTTTCATTTTAGAGGATTTTTTAAAGCGTTGTTCAAGGAGGCTCCCAAATTGTGAAAGTTACACATCACCAGTATTATTACTCTAAGGACATTAATATTTAAGCCTTATAATTAATGTTTGTTCCAAAGGAATCTCAAAGACTATGAAAGTATAGCCATATTTGGTTTACACTAACCTTCTGTAACAACCCAGAAATTCCAACAGACCAAAAATCACAACTCCAATTTTTTTCAAAAACAACCTATGTTTGGTGAGTGACATGTAGGAAAACTACAACCTAGTTGCACCAGTAGACCCTAAAATAGATATTTACATTACATTTTGCATTTAATTATATAGTCATGAGTTGCTTCTTATGTTCTTTGTTTTGATTAAATGAAAATAGTCACATATATTGTTGCTTAAATTAAATAAACGTGTAAATATAACCATGATAAATAATTGAAACCATGAACGACCTCTGGTGGATCCCACTAGGGCTCACTCATGTGGGCAACAACATATCTTAAACTAGTTTTTTTATAACTAAATGTACAAATATAATCTTATCAAATAATAGGAAACCCAAAAATATTTTTTTAGCAGATCCCATTCTGTTAGATAAATGGAGGCAACATATATTTGGTTACATACAAACGCTTCGCATAATTATATAAAGAAAATACAAAACAGAAAAGCCTTTTGAAATAATCAAAAAAAAGAAGAAAGCTTTTCGGCCCAGCTCTTGAGCCGGCCCGCTACCGCCGAGCCGGCCTGCTAACACCAATAGCCGCCCGCTCAGCCGCGGCCGCAGCCCACCCATCCAACTTGAGCTGGCCCAACATGAGCCGGCCCACCCACCCGCCTTGAGCCGGCCGATCGGCAACCCGCCAGGAACGGCCCACCCTACCTCTCTCTTGCAGACGCTGACGGGTGGACCCCCGAGGTCATCCCCTTCCTCCCGATTCCCCTGCACTCTGCTTCGCCCGACGAGAAAAGAAGAGGAGGGGAGACAGGGTCACGGATTTGGCGTGGGAAAGATTCCCCTTGCCCCCGGCCGTAGACGTGCGCGCCAAGCCGCTGCGGCTCTGCTCCGCAGTGTGACACATCAACCGTTCGCGCTCGCCTCGCCCCGCTCTCACGCACAGCACGGTCGCCATGGTCCACCGAGCTCTGCCACCACCGTACCATCCTAACCGCAACGATTCCAAATTGGAGGCACCAACTCACGCACCATCTTGTGGCCGCCCCAAAACCCTTCTCCAAATCTCCACGATCACCTCCACGTGTCCAAATCGACACATCCGCCGTCCGCCATAACCATGGTCAAGCTCGGTCTATAAAGTTCCGAAGCCGAGCACCAAACCCCCTTTCATCCCGCTCGCCGCCGTCTTGGTGGCACCCAACTCGCGATACATCATTAAGAGAGAAGAGAAGAGGTAGGAAGAGAAAGGAAGGAGAGAGAAGCGGGGACGGAAGCCGCCACCGCCGCTCGGGATATCAGAGATGGGGAAGAAACCGGCTTCATCTTCTTCGTCGCGGGACTGCACGGCACGGCCACCGTTCGACACCGCACCAACTCGCCTGCACCACCATCCTATCACCATCGCCACCACTGGTGAGTCGCCATGCTCGACCTCCTTCACTCTGTCAACCGCCATCGTGAACATCGGGCACCACTTCGCCATCTCCACACCGGAGCCGGTCAAGAGGGAGCCCTGACACTTGCACCCTGCTTGCACATGCCCACGCACACTTGCGAACCCAACCACGGGCCGCATCGCGCACGGAGCGCCTGGGAACATCGAGGGACAGCGTGACGCGGAGCACGCCCGCCATGGCAAGAGCTCACCATGGCGGGGTTCCATTCTTGCTGTATTAAGCCGGTAGAAGCGAGGGGAGGAGAGCTATCTCGTTCACCGTGGCAAGAAACGCGTCATGCGCAACTAGGAGGGGAAAGAGAGCCACGGAGAAGGCTCCTCGCGCTCGCCTTGCCGACAGCGTCGCGCTCTGGAGCGTGCTCGTGGAGCAGAGGAGGGGAAGGCGCTGCTGCTGCGTGGTTACTTGCACCTGGTGCACCATGGACTGTGAGGAGAGAAGAGAGAATGGACGTGGTCCACCGTGAACCATGTGAACAACCATGGACCACTCGGTCATGCCCACCGTGAGCCACGCCCACCAAATTGGAGCTCATTTCAAGCCCGCAGCATGACGTGGCACCACGAGGAGCCGCCACGTGTCCGGGCCGGCCCGGCCCAGACCGGCCCAACTCGGCCCGTAATCCAGCCCAGTCGAGGCCCAAGTCAACGGTCAACCGTTGACCGTTGACCGGTCAACGATGACCAGTGGACCCCACCTATCACAGGCACTGTTCACAGACCCCACATGTCACTGACTGCACTGTACACTCGACCAATCGGGTGCTGCCACGTGTCACTGCCTGGATTTTCCCTTTTCTTTTTCTTTTTCAGAAAATCGTTTAATCTTTAGAAATTCATAACTAATTCATTTTAACTCAGAAAAATACCAAACCAGTTTCTAAATTTTTCTAAAAATGAGCTCTACATCTTAGGCTTGTGTTTGAGTGCATTTGAATCTTTTGAATTTTGGTTGATTCTTTGTGCACCTCTATAGGAGTCGTTAATGCGACTCAACGTTACGTTTAACAGATCCGGAGGACCTGCCGACTGAGGAGTATGATCCCGACTACAACGAGGACTTGGGAGACGACCTGCCAGGTGCCACACCCCACCCATCTCCGTAGAACCTATTACGCATGCAAATATAGAATTGCTAGCGCTTTACTTTTTATGAAATAATATGATGATAGACTGCATGATAGATGCTTTACTTTGAGCCCTTTACCTTGTTGCAACCTTACTCCTACTCACCCTGCTGTTAGGCTAGATGCTCGCATGTTACATATTACTGCTTTTACTCTTACTCGCATTATATCTGTGATGTGATTCCGGTGAGTGAGAGACGTATATGTACAAGGCACGTAGTGCCGAGAACTTGGTAAACCTGATAAAAGAACTGGGGAGATCTTGGCGTGCGTCTTGGGTGAGTGGTGAGGGTTGAGTCGATCGGACAGGATCCTACGACGAGTCTTTGGGGCAAGTCTTGCAGGAGGGGTGCGACCTGGGCATCCCTCACGAGAGATACCTGTGGCACGTATATTGTGAGGTGAACTGGGGTGTTGGTTATCCCTGGTGGAGGTGCTGTCGTGGCACGGGGAAGACGGTGTTCCCCTTTGAGAAGATATCCTGTCTGGTCCTCCTAAGGACTGGTATGTCTTGAGAACCGGAACCATGGGACTTTCGTGCACACCACTCGCTCCCGATGGGCGGGAGACGATTACCCGACTGACTAGGGCGGTACCACTACTACTAGGTTGGAAGGTGATAGTGTAGGGAGGTACGGGTATAGAGACCCACACCCTCCTAAGACAGTGTAGTGACCTTGGGGGCCCGGTACTACGTCTCACAGTCTCAGCGTTTCGGTGGACACCAGGGTGGCCCAGAGCTGAGTGGTAGGGTGGTACTGTACCGGTTGGGAGGCAGTCGGAATCAGCCTAGACGAGCCGGATCGTCGAGGATGGCGATCTTATGGATTACCAGGTGTACACACTCTGCAGAGTTGATCGATCTATACGTATAGCCGCGTCCACGGATATGGACATTCCCATGACCTACGCTTCACTTGATTAGAGAGATGAGTCCTTTCTACTTTTCCCCCGGGTTTTGTGTTGGTTTCCGGCTTTGGCCGTTGAGACGAGATCTGAGCGGGAATCAATCTCGTCGCCTAGAGAGAGAGTGAGATGAGATGTGTTATGTGTGATGGGAATGGGAAAAATGTGAGACTAAGATGGGTTAAAAACTGATGAACATCTTATTATTAAAATATTAATGACTTGCATAGGAAACCCACAGCCTAAATAGGTCTCTTTCTACTTTCCCCGATACATTCCACTTTCCACAAAGCATTGTAAGCATAGGGTGGGCGATGCGTGGCCAGTACCAAGTGTACTGATAGATTTTTGACAGGTTCAGAGCCCGAGTACGACTACGAGGGTGATGATTGGGAGGACTAGAGGGTCTGTTCTACGCTCAAGCTGGTTCTAGAAGATTGTTTTCCGCTGCTATCTACGTCGGATGCTCTTCCGGATGCTTGTGTGAATGTGTTCCGCCCTGCGAGGCGATGAGAATAAGTTATGTAAAACTCTCTATTGTACTCTGATATTCGTGCATGACTTTATGTATCACTGAGATTTGGGTAAATTGACGGAATGCTTCGTCATTTTACACTTCGTTTCTGTGGATTTCCCTTCGTGGAAATCAAGGACGTTTCACCTTCTCCACTTATCAAGATGTTTGAATTTTTCTACACGAAGAATGATATGTGTAGTAACTTTCTTATCAATCTAAAGTTCTTGTTGAATTGATAAGCTAACATGCATGAAAAAATTCCGTTGCTAGCTAGCAACACTTTATGGTACATGTTACCAACGCATATGTATCTATTGCCCTAGCAACGCCACCTCTAGCAATATGCATATGTATGCATTGGTATAGACCCTTCCAACGCTTATTTGAACTTCAAGCAACACATATATGCGTTGCTACAAGGGGGTTCCTTTTGTAGTGAAACCAAATGTCCAAAGGGTGCACACAACCATTTGTCGAAGGCTACTCTCAAAACTTGCTCCTCTAAAAAAATATTAAGTTACTCATACCAATCGTGGTAGGCATCAACCATTGGAGATTACCCTAATGAAGAGAGAATAAGTTTAGAGTGAACAAGAGAACAACTAAAGGCCAAAAAATCATCTCCCCCGAACCCCTATGTAAGGATCATATGCCCTTTACATGATCATGTCTTTAGCTTTAGTGATTTAGATGATAACACAAGCCTAGGACTGACATGAATACTAAAGATATGTTAGGCAGGTTCTAATAGGTCCTAGGGATGCAAGAGAAGACATCTCTGTAGGCGGCGGATCATTTGGTGCAATGCAAAAAAATTGCATGCTTTGTCCAATGGCTATTCGAGGGGGAATATTAGTTCAATAGTTTGTCGGATGTTGTTTGAGTACATTGATACTGCTAGAAGCTAAGGAAAGTGTCTCTACACTCTATCCACCCTTTCAAATGCATCGATCAATACTGTAGTTCATCCTTGTGAGTGTTAGACCTTAGATGTTGGTATCTTTGTAAGTTAGGGTTGTTGCACCCATTTATCTTGGCAACCCAAAGTGCTTGAGATTTATGTGACCCTCTGGTGAGGGCCTTGGTGGATCTTCCTATCTTCATGTGGAGCGGTAGCAAGTTGGTGTGCGAGGGACGAGGAGACCCCCATCCTTCATGGACAAACTCTGTAGCGTGGACACGACGTTAAGGTGACGAAAAGAGTTGGGTGGCGATTGTGAGACTTTGTGACTCATGGCACTTGCCTTTGGTTGGTAGGGGCCTTAGTGCCAGTCCCTTGACCATAAGAGATTTGGGGAATAGGAACATATCTCAGTGGAGCTCCAACATGGACTAAATTGGGGTTGCACTAATACCATGTGATAAATCATCTATGGTAGTCTGTCCACTCTGTTCCTAGCTCTTTACTTACCGTACTTATTGCTTCTGCTTGTGTTTCGCTTGTGTGACATTTATCTTTCTAGATTGGTATAGCTATGCTAGTTGATACAGTTAGTTTTAAGTTGCAAAACTGTAGGTTGATGGTAAGATATAGACCATGCTAAAAAAATCTTAAGTACACATCATGCTTGATTTAGTTTGTGGTTTTCATTGAGCCCTATGGTTAAATTTTGAAATTGGCACCAAATTCATCCCTCTCGCAGTGACCTTTCACCCTATGGCTCTATTTATATGAAAGGAAAGATGTTGGGATGGTTGTTTATATTTATTTTCCTCAGTGGGACTAATGATTACATAAATGTACAAGCCCTCAAATTTTACAATTAGATCCTTGTGGATTATACATATGCCTCGAACCTAGTATTTGAGCCTTTTTCTTTTACACAAAGAGGTCCCTAACGGCACACAACAACCCCCTCCAAGGAAAATACTAGAATGGATGATGAAAATTTGCATGCAAGCCTATATAGTTGTTGTTCGAGGGGGGAGATATTAGCTATGCGCATTCATTCCTACCGCTGACACGCTGATGCTGGCGTTGGTGTTAAATATTTGTACCATTTACTATATAACACAGGTGGACCTAGCAGTGAGACGGGAGCTCAAGCTTCCCTACCGTTGCCGACGATGTGGAGTCTTTCCTAACTTTTATAGACATGAAAGAAAGGAAGAAGTGGTTCTAGAAGTTAAAGATAACTTAAGCCTCTTTCTTTTTTTAAAAAAAAAAGATCCTTGGATATCTTCTGCTGGTAATCTTTTAATTTCGTGCAGACACGTCTTCGCGACTTTAGCATAGTCAGAGCAACCACGGCGGGCAGACTATTGATGAAATTGTGTGTATAAATGCTGACCCCCTCTTGGCGTGTCACTTACTTGTCTGATCACTGGCTGCTTTAGCATCTTGCAGGACAGGAAGCAGCGCCGCTATAACTTCTCTGTGTGTGTCCCTCCGTCCTGCACATAATCACGCACAAAAGAGCCTCTATTTCCCTGCAGTCTCAAGCAAATTATTACAAGCAAGATTGAGAGAGAGAGAGAGAGAAAGTATAGCAGGCGATCGGCGACGATGACGGATAGCATGGACGCGGCGAGGATCATAGGCTACTTCAAGGGGAAGACCATCCTCATCACCGGCTCCACTGGCTTTCTTGGAAAGAGTATGTGTATTATCGTCACTAGCTAGCTAGCTCGACAGGAGCACATCTTCTCTATATGCGATGGATTATCTGTTGAGCAAGGCTTGACCTGCATGTGATGAACTACGAATGAATGATCTGTGTCGATCGTCGTTTTTGTCCAGTTCTTGTGGAAAAGATACTGCGGGTGCAGCCTGATGTGAGCAGGATCTACCTCCTCGTAAGAGCGACCGACGCGCCGTCCGCAAAGCAACGCGTCCAACAAGAGGTCATTACTGATCCACACCATCACATCACCAGCACGTTCATTTTGTACATGAAAACATGCACTTTTTTCTGAATAATTTCATCGCTAATTACATGCATATATATACTCTATATAATATGCATATGCTTCCTGAACATATTGTGCATATATATACCTGTGTTACAGTAGCCGTGTTCCTTGTAATAGTTAATAAAACTAGTGTTGGTTAAAGCGTCAACCAAATTAACACTCAATCTTTTTTTAACTTCTCGCACGAAACCAAGTTGCACGTTGCGTGTGTGGCCATGGAGCTACCTGCCTACCTTAATTTTAGCTGATTGTCGCTTTTGCCTTGTCGATACCGTACCGCCGAGGTGGCCAGGTGCGACAGCGGCAGATGGATTTATGTACTGCCGTTGTTCACCTGTCAACTTTCATCTCATCTCTCTCGAAATATACGGTCAAGAGAGCACGCACGTGGCAAACTAGCTGATATAAATATAGCATCATGTTGTTGCATGCGTACATACGTCCTCCCTCGCTCGGTTATCAAGAGACGAATGAAGCATTTTTACTATCTAAAAACCTTCTTATTACTTCCTCTCTAATCCAAATTATAAATCCATCCATTTTGCCACTACTGTGGAAGAAGTCTACAATGGTGGACGTCCTCAATAAATCTTGATTAACACCTCATATGCCCGCTTCCGTAAACAATTTTAGAAATTCAAAAAGATGGCCCGGCGAGCACACTAAAAGCCCGTCGGGACATAGCCCACATGACTACGCCACCACCCCCAACAAGCCCTCAACTGCGCCACCGCCCCAAGCACGCGTCCTCCACGTCCATCCATGCGCTAGCTTCCAACCATGGACGTCATTGACAAGGCAATTTTTGTCGAGCCACCACGTTATTGCTGAGGCACCGTCTTTCGAGCTGCTGATGATGAGATCTAATCAAATTTGTTCCATTCAGAGAGGGCCAGAGTTACCTAACAAACAAGTAGTGAACTTATAATATGCTTAAGTGTAAAAATGGTACCAATAAAACATTTCATGTGAACAGCAGACGCTGCCCTAACATCAACCGCCATTTAGGGCCTCCTCCCAACTACCACTTTAGTCCCTCCTTTCCTACCAACAACTTCACTGATGGCCAGAGGATCAAGTAGGGAACCTACCCTTTCATAGACTTAGTTCGTTTGTTGATCCGGTTTGGTTTCCTGATGGCATTGACGACGTGGTGGCGACAATGGAGTTTTGGAATAAGGTCTCTATGGCCTATTCATACCTCAACAATGTCTAATCTGGCATCAACGAAGGACCATGGGAGTATATTCTATTAGATACACGGTTTTCTTTGGATGTTGGTGTGTTCCTTAGGGAAGCAAGCATTTGGTTGGCTTTCGATGTGACGATTATATCCTTTTATGTCTGTTATATGGAAATGTCCTATTTCTCCAACATACTGTTGGTGAGGGATTGTAAGATTGTGTTCCTTTGGGTTGTCTTTTGTTTGGGTGTGGGATAAGGATGAGGATAAGGATGTGCACAGGCAAGGGATGAAGGGAGGATGGCTACGTGTGGGTGAAGCTATGACGTGCGGGTGAAGGATATGTCGTGTTAATTTTTCTTATAGATATGGTGTATCCTAGAAAGCTAAAGGAGGAAGAAAGGAGAAAAGAGTATGACACGTGGGCTCTAGCTTGACGGTTGCTAACGGAAGCAAAACGGTCATCCATTCCATCATTTCCATCCCTCAAATAGGAACAACCCCATCCCTCTAACCAAACAAAGAGAATCAGGACTATCTGAACCCAGTAAATAGGGCTAGGACCATCCCATCCCCTATCCCAATTCCCAAAATCAAACACAACCTTGTGGATCTTATAGCTTATATTCTTTTATTAGTGGGTACTAAATCTTGTTGTCATCGGAGAGTGACTTTGCGGTCTTTAAAGCCTTGTATATCAAGTGTTTGAAGGTGTTCCTTTCTCTTGCTATCTTTTTAATGTGTTTTCAATTTACTACGCAATCGAAAGAAGAAAATAGTTAGTTCGATTTTTTATGTTCTTTTATTTTTTATAAGGTTGTTTTTTTGCCAAGTTATCCACCTTTGTACTAGCAATTGTTTTCCTTGATAAATATCAAAGGTATGTCTTTATTTAAAAAAATGGTATCATTAGATTTGCATTTGGAAATGTATTTCCACACCAGATAAACAATATATTTTGTTGGAATATATTACGTTAGTAGTTAAGTGGACTATGTAGTTGACTAGCTACTATTACAAGTGAAGTGATTTTTGTGGTGCCTGCATGCGTGCACCGTGGATGCAGGTGACCGACACCGAGCTGTTCAGCCTCCTGAGGGACAAGTATGGCGAGGGGTTCGACCTGTTCATCCAAGAGAAGGTTGTTCCTTTGGCCGGAGACATCACGAAGGAGGACCTGGGCCTGGAGCCGGCCACATTCGACGACTTGGCCAAGGAGATGGACGTCATCGTCAACATTGCTGCAACCACCAACTTCTACCAAAGGTCGGTCTGAAAAAAGCGTGTAGCTCAGCTAGCTGTGCGAGTTGATGAATTTCTCAACAGTGCAGTACGATATATCTTTTTCTTCCAAGACTACTGTCGTGCATGCAATGCATGTGAATATTGCAAAGTGATTTTTTTTTTTTTTGCAGATATGATGTCTCGCTAAACGTGAACGTGATGGGGGTGAAGCACCTCTACCAGTTCGCCAAGCAGTGCGCCAACCTCAAGATGTTCATGCATGTCTCCACTGGTCCGTCAGTGTGCTCCGTCCCAACATGGTCAATGTCAGTGCTGATGACCAGCAGAAACTGATAGATCTGCGTGCGCGCAATTCATGCAGCCTATGTGTCCGGCGACAGCACGGAGCTGATCCTGGAGAAGCCGATCAAGTCCGGCGAGGCGCTGCGGGAAGGCATGCGCCTCGACATCGACGACGAGCTGCGCCTCGTCAGCGACGTCAAGAACGAGCTGGCGACGACGCCGACGACGAACGGCGATGACGCGAGAGCGGCGGAGAGGAAGGCCATGAAGGAGCTAGGCCTCCAGAGGGCTCGCCACTTCGGTTGGTCCAACACGTACGTCTTCACCAAGGCCATGGGTGAGATGCTGCTGGGGCAGCTCCGTGGCGACGACGACGACATGCCGGTGGTGATCGTGCGGCCCAGCATCATCACCAGCGTGCGGGCGGACCCGGTGCCCGGGTGGATGCAGGGCACGCGCACCATCGACACGCTCATCATCGGCTACGCCAAGCAGAACCTCTCCTGCTTCCTCGCCGACCTCCGCATGGTGATGGACGTCATCCCGGGGGACATGGTGGTGAACGCCATGCTGGCGGCCGTGGTGGCGCACTCCGGGGAGCGCGGTGGCGGCGCCGGCGCGCCGGCGGCCATGACGATATACCAGCCCACCTCGTCGCTGCGCAATCCGGTGACCTACGCCGTGCTCTACCGCTCCGGCAGACGCCACTTCGAGGAGCACCCGCGCGTAAAGGACAACGGCGAGGTCATCCCCAACAAGAAGATGCGCTTCTTCACCACTATCCCGCGGTTCCGCCTCTTCATGATCCTCTCCTACAAGCTGCCACTCGAGGTCCGTCTCCGTCATTGTCATGCATGTTGTTTATTTCAAACTTCTATTCTCTAATAGAAAAATGAAATGTGAAATTCATGTTTTGCGTGTTTGTAGATGTTGCACATGTCGAATCTGCTACTCTGTGGGCTCTTCTCCCAGTTCTACAAGGACTCCAACCGCAAGTACAAGCTCGTGATGCATCTTGTTGACGTCTATGGCCCCTTCGCCTTCTTCAAAGGATGGTATGTACGCAGGACGACTAGAGTTCATCTATATATCTTGTAATCATATTTTACGCCATCACTGAATCGGAAATTACATATCTTGAAATGAAGTGTGGATCTATTTTCAGTTTCTGAATTTACTTTGTTTCCTTTCATTCTTGGGCGATGAAGCTTTGACGACACGAACATGGAGCGCCTGCGGTCCACGATGGTGATGAACACCCCTGAAGATGACATGTTCAGCTTCGATCCCAAGACCATCGACTGGGAGGATTATTTCTACAGAATTCACATACCTGGTGTTCTCAAGTACGTCTGCAAATGAAGAGGCCTGTGTTGTTGCTTCTTCACCTTGTTCATATATTTATGTGGGGAAAACTCTATTTGTTAATATGTTGGGAGGGTGCGCGTTGTTTACCCCTAATGGCTGTAATCAATCACAAAGCCACGTCATCCGTTGAAAAAACTGTTAAATGTGTTGGTCAACTCAAGCACCATATATGAAATGTTCATAAATTGTATGGTTTGTGTTGGCTGGCAGCCTATCTGAACTCTAACTAGAAATCTCTGCCTGTCAAGTACAATGAAAAGGAACTGAATCCCTGCTGCCTAGCCTAAGGTGTCAACCAAATTTAGAAGCAAAACTAATCAGAAATAACTAGTGTGATGCCGATGATTGTTTTTCGCGGAATCCATATTCATACCATCCTAAAGTACGTCGGCAAATGAAGACGTTCTTCGCTTGGTTTCCACGACCCAAAAAACATAAAATAACTATGTTCTGCATCAAAGACCTGTATACTAATGGTAATTGTTAAAAGGATGTTCATATGTTATCTGTTGACTAGATTGTTAATTTTATTAGTTAAAGAACATATCTGAAGTAATGAAAACAAAATGTGTGATTGTGTTATCTGGGTGTCTGAATTTTGTAACTTTTTGTGATCTGTCGCCAATTACTATTAAAGCGACCTGTAATATCTATCTGCATTGACAATGAAAATGAGAAGAATAACTAATCAGAAAGTAGTGTGACGCAGAAGAATGTTGTATCCAAATTATCATATGCCTTGTTGGCACTTTGCTTTACGTGATTAAAACTTCTAAGAAAGACTCTTGCCAATTCTGATTTAGAAAAGTATGCAGTAAGGAGTACGGGTCAAAGTCAAGCATATCGTTTTCTTTGCCTGAAAACATGGGAGGAGAGGCACATTAAAAACAAGATTATGATCTTTGAGAAAAATATGCAGTAAGGAGTATGGGAAACTTCATTGATTCGAAATGTATTGATACAAATGTGTGAAGCATGCTGTCGTATGCCAGAATTTACATCATGGTTTTTGTGACTGCTGCACAACCTTTCATAAGAAAGCTTCCTATGTTTCTCAGGACACGAGATAATTTTGACTGTCAGATTTAAAGGACGAAATGGCTTAGACCAACGTATCCACTCCTGTGATATTGATATTTTAATCACAAAGTACGGAGGTTGATCTGAATCATTAAGACCACAACTCAAACAATCTTTCAGCCGCTTATTTTCAGTCAGCCAGCAATGTTTTTCTCTCACATAAATCAGCCAATAGTACTTTCAGCCGCCTATTTTCAGCCCAAACGAACAAGCTGAGGAAGCTTCCTAGGTCCAGGAACTAATCACAATGCAGCTGGGAGGCTCTGTACTTGTCAAATTTTCTTGGACATCAGAGAGCGCTGATGTCATTAAATGGTTGTACTTTGCTCATGGTGCCATGAGCAGCTTCTTTACAAAGCTGATAACCTTTGGCACATCAACCGTCCATGCAACTGAAATCGGTTTATACCCTGACCATGGGTTCTCTGAATTCCACCTGCACCATAGTAGGAACAAACATGTGTGAAATTTGCTAAAACATATAAATCCTGTGGGGTAACTTTTGCCTTTGTTTGCTTACTCCAACAGTTATAAAGTAATTTGGTGAGATTTATGTCATCAATGTGTATGTAAGAATGTGGAAACTAACAAACAACAGATGGGTCAATCTTTTATGAGTTACTCAGAAAAGAGCATACTTTTTCAATCCCTGATCCATCAAAGTGTGGCCAGTGCAAATGCCCTGGGTCTCCACCCTCACCACACCCTTCTTGAATGTGAAGTACTCGGGATGAAGTACGGCAGTGAAGCTCACAGGATCATGAAGGAAAATTCCTGAACAGATTGTGATTCTCTGTCAAAAGTGTGTTTCTTCTCATATTTGACGGTAATTGGCAAAAGCATACAACAGTAGTATATATTTTCAAATACCATGGAAGTCATCAGACTTGACATGCCAATCCCTGTAGAACTTGCACATCTCAGATAACAACGGTGCATGGTTCCCTTTCGAGTTTCTTAGCTCCAAGAGATCCTCATCTAAAACAACGAATATCACATGGTGAATATAGTTAACCCCGGAACTTGAACTCTACACAACAGACTATCAATGAACCAACCTGTCAAGCAGACTTGTGTTGTTATGTTAATGCCAACCACAACGATATCTGCTCCTGAAGTAAAAACTATGTCAGCTGCTTCTGGGTCTCCATGGATCTGCAAAGTAATGCACTCAAGATTATACTTATGTTAAAGTATTAGCCTCCTCAAGTATAATGCAGTATCTTAACATACATTTGCTTCAGCAGCAGGGTTGACATTTCCAGCTGCAAAGAAAGCTCCACCCAGTACAACTATTTTCTTCACCTTGCCTGCAAAAGAAGGGTCTCTTTTGATGGCCTAAGCCAGAGCAGAGACACTGAGTCATAACATATAGCACAGAATATACAGCACAATAAATAGGTTTAATCCTATGATCCTGAACATACCAATGCTACATTTGTCAGGGGTCCCAAAGCAAGCACAGAGACCTCTCCTGGAAACTCAGAGACCTTATTAACCAGGAAATCAGCAGCACTTTCCTCAACCTTCTTAGCAGAGGGTGCAGGAAGAAACAGATTCCCAATGCCATCTGACCCATGAACGAAATCAGCAATACGGGGCTTTCCTCCCTAATGAACACAAAGTATCGATCATTCAGTTCATCCAGACAAATGCAGTGCTATGTGGATTCAAACTGTATTATAGATAAAATTACTGAGCAAGTAACATAGGATTATTACAAGTTAAATATGATTCTCTTGCTATATCTATTAACTAACAATTATCAACAAGCAAACAATGTAAGTAATATTATAAAAGATACAGTGCGAAACACCATGCTGTACCATAAAAGAAAAGGTAGTGTACCATGTGTTTCCATCCAAGACAGACAACTTCGCCATATTATATTGGTATAAACTTTCATTTAGCGGAACTTTTGATGGATGGAGATCAAGTCAGAAATTTCAGTCATTGCAAATTGGTAATATGAAATGCAAACTAAGGAAAAGAGTAGCAAGTTTCTTGCAGTGTGTCATGAAAACAACACAAGAAAATATCATGAGCTAACAACCTTTAAGGGCTCGTGGCTTCCCTCTGCTACTGGAACTTCAGGGTGTCCTGCTCTCTCACACTGCCCATGTAAGACTTAACATTATTAGCGAATCTAAGAAAATAGAGAAATAAAGCTCAACCATCTCAAATGCTTACCAGCAATAGCGCATTACGTGTTGCGCCCTCTGTGTCGACGTTGCCGAATATGGTTGTGAGCCCAATGATTTCCAGACTAGGTGCTCCGAACGCCATTAGGATCGTCATGCTATCATCTAGAAATAGGATTGTGGAGACAACACAGTAAAGTTGCAGTCTAGTCCTCACAACTTGAAATGCCTTGTAGGAAAAGGACTTACAATTAAGAATCCAGAAATTACAAATGGGTACGAAATGATAACCTTACATTGTACTATTACTAACCTTAACAGCCTTATATTAAACTGCGCAGTTATAGCCTTTTGGCTATTAATGTTATATTGTAGCATTTGCAAATAATTATGCTCTAGGCCTGTCTGTCATTTGATTGAATGTTTCCTCGTAGCAGATCAATAAGTTCAGATTACTTGGAGTTTTCAAAGACCTAAGAATATTTATTCACCCTTGAAACTTCGCAGTTGATTTGGATAGATTATTCAGACCTGAATAAGAGAAGCTTTCTTGGGAATGTTAAGCTCACGTAATCATACTCAGGGCACATTATTATCAAATATGCATATCGATTGCGCAGTCAACATGCTGTGCGCTGTGAAATCGCTTTTGTGAGCTCACTACCTCAGTGTGTCACACTCATACGGCTCCTTATTTAAAAACATCATGTGTGCAACACCATATGATTGGGCTAGTAGCACTGACACTTGTCGACCATTAGGCCCAGAACTGTTACAGTTCATTCCCTCGTAGCATCAGTAACTGTACTGTCAGATTGTGGCAATCGCGTGACCGGAAATTGATTGACGGGGAAAAGAAAAGGAAAACCACGACTGCAGACCTAATAGGACAACAGTGTTACTAATAAGCAAATTTAGTGAGCCACGATTGTAGCTTTACTACCCACCGTCGAGTGGTTGGTTACTCAGCAGAGAAGAGACGAAGATGACGCACGGTGGTCGTGTTAGTCCGCGACGCCATCGTTTTCATCGACGCACGGAGAGGGTCCCCAAGGCCAGAAACCCACCGCCACATCATCACGTGCGAGTAAAGTAAATAATTTCTAGGACTCTTCTCTATGAAAAATAATTTCTAGGACGACAAAACACTGGGCCTTGTTTAAGTGGTAACTTTTTGCAATTTGGGTTACCGTAGCACTTTCGTTTGTATTTGGTAATTAGTGTTCAATTATGAATTAATTAGGCTTAAAAAATTTGTCTCGTAAATTAGAGACAAACTGTGTAATTAGTTATTTTTTTACTTACATTTAATACTCTATGCAGACGTCTAAAGAGATTGACGTGACAAGCAGAGCGTAAAAATTTGGAATCTAGCACGTTACTAAACAGGGCCGAAGACGATGGCCAGAAATTGCCGGCCTCCCGTTTGTTTCTCTCGCTCGCTCTCCCGTCGACTCTAACGTGGTTGGGAGTTGGAAACGGGATTATTATTTATTATATACAAGAAAAAAATCGAAGCTTTTCTGTCTCTTGGAGGAGCCAGGAGAGGAAACACGTACTAGTAGGAGCTTTAAAGAAAACGAAACAATGGTACGCAACGGAGGAGAAAGTCAGTGGGGGACGCACCGATGCCGGGATCCGTGTCGATGATGAGCTTATCGCGGCGGATCTGCTGGCCGTCCTGCCCCATCGCGAGCCCGGCCGGCGCCTCCGCTCAAGAACAGCGCACTGGGGCTAGGACTGGAACGAACGAGAATTGCCGCGCAGCAGGAAGGCCGAATCTGAATCTTGGAAAGCCGCCGAGGAAGGGGAAGACGAGGAGATGGCAGGTGGGGCTGGGACGCAACCTCTCTCTCTCCCCCCTCCTTCGGTCCTTCCTACTGCTTTCTTGTCTCGCGGATTCTGCCTTTTGGCTTTGCCTTTTCCAACTCGCCGGGGCTGCCTTTTGGCCTTCTCCTCTAGTGTGTCACAGAGGCTTTATAGATGGAGAAGGAGGAGGTGGAGACGGAGACGGAGACGGAGGAGATGAGCCGAGTTCCAATAGATGACGAGAAATGTGGGTGACGTCGTCGGCCAGGACGTGATTATCGTGGGATTAGTTTATGTTATAGAGTGGATTAGTAGTATAATCAATACAGCAGAGGGGCAGAGGGGCAGAGAGAGAGATGAGAGAAGAGTTTGGGGGAAAGCAAATGGCGGCCATGGTGGTCGACTGGTGGGCGTGGACGGCTGGACGCGCCATTGTGGACGGGCGTAGCGGAGGTGGTGTGGGAGAGCCGTCAGATCCAGATAACGGTGGATACGGCATGACACGTGGATGAGCCCACATGCCTTGCTATTTTGGTGCCGCGGCACCAATTTTCTTTCCAGTCCCTTTATTTACTCATCACTCAGCTTCAGTTTCAAGCTACTCGGCGGCCTTGTTTAGGCCACGTTTAGTTGACAAAATGTAACTGTAGCATTTTCATTGTTATTTGGTAATTAATGTCTAATCATGGTCTAATTAAACTTAAAAGATTCGTCTCGTCCATTTCGTTTAAACTGTGTAATTAGTTTTATTTTTTATCTATATTTAATGCTTTATGCATGCGTCTAAAGATTCGATGTGACAGGAAATCTACTGTTCTTTTGCAAAAAATTTTGAAACCAAACTGGGCCTTAGAGCAGCTTATTAAATTCTCAAGGGAAGACAATTTTTTATCAGTTTTCCACAATAAACATTTATTTATTGAAAAAGCTCATACGTGTTGGCTTCTCCAACTCATATGCATTGGCTTCCATGGTCGAATTGGCTGAATCTCGGCGACGAAGACGGAGGAGAGCTTGTGGGTGACAGCTTTAGGAGCAAATCAAAGAGGGCCTCGGGAAGAGGGGCTCGAGGGGCAACGCCCTTGGGACCTCGTCCACTGGAGCTGCTTGGTGCTACAGGACTGAAGCATGTTGGCTAAGGAGATACCGAAGCTAGGGAAGGGGAGGAGAGAGTCGCTGCCGTTAGAGGAGAGGGTGACGGTTGGAGGTAGAGATGGAAACAGGGTAGATTTGGGTCAGGTGGAGTCTCCATGTACCCGCACACCCTAGACCGCCCGAACACAGATTCAGGTGATAATCCACCCTTGCCGCCAAACTCGGTGGTTCTTTAAATCCCAAAAGTCATTGTATGGCAATACATTAAAACAATAAGGAATAAATCAGCACATGCATGATATATACCATATTCACATGTATAGATAAGAGTCAACAAACAACACAATTCCACAATTCAAAATGATCTATTTTGGGCTTTAACTGGGCATCCATGGGTGAAACCCAAAATCCAAAAATCGAACCTGATAAATTTCGGGCCCCTAAACCTGAAATTCATAGGAGGAAAGTCATCCCCGCATACGTACAAGCTAGACACTTAAACCATGAGGTCCTAACCCGAAACCGTCCCACTGTCATCCCTAGTTGGGAAAGTGAGTAACGGTTGGAGGAGGGAGCTCGATGGTGGCTAGAGGAGAGGTAAAAATACTAGAAGTAGCCCTTCCTTGGCTAAGAAAACCCACCTAGTTCATTTTTGGGGAAACTCATCTGAAACAAAAACAAGTAAGAAGCTAGACGTTCGGGGACGCTGGTACCTTAAAAAAGTAGAAGCTACAAAATAAGTAGTTCCAAATATGGTCGGCGTGACGTTTTGCCATGGCGGGGAACTTCGATCAGCAATTGTCATGTAAAAATATTTTGTTCCTTTGTAAGATATATAAAATCATAATAAACATTACTCCGTATGTTCCAAACAAAATGATATTCTAGTTTTACACTCAATCAAACCATATTATATTTGACTAATTTTATTCAAAATAACACAAAATATTTATATTACTGAATATAAGTGCCGGCATAACTATTTAATTTCATAAATAAATATATACCTAATATTATCTATATCTAATATTAAAGAGGCAAAATTTCTCTTCACCAATTTTTTTCGTCCGGGCCTCCTCTAACTAACTCCGTAATGTGAAACTTATCTCTCTCGTTTTGTATATGACTATACAAGATTTATTGAGAGAACAAAGATAACTAGGAATCCTATCATTATAATATAATCTTTAGTATCCCGAGTACGGATCATAATCCAAATAGAAATAGATCTCTATCCTCTCTCTATTATTAAAGAACTAAATTTTTTTACGCAAACAAAATCCTAGACCTTTCAGAGTCCGTACTACCACCTTCCATTTTTTTCTCTTTATTTTTTTTGGTTCGGAGCACCACTTTTTTGGTTCCAATTTTCTTTTTTTCCCTCTTGCATATGAACCTAATTCAAATACAAATAAATCTATATCCTATCTATAACTAATATTAAAAAGGTAAAATTTCTCTCCACCCATTTTAAATATATATATATATATAATAGAAATTTAATAAAGAGGAAAGAAGAGTATAATTTCTTTGTTACGTTCCTTTTCTGTTCTTTTTAGAAAAAAAAAACAATGTAACTGAGCCTCTGGTCAAGAACATATTACAGGCCTCATGTGGAGTCGATCTCTTATTCTCTACTCATGTGGAGTTAATACTTCATTGCAACTCCATTTAATATATTGTTTGTGACTTGCACCTCCATTTAATATAGGCCTTGATATGTAACTGCAATAAAGGTTGGCTAGACAAAGATAGCTAAGGGCAGTCCTAATGGTGCATTGATGATAGTTTCTATCCTCATTAAATGACTTGCCACGTAGGCAAAATGCTGACATGGCAACGTAATTAATGAAGAAAGAGAGCAAAAATCATAGAAATGGTTTCTTCATGAAGAAATCAGGTCTACTCTTGACCCAATGCACCAAGAAACCATGAAATCATCATTGGGGAGAAACCACCAGTTTCTAGGGAGCTCGTGTCGCACTCCCATTGGAGGAAGAAGATATAGTTGGGAGGAGAAAGAGAAAATAATTATTACTCATAGAAACTATGGGTTGGAAAGCAGTACTTTTTTGGTGCGGTATCTTATGTTATAGAAACTACTAGTTTCTTTTATTGGGACTGCCCTAATAGCTTTATGTTACCACGCAATAGTATGTCCCCTTACGACATGTTTGCAATTAATACAAGTACTGCTAGACAATAAATTATACGTCCTAGTGCAATGCACATGCATGTTTTGCTATTACTAATAATCTTCTCTATCAATTTAGTCCAAAGCTGGAGTTCCCTTCTCTTTTTTTCTGATGGAGGTAGTATCTACTATGAATCCAATAACGTTAGCTTTGTATTAAAAAATCACATGCTGATCAGCAACTGTTGGTCGAGATGCCTCGTGCTAAAAAGAAACAAAAGTGGCCTTGTAATCTCAAATGGAGGGTGTTTGCGCGATGCGTATAAAGACGAAGAAGCGGGTGGTATAATTGTGAAATAGCTTAAAGAACTTGGTCGATTTGCCAACCAGAACCAAGTTGGTCAAAAGTCGGTTAGCTAGGTAAACACCGGTGTTAGACCACCAGCCTGATCAAGGCCCACAGTGTTATTGAATAGCACTAGTGCCTCCGGCGATTTTTCAATCGCTCGACGCACGCAGATGTGGAATTCAATTTTGGGACTAATTAACTAGACGTAACATCCCGCTGAGTTGTCATTGTTAGAAACTAGCAACGGTATTGCTAGTGCCCAGACGTCCCATCGGGGTATCTGAACGTTTGCGCCTGCAGTTCACTTTTCGCGCCATTCACTACATCACAGTCCACAGCCCAAAATTAACGTCACTTGGGGTCGTTAAACATGTCAATTTAACGTCGGAAGGTTGGACGTTAAAGATTTCTAACGGACTACCCGTCGTTATATCTCGTCTTGGCGATACACTATCTGTCGTTAATTTTATTTCGCTTCAACGGTGGGCGGTCGGTCGTTATATCCTACTTTTAACGACCCACCAAGCATCGCCACAAATTGGCTGCCCTCGCACGCGCGGCAATTTGGCCCACTTCCCGCCCAACTTTTTATGTGGCCCACCTATCAGAAAAAATTGGAAGCCCGCCATTTCAGCCCGCCAACACCGCAGCCCATCCCTACTAGGCGCTCAGCCACTCACCCCCAATTCCCCAAACCCCATCGCGCACAGATCGACACAGCGCCCACACTCCACCCCGTGCGCCCGCTTCCGCGAAAAACAAAACGCGCCGCCGCTGGCTCGAGCCACGCCTCCTGCTGACTGGCCGCCGCCCTCGGCCAGCCACCGGCAGCCCTAACCGGTCACCCTCAGCTCAACGGCCCTCACCGGTCGCCCTTAGCTTGGCCCCTACATCCCGGCGGCGACCTCGGCTTGGCTCTCCCCGCCGTCGACCCCCAACGACACCAGTGACCTCAGCTCGCCCCTTCCTCTGCCCCCGTAAGTGACCTAGGTCCCCTTCCTAGATAGCGCCCCCACCTCCTCCAGGTTCCTCCTCTCCTTCCTGGACGGCGCCCCCACCCCCTCCGGTTCCTCCTCTCCCCCTGTGTCCCACCGCACGGCTAGATCCAAATCAAGAGAGCCACGATCACCCTCTACATTGTGTTTCCTGCTATTGACTGTGTCACCTCCATTTTACTAATTAAATCATGGATCTGTAATTTCCTCTATTGCAGCTAGCAGGTTGTATTTGTGGTTGCCTGAGCCGTACAAGAAGAAGGTGCTCCCTGGACCTCTGCCCTAAGAAAAGTCACAACATTTACAGACACTCCCTCTAGGAGCCAGCTTGTGGATTAGACTCAGGAGTTTTAGGTAAAGTGCTCTCTACCACTTTGCTACCATTGTTGCTGCTTGTCTTAAGTGCAATGTTATGTTGAATGCGAATTGACGATATGTATGCACAATGTGGTTGAATTCGATGTCATGATCTATTTTTTATTTATATTTTTAGAGTTTGTTTGGTCAGCTTCTGGTTCTCCCTAGTAAAGGTTGATGGATAAATCTTGGATTGACGATGATGCTAGGTAAATACAGTAACTTAACAAATACTGAAAGCAGTATACATAGGTAGAGTGGCCTTTTAACATAAAACTTTCATGTAGGCACGACAAGGCATATTTGCAGGGGGTGAACCGTTTCTTAGCTTTTACATTTAGTAATGCAGCTGTTGGTAGCAAGATACTATGCCCTTGTAGAAAGTGTTCCAATTGTTTTTGGAAAGAGGCTAGTGAAGTCCGTGAACACTTAATATGCGATGGGTTCCTAAAAGGAACCCACCCCTTCTGTGAATCATGGAAACTGTGACAGTGATGGTGATGGTGTTGAGGTTATGGATGAGTCTGATGAAGATGATGATATCTCCGGTTTGTTTAGGGACTTAGCTGGTGGCTTAGACGATAGAGGTGATTTTGAGTCCTATTCTGGATCTTGTGAGGAGCTAGTTGCTATTCAAAAGTTGGTCAAAGAAAATAGCAAGGAAATGTACCCTGCTTGCAAGAAATATACCCAACTCCGATTTCTTATTAGATTACTACACATCAAACTCCTTGGAGGATGATCTGATAGATCTTTTAACCTGCTACTAAACCTACTCAATGATGCACTCCCTAATGGTTCAGCACTAGCGAAAACCTTTCATGAAGCTAAGAATTTGGTGAATCCAAAGGAATTGGGTATATCAGTATTAATGCATGTGAAAATGATTGCATTCTCTATTGGAAGAAGAACATAAATTTAAATTCATGTCCAAAGTGTAAAGTTTCACGGTGGGAATCAAGCAGGAAGACTCTAGATGGGAAACATGTATATAATATTCCTAAGAAGGTTCTTCGCTACTTTCCAATAAAGAAGTGTCTCCAAAGGTTATTTTTGTCCTCTAAAACAGCAAGCCTGACGAGGTGGCATGATGAAGACCACAAAAAAGATGGTCTCCTAAGGCATCCTGCATATTCCCCTCTATGGGAGGACTTCAATAAAAAGCATCCAATCTTCGTTGCAGATAGCCGCAATATCCGTCTTGCATTTGCCACCGATGGCTTTAATCCATTTAGAGCCATGAATAATAGCTACAACATTTGGCCTGGTATTTGTATTCCCTACAATTTTCCACCTTCAATGTGCATGAAGCAATCAAATTTCATCTTATCTTTTCTGATTCCTGGTAAAGATTCTCCTTGTGATATGGGTCTTTATTGTCAGCCATTTGTCAATGACTTGTTAGATATGTTTGAAAATGGTGTTAGAACTTATGATGCTTCCAGGGGTGAGTACTTCCAGTTACGGATAGTAGTGTTGTGGACTATTACTGATTTCCCAGGTCTAGGATATGTGTCTGGATCTGTCACATCTGGTGAAGCAGCATGTCCTGATTACCATTTCTTTACTGATTCACTTAGACTTGGTAATGGTACCAAGACTTGCTATATGGGTCATCGAAGATTCTTGCATGAAAATCACCCATTTAGGTTTGACGTCAATAAATTTGGTGGTAAAATTGAGTTCAGGCCTGCACCTAAACCACTTTCTGGAGAGGAAATTTTGGAGTGCACTAAAGAGCTTCGTACTAGTTATGGCAAGGATCCATCTGGGAAGAAACCAGCAAGAAAGAAATGCAAGGAAGGTGAACCATTAGTCATTTTCAAAAGAAGATCTATTTGGTTCAAGCTTCCATATTGGAAAGATTTGATATTGCGACATAATTTTGACTTTATGCACATAGGCAAAAATGTTAGTAAAAGTTTAGTGAACACATTCTTGAGCACTGTTAGGAAGTCGAAGGATAATTTGAATTCTCGCTTAGATCTTCAAGCTCTAGATCTTAGAACTGATCTTCACCCAGCTGAAGTAGAGGACCAATTTTATTTACCAATAGCACCATACTCAATGAGTCCCGATGAGATGAAATTATTTTGTCAAGTACTAAAAGGGGTGAAGTTTTCAGAGGTTATGGATCCGATATACGACATAATCTACATGTCAATAAGAGGAAAATATTCGGGCTTAAGAGTCATGAGAGCCACATTATTCTACAACATTTGCTACCACTTACTGTGAGAAAAATACTACCAGAAATAGTCAGTGCTGGAGTGATTCGTATATGCAACTTCTTCAAGAAACTTTCTGCCCCTGCCATTCGAATAAGTGATTTGGAAAGTCTACAGGCTGACATAGCTGAAACCTTAAGCTTCTTAAGACTATATTCCTTTCATTTTTTTCGACATTATGGTACACTTGATGGTACATCTTCGTGCCCAAGTAAAAATAGCTGGTCCAGTCCATTTTTGCAGCATGTAGCCCGTGAAGAGGTAACTATCTTAGGCCCTGTGTCTTGCTAAATATGTATATGAACCTACTAGTTATATGTCATTATCAATTAATGTGCCTATTATTTATGTGTATAGGCTTCTCATGAGATTAAAGGGTTCTGTACGTACAGAAAGTCATCCCGAAGGATTAATTATGGAGTGGTCTAATTTTACTGGGTGCCTTACACTTTGTTTTCGCTATCTACATTGTATGTCAAACTATATCTGATTTTTTTCAATACTTAACGTGCTACAGTTCTTGAGTACTAAAGTGAAACACTTGTAGGCTAATGAACTAGGGTGCCCTCCTCGAAGGGATGAACTCTATATCAAAACACATGCAAGAAAAAATAGAATCCCATCGAGGAGTGTAGAACCAGCTATTGTAAGTTTTTCCTTGAACAAGTATCACTATCTGAAATGTTGGTTTTGGCATATTAATAATGATATTCTATTTGCGCAGAACAAACTTAAATCCGTTATTGAAGCTTAGCCTGAATTAATAGTAAGAACCATCCAAGAAGACGATGCATTTGCCGCTGCTTATGAAAAAAAGGAACCAAAAGGACGTGTTCGGGTTTTGGGTCTAGGACCAACTCCCCAAACTATTGATACACCAGGAGTGAAGGGTTACACACCAACAAGGGTTCAAATGCAAGTTCTAGAGTGTAAAAGGAAAGAAAGTCACCAAGCAGCTTAGAACAACGCATAGCAGAATTAGAAGCTAAATTGGAGTGTGAAAGGTTGGCACGTGAAAGGTCAAGTATGGAAAATGTCTGCCAGAATGGCTCTAATTCGTGACACCATGGGGTAAATTATTTGTACATCCTCTGATTTCAATTATCAATCCATCAATAGCTAGTGCTATATCTATACTTTAGTTGTTTGCTTTATCTGGTGCTATATCTATACTTTAGGCTAACTGAAAATCGACATTGGTCTTTTATAATTAATTTTAGTCACCATAATTTAGCCAGATAATTACTCATATATGCCCCCTGTTCGGCTGAGCTTATCAGCACGGCTTATCAGCCGTGGAACAGTGTTTTTCTCTCACAGCAAATTAGCCACAGCCGGCTTATAAGCTAAAAAAACAGCCTGCCGAACAGGGCCATGTTGTATTACATTATTGAGATGTCAAGCAGAAAATACATTACTGTGAGATCATTAACATGTTACTAAGTCACTTGAACTTCTTTTATCCAACAACCTAGCATGCAAATGTGTGCTTGACTCCCTTACACTATGTGCAGATCAATCTGCAATCTTTATAACAGGAACTTTTCTAATAAAAAATTCCTAGGTACTTAGTGTACTACTATGCTTTAGCATGAGTATGACAGTTGTTGATTGTAATTAACCACATGCACTCTTTTGTTATTAGCAGAGTTTATATGATTCAGATAAATTGACTTGCTTAATATTTCACAGAAGTTTTTTTCTAAGTTCTTGTTTTATTGTCCCAGTATGGCTCTAACTCTCCACTTTTATATTTGTAAAGCCCAAGATCTAAAGAAAATTATATCGAGACAAATCATACTGCTGAATTTCATAAAGATGGTGCCTATGTAGATAAATCTAATGAGTATGAATACGTGCTTATGCGTAGGACCAACTTAGCCCCACCATTCCAACAGCCCCACCAATCCAGTAGCTCTCCATTTGTGCAGCCCAACACCTTTCCTGCAGCCTCATTTATGCAGCTCCCTCAATCTAGCCCCATTCCTATAGCCCCAGTTCTTCAGCCCCCTCAGTCTAGCTCCATTCCTACAGCCCCAATTGTTCAGCCCCACCTGTGCAGCCCTATTGGTGCGGCACCATCAACCAATGATGATGCAAATCGCATGTCACATACCAACTATGTAATGTTCTCATCATTTCCTAAATTTTTTGCTTCTAGTCCAATAGAGATTTTTTAATGAATACAATTCTCATAAATACATTGTTTGCTTCAGATTGACAAAGATATTATACTCTATTGTAAGGTCCTAGATGGCTAGAGGGGGGGTGAATAGCCTATTAAAAAAAATCTACAAGTACCACTAAGCAAACTTGTTAGAAAAACAAACGGCGTAAAGCGAGTTTTGCTTAGCCAAAGGTTGTGATGCAAGCCTCCTATCCACAAGTCTAGTAGATTATGATCTCTAGATCACACAAGAGCTATGTCACTAAAGAAACACTAGTGAACAAGCTAACACTACTAGCAAAGCTACTACTAGAGCTACACAAGATAAACTAGTGAATGTAAATGCAAGGGAGAGGATTGTGATTATTATACCGACGGTGAAGTGAAGATGTTGCCAATCACCAAGAAGATATACAAACAATCAATATTGACAATAACCCAAGATGAAGACCAATCACCGGAAGACAAGAGACACAATATTTGTTCACCCGGTGTTCACTTGTGCACCGACAAGCTACGTCACCGGTTGTGTCGACCAACACTTAGATGGTTCCTCGGTGTGACCCTCAAGTCACTTGCCCCTCAAGGCACGCCCCGCAAGGCACCGCAAGACACCACTCTCAAGTGAGGTAACTCAATGACACGAGGATTCCACTAGAGTTGCTTTTGGCGTCCCGCCGAGGAAAGCACAAGAACCTCTTACAAACAACCGGAGGTGGCCAAGAACAATCACCTTCTCTTGCCAACGCCTCCAACAATCTCCAAGCCGGCTAGGAGCGGTACTCTCCAAGAGTAACAAGAAATCCACCGGCTAAACCACCCACAAGTGCCACTAGATGCCCTCAAGCTATGCAATGCACTTTGGGATCACTCAATCTCACTTTTGATTTGCAATCAAGCAAGGGAGATGAGTGGGAGGAGTTGTTCTAGCTCAAAGGATGCACAAGTATGTTAGAAATGCCAAGAGACCTCCCCAAGGGCCGGCCAACAAGTATTTATAAGCATCCCATCCAAATAGAGCCGTTACAACTCCACTCACGTTTTTCGCGGGACCACCGGACGCGCCGGTCGTAACAGACCGGACGCGCTCAACCGCGTCCGGTGTCCCTCAGATTTCAAAAACGTCCGTTAGAACCTCCAACGGTCACTGCGCGCCAACGGTCAAACGAGCGACCGGACGCGCTGCTGCGAACCACCGGACGCGCCGGTGCGCACAGCACCCACGCCCGCGAAGACAAGACCGGACGCGCTCCTCGCAACCACCGGACGCCACAGTACCCGCGTCCGGTGCGAGTCCAGTAAGCTCCCTGGACCACCGGACGCGTCCGATGGTGTGTGACCGGACGCGCACCGCGTCCGAAGACTTCGTGACTCGCTGTTCGCCAGACCGGACGCGCCGGTCCCGTGGGTCACCGGACGCGCCGGTGTCAAACCCTAGCCCGCGCGCCTGACCCCCGCGCTGCACTGACCGGACGCGCCGGTCGAAACTGACCGCGTCCGGTGCAGCGTCCGGTGCAGCGTCCGGTGCACCTCTGTGACCGCGTTCGCCTCCGTTTCTTTTCCGACTTCCGGCGCAATGGAAAATAGGCATTTCATTTCCCCGAAATCGCCTGAATCCCGCGCTCGCACGCTCGGCGGGAGAGAGAAGGAACCAAACCCCTCTCTACCCGCAAACCACAGCGCGACCAACGCCACCTTTGCAAATGTGCCAACACCATCAAGTGTACATCTCCATGTGCTTGTGTGTTAGCTTTTTCTCAATTATTTTCAAAGGTTTTCCAGTTAGCTCACTAGGCCCTACATGCAATGCACTTCATGAATTCACCTAGTGGCACCCATGCGTCGAATAACCGATAAGACTTCCCCTCTTAATAGTTCGGCTATCGACCCTAAACCACTCACACCCTCTATGGTGTCTTGAGTGTAAAACAAAATGGCCCTATGGTTATACCTTTGCCTTGAGCCCATTTTGTTTCTCCAAATGATATGATCCACTTCATATCATCACATGACTGTTTCGATCCATCGACCTTGACTTCACTTGCTCTTCACCGTTGCATCGGTCCATCGGCGCCAAGTCTTGCTCAAGCTTCACCATCGCATGGTCCTTCGCTTCGAAGCCTCGACTTGCCCTTCACCTTCACAACCGGTCTACCGAGCCAAGCTTCATCTTAGTCTTCACTATCTTGGTCATATGAGTCAATGTCATGTCTCATATGCAATGACCACCTTTATCTAAATCATCCACTTAGATACAAAGGTTAGTCCTAGGTTTCATCAATTAGCCAAAACCAAACTAGGGACTTTCAATCTCCCCCTTTTTGGTAATTGATGACAACCCTCACAAAGATGATTTTGATAATAAAAGTTTTGAACTTGTCATACTTGTCCAATCATTTTGCTCATAAGTAAAGTTTGGACAATTATCACAAGCTCGGTTTTGGTAGCATTAGCTCCCCCTACATATGTGCATAGAGTTTGGATTGAAAGCTTTGCACATATGCATGGATAGAAGTGTTGGGAGAGTAATTCTACCAAAATGATGCTAAGGTGTAAGAAATAGACCTTTGAAGCGTGATACCAATCGGAGTTGCCTTTTACACCATCCTTAGCATCATGAAGTAACTAGACATCCAACAAAAAACTCAAGAACCCCGTGAGATCAACATTATAGTAAAGGTTCTTGGACCACTTGTAAAAACTTTAGGCAAGTCTAGATACCACATGTAAAACTATTCCTATGCATGCTAGTAGATCATTTCATCATCCAAGTTCTATACTAGCATTGCACCACACAAGCATGTATATTGGATTTAAATACATGTGCAAAGAGCAAGTCATATGAAAATGCACAAACAAATGCAACAACTTTGTTTATGAGCTTGCTCCCCCTACTTGTGTGCATCAAAAAATTTATTTACCCCTTTATCAAGTTGAATCATCTTTTTCTCTCCCCCTTTGTCAACAACTTACCCAAAAAAAATGGGATCAAATTGTGGAGAGAAGAAAAATGTTTGATGGAGTAGGTTAAAATTTTGTCAAATTTGGTTCAACCTAGAACACTTGCCAAAGATATTTAATTCGATTTGAACCAAAGACAAGCTTCTTCACACCTCATAATAAGGGTTATCTTGCCTATGTTGAATTAAACACTTATAGCAAATCTTCTAGATTCAACACTAGGTTTGCAAGCTCACAAACATGTCATATGCCACCACTAGATCAAAAACAAACATAGAGGCAATAGTGGTAACATATATCCATCAAATTCATTTGATTTATCATGAATGCTCATGCATACCACTTATTATGTCTACATGCTCTAGCAAGTCCTTAGCATAGAATGAATGACATGTCAATCAACTTTACCTCGCAATGTCGAAGGAGAGGCATGTCAATAAGTGGGTGGGGTGCATTCAACTCATGTTTGAGAAATCAAGAATATTCAATTCATTCCTTAGCTTGCAAAACCTCTTTTCATCAAGTGGCTTAGTGAGAATATCGGCAAGTTGATCATCGGTGCCAACACTCTCTACGGCAATATCTCCCTTTTGTTGATGATCTCTAATGAAATGATGTCTTATGTCAATGTGCTTTGTTCTTCCATGTTGAACCGGATTTTGTATCATCTTGATTGCACTTTCATTATCACATAGCAATGGCACATTCTTGAAGTTGAGACCATAATCCTTCAAAGTTGATTTCATCCATAGCAATTGTGCACAACAACTCCCCGTACTCACATATTCGGCTTCGGCGGTAGAGATTGCCACACTATTTTGTTTCTTTGAGGACCATGACACAAGTGATCTTCCAAGTAATTGACATGTGCCACTTGTGCTCTTTCTATTGATCTTGCAACCCCCATAGTCGGAGTCCGAATATCCAATCAATTCAAACTTTGACCCCTTAGGATACCATAGTCCAACATCTCTTGTTTGCTTCAAGTACCTCAATATTCTCTTTGCGGCCGTGAGATGACTCTCTCTAGGTGAGGCTTGATATCTAGCACACATGCAAACACTAAACATGACATCCGGCCTTGATGCGGTGACATAGAGTAGACTTCCAATCAAAGACCGATATTCCTTTTGATTCACCATATTGCCATCAAGATCACTATCCAAATTGCCACTTGTACCCATTGGAGTTGAAATTGGCTTTGCATCTTGCATTCCAAACTTCTTCAACATGTCCCTTATGTATTTCCCTTGACTCACAAATGTCCCATTCTTCAATTGCTTTACTTGAAGACCAAGGAAGTAGCTAAGTTCACCAATCATAGACATTTCAAACTCTTTGGCCATCATAGCACCAAATTCTTCACAATAAGCTTGATTGGTTGATCCAAAGATGATGTCATCAACATATATTTGCACTATGAATAGATCATTTCCAATCTTCTTGGTGAATAGAGTTGTATCAACCTTGCCCATCTTGAATCCCTTAGAGAGAAGAAAATCCCTTAGCCTCTCATACCATGCTCTAGGTGCTTGCTTTAAGCCATATAAAGCCTTCTTCAACTTGTACACATGGTTGGGTTTCTTGTCATCTTCAAATCCGGGCGGTTGCTCAACAAAGACTAACTCATTGATGATCCCATTGAGAAATGCACTTTTGACATCCATTTGATATAGTTTGATGTTGTGTGCACAAGCATAAGCCAATAGAATCCTTATTGCCTCCAATCTTGCCACGGGAGCATATGTTTCATCATAGTCAAGACCTTCAACTTGAGTGTAACCTTGTGCAACTAGTCTTGCTTTGTTTCTCACTACAATGCCATCTTGATCTTGCTTGTTTTTGAACACCCACTTGGTTCCAATCACATTGTAGTCATTTGGCCTTTCTACCAACTCCCAAACATCATTTCTTGTGAAATTATTAAGCTCTTCTTGCATAGCCATGATCCAATCGGCATCCCTCAAAGTTTCTTCTATCTTCTTTGGTTCTATGGTTGACACAAATGATGCATGCTCACAAAACATTGCCAATCTTGATCTTGTTTGCACACCACTTCTAATATCACCAATAACACTATCAATGGGGTGATCTCTTGCAATATGTTGTGGTTGGAGTACTTGCATTTGATTGCTTGAGCTTGGTTGATCACTTGATGTATCTTGATGAGAAGAACTAGCACCTTGATCTTGCACTTGAGAGTCACTAACTAGCTTGAATGGTGAATTGAGCACTTGATCTTTATCATCATCTTGAATATCAATTACTTGCTTTGCTCTAATGTCTCCAATGTCCATGTTTTTCATTGCTTCCACTAATAGAGTTCCACCAATATCATCTAGATTTTCTTCTTCATCTTGTGACCCATTGGTTTCATCAAATTGCACATCATGGACTTCTTCTAGAATGCCACTTGAATTGTTCCAAACTCTATAGGCTTTGCTTGTAGTTGAATAACCAAGTAGGAACCCCTCATCACATCTCTTGTCAAACTTCCCCAATCTAGTGCCTTTCTTCAAGATATAGCATTTGCAACCAAACACCCTAAAGTAAGAAATATTGGGCTTTCTTCCATGAAGTAGCTCATATGGGGTCTTCTCTAGCAATGGATGACAATATAGTCTATTGATGTAGTAGCAAGCGGTATTGATTGCTTCATCCCAAAAAGATTGACTCACATTGTACTCATGAAGCATTGATCTAGCCATATCAAGCAATGTTCTATTCTTTCTCTCAACTAGACCATTTGATTGTGGAGTGTACTTGGCCGAGAATTGATGTCCAATACCATAATGATCACAAAGTTCTTCAATTCTTGTATTCTTGAACTCACTTCCATTGTCACTTCTCACTTTCTTGATTCTAACCTCAAACTCATTGTGAACTCTAGTGAGAAATGTCTTGAAGGTGTCAAACACTTCACTTTTGTCACTAAGAAAGAATACCCATGTGAATCTTGTGAAGTCATCCACTATGACAAAGCCATACTTGTTGCCGCCTATGCTTGTATATGTTGTTGGTCCAAATAGATCCATATGCATCAACTCAAATGCTTTGCATGTGCTCATTGTACTCTTCTTTGGATGTGAGCTTCCAACTTGCTTCCCGGCTTGACATGCACTACAAAGCTTATTCTTCTCAAATTCAACATCTTTCAAACCATTGACAAGATTGTGAGTTGTAAGCTTCTTCAATTGTTTCATGCCAACATGACCAAGCCTTCTATGCCAAAGCCAACCCATACTTGATTTGGAGACTAAGCAAGTTGTCAAAGAAGTTTCTCTAGCATTGAAGTCAACTAGGTAGAGATTCTCATATCTAAAGCCTTTGAATGCCACATTTGAACCATCCATACTAATAACTTCCACATCATCAACCCCAAAGATGCATTTGTAGCCTAGATCACATATTTGTGCCACGGATAGAAGATTGAAATCCAAGCTTTCAACTAGTAACACATTAGAGATACTCATGTCATTTGATATTGCAATCTTGCCCAAGCCAATAACCTTGCCTTTCTTGTTATTGCCAAATGTGATAGAGTCAACACCACTATCATTGTCATTGATTGAGTTAAACATTCTTGATGTACCGGTCATGTGTTGAGTGCACCCACTATCAATAATCCAATGCCTTCCTCCGGCTTTATAATTGACCTACAAGCAAATTAATGAAGTTTAGGTACCCATTTTTGCTTGGGTCCTTGTAGGTTAGTAACTAAGCTCTTTGGTACCCAAATAGCCTTCTTCTTTGGGCCCACAATTGGTGTACCAACAAACTTAGCTTGCACACCCTTCACACCCTTGGTAAGCACATAGCAAGAATCAAAAGGTATAGCATTAACAAGGTTCTTGCTTTGGTTCTTTTTATTGCAATTATGCTCTAGGTGCCCAACTTGCTTGCATCTATTGCAAAACCGACCATTGCCCTTCACAAAGCTAGGCTTTGGAGTTGCAAAGGCCGACTTGCCTTTCTTAGGGGTGTAGCCCAATCCCTCTTTGTTAAGAGAGAACCTTTGGCTACCCAAGCACTTAAGCAAGCGGGCCTCACCACCATAGGCCTTGCCTAGGGCGTGAGTGAGCTCATCCACCTCTCTCTTGAGAGTCTCATTCTCAACCATTAGTGAGGCATCACAAGTGAAACCATCACTAGTAGTGGAGGTAGAGTTAGTGGTGGTGGATGAAGAGCTACAAGAAGGGTTAGCATTTGACATGATGATGGGTTCATTAATGGTTTCATCAATTATATCACATGTAACACCTATATCACATGATACAACAACCTCCTTCTTAGCTTGTTGCTCAAGTAGCAATGAGTGAGCCTTTTCAAGCTTGGAATGAGCCTTATCAAGATCCTCATGGTCTTTCACTAGACTCTCATGAGTGGTCTTAAGCTCACTAAGGACTTTCTCAAGTATTGCTACTTTCATTGAAAGCTTCTTACACTCTTTGTGCTTGGCAATAGCTATGTCTCTAGTTTGTTGCATCAAGTCATATAGTTGTTCTTTAGTTGGTTCATCATCATCATTTTCATTATCATTATCATTATCACTATCATGAGCATATTCCATTTCACTTTCATCATCACTCTCATCATATAATACCTTAGCTTCTTTAGCCATGAAGCATGAAGAGGATGAATCAAATAGTGATGGCTTCTTGTTGATAGCAATGGAAGCAAAAGCCTTGTTGGATGACTCTTCTTCTTCTTCTTCATTATCTTCACTTTCCCAAGTGATCACATAGGCACCATTTTTGCCTTTCTTGAATGTCATCTTGGCCTCTCTCTTCTTCTTCTCAAACTTGCCCCTTTTGTTGTTCTTCTTCTTGTCATAGGGACATTCGGCTTGAAGATGTTCGGTGCTATCACAATTGAAGCATCTCCTTTGTTGCTCATTGCTCTTGAAATTGTCATTTCTCTTTTTGAAGCCTCTTCTTTTGATAAACATTTTGCCAATATTTTTGACAACTAGAGCAAGTGCCTCATCATCAACTTCCAATTCTTCATCTTCTTCATCGTCATCTTCTTCTTGAATTGAAGCTTTGCCCTTTGAGGAGGTGGCCTTGAATGCCACGGTCTTCTTCTTCTTTTCTTCCTCCTTCTCATCAACATCTTGATCATACTTGTCAAAGGTCAATACCTCTCCAAGCAAATCATTGGGCTTTATTGTTTCAAGCCCATCTCTTTGTAGCATCATGATCAACATCTTGAATCTTTTAGGTAAGCTCAACAAGAACTTGTGGCAAAAATCTTGGTCTTGTGTCTTGTGCCCTAAGCTCTTGAGATCATTCACAATGACTTGCAATCTATGAAACATCTCTAAGATTGTTTCTTCTTCTTTCATCTTGAAGTTCTCAAACTCACTCTTGAGCCCATATAGCTTGGCACTCTTCACAACCTTAGTGCCCTCATATGTTTCACTTAACCTTGTCCACACTTCATTTGCCAATTCCAAATCCTTGATGCCCTCAAATACTTTTGTGTCAATATTATTGTAAAGTGTATTGAGAGCCATTCTATTGCATGTTCTATTTGCTCTATCTTCATCGGTGAGATGATCGGGATCAATGATAGCAAAATCATTCTCGGTGACTTCCAATACTCTCTCATGAATAGAACCAAGGTACATTGTCATCTTTCTCTTCCAATGAGCAAAAGAACTAACACCATCAAAGAACGGTGGCTTGCCCCCAACATGATTGAACACAATTTGAGCCATTTTTCACACCGAAGGATGTTAAGCCTTGAATAAAACGGTGACCACGGCTCCGATACCACTTGTAAGGTCCTAGATGGCTAGAGGGGGGGTGAATAGCCTATTAAAAAAAATCTACAAGTACCACTAAGCAAACTTGTTAGAAAAACAAACGGCGTAAAGCGAGTTTTGCTTAGCCAAAGGTTGTGATGCAAGCCTCCTATCCACAAGTCTAGTAGATTATGATCTCTAGATCACACAAGAGCTATGTCACTAAAGAAACACTAGTGAACAAGCTAACACTACTAGCAAAGCTACTACTAGAGCTACACAAGATAAACTAGTGAATGTAAATGCAAGGGAGAGGATTGTGATTATTATACCGACGGTGAAGTGAAGATGTTGCCAATCACCAAGAAGATATACAAACAATCAATATTGGCAACAACCCAAGATGAAGACCAATCACCGGAAGACAAGAGACACAATATTTGTTCACCCGGTGTTCACTTGTGCACCGACAAGCTACGTCACCGGTTGTGTCGACCAACACTTAGATGGTTCCTCGGTGTGACCCTCAAGTCACTTGCCCCTCAAGGCACGCCCCGCAAGGCACCGCAAGACACCACTCTCAAGTGAGGTAACTCAATGACACGAGGATTCCACTAGAGTTGCTTTTGGCGTCCCGCCGAGGAAAGCACAAGAACCTCTTACAAACAACCGGAGGTGGCCAAGAACAATCACCTTCTCTTGCCAACGCCTCCAACAATCTCCAAGCCGGCTAGGAGCGGTACTCTCCAAGAGTAACAAGAAATCCACCGGCTAAACCACCCACAAGTGCCACTAGATGCCCTCAAGCTATGCAATGCACTTTGGGATCACTCAATCTCACTTTTGATTTGCAATCAAGCAAGGGAGATGAGTGGGAGGAGTTGTTCTAGCTCAAAGGATGCACAAGTATGTTAGAAATGCCAAGAGACCTCCCCAAGGGCCGGCCAACAAGTATTTATAAGCATCCCATCCAAATAGAGCCGTTACAACTCCACTCACGTTTTTCGCGGGACCACCGGACGCGCCGGTCGTAACAGACCGGACGCGCTCAACCGCGTCCGGTGTCCCTCAGATTTCAAAAACGTCCGTTAGAACCTCCAACGGTCACTGCGCGCCAACGGTCAAACGAGCGACCGGACGCGCTGCTGCGAACCACCGGACGCGCCGGTGCGCACAGCACCCACGCCCGCGAAGACAAGACCGGACGCGCTCCTCGCAACCACCGGACGCCACAGTACCCGCGTCCGGTGCGAGTCCAGTAAGCTCCCTGGACCACCGGACGCGTCCGATGGTGTGTGACCGGACGCGCACCGCGTCCGAAGACTTCGTGACTCGCTGTTCGCCAGACCGGACGCGCCGGTCCCGTGGGTCACCGGACGCGCCGGTGTCAAACCCTAGCCCGCGCGCCTGACCCCCGCGCTGCACTGACCGGACGCGCCGGTCGAAACTGACCGCGTCCGGTGCAGCGTCCGGTGCAGCGTCCGGTGCACCTCTGTGACCGCGTTCGCCTCCGTTTCTTTTCCGACTTCCGGCGCAATGGAAAATAGGCATTTCATTTCCCCGAAATCGCCTGAATCCCGCGCTCGCACGCTCGGCGGGAGAGAGAAGGAACCAAACCCCTCTCTACCCGCAAACCACAGCGCGACCAACGCCACCTTTGCAAATGTGCCAACACCATCAAGTGTACATCTCCATGTGCTTGTGTGTTAGCTTTTTCTCAATCATTTTCAAAGGTTTTCCAGTTAGCTCACTAGGCCCTACATGCAATGCACTTCATGAATTCACCTAGTGGCACCCATGCGTCGAATAACCGATAAGACTTCCCCTCTTAATAGTTCGGCTATCGACCCTAAACCACTCACACCCTCTATGGTGTCTTGAGTGTAAAACAAAATGGCCCTATGGTTATACCTTTGCCTTGAGCCCATTTTGTTTCTCCAAATGATATGATCCACTTCATATCATCACATGACCGTTTCGATCCATCGACCTTGACTTCACTTGCTCTTCACCGTTGCATCGGTCCATCGGCGCCAAGTCTTGCTCAAGCTTCACCATCGCATGGTCCTTCGCTTCGAAGCCTCGACTTGCCCTTCACCTTCACAACCGGTCTACCGAGCCAAGCTTCATCTTAGTCTTCACTATCTTGGTCATATGAGTCAATGTCATGTCTCATATGCAATGACCACCTTTATCTAAATCATCCACTTAGATACAAAGGTTAGTCCTAGGTTTCATCAATTAGCCAAAACCAAACTAGGGACTTTCATCTATGCACTCCAGAGAGAAGATCAACTTGTGGCTAGGGGAGTAGTTATTTCAGTTAATCCTAGCACCATGCATGCAGGACAGGCTCTTGGAAGGAAACACTGTGAAGTTGTTATCAAGCTTGTGAAAAAGGGATGCAAAGCTATCTCACTCATATCCTGGTGTGTAACAGATGGCCGATGCTAAGGACCTGTCAATTGCATGGCCATATAACAGGGTAACAAGCAACACTTGTCATTGTTTGTTATTTTCATATGTAACGAATGCCCAGATTTTCTAATCATTGATATTTCTAACAGGTCAAGGTTAGCGAGACTAAAAATTCATCCCATGGAACAGGTGTGCTATTCTGAATTTCTCCATCTACATGTCATTTACAAGATCATACAGCTTTCATAAAACTATGAACCTTTGTACATTTTACATTGTTTAAGAATTGATGCTAGTACATATATATATCTAAAATTACACTTGCAGTTGTAGGCAAATATGAAATTAATGTGTAGAAAATTAATATGCATCATAACTGAAATTCTACTTCCAATTGTGTAGGGAAATCTGAAATTAAAGCTAATCTGAAATGAAAATGAATTTTGATTCAATGAATACCATGTGTCATAGCTGAAAATGTAATGTTTTTTTCTACAACAAACATACTTATATTTCAATAGCATCGAGCTGTTAGCAAACATACAGAGTTGATCATTAGATATTGTAGTGCTTCCCTCAATGGGCATTGATATACATGAGCCACGTGGTTACGGGTGAAATTAAAAGGCAATGGTTGTAGTTGTGTAGCTGCAAAAGCATGCTTTTGCAAGCAAATGTGCAACCTGATTTAAGTTCTTTGGAATCTTGAAAATCCTGAATCTTGTATGCTGATTACATTTGTGTAGCTGCAATAGCTAGTAGATCAATGCATTACCTTGTAGCTGTGAAATGAAATCTGAAATTAATATGCATCATAAATGAATTTTGATTCAATGAATACCAATTATGCTGCTTGCTGCCTTGTGCTGGGTGCTAGTGTTGGTGTCTCCTGCTGATTGGTGCCTTTTATGAAGTTTTTGGTTGTGTTTTTTTTTATGAATTTCAAATTTTATTTACAGGAGGTGGGAGGAAATAGCTCGAAGTAGACTGCAGCCACTGATTGGATCAAAGTGCTCATGGCGACACGTTCTGGACATCGTAACTAAAGATGAAAACTTTTGTTTAGACTTACTAGAGGTGGATCATTTTGTAAAGAGTGGATGCAAACTATGAGATATGGGTTGTGGAACCGAATATCTCTAGTACGTCTAGCATTTTGGCTAAACTTATTTCATATTTGCTCTTATTTGCCATGAATTGTGTGTAAAGTGGCATGACATATTATGATGACTTTAATATAACTTGTGAGCTTTGGTCCAGTTTATATGTGTTACATGACTGTGTATTATTTGAATGTATGATAAGGTTAGTGTTGATGTATGGTTAACATATAAACAATACCTGATATTATATGTTAATTTTTTGTATGCATAGCATTGGGCGGTTAGTCACTATAAATATATATCATCAGACAATCTGTCGTTATAAGTTTATAAAAGGCGTTAGGACGTCTGTCGTTATATCTTTTACATAACGTTATACGGTCGGTCGTTAAAAGTCGGTCCGACGTTAAAAGTTTATAACGACGCCAGTATCAACGACAGATATAAGTGTTGCTATAGGTTTATAACGACCGACCGTAGGTGGCTAAAACGGCTTATAATGACCCACCAAGCGACGCTAAATCTGGGTTGTGGTATAGTGATTTCGCGCGCCCATGCGGGACCCGCGCCGCTAGAGACAACCGTCCAAGAACTACCTCAAGCCGCCGCTGACCACTACTATAGGGGTGTGGTCTGTCCGCGGCCACTAACCACCGTAGAGGTGAGAAAACCGGCCAAAAATATGATCCACACCAACCAGATGGAGATCCGCTGCACTCGTCCGATCTACTTTTGAAATATATAGATGCAACACCTGCAACATACAAAAGAAGACAGATGAAACACTTGAAACGTGCTTCTAAAACACTTGTAAAAACACTTGAAAACCTTACACAACATCCAGATAAAACACATGCAACATGTGTGTGAAATATCTGCAACATTCAGATAAACACACTTGCAACAATACGTCTAGAAACACGGATGAAACATTGGGAACAAAGCTTTGCAACATACGTGTACAACCATTGCAACATATGCAACATCCTGATCTACTTTTGCAACATCAACATACCTCTGAAACACTTGCAACATACCTCTGAAACACTTGAATCATATGCTTGCAACATGTGCTTTCAGCACATCGCAACATCTCCGTGCTGCTTGAGAGAATAGAGCGTTGGCATGTGGAGTTTGCCGGATGCAGCGGCCCAACGACGCTTGTAGGCAGCGGCTTGGCGACGCTTGTAGGCGGTGGGCCGACGGTGGCGGCTGCACGACGCGGCAGGGAGGCAGCGGCCACGCGCAGCTCCTGGCACTGGCAGGGCCCAGCAGCCGTGCGCCGACTGGGAGAGGGTAGTTGCGCACCACGCCTGGTAGGTAGGACTGACAGTCGAGCGCCTCGTGCGGGAGCGGAGTGAAGCGAGACGTGCGGGAGTGATTTTTAGAAATGGACGAGCGGATAATAGATAGGGTTGTTGGGCGAGCGGCACACAACGGATGGACGTCTTAATTGTATCAGTACGATTAACAAAAGGATTGGAAAGAAAATCATCCCAAGCGCGTTTGGTTTGCTGAATTGATTGGTCCGGAATCGTCCGAGCCTGACAACGGCGTTTGGTTTGCGTCGTAAGCCCATGCCGTCCACCATCATCAGTCGACTTGTTTGTTAACTCTTGTAAGCCGATCAGTCGGAGTGACCTGATTCCTCAGAAGAGTGACGGATAACCCGATCCTGCATTCGAGTGAGGTCATGCCGGATGAAGCTAATCTTTAACCAAACACACTGTCAATTACGAGGAATCGACCGACAATAATCCCTATACGCCGATCCACAGCCACGTGCATGCATGCCTTCTTGGCTGTCTCGTCTCGTCTCGTCTGCCAACGAGGAGATCGAAGGAGATGAGTAGATGATGAGTGTGTGGTGGGTGATCCATGGATGCAGAAAGGATATACCTGTATTGTTACGTTACGATCGATGCTATCAAAGGAACAAGGAGATGATGCGAGAGGGAGGGAGAGAGGCGACCGCCTGGAACACATGCATGAGGACGTACACGAACACGACAGCGCCGCACGCGGCTGTCTGCCCAGCCTCACCAACCCACAAACTCCAAAGCAATTATGCAATAAGCTCTCCCGCGTGCCTCTATGATTGAGGTTTATTTGAGGACTACGAATAAGTGTGTATAATTATGAAACTGCTACTACAGAGAGAGAGAGAGAGCGGAACTCATCAATCATCTAAGAGTTATTAACAAGGACAAGGAGGAGGAGGACCGACCGACGCACGGCGGACGCGGCGATGGACATACATATATGTGTATCCACAAGAGATGCCTTTGCTTGTTATCTTGTAATCAATCGTATATTTAGATTATTATTATGTGCATAATAATCACCCGATCGATCGTCTTCGATGACAGTAGTATTAATTTTGGATTACTCGACCACAGTCGCAGACATTACATATATATATATATGGGATGAGGAAATAAATGATACTCCCTCCATCCTAAATTATAAGACATTTGACTTTTTTTTGACCTCAAGTTTGATCACTCGTCTTATTAAAAAAATTTATTCAAACATAGTTAAATTTAAGTCATTCTTAAAGAACTTTTATTAATAAACCAAGCTACGACAAAAGAAGTGATTATTTGCATAAATTTTTAAATAAAACGAGTGATCAAATTTGGTGTCAAAAATAAGTCAAACGTCTTGTAATTTAGTATGGATTGAGTATATAGGAGACCGGATATACATATAGGAATCACTGGACTGCATGTGCCCTGATGCCTGATGGATCCAGGCTAGGTGGCCATCGTCGTCCCCCAGCAAGCCGCATATTCGGCGTTGCCAGCTAGCGCGCGGGTGGAAAAAATAATGGGTGCGCCGGCTGCCTTTAATTTGCCAATCACGGGACGGAGTACTACACCGTTTTTATTTTTCTGTGTATGTATAATTTGCGTCAGAAACTTACTAGCAGTAATGCAATCGTGCAGCAATTGCCAACAAGTAGATATTTTCTTGCGCCAAAAGTTGGGCAATGCATGCAGTACGTGTATGTATGTAGCACACATGTTCAAAACAAAGCACACACGTTCATGGTTCTCAAATTGGATCTTATTTCGATGCACTCGTATCTACTTTTAGTAACATGTTTTGAAAGTAGAATGGAGAGAAAATTTACTTTTTTATTCTAATCTACTTCAATACATATGGAATGATGTGGATTAAAGTGCAACTGCTTATGTGTTTCGTCGGTACATGTTTGAGTGGTAAAACAACTCCCTGTCTTAATTTTTTTAGTAAAAAAAAGAAAAAAATCTCCTCTAACAGTTTGGTAAAAGTGCTCCTTACAAATAAAAAGTTGTCAAATATTCTCCTCAACTCATACATTTCCAAAGGCTAGAGAACTTCCTATCTCTCCTCCGTGGTCCTGTTTTCACGTTACTTCTCGCGCTAAAGTTTGTTTTCGCCATGAGATATATTGTTGGCGTGATCTGTTTCTCCGCCGCCCTTTGGTCCAGCCGCTGCTGGTACGTACATGCCTCCATCACCGCCGCCTTGCAGGTCAACGGTGCCACCGCCCAGTGCTGGCCTCTGCTGGTGTTTATTGATCTCTGGTTGGAAGGCATGGCCTGTTGCCTTCACGCGCGCATGGCCTCCTGTCTACACGTGCGCTCACCCTTGGCCGGAAGGCATGGAGGTGGGCACGCCTTGCCGGCCGTACGCAGCTGGCCGAGCCAAACGTTGGGAGTAGATGCAACTTTTCAATTTTGTTATGAACAAAACAATAAACCAAAAAATAGTTAAATGTGGGCTCTACTATAATTTTAAGAATGCTATTATAGAAGATTATTGGAGAAGAACAAAAATTAAGGTTGCAATTTCTTTTGTTAACTTGCTAAATTGATTAGTTTAATAAGTAAATTATACCAAACTCGTGGAGATGCTCTAACTATCACCTGATATCTAAGGTCTCAACCGCCAGAGATGCACTTTCCTATCAAGTGCTACACTGTAGTATATTCTACCTCAAATTAAAAAAAAACGTGAGGAGCGCTATATAATGCACTAATAATAATCCAAAGTCAAATGGCCTCATTTGATGTGACACCACTTGTGGATATTTTAATTACTCCCTTTGTTTTAAATTATAAGTCATTTTAACTCTTCTAGTTCATCTACTCCCTCCGTCCCACAAAAGATGGAAATCTCAAGTTTCAAAATTAGATTAGCAGAAACATAAAATTACGCATATGCCCCTGGCATCTGGTGAATGTGAGCACTTCTACAGAGTTCCGATGTGAGCGCTTCCATGTTTCTAGAAAGTCTAGGAATCCGGTGGTGTGTAGCGTGTGGTTGAGAATGACCGTGAGATGTATGGACTGGGATGTTATGTGGTTGGTGCATTCGGTGCTTTGTTTAGACTGATGGGTCCCACGCTAAAAAGTTGATGTCATACAACTACGTTTACATGCTTTATGAGACATGTTTTGAACTCTAGAATTTCATCCTTTGTGGGACGGAGGGAGTATTTTGTTATGCATCTAGATATACATATTATTATATCTAGATGCATAACAAAATAGATGAACCAGAAAAGTCAAAACGAACTTATAATTTGGAACGGATGGAGTATCATATAATATTCGCGCGTCTATTTTATTTTTCTCTTCCACAGGCGTGTTTCACACTACTGTGTTCTAGAAGGAAACGTCTTCTTTCAGACCAGCTCAGTCGTCATATATGTATGTGACAACTAATTAACTCTGCCCTTGACGAGATGATTTCACATTCACATATATAGCATCCATTTAGTTGCCTACATTGATATATGTATTTAGGTTGCGTGTGTAGCGTAGTTCACCCGTGTTTGATTGTCCACATAGCTTTCTGTATATGCTTGCATAGTGCTCAAAACACGTACAATGCACCATTAACCAATACATCAAATTTAATTTAGTCGTATTCATTGCGGATTTGCACAAGCCGATGCAGCACATAAAAATAAAATCTTCTCACCCCCAATACCGTGCCTCCACTAGAACATGAACCTCTGCTAGAACAGATAGTGAGATAGATGTGACTATATGCAACACAATGTACGCAAGAGCCAAACACAATCTTACCAAACACAACTTTCACGTGAATTACAAGCAAACACCAAGGCATAGCATATGTTTATATTATCTTAGATAATGCTAAATAAGGTCTAATACAACACAGACCAGACTAATACAAGTAATCAATCATCATAACCATAAAGAGGGACACCTTGGATGGGTTTCACTCTTCTTTAGTAGTGTATTTTGGTTCTACGAAAATTAGAATTAGTTTGTGTAATTTAAAACTTCTCTTACAATAATAATTAGAAAACAAAGTTTTAAGCGGTTAGTTAGTCGAAATGGCTATTCAAGCTTCTTTTCCTAGATCATATATATATATACCCACCAAAACAAGATTTTTTTAGTCTATTGTTTGCTTAAGCATTTCAACTTTGGATCTTTGACTAACCTGAACATCTTAGGGACCGCTCACCCACCGCTCAGACCAAAAAAAAATGAATCCCCTCGAGTTATTGGACAAGCTTAGGCAGGGTTAAGTTAGACCCAAAAATTTAAAAAGCCTAGCTCGAGCACGATTTTCCCCCATATGTTAATAGCATAATTAAATGTAGCAAGTGACCTGACGCACTTGAGTTTGAACACATAGGACTCGAGAACATACCCTTTTGGGTGGGTGTGTCCATCAATTTAGCTCGAAAGGAACAAAGCTTTTTCCTCCACCTAGCATTAGCTTGTCCTAGCTCTAGAAATGCTCAAGTGGCCATATGATACTCCCTCCATCCCAAATTATAAGGCATTCCAACAATCTTGGAGAATCAAAACATCTCAAGTTTGACCAAATTTATATGATAAGATAATAAGATTTATGATACCAAATATGTATCATTAGGTTCTTTATTAATTATATTTTCATAGTATATCTATTTGATGTCATAAATCTTTGTAATTTTTTTATAACATTGGTCAAACTTAAGATGCTTTGACTCTCTAAGAATCTTGGAATGACTTATAATTTAGGATGGAGGGAGCATGTAGATAACGTCAAGGGAGCGAAATCAGCTGACTTTGCTGACAACGTGGATAGGAGATAGGGACATTTGTTTTTGCGTTTTTCACAAGCCCTATACTTAAACCACGGAAAACGCCTCTAAGTTTGTAAAAATTATGATAAAAATCCTAGAAATAGATTAGTATACAACAAATTTAAATAAAAGAGCTCATATCTCTAGCAGCTTCCAAAAACTAGATTTGGCTCTAGAATTTTGGAAAAATATCAAAAAATTATAGAAAGTTCCAAAATCATTCTAATTGATGTCTAAATGTATACAACCGAAACATAAGACACAATCACCACAAATGCATAACATAAATGTATTGAACATTGTATGTTGTGTTCGTACTGGTTGCATCTCATATTGTTGTCATGTCAAGTTTTTAAAGCTCGTTTATACATATCAATCATAGTGTTTTTGGATTTTTTTCTAGATTTTTTAGTATTTCTCCCATTTTTCTAGTGCTATATCTGTTTTTTAAAAACATCTAGAGACATTTTAACAATCAAATATTTTATTTGGATTTTTCACATCCAATATATATAGGATTTATCTTGATTTAGAGACATTTTTGGATTTAAAATATTATTAAGTCTTTACTAGATTTTAATTTAATTAAAAAATTATAAAACCGCCTTTGAAACCACTTCAATCCATGGCAGGAGCTAATTTGAACTAGTAGTATGCCCGTGCTAACGCCACGGTAAAAGCCAAAAGATAGTATTTTTGCAATCACACAAATGATTTAACCATAATTTTTGCACTCTTTAATTGTAGTATTTGATTAATAAGGATGAAAAAACAAAGCTAATATTCAATATACAATATAGATGAGGGTAACCATGATTGTCCAGCAGCATTATTCTATACATCGAACTTATGTCCATGTTAAGCCGCCTTTCTACACTTAAATTGTCAATGGTCTTGAGAGTTTATAGGAGGTAAAATGTCTGATTTTAAAGTCGGAGGGAAATCCGATAATAACGATAGCTTATAGTAGGAGTTAAAATAGCCTTATAGTCACTACTGGAGGCCCTTGATCAGTGGCAAAGTCACAAACATGGCCCGCATACATCCGGAAGAGGCCCAATGGCCCATAACGTCCGTACCCGCATCCGACGGTTCCAAGCTTAACACGCGTCATTCATCGGGAGCTCGTTCTAGGGTTTTGCTTCGACACCGCTCCCCGCTCTATAAACACTCGGCGCCGCCGTTTCAATCCCCCCTCCTCTAGCTCCGTCGCTCGCCTCGGCCCAAACCCTAAGCAGGTATGCTTCTAGTGTGCCATGGCCGCCTCCTCTCTTGCTGACGGCTCGATTGGCGAAATCGCATGTTTCGGTGCCCTATCTGTTGTCCATTTCACCGTATCTGACCCTTCTCTCTCTGTTTTATTTTTTTGTTGTTCCTTTCTACAGGGAGTTGAGTGATCGGTTGCAGCCATGAGGTACTACTGATTTCTCTTTCTCGTAGCATCTGCTGTGTCGTGCATCAGTTCTTGCGATAGAAATGCCGCGGTTTCGTGTAGTTGTCTTGTCGATTGCCATGTTAGGTTTTGGTCCTACAGGGGATCTTTTCAGCTGAATCGTGCCTCTAGGAGATCAATGCCTTATGTATTAGACTTCTTTTTCATTTGATTATAATAAGCTATGTTATCGATCCAAGGATGATAAGAAATCTAGGAGCCCCCTTGTATCATGCTTTGATTAGTTTATGCTTGATGTAGCCGTGGTCTTTCCAATCTAGGCCTGCTAGCGGGGCGGGGTTTAACGGGTGTTTTTTTGGGGACGGGGGTCTAATGTGCGCTCTGTGTAAATGGGTGGAAACTTGTTTTTACTATGTCATGGATCAGGACGGGTTGGGTTTACAAGAAACGCGAGTTGGGGTGGGTCGGGTGTGTGCAGTGAGTGGGTTTTATCAGCCCCTACTGTCGCAGGGGAGCTAGGGGCGGGGGCTGGGTCGCTGCTTCGGTGGGCTGTGGCGACTGGCGAGGCTGAACTGTGTGGCGTTACTGGTGCGGCACCCGCCCCCCACGGAACCTAGCGTGGGCAAGGCTCTGTGGGAGGATCACCACACTGGAGAGGAGGGGCAGGAGGAGGAGCGCGGCGCCGGTGCCAGAGAGGATATGCTTGTCAGTTGTCTCTTCCCACAGGCTGCCGCCAGCCTTGAGCTGCCGCCGCTGTCAGCTTGCATAGAAGGGGAGGAGCACTGCTGTTGAGCCCTCGTCCTGCGCACATTTATCAGTGATTTCTCTAACCAATCTCTGCCGTTGAGTTCTGTTTTCTTTTGATCCATTTGTCTGCTGCATCGCTCTTTGCCCCGGTTCTGTTTTTATGGATCCATCTGGCTGCAGTCTGTTTTGTTCTTTTTGGCTCTTTTACCTGGATTAGTGATGGATTTGGAAAGTGAGGTGACTGTGTGATATGGAAGTGATCACACGGTTTCCACCACAGCTCTCGAGCTCTTTCCTACAACAAAAAAATGCAGGATTTAATGCTGGCTGGCCGTTGCTAATGGCCATCCAGTTTGGCTTTTCTGTGTCATTTTCTCTTGTTTTCTGAAGAAACAATTTTTTAAAACGAGCTGTGAGAGTCAAAATTCGTATCCTACAATCTCCAGTTGCTGCTGTGTGTTACCAGTGGATGAGTCTTGGATGCGCTGCTCAGAAATTTCTATTCGTGTTCATCTCGATTACTTTTCTCCATGATTTAGAACAGCCTGGGGATGGACCTTTCAGCAACCTAAGAGCATCAGTTAGCATGCTCCATGGGTTAAATGGGGCGGGTTGGGGTGTGTGTTGTGGAGCAGGTTAGGTTGGGTTCTTGATTTAGATTTTTGGTTAGGGTTGGCCTACAACAGTTGACTGGCTATGGGTTGGGGTGGGGTTAGACCCCATTAGCAGGCCTAATTCAATCTGATTCTTTGGGAGTTGGGTCTAGCTGTTAGTTTGTTCACATTAATGAAAATAGATGTGTGATAGATTCAGGTTGTTGTCTCGACACATGAGATAGTTTCACTTAGTTTGCTTATTATGATTGATTATTATGCAGTTTTTTGCCTTCTATAATTGTAGCTATTGGCAGGAATAATTGTAATGCTAGAGTAGTGTTCCCATCCAGATTGATTATCTTTGTCAAATAAATTCTCTGCACTGATATTATTGCAGTAAGTTGCAGTCCGAGGTTCTCAAGGATGCCATCTCCCAGATTGTTGGGGATGCCAAGGAGAAGAATAGGAAGTTCACCGAGACTGTTGAGCTCCAGATTGGTCTGAAGAATTATGATCCACAGAAGGACAAGCGTTTCAGTGGCTCTGTTAAGTTGCCCCACATCCCTCGTCCGAAGATGAAGGTGTGCATGCTTGGTGATGCCCAGCATGTTGAGGAGGTAAGCAGGCAGTTGATTCTGTCCTTGAAAATTTACTTATTTATATTTATATGTTGAACATGCTTACAGTAGTACACTAGTAGTTTGTTGAACTGAAAAACACCAATGTTTTGAATTACTCTACTGTGACTGGCATGTATTAGTCAGTCCAATCTTGTGCTTGATTCCATTTGCATTAAAATTTGTATATACAAATCCTGCTCAACTGTATGGAAGTTTGAGAATTTTGCTCAGATAATGTAAGTGCCCTTTCCATCTGGATCAACTCTAACTCACACAAACCATTTTACTACATTTGCAGGCTGAGAAGATGGGACTTGACTACATGGATGTTGAGGCCCTCAAGAAAATGAACAAGAACAAGAAGCTTGTTAAGAAGCTTGCTAAGAAGTACCATGCTTTCTTGGCATCAGAGGCCATCATCAAGCAGATTCCCCGTCTCCTTGGTCCTGGTCTCAACAAGGCAGGCAAGTAGTCCATTTCTGACATGATTTTTGCTACTTTGCATGCAAACATGCAATGTCGTTTCATATTTCTGTATGTAGTTTTGCATGATAATGACTAATTTGGTACTTGGTACTTATTGCAAGCCAATGGCCTGTCATTGTGTTGATATTAAACTGTTTTATTAGTTGCTATTTGACATTCTCAAAGCAATGGCACATACTCTGGGAGCTGTGTATCTGAGAGCTTTTGCTATATATGGTCTGCATTGCCTGCCCTACTGATTGAATCATGTTGATATCACTACTGCAGGCAAATTCCCTACGCTGGTTACTCACCAGGAATCCCTTGAATCCAAGGTGAACGAGACGAAGGCTACAGTCAAGTTTCAGCTGAAGAAAGTCCTTTGCATGGGCGTCGCTGTCGGTAACTTGTCAATGGAGGAGAAGCAGATCCAGCAGAACATCCAAATGAGCGTCAACTTCCTCGTGTCCCTTCTGAAGAAGAATTGGCAGAATGTGAGTGATGCTCTGGTCTCTGTTGCATGCATACATACCTTAAGAACTGTTCCTGTTGTGTTTACATCTAATTAACATTTTGGAATATACAAGCTGAAGGATATAACATGTTGTGATATATGCTATGCAGGTGAGATGCCTGTACGTCAAGAGCACCATGGGGAAACCATACAGGGTGTTCTAAGTCTGCTCTTTATGAATTATGATGCTAGGGTTTTGAACCGAGGTTGTCTTGAACTAAACTCTTGTTAGAGTATATTTGGTTGGCAGGATATTGGAGTGGTGTCTTGCCCGCAAGCTTTTGTATTCTCTATGGGTCTCATTGGTTGTCTGCACAGAACTTGCATTGCCTTGCTTAAAATTCTACTTTATAGTTGTTTGGCTACGCTGTGTTACTCTTCTGTATTGCTTGTGTTTATGTTTGGTTGGATGCATAGTGGCAAGCTGCATCTAGAAATCTGTGTTTGGTTATACTTGCGCATCTAAAATCAACATCGTCAATTCATCGAACACCCTGGCTGCCGGAGATAGGTCCTCAAGGCCAAGAGCAATGGAGGCAGAGTGCAGCACCGAAGAAGGCTGCTGGCTGCTGGCACCGAGGCCAACGCTGCTGGCTGATTGGTCGGAAGCATCGAGGCCAAGGCACTACGGGTCTGTTTGGTTACAGCTCGGGGCTGAAAGTGCCTGGCTACACAGTTTCCTGGACCTCGCCCGCATGGCGTTTGGTTGCTGCCCTGAAAAGGTGCTTGAATCAGGCAAGTGCGACCCACCCAGGCGGACGAAAACGAGTGACTGGCTCCAGTACGCTGCTTGCCTGGGCTAATGGCCATGTTGACACGCTAAGCATAGCTTTGCAAGTCTTTCTAAAGTTTCTCTATTCACTTCAGATCAATCATAATCAAATGACCACTCATAATTAGAAGGTTAAACATGTTTCTATTTTCTTTTTGTCGTTAGTTTAATTTAAGTACACTTATATAATCATTATTATATAAATATTATTTTTTAACATATAAATATTTAATTTTTAATCTTGTAAGACAAGAAAAAAAAATATATATAAATAGTTAGTGTTCAACTAATCATACATGACAATGGTAATAGATCAATGTTTTATTTTTATCTATATCAGAGTTTCCAGGCACATGCTTCCAACCAAACAAACTATCATCTATTTGTCTCACCAGGCAGATTTTGTTAAATTTTTAGACAACTTCTAGGCAACACTTTTTGCAAGGCAAATCGTCCAGGCCCTACATGCGTTACATCTGGGACCACTGCTCGGTGGCTAGGTGTGTGGGCAGTGCGCGGAGGCGGTCGATGGCGAGAGCGGCTGCGAAAAGGGCCACACGGAGGATGCGCTCACCATGCACATGGCCGTGTGCGGGTTGGAGCCGCCACAGCCGCCTTTCGCATCGATGAGCGCCGGGAGGAGAAGCGCACGCACATGAACAAAAAGCCGCGCAGAGGAGGATGACGGCGGCTAAGATTTAAGAAGGACGCACTGAGCAAGAAGATGGCCGAGAAGTGGTACGCGGTGGGGGTCAGAGGTGGGCACGCACAACGAACAGGGTTCGGTGGGGAACAGTGGCGGAACCAGGGGGCTAGCAGGGGCCGTGGCCCCCTAGCACAGTAAACTCATTTAAATACCTATATAAATATTTATATTTATAGCACAAAAAATATTAATTTCACCTATTTTTTATTAAAATATGATGATTTTGGTTAGAAATTGGGTATATTTTTTTGAAAATTTGTTGAAACATATAATTATGTATATTTTATCGCACTAAAAAATACGATCACATTTCTCCGGCCCCCCTTAATCAAAATCGTTAGTTCCGCCTCTGGTGGGAAAGAGATGGACTGATGGAGATCCATGTGCACAGCGGGTGCAAGCACCGCACAAGGGTATCCGGTTTCGCAAGGAAGGTGTGCTTTGAGGAGAGTGCTATCCTATATTAGGAGAAATGCTAAGAACCAAACAACTAGACTTTGCACTATGATACCCTAGTGCCCTGGATAAGGAGACACGTAGACAACCAATCGGACTATATATATTGCTCAAGAGGTTCAATATAATAGGCGTATTATATCCAATCTTTTCTACGTTCATGGTACCATGAGTTTCTGCCATGGCGGCCCCACCCTTGGGGAGATCGATCTCCAGGGTATAGCGCCCTTGTATCTACAGGTAGCGCCCTCGTTGGAAGTGTTACGCCACAAATCTAATGGTACTAGACTACTTATCTTGGTACCAATACATCACGATCAAAGTCAAATCGTGAGTCTATTAATGAAGCAAATTCAATGAAACAACATGTGGTACCATAGAGAAGGGGTCATAAATTTGAGAGTCTTGACCAATTCAAAAGATAGATGTATGTCCATGTGTTGCAAATGGGTTAAAAAAACCCATAACATTCTTATTTCTAATATAATATATGCATTCGTTCATTTAGTATCGATAGTTAAATGTCCATCTGGCCATGCGTGCATTGCCACGGACTTGCTACAAATTAAATTCATTTAGTAAAGATATGCCCAATCATACTCATCATGTTCGTCCGTTAGTTATCCAAATTAAGAGGGGGTGTTTCAATCCACTGGCTAAAGTTCTATCCGGATCACTCGAAAGTTTAGGGGCTATAATAGCGTCCGAACATCCGGATGAACCCACGCATTCGGACGCCCGCGTATGCTGATGCGCCCTCCGCCACATGCTTTATTTTTTTTTGATACACACACCTTGTCCTCCTCCTGCTACGCCCCACACCTGCTGTTACGCCCCACGCATCCTCCTGCCCGCCCAGCTTCGTGCGAGAGAGAGAGAGGGAACATAGCGCACATACCCTAATACGAGAGAGAACATAGCGCGCATACCCCAATGTGAGAGAAAACCTAGCTGCATGTGAGAGAGAGAGGGATCACAGCGCGTGCCCCAATGCAAGAGAGAGAGAGCACATCGCGTGTGCTCCAATGCGAGAGAGAGGGAGGGAGCACAACGCGCATGCACATGTGTTGAGCCAGCTACATGCTCCATCGTGGGCGACCACGCCTGGTGGTGTAGGGGCGCCTAGTGCAGCGCGTGCCTGCCCGTGAGTCAGAGCGCGTGGGGAGTAACACATGTTGCAACATACTGAAGCAAGGTGAAACAATTAAAACATATGGTTGTAACATATGTGTATAACCACTGTAACATATACAACATCCAGATAAAACACTTGCAACATATGTCCGAATCATGTGAAACATTTAGAACATACACATGCAACATATGTGTGAAAACATATGCAACATCCAGATAGAACACTTTCAACATGAAAACACTTGTTGCAATAGAAGACTGAAACATATAAAACATTTTGGAGCATACTATTGCAACATATGTATGAAAACATATGCAGAATCCAGATCAAAACGCTTGCAACATACGTTTGGAGACACAATTTGAACAAACGCTTGGAACGTGCCTCTGAAATACTTGCAGTATATGCAATATGTGCAACATCCCCTGATCTACTTTTGCAATGTCAAGATGAAATAAATGCAACATACATCTGAAACGTCTGAAGCCCTCGAAACATACATATGCAATATAGGGGAGGGAAGGTAGGGCCAGCCGATTCCGGCCGTCAGGGTGGGAGCCGGCGGCGAGCCGCGGAGCACGAGCACCACTAGCATCGGCCACACTTGTGGGTGCCTTTGGCTCGGCTGGGGAAGACCTGAGGTGCCACGACACGTGTGCCCCTACAGCCATGGCAGGGTCAGCGGCGCGCCCAATGGCGATGTAAGCGACGGACGAACGGCAAGGGAGCGAGTGACGTAGGTGACTGGCACACAGGTGAGCGGCGCAGGGAGCGAGGGCACGCGGCGCGGCGGGCGATGTGGGAAGGGCACGATGCGGCAGCCCGACGAGCACGCGCTGGGGAAGGAGCGGACGGATGAGAAGCCACGTCGAGCGTGCAGATGACTGCCATGTAGGTGAGCAGCACAGGGAGCGAGGGCGCGCGGCGCGGCCGGCGACGGGGAAAGGAAACGGGGCGACAACTCGACGAGCACGCGCTGAAGAAGGGGGCGGACGGATGAGCAACTACTCTGCTTTGAGGCTGGGCGGATAAGCACGAAGAAATAGGGTGTGGCTTCGGGAGGGACGAGCGGATAAGCACAATGAATGGGGATTTGTTTTTTTGTTTGGGGCCCGCTCTTGGGGAGCCACGTCTGGACGCAGAGTCACGTTCGGACACCGCAGGAAGTATTTCCGAAAGTTTGGATGTCAATTAGGAAGAATAAACATGAGTTAATTACATAACTAATTGTATAAGCCGTAACTAATTCATAAGATGATTTTATTAAGTCTAATAAATTTATGATTAGCATATGTTTACTGTAGCATCACATTCGCTAATTATGACTAATTAGGCTTAATAGATTAGAATCTCACGAATTAGCCTTCATTTATACAGTTAGTTTTGTAGTTAGTCTTTATTTAATACTCCAGATTAGTCAAACGTCTAATGTTACGGGGACTAAAGTTTAGTCCTGCCATCCAAGCACCCCTGGCTGTTTCAGCTCCGTTCATTCGCGCTCGCCCACTCACGGTCAAACTCACTGCCGTAAATTTTCAAGATCCTCATCTTACTGCTGTAAATTTTCAAGCACCTCATTGTGGTGCCAGACTTTAGGCCATGAAACGCCAACCATGATCGGCAACTCTGCAGATCTAGCCAAGGACTCAGTGAGAATGAGATCAATTCATTCAGATATCTGTGCGTGAGGACACCCAGCCTGAAATTGGGCAGCTCGCGGAGCCGTTTTTAGGCTTCTTCAACCAAACGTGGGCAAGGCAAACGGATTCGTGCTGGGAGCCGTGGAAATTCCACAGAGAGAAGAGGAGAGAGAGGGTGGAAGCTGGAAAAACGTAGCTTCCACCGGCTCCGCTTGCATCCTGTGGGCCTGCTGCAGGTCGACGGGCGGATTTGCCCTCACTAGGACGTGCGGGCGCCGCCGAGCACGGGGCCGCCGGGGTCACTGAGGGGCAAGCGCTCGGGGGCGAGAGCCGTGCCGCCGGGTGCGGAGACGCCACGCGGTGCCGCCTAGCGAGCGCTCGGAAGCGCGTCGCACAGGGCCACCAGGTGCGTGCCATAGTGGTCGCCGAGGCTGCCGGGTGTGGGGGCGGAGGTGCGAGCAACTAGAGCGGCTAGGAGATGCCACCGTACCGGGCGTGGGGATGGAGGATGCCGAGGCCGTGGTTGCGTGAGGTCGTCGCGAGGCCGAGGGTTGAAGACGTCCGTTTCTAATTAACTGTCGCTACGGGTTTATATACCGTAAGTTTGACCGTGTACTCCCTCCATTCCAAATTATAAGGCATTTCAAGAATCTTAGAGAGTCAAAGCATCTTAAGTTTGACTAAAATTATAGAGAAAGTTACAAAAATTTATAACATCAAATAGGTATACTATGAAAATATAATTAATGAAGAATCTAATAATACTTAATTGGTGTCATAAATATTATTATCTTATCATATAAATTTGGTCAAACTTGAAATCCTTTGACTCTCCAAGATTCTTGGAATGCCTTATAATTTGGGATGGAGGGAGTAGAAAATATATGCAACATTTGTTCGGCTAATGGTTTCTGCGGCTGATAAGTCGGGTGAAGCTGATTTATTGTCAGAGGAAAACACCGTTTCATGGCTGATAAGCCAGACTGATAAGTTGAAGCGAACAGGGCGATATGAAAATAGATTCAACAATCTATCTAATGGTATTAATTTTGTACCATAAATATTAGTATTATATGTATAGTCATAGTTGTTTCTCGTGAAGCGTGAAAGGATCAAGATGCCCAAGAGGGGGGTGAATTGGGCTTTTCTAAAAATTAATTGCAAGAATTAAATCCTACAAGCCGGAATTCACCCCTAGTGCCTACTTGTGTTCCTAGAGAGTCTACCGATAAAAGTTTTGCACCCTAGTTTCCAATCCTAGTCTAGCATGGCAATTCTAGGAAAGTAAATCAAGCAATGAAAGTAAATACGAGAATGTAAATGCTTGAATGTAAAGAGCAAGGAACACGGCGATGTTTTTCCGAGGTATCGGAGAGTCGCCACTCCCCACTAGTCCTCGTTGGAGCACCCGCGCCAGGGTGTCGCTCCCCCTTGATCCGCGCAAGGATCAAGTGCTCTCTACGGGTTGATTCTTCGACACTCCGTCGCGGTGAATCACCCAAAACCGCTCACAACATGAGTTGGGTCATCCACAAGCTCCGCCGGATGATCACCAAACTCCCAATCACCACCAAGCCGTCTAGGTGATGGCGATCACCAAGAGTAACAAGCTAGAACTCTCACTTGACCACAACGAGCCCAAATGAGGAGATGGATGCACACTTGCTACTCTCTAATCACTAGTGAGGAACTCTCGAACTTTGATTCTCAAATCTCTATCCTCACTAGAGCTCTTGCACTCCCTTGCACTCTAAAGGGTTTTCTCAGATGTTTGAATGAGCAAGAGACCTCTAAAAGAGGTGGAGGGGATGTATTTATACACCCCTCAAAGAAAACGAACCGTTATGTTCTGACACGGGCTGACCGGACGCGCCGGTCGAACTGACCGGACGCGCCGGTCGCCCGTAACGGTCAAAACCCGATTTTCAACTGAACGACCAGACGCGCCGGTCAGGGGTGACCGAACGCGTCCGATCGTGCAAAGGAGCTTACTGTACTCGCACCGGACGCGAGGCCGCGTCCGATCGGTGATGACCGGACGCGTCCGGTCGTCTCTGGACCTTACTGGACTGTGACCGGACGCGCCGATCACACCCAGGTCGCGTCCGACGGGTGTTTCCCTCAAGTGACACGTGTCAGCCACTGACCACCGCATCCGGTCCTCGCGAGGACCGCGTCCGGTCGTCAAGGCCGAAACCCTAGCCGCGGTAACGTACTGACCGGACGCGTCCGGTCATGCCGAAGACCGCGTCCGGTCAGTGGGAAACAGCCCGAAACTTTCCGAAACGCGTCGCAACTTCAACCAAGTTGCTTCCAACTGAACTTTGAGCTATTCTAGGGTTGCCTAGCGCCAAGTTTAACAAGTGTGCACCACACCTAAACATAGGACTCGCCTAGGTCAAGCTACCCGTTCATGCCCCCTTTATAGTACGGCCAAAAGAGAAAAACGAAGATCCTAACGACTATTCCGAATGTGTCTCAACACCTCGACATCCGGAACTAACCGTCCTTAATCTTGACGTCACTCTTTTGAAAACCGAAACGATTTCCATCAAGGGACACGAATACCATGGTGCCCAAAGCAGTTATAACCTCCATGACCTAACTTACCAACGTTTCTGCAAAACACACGTTAGTCATGGTAATAAAGCGTTGTCATCAATTGCCAAAACCAAACCTTGGGGCCTAGATGCTTTCAATCTTCCCCTTTTTGGTGATTGGTGACAACACTAAGGTTCAAAAGATTAGAGTTGAGGTTTTCGAGCATGCTTGGTTCACATAAGCAAAAAGTAGTAAGCACAACGGGTTAGGAATTGCTTATGTGCCCAAGCCAAAAGAGTGTACTTCATAAGATAAGACAAAAAGCGTTAGTACACATAAAGATATAGCTCATAAGAAATCGGAGTAAGGCACGGAAGCACAACCTTAGAGCTATAACTAAAACGGTGACATATATTAAAACTGTGACGATATAACACATTAAGACTCAAAGTTTACAACTCGACAACAATGTCACACGAATGCAATGCTGAAAAGTAAACATGATGCATGAATGTAGCACACAAAAAACGAAAACCCTCTACAAAACTCCCCCTGAAACTACTCTCTCTCCCCCTTTGGCATCAAGCGCCAAAAACTAATCTAATGATCTGCTGGGGGGACAGACGGAGTCGTGTCGGGTGCCGAGGTGCGCGGAGTAATCACGAAGTGTAGCGAATCACCCTCGGAGTCTGAGCTATCTGGCTGACCCTCTGAAGAAGCACGTGGCTGTGAAGCGGTCTGGGTCTGAGCAGGAATAGGCACTGACTGAGTAGCAACAAGTGGATCTATCTGAGTAACCTGAGCCTGTAGTGAGCCAATAGCTGGGGGATCTGTCGAGGCAACTGAAGAAGGGATGGTCTCTATAGTCCCGGTCCCTGTCACTGGAGGAATGGCTGCCTCGGGAGCTGACAACCCTGACGAAGTATGAAACGTAGTAGTGTGCGAGGGTGTCGGCTGACCAGTCAACTCGCTGTAGGTAGCACTGAAATCACCAATAGGTGTGCCTGTCAGGAGGTGCGGGCGAGGCTGGTCTGACGGTGTAAACCCCGTATGAATAGGAGTGAAGCTCGGGGACTGAAAAGACTGGGGAACCTGCTGTTGTGGAGATGTAAACTGGAAGCTCGGCTGTCCCTGACTCGACGGACCACTGGAATGCAAAGCCTGAGTCATGACAGAAGCAGGCGGAGGAACCCCGACTGTGATAAGGTGGTGCAGGAGATCCATGTACTGCTGCTGACTCTGTCGCTGCATCTCAACTTGTTGCCTCTGGATCTCAAGCTGCTGTCGCTGAAACTTGTCCTGACGAGCCTGAATCTGTGCAAGTGCTGCAGCTGTGTCCTGTGCCTGTCGCTGAATCTGCTGCTGCTGCTGCTGCTCCTGAGCCTGGGTCAACCTCTCAAGAATAGCCACCATGGCTGGGTCTGAGCGGGAGGCTGAACCAGAGCCACCGGCCTCGTGGTCGTGAGACCGAGGAGACCAGTACCTGGGGATGGGCTGGTAGTCCTCATCTGTGCTGTCTGAAGTCACATCCTCAGGTATATCAGCAGTCTGAGCCTCAAGATCCGCAAGCTCTGCCTCAGCAAGCTCGTCAACTCTGGCATCCTGCTCAGCTGCTGTCTCAGGAACCTCTGGGCGCTCACGCTGTCCTGGCACTGGGGCCTGATCTCTAGTAACCGAGGCCCAAAGCTGACGGATATCATAATCAGGGAAAGCAGTGGTAGTGTCTGATATCTCCGCCCTGATCTCTGGTGGCATCTGAATAGAAGATCTAATGATAAAGCAGATCCAGTGAGCATAGGGCAGCTGACGATTACCCTTGAAGCCCTTAGCAATGGTGTCCTCCATCTCACTAAGAATAAGATCCCAGATGTCAAACTGTCTCTGTGAGAGGAGGTGGTGAACAACCCAAAGCTGCATACGTGTCAGTCCCTCTCTGTAGCCAAGTCTGGGAAGTAGAGTACGTCTGAGAATAGCATCCAAGACCCTGGCAAGTGGCGTCAGGCTAGCAGGCGTACGATGAGACCCTTCGCCAAAAGGCTCGCGAAAGCAGGGTCGAACCAAGTCAGTAGGTGGCACTGCTCCGCCGTGAGGGCGTCTGGGTGGTGGAGTCTGTCTATAACATAGCTGATGGATCCTCGTGTCAGAAGCTGGTAGTCTGAGGATCTCTCGAGCTCTAGAGCTGTAAAGTCTGTGATCGCGGCCTCTGAATGCAAAGTGAATGAACTCATGGGCAGGATCAATCCAAAGTGAAGCATAGAACTCCCTGACCCATGTGCCGCAGTATGCACCTATCCGTCCAAGAAGATCTGACAAACCAGGCATATAGGACAGATGCGGACGAAGCTGCTCTCCCACAACAGCAACCAGTGCCTCAAGCCGACACACCCTCTGTGGTCTGAAAGCAATACCACTGTCAACTAAAGCCCTGTAGAAATCCTCCTGAAGTGGGGTATAGAAACCCTCTGAAGCTCTGTGATCTCTGACAGGTGGGAACCAACGGCTGACCTCCACGAACCTCAACCCCTGCACCTGATGTGCTGTAGCACCCCTTAGGTCAAAGTGCTCGACCGGGGGTGAACCTCTAGCTCTGGGAGGAGGACGTGCTCCACGACGCTGGCCCTCTGGCCTAGGTGTCACCTGAGTACGAGCACGTGTGGAGCGGCGACATGGTGGAGACTGAGCTGGCTGCTCCTCTGTATCCTCTGTAGCCTGTGGAGCCTCGGTAGCCTATGGATCCTCTGTAGCCTCTGTCGGCTCTGTGGGTGGATCAACTGACATCTGCTCTGTAGCTCCAGTATCCTCGGTACCCTTAGTGGCCTCAGTGCCGAGCTGTCGACCTTCAAGGTGAAAGCGACGCTCGCCTATGTGTAAGCCACTGCGTCTGCCACCTCTCTCTGCCTGCTCTGCAGCATCTGCCACGGCCTGAGCAACCTCTGCCTCTGTAAGCGTCTTCTTCTTCTTCCTGGCCATCATCTTGATGCGCTTACCACGCGCAATCTCATCACGACGGGGAGGACTGTCGTCCCCGTCACCAGGAGCACCACCGGCGTTCTTGCAACGCACCATGCTGATCAACTGACTGAGAACCTCTGTAAGATGATGAACTGACACTCGAGAGGCTTGGCCTCAATCCGTATCCGCAGGCTTGGCCTCGGATTCAGCAAACAAATCTGACCCTGACACACCGACTGACTCGCTGCACCGATGGAATAGAAGGATATACTATAAGCACATACATAACTAAAAGGTGCGAAACCCTAGAGATAGCAAGCATGTGAGATACGAAGTGAATCGTTACGCGAAGCTACCTCGGATCGACGAGACGACGGTGAGAAGATGCGGTGACCTAGGTCGCGAGAATCCCCGAATTCGACGATCGAGCACTGAAAGGACCGAGCGAGATAATCAACGGATGAATACGGTCAAGGTTAGCCCTAGCAACGACACGAAACGAAATTGAATCGAGAACGATCGATTTCGTTACCTGGAGAACGGTTTAGGGCAAACCCTAGGTTAGGGTTTGGGTGAAACCCTAGAAGCTCGAGCGAAGGTGGAGGATGAGAGGCTAGGGCTGCACGGGGGAAGAGCTGCGGCTGGAGATGCCCACGGCGGCGAAGGACTTGCCGGCGGCGAGGTGGAGCGGCGGGCACGCGGTGGCGAGCGGCTGTGGATGGGCCGGCAGCGAGGAAACGGCTCGGGCGCGAGGAAGAACAGGCACGCGCGGGCAGCTGGCGAGGGGGCACGCGGCTGTGCTCGGGCGAGGTCGCCGGCGGCGAGAATGACGGCGAGTGCGCGGCGAGTCGGCGAAACGACGAGCGGCGGCGGTGGATACGGTCGGGTGAAGAAGAAAACGGACGAGATTGAACAGTTATATGAGGGGCTCAGATCCGCTAGACGCGAGATGACCGGACGCGGTGGTCGTTATGACCGGACGCAGTGGTGCAGCGTCCGGTCACACTCCAGTAAGCTCCTGGAGTGACCGGACGCGTCCGGTGCGGACTGACCGGACGCGGTCAGAGTCCGGTCGCTGGGAGCTCGGGAATTCATCGCGGATGACCGGACGCGGTGGTGGTAGCCGGGACCGGACGCGGTGGTCAACACAGGCGCGTCCGGTGCAGCGTCCGGTCACTAGGTCTGGAGTGGGTCTTCTGGATGACCGGACGCGCTGGTGGACGCCGGGACCGGACGCGGTGGTGAAGCATCACTGCGTCCGGTGCAGCGTCCGGTCCAGCGTCCGGTCGCTGTTCTTCGCCCTTCTTCGTTCCAAACTCCGACGCGACTTCTCCCAATCAAGTTCTAATTCAAAGAGACACAAATAAACACCAATTGGAACCTGATATGAGTGACCTCACTCAAACCCTCAAAATTTTTCAAAATATTTTGCCTTAGGGTAGTATTATTTTTAGGAAAATAGGCAATAAACACCCGAGGAGCAACGTATGGCCATGCAATAGAGTTTTTGGACCTTTAGGAGCGTCAAAAAGCTCTCTCTATCCATGGACGAACACAGAGGTTGCTCAAAGCTAAACCGAAAAGAAACGACAAACAAACAACCATGCATATGCAATGCAATACAAGTAAGTAAAGCTAGGTTGCTTGTCAAGTTTGATCCACGGTTAGGCTTCTTCACTCCTCCGAAGGAGGGTTATCGTAACCGTGTTAGCCAAGCCCTAAATGCATTGCGATAAAATAAACGTGACATATAATACAATGCAATGCAAGGGACAACACACGCTCATCTTTTAAAGTTACTTGAATCAAGCACATTTAGTTCACTTCTTAGCCTACAAAAAGTGGCCTCATCCAAAGGTTTAGTGAAGATATCCGCTAATTGATTTTCACTTCGTACACCTTCTAGTGATATGTCATTTTTAGCAACGTGATCTCTTAGAAAGTGATAGCGGATATCAATGTGCTTGGTACGAGAGTGTTATACCGGATTGTTAGCAATTTTAACGGCACTTTCATTGTCACATAAAAGTGGCACCTTTTCAAGAACAATTCCATAGTCTAGGAGGGTTTGTTTCATATATAAGATTTGTGCACAACAAGCCCCCGTGGCAATGTATTCCGCCTCGGCGGTGGACAAAGCCACACTATTTTGCTTTTTAGATGACCAAGATACTAAGGATCTCCCAAGCAAGTGGCACCCTCCGGATGTGCTCTTTCTATCAATTTTGCAACCGGCATAATCCGAATCGGAATAGCCAACTAGTTGGAATCTAGCTCCTTTGGGATACCAAAGACCAATGCTTGGGGTGTGCTTAAGATATCTTAGGATTCTTTTTATGGCACTTAAGTGAGGTTCTTTAGGGCATGCTTGAAAGCGAGCACACATGCACACACTAAACATGATATCGGGCCTAGATGCGGTAAGGTACAACAAGCTACCAATCATAGAACGGTAGAGAGTTTGATCAACCGGTTTACCTCCCTCATCTAGGTCGAGATGTCCACTTGATGGCATTGGGGTCTTGATTGGTTTGCATTCTTCCATCTTGAATCTTTTGAGAAGATCCTTGGTATACTTTTCTTGAGAGATGAAAATCCCTTCTCTCATTTGCTTGACTTGAAAACCAAGGAAGAATGTGAGCTCACCAATCATTGACATCTCGAACTCCTTCGACATCAATTCACCAAATTCCTTGTAATAATCTTCATTTGTTGACCCGAAGATGATATCATCAACATACACTTGACAAATGAAGATCTCCCCATTAAGCTTCTTGGTGAATAGTGTGGTGTCGACCTTCCCAATGGTGAAGCCCTTCTCAATGAGGAAGTCTCGGAGGCGCTCATACCACGCTCTAGGGGCTTGCTTGAGCCCATATAGCGCCTTGGACAACCTATAAACATGATTAGGATATCTAGGGTCTTCAAACTCGGGAGGTTGATTGACATAGACTAGTTCATTAATAAAGCCATTTAAGAATGCACTTTTCACATCCATTTGATATAGTTTCATATCATGATGTGATGCATATGCAAGGAGGATACGAATGGCTTCAAGTCTTGCAACGGGTGCAAAAGTCTCTCCAAAATCAAGGCCTTCAACTTGAGAGAACCCCTTTGCAACTAGTCTTACCTTGTTCCTTACTACTATGCCTTGGTCATCTTGCTTGTTTCGGAACACCCACTTGGTTCCAATGACTCTTGCACCTTTAGGATGCTCTTCAAGTGTCCATACTTGATTGCGGGTGAAGTTGTTCAATTCTTCATGCATGGCATTCACCCAATCCGGATCTTGAAGAGCTTCTTCTACATTCTTAGGTTCAACACAAGAGACAAAAGAGTGATGTTCAACAAAAGAAGCAAGCTTTTGAGATCGAGTCATCACTCCCTTAGTAGGACTCCCTATGATGAGTTCTTGTGGATGTGCTTGAAGTAGAGGTGAATTTCTTCTATCAACCACTTGAGGAGGTGGAGGGGGAGCATCAACATCTTGAGCTTGTGCCTCGGCTTGTTCATGAGAGATATAGGTGTCTTCATTTTCAACTCTCTCATTCTTGTCATCATCTTGAGGCACACGTGACGAAGATGGTGGATCAATGATTTGCACATCGTCTTCATCATCTTTTGGCTTGATGTCTCCCACGGGCATGTTCTTCATGGCCTCCCTCAAGGGTTCATCACCTACATCATCACAATTCTCAATTGCTCCTTGGGAGCCGTTAGATTCATCAAATTCCACATCATATGTTTCTTCAACCAAACCGGTGGTATGGTTAAATACTCTATATGCTTTGGACTTTGATGAGTAACCAACAAGAAAACCAATATCACAACGTCTTTGAAACTTCCCTAGGTGTTGACGCTTCTTGTAGATGTAGCATTTGCAACCAAACACCCGAAAGAATGAGACGTCCGGCTTCTTCCCATTAAGCAACTCATAGGGGGTCTTGCCAAGAAACTTTTGGAGGAAGAGGCGATTTGAAGCATAACATGCGGTGTTGATTGCCTCGGCCCAAAACTTTTCCGGAGTGTTGTACTCATCTAGCATTGTTCTTGCAAGGGTGATCAAAGTCCGGTTCTTTCTTTCAACTACACCATTTTGTTGAGGAGTGTAGGTTGAAGAGACCTCATGCTTGATTCCAATTTCATCACAATATGCTTCAATGTTGGTGTTGTCAAACTCTTTGCCATTGTCACTTCTAATTTTCTTTATCTTGACTTCAAATTCTTTTTGAGCTCTCTTTGCAAACTTCTTGAAGCAACTTGCCACTTTGGATTTGTCATGAAGGAAGAAAGTCTATGTATATCTTGAGTAGTCATCCACTATCACAAGACAATAGAGATTACCACCCAAGCTCTTGTAAGTTGTAGGCCCAAACAAATCCATGTGTAGAAGTTCTAGCACTCTTGAGGTTGACATGAAAGCTTTGGTTGGATGAGTGTTTGCAACTTGTTTGCCCGCTTGACATGCACTACAAGGTTTGTCCTTTTCAAACTTCACATCCTTCAATCCTCTCACTAGTTCTTTCTTCAATAGCTTGTTGAGAGTGCTCATTCCAACATGTGCAAGCCTCCTATGCCAAAGCCAACCAAGTGAGGTCTTGGTGAACAAACATGTCATCAAATTTGCATCTTCGGAGGTGAAGTCAACAAGATAAAGATTGTTGTATCTAAAGCCCTTGAATATCACTTGCTTGTCATCTATCTTTGAAACTTCCACTTTATTTGGTGTGAACAAGCATTGGAAGCCAAGGTCACAAAGTTGCCCGACGGATAATAAGTTGAAACTCAATGAAGCAACATAGAGCACATTTGAGAGTGAGTGATTATTTGATATTGCAATCTTGCCTATACCCTTGACTTTGCTCTTTGAATTATCCCCAAATGTGATCTTCTCTTGACATATCCCATTCTCTTCAATGGAGGTGAACATACGAGCATCACCGGTCATATGTTGAGTGCAACCACTATCAATAACCCAATGAGATCCACCGGTCTTGTAGTTCACCTACACATAAGAGATCAAGCTTTTTGTTTAGGGACCCAAACTTGAGAGGGGCCCTTGACTTTCTCAACTAGTGACTTGGCAACCCATATTTTCTTTGGCCTATTCTTGTTTGGGGGACCCAAGAACATGACTTTCATCTTTCCATTTGAATCTTTTCTTAGCATGTAATGAGCATTGAAGGCAAAGGGTCTAGCATGCTTGGGCAAGGGTTGTGGTGGTGGAGTTTTGCATTCATGAGCAAAGTGACCTTCTTGACCACACTCAACACATCTCTTTGGCTTGGGCTTTGACTTGCTTTGTTGTTGAGCTTTTGCCTTCTTCTCTTGATTTGCTAAGTACCCAATACCACTTCTATCCATCTTCATTACGGTGTTCATGAGGAGCTCACTTTGCAAATATTGGCCTCTTGTGAACTTGCTTAGACCGGTCTTGAGATGCTCTTTTTCTTGCTTGAGCTTCTTGTTCTCTTCAATGAGTGACTCATTTGTTGTTTGCTTCTCAAGAGCCATCAAACATTTAAGCTTTTTGTTCTCATTTGCAAGCTTCTCATTCTCACACTTGATCTTGGCATAATCATCATAGTTGTTTGACTCAACCACACTCTTGCCTTTGCTACTAGAACCTTGCTCAATGCTTTCAATAATCAAATCATCACATGATGTAGCTATATCACACTTAACAACATTGTTAGTAGCATCATGTGTCTCAAGAGCAAGTTTATTAGCAACCACAAGACTATCATAGTCAATTTTTAATGTGGTGTATTTGTCTTTCAAAGAGTTATGTCTAGTGATGAGCTCATCATGCTTCTTCTCAAGTTTATCATGTTGATCTTTAAGCTCTTTGTTTGAGGTTTTGAGCTCCTTGAGAGTGGAAGACATAACTTCATTGTGATCTCTAAGCTCACCACTAGTCTTTTGAGCATTTTCAAGCTTTGATGAGAGTGATTCATTTTCATTTTGAAGCTCATCATTTTCATTTCTTGTCCTTCTTATGATTTTAGTGTATTTATTTAGCAATTTTACAAGTTCATCATAAGAAGGTGCGTCATATTCATCATCACTATCACTATCATCATCATCATCACTATCATGGTTTTGTACCTTTCGTTCACCCTTGGCCATAAGGCATAGGTGAGTAGTGGACGATGATGGTGAAGAAGGCGGTGAAGGTGGTGGTGAAGATGTCGGTGAAGATGATGGCCCCATCACAAAAGCGGCAACCTTCTCTTTCTCATCATTGCTCTCATCTTCGGAGGAATCACAAGATGATTCAATGTCGGTGAGCCAATCACCAATAATGTATGCCTTTCCTCCCTTCTTCTTCTTGTAGAACTCCTTCTTCTTGCCATCCTTCTTCTTGTATGGCTTGTTCTTCTTCTTCTCATCTTCTTCATCACTTGAATCATTTTTCTTGCCCTTGTTCTTGTTCTTGAACTTGTCTTTTGGTGGTCTAGGGCATTGATGAGCTAGGTGGCCAAGTTCACCACAATTGTAGCAATCCATCTCCGAGATGGGCTTTCTCTTGCTACTTGTGAAAAATTTCTTTTTCTTGCCATCGAACTTGATGCCACTCTTGTTGAGCTTCTTTAGCATCTTGGTGGTCTTTCTCACCATGAGTGCAAGTGATTCATCATCGACATCACTTTCACTTGAGCTTTCTTGCACCATCATGGCTTGGCCCTTCTTCTTCTTCTTGTCATGGCTAGCTTTGAAGGCCAAGTCTTTCTTCTTGGAAGATGATGAGCCCTCTTCCGGAGTGATGTGCATGTACATCTCATGAGCATTGATCTTCCCCAATACTTGTGTCGGTGTTGCGGTGGAGAGATCACTTTGATGAAGCACGGTGACAATGTGACCATACTTCTCAACGGGAAGAACACTCAAGATCCTCCTTGCAACATCCGATTGGCTCATTTGAGTGAGCCCAAGAGCATTGAGGTCCTCTACAAGAACATTCAAGCGAATGTACATGTCATTAGCACTTTCTTTGGGAAGCATCTCAAAAGAATTAATTTTCTTTAAAGCAATATGATAGCGTTCCTCACGCTCACTCTTAGTTCCCTCATGGAGAGCACAAAGATTTTCCCACAAATCATGAGCGTTCTTTGCATTATGCACACGATTGAAGATATCTTTGCCTAAGCCCCGGTAGAGTGCATTTTTGGCCTTTGCATTCCACCGGTCGTACTTCTCCTCGTCACCAATGGGGTTTGCGGGATCCTTGATAGCGGGAAGCCTTTGGGTTGCGGCTCTAAGGCACCCGACATCTATGGCTTCGAGATACGCCTCCATGCGGATTTTCCAATATGGAAAATCATCCCCCTCAAAGGTGGGATGTGGTCCTTCCCCGTTAGACATCTTGCTCTAGGCGGTAAAGCCTAAATTAGGAGCAACACGGCTCCGATATCAATTGAAAGGATCAAGATGCCCAAGAGGGGGGGTGAATTAGGCTTTTCTAAAAATTAATTGCAAGAATTAAATCCTACAAGCCGGAATTCACCCCTAGTGCCTACTTGTGTTCCTAGAGAGTCTACCGATAAAAGTTTTGCACCCTAGTTTCCAATCCTAGTCTAGCATGGCAATTTTAGGAAAGTAAATCAAGCAATGAAAGTAAATACGAGAATGTAAATGCTTGAATGTAAAGGGCAAGGAACACGGCGATGTTTTTCTGAGGTATCGGAGAGTCGCCACTCCGCACTAGTCCTCGTTGGAGCACCCGCGCAAGGGTGTCGCTCCCCCTTGATCCGCGCAAGGATCAAGTGCTCTCTACGGGTTGATTCTTCGACACTTCATCGCGGTGAATCACCCAAAACCGCTCACAACATGAGTTGGGTCATCCACAAGCTCCGCCGGATGATCACCAAACTCCCAATCACCACCAAGCCGTCTAGGTGATGGCGATCACCAAGAGTAACAAGCTAGAACTCTCACTTGACCACAACGAGCCCAAATGAGGAGATGGATGCACACTTGCTACTCTCTAATCACTAGTGAGGAACTCTCGAACTTTGATTCTCAAATCTCTATCCTCACTAGAGCTCTTGCACTCCCTTGCACTCTAAAGGGTTTTCTCAGATGTTTGAATGAGCAAGAGACCTCTAAAAGAGGTGGAGGGGATGTATTTATACACCCCTCAAAGAAAACGAACCGTTATGTTCTGACACGGGCTGACCGGACGCGCCGGTTGAACTGACCGGACGCGCCGGTCGCCCGTAACGGTCAAAACCCGATTTTCAACTGAACGACCGGACGCGCCGGTCAGGGGTGACCGGACGCGTCCGATCGTGCAAAGGAGCTTACTGTACTCACACCGGACGCGAGGCCGCGTCCGATCGGTGATGACCGGACGCGTCCGGTCGTCTCTGGACCTTACTGGACTGTGACCGGACGCGCCGATCACACCCAGGTCGCGTCCGACGGGTGTTTCCCTCAAGTGACACGTGTCAGCCACTGACCACCGCGTCCGGTCCTCGCGAGGATCACGTCCGGTCGTCAAGGCCGAAACCCTAGCCGCGGTAACGTACTGACCGGACGCGTCCGGTCATGCCGAAGACCGCGTCCGGTCAGTGGGAAACAGCCCGAAACTTTCCGAAACGCGTCGCAACTTCAACCAAGTTGCTTCCAACTGAACTTTGAGCTATTCTAGGGTTGCCTAGCGCCAAGTTTAACAAGTGTGCACCACACCTAAACATAGGACTCGCCTAGGTCAAGCTACCCGTTCATGCCCCCCTTTATAGTACGGCCAAAAGAGAAAAACGAAGATCCTAACGACTATTCCGAATGTGTCTCAACACCTCGACATCCGGAACTAACCGTCCTTAATCTTGACGTCACTCTTTTGAAAACCGAAACGATTTCCATCAAGGGACACGAATACCATGGTGCCCAAAGCAGTTATAACCTCCATGACCTAACTTACCAACGTTTCTGCAAAACACACGTTAGTCATGGTAATAAAGCGTTGTCATCAATTGCCGAAACCAAACCTTGGGGCCTAGATACTTTCAAAGCGAAAATGACAGTTATTTAGGGACGGAGAGAATACGGCGCAGCCACGTGCGTGAATGAGCCAACGGATGAGGTAGAAAGGAAAGGAAAGAAAAAAAAAGATAGTATGGACATTTCATCTTTTGGGCTACTGGAAGAAGCTGTTTTGTCAAACGATTAAAAAAAACAGCTCCAACTTCCTAAGTGAATATGCTCCACAACTGAGGCTGTTTTAGCTGGAGCCAGAGCTCTACCAAATGGGTCTAGATACCACGACTTGAAAACCAGACATATCTAGTTACTTTAATGCATCCTCAAGTTTGAAGTTTGAGCAGATACTCTTTGTTTGGTCCAATTGGGCCTTCAACAAGGTAAATTTGCCTCAACATAGCAGTTTTCTTACAGAACTAAATAGGAGCACATATGTATCATAAATGGATCTGAATTCCATAGGGAAAAAATAAAACTGAAGGATTTTGATTTCCTGAGAGATCAAGAACACAAAATACTCTTCATCAATGTCTGCAGTTTAGAAAGCTGCGTAATAAACACCATTCAAGTCGGTATCCCCTAGCAAACTATGTTCGTCCTACTAATACTTGAAATAGCAAAATGACTTAAATCAGTTAAAACCACATGTGGTGATTGAAGCTAATGAAATAGGAAAGGAAAGACATGTAGATGCCACCATTTACTCAGTGTGAGGAGTGAGGACCGATTTCTGCAAAGCCATCAGGACGTACCTGCACACCCAAAAAAAATAACTGCACCTTTCAGTATATCTACACAGCTATGTTTCTAGGAAACACACACTGAAAAACTTCCAGCAAACTTTGAGGTGTGCTTCTTTTGACTAATGTATGTTTCTCGACTCAGATTCAGATATTATGCTATCCGACCAGCTCTCTTATATGAGTTACGGAGTTTCAGAGATTTTGAGGTGCAGCTGGCTACATGATGGCAGAGGATGCAAACCTCCCATCTGATTAGCCAGCTGAAATTTAGAGCTGGTAATAGTACAAAGGATGGGTCTGCCAACTGGTCAGTAGGAGGCCAACTCAAATGGCTGTTGTGCTGAAGTTCTCTTTGGTACGATACTACGATAGCAGCCTGTGTTTATATAACTACAATTTATGAAAATTGTAATATGTTATAAGTAAATTATGTTACTAATGTTTCCAGAAAACATATTTAGACTTTTTGTTACTAACGTATTTAGACCAGTAATGCACCTACACCATTTTTCTGACTCGGTTTCTAAGAAAGCTCACAGCCCTATAGCCTCATACCAACAACAAAAAGACACTTGAAAGTTAATAATTCAATCATGTACAGCCCACAGTTTAGGATGCCAGGGAAATTATGAAACGCAGGCATGTCAATACTGCTCGGTAGCCAAGGCATTGGCTGAAACAAATAGATTACACTAATATATTCAGAGAGGCTTCTACTTCTCGTATTCTTCAGTTGCACAAATCATTACGTCTTTGATTTCACAAAATCATGGGATCACTTGACCCCAATTGCAACTCTACAGGTAGAAGTTTACACATGAACAGGCTGTTTAACAAATCCCCAGAAAAACTGAACAGTGCAGGCTGTACTGCAGTCTGCAGCTAGAAGCTGGAGTTCAGAGACTCCATCCCATCACAGAAAGCTTCCGAATTCAGATTATTCACTGCCCTGTCTAAATTCGGAAACTCTGAATCCCCTACCATTATACAAATTCATCTTACCCGAAGTTCACACCCCCATCCCAATCCCATCCCCGAAGACTCTCCGAAGGTTCAAAGGACCGACCGGCGCTGCAGGCTGCAGCATTTCTTGGCGGGATTATCGCAGCCCCACGTCTTGATTCTCCGTGCTATCTTGCCTCGCTCGAGCCGCATCAGCCACCGGGGGAGACGCGGCGGCGGTTGCTGCTGCCATCTTTTCTCTTGCCGCCTTCCTTTCCCTTGCGCGCGGGCGCCTCGGGGACGACGCACCGGAACAGGCTCGCGAAGATGCGCGCCTTGATCTGCCCGCGCCGCGGCAGGGTCCGCCTCGCCGCCTCCTGCTGCTGCCGCCGCTCCATCGCCGCCGCGGGTGGCTTCTTGCTCAGGAAGGCACGGGACTCTGGGGACTGGAGAGCCGTGAACTGTGCTGTGTCTGATGTCAGAGTGAGTGAGTGACGGCGGCAGGCGAAGGCTCTGCCATTTTATAGCTGCAGAGCAGAGCAGAGCAGATGAGATGCAGAGGGGACATGGGATTGGGAAGAGTGGGGGCCAAGCTTCCTTGGGGAGCAAGGAGCTCCTCTCCCAAGTTTGAAAAGATCAGCTCAGAAAGACTGCGTGCTGCTTGGTCAGTCTCGTTTCCGTGTCTGAAACCTACACTGGGCTTGTTTACATTGAAAGTTTTTTTTTTAATCCGATGAATAGTACTATTTTCGTCTTATTTGACAAATATTGTCCAATCGTGGACCAACTAGGTTCAAAAGATTTATCTCGTGATTTCTAACTAAACTGTGTAATTAGTTAATTTTTTTACCTACATTTAATACTCCATGCAAGTGGCTAAAAATTGATGTGATGAAGAGAGTAAAAAAATTTAGAATTTTGAGGGGAACTAAACAAGGCCAGACTCTGTCTTGTACTCTACTGACTGCCATCAGAAAGACTCGCAGTGCAGTGTGCTGCTTGGCCTCTACTATTCAACCTCGGCCTTGTTTAGATGCATCCTAAAAATTACAATTTTTTCACTCTCTCCATGACATCAATCTTTGGACCCATGTATGAAGTAGTAAATATAAGTAAAAAAAATAACTAATTGCACAGTTTGGTTGTAAATCATGAGACGAATCTTTTGAACCTAGTTAGTCTATAATTGGACAATATTTGCTAAATACAAACAAAAATGCTATAGTGGCTGATGTCAGAGTGAGTGAGTGACGGCGGCAGGCGAAGGCTTTTTTGCCATTTTATAGCCGCAGAGCAGATGAGATGCAGGGGACAGGATTGGGAAGAGTGGGGGCCAAGGCGCCAAGCTTCCTCGGTGAGCAAGGAGCTCCTCTCCCAAGTTTGAAAAGTTCAAGAATCGCTCTGGGCTTGTAGTACTCACCTTTCAAAGTCTGAAACCTAGGCCCCGATTAGTTCTCAGAAAATTTTGCAATTTTTTTTTTCAGATTCCCTGTCACATCAAATCTTTAGACACATGTATGAAGTATTAAATATAGATAAAAAATAAAACTAATTACACAGTTCAAACGAAATGAACGAGACGAATCTTTTAAGTCTAATTAGACCATGATTGGACACTAATTGTCAAATAACAACGAAAAGTGCTACAGTGCCATTTTGCTAAAAATTTGGCAACTAAACCGGCCCCTAAATACACTACTGTTCAGCTCAGAAAGACCGTCAGTCCAAAAAGACTCCCGTCTTGTGTGCAGTGCATTGTGCTGCTTGGCCTCTGATTCAACCTCCATGGTATCTGTGGATGCACTGCCAGCCAAGTGACAACTGTGCAATGTGAAGAACAAAGTAGTACAGACATGGGAATAATCAGCCACTTTTGATGGTTACCAGCAATCAAAACTGATTTACAAGAACAATGGCGACCAGCCAATCTGATGTTTCAGTGTTTGGGAAAAATGTTGGGACTACGACTGGCTAGATTCTCTGATCAGCAATCCCAGCTGGCTTGCCATAGAAAACTATGCCCTTGTCTGGCTGTCCAATTCCCCATGGTGATTGTACATGTTTAGCAAATCAATGCTATCTAGCAATGGGATTTGGTCTCCAGACAAGAACAGGAGAAGAAAATAGAGATTCACTGCTAATGCCAGATAGAATTATGCAGTTCTGGTTCTTTGTTAGCCATGGACCTTGCAAGTGCCCCAACACCAGACATAAACTAAGGCATCTGTTTGATAACTTGTACAATAATGCACAATCATGAGCCACTAAAATACAGGTACAGATGGGCCAAGGTTGTTACAAGAAATTATTTGGTCATCCAGAGAGCAGTTGACTTGAGTGACACACTACCCCTGTGACCCATCTATTCCGTTCACACAGGGAAAGAAAAGTCTTTGGTCATCAGCATGGACCAAATTTCTGTTTGCTACTGTCTGGATTCAAACACAATGCAAGAGCAACAAAAGCCAGAGACAAAATAACTATCACGGTAATAATTCATAAAAAACATTGTAAATTATACTTATGTTCTGCACTGTTTTCAGTTGAAATGTAAACCTTTTTTTTTGGTCATTAGTGAAGGACTGAAGGTAACACAACCAACTCCAGATGCTCTTAAGAATGCTAAAACTTATGGTTTGCAATTTCAGAACCGAATCTATCTCTTTTTACTAGACCGACAGAGCAACAACCCACAAGAGTCAAAGCTTGAAAACTGTTCAAGTATGAAGGATGAAAATTCTGAAGTTTGACTTGATTCAAGATGCTTCATATAAAGATGTGACGACCAAAGTCTTCAACATAACGTGAGAGCCTAAATATGTTAATTTACAATTGCCTTTCCTCTATATATTCAACGAAATGTTGAAACACACCATCCTGATGCCTCCAACACAAGAGACATAAGCCAATTATTTAGGGCCTAGGAAACAAGGTTAGTTACATAGCTTTACATCTAAGCAAGATTCCTGTCTGCCTAGGGCTTATTATTGTATGAAGACAATGACCTGCCTTGTTTGACTTGAACTTGTCTGTAACAAGAAACGTGATTCTCATGTGTCCATCAGTTTCCAATTGATACTTTGCACATGTCCACTTGCCCAAACAGTCCCAACACTACAGACTACCCTTCACAGATTAATACAGCTAGTATTCGATGATTACACATTGCAGCTGCTGAGAAGTGAGAACATGCACAAAAGTAACATCAGGAGCATCAACATGTATTGTGATTATTGAACACCGACCGACATATATTCTACCTGACCCAAATATTTCTTCATTAAATGGAGGCATAAAGACTCAGAGCAGCCATTTAGTATACAATTGAAGAAATCCTCCAGAATGAAATGGACGTGGTGTTATATCTATTTGATTACAATTGAAGCAATACTGCTATAGTTGGTATATTACACGTATAAATGTACAATACAGACCTCCCAGTTGAAATCTTAGTTTACAGCTCACCTCCTAGCTGTCACCTCTGCAGTTACTTGGGAGGAACAACTAGTGTATAGATTAGTAATGTCAAGACGATGATAATTGCCCCCACCAAGGTAAACTGGGGACTTGTCCATAGCATCAAGTTAGATCTTTCAGTTCTCTTGATTGGATCAACCTCTTCTGACAATGGATACTCGCTGCGCCGTGGGTTCCAGGTCACATACTTGTTTGGTGAGAAATCAGAAAAGAGGGTCCTCTTCCCTTTGTTCTTAAAGGTAGTCCACGCCTTGTCCCAGTCAGTAGAGGTTTCACCTGACGAGGAAGAAAAGAAATGGTCATTGCTACCTTCATAACAGTATCTAAAATAAACAAACTATGAACAGATAAGAAGTGCATATTTTTTTCTTGTTTAAAAAGGAAGGCAGGAACTGTGCCATCTTAATCAAAAAGGGAAGTGAGAAGTTTTAAAAGATACAGTGGGCCACACCAGCAGTCTAAACGATCAAAATCTATGCAAAAGGTTTAACTTCCTAATGCTACCTTCATAACACCTGATGAGGAAGAATAGAAATGGTTATTGCTACCTTCACAACGGTATCTAAAATAAACTATGAACAGATAAGAAGTGCATATTTTTTTGTTGTTTAAAAAGGAAGGCAGGAATGGTGCCATCTTAATAAAGGAAAGTGCAAAGTTTTAAAAGGTACAGTGGGTCACTTTTTTTAAAAAAAGTTCCAGCTTATAGCTGGCTTGTATTAATAAGGAGAGTCAGAAATACATCCACAAGTGGTGCTCACATCGCCTCTTAAGCTGGCAGACCACCAACCAGGCAAAAGAAAGGGAGGAGAAAAAGTGACTACTCACTAACTGAGTTTACAACTAAAGTGGACAGAGGTCTGATGCCCGTTGCCCGACATGCTCCAGGAGACTACTTGGTCATGGATTTCTGCAAACATCGAGCTTTCATTCTTTTCTCCCTGACTGAAAATTCTGCTGTTTCGTTGTTTCCAGATCATCCACACTACTAGGAGCGCAAGGGAGTGGTTAGTTGCCTCTCCAGTGGCTATCAGCTCTAGGAACCAACTTTGAATTTCGAGTACTGAGTTCCAGTTTGCTGGTACGCAAGTAGTTGGCGTTGAATCCTTCGCTAAGGAGGCTATGCTTAAATGTAAAATTATTGGTCCTTCTTAGCGCGCCTCTTGGCGCGTTGTGTAAAACATTCTGCTACTTAATACAAAGATGCGCAAACCTTTTGCGTATTCGAGAAAAAAGTTTGCTGGATTCAAACTAAGGCATTTGCTCCAGTAGACATCTGAATTACAGTGGGTCACATCAGTAGATCTAAACGATCGAAATCTATACAAAAGGTTTAACTTCCTAATGCTAACTTTCTTTGAGCAATATCCTCCCTGATGAAGTAGTAGATGGTATCTTGTTGTCACATTCGACTTTGGATACACTATGGTTTGGTGTATTCCAACGGTTTCACAAGGTGTAGGTAATGATGCCACTCGCTTCCATTCTCCTTTCCACCGGAACTAACACTAGAATCCACTACCACCACTTTTCTAGGAAGTCTTTTGCAATTGCAGACTAGAGCTACAGTTAGCCATCTACATCCAGTTAGATGTTGTCCAAACATCCTGTGCAAAGGAACAATATAAAGTAATATCCTTTGTGTTTTCGGGTTGATGGGAGCAAAGTTTGTGAATTAGAACAGTGGTCCATCCTCTCCTTGCAAGCTACCTGTGGTTTTGTTTTGCAGGAGAGCCCCAAGTCATTTAGTATTATTTCATTAGTACAGCAACAAAATTCTGACCATGAGAGGTTTCTCAGGTCATGCATAACCTGCCATAGAATAGACTTTTAAAACCAACTATAAGATGGGAATTCATAAATCATCAGCACCAACTATCCACCAAAGCAAATGTATGGATAAGCAGCATCAAAGCCAAGTATTGACTACTGAGTCCAGTGATCAGTGACTTTTTGTGTAAAGCGATTAGGCACTATACGGAAAACAATGCAAATTCGAGTGTGAAAATCTCCAGAAGGCAGAAACACTGTTTTCTCTTCTTCAAACCATCACAGTGCTGACAATTTTTTTTTAAAAAAGAAAAGGTTTCGATTACAGCGAAGCAAAATTTGCATCGTGTCAAAGACCAAAAAATGGAGTAAAAATGTTTGCGATTAGTCAGGACCTAACTACACCGAGAGAGGGAAATGAACGCCAACATGAGGACAATCTACACAATTGGTGCACCGTTGATTTTTTTTCCTTGCCTTAATACATTTCTTTACGTCAAATTCAAATGTATACATACGTTGTCAGGTTGGCTTGAGGTCGCAGGCAACCACGAAAACCTGCAACCTCCTGAAATTGAAGCCAGCATCATCATCCAACTAAAATCTTAGCACACACAGCCCTAAGCGATCAAACAAACAGATCACATCAACCTAAACGAGGAAAGCAGGCAGTTGCATCCTGGACTCCTGATATGATGACTGGGCAACTTAAACCGTACTGCATCTCTGATCGGCCATACTCACGCAGTCACGCTTCGACGACAACGCCAGACTGACACCAGTACTAGTCAAGTAATCCACTGCGGCATTTTAACGAACACCTACGGTAGCAGGCTAGCAGCAAAGAACTTGACAGCTACCATCGGATCGGTGCTTACCTTTGTCGCTGCCGCTTTTGTCCGGGGAGCCTCGAGAGCAGCGAGGGACGAGCGCGAGGGGAGGCCGTCGCGCCAAGAATCTCCCGGAACCTAGCAGTATATCCATGGCTGGGGCTGGCTGCCAAGATTCTATCAGCCGGGCAGGAATCTCGATCAAAGATTTTTTTTCTCACTCGTGTTCCTTTCGCCGCGTGGTTTCTGTTCCTCTTATCTCGACTGGTGGGCGAGGAGGCGTGGCGGGGATCTGAGACGAAGAAATGAGCAGGTTGCGTGCGCTTGCGTGAACGGAAGAACAGTCGTACTGCGCTGCCGCACTACGGCACTAGGTGGGGCGCGATTGAGAGAAAGGAGAGTGCGACTCGGAGGTGGCGGCAGGAAGGAACTACCACGCACGGCGGCACGGGCACGGGGTGCTGTTTCTGTTTCGCTTGGGCCGCCGGGCGGGTGCAGTGCAGTGCAGGCTACGAGATTGGGGAATTTGGGAGACGGGGTGCAAAACTTGTGGCTGGTAACAACGAAAGCCAGGTGAGGGTGACGCCAACGCCATGGAGGGATCCAATCGTCCAGTCAGATAAGGTCCCGGTTTGGTTACCGTGAGATTTTTAGAATCTGAATAAAAATCCTATAATCTCATTCCAAACAGACTAGATTTTTTTTTTTGAGATTTTAGCATATATATATACTAGGAAATATGTCCGTGCGTTGCTACGGGATCACGGGAGGAAAAAATGTTATCAAACGTCAAACTCCAATAAGTCTCAGCTTGCACAACATATTTGTATGTATAATTGAAGAGCTAAATTAGGGATGTACTTCTTGATAAGGAATAAAATTCCTATGACGTGTATGTCTCAATTCAGTAGGAAGCTTTTCTAAGACACATACGAGCAAATTTGAGCATCGAAGACATGATACTCCACTAAATAAACTTACTTCCTGACTTCATTATATCCATGCAGCATTTACCGATTGTTCTTGCAGAAGTAGCAACCAAAGAAAATCAAAGCATGGCCATCCAATATGGTCAACTGATAACCAGTAAAATATCAGTATAACCATTGCTAAATATTTTGAACAAAGCTAAGCTACCACATTTGTTTCTACCCAAAACAACAAACTACCCCCCTCATTATATGCTTGTAAGTCACTTCCCATAGCCAATGAGGCAGTTCTCAATAAGCATATAAAGATAGGCAACAGAAATGATCAGAAAAGGAAAACCATCTGATCTATAGAACCAAACATCATAAATTTTTTTGACAGGTATATGCTGTGACAAATATAGTCAAGTGATATTACCGATTTGCATGTGGAAACACTGTAGTTAATATCAGGCCCATCCCAAAATTTTCCTGTAAAGGGAAAAGTTCATGTGGTACGGACATGTATATGGATCAGAAAATAGATAATTAATTAGAGATGCATTGGTAGCCTGCAAACTGAAAACAGAATGGACAACCTGCATTAACAGTTTTCGCCTTTGAGAAACAAATTAATTAGGACATAAATTTGACCAATAATTGTTTCTAAGCAAAGAGAACAATACTAACAACACAAATTCATCCAGTTATTCACCTTTATAAGCATCTCAGAGACTCAGACCCTCTGTTGTCCAAAGTAGGGGAATGGAAGCTGATGCCATGCAACACAGCAGTGGGCACCATGACCTCGAGGCTGCCAATTTAGAAACTACCACAAGAATCTTAATAATTTTGGAAAAGGGGGAAGAATTTGTAACCTGTGCTTTCCGAAGAAAATGAGAAAGAAAGTTACATACATGATTGTGGAGGAGGCTACGCAACCTTGTTTTTCAGATCCAAACTGAAACATTCTGCAGGCGAGTTCTAGATCTTAGTGTGAAGCCATTTCTCAGCACCCATGCTGACAAGCTTGCTGCCTCCATACTTGCACAAGTAAAGGAGTGTCTGATCAAGGAATAACAGCTTACTTGAATGTAACCTATAATGGATGACTCCAAATTTAGCAAATCCTCAGTATACTCCTATATGCTAAAATCTTCAAAAATTCTTCAAGAACTACTCTTTCAGTGGAACATCAGAAGAATATGTGAAGAGGATGAAATAGTAGCCACACCAAAAAGCAAACCTTGCTTGATCCGCTTTTGTTCTTGTCCAGCTCGGCGAGAATAGGATTCAAAGGCGAGATGAGGAACTTCTCAACTTGTTCAGCTCGGCGAAATCAGGATTGGAAGCTTGCGAAAACAGGATATCCCAATGACACATTTTTCAACCGAGATCTCTATAATGTATAAATAGAAAAAAAGTAAAGATGTTTGTCTCGAACTTGAGTTCATGTAGAACTTACCATGGATTTTTTCCCGATCTGAGCTGGTGTCCCGAACGTTTTTTTTTTGTCAATCTGAGCTCGTGTCCTGATCGGAGCGGATCTTCGTTCGATTGGATTCCGATTCTGACTCGCAACGCCTAGCTAGCTGGCTCCTCTGTGGCAGCACCTTCGAGCTGCGCCACCCTACCTCGCAGGCCCGGCCGCCGCTGGCGGCGGCTTCCCGGCTGGCTATCGCCCAGCGCGCCGTCCACCGCATTCGCCGCCGGTAGCCACCTCCGTTCTTCCTTGCCTGGAGCTCCTCGTCCTTGCTGAGGTTGCACCTCCGTTCCTGCCCTGGACGAGAGGAGCAGCAACCTCGTCCCTGCACGTAGACGGGAGGAGCAGCAACGCTGCACGACGTGAGAAGAGCGGCGGCTGTGCTGAATAGAACCATCAGCGGTGCAGGAGGGAAGCGATACGGCGGCGGCGGGAGGAGTCCGAGCGACATGTAAATCCCATGAGGTGCGCTGCATGCGAGCGAGTGGGCTGGATCGAAGCGAGTGGAGCGGGACGATTGGGCCAAATTGAATGGGCTGGACGAAAAAAAGAATCTGAAATTTTGCCTTTTTATTATTAGGTATATATATATATATATATATATATATATATATATATATATTACCCTACAGCTGGCTACAAAATATATATATACATAGAATTTAATAAAACACATCAAATTATTTTTATCTAGATTATAAAATTCCTAAGGAACCAAATGGTACCTAAGGAAGCATTGAAGGTGGTCTATATGTCGCCAATATTTTTTTTTTTGCTGTGTTGCAATTACATTGAGCTTGTAACGTATGGCTGCTTAAAAAGTCATGAAAAGTGGGATCATCAGAGAATATACAAAATAATATCAGAAATGCTATCGTAAAGGCAACCATTTGCTGGCTGAGATGAGAACTAGACATATCCAAAAAAAAAAAAATTGGTTGTGATTGAGTTGCTCTGGAAATCGGTCTATATTGTTGTATCTAGCTAACTTCCTTCTGCTTCAACACTAAGGAGATTATACTAAAATTAAGGCTAATGCAAATGTATGATGTATTTTATTGTTACTAGGGGTGTTTAGGACTGCTCCGCTCCATGTTTTTCAGCTCCGCTCCATGTTTTGCCAAACGGTTTTAGCTCCACGCACTCTGTTCGAGAAAAAAATGGTGGAGTTGTGAGAGCACCTAAAGACGTACTCCACGAACTCTAGTTTTTTGTGGAGATGCTCCACAGTGGAGTTTGTGCAGAGTTTGTGAAGCAGTCCCAAACACCCTTTGATTAGTTGATATATATGAATGAGAAAATTTGGGACTGTGTATTTGTGTTCTTTGGGATATTGATTATCAGCGCCGTAGCCAAGATTTGTAGCTATGGTAGTTCATTGTCTAACTTTTTTTAATTGCTATAAATTTAACATGCGGGTACATAAGTATATGAATTACAAAATGCGACTAAAGAAAAAATTGACATATGGAGTTCATAAAATAGAGGAGTTCCGATGGACGCTCTGACGTATTAGCCGCCGGGATCCATATTTTCCTATATCTATGGGCCTCGGATGAGCGGAGCACATGGTGGTCTGGTTCGTGGACCACCCTGTCGCTCCGCCCCCTGTTTTTTTAGCATTAAGTGGTGATTTCGGAGTTTCTCAAAAAAAAAACAAAAAAAAGTGGTGATTTCGGAGGCCGCCAAGACCCTGGGACCTATAAAATTGTAGTTGCAATGCCTATTGTACTTGCTGGTTTAGGTTAGGAACAGAAGGTATGAACCATTGTTCTTCTGCCACTCTCCTTCAACCTCAATGGTCGCTTGCAGAAATCAATCGACTTCAGCCAAAAACTGTCGAGCTCTTCGGATTATATTATATTATACGCAATTGCATATTGTGTACCATGCGTCAATTGCTTCTAATCTCACCTGCGCGCTGCGAATGGCTCCGCACCAAAAATTGTTGCCGTGTTCACTTGGCTGATAAGCCATAGCTGAAAGTACTGTTTACTGATTTATTGTGAGAGAAAAACACTGCTGAATAGCTGACTGATTTGGTTGATAAGCTCAAGCGAACAGGGCGTGTGTGTTTAAGTCGCCAGATTTGTTAGCAATGCCAGCCCCAGCGTGCCATCTAGGATTTAAAGGTCAGGACGAACTTGCGTTGTAATACTGACTGATGACATACGGCTTGTTCAACAGAGCGTTACATAGTACAGGTCTGGAGAGGCAAAACAAGGGCTTATCGGCTTATCGTCCTTGAAAGATTTCATAATCCAAAACGATGTAAATTCCATGAAACTAACCCTCAAAGGTTATTAATGTACAAAACGAACAAGGTATGTGTTACCAAGTCAATTTGCAAGATAAAGGAAAGCCACTGCACAACAAGACTGACAGTCTGTTCGTTTCGCTGGATTGTTGTGGCTGAAAGTACTGTTCGCTGGTTTGTTGTGAGAGAAAAACACTGCTGGATGGCTGTTGATTCTGCTGATATGCTCAAACGAACAAGGAATCCATCGTTACCCCACCCACCCCCACACACAGAAAAAGAAGAAAATCCATTTGCACAAACTGGGGGAGAGCACTCCGACTAGAATCATGATTGATGACTATAAAGTTACAAAACTACAGCACAACTAAGGGACGATGAAGGGGATGACCATGGACAAGAATCCATCGTATGTAAGAGCGGCCGAGCCGGTGTAACGCGTATCCTTCTCCTTGAATTTCTCAGTTAAACCCTGCACACAACGAGCACGTAAAATGAAATATATATCAGTAATTACAACTTGAAATCCTTGATCACTCCATAGGCTGTAGCATCCAAGAAACAAAACTAACATACCTTCACAATCATCCCACATCTACAAAAGGCAGAAAGATATACCAAGTCAGATCACATGTGCTCAGCACTGAAACGTGGATAAGAATAGGAAGGTTATTTTTCACAACAAATTACTTACTCCACAAAATTGTCAAAGTCTAGCGCGCCATTGCTAGGCACACCATTGTTGTAATTCGCTATAAGAAGCTCGATGACAGAAGGTGGAACGGCATATCCAAGGCTACGAAGAGCTTCGGTCAACTCACGGGAGTCGATTTTTCCACTCCGATCCCTATCGTATCTGTCGAAAATTCCCTAGATGGTGCCCATGGAGAAAATCAATAAGCACATCACGAATTCTGAATCACACAGCATGTAGATGATATTCCAAATTCCAAAATAAACAAGTAAACAACAATAATGCTATTTCGCCTTTTGGCTTCTTTCATCATTACATTACACATGATTTGAGTGCCAGCTGTGCCATACACAGAAACATGGCCAACACTCCATTCATGCATAAGATTCTTGTATAATGAAAGACAAGTTGATAGCCTTTGATACTTTTTCATTTGTTATTGTGTGACTTAGATTTTAAAACAGTGTTATGCATCACAAATCGGACTCGTGGCACAACAAGAATGTAGCAATTTTGCATTGTGTTTGTAATTGTGAATGAACTGAGAAATCCTGCAATACTCACCCGCCATTGGCCAAGGCAATTCCAGAGGGAGACGAACTGTGTTGGTCCTGCAACGTGGAAGCAGCATGGAGTGAGTAGCTCGTATGTACCATTCTGACAAGCGAAATGTTATAGCTGCTTTGGAGATGTTCGGCTGCTTGCTTTTTGCAGCAGCTGGTTGTATAAGAGAGTAAATACTGTAGCAACAGTGCGCATTTGCAGCTGCAGCGCTGTTAGAATAGGCAACCGATGGCAGAGGGGCAGAAGGATGGTAATCAGAACCTATACAGAAACAGAAAAAACAATTCCCCTAAATAGGAAGGATGGTGTACACCACCAACTGCTACTTTGTTAACATCACTGAGCATTCATATTATATCTGAAGAAGCAGCAATACAAGAAACTAGCACCGTGCAATTTCAGGTTTGAGCACATAATAAGCTTAATCGTTATACTCAAATTGAAGTTGCACGCTGAAGAGAACGATTAGAAATGAAAGAGTTCAACTACCACTGTGCAATCAGAAGAATGATGGGTGTCAGGCAGGCAGTATTGGGAATCTGAACCTTTATACGGAGGATTAACTATTATGGTAGCGGCATCAGAGGTTGCAGAGGCGAATTAAATCCTTGATGCAACATGCATGAAGAGAAGGAGCGATCGAGGAGCAGAGCAGGGGAGGAGGCGTTAGTTACCCATCCGTGAGGGCGTGGAGGAGGAGGGGTCGTTGAAGAGGAACATGAGGAGGCGGACGGTGCGGATGCTGAAGCGGTGGTAGGCGGCGGAGAGCGCCCCTTGCAGCTCGCGCTCGTCGATGGCGCCGCTGCCGTCGCGGTCGGCGGCGCGGAAGGCGCGCTCGACCTCCGGGTGCGTCCCCGGCGGGAACGCGACGGGGACGAAGCCGTAGCCTGAGCCGTAGCCGTAGCCGTAGCCAGCGGAGCCGAATCCGCCCGCCGCCGCCTGCGGGGGCGGCGGAGGGTAGGCGGCGGGCGGGTACCCGCCGTAGGAGGAGGAGGGCGGGGCGCCAGCGGAGGTGGTGGTGGCGGGCATGTGCGGCGCCGGCGGGGCTGAGGGCGGTGGCCCTTGGCTATACCCGCCGCCGCCGCCGTAGCTGTAGCTGTGGCCGTAGCGGTTGTAGTCGGCCATGCTACGGGGCGTGGAGAGGGGGGAGAGCGAGGTGGCGTGGCGACTGGCGACTTCCTCCCTCCCTGTCGCGCTGGCCTGTCGAGGGCGGGTGGTGGGTGGGACGGGTGCCGGGCAACAGAAACGGGGCCTGCTAAAAATGCTCTGCTGGTGGTTCAGCAACGGAGGAATTCAGGAGCAGATGCTGCTCACGCGGCGGTGTGATCTTGTATATATCTCTCATGCACTGCGCGTGTCATGGAACCGACGTGAAGTTTCTGATCCGAGACTTGAAGACGAGCCGCGGGAGGAAGGACGAGGAAGAGGGGAAGAAAACACGCATCATCATCTTGAGCAGAGCAGGCGTGCGTGAGCGACTTGGCTAAGCAACCGCGCCGTCCGTGCCCCGACGGCCGGAACGGAACCTCTTTGTCATCTTCCACGCCGCGTCGAAGCCAGCGTACGGGCTACGCGACTGCTGCGAACAAACGAGTGCGCCGCCGTCGTCATCAGCCTCCACCAGAAGCAGCAGGAGGCGCAGTAGAAAGGCTCTTCTTGCTTTCCCGCGGCCGCCCAAATCCGATCCCTCCACACGTTTGACTAGACAAGTAGGCCGCCTTTTTCATTTCCTATGCTGAAGTAGATCCGATCAAATGCGGCCATGCTGGATTAGGTTTGGATCGGACTAATATAAACATGGGTCAAAAAGTTTGGCCGATCTTGATCCGACACACTAGCGAGTGGGATCAGGTTGAGTTATTGGGCAGGTTCATCTGGCTTATAATCCGTCTTATTCAGCTTATTTTTTCAGTTGGAACAGTATTTTTCTCTTAAAAAAATTAGCCAACAGTGTTTTTCAGCCGGCTTATAATTCCAGCCGAACGGGGCCATTATTTCTCAGATTTCCTTACTTTGGGTCATTTTTTTTAAGTTTGATCAGATCATATGATCTGACACACTAGCTAGCGAGTGGGATCAGTTTGACTTCACCTTTTTATTTGGCTATACTGTCCTAGAACAAAGTTCTTATTAGGGCCTCGTTCACTTTGCAAAAAAAAGTGAACCTGATGAATAGTACCATTTTCGTCTTATTTGGTAAATATTGTTCAATCATTGACCAACTAGGCTCAAAAGATTCATCTCGTGTTTTCCAACTAAACTGTATAATTAGTTATTTATTTTACCTACATTTAATACTCTATGCAAGCGGCTAAAAATTGATGTGATGGAGAGAGTGAAAAAATTATAACTTTTGGGGTACATCTAAACAAGGCCTAGAGATAATTTGAGCAAGAGTAATAAATCTATTGACAATGAGAATTGCTAATTTTGACAGGAGAAGGAGAGTGTGAATCACCTGTCCTTTGAGTGTGTAGTTGCTAAATAATTATGGTAAGTGGTTTCCCAGATTATATATTTTGATGACATTGGTTATAACTTTGAATCAATTGGCAATTGTTGGTCGAGTGACAAGAAATTTGTTGTACTCAACATTATTAGTGTTGCTGCACTGTGGGGTTATTTGGAAACTAAGGAATGATCTTTGCTTCCAGAATCTAGCCCGAAAGATCTTGAAGAAGTTTTTGAGTTTTGTTACCTCTAGTGAAAACTTAATCTCAGATTGTGGGATGGTATCCTCATCCAATGTTGTAACGTACTATAACAGTCTTAGTTTTTGCTAAGACTACATAAGGTTAAAACGGCAGCGCCCTAGGGTAGTTTTGGTAAGGCTACAATTAAGAATTCAATGTGGTTAATTGGAAAAGGGAGCTTTTGAAGAGGTTGTCAAACGGCGTTCTAGATGGACATTGAGCAGATGGCGAGACATCAGGGGTGTAGCCCTCCTAAAGTTGGCAATGAGTATCTGTAACCTAAATATCCCATGAGTTTGTTTCCAATAGGAGGTGGGTATGGAATTTAAACTTCACCGCATCAAGGATACTTAAAAGGCAAAACTTATACCCTCGGGTAGAAGGGGATTTTAGTGCATATAATATCCATACTCGTCAGCCTACAAATAGTGTATATTTGGTCAATATTCATCCCACTATTCTGTCCAAGTTAATAACCCTGGTAAAAAGAACGGAAATACCTAGATGCGGGCATCCGTCCGTCTGGACGCGTTTGCACCACGCGACATTTCCCCACTCCGTGCTCATCCGTTGCTGCTTCAACGCGTCGTCCGCTCGCCCACTCCGCCTCGCCGCCGCGGCCATCCCCGCCACTCCCCAATCCCACGCCACGCTGCCTCTTCTCTCTCCATTCTCGCCCTCCCCATCTCTCGGTCTCTCTCTTGTGTCTGTGGCAGCAGTATAGCCCCGCATCGCCACTGTTGTCTCCTTCCTCCACCCAAGCCGACCACACCGCCTCCTCCCTCAGTTTGTGCAGCGCCTCCTTCACCTCTTCCCCAACCCCAGCGCCGTCGGGATGCCTCACCGCCACTGCCCCAACCGATGGCCGGTGGGCACACATGCCGGGGCGCCTCAGGTCGTCCTCGATCGAGCCAAGGGCACCAACGAGCACGCCCGGTGCTGGCTGTGCTCGTGCGTCATCGCTCACCGTCGGCTCCCATCCCAACGGACGGAATTGATCGGCCTCGGCCTCCTCTCCACCGGCGATGTCGTGTTTCAAGTGTTTCAGACGTATGCTTACAAGTGTTTCATCTAGATATTGCGTATGTTGCAATGGCTATATACGCATGCTGTAAGCATATATTTCATGTTGCAAGTATATGTTTCAAGTGTTTCAGACGTATGTTTCAAGTGTTTGATCTAGATATTGCATAACATGCATGTTGCAAGCATATGTTTCAAGTGTTTCAGGTGTTCCATATGTACGTTGCAAGTGTTTTATCTAAATGTTGCAAAAGTATATCTGGATGTTGCATATGTTTGCAATGGCTTTCAAGTGTTTTTCAGGTGTTTTGCAAGTGTTTTAGACGTATGTTGCTAGTGTTTCAGTTGTTTTGGATGTATGTTGCAAGTGTTTCATCAGGATGTTGCAAAAATAGATCTGGTATAGCACATGTTGCAATAGGACCCTTGCTGCAACTGCTAGGGCGCCGCCGAGCGGGCGTAGACGGTCCCGTGTGCATGCGCGTGGGAAGTGGAGGGGGCGTAAGTGGGGTGAATCGTCTAGGCGGCGCGGTCCCCATGTGGGCGCGCGAAACAGAGCAGGCATGGGAAACGAGGTGCAGGTGCAAGCGTCCATCCGGACGTTCGCGCGCTAGCAATCCTGTAAAAGGAAACGTCCTCAAGCCCAACTGTCATTTGGTGACATTGCTCGACTAAATTGCGGCTTTGCCCATTTAAACACCGTATAAATTGACCATTTATTATGTTTAAGTGGCATCTAGCTCGTTTTTAGCCCAAATAGCTATTGACTGGTAGGTGATCACTGTTTACTGTTTAGCTTTAGAGAAAAAAATGCTACGGTGAACTTGTTTCTTATATTATATATATCATTGTTAACTTGTTTTTGTTTACATTAGATTTGTACATCTACTATTTTATCATCTATATCTATTAATAATTTTGCAGTCTAGGTCAGGACAAAAAATTGTGCCTAACCGTCCCACGATCTGCATTAGGCAACTAAAATATCAGGCTGGAACTTTTTTTTTCAAGGTCTATGTTTCGCGACGTAGATTCATGTTGCCACCATCGTGTTTAGTTCAAAAAAATTTCACCCTTAAACATCACATTAAATCTTGCGGCACATGCATGAAGTACTAAATGTAGACGAAACAAAAAATTAATTACACAGTTCACCGTGAAATCGTAAAACAAATCTTTTAAACCTAATTAGTCCACGATTAAACAGTAATTACCAAATAAAAAAAACTACAGTACCCGAAACTAAAAAAATTTCGCGGACTAAACACCCCCAGCTTAGCCCACATGTCTGCCAATGGCTACTCTATGTACCGTTGGCGACCGGGCCCATCCGCTCCACTGGCAGAAGCCAGAAGCAGCAGCAGTGCAGCAGGTACACCAATCGCTTCGTCCCCGCGTCTCGCCGCGTAGGCGCCACAGAAACCCCCACGGCCCCCACGCCGTGCTGCCCGGGGTCGCCGTCGCCGTCGAGTCCAATCCATGGCAGCGCCCGCCGCCCCCACCGCGCTGCACCACCGCACGCCCCTCCTCCTGCCCCGCCGCGCCGCCGCTCCGGGTGCCACCGCCACCGCGCGCGCCGCCTGCAGAGCCGCTTCTCTCGCCGTCGTCAGGGCCCAGCCGGACACCACCGCCGCCTCCGCCTCCACCTCCGCCCCCCAGCCGCCGGCGCCGGTGGAGTTCAAGCCGCCGCCGGGGTTCAAGGTACCCGAGCCCAAGAGGTTCGAGGTCAAGCCCGGCCAGCAGAACAGCGTCCTCGGCGCCTCGCTCGCCATCCCGCTCCGCCTCGGCACCGGCGTCTTCGTCCTCGGGTACGCACCGTACTGCGCCTTCTCTGACCATCCGCGCGTCTACCTCGCCTACGGGCTACATCCTACGCCTGCTTACCTGCACGCGTCACTTCATTGTGCAGGTACTCGCCATCACTTGTTTCTCCATCAGAGATACCATCAGACCAATATGCACTGGAATTCGGAGGTGAATCTATTCACATTTCTTTCATTTTTAGCTATTACATGGAAATCACACGGAGTGGCACGATAAGTTGCAGTTTGTGAAAATCACAGAGTCCCACTCATTAAGTAGTTATTATAACAGTACGCAACTGCAAACCAATGTTTCTTGTTGTAGCTTGGAAGGTCAAGGAGGAATCAAAAATAGGACAGTGCAAACGACCAGAAAAGCCTATCGAAATATATGAATTTGAAGGGTACAGCCTCTCTTACGTCTGCCTCGTGTAGTCCTGTTTATCTCTTATTGTACTTACTTTTGACTCCTCAAAAAAAAAATTGTACCTACTTTTGTTGTACCAACCCCTATTATTTTTGCCCAATGATCATGCTGACTTATTCCTTTTCTTCATTGTTGGTGTATTCTTCCGAATCTTCAGTTGTCCATTTTGTCGAAAGGTGAATATTCCCGGTCTACTGCAACTGCATTTTGTAGCTGTCATTCTTCATGCACATGAACAATTTTGGTATTTGTATTTGCGATGAAAAAATTCCAGGTCAGAGAGATGGTATCAGTCTTGGACCTAGATGTATTATTTTACCCCTGTCCTCAAAAAGGCCCGACATTCCAACCTAAAGTCCTCGAAATGGGTGGAAAGAAACAATTTCCTTACATGGTATGCAACTATCCTACATAAGTTCTGATATTCTGTTGTGTGTTAGCACTTCAGGTTGTATTTGATTGCTAGTGCGCCCACATCCACATCTGTGAAATATGGAAATGTGGTGTACAATTTACATTTGATAAATGAACTTGTGATCACCATTGAGTATAGACTTGTGACTCCCTGGCAGGATGGTTTTTTATTGAATTGATGTAATGTGCTACTTTGATGTGTTTCCTAATTTTTCATTGGGGAAAATAAGGGTGTTCATCTGACAATTCTGAAGGAATAAGTTATACTGTGATACACGTCTACTGCAGGTGGATCCAAACACAGGGGTCGCCATGTATGAATCAGATGACATCATAAAATACCTAGCTGACACATACGGTGTGTATTCAACATATCTCCCCTTTACCTTTGCCCTTCAGGGTTGTTCCTATTAGTGGCCTCCTTCACTTGTGCTTGTTTTTTCAGGTGATGGAACTGTTCCAATTATGCTATCACTTGGTCTGTTAACAGTAAGTAACTAAGTACCAGTAATCGAAAAGTATATGATACGTACTAAGTACCCCAACTATCCAAGAACAAATGGCATGGTTTAATTTAGTACCCAATTATCTAGGAATATGTGATATATTTACACTGAGGTTTCTATATGCTTCAGTTTTTGCCTATCCGATAAGTATAATGGTTTATTTTCTGCCAAGGATCAGTTTGCAGTTTCAATAACTTTCACTCTTTGTTTTGTAGACATTCACAGCAGGGCTTGCTACTCTTGGTCGTTTTGGAAAGGTACAATGTGAAAAAACAATATAACCAAGTTCATTGCATGTTATCCTCTGAATGTTTGCTCAGAATCATGGGCATTGTGTCATTGTTTACAGGGAAATTCCTATACTGCTTCAAAAGTTCCACCGCAGCCAATAGAGATATGGGCATATGAGGTCTGAATCCTTAACACATGAGCTCTCTTCTTAGTATACAGGCCATGGTTGTGATTTATTGCAGCATAGTGCCAGTTCTGGAGTCTGAATGGCTGATGATCTATTTTCTCAGGGATCTCCCTTCTGTAGATTAGTACGAGAGACGCTTGTTGAGTTGGAATTGCCACATCTGCTACACAGGTATCCAAAATACTTTAAAACCACAAGTCAATGAATGGCATCATAACAGCCTGGAAGCTGTTGCTAAGCTTCACATTAGTTCAATTCTTCTGGACTGAGATATGTGCTCAGCAAGAGTGTTAGTAATAGAAATTATTCCTGCAGCTGCGCACGTGGCAGCCCCAAACGACAAGAATTTTTGAAGAAAAAGGGTGTTTTCCAGGTATGAGGCCTTGCTATTGATGCCATTGACGCTGAACATTCTTGATTTGCCTGCCTTGTTGTATGTGATATCATATATGTGTGTATTACTGTGTTGGCAGGCGCCTTACATCGAAGATCCTAACACGGGAGTCCAGATGTTCGAAAGCGCTGAAATCATAGACTACCTGAAGGGAACATATGCCCTGTACCCAAGCTCATAGTGACGTATATCTCAAATGCTCATTTGTAATGTTGTGTAGACCCTTTTTTTAAAAAAAAGGAACGTGTATATTCAATTCTTTCCAGTAAAGGAAAAGAAACAGTTAACCACAAATTTTGTATGATGCACAGCCGCTTTTATATTATCTATACAGGTCTGAACTTTGAAGTTACTGCAAATTCCGTTCTTCTGTTTAATCTAGTGAATGAGTGAGTTCCCTTGTGCAGTGCTGGAGTAGTTCGGATCTTGGAACAGTGGTGTACTGATGTTCACCTGTTCGTTTGAGCTATTCAGCGGAATCAGCAGCCATCCAGCAGTGTTTTTCTCTCACACCAAACCAGCGAACAGTACTTTCAGCCACAGTAAACCAGCAAAACTGATTGTAGACGCGATTGTACTGATCCCTTGTAATTCGGATCTTGGAAAAACCGTCATCAGTGATTGGCCATCTCTTCGAAGTTGGACTCGAAGAGAGGCAAATCAAACTGTTGGTTCACGAATCAACGTCAAGAGTCGAGTGTGGACGGATCAGGTCGCCATCACCAAAGCCTTCGCCTACACACAAAACAGAAGCCCTCCGCCCCTCCTCCAGGCTTCCCAACAAGGGCCACCGGCCACCTCGCGCGCGTCTTACTTGCGCCATGGGCAGCGCGTCGTCCCCGACATCGCGCCGGCGGTGGAGCTGGGGCTCGGCGCTCGCTGGCGCGGCGACGACGGCCGCCGCCACGGCCCTGGTATTGTGCCGGCCGCGGGACCCTCGGTTCGAGCTCATCTCCATCAGCCTGTCCGCCTTCCACTTCCGCGCGCCGGCGGCGCTGGACATCGGCCTCACCCTCACCGTGCACGCCACCAACCCCAACGTCGTGCCGGTGCGCTACGGGCCCTCCACCGTCTCCATCCTCTACGGCGGCGCGCACCTCGGCACCGCCCGCCTCGACGCCGGCGAGCAGCCCGCCACCTCATGCCGCCTGCTCCACCTCCCGGCGCGCCTCGACGGCGTCGAGCTCGCGCACCGCGCCCGCGCTATCCTCTCCGACGTCGCGCGCCGCCACATGGAGCTGGACGCGGCCGTCGAGATCGCCGGCGAGGCCGCGGTGCTGCTCTGGTCACGCCCCTTCTCCGTCCGCATCGACAGCCACATCACCGTCGACCCCGTCTTCCTGGAGGTGGTCGAGCAGGAGAACCACTCGGAGATGCAGCTCTACCTCGCCTGAATCTTTACCAACTAGTGTAGATGCTATGCCCAAAACTCATCTCTAGTCTTGTCAAAAACCCTATCGCTTTATTTGTGCAATGCTCAAAAGTCAAAACCTTATCAATTGTTTGTACAATGCAATGCAACATTCAGATTCCAATGCAATGCCTCATCCAATTCAAGCTAACTTTCACAAATTTCTGATGCTCTACAATATCAGTTTCGCACAACACAAAATGTTATAAATGATTGATTGGGAACAAAGGGGAAATGCACTGGGGGAGAGCCAAGGCAGCTCACCCGCTACAGTTAACCTAGCACAAGTGCACAACAAGGACACCAAAGCCGGCAAATTGATACCCTACTAATAAATTACACTGCACACGGGGATGTGAATGTCTCAGTTGATTGTCGCGAGTGGCAAGCGAGGAATCTGAGTTAACTTTGACTCTTTGCTCGATTCTGATTCATATGGATGGTTCTCACGGAACTCATTCATCAAGGTCTCCATGGGCATCGCTCGCAGCGACTCAATCGAGCCTTTGCTTGGCACGCTCGGCTCAGACCTCACCGGAGTTTCACCAGTCGGTTCGTAGTCCTGCAAGAATAGCATTTGCAGAGTTAGGGGATTAGAGTAAGCATGGTGTTAATTGCTCAATGTATTGGTAGTAACTTAGGAAAGCACTTTAGTTTCAGGCTTTCAGCAGATTTTCAGTCTCACTCTCACCTTGTAGCTGTTTTGGAAAGCCTTGTCGGCGTGCATATTGATACCGGCAGCCTGGCTGGAGTGGCTCTCTTGCAGCTTCTGTAGCTCTGCGAAGTGAGCCTCCACCGTTGAGACCACTCTTGAACTCGAATTACGTGCCTCTTCCAACAGATCTGAAGCAAAGTGATGTATCAAGACGCCCAGATCAGATAGAGAACTATAAGTGCTGACTAAGACGAACAAATCGAGTGCCAAGAAAGTACTTTCAATGCCCTGGGCTATGTCCTTGCTGCTATTGGAGGCGTCTTCTTCAGCCACAGCTCGAGAAGATGCAACCTCCACTTCATGTTGCTCATTGTTCTCAATTGCAGTCCTGAAAAATACAACCATGCTACATTAGCGGTCAATCATAGTTTTGGAAACAAAAGTGCTGGCTTGAATGCTCAGGCACTGCGACTGCCCCTTGGCTGGTCTGCCCCCTTTTTTTTTGTTATTATACACTAAAATTATGCATGGGCATACAAATTGTCACCAAAGTAGCCACTCTAAGAGAGTGCCGAATGAATTTATTGAGATGCAATAGAACTAATCTACTTGCCTGACGAGTGCTTCAACTTCAGCAACTTGCTTTCTGCTGAGATCGTTAACAGCAGCATGTGACTTCTTCCATTGCTGAACAGCGGAGTCAACAGTGCATGCGCTGGATAAGTCAAGCACAAATGATTACTCATGAAATTCAAGTTCAACGGATAAGTGGACGAACAAAAAATAATCCCATGCAACCGTTCAGACATACCACTCCTGCAGCATGGTTTCCATGCGGCAATGCTTAGCTGCAGAGAAGCTGGAGCCAGCTTTGCAGTCACTCTCAGCCTGCTCTGCAAATGTTTCCCACTTCCTCTTAGCATCTTTTGTGACAAACTCCATGGCTGATGTGTGTTCATCCAAAAATGCCTTGTTTCCACGGGCAGAATCACCCAGAGAACACAATCTAACACCCACCTGAAAGAAAATGCATGTCAGGACGTGTACTTGTGGCCCTATATGGTAGGCCCCAAGCTTTTGCCACAGACATGAAATAAACGGATGCAAGAATAATATCATGGGCATGCACGCACCAACTCTCTTTGTCGAGTAATATGTTTAGACACTAAACTGCTTATGTCCGCTAGAAGCTTCTGCTCCTCTGATTTTGATTGCTCCTGCACAAGAAGATGCTATTAGATACACACCTACCAAACTTTGCAGCAAACGAAAATAGGGCTAAATGGCTCACCTCATAAGCCATCTGAAAATCTTCAATGCTTTTCATTTGTGCTTCATGAGTGTTATTTGAGTGGCTCTGTAACTTGGATGTTTCCTCAACGTACTTGTCAAATAGCCCAATAATATAAGTGGACATTTCTTTTGTCCTGTCCAAGCTTATTCGGAAACTCTACAAGACCATGAATGAACTCCAATTAAGAGATGGCATGTTAGAAATCTAGAGGAAGAGAGAAATCATCAGAGATTGTGACTGACCTCCCTTAATTCTTGAGTGAAGTGTGTCATTTCGCTTCGGTGAGTGGTTAACAATTTATGGATGTCATTAAATATATTCTGTGCCTCTCCCTCAACACAAGCTAGTAGCTGTGAGAAAAGGTATTTCCATGAACATAAATAGAACAACAGTTAGAATCAAGAACTGACAGAAGTATATTTTTTTTAAGCTACACAAGCAGCCAAGTTACTTACCTGGTCAAGACTACAGCAGCTTGCAGCAGACAGTGATGATATATCTTCTAGTGTGGCATTTGCACTTGCTTTATGTAGGAGGACAACATTTTGGAAAGCTTCCATATGCGACATGTATAATGATTTTGAAGCCAAAATCTTCTTTTTCAGCTCAGAAGTAGCCTTCAAATGTTCAAACAAAAATAGTGAGCAATACAATATGAAGTCACTGAGTGAGGTAATTCAGTCCAGAATTAGGCATGCCAATTAAAGGTTCGGTAATAGTTACCTTGTCATGGGACTCAACACAAGATTGGCATAGATCCTCCACAGACTTTAGGTGCGTATTTTGTTGATCTATGGATGCATTGAGTGTATTGGAAAGAATATCCAACTTCAAAGCAAGGTCAGTTTGGAATGTATTCACGACTGACCTATTTGTTGCACTTAGCTTGTCTCCCCTAGCTATTTCATCATGGTCAACACATTAACACAAATGACAATCGTAATAAAGAGTTAAAGACAGTAACAGAAATACTCCAAGACACTTACCAATTTTTGAATACAGTGAAGTATTATCACGAGTATATTTTTCCAGATCTGATCTCAACGCACAAGCTTGGTGTGTTAAAGCATTTTCTGTAATAAGAATTAGTTAAATCACCGTTAAAAATAACAAAATAAATGGTTTCGTGGAATGGACAATGTGATAAAATGGTACCTGCTTTTTTCTGTTCTGAAATTATATAATCTTTCTCCTTTAGATCATACTGTGCCTGCTTCAGATCTTCTCTTGTCGTAGAGAGTAGGTTGCTTGTGTGGTCCAGATGTTTCTATCACAGTAAACAGCTATAAGCCTTATGGTTTAGATAACCATAAAGTAACCAGATTAAGGAACATGCAACTTACCTCTGTGACTTCAAGCTTTTTGCTCAAATCAGCAGAATGTTGAAGCTCAGAATCATACTTTTGTTGCAGATCACTAATTAGCTTCTGGTTTGCTTCCAAAGAAGCATTCATTTGTTCTATCTGATCAGCCATCGCCTTCATAAGGAAAGATTAAAAAAGTCATTTCAGGGGTGAAAAGAAAATGATTCTCCTTCAGATTGACTAACTTTGAAACATCATGCCATGCCAAACTCTACCTTTCGCTCATTTTCCTCCTGCTGATATCTGTCTTTGGGAATGTACACTCCAACCTTTTCTCGGGCAGCATATACCTCTGGAGAGTAATCAAGTTTTGTGAGGGGGGACTAGTGTGTCACCATTCTGTTGAGATGAATTCATTATGTGCATTCACTACTGACCTGCCTTAAGTCGGTCAATTTCACCATAAAGATCTTTAATTAGTGTTGATTTCATCATTTTCTGGTTTACCTGCAATAAAGAAAGATACAAAAAAACTAATATCAGGTGTCAAACATGAATTAAACAGCAAGAGCATGCCCAAAAGTGAGTTTTGTGGTTATAGATCCTTGTAGAATAACAGTGGCAAAGACTTATCCAAACTACTTCAGCGTCTCTTATAATTGAATATCTCAAACACCACAAACACATCAAGAACTAAATTGGTGTGCAATGCTAGATCAAATGAGATGGCGATAATGCAATAACAAACATAGCATAGTTTTCACTAAGAGGGCCATCTAAATGCATGCATCTCATAAAACAGCATACGCAACAACATAACTGCTACTCTACTACGAAGTAAAAAGGGGGTTAAGCAGGTGGCTGCATAAGTGAATAAAGAGTGCAAATGAAAATATGTTTATTTATGTTGCCATATATTCCCTCCACTCCAAATTAGAAAATGTTTTGGCTTTTCTAGATATATAGCTTTTACTATGCACTTAGATATGCACTATTTCTAGATACATAATAAATGCAATGTATCTAGAAAAGCCAAAACATCTTATAATTTGGAACGGAGGGAGTGCATATCTCACTTCAACATATTAAAATGCATGCCATCTAGTAGGAACATTTCCATCTGTATCAAGTATCCAATCACAAACATTACAGCTAATATGTCTACAAGTTTGTTTTGCCATTTTCCTTTTCGGTCATGGCTTGAAGAATAAGGATAACAAGATTTCCATTAGACTTACACAGAAATAATGAGTACAAAGGTTGTAAACTGAGAAATTGAAGCCATATCACCTCAGGTCTGTTCTTAATGCTCTTTGCCCGGTGTGCATAATCCAAAGTACTCAAGGTTTCTTCAAGGCAATGCACGGAGGGTGAAACAGTAGCGATAATGCAAGTCTTTGTTCTTCCTCCTAATGAATCACGCAGCAATCTTGTGAGTTTGCTGTCCCTGAAAGATTGGAGTATTTTCAGCAAGGTAACAAACAGCAATTATTGTATCTGCACCAACATGATCAACTGCTGCTTACCTGTAAGGAACATGTCCAAGGTGTTCTACCAATGCTGTAATCACACGGCCTAGAGTAAGCAAGCTTTTATTAATTTCGCCAGCCTCCCTTGCACGGCCCTATAGTCAAGAGGAAGTGTCTTACTTTAGAATACAATACAATTGATGCCAAGAGATGAAGGTATTTAAAAGCAGCATTCAAGCTTGTTACACGATACAATACCTCCTTAGCTCCAGAACGAGAGATGTTCTCAGACCCAGCCAAGTCAACCAGATTTAACTTCCCACATTTTATCAGCTCTTCTCCTTCAGGGGTTGCCTCTTTTATGTGAATAGTGATTGAGAATAGGGAGTGCGATCGACTATAAAATGTTAATAGTGGTAATGAGCACTTAAAGTTTGTTGTAGCAGTATAGTTCAGAACAAGACAGAGAGTGAGATTGACCTGGATTGCTTGTTCAGTAATGTCTCTGCAGTGCGGCGCTTTGCAGACCCCCTTTCTAATAGAGAGAATATTTCACTTGCGTTCGTGACAATTTCTTCCTCAAGACCTCGAACAAGAACTCCACCCTTCCCATCCTCCATAAGAGGTAAGGTTTTCTTCTGTCTATCCTCAAATGCAGCCTTAGATATCTCTTCAGGTGCAAGAAGATCTGTAATTTCCTCATTGTACAGCTCAAGGAATGTGACCTTAACACTGTACTCAGTGTTCTGCCTCTCCAGGGTATCAAAGATTTGCTTCACTGCCCGAGGTATAACTCCAGCATCTGCAGGTAATTGACCCTTTGGTCCACTCTGCAAGCATTCGAGCACTAGCAGTCATCAGCGATTGAGACAACCAGGAAGCATAATACAGTCATAAAAAACAGTATAGACTTGCCTTGGCTCTCCTGCACTCTCCTTCCATGGTGTATGTTTTCCCAGTGCCTGTCTGGCCATACGCAAAAATGGTGCAATTGAATCCCTCTAAGACCTCATTTACAATAGGAATAATGGCCTGGTCATACAAGTCCTTCTGCTTTGCTGTCGGTCCAAAAACCTGCGAATAGAATGAGGGCACTTCACGTTACAGCTCTGCACCTGGCAGCCAAACCTGAAACAAAGCAGTAAAGCTTTGTGGTGCGGCATGCGCTAGCTTTTGATAGTAGCTGACCATGATTGCCTCACGGTCGTGCACTAGCTCTAAGCAACCCTAGATATCAAATGTCCCCAGAATCAATCAGGGGAACAAACACAAAACAATACTGGCGGGGATTCGCTAAGCGTTCACGAATTTTAAATTGGTCACGCCGAAACAGAACTAGCCGCAGGAGTGGGGAAAACGCATCCAGCCACTGAAACTCCCAGATCTCGGGGTCAGAAATGAGGTAGGGAGCAGCAGACCTTGTCGAAGGTGAAGACCCGGTCGAACTGCTTCCCGGCGATGCTCTGCGTGACGGCGACCTCCCGCTGGAAGTCGTTGCAGGTGATGACCTGCGGCGCGTTGCTCCGGAGTTCATCGCCGCTGAAGGGCCTGCGGAAGCAGCCACGCGGGGATCAGAGGACGGCGGATCTGGTGCGGGAGGCAACACCGACGACGCGCGCGCGCGGGAGAGAGAGAGAGGGAGAGGGAGTGAGAAATCGGCGGCTGCCCGTGGCACGTACCTGCAGCGGAGGAGGACCTGCACGTTCACCGCCTTCTCCTTGTCCTGCCGCGACGACATGGCGCACGCGACGGCGAAGAGCAGCGGTGGGCGGCGGTGGCTGGGAGATTTCAAAATGTCTGCGTCCAGAGGGGGAGGAGCGGGGTGCGGGTTGGGGAGAGGGAGAATTCGAAATTTTGGGGGTTGCCGCAGCAGCAAGATGCGGTGCGGCAGATTTATGCTATGCGGCCGTTGGATCCAGGTGTGTGAACTGGGCTCGGCCCAAATAGGCCTGTTAGTGTGGTGGCGCACTGGCGCTTCGCTTTGATTTTTCCTCCCTCAGCTCTCACGAAAGTCCACTCTTCCTCCCTCAACTTCAAAACCGGACAAACCACCTCCTTCAACTTTTCAAACCGTATAGTTTACCTCCCTCGAGCGGTTTTGAAGGCGGTTTTGCTACAGTAAACGGCTGTATGCTACAGTAAAAGATGGTTGTGCTACAGTGCCCGTGTTTTTGTCTTTTCCTTTTTTTATTTATTTCGGCTGAATCTTTAAAAAATCATAGTAAATCACAGAAAAATCATAAAATAAAAAATCTAATTTTGTTGCACTCCACATGAGTACATCTACACAATGAACATATAATATGGTATGCTTTAGTACAAAGTTTTTGCTATGAAGATTTTGTCTTTTTCTTTTTTATTTATTTCGGCTGAATCTTTGAAAAATCATAGTAAATTATAGAAAAATTATAAAATAGAAAATATAATTTTGTTAGACTCCACATTAGCATATCTAAATAGTGAACATATAATATGGTATGTTTTAGTACAAAATTTTTGTTGTAGCTTTAGATCTATGTTTTTCTATAATTAATTGCAATAATTCATAGCTGCAGCTTCTATAATTATTTTGTTGGACTAAAGCATACCATATTATATGTTTACTATCTAGATCTACTTATGTGGAGTCCAATAAAATTGGATTTTCTATTTTATGATTTTTCTGTGATTTACTATGATTTTTCAAAGATTCAGCCAAATAAATAAAAAAGAAAAAGACAAAACCTTCATAGCAAAAACTTTGTACTAAAGCATACCATATTATGTGTTCACTGTGTAGATCTATTCATGTGGAGTGCAACAAAATTGGATTTTCCATTTTATGATTTTTCTGGGATTTACTATGATTTTTTAAAGATTCAGCCGAAATAAATAAAAAAAAGAAAAGACAAAAACACGGGCACTGTAGCAAAATCGCCGGTTGCTGTAGCATACCGCCGTTTACTGTAGCAAAACCGCCTTCAAAACCACTCGAGGGAGGTAAAATGCACGGTTTGAAAAGTTGAGGGAGGTGATTTGTCCGGTTTTAAAGTTGAGGGAGGAAAAGTGCACTTTCGTGAGAGTTGGGGGAGGAAAAATAGACTTTTTCCTTGATGTTTCCTTTATTACGGGCCTCCACTCTCCGGTCTCCACGAGGGTAGTGTGAATTGGAAAATCAAAAAGAAAAAGTCAACATTACCTCCCTCAACCTTTTCTCCCTAAACTCTAAAATCAGATAAACCACCTCCATAAACTTTTAAAACCATTTATTTTACCTCCGTGACCGGTTATAAGCGGTTTTCAAATGCGGTTTTGTCTTTTTCTTTTTTATTTATTTCTGCTGAATCTTTGAAAAATCATAAAATGAAAAATCTAATTTTATTGAACTTCATATGAGTAGATATACACAGTGAGCATATAATACGGTATGCTTTAGTACAATTTTTTTGTTGTAGCCTTAGATCTATGCTTTTCTATAATTAATTCATAGCTACAATTTTCTATGGTCTCATTATGGTGAAATTTTTATTATGGACCAATAATTGTATGTTTGAACTGTAATAAAAGCATAGATCTAAAGCTATAATAAAAATTTTATACTAAAGCATACCAAATTATATGTTCACTGTGTAGATTTACTCATGTGGAGTCCAAGAAAATTAGATTTTCTATTTTATGATTTTTCTATGATTTACAATGATTTTTCAAAGATTCAGCCGAAATAAATAAAATAAAAAAAGACAAAACCGCCTTTGAAAATAGCTTATAAACAGTCAGGGAGGTAAAACAAACGGTTTTAAAAGTTCAGGGAGGTGATTTACCCGGTTTTAGAGTTCAGGGAGGAAAAATAGACTTTCACAAAAAATGAGGGAGGTAATATAGACTTTTTCCAAATCAAAATGTGGGGGCCGAAGTGCCTGCCTACTGTGATCCTATCTCCAATAAATTATCTTTAAATACAAAGTTATCTCCAATAAAATCAAAAACGTGTTATAGAAATGCTTGTCGAGAACGGGAATAGGGACTAGAACTCACGTGTTTTGTTATTCAGCAGCAGATCACACTTAGAGCTCCTTTGGATTGAAGCATTTTTTTAGGATTTTTACACTGTTTATGAAGGATTTTCTTTTTTCCTTTCCTAGCCTTTGGTTCGTAGGATTCATGCTTGGCATTCATAGGAAATCTACCCTGTGCACAGTGATTCCATAGGAATTTTAGCATCCACTCATACCTCTTGCTAAAAATTCTATGCACGAAGACGAGAAAGCCTTCTCCAACAACTAGTATACTAATCTTTGCTTCTTGTGGACGGATCCACTTGTCTACGAGTAATGAAACAAATTATTACCAAATTATCGAATATTGTGGTCTACGGAGGGCTCAAATTTTCATCTTGACAGCACACATCTTGTGCGACCAACTCACATTCCTATACTTTTCCTATAGGTTCGCCAAAGGGCATCTCTTCTTTTTTCCTACGTTTTCAATTTCCATAGGATTGCACATGAATGCAGGCAACAAACTCAAATACCAGTAAAAATAGATAACACATGTATCCTAAATTTAGAATCTTACCTCTATATAAGAAGTTGAGATTAGTTCAACATACAAAAGATGATCAAAAACTAAATGACGCAACCTCTCAATACGAAAAATAAATCAATCATTGTGATATACTCCCTCTGTCCCAAAATAGAAGTCATTCTCGCTTCCCGAAAAGTAACTTTTTTAAACTTTGACCAATTATATATAAAAGAATAATAATATTTATAAGACATAATTAGTATCATTAGAAAGATCGTTGAATATACTATCATAATAAATTTATTTGGAGATATAAATGTTGCAAGCAATTTCTACAAATCTAGTCAAAGTTGAGAAAGTTTGACCAGCACGTATCCCATAACGTCATCTATTCTAAAACTGAGGGAGTATAGAGGTAAGAACAGTGTAACACCCACGCATCACAAAAAGATGGAGATGTAACTATATTGTTTCCCTTATGCTGAGTATAAAATTTAGCCACATACACCTATAAACAGAGTAAAATGTGAAAGCAAAAACAACCGCAGTACTTCAAAGATAAACCACACACTAGCATTGAATGAGCAACCAATCCAACAATATTAAGAAAGATCGCACCGCACTCGCTTGAAACTAAACTAGGAAGGGTCACCACGATAGCTACTTTGGGTTTATTACAGGAAGCCAAAAAAAGTAACATAACCACTGTAAAAAAAGGTATGACAAAGTAGTGATTGAGGCCCTGTTCATCTGGCTTATAATCCGTCTTATTCAGCTTGTTTTTTCAGCCGGAACAGTGTTTTTCTCTCACAAAAAATCAACCAACAGTGTTTTTCAGCCGGCTTATAATTCCAGCCGAACGGGGCCTGAGTGAGTATACAAACTGCGTCTTTTTCCTCAAAAAAAAAGTGACTATGCAAACTGGTTGCGCATATCACTTAACCTACAAGTTTTCTTAGACCTCAATCTAAACATAGTAGATAGTATAGCAGAGGGAAACAATGAATCAGGTTAGGATTCGTCTCTTGGCGTCTATGAGTGTTACAGCCTATTTGGTTTAAGGAGGAATCTCATCCGGAACGAGTTCATGCAGAATGAGGTCGTCCGATGGATTCTCACGGAATGACTCGGTTACGGACTTGTGCATTGAAACAAGCTTACTCGCTAAGGGATGGACTGGAACCATGACGGAAACCAAACGTGGTGGTTAGCTTCGTATTTAGGTTCGGATCATTCCGGACCTGTGCATTCCGTGAACCAAACGCGCTGTTAGTCTCCCACTATAAAGGAGGAGCTACTATCACCGCGAAGGAGGAGCTTGGCTGGCTCATCCATCGGGGAAGAAGCACGGTTGGCACCCATCCTCGGCTCTGTCCGAAGGGTGGCACGAACTCGTTGCCACCGCGTGATGAGGAGCCTGGGGAGGACACGAACAGTGGCACGGCATGAGGCGCAAGAGCTCGGCAATTGTTGTGGAATAGGCAAAGGATTTAATTTGGACATCTAATCATGTGCTAGGCTAGGCTAGAGTGGTGATAAATAAAAAATGTAAGTGTGATATAAACTAAGCATACCTTTGATGTTTTTATGGTGGAACATGTCTATCTGAATTCAAGTCTTCGACTTATATAGGCACTCACATGTTTTTTGAATTTATTACAAGGATTAAAAAGGTGATTTAAATAAAAATGTACGAGAAGAATATCATGTGCGCTAGAGTGGTGATAAAAAAATGTAAAAACAAAAATATTAAAAATGAGAGGTAAATCTGTCACAAAGTGAGCATAACTAAGCTGGTTAGGTTTCTTATGATGAAATCTGTCTATCTAGATTTAAGTACTTGATTTAATATGGAAACTCATATTTTTCCAGATTTATTACAGAACTAAACAGAATTAAAATGGTGATTTAAATAAAAATATATGAGGAGAAGATCACTTGCTACGCTAGAGTTGGTGATAAAATAAAAATGAAAAAAAACAAAAATAACTCATATTTTTGGAGTCATTATTGGATTAAATGACGATTTAAATAAAAATGTATGTGAAAAAGTTCATGGGCTATGCTAGAGTGGTGACAAAAACACAAAAATATTAAAAAATGGAGGATAAAATGGTGATTTAAATAAAAAATGTATGTGAAAAAAATTCATGGGCTACGCTAGAGTGGTGACAAAAAATGAAAAAACAAAATTTCCAAAGCATGGAGATTTAAATAAAAATGTATGTGAAAAAGTTCATAGGCTACGCTAGAGTGGTGATAAAACACAAAAATATTAAAAATGGAGGATAAAAATTGTGATTTAAAATGGAGGATAAAATGGTGATTTAAATAAAAATGTATGTGAAAAAATTCATGGGCTACACTAGAGTGGTGATAAAAAATGAAAAAACAAAATTTCCAAAGCTAGGGGTGTTGCAAGAATCGAACTCGCGACCTCTCGCACCCGAAGCGAGAATCATACCACTAGACCAAACACCCATTTTGTTGTCCCGAACCTGTGGTTTTCTTTGTAACTAAAAGCGTCTGAAACGGCAAAACTGCAAGGTCTTATTGTTACCTGTCAGTGCTTTGCATTTTTGCCTTTCGGACGTTGCAGTTCCTCCTGCAAAGACTGACGACCGTGAGAGTGTCGAAAGATTGAGCTCCTTTTGTTTTATTTATGTTCTGAAAAGAACACGTTCGATGGTGTTCTTTGGTTCTTTCAGGTTCCTTACCCACCCAATTGTCTTTTCAGACTTTTATTTTACTGGATCCAGTTTATAGGCATCAATTTGAACAGTTTGATGCACAAGTGAATCTTGGCTGGTGACTTTGTACACGATGTGTTTAGTTGTCGGATGGAGGCTGCATTATATATGGCTAGATGCACTTTCAAGAATAAAAATAACATGAGATTATGATCATGATTTTTATTTTGTACACGATGTTCTTGTTTTATCTTATTGTGTCTTAAACTTCTTTAAAATGCATTATATCACTTGAAATATACTAATCACACACTAATAATATCATTAGCTGGATACGCCTACATCTAGCGACTCTATAGCTCCTCAACGTTCAAAATTTGCATAGAGGCCTCTTTTCAATCCGGTGAGCAGAATATGCAAAACTTGCATCCAGCTAGCCTCAGCCAAACAATCATACCTAAGTTTCACAAGACCCATCCGACAGAACCGTAGTTTCTTCCATTGTTGGTCTTTGATTATCCGGCTTTGGAATTTCTGACTGTACATTGATAAAAGAAAAAAAAAACGTGCTCAATTACCCTCTCAGAATTGTAGTTGATCAAAATATAGGCAGCAATTTGGAGTATAGGATCAATCTGAACAAGTCGATAGTACTCCATCCGTCCTCAAAGCAATACAATTCTCGCTTTACGCGGAGTCAAACATATTGGACTTTGACTAAATTTGTATAAAAAGATACTAACATTCGTGATATAAAATGACTATCATTACACTAGTTATAGAAAATATTTTCATAGTAAAATTAGACATAAATATTAATGCTATTTACTATAAAATTGGTTAAACATGAGTTTGGTTGACCAGCACGATTCCTACAGTTACATTAACAGAGGTAATACTCTACTAGACATCGTCGCAAAGGCCCAAAAAAAAAAGGACAAGCAGTCGATGGTCCAGCACTCCAGGTGTTTGGCAGAGATGCACATGCGAATCGTGCGAATAGCTTGAGACCCCACACACACACCCCAAAGAGCGTTCTGCATTTACAATGATCGTTGGCACCAGTACAGACGGTACCCAAATAATAAGAGCTTGCATTTTGGAATGTACAGATATTTAAGTCGTGATGTCATATCTCCTCCACACAGTTCTCACGCGTACTCCAGCTTCCTACCATTATCATATGGAACATGGGAAAGACTGCGGGGATTAAAGTCCACTACATGATTGCGATACCAGCAAACACAACTTGTTGGCCATTCTGTGCACATGACACGGCGAACACATCAAACGCCTGAAAAGAAAAGGCGAGCAACTTCGTGTGCTCTAACATTTGAATCCCCTGCAGACCATCAGCCAAAGGATGAGAATCAGAGCCGCAATGCCGCCACCCACCATCAGCTTAAACCTCAGGTTCTGAAGCCACATCTTTCGCCTCAACTCTCTGCCATGCCTGTGGAAGCTGTCAGCCTGAAACAATTTAAAGAAAAAAATTCTCAGTCAACGTTGAATGCTGATTCTAATAACAGGATTCATATATCATCATACAGACATAGAACATTGAATAACTACCTGTGACTGTAAAGTCTCTGTCTTACCCACCAAAAGTTCAATCTTCTCACCACGATCCAATATCTGACCAAAAGTCCAGCATAGTCAGAAACTAATTAATATGGCAGAAGCATAAGAGGTAGAACTCTCGATTAAGTTAAGGAGTTGTCACTGTTGATTGCAGTGATTCTCCTGTTGAGTGCTAATTAATATGGACCCTAAAGATAGATTGCTGAGCTATACTGGCAGGTAGAAGATTTGGGATAAAAAGTGCACAACCTTTAGAAAATAATTTCTAGATACAACAATGGACTGGTTCCACAATGGTATGTCTTGGTCTAAAATAGAAGGAAACCATTATTTGTCAAATTATACCTATAAACTAATGAGTACTAACAGCACTAGATGTTCCATTAGTTATTCAAACTGTACCTAGTGACACCAGTACAGCACCAATGCGCACGAACCGCTTCTTAACTCTTTAAGTACTTTCATGTAAGGGCAGGTCAGATTCAGCACACAGTAAGCTATCCGACAGGTGTGTTTACAATTTCTCTACGGTGTTAACAATCAATTTCAGAAGGGTGTCTATTCTCTTATTATACTCTAGGAGCCTGGACCTTATGGCTGCACCGCACTAGGTGTGTTTGATGGGGCATCTCCGATCCTGGCTAGAGCTCTTCTGCTTGTTAGTGAGGAGCTGCATTTGTGGTGTTCAGCTGGAGCACGAGGAATTCCTTATCTCTTTACGCTTCAGCCGAACAACAGTGGAGCTTAGGTTGTGGTCATGTGCTTTTTCAATGTAAAAGGCGTGTATGGCTATTTAGAAACCTGGGTGTGTGGTGTGTGTTTGTAAGGGCTCTTACCCCTTTTTCTTCTTAATTCAATGATACACAGCTCTCTTGCGTGTTCGAGCAAAAAAAGTAATCTATCCCACAGAAACTTTATAAAAACACAGTCTCTACCAAACTGCAGGTATATGTGATGTCCATACTACTGAGAAACTTCAAAAACATATTGTCTCTACCAACTGGTTGCTCAAATACAACAGGAATAAATGATGCTCAGAATAGTAGCATGTTGTCTATGAACATGCCATTCAAATAGAACAAAGAAATTATGAGCATACAAAAGTGAGTTAAGAGCCTTGTTTGTGCAATACTCCTATTTGCCACTTGCTTGTAAAAAGTGAAATGCATGTGACATGATACCTCTCTGGATGGCAAACATTAAGCTGAGGGCATACCTTCTCAATGTTGTCCATCATGATCCCTTTGACATCCGATAGGTGGGCTTTCACCTTGGAGAGCTTGTTAATTTCCTCCGGATGATTAACACAATACTGCATATGATCCTTCAATCTCGGGCTACACCAACAAAACATAAGCTCCGATCGCATACCCTCCTCTTTCATGGCACATAATACAAGTATATCTAATCTAAACTGAACATTCGAACAACGAATTCATACCCAAATTCGCGGTCAAGGTTGTAGGCAATGCTGAACCGATCCTCAAACAGAAAGTCGTCCTCATCGGCATCATCAGCGAGTGGGTGCTGCCCCTCCTCATCAATACTGGACCCGTACCGCTGCATGAAGTCTTCCCTGACCCTCTCTAGGAAGACGAACGGGACGCTCCTCCCGGCCGCCTCATCGGCGACCACTAGGAACACTACATCAAGTGCACAATGGCGCCAAGTCAACTCACGGTTCAACGCCGCACCGCAGAGGGCGCAAGCAAAGGAGAGGGGACCGAAGGGGGTAAAAAAAAACACGGTACCGAAGCCGCGGTCGACGAGGAAGTTGAAGGTGTGGCCGTCGCAGGAGTAGGTGGATCTGGTGCTGTTTGGGGGAAGCTTCTGGAGGCACTGGACGGCGACGGTGCTGAAGTTGCCGGAGAAGGCCGTGTGCTCCGCCAGCACGACGGAGCCCTTGGCCACGAAGCTGTAAATCAGCGCCTGCTTGCTGCTGTTCATGGCGCCCCGCCACAGAAGCCGCTGACGGAAACCCTAGGACGTAATCGACGGCAGCAGGAATCAGCACGCGAATTCAACCGAGGAGAGGAATTATATAAACCGAGAATACCAATTCGATCGGATCTCACAGGTCGGGAGAGGTCAGACTCCGAGGAGGATGAGAGGAGTGGATGGTTCTGGAAGGGGCGTTACCTGTGACAAGCCTTTGCTTCGTCTCCTTCCTTGGTTCCCGCGGCGGGTAGTAGTTGAAGAAGAAATCGATCGAACAAGCTTTTGTGGGGTGGCAAAATACAATCGTGTTTTTTGGAAGGAAAACGGGTGGGGATTAATTTCCAAGCCTCGTCGTTGCCTTCGTTGTGAGTTAACCATGAAATTACATATTTACCCTTGCCTCCTTGGAAGAGGCCGTCATGTGGGCCCAATTACTGTATCTGGCCGCTGCACGAGATTGCAAAGTCCATTGCACTTGTGTCAGTCTCATTCGAGCCCTAGTTTAGTTCCTGAAATATTTTAGGAAATGTAACTATAGTATTATTGTAGCACTTTCGTTATTATTTGGCAATTATTATCCGATCATGACCTAACTAGGCTTAAAAGATTCGTCTCGTCCATTTCGTCTAAACTGTGTAATTAGTTTTATTTTTATCTATATTTAATGTTTCATGTATGTATCTAAAGATTCGATGTGACGGGAATCTGAAATATTTTAGGAACTAAACAAGGGCCAAGAGTTTTATTTCGCTAGTTCCAAAACTACCGTGTCGTATGGAATAAAATGAAACTGGATTAAAACACCCACTTTTAGTGCAAAGTTTTATTTAGACTAGAGTTTTATAAACATTTAATTCTAAGACTCATAAAAAGTCTGTAATCATGCCAAGAGAGTTTCATTCCCATAAAACTTATTTATTCTCTCTCCATTAAAATATTATCATTTCATAAAAAATACATATAATTGGCAGACTATCGAATGTAAATGAAACTCTTACTAACACTGGTCTTAGGTAGCACGGGACATGTGCAATATGGAGTAAGGTGCTAGTTAGTTTATCAAGTCCTTGAGTGTATAGCAATTTATGTGAGACCCACTGCACCATATAACAAAATAAAAATGTTTCTCTCTCCTAGCTGTGGGCCCCACCATATCAAGGTAAAAATCTCCTTGCTTCATCACGAATGTTGATAGTAGTGGGCTATGACATTTAATGATGGCTTGCTCAAATTAATAGTGGTCGCTAAGCTATTTAACATTTTGAGAAAATATATGTATTTTATAGGTTAGAGCAACCATTATTCTGGTAGAAACTCAAGTGATCACGTAACATAATTGATAAGTAAGTTGAAAACCGAACCTATAGAGTCTGTTTAGCACTTCTAAATAAATATTGTAGCCCGTTATTGTTTAGCACTTCTAAATAATTAAAAATTGTAGCCCGTTAAGCCGTTTAGCTGTCTCTATTGTCCGATAGCAACCAACACAGCAAAAAGTAAAAGCATAGTGGGGAGAAGCTCCGGTTACTATAGCCTGCTATTTTCAATGTTGTTTCTCACTCACGGACTAGATCAGCTACCTCCATTGTAGCTTCTCTTTCTACTTGAGACTGATGAGAAGCTCATGGGGATGAGATCTAAGGCGGTCTCTGCTATCTCGTTGCCTGTGCGATCCCAACATGTGCGATGACTGCCACTCGTTCTCTTCCTCACGCATTCAACAGAGCTAGCCCTCCCTCACAACCCTAGTGCATTCTAGATCCCGAAGGTTGGAGGTCACCCATGACTTGAAGACCAGCGAAAATAGATTCTCCACCTACCAATGGTAGAGCTAGCCTAGTGAAGGTGAAATTGGGATCCAAGTATCCAACCCATCCCCTCCCTTGTCCAACTTGAAATTCCGAAGTAAGTCAAAGCTTATCGATGCTAGAAGTCCGCAAATGCAAATAAGTAAGCCCAATAGTCACACCTGTAAATACTTCAGAAAAAAAATCATGTAAAGCTAAATCAATCAGGTGTTTGAAACACAGAACACTTTTTATAAGAAGAAAGAAAGTTTCCATATTTCAGATGTAAGTTTTAGGCAATAATATTAAACAGTCAACAAATAAAAGGTCAACTCAGAAGAGATAATTCATAATTTTTATAGCTAAACTATAACAAAATTGTATGTTGCCCAAACAATAAAAAAAATCAGATCCTAAACCATGCATCTGGCCATCCGGGAGAATTTTGAGCGCAGCTAAGCTTTCGAAGTGAAAATCCATGCATGTCACAAGTCGTCGCGACACAAGGCCACATACGTGCAAAGTCTAGAAAATGACCAAGGAACATTGACTGCTGAAGAGTAATTAACTTAGAAAATGACGTGTAGAGCTTAGTCTTGTTTTTTATATTAGTGCAAGAACAATCAGTACAGATAATATCACTCACAAAAACTAAATATGTTAAAACACCTTAAGATACAACATCCCAAGACTATAAATGGCAATTGCAGTTCACATTAAGACCTCCAATTCCTGGAGTTAGAGCTGAACTCCAAACCAAACAGGTGCATGCATATGCTTCATGGTGTAAGTTGGAGAGCAGAGTCGTGCTTTATAGAGTTATAGAGTGGAGCTCTACTAGACATGTCCTTAACGACCTTTTTATGGATTTTTTTTGTTTACTCAAGTGCATTTCAAGTTATGTTCTAAGTCAAATGCTAATTTATTTAAAGTTTTAATTAGATTTTAGAGAAGACCATATCCGTGACACTAAATAGACAAGCTATAAATATATTTCATAATCATAAATATAACGATTTAGTACCATAAATATTTTTTATAAACTTGATCAAACACAAATGATTTTACTTGGGTCATGTTTGGATCTTTAGAATTTGGTTGAATTGAATCACTTTTTTGTCTAGCCTTGGTTGCGGTCAAGAATTGAAAACTGACATTAGAAGAATTTTGAGCATCTCCAAGAGTTTGCTATCTCAACTTGGCATCCATCTAATTTTGGCAAAACAAGAAAAAATAGCCTTCAACAGTTTAGCAAAACAACTTGGCATCAATAGCAACTTGGCATATCTCCCCTCCGCACGCACAAATATACGCGCACGTACTCGGCTTGCCATCGCGATTTTTCCATGCATGCGTGACTCCTGGCCACGTGTCGGTACCAATAATATAGGGGTACCCACATTTAACGATAATAAAAATTAAAACGACTAAGCCACGACAAAACACAGCCTACTTCAGAACGCACGATAGGTCCGCCTCGTACGAGGCTGGCTCAACGGAATGCCTCGACCGCATCTCGTCTCCGACTCGTACGAGGCCCCCTCGACGGGGCCCCCTCACGGGAGGCCTCGACCGCGCTCCGACCCGCACGAGGCTCGATCGCCCACCGGGAGCGCTCCGACTCGCGTGAGCCCAGGTCGAGGCGCTCGATCCCCTCTTTCTCCACCTACCACGAGACAAAAGTCATGGCATTTAATACAACCACCAACTACCACCTACCGGCATGGCCGCAGCCTGGGTCGACGTGGGAACAATACCAGTGTCAGTCCTCACTGTTTTACCGCCCATCCCGCGATGGGAGGTGAAAAACGTCAATGTGCCCACCGTACCTCACCCTATGCATCACTATTAACCCTCGAGGGAGGATACGACAAAGCCCGTACGCCGCGATTCCATGGATTCGGACTTATCCGATCAGCCTCGACCCGGCCTCGACACCTAACACAGCACAACAGGGAAGGAAGGACGGCATGGCACGGCGCTCCGGGTCATTTCGGCGTCTCGTCCGCTGCAACTCCATGGCGTCCAGGGATGGCCTCCCATACCTAGAGCACGTCGCTACAGCCACTTCAACAGGGATCGACAAAACATCGTTTCAAGGCACCATCGTCCTGGCCACCTCCCGCCCTATAAAAGGGGAGGCCGGGGCTCCACAAGAGACAACGGACCACAATCCAAGCACCAGATAGCGATCAACATCTCAAGCAATCGACTTGTATTCCTTTTTCCTCTTTTGAGACCTGGGCTCACCACCCTCTCTCGCAAGCTTGTAACCTCTACGCAAGCACCTCGGTGCAAGGAAATACAACATCTCCTCCCCCCAGCTGGACGTAGGGCCTTCTCTTGCCCGAACCAGGATAAATCCCCGTGTGTTCTCCTTGCATCACCATCCAGGAAAGGGACACGCAGCATTTACTCGTTGGTCTAGGACCCCCTCGGGTCCGAACACCGACAGTTGGCGCGCCAGGTAGGGGATCGCTGCGTGCCAACGTCGCTTTCCCGCCTTTTTTCCTGAATGGCTGACCCCGAGCGCCCTATCCCGTTGGCCACGGTGATCTGGTTCGGAAGTCTGGAGTTCATGTCGCTCGGCTATGGCTACGACATGGTCCTACTCCCGCCAAGGCACCCTACCGACGAGGATTACGAGCTCTCCCAGCCCGGGGGAGCAATCCGCCGGTACCGTCGCTCCAGGCAGGCGCGAGCCGCCCGACGGCGGCGAGCCCGGCGCAACCATCGACTCCACCTCGCGGAGGGTGATGGGATTCCCCGTTCCAGCACCCCCAGCCAGGCGCCGGCCCAAATTTCCTCGTGGAAGGTCTGGGAAGGATAAGCTTGGCCGAGGACAACATGCCAACGGAGAATCCTGCCGCTCCTCCGCCCGGTGAGACACCGCTACCCGGAGCACCCGTTCCAGCATGGACATCCACATCTCCTTCACCGTTCCTGTTTGGGCTAGATTCGGCTGCCCAGGTGTACGCTTCTTCCGTGAGCACTTGCATGAGTGCTTATGAGGAACTCCCCGGGCACCATCTACGCTCCACTCTGGACCTCGTCGCGTCCACGCCGGCTTCTGATTATCTGGACTCTACTGAGGCGCCAGAAACAGAACCCTGTGTGACCGCTTCCCCACGCTGCAACCCTAGTGGCGACCCCGCAACGGCCATGCATTCCCCCGTCATACTATTATTTCGGCGCCCCTGACTCCGACTCGGCTAACGACACCTACGATCCGACCCGTGAGTGTTTCAACGTCGACGTTGAAAGCGCGTCGGATGCGCAGGAAGAAGAGCCGGTCGGAGGAAGGCACACGCCTCCACACGTCGAGCTCCCTGCCGAACGGGACGAAGCTCAACTCCTTGCGGACCAAGGGGAGCAGCTCGAGCAAATCCGCGAGTTGCAGGGGAGGCTCGACGAGGAATGGGAAAACCTGCATCTGCTTCAGCAAACCCTCGAGCGTGAGCGTGCGGAACGCGCACTTGGCGGGAGAGCTCGCGAGAGAGCTCGCGACGTCAACCGTCGCATCGACGAGGACCGGGTGACCAATCCCCCGGTTTTCGCTCGAGCAAGCCAGAACGTCGTCGCCGCCGCCATGCTCCTCCGCAACATGCCCGAGCCGTCGAACCCCGATGCCCGCCAGGCTCGAGATGAGATCCGAGAACTCCTCGAGATCGCTGCCCTGCAGCAGGCCGAGAGCTCTGCCTCGAGGCGACGTGAGCCCGCCTCGGAGTGGCTCGCAGAGCCCTCTCGGTAAGAGAGAGAAGCCTCGGTTCATCCCGAACCTGCCCGACGGATCCGGATGGCTCCCGCCCCTGAGCACGTCACTCACGACCATGGACCTCGAGACACCCGTGGCAACATCATCGAGCGCCGCACGCGCAAGCACGGTGACGGCGTGGCTCGAGGTTACCACGTGCACAGGGGCGGGCGTTATGACAGCTCGGAAGATCGTAGCCCTTCACCCGAGCCTCCGGGCCCTCGGGTCTTCAGTAAGGCTATCCGTGAAACGGTACTCCCGGCACGGTTTCGCCCTCCCACGACTCTCGCCAAGTACAACGGCGAGACCAAACCCGAACTTTGGTTCGCTGATTTCCGCTTGGCATGTCAACTGGGCGGGGCCACCAACGACCGGGTCATCATCCGACAGCTCCCCCTGTTCCTCTCCGACACCGCTCGAGCCTGGCTCGAGGATCTCCCGCCTCAACAGATCCACGACTGGGATGACCTCGTGAGGGTGTTCGAGGGAAACTTCAAGGGAACTTACATGCGCCCCGGCAACTCGTGGGATCTCCGGAGCTGCAAGCAGAAACCAGGTGAATCCCTCCGGGATTACATCCGGCGCTTCTCCAGGCAACGCACCGAGCTCCCCAACGTCACCGACTCTGACGTGATCATGGCTTTCCTCTCGGGCACCACTTGCAAGGAGTTGGTCCGAGAGTTAGGCCGTCACACCCCGCTCACTGCCAACGGGTTGATGGACATCGTCACCAACTTCGCCGCCGGCGAGGAGGCAGTTGGTGCCATCTTCGGCGGTGAGCAGGACACGGGGAAGCAGAAGACCGACGATCCCGCGAGCTCCACCCGGGGCTCCAAGAGGAACAACCGCAAGAAGAAGAAAGGCCAGCAGGGCAAGCTCGAGGCCCCGGCCGACGAGCTTGTCGCCGCTACCGAACGCAAGAAGCCTCGAGGCCCCCCCGGCGGGGGCATCTTCGACAAAATGCTTAAAGAGCCATGCCCTTACCACAAGGGACCCACCAACCATAACCTCGAAGATTGTCATATGCTCCGCAGGTACTTCGAGGGCGCAGGCAGCAAGAACACCGACAAGAAGGAAGACCCAAAAGGTGATGACAAGGATGAGGGGTTCCCCAAGATCCACGACTGCTTCATGATCTACGGAGGACCCTCGACCCGCCTCTCAGCGCGCCAGCGCAAGCGAGAGCGGCGAGAGGTTTTCTCCGTACAAACGGCGGTCCCTCGTTTCCTTGACTGGTCTGTGGTGGCCATCATTTTCGACCGTGATGATCATCCGGACTACATCCCCAATCCGGGGGTCTACCCTTTTGTTGTTGATCCCATCATCGCCAAATACACGCCTCACCAAAGTACTCATGGACGGCGGAAGCAGCCTCAACATCATCTACTCCCAGACCCTCGACCTCCTGGGGGTCGAGAGAGCGCGCCTCCAGCCTAGCGTCGGGGGCTTCCACGGAGTTGTGCCAGGGAAGCGGGCGGAACCCCTCGGACGGGTCGATCTGCCCGTTTGTTTTGGCACACCGGCCAACTTCAGGAAGGAGACCCTCACCTTCGAGGTGGTCGGATTCCGTGGGACATACCACGCCATCCTCGGGCGCCCGTGCTACGCCAAGTTCATGGCTGTGCCGAACTACACCTATCTCAAGCTCAAGATGCCTGGCCCAAACGGCGTCATCACTGTGGGGCCCTCGTATGAACATGCCTACGAGTGCAACGTCGAGTGCGTCGAACACGGCGAGGCGGTTTTGGAGTCGGCGACTTTGGCCGCAGACCTCGACGGTCTCGCCAACGAGATTCCCGACCCAAAACGTCACGCCGGCAGTTTCGAGCCCGCGGAGGACGTCAAACTCGTGCCCCTCGACCCCGCTGATCCCAACGGGAAGGCGCTGAACGTCAGCGCCACCCTCGACCCGAAATAGGAAGCCGTGCTCGTCGACTTTCTCCGCGCAAATGTCGACATTTTTGCGTGGAGTCCCTCGGATATGCCGGGCATACCCAGGGAAGTCGCCGAGCACGCCTTGGAGATCTAGGCCGAATCCAAACCGGTGAAGCAACGCCTGCGCCGCTTTGACGAGGAGAAGCGCAGGGTCATCGGCGAAGAGATCCACAAGCTACTGGAGGCCGGGTTCATCAAGGAAGTTCACCATCCCGAGTGGCTAGCTAATCCTGTATTAGTTAAGAAAAAGAGTGGGAAATGGAGGATGTGTGTAGACTATACTAGTTTGAATAAAGCATGTCCAAAGGTTCCCTTTCCTTTGCCACGCATTGATCAAATCGTTGATTCAACTGCGGGATGTGAAACTCTTTCGTTCTTAGACGCTTACTCCGGTTACCATCAGATAAAAATGAAGGAGTCCGACCAGCTCGCGACTTCGTTCATTACCCCGTTCGGCATGTATTGCTACGTTACGATGCCCTTCGGTCTCCGGAACGCAGGGGCAACGTACCAGCGATGCATGCAGCACGTTTTCGGAGAACACATCGGACCAACCGTCGAGGCATACGTCGATGACATCGTAGTCAAGACCAGACAAGCCGATAATCTAGTGAACGACCTCGACGTTGCCTTCAAATGCCTCCGGGTAAAGAATATCAAGCTCAATCCAGAAAAATGCGTTTTTGGCGTCCCTCGAGGTATGCTTTTAGGGTTCATCGTGTCTAAGCGGGGCATCGAGGCCAATCCAGAAAAAATCTCTGCGATAACCAAGATGGGCCCCATCCGAGATCTGAAAGGCGTGCAGAGGGTCACGGGCTGCTTGGCGGCACTCAGCCGTTTCATTTCGCGCCTCGGCGAAAAAGCGCTCCCTCTGTACCGCCTCTTGAAGAAATCGGAGCATTTTTCCTGGACCCTCGAGGCCGAGGAAGCCCTCACAAAACTCAAGGTCACGCTCTCTAACTCACCAATTCTCGTCCCTCCGACCCCAGGAGAACCGCTCCTACTTTATGTCGCTGCAACGTCACAAGTAGTCAGCGCGGTCCTGGTCGTCGAACGGGCCGAGGAGGCTCATACCTTGCTCGTCCAGAGGCCGGTCTATTTCATTAGCGAGGTGCTCTCGGAAACCAAGGTCCGGTACCCTCAAATCTAGAAACTGCTATATGCTGTCATCTTGACACGGCGCAAGCTCCGACACTACTTCGAGGGCCACCCGGTTACTGTGGTTTCTTCTTTCCCCCTGGGAGAGATAGCCCAGAACCGGGAAGCCTCGGGTAGGATTGCCAAGTGGGCGGTCGAGCTCATGGGCGAGACCTTATCTTATGCGCCGCGCAAAGCTATAAAGTCACAGGTATTGGCAGACTTCCTGGCTGAATGGACCGACACCCAACTCCCTCCCGCACAGCTCCAGGCCGAGCTCTGGACCATGTACTTCGATGGGTCGTTGATGAAAACAGGAGCAGGCGCGGGTTTGCTCTTCATCTCACCCCTCGGGGTTCATATACGCTACGTCGTCCGGCTTCATTTTCCTGCGTCAAACAACGTCACCGAGTACGAGGCACTCGTCACAGGGCTGAGAATCGCCATCGAGCTCGGGGTCCGACACCTTGATGTTCGAGGCGACTCCCAGCTCGTAATCGATCAGGTCATGAAGAGCTCGAGCTGCCGTGACCCCAAGATGGAAGCCTACTGCCAAGAAGTACGGCGCCTCGAGGACAAGTTTCACGGCCTCGAGCTCAATCACATCGCACGCAGGTATAATGAGGCCGCCGATGAACTCGCAAAAATCGCGTCCAGTCGAACTACGGTTCCGCCAGACGTTTTCGCAAAAGATCTCCAGCGGCCATCCGTCGACCTTGGGCCAGACGGAGGGGTCGACGGGACGTCACTCGACCCCCCACCTAAGACCGAAGCCCCCTCGACCGGGGCTGAGGCCATGCAGGTGGAAGGCTCGACCCCACCATCTGGCCTCGAGCCTGACTGGCGCGCTCCGTACCTCGACTACCTTATCCAAGGAGACCTCCCCTCGAGTAAGACCGAGGCTCGACGGATCGCTCGCCGGGCTAAAACCTTTGTGATCGTTGGCGACAGTAGGGAGCTGTACCGATGCAGCCCTACTGGCGTCCTCCAACGTTGCATCAAGAACGAGGAAGGCAGGGACCTGCTCAGCGACCTGCACTCGGGGGCTTGTGGTCACCACGCAGCGCCTCGAACCCTCGTCGGGAACGCCTTCCGACAAGGATTCTATTGGCCGACCACGGTCTCCGACGCTGTCAAGCTAGTACGCTCCTGTAAAGGTTGTCAGTACTATGCGAGATAGACTCATCTCCCGGCACATGCTCTGCAAACCATTCCCATCACATGGCCGTTTGCCGTTTGGGGCCTCAACCTTGTCGGACCTCTAAAGAGGACAACTGGCGGCTTCACCCACTTGCTCGTCGCTATCGACAAATTCTCCAAGTGGATCGAGGCTCGCCCCATCGCCAGTATTAGGTCCGAACAAGCTGTGCTTTTCTTCACCGACATCGTCCATCGTTTTGGAGTTCCAAACTGTATTATCACTGACAACGGCACCCAGTTCACTGGGAAAAAGTTTCTGGACTTTTGCGACCACCATCACATTCGCGTGCTCTGGTCGGCCGTGGCTCATCCAAAAACAAACGGCCAAGTGGAACGTGCCAACGGCATGCTCCTACAAGGCCTGAAACCCAGAATCTTTGACAAGCTAAACAAACATGGCAAAAGATGGGCTGCCGAGCTACCCTCGGTCCTGTGGAGCCTAAGAACAACGCCGAGTCGAGCCACGAGGTTCACTCCGTTCTTCTTAGTCTACGGGTCCGAGGCTATGCTCCCAACTGATATAGAATACGGATCCCCAAGGTTGAAGGCCTACAACGAAAGAAATAACGACGCCGCAAGAGAAGACGCCCTCGATCAGCTCGAGGAGGCCCGAGATGTGGCTCTATTGCATTCTGCCAGGTACCAACAAGGTCTCCGACGTTACCACGATAGGCACATCCGCAAGCGTGACCTCAACGTCGGCGATCTGGTGCTACGACAGAACCAGAACACTAAGGGATGCCACAAGCTCACACCGCCATGGGAAGGACCGTACATCATCGCAGAAGTACTAAAGCCGGGCACCTACAAGCTATCCAACGAGAAGGGCGAAATCTTCACCAACGCTTGGAACATTGAACAGCTACGTCGCTTCTTTCCTTAGAAAGCCTCGAGGCTCTGTAATTTCTTTTTCATCAATAAAGAATACAGCAGCGTTAAAATTTTCGTCTCACGATAAGAAAGGATCGACTCTGTACCACCAGAATTGACCCTCCCTCGGGGGCTACACAGGGGGAACCCCTCAGTCCCCGAAAAAACTTACACTCTTTTTTAAATTTTAAGAACCGCTTCTTAGATCAACGGCGCTGTAAGACCACTCTAAGGATCGAAAGGACCCTCGGGCCACGAGTATCACCTACGCCTCCGGGGCTATGGTGCCTCCACTCAGTCCTTACGCCTTCTAGAGGTGCAACTTCACGCTAGGGAGACCTAAATGATGGTTCCTAACTTTGAAAGAGATTACACTCCCTGCTGCTTAAATCAGGTTCTCACACAATCCGCGAGGCCGCAAAAGCACCCTAAAACTCGAGGGCAGTCGAGCCACGAGATCACTTACGCCTCCGAGGCTACGGTACCTCCACTCGCTCCCCTACGCCAAAGGGCGCGACTGCGTGTCAAGTAAATCGTACGAGAACACGATCCAAGCCATTAAGGGAAGAAAAGCTCGAATAAAACTAGATCCACCACGAACTAGTTTATGTTTTGAGTTCTTAAGGCCCCTGAGGCCACCACAACCAAAATTCAAAGTAACTAACTTATTACATGGGCCTCCGTGCCCAGATTTGGCTCACAGGCCTTCGTCGTCAGCAGGCGGGACCACCTCAGGTTCAAAGAGCGAGGCCAGACGGCTCCCAGGCCCCTCCGCGGCTTCAATCAGCTCCAGGCAGGCGTCTTCATTCTCCTCGTCCGTCCGCTCTGGGTCTGTGATGAAGCCGTCGGCAACGAGCTCCATGTCGAATACAAACCCCGAGCGGACGACGGCCAGCGCCCTCTTCACGCCGTGGTGGAGGCTGTCCCGTATCTTCTCCCGGGCAAGGTGACCTAGCGCCGCCATCCGACGGATGAAGGAGTTCCCTGGAGCGTCTTCTCCGGTGTCGGCGTCGGGCTCGACCCCCAGACCGTCGCACACCATGGTAATCGCGCCCTCGAGCAGCTGGGTCCTCCGGGTCTCGGCTTCGAGGAGGCTCTGCAGGGAGTTGGCGGTCGAGTGGGCCTCCCGGTTCTCACTTTCCAGCTCTGAAACACGACAAGGCAAATTAGCACCTAACGCGATGCCTCAACTCTATGGCCATAACAAGTTACTTACCCTCGACGTGGGTCTTTAAACCCACAACCTCGTCGCGGAGCCCCCCGCACGTCTGCTCGAGCCCCAGGAGGGCACTGTCCTTCTCACGGACGGTCGCCTTCAGTGCCTCGATCTCCTGGCGGGCGGTTTGGAGCGCCGCGTCCTTCTCTTGGACGGCCCCGTTCAGCCCCGAGATCTCGTCCTTCAGTGCACTAAACCGGGCCGTGACCTGCCCGATTTGGACGTTGAGGAGGTCACGTTGACGGCTGACCTGGGAGACATCCTCCTCGAGCTCCTTGACCCGCGCCGCCAGGGGCTCGAGGTCCCTGCGGGTCTGGGCAGCCTCTTCCCGGACCTTGTCCACCTCGGTGCGCATTGAGGCTTCAGCCGCCCAAGCCTGGATCGCCTCCTCCTTCACCGTCGAGTAGGCGGTGCGCAGCTCCGCCATCTCAGCGGTCCGATCGGCGAGCCTCTTCTGGGTCTCCTCGACCAAGGCCCGTTGCCGGGACAGCGACGCCCACACGCCACTCTCACCTCGGATGAAGAGTGACTTGCGGCGGGAGCACTCCTTCAGTTCCTAATTCAAAAGAGACCAAAAAAGATAATGAAACCAAGGAAAAAAGACACTGAGAGCCACGAAAGAAGCTAACAGATTAATCGTACCTCGGTGGCATCCCGTATACCCCGCGAGACGGCGTCGGTCGCCACGTGGAGTAGCCGATCGAGATGCTGGCGGACGCCCTCGAGATACTGCCAGCGATGCACCTCATCCCTGTCATTCAGAGTGAGGATAGGCTCGGCATCGGGGTTCGCGGCGTCCCTGAACTGAAGGGACGGCCCCCCCACCTCGGGATCTCCTCCTCAGCCCGCGCTATCGCCAGCGCGGCGAAGTTAGGCCACGACGACGACGACGCGGCCGGGGCGTCTCCCGGCCCCGCCGAAGGGCCGGCCTCGTTGGCCTCGCCCGCAGTTCCCGCGGCCCCAGCGGAGGTCGAGGCGTCAGCTCGACTCGTGGCCTCGCCCCCCTCGACCCCCATTATTTGTTTTCCTCTGTCAAGAGGGGCGTCGTCGAGGGCAACGACCACGGGCACCCGCCCCTCGGCGGTGACCGGCCCCTCGGCTACCGGCACCTCTGGAGCTGGCGCCTCCGCCGTCGACGCCTCCGGGGCCGGTACCTCGCCCGTTGGCGGCTCGGAAACCGGCGCTCCGGCCAACGGTGCCTCCGCAACCGGCACCTCGACCTCCGGCGCCACTTCTTCCGGGGCTCCGGTAGAGGGCTCGACGACCTCGCCCTCCGCCGTGCCTACCGGCCGCGCCGTCAGGTCTTGCTGTGGCTGCGGCCCCCTCGCCGGTGCCACCTCTTGCTCCGGTGCCGGTGTAGCCCCCTCCACGGTCGCATCGGTACCCGCCCTTTCCACGGCCGCTTCAACGGTGGCCTCGGCCGAGGGCAGCGCCCTGGGCTCCGCCTCGACCGGGCCAGGCGCCACTACCCTCGCCGGGTCTGACCTCGCCGCAGCGGGGTCGGGGCCGGCGACCGTCGAAGCGCCTGTAGCCTCCTGCTGCTGTCGACGGCGCTCCTTCGCGGCCTCGACCTCGCGGACCCAGGCCGCGTCCTGCTTCGCCGACCGGTTGAGGACGACGGCGCTGGCCCGAAGAGACTTCACGGGGGTGGGCCCCATGTGCTCCGCCTTCCGCTTCAGCCTGTAAAGTAAAAAATGAGGTCGGCCGACGAATTCGAAAAAAGACAAATCCCCTTAGCTCGAAAACTCACCCAGAGATCGGCACCAAAGGCCTCGACCCCGCACGGTCTGAGCCGCCTGAGGCGGCAGGCGGCGGCCTCGCGGCAGCCCCACCCGCAGACCGGGCGCTCCGCGGGGCCCTCGCCGGCGCACCACTGCGCGTCTTCTGCGCTTCCGAGGCCAGCTGGCCTCGGGTTCTCACGCCCGACGGTGGCGCCGCCGACGACGATGTCGGCGCCACCGCCCCGGTCCCCGCCTGAGCTTGCGGGGCCTGGGCTGGGGCAGGCGCCCCCGTCGACCCCACTTGCTGGGTCTGGGGCAAGGCAGCCCCTCCTGCCGAGGGGCCCGCCTCCTTCTTCTCTTCCTTCTTCTTCTTCTTCTCCTCTTCCTCGTCGTCCTCCTCAACCTCCTCGACCACGACGACCGAGGAGGATGACCCTGCGATGGGCTCCAGCAGGGGGCGGATATCGGGGAGGCTCCCCAGCCCGGTCGCGGCCTCGTACCGCGACAAGGCATCATCATCCTCGCCGCTGCTGTCGTCGTCCTCCCCCGAGATGGTCTCGGAGGGCGACGGCTCCAAAGGAAGCCCGTCGAGGGCCTGCTGGCGCCGGAGTTTCTTCCGCGCCTCCGCCTCCTTGGCCTTGCAGGCCGCCCGCTTCTTGGTCGACTCCTTGACCTCCTTCTGCTTCGAGGCGTGATGTCGTCGAGCCTCCCGGGCAGGCTGGTCCTCCGGTACCGGCGGTCGCGTCTCCCGCAGCGCCGATAAGTCCTGCACACCGGCATCGACCGGGTTAAGGGGATCCAAGAAACGAACAAAACCAAAACGAGCGTACCAACTCAAAGAACTTACCACGGGCTCGAACCCCTCAGTTGGCCTCATGGGGAGCCAGTCAACTTCCTCCGCCTTGAAGGTCCCGACCATCCGGCGGGCTCGACGAAGTCCCTCCTCGAGGGTGAGGGCCTCGTGAGACATCCGGCTCCCCTCCAGAGGCGCCTCCGGAGTCATCTGGTCGAGGCGCAGGCGACGCCGGCACAACGGCATCACCCTGCGGCGATGGAACACCGTCGCTACCACCGCCGCCGTCAAGCCTCGAGCGCGAAGCTGCTGCTGCGCCGCCAGCAACGGATCCAGGCGCGGCTTCTCGGCATCCGGCACTCCGTATGTCCAGCGGTCCTCCCGGGCGGTCAGCACGCGGCCGGTGTACTTCGGCAACTGGTTGTCGTCGTTGCGGAGGTAGAACCAGCCCTCGTGCCACCCGCTGTTCGAGGAGATGAGGCGAGCCGAGATGTATTGATCCGCCCGGCTCGACCTCAACTGCAGGACGCAGCTCCCTACCCGCGCCGCGTAGAGGACTCCCTTCTCCCCCGCTCTCTTTGCGAAGAGTTCGCCCTTGAAGAGGTGAAGCCACAGGTTCCACTGTGGCTCCACCCCGAGGTACCCCTCACAGACCGCCATGAAGATGGCGGCCTGTGCGACGGCGTTGGGGGCAAGGTGATGAAGCTCCACCCGGTAGTAGTGGAGAAGCGCGCGCATGAAGACCGACGAGGGAACGCCGAACCCCCGCTCGTGGAAGCACACGAAGCTCACCACGTATCCTTCCGGGGGCGCCGGCTCCCGGTGGGCCGGCGGCGGCGCTATCCACTCCGGCCACAACCGGTTCGTCCTCGGCCGCAGCAACCCGTCTTCGACCAGCTCCTCTAACTTCCTCTCCGTCACCGAGGAAGTAGCCCAGTCCTCGGCGGGGAGAATTTGGCTCTTTCCAGCCATTGACGCTGTCAGGAGGGGAGTGAGCGAAGGAGGAGGCGGCGGCGGCAGCAGCGGTGTGGGCGGAAGGCGCGAGAAGGCTAGGGTTTCCTGAGGCTAAGGGATGGCAGGAGCGCAAAGAACCAGAGGGGAGCACAGACCCCTGGGTCTCGCCTTTATGGGCCAGGAGGAAGTCCAACGGCCGCGCGAAAAGGTAGGAACAGTTTTCCGCAATAAATGCGCTCACCTAACCGTCCCCCACGTCTTACAGGAGCCAGGCACGTGGCCGTCCCCCACGCTGTAACCGAACGCCACGTCGCCCACTACCGCGCCGATCTCGCCCTAAAAAGGCGCGCCTGGCTAACGGGCGGGGCGAGATCCACGGACGGATATTCCTAGATTCCTATAACGGGCTCCGAGCCCACTATAAGTCTCGAGGGAACGGAAGCTGGCCCTCGACCTGGGTTCGACAGCTGCCCTCAAGCAACAGAGCAAGGGACGTCCAGGGGTACGCCCGTACATGGCCAGGGCTCGAGCCACGCTCTCGAGGCACCCCAAGACGTATTTGAGGCCAAAGGACGAGGTCGAAGCAAGAATCCCCTCGGGGGAGGCATCGAGCCCTCAGATCCTGTCGCAGGGAACCGAGATCCGCACGACCACTCCTTGGCAGCTTTGAAGAGCGCCTCCGGGCCACAAGCCGACTCCTAACGACTGGAGCACGGACTCTCACTCGAATCTCCCCGCTAGCAGCTCACCGGAGATCGCCGGACTCGCCCAAACGGGGTAGTACGACGTTCCCCACCCCTCCTCCTCCTCTCCGAAGGAAGAGCGTGAGGGCCGGACAACGAAAGACGGCAGGGACTCCGATCGACCTCGTGCGCGCGAGGCTCGGGGGCTCGGCCGCATCAACTACTCCCTGATAAACCACGAATAAGACCTCGGAGGAGATTTTCTCAATACTCCACCGAGGCCTCGGGGGCTACACCCGGCGGGTGCGCTCGCGCGCCCCCACCGGAGAAGTCCTGAGGGCGCTCAGACGCCCCTACTGGAAAAGCAAACGGCGCTATGACTCCAGTTCATCAACAAAAAGCCTCTAGGAGAGTGAACATACACTCACCTAAAGGCTCGGGGGCTACTGTCGGTACCAATAATATAGGGGTACCCACATTTAACGATAATAAAAATTAAAACGACTAAGCCACGACAAAACACAGCCTACTTCAGAACGCACGACAGGTCCGCCTCGTACGAGGCTGGCTCGACGGAATGCCTCGACCGCATCTCGTCTCCGACTCGTACGAGGCCCCCTCGACGGGGCCCCCTCGACGGGAGGCCTCGACCGCGCTCCGACCCGCACGAGGCTCGATCGCCCACCGGGAGCGCTCCGACTCGCGTGAGCCCAGGTCGAGGCGCTCGATCCCCTCTTTCTCCACCTACCACGGGACAAAAGTTATGGCATTTAATACAACCACCAACTACCACCTACCGGCATGGCCGCAGCCTGGGTCGACGTGGGAACAATACCAGTGTCAGTCCTCACTGTTTTACCGCCCATCCCGTGATGGGAGGTAAAAAACGTCACTGTGCCCACCGTACCTCACCCTATGCATCACTATTAACCCTCGAGGGAGGATACGACAAAGCCCGTACGCCGCGATTCCAGGGATTCGGACTTATCCGATCAGCCTCGACCCGGCCTCGACCCGGCCTCGACGCCTAACACAGCACAACAGGGAAGGAAGGACGGCATGGCACGGCGCTCCGGGTCATTTCGGCGTCTCGTCCGCTGCAACTCCATGGCGTCCAGGGATGGCCTCCCATACCTAGAGCACGTCGCTACAGCCACTTCAACAGGGATCGACAAAACATCGTTTCAAGACACCATCGTCCTGGCCACCTCCCGCCCTATAAAAGGGGAGGCCGGGGCTCCACAAGAGACAACGGACCACAATCCAAGCACCAGATAGCGATCAACATCTCAAGCAATCGACTTGTATTCCTTTTTCCTCTTTTGAGACCTGGGCTCACCACCCTCTCTCGCAAGCTTGTAACCCCTACGCAAGCACCCGGTGCAAGGAAATACAACATCTCCTCCCCCCAGCTGGACGTAGGGCCTTCTCTTGCCCGAACCAGGATAAATCCCCGTGTGTTCTCCTTGCATCACCATCCAGGAAAGGGACACGCAGCATTTACTCGTTGGTCTAGGACCCCCTCGGATCCGAACACCGACACCATGATTTCTCCATGCATGCGTGACTCCTGACCGGCGGTTGATGGATCAAGAACACCTTGAAGCTCTTGTGGGCCTTCTTTTTTTCATTTTGCCAAGTCCAAAATACCAAACACTTGAAGAGTTCTTTTTTCACTCCCCATATTATTTTGGGAGGTGCTAAGTAAAATATAACAAACTCTTAAAAATGCTCGTACGAATTTTAACCTGCATCAAGCGCTCCTCCTTTCGCTAGCAACCAGCCGCTTCCAAGCTTCTTCCTCCAGCGTGCACTTCTTATCTTACCTTCCATCGGATGAGACTCTAGTCGAGTGGTCTTCTTTCTCATCACCCTTCCTCTCTCTCTCTCTCCACGGCCGTCCGTAGAGAGCATAGCATGTACACGTTGTGGAGAGAAAGCATGTATTTCTTGTAGAGAGGGCCTTAGCTTTGGTTGTTGATTACGTATTTGCATACCCAAACATCTATTTGAATTTGATTCCAAGAAACAAATTCCATATCTAGCCAAACAGAAAATAAAGGATTTTGAATCACTTTCTAGCCAATTCAGCTCCTTTTTAAAACCTGCAATGGAATTTGATTGATGGAATGGCTTTCAATATCTAGGTTTCAAACAGGGTAGAATAAAGTTCGCAATGTGCTAATTTTTAGAACGAAACAATAGACATATTTTTTTTTAAGTAAACCACCATATCAAATAACATATCATCATTTCACTTTGGACAAAGTTGGAAATGCACTATTCTTTAGAACGAACCAATAGACAAGGACACGAGGTATATTCTTCTTAGCATAAACCAATCTATCAAAACGACATAACACCCTCTGTGGAACCTACCTACCTGAGTTTATATCCTGAACTTGACATATGTGCAAGAGTTACACTAGTTAGACAGACACATATGTGCAAGAGTTACACTTGACCGTTGAAGTTGAAGTTCGGGGTCTATGAAACCCCTACCACCAGTCCAGGTTCGAAGGCTGGCACAAACTTCTTGAGAACAAAATCAGGGGACATCTCTCCCCGAGTCTTTTTTTATGTGCAAGCATTTCAACTAGACAATAATATGCCCTCATACGTATATAACGTTGAGTGGAGAGGCCAATGAATGGTTGTACCTAATACCACAAACACTAGATTAGAGCATAACGAGCATTTTATCTTTAACAGCATCTGGCAAACAGAATTTAAAGCGTAGGCATATCCATTGACTTTACAGTTTACACTACATCAAACAAAAGAAGATCCATGGGTGTGAAATATCCCAGTAGACGATAGTCATACAGGTGCAGGGCCATTATCAACCAGAATCAGAATCATGCCTCCTCTTCTGCTTGTCTTTGCGGTGCCGCTTTGACCTGTCCTCAGAGTCATGCCTCCTCTCGTGCTTGTCTCGCCTCCTCTCCTTTCCATCACCATGCTTATCTCGTTTTCGCTCCTTCTCCCCTCTCCTCTCGTCATGTTCACGCCGCCTTTTCCCCTTCCTATCATCTTCCGAATCCTCCTGCTTGGGTGCTGGTGGGAGGTCAGTCTGCTCAGGCTCCATTTGAGGAGGATCAAGGTTCAAGGAACTTGACTCGCCCTCATCGCGATGAGCCCTGAAGTCATGGAGACAATTTTGTATTAGATATGTACCAAATACAATTAAATAAAACACTGTAAGATTTATCAGACAACCATTTCAATTTTCAACATGATATCACATTTCAAAAGAGGGATGGTTGCTCTCAAAACTGGATGCTTACTTGTACAATCCTAGACCCTGCACTTGTGCTGCTTCAGCATGCCCTGCTCCCAAGTCCTCTGCAGTTGATCCTCTCTTAATCAGCTCAGCATATTCATGCTTATCCAAGCGATTGCCCTTAGGTCGATTGCTGCGCTTAGGAGCTAAGCCAAGAGCCTCACGCATAGCCTGTTCCTCCTCTTCCTTCACTCTCCTGATTTCTTCCTTCAGAGCATCTTCCGTATCAGATTTCTTATCCCGAGTATACCAGAAAAGGTCCTTTCCTGGAATAGATAGCCACAATCAATCATATCAACATGCAGAATTCATATGGCAATTAGTAATTAGCAAATCACAGGCCTCGAGAACTCAGTCCACAGCGCTGCCATTCCAAGCAACTGTAAGCACAGAAGTGACAGAGCCATCAAGACAATTGACAAGCCCTGTCAGATACAAGCAGAGGGTTTCTACTATTAGTCTATGACATAATATAAGGTGCCCAACTGGTCATGACTAAAACCTATGGTACAAGTAAAGCATTGCAAAAGGTAGCAAAAACACACAGACACACAGCATTATGGAACTGGCTCATGGGACCTATAATCCTATACGATGTTCACAAGGTATTCCTCCTAAAGATGAACAACTAAAAAGTTGTACTGCGTAAATGCTTAACTCTGATTGTACCAGGAATCTATTGGTTCATTTAGAGACATGAGTAGCTAGGTTGGCTAGCTTGCTCAGTTTATGCCCTTTACCTATGATTGACTTTATAAAAATCTAAACATATTTCATTTATAGGCCTACCTAAAGAGACATCCTGGTTCATCCAAACAGAAATGGTATCAATAAACTGTTGGAGAAATGTTTTCAACAATAATTTTGTCAAACCTCCAGACTAACAGACTAGATGCGCCCCTTACTTGAATAGGAGTAGCACATATGTACCACCAGTGAGCTGGTGCCAAGCTAAATCATTTCACATACCAGGACTAAGTTGAACAAGAAAAATAATTTGATGCTTATAACAGAGCAATAACTTAGGAAAGTCCATATCTCATTCTCAATATTCCACCAAGAAGGTTCAGTCAGTGCAGTATGCAAAAAAAAAGGACAGCTTGTAGATAAAAGGGCAGGATAATATTTACCTTTCTGCCATCTACCAACCGGAGCCTTAACACTATGACCAAGGTAATTCTCTCGATGCTTGTCAACCTTCACATCGTCCCATTTGAATTCTGCAGGAATAAAATATACAGTTAGAACCACTGTCCCTTTTTATGTTCCATGGCATATAAAAATGAAGCCAGAGTGCAAATGAAGTAAGAAAATGTAGACAGCAGTACATGATAATAATATGCAAAAGAGCTTCTAGCAAAGATCAAAAGGTATGCTTTGCCTGATAGTAGGTGAGGAATTCTCGGATGAGATAAACTATGCAATTTGTGAAAACGAACTTCTAATACAAACAAAACGCATAACGAAGCAAACCAGGCGGCATCCAAAAACTTGCAGGATTGAAAGTTCAAGATGTGTGTTCTGTAGCAAAAGAGGGTCCATTTGAAAAGAGAGCAGCCAGCATAAGATATGGTACAACTACACACCAATGCCTCAGTAATAAGTGCAACACTCTCCTGAGTTTATCATAAACAACATAGCACTGGACTATATCGCCATAACTGAAAGAACAATTCTAAACAAGATAAACAGCTCAATCAAATAGACTAGCGAGGTAACTCCAATTAATCATTCTGTTCATTTTCTTGGATTACAGTTTCCTATTGTTACTTAGGTGGCGTTTGGATGCTTGGTGGGATAGGGAAAAGGATATGAGGTGGGATATAAAGAGTTGGTTATGGAATGGGAAATGGAGGGATGACAAATCCGTTGTTTGGCTGCAAAGGGTATTGGATCGGCTTTGGAAGTGGGGCCCACATGCTTTTATATAGAACAATAAAATAAAAGAACACCATTTGTACATGAACGTGACTCTTATCCATACGAACGACCGCACCCACCAGAAGCCTTATCCTCTCTGCCCAACTGAAGCGAATCGAGCTGCCCGTCGGCGGATGCTCCCACGGGACGCAGGCCGGGCGCTAGGCGAGGGATGGCTCCGGCAATGGCCGGCACCAGTGCTTGTCCTCGTCCCCTCAGCTCCACCAGCGGCCCAGGTTCGAAACTTCAGCAAGCTACCCAACCGCATAACCAACACCCAGGTCCAGGCCACGCAGTTCGGCGAGGTGTGGCGGCATCCGGCGCGGCTAGGCGAGGTGCAGCTCTGCCGTCCCTCGCGACGACACGAGGTTGAGCCCCTGTGGCCCCGCATGGTGAATCATGGTGCGGCCCCGCGCGACCTAGACGTTAAGGCGAGACGCTGCTGGCCGAGGTCGACGAGTAGCGCGTCACTGGAGCTCAAAACCCGGTCACATCCCACACCTCCCATCGGGATAGAATCCGTGGGAAATGAAGCACCAATTTCCCTTTCCCTATCCCTGCGCATTTCCCTATCCTACAATCCAAACGTTGGATATAGTTTTCATCCTACCTCATTTCCCTATCCCACCACCTATTTCCCACAATCCAAACACCACCTTAGAGGAATCAAGCTGACCCCTTTGATGTAAATGGCACCAAAACAGGGTAAAGCACATTCAATAAAGGGAATTAGCTAATTCGCATAAAAAAAAAGAGGAATTAGCTTTCTTGATACAGTTCGAATCAAAGTATGAACAATAAATATATTTATACAGTACCTACACGTTTTGAGACATAGTATAGATACAGGGACCGTCAGACATTCTGCATGGACGCGGTGTTTGTGTTTCACCTTCACATCTAAATTACATATAAACCGCCTTAATCTAGACCATAGCTGATGGAAAATCAGAATAAAGATAGCTTTGCTAACATTGATTCAGGCGATTTCACTGTGGCAGATTATCATGTTTGCTTTAAAAAGGATTATATATTTGACTTGAGGAAGATCCTCCGAACTGCCCTAGACACAAACGCGAGTAAAAGCGAAATCTCCTACGCAACAACCGAACATAGGTGGCACGAGGTGGCTACAACGGCGATGCAGAAGGCAATTTCCCAGCGGCCGCACGCATCGAAACCCTAGCAGCTAATCACTCGGTCGATTTCCTTCCGTGCAACGAGTAAGATCGGATCGAGATGCGGATGGGACGGGAGAGCGTGGGGAAAAGAGCTTACGATCTCTGCCGCCGCGGACGCCGCCGCGCGTGGGGTGGTACATCTCGGCGCTTCCGCGAGCTTCGGGACTTCAGGGGGAGGAGATTTTGGGGGATTTTCCGGGTCGATCGAAAGCGAGATGGAGACGACGACGAAATGACGAGGAGGGGAGGTCGGCTACGGTTACTCGGGTCGGGCGCTGAGAGAGACCGCCGTATGGGCTAGTAAATGGAGGCCCAGTCAACGCGTTAACAGTTGAGCCCATTAAGCTCGTGGACAGTGAGAAAAATGGCCCTCCCCTTCGCCTGGCAAAACATCTGCTGAAGTCCGATTCACCACCTCTCCTCGACTAATCGAAACCTTCTCAAAAAAAAAAAAACAAAAAAAGCCTCTACTAATCGAAAAACTGTTCTTTTTTTTCCTCCTCCGAACCGTTCAATTTTTTTGCTTCCTGAGTGATTTTGATAGCAGTATTTGTTGAGTGGAGCCATACCTGATGCCACCCAGGGCGGAGCTAGGGTAATTTTAAGGGGGTGCATCTTATCTTGTGGGTGCGATGATTTAGAATATGTGGGTGCAAATATGATGAAAATTTAAATCTTTCTACAGTCATTTCCTTTTCGCATGGGTGCGGCTGCACCCACATGTTTGAATATAGATGCGCCCCTGATGCCACGTCAGCTATGAGCCTCTAACTATAGAAGAGATATAAGTCGGACTATAATAATAGTTTAGGGTCAAACATACTTTTACAAAACGTTGTAGAAACATTTTTTTCAAAATATTATCTCTTTTTTTTAAAATATTATGCAATTAAAATCCTAAATCTGACTTAAACTTGGAAAATCATATACCTTTTGTTTTAGCTTGTTTTTTACTTTTAGAAAAAATCATGTTTTGTCTTGTGAACCCTAGCTTAGAAATATTTTGATCTTATACGATCTTATTTTGTGATATGATGGTATCTAGCTAGTTGGGCATGTCCAGAGCAGCACCAATCACGCAGTTAAATTGTTTGTTTCCTGCCCAAACTAGAAAAAAAGCAGCAATCGTCCATCTCTTGGTATTTAGTCGTCACTTATGTTCGTACTAAATAGAATCAACTATGAGGTCATCGGGTTCACTTAAACTCATGCATAGCGCGTCATTATATTAGACAAATTATAACAGATAGCGAGAGCATATAATATCCAGTAAACACAAAAGATTGATCATATACTCCCTCTGTCCCAAAATAGAAGTAGTTCTCGCTTCCCGAGAAGTCAACCTTTTTTAACTTTAGTCAATTATATATAAAAGAATATTAAAATTTATAATACATAATTAGTACTATTAGATAGATCGTTTAATATACTTTCATAATAAACTATTTTCATATATAAACAATGCACGCAATTTTTACAAACCTAATCAAAGATGAGAAAGTTTGAGCTACACGCATCCAATAACGACTTTCTTTCTGGGACGGAGGAAGTAAAAACTAAATTATTCTAAACTAGGTACTATAAGATAAAAATATGATTTTAGGGGAAAAAATAAAATTATTTCATATTTTCCAAGCTAAAACAAAAATTTATATATTTTTCTAATGTTTGGATTTGGAAATTTTAATTGGGTAACTTTTATGAGAAATTATTTGGATACTATTGTAAGACTATGTTTATAATATTTTTTATATAGAATATGTCTAACTCCCTTGACTAACAATATAGTTCGATTTACGTCCCTTACGATTGACATGGCACCACGTCAACACATCGGATGATGCCGCATCAGCCAAAACCATTGTCAAAACCACTAGAGAGCAAGATTGGATGGTTTCAAATGAAGCCAAAAAACTTGTTTTCGGTTGGAGGCGGCGAATAACCTTTGAGAAGATAATAAATGTGAAAGGATTGAGATGTCACCTGAGATAGGTGCATTTTTCGTGAATCCTACATCCCTGTCGACGAATTTCCAAGGGAGTCGAGTCTCTTTCAAGCACTTAACCTCACCAAAAGGACCCCAAGAGGGGGAGCATTGCCTTTCATTACCTTGATTTCTTCCTTTGTGGAGGCAAAATCAAAATCTTCACAAATTCCCTGCAACATGCCACCTATTGGGAGCTCGTTGGGCAACGTCTAGGAGACTTCACCTTCTAGAGTGAAGAACGCTTCAAAGTGCTCAATGGTAGAAATGCTCTCTGTTACCATCTGTGACAACATCTAGATGTTGTTTGTCCCTAAAATGGACTTTTATTATTCGACCACCAAAATACGATATGGGCCTATATGGTTGTTCAAAATAGTTAGTTCCGAAACTTATAAATCATATACGTAGTTTGCTTTCAAAACTACTTTCAAAGCACCATGCTTAGTAGTTTGGGAATCTAAAACTTGAAGGTCACTAGAGTTCAACAATGACAAATGTCCTTTGTTGGGGTAACACGTAGGAATTGCAATGTTACGTAAGATAGGAGAATTTGTAACCATGCCCTTTTTTTACAAAATGGGATAAAAGAAAGTGCAGAGTGAAAAGGCGAAAGGAAGTCTCTACCAAAAAAAACTTTATCTAGAAAGAGAGCGGAGTGAAAAAGCGACCGGAAGCCTCCATAAAAACTTTATCCAGAATTTGTTTCTAATAAAAAAATGAAAAGTAAAGAAAAGGAAAACCAAGCTGAATCTTCTGAAGGCTTCTTTCCCTTTTTTCTCGTGCACCCTAGTAATGCTGCCCACCCAGGGCGAGTCAGTACTTCAGTCCTCCCACCCATCTCATTTCTCAACCCAACCAGCAAACCAGACAAGCAGCCCAACCCCCGCCCTCAGGCCCAGGCAGATTCGATCGCGACGAGACGAGAGCACGAGATGGCGATGCGGACCGCGCTGACCTCCCTCCCCGCGCGCCTGCGCGACCCCTCCTCGGCGGCGGCGACCGGCGGCCTGCGCCTCCTCAGCGACGGGAAGGGCCGCGTGCTCAGCGAGGAGGAGCGCGCCAAGGAGAGCGTCTACATCCAGGTCCAAACCCTGAACCCCTCCCGACTCCCGTTGACCATTTCTCCGATCCAGTCGTTACGGTTACGTTGATGGACTGACGGAGTGATGATGTCTCGATTTTATCCACGGCGGGCGGGGAGCAGAAGATGGAGAAGGAGCGGCTGGAGAAGCTCAAGAAGCGGCTCGATCAGGAGAAGTCCGGCGCCGACCAGGGAAAGCCCGCCGACGCCGACAAGGTACAGTACCACATCGAGCGACACAGAGCTATCTGATCTGCATGTGAAAATCGCATTGCTGTTTGCACAGTTACAATCTACCCTCCAACTTTCAAGTCACTGCAAATTTGTAGGGCTAGTCCCAAACTAAACTGTAGATGCCGATTTTGCAGGGGGGTGGGATGGGGTTCTCTTTCTAGTGTCTGCTGAACAAAATGGATGGGGATATTTGTGGAACACTCAAGTACATTTTGCAGGGTTTAGTTCTCAAGAACCTGGAATGTTCAGGTCATGAATACTGCTATGGACTACATTGACTGAACTTTTTTTTACAGCAGGGGGCGTTTAGATTGGGGGGATTTGAGTCCAATTCTGTAACCGTGTATGAGTAGCATAATACTGTGGACCCTAATTCAGCCAAAGAGTTTCCATATGCTGACAGGAATGGTCCTTGGAGTTAACTATACATAAATTTCCAACACAAACATATACAGTACCCTATTCCACTTGTAGGGTCTAATTTCAGTATTTCATAGTAATACTCAAGTTATCATTCCTCTGCTTACCCCATGGCCTATAAACCCAATAAGGCCTTGTTTGGATGCACTCCAAATCTCAAATCCATTAATTTTCCATCCAATTCCTCTCAACCCATGTGGATTGTGGCGGATTGCAGTGCATCCAAACAAGCCCTAAGCAAAACATGAGTCAGCAGTCAAAGATCCATAGCAAAGTACATAAGTAAACTTTTCTAGGATTATTACAAGATTATAAACCACCATGCTGAACTCTATTTCCATTTGTTTTGGTTCACAAAACGGCATCGAGAGTGTTGTATCAGGTGTATGTTCACAAAACAGCATCGATCTGTTCACTGTCGGAAACATATTGTTATGTGTCCTTAGTCAATGAAACTAAATTATGGTCTGGTGTCCATGTTATATGTTCCAAATAATCTTTTCGATACTGTTGAGTTCCTTTTCTCCACACATTTAGGAAAAGAAAATATCATGTACATGTACCATCCCTTTTCAACTCATCTGGTTACAGTACACTGCAGTTACCACCGCACAAAATTAGGAATATGTTTGACATAGGCTTTAATATGTTTGTCGTGTTACAAACTCGATTGTAACTTACCATTGCATGGGATTGTCATAGTATGATGTTCAACTTACACAGCTCAAGACTTAAATCCTTATGGCAGTAAATTCTCCGTAGCATCAGTTTGCGATGTGTACTTATTACATGCTTGTATATTATCTAATGCAGAAGGCCGAGGGATCTAACTAGGACTGGCATGGCGCCGTCGGAAGGCAATCCCGTTTCGCATGCATCCGATGGACAGCTTTGTCTGTACATGTCCAGGGATGGAAGAATAAATTCTGTAAAACGTTAATGGCACTGGATATTCTGTGCTTTCGGTTGCTTGCATGCTGAAGACGACGTTCATATTCTGAGACTGCTGCTGTTGAACCTTCCATCTTTGTGCCTGTTTTGTGTTTGTTATCTCGTGGTAGATCGGTCTTTGTGGTGTTACCTGCTGTTTTCTGGTTCCTGGCTCGGAGGAACTTCTGAAACAAGGACTAAGAGTTAGTTTTTGGTGGAGTGTTGGTGATAAAATTCATCGTCCTTGGCCTGCCTGCTTTCCCCGAGGTTGCTTCAAATCTGATGCTACTACGTCTCGGTGGAAACTGAAAAATTGCATCATGATCCAACCAAGTTTACATGCATGTAACAAGAACTCAGGTTCCATATGATTAAACGATTTTGTTTCCCCTCTAATCTAACAAAGAAGGCACGAACAACACAATATAAATCGGCCAGCCACCAGCTACGTAACGCTGCTTGGAGATCCTAATTTTCATCATAGAATAAATTAGAATTTCGAACTGCCTGATCGGCGTTTGCAACGGTTTGAGGAACAATATAATTGCTTATGCCACATGTCGGCTACTAGACATTTGGGATGCGAGTTTTGGCTCCGTATGAGAGTTTCCGGAACAGGAAGCGGCCACCCATCTCGGTTTATTCTCGATACGCGGATGGACCTAGAAAAAGCTGGCGGCTTGGACTCATGATAAACTTAAAATTCCTCACCCTCGGCGGATTGATCCAATGATCTTGGATGGATGGATGGATTTGTGGCTAGATTGTCAACAATTCAAAAATACTAAGAAAAAATATCTTTACGTCCCTTAACTATTGTCGTAATTTGATTTTCATCATCGAGCTCTAAAACCAAATATTTTAACCCTTGAACTCTTAAAACCATTCAAATCTCTTTATCATGGTTGAAGTGGTTTTGAAGGAAATTTCGTTCTTATTTAGTTTTTAAAAAATGGTAAATACTTGATATGCTTTTTAAAATCACGAAATGTCTCTAAACTTCTAAAACTTTGATAAAATCTTAGACATGGATTGGGATATGAAAAATTCAAATAAAATATTTAGAGTTTGTGAAAATATCTCTAAAAGCTTTCAAAAAATAGACTTTGCTATATGAAAATGAAAAAATATGTGGAAAATCTAGAAAATTCCAAAAACATTCTAACCGATACCAAATCGCACTTTATAAAACTTTTCACAACAAAAACATAAGACACAACAACCAACATGAAGACATCAGCATTAATGTATGTTGTATTCATGCTGGTTGCATCTCATATTTTTGTCGTCGAAAGTTTTTAAAACAACTCTAAACACGTATTAAAATGTTTTGGGAGTTTTTCTTATTTTCTTGGGTATCTTCCCATTCCTAGAGCTAAGTATATATATTTTTTGAAACTTCTAGAGATATTTTCATGAGTTTTAAATATTTCATTATTTTTTTCATGTCCCAATATATCTTTAAGATTTTTTTTTCAGATTTCTTTAGAAGTTTAGAGTCTCTTTTTTGTGGTTTAAAAATATCATCAAGTACCTAGGAATTTTTATAAATAAAAATTATGAAACTGTCTTTAAAACCACTTTAATCCAGGTCAGGCAGGTAATTTTAATAATTTTGAGAGTCCAGGGGATAAAATCATAGACTAGGGTGATAATTCGACGAGATAGACGGGGCCTTCTATTGGGCCGTTCCGTGGGCCTTATTTTTTTCTGGGCTCTTGCGTCAATTTTTTCTCTCCTTCGACGCTGATCGGACGGTCGAACCGGCACCGGGCTCGCTACATAGGCCCTGTTCTGCTGGTCAGGTTTCGGCTTGTTTCAGCTTGTTTCAGCTTATTCTCTCTCACAGAACACTGTTGAACCAGCCGAAACCAGCCGGCTTTTCCACCAGCCGAACCAGCCCATAAAACCATCCCACCTCAATCCTCAAAACCCTAGCTCGCGCCGGCGCCGCAGACTCCTTCCCTTCGCTCCCTTCCCTTGCGCCGCCGCCCCCGTCGACGCGCCGCCGCCCCAGCCGAGATGGTGCGCCCATTCGCTCCCCCACCGTCCATTGGATGCAACTGCTTGACGTCGCCCTAACCGCCTCGTGCATCTCCTTGCAGGCCCCGAAGAAGGACAAGGCCCCGCCGCCGTCGTCGAAGCCGGCCAAGTCCGGCGGTGGCAAGCAGAAGAAGAAGGTGACCCTTCTCTCCGGATCGACCGTCTCTTCGATTTGGTGGAAGCACGGTTTTTCGGGTTCTCACGGTTAGAGTTCATGTTGGTTTTGCAGAAGTGGAGCAAGGGAAAGCAAAAGGAGAAGGTGAACAACGCGGTGCTGTTCGACCAGGCCACCTACGACAAGCTGCTCTCTGAGGTGCCCAAGTACAAGCAGATCACTCCCTCCGTCCTCTCCGAGCGCCTGAGGGTAATAACTCGTTCCAGATCTGTGTTGCTTGTGTCGAAAGTCGAAACTCTGTGCATAGCCACACCGATGATTAAAATTAAATTGCTGAGTGTAGATTATCTGAAATGCTATCATACTTGACGAACTACATGTTAGATTAGTAGCCTGGATTGATCAGTTTCATGCTCCCTTTGCTGCCAATGAAGATTAAATTGTAAACTGGTCACACTGTTAACAATGTCAGCTATCACCCGTGTGCTTTTTTTTAAACTAGTAATCGCTGGTGTCCTGTATATGTTTAGTGCTATATTTGATTGCCAATTGCTGAGCACATAGTACTTAGATGAAAGGTGCTTCATAAACTTGCCAATTCGTTAGACTGCTTATTCAGTGGTACATGTAGAGGCGAATTGGAACTACTAGATGAGTTGCATGCATTTTTCTGCGAACCACTGTTTTATTGCTGCCGTTGTTGGTCAATGTTTTATTGCTGTCTTTTGTCACTAGTTCATTTATGCACGTGTACTCTTAGTAGTATGTATGCTAGACACTGGGTCATTTGTTTTGGATTGGTAATTTGAATTGGTAGTTACTGTTGCAAAGATCTTTATTGAAATCCTGATGTGTCCTTGCAACATTAAACTATTTCGTTTAATACCTACCAGGGATACACATTTTAGTGTGCTCCTGCTCTCATTTAGCATGATCATTATAGCATTTCCTGTGCAGTTTGTAGAGAATCAAGTTCTATGTGCACCTTTAGATGCCATTGTTTTGTAATATCTTCACTGACCCTACATAACTGAATGTTGCCCCCCATTAACTTCAGATCAATGGCTCCCTTGCTCGGAGGGCCATCAAGGACCTGATGGCGCGTGGCCTCATCCGGATGGTCTCTGTCCACTCAAGCCAGCAGATCTACACCAGGGCAACCAATACCTAAGGATGGGGAAGAGCCTGTGTTTTGCCCTCTCTGTAGGAGCTCGTCATCTTTAGAACAGTTGCCATCTTTGTCAAGAGATTGCTAATGTTATGTTACCTGTGATGAGTATCTCATGTGGCTGAAACGTTTCAGAGATTTTTGTACTATGGTTTGCCTTATAAATTACCTGGTATCAATAGCTTTGTGTTTGATGGATCATCGGTATTTTACCTTGAACTCGTTTGCAGCTTATGTTGAAATGTGCGGCGGTAATGACTCGATGCCTCTATCCAAACTACTGTTCTGCCGCTATGCTTTCAGCTTGTCTGATGAGCAGATCTGAATGCGCCTGTGTTGCTGTGAGGTTTGCTTGTGCTGAACATTAGTCAGGAGTTGGCAAAGGTTGCTGGCATGTCTACGCTATGGCGGTCGTCTGTCATTGCATTAAGCATCCTGTTGCCGCGACGAACCAGCACTTTAGGGTGCTCAGCCTTTTCTTTTCCAAGGGTACGCTTTGCATGATGTGAGTAGAGAATAGGCAGGTGCTTTAACCCGATAAGGGCAAATTTGGCCCAAAAGGTCATGAGGCTTTGCCAGTCATGAGGGCAAATGCGAATTATGCAACGGTAACGCAAAGCATGGAGTAAGAACTTGTTTCATTAGAATGCACAAGGAGTAAGAACTTGTTTGATTCATTAGAATGTGCAATAATTTTTTCTCACCAAACAAATAAGAGAGCTCATAACATTTATTAACAATAAATAATTAAGTAGCAAATCTAGGGCACGTTTGTTTTTTATTCGTGTTGACAACCAAAAGTGGCCCCTTCATTCCATGGCGGCCCAGACGATCTAGCTCTAACTGGTGTGTGATCCGGGATCAATCTGACGTCAACAATTAGTGGCAACCCTACCATGATAATCGAAAAAATCAATTCAAAGCCATCGCAGTATCAATGTGTAAGACACATATAACATCATGGTATCAATGTGCAAGACACATATATTACACGCCCATATAATAAGAGCATCTCCAGCAACACTACCTAAATGACCTCCTATCCCTAATTTGGGTAGTGGAGGCAAAAAAAAACAACTCCAACAAACCTCCTACTGGACCCCCAATTTTGTTAGCCTCCTATTTTTCCGCTTCCACCAACAACTCGGTCACCCAAATACTGGAGCACGCATCTTCCTCCTCCCGTGCTCGACTCAGGAGGTCAGCCACCATCCGGGAGCTTCCTCACCTCCGTCCAGCCACCGAACGGCGCATCCACCCTGGTCGGCCCCAGATCCCGACTTGATATGGTTTGTAAATCACAAAATGCCTCTAAACTCCTAAAATTTGACAAAAATCTTAGACATAGATTGGGATATGACAAATCCAAATAAAATATTTAGAGCTTGTGGAAATATCTCTAAAAGATTTCAAAAAAATAGACTTTTGCTACGTAAAAACGAAAAAATATCTAGAAAATCTAGAAAATTGTCAAAACATTCTAATTTGATGTCTACTCATACTTTAAAAACTTTTAACAAGAAAAACATAAGACATAACCAACATGAATACATCAACATTAATGTATGTTGTATTCATGTTGGTTGCATCTCATAATTTTTGTGTGGAAAGTTTTTGAAAAAAGTTTAAACACAAGCTAGAATTTTTGGGAGTTTTCATATTTTTTTAGGCATCTTCTCATTTTTCTAGAGACAGGTCTATTTTTTAAAACTTCTAGATATATCTAAATATTTTATTTGTTTTTTCATGTCCCAATGTATCTTTCACTTTTTTATTTTTTTAGAAGCTTAGAGTCATTTTTTGTGGTAAAAAATATTATCAAGTATTTATGGATTTCTTATAAATAAAAGGATGAATCCGCCTTCAAAACCACTTTAAACCAGGACAGGGAGGTAATTTAGTAATTTTAAGGAGTTATAATTTTAAGGCCAGTCTTAGTAGGGAGTTTCATGGCGTTGTTTTCTAAGACAGCCATGTCATACCAAATGAATGGAACTCAATGAAACACTCGCTCTTAACGGAGAGTTTCATTCTATGGTTTCATAGACATTTAAAAAATATCTATGTAGCAACTTATTTAATGCACATGAAACTCTCACTGGGACTGGCGTAAGAGTGTCAAAGGATAATAAGATATCTCCCCGCAGAAAAAGGATAATAAGATATCTCACTTTAGAGTTGAGGTAAATCAACTATGGTATATTTCGACGAGATGAAATGTACTCTTTTCATTTCAAAATACTCCTGCCTGGGGAGCGGAGTAGACGGGTCATCTATTGGGCCGTTCCGTGGGCCTCATTTTTGGTGCACTGGGCTCGCTGTATAATACCGTCCCATCTCACTCCACCAAACCCTAGCTAGCGCCGGCGCCGCAGACTCCTCCCCTTCGCTCCCTTCCCTCGCGCCACCGTCGCCGCGCCGCCGCCCCAGCCGAGATGGTGCGCTCACTCGCTCCTCCAGCGGCCATTGGACGTAACTTCCTGGTGTCGCGCTAACCTCCTCGTGCATCTCCTTGCAGGCCCCGAAGAAGGACAAGGCCCCGCCGCCGTCGTCGAAGCCGGCCAAGTCCGGCGGTGGCAAGCAGAAGAAGAAGGTGACCCTTTCTCTCCGAATCGCCCGTCTCTTCGATCTGGTGGAAGCACGGCTTCTCCGGTTCTCACGGTTAGAAGTTCATGTTGGTTTTGCAGAAGTGGAGCAAGGGAAAGCAAAAGGAGAAGGTGAACAACGCGGTGCTGTTCGACCAGGCTACCTACGACAAGCTGCTCTCTGAGGTGCCCAAGTACAAGCAGATCACTCCTTCCGTCCTCTCCGAGCGTCTGAGGGTAATCACTCGTTCCAGATCTCTGTTGCTTGTGTAGTTGTGTCCAAACTCTGTGCATAGCTGCAACGATGATTAATTAAATTGCTATGAGTGTGATTATCTGGAATGCCATCATACTTGGTGAACTACATGTTCGATTAATAGCCTGTTATTTTATAGCGAGTCAAGGTTAATGCATCGGAGATCCATCTGATGTCCTGCTTCATGGCTCCAGTGGTTTATTTGCTGCCAATTAAGATTATATTGTAAACTGGTCATGTTGTCAACAATATCAGCTATCTCCGGTGTGCTTGTTTGAGCTAGTCATCGTTGCGGTGTCCTTTATATGCATAATGCTATTTCTGATTGCCAATTGCTCACACATAGATGATAGGTGCTTCATAAACTTGCCATGAATTGGACTACTTTTGTTGCCCATGTCATTTTGGTACCGTGGCGGATTACGCTTATTCAGTGGTACTTGTAGAGGCGAATTGCAACTACTAGACAAGATGATGTACATGCATTTTGTGCAAGCCACTGTTATTTTATTGATGTCTTTGCTGCTCACCAGTTCATTTATGCATGTGTACCCTTAGTAGTAGGGGTGCAAACAGTACGGATATTTTCCGATCATATTCGAGACCGAATCCGTTTAGAAGAGTTTAGATCTGTCCGTATCTGAGTTCAGATATTCAACAACCGATACCGTATCCGTATCAGAATACTCAAATCACATATTTATGATGTCGATATTTAAGCGTGTCCTATCCGAAATAGCTGACACTATCCATATTCGAGTCTGAATCCGAATCCGAATAGAAATATGAAAACAAATATAATATCAGTGATATCCGTAAGTATCCGATCCGTTTGCATCCCTACTTGGTAGTATGCATGCTAGACATGCGGTCATTCTTTTTGGAATGGTAATTCGAATTGGCAGTTGCTGTTGCAACAATCTTTATCTTGAATAAGTGAGATCCTCTTCTGTCCTTGTAACATTAAACTATCTTGTTTAATGTCTACCAGGGATACACATTTGAGTGTGCTTCTGCAATCATTTAGAAATATCTTCATAGCATGTCCTTCTGTGCAGTCTGTATAGGGAATCAAATTCGGTCTATACCTTTAAATGCCATTGTTTTGTAATATATTCACTGTCACTACATAACTCAATGTTGCCCCATTGACTCACAGATCAATGGCTCCCTGGCTCGGAGGGCCATCAAGGACCTGATGGCGCGAGGCCTCATCCGGATGGTCTCTGTGCACTCAAGCCAGCAGATCTACACCAGGGCAACCAATACCTAAGGATGGGGAAGAGGTGTAATGCCTTTGTCTCCCTCTCTGTATGAGGAGCTCATCTTTAGGACAGTTGTCATCTTTGTCAAGAGTTTGCTAATGTTATGTTACCTGTGATGAGCATCTCATGCGGCTGAAACATTTCAGAGATTTTGAGTATTAGTTGGGTACTATGTTTTGCCTATTATAAGTTACCTGGCCTCAATAGCTTTTTGTTTGATGGATCAATGGTATGTTGCCTTGAATTCTTTGTGTTTCCAGCTTTTGTGGAAATCTGTTTTAGAGTGTCTGATCCGTAAACCGTGATGACTCGATGCATCGAGTCTAAACTGCTGTTCCGCTGCTATGCTTTCAAGTCTGAATGCACTTCTGTGTTGATGTGAGGTTTGCATGAGCCGAGCACTGCCATTTTTGCAGGGGTAAGCTTTGCATGACAAACTATCAAATTCTTGGCGCGGAGGCACGCAAGAGAGTATAGATTAGGCAGGTGCTTTCACCAGATAAAGGCGAATTTGGCCTTTTGCATACCGTATTTGACCCGACAAGGGCAAATTTGGCCCAAAAAGCCACAGAGCTTTTCCAGTCATGAAGGCGAATGCGAATTACGCAATGGTAACGCAAAGCATGGAGTAACAACTTGTTTGATTCATTAGGCTATCCGCACTCGTGGTACTCTAAATTCATCCTCTATACATGCTAGTCGTCACCAAGATTCTCTCCTCTATTCCTAATTCTTCCGCACTCATTCATCCTCTGTATCATCCTCTATCCACTGTGGAGTCCACTTGTCACTTTATCTAAATATATTCATGTAAGATCTAGTTTTGAAGTATTTATTGAAATGAATTTAATGGTGCAATCAGAATTTAATTTGGTTTTTTGGTTTGTGAGTTATAACATTTTTGTTTGTTTGTTAAAAACACAGGGCCCACCACTGCGCTCTCGCTGCTGTCCCTTTCTCCTCTGCGTGCGTTGCTGAGTGCTGAGTCACGCGTTTAGCGGAGGCCCTGTATCGCGCCAAATATAGGAGATCGGCGTTGCTTGCGTAAGATTTAGCGGACGCGGCTGCAGCTCATTTTTGAGCTAAAAGCTTACGCAAAAGCGATGCAGGACCGGATGCAGGTCTCTAGTGCGGTCGGTCTTAGAGTGCAGAAGTCATTGCAATAATTTTTTTTCTCGAACACATAAGAGAGTTCTTGACATTTGTATTTACAAAAAATAATCAAGTAGTGACATTTTATTAACATAAAAGTAATCAAGTAGCAAACCTAGGTGTGTTTGTTTCTGATTAGCAGCCACTCCACTGTGAGAATAAAAAAAAACCCTATCAAATGATTGCAGTATCCGTGATTCTTCTTACCGCATAAGACACAGGAACCACGAGATTAAAGATTGAACTAGCGTTCGTGTTTTCTGTGCCGCGGGCTAGAGGCCGTGGTTGCAATACCGCACCGAGCGGCCACCGCACCACGGTCCTAAACACGCCCCTATAACAATAGTGAATGATCGACAACCCCTAACCCGTAACTCTAGGATGTTAGAGGCAACCTGGTCAATAGCTCATGGGAACCTTTTGCAATAATAACACACCATATACTACATTCATTATTGATTGTTTGCAGCATCAATGCAATATTTGGGTTCATGCCATTAAAGACAACGACAATAATGTTTACAAACTTTCAAAGCCACATGGATCTTGAGAGAGTGATTGCAATAATATAGACACATGCAATCTATTAAGGAACCTTTTGCAACAATAGCACACCGTATACTACATTCATTACTGATTGTTTGCAGCACCAATGTGATATTTGGGTTGGTGCCATTAAAAACACAACCACAATGATGTTTCGAAACTTTCGAAGCCACATGGATCATGAGAGAATGATTGCAATAATAGTGACATATGCAATCTATTATGGACTAACTTGATAGATGGAGAGCTTTCCTTGTGCAATGATCTCTTGGATTAACTTGAATAATTTTTTCCCCATGCACAATAGAAGTCATTATACATTGATCACATTAAGTAGAGTGACGTGAGTTTTCCTTTCGAGAAAAAAGTAAAGTGAGTGTGTGGATGCGACAACGAAAAAGGTAGGTGTAACAATAACACATGCGTTATATTGCAACTCTAGTGACGCTAGCGAATTCAAAGTGGTATCGAACTATATTAGGTACACCAAAGTCTTGGATGTGTCAGCGTGACGAACGAAGAAGGCAACAATAGTTGAAGTAAGCAAACACAACCTTTAGTGTAAAAATCTAACAACAAACGACTATGTTTTTATCTCGAGTGATGTGATCCCCTAATTCAGACTGACTTCTGACCGATTAACCAAATTGCTTCTGTAACACCCCGGGTGTTATAGTGCTAATTAATCTGCCATGTCATCATAATGCATTGCTAATCATCCTTGTTAGGTTAACCTTGTTATGCATAAACTAAAACAAGTTTACTTATCTAGGTTGAATGTGTTTCTCAGTGGTGTGCTCCGAAACCGAAAACCCTAATTTCGAATACCACCGTAAATACTTAGTCCATGCCCTGCGTAATTTGAGGTGCGCGACTGTGTTGCACACTAGTGTCAAGTGTAGGGTATGAGCTCAAGTACAACATCTAAAATGAAACTCCAAATTTGAGTTTGAATTGGAGTCCCAAAACTTGTCACGAGTTTTTCGATTCGAATTCGAATTCAAATCTGGGGAGAAATGTAAAAGAATTTCAAAAGCTAATTGGTCAACCAAGAGTGGCATTTGGTCAACCATGTCATGTTGGTCCAAATGATGCCCTTGGGTGAGGTTTTGATCACTAAGTAATCACAAATTAAAGTAGCAACAAATTCCAATTTAAAATCCCTCCGAAAACCCTAAATTTCAAAACCCTGTTTTACCCCTTTTGAAATAATTCAAAATCTAAGCAAAATTTGGGAAAAGTTTAAAAACCAAGTTTGTAGAACTTTTCAAGGGCTACAACTTTGGTGTTTTGAGTTTTCAAAGTTTTAGTGTAAAATGTGGAGCAATTTTGAAAATAAACAAATTTCAGATTTAATTCATTTTTGTCCCCAAACTAAGATTTCAAAATGGAGGCTGAATTTGAAAAAGTTTTGAACAGAAAAGTTGTAGGTTTGGTCAAGATATACAACTTTGATGTTTGGAGATTTTAAAGTTTCAATATAAAATCAAAAGTAATTTCTAAATTACCAAATCTGAAAATGCGTCTCTTTTTGAATTTAAACTCAAATTCCAAAATCCAGAGAGAATTGGAAAAAGTGTTCAATATCAAACTTGTAGAGCTTGAAAATCTGAAGATTTCATACATTGGAAGATTTTCAAGTTGTTATACAAATTCGAGAGTAATTTGAAAAATCAGTTTGAATTTAAAAAGTTGGGGGGAAGCTACAGTGCCGAGCCAATGACCGACGGCCACCGCGCGGCATGGGCGCCGGCCGACCGCCGCCGTGGCTGCTTCCATGGCCTTCTCGCGCGCGCCAGGATCGCCAGCGCGATGACGCAGCAGTGCTGCTCTGTTCCCGCGCTCGCCTTCTATAAATACCGAAGTTCACAGTGACGTTCACCGTTTTCGCCACCGCCGGCACCGCAGCTCCGCCGCTCGCCGCTGCCGCCACCCAGCCGTCTCCGGCCACGCCAACCGCACCACTAGCTCCGCCTCGGCCTTGCGCACCTCGTGGACCACCGGAGTTCACCGTTCTCGCATCCGAACCACCGCACCGCCTGTTCCCGTGCTCAACTCCGGCGACTGCCCGCCAACCTCGCCTTCCCGTGGCCAGGCCACTCCAGCCGCTCCCCGTCGCCACCGAGAGCTTCACTGCAACCGCGGTGAGCCACTGATGCTTCCCGACCCTTCAATTTAGTCTCTACCGCTTTGTAGTCGCCGGCGTGCTGCTCCCGCGGCCACCGTGCCGCCATCGCTGTCGCTCGCGGGTCACTAGGGCCTGAACCGTGGCGCTACCGAGCAAAATGGAATCGCGTGGAGATGTAGATGGTGTTGGTAGAGTTCAATTGTCGACCAAAGCGCTGGTCACCGGCCGGCGACCGCGGGGAAGCGAGCGAGCGCGCGGGAGAGCGAGAGGGAGACGAAGGTGAGGGATGACAGGTGGGGTCGCGCTGTCAGTGAGAGAGGGAGGGAGGCAGACGCGCGCGGGCGAGGCAGGCCGATGCTGGGCTGGGCCGCTTGCCGGGCCGGTCGCGAGCGCGCGTGCGGGCGCGTGAGCGGGCCGTCTGGTTGGGCCGGACCGCGGGGAAAAAGAAGAATCGGCCCGATTTTATTTTTGTTTTTCTTTTTCAAATAAATGAATAGTGCTATTATTTGTTTATTTCATTAAAAATTATGTAGAGTTTCAAAATTTATGAAAATTTTTGTGTAAGCTTCTCAATGTATAAACTATCTAGAAAAAATGTTAAATCATGAATTTGAATACTTTGTGCAGTAGAATTAATTGGTTCCATTAAAGATTAAATGCAACTTCCAGTAATTTTAATAATTAATTTATTAATCTAAAAATTATGAAATTTATTATGGCACTGTTATAAATCATTCTTAACCCATAGAAAAAGTTTGAGCTTGTTTAGATAAAGTTTGATCAACTTTAATTATGCCTTAATTATTTAAAATAATAAATAAATGTTAAATTGAGAACTTTAAGTGTTGTGTGCCTTTTTATTGAGTGATGTCCTTAGGTCACTACCCTTTTGTGATCTCTGGCACCTTAATTTCATGATTGAGCTCGTTAGTAACTTGTTAGGTTAAAAGCTGGTATCGCGGGAAATCATCGTTACTAGTTAGTAGGTTTTCTGTTACGACTGTACCGTAAAGGGAAGTTGTACTTAAATCGTAACCGTGGCATGTTATCATCAAGCATCATGTTTATCATCGAGCATCATGTTAAAGCATGTTATGTATTCGTGTAGTCACCGCTTTCGAGGAAGCCGAAGTCGTCGAGCAAGTTTCCGGAGAAGAGCGATCGTCAGTGGGTTCCGGACCAGACGGAGGAGTTCTCGAGTCTGAGTCAGTCGTCGTGTCAGAGCAAGGCAAGCCCCGGTGCATTTAAACCCTGCCTTGAATTTTACAAATGTTTTATTATTTATATTATGGTTTATTGCATTAAGTAATTAGGAGTTGAGTGATAACCTAATTGCTGCATTATCATCCTTGATTATTGCAATATTACCCTTGATACGTGTTTTACGGAAAATACGTAGTATGCTTCGCTATGCTTAGAAGTTAAGCTTTTAAATGAAATGTTTACATAGCCATAACGGCATCCTTAATGAATATTGAAATATGTGAATGAACTTGTAAGATCGGGCGGGTGGTTTGGCCACTGCTAACGTGCATTGGGAGAGGAGTCCCAATGTATTGTTTCCGCCTTATCAGTTAAGGACCGTTCGTTATTAGCCCTCGCGTCATGGAGTTTTTATTAGTACTAGCCATGTGCCCATGTCGGGTAAGCCTTACTTGGTTAGTCCATTACGAGAACGTCTAACCTCGCACTGGGAGTGGAGAGATGGCGAGAGTAACGTGTACCCTCGGGGCTAGAATTGGGCCGGGTTCGAGGAGTACTGTGCTCTCGGGTGGCGATGAACATGTTCTGGTTTTGGGTTATTCGGGTAAGAGTTGATATATGCTAGATTCGGTTCTACATATGTCGTGTGGTTAGGAATCCCCAGCTGGGTAAATGAAGCGGTTCGAATCGTCGTTACTCTACGAGAAAGAAGTCTTGGCCTTGCACCAACATCGTAGTTAAGAACTGGAATTGAAAGAAAGAATGAGAAAGGTTTTGATGATAATTACTTTGATCTAGATTAGGATCACCTAGAGTTGGTTAATGAACCATCAATGGTAAAAGTAAAATGTTGAAGATAAGGACTCACTTTAGTAAGCTTTTCTGCAAAAGAAAATCTTGATTCTGATTTACCCGTACCTTGATTCCCTAAAGCTAGCATGCCCTTGGAGTCTTTGTCTTAGTCGGGTAAGTCTTGTTGAGTACTCTCGTACTCAGGGTTTGTTGAACCCCTTGTTGTAGGTGCGGTTCATGAACAAGTCTGCTTCGAGCCTTGTTGCATGACCGTCGTGGTTGAAGAAAGTGACGACGAGTAGACTATGTGGCCTTTGGGCAAGGCATCTCGTTTGTTTGGTGTAATAAAGTTACTACCGATACTTCTCTACTAATGGTTTGTAATAATGTTACCTAAGGTTTGAGATTTGAAAAACTGGTTTGTAACCTAAGTTATTGTAAGACTTCCGCTACTTTACTCTGTTGAATATTTTGAATAAACTGTTGTAATATTGCAATACTCCTGTGATTGGATCCTGTTCGGAGGAAAGCAGGCCTTTTAAGTTATGGTGAACATAAGTACGACTGTCAGAGGTCATTATGGCAATGACGTGTACTTGTGGGCCATCATAATTAGGAGGTTCTGTGACAGCTGGTACCAGAGCATAATCACTCGAGTTATTGTAGTATTACTTTGCAAAACTTCAACATGATTTGGGTCAAACAAACTTAATATTGATACTTTGGGTCCAAATTGCTTTTGCTTATCTTAATCTATTCTATAGTTTCCTTAGCTCATATTTGAAAGCTTCGTAGTGAAGTATCATGTATAGTGCCCTATGTTATAAAGTTTGCATGTGTTACTTAAATCTTTCTGTTAGATCGTAAGAACGATGCATGCATCATGTTTAATTAAACTGCTTAAGTTACCTTCCCTTTTAAAGTGGTTTGGGTTAAGTAAGGTTCAATCCTATTCATGCTAACCTTCAGATCCCCCTATCTGTTCTCATCGTCCTAATTCTATCTTGCTTTAGGATGGCACGTGTGAAGACAACTCCATGCAAGAAAACGGGTCCGCAAGGAGTGCCACGTCATCAGTTGGCCGCCAGAGTTGATGGAGCAAGCAGTAGCCGTAATCCGAACCCGGATTCAGAATCAGAGGTTGCAAGGCTTATATCAGAAGTGGAGCGACTGAAGCGCAACATGCGTTTTTGGAAACAGTTCCAGAATGAGTCTCTGGAAAAGGAGACAGAAGCCAGGGCTCGTGTTCGTGAGTTGGAGCTTTATGTGACACACCTAGAGCAGTACAATACAGTTCTGCATGAGGAAGTCCATAGGCTAAATGATCTGATGAATCCCAATCATCAGCCCCAGGCAATAGAAGATGATGTCGGTGCCGTGATTGTTCCTGGTGGAGAGGACAATGAAGAAGATCCGAATGAAGATGAACCCATGATGGAAAGTGGGGATGATGCAAGTCATGTCACTGGTGCGAGTGCTCCAGAGGTTGAGGATGGAGTGATCGTGATGAGCGATGATGATGAGGAGTGAAGTGTTGACCTGGATGGCTATGTAATATAGTAGTCTTTCCTGCTTTCTAAGAACCTTAGTGGGTAGTTTCTTGCTTGAGAGCAAGTTTGTAATGAAATAATGTAAGATAAGTTTGTATGTGTATACAAGTACTGTACTAACTGCTTTTTAATTCAATAAAGCGATGTAATAAATATGGTTTGTGTACAACAGATGGATGGTACTGGAACTTCCCAGGAAGGGGACAATACTCCGAATCCCCCACCGTTTCCACCCACCTTGGCAGAAGCTATTGCCGCACTGGTTAATGCCACTACCCTGTTGGCTCAGAATCAGAATTAGAATGGAAATCAGGGTCGTAGAGGCCGTAACAATGGAGGGGAAACCACCTATGTGGATTTCACCGATACCCGTCCACCAGTGTTCTCAAAGGCAGATGAGCCGCTAGAGGCGGATGACTGGCTCCGTACAATGGAGCAGAAGTTTGAACTGTTACAGTGCACGGAGCACCAGAAGCCCGTGTTTGCAGCGCAGCAGCTTAGAGGTGCCGCAGGGGCGTGGTGGGCGAATCTGGTCGCCGCACGGCCTGCTGGCCACTGTGTCACTTGGCAGGAGTTTCGTGAAGCCTTTAGAGCACATTATATTCCAGATGGTGTCATGGCCATGAAGCTAGAGGAGTTTCTCTCACTGAAGCAAGGGAACCAGACAGTTCTGCAGTATGTGGGCAAATTCAATCATCTGTCCCAGTATGCAGCGGAATATGTGAACAGTGATGCGAAGAAGAAAAGTTGTTTCATGAGAGGTTTGAGTACCAGAATCCAGGAAGCATTAGTCACCTGCTATAATGCCACTTACCATGAGATAGTCAATGTGGCTATTGCGTCAGAAGAGAAGTCCTGACTGCACAAAGAGTCGAAGAAGAAGAAGCCAGTGTTTTCAAGCCCGTCTGGCGGCAATAAGAAGCGCCAGAAGTTTGTTTACCACCCTCAGAACCATTTCCGCCCAACTTATCGTCCACCGCAATACCAAGCTCAGCCGCAGACGTTTTTCCGTCCTGCCGCAACTCCGCAGTTTACACAACAGCCGAATGCCCCTGGTATTCAAAACCAGACTCCAGCCACACATAACTTTCCCTGCTACAATTGTGGAAAGCCAGGCCACTTTTCCAAGGACTGCCCGTATCCAAGGCAGTACAATCCCAATTATCCTAGAGCTCCCGTACCACAACAGCAACAACCTCAGAGCAAGAACAATAATCTGAATGTTCAGAAGGGTAAGGGTGAGAAGAAGAAGACCGGACGTGTATTCTATACTCAAGCAAGTGCAATCCCAGAGGGAGAACCTGTTATGATGGGTATGTTCCCTGTTGCTAATCATCCAGCAGTACTGTTATTTGATTCAGGTGCATCGCATACATTCATAAATCGCACCTTTGTTGTTAAGCATGACATTCCAATTATGGGAAGCAAGAAGATTTCTTTATCCAGTCGCCCGGGGGACGACTGTGTACTAAGGAGATGATACGTGACGTACCTATAGAGTTAGGTGGGCATATATTCCCTACCTCAATGATAATATTACAGAAACAGGATATAGATGTAATCCTGGGTTTGAATTGGATGTACCAAAGAGGAGCCCTTATAGATGCACTGCACAGAACTATAAGGTTGAACCTGCCAGATAATAAATCTCATCTTCTTATCCAACTTCCTATCCCAAAGAGAACCGTTGAAAGGTTATGTGCAACTTCTGTACAAGAGATTTGTGATATACCGGTAGTCTGTGAATTTCCAGATGTGTTTTTTGATGATCTACCAGGTCTGCCACCAGACAGAGATGTAGAGTTTGTAATTGAGTTAAAACCGGGTACTGCCCCAATATCCCGGAGAGCTTACAGAATGCCACCCAATGATTTGGCAGAACTCAAGGATCAATTGCAAGAGTTACGTGACAAAGGTTTTATCAGACCCAGTTCCTCACCATGGGGATGTCCAGCTCTGTTTGTTAAGAAGAAAGATCAGACTTTAAAGATGTGTGTTGATTACCGACCGCTGAATGAAGTAACCATTAAGAATAAAAATTCGTTACCGCACATTGATCTGCTCTTTGATCAGCTTGCGGGGGCAAAGGTATTTTCAAAGATCGATCTTTGATCAGGGTACCATCAAATCAAGATTCGACCTGAAGATATCCCAAAGACTGCATTCACCACCAGATATGGACTATATGAGTACCTAGTTATGTCTTTTGGTCTCACTAATGCACCGGCACATTTCATGTATCTGATGAACTCAGTTTTCATGCCGGAGCTTGACAAGTTTATGGTTGTTTTTATTGATGATATTCTGGTGTACTCCAAAAGTAAAGAAGAGCATGTTGAGCATCTCAGAGTTGTTCTAAATCGTTTGAGAGATCATCAACTGTGTGCCAAGTTCAGTAAATGTGAGTTTTGGTTAAGAGAAGTGCAATTCTTAGGCCATGTGTTGTCAGCCGAAGGAGTAGCAGTGGATCCGAGCAAGGTGAAAGATATTCTGAATTGGAAACCACCAATCTCAGTTCATGAAGTCCAAAGTTTTCTAGGAATGGCGGGTTATTACCGTCGATTCATACCTGACTTTTCAAAGGTAGCCAAGCCAATCACAGAGTTGTTGAAGAATCAAACTAAGTTCATATGGTCTCCAGAATGTGAGAAAGCTTTTAGAATTTTAAAGAAGTCATTGACAACTGCTCCAGTTTTGGCACAACCAGATATAGAAAAGTCATTTGATGTTTACTATGATACCTCGGATATTGGCCTTGGTTGCGTATTGATGCAAGAAGGCAGAGTCATTGCTTATGCCTCGAGACAGTTGAAGCGCCATGAAGAACATTATCCGACACATGATCTTGAACTAGCAGTTGTGGTTCATGCATTGAAAGTCTGGCGTCATTACTTGCTAGGCAATACTTGCCACATGTATACAGATCACAAGAGTTTAAAGTATATCTTTACTCAGTCAGAATTGAATATGAGGCAAAGAAGGTGGCTTGAGTTGATAAAGGATTATGATTTAGAAGTACACTATCACCCTGGAAAGGCAAATGTTGTTGCTGATGCACTCAGTAGAGAGAATCATTGCAATTGTATGACTGTGAAGCCAATGGATTACAGTTTGTGTTACGAATTGGAAAAGTTGAATATTGAAATAATTCAACAAGGTCAGTTGACTAATGTCACAATAGAATCAACACTCAAAGATCAGATTGTATCTGCTCAGAGAATAAATTCTGGAATAGCTCATATCAAAGAAAAGGTTAGAATTGGTCAACAGACAGATTTCAGTATTGATGATGCAGGTGTGCTGTGGTTTAAGAACCGGCTAGTGGTCCCAAAGATTTCAGAGTTACGTCAGCTCATCCTTGATGAAGCACATAGTACAAGGTTTTCTATTCATCCAGGGAGTAATAAGATGTATCAAGATTTGAAACAAAGATTCTGGTGGACCAAAATGAAAATTGAGATTGCTAAGTATGTTGCCAGATGTGATACTTGTCGCAAAGTGAAAGTTGAACATTTGAAGCCGGCAGGAATGTTACAACCCTTGCCCATTCCATCCTGGAAATGGGAAGATATTAGTATGGATTTTATTACTGGGTTACCCAAGACCTCAAGAGGCTTTGATTCAACTTGGGTCATTGTGGACCGTTTGACTAAGTCAGCTCACTTTGTACCTGTGAAGGTTGACTATAGAGCATCTAGATATGCAGAAATATATGTTGCTCGGATTATGAGTTTACATGGAATACCCAAAACAATTGTTACTGACAGGGGTACTCAGTTTGTTTCGCAATTTTGGAGACAGTTTCAAAAGTCATTAGGTACTAAACTTCTTTATAGCACAGCCTATCATTCACAAACTGGGGGACAGACTGAAAGAGTAAATCAAATTTTGGAAGATATGCTAAGATCTTGTGCTCTCACCTATCAAGATCAATGGGATGAATGTTTACCGTTAGCAGAATTCTCGTACAACAATAGTTATCAAGAGAGTATCAAAATGGCACCGTTTGAAGCATTGTATGGCCGCAGGTGCAGAACTCCGTTGAACTGGTCAGAACCAGGAGAAAGATGGTTTTATGGAGTTGATCTGGTGAAGAAAACGGAAGAAAAGGTTAGGCAGATACAAAAGAATTTAAAAGTTGCTCAGTCTCGATAGAAGAGTTATGTAGATAAAAGGCATAGACCCTTGATGTTTAAAGTGGGAGATTATGTTTATCTGAAAGTGTCACCCATGAAAGGAGTTAATAGATTTGGAGTCAAAGGCAAACTCGCACCACGTTATATTGGTTCTTTTTAAATCATTGAAAAATGTGGGAAGGTGGCATGTAGATTAAAGCTACCTGAACAACTGTCAGCCGTGCACAATGTATTTCATGTATCACAAATGAAGAAGTGTCTGCATGTGCCTGATCAAGTTGTTGATGTAGAGGGGGTTGAACTTGAGCCTGATTTGACATATTCTGAATATCCTATCCGAGTTTTGGATCGAAAGGATCGTGTTACCCGGAGTAGAACAATTAAATGGTACAAGATACAATGGGATCAACATTCAGAAGAGGAAGCCACCTGGGAATCGGAGGATTACCTGTTGGAGAATTTCCCGGAGTTCTTTGCTTCTATCTAGGTTGCAATTTCTTCTTTAAACTGTAACCTATCCTTTTAAAATCTTTGTAATGCAGAAAACCCCTACCTGTTTTGTAGACAAGTCTTGGACGTGTTTGCCTGACACGTTTCCTTTTCCATTACTTAACTCAAGGCTTTAAATCTCGGGACGAGATTTCTTTAAGGGGGAAGGGCTGTAACACCCCGGGTGTTATAGTGCTAATTAATCTGCCATGTCATCATAATGCATTGCTAATCATCCCTGTTAGGTTAACCTTGTTATGCATAAACTAAAACAAGTTTACTTATCTAGGTTGAATGTGTTTCTCAGTGGTGTGCTCCGAAACCGAAAACCCTAATTTCGAATACCACCGTAAATACTTAGTCCATGCCCTGCGTAATTTGAGGTGCGCGACTGTGTTGCACACTAGTGTCAAGTGTAGGGTATGAGCTCAAGTACAACATCTAAAATGAAACTCCAAATTTGAGTTTGAATTGGAGTCCCAAAACTTGTCACGAGTTTTCCGATTCGAATTCGAATTCAAATCTGGGGAGAAATGTAAAAGAATTTCAAAAGCTTATTGGTCAACCAAGAGTGGCATTTGGTCAACCATGTCATGTTGGTCCAAATGATGCCCTTGGGTGAGGTTTTGATCACTAAGTAATCACAAATTAAAGTAGCAACAAATTCCAATTTAAAATCCCTCCGAAAACCCTAAATTTCAAAACCCTGTTTTACCCCTTTTGAAATAATTCAAAATCTAAGCAAAATTTGGGAAAAGTTTAAAAACCAAGTTTGTAGAACTTTTCAAGGGCTACAACTTTGGTGTTTTGAGTTTTCAAAGTTTTAGTGTAAAATGTGGAGCAATTTTGAAAATAAACAAATTTCAGATTTAATTCATTTTTGTCCCCAAACTAAGATTTCAAAATGGAGGCTGAATTTGAAAAAGTTTTGAACAGAAAAGTTGTAGGTTTGGTCAAGATATACAACTTTGATGTTTGGAGATTTTGAAGTTTCAATATAAAATCAAAAGTAATTTCTAAATTACCAAATCAGAAAAATGCGTCTCTTTTTGAATTTAAACTCAAATTCCAAAATCCAGAGAGAATTGGAAAAAGTGTTCAATATCAAACTTGTAGAGCTTGAAAATCTGAAGATTTCATACATTGGAAGATTTTCAAGTTGTTATACAAATTCGAGAGTAATTTGAAAAATCAGTTTGAATTTAAAAAGTTGGGGGGAAGCTACAGTGCCGAGCCAATGACCGACGGCCACCGCGCGGCATGGGTGCCGGCCGACCGCCGCCGTGGCTGCTTCCACGGCCTTCTCGCGCGCGCCAGGATCGCCAGCGCGACGACGCAGCAGTGCTGCTCTGTTCCCGCGCTCGCCTTCTATAAATACCGAAGTTCACAGTGACGTTCACCGTTTTCGCCACCGCCGGCACCGCAGCTCCGCCGCTCGCCGCTGCCGCCACCCAGCCGTCTCCGGCCACGCCAACCGCACCACTAGCTCCGCCTCGGCCTTGCGCACCTCGTGGACCACCGGAGTTCACCGTTCTCGCATCCGAACCACCGCACCGCCTGTTCCCGTGCTCAACTCCGGCGACTGCCCGCCAACCTCGCCTTCCCGTGGCCAGGCCACTCCAGCCGCTCCCCGTCGCCACCGAGAGCTTCACTGCAACCGCGGTGAGCCACTGATGCTTCCCGACCCTTCAATTTAGTCTCTACCGCTTTGTAGTCGCCGGCGTGCTGCTCCCGCGGCCACCGTGCCGCCATCGCTGTCGCTCGCGGGTCACTAGGGCCTGAACCGTGGCGCTACCGAGCAAAATGGAATCGTGTGGAGATGTAGATGGTGCTGGTAGGGTTCAATTGTCGACCGAAGCGCCGGTCACCGGCCGGCGACCGCGGGGAAGCGAGCGAGCGCGCGGGAGAGCGAGAGGGAGACGGAGGTGAGGGATGACAGGTGGGGTCGCGCTGTCAGCGAGAGAGGGAGGGAGGCAGACGCGCGCGGGCGAGGCAGGCCGATGCTGGGCTGGGCCGCTTGCCGGGCCGGTCGCGAGCGCGCGTGCGGGCGCGTGAGCGGGCCGTCTGGTTGGGCCGGACCGCGGGGAAAAAGAAGAATCGGCCCGATTTTGTTTTTGTTTTTCTTTTTCAAATAAATGAATAGTGCTATTATTTGTTTATTTCATTAAAAATTGTGTAGAGTTCCAAAAATTTATGAAATTTTTGTGTAAGCTTCTCAATGTATAAACTATCTAGGAAAAATGTTAAATCATGAATTTGAATACTTTGTGCAGTAGAATTAATTGGTTCCATTAAAGATTAAATGCAACTTCCAGTAATTTTAATAATTAATTTATTAATCCAAAAATTAGGAAATTTATTATGACACTGTTATAAATCATTCTTAACCCATAGAAAAAGTTTGAGCTTGTTTAGATAAAGTTTGATCAACTTCTAATTATGCCTTAATTATTTAAAATAATAAATAAATGTTAAATTGAGAACTTTAAGTGTTGTGTGCCTTTTTATTGAGTGATGTCCTTAGGTCACTACCCTTTTGTGATCTCTGGCACCTTAATTTCATGATTGAGCTCGTTAGTAACTTGTTAGGTTAATGTCACAGAACCTCCTAATTATGATGGCCCACAAGTACACGTCATTGCCATAATGACCTCTACAGTCGTACTTATGTTCACCATAACTTAAAAGGCCTGCTTTCTTCCGAACAGGATCCAATCACAAGAGTATTGCAATATTACAACAGTTTATTCAAAATATTCAACAGAGTAAAGTAGCGGAAGTCTTACAATAACTTAGGTTACAAACCAGTTTTCAAATCTCAAACCTTGTGTAACATTATTACAAACCATTAGTAGAGAAGTGTCGGTAGTAACTTTATTACAACACCCAAACGAGATGCCTTGCCCAAAGGCCACACAGTCTACTCGTCGTCGCTTTCATCAACCACGACGGTCATGCAACAAGGCTCGAAGCAGACTTGTTCATGAACCGCACCTGCAACAAGGGGTTCAACAAACCCTGAGTACAAAGGTACTCAACAAGACTTACCCGACTAAGACAAAGACTCCAAGGGCATGCTAACTTTAGGGAATCAAGGTATGGGTAAATCAGAATCAATATTTTCTTTTGCAGAAAAGCTTACTAGAGTAAGTCCTTATCTTCAACATTTTACTTTTACCATTGATGGTTCATTAACCAAATCTAGGTGATCCTAATCTAGATCAAAGTAATTATCATCAAAACCTTTTTCATTCTTTCTTTCAATTCCAGTTCTTAACTACGATGTTGGTGCAAGGCCAAGACTCCTTTCTCGTAGAGTAACGACGATTCGAACCGCTTCATTTACCCAGCTGGGGATTCCTAACCACACAACATATGTAGAACCGAATCTAGCATATATCAACTCTTACCCGAATAACCCAAAACCAGAACGTGTCCATCGCCACCCGAGAGCACAGTACTCCTCGAACCCGGCCACATTCTAGCCCCGAGGGTACACGTTACTCTCGCCATCTCTCCACTCCCAGTGCGAGGTTAGACGTTCTCGTAATGGACTAGCCAAAGTAAGGCTTACCCGACATGGGCACATGGCTAGTACTAATAAAAACTCCATGATACGAGGGCCAACAACGTACGGTCCTTAACTGATAAGGCGGAAACAATACATTGGGACTCCTCTCCCAATGCACGTAAACATTTCATTTAAAAGCTTAACTTCTAAGCATAGCTAAGCATACTACGTATTTTCTGTAAAACAGGTATCAAGGGTAGTATTGCAATAATCAAGGATGATAATGCAGCAATTAGGTTATCACGCAACTCCTAATTACTTAATGCAATAAACCATAATATAAATAATAAAACATTTGTAAAATTCAAGGTAGGGTTTAAATGCACCGGGGCTTGCCTTGCTCGGACACGACGACTGACTCAGACTCGGAGACTCCAACGTCTGGTCCGGAACCCACTGACGATCGCTCTTCTCCGGAAGCTTGCTCGACGACTTCGGCTTCCTCGAAAGCAGTGACTACACGAATACATAACATGCTTTAACATGATGCTCAATGATAAACATGATGCTTGATGATAACATGTCACGGTTACGATTCGAGTACAACTTCCCTTCACGGTACAGTCGTAAACAGAAAACCTACTAACTAGTACCGACGATTTCCCGCGATACCAGCTTTTAACCTAACAAGTTACTAACGAGCTCAATCATGAAATTAAAGTGCCAGAGATCACAACAGGGTAGTGACCTAAGGACATCACGCAATCAAAAGGCACACAACACTTAAAGTTCTCAAATTAACATTTATTTTCTATTTAAATAATTAGGACATAAATAGGAATTGATCAAACTTTATCTAAACAAGTTCAAACTTTTTCTATGAGTTAACAATGATTTATAACAGTGCCATAATTAATTTCATAATTTTTTTGATAAATAAATAAATTATTAAAATTACTGGAAGTTGCATTTAATCTTTATTGGAACCAATTATTTCTACTGCATAAAGGATTCAAATTCATGATTTAATATTTTTCCTAGATAGTTTATACATTGAGAAGCTTATACAAAAATTTTCATGAGTTTTGGAACTCTACACAATTTTTAATGAAATAAACAAATAACAACACTATTCAATTATTTGAAAAAGAAAAACAAAAACGAACTCGGGCCGATTTTTATTTTTCCCGCGGTCCGGCCCAACCGGACGGCCCGCTCACGCGTCCGCGCGCGCTCGCGATCGGCCCAGCCGCGGCCCAGCCCAGCGCTCGCCCGCGCCCGCGTCTCTCTCTCTCGCGCTCGCTGACAGCATGGTCCCACTTGTCATCCCTCACCTCCCGCTCGACGGCTCGCTCCCGCGCGCTCGTGCGCTTGCCCGCGGTGGCCGGCCGACGACCGGTGACCCAAACGACAAACCGACTTCACCAACACTAACTACACTATCCCACGGTTCCATTTTGCTCGGTAGCGCTACGGTTCGAGCTCCGGTGACCCATCACCGACGACGGTGGCGGCTCGGCAACCACAGTGACCGGCTAGCCGACGACACAAAGGTGCAAAGCTTATACTAACTGGCCAGGGAGCATCAGGGGCGTACCACGATCACAGAGGCGTGATCGGTTGAAGCGGAGAGGCACTGGAGGCGGCTGGTGACGGTGGCGGGGCTCAACCGGGACGGCGGCGACCCGAGGTGGAAGACGATGGCTCCCCGGCGATCCAGGCGGAATTGGGCTAGCTCAGCTGGTTCACGAGATGCGCAAGGATGAGGCGGAGCGATTGGCGAGATGGAGACGGCTGCGGTGGAGCAGGAAGGGCGAATTTGGCCGGAGAAAGGAGGACGGTGGCGGCGGCGATGATGAAACCGACGGCGACAGTGGTGATGCCGGTCCATTTATAGAGCTGTGAAGCAAAAGAAGCGGCTGGAGATCGAGAAACGGTTCCTGTGGTCGCGGTGGCAAGCTAGAAGACCGTGGAAGCGGCCAGCGCGACGTCGGCGGCTCGCCGGCGCCCATGCCGCGCGCTGCCGGTGTGTGATTCGCCGGTCACTATAGCTGTCCCCCCCAACTTTTGAAATGCAAACTGTTTTTCTCAAATTACTTTCAAATTTGTATAACAACTTGAAAATCTTCCAATGTATGAAATCTTCAGAATTTCAAGCTCTACAAATTTGGTATTGAACACTTTTTCAAATTCTGCTTGGATTTTGAAATTTGAGTTTAAATTCAAAAAGGGACATATTTTTCAGATTTGGTAATTTAGAAATTACTTTTGATTTTATATTGAAACTTCAAAATCTCCAAACATCAAAGTTGTAAAACTTGACCAAACCTACAACTTTGCTGTTCAAAACTTTTTCAAATTCAGCCTCCATTTTGAAATCTTAGTTTGGGGACAAAAATGAATTAAAACTGAAATTTGTTTATTTTCAAAATTACTCCACATTTTACACTAAAACTTTGAAAACTCAAAACACCAAAGTTGTAGCCCTTGAAAAGTTCTACAAACTTGGTTTTGAACTTTTTCCCAAATTTTGTTTAGATTTTGAATTATTTCAAAAGGGGTAAAACAGGGTTTTGAAATTTAGGGTTTTCGGAGGGATTTCAAATTGGAATTTGTTTCTACTTTGATTTTTGCTTACTTAGTGATCAAAACCTCACCCAAGGGCATCATTTGGACCAACATGACATGGTTGACCAAATGTCACTCTTGGTTGACCAATTTACTTTTGGAATTGTTTTACATTTCTCCCCAGATTTGAATTCGAATTCGAATCGGAAAACTCGCGACAAGTTTTGGGACTCCAATTCAAACTCAAATTTGGAGCTTCATTTTAGATGTTGTACTTGAGCTCATACCCTACACTTGACACTAGTGTGCAACACAGTCGCGCACCTCAAATTACGCAGGGCATGTACTAAGTATTTGCGGTGGTATTCGAAATTAGGGTTTTCGGTTTCGGAGCACACCACAGAGAAACACATTCAACCTAATGAAGTAAACTCGTTTTAGTTGATGCATAACAATGTTAACCTAATGGGGATGCTTTGCAATGCATTATAATGACATGGCAGATTAATTAGCACTATAACACCCGGGGTGTTACAGCCCTTCCCCCTTAAAGAAATCTCGTCCCGAGATTTAAAGCCTTGAGTTAAGTAATGGAAAAGGAAACGTGTCAAGCAAACACGTCCAAGACTTGTTTACAAAACAGGTAGGGGTTTTCTGCATTACAAAGATTTTAAAAGGATAGGTTACAATTTAAAGAAGAAATTGCAACCTAGATAGAAGCAAAGAACTCCGGGAAATTCTCCAACAGATAATCTTCCGATTCCCAGGTGGCTTCCTCTTCTGAATGTTGGTCCCATTGTATCTTGTACCATTTAATTGTTTTACTCCGGGTAACACGATCCTTTCGATCTAAGACTCGGACAGGATATTCAGAATATGTCAAATCAGGCTCAAGTTCAACCCCCTCCACATCAACAACTTGATCAGGCACTTGCATACACTTCTTCATTTGTGATACATGAAACACATTGTGCACGGCTGACAGTTGTTCAGGCAGCTTTAATCTATATGCCACCTTCCCACATTTCTTAATGATCTGAAAAGGACCAATATAACGTGGTGCGAGCTTGCCTTTGACTCCAAATCTATTAACTCCTTTCATGGGTGACACTTTCAGATAAACATAATCTCTCACTTTAAACATCAAAGGTCTACGCCTTTTATTTGCATAACTCTTTTGTCGAGACTGAGCAACTTTTAAGTTCTTTTGTATCTGCCTAACCTTTTCTTCTGTTTTCTTCACTAGATCAACTCCATAAAACCATCTTTCTCCTGGTTCTGACCAGTTCAACGGAGTTCTACACCTGCGGCCATACAATGCTTCAAACGATGCCATTTTGATACTCTCTTGATAGCTATTGTTGTATGAGAATTCTGCTAATGGTAAACATTCATCCCATTGATCTTGATAGGTGAGAGCACAGGATCTCAACATATCTTCCAAAATTTGATTTACTCTTTCAGTCTGTCCCCCAGTTTGTGGATGATAGGCTGTACTATAAAGAAGTTTAGTACCCAACGACTTTTGAAACTGTCTCCAAAATTGCGAAACAAATTGAGTACCCCTGTCGCTAACAATTGTTTTGGGTATTCCATGTAAACTCATAATCCGAGCAATATATATTTCTGCATATTTAGATGCTCTATAGTCAACCTTCACAGGTACAAAGTGAGCTGACTTAGTCAAACGGTCCACAATGACCCAAATCGAATCAAAGCCTCTTGAAGTCTTGGGTAACCCAGTAATGAAATCCATACTAATATCTTCCCATTTCCAGGATGGAATGGGCAAGGGTTGTAACATTCCTGCCGGCTTCAAATGTTCAACTTTCACTTTGCGACAAGTATCACATCGGGCAACATACTTGGCGATCTCAATTTTCATTTTGGTCCACCAAAATCTCTGTTTCAAATCTTGATACATCTTGTTACTCCCTGGATGAATAGAAAACCTTGTACTATGTGCTTCATCAAGAATGAGCTGACGTAACTCTGAAATCTTTGGGACCACTAGCCGGTTCTTAAACCACAGCACACCTGCATCATCAATACTGAAATCTGTCTGTTGACTAGTTCTAACTTTTTCTTTTATATGAGCTATTCCAGAATTATTTCTCTGAGCAGACACAATCTGATCTTTGATTGTTGATTCTACTGTGACATTAGTCAACTGACCTTGTTGAATTATTTCAATATTCAACTTTTCCAATTCATAACACAAACTGTAATCCATTGGCTTCACAATCATACAATTGCAATGGTTCTTTCTACTGAGTGCATCAGCAACTACATTTGCTTTACCAGGGTGATAGTGTACTTCCAAATCATAATCCTTTATCAATTCAAGCCATCTTCTTTGCCTCATATTTAATTCTGACTGAGTAAAGATATACTTTAAGCTCTTGTGATCTGTATACATGTGGCAAGTATTACCTAACAAGTAATGACGCCAGATTTTCAATGCATGAACTACAGCTGCTAGTTCAAGATCATGTGTCGGATAATGTTCTTCATGGCGCTTCAACTGTCTCGAGGCATAAGCAATGACTCTGCCTTCTTGCATCAATACACAACCAAGGCCAATACCCGAGGCATCACAATATACATCAAATGGCTTTTCTATATCTGGTTGTGCCAAAACTGGAGCAGTTGTCAATGACTTCTTTAAAATTCTAAAAGCTTTCTCACATTCTGGAGACCATATGAACTTAGTTTGATTCTTCAACAACTCTATGATTGGCTTGGCTACCTTTGAAAAGTCAGGTATGAATCGACGGTAATAACCCGCCATTCCTAGAAAACTTCGGACCTCATGAACTGAAATTGGTGGTTTCCAATTCAGAATATCTTTCACCTTGCCAGGATCTACTGCTACTCCTTCAGCTGACAACACATGGCCTAAGAATTGCACTTCTCTTAACCAAAACTCACATTTACTGAACTTGGCATACAGTTGGTGATCTCTCAAACGATTCAGAACAACTCTGAGATGCTCAACATGCTCTTCTTTACTTTTGGAATATACCAGAATATCATCAATAAAAACAACCACAAACTTGTCAAGTTCCGGCATGAAAACTGAGTTCATCAGATACATGAAATGTGCCGGTGCATTGGTAAGACCAAAAGACATAACTAGGTATTCATACAGCCCATATCTGGTGGTGAATGCAGTCTTTGGGATATCTTCAGGTCGAATCTTGATTTGATGGTACCCTGATCGAAGATCGATCTTTGAAAATACCTTTGCCCCCGCAAGCTGATCAAAGAGTAGATCAATGCGTGGCAACGGATATTTGTTCTTAATGGTTACTTCGTTCAGCGGTCGATAATCAACACACATTCTTAAAGTCTGATCTTTCTTCTTAACAAACAGAGCTGGACATCCCCATGGTGAGGAACTGGGTCTGATAAAACCTTTGTCACGTAACTCTTGCAACTGATCCTTGAGTTCTGCCAATTCATTGGGTGGCATTCTGTAAGCTCTCCGGGATATTGGGGCAGTACCCGGTTTTAACTCAATCACAAACTCTACATCTCTGTCTGGTGGCAGACCTGGTAGATCATCTGGAAACACATCTGGAAATTCACAGACTACGGGTATATCACAAATCTCTTGTACTGCAGTTGCACATACCCTTTCAACGGTTCTCTTTGGGATAGGAAGTTGGATAAGAAGATGAGATTTATTATCTGGCAGGTTCAACCTTATAGTTCTGTGCAATGCATCTATAAGGGCTCCTCTTTGGTACATCCAATTTATACCTAGGATTACATCTATATCCTGTTTCTGTAATATTATCATTGAGGTAGGGAATATATGCCCACCTAACTCTATAGGTACGTCACGTACCATCTCCTTAGTACACAGTCGTCCCCCGGGCGACTGGATAAAGAAATCTTCTGGCGTTCTCATAATTGGAATGTCATGCTTAACAACAAAGGTGCGATTTATGAATGTATGCGATGCACCTGAATCAAATAACAGTACTGCTGGATGATTAGCAACAGAGAACATACCCATCATAACAGGTTCTCCCTCTGGGATTGCACTTGCTTGAGTGTAGAACACACGTCCGGTCTTCTTCTTCTCACCCTTACCCTTCTGAACATTCAGATTATTGTTCTTGCTCTGAGGTTGTTGCTGTTGTGGTACAGGAGCTCTGGGATAGTTGGGATTGTACTGCCTTGGATACGGGCAGTCCTTTGAAAAGTGGCCTGGCTTTCCACAATTGTAGCAGGGAAAGTTATGGGTGGCTGGAGTCTGGTTTCGAATACCCGGGGCATTCGGCTGTGGTGGATATTGCGGGGTTGCGGCAGGACGATAAAACGTCTGCGGCTGAGCTTGGTATTGCGGTGGACGATAGGTTGGGCGGAAATGGTTCTGAGGGTGGTAAATAAACTTCTGGCGCTTCTTAATGCCGCCAGACGGGCTTGAAAACACTGGCTTCTTTTTCTTTGACTCTTTGTGCAGTCGGGACTTCTCTTCTGACGCAATAGCCACGTTGACTATCTCATGGTATGTAGCATTATAACAGGTGACCAATGCTTCCTGGATTCTGGTACTTAAACCTCTCATGAAACAACTCTTCTTCTTCGCATCGGTGTTCACATATTCCGCTGCATACTGGGACAAATGATTAAATTTACCCACGTACTGCAGAACTGTCTGGTTCCCTTGCTTCAGCGAGAGAAACTCCTCTAGCTTCATGGCCATGACACCATCTGGAATATAATGTGCTCTGAAGGCTTCACGAAACTCCTGCCAAGTGACACGGTGGCCAGCAGGCCGTGCGGCGACCAGATTCGCCCACCACGCCCCTGCGGCACCTCTTAGCTGCTGCGCTGCAAACACGGGCTTCTGGTGCTCCGTGCACTGTAACAGTTCAAACTTCTGCTCCATGGTACGGAGCCAGTCATCCGCCTCTAGCGGCTCATCTGCCTTTGAGAATACTGGTGGACGGGTATCGGTGAAATCCACGTAGGTGGTTTCCCCTCCATTATTACGGCCTCGACGACCCTGATTTCCATTCTGATTCTGATTCTGAGCCAACAGTGTAGTGGCATTAACCAAAGCGGCAATAGCCTCTGCCAAGGTGGGTGGAAACGGTGGGGGATTCGGAGTATTATCCCCATCCTGGGAAGTTCCAGTACCGTCCATCTGTTGTACACAAACCATATTTATTTACATCGCTTTATTGAATTAAAAAGCAGTTAATACAGTACTTGTATACACATACAAACTTATCTTTGCATTATTTCATTACAAACTTGCTCGCAAGCAAGAAACTACCCACTAAGGTTCTTAGAAAGCAGGAAAGACTATTATATTACATAACCATCCATGTCAACACTTCACTCCTCATCATCATCGCTGATCACGATCACTTCATCATCAACCTCTGGAACACTTGCACCAGTGACATGACTTGCATCATCCCCACTTTCCATCATGGGTTCATCTTCATTATTGTCCTCTACACCAGGAACAATCACGGCACCAACATCATCTTCCACTGCCTGAGGCTGATGATTGGGATTCATCAGATCATTTAGCCTATGGACTTCCTCATACAGAACAGTATTGTACTGCTCCAGGTGTGTCACATAAAGCTCCAGCTCTCAAACACGAGCTCTGGCTTCTGTCTCCTTTTCCAGAGACTCGTTCTGGAACTGCTTCCAAAAACGCATATTGCGCTTCAGTCGCTCTACTTCTGATGTAAGCCCCGCAACTTCTGATTCCGAATCCGGGTTCGGATTACGGCTACTGCTTGCTCCATCAACTCTGGTGGCCAACTGATGACGCGGCACTCCTTGCGGACCCGTTTTCTTGCGAGGAGTTGTCTTCACACGTGCCATCCTAAAGCAAGATAGAATTAGGATGATGAGAACAGATAGAGGGATCTGAAGGTTAGCATGAATAGGATTGAACCTTACTTAACCCAAACCACTTTAAAAGGGAAGGTAACTTAAGCAGGTTAATTAAACATGATGCATGCATCGCACTTACGATCTAACAGAAAGATTAAGTAACACAAGCAAACTTTATAACATAGGGCACTATACAAGATACTTCCCTACGAAGCTTTCAAATATGAGCTAAGGAAACTATAGAATAGATTAAGATAAGCAAAAGCAATTTGGACCCAAAATATCAATATTAAGTTTATTTGACCCAAAACGTTTTGAAGTTTTGCAAGGTAATACTACAATAACTCGAGTGATTATGCTCTGGTACCAGCTGTCACAGAACCTCCTAATTATGATGGCCCACAAGTACACGTCATTGCCATAATGACCTCTGACAGTCGTACTTATGTTCACCATAACTTAAAAGGCCTGCTTTCCTCCGAACAGGATCCAATCACAGGAGTATTGCAATATTACAACAGTTTATTCAAAATATTCAACAGAGTAAAGTAGCGGAAGTCTTACAATAACTTAGGTTACAAACCAGTTTTCAAATCTCAAACCTTGTGTAACATTATTACAAACCATTAGTAGAGAAGTGTCGGTAGTAACTTTATTACAACACCCAAACGAGATGCCTTGCCCAAAGGCCACACAGTCTACTCGTCGTCGCTTTCATCAACCACGACGGTCATGCAACAAGGCTCGAAGCAGACTTGTTCATGAACCACACCTGCAACAAGGGGTTCAACAAACCCTGAGTACAAAGGTACTCAACAAGACTTACCCGACTAAGACAAAGACTCCAAGGGCATGCTAGCTTTAGGGAATCAAGGTATGGGTAAATCAGAATCAATATTTTCTTTTGCAGAAAAGCTTACTAGAGTAAGTCCTTATCTTCAACATTTTACTTTTACCATTGATGGTTCATTAACCAAATCTAGGTGATCCTAATCTAGATCAAAGTAATTATCATCAAAACCTTTTTCATTCTTTCTTTCAATTCCAGTTCTTAACTACGATGTTGGTGCAAGGCCAAGACTCCTTTCTCGTAGAGTAACGACGATTCGAACCGCTTCATTTACCCAGCTGGGGATTCCTAACCACACGACATATGTAGAACCGAATCTAGCATATATCAACTCTTACCCGAATAACCCAAAACCAGAACGTGTCCATCGCCACCCGAGAGCACAGTACTCCTCGAACCCGGCCACATTCTAGCCCCGAGGGTACACGTTACTCTCGCCATCTCTCCACTCCCAGTGCGAGGTTAGACGTTCTCGTAATGGACTAGCCAAAGTAAGGCTTACCCGACATGGGCACATGGCTAGTACTAATAAAAACTCCATGACACGAGGGCCAACAACGTACGGTCCTTAACTGATAAGGCGGAAACAATACATTGGGACTCCTCTCCCAATGCACGTTAGAAGTGGCCAAACCACCCGCCCGATCTTACAAGTTCATTCACATATTTCATTATTCATTCAGAATGCCGTCATGGCTATGTAAACATTTCATTTAAAAGCTTAACTTCTAAGCATAGCTAAGCATACTACGCATTTTCTGTAAAACAGGTATCAAGGGTAGTATTGCAATAATCAAGGATGATAATGCAGCAATTAGGTTATCACGCAACTCCTAATTACTTAATGCAATAAACCATAATATAAATAATAAAACATTTGTAAAATTCAAGGTAGGGTTTAAATGCACCGGGGCTTGCCTTGCTCGGACACGACGACTGACTCAGACTCGGAGACTCCAACGTCTGGTCCGGAACCCACTGACGATCGCTCTTCTCCGGAAGCTTGCTCGACGACTTCGGCTTCCTCGAAAGCAGTGACTACACGAATACATAACATGCTTTAACATGATGCTCAATGATAAACATGATGCTTGATGATAACATGTCACGGTTACGATTCGAGTACAACTTCCCTTCACGGTACAGTCGTAAACAGAAAACCTACTAACTAGTAGCGACGATTTTCCGCGATACCAGCTTTTAACCTAACAAGTTACTAACGAGCTCAATCATGAAATTAAAGTGCCAAAGATCACAACAGGGTAGTGACCTAAGGACATCACGCAATCAAAAGGCACACAACACTTAAAGTTCTCAAATTAACATTTATTTTCTATTTAAATAATTAGGGCATAACTAGGAATTGATCAAACTTTATCTAAACAAGTTCAAACTTTTTCTATGAGTTAACAATGATTTATAACAGTGCCATAATTAATTTCATAATTTTTTGATAAATAAATTAATTATTAAAATTACTGGAAGTTGCATTTAATCTTTATTGGAACCAATTATTTCTACTGCATAAAGGATTCAAATTCATGATTTAATATTTTTCCTAGATAGTTTATACATTGAGAAGCTTATACAAAAATTTTCATGAATTTTGGAACTCTACACAATTTTTAATGAAATAAACAAATAACAACACTATTCAATTATTTGAAAAAGAAAAACAAAAACGAACTCGGGCCGATTTTTATTTTTCCCGCGGTCCGGCCCAACCGGACGGCCCGCTCACGCGTCCGCGCGCGCTCGCGACCGGCCCAGCCGCGGCCCAGCCCAGCGCTCGCCCGCGCCCGCGTCTCTCTCTCTCGCGCTCGCTGACAGCATGGTCCCACTTGTCATCCCTCACCTCCCGCTCGACGGCTCGCTCTCGCGCGCTCGTGCGCTTGCCCGCGGTGGCCGGCCGACGACCGGTGACCCAAACGACAAACCGACTTCACCAACACTAACTACACTATCCCACGGTTCCATTTTGCTCGGTAGCGCTACGGTTCGAGCTCCGGTGACCCATCACCGACGACGGTGGCGGCTCGGCAACCACAGTGACCGGCTAGCCGACGACACAAAGGTGCAAAGCTTATACTAACTGGCCAGGGAGCATCAGGGGCGTACCACGATCACAGAGGCGTGATCGGTTGAAGCGGAGAGGCACTGGAGGCGGCTGGCGACGGTGGCGGGGCTCAACCGGGACGGCGGCGACCCGAGGTGGAAGACGACGGCTCCCCGGCGATCCAGGCGGAATTGGGCTAGCTCAGCTGGTTCACGAGATGCGCAAGGATGAGGCGGAGCGATTGACGAGATGGAGACGGCTGCGGTGGAGCAGGAAGGGCGAATTTGGCCGGAGAAAGGAGGACGGTGGCGGCGGCGATGATGAAACCGACGGCGACAGTGGTGATGCCGGTCCTTTTATAGAGCTGTGAAGCAAAAGAAGCGGCTGGAGATCGAGAAACGGTTCCTGTGGTCGCGGTGGCAAGCTAGAAGACCGTGGAAGCGGCCAGCGCGACGTCGGCGGCTCGCCGGCGCCCATGCCGCGCGCTGCCGGTGTGTGATTCGCCGGTCACTGTAGCTGTCCCCCCCCCCAACTTTTGAAATGCAAACTGTTTTTCTCAAATTACTTTCAAATTTATATAACAACTTGAAAATCTTCCAATGTATGAAATCTTCAGAATTTCAAGATCTACAAATTTGGTATTGAACACTTTTTCAAATTCTGCTTGGATTTTGAAATTTGAGTTTAAATTCAAAAAGGGACATATTTTTCAGATTTGGTAATTTAGAAATTACTTTTGATTTTATATTGAAACTTCAAAATCTCCAAACATCAAAGTTGTAAAACTTGACCAAACCTACAACTTTTCTGTTCAAAACTTTTTCAAATTCAGCCTCCATTTTGAAATCTTAGTTTGGGGACAAAAATAAATTAAAACTGAAATTTGTTTATTTTCAAAATTACTCCACATTTTACACTAAAACTTTGAAAACTCAAAACACCAAAGTTGTAGCCCTTGAAAAGTTATACAAACTTGGTTTTGAACTTTTTCCCAAATTTTGTTTAGATTTTGAATTATTTCAAAAGGGGTAAAACATGGTTTTGAAATTTAGGGTTTTCGGAGGGATTTCAAATTGGAATTTGTTTCTACTTTGATTTTTGCTTACTTAGTGATCAAAACCTCACCCAAGGGCATCATTTGGACCAACATGACATGGTTGACCAAATGTCACTCTTGGTTGACCAATTTACTTTTGGAATTGTTTTACATTTCTCCCCAGATTTGAATTCGAATTCGAATCAGAAAACTCGCGACAAGTTTTGGGACTCCAATTCAAACTCAAATTTGGAGCTTCATTTTAGATGTTGTACTTGAGCTCATACCCTACACTTGACACTAGTGTGCAACACAGTCGCGCACCTCAAATTACGCAGGGCATGTACTAAGTATTTGCGGTGGTATTCGAAATTAGGGTTTTCGGTTTCGGAGCACACCACAGAGAAACACATTCAACCTAATGAAGTAAACTCGTTTTAGTTGATGCATAACAATGTTAACCTAATGGGGATGCTTTGCAATGCATTATAATGACATGGCAGATTAATTAGCACTATAACACCCGGGGTGTTACAGTTAAAAGCTGGTATCGTGGGAAATCGTCGCTACTAGTTAGTAGGTTTTCTGTTACGACTGTACCATGAAGGGAAGTTATACTCAAATCGTAACTGTGGCATGTTATCATCAAGCATCATGTTTATCATCGAGCATCATGTTATAGCATGTTATGTATTCGTGTAGTCACCGCTTTCGAGGAAGCCGAAGTCGTCGAGCAAGTTTCCGGAGAAGAGCGATCGTCAGTGGGTTCCGGACCAGACGGAGGAGTTCTCGAGTCTGAGTCAGTCGTCGTGTCAGAGCAAGGCAAGCCCCGGTGCATTTAAACCCTACCTTAAATTTTACAAATGTTTTATTATTTATATTATGGTTTATTGTATTAAGTAATTAGGAGTTGAGTGATAACCTAATTGCTGCATTATCATCCTTGATTATTGCAATATTACCCTTGATACGTGTTTTACGGAAAATGCGTAGTATGCTTCGCTATGCTTAGAAGTTAAGCTTTTAAATGAAATTTTTACATAGCCATAACAACATCCTTAATGAATATTGAAATATGTGAATGAACTTGTAAGATCGGGCGGGTGGTTTGGCCACTGCTAACGTGCATTGGGAGAGGAGTCCTAATGTATTGTTTCCGCCTTATCAGTTAAGGACCGTACGTTGTTGGCCCTCGCATCATGGAGTTTTTATTAGTACTAGCCATGTGCCCATGTCGGGTAAGCCTTACTTGGTTAGTCCATTACGAGAACGTCTAACCTCGCACTGGGAGTGGAGAGATGGCGAGAGTAACGTGTACCCTCGGGGTTAGAATTGGGCCGGGTTCGAGGAGTACTGTGCTCTCGGGTGGCGATGGACACGTTCTGGTTTTGGGTTATTCGGGTAAGAGTTGATATATGCTAGATTCGGTTCTACATATGTCGTGTGGTTAGGAATCCCCAGCTGGGTAAATGAAGCGGTTCGAATCGTCGTTACTCTACGAGAAAGGAGTCTTGGCCTTGCACCAACATCGTAGTTAAGAACTGGAATTGAAAGAAAGAATGAGAAAGGTTTTGATGATAATTACTTTGATCTAGATTAGGATCACCTAGAGTTGGTTAATGAACCATCAATGGTAAAAGTAAAATGTTGAAGATAAGGACTCACTTTAGTAAGCTTTTCTGCAAAAGAAAATCTTGATTCTGATTTACCCGTACCTTGATTCTCTAAAGCTAGCATGCCCTTGGAGTCTTTGTCTTAGTCGGGTAAGTCTTGTTGAGTACTCTCGTACTCAGGGTTTGTTGAACCCCTTGTTGCAGGTGCGGTTCATGAACAAGTCTGCTTCGAGCCTTGTTGCATGACCGTCGTGGTTGAAGAAAGTGACGACGAGTAGACTGTGTGGCCTTTGGGCAAGGCATCTCGTTTGTTTGGTGTAATAAAGTTACTACCGATACTTCTCTACTAATGGTTTGTAATAATGTTACCTAAGGTTTGAGATTTGAAAAATTGGTTTGTAACCTAAGTTATTGTAAGACTTCCGCTACTTTACTCTGTTGAATATTTTGAATAAACTGTTGTAATATTGCAATACTCCTGTGATTGGATCCTGTTCGGAGGAAAGCAAGCCTTTTAAGTTATGGTGAACATAAGTACGATTGTCAGAGGTCATTATGGCAATGACGTGTACTTGTGGGCCATCATAATTAGGAGGTTCTGTGACAGCTTCAACTCGGCTGCTTCTTTCTCTTTCCCATATGGTGACACATGCAATCTATTTTGGATTAGCTCGATAGTTGCGGGATTTCCCTTGTGCAACGATCTCTTGGATTAACTTGAACATAGGAAAATCCTTCTTATACGATGATCATGTTAAGCAGAGTGGGCTGCGTTTTCCTTTCAAGAAAAAAGTAAAGTGGCTGTATGGATGCGACGACAAAAAAGGTAGCAAAACAATTATAGATGTCGGCTTGTAGAAGTAACGGCCATGTTATATTGTAACTCCAGTGACACATTAGTGATTTCAAAGTGATACCAAATTATGTTTGGTAGAGGAAAGTGGGCTGGATGTGTCATCATGACAAAACGAAGAAGACAATAGTTGTAGTAAGCAAACATAAACTTTAGTGTAACAGACTAGCAATAAAACGACATCTCTAGTGATGCAATCTCTAAATTCAAAGCAACTTTTAACTACTTGACGAATTCGCTTCAACTCGGCTGTGATTTTTCTCTTTTTTTTATCTATTCAAATTCACGTACTGTATATACTATATAATAACAATATATACAGAGAAAACGTGTCCTGGTCTACTGTAAAGAAAAGAAAACAAGAAAAATTCTTTGCAGTGGGTATAAAATTCTCTCGATTACCGCGTACATTCATCGATAGAAAAAAAAGAAATAACCCAAAAACCGAAGGGTTGGCAGTGAAAAGATAGCTGGAAAAAGAAAGCTGCACGACGCAGGATACAGTTGCAGCAGGCAGTCCGGGCAGTACAAAAAGCCCCCCCCCCCCCCCCCCCCCCCCCCCCCCCCCCCCCAAATCAATCAAAGCGGGCGCACGAGCCAAAGCGTAAAGGCAAAGCCCCGTTAATTTCCCGGAAAAAGGAGGGCAAAACACAAAAAAATCACCAGTACTGTACTGCGGCACCGCCCCCCTCCTCCTCCCCCTGCTCCCCCACCTCCCTCCACTCCCGAAACCCTCGCCGCCGCCGCCGAAATCCTCGCCGCGGCGGCGATCACCGCTCCCCTCGATGCTAGCGGCGCGAGAGGGCGGCGAAGCGCGGCCTGTCGCTCCCCGGTCCGCGCGCCCGGGGCTGCTCTGAGAGCCCAGAGCTTGTCTCGGCTCCCTGCCAAGCGCAGCCGAGCACCGCGCCGGCGCCGCCTTTCACCGCCGCCGCGTGGCAGTTCCGGGCCGCAGGCAGGGCGCTGTTCTGCTCCGGGTCTACTGGAGCGCGGTTGGGATTTTTTTGGGTTCCAATACTTTGGGGGCGCTGGTAAGTAACCCGAACTTTCTTGGATGGACTCCCTTCTTTAAAGATTGTGTTTTCTCAGTCAAGACCGATTCTTTCTGTCTTTTCCTCGTTCTTCATTCATTTCGTCTTTGTCTGCCGCGTGGTACTGCTGCCCTAGTATCTAGTAATCCAATCCATCCCTCCATGGTTCAGCTGGGTTTATCCTTCTTCGTCTTGGGCGCGCAAGAACGACATTGCTTCGCACAATAAGGCTTCTGGGTGCAGTTTGGTTTCCAGAGCTTTTGGGGGTTCGAGTGAACCCCCACATGTGCCACGCCAGGTCAGTTCCTGCTCCAAATTTATTCCATTTCCCCTCTAGCTAGTGAGTTACTGTTTGATTTCTTGGCAAGTATAAGGACTGATCAATCAATCCAAATTTTCACAGAAAATAAGGAGAATAAGGCGGCTCTCTTTCATGGAGCAGCCAGGGATGGATTCTGTCCCAGGGAAGGAGAGCAACGGCATTGCCCCTAACCTCAATGGGGGCGTGTCTCCAGCGAAGCAGCAGTTGGAAGGGAAGGAGGCATTGTGGTATGCTAACATCCTTCGGTCGCGGAATAAGTTCGCTGATGCGATCAACTTGTACGACATTGTTCTTGAGAAGGAGGGCGCCAATGTGGAGGCCCTTATCGGGAAAGGGATTTGCCTCCAGGCACAGAACCTACCAAGACAGGCCATTGAGTGCTTTACAGAAGTTGTCAAAATCGAGCCAGGAAATGCGTGTGCTCTTACACATTGTGGGATGATTTACAAAGATGAGGGTCACTTGGTTGAAGCAGCAGAGGTATTTGCAGGTCTCGTTATGTGCATTTCCTATTCTATCTGTTGTTTACTAATCTTTTGAATTGCAACACGTGACAGAAAATATAAATCCTGTTTGCATTATGTTATTGCTATGAGTGCCAGACTCGATGGAACGTTATATGTAGTTTATGTGATTTTAAAGGCAAATATGCTAGTTTTAGACTTAGTACTACAGTCCTCTAAATTTAGTGCCATTATCTTGTTTGTGCCTTAACTCTGTTCTTTTCTTCCATGTCTACCTAATTAAATGAATTAACATTAACATTAGCATATTGCCTAATTAAATGAATTAACATTAGCATATTGCAAAAAATTATCAATGTGCTGCTCTTACAGTTTCTGTTAGTTTCTTGTATTAGCTTCCTAAATGTCTCATTGAAAATTATAAAAACTGGGACAGGCATATCAAAAAGCACGGACGGCAGATCCTTCCTACAAACCTGCTTCGGAACTTCTTGCTATTGTGTTGACTGATCTTGGAACTAGCTTGAAGCTTGCGGGTAATACAGAGGAGGGAATTCAAAAATATTGTGAAGCTCTGGAAGTAGACAACCACTATGCGGTACCAACATCACAACAGCTTGTGTCTGTCTTGCTAATATTATCTTTCTATGGACAACTCTATATCGTTGTGATGCCTTAATCCAATTCACGCAGCCGGCTTATTACAACCTTGGAGTTGTTTATTCGGAGATGTTGCAATTTGAAATGGCTCTTAGTTGTTATGAGAAAGCTGCACTGGAGAGACCATTGTATGCCGAGGCCTATTGCAACATGGGAGTTATCTATAAGAATCGGGGAGATCTAGAAGCAGCAATTGCCTGCTACGAGAGGTATCTTTTTTTTTTTTTGTATCACATCAAGTACTCTAGTTTTCTGAGTAATATACACCAATAACATGGTGAAGACTTGAAATGCTCCTGCCATGATCTTACTGTAATACAGGTGCTTGACTATTTCCCCCAACTTTGAGATTGCTAAGAATAATATGGCAATAGCACTAACTGACTTGGGAACAAAGGTGCAGACTTTCTCCTTACTATTTGAACTAGCTCAGAATATTGTTTTTTCTTGTGTGTGCTCTGTTTATCCTAGTGGTTGCCATCATTTTATTTTCTTTGTTTTTGTGCAATTTACAAGTTTGTACTGATCATACCAGATTGCATTGAACTGTAACTCCACTACTCGAGCCTCGTGTAAAACAAAAGCCTTTCTGTTCTTATCCCTTGCCCTTAAATTTGACAACACAGAAAGAGTCTCGACCACCCTTAATGGAACATCACCTATGCAGTGCATATTTCAATTATAGTTTTGAAGTTCCTATGTATGAGGACGAGCATTTGTTGGTGATTGATTGTTGGCACATCTCTTGTGTTTTCACTTACTATTTAAAACATCGGAAATCCTCAGGTAAAAATTGAAGGTGACATCAATCAAGGTGTGGCATATTACAAGAAAGCTCTGTTCTATAATTGGCATTATGCTGATGCCATGTATAATCTTGGTGTTGCATATGGTGAAATGTTGAATTTTGAGATGGTTAGTTATAAGCTAATCTCTTTAATTCTGTTCTAACATCAATGTTCACCTTTAGCTGAAGATTATATTTTTCTGAATCATGTGAAGGCCATTGTCTTTTACGAGCTTGCTCTGCACTTCAATCCTCGCTGTGCGGAAGCATGCAACAATTTAGGAGTAATATACAAGGATAGGGATAACCTTGACAAAGCTGTTGAATGTTATCAAGTAAGTGAAACTAGTTTTGCTCTTGTGTTCAGGTTTTTTGTCGGCAAATATTAATTCGTTTTCCTTTTTTTTAATGTCTTCAGATGGCACTGTCAATTAAGCCACTTTTCGCCCAGTCACTAAATAACCTTGGAGTTGTCTATACTGTTCAGGTCTGTCCTCTGTTATCAAATTTCTCTTGCACAACACCTATTTTGTTTTTCTGGTTACTTTGCTCTTTGAGCCCACTCAAATATGCATATATTTATATAGGGTAAGATGGATTCTGCTGCAAGTATGATTGAGAAGGCCATACATGCTAATCCCACATATGCTGAAGCATATAATAATCTAGGTAATGAATAACCAACCAATGCCGTGTGAATGCTTAAAATTTCATGGTTGATATATAGTTTTCTGCTAAGAGTTATCTTGTAAGATGTGGGTGTGTCAAATCACATGCCTTTCTGCTCACGTTTTTTGTAATAATATTGTATTTGTTTTTCAGCTCTTATATCAGAGTTATTAACTGTCTTTCATCATTTTTGTCATCCTAGGTGTTCTTTACAGAGACGCTGGTAGTATTACTTTAGCAATTCATGCTTATGAGAGATGCCTTCAGATCGATCCTGATTCACGAAATGCTGGCCAGGTACTCAATTATGCTCATTAGAATTTGTTTTTGGGCTGCTTTATGTTGTAATTAAAGATTTGATTATACAGAAATTCTCACCAGTAATTCTTAAATAAGCTTGCCCAGTTTGGGAAACAACCATAGGTAGATGTTGCACATCTGAATAATCATACTATCACATCTTTACCATTCTGGAATGAATTTCATTACTTAAACTTTGCTTTTGGTCGAAGTATCTGTCTTGTTACTTGTCTATAACTTTTGTAAAACCTATGGTTTATATATTTTCAAATGGCTGGCCATATATCGCTTAAATTTATCCCCTTATGTGACAAATTTGCACGCTAATTCATTTTACAGAACCGTTTGCTTGCAATGAACTATATTGACGAGGGCTCAGATGACAAGCTTTATGAAGCTCACAGGTCATTTTATTCATATTTACAATACACTTTACATGTTTATGTTAGCATTGCCTTTGTTTCCATGAGTTAAATATCAGCAGGATTGTTCACTGTCTTTTATTTGTTTTACAGGGAGTGGGGAAAACGCTTTATGAAATTGTATCCACAATATACAAGTTGGGATAACTCAAAAGTTGCTGATCGCCCATTGATCATCGGTTATTTGTCTCCTGATTACTTTACTCATTCTGTGTCCTACTTCATTGAAGCTCCCCTTACACACCATGACTACACAAATTGCAAGGTGGTTGTCTACTCCGGTGTTGTAAAGGTATAGAAAACTGTTCCTTTTCCTCTTACCTACTTTTCTGGATTGTACACACTTTAAGCCATTATTTTTTAGGTCACTTTCTTTATTAGGAACCAAAATTTATTTTGAAGTGTAGAAATGATCCCTTTTTTAATCAAAGATAAGTTATATTTAGTGACCTTTGTCCTTTTTTTAGCATGCAGACTTCATGGTTTCCTTTGTCCTTTGTTCATGACACTTTTGTCTGTTTTGTTTAATAATTTTTCACTCACATTTTCTTTAATTGATGATTATTTAGGCAGATGCCAAGACACTTAGATTCAAGGATAAGGTGTTGAAAAAGGGTGGATTATGGAGAGATATATATGGTATTGATGAAAAGAGGGTTGCTAGCTTGGTAAGGGAGGATAAAGTGGACATACTTGTGGAACTTACTGGTCACACAGCAAATAATAAGTTAGGAACAATGGCATGCCGGCCTGCTCCTATTCAGGTTGTTCGACACTATGATGCATCTCTCTTTCCTCCATTATTTTCTGAAATGTTCTGGCAGGAGCAACATTCATTCTTTATCTGATGAGCAGGCTTTGTTTTAACCTTGATCTGTATGCCCTCACAGGTTACCTGGATTGGCTACCCCAATACAACAGGTTTGCCAACAATTGACTACCGAATCTCAGACTCATTGGCTGATCCACCTATTACAAAACAAAAGTAAGACATGCTCATCTTGCAGTTACAGTTATTCCAGCATGTACTTATCCTCAGACATGTAGAAGCTCATAGCAGGAATTGTCTGCAGGCATGTTGAAGAGTTGGTGCGCCTTCCTGAAAGCTTTCTTTGTTATACTCCTTCCCCGGAAGCTGGGCCCATTTGTCCAACGCCAGCAATTTCAAATGGTTTCATCACTTTTGGGAGCTTTAACAATCTAGCAAAGGTGACAATTATCACTTGAAAGATTTGCTTTTCTGCTGATTCACTCAATTAGTTTTATTTTCTTTACAGATTACACCAAAAGTATTGCAAGTTTGGGCCAGAATATTATGTGCAGTCCCTAACTCCAGGCTTGTGGTTAAGTGCAAACCATTCTGCTGTGAGAATATAAGACAGAAATTTTTGTCCACACTAGAGGAGTTGGGTTTAGAGTCATTACGGGTTGATCTGTTGCCACTCATCCATCTGAATCATGATCACATGCAGGCGTATTCCTTGATGGACATCAGGTGAGAAGTTGTGTTATACTGTCATTGGTTGTAGGCTGAGTTTATGGTAGGTTTTTGAGTAAAGTCCACTAGCGGTCCTCGAACTTATTTGGCTGTGTCGTCTCGGTCCCTAAACTCGCAAATTGACCGTTTAAGTCCTTAAACTTGTTTATTTGTATCATCTCGGTCCCTAAACTCTCAAATTGCTTGTATAGGTCCTCAAACTTGTTCGGTTGTATCATCTAGGTCCCTAAACTTGCAAATCATCCGTTTAGGTCCTCAAACTTGTTTAGTTGTGTCATCTTGGTCCCTAAATACTGTGAACTTTTAAATTCAATATATATATTTATAGAACTATCCAAAAATTATAAATCTAATTTTGTTAGACTCCTAGTGGCATGTACTTTAAATTAGAATAAAAAGTTCACCGTACTTTCTATTTTTGACTCTATAGTTAAATAACTAAATAGGCACTTACATTTTTATAAATCCTAAAAATATATGTGCCTATTTAGTTATTGAACTATAGAGTTAAAAATAGAAAGTACATGGTGATTTCTTTTATTCTAATTTAAAGTACATGTTACCCGGAATCTTAACAAAATTAGATTTACAATTTTTGGACAGTTCTATAAATATATACTGAATTTACAAGTTTACAATATTTATTGCATTTAGGGACTAGGATGACATAACTGAACAAGTTTGAGGACCTAAACGGGTGATTTGCAAGTTCAGGGACCTAGAGGATACAACCAAGTAAGTTTGAGGACCTAAACAAGCAATTTGCGAGTTTAGGGACCGGAATGACACATATGAACAAGTTTGAGGACCTAGACGGTCAATTTGCGAGTTTAGGGACCGGGATGGCACAATAGAACAAGTTAGAGGACCGCTAGTGGACTTTACTCTAGTTTTTTTTTCTCTGAATGACATTTTTGGTGTTACTTGAAACAGCATCTGAATGTTTTTCTTTGTTTTTGCAGCCTGGATACATTTCCATATGCTGGTACTACGACTACATGTGAATCTTTATACATGGGTGTTCCATGTGTTACAATGGCTGGTGCTGTCCATGCTCATAATGTTGGTGTTAGCCTGCTCAGCAAAGTTGGTAAGTTGCTACATTTTCATCTATGTGTAGAGGTTGTATCAAAGGTTCACTTTTCCGTGGCCTGCTTTCATTTATGTTATACTTAGCATGTATTATCTGAACAAGATAATGTTTTACTAAGCTACTAATAGTTAATAAATCTTCTAGCTATCAAACAAGGCCATTTTCCTTCCACTGCTAAATGGTATTTATTATCCAAATGGAACTATTGTCTATGGGTTGAGATTTTGTCTTTCCCCCTCTGTTGTAGGGTTGGGGAGGCTGGTTGCCAAAACTGAGGATGAGTATGTCAGCTTAGCATTGGGTTTGGCATCAGATGTGAATGCCTTGCAAGAACTGAGAATGAGTCTCCGGGAGCTGATGATGAAGTCACCCATCTGTGATGGAGAGAAATTCACCCGTGGCCTGGAAGCTGCATACAGGGACATGTGGCGCAGGTATTGTGATGGGGACGTACCATCTCTCAGGCGCTTAGAACTGTTAGAGGAACATCCTGTTGTCAATAAACCAGACTTGGACAAGGCCTCCGAGAAGCTTGCAGATCTGAAAGCACAGAGAGCAAGCGTGACTGTGGAGGAAGATAAGCAGCCCCCAATAATGGCGAATGGTGTGAGATCACCCGATTCACCTGCTCCTGCAAAATGTGAAGCAAATGGCAACAGCAGCCAATGACCAAGAAGACGGCATGCTCCATTGATGCAGACCAATACTGATATACCGTAGGCTGATTGATGTGAGTGATATCTGTGTTTAGAGGGAGGGAGAGGAGGGTAAAGCTCCGGGTGTCTGATCTATTGACACTTGCGGTTTGTGACTCGTAGGCAAATGTAAGATAATTAAATGTGGGTACAAGCTTATAGAGTTTGATTTGTAGAGCTTTACCCCTGTGTAGGTTCATGATATGGTTACTTAAGTTGCAGTATTAGAAACAGAAGGACAAAGGCTCTGGTTGTATATGTGGTAGAAATATGACAGTGAAACAACTTGAAGAGTCTATTAACCGAGGCAGTTCCAACAGGATGTCATTATGCTATTTTACTTCCTTTTTGTGGGTAAGTCTCTCGTACCTGGTGATTTATGAGTAGGTTTGATGGTTACTGACCAACACGACGGAGCAGCAGCCGCTGCTACCTCAACGTTGAAGTACTTTATATTGGGGGTGGGTGGGTTAAAAAAAAACGCAAACTCTACCACGCGACTGGTTCCGTGCGCAGAGCGCGGACAGTGCGTCCCACGAGTGAAAGTCCCAGTTTGGTTTTGGCTAATTGATGAAACCTAGGACTAACCTTTGTATTTAAGTGGATGATTTAGATAAAGGTGGTCGTTGAATATGAGACATGACATTGACTCATGTGACCAAGATGGTGAAGACCAAGATAAGGCTTGGCTCGATGGACCGGTTGTGAAGGTGAAGGGCAAGTCGAGGCTTCGAAGCGAAGGACCATGCGATGGTGAAGCTTGAGCAAGACTTGGCGCCGACGGACCGATGCAACGGTAAAGAGCAAGTGAAGTCAAGGTCGATGGATCGAGACGGTCATGTGATGATATAAAGTGGATCATATCATTTGGAGAAACAAAATGGGCTCAAGGCAAAGGTATAACCATAGGGCCATTTTGTTTTACACTCAAGACACCATAGAGGGTGTGAGTGGTTTAGGATCGATAGCCGAACTATTAAGAGGGGAAGTCTTATCGGTTATTCGACGCATGGGTGCCACTAGGTAAATTCATGAAGTGCATTGCATGTAGGGCCTAGTGAGTTAACTGGAAAACCTTTGAAAATGATTGAGAAAAAGTTAACACACAAGCACATGGAGATGTACACTTGATGGTGTTGGCACATTTGCAAAGGTGGCGTTGGTCGCGCTGTGGTTTGCGGGTAGAGAGAGGTTTGGGTTCCACTCTCCCTCTCGCCGAGCTTGCGAGCGCGGGATTCAGGCGATTTCGGGGAAATGAAATGCCTATTTTCCTTTACGCCGGAAGTCGGAAAAGAAACGGAGGCGAACGCGGTCACAGAGGTGCACCGGACGCTGCACCGGACGCTGCACCGGACGCGGTCAGTTTCGACCAGCGCGTCCGGTCAGTACAGCGTCGGGTCAGGCGCGCGGGCTAGGGTTTAGCACCGGCGCGTCCGGTGACCCACGGGACCGGCGCGTCCGGTCTTGCGCCCTGAGGGAACCGAGGACGTCGGACGCGGTGCGCGTCCGGTCACTCACCATCGGACGCGTCCGGTGGTCCAGGGAGCTTACTGGACTCGCACCGGACGCGGGTACTGTGGCGTCCGGTGGTTGCGAGGAGCGCGTCCGGTCTTGTCTTCGCGGGCGCGGGTACTGTGCGCACCGGCGCGTCCGGTTGTTCGCAACAGCGCGTCCGGTCGCTCGTTTGACCGTTGGCGCGCAGTGACCGTTGGAGGATCTAACGGACGATTTTGAAATCTGGGGACACCGGACGCGGTTGAGCGCGTCCGGTCAGTTACCACCGGCGCGTCCGGTGGTCCCGCGAAAATCGTGAGTGGAGTTGCAACGGCTCTATTTGGATGGGATGCTTATAAATACTTGTTGGCCGGCCCTTGGGGAGGTCTCTTGGCATTTCTAACATACTTGTGCATCCTTTGAGCTAGAACAACTCCTCCCACTCATCTCTCTTGCTTGATTGCAAATCAAAAGTGAGATTGAGTGATCCCAAAGTGCATTGCATAGCTTGAGGGCATTTAGTGGCACTTGTGGGTGGTTGAGCCGGTGAATTTCTCGTTACTCTTGGAGAGTACCGCTCCTAGCCGGCTTGGAGATTGTTGGAGGCGTTGGCAAGAAAAGGTGATTGTTCTTGGCCACCTCCGGTTGATTGTAAGAGGTTCTTGTGCTTTCCTCGGCAGAGTGCCAAAAGCAACTCTATTACATTGCGCGTGTCATTGAGTTACCTCACTTGAGAGTGGTGTCTTGCGGTGCCTTGCGGGGCGTGCCTTGAGGGGCAAGTGACTTGAGGGTCACACCGGGGAACCATCTAGGTGTTGGTCGACACAACCGGTGACGTAGCTTGTCGGTGCACAAGTGAACACCGGGTGAACAAATATTGTGTCTCTTGTCTCCCGGTGATTGGTCTTCATAGTGTGTTGTTGTCAATATTGATTGTTTGTATATCATCTTGGTGATTGGCAACATCTTCACTTCACCGTCGGTATAATAATCGCAATCCTCTCTCTTGCATTTACATTCACTAGTTTTATCTTGTGTAGCTCTAGTAGTAGCTTTGCTGGTAGTGTTAGCTTGTTCTCTAGTGTAACCTTAGTGACATAGCTCTTGTGTGAACTAGAGATCTTAATCTACTAGACTTGTGGATAGGAGGCTTGCATCACAACCTTTGGCTAAGCAAAACTCGTTTTACGCCGTTTGTTATTCTAACAAGTTTGCTTAGTGGTTTTTGTAGAATTTTTTATAGGCTATTCACCCCCCTCTAGCCATCTAGGACCTTACAAGTGGTATCGGAGCCGTGGTCACCGTTTTAATCAAGGCTTAACATCCTTCGGTGTGAAAAATGGCTCAAATTGTGTTCAATCATGTTGGGGGCAAGCCACCGTTCTTTGATGGTGTTAGTTCTTTTGCTCATTGGAAGAGAAAGATGACAATGTACCTTGGTTCTATTCATGAGAGAGTATTGGAAGTCACCGAGAATGATTTTGCTATCATTGATCCCGATCATCTCACCGATGAAGATAGAGCAAATAGAACATGCAATAGAATGGCTCTCAATACACTTTACAATAATATTGACACAAAAGTATTTGAGGGCATCAAGGATTTGGAATTGGCAAATGAAGTGTGGACAAGGTTAAGTGAAACATATGAGGGCACTAAGGTTGTGAAGAGTGCCAAGCTATATGGGCTCAAGAGTGAGTTTGAGAACTTCAAGATGAAAGAAGAAGAAACAATCTTAGAGATGTTTCATAGATTGCAAGTCATTGTGAATGATCTCAAGAGCTTAGGGCACAAGACACAAGACCAAGATTTTTGCCACAAGTTCTTGTTGAGCTTACCTAAAAGATTCAAGATGTTGATCATGATGCTACAAAGAGATGGGCTTGAAACAATAAAGCCCAATGATTTGCTTGGAGAGGTATTGACCTTTGACAAGTATGATCAAGATGTTGATGAGAAGGAGGAAGAAAATAAGAAGACCGTGGCATTCAAGGCCACCTCCTCAAAGGGCAAAGCTTCAATTCAAGAAGAAGATGACGATGAAGAAGATGAAGAATTGGAAGTTGATGATGAGGCACTTGCTCTAGTTCTCAAAAATATTGGCAAAATGTTTATCAAAAGAAGAGGCTTCAAAAAGAGAAATGACAATTTCAAGAGCAATGAGCAACAAAGGAGATGCTTCAATTGTGATAGCACCGAACATCTTCAAGCCGAATGTCCCTATGACAAGAAGAAGAACAACAAAAGGGGCAAGTTTGAGAAGAAGAAGAGAGAGGCCAAGATGACATTCAAGAAAGGCAAAAATGGTGCCTATGTGATCACTTGGGAAAGTGAAGATAATGAAGAAGAAGAAGAAGAATCATCCAACAAGGCTTTTGCTTCCATTGCTATCAACAAGAAGCCATCACTATTTGATTCATCCTCTTCATGCTTCATGGCTAAAGAAGCTAAGGTATTATATGATGAGAGTGATGATGAAAGTGAAATGGAATATGGTCATGATAGTGATAATGATAATGATAATGAAAATGATGATGATGAACCAACTAAAGAACAACTATATGACTTGATGCAACAAACTAGAGATATAGCTATTGCCAAGCACAAAGAGTGTAAGAAGCTTTCAATGAAAGTAGCAATACTTGAGAAAGTCCTTAGTGAGCTTAAGACCACTCATGAGAGTCTAGTGGAAGACCATGAGGATCTCGATAAGGCTCATTCCAAGCTTGAAAAAGCTCACTCATTGCTACTTGAGCAACAAGCAAAGAAGGAGGTTGTTGTATCATGTGATATAGGTGTCACATGTGATATAATTGATGAAACCATTAATGAACCTATCATCATGTCAAATGCTAACCCTTCTTGTAGCTCTTCATCCACCACCACTAACTCTACCTCTACTACTAGTGATGGTTTCACTTGTGATGCCTCACTAATGGTTGAGAATGAGACTCTCAAGAGAGAGGTGGATGAGCTCACTCACGCCCTAGGCAAGGCCTATGGTGGTGAGGCCCACTTGCTTAAGTGCTTGGGTAGCCAAAGATTCTCTCTTAACAAAGAGGGATTGGGCTACACCCCCAAGAAAGGCAAGTCGGCCTTTGCAACTCCAAAGCCTAGCTTTGTGAAGGGCAATGGTCGGTTTTGCAATAGATGCAAGCAAGTTGGGCACCTAGAGCATAATTACAATAAAAAGAACCAAAGCAAGAACCTTGTTAATGCTATACCTTTTGATTCTTGCTATGTGCTTACCAAGGGTGTGAAGGGTGTGCAAGCTAAGTTTGTTGGTACACCAATTGTGGGCCTAAAGAAGAAGGCTATTTGGGTACCAAAGAGCTTAGTTACTAACCTACAAGGACCCAAACAAAAATGGGTACCTAAACTTCATTGATTTGCTTGTAGGTCAATTACAAAGCCGGAGGAAGGCATTGGATTGTTGATAGTGGGTGCACTCAACACATGACCGGTACATCAAGAATGTTTGACTCAATCAATGACAATGATAGTGGTGTTGATTCTATCACATTTGGCAATAACAAGAAAGGCAAGGTTATTGGTTTGGGCAAGATTGCAATATCAAATGACATGAGTATCTCCAATGTGTTACTAGTTGAAAGCTTGGATTTCAATCTTCTATCCGTGGCACAAATATGTGATCTAGGCTACAAATGCATCTTTGGGGTTGATGATGTGGAAGTTATTAGTGTGGATGGTTCAAATGTGGCATTCAAGGGCTTTAGATATGAGAATCTCTACCTAGTTGACTTCAATGCTAGAGAAACTTCTTTGACAACTTGCTTAGTCTCCAAATCAAGCATGGGTTGGCTTTGGCATAGAAGGCTTGGTCATGTTGGCATGAAACAATTGAAGAAGCTTACAACTCACAATCTTGTCAACGGTTTGAAAGATGTTGAATTTGAGAAGAATAAGCTTTGTAGTGCATGTCAAGCCGGGAAGCAAGTTGGAAGCTCATATCCAAAGAAGAGTACAATGAGCACATGCAAAGCATTTGAGTTGATGCATATGGATCTATTTGGACCAACAACATATACAAGCATAGGCGGCAACAAGTATGGCTTTGTCATAGTGGATGACTTCACAAGATTCACATGGGTATTCTTTCTTAGTGATAAAAGTGAAGTGTTTGACACCTTCAAGACATTCCTCACTAGAGTTCACAATGAGTTTGAGATTAGAATCAAGAAAGTGAGAAGTGACAATGGAAGTGAGTTCAAGAATACAAGAATTGAAGAACTTTGTGATCATTATGGTATTGGACATCAATTCTCGGCCAAGTACACTCCACAATCAAATGGTCTAGTTGAGAGAAAGAATAGAACATTGCTTGATATGGCTAGATCAATGCTTCATGAGTACAATGTGAGTCAATCTTTTTGGGATGAAGCAATCAATACCGCTTGCTACTACATCAATAGACTATATTGTCATCCATTACTAGAGAAGACCCCATATGAGCTACTTCATGGGAGAAAGCCCAATATTTCTTACTTTAGGGTGTTTGGTTGCAAATGCTATATCTTGAAGAAAGGCACTAGATTGGGGAAGTTTGACAAGAGATGTGATGAGGGGTTCCTACTTGGTTATTCAACTACAAGCAAAGCTTATAGAGTTTGGAACAATTCAAGTGGCATACTAGAAGAAGTCCATGATGTGCAATTTGATGAAACCAATGAGTCACAAGATGAAGAAGAAAATCTAGATGATATTGGTGGAACTCTATTAGTGGAAGCAATGAAGAACATGGACATTTGGGACATTAGAGCAAAGCAAGTAATTGATATTCAAGATGATGATAAAGACCAAGTGCTCAATTCACCATTCAAGCTAGTTAGTGACTCTCAAGTGCAAGATCATGGTGCTAGTTCTTCTCATCGAGATACATCAAGTGATCAACCAAGCTCAAGCAATCAAATGCAAGTACTCCAACCACAACATATTGCAAGAGATCACCCCATTGATAGTGTTATTGGTGATATTAGAAGTGGTGTGCAAACAAGATCAAGATTGACTATGTTTTGTGAGCATGCATCATTTGTGTCAACCATAGAACCAAAGAAAATAGAAGAAGCTTTGAGGGATGCCGATTGGATCATGGCTATGCAAGAAGATCTTAACAATTTCACAAGAAATGATGTTTGGGAGTTGGTAGAAAGGCCAAATGACTACAATGTGATTGGAACCAAGTGGGTGTTCAAAAACAAGCAAGATCAAGATGGCATTGTAGTAAGAAACAAAGCAAGACTAGTTGCACAAGGTTACACTCAAGTAGAAGGTCTTGACTATGATGAAACATATGCTCCCGTGGCAAGATTGGAGGCAATAAGGATTCTATTGGCTTATGCTTGTGCACACAACATCAAACTATATCAAATGGATGTCAAAAGTGCATTTCTCAATGGAATTATCAATGAGTTAGTCTTTGTTGAGCAACCGCCCGGATTTGAAGATGACAAGAAACCCAACCATGTGTACAAGTTGAAGAAGGCTTTATATGGCTTAAAGCAAGCACCTAGAGCATGGTATGAGAGGCTAAGGGATTTCCTTCTCTCTAAGGGATTCAAGATGGGCAAGGTTGATACAACTCTATTCACCAAGAAGATTGGGAATGATCTATTCATAGTGCAAATATATGTTGATGACATCATCTTTGGATCAACCAATCAAGCTTATTGTGAAGAATTTGGTGCTATGATGGCCAAAGAGTTTGAAATGTCTATGATTGGTGAACTTAGCTACTTCCTTGGTCTCCAAGTGAAGCAATTGAAGAATGGGACATTTGTGAGTCAAGGGAAATACATAAGGGACATGTTGAAAAAGTTTGGAATGCAAGATGCAAAGCCAATTTCAACTCCAATGGGTACAAGTGGCAATTTAGATAGTGATCTTGATGGAAATATGGTGAATCAAAAGGAATATCGGTCTTTGATTGGAAGTCTACTTTATGTCACCGCATCAAGGCCGGATGTCATGTTTAGTGTTTGCATGTGTGCTAGATATCAAGCCTCACCTAGAGAGAGTCATCTCACGGCCGCAAAGAGAATATTGAGGTACTTAAAGCAAACAAGAGATGTTGGACTATGGTATCCTAAGGGGTCAAAGTTTGAATTGATTGGATATTCGGACTCCGACTATGGGGGTTGCAAGATCAATAGAAAGAGCACAAGTGGCACATGTCAATTACTTGGAAGATCACTTGTGTCATGGTCCTCAAAGAAACAAAATAGTGTGGCAATCTCTACCGCCGAAGCCGAATATGTGAGTGCGGGGAGTTGTTGTGCACAATTGCTATGGATGAAATCAACTTTGAAGGATTATGGCCTCAACTTCAAGAATGTGCCATTGCTATGTGATAATGAGAGTGCAATCAAGATGATACAAAATCCGGTTCAACATGGAAGAACAAAGCATATTGACATAAGGCATCATTTCATTAGAGATCATCAACAAAAGGGAGATATTGCCATTGAGAGTGTTGGCACCAATGATCAACTTGCCGATATTCTCACTAAGCCACTTGATGAAAAGAGGTTTTGCAAGCTAAGGAATGAATTGAACATTCTTGATTTCTCAAACATGAGTTGAATGCACCCCACTCACTTATTGACATGCCTCTCCTTCGACATTGCAAGGTAAAGTTGATTGACATGTCATTCATTCTATGCTAAGGACTTGCTAGAGCATATAGACATAATAAGTGGTATGCATGAGCATTCATGTTAAATCAAATTAATTTGATGGATATATGTTACCACTATTGCCTCTTTGTTTGATTTGATCTAGTGGTTGCATATGACATGTTTGTGAGCTTGCAAACCTAGTGTTGAATCTAGAAAATTTGCTATAAGTGTTTAATTCAACATAGGCAAGATAACCCTTATTATGAGGTGTGAAGAAGCTTGTCTTTGGTTCAAATCGAATTAAATATCTCTGGCAAGTGTTCTAGGTTGAACCAAAATTGATGAATTTTAACCTACTCCATCGAACATTTTTCTTCTCTCCACAATTTGATCCTATTTTTGGGTAAGTTGTTGACAAAGGGGGAGAGAAAAAGATGATTCAACATGATAAAGGGGTAAATAAAATTTTTGATACACACAAGTAGGGGGAGCAAGCTCATAAACAAAGTTGTTGCATTTGTTTGTGCATTTTCATATGACTTGCTCATTGCACATGTATTTAGATTCAATATACATGCTTGTGTGGTGCAATGCTAGTATAGAACTTGGATGATGAAATGATCTACTAGCATGCATAGGAATAGTTTTACTTGTGGTATCTAGACTTGCCTAAAGTTTTTACAAGTGATCCAAGAACCTTTACTATAATGTTGATCTCACGGGGTTCTTGAGTTTTTGATGGGTGTCTAGTTACTTCATGATGCTAAGGATGGTGTAAAAGGCAACTCCGATTGGTATCACGCTTCAAAGGTCCATTTCTTACACCTTAGCATCATTTTGGTAGAATTACTCTCCCAACACTTCTATCCATGCATATGTGCAAAGCTTTCAATCCAAACTCTATGCACATATGTAGGGGGAGCTAATGCTACCAAAACCGAGCTTGTGATAATTGTCCAAACTTTACTTATGAGCAAAATGATTGGACAAGTATGACAAGTTCAAAACTTTTATTATCAAAATCATCTTTGTGAGGGTTGTCATCAATTACCAAAAAGGGGGAGATTGAAAGTCCCTAGTTTAGTTTTGGCTAATTGATGAAACCTAGGACTAACCTTTGTATCTAAGTGGATGATTTAGATAAAGGTGGTCGTTGAATATGAGACATGACATTGACTCATGTGACCAAGATGGTGAAGACCAAGATAAGGCTTGGCTCGATGGACCGGTTGTGAAGGTGAAGGGCAAGTCGAGGCTTCGAAGCGAAGGACCATGCGATGGTGAAGCTTGAGCAAGACTTGGCGCCGACGGACCGATGCAACGGTAAAGAGCAAGTGAAGTCAAGGTCGATGGATCGAGACGGTCATGTGATGATATGAAGTGGATCATATCATTTGGAGAAACAAAATGGGCTCAAGGCAAAGGTATAACCATAGGGCCATTTTGTTTTACACTCAAGACACCATAGAGGGTGTGAGTGGTTTAGGATCGATAGCCGAACTATTAAGAGGGGAAGTCTTATCGGTTATTCGACGCATGGGTGCCACTAGGTGAATTCATGAAGTGCATTGCATGTAGGGCCTAGTGAGTTAACTGAAAAACCTTTGAAAATGATTGAGAAAAAGCTAACACACAAGCACATGGAGATGTACACTTGATGGTGTTGGCACATTTGCAAAGGTGGCGTTGGTCGCGCTGTGGTTTGCGGGTAGAGAGAGGTTTGGGTTCCACTCTCCCTCTCGCCGAGCTTGCGAGCGCGGGATTCAGGCGATTTCGGGGAAATGAAATGCCTATTTTCCTTTACGCCGGAAGTCAGAAAAGAAACGGAGGCGAACGCGGTCACAGAGGTGCACCGGACGCTGCACCGGACGCTGCACCGGACGCGGTCAGTTTCGACCAGCGCGTCCGGTCAGTACAGCGTCGAGTCAGGCGCGCGGGCTAGGGTTTAGCACCGGCGCGTCCGGTGACCCACGGGACCGGCGCGTCCGGTCTTGCGCCCTGAGGGAACCGAGGACGTCGGACGCGGTGCGCGTCCGGTCACTCACCATCGGACGCGTCCGGTGGTCCAGGGAGCTTACTGGACTCGCACCGGACGCGGGTACTGTGGCGTCCGGTGGTTGCGAGGAGCGCGTCCGGTCTTGTCTTCGCGGGCGCGGGTACTGTGCGCACCGGCGCGTCCGGTGGTTCGCAACAGCGCGTCCGGTCGCTCGTTTGACCGTTGGCGCGCAGTGACCGTTGGAGGATCTAACGGACGATTTTGAAATCTGGGGACACCGGACGCGGTTGAGCGCGTCCGGTCAGTTACCACCGGCGCGTCCGGTGGTCCCGCGAAAATCGTGAGTGGAGTTGCAACGGCTCTATTTGGATGGGATGCTTATAAATACTTGTTGGCCGGCCCTTGGGGAGGTCTCTTGGCATTTCTAACATACTTGTGCATCCTTTGAGCTAGAACAACTCCTCCCACTCATCTCTCTTGCTTGATTGCAAATCAAAAGTGAGATTGAGTGATCCCAAAGTGCATTGCATAGCTTGAGGGCATTTAGTGGCACTTGTGGGTGGTTGAGCCGGTGGATTTCTCGTTACTCTTGGAGAGTACCGCTCCTAGCCGGCTTGGAGATTGTTGGAGGCGTTGGCAAGAAAAGGTGATTGTTCTTGGCCACCTCCGGTTGATTGTAAGAGGTTCTTGTGCTTTCCTCGGCGGAGTGCCAAAAGCAACTCTATTACATTGCGCGTGTCATTGAGTTACCTCACTTGAGAGTGGTGTCTTGCGGTGCCTTGCGGGGCGTGCCTTGAGGGGCAAGTGACTTGAGGGTCACACCGGGGAACCATCTAGGTGTTGGTCGACACAACCGGTGACGTAGCTTGTCGGTGCACAAGTGAACACCGGGTGAACAAATATTGTGTCTCTTGTCTCCCGGTGATTGGTCTTCATAGTGTGTTGTTGTCAATATTGATTGTTTGTATATCATCTTGGTGATTGGCAACATCTTCACTTCACCGTCGGTATAATAATCGCAATCCTCTCTCTTGCATTTACATTCACTAGTTTTATCTTGTGTAGCTCTAGTAGTAGCTTTGCTGGTAGTGTTAGCTTGTTCTCTAGTGTAACCTTAGTGACATAGCTCTTGTGTGAACTAGAGATCTTAATCTACTAGACTTGTGGATAGGAGGCTTGCATCACAACCTTTGGCTAAGCAAAACTCGCTTTACGCCGTTTGTTATTCTAACAAGTTTGCTTAGTGGTTTTTGTAGAATTTTTTATAGGCTATTCACCCCCCCTCTAGCCATCTAGGACCTTACAACGAGCCCATTACCTTGCTGATGGCGTTGGAGACGAGGAGCTTGTCGGTGTTAAAGGTTCGAGGGTTAGGGGATCTACTTATCAACGTTGTACAAGGGTGTTTGGAGGGTGACGATCGTGACACGGCGGCGGCTCGCGCGGTTGAGACTGCAGCAGGGTGGCACGACCGCCTGCCGGGGCAGTGGAGTTGGGCGGGGATGGTGGAGCAGGGTGGCACGGCCGCCTGCCGGGGCAGTGAAGTTGGGTGGGGATGGTGGTGGAGACGTTGTGGCCAAGTGGTCGCCGAGCAATCATGTGATTAGAGCATCTCCGACAGCACCCTAGTATCACTCATCATCTGTATAAAATTGTCAGAGATGAGTATTTTTTTTATGTCAGCATACACTTAATAGCTCTTCATTTTTTTAGTGGCCACCAATATCTCCTTCATCTCTTCTCAAATTAAATAAGAAGAGAGTTGCATCTCTTCTAACGAGCTAGGGCCTATACCAACTACCACTTTTGTCTCCTTGAGCACATGTTATCAGCTGAATTGAGCACGCCGCCTCCAAGCTCTCCGACCACCATGGCCATCTCCATCAGAGCTCCCAGACAGCCATGACCACCACAGCTAGAGTCATCTGTCCGATCATGCACGTTCACCGCCTGAAGCATGTCCTCAGCCAGAGTCATGTGCCTGGCCATGGACCTTTCTTCACCTCCTCGAGCATGTCCTCAGCCAGAGAGCCATGTGCTTGGTCTATGGGCCCAGCCTGAGCCTGCTGGGCTTGGCTCGACCCGTGAGTATTAGGGGCTATTTGGTTCCTTTCCCAGTCTGGCCTGGCTCGCTCGAGCGAGCCAGCTGTGGCCTAGCCCTATGCATGTAACAGAGTTTTGTTTGGTTACTTGGCTCACTTTGGCCAGGACAAAATGAGAAGATGTTTGGTTGCATGGATCTACATCAGTTTTCAAAAAGCAACATGCACGAATCTTGTTTGATTACCAGGATGCATGTTGGTGGGGTTACCTTTTGCGTGCACTAGTAAGATTGCCACCAGGTAGTTCAAGAGGTAAACAACAGCAACGTTGAAGCCAATATTACATCAATTTGAAAAGCAAAACTACAATGACTAAAGCCTGTATTAATATTATTGCAGCCTCCACTAAAATTACAATATCTTTCCATGTTGCCCCAACTCTATTTAAATTACAATATCAGTTGCTGCAAGATGCACTAAAATTAGATCTGATGCCGGAGGTCTTACATGGAATGCCGCCCAAGCTTCTTCTTAGCAAGCTCCATTGACACCAGATACTTATTCATGGCATGGCTCCCAAGTGTTTCAAAAGATGAGAAATACATAAATAAATGAGTAGCAACCAAAATTAAAAGAGAAATAAAGATCAGTAAGAATATGATTTCATACTAAGGCAAACAATAGCAAAAATAGATCATCATCAAGCACCGGATCATTTCTGCATAATCAACCAAATCAACCAACAAGTAGTTGCTATACCCAACATAATTATAGGTTTGAGATCCTTTTGAAAACCTCGAAGCCAACTCCCAAAGAGATAAGGAATACTACTACAAGGCTGGGAGAGACTCAACGCAACTTGTATGCAACCCCAAATTACCCGTGTAAATCGGCATTCGAAGAAAATGTATGTACGTGCTTAATTGTCTTATTCTTATGACAAAAGCAACACTTCTCACCGCCTTGCCAATTACATTTCGCTAAGTTGTCTTTTGTTAAGATAACTCCCCTTCAAAGGTACCACATCGCCGGCCGCACCGCGCCCCATCCTCCCACCTTGCCACACCCCATCGCCGGCCCCGCCGCGCCCCATCCCCCACGAGCGGACGACGTTGGATGACTATGGCTGAGCGAGTACATAGCGACGCTGGAGTAGCAACAGCGGGGCTGCGCCGACGGGCGCGAGCCTGGGCCACGAGCATGCGCGGGAGAATCACAGGAGAAGCGACATACCATACTAACGGGCGCTAGTGCGCGGAGCGATGTCCCCCTGACCCGAGGTTGCTGCCTACCGTAGTTCCCCACCAGGTAGGCCGTGACTGCCGGCAATGTCGTGTTTCAAATGTTTCAGACATTTCAGACTTATGTTTCAAGTGTTTCATCTGGATGTTGCAAAAGTATATCTGAGATGTTGCATATATTGCAATGACAACATACGCATGTTATAAGCCTATGTTTCAAGTGTTTCGGATGTATGTTTCAAGCGTTTCATCTGGATGTTGCATATGTTGTTATGGTTATACACACATGTTTCACGTGTACGTTTTCAAGTGTTTCAGATGTTTGAGACTTATGTTGCAAGTGTTTCATCTGAATGTTGCAAAAGTAGATCTGAATGTTGCATATGTTGCTATGGCTATACACGCATGTTTCAAGCACATATTTTAAGTGTTTATATGTTTCAGACGTATGTTGCAAACGTTTCATTTGGATGTTTCAAAAGTAGATTTCGGGGGGAGAGCACATGTTGCAATTGTGTGCTGCTGCTACGTGGGTCACCACGCCGCCTGGTGCTGTATGCATGCGGACGGATGACCACGCCGCCTGCTAGTGCTGCTGTTGTGTGTGCATGCGGGTGTGGGTCATTATGTTTCAAAAGTATGCTGCTATTGCTGCTGCATGGGTCACTGTGCCGCTTGTTGGTGTTGCGTGCATGCCGTCTGCTGCTGCTGATGCCGCTGTGTGTGCATGCGGACATGCGAAAGCGGAGGAGGCTCGAGTGGTCCCCGCGGCGTGGGCGAGCAAGCCGTTTTCCCCGCAGGCGTGTGACAGAGGAGGCTCGAGAGCTACATCCAGACGTCCGAGTGCTAGCCCTTTCCTATGTCTAAATACATAGTAAAAATGATATATTTAAAAAAGTAAGAATAATCTATATCATAAGTCATGACAGGAAAAAAAAAACTAACAGTTTTTTGCACAATGGCTACTCACGCACACACAAATAGTCGTCCCTCCATTTCTCTGCTAGGCAAACTAGCTAATTGACTGGTTGCAAGGCGGGAGCTTCAATTAAAGTCTTTGAAAATACAAAGAAATTTAAGTATCCTTGGAGGGAAAAATAGAACTTTTCACTTTTCAGCAACTAGGAACGGCCGTGCTAGATTGTTCAGCAGAGAGTTCCAATGCAGCCTTGCTTTTAGGGCGATAACAAGATTAGAACTTTCGTCACTTCCTTAAGAAAGAAAGAAATTAAGAAACGGGGCAGAAGAAATTTCAGCAATGAAAGCATGAAGGAACAATAAAATCATTTATAAATTCGTCAGCAGTTGATGAAAACGAGGAAAGAAATGATAAGATCCTGATAGCATTGGGCAGCTGGAATCAAAAGTGTTTAGTCGAGTTTTGGGACCAGAATTCTTCTCCGTCACACAATTCACCAGACAGATTTCTTTTTCTTTTGTTTTTTTGTCCAATATCAGTTTTCCATCTTTCATACCAGAAGTGTTTAGATAGTTTTGGACTGGCTGGCCATCGCATCAACAAGGAGAAATATTGGGTGAACCCATGCTACAATAATGTTTCCGCAGCATACTCCATGCTGAGAAACTCAACCACAGACGCATATTCGTTGTTTCAAACACCGTGCTCAAAAGGTACAATCTAGTCATCAGGTAAGGTTTTCAGGTCAGGCGGATCGAGAGACGAGAGTCATACAGGGCGGAACTAGCTGTATCTTTCATCTTTTCCCAAAGGTCCGCGCAACTTACATGAACGGGCGGACCATTATTAAGCGTAAACCAACATCCGAGTTACATCTGGACGATGCTTCAATCTTTGACGATGGCTCGCAAGATTTTCACTTCATGGATAGGCCTGAAACCAACAAAGGTAAAAAAGTTCAGAAGGTTTTCACTATCAGACCAAAAAAAAAGAGAAACATGGTATTCCAGAAAACAGGGATATAGTTTGCCTACTATATAGACTAGTGTCCAATCATCATGCACATCCGATGTAACTTCCTAATTAATGGTTGTGAGGGTGCAATGCAGGCATATCTTCTTCTTTAGTAAGAAATCAATTGTGCCATAGTGCTCATTCAAATACACAGGCAAAAACAAACACATATCAAGAAACTTGTCATGCACAGTTGCACACTATATGCTGCGACCTGCGATGCACCTAAACCAATGCCCTAAGTAAAACCTTCTCTTCAGTAGAGATCAGATACAAAGTTTACCTGTCATTTTTGTCAGTCTGCACACTACCAAGGCGCTTAACAATTTCCATTCCTCTGCATACCCTCCCAAAAATTGTATGTTTCCCTGGAACATTATATCATGTTAATTGTATGAAACTGCAAGCGTAGTAAATGAAGAAAAGTTCATCCCAAATGCTATTTATCTATCCACCAATTCAGATTTGACAACTGACATTTCAAGAGGGAAGAACTCCTAACGTTGAATATATCAGATGAAAAAAGTAGTGGGAAGTAAAAAGAACAGTTATGTAGTCATCATGATCTCTAAACTGTTTGTATTAGCACCGATGAATTATGTCTTTCAAAACTTTTAAATTTAATAAATTCAGTTTTAGTCAACATTGCTTCTCTATAGTTTATCAGCTTTCTTTATGGTCCCATTCTATTAGAAAGGACCAAAATAGTGAAATGTCAGCTCATATGCGCACACCACCAAAAAAATATATACTTGATCAGTTAGTCGCCATGTTTTTCAGCACACAAGTGAAAAGGTTGACACAGGTCAAAGAAATCAGACAAGAAAAAAGAAGACGCCTATCCTTACCATCAAGTGACTGACAAGGCGCAAGAGTTATGAAGAACTGGCTTCCATTCGTATTTGGACCAGCGTTCGCCATGGACAGAATTCCAGCCCCAGTGTGCTTCAACTCTGACTTTATCTCATCCTCAAACTTTGCTCTGCAAAGAAAGCAACAGCAGCAAGAGCACCAATTTTAGATAGGATCACAAGTTCACAGCTAACGAGAAAGAATAGCAGAGACAGTTTCATCTTACAGCTGGCCCTAGAAAAGAAACATCTTACCAGCTATCTAGCAAATTAGCTTTTGACCAAACTAGCAGCCAAAAAACAGTAGTATTAGTTAATCTTTCCCAACACAACGTATGCTAATGCTCCACCTATTGCTGTTGTAAGATAGCATTCACTCGACTAATGTGACGATGCAATCATTAATCGAAAACTAACACACACAGATAGCACGGCAAAAATCAGTGGGAATATGGCCACTGAAATGTTGTACAAAAAGAGTAACTAATCCTTCCCAACACTATGCTTTATACTCCATCGAATACTGGTTCTATTGTTGCTGCAGGCTAGCATTCAAAATCAACTATGGAAACAACATAGTGGTTGATTCAATCAAGAATAAATCAAGGGGAGTGAACAGACTGCTCACCCATAGATGGACTCGCCACCTCTGCCGGTTCCAGTAGGATCCCCACCTTGCACAATGAAATCCTAAGCAGGAACAAGAACAGCACCCACTCAATAAGTAACCAAGATCAGACAACACAAGCAAGAAGAAATTCAGGAGATACCTTGATGATGCGGTGGAAGATGACGTTGTCGTAGTAGCCGCGACGCGCGAGCTCGACGAAGTTCCGGCAAGTCTTGGGGGCGTGCTTGTAGTACATCTACGGATCGAGTAGGACCATGAGCATCAATCATGAAGTAGAAGCGAAGGGCCCAGCGCAAAGGGAGAGGTGGAAAGAGAGGGGATGCAGCCGAGGGGAGGTACCTCAACAGTGACTGCGCCCATGGAGGTCTCGAGGGTGACCTCCGGCGTTCCGCCGTCGGTGCTACCCCACATGCTGGGCAAGGGCCCGGGCACGGCAAGGTGGGCGGCGGCGGCGGCGGGTGGAAAGCGGAGGAGACGGGAGATGAGAAGCGAGGCGGGGTTCGTCTCGAAGGCAGAGGAGAGTACAGGGGGACTTTGGAGAAATTTAGCGGACATTACAGAAACAACCCTGACGTTGTGCTGTTCTTATATCTACTCCATCCATTCCAAACTACTACCTCCGTCCATAAGTCTCCATCGTGTAAGAAAAAAAAAATTCCAAGAGTCTCCGCCATATTGGATCAGGATCAGGGTTTGGTTTCTCGTACGTGCTGCGCACTTGGTGCTCAGTAGCCACTCCTTGTCAGCATTTATTGCTCCTTAGCTGCGACTCCTGGGTTGTTCCTTGCCTTAAATGCAAATCTGCGTTGTTCGCTACTCCTTGGTTATTGCGCTGAAGGCTAACATGATAGAGACTTATGGACGGAGGGAGTACTGTATAAGACGGTCTCCAACAGAGTTGACAAAACGCGATGCAAACGCAAAATGTGTCATCCACGGTGTTTTAGCTGAAAGAAACACGCGCCAACAGAAGACGCAAATAGGGCACCCATTTTGCGTACCAGGTGAACCAGAACGCAAATAAGTGTCGCCTCTCTCCACGACGCAAATCTCTGGTGGAGCGGTCGGCACCGGGGTGCTCCCCCTTCTCCCTCCTCTTCTCCCACCCCCATTCTCACTCCCGCCAGCCATCCACCCGGGCGCCCGCCGCCGGTTCCCACCTCCGCCTGCCTCCCCGCGCCAGCTGCGCGCGCTGCGCCTCTTCCGACACGACGGCCATGAAGCACCGCTGCCCAGCGGAGGAGAACATCCGCGAGGAGATGGCGCGGCTCTGGGGCCCGGCAGGTACGAGCCCTTCCTGCCAGCGCCCGACGGCAACCCCAACGAGCGCTACTTGCTGGACGAGGTCGTCCACCGCTCCAGCTCGGGTGGTTAGAGCAGAGGGAGGAGAGGAGTGAGTCGAGGAGGTTCGACGGCAGCGGGAGCACGCAGAGGAGGTCTGCGGCCCACGGACGACGATGGCAAGGCAGGATCGCGGCGCCGGCGAGGTGCAGCCAGTGCGACCAGGTGGGCCCGTGAACGGGGGCGCTCTCCAGGCGGGCCCGCAGACGGAGTCGCCGGTGACCTAGGTGTTTGGCGGCTCGGCAGGGAGGGAGGCGGGATCTGCTCGGCGGGGTGGGTTCGCTGTTGGGTCGGCTGTTGGAGAAGCCAAGTTTTGGGTATACAACTTTTTTACTGTGCGTGACCCAAACCATGGAATGGGTCTTTTGTTTGGGTCTTCGTTGTTGGAGATAGTCTAAGTTAGTTTCAGATTTGATTTGACTAGGATTATAGAAAAATGCATAAATATCAAGTGTTTGTTTGGTAGAGTTTCACTCCCTAATTCTTAGCTCTTGCTCCTTGTTTCTCCAATGAAGTGATTTTGGTGAATTGATTTTGGTATGATTCAATAGGGAGCTACGAGGAGTGATTTTTTTAGCTTCTAGTGAAAATAGAGAAGTAATTCTTGTTTGATCCCACTGAAATTTATGCATATTTTTTGTTGTTTGACTGAGGAGGAATGATTCAAGAAATGCTGCCAAATGACATCTTTAACATTAAACAAAATTTGTTAGACAATACAAAATATGTTTTGATAATGCATTTATTTGATATTATAGATGTTAATGTTTCTTATAAAGTAAAACCTAAGTTAGACAAAAATAACTTAAGACTATTGTGTAGTGCACGAATAAAGCAAGAACACATAAATTATCCAATTGTTGCACGGCGCGTGTTGAGGTCAATCGAACCGGCCGTTGTTGATAGTTGAGTTAGTTGCTTATTGTTGTTTTTAGGTTTCGTTGCTTGTCAGTCATTGTTGTGGTTTTCGTAGCTTTGTTGTTTGCCCAATCTGGGTTATTCTTCTTTTTAGTATAATCAGCAGCTCTTCTGCCTAATTTTCGTTTTAAAAAAATTATCCAATTCCATTTTGTAGTAAAACTTCATATAACTCAGTCTACTATACATTACATAGTTTTTGAACTCCAAATTACATTGAATCAATCTACAAACCTCACCCTTTTTTTCCTATATGACTTGCCTCACAAGCTTGCACTCGCGACACGGTTCTATCTTGGGGTATCCCCTACTCCTCGGTCATCTCATTGAAACTCCAGACAGAGAGGTCATATATGGTCGCAAACCCGCTTTCACTTTATTTGACTTTTCACCTCTAGAACCCTAATTCTTTACTCCGTTCGTGTCCCTAGTTTCTTATAGAGTTTTTCCTCCGTCCGTAGACTCAGTAACTCGTGTAGTCATGTTCTCACCCAATAAGTCAAGAGTGGGGATAGGATTGCACAATGGGTCACTGCATATGCTTTAAGCCATAACATAACATGCCAATAGTTCATGTCATCGTATTTGTGAATGCTACACTTGTAGTGAATTCGTGTTTACTGTTAGGCCTATGCCATAGCCTAAGGTGGGGTGGTGCTCATTGACGGCCAGGTATGGCGCGATTGCTATAGTTTGCTATATTACTTGATCCACCTTGGTTGGACTCCCTTTCTTGACGTGGATCTAGGTTGTTCATGGGTGTTTGGTCACATTTGTGCGATGAACTCCCAAAATTAAATACAACAGATGTAGGTGCTCGTGCTCTTCTCGAATGGAACGCGTGGAGGGGGCGACGCACAAGAGAGGGGATAGGAGGGATGCAGGCAGATGGTGACGGAGCGGGCTAACGGGGGCGGAGGGAGTGGTGTGGGAGGAAGAGAGGGAACAGCGCCAGTGGAGAAAGGAGGAGGCAGCGGATCGAGAGTGATCGAGCGAGCGGAGGGATGGAATCGGTAGATGGTAATGAATGGTAGGCCCGTTTACGGAACTAGGCTCGTTTCTAAACATTAGGGACAGAATATTAGATAGCATCTTGTCACTGAGGCATATCCAAAGAAAAGCTCTGACATCCATATACTACGAGTGCTCTGAACACTTTTATGTGAGCAGTATATTTTTTTATGTGTTTTTCTAAATGCTTACTCAAAGTTTGAGAAAAATTAAATTAGGATAAAGAAAATGAACTAAAATTTGGAACATGTACTAGATTTCAGCCATGCGACACACATACCACGCGCACCTGCGAGCCACCACGTACGTGCTAGCGGAGCTAGAAAGTGGATTTTTTAATGTTAGGAGGACTAATAGTGTTCAATTTTTAAAATTTATTTGAATTTTAAAAATTTTAGTGGAAAATCCACATTCATAGGGGCCTGGACCCTGCCCGCCCCCTTGTCTCCGCATGTTTGCGACACACATGTTTGCGAGGTCGTGAGCACTGTGCGAGCAGCCAGGCGACAAACAGGATTTATGAATGTGGTCACTGGCAGTGCTACACAAGCGTCCAATGCGTCATGCTCATGCAAACATACAAATGCAAACGAAACGAGGAACACGCACAGGCTCTCCATTGGCGTGCTCGCCCCGCTGCTGGCTATAAATCTTAGCAGCGCGCGGCACCTCCTGTTCCATCCATCGCTCATCAACGCTAGCTACTCACCGAACTGACAACACTTCGTATATCATCATCGTACGTTGTCACGTCAGAGGAGAGCGCCGGAGATATGGCATCGCCAGTGGCCATCGGCACGGCGGTGTTCCAGCGCGGGCCGCACCCCGTGGACGTGAAGCACGTCGACCACAGCCAGGTCCCCAGCGTCCCCAAGCCGCTCATGGTGGTCACCCCCACCGACGCCGGCGACTACCCCGTCGCCATCTTCCTGCACGGCTGCAGCATGTTCAACAGCTGGTACGAGAGCCTCCTGTCGCACGTCGCGTCCCACGGGTTCATCGCCGTGGCGCCCCAGGTCCGTCTCTGTCGTCGTCGTCACCCTCGTCGTCGCCGTGCCAGCATCATGTTTCCGTTCTTTCCCTGAGCTCTGAAAATACATCTGCGCATGCATGTCGTCGCCGCGGCTCATCACAGCTCGGCGGCATCCTGCCGCCGCTCAACATGAAAGACTTGAAGGACATCGACGCCACCAGGCAGGTCACCTCCTGGCTCGCCGACAAGCAGCAAGGCCTGGCGCACGTCCTCACCAACATCCTCCACCTCCACGGCGTCAGGCCGGACCTCTCCAGGCTGGCGCTGGCGGGCCACAGCCGCGGCGGCGACACCGCCTTTGCCGTGGCCCTCGGGCTCGGATCCTCCTCAGACATCGCCACCGCCACCGCCACAGCCACCTCGCCGGCGTCGCCGCTCAAGTTCGCCGCCCTGATCGGCGTGGACCCCGTGGCGGGGCTATCCAAGGCGTTGCAGCTGGAGCCTAAGGTGCTGACCTTCAAGCCCCGGTCCCTCGACCCGGGGATGCCGGCGCTGGTCATCGGCACGGGGCTCGGCCCCAAGCACGTCGGCTTGTCGCCGTGCGCCCCCGCGGGCGTCAACCACGCCGAGTTCTACGACGAGTGCGCGCCGCCGCGGTACCACGTCGTGGTGAGGGACTACGGGCACCTGGACATGCTGGACGACGACGGCGTGCCCTACATCATCAACAACTGCATGTGCATGAGGAACACCAAGGACACCAAGGACCTCGCCAGGAGGGCCATCGGGGGCGCCATGGTGGCGTTCCTCAGGGCCATGCTGGAGGACCACGACGAGGATCTCAGGGCCGTGCTTGAGAACAGCCCTGGGCTCTCGCCGGCGGTGCTCGACCCAGTTGAATATGACTTGGCTTGATGAAGCCATGGATGGGCTGGGCAGGTTGCGTTGGCAATGGAGTGGCAGGTGCGTCTGGCTGGCCGGTGTCCACGTTTCCACTTCTTGAATAATATAAGCACTCAGATGTGTGTATGCTGTGTGGTGTATACTGTATATGTGCGCCTGCGAGTTCTATGCACTGTTCGCCCTGTTTAAACACCATGTAAATGATATACGGTGGTGTGCCGTTTTCATTTAATCGTCCATTTATTAGCCTATTTAATTGATCGTTTAGCCTGTTTATTTGACTGTTTAGCTTATATAATAGCTAAACGATAGGTGGCTGACTGTTTACAAGTTAGCGTTTAGGAAAACAATTGGTGCTATGTACCATTATCATGCATGTCATATGATCATGTACGCGCGCATTTAAATTTCTTGAATAAGCAGAGCACTCAGATATTGCAGTGTTCGTGCTACAATTTTTGGCGCAACTTTTTCTGGATGGGTGGCAGAGAATACCATATCGCATTTTTCGTTTGTCCTCATGTTCCACTTGCCACAACTGTCCACCGGTGTCGGATGCTAGGATATGCATGTGGTATTACATACGACAGTACCTACGTCCACAAAAGAAATACAACTATAACTAGATTCGTAGGGAATAGTATTAATATTTTATGTCCTCAATAAAGTATACTATGAAAATATGTTTCATAATTAATTTAGTGATACTTATTTTGTATTATGAATGCTAATACTTTCAGTCAATGTTCAAATTGTTTGATTTCTTAAGAAGCGAGAATTATATTCTTTTATAGACCGCATGAGTATCATATATTATTGTGATGTGACAGTAATCGCGCGCTTCCAAATTTCGTAGAGGTCGACGTAGATTGCTCTGACGCAAAGTACAGAGGTGCACATGAATCACAACGAGGAGCAACATTTAGGGCCTGAAGGATTTGCACATAAACTATACATAAATCAGTTCAGTTTAATTTTACAGAAAATGTATAATTAAATAGGAAAAATCCCATATTCCCAATAGGATCTAAACGAATACACGTGTTTTGCATTATTGGTAGGGTGATTGAACCATGGCTGCCCCGGCACCATCACTAGTACACAAAACATTAGAATACTTGCGGATCTAAACCTTGCGTTTTTATCAACCGTCAGTGTCAAAGACCAGTTGAAATTAGCTAACTTTACTAATGTCACATAAGATCCACCACTATAAATATTTTACATTGACAGATCTTTTAAGAAAACCACCCTTGTAAATTGAAGAAAACAAATGGTTTTTTTAAATTGCAAATTGGGCTAAAAAATAGCATGGGCCCACGATATCATTTCTACTGGCGCCTATACATTATGAACCGTCAGTAAAAAAATTATAACCATCAGCAAAAATCGAATTGAGTACTAGACTACTAGTGTGTGTATGGTGTGTAATCGTCCTGTCACCAAGTAGTTTGTGTACTAGACTACTAGTGTGTATGGTGTATAATCGTCCTGTCACCAAGTAGTTTCGACCTCATAGGCTCTCTATAGGTGAGAATCAATCGTCGACCAATGAAACGGTGACTGCGTCTCACGGTGTCGAGCTATCAGCGATCGGCACGTTGGTGTTCAAGAATGGGAAGCAAGACATGATGGTGGAAACCATCACTAGCTACTTCAGAAAAGCATTTTAGAGGCATCTGCAAACGATTTTTAGAGACGTCTCCTTCCTTAGTCCAACCTTATTGTGCGTCTCTAGAAAACAAAAATTTTGCCCAATTTGCAACTTTGGTCTAGGTTGTTTTTGGCTTTTTGTCCATCAGAGACTATTTGTAATAAAATTAAAAAAAGGTATTCCAGCCGATCAAATTACGAACCACCGTCCCTTCAAGTCGATCTTAGATATGGCGAGAAAGCGTCTCTACAAATCGATCTTTTAATACGCCTAGAAAGCCTACGACGAACGATCATGATCATTGGATTTCCCATTAGCTCGTCCTTTAGAGCAACTCTAGCGGTAGCCCCCAAAATAAGGCCCCTACTTTATATTTGGGTGCTTACCCCTACTTTTATTGACCCAACAAATTTCTGCTACGCTGCCACCCCTTCGGTCTCTGCGGTGCTGCGCCGGGAGGAGCTCTGGGGAGGCCACACCGGGAGGGGAGGAACTCCTGCCGGGCTGGGGCCATTGTGCTGGGAGGAGCTCCGGGAGAGGCCGCGCTGGAGGGATCGAATTGGGGCAAGTACGAGCGAGCGACGTGCAGTTCCTGTGACCGCGGGAAAGAAACAGACGCAACGATAGGATGGGGCCGGGGGCTGATCCAACAGGAATTGGGGCTGATGAGAGGATTTTGTTGGGCCAACAAATTTGGGGTCCGTAGTAAGGACCTTGCTGAAGTTAGATTTTTGACCTGGACACCCATATTTAGCTTCGGCGCGCACGAAGGGGCGAGGCGGCACGACTTGCGGTACCGCGGGTCCCCGATGCCCGCCAGCGCGTGGGCGAGTAGGTCCAACGAGAGGGACTCCACGCCAGCGCCGGCGCCAGGAAGCTCGAGGGGGCGGACGGGCGGGAGGAGGTGATGGTTCGCTAGCTAGCCATCCTGTGCCTTCTCCCTCGCCTCAGTCCCCTCAAGCGCCTCCGCCGCCGCTGCCATGGCCGAGTGCCGCTCGAGCTCGCCGATCTCCCTCCACAAGTCACCTCTGGCCTCGATATCTCCCTATCCGGCACCGCAGCCGCCCACCGCACCCGCCGCGCTGCATCTTGGCGTAAATCGGGGCCGCGAAGTGACGTTCCGACCTCACCGGAGCACCAATCCTGGCCAAGAGCCGGCAAGCTCTGCGGGGCTACGCCGCCACCCCTTCGGTCTCTGCAGTGCTGCGCCGGGAGGAGCTCTGGGGAGGCCACACCGGGAGGGGAGGAACTCCTGCCGGGCTGGGGCCACAGTGCCGGGAGGAGCTCCGGGAGAGGCTGCGCCGAAGGGATCCGATTGGGGTGAGTACGAGCGGGCGACGTGTAGTTCCTGCGACCGCGGGGAAGAAACAGATGCAACGATGAGATAACCGGGGACCCAACAGGAATCGGGGCCGATGGGAGGATTTTGTTGACCTAATAAATTTGGGGTCCGTAGTAGGTCCTGCTGGAGTTAGATTTTTAACCTGGACATCCATATTTAGCCATTGGAGCTCGATTAAGAACCCTAATAGAGCTGCTCTTACCGTATCCAATTGTAATCTAGCACCTCTCTGGCTCTTGCCAAACACGTGTGCTGCACGACCATGTACTTCGACACCACACCATGAGCGTGAGACTTTGTACGTGTCGATGAGAGAGCCTAGCTATAGTATAATTGTGACGTGACTCGCTCGCGTGCCATCCTCACGCATGTTGCTTTCTTCAATTTGTTCGATTTCGAAAGATCGTCTATCAGGTGCCCTCGTGGCCTTTAAACACGAATGAACAGTAATATAGTGAAACGATTATCACTGAAACGGTCACGCTGGCGATAGCATGCCTCTGCATCCGGCCGGATACATGACAACAACTACAACTGCTGGGTAATGAGAACACAAGGGGAAGCCGATCTGACTGACCGACTGCTAACAGTCCAGCTCTGCAACATGGAAACACTCACAGTAGCTATATTACTACAGAATATAAAGGTGCAAATCATGGTCTCACCTAGCTAGCTTAATTCCTAGTAGGCGATGCACTGCTACTTTTGATTAATTCCTAGTAGGCGATCCACTGCTACTTTTGATTACTGTACCATCTGGCTTCAAGTTACTTGTATCTTGTTCAGCCTGATGAGCATTATCCCTGTCTGTGTCTGATTTGGAGAACAGAGCCAGCGATTCCATGGCATTCCGTATCTGCATTTGAGGAAATTGAGGCATCTATCAGCTGTAGCATCATACTAATAGGTAAAGTGACTAATCGAAGCAGGATGTAAAAGCTAGTGTACAGACATCTTGTTCTTGATAAAATTGGGAAGATGGCCTCTAGCACTCGCAGAAACTGAGAGCATACTAGGAGTTTTTATCATCATATTCTCTCAAAAACTTAAGCTAGACGTTGACTGTTGAGCAGAGTAGAACAACCAAGAAAGAAGACTTATTACAGAACACAGCAGAAGTCCTCATTCTGGATCACTACACGGTTAGCAATCATTCAGGCGCACTCAAATTCAGGTTAGAATTCAGAGTCTTTGTTCGGTTCCTTATATTTTTGTACAGACAGAAGACCGTGCATAACCGATTCAAGAGCTGTCGCGCCGCGCATCGCGCCGCGCATCGCGCAACAGTAGAATCCCCAGCTGGAACTGGAACTGGAAGTTATCATGTAAGCCAAAGCAAATTACTGATTGCTGTATCCCAAGCAAGTTAAAGAGTTGACAAGAAAAAAATCTATGCTAGCTACTAGCCGAATTGGAACAACAGGCATAAGGATGCTCCTAGTCCTAGTCCTATCCATGATCTAGCTTTTCACTCACAATCACACTAAGCAGTCGTATTAAAGGAGGAGTACGGTGCGTACGGGGTTGGGGTAGCTGGGGCCGTAGTCGGCGGTGAGGAGCAAGTAGGCGGCGGTGGCTGCGCCGACCATCGCCGTCCGGCGAACTATCCTGTCGGACCTCGGGACCACCGGCGGCATCGCTGCAATGCCTTGGTCGCTGGAGGCGGCGTCGCGTGTGCGTGGAAAGCGGCGGAAGCGGGGAGCAGAGGGGACGAGACGAGACTAGAAGGTACGCACGTCTAGCGGAAGCGGCTTGGGCCCAACGAGATTCCAGTGAGGCCCACATGGTTTCAGACTCCAGTCTGCAACGAGTGAGTGCTTTTTCAAAACTTCTTAAATATGTTATTCTTCGGTTGTGAACCCAAATTGTCTGGGTGGTGTAGTTGGTTATCACGTTAGTCTCACACACAAGGTCCCCAGTTCGAACCTGGGCTCAGACATAATATATTTTTATTTTTTTCACTAATAGCATTACTTTGATTTATATTTTTTTCACTAGTGCACTAATAGCATTACTTTGATTTATTTTAGTTCACTAATAGCATTACTTTGATTCATTGTTTCAAGTACCCCGCAACAGTTTTTTCACTAGTACACTAATAGCAGTGCTTTGATTTTTTTTAAGTAGCAGTACTTTTACTGTCAAGTATTTGGTAATGCATATATTTTTTTTTACTAGTAGCAGTAGTTTGTTTTTTATTTTCTCACTAATAGTAGTACTTTGATTTTAATTTTTTAATAATAGTACTTTGATTGTCAAGCATATGATAATGCCACCCATTTGCTCTACTGCCTTCACGAGCAATTAGTAGACACGTGTTTAAAAGAACTTTTTTTACGAGGATCAATAATAGAAGTCAATTGTTTTACTAGTACAGGACTTATTTTTTTTTACTAGTAGCAGTAGGAGTACTTTGATTTTTTATTTTTTACTAGTAGCGGTACTTTAACCGGCACGTATTTGATGATGGCACACATAGTATAGTGCTGAACCAGGGCTGAGACGGTACGTTTCGCTAAAATTTGGCTACTAATGATACTGATTCGTTGCGAGGGAAAGCACCGTTGAAGTAATTTTTTACTGGTAGCTAGTGATACTGATTTGTTACGAGGGAAAGCACCGTTGAAGTAATTTTTTACTGGTAGCGTAGCAGTACTTTGACCGCGTTCACTAGCAATAGTAGACACGTATTTAGAAGAACATTTTTTCACGAGGACAAATATAGGACTATAAATAAATAAATAAACTTCTTTAAATTTGGGTACTGCCTTCCTGTAGATCTACAGTCCTCAGATCCACACCGTTGGCTCCTTCAGCCTGTGCACGCGTTTCCACCGATGCCAGCCACGCAGGCAAGTTTCTCGAACCAACCGCTCCTCCCCAGCCTCCATCCCTTCCCCCTCCGATAAAAGAAAGAGGAAAAAAAATCCCAATCTCGCGTGGTTGGGGGGGGGGGGGGGGGGGGGGGGGTCGTCGCTCCTCGCCGTCGCCGCCTGCGGCTGCGACGTCGTCTTCGACTTGACTCTCCTCCGCGTCGCGTGTCAGACTGGGTCATCTGATGATACTGTACATGTCGCTGATCGATGGATATGGGTCTTTGACGATTGATATATTATTTTTGGCCAAGGTTGGAACTTATCCAGCATATATAAAGACCAAAAAAGTCATTACCTACATGAGATTTACCCTCTGGAGTAATAATTAATGTCATGTCCATCCTTATACAATTGTTCCTTTGTTGCGATTTAGCATTTTTTTCACATCAAATGAAGAATGTGGGTGATATATACTGAACAAAGAGAGGTGTTTCTCCAGATTTTGAGCCTACCTTATCTTATCGACTTTACTATGCAAGTGCTGTCTGGTTAACCATTAGCAGGACCTTGTAGGCCCTTGTGGTTATGAATAAACAAAAATCCATATTTCAATCTGCTGATGCTGTTTTCATTATTTTTGTGTGTGATTCTACAGCATTGGGAACGGCATCTACAGATGAGGGACCAAGTGTGAATGCGCAAGAAGGAAGCGTAAAGTCATAGTGGGATTTGCGGTAGGATCACTCTTGGGGATCCATGGATTTGCTGCTGGTTTTTTTTAACATTTTTTGCTGCTGGTTTTGTTAGGCTGTCCTCCATGGTTTGATCATTGTGATGGTTGACGCAATTATTAGTTACTAGAATTAATCATGTTGCTTCCTCGATCTGCATGTCTAAGTATTTGTTAGCAAGCCATAGTGCCAAGGGAGTCGATCAGTTGTGTTGTTTCCACTATCATCATTACTTATTAGTGCTCTAAGCGCACCAATGTATTAAATCTAGCAAACATATATGCAATATTATGGAATGATAAGTGGCAGCTGTGTTGAAGAAACCCATGGGATGTCTCAACTTCTCCAAGTGAAAGCATGCGTCCCTGTGATCTGTCTGGTGCTTGTGCGTGGGTATGCGCTGGGACGGCCTCTACAAGTGAGGGATAAGTGCGAGTGCATGAGAAGTGCATGGCCTCTCCTAAATTGACTAGGAAATGTCCAGAGGCAACCATAGGTGGGGCCTGTGGTTTACTCCTACAGAACTCTTGAGAATCCGTGATTTTGCTGCCGTTGTGGTTTGCTGGCCTCCATGCTTCCTTGATTATTGTGTGAGAAATTGTATGCTTCCTTGATCATTGTGTGAGAAATTGTTAGACTAGTCTCTCATAGCTCGTAAGTTTGGATTGTAGCCCAAAGTACCAGCAGCATCCTACTCTCTCTTTAACACAATTCCTTGTCTGAAAGTAGTGGTGCTCGGGGAAATGAATTCCATCATCTTCAGAAAATTCAGATGAAAAAAAAAAACAGTCTGCTCCCTTCCCAGATTATACCTGACAACTGACAAGTTTCCCGTCTTGCTTTTGCTGGTAATCCAGTGGCCATGGCTGCACCATGCGTCACCAGGTTTGAGATATTGTGCTTAACCGACAACCCAGAAATGGCATCGCAATTTAGCAAAGGCAAATAATGAAATAAGAGCCTTCAGCGGCAGTTGCTCAGTCATCCTCCACATTTCTTCAGTGGAGCAAAGACCTCTGCGGATGTTACCACTTAAACTCTTCAACAAATGCTGTGGAAACCCTACCATTATCATTTTTTTCACTGGCTCAATCAAACTCCAATTCTGGCTAGCTTAGCTAGCAAGTCACAACAACGAAAGGTAGTATTACCGTTCTATACACCATCATACCGGCACTTCGCTTGAACTTATCATTCCGGCTTATCAGCCATGGTACAGTGTTTTTCTCTCACAACAAAACAGCATCGGCCGGTTTATTGGCTGCAGAAACCATCAGCCGAACAGTCGCAAACAAGAGAACGTATGGGTAAAAGCTGAAATGCATTGAACTGAACCTTTCTATTACAAACAGTTACATGATGTGTCTGTGTTTCCTCTTGCGAGGGCAATTGCTTAGTAGCTTACATGACTAGAACATTCTAGCTTATAAATACTCTCCTTCAGTATGAGGAGCTCAAGTAATGTTTAATTAGATTCAATCACGGTGGGCCCAGATCCTTTTTATTGTCCACTTGGATCTCAGACCTCCAGCAAACGAGCTTTCTCGTTTAGAATTGTCCCAGACCCTTCCCATAGCTCCCACAGCTCATTCCGTAACCATGACAAGTACATTACAGGACCCAGTGTCGATGGCACCTGAAAGCCACAAACTCTGTCAGAATGAAGAGCAACCATGCTATAAGCATCACACCATAGCTTCAAACTATACTATACCATGACTCAATGCTATGAAATACACGTGACACAAGTCAGAGAAGCATAATATAACAGAACGAAAAAGGGCAATGATGTCCAAAACCTGACTGTATAACCTGACAACACTTACCAGGTACAGTAAGGCTGGTTGGGGAGACTGAGACAAGATCCCAGCAGCTAGTGCAGCTACCAAGCCAATACCATACCCTGTTAGAGCATACCACACATAATTCCCCCTTTTTGGGGGAGACACATCTGATGGAACATTCACATCCTTAAACTTCCGGTTATCAAAAAAGAGTACCAGAGCTAGAAGCATCCCTGGAATGGCCTGCAGGAAAAAACAAGAATCTAGGTGATTAAATTCAAATCATCAGTGGTATGAATGGATTACTCAAAAGCACAAGCAAAGTTGATAAGTTACATACTAGGCAGAAAAAGACTCAAGTCACTATTATGCAGTCATGCTACTTTTGGAAGAAAAAAAAAATCCTATGAGGTGAATACACAAATCATCAATAACCAGCAGCAGGTGCACTGTATATCGTAACCACAAAACGTAGCTCTCATCAGTGTCATTGGATAGTTTTTAGGCTTAAAAACTTGCAAGATCAGGCAGCTATTTATAATGTCACAACTGTTGGTCTGTTTCATCTCTAAACTGAGAACTTTGGAGAAGCAACATGCAGGAAGGAAGCAGATTTTCCCAATTAGTAGGGATGCAAGTTCTCTTTTCTCTGGGTCACCCAGTAGAAGATTCCGCAGCTACTGCAGCTCCTGCTTCTTCAGGCACCCAAAACTCATCAAAATGAACTTATACGATTTCAAAGCAAGAAAAATAGAATGCAAATGAACTAATTGTTCCACTTCTTGCAGCTATCACGTTTTGCCTAAGGTTAGTTGTGGCATAGGTATTGACCAAACAGGCCCTTGGCAGTGACCCAGAGCTACAAGGTGGGTACCCACTTGCATCCTGACCAATTAGATATAGATTTGTACAGTAGTTAAGTGCATTCCTGTAAACCAAAGCCTACTTGTTATCGAGCTGATAGAGGAGTGCGCAGTGCATAACTTGCTGCCTTGATAAACTAAGATTTGCCAAAAAGTGGCAGACACTGAACAGTGGAACTTGAGTTCAAACAACTTTTTTCTTTCGTATGGCCTATGTTTGCATGTCAATTCCATCTATATAGCTTAAAATTTTTAATCAACATGTCATTTGGTCTTATTCTGAAACAAGACTTTATACACACAGACAAGACATAATGTGAAGCTCAGCAAACGCTGAGGTATTAAAAGTAGAAGCACTCAAGGCTACTTATTCTATAGAGGGTTTAAGGACTAACAGTAGACGTTATAAAAAGAAAAGGACTAAAAGCAAAATAAAAGTATAAAATATTTGCAAGAATACAATTTATTGGGCTTACCATGTCTCCAAGGCCAAGCATCATGTAGTCACCAGGATTGTTTCCTGGAACAATACCACCCAACAAATTCCTGGGAAATACAAGCTTGACTGGAAGCTCCAGCTTCTTTGTAATCAATTGCAATCCGGGCAGGCTGAGCTTATTTGCTACTGTGTGAACAGGATTAGATGCCTTCTGAGTGGCAACAGAGACCATGACATTTGCTCCAAAGAACCTTTCTGAGAAGAACACCCAGAAAATATCATACACAAACAAGCAGGCAAGAAGCAGCGCACAGATCTTTATGTTGGGAAGCCTCACATGGCTGACAAACGCTATACATATGGAAATCCCCAGTAGGTTATTTAGCAACCAATGCCCTGAAACCAACCAGGCTAAGACTGTGGCTATGCAGAAGAGCATCAGCAAACCTTGCAACCGTGTAAACGACTTTGAACAACACCTGGACACGAATGGATCCATTAGATTGAACTGTGTCTTGAGATAGGTGATGTGTGGAGACAGGCAAAAGAACAGTGCCATCGCTGAGGCCACAGCAGTAAAAGCAGTCACTAGATGTGAGACAGATGAGAACAAGTAGAACATCAGCAACAGACTGCATGAGCTTGCAAGGGGAATCATTAGAGCCTGTGACTGATCCAATGTAATGGAAGCCTCTGAAAAATCCAAGTTTCTCTCCATCTCTTTGCCATAGTCCAGAGCACGCGATGCTGATGCATAGGCCACAGAAATGGCTGTGGCAATTAGAGCAAGTGATGCCGGCTCGAGCAAGTAGGTCAATTTCCACAAGGATTCCATCCTATGTATGGAAAATCAATAGCAGTCCACCCTTATTCTATGCTCCGACTTACCCAACCCAGGTATCTTCAACCTGCCATACCAAAACAGCAAACAAGAAGCAGCATCAAGGATAGCTAATCTACATATAAAGCACGACTAATCCTTCTGATTCTTTTCTTGCTATGTTCTTTCCATTTAATCATTGTATTCCTTGCTATGTTCCTTCCAGTTAATCATTGTGCAAGCTCCCTAAACAAAACACTCTAGTTTGACGAGAAAGATCGAAGGTTTTGCAGCAAAGATGAGAAATTTAATGGAAATTTAACTCTCTGAGAGGCAAATTCAGCCTGGGGGCATGGGGATTCAGTCAATTTATTTGGCAAATAAAAAAAACAGCGTCTGGTGCTTTTTTTTTTTTTGGTAATTATACAGCATGATACAGCACAAGTGTTCAAACCTGGGAAGATGCCCCCGCACCGTGGGTAGTCCAATGTGGGGCGGCCAACTCAAACGGATCTTGCGACGGCTGAGGATGAAGAACCTGTTGGACACGTGGATGGATTAGAGAAATACTACAACAAACACGCAGTTAACACGGCGGGGAGGGTGAAGAATTTGGAAAAGGGAGAAGGGAAGATCCCCCAGAACAAAGCAAACTACTAAACAAGGGAACCTATCCTACCTGCAGGTGGTTTGGAGTTCCTCACCGAGGAAGGAAGAAATCAATCCAATTTTCGGTGGATCTCCACGTCTTTCCGCGTCACGGCACGCCAGTGCAAAACCAGTAGAGGCGGCGCCGCGGGGAGGAAGGTTAGGCCTGGGAGAGAAGACTTGTGTCGTTGGGTGGAAGTAGGCGTGCGAGATGGCCGTCGTGGTCAGGCGAAGAGGATCGGTCTGCCTGGGGTTGACTAGAGGTGGGATCGGAGTCAGTGACCGGCTGCGGCTTCCCTCTTCCGGCTGCCTTGCGTGGGCCGTGGGGCGTGGGCGGCTGGCCGGCGGCCGCGCTGCGCGCTGGTTGCCGCCCCTGGCTTAGGCGCTAAACGGCCGGGCCAAGAGGCTGGCGGCGCGGCTGCGCCGCAGCGGCCGGCGGTCGATTGGCCCTTGCGGGTTGCGCTTGTGCCTGTGGATGGGGCGGCGGGCGGCTGCTAGGTTCCGCCTCGGCACTGTCGAGGGACGGTCGGACTGAGGGAGAAGAACGGGGGATGACGGATGGGGATCGCCGGATCGGAAGGGAAAGGGGGTCGGGGTCGGGGTCGGGCCCGGGGGACGTCGTGGGGCCGACTAGAGCACTGCTGGGCCGGTACCGGTAGGAAAATGGGCCGCTCGAGTGCGCTCTGCGCTTAGAGAACTCAAACTATATAAATAGATAAATAGATTTTCCTCAAAAAAATAGATAAATAGATTTTTTTTTGAAAAAAATACCTCCAACAGTTTTTTAAATGTATCTCAAAATATTGTTATTCCCTATTTCTAATTTCTCACTAACAAAAAAAAGAATATAGAAATTATCTATCTAGAATACGCAGAAGATAAAAAATTGTTGAACCTTAGTTGAAACACTTCAAGCTCAGAAGGTGAAAACTACGAATCTATTTGGTTGGGTTCTAAATCTTGCCTAGGTAAAATTAAATCATGTGTATAAAAAAACTACGAGTCTACTCGATTGGGTTCCAAATCTTGCCTATCAAAGTATGTGCAAAAATTTGGCTATCATTTGGTTTGTTGCTAGAAAGTTGGCACAATACCAAGAAACTTCTTTAATCTCACGAGAGATAAAAGTGTTCGTTGTCCTATCTCGATACTCAATTTACGCCGACCTTTTTTCCTTAACTTCGTTAAATTTTGAATTTTACAAGCCTAAGTTTTGATTTATGATGATTTTTGTTGGTCAAGTTTGAAAACTCAGCCAAGCAAACTCTACGATTTTATTTATGACTAATTGATGGCTAAAATTTTAGAGTCAAAATAAGGACATGTTTGGTACAACTTCTTATGCTGCTCATAAGAGCCTTTTTTTTGCGAAATACACCAGGAGCCTGGTGAAGCTATTGTAACTTCTCATATTATATAGGTCCTGGATTGCTATAACATAGAGCTGGAGCTACGAAGAGCTCAGCCAAATGAGTCCTAAGCGTGTAAGCCAAGTGTTCAATTGCCATCTGATTTAGTATCGAAACTTGGCAATATCTCTTGTTTGGTTTATCAATCTTCGGCAAATAGTTTTCACAACTCTTGATAACCATTATATTGTTTATTTCAAATTTTGTCGTATGGCTGTCAATTAATGAAGCAAATCAGTCATTAAATGAGGATAAATCAGTCTTTGGCTTGTTCATTTGGCTTATAATCCGTACTTTTCAGCTTGTTGTAAGGTCCAAATGGCTAGAGGGGGGTGAATAGCTTATTTAAAATTCTACAAGCTTCACTAAACAAACACGTTAGTATAAAAGATAGCTAAGCTAATTCTAGCACTAGCTCAACTATACTATGCAAACCACCTACACTAGGATTAGTACAAGAAAGTAAAGAGCAAGTGACTTGATTCTTATACCAACGACGTAGACAAGTAATGCACTCGAAGAATCAATCACAATGATCAACCACAAGAGAAATCCTCGGTAAAGAGATTGTAGCAGAACCTCCTAAATTATATGGCCCACATGCATCTGTCATTGTCCCTAAGACCTTTGACAGCTATGCATGTACACCAGATAATCTAAGAAGATCTGTCGGATGCCCTTACAGGACCCCGATTCAACTACATTGACAACTCATACCAGGATCAACAAAGGAGTAACTACGACATTACAATATTTGTAACAAATCTTTACATCAGAGTGCGGAAGAATAACAACAATGAATTTATAAATCATGATTAAGTTAACTTTTTATAAATTTAACTTGTATTGCGGAAGTCGAGTAGAACTATAGAAGACAACTTAGGTAGAGCACCTAAGTCATGAGAGGACAACCAGATCATATCGAGCCCACCGACATGACCTAATTAGCAGCACCAGTCAGCACCTGCAACAGGGATTAACAAACCCTGAGTATTCAATTGTACTCTGCAAGACTTACCCGACGAAAAGAAAAGACTCCAAGGATATGCTGGCTTTAAGGGAAGTAGAGAAGCTAGAAAAGAGAAGTTTTACAGAAAAGCTTACTACCAGTGTATCCTTGCTTTCAAACTTTTAATTAAGTTTTGGCTCCAGTTTTAGTATAGCCTAATTATAGCTAACTTTTGCACCTATATTCTCAATCAGAAATATAAGCATCACACTTGTTATTCACTTCTTTTCCATCTCAAGTCCAACAGTAATCATGTTTCAGTTGTTGCTACAATGTGGTACACAGTCAAGACTCCTTTCTCGTGGAGTAACGACGGTTCGAACCGCTTGATCTACCCAGCTGGGGCTTCCTAACCACACGATATATGCAAGTCCTTGACCTGCATATATCAACTCTTACTTGGGTCACCCAAAACCAGAACGTATCCATCGCCACCCGAGAGCATAGTACTCCTTAAACCCGGTCCGATTCTAGCCCCGAGGGTACACGCTACTCTCGTCGTCTCTCCACTCCCAGTGCGAGGTTAGACGTTCTCGTGATGGAATAGCCGAAGTAAGGCTTACCCGTCCTTGGGTATGTGACTAGTACTACCCAAAACTCCTTGACTTGAGGGCCAACAACGGACGGTCCTTAATCGACACAGACGGGACCAACCACCAAAGACGATTCCCATGCCCCGTCCGATCTCAAGTTCATTCTCATATTCATTTTCACATGCTCTCATGACCTGTCATTAGGTCAGGAGAAATAAGGAATAAACCTATTCTTGTGGTCAAAGAAAATATTATTTGACTTCTACCGAAGTCTAAGCATTACTAAGCATAAGAGATCGACCTACATATACTCGTGGGATATCATCTGGATATAAATGTAGATCAAGGTAATCAATGCAGCAACGGTATCAACCAACTCCCACTAACATAATACACATTACACTAGAGTTAAGGTGTAATAAAGCATTTATAAAACAGAATAATGGTTGTATATCCGGGGCTTGCCTGCGTTGCAGCGGTGGTTAGTTCTCGTAGAAGTCAAGTTTGACACCAACACTACGAGTGGATCACCTTCTCCGAAGCTTGATCGACACGATCCAAAACACTCGTATAAACTACACGTATATAAATGATGCGAAACTTAATAGGATGGAATGCATGCCATGATGCATGATGCTGAACAAAGCATATTATGCAAGAGACATTTAGAAAGGATAAACATTAGTTATCTACTTGAGTACAACTTTCCTTCGCGGTACAGTTGCAAGCTAACAAGGTTAATTTAAAGGTTAACTAACCATAACTTTGTTTTTACCCAAGAGGTTGCATCTAATAACAAGTAATTCTACCACAAGACCACTAATTACTTACACAAAAAATCATTAGCCAATAATGATCTATGTTAAACACATTAACTATCATTAACAAATCATAGTTAACAAGTTAATCATAAACTCAAACAATTAACTAAAGGCACCAAAGATCATTAAGAATTAATGACCTAAGGTCATCACTCAATCAAAAGAGCACACACCACTTAAAGTTATTGATTTAACATTTAATTAATCACTTAAATAATTAAGGTATAAATTAAAAATAATTTAAACTTTCTCAAATTGAGCTCATACTTTTTCTATAGGTTAATCATGGCCTAAAACAGTGTTAAAACAAATTTCATAATTTTTGGATTAATATTTTATTTACTAAAATTCCTGGAAGTTGCATTTAACAATTAATTGAGCTAATTAAATCACATACAAAAAGTAATCAAAATTAGCATTTCATATTTTTCCTAAATAGTACACATCACAGGGAGGCTACACAAAAATTTTGAATATTTTTGGAGCTCTAAACAATTCACAACAAAATAAACAAAAATTGTTACTATTGAGCATTTTTAGAAAAGACTAAAACATAGAAAAAGGAAAAGAACTACTTGGGCTCAAAGCGACCCAACACTGCTCGGCCCACCCAGACGAAGCGGCCCAAGCACGACGCGGTGGAACGCAGGCCGGCCCAGGCGCGGAGGCGCGCGCGCGGCCGAGCAGTGCGGCAGGCCGGCCCAACGCGGCCCAGCCTGGTGTGGCTTGGCGGTTTTACAAAAGAGCACCTAAGCTAAACAGAAATTAACCCGCAGTACACAAAGACTATTCACCTGAGTCAGTGACTTTGCAAGAAGGCCCCTGACATTGCTTCTATTCATGCGTGATGCCCTTCTTCTTCCCCCCATCACAGAGAGAGCAGAGGAGTTGGCCGGAGCTCGCGAGGATGGCCGGTGGGTGGCCGACGGTGGCAGAAAAGAGCAGCGCGAGCACCAGCGTGCCCGCCCGCACCCATGGGCGCCCGCGGTGTGGCCTAAGATGGCCCGTGGCACACCGGCCACGGACGGCGGCGGCTCGCGCCCGTGCGGCCCGGCGCTGGCTGTCAACGTCGGCAGGAGGGGCTAGATGGGGGCGCTGGAGAGGCAACGAAGACCACAGCCGCACACGGGTGACCGCAGCTTCACTAGAGGTGGCTCAGAGCTAGCTAGCCACGCGCGCATGCCAAGCCCAGAGGTGCAGCTCCGGCAGCGGCCGTCTGCAGCGGTGGGTGAGGCCGAAAAAAGGGGGCGTGCCGGGAGCGGTGACGTGGAATGGTGGCGATGGCTTGAAGCCCTGCAGGCGCGCGGTGGCGAGGAACAGCGGTGACTGCAAGCTCGACTATGGCTCGGCCATGGCGGAACACAGAGCATGGAGATAAAGGAGACAACGTCGGCTTGGTCTTTAGAAGAAGAAGGAAAGGACTCAAGCGACTTCGAGATGGCTAGCTCGTGCTTGCGACGTGCCCTGGCGGCTGTTGTATGGCCACACACGCGGAGGCAGCAAAATCAGGCACGGCGGCAACGGCGGCAAGCAGGAGGTGGTCGTGGCGCCCCACTGTTGAGCTGATTTTTAAATAATTACGAAAATGCCACTACGCTAAAAAAACAAAATTACTCTCAAACTTTCTATAGAACTTGAAATTTTTCAAATACAAAAGTTGCTCAAAATTCTGCACTCTACAACTTTTCTTTTGGGACCAAACTCAGATTTTGAATCATTTTTGAAATTTGGATTTGAAGTCAAAAGAGGACAAAGGTAGGGTTTCTGTAAATTCAAAATTACTTCAAATTTTTTAATACAACTTGAAAATCTGTAAAAAGAGAAAAAGAAACACTTTTGAAGATCTACAACTTTCATAATTGGGCCCTCACCCAATTATGCCTAATTTTTGAAATTGAGTTGAAATTCAAATTTGGGATTTGAATCTTTTCAAATTTATTCAAAATTTTACATTGAAACTTTGAAAACCTAAAACACCAAAGTTGTATATCTAGGTAAGACCTACAACTTTGCTATTCAAATCACTTTCAAATTCTACCTCCATTTTGAAATTTGAGTTTGGGAATGAAAAGGTGTCAAATTTGAAATTTGCTTCTTTTCAAAATTACTCCAAATTTTACACTAAAACTTTGAAAACTCAAAACACCAAACTTGTAGCCCTTGAAAATATCTACAAACTTGGTTTTAAACTTCTTCCCAAATTTTGCTTAATTTTGAATTATTCAAAAAGGGGTAAAACGGGGTTTTCTGGAAATCAGGGTTTTGAATTCAATTGATTATTCTTTTTAACTAAAACATGATTAATTATTTATTTCTAATAAAACATCATTTTAGATGATAAACAAACATGGCATAAACACATGTAAAGCATTTTATTATTAAAAGCAACATAACAATTTATTATTGAAACATTATTAAGTAACATGTGAAACATTTTATTAACAACCTCTGAAATATGTGAAACATGGCATATTCATAACATGTGAAACACTTGTTTAATGCAACACATGAACCTCACATGGGAAACATTGCGTCAATAACACATGTAACATATGCAACATGACTAAAGTAACATGTGCAAATGAATGCATTTATGGCATGTCATTTGATGTTTATGCTTGGTGATGCTTCATAATCAAGTTTTAATTATTTCTTAACATCTGGGATGTTACAGAGATGACACAAGATTTTTTACCGAGGTTCACTTGCTTTCTAGCAAGCTACTCCTCGTTGTGGCGATACACCCACTTGTCGGTTCACGAGCTAATCGACTATCAAGAGTCGAGCCCTCGGCGGGCACCGCACAACCGCACACAAGATGGAGATCCTTCAAGCCACGAGCTCCACTAGAGTATCCAATTTGCGAACTCCCGCAGGGAAGGATCAAGAACCCCTTACAACACTCGGTGAGGGCTCCAACAATCTCCAATTGCGAGCTCAATCACCTCCGCTGCTCCAAGCCGTCTACCGTGTCGGGAAACACGGAAGAGTAACAAGAAATCCACAGCAACTCGAAGATCAAGTGCTTCTAGAATGCAACTCTCAAGCAATGCACTTGAGTCTCACTCAATCTCACTTAAGATGTGCAACCAAGCAAAGAGATGAGTGAAGGGGTTGTTCTCTAGCTCAAAGAATGTCTCTAGGTCTCAAAATGTGCAAGAGTTGCCCTCAAACCCCGGCCAACTCTTATTTATAGCGAAGGGGTATGCAGCTAGCCGTTACAGGACGACACAGTTTAAATCATGCTGACCGGACGCTCCGGTCAGGGTGACCGGACGCGTCCGGTCACTACAGGACAAGCGTGAACAGTGGGCGTCAAAAGTAGCGGTTGCCCTGACCGGACGTGCTCTATCGTCTGACCGGACGCGCTGCACCTGGCGTCCGATCGGAGTCCAGTAAGCTCCCACCGCGACCGGACGCGCCAGCCGCGTCCGATCAGAGTCCAGTAACGGTCCACACGCGACCGGACGCGTCCGGTCTAGCATGACCGGACGCGCCACTGCGTCCGATCACATCTACCCTTCGTGCTGAACTCCTGGGTAAGTGACCGGACGCTCCGGTTACGGGAGGGACCGGACGCGCCGGTCCGCGACCCTCTCACACGCGCGTCTGTCTGTGGTTTGAACTGACCGGATGCGCCAGCCGCGTCCGGTCACTGTTTTCAGTGAAAAAACAATTTGGACTTTCGCCACCTTTTCTCGACTCCGGCGCAATAGAAAATAGGCATTTCTCCTCGAAAACGCTTGAATCCCGCGCTCGCAAGCTCGGCGGGAGGGAGAGCGAACCCCAAACCCATCACTACCGCTCAAACACCACCGCCTTCGTAAATGTGCTAACACCACCAAGTGTACAACACCATGTGCATGTGTGTTAGCATTTTCACAAATATTTTTTAAGGCGTTATGTTAGCTCTTTACTAGATCTTAATGCATATGCTCAAGACATTGATCTAGTGGCACTTGATTTCCGAGCTAACCGTGATTGTCCCTTTTGATAGCCGGCTATGTATCCTAAATCCGGTCAATTACTTCTCTACTCTTCTTAGACCGGCAAAAGAAAAACCCTATTGTTATACCTTTGCCTTGCGCTCTTAGATCCATCTCCTCCACTTGATCATCATGTCCATCATATTATGTGCATCTCCACCGTGATCGACATTTCATGTCCATGCACCATTTCTTTGTGATCTTGTGGCCACCACTCCTTGCCACGTACACCTTCATCACATGTGTTGCTTATGCCTAACTCAAAACACTTAACACATGACATTAGCAACTTGTTGTCATTAATTACCAAAACCAAACTTGGGCTTTCACTTGTTTTTCAGCCGGAACAATGTTTTTCTCTCACAACAAATCAGCCAACAGTGTTTTTTTAGCCGTCTTATTAGCACAGCCGAACAAGGTCTTTGTTTGGTACAGTGCTAAAGTTTTGCCATGTATCTAAACACTAAGATGTAAAATTTGAATGCCTAAAGATTTACAGCAAAAAAGATTAGAACCAAAAGTTTTACAATTCCAAGTCATCTAAACAGGCACTTAGACAAAAAAAAAAAAAAAACGGACCTCGGTTTTCTAAAGGTTGTTGGGAAATTATATGGGATGGAGGCAACAACACGGGCGCGGCACCCTGTCCAGTTCTCGACTCGGCTGTGCTGTCTCGTCGCCTTCCTCCCCTCCAGCCGCCGCCAGCCGCCGCACGCCCGCCCGCCCGCCTCTCCACTTGTCCGTATATCTACTAACCAGTCACTCCTCGTCACCTAGCTCACTCCATCACCAATTCACCACCCAAAACCCTAAACCCCATTCCGTACCTCAACGCCGCCGCCGCGATGCAGTCCATGGCGCTCACCTCCCCCTCCCTCCCGGCGGCCGGCCCCGTTACCGGCCGCCGCCTCCAGCGCGTCCGCGCCGCCGCGGTCTCCGACGAGCCCAAGCTCAACAAGTACAGCGCGCGCATCACGGAGCCCAAGTCGCAGGGCGCCTCGCAGGCCGTGCTGTACGGGGTCGGCCTCACCGACGCCGACCTCCGCAAGCCGCAGGTCGGCGTCTCCTCGGTGTGGTACGAGGGGAACACCTGCAACATGCACCTGCTCCGCCTCGCCGAGGCCGTCCGCGACGGCGTCCGCGAGGCCGGCATGGTCGGCTTCCGGTTCAACACCGTCGGCGTCAGCGACGCCATCTCCATGGGCACCCGGGGCATGTGCTACAGCCTCCAGTCCCGCGACCTCATCGCCGACAGCATCGAGACCGTCATGGGCGCGCAGCACTACGACGCCAACATCTCCATACCTGGGTGCGACAAGAACGTGAGTTCCTTTTCCGCTATCTCTGCTGTTTGCAGATGTGGTGGATTGGGTGTTCTGAAATGTGTTCGTACACCAGTTAGTTCAGTGGGACTGTGGGAGTGGTGTCAAAGGTTGCCGCTCTCATAGTCTGCACATCAAAGCCCTGAATTGTTACATGAGACTCAAACGCCACTAAATTCTTCATCCTTGTCTCGAACTAGCGTTTATTTCCTGCTGGACATTGTGTTGGTTCAGAGTTGGTGGTGCAATTTTAGCTCAGTTCTAGAAAAGGGAATAAAAATTAGCAACAAGGACTGGAACTTTTCTTCTATGCTCCATGGCCATCTCATTAGTCTTCTTCTGGATGCAACAAAATCGCATTATTTGCTGAAAAGCAACAAGTTTTCCCATGTCTCTGGTACAAAAAATTGTATCTAGCTTGTTGTTTGAATGGGTGCTGAGGTGATTGGACCTGTTTGTTCATTCCGAGCTTAGAAACTAGTAGGAGGGAGTTAAGATTTCTAGCTTTGTTCTACTCTGTCCTAGAATAATTATGCACATTTAGATCTTTGTTGCAACTGGATTTAGCGGCCCTTTGTTTGCAGATGCCAGGTACAATAATGGCAATGGGGCGGCTTAATCGACCTAGTATCATGATATATGGCGGAACTATTAAGGTAATGCTCCCCTGATCTCTTGCTGTATTATTACTAATTCTGAAATGTGCTGTTCTTCAACAGAATGTTTGGCTTGCTTGAATAAGCAAATGAAATTTATGAATTGTCAATTGTGATGGAACAAACTGCTTTCCTGGACATCACATTAGTGCATTGTACAATCTTCAATGAGAACTGAATAACTGATTGATACGGTGGAGTGATTTATGCTAGAAATTCAGGTTAACATGGTTGGCAATTGCCAGTGTGTGTGTTTTGGAGTCCTTAACCAGTGATAAAATCTGTTAAATATGCATGGCTTTTCGAGCTGCTTCTTATTGACAATTTTCTGATGGATTTTTTTTGATGCAGCCTGGTCACTTTCAGGGCAATTCCTATGATATAGTATCTGCTTTCCAGGTATGTTTATCACCTTTGGTCTGTTCAGCAACTCTACTTCTTTGATAGAAGTACTTATTTGGCAATGTACATTGTACAGCTAAGGTTTGCTTGCATTTTGATGTTTTGTGCAGTGCTATGGAGAATATGTTAGTGGTTCAATCACTGATGAGCAAAGAAAGAACGTCCTCCGCAATTCATGTCCAGGGGCAGGTGCCTGTGGTGGTATGTACACAGCAAACACTATGGCATCTGCTATTGAAACATTGGGCATGAGCCTTCCATACAGGTTCGAATTATATCTTGATTTTTCTCATTTGTCACTAAACAGTAAATATGGTTTTTATTTATATAAATAATATGCTTGGAGGATGTATTTTGACTTCTTTTTATCAATCTTGCTGTTTTATGTACCAAAGTTCTTCGACACCTGCTGAAGACCAGCTAAAGCTAGAAGAATGCCGTCTTGCTGGGAAGTATCTTTTAGAGTTGCTAAAGATGGATTTGAAGCCTAAGGACATTATCACTGAGAAGTCATTACGAAATGCAATGGTTATCGTTATGGCACTTGGTGGTTCAACTAATGCTGTTCTGCATTTGATCGCCATTGCTCGGTGAGTTATCATCTTCTTGCATGTGCTTTCTACTTGGGTTGACAAAAGCTCATTGGTTGTCTTCTTTCAGGTCTGTAGGTCTGCATTTGACTCTTGATGATTTCCAGAAGGTCAGTGACCAAGTTCCATTCCTCGCAGACCTCAAGCCCAGTGGCAAATATGTCATGGAGGATTTGCATAAGGTAAGTGCTTAATGGTACTAAGATTCACTTGGTTTTAAGTCATGCTCAATGCAGCTTAAGTTTCCAGTTTACCTTTTCAATCCATAATCGCTCTGTAATGTTATATTTTCAATGTACACATTGTGATTTTCTTCACATAATATCTATGGAAGCTTAAGGCTTAAACCAATAAAGGGAGAATGTCTATAAACTTAAATTAATCAATGCAATGTGTTTGAGAATAAGCCACATGTTACAGATTGGTGGGACACCTGCAGTCATTCATTATCTTCTGGAGCAAGGTCTTCTTGATGGTGATTGCATGACTGGTGGGTACAGTCAATAATTTCTATTATATAATTTAAGATCTCTATATTTTAGTTAATAACATGGTCTTTCTTTTTCCCATTTCAGTCACCGGGAAAACTCTAGCTGAGAATGCCAAAATCTTCCCTCCTCTTTCTGAAGGGCAGGTAATACTCAATTGTGAGTTCTTTAGCCTCGTCAGATAACACCTTGAATCATGACATTTATCTTTGTTTCTGACACACAGCAAATAATTCGACCACTTGACAATCCTATCAAATCAACTGGCCATATTCAAATACTTTATGGCAATCTTGCACCCGAAGGTTCTGTAGCAAAAATAACTGGCAAAGAGGGACTGTTCTTCTCAGGTGATTTGTTGCTTCTATCTCCAATCCTCGGAAGCCTCCGCACTATGTGTGGAATTTAACTGTTATGTGGTAAAATGTCAGGCCCAGCATTAGTTTTTGAGGGTGAAGAATCCATGATTACAGCTATCTCAGAAAACCCAGCGAATTTCAAGGTAATATGTGCGATGCAAGTAATTTCTGCATGTGCTACCGTCACTATTGCTTGCCATTTCTTCCCTTTTTTTTGGAGAGCATGATTGCCTTTTCTTCTCTCTGCTAGTGGAATATGTCGTTTCAGAGCAAGTTTTGCATTCTTTTGACAAATCATTTTATTGCTCTGATGGTTACAACAGGGAAAGGTAGTAGTGATCCGAGGAGAAGGACCAAAAGGCGGGCCAGGGATGCCCGAAATGTTGACTCCAACAAGTGCAATAATGGGTGCTGGTCTTGGAAAGGTACCACTTAGCTCATAGCTTAGCATTTTTCAGCAATTATACTAAAGATTTTATTTGGTATTTTAGATGTAGCGTACTAGAACAAGGTTTTTGCCATCTCACCTCTTTAGCACTGACATTCATGAATGATGTTGAAGTAGTTGTTAATGTGACTAATAACTTATATGCACCATCTTCCTCATCTCAGATGATGCACAATTCTGATGTTTTGCTGCTCTCCAGAAATTGTTGAAATTTCAAAGCAATGAGAGTTTTTCGCACATACTTAAATACAATACAAAGGATCAGATTTTTTTTTGCCCATGTTCTTTATATTTGCATTATCTGGTGCTACCTAAGTTTTGGTACCTAGTTGCATGTGTGCCTGGCAACTATCCTGCCTTCATCAGATTAGTTATTCACTACAGTTGATGTGATAACCTCTTAACCAGTGCCCAATCTCCATTACAGGAGTGCGCCCTGCTGACAGATGGTAGATTTTCTGGAGGGTCACATGGATTTGTTGTTGGTCACATATGCCCTGAAGCACAGGTACTGATTTGCGGCACTCAAGCAGTGGTGAAAATTTAATCTAAGCTGCGAGTTTTGTACCAGTTTCTTTTCAGTAGCAGTTCAAGATTAATTTTCTCACCACGGTGCATGATAGTAAAAATAAACTGCAGAAAGTTTGTATTATTCACAAAGGAGCTATTTTTCAGGAAGGTGGCCCAATTGGCCTTGTCCAGAGTGGTGATGTAATCACCATCGATGTAAGTAAGAGGGTAATCGATGTTGACCTTACCAAACAGCAGCTAGAAGAAAGACGGAGGAAATGGACCCCACCGCCGTACAAGTCCACCCGTGGAGCTCTTTGGAAGGTACTATAGCTTGAACATTGTCAGCCTTGTTGGCATCAGAGTAATCCTTGGCTCCGTGCTGAATGTCTCTTTTCCATATACTATTGCAGTACATCAAGCTTGTGGCTCCAGCGTCGAGAGGATGCGTCACTGATGAGTAGGATGTGTTACATTCTGTTAGGTTGTGCACATGATGTGTTGTCAATCAAAAGCTGTTGCCAGGAGCAATTACCCTGGTAGAGTGATTCATGGTAGTGCGGTTTGCATGTGGCAGGTATAACAATAAAATGCTGGTTTCTAAGAGCTTAGCAATGCTGCAGAAACTGCTGAATAATCGAGTGTAATCGGTCTGTTTAAGCTTGTGAGCAATCACATCTTTTTCAGTCTCTCACTTGTTGCATTTGTCTCATTGTTTTGTACGGAAATGTTCCCTGTAGTACGAAATGCTCCTGTAGTACGTCTGGCCGTCCGGACGGCGGCTTCCCAGGCCTATGCAACCAGCAGGCCCGCACTTCTTTTATTAAAAAACAATGGTTGGACACCAATTCTTCAATCCTCGTTGCTCGGTTGTCGAGGCATTCTTCATTGCCGCACCATGCCATCGACCGCCATGGTAGATTTCACCGTGCTGCTCACCGTGACGTTCTCTAGTGCGGGGCGACTCGCCGCGGGCACGACACCCGCCCACCGTGACCTTCTCTAGCAATGGGGGGTGCCTCGTCGCGGGAGGCCGCACCCGCCTGACCGCCGCTGCCGCTTCCACCACGGGGCCGCTCGTCGGGGGCGCCACCACTCGCCATCGAGCCTGCGCCATTGCGGATTCCGTTGTGGTTCGCGAAGACCGCTGCGGTGCGACCGGGCGCCTACCTGGCGCCATCCTTTCTCTCTCCACTGCGCTGAGTTGCCCGCCTGCTGCCATCTTCGTTCTCTACTGCACTTGAGTGCCGCTTGCTGGCTACCGCAGTTCCCACAAGGTATGTCATGGTTGCCGGCGATGTCGTGTTTCAGGTGTTTCAAATGTATGTGTTCAAGTGTTTCTTCTGGATGTTGCGGCAATGGCTATATATATGCATGATGCGAGTATATGTTTCAAGTGTTTCGGTTGTTTCAGTCATATGTTTCAAGTGTTCTATTTGGATGTTGCAGAAGTATATATGGATGTTGCATAACATGCATGTTGGAAACGTTTGTTTCAAGTGTTTCATATGTATGTTGCAAGTGTTTTATCTGGATGTTGGATGTTGCACGCATTTTGTAATGGCTTTCAAGTGTTTTCAGGTGTTTTACAAGTGTTTCAGACGTATGTTTCAAGTATTTCAACTGTTTTCGGACGTATGTTGCAAGTGTTTCATCTAGATGTTGCAAAAGTAGATCTGGTGTTGCACACGTTGCAATTGGACCACCTGTCATAGGCCCGCAGCCTGTTGCAGCTACTGGGCGCCGCCGAGTGGGTCAGACTATCCCCACCTGCATGCGCGTGGAAAGCATACGAGGCATGAGCGGTCTCCGCGTGTTGTCGGTCGAGCTGGTGGTGCATGCGGTCTGCATAGCGTGGGCCCCCACATGGGCGCACTAGGGTGCAGGCGTAAGAAACGGGTGCTGGCACCGACGTCCAAATGCAGGATTTCGTCCGGACGTCCGGGCACTAGCAATCCCGTTGTTTGTACTGCCTTTCACAGAGATGATCATGTGGATTGTTCTCTGGTCCTCCACTGGCGACCACTTTGAGCATCTGCAAGACTCTGAAATTCCCATGGAGTCAAAGTGCAATAAAGGTGGTTTACTAGTGCTACAAGCTTACAACAGATCAATCTCGTAGCTAGGCATTGCGCATGTTGAGATGTGCTTTAATCGGTTTGAGGAAAATGTTCTTCAAATTCTCAAACGTTCAAATATACTCCCAATGGATGAATAAAAAAATATTAAGGGGATAACAGTTTTTCTTGGGCCGCATTGTTCACAGTTGGATCGGCCCACGATTGGATCACTAGACCTGGTCCACCGGCCCACTCTACTTCTCCTCCACCCTCCGGCCAGATTGCCAGAATCCACCGCGCCGCCGCGTTCGTCTGCCCGCCCGCGCCGCCGCTCCCCTCCCTCGGTCCCTCCTCGCCTCGCAGTCCCAGCCCACCGCGCCGCTGCCTTTCGTGATTCGCTGCTCGTCGTGTGGCGGCGTTAACTGGCCAGCTGGTAGCGATGGCAACCGAGCCGGCGCCGCCGGCGGAGAAGAAGAAGGCGCCTCTCCCCAAGGTGGTCACGCTCAATAAGGCCCTAAAGCTGGTGAGCTCCTCGTCCCCGCCTACTCGGCTCCTCAGTTCCTTCCTTCTGGAGCGCGGTTTCTTCCTCCAGTGGTGTTGGATGCAATACTTTCTCCTGTTCTCTTCTACCAGCGTTAGGTTTCATAGACGTTGCCGCTAATTTGTTAGACGCAATCACTATGGAAATTCAACCTCTCCGGTTGTTAGGCACTGTCACTATCGCATTCTCTGATCTCCGCGCGCGCTTAGATGCGTCATGCTGCATCGAATTAGTGTTCAAGCTGCAACTCTGCTGTTTCATACTTTCATCATTCAATTTACAGAAGCAGATATCTGACCCATGCCATGGATCATTCTCAGGCGCAGACATGGGTGGACAAAATGAGCGCATCGGAGCCGGATGAACCCAACGATAAGGATTTCGAGGGCCGGCCAGCAAGGTATATGATCCATTGATTTTTCCCTTTTACCTGGATAACTGGTATGTGACCGCGAAATTTTTTTAGGCTTGGTCTTGGTGCTAAAGCCACACCTGGTGTGAAGCATGCGGCTCCCACTGATCCAGTTGAGAGGAGATTGCTTGGGAAGGTGAATGCTCAGAAGAGAAAGGCCTTGGAGGATGAAAATAGAACCACTAAGGAGGTGAATGAGGCTAGTGACGACGATGAGTCTGAAAGCAGGACCAGTGCCTTTAACAAGAAGAAGCCACTGCCTTCCGTTACCTCTACACCTTTAGGGAAGAAGGCAAAGTGACAGTCTGTATGCATAGACTATCTAAGTGATCTGCTTGTTCTGGTTGTGTTTCTTACTAACTCCCAGACTGATGCTATTTTCATGGGCATAGTATACCTTCTCATAGTCCAGTGTGTCCTGAATTTAAAGGGATAGATGTGCTTCATATTGTTAATGCTCATTGCCAATTCAGAAATTCACATACTCTCTGTTCAAAGATAAATACACTGTGATATTCATTTGATTATTTTTCCTCCGATTCAAAATGTCATGCCCGCTCGCTTTTAGCGTTTCGTCTACTATGTTGATTCCTATGTTGCATTGTTCTTTAATAAGATTTCATGTAATTGTTTCTCAAGAATGGCAATTTAAAGGTGCAGACGTACAATATAATTAAACCTTTGCTGTCATAATTTGTTTTAAAGGAACAATGCTTTAAAAGTTTACGTGCATCATGTTATATCATAATTTCTCTACCTTTGGATGAAGTGTGGCAAATGAGTTTATTCTTCTTTTCTGGAATGCAAATATCTCTTCTGTGTTTCTTTCTTTATTTAATTCCAGGGAATCCTATTCCTATACAGAAAAAAAAAATTATGGTGGGTCTGTACCATCTTGATGCAGCAGTGTCACAGGCTCACAGCTGCTGTTGAGAGAATGGAAGAGAGTCAACAGGAGTATATGCAGAAAATGTCAATTCTACCAATGTAATGCTTCTTATGCTTGTGTTGTGACCAGTGAGCATATGGGTGAATGAGAAACCCACACTGCTACATTGCACAGGCAAAACCAAGATAGTAATAAATGTTACATCAACACTCAAATATTTTCTTGTCTTTGTGCATTTCATAAGGTAAGTAACATGCCCATTTACTTTCACTATTTCGTTTCTCTCTATAGTTGATTGTTCTCTGAAATGGTATTATGGTACCATGTGAAAGAGCTGGAAGTTGGATGATTTGTCTTCATGCCGTAGCTAGACAAGTTAGATCTAATGTCAACACCAGTTGGACTTAGTACAGAAGAAGTTAGTACATAACAGTATAACACCTTAGATATGTGCAATTGCGCAAACATAAAAATCATTTTTGCAAAATGAGTGGGGAAGAAAGTGCAACACACGGAGCCAGTGAGGCATATGAATCTATTCTAGGGAATATGTGGGAAGAGAAATTAGATTCTTGTTTGCAAAAGTGCCTCCGTGCTTGGTAGCAATCTACCATTCTGATCAACAAACCATGTCCTAGCTTGAGAGGATGATGATATAACTCGAAGTCGCTGCCATGGCCAGCAGGTGTATCTTAATCTTCTGCAAGTACTTCCTATCTCCTGTCTTCCATGTGCATCTTCTTGTTCTATTTGTCTCGTCAACTCTTCTATCCTTTGTTGCAGCCCAGCAGATCTTCTGTCAGCAAGCTTGAGGCATGCATCTGCAGCAGCTTGTGCTGCCATTGCACTGGCTGCTAATTTCTCTTTTAGCTGTACCTTTCTGTTTCCAGTCTCCAAGTCTGTTTTTACCCTTCCCAGTTCTTCTTTGAGCAAGGTAATCTGAAATGGTATCACATTATAACATGACTATCAATAATGTACCTTTGATATTTTGCACTGTTAAGGTACCATCAATCCATTAGAGATGTTTTGCCCCTGTTGGTATGAGGATGACTGAGAAAGGAAATCAAACTTGTGCATTTTCTATGCCAGTAAATGGTGACACTGTTTTGTCACAAGCATAGTCTGCCTTGTGTGAGTGTTGGGGACCTCCAGTTGGGCTTCTTTCTAAACTCAGCTTGTTGTATTTTTTTTTCTTTTATCTTAATGAAATGACATGCAACTTTCCTGCGTAGTTTGAGAAAAACAACGGTGACATGTTTTTACAAAGGCGGCTCATGAAAACATACGCCTCATGACATCATCTTAATGAAGGTGAGATTTAAACTTATTTCTGACGGATTACCTCCTGGTTGAGTTCTTTGATGGCAGATTTTCCAGCTTCTACCTCCAGTTGACATGCCTCCCTCCATCTTGTGGCCTCCTGTCCTACTGCTTTTGTCTCTAGAGTGAGGTCTTCCACCTTAGGCATTGAAAAAGAGAGTTCAGGTCCTTCTGGTTTACCTGGCTAGCTAATAACAAGCTGTACAAAATAGATTTATCCTTACCCTGTGAACCAGGAAGCTCTCTCTTTCTTCCAATTCTTTTATGTGTGATTCATATTTGTGTATCTTCTGAGCCCGTTCAGTAGCAAGAAGTTGGAAATGATAACTGTCTGACCTATTCAAGGAAATTTTATATTTGTCTAGCACAGATCACAGTCACAGGAAACATTTTTATTTGTTTGAGGAGTCCATCTTTAGCCATTGGCTTTCTTGGTTTACCTGGACTCATCAAAGGCCTGCCTTAGATCACTGATCTCGCAATGCAGGGTTTTCATTGTGTTTTCAACTATACCAGCCTGAAACGGAACAGTTTGAATATTTTGATTAGCTGAAAGTTTCCCAATGAGAAATGATTTTAGCTGACAACTTATAATGAGAATAAAAGGCTCATGTCAATTCTAGTGGCATACGTGGTCAGATCATATAATTATTTTTTTGCCAGGTTAGTAATTTTTCTTATAAAGAATAAAAACTTAAGGTGGTGGGAGCAGTCACTAATTGGAGGGTTGTATTGGCAGAATAATTATTTCTTGAATCAAAACTACTGAATCTAGTATAAAACTTTTATAAGGGCAAATGTTTATAGTATACTGTATTAGATCTGGAACAGAAGTACCACAGATAAGTGAAGGTTGAAGACTGAAGCTAGGGAGGAGAATAACTATTTACCAGACTGATGTGCTCATGTTCATTTTCTGTTCTATTAGATGTAACAGTGGAACCTGAGGTGCTTGGCTCCTGGCTTGCTGGTTCAGCACTTATGACCTCCATGATGAAGCCAAAACCTACCTTGTGCAATCCTTTCTCAGCAATCTGCAAGATGGAACTCCTTCCCTGCTCCTTGTCACCCTTCAGTGTATGGATGCTGTTCTCCGCCGCCTCTTTCTCAGTTATAGCAACCTTCAACATCTTGCGGATCTCCTGATTCTCCTTCATCAAACTTGATACTTTGCTCTCCATCCTACTTGTATCCTTCCTTTGCATCTCTATGCGCCCTGAGAGGTTGGATTCGATCTCCGTGGCTAGCTGATGAATGTTCTTGGCCTCCAACGCCAGAAATTTCAGGCCATCATTGGGATCCAAATAAAAGCGCTCACAAATTCTGTCAGCTTTGCCATCAGAAACCCTGTCGAAGATATTCTCCAGGATCCCATGGACTGAGTGGAGCGCCCCGATAATCTGCTGCAAGGCAACCTTTGGTTGATCCATGATGGATCCAGTGAATGCAGATGTTGGTATTTGGGGAGAGAGGTGTGTGTGTGTGTGTGTGTGGGGGGGGGGGGGGGGGGGGGGGGGGGGGGGTACAGCATGTAGCATCTAACAGTCAACGAAAAACACTGAAGAGTAGGTAGCTAATCCATATAACCCATGAAGAGTAGTTAGCTCATCTATTAGGCTGTTTTTCATTATTTTTCGTTGATACAGGCTGTTTTTCATTCTTTGTTAGTTAGCACATAAATACAGTGCTGTCGCTCCTTGATTGATTGACTATTGTTACATCATTTTTTTTTCTTTCTGGCCAGACTGCTACCAGTATGGATCATGGGGTGATGATGAGATGGCAACGTAGAAACAGATGCCAATAGGAAGTGGCGGCAGCTGTGAGACTTATGGTAACTTTCACAATCAAGGGGTTCACTGTGGGAGACCAAGCAGGAAGCAGTCCCAAGTTAGTATCGTCCGTCCTGCAATTGTGCACCATGAACTTGGACTCCATTGGACATAGGCATAAGGTTGTTGATTTGGTAATATGCCCATGAATTATATACGGACAAGCCTTGCAGACCGTGTTGCAGTTGCACCCTGGTTCTCTTTTTCTTTCGGATCTATCATCTATGCTAGTCTTGTATTTGACAAACATGGAATCTGCATACTGTAGTTGATGGTATTCATGATTTCATGCCCCTATTTGATTGTATTCGTTTCGGTTTTTAAAGAATGAGTGCGAAGATTAAGGATCGACTAGTTTTAAGTGTTAATATTGTTTTTTCTTTGGCCGTACTAAAAAGGGGCTGTGAATGGGTAGCTTGACCTAGTTTAGTTTAGGGTCTGTTTGGATTCTCTCTTCTAAACTTTAGAGGTAAAGCTCAAAACAGGTGGTTTAATATTAGCTCTAAACTTTAGCTCACCTTACCATAGAGTTTTAGACCTTAAAAGTGGGCTAAAGTGCTCTAAAGTTTTTAGAGCTCTAAAGTTTAGAGGAGGGGATCCAAATAGGCCCATAGTAAGTGTGAGACTTTTGAAGCTTCTTATGGTCTACCTTTAGACTCTCATAAGATGCCCTAAGCTCATCAAGTTCTTGCATAAGATTTTTCTTTTCCTTAAGCAAGCCCTTGCATTCCTTTCTAGATTCTTTATAATGTTGAGTGCAATCTTCTAGCATAGTGATTAGTTCATCTTTAGTGAATTCTTCTTCATCACTATCACTAGCATTATCATGATCACTCTCATCATCGGATGATACCTTAGCAGCCTTAGCCATGAAGCACGATGGAGTGTCGAAGAGGGAGACCTTCTCTTGGATGGCAATGCTAGCATGTCCCTTCTTCTTGCTCTTGTAGTCATCCTCATCATCACTTGAGGAATCATCACTATCCCATGTAGCAACATGAGAATCATTCTTCTTTTTATGAGAGCTCTCCTTCTTTTCTTGCTTCTTCTTTTGCTTCTTCCTCTCCTTCTTGATAGCATCTTCATCATCACTATCATAAGGACACTTTGCAATGAGATGATCTTTGCTATGGCATCTAAAGCATCTCATGGTATACTCATTCTTCTTAGATGAGTTCTTCCTTCTTCTTGCACGATAGCCCTTCTTCTTCATGAATTTGCCAAATTGCTTGACAAAGAGTGCCATCTTCTCATCAATGTCATCACTATCACAAGAGCTTGAGTCTTCTTCACTTGATGATTCAATCTTGGATTTGCCCTTGGATGGGGTGGCTTTGAATGCCACACTCTTCTTCTTTTCATCATCTTTCTTCTCATTTTCCTTCTTCTTCTTCTTGACCAACTCATCCTTCTCATCATCTTCTTTATATGAATCATCGGTCATCACCTCTTGAAATATTTGTTGAGGAGTTGAATCCTTCAATGTAGTCCTCACTAGCACGGTGATCAATGTATCAAACCTCTTGGGTAGGCTTCTCAAGAACTTCATAGAGAATTGATTATCTTTGACTTCCTCACCAAGTGCTTTGAGCTCATTGACAATGACTTGCAATCTATGAAACATCTCCGGTACACTCTCATCATCTTGCATCTTGAAGCTTGAAAATTTTTCTTGCAAGATATATGCTTTAGTGGTCTTTCTGCCTTCGGTGCCTTCAAATGTTTCTTCAAGCTTGGCCCAAGCATCATGTGCAACTTCTATGTTCTTCACTTGCTCAAATGTCTTATCATCTAATGCCTCATGAAGAGCACTAATTGCAATGTCATTGCATTGGAGCTTCTTCTCTTCCACCGGTGTAGGTGCTTCCGGATTGGCAACCTCAAATTTTGTTTCGGTGACCTTCCACACTTCTCTATTGATTGACTTGAGGTGTGCGGTCATCTTTACCTTCCAATATGCATAATTTGTGCCATCAAAGTGAGGTGCCTTCTTGGTGTTGTTGATGTGCAAACTTAATTGAGCCATTTCTTCTTCACCGTAGGTTGTTAAGCCTCAAATAAACGGTGCCTCGGCTCCGATACCACTTGTAAGGTCCAAATAGGCTAGAGGGGGGGTGAATAGCCTAATTAAAACTTCTACAATAATTACTTAACCACAAGTTAGTACAAAAGGTGGCGAAGCAAAATGCACTAGCTCTAACTAATTAAGCAAGCCACCTACACAAGACTAGTACAAGGCTATTCACTAAACACAACAACAACAAGCTAGATACAAGATGTAATACGAGAGAAGAGCTTCGAGTGATTATACCGCCGTGTAGAGAAGAGAAGTACCAATCAATCAATCACACAAGAGAAATCCTCGGCAAAGGGATGACACAAGATTTTTACCGAGGTTCACTTGCTTCCCGGCAAGCTACTCCTCGTTGTGGCGATGCACCCACTTGTCGGTTCGCGAGCTAATCGACTATCAAGAGTCGAGCCCTCGGCGGGCGCCGCACAACTGCACACAAGATGGGGATCCTCCAAGCCACGAGCTCCACTAGAGTATCCAATTTGCGAACTCCCGCGGGGAAGGATCAAGAACCCCTTACAACACTTGGTGAAGGCTCCAACAATCTCTAATTGCGAGCTCAATCACCTCCGCTGCTCCAAGCCGTCTACCGTGTCGGGAAACACGGAAGAGTAACAAGAAATCCGCAGCAACTCGAAGATCAAGTGCCTCTAGAATGCAACTCTCAAGCAATGCACTTGAATCTCACTCAATCTCACTCAAGATGTGCAACCAAGCAAAGAGATGAGTGGAGGGGTTGTTCTCTAGCTCAAAGGATGTCTCTATATCTCAAAATGTGCAAGAGTTCCCTTCAAACCCCGGACACCCTCTATTTATAACGAAGGGGTACGCAGCTAGCCGTTACAGACGACGCAGCGAAAATCGCGCTGACCGGACGCTCCAGTCAGGATGACCGGACGCATCCGGTCACTACACGACAAACCTGAACAGTGCGCGTCAGAACTAGCCGTTGCCCTGACCGGACGCGCTCCTTCGATTGACCGGACGCGACAGTGCCAGCGTCCGGTCGCGTTCCAGTAAGCTCCAGCTGCGACCGGACGCGTCCGGTCGCACGTGACCGGACGCGCCGCGCGTCCGATCGGTGCTACCGCTGCGCTCTGCTTCTCTGGACACTTGACCGGACGCTCCGGTCCCGTGAGGCACCGGACGCGCCGGTCGCGCGCTTAACTTTTACGCCCAGTTGAACTGACCGGACGCGCTGGTCAGGCCAGACCCGCGTCCGATCACAAACCCTAGCACCCGCGCCGCGATGAACTGACCGGACGCGTCCGGTCAAACCGTGACCGCGTCCGGTGCAGCGTCCGGTGCAGCGTCCGGTCACCACAGTGACCGCCGTTCGCCTCCGTTTCTTTTCCGACTTCCGGCGCAATAGAAAATAGGCGTTTCACTTCTTCAAAAAGCGCCGAATCCCGCCTCGCAAGCTCGGCGGGAGGGAGAGAGGAACCCAAACCCCTCTCTACCACTTAAACTTCTCCGCCTTCGCAAAAGTGCTAACACCACCAAGTGTACACCACCATGTGCATGTGTGTTAGCATTTCACAAACATTTTCAAGGCGTTATGTTAGCTCTCTACTAGATCCTAATGCATATGCTCAAGACATTGATCTAGTGGCACTTGATTCCCGAGCTAACCGTGATTGCCCCTCTTGATAGTCGGCTATGTATCCTAAACCCGGTCAATCACTTCTCTACTCAACTTAGACCGGCAAAAGGAAAAACCCTATGGTTATACCTTTGCCTTGCGCTCATAGATCCTTCTCTTCCGCTTGATCATCATGTCCATCATATCATGTGCGTCTCCACCATGATCTTGCTCATCATTTCATGCACCAAATCATGTGGTCTTGTGGCCATCTCTCCATGCCATTTCCACCTCCATCACATGTTGCTTATGCCTAGCTTAATCACACTTGACACAATAGCATTAGTAACTTGGTGTCATTAATTACCAAAACCAAACTTGGGCTTTCACATAGCAAAAGCGTCACAAATCCTATCACTCTGGCACTGAATTCTCACTCCACAAACGGTGGCGCCATTGCACATAGAGTGCGGCAATTTATGGCTAGCATCCAAGCAGGCCTAGCATATAGCAACATGCACAAGTCACTTTTATGGCAATTTACGGCTAGCATCGAAGTAAGCCTAGCATGTAGCAACATGCACAAGTTACTTTCATGGATGATGCCGCCACTGATGTTAGCGAGAATATTAGATATATTTTCTTCAAATGTGCATATTTCTCTCATAAAGAGTATGTTTCCAAATTTGTTTGCACCATTGTGCTTTGTACGACGAGCCCTATAGAACTAGATCCATATTATGCGTTCAAAGCGAGTTTACTGAATGACAACTTATATTGAATGTGCAACAGTAACTTGTGTACAAATTGTGTAATGACTTGTGTAGTATTTTGCAAATAATGGCTTGTCATGTATGTCTAGTATAAAGTTGTGCATGCACATGTCAATAGCCTATGTTTTATGCTGTAGTAAATGGTATGTCTACTAGCACTTTTAAGTCGTAATTATATGGAGACTATGTATCAACTTATTGTTATCAATATATATAAAGAATATACAACAACTTTTATGAAACAATAACTTACTAAGAGTCATGTAACAACTTATATTGGGATAATGTATTTGTTTTTGAAGTGATAAAATGTATTTAATTGATGTAGAGACAGTGTAGCAACTTATGATAAATGTTTAATAGCAATTTATGAACAGATCATTTAAAAGCCTTTGTTGTTACAATGTATGGACATACTTCTATATAGGACCCAAGTAGCAACTTATGTCGAATTAAATCGCGCAACTTATATAAAACTATGTGATAACTTATGTAGTGAAAAAACTATGTGATAAAAATTTATGTAAAATCAAGTCCTATATAGACTAGGTATGTAATGACTTAAGGCGTGTTGGCAATTCTTTGGAATATACTATGATAAATTAAATCACAAGCTGCAAATAACTAGAGGGAAACCCACATCCACAACTCACAACCCCTACAACGACCCTAAATCACACTGTGTGGAGTGCGGTGGAGGGAAATCAAGATCAAACCTCCTGCACTTACGTAAGATCACAGCAGATCTGGGGAGAGGACAAAAACTAATCACAACCTTGGATTGACTGTGGATCAAAACGTGCTATAAGCTAGTGTGTGTGTGTGTGTGTGGGTAGTACTCCTAACCCCTAAAGCATCGCTAAATCACAACTAGTTACAAACTAGGGGGAACAATCGTGACGACCCTGTATCCACTATGAATCAAAACATGTCCCAAACTAGGGGCAAAATAATAGTTCTAACCCCTGATGCAACGCAAAATCACAAATGCCTACAAACCGAAGGTGAACAATAGTCACAACCCTGTATCGACTATGAATCAAAACATGTTGTAAGATCGGGGGCAAACAATAGTCCTAACCCCTAAAGTAACACTAAATCACAAGACTGCAAACTATAGGGTGGAGGGAAAATGATAGTCCTAACCCCTCAAGCTATCCTAAATCACAACATACTACAAACTAGGGAGGGGGCGAACAATAGTCACAACCTTTACCGTGATTCCTAATCATTATGCCTGTCAGTGGCGGAGCTGGCGGATTTTGACGCCTAGGGCGCTATCTAGTAAGCACCTAATAAAGAATCTAAAACCGGTCTAGCATGCATAACGATAGTTCAGAGAAGCCAAAAATCATATGCATACTTTAAGAAATATCTTAACTCTACTGCTTAATTGTATAACAAGCTTGGTAAAAACATAGAACAAGCACAAAATAAGACCAGTCTCAATGGGGAGTTTCATTACGTTGTTTCCAAGACTGCCACGTCATTTGAAGTGAAATGAAACTTGGATGAAACACCCACTCTCAATGGAGAATTCCATTCTGTGGTTTCATAAGCATTTAATTCCAAGACTCATAGAGAGTTGGTAATCGTGTCAAGAGAGTTTCATCTAGATGAAACCCATTTATTCTCTCTCTTCTTAAATACACTGTCACGTCATCAAAAATGTCTATGTGGCAACTCATTTAATGCAAATGAAACTCACGTGAAACTCCCACTAAGATTGGCCTAATTATCTAATTAAATTAATGATTGTTAAGATTCGAAAACTAAGCAAGTGTAAAAGAGAATTTAATGTTCCTTTTCGTTGCTAAGACTACAAAATTTTAGAATAAAAACAAGTCAAACGACCTGTTGCAGCCACCAATTAGTATACCTGCTGTAACCGTAATCAGTTTGGATGTGCGACTCCTAATTGGTGTGAACATGACAACCCTAATCAGTACAAATAACTCAACAGGTACATGGATCATCTTAGCATGCATCATTTACAGGTAAATAACGAAACTAACATACTCTCTCGTATGGACAAGAGTAAAAAGGGCACATCTATTATCCATAACTACATGTTCATCCATGCATTGATTTACCGAAGATGAGGTTGCGAGCATATGTTTATATTGACAAACAAGTACCTAATTTACCATTACCATTGTGTGCACGATGGCGGTCCTCCAGCAAAACAAAGGAATTATTAATGTCAGCAATAGCAATCTTCGTCAACTCAGCATGTGATGGCACCTTTAACTTCTCCATTAGCTCCTGAAAGGCAGTTATTTGGATGAAGGTAAGGCAATCCCTTAACTCTGAAGATCAACATTTATAACAACAGAAATAGGAGTTGTTGTTCAGAAAATTCACAACTTAATGTAAACTACCACAATTTAAAGTGAACTCTGCAGTAATCTCTTCACTTTAATGTCCATCTCTTCTCCTCATAGCTGCAGTGAATCTGCAACTTTTATGACAACAGAAATATGAGTTTTTGTTCAGGAAATTCGCAACTTAATGTAAATTAATGCAACTTAAAGTGAAATCTATAGCAATCTCTTCACTTTAATGTCCATCTCATCTCCTCACGGCCGCAGATCAGGCCAAACTTGAGAATCCGCCACCTCACACCAGAATGGAGAAGAACGCCATGATCTTGAGCGCCTTGATCTGTGTGCGGTTGCCCTGCGCCGCCACGCCGTCGCCCCCCCACCCGCCTCCGTCAGCGGCACGCGCGGCGGACGCGAGGAGGAGCATCGACACAACGGCCACGGCGAAAACGAGCACGCCGCGTGACCTCATGGTAGTGGACGACGTGAGAAGGAGGAGGTGTGGAACATTAGGGCGACCTCTTGCGTTGTGGTGAGGACAACTATGGTTGGGTAGGAAGGGATAGCAGATTGGCTGGCCAGGTTGCCGTACCCCCCTCCCCCGCGCACAGGTGATGGACCACAAGGCCGCGGCGGCCGATGATTGATTGAGAAACTGGCGCAAAGGGACGTGAGTGGGCGGGCAACACGCGTGAAGGAGTCGCCTGGGGCGAAAAAAGGCCAAATCGCGAGCGGCATAGGCTATCCATACATAGAGACTAGAACTTCACGGATGACGAGCTAATAAATTTGAAGTGCCATATACAGAGTCAGTTGGAAACGATTTTTTCCTAATAATAACCATATTTATATTTACAAAATGATTTGGCTAATATCTTGATATGCTCTTATAAGACAATAAATTATCATAGGGCTAACAAATATATATTTATAGTATAGATTTTTTTAGCAGAATTTATAGTATAGATATAAACCCCTAGCAAACATTTCTCGATCTTTTTCAATCCTTAAGGCCTTATAAGAATTTGCGGCTGGCCTGCCCCACATATTGAGGCCCGCGTTCTTACTAGGCGGCGAGACGAGACCCCTCGGTTTCCGTTACCACTTCCGCTGCGGGGTCCACACAGCAGAGGCCTCGTCGGGCATAAAAGACTTGCTCTGACCCTTCCCCCCGAGCAACCTTCCCTCATCCACCCTCGCCCGACCGACGTGCTAAGCCGGCGCGGGCGCGGCGGTGCTCGCTCCCGCCGATTCCGACGGCTGCCGATCTTAGTACGATTGGATGGCCGCCGCCGCCGCCGCTTCGCCTCCGGTTCCTTTAGAACCCGAAGCCTCCGCTCTCCTGGACGGGGATCGCCGTCCCAAGTTCGTTCTTCGTCTTCCCCCTCTCTCTCTTCCGCCCTTATTACTGTTCGATTCGGTTGCTTATCTTTTTCTCTGGTGATGAAATTCGATATGCCGATGCACGATTCTAGTAGGTTATTTACTTATTTCTGCCCATTAGATGCGAAAAGGTCCGTGTTCTTGTTGTTTGCCGTGGTAGAATTTCCCCCGCTAGACTAGAAACCGCTGCGTCGCCGTTGTTCCGTTTGTGTATGATGGCAAAACTAGATTTCTTCGGCTTTTCATGTTTTTGAGCTTTGTTTTCTTTGCCATCGTGCAGGCCCGCTGTGGCAATCTCATGGGATTCCCAAGGTACACATCTCTATCTGCTTACCTACGGCCTTGCCACAGTTGCTTTGCTTACGGCCTTGCTACACTTGCTTTGCTTACACATCTCTACCTTCAGCCTTCCTACACTTGCTGAAGAGTAGAACTATAAGTAGATAGAATGCCAGGGTATTAATGCAATGTGGCAAGTTATTACGCGAAGCTATACTTTATGCTGTGCAGAACCTTCTTCATTGAAGAAAGAAATAACATTCCTTTCACTGCTCTCTTGTTTCCTTATCATAGTTTGGAAGCCTAGACACATTTCTATCTGCTTACCTACGGCCTTTCTACACTTGCTTGCTGCTTACCAGTGACCTGTACAGTGGCGATCAAACTAGAGGGGGTGCCTTTCTCTTATACGTGTGAAAATTTGATGTGCAACATGGTGAAAATTTGTTCCTGATAGTGGTTTTTCAAATTTCTGTGGGTGCTTGGGCACCCACAAGCTCGAACGTAGCTCCGCCCCTGGACCTGTATGTGCATTGAGCGGTCTTGTAGAGTTGAACTAAGTAGATAGAATGCCAAGGTATTAATGCCATGTGGCAAGTTATTACACGAATCTATACTATCTACTATGCAGTTGGAAAAAAGAACCTTCCTCGTCAAAATAGAAAGAAATAACATTCCTTTCACTGCTCTATTATTTCCTTCCCTTGTTTTTTTTAAAAACCAACTGGGGGAGAGCTTCCCCACCAGATATATTTCAAAAAGGAGGCAGCACTCCTGAATTGGAGTGAGCAGTAGCATTACAGGACAGGAGGTAAGATCGCCAGTCATTCAGACTGCTTACAAGGGAGCCTTTCAGGCGTTTGCGCCAAATTACAAAATCATCACACACGCGAGAGAGAACAGCTCGGCTGCTTGATGCTTCATTTCTAAAAACTTGGCCGTTTCTAGCATCCCAAAGGCGCCAGAGAACTGTAAGCAGAATGAACGGCCAAATCCTAGCGTCCAGTCCAGGGGGGACGTTTGCGTTCCAGACTTCAATATCGGAGAGCGAGGAGATATTGCTTAACCCGATTCTCATCCAGAGGTCCAAGCTTGCCGGGCAGGAGAAGAAGACATGATGGCGATCCTCGATAGAAGTGGCGCATCTCTGGCATTGTACACCATCAACAATGTGTTTTGCATAGAGGTTGACCCTAGTGCTCAGCCTGTCCTTGAAGTATAGCCATGCAAAAATTTTGACTTTGTTAGGTACTCGGACTCCCCAAATGCGCTGGCCATGGACATCTGGAGTTTCCTGGACACCGCTCAGTGCTCTGTATGCATCACGGGTTGTATAGGGTTTTCCAGTGATTTTCAGGAGTCTGATATCTGCGCCATCTTGTAAGCTGTAGCCCTGCAAAGAATAAAGCAAGCTGTCTAGCTGGGCGCTAGCAGCATTTGTGAGCCTTGGTCGTAAGCACAAATCAAACCCATTTTGGAAGACATATTGAACCGACACATTAGGCCTCGTGGTGTGAGAAAAGAGGGAGGACAAGGTGGAGCAGAGGGGGGCCATCAGGCATCCAGTGGTCAAACCAGAAAGAGGTGGAAGTTTGGAAGCCTAGATTCTCTCCAATATTTTTGGTGATATCTCGATTCTTGATTGGATGGTCAAGTTCATCCAAATATTGTGTTTTGTCATGTGCATCCGGATAATGAATGCAAATCATGGACAGTCTTACGCTTGTTACCCGAACACCAGTGTCCTAATCTTTTTGCGAGTCAGATACCCTGCACCAGTGTTGGATCCCAGTTGGTATTTGGCGTTTCCCTAAAATCCTGCCATATTGGACACCTGTTTCTGAACCGAACACCGACATCCATATCATGTAACTGTTCCTGTGCATGTGTAGCTCGTTACATTTACTATTAGGAGTCATAGTAGGTTCATTCTATAATCGCTTGCTTAATGTTGCTTTAGTTGCTTCAGTCTTCGGTACAGATATAACTTTTTAAGAGCGCAAATTTGTTGCCTATCTGAGCATGCAAAAGACAAATAGTTAGAAAGATATTTCTTACTGTACTTGCACCTAGGAGGACCTGCACCTGAAAGTTCTATATATTTAGTGTCTGATCTAAATTTTGGATAACATGCAGCATTGCGCAGCCATGCAGAAAGGTGTGAGATAGAGTCAGAAGGGTGTGTCATTGATCCTTCTCTGCTTCCAGTTCTAGAGGAATTATTGCAGGACATCTATGCATCATTGCAACCACAGCCAGTGGACTATGAACACCGATATCGTATGATTAATGTTTTCAACACAATCGCTGGAGGAATTTTTGGTAAGAGAGTTCTCTTGCATGTTCGAGAAAAACATATTTGTATGGAATCATGGGGGTCAAGGATTCGTATTCATGTAATGTGCTCTTGGGATCATTTTTAATTGTACCAGATGTTTATTTACATTTTGTAGACATTTGTACAAACCCAAACTTGCTTGGGACCAATAAATGGATCACATTCATGAATGGTTGCAGAACGCATATTATCATGCAAATCATAAGTGCATGTGCAATCAGGCATGTTTTTGACTAATGAACCAACCTCTTTAAACACATGAAAGTTTATGGATAACTATGGAACAACAGAATAGGGTTTCACCGTACACCTTATTTAAGGATATCTTATCAGCTTAAATATTTATGCTTCAAATCGTAGGAGAACATATAAAGAAAATGCTGTCCCCTATATGATAGAGCAGTAAGAAAAAAAATAGAAGTGCATTCGAAATTATGAACCTGGTTTAATTGATGGCCTGTTGCGTTTTCAGAATTTTTGTTGGAACTTTGTTACAATTGTGTTACATTCCAGCCAAGCGCACGTCTTGTCAGTGTTAGTTGATATTGTGATCTGCGGAATTTTAGCTACCGCTTTTATTAGGAAGTCTTTGCTTTCCATTTAAAATACTTTGAGTTCACAGTTGGTGTTACTTTTCAGGTAAAAATAATGGGCTTCCAATTGTGGAACCATTTGGATCTTTCACAATGGATCTATTTACTCCTAAAAGTGACCTGGACCTCTCTATCAACTTTAATACTGATACAAATGATCAGTATCCTCGCAGGAACAAGATTTCTGCTATTAGGAAGCTTGCAAATGTTCTATTTTCTCATCAGCGTAATTATTGTTCTAAGCACATTTCACATCTTCCCTAGCATTTTTTTTGTCCCTTCTAGATTTTCTTATTCTTATCCGTTACTTGAATTACTTGTACAATAAGACTTGGAGCTAATAGAATCGAATAAGGGAATGAAACAGATCTAGCGACTTCATATATGAGCGAAGTAATCTTGAAGTGACCATAAAGGTTCATCTGAGAAAACAATAGCTCCAGCAATAGTATTATAGTAATCAGAGAAGCTGGATTTGCAGTTTCTGCTAGCTTGCGCCAGCATGTGCATGGAGCTATAACACAAATATATGACACAATAAAATCGCTTTGAAATATTTTTTTTCAAAATTTCTGATACAGTGGCGACACCATGTGTGTGTTACCACTGTTTTGAAGGAAAAGCTGAATGTGTAATGCTTATGCTTCAACTCACCTTAGATAGGCTCCTGCATTGAGTTCAACACTTGTTTCTGTGAAAACATCAATCCAAACACACCCATGTAAAAACCAACGTGTCACTAATAGCCTACAGAGGTTATTTGCACTAATTTTTCTGTAATGTTTCATTATTGTTGTGAGTTGTCACTTGTCAGTTGTGAAATTACTATAAGGATATTGAATTGCGATGGCGATCTCGGCTTGGAAGCAGCTTTGGATTATTTTATTATATGGGCACCTGTATAATTGGATTCTTTCTTGATAAGGTTGTAGGGTAGGATTGATATGAGGGGGGTGTAGTGAAGGGAAAAAGTTAGGGAAATTAGCCAGCAAAGTTTTCATTCCAATTAATGTTGTTAATGCCAATGAAATTTTCATCCTTGTACATATTGGATGTGACGAGACAATTAGCAAGAAACTTTTGATGGCAATGTTACGCTTTGTCTTTTCCTTGTCTAATATATCTTTCTGAATTAATTTCACAAAACGACAACCATTTGTGACAATCTAACAGTGACTGTTTCACAAAACTAGAACAACTTACCACCTGCCATCCAAATAGAGAATAGTCTTAGTGGGCCACACAACTGGTTTTCTTGAGAGCTGTAGTTGCTTGTTACTAGGGGTCAAAGTTGTAGTTTTATGAAATGGCCAGCATAAGTCACAGTTCCTTATTACAGTAATTGCAGTTTTGTGAAATTAACTCTTTTTTTTATCTTACTAATTTCAGGTCAAGGTCTCTGTTATGGTGTTTCACCTATTGTGACTGCTAGAGTTCCTGTACTGAAGGTTATTGATCAGGGAACTGGTGTAGAGTGTGATATTTCAGTAGAAAACAAAGATGGGATGTCAAGATCAGTGATATTTAAATTTATTTCATCAATTGATAAAAGATTCCGGATACTTTGTTATCTGGTATTGTGATTCTTTGTCTTGGTATCTTTGTTTAGGTTGAGATGCTAAGTAACATGAATCTCCTCATATACATGATATGATAACAGCTAGTGTTTATTCTACAGATGAAGTTCTGGGCTAAGGTACATGATGTTAACTGCCCCAAAGATCGAACAATGAGCTCCATGGCAATTATTTCTTTAGTTGCTTTCCATTTGCAGGTAAACTGACTCAGTTACTTTTGTTTGATATCTATCAACCTGCATGATCATGAGTAGATTGACCAGTAGTTTCACTGTTCATATGGAATTTCCATAATAGATTTGTTACCTGAATGTATATGATGGCTGTTGAAGAAACACTCTTTAATATTTGAACTAGGAAAAAAATAAATGTTCTCATTAAATTGTATAATGTGGATTGCAGACAAGGCGTCCTCCAATATTACCTGCATTTTCTGCCATATTGAAAGGTAATCAAATCTGAGCACATGCCATCCCTTGTCTGCATTTTCTGGGATCATCATGCTATCATCAGGCTATAGATAGTAATATGATAGTTTCTATCTTCTTGCAGATTGTACAGATTTTGCAAGTATTGAGAAGAACGTATCGCTATTCGAGGGTTTTGGGGACAGCAACAAAGAGTCTATTGCTGAACTTTTTGTATCACTAATGAGTAAAGTGAGTTGTCTAAAGTTTGCCTTCTATTTATGTTTGTCACATGTCAATATTTCATTTTATGTTTGGATCAATAGGCACGAGTTGATGATTTTCTATTTATGCTTTTTTTAGTATAAATAATGCACACCTTTTTTTTTATTTGGGAGATTCTACACTTGATTGACAAAAGAATAATAACCTGTGGGAACATGAGGCCTGTTAAATTTAAATCTGATCAGATGAACAATCAATTTAATTAGTTTTTAAATACTATCCTATTTTTTCGGAGGACAGAGTTATCACACCTGGTGACATAATTCATTCATCTCACCAGGCGTGATAACTCTGTCATTCATCTACTCCCTCCATCCCAAATTATAAGGCATTCCAAGAATCTTGGAGAGTCAAAGGATCTCAAGTTGACCAAATTTATATAATAAGATAATAATATTTATGACACCAATTAAGTATCATTAGATTCTTCATTAATTATATTTTCATAGTATACCTATTTGATGTTATAAATATTTGTAATTTTCTCTATAATTTTGGTCAAACTTAAGATGCTTTGACTCTCCAAGATTTTTGGAATGCCTTATAATTTGGAATGGAGGGAGTAGGAAGCTGAGCTAGCTCAGTTGGTTGAGGGTGTGGACATGGACACCCAGGTTGCTGGCGCCCTCGTTATCTGCATCGTTAGTTTCAGTTGCCAGATCTTCCCCAAACAGAGACTAATGGAGTAATGGCAACCCATGTTTCAATGGTCCAATAAAAACTTTATCTTTGTAGTTTGATATTTTATGTGAAGCAGAATAACGTGTCTAACCTGGAGTCCATGCTATTATAGCATAATTTCTCAGTTTCGTAGAAGCTATGGATTCCATTTTTTTCTGTTCAATGGTTGCTGATTATATAACCTGTCTAGCCCGGAGTCCATGCTATTCTAGCATTTTTTTTTTCAGTTTCAGATAATATAAAATGGGAACCATAAAAAACACCTTTCAGGACACTATGCATACTACAACATATATAAGTTCTGGAACACATCAGAACTCGGATTACAGAAAAAACCTGTCATACATCAACTGTGTTCTAGAGGGCGATACAACATATTATCTCCTGTAAATAATTTTCACCATGCCACTATGAACCTGACTTTCATTAAGACAGTTGATGCCAATCACATGCAACGCTCTAAGATAAGGAGGGTACCAGCCCCCCTGGCCGCCATATGATAACTGTTCCTCTTAATTAATAAAATGCCGCCAAGTTCAGTTCCTCCTTGGTCGCTTTTTTTTTTAAATAAAAAAATGTTCTTCTAACATGTAGCTAGTTATAGTTAAATTCTAGTTCTTCTGTTTCTTTTTGGTATTGTGGCTGCATATACACTGTTGTGAAAACTGTATTTTTTTTTTGACAAAGTTTACACATTATGGTGGCTCATTCTGCTCACTTACGTATACTCTTGGCCTTGTTTGGTGCAGCTAGTGTCAGTGGAGGGTTTATGGGAGCAAGGGCTCTGTGCAAGCAATTTTGAAGGGTCATGGATATCGAAGACCTGGGCGAAGGGTGTTGGCAACTTGAATGTAAGTTTCTCCTATGAATTTTGGTTTAACATTGTATTGGATGGCGCATGCAAAACTTTGTTTATGTAGCGAAACAATTCATGCAGGTTGAGGACTTCTTGGACCGATCTCAGAATTTTGCCAGATCAGTAGGGATGAAAGAGATGCAGAAAATCTGTGAATGCCTAAGGGCTACTGTTTCTGATTTGAGCAACTTTTCTAAGGGTAAAATTGCTGCGCCCAAGCTAAAGGCCCTGTTGTTTAAGCCTTTGAACCAGGTTAACCCAGTCATTAATCCCCGTCAGAAAACTGTTAAGAGGAAGCGTGCTAATCCAAATAAGACAAGCACTAACACTATTCAGAAAAACGGTAAGAAGAAGGCCCTTGAGCAGGATAAACTAGTCATATCTCCTGGTCAGAAAGATGGTAAGAAGCCCCTTGATCAGGAGAAGTCAGTTAGTTCTCCCCTTCAGAAAGATGCTAAGACCAAACCCCTTGACCAGGATAAGCTAGTCATTTCTCCTGGCCAGAAAGATGACATAAAGAAGCCCCTTGTGCAGGATAAGACAGTAATTTCCCCCATCCAGATGGATACCAAGAAACCTCTTGATCAAGAGAAGTCCCTTGGGCTGGAGAAGCTAATCATCCCTCCTGGACAGAAAGATAAGAAGAGCAGCAAGGTGGGACCTGACTCAGGAAGCAGTCATGTGCAACAAAAGAAAGTGAAGGCTACTGTATCCACCGGCCGTGCTGCTAATACTCATGTTTCTCGTTCAAGGCCTCGTCCTGTTTTTATCCCCCAAGCACATTGGCCCACCCAGCCAGTTGTTGATCAGTTTGCGCATATACCTCAGCACCTGATCAGCCCTTCTGCTTTTGGTTATGGGTTGCCATCACCACATCTGCATCCAGCCTATCCTCATCCTCATCCTCATCCTCATCAAGGATTGGTAGGTCAACCACAGGGTAATTTCCTTCATCTCAATCCTGGTATTCAGCTGCAGCATCAAGGCCAGGCTTTCTTTGGCCCTCCACCTGTCCGCCATCCCATGGCGAATGGGTCTCTTCACCCATTCGGTATCAATGGTGCTCAGCAAGTGCAGCGCATCGACAATAGGTTGGTGCAGAGGCCGCCATATGGTTTTGGTCCGGGTTTCTGGTGATGATGGTTGCAGCTGAGGAAAGGTAGGTTGCTAAACTAGTGGGGGGTTGAGGCAAAAGTTGTTCGTCTAAAGGAAAAAAGTTGTTGTGTACTTTACCTTGTGTCTGTATCTGTTCTAAAGGGAAAAAATGCAAGGTCGGAAAGGAAGCTGTAATGTTGTTTTGGTCTAGTTTAAGTTGTTGATGCTACCATCTAGGTGTGCTATCTTTGTGCGAGCTTATCTGAGATGCATGTGAGACCGGCCGAGTTGTTGAAAAATCTGCTGGACAGTGAGTGTGTCCTGCTGAATGGGGTAAGATAACAAGAAAGACTGAAAGTTTGTCCTTCCTGGATGGAGTGTTGGAGGTGTGCAATGCAACATCATGATTCCAGGTGCCAGCCTTCCTGTGCGTCTATGGAGAAGGCAGGCAGGTACAGTCTGTTGTTGGGTTCCAAAACAGAATCATGTCCAGCCCCAAGCAATGCCACAAGTAGAGGGTACTTGCAGATGTGAGCCATCTGAATCTGAGGTACTAGTATGCTGCTGATCAGAACGAACAGTGTGCTCTGTTGTTGCCTATCTGGAGTAAGCGACAAAATGGCGGGCATGAGCCGTTGCTTGTGCCATCCTGAAACTGCGGCAGTGTGGCGTGCTGTTGTATCCGCAAGGCAGGCAAAACCGGTTTGAGACAAGTCAAGATGCCCCGGGACCGTTGCTGCCGCCCATGGTAATCGCCAATCTGGGGGCGGGTGACGACGACGAGGCGACCTGTTCATCGACAAGTGGCAACAACCTGTAAGAAGAAGAGAGAGCCCGGCGTCTGCGTGCGTCCGTTCATCTCACGTAGACGAAGCATAACGCTGTCGCCGGCCACATCACGCTCGCCGTGCTGCCTGAGTTGCTGACGCGATGGATTGATTCGATGGCACTGGCAGCAGCATCTGAGGCAGTACCGGCTTTGAGCGAGAGAGAGAGACGGGTGGCTTCGTTTGATCTGCAGCTGACAGCATGTTTCTGGACTGACTCGATCTGGGTCTGTCGGTAGAGCAACTTGTTGTCACTGTGGATGTTTTACCGTCTTGGGCAGAGCATGAGCAATGCTGTGCCCAGGAGGAGAATCCTCCATCACTTCCATAGTTCCATCTCCTAGAGAGAGCATGAACATCGTTTGGATGTATCCGGGAAAGGTTTAACCTGTGAATATATGTGTTTGCGTGCGCAAGCTGCCGTGAATAAGCAGATCTGAGGTGAAATCTTGAGTATGTTGATGGCTTTGCATTTTGTCCTGACAAAGATACTAAATAGCGCATAGCGGGTTGGTAGCGGATTCATATGAGGTAGCGGATCGTGGACAACAGGCGCTATTGCGGGCACTAAGTTCCAATAGCAGTACAGGATAATTACATATAAATTTAAGCATATATATCATGAATAATGAGTATAAAAAGACATTTAACTATACGCAACTCAAAGAACCGATGTCTCACATACTTAAATTAAGAAAAAAACATAGTGTTCCACAACTTATATAAGTAATCGTTAGAGTTTATAAAGAAACAGATTATGAGAGCCATAAATAGTTGATAAGACCATCATTCATTATCACCGTCAAAAAGTAGCAACATTGACATTCTCATGGTCACTTAAACCATTTGTGTACCTTAAGTGAACTAGAATTATTTATTTGTTGTATACCATATTGCGGCCGCTACGAAGCATTGTAGAATGTTATAGCGGCCTGCTAACTCAAATAGCGGTCGCTAAGTTCGAACTTGCTAAATCAAATCCGCTACTTCATACATCCTGTTCGTTGGATGGTGGCTGGTGCTGGTGCTGATACTGATTTATTGTGAGAGAAAAATACTGCTGAATAGCTGATTGATTCTGACTAATAAGTTCATACGAACTGTAGGAGACCGCTCCGCTATTGCGGCCTCTGCCTCCGCTATTTCGTACCTTGTGACAAGAGAATAGAGAGCCTGCTCAAACTAGTATGCTCATTGCCTGGTAGTGGTAACACGGTGCTGTCTGTGTAAGTACACGTCAAGTGATGTGACTTAATCTGGTAGAGCTAGCTATAGATGTAGGTGTGGTTAACGCGAATAGCATGCACTGCATCTGGAGCAAAAGACATGAGTCCGGACTCCGAAGAAAATGGCAACATGTATTTTTCTAGTTGCAACTTGATGCGTTTGGACATTACAATCCTGATAGCTGTCATCCTCACAAAGAAACACCACGCGCTCCATCCAAAATAAATCTCCATCTCGTATTTTGCAGGCCAATCAATCTCAACTTTAACTAGATTTATAAAAAATAATATCAACATTTGTATCTCCAAATATGTTCATTATAAAAATATATGGTGTGACCAATCTAACTATGCTTATATAGTATCACAAATATTAATATATTTTAACATCTATTTGGTTAAAGCTTTGATTGTTTGATTTCTCGAAATGTGAGATGGAGATTTATTTTGGAACAAAGACAGTATAGAGGTGCTTGACTATTTTAGAACAAAGACAGTATATAGGTCACTACCAAAATAGTGAAATTCTCCTAATATTTTTAAGTAGTAGTAAAACAATACCACTAGTGATAGCACATGAGAATTCTCACTAGAAGACATTAGGTTTGGTAGGGAAAGTTTATATTAAATTTTAAATGCCAAAACACTAGAAAAAACCCATGAAGAAATCTAAAATTCTGGTTGTGGGTGCTCGACATGATCGGTGTATGTACACGTAGCGGTGAAGATATTTCGACTGCTAGTAACGCCCGAACAAATCCTTCACGTGTCTACCTCTCTCATTCGCACTGTCGGTCACGCTCAAAGGGAAAAGGTGGCAGTTTGCATATGAATTCATCCACTCCAAGGCCGAACGATGTCTTCATCCATCTTGCATTGAGCCTCCGTTTGGATCGCCCATAGGGCTGTTTGATCCAAGAGTTAGAGATTAGCCATGTATTCTACCATGACCTATTTACTCCTAACTAATACTCATTCACAGTCATGTATATGGATGAGTGGGTGTAATATGCATCTTTTGCCTCACAGGACTACTTTTAGCCCTTTTTAGCCCATCATCTTAGAGGGGCTAATAAAAAAGAGGTGGGCTAATGTTTAGCCCCACTTTTAGTCCTCCTATTTGGATCATGAGGGCTAAACATGGATCCAAACGGGGCCTAATTAATGAGTAAATTTCCCTACCACTCCATAGATATATGCCATGAGCTAGTCTCTTCATCGATCTACAACGCTAAAAATACACGGAGCTTTTATACATTAGTGTATATGTTCAGCAGTAGAATCCAATGAACCTCACTCAAGCAAAGTCTACCACCGCTATGGAAATGATTTCTAGGGTTAGTCAAAAACGCTTTTCAGCCCCGGTTTTCAAAACTGTTATTACACCATCAATTTAAAGATATGATCTTTATAAAATGATTCTTGTGAGAAATATAGACCTTAGTAAGGGTTTAATGATTTCGATGATTTATTGACAACATAACTATTTAGAGGGCAAGAATTAGAGGGTTAAGTATGGTTGTGAGAGAGCGACAATCACTTATACTAGTGAGTACTCCCTCTATTCCAAATTAAGATGTTTTAGCTTTTTCTAGATACATAGCTTTTACTATGCACTTAGTTATACATATGTCGATCGAGATGCATAGCAAAAGTAATACATCTAGAAAAAACCAAAACATCTTAAAATTTGAAATAGAGGGAGTACCATATATTAATGAAATATACCGGTTTTATATAGAGAGGTATATATGATCAATATTTATATCCCTACATATGCTCTTAGTATCTCTGTTGGCCACAATGAAAATTAATTGACTTTTTTTCCTACATGTAAAAGTCGGTCGTCACCGAAAGCATGCATTGAACACTAGATTAGTAGATTAGAAGGCCGACAACTTAAAATAGAAAAGCATGCTCACGTCTAGCCAGTAGTACGTGTGATTGTTCCATGAGCAGATATATATGTATATATGGACACGTGTATACACTGACATAATGCTTCATATTCTTCGATCGCTGTGTGTGTGGTGGCATCGCACGGCCACCACACACAGGTATATAGCTTTATTTTGTCGGACACGGTAGCATCAAAGGGCTTTTCCGCCGTACACTAGGTCACTAGCTACGTAGCTGCACAGCTTTGGCATCAGTATTAGGGACACTTGTCGCGTTTGGCCAAGGTCGATGGAGATCAGTCAATTATGCCGTTAGATTATATTGCTAGCTCAATGATGCGCTTTTTCCCCTCCTTCCATGTGTGTGTAACAGAGAGACAGGCACATATATACACATAGACCACCATCACAACAAGAACACAATCAAAACAAAGATCTTGTTATCATAGAGTATATGCATGCTTCATGGGAAAGAATGGCCACGATTGAAAGACCACTTCTTAAAAATGTGCTTTGCACGTTGTCGACAAGAAAAGAAAGACCACTGCACTTACAACACAGGTCCGGTTGTGGTTTTCAAAATATAAAATGGTACCACACTTCTTTTGTGTTCTAAGTTATAGTCCACTTTAAATTTGTTCTAAGTCAAGCTTATCTGCCTTTAATCGAGATTATAAAAACATTTACAACATCAAAATAGCTAGTTTCATTAAATTCTCTATAAAGTATGTCTTGATAATGCATTATTTGAACTTGTAGAGGATAATATTTTTTTTGAGTAAAGTCCACTAGCGGCCCTCGAACTTGTTCAGCTGTGTCGTCCTGGTCCCTAAATTCGCAAATTGACCGTTTAAGTCCTCAAACTTGTTCATCTGTGTCATCTCGGTCCCTAAACTCGCAAATTGCTCGTTTAGGTCCTCAAACTTGTTCAACTGTGTCATCCCGGTCCCTAAGGTTGCAAATCATTCGTTTAGGTCATCAAACTTGTTCAGTTATGTCATCCCGGTCCCTAAATGCTTTAAACTTGCAAATTCAATATACATTTATATAACTGTCCAAAAATTGTAAATCTAATTTTGTTAGATCTGGGTAACATGTACTTTAAATTAGAATAAAAATCAACACTCCTGTAAATTCATGGGATTTATTTACAACATAAAACAACATATAAAAATGTATGTTGCTATTTAGTTATTTAACTGTAGAGTTAAAAATAGAAAGTACTTTGTGATTTATTTTATTCTATTTTGAAGTACATGTTATCAGGAGTCTAGCAAACTTGGATTTACAATTTTTAGATGGTTCTATAAATATATATTGAATTTACAAGTTTACAGCACATAGGAACCGGGATGACACAAATAAACAAGTTTGAGGATCTAAACAGGTGATTTGCAAGTTTAGGGACCGGAATAACACATCCAAACAAGTTTAAGGACCTAAATAAGCACTTTGCAATTTAGGGACCGAGATGATACAGATAAACAAGTTTGAGGACCTAAACGGTTGATTTACGAGTTTAGGGACCGGGACGACACAGCCGAACAAGTTCGAGGACCGCTAGTGGACATTACTCTATTCTTTTTATATAAAATTATGTTCAAAATCAGTACAATTTCGCTTGAGACAAAATCAAAGTGATCTATAGTTTGGAACTGATGGAGTATATACTTATGTTTATCTTAAAAAAGGCCATGATTCTCTATTCTTTATTATTTTGTAAATACTCTACTAATATAAGTATAAAGTCAACGTTGTCTGTGTTTTGGATTAAGATTCACACATTATGACACTTTGCTGGTAAAAGAAAATAGAGGTAACAAGGTGGATACGAAAAGCAAGATCAAAAGGGGGATGAATAAAGTGGCTAATAAACTTGCTAAACAGGCTTGACAAGCTAATTCTATGGACTTGTCTTTACTCTGTGAAGCACTAGCTCATTCTCTTCAATGTAATGATGTGCAGCAGGTACTCCAAAACCTTGAATGGAGTGATTTTCGACCCCCATCTCTGTATATAAGCAATATAATCTTTACACTTAAAAATCTTTTTGGGTGCAGGGAAAAATTTAAAATCAGCAACCATGAACACATATTATATATTGTTCATGTGTGCAGTTTAATTTTTCTTACAATTCCCCCAAACTATTGCTCCACCCAACTCTATACCATTTCTGATCCATTGCACTACGAATCTGACAAAAGGTAATGGATTAAAGATATGAAGAAGGCATTATCCACTCCAGTCCTATCCACTTTCATCCCTAGAGCTCTTTATTACTTATCATATTTCACTAGTATAGAAAAGTTTTTTAGGGGCGGTTAAAATTGATCTTCAGAGGCGGTTTGAAAAACCGCTACAATGCCATTGACTGTAAAGATAAAGCATTTGTAGCGTCGGTCATTTAACCGCCCCTGGAAAAGTAATGTAGTTGTCTAATTTCAAAAATCAATGTTTGTTACAATCTCTTAGATTCAAGGAGGACCTTAGGTCATCCTTCTGCTTTTGGCTTGATGCTTTCAGTTAATGTTTTGTTGTAAGTAAACTCTTTTCCTTTTTTTAATATAATTTAATCACACTGTGGGGAACTCCCCCATAGTTTTTGCCGTCAAAAAATAGCTTATTAGACTGTTGGTAATGTTAGCTCTAGGTCATGAAACTCCTTACAGGTTTGGTTAAGTAGAGCATCCTAAATGAACATAAGCCTACATCTTGCTGGTTAGTTGCTTTAGTTTATCTAGTGAGAAATCAAATACTCTCTTCGTTTCAAATTGAATTTGTTTTGGCATTTCTAGATATATAGTTTCTAATATGTATCTAGACATAGAATATACATATGACAAAATCTATGTACCTAAAAAAAGCTGAAAACAACTTACTTTATATATATATATATATATATATATATATATATATATATATATATATATATATATATATATATATATGAATGGAGTAAAACCCTAAGTTAAAATTTATCGATGCAATTTACCATTTTTCTCTTGGGTGGTCATCACTTGAGTTCCCTACATACCAATACTATACATTATGCAATCGTAAACTCTAATGAGCGTCTGGTCGATCGAGCTTCCCGCTTAATGTGCAACCTATGCCTGAGTGGGCTTAGGGATGGGAATTAGGGTTTCCAATCATAGGCGGACCTAGAAGGGGGTTTAGGGGTAGCAAAATCGCAACACAGCGATGGGCAACGGCTTGGCGGTGTGATAAGGTGGCAAGGTTGTCGTTGTAGCTAGGGGTGGCAGGGGGCGGTAGCGCGGGGCTGGCGGTAGGGGTGTCGCAGCGCAAAATGGTAGGGCAGTCTCCATGATTAGGGGAGGACAGGGTTGAGGCAGCTATAGGCATATAGTGAGAGGTGGGGAGGAATCAGGTGACCGATGGTGGGAGAGAGAGAGAGGGCGGCACGATTCACAATCGCCCTACCCGTCGCGTGTTAACCTCCCGTCCCCTTACCCAAGCTAGAGATACGATGAGCAAAGGAATGAGTTGACATCGATGCCGAAGAGATATATCCTGGGTTCGTCGGAAACAATGTGCATATTTCCAGTAGAGGCATCGCCACCTCGCTCATTCCTCTTTATTTTGCCTTGGGTAGCCGCTCGTGCATGCTGCAATATTCCCAGGACGACCCGACCAAATCGCCACCGGGATCGGAATATATACAACACGGGACGGCGAGTAAGGCCACTTTTAGTTTCCAAAAAAATTTAAGATTTTTCGTCACATCGAATGTTGGGACATATACTTAGAGCATTAAATGTAGACGAAAAAAACTAATTACACAGTTTGGTACAAAATCACGAGATGAATCTTTTAAGCCTAATTAGTCCATAATTGGACACTAATTGACAAATACAAACGAAAGTGCTACAGTAGACAAAGCCAAAACTTTTTGCGAACTAAACACACCCTAAATATGTTGCGATCGCAGCTCGATCGACGACGATCTGCAGATATATACTCCCTCCGTCTTTAAATATATCTGTTGTCTTCATTTTCCAAAAAACAAACTTTAACTAAATATATGTAAACAAAATATTAAAATTTATGGTACATAATTAGTATCATTGTAAAGGTCTTTGAATCTAGTTTTTTAATAAATTTATTTGGAGATATAAATATTATATGTATTTTTTTATAAATCGAGTTAAACTTGTGACACGTACATAACGACGACAGTTATTTAGGGAGCGAGCGAGGATTCTCTCGCAGACGTGACATGTTTTGATCGAGCTGCAGAGCAGGTATTCAGATTCGCCGAAGCGCAGAGTAAAGCAATGCACGCGAAGGCAGCAAGGAAGCTTTCCCAGATGCCCGGGACTTTTCTTGCATGCTCAATAATTGAACCCAGGGCCGTGCCGTCAGATTTATAGACCTGTTCGAAGCTCTGAGTGAGGCCTCAATCAAAGTTCTAAATATAGCTAAAATAATATAAATACTGTATAGCAAATGTGATGTATCAAGAATAGTACCTTTTGAACTAATCTTTACTTGAATAACATCATTCTCTTAGTGTTCTTTGAAATAAAATCTTCAATAATATGCTCATAGATAATCTTCTCGAGCAATCCACTCTCAAGTGCTATCATAGCCAAACTATTAAGTCTTTCTTGTGTCATTATAGAACGCAAGTATGACTTCAATAGCTTCAACTTAGAAAAGCTCCGCTCCGCTGATGCAACAGTCACAGGAATGGTCAATAAAATTCTATATGTAATAGCTGCATTGGGAAAACAATCACGCCGCTTTAGAAACTTGAGGATTTCAAGAGGACCCATATTTTCTCTTGGAATGAAATCCTGAAGAAATCTCAACTCTGTATATAGTTCATTGGCATCAATATCAGATTTCCCATCTCTTTTAAGGACTGCTTCAAGATTGTCACAAGAAGATTTTAAGCTATTACTATCCAATGACTGCAATGAGTCGGAAGTAAATAAGAAACCAAAATTCTTTTATAACAAATCTATCCATTGCTCCTTTCTGAGACTGAGTTAACTCCTCAATTCTTTGTTTCTTCTTACGCTTTTGGTAACCGGATTCATATTTTCTAGATCGATTTGTAGAAGACATGGCTTCCAAAGATGAAAAGAATAAAATTAAAATTATACAAGCAGTTCTAGACTAGTAGACTTTCATATGAAGGATTTAATTAATACAATACAGATGGAATTGAAAAAAAAACAATACCTTCAGTCCTGCAGGGGCCTCCGCCTGGACCTCTTCCTGGTTCCTATCGTTGGTGCCTGCTTCACTACTAACTGCTTGCTAGATGAATTGACGAGTGACGATCGCCGGCTGGAGACGGGAGACGAGATGATCAGATGAACACGAAGCGTCGCGCCGTCGCCACGCACGCAAAGCCGCTGCAAGGGTTGCGGACTTGAACTGGCGTTCTGCTGCTCTGTCCTCACTAAAATACATAGGGTCTTCTACTATTGGGCTTATTTTTTTAGGGCCCTGTACGGACGTACAGGCTGCACACCCTCGTGCACGGCCCTGATTGAACCCCCTAGGTCTAGCTAGGTGGGTGGCTAGCTAGCTAGCTAGCTACCTAGTAGTTCCACATGCATGCATGAGGTGGCTGCTCGTATCTCGGATCATATATGTGTTCATTGTACAGCAATCCTCTCTCGTGTCTAGTAGATCTCATACTATACATACTCCATATACAGTACGTGCCACAGCATCGAAAACATATATCCTATAATGCAAATACAAATGACAACATGCATCAGCAACTTGTCTCTACTAGTTTGTTGGCCTACAACGTACGACGGACGTCGTCTCTCCTGCATTTGCGCTGCCAATACTCTAGCTAGCTCTTTCCCTCTCTTGCTCTCTCTCTCTCTCTGGTCTCTCCCTATACATATCCATATGGACATTCTTTTCTCCTGATGATAACATGTAGGATCAGATCACTTCTTGTATTATATCTCACCTAGCTCTAGACCCGTGTAATGGAGACGACGTGGACGAGCTTGCAGCCTATGATATGGCTTTATTATATATATAATATATAAGTAAGTTTGCTCATCATATATATATATATATATATATATATATATATATATATATATATATATATATATATATATATATATATGGTAGCTCTCTCGATCTTGGGGGTGCACCATGGTCCCATGCATTGGCGGATCCAGGGGGGGGGCTGGGGGGGCTGCAGCCCCCCCCGGCAGCCTCAAATTTCCATAGGATTACTGTTGCAATTAGCTCTAAATTACCCTTAAATCTTCATTGTTAATCACAATCTCCATTACTTAGCCCCCCTCCTGATCTCATCCTGGATCCGCCACTGGTCCCATGCATGCTGATCAAGATGGTGCCAACAGTAGTGATATGATAGTACGAGCACGGGCTTGCACAAAGATAATGGTCCCCCGGTGTTTTCGCCTCTGAATATTCGCCATATCCTTTTAACTATACATATACACAGCTGAACAAGAAATGTCCAATTATTAAGCCTCCGGTCACATGATATGGCATCTCCACCTTCTGCTTATACGTACTTTTAGGAGTCAGATATATGTACTCCGAGATATATGCCTCCCCTCTGGTTTAAATGTAGGTCAATTAATTTCTAGCACTCTTGTTAATTACTCTCTCCATTCTAAAATTATAAGTCGTTCTGCCTTTTTCAGGTGCATAGTTTTTGTTGTACATCTAGATATACTATGTTTAGATACGTACTCCCTCCGTCTAGATTGTAAGTCGTTTTGGACTTACTATATACATTACTTTTTCTACGCACTAAGATATAAATTATATCTACATACGTAGCAAAAGATATGTATCTAGAAAAGCCAGAACGACTTAAAATTTGAAATTGATGGAGTTGTTTTTATTATTCATCTAGTAAAAGCGGAACACCTTACAATAATTTGGAACGGATGGAGTACTTTCTAAGTGTAAATCATTCTATAAGTTTGATTTAGGTGCTTTTTATATTTTCTTCCTTATTTTTTCTTGCTTAATAAATGCAACCATTCCCATAAATAAATAAGCCACAATTCTCAGTGTATGGTAAATAAAGGGCAACAAGGTCATTTGACTTACTTTCTAATCCTCGTATAAAAGCAAGTCTAAAATGACCTACATTTGCAGTAGGAGGGAGTAGATAGTAGCAACGATAAGTAGCGCTATTGGAGCATTAATTAGTCGGCCGTTGGAAAATTGTGCCAAATTATATGTACATATACAAGGTCTTGGTATTTTTCATTCATCAATACCATTATTGAACAATATATAGAACAAAATTTTTTGGTGTATATAGACACTAGGCGTGTCAAACCAAGCGAAAAGTTAAATCAATTGAGTGTTTTAGAGGGCACCAACACTTGAATTACTGTGCCTTAATTTGTGCTTTAGGAAATTGATGATATGATTTATGAAAACTCAAGAGTTTTATAATCTCCTGATAAGGGTGGAACGTTTGAGAGAGATTGTGCATTTGAATTAGTCATCGTTGTCTTTCTATCTTTATTGCCTAGCCTCTTTAATTTTTGTAAATGTTCTTTTCATTTAAACCTCCTTTATCAATACAAGGTGGGCAGATTTCCCTGCCGACAGTTTTGAAAAATAGCATCCTATATTTGAATTTTTATTTATACCTTATTCATAGTTAGTTTATATTGGAATTAATTATAGTTACTTCATGAATACCATTTAGTTTCTTGAAGAAAAAAATAACTTTAGCAATGAAGGTATAACAAAAACTAGGGTGTCAATTAACACATGATTCTTTTATTACTAGGAAAATGTTAGATCTAATTAGGTCATCTATGGTAGGCTTCTTTTGGTACTGGCTCCTCTAGAGGAGTCGGAGCTGGAGGCGGTGAAGTCAGAAATAGTGGCATCATCGGCTCCTAGTTCATTTTTCGAAGAGAGAAAAAATGGCTCCTTGTTAGCCGGAGCCGTTTTGTGAGGAGAAGCCCTCCCAAATAGAACCTCAATTAATTATAAACCATATTTTACCTCAAAACTGGACACCTACAATTTTTTTTTGAAAAAAAAGTTGGATAGCTAAAAACTGTGGATTGACAGCCCTGAAGTGTTCTTCTAGTTCAATCACTGGCATCTTGAACTTTGGTACGCACACAGGACATAAAAATCTCATCATTATTGTGCGCTCTATACTTGTGACAAAATAGTTCCCACATAATTGAGTAAGTTTTGGCAGATATTTCTTCATTATCTATGTTTAGACTACGTACCCCATATTCACAAGGTATACTCCTCCAGATTATATTTTCTACATGCAATGTACGCAGTCCTCTCTGTTCACAATATTGTACTTGTGAGGACATCACAATCACATCATTAGCAAAGCAACGGAGTGAGCTAAAGGCGCACGCAGACGTATCCACGTGTCACCGCGGACGCAGCCGTCTGACGTAGTGACGTGGCAGGTAGCTACTGCTGTAGCCTGTGTTTCGCTAGGTGTGTGGCATATGCAGTTGGATTGAAGTGGACTGGCTGTCAGGCTGTGGTTGGAGTGCTCGTGAGCCAACAATGATCCATTTGACTAGTCAACTGGTGAAGGTATATATATATATATATATATATATATATATATATATATATATATATATATATATATATATATATATATATATATATATATATATATATATATATATATATATATATATATATTAATAATAATAATAATAAATGATAAATACCCGGAGACCTGGTGCCAAAACCGCTGTCTCCACAGGCCAGAGTTGAAGGCAAACCATGTCCGGTTTCGGAGGGCATCGGCATCGCCTTCTCCTATAAATAGCCGCAGCTCCGGCCCATCTCTGGCCATCCGCACTACATACCGCACCAATTGTGATCTTCCAACACTCACCACCAAGTGTGAAGTGTGTGTAGTGCAAGCTACTACGCGTCACCTAGCTATATGAGCTTGGTTGCGGAGCCAATGGCGATCGTCGACATGGCCAACGCCCAGCTGCAGCAAGCAGCAGGAGCCGGCCAGCATGACCTGGACGAGGCCGCCGGGGACACGAACACGACGGGCAGCATGAGCTGCAAGCGGAGCGAGCAGCTGGAGTCGTCCTACGACTACGGCGCCTGCCTGATGAAAGGCGTGAGGCACCTCTCGGACAGCGGCATTACCAGGTTGCCCGACAGGTACGTCCTGCCCGCGTCCGACCGCCCCGGCGCCGTCCTTGCCGCCTCGTCCACCGCGGCGGGCGTCGCCGGCAGGGTCAAGCTCCCCGTCGTCGACCTCGCCGGCCTCCGCGACCCCTCCCATCGCGCCGCCGTGCTGGCCACGCTCGACGCCGCGTGCCGGGAGTACGGCTTCTTTCAGGTACGTACGTACATACAGTAACATCACCTGTCACCAGGCTGCCGCCGGCCGAGGTAGCTAGCTAGCCACTCCTACGACAACGACATACGTCTGCATGTGCAAGCGTGACGTCAGCAGCAGCCAGCAGAGCAGCTGACATGCATCCTGCTCGTGCAACAACCGCAGGTGGTGAACCACGGGTTCGGGAGCGACGTGAGCGGCGGGATGCTGGACGTGGCGCGGCGCTTCTTCGAGCTGCCGCTGCCGGAGCGGGCGCGGTACATGTCGGCGGACGTGCGGGCGCCCGTGCGCTACGGCACTAGCTTCAACCAGGCCAAGGACGCCGTCCTCTGCTGGCGCGACTTCCTCAAGCTCGTCTGCCAGCCGCTGCGGGAGGTGGCTCCCTACTGGCCGCAGCAGCCGGCGGACCTCAGGGACGTGGCCACCAGGTACGCCACGGCGAGCCACGCGCTGTTCATGGAGGTCATGGCCGCGGCGCTGGAGGCCCTGGGCATCCCCCAGCAGACCGCCGGCGGCGGAGGCGTGCTCTGGGAGCTGGCGGCGGCGTCGTCGCACATGATGACGGTGAACTGCTACCCGGTGTGCCCGCAGCCGGAGCTCACGCTGGGGATGCCGCCGCACTCGGACTACGGCCTCTTCACCTTCGTCCTGCAGGACCACGTGGAGGGGCTCCAGGTCATGCACGACGGCCGCTGGCTCACCGTCGACCCCGTCCCGGGATCCTTCGTCGTCAACGTCGGCGACCACCTAGAGGTATACATACGTACTGGCTTGTATGTAGTACGGTTTTGCTAGCTGTGTGACAGTAGTGCACGATGACGACATGATCGATGATGACCGGCATCTGCATCAGTAGTCGCTAGTTGCTGTTGACACTGACAGCATGGATCATTGAAGCTTAGCTAGCCAATCCCTGATATTGACCTTACAAAGGAACAAAAAGCTAGGCAAAGCTGTTTCAGGTTTGACTTTTAAACCGCGATGGATATATAGGATACTAGAAAAGGACGATATATAGGCATATAGTCAAATCCACTAATTAAGAGCTAGTCAAACGCCAAAAAGTTGTGTTGACCCTGCTGCAACATGTCTTTGTATATATGCAGATCTACAGCAACGGGCGGTACAAGAGCGTGCTGCACCGGGTGCGCGTGAACTCGACGCGGCCGCGCATCTCGGTGGCGTCGTTCCACAGCCTGCCGGCGGAGCGGGTGATCGGGCCGGCGCCGGAGCTGGTGGACGAACAGGCCGGCAACCCGCGGCGGTACATGGACACCGACTTCGCCACCTTCCTCGCCTACCTCGCGTCCGCCGACGGCAAGAACAAGACCTTCCTCCAGTCAAGGAAGCTGCCGACTCCTGCTGCTGCATGCCTCTAGCTAGGCTAGCTGGCTAGTAGTTCTCGTTGCTCTTATTAATCTGACAGAATAAAATTAATCAGTTCAGCGCACAACGCAACGCACAAGCTAAACCACAAGCCTGAAGAGCCCTGGACTTGTTTAATTAGTTCTGCCCTTTGATTGTATTCAAGGTGAACTCATGCATACAAGCTAAGCCTTGACCGGTTTTCGTTCCATCGATCGGTTGCATCGTATGGTCGATGTATTCCAGCGTGCGTTTGACTTGCATTATTGTTGGTTCTTGGCTAGGTAAGTTACATATATTCATGATCAACGTTCAACGATTGAGATCGAGTATAATACGAATACGTACCCCAATTGTACTCTCTCTCTATATATATATATATGAAATATTGTGTTCCATATAATTAATTGTACATCAAGTGTCAACATACATAAATGCAATAGGCATAACGCACGTGCCAGCATATATATGTACGTGTATGGCTGTGAAAATGTAGTGCATGCATTCGCTTGGTGAGATGCATCCCATATACTCTCTCCGTCCTATCAAAAGTGTCGTTTTTTTACTTTTACACTTCTTGTTTAACCATTCATCTTATTCAAAATTTTTGTATAAATATTATTTATTTTCTTATAACTTATTTTATCACTAGGGATACTTTAATTAATGATTTATTTATTTTATTATTTGCATAAAAAATTGAATAAGACGAACAGTCAAACAAGAATTTTTAAAGTTAAAAATGACACTTTTAATGGGACGGAGGGAGTACATATATACATTTGTCAACTTTGTTTAATTTGTTTGTTTTCTTTAGCACGTTGCAGCTATTTCAACTTAATTTATTTGCTTTTTTTGAAACACAATATCCATGACTCAAACTCACCTATGAACACAGATATGAGCACTCGTGCTAATCTTAAGACCTGAACCCAGATAAGCATGTTCACCACAAGTAATCTAACCAAATGAGCTACACTTAGGTTCCACTATGTTTATTTGTTGACATATACAGCTCCCTAATCTTTTCGTATTGTGATCTTTACAATCCAGTGATTCGAGTGCGGTGCTGATATATCAGTCAATCACATCTTTTAGTCTCACAATATCTTGCTAGTTAGGTCATCACCACCCCACAAAAAAATATTAACAATAATCAAGGATGGTGCATGGGCATTGCCATCTACTCCATAAATTAAGGTATATCTTTACAGGTCAAAGGTAGGAAACAAAAGGTGGTCGATTTAAACCAAATCAAATCACGCCAAAGAATTACATAGATACATCTATTATGTTGCACAAGAAGAATGAGTGTGCACCTATTCCATGGTAATTTGACTTTTTCCTTCCATAAAAGGGGAAATGTTACAAATTATCTTAAATACTATTGACTGTAAAAAAAGACATCATATTAGCCTAATGTTCATTGAATTACTCAATGGAAAAAGGAGAAAAAACACACAACACCGATCTTAATGGATGTTGGTACAAATAATGGCGTCCCAACAAGTATGGGGAGAGCCTCTGTAGCTGAAGACTCATATCTTAGGAATAGGCAACACGTGCAAGAATCGGGAACTCATGCTCCACTTAGGAGGCTGGAGCCATGCATTTATATTACGTGCAAGCACATGATGTACAATTATGTCCCTAGGAATGAAGGTATACTACAATTTGCAATGTAGATAACCATTGTACTGAGCGGTCCCTAGGGAGCACCTTGGTAACCTAATACTGCCCTTGATTTGACCACCACTAACTGTCCAGTACACCTAGCACTATAGAAACCATTAAGGACACTGTGGCCACCTATATATTCCCATGTTGGAGCCATTGGTGTGGTGTCCCTATAGCATCGATCATCCTGTCATAGCCTAAAGTTTTTTTATCCTTAATCACCTTCGTTTAGATGATTCCTTACATTTAAGACTTGATCATGATAGAAGATCCCATTTCCCTTATAAGCCAAGCCCTATTTCTACCTCATATGTGGTATCGCTGAGAAAAAAGCCAGTTGGAGACTGAGTGAGGTCAACTGCCATATCAAACCCTATTTGATCTAAATCAACCATGAACAATCAACCAAGCCATGTAGTACCTGACCCTACAAGTATAGTGAGATGAAGCCACATGATCAGAAAGTCGATGTTGACTCAACATAGGTGAATCACCCTAATAGGTGTAACTTGGGCCCATACATCAGCTCAAGGCAACCATTGTGTAAGAATTAGTAAGTTTATGTGATCAATGATAGCCATACTAAATCGATTAATGTCTGTTTGAAGGAAAATTTTGGAAGTTAGGTCACAATGCATAAGTGGAAAAATGTAACCCCTAGTTTTGAATGCAACGCGATAAAGGACGTGGAATGAAGGCTAAGGACCTTTCTGGAGCCAAGTATCAGAAAGGATAGGATACTTGGAGGGTAGATAGGTTTTATTATTTTGTAGTCTTTGGTCATACTGTTAAGAGAGGAATGAGAACTTGTAGCTTGACCTTCTGAGAACTATGAGTTTAGTGATTCACACTTCGTAAGCAAATAGTCTATAAGGTTATCTACGTAGAGAGGAATCCATACTTTCATCGCAAGAGAGGAGGTAGATTGGAGACTTCCTATGGCCCTATCGTCCTCAGTGCTGATGAGTTCTCCTAAGTCCTATATTTGTTTTTCATGTTCCAAAGTCCCTCGTTCATCTTGTACCATTCATAGATATTGGTGCTACTACCAGATCATGCGGTGGCGAAAGTGAAAAAATTTCAAGGAATCCAACCCTAAAAATTGTGTCACATGGCTGAAGCTGACAAATGCTTCGACATGGAATAACTAGATATGGACTCGGTTCAATCTAGTTCTATTGTCCCTACCAGATCTTGGGGGCCCATGAAAAGATTCCAACATCCAAAGACGGATATTGTAACATGTATAGTAGTGATATTTGTATGAGTCACCTCGCTAGTTTATCACAACATGAAGTGTTCTTGGAGTCACCTCGCTAGTTTATCACAACACGAAGAAGTGTTCTTGGAGACTCTATGTTAGCACTAGGGGAGGGAAAGTGGAAGGAATAACCGGTCGAAGCCGGAGGTAGGAGAAGAACAATACGAGGAATGATTGTTTGATTCAGATCGAGTTTTCTATTCTTCGTTGCCGAGTTCGGCGTACTCAGCTAGCTTATATTACACATCCCATTTGGGGCCAGCAACTCTCTTGTTTGGGCCGGGCTTTGTGCTTCGGCCTTGGGCCAGCTTCGACAACGGTCGGGTCGACTTGTCCATCATCCGCTTCCGGGCCACCATCAGAGGGAACAGGGACGACAGGAGTATAATTGCTAACACTACCCTCCGCTTGAGAAGCGGCATGCCCCCATGCCGGCGCTCTCGGAAATTGTTGACGGAGTTGGAGCAGAGGTTCCCAAGTCGACAACTCCTGTGGCATCTAGGACCATTGGACGAGCACCTGCTCCACTGGATGAGGACCAGACGTCTAGCGACGCTGCAACACTCGCTCGAGTACCTAAAACTCTGTAAAGTCAGTAGGTAAGGCAGACACCACCATCTGGGAACCGACCGTGCGCTTAAGCTGCGACACGTGAAACACCGGGTGGATTGAAGCAGTCTCAGGAAGCTACAGTTTGTATGCCACACTTCCAATGCGAGCCAATATGCAAAAGGGTCCAAAGAACTTGAAAGATAACTTGTTATTGGACCGACAAGCTATTGATGATTGCATATACGGCTACAGCTTCAAATAAACCAGAAATTGCAAAAACACGCTCAGAGCAGCCCTTGTCAGCTTGGCGTTTCATCTGAGCTTGAGCTCTAAGCAAGTGCTGGTGAACCAAGGATTGCATAAGGGTGCGCTCTTCCAACCACTTGGACAACTCCGGCTCTGGGGCTGCCACAGAGATATCAATTCCTAGGTGTCTCAGAGGAGTACCATATAAGACTTCGAATGGTGACCTTCCAAGAGCAGAATGATGACTAGAGTTATACCAAAACTCAGCCAGCGGAAGCCACAAATTCTAGCAATTGGGGCATGCGTGCAAGACTTTGGTTTACGCGCTTAGTTTGGCCATCCGTCTGCGGGTGGTAAGAAGAACTCATGCGCAAAGAAGTGCCTGCCATTGTGAAGAGCAACTGCCAGAACTTGCTTGTAAACACCCGGTCACGGTCAGACACAATAGACAAGGGCATGCCATGAAGGCGAAAGACCGTATCGAGGAACAACTTGGAAACAGAGGCAGCCGAGAAAGGGTGATGCAAGGCAATGAAGCGTGGGAATTTGGAATACCTGTGAACCACCACCATTATGGCATTAGCACGACCTGACATGGGAAGCCCCTCAACAAAATCCATGGAGATGTGCTCCCAGGAGTTCCTTGGAATAGGCAGGGGGCTGAGTAAGCTAGGGTACTTGGCCTGATCGGGCTTGGCCTGAGCACAAACACTGCAAGACTGCACATATGTGCATATATCAGCACGCATCTTTGGCCAATAAAAGAGATGATAGATCTTCTGGAAGGTAACTGGAACCCTAGAATGTCCGCCTACTAGACTGTCATGTAACGCTGAAATGACTCACTTCTGTAGATGAGTGTTAGAACCGAGCCAAATACAGGATTTGTATTTGATGATGCCCTGCTATAAACTGAAAGGAGGCCTAGAATCTGGATTGAGTGACAACTGCGATAGCAAGGACTGAGCCTCAGGATCAGAATCATACCATTGAACCAAATCTTGCAGCCATTCATGTGTTGGTGCAGAAATTGCCAAGAGTTCAGCAGGGGGACCCCGGCGAGACAAGGCGTTCGCGGCACCATTCTCCACACCACGCCGATAATGGATTCTATATTGCAAACCCATAAGTTTAGTGAACACCTTCTGCTGCCAAGCTGTATGAAGGCGCTGCTCGTTCAGGTGGATAAGTCTGCGTTGATCCGTGTGTATTACGAACTCATTGTGCAGTAGATAATGGCGCCATTGCTCAACTGCCATCAAAATTGCCAAATACTCTTTCTCGTATACTGACAAGCCTTGATTTCGGGGACTGAGTGCTTTGCTGATATGAGCAAGAGGATGGCTGTTCTGAGTGAGCACAGCACCAACTCCATAGCCACAAGCGTCAGTCTCAATGTGGAATGGCTGCGAGAAATCAGGCAGACTGAGCACCGGAGAAGAACATAAGGCTGTCTTCAGGGCTTGAAAAGTCGAAGTGTGAACTGATGTCCAAATGAATAGAATATCCTTCTTAAGCAGCTCGGTCAGAGGCTTGGCAATTATGCCGAAATTGCGTACAAACTTCTTGTAATATCTGGCTAAGCCTAAAAAGGACCGAAGAGCTTTGACATTAGCTGGTTGGGGCCAATCAACAATAGCCTTGATCTTGGCTGGGTCTGTGGACAACCCCTCTGCACTAACAATATGTCCCAGATAAGAAATGGAGCACTAAACAAAAGTGCACTTGGACAGCTTGAGGCACCACTTGTCAGCCGCGAGCCAATTGAAGACCTGAGCTAAGTGTACCAAATGCTCCTCATATGAACGACTATACACCAATATGTCATAAAAAAATACGACCACAAACTTGCAGAGCCCAGGTTTCAGAGTTATGTTCATAGCACCTTAGAATGTTCCTGGAGCACCAGTGAGGCCGAAGGCCATAACACATAACTCATATTGGCCAAGATGGGTTTGAAAAGCCGTCTTGTTTTCTTCTCCAGGGTTCATCAATATTTGGTGGAAGCCGGCCCAAAGATCAAATGTTGAGAACCAACTGGCACCAACGAGCTCATCCATCAACTGATCGAACACTGGTACAGAAAATTTCCCCTTTGCTGTGATAGAATTCAACTGCCGGAAGTCCACACAGAAACGATAGCTCCCATCTTTCTTCTTAACCAGCAGCACTGGTGAGGAGAATGGACTAGAGCTTGGCTGAATTAATCCTTGATCTAGCATTTCATTCACGTGTTGCTCAATCTCGTCCTCCAATGCCGGAGGGTATCTGTAGGGTCTAATGAAATAGTGTTGTTACAAGCTTGATGAGGCGGTAAGGTAGTTGGTGTAACACTCCGGTGTTACACATGCATTTAGCATTACTAATCATGAGCATAATGCATCATTTGCACTCGTAATCACATGTGAAGTAAAGTTTACGTTTGAGTTGAAACATGTGAAACGTCGCTTTGAAACGTGAATGTGGCATATGCTCATTTAGTTTATTTTTAACCTAATTATGCTAGCTAGATCAATAAAACATGGTTGGTTGTAAATACAAATCACTTAGAAATAATTATCATGCAATGTGGAGCAAATTTTGTATTCAAACTTTTGGCAAAATATGCTTTGAAAATATTATTGAAAATGGTAAAAAACCCTCCATATTTAGCTTTTGTTTTCCAATTCAAAATCTAGGCAGAATTTTTAGTTGGTCCCTAAAGCAAAGTTGTATAGGATTAAATTCTAAGAGACTTTTATTTTTGGACCATTTTCAAAAGAAGTCATTTTCTTGCTCAAAAAGGGGATTTGAAAAATGATATTTGAAATTTATTAGAAAATTATTTGAAAAAGAAATTTGGAAAATCATTTTCTCGCTTAACAGGCTGCCGCCTCCCTTTCGGCCGGCTGGCCAAAGCTGGCCTAGCCTTCTCTCCCTGCGCACGTGCCTCTCTCTCGGCCTAGCCTGGTCTCCGCGGCCCAGGCCCACGCCCGCGCGTCGTCTCCTCTCGCGTGCATGGACGCGTCTGACCGCGTCAGGCGAACCGCGCCGCATGGCGTCCGGTGGCCCCCGCCTACTCCCTCTGCACCGCGTCCGCTCCTCCCTGCCTCCTCCAGTTTCCCCTCTCGCGCTGCATTCTTCTCCCTCACCCCGCACCGAGCGCACGCTCGCGCTGCCCTCGCCACCGCAGCTCCGCCGGCGAAATTGGCCGCCGGTAGTCCACTGTCGCCCACAATCGCGCGCACATCACTCCGCCTCACTCTCCGACGCCCGGTGCTCATTGCAGGTTCACTGTTTGAGCAAGGTAGAGCCACCTTGAACGGTTTCGCCACCGTCGGTCATGGCACCGCCGCGCTTGACCTCGTCGTGGAAAGGGCTTCCCTGCTCCTTCTCTCCCCCTTTGAGTCCTCTTGCCGGGTTCGCCTTCCTCTCGCGGACCCCGTGCGTGCTCCACCGTGCCCGATCGTGGCTGGCAACGGCCGTCGGCCCGCTGCTGTGCTGCCGCGCTGCCGTGGCGCCCTGAACGTCGGCGTGGCCGTCTCCCCTCGGCCCCCACTGGGCCAAGTCGCCCTTGGGCCGGCCCGAGCCAAGCCGCCTCGCCTTTCTCCCCGCTCGGTTGCTCAGGCCAAAAACGGTCGTGGGCCAGTTCGTTCCCGTGGGCCGGCCTAGTTTAATAAGAAAGTGTTTTATGTTTTTCTTTTATTATTTGAGAAAAGAAATACTTTGAAAAATGTTTGTGTACTCATTTTTGCTCCAAAAATGGTGAAATAAATTTTGTTGTGATCCTCATGACTAGATCTACAGTATAAAAATATTGCATATAGATTTTGTGATACTTTTCTGTGGAGATTTATTTAATTCTTGTATTTGCTGTTATCTTAGAAAATGTCTAGTGAATAGAATAATTATCAAAAAAAATATGGTTCTAGTTTTGTTAATCTCCTTTATTAATGTACTTTGTAGGAAAAAATATATTTCATGCATGTTCTATAGAGAAATATTGATGCATAGTTCAAGTGCCTTTAATTGCTGATTTTTGTTATTTTTGATAGAAAGCAAAAATTGTATAAAACATGCATATGATAATTTTTGTGCAGTGATGGTTTACTGTGTAGAACCTAGGAAAAATATTAAATATGTTATTTGATATTTTTCATAGTACAAAGTATTTTCATACTCATTTTTATGTCTTAGCTTGTCATTTTTGTATAGGCTGTTTTACTTATCCAAATTCCATGAAAATTTTATGGTACGCTACTTGGAGTAGGACTGTGCTACTGTAATTTTTGTAGAATTTTCTATGCACCAAAAATACATGTTGCGGTTGTAACCCTAGTTTAAATAGAATATAAAATGTTATTCTTTATGGGTAATTAGTTTAATAATGATATTTTGGTGTATCTTTGAAGCACTCAATACCTTGCTGGTGTTATTTGATAGGTTAATGTGGTTGTACTAGTAAAGTATAGTAGCACTTATGTTAGGGTTATGTGGGAAATAGTGTAAAAGTAACGGAAATTGTGATAAAAGAGAATGCAGTAGATGACATGTTCCAGTAGTAACTGAGTGGATGATGTTGACTACTTTGTAGAAAGGTTTTGTCTCTAGTCTAACTATAAGTCTCAATGTGTTCATCTACATGTCGTGTCATTATGATCATAGCATACCACCGCATCTGATGCACCATTTGCATGTTTACTTATATAATTGCATCATACAGGATCACAGGAGGAGTTGCCAGTAGCAGTTTAGGAAGAGTAGACCGGGACAGATCCACAAGAAATCCAGGCATAGGAGGTGCCAGAGGAAGAGGAGCAAGGAGAGGACTTGCCCGAGTGCGTGGATCATCAACCTAGTTCGTTCGAACGAGGCAAGCCTCGGAGCATTCTAAGTCTCCTACTTTATAAAAGCAATTCTTTATATATATGAGTTATATATTGTTGCATTAAGTTATAGGAGTTGAGTGAAACTGTTGATGCATTTATCACTATCCTTGCCTGCCTTATTACATTTTTACCCTGTTAGGTCAGGATCGAACAACTGCTCAGCCTTGCTTAGACCGGTAGCGATCGGTGATTTCCGGTCACCTACATTTATAGGTGGTTACTGGAAGAATTTAGCTATGGAAAGAATGATATCCTAGAATTAACCATGTGTGATGAATAATTGGAGACCAGACGGAAAAGTTGGAGACAACCAGACAGGGTTCTGGGGTGCTGTTAGTTTTCCGTCTGTATCAATTAAGGACCGATCGTTGCTCGTCCCTCTTGTCACGTTGAATGCATGCCTCACATTTAGCTGGTCGAATAAAGTACCTTTCGACCGCGAAGCTAGTGACACTATTCGAGCCGGGATAGACTCGGATTGACAGACTGGTGCTGAAGGGGGTATGACGGGGACACGAAGAGTAAGCCCAAGGTACGTCCTGGCTGTCGGACGGTCCCTGGGTAGTGCGGTCCATGACTGTTATCTCGCAGCTACTTGGAAAGTGTCATTGTTGATCTAAGCGACCCTAACGGGGGAAGCGTGGTTTGTGTGAGGAATAAATCACCAGCTGGTTAGGAATCGATTCGAATCGCCATCGCTCCTGGATAGTGAGCACTTGACTCGAGCTACAGCATCGTAGTAATTATGATGGAACACTAATGGTTATTGGATGGTATTGGAGATGCTAAATCTAAATTGGTAACTGGATGTTATTGGTTAATCAAGTGATTGCTATAGTACAGGTGCTTACCTAGATGGATAGGTCATAATAAAGATGATGCAAAGTACTTAAAATGGTTTCTCCATAATAGCTTATGCTTTTCGCAAATGAGTCAGCTAGCCCACTAAAGAAAGCCTTGCATGCTCCTTGGTGACGTTTTATTTTGGTTTAAGACGGATAAGTCTAGCTGAGTACCTTCTCATACTCAGAACATTGTTCCCATTGTTGTTGCAGATGATTAAATGTACTGTGGCTATTGTATTAACTGCCTGTATCCGGCGATGGACGACAACTAGGACCAAGGGCAATGGTCACTCCGTATCTCTCATCTGATGCTTTTGTTAGAGATGACTACCTACTGGCACTGTATCTGAACTAAAAGTGTGTGTCTTTAAAACTATTTGCTTCCGCTATTTCAGCTTGAACTTGGGTTGCAATAACTTTATATTCTAAACTCTGATGTATTCAACGGTCGTTACGAACTTTATGTAACATGTGACGGTGATTGCTAAACTTGTACGATCTTGGTTTGTATGTTGGTTGGTTTGAAATCCTTCGTGGTTTCATGGACTACCGGGTTATACGGGTTTAAGTTTGTTAAATTATCTGCTTCGGTGGAAAATTATTTTCTTACTTAATCTCGTATAATTGGTCGGTTCTGTTACAGTTGGAGGCTAGAACAACTGAGGAAACCGATCAATCAAAGCTTGTATGTCCGGCAGAAAAGGTTCTGATTCAATGGCAGTAGCACCAGAATCTAGGACAACATGGAGTTGCAGCATCAGGGTGTCAACATCAGAAGAATCCAATCCTTGCAGAAGAGATAACTGCCCTTGGTAAGGAACGAGTAGCCATTTGTCACGCCAATGCACCTGCATAGGACTGAAACTCTCCAACCAATCCATACCCACTATAGCATCATAAGCCTTGAGCGGTAGGACCCTGAATGTAGACTGAAAGACACACTGACCAACAGACCAGGGCACATTATGAAGCAGTACCGAACTCTGAAGATGATTACCCCCAGCAACCTGTACTCGAGTTGAAATCGGCTCAGACTGAATACCACTCAATTGACTTGCCACTGTCTCGCTGAGGAAAGATGCTGAACTGCCAGAGTCAATAAGAATGTGCACTGGATGACCCTGAATGTACCCAGAAAACCGAACAGTACGAGCAGAAGAATTTCCCAGCACAGTGTCCTTCGAAATGACAAGAAACACTTGTTCATCGGCTTCACTATCAGGAGTAGAAGATTTTGCAACATCATCCTGATCATATGCATCCCAAACAGCTTCAACAGCTAATAACACTTCTGGAGCACATCTGTGTTCTTTTGTCCACGGCGCGGCACACTTATAGCAGAGACCCATCGCCCGACGGTAAGACTTGATTGCGGACAGCTTGCCGTTGTTGGTAAGGCAAGTCCCGAGCGACAGTTGGTGGAAGAGGCTTGTCCTGCCGCAGTGGAGGCGGCAAGGGCAGAGGTCCCTGATAGCAGGAGTCGACCACGACGAGGAGAACCAATCACCGGAACGCTGCTGTTTCACTAGGGAAACAACGCCCACTTCTTCCAACAATAAGGCTAAGGTAGCAGCAGTATCCAAATCTTTTGGGCGTTGAAGAAGGACTACAGACTTGATATCAGGATGCAAGCCGTCGATAAACCGCATGGTGAAATAGAGCAGATCATGCTTAGGTGAATAAACCTTCAGCTGATCAACAAGCTCTTGTTTGACATGGAATAGCTAGCGAATAAGGGCCTCGTGCCTATCGCGATCAAAGCGATCGTGGATTTGGGCACAGAAGACCAATTTGGAATCTAGGACTCGACAGACTAGTACCACAGCGATGCTAGACCATCAAAATGCATCTCAAAAATACTAATCCACAGTGAGGGCTCAACGAAATACATTTTGAAATATTTCTCAGCACGAGTAGCCAGCGACGGGGATTTTCGCCATCAGAGCGAGGAAAGGGAACTTTTGGCAGCTTGCCTGCGGGGTTTGGAAATTGATGATGATCAAGTGGTGGTGGGCGAGGTGGATGGTAGCCGAAGAAGGCAAGTGGGTTGGGTGGTCGGTTCAGATAGGAAGGTATGGTGAGCGGTGGAGGTGGACGTGGTGGAGGATAGCCGAAGAAGTTATGTGGGTTGGGTGCTCGGTTTGGATCGGGAGGTATGGCGAGCGGTGGAGGTGGACGTGGGTGGATGACAGATGCAAAACCATGACCATGCGGCTGAGCTTGCGAGGGACGAACAGCGATGGGTGAATGTGACGACGTACCATTGGTCGGGACAGGGACCCAGGTCGTGACGACCTCGGATCCCGAATCCCGTGTAGTCATGTCGACGTGGTGCCCCATCACGGGCGGTTCGGCGGTGAGCCCGGCAGCGTGTTGTGCGGCCACCTTGGACGAAGCATGAAGAAGCCCGGTGTTCAGCGGCATTTCGTCGAACACAGCACGTTCATGGGTCTTCTCAAGCTTCTGGACCGCGAGGCGAACATCGTCGAGGAGGCCGTCCACGCCGGGTTTCCACGTGGCGAAGTCGGCAGCCGCAACCTCGAGAGGTGCCACCCGGCCGCCATGCGCATCCTTGGTGGGGTCGACACGGAGAGCCTCAAGGTGCGCCAAGCGCTTGCTGAACTCTGTGTCACGGTCGACATAGTTCGCTTCGAGGGAGGCGATGCGAGCAGTCTTGGCGAGCGGTTGGGGATCCGCAAGTGCGTCCTCCAGATCAGCGACGCACCGCGAGAGCTCGTCCATGGATGAAGAGCCCGTAGCCTCTAGGGCGTTGAGGCGGGCGGAGGTGGACGACGAGTGCTCGGTGATGCCACGCTCCAGGTCCGTGAAGCGCTTGCTCCAACGCTCATCCTGCTCGTCGAAGCGACGGTTGATCTTCGCCAGTTCGTCGAGCACTAGCTTGAAATTGGGCTCCATCACGCCACGGGACCGCTGGAAACGGGTGTAGTGGGAGTGGGAAGGGGGGTGGGTGTCCAGGATGACTAACACGAGTCTCTGATACCAGATTGTTAGCACTAGGGGAGGAAAAGTGGAAGGAACAGCCGGTCGAAGCCAGAGGTAGGAGAAGAACAGTATGAGGAATGATTGTTTGATTCAGATCGAATTTTCTGTTCTTCGTTGCCGAGTTCGGCGTACTCAGCTCGCTTATATTATACATCCCATTCGGGGCCAGCAACTCTCTTGTTGGGCCGGGCTTTGCGCTTCGGCCTTGGGCCAGCTTCGACAATGGTCGGGTCGACTTGTCCATCATCCGCTTCCGGGCCACCATCAGAGGGAACAGGGACAACAGGAGTATAATTGCTAACACTCTAACACCTAATTTTACTTCACCATCATCACCTTATAATAAAAGCAGAGTCAGGAACCAAGCAGAAGCCGACACGTTAGAATTTTATATATTAACAAAGATTGGAATTAGGCTCGAGCGAGTGCTAGCTTTGTCAGCAACATTGGACTAATCGATCTCGAAACACAATAAAAAAGACAGAAACAGACAATTGTTATTATCCGTTGACGTGAATGCTAAATTATGATAGCATTTGACTATCGCAAAATATATATAATTCCGGGCAGGACAGTTCTGTCCGGTGTAGTTTCGTTTGTGATGTTGGGTTGACAAACCTTGTGCATGCATATATTTTACATGATGCGGACGGATGCACCCATCAACGCCACAAATGTACGTACATATAATAATTCTGGAGCGCCTGCTCAATAATTATTTGATTCATTATCATGCATCTAGCTAAGCTAGGTTCTATATAAACCAAGCATGACGTACCTGATGTGTTGATGTGTACATACATATATGCATATCTCGTGAAGTTCACGAACGTTCGAATTAGTAACTACAAGCTGGGTGCAATGTGCCAACATAAGCAAGGTTGACAATCAGAGCGGGTCAACTGCACATGTACAGTCAGCATGTATGTCAACACTACGTTTGTTTATTTATTTATTCAATATCAATTATACAAAGTCCAGAGTTCACTGTTGGATGAGTTTGGTGACGGGAAAAAAATGGTTGACCACGTAGACAGTATTTATCCAACGAATGTGTTATAACCATATTTATGATTTGGATTTTTGGGAACTTTGATTTGATTCATAATAAACAGTGAAACGAAGAATCAGTTGGATTTGGAAGGCAGCACGCACGCACACAGAAAGTTGGACAATGACCCGTGGGCCGTCTTTCTTTGTTACGGGGAGCCTATGGGCCACGAAGGAAATGGCAGTTGGATCATGGGCGAGCGGCGGGCCTGAGCTGCGAAAAGAGGAATCACATCCACATCATTGATGTGATGTTGAATTCATTCATCATGCGTGCATTATTGCACGTTGGACCTGGGGACCACACCAAAGCACTTACTCCTAATCAGTACTGCCATGGATAGACGATGACAAATTCGCATGGCCTTGATCGTCAAGACATCAATGGAGAGTGTGCTGCTCATACTTACGTATACAAATTACAAATGGCCCAGCCCTTATCATGATAAAGTCCCAATGCTGTCGGCCTGCATAATAAGGCAAAAGTCCACATTATCTTCCTTAACTTTCGTGAAAGTCTGCTTTTTCTCCCTGAACTCTAAATAAAATCTATAACTAAGTTATACATGATCTAATGAGTATGAAATTTTTCCTAAAGTTTAAGCATACAATAATTAGCCCACCATAAAAATTTCACCATAATTAGACCATAGAAACTACAGCTATGAATTATTCCATTTAATTACAGAAATGCATAGATCTAAAGCCATAGCAAAAACTTTGTACTAAAGCAAACCATATTATATGTTCGCTGTGTAAATCTACTCATGTGGAGTCCAAAAAAATGGATTTTTCATTTTACGATTTTTCTATGATTTACTATGATTTTTCAAAGATTCAGCCGAAATAAATAAAAAATAAAAAGACAAAACCGCTTTCAAAATTGCTTATAACAGGGCCAGGGAGGTAAGATGAACGGTTTTAAAAGTTGAGGGAGATGTTTTGCCCAGTTTTAGAGTTCAGGGAGGAAAAACGGACTTTCGCGAAAGTTGAGGAGGTAATATGAACTTTTTCCGCATAATAATGAATTCATGATGGGCCTCCACTAGCCACGGGTGGTAATGGGGCCACTAGCGGGCCATGGAGGTGGTGGGGGCGCCAGGTTAGGATGGCGGGCAACGGTTGGCAACACCTAATGTAATGCGTGTGATGCGAGAGACAAACAAGAAGCCCGGCCCACCAACCAGCTAACCCAGCCCAACTACTATAAGTATCACTCCTTGGCCTGTCTAATGATCTTATCCAAATTATGCGTGCTCCACAACCACCCTCATTAGCATAATAACAGGTGCAAATATGATATGACGTGTCAGTTTAACTGGACACATCCTAATCGTAATTAATCCACCTAAAATGTTAATGTAAGCAACTAACTGTTGCCGGCGGGGCGGCCTGCTGGTATGGTGGTAGTGCTACTACCATTTGGCCAGTAATTAATCCAAAACTGATCCTGATTGGATGTGGTTGAGTCATCAGAAAACAAGCAGACAAATATGATACTACTCACATTATACATACCCAATAATGCAGGCCCAATATTTATATTAGCCCTAAGTACATGTATCCCTTGGCTGGCTACTCCATTCCATCCCATCCATGAAGGCACATCATATTTGCTCCAAAATGAGAGAGAGAAGAAGAGAAACAGACGAAACAGAAGGTTTTGTTGGGCAACAACGACAGGTAGAATTAAGTAAAAAAAAACGACAGGTAGAGTGTAAGTTATATTAGTTGCATAAGCAAATTAGAAAACAAGCTTTTGCGGGGAGGGTAGCAAATGCTTAAGCTAACAATTAGTATAGAGTATACTCCTAGCAAGCTAATAAGCAAGCATTATTATTATTACTTTATTAGCTTATTAGCAAGCTGAAACTAACCATGCACCTTCCATCCAGTAGAGTAGCTGGGCAGGCAGGCAGGCAGCAGACAAGCAAAAAGACAATCATTCGTTTTCCTTTGGAATCCCCTCCTTCCTTGCTACACCCCTGGCCTCTGGCCTGGCTCTACCTATATCTGGCCTCGCTTTCTCAGCATTTTCAATTCCATTCTCAGTTCCCTTCCCACAATGCTTGAGGAAAACTTTGTACATATATCGACAACGCAATGTGCACCAAGAAAACCAAACAACAGGAGTAGTGGAGTACATTACTAGTATAATGTAGTAGGAAAAAAAAGAAGATCATCAGTACTCATCACTGTCAAACCAACCAATGTAGAAAGAATTAAATCCATTTCCTGCTAATTCAAGTTTAATAGCATCATCTATGAATATGATGAGTTGATGACTAGCAGGAGGAGAGAAGATGATCAGGCATGTCATGCACACCTACCGTACCAAACGGTGCCATGGCATGGTACGGTGAAGAAAGAGAGAGGGAGATGGGGACAGACTAGTTGCTTACTGCAGTCCAGCGAGCGCGCGGCCCCGGGCCGGCTCCCTCCCTTCCTCCCTCCGGTGGTTGGGGATGCGGGCATGCGGCTGCCGAGCTCAGCTTGCTAGCTTTTCTATCTATTTATCTATATATCTTCCTTCCTTTCTAGTTGGGCGGGCAGTATCTTTTTGTTCTTCTTTGTTTTCTTTTTTATATATAAGTACAGCCGAACCGAATGAAGAAGCCGGGCGAGCGGGCAGCCCGGGGTCGGAGGAGCTAGAGAACGCGGGCGATCGTCCCCTCCATTCCCCAATCTCTTCCTCCATTAATTGCCTTGATGCTCGCTAGTGGAGTAACTCTCTTCCGGACGTACGCCATTGATCCATCCGTTGCTAGCTGTTGCCGGCCGGTGGCCGGTGGGTCAGGACCAGAACGGCGCGCGGTGTGGGGTCCCCTTCCGCCGGCGCCCCTGCGGCCGCGCCCCCGGGCCGCCGTTCTTGCTCCCGCCGGCGGCCTCCGCCGCCTCGTCATTGTCATTGGCCGCGCCGCCGCCGCCGTCGGTGTCCGCCGCGGCCGCGTGGCCGTTACTCCTCTTGGTGTCCACCAACTGCGCGAATTAAAAGCAATGCAAAGTCAGGTGTATGGCAGGCGCGGCGAATTAAACGTGACCGAACAGAACCCAACGGGCGCCAATTCCTTGGCACTGCCGTTCATTCTTCCATGGCATTTTCCTTTCTTTGTTGCGTTTTCTTTCAAGAAAGAAAGCAAGAATCGTCGGTGCGTCAAGAAAGGCGCAATCTTTTGGTGTTCTTGCGGGGCATTATATCAGGGAATTCAATGGATGGATGAATAATGCGGGCCGGCGGGTGGGTTGGTGGGCGGAACAAACAAACAATCGGCAACCGCAAGCAACAAAGAAACAAGGAGAAGAAGAAAAGCAAGACCTTGCATCCGAGGGAGCAGAAGCGGAAGGGATCGAGCAGCGCGCGGCCGCAGATCTCGCAGTTGTAGGGGGAGGCGGCGGCCTTGCCCGCGGCGGCGCCGGCGCCGCGCGGCTGCGGCCGCTCGTTGAGGAAGAGCACCCTGGCGCTGTTGATGACGTAGGTCTGCACGCCGGAGATGTCCAGCACGTCCTCCACCTCGGACACGCGGACCACGTCGTGGTAGGAGGACCGCCGTATCTGCAAAGTAAAGGCCGGCCGGATTAATCCTCGCAGCCGGCCGCATTGCCAATCGACGACGACAGGAGGGAGGAGCGGAGGGGAAGAAGAAGAAGAAACGCCCCGGACCTGGATGACGCGGTGGGACGAGTGTCGGTGCGCGCGGCAGTAGTAGCAGAAGGCCGGCGGCGGCGCGCCCCTGCAGTCGAGGCAGAACATGTTGCACTCGTTCCGCGGGGACGCCGGGTGCGCGGCGCAGGCGAGGAAGAAGCGCGTGGCCAGGAGCGCCTCCAGCCAGTCGGGCACCGGCGCCGACGCCACGCGCCGCAGCATCATGTCGGACGCCGCCGCTGGACCGGCCTCGCCCTCTCCACGCGCCGCCGCCGCCGCCACCGCTGCGCTGGGCTGGTAGGAGTCGGCCCCCCGGCGCAATGCAGGAGCCCGCAATGGCGGCCGGCCGGCGAAGGGCGAGGGGAGGAGATGGGGGAAAGAGACGGACGCGGAGGAGGGGTGGGGGAAGCGAACGCGGGGGGGATTGGAAGGAAGGTGGCGTGGGCTTTTCGCTGCTTCCGCTGGCTTCCTTTTCGTCCTGGGTTCCGCTCGCGTTTGGCCGCCCTGGCTGGCTGGCTTTTGGCTCGGCTCGGCTTTGAGTGGTGTGCTGGGAGGAATTTGGTGCGCCGAGCAGAGGAGGACTGGAGGAGTAGGTGCCTGTGACGGGTGGGCGCTTCCTCCGCTCCTCCCGATGCGGATTCGGGCAGCAGAGCAGTGTACTTGCTGCACTGGAGTGCAGGAGTGGGGCCACTGTAAAGAGGATGAGGACTTCTTGAGACTTGACCGCGCTTGCTTCTCATGACTGACGGACGGACGGACTGATTGAGCCATCGATTGGATCCGGCACCATCATCCCTCGTCTGTAGCAGTAGCTGTAGCAGGTAGGAGTAGCGGCGCATGCTCATGGATCAGGGTCAGGTGATTGGACCATCAGACCACGCACGATGAGTCACTGACATGCATGCTCTATTGCTGTTGCCCACCGCCAGTCAGCCACTTCCAATTCTACTAGCAGTGTTGGGTTCCAGGACAAGGGCTTGTTTAATTCCAAAATATTTCGCGAAAAAACAGTAGATTTTCCATCACATCGAATCTTTGAACGCATGCATAGAGCATTAAATATAGATAAAAAATAAAACTAATTACACAGTTTAGACGAAATGGACGAGACGAATCTTTTAAGCCTAATTAGGCCATGATTGGACACTAATTACCAAATAACAACGAAAAGTGCTACAGTAGCATTTCGCGAAATATTTCAGGAACTAAACAAGCCCCAAAGTCTAGTTATTATCACATCGGATGTTTGGAGGCTAATCCACAAGAACTAAACATGAGCTAATTATTATAAAACTAATTGCAGAAGTCGTGACTAATTCGTGAGATGAATCTATTAAGGTTAATTAATCTATCATTTGCATATGTTTACTGTATAAATTCTGGCCGAGCGCCGTAATGAAGCCCAGGCCAACATACCGCTGGAGGCCGCTAGGGAGGATGAAGCTGATCAAGAATCTGAGCGTTGAAGTTGTTTTATGCTGTCCTAGCTATCTGTTAGTTTCAGTTGTTTTACGCTGCTGCTTTTCTGGGTCTGTTTCCCGTTATCAGAAGTCTGTTTCTCCTTGTATGATGGTACTCTGAATGTTTCTGTGCTTTCCTGAACTTGTCTGTAGTGGAACCTCCTTCTTTGCATGGGGGCAGAGCCAGTCATCCAGATGGCCCTTTTTTAGTTCCCAAAATATTTCCCAAAATATTTCAGATTCCCGTCACATCAAATCTTTAGACACATGCATGAAGCATTAAATATAGATAAAAAGTAAAACTAATTACACAGTTTAGACGAAATGGACGAGACAAATCTTTTAAGCCTAGTTAGGCCTTGATTGGATAATAATTGTCAAATAACAACGAAAGTGCTACAGTAGCGCTACAGTTACATTTCCCAAAATATTTCGGGAACTAAGGGTGGGCAAAATACCCGATACCCAATTCCCGAACCCGAATTACCCGAACCCAGACCCGAAGTACCCGAACCCGAAATACCCGATCACAATTTCGGATAGTGATTGTAAAAACCCGAAATTAGTTTGGGTAATTCGGGTAATATTTTCCGGTACCCGAACTACCCAAATTACCCGAAATATCTCAAATATTTGCTCTTCTATTCCTAATATGAAGACATGAAGTATTTCAATGCCATATAAATATATTATTTGGTATGAATTAATGTAGATTTATGCTAACTTGATAATTGATTTGTTGGTAATTGATATGAAGACATGATGTGATTTATATGACTATTGTTTATTGCTTTAAAATGGTACTTGAATTCTTCTAAAATGGTTGGTTTTGTCAATTTCGGGTATATCGGGTAAAACCCGAACCCGAACCCGAATCATCGGGTACCCGAAATTTCGGATAATACTTTTTCGGAGTAAAAATTGGGTAACAATTTTTAATACCCGAATTTCCAACTACCTGAATTACCCGACCCGAATTTTTCGGGTAACCCGAATGCCCACCCTTAAGGCACAGTGGCGCAGGCAGAGGACATGGACATGCAGCGGCGGCGGCAGCACCTGAAAGAATCAGAGGATTTCCATGGGGGAAATGGGCATGCTGCCGCAACTGACCAAACAAAAGCTGACTCCTCGCTGACTCCACTACAGACTACACAGTCCGGTCACAGTCCGGATCCGCCCCCGCCTGTAATACCAAAGCTGCTCGCTTTCCCTTTCCTCGCCCCAAAAGTGGCATCTTTTCAGTTTTAACCACGCAAACAACACAAGGCAAGGCACCGCACCGGCGGTGTTTCTGCCGTTCTGCGCCACAGCCACCACGAAACAAAACCAGCACAGAGCGGGCGGGCGGCAACCAAAGTTGGTGCTTGCGGACAAAGGAGAGATGGCTTTCAGTTTCGACACGGCAGGCAGCAGCGTCGGTTTCTCTTCTTTTTCTTCTCTGCGTGTAAAGCGCAAACAAACGCAAATGACGACCCTCGCTAATTGTCGCATTAACCCTTTTTGATTATTATTTCTAACCGTAGCTACCAAAACCGGCGTCGCGCGCGTTGGCCGTCCCGTCCATCCATACACCCGATCCATCGACGCATCATCATCTGTCAATCCATTTGTCTGTGATCACTGTGAGTCTGTCTGTCCTGTAATCGACGCATCACTCATCAGCTGGACAACTGATGAGCAAAGGTCTCCACGATCGCAATGCATGCATGCATGCTTTCTGCAGAGTTGCAACAAGCAGGGGTTCTTGTTTTCCTCATGCCTTCTTTGCTGCCGTCTCCATCTCAGCGTCTTATCTCTACCTCCCTCTCGGGCAAGTACGCAGCAACTTGGGCACTTCAGCCACCGCACCCCGGCACCGCCATCACACCACTTCTTCCGGTATTTTTTTACACTGTCACATTAACTTTGTGCTAAGTTAAATATTTTCATCTTTTATATCCGTTAATATTAAGAAATTCATGTAGCTTCACAATATGTAAATTACATGTCACGAACGCATTTGTCATAGTGACTATAAAAACATAAATCTTACATTATTAACATGTACAATTTTTTTAAAAAAAATTGATGGTCAAAGTTTGAAATGTTTAAATTAGGACAAAGCTAATAAGACATTGGAGGGAGTATTTCCAATTGTTTCTACCGACATGTAGCCCAAGTCGTTTGAGTTTTGACCTAACTCGATTTATTTTTCTAAATTTTTACTAATTATAAGTATGTACTCCCCTCCATTGCAAATTGTAAATCATTCTAACTTTTCAAGATAGACATAATATATATCTAGGTGCATAGAAAAAAATCAGAACTACTTACAATTTCAAACTAAGGAAGGATATGTATATAATATAATATACTAGTAATATTTACAATACTAAATAAATGCACTACCAATACATACTTAATCTTTGATTTAATAAAACTAAAAATCTGATGTTGTAGATGTTGCTTTATTTTTCTACAAAGTTAACAAAGCTTTTTTCCTTAGACATGGAGAAGAATTGTGTAACGGGGCATTAAGAAAAGAAGAACTATGATGAGGTGGCAAACCAAACTCATTAGAGAGGCTTTTCAACCTGTGAGGTCATCAGCCACCTTGTCAATTAGCGTGTACGGTTTGGGGCTTGAGTAGCATTCGTGATTTCCTTGACTAGGATAAATAGCATGGGCAGCAGTGGATCATCTTGATGGAGATAATAACAATGATAAATCATTTCTCCCAGTTGACCATTCACAAGGATCCGAGTAGAAGTAGAAAACAACAAGCATATATAGGAGAACAACAAGCATATAAATCATTTCTCCAATGTAAGGCTTCAAGAAGACACCCAAGGGATTGAACAAAATGGCATTATTCTATAAGTACATTCTTGCCATCTTTTTACAGCTTCCACCAGAATAATCTTTGTTGGAAGTTTAAGCGTGAACACCCCAAATTTTTGCTATCTCCACAATGATGAATAGGCATAATCCAAACGTGGGAGAACAAGCTTGATTGGCCAAGGAATTATCTGTTGGATCTACATTGCAACAAAAAAGTGAGATTGGTGTAGCAAAATTGTGTTTGGGATGGTTTTTTGCAACAAAATTGAGTGGTGGGCAAGCACTTGCAATGAAAACACCTTCCCAGGTGCAATCTAAAATCACAGTGGCAAATAGGGTGATTTTTTCATTTTTCGCAAAAAATAATACTACAATATAAATCTTGGATTACATGACTTGTCACCTAAGCAATTGAGCCTCTTGCATTGATGTCGTCTTACTTGCTACTGGCAAAACATCCAGTGAGCTCTTGCTTGAACTTCTCCTCTTCCCCTTCTACAGTGAGCTCATCTTTCCTCACTCACCAATCACCACACACCCCCTCACTCTCCATTTCCAGTAGCTATTCCCCATAGTTATCCACTGCCACACTAATTTGGCTTTGCCAAGATGTCAATTTGACCTTACCGCCTCTCCATGGGTGAACCACTAGCTACTCCTCTGCTACCCACAGAAGGTAATGACCCACTGGCTATCTCTCCATGATTTGACTCTGTTTTCTTCTTGGACAATCTTCCTCAGACCTTCCTTTGAGCCCACAGGTACCCAGTTAGTCATGTTCCACAACCCACCCCAGACCCTGAATCTTAACCTAGCTCATCATATAGCAAAAGTCACACAATTGGATTCACTCCCACAAACCTAGGTGATGTATTTCCTCCAATCATAACTATTCGTCCATCTAGTCTATGAACATTAGCCTATTAAATTTTATGTTTACCAAAAACATAAGATTGACATTATTATGATATTTTCTTTATGAATAATATTTTATAATATATATACTCCTCTAGTCTAAGATAATATATCTTTATAGATATTGGAAGTCAAAGTTTAAAACTTCTCCTATTTTTTACAAACTACTACTAAATAAATGATTTTTACAAACATCTTTTTTTTCAAGAGCGGTTCACTTAGAAAATCATTTCTAACTAGTCTCAGGAGTGATGTAGCTTACAAACCACCCCTAAAAACATTTTTTAAAGCATCTCCAAGAGCCTTTCTAAAATCTACTCTCTAAATCATAATTTGGCTAGTCATTTGAGTAAAAGTTACTTTCTATATCTTTGTACCCTCCAACAACTTTTCTATATCTTGTTCGTACTCTAGGGAGACGTCCTCACTCTCTATCCTTGGCTAGCGAGAAATTCAGAATAGAAGATGCCTGTATTTGGAGATCCAATTAAAAAGGCTATTGGAGAGTATTTTTCACTAAAATCTGTATTCCTATAAATTAAGAATGATATAAAAAGTCTTTTGGAGTTGCTCTTATGGTTGATTATGTTAAGTAAACCACCCCTAGAAATATATCCATTTCAGAAGCAAACGATTGATAATTGTTCCTGAAATATGATTTCTATGGGTGGTTTCTATTATGTCAACCACCCCTAAAAATGGGTGATTTCTACTATTGTTGACTTATTGACCAAATAGCTACAGAACAAATAAATTCATAACTTTATAGTTGAAGTGCATGGATACAAGTTATCCTCGGAAGGAAAGACAATTCTGAATCCGCTTTGCCTATGAATAAGAAGTTATAAGTAATGCAACTATGAATCCCATATAGAGTTCGATCCTAGCTCAGGATGAACGCTGGCTATCAATCAATATTCTAATGGCAATAGAATTTCATAATAATGAAAGAGAATAGGTAATAATTCGGAATGAAAATAGCATTTTAATGTGTATAACTATCCAAATTTTTTTTCAAAAAGGGCCTTTCTTTTTATTTATTTTGTATCGGGTTACTAAATTCGATGGAATTGTTTGATCTTGAAGGGGATCTTCTATAATTTCGCACATAAGGGTTTATTTATTGGTTTCGTCCAGTCATTAATAACTTGAAATAACAAAAAGAAAAGGATACAAAGATATCTGTTTCTCGGGTTAAAATATATCATTTGCTTTCATTTTTTATTTGTAATTTGGACATTTTCGTGGGTACTTTTTTTTACTTTATTAGATAGAAAAGTTTGTTTTTCAAAAGATTACCCCTGTCTTTGTCTATGCTTCGGATTGGAACAAATGACTCTCGTTCAACCTTTTCCATTTGAGATCGTTTAAGAGCCCATATATATAAATATTTTTTCCCTATTTTTATGATTTTTTAAAAACAACTTTAAAATATTTTTAGAGGTGGTTGACATAGTCAACTGTTCCTGAAAATCAGTTTTAGGGACCATTGACTTTACAAAACCATCTCTAAAAATCAATTTTTAGTGTAGTTTTAAAATCGTCCCTGAAAATGCCTAATTTCTACTATCGATATGATGGTGTAGTGACGGTTTTGAAAATTGGCCCTAAAAATCAATTTTGACAAGCTCTAAAAATCTTTTATGTAATAGTGAACCTATATGGATTTATATTAGTGATCATAGGAAGTATAATTAATATGGCTGCAATATTGAATACAAGATATATATACCACAAATGGAGAAAAAAGATATGGAACGACGACAAACCACGTATATTTATTACCGACAATGTATTTCTGCTTACATTGGGTTCGATCACCGCCCAAATGAAGGGGACGTATACACAACATGCCGAGCGATCACATGTAGTTGTAGTAGACAACACATGCAGCAAGGGCCGGGGTGGGCAGGAAAATGATGGATGCAGCGATCACCAAGTTTGGCTAGGACCACAACCACAAGCTAGCGACCGGTCGATGGGTCAGCTGATGAAGCTACAAGCTAGGACGGATCACCCGCAACATCTATGACCATGCATGCTAGCTAAAGGCGAACTGCAGAAGGCCAGAAACCCATACCATCCTCGTGTATATGATCTGTCAGAACATTCATCTTTTCATCAGCGACTTCCGGGCGCCAACAAAAGCTAGAAGTGCAAGTATATGGCAAGCTAAGGATCTGAGGAAGCTTCAGGCTTTTGATCCATGCAGTGAAATCCCTAGTTCCGATCCAGCTCAAAAGGTGTCTGCTGCTTAGCTTTCTCACAAACGTCTGAAACTATACGTCCTACAATGATTGATGCCTACCTAATGGTAATGGAGTGTTGTTCAGCGCAAGGCCGCAAGCCATCACAAACGTCTGAAACTATACATCCGAATGGTAATCGATTTTCAGAGGCGGGTATCCATTAATTAATTTTCAGAGGCAGTCACATTTGTAAATGACGATTAACAGCGACGTATGAAAATTAACAATGACATTTGTTAGAGTAACCTGCTTGCCTCCGGGAAAAAAAAATGCCCACCTCTGAAAATGTTCTCTTCTAGTGGTTCCACGTGTCTTTTAATACAACGCTGTTTTTTAAGCAATAGACGATACAAGGCGAAAGAAATTTAAAATTGAATACACTTTTAAAGACGTTTCAATCAAAATAATAAGCTCTAAACTGGAAATGGTACAAGTTCAAATTGAAATACTGGAAAACCTTTTTTTTGCGAGCAGAAATACTTGAAAACATATCGATGATGGTTCAAGTTGAAGTGTGTTGTCCACATATTGACCAAAATAAATGACTTTTTTTATGACTAGAAGTCTAGAGAGGATGGAATACTGAGACATCCGATAAAGTTAGAAGAATGATACGGACATAAAACTGGAAGACTAGCAGAAATACCATTTTGACTGAGATGGTGTATAAGCTAGGGAACCAAGATTCTGGATATACCCATATGCATGAGTATATATATGACGCGACGTACGATGGCATGCACGTGCTGCATTATTTGTAGGAAACACCGAAACAACCATCCGAATGCCTTTTCGATCAGATGGCTCCCGGAGGAAATTGTAATCTAAGCTAGCTCGTTATGAATATGTATGTAAAACCTAGCCCATAATGAAGCTTGCAACGAATAAAAAAATAGAAAGAAAATAAGAAATTAATACTCGCTCAGCAGCCAAGCGCTAAGCTGGCGTGACGTCAGTATGAAATATATACCCGATACACGCATACTTGTATTGTATCGATCTCATACTGACAGAAACTACACACAACACGTACAGAATAATGATTGCTGGTTGGTAAGTTGGCAATTCCGATCCTTCATTCTTAGCCGATCGAATGGACCATTATACGTGTGTGGGTGTTAGGACCCGGGAGGGCTCTAAGTCGATGAGTGAATTTGTGCTGCGTGTTCTCTATTTCAGATGGTGATGCAAAGAGAATACACGGGGGTTATCTTAGTTCGGGCAAAAGAAGACCCTACGTTCAGTGGGGAAAGGAGAGTATTGTATTTCCTTGCACCTAAGTGCTTGTGTAGAGGTTAAAGCCGTGAGAGAGGGAGCCGGTCCCAAGTCTCAAAGAAAGAGTACAATGGGGTGTTGCTTGAGACGTTGATTCACTACTGAACTCGCATGCTTTGCCGAGGGCCAGAGACCCTCGGCAAAGGCCCAAAAACCCTCGGCAAAGGCTTTGCCGAGGGCGGCCCTCGGCAAAGAGCCCTCGGGAAATTTTGAGACGGCGAAGGGGTCTTTGCCGATGGCCCTTTATCGGGCACACGGCAAAGCCTTTGCGGAGGGCAAAAAAAACCCTCGGCAAAGAAAAACCCTCGGCAAAGAAAAAATAAAAAAAAACCCGAAAAAAATAGCAAAATAATTTTATTTTTTTTGAAGGCGCTGACGAGCCATCACTCCTACCCGCGGGATTTTTTTAGCATTTTACACAGTATTTTTGACCCTATTTGTAAAGTCGTGGTCGGTGGGATTCGAACTCGTGACCTCTCACACCCTCTCTCACTTACCTCCTCTAACCACTCCAACCCTTTATCACTTGTGTTTATATTCCATTTCGATTCCCCATATTTTATAACAAACCGAGTGTAAATTGATTGTTTGAGGCACTAAATAAATTCAAATGAAAAAGTTGTCAACTACAAAGTTTCGTAATTTTTCAAGATCTACAACTTTCGTTTAGAGTGTTTCTCCATCTGAGGTTTTTTTCAAAATTTTAAATTTCAAATTTTAAACTTAAGATGCAATTATCGGCAATTAGATGCTTTCAAATGAAAAAGTTGTCAACTACAAAGTTTCATAACTTTTCGAGATCTACAACTTTCGTTTAGAGTGTTTTTCCATCCAAGACTTTTTTTAAAATTTGAAAGTTGAAATTTAAAACTTTAGATATAAATATCCTCAATTAGATGCTTTCAAATGAAAAAGTTGTCAACTATAAAGTTTTATAACTTTTCAAGATCTACAACTTTCGTTTAGAGTGTTTTTCCATCCAAGAATTTTTGAAAAATCTCTTTGCCGAGGACCATAAGGTTGGCCCTCGGCAAAGACCTTCTTTGCCGAGGGCCATAACGTAGGCCCTCGGCAAAGACCCTCTTTGCCGAGGGCCATAAGGTTGGCCCTCGGCAAAGACCCTCTTTGCCGAGGGCCTACATTATGGCCCTCGGCAAAGAGATTTTTCAAAATACATTTTGAGGCACTAAACGAATTTAAATGAAAAAGTTGTCAACTACAAAGTTTCATAACTTCTCGAGATCTACAACTTTCGTTTAGAGTGTTTTTCCACCCGAGGCTTTTTTCAAAATTTTAAATTTCAAATTTCAAACTTAAGACGCAATTATTGGCAATTAGATGCTTTCAAATGAAAAAGTTGTCAACTACAAAGTTTCATAACTTTTCGAGATCTACAACTTCCGTTTAGAGTGTTTTTCCATCCAAGACTTTTTTTTAAAATTTAAAATTTGAAATTTCAAACTTTAAATATAAATATCCGCAATTAGATGCTTTCAAATGAAAAAATTGTCAACTATAAAGTTTTATAACTTTTCAAGATCTACAATTTTCGTTTAGAGTGTTTTTCCATCTGAGAATTTTTGAAAAATCTCTTTGCCGAGGGCCTATCTTATGGCCCTCGGCAAAGAGATTTTTCAAAATACATTTTGAGGCACTAAACGAATTCAAATGAAAAAGTTGTCAACTACAAAGTTTCGTAACTTTTCGAGATCTACAACTTTCGTTTAGAGTATTTCTCCATCCGAGACTTTTTTCAAAATTTCAAATTTCAAATTTCAAACTTAAGACGCAATTATCGGCAATTAAATGCTTTCAAATGAAAAAGTTTTCAGCTACAACATTTTATAACTTCTCAAGATCTACAAACTTTATTTTGGTTGTTTGGTCATTTGTTCAACCGACGTGGTGGTTCTAACATATTTCACAATCCTTATATATCCTCTCTAGTAGTTTCATGAAACTTATTAGAGAGATGTAGATTTTGTGAACAACATTACTATTGATTTGTTAAATGAAGAAATGACCAATATATACTTTGTAGATCTTAAAAAGTTAGACAATTTTGTAGTAGAAAACTTTTTTATTTGAGTTAATTTAGTGTCTCAAAATATATTTTGAAAAATCTCTTTGCCGAGGGCCATAAGGTAGGCCCTCGGCAAAGTCTCTTTGCCTAGAGCCAATAGGGAGGCCCTCGACAAAGATTTTTTATTTGCTGAGGGCCGTTTCTTTGCCGAGGGCTGGCTCTCGGCAGAGGCCTCTTTGCCGAGGGCCTGTCTTTGCCGAGGGCTCCTTGGGCCGGTCCTCGGCAAAGAGGGCCTTTGCCGAGTGCCCGATATTTAGCCCTCGGCAAAGCCGGAAGCCCTCGGCAAAGGCTGCGTTTCCGGTAGTGATTTTAGAAGTGTGAGAGATGTCTGTCTTGTTCTTCCGTCCTCCGTTGTCCGTCCCCTCCCGGAGAGCTCCTTACCCTCCCGTTTTATAGACTCAAGAGGAGGATAAGGCTTACAACAAACCCTAGGAGGTGCCTTGAAGGAGAAGGCAAAGCGAGCACTATCGGTGTTGCTGTGGCGACGTGCCCCAGTGCGGGCCGGCCATCCTTGGGGCGTCGTGGTGATGTTGATGACGGGACGGCGGGAAATCCGGAGTGCTGTAGTGGACGTGCGATTCCCTGTGGTCGATGCATGGGTCATGGTACCCTTGTTCGGCTGATGGTGGTCGAGGCTGGGTCGAAACGTGGCTGAGGAGGGTCGATGGGAAATGGATAAGGCTGAGCCCCAGAAATCCTGGGATATGACGATCGGACAGTGCTAGTCATGGCTGGAATAGTGGCTGCCTTTCGTTGCCTATCCCGGGATGGGCAGTAAAAGTAAGATTAGATGCGGATGTCGCTCCCACGCCGGTGGCGCTGTGGCCACGTTGGTGGGAGAGGTCGCATTAAATGCTTTGTCGGTGAGTAGGTGGGTGAGGGGGTCGACCGGGCCGACCCTGGGTCGTGCGAGTCGGAGATTTTCCGGGGTCGAGGCTTCCCATTGAGCGAGCCTCGTACGAGTCGGAGCGCGGTCGAGGGCGTCCCGTCTGTATATGCGTGTGGCCCCGATCGACGTATTCGTGTGGGTGGAGTCTTAACCTGATCCTTCTTAGGGGGTTCTCAGGGCGCGGATTCCTCGGGGTTTTACTCCATTTAATCGTGGGTTTTGGGTACCCCTTATTTAGGTAACCGACAACGTGCTTTTTTTTTGAGAATTTTACACAGTACAATGTAGACGCTCACAACACGCGTGTATTATTCTGTCCAAATATTATACAATTGATTATTAGATGATTACTATACTAGCATGATTACTTGTCATTTATTGGTAGCTAGAATTAATATATATATTATTGTAAAATTTCTCAATACATGATTACTATACTAGCATGGTACGTGTATAGATTATTAGATGCGTGCGTACACTTACAGAGAAAATGGCACATGCATGGCATGACTAGGCGGTACTGTGTGGAGTACCCGGCACTGTCCAGCTAGGCACCAAAGGAAACCAGGAGACATTCTAGCTAAGTAGCTGCAACACACATGCATGTACGTGTAGATCACACAAAGTACACCGCAAGATCGATCCACCAGTTCATCATCGATCTTAGCTAGCTTTCCACAAGAAAATTAATTAAATCCTCCAGTAGTGGCCGTGAGCCCGTGATACAGTGGAATACATACAAACCAAGTACACAGACCTTAATAAAAGTTGTGTGAAGTGTACGTAGACGTACTACCTAACTTCTTCAGTGATCGGCTTGTTGAAGTCGAAGGAGTACCAGCAGCCGTCAGTAGCTAGCCCTTTACACAATTCTCTGTCCTAGTCCAGTAGTCCTGTACTTGCCTGCCTGTCATATACTAGCATGTTAGCATGTATGCAGTCTAGACTAGAATTCTAGCAGATCGTTGACGTGAACTGGGCACTGGAAGTGGTACGCATTATATTATATTGTATAATTACTCCTCCAAATATATATATGCATCACGCACCAATAATGCATGTAACTATATAACCAATCTAACCACCGGTAGATCAGTTAAGCAGCTCGAAAAATTCTCTTACGGCGAACTGATACAAATTACAAATGCAAATATATACATACCAGATGGAATATGCCGCTGCTTAATTAATTTCTACTAGCTAGCTAGGTGTCTTACCTAGCTAATTGCAGTTGCACGTACAGGTTATATGGATCCATATATCTCATTCTGTAGGTGTCTGTTTTTGGTGGATGTATAGTACAGTAGATAGTAGTACTAGCTGCTACTACTACAATAATATATATACCTGCTGCCCTTCTGAATTGTCATGCATGACTAGTCACACGTGTACGTGTATAGCTGTTCGGTAGCTAGCATTAGCAATGACTTGCCAACGGCAGGACAAAATATAGAGTACGGCATTCTATTATATTACGATTATATATGCGTTCAACTGCATATATAATTACTGTGAGATTTGCATTCACAACTAATTGCTTTGTTGCATCAACCTTTCAAAAATAAAATCCAATAAATACAAACCGTATATGTATATAGTATCTCGATCTGAACGTATATATATAACCTATCAGCACATTATTAGCTGGAAATAATTTTCTTTTTAAATTTCTCGAAAACATAGGAGGGCTGCATTTCTTTGTATAGGAACAAGTCTTTTATGACACACTTAACATGGTCCGCATATATTGGGCAAAAAAAAACTCCACAACACTCAACGGGTCAACTTGCCAACTAAAGAGCCGCGTCTAGCTAGCCGGCTGGAATTAATTTGTAGAACAAAAATCATAACGGGCCATGAATCGCCTTAGCATTTGTGGGCGTACCTCACATGGATATTTTTTAGATACAAATATAATCAACAAATAGAAATTTGGTCAGTACTAATGTCCCTACCTCACTGCTAGCTAGTAGTACTACTTCCTAAACATCGCTTGTACTGAACATACACGTGCCTCATTTCAATCTCCAGATGCCAGAGTTAGGGATGTTTGATTCATTAGCACTAGAAATTAGCTAGCTAATAGCTAATAGCTGCTAATTTTTAGCATGGAGCTGTTTGGATCAACCTGCAAATAGGTGGTTGGATAGTGAGTTAATGGTGCATATGAACCATTAGTACTCCCTTCAGGTTGGTAAAAGAAGTCGTTTTGGACAAGATTTTGGTCGAACATTAGGAATATAAATCTTGAATAACTTTTAAGTTGCTGAGTTTGAAAATGTTAAAACCATATGAATATATTTATCTTGAAATATACTTTCTTAAAAATATACATATATCACTTTTTATCAAATATTTCTATAAAAATAAGTAGTCAAAGTTACACTTTGGAGACCGTGTCGCTGTCCAAAACGATTTCTTTTACCAACGTGGAGAGAGTACCTATTATTAGCAACTCCAAACCTGCCAATAGAACTAATAGTTAGCAGCCTTTCGACTAATAATTAGCAGGTTTATTAATAGATCTTTTTGGAACCATTGCTACTAATTTTAGCTGCTAATTTTTAATGCTAATGGATCAAACAGGCCCTTAAGCTGCCCCAAAAGCATGTATATGCATGCATGCCCAAGAAGCATGGAAGGAGAACCCCCGGGAGAGACAGCATATATGCACTGCAGGTAGTAAAGTTCAGTGCAAATTCATAAAAGGCTTATGTCTTACGAGGCACATGCATGTATGGCCCAACTGCCGATCGATACGAATGAATTTTCAGTTATGGCAATACTTACTTTTATGAAAGTATAGAAGGAAGAGGGCCCATATGGTCAAAGATTTACATCTTATCCCCACCATTAAAAATACAGGACATTTTATATTTTGGAAAAGTCAGATGATGTACTCCATTCATTTCGAAATGTAGGAGGTATAAGAATTCAAAAAAGTCAAACATCATGCATAAGCTTGACCATCAATTAGTACAAATATATCTATGGTTAGTGCAAATACAATGTATCAACAGACTCACACTTCAAAACATTTTTTAAATAAGTCATTGGCTTTGTATTAATTGACCGTATGTTGTAAGAGAAATTAATGGTCAAAGTATGCAAAAGACTTCCTCAAATCCTAATGTATATACATGTCTTATAAAAAAGAAAACACCAAAGTTGAAATGCTCTGGTCAAACTTGAAATGCTTTGACTATCAAAAAAGTTAGAATGCCTTATAATTTGGAATGGAGGGAGCACAAAACAACATAATGGGTGGGTTACTAACTATAGGCTCCAAACCTAGACAACAACTTCAATATAAACATTGGTTGCTTTCTCACGCGGTTGTCGTTCTTCTAATGACTATATGAAGTAGAGTAGGGCACCAACCTTGTCCACTTCTATGCATCCGATCATACTCGAGGTTCACTCGAGTGGCCACCATGGTATTCAAATACTTGAAATAGTTTAATGGCCGAGTACAACAGTACTCAAAAGTCTTGTTCCAGCATTGATATATATGGTGGATGCAATGGAGGTTATAGACATGTTTAAAGATTGCACAAAAGCATGGCGTATGTTAAATATGACATGTTGTGTTCAAATTGCTAGATAATTAGTGATGAACAACTAAGTAAGCATATTGAATTTAAATAACTAAAGTAATTGTAAGCATGTTGCCCTCCCTACTCTTAACCTAGACGCTACGACAACCATGGTCATTCTAAGAATCATCACACAATTCGAAACCTCCACATAGGTGTCAACTGTACCTATATGGGGAGTAAGGTTGAACCTCCATATCTTTGTCCAGATAAGGCTTGACTTAGGTCCCCAACATTTCTCAAATGTCGCTAGATTTCCCATGAATGGTTTCACGGTGAGTCAAGGTACTAGCCCTTTTAGCTACCCCGCACTCCACCTCGCTTTGAATCCATACAGTTATCTATGTACTAGTCTTATCACACTCATAATATGGCATGTGGTCTGTACAGGGTTACTCTAACTCACTACGACCGAGATATAGTCCTTATACACTCAAGTGATAGGGTTCTGCATAGTTCCTAGCACTCTGGCGATCCATACCTTGCTCTACTTCTCTGCGAGCTGCATGTGCACCATGACCCTGTTATTTCCCTCTATCTTTGCTTCACCAACTCATCTTTGTCACTAACTTGTATTTGGTACATTGCACCCTCCTTTAAGTAGGGGTGGATCTAGAGGGAGAGGGGGCTCAAGCCTTCTACCACTACCGTCACTAAGGAGCCCCCTCCGCCCCTCCCCCCCTAAAAAATGCTTCCATAACTCATAAACAAAATCTTTAAAACACAATCTCTATTGCCTACTCTATCTATTCTCATATATCTAAAAATAGTGGTTGGAGATCTAATTACATTGAACTCTTAGGTGGAGGAGACACTACAGTGGGGGCCATGCATGGGAGCGCCGAGGAAAAAAGAAATGACACTAGGGGCACGGGAATGAGTTTACCAAACTATTGGACATGCTCTAAATTAAAAGTAACCTGGATTTTGGATTGTTTCTTAACTCCCAAGCCCGGAATTAGATATTGTTCCTTAAGACATCTAAATTGCAAATCCATAGGTTTTTTTACTCGCTTGATGCAGGGTTAAATTGTTTCTTCAGATATTTAATTCTAAATAACTCCTGCAAAAAAAACTATATATTCATTGCACAACTTAAAGAATCCTATATTTAATTCTGAATATCTTGATTCTGAACTTCCAAGCACCCATGTTCAATAGGTTGGCAATACCTTTTTTGCCGATCATATTGTGAGGGACAAAAAAAATCTTGGGGCATGTTTGGATGTTATAGTTTTTTAAAACCATGATATCACAAAATCGTGATTTCATAGGCCAAAGAGATACAAATTTGAGTTTCTAAAACTTAAAAAAGACTACAACTTTGACAAAATCATGGTTTTAGAAACTACAAGATTTGTTGTGTCCAACACTCAGCAGCTTTTGAAAACTAAGTATTTTGTAAAACCATAGTGTTTCTAAAATACTCTAAAAATATTGCATCAAAGCAGGGCCTTTCTTTATAAGAACCTTGGAATTAAAAAGTTGTGAGCATGAACATTCTTTTGTGAAGTACAGATGAAGACACTTGTACATACACATACATTCACCCTTATGAATGTATGCACGCACCCGTCTTTCTCCTATGAGAACATAAGAAAGACTACTGGACAGATCTCGAGATTGACAAAATCATCACATACGTCTCATTATCAATGGAACATCACCTACACTTTACCTTATGAACTCACGCACATAAGACGTGTTTGGATGGCTCCCCACCGATGTTGCCTGGTCCAGGCAAGGCTCCTAGGTGTCCATTTTGGATGCTGTTGACGGTCCTTAAGTACCAAATATAGTTATCAAATAAATAAAGAAAAGGATCCAAATGTAACCAACACCTAGACTTAGGGTTTTATCTGACAGAATTCCACGAGTTTTGGTGTTTGTCTGTTTCTGCAGGGGGTTATCAGAAAATACGGAGGAAAGGCCCACACGTCGGGTTTACATAGAGATAATAACGTGTTCACCGATTTTCTATCATCTAGAAGACTCCAGAAGCCACGAGATCGAACGGGAGGCCGAACGGGCCCGGAGGCAGGGCGCCCGCCCTGCTCCCTAGGGCGCCCGCCCTGGCCTGAGAGCCAATCAGGCTCCGTCTCGCGGATTATGCTCCACCGACCTAAGGGATCAAGGAAAACCGTGCGAGTTTAAATTCCAACCACAGCCATATATACATGCTTGTTAGAATAAGAGCCGCACTTTTACTACTTACTGCTTATGGGCATTGAGTGTGGTCAAGCTGTGTAGACCCTTAGGAACTTGTCATGTGGTTAAAATCAAGATTCACTTGCACGTTCACTCATACATGCTGCTTCTACTCCGGAAGTACGCATCCACATATATCCACTCATTTCCATCTCTAGATTCACCCAAAATTATTCTACTCCTGACCCGGAAGAGAATAGCCAAAAACATTATCCCATTCCTGTTATTCCCTGTGAAGTTAATGCTCAAGTCATTTCTACTACCACTTGCTATATTTTCAAAAGAGGGAGATTGCTCTAAAAAATATAAATACGAGGAAATAAAAAAGAGCAAGTGCTCGGAACCTCGAAGAAAGAAAAAGTGAGACGAGAGGTAAAAATGGACAAGTGTCCGACAGTAGAATTAGGGGTACAAGATACCCACCTGAAAAAAAGGAAAAAAAATATATAGAGCATCTCATTCCCCTCAAAAGTTTTAAAAAGCAAGAAAGGTATGTATTCCCTCAAAAAGAGCATTAGACTTTTGTTATCACCATCATCACCATACACCACTCATTCACCACACATGCACATCTTGATTTGACTTATTGACTTGTTTCTCTGGATCCATGGTTTGACTATGCAATAAATGTTCTATGAGTATGTATACTGTATCTCCCACCTATGAGCTCCAGATATCAAAGCCTTATTAGAGTAGGGTGAGAGAGAAGGCAATGTCACTACGCCTTATACCATAAATACCACATACTTTGAGAGAGAAGGCATATACCATTACTGCCTTGGTAAGGATCCAGAAATACCACAAAAGAGAGACCCGAGAAAGTCATACAAGGAATCTCTGAGTTTTATTTGAAAAATTTGCAAAAACTCCAGAGCTATAGCTGATCAAGAATAAGAGACATGGCGTTTGACTAGACCGTTCTATCTTTTAACCACTCAAGATGCAGGTGACGGTTGTAAGCCCCATGGTGAAAGGTAAAATGAGTAAGTTTTAAGTCTTGACAGTTTACTCTAACTCAGGGATGAGACCTTATTTGAAAGCATATGTACCGTCAACGTTCAAAGGTGTTGCAGCAACTTCTGCTCCATAATGAGTCTATCCTTGCTCAGGGACGAGCAAGAGGTAAGCTTGGGGGAGTTTGTTGACGGTCCTTAAGTACCAAATATAGTTATCAAATAAATAAAGAAAAGGATCCAAATGCAACCAACACCTAGACTTAGGGTTTTATCTGACAGAATTCCACGAGTTTTGGTGTTTGTCTGTTTCTGCAGGGGGTTATCAGAAAATACGGAGGAAAGTCCCACACGTCGGGTTTACATAGAGATAATAACGTGTTCACCGATTTTCTATCATCTAGAAGACTCCAGAAGCCACGAGATCGAACGGGAGGCCGAACGGGCCCGGAGGCAGGGCGCCTGCCCTGCTCCCTAGGGCGCCCGCCCTGGCCTGAGAGCCAATCAGGCTCCGTCTCGCGGATTATGCTCCACTGACCTAAGGGATCAAGGAAAACCGTGCGATTAATGTCGGTTTGATCCGACGGCCCACGTTCACTTGAGGGGGCTATATAAGCAGGACCCCTGGCCCCTGGAGGAGGCACTCCCTCATTCTCATTCTTCAAACCCTAATCTCAGGAGGAGAGTCTCTGATCAAGCCCTAGAGCCACCACATCAACTAGATCTCTAGTATAGCATAGCTACATAGGATTAGAACTAGAAGGAGTCAATCTTCGATTGGTTTCCGGATCTGTCAAGAGGATTCTTGGTAATTCCTTTACTGTTCTTCATTGTTCATCTTTGTTCTTCAATATTATGAATACAACTTTGTTCTATTTCAATATATTGATTATGACTATGCTCTACTTGTTTATGTTTGCGATTATATTGTTCTTAGTTTATCGTAGTTATACGCTTGGCTTAGTTAGATTGGAATTATATACATGTTTATGATCGTATAGCGTTTATCCATCGGATCCATGGGTAAATGATAAATATTGTGTAGGCGTGGTGCTTAGACCATATTTATCTGCGATTGCACCTTATATGCCGGATCGTGGGGTGGTCCGCGATGGTGACAGCTTCGTTGGTTCTTATATAGTCCCCCTCCCGTGTGTAAGGCAGGCAGAGCAACATTATTACGGGGGAGTGATTGCTATGTTTCTCATCTTCCTTGATAATATCACTATGCATGGGTGTAGTCCTTTTTCGCAATGATTGCCAAGTGTACTTGCACTAACTATGATATGCTAGACTTTATAGTTAAGAATAACTTAGGAAATATCCTTGTAGTTCGTCCTAATACCATGCTAATGACTTGCTAGAATATCTGTTGAGGTGCTTATCATTATTATATGTGGCTAGCTGATCAGATTAATTATCTTTGTCATCATTCATACTTTATCTATATTTTATGTGACACTTACCCCTGTATGCAAGAGATAGATGAATGCTCTCACTTATACATGCAATGATTGATACTCATTCCTATATTCCATTCCATAATCAACATTGATGTTAGTAATCCCTTCCCAGTGGTAAAAATATAAATAACGATACCTGGAATACTTCCCGGTTAAAATGCTACATCGGTATTAATCTGTGCGCTTGCAGATCTTATTTATTATTTATTTAGAAGAGCAGTTGCATATTTCAATACCGCATCTCTCATGTCATGCTGGGGATGACAACTTGGCTTAAGTGGCATGAGGGATAGGTTCGGCATTTTTGGCGCCGTTATCAGAATTAGAAAACTAAGTCTACTTTTGGTAATGACGTTAAGAATGCCCAACAGATGCCTGCCTGCCAGGACGTGATCCAAACAAGCCCATACACTCTAGCCCTATGAACAACATTGTCAATGGATACATTGCTTGTCATTGAAAGAACAACAACGTTACATCCTAAAATAAATCTAAAAAATACGTCAAACGGAGGAGTTAAAATGGGTGGGCAGGCATGTCAAGTGGAGGACTTAAAATAGGCGGACATAGGTCTCACCACAAATAATCTGATTAGCCGAGCTACGCTCAGAATCTCATAAATTCAGAACAAACAAAATGATTGGATCATTATATAATTTGTCAGGTGCCAATTTTAGGGTACCCGAAGAAGGAGAACTAATGGTCCCCAACAATCAAAATCGAACAGACGATTAAAGGGTGTGACCGCAGCTTCACCCGACCCCCAGGGGACAGGTTCCGGTTCGCCTAACCCCAGGGGCACAAGTTCCTCTCGTTCGGTCCCTTGGGGGCGGGCCGTGCCTCGCCCGACCCTAAGGGAACGGGCCTCGCCCAACCCCAAGAAGGGGGCCTTCGCCCCGCCCGACCCCGAGGGCGCATGATCACCCTTGGACGGGGGCCCGCACTACCTCCAACCGCCACAGACGTAAAAGCTCAAGCCCGGGGTTAAACTTCTGACACCGATGGGAATGGGCACGCCTCGACATGACCCGAAGCCATGGCAGGCCATACCTAGGGGAGCCCACGTCGCCCGCAGCGCCAAGCATGATAGGACAGGGCGCCACGATTGGCTGACAACGCCCGCACGTGGCGCTAGCAGCAAACAGGGCCACGATGTGGAGTTGTCTCCATCGCCATCAGTATTGCGACGTGGAGACGTCTCCGTCATCATCTACAAGACCAGCAAGGCACGCCTATAGGAGGAGGAGGGCGGCATGGCTCCAGGGCTCCCTTCCTCTCAGTTTTTCTCTTTCTTCTTTTCCTCCCTCTCTCTCTCATATAACCCAGGTCCTTCCCTTGGTGTATAAAAGGGAAGGTTGGGCGCCCCACCTGGGCAAGCTTTTCAAACTCTTAGGCTTTGGAGATTTCGAACACTCTGAAGCACTCTAACTCCACTTCACCTTCACCAGAGACTTGGGATCTCATCCCTCTTTCGCCAGTTTGTAAACCCTATTACGAACTTCAGTGCTGGTAACACGAGCAGCCTCGAACTGGACGTAGGGACGTTTTACCCGAACCAGTATACATCATGGTGTCCTCCAGCACACCATCCAGACCAAACTGTAATATAAACTCACTCGTCGGTGGTTCGAAACACCGACACAATTCTTCTGAAATTCTTATAGAATATGCATTCATGCTAGCTAGATCTTCCTGTCTATATGAAAACTGAGGAATGCAAGCTGTTCCAAACATGTGGCGGTTCTTCATTATATTGATGAATATTGATGTCGTTATAATCAAGTAGACATACAGAGCACTCATAGAATTGTGCTACGACCCACACATGCATGTAACTCATAATGAAGGGTATGGCATGGTAGGGTAGCTGGGCGTTGCAGTTGCACACATTTGCCGCTGCATAGTCGCGGTCGCTGTCGCTGTCACCGACCCACGGCGACGATGATGCCCGGGATCGGAGGCACGAGGGCAGCCATGCCCATCAGCCCATGCATGGCACCGGATCAACTGGGCTTCCTATCTTGTAGAGAAAAAGAGTACGTAACTTACATTGGCTGGGCTAGTTCCAGCCCAAACTAGAGGAAATGTTGTTGTCGTTGTATGCGACATTGATTTGATAAGGAAGTCGGGCCAGGTAGCCCATAGGCCACAAATGAAATTCGGCCCAGTCCAAGAAAGCATTATTGTTGCTCTTCTTTTTTTCTAATAAAAAACGATATTACTCCCAGCTTTTTCAGATAAAAAATAATATCTAGCTTCGTCTTTTTAAACCAGAGGATTAGACCATTTATTCAATAATTTATCCCAATATAAAATAAGTGCAACTCAAAAGTCAATTCTAACATTATTTGGCCATCAGAAAGTACCCAAAAAAAATCTATTGTCAGCTTCTAACTCCGTGTTATCTTTACATCGCTGTAACTGCGTCTAATGTCATAGCTAATACGTTCTCTGAACAAAACATTTGGTTTCCGAAACATCCAAATCCGCACGCGTCTTCAATTTTGCCGCTCGATCGGTCCATCAGTTGGTCACTCACTGCCAGGGTTAAAAAAACCGCTCGGTAAACCGCGGTTTACCGCGGTTACCGGCCTAACCGGGCCGGACCTGTTCCAGTCCGGTCCGGTTAGGTATTCCCCAAATTTAAATTTAAAATTTTAAAAAAAATGCTGAAAAAATTCCTAAAAATAGTTCATGATTTATAGATGCCAATGGTGTTAAAATTTTTCAAATTCGAGTTCGTTTAGTATTTATTTATTTATACGTATAGAAGTTTGAAAAAAACCCGGTCCCGGCCCGTTAAGGCCCATGAGGCCCATTAGGCCGCCACGGGCACAAAACGCGCCGGGAGCTCGCGGGGGGGGGGGGGGGGGGGGGGTTCAACGCGCCGAGCGCCTTATCCTCTCCCGTCCAACCCCCGTCCGCCCCCCGCCCGCGCCGTCCGCCCCCCGCCGCCGGCCGACCGCCCCGAAGAGCCGGTTTACCGCCCGGTCCGGGTGGTTTACCGCGCGCCCGCCGCGCCGTCGGCTAACCGCCCGGATCCGCGGCTAACCGCCCGGGAATCGCGGTTTACCGCGCGGTTCACCCGGGAATCGCAGGTACGTTTTTTTTTGTTTTTTTTTTCTTTAGAGTGGTATTAGGATTTAGGTAGAATTTGTGTTAGGATTTAGGATAGGTTTTTGGTTAGGTTTTAGGTAGGATTTACTTTAGGATGTTTTTTTTAGGATTTAGGATTAGAGGTAGGATTTGTGGTAGGATGTATATTTTAGGTATATATTGTGTGACTTTGTGTATATATTGTGACTTTGTGTATGTTAGGTATATATTTTAGGTATATTTTAGGTATATATTATGGTAGGATTTGTGGTAGGATTTAGGATACATTTTTTTTAGGTGTGACTTTGTGTTGTCCGTTTATGTAGGTGGACAATGTCAGGCAGAAACAGAGACGTTGTATGGGAGCATGGTGAAAATCTTGCTCCTGGATGGAGATGCAATTATTGTCATGTGACGAAAGCAGGCGGTGGTTGCACTAGATTTAAACAGCATTTGGCTGGGCACGGGGCGGACACCTTGCATTGCGACCGTGTGCCACCAGATGTGCGTGCGTACTTTCGGCGAGATCTTGACAGAGCTAAGAAGACGACTGTTGAACGGGCTCGACAAAGGTTAGCACGAGAAAAAGCTGTAGCGGAGGGAAACCATCCCCTCGGTGATGATGAATATGAGGCTCAGATGAAGGAAGCACTAAACCAGTCGATAGCAGAATATGACTATGAGCAGAGGGTGCAACAGAGAGGAGGTAATTACGACCGTGGAGGGGGTAGTGGTGGGTGGTGGTTCATATGGTGGGAATCCTATTGAGAGGTTGTTTAGAAGAGCAGGATCACGGAGGGAGACTTCAGTGGAGGTGGAGGACTATCATGTGGCAGCCGGTGGGAGGAGAGGAATGCACCAACAAAGGATTGATACAGGGTCTTGACACAGAAGAGAAAAAATGCAAAGGAAGCTATTGGTAAAGCTTGGGGAAAGTTTTTCCATTATGTAGGAATCCCAGGACGAAATGCCGACAATCCGTACTTTGTCAGTGCGGTCCGAGAGACACAGAAGTGGGGTAAGTACCTATACTTGGAGACCTATGGCCTTATGTATCTTTCCATATTCTCATTCTTTACTTATGGTTTCAGGTGAAGGCATCGCGTCACCCACTAGAAGGGATATTGATGGCAAGTACCTAGATCAGAATGAGAAAGACTTAAAGGATAGGTATGCAAAGTTTCAGAAGGAGTGGCCCAACTTTGGCGTCACGTTGATGTGTGATTCATGGACTGGCCCTACTAAAATGAGTGTCATAAACTTTCTGATTTATTGCAATGGGGTCACATGGTTTCACAAATCCATTGATGCATCTGGAAAAAGTTAAGATGCTAACTATTTGTACATGGTACGTCCTAAACATAGGTGACGATGACAGTAGTGACGATGACAGTGACAATGACGGTGCTGGTGGGAGTGACGGTGGCGGTGGTGGTGGGACAGACGGTGGTGGTGGTGGGAGTGGGGCTGGTACTATTGGTGCTGATGGTAGTAGTTATGTAGGTCTTCATTTCACAGGTATCCATTGCACCTACATACACACAATTGTTTCTGTCTATGCCTACTAATTATGGTTGATTGCAGGCGAGACCCAATTCACACATGCTACTCAAGACCGTGACCATGGACAATCGACATCGCAGAGGAGAGCATATGCACCGACGGACTACGACACTCCACAGTACTCTTCTTCCTCCTACAGCGATACCTCACAACCTACTTATAGCTATCTCATTCCTGACATGACCATGCAGACTCAGACTAGATGGGTGTATGAATGGGAAGACCCCCGTTTTTACAATATGTTAGTTCAAGAATGGGAGACAACAGCAGTATGAACAGGTCAAACTTGGCAAGATTACAAGGCTGCCCTGCTTAGACAGCAAGGTATCTCTCTTATGTCCACCGCCGAATATGAAATGTCGTGCCAACAAGGGGTCTTTCCATACATCCTACGTAGTTGACTATGCGAGCGGAAACTATATATTTGTTTGTGTAAGCGACTATATATTGTATTTGTATGCGACTATATATTGTTGCTTTAGTGACTATATATTGTTGAATATGTATTTGTATGCGACTATATATTGTTGCTTTAGTGACTTATGCTATTTATTACCACATTGTGTGGTCTTTTTACATTAATTTGTGCAAAGGAAGTACCAAAAATTCTTTTTATTCATGCAAAAAAAATCTAAACGGTTTGGAGCGGTAAACCGCTCAAACCGACCGGTAACCGCTCTAAACCGCCCGGTAAACCGGTGACAAACCGAACCGAAGGCGCGTTTGAATTCAAATTCAAATTCGACCGGTTACCGGTAAACCGGAACCGGCGGTTTGGGGTGACCGGTCGGTAAAAAAACCCTGCTTACTGCTGTATTATAGTAGGATTGCTTGCGCGCTTAGGCTCTGGTTCTGAATGCTGGGAAAGGGAAATGTAGTGGGGAAGCAGATGACGCAGACAGTAGTATCTCGTTCGCTGCATCTCAATTTCAATCGCGTGATGGACTTGCACTTGTGCATGCAAAACGGAAACACATGTACTCCGATCCTTTCTTCTCCGGATAGGTTAAGTTCCCTTTCAAGCTTGAATAATACATGCACACGTGCTCGAAAGAGAAAAACTTTGAAAAAGGCGAGCCATACTTTTTCTGAAGAGCTGAAAAAGGTTGAAACTTGGAAGTTGCATGGTTAGAATTTCTTCACTAAACTCAGGTGACAGGAGATAAAAAAAAACTGCCGGGTAGGTAGATGAACACACACAATTACAGAAGCATACACGGTACAAGATGAGTCAGCAGATTGGGTAGAACCTATCCACTCATGTTTGAATCTTTGACTTAACACAAGGGCTCGTATTTTTCTACATTTATTGTAGAATTTAACAACATTGTCCTTTGCAACATGCTTGGCAACAGCGAGTCAAAAACTAGTTAAGGATCAGTTTGGTAGGACTCCAGCTCCTACTTCTCATGTGAAGCAGCTTCTCTAGTGAAGCTAAAGCCAAAAACGTTTAAGAAAAAACAACTTTAATTGTAGTGTTATAAAACTACAATTAGAGGGGGCTAGGCCCCTGCCCCCTCTAAAGTTGCACATCATCTTCTAATACTACTCATAGGTTCTACTAATCCTAGAGATTATAGGTAAAATTTTCTGTTCAACTAAAAGAACAAAAGTTCAATTAGGAATAAAATACATTTCTATATTGTGTTTTTTTCTCTCAACTTATATCTATTGGCTATATAATTTATGTGGCTAGATAAGATAAATATGAAGTGAACTGTTGGCTTTATGAATAATGTCCTTTAATCTTTTATCTTGAATTTAGACAATTAGCACTTGTCCGAGACGAAGAAAAGAAAGAGACTAAATATGATTTGTAGTTGTTTAAGCCATCATGAAGGTAATATCTTTTTAAGCCAACATCAATGTCCGCCAATTGGGATCCTAATTTTCCACTTCTTCTATATTTCAAGTATCTATTTTTTTTTGTTGTTATTCAAGCAATAGGTTTTTTTCGTGAATTGTTTCTTGGGAGTTGTACTTTTAATTATACTAGTTGGTTGTATAAGATAGTTGTTTGGAATCATCTGAACATTCAGACACCTAAAATTAAGCAATATCTTTTGTTTGACACTTGGTGGACTGGCACCCTCTATATTTGAATCCTGGCTCCGACCCTGTTTGTGAGGAGTAGACAGGAGAGCTATTTTTTTTTACTCTGACTTCATAATAAAAAAAACGGCTCTGACTCTTCCGAACTTTTTGCAATGAAGCATTTTTAAAGGGTCATTGTTTAAATGACCGGTTAGCAGAGCTCTTTACAAGAAGCCGCAAGAAGCTATGATGCAGCAGCGCAAGCGGGACCTAAATTTAAGATTGATAGACTCTTCGAAAAGACATATTTTTGGATAGTAAATAAACATATAATATATTAACCCAAGTATGTAATCTTGTCAAAATTAAATAAGCTGTCGTGGGGTGTTCCATTTCGTGATAGCCAGAGCATGCCGGCAATCGGCAGAGGCCCAGAGCTTTTGTTATCCACACTTCACTGCATGTCTGTCCAGTAGTACTGAAAAGACGGCGAAGAAGTCCGGTGCAGTGGCGGAGTGGCCTGCTTCATGTGAGAAATGAAGTGCAGGCAACAAGCAACTTTTGGAGTGCTGTGCACTGCATGCTTGCTTCTCTGCATGTACTCCTACGTACTGCAGTAGTACAGTAGTGATGTGCTTAATTTGTGCGACGGACACGAACAGTACAACGTACAGCAACAGCTGCATTCATTTGTTGCGCAGCTACGTGCAAGTTGGGCGAGCCGCGTTCGTTCGCCTGTAAAGCCGGGCTGAAAATATGTTCACTAATTTATCACGAGAGAAAAATATTATATCATGACTGATAAGTCAGACTGATAAGTTTAAGCAAACAGGGTACATCCAAGCATTATTGCGCTCCATCTGGCCATGGCCGGCCGCTGGCCGCATATATATAGAACAAGGAGCGAGACGACCATTATTTGCACCTTGTTGTTGGACGGGTTATTGTCGATGCATTCGATCCTTCGTTCGATCGCCCTGCATGTACGGCGTTACGCTACTGCACAAACTTGTTGGCTATATATAGGAGCATAGTGCTGCCCGTTACGTGGTGGTCGTATCTGCATCGTATCCATCTCATCTCTACCGACTCTACGCATGATATACACACATAATGGTCCAAGAAACCGGGCGATCGACCGGGGCCCGGCGGTGAAGTCCAAGCACGCAAAGCATGCGCGGAGACGCGTGCAGCTAGCTAGCTGAGATGCATGGAAGAGAGTAAGAGAAGAAGTCCACATCATTCTCGAATTATATCGATCGTGACATTGACACAGACACACCACCATGCACGCACGCACCAGGCAATACAGTACAAACTCTCATCGCACGCGGCGACAGTTCTCAGAATCAAAACATTTGCCTTCCTCCCAAACGGATAAACCGAAGCCACCATAATGTATATCTGCTGCACTGGCCGATGCTGGGATTGACCGCAGTGAGCACATCCTCTGATGACGAAGTCTGGACTCTCCGCCCGCCCTGCAGGCTTGATGTTAACGTTAAGTTATGGTCTTCGATATTACTCACTCTCTTGTGGCGTCTCTGGGATGCATGAAATGAAGTATTTCGAGGTGAACACACGTCGACAGTGAAGATACTCACCCGCGTTGCTGAGGACCTCGCTGTGTGGAAGAAGCGTTTTGTTTTAGGGGTCGTTTGATTCTTTTCATTGTCAAGCAATTAGAATCTACTTAATAGATTAGACTATTTTGCTAGGTTAACAAGTCCAAGCCTTCAATTGACTTCAACAGACGATAACAATGCTACTATTTTAGGTGGGCATCTCCTGCCAGATCATCGATGCTCTAGGGACATGTCGTGACTTGACAACTCTAACCTCCCACAACTTCTTTCTCCATGGCTACATTGGATCACTTTGCTACCGCCTCTGCCTTCCACTGCTACAGGAATCTTTACCGTGGCGGGCAAAAGAGGTTAACCGAGGCGGGTAAGCCAACCACCTCGGTGCAAAGATCATGGTTAATCGTGGCCTTACCAATCACCTTGGTTAATAGATTAACCGTGGCGGGCATCGTAAGCTAACCGCCTCGGTTAGTACATATTAACCAAGACGGTTGTCGTAAATCGCCCGTCTCGGTTAAAATTTTAACTGAGGCAGTTGACTAAAGACGCCCGCCTGGGTTAAGGTTTTAATCGAGGCGGTTTTTGTTACTTTCTCGCCTTGGTTAATGGTTTCCAGATTTTAAAAAAATATTTTTTTCAAATTTGAATTTAAATTTGAACTTAAAATTTCGCTAATGAAAACATAGATAAAGCAGAAAATAAATGACAAACATATATTACATTCATTCTCGTTCGACGAACGAACATTTAAGTTACTACATTAGTGATGTCTTCATCATTGTTTCACAATCACAAATCATTCATACATGAGCAACTAAGGTCCATATTATTTTTTATCGGAAAAGAGGTCCGGCAGAACATAATCCGAGATCCGTAACTTATCGCTCTAGTTTTCGATGCTCTCGAACTTTGGATCCCGCGCTAACTCGCTTTCCTAGTTGAAGAACGTATTCCCTTCATGCGCGCTCTCTGTGATAAACTTACATATGTCTGCTACTATTTGTCTGAAGTCTTGGTCGACCTTCTCCCTTCGCCACCAGTCTTGTGCTTTCTTGAGCTGTCGCCAGCTGCTGCTGAATTTGTTGTACGTCCTCAGATACTCGCAAACGCAGAATCCACATAGAACTGAGCCATAGGGTTGTTTGACGCACTGCACGATGTATAATACACAATCATTAGAGCATATATAATAAACAATCGGTAGGAGTAGTAGAACTAGTAGTAGTGAGTAGAGTCGGAGTATAGTAGTAGTAGTAGGAGGAGGAGGAGGAGGAGGAGGAGGAGGAGGAGCAGCAGCAGCAGCAGGAGTACTAGAGTAGAGTAGAGTAGTAGGTGTAGTTTTAGGAGAAGAGTAGCAATAGTAGTAGAGTAGTAGTAGTATTGGTGATTACCGGGAACTCACTCCTTAGTTTCAGTTTCGTGTCATTCTTGATCTTCTTCTCAGATCTCCGATCATAGCAGTCGGGATCTTTTACGTACTTCTTTATAAGCGTTGTACGAAAACCACTAGTGTTAACGACAATTTCAATAAGTATGTTAACTGTAAATGAATAAGTTCCGTCATTTACTATCTCAATACGCTTTCAAAGTGCTTGTACCCTGCTTTGTTTGTGTCCCGCAAGGAGTCAAATATATAGGCCTTTCCATCCTGAGGATAGATTATACATGCAATCCAGTGGCCTATGATGCCCTGCCTGCACTATTCACACAATACATATTTGAAATGTTCAAATATGAGAAATTATGATCTCAGTTGCTATATATGTCCTAAGTATCTTTTGGACTTACCCGAACTGGTGGACGGCCATGACACACCTATTACCCCGGATCTTCTTCATGGCCTCATAGATGTACATTCCTGCCCGATACTTATATTCGATTATCAGATCTTCCCTTTATTTCTTTCTCTCCTCTGGGTTCAAGTTCACTAGCTTTTCATGAGTGTTTGGTATATCATAACCCGCGATGGTTCTCTCTGTAAGAAGCATTGGAGAGAGATAGAGAATATCCTTGCCCAATTCATTGCTTACATAGGCCTACATCCTGCAAGAAAAATTCATCATGGTATTACTAGTTTGTTCCTAAATTACCTACAGCGATGTAGTAGTGTCAAAGTCGTAATTATCTTACAGGGCAAATATGGTGACTTGGGCGACGTCAAAGTCCTTTCGCCGCAGTAGTCTATGCATGTCATGGAAATCTACTATGACTTCACCATCTGTGGGCGTGTGGAAGTGCCACAGAACCTCCTAAATTATGATAGCCCACATGTACCTGTCATTGTCATAATGACCTTTGACAGCCATACTTATATTCCTCATAACTTAAACGGCCTGCTATCCTCCGAACAGGATCCAATTACAGGAGTATTGCAATATTACAACAGTTTATTCAAAATGCTATTGGGTGACGGTGCATCCTGCCTCGTTCTCCGATTCATGCCGTGGGCAACCAGTAGCTGTGCCGGGAAGGCGGTAAGGCCAGGCCTCAGCCTGGCCATCCCCGCCAATTTTCGGGGTAGGTGTTTCAACTGCCTATCCCGGACTCACCGGGTGGCCACCTGTCGGCTCCCACGTCGCTGTCTGCGCTACCGCAGGTTTCGGCATACGGCGCGTGATTGCAAGCGGCCGAGGCCCAACGTTGTCGCTGCCGCCTCCATATGCTGCTCCGCCTTGCCGTTGATGGGCGTATGTGCGCTGGGTGGCAGAGCATGGTCGTGGACTGGCTCGCTTCGCTTCGGCAGCGTCAACGTCGCGGTCACCTCTGGGTTGCCCGCTGATTTGTCGACGCCCCACGCCCCATCCGTGATTCCTGCTGCAGGCGAGGTTGCCATGCACTCCTCCTTGCCTCAGGTTTTCGTCGACGACTTCTTCGACCCCATCGCTTCTGAGATGCAGGCCGTGCCGGCCCATGAGCGATGGGATCCCATGCACTCCGAGGGGTTGGTCATGGAGAAGCCTTCAGGTGTGGGGGTCCTAGCAGGAGGGTCGCTCCTTCCGGCGCAACTTTGTGGATCGCCTGGCTTGGCCGCTGCGGTTTCTGACTGGTGGGCCGACCTGGTCCAGGCGGAGTTCATCAGCCCTTCGCGGCCGGCCCGCTTTGACGACCCCTTGGTTGACGGCGGCTCGGACCGCGTTGCAACGCCTTCTAGGCCGGCCCGCACGGACACGCAACTTCGGCCGGCTTCCTCTCCGGCGCCTGAGCCTCAAGCGACTGAGGGGACGGCAGTTCCATCGTCAATAGGTGACCTCTCCGGCTTTCTACGGTCGCAGCTGTGCTCTGTCATCACGGAGCCTATCCTGGCTGAGCCTCCGCGCCTTCGTGCCCCCAGGAGACGTCGTGCGGACGACATTGTGCTCTCGCCACTGCGCCGTAGCGGCAGACTTGCGGCCAAAAGTAGGTCCAGGGCCTCCAAACCAACGGTGCAAGCGCAGAATGTGCTAATGGCCAAGTTGGGCGTACGTCTGCAGCAGCCGACTGCCCTGACGGGTGCGGACGGAGAGTTTGATGAGTACCTGGCCCTGTTCGGTGAGCCCCTCTTGGAGTCCAAGCGGGAAGCAATCAGGACGCTGTTCCCGGCAAGCTGTGCGATCGACGGCATCCAGCTTGTCGAGGGGATGGAGCTGGAGGTCTAGGCAACCATCTGGAACGTCCGTGACCTGCTGCCTGCTGTGGACGGAGCGCAACGCCCGGACGTTCAGAAGTGAAGCCTCGGATGCTCGCGAGTTATGCTTGACGATCCTGCAGGTGGCTGCCGTTTGGTTGCGGGCCGGTTACTCGAGGCTGTCGTTGCTCTTCGCTCTTTTGTAGTCTGTCTCTGTTGTTGTGTTGTTTGGTTTCGATTTTTTCCTTGTTTTTTAGTCTTTCCGTTCTTGCGGCTTGTCGGGGTAATCTTTGGTTACCCTTTGTCGACGCTTTCAGTGTTTGTTCGGATGTTATCTATTTCCTCTTAGGGCCTGTTTAGTTTGCAAAATTTTTTACAAAAAACCACTGTAGCAGACTGTAGCATTTTCGTTGTTATTTGGTAATTAGTGTCCAATCATGGATAAACTAGGCTTAAAAGATTCGTATCGTGATTTATAGCTAAACTGTTTAATTAGTTTTATTTTTTATCTACATTTAATGCTTCATGCATGTGTCCAAAAATTGATGTGACAGGGATCTAAAAATTTTTAGGAAAATTTTTGGGAACTAAACAGGCCCTTAATGAAACATGTGCTACAGTGCACGCTCGACAAAAAAATAATTCTCTTTGAAGCGTTTCTCTTTATTTATCATATTTTAGCAGCTATTCTAGTTATTCTACCGAGAATTTAAAATGTTTCTTGCCACTAAACACACCCTTGCATTGATTTGCTGGATCCAAACTGTACAAAATAACCACAATGAGATGGACCTGCAGATCTGAACAAAGCACGCGTGCCATCAATACAAACAACGACGGATACATACATTGTAACCGAAAGGAAACCCCCTCCCGCCTCTCTCCCATCAACGCTGGATTCCCTCCTCATACCTCCCACCGGATTCCTTCAACCATCGGTATCAACTTATCCTTTTATTTGTGGACTTCTGTTTTCAATCTAGCCCTTTCAACAAACTTTTTTTTGAAACTAACAAACATTATCTAGAAGTAAACATTTCAACAAACATTTCTCACCAAAATAGATCTCCGGTTCCAGTGAAAACCTTTTCTAGAAGTAAACACAATCTCTACGAAGTGGAGGGGTAGTACATGCCTTGAAGAGTCTTTGGACGTGACAGTGACACTGATGTGTTATGGCCACATAGAACGGGTATGGGAGGTGGATGAGGGACCGAGACGTCGACATGGTAAAACTAACCTAGGGTCAGTGGAATGGGGTTTATAAGCCGAAGTCACCATTTAATCTGACGTTTTTCGACGTCTCGCCTCATCATATTCGTATACTTGTAACATCAAATTTCTAGACCACCTTTTAGGTCATTCTTCTCAATGAAAATCGAGTTTTATGGCATTGTTTTCGAGAATATGTATCCGTCAGAATACAATTAAATATGGACCAAACAACCAACCTCAATGTATGACTTCATGTTATTTTGTTTTACTACCACATAACCTCCGCATAACATTCAATTTACATGGGTCATCCAGAGTTGAAAACTGAGTCAAAATGAGTTGCATCATCTCTTCTCTCTTCTGTCTTCTTCTTTAACGTTGCCATGCTATCACCTATGCCTAGGTGACACTCCATTTAGTGTGAAACGAAACGCCCACCGAGAATGACTCTTGTTCAACATATGGCATATGTAAGCATTTAATTAGAGCACGCCGAGTTTTTTTTTCATTTTTGTGTGGAGGGCGGAGAGGACTATTAGATTGAAAATATTCCATGGATGGATGGATACTTACCTTCTAAATTCTAAATTTTTACACTCTTTTCATCACATCGAATCTTTAGACACATGCACAGAGCACTAAATGTAGGTAAAAGAAATAACTAATTGCATAGTTTGTCTGTAATTTGCGAGACGAATCTTTTGAGCCTAATTAGTCTATGATTGACACTAATTGTCAAAGTGCTACAGTAGCGAAAATTGAAAAAACTTGCCATCTAAACCGGGCCTTATTTGTGTCTTTAACTTTCTCCGTTTTTTTTTTTGACCCGCTACCGGCCTCCGACCCCTCCGTCGTCGTGTCCATCAATCCGTCCATATCAGAGGAGAATACACGTACGCCATGCTCCCGGAGTCCTTGTAGCACAATACTCTCAATACTCTCGTACATACTCCTATATAGATGCAGCCTTCCCCGTAAGGCAAGCCGCTCTTCACCTCGGATTGCGTCTCAATTCGTTCGTCCTGCCATGTCGATCGGTTCTTGATTGATATATAGGGGAAAGAAATAAAGAGAGAGCAGGGGAGGGACAGGCAAAGCAGAGCCCGTAGCGTCCTTGTCACAGATAGACTAGATTGCTGGCAATGGCGTCGTCGAGGGGGCCTCTCGCCGCGCTGCTCCTGCTGGCCTGCGCCGCGGCCGCCGGCGCCGCCGGCACGCCGGACGGGTCGGAGGAGTGGGGCTACGTGGAGGTCCGACCCAGTAAGTAATGCTACAAGCTCGATTACTTCTCATCTAATCTGCCTGCCGCTGCTCGTTGTTGACTCGTGAAAATCCATTGCTGGCTGCTGCTGCTGCTTGTTCTTCAGAGGCGCACATGTTCTGGTGGCTGTACCACAGCCCGCAGCGCGTGGACAACGGCACGACGCCATGGCCGACCGTGCTGTGGCTGCAGGGAGGGCCGGTGAGTGGGTAGTTAGATTGGATGGATGGAACTGTCGTTGGCTAGCTTGTTGCAATTGCAATCAATCAAATCTTAAATCTTACAATGGATGGATGCAATGGTTCATCACTCACCAGGGCGCGTCCGGCGTCGGGTACGGCAACTTCATGGAGATCGGGCCGCTGGACGAGGACCTCAAGCCCCGCGCCACCACCTGGCTCGCCAAGGCCGACCTCCTCTTCGTGGTCAGTAATCCAATCCTTTACAACTATGCTGCAATGCATCATGGTCTTCATGGATGAACAGCAATCGATGAACATGAACGGCAATGGCAACAATGGCAAACAATGGCAGGACAACCCGGTGGGCACGGGGTTCAGCTACGTGGAGGGCGGCGACAAGAGCCTGATGGCGCACACGGACGACGAGGCGGCGCGCGACCTCGTGACGCTGCTCTGCGCGCTCTACCGCGGCAGCCCGCGGCTCCGCGCCAGCCCGCTCTACATCGTCGCCGAGTCCTACGGCGGCAAGTTCGCGGTCACCACGGCGCTGGCGGCGCTCAGGGCCGTCGACCAGGGCCGCCTCCGCGCCACCCTCGCCGGCGTCGCCCTCGGGGATAGCTGGATCTCGCCGCTCGACTTCGTGGTGAGTTTTACTATTTGTTTGAGTCCATGTCCGTGTGGTTGATCCATCAGCGCTTCTGCAATAATTCAATTCCTTGCAACCGCCGCCTCCACTAATGTTGACTGCTGACTTGGTGTCATGTTGTTGACTACTAAATCAGTTTCAAATTATAGTTCGTTTGACTTTTTTAGTTTCAAGTTTGACTACTCGTCTTATTTAAAATTTTGTGCAAAATATCACTTCTTTTGTTGTGGTTTGCTTTATAACAAAAGTTTTGCAAAAATAACTTAAATTTAACTATGTTTACATAATTTTTTTAAATAAGACGAGTAGTCAAATTTAGGGTCAAGAAAGTAAGTGAACTATAATTTGGAGTAGGTATATAGGCTGCGTTTAGTTCACCGAATTTGGAGTGCCAAATTCACTGTAGCGATACTGTAATATTTCGTTTGTATTTAGTAATAATTGTCCAACCGTTGACTAATTAGGCTTAAAACGTTCGTCTCACAAAGTACAACCAAACCGTGCAATTAGTTTTTTATTTCATCTACATTTAGTACTTCATACATATATTACAAGTTTGATGTGACGGGAAATCTTCTTTTTGCATAGTGTATTTTTGAGGAACTAAACACAGCCCTACTATTTGTGTGTATTTTTAAGAAAAATCTAATAAATAATAGTCAACGCATGCATGCCGTGTAGCGTGATGGCAGCTTTTTTTGTTGACAAGCAGCACAGGAGTAAGGCTGTGTTCGGATCTAAAATATTTGGAGGAAAAATTCATGTAGCATTTTCGTTGTTATTTGGTAAAATTTGTTTAACCATAGACTAACTAGACTCAAAAGATTTGCCTCGACGTTTACAGACAAACTATGCAATTAGTTTTTTTTTACCTACCTTTAATGCTCCATGCATGCGTTTAAAGATTCGATGTGGTAGGTGTAAGAGGAAATATTTTGCGAAGTGAACGGGGCCTAGTAAAATTAAATTAATGGGGGCTCTGTTGCAGTTGTCGTGGGGGCCGTTGCTGTACCAGGTGTCCCGGGTGGACGAGAAGGGCCTGCAGCAGTGCAACACCGTGGCGGCCAAGATCAAGGAGCAGCTGGAGAAGAAGCAGTTCGCGGACGCCGAGGCATCGTGGTCCGAGCTGGAGAACGTCGTCAGCGCCAACTCCAACTCCGTCGTACGCACGCACGCAGCACCATACCTGATACCTCTCCTCATTGTTCCTTGCTGCATCCTGCTAATGACACTGAATACTACTACCACAATGCAGAACTTCTACAACTTCCTCAAGGACGAGTTGTCGGGGGACTCCAGCACCACCACCGCGGCGGCGGTCTCGACGCTGGCGTCCTTCCGGCGCCGGAACGGCTACTCGGGCTACCTCAAGTCCATGGCGGCGGCGGCGGCCTCGTCGTCGGAGCAAGAGGGCGGCTTCGACGGGCTCATGAACACGGTCATCAAGAAGAAGCTCGGCATCATCCCAAAGGACCTCAAGTACGTCCGCCGCGCCTTGCTCGGCTTAGTAATAAAAAATTTAAATTGCTGAGACTGTCTGAGAGCGAGATGGATCGATCGATCGTCGACGGATGATCTACCATAGCATACCATCCAAGAAAACCGAGCTATTAGGAATGACTAAAATGTATGTATGTGTGCCTGCACTGCAGTTGGGGCGACCAGTCCGACGACGTGTTCGTGGCTCTGGAGGGAGACTTCATGAAGCCCAGGATACAGGAGGTCGACCAGCTCCTCAAGCTCGGCGTCAATGTCACCATCTACAACGGACAGGTATACATACCACGTTCTGACTCAACCGAACTCACTGACTGACTGATGATTGGCGTTGGCATTGGCACGACAAGCTACCTAAGGAATAACCTTGCTCTGACCGAGCAATGGCCGCGTGTTCTTGGACAGATCGATACCCCTTACTACTACTATTAGCTATAGGAACGAACAGCTATGCAAGGACCCAAACTCACACATCTGACGGACTGTCGTCGGATGAAGGCTTCATTCCTGCCATGTTTTACACACAGTGGTCACTGCACATTTGCAGGCAGAGTCGTCAGGCCAGTCGGCGGCCCCCTCTGTATGCCGCTCCATGTGCACGTAGGAGTATGCAAAATCTTGCCCTTTTGCTTGTCCGTCCTCGTGTCACAGGCACATAAGCAGCCAAACATTATGGGTTCGCACGTGTTGTCTAATGATCCCAAGGAATATGGACTGTCGAATCCACTGCACATCACTTGAGTTCAGTAGCTACACTCGTGTCCTCCCTCAGTTGCGAGTTTGCGACAGGTTCTGTTCACGATGTGATATCCTTATACTCATCACGGGCATGTTCGTCTCGTTTCCTAATTTGTCTCAATGCGATCGATCTCCTTGCTGTTTATTTGTATTATTATATATACGTACTTGTAAATTGCAAAGCCTGAACATACAAACAAAACCACTGTCTGCCTTGCCTTCCAACTGATCCTGGCTCATGCATACCTACCTACCTACCTACCTGATTATTGCTAAACCAACTGGCATTTCACAAGCTCTTGTTTGCAAGTAAAATAACTTTGGTTATACTAACAACAAGATTTTTTTCTCTTGCAGCTCGACCTCATCTGCGCGACCAAAGGCACGATGGACTGGGTTCAGAAGCTCAAGTAAGTGTAGTCTCTCTGATCTCGCAGGCACAACACTACACAACACAATGGACGACTGCTTCTCTGCACTGTGTCTCTCATGATCCACAATTCACACACCTGTACTGAACGTGAGTGAATAAGTTCACAAGAAGTTGCCTAGCCTAGCTTATTGATGCGATGCCTGCTGCTGCTTTTGTCGTCATGAATCAGGTGGGACGGCCTCAACAGCTTCCTGAGCGCTCCCAGGACGCCCATCTACTGCGACAAGGAAGGGCAGTCCGGCACCCAGACTCAGGCCTTCGTCAAGTCCTACAAGAACCTCAACTTCTACTGGATACTCAAAGCTGGACACATGGTAATTAGCTCCACTGCCACTAGCCAGTAACCACCATTCATTCATTAATTCGTTCTTTCCATTAGCACTGCATGCGCTGCACATTAGATTGTTGAGTAAGCACGCATGTCGCTGTTTTGCACATTATATCGCTGTGAGTGACCAAGCTGAGAAGGTGACGCACCATCCACCCTGATAGCTAGCTAGCTACCTACTGTAGCATACTCGCTCGTCCAGCCCCAGCGCTAGCTAGCCATTAGCAGTATGGAGAGGGAGGGATTCGGCCTGCAGGTTCCACCCTGCATGAGCTGGAAAGAGAGTGTGCATTCATGCAGTTGGTGAGACGGCTTCTTCATGGCCACGTGCACCAGAAATGTTCCGTGCAACAGCATCTGCCTGTCAGCCTGTGCTGTGACCCATCGATTCCCTCTTCTCCCTGAATGAAGAGAGACAAGACTCAGGCCACAGGCCAGGCAGGCACACATGCACCAACAGTGATATATCATAGATGTAGGCAGCTAGCACAGGCATCAGGCAGGAAACTGCTTCACTGCCTTCTTCAATGGTTATGGACTTGTCATTTGTGATCCGTCCGTACATGTCCAATACATAAAGAACGAAAAAAATGTTTTTATGCATGAGATCCTAATAACATGGATTATTATACTGATGCCCACTTCTTGTCTTGATGTTGATGACAACAATAAACAGGTACCCATCGACAACCCTTGCCCTGCGCTCAAGATGCTGGTTGACATTACGCGATCTCCTGCCAAGTAGGACTAGGGGTAGCAGCAGACCAAGACGATGAAATGAAACAGCCTGACACCAATTCTTCAAGATTCTTCTTCTCTCTAGCTTTGTAGTACTTCATTCAGTCGGTCTATCATTTCATACAGTTAGAGGAAATTAAATTATTGGTGCAGCATTCATGTACTATTATGGAACAATAAACACAAAGGAAAAAAGATAGTGATAGAGTGAGAAAGATATTTAATTTGGCAGCTATTGCTGTGTAGCACCGCTGCAGAGCTTGCAGCTGAATTTCAAACATGAAAATCTATTGCTTGACAGTGCTGGCCTTCTCCTGTCTCAACATAACCCCGCTGAGCTGACCTGGTCTCGCCTGCATCTTGCATTGCTTCAGCTCCTCTGTATTAACTTGCCTGCTTCTTGCATTGCCTCTGCTCCTCTATATTAACTTGCTGTACTCCTCTGTATTAACCTCTACATACATGGCTTGTTTAGGTTGCCTTATGCAGATTTGCACAATGCTCAAAGCAGGCCTAATGCTGCATTAGTTAGTACTATCTCTGTCGAACAAAGTATGGCGTTTTGGTTTTGTCCTAAGTCAAAATATCTTACGCTTGATCTATAGAGAAAATAATCAACATCTATGGCACCAAATAGGTTACTATGCAAATATATTTCATCATGAATGCAATTATACTTGTTTGATATAAAAAATATTAGTATTCTTTCATATAAATATAGTCAAATTTAAGATTGTTTCACTTGGGACAAAAACCAAAATGACTCTTTGCGCAGGACAGAGGTGGTACGTCAAAATTTATTGTATTAGCCAATGCAGGCTTGCACAAGCTGATGAGGCCCATAAAATATAATTTTCTCCCCTCTCCATCTATACTATAATATGAAAGTGTCCACATGGAATAGAATGTAACCAATCGAGAACGACAACACCAACACATTGTATATATTTATGCTGACTTAGGTTATGCTACATGAGTTCTAATACAAACACCCTATACAAATTTCTTTCACTACCAAAATCATGGCTGCATGTTCAATACTTCTATCTATATATACATTAAAGGTACAAGAACCTTTTCAACAGCTCCAACTTATATACAACATTGCTCAAAGTTTCAGGCTTTCAGCATTCACCTGAATATGGCCAACTTTACATAAAGCATCACCAGTAACGATAGTATGATACGCAACTCTCCTACGTGTTTGAGAAATTCAATTGCTGAGAAATAAGCTCAGGTTTTGCCCATGTGATATACATCGAGTGTTACCACAGGGCTACAACACCGGAAAACTTGGTTTTCCTAAGCATATAAACTAATAAAAGGCTACATGTAAATACCTATACTCATGTTTCATGGTTTCTTAAGTATGTGTATGTCCTACCAGATATTCCTAGTTACAGGCCATTTTGATACAACAAAAGTATTCCATGCTATGTTCATCAATCTGTCCACCTCCTTGTCCTTTCTTCCTACTTCAACGTGTCCACCTCCTTGTCCCAGTTCAGACCAAACATCTGCCGCCCAAAGGGTACTATCAGGTTGTACCGGAACACCTGCAATTTTACATCAAAATAGAACTCCTTATCATCCCATTTTGGTGATTCCACTAATGAGAAGCCATGTGAGCTGGTTCAAGTAGCACCTTATCATTTATCTGGCGAATTTGCTCCCGGAGAACCCTGCAGTCATCATTCCAGTTAGAATCATCATCTTCAGAGCGGTTTGCCCATGCCTTCCTTAATGCCGACCTCCAGCCCATGATCAGACCACGGATTTCCTTATTCAACTCAACCCATTCAGGTGCACAACCATTCCTTGAAAGTATCCTGTAAAGGGTGTCCTCGGCAGGATCGGCATGAGGATTTGAAGTGAGGTTTAGGGGTTTGCCCTTCCCTGGTAGATTTTCAAAGTGACCTTCCTCCATTGAATGCCATATTCTTTGTTCAACGACATTTACAATGTCAGTTTCAGACCTGAACAATGGCAAACAAGCTATTATGGACAAACAAAATCATTTGATAAGTAATGCACGACTGACAGAACTTGGATGTATCAATGAGATACCAACCTGAACATTTATCCAGTCTTAAATTAAAAAATTATTGGTGATTTGGCATGAGCATCTACAAAGTCCTGACGTCAAGGCAGATATCGGAATGCATAGACCCAACCTACTGGCTTTCATGTTTGTGATGCATTGTGTACTCTTATGAGTAATCAAACTGAGAGATTGATAACTAGAAGCAACTAGCCAGCTGCGTACCAACTACAGGACATAATCTCTTAAATTAAACTTTATTTACAGCACAACACCAAGGATGCATAATGGGAGCTTGGACCATGGTAAAGAGAAAGAAAGGAACAGCATAGAGGTATCTGCAGGTTTTGCTCAGATGCCTTGCCTAGCTCCAGCTGATCACAAATAAGGCATCCTATAAACATTAACAGTTATCACTTTAGGGTGAGGTTTGAACTTTGAAGCAAGTTCAATTCTTGGCCGACACCATTGAGATCTATTTATCTATCTATTGAGGACACCATTGAGGATTTTGTTACAGCGGGCAGTATTAACAGTGGCAAGAGGGCTTTAATCATTATTTCACACTACCTCAAGGACAAGAAGGTTACAAACAAATAAAATGTCCAAAACAGTGAGTACCAATTTGGTCATCATCACCGGGGGCAGACCTACCGCTACCTACAGCAGGGTGGGACAGCTGACCCAGGTAGCCATCTGTGTTAATCCCCCTAGCCCCACTGCTCAGGTCTCAGCCATGGCTGATCCTGCTATCTGAAGGAGCGACAAACAAGCTGGAGAACGTTGAAGACGAGCGACCTTGAAATTGCTCATTTTCCTGACATCATCCCAGCCTCTGTTTATTTTTTGGGCTGACTAAACGGGTAAACTAGAGGTCAGCCGCTCAGCTGTGGCCATGGAGGAAGGGGAAGGGCAAGCAGCAGCAGGGATTGGAGGGACGACCCAAGGTCGCCTTGCACCTTGCGCCGGCGGCCAGGGATGGAGCAACAATGATGGCCCAAGTTCGTGGTGTCCCTCTTATCTTGGCATGAAAAATAGAAAAACTAGAGGTAAAACTGGTTTAATTTCAATTGCAATTGTTCCCGTACATGAGTACGATTTTTTTTTAGTTTGTGGTCTACCTCCGCCCCACCTATATTTTGCGGCTGGGTCCGCCACTGTCAGCGCCCCAGATATACCTTAAAACAAACACCATTCGGTGTAATAGTTGTACAGAATTCACATACAGTGTGATTGGAAAGGATTGTAGTGCCAGGTACCCAAACGTCAGGATTGTTGATGGGGTCTTACGTGCAAGAACAGGATGATAGGGTTATGAAATGGACATTTGAGTTCACACAAGAAACAAGATGTCCGCGTGAGCTAAAATTTGAGAAAAGGTAATTATATCTTGGAAGCTGCAATCGGGAACCTAAACAAAAGAAAATTTCAATCTAGGCAAGTAGAAACAACACATCAAAACTTTTGATACTATGTAATAGTTCCGATGAGCAGATTGGCTGTACCATACTATCAATTTCGCGTCTGGAATGGTAGCACAGGGAAATCATCCTACTTTTTCGCTCTTATAGCAGTGATTCAGAGCCCCTACCATGTGTATCAGTTAAGACTTACTTTTTGTGAAGGTTAGCCTGCAAAATTTTGCATGCAACGTCATGGTGGATTTTCTTCGGTGTAACGTCTTGTCAAACAAATTACACAGAACTAGCAAACAGTTACTATGAATGAACAACTATTCAATTGCCACCGCACAACACAACGAGTAAATAAAGATAAACTACGATTTTTTTTCCCTGCGAACGGTGTGGAGGAGGGATCTGGCGACAGAGACACCGACCTTACTGCGTTGCCGCGCCCGCGGAGCTCGGGAGGAAGCTTGCGCTCGTTGACGGCGTCCATGACGGCGGCGAGGCGGTGGTGGGCGGACCCGGACGGCGCCTTCTTCTTTCTGCTGCTGCTGCTGTTGCCGGGGGACGTCGACGAGGCGGAAGGGGCGGCCGGGTCGGCGCCGGCCCATGAGGCCGACCAGAAGGCGCGGCGGCTGCGGGCCGGCGCGAGCGCGAGGAGGCGGCGGGCTGTGGCGCCCGGCACCGCCATTGGAGAGACAGACACCCTCTGACCCGGGCGGCGATCGAGGCACGGCGGCGAACAGGAACAGGCCCGCCCGTGGCTCCGCGGCCTCCACGACAGCACCACCAGGTCCCGAGTCGGCTGGAGGAGTTGGAGCCTCGGTGGGCTGGAAGCGGGCCATGGGCTCCGATGGGCTTGCGCTTCTCGCTTCATGGGCCGTTACTGAAAGAGGAATATGGATCAACCTTGGCTAGTATTGGGAAAAAGTCTACTTTTCCTCCCCTAACTTTCACGAAAGTCTACTTTTCCTCCCTCAACTCTAAAACCGGGCAAACCACCTCCCTCAACTTTTCAAACCGTGCATTTTACCTCCTTAGAGCGGTTTCGAAGACGGTTTTGCTACAGTAAACTGTGGTTTTGCTACAGTGAGGCGGTTTTGTCTTTTTCTTTTTAAATTTATTTCGGCTGAATCTTTGAAAAATCATAGTAAATTACAGAAAAATTATAAAATGGAAAATCCAATTTTATTGGACTCCACATGAGTAGATCTACACAGTGAATATATAATATGGTATACTTTAGTACAAAGTTTTTGCTACCAAGGTTTTGCCTTTTTCTTTTTTATTTATTTCGGCTAAATCTTTGAAAAATCATAGTAAATTACAGAAAAATCATAAAATGAAAAATCTAATTTTGTTGGACTTCACATGAGCATATCTACACAGTGAATATATAATATGGTATGCTTTAGTACAAAATTTTTATTGTAGCTTTAGATCTATGCTTTTCTGTAATTAATTGAAATAATTCATAGCTGCAGCTTCTATAATTATTTTGTTGGACTAAAGCATACCGTATTATATATTCACTGTGTAGATCTACTCATGTGGAGTCCAAAAAAATTAGACTTTCTATTTTACGATTTTTCTTTGATTTACTATGATTTTTCAAAGATTCAGCCAAATAAATAAAAAAAAAGATAAAACCTTGGTAGCAAAAACTTTGTACTAAAGCATACCATATTATATGTTCACTGTGTAGATCTACCCATGTGGAGTGCAACAAAATTGGATTTTTTATTTTATGATTTTTCTGTGATTTACTATGATTTTTCAAAGATTCAGCCGAAATAAATAAAAAAAGAAAAAGACAAAACCGTCTCACTGTAGCAAAACCATCGTTTACTGTAGCAAAACCGACTTCGAAACCGCTCCAGGGTGGTAAAATACACGGTTTGAAAAGTTGAGGGAGGTGATTTGCCCAGTTTTAGAGTTGAGGGGGGAAAAGCAGACTTTCGCGAAAGTTGGGGGAGGAAAAGTAGACTTTTTCCGCTTGTATTGATCTCACGAGCTAGGTGACGCGGCGTAGCGACTGAGAGGAGGCGCGGCGTGCGCGTCGTGGGCGGAGCGGGCACCGTACGCGCGTTTGACCGATACCGGTCTACATGACGTGTTCAACCGTTTACATGACTCCGTTATCACCCCCACCCCACCCCACCCCACCCCCCCACCCCCCGTGCAGAGGCAGTGTCGGGAGCTCCTACGGTGAGACCGGAACGGAACCCTTGGACGTCGGGAGCTTCGATGGTGAGACTGGAACGGAACCCTTGGAACGTAGTCGTCGGCAGCCCCTTCGTCATCATGTCGGCGAACTGCTGGTCTGTGGGCACGTGGATGACGCGCAGCTCACCAAGCGCCACGTGTTCCCGGATGAAGTGAATGTCGGTGGTGGACTCATGTAGACGGCGGAGATGTTGTCGCATTAGGCGATCGTGGCGCTTGGAACGTCGCAGTGAAGCTCGCGGAGAAATTGGCGAAGCCAAATGCACTCGGCCATGGCGTTCGCCACAGCCCTATACTCAGCCTCTGCGCTTGATCTCGACACGGTGGCTTGGCGCTTCGACGACCAGGACACCAGCGCATCGCCAAGGTAGATGCAGTAGCCGGATGTCGATCGACGCGTGTCCGGGCACCCGGCTTAGTCGGCGTTCGAGTAAGCGGTGATCTTGGGAACGCATGTGCCCTGCAAGTGAAGCCCGTACGCCGTCGTGCCGCGCACATAACATAGGATGCGTTTGACGACAGCGAGATGACACTCCCATGGATCATGCATATGCAGCCACCGCGTAGGTGATGTCGGGACAAGTGATGGTGAGGTACTGCAGTGCGCCGGCGATGTTGCGGTACTCGCCGGGATCACGGACAGCCGCGCCTGTCGTCACCGGTAGCTTGGCCTTGGTGTCAATCGGCGTGAGCGCCGGCTTGCGGTTCGTCATGCCCGCCCGGTCTAGGAGGTCTTCGACGTATTTCGCCTGAGATAGGAAGAAGCCACGGTCGTATCGTTGTACGTCGATGCCGAGGAAGTACCGCAGTGGCCCTATGTCCTTCACGGCGAACTCGGATCGGAGGCGGTGGGCATTGTCCTGGAGAAGGCCCTCGGTGGATGCATTGAGCACCATATCGTCAACGTAGAGGAGGAGAAACGCCATGTCTGTCCCACGGCGAAGCACGAATAAGGATGTGTCGGAGCGCGTCGCGACGAAGCCGATGGCACGGAGGAAGCTGGCGATCCGCGTGAACCAAGCCTGCGGTGCCTACCGAAGGCCGTACAGGGACTTGGAGAGGAGGCAGACTGCGTCCGGTTGTGCCCATGAAGGAAGGCGTTGGAGATGTCGAGCTGCCGTGTCGGCCATCGGCGCCCTGCAACCAGGGCGAGCACGGTACGGATCGTCGCGGGCTTGACCACAAGCGTGAACGTCTCACCGAAGTCGACTCTTGGTCATTGGGTGAACCCGCGGACGACCCACCGTGCTTTGTAACACTCGAGGCTGCCGTCGGGATGTAGTTTATGCTTGAACACCCACTTGGCGGTGATGATGTTGGTGCGTGGTGGCCGGGGAATGAGGCGCCACGTGTGGTTCGACTGGAGGGCATCGAACTCACGTTGCATCGCCTCGCGCCAGTTCGGGTCACGCAGAGCCGCACGCGCGGAGCTTGGAATCGGCGAGATGTCGACGCTGGCGCCTGCAGATGTGGTCATTGCATACCTCGGGTTGGGCTTGAAGACGCTGACACGGGATCGTGTCACCATGTGGTGACACTGCGGTGTTGGTGACTGTTGCGGCACCGGAGAGCCCTGCGTTGGCATCGTGGTCGCGGAGGGCCGGGAAGAGGACCCCGGCGTGGCGTTGTAGTCACCGTGCGACGCATCGGAGGCTGGTGGTGTCATGGCAGATGACGTCGCAGGTGGCGTGACTGCTTGTGGCGCCGTGGATGCAGCTTGTGGCATTGGCCACGTCGTGAAAGGAGGCGTCGTAGGCGTTGCTGGAACGCCCGTCGCAGCGCTCGGGCACTCGGGCGAGGCAAGGGCGCGCGTGTGGTTGTTCAACCGACGGGCACTCGGCGAGGCAAGGGCGCGCGTGTGGTTGTTCAACCGGTCGTCCAGGCATGATCACCACCATGTCCACGTCAGGTACGGTACCCGTGGTAGTAAGAGAAGGAGGCGCCGGGAGGAGTGCGCGCTGCTGGAAGGGGAACTACAGCTCGTCGAACACGACATGCCGAGAAGTGATCACACGGTGAGTATCCGGATCGTAGCAATGGTAGTCCTTGTGGTCCGCCGGGTAGCCCTAGAACACACATACGACAGAGCGACGGCTGAGCTTATGGGCTGCTGTTGCGGACTGGTTGGGATAGCACAAGCTGCCGAATACGCGAAGATGATTGTAGGCGGGAGGCGTGCCGAAGAGGAGCTGGTGGGGCGTGACCGTGCCAGTTGCTCGGCAGGGCCGCCGGTTTAGAAGATAGGTGGCCGTGGCGAGCGCCTCCGCCCAGAACTCGGGCGGCGCGTGTGCGTGGAGAAGCATGGCGCGAACACTATCGTTCAGGGTACAGACTGTGCGTTCCGCTTTGCCGTTTTGAGCGGATGTATACGGTCAAGAGAGGCGAAAGGCAATGCCATTATCCTGGAAGAACTTGCGGAGAGCAAAATTATCGAACTCTCGGTCATTATCAGTCTGAAAGGCGAGAACGGGCAAACGAAACTGACAATGAACATAAGAACAGAAAGACAGAAAGGTAGGAGCCAAGTCAGATTTGTTCATCAAGGGAAACATCCAGACATAATGAGAATAGTCATCTATGATCACCAAATAGTATTTGTTTCCTGATATGCTAGGTACAGGAGACGTCCAGACGTCTGAATGAACTAACTGAAATGGGAAATAACTAACTGATGAAGAAGAAGTAAACGGGAGCCACACATGCTTCCCAAGCTGACAGGCGTGGTAAGTGTGGGCGGCGGACTTTGTACAGCTGAAGGGAAAGGATCACAGAGTGGCAGCAAGCTGATCGCGTCCCGGATGTCCCACTCATTGGTGCCAAAGGTCGACCGAGGCAGCGGTGGCGTGAAGAGCTTGATGTGTCGGCGGATGCAGCGGATAGAGATCACCATTACTGTTACATCGGAGCTTCACCTAATGGGTGCGAAGGTCCTTTATGGAGAAACCATAAGGATCGAATTCGACTGACACATCATTGTCACGGGTTAGCGATCGAACAGACACTAAGTTTTTGATCAAAGAGAGAGTAACGAGAACATTACAAAGAGCGAGAGGAGAGGTGGAGGTGGAGATAGATGAATTGGTGAGGTGGGTGACGGGCAGGGATGCGCCGTTGCCCACCGTGACAAAAGTAGGAGAAGACAGGGGTTGGATGGAGAGGAGGTTACCAGGCGCTGAAGCCATGTGCGACGTCGCGCCCGTGTCCAGAAACCAGTTGGAGGGGCCGGTGCCAGTGGGTGGAACGCCGGCGTTCGCCAGAGCGGCAAGAAGGGCGTTCAGATCATAGGCGGGCGGCGCCCCGGAGTAGCCTGCGTGAGGGCCGAGATGCGGCCCACTGGCGACGAATGCCGGTGGCCGGCGTTGTTGCCGAAACCGCCACCGTGGCCGGCGTTGCTGCCGAAACCGCCAGAGGCCGGAGGAGCCCCCCATGGTTGTTGGATCCAGATCCTCCGGGGGTAGGGCCGCCAGGCGATGGTGCCCCAGTGGCAGGAGGGGTTCGGTGACCACCCTGGGTGACCATGGTGTGATGTGCAGCCAGCTTGCCATGTTGAGTCTCGTAGAGCTCCTCCAGCAGCAAGAAGGAACGTGCGGAGAGGAAGGTATGCGGAGGCTGCTTGGAGGTGATGGTGGAGTTGGTGTGGCTGTACTTGCCGTTGAGTCCGCGAAGCATGTTCAGGAACTGGGATGGCTCGGGCACTGGCTGGCCAAGGTTGCGCAGGGCATCAGCGAGCTCCTTCAGCTTGGTGGTGTAGTCGGTGATGCTGAGGTCGCCCTGGTACAAGCTGTGGTACTCCGCCTCCAGGTACACGGCACGGTGGAGTTGATGATCACGGAAGAGGTTGACGACGGCGGCCCAGATGGTGTAGGCAGTGGCGCCGGGAACGCGGATGATGCGCATGACATCACGTGTCACGGTGTTATAGATCCAATTGACCAGGCACTGATCGACCATGATCCAGTCCGGGTCGACGCATTGGGCAGCTGTTGGGGCGGTGGCGATGTGGGAGGTCAGCCCGAACTTGCCGATCACCGAATCAAAGAAGCGCCGCCACTCCTGGTAATTAGGGTTCACGATGTCGAGGACCACCGGGACGTGGGGTTTGATGTTGATGGTTTGAAGGGAGGTTGTGGTTGGAGGAGGAGGAGGAGGCGGGGGCGCCTGGCGTTCGCCATCGTCGAACAGGGCGGTGAAGGAGGGGACAGAGGAAGCAGAAGGTGAGGAACCGCCATGGAGGCATGGATGGAGTTCTCGAATGTGAAGAGTGGATTGGTGTCCATGGCGAGCAGCGGAGGAGAAGGTGGGCGCTGGCGACAGGGGATCAAGCCGCGCTTCTTGATACCGGTCTACATGACGTGTTCAACCGTTTACATGACTCCGTTATCAGTAACCCTCCATGGGCTCTGGTAAGGCCTTCTTATCAACTGGGCCTCGAAGCATACTTGATGGCTTTGCATGGCCTCCTCTGCTCCGTCCGGCTGAACGATTCTTCCGGCGGGCAAGCTGCAGGTGCATGGAGATGGATGGCAGCGAGGCGACCCAAGAATTTCTCCCCGGCATGTCCTCTCCTTCAGAAATTAGGGAGCCCTTCTCGCTATATATGCAGCGGATACATAGAAGAGCACGACCGAGGAGGAAGCACGAACGCGTGCACGCGCAGACGTCGAGGTCGAGAGGTACGGTACCTCGGAGCGTCGTCGGAGAAGGACCCGCCACCGCCACACTTGACCGCAAGCCGGGCCGGGAGACCGGAGACACAGACGATCGATCGATCCATCGGCGGTCCAGCAGATTCGTCGGTAATGGCGGAGACGGCGGACATGGAGCGGATCTTCAAGCGGTTCGACACCAACGGCGACGGCAAGATCTCGCTGTCGGAGCTGACGGATGCGCTGCGGCAGCTGGGGTCCACCTCCGCCGACGAGGTGCAGCGCATGATGGCCGAGATCGACACCGACGGCGACGGCTGCATCGACTTCAACGAGTTCATCACCTTCTGCAACGCCAACCCGGGGCTCATGAAGGACGTCGCCAAGGTTTTCTGATGCATCACATCATCATCCATCCATACAATACCATCGATCGATGATCCTGCTTATATATATTTATATATATCTATCTACGTACCATTCTCCAGCTTCATCAACATATCATTTCAGCAGGCCTGCCTCGCCAGTCTTCACCTTCTTATAAGCACTACTAGCTAGTATTAGGATTTTGTTTTTATTTTAATTTTTCTTGGCTTCCAATTCAATACATGTGGACTTCGTTTTATTTTTTTATTTTTGCCTCAATCTGATAAGTATACCTGAGAAGGCCAGGCCAGCCTTTTATGTAATTCATTCATTGGGTACTATTGGAGAAGCGATCCATCTCTCCTTAATTCGTAAACAAAGTACTGTGCGTTTCAATGGAAACTGAGTGGTTCTTTTCACAATCAATTTCTTACTTGTTTTGATATGATGAGGGAAATTTGGTTTTTTTTATGAGATGAAGAATCTAGCTAGTTTCTTGTTGATCGCACGATCGGGAAACACTTAAGTGTCACTGCTTGAGACCATAAATGTATATGATTAATGGGCCGGCCTTCCTGATGCCCGAGTCTTTCCATGGTGACCCTATTCGGGCCTAAGAACCTGCCTCCATCAACTCGTGCTCCTTTCCCTAAAAAAATAAAAATAAAAATCAACTTGTTCTCTTTGGTCAACAAATAAATCTCAACACAGCTTTAAGAGAAACAAAAATATTAAAATTTTTATGTAACCACGCTTGCTCTCCCCTAGGTTCATTTTCCAACAAAAAAATCCTACTAATGCTTCATTCCTTCCAAATTATAAATTATTCTAGGTTTTGTAAGTCAAATTTTATAGAAAATACTTTTATTAGATACACCATAAATATAGTTTGACAGTGGATATATTTATTTAGTATTATAGATGTTAATATATTTTATATAAATTAAGTCAAAGTTAATAAGCAAGTTTGACTTAGAACAAAATCTAGATTTTTTTATATGATGAATGGGCCAGCCTTCGTAATGCCGAGTCTTTCCATGCATCTATTGGGCCCAAGAGCCCCTTCAACAAATAAATCGACGTCTCCACTCTGCTTCTCGATCAACAAATAAATGTCAACATAGCTTGCAGCTCGATCTATAGTTAGATGAGTAGGCATGTTTGGTTTGTAGCTCCACCTGATCATGTTCGTAACTTTTACTCTTAACTTAAATATTAAGAGGAAAGCTTTTAAAAAACAAATAAATGTCAACATAGTTTTTAAGAGAAATTAAAATATTAAAAGTTTATGGACCCATGTTTGCTCTCCCCTATGTTCATTTTTCAACATAATGCTCCAGGCTAGTCTCAGTAGTTAGTTTAGTTTCATAGCGTTGTTTCTAAGACTACCATGTCATAGTAGAATAAAATGAAACTTGGATGAAATAACACTTACTCTTAATGCAAAGATTCATTCAATAGTTTCATAGGCATTTAATTTCATAACTCATAGAGAGTTGGTAATTGTGTCAAGAGAGTTTTGTTTAGTTTTTTCCATTCTTAAATACACTGTCATGTCATAAAAAATGACTATATACGTGGCAACCTACTAATGCAAATGAAACTCACACGAAACTCCCATAAGTGTGGCCTAAATACTTTATCTATTCTAAATTGTCAGTGATTTTAGATTTATTCCGAATCAAATTAATTTCTCTTTATAGAAAAATATGCAAACATCTATGACATCAAACAAGATTTATTAGATACACCGTTTAATATATTTTAGTAATACGTATGCTTATTTGATACTCCCTCCATGTTGGTAAAAGAAGTCATTTTGGACAAGGTTTGAGTCAAACATTGGGAATATAAATCATGAATAACTTTTAAGTTGTTGAGTTTGGAAATGTAAAAACAATATGAATAGATTTGTCTTGAAATATACTTTCATAAAAGTATACATATATCACTTTTGAATAAATATTTTTATAGAAAAATGAAGTTAAAGTTATGCTTTGGAGACCGTGTCATTATCTAAAACGACTTCTTTTACCAACATGGAGGGAGTATTGTAGATATTAATATATTTTGTATAAATTAGGTCATAGTTAGGGTGTGTTTGGATCTAGTGACTAAAGTTTAGGAGGTGTCATATGGGGGTGTCGCATGGGGTATTCGGATACTAATAAAAAACAAATTACGGAATCCGTCAGTAATCCATGAGATGAATTTATTAAGCCTAATTAATATGTCATTAGCACATGTTTACTGTAGCACAACACTGTCAAATCATGGACGAATTAGGTTTAAAAAATTCATCTCGCAAAATAGTCTTAATCTATGCATTTAGTTTCATAATTAATCTATATTTAATACTCTATACATGCGTCCAAACATCCGATAGGACAACGACTAAAGTTTAGGAGGGGAATCCAAACACCGTCTTAGACAAATTTGACTTAGAACCAAAACTAAAATGACTTAATAGAGGGGGTGCTTTTTAGCCTTAATTTATCTAGTTGTGACAAACTTGAGCATTTTTTCTAAAACTAAAACATTATTGAAATATTGAAAAAGGAATGTGTACACCTATTTCTATCTAGTTCCTAGCTGAGAGTCAGTTTGGTGTCGCTCTCCATCCGCTAGTTGCTCCAGCTCCCAGTTCCCTTGGATCCAGCTCCACTCGCTCCCCACCCGAAAAAAACGTCGTTTGACAGCGCTTCTTTTGTCAGCTCTGGCTCTAGCTTGACGGCGCTGAGGGGCGCAGGCGAAGAGGCATGGCGTGAAGGAGGGCGCAGAGGGGGGCAGTCATAAAGGGACCCCAATAGGCCCACAATGGCGAAGAGGGCACGGGTGGCGGAGGACAGTACTGGCAGAGAAAGGCGCAGACGGAGAGGGCGGCATGGGCGAAGAGAACGACGCAGGCGGAGAAGAGCACAGACAGAAAGGATGACACAGGCAAAGTGGGCGGCGCAAGTGAAGATGCGTGGGGAGCGGGTTTTTTCCGCTCCTCGCCCGCTGTGCAACAGGGACGAAGCAGGAGAAGTGATTCTTGCATGAAGTTTGGCGGAGCAGAGGCGTTTGCCAGCGCTTCCCTAATTCCCTTGTGGAGCAGAGCAGGAGAAGCGCTGCCAAACTACTGTTGCGTCTGTACCTTGTTTTTGCGCCGCCATACCAATTGTGTGTGGAACACTATTTTTCTCAACCGAAGTATTTATTTCTTATACTAGAACAATAAATGGATCGATTTGGAATTTAGAGTGAAAAGAATGGGTAAAAATTCTATCTGGGTGGAATAGAACATCCCCCTCTGAAAGGAATCCCATATCCATAGTACTCCCATTCGGAATAAAAATAGTCATGCATTTACAATTTTTATAAGCGCACGAGAATTTGAATCTATACGATTCCGTACGTTTGGCAACACTTTTAGAAGCATACTCTTTATAAGAATCACTCCTCCGAAGCTAAACAAAAAAAATTCACTTGGATTCTAATTAGAATCAGACGGAAATCACTTCTTCATTTACACTAAGAGATAGGAACTAAAAAACCAAAAACTAGAGCTCCTCACTGCTCTCTATTCATTGTCCATTAGAATCACTCTAGATTCACTTCACATCTACTCTCGTACCAAAATAACTCCATCTACCAGATAGGCCTAAATGGGTAAAATCTTGCACATACCCATACCATCGTCAAAATACCCAAAAAAAAAAGGTACTTTTGCTAGCCCGTGCAATAATAATCTAGCTGGGGCCTGGGCAACGTTAGGCAAAAGTCCTCGACTGGCGATTATTAATTCGAAGATATAGATACCAAATCCCTTGGAAGGGACGGCATGGTTTGACTCGAACTGTCAGCATAACAAGATAACAAATCGGTCGGTGGACCGCGCACTGCCGTCGATCGGATTCACATTACATTACACTGGTCAGTCGAGTCGATATGAGTGAAGGATGGAAATTGGGATCGATGGAGTCGAGTGAATGAATGCACTGTGATGGTGCGTGCGTGCCTCCCACTGGGGAGTCAGCATCATTCCTACCCTTGAATATCATCCGTCTGATTTGCCTCAATACTAATTTCCAGCACACTGCACTGCAAAGATGGGTAAAGAAAGCGATGCATCAAAGCGCCCGTCGGCCATCATTCCGGCCGTTCCCCGATCGACTGATGACGATGATTCCCTCATATGTCTTTCCGAATAAAGGGCACGGACCGACGAGGAATCTCTGCTCTAATAGTTACTACTGGCCTCTAGGTCTTGGGTCCTGGAGAATTGTTGTTAATCATGCTCCAGATCTTCAGCGTATCCATGCGTGATGCGTCCTCTCTGCTTTGTGCTTCCTCCGTGTATGTAAAGAAAAAGAAGCTCGTTCGATCGGCTATGCGCATCCACCTCAGCAGCCAGCCAGCAAGGAGTGACCAGTAGTGGTCATGTAGTGCAGAATATACACGTACAGTGGTTGGGTTGAGACTCCTATTGTTTAGTCCACGATCCCATCACATCCATCTATGATCTATCTTATCCTGGTCCAGCTGAAGATTCAGATGCCATCCATCCATCTCGTAGCCTAGGGCTTGTTTGGTTTCCGGGAGTTAAAAGTTTAACTTCCATCACATCAATGTTCTCTCAAATGCATGGAGTACTAAATATAGACTAATTGTATGTATGTAGACTAATTGTATGTCGGCACAAATTAGAAGTAATTTACGAGACGAATCTATTAAGCCTAATTAGTTTAAGATTGAAAACTTTTTGTCAAATAAGACGAAAGTGCTACAGTGTTTGTTAAACTTAACTCCTCCAACCAAACCCACCCCTTGTAGCTAGCTATTCCAGGCCCCCTATTCCCTAATCTGATCTGATAACTGTAACCACATGATCGACCGGCCTGTTGCAAGCATGCACGCACGCACGGCAGTGCAACAACACATACCACCGTCGCCTGCAACCTTTTGAAAAAGAAGTGCACTTGCTTGTTCCAGAATATTCCCTCCCATGCATGCATCCCTTGCTCCGATCCTTTGCTTTATTCTTACTACTATATCATTCAAGTAATCAAGTGAAATGAAGTTCTTCCCTGCTGGCCCTGGGTGCCCTGGATGGATACCCTTCCAATTAGCTGACAACTCTTGACTAACCAGCTGAGGCCATGCACGATTCCGGCGAGCTTCACAACATTGTCCACGAGACTGATGAGAGGTCATATTATGGCAGGTTAGCTAGTAATGTAGCTAGCCCCCACCACTTATGCACACATCAACTGATCCAGATGTGCTTCCATTCCACAACAAACGATATTTCTACTGAACATCATTAGATATCGAGCACATGATAATTCTAGTTGATATTTTAGCATTTTTATTTGAAACATATTTCGTTCGTCTTAAAAATAATGTAGTTTTATAATGAATCAGATTCATTGCTAAAATGACACTCTTTTAATGACAAAGGGTGTGTACAATATTAACATCATTCAATATTTTTGTTCACCCGGGTTGTTGGCTCTGCATGTGATCTCAGTATGTGTCAAGTGCGTGTCAAATCCTTTCTTACTACTGCAAGAGAGAAACTAAAAAGGTGCTGGATCAATGCATGGTAGTTTTTTTTTTGACGAAATACATGACAGATTTTTGCAGTAACAATCAACGGGATGCTGAAAGGACGGAGGTCACAGATTCGGCTGCATGACAATGTGTGGCCGGGTAGGGTGGCATGCACCGTTAGGCTATCCGCACTCATGGACCTCTATATTCATCCTCTATACGTCCCAGTCAGAAAGATTCTCTCCTCTATACTCAATTCTCCCGCACCCATCCATCCTCTATATCATCATCTATCCACTCTATCCACTGTGGGACCCACTTGCCACTTTATCTAAATATATCCATGTGTGATCTAGTTTTGAAGGGATTTATTGAGACGAATTTAATGGTGGAATCGAAATTTAATTTGGATTTTTGGTTTGTGAGTTATAGCATTTTTTTCCTTTGTTTAGCTAGTGGGACCCGTCACTGTCCACTGTAGAGTAAGCACTGTATTACTCTAAATATAGAGCGAGAGAAAGTATATAGTATCGTTTTAGAGTACCCAGTGCAGTAATTTTTACTCTATATTCATACTCTAAAGCTTGCTTTAGAATATCTCTTTAGAATACCCACTGCGGGTACTCTTAGTGGCGAACGCAACATCGAGGGCGCGCACGGCCCGTGTTTGTGATGATACACATGCATATGCTTCTCTATCATCGTCAAAGAATGGACCATACATTTTTTTTCGAAAATTGCTGGCAGGATTATGCCAGGCAAATATATTGATAGAGAAGAGGAAAAAGAATGGACCAACATACATGCACATCATTTATCATGTTAGTTCTCTGTCGTGTTGATGGTTGAAACGTCGATCGAGTACACTATAAACTCCGTGTCGATCTGGCATTTGTGGATTCACGGGCTGCACGGCATGGCACTGGCATGGGTCCGCTAGAGCCCAGCCCACGGGCTTCTCCTTTAAGCCTCCGACCGACGTCCTCATGCTCATGCCGCAACGTTGAGGTTTGATCATGCTCAACATGTGTGCGAAGTTTTGTCCAAATTGGTGCATTTTGATAGGTCGCCCGATGACCTAGCTAGCTAGAGTAGGTCGCTGGACCATGCATCCGAACCCGTTTGTTCTGATTTTTTTCGTTAAGCTCGGTGCCATCATGTTCAGTGCACATTGACACAGTACGGATGAAGGGGGTCACATTGGCAGCCATTTTCGGAGGTGAGATGTATGCGAAGGATAATCTTGCAATTACACCATTTCGTCTAGCAAGACCTAGCTTCAAGGGCATGGGTGCGCCCCCTCCTAGTTTGACTGCCTCCTCATAACTAACGGTGTCCACTCCTTGATTTATCCCATCATCATCAAGGCTTGATATACTCGTATTCACTTCAATCCATATATGCATGTGTAGGAGTGGATTGAGGTGGAAATTAGTTAACTTTCTACTACTCCAATCCAACCCAATACACGTGGATTGAAGTCAAAATATGAGAGTAACCAAACAAGGCGTCAAGGTGTACGGGAATACCAAGGAGCTCACCAACCCCGGCAACGTCATCTGCAGCATAGTGTGTGGGGCTGTAAACTTGGTCAAACATAAGATAAATTGATTTAGGATAAACTAGAATATCACTCTATGAGTGGGAATGTGAGATAAAAGTAGTATTTTTCACCATGATCCTAATAAAATCAATGATATATTTTGTTTCTGTATGAAGGTAATATTAATTGTCGAGGATGCATGCTCAAGCCCAATCAAATAATCCCCGGCCGGTGCAACGTAGCACTGGCTGTTAGACAAAATGCAAAACAGAGATGCACTGTATGTAAAACAGTGATTACAGAGTATATATATATACTGATATTGAACATTGTTCAGTACTACTCAGTATTTTTTCTGCTCAGTTTCTGCTCAGTATATATATATATATACGGCAGCGCTATTCCGCAAGCCAAAACTGAGCAGAAAAAAATACTGAGTAGTACTGAACAATGTTCAGTATCAGTCAGTACTAAGCACAGTACCACGAAATACTGAATAATACTGAAACATGATTACTGAACATTACTAAATTTTGTTCAGTATAATAGCTCGGTGTAGAACAGTATTCTACACCTAGAGTTATATATATATATATATATATATATATATATATATATATATATATATATATATATATATATATATATATATATATATATATATATATAGCTTGGATCTTCATAATTGAGGCATAATAATCATCCTAGCTAGTTATATATAAGACCAAATCGTATGAGATATATATAGATCAGCTTGGATCGTCATAATTACAGGCAGGCATTTGCATGGCCTACAGCTACTGCCGTAGTGTCGTTGCACGTACTACGTACTCGGCGCGCGCATGCGTGGAGCATCTGCACTGAACCTGCATGCTTTCTCTTGCCTTTGTGCGTGCATGCCTGCCGGCTACGGTTCGAGCAGCTCATCTCTTCTCGCAGTTCAGTTTGTCGGGACACAGACAGCATGTATGCAGTAGCCGTACGTCGGCCGTCGGTCCGCATGATGCCATGCCTTGCGTTGATGCATGCGTGCATGTCGTGCTCCAGCTTGACACACTAGCTAGCGGCGGTAGTACTTGCATTGCATGTACGGAGTACTCCTACATATGCTGCCGCTTCTTTCTCGGGACCGGCCGGCCGGCCGGCCGGTTACCTTTAGCAGCTAGCTAGCTCCGTGTACTGCCCGCCGGAGATCCGTTGCTGTTGGCGAGCAGTCAGTGTGTCGCCGGTCAAGCATAAGGTTCCAAGCTGTCGGAGTTGGAGGGGACGGCGCCGCCTCGGCCTCGTTGATCTCTCTCACTTGGACTCTGCTGCATGCATGGCATATTGGCATGCTGCACAGGGAAAACACCTCTGATCCTCATGGCTCTCCTTGATGGGGATGATATATATCTTGAGCAACCTTTTGGCTTTTGAGCCGGCCAGGGCGTGCATCAGCCAAATCAAAGTAAAGCTGTCGACTAATATAACCCCAGTAAATAAAAGCATGGCCCAGGTTATGATGTGGTACTTAAAATATATGGCACAGCCACAGCTCAAATGGGGGGCAATGGGGCCACCAGATGTCTGCTTAAATCTCTAAAATAAACCCTACTATTTAGCAAAGCTGTGGAAGAATGGTACTACAATGGCCGGCAGATATGATTGCTGTATCTTTATTTGCATAATTGCATATGCAAAGTTCATAATTACTATGATTAACTATAGAAAAGCCCCCTTCATTCAGCCCTTTGTGTGTGGCGCTAAATATCAGTACTAATGGGTCTATCAAGGATGGGTTATCGTATCGAGCTAGTAAAGACACCAAATCAAAAACCACAATGCCAGTTTTTGAGCCAAAAATCCAAAAGTTGTGTTAGAGTGCACGAGCCGGCGCCCCTCAAGTCTGAAGCCCACAATATATCAAGGTTTTAGTCCTAACTCAAACCGAAAGACTAACCCCGTTTTATCTTCGGAAGGCGTTCTCCAGGCCCCATGTGACCTCTGGGACATTAACAGCTCCTTTGTCACCATGTGACACTTGAGATTTGGATCCGACCCAGCTTGTTGTACCCATGAGCTAGCACCCCTTGGACTCAGATCCATTTGGAGCCCACAATATATCTGGATCTTAGACCTAAATCAACCAAAAAGACTAACCTGATAGGTAAGAAGTGCCCTCGCCTTACATGTTGTGCTTCTGTATCATTAATTTTTGATGTGGAACTAAACCTAACCAGTAGTAGCTCAAACAAACTGGCTCTAAAAGTACCCAAGCAAGTTTGCTTGATCAGGGAGCAATCTAAACCATCAATTTCTCGATCGAGTGCATAGCAGGCAAGCTGACTAGCAGGTCGCCAACCGAACAGAGCCGCAAATGCTCTAGAGGGTCATATACATAGCAAACTACAAGGAAGAGCACTTCTGATAGATGATAGGTGGGAGGGGCTCCTGAGGTTCCTCCCCTAAGAATAATATACTGCTACTAGTTCTGAAACTCTGCAGCTGAACAATGTTAACTGCAAAATTGAATGTAGCAGTATGGAAAATGGAAAAGGGCAGCAGGAGGCCAGCACGAGTGCACAGTTGGACCGCCCGGGCGGCCAGCGACCTGGAAGATGAAAAGCGACGACGACGGACGATGTGACGCGAGCAGTGGAAATGTTGGTGCATGGTGGCTGCTGATGTGCGCGCAGCAGCTAGCGCAACACATCCATCTCGGTCCATGGATGGCGCTTTGCTAGTGCTAGTGCTGCCAAATCCATCCATCCGTGCCTTGTCGGCCTCAATAACCTGCATGCAGTTACCCACCGGATCGCGGAGATCGATCGAGATTAGATTACAGAGGTACGCATCCATCTTGTTGGTAGATCCATCCATCACCAGATCATGACGAGCTCCATCTATCTATCGATCACTCGTCTCTTCCATTCCATACTAATTACATATTTGAAATGAATCAGACGGAGCAGAGAGACTACTAGTACTCTGGATCCCTATAAGCTCGACCGAAGATTAGTATACTACGACGTTTGATTCTCACTTCTCTCATAAAGGTGAACACCACAGCTAGCTAGCAATTCAGGTCCCGGATTGTTGAACGGATCGATCACATGCCTGACGCATGAATGCTCCCACGGCATGCAACGAATTAGCTATGCCTATATGCATGCAGCAAGGGCCTGGATATTCATTCTTTTTTCCTGCCCCAGGTGTTAAGGTGTTAATTCAGGACCACTGCCTGATGGGTGATTATATACTATCTATCCCATGTCGATTCATCATGACGTTGCTGGTAACCAGTTTTGTTGACACCTGTCGATCCTGTCCACCAGTAGTAATAAGGATTTACATATGGGAGTATATATATCTGTATCATCGATCGGCAGATCCAGCGTTAGTTTAAGCTTCTCTCCAACTCGATGTCTCCATAGATTAGATCGGTTAAAAGCAAAGCCGACACAGGCAGATTTAACAAGCAACCAGGCTACCTTTGTGAGGGGGGGGGGGGGGGGGGGGGGGGTTAGAGGGAACCATTTCCCAGCAGGGTTCATTAATCTTTGCTTCTGTTTCAGACAGGCGCATGCTTCATGTTCCATAACCATTACGACCACTATGCAGCTGCTACATATAGTGGTGATCTTATATGGCCAATGCTAAGGTACACCCTTTACCTTCTATGAGGTATTATCTCAAATAAATCTAGGCCGTTGATTTTTAATATTTTACAGATTACTTAATAAATAAAAAACATAGAAAAACAAAAAAGTTCCTCCGCATGCCTCTAATGATGGGAGGGGAAATCATGCATGCCACTAGGAAATCCCATCCCGATTCCATTAATTACGTTCTCTAAAAAGAATTCCCCTAATCATGGAGAAATAGAGTTGTTAACGTGGGCCTATTGAATGACAATATTCATATGAATTTGAATTAAAATCGAATAAATGGTGCTATCCGATTCGATTTCACACATATTCAATCTGTCCATACTATAAGAGCAATTTCCTATGATAGTATTTTATATTTTTTACATTCATATATGATAGTACATAATACAAGACATTATATGGTATATATCTTAATTTTTAATGACCTCAGTGTCTATGAGGACTTTACAAATATTAATAGTGGTCGCTCTCCCATTCAAGAAAAATATTGTCACTTCTTGGGAGTCAAATAAATTCAAACTTGATTAAATTTATACACGAAAGTACTAATACTTTATTCATCGCAAAAAAAGTCATACTAACTAATAAAACCCATTAAACAAGTCATATAATGATGACGTTATGTCACGTCACATGCAAATGAAGTACACTTCATGTTGGTACATATGCAAATCACGTCCATGTGAATTCAAATGTATGAAGTCTATGTAAAATTACATGGTAATAAAAATATATCATTCCCAAAGTTGCAAAATAAAAAAAGATTATCATCTCCACCAAATCACGCATGCATGCCAAATCTTGGAAAAGATTTTTATATCTAAATCTTTCCCAAATTATCCTACTTTACAAAATTAAATAAACATATATTTCACCTATTACCTCCTCGGAGGTAATATCTGACTGTAACCATTAGATCAAACTAAATGGACGACTCAGAGTCATTTGGGTGTACCGCAGCAAAGCCCATCTTATATATCGAAGAATATGCAGAAATAATGGAGACCGTCCATAGCTACAATTAAGAAAGTTGCTCGCGCTGTAGATGAGAAAAGATGGATCGATGATGTAGCCAGGCATCCGACCGAAGGTTGGTGGCTTGGCTCCGTGTTGTTGTCGTTAAGCTTGCAAAACTGTATAGGTGGACCTTATATGTAGTCTAGTAGCCTAACAGTACACACTCCAATGAGATTCAGTTTGGTTAACTATAGTTTTCATATTTATATACAATACAAGCGTATATGACCAAGCACGGTCGTCTCCGACTGTCCATGTCAACTAACTACCATGGTGTGTCCATGTTTAAAGCATCTAGCCATTTATTTAACTTGGTTTGGTGATTAATGACAACATGATCATTGTCACAAATATTTGTTTTACAATCTTATTCTTCAGTTAAGTCAAAGTGAAGGATTATATTAGTATACTTTGGCCTTAATTGTTTTTTTTCATAGTGATGGTTCAAAGGATTAAGGATATTCTAGTTCTAATATGTGTCATTTGGCACTGAAAGACACTTAAAGTATTATAGGTCTTGTTTTTCCTTTAATCGTACTACAAAGGAAACAATGATCGGTAGATTCATCTAGCTTTGAGCCTATACAGTTTAAGTGGCGTGCGTACATATTTAGCTGCATATAATGTGGTGTGCGTGCGTATTTAGGTGCGACTTCGATATAAAAGACCATCCTCGATGCCTGGTGTAAGGGGGGCCTTGTTTAGTCGGTGAAAACTTAGAATTTTTCTAACTGTAGCACTTTTATTTGTATTTGACAATTAGTGTCCAATCATAGACTAACTATACTCAAAAGATTTGTCTCGTGGTTTATAACTAAATTGTGCAATTAGTTATTTTTTATCTATATTTAATGCTTCATGCATACGTGTAAAGATTAATGTGATAAAGAGAGTGAAATTTTTTTTACTTTTCACCGCAATCTAAACAAGGCCGGGGGTCTCTGTCGCTCCCCCAAGATGCTTTCATCCGTTCGAAGTTGCGTATGCAATGCTCTGCAGGTGGGGAGTGATTGAGTGAGGAGGGAGAAAATAAGATAGTAATTTTTTCACTCTCTCACTTCCAGCTAAGCTAGCGAAATCGATAGTATCACTAGGGGGCGTTTAGTTCCATGCAAACCCCAAATATTTCCTCTTCCACCCATCACATCAAATCTTTAAACACATGTATTAAATATTAAATATAGGTAAAAAAATAACTAATTACATAGTTTGTCTGTAAAGGTCGAGACGAATCTTTTGAACCTAGTTAGTTCATAATTAGACAAATTTTGTCAAATAACAACGAAATATGCTACAGTAACTTTTCAACCACTTTTTCCCATCTAAACACACCCCAGGACGCCCCGTCTCTGAAATCGGATGTCGAAATGACCATATTACCCACACGGAAATGAAATATATAGACGGCGATATATTTTATACTTGATAACCCGCCCCACCCGGCCACTCGTGCGTGAGTGCGTCTTGCATCTTGGAGGCTTTCACTCCATGGGAAGAAGGAAAAATACTTGAAAAGAGGAGAGAAAGGATGGTATGTCGCGGCTGCGGCGAGCAGCATGTCCCTGGAAAGCAGGAAAAGCCAGCCATGATTCCTGATGCATCTCTCAAGCAGGCAGGCAGCACCTGGCCAGCAGGCCGAACCCTAATCGATGGAATATACGGGCGTGTGGGTGCAAACTAAAGCTACCTGTTGTATCATGATTCGATGTGGGACTTGCAGATGACTTCTTAGGTTGCAAATGGTGCTGGGTGCGTGTGTGTACCACATCGGTCCAACTCGATCGATCGTATATCGGACATATAAACAAAGGACATTGTTGCATTGTTTGGTGATGTTTTCTGAAGAGACATACACTGTGTGGTGGTGTGGTGGTGTGGCCAGCCTGCTCGATCGATCGCTAGCTTTGACATGCGTGCATGCTCTCGATCTGCTGTGTGTGCTATGTGGTCCACCAAGCCTTTCTCCGGCGCCGGCCTCTTGCTCCTCTTTGATCTGCAACTTTATTTTCTCCATCCACGCTTTTGCATTATATTCATTTCTTTTTATTTCTTTTAATTTCCCATGCTTTTCAGATCCATGTTGTGGAGAAGCACATTTTGGTTTGCTTTTAGTAGTTTATAGTTCAGTTGTTTTTTTCTCTTCGCCTTGTTTTCAGCATAGGGAATTCAGTGACTTCCATATATCCTTTGGGATATACTACTTGTAATATAATTGATGCAGAAGTGCCTATATATACGCACCAGAAGATTAAATTATTTTGGGGCTGCAGAGCGAGATACTTTATCCTATTCAGTTTCATGGTGTGTGTGTGTACGTGTATAGCTAACAAATTCTCTAGTGCTATAATCCAGAACAGCAGATTTGTGACACAAAAGTATATACGGCTGTGTTTAGATGTGTAAAAAGGTGTAAAAAAAAGTACCGTAGCACGTTTTGGCTTTATTTGGCAAATAGTGTCCAATTGTTGACTAATTAGGTTCAAAACGTTCGTCTTGCCAAGTATAACCAAGCTGTACAATTAGTTTTTGATTTCATCTACATTTAGTACTTCATGCATGTATGCAAGTTTGATATGACGGGAAATCTTTTTTTCGCATAGTGTTTTTTTTCGTGGAACTAAACAGGGCCTACACTTTGTTGAGCAAACTCTAGCTATAGCTGACAGCTATTCATATCACCATATACATCAGAGTTCGCACCATCACTTTCATAGGTGAATTGTCAGGCAACCAGAAATTAGTTAAAGGTGAGTTGCTCCACATGTTCATGGATTGCAACAGCACATGCATCAACCACCAGTCTGTTAGATTGATCTCCCATCAAGATGGCCCAACGGCCACTTGGTGCTCAACCCATTAGCGGCTGGTGGGCCCCCGTCGCACTGCGCAATAAAAGGACGTGGGACCGCGGCTCATTGTACGAGGTTCACGAGCTGCTGTCACTCCCCACTGTCCTAACCCTAAGCCGATCTCGAGAGAGGGGCGCAGCCAGCGGCGGGAAGCTCCGCCACCGGGCCATCTTCACCACTGCCTCTGTACCGCGACACCCTACACCGCCGGACTTCCCCGACTCGACGGCGCACTCATCACCGACTCCATGATGGCCTCCTCTTCCAAGACCGATGGTTAGAAACACCAAACCCTCTCATCTCCTCCCTCTCTGATGTTCTATTGGTTTTATCCCAAATGAAAGCAATGTACCCGCTAGATCTACGCCTAGTGATCCTAAAGTTCTCAACAATGGTATCAGAGCCTGGTTGTTTACTATTGTGAAGATCTAGATTAGGTAGAAAGAAATCACAGAAAGAAAAGCATGTGACAGATTTCGATCCGAAAAGAGCACCCTAACCCTAACCCACTGAGGAAAGGGTAAAGAAGAACAGGGCAGGGGAGGTGCTTACCTGGGCCCTCTCCTCGCCGTAGTAACCGCCGGCAGGGGGGAAGACCACCGCGCCATCGCGCGGGAGGAGAGTCGAGCCGCAGCGCGTCGCCGCGCGCGGACATCCAAAGGGCGCCGGTCGCGAGGCCATTCAACAGTTCCGCGCGCAGCTGCACTCGTGCTCCGGCGAAGGGCCCCACGACGGCGCCATTCCCTTCCCCGCGTGCTCTTCTCCGGTGTGGCGGCTGGCTGCTCGGTGTGGCGCGTTAAGAGGAGAAGGGGATGGGGAAGATACAGGAAAGAAGAGTGGGGAGGCGGCTGGGAGCTTGCTCCGGCGGCCCCTCAACCACCTCGCCGCCGTCACTAGCGGCAGCAGCCGCTGCTGTGTCGTCTTTGTGCGCTGCGGCAAGAGAAAAGAAAGGGAAAAGAGAAATGACTTAGGGTTTGGAAGGGGAGGCCGGCGGGGGCGCGTTTTTGTTTCTCCGATCCGTGTGCTCCACCGTTCGATGATGATCAGCGGCTAGGATCGAAGGGCACCGTGTCGGGCCGAATCAGGCCCAGGCGGGGTGGCACTTTCCCGGCTCCGGCCCAGGTTACGGCCTAGGCGCGGGAAGTGGCCTGTGAGCGGCCTGGGCGGCTAGGGGGCGGGCAGCATTCACTGAATGGGCCGGTTCAATGAGTCGCTGATGGGCCGTGCTGTTGAATGCGATAAGAGCAGCTTGCTGGGTGCGGCGGTGAGCTGTGCAAGCGAGCGGGCCGGACCGTTTTTTGCTGAGCGAGCGGCAAAGGCCACTGGGCCAGGCTGCTACGCGAGCTGCAGCTGCTGTGGAGTGCGCGTTTTGGCCGCGGGCCGTTTCCGCAGATGGGCCGCGCTGATGAATGCGTTAGCTGGGCCACAAGATTGCGCTGATGAGTGCACAGCGAGTGCACAGCAGGCCGCGGGCTGCAATGAGCTGCTGGGCTGCTCGTGCGCGTAGTGAGTGTGCGCACTTAGCTGGGCTTTTGGGCCGAAATGAAAGATCTTTTGAGAATTTGTTTTTTTTTCAGAAACATATTTAGATGATTTATTCAAAGTATGTGTTAAAATCTCTGAAAAATTTTGAACCAATGGGATAAATTTTTTTGAGAGTTGATGAGAACAGATAAATGCTTCTGAATATTGTTATGTTTCCACTGCAAAGAAAAAAAATATTGTCTTCTCATTAAATCCGAACCAACGGGAGGATTTAATTTGAAGAGCAGTTATAGTTATTCAGTAAATGATGAAAAGTTTATCCTCCAGTTAAAATTGAAGCCAACGGGGAAAATTTTAATTGGAGGAATAGTTGGTTTATAGTTAAGATAAATTATAATATTGTTATTTTCTGACCAACGTTGATGATAACAATATTATAAGTTTATTTATGAGTTTAGCTTTAAAGTTAATTCTGATATTATTATTTTCTGACCAACGTTGATGATAACAATATTATAATTCTATGAGTTTTATGTTTAAAGTTTAAATTTCTGATAAATTCTGCATCAAAGTGACCAATTTCAGAGAATGAATAAGAAACAAGAGATGCTCTAGAGCGAGCAGAATATAATGTATTTTCATGTTTCCTCTGCAATGATGATGATGATCTTTAAAATTAAATTTGAATCAACGAGAGAATTTAATTTTGAAGAGGGTTATAAGATAATTGAGTTTTCATATGTTAATTCCATTTCTGCCCAACGGTGATGTGGAATTAATGTAGAAGAATGTTGTTTTATTCTATTTCTGCCAAACGGTGATATAGAATAGAACATAAAGTTTTAAAAGTTTAATGAACATTACTGTTGATTATTGATTAATGTTTTTCAGACAAAGAACTTGATGTTTTCATTCTTGAAGGCAGAAAAGAAAGTGATATGGGTACTTATGACTCGGATGGTGAAAAGACTAAGTGCAAGATAATAAAGAAAGAAGATCATTGCATGAGGGACTGTGTTCTCTTTAAAGAATGGCTTCAACCGAAAAGAATTCTAGGATATTGATCCAAGAAAGAAAATAGAACAATAAGAGTTTAATTTAAGAAATGCCTTGTATGTACCTTTTATAAAGAAGAATTTGATTTTAGTTTTATCATCATAATAAGAGTTGTAATAAGTAATATATTTTTTAGACTTAATCATCATGATATGAAATGTAATAAGTGACATGTATGTTTAATTTCACCAACGTGAGATTAAGCATGTGTGTTAAAGAGTATTCGGATTTATTCCTAAATTTGAGGATTAAATATGAGCCAATCTTGGTATTTATGTCCCTTCAAGGGAATTATCTCGCATGACGGAAAAAAGTTTGTGATAGTACCCGCATGGCGGGAAAAGTTTGAGAAAATACCCGCATGGCGGGGTAAAGTTGGCATAGTACTTATGTTAATCAATCCTGCATGGCGGGAGAAGTTTGGCATTGTACTTATTCTACATGGCAAGAGAAAGTTGTGATGACTCATGTGTTTTGAGTGTATCCCGCACAGGAAGAAAAGTTTAGGGTAGCTCTCATGCTATCCTAGTATGAGTTTAAGAACAAAAGAAAGTTACAAACGAACCTCATGATTAGAATGACATGCAAGCATAACTTGCAGAAGTACTAATGATAAATGACTCTGTTGAGTTCTTGAAGTGAAATGAGGAAAAGGTACTCCCATACAAATTAAGAAATAATTTCATTTGCATGATGTAATCATATGGATGAAGTAAGTAATCAAAGTTTCCTCATTCACAAGAGTTCTGAATAGTTTTTGAAATTGTGGTAGAAAAGTTCATACCACATTTCGAGGGGGAGAAATGTGAGATTAATTAAGAAAGACAATTAAGAAAGATATTTCCCCATACTTATATAATACGATGCATACTAAAGTGATCTATAAAGATGAATGTGATCGTCGGGGGAGTAAGACGGTCATAATATCGATACCCCTAAAGTAAAGAAATAGCTAAATAATTCCTGAACCTTTTACAGTTCAGAGTTATTAAGACGGTGCTAAACGCACTGTATATGAGTTTTAGCAGATTAAACCCAAAATGAGAAAGTTTGAAGATGGAACAATCTGGGGGAGCATGTTATAAAAGTACCTAACTCCACAAGGAGGATGAATAATGTAAACAAGATCTTGTTACACAGGATCTTGTAGAATCAATTGTCTTTTGACAATAACGGTCAAGAAACGCTAGTAGCCGAGGCCCCAGAAAGTCTTAAAGAATAAAAAAATCAGATATTTTTTATGACTATAAAGTCTATATTAGTGAAATTCAAATAGAGGGTAATCCCATCTAATTTGAAGAAGGCATGAGAGACGTTCACTCGTCCAAGTGGCAAGAAGCAAAGGAAGATGAAATAAAATTGATAATAGCAATAATATTTTGGAATCTAGAATAAATTCCTAAGGTGCCAAAACAGTAGGCTGTGATGGGTTTACAAGATAAAATGTGACTCCAAAGGGAATATGTAAAGATGTAGAGCGCGACTTGAATCAAAAGTTTTTGTGCGAAGTGAATGAATAGATTACAATGAATGTTAGTAGCACATCATGATCTGAGTTACATCAGATGAAAGTAAAGATGGCATTTTCCAATGGGATTCGTATGAAAATGATTACGTGGCACAAACCAGAGGTTTTGTCATGGAAAGAAAAGAACGTAAGGGATGCCACCTGTAGAAATCTCTTATGGATTAGAGCAAATCTCTAGACAGTGGCATTTAAAGTTGAAGAGTCAATTATAAATTTTGGGTTAAAGAGAATGAGAGGACAATTGCGTTTGTACAAAGTTATAGAATAGGAAATTCATTTCCTAATCCTGTATATGTGGATGACATCTTACTTGTTAGTAGTGATGTCAATCTACTGCAAGAGAAGAAGAAGCTCTTGTCCTCAAGGTTTAATAAGAAAGTTCTCGGTGAAATGTCTCTCGTTATAAGAATTGAAATTCACCGAGATAGAAGAAAAGGGGTATTAGGACTATCGCATAAGCATGCTAAGAAAAGTTTATAAAGAAATAATGTACCTATGCGGATAAACCTACGTCTGTTCTCATGGTCAAGGGTAATAGTTTTGAGAACTTTAGTGTTTCAAAAAGCAATGTGAGATTGTTATAGATGAACGTCCTATATGCTTCAGCTGTTGGAAGCTTAATGAGTACAAAGATAAGACCTTACCCTGACACAGTTCACGTATCCGTGTTGTTTTGGCAAAAGTCCAGTCCAGATATAGATCACTGGAATGGAGTTAAGAATGTCGACCTCATGCTAAGAAAGAAAGTATAAGTACTCTCAAGTAGTTGTAGGTACAAATGTTAAATTTCGGCGAGATGTTTAGTGAAACCCACATAGTAGCTAACACTCACAGTTAGAGTTTTATTGTAGAAAAGCTCCAAAGAAATAGTTCTATTATCATCAGTGATGTAAAGTTACAATATAGCATGATATAAGGCTGCGGGACAGGCGAAATGGTTAAGTGAACTTATACCCGGAATTGATAATGGTTGTCAACAGCAATAACCATTTAAGTAGTTTGCTCATAAGACAATGGGTCAAGTGTGCTACCAAACACATTGACATTAAAGTTATACGTTGTAAAGGAGAAAGTCCAGAATCATACTAATAGTATTGAATGTAAAAGTAACATGAAAGTGCTTGCGGATCCGCTTACCAAAGGCTTACCACCCACTGTGTCCAGAAAACACACAGTCGACATGGGTTTATGGTATAGCCTATGATTTTCGGACAATTAAGGGCCCAAAGTTAAAGAATCTGTTTTAGATCAGAGATGTGTATTGTAGCTGTTAAATCTATCGGCGACTGCCTGTGACGATGAGGCATGCTCTATGCGCTGATCTGTGATGAAATGGTTAAAGAAATAAGTGTGAAGTAAAGTCTAAAGTTTAAAGTATAAGGTGAGATCAAGGGGGAGAATGTTAGATTGATCTCCCACCAAGATGGCCCAACGGGCACTTGGGCCTTGACTCGCGCCCTGATCGGGGGCGCTGAACCCATTAGCGGTTGGTGGTCCCCGTCGCACTGTGCAATAAAAGGAGGTAGGGTCGTGGCTCACTGTACGAGGTTCACGAGCTACCGCCACTCCCCACTGTCCTAACCCTAAACCGATCTCGAGAGAGGGGGCGCAGCCAGCGGCGGGAAGCTCCGCCACCGGGCTGTCTTCGCCACTGCCTCTGTACCGCAACACCCTAGACCGCTGGACTTCCCCAACTCAACGGCGCACTCATCACCGACTCCATGACGGGCTCCTCTTCCAAGACCGATGGTTAGAAACACCGAACCCTCTCATCTCCTCCCTCTCTAATGTTCTATTGGTTTTATCCCAAATGAAAGCAATGTACCCACTAGATCTACGCCTAGTGATCCTAAAGTTCTCAACACAGTCGTCTAGCTTGATCATTGCATTGTGAATCACTAATAATTATATTCAAACAGGAGATAAAACCATGAATGCATGCAATCCATAGGTTTAAGGTTTTGAAAAAAAACTCTCAAGTATCTACAGTGGAGTCTCTCTCTCTCTTTTGAGAGTACACAGTATAACACAGACGCTTATAACACAAGCACACTCATATCTATAAACGCATGCATGCAAAACCTACCTTTATGAGCACATTCAAAAACTGAGCCGGCAAATTCTCGAGACAAGATTGACGAAGTCACCACAGGTGTCTCGCTGTCGATGGAAACGTCGTCTACTACTGAAAATATAAAGCCGTTAAATCCTAAAATACCAGCCTAGAATTTTAGGTGCTATTGAGGCTCTTGTAACCAATAGGCACTGCAGTCTCTGGTAGTATGGTAGTGACGCAATGGTTGTGTGAGCATGCATGCATCCTAGAGAAATTACTAAATTATACTAATAAGAACCTAGCAAATTAAAACAAGCAGCAAGAAATTAAACCAACGCAGAACTAATAATGCACTCAGGCTATGCTAGAAACATATATAATTGGAGCTAGCGATGGTCTAGTTGATACTTTTCCATTATTCGGCGACTGCTTTTCATCACTGATCGCTTTCTTTCTATCAATCCGGTCTGGATCGGCCGGTACTAGTGGAGTGGCGCCAAACGATGGATCCATCCATGGAGATGCCATCAAACAAACCAGTCCACTGGAGGCTTTGCTGTTGCTGCCGCTGTCCCTTCATTTCCCCCCTTTGCAAAAAGCGACGCCACACTACCGAAACCGCGCAATCGACAATAATAATCAACATTCTAATATGTCACTTCACAGATACTAGCGTCCAAATACCACACTTTGATAGATAACACTATCTAGGTAGGGACTGCATGTCTGCTTGCGTATGCACGGTGCATATACATTTCCTCAGGATTGCAAACAATATACAATTATGTTATGTCTCTTACTACAGATTTAGGGCATGAAGGGCGTGTTTGGTTGGCCGCCACGGCCAGCCACGCCACAGTGAAGGCTGCCACATCATACAAGGCCAGTGTTTGGTTGAGTATTCAACTTTTTCACGCCAGCGATTTTTGTATGGATTGATGATATTTTTAGCTACAAGTGTGGTGTGCTTTTTGCTCACCACAGCTCGCCACACAATGTTTGGCGCCGCCATGAACTCTGGCGCATGGCGTGGCTGGCCGTGGCGGGGAACCAAACGGGCCCGAAATCCATCGAATTCCCCACATCCTTCTACGGAGGCATCTCTTCTTCTCTGATAGTAGCATCGCCTTCTCTAGCAGGGATTAGGGTTAGGGTTTATAATTTTGTGGGGATTTGATGTAGAATCTCTGTATGCAGAGGGATAGCCAACAAATGAAGGGGGATCCAACATTACCACGATTTTAGGAGGCAGACATTTGGATTAAGGCATCATTTTGTGCAGCTGCCTCATCAAGATCGGCAAGTGCTCTTTGCTCATTTTGGGGATTTGCCAGAATTTGGAGATTGCAGTGTTAAGCCTCTTTTGTGTCCTTTCGGTGGCGCCCTTCGATATTTAGAATTTAATTTTGAGTTTGTTTTGTCATAAATTTATCAATTTGTCTTGAAGTGTTGGGTCCATAAGTTGGTCTGATTCCTATTTAATGGGAATGAAGCCGGATACTTCTTTCCATTGTCTTAAAAAAAGGTTAGGCAACCCCTAGGAAAATGAGCCTTAGGCCTCTCTTTACTGAGGTGGGTATTCTACGGTGACCTCCTTCTACCCGACTATGAAAATAACTATTAACACAGGAGGGCATTCTAACAGTCCACCTCTAGAAATCGATTAACAAAAGTGAAACACTCAGCAATCCCACCTCTAGAAACAGTTATACCAGAGAATTTTGAAAACTTTTTCATATATAAATAGTTATACAAAAGTTGTATATATAGCTCGACGCGATCTACAACTTTGTAGTTGATAACTTTTTATTTGAAAAGGTTTAGAGTCCCAAAAAAATCATTTTAATTCCTCTAATTTTCTGAGATTTAAAATATTCAAAGAGCCTTGGATTTGACATGGTCTACACCAAAGTTGTAGTTCTCAATACGATCCATAACTTTACAGTTAACAGGTTTTTTATTTGAAGTCACTTATATTCTTAAATCTTTTTTATGTTCTAAGGTTTCAAAATTCAAATTTTAGAAATTTCAAACGACTTCAGGTAGTATTGACATGATCTATATCAAAGTTGTAGTTGTCAATATAATCTATGACTTTGCAATTGACAAATTTTTATTTTAAAACATTAAGAGTCCAAAATATCAGTTTAAAAATTCTTAGATTTGAGATTCAATTTTTTTGGAAATTTTAAGCTATCTCGGGTGGTGGGAGCGTGGAGAGAATGTGCCACCAGACTTGCCTAGCGAATGATCAATTGACGAGCAGATGGTCTATGCTCAGCCCGTGGCGATGCCTTCATGTTAGACCTTGAGTGGTGCCGAGTGCTCAAATCTGTTTGCTGCCCGACATTCAAGTTAAGTTAGATCTCGAAACAAGACCTAGGATGAGTTGTGAACACAGTACAAGTCTTGAGCTTTTTATGACAGCCCTAGTTACGATTGACTGCTACAGGAGGCGGCGATTCTAGTGGTTTTTTCAGAAAGAGGAATCTAGAATCAGCGGTTAGTGATAGGGAAGGAGGAGAATGTGGTGGGACCGTGGGAGAGGGATGACTCAGAAGCATACACTATTCCTAGCAAGCAAGGTGAGGCGATGATGGAGATGGATGCGGTGCATATAGTGCAAGCGCAAATAATTGGCGATGATAACTAGTGGAGATTAGGATCTTTTTTCTTTTTCTTATTGGAATTTAGGAGTATAATGCTGATATGGGATGTCGAGATCCAATAGCCAAAGATTTGATAGATTTAGAGAACAAAAATCAATGATTAGTATATTCTAAGGAATTATATAGATTCACAATGTATGCACTTATTATCATCAAAACTACTTGCACATCATGTCATGGGTATGGCACGTTTCAAGCTTTGAACTCCATATATGGAGAGAAGAGCTAGCTGGAGAGCGAGAAGGAATTAGAGAAAATTAAACACAGCATATATAATGGCAGTGCTAGCACTCAGACGTCCGAATGTCTGCGCCTAGACTCCGTTTCGCGCGCCCCACGCGGGGGCTCGCACTGCCCTGATGTCACCCGCACCGCCCAACCCCACACGGGGACCGCTCACGCCCTCTTGGCCTCCACTCGCCTGGACGTCTACGCCTGCTTGGCGGCACCCCAGCAGCTGCAGCAAGTGGGTCCCATTGCAACATGAGCAACACTAGATCTAGTTTTGCAACATCTAGAGGCAACACTTGCAATATACGTTCGAAACAGTTAAAATATTTGCAACATACATCTGCAACACTTTCAAACACACCTAAAACACTTGAAAACCATTGCAAACATACGCAACATCCAAATAAAACATTTGCAACGTCTGTGTGAAACATATGTAACATCCAAATAAACACACTTGCAATATATGTCTGAAAAACAGATGAAACATTTGGAATAAACTCTTGCAACATATGTGTATAGCCATTGCAACAACATATATATGCAACATTTCAATCTACTTTTGCAACATCCATATCAAACACTTGCAACATACCTCTGAAACACTTGAAACATCCGCTTGCAACATGCGCTTTCAAGCGCAACATCTACTTGCTATTTGGATGAAATGGAAGCTCGTCGACACAGAGCTCAATGCCGACACGGAGATCGATGCCGCGGAGTGGCGTGGGGAGGGGGATGCCAGCGGGCAGGTGGCTGCATGGCTCCGGATGAACGGAAGCCCTAAGGAGAGCATTATCGTATATATAAACGTAGAAACTCACATATACGATCACGCTACATTCGCTATTGCACTCAAGTGTTATATACTCAAATTATACTTGAATTAGTCACTCTACAGGAAGATTTTATCACTGGTGTGTTCGATCCACACAACATATCTATGTCCATTTTAGAATGTGGGACAATTAAGCATTAGGTATGTGGAGTAGGGATGACAATTGATACATACCTGACGGATGACACTATCCCATATCCACACACCCGCCAGGTGAAACTTTACCCATCTGTTACCCATACCCACACATAGGTAGGAAAGTTCACTCATACCTATACCAGTGTAGGTAATGCTACCCAACCGGTAATTTGCACCCGAGTTCACACACACGGTGGCTAATGATGTGTGATGTGTTGTGATCGAGCGCGTGGGCTGTCACACCCCATTTTAAGGACAAAATATAGTGCATAAACCTTATGTGTGCCCTAGGAACAGTTGCACACATAAGTCGACATATTACAAGAAGTATCATCACATTGTATCTTACATTACGTTTAATACAACATATAGTCTTTACAACACAAGCAGAAATTAAATAGATAACTCTCAGACGTGGTAGCTTCAACACAGGGATGGTCAACTGGTTGACTCAAACCTAGAAGTCCTCTGGGAAATCCTCATACCAACTGCCATCTGTTACCTATCTGGGATTTTTATCCAATAAAGAAAATGAACAAGCGTGAGTATATTTCGTACTCCACAAGCATAACATGGGGATTCATGAGGCTCAAAAGGTGACACGGCTTACTGCGTTTAGCATTTTAGTAAGTCAAGATTTTGTCATTGATTAATATCAAGTTATGCTTAAACTCCCAGATTAACCCACATGATCATATATTAGAATCAAATAGAACCATTTGAACATCCTTATAACATCATCATTTATCATCATGGATTAACAATATAATAAGTAATCATTTATTCTGTGAGTTTTCCGGGTTGCTCGTGACCATGAGCACAGCTGTTATAACAGTTTTCACTCTGCAGAGGTTGTGCACTTTCACCGCAAGACGTGTTGCCCAAATTCCCGGGGCCCGTCGACCCTAACACTACCAAGGTGAGCGAGCAGGGTACACTATGAAGCCTTCCATAAGTCTCTCTAACATGTTAGGGCCGTGAGGTTTCCTCGGCAGGCATATGTAGAAACCCTCTTTCTATGGCACAATTCCTTCGCGGCTATACACATAAGAACAGGGACAGTCCTATGCCCAAGTGGCAAGCCCCTCATACGCCATAAAGGTAACCTCTAACAAGCTAGAAAAGATCCTATTACTGAGCTAAAGCCAGAGTCATGTTCACGGTTGCACTGTCAATCCTAGCTTTTGCCGACAGATAAGTCCTTATGGAGGGTTAAGGGCACCATGATCAAAGTCATTTGCACCTTCGCCCTATGGATCAGTTGTTATAAAGCATGTTTTACCTTTTGTTCCATAAAACCATTAACCATTGTACAGATCATGTTCAGTTAGAGCGCTAGCAATCTACCCATGTGCAATTAACCCATAGGAGTCAAGGAGCATGTCATCAAATAACTAGGATGTCCTTATGGTTGTCAAAGTTAGACACATGCAAATGAGTAGATGATTAAAGTGAATAGGACATCAAGGTAGGCCCATGCTATACTTGCCTTGATTCACAAAGTCCTGCTGGTACTGCTGTTCTTCGAAGAAGTCCGGGTTCCCGAAGTACTCCTCACCGTCCGAACTTGATCAACACGGACCAACAACACGCATTCCGAAGACAATCATACAAGCAAACAATCCTATGGTTAGAACTGTACACCAGTAGTAAATAAATCAAGATAAAGGTTTATGAAGATCATCTACGTCTTGATATGATCAAATAGACACGAAGTTCAGGAAAATCGGAGTTAGAACGCGAAAGTTACGATTTAAACAAGATTTCATATAGCAAATTAATTAATTAAATCTTAACCATAAAATTTAAAAGTTGAAAACATGGTTAACAGTGGTATAAATATGTAGATTACGAAATTACGAACCTAACGCAAGTTGAATGTGTCAAATCAAAGCTAAAACGACGATTTTATAAGCAAAACAGTGTAGTGACAATTCTGTAAATAGATTGAAATCAATTTTGATTTAAAATAATTCAAAATCAGGATTTTTCATTTGGCTGAGGATCGCGGCTAGAATTTCGAAAGAACCCAGGGGCTCTTAAACAAAACGGCCACGCGAAGGGGTATCGGGCAATCAGGGCCATTGGATCCGAGATGGATGGCCCGAATTAGAGTAGGAAGAAAGAGAGAGAGAGAGAGAGAGGGGCACCGGCCGGCAACAGTGCTGGCGCGGCGGCGCTGTCATGGCCGGCGGCAAGGAGGTCGCTGGTGTGATCAGTTAAGGCCCTACGGGCCACGGTTTGACGAACCGAGGGCATCGGAAGAAAGCAGGGATGGTGGCGAGTCCACCCTGGGGCCTAGTGCAGATAGGGATCGGCCCGTGCGGCACTCGCCATGGCCGGCGGCGAGGAAGCTCGCCGGCGCACATGAAAACGGCCCTAGCGGCCTCAGTTCGGTGAGGGAAAAACACGGGGAGGGAGAGGAGAGCAAGGGGTTCTCACCGCAGGGAATAATGGGAGTCGAAGACGGACCGGAGGTGATGGCCGACGAGAAATGGCAGACGGCAGCTCCAGCGGATCGCGGCGCTGCGGTTGCAGGCGTTCGCGAGTGGAAACTGGAGCGAGGGCAGCAGGGAGAGCAGTGTCGGGGTGCGGGTTCCCTTTTATGGAGGCCAGGGCGCAGGGGGCGCTCCCACGATGGAAGGTAGGCGCGGGCGGTGGTTGCGCCATGATCGTGCGCGACGCGGGACGTCAGAAGGTGGGAGGCAGCGCTGACTAGCGGGCCCAGAGCATCAACGGGAGAGAGAGAGAGAGCGCGCGAGAGAGAGAGGGAGGCGGCAACGGTTGCCAGGCTCCGATTTGGGCCGGCCCAGGAAGGAAAGAGAGGGGGAGGAGAGCGCCAGCGCTGGGCTGGGCCTCGGCCAGGAATGAGAAGAAGGGGAAGGGGGAAGGGAGTTGGGCTGGCGGGAGGAGTTGGGCCAGCAGGCCGAGAATCAAGAAAGGGAGAGAGAAAAGAAGAATTCCCTTTTTCTTTTTTCAAACAAGTTTTCCAAACTCATTTTCAAAAGGTTTTTAAACCTTTTAGCATTTGGATCAAAACCAGTTATCACAATAAATAAAATGCTGCAGCATGAATACATCAACATGTAGTTAACCTTATAGTTGATTTTAATTTCATAAAAATTATTATTTTCTAAATTTGAAATGCACACATAATTGTATAAATAAATCAAATTTAACTATTTTCGAAGAATGCAAATTTTAGTGTGTTACATGAGCAGTGGCCGGGATGCTCTTCTATGTTGTAGTTCTAGGTGTTGTGCGCACTACTACCATTGCGCCTCCATATGCGATGCACCGGTGCCCTCACCCCAATTCCGTGCGCCGTGACTTGACCGGCCAACCCCGATTCCGTCACACGATGCCCCAACTTCAACTTCATGTCTTCGTTGTGCGATGCCGGAGCAACACCTTGACCCCGAGTCCCCGACAGTGCTGGATGGGCCAAGGTTGATGCTGTGCGGTTGGTCGTGCCGTTTGCGGATACAACACTGCAGGTCTATAGGCTGTGGAGGTCATCCTCATCACTGCCGATTATCCTCTACCGGCATGAATTCTAGCAGGGATATGAGTTATGAAGTGACAGTGATCCACTGTTCTGGCGTAGTGGGTACTTGGGTTTCTCATACCCATTGTCATCACTATATGTGGAGGAGCGAGGGAGCAGTAGTGGTAAGAAATAAGCAAACGGTGAACAACTTGAGCGCATGCCATGTCCCGTGACTTTGCTTTGCGATGGACATACTCCTAGGTAGTAGCAGCAGAGGCTTGTATGATGTATAATAACAAAAAAAAAGAAAAAGAAAAAGGACATAGCTTGTTGCTCGGCAGTCGAAAGCGGAAGTGGACATACGACAAGGAGAAAAACAGTGACAGTTGGAGTGCTACGTCCCTCTCGATTCTCTCTCTTTTATCGCCCTGGCTCCAAGCGTGGGGCCCACATGCGGTAGTATGCATGTACTAGTATGTAGCCCACAGTACAACATCACTCGCTCGGCTCGGGCTCGGGCTCGGGCTCGGGCATTCCCTCTCGGTCGCTACTCCTCTCATCGCCATCCATCACTGAGACCGCTGCGGCACTCCTGCCCTTTATATAGCGACCCCCTCCGAGGTCACTCACTCCCCATTCACTCTTGGTGCTCTTGCCTGAATATAGTTCCTCTCCTCTCTCTGACTCTTGTTCGTCATCGGCCTTGCTAGCTAGCTATCTCGCTCGGCCAACCGGCGGGCGTCGCGCGAAGTAGCGCACGCAACAATGGCGGACGCCGGGGAGGGGCGGCGGGTGTGCGGCATGCCGGAGAAGGCGCAGCTGCACGTGGCGATGCTGGCGCTGCAGTTCGGCTACGCGGGGTTCCACGTGGTGTCGCGGCTGGCGCTCAACATGGGCATCAGCAAGCTCGTCTTCCCCGTCTACCGCAACATCATCGCGCTCTGCCTCCTCGTCCCCTTCGCCTACTTTCTCGAGAAGTACGCCGGCCGTCCTGCACTGCCACTGCTGCAATAATGCATGCATGCCTGTGCTCGCTGATTGATGATGTGTATGATATGAACTGCCTGCTGCAGGAAGGACAGGCCGCAGCTGACCCTCAACTTCGTCATCCAGTTCTTCCTCCTCGCGCTCTGCGGGTAAGCTACAGACATATCTGCATGCATGCATGCGCATCATGACTGGTAATCCTAGTAGTAAGTAATTGCGACCGATGCACTCATGGTTGTCATCATCATCAGCATCACGGCGAACCAAGGGTTCTACCTGCTGGGCCTGGACAACACGTCGCCGACGTTCGCGTCCGCCATCCAGAACTCGGTCCCGGCCATCACCTTCGCCATGGCCGCGGCGCTGCGGATCGAGAAGGTCCGGCTGGACCGCCGCGACGGCGTGGCCAAGGTGGCCGGCACGCTGGCGTGCGTGGCGGGCGCGTCCGTCATCACGCTATACAAGGGCCCCACCATCTTCGGCCCCAGCGGCGGCGGGGAGATGACGACGGTGAGCAAGGCGGTGGGCGGCGACAAGAACTGGACGCTGGGGTGCGTGTACCTGATCGGGCACTGCCTGTCGTGGTCCGGCTGGCTGGTGCTGCAGGCCCCCGTGCTGAAGAAGTACCCGGCGCGGCTGTCCGTCACCTCCTACACCTGCTTCTTCGGCGTCATCCAGTTCCTCGTCATCGCCGCCTTCATGGAGAGAGACGCCGACGCTTGGAAGTTCCACTCCGGATCCGAGCTCTTCACCATCTTATACGCCGTGAGTTTTCTGATTACATACATACATACAAGTACTATATCATACGGAGTATAGTACTCGATTATCCAGCACAAGTATATACATACATAAACATGTATATAGAGAAAATGAAAGATGCGTGCCACGTCAGGCACCTGTCATGTGATTGAGACATATAGATAGAGTAGTAGTGCATTTCTGAGGCAAAAAGTATACTAAAGTGGTGCACGCAACAACTAAAAGCTAATAGCTAGCTAGCTGTACAAATGACGCCTTTTTCATTCATTCAGTATATTATTATGAACTGAAAAGCTGCTGCCTGGGTTAATTAGTTCTTTGTTTATCGATCATCAGACCCCTGAAGCAACAACCTTTATTTTGGACTGTTGTTCTTGGTCCTAACCATCCAGTGCTGCTGCCTATGATATGTGTATGCATGCCTGCAGGGGTTCATCGCGTCCGGGGTGGCGTTCGCGGTGCAGATCTGGTGCATCGACCGCGGGGGCCCGGTGTTCGTGGCGGTGTACCAGCCGGTGCAGACGCTGGTGGTGGCCATCATGGCGTCGCTCACCCTGGGCGAGAAGTTCTACCTGGGCGGCATCATCGGCGCCGTGCTCATCATCGCCGGCCTCTACCTCGTGCTCTGGGGAAAGAGCGAGGAGAGGGCGCGCATCGCCAGCGACGCCACCGCCCTCGTCTCCGGCGCCGGCGACCGTGACCGCGAGGGCCTCCTTGCGCCCGGCAGCGGTGGTGGCATCCGGAGCAAGGCGGCGGCGTCGGCCGGCGTGACGCAGCCTCTGCTGCTTCCGTCCTCCACTTCCACCGACAACGTCTGACCGGCCGATCGATGAATCCTTCGTCATCCATGGTGCATCGAGATCTGAGGCTGCCACTTCTACAGTTAGCTCATCCATGCATGCTGCGCCTCTGCACTCGTGGATTGAGCGATATGATCCGATCCAGTATTATTGTCAGTTAGTCTTTTTTTTTTGAGGTTTTCCTTGTTGATTTCAGGCATGTATGTATGTATGTAGCTACCTACGTATATGCATTACTATGGTGTGTGTCGTGAGCGAGCAGACGACGGCAAGGTGAGCAGGTCATTACGACTTTGATCACGACCTGCTTTTTAATTAATTCGTAGTACAATACTACGTACGTAGCTAGGATTGTTTGGAACGAGTCTGCATATATGCATGATCTCGTCAGTGTGTACGTCAATATATTATTAATTGATTGGTGTGTTCAAAGAGGCGGCATGTGTGTTGATGTTTGGTATGGATGTGCATGCGCAATGCATTGCTCATCATCACTGGAGTTCGCAGGTATAGTTATGCCTTTGATTAAGATCCACCTGCTAGCCTGATACAGTAATCTGTGAGAGCAAGCTGCAGAAAATACCCTCCGAACAGGCCTGTTCTGAATGGGAACAAAGTTTGTTTGGCTGAATTAGATAATTATAATTATATCTTATATACTCCCTCTCCCTCCTAAAACATACGGAGTAAGATGTGCATGTAGTTGAGTCCCGTAGGACACCGCTTCTGCACGGCGCTGCTCCGTCGTGTAGGGGTTCCTCTCCTTCCTTCTTTTTAGGTAAGAAGGAGAGGGACTCATCTCTCTTTTACAATAATTTTTTGGTCTAGTTTACTTATTAGAGTCTAGTACAAATAAATCTACCGACGAAATTGAATGATTTTTTGTTAGGATCGACTCGGTGATTGGCCACGACGAGATTATTGTTGTAGGCGTCGATTTCATCGACTGAAGCTCAATTTGTGGTCATTATATGTAAGGGGAGGGGTGCTCCCAGGCACTCCTCCTGAGGACACAAACTCTGCTCCATTGATCTCATTATCGATGAACGCGGAGAGGAAATTAGATATGCACGAAGAATCAAGGGTCGGAGATGTTGAATCTTTAGCCTATATTGTACCCGACGATGCAATTGTTGATGTTCTTTCATTCATCATTTCAGATGCGTTTTGGACTGATTTCGGAACATTGGATGTTACAGCATATCTAATATTTTAGGGTTGATCATTGGATTCAGCATAAGGACTATTGTTTCATGTCCAACGAGGCTATGTTCCGCATCGTGTAAAGACACTGGAGTAAGAAGATGACGGAAGAATCTAGATAAAATATTATCTTTTTTTATTTTAGTTTTTTTTCTTGTGTAGTTTGGGAACGTACTGTTTTGAGTTCTAATACAGTTCTCCCTTACCTTCTTTGAAAAAAAATGAAATTTTGTTATCTTTGAGCAACAAATAGTTTGATCATATGAACAGTTTATATACAACAAAAGTAGTTATCTTGAAGTTGTATCTAGAAATACTTTCTAATATTCAAACTTTATTGCCATAAACTATATATTATGAGAGAAATTAGTGGTCAAAGTGTGATCTTGAAGATCACACCAAGTTGAATATGCTTTACACCTGTTCGGCTGGCTGGAAAAACGGTTGATGCTGATTTGTTGTGAGAGAAAAATACTATTATTTCACTGAAACGGTACGGCTGATAAGTTCAAGCGAACAGACAGTTATATTTTGGAGTGGAGAGAGATGGAAATAATAGAAGGCTGTTCCGTCAGTGAAGCTGAACTCTGTTGGAAGCCACAGTGCAGAACTATTTGCAGCGTGGAACGGTGGAGCGCTCAAGTGGACAGGAGACTAGTACTCAGTCTGTAGTGCTCTCTTGACGAATCCTATTCTGTTTTCCAGTTAATTATTTCAGGGGTAATAAAGTAGTCATGCCTGCAGCAGTGCTGGATGGAAAATTAGTAGGAGTAAGTGGGCTTCACACCTCTCACAAAATCCATTAGCAAGGGATGGATGCAGCATCCAGCATGGCAATGGCATGAGCGTCGAAGATACAAGGGCAGGAGGCAACTCCTTGAGCCTTTTGCCCAATGGCCATCTTTTTTTTTTTTTGAGGGGATGCCCAATGGCCATCTGAAGATGAAGCAGGGAAGTGGTGGAATGCAATCCGAGCTGGGCTGAGGTTTTCTGGGCTGGGCCCAAGTGACAAATGAGCCATGATTTGTTTTTGAACACAAATGTTTGGAATGGGCCACGATTCGGATGCAAGTTTACAACGATACCTAACCTATATAGGTCGGCCCGCCTCCATCTAATCCTAATCCATTTAAGGACTTATTTGAATGTAGTTGGATTCGCATATAGGGGTGGATCAGAGTGGAACTTAAACTAAATTCTACCCCAATCCACCAGGTTGCAATCCACCCCAGCACATGTGGATTGAGCTGAATCCGATAACATCCAAACAAGGCCTAAGTGTCATTTCATTCTCCAACAAATATTATTCTTGGGGTGATTAATTGATCATCTAGTATTCAGATGAGGCCTACACAATGTACAGTAAATAAATTAAGGATTAGTAGTATATCCTATTATTACTTAGTAATTATGATGGCAAGATTAATTTGGATAAGTCCTAATACATTGATTAGTGCACATTTTGTGTGCCAATTAGAGTAGTAGTTGTAGTAATGGTACTAATTAGCATATTATAATTTATTATTAGTGATTACCATAGTTGCAAAATTAAGTGTTAGTGTATAATAGTTTTATTGTTTTTAAATAGTATAGTAGATATAATTAGCAAACTATTCTATCTCATCCACTCACACATGCGACCAAACAAAGAAATGGTTCATCTCATTCTTTCAACCAAACACACGATATGGATTAGGCCCTATTTGGACTGTGTTTAAGCATGGCAACGGGACGAATTTGGATCGGGTGGAGTTTCCGTGCACCAAAAACCGAAACCCAAAGTAAAAACCTGAATCCACCCCGAACAACGATTCGGGTGGAAATGCATCCCTAAAATCAAACCCGATGGATCATCCAAAACCCAAAAAATTTCAAAAAACCAGCAAAGACATCATAACAGTACATGAAAGTACTACTATACTAGCAGCTACAGAACATAAAAACTAGCAAAATCAACAAGATACAAAATTATAGACCATGAAAGTACAAGTACTAGCAGCAACAGAACATAAGAATATGTCCAGACCATGTTGTCCATGTAGAACTAGAACATTAGAACATGCAGGACTAGCCCAGATTCCAGAATGCACAATACATTCATACATAGAGTTGAGATTTTACAAATAAGAGCAACACCGCACAGGGAAAAGCACTCCAAGTTCAACAAGTTCAATACAAGTGCAAATCAGCACAAGTCAACATCCGTAGTCCTCCAAACAAATGACATTATTACAGAGAGGAGTTTTCTGGATCAAATAGGTAGGCAATTGGAGGCATGAGGCATTCATCTTCACTTGATGAGTTCATCATTCATCGATTATGCTGAAATCATCTTCATCCTGTGAAATAAAAATAGAGACAATAGCTTATTACTTGAATGTTGAACGCATTGTAAATTCACAAGTTGAATACAAAAGCAAATGATAGCAATACCATTTCTTCATCTTTTTCGTCAAGACAAGTCATCAAAGCACTAACAAAAGTGGATTGAGAGCTTGCATTGATATAGTATTCACAAATTAGTATTATAACTTATACGAAATGAATAACACATACTTATAGAAATTACACTTACCTAACATGTCGGCATGAGACCATGCTTGCATACACATAAGTGCTTCTATCATTGATGGTGCAAGCCTACTACGATGTGGACTAATTATTCTCCCATTGGGACTAAAGACTGACTCGGATGTCACCATTGTCATAGGAATAGCAAGGACGTCACGTGCAATTTTTTGTAACGTTGGGTATTTGAGCCCTGCATGTTGCCACCACTGAATGATATCCAACTCTTGTGTCCTAGGCAGCAGTGGCTCTTCCAAGTACAAATCTAACTCCCTTCGCACATAAGTGGAGGTCATCATGGCTGGTTGTTTGGACATGTAATCATCAAAAGTGTCAATCCAATCTTCATCATCCATAGTAAGAGCACTTGGTCTAGTTTGAGTACCATCTGTTGTGGCAACATCCTCCATAGAATCTTGGTATTCTAAAACCAGATTGTATAACAAGTCTTTCACTTTGTTGATAGCTTCCATAGCTACACTTTCTAACCCATGAATTTTGAGGAAAAGAACATTTAACGGTTGTAATTTACACTCTCATGCTCGTCATCGAAAGAGGAAGAATTTCATCTCAAAAATAGTTTCAGAGGAGCAGGTGCTAACGAATCATGAAGACAAGGCTGCTGCAATCTTTGAGTTCTATAATCAGTTGATGGGTACAAGTGCCGATCGAGACTTAACCATCAATTTGGATGAGTTAGATTTGAGCCAGCATGATCTCACGGACCTGGATGAACCTTTTACAGAAGATGAGGTGTGGGTTACCATCAAGCACCTACCTCCAGATAAGGCCCCTGGGCCTGATGGTTACACAGGACGTTTCTACAAGACATGTTGGCAAATCATCAAGAAGGATATAATGGCAGCCATTGCTACTATTGAGCGAGGGAATTTCAGGAATCTTCATCTTATTAACTCAGCCTTGTTAACCCTCCTACCCAAAAAGAATGATGTGACATTGGTTAAGGATTTTTGGCCAATTAGTCTCATTCATAGTTTTGCCAAGTTGATCACAAAGCTGCTGGCCAACCGCTTGGTAGGGAGACTCAGTGAGCTTGTGTCGACCAACCAAAGTGCTTTTATGAAGGGGTGGTGCATCCATGATAATTTCCTTCTTGTCCAACAAACCACCAGGTTCTTGCACCAACAAAAACAGCGACGGATCCTTTTCAAGCTGGACATTTCTAAAGCTTTCAATTTCGTGTCGTGGCCGTTTCTGTTAGAGGTTCTTTAGAGAAGGGGGTTTGGGCCCGTTTGGCGGGATATGATCAGTGGCTTGCTTGGCTCATCATCATCTAGGGTGTTGATTAATGGGGTTCCTGGAGAGGTCTTTTATCACCAATGAGGGCTACAGCAAGGCGACCCTTTGTCTCCAATGCTTTTTATTCTGGTGATGGACATCCTGAATAGCCTGATTGGAAAAGCTAGCACTAAAGGTTTGCTACAGCCCCTTTCCACTCGAAGTATCCATCATCGTGTCTCCCTTTATGCCGATGATATCGTTCTGTTTCTTTGTCCGGTCGCTACAGACATGCAAATGGTGGATGCTTTATTACAGGTGTTTGGTGCTGCTACGAGGTGTAACACCCCTGGTGTTACGAGCGTGCTTAGCCGCGTGGTTGAGACCGAAGGGAGTTACCTAAACAAGTTCCTCGGATTTTAAAATTTTAAACTCACATGAAATGAGGAAACAAATTTTATGCGACTCACTCTGTGGTTGATAGGAATCAAATAAAAATCTAAGTAAGTGATTTGGTACGTAAACATGTTAAAAAGAAATCCTAATAGGAAAAATAGAATACGTCGTTTTAATCGTGTAGCGCGGAAACAAATTCTATAACACGTGTGATATGGCTCATGATTAAAAGGTATCCTTTTTGGGGCAAATTATAGTATGAAGAATGATAAAATGAGATCTACATATTTTGTTCCTATAAGTTAGTGCGAAGCGTGGATCATGTCATGCTATGTTGGTTAGTAGAAATCGGCGAGGTTTAGCCCTCTTAAGAATTAAGGTGAAAGTGCTCGGGAAAGCTAGTTCTATCTAAAACCACGAATTCTCTTAAGTTTAAACGACATTAGGCAGTGTCATGTCGGCATTGAAATTCTGAAAAATTTACTTAAAGGCAATAGCTAGGTTTCGGTACTGTTGGTTGCATCAACGAGTGTGCTGGAGCAGGGTGTGGATCATAGTGGAGTTGGGTGTCGAATTTCTCTCTTAAAAATTGCTCAAACTTTGTCAGAACGCATTAAAGAAACCCATGTTCGGTGCTCTAATCGCAAACTGGTGGTCAGCAAGACAGGCTCAACTTGGCGTTTGCATAACTCCCTCTCTAGTTCGTCTTTGTCTGAGGTTGTTGCTTCTTTTGGCAGCCGTATATGCCCTCTTGAGCTCTGTTGAGCTGGTTTAGTCCTGGCCGGGATAGATTAGGCCTTGGGCATGCTTTAAAAAGCGTGCTTGTCACCTTTTGGTCGCTTGGCCCCGTAGGTGTGGTCACCATGCGTGCGTGGCCGGTGTTTGGGCGCGGTTCTTGGCCGGTCGCGGCCTCTCCCTTTGGGCCAGCGCGTGGGCCGTTGCCGCGTGCCAAGCCGATGCCGGGGCGCGTCTCTCGCCTCGTCTTGCTCCTTGCTGGACAAGCCTCACCGAGCCGCCGTGGTGCGCTTAGGGAAAAATCGAGTCAGCGGCTGGCTTCATTCGGCCGTCGTGGCGCGCTTCTCGTCGCTCGTTTTGGCTGCGGTGTGGAACTCCCCCGCGTGCCTGTTTCTTGTCGTGGCAAGGCTGAGGACCCCGGCCACAGTAGGGATGGGATCTCCCTCTGCCTCGGTGATTCCGGATAGCCGGCACCGACGCGACCGCGCCTCGCAGGTCCTTGCGTGCCGCCCTGCACCGGTTGCTCCGCTTGCCGCCAGCAGTGGCACTGCTCGGAGTTGACCACTTCGACTCGAGAGCACGTGCAGCACGCCAAGCCCTTCCCTGTGTCTCATCCGCAAGCGCACTCAAGTTGCCTGATTGATTGAACCACTCTGTTTTATCGGTGCGGCTCGCTCATATAACCTCCCTTCGTCCGCGCTGTGCGCTGAGCCGCTGGGCATCTCCCCTCTCACCGACAGCTCGCCCGCGTAGCAATTTTTTTTTCTCGCCTCCGAGAGCTGTAGAGGTAGCGAGCCAGGTGCCCCTTTCGCAGCGAATCCCGACATGGTTCTGCGGTGGTCAATTTTTCGGTATACCGTCGGCGCCGGTCGTCCGTCCGCCAGAGCAGAGTGGGATAGGGGTAAGCCCTTTCGTTTTAGTTCGATTAACCGGCTGGTTTGACTCGCCTTGTTTTCCTCCGGTTGGTGCTCGCCTCAGGTTGGCCGGAATCCTCAACTGTGATCAGCGGACGCGGCCGTGCCATGCTTGGTGCGCCGCCCCCCTTCACCGCGCGCGTGGCCAGGCTCGTCTGAGCCGCCTCCGGCTCAACCACCCCCTCGGCCGCATGCGTGGTAAGCCTCTATTACTCTGCCGCCCTTCCGGTTAGGCGATAGGCGCACTAGCGCGCCAGAACGGATGCGCCATTCGTGGCGGTGAGCCGTCAGCGTGAGCAGAGCGATAGGAGCCACCGTGTAGTCTCCAATCACCGCCTAGGGTTCCGCTGGAGTTCCTAGATGCTCGTCGGCCAGCCCGGTGCACCGATTCGGCCCCCGGGTGGCGGCGTGGCCGTGTACCGCCGGCCGGAGCCGCGCCGCCGTGGGCGGAGGTGTCGGGGACCGGGTCTTTGTGAAGATGAGGAATTTCAGGGTGTTTATCGTGAAACGCTGCTCCTTTGTAATAGTGCTTTCGGGCGTTGTGTAGTAACCTACTAGTTTAGGGGTTCCTTTGCAAAAGCGCGAGTGGGCACGGGTTCCCCGCCTTGGGCTGGCTCCCTGGGCTGCTGTTAGGCCGGCCTGGTGGGTGCGATCGTTCCGCGCGGGCCGTTTAGGCTGCTGGGCCGCTTCGTTGGCCCCGACCTTTTCTTTTTCTAAAAGTGTTTCTCAATTAGTTTCTAGGGTAAATTTGTAAATTAAAAATAGAATTGTGTAGGTGTCCAAAAATTACAAAATCAATTTTGTTAGCTTCCTTAAATCAGGATCTATCTGTTAGTGTGCTTTTATCCACATAGTTGTATAATATTTTTAGGAGTTCGCTAATTATTCTAGAATGTTTAATATTGCTAAGAATAAACTTGTGAGAATTTTTGTAAGAAAATGATAAAGGTGTGGACTCTAAAAATTTTGCGGTGTGCTCCTAATGTCATTAACTGCTTTCTGTAATTTTTATAGCTCCAAAAATACTTAGTTTGCTAGGATAACTAAGGAGCCTAGTTTAAATATCTATTAAATCGATAAAATGGATAAAGCAACGTTTTGGGTCCGAGTAACTAAAACGCGTGTCAGGAAATGACGTTATACTCGTCGACGGGGTTACCAGGCTAGTGCGTTAGCCATTAGAGTTAGCCGTTAGCTTAGAGAATGAAATCGTACTTTAAGCGTTGCGATTTCCTTTGTTTATTCACGTCTCTACGTTGCATCTGCATATATCTTTATAGGGACGATGCTGGATCGGGAAGCCACATGGAGTAGCGGAAAAGATGGCGCCCTGATAATCATGTCATGTTGAAGTGCTAACTTTTGATTATATTTTACCCAGGCAAGCCCCGGTGCATAACCCCTATTATTCTGTACTTTATTTTATGCTTGTGCATTAAGTTTTAAGGAGTTGAATGAAACCCACTTGCATATATATCTTGATCCCATGAGTCTTACTAGTATGACAGGATTGTGTAGAATGCTATGCTACAGGACTCCGGTAGAAGTCGAGTGATTGCCTGTCACTCGCGAGAGATAGGAATTATAATATTGTTACTATTATCATGTTGCTATCACATGAAATATAAAGGTATATGGATAATTGGAGACCGGGCGGAACGGGTTGGATGGACTTGGACCTGGTTGGGCAACAGAGCAGGGCTCTGGTTGCGTTTGTTCCGCCTGTGTCAATTAAGGACCGTTCGTTGCATGGACCCTGGTCAAGTCACAGATTTATTGTCCTGAGCATATACTAGCGGATGGGGGCTAGGAAGACTTGTTTCTCTCCTGTCGTGGGTTCCGGCTCTTTCCGGACCGGCTTTTTAGGGTGGTTATATATATTGGGTTGAGGAGGTCTAAGCACCATACTGAGGCCGGGCCTGCAGTTTGGGGGCTTAGAGTCCGAGCTTGGACGGGGACCTGGACCCCTCGACAGGAGTGGAATGGGTTGGTCTTGCTTGTGCCCGGGGTACAAGCGAGGCGTGTGTTTTTGGGGCACCCAGCTGGGCACATTGATTCGCGAATCGCCGTTTCTGCGTGACGGTACGGCTTGACTACGCTCTGGCATCGTAGTAAGAACTGACAGTTGAAAGAGAAAGAAATGGTTTATGTTTGCTCAACCCTGCTTGATTATAGACTAGGTGCTTACTTAGAAGGTTGGATATGAAATAAAATACGGCTATTAAAAGTAAGAAAGTAAGGACACACTTTAGCGCTGCTTCTTGCAAACAGAAAACCCACAAGCCAGAAAGCCTTGCATAACCCTTGGAGTCTTTTCTTTCCTCCTGACGGGTAAGTCTTGCAGAGTACAATTGAGTACTCAGGGTTTGTTCTACCCTGTTGCAGGTAACAGGTGCTGATAAGCTGACACTTGTGTGTGGAAACCTCCTGGTGGGCTCAGCGAGGATTTCCTTTGCGACGCAGAGTAGAGTTTATTTATGAAACTCTCACCAAAAGTTTTACAAGGAAAATACTATTATCTTATTATCATTTCATGCATATAACATTCCTTATGTTAATGTTTAACTTGTCCTTAAATGGTTTCTTTTTCGCAGCGGAACTCTGATAACGTTTTATATTCCACTGTTATAACTACATAATGAATTGCTCTGATGTTGTATTAAAAAGTGATGTAAGAAATGGTAAGGATGTTGTAAGCTTTACTCTCTCATTTGTGATCCTGAGGTAAAAATGTGGATCTTCGAGTTCTCCCTTGCGGTGTGCTCGACGGAATTACTTAGTTTAGTGTTCTCCCTTGGGTACTTAGTGTCTAGTGGAAGACAAGTACTCTTGGGAGGGCATTAGATTAGGCGATTCTGCCACACGAGGCTCAAAACTAATATCCAGAAAAGTTGTGTCTCACCTATTCAATGTTCTGAGGATGACTTGGCTATGGTGCACACTCATTTTCCTTGTGAAATCCAGGAATTTCCTTGCAAATATCTCGGTCTTCCTCTTTCTCTCAAGAAATTAACTCGAGCACAGTTGCAACCTCTGATTGAAAAGGTGGCTGATCATCTGCCAGGATGGAAGGCTGATTTGTTGAACAAGGCTGGTCCAGCTACATATGTGCAATCGGTCCTCACTTCCATATTGATCTATTTTGCTACTACATTGGAGCTCCCTCCATGGTGTTTAAAGCCAGTAGACAAGATTCGTCGTCATTTCCTGTGGAGGGGCAGGAAAGAGACAAATGGTGGACATTGTTTGATTGCATGGCCCAAGATCAGTCGTATGAACGAATTGGAAGGTTTGGGTATTTTGGACCTATAGAAATTTGGTTGGGCTCTCAGGGTTTGATGGCTGTGGCTAAGTAAAATTGAACCCGATAAGCCATGGGCAGCCTTCCCTGTCACAATTCATGGGAATGCCCAAGCTCTTTTTGCCTTGGCCATTACCACAACGGTTGGCAATGGGGCGCACACCAAGTTATAGATCGATAAATGGTTGAATGGGTCTTCTATTGAGCTATTGGCCCCTCATCTATTTGCATGTGTACCAAAAAGGAAGGCGAGAAGGTGCACTGTTAGGGAAGCGCTAATGGAAAATAGTTGGGTGCAGGATATCCAAGGCCACCATTCTATAGCAGTCTTGGCTGAATTTCTAGATCTCTGGGACTTAGTCCAGGAAGTAGTACTTCAGCCTGAGGTCGATGATGTTCACAAATGGAAATTTGAGGCTTCAGGAGAATTCTCTACCAAATCAGCATATGAGCTTTTCTTCCTTGGAGCAGTCCTTTTTGAGCCAAGCAAATTGATCTGGAGTAACTATTCTCCCAGGAAGTGTAAATTTTTCCTCTAGTTAGTGGCACATAACCGCTGTTGGACGGCTGATAGACTTGCTCGACGTGGTCTACCCCCATCCGGAGCATTGCCCATTTTGCGATCAGGAGGATGAAACAATCCAGCACCTCCTATGTTCATGTGTCTTCTCATGGCAATTTTGGCACCAGCTACTCCGTCGTTTTGGATTACCAGATGTTGCACCTCAACCAAGTATGGTGGGATTCTTTGATTGGTGGCAACAAGCTGGCAACGCTTTCAACAAGGTCGTTGGGCGAGGCTTTAATTCGCTGGTCATGCTAGGAGCTTGAATCCTTTGGAAGGAAAGGAACAACATAGTGTTTAATGGTGTCTCGCCCAGGTTAGAACGGGCACTTCTCCTTGCACAGGATGAGGCTGATCACTGGATGTTGGTAGGCGCCAAGAGTCTTAGGTCTGGTTGCTACTAGTCATGGTGGATAGCGGCTCTTGTAGTTGTGGTTTTGGTCATCTCTTTTGTTATGAACAGGCACGTTTGTAATAGTATAAAAACCTGAGGTGTGGGTGGTGTGGTGTGAGTTTTTGTATTGGCTATTTGAGCCTTCTTTTTCCTATCTTAATGCAATGATACGCAACCCTCCTACGTATTCTAGAAAAAAATTTATACCTAGGATCTAGGACAACAGCAACAACCATCAAACCATGCATATCTGACCAATACTTGTTGAATTTCTCTTTCATTTTAATAAACATTTCTTCTACCTTAGGAATATCACTGCTTTGCCACTTCCTAATAGCAAAAAGATGTTGCATATTTTGGGGAAGAAAAGGTTGGTTGTGACATATTTAGTGCCTGACAGTAGTTCAGTTACATCATAGAACACATTTAACCTATCACAAAGCTCTCTAGCAAACTTCCAATCATCTTCAGTTGGAACAGATGGAGCATGAGAAGCAAGGTGCTCAAAAAACTCTTGGTATATTAGTGCAGTGCTAAGCATAATATAAGTAGAGTTCCATCTAATTTTATAATCAAGAGCAATTCTTTTTTCATATTTTCCTTTCATTTGTGCTGCCATTTTCTCAAACTTCTCATGTCTTTTAGGAGTGGCCGACCAGTATGCAACACTATCACGCACACTCTCAATTTCCTTCTCCATGATACTCATTCCATCTTTCACAATCAGATTTAAAATATGTGCAGCACAACGCATCCCTTCTCTAGCAAACTTGCCTTCCATAGCAGCCTTGTTCTTTGCAAGGTCATCACCATCGGTGCCAATCATATTCTTCATGTGGTTGTCATTGACACTATAGTTGTCAAGAGTTATAGTGGACAGATTCCTCTCAATACGCCAATCTAGAAGAACTTTATGAAGAACATCAGTTATAACCTCTGTTGTATGTGGTGCTGGAACATAAATAAACCTACAACAATAAAATATCATAAGTAATACATAATACAAGAACACAAAATAAACTTATAGACATGCTGATTTATTGTTACCTAATAAGAAAACTTTTTAGCTTCCAATTATCATCTAGAAAATGAGTTGTAACTGCCATGTAACCTTTCCTCTGGTGGTTTGCTGTCCACAATTCCGTAGTAACAGCAACACGAGAACTCAAACTCTTGATATAATTCACCATAGATTGCTTCTGCGCTTGATACATATCCAAGATAATCTTCCTAATTGTGTTTCTAGACATTACCTTGAATGCTGGCTGCAATGCAGCACAAAACTTGTGAAATCCAACATGGAGCCTGTTTAGTTCCCAAAAAGGGAACCCAAAAAGTGCTATAGTACCTGTCACATCAAATCTTGCGGCACATGCATGGAGTACTAAATGTAGACGAAAGAAAAAACTAATTACACAGTTTAGTTGTAAATCACAAGACAAATCTTTTGAGCCTAATTAGTCCATAATTAGACACAAATTGTCAAATAAAACGAAAAGTGCTACAGTAGCCGAATCCAAAAAATTTCACAAACTAAACAGGCCCATGGTCAACCATGGAAAGAGGATACTCATGGACAATAATCATTAGGGCAAGTTCTTTCCTAGCGACATCTTGATCAAATACGCAATTCTCTAATGTGATTGTGCCATCTTGTGGGTTTGCAGACAATTTAAGAATGGACTGTTTTAAACCTTTTCTAGTAGCTCTATCCTGACATACTGCACGGTGATTCTTCAAGTGAGTTGTACCATTTCTTGTTTCCCCACCTAAATGTTTTTTACACCAATGGCATTCTGCTTTCCAAATCCCATTTACTTTAATCAAATCAAACTCTTCCCAAACTTCAGATCTTAGCTTCCTCTTACGACCAACAGGAACATCATCTTCTACCTCTAACACATCAGTATTACCTACAGTTCCAGAATCGAATGGCGGTGCTGCTGAATCGGATGGCGGTGTCACTGAATTGGCAACAACACGTGTGGTGTTGCTGAATTGGATGGCAGTGTCACTGAATTGGCAGCAACACGTGCACGAGTTTGAGGACGAGAACACACAGATTGAGATGCTGCTGCAGCAGCAGCAGCTAGAGATCCACTAGAACCACCAAGAGTCGACATTGCTCACTTCCTGAGTCAGGAATCCTGACAAATGCAACAAAAAAAAGACAAAGGCAAACACATACATAGGATGACTCTTTGTACTGTCTCACACTTAGAAGGTGCATGAAATTTAAAACCCAGGGAAGGGGTGCGCCACCGTAGTACCGTACCTGCTGGCTTGCTGGCCACCGTGCGCCGTCGTACCTGCTCATCTCCGCGGCTCCGCCCCCGGCTGGGTGCGCCGACGAGCGGCCCACGGTCCCTTCTGAGTACACCACCACACGCGCGCGCTGGGTGGGCGGCGCTGGCTGCCAGCAGCCTCTGTGGTGCTGCCTTATGGGCGGCGGGCAGCGGCCAAGGCGGCAAGGCGCCGATGCGGCCGTCGGTGGGTGCCTGGGTGGGGTCGAGCCTCGAGCACAGAGCACCGTGAGGTGAGTACGGATCCACACCGAGACGAAGAGGTCGAGGACTCGACCGCTCGAGTTGTCCCTGCGCCGTGCGCCCTGACTGCGGACTGCCCGAGCCGGCGGCCGTCAGGTATGGGGTGACCGCATAAGGGTCCGGAGGGAGGGAGAGGGATTGAGTTGAGGATTTCAGGCTTATTGTTAATGGGCTACTAGTGGGCTGAATTATTTCGGGGCCCCGACGGTGATCCGCCGGTGACCCACTAACTTTCGGAGAAACGAAAGGCCTTCCCTCCCGTCTCGACTTGAGGCGGGCGACCCAGCCAACGCACCAGAAAACAACCAAAGTCTCCCTTCACCGCTGGTGTCCTCCACTGCTCCACACCACCCGTCGCCCACGCCAGTGGCAGGACCGCAGGGTCCAGAACCACAGCACAGCAGCCTCACTCCCTGTCCAACTGAGTTCTTAAACCCTTGTATGTACTGCATGTTCCAACCTCGTCCTCATCCTCTTCGTTTGTCTGTCTGTGCCTCTGTGGCCTCTTACTCCTGCTAACATTGAAAATATCTCTAGCATTGCATTGCTGCCATATCATAACATGCATCAGCGGAACCAAATCCAAGACCAAGAATGCTCAACTGATTCTTCAGTTTTCAGTTCTCACTCAAGACCTCACTGTGTCAGTTGTGCGACTGCCATCTACAACTGGAAGCAAGCATACACCGCTGAACACAAAGGATACCACGCTCTACCACAGGCACAAGAATACTTACCGCCAGTTTCTTCCCCCGCTTGGAGCTAATGCTTCAGACGGCAACACACAACATACATATACATACATACTCTGAATCAAAAGACAGGGAAATTAAACAAGCACAAGGTCGCCTCACGTGGCGCCACAAACTATCATTTCACGTTCAGAAACATGCCACCGAGGATGAAATAATTCAGAGCCAAACACAGCTTGTGTTACCCCTTCACGGTTCCACAAGTACATGTACATCTGGCGTTGCCAGAGGGCACGTGGCTCACCATGGCATAGCAGCATTATCAGATCAGATCCATTGCCCACAGATGCATCATGCATGCATTACACCCAAACAGAACCTTGTCCATTCCCATTCGATCCCTCTCAAGGAAGGAAGGAAAAATCCACTGAGGTGCCCAGTCAGTTCAAAGGGGGTACAAGTAACCATACTACCAACCAGTCTATAAAAGAGTCCCTCCAGAACGCCACGAAAAGGACAGTCAGTAACAACCACCTATCCGTGAGACCGTGACTGAAAAGGTCAAGTACCCACCATGCCACCATCCAGCATTACTACAAGTAAAATGACTAGTGTCCCACATAAGAACAAGTAGCAGCATTATGATTTGCCTTTAGGGTTCACTGCAGCTCAATGCAGCAAGGTCAAGAACGACAGCAGGCCAAGTGTCCCACATAAGAACAAAAGCAAAGGCATTTCCCACTTTTCACTCAGATCCGCATCTGTATGTACTGCCCAATCAAAGGTCCTTTCAAGTGGTCCAGGAATAATGTGATACTGTATGTAGTACAGTACTATCAAGGTTTCACCAAGCTCTCGTGAAAGGATAGATATTTGGCCATGTTTACAACCTTACAAGAAGAATCGATCCAGATATTCAGTGATGTATTTATTGTGGCATGGTCCGGCACTGCCTAGCATAGTACTAACATTTTCAGTTTGCGGAAAAGGATAACTTTTCTGTTTGCTTGATATTTGAAAAACGGCAAATAATATATCAGGTTGGTAAACAACCCATGCTTAATAGCAGGCCTTTTAAGCAAGATGAACTATTCTCTTCTTCAAGGTGTGAGAAAATGTTGACTATCACATTCACACAATCAATACCTTTGAACCTACTCCAAAAGCTATGCCACACACGCGCACCAAATTCCAACAAAAGTCGTTCTCAGCAAAATGAAATAAAAAGAAAAAAAACATATGTAACACAGCCCCTTACAGTGATTCATTGCTGTCATCACTCTCTTCACACAAAGGCGCAGATTGGATTATAACCCGAGCTCCAGAAGGAAGCCTGCAGTTTTGAAACGGTCTATTTTGTCAGTATCCAGAAACAAAACCAGTAGATGGACGTATGAGAACAGTGAGAGGCAACTCAACTTTCTTCGATCTTGATCACGTCCTTGTCCTCGTGGAATGACTCTACTCTCGCAGAAGATAGTTTACCCAGTGATGGATCAGTCATCCTATTGCTTGCACTCTTTGATGAACCCCGCGGTGAAGATCTAGTGCTATATTCTTGTTGACTAGAGCTGTTTCTCACATCAGAGACAGGGGAGAGTATTGTTCCATTCCTCGATTGCTTACATGATATGATTCTGATAGTCTGTGGAAGACACCTGAAACTACCTGACTCACAAGAGCTTTCTGTATCACTTTTGGAATGTCCGCCTCTGTAAACTCTGAAAAATGTTCAAAGGAGGCACTGGGTCAAAAGTCAGTAGACTCAGCGGTACCAACGAAGTCCTAACCATATTCAAACATCGAATTGCTTGAGCAACATAGAAAAAAACACTGAAGAATAAAGTGACAGTCTGCAAACTTCTAGCTTGGACAGAATTTAGTAACACATTGCAGATACCATGTTCAGTTTGACACCTCAAGTAACAGCGCAAAGTAATTACACCATTTTTATTCAAGCATCTTATTGGTGGAGTCTCTGATCTTCTATATCTCTAGTCTAGGATACTATCATAACATAGAATGAAGACATAAGAAATAGACTTGAGCTTTTAGCACCCAATATTAATGCAACTAGTTAGCACCCAACATTAAGTGTGACTAACGAATATGACTTGAGATATGAAATAACAAAAAATACAGTAACTACTGATCAAGAAGATAATGAGGTGTGATAGGCTACACTAGGGGTGAACAAGCTTGTTTTCCGCAAACCGGTTGAAACCATCCAAGCATACATGGTAAGCAATCTAGCCACCCTCCTCACCAGGGATTAATCAAATTAACGGTGAGGGAACACCCCTAGGCTACACTATCATGATTAAATCAAGCATCATTCTTACTGGCACCATAGTCCAAGATTAGTAGCTGAGAACAATCTGTGGTAGTATTGTATACTGTACCTATCCTCGTCATAAGATGATGAGCGTTTGAGTGAGCTGATTCCTCTCCCAGACTCATCCTGCTTCTTGGTCTCAACCAAGCTCCCGCTGAAACATTCAGACTCTGGAGCTCTCATCCCAACTGTTCTTGTATTACAAGGGATTTTGTCAAGGTGTCGCAACGCCACAGGAGTGGAGAACACTGGAGAAGGGAACTCAACCTGTGTAAACCGAGGCCTGTACGATGGGATGAACCCAAAGCCTCGGTGTTCTTTCACAGATATAGACCCACAGGTGATGATCTGCATTAACAAATTGGCTGGCTTCAGTTTCACACCCATCGGACCAAGCATGTGTTCTTCCTCTAGCGTCCTAAAGCAGCTCCTCCTACTGGCTTCCGCTCGTATCAGGGACTCCAAGGTCTCAACTCTGCCACCAGGCGAAGCATCAGAGGAACACACAGCCGGCGATTCCTGAACGATCTCAGGTACCTTTGGTGACAGCATCGAGCTCCTCTGATTACATTCCTGAATCTCAGCATCTGACGCCGTATCCATGGACACCCCCGCGACGCGAGAATGGTGTTCAGCAACATCCCTCTCGCTACCATCTGTTTGTGTGGCGGCATCCTGAGCCCCGATGGGTCTGCAGACCCTGTACTCCGAAGGTCCTGGGGAGCTTGCCTCTGACAGTGGAGCGTTTCTCCCTGCAGGCTCAGGGGACCGGTTGCCGGACGAGCCTGATTGCGCGGTCCGGCACAGGTCATCCTCGTGGTTGGTGGAAGCCGACGACGACGGCAGCACTGCTGATTGCGCCTGCTGCTGTGGCCGTGGAGTGGCAGGCGGAGGTGAGATCTCCTTGCCAGCGGCAGACGGCGACGACGACGAGGAGCATCCTTCTTGCGAGCCCCGCGACTGTGGGGACTCTTCCTTGCCGTGCTTGAGGCCCTCCGCCTTTGGGTTGTTGACGCCATTCTGCTGCCGATCTGAAACAGCAAAAGCACGAGCACGAATTGGACCAAGATCTGATGAAAACAATGCGTTCACAGGCGCACACAGAGAATGAATGAATCAGTCAGTCGTGGAGATACCTGGCGGCGGCGAGCGGTCAAGGAGCTCAGAGCCCTTGAGGATGTACTCGTTGCCCTGCGCGGGGAGCACCAGATCGTCGTCGGACAGGTCGTGCCACACGAAGCCGTTCTTGTAGCTCCTGGCGATGCAGATACAAATTACAACAGGAGGGATCAGCAGACAAAAACAAAGGAAATAAAGGTTGGAATTCGATTGTGAAGTGCAGCGGCAGTACCTCTTGCAGGACCAGGAATACATGGAAGCCATGCCCTTCCCCCGCAGGACGTTGAGGCGGTTAATCACATCTGCAGCGGCAACGCCATTAACGCGAATCGCATCATCAGCTAACTTCTTGTTGGTACGCACGAGGAGCGAGTTTATGGCGAATTTGGACGGAACCGGAATCGGAAGGCGGCGCCTTTATTGAGGGAGGGAGGGAGGGATGGCTGACTGACCTCGCAGGTAGAGACCTTCCTCCGGGGCGGCGAGCGGCACCTCGATGAAGTGCGGGTGCTCCAGGTGGCGGTTGCGGCAGAGGTAGTACACCACGGCCACCCTCTTGGCCGCCGCCGCCGCCGGGGCCGGGGACGAGGCCGGGGGCGGCGACAGCGCCGGGGTCTGGTGGTGGCTCTTGCCCGGCGGCTCGACCCACACCTTGTTGCGGCCGGGGCTGGTGCCCGCACCGGTGCCGGTTCCGCGCCGCCGCGCCGGCCTCCCCTCCGTCCCTGCCCCGGCCGGAGGAGCCATTCGCGGAGGGAGGCAATGGGCGCGCCGCCGCGGATCAGATCACACGGTGCTGGGCATGGAACCCTGTGCAGCGGCGGCTGGTACGGATGGGGTGGAAGAATGGAAGAAACAAGAAAGCGAATGCGGGGAAGGATATCAGTCAGTCAGTAATTTAAATGGAGCAGGCGGGAGCCGGGAGTTCCGGACGGAGGGGGAGGAGGGAGCAGCACTACGGCAGGGAGGGGGGGGCAAGGCAATGCGAACACAAGAGCAAAGCAGCGGTGAATGAGTACGAGACGAGTGATTAGGAAGGAGTACGAGAGCTCAGCTGATGAGACGAGACGAGTGATTAGGAAGGAGATGGCGGAGGAGAGGCAATAATGGAGCAGCCGAGCAGCAGCGGCAGCGGCATGTTGGTGCACGACGCGATGGGACTGTAGCATGAGCCGGCGGCCACTGTTGCTGCGAGGCATGGGGCACGGCTCGACCCTTCCCCCCTCCTCCTCCTCGTGTCGTGTGTCCTCGTAGCCACCGCCCACCACCAACTCGCACGCCCCTCCAGCGAGGCGTCCCGAATCCGGACGGGCGAGACGAGGGATATTTAACTTATTGCCATCCTTACCGATGCCACCTCTCCGATTGCCACTTTTACACGGGCATCTACATATTTGCCACCCAAAACAGTAAAGCTCCTACGTATTTGCCACTTTAGCTGACGTGGCATGCCACGTGTTCATGCCAACGCGACCGCGTCCCTGATAACCTCTATAGAACATGCGAAATGACCTATTTACCCCTGCTACTTCTCTCATTCCCCCCTCACTGACGTATGGGCCCCACATGTCAGCTTCTTCTTCAACCTCCGGTCCTAGCTGACCACTGCTTCGGGCCTCCGGCTGCTCCGGCATCCATGCCCTGACCACCGTAGACCTGTCCTGGCACGCTGCTCGATCAGTCCTCGTACCACCCGCCACTACCGCGCTCTACTGCTGCGTCCATCATCCGTGATTTCGCTTGCCTGACGCCGTCGTGCTAGCACTACTCCACGGTGCCATGGCAGTTCCGTACGCGCCCTCCATATGCCGAGGCTCAGACCTCACGTTCCGCAAGGCCGCCCCGTACGTGGCCGCGTTGCCGTCGCTGGAGGACGCGGAAGCCGCGTGCGTGGTGTCATCCGCGTCCAGGACCAATGGCGGGTCTCCCTCCGCGTCCTGGTGCTGCGCATGCGCTACCGCAACCGCTCCCCATACTGCGACCCTACCAGCAGCATGTAGAGTCCTTGGGCGAGGAGATGGAGCAGCGCCGCCGCGAGCTGCGACTCTTAGCTAACACCGGCACCCATGCAGCCACAGGCGCACCTCGCTGAGCGTCGGCGCCTGCAAGTCCACGTTCGCGGTGGCCATGCTCGACACCTGCAAGTCCACGTTCGCGGTGGCCATGGTGAGGTTCCCGGGCTATGATGTCGACGTGTCCTGCGCCGCCAGCGAGGACCTCCGCGCGTTGCTCCTGCACACCACCTACGGTCGCTCGTCCTCGTTGAGGACCTGGACCGGTACCTGCAGGGTGCTGACCTTCATGGCCGGTGTCGCGTCGTGCTGCAGCGAGGAGCGCCGAGCGCGTCACGGTGTTCACCATGAGCGGCGGGAGCAAGGACGCCGGCTGGACGTACACATCCCATCACGCTTTGCGTGCTTGCGTTGCTGTCCATGCCAAAGACGTCGTCTTCTTCAGTTCTTCTACCTGGCACATCGGCCGCGTCTCCACCAGCACGTCCACAGTGAGCTGCGTCCGTAGGGGATGCTACTAGCACCGCAGTGGAAAGGGCAGCGTCAGAGCGCGGCACCCGCGAGGGAGTGTGGACGGCGCGAAGGCAAGTCTGAGCGACGCGGGGGACCATGGACGACGCAGTAAGAGAGGAGGGAGGAAGAAGAAAGCATCAATGGTAAAACAATATTTTTGCGTGCTATTTCCTCTGGGACCGTCTCTCTTCCACGCTGGCACGCTGATGTGTCGTGCCACATCAGCAAAAATGGCAAAACTATAGTGCATCTACTGTTTTCGATGGCAAATTTATAGTTGCCCGTGTAAAAATGGCAATAGGAGAGGTGCCATCCATAAGAGTGGCAATAAGTTAAATATCCCGCGAGACGACAGGGAGAAGGAGAAAGGTGGACGGACCGTGACTGCACTGGAGTCGTGTTGGCGAAGACGGACCCGGCCGGGAATATTTAACCCATTGCCACTTTTAGGGGAGAGTGGCAACAGATTTGCCACCCACGTGAGAGAAGTGGATGTGAGAGGGATTAATTGACCGTGGCTGAGAGTGGCAAATAGTTAAATGCCCCGACCCGGCCGGGTGAAAGCGTGAGTGTGAGGAGGAAGACGATGGATGGATGACGCGATTCGAGTGGGGTGACGAGTGAAGCGAAGGTGACTGTCAGCAGTGTTTTTTTTACCGACCGGTTTCCGGTAACCGCCGGGCGCCGGTAGCGGTTTACCGGTCGGTTTGACCGGTAACCGGTCGGTAACCGGACGAATTCAAATTTGAATTCAAACGTTCTTCGGTTCGGTAACCGGCTGGTAAACCGGCCGGTTTGGAGCGGTAACCGGCCGGTTTGGCCGGTTTACCGCTCCAAACCGGATTTGTTTTTTTTTATGAATAAAAAAGAAATTTTGGTACTTCCTTTGTACGAATTAATGTAAAAAGACCACACAACGTGGTAAAAAATAACATAAGTCACTAAAGCAACAATATATAGTCGCGTACAAATACATATTCGTTTAAATATATAGTCACTAAAACAACAATATATAGTAGCATACAAATACAATATATAGTCGCTTACACAAACAAAGATATAGTTTCCGCTCGCATGGTCAACTACGTAGGATGTATGGGAAGACCCCTTGTTGGCACGACATTTCATATTCGGCGGTGGACATAAGAGAGATACCTTACTGTCTAAGCAGGTCAGCCTTGTAATCTTGCCAAGTTTGTCATGTCCATGCTGCTGTTGTCTCCCATTCTTGAACTAACATATTATAAAAACTGGGATCTTCCCATTCATAGACCCATCTAGTCTGAGTCTGCATGGTCATGTCAGGAATGGGATACCTATAAGTAGGCTGTGAGGTATCGCTGTAGGAGGAAGAAGAGTATTGTGGAGTGTCGTAGTCCGTCGGTGCATATGCTCTCCTCTGTGATGTCGGTTGTCCATGGTGAAAGGTCTTGATGGCTAGAGGGGGTGAATAGCCTTTTAAAAATTTCTATAAAGACAAGCTAAACAAGTTTATCAATACAACAAATAGCGAGATGCGAGTTTTGCTTAGCCTACGGGGTGTTTGCAAGCCACCTATCCAATTCACAATTCTAGTATATTTGCACACAACCGCACAAGTTAAATCGAGAAGGTAACTACCACTACAACTAGCAAGCTACACAAAAGAGCTACTCTAGCAAAGCTAACTAGCTAGCAAAGATAACTAAGAAAGTAATACAAGTGAGAATTAGGAGGGTATCACCGAGAGGCGAAGTATTGAGCCAACCAATATGATCAACAATGAATACCAAGATAACCGAACACCGGGATCAATCAATCACAATATGAAAGTGATGACACGAAGATTTATCCCGAGGTTCACGTGCTTGCCGGCACGCTAGTCCCCGTTGTGTCCCTCTTTACCACGTGGTTCGGTGGCTAATCGGTCTCACACCGAGCCTCTCAAAAGGCGCCACAAGAACCTACCAAATGGCAAAAGGTTGCAAATGACACGAGCAATCCACTAATGTTGCCTTTGGCACTTCGCCGAGGTAGGCACAAACCCCTTACAATCACCGGAGGTGGCCAAGAACAATCACCAACTCTTGCCAACGCCTCCAAGCTGCTCCAAGCCGTCTAGGTGGCGGCAACCACCAAGAGAAACAAGAATCCCGCAGCAAATCAACCACCAAGTGCCAACTAGATGCTATCTCACAATGCAAATGCACTTGGATCACTCAATCTCACTTCGAATATGCAAAGAAGCAAGAGAGATGAGTGGGAGGGGAGTTGCTTAGCTCAAAGTGCTCACAAGTATGTCAAATGTGCAAGAGAGGGAGCCTTGAGCCGGCCAACGAGTATATATAGACGTACCCCTTCGAATATAGCCGTTAGGAACGAGATTCAGCTGAACACGCGCTGACCGGACGCGCCGGTCGCGCAACGGCTATTTTTCAAACAACCGACCGGACGCGCCGGTCGTAACGACCGGACGCGCTGGTCACGACTGGACGCGCCGGTCCCGTGACTGACCGGACGCGCCGGTCAACACCGAGAAGCGCACAACGAACCAACGACCGGACGCGCTGGTGAACCGACCGGACGCCACAGTGCCCGCGTCCGGTGGGAGTCCAGTAAGCTCCCTGGACGACCGGACGCGTCCGGTGGCCTGTGACCGGACGCGCCTCGCGTCCGATCGAGCAACCGAAAAACGCGCAGACACTGGACACTGACCGGACGCGCCGGTCGCACAGTGACCGCGTCCGGTGCCGCGTCCGGTGCAGCGTCCGGTGCAGCGTCCGGTGCACGCAGTGACCTCCGTTCGCCTCCGTTTGATTTCCGTTTGATTTCCAACTTCCGGCGTAGTAGAAAATAGGCATTTCAACTTCTCGAAAATGCCTGAATCCCACGCTCGCACGCTCGGCGGGAGGGAGAGAGGACCCCAAACCCTCTCTACCGCTTAAACTCCAACGCCATCGCAAAAGTGCTAACACTACCAAGTGATCATGTCATGTGCATGTGTGTTAGCATTTTCACAAACATTTTTCGAGGCGTTATTAGTTCTATCCAAATGCATATGATCATGAAATGCACACCTAGAGGCACTTAGGAGTTCAATAGCCGCGTCATTCCCCTCTTTATAGTACGGCTATCTATCCTACAATGTAACCACACCCACTAGGTGTCTTGGTTACTAAAACACAACCCTTAAGCATATACCTTTGCCTTGATCACGTAGGGTCGCGTCCAAATCCAAGTGTGGCCATCATGATCACCATGTCCATCTTGCCACCAACCTTGGAATGTACTAATCCTCATATGCTACATACACCTTAGGCATAGGATTAGTACTTAGGCATTGTCACTAATTACCAACACCAAACATAGAGCTTTCAATCTCCCCCTTGTTGGTAATTGGTGACAACCCTTTCACAAAGATATTATGATAAAAATTTGATTGAACCCATGTCACATTGTCCAAGTATATTACCATGTGTAAGAAGTATGGACAAGTGATCATGAATTCAAATTGATAGAAATGGCTCCCCCTATATGTATGCTATATGTTTGGATTTTGGAAGCATACATGTTAGATAGGAAAGATTAGGAGCATTGACTATCAATAGGTGCTAAGTGTTTTAGATTATAGACCTTTGAAGCGTGATACCATCGGAGTAGCGATAAACACCATCTTAGCACCTTGTGTAGTTAGATACCACTTGGAAAACACAAACATAACTAGAAACCTCGTGAGATCAACATTATAAGCAAGGTTCTAGTACCGCTTTGGAAAACATGAAGCAAGAGAAATCTAACTACTTCCTATTCATGCTAGTACTTCAATTCATCATTCAAATTATACTAGCAAGTCACCACACAAGCAATGTATTGGAGAAAAAGAAATGCATAACAATGCATCATACATATGAAGTGCACAAAGAAATGCAACATTCATGTTTAAGAGCTTGCTCCCCCTACTTGTGTGCTCAAAATTTTAGTTGATCCCCTTCTTTTATCATTTTCTCCCCTTTAGGTTTTCTCTTTTTGTGAACCACATTTTCTCCCCCTTTGAGTTCTATCTTTGTGAATGACAATTTCTCCCCCTTTGGCACCAATGACCACAAGGGACCAATTTTAGATAGATTATCATATTGAATTATGGGGTGAGGATCAAGTTTGTGATTCAACCTAGATTGCTTGCATAAATAAAATGCTTCGGTTTGATCAAGGGCAAGCTTCTTCACACCTCACTAGAAGGGTTATCATGCACCATGTTGAAGCAAATATTTAGACAAGTTTTCTAGATTAAACACTTAGGATCACAAGCGCTCAAACAAGTTATATGCTACCACTAGATCATACAAGTCATGGAAACAATAGTGGCACCATATAGACTTCAAATTCATTTGATTTTTCATGAATGAGCCTAGAACATAAGAAATCATGACTAGATGCACTAAACAAGTCCTTAGCATAGAATGCATGACATGTCAATCAATTGTACCTTGGGGCTCGAAGAAGAGGCATGCCATATATGGGGTGCATCAACTCATGTTGGAGAAGTCAAGTATGTTCAACTCATTCTTTAGCTTGTGAAATCTCTTCTCATCAAGTGGCTTGGTGAATAGATCGGCTAGTTGATCTTCGGTGCCCACACTCTCAATAGCAATGTCACCCTTTTGTTGATGATCTCTAATAAAATGATGACGAACATCAATATGCTTTGTTCTTTGATGTTGAACCGGATTGTTGGTTAGCTTCACGGCACTTTCATTGTCACATAGCAATGGCACACTCTTGAAATTGATTCCAAAATCCTTCAATGTTGCCTTCATCCACAAGATTTGTGCACAACAGCTACCCGCGGCGATGTATTCGGCTTCGGCGGTAGATAGTGCAATACTATTTTGCTTCTTGGATGACCATGAGACAAGTGATCTTCCCAACAATTGACAAGTTCCGGAAGTGCTCTTTCTCTCCACTTTGTCACCGGCATAGTCGGAATCCGAATATCCAACTAGCTCAAAGCTTGCACCCTTGGGATACCACAATCCAATATCTTGTGTATGCTTTAAGTACCTCAATATTCTTTTTGTTGCCTTCAAATGACTTTCTCTTGGTGAGGCTTGAAATCTTGCACACATACACACACTAAACATCACATCAGGCCTTGATGCCGTCACATAGAGTAGGCTACCAATCATTGATCTATAAAGCTTTTGATCCACCATGTTGCCACTCTTGTCACTATCCAAGCTTCCATTAGTGCCCATTGGGGTTGTAATGCCTTTTGCATCTTCCATGCCAAACTTCTTGAGCATATCTTTGATGTACTTGGTTTGGCTCATAAATGTCCCTTCCTTCATTTGTTTGATTTGAAGTCCAAGAAAGAAACTAAGTTCACCAATCATTGACATTTCAAATTCCTTTGCCATCATTTTCCCAAACTCATCACAATAATCTTGATTGGTTGAACCGAAGATGATATCATCAACATATATTTGCAACACAAACAAGTCTTTCCCAATCTTCTTGGTGAATAGTGTTGTATCAACTTTGCCCATGACAAATCCTTTGGATAGCAAGAAGTCCCTCAATCTTTCATACCATGCTCTAGGTGCTTGCTTCAATCCATACAAAGCTTTCCTTAACTTGTATACATGGTTGGGTTTCTTGTCATCTTCAAAGCCGGGAGGTTGCTCCACATACACCTCCTCTTGAATGTACCCATTTAGAAATGCACTCTTCACATCCATTTGATATAGCTTGATATTGTGAGCACAAGCATAGGCAAGTAAGATCCTAATTGCTTCCAATCTTGCAACCGGGGCATAAGTTTCACCAAAGTCAAGACCCTCTATTTGTGTGTAACCTTGAGCCACTAGTCTTGCTTTGTTCCTTACTACTATCCCATCTTGATCTTGCTTGTTGCGAAAGACCCATCTTGTTCCAATGACATTATGATCCTTAGGCCTCTCAACTAGTTCCCATACTTCATTTCTCTTGAAGTTGTTGAGCTCTTCATGCATTGCATTTACCCAATCCGGATCTCTCAATGCTTTATCAATGTCCTTGGGTTTTTCCATTGACACAAAAGAAGAGTGAGCACAAAATGATGCCAATCTTGATCTAGTTTGAACTCCCCTTTGTATGTCACCAATGATGGAATCTAATGGATGGTCTCTTGCAATGTTGGTTGGTTGAAGCACTTGCACTTGATTGCTTGGATGTTGATGTTGATCATGAGTTGGAGATGATGAACTAGCCACTTGTTGATCTTGTTGCACTTGAGATGATGTACTAGCTTGATTTTACATTAGAGACCCACTAGCTTGTGTAATTGGACTTTGGAGCACTTGATCTTTATTGTCATCCACATCAATCACTTGCTTTGGCCTAATATCACCAATATCCATTACTTTCATAGCATTGGTCAATTGAGTTCCTCTCACATCATCCAAGTTATTTTCCTCATCTTGAGAGCCATTTGTTTCATCAAACTCAACATCATGCACTTCTTCAAGTTGACCACTAGCCAAATTCCAAACTCTATAAGCTTTGCTAGTAGTTGAGTAACCAAGTAGGAATCCTTCATCACATTTCTTCTCAAACTTGCTTAATCTAGTGCCCTTCTTCAAGATGTAGCATTTGCAACCAAATACCCGAAAGTATGCAATGTTGGGCTTTCTTCCATTTAGGATCTCATATGGTGTCTTCTCTAGGAACTTGTGGCAATAGAGGCGGTTGCTATAGAAGCAAGCCGTGTTGATTGCTTCAGCCCAAAATGAATGACTCACATTATACTCATTCAACATTGATCTTGCCATATCAATCAAAGTTCTATTCTTTCTCTCAACTAGGCCATTAGATTGAGGTGTATACTTGGCCGAAAATTGATGTTTGATTCCAAGCTCCTCACATAGCTCATCAATTCTTGTATTTCTAAACTCACTTCCATTGTCACTTCTCACTTTCTTGATTGTGGTCTCAAACTCATTTTGCACTCTCTTGATGAACTTCTTGAATATGTCAAATACATCACTCTTGTCCCCAAGAAAGAATACCCATGTGTATCTAGTGAAATCATCCACAATCACAAACCCATACTTGTTGCCACCAATGCTTGTGTATGTAGTTGGTCCAAATAGATCCATGTGCAACAACTCAAATGCCTTGGAAGTACTCATAATGCTCTTTAATGGATGAGTGTTGCCTACTTGCTTTCCGGCTTGACATGCACTACATAGCTTATCTTTCTCAAATGTGACATCCTTCAAGCCTCTAACTAAGTCATGCTTCACTAACTTGTTCAATTGCTTCATGCCGACATGACCAAGTCTTCTATGCCATAACCAACCCATACTTGATTTGGTGAGCAAGCATGTTGAGAGTTGAGTGTCACTAGCATTGAAATCAACCAAGTATAGATTCTCATATCTAAAGCCTTTGAAGATCAAATTAGAGCCATCAACACTAATTATCTCCACATCATCAACACCAAATATGCACTTGAAACCGAGATCACACAATTGAGCAACCGAGAGAAGATTGAAGTTCAACTTTTCAACTAGGAGCACATTGGAGATGCTATGATCATTTGAGATTGCAATCCTTCCAAGAGCCTTTACATCACCCTTGCTATTGTCACCAAATGTGATACTATCAATGCCACTATCATTTGATTTGAGAGAGTTGAACATTCTTGAATCACCGGTCATATGTTGAGAGCACCCACTATCAAGCACCCAATGCCTTCCTCCGGCCTTGTAATTTACCTACAAAATAAATTAATGTTTCTTAGGTACCCATACTTGTTTGGGTCCTTGGAGGTTAGTAACTAAGCTCTTTGGTACCCAAATGGCCTTCTTCTTTGGACCCACAATTGGTGTACCGACAAACTTAGCATGCACACCTTTCACACCCTTGGTAAGCACGTAACAAGAATCGAAAGGAATGTAATCCATTTTAGCATGAGACTTGTTGTTGTTCTTGTTCATTTTATTACAATTAATCTCTAGATGCCCAACTTGCTTGCATCTATTGCAATAACGACCATTGCTCTTCACAAAGCGAGACTTTGGAGTAGCAAAGGCCGCCTTGCCCTTCTTGGGAGTATAGCCCAAACCCTCTTTGTTAAGAGAGAACCTTTGGCTACCCAAGCATTTTAGCAAGCGGGCATCCCCACCATAGGCATTGCCTAATGCGCGGGTGAGATCATCCACCTCTCTCTTGAGAGTCTCATTCTCAACCACAAGTGATGAATCACTAGTAGTAGAGGTAGAATTGGTTGTGGTGGATGATGATGAGCTACATGAAGCATTAGTAGGACCAACAAATAAAGAATCATCAATAATATCACATGTTAGTCCAATATCACAAGTGACAATCACTTGCTCCTCCTTAGCTTCCTTCATGAGCTTCTCCAACTTGAGGTCCTTCTCCTTGATGAGCTCAAGTAGAGAGGAGTGGGCTTCCTTAAGCCTAGTGTGAGCAACTTCAAGGTCCTCGTGGTCTTCCTTTAGACACTCATGAGAGGCCTCTAGCTCATCAAAGGATTTCCTAAGAGCTTTGAGCTCTTGTTCAATTTCTTTGCACTCCTTACTCTTTTTGAGAGCAACAAGCTCCTCCATCAAGGCATCATTTTCATTGCTCTTGGCAATGAGCTCTTGTTCCAAGATTTTGTATTTCTTGGTTGTCCTCTTGTAGCCCTTGCTCATTTGATCTATTATGCCCAATAGATCATCCTTGGAGTAGTCCTCATCCTCCTCATCATCACTCCTACAACCATCACTAGCATAAGAATCATCATCACTATCATCATATTTTACCTTGGTAGACTTGGCCATAAGGCATGTCGATGTAGTGTCGAAGATGGATGACTTGTTGGAGAGGGCGATGCTTGCAATGGCTCGCCGAGTGGTTCTCTCATCATCACTAGAGCTTTCATCATCATCACTATCGGAGTTGTCACTATCCCAAGTGACCACATAACCACCACCCTTCTTCTTCTTGTTGATAGTGAAGCTCTTCTTATCTTTCTTCTCCTTCTTGTCCTTCTTGTTCTTCTTCAACTTCAACTCCCCATCATGATATCTTTTATCTTCATAGGGACACTTTGCCACTATGTGATCGGGGCTATTGCAATTGTAGCAAAGCACCTCCTTTGTCTTCATGAAGTCCCTTCTCTTCCTTGCACCATATCCTTTCTTCTTCATGAACCTCCCCATCTTGTGCACTAGGAGGGCCATGGTCTCATCATCGAATGGATCATCATCATCACTCTCCACCTTGCTCTTGCCCTTAGAAGATGAAGCCTTGAATGCAATGGGCTTCTCTTGCTTGACCTTGGTCTCCTTCTTCTCATCTTCATCTTCATCATCATTGTATTGGGCATCGGTCATTATATCTTCTCAAGGTGGCAAACTTCTTGGGTAAGCACATCAAGAACTTGTGTGAGAAGTCCTTGTCCTCAACCTTCTCTCCAAGCCCCTTGAGATCATTGACAATGACTTGGAGCCTATAGAACATCTCCGGAATGGATTCATCATCCTTCATCTTGAAAGTGGAGAACTTGTCCTTGAGCATATATAGCTTGGCACTTTTTACCGTTGAAGTGCCTTCATATGTTTCTTCAAGCCTTATCCAAAGCTCATTTGCCTTCTCAAGATCTTTAATTTGCTCAAATACTTTATCATCAATGGCACGGTAGATTGTGTCAAGTGCCGCTGTGTTGCATTGTTTGTTGATGCGGTCATTTGGAGTGAGATTTTCTTCATCAAGAATGATGTATCCTTCATTGGTCACATCCCAAACCTTCTCATGTATATTGCCTAGATATTGCTTCATCTTCCTTTTCCAATGATCAAAGGAAGAAACACCATCAAAGAATGGAGGCTTGCCATTAACATGATTGAACATAACTTGAGCCATCTTGCACCGAGGTTGTTAAGCCTTGCAAACGGTGACCACGGCTCCGATACCACTTGAAAGGTCTTGATGGCTAGAGTGGGGGGTGAATAGCCTTTTAAAAATTTCTATAAAGACAAGCTAAACAAGTTTATCAATACAACAAATAGCGAGATGCGAGTTTTGCTTAGCCTACGGGGTGTTTGCAAGCCACCTATCCAATTCACAATTCTAGTATATTTGCACACAACCGCACAAGTTAAACCGAGAAGGTAACTACCACTACAACTAGCAAGCTACACAAAAGAGCTACTCTAGCAAAGCTAACTAGCTAGCAAAGATAACTAAGAAAGTAATACAAGTGAGAATTAGGAGGGTATCACCGAGAGGCGAAGTATTGAGCCAACCAATATGATCAACAATGAATACCAAGATAACCGAACACCGGGATCAATCAATCACAATATGAAAGTGATGACACGAAGATTTATCCCGAGGTTCACGTGCTTGCCGGCACGCTAGTCCCCGTTGTGTCCCTCTTTACCACGTGGTTCGGTGGCTAATCGGTCTCACACCGAGCCTCTCAAAAGGCGCCACAAGAACCTACCAAATGGCAAAAGGTTGCAAATGACACGAGCAATCCACTAATGTTGCCTTTGGCACTTCGCCGAGGTAGGCACAAACCCCTTACAATCACCGGAGGTGGCCAAGAACAATCACCAACTCTTGCCAACGCCTCCAAGCTGCTCCAAGCCGTCTAGGTGGCGGCAACCACCAAGAGAAACAAGAATCCCGCAGCAAATCAACCACCAAGTGCCAACTAGATGCTATCTCACAATGCAAATGCACTTGGATCACTCAATCTCACTTCGAATATGCAAAGAAGCAAGAGAGATGAGTGGGAGGGGAGTTGCTTAGCTCAAAGTGCTCACAAGTATGTCAAATGTGCAAGAGAGGGAGCCTTGAGCCGGCCAACGAGTATATATAGACGTACCCCTTCGAATATAGCCGTTAGGAACGAGATTCAGCTGAACACGCGCTGACCGGACGCGCCGGTCGCGCAACGGCTATTTTTCAAACAACCGACCGGACGCGCCGGTCGTAACGACCGGACGCGCTGGTCACGACCGGACGCGCCGGTCCCGTGACTGACCGGACGCGCCGGTCAACACCGAGAAGCGCACAACGAACCAATGACCGGACGCGCTGGTGAACCGACCGGACGCCACAGTGCCCGCGTCCGGTGGGAGTCCAGTAAGCTCCCTGGACGACCGGACGCGTCCGGTGGCCTGTGACCGGACGCGCCTCGCGTCCGATCGAGCAACCGAAAAACGCGCAGACACTGGACACTGACCGGACGCGCCGGTCGCACAGTGACCGCGTCCGGTGCCACGTCCGGTGCAGCGTCCGGTGCAGCGTCCGGTGCACGCAGTGACCTCCGTTCGCCTCCGTTTGATTTCCGTTTGATTTCCAACTTCCGGCGTAGTAGAAAATAGGCATTTCAACTTCTCGAAAATGCCTGAATCCCACGCTCGCACGCTCGGCGGGAGGGAGAGAGGACCCCAAACCCTCTCTACCGCTTAAACTCCAACGCCATCGCAAAAGTGCTAACACTACCAAGTGATCATGTCATGTGCATGTGTGTTAGCATTTTCACAAACATTTTTCGAGGCGTTATTAGTTCTATCCAAATGCATATGATCATGAAATGCACACCTAGAGGCACTTAGGAGTTCAATAGCCGCGTCATTCCCCTCTTTATAGTACGGCTATCTATCCTACAATGTAACCACACCCACTAGGTGTCTTGGTTACTAAAACACAACCCTTAAGCATATACCTTTGCCTTGATCACGTAGGGTCGCGTCCAAATCCAAGTGTGGCCATCATGATCACCATGTCCATCTTGCCACCAACCTTGGAATGTACTAATCCTCATATGCTACATACACCTTAGGCATAGGATTAGTACTTAGGCATTGTCACTAATTACCAACACCAAACATAGAGCTTTCACATGGTCACGGTCTTGAGTAGCATGTGTGAATTGGGTATCGCCTGCAATCAACCATAATTAGTAGGCATAGACAGAAACAATTGTGTGTATGTAGGTGCAATGGATACCTGTGAAATGAAGACCTACATAACTACTACCACCAGCACCAATAGTAGCATCCCCACTCCCACCACCACCACCGTCTGTCCCACCAGCACCGCCACCATCACTCCCACTAGCACCGTCATTGGCACTGTCATCGTCACCACTGTCATCGTCACCACTATCCTGGGACTGGTATTGTTCATCCTCAGTCTCTGTGTCGCTGGTCACAACTTTTCCTTTTCCTCGGTGACGCTTGTCGTGACCCTTCGGAGGCACCATCTGCATCTTCCTCTTCCCGAGGTAAGTTGCACCCACATTTCTTCGGGCCCAATCACTGATGCAATCATGCCCCGTAGCCTGACATAGATCATCGGGGCCCAATCACTGACACGATGCCTTCACCTGAAACCATAAGCAAACAATGAGAATATAGAAACTTACATAAGGCCATAGGTCTCCACGTATAGGTACTTACCCCACTTATGTGTCTCTCGCACCGCACTGACAAAGTACGGATTATCGGCATTTCTTCCGGGGATTCCTACATAATGAAAAAACTTTTCCCAAGCTTTACCAATAGCTTCCTTTGCATTTTCCCCATTCTGCGTCCAAGAGCCTGTATCAATCCTTTGTTGCTGCATTCCTCTCCTCCCACCCGCTGCCATATGATAGTCCTCCACCTCCACTGGAGTCTCCCTCCGTGATCCTGCTCTTCTAAACAACCTGTCAATAGGATTCCCACCTTGCGAACCACCACCACCAGCACTACCCCCTCCACGGTGGTAATTACCTCCTCTACGTTGCACCCTCTGTTCGTACTCATATTCTGCTCTTGACTGGTTGAGTGCTTCCCTCATCTGAGCCTCATATTCATCATCACCGAGGGGATGGTTTCCCTCAGCTGCAGCTTTTTCTTCTGCCAACCTTTGTCGAGCCCGGTCAGCAGTCGTCTTCTTAGCTCTGTCAAGATCTCGCCGAAAGTACGCACGCACATCTGGTGGCACACGGGCGCAATGCAAGGTGTCCGCCCCGTACCCAGCCAACTGCTGTTTAAATCTAGTGCAACCACCGCCTGCTCTCGTCACATGACAATATTTGCATCTCCATCCAGGAGCAAGATTTTCACCATGCTCCCATACAACGTCTCTGTTTCTGCCTGACATTGTCTACTCTACCTGCATAAACGGACAACACAAAGTCACACCTAAATAAAATGTTTCCTAAATCCTACCACAAATCCTCCATAATATATACCTAAAATATACCTAAAATCTATACCTCACATACACAAAGTTACAATATATACACAAAGTCACACAATATATACCTAAAATCCTAAGTCCTACCACAAATCGTACCTCTAATCCTAAATCCTAAAAAAAACATCCTAAAATAAATCCTACCTAAAACCTAACCAACAAACTATCCTAAATCCTAACACAAATTCTACCTAAATCCTAAAACTACTCTAAATAAAAAAAAACAAAAAAAACTTACCTGCGCGGTTAGCCGCCGAACCGGTCGGTAAACCGAGCTAACCGAGCGGCTAACCGAGCTAACCGAGCGGTAAACCGAACGCGCGCCGCGGCCTCGGTAAGCCGCCCGACCCGGTCGGTAAACCGAGGACTTCGCGCGGTAAGCCGGCGGCGGCGGGCGGACGCCTAGGGTTTCGCTCGGACGCTCGCGCTGGGGGAGAGGAAATGAAGTGTCGGCGCGTTTGACACCCCCCCCCCCCCCGCTCACTGCCGGCTGGTTTTGTGCCCGTGACGGCCTAATGGGCCTCACGGGCCTTAACGGGCCGGCACTGTTTTTTTTCTTTTTTTTCAAACTTCTATTCGTATAAATAAATACTAAACAAACTCAAATTTGAAAATTTTTTACACCATTGGCTTCTATAAATCATGGACTATTTTTAGGAATTTTTTCAGCATTTTTTTTTTCAAATTTTAAATTTGAATTTGGGGAAACCCTAACCGGACCAGACCGGAACCGGACCGGCCCGGTTAGGGCGGTTACCGCGGTAAACCGCGGTAAACCGGCCGGTTTTTTTAACCCTGACTGTCAGTCCACCGTCGTGCTGCGTTGCTTTGCTTTGCTTTTGGATGGATGGCTTTTTGGAGGCTAAAATGCTTGGGTTCTCTCTTCTCTGCCTCGATGACGATGAGCGACCGGAGTCTGGGGAGGGGGCCTGGACCTCGATTCTCAACGACACCACACCAGTACGCCACCAAGCTGAAGGAGCAGGAGTGATGAGTGGATTTGAGGCTGAGCTACCTTCTACTGCTCCTATCACTGTTAGCAGCAGTTGTACTACGTACAACAGTACTCCTACGTACGTACTCCTACTACACTCGTAGTCGTAGTAGCTGCTTTTTTTTCTGGCGTTTGTGTTGTGGCGTGGTGTGGGACTGTGGGGCTAATAAATCGTTCAACCAAATGCTACTAAAAATGTGGTCACTGACACTGATGATGGACTCGACTCGCAAATTACAGACGTGGCGTGGGCACCATCCTGCTCCTGCTCCTGTCCAATCCATCAGTTTCTGGGGTCTCGCTCCCTCTCATGTGCTGTGCCGCGCCCATGTCCGATCCATGTGCACCTGAAATCCAGTCCTTGCCCTTGTTTAGATCCGGATTCCGGATGCCGGATTCGGGATCTGCTGCTACAGTGTTCCTGTCGGAACACTGTAGCAGCTTTTGTTTTGTAGTGTAAAAAATTGTCCAAATATTGATTAATTAGACTCTAAATGTTCGTCTCGCAATGTACAACAAAACTGTGCAATTAGTTTTTGATTTCATCTACATTTAGTACTCCATGTATTTGCCGACATTTTGATGTGATGGGGAATAGGAATTCTGCATAGTGAAACTTGGGGAGGGAATTCTGGAACTAAACAAGGCCCTTGGTTAACAAAACAAATTGCCAGTCGAGACTGAACTCTTAGGTCCATTTGGTTTGTCCAATAACATCTTAAAACTTCAACTCTATAGGAGGAGGAGTACATCGAGGGTTCTTGTTCTGTCGCTAAGCAAAACATAGGTAGTGTTTAGACGGTGTAAAAGTTGGTGTAAAGTTCCTGTAGCACTTTTCGTGGTTATTTAGTAAAATTTATCCAATCATAGACTAACTAGGCTCAAAAGATTCGTCTCGACATTTACAGACAAACCGTGCAATTAATTATTTTTTTACCTACATTTAATACTCCATGCATACGTCAAAGATTCGATGTGACGGGGAATCTTATAAAAATTTTAGAATTTTGAAGGAAGTAAACACTGCCATAGTACTAATCCTAACTGACTAGGCAAAGCAGAAACACGCTGTTCATGGCGCCACTGCCACATGGGGGCAAAGTAAAGATGGGGTGGCCAATGGAACGACAATATATATAAATAAAATTTTCCAGTTCCAACATCTCTCTTATTACGACCTGCCTTTAATTTTTTTTCTTTTCCTTTGCATCATGCGGTGCCTAACTTCAGCATCAGCAGCAAGTAGGCCTCTTTACACAGTAGTAGGCCGCTGCTGGGTAGACTAAGTCTCTTTAATTTGAGCTTTGCATCCCAAACCCTGCCCTTTGCCCTTTTCACATGTGATTAAGAAGCACCCCCTTTAATTTAAAACTCTAGCCACTACGTACTACATTAGTGTTGCAATGATTTGGACCCTTGCCCCTAAGCTTGGAGGCTAGTACTACTAGTATTCCTCAAGCTTGGAAGCAAGTTAATTAAGGGAGAGCACTCAGTACTTGCTTGCCCATGTGACGAACAAGGTAAGGTGTCCATTCATATACAATCTTAATTTCGAAAAAGATGTGCATACAAGCCTATAATGACTAATGAGACAAACAAACTGGAATATCAAGAAATGATTAGTCGAGTGTTGTATGTAGTTTAGATCCAAGAGAGGCACGTACGAAAGCTCTCTTGCAACTAATTTCCTGCACATGTACAGACTCCGCTAGCTTCCCTGCCGGCCGGCCCCCTTCTGTTGTACGTGTTCTGTAAAGATTTTTTTATATAAAAAAGGAGAGAGAGAAAAAAACAAAATGAAAAGGATGGTGTTCTGCAAGAATTGTCAAAGAAGATCAGCATAATCATTGTCCCAATTTTGGTGTATATATTTGGCTGTGTAGTTTGTAGAGGCTGGAATTATTGTTCCTTTTTTAAAAAAGAAAATGTAGTATTTTGAGAACAAGAAGAGCCGGCATGCATCGTGCAATTTATTCATCCACCGACGCCAACCGCAGAAAAAACGTACTGTATATGTCTGCAAACAGGAAAGGACATGCAATTGCTTTCGTGGGCGTGTTGCTGCTTCTGCAAACAAAACAAGGAATCAATGCAAAGCGACACCAGCAAACAGGATGGGATACTTGTTCACATGCTAGAGTCACTTAGGGCCTATTTGCAACATAGGAAATATTTTTTGTTTCTGTATTTTTCTGTGAAATTAAACTAATTTCTGTGAAATTCCTATGCGATTTCTGTAAAATTGCTGGGTACCAAACAGGCCTTCAGCAGGCAGGCGTATCCTATCACCTGTCTAGTTTAATCACGACAAAAAGAAAGCCAAAAACTAAATTATTACACTTGGTGCCGGAAGTAGTACAGCCTTCCAAGACCCTGTTCGTTTGTCTTGTAAACCGTACTTTTTCGGATAACAAATAGTATTTTTTTTGACAACGAATCAGCGAACTCTCAGCCACGTCTTTCTCGCTTCCTTTTTCCTACGATAGGAGGTGCAGGTTGGTCTTGTTTCAAGAATCCAGTACTTACGATGATCGGAGGTGATGAGAGTCAGGTCACTTGATGGAACTACCGAATACGTACCAATCACTGATTACTGTGAGTCACATGGGGGGATGGATGGAAGAACCTGTCCTGCCTCTTGCATAGTATGATAGTAGTGTCTGCATTGGGACAGACTGTGTATCATCCTGTTCATTTCGCTGGTTTATTGTGGCTGAAAGTACTGTTGGCTGGTTTGTTGTGAGAGAAAAACACTGCTGGATGGCTGCTGATTCTGCTGATCCAGCGAAACGAACAGGGTGATGACACCAGACCAGTATATATGATATTTTTTCTTTCTCCGTTAATTTTTCTGAATGGTTAAGAACGGGTTGTTGAGGCTAGCTCATCAGAACATGCATTTGCAAATTGCAATACAAGTATCTAAGCGCTGCCATGCATATAGGCGTAGTACCAGCTAATGACCATATATATAATAATAACAGTACAATGTTATCAGCACAAGTCAACTCTGGTTGCGCATGGTAAGCATAAATAAACAAATTAAAAGAACACGAAGAATCGTATTGGTACTCTCAACTTTTCAATGCATGTATGGATACTGTCTCTACTAGTATCAATTTATCTAGGGAGAAAAAATGTGAACAACATGACACACGCCGATCACCGATGACTGTGCTGAATCCTGATTCAGAACTACCGAATCACGAGTATATATAAACACGCAGGAAATCTTCACAATTGTATGTATGCATGCATGTCTCGGCATTAGCCATTAGATGATCATTAACTAGTGCATCATCCACCAGACAAGATTCACTAGCTACCAATAATTTTACTGCCTCTTTCTTCCTCTCTTCCTTTCCAGAAGGGAATCGAATACAGCTAGTAGCTCAAGTTGCACATGGAGCTAGCGGTTATATACATATGTCGACTAGCTGTCGCCGAAGATGCTACTAGGTCTTTATTTCCCCTTTCCGTGACGAGTTTTGGCCGTTGCATGAGACTGTTCTGTTCTCTTGCGGCGTATCGTGCATGCTGCTTGTTGCACTCGGGTGGCTGCATCCGGTAAAACTTGTAACAGCAGTGTAGCACACGCAAAGTATATGCTGGTACTACATTGAGAGGGTAAAAAAAAAAGCTGTTCGCTTTAAGTACATACAGTACTAATCACCTTTTATTTGGGTTACAGCCTCTTCTTAGCTATCTACTCTCTCTTTCCCAAAAGCAAAAAATACACAAGGTTGAGTTTACTCTTATTATAAGCCAAACTTCTTTAGTTTTGGATAAGTTTATAAAAAATATATATTAACATATAGAACGTAAATTAGTTTCCGTTAAAATCCACCATGACATATATCATGATTACTTGATATTATAGTTTTCGATGAATTTAGTTAAAGTTACAGAAAATTGACCCACAAAGAAAAACCATTTACATTTTCAAACAAATGGGAAAATTGACCTACAATTTTAGGTGTGCAGACTTAAACACACACTTCATACAATCGTAGTAACTAATAAGAGATGAATAAGAGCTGAATCTCCAACCTAAAATCCTTACTTTTATTAAAAAATGAAAGATGAGTTTTGAATAAATAAAAAAGCATAATAAGCACACGAATTTTAAGTTTACTTGAGGGTAAATATGTTGTAGCAATTTTAAATTTTGTTATTAGCTCGGTTTCGTTCACTTCCCCAAGGCAACATGTGTACTCGATACACAAACATGGCTTCATGAGTAGGATTTTATCAGCCATTTGAATTTTGAATTTTGTTTGACCTGTATTCTAACAAGTAACAAAGTGAAACCGCTTTGAAGGTTATAGTTAGAAAGGAAGGAAAATGGCTTCTACGATCAACTCCTGTCACATCAGGTCTTGATCCGAGGACTAGAAGCAAAGTGACAAGTGCAAGCTCATGTTATCTAATTTTCTAATATAATATAACTATATAAGATTAAAATTTGTTCACGAGACATGGCCTGTAACAAGAGCCACCATAGTTTAAGTTAAAGTTTCAACTAAATGCATGTTGAAGATATATAGAGGTGTCATACGGACATGAAATAAAAGACTCTGAACATGTAGGGAAAAATATACAGAGTTTTGATAAGTTTATTCCAATCAAATAAAGATTATCTTTATATGTGTGTGTTGTGTAAAAAAAACTGAAGAGAGAGGACACGCGTAAAGATAAGTAGTTTTTATAAGTTATATAGGTATTATATAAACAACTCTTAGTACTTATATCTCTATTCTACCTCATGTAAAAACATGGCTTGCTGGACTAGTATTCATTTGTTGAATTCAATTATAATTGCACAAGTACTTTGCACCCATTAATTTAAGGATTTGCTATTTTTCTAAAAAAAATAGCATCTGTTCGTGCAACGGTTGTGACGTGAAGATCTACAGAAAGATGTCCTAATCTTGAAGCAAGATCAAAGGATCACGTCATCGTCTAAGACAGATTTCAGGCGCCTGTTTTTTAGGAAAATTGATTGATTTATGGGTGGGCTATCAATTAAGGGCTTCGAGAAATAAAATGCCGGGCAAAGTTCAGAAATCTCGATTGTAAATAAAAGAGCCATACAGGTGGATTGATCATGCATACTAAAAAGAGTGCTGCTACATATATGGTCTTGTCGTGCAAATTATTCGCGCAGGCGCAATTCAGGCTTCGACATACCAAAATCCCAAAGATAGGACGTGAGCCCAACAGCTCTTTTTGAGGAATGTCAGCCCAACATCTCTTTCTGAGGAATGTCAGCCCAACAGCTAGCCAGTTAGTGAGCGTCATCGGCCTTGTGTAACACCCAAAATTTTGCATCTTTCCGAAATAGATGAAAATGATTTATTTAAGTGTTTGTGTGAGCATTTAATTTAGGGAAAATAATAATTATTCTTGTGAAATTAAAAGCAAATATAAGGGTAGACACATGTTTTGCACTCATGCTGCTGCATATTTTTTTGTGTTGATTGTCTTTTGTTTTTGTGAAAAAGGAATTCAAAATCTTTTTGTAAAAAAAAAGAAAAAAAGAAAACTATCTTGAATTCCTTCCTCTCTCTCGGCCTGGTCCGGTTGACCTACCCTCCTTCCGCAGGCCCCCGCGCGCGCGCCATCTTGGGCCGGCCCAGCGTCGCAGCCGAAGCCGCGGCCAGCTCGGGCGCCCGCCTACTCCCCGCTCTGGCTCGCTGACGCTTGGGCCCCACTCCTCTTGTCGCTGAGACGCGGGACCCGGGCTACAGCGTCGCCCCTAACCTTCCTCCACCCTCTGCTCGCGTTGAACGACCGGAGCCGAAGTCTCCGTTTCGAACGGCCGCCGGTCATCTCGGAAAATCAGAGGCTATCCGCACGTGCTCGCGCTGCCCTTATCCCTCCGCAGCCGCCGCTCCATCCACGGCGCCAACCGTGCGACGCAATCGGAGGAGCCGCTCTCATCCTGACGCCGCCGCACTGTGCATCTCGCCCACCTCCGCTCCCTCCGTAGTTCGGCCCGGTTTCCGCGCCTATCCCCTCTATAAAACTCCCGCACCCCCTCTGCTCATCCCTTTTCCCATCTCCAAACCAACACCGAGCTCGCGGCCACCACCGGGCATAGCACGAGCTGCCCAAGCTTGGATTCCGGCCTCCCGTCGCCTCGTCGCCCTTGCTTTTCACCACGGTGAGAATCCCCATCGTCTCCTCTCTTCTCCCGTGCGATTCCCATGCCGAGCTATGGTCGCTAGGGCCATTTTCGCTCGCGCCGGCGAGTTTTCTAGTCGCCGGCAATGGCGGGCCGCCGCACCCGTGGCTTCTCCGGTGGAGTGCGCCGCCCCTCCCCCTTTCAAATCATTCTCGGCCGCTCATCTTGGATCGTGCGGTCGAAATCATCCCGTACCCCTTCAGTGGCAGTTTTCTTTAAGAGCCCCTCCGGTTTTTAGTATTAGAACCCGCGGTCCACAACCGGTTTCACTATTTCTGAATTTCACGATTTATTTTAATTCGTAAATAGTTCGCATTAATTACAGTTCTGCCATCCAGTTCATATTTTCACCATATCTTTCTCGTTCTAGATCCAAATTGATCCGTTCAAAGTGCGTTAGAATCATAGCGACGTAATCTATATAATTACCCTACTGTTAGTCATGTTACTCGCTGTTAAATTTCAGGGTTAGGTTAAATCTATTAAACATGTTGTTGCAAACCCTAGTGAATTCGTAACTTATTCGTTAGAGCTCCGATTTATTTGATCTTCACGTTTGAATGATCGTAGTGAGTCGTAGATTCATTTTTTTTTAAAAAAAACCTTTTATATTGATTTACCTCGGTTGGTGTGCTGTTCTAATTCATAGTTCTTGTTTGCTTTGCATGATTGAACTTGGAATGCATGTTGTTGCCTGTTGCTTCGAGTATAGACGGTGAGTACTACGCCGGTGACCAAGATTACTTTTGTGATAACCCGGAACAGCAGGAGCAGTACGAGCAAGGCAAGTATAATATGGGAAATTCCTTGTCGTCCTATTCACTTATTCATTAAAAATCATGTGCATGTGTCAATTTGATAACCGCAAGGACATCCTAGTTTTGTTATCTTGTGATCTTGTTACCCATGGGTTACTTGTGCATTTGGGTAGATGCTAGTGCTCCAACTAATTATATACTTGACCTGAACAAGGATTGATGATTATACGCAATGACTGTTTAAGATTTTTCTCTAGCACACGTAGTTAGGGTGAGAGAGTTTCTGCTTTTGCATGATGCTCTGGCCCTCCGTAAGGACTTATTCATTGGCAAAAGCTGGGACATATAGTACAACTGTGAGAACCACATGGCTCTGGTTTTAGTCAAGTATGAAGACCTTTTCTAGCATGTTAGAGGTTACCCGAAAGGGCGCAAAAGGGGTCTGACGACTCGGGTATAGTTTGGCTCCTGTCCCTATGTGTATAGGCTGCGTGTCATTGTGCCATTTGGGAAGGGGGGACCTACACCCACTTGCCACCGAAACCTAGCGGCCCTAACATGTTAGACGAACTTTTGAAAGGCTTCATAGTGGACCCTGCCGACCTTCCTTGGTAGAGGGTCAAGAGGTTGATCACCTCGGGTGAAAGGGTAATTCACGACTCACAGTGAAAGTGTACACCTCTGCGCAGAGTTTAATGAACTGTTATAACAGCCGTGCCCGCGGACACGGGCGGCCCGGAAAACTAACGAAATAGTTGGTCACTTGTGAATGATGTATAAGATGATGAGGTACTCATAACGTTCTTTTAGTCATGTATACGAACTTGGGGTTGAAATTGGGGCTTGAGCATAATTATAACCTAACTAATGCTAAAATATTGACTTACTAAAAGCAAACCGCAGTACAACCTGTGTCAGCCTTTGAGCCTCATGAACCCCATATTATCTTGTTGAGTACGACATGTACTTACGCTTGTTTATTTTATTTCTTTGGACAAAATCCCGGATGGGTACAGATGGCAGTGGATATAAGGATTATTATGAGGAGAGCTAGGTTTGGGGTCAACCAGTCGACCTGATCCTGTGGTTTTGGAGACGCCCTGGAGTTGCTTTAGATTTATCTTTCCATTGTCTAGACTTTGAGTATGTTTATTTATGTATTGAACTAAAGTTCGTTATTGTAATAAGGCACCGAGCTTGATATCCTTCCTCTACAATTTGTTCTATATGTTTCATACATATGGTTTACCTCCAATTTTTGGTATTCAAAATTTGGGCGTGACAAATTGGTATCAAAGCTGTGTCGACTGTAGGACGCAAGCCTAGTTAGTCATGGACGTTCCGCATCTTTGGGTTTACACATTCTTGCTTATTACTTTGGTCTTGTTAATTGATAAAATCTTTCTGCTTCTTTCGTTTCATTCTATTATAAAATTTATTGATTCTAATCCTATCTTAAAACTAAATCTGTAGATGGTCCGAAGCAAGCAAACGGCCCGCAAGAGCTCTGGAGGCCGCCTTTCACCACGTGTTTTGTTTCCACCCGTGGCACCACCCCCGGAGGTTATCGTCATCTCGGATGACGAGGAGGAGGTGCCCATGCTCGAGGAGGAGGAGCCTATGCACATGGAGGAAGATACCGTGATAGTGGAGGATATCACGGGGCGTGAGGATGATGATGATTGGATTACCGAGCCTGCACCAGCCCCACCTGTTTCTCCACTTCCAGCTTCGCCTGCACCAGCACCCGCACCAGCTTCATCACCAGTCCCTGCTCCAGTGCCTGCAGCATCTTTAGTGGAAGAGGAGGAGGAACCGGGTTGGACCCGCACGTACATCTACAAGCACGCTCCTGCTACCGCCTATCACCACACTCTGCTCCGCAACATGCTTCTGGACTACTACCCCAATATGTATGCTAGTATCCAGTACTACTGCGCCGAGTACACGCATCCTACCGAGGCGACTTATTGGAAAACCGAGCTGACCGTTACCACCTGGAAGGATAGCAAAGGTGGTAGGGTGGTGGACACTATCCACGGTCACACGTCAAAGCGTGCCGACGCCTTTGACAGTATGGAGGACGCCGCTCAGGAGGCGTATCAGTACTACCATGGCTTACGCTATGAGGCCATGAACGCGGATCGCTTCAGGTATCTGCCTCGCCATGATCCACAGGAGGGAAGTTGGGTGATCACAAACCCAGAGGACAGCTATCCTACCTTGGATGCTACGGTTCGGCACATTCACGCGCTGAAGATAGAGAATGATGATCTCAAGAGGGAGCTGTATGATAGGTACAAGGCTGGGAGACGTTTCCAGAAGGAGATTGATGGCCTAAGGGCTCAGCTTGGGAAGCCTCCGTTGTACAAGAAGCTGGACAAGGACTATGATGTTCATGACGATAATCCCTAGAGTTATGATGCCATTGTGTAATAAAGAACGCTAGAAGCGCCAGTCGTGTCGAGTCATGTGTTGCTTTATGAACTTGGTGTGTTAGTTGATTGTCCTTATGTTCAAGATTGATTTGAACTCTTTGTAATGATTGCTGAGAATCTATGGGTATGCCCGTGATTCTCTTAGTTAAGTTTTTAGGTTTAGATTTATTGCTTAATAGAGTTGGGGTACACTTTATCTGTCTCTTCTGTTGCTGTTTTCTGGAGCAGCCTGTGTTCTTTATTTTGTATCTCAATTTTGGTACGTCCTAAAATCTTGAAAATTTTATGGTAATAACTAGATCTCCGTACCTTTCCAACACATCTGGAACCATATCTCTATCCGCTCTGGTCTGGGAATTATGACAGTTCTAATTTGATGATGCTGCGCAGTCTGGGGTTCTGGAACAGTCTGAGTTGTGTCTTGTTTTAGACTGACTTAGTGACGGAATCTGAAAAGGTGTTAAATACGAAAGTTGTAAACAATTTCATAAGCTTTCCAACCATGTATAGTACGACTTAATATGATATCTGAAGCTCGAGTTATTCTTGAAATACTGATCTGTTGTCACTGGAACTCGCCCAGAACTTTCAGATTTGCATTCTTTATCATTCAAAAATAATCTCTAGTTGGAGAACTCTAAATTGAGCCTTGGTTTTGGAAAACAGATGGCAGCGAGAGGAGCTGGAGGCAGAGGCAGGGGCAGAGGCCGTGGTAGGAATGTCGCCATGGATCCGCCCAACCCGCCGGTAGTGACCATGGAGCAGCTGATGGGGATGCAAGCTCAGCTCATGCAGGCAATGATGCAGCGTATGGACAATGAACCTGTCGGAGGACCACCACCAGTTCATGTTAGGGACAAGCGTGGTGAATTCATGAAGGGACGTCCCCCAGTGTTCACACATGCTACTGATCCGCTGGACGCTGATGATTGGCTGCGCACAGTGGAAAAGCACCTAGACATTGCACAGTGCAACGACCTGGAGAGGGTGTTGTATGCATCGGGGCAGCTTCAGGGAGCAGCACAAGATTGGTAGGATTCATTCAAGTTTGGACGCCCTGCAAATGCCGCTCCTGTCACTTGGGCTGAATTCACAGAAAATTTCAGATCATACCACATCCCTGAGGGATTGATGGAGCTCAAGCGAGAGGAATTTAGAGCCCTGAAGCAGAGGTCCATGACTGTGAGTGAATATCGTGATAGGTTCACTCGGTTATCCCGCTACGCTCCTGATGAGGTGGCTAGGGACTCTGATAAGCAACGTCGTTTTCTCAAGGGTTTGTATGATGATCTCCGGCTGCAGCTCATGACCACCACCTACCCCAACTATCAGACATTGGTGAATCACGCCATTGTGATCGACAATGAGCGCAGAGAGATGGATGCGAAGAAGAGAAGGTTTCAAGGACAGGCATCGGGGAGCAACACCCGCCCTCGTCTCAACTCACAGTCAGGTTACCCGCAGAGGAACCAAGTGCAGCATAACCAGTGGAATCTGGGGCAGAATCAGTATCGCCCTCAGTACCCCCAGCAGATTGGAGGTCAGCGCTCTCAGCAGAACGGGGGTCAGCGTCCTCAGTATCCTCAGCAGCCGAATGGTGGTCAACGTCCTCCACAGCAGAATGGTTACCAAGCACCCCGCCAATATCCAACCAACAATGCTCCTATGAAGAATGGTGCACCTAACCACGCCAATAAGTGTTTCCGTTGTGGCAAGGAAGGTCACATGTCATACAATTGTCCAGAGAAGCCCAACCAGCAAAATCCTCCCAAGCAGAATGGTGGTCAGAGGATGGCGCCCAATGGTGCGAAGGTGAACCATGTGAGTGCCGAGACTGCACAGGAGGCGCCGGAGGTCATGTTGGGTACGTTCAGTGTCAACTCTATCTCCGCTACCATTCTCTTTGATTCTGGAGCCTCGCATTCCTTTATTTCTCAAGCATTTGTTAGAAATCATAGCATACCCTTAGTTGCCATGAAGAATCCCATGATAGTGAATTCACCGAGAGGGACTATACCAGCCTCCTATTGTTGCCCTTCTGCTAGCATATCTTTAAGGGGGGTAGACTTCGCAGCTGTTCCTGTTGTGTTGAGAACATCCAGCATTGATGTAATTCTGGGCATGGATTGGATGATGCAACATCGAGCAGTGATACAATGTCAGGAGAAGGTAGTAGTATTGACGACACCCAAGGGGGACAGAATTAGTGTCGAAGTGGCATTGCAAGCACCCCAACAGCTACAATAAATCAACTGAATGATGACGCTAACCAGCAGGAACATGTGGTGGGTGAATTTCCAGATGTTTTTCCTGATGACTTGCCAGGTATGCCACCTGACCGTGATATTGAGTTTATTATTGAATTATTACCTGCAACTGCACCTATAGCTAAACGTCCATATAGAATGGGGGTTAACGAATTAGAGGAACTCAAGAAGCAGTTAAAAGAGTTGCAGGACAAAGGTTTCATACGCCCCAGTGCATCCCCCTGGGGTGCACCTGTGATCTTTGTTGACAAGAAGGACGGTACTCAACGGATGTGTGTGGACTATCGGTCTCTTAATGAGGTCACCATCAAGAACAAATACCCATTGCCTAGGATTGATGACCTATTTGATCAGTTGAGGGGAGCCTGTGTGTTCTCTAAGATTGATCTTCGTTCTGGTTATCATCAGCTGAAGATCCGACGTTCAGACATACCGAAGACAGCATTCACAACTAGGTATGGGTTATATGAGTACACAGTCATGTCATTCGGTTTGACCAATGCTCCTGCTTACTTCATGTATATGATGAATAAAGTGTTCATGGAGTATCTTGATAAATTTGTGGTGGTATTCATTGATGACATACTGGTATTCTCTAAGAATGAGGAGGAACATGCTGAACATCTAAGGTTAGTTCTGCAGAAGCTTAGGGAACACAAGTTGTATGCTAAGCGGAGTAAGTGTGAGTTCTGGCTGAAGAAAGTCTCTTTTCTAGGTCATATTGTCTCCAATGGTGGAATAGCCGTGGACCCTAGCAAGGTAGAAGATGTGTTAAATTGGAAACCACCAACCAATGTAAGTGAGATCCGCAGCTTTTTGGGATTGGCTGGATATTATAGGAGGTTCATAGAAGGGTTTTCTAAATTAGCCAAGCCCATGACTGCCCTGTTAGAGAAGGATGCTAAGTTTATATGGTCTGAGAAATGCCAGGCTAACTTTGAGGAATTAAAAAAAAGATTAACTACAGCTCCAATATTGATTTTGCCGGACCTGGGCAAGAACTTCTCTATCTATTGCGATGCGTCTCGCCAAGGACTTGGATGTGTTCTTATGCAAGAAGGACGAGTTGTGGCCTACGCATCAAGGCAGTTGAGGAAGCATGAGTTGAATTATCCTACCCACGACTTGGAGTTGGCAGCAGTAGTTCATGCCTTGAAGATTTGGAGACACTATCTTATTGGCCATAAGAGTGACGTTTACACTGATCACAAGAGTCTGAGATACATCTTCACCCAGACAGATCTGAATTTGAGGCAACGACGATGGTTGGAACTGATTAAGGATTATGATTTGGAAGTGCACTATCATCCTGGGAAAGCAAATGTCGTAGCCGATGCCCTTAGCAGAAAGAGTTATGCTAATGGGGTTCGGGCGACACCAGTGCCTAAAGAATTGTGTGCAGAATTTAAGTTGCTGAACTTAGGCATTGTCACCAATGCGATGGAACTAGAAGTGACACCTACCCTGGAACGGGAGATTTGCAAAGGTCAACTAGAGGATGAGAAACTTAAGGAAATAGCAGAGAATATAGTGCTTGGCAAAGCACCAGGTTTTAGGATGGATGAGAATGGAACCCTGTGGTTCGGAAAAAGGATATGTGTACCTGAAGTGAAGACCATTCGTGAGGCAATTCTACGAGAAGCACATGAGTCAGCTTACTCCATACACCCTGGAAGTACTAAGATGTACTTGGATCTCAAAGAGAAATATTGGTGGTATGGATTAAAGAGAGATGTGGCGGAATATGTGGCATTGTGTGACACTTGTCAGAGGGTGAAAGCGGAACATCAACGACCCGCAGGGTTACTACAACCAATGTAGATACCTGAGTGGAAGTGGGAGGAAGTCGGTATGGATTTTATTGTTGGTTTACCTCGCACACAGAGAGGTTATGATTCAATATGGGTGATTGTGGATCGACTTACCAAAGTTGCTCACTTTCTACCAGTCAAAACTACCTATAAGGGTGCAAGACTAGCAGAGTTGTATATGGAAAGAATCGTGAGTCTGCATGGGGTTCCAAAGAAGATCGTGTCTGATAGAGGTACTCAATTTACGTCGCAGTTCTGGCATAAAGTGCATCAATCATTGGGGACCAAGTTGAATTTCAGTTCTGCCTATCACCCCCAAACTGACGGACAAACTGAAAGGACTAACCAAATTCTAGAGGACATGTTGAGAGCTTGCGCATTGCAATATGGAGCTAGTTGGGATAAGAGTTTGCCATATGCTGAGTTTTCATACAACAATAGTTACCAAAAGAGTCTCAAGATGGCACCTTTCGAAGCTTTGTATGGACGTAAATGCAGGACTCCATTATTCTGGAACCAAACCGGAGAGACTCAAGTGTTTGGACCTGATGTTCTTAAAAATGCTGAGAAACAAGTAAGGATGATCAGAGAAAACCTGAGGGTGGCACAATCTCGACAGAAGAGTTATGCAGACACTAGAAGAAGGGAGTTGATTTTCGAAGTAGGGGATTATGTGTATTTGAAGGTGTCGCCTATGAAAAGTGTGAAAAGGTTCAATATGAAAGGGAAGTTAGCTCCAAGGTATATTGGTCCTTTTAGGATTCTCGAGAGACGGGGGAAGTGGCCTATCAACTAGAATTGCCTGAAAGTCTATTTGGTGTGCATGATGTATTCCACGTGTCCCAATTAAAAAAATGTTTGTGTGTACCAGAGGAACAAATACCTTTAGAAGAACTTGTTGTTAAAGAAGATCTGACATATGAGGAGTACCCCATAAGAATCCTAGAGACAGCAGAAAGAGTCACACGGAGCCGAGTGATAAAGATGTGCAAGGTACAGTGGAATCGGTACAGTGAGGAAGAGGCCACTTGGGAAAGAGAAGAGGATCTGATAAAGGAATATCCACAGTTGTTCGAGTAAGCATCATCCGATCTCGAGGACGAGATTATCTTTAAGGGGGTAGAATTGTAACACCCAAAATTTTGCACCTTTCCGAAATAGATGAAAATGATTTATTTAAGTGTTTGTGTGAGCATTTAATTTAGGAATAATAATAATTATTCTTGTGAAATTAAAAGCAAATATAAGGGTAGACACATGTTTTGCACTCATGCTGCTGCATATTTTTTTGTGTTGATTGTCTTTTGTTTTTGTGAAAAAGGAATTCAAAATCTTTTTGTAAAAAAAATTGTCATGAATTCCTTCCTCTCTCTCGGCCTGGTCCGATTGGCCTACCCTCCTTCCGCAGGCCCCCGTGCGCGCGCCATCTTGGGCCGGCCCAGCGTCGCAGCCGAAGCCGCGGCCAGCTTGGGCGCCCGCCTACTCCCCGCTCTGGCTCGCTGACGCTTGGGCCCCACTCCTCTTGTCGCTGAGACGCGGGACCCGGGCTACAGCGTCGCCCCTAACCTTCCTCCACCCTCTGCTCGCGTTGAACGACCGGAGCCGAAGTCTCCGTTTCGAACGGCCGCCGGTCATCTCGGAAAATCAGAGGCTATCCGCACGTGCTCGCGCTGCCCTTATCCCTCCGCAGCCGCCGCTCCATCCACGGCGCCAACCGTGCGACGCAATCAGAGGAGCCACTCTCATCCCGACACCGCCGCACTGTGCATCTCGCCCACCTCCGCTCCCTCCGTAGTTCGGCCCGGTTTCCGCGCCTATCCCCTCTATAAAACTCCCGCACCCCTCTGCTCATCCCTTTTCCCATCTCCAAACCAACACCGAGCTCGCGGCCACCACCGGGCATAGCACGAGCCGCCCAAGCTTGGATTCCGGCCTCCCGTCGCCTCGTCGCCCTTGCTTTTCACCACGGTGAGAATCCCCATCGTCTCCTCTCTTCTCCCGTGCGATTCCCATGCCGAGCTATGGTCGCTAGGGCCATTTCCGCTCGCGCCGGCGAGTTTTCTAGTCGCCGGCAATGGCGGGCCGCCGCACCCGTGGCTTCTCCGGTGGAGTGCGCCGCCCCTCCCCCTTTCAAATCATTCTCGGCCGCTCATCTTGGATCGTGCGGTCGAAATCATCCCGTACCCCTTCAGTGGCAGTTTTCTTTAAGAGCCCCTCCGGTTTTTAGTATTAGAACCCGCGGTCCACAACCGGTTTCACTATTTCTGAATTTCGTGATTTATTTTAATTCGTAAATAGTTCGCATTAATTACAGTTCTGCCATCCAGTTCATATTTTCACCATATCTTTCTCGTTTTAGATCCAAATTGATCCGTTCAAAGTGCGTTAGAATCATAGCGACGTAATCTATATAATTACCCTACTGTTAGTCATGTTACTCGCTGTTAAATTTCAGGGTTAGGTTAAATCTATTAAACATGTTGTTGCAAACCCTAGTGAATTCGTAACTTATTCGTTAGAGCTCCGATTTATTTGATCTTCACGTTTGAATGATCGTAGTGAGTCGTAGATTCATTTTTTTTAAAAAACCTTTATATTGATTTACCTCAGTTGGTGTGCTGTTCTAATTCATAGTTCTTGTTTGCTTTGCATGATTGAACTTGGAATGCGTGTTGTTGCCTGTTGCTTCGAGTATAGACGGTGAGTATTACGCCGGTGACCAAGATTACTTTTGTGATAACCCGGAACAGCAGGAGCAGTACGAGCAAGGCAAGTATAATATGGGAAATTCCTTGTCGTCCTATTCACTTATTCATTAAAAATCATGTGCATGTGTCAATTTGATAACCGCAATGACATCCTAGTTTTGTTATCTTGTGATCTTGTTACCCATGGGTTACTTGTGCATTTGGGTAGATGCTAGTGCTCCAACTAATTATATACTTGACCTGAACAAGGATTGATGATTATACGCAATGACTGTTTAAGATTTTTCTCTAGCACACGTAGTTAGGGTGAGAGAGTTTCTGCTTTTGCATGATGCTCTGGCCCTCCGTAAGGACTTATTCATTGGCAAAAGCTGGGACATATAGTACAACTGTGAGAACCACATGGCTCTAGTTTTAGTCAAGTATGAAGACCTTTTCTAACATGTTAGAGGTTACCCGAAAGGGCGCAAAAGGGGTCTGACGACTCGGGTATAGTTTGGCTCCTGTCCCTATGTGTATAGGCTGCGTGTCATTGTGCCATTTGGGAAAGGGGGACCTACACCCGCTTGCCACCGAAACCTAGCGGCCCTAACATGTTAGACGAACTTTTGAAAGGCTTCATAGTGGACCCTGCCGACCTTCCTTGGTAGAGGGTCAAGAGGTTGATCACCTCGGGTGAAAGGGTAATTCACGACTCACAGTGAAAGTGTACACCTCTGCGCAGAGTTTAATGAACTGTTATAACAGCCGTGCCCGTGGACACGGGCGGCCCAGAAAACTAACGAAATAGTTGGTCACTTGTGAATGATGTATAAGATGATGAGGTACTCATAACGTTCTTTTAGTCATGTATACGAACTTGGGGTTGAAATTGGGGCTTGAGCATAATTATAACCTAACTAATGCTAAAATATTGACTTACTAAAAGCAAACCGCAGTACAACCTGTGTCAGCCTTTGAGCCTCATGAACCCCATATTATCTTGTTGAGTACGACATGTACTTACGCTTGTTTATTTTATTTCTTTGGACAAAATCCCGGATGGGTACAGATGGCAGTGGATATAAGGATTATTATGAGGAGAGCTAGGTTTGGGGTCAACCAGTCGACCTGATCCTGTGATTTTGGAGACGCCCTAGAGTTGCTTTAGATTTATCTTTCCATTGTCTAGACTTTGAGTATGTTTATTTATGTATTGAACTAAAGTTCGTTATTGTAATAAGGCACCGAGCTTGATATCCTTCCTCTACAATTTGTTCTATATGTTTCATACATATGGTTTACCTCCAATTTTTGGTATTCAAAATTTGGGCGTGACACCTTGCCAACTCTGCTTCAGTGGGCCGAATTATGTCACAAGGTTTAAGCCGAGCTGAGCCCAAAGCTAAGGAAATCATTCATTTGGGCTACAACAGTTTTTCAGCCAGCGCAGGAAGAAGATAAGATTAGTAAACAGAAGGAACCGAACAGTCTTGTAATGGAGGTAGCAACCCAATTCCTTTTATAAGGGGCGGAGTGCCCGGAAGTCCAAATGGACGCGCGCGCAGCCAGCCCTTATCCGCCTCACCATGCCCTGCACACGCACCCCACCCTTGTCGTTGCGCCTGCGGCTCCTTCCAACGACCCTGCTCCTTCTCTCTCCGCGCGGCCGGGACCCGGGCCGAGATGAGGATGAGCACGCCTGGTCTGGAGGACCTAGTCCTGCCACACGCCCTGACCGCCAACACCTGGCTCGCTCGCCCGATCCCCCGGTGCCTGGGCCGTGTCCCACGACTCTCTGAACACACCTCTGGAACATGAAACATTTGAATGCAACATACGTTTAAAGCAGATGAAATAGTTGGAACAACACTTAAAACATATGTGTGAAACATATGCAACATCTAGATAAAATACTTGCAACTTACAAACATGAACACTTTTTTTGAAAATAACATGAAAACACTTACTGCAACATAAGACTGAAACAACTGAAACTATTGGAACATACTCTTGCAACATGTGTGGAACATATGTAATATCCAAATAAAAAACGCTCGCTTACATACGCCTGAAAACAAATGAAACATTTTGAACAAACGCTTGCAACATGCCTCTTAAACACTTGCAACGTATGCAACATCTTGATCTACTTTTGCAATATCCACATGAAACACTTGCAACAACTTTTTCTTTTGAAAATCATGTCCCCAAAATACTATTTAAAGTTCTCATATTTTAAAATCTAAATTTTTTAAAATATATAAACAAACTTGGTTAGAGAAACGACTAAAACCAAAGTTTAGATCTTGAGAGATGTACAATTTTGTAGTGGATGACTTTTTCATTTGAAATCATTTGTGGTCCTAAAATTCTACTAGAAATTCTCATGATTTGAAATCCAAAATTAACAAACGATCTCTGATGGAAAAACAAAAAGAACCAAAGTTGTAAATCTCGATGAGATCTAAAATTTCCTGTTGAAACTTAATTCATTTGAATTTGTTTAGGGTCTCAAATATTCATTATAATACTACAAAACTCAATAAAAAAGAAAATATCATCTCTTCAGTCACAAATGGCTTTGGAGTGGAATGAAGTGACTTTGGGGTGAAATGGTTAGACACACGAGGTCATTGGTTGCAGGTTTGAATCTACCGCCGCATGCTTGCATATTTTCACATGAAAATTTGCATGACCTTTACCGTGAGGCTATCCGGTGGGGGCTTCTCGGGATTAAAAATGCTATTTTTGGCCTGATTTAGGATTTTTTGGAAATGATTACCACTGCCGGTTAACATGAACTAGCGGTGATGATCATGATTATCACAGTTGAGAAGCCAAAACCTATGATGATGAGGGGTTACGAGCTGACAGTGTTGAAAATTCTATAGTAGTGACTCTCTTGGTGTTGTCAACTTACCACACTAGTCCAAAATCGGGAATGCAATCGCTTGGATCGAGGCCATACTAGGAAAGTCTGACTTGAAGGATGGCAAGAAACACCAGGCGGCATCGCATAGCACATAGCACTATCACTCTACCGTATAGGGATGTTCTCCGTAGGAACATGGCATTGCATAGTACATATAGCACTATCAGTCCCGATAGTGCTATGAAAGAAGGTTCGATTTGCTTGAGAGCGAGCATGAAAAGGAGTCGATGGAGTGCCCATAGAACCAATTTTTAGTTACTTATTATTTCGATTGTTGTGTTGTGAATTAATGTTTGATTATTTCCCTATGTTGAGAACCATAAGCTACTTGTATTGTAAAAGTCTAAAAGATTATTTGCTTGTGTTGCTGCCATGAGACTTGTGCTTATCTGAGAATATTTTGTTAGGTTGATCTCCTTCGAGTCAGGCCCAACGGCCGACTCGGGCCCTGATCTACGCCCTGATCGGGGGCATCCAACCCAACAAGGTTGGTGGGCCCCCGTCGCACAGTGCCAATAAAAGGAGGTGGAGGCCAGGGCACTCGACATGAGGTTCGACGCCAACACACACCCCACCGACTAACCCTACAGATTGAGGGGGCGCTGCCAGCGACGGGAAGCTCCACCGCCGCCTCTGCGCCACGCACGCCGCCCTCTGTTCTCCTTTTGACCTCCCCCGCCCTCTGTTCTCCTATAATTATTTGTTTCTTTTACATTTAATATATTTCAGTAAAGGCCTTGCCCCTCCTGTTCTTTAAAAAAAAACACTATGGTCCCTTGCCTACTTTATGTTGGAAATACATGTGCTATTCTACCAAAGTTTATTAAGGCCAGGCCCATACCTAGGATTTTGTGTCCATGGAGTGAAACACAAAATAAGGCCCCTATATCTTGACAAATAAAATAATGAAATTAGATTTCATTGTATAATAATATACAATTTTCAATAATAAGAACTACAGTAGGTATTTAACCCTCTCAAGCATTTATTAAACCACGCTAGGAAAGAACGCATGATATTAACCTAATTGAGAAGCAAGATGATAATGAGAATTGAGAAGGCATATCGGTAGAGAAGAAAAAGTAAAATCAACAAGCACTAGGAAAGACTTATTGGTCGGTCTATGGCAGTCAGGAGGAACTCGTCGTGGAAAGCGTCGCCTCGTCCTGTCAGCAGTCATGGTGCTACCTGTGGTGTGCGCCGAGTGATGGTTGGTGCCGATGCCAAATGCATTGAATTGTGGTGTGGAAGACGATCGAGAGTCCGAACATCGTGACAGAGTCACGTAGATGATTGATGAGTGCTTGCATGCTCATTCTCGTGGGCTATGTCAAGAAACTAAAAAGGCAACTAACACTTAGGCTAATTGGGCTTAAACTAATTGGACTTAGTGGCTTATTGCTGATTAGAGGGGGCCTAATTTTTTTGGGCTCGACGTGGTGGCCACTTGAGCCACACAATGTACGACCCTAATTGGAGCCTTACTGTGTAAACAATAGTAGATACCTAGACAAAGAACACAAGCAGACATGTTAATGCGAATCATAACAAAATTGTATAAAGGTACTAAGCATCTGTTTATTTCAGCTTTTATCTGGCTTTTGCGAGCCAAAAGCCAGAAACTGAAACAAACAGGCCAACTGTTGAGTTATCTCATAAGAAGCTGGAAAGATGGCTTCTGAAGAAATGAACTAAAAACTAAAAGCACGAGGCTGTAGGTGTGCTGAGAAGCTAAAAATTATTAAAAAATCAATAGCAAAAAACAACAGACGGAACTCAAAGCCAGAAAGCTAGCTTTTGAGCAAAAAGCCCAAAAGCCACAACTCAAACAAATATGCCCTAAGAAAGCAACATACACACATACAGTTCATGTAAACGGTAGACACCCTTTATAAGCACTAGTTACTTAGAGAACACACTAGTAATACTAGGGATAAATTCAACTAGCATGTAACCTATAAAAAATCCAACAAGAATGCAAATAGCCTAGGTTTTTAGTAAACCATAGTTGAACCTCAGCGCTCATAGATGGAGGGACGCTGTTGAAGCTACCTTTGCCATGGCTTGAGTTGGCAGCGCCAGTGCAACATTGTTTTGGAACCAAGCATCAGTCACTTCTGAAACTGCCATAACCGGTCTTCTCTAGGAATTGCCAATTTATGGCAAATTTGACCCCTTTCAATTGTAATTAATTTTGAAGGGTGAATTTAAACCTCTCCTGATCACTTTTTGCTGTCAACAAGATCTCCGTGAGTTTTAGCGAAGGAGGAAGGAGAGAGAGCTTACAAAATGCAACAAAGATAGGAGAATTAAACATGAGCTAATTATACAGATAGAGATTAATTTGCGAGACGAATCTATTAAACCTAATTAATACTTAGCACACATTTACTGTAGCACCACATTATCAAAAGCACACATTTACTGTAGCACCGCATTATCAAATCATAGACTAATTAGGGTTAATAGATTCGTCTCGTAAATTAATCTCCATTTATGCAATTAATTTTGTAATTAGTCTATATTTAATACTCTAAATTACTGTCTAAACATTCAATATGAAAGGGATTAAAATTTAGTCCGGGTATCATACAGTTATGACGACCTCCAATAGAGAGGTTTCTGGAGCAACCCACAGAGCCAGACGAAAATGGACAGATTGCAGGAGCACGACCGTTCTGATGCACCACCGTGCCTCGCTTGCACTCGTGGCTTGTGACGCGAGCTGAGCCACACGCGGCACATCAGAACGCATCTGGCTGCTTTGCCCCCGCGCTCGGACGGGGGATCGATCCAGTTCATCGCCCTGGCAGCCGTAGCCCGTAGGTGTGGCCGAGTATAATAAACGTGAGCCCACCCCAACCTTATCGCCAGTCACCCACCCCACCCAAGACCCTCCCAAAGTCCCAAAGGCCGCCGCCGCCCGCCGCCCGCCAGCTCGCCATGGCCGCGCAGTCCTTCCTCCTCGCAGCCACCGCCACCGCCACGACCGCTGCGCTCTTCGCCGCTCCCTATTCCTCCGCACGCCCTTTCCACTCGGCCCACTTCGTCGCCGGCCCGGGGGGCGCCGCTGCCGCCGCCAGGGCGCTCGTCGTCGCCGACGCGTCTAAGAAGGCCGTAGCCGTCCTCAAGGGCACGTCCGAGGTCGAGGGCGTCGTCACGCTCACGCAGGACGACGACGGTGCGTTCCCTGCCTATCTTATCCCCACATCTTCTCACCTCGCCCACCTAACATCTACTACAGGCTAGCTTCGCCAGTTGCCTTGCTGGGCAGCCAAAACAGGGAACTTTATTTCCCCCCTTTGTTAATTGGGTGCATTTCTCTCTGGGTCGTAGCAATTTGATCAACCTCATATCACGCTTAGGTAAAAGTCTGCGCTTGCTTCTGCTACTAGTAATACGGATACAACGATTGCGTCAATTTGCCCTGCAGCAGGCATCAGCTTTGACAAAAACAGCTTCATGCTTGCTGTGAGAACTCAATTCGAACACAGCTTCGTTCCTCGCACTGTTTTGAAGCAAATGTATCATGCATATGACTAAAATCCATCGGCAAAAGTGTCTAATCTCGCTAATTCAAGTGTTACTCGGCAAGGGTGCTAACCACACGGAGTGGGCTTAGCTCATTGATTGCTGACTGCCTGACCAATGCAGTTCCCTACTGACTTCTTATGAAACTCTGAGTTTTTCGTCACTAGCGCACATATGTTTTTCTTATGAAATGCAAATGGTTTTGTGTCTACTCTTACCCCTCTGAATATTGATCTTGTATAACAGGACCTACAACCGTGAACGTCCGTATCACTGGACTTACTCCTGGACTTCATGGCTTCCACCTCGTGAGTATTGTTATCTTTAGTAGCTTTCAGCATTAACATCTTCATTTGCAAACATGATGATGATAAAATTGTTCATTTTGCAGCACGAGTTTGGTGATACTACCAATGGGTGCATATCGACAGGTTGTAATTTTCCATTGATCTTAATTATGCACGCAGTTGTGATATTTTTTTTTCTTAATATGGTACTCCCTCCATTCCAAATTACAAGTCATTTTGGTTTTTCTATATATATGGCTTTTGTTATGCACCTAGATATATGTTATGTCTAGATACGTAATAAAAACTATGCATCTAGAAAAGCCTAAACTCTGACCCGCTCGCGAAAAAAAAGAAAAGCCTAAACAACTTACAATTTGGAATGGAGGGAGTACCGAATTTTGGCTGTCTTATGCAATCACTGTTAAATTTCCATAAAATTAATTTCGTCACCAAGATCTGGTGCTATTCATTTCTTTTCCTTCTGGCTATAGTTTCATGCATCTTCAATTATGCTTGCACTTTGATAATAAATTGAGTCGTCTAGCTGTTCAAGTTGCCAAGTCTAACTTAAAAAATAACCTTTTCTATCTTACAGGACCACATTTTAATCCAAACAATCTGACACATGGTGCACCAGAAGACGAAGTCCGTCATGCGGGTGACCTGGGAAACATTGTTGCCAATGCTGAGGGTAAGGCCTGTAGCAACCAGTAGTACACTTGTGATATTCATTAGCAAATTTCTTCTTCTGGATTATGACTTGTTTTATGGCATGTTTGTTTAATTGGTTGTGATACAGGCGTAGCTGAGGCAACCATTGTTGATACCCAGGTAAATTTGGAAGACCAAGACCATACTTTTATACTATATAAGTTGTGCCCAATTCAGTTTGGTAATTTTTGTGATTCCTTGGTATTCAGATTCCTTTGAGTGGCCCAAATTCAGTTGTTGGGAGAGCATTTGTGGTTCATGAGCTTGAAGATGATCTGGGGAAAGGTGTGACTAGTTCTACTTGCATTCCACATTTTCTTTCTATTCAGTTAGTACGCAGCCCTTTTAACTTTGTTTTTTGTGTTTAGGGGGCCATGAGCTCAGCCTCTCTACTGGAAATGCTGGTGGAAGACTGGCATGTGGTATGTTCTCTTTGCTATATTTATGAATCCTTGACGTGGATATACAATGATATTGTTACTTAAGTATACATGAGAAGGGGCATTGAAACTTGTAATCGGTGTCCATTCAGTTGTTTTCTACGACGATAAAAATATAAGCCATCGCAACTGCTTTACATGAAGTATTCATGTGAACTCCATAGTGTTTTATGTTTTTCACCTAGTAACCATTGTTTGCATTGCTGAATCATTTGCTCTTGTGCAATGTTTCATGTCCATTTATCTAATTCTGTGTTCCTTGCGCAGGTGTTGTTGGCCTGACTCCATTGTAGGTTGCTCGCCAGGTGCCCGGGTTGCAGTTGCAGCTTCGCTGTTACATCCTTGGTGGCCTTTTGTCTTCAATCGTGTTATTGGGACAGTGCCCTTTTTTGTATTAGGTGGATTCATGCCATGCATGGTATGGTGCGTGATAGCCTTTGCAGGTTGGTTGTATAAAAAAAATAACATTTTGCTGAGGAAATAAGTGTTGTCACATATCCAAATCGATCTATGAAGTACTATGAACATCAACTGTTTACTGCTATGTTGTTTTCATACCTGTAAAACGTTTGAACATGCCTGTTTTATTGCATCACTAAGACTAAGCTGGCACGCTACTTGTGCTCTTCGTATCACAGGTATTTGGTGTGTGCGAAAATATACGGTGCAAACCACCTATTAGGTGGAAACATGGAAAGTAGTTTAAAAAAAATACTTTTGTAATTTGAGAATTTTGAAACTTTATAACACATACGTAGGGAATCTATATATCTACTCACATCCAAAAGGGATGGGCCAAGAAGGGAGTAAGAGCATCTTCCACAGCTCACCAATACTTCATCCCCAATAGAATGATATTGGTGATCACTAATACTGTTTTTTAAGACTATTGAGGGAGATGCTCCAACTAAGGCTGGGCATTCGGGTTACCCGAAAATTTCGGGTCGGGTAATTCGGGTAGTTGGAAATTCGGGTACTGAAAATTGCTACCCGATTTTTGCCCCGAAAAAACATTATCCGAAATTTCGGGTACCCGATAATTCGGGTTTAGGTTCGGGTTTTACCCGATATACCCGAAATTGACAAAACCAACCATTTTGAAAGAATTCAAGTACCATTTTAAAGCAATAAACAATAGTCTTTTAAATCGCATCATGTCTTCATATCAATTACCAACAAATCACTTATCAAGTTAGTATAAATCTACATTAATTCATGCCAAATAATATATTTATATGGCATTGAACTACCTCATGTCTTCATGTTAGGAATAGAAGAGCAAATATTTGAGATATTTCGGGTAATTCGGGTAGTTCGGGTACCGGAAAACATTACCCGAATTACCCAAACTAATTTCGGGTTTTTACGATCACTATCTAAAATTGTGATCGGGTAATTCGGGTTCGGGTACTTCGGGTCCGGGTTCGGGTAATTCGGGTTCGGAAATTGGGTATCGAGTATTTTATGGGGTCCACCTCCCTCCATCTCGGGTCCACGATGACCATGGCCATCGGAGCAAAGCTTTTCGTGAATGCGTCTTCCACCGGCCACCAAACTATCTCCGACGAGTGTCGCAGGAAAGAGAAGTGGCAGTTGAAGGTGGGTCTCGGCTATTGAGGGAGATACAACTCCCCCTTATTTGAGGGGAGATGGGGGAGATATTGGTGATCACCATAAAAAGGGAATGAAAAATGTGAGCTGTTGGAGCATCAAATTTGGCTTATCTCCCATAATATGACAGGTTTATGGGGATAGAAGATGAGAAAGGGGGGCTGTTGGAGATGCTTTAAGGGACCAGATGACAAGAACGTAAGCTCAATGCATGAGCTTAGGTCGTCGAGGATTGTCGTGACGTGGAGCAGGAGACAGGTGGTGCTCATCGGGCGGTGGCCCAAACTCGAAAAGTGTAAGGAGAGTGGGGCAGCCGATGGGCTTGCATGCAAGCAGGAGACAAGAGGAGGTTAAAGTTGAGGGAATTATGTAGTTTTTTTTAATAATGCCACATGAACGAAACAATTTTCAAAACTGCCTTAGAGGATTATGTAGATGATTTTCAATAGTTTAAGCGTTAGAATACTTGGTTTTATAGGTGAGAGGGTGAATAGTCAACTAACAATAGGTTGGGGGAGTATACTGTGGAAACCACCTATTTGGTGAAAAATATGAAAACCAGTTTAAAAATATACTTTTGTAACTTGAAAGATTTTGAAACTTGACACATATATAGTGCATCTATATATGTGCTCACATGTAAAAGTTGGGATGTAAACTCATTTTTTAGAAAAAAAAAATAAAAAAACACAAATTTCACTTGTATGTGCACTACAAGGCAAAATTTCTGGATTTTTGTCTTCTAGTATGTGCACATGAATTTTGTTATTTTCATATGAATTTTTCAAAAAATGACTTTGCATCTCAACTTTTTTCATGTGAGTTCATGTATGGATGAACTACATATGTGCCAAGTTTTAGAAAATTTCATGTTATAAAATTAAAACTAGTTTTCATGTTTTCACCTAGTAAGTGGTTGTCACTACATATTTTCTCATTTACAAATAGACTGTTGCATGTCTAGTTCATATGCACCAGGTGCTCAATGCGCGATGGGTAAAATCATATACTCTCAGGCCTCAGCTCTGCCACTTAATCAACTAATTTGTCCTTTGGATCTTAAAAATAGAACCAATTTTGATAAAAAGCCAGTTTAAGAGGAATTCAGGAAAACCAGGTTAAGTTTGCTACTTTGAGATTTTTTTTGTTTGATTCACCACAATTGTGAATGATCAGCGCCGTGATTATAATTAGATAGGACTGAAAATATTGTAATTTATTATTTCACTTTTATCAAACTAATATTCTATCTACATGTATATATCTAGTAGTATTAAAGTATGGAGTGTTTTTACATCTTTCGCTCTCTTCCGTGTTTGTACGAGTTAGAGCAGCGCGTTCAGATACAATGTAGAGTTCGATTTTGAAATAAATTAGACCGCATGATGCGATCATTGAATAATTCTCAAAACCTCTTGTGCCCCTAACATGTTAGAGCAGTGGAGTCATCCTCATCCAGACACAGTGGAGTCTGGGGCTGCTCAACGCTAAGAGCCTGCAAAACAGGCCCTAAATAGCGGAGGTAGTAGCTTTGGTGTGTGCATGCATTAGCAGTTCAGATTGATCACAACTGATTAAGATGGTCATTGTCATTTGAATTTGCACATTCATTTTCAACAATTTTTTAACTCTGGCACCGTACTGGAGGGCATGAGCGAAAGAATCGAATATGTATGCATGATGTTACCATCTGCATGGCTGCTTGCGGGCAGGTTGAAGAAAGAGGGAGGGAAAGTGGCTACTTAGAAGTTCTTGGACGCCTGGTACGTGACGCCGAACTGCCAGTCAGCGGGGAGAACGTGCCACGAGGTGGCCATGCGGTGGTCGCTGGTCATCACCCGGAACGTCAGCGACTCGCAGGTGAGGTCCTCCCCGGTCTGCCACACTATCCCCCAGTTGCGCTTCAGCTCCGTCCACTTGACGCGCTTGCTCCCCTTCACCGACACCGCCGCCACGTCGCCGGCGCCGCCCACGTTGGTGACCGTCACCATGTTGAAGTACTTGTTCCCGGTGATGGTGTACCGGATGCCGCCCTGCTTCGCGCACGCCACCCTGCGGTAGGAGATGGGCACGATGCCGGCCTTCTCCTGCGCGATCTGGAGGAACGCCGGCATGGTGAGGTCGAAGTGCTCCCGCGGCGGGTTGCACCACCCGCCGCTGTCCCCGGACTGCTGGTCGTTGGGCGGGCACAGGTTGGTCGCCGTCACCACCAGCGCCGCCGCCGCGCCGGGCTTGCACCCGTCGGGGCTGTCCACGCACCGCACCTCGTAGCACCCCGCCGCAGGCCGCGCCGTCGCCGAACAGCACCGAGCTCACGGCCACCGTCTGCACGCCGTACCCCTCCGCCCGCGTGTCCTTGTACCCGCACGCGCCCGCCGTGGCGCCGGACCCGTCCCGGCCGCCGTAGAAGGTCGCGTGGGCGGGTTTCCACGGGCCGGCCGTGAACTTGCCGTGGTTGTGGTGCACCACGCGCCCGCCAGGCGTCAGGGGCTTGGCGCCGCCGGCATTGGCGACATCGGCGGCCACCGCGAGCACGGCGACCAGCAGCGACACCAGGAGAGGCGGTGGCGCCATCCACGAACCAGACATAGTGGTGGTACGGCGATTTCTTCGACGCAATGAGGTTTCTTATAAAGTGTAATATATGGCAAGTGCATGATTTGGCCATTTTTAGGCTCCTGCTGTCGGGATGTTAAGGGCGCTAAATCTAAGAGATGCAATTAGAGGCCCGGAGGAGCATTCGGAGGATCCATCACCATCCCAACTTCCCAAGAACAGAGGTCAGCTTTCAACGTTTGACAGGTTTACAGGAGTCAAAATGGTCTTGTGCTAAATATGGATGGAAACATGGAAACTAGTTTTTTTAAAAATATATATATACATTTTTGTTATTTTGTATAACTTGAAAAATTCTGAAACTTGACACATACGTAGTTCATCCATACATGAACTCACACCAAAAAATTGAGATGCAAAGTCATGTTTGAAAAAATCATAGAAAATTACAAAATTCATGTGCATGTATACTAGAAGACAAAAATCCAGAATTATCTTGCAGTGCACATACAAGTAAACTTTGTGATTTTTATATGAGTTTTTCAAAAAAAATGTGTTTACAATCCTAACTTTTGCATGTGAGTAGACATATAGATGCACTACATATGTGTCAAGTTTTAAAATCTTTTTAGTTACAAAAGTATACTTTTTCACCTAGTTTTCATGATTCCACCCAATAAGCCGTATATTTTCCCACCATATATTTTGGGCGATACGAGCGCTCGGACATCGACGGACGCCTGCGCCCGGCTGCGTGCCCGTGCATATGCGGGAATTCTGTTTCGCTCTCACAGGTGGGGACCGCTCGCGTCGCTCCGTTTCACGAGGGCATGCACGTGGGGATCACCCGCGCCCACTTCGTATCGCGCACGCGGAGACCGCCTACGCCCGCTTTCCACGCCTACTCATGAAATACTTGCAACATAAAACATTGTTGCAACATGTCTGAAATAGATGAAACATTTGGAATGTACGCTTGTAACATATGTATATAGTCACTGCAACATATGCAACGTCCAGATAAATCACATGTAACATACGTCTGAAGTAGATGAAACATTTTAAATAGACACTTTCAACAAACGTGTATAACCATTGCAACATATGCAACATCCATATGAAACACTTGCAACATATCTCTGAAACACTTGAAACATACGTTTGCAACACACGCTTTCGGCGCAACAAGGGTGGGCGGCGCAGCGAACTGGCGCGGTGGAGGCGGCCATGGCAGGCGGGACGAGTTCAGACGAGCGGCGCGGTGAACTGGCGTGATGGAGGCAGCCCTGCAAAATGAGTCCAGGTGGGCAGGCGGCGCGATGGAGGAGGCCACAGCCGCAGCAGGCGGGGCAAATCCACACGGGCGGGAGCAAGCTGTGCAGGCGGGGGGTGCAACAGGCAGGAGCGAGCGCGCGGCGCAGTCCAGGCGCTTCATATCATTATCGATATATTTTTCCCTTGTATAAACGTGCATTCACGGATGCAGGATTGTGTACGTTTGAGTGGTGGTGTGTAGCCCTGATCACCGGTTCATCAAAACCTGTGGCATGGAATCGTCGATGGACGCTAGAGACGGGTTGAACCAAGTAACATTGGATAGATTCGCTTTGTTTTAAGTCAAAATTATTTAAGTTATTTGTATAAAAAATGCAGAAACATGTACAATGGTTTTGTATGACCAGAATATTGCCAAAATGCCGAAACATTAAGGTAAATGGTATGATCATTCAGGAGAATGCTGACATCTAAAGTCACATCTGCAAGCTCATACAACACGCAGTACTTGTTCTAACTTCTCTCCAAGTCAGAAGCTTCCATTCTAAAAACTCAGGAACTCTCAACAACAAGGCCAAATAACCAGCACTAAAGCAAAAGGAAATAATAAGGCTCCAGAGGCAGCAACTGCGCTTGAATCCGGCATTGTCCGTTGATGAGTTCCGCAAGATGTTCAACTAGCCCATCCTGCAATGACGATGTAGACATATCATCAGTCAAATCGTAGTTTTATGGAACATTCATATCACACATACCGCCCTGACTATAAGCTCTGAAGACTAAAGCAAAAAGAAATATGCAGATTCACTCCCACCTACATGAAGTCCACGTTTCAATTGACTAGTCTTTATTTGCACAATGGGACAAATAACAAAGCTGAAGTAAAAAAACATATTGCTTGACTCAATATGCATTGTTTGAAAAAGTTTCAGACAAATTTTACTAAAACAATGGGCCAAAGATCAGAGAAGTAAAAGTAGAAGGATTTCTCCACTGTCTTCAATGAAGAACAGCAACTGCAGTGAATGAGGAAGAGGATATAGCTTCCCTAAAAAAATAGCATGTTGAGCCTCAACCATCTTTCCTGTAATGGAGAAGAGGATCTTCATAATCTATATTGGAAGAGTGGCTATAAATCAAACTGAATTGGATCGTGTCCTTCGAAAATAATAGTTCACCAATGATTTCATAGCACAAGCAAAATAGCAAGGGAAGAAAATAGTGCATGGACAAATAACTTCATAGAACAAATTATTGAATGATTGCAAGGGAGGTGCATACTTCCTTTTCCTGTTGCCCATAGCACTTCTCATGTCATTCTTTGGCATATTATTGCCTGGAGTTCCCACAAACTGCATAGGAGACATTGCAGATGCACCACCTGCTACAACAGGTGGCATAGACGATGTTGGTGCAGGAACAGGTGGAGCTACAGGTGTCGGCACTGACGCTGGTAGGGGCAATGTAGCAGGTGCTTGTGAAGGTGCAGGTGCAGGAGTTGGTTCAGGAGGAGGGCGTGGTAGGATGTGCTTCAGTCTGTTATTCCTGTAGTTTTTCCAGAAGAAATATTGCTGCCTATGAGCAAGCTCCTGTCAATCAATTAGTTGGCAGGTGTTAATTTCATACAAGTAGTCTTAATTAATTAAAAGAATATGGCGAAAAGTAAAATTATGAACATTTATAAACCATGCAAAAGCTCTTTCCTTCACCAGTTCCTACACAAATAAATATATCAACCATATTCTACACCTGAGTTGCATGGATAGGTGGCTGAGAACGGGGAATAGGTAAACGTCTTAATGTTTCATATAAAATGCTTAGTGACATCAGGAAGGAAATTGAAAGGTGTAAGGAACTGGTGGAGAGGTCCATGGCAAAAACTGTTTCTTTGCCTACTGCTGCTTCCTCAGGTGATACCACTAACAGCAACAGGAACAAGAGGGGACCTGCTTCTGCATTGGAAAAAGCTTGGGAATTGGAAGACCATAAGCAGTTGGATGTAGTAGAGCAATTTATTCTGGAGGGGTATCTTTCAATTTTCTGAGAAATCCATATCTTCGAGAAACCTTTGCCTTTGTTAGTTTGCTTGCACCCGCATCATGCAAGGTTTATATAATTCCTGGGTACAATAGAGTTAGGGAGCAACTCCTGAAGCAAGAAAGGAGGCACATAGAAACTCTACTGGAGAGCACAATCTGCATTGATGGGTGGTCAGATCCTCAAAGGCGACCAATCATCAATTTTGTTGCTGTTTCTGAGAAGGCACCTATGTTCTTGAGGGCTGATAATTATTAAGGTGAGTACAAATCAAAAGAATACATTGCTGATAAGTTGAGGGGTGTTATTGGAAAGGTAGGTCAACAAAATGTGGTACAAATCATTACAGACAATGCTGCAAACTGCAAAGGTGCTGGTCTCATAAGTCATAATAGAAGCTGAATATGATAACATATTTTGGACACCATGTGTTGTGCATACCCTCAATCTTGCTTTGAAAAGTTTATGTGAAAGGCAAACCTAAAAATAGGAAACAACCCTTCTGAAGAAGAAATATTTGCTTGGAGGCAACTTGAATTTATGCATGATGTTAAAACCGAGGCTGCTATGATAAAGAATTTCATAATGAATCATGGCATGTAGCTTTAAATGTTCAATAAGTTTAGTTAGCCGTTTCAAGTTACATTCTATTGCTGAAACAAGATTTGCCTCAATTGTATGTATGTTGAAATGGTTTGTTGCGGTAAAAACAGCCCTCCAACAACGAGCATCTACAGAGATGATGCTCCAACTACCCTACTTGTCAAGGACAGGATATTAGTGATGTATGGTGGGGCAAGGTGGACTACATTCTTAGGATTACTACTATATAGCGGACACCGACACACCATGTCTTCACTTAATGTATGAGATTTGGGATTCGATGATTGAGAAAATGAAGAAAGAGATATGTCGATACGAGGGATTGAGGGGAAGGAAGAAGATGAGGTGTTACTTATACTCGGTTATTCATGACAATGATTGCTAGGTGGACAAAAGGAAATAATCCACTTCATTGTTTGGCTCATTCACTTAATCCAAGGTACCAATAAAAACTGACTTGTCTCATTCAGATTTAGCAAAAGATGGCTTGAAGAAGGTGTTGGCTGTGATCCGTGAACCACCCCACAAGGATAAAGAGGTATAAAAAATGAGGATGAATTGCTCCAGAAGTTGTTTCAAATGCCAGAAGAATTGGCTAAAGTAAAAGAATAGTACTGATGGTTCTCTAGTTGTTTAGAAGAATTTAATGATCCCAACTCAATCTTATGATAGATGGGCTGTTTCCCCTATGACTTGGTGGACAAATCATGGACAATCTATTTCCTTATTGATGAGTATGGCCACCAAATTTCTTAGCCAACCAGCCTCATCTTCTTGCTGTGAAAGAAATTGGAGCAACTATAGTATCCATAATGTCAAGAGAAATGCCTTAACTCCAGAGCGTGCTGAAGATTTGGTCTTTGTGCACCCAAATCTGAGTGCATCTGTCAAGAAGAACTGATGCATACAAGACAGGAGAGACAAGGATGTGGGATGTGGGAGGAGATTCTTTTGAATCACTTGGTGGTATTGGCATTCTTGAAGTGGCTGATCTCTCCCTTGATGATCCTGAATTGCAAGCTGTCTTTTGGTTTGGGTTATCTGCGGCTTGATGTTGTGGATGAGAATGAAACAAACGAGACAAATTCCTAAACTTGGTGGGAGCCTGAATTGCAAACCTGAATGCCTTTTATTATTTCTTAAATCTAAGACTACTATATTTGAGAACTTGAGATGAGACTTGAGACCTGCTGTGCTGTAATAAGAACTTAAGTAATTAAGTAGATTGCAACGCTTCACTGTTAGTTTGTTATCAGTTTTAATATGCATTATTATCCTTTTATTTTAAAATAGTAAAATGTATCCATGAATCGGAATTTTTAGGAAATTGTCGTATCCGTGTATCTGTATCCTTCCAATACATATACATGTATCCGTATCCGTGCTGCATAGTTCTACACAAGCACTAATATCAAGTTTGTGCGACTTTCTGTTTTTTGATAGGTCCTAGCAAGCAAGTCAAAATAATAAGGCCCAACAGAGCAACTTCAGCTAGGTTTTGAAAGGAGGGATGGCGCTGCAAGACGGTAAACAAAAGCTAAAAAGTGGTGGTCAAGTGTGAATGTGTGATTCTAGGCTAAAAGATCACCTTGTTTGTTGGATGTGCCATTGCATTTCGGAAATTGGCATTTTGGAGGAGCTCAAGAAAGAAAAGGCAGTGTGGGTACCTGCATCATCAGCAAAGACAATGAGCAAGCCATTTCCTCAGTTGCAGACAAAACTACTGAACATGGTATCACTCACATTATGTATTTGATATACTCTGGTCGCTGCCAGTATTTTAGGTACTTGAGGTACCCGATAAATGCCTCATCCTCGAAATATCTATTCTGCGCGAGATCTATTCAGGGGAAAAAAGAGCATTCAAATCTTCCATGCAGTACCAAACATGATGCGCATTGAACAAGAAGATCAAGCAAAAAAACAATGAGCGATGAGGCACACAAAATGATGAAATTCAAGCAAACTAGTATACTACTAACAATATCACAGCCTTAGCTTAGAAATCATACCCTATTGATAAGAAATCACTAATGAGGCCCATGCAGATAGGACCAGTTTGAATAGGTGGGAATGGGATTTAGACTAGTGCTAAAAACTCCTAAGCAATCATAGTTCCCTTCTCAAGCAGGAACTTACTGACAAACACACACTACTACGAAATTTTTCAGTCCGGTGCAATGGATTGCTAGTTACTAGCAGTACAGCCACTATCAAAATTGGTCACCAACCGGTTGAGCAACACGTTCCATAGATGCGTGCAACATCAGATTAGCTAAACCTAAGCAGGTGAGATGAAACAAGAGAATGGAGGAGAGTACAGTACAGTGGATGTAGGTAGGGTTGGCGAGGCACTGCACAAACTCCAGCTCGAGTAGGAACCGCTGATTCCCATTGTCAGGGTCCTTGTACGGCGGCGGCTTCCCGCCCGCGCCAGGGTTGGACTCGACGTCGGCCATCGGGGTTCGGCCGGTTCGACCCAGGGGCGGATCTGGTAAAGGGACAAGGATGTGTACACATGCACACCCAGTAATTTTTGCAAAAAGTTAGAAGTTAGTAGGCATCAAATCAAATAGTAAAATAGCTTGAGGTTAGAGTTTGAGAACTCCGTTTCGCACAGCAGACAGGGAAGAGAAGGGGGGTGAGAATACCTGGTGAGCGCTCTTCGCCGGCTAAGAGATCGGAGAAGGTCTCGGCACCTGGAGTACGGCGGCGGCGGCGGCGGCGGGAGCCCACCCAGTCGTCGCAGAGAGAGAGAGAGAGCGCAGGGTGTGAAGGTGACGGATGCAGCGGCGGCGACGGGTGCCGCCCAACTAGGATCGGATCTGGGAAAGAGGGAGGATCGATCTGGACTGAGGCACTGTCGGCGGTGCGAGACAGGCGGCGGTGGCGGCGGCGGCGGCGGCGGCGGCGGTGAACGGAACCAGAGGAGGGAGACGGGGAACGAGGGAAATTCGATGGTAGACGGTTGGGCTTGGGTGTGGGGTGGGGAGTTTTTCTATTTTCAAACTTTTTTATAAATCTTTTTTTAATAACAAACTCAATTTTTTACTTTTATTTCTAATCTTTTTTTCGCGCGTTGCGCGGTAGTACTGGTTTGTCATGCCATCCCACTTAGCCTCGTTCGTTTTGGCCCGGAACGTGGCTTGATCCACCGGATTGATATGGCTCGGTTTGAAGTCAGGTCGGTTTACGATTGGCCATTCGGTTAGATATGGTCTGGAATAAAAATAGGTTGATCTAGGCCTTTCTTCCCCCCTCTTTGGCCCGGAACGGAGATGGACCCTCATAGGTCCGGAACCTATCCTGGCAACACGAGCTGGCGCGACTCGAGCGGACACGAGCGGCATGAGGCGACGACGCGGTGCATCGCGGGGCCGCAACGACGCGGCACCAGGCGACGGCGACCGCTTCCCATCAAACGTCTGCGCTCTCCATTGCCTTCTCGCCGGTAACACATCGCCCTCATCTTCCTTGCCCCCTTCTCTCCCCAGCGCTAGGGTTCTTGTTAGGGTTCTCGTCGCCGCTAGGGTTCTTCCTTGCCTGCGCTCGATCCATCCCTAGGTCCAGGCTGATGACAATGAGGTCTGTGGACCAGTAAGGAAGCGTTGGCAGTTTCTTGAGGAATGCCGGGAGGTGGCCCAGGAGTGGTTGTGTGGTGAGCCCGTGGGTGGTGGGCCTCTTATTCTCCTTGGTCATCAGGCGATAGGCAAAGGCGGAACCAGCGATTTTGATTAAGGGGGGGCGGACAAATGTGATCACATTTTTTAGTGTGATAAAATATACATAATTATATGTTTCAACGACTTTTCAAAAAAATTTACACTATTTCTAATCAAAATCATCATATTTTAATAAAAAATAGGCGAAATTAATTTTTTTTGCTATAAATACAAATATTTATATAAGTATTTAAATGAATCTACTGTGCTTGCCCCCCAAACCCCCCCCCTGTTCCGCCACTAGTAGGAGATGTAGAGGAGGGGGAGCAGGACGAGCAACCCATTGCCGTTGACTCTGTAGCTTTTGGCAACAGCTCAAGATCTACCTTCCTCCACCCCCGTGTTGCACTTACCTTCTCTGCTCTCCTCTCTTTGTTGGCCTCACAGTCACACACTGGAGGAATTGGAATCTACATTATTTTTCCTTGGCTTCTTGTATGTACAGTATTTACTAAGCTTGATTCAGTGATAACTCTGCAGCAACCGGCGGCAGCTTATTTCTTTATATGTACATTGAACAGAAGCCTCATCTCTTGCAGCTACTAGATGCCAGATTACTGATTAGAACCTGCTACTAGTAGTGTCAAATTTTAACTTTGATGATCTTTGTGAGACGTCATTTGCTCTAAAGCAACCCCGGGCTGCAGTTTCTAATCAGGGTTGATTTTGTCTCCCTCTTGTTCTTTCTTTCTTTCCTTTATTTATTCAATCTGTGAAATAGCTAATGATCAGTTGTTATCTCGTCTGAAACTTATTATACTGTCACGATGAACAACGGCCTTTGCGGTAGCTGGTGTGTATGGCCCCGTTCGGCTGTGCTGATAAGCCGGCTGAAAAACACTGTTGGCTGATTTGTTGTGAGAGAAAAATACTGTTCCGGCTGAAAAAACAAGCTGAAAAAGACGGATTATAAGCCGGATGTATGTATGAATTAATATGATCCGGTAGAAGTTTCCTTCATGTTTAGATCTTCTGTCGCTCTGTCAGCTAACTATTTGTGGGCTGTGGCATTTATTCAACATGGAGTACTATGCTAACCTTAGCAAGAACGGCTCTCGTTGTTCACCCTTCACCCTGGCATAGCTAGCTATAGAATCACATCAAGGGGCCATGTTTGTTGTTAGCCAATTCTGGTGTCCTTTTATAGTGAACTGTGCTATTTAGAATCTGTACATATTTGCCTTCAGTCAGGGTTTTAGAGACAGATTTGCCTATGTTACTTTAGAGTTTAGATATGTAATTAGTGGCTAATTAATGGACTTATATCAGTAAGATTTACGTCATTTAGATGAGTAAACTTAGTACCTTAACCTTGCTGTAAACTGGCATCCATGTTCATAAACGAAACTGTACAAACTTAAGCTCCCAAGATTGATGTCAAAACTGTCTTTCAGAGTTTCAGGTTCAGGGTTCAGAGTTTCAGTATTTTCAGTCCAGCTCTAATTGTTTAGTTTAAATTATTATTAATATATGACTGTACTATTTATATTTATTAAAGTCAAACAACAGTTTGAAGCATATTTGGATACTCAACTCATTGTAAATCCTTGATCACTTGTCAACAAGAACTGTACTATTTAGAAGAGCATAACTCGCATATTTATTCTCGAACTGTACATGATAGCCAGCAACAGATATGCTTCTGTCTTTAATTTTTGGCCTCCTATCTAGGGAAGTTCTTTAGATCAATATGGAAATGCAAGGAATGATCTGTTCATAGTTTGAAAAAATTACTCAGCGCGATGTGTGACATAAACAATTGCACTTTTTCTCGGTGCACATAGAATATCTTCAGTTTTGTTCTGTTTGCATTTGGAAAATGAAGAGCCAACACATGTAAGTTGCCATTGATAGCTGCATGTCATTCTAACTGTTCCAGTAGGAAATGCATTTCAGAATCAAATTCCAAGCTGTCCCATTTCAGAAATGCATTGTACTTTTTCGCAACCGTGCCGCAGCACGTTTTTCATTAAGATGGATAATTATATGTATTTTTGCCATCTGTACATATTTCTTATTTTTACCAAACTAATAGTTTGTTTGCACCCCCTCCCACCTCTTTCTATTGGTTGGCGATTGCTATATCATAATGTCCAGCATTTCCATTTCAGGTTTTGGAGAACCTAAGGATACTGAGGTAGTACAAGGTGCCCAGAACGTTTCAGTTTCTATCAAGTTGCTGCGTAGAACCCTTGCATTTTAAACATTCAGAGATCTAATCTAAGATTTGTGCCAGATGTGATCTTGTGGAAACAAGATATTACTACAAGATACAGCAAGTAGAAGACCCCTTTCAAAGTTTCAATACCTTGATTTTTATTTGTTAGATGATCCGTGACATGTATCGTATAAATTCCTCAAGGGAATTATCGATTTTAACTATTGTAATAGTATGTTGCTGCTGATGCACTTTTGTATTCCTTATTATCACTCGAATTTACGCTGGTTGCAGACTTGCAGTTGCGTCTGATGCACTTTGTCAGTTAAATGTCTGGATATGTATACATGCTATCAGATTCTCAGCCCTGGATTCATCCCTGGCTAACCGAACAACAAAATAGGAGCAAGGAGATTGGTTCTGCTAGGGAATTAAACCCGCCCAGGGAATGAGTGACACCAAGGGAATCAACTAATTCCAGGCCTGGATTGATTCATCTTCTGGATTGGATCCCAGCTGCCGAATGAGGTCTTAGGGAACCACTGGCTTGGACGCCCGCGCGTTCCCGCGTTGTTTCACGCGTCCATGTAGGGTCCGTGTCAACTTGAGTGTCACCAGCATCGAGAAAGAGAGGTGGGGGCAGCGGATGCCCAGCCGATGCTAGACGAGGAAGAGACACCGATGCGAGGTAGCAGAAAAAGTAAGGAGGGAGATGCAACATCCGATCTACTATTGAGACATCCAGATGCAACGCTTACAATATATGTCTGAAGGCAGATGAAACACTTACATATGAAACACTTGCTGCAACATCAAATCTACTTTTGAAACATCCAGATGAAAACACTTGCAACGTATGTACGGAAACAACTGAAACACTTAGAACATACGTCCGAAACACTTGCAAAAATATATGCAACATAAAAATGAAACACTTGCAAACATACATCTGGAAAAACACATAAAATATTTAGAACATACACTTGAAAACATATGTGTATAGTCATTGCAACATGTGCAACATCCAGATCTACTTTTGCACCATCAAAATGAAACACTTGTAATATCCAGATGAAACATCTAAAGTATTTGAAACATACACTTGCAACATGGGCTTTCAACACAATATAATCTTGTTGTTTGGACAAATGGAGGCTTGTCGTTGTGGAGCTCGACGCTGGTGCGGAGGTCGACATCGGTGCATGGAGCTCGTCGTGCGGCAGTGGCGCAGGCAACTCGCCGACGGGACAGCTTCAAACGAAGCTCACCCCTCGCCTGCTTGCTAGAGCATCCGTCGTGGTGGCTCGCTGACCGCGGCTCGTCAGATCGGTGGAGGCGGCCACAGCGAGCGGGCCGGCCACGGCGAGCATGGCCGTGCGTGATGGGGCAATGCGGTGGAGGCGGGCAGCGCCAGTGGCGGAGCTCATCAATTTTGACGCCTAGGGCCACTATCAATTGACGAGCTCCGTCATTAACTATCAAAGCATATATATTCCGCTCGCACCGGGTTAAAATACCACCAGCACCGGAACTAATACCGATAAATAACAAAACAAAGCTCATAGATGTATAAGTTTAAATGATATATCTCAATTTCATTTTTAAATCCATGATATAATTGATGGAACATGAAAGTGGTTAAAAAAATACCTAGCTAATTATGGTTTTGTTGCCCTGGCCTCTCATATCTTCGTCAAGAGCTTCATATGGACCTGAACCTACACATGGATTTGGTGTCTAAGAACATTAGCAATGTAGTCCATAAATATAATTGATCACTTGACAAAAATGATAGTAATATATGAAAGCAACATACCACTTGCTCTAGTTTTAGACAATGGAGGTAACTTTTTCACCCCGAGACTTTAATTCTTGAACATGATATAAAATGTCATCATCCTTGATGTTTGCAAAGAAATCTCGCTCAATATAACAAACCATTCTATGATTCAACCATTCACCTCCCATCTTATTCCTCAACTCATTCTTCACAAATTTCATAACTGAGAAGTAATTGGCGTAGGAGCCAGAGTAAAAAAGGATTTTATTGTCCTGCTCCTCTTCATTGAGTACTACAAAAATTGGAAGAGTTCAACTTTTATTTAGAAATCGGACCCTTAGAAGTGAGAATGGATAAATGGGGAAAGGGAAATTAGTATTACCAGGAGGCAGGAGCTGGGCGGTAGACCAGCAGTCACAGAGCAGAGGCAGAAGTAGCGCTGCCGCCCGCCGTGTGCTGCGTGCAGGGCTCAGGGCGCGGGTCGCCGGACGCCGGGCGACGGGCGCGGCGTAGTGCGCTCGCTGGCGGAGGAGCGGAGCGGCGGAGGCGCGGAGTCGCCTAGGGTTTGGCCGCGACACGGCGACAGCGAGAAGAAGCAGGAGAGGCGGAGAGGGAGTCGCGAACTCGCGATTGGGCGTGGTGCGGCGTGGCGCTCGCGAGGCTGGCCGCTGGCGCTGCCTCCTTGGCTCCTTCCCCTCTCGGCTGGGCCAAGAGTCCAACAAATTTGGCCCAACACCTAGGCCCAGGGCGAAAAACTACTGGTGCTCTAAAGATTTTTTTGGACTGCACCTAGGGCCGTGGCCCTAGTGGCCCAAGGCCCATATCCGCCCCTGGGCAGCGCGGTGGAGGCGGACAGGAGTGAGAGAGGGCACAGTGGAGAATTATATTTTTTTAGTAGGGTGCGAATGAGAGGGGGCGAAGACACGATAGTGAGTGGGGGAGGTGCATCCATGCACACATACGCCTGTGTGGAATCATTATCGCTTACAAATCTATCTTTTCTATATGCTATACCTTCTAGTTTTGAGTTATTTTATTTAAGGTCATTAAGACACTAAAAAATAATGATATAAAATTTAGCAACATATTATTTTTCAAAAAAAAAATAGCAACATATTGATCGCATACTAGAGCTTGCTATATCATATAAATTGTAAAAAAAAACTTGTATGAGGTCAAATAAAAATAAATTTTATAAAAAGAATCGTAGATTTGAGTTTTTATTTAAGAGATGCAAAAAATAATATAAAATTTTAGCAACATATTAACTAGGAATCAGGGCTTATCGTCTTAGAAAAACTATATCTCCCTTGTATGATGTCCAAATAAAAATACATTTTATATAAAAAAATATAACTCTCAATGAGATCTACAACTTAGCTTGAGTGTAGTCATTTGAGATTGTTGAGATGCTCCAAAAATTATATAAAGTTTCAACATTATATTAATTTTGTATCAGGGTTTGTCACCTTAGAAAAATCATATCTTTCTTGTAGGTGTTAAAAATGATATTTTTTTACATGAAAATTATAGCACTCGAGGAGATATACAACCTTTTAGTTTTGTTTTTTCTCATTTGAGATCATTAAGATGCTCCAAAAATACTATAAAATTTTAGCATGTTGATCACATATCAGGATTTGTCATATTAGAAAAATTATATCTTTCTTGTATGGCGTCTTGTAACGCTAATTATTATGAAAGTTGTAGTTTTTGAAGAGATTTATAACTTTCTAGTTTTGAGTTTTTTAATTATAGATTGTGAAGATGCTTACTCAAATTAAAAATCCAGAATCTAGAATGTTGTAGATCTTAGCAAAAAGTATTACTTTCATATAATAATAATTATCCTTACACAACGTCGTAGAAGAAAAATATCATTTTTTCTAAGACGACAAGCCCTGGTACATGATTAATATACTGCTGAAACTTGATAGTGCTTTTTGAAGCATTTCAGCGAACTTAAATGAAAAAAGCTTAAAACTAAAAAGTTGTAGATCTCATCGAGTGCTAAAATTTATATATAAAAAGTATCTTTTTGACACCATGCAAGAAAGATATGATTTCTCTAAGGTGACAAGTCCTGACACGCGATTAATATGTTGCCAAAACATTACATTATTTTTTTGGAGCATATTAACAACTCGAATGAAAAAACTCAACAAACAGATCTCAGCAAAATCTACAATTTTATATGAAAAACATTTTTTTTGACACCATACAAGAAAATATAAGAAATATAAAACTTTTCTATGGTAACAAGCCTAGATGCGATTAATATGTTGCTAAAGCTTTATATTAATTTTTAAGCAGCTTAACAATCTCGAATGGAAAAACTCAAAACTAAAAATTTGTAGAGCTCATCGAGATCTACAATTTTCATATATAAAGTATCTTTATTTGATGTCATACAAGAGAGATATAATTTTTCTAAATCGACAAGCCCTGATACGTGATTAATATGTTGCCAATACTTCATATTATCTTTTTGAGCATCATAATGACCTCAAATGGAAAAAAATCTCAATACCAAAAAGTTGTAGATATTCATTGAAAGCTACAATTTTTATATAAAAATTATCTTCATCCGATGTCGTATGATACATTTTTTTAATGTAGAGCCTTGCCATGTCATTCCTAGTGACCAACAAAGCAGAAAACCAAAGTAGGGTCTAAGATGTTTCGAAAAATAAACATTTTTCCACTATTTTTAGATAAAGGAAAATAATTCGGCCTCTACATTCACGCATTAATGTATATAGCCCAAGATACAATCAACTAGCAGTGAGGCTACAGAGAACAAAAATTCAAAAGAGTTATGTGGGAAAGAAAGCTAAAGCTACTTTAAGCTCCAATCCCGTTGCTAAATCTCCATCCAAAAAACTAAAAATCTCTATAACACTGACTTCCAACTTTTTACATCCCATCTTCAAAACATCTCTCTCCTCTTTAAAACACTTTTTCCACTATGACGTGTTAGCGGCCTATATAGGCCAAGCCAAACAAAATGTTGTTTTAATATATATATACCACATGACCATATCGTAATCTTAATTCAGATTTCTAATGCATCGAAGCGGTTCTATTCCTTGTAATTTATTGTAAATGGAGACCCATATCGGTTATGTTTGAATACTAGCAACTTCATCGACATGCAGGGCTCACATATTAATAAAAAAATAATGGGATTTATAAGCACTGTCTCTACATTTTGCATGGGCTTCAATTCTTCAAACCAAAGATCTCACACTTTGCCAAAAATTTGCCGCTGCTGCTAAACGAATCGTCGGTTCTTGTAACGATGAGAAGTACCATCACACTCTCTGAAAAGACTCAGGCCCTGGCACCGGCAGGACCGCAGGAAAGGCACTGAGCAAAGATGATCGTGGGAGAATAGCCTTTTTGCCTTTGCAATGTCCCCGTCTCTCAAGTAGTTTTGGTGTGGCTTTGTTTTAAAAGGGAACCAAATCTGTCAATGAGTCTTTTAAAAAGAAAAATGCTGCCTGTAAACTGAGGTTCCCCAGTTCTTTCACATCCTTCCAGCAACGAAAATGACTTCGTTGTCAGTGTTAACCACCAGGATAGCAGGCGTGTGGACGTACAAGCTGCCGAACAATCGGTGTCGCGCGACGTGTCCCGCGGCGGGCGGTCCGCCTCGCCTTGCCGCTAATCCAATTCCTGCGCGCGCTACCAGAGAGGCTATAATCTCCTCCACTCCCCTCCCCTCCCTCCTAGTCCTAGCTATCCATCCGGCACGGCCAGCATCTGCTCCAGCTCGAGCTCCAGCTCCACCATGGGCCTCTCAACAGCTTACTCCCCGGTCGGATCGCACCTCGTGCCGGCCCCTCTCGGCGCTGGCGCCGCGCACCGTCGCTCCGCCCAGCTCCACCGCCCGCGCCGGGCCCTGCTCGCCACCGTCCGATGCTCCGTCGATGCCGCCAAGTGAGTAGTATTTCAACTCACGCCTAACCCGGATGTGGACATGAATGCGCGCCAGCAGCAAGGCTGACTAACCGTATGCTACGTTGACGAGAACCGCAGGCAGGTGCAGGACGGCGTGGCCACGGCGGAGGCGCCGGCGTCGCGGAAGGACTGCTTCGGGGTCTTCTGCACCACCTACGACCTCAAGGCGGTGAGTCCCTCCGGCCTCCGCCTCAGGTGGTGGTCCTCCTCCTCCCCCGGTCCCTCCCCGTGTGTTCGCTGAAATGCTCAATCGGCTTTTGCCTTTTGCCTCAAACTCAAAGTAGAATCCCCTTTTTCCACCTAAAGCTAGCAGCGTTGTTGGTGTCATGGTGTGGACCGTTGGACGTGTGGTAAAGCTAAAGCTAAAGCTAACAGCGTTGCTTTTGAACTATTCAGCGGAATCAGCAGTCATCCGGCAGTGTTTTTCTTTCACAACAAACCAGCGAACAGTACTTTCAGCCACAATAAACCAGCGAAATGAACAGGCTGTGGATAGCTAGCACACATACCAACAGCTTGCGTTAGGCCTCCATAAATATCGTACAGACCACCAAACCAAAGCGCAGGGTGGAGTGCCGGCGTCATGGAGAGCGCTGCACTGCACGCCACTGCTTGACTTAATTTGGTTTCTATGCTGCTTGCATGTATCATCATATAGTACAGTGCTAACAATCTGTCATCCGTGCCGTTGAATGGATTGGGACATGTACGTACAGGATGACAAGACCAAGTCATGGAAGAAGCTAGTGAACGTTGCTGTGTCAGGCGCGGCTGGGATGATATCAAACCACCTGCTGTTCAAAGTAAGTAATCTTTTACTGACTCTACTTGTTCCCTATCTAGAGTTGCAGTATTATAATGTTGACCATTCATTTTAACACAAAAAATTTCAGCTTGCCTCTGGTGAGGTTTTCGGACAAGACCAACCAATAGCACTCAAGTTACTCGGCTCAGAGAGATCGTTTCAAGCTCTCGAAGGTGAATGACTGCTTCTTCTTCTTTCTGCCTTGCTATCTGAGAAGAAGAATCAATTCATATTTGCTACTCACTCCGTTCCAAATCACAAGTCAGTTTTTGGTTTTCTAGATACATAGTTTTTGCTATGCACCTAGGTATATATGTTATGTCTAGAAAAGCTAAAATGCCTTATAATTTGGAACGGAGGGAGTACATAGCTCAAGTTTCAAGCTGCTTTTACAGCTTCCAGTGTTTTACTCTCTGATATCAATGGATTACTGTGACAGTGAATATTTATCACATGTTCCTCATGTGCTCTCAAAAACTGCAACTGTAGGTGTGGCTATGGAACTGGAGGACTCGCTGTATCCATTGCTGAGGGAAGTCAGCATTGGTATAGATCCTTACGAGGTCTTTGAAGATGTAGACTGGGCCCTTCTTATTGGTGCTAAGCCCCGAGGTCCTGGCATGGAGCGAGCTGCGTTACTGGATATCAATGGTCAAATCTTTGCTGATCAGGTTTCTTTTGTACTCTGTTCCTCCTTTCTTCTCAAGTACTATGTCACCAAATTGTAAGAAATCCTCTCAGGAAAGGTGCCAAGAAGCATTTCTGAAACTTCACCCTCAAATTTGAAGGATTCCTAAGCATAGAACCTGCAAATTGCCAAAACCAGAAACCAAGTACAGATTTGAGTAAAGAAGAAACCAAGTATAAATTTGAGTAAAGCGCACGAAAAACGACAGAGTAACTGTATTCTTGTTATGATCTGAAATTTTGAATTGTGTCAGGGGAAAGCACTTAATGCCGTGGCCTCGCGGAACGTGAAAGTCTTAGTTGTTGGAAATCCCTGTAACACTAAGTACGGACACTTGTATGTTTCACCAAGTATTAACCATTTTATGCCATCACCATGTCTTAGTTGTGGCTTGCCCTTGATGCAGTGCGTTGATTTGCTTGAAAAATGCTCCAAACGTACCAGCAAAAAATTTCCATGCACTGACGAGGTTGGATGAAAATAGAGCAAAGTGCCAGGTGACTGACGTTGAACCTTTATTATGTCTTCCATTCCAAACAGGAAAACAGATTAAGAAATCACACACAATCTCCTTTTGTAGCTAGCACTCAAAGCAGGTGTATTTTATGACAAAGTATCAAATGTGACTATTTGGGGGAACCATTCGACAACTCAGGTGAAGATTTGATTATAAATTAAATGAGCAGACTATTTTGCAGACACATTTCTTCGCTGATGGTTGGCACTAACTCCTCTGCGTAGGTTCCTGATTTCTTGAATGCCAAAATTGATGGAAGACCAGTGAAAGAAGTCATTAAGGATACCAAGTGGTTAGAAGAAGAGTTCACCATGACAGTTCAAAAGGTATGTGCAATACATTTGGAGTTGTCTGTCACTCGAGAAATTAAGTCAAGGTTGTACCATAATTCGATTCATTCCTATATCTAAACAGCGTGGAGGTGTGCTCATCCAAAAATGGGGCAGATCGTCAGCTGCATCAACTGCTGTTTCAATAGCGGATGCTATTAAATCCCTTGTAACTCCTACCCCAGAAGGCGACTGGTTCTCTACAGGGGTAAGTTATGAGGCCTTTGAATTGATCACAGCTTTGTTTCGGCATTCCTCTAATGGAAAAAGCGATAAAAAAACACACAGGTTTATACGACTGGAAATCCTTATGGCATAGCAGAGGATATCGTGTTCAGCATGCCATGCAGATCGAAGGTACGATCTACTAGTGAAATTGTCCTCATTATTTTTGTCCTAAGATAAGGTACCACTCCGATGATCATAAAATTCTTCAAACAGGGTGACGGTGATTACGAACTAGCTACTGATGTGTCAATGGACGATTTTCTCTGGGAACGGATTAAAAAGGTAAGGGCTATAGGAACTGCCATCACGGATATGCTGAGACTATAAGCAGCATAGAGATCTTACCCTAACAGTTGACCCTGTAATATTTTCAGAGTGAAGCTGAATTGCTTGCTGAGAAGAAATGTGTTGCCCATCTTACAGGAGAGGTAAGTCACTGTGACGTATTTTAGCTTAAAAAGAGAGAAATCCTGCCGGAAAGGATTGGCTTATCTTTTTCTGTTTGTGCAATGCAGGGGAATGCATTTTGTGATCTTCCGGAGGATACCATGCTACCAGGAGAAGTGTAGTTTAGTTACAGAAGCAATAGCAGGGGAATGCATTTGTCTATACGATAGCTGAGACTTGAGAGAAACAGCTGCTTGCAAAATGCAGCAACTACTTTTATTTATATATATATATACACAGAGTTTATAAATACGATAGCAGAGCGGCTGTGTGCTGTGCGCACATGCTGTTCGGCCTGCGCCCGTGACCGCCCTAACCTGGTCTTTGCTAAGACCTCGTTTGAAGCGTATGTATTCATCTCAGTCCACATATATTAAAGTGGATTGGAGTAGAATTAAATTAAGTTCCATTGCAATCCACTTTAAGACATTGAATTAAAGTGGATACACATGCATTCAAACGAGGCATAATTAGGGCGCGCACGTGCCCGTGGTTCTACTTCCGCGATCGCTCCCATGTAGTTCTAGAACCGTCTTTTGCGATTTTTTTTTTGCCATACCTCTTCCACTCCTGTGTTGCGCTTCCATTATTGAGTTACAACTCTCTTTATAGTATTTACTGTCGAGATCTTGTATAGTTACAATCTTGTGTTTGGTTGTCTCCGCTCATAAGCAAGTGTTGTAACTTTGTTTTTCTTCACATTTAGTTACAACTATGTTATTTTGTAGTTACGACGTGTTATATGTGCGGTTACAATCGTATTGTAACTCTGTCATTTTTTCCCTCATTTCTCATTTATGTCTTAATCGGAAGGGTCGCCGCCGAACGGTTTATTTAAGGTAGAGCCTTGTCATGTCATTCCAGGTGTGCAGAAATTAAAACCGAAGCAGGGTATAAAGTGTTATGAAAAATATACCATGCAACAGCAAATTGCTTCTGAAACTATAGTTTAAAGTTTCACCCGTTTGGTTAATGCTCTATTTTTTTTCTTTTACATGAGAAACACCTTTTTCCACTATGACGTGTTAGCGGCCTATATAGGCCAAGCCAAACAAAATGTTTTTTAATATATACCCCATGGCCAAAGCATAATCTTAATTCAGATTTCTAATCCATCTAAACGGTTGTATTGTTTGTAATTTACTGTACAAATGAAGACCAATATCAGTTATTTTTCAATGCTAGAAACTTCATTGACATACACGGCTCAAGTATTAGTAAAAAAAATAACAATAATGTTTAGAACAGGACGTCCGTCCACCCGGACGCTCATGGTCGTCCCCGCCCCGAAGATCTCCCTATCGGCCTATCCCCTCCCACCCATGCCCTCTCAGCTTAGGCATGACAGCGATGCCCAGGGCCCCACGGCGGCCTCGCATCAGCCCCTGCGGCCTGCCGCTGGCACCGGCGTCGACCCCAATCCGCACGACGCACGGCGTGCGCTCCGCTGCCGCCGACAAGCGCGTCCTTGCGGAGTTCCACGAGGCCTCCCTCCGCGTGCCCGACCTCTCCCTGCCCGCGGAAGCACTTCCACTTCCCATCGCCGCCGGCATCGGAATCAGATGGGATCTCTCGCACGCCCTCGTTTCGGGCGACACGAACGCAGTGCTGTGGTATGTTACCGTGGCCGTGTCCGGTGCGTTTCACTTGACCGGTGCGATCGATGCAAGGTTTCTCTTCTCTACACCGTTGAGCTCCACACGCCGATGAGCCTCCATTCTCCCAAGCAGCGAGGAGATGTTGCACTAGAACCGCATGTTGCAAACGTATGTTTCAGATGTATGTTGCAAGTATTTCGTATGGATGTTGCATATGTTGCAATGGTTGTACACTTATGTTGTAAATGTCTGTTTCTAATGTTTTATCTGTTTTTTCAGACGTATGTGGCAAGTGTGTTTATCTGAATGTTATATATATGTTTCACTAGTGGCGGAGCTAGCATAAGCTTGTAGGAGCGGCCAATTTGTCTTATGAAGCTCAAAGCGTACACAAATACCAGATCAATTAGTCACTAACCATAAACTTCATGCAAATTGAGACCTCAAATATCTAACAAATGGTATCAACTAGACTCTATTAAGTACAAATCAACATTTAAATAGTGAATTTTAGTACACTGTATAGCCTAAAATTAATACTTAGGCTCCAACAAGGGCGGGGGAGGCAAGGCCCAAGTTGGCCTGACCTTAGCTCCACCATTGTGTTTCACACATACGTCGCAAGTGTTTTATTTAGATGGATGTTGTGTATGTTTAGAATTGTTTTTAAGTGTTTCAGACACATGTTTCAAGTATTTTATGTATCTTCAAATGTATATTGCAAGTGTTGCATCTGAATATTTTAAAAGTAGATCGGAAGTTGCATATGTTGCAATATAACCCGACTGCTGCAGCTGCTGGAGGGAACGCAAGGGGTCGGGTGAGGGGCGCAAACATTGCGCCGGGATCAGGTGGGGCGCAGACGCCGTATGGGGTTGAGTGATACGCGTAGTGCAAGCGTGGCCGTCCGGATGCTAGCACTGCCAAAATATTAATGTGATTTAAGCACTGTCTCTACATTTTTGCATGGCTTCAAAACGAAGATGTCACACTTTGCCAAAATTTTGCCACTGCTGCTAAACGAATTGTTGGGTCTTGTAACGATGAGGAGTACCATCTACCATCACACTCTTTGAAAAGACCAGGAGGCCGACTTACAGACTCGGGCCCTGGCAGGAAATGCACCCGGCGAAGATTATCGTGGGAGAATAACCTTTTTTTTTCCTTCGTTTTGGTGTGGCTTTCTTTTTAAAAGGGAAACAAATCTGTCATCGAGTCTTTTAAAAAGAAAAAAAATGCTGCCTGTAAAACTGCGATTCTCCAGTTCTTTTTAAAGTTTAAAATGACTTTACTTGTCACTGTTCTCCTCCTTCTGAGGAACCGCCAGGATAGCAGACGTGTGGAGTGTGGACGTACAAGCTGCCGAACAATCGCCGTCGTGCCACGTGTCACGCGGCGGGCGGTCCGCCTCGCCTTGCCTTGCCGCCAATCCAATCCAATTCCTTCGCGCGCTACTGCATACAACTCCTCCTATCCATCCGGCACGCCCAGCATCCATCCACTCCTCTGCTCCAGCAGTCCAGCTCCTCCATGGGCCTCTCAACAGCTTACTCCCCGGCCGGGTCGGGCCTTGTGCCGGCCCCTCTCGGTGCCGGCGCCGGCGCGGCGCGCCGTCACTCCGCCCAGGTCCGCCGCCCGCGCCTCGCCACCGTCCGATGCTCCGTCGACGCCGCCAAGTGAGTAGTATCGTGTTTCAGCTCACGGCTAATCCCCGATGTGGACATACATGAATGCGTGCCAGCAGCTCGATCGGCTGACTAGCCGTATACGTTTGATGAGAACCCCCCAGGCAGGTGCAGGACGGCGTGGCGACGGCGGTCGCGGCGGAGGCGCCGGCGTCGCGGAAGGAGTGCTTCGGGGTCTTCTGCAACATCTACGACCTCAAGGCGGTGAGTCCGTCAGCCTCACATGGTCCTCCCACAGTCCCTCCCCGTGTTCGTTGAAATGCTCCATCGGCTTGGCTTCTTCTGCTCTAGCTTCGCCACTCCTACGATACTGGATAGCTAGCGCACATATAAATTTCGTACAGATCACCAAACGAAAGCGCAGGGTGGAATGCCAGCGTCATGGAGAGAGCTGCACTGCACGCACCTCTAGCTGCGTGATCAAACGCTTTCATTGCCAGACAGCAAGATGATGTTGACGTCTAACGCCTCCTGAATTGAAATGCATGCCATAAGGACTTAATTTGGTTCTTATGCTGCTTGTATCATCACATAGTACAGTACTAACAATCTGACATCCACGCTGTTGAATGGATTGGGACACAGGAAGACAAGACCAAGTCGTGGAAGAAGCTAGTGAACATTGCTGTGTCAGGCGCGGCTGGGATGATATCAAATCACCTGCTGTTCAAAGTAACAAATCTTTTACTGACTCTGCATGGTTTCTATCTACTAAGAGATGCAGTATTGTATTGTTGACCATTCGTTTTAACACAAAATATTCAGCTCGCCTCTGGTGAGGTTTTTGGACAAGACCAACCAATAGCACTTAAGTTACTCGGCTCAGAAAGATCGTTTCAAGCTCTCGAAGGTGAAAGATTTCTTCTTTCCGCCTTACTATTAATTTGAGAAGAAGAATCAATTCATATTTGCTAGTACATAGTTTAAGTTCCAAACTACCCCTACAACTTCCAGTGATGTACTCTCTTGTATGAGTGGATTACTGTGACAGCGAATATGTGTCACTTGTTCCTCATGTGCTCTCAAAAACTGCAACTGTAGGCGTAGCTATGGAACTGGAGGACTCGCTGTATCCATTGCTGAGGGAAGTCAGCATTGGTATAGATCCTTACGAGGTCTTTCAAGATGTAGATTGGGCCCTTCTTATTGGTGCTAAGCCCCGAGGTCCCGGCATGGAGCGAGCCGCGTTACTGGATATCAATGGCCAAATCTTTGCTGACCAGGTTTCTTTTGCACTCTGTTCCTCGTTTCTTCTCAAGTACTATGCCATGAAATTGTACGAAACCCTCTCAGGAAGGGTGCCAAGAAGCATTTCTGAAACTTCACCCTCAATTAAGAAGGATTTCCTTAGCATAGAATCTGCAAATTGCCGAAACCAGAAACCAAGTATAAATTTGTGGACAGTGAGCATAGACCAGAAACCAAGTATAAATTTGAGTAAAGCGCACAAAAAATGACAGAGTAACTGTATTCTTGTTATGATCTGAAATTTTGAATTGTGTCAGGGGAAAGCACTTAATGCCGTGGCCTCGCGGAACGCGAAAGTCTTAGTTGTTGGAAATCCCTGTAACACTAAGTACGGACACTGTATGTTTCACCAAGTATTAACGATTTTATGACATCGCCATGTCTTAGTTGTGGCTTGCCCTTGATGCAGTGCGTTGATTTGCTTGAAAAATGCTCCAAACATACCAGCAAAAAATTTTCATGCACTGACGAGGTTGGATGAAAATAGAGCAAAGTGCCAGGTGACTGACGTTGAACCTTTATTATGTGTCGTCCTTCCATTCCCAACAGGAAAACAGATTTAGCAATCACACACAATCATCTCCTTTTGTAGCTAGCACTCAAAGCAGGTGTATTTTATGACAAAGTATCAAACGTGACTATTTGGGGGAACCATTCGACGACTCAGGTGAAGATTTGATTATAAAATTAAATGAGCAGACTATTTTGTACATACATTTCTTCGCTGATGGTTGGCACTAACTTCCCTGCTGTGTAGGTTCCTGATTTCTTGAATGCCAAGATTGATGGGAGACCAGTGAAAGAAGTCATTCAGGATACCAAGTGGTTAGAAGAAGAGTTCACCATGACAGTTCAAAAGGTATGTGTGCCTCTCCCTGTTTGCAATACGTTTGGAGTTGTCTGTTACTCGAGAAATTAAGTCAAGGTTGTACCATAATTCGTTTCATTCCTATACCTAAACAGCGTGGAGGTGCGCTCATCCAAAAATGGGGCAGATCTTCAGCCGCATCAACCGCTGTTTCGATAGTGGATGCTATTAAATCCCTTGTAACTCCTACCCCAGAAGGCGACTGGTTCTCTACGGGGGTAAGTTTTGAGGCCTTTGAATTTTGAATTGATTAGAGCTTTGTTTCGGCATTCCTCTAAGGGCCGTTTGGAGGAATTGGAATCCACTTAAGGCCTGTTTGGATTGAAGGAATGCAAAACAGAGGAATATGGAAAAACGCAGGAGTTAGATGTGGAGTTCTTACCAAAACAGAGGAAAGAGAAAACGTAGGAAATATACAGAAACTGGTGTTTGGATTGAAAGAATTTGCAACGAAGTACAGGAACTCACATTATGCATCCATGAGACACTGACGCAAGGGTCCACTAGATAGGTAACTACATGATTCAAGTGTAGACGTATAGCAACATCAGAAAAGAAGCTAGTTTATCGTCGATGTCACACACAAGACAGTGATATAGTGTGTGGCCTCGGTCTTTGTGAAGGAACAAAGACCAATAGGTTGGATGGATGTTTTATTTCCTGCATTCTGCACATAGAAGGAAGCCGTTCCTATGGAAAGGAATTTGTCATTCCTTCGATCCAAACACCAAAATGCAAAACCTTTCCATAGGATTGGATTCCTCCATAATTCCTTTGGATTTCCTCCAATCCAAACAGGCCCTTAATGGATTAGGCTATTTGGCTTGAAATTTGATATTCCATAACTTTTCAAAGTTCATATATAAGTCTATCTCAAATTTATAATGTGGAAGGTAGAAATTGATTATATAGATAATTGTGTTATGTTTCTACTCTGCCTAAATTATAATTTATTAGAATGAATTCAATTTCAAGGATTCAAACGGGCCTAATGGAAAAAGCGATAAAAAAACACAGGTTTATACGACTGGAAATCCTTACGGCATAGCAGAGGATATCGTGTTCAGTATGCCATGCAGATCGAAGGTACGATCTACTAATCAAATTGTCCTCATTATTTTTTGTCCTAAGATAACGTACCACTCCGATGATCATAAAATTCTTCCAACAGGGTGACGGTGATTACGAACTAGCTACTGATGTGTCAATGGACGATTTTCTCTGGGAACGGATTAAAAAGGTAAGGGCTATAGGAACTGCCGTCACTGATATGCTGAGAATATAAGCAGCATAGAGATTTTACCCTAACAGTTGACCCTGTAATATTTTCAGAGTGAAGCTGAATTGCTTGCTGAGAAGAAATGCGTTGCCCATCTTACAGGAGAGGTATGTCACAGTGATGTATTTTAGCTTAACGATGTGTGCGTGTAAAATGAGAGAAATCGTGCCGGAAAGGATTGGCTTAGCTTTTTTTTTTTTTTCGTTTGTGCAATGCAGGGGGATGCATTTTGTGATCTTCCGGAAGATACCATGCTACCAGGAGAAAAGTAGTTTAGTTAGAGAACTCAGAAGCAATAGCAGTGGAATGCATTTGTCTATGCTAGTACAGTTCCTGGCGAAAACACCGACGATAGCTGAAACTTGAAACAGCCGCTAGCAAGATGCAGCAACTACCTATATATACATATATATTCAATATATAATTGCCATACGAATTTGACTCTGATGCAAACCTTTTAGACTAATAAAGCAACCAAATATGATTGCCGAGCTGCTAACCATGCATCAAGCAGTCATCGAGTCTCAATAGCAACTTAGCAACACTCTTATCTTTCATTCATGACGAAAACAGAAGCAAAACAAACAGAACCAACAAGGCCATTTTAGCCACAACTTGCATTCATCGTTGTGAACAGACACATTTGCAGGTTCTATATGTCGTGTGACACGATGAATATTCATTTTGAAACCAAACACTCAAAACACAGCACAACTATACTGCAAAAGCATCATGATTCCCATGGAGGATCTGAAATATATATACAGGATTTTGCACTAACATTGTCCACTACAACCAGAAGCATGGCAAATGGCATCATCACACACCAATGAGGCAATTCGCATACTATAACTAAATAGCGCTTAATTCATACATACACCATTAGCTCTCGAGCTGCAAAATGGTACTGCTAGTGCTAAACACCCCACAGGTCCATGTCATGCAATGCAATACACTTAAAAGCTAGCAGGAGGCCCCAGTTGAGTCTGCCTCAAAACACAGGATTAACCTAAATGTCATGAGATTTATCTTAATCCAATACCAGGCTGCTACTTGCCATAGATGCACATGCCCACCTCGTAGCTCACTAAGAGCATTATTGCCGAAACGAAGAAAAGGCAGAAGCCACCACGCAGCACCGTGGTAATGGTGTTGCAGCCACAGTGTATACGGGTATCAGGCTCAAAATCTGCAGAGAAGAGCAGCTCCATGCCTTGATCCTTTTGCAGAGCCCACTTGTCTGCGCCTGAAGGAACAGCTAAACTTCCTATGCGGATCACTTCAGCAGAAACATGGAGAGTATTGGGGCGTGCTCCAGAAATATGAGCCAAGGATTTGCGGTGGTTAGCTGGGAATTCCCCTGCAAAAGCTGGGGGAGCGGAGATCGAATCCAAAATCTTTACAAATCCCTTTCCGATAGTACTACTCTTAGCCTGACCATCTGTGGAACACAACACAAAAAACTTGTCAACAATGTCCAATTACAGGTGTAAAGATAACGACCAGGAAATTGCATGCCAGCTGTATATAACCCTGCCCCAAGTAAGCAAGATTGAGCTAGATTCTCTCAACAACACAAATCGTCTAATACTTCAATCTTGCTCAATGAGGATAAGTAAATACATCTAGCATAAAAGAATCTAGCGCAACATGTACAAAAAATGCTTCTTTTCCATCATAGATCAAGATATACCGGACCTATTATAATTTTCCATAATAAGATTACCTGGTAAAACAACACAATTTAACTGACTACCAGCTTCGGGTAACCTAGCAGACGACGGGGCACCAACTACAACATTAGGTTCTAAAACCTTTTGAGTTGGACTATATGTATACATAGTATTGTTGACCTGTAAAAGTAAAAAAATTTTGGGTGATCACCAGTACATATCTATGGTCTGAAACAAACTCAGCAACTTCTTCTCTTGCTTCAAATGATAGCATACCTCTTGGGTAAGGACTGGGCCATTAAAAGCGTAGGAACTGCTACCAGCTGGCTGCTGTATGGATCCCAGAATATCATTAAATAAATTATCATCCATTGCATCAAAGTATTGCATACCATCGTCCACCATGCCAATGCCAGATAGATTGGTTGCTGCAGAGCCAAGAATGCCATTCTGTCCAAACCCATCATCACACATGGTGGAATCGAAGGGTGCATCATAGAACATCAAAGAATCATCCTCAGGCAGAACTGAATTTGTCACAGAAGAATGTGGGGGGTCAATGATACTTGAGCCCAAACGGGAATCTTCTTGTATTGACTGCAACAGTTGTTCCAGCTCATCTGGCCGGAAAGTCTGGTCATCAGGGAGTGGAGGTATCTCGTCGTTAGCTCCATTTACAACTTCCGCCGAGTCAGGTGTTTTCCATGCCCAACCATCCGTAGGCCAGATGGTTGATCCATTGCCAAAAGGGAAATCCAGATTTGCAGCATCTGCAAAATCCTTCAGCTCTAGGAACCCATCACTGGGGCTGGAATTATTAAAAAAATCTCCAGCATTGGCATTTGATATGATATTTCCATTAAGCATTAAAGTATTTTGCTCCCCAGGTTCAACATACTGAGGAAGATTAGAGCCAAGGTTTGGGTCACTTAAAATGTCCCCAGAATTTCCATCTACATCTTCAGAATGGTTGCTATTATTTGAAGTATCAGAAACTGGCAAACTAGGTGTACCATTTCCATTTTGATCACCGAAACCCTGAAAAAGGAAAGAACGACATTATTAGAACCATGAATCTACCAATGTATAAAATTGATACCAATATCAAAATGAATTGAGAAACAAAAAAAGATCACCTATGTGTCATAACTTACAGAAAAAAAAGAGAAACACTGCATTGATGGATAGTAAGCTCATTTTTACGTTGAAGAAATGTTTTCTTAAAAAAACTTATTGTTAAGGAACTATTATGTTGACAATCTGCACTCTGTAGCATGATCACCACACAGTTAAAGAAGGAAATGACAACACAGAATCCCAAACCTTTTTAATGTTCAGACATGAATACTATGATATCATGACTCTTGTAGTCGTGATCTCATACAACTTGCTACCTAATCCTGAGAGAAAAAGTAAGGTTTACGCCAAACGACAAAAAGAAGTCAGTGTCCTTGCTACACAGCATGGGATAGAATTTTGTCAATACAAGTTAGAACAACGTAAATACCAAAGCAGAAGGAAATCCTGCAAACCTGTCAACAGCAAGGTGCATGATTAATCAATATGATGTAAGGTGTGACAAGAGTAATGTTCTGTTGACAAGGTACATTCCACAGCTGTGGGTCTCTTTGGACAATGAGCAGAACATGAATCTTATAATGGACTACAAGCCATCAACTGTTATCCTAGAGAAGTGCGCTAAGAGAAAAAGTGCAGATCTCCATCAACTGTTATCCTAGAGAAGTGTGCTAAGAGAAAAAAAAATCACATTTATACTAGCATATTTTTAGCATCTTTTTACTTTAGGAGGCAGGAGGATGTCAGGGCCTTTGGCTGTTGTTCACCATGGGAAACCGGAGCTGCTCTTTGCTGCTTGTGATCAGCTCAGTGATGAGGACATGTGGTGGGAGGCCGTTGGTTTGTGTGTTACCTCTGTGTGTAATTGGATTGCAGTGGGTCAGTCGTCAGGGCTATTGTGTTCTGGTTTTGTTGGTTTTTTTTGTGTTTTAATCTGTGTAAGGTTTTCAGGCCTGGTTTCCCTCATAAATTAGGCCAATTCTATTCTTCTTAATTGAAAGGCAGAACTCCTGCTATTATGTTAAAAAAAACTTTAGTCAGACACCAGAAGCAACCGATGAAAATTCTGATACTAGACGACCAAAATCCAACTTAAGAACAACATAAGAACAGGAAAGGTGCCTTTTAAACAATTATTCTAACCCACCTATAGAACCCAAAAAACCATTCAACAGGTAAATAACAATATCCATAACAACTGCCCGTTAACCACAAAGCAGTGTATTACCAAACAAGGTACCAGGACTTTATGAATGATAGATGGCGAAAGTAGTACAGAACACAGGTAGGTGTTAGAAGAGTCAAGGGCCTATTGGGCCTTAGCCCGTCAGGGTTAATTAGTCGCTTGCTTAGGGGTCAAGTAAGCCTTGCTTGTAAGTCAAGAAATCCTCTCTATATAAGGAGAGCAGATGTATCAATCTAATCAAGCAAGAGATTGTTATGTGGGCTGTTGGGATCGAGAGGAGAGAGTCGAGGGAGCGGCGGCGGAGCTACAGTACCCGCGCGCTACAGTACCCGCGCGGGTACTGTTCACGTGAGAGAGAGACGGAACGGCGGCTAGGGCTGTGAGGGGCGCTGGGAACGCCGGCCGCGGGGCTTTGCCCACGGCCGGCAAGAGAGAAGGTTTTTTCTTCTAATCTCTTGCTTGATTAGATTGATACATCTGCTCTCCTTATATAGAGAGGATTTCTTGACTTACAAGCAAGGCTTACTTGACCCCTAAGCAAGCGACTAATTAACCCTGACGGGCTAAGGCCCAATAGGCCCTTGACTCTTCTAACAGTAGGTCATTCAAACAATCCAGTCGATGCTTCAAACTAAAGGTCCTGATGTGTACTTCAAACATAAAGTTGCATGCTTTAAGATCGAATGGAATTATTCAGTGCATAATAAAGGCTTTCATGAAAAGGAACAAAGATGCTACATAACTGCATACAGAAGATATATGAGAATAATTCATACAACTAGGAGCCCTAGCTATCCCATGAAAATGAAATTTACAATATCTATCGCTTCTTCAGGTACCATTCATTGTAACTAAAACAATGCAATACTTCAGAGATACAGCAAATATACCTCCCTTCTTTTATTATCTTCACGTTTTGATGGCTTACAAGTACAATTTAGACTAAATATGAACATCAAATTGAATTCTATGTACAGAAACACTGGCAGTTTTTCATGCAAGTTGACTGGTTGCAACCATACCTGAATGAGATCACTCATTTGAAGATAGCCCCTCTCCAGAGCACCAGGGATCTGCACAGGGGCGCGGGGAACCTCAGGGTCAACAGCAGCATCACCCTCCACTGGAAGCAAACCAACATCTGCGTCATCCTCCTCCCATTCCTCCTCAACGAAGGGCGCTCCATACTGTGCCCCATTCTGAGGACCTGGGCCAGCTTTCTGGAAGATCCGGCACACCACAAACGAGTCCTGTATGAACAAGTTTAGAAATCAGTGCCAGTACTAAGTACAGTGCATTTGTAAGAGTACAATCAGTGGTGTCAAAAGAAGTAAAATTAGCCCTTTGGTTATAAATTCGCATTACAGTCCGCACATATCCATTTTTCACTGGAATCAGGTAAAAGGATCCATTTCCATTGAGCAATCATCGGGTAAAAGGTCGCAATATCAATCTAACGCAATTCCCACCGAACCTATATATCATGTAGTCAGATACCCGCGTGGGACGCAATTTCGTTTTCTTATTAACAGAAGATTGCGCCAATCAAGAGTATTATGACCAACATATATAGGAAACACACTACAATAGTGCAATTCGATAAACGATGACGAAACGGATTTGTGAAGTGTGTGAGTAACACGCAAGCAGGAAGGGGGACGGGGATAGATAGATTGAATACCTGCGGTACCCCCGCGGCGTCGTCGCCCTCGAGGCGGTACTCGTGCATGACCCAGTTGGTGCGCTCGCCCTTGGGGGCGCGTCCGGCGTGGAAGACGAGCGTCTTCTTCATCCCGACGACCCTGGGCCCATGGCGCACCTCCCTGTCCTTGCCGGTGGTCTTCCAGTACCCTCCCGACGTGGCGCGGTTGGTGCGGGCGCGGTTGGCGTGCTTGCGGTCGAGGCGGCTGAAGAAGTACCACTGGGAGTCGCGGGAGCGGAGGCGGGAGCGGGCGGGCAGGTCCCAGGGCTCGAGCTTGTAGAGGTCGACCTCGGCGATGGCGTCGACCTTGAGCGGGCGGCCGAGGACCTTGCGCTTGAGGTAGTAGGAGACGAGCTCCTCGTCGGTGGGGTGGAAGCGGAAGCCCGGCGCGAGGGAGGTGGCCTCAGCCGCCCCCGCCGCCGCCGCGGGCGGTGGCGGTGGCGGCGGGGCGGAGGACGACGACGAGGAAGGGTGGGTCATGTACGCGCCACCCGAGCAGACTGGCTGGCGGCGGCGGCGCGGGCTAGGGTTGGGAGAGGGGACAAGGGATTGGGAGGATTGGAGTGGATTGGGGAAAGTTTCGAGGGAGATGAGAGGAGGAAGAAGGGGGTGGCTTGGGCTATAAGAAAGGCCAGGGGCCTTTTCGGCACACCGTGGTAAACAGAGCAAAATCCAAGGATTAAAATACTGATTCTGTTTGTTTTCTCTTTCCAGCGCAGCTGACCCAGTGTCCAGTGACCCCCGGGCCTGGCCATTGGTGTCTCTGTGCTTTGGCCTTTGGGGGACGTTTCGCAGAATTCACCCTCAGGATGGTGTTTTTCTAGTTATGGCCCCTTCAAAACCCCACCGGTTTAAATCCCTGTGGTAGCTATCTTTGCCTCGTGAAAATGTATTGCTTTTTGAGTTGAAAAAAAAAAACAGGTTGGAAGCATATAAAATCAGCTAGCCATGAAACAGTGTTTTTCTCTCATAATAAATCAGCATCAGCATCAGCCAAAACTACAACCAGCCGAACACAACCATAGAGTTCTCTGTCATTGACTACTGTATTTATTATTCTTTCTTTTTATCTATACAAACTATTTTTTTTTCATTTCACTCTGTTATTATAACATATGATTACAAAATTCTAGGTCCAAAATACCATTAACCCATTTTGCTTACGATATATACAAGGAATTTCTCATATATAGATGATGCAAAGAGCAACATCAGGTTTGATATCCATATCGTTTGAGGTGGAATGAAAGTGGGTGCCATTCGTCATAGACGGAAGTAATACTCCCTCTGTCTAAAAAAATGCAACCCTCGTTTTTCAAAAAATCAAATTATTTAATTTTTTTACGGAAAAAAATAATTTGAACTTTGACCTAAATTATAAAAAATATTAACATTTATGATAAAAAAGTATCATTAGATTAATTATGAAATATATTTTTGTAATAAAATTATTTAGAGATATAAATATTAACATAACTTATTATAAATTTAGTCAAACTTGAGCTTGTTTGAATGATATGAATCTTATAATTGCATTTTTTAGGACTCAGGGACTAAGTATAAAGACAGTCAAATTATCTAAAGTTGTAACGTAATTCTTGATCTAAGGTGAGTATAAAAGACGTTTCGATGTTATGAAAACTCGTAACATACTACTCCTGAACCTAACAACAACCCGCTTATAGATTTGACGACTCTTTTAGCAAATTGGTGGCAAGAATCTAGTAGTGAAAACTAATACTACAACTGAATTTTCACCATAGTTACAACTGAAATTTTCACACTCACAAGGCAAGTGCACCTCTCTCTGATTTGTTCCAGCTTCTCCATGGTAAGAATCACGTATACGCACTAACACATACAAGTAGTAGATTGGAGTAATAATGCTGCATGTATATATAAGTAGCAACATCCTATAAATAAATACGTAGTAGCAACATCCTATAAATAAATACGTGTTCCCGTGTGGCAATGCATCCACTGCTATGATATCGTTGACGGAAGTAGCCAAGCACGTGCGTACCAATAATAAGATAATAATGCCTGGTGGGGGCTGCAAATCACTAACAAACGAGGGTGCAGTTCGGCTAAACTCCAGGGGAGCGGAGCCGGGGAGTGTCGCGAGCGGCGGGACAGGGTGCTTCGCCTCCACGGCTCCACGTGACCACGCGTCCTGGGAGGTTTTGGTGGGTCGGGTCCGGTTCGGGTCCACGGGGAAGTTTCGCAGCTGCTGGGGATTGGGTTGACCGTGGACTTTTCTGTCCGTTCCCGCGAGCCCGCCGATTGGAGTGAGCTGACGACACGTGACTGATGACTGGGACCAAGATTAGCGGCGGTGAGTCACTGAAGCCGCTGGATGCCTCACGCGCGGCGCCACGTCACGTGCCGATGCCCTGGAAGGGAGCGAGAGTCAAATTACGAGCAAAAATATTTGTTTCCAAGTAAGCCCTCGCCGAAACAAGACGTCGTCGTTGCAAAGTGTTGCACCAATGGAATCGGTCGGTTCACATTTCACACACACACACATATGTTCCTTTCTGCTCGCGTCAGCATCTTTTAGCGCAACTCAATTCCAATTCGTACTCGATATATAGGCCACTCGTTTAATTTAGGCTCTGTTTGTCTGTGAATCATTCAGTTTAACTCTAGTCACATTAATGTTATGGCAAATGCATGGAGTACTAAATGTAGACTAATTGCATACAGTCGGCACAGATTAGGAGTAATTTACGAGACGAATCTATTAAACCTAATTAGTCTAAAATTGAAAACTTTTTATCAAATAAGACGAAAGTGCTACAATATTTGTTAAACTTAAACACCTCTAACCAAACAGGCCCTTAACTCGCTATACACTGCTACATAGGGATATAACAACGAAAATGTAACATATCATCAATTTTAAGGGTTTTCTCATGTTTTTTTTTTTGGAAAAATAGAAATGGATCCCGGCCGAGTACATACAAGCGGCCTGCGCTATGTACCTTAGTTTTATTTTACAAGCAAACCCTTGTTAGCTTGTACATATATATCCAGCAGACCAGCATTACACATTGACATTGTATTGATTTGTAGACATGTACGTACGTGACTGCTGTCAGCTAGTACGAGTACTTGGGAATTACTTAACTGACCCTGATTTATTTGGCCTAATCAGTCTGCTTGCCTCCAACGCAGAGTTCGGGGGTGGTTAAGCCGCGTCTACTCCACGCAGGATTCAGAGCTAATTAAGCGTCTGCTTGTTTAATTTCCCTTACCAAATTTGCGTCGGGCTGGTTACCAACTTAGGCTAGTCTCAATAGAAATTTCAAAGGAGTTTAATTCTCATTTGGTGCTATGACACTTCAACAAATTTATTGATGAGTTCACAGGTTAATTATAAAGAGAGAGAGAGTTTTATCTAGATGAAACACATTGTCACAATTATCAACAAACAAAATACTGACGTGATAGTCTTGGTAACTGGATTATTATGATACTCTCCATTGAGACCGACCTTATCACTTACAAGTAGTATGCATTAGAGCCTGTTTAGCAAATTTGTAGCTCTAAGATCAGGCTGGATTGCAGTTTGTGCAAAAAAAATTAACGTGTTTCAAATATTTATATTCAATTTAAGTTAAACAAAAACTATATGTGTACTCCGTACATCTCTAAACCGTATACCATCCTCGAATGGTAGAAGCTGGAACTATGTTCCATTATCATAAAAAATCGGACTTGCTGACGCCCGGACGTCCGATCTGGGGCGCGGCGTCTTACGTTGCCCGCGCGCAAGAGAAAGAGCCCGCACCTGCCTATTTTTTCGCGCGCCCCACTACGTGCCCCTCAGCCTGGGCATTCGGTAATACCGAACCGATCAGTTCAGTACTTCGGTTCCCACAGAAATTCGGTTCCTTGAAAATAGGTACGATCGATTCTTTCTAAAAATCGCTACCGAGGAAATTCGATTCGGTACTTTCGGTTTGGTTTCAGTATTTACCGAACAGTACCGAACTGATCACAGAGCCATGTAATAGTAGGTTCAAAAGCTAATTTTGACATGATTTCATAGAGAATAATAGTGCAAAATAAATATACATATAAAAGTCCACAAGACTATAAGAGTGAGTACCACAAATACATAATATAATAGTCTACAATAGTACAATCAATAATATAACGACGCTCAAACTCATCACATTTAGGTAATTCGGTAAATTCGGTTTCCCGAGGTAAAGAACCGAATTTACCTCGGTAATTTCGGTTCCTGGGAACTAGGAACCAAATAGGGTACCAAAAAATTCGGTTTCAGTACTTTTGGTTTGGTTCAGTATTTTCGGTTCAGTTCTCGGTATTTTTTTGCCTAGGGCTACATGCCCCCCCACTCTTGCACTCTGTTTCTCTGCGCTCGTTCGGTGGCACCCCAACAGCGGGCATGAGCCGCTTGGACGTCACCCTACAGCTGCAGCAGGTGGGTCCCATTGCAACATGTGCAACACTGTATTTACTTTTGAAACACCCAGGTGAAACACTTGCAACATACGTCCGAAAACAACAGAAACACACTTGCAACACACATCTAAAACACTTGCAAAACACCTGAAAAACACTTAAAAGCCATTGCAAATATATGCAACATGCAGATAAATCACTTGCAACCGACGTATGAAACACTCGAAACATACACTTGCAACATGCATGTATATGTAACATTCAGATCTACTTTTGCAACATCCAGATAAAAACACTTACAACATATGTCTGCTACAGATGAAACATTTTTTTTGCGACTTGCTACAGATGAAACATTTGGAACATACACTTGAAACATACGTGTATAGTCATTGCAACATGTGCAAGATCCTGATCTACTTTTGTAACATCCCTATCTCCTTTTGCAACATCGATATAAAACAATTGCAACATAACTTTGAAACACTTAACATACGTTTGCAACATACTCTTTCAGCGTAAACATCTCCTTGCTGCTTCGCAGATGGAGGCTCGTCGGCGCGCGGAGGTCACTGGTGTGCTCGCCGGTGACACGGAGGTCGCCGACAACGCGGAGCTAGGCGGCGGTGCACAGAGGGCAAGTGTGGGCGTAGCACAGGCGGCGATGCACGTAGAGGACGGGTGGGTGGCACGTGGAGTTCACCAGTATGCTCGCGCGCGGTGCGGAGCTCGTTGGCAACGCGAAGTTGGGTGATGCAGCATAGAGGGTTGGGTGGGGGCGGCCCAGCCAGCGGTGACGCAGAGGGCGGGTGGAGGCATGCGGGTGGCGCAGAGAGCGGGTCGAGCGTCCAGACGTTGAACTCTCGGACGAGAACGTTTCCGTAAAAAAAATATATAAAAATACATAAATGCTCTGAACGTGTGCTGTAGACCCAAGATCTCTTCTACAGATAGTTGGTTCTGAGAAATTCACATATGGCGATCGACTAGAGCTACGCCAAACAACACGTAGCTGTCAACTTGGTCAACCTGTGTGATCAACGGATCCGTACGCGATTGTACCGCACAATATACAATTCACCCCTCGGTGTAGTTGAGGATTCAAGATTGTGGTGTCAACGACGGAGGAAGGCGGTCAGAAGGAAGGCGTAGGCGTGGCAATTCAACGGTCTCACATCTGTTGGTGGTGGACCACGAATTTGGCGAGGAGGCCAGCGTGGGAGGCACCCATGAAATTGGCAGAGACTGGCGTGGGAGGCAATGGCCAACAGTTGAGTTATCTGAGATGACCTGCGTGATTGGCGGCAGACGGTTTCGCATTGTGGCGGCTGTTTTCGGCGTCAAGAGGTGTTCTGACAGGCAGCTGGAGGACGTGTGTAGCACTTTTATATTTTGATGAGTTAACTAGGTTGAGAAACTTTGGTGTGCGTGCCTTGAGTTTGAGTTTGTGTGAGTTTGAAGTGATGTGTAATAAGGAATAGCTATATGCATCGATTGATGCAGAGGCTGGGGTATTAATATATTCCCTTTTCTTAAAAAAATATACGATTCCCTGGGGATCATATCACATCGCTTTGCCGCTCCTCCATTCAATCGTACGGAATTATACTTAAAATAGTAGCAACAGTGGACGTATACATATACACCACCAACCTGTCCCATCAGTAACTTTTTGTTTGATACGGTCAAATGTATTACTACTGTATTATTACTCACTCCTTCTTAATTACAACGATACATAAATCTTTTGCGTTTCTATCTATACTATAATGCACCAATCAAAATTATGCTAGGTCTCCCTAAAAAAATGTCCCCCGCTGAGAGCTTCCAACCATTGTGTACACAGGAAAATGCACACAGAAATTTATTTTCATTGAAATCAAGGGCTACTAAAACACCTAAACCAGATCCGATGGCTACGATTGGATGTGTGATGACAGGCTTCTCACCCAGCTTCTCACGCACCTGCACCTTGCGCCAACTCCACCCGCAGCCCCCACACCCGCGGCGAGGGTTCGAACCCTATGCGTCGTTTTTCTTTTCTCCGAGAAAAAAAAGAAACATCGCCCTCTCCTCTCCCCTCGCCGTTCCGCACGAGGCACGACTCCTTCCCATCCCCCAGCTCGGCATCCTGGTGACACCGCCCATCCCTCCCGTCGCCAACCAGAGCAGCTGCGGCCAGGCGGACAGCCGGTGTCCGCGCCGGCGGCGGTGGTGGCCTGGATCTGCCACCCCCTGCAGCCGGCGCTGCGTCACTCAATCCGTGTGACGAGGAGATTGGCGCGGAGGACGAGGAGGAGATCCGCTTCCATATGCGGCTGCCGCGGAGTATCGCGCACTCGTGGGCAACCCTGGGACGCCGGAGCCCACGGCGTGGTGACCCCGGGCAGTTGGGAAGGGGCCGTAAACCCTAGCGGACGCGGGCGAAGAGGCCGCGGGGTCGCGGTGGCGGCGGCCCTCGACTCCACGACCGGCGGTGGCCTCGCTCCCCACGACCGGTGGCGGCCTAACTCCCCTCTACTGATGGCGGCGCTGTCCTGCTCCCCTCGACCGATGACGGCCCTACTCCCCCGACGACGGCCCTGCTCCCCGCGTCCATGGTGGCATCAGGACCTCCGCCGGATGCTGCAGCCTGGTCGCGGTCGCGGCCATGCCAGGGATGGTGAGAAGCAGCGCGTATGGCGGATCCAGTGTGGTCGGCCTGGATCTGGCTCCTGGATGGCGAGAGGTGGCGACCGCTGAGTGGACACAAGGATGAAGGGTGGCGAGATGAGCATTAACCCCGTTCGTGCTGGTATGCGGTCTTTCCTTCCCTTTTGTTGCCTCCCCTTCATTGCCTATGGAATGCGCTGATGATTGTGTCTGATCCTTAACCAACGAAATTGGTAGTACTACGTATTTTTAGTGCTCCACTACTAATCATTGGTCAGATGGTGATGCAGTTCTCAAATCAGAATAATGGTCAATGATGCTTTGTAAATTTTGCAGTGGCCCGCACTTGCAGTGGCAAACACCAGCTGCTGATGGACTTGAATCAGCACACAAGTAGCTCTGTGTAAGTTAAAGGAACTGCTGTTGTTATAAAAAAGTTATAAAAAATTAGATCGAGCTTGGGGCTACTGAACTTAAACTTAAGTCCTTTTGCTACAAGATACATTAGAATATTTTTATTGGCCTTGCTAAAATATTTTGTTCCTGCAGTTCATACATTAGAATATTTTTATTGGCCTTGCTAATTTTTCACAGTTTCATCCACACAAATTACTACTATTCTTTTGATGGAACAGCACGGCTCCTAGGCTAGATCATCATAGTGGATATCAATATCATAAAGAAATAGCAGACATTGTTATGAATAGCTCAAACAATAAATAGGACATTTTCTGAATGACTTCTCATTATCAGTTGTTATCACATACTTGTTGCTCCTTTTCCCCCGTCGAGAAGAACAATATCAGCAAGAACGCCGGAGCAGTTGAAATATTCTTTCAGCAACTTCTCATTCAAGGTAAACTATTATCTAAAAAAATTCCCTGTTCCATTGCATAAGAGTTTTCTTTTCTGCATATTGTCTTTGATGACTGAACCTTTCCTTCTTTTTTCTGTGATTGCAGAACATCTCTCAGCTAGCATCCATGAACTACGACCTGATGACAAAGCACAACTTGTATCCTTTGCAGTCCTCAAAATAAACCTTGATATCATAGCAGTAAAGGTAGGTAATAATGTTCCATTTCTGAATGTCGCAAGCTACAGGACTCGACATTAGTAGAACCTAGCTACACTGTTCTTCAGTTTTTGTTAGTCAGGAAGTGAATCTCACCAGTCACCACACCAACAAGCTTTGACTGAATAATTGCAGTTTCTTCTGTAACATGTTGCCCAGTAAATGAGCGCAATTAACAAAAACTAATGCGTGCCAAATCCGAATCACATGTAGTGGTGAGACAAAGTATTTATAGGGAAGCTTCTTCACATGAAGGATAGGCAAAATCATATTGCTAATACAATAGCTTGCACTGAGAGTATGAGACTATGCATTATCAGAAGGTAGGATGGTATCCACCGTTGTAATCTCTGAGATAAATAAACATTTTTTTGCATTGGTGTAGAGAGTTATCTAGGAATTGTACAGTAACTTGTATAGATCGGTACTTTTATCAAACCAAACTTTTCTTATCCACACAAATTTAGAAGAGCATGATTTGTTTGGAGTTTCGACCTATTTTATTGGTATAAGCTTGCTGTTGAGTCAATTGGAATCATGGGGAGCCTTGAAGAAAGCTAAAATGAAAAATTGTAATTGCAAATAGGAGATGAGGATTCATGCTTGATTTTTCTGGAAGTGATGGCTTTACTGATCTTTAACTATCTATGCCTATTGGTTAACTTGCATTTTTTTGAGTTACCTGCTTTACTAGGTCAATACTACAAGAAAGCATCAGTTATCTTGCTTACTGCTTTGAGCTTACTGTCCAAGATTGGTGTGTTTGCCACTATGGGATCTGTCTTCTGGTTACTTCTGCATTCTAAAGAATTCTTCTATTCATATTTACATTATGAACTCGGTTTGCTAAGAAGGAAGTTAAAGTTTACTTCACACATATGAGATTATTTTGTTTAACATAATAATATAATATTAATAAAGTCTTTCCATGAGCTAATTCCTTAAGAAAAGGTCTTGCTATGAGCTAGAATTTCTGTTACACAACCCTGACACCATATACTCAACTATCGCCTTTGCTCTTAGTAGGTTGGTTTTTGTTCACTAACTTCTTTTTTGATATTCGCGGCAGTGATGATCCCCATTGTATCATTATCAGCACAGCACCCACACAATTTCATTTTCCTGGGATTGTTCACTAACTTCTTTTCTGATATTTGCGGCAAGTGCTTGATTTTTATTTATTTATTTTTGGGCATATTGGTAAACCATTTTACTCACTGTGCATATGCACCTAAAATTTATTATTTTCAGGCACAATGGAGGGACCTAAAATTTATTATTTTCAGGCACAATGGAGGGGGCAAGTGGATGACTTTATAATCTCGATATGCATTATTATGCTGATCCGGTGGCATGACTGACGAAGAACAGTTTTGGCTCTTGATTTCTTCTTTGTTGTTCTTTCAGTGGATGGGCCTCGCATGTGCATTGATTCAGCCGTGTTGTCAGTAACTTTGTTGCTCAGGTAAACATGTGCACTGCTGTTTAGAGAACCCAAAAGACATGACAATTGGTCTTGTATCACTGAAATTAAGTACGCGCGATTATGGTTGCAGGCACTAAGGAAGGAGACCTTGACGGTTCATGGTGATAGAAAGCAAACCAGGAGTTTCCAATATATTTCTGATCTGGACATCTGGTAGGTCTATCTCTACCCAACATATATTGATGGCCAAGACACCGTGGCCACCACTAGGAACCAGCAAGGTTAAGACGAAGGCGCATGAGACTTGGGAATTTTTTGGTGGCCTGCTTCTAGCTGCTTGGTTGCTCCCCTTAATGACAAAAAAGCTATATGGCCACGTAGTTCGTTGGGAATGTGTTACTTGAATACCTTGGTTGGTGCTGTAATGTTATTCTTTTTCCTGTATTTTTTTCTTAGTTCTCTCGGTCCTTAGCTAAGTGTTATGTATGCCTAAGTGTTATGTATGCCTGCTTTGATGGGTCTTTTTCTTTGTTCAGACACAGAGGATGCCTATCCTGGTCTCAGAAACTACTAGAATAGAACAAATAAACAGTTCTGAAGATGAAACAAGATGATATGATTTCATTCACCGTCAAGCTTGTTTCTTATGTCATGTACAGTTCTTTGTCAACAACTGAAGTAGAAAAATGCAAATGTTTTCCATATCTACTACATCCTACACTGTGTAAAAGTTGAATTGTATACATGCTCAAATACAATTGTGTAAAAGTTGAATTGTAGAAAAAAGTCATTGGTTGTTTTCATGTGCATTCCCAAGAAAAGCCGTGGCGTTAGCACGGGCATTATACTAGTTCGAGAAAAAAACTCACTCAGTCTCAAAGTAAATATACCCTAATATGTAGTAATTGCACTTTGTAAATAGAGAAAGTAGAAAAGCCTACTACAACTAGGTTGTCCAAATTCCAATACTACAAAAATGTTCTTATTGTGGGACAAATTTGAGTACTAGAAGTATTTACATTGCATACATCAGTGATCAATCTTTTCGCTGCCAATAGCCTCCATGCATCTCCGTTTAAATTGAATAAAGATTATTAGAATCCAACATACCATACTTCCTTGGTCCATAAATAATCGCATACCTCCTTTTTTTCGAGAAGTCAATATCTTTTTCTTAAAAAAATGACTAGATCTTACTATGAAAATACATTCCGCTATTAATTAATCTAATTATACTTATTATACATCATAAATATTACTATGTTTTTGTATATATTTGATAAAACTTAAAAATGTTTGACTCTTGGGACGCAGGGAGCATTATTTATGGCGTATGTGGTAGAGTCTTGATCTAGATTTTCTATGGAAGCTTATTCTCTGATATAAATGAATCTCTGACTAAAAATATGTTTCTGTGATTCGTTAAGATAAACTCTATGCATACAATAATTCTGTGCTTGGAGTGAATCAGTAGCTATTTTTCTCACCTTCCAGCCCCTAGTACCTTCCAGAGAATCGCTTCACATAATTAGAATATAGAATCACTTCTTAATAAAAAAAAATTAAAACTATTTAATGGAGATCGTCTTAGATTCAGCTTTATTATTTAACAGAGATCCTCTTGGATTCAGCTTTAGGAGCTTTGCCAAACAAACCCTTATATTTTATTGGATTCTCATGTTTTGAAAACCTATGCGTTCGTTAGAATGACTCTACCCTCTAGAATCTAGTTTGCTTGGACTGAATTATGAGATTTTTCATGTCATGACATCTCTGCGAACAAATCCTATACTACATCATTAACAAATAATCGTTATCACAAAATGTGCACAGCGTAGCTAAATATGCTCTTTTTCTTTGCTGCCTTGAATATAATAGCATGCATGCGCCCTTCTCCACGCTAGTACATAGTGACAAATATTGACCATAATTATTTATATACCGAACTATCGATCGTATATATGTCCATGCATATATTATTATGGATAGCACACAATACACCCTGAAAAAGAAAAATATGTGGATCCAACGGCTGGCACACATGCAGGCATGCGCAGCTTCTGGTGTCTTCTTGGTTTGCTTTGCGAATTCAATCACGCTAGCTAGCTAGCTAGTTTGCTAAAGAATTGAGAATCAGACGACTAATGCATAGTAGTACATACGTGGACAATTAGCAGTGTACTACTCGTACTAACTAGTTAGCGTTTGCTAATACTGAAATATATATATTGTGGGTCAAATGACCTACAGTCAAACACGCATATATACTACTTATAATAATATATCTGAGGTCGTCATGCACAACCTTATCATTCGTGATGCAGTCGATCTGCTAACAAACCACGATGCTTCCTTCAACGCGACATCCCATCTCTTTTTGCATGCGTGTGCGAACTGACAGAGGAAAACTCGACCGCTGACACTTCAAATTCAGAGTTTTAGACAATGCAAAAAGATGCACATCTTCTCTGTATGTATGCGTGTGAATCATGAATTGGTCGCCACTAGCTGTAGCCATGGACTAACAATTAAGAAGCTACCGTTGCATTTCTTTTTTAAAAAATTGCAATATTACAGATCCTTTTCTTATATATATATATATATATATATATATATATATATATATATATATATATATATATATATATATATATATATATATATCCGCAGTGTTGCTCCTTCTCCTATTAAACAAAGAATAATATTGTTCCTCATCATCATTTTTATTTAATAATTTATTTATCTTTCAAACTTCATCAGTATGTATATTACTCCGTTACTGATCCTTTTAGGATTGGGAGCGGGAAATTTTCAAATAATGCACAGGCTCTTCACTCTCCAGCGTGTTTACGTCGTATGAATCCGTTTGAAGAATGTACCCAACAAGCTGAGTAGATAACGCGAGTTGTGTTTGGACGAGGTGGATTGGAAGAAGAAGAAGAATTGAATTGAAGGGAATATACAAAAGTAACGCGTGCGAGTCAAGTCCATGTCCACCACAATTAGCTTCGCCTGTCCGGCATCCCTAAGCCAGCTGCTCATTGACCGACTACCGCTACATGCATCTCGCTTTGCTTGACCGATGGCATGCCAACTGCTTCCACTATTTGGACTGTTTCCACTTTCCAGCAGCATGAAGCAATGCTTAATTTGCTTTATTTTATTTTCCCTCTTTGGTGTGAACGGGGTTTTAGACAAAGAGTTGACATATATACCAATTGCCAACAACACTAGAATGTCTGAATGTCAATGGCCTATACAAAGTACAAACGCAGCGAAACTGCCTGCTGGCTGCTGGACTGGACAGGAACAGTTGATATGATGATGATATACTGCATATCGTATCCTATGCAAGTGGCTTCACATCAGATGGTTTCCTTGTCAGAAACTCAGAACTAATAATATATAATAACAGCAGGACCATGAACTGGTCTGAAACTTTCAGCTGATCGACGCACCTGATTGATGGCTTGGATAGCTTCAGTTGACTGATTGGCGATGCCGATCATAGGCGTGCGTCCTGCCCCCACCAACGCCTACTGCTCTCTTGGCATAAGTAAAAGAAACAATTTTTTTTAAAAAAAAAACTTCCTGCGCAGTGCACGCTATCTCTCCATCTTTTTTCTTTTCGACCGTGCTATCTCTCGCCATCTGGTTGGATGAGTTGCTGGCTCGCGGAGCCAGTAAACAAGTCGGCCTGGCTCTTTGTCTGGCTGGCCCATCACAAGTTTCAGCCTATATAACGGCTGCCTCTCTAGGAGTGCGCGTGCGTGTGCGGGACAGGCCTACAAGCAGCTTGCAACTAGCTGGATTCTCTTACAAATTTAGTCCTGCAGGAGGAGAACTCGAGAGGTTGGATTGCGAACATGTTTGAAACAATGTCCCATGCTGATCTTATTCGGGTGTTTGTAACTATGTGGACAATTTGGTATGCAAGAAAGAAAGCGATCCATGAAAATATTTTTCAGAGCCTGTTATTGACACAGCTTTGTAAACAAATATGTTGCTGAATTGAAAGCGCTGAAGCCGACTCAAGGGGCAAAGGCAAAAGTTCAGACTCAACATCCTCGGTGGCTGCCACCGCCAGTTGGATGCATGAATATGAATGTCGATGCAGCTATTCCAAAGAACTTGAGAAGGGCATCAGTAGCAGCCATAGCCAGAGACCAGAATGGCCGTTTTCTGGGAGCATCGGGAGTGGTCCTTGAAGGAATCACGTAACCGGAAATAGTCGAGGTAATCATCTGCAGAGAAGGTCTAGCTTTGGCATCTGACCTCATGTTGACCTTATTCTGGTTGGCATCTGATTGTGCTAATGCTATTAGAAGTATGGCAGGAACAGGCATGGGTCCTTATGGCCAAGTTGTGAAGGAGATCAAGGAGGGGGCTCGTGATTTTGTTCTGGTTGATTTCGTTCATGAGAATAAAAATTCCAATGTTGATGCTCATACTTTAGCTAGGAGCTTGATCTCTTTTGATACAGGCAGGCATGTTTGGCTGTTAGATCCACCTTCGGGCATTTGTAACTCTTATGACCAACTCCATGAATAAAGAGTGTGGTTTCCCCTAAAAAATTAGGAGGATTAAACATAGGATAATTATAAAACTAATCGAAGCCGTGACTAATTTGCGAGACAAATTTATATATTAAGCCTAATTAATCCATGATTAGCATATGTTTACTGTAGCACCACATTTGCTAATCATGGACTAAATAGGCTTAATAGATTCATCTCGGAAATTAGTCACAGCTTACGCAATTAGTTTTATAATTAGTCTATATTTAATACTCTTAATTAGTCAAACATCTGATATGATAGGGACTAAAGTTTAGTCACATGTATCAAACACCCCTTAAGACAACAAAACAATACAATCAACAGGAAACAAGCGGCCTCCCAAATGGATACCTTCTCCATAAAGCTGTATTTTCACGATAGACTTAGCGTTATTGCTTAGTTTTGAGATTATTTTTCCTAAATATAGGATTTATAAACATATGAAGAAATCCATTGTTTTCTATTTATTAATGAATGGAGTGGACTCCCCTGATGCTGTATTAAAATACTTGGTCTTGCAGAGGCTAAAAGGTAGCTTCTTGGCTAAAGTGATAAATACAGTGATAAAAATGCTGGCGTTATTGATTATATTCATTTTTTTCTTGGAAAGCTTCTTGACTAAAGTGATAAATATGGTGATAAAAATGTTGGCGTTACTGATTGCATTCATTTTTTTCTTGGAATGTAGCATCTAACGTTTTCTGATACCATTGTTTTGCATGAACATTATGTTGTATATGGTGACCATCGCCATCGTATGATAGTAGGAGGATGGGGTTGGGTCAGAACAGGCATATGTTGGGCTGGAAAGTGGTCTGAAGCTTATATAACATGATGGTGAAGAACAAGGGCTCTGAGTTTATGATTGAGTTGGAAGAAGACTATGAGCTCAACCGTGATCTTGGATATCTTGATCTAGCGAAAGTACGTGGAATTGTATTTGATTGTCTTAAGTTTGATGGGTGATTTCTTTTGTACTTTGATGAGTTAGCTCATGACCACATGTTGATAAATAATTGTTTTGGAAAACCAGAGTAGTGGCAGAGGTTCCTTGCCCTTTGGCTCTCAAACCACCCTTGGTCAGCCTCATTCATGTGTAGTCATTCATTTGTAGTGTTTATATAGCGGGAGATAAAAATTCCTCGGGGGATCCTACTACATACAGTCCATTATCTAGCAGAAAGAACTGTGTTGGTTGGCAACATGAAACAAATGAGTATAACTATTGAGGAAGGTCTACGAACACCAAAATGATCATAAGATTAGAAAGTATAAATATCTTATTGACAATTGGTCAGCTAAATAATAGCATATTTTTAAGTTTTTTAGACACTTTATCCAGCATGCTCTTGTCTATATCAAGGTGATCTTTTATTGTTTTTTACTTGCAATTTCTTGAAAATTTTAATAAAAATAATAATAATCTCATGTCTTATGTAGGGCGAAGATTTGATTCAGAAAATCAAAGATATATCTGTATTTGATGTATTGCTTTCCCATACGATTTGGAAATCCATTACTACATGACGCATACTATTATGAAGAAAAACTTTTTACCTAGGACTCATGTACATTCATATATGATTTATAATTCAGCCATGATAATCTTGTCACACTAAAAATAAGTTGGATACTATTAATATTTACTATTATTTATGGTGGTTCAGTATGGATGAGAAGCGCGAAGGAACAACATGGCGACTGGCCGCTGAACGGGCAACAACTGCCGCACCGGAGAACAAAGGATGATCCCCGGTAAAAAAATGGATCATGGGTGATATGAGCCTAAACCTAACCCTAATACATGGCTTTGGTACCATGTTACTAACCTTGGGGATCTAAGAAGATAAGCTCTCCACAGGTGGAGATAACTATATATATAGACAGCCTCATGGGCTATATGGGCCTCTAGTATAAGGGCCTTCATACACTTAACAATGAGAATGAAACACACCTATTTGTAGTTTCTCATGGTCATTATGGTGTTGCAAAAAAGTCTATATCTTTTAATCATTATCCATTTCTTAGATATTTCTTACCATACAAGAATACCTAGACCTAGAGTATTCTATTCTCACCATAAAACATGACAGCTCTAGCTCATGTATGCTATCTACTTCTCTAGAAAGTTCCACAAAGATGCATTAATTGTTATATTTAGCTCTACCCTTTAATGCATACTTGTCTCCATTAGTTGTCTTATCCTAGCTACCTTGTGCCACGAAGGTTTTCCAAAGTTTAATGTTGATGGTGTGATGGCGTGTTCTGAAAACAAAGGAGCTATTGGTGTCATGTACAGAGACAGCTCAAAGAATTATATATGTTGCTGCTAGTGCAATGGTCATTAACGGTCTTGTTGACCCGCCTTCCCCAAAAACATTGGCTTGCAACGAAGCAACTCTGCTGGCACATATAACCTGGGTGCAAAGAAGTGGTGTAATAGCTTTAGACTGCATGGAGGTGGTAATGAATATGCACAGAAGCAAAGCTTGTGTGCTTACTTGGCAATCTTGAAGGAAATTAATGCTAGAAGAGCTTTGTTTCATGAAAGCATCAAGGTAGACACTTGAAAAATAAGGCACATGCTCTCGCTAAAGGTGTTTGTAAAGTGGTACCAGGGAGCTATATATAGAGCTTTGTTTCATGAAGGCATCAAGGTAGACACTTGAAAAATAAGGCACATGCTCTCGCTAAAAGTGTTTGTAAAGTGGTACCAGGGAGCTATATATATATATATATATATATATATATATAGACTTTAAACGTGGTGAATTAGCTACAGTATCTACAGTGTTAGCTACAGTACCGGGTCTCCGTGAACAGTTCCACCCGTTAAGTATCTACAGTGCTAGCTACAGTACCGGGTCTTCGTGAACAGTTCCGCCCGTTAACTACAGCGCCGGATCCAGATAAATAGTACCCATATAAACAGTACCGACCATGTGAACAGTACTTAACCCGGTATGAACAGTTCATCCCGCTTGCAACAGTCCTACCCGCGCGAAGCGCGGGGGACCTGGCTAGTATATATATATATATATATATATATATATATATATATATATATATATATATATATATATATATATATATATATATATATATATATATATATATATATATAGAACTATTACCCTACAGCTGGCTACAAAATAACTTATTCTGTAGCCACTTTGAGTTACGATAATTGCTATGCTAATTTATAAGATTATAGTAACTTCTTACTATGTGATTTACTATAACATTATGGTAAATATCCCCATGTGTTATAGTAATTCAACTATCGTAAGTATATACTGACATTATCGTAAATTAGTATATAAAATTATCGTAAATAGAGGTGGCTACAAAATAAGTTATTTTGTAGCTAGCTATAGAGTATACTCTCCCTATATATTGGTAAAAGAAGTCGTTTTAGACAATGACACGGTCTCCAAAGCATAACTTTGACTTTATTTTTCTATAAAAATATTTATTTAAAAGTGATATATGTCTACTTTTATGAAAGTATATTTCAAGACAAATCTATTCATATGGTTTTCACATTTCCAAACTCAATAACTTAAAAGTTATTCATGATTTATATTCTCAATGTTTGATCCAAACCTTGTCCAAAACTATTTCTTTTACCAATATGGAGGGAGTATATATATATATATATATATATATATATATATATATATATATATATATAATTTGGCTCCTTGGGAGACTACAAATTATTCATGTACCTCAAAACATTGTGATGCATAAGTAAATAAGAGTCTACCTTCCTCCTAAAAAAACTGTTGAGATTAATTAGGATTAATTAATTATTAGTGATCAATTTATTATTAATCACGTCATTAGCAACTGCTAATAATAGTTTCCTGTAGACATATTAGATAGACACCTCTTCACAAAGAGGCACATTTTGGCCAACAGGCATCTGTCCTTTGGCTTGTAATATATACATGTATACTGTTCATCAATCAATACAATGATCATTCATCGATCACAATTTCCTCTAATACGTTATCACGCACGTTTGCTCTCCGCTGGTTACGAGCCAGAAAGCAAGAAGACGTCGATCGCCGATGATGCAGTTGCACGTCGTTTTCACTGCAGACCGTCGGCGTCATCTCCACCAACGAGCAAGGCCGGAGAAGATCGCTGGCATCGCTGTCTCTCCTGCGAGGCACGCTCCTTCTCCGCTGAGACGAGTTCGCGGGCGTCTCTCCTACAAGTCCAGACGGAACAAGAACAGACGATGGTGTTCTTCACACCGATGAAGAAGAACTCACGAATCATGGTAACAACCATCGAGAATGAGTTTGTCGTTATTTACCTTCCTCTCGACGCCTGTCCTTGCGGTTGTTTTTCTGCAGCCTTGCGACCGGAGAGACCGCCGGCGGTGACCGCGGCCCGCTGCGCCTAGCGGGCCCTAGCGGAAGGGCACGCGCGCACGTGTGGTCCCGCGGCAGGCGGCCTCCACGCCTCGGCCTCGCGCGTCCTTGCGCCCGCGGCCGGCAGCCTCCGGCGCCCCGGGCACGCGCTCGCGGCAGCGGCCCCCGTGGTCAGGCAGACATGGCCCGGTGCACGGCCTCCCTCGCGGGGCACTGCACCGCGGTGGCCAGCCCCGCGCGGCCTCTGGGCCGGCAGCCGGCGGCCTGTGGCCCCTGCGCCCGGCGACTCGGGGCCCCGTGCCTGCGGCGGCCGGCTGCTGCCGCGGCAGCCCCGCGTGGCCTGGTGCCTGCGATCGGTGGCGACGACCGGCTGCTCCATGGCTTGAGCGACAGCAGCGGCGTCCTCACGGTCGAGGAGGCCCGAGGCCGAGCGACGTTTCCCGAAGGGAAACTGTACGTCCGTGAGATTGGGATGGGGAAAGGATAAGGTTGTGCAGATTTGCACATAAACCCTTTCCCTTTCTGTGCATTACATGATAGTTCTGAAAGATTATCAACATATATTAGATTTATGTTGTAGCCCTCAGATACATTGTGCAATATATTGATAAATGCTTGTTTTAGATTTTACGTCTAAATAAATTATGATGCACAATATTTGCCTTGCGTAAATAGATGATTTTTTTGAGACATATCGATCCTCAGAAATTGCATCATAATATATAATTGCGTAAATAGATGGTTTCCTGTTTTAGTCATGGACTCTAACAATATTAGTATGGTAGAGTTTTTTACTCCTATACATTGTTTGCTTTAAGGACATAAATTTGTTTATGTCTTAACATACATAGTTTGTCGATTTTGGTTTTCGGCAATTAATTCTAATTGCAACAAAATCAATCATCTTAATTAATTGATAGTTAATTAAGGATGGATGAGTTTAGGCCCATATCGGCCTAGTGTGCAAAAGCAAAATGGCAGCTAAACCATTTTTGCTAGTAAGACTAACATAGGAAGTGGTTTTTGCTTTGATCCTACGGAATTTTGCATAGTTATGCCACTAGCCCACTATAGCATCATGTGCTTAGTAAGTTTTCTTGTTTTAACAGTATCAGTATAGTAGAGTGTTTATTCCTGTACTTTGTTGACCTTGTTAATTTGACAATTTTTCCATAAATTGTATTTTAACAACGGTAGATCCTCTTAATTAAGTGTTTCTTAATTAATGATGGATTATGCAAAATTGTTATATTCATATCTTAGATACATTCAGGATCCTAACATAAGTAATGGAGTCCTAGGCATTGGCTGCGCTGAATTCATCTTGAATTATTCGGCCCAGAGACCGTGCCTATGGCAGCGATTATTCGCCCATTGCTGAGAGGTCTACATCAAGTTTATTTAAACTTGATGATTACCTACTTTGTGTTGTCCCAAATAAGCGTTTTGGAAATATGAGAATAGTACACCTTTATGGTGACTACCATCATTCATTATTAAAGACTACACAGGTAGTAGAGTCTTAGACATTGGCTGCGGTATATTCCTACGAATATATCAGCCTAGAGACCGTGCCTATAGCAGCAATTTATTTGCCTACTACTGAGAGATCTACTCTATGTTTCGAACATAGAGATTATCTATAATGTGTGTACCAATGTTAATAATGATTGTTTGTGAGGTCTACACATCTTGTGATTACCCTCTAGTTGTTGGAAGGTTTACATTTTGTTGACTACCTTCAACAACTCAAAATAAAGTGACAAGATATGAAACCCTCTAAATTTTGCATTAGACAATGGACATTAACATTGATTATTCAGTAATGTCCATCGGAATATGTTGTAACACTTGTTGTCAATGCATAACTATTGTGAGTATCATATTGATGAATTTGATACTCGACAATATTTATGGATTTCTATATATTAGACAAGAATTTTATTGATTTATTGTCATATATAGACTGTACGGGAATCATTCCAATGAGGAATGATATGTGCCTAGTGGACATTTGTACCACAAACTCTATAATTAAGGAAGCAAAATATTTCAGGTTCTTATGATAAGAAGAGGGAATAATTTTGGTCATCACTAATATGATGCGATGATAGTTTGGCTTGTTTTGCCACTATCATCCTTCCTATCGATATTGGGTTAGTTACTAAGGATATTTAATTATGTCCTATACACTCGTATCTTACCAAATTATAGAGATATCCAAATGTGTTTTCATATGGAAACACTAAAACGACAACATTGGATATGGCATATAAGTAATGAGATAGGTCTCATTTTGGTTGTATTATGCCTACAACCATCCCCCATACAACATGTTGCGTATTAGAATTTTTCATAATGTTGATACATTCAAAGATTTAGAATGGTCAACTTGGCCATCCAGAAGGATACGCGAAAAATTATTGGCAATTCTTTTAGTCTAGATTTTCTCCTATTAAGGACACAATAAGGGCCATAGGGAAACAGATTTTAAGACCCTCTTATCTTAAAATCAGATTGAATACCTTAGATTCATAGAGCACATTCAAAAGAATATGTATGGGTCCGATACAAAGATTATATGGACAGTTCAGGCATTTCATGGTTGTAAAGATACATTCGCGAGATGATCTAGAGTGTGGAAGTATCCACATTCAACCATGCATTTGGTAGATAATGCTTCTTCATATGAGCATTATCCTGCACATTACTAAACTTTTGTGCCTACAATGACGATTGTAAGGTATAATACAAGTTTAGTTAGATATGCAAAAGAGGATAACTGGAATCTATAAGTATGACATTAATGTCATAACAGGACCATATTAGTAAATTGCTATCGCCAACTTCATGTTGGGGTCACGAAGATTTACACACTACTGACTTATGATTAATTGCATATCCCCTATATGCATTTAGTACGTGGGAATCCAGAAAGATTTCCTATTTGCATAAGATTAGGGTTACGTTGTATAGTACCAATCTCACCACCACAGCATACTTGATGGGTTCACACAGGAAACTGGGGATCAACGAGAGATTTTAATCTCCGTCGATTATTAATAAGTATCGAGATCTCTTATTCAAGATCTATTTACAACCCGTATGCTGATTTCATTGAGCTTTTCCAGGCATTAGGGGGAGATTAGTAGTACCATATGTAATGCCCGGAAATTATCTAGAATGCATAAAGCATTTCAAGCTCAGGATCACGTACTAAATGAATTGAACATTGAGTTCAAAGAATTGTTGATTTGCATAAGTATTGCAAATAATCTGCCAAATGCATTTACTAATTATAATCCATTGCAACTATGTGCCAGAAAGAGTAGTGGTATTAAGTAAACCACTCAACTCCCAATTATAAATAAGAGGGGGAGTAGTATGGTCATAAAGCAAGATTGTTCATGCTAGCAATAGAAGGTTTTCCTTCTAAGATAGTAAATGTAGGTCAACCTATATGGTTGGCAATACCTATTGGGTAAATATTAGTTATTACCCCGTGGATATATGTCATCCACAAACTCAGCTCAGAGGTGCACCAAACACTGAAGCTGGGATATCGAAAAGCCCTGACTCTCATTTTAGGAAGTCATGATGAGTCACGCAGGGTTCTTTGAGTTTTGATAGACTGGAGAATTATATAATAGAAAGGCTACATTTGTCGACAAAATATTTCTCTGAATAGATTGTATACAATATTCCAAGTCATCCAGTTAATAAGACCATGGCAGAGTGCTTTGTCACTCTTACTGGATTAGGACTTGTTGAGTAATGTAATACATATAGAGATAGTCTTGCTCACCAGAGAAGAGGTGTTCTGAGCTGTGATGCCAACACCTCATTGTACCTTTACTGTACAAAATGTTTTCATCCTAGATTGGATTGAGAACAACATGGTGGTGAGTTACAAAGCAAGACTAGTAGCACAAGGGGTTTACGCAAAGCCCAAACATTGATTTTCAATGTAAATTATTCTCCATAGTTTTATAAATTTCTGATACTACATTTTTATTGGCAGTACAAAAGCATCTATCTTTGCAGTTGATAATTGATAGATGTAGTGATCACATATGATCACTTGATTTGGAGTATTTGTGAAGCTTTCGGGAAGGAGTTCACATACTCAATCCTCATAAATAAAATCGCAACATATATCGTGTATTGCTTAAGTCAATATGTGGCTTTAAGCAGATAAGTCGAATTTGGTACAATCGATTTTGTGAGTATTCCTTGATCAATCATAGGGATACAGATTGATTACACGTGGTATTCTTTTTGAAGTCCCTGATTGGATTTCATAGTATTATATAGTTGTCAATAATCTTGACATCATTGGGAATGAACACTTGTTAATAGTACGTTGTAATTTAGAGATGGAGTTTTGAGATGGGAGATATAATCTAAACCAAAATTTCATTTTGTGTTTAGGACCCATGTATCTTCTCCCAGGATTTTATACTAAAGCTATCTATATCCACATCATATTGATTGATACAATATGAAGATATCATATGGTTGTTCCACCTCACGATAGAGGAAGATTGTTTTATACCATAGTGATTGAGAAGAGATATTAGGACAAGTTGTCCATTATCTTAGTGCTATTTATGCGCTAATATATCTTGCAAAGTTCCTCGCTGGATATCATTTTGTAATGATTTGCTATATAATAACAGCGCTACTCCTACCAAATATTGGTAGATTAAAGTTATGAATATCTTTTGATATTTCAAAATAGCACATGTTGTCTTGGTATAATCCAAGATCCAATTATATGGATATAATGATTCTGGTCATTCATAAGATCCCCAATTCCAGATCATTGAAATAAGCTTTACATAACAATCATTCTGATACTGTATTCACAAGCCATCACATGAATGTGTATAGCTAGTCAGAATGATATATCACATACTGAGGTTATGTGATATTGACTCTATTGAATCAAATGTCATTATCTTGAAAAGGTAATGCAACTTGTGTTGTTTAAGATAAAAACAAGTTATACCTAATGCAATATTTTTGCATTAAGATATTGTTCTGTTCCATAAGTAAATGGGCATATGAACATTTGCAAACCAAATCTTGTGATAATCTCATATAGATATTCACGGAGTCTGCCATACTCCACATTTCTTATGTGTTGAGTACATTGGTATGAATTTAATTAATTAGCTTGAGGTTTGCAAGTATTAGGGGGAGAGTCTCCCTGATTGATAACTTGTTATCAGGGGGAGAGTCTCCCTGATTGATATCTTGTTACAAATATCATATTGCACTCTTTTCTTTGTATGAGTTTTTTTCCCATTGGGTTTCTCATATAAAAGTTTTTAATGAGGCAATATCAACATAAGATTATGTCATATCATCTATTTTTCCCATAGGGGTTTTTGACGGATAATATTGGGACATAAGATGCATTGTACTCTTTTCTTTGTGGTTTTTGGAAGATGATATTTGAAGCATATTGACCCTATGGTCAAGGTGTTTTTAGACTAAGGCTTTGGGTATCTCAAAGGGTCTAATAACATTGGTGATTGTATATCACGATGTTTCTCCTTATTTTTCCCACTGGGTTTTAAGGAGTTTTGTCTGATATACTGTTATTACTTTGGTTTTTCCCATAGGGTTTTCCAAAGGAGATGTCATATTATCTATTTTTCCCTACAGAGGTTTTCGAAGATAATATTTATGACATATTGATCTTTGATCAAATTGTTTTTAGACTATGTCTTTGGGAACACCTTAAGGGTCTATTAACATCGGGAGTAATATATATCATGGTGTTTCTCCTTATTTTTCCTACTGGGTTTTAAGGAGTTTTGCATGATATATTGGTATACTTTGGTTTTTCCCACAGGGTTTTCCAAAGGTTCAAGATAATGACTGATGAACAAACAACAACAACGGTGTCTATAAGGGATCAATTGATCAAGGGGGAGTATTGAGATTAATTAGGATTAATTAATTATTAGTGATCAATTTATTATTAATCACGTCATTAGCAACTGCTAATAACAGTTTCCTGTAGACATATTAGATAGACACCTCTTCACAAAGAGGCACCTTTTGGCCAACAGGCATCTGTCCTTTGGCTTGTAATATATACATGTACACTGTTCATCAATCAATACAATGATCATTCATCGATCACAATTTCCTCTAATAAAAACCATGCTTATTTGCTTGAAAGATTTTCAACTCTAACCATATGCGACCATTTGAATATGCAGAGAATTTCACTGCTGATTGAACATATGGTATGTACATAACCACCATTTCACCGGACGGTTATATCGCCAGGTCAAATTGGCGATACATATGTGCTGCCTTTTGATCCATTGCTATGGTGGCCCTTACCTTGCAACTCGGCAGTATGCTGTCGCTGCCACACCTAGCCTCCTATCGCTGATTCAAATAGTGGTAATAAGTTCCTTTCCACGGGAGCTAGCAGGGCTACCTCCACCTTACTAAAGGACAAAAGTTCGGATAAAATTTCATTTTAATTTAGGAAAAAAAGAGAAGAGGGGTGTTTGTGTGTTGAGAGGAGAGGGGGTGTGTGTTGAGAGGAGAAGAGGAGGACGAGGAAGTTGGAGTAGCAAAGCTCTGCTAAAATCTTGCTTTGTTTCAGGTACATTACACAAACTTTTTATTTTAAATTTCATCCATTTAGTTTGTAAATCTAGTTATTATTTACTTAGGTATTACATTTTAAAAGTAGTCAGTGTGTATATAGTAGATTTAGGCTATTAGTAATTAGTTAAACTTTATTGGACTTATATTTAATAGAATGTTGGACTTAGGTTTATGTTATATTAGAACACATTAGACTTAGATTTAGGTTATATTAGTAATTATTCAAGGATGTTAGTAATTTGAAAATTTGGTTATATTAATTAAAGTATATTAAACTTAGATTTAAGTAGCAGTCATATATAAGATTTGTTCTGGACCGAGGATTTAAGTTTGTTGACTACATGGCCATAGTACCCTCACAAATGTCATAACCGGTTCCCTAGACTAGGGTGGGCCAGGATGATTGGCCCAGGAGGACTCCAACCTGAGGGTACTTCACAGACTTGGGTAACAAGGCATAGAAAAAATATACATAGAAATCGAATCAGCCCATTGTAACTAACTGGCAAACCAACCTATAAACCGCTTAGGTTAATTAGGACTAGAGATGGCAACGGGTACCCGAAACCCGAGTATCCGATGGGTATTACCCGATAAAGAGGCGAGTATGAGATAAATTTTCTACCCGTGGGTACGTTATTGGGCAAAATCCTATACCCATCGGGTATGGCGGGTACGAGTGCGGGTATATACTACCCATACCCGCATACCCACGGGTAAGACATACCCGCAAAAATAACTAGCCAACCTCAGTTATTTTAGCGCATATAAGTCATGAATTTGGCCCATCGAGACATCCACTATATTTCTAGTAGATTGCTTTTGTTGTAACGATGCTAATAATGTTTGTTAGCATGTTTGTAACTTGTTGGAAGCTTAGAATGATTTATTTTTACATGTGACTATTTGATATTTTTAGGTAATTTTCGGGTATGCTATCGGGTACGGGTTACCCGTCGGGTGAGAATTACCCGGCGGGTACGGGTATGGAATTGTTTTTTTACCCGCATGCGGGTACGGGTAACCCGACGGGTAAAATTTTGCGGGTGCGGGTACGGGTACGGGTATGGGTGGGCACTACCCGTCGGGTACGTACCCGTTGCCATCTTGAATTAGGACTCTATATGCACCCTTACCCCTGGGACTATATAAGGAGAGTAGAGATCCCGACCCTAATCAGCAGACCCTTAGATACACCTCAACACATTAGTTCAATGCCCCTACAACCCTTCATACGAAGCACAAGTAATAAAATTCTCCACATACACTGGACACGGAACCCTTGCCTGAATTGGTATAAATTTACGTCCCATGTGCAACCCCTTTAATTTAGTGTGCATCATATGTTGATCGGTCAATGGTAAAAAAAAAACACCGATAGTAGTTTGTATACCAGGTAGAGGCCTTCCCTGCAGATTCATCTAAATATATTAGATGGATTCTCTAAGTTGTTCGACCATGTGAAGTGCGAGAAGAATTAATTATCAAAAACCAGGAAATGGAATAGCATGCAATAAAATCTATTACTAAATATCATGGCAAAAGCCATGTATCTTTTCTGCATATAAAAAATAAAATGTAAAGGCTCTAGAAATGCCACGTTGCATTTCTTAGACCTGTTGAGTGGGCCTGCAGTTGCAGCCCTAGCTGCAGTGAAGAGAGCCCTTATACAATGCACAAAATTAAAGGCCCATCGTCCAGCTGGCAGGTGGCCCTCGCCGCGATCACGACTTGACCGTTATCAAGAGGGAAGGGATACAGTGCAGATTAATCTCTCATGATATATCGCCAGTTAAAAAAGTATATATATATATATATATATATATATATATATATATATATATATATATATCACATATTGTAGTTTTGTGGTTGAAATAACATATTGTCTGTAGATAAGGCATTTGGTCCGATCCTTTGTATATCTTACTGTATTGCTAATTGGATATCTCAATGAATGTCCATATTAACTCTCACAAGACACACTTGAAAAGATGATAAATTCTAGAAAATCTCGCACAAATCACAAACATCCCGGCATTTTTGGGTAGACAATAAGTACCCATTATATTTTATTTTCTTACATCTCTCACAATCATCGTTGAAAAAAACCAGTCATCTGTTCTATTTTATTTTCTTAGAAATTATCTACCTCTACCATTATAAAAACAATCTAAGTAATCTCTAAATCTCTATCTAAACTACCCACCACTGCTATTATCTAAAATAATCTATAAACTAACCCGCAATCTTTGCCTTAAGTACCCACATACACATGTCATCGTAAAAAGTAATATAAATAACGTCTACATTTGCACCTACGTTATTCACCTTTACTATTATTAAAAATAAGCTGGAGTAGCGCCTAAATCTAATTTAAAGTTAAGTATATACACATATATCATTATAAAAAATATCCTAGAGTATTTCTGTATATGCTTCAAATATAAAAAAAGTAACCCAAAGTATACATGTATAATGTGTGTTTATGCAGAGAGAATTGTATGGGAACGATGGAAATACATGAAGATAACTACGTCCATTGACAAGCGGATAAAGTATGCATATACCTGTACTAGTATAATGCTTGAATAAAAACACATGAGAGAGTATCAGCCGGCACACATGCAAATGGAAAAAATATGAATATGGACGGAAAAGTGGACAAAACAATCATAACTAATAAAGTCTATCACAATAAGACAACGGAAAGAAGTTGAAGTTCTATGAGTAAATATGAACACGTGAGATAGAGTTTCAAATATAGATATATCTAACACACATGCATGCAGGTGCAATGCAAAAATGGAAACGTATACAGCATCTGGTATCTTAAGTTTATTGCAACTGGATAAAAATAAAAAAAACATATATTGAATATTGTTAGAATATGAACAAATAAGAGATAGTGAAGATAGGTAGTTCTCTCCCTTGAATTAATGGCCCGTACGTAAAGCAGCACGGGTCGATAGACTACTGCTAAGCTAATGTACTGTCGATCCCCTAAAACTCTAGGTTTTATATTCATACTCGTTTTGGACTATACAGTTTCCCATCTAAGAATATTATCAAGAATCATAAATAAATTTGGCTAAGCAAAAAAAAAAAACAAATCAATCATTACAGTGATAATGATTTTTTGGAGGTTCATACTAGCTATAGCCTATATATAGGCTGTGACTAACATGGCAAAATAAAGAGTTCTAGTTAATACCGCTCGTGAGAGTGATCGAAGAAACATATATGCATATTTGGACTCCAAAATTTTGAAGCAAATCATTCAAATACAACCGTGTGTCCGGATAACATATACAGTAGTGGCGATGCTGGGATCAAGATAGGTTAGCGAGAGGATGAACTCATGCATTCTAGATTTTCTCTAGCAGTCACCACCACAGTACATGGGTAAAAGGTGCCATTTTGGCCCTATGTCATTGCATGTAATTTCATGCACATGTTCTTACTAAGCCGCCAATGGCCAATTACTCAATTCAAATGAAAAATGGACACTGTTTCTTTTGAAAATAAGCGAACTGTAGGGACTTTCTTTTTAACCTGATATTCCCAATAAGTTAGAAAAAAACTGACACTATTTCTCAGAGTCATGTGAAGAATGCAATCGATAATAATCTTGATTAATGATTTATAGAAAACTTGGATGCGAAGACACTGCATAAATCTTACATGTATTCACAAATGTTTCTCATATATATTTCTAAAGTAAAATCGATAAAACCTGTGCAGGTTTAACATGCACGATAAGCTGATTTGTGTCAAAACTACTAGAGTTGTCTCCAAAATGATGAATGAATATTACTACTAGTAGAATCAGATTTTACTGCTAGGGACATGTATAGTACTAGGCATGCATATATGTTCGACTTTCCTTGCCTTGCTATACTAGGTAGTGGGCACTGGAATCTTGGCTGATCAGTGATAAGGGCCATCATTCTGATGTTTCCAAAGGAAATGTACTCTATTGGCAGGATAAAGTAAAGAAGAAGACACCTTTTTGTGCACTAATCATGTGCAACAAGGTGCGAGACCAGAGGCGGAACCAACGATTTTGATTAAGGGGGGCCGGACAAATGTGATCGTATTTTTTAGTGTGATAAAATATACATAATTATATGTTTCAACAAATTTTTAAAAAAATCTACACTATTTGTAACCAAAATCATCATATTTTAATAAAAAAATAGGTGAAATTAATATTTTTTGTGCTATAAATACAAATATTTATATAGGTATTTAAATGAATCTACTGTGCTGGGGGGACCACGGCCCCTGCTAGCCTCCCCCTAGTTTCGCCTCTGTGCGAGACCCCAGCGTTTGCCTATAATCACCCCCCAGGTTATGCTCGTCCAAACTTGACGTGCCTCTCCGGTGAAGGACAACAAATTTCTTGACAAACTAAAACGAATCTCATTTCCCTCTTCCCACATCAGAACTTAAAATTAACAAAAGATCGACCGACCTCAGCCCGTTCCTACTGAACACATGAAGATGTTCAATCTTGGGCCATAAAGTTTGCAAAATTGGTTATAGTAAACAAAGGCAGTAACATTTGACGCCTTTTTGGATCCACCCAACTAAAATTTAGCTAGCTAAAATTTCAAAGGTAAACTTTAGCTAGCTAAAAGTTCTCCCAGCTAATAAACTTTAGCTAAGGTGTTTGAATCCTCCAGCTAATAGACTCAGCTAAACTTTAGCTGAGTTTAGCTAGGTTGAAGCAACTAAACTTAGCTAAACTTTAGCTGATCTTTTAGCTGGGTCGTTTTGATACCTAGTGGCTAAATCCAGCTAAAGTTTAGTTGGTGGATCCAAACAGACCCAGTAGTAGTATATCAACCAAAACACATCCAACCACACGTACACTTCAGAATTATAGCGAAGTAGTATGTCAATCTACAGTTCAACCACAGCATGAGTTTGATTGCTGATAATATGAGATCCATGCCTTCTCTCTTTTTTAAGAGAACAATCAAACTCATTCATGCTTTGAGTTTTCATGCACGCAGATATAAAAAAACAAACAAACAAAAAAAACTTTAGTAGGAATTCAGTTGTGTTGTGGGCCAAATTTTGCAAAGTTAAACAGGCTAGTCAGTCACATTTGCTTTGATGCCATCTTATTGGAGTATTAGCACCATTTAATCAAAACTAAAATTGGAACACCCATCACACGAATTCATAATTACAGCTCTCTCTCTCTATATATATATATATGACGATTGATCTAGCTACACACGAACAGCAACAGCATGAGTTTGATTGCAGTTTTGCCCTTTTCCTTTTTCAAGATAATGAAAACAGCAACCAAACTCTCGTGTTAATTTGAGTGTGTTGCAACTTGCAAACACGGATACAAATACTATCCATCTTACCTGATATATAGGCAGTGCATCGCACCTTCATTCTCATCAAGTCTGATCGATCCCAAATGCCATTATTACGTACCGAGCTGCGTGGACGTCGACGACGACCTCCTGCCGCCGTTGGCCTGCCTGTCGAGCGGCACGGCGGGCTGGTGTCCGGTGAAGAGCGCGAGGTTGCCGACGAGCTTGTCCTTGCGTGAGAAGGAGGTGCCGCAGGAGCAGAGCCAGCGGTGGTCGCCGCAGTGCTTCTCGTGGGTGCGGAGGTCGGAGAGCACGGAGAAGTGCTTGCGGTTGCAGCGGTTGCAGACGTACATCTTGGGGCAGTGGCTGCGCTTGTAGTGGTTCTTGGCGCAGATCACCGACTTGAGCGGCTGGAACTTGGCGTGCTTCCGGTTCCAGCGGCAGCCCTCCTGCGGGCACGAGTAGAACGACCTGCTGGTGGTGGCGGCGTCTCCCCCGGCCGCCGTCGCCTTGGCCGGGTTCGCCAGCGCCGCGCTGCTCTTGTACTCGTCGCCGTGCGCGCGCATGTGCATGCGCAGGTTGGCGTCGCGCTTGAACCCCTTGCCGCACACCTGGCAGTAGTGCGTGTACTTGGCCAGCAGCTCCGCCGCCTCCAGCTCTATGATCGTGCCGGCGACGACCTCTTCCTCGGCTATCATCGCAGCCGTCGTCGCCTCAGGCTGTGATGATGGCATGGCCGCCGCAGCAGCTACAGGTGTTGTCCCGCCGTAGCGGGTGCGGTGCTGCTGCTGCTGCTGCTGCCGCCACTGCTGCTGCATGACATGGTCGATGACGGTCGCCTGCTGGTGCTGCTGGCCGTGGTGGTCGCCGCAGGTAGCTGCTGCAGCGTCCGCCATGCGGCCGTTGTTGCCGTGGCCGGCGGCGATGACGCTGCTACTACTCCCACCCTGCGGCTGCGGCTGCGCCTGCGCGGCGTTAGGCGCCGCGCCGCCGTGGCCGCACAGCTGCTGGAAGGCGTACATCATGGAGGAGGCGGCGGCCATGATTTCCTGGATGACGGCGCCGGCGCCTGGCGCGGCGGCGACGGGCCCGGGCCCGTCGTGCGCGAGGGCGAGGCGGACGAGCGGCTGCAGCTGCTGCACCTTGTCCCTGAGCACGGACAGGTTGTAGAGCAGCGCGTGGTGGCACTGCACGTCGGCTGCGGAACCGGACGCCGCCGCCGGCGGCTCCGCCATGAAGCCGCCGCCGCCGTCCATGGTGGCATCGAAAGCGTGGCCATGGTGGTGGAACAGCTGCTGCTGCTGCTGCTGGTGGTTCTGTAGGTAATACGGGTTCCCCCCTCCCTCGATCATGGTAGCTAGCTACTTTCTCGATCGATCTCAGGCTGATTAGCTTTCGGTCCGTGTTTCTACACGCATGCGATATGAAATCTAGGGGCCAGAGCAGGAGCTGTATTTGAGAGGAGGAAGAAATCGAGGTGGGTCAATGGAGATAACAATCAAGGGCATGCGCGTTGCCGGAGACGGCCGGAGACGGGATGGGATGGAAGTGGGGAATTGTGAGTAGGTCAACTGGGGTTGGGGGCTGCACTTGACAACATCCCTACTTGAAGCCTCCCTCAAATGACACCCACCCGAAAGCTGACACACGCTATTCTGCTTCTGCATGACTAGCTAGCTAGCTAGCTTGGACATGTCAGAAATATGATTAGTCTCGGGAGTAGTTAAAGTTTAACCAATACCGTAGCACTTTCGTCTTATTTGATAAAAAGTTTCTAATCTTGGACTAATTAGGCTTAATAGATTCGTCTCGTAAATTACTCCTAATCTATGCCGACATGCATGTAATTAGTCTACATTTAGTACTCTATGTATTTGAAGGAACATTGATGTGATGGGAATTAAACTTTAACATACTCAAACCAAACGGGGCCTAAGATGTACTATGTGCACCCTACAGCCTCCCCTCTCTGGCCAATGCAAGAAGGCCCAGTGCTGTGCAATGCAAAGAGCAGAATATATTTGTTGGCGTATTTTAGTCCAATCATGCATGCATGTCCCAGCAGCTCAAATGTTTGTTTAATTTAACTACGTATGGCAAGATCCTTCGGATCGGATGAAATACATAAGAAAATCTCCATTTGATTGCTTCTCTCCAAGCTAGGCATCATCATCTCAGCAAAACATCTACTCTATTATTCTGAAGGAAAAGATACAAACAAGCTTGCCTGCGCAGTTTGTCAAAGCAGGGTCACTGACCCGTGGGACCATCGATCTCCGTTCCTGATCTACCGATAGATTACTGTAGCTACAGCCTGCAGCCACGGCGGCGGCTGCAACCGAACAGGCCGAAATGTGCATGCATGAGCGTGGACTGTGCTACTAGTTGTGTTCAAATGCAGACATTATTATAGGACATGTTGTACGAGGCGTTATCTAGGACGATCCAGAGGCTCTTCTTTTTTATTTTGTTGCCCTAGCACTGGTTAACGACGGCGATCGACTAGCTAGTATGCACCTGATGAGGACGCGAGATTAAAGTAACTACAGTCACGATGGTGTGCCACACGCCCATGATCTATGTGTGAACAAGTGACGCACGCAATGCTGCTGCTTATATTGCTTGAGGGGAAAAGGGAAGCTCCCTACCTATTTTTTTCTTTTTCTATGTAAATATGAACAAAGCATATGTACAAGTCACAAGGCTTGAAAAGTCCAAAGAAGAAAAAAGTAAGCATCATTGGAGACTCTCTTGCCACAAAGACAGCGGGGAAGAAACACTTTGCTAGGCTTTGGTACACACCAAACCAACTTCCTCCTTAAAAGCTATTCTCCAAGAGGTCAAAGAGGTAGCCTTATTATAAAAAATGAACCCATTTCTAGCATTCCAAATCGTCCAGCAAGTAGTGAAAAAGATTTCTGTGAAAATATGGCTGCCAAAATCTCTTCTAGCTTGTATGATCATATCCAAGGGCTGAAGTAATGGAGCTCCAACAGTCACACTGAAAGGGCACTCAAAAAACAAATGAAAACTAGTTTCTTCATGGCCATTAGTACAAAGGACACACGTGTAGTCATCAAGATGTTTATTCTTCCTTCTCAAGAATAAATATAGTACAAAGGGCACGCAATGCTGCTTATTATTCATTTGTTCCCATCCTATACAGTGCAGTTGTTTTGCATTGTTTTTTCTATTTTTTTTTCACGAACGTGTCGTAGCACATATTTCATTAAGTAGAAGTAGAGTTTTTTTTTACAACTTTGCGACAGACAGGTGCGCAAAGTGACTATAGAAGCACCAGCAGCGACCGCAGATGCCTGTAACCCGCCATCACCATTCATTGGCTTCATCCTCGATCCGTGCTGCTAACTGGTTTGCCATAGATGCTGCAGCGTTGTTAAAGGTCCTCGTATTTCTTTCCTTCCAAAGCAACCAACTGACCAAGAAGAAGAGAGAATCAAAGCCGTGTCGCAGGTCCTTTTTTCTCGAATACGAAAGAGTTGCGCATCTTTGTAAGGGTCTGTTTGGATCATTTCCTCAAAAATTTAGAGCTCTTAAAACTTTAGAGCACTTTAGCTCACTTTTAAGGTCTAAAGCTCTAATGTGAGGTGGGCTAAAGTTTAGAGATAACTTTAGACTACCTGTTTGGAGACTTTAACTCTAAAGTTTAGCAGGAGATTCAAACAGACCCTAATTAAGGTAGAAATGTTTGATACAAACAACGCGCTTCTGACGAGCGTCTAGGAGGTCTACAGGATTACAACAGTGGGCTGGACCATCCTAGTAAACAAATACAAATTTTGATATTACGCAGATGATAGACAAGATAAGGGCAACGACACAGCCGAGGAAGAGGGGTTGCGCTTCCGCTGCTTTTGGCACGACTCATTCCTAATGTCGTGGAAGAGCGCTTTGACGTTGAAAGCATTGGGCCTGGCCTCATAGAGAGCTCCTCGTAAGCCTTCTTCGCTGATGTGCTTGGCGTTGACAGACCAGTGACCAAACGCAATTGCTGCATGATTAGGATCTCACCTCATTTGGAGGTAGGCACCTGAGAGGCTTTGAGCCGCTAGGCGCTTGCTTTGCTGCAGCAGTGCCGCCTGCTTGGGTGGCTCGCGAATGAGCAGGGAGGCCCTCTTACGTGTCACTTTGTTGATGAAGTTCTCAAGGCGGCGCGCGGTGGAGACATTGTTGTCCATGGACTGGCGGGTATCCATCAGCGGCGTAGTGGGAGGGCCAGCAGCCGCCGTGAGGTCGACCGGACCGAAGCCTGGCGGGTAGCCCTCCTCGTGCCTCGTGGATTCATTGACCTGTGGGTGCCCCTGCTGAGGCGACACCGGTGGCGAGTCCACCACCCACTGACTGGGGAGCGGTGGTGGTGTACGTCTCTACAACACCAAGTCGGCGTGCAGGGACGATGTTTGCTGCCTTCCCAGAAGGCCACAGGTGTAGATGCAGGAGACCACCATCGAGGCCCTCATCCTCCAGCTGGGCGTCGGAGCTATAGCCAGGCTCCCAAGTACAAGGCACGTGACGATCTGGCTGGCTGCGATTGAGGCTGCGAACTCCTCCAGCATCGGGACGTTGCAGGTCCTTGACAATCAGCTTTATTGTTTCGCGTTGTTATCGATCAATCTAATACTATACTTATATGGAGCAAAAGGCGTCTATTTTCCACAGCACGGAGATTGATTATTATCTCAATGCTCTTTGCAAAGCTAATGTTCCTTCGTCCTTCCAAATTTAGTTTGAGACCGGCCGCAAATATGAAATATCTATTTTCATCACTCATCATGCTAGCTACTGGAAAATTCGGAGGCAGCGAGGTGTGTGAAAACAGAGACCCACGAGTCCTTGTATAACAAAATCAATGAGGATGATGGCGGGTGCAAAGCAATAATTAGGTAGGCAATTAGCAAGACTCTTAAGACAACGAGTCTGAATCAGTTTTTCGGTGTCCTGGCTAAAAACACTCTAGTTTCTCTTTTCCTTTTCTCTCTGTCACATTTTAAGCGTGCAGTTTATTATTAACCTTCAAGTTGCACGTCAGACTAACTTTCAATAAGGAACTACTGTACTAGGTAACGAATACTCTTCAACTATCGAAATTGATTTGCGAATTAATTATAGATCGGTTGGTTAGGTTCCTTGTGGTGGAACCTGCCAATCCGGGTTTAAATCCTTGACTTGGTATGGGTGCTCGTATTTTTCTGGATTTAGTCCAGAATTTAACGGCACTATGCTTTCAGTGGTAGGCAGCGTCCCTGTCGATAGCGTGGTGACTTCGTGAATCTCGAGATCTGCTAGTTCAGTCATTCGGAGGTGCTCATAGAGGTAGGTTTGCGTACGTGTGTTCATAGGGGTGAGTACGCGTGCGTGTTGTGGACGTCTGCGTTGTACTGTGTAATTCTCAAAAAAAAACTATCGAAATTGATTTGGCCCTCTGGAAAGTGGTTATCTATTTACTAAAATATTTGGTGCTCTATTTAGAGTTATTTGAATCTTATTGGTTTTAGACAAAAAAACATGAGCACATCTACAAGCAATAAAGCAATAGAAACATAAATAAATTAGTTCTAAATAATTGTATATAGATCATAAATAGGTAGATAAAATTTAGAGTTATTTGGTTCTTATGAACTTTTAGAGATGAATCTAGATTTTTATTATTTTTAAACAAAGAAATCCACATATAAAACCAGTCAAGGTACCAAATTTGTCTGGGTCAACAGTTGATGGGGTCCATTACCGGGTAGTTCAAGGTTGAAAATTAAACTGATGTGCAATTTAGATTTTAAAATATATGTTACCCCTTTTTTAATATATATCAGCTAAATCTCATTAGATGGTTTGTTTAATTTAATGTAGTTTCTCACAACGTGATGCTTTGAGATAACAGTGGATATTTAATAACACGGGTTGTTGTAGGTCACTAATACGAGAGTTCATTGACATTTAATAGCTCGTCACATATGCATTTTTTATGACCAATCGTGCCTGATCGTTTACACCTGGTGCCTTGGCTACCTATACTTACCTATCTCGGTTATTCTCTGCATCCCGTGCATACCTGATTCTGGACTTGATGAACTAACAAAACCAACTAAAAAACAAGCATATCTTGTGTATACCTACTTCGCTAGCTCTATTAGCTTACCATTGGAACTATGCCTACACAATGCCCTCCAGGAAAGCAAATGCCCTCTTTCGCTTCGCGTTTGGTCCTTCCACTTCGTGTAACTCCGAATTTACCTGAATAAATCCGAATCTTTCCTCCCCTAAGAGAGTTCTTTCTTTTTGTTCTGCTATTCCCTGCTTTCCTCGTTCTCTCCTCGAGATAGATTTTCCCTATAAATAACCGGATAGAGATATTTCCTTACTTATAGAGCCAGACTGTGCTTTAACACATGACATCCTGGAAATGGTCAAATGAACCTGTTCCATCAGAGATCTTTTACAAAGCACTTTCAAAAATGTGCAATGTTTTTATGAAGAAAGAGAAGTTTCGTGAGGATGAAACTCTCTTGACACGATTAGTAATTCTATATGAGTCATAAAATTAAATGTTTATCAAACGATAGAATGAAACTATATGTTGAGAGTGGATGTTCTATTCATGTTTCATTTCATTCACGTGATAGATAGTCTTGGAAAAACATCATACCCTCCACCGAGAATTGCCTAACTGATCAGTTTTTTTTTCTTGTTTTCAAAGCCAGTTGTTTTCTTGTTTTCAGAACCAGATCAGTTCGATTGGATGAGTTTGGGGCCCACTACGGAAAACGCAAAACTCGCATCCCTATACCTGTTCAATTCCAACGGCCCAACAGACTACCATTGTTGTCTGAGAGCGCCGTACGTACTCAACTGACGACCAGCTGCTAAACACGAGCAAGACAAAAACTCGTGTGGTTATGCTTTCTAAGTACTGGCGGTTAAATGGATGGATCGGCATTACCCCTACTACTAATATATAAGTCAATTAGTCAAAAAGGGCACTTTGGTAGGCTCCTATAAGCATTGACCGGTACTTCGGTTGTGCGGCTGAACGTTTCAACAACAGACTTATGGGCTGTGTGCCTGTGACTGTGTGCGCGGTTAAATGGAAACAGGATGTGTAGATAGACTCAAACTTTATAATTTTTTTTTATCAATAACTAGGTTCATGTCCGTGCATTGCTACGGGACAGCTAAACTTTTATACTAAAAACATACGGATCGAACGATAAGATAACAATACTGTAAAAGTATATGACCGACGTTAAAGTGACATTTAATCCAAAAGGCTAAGTTCGTGAAATTAACACAGTCATAGAGAGCACGGCGTTGCAGGCTTACAAACTCTACTGTATAGATCTTTCCATGATGCGGCTAAGATCATGTTTTATACCGGTAGGAAGAGATCTCCAATATCCATTTCTTTCGTACGCCAACAAATCTACGAATAAGTTCCACAACATCTTCATACTATCCTGTACACGGCGCCGGCAAGCGAATTAGCCACAACTTATGTAATTAATTTTATAATTAGCTCATATTTAGTCCTCCTAATTGATATCTAAAAATTCAATGTGACAGGAACTAAAGTTTAGTCTTGGGATCCAAACACCCCCTAACTCTCTTCTTTTGTTGGCTGCTCACTTGCACTACCATGCCTATGTGTCTGCACGTATATACTCTAATGCCAGAACGTCTAAGATGGTCTTATTGTCCACCCTTTGAAAATATCAGAACTTTAAGGTTGCCATTTGTGTATGCTGTAAGATTGGGTTGCTTTGCACTGATCCATCAGTTTGTTCGCTTGAGCTTTCAGCCACTCAGCAGTGTTTTTCTCACAACAAATCAGTCAACAGTACTTTTAGCCGCTTATTTTCAGCCCAAGCGAACAAGCTGCGTGAGGGTGTCCATGAGAGTCGAAATTTTTTATGCCATTATGATGTCTAAGCTTACCAATCAGACAGAGAAGAACTTGATCACGTTAAAATATTTTCAACACCGCTTTCATATACTCCATCTGTTCCAAAATAGAAGTCATTCTCGCTTTCCGAGAAGTCAACTTTTTTTTTAACTTCGACCAATTATATATAAAAGAATATTAATATTTATAATACATAATTAGTATCATTAGATAGACCATTGAATATACTTTCATAATAAACTTATTTGAAGATATAAATGTTGCACGTATTTTTTACAAACCTAGTCAAAGTTAAAAAAAAAGTTTGACCTGCACGCATCCTATAACGACTTGTATTTTAGGGTGGAGGAAGTATATGGTAATGGGAGAAGTCAATTGGAAGTCGTGATGAACACAACACTGCTTTCATATTATATGCTAATGGGAGCACGCAGAAACACAGGGGAATGGACCTATATACTAACGGTGGGAGTATTCGCTTACACTACGCCAGATTCTTACTGTAGGAACGGGGGCATTTTTACTATAGGGGCGGCTGGGGTTGGGGGCACCCCTACAGTGGGCGTCCTCGGGCCCCAGCATCCCAGCCGTCCCTACAGATGGCACTGTAGGGGCGGCTGGTAACCTGAGCCGCCCCTACAGTTGGGGCTGATATGTAGGGGCGGCTCAATCACCAGCCGCCCCTGCTGTTCGACTGTAGGGGCGGCTGAATCAACAGCGTAGCAGCCACCACCTTCTTCCACCTAAGGACACACTCTTCTACACAAAAAAAAGTTGGGAGGTCTTGGGCTCCTCCTAAAAATTGCTCTACTAAGGGGAAGGTTTTGATCTCAAATCCTTTGTTGGAGAGGCTCTAAAAGGTAAGGAAATGCTTCTCCAGCTCTTTATTTGAAGTTTAATTGGTTGGTTAGTGAGTAATTTGATTTTTTGTTTTCTCTCTCTTCCATGGAGCTTGAGCTAGTTATGAGTGAAATTGAACCCTAATTTTCACTATACTAGGGTAAATTAGGTAGGGAAGTAAGATTGCACCCTTTGTTAGTACATCTTTGTTGACTTTAGTGTAGTATTAGTGAAGTTTGGTACATGTGTCATGAAACCCTATTCTAGATCTAGATCTAGGATTTTTTTCTTTTTCAATTTTTTCTTTATGTGACTAGGGTTTGCATGTAGGTGAATGTGTAAGATTTTAATTGTTGCTAATGTGTAAAATATCCTCTACCATGGCTACTAATTATCATTTAATATTTATTTTGATTCCTTTCTATAATGTGTGTTTTTAATTAGTTATGGATAAATAGGCCATTAATTAATTATCCTCTACCATGAAATTGGAATGGAGTTTGCATGAAAGGTAGTGGATGAAATATTAAATGTTGCTAATTGTTTTCTTTGAAATTGTTTATTTGAACCAATTAATTTATATTTTAAAATATTTATGCAATAATAGTCAATTAATTAACTATCCTCTACTACCATGGTGCGTGTGTCAGGTATATACAATTATTCTCGAGTAATATTCTTTCTTTGGTTGTTTTGTTTCTATAAGATGGACTACAGGAACTCTTGGATGTATGGTTCGTTAAGACACGACGCTCTTTTCCGTGATGAGGTAGACAAATTCATCAAAGCCGCAGAGAAGCATGCAGCGACGTTGAAAAAGAATAGTGACACGATTATTTGTCCCTGCAAAGATTGCAAGAACCTTATTGCATTTCGAGATGTGAGTACCATCACAGAACATCTGATTAGGAGAGGATTTGTTTCGGACTACACAGTGTGGATTCATCATGGAGAAACAGTGGTTGTTGATGACAGCGACGATGATCTAGCTGATGAAGCTGACACCCAAGCATACTATTGGTATAAATTAATGCACACTCCACTTTATCCGCAAGCGCACAGATAACGTTTATCGATGTAGCACTTCACCGGGATGACCCAGTTTTAATATCGAACCCAAAGAAACGGAGTATGGTCTTCTTAAGTCTTAAGCTTTAATCCTTGAGTAGCTATCAAGGACTGAGAATTTTGAAGGTAGAGGGGATCACGAAGGCTGTCTAATTCTACTTCAAGTATAAAATGCTAATAGTGTTCTTGATGGGAAAATTATCATAGGAGGTCATAAGCAGAGTATGAATTCTCCTACCAATAAATTATCCTACTAGTCCTACAAACGGGATAGTGGGCTATAGAAGAATCAACAAGGCTATAAGAGTCATCCTTGCGAACTACCACCGAAATCCAGAATATAGGGTACATTCATGAGCTATCAAGTCTAAGCACCGCGCTTACACCCTCTAACTCCTCTAATCCTAGCGCTACTAGAATTAAAGTACTCAAATGAGTCACAAACCTCAAGAACAATATGAACAATAAGAACAACTTAAAAATAGACGTTGATTACCAGAGAGATCTAGATGCAAGATCTTGAAGAACTTGAATCCACAGGTACAAGATATTGAAGAAGATCCGACAGGCCGGAGCTCCTTCTAAATCTCCTCCTCTTCTCTCTCTCTCTCTTCTAATTCTAATTCAAGACTAGATTCTATTCCTAAACTAGAGGGAGAACTAGTCTTCTTCTTGATCGCTGGCTCTTCAATCCTTCTCCTATGATTTCTAATTCTATTGGAGGTTCTGATATGAAGACATTGAATGAGGCCTGGGGGTCTGGAGGCCGCTTTATATAGCCCTGAGAGATCAACCGTGTCCCTTGGATGAAACCGACCTTCACGTAGGGTTGAGATGCATCATAGGAGGCGGTAGAGGCAGCTTGCAAAGGAAGGAGCCGTGGCAGCAGGTCGAGGTGGGCCGCCTTGTGGAGTCCTCTGGTGTCTTCTAGAATGTCCTTGCATGGCCACGACGTGGAGATAAGTCCGATAGGCGTGGGTTCCTTCTCATGGAAGATATCCTTTTCCTGTATTTTCCTGTTTAATCCCTGAAAAATCACAATTCACCAAAACTCATGGAAATTGTTAGTAGAACCCCTATTCTAAGGTGGGAATTATATTTTTATCCTTTTTATATGTTTAGTTGATGGTTTATAATGATAGTTAATTACCGTCAACACATACTTGTCCTAATTCACAGACGATCTTGAGCAACAAATGGATCGTGACTATGGCAATCAACATGGTGGTGACTTTGGCAATCAACAAGGTGGTGGTTTTGGCAATCAATAAGGTGCTGATGATGCTGGTGGTGCCAGCAATGATGGCGAAGCACGTGACGGGGATGCAATATGCAATTTCCTTAGGGGGGGTCAGAGTGCCGACTGGGTTTTCAGCGAACCCGAAGAAGCTAGTGCCGATGGAGGACCTATCATTAACATACTGCAAGGCTCACGATTGTCATGTGATGCTGACAGTGTTCCTACCAATTGCAATCAGGGCTATAAAGCCAGAGTTCCTAAAGATGGCCATCACCCGCATGTGCTACTTCTTTTCGAAGATCTCACAGAAGACGATTCACAGGCAAGAGCTGAGTGACCTACATGAATTCATGGTGGAGATCCAGAACCAGCTAGAGATGTGTTTACCTCCCGCTTTTTTTGATATAATGGTACATCTCATGATTCACCTGGTTCATCAGATCGAGGCGCTGGCCCTAGCTTCTTGCATGAAATGTGGTCCTACGAGCGGTTCATGTCGGTTCTAAGCCGATACGTGCATAACCGAACACACCCAGAGGGCTCCATGATATAGGGTTATAATTCCGAAGAAGTCATCGAGTGCTGCCAAGAGTGGCTAAAAGTACATAGAGGGATTGGTAATCTCGATTCTCGTCACAAGGGAAGGCTGGCTGGGAAGGGCACAAGTGGTAGGAAAGTGTTCCTCGACAATGATTACAGCGAGGTGAGTCGAGCGCATTACAGTGTCTTGCAGAGTATGGCAGTGATGCAACCGTACATTGATGAACACATGGCTATCATTATGGCTGAGAGGAATGGCCGTTCAGATGATTGGGTCATGAAACAACATAAGCAACGCCTGACATCATGGTTGAAGGACCAGAACATATAGCCTGGAGAAACCATAGATTCTATTACTATCAGTCGGTTGGCGGTCGGGCCATCGAAACAGGTGACGTCTTGGAATGCTTATGACATCAATGGGTACACATACTATACCGACACAAAGGATAGGAAATCTATAAATCAGAACAACGGCGTCCGAATAGAGGCTCTCGACGGAGTGGGGCGAAAGGTCCTGTACTTTGGCATCATTGAAGATATATGGGAACTTGACTATGGAAGGGATATAAAGGTGGTCCTGTTTCGATGCCGCTGGATCAAGCAACATCAATTCAATGAGATCGGACAGAGAGTCATCGACCTCTAGAATGTAGGCTACGAGGATGACCCTTGGGTGCTCGCTAAATGTGTCGCGCAAGTCTTCTATATGCCCGACCCGCAAAGTAATCTCCTCCCGAAGAAGAAGACAAAGCACGTGTGAAAGCCCAAGTTTGGTTTTAGTAATTAATGACACCAAGTTGCTAATGCCATGTGTTAAGTGTTTTGAGTAAGGCATAAGCAACACATGTGATGAAGGTGTATGTGGCAAGGAGTGGTGGCCACAAGATCACAAAGAAATGGTGCATGGACATGTAATGACGATCATGGTGGAGATGCACATAATATGATGGACATGATGATCAAGTGGAAGAGAAGGATCTAAGAGCGCAAGGCAAAGGTATAACCATAGGGTTTTCCTTTTGCCGGTCTAAGATGAGTAGAGAAGTGATTGACCGGGTTTAGGATACATAGCCGACTATCAAGAGGGGCAGTCACGGTTAGCTCGGGAATCAAGTGCCACTAGATCAATATCTTGAGCATATGCATTAGGATCTAGTAGAGAGCTAACATATTGCCTTGAAAATGTTTGTGAAATGCTAACACACATGCACATGGTGGTGTTAGCACATTTGCGAAGGCGGTGGAGTTTGAGCGGTAGAGAGGGGTTTGGGTTCCTCTCTCCCTCCCGCAGAGCTTGCTCGGCGGGATTCGGCGCTTTTTGGGGAAGTGAAACGCCTTTTTTCTACTGCGCCGGAGGCGGAGAAACGGAGGCGTAAATCCGTTGTGTTTCTCACTGAAAAACAGTGACCGGACGCTGGACCGGACACGGTCCAGGGTGGACCTGCGCGTCCGGTCAGCTCAAGTCGAGGGCAAAGGCGCAGCGCGCCTAGGGTTTGTGACCGGACGCTGGTCTGGCCTGACTAGAACGTCCGGTCAGTTCACCTGGGCGCAGAGGAAAGGTGCACGCGGAACGCGCGACCGGAGCGTCCGGTGGTCCTTGGGACTAGAGCGTCCGGTCAGTAACGCGACACGGTCGGACACGGTGGCGCGTCCGGTCACGTGCGACCGGACGCGTCCGGTCACGGTGGGTGCTCTCTGGACTCCGATCGAACGCCGGGTGCAGCACGTCCGGTCAAACGGCGCGACGCGTCCGGTCATGGCAACGGCTCTCTCTAACGCACATGGTTACTGTTTGTCCTGTAGTGACCGGACACGTCCGGTCACCCTGACCGGTGCGTCCGGTCATCACGTTTTGCACTGCGTCATCCGGTAACGGCTAGCTGCGTACCCCTTCACTATAAATAGTAGTTGGTCAGGGTTTGGGGTCAACTCTTGCACATTTTGAGACCTAGAGACATCCTTTGAGCTAGAGAACAACCCCTCCACTCATCTCTTTGCTTGGTTGCACATCTTGAGTGAGATTGAGTGAGATTCAAGTGCATTGCTTGAGAGTTGCATTCTAGAGGCACTTGATCTTCGAGTTGCTACGGATTTCTTGTTACTCTTCCGTGTTTCTCGACACGGTAGACGGCTTGGAGCAGCGGAGGTGATTGAGCTCACAATTGGAGATTGTTGGAGCCCTGACCAAGTGTTGTAAGGGGTTCTTGATCTTTCCCCACGGGAGTTCACAAATTGGATACTCTAGTGAAGCACGTGGCTTGGAGGATCCCCATCTTGTGAGTGGATGTGCGGCACCCGCTGAGGGTTCAACTCTTGATAGTTGATTAGCTTGTGATCCATCAAGTGGGTGCATCGCCACAACGAGGAGTAACTTACCGGGAAGCAAGTGAACCTCGGTAAAAATCTTGTGTCATCTCTTTGCCGAGGATTTCTCTTGTGATTGCTCATTGTGATTGATTCACTTGGCAAACATATGCAGAGCCCCCCTTCCAAATGGCACAATGACGCGCAACCTATACGCCATGAAGGTTACCACTAACAAGCGAGAAAAGGTCCTCATACTTGACTAAAGCTAGAGCCATATAGCCCTCACAGTTGTACTGTAAGTCCCGGATGTTCGCTTACAGATAAGTCCTTAAGGAGAGAAACTAGAGCACCATAAAAACAGCCCAATGCTCTAGCCCTCTTGAGCCATGTTTCTATAAAGCATCTTTTAAACATTTATTACATATACCATTAGTCAAGTTACATGATCATAGTTCATGTTAAGCACTAGCAATACTACCCAATGCAATATAATAGGTGTCAAGGTATAAGATCAACACTAAGTCATCCTTAACAAGGGAATATATGCATAATGATATTATTTGCGTATTATGAATAGGACAACAAGGATAATCCCATGCTATACTTGCCTTGCTCAAACTGGTCCTGAAGATCTTGCTCGTAAAAAGACTCTTGATCCCCAACGAATTGCTCACCGTCTATACTCGATCAACAACAGCAACAACATTCATCCAGAGACAATCATGCGTAAACAAATATGACTATAATTAGAACAGTACACCAACAGTAATAAAACAAGATAAAAAGTCTTTAAAATGAATCTACAACTCGCTAGGATCACACAGACGCAAAGATCACAAAAAACGGAGCTAAAACGACGAAGTTATGAATTTACGAAGATTTCCTATAGAAAAATAATTACTTTAATGTAAACTCGAAAATAAATTGTCACAAACCTACTGTACAGTACTACCAACATGTAGAGCTCGCAAATACAAACCTAACACAATTTGAACGGGTCAAATCGGAGTAAAAACGGAGATTCTACGCATAAATTATTATAATAGCAGAACTGTAAATAAGTGAAAACGTATTTCTGAAGTTACACGATCAAAATATGCTTTACGAAAAAGAATACGTAAATCTGGATTGTGCTTTGGACTGCGGGTTCAATATATAAAAAATTCAGGGTCTCTTTAACAAAAATCCCAGGCGAACCAGTATCTTCTGTTTTCAACCGTTGATCTCTGATCCGACGGTCCAGATGAGTTGGGGAGGATGACGGCGGTGCTCCAGTCGCCGACGGCGAGCTGCCCGGCGGCGCCATGACCGGAAAACGCGATTCTCGCGTGCGGGCATCATTCAGCGAGCGGGAAACACCGGGAGGTAGCGCGGGACATGGCGAACTCACCACGCGCAAGAATGAGACCGAATGGCGGCCGAGGGCGATGCTTGGCTTGGAGAGGCGGACGGTGGTGGCTACGGCTCGAGCGCGGCCTCCTCGGGACGATGTCGGTCCTCCGCTTCGGTGAAAGATGGAGCGGAGGGGGTGCGGCATCCCGTTTTTATAGCCTGGAGGCGGCTCCAAGAAAGGAAAGGGGAAGATTGAGGCGCAGATTCGGTCGGTGGAAAACAGGGAAGGCGACGCCGACGATGGCTTGAGGAAGGAGGCGCGCTTGACGAGTGGGCCCGTGGCGTCAGCGACACGCAGAGAAGGAAAGCGTGCGGGTGGGGGGAAACTGGGCCAGCGGCTGCTGCTGGGCTCGGCCCATGCGGTCGCACGGGGGAAGGCGGCCCGCGCGCGGGAAAGGAGGGCGAGGCGCACTGGCGGGCTCTGCTGGGCTGGGCCGAAAATCGAGAAGGTAAATGAAATCCCTTTTCTTTTTCTTTTCAACATTTTCAAAGCAAATTTTCAAATGAATTTTGAATTCTCTTTTGTATTTTTAAAAAGTGCACACAATACAAAATATTATGCAGCAGCATGAATGCTCAGTCATGTTCCTACCCTTATATTTGATTTTAAATTAATAAAAATTATTATTCTTCTAGGTTTGTTTGCTCACAAAATTGTATAAAAATCATATTTACCTGTTTTAAACCTTCCAAAATTTTAGGGTGTTACAATTCTACCCCCTTAAGATGAATCTCGTCCCGAGATTTGACTGGTGCTTACTCGAACAGTTGCAGGTATGTTTTCCTCAGATCTTCTTCTCTTTCCCAGGTGGCTCATCTGCAGTGTACCGATTCCACTGAACCTTACACATTTTGATAGTTCGACTCCTCATGACTCTTTCAGCAGTCTCTAAAATTTTAACCGAAAACTCTTCATATGTGAGATCCTCCTTAACAGTGAGCTCCTCTAACGGGATCTGTTCCTCTGGTACTCGCAAAAATTTCTTAAGTTGAGACACGTGAAACACATCATGTACACCTGCCAAACTCTCAGGTAATTCCAACTGATACGCCACTTCACCACGTCTCTCTACGATCTTGAAAGGTCCAATATACCTTGGTGCCAATTTACCTTTCATGTTGAACCTTTTCACACTCCTCATTGGTGATACTTTCAAATAGACATAATCCCCTACCTCAAAAGTCAACTCTCTTCTCCGAGTATCAGCATAACTTTTCTGTCGGGACTGAGCTATTTTTAGATTATCTCTAATCATCCTTACTTTCTTTTCAGCATCCTTGAGTACATCAGGCCCAAACACTTGACTTTCCCCTGTCTGATTTCAGAACAACGGGGTTCTACACTTTCGTCCATACAGAGCCTCAAACGGTGCCATCTAAAGACTCTTCTGATAACTATTGTTATAAGAGAACTCTGCGTAAGGCAAACTCTTATCCCAACTAGTACCATATTGTAAAGCACAAGCTCTCAACATATCTTCCAATATATGATTAATTCTCTCCGTCTGTCCATCTGTCTGTGGATGGTAGGTTGTACTAAAGTTCAGCTTGGTTCCCAGTGATTCATGTATCTTTTGCCAATAATGAGATGTAAACTGGGTACCCCGATCAGACATAATTTTCTTAGGAACTCCATGTAGACTCACTATTCTTTCCATATACAATTCAGCCAACTTTGCACTGCTATATGTAGTCTTAACTGGCAGAAAATGAGCAACCTTTGTCAGACGATCTACTATCACCCAAATTGAATCATACCCTCTCTGAGTACGTGGCAACCCAACTATGAAATCCATACCAACTTCTTCCCATTTCCATTCGGGTATCTGCATAGGCTGTGACAATCCTGCAGGTCTCTGATGTTCAGCTTTCACTCTTTGACAAGTGTCACACAAAGCAACATATTCAGCAACATCTCTTTTTAAACCATACCACCAATATTTCTCTCTCAGGTCCAGATACATCTTAGTACTCCCAGGATGTATGGAATAAGCTGACTCATGAGCTTCACGCAGAATTGCTTCTCTGATAGTCTTATCCTCAGGCACACACAACCTTTTCCCAAACCATAGCGTACCATTATCATCCTTACGGAATCCTAGTGATTTGCCCTTTGCTATATTCTCCGCTATCTCTCTCAACTTTTCATCTATCAACTGCCCCTTGCGTATTTCTTGCTCCAGAGTAGGCTCTAGTACCAATTCTACTGCATTGGTGGTAAACCCTAAGTTCAGATGCTCACATTCAGCACACAACCCTCTTGGCATAGGCATTACTTGCACTTCATTAGCGTAGCTTTTCCTACTAAAAGCATCAGCAACGACGTTGGCCTTTCCTGGGTGATAATGCACCTCCAGATCATAGTCCTTTATCAACTCCAACCATCTATGCTGTCTCAAGTTCAGATCTGATTGAGTGAAGATATACTTCAGACTCTTGTGATCAGTGTATATATCACTCTTGTGTCCAATCAAATAATGTCTCCATATTTTTAGTGCATGAATCACTGCAGCTAATTCCAGGTCATGAGTAGGATAACTCAATTCATGCTTTCTCAACTGTCTCGATGCATATGCCACAACTCTACTCTCTTGCATAAGAACACATCCCAAACCCAAACGAGATGCATCACAGTAGATAGAGAAGGGTTTACTCAGATCTAGCAAGACTAACACTGGTGCAGTGGTCAATCTTTTCTTCAATTCCTCAAAATTAGCCTGGCACTTCTCAGACCACAAAAACTTGGCATTCTTCTCCAATAGTGCAGTCATTGGCTTCGCAAGCTTGGAAAATCCCTCTATAAATCTCCTGTAATAGCCAGCTAATCCTAAGAAACTACGGATCTCACTTACATTGGTTGGTGGCTTCTAGTTCAATACATCTTTCACTTTGCCAGGATCTACTGATATTCCTCCATTTGAGACAATATGACCCAGAAAAGAAACTTCGTTCAACCAAAACTCACATTTACTCCGCTTGGCATATAGCTGGTGTTCTCTGAGCTTTTGCAAGACCAACCTCAAATGTTCAGCATGTTCTTCCTCAGTCTTGGAGAACACTAAAATATCATCAATGAATACCACTACAAAGTTGTCAAAATATTCTATGAACACCTTATTCATCAAATACATGAAATACACAGGGGCATTAGTCAGATCAAAAGACATCACTGTATACTCATATAAACCATATCGTGTGGTAAAAGTTGTCTTTGGTATATCACTAGCACGAATCTTCAACTGATGATATCCAGAACGAAGATCAATCTTGGAGAATACACAAGAACCTCTCAACTGATCAAACAAGTCATCGATTCTAGGCAACGGGTACTTATTCTTGATAGTAACCTCATTGAGAGACCGATAATCTACACACATCCTCTGAGTACCATCTTTCTTGTCCATAAAAATCACTGGTGCTCCCCAAGGTGAAGAACTAGGATGAATGAAACCCTTATCCTGCAACTCCTTAATTTGTTTCTTAAGTTCTTCTAATTCATTTACTCCCATTCTATATGGACGCTTAGCTATGGGTGCAGTTCCAGGTAATAATTCAATAATAAATTCAATGTCACGGTCTGGTGGCATACCTGACAATTCCTCAGAAAACACATCGGGGAACTCCTCCACAACCGGGTCCTCCTTGTTGGCACCATCATTAAGCTAGTTCACTGTAGCGGTCTCCTGTTTCTGCACTTTCACCTCAACCCTGATTCTATCTCCCTTTGGTGTTGTCAGCACTACTGATTTCTCCTTGCACTGAATCTCTGCTTGTTGTTGCATCATCCAATCCATTCCCAATATGAGGTCAATCCCAGCTGTTCTCAATACTATAGGACTCACTGTAAACTCTACCCCTCTTAAATTGAGACTAATCGGAAGACAACGATAGGATGCTGGCATGCTTCCACCAGGTGAGTTTACTAATATAGGGTTCTTCATGGCATACAAATGAATTCTATGTATTCTAACAAATTATTATGATATGAAAGAATGTGATGCTCTAGAATAAAAAAGAACAGTGGCGGGAGTGGAATGGACATCGAACGTACCAAGCATAACTTCCGGCTCCTCCACTGCGGTTTCTTGGGACAAGTGGTTCACCCTTCCAGTGTTAAGTGCTGGCTTCTGGTGACTGCTCTGCCTCTGGGGAGTCTGCTGGTTGGGCTTCTCAGGGCAATTGTAAGACAAGTGACCTTCTTTCCCACATCGAAAACACATGTTGGGGGTATTGGAAGCACTAGTCTTCATGGGAGTATTATTAGAAGGGCCCTGACGCTGAGTTTGATTCCCACTCTGCTGCGGAGGACGTTGGTTGCCATTCTGTGGCTGGAACGGGGGACGTTGCGGGAACTGACTGAAAATTAGGATAGGTATTGGACATCAACTGCAATTGTAGCCCATCATATAATCCCTTCAGGAAGCGGCACTGCTTATCACTGTCATTAGCCACCTCATGTGGAGCGTATCGTGACAACTGAGCAAACTTGTCACGGTACTCAGCTACAGACATTGACCCTTGGGTCAAGTTCCTGAATTCCTCTGCCTTCAGTTCTATCATCCCTTTTGGTATATGATAAACCCTGAAGTTCTCTCTAAACTCCTGCCAAGTGACTGCGGGAGCATTGGCGGGGCGACCATACTCATACGATTCCCACCAATCCTGAGCTTCTCCCTGGAGTTGTCTAGAAGCAAACAACACCTTCTGCCGGTCATCACATTGTGCAATGTTGAGCTGTTTTTCCACGGCACAAAGCCAATCATCGGCTTCCAATGGATCAGCAGCATGCGTGAACGCTGGGGGACGACCCTTCAAAAATTCACCACGCTTATCACGTGGTTGTGCCCCAGCAACTGGCTGATTCTGTTGGTTCTGCACCAGTTGTTGCATAAGCTGCGTCTGCACTGCCAATAGTTGCTCAATAGTTGGTGGTGGTGGTGGTGGATTTAGGGGAACACCTCCACGACCCCTGCCTCTTCCTCTTCCGGCCATCTGCCATCCATAAAAATGCAAACTTTGAGATTTCCATGTTATCAACCACTTATAAGATAAAGAATGAGATCTGAAAGTTTCCTAGGCGAGTATCAATATTGACAGTTCAGTAAATCAATCATATCTCGAGCTACAGAAGTCCAAAAGAGGCGTGCTTTATATGGTTGGAAATCTTATGAATTTATCCACAACTTTTATTTAGACCCCAAGATCAGATTCTATCGTTAAGTTAATGAAAAATAAGGCGCAACAGAAACTGTTCCAGATTCCAGTCTGTGCAGAAACTTTAACTTGTGATAGTTATATCTCTCGAACCAGATCAGATAAAAAGGTGATTCCAGTGGCATTTGAAAGGTGCTTAAGTCTAGTTTCTCTCATAAAAATTTCATAAAAATTTCATGAACCGTTTTTGAACCATAGCAGAAACATTACAGACTGCTCCAGAAAACAGCAAGGACAGAAACGTGACAATACCAAACCTAACTATTATTCCCTTGACTATTAAACTTATTGTTCTTAAAAATGGAACTTGTAGACATGCCTACAAGCCCCAACACTCATAACAAAAATCCAACTCACACATAAGCATAATAATAAAGCAACTAACACACCAAAGTTCAAACCACACGACAGACTCGAAGACTCAACTGACGTTACTAAGAACGTTCTTATTACATAAAGGACTCCTATTTTCTAAGGACATGGCTCATGCTCTAATGTCTCATAAATCTTGGCCATGCCTTGGTTTGCTCGGAGTTCATCAATTGTTGCCTGCACCTCTTGATGGTCTTCTCCTGTGGCTTCACCATCTCTTCTAACTGTAGCTTCCTCTCCATCATATCATAGACAAAGTTCACCATCACCCGAGGTAGTGGTTCTAACTGCACTGGATCCATCATAGCCCATCCAAGGTCGGGGTGTGCACGAGGGAAGTAGCGATGAATATCATGCTTCATGCTGTCAAAGCGAAGGTAGCGGAGGCCCATACATGCTTCAAAGGCGGCATCTTCGATGCTATCCTCCATGGTAGCTCGACGACCCATGTGAGAATACATCCTGTCTAGCTGGTATGCTCCTTTTTCCTCATCCTTGGGAAAAATACTTGTTCTTGCCTTCCAGTAAGTGTCCTCCAGCGGGTGTGTATACTCCCAGCAGACGTACTCCACAGCCGGGTGCCAATCAGCGAAGTAGGCAGAGAGCATTCCCACAAGTCGATGATGAGAGACAGCATTTCCTCTAGCCTTGTGGTAGATCTTCACAGTCCACCCCATTGGAGGAGGTGGCACATCCCCAGCAGCTTCATCATGTGGTGGAGACGGGGGTTGCTCTCCTCCATTAGCTTCCTCCTCTTCCTCATCTTCAATCTCAATGATCTCCGGATCTTCTTCAGGCTCGGGCTCTTCCTGGGGAGGTGCTGGTGCTTGGATTGGTGCTTCAGGGACCTGCTCCTATTCCTGGGGTGCTTCCTCTTGTGGCTCTTCAGGTGCAAGCAAAGCACGCGGTGGGTAGTGTCCTCCAGTGGTGATGCGGGCAGTCTTGCAGCCATGAACCATCTACAGAATTTTTTTTAGATGTAGTTAGAATAGAGGCAAAATTTCATAATAGAATGAGACATAAGAAGCATAAAAATTTATCAAATAACAAGAGCAAGATAATAAGCATAAAAATAGTAAAAAAGAAGATACTAAATCGACCATTTCTAGCTAGGCTTGCGTCCTACAGTCAACAAAAGCTTTGATACCAATTTATCACACCCATTTAAAGACCAAATGGAATGCATACTCTTATGTGTGCCCAGAGATCAATCACACATAAGTTAACAAATTATAACGGAAATATCATCACAAATGTTATTACATCACGATTATTAACACATAGTCTTTACACAAATATAGCGGAAGTAAAAATATAAATCTCTCGTGGTAGCTCCAAACACAGACACATTGACTGGTTGACTGCAAGTCTAGTAATCTTCGGGGAAGTAGGAGTAGTAGTCACTATTTACACCATCTGTTACCCATCCGGGATTTTTATCCAAGTAAGAAAAATAAACAAAAGTAAGTACATCTCGTACTCAACAAGTGTAATATGGGGTTCATGAGGCTCAAAGGCATGACATTGGTTTATCAGCATGTAGCTTTTATTTAGCATAATTTTAGCATATCAATAGCATCAAGATGTCTCAATAGAAACAATAAACATATGATCCATGTGAAATGATTAACGAATAGCAAAAACATATTCATTATTAATGATCAACTATTCCATAAGGGTCCAAGGCCACTCGTGACCGTGAACACGGCTGATATACCAGTTTTACACTCTGCAGAGGTTGTACACTTTCACTGTGAGTCGTGATTTACCCTTTCGCCCGAGGTGATTAGCCTCTTGACCCACTTCCAAGGAAGGTCGACAGGATTCACTATGAAGTCTTTCAAAGGTTCGTCTAACAAGTTAGGGCCATTAGATTCACTCGACAAACAGATGTAGAGCCCCCCTTCCAAATGGCACAATGACGCGCAGCCTATACACATAAGGACAGAGGCCGCACTATACCCGATTCGTCAAGCCATTCTTACGCCATGAAGGTTACCACTAACAAGCTAGAAAAGGTCCTCATACTTAACTAAAGCCAGAGCCATATAGCCCTCACAATTGTACTGTAAGTCCCGGATGTTCGCTTATAGATAAATCCTTAAGGAGAGAAACTAGAGCACCATAAAAATAACCCAATGCTCTAGCCCTCTTGAGCCATATTTCTATAAAGCATCTTTTAAACGTTTATTGCATATACCATTAGTCAAGTTACATGATCATAGTTCATGTTAAGAACTAGCAATACTACCCAATGCAATATAATAGGTGTCAAGGTATAAGATCAACACTAAGTCATCCTTAACAAGAGAATATATGCATAATGATATTATTTGCGTATTGTGAATAGGACAACAAGGATAATCCCATGCTATACTTGCCTTGCTCAAACTGGTCCTGAAGATCTTGCTCGTAGAAAGACTCTTGATCCCCAACGAATTGCTCACCGTCTATACTCGATCAACAACAGCAACAACATTCATCCAGAGACAATCATCCGTAAACAAACAAGACTATAATTAGAACAGTACACCAATAGTAATAAAACAAGATAAAAAGTCTTTAAAACGAATCTACAACTCGCTAGGATCACACAGACGCAAAGATCACGAAAACGGAGCTAAAACGACGAAGTTATGAATTTACGAAGATTTCTTATAGAAAAATAATTACTTTAATGTAAACTCGAAAATAAATTGTCACAAACCTACTGTACTACCAACATGTAGAGCTCGCAAATACAAACCTAACACAATTTGAACGGGTCAAATCGGAGTTAAAACAGAGATTCTACGCATAAATTATCATAATAGCAGAACTGTAAATAAGTGAAAACGTATTTCTGAAGTTACGCGATCAAAATACGCTTTACGAAAAAAATACGTAAATCTGGATTGCGCTTTGGACCGCGGGTTCAATATATAAAAAATTCAGGGTCTCTTTAACAAAAATCCCAGGCGAACCGGTATCTTCTGTTTTCAACCGTTGATCTCCGATCCGACGGTCCAGATGAGTTGGGGAGGATGACGGCGGCGCTCCAGTCACCGACGGCGAGCTGCCCGGCGGCGCCATGACCGGAAAACGCGATTCTCGCGTGCGGGCATCATTCAGCGAGCGGGAAACACCGGGAGGTAGCGCGGGACATGGCGAACTCACCACGCGCAAGAATGAGACCGAATGGCGGCCGAGGGCGATGCTTGGCTTGGAGAGGCGGACGGTGGTGGCTACGGCTCGAGCGCGGCCTCCTCGGGACGATGTCGGTCCTCCGCTTCGGTGAAAGATGGAGCGGAGGGGTACGACATCCCGTTTTTATAGCCCGGAGGCGGCTCCAAGAAAGGAAAGGGGAAGATTGAGGCGCGGATTCGGTCGGTGGAAAACAAGGAAGGCAACGCCGACGATGGCTTGAGGAAGGAGGCGCGCCTGACGAGTGGGCCCGCGGCGTCAGCGACACGCAGAGAAGGAAAGCGTGCGGGCGGGGGAAACTGGGCCAACGGCTGCTGCTGGGCTCGGCCCACGCGGTCGCACGGGGGAAGGCGGCCCGCGCGCGGGAAAGGAGGGCGGGGCGCGCTGGCGGGCTCTGCTGGGCTGGGCCGAAAACCGAGAAGGTAAATGAAATCCCTTTTCTTTTTCTTTTCAACATTTTCGAAGCAAATTTTCAAATGAATTTTGAATTCTCTTTTGTATTTTCAAAAAGTGCACACAATATAAAATATTATGCAGCAGCATGAATGCTCAGTCATGTTCCTACCCTTATATTTGATTTTAAATTAATAAAAATTATTATTCTTCTAGGTTTGTATGCTCACAAAATTGTATAAAAATCATATTTACCTATTTTTAAACCTTTCAAAATTTTAGGATGTTACAACGGGCGGCGCCGCCGAAGGGAGGGAAGAGCAGACCGAACCGAGCGGACGGAGTGACAAAATAGAAACCGCAAAGAAATCGTGGGTGGGTAGGGGAGCTTCGGAGCGGCATAGTAGCTCGAGCTCGTGGGTGGACCGGGCCTGTGAGCCTCAGGCCCGAACGGCGGGGTGAGCCTGTTTGGGATGCTGGGTACTGAATAGTTATTTGGTACCCAGGTACCATATATATATAGGGAAATTATTTCCTACTCCCAGGGAGTAGTTACTCTCATGTTTATATCTCTAGATTTAGAGTATATATGACCTAACGAAGTATATGTACACGGAGTATATGATCATACTAGACCATCTATGGTAGTATGTATGTCAAGTATGCAAGTATACGTAGAGTATATGGTTATACTTATTTTATATACTACAGTAGTGACATTTTAGTAATATATTAAAAAGTATGGGCTCCGCTAATTTTTTTTACGTAGTAAGATTTATAGTATCTTAAAATAAGTATGTAAACATACTCAAGGTGATAAATGAGTATGCATCCATACACAATATGTGGTTTTTTGAAGATGGGAGTAACTACTCCCGGGAGTATATATATATATATATATATATATATATATATATATATATATATATATATATATATATATATATATATATATATATATATATATATATACACTACAAATTATTCATGTACCTCAAAACATTGTGATGCATAAGTAAATAAGAGTCTACCTTCCTCCTAAAAAAACCATGCTTATTTGCTTGAAAGATTTTCAACTCTAACCATATGCCACCATTTGAATATGCAGAGAATTTCACTGCTGATTGAACATATGGTATATACATAACCACCATTTCACTGGACGGTTATATCGCCAGGTCAAATTGGCGATACATATGTGCTGCCTTTTGATCCATTGCTATGGTGGCCTTGACCTTGCGACTCGGCAGTATGCTGTCGCTGCCACACCTAGCCTCCTATCGCTGATTCAAATAGTGGTAATAAGTTCCTTTCCACGGGAGCTAGCAGGGCTACCTCCACCTTACTAAAGGACAAAAGTTCGGATAAAATTTCATTTTAATTTAGGAAAAAAAGAGAAGAGGGGTGTTTGTGTGTTGAGAGGAGAGGGGGTGTGTGTTGAGAGGAGAGGAGGAGGACGAGGAAGTTGGAGTAGCAAAGCTCTGCTAAAATCTTGCTTTGTTTCAGGTACATTACACAAACTTTTTATTTTAAATTTCATCCATTTAGTTTGTAAATCTGGTTATTATTTACTTAGGTATTACATTTTAAAAGTAGTCAGTGTGTATATAGTAGATTTAGGCTATTAGTAATTAGTTAAACTTTATTGGACTTATATTTAATAGAATGTTGGACTTAGGTTTATGTTATATTAGAACACATTAGACTTAGACTTAGGTTATATTAGTAATTATTCAAGGATGTTAGTAATTTGAAAATTTGGTTATATTAATTAAAGTATATTAAACTTAGATTTAAGTAGCAGTCATATATAAGATTTGTTCTGGACCTAGGATTTAAGTTTGTTGACTACATGGCCATAGTACCCTCACAAATGTCATAACTGGTTCCCTACTAGGGTGGGCCAGGATGATTGGCCCATGACGACTCCAACCTGAGGGTACTTCACAGACTTGGGTAACAAGGCATAGAAAAAATATACATAGAAATCGAATCAGCCCATTGCAACTAACTGGCAAACCAACCTATAAACCGCTTAGGTTAATTAGGACTCTATATGCACCTTTACCCCTGGGACTATATAAGGAGAGTAGAGATCCCGACCCTAATCAGCAGACCCTTAGATACACCTCAACACATTAGTTCAATGCCCCTACAACCCTTCATACGAAGCACAAGTAATAAAATTCTCCACATACACTGGACACGGAACCCTTGCCTGAACTGGTATAAATTTACGTCCCATGTGCAACCCCTTTAATTTAGTGTGCATCATATGTTGATTACCGGTCAATGGTAAAAAAAAAACACCGATAGTAGTTTGTATACCAGGTAGAGGCCTTCCCTGCAGATTCATCTAAATATATTAAATGGATTCTCTAAGTTGTTCGACCATGTGAAGTGCGAGAAGAATCAATTATAAAAAACCAGGAAATGGAATAGCATGCAATAAAATCTATTACTAAATATCATGGCAAAAGCCATGTATCTTTTCTGCATATAAAAAAATAAAATGTAAAGGCTCTAGAAATGCCACGTTGCATTTCTTAGACCTGTTGAGTGGGCCTGCAGTTGCAGCCCTAGCTGCAGTGAAGAGAGCCCTTATACAATGCACAAAATTAAAGGCCCATCGTCCAGCTGGCAGGTGGCCCTCGCCGTGATCACGACTTGACCATTATCAAGAGGGAAGGGATACAGTGCAGATTAATCTCTCATTATATCGCCAGTTAAAAAAGTACATATATATATATTCACATATTGTAGTTTTGTGGTTGAAATAACATATTGTCTGTAGATAAGGCATTTGGTCCGATCCTTTGTATATCTTACTGTATTGCTAATTGGATATCTCAATGAATGTCCATATTAACTCTCACAAGACACACTTGAAAAGATGATAAATTCTAGAAAATCTCGCACAAATCACAAACATCCCGGGATTTTTTGGGTAGACAATAAGTACCCATTATATTTTATTTTCTTACATCTCTCACAATCATCGTTGAAAAAAAACCAGTCATCTGTTCTATTTTATTTTCTTAGAAATTATCTACCTCTACCATTATAAAAATAATCTAAGTAATCTCTAAATCTCTATCTAAACTACCCACCACTGCTATTATCTAAAATAATCTATAAAGTAACCCACAATCTTTGCCTTAAGTACCCACATACACATGTCATCGGTAAAAAGTAATATAAATAACGTCTACATTTGCACCTACATTATTCACCTTTACTATTATTAAAAATAAGCTGGAGTAGCGCCTAAATCTAATTTAAAGTTAAGTATATACACATATATCATTATAAAAAATATCCTAGAGTATTTCTGTATATGCTTCAAATATAAAAAAAAAAGTAACCCAAAGTACACATGTATAATGTGTGTTTATGCAGAGAGAATTGTAAGGGAGAATGCAAAGGAGGAGAATTGTGTGGGAACGATGGAAATACATGAAGATAAGTACGTCCATTGACAAGCGGATAATGTATGCATATACCTGTACTAGTATAATGCTTGAATAAAAACACATGAGAGAGTGTCAGCCGGCACACATGCAAATGGAAAAAAATATGAATATGGACGGAAAAGTAGACAAAACAATCATAACTAATAAAGTCTATCACAATAAGATAACGGAAAGAAGTTGAAGTTCTATGAGTAAATATGAACACGTGAGATAGTTTCAAATATAGATATATCTAACACACATGCATGCAGAAGCAATGCAAAAATGGAAACGTATACAGCATCTGGTATCTTAAGTTTATTGCAACTGGATAAAAATAAAAAAAACATATATTGAATATTGTTAGAATATGAACAAATAAGAGATAGTGAAGATATGTCTCTTCCTTGAATTAATGGCCCGTACGTAAAGCAGCACGGGTCGATAGACTACTGCTAAGCTAATGTACTGTCGATCCCCTAAAACTCTAGGTTTTATATTCATACTCGTTTTGGACTATACAGTTTCCCATCTAAGAATATTATCAAGAATCATAAATAAATTTGGCTAAGCAAAAAAACAAATCAATCATTACAGTGATAATGATTTTTTGGAGGTTCATACTAGCTATAGCCTATATATATGCTGCGACTAACATGGCAAAATAAAGAGTTCTAGTTAATACCGCTCGTGAGAGTGATCGAAGAAACATATATGCATATTTGGACTCCAAAATTTTGAAGCAAATCATTCAAATACAACCGTGTCTGGATAACATATACAGTTGGCGATGCTGGGATCAAGATAGGTTAGCGAGAGGATGAACTCATGCATTCTAGATTTTCTCTAGCAGTCACCACCACAGTACATGGGTAAAAGGTGCCATTTTGGCCCTATGTCATTGCATGTAATTTCATGCACATGTTCTTACTAAGCCGCCAATGGCCAATTACTCAATTCAAATGAAAAATGGACACTGTTTCTTTTGAAAATAAGAGAACTGTAGGGACTTTCTTTTTAACCTGATATTCCCAATAAGTTAGAAAAAAAACTGACACTATTTCTCAGAGTCATGTGAAGAATGCAATCGATAATAATCTTGATTAATGATTTATAGAAAACTTGGATGTGAAGACAATGCATAAATCTTACATGTATTCACAAATGTTTCTCATATATATTTCTAAAGTAAAATCGATAAAACATGTGCAGGTTTAACATGCACAATAAGCTGATTTGTGTCAAAACTACTAGAGTTGTCTCCAAAACGGTGAATGAATATTACTACTAGTAGAATCAGATTTTACTGCTAGGGACATGTATAGTACTAGGCATGCATATATGTTCGACTTTCCTTGCCTTGCTATACTAGGTAGTGGGCACTGGAATCTTGGCTGATCAGTGATAAGGGCCATCATTCTGATGTTTCCAAAGGAAATGTACTCTATTGGCAGGATAAAGTAAAGAACAAGACACCTTTTTGTGCACTAATCATGTGCAACAAGGTGCGAGACCCCAGCGTTTGCCTATGATCACCACCAACCAGGTTATGCTCGTCCACGTGCCTCTCCGGTGAAGGACAACAAATTTCTTGAAAAACTAAAACGAATCTCATTTCCCTCTTCCCACATCAGAACTTAAAATTAACAAAAGATCGACCGACCTCAGCCCGTTCCTACTGAACACATGAAGATGTTCAATCTTGGGCCATAAAGTTTGCAAAATTGGTTATAGTAAACAAAGGCAGTAACATTTGACGCCCTTTTGGAGAGGCCTGTTTGGATCCACCCAACTAAAATTTAGCTAGCTAAAATTTCAAAACTAAACTTTAGCTAGCTAAAAGTTCTCCCAGCTAATAAACTTTAGCTGGGGTGTTTGGATCCTCCAACTAATAGACTCAGCTAAACTTTAGCTGAGTTTAGCTAGGTTGAAGCAACTAAACTTAGCTAAACTTTAGCTAGTCTTTTAGCTGGGTCGTTTGGATACCTAGTGGCTAAATCCCGCTAAAGTTTAGTTTGTGGATCCAAATAGACCCAGTAGTAGTAGTATATCAACCAAAACACATCCAACCACACACTTCAGAATTATAGCGAAGTAGTATGTCAATCTACAGTTCAACCACAGCATGAGTTTGATTGCTGATAATATGAGATCCATGCCTTCTCTCTTTTTTAAGAGAACAATCAAACTCATTCATGCTTTGAGTTTTCATGCACGCAGATATAAAAAAAACAAACAAAAAAGAAACTGTAGTAGGAATTCAGTTGTGTTGTGGGCCAAATTTTGCAAAGTTAAACAGGCTAGTCAGTCACATTTGCTTTGATGCCATCTTATTGGAGTATTAGCACCATTTAATCAAAACTAAAAGTGGAACACCCATCACACGAATTCATAATTACAGCTCTATATATATGCCGATTGATCTAGCTACACACGAACAGCAACAGCATGAGTTTGATTGCAGTTTTGCCCTTTTCCTTTTTCAAGATAATGAAAACAGCAACCAAACTCTCGTGTTAATTTGAGTGTGTTGCAAACACGGATACAAATAATATCCATCTTACCTGATATATAGGCAGTGCATCGCACCTTCATTCTCATCAAGTCTGATCGATCCCAAATGCCATTATTACGTACCGAGCTGCGTGGACGTCGACATCGACGACGACCTCCTGCCGCCGTTGGCCTGCCTGTCGAGCGGCACGGCGGGCTGGTGTCCGGTGAAGAGCGCGAGGTGGCCGACGAGCTTGTCCTTGCGTGAGAAGGAGGTGCCGCAGGAGCAGAGCCAGCGGTGGTCGCCGCAGTGCTTCTCGTGGGTGCGGAGGTCGGAGAGCACGGAGAAGTGCTTGCGGTTGCAGCGGTTGCAGACGTACATCTTGGGGCAGTGGCTGCGCTTGTAGTGGTTCTTGGCGCAGATCACCGACTTGAGCGGCTGGAACTTGGCGTGCTTCCGGTTCCAGCGGCAGCCCTCCTGCGGGCACGAGTAGAACGACCTGCTGGTGGTGGCGGCGTCTCCCCCGGCCGCCGTCGCCTTGGCCGGGTTCGCCAGCGCCGCGCTGCTCTTGTACTCGTCGCCGTGCGCGCGCATGTGCATGCGCAGGTTGGCGTCGCGCTTGAACCCCTTGCCGCACACCTGGCAGTAGTGCGTGTACTTGGCCAGCAGCTCCGCCGCCTCCAGCTCTATGATCGTGCCGGCGACGACCTCTTCCTCGGCCATCATCGCAGCCGTCGTCGCCTCAGGCTGTGATGATGGCATGGACGCTGCAGCAGCTACAGGTGTTGTCCCGCCGTAGCATGTGCGGAGCAGCTCCGCCGCCTCCAGCTCTATGATCGTGCCGGCGACGACCTCTTCCTCGGCCATCATCACAGCCGTCGTCGCCTCAGGCTGTGATGATGGCATGGCCGCTGCAGCAGCTACAGGTGTTGTCCCGCCGTAGCGGGTGCGGTGCTGCTGCTGCTGCTGCTGCCGCCACTGCTGCTGCATGACATGGTCGATGACGGTCGCCTGCTGGTGCTGCTGGCCGTGGTGGTCGCCGCAGGTAGCTGCTGCAGCGTCCGCCATGCGGGCGTTGTTGCCGTGGCCGGCGGCGATGACGCTGCTACTACTCCCACCCTGCGGCTGCGGCTGCGCCTGCGCGGCGTTAGGCGCCGCGCTGCCGTGGCCGCACAGCTGCTGGAAGGCGTACATCATGGAGGAGGCGGCGGCCATGATCTCCTGGATGACGGCGCCGGCGCCTGGCGCGGCGGCGACGGGCCCGGGCCCGTCGTGCGCGAGGGCGAGGCGGACGAGCGGCTGCAGCTGCTGCACCTTGTCCCTGAGCACGGACAGGTTGTAGAGCAGCGCGTGGTGGCACTGCACGTCGGCTGCGGAACCGGACGCCGCCGCCGGCGGCTCCGCCATGAAGCCGCCGCCGCCGTCCATGGTGGCATCGAAAGCGTGGCCATGGTGGTGGAACAGCTGCTGCTGGTGGTGGTGGTGGTTCTGTAGGTAATACGGGTTCCCCCCTCCCTCGATCATGGTAGCTAGCTACTTTCTCGATCGATCTCAGGCTGATTAGCTTTCGGTCCGTGTTTCTACACGCATGCGATATGAAATCTAGGGGCCAGAGCAGGAGCTGTATTTGAGAGGAGGAAGAAATCGAGGTGGGTCAATGGAGATAACAATCAAGGGCATGCGCGTTGCCGGAGACGGCCGGAGACGGGATGGGATGGAAGTGGGGAATTGTGAGTAGGTCAACTGGGGTTGGGGGCTGCACTTGACAACATCCCTACTTGAAGCCTCCCTCAAATGACACCCAGCCCGAAAGCTGACACACGCTATTCTGCTTCTGCATGACTAGCTAGCTAGCTAGCTTGGACATGTCAGAAATATGATAAACTAAGATGTACTATGTGCACCCTACAGCCTCCCCTCTCTGGCCAATGCAAGAAGGCCCAGTGCTGTGCAATGCAAAGAGCAGAATATATTTGTTGGCGCGTATTTTAGTCCAATCATGCAGGTCCCAGCAGCTCAAATGTTTGTTTAATTTAGGCTGTGTTTAGTTCACTTGAAAAGTGCACTATATAAAAAAAGATTCTCCGTCACATTAAATTTACGATACATGCATGGAATACTAAATGTGGATAAAATCAAAAAACTAATTGCACAGTTTGGTTGTACTTTGCGAGACGAACGTTTTGAGCCTAATTAGTCAACAGTTGGACAATTATTACCAAATACAAACGAAGTACTACAGTGTCGCTACAGTGAATTTTGTCACTCCATATTTCACAACTATACGTATGGCAAGGTCCTTCGGATCGGATGAAATACTCCCTCCATATCGGATTTAGAAGTCATTTAGGACAGCGACACGGTCTCCAAAATACAACTTTGACCTCTTGTTTTTATAAAAAATATTTATGAAAAAGTGATATACGTATACTTTTATGAAAGTATTTTTCAAGACAAATCTATTCATATAATTTTTACATTTGCAAACTCAACAACTTAAAAGTTATTGATGATTTATATTCCCAATGTTTGACCCAAACCTTGTCAAAAACAACTTTTAAATCCGATACGGAGGGAGTACATAAGAAAATCTCCATTTGATTGCTTCTCTCCAAGCTAGGCATCATCATCTCAGCAAAACATCTACTCTATTATTCTGAAGGAAAAGATATAAACAAGCTTGCCTGCGCAGTTTGTCAAAGCAGGGTCACTGACCCGTGGGACCATCGATCTCCGTTCCTGATCTACCGATAGATTACTGTAGCTACAGCCTGCAGCCACGGCGGCGGCTGCAATCGAACAGGGCCGAAATGCTGTTCAAATGCAGACATTATTATAGGACATGTTGTACGAGGCGTTATCTAGGACGATCCAGAGGCTCTTCTTTTTTATTTTGTTGCCCTAGCACTGGTTAACGACGACGATCGACTAGCTAGTATGCACCTGATGAGGACGCGAGATTAAAGTAACTACAGTCATGATGGTGTGCCACACGCCCATGATCTATGTGTGAACAAGTGACGCACGCAATGCTGCTGCTTATATTGCTTGAGGGGAAAAGGGAAGCTCCCTACCTTTTTTTTTCTTTTTCTATGTAAATATGAACAAAGCATATGTACAAGTCACAAGGCTTGCAAAGTCCAAAGAAGAAAAAAAGTAAGCATCATTGGAGACTCTCTTGCCACAAAGACAACGGGGAAGAAACACTTTGCTAGGCTTTTGGTACACACCAAACCAACTTCCTCCTTAAAAGCTATTCTCCAAGAGGTCAAAGAGGTAGCCTTATTATAAAAAATGAACCCATTTCTAGCATTCCAAATCGTCCAGCAAGTAGTGATAAAGATTTCTGTGAAAATATGGCTGCCAAAATCTCTTCTGGCTTGTATGATCATATCCAAGGGCTGAAGTAATGGAGCTCCAACAGTCACACTGAAAGGGCACTCAAAAAACAAATGAAAACTAGTTTCTTCATGGCCATTAGTACAAAGGACACAAGTGTAGTCATCAAGATGTTTATTCTTCCTTCTCAAGAATAAACATAGTACAAAGGGCACGCAATGCTGCTTATTATTCATTTGTTCCCATCCTCTGAATATATACAGTGCAGTTGTTTTGCATTGTTTTTTCTATTTTTTTTTCACGAACGTGTCGTAGCACATATTTCATTAAGCAGAAGTAGAGTTTTTTTTACAACTTTGCGATAGACAGGTGCACAAAGTGACTATAGAAGCACCAGCAGCGACCGCAGATGCCTGTAACCCGCCATCACCATTCATTGGCTTCATCCTCGATCCGTGCTGCTAACTGGTTTGCCATAGATGCTGCAGCGTTGTTAAAGGTCCTTGTATTTCTTTCCTTCCAAAGCAACCAACTGACCAAGAAGAAGAGAGAATCAAAGCCGTGTCGCATGTCCTTTTTTCTCGAATACGAAAGAGTTGTGCATCTTTGTAAGGGCCTGCTTGGATCCTTTCCTCTGAAATTTAGAGCTCTTAAAACTTTAGAGCACTTTAGCTCACTTTTAAGGTCTAAAACTCTAACGTAAGGCGGGCTAAAGTTTAGAGATAACTTTAGACCACCTGTTTGGAGACTTTAACTCTAAAGTTTAGCAGGAGATCCAAATAGACCCTAATTAAGGTAGAAATGTTTGATACAAACAACGCGCTTCTGACGAGCGCCTAGGAGGTCTACAGGATTACAGCAGTGGGCTGGACCATCCTAGTAAACAAATACAAATTTTGATATTACACAGATGATAGACAAGATAAGGGCAATGACGCAGCCGAGGAAGAGGGGTTGCGCTTCCGCTACTTTTGGCGCGACTCATTCCTAATGTCGTGGAAGAGCGCTTTGACGTTGAAAGCATTGGGCCCGGCCTCATAGAGAGCTCCTCGTAAGCCTTCTTCACTGATGTGCTTGGCGTTGATAGACCAGTGACCAAACGCAATTGCTACATGATTAGGATCTCACCTCATTTGGAGGTAGGCACCTGAGAGGCTTTGAGCCGCTAGGCGCTTGCTTTGCTGCGGCAGTGCCGCCTGCTTGTGGCTCGCGAATGAGCAAGGAGGCCCTCTTACGTGTCACTTTGTTGATGAAGTTCTCAAGGCGGCGCGTGGTGGAGACATTGTTGTCCATGGATTGGCGGGTATCCATCGGCGGCGTAGTGGGAGGGCCAGCATCAGCCGTGAGGTCGACCGGACCGAAGCCTGGCGGGTAGCCCTCCTCATGCGTCGTGGATTCATTGACCTGTGGGTGCCCCTGTTGAGGCGACACCAGTGGCAAGTCCACCACCCACTGACTGGGGAGCGGTGGTGGTGTACGTCTCTACAGCACCAAGTCGGCGTGCAGGGACGATGTTTGCTACCTTCCCAGAAGGCCACAAGTGTAGATGCAGGAGACCACCATCGAGGCCCTCATCGTCCAGCTGGGCATCGGAGCTATAGCCAGGCTCCCAAGTACAAGGCACGTGACGATCTGGCTGGCTGCGATTGAGGCTGCGAACTCCTCCAGCATCGGGACGTTGCAGGTCCTTGACAATCAGCTTTATTGTTTTGCGTTGTTATCGATCAATCTAATACTATACTTATATGGAGCAAAAGGCGTCTATTTTCCACAGCACGGAGATTGATTATTATCTCAATGCTCTTTGCAAAGCTAATGTTCCTTCGTCCTTCCAAATTTAGTTTGAGACCGGCCGCAAATATGAATTATCTATTTTCATCACTCATCATGCTAGCTACTGGAAAATTCGGAGGCAGCGAGGTGTGTGAAAACAGAGACCCACGAGTCCTTGTATAACAAAATCAATGAGGATGATGGCGGCTGCAAAGCAATAATTAGGTAGGCAATTAGCAAGACTCTTAAGACAACGAGTCTGAATCAGTTTTTCGGTGTCCTGGCTAAAAACACTCTAGTTTCTCTTTTCCTTTTCTCTCTGTCACATTTTAAGCGTGCAGTTTATTATTAACCTTCAAGTTGCACGTCAGTCTGACTTTCAATAAGGAACTACTGTACTAGGTAACGAATACTCTTCAACTATCGAAATTGATTTGCGAACTAATCATAGATTGGTTGGTTAGGTTCCTTGTGGTAGAACCTGCCAACCCGGGTTCAAATCCTTAACTTGGTATGGGTGCTCGCATTTTTTTGGATTTAGTCCAGAATTTAATGGCATTATGCTTTCAGTGGTAGGCAGCGTCCCCGTCGATAGCGTGGTGACTTCGTGAATCTCGAGATCTGCTAGTTTAGTCATTCGGAGGTGCTCATAAGGGTAGGGTTTGCGTACGTGTGTTCATAGGGGTGAGTACACGTGCGTGTTGTGGACGTCTGCGTTGTACTGTGTAATTCTAAAAAAAACTATCGAAATTGATTTGGCCCTCTGGAAAGTGGTTATCTATTTACTAAAATATTTGGTACTCTATTTAGAGTTATTTGAATCTTATTGGTTTTAAACAAAAAAAAACATGAGCACATCTACAAGCAATAAAGCAATAGAAACATAAATAAATTAGTTCTAAATAATTGTATATAGATCATAAATAGTTAGATAAAATTTAGAGTTATTTGGTTCTTATGAACTTTTAGAGATGAATCTAGATTTTTATTATTTTTAAACAAAGAAATCCACATATAAAACCAGTCAAGGTACCATATTTGTCCGGGTCAACAGTTGTGGGGTCCATTACCGGGTAGTTCAAGGTTGAAAATTAAACTGATGTGCAATTTAGATTTTAAAATATATGTTACCCTTTTTTTAATATATATCAGCTAAATCTCATTAGATGGTTTGTTTAATTTAATGTAGTTTCTCACAACGTGATGCTTTGAGATAACAGTGGATATTTAATAACACGGGTTGTTGTAGGTCACTAATACGAGAGTTCATTTACATTTAATAACTCGTCACATAGGCATTTTGTATGACCAATCGTGCCTGATCGTTTACACCTGGTGCCTTGGCTACCTATACTTACCTATCTCGGTTATTCTCTGCATCCCGTGCATACCTGATTCTGGACTTGATGAACTAACAAAACCAACTAAAAAACGAGCATATCTTGTGTATACCTACTTCGCTAGCTCTATTAGCTTACCATTGGAACTATGCCTACACGATGCCCTCCACGAAAGCAAATGCCCTCTTTCGCTTCGCGTTTGGTCCTTCCATTTCGTGTAACTCCGAATTTACCTGAATAAATCGGAAGCTTTCCTCCCCTAAGAGAGTTCTTTCTTTTTGTTATGCTATTCCCTGCTTTCTTCGTTCTCTCCTCGAGATAGATTTTCCCTATAAATAACCGGATAGAGATATTTCCTTACTTATAGAGCCAGACTGTGCTTTAACACATGACATCCTAGTCGGAGGGGAAATGGTCAAATAAACCTGTTCCATCAGAGATCTTTTACAAAGCACTTTCAAAAATGTGCAATGTTTTTATGAAGAAAGAGAAGTTTCATGAGGATGAAACTCTCTTGACCCGATTAGTAACTCTATATGAGTCATAAAATTAAATGTTTATCAAACGATAGAATGAAACCATGTATTGAGAGTGGATGTTCTATTCATGTTTCATTTCATTCACATGATAGATAGTCTTGGAAACAACATCATACCCTCCACCGAGAATTGCCTAACTGATCAGTTTTTTTTTTCTTGTTTTCAAACACTAGTAGAAAGATGATTTTTCCCAGCACCTGCTTTTTTTTACTGGCGGTTTTAGTTATCACGCGCTAGTAGAAATGAAACGGTGGACCCCAAGACCAAAACCGCCTGTAGAAATGGATTTCTACAGGCGGTTTCTACAGGCGGTTTGTTAAGACAACCGCCTGTGAAAATAAGACATTTCTATAGGCGGTTGTCTTAACAAACCGCCTGTAGAAATCCATTTCTACAGGCGGTTCGTTAAGAAATCCGCCACTAGAAATACCAGTGTTTTTTAAAATTTGATTTTTCAAACAATCTCGGATGAGAAAACACCCAAAATAAAAGTTGTTCGTCTCGAAAAGTTATGAAACTTTGTAAATTACAACTTTTTAATTTGAAATCATCTTGTCAACGAAAACTACGTTTGAATGGTCTCAAATTTTAAATTCAAATTTTGTAAACGACCTCGGATGAAGAAATGACCAATACGAAAGTTGTTCGTCTCGAAAAGTTATGAAACTTTGTAGTTGACAACTTTTTGATTTGAAATCATTTAGGACATCAAACAAGCAAATTACACATGAATTTGTATAATATGTGGGGAACCGAAAGGGTATATGGACATATGTGAGTGTGTGGTGCAGTGGTAGAGGAGGCTCCGCGCGAGGCCGAGGTCGTGGGTTCGAATCCCACCCGGAGCGTGTAGCGCGCGAAAAATTGCACGACTTGCGACGGAGACGGAGACGGGCGGGAGGCGGTGGGGTTCTCCCCCTAATTAAAATCTTTTTTTGCTATTTATTTTCGGGCTTTTTCGGGAATTTTTTGTACAGGCGGTTTGCTAAGTGAACCGCCTGTGGAAATCCATTTTCACAAGCGGTTCACAAGCAACCGCCTGTGGAATTGGCCTATTTCTACTGGCCTCCAGCACAGGCGATGCTGGAAAACGCCAGTAGAAATAGGTTACCAACCGCATGTATAATATGCCCGTATACTAGTGAAAGCCAGTTTTTTTTCTTGTTTTCAGAACCAGATCAGTTCGATTGGATGAGTTTGGGGCCCACTACGGAAAACGCAAAACTCGCATCCCTATACCTGTTCAATTCCAACGGCCCAACAGACTACCATTGTTGTCTGAGAGCGCCGTACGTACTCAACTGACGACCAGCTGCTAAACACGAGCAAGACAAAAACTCGTGTGGTTATGCTTTCTAAGTACTGGCGGTTAAATGGATGGATCGGCATTACCCCTACTACTAATATATAAGTCAATTAGTCAAAAAGGGCACTTTGGTAGGCTCCTATAAGCATTGACCGGTACTTCGGTTGTGCGGCTGAACGTTTCAACAACAGACTTATGGGCTGTGTGCCTGTGACTGTGTGCGCGGTTAAATGGAAACAGGATGTGTAGATAGACTCAAACTGTATAATTTTTTTATCTATAACTAGGTTCATGTCCATGCATTGCTACGGAACAGCTAAATTTTTGTACTAAAAACATACGGATCGCACGATAAGATAACAATACTGTAAAAGTAAATGACCGACGTTAAAGTGACATTTAATCCAAAATGCTAAGTTCATGAAATTAACACAGCCATAGAGAGCACGGCGTTGCAGGCTTACAAACTCTACTGTATAGATCTTTCCGTGATGCGGCTAAGATCATGTTTTATACCGGTAGGAAGAGATCTCCAATATCCATTTCTTTTGTGCGCCAACAAATCTACGAATAAGTTCCACCACATCTTCATATCATCATGTACACGGCGTCGGCAAGCGAATTAGCCACAACTTATGTAATTAATTTTATAATTAGCTCATGTTTAGTCTCCCTAATTGATATCTAAAAATTCAATGTGACAGGAACTAAAGTTTAGTCTTGATCCAAACACCCCCTAACTCTCTACTTCTGTTGGCTGCTCACCTGCACTACCATGCCTATGTGTCTGCAAGTATATACTCTAATGCCAGAACGTCTAAGATGGTCTTTATTGTCCACCCTTTGAAAATATCAGAACTTTAAGGTTGTCATTTGTGTATGCTGTAAGATTGGGATGCTTTGCACTGATCCATCAGCCTGTTCGCTTGAGCTTTCAGTCACTTATTTTCAGCCAACCAGCAGTGTTTTTCTCACAATAAATCAGTCAACAGTACTTTCAGCCACTTATTTTTAGCCCAAGCGAACAAGCTGCATGAGGGTGTCCATGAGAGTCAAAAAAATTTATGCCATTATAATGTCTAAGCTTACCAATCAGACAGAAACTCTCATTTTACTATCTCTGCATCTACTAAACAATGATTAAAAATTTAACTAAAGTTTAGTTAATCCATGGAATAATTTGGACTGTGCCTTTTGTACTGCCCCAACAATTCTTTTACCAAGCATATACAAAATCTAGTTAACAGCATTCGATCGACAATCAAAATTCATTACCTTGGTATCCGAGGATCATAATACAGCAGGTAGTGTAGTGACCTGTAGCACAACCGATAACCTGGTACGTCGACATAATTGTGCAGGAAAAGTAAATTTGGCATTCTACATGCTATTGAGACATATCTTTAGCTTAACTGCAGTTGCTTCAACCTTCTCCCACACAAATTCTTCAACAAGCTAAGTGTCGGTGTTCGGTCCCGTGGGGGTCCCAAACCGACGAGTGAGTGCTGCGTGTCCCTAACCTGGATGGTGATGCAAGGAGAACACACGGGGGTTTATCCTGGTTCGGGCAGAAGAAGGCCCTACGTCCAGTGGGGGGAGGAGAGTCTTGTATTTCCTTGCACCGAGGTGCTTGCGTAGGGGTTACAAGCTTGCGAGAGAGGGCGGCGAGCCCAAGTCTCAAAGAGAGAAAAAAGAGTACAAAGATGATTGCTTGAGATGTTGATCTCTGAGTTGGGGTTCTTGGATTGCTGGCACTTGGCTTTTGGGCTTGTGTTTTGCCTGTTGTCCCTCTCCCCTTGTATGGTCCTGGCCTGCCCTTTTATAGGGTAAGAGGAGGCCAGGGCACCGGGTAGCCTTGAGGTGATGTTTCGTCGATCCCTGTAGGAGTGACTATAGCGACGTGCCCCGGGAATGGCCGGCCATCCCTGGACACCATGGTGACGTCGGGGATGAGACGGCGAAATGACCCGGAGCTCTGTACCACGCCGGCCGTTCTTCTCTGTCGAACTGCGCTGGGCGTCGAGGCTGGGTCGAGGCCGGACGGATAAGGCCGAATTCCCGAGATTGTGGAATACGGGCCTTGTCATATCCTTTCTCGAGGGTGACTGGTGATAAACAGTCCACGGTAAGGTGTGTACAGTGACAGGTTTCATCCCCCATCACGGGATGGGCGGTAAAACAGTGAGGACTGACACCGGCGTTGCTCCCACGTCGATCCTGGTTGCGGCCATGTCGGTAGGTGGTAGCTGGTAATCGCATTAAATGCTCTGACTTTTGTCTTGGGCTAGGTGAATTGAGTGGGTCGAGCGCTCCGACCCGGGGTCACGCGAGTCGGAGTTTTTCCGGTGGCCGAACGAGCCTCGTGCGAGTCGGAGCGCGGTCGAGGCGCCGTGTTGTGCAGGACGGGGCGCGGTCGAGGCGTTCCCGTCGGGGGTGCCTCGTACGAGTCAGAGTTGGAGCGCGGTCGAGGTGCTCCGTCGAGCTGGCCTCGTACGAGACGGATCCGGTACGCGATTGGGGGCGGGCTGCCTTTTGCGGTGGCTTAATCGTTTTGTTTTCTATTATCGTCGGTTGTAAGTACCCCCATACTGTGGGTACCGACAGTAGCCCCCGAGCCTTTGGGTGAGTGTGTGACCACTCTCTCAGAGGCTTGTCAGTCAATGAACTAGAGTCGTAGCGTCGTGGTTTTTTCCGGTGGGGGCGCGCGAGTGCACCCGCCGGGTGTAGCCCCCGAGGCCTCGGTGGAGTGTTGAGACTCCTCCGAGGTCTTTTATGTGTTCTATTGGGGAGTGGTTTGGACTTTGCCGTGCAATTCATGTCTTTCCGTTTAGAGTTCGGTTTGTTGCGGTCGAGCCCCCGAGCCCCGTACGCACGGGGTCGATCAGAGTCTCGGCCGTCTTTTATCGTTCGACCCTCACGCTCCTCCTTTAGGAAGGAGGAGGAGGGGTGGGGAACGTCGTACTACCCCCGTTTGGGCGAGTTCCGACGATCTCCGGCGAGCTACTAACGGGGGAATTCGAGTGTGAGCCCGTGCTCCATTCGTTAGGAGTCGGCTAGTGGCCCGGAGGCGCTCTCAAGAATGCCAAGTAGTGGTCATGTGGATCTCGATTCCCTGCGACGGGATTCGAGGGCTCGGTGCCTCCCTCGAGGGGATTCCTACATCGACCTTCTCCTACGGCCTCGAATACGTCTTGGGATGCCTCGAGAGCGTGGCTTGAGCCCTGGCCATGTACGGGCGCATCCCTGGTCGTCCCTAACTCTGTCGCTCGAGGGCAGCTGTCGAACCTAGGTCGAGGGCCAGCTTCCGCTCCCTCGAGACTCATACCGGGCTCGGAGTCCGTTTACCAGGTATCTAGGAATATCCGTCCACGGATCCCTGCCCCACCCATTAGCCGGGCGCGCCTTTTTAGGAGAGGGTGCGAGATCAGCGCGGTAGTGGGCGACGTGGCGTACGGTTACGACGTGGGGGACGGCCACGTTCCCTACTCCTGTGAGATTTTGGGGAAACGGTTAGGTAAGGGCATTAAATGCAAGAAACCGCTCCTACCTTCTCGCGCGGCCGTTGGGCTTCCGCCGGGGCTATAAAAACAAAGTCTGGGGGTCTGCCTCCCTTACTGGCCCTTTGCATTCTTGCCTTCCTTGCCTTAGACAGCTCTCTATGCCCCTTGCGCCCGTTCGCCTTCATCCAGCGCCGCCGTCGTCGCCCCCCTCTGTCCGCACAGCTTCCAGGCATCAATGGCAGGCAAGGGTCAAATTCTCCCCGCCGACGACTGGGCTGCCTCCTCGGTGACGGAGAGGAGGCTGGAGGAGCTGGTCGAGGACGGATTGCTGCGGCCGAGGACGAGCTGGTCGTGGCCGGAGTGGATTGCGCCGTCGCCCGACCACCAGGAGCTGGCACCCCCTGAAGGATACGTGGTTAGCTTCATCTGCTTCCACGAGCGGGGGTTCGGCGTGCCGACGACCATCTTCATGCGTGCGCTCCTCCACTACTACAGGGTGGAGCTGCACCATCTCGCCCCCAACGCCGTCGCACAGGCCGCCATCTTCGCGGCGGTCTATGAGGGCTACCTGGGGATGGAGCCGCAGTGGAATCTGTGGCTCCATCTCTTCAGGGCGGTGCTCTTCGCCAAGAAGGCGGGGGAGAAGGGGATACGGTGCGCGGTTCGAGCGGGGAGCTGTGTCTTGCAGGTGAGGTTTGGTCGGGCTGACTAGTATATCCCGGCCCATCTCATCTCCTCGAACAGCGGCTGGCACGACGGCTGGTTCTACCTCCGCAACGACGAGAGTCAGTTGCCGAGGTATACCGGCCGGGTGCTGGTCGCCTGAGAGGAGAATTGGTCCTACAGAGTCGTGGAGGCCGAGAAGCCGCGTCTGGACCCGCTGCTGGCGGCGCTGCAGCAGCTTCGTCTGCGAGGTTTGACGGCGGCGGCGGTGGCCACAGCATTCCACCGGCGCAGCGTGATGCTGTTGTGCCAGCGTCGACTTCGGCTCGACCAGATGACACCGGAGGCGCCACTGGAGGGGAGCCGGATGTCGCACGAGTCCCTCACCCTCGAGGAGGTCCTCCGGCGAGCGCGCCGGATGGTGGGGAACTTCAAGGCGGAGGACGTCGACAAGGTGCCAATGCGGCCTACCTAGGGGTTCGAGCCTCTAGTAAGTGTTATCGTTAGCACGTTTGTTTATTTCGTCTGTTTTCGGGTTCTTTTGATTTAGTTGAGGTCGATGCGCAGGATTTGTCTACGGTGAGGGAGACGCGGCCGCCAGTCCCAGAGGACCAGCCCACCTGAGAGGCTCGACGCCAGTAGGCGTCCCAAAAGAAGCAGACAAAGGAAACTGCTAAGAAACGGCAGATCCGCAAGGCCAAGGAGAAGGAGGCGCTGAAGAAGCTTCGGCGCCAGCAGAGCCTCGAGGGGCTCCCCCTCGCGGAGTCTCCCTCCGAGATGGTCTCGGGAGAGGATGATGATGACAGCGACGGGGATGACGATGACGCCCTGTCGCGGTACGACACCGCGATCGGCCTGGCGAACCTCCCCGATGTTCGTCCGTTCTTGGAGCCCATTGGGGGGTCGACCTCCTAGGCGTCAGGGTCGGCCTCGGTGTCGGTCGAGGTGGTGGAGGAGGAGACGGAGGAAGAGGCGGGCAGAGGGGTGGGCCCCTCGACGGGAGGAGCCGCCCCATCCCGGACCCCACAGGAGGGGGTCGACGGGGCCGCCTCCACAAGTCCAGGCCCTGCAGGCTCAGCCGGCGACTAGAACGGCAGCGCCGGCGTCGTCACCGGTGGCACGCCGGTGGGCGTGAGGACCCGAGGCTAGCTGGCCTCGAAAGCGCAGAGGACCCGAGGCGGCCCTCCAGCCAAGGCCCCAAGGAGCACCCGGCCCGCCGGGGGGCCGGCTGCGAGACCGCCGCTGGCAATGCCGGGGGTTCTGATCGGCCGGGGTCGAGGCCCCTGGTGCCCATTTCCGGGTAAGGCTCCGTGCTCTGTTTGTCGCTTTTTATCGGTCCCATTTCTGACGCTTTCCTTTCTTCACAGGCTTAAGCGCAAGGCGGAGCTAGTGGGGCCGACCCCCGCGAAGTCGCTCCGAGCGAGCGCCGTCGTCATTAATCGAACGGCGGCGGATGATGTCGCCTGGGTCGAGAGGCTTCAGGCCGCAAAGGAGCGCCTGAAGCAGCAGGAGGCGACGGCCCAGGCGGAGGCGGGCGTCTAGGCGGAGGCGGGCGTCCGAGCGGTCGCCGGTTCTGGCCCTGCCGCACAGGGGTCGGTGCCGTTAGAGGTGGAGGCGCCCAGCACGGGCGGGGCGGAGCCGGGGTCGTCGTCAACTGCCGAGGCTACCGTCGAGGCCGCAACGGCCGAGGCATCCGTTCGCGACGCGGGACGGGCAGACGCGGATGAGGTGATGGAGGAGGTCCTGCCGGCGGCGGGACAGGAAGCGGCGCAGCTGGGAGAGCCGCAGCCGTAGCAAGACCTGCCGGCGGAGCCGGCGGCTACGGTGGAGGGTGGGGTCGTCGAGCCCCCGCCCGTGGTCCCAGAGGAGGAGGTGCCGGCGGTCGAGGGGCCGGCCCCGGCGGAAGGGTCGACCCCGGCCATGGTCGACCTCACCCTCGACGACTCCCCCCTGGACAAAGGGAAGCAGGTGGTGGGAGTTGAGGAGGTCGAGGCCGTGGACCAGGCTTGTCCCTCGGCGGAGGTTGATGGGGCCGGAGCTGTGGGTCAAGCCGGTCCCTCTGTAGGCCCGGAGAGCACCCCAGCTGGACCACCGTCGGGGTGGCCGGACATCGCCGCGCTGGCCCTGGTGCGGGCGGAGGAGGAGATACCGCGCTGGGGGGGGACCGACCCTTGAGTTTAGGGACGCTTCCAACCCCGGCGCGAACCCCATCTTCGCCTTGAACGACGGAGACGAGGTGCATCATTGGGAATACCTCGAGGGTCTCCGTCGACACATAGAGCGATCGCTTCGTGTGGCGACGGAGGTCGTGTCTCGAGGCATGCGGGACGCCACAGAGGTAAGTTTGGTTTAGCGGTTCTTTTGCTATGTTTTTACTGTCCTTTTGCCCCCCTTCTTTTGGTTCTAAACTCTTTGGTTTTTCGAACCATGGTCAGGAGCTCAAGGAGCGCTCCCGCCGCAAGTCGCTCTTCATCCAAAATGAGAGCGGCGTGTGGGAGGCGCTTACTCGGTAACGGGCTCTGGTCGAGGAGGCCAACAAGCGGCTTTCTGATCAGAGTGCTGAGTTGGCCGAGCTACGCATCGCCTACGCGGCGGTCAAGGAGGAGGCGGTGCAGGCCTAGGCGGTCGAGGCCGTGGTGCGTGAAGACATGACCAAGGCCCGGGAGGAGGCAGCTAAGGCCCGCGAGGATCTCGTGCCCCTGTCAGCACGGGTGAGAGAGCTCGAGGAGGACGTCGCCCTAGTCAGCGGGCACCGTGACCCCCTCAACGTCCAGATCGGGCAGGTAACCACTCGCTTCAGGGCCCTGAAGGACGAGGTTGCGGCGCTGAGTGGAGCCATTCAGGAGAAGGATGCGGCTCTCTCAAACGCCTGCCAGGAGATCGAGACGTTGAGGGCGGCCGTTCGTGACAGGGATGGCGCTCTTCAAGCGCTCGAGAGGACGTGCGTGGGGCTCCGTGACGATATCGTGGACTTGCAGACCCATTCCGAGGGTAAGTATTGGGGTTACGACCTTGGCGTCGAGGCCCCGTATTAGTGCTAACTTAGTTAATTGTGTTCCAGAGTTGGAGAGGGAGCAGCGGGTGGCCCAGGCGGCGGCCAACTCCTTCCAGAGCCTCTTCGAGGCCAAGGCCTAGCGAACTCAAGTGCTCCAGGGTGCGATCTCCTCTGTGTGTGATGGCCTGGGGGTCGAGCCCGACGCCGACACTGGGGAGGACGCCCCAGGGAACTCCTTCGTCCGCCGGATGGTGGCGCTGGGCCGCCTTGTCCGGGAAAGGATACGGGGCAGCCTCCACCACGGCGTGAAGAGAGCATTGGCCGTCGTTCGATCTGGGTTCGTGTATGACATGGAGCTTGTTGCTGATGGCTTCATCACCGACCCGGACCGGACGGACGAGGAGAACAAGGACGCCTGCTTGGACCTGATTGGAGCCGCCGAGGAGCCCGAAAGCCGCTTGGCCAAGCTTTTTGAAGCCGAGGTGGTTCCACCCGCCGACGACGAGGGCCTATGAGCCAAATCTGGGCACAGAGGCCCATGTAATAAGTTAGTGTTTTGAATTTTGGTCGTAGTGGCCTCGGAGGCCTTAAAAACTCGGAACGTAAACCTGCGCTTGGTCATTTAAGTTTTGCTCGAGTTTTTCTTCCCTTTATCGCTTGAATCACGTTCTCGCATGATTTACTTAACACGCCGTCGTGCCTTTGAGTGTAAGGGAGTGAGTGGAGGTACCGTAGCCTCGGAGGCGTAAGTGATCTCGTGGCTCGACTGCCCTCGAACTCTAGGGTGCTCCTGTGGCCTCGCAGATCGTGTAAGAACCTGATTTAAGCGACGGGGGATGTATTCCTTTTCAAAGTTTATGAACCGCCGTTAGGTCTACTTAGCGTGCAGTCGTGCCCCTAGGCATGAGGGGTGAGTGGAGGTACAGTAGCCTCGGAGGCGTAAGTGATCTCGCGGCTCGAGAGCCCCTTTGAGCCTCAGGGCGCTCTCGCAGCGTTGTCGACTTAAGTGGCAGTTCATCAACTTTAAAAAAGAGTACACGTTTTTTCAGGGACCGGGGGTTCCCCCCTTGTAGCCCCCGAGGGAGGGTCGATTCTGGGAGAACAGAGTCGATCCTTCCTCATTGTTTGTGAAATAAAACTTTGAACATTGCTGTATTCTTTATTGATGAGATTGAAAAGAAAATACAGAGCCTCGAGGCTTTTTAAGGGAAAAAGCGACGTAGTTGTTCAATGTTCTAAGCGTTGGTGAGGATTCACCCTTCTCATTGGATAACTTGTAGGTGCCCGGCTTTAGTACTTCTACGACGATGTATGGTCCTACCCACGGGGGCGTGAGCTTGTGCCGTCCCTTGGTGTTCTGGTTTCGACGGAGCACCAGGTCACTAACGTTGAGGTCACGCCTGCAGACGTGTCTGTCGTGGTAGCGTCGGAGACCTTGCTGGTACCTGGCAGAATGTAACAGAGCCACATCTCGGGCTTCCTCGAGCTGGTCGAGGGTGTCCTCTCTTGCGGCGTCGTTATTTCTCTCGTTGTAGGCCTTTAGCCTTGGGGATCCATATTCTATGTCAGTGGGGAGCATGGCCTCAGATCCGTAGACTAAGAAGAATGGAGTGAACCCTGTGGCTCGACTCGGTGTTGTTCTTAGGCTCCATAGGACCGAGGGGAGCTCGGCAGCCCATCTCTTCCCATGTTTGTTTAGTTTGTCAAAGATTCTGGGTTTCAGGCCTTGCAGGACCATGTCGTTGGCACATTCCACTTGGCCATTTGTCTTTAGATGAGCGACGGCTGACCAGAGCACACGGATGTGGTGGTTGTTGCAGAAATCCAGAAACTTTTTACCAGTAAACTGGGTGCCATTGTCCGTGATGATACAGTTGGGAACCCCAAAGCGGTGGATGATGTTGGTGAAAAAGAGCACAGCTTGCTCGGACCTGATGCTGGTGATAGGGCGGGCCTCGATCCACTTGGAGAATTTGTCGATGGCAACGAGCAAGTGTGTGAAGCCGCCGGTTGTCCTCTTCAAGGGTCCGACAAGGTCGAGCCCCCAAACGGCAAACGACCACGTGATGGGAATGGTTTGCAGGGCATGTGCTGGAAGATGGGTCTGTTTCACATAGTACTGGCAACCTTTGCAAGAGCGTACTAGCTTGACAGCGTCGGAGACCGCGGTCGGCCAATAGAAACCTTGTCGAAAGGCATTTCCGACAAGGGTTCGAGGCGCTGCGTGATGACCGCAAGCCCTTGAATGTAGATCGTCGAGCAGGTTTCTGCCTTCCACATTTGTGATGCAACGTTGGAGGACGCCAGTAGGGCTGCGGCGGTACAGCTCCCTGCTGTCGCCAAAGATCACAAAGGTTTTGGCCCGGCGAGCGATCCGTCGAGCCTCGGTCCTGTCCGAGGGGAGGTCCCCTCGGACGAGATGGTCAAGGTACGGAACGCGCCAGTCAGGCTCGGGGTCAGGTGGCGGGGTCGAGCCTTCCACCTGCATGGCCTCAGCCCCGGTCGAGGGGGCTTCTGTCACAGGTGGAGGGTCGAGTGATGGCCCGTCGACCCTTCCTTTTGACCCGAGGTCGACGGATGGCTGCTGGAGATCTTTTGCAAAAATGTCTGGTGGAACCGTAGTTTGATTGGACGCAATTTTCGCCAGTTCATCGGCGGCCTCATTATACCTGCGTGCGATGTGGTTGAGCTCGAGGCCGTGAAACTTGTTCTCAAGACGCCGCACTTCTTCGCAGTAAGCTTCTATCTTGGGATCACGGCAGCTTGAGTTTTTCATGACCTGATCGATCACGAGTTGGGAGTCGCCTCGAACGTCAAGGTGTCAGACCCCGAGTTCGATGGCAATTCTCAGACCTGTGACGAGCGCCTCATATTCGGTGACGTTATTTGATGCAGGGAAATGAAGCCGGATGACATAGCGCATGTGAACCCCGAGGGGCGAGATGAAGAGCAAACCCGTGCCTGCTTCTGTTTTCATCAACGACCCATCGAAGTACATGGTCCACAGTTTGGCTTGGAGCTGTACAGGGGGGAGTTGAGTGTCGGTCCATTCTGCCAGGAAATCTGCTAACACCTGTGACTTAATAGCTTTGCGCGGCGCATAAGATAGGGTCTCGCCCATGAGCTCGACCGCCCACTTGGCAATTCTACCCGAGGCTTCCCGGTTCTGGGCTATCTCTCCCAAGGGGAAAGAAGAAACCACAATTACCGGGTGACCCTCGAAGTAGTGACGGAGTTTGCGCCGTGTCAAGACGATGGCATATAGCAGCTTCTGGATTTGCGGGTATCGTACCTTGGTTTCCGAGAGCACCTCACTAATGAAATAGACCGGCCTCTGGACGAGCAAGGTATGTGCTTCCTCGGCCCTCTCGACAACCAAGACCGCGCTGACTACTTGTGTTGTCGCGGCGACATAAAGTAGGAGCGGTTCTCCTGGGGTCGGAGGGACGAGAATTGGTGAATTAGAGAGTGTAGCTTTGAGTTTTGCAAGAGCTTCTTCGGCCTCGAGGGTCCATGAAAAGTGCTCCGATTTCTTCAGGAGGCGGTACAGAGGGAGCGCTTTTTCGCCGAGGCGTGAAATGAAACGGCTGAGCACCGCCAAGCAGCCCGTGATCCTCTGTATGCCCTTCAGATCTCGGATGGGGCCCATCTTGGTTATCGCAGTGATTTTTTCTGGGTTGGCCTCGATGCCACGCTTAGACACGATGAACCCCAAAAGCATACCCTGAGGAATGCCGAAAACGGATTTCTCAGGATTGAGCTTGATGTTTTTTGCCTGGAGGCATTTGAACACAACGTCGAGGTCGTTTACCAAATCATCGGCTTGTTTGGTCTTGACAATGATGTCATCGACGTAAGCCTCGACGGTTGGTCCAATGTGTTCCCCAAAAACGTGTTGCATGCATCGCTGGTACGTAGCCCCTGCGTTTCGGAGACCGAAGGGCATAGTAACATAGCAATACATGCCGAACGGGGTAATGAATGAGGTTGCGAGCTGGTCGGACTCTTTCATTTTGATTTGGTGGTAGCCGGAGTATGCATCTAGGAATAAGAGAGTTTCACATCCCGCAGTGGAATCAACGATTTGATCAATGCGTGGTAAAGGAAAGGGAACTTTTGGACATGCTTTATTTAAACTAGTATAGTCTACACACATCCTCCACTTCCCACTCTTTTTCTTAACCAATACAGGATTAGCTAGCCACTCGGGATGATGAACCTCCTTGATGAACCCGGCCTCCAGCAGTTTGTGTATCTCCTCACCGATGACCTTGCGCTTCTCCTCATCGAAGCGGCGCAAGCGTTGCTTCACCGGTTTGGAGCCGGCCCGGATCTCCAAGGTGTGCTCGGCGACTTCCCTGGGTATGCCCGGCATATCCGAGGGACTCCACGCAAAGATGTCGATGTTTGCGCGGAGAAAGTCGACGAGCACTGCTTCCTATTTGGGACCGAGGGTGGCGCTGATGCTCAGCGCCTTTCCCTTGGGATCAGCAGGGTCGAGGGGCACGAGCTTGACGTCCTCCGCGGGCTCGAAGCTGCCGACATGGCGCTTGGGACCGGGAATCTCGTTGGCCAGACCGTCGAGGTCCGCTGCCAAGGTCGCCGACTCCAAAACAGCCTCGCCGTGCTCGACACACTCAACGTCGCACTCGTAGGCGTGTTCGTATGAGGGCCCTACAGTGATGACACCGTTTGGGCCTGGCATCTTGAGCTTGAGGTATGTGTAGATCGGGACCGCCATGAACCTGGCATAGCATGGGCGCCCAAGGATAGCGTGGTATATTCCACGGAATGCGACCACTTCGAAAGTGAGAGTCTCCTTTCTGAAGTTGGAAGGTGTGCCAAAGCAGACAGGCAGATCGACCCGGCCGACAGGTTCTGCCCGTTTCCCTGGCACAACTCCGTGGAAACCCCCGACGCTGGGTTGGAGGCGCGTCCTCTCGACCCCTAAGAGGTCGAGGGTCTGAGCGTAGATGATGTTGAGGCTGCTTCCGCCGTCCATGAGTACCTTGGTGAGGCGCGTGTTGGCGATGATGGGATCAACAACGAGTGGGTAGACTCCTGGATTGGGGACGTAGTCAAGATGGTCATCACGGTCGAAAGTGATGGCCACCTCAGACCAGCTAAGGAAGTGGGGGACCGCCGGCTGTACGGAGAAAACCTCACGCCGCTCTCGTTTGCGCTGGCGTGTTGAGAGGCGGGTCGAGGGTCCTCCGTAGATCATGAAGCAGTCATGGATCTCAGGGAATCCCCCATCCTTGTCGTCGCCCTTGGGATCTTCCTTCTTGTTGTCCTTCTTGACGCCTACGCCTTTGAAGTACCTACGGAGTATGTGACAGTCCTCGAGGTTATGGTTTGTGGGTCCCTTGTGGTAGGGACACGGCTCTTTGAGCATTTTATCGAAGATGCCCCCGCCGAGGGGGGCCTCGAGGTTTCTTGCGCTCGACAGCAGCGACAAGTTCATCGGCCAGGGCCTCGAGCTTGCCCTGATGGTTCTTCTTCTTTCTCCGGTTGTTTCTCTTGGAGCCCCGGCTGGAGCCCGCGGGATCGTCAATCTTCTGCTTCTCTTTGTCCTGGTCACCGCCAAAGATAGCGCCAACTGCCTCCTCGCCGGCGGCAAAGTTGGTGATGATGTCCATCAATCCGTTGGTAGTGAGTGGGGTGTTACGGCCCAACTCTTGGACCAACTCTTTGCAGGTGGTTCCGGAGAGGAAGGCCATGATCACGTCGGAGTCGGTGATGTTGGGGAGCTCGGTGCGTTGCTTGGAGAAGCGCCGGATATAATCCTGGAGGGATTCACCCGGCTTTTGCTTGCAACTCCGGAGGTCCCATGAGTTGCCGGGGCGCACATAGGTCCCCTTGAAGTTTCCCTCGAACACCCTCACGAGATCGTCCCAGTCGTGGATCTGTCGAGGCGGGAGATCCTCGAGCCAGGCTCGAGCGGTGTCGGAGAGGAACAGGGGGAGTTGTCGGATGATGACCCGGTCATCGGTGGCCCTGCCCAGCTGACACGCCAAGCGGAAATCGGCGAGCCAAAGTTCGGGTTTGGTTTCGCCGTTGTACTTGGTGAGAGTCATGGGAGGGCGGAACCGAGCCGGGAGTATCGTCTAGCGGATAGCCTTACTAAAGACCCGAGGGCCCGGAGGCTCGGGTGAAGGGCTACGATCTTCTGAGCTGTCGTAGCGCCCGCCTCTGTGCACACGGTAACCTCGAGCCACACTGTCACCGTGTTTGCGCGTGCGGCGTTCGATGATGTTGCCACGGGTGTCTCGAGGTTCATGATCATCGGCAATGTGCTCGGGGACAGGCGCCGCCCTGTTTCGTCGGGCAGGCTCGGGATGAACCGAGGCCTCTCTCTCCTGTCGGGAGGGCTCGACGAGCCGCTCCAAGGCTGGCTCGCGTCGCCTCGAGGCGGAGCTCTCGGCTTGCTGCATAGCAGTGGTCTCGAGGAGCTCTCAGATTTCATCTCGAGCCCGACGGGCGTCGGGGTTTGACGGCTCGGGCATGTTGCGGAGGAGCATGGCGGCGGCGATGACGTTCTGGCTGGCTCGAGCGAAAACCGGGGGTCGACCACCCGTTCCTCGTCGATGCGACGATTGACGTCGCGAGCTCTCTCACGAGCTCTCCCACCAAGTGCGTGTGCCGCACGCTCACGCTCGAGGGTTTGTTGGAGTAGGTGCAGGTTTTCTCGTTCCTCGTCGAGCCTATCCTGCAACTCATGAATTTGCTCGAGCTGCATTCCTTATCCGCAAGGAATTGAGCCTCGTCTCGCTCGTCAGGGAGCTCGACATGAGGTGGCGTGTGCCTTCCTTCAACTGGCTCCTCGTCCTCCGATTCCGACGTGCTTGCCTCGTCGATGTTGAAGCACTCGCGGGTCGGACCGTAGGTGTCGTCAGCCAAGTCGGAGTCAGGAGCGCCGAAGTAGTAATATGACGGATGAAAGTGAGGTCGTCGCCAGTCGTCTCTGGGGTTGTAACATCGAGGAGCAGTCACACGGGGCTCTGTTTCTAGGGTCTCCGTAGAGTCCAGATACTCAGAAGCCGGCGTGGATGCAACAAGGTCCAGAGTGGAGCGTAGATGGTGCCTGGGGAGCTCCTCGTAAGCACTCATGTTAGTGCTCATAGAGGAAGCGTACGCCCGGGCAACCGTGTCTAGCCCAAACAGGAATGTTGATGGGGATATCGTCGCACGCATTGAAGTGGTTGGACCGGGTAGCGGCGGTGTCTCACCGGATGGGGGAGCGGCGGAATTCTCCGTCGGCATCTTACCCTCAGCCAAGCTCATCCTACATAGACCCTCAATGAGGAAATCCGGGTTGGCGTCTGGCTGAGAGGCGCCGGATCAGGGAATCCCACCACCCTCCGTGAGGTGAAGACGGCGGTTGCGCCGGGCTCGTCGTCGTCTGGCGGCTCGCGCCTGTTGAGAGCGATGATACCGGCACAGTGCTCCCCCAGGCTGGGAGAGCTCGTAATCCTCGTCGGTCGGGTGCCTGGGCGGGAGGAGGACCATATCGTAGCCGTGGCCAAGCGACATGAACTCCAAACTCCTGAACCAGATCACCATGGCCAACGGGAGTGGACATTCGGGGTCAGCCATCCAGGAAAGAATGGCGGGAAAGCGATGTTGGCACGCAGCGGTCCCCTACCTAGCGCGCCAACTGTCGGTGTTCGGTCCCGTAGGGGTCCCAAACCGACGAGTGAGTGTTGTGTGTCCCTAACCTGGATGGTGATGCAAGGAGAACACACGGGGGTTTATCCTGGTTCGGGCAGAAGAAGGCCCTACGTCCAGCGGGGGGAGGAGAGTCTTGTATTTCCTTGCACCGAGGTGCTTGCGAGAGAGGGCGGCGAGCCCAAGTCTCAAAGAGAGAAAAAAAAGTACAAAGATGATTGCTTGAGATGTTGATCTCTGAGTTGGGGTTCTTTGATTGCTGGCACTTGGCTTTTGGGTTTGTGTTTTGCCTGTTGTCCCTCTCCCCTTGTAGGGTCCTGGCATGCCCTTTTATAGGGTAAGAGGAGGCCAGGGCACCGGGTAGCCTTGAGGTGATGTTTCGTCGATCCCTGTAGGAGCGACTGTAGCGACATGCCCCGGGAATGGCCGGCCATCCCTGGACACCATGGTGATGTCGGGGATGAGACGACGAAATGACCCGGAGCTCTGTACCACGCCGGCCGTTCTTCTCTGCCGAACTGCGCTGGGCGTCGAGGCCGGGTCGAGGCCGGACGGATAAGGCCGAATTCCCGAGATTGTGGAATACGGACCTTGTCGTATCCTTTCTCGAGGGTGACTGGTGATAAACAGTCCACGGTAAGGTGTGTACAGTGACAGGTTTCAACCCCCATCATGGGATGGACGGTAAAACAGTGAGGACTGACACCGGCGTTGCTCCCACGTCGATCCTGGTTGCGGCCATGTCGGTAGGTGGTAGCAGGTAATCACATTAAATGCTCTGACTTTTGTCTCGGGGTAGGTGAATTGAGTGGGTCGAGCGCTCCGACCCGGGGTCACGCGAGTCGGAGTTTTTCCGGTGGCCGAACGAGCCTCGTGCGAGTCAGAGCGCGGTCGAGGCGCCTTGTTGTGCGGGACGGGGCACGGTCGAGGCGTTCCCGTCGGGGGTGCCTCGTACGAGTCAGAGTTGGAGCGCGGTCGAGGCGCTCCGTCGAGCTGGCCTCGTACGAGACGGACCCGGTACGCGATTGGGGGCGGGCTGCCTTTTGCGGTGGCTTAATCGTTTTGTTTTCTATTATCGTCGGTTGTAAGTACCCCCATACTGTGGGTACCGACACTAAGGAGCACCAGAAGCCACTGCATCATAATTTGAAAGGAGCTGCAACATTTACACACACAAAAAAATTATCCTATTGAAACTAACAAATTGCAAAATCTTGTGTTGAATTCTGTTGAATTACTCCATAAAAATCTCACACTGTGCTCTTAGATTGGTGCATATCAATGAAGATCTCTTCCCATGTCGCTTGGAAAGGCAATCTACAGACTACACCAACAGGCAAAAAAATCCACAACTTAGATTCTGTTTTTTCTCAAACAAGCATATTTAGTCCAATCATCTATGACTATTAGGACCTGTGATGTTCCAAACTTTTCAACTACCACTACTGTTCCAGCTCCAGCCCTGTTAGCTGTGAAAAGTTCTGAAGGTCTACCCTTCAGAAAACTGCAAATATGATAGAAAATGCAGATTGCAACTGATATCTAGATGTGTCCACTCTTAGTGCCACAAATGTTGCTTAAGTTTCATCAACATGCTCTAATTTTCTTGTGTGAAGCTGACGTTTTAGTTTTGCTATACTTCACTTTGCATAGCACTATGTTCCCTCCTCCCTCCCTCTCCCTCTCGCGTTAGAAACTTAAACTGCAACATGTGTAACTAAAGGTTTAGGTGCCTCCACTGGATCAGTTATTGTTGGTTGAAAGACTTTTATTGATGAGGCCTGATCAATTGTGTCTCAAGTATAAAGTTCAATGATTTCTTTTCTAAGAGGAAAAAGAACTGCACAGATCAAGTAGCAAAGGAAATCTGAATAATATATACCTCCAGGCAAGAAAAGGAATGTATAAGATGTAAGATTTTTTGAAGAACAATAGTATTTTAAAAATTCATCGTGTTTTGAACATTTCTGTCAGGCCAACAATCTCATCCTCGGATGAGTTTTGTTCGATGCAAATAAAAGACATGAATTAAAGTCTATGACATAACTTGGAAATAAACTGTTGAATGTTTCCTGTACAGCTCTCTAACCTGTAAACAAAAGACAATATGCATAAGTTAGCAGTCAGTAGATCTCAAGGGGGCACACTGGCTAAAGGATGCAGCATTATGGCCATTACCTAGCCATGTACTTGTTGGTGAGAATTTATATAAAGAATGAAAAAGACGACAAGAAAGATTGGCATTAGGCCAACTCCTTTTGATTCTTTACAAACACATCTGAAAATTAACACGTGGGTTGTGGACATCAAATCAAAACAACAAAAAGAACATGCATTTGCCCTCCTATTTTTATGAAAAAAAAAGGTGCTGCAGAGTTACATGATTGTCAATCTTATCAGCACCATCAATTTTTGGCAATTGTAGAACTCAACCAAGACACCCATTGAAGTGCTACATCCCTAGCTTGCAACCCAATTAAGAGTAACTTCTCGCAAGCCTAGCTCCCCAGCCATTATTAAACTGCATGAAGGGCTCCGAAATGAAGACCGCTATTTGAAAAAAGAGTAAATGATAATCCCAATCAACTAATTGTCTTAACTTCATTTTCTTAGAAAAAAAACAGTTTATGCAATTCAATAATAGTAAAAAACAGTTGGCTGTCGGAGACCCTGCGCATGGACATCTTGACATACAGCTTTTCCAGCCCATCCAGCTCACCCTAGCATCCGCGGGGAGCACCAGAGCTGGTGCCGCCACTTATTCCGCTACCGCCACCAGCTGTGGAGTCCTTGATTGACGAGTATCAATGCTGAACGAAAATGTATTGCACACTGTTTCAAGTACACAGACTCCTAATACTATTTATATTCAGATGCAGATTATGAATATCTGATGACTGATGATAGTGAAAAACTAAATTTATTGCACAACTGAACTGAATTTGTTGAACTCTAACAAACAACCATTAGTCTGAGAATTAAAACAAAAGGGCAATGGCGGCTACACTTACGTCAAGCAAGTCGGCGTCGATCTTGAACTTCCACGATGGCAGACCAATTCCGTCGCCAGAGTTGTTGCCACTCAGGCCTTCTTGTCCAGCAAGATCGAACAAGAATACACCAGGAGCCGTCTGTAGCAATGCACGGCTTAGTACAATCCCTCGTAGCAGTGGATCGAGAAATAATATACCAGAACCAGGATGCTTGCTGATGGATCTCGCTACCACGTGACTCCCTCAACCTTGTTGCCGCTGGATCCTATGGACCTCGCCCCGGTGGAGAGGGCATCGCAGAGGAGGACGGCGCCGGAGGAGATCTTAATAGCAACGGTGAGGATAGGGAGAGGTAGGATGCAGTCATATGAGCAGGTTCCAATAGCACCTTGATCACACAGGAACATGATTAAATAAAATTTGCATGATCTCAAATATGCAGTGATCATCTTATAGTAGTGTTTCTCATGATTATCATGAAATCATTCGCTGAGTAAGGAAATTGAAGGGAAAAAAGTTATCATCCAGAATAGGATGAAATCATAACGCCTTCTTTTAGCGCGGCATCGTCGAGAGCCTCTTCGCACTCGTCCGATGGCGGTCGGCGTCGACGGCATGGCTGTCGGACGAGGAGGGGGCGTTCCAGCGGCGTTTGCGGGCCGGAGTGGCGTCGTGGCGTCCAGCCGACGAGTGCCTGGCGTGCGGCGGCGGCGGGGCGTTGTGGTGTCCGGCGTCTTCTGTGTGGTGGCATGGATTCGCAAGAACGCACCATGGGAAGGAAAGGAGGGGCGCGTCGATGTTGGCCTGGCGTCGATCGAGGATCCGGTTTACGTGGAGATGAAAGATATCTGACCAAGCGAGAGAGGGGCACCACATGATTGTTTCCTTTCATGCATGATTATTGTTTCCTTCCATGCAGGTGGCCTCAGGTGATCGATTTGTTTCCTTCAAAGGTTTCCTTCCATGCATGATTATTGTTTCCTTCCATGCATGTGGCCTCAGGTGATCGATTTGTTTCCTTCAAAGCGGGCGGGGATCACAGGGATGGCGGTTTCCTTTTCTATCATGCTAGGGAAGCACGGTGAAAGTGGGCGGGGATCGCACGATGAAGGCAGAGCGACGACCCCAACAAATGTCGCACCATTCCGTTGTATTAGTTTTATTCTTTTTAGTTGTGGGAGATTACTTTTAAGTTGATATTATTAGGTTTGTAATCAAATAGACTATTTAATAATTATAAATTAAGAAGATTGTGTTATGTTAGAAGACGCCTTGTAAACTGGACCAGAGGAGTATACTCCCTCTGTCCCTAAATATCTGTCGTTTGCACTTCCCGAGAAACAACTTTGATTAAATATATATTAAAAAATATTAATATTTATAGTACATAATTAGTATCATTGGAAAGATCTTTGAATTAGTTTTTTAATAAATTTATTTAGAGATACAAATGTTGCACGTATTTTCTATAAATCGAGTCAAACTTATGGCACGCATACCAATGACGACAAATATAATGGGATAGAGGGAGTATATAATAAATAAAAACGGAAAGCATACGTGCAAACTCCAGTCTTCCGGCAAACTTATGGGTGGTGGAAAGACTCCAAATCCAGCAAACTTACGGCTATGGGTGGTGTGAAACAAATCGTATGACGCGTTGCAGGAGACTAGGGCAAATTCGAAGAGTAGACATGTTCGTGATTGCGTCATCCTCTACGTTTCAGAAACAAACAAGGCTTGACATGTGTCAGCAAACGACACCATTGGTTTGCCAGGAAAAAAAAACTGGGCAAACCATGCATGGCTTTCATACAGTGATTGTGTCATCCTCTACGTTTCAGGAACAAACAAGGCTTCCATGTGTCAGCAAACGACACCATTAGTTTGCCAGGAAAAAAACTGGGTAAACCATGCATGGTTTTCATACAGCATGACTGCATACAGTCCACGGGGCACTGCCTCGTCAAGATTCATTCACCATTTCACCTTCATTCACCTCAACATGTAACGGCAAGCATTTGTGCGCTACCTAAAACTAGGGGTAAGCATAAGGTTCAAACACTGGCCAAGAAAACAAGGGACACAGGGCCAATCTCTACAAGGAACCCCCAACTAAAAGAGACAGTAGGTGCATTGCAGCTTTCACCTAGCACTGGGGCCGTGAGACTTCTGCTTCGGCTTTGCCTTCTCTATCAGGGGCTTCAACTGCTGCTTCTCCTCAAGAATCTTGAGGAAATTGAACAGGAACGGCACATAGTTATGCTTCCTCCTCAAGTTCTCCGTCTTCCACTTCTTCGACTTCTCTTCCTCCATTATGATCTTCTCAGTCACAGACTCGATCTGAGCTGCCACCTCCGCTAGTGACTGCTCAACAGATGGCACGTGCCTGATCGCAGAAGGGTCACCCATCTGTTGAAGGAGGCTCTCCCTCTTCCTCTGGAGGTCTTTGAGCTCCGCTGTGTACATCTCCTTCCGGTTCTTTAAGATTGCCATCACACTGAATCTTATCTCATTCTGAGAGAACATGTCAATGTGCTCTTTAATCACAGGCTGTGCTAGCCTAAGCCACCCTGCATCACCAACACCGCCTGGGCATTTTCCCAGGCTTATCGGTCCTTCCTTTAGCCCATCAAGCTCATACAGGACACCATCTACTGGAACATAACTTAGGAAATGGTATACATCATCGTCCTTGCTAGGTGGTTTCTGCTCCTCAGAGACCTCTGATCTTGCAAACGAGTTGTTTAGCATGCGAATGCTTGCACAATTGACTATAGCCAGTCCTTTGAGCTCAGGTGGCAAATCCTTTGCAAATTCCTTCAGCTTTTTAAGTTCGTCACTAAGAGTGATGCCAGGAGAGTTCAAGAGAACCGACAGGATAGCTTGGGTTGCACACGCATTGTTAATTATCTGCAAGTCAAGAACATCCTTGATTTTCAGATATGCAGATGAATAAAGGTGGGAGGAGTCGCTTTGCCAACTCGAATGCTTCTGACCTGGTTGGCAAAGAAAAGGTTTGGGATTGCATCCTTGATGACAGGACGCTCATCCTTTTCTGGAGGTCGCCATTTGTATAGCACTATTAGCCCATATATTGGCCTGGCAAATGCCAACACAAATTAGGTTCTGTTAACTCAGAAAAATAATGGCATTCACATTAATGCTAGATGTAGGATAACATACTGAAGATCATTGAGAGCATCCAGGTCAAGTGAGTAGAGTTCATCAACCTGATAATGAAAAAGATAACATAGCATATCTGCCCGATTTTTAATATGTAAAAGAGATGTCAAGTTTCACAAAAAAAAAGAAATAGCCAAATAGGAGAGCCTCACTCTTTGTTTTGCAAAAAGTAAATTTCTGTTCTTAGTTTTATTATTAGAAACAACTAAAAGCTTGAAAAGTACAAGAACAAGCTACAGGAATCAATAGATGAAGGGGAAACACCTGCCACTGTTTTACTATCTGAGTATGCTTAGATTACAGCATGTTTTAAATAAAGGCTATTGTGGCCTTGTAAAAAGCCAGTTACATGGTTCAGGCAGCATACAGAGCTAGGCTAAACTAATTTGATGGCCATTTATATGCTTAAAAGGACCTTAACAACTCACTATGGCTGTTTTATCATACAACCATCACGAATTATATCAGGCAACATCTGTCACATAGTAATGAAAGTATTAAACAAGCAAAACATTGCCAGGTATTCTTGGTTCTAATATCTGTGTGGATAATTGCTTACAATTCATTCCATTTCAATAACAAGAAAAGATGCATCGTCTGCTTACTTCGGTAAGGTGTAAACATATATCAAAATCAACGGACTCCCAATCTTACTGTAACTGTATATAATGGGGTGACTGTTTGCTAATCATCTACCTTTATCAAGAACATAGACTCATAGAGTGAGGGTAGTTGATTACTTACTTGAAGACCCTTCAGTTGCATCTGCTGCAACAGTTCTGTAAAAACACCTGAATATACAAGATATGAAAGCTCATGAGTTATGTCTTCCCTTGCCAGAAAAAAAAAAGGCCAATCAGTTACAATGTGAGAAAAGAAATTAACAGTGTGGCTAGTTCACGTATGTATAACATAGGGAGGAAGAGTGGTCTAGGATTTCGAATTTTGTTTTCCTCCCACTCCATTGCAAATGCCAAAGACAGGAGTTTCTTGTGACAGCTCAATATGAAAAAGCAGAAATACATGGAATTCTAAATTGAGAATGAGTATTGTGTTACTCCAAGGCAGCCCAAAATAAAAAGGCAGAAATTCTGTGAATTCAAATTTGAGAATTAGCTTTGTGTTACTTCAAGGCAGTGTCCTAAAAGACGTGGTTGCTCTTCATTAGGTGCAACAGATGTATGCAAGCAGGCATATACATCTCAATTTCCCAACCTTACTAAAAAAAGGTGGGAACTCGCATGTACTGTTATGAAAAGCTTATCTTTGTAATGCAGTATGAAACACTGCTAATGCAGGTTGGTCCAAACAACAGTATCAAAATCCAATGAAAATAAAATGACATTAGGCAATCATCAATCAACATGACTGGTATGGTATGGATTCTCTATACAAAATGCACGAATTTTCTTTTAAAAGGACAATCACTCAATCAGGGCCAATGATGAACCCGTATCATTGTGCCATACTTGGAACATGTGTTAAAAACAAAAACTTGCAATGTATAATAACTAAACAAATGTATAACTTTTTGGCAACAGAAAATAAATTTACCAGGATCATTCTCGATTGCAGCCCACGACATGTTGAGAGGCTTGCTCCAAGTCTGCAGACAGAAAACGTAACAGTAAAGATGCATTCTGGAAATACAGAAATTAGTGGTACCGGACAGTCTAGGAGCATAAAAGCAGGGGTGGACCCAGTAAAGGACATGTGTGTACAACACCCCATAATTCTGCCTAAAGAATCGAAATTAGTAGGCATAATACATGTATAAACTTTAATTTTTTTGAGATGGTATACAGTTACTTTTTTTTGAGATGGTATACACTTGTAACTAGAACAGATCCGAATACAAGTAGCCAAAATAGCTTTAAGTACGGTTCGGATGCTAGGTTTCGCACAGCAGGAAGGGAAGAGAAGGGGGTCAGGAGAGGACCCAGTACAAAAATTCGAAGTTATTCCTAGTAGGCATCAAACAGCAGTTAGGGTTTGGGTGCTCGGTTTCGCACCGCAGGAAGAGAAGAGAAGAGGTGGGAATACCTGGTAGGTGCTCGTCGCCGGCGAAGAGGCCGACGAAGGCCTCGGCACCTGGCGTAGGGCGGCGGCGGCAGCGGCGGGGACGGCGCAGAGAGGGGGAGAGAGACAGGGAGAGCTCACGCCGGGTGAACCGTGGTGCGGTAGACGGGGGTAGCCCAGTGCAGGCTTCAGTGTTGTTCAGCACTTCAGCCAATCCGCCCCCAGGCGAGGGTACCCGCACCGCCGCACGGAAGAGCTTCTTCTCCTAGGCCGTTTTTTCCACACATTTCTTTTGCAAAAATAAATCTTCTTTCTTCTTTCTTCCTTTTTGTCCTTTTATAATTTCCTATATCTTCATGAATCAAGATTTCACATTTATCCTCTCCTGGGACATTGGTTCAAATAAAAATAAAAAATAATATTTATTAGTACATGGTAAATGAGAAAATAGGGTATTTTTATATTTTATTAAGGTGATTTTTTTCTACCGAAGCTAGAAGCCATTTCACCTGCACTTAGAACAGTTTTATGAACATGAAACGTTTTTTTTCTCTAATTAAAACTATAACGCTTTTTCCTAAACTAGGAATAGTTTTTTCTCTTAAACTATAACACTTTTTCCTAAACTAGAAATAATTTTTATCTTCGACATGTGTTTTTTTTGTTTTTGCTAAACATGGAACAATTGTTCTCATGAACTAGAAATAATGTTTTTCTCAATAAAAATGATATGGAATCATTAAAAAAAATTAGGTGCTCCTATGAAACTAGTGAAGAATATTGACACTTCGATATCTCGTGAAATTAGCATTGAGTCTTCCTAAGTTGCAGAGCACTTTTGTGTGTTAGAATAGTCACAATTTGTCAACTTAGACATATGGGTGAATCCGGCTAAACAATACGTTTAAAGAGTTTGTAAAATCACAATTCAAACAACTCCTTGAGTGTATTATATCCTTTCAAAGAGGGTAAACAACAAAATAGTGAACAAGAAAGTACATGCATAGTGGCATTAAGCCTATAGGAAAACTCCAACCGAAGATAAAGATATACAAGTGGAAGAGTGACCTTGTCACGAGGAGAGAAAAAGAAGGCTTCGCTTGACAAGATACGAGCAGATACAGTTTAATTAACCATAGTTAGACGGGCAATTCAACCGATAAAACCAGAACTAGGACCTCGGCGAGTTCGGTTCACTTAAAGATTGGGTGTGCAATCAAACTAGAGAAAGCTAGTTAAACCAACGGATGCTTTTAACAAAAAAAAGGACCAATGAGCCGCTAAGAAATTGAGCGTTGACACGCAAATGGTGAGCCGCTAAGAAACTGGGCGTTGGCGCTCAGAGGTTGAGCCACTAAGAAAATGGGTGTTGACGCGCGGAGTAAGTGATGGGACCAATGAGCTGCAGGCATTAACGCGCGGAGGGGGAAAGATTGGAGTAGCTAACGGGACCAACGAACCGCTAAGAAATCGGGTGTTGACACGCGGAGGAGGAAAGAGCGGAGTAGGTGATGCGTAGGCACATAATTTAAGCAAAAGGGGAAAGAGCGGAGTAGATGAAGAGACATGAGCCACTAAGAAATCAGGTGTTGACGCGCGAAGGGGCAAAGAATGGAACAAGTGGCACGTGGGCACAAAATTTGAGTAAAAATAGGCAGCCAAAGTGCAAGACGGAAGGTTCGAACCCATCACCTAGTGGTTAAGAAGGGTTGTCACCACTGAGCTATAAAATTTATTGTGCTTGCTTATGCATATTGTTCTATTTAAAGGTTTTGAGCGTGACGGTTCAAAAGGTTGAACCAAGCAAACTGTGAAACAAGGCCTTGACTGGTTTGATGTTTGCTCTTGTCCTAATAACTATGAGTTTAACCAATGAAGACAAGTATGCATTTAGGAAAAGTGTTAAAAATAACAATAATGCATAATTGAGGAACTAGAGACGTTACTCATGTTACATGCGTCTAAATATCCCTTAAGGATTGGATCTTGCCAATCATCCTCTTCAATCTTGAATCAACTCCATTACTTCATCATTGGAGGAGTAAGTGGAATCTTCTTCTTTATCATCACCTTCTTCTTCATCTCCACTTGTGATTGAGCTTGACTCAACTTGCTTGCCCTTATTGTTCATCTTCTTATGCTCATCACATGTGAAAGCAATGCTTTGTTGTCTTGATAAAGTGGCTTCTTCTTGACCCATATTTCTTGCCATCTCAAATGCCACAATCTTTCTAATGGCAAGAATTGGGGTCATTATGCTCAAGTTATCCATGTTGTGGAGGACAACGACGATGGAGCCATATTTCTTTGTTGGTAGCACAAAGACAATCTTCATCAATGCATCTGCATTGCTCACCTTGGTCAAACCTATTACATTGAGCTCATTCACAATTAGATTCAAACGTGAATACATATCTTTGATAAGCTCATTAGGTAGCATCTCAAAGGAATCATAAGATTGTTTGACCAAAAAAAATTATGTTCATGAATGTTGCTAGACCCATGGTGAAGCTCTTGCAATTTTAGCTATATTCCATTAGCTCTAGTGAGCATAAAAACTTGATTGAACACAGCACTAATTGACTCAAAGAGACAATTTCTAGCATGATTGTTGAGGTGGATCTCTTTCTTGTCACTAGCGAAGGGCTTATAGGAATTCTTGAGGGGTTTCATCCCGTCCCTTGACTCTCCAAACACCTGGATCAACTATCTCTAGGTAGAAATAGAAAGACATCTAAGCATGCCAATAGAGAAGTTAGTGTCATCAAAGTGCGGGGCCTACCAATATCCATCCTTTCCACTCTAAATAGTGTCCAACTCAATGATGATTAGCCAAAGGTCCAAATTGAGCAAACTAGCTTTGATACCACTCGAAGGGACCGTGACGCGCTAAGAGGTGGGATGATTTAGGCAACTTAAAAAGTAATGACCAACTAAAACTTTACTTATCAAAACCTATGCGATATATCTATCTAGATGTGCACTATGGTTCTGCTAAGTGTTTACTCTGTAACGTAAAAAAGTTTTGCATTGTAGGCTCTAATCCTACCCATTAACATAGCAAGGTAGACTAGGAAGGTAAAGCACAAAAACTAAGAAATACAAGTAAGTGCAGAAGCGTAAAGGGTTAGAGAAGTGTAAACTCCTGCGATGATCTGAATCTCATCTAGTCCTCGTTGGTGCCCCTCGCAAGGGCCAAGCTCCAAGTTGGGTAGCTCTATGGATAGCCCACATGCCTTCCCCACACGCAAGGTCTTTGTGTGGGCACTTCTCGTGGACCGCTTCCAACCATCCTCACTATCGAGCTTTAGACCAAAATGCCAGCCTCGTTCCCTTCGGTACATCGTCGACAGCCACACCACAAACATGGTTGGTGTGATCTCGCAAGATTACAAGCCCCTGGGAGTACAAGTATGGTGTGAGCAAGTATTGAGTAGAAAGAGGTATACAAACCTCACTAGGCACTAAGCCTAAGCCTAGAGCAAGCTGTAACAGAACCGACTAATTATACGAAATTAAGTAAGAAAATCACCCGCCGAAGCAGATAATTTAGCAAACTTAAGCCCGTATAACCCAGTAGTTCGTGAAACCACGACGAATTTCAAACCAACCAACATACAAACCAAGATCATACAAGTTTAGCAGCCACAGTCACATCAGCAATTGAAGATGCTTCAAAGATACACCAAAGCTATACAATTTAACTAATCATGCAATAAGGAATCATATTTTATTCCACATTAAACTAAGGCTACAACATCAACCTATATTTCTAGTGCTCAGAAAAATCTAAGAAAAATACGGTAGCTTCTTCATACTATAAATAGCCTACCAAAAAAGTTTCATTGTAATTGGATAAGTACAACAGCCTACACAAAAATAACAAACTATGGTAGATAAATGAGCACGAAAAAAACTTTGTACTTTGAAAAGTATTAAACAACAGATTTAGTATTTTTTCCATGATCTACATAGTATACAAGCACTGTACAAAAAGTTTCACATATATGTTTTATACACATTTTTAGCTCTAGCAATTTTACAAGAAAAAGCAATTAAATGCACCAAAACTAGATAGCCATATTTTTCTATAGAACATGCATGACATATAATTTTTTATAAAAAGTGCATCATATAACTAGATCAACAAAATAAGTTTCACATTTTTCTGACCTATATTGTATTTACTATGCATTTTCTAAGAAATCAGCATTTTAATCATTTAAATAAAGCTACACAGAAATTAAAAATGACCTTTTATATATTTAACAGATAGATCTCATGACTAGGAACCTAACAAAATTAGTTTCATAATTTTTGAAGTATTTTGCAAGCTATGAATTTTATAAGATTTAAATCAAATCTGAAATTTATTTTCTCGGTTTATTTGAAAATCAGGCTGGCTAAAATATTAGAGAAAATTACTCCTATGGCCCTCTTAAAACTCATCTCTACTTTCTTGGCTCTGAAAATTTCAAACTTACCTATTTGGTCTCCAGTCTAAATTTTCATTCCTTATCTGGCCTTTCCGTCACTTTGACCCTGTAATGGTGTTAGATGAGAGGTAAGAGGTAATAAGTCGATTTTACCCCTGAGCGCGAAAGCATCGTTTTTCATAGTTTAGATTTGGTTTTTTATATTTTGTAATTTAAATTGTGTATTGTATGGTTTACAGGTGCTTGTAAATTGGGTATGTTCCAATTTTTAGTATTATTTTCACTTGGCATATAATTTTAGAGCATATTATAATTGCACAGCATAAGCACACATCTTTTTTCGGACATAGAGCCAATTGACACATTTCTGACATCTCAAATAAATCCAGTTCGCACATACTGGACATTCTAAAAAATTCAGTTCACACATACTGGGTATTTAAATTAGTTGTCACATACACAAGCTAGTGGTACACACATGAGAGATTATAGGCTGAGCCTTCTTTTACTTCTTGTACTCATCGCCGGGCTAGCAGGCCGAGAAGTTTTGCTTCGTGTGCCTATTGCAGGGCTGTCAAGTATCATCTCTGGCTTCTTTACCTTCTCTTTGCCAAGCTCTTTCTTTTTTGTTTTGAATGTAACTCTCTTTTTAGCCTTGACCTTCCCAGGTTGATCTTTGTGGGCAGGAAAATCAATGGAAAGTGCCTCTGGTTGATTGGAGCCACTCCTTGACCTACAGATGTGAATATAGGGCAGCAATGATTATTAGCAAATAAAATATAAACAGTGAAAATCAGAGTTGGAAATAGTTTCTTTATCCGGAAAGGTGATGACGTCTGGATCTAGACATGAACATGTGCAAGACAACATTTTGCAAGCAAGCAACACAGCAGAAGAGCAGAAAGAAAAAGCCTCACATGTGTCGCAACTTGAACATCAGGCTGTTTAGGCATTGATATTACCAATTTGATCAAAACGAACTGTAAAAGGAGCACAAATCACAGGCACACATTATCAGTTTAGCACACACATCACTAGCACACACATCATTGGATTCCCATTAAATGGCTTTATTTTGAAGTACAAGAGAAGCGCTCTATATTCGGAACCACCAAACACAGAGCAACACGCAGCTAGACACACCTTAATTGGGAGACTGGTGCATACAACACTAAAAAATTGATACAGACTTCAGTAGCACTAGCTACAACCAGTAGTGTAAACAACATGATCATGACTGTATACTTGTACAGAACTGGATACACTTCATAGGAACTCACGAAAAGAGCATAACTAGGTCCAAAGATTGATGAATGCACAATGCAGTCATGCAGACAACACGATGATGAGTTGATGACTGCAGGCTTGTACCAAAGAAGAGACTACAATGATAAATAGTACCTTTTTGATGCGCCTGAGTTGGAGCTACCATATTTTCCCTTTTTGTTACTTGATACCTCCAAGAATTGGCTGTGGCGAGAGACAAGTGATCTATTTAGTATCTAAGACAAATACTCATTCATGGTTGCATAAATTCATATTTTCAGCAGTAGTGACAAGTACCTTTTAGATGTTGCAAGGGTACAATCATCAGATTTTCTCTTTTTCTTAGCAGTAGTTTCCGAGCTTTGACTGTGGTCAGATAGTAGGAACTTAGAATCAATCACAGGTTTGAAGTGAAAATGGGAGTAAGTACGAAATTGCAACGGATATGAAATTGGAAACCTTGGTGGAAAAGACATGGATGCAAATGGTGCTTCCTCCAAAGGCATAATAGAACTTTCAGTAGATTTGTTGTTTTTTGCCCTTTTCTTTGGTTCTCCTCTACAATGCCAAAAATAATAAAGTCAGTAATATGTCCTTTTTAAAAAGCAAAGAAAGAATAGACAAATTATTACTTGATAGCTTTCATAGCAGCAATGTCTTCTGGTCTTCCCCGCTTGCAATTATGCCAATGATGTCCGTAGTCTAGGCAGATAGGGCATTTGTGCCGTCCTTTACTCTTTTTCTTATCAGAAGTACCTTTGTGCCTCTCCATTTTAGGCCTACCAGCTACAGGCTTCAGTAGAGGTGGGTACATGAAAAAACCATGAGTGGATTTCGGCCACTGAGTCTTGTCAGGCATAGCAGGGATAAGTTGACTATATCATAATATTGAACATGGGCAACTTCCATATGACCTGGTGGATACTTATTTACCACTGATCCAACAAGATCATCATAATTGGTTAAATCTGAATCCACAGTCATCTCAAGACTAAAACATTTCGTATCCTTTCTACGTCTCTTTGGGTTCCCCAACAATTTAATTTTTAGCAAGAAACTTGTATCCGGATCGAACCTATTAGTCGAAACAATCGAACATAAGTACTGCAAACTTGATTTTTGCATATATCTGCTACTGCAAATGACAAAAATTTAGACTCACCTTTCGAGCCAATCAGTACCAGCTACATGCCGTTCTTCTTCATCCACAACGTGGGTACCAGAAACAGCAACCTCGGCACACAGAGCAGGCCTCGCAAGCCCGACGCACGCAGCAGCTCCTGCTTCCTCATCCGCTGGGCCAGCTCCCGCATCTGATTCCGCCTGGCCGCTTGGGAGGTCGGCCACCGCTGCCAGGACGCGCGGGGTGACCGCTGCCGGGACGCGCGGGATCGGTCCCGTCCTGGCCGCCGTCGGGGAACGCCGCACGGAGCAGGCCTGGGCGAGTGCCGGCCCAACTGCCGCCGAGGAGCGCGATGCCGCTCCTACCTCCACCTGGGCGAGCGCCAGCCCAGCTGCCGCCGGGGAGCGCCGACCCTGCGCTGGCCCAGCTGCCGCCACCGGGGGACGAGACCCCGCTCGCACGGTCCGCAGGGGCGAGCGCGGCCCGGTCCGCAGGGGTGCAGGAGCACGCGGGATGGCCTTCGATGGAGAGCGCTGACGCCGCACCTGACCCGCCGCCGAGGACCCCCGCCCCGCGCCTGACCTGCCGCCGGGGAGCGCAGAGGCGCTCGAGCGACCGTCCTGCCCGTCCGCAGGGGCGACCGGGACGGCCGGGTCCGCAGGGGCGAGTCGGACGGCCTGGTCCGCAGAGGGGTAGAGCCGCGCGGGATGGCCTCCACCGCCGCTTGGCAAGCCGCTGGAGGCTCCTCCGCCGGTGCCGACTCCCCCTCCATCGGTCTTTCTTCTGAGAAACTCGACTCCGATCTGTTCATTGGTTACTGGATGGAGGAAGGAGATAGACATAAGGGTAATTTTGTCATTTCGCATTAGTACTTCACGGTGCCCTCGAACAAAAGTGACGGGAAGGCCAGATAAGGAATGAAAATTTAGACTGGAGGCCAAATAGGTAAATTCAAAATTTTTAGGACCAAAAAAGTAAAGATGAGTTTTAAGAGGGTCGTAAGAGTAATTTTCTCCAGTGCACCCAGATCTGCACATAGGGGTGCTCTCCCTGTGGCTAACGCGCGGGCCCCCGGCGCTGACTGGACCCACTTGCCAGTGAGCCGGGCGAGGGCGGCCGTTGACCGGCGGCAAGCTCGCCGCCGGTGCGACCTCCGGTGACGGGGACGGCACCAGTGCGCTCCCCGCACCAAGGCGCATCCCGTGCGCCAACTACCCGAGGCGCGGGAGTGTAGGAGGGAGCTCACCGGCGATGATGGCGGAGTGGCGGCACGGCATGTCGGCGTGGAGGCCGGTGCGGCCCACAGCGAGGGCCAAGGAGGCGCACATAAGCTCCAGCGGGTGGAGGCGGTCGTGGTGCGCAAGAGAAGCAGAAGAATGCGGGGGTGGAAAAGGGTCGCCGGCGGGAGCCGCGATGACGAGCTCATTGGCGGGGAGGAAGATGGCCGATACGGCCTCTTACCTTGCCGATTCAAGCCTCAAATGGCTCCGCGAGGTCGGGTAGAGGATGAGGAAGGCGAGTGCGGATGGGATTGAATGGAGGAGCCGCGGTGGCGTGGTACGATGGTGGCGGAGGTGGCACGGCGACGCTGCTGCGGCTGCGGCTGCGGCTGCGCTGCGCTAGCGAGGCGAGAGAGAAATGAGGCGAGGGGGAAGTTGAGCGGGGCTGCTACTTGCCTTGGTGAACGTGAGAGCGGCAGGGGCCACAGAGGTGCCATCCGGATGGCGAGCGCGCGCCACGCGGTGAGCACATGCTGCCACTGGTCGGGGCGCGTGCGTCCGAGCGCGGGAGCGGGCGCGGGGTGGAGGCGGGCCAGGCCGGCTTCGGCCGTGGGCCGAAATAGGAGGGGCGCGACCCGTTAACCAAAGAAAATGACTTTTCTTTTTATTTTCTGAAGAACAGCAATAAATATGCATTTTAGAGCATTTTAAAAGCATTTTCAAGAGGTGACCTAAAAACAAAAGTTTCCAAAATTTTATAATCTTCAACTTTACCAAAAAGAGCAAAGCCAAAATCCCAATAGATTTTGAATTAGAGATTTAAAGTAAATTTTAAACCAAAACTCTATTTCCGAAGATTATATTTTAAAGCCAAATTTGAGAAAATTTTGAATACAAAACTTGCTCCAAATTATTTGCTACACATTACTAAGTTGTTTATTTACTCAAACAAGCACATACAAGTCCTAACAAGCATCAATGAAATTTTAAATCTACTGAAACAACATCTTGCAACATGCATGTTTCGATAACCTGTTTCAAGTTTATATTTCATGGGATGCTTATGAATGCATAATGATGATTATGCTCATGATTTGCAAATGCTAATGCATGCTTAACACCGGCATGTTACACAAGCGCTAAATGCTAGTCTAAACTAGTCTAAGCACTTCACAAAGCACTGACGCTAATAACCTAATCTTCCTTAAGCCTTTTCATTGTTAGAGCACTTGGAATAGAGCCTCTACTCACTAGCAATTTCAGCGCACTCCAACACATCCCAAATGGCCTAGTATGGGGGTATATATGGCCCCAACTTCCAAAACTAGCTGTTGTGCATGAACTTTAGATTTTTAGTGAGCACTGAAGATACCCCGTGCATGTGTACTAGCCATTGAATCCAACCGTTGGAGATCCAAAGGCTTATGGTGTTCTCCAGTGCATGACTCGCCAATTCCGGTGCGGCTAAAGCCCTTCTACGTGGGCTCTGTCTTGCACCCTTAATCTTCGGTGCATCACCGAAGGACTCTAGTGCATTCAACTTTTTCACCATGCCTCCAATAGACCTCTCTAAACTTAAGCTCTGGTTCACCGTTTCTACTGCTCACTAAAAAATAAGACAAGGTATTCTTCTTTTGCCCTCTTGTCGGGGCACCTTCCTAAGCTCCAATTCTACCATGCATGGAGGCACCCTAGTGCTCTCTTGACTTCAGTTCTTCGCGTCATTTCATCCGAGCTTCTTCCACTTGATGTCTTGGACTTCTTGCTTGTCTTCCATGGTCTTCAAGACAGCTCCTTGTGACTTGTTTAGGGTGTTAATCACATGATCACACCATCGCCTTATCCATGTCCATCCTTTGCATCGATAGGACTAACACCTTGTATATTATCGCAAAACATTTAGTCCAATTGATCATGTCATCACTAGTCACCAAAATCACTTAATGTCCTTTCTTGGGTGCTATTTTCCTTACCATAGATAAGGTGGGGCCTGCCTCTAAAAATCATTTTTCAAAAATTGAAAACCAATCATAAAAATAGCAACAAAAAAACGTGTTTTAAATTTCAAGAGAATCATACCGGTGGAGTCACAAGTCATGTGATTTTTAGATTCAAACTTAGGACTAGGGTTATGTTTAGTTTGCTTCAAAATGCAAAAAGTTTTTAAGATTCTCGTCACATCGCATATGCCGGCACATGTATGGAGCATTAAATGTAGGTAAAAAATAACTAATTACATAGTTTGTCTGTAAATATCGAGACGAATCTTTTGAGCCTAGTTAATCCATGATTAGACAAAGTTTATCAAATACAAACGAAAAGTGCTACAGTGCTTTTAAAAAAAATTGCAAACTAAACATGGCTAGGTGCCTCACAAGAGCCTACTCTACTGCTACGCCACAAAGCCACTTGTGATGAAGTGTAGGATGCTATCCTCTTGCATTAACTTCTTTTAATGTTGTATTGAATGTTTTGGCCCACAAACAATTTGAAATGAAAAAAAAAATCCAACTACTCTCTCCATCCCAAAAAAGAATGTGGATCTCATTTCTCGAGGAGTTAACAAATCTCAAGTTTGAATATGTTAATTGAAAAATATTAACATAGCAAACATCAAACACGAAAGTAGAGAATTATAATGGAGTAATTAAGTAGGTGCGGTGCAAGCATGAGACATTCAGACATAGGAGTATACTCCATTCTTGCATTGATTGACTGATTCCAGTGGTATGGTACAAGTGGAAGGACATAATAACAAGATTACATTACTGCATTACTACAACGACTGATGATATCTGGACCATGCTCGATCGCTCATGAACCTGCACAAACTAATCAAAGTCTGATCCATCCTTATTCAGCTCCAGTCCAGCAAATACAGTATAATCCAACACGCCTAGCTCGTACAATCATGGAACTAAGTAAAACACAGCAGTATATAGCAATAACACGCCACACAATTACTAATTAACAAAGCACGATCAACGAACTGGATGGGTGAACACTGACAGAGAGCAGCAGCAGTAGCAGTACACCTGCGCAGGCGGCAACCAATCCCTCGTATAGCATCCCAAATCACGCGTGCATGCACGACGATTCGAATTCGAATGATCATCTTCAGCTTGGTAGGCAGGTAGCTAGGCTGCCGCCTGGCGCAGGAAGAAGTCGTCGTCCTTCTCCAGCCTCTGCATGGGCTCCAGCTGCAGCGCCAGCTCGACGTCGATGCCGCCGTCGCCGCCGCGGCCCGGGTACAGGTACACCATGCCGTCGAACTTGTTGTTGCCGCCGCTGCGGACGCGCTCGGGCCTCCCGAACCCGAAGTCGACGTCGTAGACCTTGAACCTCGGCGAGCTGCCGACGGCCACGCAGTTGGGGCCAGCGTCGCTGTAGTGGAACAACTTGGGCGCCGCCTCGTACTCCTCCAGCCTCCTGGCCACCGCGGCGGCGTCGTGCTCGCCGATGGCCTTCTGCAGCAGGCCCGCGGCCAGCTCGGGGGGCCCGCCCAGGAGCATCCCGGCCGGCACGCCCGTGAACACCGCCTGGATGAGGTTGCCGAAGTAGGCCGGCGGCAGCGGCGGGTCGAGGCGGGCGCGGCAGTCGGCGAAGACGGCGAAGGCGGTGATGTCGGCGGGGCCCAGCCCGCGGGCGCGGGAGACGGCGCGCCAGATGTGCGCGCCCAGGGCCTGGAACGTGGAGAAGGGCTTGGTGCTGGCGGCGCCCGGCGGGAGCGCCGCGTTGGCGGCCGCCTTGATGCGCGCCACGGTGGGCGCCGGGAACGAGAACACGCGCGCCACCAGCGGCTTCTTGGGGCCGTTCGGGTCCGTCTTCTCGTGGGCCTCCGCGGACGCCGGCAGCTCCAGCCGCACGCGCACGGACCGGGCCAAGGACCGGTCGTGGATGGGCTGGAGAGACACGGGGGCGCCGCGGCAGAGCTCGGCCCAGGACGACATGAAGTGCCACGTGGAGGTGCCGTCCAGCACCGCGTGGTTGAAGGCGCACCCCACCGCCAGACCGTCCTTGAGCTTCGTGAACTGCATGCATGCAGGTGCGTCACTCGGTCAGTTACCAGATTTAGGCTATCCGCACTCCCGCACTCATGGGAGTACCTCTATATTCATCATATATACGTTCTAGTCAGTAAAAATTCTCTCCTCTGTACTTATTTCTCCCGAATCCATCCATTCTCTATATCATCCTCTATCCACTCTATCTACTGTAGGACCCACTTATCACTTTATCTAAATATATTCATGTGTGGTCTATTTTTAAAGGATTTATTAAGACGAATTTAATGGTGCAATCGAAATTTAATTTGGATTTTTGGTTTGTGAGTTATAGCATTTTTTTCTTTGTTTAGCTAGTGGGACCGCCACTGTCCACTATAGAATAAGCATTGTACCACTCTAAATATAGAGTGAGAGAAAGGATAGAGTATCGTTTTAGAGTGCCTAGTGCAGCAGTTTTTACTCTATATTCATAGAATAAAGCTTTAGAGTATCCTTTAGAGTACCCACTGTGGATAGTCTTACACTAGATTTTGTTTTCTCTTTTTTTCCTGTATAAATAAATTACAACAGCAGTAAAAGTCCAAACATTCTTGTACCATGCCACTGCTATCGTCACCATCAATCAGGCTGTGTTTAGTTCGCAAAAATTTTTATTTTCTACAATAAAAGAGCATCTTTGACACACATATATATAGAGTATTAAATATAGATAAAAAAACTAATTGCACAGTTCTTAGCGAAATCGCGAGACGAATCTTTTAAGCCTAATTAGTCCATGAAAAAAACCTTAAGTGCTACAGTAACCCACATGTGCTAATGACAGATTAATTAGTATCATTAGATTCGTCTCGCAGTTTCCTGATGGTTCTGTAATTTATTTTTTTATTACTATCCGAAACTCATCCCCGACATCCTTCCGACACATCCGATGTGACATTTGGAAATTTTCTTCTCCCCAACTAAACACTCCCTCAATTAACACATGTAAAAAGAAGATTACATATGCATCGCTGTAATAACAAGGGCCTTGTTTAGTTCTCAATTTCTACCCAAAATTTCACTATGCAAAAATAAGATTCTCATCATATTAAAATACCGGCACATGCATAGAGTACTAAATGTAGATGAAATTATAAACTAATTACACAGTTTTGTTGTACTTTACGAGACGAACATTTTGAGCCTAATTAGTCAAAGTTTGAACAATTTTTACTAATTACAAACAAAATGCTACGGTACACATTTATTGCGCACGGTTGAAACTCGGGTACACCGAATCCGAAACTAAACACGTCCAAGATCTCAATTAATTGGGTAGTAGTAGTACAGCCATATGCCTGGCCAATGGTTACTCTGCACAGCAGTTGCTGTTGGTACCAGCAATGGCTGCAATGAATTACTGCCCTTGTTTAGATCCTAGCCCTCGTTTAGATGATATCAAAATTCTAAGTTTTTTCACTCTCTCCATCACATCAATTTTTAACCACTTACATGGAATATTAAATGTAGGTAAAAAAAATAACTAATTACACAGTTTAGTTGCAAATCACGAGATGAATCTTTTGAGCCTAGTTGGTCCACGATTGGACAATATTTGTCAAATAAGACGAAAGTGGTACTATTCATCGGTTTGAAATTTTTTCCCAATCTAAACAAGGGGCTAATTTGGGGCGCAAGAATTGCTACAGTGCACATTAAATGTGCACTGTAGCAATTCGTTTGTATTTAGTAAAAATTGTCCAAACTTTGACTAATTAGGCTTAAAATATTCGTCTCGCAAAGTATAACAAAATTGTACAATTAGTTTTTAATTTCATCTACATTGAGTACTCCATATATTTACCGATATTTCGATGTGACAGAGAATTTTTTTTTACATAATAAAATTTGGAAAGAAGTTAGAAACTAAACAAGGCCACTACTTCCATGTGCCAGTATAGTGGGTAGGTAGCAGTGTAATTGACATTCAAGACTCATTTATTGTGAAAATTAATGTGGATCTCTCGTTCCAGAAGACGAAGGTCCTGTTCATTTCTCTTATAATATGTACTTATTTTTTCGGTGAGTGTTTTTCTCTCACGTAGAATCATAAATCCCATAACTTTGCTGCCATGCGAACGGGCTCGATACTATACATTGTCAAAAACCGTGTAAAGTATACTATTCAGAAAATACATAATTAGTGTGAAGAGTAATACTATGCACCAGGAATTTGCCAGTGTGAGTAGCTTTGAAATTTACGTTTGGAGACTTGTACATTTAGTTTTTTTTAATATATATATATATATATATATATATATATATATATATATATATATATATATATATATATATATATATATATATATATATATATATATATATGCTTGTTAAGTTTATCTTGTTTGCTGTTTTAACGTGACATCATGACGAATGAACGGATTTGTACGTTTCGATCTTGAACAAGGCGTCACGTATATATCCACAATGTGACGCACGTACGCAAATATAATCCACATAATATAGCGACCGACGAGAGATCTGGAAAATATAATGGCATGCACTCACCTGGACGGCGAGCAGCGGGCAGCGGAGTCCCTCGAGGTTCATGACGCCAGTGTAGGGCACGAGGAGCTGCATGATCTTCTCCGCCTCGTCGCTGCAGTCCCCACCGGCGAGGTCGTCGACAGCGACGCCCAGAGCCTCGGCCTCGAACACCTCAGCGCCCTCGTCGCCCTCGACGGCGAGCGCGCCGTCGTCCAGCTGGCGGATGCGGCCGGCGAGCGGGTAGAAGACGCGGAGCGCGTCGGCGAGCGCGGCCGTCATGCGCGCCACGGCGTCCGGGAAGTCGGGGCCGGCGGGGGTGGCGCGGTACAGGAGCAGCTTCTGGTTGTAGTAGAAGGTGATGTAGGGGAGGTCGAAGGTGGCGAGCGTGCACCGGTTCTTGGCGGGCGCCACGGTTCGGGCGCCGGTCGTTCTCCACGCCCATCTCTGCTGCTGCTGCTTGCTAATTGCTATACGCCAGTGTAGTGTGAGTGTGTGTGCCTGTGTGGTGAGTGAGAAGCGGGGTGGAGGGAGGAGGGTGAGTGATATAGGGGAGGCCAGCAGGAGGTGGGTGGGTCGGGCATTAATGGGGGCTCTTCGTTCTGCTCGGCCGTGGCCGGGGAGGGCGACGGGCGGCTGGCGGACTGGGGCAGGAGCACCGCACAACGGCACGACACGAGAGGGAGAGAGGTGCGGACTGTAGTAGAGAGGGAAAAGGAAGGAAATCAAGAAAAAATGGCTGGCGACCGGCCGGGGAACGAACGAAGACGACAGCACAGCAGGAGGCGATGGAATTGAATTGGAGGTGGAGAAAAGCGACGGAGGTGGTAGATGGTTCGGTTGGGAGGATCCGGATCGGAGGAGGCGCACATTTATGGCCTAGCTGCCGCGCGGCCTTCATGGCTACCACCACGCCATCGACAGACGCAGCTGCTGCGGGGGTGCCACGTTTAGTTCTAAAAATTTTTTGTTTTTTTTACTCATCACATCGAATTTTTAAGTATATGCATGGAGTATTAAATGTAGATGAAAAAAATTAATTGCACAATTTGGTGAGAAATCGCGAGACGAAACTTTTGAACTTAATTGGTCCATGATTGAACACTAATTGCCAAATGCAAACGAAAGTGCTACACTAGCAAAAACCCAAAATTTTTCTGGAACTAAACGTGGCCAGTTTCTCAAAAAAAAATCACCCATCACATCGAATGTTTGATCACATGCATGGAGTATTAAATATAGACAAAAAAACTAATTACATAGATTACGATAAATTTACGAGACGAATTTTTTAAGCCATATTAATCTTTGCCAAAAAAATAAGTAAAAAAATCTTTTGCCTAAACGAATCTTGCATTTTTTTTGTTTGAATTTATAGAGATTGTGCCCTGCAGATTCAAACCTAACCTCTTACCTCACATATAAACCCCCTACTATACTTAGTCAAATCAAATTTTAGGAGTGATTCAGAAGCTATAGTGCAACAAAACATTTATAGAGATGGTTGACTTTATCAACAGCCCCTAAAAAAGAAGTAATTATAAAAATCATTTGTGTGTTAGTGAGTGATGATCATCTATATATCTATTGTATATACTCAGTGGCGACTCTAGCAAAATGGGTCACCTAGGTCAACAAACAAATAAGATTGAGTTAGGTAGCGTTTGGTTGAGAGTCAAGGTGAAATGAGATGATCATGTCCCTGGTTTGTGGAATGGGACGACTCCATTTTGCGTCTGGTTGAAGAGGGATGGGGCGACAACGTTTTTTGTTTGGTTTGTAGACATCAAAAGTAGGATTAGCCACTAACAGTTGAGGCCCAATTGTGAGTTTTTTTCCCTTTTGTTCCTCCTATCCTCCTCTTTCAAGTGTTTGTGCTCCTTCGTTTGGTGGTGGGTGCTGGAGGTTTGGCCGACAGTGATTCTCGACATCATTCTCGAATCCGAGGGCATGGGAGGGAGAGGAGGATGAGGGGAAGCTCTCGGGTGGCTCACCTTGGCTGGGTCATGACCAGAGAGGGAGATCAGGTGAGCGACCCATGCTATGAAGGGCACTGGAGAGAGAGACAGAGGTGCTGGGGAGGAAGAAGCTGGGAGCGAGATGGTTCAGGGAGCTCGGGATGGCGATGGAGTGCAACCCGGCATCCCGAGGAGGTCGTGTTCGCACCGATGGGGCCGAGCCGCTCAGCTGGATCTCGTCAGCCGTGTGGAGCTAGAGCTCGCCGATGGGGTCAGAGCTCACCCACGCGCAGGCATGCCTGGAGCTCGGCCACGCGCCGCTGGAGCTCGCCTACTCTTCTTCCTCCCATGCGCACCTCCTCTTCGTCCCACTTCGCGTGACTCCATCTCCTCGATTTTCAAGGGCAGAGTCATCCCAAATCTAGCTAGAATATTCCCTTGTGGGATCATCCCATCCCTCTCTAACTCTAAAATAAATAGCACAAAAGAGGGATCATCCCACCCCATACCACCAACAAATAGAATCCTAAACTATACCAGACCTTCAGTACAGAGGAATTCAAAAAACGTCAGGGTCGGCCTATGGTTTACTGTAGATTCGCCCCTTACTGGCACTGTCCATTTGAGCAGCAGCCAACGAGAATTAAATATGTTGCCACATTGGGTAGGAGGGATATATTATGCCAAGTCGTTGCAGGGAATCAAGTTGTTTTGTTGCGTGTGTATGGATGAGAATGCATGCATGGCATGCTTGTGCTCAGAAGTGCATGCCCTGGCTAAATTCATACTCCATCATCCTTGAATCTCAGAAATACCAGCCAGCTCACCTCTCAGATCAGATCAGAGCAGAGAGGGGGAGAAGACAAGCTGGAGGTGAGTGAATATTGCATCTACCGTTCTGTCGATCGACCTGTGGATGCATGAGAAATGTAGAGACGGGTAGTCGTGACCGAGCGATCCATCGATGCAGACAACCATTGTAAAATTGATTAAATTTATAGAAAAATGTGTCAATATTTATAATATCAAATCAGTACCATTCAATTTAGTCATAGTATGTTTTTTTAGTATCATACATTTTGGTATTTTTCCCTATAAAGTTAGGTCCTTTGTGATCCTATGGTATAAATTTAGTTCGTTAAAATTTAGGGTTAACTTTAGACCATTTAGCTCACTTGTATGATCTAATAATGAATTAATGGCTTTCTTGTGTGGTTAGATAAACTTTATACATCAATTTAGATCAACTACGTACTTGGAGCTTCAAGAGATAAAATGGTCTCAACTTTACAGTGGTTAAAGGTTAAATTGTAGACAATGGGAACTAAACAAGATCCTAGTTAAATTTATGATTTATGAAAAGTAAGTTCTTTCTTTGGGACCAAAGGAGTAAGGGTATATGGAGTCAAAGCCATATATATAGTACTTAAATCAGTAGTACTCCCTCCGTTCGTATAAGTCGTTCTTATATTTTAGATAAATATTTTTTATTAAATATTTAGATATACATTATCTAAATATATATTTATCTGGAAAAGTCATACAGAGAGAGTAGGGCAGTGTTTAGTTCCTTCAGAATTCTAAAAATTTTACAAGATCCCTCGTCACATCGAATCTTTAGACAAATACATGGAGTATTAAATGTAGGTAAAAAAATAACTAATTGCACAGTTTGTCTGTAAATATCGAGATGAATCTTTTGAGCCTAGTTAGTCCATTATTGGATAAATTTTACCAAATAACAACGAAAAGTGCTAAAAAACTTTACACCAACTTTTACACCATCTAAACACTACCCAGATAAAAGTATGGGAGCTACTGAATGCTTACAAGGAGGAACGGTGGCATATGCATGGTCGACACTGCACGAACTGATACCATTGATGGATCATGCGTGGATGGTACAGCTCTGTCCCTAAATTTTGGTCGCTACGATTTACATGTCGATAACTTTGACTCGATTTATAAAAAATACGTGCAACATTTTTATCTCTAGATAAATTTATTAAAAACTAGATTTAAATATCTATCAATGATACTAATTATGTATCATAAACATTAATAATTTTTAATATATATTTAGTTAAAATTATTTCTCGAGAAACGAAAACGATAAATATTTAGAGACGGAGGGAGTACTGTCAAGCTGGCCTGGCCTGGGTAGCACTGCACGGCCTATATATCAAATGCACAGCGATATATGTGGGTCCACCGCTCATGCGGATGCCTGCATGTATCGAGCATAACGACTGTCACGGAAAACAACAGCATGAGCTAGATAGCCTCCGGCAGAAATAACTGTATGCATGTGGGCAAAGCACACTTACCGATTACTCTATCCGTTCCAAATTATAAGTCGCTTTGATTTTTTTTATTCATCCATTCTGCTATGCATCTAGATATATATTTACCAGAAAAATCAAAACAACTTATAATTTGGAACGGACGGAGTATATTATTATTAGAAAACACAACATTTCTTCGTGTCGCTAATTGTTTGTTTTCTAGGTAGACATTATTGTAGATAGGAGTATGTTTTTTCTAGGTAGAAAAAACAACATTTCGAGTCACTAATTGTTTGTTTTCTACTCCCTCCATTCCAAATTATAAGTTATTCCAAGAATCTTGGAGAGTCAAAGGATCTCAAGTTTGACCAAAGTTATATGAGAAGATAATAATATTTATGATACTAACTAAGTATTATTAGGTTCTTCATTAATTATATTTTCATAGTATATCTATTTGATGTTATAAATGTTTGTAATTTTTGTTATAAATTTGGTCAAATTCAAGATGTTTTGACTCTCTAAGATTCTTGGAATGACTTATAATTTGGAACGGAGGGAATACTACCGAGTGCAATATTGCTACAGTAAGCAGTTGGAGCGAGCTGACCATACATATTCATTGTAGATTTGTAGCGTACGAGTAGTAGTAGCAGATCGACGGCCGGCCGGAACGGCACTGCACACACCAAAAGCAAAAGGCTACCACATCTACACGACTACACGCATGTGACGAGGTTGAATGCGCGATACGTGGCAGAGTTGGCAGGAGGCATTTCGAGCCACTCGGGCCTTCCAAATCCAGTCTTTTCTTCGAGACAGGTAGACAGCAGCATTACTCTGGCCCGCTCGATACTCGTAGGCCCGGCCCATGATACGCGGTGCCCGATCAATTCAAGGCGGTGGTATAGCCTCTGCGTGCACATCCCGCCTACGCCGAGACGACCTTTCGACTTCTCGTTCTTTTTTCCTCCCAATAACGTAACGATTTCTAGTAAAGTTTGATACAATAGCTAATCACTAGCAAGCTAAAAATTAGCTTTAGTGAATCTTAATTGATTTGAATTAATTTTTTGTCAATTAGTAATTATCCCTATCTCATCCAAACAAGCCCAAGAAGATTATAAGAGTTTACAGTAACATAAAGTTGTATTTTCTCCCCATACCTTCGCTAGATTGTTGTCTTCGTCCTCCTACTGAACTTGCTGATGAAATTACCGACTCCAGGACCGTTGCACCATGCTTCACCTGGGAAGATGATCTCAGCAAGATATTTAATTCTTTTTTTCTTGAAAACAGACAAAATTCTTTGTTCTCCCAATGGTCCAACAAACTGCAGTCAATCCAAACTTGTTTACCATATGGGAGACTGCAACAAACCCATAGCCAGACTAATTGAAAGAATAGGATTTAACTAAAACTCCCCAAAGGTGAAAGCAAGGATATTCAAAAAATACTCCTTCCGTCCCTTTATATCTGTCGCCGTTGGTGTGCGTGCCACAAGTTTAACTCGATTTATAGAAAATATGTGCAACATTTGTATCTCTAAATAAATTTATTAAAAAAACTAGATTCAAAGATCTTTTCAATGATACTAATTATGTACTATAAATATTAATATTTTTTAATATATATTTAATCAAAGTTGTTTCTCGGGAAGCGCAAACGACAGACTCGATTTATAGAAAATACGTACAACATTTGTATCTCCAAATAAATTTATTAAAAAAACTAGATTCAAAGATATTTCTATACTAATTATGTACTATAAATATTAATATTTTTTAATATATATTTAATCAAAGTTGTTTCTCGGGAAGCACAAACGACAGATATTTAGGGACAAAGGGAGTACTTGATAACAAGGCATTCAAAAAAGATGAATGATAGATTTTCTTTCAAAATGCAATAGGCACAAGAACATCTTTATTTTTCTTTTTATAAGGTTCTCTTTGGTCAGAATTCATTTTGTAAAGTTAGCCACATGAACATCTTTATTTTTGGAGGCAGTTTTGCCTTCCAAATTTATTTGTTGTTATAGGGCCATAGCTAATACAACACACAGGTGCCTGTTGTACATTTTTTCTAATTTTCCCAATCCCAATTTGCAATGTCTTTGTCGTCACTGACTTCGTATCTAAAAATGATGTTGCACAAGCATCTAAGCTAGTCCTGCAGACCCTCATGTAACCACCTCCGAAAACTCAATCTCCAATTTTTGGTACTTAACTCATTCACCGAACAACTTTGGTTGTTGCAAAATTCATATAGAAAAGGAAATTTATCCTTTAGGGATACCTTTCCACATGAGGGTGTCTAACCAAAAATCAATTGATTTACCAGTCCCCACACTCATGGACTTTCCTGTCAAATAGATATTATTGATTTAGGTTAGGTCATTCCACACAAGGCAATTATATGCTTTTATGGGTAATTTAGGTCAAACATTTACCTTTCATGTATTTCTTTCTCACAATTTCCTGTCAAATCGCGTCTTAATTTTTTAGTTTCCACCACCACTTACATAATAGACTTATGTTCATTTTTCTCAGGTCATGAACCCCTAGGCCCTCTTTATTTTTGGGCTTGGTTATAATATTCCATTTTACAAGATGGTACTTTTTATCATCCCAAACCATTGCCAAAATAATCTTTTGCTAGTTCTAGTCAAAGGGAGGACGTACATTGGTTGACATATGTTAGTTACATTTTAAAGTATTGTGATGACGAATATGAAAACACTAGATAGAATAGTATCCTCACTTTTGACAGATGAAATGGACCGATTTCATTCTAAAGAAAACACTTATGATTGTACAAAATATGTTGATGTTGGACTTATTTGCAAGAAAACTGAAAACAGGGAATCTTATGCAAGCATTATTGTTATTGCATTTCATGATGTATATTTAGTGTATTTATCCAACAAGCTGGCATATGTGTCTTGATGTTCTCATTAGGCAGGCAGCAAGAAACCTTAAATATGTTCTTTGTCTGCATGTTACTCAAATTAGGTTCATGCATAGTACTCATTCCAATCTTATTTCACAACTTTTACTTATTGGTTAGATGAGATCAAAGGTTTTATACATAAAGTCTTTTGTGCGGTATAAGTGTAACTCGAAGCACAAAAGAATTATGCAGTCAACAATTGATATACAGGAGTCCAGAACCGAAGATTAGAGTCACAAACAGAAGGATTCTGGTTTCAGTGTTGGATCAGGCTATAAATTATGGATAAATATTGTGCTTACAGATATTTACTTTTTTTTTTTTGCAGACGTGTATGTGCTAGTAGTTCTATCATACGCTTAAGGGGTTCGGTTGTCCAGGATCCATGTCTTGCTGAAACTATTCCTAGCTGGATTGATTGAGTAATTTGCATATCAATTCATCAGCTGGATCGGTTCCTACCTCCGTTCCTGAATAACCCAATGGTCATCTCCAACAACTTGGAAAAAATCACTTGGAGCCTGTTTAGTTTCTCCTCCAACCCAAAAAAGTTTACGCAGTACCCGTCACATCGAATCTTTGGACGCATGTATGGAACATTAAATGTAGGTAAAAAAAATAAATAATTGCACAGTTTGTCTGTAAATGTCGAAATGAATCTTTTGAGCCTAGTTAGTCCATAATTAGATAAATTTTGTCAAATAAAACGAAAAGTGCTACAGTAGCCGAACCTAAACTTTTTCACCAACTAAACAACCCCTTGGTAAATCTTGAGTTTTAACAAGTTGCTAATTTATTTGGCAAGTGAAAAAAAAACCTCTCTCCAATAACTCCTTAAAACTCACTTGCCAAAATGAAGAAGCCCGCTAACGAACGAAGAGGCCCGCTAAGCGAACGAAGAGCCCCGCTAGCGAACGAAGAGCCCTGTTAACTTTTCTCGTCACAACTGCGGCCCGCGCTCGTCGCCGGCGCCTCACCGGTGGCCGCGGCACCTCCTCCCCGCGCCGGCGAGGAACAGCAGCACTGGCGGCGGTCCTCCTCGCTCCAGCCAGCCCCGCCCCTCGGCTCCAGCCCCGAGGCCATCCCGGAGCGTCGCCGAGGCCCCGAGATCGGGATAGCAAGTCCTTTCCGCGCGCGAGGCCGGTGAATAGCAAGTGCGGATAAATAGCAAGTTGGTTTGAGGAGTTGTTGGAGAACGAATTTTGTGTTTTTGCCAAAGTTAGAAGAATAGCAACCTGTTTTAAGGAGTTGTTAGAGATGCTCTGAGGATTATCTGTATCTCGGGTTTTCGCTTTTCGGTAGTTTGGTTTGCTTGTCTACGTCTCGGCCTTGCGCGGGCTTTGGGCTTTGGCAGGTGTCCGCAACCTGGTTGTTTCTACTCCGTTTGTCGCAAAGCCCGATTCCGGCAACAAAAGCAGGCCACGACAAGCCTGCATGATTAGAGATTGGAACTAGAAACAACACGCCGCGTTGCCCCGCGGCCTCATGGATGGAACCAGTTGTGCAGGAGCTTAGATTAATTGTTGATTAATTTTTTAGCGGGTAGGGTATGTAGCATTTTGAGCTAGTTTGGTTATGCGTTTATGTTGCTACGGACCCTTTTTTTAAGCAATGGTGTATAATTTGGAGATTTGGCTAGCGTAGATTTTAGCGATTATTTATAGGCGTAATAGAATAGGCGGTAGGTATTATGGAGTTTTTTTTATGACAATGAAGAGGCGGAAAATATTTAGATACGTTGTAGATTGGTTTTAGTTTATTTATGAATTTTCTGGAAATTTTCTGCAAAGAAAATAGTCTACTTTGAGAAAAGGCGAATGATAGGTTTTTTATTGTTGAATAATCTTTTAGCGGGTAGGGTGTATAGCCTTCTAAGCCAGTTTGGTTATGCATTTATGTTGCTACGGACCCTTTTTTTGAAACAATGGTGTATAATTTGAAGATTTGGCTAGCGTAGGTTTTAACGATTATTTAGAGCATCTCCAAGAGTTTGCCAAAATTCACTTGGCAAATATCGTGATTTGGCAACTTGCTAAGATATATGACAAGTGAAAAAATAGACTCTCTCCAAGAGTTTACCATTTAGACTTGGTAAAATAAGAAGAGGCCCGCTAAGCGAACGAAGAGCCCCACTAAGAAACGAAGAGCCCCGCTTAAATATGTACGTGAAGCCGGATGCGCGAGCGATGCGCGCTCGCGCTCAGCGCGTAAATATGCGCGTGGAGGGAGGAGATTTGCCAAGTTGCTAAAATTTGCCAAGTTGGATGTCAAACTGTTGGAGCACAATTTTTCCTGTTTTGCTAAAAATAGATGGATGTCAAGTTGATTTGGCAAACACTTGGAGATGCTTAGGCGTAATAGAATAGGCAGTAGGTGTGATGGAGTATTCATTTTTCTTTTGATGACAAAGAGGTGGCGGAAAATATTTAGATACATTCTAGATTGTTTGTAGTTTATTTATGAATTTTCTAGAAATTTTCTGCAAAGAAAAAGGGTCTACTTTGACAAAAGATGAACGATAGGAATTTAGTTTTTTTTTACAATAAAGAAGACGAATTTTTTTTCTACAAAGAAGAATGGTCTAGTTCGACAAAAGGCGAACGATAGTATTTTTTTTGACGACAAAGAAGAGGGAAAAATTTTTTAGGTATGTTTTAGATTGGTTCTAGTTTATTTAGAAATTTTTTGGAAATTTTTTACCAAGGAGAATGGTCTAATTTGATCTACTGGGTACGTTTCTCGTGTGCGCGTGGCAAAGATGCGTAAACAGTATTAAACAGTGCATGAATAGTAACATTCTGGGTACGTTTCTCGTGCGTGCGTAGCAAAGATTCGTGAACAGTGTATGAATAGTAGAGGTACAGTGAGAATTTTTTATTTTTAACACTTTTTAAAAACTATTTTTAATTTTAGCACCGAATTTTTTTTATATCTAACACTTTTGGCCGCTCCCCACGCGAGGGAGCGGCATTTGAACTTTGCCGCTCCCCACGTGGAGGAGCGGCAATGCTGCTGAGCTGGCAGCGCTGATAAGCTGGTCTGGGGCTGCCGCTCCCCCCTGGAGGAGCGGCAAGGCTGCCGCTCCCTAGATCAGGGAGCGGCAAGCCCCACCCCCGCTGCCGCTTCTTGATCCAGATCAAGGAGCGGCAACGGGGGGCGCGGTCGTTTTGTTTTGGCTGAGGAAGTCACAACACATAGAAAGCCGACTCGCCCGACGCGGCCACCCCCGGCGGACAGCCCCCCCTCCCCGCGCGAGCAGGCGGCAGCAGCCCCCCCCCCCGCGCGAGCAGGCGGCAGCAGCGCCCCCCCCCCCCCCCCCCCCCGCGCGGCAGCAGCGCCCAAGCCCCCCGCGCGAGCAGGCAGCAGCAGCGCCCCCCCTCCCCCCGCGCGGCGGCAGCGCTCGGCCCCTTGCGGCGAGATGACCGTGACCCTGGAGGATGTGAAGGCAATACTTTGCCTTCGCATTGGTGGCAGTTGTGTGACTGGCGTAGTGGACAACGACGGTTGGAGGCAGAAGGTGTACGAGTTCTGTGGCCACTACCCAGATGACAACGAGGAAACTAAGAAGCATAAGTAAGCTACTTAATTGCTTCGCGTTGCTTTCATTGCAGCCTTTGTTTCAAATCAATGGCCTCTAATTATTATTTTAAATTTCAGGAAAACTTCCGGCGTCACGTCACAGTGGCTCATTGGGCGCTTCGATAACCTGGACCCAGATGCTGGGTCGGGTACCGTCGAGACGTACGCTCGGGTGTGGCTATGGCACTTCCTTGGTACGTTCTTGTTCCCCGACGCGTCGGGCAACGTCGTCAGCTGGATCTTCCTGGACATACTACGTCAGCCATGGGAGAACATCGCCCTGTTCAGTTGGGGTAGCGCGGTCCTAGCGTGGACGTACAGGCAGTTGTGCGCTGTTTGCCGTCGCGGATCGGGCTACCCGTCGCTTGGTGGTTGCTCGTACCTGCTGCAGATCTGGATCTGGTACCGGTGGCCTGTCGGGCGGCCCAGAATGGCCGCTTTGCCTGTAAGTAATGTACAATGAAACTAATTACATTAGCATTTCGTGCGAAACTTTATTTAAGAAATGACTAATTCATTTTTATGTACAATGTAGGATTGGGAGTCCGAGGATACAATGCCTACAGTCTTGTGGGTTTGGAGCGGGGAAGAGCAGGTCACAGGGAATGCAGAGCGCAAGTACAGGGAGTACATCGACTTTCTTGACGTGCTAACACACATGCAGGTACGTTGGAGTCTTTCATGTGTATGGTAATAGTTTATCTTGTCAATGTTAAAGACTAACTGAATTGCCATTTGTTAGGTGTATTGGCAACCGTACGACGATCTCCAGCTGCGGGCCCACTTGACTCCGAAGTGTTGGCAAGAGAACGACGAGTTTCGGTCCGACGTCCCGCTCATTTTCTTTCACGTGGTTGAGATGCACTATCCCATCAGGGTTTGCAGGCAGTTTGGCAAACGTACGGGCGTGCCACCACCTCTTTACTCCACGAGCAAGGAGCTACACATGTTGGTTCGGAAAATCATATTTTTGCATCAACTAATTTGGCATACGTACGTCATTGCATTTATGTGCACTAACACCCTTTGTACTTGTTGCAGTGTGGACCGCAGGCTGAGGATGAAGCAGAAGGACTGGCGTGAGATACACGCACAATACATCGAGAGATGGGAGAGAAGGGAGAAGCAGCCGCTACAGGATGGCCCTCCACATGATCAACATGCCTTCAACGAGTACCTACGGTGGCTTCACAGGTCGACCCGTGTGCACGTGAGGCAGCCGTACAAGGGGGGAGAACTTCCCGTGGACTCCGAGGACGACATCGTCGCCGACGAATACGAAGAGGCGACTATGCGCGAGACGCAGCCACAGAGAGGCCCCCTTCAGAGATACGTGGTAAGATCCTAGATCCGTGCACTTTGGGTGGGGTGTATTCCAGTTTTAGTAAATTATAACGTCAAGGTGAAATCTCATTTATGTATGCAGGTCAGACAATTGTCAATGATGTCCAACGAAGCAGCGTTTCAACTACACGATTGCAGAAACAAAGGGCGATGCGCTCTTGAGACATTTGTGCACGTAAGCAACACGTTCAAAATATCCTATAATGTTGTATGAGTTAAAAGGTTGTCCCAAATAATATGAGTCCATACATGTGTTTGCAGAAAATGAGCAGGAGTTTGAGGAAGCTAACCCAGAAGTTGAGCTGCATGGACACTCCGTGGGAGCCGCCAGCAAACCCTCCGCGTTCCCAGAGCACAGCTTCGGCTTCTCTGAGGACTCCTGCAGGCTCTTCGGACCCCGTCACGGGGTCTACCTCCGGCGCACGTACACCACCATACCGCCCCGACAAGGCCCCAGTTGAGGTAGAGGACGACGAGGACGACGACTTAGAGTCGTCCGACGAGGACGAGGCACCGGGCTTCGGCATACCCCAGCACAGCCACCCTACGCAGCAAAGCCCTTCCCACCTCGGTCCTTTCCAGCAGGGCTTCTTCCAGCAGGGTCCTTTGCAGCAAGGCTTTTCCCAGCCAGTCCCGTACTAGCAGGGCTCTATCCACCTCGGTCCTTTCCAGCAGGGCAACTTTCAGCACGTACCTTTCCAGCAAAGCCCCTACCAGCATAGCCCGTACCAGCCTAGCCCGTACCAGCACATCCCGTACCAGCACGTCCCGTGCCAGCCCAGCCCGTACCAGCACACCCCATACCAGCACGTCCCGTCCCAGCACACCCCGGTGGACCCTTCACAGCACCAGGAGATTGGCACGTCGCAGCTCTTTGATGCCCCGTTTGGAACCCAAGGAGACGAACAGATAAAACTAAATAAGCAAATTTTCTTATTTGCCTAACCCATGTTACGTAAGAATACCACAATCTAACACCGATTTGTCTTTTATCTTAGCAGGGACCGACCTATGTACAGGGGACCAGCCATGCGCAGGGGCAAGGACGGCAGCACCGTCATCGGGACCACACGGACGTTGGCTACACCCCCCAACGTGGTGCCTACCAATCCGAAGAGACGGAGGCGGCCGAGTGAGCCTTACACTCCTAGGACATAGAGTGCATGTAGACTTGGTCATTTTCATTGCAGGATGAAGTTGGAGACCCTTTGTTGCACTCTATGTCGCCATTTATGTATCCAAGTCATTTGTTGAACTTATGTGTCCTAGCAGTGTGTCGAAATAATTTGGAACTAATGGATTTGGAACTAATGGGTTTGAGCTTGTAATATGATGTTTTATGTGTTCCAGTGAACTTGTAATGTGCAACTTATAATGTGCTTTGATCGGTAACCTCGACCACATGTACTTGTTTATAATATTAGGACATGTTGGAAAGTCACATGTTGGAAATAAAATACTTGCACGATCGAGGAAAACATTAGGCACATAGTACACACTTATTACATGGTTCAACAGTTCCACTACCACTTGCTCCAACATAAACATAGTTCAAACTCAAACACTGATATTAATGAACTAAACAATGACATGTTGCAAAGTAAACCTAACATGCCTAATAATGGTACCACATATTGAACTGAGTTGCGCCTTCCCCACAGTAACCTCCTATTGACGGCGGCGGTGGCGGTGGCGGTGGCGGTGGAGGAGGCCCGTGCTTCTTATGGTACGGGCACTGGCAGTATGGATTGTTGCATAGTGGCTCCTCTGCATCGTTGATGCTGTCGTCCTCCGACATGTCCCTATTACCACTTCCAGGGCCATACTCTAGATCAAAGATGCGTCCCTGTAGATATGTGATGTATTGTTGATGGGGATAGATAGGAGGAGGATCGACCCATCGAGTGAACCCATAGTTTTCTGGGCAGCTTGAATCCTGAAAATGCATCTACCAATAAGTACTTCTACAAACCAAATGCAAATCAGAAAAAATGAGAGTTAAAAGGAAATACAAATCCTCGCGGGCATCTGAAGAAACGACGGCCTCCACCGTCACAGTCGTTGTACATCTGCACGACGTAATCCTCACCGTGGCGACATTTTGGCCAATCTTCCGTGCGGTTGTCGTATGATCTAAGAGGTCTCTCGCGGGTGAAGTCACTCTTGCTCTCCAAAGGAAATTGTTCTATAGGTTCCTCAAAAGAATCAGGACCCAGAGAACCCTCCTACACAATCGGATGTCCCTTCCTCACTCCCTTTCCTCTACCTCTGCTCGACGAACTTCCGCCCGATATTTGAACTACAACTAAACAACAAAATAACTTGTGTGATGGCCGTGAGGGGGGAGAGGGGGCGCGGCGCCGAAACGACGAATGACAACAGCTCAAGAGGAGAAGAGAATAAAAGGCGTTCTGCGCCTGCCGCTCCTTGATCTAAGGAGCGGCAACGCTGCTGAGCTGACAGTGCTGAAAAGGTGGCGGGGGGCTGCCGCTCCCCCTGGAGGAGCGGCAGGCTTGCCGCTCCCTGATCAGGGGAGCGGCAGCCCCAGGCCAGCTTGTCAGCGCTGCCAGCTCAACAGCATTGCCGCTCCTCCGCGTGGGGAGCGGCAAAGTTCAAATGCCGCTCCCTCGCGTGGGGAGCGGCCAAAAGTGTTAGATATAAAAAAAATTTCGGTGCTAAAATTAAAAATAGTTTTTAAAAAGTGTTAAAAATAATAATAAAAAAATTCTACAGTGACAACAAAAATGATTTTTTACGTGATTTGAGCCGTCCGATCGAGATCCGACGGCCCGGGACCTAGAGGCGACGTGGCCATCGTCTTTGGCCGGAGCTCGGCTCCGGTTTAGTAGTATAGAGATTCCTTAGATATTTCCATTAGTGGCTGGAGCGGAGGCCGCCTGCAGGCAGGCCCACCTACATCCCTACCTGGCCCAATTGGAAGGGTCTTGCGCAGACAAATTCATTGGCCATTGTTTTTTTGAGCATATTGGCCATTTTTTTTCAAGCACTCTTCTTAGTACGGAAAAGAAGCACTCTTCTAGAATCCGTCGTAGTGTACGTAATCCAATCAATAATTTAATTCAGGAACGAGAACGGCTAGCGTCGCACTCGTACCTACAGCTCACGTGAATGAGTTTGAAAAGGGTTTGGAAATGTTGCCACCATCGTTCGTGCATCCACAACACACGAATCTCACAGCGCAATATATATCATCACCCAAATCAATAGCAGCTCAACGACAATTTCATTTGGATTATTGTTGTGTTTTGTTTCGCTTTTGTGAAACCTAGTTCTCCGTTGAGACGTTGAGTGTTTCGTTAAGCTTGAACGCTCGATTGTTTCTTCCCTGATCGTCTTCCACGCCAATCGTTGGCGGCCATGGATCTTTAGCAAGGGTACGGTCATGCGGCCTTCACTGACGTCTTTCTTTTTCAGACTGAAAAAATAGATAGGCGCCCACGTACGACATGGAAAGCACAAGATAGATACGGTTCAAATTGTACAATCAAACCAAGTACTCAATCGAATGGTAGGGTTGGGGATTAACAGAGCCATGGTTCAAGTTTTGATGTTTTGTTTGCCACTGGGGTTGTCTGACTTATTTGAATGCATTTGATTTGAGCTACTCGTTTTTTTTTTTTTGCGTGGATTTCATTTTGATACACTCCGCACCAGTATGCACGTCTCCTGCTTCCTTCTAGTAGTCGTCGTCGTAGTCGCCGTCGCCGAAGGTCTCCTCCTCCACCCTCTCGGCGACGCGATCCTCGAACTTGTCCTCCAGGTAGCTCGCCCCTTCCGCCAGCGCCAGGCCGCCCAGCAGCCCCGCCGCGGCGCCCACCGCCAGGCCCGTCCCCATCCCCATCTTGCTGCTCTTCTGGGCAGGTGCAGCAGCCTCAGCGCCGTACGCCGCCGCAGGAGCAGGAGCAGGAGCGGCGGCGGCGGCGGCGGCGGCCGGGTACCCCACCGGCGGCGCGGCGTACGGCGGCTGTCCACCGTACGCCGGAGGCGCCGCGTAGTACGGGTCGCGGGCGGCGGCGGCGGGGTTCCCGAACGCGGGCGCCGGGTACGGGCTCGGGTCGTAGTAGCGCGGCGGCGGGGCCTCGCGGACGGCGACGCGGACCTCGAGGCGGCCCTGCGGGCGGCCCGAGGGCCGCTTCAGCCTGAGGGTGCGGGAGACCTTGGGCCCGCCGACGCCGCCGCCGGCGTCGTCGAGGACGTCGCGGAGCGGGAGGCGCGCGGAGCCCACGAGCGGCTTGACCTCGTCGGCGTCGTCGCCGCCGCTGGCGGCGTGGACGACGTCGACGTGGAGGACGGCGTCGCCGAGGCGCGCGGCGGAGGCGGGCGGCACCGGGACCACGACCTTCTCGTCCCACACGGGGTCCTCGCCGTTGTCCGGGTCCACGCGGGTGGAGCACTTGGGCCCGTCGTCGTCCACCCACAGCACGGCGTACGGCCTCAGGTCGCCGTTGCGCCAGTTGACGTTCTTCAGGTTGCTCGCCGACCCCACCGTCACCTCCACCTCGTAGCGGGAGCCCATGGCGGCTGCTTTTGCTTTGCCTGCCTGCGGGGGCGGGGATGGGTTGGACGGGACGCTCGAGAAGGATCGCTGATGAGCGAGTGGGAAGATGCCGACGGAGGGGAGGGTATAAATAGTGGGCGGAGGTTGAGGGGTGGGGCCCGCCTGTCAGTTGGGGAGGTGGCGTGGCGGCTGGCCTTGGGACGGATGGACGGTTGCGGTTGCGAGTTGCGACGCTGCCTATGGTTTTGTGTGCTAAAATAAATGGAGTAAAGAAAAGGCTGCCGAGCTGCTCATCGGTTTCTTCTTCCTTGAGCCGTTGCATTTGAACGGACCAGTGGACTACTGCGTGGATGTCTGTTTCTTCTTTCTGTCCTCTCCTCCCTATCATCAATAGTACCTACTCCTTCCGTCCCAGAAAAAGTGTCGTTTTAGGTTTTTCAGACATCGTGTTTAACCATTCGTTTTATTCAAAAATTTTGTGTAAATTATAAAATAAATAAATCATTATTAAAGTATCTCTAATGATAAAAAAAGTCATAACAAAATAAATAATATTTATTAAAAAGTTTTAAATAAGACGGACGGTCAAACACGATGTCTGAAAAACCTAAAACGACACTTTTCTGGGACGGAGGGAGTATTTTCTTAGTGGTTAAGTTTTATGACTCTCCCCAAAAAATGACTGTACTTTGTTTACTCCATCCACTCCTTGGATGGCGTTCTGCTTGGTTATTGGGCACAGGCTCTTCCTCTCCTCGGATCAAAGAATGTTTGACGGTATGTATGTGTCGGCGTTCGGTCCCGTGGAGGTCTTAAGCCAACGAGTGAGTGCTGCGTATCTTTAATCTGGATGGTGATGCAAGGAGGATACACGGGAATTTTATCCTGGTTCGGGCAAAAGAAGGCCCTACGTCCAACGGGGAGGGAGGAGTATTGTATTTCCTTGCACCGAAGTACTTGCGTAGGGGTTATAAGCTGTGAGAGAGGGAACCGAGCCCAAGTCTCAAAGGAAAAATGAGAGTACACGGGTGATTGTTTGAGATGTTGATCTGTGAATTGGAGACTGGTTTTCGTCTTCGTTTGTTCGTTTTGTTTGTGCTCGCTTGCCCCCTTGTAGAACCCTATCCTACCCTTTTATAGGGTAAGAGGAGGCCGGGACGCCGGGGTGCTTTGAGGTGAAGTTTTGTTGATCCCTGTGGAGATGGCTGTAGCGACGTGTCTCAGGAATGGCTGGTCATCCCCGGACACCGTGGTGACGTCGGGGATGAGACGGTGAAAAGACCCTGAGTCCTGTGCCACGTCGGCCTTTCTTCCCTGCTGACCGGTGGTGGGTCGAGGCTGGGTCGAGGCCGGGTCGAGGCCGGGCGGATAAGGCCGAATCCCCGAGATCGTGGGGTACGGACCTTGTCGTATCCTCCCTCGAGGGTGATCGGTGGCAAAACAGTGCGCGGTATGGTGTGTATAGTGACAGGTTTTCACCTCCCATCCCGGGATGGGCAGTGAAAAGTGAGAACTGACACCGGCATTGCTTCCACGTCGGTCACAGCTGTAGCCATGACGGTAGGAGGTAGTAGGTAATCGCATTAAATGCTCTGACTTTTGTTTCAGAGTAGGTGAATAGAATGGGTCGAGCGATCCGATCCGGGGTCGTGCGAGTCGGAGATTGCCGATAATCGAGATGCCTTATCGAACAGGCCTCGTACGAGCCGGGGCGCGGTCGAGGCATCCCGTCGAGGGTACCTCGTACGAGTCGGAGTCGGAGCGTGGTCGAAGCATTTCGTCAAGCTGGCCTCGTGCGGGTCGGAACGCAGTCGAGGTGCATCGTCCGTTGTTTTTTTGGCTTTGCTGTGTTCGCGAATAGTGTTTCGTTCTTTTTTATCGTTGATTGTGGGTACCCCTATTCTGTAGGTACCGACAGTATGTACTCTCTCCGTATCGGATTTAGAAATCGTTTAGGACAGCGACACGGTCTCCAAAACACAACTTTGACCTCTTGTGTTTTATAAAAAATATTTATGAAAAAGTGATATATGTATAATTTTATGAAAATATTTTTCAAGATAAATCTATTTATATAATTTTTACATTTACAAACTCAACAACTTAAAAGTTATTGATGATTTATATTCCCAATATTTAACCCAAATCTTATTAAAAACGACTTCTAAAACGGATACGGAGGGAGTATTGGACAATCTCTTCCTCCAATCACCGAACTAGCACAACAATATGCGAATATACCCATGGCCATGGTCAAAGAGAGACAAATGATCTGGCCTGCGATTGGACGATGCTATAGGCAGGAGTAGCGTGCATGCTTGATGCCTGATGCTATCCGGGTCCCGTGCTGATGCTTCTACTGCCGAGAGATCAGATACGCCTAGTGGAATGGCGGTGGCGGGCACCACACCCACACGCTCACACGGTTTCGACGCGCAACTCAAAAGAGCTTCCGGTCGCGTCTGCCCATTGCTACCAAGCGCACCATCACGACTCACGAAAACTTTCGTTTCCGTCCCGTCCCATCCTATATTCCCAACCCATCCTATTCCTATCCCACCACCAGAATCAAGTCCCTTTCGGCTTGCTTGCTCTGTTGCTCCAATCCGCCGATACCAAACCAACACACACATGCCTGGCTCTGTGCATCTATACAGATGAATAAAATCTACGAATAATTAAGCCCTTATTTAGTTCCCAAAATATTTTGCAAAGAGTAAATTACATGGCCGGTCCCTAAACTATTGGTGGGGTTTCATCCCGGTCCCCAAACTATTAAAACGACCATTTAGGTCCCTAAACTATTACTGAGGTTTCATCCCGGTCCCCAAACTATCAAAAACAATTATTTAGGTCCCTAAACTATTGATGGGGTTTCATTCCAATCCCCAAACTATCAAAACGGTCATTTAGGTCCCTAAACTATTGTTGAGGTTTCATCCAGGTCTCCGGCCATGCCCTGAGATGGACAGTAGAGAGGTGGAAGATGGAGCTGACATGTGGACCCCACATGTCAGTGACCCATGGTTGTCACATATCAAAACGACCATGGGTCACTGACATGTGGGGCCCACATATCAGCTCCATCTTCCACCTCTCTCCTGTCCATCTCAGGGCATGGACGGGGACCTGGATGAAACCTCAACAATAGTTTAGGGACCTAAATGACCGTTTTGATAGTTTGGGGACCGGGATGAAACCCCACCAATAGTTTAGGGACCTAAATGATCGTTTTGATAGTTTGAGGACCGGGATGAAACCTCAGTAATAGTTTAGGGACATAAATAGTCGTTTTGATAGTTTGGGGACCGGGATGAAACCCCACCAATAGTTTAGGGATCGGCCATGTAATTTACTCTTTTGCAAAATATAACTATAGCGCCATTATAGCACTTTCGTTGTTATTTGATAATTATTGTCTGATTATGGACTAATTAGACTTAAAAGATTTGTCTCATGATTCACAACTAAACTGTATAATTAGTTTTATTTTTTTATCTATATTTAATGCTTCGTGCATGTGTCCAAAGATTCGATATGACAAGAATCTAAAATATTTTGCAAAATATTTTTGGAACTAAACAAGGGCTAATCTATGTATTCTTTAAGACCAGCAAACCAAGGCCCTGTTTAGATCCTAAATTTTCTCCCAAATTTTACTATGCAAAAAGAAGATTTCCCGTCACATCAAAATGCCGACACATATATGAAGTACTAAATGTAGATGAAATCAAAAACTAATTGCACAGTTTTATTGTACTTTGCGAGACAAACATTTTGAACATAATTAATCAATGTTTGGACAATTATTACCAAATAAAAACAAAATTACTACAGTATCAGGGCACTGTTCATGCCCCGAATTCAGGCCCGGATTCGGGCATCTAAATACGGCCCAAGCAAAATACGGTGGCAACTAATCAGCCAAAACCACTCACTGACGGCCTGTTTAGATGGTGAAAATTTTTGGATAAATTCCTGTAGCACTTTTCGTTGTTATTTGGTAAAATTTATCAATTATAGACTAACTAGGCTTAAAAGATTCGTTTCGACATTTACAGACAAACTGTCCAATTAATTATTTTTTTATCTATATTTAATACTCTATACATGCGTTCAAAGATTCGATGTGATGGGTACTGCACAAACTTTGTTAGCCTCTTTGGCCAACTAAACAGGCCCTCAAACCTGCTGGAGTGTGCTAGAAGAGCCTGAGCATGGCTGGAAAGCTCCAGAACTTCCAGAGCTGCCAGCAAAGCCAAGGGTTAGGTTTAGGGCTCCACAAGACCGATCGATAACATAACAGTGAGTTCGAGACAGAAACCGTCGTGCTGCAGATGGTTTCTGCCCCACAGCGGCCCGCTGAGCGCAGGAGCTAAAAACCAACAGTTGCATTCCAACAGACGAGCGAGCGCATGCATGTTCCAGACCCCCACACAAGCAGGCATCATCAGTCATCACACTATATTTGTTCAGTTCATGCAACTTCAGCACGCCTGTTTATTATACTCGTCATTTTGCCAACAAAAGAGATTTTCATCAAGCACTCCCACTCGCACTACCCTGGAACTGCCCAAAACTAATCTGCCAAGCTTTTTGAAGCAATCTCATACACGTTTTCGGAGAGTCCATTGGCTGACACGATCATCTCCAGCTGGGCCTGCGCCACAAATGAAGCAAGGTGTTACTACCATTGCCCTTTTTTTTGTGAAAAATACCATTACCCTATCAATTGGACTCTACATAGACTGCACACAAATACATTACGTCACCTTGGCAAGATCTTGTCTGGTCTTGTCATATCGCCTCCACCGAGAAAATGCTGAAACCATGCGGGAGGCCACCTGATTTCACACCCACGAACAAACCATATTAGCTAACAATTCTTCAAACATTTGAGCGTGGTCCAGATTACAGAACAGGTTCTTGACATTAACCTGAGGGTTTATCTTGTCAAGCTGCAAAACAATTTCACCCAAGAACTTGTACCCAGAACCATCTTTCGCATGGAAGTTCACAGGTGATCCACAGAATCCTCCGATTAGCGAGTACACCTGAGTTTTTTTTTTAAAAAAAATCTTAGTAAGGTACTCAGGTGCTCAAAGTCCACATGAAAAATTTAAGCTGATGGCACCACCAACCTTGTTGGGATTCCTCATGTCGAAAGCAGGGTGAGACAGCAACTTCTGAACATTTGCAACATTTCCAGGAATCTCTGAAGTAGCTTGAAGAGCAAACCACTTGCTTACAACCTATCAGAGCAAAACAAACAAACAACAGGTACCCCCACTTAATTTGTGTGCTGCATTTTTTTTTCAAAGAACCTGTGTGCTACATTAGTTCATAAAAACATTTATCAATAACAGATATAGTATAAACAGTCATGTATCTTACCAAGTAGTCATCCTGCCACTTGTTATAGAAATCCAAGAGGGCATCATCACGAACTTGGCCTGGATTTTGGGATAATGCTGCTAATGCAGCAAACTGCTCTGTCATGTTAGTCGCAGACTTGTACTCATGCAGTGCAAGCTCAATGAAATCTGGCTCATTCAATGAGGCAAGGTATGCTACAAGGAACATTAGAAAACTTGAATTAGGTGATGTTCTCTCGATCGTGATTCCTCAGTTGGAGCGCAATAAGTTTGCCAAAGAGAACATACCAAGGCATGTATTTTTCAATGCACGGCGAGCCATACTATCATGATCAAATGTGTAAGCCTCAGAACTCCTGTTGCTTTTCACCTAACAAAAAGTTTAAATGAAAAGCTGATACATGGGAGAACAAGAATAATACAAACAAATCCTACGTCCATCCCAAATAACATGTCTTCCAGATTTCTGCTAAGTCTAAACTACTTTAAGTTTGACCAAGTTTATAGAGAAGATTGTCAGTATTAATGACACCAAATAGATATACTATGAAAAATATGTTTCATGATGGATCTAATAGTACTTATTTGGTAATATAAATATAGGTACATTCTTTTATAAAGTTGGCAAACTTAAGATAGTTTAGACTTGGAACAAAACTAGAATGCCAACCAAGTTTTTTGGTACAGAGATAGTAGCAACTTGGCTGGTGCCACTTACAGCTGCAAGAAGATCATCTTTAAGTTGCAAGGCAAGCTCCTTCTTAATAAAGTTACGGACAGCATGAACTGCATCCGGATCTGCAACTTCCATCATATCCATAATCTCCCCTTGACCAGGCAAAGTTATTGCTTTCGCAATGAATTCCTGTAAGATTACAATAGCCATTTTATAATTGAAGTGTATCCTGTATATTACAATAGCCGCAAATAATTTTACCTTATCCAAGCTTGTGTTGCGCAGAATTGATCTAATCCCATCAACAAATTTTGGATTTAGGACCAGTGTTTTCTGTTGCTGAAAGTCAGCAACGAGACTGAGCATCAGCTTACGTGCCAAAACTTGGCCGGCTTCCCATCTAGGGAATAGACAGATCATTAGATTGAACTCTTTAATAGAAAACAAAAATATCTTTAGCATTGTGATCCAGAACATACCTGTTAAATTCATCTGAGTCATTGGCAAGCAAGAAAAATAGGTCACTCTCACTCAGATCGGAATCTAGACGGACAGGAGCACTATATCCCCTCAACAAAGAAGGAACTGGCTTCTCGGGAATGTTTTTAAATATAAACCCTTCTTCCTTCTGAATAATATAAAAGCACATTCAAGTATCAGAAAAAAAAATGTCGAGACGCTTAAATTTGATACAACTAGAAAACTACAACTAGGTGCCTATGTACAGGCAACCACAGGCTTACTGACTAAAAATCTTATTGCACATAATTTGAGGTCCTACAAAGGGCTTCTGAATGAATGTAAATACAAAAAAAAAAAAATCGCAAATGTAGTAGAGTATCAACAGTGTAGCACTGAATGAACAAATACCAGCCTATCTGCATAATATGCAAAAGATTCACAAATCAAACCACGCTAATTAAGTTCATTTCTTGAGGGGAAAGCTTGAAGGAAGATAATCATGGTCGTTTTTACCTTTTTAAACTGAAGCACAGTAGTGAAGACTGGCTGGCCATCAGCAGAGAGTGTTTGGAGAGCTCCATCACTGTAAACGGAAGTGAGGGGCATATCTTTTCCAGTAGAGTCAACAAGTCCAACAGCAACAGGTATGAACATAGGCTCCTTAACCGGTTGGCCAGGAGTGGGTGGTACTTCTTGGCTGAGAAAATAGAAAAGTCAGATGGTTTAGAAATGTACTATTTTCACAAATTACTACAATATAGGAAGAAACATTATCAGGGTATGTAAAACCCATGTGCACTAGCATCAATGAAAATGAATGTAAGTAGAAAGTTGGAATGACAGTTTAACATATATCTAATCGTAAGTACTAAAGGTCAATAAGTACTTCGAACCCAGAGAATGAGGAAGCTTACCTAAATTTCAAAGAGAATGTCTGAGAACTAGGATCATATGAAGATGCCACCTTGACTGTCGGCGTACCTGCTTGAGAGTACCTATTGGATGGTTTACAATTAGATAGTGATCACAACAAGTAACCCTTAAAAAGCATGATTGGAAGATAAGTGTCTACTACCATTGCAAAAAGTTTGGTAGTTGTGCATTATTTGCATCACACATGGCTGCATAGAAGTCTTCACAAGTGACAGCTTGCCCATCATGCCTTTTGAAATAAAGATCCATGCCCTGCAGAGGAAAACGTGGAAAGTAAAAGATATGTGTACAACATTGTACCAGACACGCGGGGGGTTTGCCCACAGCTTCAGTTCCAAAAAAAAAAAGGAGACATCCCATGGGAAACATTACATGCACAGGATTCACAGTAAGGTAATGTCGCGAATTTTTCTTATACATTTAAGAAACATCAACTTATTGTAGAATTATGATGCACAAAGAAATTCTTGAAGGAAAATCCAGAAATTATGATCACTGATATGGATAAAAGTTAGCTAGCTTGTAGCGTATAAATAGGTAAATGCAGATTTACATGAAAAGTAATTTCATTTTGTTTATGGTTTTTGCTGACTTCAACATCGGTTGAGATGGTTTGGACATGTCCAACGGAGGCCTCCTGAGGCGCCGGTGCGTAGTGGAGTTCTAAAGCGGGCCGATAATGTAAAGAGCGGTAGAGGTCGACCTAAACTAACTTGGGACGAGTCCGTTAAGAGAGATCTTAAGGAGTGGAATATCTCCAAGGATTTAGCTATGGACAGGAGCGCTTGGAGATTGGCAATCAACGTGCCTGAACCGTGACCTCTTTTTGTCTTGTGCCCTTTATGTCCCATTATGTGTCTCCCTGTTTCTCGTCTCTTTTGGGTTTCATCTCTAGCCTACCCCAACTTGCTTGGGACAAAAGGCTATGTTGTTGTTGTTGTTGTTGTATGGTTTTTGCTGACATATATACAATTAGAAAAGTAATGGTCATGGATGTGTATTAGAGATCATGCTAAAGTTTAAATGGAGATGGCATTGTACACTTGTTATGGGGTGTCAACTAGGGGGGAGGAGCCCATAGGATCAGCTATAGGGACTGGATCAGTTAGATGTAATATTAGATTTAGGTCAATTAGAGATAGGATCGGAATTGGATATGATTTGTTAGGATTTGATTGGGCTTTACTTGGGAGTTGAGGAATACCCTCTATATAAAGGGAGGTGATGTATGAACCAAGGAGGCAATGAAGAATAATTAATCTAATCCCCTCCCCCAAAAGAAAAAAAAAATAATACTCTAGTCTCCCTCCAGGCCAACTTTGCCCGGCTATCTTCCTGGCAATGGTTATTCCCAAATGAACTACGGTTCATAACACCACTTGTACCCTCGCATTTCATGTCGAAGCTCGAATTTTACCTTTCGAAACCCTGATGCTCCAAACATGGTCTTGTACATTCTGACAACTTCAGCACCCTATAACAAGTACATGTCCAGGTCACATCTCATTGCCATTTTCTATCAATGCATGGAAATTGAAAAAAGTTACATAAACGAACCTTCTCGTAAACCTGAGATGAATCCCATAATGGTTGGATGAAGGAACAAAGAAAACAACAAAAAACAATGTCAGCTTTAATCATTAACTCTCACAATGTTTGTTTAATAGGGGACAGGATGAAAAATGCGTACCGTCACTGCCAAGTTATTCATAATCAAAGTCACCAGGGGTAGATTCATCAGATAAGGTTTCAATGGTTCAACAGGGGATGGATAATAAATCAGTTGATGTTTTGTGCATCTCACTGTATGCAGCCAATTTTAGAGACAACAAAACTCACCAGTATAGAAGTTGTCCATCTGCCAGTGAAATTTAAAAAGTTACAAACTGTATCTTTATTTCTGGTTCAAAGCAACATAGAATAAATGAATTCAAATCGCAGAACAATTGAGCATTAGCACCTTGATATAGGAATGGGGGCGGATAGGATGTGCCATAGGCCCAGCGTCCTGGATATAAGGGAAGAAGACACAGGTTGGTCAAAATAAAATCGAGCTGCTGCATGCTGCAGTTTACTTCATTCAGCAACAATCTAACAAGAATGCAGTGATAGAGTAGATCAAGAAAACCTGTGGGAATTGATAGATTCTGAGTTTGGAGACATCAGCAATTCGTTTTACTGTGCGACAGCCAAGGTCCGAAGAGAACTCCTACACAAATAATTTAATTAGAAGAGTAAGATGAACAAACAAACTTGCAGCAGCTAACACATGGCCGACTGCCTGAGTATACCTGATCCCTGAAAACGGTCAGTCCTTCTTTCAGGGTTAGCTGGAACCAATCACGGCAAGTTACTCTGCAACAGCATAGAGATAAGGAAGTCATTCCTTTTGTTAGGAAAAAAAAAGATCATTCCCATTTAGCCATCCCAAGCTATCGCTTGTCATGGCTTTAATCTCATCAGGAAAGGCACCAATTAATGAGAAAAGAGAAAGAAAAAAAGAAGTGAAAAGAGAACAATTATTAATCACTTAATCAGTCACAAAAGAATTAAATACGAGTTATGATAGCATCATTGCAAATAAAAAGAATATCCACTATTGTGATATCGTTAAGACAGTTACCTATTCCCAGTCCAGTTGTGGAAATACTGGAAAAGCAACGAGCTGTAAGTATAATTGAATTCACTAAAAAAAGAAAGAGCAGATATATCTACAAATTTGTGTACCTCATGTCCAACAACACCCAAAATTGCAGCATAATCACCATCAGTGGCAGTCTCTGGTGATGCCAATACAAGTCTAGATTGAAATATCTGTTCATTCATAAACCAGTGTTAAAAACAAATTAATGTGTGAAATTTTCCAAGGAAAGGCGGAATCTTACATTCAAGCTCTTGTTTTCCATCGCTCCCCTGCAATTAACAGAGTTACCTTTATCAACGGACAATTTGGGTCATGCTATATTGTACAACTGGGCAATTGGCTTGTTAACATTTAACCAAAGTATCAAGTTCCACAAGCTAAACCCACAACACTAGAGGAAAGGGGGAAAAAAAAAGCATTCCCAAAATATACGGCAGCATCGTGATAAAAATAGGAAAAGAACTTACATATTGAAATCAGGGACAACAACAATGTTGAATAAATCAAGATCATACTCCAGACCAAAGACCTGGCAGGTGGCATGAAGAACTGAATCAGCTATCTGATTTGAACTAAAGAAACTGCAGGAAGTTATAGGCAATGAAACAGGAGCAACCTCCTCATCCCACTTCATTGCTGCTTTGAGAGAATACATAGCATGTGCTGTTTTTGGTAAATCTTGGGCAGGAGTCCAAATTCTTAGTGTTACGCTGCGGCCGGAGCATGTAACAAACGAATCCTCCCGGCATCCCAGCTGACCAGCAACTAGAGCAAACAGGTAGCTTGGTTTCTTGAAGGGATCCTCCCACAGTGCATAATGCTTTCCACCCTACAGTGCAAAAAAGAAAAATGGCATACAGTGATTGTCCCTTAGCTCTACTGAGTGATGAACTGATGATTGCATTAGGACTTAGGAAGCTAGCGTACCTCAAGGTCTCCCTGCTCAATAAGATTCCCATTGGACAATAATACCGGATACAAAGTTTTATCAGCTTCAATACGGCAAGTATATTTTGCCATAACATCCGGGCGATCCTGTGATAACATTCAACATTTCCAAATACAGAGCATGTATTAATCAACTATCAACACCTCGTAAAAGAACATATTTATAGAGACAACATGATATTTGATGCCTCATATATCAAACCACAAGCAAACATGGAATCAATATACGATATCTGATGTTAATAAACAGTAGGTAAACCTTAACACCATTCTATATAGTAATTTTACTGAAAGTAGGACCTACCTGAAAGAAGGTAATCTTCCGAAACCCTTCTGCTTCACACTGAGTGCAGAAGTTACCAGTAGACTTGTACAGCCCCTGTGAATGTACAAGAAATTAGAGTAAAAGATACCCTAGCTGTTAGCCTACATTATATCTAATGGATTAGCTAGTAGGACTGTATCCCTCTAAAAGCAGTCAGTACCTCCAATGATGTGTTTAGCTGAGGATATATTTCTGTAACAATTTCCAAGTTGAATACGCCAGCAGGTGGTGTTGAAAGTGTCAGATGGCGAGAATTGACTTTATACTCTTCACCCTAATTATCAAGTAGATACAGGCAGGTGAGGAACAAAATAGGAGAATAAAATGTATATTTTTTAGGCAAAACTTTTTCAAAGAAAATAATACATATTAACTGCAGCAGGGTTTCTGATAACTGTGTTGTGTATTAGGCAATCCCTATCATACTAAGAAATATTTGAAGGATAGAAATCCAGTGAAATATACAGTATCCCACTAACTCACTGCCGATATCAATAGTGCAACAGGAAAACATGATAGGATGGAGCAAGTAATCTAATGTCACAAACCACAAGAGACCACTATGGATATTGCCGAATGTTACTATATACAACAACTATTTCTCTGGAAATGCCTCTGTCATTTCATCACAATCCCTTCAAATTTTTCAAACATATGGGCCCCCTGTTATCTGTCCAGTGCAATTCAAGTGCAAGCCTCCATCTGATTACCTTTTTTCCCCTTGGAAAGAATTATAAATTATACAATCATTCTGAGCTGGAACAAAACTAGTTTCTTCCCACCATTTGTTGGTAATCGTGCGATATTCCTGTCAGCATATTTCCCAAATACATGCTATATATCCTGCCTACTGTTGTACAAATATATGCCAACAGAATCTAATCTAAAAGAAGACGAGGAGATGGTTATCAATGTTCAAACTCATGATGAAACTATAGCAGTTTGGTTGTAATAAGGATGACAAAGAAATCAGTTATCCTGCAATTTTAAAACATCTAAACACAACGGAAACGCTATGTGAACTAATTATCACCTTTAATTCAGTGCCATTGACTTTGATTGATAACAGCTTGAGGTCACGCCCATGAAGAACTAGTGGAGCTGAGATGCCAGCTACAATATATTACAATTGAAAGTTATTTAGGAAGTCGAGAAGCTCATCTAAGCTCCAAAGTTACTTCTCATGATATAAATGGAAAAATAATGGAGAAGAAAAAAAGATATGCAAGAGAGATGTAGAGGCCTTGATGAGGTACCATATGATAATATTTTGCCAAATAAAAGAAAGTACAGGACAATAGTTGCAACTTGCAAGGTTAGATATTGACCTTCAACTCCAGGTGATACAACTATTTTAGATGTAACTATGGTCCTTTCTTCACCAAGTTGAAATTGCAAATCCACCTGCAGTTCAATTAGGTGACAGTAAAAAATTAGAAACAAAAACCAGGCAAAAAAACAAGGAATCAACAGTCAATTTACAAGAAACATAGCCCAAGCATGGACTAATGGTATCAAGATAAGTAGATTACTATGCACGTGCACATCTATCTACATGCTAGCCCCATTTGAGAACATGTTTGTCTAGGATGCATGGCTAGATCAGTGAGTTGGGGGAAAAATGGTAGATTTTCATCAAAACTAGGTTCAAGTACTACTAGGGGTAAATTGTACTGGATATATTTCTTAACAGGTGTGTTGATTTCTAAAACAACAGCTATTCCAAAAAGAAACTGGATTCCAAACTGCTAGTGCTAACCTCACATAGGGCACAGCAACTAGAGAATTTCTAACGAAAACGTTCAAATGCGGAAAGCTGTGCGGGAAAGCAATAAGAAAAGGCATGTAGTTACCGTGTCAAAATAATAATCAGGTGCCTTGTAATCTTTCAAGAATATCTCCTTGGGGGCATCCATGTCTGGTTCTTCAGTGGCAGCAGGAGGCGGCTCTGTTGCAACAGAACAAGATGTCCTCTTGCCAACAAACTTTGCCCTCTGAATTATGGATATGAAAAAACGGTAAGGAAAATATAAATGGAAGAGCCATGTAGGCACATTGCATGCCACGAGCTGAATAAATTAATGAAATACACTGTTATTACTACATCCTACTAGTCAAAAGAGAAAATTCAGCTCTCTTGTGTGTGCGGAAAGAACAAGAGAAACTTCCAAAAAAAAAATCTTATTAGCACATAGTAGAACCAAGCTATTTTCTAACCTAGCAGGTAGCAGCTCACAACATATATGCATAAATGTACATATTCAATAATGATAAGAAATAGTTGGCATGAAGGAAGGTACTAACATTTAGTGACAAGGGAGGCTCGGATCGTATCCAACGTGAACCCTGCAACAGGATAAAATGAAGTATATATTAGCGCTGGTTACACACAAAAAGATTGTATAACTGAAAAAAAACAGGTAACAGCATTCAACAGACTATAGTAAGAATCCGACAAAAAAAAAAGCGAGGAATGCTACCTCTTTCCTTAAATTGTAAGTGTTGCTAAAGCAATTCTTTACTGAGGAAGTCCTCTTCGGTGAACACGATGGCAAGGTTGGATACTGCTAAAAAGTGAAGGAGGTCACTAGGCAATCACTGAATACAGGAAGTGGCTTGCAGAATATAACACTTAGTCGCGACAACTACAAGACAATAAGCTGTTTATCTGGTTATGTCAGAAGAAGCATGTACCAGTAATAGCACTAGAAAGAGCGTAATACATGGGAGGAAGAATCCCAACATGAATGAAATGTACAGTGCAAAAAAACAGCTGGTCTATGATAATTCAAGTGCCTATCGAAGTTCATATTAGTATACATGCTAACTTGGTCTAACAAGTAGAGTGACCTGGTAACTAGAATCGAAAATTCTGGAGGACTGGAAGAAGAAGAAGAAGAATGGAGACACAGAGAGGGGAGGGCAGTGACTGCAGACTAGAGTTTAGATAGGGGCAGTGGAATCACATGGAAGGAGGAGAAGGCGGCCAGAAACCCGGGCCTAACGAAACCGCAGCCTCGGCACGCCGCTGCGGGGCTAATCAGGCGACGCGCCATCCCCAACCGAACCAATCCCAAACGTCGAAGAATGAATCCTAAACTGGTAGGGTAGGCACGCACGAGTTAGTTGCACGATGCAGCAGCAAGCAATCAAAACAAAACGGAAGAAATCGAGGAGAGCCGGCGGCGGCGGGCGGATTGGATTCGGAACAACAGAGTGGTGGCTGCGATTCACCAGCGCGAGAAGGGGGAACCGATCCGTCCGAGCAGCGAGGGCCAGGCCAGGGAGCTCCTTACCGAGCAGCGAAGGGATCGGGCCAGGGCGCCAGGCCACTGGATGGATCTGCTGCACTCCCTACCACCAGTGGAGCGGAGCGCAGGAAGAGGAGGCGGCGGCGAGGATGATGGAGTTGCGGATGACAAGGCAGGCAGGTTGTTGTGTGTTAGGCTAGCCGCACTGCAGTACGCTATGCTCTCCTGGAGGGTCAAATAGCGGATGAATCTGCTGCACTGCAGATACGGTAAAAAAAACATCCGCTAAATTTAGCGCTACTATGTTCATCCGCTATGCAGTACGGAGCCCGCGAGTGAACGCTGCCGCTGCTGCTGTTCATGCACAAGTGGCGGGCCCCACTGTTTTTCCAAGCTAAAAAATGTTATAACTCTCAAACTAAAAATCTAAATTAAATTCCGATTGCACCATTAAATTTGTTGCAATAAATCCTTCAAAACTAGATCACTCATGGATATATTTAGATAAAGTGACAAGTGGACCCCACAGTAGATAGAGTGGATAGAGGATGATATAGAGGATGGATGGGTGCGGGAGAATTGAGTATAGAGGAGAGAATCTTGCTGACTAGGACGTATAGAGGATGAATATAGAAGACCATGAGTGCGGATAGCCTTGCGATGATTTCATCACAGTTTGACGATGTCATGGGCCGGCCTTCTGGGCCCACGTCTCGGTGAGTGTTTGCCTTCAAATATCTTAGGGCCAATTGCAAGACTACCCTTGTTTCGAGATCCAATTCCACGTTTACCCCCTTTTTTTTAACTTTGCACGTTTGCCCCTCCTTTTTGAATCCGAAGGCACCAGTTGCCCCTGTTCCGTGAAGTGGACTTAACGGTGTTAAGTACAGGCTGAAAAGACAGAAATGCCCTCGACACGAATGACCCAAGAATCAATCCGAATTTTTTTATACAGACATACTGTGCACTTATGGTGGACAAATGACAACATATATTTTGTATAAATATCAAAGTACATATTGTGCTTGCAAGCATAATCTTTGCAGATAGTATATAAGCATAATATTTGCACAATATATTTACAAATGACAATACACAAACAGAGATGCACATAATATATAAAGCATAACATTTGCATCATAATGCAAGAGTTGACAATAACCACATTAAGTTTTCATGTCTCGATCACAGCTAAGCATACCAAAATAAAGTTCACCACATGCTAAGATCATGTCCAGGTCATACATGGCCTAGCACTTACACAACTAATCATCCACTAATTATTACATATCCCAAGCAGTGGTCAATTGTACACATTGAGCAAAGCAGCAAGCCTTGAACCACCTCTTCCTCTGCCTCGGCCTCCTCTTCCTCTGCCTCTACCCCTCCCTCTCCCAGTTGGTGGTCTTCCTCCTCTAACATCAGTGGCACCATCACTTCAAAAAAAATGTAGTGAGCATGCTTCAGTAAATACTTGGCTGTGGGCATGAACATAAGTAAAGTGAAAAAGTGACATACTTGGCTGTTTCAATATGTGATGAACTTGTACCTCCACTTCTCCTAATTTGTGATCCTCCTCCAATATTACTTGCAGCATCACTTGTTTTGAGATAGGAAAAATGCATCAGGTGGTATGTTCAAATAATAAGAAATAGTAAACAAGTACACATGGGATGACTTACTTGGATGACCCAGTAGTAGGAGGGTCATTGCTCTCCACCTCAGATGCATTCTCATGAGATGCAAACATCTTTCTCTCCCTAGCAGTCAGCCCCCCTTGGCACTTCTTGGCGGTATGGCCTAGTTCACCGCATTCGGAGCACCTCTTTCTTTTCCTAGCACCAGGTTCATCTGATGCCTTAATCCTAGTTTTCCTTGGCCTTCCAGGCTTTCTTCTCAACTTAGGCTTATTAATTTTGTATCCAAGATCAACACGTGGCCAGAAATGCTTTGATGTCATCGGATTAAACACACCTGTATATGCCTTTCTCAGCTTCTCAATAGAGAAATAATCATGGACAAAGTCATCCATTTGCACCTCTCTACTAAGCTTTGCTATGAATGCTAAAGCATGTTTACATGGCTTTCCACTCACTTGCCACAACCTACAACTGCATGTCTTGAGCTCCAAATTAACTGCATACCTAAAAGTTGCTCCTGATGATGTAGGTGCAGTAACTTCAGCTGTGTTATTGCCACATCTTAAAACCTCATGGTCCTTGATAGCTTTGCTTTGATCAGTTAGAGCCTTTGTTATATCAGGGATTATGCTACCCTCCAATGACATAGCAATTTTTCTCCTCTCTTCAAATTTGGATATAATCATCTGCCTTATCATATCATGCATCTCAAGAATCTGCAAGTCTTTACATCTTCTCACCCAGTTGTTGAAAGACTCAGAGATGTTATTATTGATGTAGTCTACCTTGCATTGATCAGAAAATTTGCTTCTACTCCACAAGTATGGATGATTCTCATCCAAGTAAGCAATTGCTGCAGGGCACTTTTCCATTATTCTCTCCATGTGCCAATTGAACTTCTCAATAGTGCAAGCCTTGGCAGCCGGCCACATGTTATAATTGAACAAATCACCAGAGTAATGCTTCTTGAAATTCTTCCACAAGTGCCTCATACATTCTCTATGTTCGACACCCGGATATACATCCTTCATAGCCTCACCTAGTCCTTTGCATGCATCTGTGCTGATAACCAAACCTGTAGGTGTACCAATAGCGGCCTTCAAGTTCTGGATGAACCATGTCCAGCTCTCTGTAGATTCAGTTTCAATTACACCATAGGCAACAGGAAAAAGGCTATTATTTCCATCTATAGCAACAGCAGCTGCCAACTGACCCCTTGACCTTCCTGTCAGGTGGGTAGCATCTATAGCAATGTAGGGCCTGCATCCTTGCAGGAAACCGTCAATGCATGGTTTGAGGGCCACAAAGAATCGCCTAAAACAGACATCTCCTTGATGAACTTCAGTATCTAGCTCAACAATGCTTCCTGGGGCTGATTTGAGTAGCTCAGCTCTATATGTGGGCAGCAAGTCATAACTGTCATCCCACTTACCAAATATCATGTCAAGAGCCTTTTCCTTACCCCTGAAGACCTTGTTGTAAGGAACTTCAAATCCATACTTTTTCTTCAGCCTACGTTGTAACTCCATAGGTCCCATGGTTGAGTCCTCCAGCAAGAATTCAACCACCCTTTCAGCAACCCAATTATTTGTTGCCATTGTGTCACCACACTGATTCACTGAACTACACTTGTGCTTGGGGCCGTTCGTCTTAACCTGCAAGGGAAATAATCATGTAATTAAGATGACAATGCAACAAAAGATCAAGATTTATGGAAAAATCAGCCCAACAAAAGAAAGGAACTGTTATACCTTGCATCCAACAAATTTCTTCTTGCTAGTAGAAGCAAAAAATGTCCACTCACAACCTTGATCAGCTCTAAAGCACTTGGCTCGAAATCGCCCGTTATCTTTCTTCACAGTACGAAAACCATAGTCATTCAAGATTGCATGTTGAGTCAACGCTGACTTGCACTGATTCACATCAGGAAACAGACAACCAACATCAACACATGGAGCATCAACATCATAAGAGCAAATAGGAACATCATCATTGTCATCATCATCAACTATTTCATGATCAGGTTCATACTCAGGGTCAGAGCAATTAGAGTCAGAAAATGCATCTAATTCAGAGTCAGAAGATGAAGCCAATTCAGAGTCATAGCTACTATCACTCAGTACTTCATCTGAGACTTTCCTGTGCACCTTCTTGTCTTCCTTGGTAGGCTGAGTTGGCTGAGTTGGCTGTATTGGATCTATGAAAGGATCCAAATCAATAGGTGCAGTACTCGGTAAGTTCCGAACAGTAGGGTGAAGCCTACGCTTGGTTGGTGAGAACTGCAATGGCCCATCAAAGTCATTGACTTGACCAACAATATGGACTTCCCCCTTGTCTTTATTGAGCTCAAACCACTCGGACAACTGTTCATCAGTTGAAATCTCAATAGATTCATCCTCCAATGCTCGCCACAGAGAAATGTACTGCTTCGAACCCCATAAAAAGCTTTCACCAATGAAATTTACTAGATGCAGCACACTATAATTTTGACTGTCAACAACTGTCGTCAAGCTTTCCCTCCTCCTATATGTCTTAGGACCCCCATCTGGCATGCTCCAATGTGCTCGAACCATAACAATAAGTTTTATGTGATTGTCATTTGTCCTACAAACCAGAGCATGTTCTATAAGCTAGTTCATCCTAAAGAGCTAATCGAACAACCAGAGCATGTTCTACTGCAGAAAGTATGAAGTCCAAGAAAGTTACCCAATCGGTTCCATGTCGCAGCTCAGGCAAACCGCGTCGGGCACCCGTGGTGAGGTGAGGTTCACTGCTTACTGTTCTGGCTCCTCTTCCCTGGTGATGAACTTCTTCTTGCCTGGAGGCTTCAGCTAACACAAGATGCTTATTTATTGATTCTGAATTGGCTTAAAACAGTACATGTGTTTATTTATTGATTCTGAAAACTGTTTTCATGGACAGGTTCTGGTGATGTTAGGCTAGCTAACACAAGATGCTACCACGAACCACGCCAATGGGTATACAATTTTTTTTCGTAATAAAAGCTACATTAAAAAAAGGATATAGCATCTTTGTAGCACAACTAATCGAGATCACTAAGAAAGTAACTGCATCCCATCCTAGAAGCCCCAAGGTAGCTGCAGGCAATTGCAAGTGGCCAGCATCAACTGTGCAAGCGAGCCAGCTGAGACTGATAACAAAAACTAAGAATTGAAGCGGTCAAGTTTCTTGATTAGCCCCAGCTCCTCTAACGAGTAACGACAGTGAACTAGTGAAGAGCCCGACTGCTGAGCTAATCGCTTCGGCAAAAACAAAAATGGTACAGTTAGATAGATCATTCAACTAATCGCATCAACGTCTGGAATCGAGCGATGAAGCAATGAAGTTTCCAGAGGAGCTCACGAGGTTACTGTTCACCCGATCGAGATCCAGGCACTTCACAGCGACCGTCCGGCCGGTGGGAATGAACTCCGTGCGGTAGACGACGGCGTTGGCACCGTAGCCCACTTCCTCCAGCAGCCGATAGTCAGCGGGAGACAAGGTGAAGGCCGGCGCCGTAGCCCACTTCCTCCAGCAGCCGGTAGTCGACGATGGTGGGGCTGTGATGGCAGTGCAGCTCCCGCTGGACGCCCAGGCTGCGCGACGCACCGCTCTGCCCGCTAGCCGCGCGACGCCCAGGAGCCGCCTGCCGGCCACGCGACGCCCCGGCTCCGCCCGCCAGCCGCGCGACGCCTAGGAGCCGCCTGCCGGCCGCGCGACGCCCCGGCTCCGCCCGCCAGCCGCGGGACGCCCAGGAGCCGCCCGCCGGCCGCGCGACGCCCTGCCTCCGCCCACCGGCCGCCCGCCGCCCAGGAGCCGCCCGCCCAGGAGTCACTCGCCGCCGGCTCTGTTGCCCCCTGCCGTGCCCTAGCTGCCGATTCAATTTGGTTCTGTGGCTGTCGAGTGAATGGGAGAAGCAGATGGGTGTGTGCCTGTCGACTGAATGGGACAAGGGACACTTTCGTCTTTTTTCTTTTTTCTTTTTCCTAGACATTTTTTTTATGGTCATATTAGTTGGGGATGTCACGGAGGTCTAATTCAAGGGCAGACGGTTGCATGAGATTCAAAAAGGAGGGGCAAACGTGCAAAGTTAAAAAAAAGAGGGCAAATATGGAATTGGATCTCAAAATAAGGGCAGTCTTGCAATTGCCCCAATATCTTATCTCTCCTCCTTTTCTTTTCTTTTCTTTTCTTTTCTTTCTCTTTTCCGGCTCCCGAGGAAAAGAAGATATCTTTTGCACGAAAGAAAAACAGAAATGAGCCCTTTTTGCGTCGGTCATTGGTTCCAAGTCTGCTAACATACTGTACCCACGTAACAAGGCTGGTCATGTGATGCGACAGCTATTGTCTGTCACACGTAACAACCTTACAAAAAATTTTGGATCTGTTTAGGGTGCGCTTTTCCATGCAAACCTAAAATATTTCCTCTTTCACCTATCCCATCAAATATTTAGACACATACATGAAGTATTAAATATAGATAAAAAAATAACTAATTGCTAAGTTTGTCTGGTTTTTACGAGACTAATCTTTTAAGCTTAGTTATTTCATAGTTGGATAATATTTGTCAAATAAAACCGAATGGTGTTACAGTAACTTTTCACCTACTTTTCACCAACTAAACACACTGTTAGTTCCATAAAAATTTTAGAAAATATTACTGCAGTAATTTCGTTGTTATTTAACAAATATTATCTAATCATAAACTTACTAGGCTTAAAAGATTCGTCTCGTGAATTTCGTCTAAACTATGTAATTAGTTTTATTTTTTATCTATATTTAATGTTTTATGTATGCATGTGTTTAAAGATTCGATGTGACGGGGAATCTGAAAAATTTTGCAAAATTTTTTGACAACTAAACAGGGCCTTTTTTCTAAACGAATTTGAGCATCTGAACGACCGATTGTGGCTGTGTTTAGATCCAAAATTTGGAGTATCAGAATACACTGTAGCATTTCGTTTGTATTTGGTAATAATTGTCCAATCATTGACTAATTAGGCTCAAAACATTCATCTCGCAAAGTACAACCAAACTGTACAATTAATTTTTGATTTTATCCACATTTAGTACTCCATGTATCGTAAGTTTGATGTGACGGGGAATCTTTTTTTGCATAGTACGCTTTTCAATTGATCTAAACACAGCCTGTATTAATAAGGAACAGTCCTGGAAATTTCGAAGTCCACAGGGGAATTAAAGCCAAAGTTGATTTCACATTGAATGTTTTGATTCTGAACGCAAGAGACTTTAAGCATGGTGTTCAAGCTTGATGGTACACAAGACACGGTACACAAATATCACACGGCGAAGAAGAAAATAATCTACTAATCGATTGGTCCTCGTTCACATGGCCACATATGGGCGTCATTGAGGTTGTAGAGGTTTCTATCTTTTTTTTTTCTAAAAAAACACCTACGGAATCCTTTTAGATTGATTATATTTTATTTTATTGGATATGGTTGCGTTGACTAATAAAGCTTGTACTGTACTTCTCTCGTCGCTTTTAAGGATTCCCGCAAGCAACAATTATCCATCGTGCGGAAGGATCTTTGTTCCAATAATAGGGCTGTCTAATACTCCCTCATCTCAAATTATAAGACGTTTGATTTTTTTAAACCTAAATTTGATTACTCGTCTTATTTAAAAAATTTGTATAAACATAGTCAAATTTAAGTCATTCTTGAGAAACTTTTATTAATATACCAAGCCACGATAAAAAAAATTGATATTTTACACAAATTTTTGAATAAGTGTTAAAAAAATCAAACGTCTTGTAATTTGGGATGGAGTAGGATGCTAACCATCGGGTTTAAACTGTGGTGTCCGGTGTGTTCGCATGTTGTGTGAGTGCGTGTATTTTGGCTGTGTCCACTTTCGAAATTTTTGGAGGAAATATTCTTGTAACATTTTCGTTGTTATTTAGTAAAATTTATCCAATCATGAATTAATTAGGCTTAAAAGATTCATCTCGAACTTTGTAGACAAATTATACAATTAATTATTTTTTTACCTACATTTAATGCTCCATGCATACGTCAAAGATTCGATGTGACGGGTAACAGAGAAAATATTTTGGAAGGTGAACACACCCTTTGTGTCCAAGTTATATCCAATTAAAATTGTCGTGCATCAGACAATAGCATGTGCCGTCTATTTGACTAGATTCATCGTATCAATAGTATAATAAAAATCAACAAATAATGTTTTCCTTCTCTCGTTGCTTGGCAATATCTCTATTTTTTTTCTTCCAAAGAAGATACTATAAATATATATTCACCCCTATACAAATGTTTGACCAGCGTATATAAAATTGATGAAATTACCCATCGTGACATGTGTCTACATCTAAAAGAATAATTCATTGTAAATACAGAGCGTACTCGAATCTCCATCCTTAGTTCCTTGCCTCTACTCTAAAGTCTACACGACTACACTACTCAAAGTTTCTCAAATTAACTTATTATTAAGGGATCCTCTCTCATCTCATCTTATCCTGACCAACAACATTCTCTGAGTTCAACTGTTCAAGGCATCTAGTTCAGCTTTCAGACACACACAGCAATCCAATCCAACTACACCTCATGTGGAAAGAGGGAGAGACAGATAAGAGAAGCTTATTCAGTTCAGCTGGAATTATAAGCCGGCTGAAAAACACTGCTGGTTGATTTTCTGTGAGAGAAAAATATTGTTCCGACTAAAAAAACAAGCTGAATAAGACGGATTATAAGCCAGATGAACAGGCCCTCCAGTCTAAACCATAGGCGAATCAAAATCAATGGGGAAGGCTATCTTACCAGTGTATCAAAGTGCAAAACAATTTCAGCGACAACACTGGCCCAGTGCTCATGCATGATTATTCAATTGAAATGAAAATGAGCCTGGTATGTCCTACAGCGGCAGTGTTCGTGGGGCAAGAAAATTAAACTTGAATGATACTACACTAATTCTATTGCAGGAGAGGCTTGACTTTATCAGTGCCTTTGCCGCCCCACTTTTGCACACGGCTTAAAGCTTGTGCTGCCTGCAGTTGCCAAATAAAGAAGATCATGAGCAAGCCAGTTATCAGTCACTACCTCTGCTTGCAACTGCAAGAACCAAGCAAGGGATAGTACAAAAAGCCATGAAACTACTAGTAGATTGTTGTTACCTCTGCTTTCCAATCTGTCCTCCAAATCACAACTAGCAAGATGATCGTCTGAAGTGTGATACCACAAAGCATGCCAGACCAAATCCCCTGCGAGTATGATCATCGGAGGAGGAGATAAAATTAGAATGTGAGGGAATGTAATTAACTAATTAAATTACATTGACTAACTATGTGTGTTTCATTCATGCAACATAAAGATGGGATAGCAATTCTAACTTGTGATTGCAAACAACATGCAGTTGAGAGAATTAAATTACCCCAACTCCAAAGTTGAACTTGTAGCCGAGCAAGTAGCCCAGGGGCAGGCCGAAGATGTAGTAGCAGCCGAGGTTGATGTAGGCAACGAGGCCTTGCCATCCACCCCCAACCGCGACCCCTGAAACCACAGGCTGCACGCTGTTGAGCACCATGGTGAGCCCGAGCAGGCCGGCGATCTTGGCGACGGCTCGCTGCAGGGTGGCGTCGCTGGTGAATATGATGGAGAAGCTGTCCCTGAAGATGAGGATGAGGGCCATGCACACAATCCCAATCAGCAGCGCCTCGCTGACGACCACCATGACCGCGTTCCATGCGGCCCTTGGACGGCCGGAGCCAAGCTCATTGGAGACCCGGACACTGAAATTGAATGGCCAAGAAGCACAGCAGAGTAGAGGTTGTATATATAGCTGTGTATATTAGTTAACAGCAAGTATAGAGTTTTGTATAAGGAAACAAGTGGGTTTATCTGGACCTGATAGCAGCATTGAGGCCGATGAAGATCATGCCCTCCCATCCGTTTATGTTCATGCTGTAAGATATATGGGAGGGAGAAGAGCCATGTTCGTGAGTCAGTTGTGCTTGGTTAGTTAGTTGTGCGTAATAATATACAAAAAAGATTACTAAACAAAGAAGGGATCCTGATAATAATCTAATAGATCAGTACTCCAATCGCACATACCATATGCCTAGCGAGTCAACGGCAATCTGCGCGTCCTCGAGGTCGCCGGTGAGCACGGTGATGGTGCCCATGTACCATATCTCGAGGCAGAGCATGACGGCGGACTCGAGCGAGAGCCTGACGAACGCCCAGATGTCGCGGAAGGCGGCGGCGGACCATCCCCTCCAGCCGTCCTTGCACCATCCGACGATGTAGGCCATCTGGCCGAGCGCGATGACCCAGTGGGCGATGTCGTAGGCGGCGGCGGCGCCGGGGAGGCCCCAGCCGAGCACGTAGACGAAGAGGTAGTTGAGGAGGACGTTGGCGAGGAGCGCCCCGAAGCCGATGTAGGCGGGCACGGTGACCTTGCTCTGCGCCTGGAGGAACTTGCTGGCGCCGAAGTTGATGGCCATGGCGTAGATGGAGGGGATGATGTAGATGGAGAACCTGGCGGACTCGCGCGCGACGTCGGCGTCCTGGCCGAGGAGCAGGAGCAGCGGCTCGGCGAAGACGAAGAGGGGCGTCATGAGGACGCAGGCGGAGACGAGGATGAGCCAGGACCGCTGGAGATAGACGCCGAGCATGGCGACCTGGCCGGCGCCGAAGGCCTGGCCGCAGAGCGTCTCGAGCGCGCTGCCCATGCCGAGGAGGAAGCCGAGCGCGAAGGTGGAGAAGACGGAGAGGCCGATGGAGGCGGCGGCCAGCGGGAGGTTGCCGAGGTGGCCGATGAACATCTGGGTGATGGAGCTGATGGCGTACATGCTCAGCATGCCCACGGCGATGGGCAGGCCGATGCCCCAGAGGCGCTTGGACTCGTCCCAGACCATGCGCGCGGCGTCCCCCGCGGTGCGCACCGGCGGGGTGTCGGGCTCGTGGGAGGCCTGCCGGCCGCCGAGGAGCGGCGCCGCCCCCTCGATGGTGCTGGGGTCGCCCCCCATCGCAGCAGTCCTCCAGGCGCCGCCGGTGCTCGCGCTCGCGCTCGCGCTCGCGATGCAACAAGGGGTGTGTGGGGGTGTCGGTGTCCGCGTCCGCTCGCTGCCCGTCTCGTCGCCCCTGCATTTATTAGGGTAGGTCGCTCGATCACAGCCACACCTCCCAACTGCACCAGCTCTGCTACTGCACGTCTGCACCTCCGCCACGGGTTTTGCAGCTACCCGTACACTGCTTCGCCTCCTCCCGCCCCATAGCCCAAACGCATCTCGTGATGACGACGCGCCCCGCGAAGACAGGTGTGCCGGCATGTGCTCCGTACGTTCATAAAAGTAGTGTTTTTTACAGGCTGTGTGGGGCTCTAAAATTTTTTTAAGCACAGTAACTCTTTCATTTTTATTTATTAATTAGTGTCCAATTATTGACTAATTAGGTTTGAAAGATTCGTATCGTGATTTACGACCAAACTATTGTTTTCCTGATGTTCTGGTCATGAGATTTAATAAGGAGAGGAAAATACGCACATAATACCTTTCCACCAACCAAAAATATTGTATTGAATATTGCGGTGGTGACGTAAAATCTTATAAAATTTTTGGAACTTTGAAGCATCTGAAGACAGCCTAAAAGTATACTCCTCCGTTTTACTAAAGAACGACGTTTTGAGGTTATTTTAAATTAAATATTTTAAACTTTAACTATTAATAATTTTTTTGAGTTGAGTTTAAAAATATGAAAGTGATATAAGTAGATTCATCTCGAAATATAGTTTTATAAAAGTATATATAGACTATATTTTATATTTTATAGAAAAAGGTAATGATCCAAGTTGTTTTCTAGAGACCATGTCAATATCTAAAACTACGTTCTTTAGGACATGGAGGGAGTAAGAGTCCAAAACAATCTTCTAATCCATGATTTTGTGCCAGATTAAAAAAAGCACCTTCAATAACAGCTAATCCTAACTCTCCGTCTTTTGGCACTCGGAAAATCAACCCTGTTGTGCGGATAAATAGGCGCACAATGTGGAAGGATGTGTGAAAGAATAAGCATAGGACAATGTTCTGATACAAATGTACCAGAGAGAGAGTACGAGTGATTTAGAAATACTTCGAGATTCCTGATGTAAAATTACTTTGTGTCTTTTAGGAAAAGGATCTTGGAAACCATTGAAGGAGGCCAATAAATAACTTCCAACTTTTTTTAGTCTCTTGGAAAACTCATTAATTTACTAAGTGATTATTTAGAAACTATTGGAGATGATGGAGAAATTTTTAGCTACATAAGCAGTTTTACCGCTAAAACTTACTTAAGCAGTTTTACCAGTAAAACTAAAGCTGTTTTAATAGAATATTTGTATAAACAACTTTTTAAAGTAGATAAAAAGAACAAAAATGATTATAGGTGTTGTTTGAATCTCCAGTTTTACAAAAACCAACTTTCATAAAACTTGTTTTACCATAATTGCTCCTAAAATTTTGTTTGGATCATCTAATAAACTCTTGTACAAGGAAAACCTAATTTTCACAAAACACCAAAAAAACATGAATTAGTAAAAATGACTCCCAAGCATTTTTTTTCTAAGAACGCGTATTGGATAACAAGAACAAAAATGATTATAGGTGTTGTTTGAATCTCCAGTTCTACAAAAACCAACTTTCATAAAACTTGTTTTACCATAATTGCTCCTAAAATTTTGTTTGGATCATCTAATAAACTCTTGTACAAGGAAAACCTGATTTTCACAAAACCCCAAAAAAACATGAATTAGTAAAAATGACTCCCAAGCATTTTTTTTCTAAGAACGCGTATTGGATAACCTCGATTTTCGTGTCTCCCTGTTTTTTGTGGTTAACAGATGTAAACATATTATTAATATAAACACATGCTAACTAACTTACTTACCTAAAACTGTTTTTTTCTAAAGAACTGATTATAACTCAACATGTTTATATTTTAGAGATCCAAACAACCACGTAATGTCATTTCTCTTTTTTCTTTACTTTTTGCTCCTTTAATTTTTTTCTTTTTTCTTATCCATTTGGTCGTCTGTCTTGTCCCACGTCTCACAACTGTGCCATCGTCCACACACTAGCCGCCCCGGTGACTCCGTGGCCGTGCTCGCCCCCTCGTGCTCTGGCGCGTCCGTCAAGCCCTCGACGCCTGAGCACCTCGTGCTCCGAAGACCCGAAGACCCAAAGCCCCGGCCTCCATTCCCCTTGGCGTGAGCACGACCCGTTTTGCCGCCACACCACACCCAAGCGCAAGGACGAGGGTATTTTGAGGTTGGCCCGCAAGCAAGAACGAGAGCGCCATGAGAAGCTTCTTATTTTTTTTACGGGAAAGCTCTATAGCACTCGAGTGTTTCTCAAGCTCTCAACACTCGATTCGATCTCTCTCCTAATTCGGCCCCACCCCACTTCTTCTCCATGTCCGGTGGGCTTAGAAGAGCCTTAGGGGAGGCAGGCTGGCCAGGCGGTGGGGACAGCGAGAGGGCAGCGTTAGGGTTCCGACGACAGTGGTAGCGACCGGGCCAAATCGGGGCGGGGGTGCACATGGCCATGACAGCAGCGGTAGGGGGAGGGGAAGAAAGAGGCCGCTGTGGGTGCGGTACGGTCTTAACAGAGCTCTGCGGCCCTACCGTGACGCCGCAGCGTGGTGGGTGGTGGTGGCGTGTCAAGAGGAGTAAGAAGAACAATGAAAGAAAAATCAAGTGCCCCAACACTCAAGGTCTCAAACACTCGGTAGACAGACTCCTTTTTTTAACTCTGTTGATCGCCAACGTCTCGTCTAACTTCCGCATCTCGTCTAACCGGGTTTTCTGCGGCTCCACGGGAGAAACCATTTTCTTTTCACCTATTTAGCGAATTTTTCCTAAAGCTGCCCAATGATAAAATTTTCAGCTGCCTAGTGCTCAAGCATATTTTTGTTTATTCAAATGAAATGAGCTTGATATATCTCCTATAGTTGCAAAGTGTCACGGGGCAACAAACTAAGGGCTTGTTTGGGAAGGCTCCTCCCCAGCTTCGGCTCCTGCGGAGGAGCCCTGCCAAACGGTTTTCTAGAGGAGCCATTTTTCAGTGACAAGTAGAGGAGCTAGAGCTATTTTAGAGAAGCCACAAATTGTGGCTCCTCTGAAACGGTTCCGGCTCACGTGGAGGAGTCCCGAGGAGCAGTGCCAAACAACCCCTAAGCGTGCGTGATAGTAGTACTACACTAACTCTACTCCAGGAGAGGCTTGACTTCATCAGTGCCTTTGCCGCCCCACTTTTGTACACGGCTTGAAGCTTGTGCGGCCTGCAGTTGCCAAAACAAAGGAGATCAACCATGTGCAAGTAGTTAATACCACTGCTTGCAAGAACCATAGGATGGTAAAAAAAATTGGCAAAAAAGGGGGGGGGGGGGGGGGGGGGTAACAAAAACAATGGAGCTAGTAGGTTTGTTGTTACCTCTGCTTTCCAATCTGTCCTCCAAACCACAACTAGCAAGATGATAGTCTGAAGTGTGATACCACAAAGCATACCAGACCAAATCCCCTGCGAGTATCATCATCGTCGCAGATAAAATTAGAAAGTGAGGGAATAAATAATAATTAATTAAATCACTACAAGGATTGGCTAATTACGTGTGTTTCATTCATGCAAACATAAAAGCTTCTGATTGCAAGCAAACAACATGCAGTAGTGAGAATTAATTACCCCGACTCCGAAGTTGAACTTGTAGCCGAGCAAGTAGCCCAGCGGCAGGCCGAAGATGTAGTAGCAGCCGAGGTTGATGTAGGCGACGAGGCCCTGCCATCCGCCCCCAACCGCGACCCCGGAAACCACGGGCTGCACGCTGTTGAGCACCATGGTGAGGCCGAGCAGTCCGGCGATCTTGGCCACGGCTCGCTGCAGCGTGGCGTCGCTGGTGAATACGATGGAGAAGCTGTCCCTGAAGACGAGGATGAGGACCATGCACACGATCCCGATCAGCAGCGCCTCGCCGACGACCACCATGACGGCGTTCCATGCGGCCCTTGGACGGCCGGAGCCAAGCTCATTGGAGACCCGGACGCTGAAAATAGTAAATGGCCAAGAAACGCAGCAGAGCAGAGGTTGTTTCAGTATCACAGTACCCGGTTACAGCAGGCATATATAAATATATATTAATTATTATGCCAGAACAGAATATATTTAGCTATATTATACATTAGAGTATAAGGAAAGAGGTAGATTATCTGGATTGGACCTGATAGCGGCATTGAGGCCGATGAAGATCATGCCCTCCCATCCGTTTATGTTCATGCTGAAAAGATAACAGACAGGAGAAAGAGCTATGTTTGTCAGATATATAAGAGTATATAGTAGTTATGATTTGTTATTAGTTGTGCCCAAAGAAAAGATTAAACAAAGGAATGCAAGAAGCATTCTTATCTAATCTATTATTGGTATTGGTATACACTCCGTCGTGCGTACCATATGCCTAGGGAGTCAACGGCAATCTGCGCGTCCTCCAGGTCGCCGGTGAGCACGGTGATCATGCCCATGTACCATATCTCGAGGCAGAGCATGACGGCGGACTCGAGCGAGAGCCTGACGAATGCCCAGATTTCGTGGAAGGCGGCGACGGACCATCCCCTCCAGCCGTCCTTGCACCATCCGAGGATGTAGGCCACCTGGCCGAGCGCCATGATCCAGTGGCCGACGTCGTAGGCGGCGCCGCCGCCGGGGAGGCCCCAGCCGAGCACGTAGACGAAGAGGTAGTTGAGGAGGACGTTGGCGAGGAGCGCCCCGAAGCCGATGTAGGCGGGCACGGTGACCTTGCTCTGCGCCTGGAGGAACTTGCTGGCGCCGAAGTTGATGGCCATGGCGTAGATGGAGGGGACGATGTAGGTGGCGAACCTGGCGGACTCGCGCGCGACGTCGGTGTCCTGGCCGATGAGCAGGAGCAGCGGCTCGGCGAAGACGAAGAGGGGCGTCATGAGGACGCAGGCGGAGACGAGGATGAGCCAGGACCGCTGGAGGTAGACGCCGAGCATGGCGACCTGGCCGGCGCCGAAGGCCTGGCCGCAGAGCGTCTCGAGCGCGCTGCCCATGCCGAGGAGGAAGCCGAGCGCGAAGGTTGAGAAGACGGAGAGGCCGATGGAGGCGGCGGCCAGCGGGAGGTTGCCGAGGTGGCCGATGAACATCTGGGTGATGGAGCTGATGGCGTACATGCTCAGCATGCCCACGGCGATGGGCAGGCCGATGCCCCAGAGGCGCTTGGACTCGTCCCAGACCATGCGCGCGGCGTCCCCCGCGGTGCGCACCGGCGGGGTGTCGGGCTCGTGGGAGGCCTGCCGGCCGCCGAGGAGCGGCCCCCCATCGATAGTGCTGGCGTCGCCCCGCATCGCAGCAGTCCTCCCGGCGCCGGTGCTCGCCCTTGCGCTCGCGATGGATCAAGGCTGGCCGTCTCGTCGCCCGGGCATTATTTGGGGATGCTTTATATAGTTAGCTCGCTCGATCACAGCCACACCTCCCAACTGCACTGCACCTCCGCCACGGGTTTGGTGGCAACTAAGGGCCCGTTTTATTTGGGTGTTAAAAGTTTAACCAATAATGTAGCACTTTCGTCTTAGGCTCCGTTCGGTTGTCCTGATAAGCCGGCTGAAAAACACTGTTGGCTGATTTATTGTGAGAGAAAAACACTGTTCCGGCTGAAAAAACAAGCCGAAAAAGACGGATTATAAGCCGGGTGAACATGCCCTCATTTGATAAAAAGTTTCCAATCTTGGACTAATTAGGCTTAATAGATTCGTCTCGTAAATTACTCCTAATCTGTGCCGACATGCATGCAATTAGTCTACATTTAGTACTCCATGCATTTCTAGCAACATTGATGTGATTGGAGTTAAACTTTAACATGTGCAAACCAAATAGGGCCTAAGGTGGACTGCTTCGGCTCCCTGGCTCTCTCTCGCACTCCCGAAAGCACAAACACCATTAAATCCTGAAATATTCACTTCCACGGAGACCAGAGGTGCTGCTGAGGCTCTTGTCCACAATGGTCAGGCCCGCCGGTCATTATCGTGCGGCGCCTTTTCCTCCAAGATTCGTGCAAGTCAGCAATGTGGGGAGCGCACAAGAAGATGGAGAGGCCGTCAGGAAGCGTCTTCGGCACCGACGTCGACGAAGCACTCAACATCCGAGCCAGTGCCGACACAATCGAGCGAGGCAACTGGGGCAGGAGGGGACGGTGCCAGGGAAGAAGATGACTCGCAGCATGCCAGCACGCGTGCATGGCCGCAGGACAGTGGGCAGGGGCGCAAAGTCCGCGGGTGGGGGTGAGATTCGAAAAGCGGGGAGCAGAAGGAGAGGATCAAAGGACCTCCACGAGTATGAGGAGGTGGACGGACGCCGGTCACGCGGCGGCGGGCATTGTTGTTTGGGCAGGACCTCGCGGGAGGCCTCAAACGGAGGAGGTTGCAGTAGGCCAGTAGCACGGACCTGGCGGCAGCGAGATGGAGTAGCGTCGGACTGCAGAAGAAAAGGGAGGAGCATAGACCTGGCGGCGGCGTCTACGCCTCAGTCGTAAGGTGCGAGATGAGAAACGAAACAACACGTGACCAAATGATTTCTGAATCACGATGCATGTTTGGGTGGCTCACGATTACGCATGGTGAGCCAAACGGTTAGGGTTGTGATTTTTCGCTCTTGTCACTAGGCTACAAGGCCTTTAGCTCCCACTCCTAATGCTGCTCGTGCCGGTGATGACAACGAGGATGTTATGGAGGAGGAAGATGAGGGAGGAGGATCAAAGTATATGTACATATAGTCAAGCGCAGCTTGCTAGAGGCCGGCCGTTTTCAGGCCGTTTAGCTAGTTACTATTTGAAATTAAAAAATAAGGGATTTGCTAAAATTCAGGAGCCTGAATTTTAGTTTCTTTTCAGGCGACGGTTATTGCAAATATTTTATATTAAAATTGCAGATTCTGTTTGTTGCAATTTCTATAATGCAATCTGCAATTTTCAGAACCGAGAATAAAAAAATCTGTTACATAAAACCATAAACCCGACAAAATCTTATTTGCGTTGGTACAAAGACAATTAACAATTAACAATTATTTTCTATAGGAAGACAATGACAAAATTTGATATGTTAGAATACAAAGACAATAACAAATTACAAAAGTAACAATTTATTTGTACTAGTTAGAGGTACAAGAGTGTTGTCTGAAATTATCTTAAAATTCAGGTACCTAAAATATAGGGGAAGTGAAAAAATAATCAATATTATTTATTATTGGTTAGCTTGGTTAATAACTATTTAAATATTTAAAAAAGTAGCCTACATATTAGTCCTCCAGTTTTAGATGTACTACTAGAGCTATTTTTTTTGAAGAATTACTAGGGCTAATTTAAATTTAGCTAACTAGGCATAGCCCTTACATCAAGGGGCCCTATGTCTCCTTTTCTAGTTTCACTGTCGTACTATTTATGTACGAGACGAGACACGAGATGGAGATGGCAAATCCATGCATCGTTTTCGTTTACAGACAAATGAAATCACGGCATACGTCACCAGCGTATATGCATATATATATATATATATATATATATATATATATATATATATATATATATATATATATATATAGAATTCTTATATGTATATCTCTACAACTAAAACATTGATAAACCAATCGTTCACAGCATGCGATCCTCGCTCGCTCGCTCGCATTCACAGGCGTGCGAACTCGCTTCCCCCAGCGCCGGCATGATTTCCTCAGTGCTTGCTTCTCCCGGCGGACATCTCCTTCAATCATGCGATCTCCTCCAATATCCATCCAATCCAATCACGTATAAGGAAAGAACCAATCACGGAACCCTTTCCCATCGCTCCAATCGTACAAATCCGCGGCATCCTTTCCCATCGCCAAGCCACTGAGAGAAGGCAACCAGAAGCGAGACACCGTTCTCCGCCCTCGCCACCACTCTCACACGTCGATCGATCCTGCGGGCTCGCACACGCACACAGCGGCGGCTACGAGCCTACGTCCTACGAGTCTGCTCTCTGCTGCACCGGCGCACGGTGGCGGTGCACTGTCTCCATCTCTGCAGTCCAGCCGTTCGAGGTCCGCTACCGAATCGCCGATGGACAGATCGAGCTAGACGTGTCACGCGGAGTCAAAGGCCGTCAGGTTTGTTGCCTCATCTCTGAAATCCGATTCCTTATCAATACTTGTGTATTCGAGAGATCTAGATCGAGCTAGCCAAGAAGTCTGCAACTACTGCTGCTTGAAATAATCTTGTCCCATCTTGGGTTAACATTCTTGCATAAGAGCAAACTCAAAAGCAAAAGCAATAGAGAGTACGCCGCAGGCACCATCCACCGTCACAAGTTCGAAACCCCGAACTCACGGTTCCTTCAGGCATTTCGCTCGAACACCATTCAATTAAAGCATGCACCTATCCGGGAACAAGAGCACGCGGGGGCGAACCAGAGAAGAGGAGCCGGCGGAGCAAAAGGGGGGGCGGGGCGGACCTGGTAGTGGCGGTCGTCGAGCTTCTTGATGTCGTAGCCGAGGTTGACCTTGCCGAAGGACTTGACGTCGGTGACGACCCCGTTGCGCTGGCAGGCGCGGCGCGCCACCCGCGTCACCAGGTCCGCTATGACCTCCCTGGTCACCGTCGGCTTCACCAGCAGCATGCAGTCGTACAGCGGCATCTCGCTTCGCTTGTCGGAAAGGGGTGGAAGAGGTGTTGGGGAGGAGCCGAGGTGTTCTCCCTCCTCCCGCTCGATGCTGCCTAGCGCCTCGCGCTCGCTCCGCTCAGCCGCCGCCGCAAGCTTGTGGTGTGTCTGTCCAACGATCCCCGAACTGGTTGGGGCTAGGCTGCGGAGGCGTCGGGGATCGGACGGAGGTTCGCTTGGGGTTTACTTGTTGGGCCTTTGGGGCGTTGATGGGCCCAACTGGGCTGAGCTGTCCACGTAGGAAATCAGAGTTATACTGGGCCTGGCGGGTAGCTTCTTGTGTTGGGCTGCCTGGGCTGTGTGTGTCCAGTTAATCCCAGCTAGGCCCAGCCGTTTTGTCTTCTTTCATAGCTCTTGATTAGATTCTTAATTGTATAATAGATTGTAAAACATGTATTACAAACTTGATTATCTTTTCATAGCTCTTGATTCCTAGAGAAGTGCAAGCTTATCTTTCGCGTATCGTAGGCATGATGTGATGCAATAATTGAAGTTGATGTTTCAGTTTTGCATTCAAATTTAGATTTACGCAACAATTGAAGTTGATATTTCAGTTTTGCATTTAAATTTAGAGTTATATTTTACCTATCTATCTTTTATGAAGACTTATGTAATATTGATTTAAACATCATGATTGCGATATATATTTTAGATAACAGTATAACACACCCTAATATATGTGTTATCTTGGTATTATGTGTTCCCGTTGCAACGCACGGGCATTTACCTATATAGGATAAAAATGCAGAAACTATCGGGTAATAATTTCTATGCCATAGGCGACTGCGCCCCGGCGAGCTCCGCGCGAACGACTCCGCGGACAACGGCACATGGGACCTGTAGAGGGGATATGGTAACGACGCCATTTCTTCCATCGAGAAAATCGCTGGTTTCTTCCCTCTCGTTTCACGTGTAGACATCTCGTTTCACGTGTAGACATCGTGTAACAGTTTTCTTCTCTTTCTTCGTTTAGTTGTCACGTCATCAAAATACTGATGTGACAGCATAAGAAGTCATCCTTAGTCTACATCGGAAGTGCCCTAAGAGTATATTATTAACGTGCTTGTACCGACCAGTTTAATTAGGGTAGACGAGCAATTACTTTATATTCCAACACTAATACTTACATATATGCATAGGATGATAATTAACAAATCGCAATCTATTAATTTATTGTCCAAATCGCAATCCCACGAAGAATTCCTAGGGAAATCACAATTGTTAATAAATTATGTATTAAATCGCAATCTGTAATGATAGTACAATTATGATAGTATCAAATAGGCTCCCAATGCAGAAACTATCCGGTAGTCTCTATAACATAGAACACGATTGATAAAAGGGTTAATTGGATTGGTGCCATTACAATTCTGGCGATTCTGAGAAATACCGTTGCTATTAGTCTTATTGTAAGCGTGCCATTACAATTCCACTGGAGTCTGAAAAATGCCATTATGTACACTTGCCGCGACCGGTGGCCCACATGTAGGTGTATACAACTAGCACGTACATTCGTATGGACCCTTTTACCCCCAGCTTCTTCATACATGCGCCCGTTTGACTGGATCGAGTCAATCCATCCATTCCCCACCGCCTCCTCTCTCTCTCTCGCTCGAACCCTAGCTCGTGGGCGGCGGCGGCGATTGCGACCGGCGGCGGCGGCGACTACTGCTCGCAGCTAGTAGATTGAAGATCATGGTGCAAGCTTGAGTACTATGGCGGTCATGTCCTCCATGGAGGACGAGGCGCATGGTAACCGTGCTGCGGCAATGGACAACAACATACCGAGGTACGCATCTGAAACCATTTCGATCTGACATGACTTTCCATCGACGAATAGGCTAGTTGTCACTGCAATTTGTTGTAGGACTCGTTGACTTCATCCGCTTACTTCCTGCTAGGACCGACCTCTTCTCGCTAGAGATTAAAGTTGAAGGTTTCAATACAACAGATGTGTTGGGTAGGAAAGTTTACACCAAAGGTTCTGTGATTAAGTGGGATGTTGAGATAGGATCGTTTTCTTTAGACTTGTTGAGGGAAAGCTTGCGGAATGAAGTTAAATGGGCCTCTAACCAGCCTGCATCTCTGTGGTTCTTTGACAAAAATGTGCAAGAAGATGTCAGATTAGACAGTGAGATTCATATGATAGATTTGTTTGACATGTATAAGTCTGAAATGTGTTGCCGTGTGTTGGTAAGAGTCTTTGATAATGCTTTTTCTGATGCACATGAGTATGAGTTGTTAGAGCCTTTATGTGTTATTCCACTTGATGATGGAGCATTCAACCCTACTAATTTCAATCCTGATGCAAATGCTTCTACTGCTGCCATTCCAAATGCAAATGCTTCTACTGCTGCCAGTCCAAATGCAAATGCTTTAACTATTGCCAGTCCAAATGCAAATGCTTCTTCTGCTGCCATTCCAAATGCCCAAGCTTCTACTAATGCCAATCCTTGTACTGCTGATGAGTCGAACGTAGAGCCTGATAGGGAGCAGACATCTTTGACAATGAAGAGGAGTATGTTGGGGTTGATGATGAGCACATCTACATTTCAACACCTGCACACCCAGCCAACACTGGCAGTGCCCAAGCATCTGTTCATAATGTTGATCCTGTTGTTGCTGATGGAGGTGGTCCTCTTGAGGCAGAAATTGATGATGCAGATCCCCAGTAGTTCCCACAAGTGTCATCGTTCTACAATTGACAATCAAAACCCCAACCCAGTTAACACTATTTGCAGCTGGACGAACATGGAACCCAACATCAAAGGAAAAGTAAGACAAATTACCGAAAAATTGTTGGGGGCAAGTGTAATACATATTGCCAGCCTTGCTCTTGCGCCTAATGACCTAGATCTTGCATTTGGGGCAATCGATCCGTGGGAGACCACCAACCTGGCTAGCACTTGAACTGGCAGCTGTGGATGCCATCTCCGCTCAGCAGATGGGGCAGGGAAGGAGCAGCGGTAGTTGTGGTCGACGCCAGCGCCAGCGGTAGTCGCGATCACCGCCGCAGCGAGCAGTAGTCGCCGCCGCCGCCTGTCGCAGTCGCCGCCACCGCCGCTGCTCACAGTCGTCGCCGTCGCCCATGAGCTAGGGTTCGAGTGAGAGAGAGATAGAGAGGAGGCGGTGGGGAATGGATGGATTGACCCGATCCAGTCAAACGGGCGCATGTATGAAGAAGCTGGGGGTACAAGGGTCCATACGAATGTACGTACTAGCTGTATACACCTACATGTGGGCCATAGGTCGCGGCAAGTGTACATAATGGCATTTTTCAGACTCCAGTGGAATTGTAATGGCACGCTTACAATAAGACTAATAGCAATGGTATTTCTCAGAATCGCCAGAATTGTAATGGCACCGATCCCATTAACCTTGATAAAACCATTACTCCCGATGCAGTATTTCTCAGCCGTATCCTGCTAACAAATTGCCCAATCGTTTCCTGGAGCTTCTCTCACCTCCAAATCCTCTACGGGCTGGTCGTCTCGTGTGGCCGGCAAGCAGCTCAAGCTCCTCGCCTCCTCCCCATCGACCCACGCCGACTCCTCTCCTTTTCCTCCATCGGTCGCTTTCTCGTCTCCCTCCGCTACGACACCCCGGCTGCTGCAGCTATGGCGGCCGCGATGCCAGAGCCCAACATGGACGACGCGGATCTGAGGGCGGGCGGCGTTGGGGACGAGGTTTCTGGGTGGCGGCGGCGGCCGAACGTGACGAGCGGCCCCGTGCTGCTGACACCTACCGAGGGGAGATCCACGCGGGCTCCTCATCGACGAAGATCCGAGGGCAGCCTCCGAGGACGGCCTCCGAAGACGACGTGGAAGACGTGGATCCAAGGGTAGCCTTCGTGCTGCTGGTGCTTGTCGAGGGGAGATCCACGCGGTGGCTACGGCGATATCCCAGCGGCGGTGGCGTGCAAGCTCCGTCCGTAGCGGTTGTGCGAGCTCCGTCCATGGCGACGGCCGCGGCCGCACGTGGTCTGCGCCGGCAGAGGGCGAGCTGAGGCGAGGTGGCCGCGGCGCATGCGGCGGGCAGTGGTGCGGGCGGCGGCGTTGGAGGTGCGCATGGTGGGTGGCGGCGCTGGAGGTGCGCATGGCGGGCGGCGGCGCTGAGCGGCCGCGCTGGAGGTCGGCGTCGTGGCATCCAACCTCCGCCACCTGGAGCGCGCGCGGGGGAAGGATTTTGGCGCACGGGATCTGGAGATGCCGGGAAGAAACCTGATGCGCGGTCGAAACTCATTTCTTCGGTCTCGATTCCACGTCGTTACTACTTTAGAAACCATTTGGTCATTTTTCCATCTCCTCTCCGATGAATGACCTGCCACGTCAGGAAATTGCCTACGTAGCAGTATAATTAATGGCTATAGAAACTACCATAGTTTCTGCGTTGGGAGTGTGCTAAATGCTTACATAAAGAATTCCAGGGAAATAACAGATTGTGATTTGTATGTGTGTGTTCTGCGTTTTTTTGTGATTTTTGAATTAGTTAGTGTTAGAGTTCGTCCCACACATAATTTTTTTTGGGTCCACCAGCGTATAGATGTATGTACAGGAGACCATGGATCATCTAGGGTTAAGCTCTCGTCAAGGGCTCAAGGCGAATATATATGCCTATTTGCTCTTAATACAAATGTGTTCACCGATACTCCATCCGTCCACAAGAGAATATAACTATGGTATCAGTGCCGATCAATTTAGTTCAGGTTTGATCAAATTTATAATAAATAGTATTAACATTTATATCTCTAAATAAATTTATGATGAAAATATATTCTATAATTTATCTAATGATACTTATTTTGTGTCATGAATATTTTTACTTTTTATATAAATTTAGTCAAAGGTCAAACTATTTTTCTAGAATTACATAGTACAACATAGACGACTTATTGAAAAAATAAGAATTGTTTTTTTTGACGGAATGAGTAACAGAATTCTTGACGAATCTAGGTATCTGCGCTCTCTAGGCGCTAGCTCCTTCAACCCACGACAAAGCAAGTGGTAAACAATAGCTAGCACTATTGGAATTCGCAAGTTTTGTTAAGGTTCAAATTCCTAAGAAACGGCAGAAAAAACCTAGGGAAACTATTTTCCTATGGTAGTTGGTCAGGAAAGATTCCTAGGGACGAATTTGACGCCAAAGAAGAAAGTGCCCTATGGTTTTCCAAGGAATCCTAGGAAAATAATCTTTCCCTGGCATTTTAGTCCCTAAGGAAAACTCACTAACATGATTGGGCCCTGGCCTTGAAAAACTAATGTGGCTCAAACCCTAGCCACCCCTGGTGGTCCCCTCCATGTCGCCGGCGCCGCCGGCGCCGGCCGCTACCCTGGCGCTAGCGCCCGGACCCGCCGTCCCCTCCCCTCCCCTCCCTCCCCACCCCTCGCCAAGTCCACCGCCTCCTGCCTTCACCTCCCTTGCGCGGATTCCAGTAGGGGCGCAACGAGCCACCGTGGGAGGCCCCATCCCCGCCATCGGCGACGGCGTCGACCACCGTGGAGCCCGCATCCTCCCTCCCCCTCTCCCTCCCCCTCCCCTCCTCTCCCTCATGCGGGATGCGGCGTTGGGGAGCGTGGCACACGGCCGCCGCCACCGCCACCCACGTCTACGCGGTGCGGCCGGGTTGCTGCCCCCGCTGCCGGCGCCCCACCGCCCTCTACGACACCGGTGGCTGAGGCCGTCGCCGCTGGAGCCCTGAGAGCTCGCGCGAGGCCCAAATACGGCGCACCGGCACCCCCTCCGCCACTGGGGCCGGCCTCAGCTGCCGAGGCTGTAAGGTCCAAATGGCTAGAGGGGGGTGAATAGCCTATTTAAAAATCTACAAGCTTCACTAAACAACCACGTTAGTATAAAAGAAGGCTAAGCTAATTCTAGCACTAGCTCAACTACTTTATGCAAGCCACCTATATAATTCTAGTGAAGCAAGGCTATGATCTCTAATACACACCAACAAGACTAAGTCACTAAGCTACTTACTCCTATGTGATAAAGCTACACTAAGCAAACTACACTAGGAATAGTACAAGAAAGTAAAGAGCAAGTGACTTGATTCTTATACAAACGATGTAGAGAAGTAATGCACTCGAAGAATCAATCACAATGATCAACCACAAGAGAAATCCTCGGCAAAGAGACGACATAAGATTTTTACCGAGGTTCACTTGCTTCCCGGCAAGCTACTCCTCATTGTAGCGATGCACCCACTTGTCGGTTCACGAGCTAATCGACTATCAAGAGTCGAGCCCTCGGCGGGCGCCGCACAACCGCACACAAGATGGGGATCCTCCAAGCCACGAGCTCCACTAGAGTATCCAATTTGCGAACTCCTGCGGGGAAGAATCAAGAACCCCTTACAACACTTGGTGAGGGCTCCAACAATCTCCAATTGCGAGCTCAATCACCTCCGTTGCTCCAAGCCGTCTACCGTGTCGGGAAACACGGAAGAGTAACAAGAAATCCGCAGCAACTCGAAGATCAAGTGCCTCTAGAATGCATCTCTCAAGCAATGCACTTGAATCTCACTCAATCTCATTCAAGATGTGCAACCAAGCAAAGAGATGAGTGGAGGGGTTGTTCTCTAGCTCAAAGGATGTCTCTAGGTCTCAAAATGTGCAAGAGTTACCCTCAAACTCCGGACAACATCTATTTATAGCGAAGGGGTACGCAGCTAGCCGTTATCGGACGATACAGTTGAAATCGCGCTGACCGGACGCACCGGTCAGGGTGACCGGACGCGTCCAGTCAGTACAGGATAAGCGTGAACAGTGCACGTCAGAAGTAGCCGTTGCCCTGACCGGACACGCCCCAACGTCTGACCGGACGCGCTGCACCTGGCGTCCGGTCGGAGTCCAGTAAGCTCCCATCGCGACCGGACGCGTCCGATCGCATGTGACCGGACGTGCCAGCCGCGTCTGATCGGAGTCCAGTAACGGACCACTCGTGACCGGACGCGTCCGGTCGAACGTGACCGGAAGCGCCACCGCGTCCGATCGCATCTGCCCTCCGTGCTGAACTCCTGGGTGCGTGACCGGACGCGCCGGTCCGCGACCCTTCTCACACGCGCGTCTGTTTGTGGTTTGAACTGACCGGACGCGCCAGCCGCGTCTGGTCAATTCGACCACAGTGTCCGGTCACTGTATTTTCAGTGATAATCATTTCGGACTTTCGCCACCTTTTCTCGCCTCCGGCGCAATAGAAAATAGGCATTTCATTTCCTCGAAAACGCCTGAATCCCGCCGAGACATTGATCTAGTGGCACTTGATTCCCGAGCTAACCGTGATTGCCCCTCTTGATAGTCGGCTATGTATCCTAAACCCGGTCAATCACTTCTCTACTCAACTTAGACCGGCAAAAGGAAAACCCTATGGTTATACCTTTGCCTTGCGCTCTTAGATCCTTCTTCTCCACTTGATCATCATGTCCATGCGCTATCTCTTTACGATCTTGTGGCCACACTCCTTGCCACATATACCTTCATCACATGTGTTGCTTATGCCTAACTCAAAACACTTAACACATGGCATTAGCAACATGGTGTCATTAATTACCAAAACCAAACTTGGGCTTTCAGAGGCGGTTACCCAGCACGGGGATCGGCGCCCCACCACCAGGACAGCGCTAGGAGCACCACCCCTGACGACGATGGCCACTCCACGCCGCTTCTCTCAACGACGGCGGCTCCCACCTCTCCACGAGGCCTGGGGCCTAACGTCGCCGTCGTCGCCGCCGGGGACTCCCCGCGGGCCAGATCGGGGCGGCCCCGCCCCCTTCGATGCCGGCCACCTCCCTCTCCCCACACGCGGCCCCCTTCTTACCTGGTCGGTCCAAGGGCAGGCTGGTCCAAGGATTCAGACTCCTCCGACTCCGACCTCGACACCTCTCCCACCCCGCCCTCTTATGCAGATGTCATCCACCAGAGCTCCCTAGTACGGGTGGACCGCCCCGTTCCAGCCACCTACGCTGCGGTCGAGTTGCCAGCGGAGGCTTTTGGCGAGTTCCAAGGCGGGCCTCGAGCTGGTCGAAAACGACGTTGGCACAGGCGCAGGAGGAAACCACAACGCGTCGCGACACAGGGTGGGCACGCTCATACCACCGCTGCGCTCCGTCAAGGCGACCGCGGTGCGATGGGCCATGGCACCGCCACACGCGCCCTAGCCCACCAACGACTGGGTGAACGCGGCGCGGTGGGCCAGGGCGCTGCCGCTCGCATCCCCGACCACCAACGCCTGGGCGCGCGAGTGCCGCCACGAAGACGGCGACGCATCTCACCACCGGACTCAGAGGGGTGGAGGGAGATGCTACCCCAACAAGCAGACACGCCGGCGACCGCTGACATCACCAAAAGCAGGCGCCCATGCCAGCGTGGCATCCCAGAGCCGTTGCATGGCGGGTGCCTGAACTGCTTGTCCTTCACCCACCGCATCGCCACCTGCCGCCTGCCGCGACGATGTTTTTGTTGCCGAGGATTCAGGCACCTGGGCAGGGACTGCAAGTGCTCTCGCTCACTTGCGGATTCTGCCTAGCGTCGCTCCGTTAGGGCGAGCCGAGCTCCGGGCAATCCCAGGAACGCTGCCGGGCTCGCAGGCGAGCGGCACAACTCTAGCCTCTCTGCCTTCGGCCACCGCGCAGACGACGACAATGGCGGCAGCAACCACCATGGTACTTTCGGCGGAGAAATCGACAACAGCTCATGTGGTCCATGACTTGTGGGACCCATACAACTTCGAGTCCGCCTCCGCAACACATCCTGGTTGTGGCTAGGACATTTGACGGCATCCTGCCTCGGATCCCATGATTCTTGAGGCAGCGCTGCTCTACGACCACAGCGGTCTGCAGGTTGAGGTCGACCCGGTGGAAGTGACCTCCAGCCAGGGTGCCCCTTCACCCTGTCAAGAGGAATCAGCCATGGCATCGGACCCAAGGCCGGCCACTGAAGCCAAGCCGGCAACGTCCCCAAGGTATGAGGCGGCCAATGGAAACCATCTGCTCCCAGCCTCTGATGCAGCTCCAACCACGGCGGGGCAGGTTGTTGATGACTTGATGGGATGGAGGTCCCACCGTCCTCCCCAACGATGGCACGCTCCACGGCCCAGTACATGGCTGCTGGTCCGCAACCTGAGGCTGCCAACGGCACGGCTACGGGCGGTGCTCCAGCAACAACTGTGCTAAGCACTGAGGACACACCCACACTGAGGGAGGCCGCGAAGCGGTTGGCCAGGTTCTCCGAGGAGGTCCTGGTAATGAGGCAGCCTCCTCTCATCAACTCCCCGCCCAAGCAGAAGCCGCCGCCAACGCGGACCTTGCCCCTTAGGAGCAGGCGAATTGCTGCTCAGCAGCTGGACCACATCCTGGCGTCCAAACTCGGCGAAGAACTGCTCATGAAGAAGATGGGTTCCTAGCACCATCAGCACCGAGTTCCTCTGACCGAGTTCCTCTGTGGCCAAGCGTTCGTACGAGTCCTACTTCGAGGGCCCCCTTTCGGATGCAAACGCTGAGGCTCTCGATGAGTTGTTCCCAGCATGCACGGCGATGATAGGTGGAGCAGCTCGCCGGCCTTCGACCATGGCGCCATAGGCCTACGCGTACTTTATGTTGATCCCAATGAATCCCAAGGCTGTGTTTGCCAAAATGTAGCCCCTCTGAGGTATCAGCTGGGCTGCAAACAACCTCTCTTGTATCTTTTTAAAAAAACTTCTATCTTCTTAATACAATGATACGCGATGCTCTTGCGTATTCGAGAAAAAAAAACTCGCTAACATGGAGATGAAACCTGCTGACATGGTCACATGGAGATGGCTTCTGCTACATGGAAAGGTTATTTCCCTAGTAATTCTTTTTGTAGGTTGAGACAAATTACTTCCGGTTGAAGCGTTTAATACAGAATTTAGATTTGTATATAATTGCGTATTTAAATTTGAATTCAAATACAGATGGATGGACCGATAGAAGCTTCTACTCGCTGCCATGCAGATTGCCGACCGATGGAAGGAGACAAAACGCAATAGAGAACTGCAACGTCAAAAACGTGCATGCATCGGTCCACTTCATATTATGCTTAGTACTACACAATTAATATTTTTTATTTAGGGCTCACACACAATTAAGATTGTTTTATCTTTTATTAATCTCTGACCAACCAAGTCACGGGTTTGTAGTAAGATATAACCTTTACAGGATACAAAATCCTGCAACATTTGATACAATATTTGTTCCCACACTTCTAAATGATGCCAATTTATGGTCATATAAGTAATGTAAGGTTGAAATTCACAATACAGACAACTAAACAACCAACTTATACAACCCATAGGCAGAAATCATCTATTTGACTGTCTGCACCACATTGTTAAATCATGAACTAATTAGACTTAATAGATTTGTCTCGCAAATTAGTTTCAAACTATGCAATTAGTTTTGTAATTAATCTATATTTAATACTCTAAATTAGTGTCCAAACATCCGATGTTACAGGGGCTAAAGTTTAGTCCGTGGAACCAAACACATAGCCATGATCAGATCAATCATGAATATTGTTTCAGTATACCACTGTGTTGATATTTGATACAACATGATTTCACACCCACAAGCAACCAAAGATTACAAATGCTAATGCTATAATTTTCAAGAATCTCTTTCACCTACAAGCAAACAAAGAGCCTCTGTCACGGTAGAAGCATGCACGCAACAGGGAAAACCATCAGTTGTGCCTATGACAGCATCCAACAGCTTGACAGCATCTGAAAAAACATAGATGTTCAGTTTATAGCACTACTGATCTAATATATCTCAGTGACCTTTCTGCATATATGAAACATTCAGACAACTAGAAACCCAAATGAGGTTTCTTTTGCAAGTGAAAAGCATCTTCATCATCTCAAGTACAGAAAAATCCAGAAGCATAGAACAAGTAGATGAACTGACTGACAACAAATACTAAATCAACCATCTACTGCTGTCAGTCATTGCATAACTTAATAGTTCATGGCCATGTTTACTGTTTTCAAAACAAGGCCATATCAGACAAAAGCAAATGGGACCGCTGCATGTGCTTGCTTGCTTCCTCGTCTGTGTATTATCTAAATAGTAGTTCATCACAACGACAGGGAGTGTGTTTGGCATTGTCCACAAAGAACTTGCTGGATAAGGCACCCTACACCTCAGACACTTGCACCACTGACTCTGATTAAAAGACTTAGATTTCACTGACTCTGATCAAGACAGGAAGTCAGGAACTGATCCTTTGTGGCCTCCATCCCCATATCTTGCCAGCAACAATACAAGTTTCCAAGTTTACACATACTTAGATTTCACTTAAACAACTATTTTTAGAATCTCGGCATCAGTCTTCAGTCTCCTCGGCAGCAGTCTTCACGGTAGCAGCCAGATCACATAAAATGTTTCAGCAGTCAGTGAATTAGATATCAGATCACAGAAAATTGGCTATTTTCAGAAACTTGGTTACTTTCAGAAACTTAGCTATTTTCAGATGTGCAGTCTCGCTCTCGCATGGTTTGGGGATGAGTCGGCCGCACCAAATCCGTCCATGGCGGAACCCGCGCCATACCTTCGACCGGAGATGGTGCGGCCACAACACTGTTGTCGCAGCCATTGGTGAAAGCAAGCCGACGCAACCGCCCCCGCTGCCACAGCCGATTTTGACGGAACCGATTTTGACGCAGAAGAAGCAAAATGGCGCGAGCCACGGCCGGATCCCGCACCCAAGCTTGGAGACGGCGTGCCTCGTAGTACAGCGCTATCCTCGGCCGACGACGATACCTGGACGAGCCGCGCCCGTCGCCTCACGAGACGACGGGTTGACTCTCTCTCCTCATTGAACTCGCGGCGGTGGTTTTTTTTTTTTTGTTGCAAAATGAACGGTTTACAGACGACGTATACCGATGCGTGTAGTACACATGACACTCCATACAGCACGGAGCCACAATAATTCAGATATAAGCGGGGCCAGGTCATCATGTTCCGACATGCCGGTACAGACGAGGAATCTATATATTAGCATTCTAACGTACACAACTAAATATATCTACTACTATATTGCGTGCATAAATTTGAAAGACGAACCCTCCTATTCGCAAAAAAAAAACTTAGAAGACGAATTACTACTACACATGCATGCACATGATCAGACGGTATTAATTGAAAGAGATAAGTAGATGACGTGGCGCAACGAAGTTCAAAATAATAGTTTAGTGGGTTTTGTGTTAATTGCAAAGGATAAGTGGATGACGTGGCGCAACGAAGTTCAAGATATGTGCCAGACATTGACATTGGTTTAAAAAGATATGGACCTTGATGTTGACTTAAAAAACTATAATCATCTTTAATCTCTTTTTTTTCTTCATCTCGAACAAGTACTAATTTTCTAAATTGAAGATATGGACATAACACGAGAAAAATGTAATAGGGAGATGTATTTTATCTATTGTGAGGCCATGCCAAAGTGGCAAATAAATATTTGCTATTGGATAAGCTTAACCGAATCTTAGTGACTTAAGATGCTCTAACATGAAGCAGAGGGTTGTGACAATAATCCGATACCATAGGAGAAATCTGGTTATCTTTGCTTTTATCTTTCCCTTACATGCTCTATCTTGTTTTGATTGCAAGTTTCTTGCGTGACAACTGGTATTTATGTTAGTGTGCTTAGCTTAGATTTTATTCTTACAAAACTAGGACCTTACTCTTAGTATGAATCTAAGCTAAGGATATGATTAGTATGTTTTCCCTAAAGATGTATTAGATTGTCTTTGTAGAAGAATTTAGGAGCCAAGGTGCTTGGGGGGTTAGAGTTTAAGCTAAGGTCATCACAATTACCTTTTACACCCCTCTTCATCCTCCCTTGGGTCATTCGATCCTTACAACCCTCTCAGGAGCATAAAAATAATTTTAGGGTACATTGATTAATTAGGAGCTAAAATTACAGATTTTTCAGAATGTGTAGGCCTAATAATTATAGATTAGAGCATAAAAATTTAGTACCATTGCTCATTTGAAAGCAAGTTTTAGTTGTATAGCCATGAGGAATTTGCAGTATATAGAAGTTTAATAAGCTTTATAAAGAAAACATCAATATTTGTGATACAAAATAGGGGAGTGCTGGCACCCGGACGTCCGATGGATGCCGATCCATTGGACGGTGCCGCGGACGCAAAAGGACGCCGCGTCCCTTAGTACCATGCCTCCCCTACAACACGGGATCATGCCCGCCCCGCCCGCACGGAGCAGAAGTAGAGATCGGAACCGCCGTTCCTCCGCTCCCCGCGCACGGAACACGCCCCCAACCTCGTCCGCCCCCCGGTCGAATAGAACGGGTTTCCCATCTGCCCCCCAACCAAGCCGCCCCCAACGTACTCCCATCAGAAAATTGTTTGCAACATCAAACAAAAAGCAATACAAGGTGAAACATCAAAACAAGTCTACTACAACATCAGAACAAGAGTGATTGCAATAACACAACAAAGCTACTCTATTGCAATACAAGATGCAACATCAGGAAAAAATACTAATACAACAAAGAAAAAATACTTGTTGCAACAGCAAACCAAAGCTACTGCAACAGCACAAACAAAGCACAATACAAGATGCAACATCTAAAAAAAAGACTAATGCAATAAAGAAAAATTGCTTGTTGCACAACAAACCAAAGCTACTACAACAGTAGAAAACAAAAGGGCCGTGTGAGATGCAATATCAGAAAAAAGACTAATGCAACAAAGAAAGACTACTTGTTGCAAAAGCGAAACAACACTACTGCAACAACAGAAACAAAAATGCAATGCGAGATGCATCATAAAAAAAGTCTAATGCAACAAAGAAATGTTGCTTGTTGCAATAGTAAAACGATGCTACTGCAACAACACAAACAAAAAAGCTCAATGCGAGATGCAACATCAGGAAAAAAAGACTAATGCAACAAAGAAATATTACTTGTTGCAACAACAAAACAAACCTACTACAACAGAGCTTGCCGGAACCCTAGCCACCGTTGTGTCCCTCAGGTCCAGATCCAGAGGAGTAGAAGGAGGAGGAGGAGGAGGAGAAGAAGGAGAAGGAGGAGGAGGAGGACGGCTCAGATTCAGAGAAGGACCCACCTACCTCGCCGGAAGCCGCCGCTATCGCACTCATCTCCGGTGGCATGGAGGTCGCAGAGTGAGGGAGGGAGGAAGGGGCAGCTCGCCGGAAGCCGCCGTTGTCGCCCTCCTCTCTCGGTTGCATGGAGGTCACGAAGGGAGGGAGGGAGGGTGCGCTCGCCAGATGCCGCCGCCGTCACGGCATGGAGGTCACAGAGGGAGGGAGGGAGGGAGGCAGCGCGCGAGTAGAGCGAGGGAGTCGAGGAGCCGCGAGGAAGAGAGGGTGAGCAGAGTAAGAGAAGTGAAGCACGGGGAACGGGATGAGATGGGAGAGGTAGTCGAGCGGCGGATAAAGACGAGAGGGGCGGTTGAGTCCATATGTGACACGCGTCCAGATTTTTTGGACGTTAGAGTCATAGCATTACTGTACAAAATAGATAGCCTATAAAATTGTGTTACAGGGAAAAAGAATTAAATGATACTGATTTGGTGTCATCAATATGGATACATGTCATTGTAAATAAATCTGGTCAAATTTACTACCGTTTAATTAACTTTGACAGCGGTACGGTGATTTTTTCCTGAGACAGAGGGTGTGTTGAGATAAAAAAAAATTTCATGAAAAACTACAGTAACGAATCTTGCGGCACATGTATGGAGTATTAAATAAAGACGAAAAAAACTAATTGCACAGTTTGGTTGGAAATCGCGAGACGAACGATTTGAGTCTAATTAGTTTGTGATTTGACACTAAAGTGCTACAGTAACAAATGTGCTAGTGATGGATTAATTAGGCTTAATAAATTCGTCTCGCGGTTTCCAGGCAAGCTATGTAATTAGTTTTTTTATTAATATCCGAAAACTCCTTCTGACATCGCACTGTGACATTTTCGTAAAAGCTTTTCATCCAACTAAACCCACCCAGACCTGTATTTTAGGTCTCCCAACGAATTGACGAGCGGTCAATGGTCAAAGATGAATTCTTTCGGCCTGTTCACTTGAGCTTTCAGCCGCTTATTTCTAGCTAGCCAATAGTATTTTTCTCTCATAACAAATCAGCCAACCGTATTTTCAGCGGTTTATTTTCAGCCAAGCGAACATGCTGTTTACTGTTATAGATAGATAGACTTGTAGCACCTGCAGATGCAGCTGCAGTATTCACCCTGTTTGGCAGGCTGTTTCTGCGGCTTATAAGCTAGCTATGGCTATTTTATTGTGAAAAAAAAATACTGTTCCACGGCTGATAAGTCGTGTTGATAAGCTCAGCGATGATTGCTCTAGATGGACGTTGGATCAAAGGATTCAAAGCAGGGAGCGCGATTATTGGCCGATATAGGTACCAGTATATAAATACTACTGTACTTTGGGAATGGCATTGTATATGAGCAGAAGACCGTACGTGTGTACGTTGATCCACATGGCAACAGATACGTGTGGACGTGTGGCTTTGTCACCCTCAGAAGCCAGCTACCACTACCACATGCACATGGACAACCGGCGGCGGAATAATGCGTGCACATGCCGGTCGCCCGATCGGGGATGGAGTCCGACACCGGCACTGCACACGCTGGCTGGAGACTGGAGTGCAGCAGGATGAGGACCCAGGACAAGCGGACAAAACCAATTGAATATAAAGCTAGCTACCGTCAGAGTACTACCGTCTACTACACTGAGGCCTCGCTTAGTTGGCCAAAAAATTTTTAGCCAAATTTTTTTCTTTTTACGGTACATGTACGAGTATTAAATGCGGATGAAATAAAAAAACCAATTATACAGTTTGGTTCGAAATCACGAGACCAATCTTTTAAGCCTAATTACTCTATAATTAGCCTTAAGTGCTACAGTAACCCACATGTGCTAATGATGGTTTAATTAGGCTTAAAAGATTTGTCTCGCGATTTTCAAACGAGCTATATAATTAATTTTTTATTTCGTCCACATTTAATACTCCATGCATATACCACAAAAGGGGCAATTTTTGGCCAACTAAACAAGCCCTGAACCTAAAGCCTCGGACAATTAGGCTCCGTTTAGTTCTCACTCAAATCCCGTCACGTCGAATGTTTAGACACGTGTATGGAACATTAAATATAGATAAAAAACTAATTGCACAGTTTGTATGGAAACCGCGAGACGAATCTTTTAAACCTAATTAGCCCATGATTAGCCATAATTGCTACCGTAACACATGTGCTAATGATAGCTTAATTAAGCTTAATAAACTCGTCTCGTAGTTTCCTAACTAATTATATAATTAATTTTTTTATTAGTATCTGATCTACCTTCCAACGTCTCGTAAAATATCTGATCTGACACGTAACTTTTGACCTGTGAACTAATCAAGGCCTTACACGGATCAGGACAGCAGCAGCTAGCAGGTAGGAGTAGCTAGGACGCAGTACTACTGGAATACTCCTACTAGCTAGTAGCGCCGTGCGTGATCCATCGTCCCATGCTGCCATACTCTACAGTACATCGGAGCCCGACGGAGAAGAAGGCTGCCGCGCCGGCATGCGGCACGCCCAGCTGTCACCCTCCACACGCCGACTTCTCCGAGGAGACAATTCATTCACGGACGGGCCACGAGCAGGTGCAACTGCAACGACGTCCAGCCGCGATCCGAAAAGTTTTGACGAAAAATTTCGGTAGCACTTTCATTATTATTTAGTAAAATTTGTTTAAATATGAACTAACTAGGCTTAAAAGATTTATCTTGACATTTACAGATAAACTGTGCAATTAGTTATTTGTTTACCTACATTTAATGCTCTATACATACGTCAAAGATTCGATATGACAGGTACTGTGCAAATTTTTTTAGATGTTTTTGGGAACTAAACATGGCCTATATTTGGATTCCATCGGAGCCGTCCATGCAAGCGGTTTGGTACCGTGGTGCGCTCAGATCCGTTGTACTGTACACCGATTACATTTTTGCTGGCACTTCAGATATCCCCATCATCCCTGCCGCCACGCAGGATTTCCTCAATTTCTTTTTGTTGCACAAAATAAAGTAAAGGCTGGCTTTTTTTATATCACTTCTCCTATACTCCAGGTGTCTGAATTTTAAGATAATTTCAGACAACATTCTTGTAGCACCCATTAATACTAGTAAATTGTTCTTTTTATGATTTGTTATTTATCTTTATATCGTAACATATTAATTTTTTGTGTCGTAACATATTAATTTTTTATCCTTGTCTACCTGTTAGTAAGGAAATAATTTTGTCCTGGTCTACCTATAGAAAATTTTTGTCGTAACACAAATCAGATTTTATTGCGTGTGCGATTTTGTCTAATGTTTTTTTATTCTCATTACCGAAAATTGCAGATTGCGCATACAGAAATTATAACGAACGAAATTTGTAATTTTAATATAAAATATATGCAATAACCGTCGTCCGAAAGAAAACTAAAATTTAAGCACCTAAATTTTAGCGAGCCCCTTATTTTATTCAATCAATTGAGCATACATAACGTTGTGCACGTAGAAATGGATATGGAATCTGGAAAACGCACCGGTACCAACAAACACGCCTCTTTCACGCTTTAATGAAAAAAAAAAGCATAAGGGCAGGACCAACAACAGATGCTAAATATTCTGCGGTAGTTTCACCTAAAAGAGATGTCACGTTTTTTTATATGAAAAAGAGATGTCACGTTCACCCAAAAGCATTTGAGGCAAGTAATTTTATAACGCGAGCTGGTTCAAAGAAAAGGAATTCCCTTAAAGTTGAGGAATGTCTGCGTTATATACATCTCCCTAATTGGGTTTTTAAAAGCATTCCAAACATTAACTGGGTTGTCTTGATATTTTTAAAATGCACCTTATTTCAGGATAGAGAGAGTATATGAGAAATACTAGCATCCTGGGACTCGGAATATTGCAAGTTTCTAGCTGCGCTAGCTTTGATACTACTAGGTAATAGGTATATTAGACCGTGCGTTCCTACGGACACATCAAATTTAAACAAAATATTATAATACAGAATACTATATCTGATATAAACAGATTGCAATGGATATAGTTTCAGCAAAACATATATGCTGCTAAACGTGACACACGACACCTGATGGAGAAATAAAGAGCATCTGACGTGATACACGACACCTGGAGATACGTGTGGCTGCGGCTATAGCTCTTTCCTTCGTGCCCGTGTTTAGATACCTAAATTCATCCTCAAATTCTATTATAAAAAAGAAGATTTCTTATCACATCAAAATACCGGCATATGCATGGAGTACTAAATGTAGATGAAATCAAAACTAATTATACAGTTTTGTTGTACTTTGCGAGACGAATATTTTAAGCCTAATTAATTAATATTTGGACAATTATTAACAAATAAAAACAAAAGTGCTACAGTGCTACAGTGTAGCACTGTGCAGAATCGGGAGCTCCCGATTCGGATAACTAAACAAGGCCCATGATGGGATGGATTCACAATGCCTTTTTAGTAGTGCAAAATCTCTTTCTGTTGAGGATGAAAGATCCATTTGCCGATTTTGCGCAAAGTGGCAATGCTCCTATGTTGCTTCCTCTTCGGTTCTAAATAAGGATCTAGCTAAGGCCCTGTTTAGTTCCCAGAAAATTTTGCAAAATTTTTCAGATTTCCCGTCACATTGAATCTTTGGATATATGTATGAAGCTTTAAATATAGATAAAAAATAAAACTAATTACACAGTTTAGACGAAATAGACGAGACGAATCTTTTAAGCCTAATTGGACCATGATTGGACAATATTTGTCAAATAACAACGAAAAGAGCTACAATGCCGTTTTACAAAATTTTTTGGATGTAAACCGGCCCTTGTTCAAAACCAGATGGTACCCGCGTGTTGCTGCGGAATTTGTAGTGTTATATAGAAAAAGAATTTATGGAGGGAGCATGTAGAGGAAAAATGTCTCATAGTGTAATAATCTTTGGCTCCTTCATAATTTTAACTTGAAATCTTAAACATGGGAGACAATGACTCATCTTCAATGACTAATTAAGAAGCTTGATAGAAATGTGTATCAATCAAACGGTATCTCTTGATAATGAAATGTATATAGAGAGAGAAGAGGAAACCATTCAAATCCTCACTTGGAAGCTGTATATAGCAATCCATTATGAATAAATACAGATTAAAATACAAAATCGTTCTTTCTAAAAGCAGGACGTGAGGAAAAAAGTGGTGCACGAAAGTGAGCGTTGCTTGGGTTGTCACCGGAGATTATCAGGTACTGTAGCAAATAGCACATGACTATATGGACAACGCACATTAGAGAATCATGGCCTTGTTTACTTTCCTCCCAAATTCTAAATTTTTACACTCTCTCCATCACATCAATCTTTAGACACATATATGGAGTACTTAATGTAGGTAAAAGAAATAACTAAATATACAGTTTGGTTATAAATTATGAGATGAATCTTTTAAGCTTAATTAGTCCTTGATTGGATACTAATTACTAAATACAAACGAAAATACTACAGTAGCAAAATTGCAATCTAAACGAGGCCCAGGTAATAATACAATGCCTGTTGGATTATTAAGAAAATCATCCACCGGACCGGATGATAAGTAAGGATTGGATAGAATAAGGGGGGAAATGATACTAAATTTTAAAGCCAAGATATAGAAATCAAATAAATTACTAATGACTACTATTTTTTTTTAAATCTAATTGGGCCGGCATGTTGAAGTAGCGTATTGTGTCGCCTATTCCCATGCCTGCAAGCTGGATTCACGGGAGACGGGACTCGAACCGAAGCTTGGTACAGCCTTCAGGCGTCAGCGGCGGTGGCGGCTAGTAACAGAGAAGGGACAGATAGTTCATATTTACAAATTACAACACAGGACCAACGTAACACAGCTGAGGTATATGACTGGTGGTCTTCATCTCCTCTCTACCTTGGCCGCTCAGCTCCTCTCCGTCGGCGCTGGTGCTGGCTTGGCCTGCGCGAAGCCGCGCACCTTGGCCTTGGCGGCCTGATGGATGGATGGACCACGGTTTGTACTTACAGAGGCAATGGCATGCCCTGGTCCTTGTCCTTGAGCGCCTCCACTGCCCCGACGCCCGTCGCCACCATCCACGACGCCTTCGCTGCACTAGCCATGTCCTTCTGTTACTATTCCTTGGATAGAGTTCAGTTGATAAGACAATCGCTTTCTCGCAGACTCACAGTAATGGTGTGAAGTTGTTCTATCGTGAGCTGAAGGGCAGGCAGATTATTTGGGATGGCAGCACATGTGTATAGTCTTAGAGAAGACGACGAGGTTGAGGGAGACCAGAGGAGTACAACAATAGAGGGAGACCAGCGGACTACCGCAGTTATTTAGGAGAGTGTCGGCGTGGACATAGGACGGGACGCTTCATCAGGTCTTTAGATGCGCTTGAAGGTTAGTGAGTTGTGGGACCCACACGATGAAGTGGCTTCACGAAATCGCAGAGGAATCTGCTAGGTCTGCTAGTAGGTTCCTTCTATTTAGGTATAGTAGATGAGGACCAGATGTCGTACATCCACTAGCAAGGACGATGTTGTGAATCCACTACTAGAGCATTTCCAAGAGCATTTCTAAATCTCGCTCTCTAAATCACCATGTGAAGTCATTTACATAAAAATCGTTTTCTATATCTTTTCACTCTCCAACATTTTTTCTAGTGTAATTTAAAAAAATATTTTTTTATATCTCGTGCGTACTCTAGGAAGCCATTCTTGTCTTCTATTTCTAGCGAAAACCCGAAATAGAAGATGGCTATATTTGATAGCCAGACGAGTTGTCAGAGGATAGTTTTTCACCAAAATCTCTATTCCTGACATTTAAAAAGATATAGAGCATCTCTAAGAGACTCTCTATATCCTTCCTAAAGGTTAGAAGTAAAGATTTTGGTGAAAAACTATCATCGAACAGCTTTTCTAAATGGTCATCCAAATATGACATCTTTTATTTCGGATTTTTCGCTATTCAAAAATAAAAGATGAGAATGACTCTTTAGAGTGCGCATGAGATATAGAAAAACTATTGAAGGATGAAAAGATATAAAAATCGATTTTTATATAAATGACTCTCTAAATAATAATTTAGAGAGTCGTCGTTAATGTTGGTGGCGCTGGCTGCAACATCCCCATTCACCAGCTCCGACACCGGTCACACCGAGGTCGCTCTCACGCCAACCGGAGGTGGAGGAGCTATGCTGAGCTCGTGCGGCTTCTCACACCGCCACATCCGTTGCACGTATGCTCAGCAACCAGTATGGGCTGGGCTAATTGTGTGAACGCTAACTAACCCGGCGGGCGCAGGCAGAGACGGGCGGCGGAACAAGAGAGGTGACGAATCTGCCCATGGCCGTCACCGATGTGGGAGGGAGTGCCGGAGTGGGATGTGTTCGTGTGTGTGCCAACTGCCTGGATATTTTACACAAGCCCACTTAACCTCTACCGGCCCAAGCCGTGGGGAGGCCTGCGGCCGGCGTCGGAGGCGGCAGAGGAGGGCAGCGTGGGCCGCCGAGCTGGACGGCGGAGGCACGTCGTCAGGACTCAGGCGGAATACAAAAAAAAAAAAAAAAATTGGAATCCTCCTACATTTTATATTGTGCGCTTGTGCATAATTTCTTAGACTCGATTATCTTTTTTTTTCTTGAGATTTACTCGATTATCTATTTCTAATAACAAATCACATATAAGCTGGTGAGCACGCACACGTATTCACAGGGGTGTGTGTGTGTGTGTGTGTGTATATATATATATATATATATATATATATATATATATATATATATATATATATATAAATATAATCTACGAATGAGATACGGCTTATCCTTAGATTCAGCCCAGCCCATGAGCCTATGACCATGCATGTGTAAAGACAGATTACTTCCCTTCCACTGTTCGATAACGAGCGCATGTATCCGGCGCTAGGAGGCCGAATCGAGTCGGCAGCCACCGGGCCGCGTTACTCCTGGGTGGGACTCGGAACGGATGCGATGCCGCAGGCCCGCACGCGCGCGCTCTATGCCGCATGGCGCCGGACCTCCGGTGCAGATGCAGACGTGGCCCAGCTCCGGCAACGTGATCACAGTAGACGTATGGTGCCGGTGCGTTTGGTTCGAGGGACAAGGTGGTTCATCTTTTTTTCACTTCTTACTTTTTTTATTTGTTTATGGAATGGAATGAGTTAATTTATCATCATCTCATTTTTCACAGGCTAATAATTAGTATATACATGATGAATGGGTTGATTTCACCAAAATTCATGGAATAAACTTACGATGCATCACCTTATGAAGCATTGGGTGACTCCACAAACCAAACCATACACCACTCGTGTAGACGAGGACAGTGATGGTACGGAGCGCATGGCAGCAGAAAAAAAACACTATTTGGCGAAATGCATGAAGTAATGAGCATGGAATTCATTCAAAAATCATTGTCTATTCTCAATTGAATTCAGTTCACAGACATGAATTTATCATCATAGAACTTAGGATCGTCAGACTCCACAACACCTTAATTATTATGAAATCATTAAATGACAGGCACGACACCTTCATCACTGTAAACACACTAAAAATGGAAAAAAACCCTAGTGCGAAAACTTGCATTGAACAGGGCTCGAACACAAGTCGTGAGTGCTCCACTAAGCAAACCTGACCATTGAGCCATCGGCTCGCTCGTCAACAAAGTGGATAGGATAACTGGGGAGAGATGAGTTTTGACTAGATTTTTGTTGAACATGAGCTGGGTTCAGACTTCAGACCAACTAGGCCCAAACGTGAACCAGTTGGCGAGCCAAGGAGGGGTTGGAGGGGGGCTGCCCCTCTAACTTTGTTGTTTCGCCATTATACTTTTTTTTGTTATTTTTCCATTATACTCTTTAATGACCTAACTACTATGTGGTTAAATAGTAAATGGTCACCTATCGACATCTGTGATCTGTCCCCCTCTCCCTAAACCAAGTCCTGATTGACTTCACCAATCTAAAAAGGTATTGTCTTAGTAAATGAATAGGGAGAATAAAGATCAATTTTGACTGGTAACTTCGAACCGGCGGAAGAGCATGCATCAGTAGTAAGCTAGGCAAATCCAGCAAGAAGAAACGTACAAGCTACTTCGAATTCACTAATACTATACTACTATAATATTTCCCTTGCCTGAGCGAACAGAGCGACTACAGTAAATTAAATATAAACTAGCTCTAGCTAGAGGTAGGCAGATAGATAGAGTTTAAACCCTAGGTTCAAATGGATTTTTTTTTGGAAAGAGGTTCAAATGGATTCTCAATTGTGGTGATGCTTTTGCATTGGCAGACAGTATAGTATAACATATAGGGGGTGAATCGTCCCCACTCCACGGTCCCCAATTACATTTTTTTGAGGAAAGGTTACATTGCAGATACCATCCGTCGTCAGTCGTCTGATCAAACTAATAACGAGTTCCCGCTGCTTCTCAAGTTCTCTCATTGACCGGTTAGACGTTGACATTGTTCGTTCTGTTTAAAAACTTAGGTTATATTAGTTTTGTTTAAGATATATTTTAAAAAATTTATCAAGTTCATTTGAAATTATATTAACATCTACAATATTAATTAAATAAATTATACTCCCTCTATTTCAAACTCAATTTTAACATACTTTGGCTTTTTATTGTTTTTGTTATGTATCTAGATAGTGTACATATGAGGACATTGCGAAAAGTATGTATATAAAAAAGTCAAAATGTCTTATAATTTGGAATGGAGGGCATAGAAGTTTTATGGTTACCATCCACAATACTAATTTAAATTTAGTTCAGGTTTTAGAGTGACGTCAGTTTTTTTTATACTCAACGGCTCTCAGGATGCATTGTGTTGAAGTATTCTTTTCATTTCGTTCTCCCATTTTCTCCCAATTATAGCTTCTCTAGGCTATGCTCTTATATATACATATATATTTTTCGATCCAGCTATACTCCCTCTCTGCTCATAAAAGAAAGCATACTATGCTCTTATATACATCGTAAATCTGACCAAGTTCATAAAAAAAGATATCAACACCAATAAATAGATTTATCATGAAATATATTTTCATTGTGTTTACTTTAAACTTAGTCAAATTTAGGATGATTTGACAAAGGATAATAAGTTAGAATGACTAGGAGAGAGTACACCAATAAAAGCATGCATTGCCACAAATACATGTATGTATGCATAAATTCTCCATGGCAACTACTTAATATTATTAGTTATTTTTAGCTCGGCAACTCAGCTATAACTCGTGACGAATATGGGGCTCCTGCAGTAGGATGGAGAGTCGCATGTATATATACATACAGTGGAAAGTAGTATCAAAGTACACAAGTTTTGGTCGTACGACACAATCGACAAACTGAAAAGCTAATTTACCTCATGTAGTCATGCATGTTCTTGTGTCCATGTGCCACGAGTATACTTTATCAATTATTAAAGATTATTTAACATGCTGTGTGTCCTTTATTAATCTCAAAGATCTAGCTAGCATTGCATCGAGCATACTAGTTTGCTCTCATGCATGGGCCGGCCTCACCGTACTGCGCATGCATGCCGCTGTTCCATTTTTTTTCGTTCCAAAATGACAACATGCATCGTGTGGATCTTAAAATAAAAGGGTACTGCGTATCCCCATTGAGTAATATAATTACTCTTTCTAATCGAATATTCAAATAAACAAGCTATCTGATGTACTACATTAGACTGTAAAAAAAATATCTCAATTTGTAAATTTGTAAAGTAGTTTTGGAAAAAAACTAAAATTTAGTTGCCTTTGTTATTATTCAATATATATAGGCACACACATAATATACACAGTGGCCATCGGTCAAAAAAACAGAGCGAAATATGTAAAGACGCTAGTACTGAGTTTCTGCACATGCATGTGAAGAATATAATGAAACATTTGCTGACATTTTAATTAATTAGTAGGAAATATAGGGATGTTAGGAAGGTTTTTCGTGAACCCACAAATCTATTATAATTTTGCAGGTTATCCGTATAACCGCAAAAATTAAGTCTACTTGTGGGTTCGTGGACAATTCGCCTTGCATCTCTAGGAAAACATATATATAAAATACCTGTGAAGAATTAAACATTTGTAACCTAAATGTGAAGAATTAAACATATGTGCTATGTGGACATGTTAATTAACAACAAGCGTATAAACCGTTGATCTGTTTTATTATATATGACTATACATATATCCATATATGGTACGTGTTTAATTGTTTGGCATATCTGTGCAACGTTTGAGAGCATATATATAGACATGTATATATGAAGAAATCCCTGCCGCATATAGTGTGTGCTGTTCTTTTAGTTTGTGAAGGTTGTTAAGCATCTCCAAGTGTTTGCCAAATCAACTTGGTATTCATCTATTTTTGGCAAAACAGGAAAAATTATGTTCCAACAGTTTGACATCCAACTTGACAAATTTTAGCAACTTGGCAAATCTCCCCCTCTCCACGCGCATATTTGCGCGCTGAGCGCAAGCGCGCATCGCTCGCGCATCTGGCTTCACGTGCATATTTAAGCGGGGCTCTTCGTTTCTTAGCGGGGCTCTTTGTTCGTTTAGCGGGGCTCTTCGTTCGCTTAGCGGGTCTCTTCTTATTTTACCAAGTCCAAATGGCAAACTCTTGGAGAGAGTTTATTTTTTCACTTGTCATATATCTTAGCAAGTTGCCAAATCACGATATTTGCCAAGTGAATTTTGGCAAACTCTTGGAGATGCTCAGCAAGAGTTTGCATTTGGTTGGTTGTTTTATTGCATTGTAACAGAAAAGACCCCCTTCTTATCCCGAATTATTATATCACACAACCAGGAGAAGCTAAGCCTCAGTAGTGCACATGTTATGTACCCTAGATTTAGCATTAGTAGCAGTGTGTAACGCTGTAAATCCCAAAGCATTAATTGACACAAAACTGTGCAAGCTGATGTGTTTTCATCAAACAGAGAAGGCTGCATGGTGGCATAATACCTCTTCCAGGAATTAAGCTAACAAATGCATACACGAAGCCAAAGTTCACTACAAAAGAAATGCATTTGAGCCGTATATATATAGATTCCTTATTGCCGGGACATGTACCAAGACATGAAATAATCTTTCTATAGAAGAGAATACCTATTATGAATTAAAACAACGGTGGGAGCACCATATATAACAAGGAGGGGTGTGAAGCTATTTTGTAATTAGGGGGGCGCACCCCCTCAAAAATATAAAAACGGTGACTTTAGCTAAAATTACACAAATCTACACAAGTCTATACACCCATAAGGTAATTAAGTGGACACTTCCCTCTAATTTATTCTAGCTTCGCCACTGATAACAAGCTTGATTAAAACATGTACTACACGTACAGCCCCGCATTTATATTATACACACATGTTGACGGGTGTGTATGCATATATAGGCAGACATTATTATGTATATTAACCCCTTGCGAGAGCTAGTTTAATCATCGCTGAAGCATGCATCCATTCACAAAAAAATACCATATATATACTGGGAATACTAAGCTAGATAGAAGTTCATCTTTACCAAAAGGCTTCATTTTGTACTTCACCAGTGTGACAAGTGTCAGTATGCATTATATTGTCATCATCATATCAGACCACAATTATTTGAAGTGATAAAAATCGACACAAAAATCTCACACGAGTGCATAAATAGTGGAGCTGATCATCTTCGCGGCAGAGTTTTGCACAAGAGAGATCAAAGAGACGTACAGTATATAATAAGCATCCATCATCTATTTATCATGCTGCATCTAATTAATATAAATCAAACATATATCACAATGGAAACAATGCAAGCAGCAAAATCGATCGTATCTTGCGCTGACATTTGGCACAGCCACACAGTCACATGCATGCAGTTTGCAGTAGTAGTATATATAATGTAGCAGTAGTTTATATTACCTTCTTCTTCTTAGCAGAGTACTGTATTAGCTAGAATTGATCAATCGAAGAGCCTTTTATTAGCTCCGTCCTGGCAGCATGCTTAATTCGATCTTCAGTTCTAGCTACAAGTAACTATATATATGATGATGATGAGTCGCAGTCGTCGTCCTTGAGCTGTCGGCGATGAACGATCCTCCATTTCTACTTAAATTCCTCCGTCATGGCATGGATGGATCCCCTCCTAGTATGGCGGTGGCCGTGCATGAGCCCATGCAAGCCCCTCGTGCCCGAGCTGCAGGCCCGCACCGGAGGCCGTGCCGCCCCCTGGCATGAGGCTTGGCGGCACGCCGCCGGCGCCACCGCCGAACATTGGCATCGCCGAGGGATCCGCCATCCCGCCCATTATCAGAGGCGGCCCTCCGCTGGGGCCAGGAGGCAGCTGCGGCGGCGCCTGCCCAAGCTCCTCCTCGGCGTCGTCCAGCGGCAGCCTCTCGTAGGTGGCGTTGGCGAACGTGGACGCCATCACCATGACGGGCCCCGCCGCGGTGAGCGTGCCAACCACGCTGCCGCCGACGACCTGCCCCTGCCCGCCCGCGAGGTACACGGTGAGCCCCGTGGATCCCGGCGGCGCGGGGCCCGGCAGGAACGTGCCCGTGAGCGAGAGGATCTCGAAGCGGCCGCGGAGCGCGACCACGGCGCCCGGGGCCGCGGGCTGGCGGAGCGCGACGTCGGTGACGGTGCCCGCGCCGCTGAGCACGCACACACCGCGCTGCCTGCGGCGCGCGAAGTGGGCGATGGACTCGGCCACGTCGGCCCCGCCGGCCACCTCCATCACGTGGCTGCGCAGCGCGTTGGGGCTGTCACGTGTCACGAAGATGGGAGGCTTCGGCTTGTTCTTGGACCCCGGCGGCCGCCCGCGGGGCCGCCGGTTGCCCGTCACCACGGCGCCTTCCTTGGGCTCGCCGGTGCCGTTCTCCCGGTCGTCGCCGCTCCCGCCGCTCGTCGGCTGCTCGGTGGCGCCGTCCTTGTTGGAGGAAGGTGCCATTTCTTCTTGGTTCTTGCCAAGGGATGGCTCCGGCAGGCCGAGCCGCCCCTCGTCCCACCACCTGTTCGCCAGCTTCAATTCTCTTCTACTCCTAGCTTGCTAGTAGGGTTTCGATAATCGAGCTGCTTCTTACTTTCTTAGAACAGCCGGACTCGACGGATCCTCGATCGACTTCTTGCAGATTCTTCAAGAAATCTCTTGCTCCCTGCTCTACGCCTTTGCAGATGCAAAACAAAATATAAGAGAAACATATTAGCTAGCTAGCCGACCGCCATGTGTCAAGCAGATCCAAGCAGCATGTTTTGATCAAAAAAAGATGGGAGCATATGTGCCTGAACGAGAAGAGAAGACTCGAGTTCGATTGGACGGAAGAATTGATGAATTAAGGAAGCAAGGGCAAAGATCATCGAGCAACTTTTACCATGTGTGTTTTGCTGAATCCACCAAGAGCTGACCTCAAGACAAGCAAGAACGAAATCAAAGGAGACTTGCCCCCCTCCATCCCCTCCTCCTCCTCCCTCTTGTAATTCTCTTTTGCTACTTTTCCTTGCAGTTTTGTGTGTCTTCCCTCTGCTATATATGGGGAGAAGACTTGCAGGGAGAGGCTGAGATGTCAGAGTGAATTATATATCTATTTTCACTTGCCCTATTCCAAGTTGGTAGACATATGTAATATGTTTGTATGTGTACACAGGCGCATGAAGCACCATTTAAAAGAAAAGTAGCAGGACAAGAACATGAAAATGCTATGACCACCCTTGCAAACTACACACAAGTTGACTGACGAACCCACGAGAAAATATAACCTCATCATATATATGGTTTCATATGCATATGGACCACACAGATGTAGTTTTCCAAAGATGTATTCTTAATTAGTACTTCCATGTACATAGATCACTTGGTGCGTATGTTACACTAAGATATATAGCCAAAGAAGTCTTTTTACCTGTCAACCATCTGCTGCCATATACATATGGTTCAGATTTAATTTAACATATGTGTCATAGTAACGTACCACCTAACCGAATGTGTAATATACTTTTATCTTATACCTTCGTCGCAACGCACCTAAGAGATGCAATCCTTGAGTAGTGGTGCTTATCCAAACGAAAGAACATTTCATTCACTTATTCGCAATGTTATATTTCTTCAAACCACATGAATTCTAATTAACATGTATAAATAATTGTCAGCAAAAAAATAATAGCCTAGATTTATAGAAAAAATATTAATGCGGCATGGTGAAAAATCTAAAACAAACCTAACTGTTCCTATTTAACTTTCATTTTGGTGCATCATGCATCTTTTGGCAGCAAAAAAGAATTGCAGCATATTCGATCCATCAATAGGTAGTGTGTAGGAGTCATGCATATGGATCCCCACTTCAGATTATTATTATAAGATGTTTGGTGTGTTGCTGGTGAGGCATACTTGCTTTTACCTGGCAGCTGTGCTTTAGGTAGGATTTAGGACTCTGGAGGTTAGTTTGTGGGAGACCAAGGTTCCCTTGCTACCTACACCTAGCGTATGTCTCGCATGCATAGGGGCTGCTGGGGAGGGGAGGTGAGCAAGTAATTCCTTTCTCACAAAATTCAGTAGGATGTATATATAGGGTATCTCAGTTTACACATAACAAACAAAATCACATAGCACCTGTAATATATATGCGGTTTCATTTGGTGATGTACTTTCATGCAATATAATATGCATGGACAGAAGATATGATATTGCAATCAATTGCCCTGTTCACCCGGCTTATAATCCGCATTTTTCAGCTAGTTTTTTCAGCCAAAACAGTGTTTTCTCTCAAAAAAAATCAACCGGAACAGTGTTTCAGCTTGTTTTTCAGCACAAGCGAACGGGACCAATGCATACTTTCAAATGTCCAACCTCTTTCACTAGGTCCATCTTCTTATTATAGTCACAATAACCCCCTCCTGTGAAATTTGAGGCACTTTATGTGCATATATGCAAGGCAAAAATGAAAACAAAGTAAATGTTTATATTTTGATGTTGCATTTTTAAAATCCTTAATAGATAGATCTGTAATAATGTATCCTTCATTGAAAATCTTCAACAAATATGTAAATTAATAGAAAACATGATTAATTTTAAAAGTACATGGGGCTTGAACAATGGTGAGCATGGAAGCAATGCATTTGTTTTCGAGATCATACTACATTCAAGTTATTGAGGGCTTGTTTGGATCCATTAGCTAAGAGTTTGCCAAAATTCACTTGGCAAATATCGTGATTTGACAACTTGCTAAAATATATGGCAAGTGAAAAAATATACTCTCTCCAAGAGTTTGCCATTTGGACTTGGTAAAATAAGAAGAGGCCTGCTAAGCGAACGAAGAGCCCCGCTTAAATATGCACGCGAAGCCGGATGCGCGAGCGATGCGCGCTCGCGCTCAGCGCGCAAATATGCGCGTGGAGGGGGGAGATTTGCCAAGTTGCTAAAATTTGCCAAGTTAGATGCCAAACTGTTGGAGCACAATTTTTCCTGTTTTGCCAAAAATAGATGGATGTCAAGTTGATTTGGCAAACTCTTGGAGATGCTCCTAATAGGTCACGACTATTATTAACTGTGATTAACTACTTTGGTTCAACTAGTGAAATAGTTGTTAGCTGTACCTAGACCTGTTTCGATCCAAAGAACTAATTATTAGCAGCACTACTATCTCTTTGACTTATTAGCTTGCTTAACAGCAGAAAATGAGAGTTGGTTTAGGTACAGTTAGTTGTTAGTATGACACATTCAACTTAAGGACAGTGAAGAATTTATTCATCGTCGACTTGTTGATTATAAAGCATACATGGAACATGAATAATATATGGCTTGAGGCCCTTAATTTGTATTAGAAAAATATAGAGTTAGCGAATAAAACTAATACTCCATGAAAAAAATATTAAGATCCAATCATCCGTACGGCTGGATCGGATGAGATGTCAAACCATACATAACGGACGGAACCTTTGTTTTGCATTGCTATGCATGGCTTTGTCTGGTCGGATCATATGATACATATATGCTTGTATATATCCAAAGCATCCATTAGTGTCCAATCACTTGAAAGAATCTTAATTTCTTAACTGAAAATGTTTTTTAATCAGCCTCCGACGGCTAAATTGGGTTATTTGTCTACTCCTACTTCTGAGCAAAAAACGAAAAGGACAGCTTTGAGTTGAGGACCTACTGTGTTCAAGTTAAAAATGGTTTATGTATGGATAATATGAGGTTTGCAATTGCAACTAACGGTCATGCATTGTGGGTACCCCAAAATTCTACTTGCTATGTCGACTTGTGGATTATCATGGAAGAACATGAGTGGCCTTTTCCTTGAGGTCCTTAGGGCCTGTGTTGGTTGGTGACCAAAACTTGCCACGCCAAAGGTTTGTCGTGCCACTGTTTCTTCGGCAGCTGTTTGGTTCACTGCCACACCTATGGCACGTCACACTTTCTTAGCACCACGTTCCACATGTCATAGGATCATTTTCGTGCCAAACCTTGCCACAAGTGTGGCTTCGATTTTGATCGTCACTTTTTTTTTGGCAACCATAGTTTGCCGAAGGTTAGACGTGGCAAGTTTTTGTCACCAACCAAACATGCCCTTAATTTGTGTTAGAAAAATACAGAGTTAGTTGAGATAAAACTAATGCTCCATGGGGAAAAAAAATTAAGATCCGATCATCCGTACTGCTGGATCGGCCGGATCAGATGTCAAACCCTGCACAACGGATGGAAATTTTGTTTTGCTTCAAGAGATGGCTTGTCTGGTCGGATTCATATGATATACATATACATATACATATATGTTTGTATCTATCCAAAGCATCCATTACCGTCCAATCACCTGAAAGAATCTTAATTTCTTAATTGAAAATGTTTTTTTTTATCAGCCTCCGACGGCTAAGGCTCCATTCGGTTCTTCCGGAACGGGCTGTTCCGCGTCTGGAATGGTTCCGGCGCTATACAAATTTGTGAAGAAACAACCGTTCGGCTGGGAATGATTCCCCAGTAACCGAACGAGGCTTCAACCGGATTAATTTTTTACTCCTGCTTCTGAACATAAAGGAAAGACAGATTTGAGTTGAGGACCCACTGTGCAAACTAAAAATGGTTCATGTACTATGGATAATACTAGGTTTTCAACTAACGGTGTTGCACTGTGTGGGTACCCCAAAATTTTATTTGCTGCGTTGTGATGACAAACACCCCAACCCCGGAAAAAAAATACACAGTAACATCTTGGGTAGTTCATTAAGTTCTGGTACATCTCCAAGTTGAAAACTCTTATTATTATTAGTAGTCCTAGCTATTAGTAGTGTAGTGTAGGAGTACTTTAGCTAAGTTCTGGTACATTTCCAAGTTGAAAACTCTTATTATTATTAGTCCTATGGCCCTGTTCGTTTGACTGAAAAGCTATGGCTGAAAGTACTGTTCGCTGATTTGTTGTGAGAGAAAAACACTGTTCGTTGGCTGAAAAAGTACAGCTTATAAGACAAGCGAACAGGGCGATAGGAGCACATCTACCGGGCAGCTAGCATATATGAGATGAGAAAAGGGCAACACGAAGTGAATGATTAGTTTAGTGGCAACAGCCCGTATAAAGCTCCTAATGATGCGTGAAAGGAGATCCAAGACGTGTTAGTGATCTTTAATGACAGACAGCTGCGTGCTCATATATAAAATGGGCACAGATTCCTGTAGTGTGTGGCTAGGCTAAATGGCTAATGGTGGTCCATGCACAAGTTGCGCAATGCAAGGGCGCCGGGGAGGCCGGGGTCGGAAATGATCCTGCTGTCACGCCTCCTCCTCCCCTTTCTTTTAACTTAATTCCCTCGGATTAGATTAAGATAAGCACCAAGCTCCAGAGGCGGAACCGCGCGGGGGGGGGGGGGGGGGGGGGGGGGGGGTGGTGGCGGCCTAGCAGGGGCCGTGGCCCCCACAAGCACAGTAGATTCATTCAAACACCTATATAAATATTTGTATTTATATCACAAAAAATATTAATATCACCTAATTTTTTATTAAAATATGATGATTTTGGGTTAGAAATAGTGTAGATTTTTTTGAAAATTTGTTGAAACATATAATTATGTATATTTTATCACACTAAAAAATACGATCATATTTGTCCGGTCTCCCTTAATCAAAATCGCTGGTTCCGCCTCTGCCAAGCTCCGTTGGCACGACACGCGTACGTCGAAAGAAGCACAATCCAACTACACTAAAGTTGTTTACTATACATGTCGTCTTCTTCTTTTGTATACATGACCTGTTTAGATGAGCTAAAAACTAGGCTAAATTGGTTGAGGTTGGCCAGGTAAAAATTTAGCACACTTATCAGGTAGGTAACAATTAGCTTTATGTATGAAACAGTCCCATAGAGTAGCAAGCAAGTAGTTTTAAATTTGGTGATCTGATTTAAATATATAGTTATTTACTAGTGTCATGCATGTTAATCATGCCATATATTTGTGTTATGTCCTTTTTCTTCTAATTTATTACTCGTAGTAAAATGCTATCTTAGTGGAAATCTGGCTATCGCGGTGATTTCCCTTTTGTACTTGGGATACTGTAGCTGGACCATGTCATTATCCAAAACGTCACACAACTTTGTGAGAGTGCGAGAGGGAATGCATGGTTAGTGCAAGGCCGCAGTACAACATGGCTATTTCTTTTCACGGTGCTGGTGCTGTTTCAGTGGAGTAGCTGTCTGGTTGTGCAGCATGGCGTCAGTTGGAGCCTCAAGGTACACACACGAGTGCTCCTTTCACGGCGTCGCTTTATTAAGGCCTTTTGGATCAGGATAAGCACAAGTAGTAAAAATCACCTTCCCTCCCCGGGCACGGGGCATGCAATGTCGAAAAGAGTTGCTGCATCAGATAAGCTTTGCACCATCAAATCTAATTTAACCCTTTCCCAGTAGTCTTTAGTTTTGAGACTGTCATCAGTCATGTACAGGGAGATGGGTGCCTAACACACACACACACATATACAGTGGATGTGCTATTTAAGGTTTGGTCAGGGTAGGGTCGGAGCCTAACACACAGGCCTCGTTTAGTTCAGAGAATTGGGGAGAAAAACACTGTATCAGAATTCCTGTAGCATTTCATTTATATTTGGTAAAAATTATCTAAATTTTGACTAACTAGACTTAAAATGTTCGTCTCGCAAAGTACAATAAAATTGTGCAATTAGTTTTTGATTTCATCAACATTTAGTACTCCATGCATTTGCCGACATTTTAATGTAACGGGGAATCTTCTTTTTACACAGTGAAATTTGGGGGAGAATTGGGGAACTAAACAAGAGGACAGTAAAACTTGCATCTCCGGAAGCCTGGAGTCGTCTTGCATCTCCTGCAGCCTGGAGTCGTCTGGTTAGGCGTAGGGGCCTGTTTAGATCCTAAATATTTTCCCAAATTCCACTATGCAAAAAGGAGATTCCCCATCACATCAAAATACCGGTACATGCATGGAGTACTAAATGTAGATGAAATCAAAAACTAATTGCCCAGTTTTGTTGTACTTTGCGAGACAAACATTTTAAACCTAATTAGTCAATGTTGGGATAGTTTTTACCAAATAAAAACAAAATGCCACAGTACCACACAGTGTGCTACAGTGTTTTCGCCGCCTAATTCGGGGCAACTAAACACGGCCTAGGTTACAGTACTACAGTAACATGAATGTCTAGTCGCAATCACAGTGACGGGGAAGGCAACTCCTCATAGGCTAAACAAGTATAAACAGCACAGCATCGCCAGCAAAATGCTGGTTGCGTCAGATGAATGCAGTAGACAAAACCAGGTTCAGGTTCAGGTTCGATTCACTCACCACGACATACAAAGTCAAATTTGGCATTTTTTGCACCCCCTCCTCCCAGTCCCACTTGCACCGCCTGCACCTCAGTCGAGACAGGTCGCATCTCTGGCAGGAAAATCCGATGCCACACACCCGAATTCCCAGAAAGAGCACAAATGATTACACGAACTAAGAAACAAAAAGACATTGGTACAAATGCGGCAACAACGATGGTAAGTCATCGCATATCTTTTGCGGTTCACAAAGTTACGCAACATTTACCAGCCCCAGGCGGCTTCAGCGATGTACACCCATGTATTGTATCTGAAAAACACCATGTGAGGGATTAGATCGCAACCACACATCACCTCACAATCCCCAAATCCACCAATGCTCCGTTTCTTTTGAGAACCGAGAACCAACGCTCTGGTCATTAAGTGCGAAAAAAATGGGACCATACAATCAGGCAATATACATCATCACATGCAGCGACACACATGGCTGCAACCTTAAAGCCAGAACAGTCATGCTGCTACTTGGTAAGGTAGTATATGAGCAAGAAGACAACAATGAAGGATGCCACCATGGTTGCCATCCCGCGGCTTGATTTCGTCTCGAAAACCTGTCAAGTTATAGTGAGAAAAACAGGGAACTGGAGGGAGCAGCTGATCTACAGATACGGAAATCCTCACCATCTTGAACTTGTCCACTGTCCCAGAAAGAAATCCTCTCGAAGCATCCATATCATTACCCTGAACCGGAAATTAATGTATCAGGGTTTTATTGACAACAAGATAAGTGTGTTGCAGGAAGGAAACTAAAGTACCATTCTGTCCAGCATCCGGTTATGATTCTCCACTTCTTCATGTATATCACCAGTCAACTGAACATACAACAGATTCGGTTCCCTCCATCCCAAAAAAAATTGCAATTCTAGAACTTAGGGGAGAAACCAAGGTGATCAGCAAATGACGAAAATGCCCCTATATGATGCTATCTGACACTGCAGTTCTGCCATCGCAGCCCTGTGCGTAGCGTTCAAGATTTGAAGGAAAGGAATGGGTAACAGGAAGGTTCCAGAGCACGAGTACTGAGATGAAATGTGCACAGATTTTTGTTAAATTTTTTACGGGCACTAGTCGCACATCTGGCATGCAGCAGTACGAATGGGTCCCATCGTAGGCCTGCCATCCTATCATGTTGCCTACTTTAGCGTTTTTTGTGGGACAAAATTCAAACGGTAGAATTGCGTTATTTTTGGGACGGAGGGAGTAAAAGATTAGTACAATCACAATATACCCAACATTCCATGATGCAGCAAAGTTCAAAGTGGTATCAATAAAATGTGTGAAACAGAGTAGAACACACAAAATTGAAACATGATGGCCTTTATCACTGTATGCATAAATCCCAGATGAAACATTGTATTTTACTGATGCAATTTCATGTGCCCCGTAAACACTATAACACCCAGATGGGTAGATCTGATCGTATGCATGAAATCCCAGATGGAAAGTAATCTCAAGTCAGTCCTGGCAGAAACAATGCAAATGGGTATATGTAACCATGTCATACCAGCTGGTTGGTCTAGAAACCTGTACCAGTAGTAGTATAGCTATATGAATTATGTGAAAATTCCAATTGCCAAACTATTGCTTTATAGTCATCTTAAAGATCTTTGTACAAAAATTAGTAATTTGTCAGCAATTGCTAATTCTGTTCAACATCAGTCTATCAAATTGACAAATAATCTCATCTTTACTTTTGAGGATGTAGCACAAATTTATTTATTATCAACACTAACGGAAGCGGTTTCAAATATTTCCAATCATTACCATACTCAACACTGTGGCACTTTGCTTTCCTGTTTTTTAGGTTCTGCCAGGTCCACTAAACCCAACAAAATATTGAAATGGTCTGCAAAGATAGGAAAGTACAGCATACATACTCTTTTGAGAACGCTGACCCTATCATGCAAACTGTCCAGAGCTTGATCATTCTCATGCTCATGAATTTCACGAGAAGAATAAGCTGGAGCTCTCACCCCACCTTCTTCAATGCCATCAAATAAAGCAGCTCTATGGCTGCGGAAATCCCTGCAAAGAACAAAAATGGATAAATGGAATCATTACGGTTTTGCTAACAACCAAAGTAGTGGAATTATCTACTGGTTGTCTGTACTTCCAATGACTGCATAAGGAATATAGGACAAAGTAGTCATTTTTCATGGTATCTGTCTATTCTTTTCTCACTTTTGTATAAAATACGGCACTTTATAGATACCTAGTCTCATATCTTATGGATCTTGTCAAATTTCTTGTAGATGGCATGTAACCACACCTTTTCCTTAGATCGTTAATGGATAAAAGGTAATTTTGTACAAAGCCACTATCACAAAGCCTATAAATGAAATTAAGAGGAAAGAATGGTAAATTGGAAAATAAGGATAAGCTACAATCTGACGATGAAACAGGAAGGCTGTATGCAAGCACTTGCTAGTTGCTGCTCTGTTGATTTTCTTGAATTACGATTAGACTGCAATTCACCAATTAAACGGAAGGAACGAGCAATTTCAGTAGGTAAGTTAAACTACCAGTAGACCAACGAGCAATTTCAGTAGGTAAGTTAAACTACCAGTAAACCAAGACCAGGGACAGTGACAGTCTGAATGAGTATGCCTGTGCAATTAGTAAGTATCGCCGCTGCCTTGCGAAATGACTAGTGTTGGGAAAATCATGAGGAACTAATGAAAACAACGTTTACAAACATTGCCACAACTGAATGTAACCATCCATTTGCAAGTAAAATGGGACACCAGGAAGGCAGGAACAGACAAACTTAACTTAGTAAGGGGATGAAATGGAAGATTATCATATCCTACACTATTGCCATGTTCTGCTAGGTGCTAGGAGCAGAAAACAAAAACCCAGCATTTAGCTTTGAATAAGTTCAATCAAATTGAGATACGACTAAACTGGTTGTCTGGCTGCCTGGGGAAAGGATCATGCATGACGGATAAAGGAGCCATAGATGTGGCAATCTACTGATTCGAAAGAACTCGCTGCTAAAGTTGGGCATCCAGAGGGGTAAATGGCATTAAATTCATAATTCGGCAACACCAAACACTAGTACTGTGGAATCAGCTGACGCGTCACAAGAACAATGGGATTTCCTTCCCCAGGAACCAGGGACAAGTGTGGCGCAGCAGATAGTACTCAGCAGGTAAGGTATGGGTAACAGGATCCACCAGATGGTGCAACGAACGGGATCAAGTATACAGATTTGCATGAGCAGAGTTGTTCGGCACCAATACCACATTACTTCGTCTCAAAACTCCACATTCCTAAACACGCAAGCTCACTGCTCACGTTATGACATCAAGCAAGCGCATGAACCTGTAGAAAAACGCGGAATGGTTCGAGCTACCCACTAATAGTCGAGAACTCGAGATAGATAGATAGATCATAGCCTGGGGATTGCTAGCTAGGGTGGGACTATTAAAGATCCTGACCTCCTCGAGTTCATCGGACGCGACCTCCACTCGCGGAACAGTTCTCACGGGTGCGCGGAGAAGCCGATGGAGCCTGCCTGCCGGTGCGGGTGGGCGGCGAGATCTGATGAAAGCTTGGTTTTTTTTTGAGGGGAATCTGATGAAAGCTTGGGGCGCAGCCTCCGTCCTTCCGGAGCAAGACGACGCATTGGGGGCCGGAGTGAGCGGGCCTTCTTTGTTTTCGGGTTGGGTGGCATGCACACTACTGCTACGAGAGTTGGGCCCATCGCCTGTCGGTTACATTGCGGCCCATTTCAATCAATTGGAGAAGAGGAAGTTCCATTTGTTCTGCGCGGCGCGAATCGCCCCGCCTCCGCCTTCCGGCGATTGACGCCGCCGGGGAGGGGGGAGCCCTCCCGCGTCCAACGGTCCAAGCAAAGCAGTCTCCAGCCCCGACGCCGAAACGAGACTTCCTCTCCACCAGGTAACGCGCAACCTCACTCCCACGGCGACATTGCGATCCAACGATGCTGCATTGCATTTGCTGCGTTGGCGTTAGTTTTACACCGGCCACGCCAAACACCTGCTCGACGATATGCTCGATCAGATCCGTAGAATAGTATGCCACACCGAGTCACCGACATCCTATGAACGTCGGTGTCTGACAACTAGGTATGTCTGTCATTAGTTCATTACGTGTTATTCTGCTGGACCATGCAGGGTTCGGCCGATAAAAAAAACTTTTTTTTATCGGCCGAAAGTCGCCCATATTTCCGAATTTTTCTTTTCATCCCCGGGGTCCGACAGCTAAATTTTTCCCTTCTTTTCTGTTTTTACACAGGCAATCCAAAATCAGCCACGCGACGGTCCGACACTTATAATGATTTATTCTTGTTTTAATTTGTGAACAAGTGATATTTAATATCTTCAGAATAGTTTTAAGTCAAATTCTACAAATTTTTTGAAAAAAAATTTAAATATCTGTCATTAGTTCATTACGTGTTATTCTGCTGGACCATGCAGGGTTCGACTGATAAAAAAACTTTTTTTTTATCGGCCGAAAGTCGCCGATATTTCCTTTTTATCTCCAGGGTCCGATAAAATTTGATATCAGCCAAAATTTTCCCTTCTTTTCTGTTTCTACACAGACAATCCAAAATTAGCCACGCGACAGTCCGACACTTATAATGATTTATTCTTGTTTTGATTTGTGAACAAGTGATGACTTATAATGATTTATTCTTGTTTTGATTTGTGAACAAGTGATGTTTAATATCTTAGGAATAGTTTTAAGTCAAATTCTACAAATTTTTTGAAAAAAAATTTAATTTTTTTTGAATTTGGTTCGATATTTCCGATATATCTTGCCTATCCTCTTTATCCGTGACGTTCGATAAATTTTAATTTCCGATAATGAAAACCTTGACCATGCTTAGCGTGGAGAAGCTGCTTAAGCGCTGTTCAGCATAGCACCTGCTGTTAAATGAGATTCCCAGACGTTTTGTGCACTGGTTACTATATACCTGGGCCCCCTTTCTCTCTTCCCCTTTCCCCCTCCCTCCCTCCCTCCCTCTCTCTCTCTCTCTCTCTCTCTCATCCTCTAAAGAGAACCAAAAGACCTGCCTTCTATTGTTTCTTTAGTTTTCTTCTCAAAATCTGTAACTTACTTGGGTGACTTTTGCATTACATGAACAATAAAAAAAAAGCCTATCCTGGGTGATATACATGGTTTGCTTTGATAAAAGGTCTAGATGCATTAAGGGTTGTTGCTGCAGGCAACACTAAATGGGAAATGACAGTGACATGTAATGTAAGCACGAATTTCAACTGATCCTATTACCACTAGCTTACAGGGTTTTATAGGTTTCACATGAAGAGGCTTTGTTCAGAAAAAAAAAAACTTGAGTCCGCCTTCAGTTCCCCTTTCTTCAGGTTCACATAATGTTCTTGATTTTTCAGTCCATGTAACCATACTTTATTACGACCATTGTTATCTTTTTGGGGAAAAAAAAGAGAGATAAGCAATGGCTAAAGATACTTGCTTGTATAGTCCAACAGGTGTTCAGTACAAGCACTAAAATTACAATACACTCAAGAACCATCTGGTTTCCACATAGCAAACTGAAATGCAGTACCTTTACTGTCTATTTATCTTCAGTGTTCTATTTAGCTGCATCAAATGATGTGTTTCTAACTGAAAAACTATTTCAATTTAATTCTTCTGAAGGACTTCAGCACGCAGAAACTAGGACTGCTAAACTACAAAAGTGCAGCTTGATGTTTTAGTTATGAGTTCATCAACACACAGCTTCTTCAGTAACACAATGCCCATGCTAGAAAACTTGATTGACATCTGTAAGATATTGTTACCAAAACTATTCAAACTTGTACAATAACTATCAAATGCATCATTTTGTCATGCTTCATGCAGATAGGCAAAGGCTACTGACTGAAGGTCATCCATATCATGATACCCACTCCCTTGCGTGGTGCAAGAAGGATTGCTGTTGTTGTAGTAGTCAGGCATACATAAATCTAGCTCATAACCTTCAGAATGTTGAGTTGATGTTGATGTGAAGCAGTCATTTGCAAAGTATAACTGCCTTTCACTCTTTACTGAAGAATTGTTTGCCATTGTTGGGTGCAAAAAGAGCTGCCCATCTTGAATATAAGGTGCTAATCTTTCACAGTTTTCTTTCTGAGGGTTTGATGTCAAGGACCCATCTCCATATCCTTGTGTTGCTAGAGCTTTGAAAGACTCTAGTTCTGCTTGCAGACTGACCACCTATGAAATGTCACAAGTAATACACTTTGTAAGTGTTGATTTCCTTGCAGTGTGAATTATTATGATACAGTGAGCTTTTTAAATAACCAAGAATACTATAAATTTATGCATTACAAAAAGGGTAACGAAGTAGCAGTCTCATAAGATAGGAAGATATGTCTATTATATCATGACACTTAATGGTTAGCTGCATTTATGAAATTATATGATACTCCAAAACTTTTTCATGTTATAGGTAAGTTTGTTATGAATGTTATTTCATATGAGGCTTATAGTTTTCAACATTTGCCAAACTATATCACATTTCTGTGAGGCTGCAGCTCGACTGCTCGAGTGACATTTCCCCTTTCTATATTGAATGTGAACTAAACACCTCATTTATGCATAACTTTATTTTTGGAAATGAGTGCTAATGTAGAATCTTCTTACCTGTTGTTGCAGAGAAAAGATGTGAGCAACACAGCCATATATTGGATCCTGAAGCCTGGCCTGTGCCTCATATGACATAGTGACTGCAGCTTCGCAGCGGTCACTTATTGGGAGATGCATTAGGAGCTTTGAGGCATTGCTAGCCCCAAAGACCTTATGGATAGCAGCGAAGTGTGCAGCCCCTTGCTCATGACAGAAATATGGAGCGAAGACACACCCCTTCACACACTTCCTGCGTAGGAACTTGCACGCACCACATGGTGAGCCAAGGCCTGTCATCTTGGGTCTTCTTGTTGATGCTGTTGTTAGTCTATTCTTACTCTCTTGATTTGAATGCTGTGAATCATGGGGTCATCATTCTCTGCTATTTATAGAGACTAGCTAATGCTGTGAGTAACTTAGTATATTGAATAATTAATTCATCTTGGTCTCCCAAGTGGACTACAATTCAATTATTTTAATCACGGTTGTTCCACTCCTTTCATGTTCATTTAACTCTGTATTCTGCTTCAGATTCCTTCCAAAGTGGTTAAATGACAACGATGTAACACTCCAAATTATTTATAATTTTGTTGTTGATTGTTTATTAGTTGATGAACTATACATTCTTTTCCCGGACTACGCAAGAGTGCTTGTTGCCATTTCATCAAGAGGAGGAAAAAATACAAGGAGAGAGGCTGAGCCGTCTCCCTAAACACCCATTTTCTGATAAACTTTACTCATATGCAAGTTATGTGTTAATCTTACCTCCTTTTGCTAGTTCAGTATGGACAGAAATATCAAAGTGTGCTGAACAAAATTTATGTTTTCTATGTTCTAGTCATCTCTAAGTACATGTTTAGAAGCTTTGCATTTTTTTCTGAGATGTATCACATGATTAGATTAGAATTAGATAATCACTTCCCATCAAGTTTGTGTACCACCTATATGGCTAAACAGGTGGACCTCTGATGATATTTATTCTACCCTACTGGCTTGCCTATAGACCACCACAAATATTAGCTTTATTCAATGTTGCTGCTTTTTTTGGTGCTATTGTAGTTGTTGTACTAACAGCAGTTAGTTTATTTAGTTAGAATCTTATGGAGGCCACACTGCTCATTATGTAAATTGTGGCGCCTCTGCTTGGCAATTTGCAGAAATAATGATAAAGCTTGCCCACACCAAGTGTGCCACTTTCCAGACTAATGAAAGTATATAAAGGAAATGAAATGATCAGTTGTCACTACCTGCCACACCAGTGGCATGTATTTAGCCTTTACTATCATTCTCCTCTTCCCAACTAAACTGTGCTGTAGACCAAATGGAGCATAATTAATGATGCTTTTTTGCAATCTAAACTTTTCCCTTAGCTGGTTCCTATTGATTAAATTCTGATGAGAAAGCTGGTCCATTTGTTGTTTTTTACTTTACTGGTTATTTTAGTCACCTATGTATTTTCATTTATGTTGACTAGGCTATAGCATCACCTATAAATATAAACAAAAATTTCTTTTCTTTTCCTATAAGGGAGTATAATAAATATTCTCAGTTTTGTATTTTTTTTATCAATAACGGAAATGGCCTTACTATTTCACTGCTTTCTGCATCATTCAAAAGCTAATGTACAGCTCATAAATCAGCATCCTTTGTTGATGGTTGATCAGACACCTACTTGTTTGTGGATTGGCCTGCAGAGTCCATAAGCATAAGCATAATTTTCTTTTGGTTTGATTAAAGTAAAGCTTTCTGCTTCCTATTTGTTTATAAGTTTTATATTCATTATCCTGTACGTCAGTACTGCAGGATTAAAAAATTAAGGACAGCATGTAAATTGAACCAAATAAATAATTACAACATATCATGAAAACAGTAATTTGTTACTCCAGTAGATTGTCATAGCAAGCTAAAATATGAACAGCATGTCTTTGGATCTTGATATGGTAACACGTCGCCACAGCCCTAGTTGCCTATGGGTAGGGGGGGCATGTCTTTCATGAATTCTGCAGTTATCTGCAAAATTTGCATTCTCTAACTCATGTTAGATACCAAATCTTTAATGAATAGAGACCCATGTGCAATTATAATAAGTTAGTAATGGAAGCATTGTTATCTAATTTTCGGAGTATGGTGAAGGGCCCACTCTGTTTTTTGAGGGATAAGGGCCCACTCTGTTGTGGACGTGGAACCATTTGAAGTGGTTGGTGTTGAGGATTAAAAGATGGAACCATCCTAAAGCGATATTGTTCAGCTTTATGTGTGCTTGCCATTAGTACTTTTGCAAGTATTATTAGTATCATGATATGCGTCGTTTTTGTTACACAGAAAAGGAATTCAACCCCATAGCTTTAGTTCAGTGTTCATTTACCTGGTTTCGTTGGCTGTTAGCTGGCAATGGAGGTGATTAGGCTGATATGACACATTTGATCTGAGAGGAACAGGTTCGTGTTTCGGAAGAAGTAAGACCCCTGGCCTGGTGGGTAGTTAAAATGTGAACATCAATGAGTTGCAGCTGATTGCACGGGGCTCTGATTGGGTGGTCAAATTTGTCAGTATTAGGATGCACTAGCTAGCACTAGGGTAAGCAGTGGATACATACATATAAATAATTAAATTAAGCTAGAGTTACCTGCACGCATACACCAAACTAATAGCATAGGACCAGTCAAGATTCAAGATGTTGGACAGTAAATAGATTAGAACCCCAATTGATCTGCACGTGTATGCATGATTGGCCGGCAGACATATCTGATACCTGTACCAGAGGAGTGTGGGGGAGGCGGTCGCATAGACGCATAATCAAGTGGAGACTCATAAGCATCTATTTAACTGCTGAATATTGCTTGCTTTTACGACTAGTTACTATTTAGTGGTTTAATTAAGCTTGATTGGCAGACAAGCGATTGTGATCATCTCCTTGCTTGTATGCATGCAGGGCTCCACTGTATGTATCTGTGAGGCACGTCTTGCAGAAAACAAGTGTATGTTGGTCTTTGCTGAAATCCAGGAATCAGTTGTCCAGCTACTCCCTTCTCTGCCGTTGGATTACGTCGTCACAGCGACGACTGAGCTTGGTGCAGGGGACATGTGAGGCCCCCCGCCACTGGCATTGCCGGAGGTACGCACGACGCAGAGAGGTGAGGTCGTTTTCCTTCCTTGTCTTTCTCTCTTTCTCTCTTGGCCGGCCGGTGAGTTGCTAACTCTTACACGTACGGTTGTTATTAGTTTGTTGCCATTAGTAGATAGAGTACTTAAATAGGTGAGCCGGTTTCAATTTCAGCTTGTAGGACAGAGACAGCATGCTTGGCTTATTCGGAGGCTATGCTGTAACCCATCACTGATAAGACTTGCTAACTCAATTTTAGTCCATGTTGATGATGGTGATGGAGCGGGACTGCGGGAGAGCATTGAACTGAAGTAAGTACTATAGTGCATGCCAAAGAAGCAAAAGCTCTCCATCACAGCACATGCTGCAACTGCAACTGCAAGCAAGCAGGTGTTAGGAAAGAAAGCTACTTGCTGCATCGTCTGTATTAACCCGTGCCGTGCCGGAAGAGCAGGTACCTATCTTTGACCAACCGACTGACTGCCGCCCTGCCGGATGTTGATGCAGGTGCAGGACTCAAGAGAGAGACGAGGTGGCTTGGTCATGATCTGGCATCTTGTGGTGTGGATGAGTGACTGATGCAAGCTAGTGCGTGGCTCAAGAAACCAAAAAAAAAAATGCTTCAGGACATGACAAGTGCAGACAAAGTCCGTTTCGCTGTATCAACAGCAGCAGGTCTTGACCTCCGTCCCATAGCCCGGCGGTGTGTCCCGTCCGGTCGCCATTGTATGTATGTATTCCGGTTCTTGCAATCTTGAACTAATGGTTTTCCCAAACTTTTTGTTCTGGTCTGGGACGGTAGTGGACACACGTGGAGCTTCAGGAGCAAAAGGACGGTGCTGTGTACGGTGGTCTTACAGTCCGGGGTGGCGGTGCTCAACTTCAACACGCGCTGGTGAACAGCTAAAACTCTGCTGAGCAGTTCCAGATGCATGCATGGAAATGCACACTCATGTTACCTACCGGCTTTCGTGCTGGTTTTACCTAGCCATGCCCTGATGATGGATCTCGTCTGAATGCACAGTTTGTGTGTTTTGTAGGCAACTAGTGGAGTGGAGTTTGAACTCCGACAATAACCTGATGAACAAGAACAACTATCGATGTCGCGTACGTGGAGAGGTAATTCACAATCCCAGTTTTTGCGCTGAATCCCTATCTGATGCATGGTCCATCTCGTTGCGTTGTTGACTGAATAAATAGTCCATTTGCGTCTGTATAAACCTATTTGTTATCTGAAGATGCACAACTCATGCAGAGGCTGGAATAAAGACCATTCTATTTTTTCTAAAAAACCACGTATACGGGTCTCAATAGCCGCGTGAAGAATGAACACGAACAAAGATTCATATATGTATAATGGGCTCATTTTGCTCGGGCCCAACACAGTATTGAATAGATTAGGGTGGGCTCAGCTTGGACTTGGGCTCATGTAGCATGTAATTAGCAAATCAGGCCATAGCCCATCTCAACCCTCACTTGTCTGTCTGTCTGTCTTCATCCATCGACCCAGGCAGCGCAACAAGTGAAGGATTACGATGTAATAATATTTCTACTCTAAAATACTTCTAGCCATTTTTTTCTAGAAAAGAACAGTAGTCACATCTGTCAGGGATCCCAGCGCACTCAAACTCAACTGAATTGTCGGCCCAGTGACAGTAGCTGTTCAATCCTCATGCTCACCGTGTCATGTTGCGATGCGTGCAACATGTAGTTGCTTCAATTGTTCATTTTTTTAGTCAATTGTTTCATGTTTTTGTTCTGGAACACAACACAAGAGGAAGGGTAGCATCTGCTTCTCTGCGTAGTGCTTCATTTGCGGTTGGCAACGGGCCAATAATATACTGTTTTTGGCATGTGTTTCCGCGTACCCACCTAACAAATCTCTCATCATCTGTGTACATCGTGCCTGTCTGAGGCACTGAGTTGTCCTGTGACGTACAAAGCCAAGGAATGTGCCTTTTTTTTTTACTCTAATCTTGCCAAAGATTGATTCGATGCTGGTTCAGGGCGTTCTTTCTCTCTGACAAGACACGCTGCAACCAGAGAGACATGCAGCTTTTTTTTAAGCAATACGGCAAACTTTATTCATTCAAGATAGTTACATCGTTGATCAAGGAGTCTAAAATAAAGCTAGGGGGCTCATCGATCCAAATACAGTTTTACTTATATTGCCGAGCTCTTCTAGCTAGATTGTGAGCCACCTGATTCGCCTCCCTACTACAATGTTCAATAGATATATCTTGAAAACCACTCCATATGATATTGCAATCATCATATATTGCAGCTGTCGAATTCATTGAGAAGCCTCCATCCTTCATAATTTGTACCACTTCCATGCAATCCGATTGGATGATTAATCTATTGCACCCTATGTGCTGTGCTAACATCAATCCCTCCTTCAGCGCATAAGCCTCCGCCATTGGTGCATCAACAAGATGTGGTACGAAGCTGTGGGCTGCTGCTAAGACACCTCCAGAACAATCTCTTATAATAGAGCCAACACTGCCGCAGCCACTATTTTCATTGAAAGCTGCATCAACATTCACCACGACCTTACCCTCTGGAGGTTTCTTCCACCCCTGCCTTAAAACTGAAGCTTTCTTCGTTGCCAACTTATAATTCTTGGTAAGTGCCGCAATAGCCATGGCAGACCTTGACGGTCGCTGGACGGTCTCTCCATGGACCAATTGCCGACGCTCCCACCATATATACCAGCCGGCCGTGATGACTAACTCCGCTATACCCACCTCAAGAGTATGAACTTGATCATCCCTTGTAAAGATTTCCTCAAGGATTACCGAGCCCGAACGGTCAGTCATCAGTAGGCGCTGTATCTTCTCCTCAATACCCAGCGAACGCCAAACTTGTTTCGCTCGGTCACATGTGAAGATCATGTGTTTGATATCCTCAGCTCCATTCTGACATATTGGACAGCCGCCTGCATCCCCAACATGTCGGTTTGCAAGAATGGCACGGCATGGCAAGAGCCCTTTGAGTGCCCGCCACCCGAAGATCTTAATCTTTGCTGGTACTTTTAATTTCCATAAACTCTTCCAAAGCCGACTCCTTGATGCAGTGTTGGCCTGCACTTGATTACTTCTCACCCCAAACTTGCTTTCCCATTGGCAATGGTAGGCCGATTTCACCGAGAACAAACCACTTCTATTATAATGCCAAGCCAAGTCATCCCTACCAGAGCGGATAGGGATCTGCAAAATTCGATAAACATCAGTAGGCCAAAAGATAGCCTTCAACAAGTCCTCATCCCATGTTGAATTTATAGGGTTAATCAATTCATCAACCGTGGACACCAAGTTGTTTCCCCTAACTGTTTAAATTTTCAGATTATGACTTCCCAGGATCCAGTTATCTTCCCAGATCTTTATCTGCGTACCATCACCTACTCTCCAAATATATGCTTGCTTGAAACATTGGAGCCCAGCTAGTATGCTATGCCAAGTGTATGAACTCCCACTCTTTATCCTAGCATTCAACAATTTACCATCCGGATAGTACCGAGCTCTAAGCACTCTAGCACATAATGAATCTGGATCACTTAAAAGCCTCCAAACCTGCTTTGCTAGCATTGCCAGATTGAAGGACTGTAGATCTCTAAAACCCATGCCGCCCTTACCCTTTGGCATACACATCTTCCACCACTCTTGCCAATGGATTCTCTTATGATCTTCGTCATCCCTCCACCAGTACTGCGAGATGGCACTTGTGATTCCATTGCAAATGTTATTTGGAATTCTAAATACCATCATGGCATAAACTGGGACGGCCTGAGCTATAGATTTGATAAGAGTTTCCTTCCCTCCCATGCTGAGGGTTTTCTCCTTCCACCCATCAATTCGGGTCACCACCCTATCAAAAGTGACGGAAACGGTCACTACGGTCGGCTCCCACCAAAGCTGGATGACCTAGGTATTTATCACTTAACGATTCCGTCATAATATTCAGAATTTGACATACTTCAGTCTTTACTTCAACATCTGTATTGCTAGAAAAATAGATACTCGATTTGGCTTCACTGATCTTTTGCCCCGAGTTTGCACAATATCTATTCAAGATGCTAGCTAAACAATCAACATTCTTCTTGTTAGCCTGCATTAAGATGAGTGAGTAGTCTGCAAAGAGGAGATGAGATATTGTCAGAGCCCCTCTGCAAACTTTCACCCCCTCCAATTCTCCTCTTTCTTCTGCTTTCTTGATCATACAAGATAGGCCTTCAGCTACCATCAGAAATAAATATGGTGATAACGGATCGCCTTGACACAGTCCTATAAAAGGTGTAAAAATATCCGTCTCAAAATTGTTGAAACGTACACTATATCTGACAAAAGTAACACATGCCATCACTAGCTTAATCCAACGTTGATCAAATCCTAGCTTAGCCATGATCCTTTCCAGAAACACCCACTCCACTCTATCATAGGCCTTATGCATATCCAGCTTAATTGCACATAACCCTTTACTTCCCTTCTTCTTCTTCATTGTGTGTATACATTCATAGGCTAAAAGAATATTATCCATTATCAATCTCCTCGGAACAAAAGTGCTCTGATGGTCACTGATAATCTCAGGTAAAATTGCTTTCAGCCTAAAAGATAACATCTTGGATATGATCTTGTACATGACATTGCATAGGGAAATAGGACGGAAGTGGGTCACCTTGTCAGGATTGTCAATCTTGGGGATCATGACAATGGTTGTATCATTCCACCCCATAGGTACAAATGCACTCTGGACCGCTCCCAACACCTCATCCACTAGATCATCTTCCAATAGGTTCCAAAAACGTTTGAAAAAAATTGCGTGAAGTCCGTCTAACCTCAGAGCTTTCAAATCACCGATGCTGAAAAGAGCCTTCTTCACCTCCTCCCTAGTGAATGGCGCCAGGAGGAATTGATTCTCCACATCAGTTAAGATCCCATCATCAATCTCCGGAACCTTCCTTATGAACAACGCACCAAAATATTCCTTCACCATCGCACCCATAGTCTCCAGATCTTCATGGCACACACCTTGTTCATCCACCAACCCCTTCACCAGATTTCTCTTCTTGCGACTGGATGCAAAGTGATGAAAAAAACTTGTGTTTCTATCATTGTGTTTAAGCCAGTTAGCACGTGCTCGTTGAACCCAGTAAATTTCCTTTTGTTCTAAATGCAGCTCCAGTTGGAGAAGAATTTCCTTCTGGGCTGCTATTGATTCATCCGTCAACGGTCCTCGTTTTAAATTTTCCAACTCCCTTCTCAGCTTATTTATACGTTGGACAAGTTTCTTTAAAACCTCTTTGTCCCACACACGTAGATCCAAGTGGACTTTATTCACCCTCATCATCAACGGGGATCCCTGGCCTTGGGCCAAAGCCCGCGCCCAAGTTGTCTGTATCACCTCCTGCACGGTGTCTTCCTTTAATCATCTAGCTTCAAACCGCCTCGGCCTACAGTTAGCATGGACCTCCTGGGTGTTAACGCATATAGGCCAGTGATCAGATTTGTGAAATTCTCCATTCACCAATTTAGCACTAGGGAACATGTTCCTCCATTGGGCATTAGCAACGCCCCAATCCAGCCGCTCACGTATCTTCCCCTCTATGCCAGGTGAAGATGTCACCCGTAAAACCCATGTCCACCAATTCAACAGAGCATCATGAAACGCTTGCAGATGCCTATGTAATCTTGCCCTACCTCCTTCCTTCTCATAGTGATATAAAATCTCATTGAAATCTCCTAATGCCAACTAGGGCAAGGAGTTCGTATCTCTATTTTCAAAAAGCGCATTGCCTCCCAAGTTTGGTCCTAACTTGGCTCCCCATAAATTCCAGTTAATCTCGATTCTTCTCCTTCTCCCACAACTACAACAATGTAGTACTGAGAGAAATTTAACTGTTTCACCATCACCCCCTTGTTCCATAGCATCAATAAACCCCCGCTACGACCATCACTCTCATGAATGATGAACTTGTCGCAGCCTAATCTTCGCTTCAAATTTTCTGCCTTTGCTTTCCCCAGATGTCTCTTAGACAGAAAAAGGACATCTGGTCTCTCCCGCTTCTGGACCTCCAGAAGCGCACGAACTGCCCGGGAGCTAGCAAGCCCCCGGCAGTTCCAAGCTAAGATTTTCATTGTGTCCGGCCACTCTCCTCAAGGGAGAGCGCCGATCTGATATTTGAGTTGGCTGTACCATCCTCCCCATCGCCATCCCTTCTTGGCCTCTTTTTCTCCTGTTCCTTCAATGGACTAATAGAAGGATTCGAATTAGGCAAGCTAACTTGCATATCGTCTGCATCCCCTTCCTCCGAACCACCCTTCTTGTTAGCTTGCAGTTTCTTTGAATCTTCCTCTTTGCCGATAGATGTCTCCATGTCCTCCACATCCTCATAAAAAACTGGTCCCCTTCCTCCACCTCTACCTCGGCCTCTCCCACGCCCTGTGCCCCTGCTGCTGTTGTACTCATCCCTTCCTGTCACCATTGCTTGAAAGGGAACTCTCAACCAGTCCCCCCATTGACAACTTGCTTAGCTATGCACTCCATCCCCACACTCTGTAACCTCATGATCCATACAGCCACAGAAGAAGCAGAAGCTTGGCAACTTTTCATATTGCACTAAATATTTCATCCTCTCCTTGAGTGTGATCGGCACCACCCTTACCAGCAGCTTGTCTAAATCAAGCCACACCCTAGCACGTAGGTACGGTGTAGAGTTAATCTTGCCCTCGTTCACCACTACGGTGATAATGTCTCCAACCTTCTTCGCCACCTTCTCTGCTAACTCCCTCTTCTTCATCAATCCCTTCGGTACTCCTTGGATTCTCGTCCAAACCGAGATCCTGTTTAGCTTGTACTCTAGAACATTGGAGAACCCATCATACTCCTCGAGCACGATAGCTGCTCCACGAAACAGCCATGGACTCCCCTCCATCACCCTCGTCCAATCGCCCAGGCAGTGAAGCTGGGCCAGGAAAAGGTTTGAACCTAGCACCTTGAAAGTTACCTCCTTTGTGCGGACCAAGCGTTCCTCATGGCGCTGAATAACGCTGCGTGGCTGAAGGGCTTCGATGTGTTAACCCTAAATAGGGCAAGCCAGTGAACATCCTTCACGAGTTCATCAAATTCACTCAAGAAATCAAGATCTTCACCCTCTTCTCCTTGCAGATCTAGCCCCTCCAGACGCTCTTCCAGACTCAGCATACCTCCATCATCATCCATCTCCACGCCCTTCCCCTTCTCCTTCACCGTTCTATCCGCCATGCAACTTGCGAGGATGGCTCCCAGGCTCCTTGCGGAGGGGGCAGCAATCCAGGCGCATGGATTGAAGGGAGAGATCACGTGGATCGCCCCTGTTTTTGGTGGACTCCGACGGCGCCGCCGGAGGAAGACAAAACCCTAGTTTAGGGGATTTTCTCTTTCACGATAGAGAGACATGGAGCTTTGTTTTTTTGAACAAAGGAGACAGGGAGCTAGCGAGAAGGTGCGCGGCTGGAAATGGATGAGCCATGAGCGAGATATTGCAGTTTTCAAATTTGTAACTATATTGTAAGATGAATTTGGATACCAACTCAAATACCCTTAAGATGAAAAAAATAGATTATTCGAATTTGGATCAGTATTTGGATTTCTCACCCTTTAAATGATAAATTCCTTTTTTTCATTTCTAAAAATAAATAATAATATTTAAATGTGAACATGAAGATACCAAAACTAAAATTCTGAACACTCATTGGGTTAAGAATATTTCAACTATTATGAACAAAAACATTGACAACAATTTTAATCAATTATTGAGTATATGAATAAACATATGCAATGATCATGTTTTATCTGGTTTATATTTTTAAAATTATATATGTCTATTTATTTGCATCATCATATTTAATAAAAAAGGCTTTAGCTAAATCTTAGGCTAATATTTTAATCCAATTTGGATTAAATGAACAAAAATGTATGATGTACACAATCCAACTATTGACCGAGTTGTTTGTGGCATGTAATTCTAAGGCCAAAAATGTTGACAACCGAACTATTAATACCAAAAAAGTTTGGCCATCTAGCTGATTTCAAATGTGGTTTTGTATTTTTTTTGAAAAATAATAAATACATGTTTATTTTCTAGAAATTCATAATTCATTTTACACTAGAAAAAGATGAAACTAAAAAATGGATTTGTAATGTGTCTATTGGTGTTAGAATTAGGGTTATTTGATCTTATTTGTAGTTGTTCCCAACGTTTTATTGCGTGTAGTTGTGCCTGCTATTTATTCAAATCGCTATTTTGTGTTATATTAAACCTAGAGATCAATTGAGTACCAAATATGATCGAGTTAAATTGATCAAATTATTTTTAAAGTGCTACGGATGACATAGCATTTGCAATGGCTAAATATGATCTATATATATGATGGAGCATAGCACCTGCGAGGTTGGTGTTGTCTTCCGGATCTTCAGTTTACTCGTGGTCTACTTGGATTCTTTTGGTCAATCGCACATATAATATAGTGTAAAATGATGATTAAAATAATTAACAATTGTGATTATGAGCAATAAAATCCTAGAAATGGGAATAAAAAATTAATGTATCCATAACTCTAAATGAAGCACAAACATATAAGCTATACTTTTAAAATGACACTTCATATTTTTCTGATTTAAAATAAATTGGTCATGAATTTTTAGAAACATAAATGAGTTATTATTGTTTTTTTTTTGGCAAAACCACCTTTTAAACCAGTTATAACCAAATTTGTCCGGTACTGATAGTCCGGTGGTCAAAGATTTCTGCTTTCACATTGGGAGTCGAAGTTCTTACAAACAAGTCATTAATCGAACTTGCTCAAGGCCGTGTTAAAGTTACAGCATACACACTTGTTCAGTCCAGATTTTACCGATTGCTCAAGAGGGAAAGGAAATAGGAAGCAGTATGTATAGTATCGAGCATTATATTGTCAAGCAAGTATAGTATCTAAGCTACAAGTCTAAAGGGAAAAAAAAAGAAAAAAAAAGAGAAGAGTTGAAGAATGGGTTGAATGTTTGGGGACGATGCCGCCAATTCAGATTTCAGAGCGGCAGGACGGCACTTCGGGATCCCCTGCTCTGGCTGAACGAGAAGAAGGACCGGCGCAACCTCCTCGACGATGGTGGGCCAGTGTTGGCGGCGGCGGCATTGCTGCTCTCCGCTTTGCCGCCCTCTTCTTCTTCTTCCGTGACAGCCGGTGAGCCGCCGGAACTCTGCCTGAGGATGCTCTGCAGCGCGAGGTAGAAGCGCTTGTCGGTGCTGGAGTCCATGGACAGCGACCGGCGCACGGGCAAGAAGCAGCCGTCTCCTCCTCCCATGCGGCAGCTACTGTTCCGGTGCGCGGTCTCACGAGAAGGCGCAGCCGCTGGTTCGTCGGCGGCGGCTGATGGGGAGATCGTAGTACCGATAACATCTATGACAATGTCGTCGGTGGCGGCGCGCGGGACCGGGACCGGGACGTCGAGGTGGCGGTAGTGGAGGGCGGCGGGGTCGGAGACGGCGGCCCTGCAGAGCGGGCAGGTGGCGGCGGACTGGAGCCAGGCGTCGATGCAGTCGATGTGGAAGGCGTGGAGGCAGGGCGGCAGCACGCGGAGCCTCTCCCCGTCGCGGAAGTCGGCGAGGCACACGGCGCACTCGGCGCCGGCCTGCTTGGCCTCCGCCACCGCCAGCACGAGGTGGCCGTGGCGGTACCGGAACGTGGGGATCCGGCGGATGGCCGCCTCTTCCAGGCCGCTCCGGCGAGGCGGCGCGGGCTCGTGCACGGTGACGACGACGTGGCGGTGGTGGTGGTGGCCGGCGGCGACGTCGTCGTCGTCGTGCGTGCCGCCCGGGCGCCAGAAGAAGAGGAGGCCGCAGCGGGTGAGGAAGAGGTAGTAGGCCAGGAGCAGGAGCGAGGTGGCGAGGATGCCGACGATGGAGACGGAGAGGATGACGAAGCTGGTGCCCGGGAAGGGCGACGACGTCGTGGGCGCGTCCATGGAACTGAAATGGGTCAGGCGTAGCGTGGGCAGCGCTGCAGCAAGCAGCAGTGGCAAGAGGAAGCAGAAGCAGAGCAGCGGTGGAGAGTGCAAGCAGAGGCTGACGGTGGTACTAGTAGTGGAGACTGGAATTGCTGGCGAACGCGGCGGGATATCGATGGCACATGGCAGGCAGGCGTGCGTGTGAACGCGCAGGGGGCTGCCATTGACCACAGCTACTAGTGGCAGCTGCAGGCGGCCTTGCCGTCTCGTTTCAGACGGCCCCGGCCCCGCCCGCCGGTGGAGTGGAGACGCGTTTCCCATTCCCAGAGGAGCCAAAGCAGCTTCGTTTCCCATCCACCAGCATCGCATCGCGCCAAGGGCTGGTTTAGATCCAAAAATTTTACAAAATGATACTGTAACAAGTTTTATTATTATTTGGTAATTAGTGTCCAATCATGGTCTAATTAGACTTAAAAGATTTGTCTCGTCCATTTCGTCTAAACTATGTAATTAATTTTATTTTTTATCTATATTTAATGTTTTATGCATGTGTCTAAAGATTCGATGTGACGAAGAATCTGAAAAATTTTGCAAAATTTTTGACAAACTAAACAGGCCCCAACCAAATCTGCTTGACTGCTTGCGCTTCTCCGTCTAGCTTTTATTTTCGTTCTTGGTTTGCTCAACGATGGATGCACAGAGGATGGGAATGGGATGGCCACCCCACCAGGCCCAGACCAAGGATGACGAGGCCACGGAGGAGTGGATGGTGACACTTGGAACAGCGGTCAACAATTGGACTTGACGGCCAAGCAAGTGATCTGACACTGCAATGATCTCTCATCCCAGTCGAGTCAAAAGCCGCGCCTGCGCTGCGCCTAACCCAACACGTGCACATGCCGTGATGGGCACCAGGCCACGGCCGGCTGAGGGCACGTTGTTTCATCCACTAAGGCCTTGTTTGGTTCCCTCAAAATTTCAAGTTTTTTCACTCTTTATCACATTAATTTTTAACCACTTGTATGAAGTATTAAATATAGGTAAAAAATAATTAATTACACAGTTTAGTTGGAAATCACGAGATGAATCTTTTGAGCATAGTTGATCCACGATTGGACAATATTTATCAAATAAGACGAAAGTGGTACTATTTATCGGGTTGAAATTTTTTTCAATCTAAACAAAGCCTAAAGTTTAGTGATCATTAAAGTTCAGTGGCCTTTCTAAAGTTCAGTAACTCCTATCTAATTCCATCTATTAAAGTAGTTGTTCCATGTATATTTTAGTCACTTTTAGCTATTCTTTGGTTATTAAAGACACTAAACTTTAGTGGGCACTCAACTTTAGTAGGAGTGTTTGATATTTTAGCTATTAAAAGTGACTAAACTTTAGAAGAGGTGAACCAAACAGACCCACGTGACCGTAGCTGTTACGCTCTGACCATATGTCCCGTCCTGCAATCCATACCAGGTCTTTGGCTCGCAAGTCATCAACTCGCATCGAGCATCCGCAGTGGGAGGGTCGAAGCCGGTGCGATACAATAAATGCTAAGATGGAACCCGGTCCTATACACTGCAACCATGGTTCGACGAAGGACCGGCTCCTTCGCATGGAACCTGGGTCAAAGAAATAAAGAACTCTTTCCTGGCATTGCTGCTTGCGCAAAGGAGAGGATGGTGCAGTTGATTTTGGGCCCACGTATGGACTCATGCTGGGTTTAATACATTGCTGATAGAAGAACATGTGACGTCTAATCAGCTGTGGGCTCCAGTTAAGAACCAAGGATGCGTTGACACACTGTGGACGCTCTTAGACCTTCACCAAGGCAAGGCAGGCTCTCTGTTCGCTTGGCTAAAAGTACTGTTCGCTAATTTATTGTGAGAGAAAAACACTATACCATGGTTGATAAGCCAGGCTGATAAGTTCAAGCGAACCGAGTGTCTATACTTAGTCTCGCACGCCCACGTAGCATCGGATTACAAGCGGAGAAAGAAAGGAAGTTAAACACAAGGCGGTGAGCTTGTTCCGATGTTTGCACAACAACTTGTTGCTACCTAACGTTGACACTTCCAGTGTATTTAGAGCATCAAAGGATGTGGATGCACCATGCTAAAGATCCATCTTGGGGTACAAGACCATCAAAGTAGAACATTTGGTTCGTCAGTAACACAATAATATTTTATTGGGAGGACCATAACACATCCATTCGAAGTGTGTTTAAGGTCAACGAGAATTTGATGAAAAGCTTGTTTGATAAGCTTTTAAATAGATATGGTCCCACCTCAATATCATATCAGCAAAGCTTTCAAATCATCACAACAAGTTGCTGATGTTTCTATCGGGTGCTGCGACATTGTCTTGAGATTGACATTCACCCTTGGAACCTTCGTCCAAGTTAGAGCACGTCCCAGTCATGTAGAGAACACCTCAAAAATGCACAAGGAAGAACTCCTCCTTGGCCACCTTAGGAGGCTAGTGTGGGTGTCCAAGTCAAGTTAGAGGTCCAATTCATATCAAGTTTGAGATCATCTCGGACTTCAGGAGCAGCCTGCACTAAAACGAAAGCCCAGATCGCATACGGATTCTGTTTTCGATGTTCTGCCTATGGATGGAAAGATAATTTCATAATCTATCCAATGGCACTAATTACACATCAAAATTCCTTCGGAATCAATGGAAAACTCTTGTTGGGTTAATTAAGAGACCACAAGACCTCATCACCAATATTACAAATAAGTTGTATAGGGGCCAGTTGACCCCCTAAATAAAGTATCTAAGAGCATCTCTATCAGAATGAACATCCCCTTTCTCTAAAATCTTTGTAATAGAAAATTGAGAAAAACAGATTAAAGGAGACAGGAGAGTTGTATTGCAGCAGATTGAGAAAAATCATATCCCCTTTCTACATGGACCCCACATGTCAATGAGTAAACTCTCTTTCCGCCCTTCTCTATCCTCCCGTTTCTTCTCACGACGGAGATTCTCGCGCAGGCACTTGACGCGACACTCGCTCTTCTAGCAGTCTTGCTCGGTGCGGTTCCCACCCCCACGCCCGATGTGGCCCAGTGGCACGGCGCCCACTCCGTTGCCCTCCCTGCCCCAGCCGTCTCCTCTACCCGGTGCGGTGGCGGCAGCATGGCAGGGGTGGGCCGCCCTGCCTGAAGCGCGACGGCGATGTGGTGCTGGCGGCTATGCGTCCTCCTTGCTCACCATTATGGGTCCCGGATATTTGAGAGAATGGAAGAGAGGGGATTGAGAAAAAAATGTGCTTCTTCCCCTTTCTTTGAGAAAAATGTGCTTCTTCCCCTTTCTTTGAGGAATTGAGGAGGTGATTTTCTCAATTTAAAAATTAGGGAAAGAGGAATGGAGAGGGGATCTACTGGATTATGTTTTTTTTTTTGCCTCAATTCCCTTTATTGCTGGTTTTACAAAAAGTGGGTTTATTTTACTCAATCTGACGGAGATGCTCTAAGAGGTCAATTTCATGATCTACTAGGCTCCTTCTGAAGGATAAGCGGAGGACCCCATCCTCAAGCTCAAAGCAATCAACCACCTTGATATTAGGGTCATCATACATTATGTATAGTTCGGGGAACTAAAGTCTTAAGAGGCACACTCCTCAAGAATCTTGCAAAGAATGGATTACATATAATGTGCAAGCCAACATAACCAACAATACTTGGTGCCATATCATTGTACATAACATACTCAATCACAGTTTTTTTACAATTATACACAGTACAACGCAAACGCTCGCAACATAAACTCACTTCTATGAACACACGCACGCAAACCGTACCTCTATGAACATCTTCGAAGACTGAGCCGACGAATTCTTGAGGTGTCCATCTCTTCTTGTCCATCCAAGCTTTGGGTTCTACTCAAATTAGTTGGTTGGCCACTTGTAACATCAGCCCAGTAGAGAGGACCCCAAAGTAAAATAGTAGACCGGCCCATTAACGTTACAATGTACCAACCAGCCCAGTAACATAATAATAAATAAATAGTATATATTAGTACATTCATGGATACTGTCATGCCGGCAGCAATCCAAGGTAGACAAACTTTAATTGTATACTAGCAAATATGCCCGTGCATTGCAACGGGGGCTTATTGCATGGGCACTTAGACCACATGTGGCTAGAAGATTATTTCAACGATCATGCCATGTGTCAGAATTCACTTTGGAATCAGATTTGTACTGTGTCCGGTCGCATGCTACTCTAACTTGTGTGGTATAGGATAGATTGATAGACTATAAAAACACTCTGTAATCGAATTCACTTTGGAATGGGACTATGTATTACATTTGAACACGTCACTCTAATTCATATAGTCACGAGAGAGATTTGGTCCATCAGATCCCTATACAAAAAGAAGTAAATGTATTCATATGTTGCAACATAATCAATGTGCTTTTGTTATAATTTGTACCTCAAACACACTATCGATATAATTTGTCTCCCTGTTTTCTCGTCTCTTTTGGGTTTCATCTCTAGCCTACCCCAACTTGCTTGGGACAAAAGGCTATGTTGTTGTTGTTGTTGCTGCTGCTGCTGCACCAAAGTACTCGTTTCGTCCGAAAAAGAATACACTTATATGTGTATTTGTTGCATTGCTGCCATGTTTAGTAAAATTTGTTGTAGATCTAATCACCTGACATGATAGTCTTGTATTTTTTATTGTGATCTGTTGCCTGAGGGAATGTTGGTTTTTTGTTTCTAGGGCCTCCTTTCAGCATAAAACTTTCAACATAAAAGAGTTCTGGTGCTTTAAATTATTTTGATTTGAAATTGAGAATAGGGCAGAAAAATCTTGTGTTCTTTTTTTATTTGATTTTCAACTCCTCTTCGATTGGATTTGGAGCTTCGACTGATTTTTCCTTCTCTTCTTTTCCTTCCTTTCTTATGATTCTCAATGAAGAATTTGATTCCGATGCTAACATAACTATTACAAGTAGCGTGCAATGCATAGACTCAGAAGCTGGAGCATATGTCTTGAAGTCCGTTGCTTCATATCTAAAGCAGGGGCATAGGGTAGTGGCGGCGAAACGGGGCCTCCGGCCCCCTCCCCTTTTTTGACATAAATTCAATGGCCATAAATTCTTAGAACTGCATGCCTATTTAATTTTTCATTAGGATTTGACACTGCAAAGATCAATTTGGCCCCCTCTTATTCTTATGCACGCTCCGCCAATAATCTAAAGTAAACTGGGTAGTCTAGTTTCAACATTATTAATATATGCAATGCCACACTTTCATAGTTTTATTGATTTATTTATTGTCTTGCTAACTGTAAGAGCGTTGTCATGTAAAAAATTTGAAGGCGTTGCTATCTAGAGTAAACTGGCAAGTTTAGTTTCAACATTATGCAATACCATACTTTCATAGGTTTATTTATTTATTTATTTTGTCTTGCTAACGATAAGAGCGTTGTCATGTAAAAAATGTAGGTGTTAGGAACGCCTAATGCTAAATAGAAAAAAAAACTTTGTTAAACATCACCTAAATTTGTATGGTGTGGTGGTAAGCTCTTAATGTTTCAATGCCAGAGTTCAAGGTTCGAATCCCTCATGTGGCAACGCAATTTTGGCTTTTTTCCGGACTGCACAGGTGAGTTCGAGTGGGCCGCTGGTGGGCCGGACGCGAGCGCAGGTGGGCCGCCAGCGATGGTATTTTTGGCTTTTTTCCGGACTGCGCAGGTGAGTTCGAGTGGCCCGCTGGTGGGCCGAACGTGTTCGATCTAAGATTCGTCAAACCCAACGTGCATGTGTATATATATGTAGTACACGTATTCTACTTTGATCTATATATATAGACAGGTAAGTGATTCTATTTAATTTAATAATATATCAGCAACATATCTATCTCTATGCACCGAGCACCGTGGTGGAAATGAACAGTTAGTTCGTTTTAGTCTTATCCTAAATTAACTTTTAAAATTAGATGATCAAGCTCACAGAAAAATACACTAACATCTACAACACTATATTAATTTTATTAAATTCCCTATGAAATACTTTAATAATTTATTTATTGAACTTACATATATGTCTATATATTTTTCTTAACTCTGTTAAAATTACAAAAAAAAATTAGGAAAAACGAAAGAAGCATAATGGAACAGTGGAGTAGAATGCATGCATGTGACATGCATCCATATTCCAACAACCTACGAAGAATCTACGTACGACTAGTCAATATATATAATCTACATACCCGTGTCCCGTTTTACTATAACATAATCAAGCTAGCTACGTACCCCTGTCCCACAATTTGTCATAAACTATTCAATCTAGCAACTAGCAATTCAAACACGAAGTTTAACCACAAGCACATAAACTAAATATTGACTAAAGTCTCATCACCACCAGCTTAAATATGCTGAATTTAGTTACATCCCCATATGCATGCATCACACGGATTCTTTAGTACTATATGTATGAGAAGTAAAAGTAGCAAATTGAGTGTAAGATTCTTTGTGGTAGAAGAACATGTCAAATCACCTAGTAAGTCTCTAATAACTCGGCAGTTGCTCACATTCACGGTTATTTGTATTTCAGAATTCCAGTGCAGGCGACGTGTGGCAAGGTCAAGGACATATAATATAATGAACCTTGTGCTTACGCAAACTCTAATAAGCGTCCTCCGCCACCCTCTCCCCCACCCTCCACCACCGGCGCCTGCGCCTGTGCTAGAGAGGAAGAAGGCACGGAGGTCGCCAGCGGTAGGGTTCCAGCGGGGTTAGGGTTTTATTACCCGACGGCCTTAGAAGGAAGATTTTGGGGAGGCAAGGCCAACCAAGTAGTGGGAACAGTGAAAGGACAGTGTTAGTGATTTTGGCGGCGAAGGAGAGCGGCTGGGCTAAGTCGAGGCGTGGGCAACGATGGCCATGGTGGCGGCGGGAGGGGGAGGGAAGAAGGAGGCCACCGCGGGTGCGGCAGTAGAGCTCCGGAGAGACCCTACTATGTCGCAGCGAGGAAGTGGGTAGCGGCAGGGGCGAGGATGAGGAGGAGGGCGGGGTCGAGGGGCGGGAGGTGGTCGGCGTTGTGGCGGCGAGGCTGCTGCCTGCTGCTGGCTAAGGGCGGCGGGGGTGGGGGAGGAAGGGCGTGTGGTAGGAAGACGAGGCTGAGGATGATGACGTGCAGAGCGAGGAAGGCGGGGTGGAGCTAGGTCACGGGCTCACGAGCGGTCGCGCTATATCTTCGTCCTTTTGCTTAATTGTGTGCCAACAATTAATAAGAAACTAAGTAAAGACCATATTACGATGACCGTCCACGTACAACGCATTCAAGGCCAGCATATTGCATATACGACCTGATTTACTAATAAATGATACAACCAACTTAAAGAAAATTCTTCATTAGTTGTTCTTAAAAATTACATATACACACGCACAAATAGCTTCTGAAAAGAGAGTGAGCTGAGGGTCCCGTCTTCCACAATCTCTCTTCTCCATCAACCGCGAGAATCCGCATCTTCCTTTAATTGTCACACGAGCCTTCCATTAGCTAAGCTAGGGTTTGTGAGAGCTAGCTACTCACCTTAAATACGGCGCCACTATCGCCATCACATCACAACACAAGCAGCAGCGGCAACCACACAAAGGTTGCTTATAGCTACTCACCTAGCTAGCTTGTTCTTGCCGCTGCATGCATGCTAGCTTCATCGCTTGTGCACTTGTGGTGCAGTGCCGTGTAATCTAGTTAGGGTTAACAGATCCTCGTAGATCCGGATCGATCAAGCTTGCTAGTTGAGATTTGCATATAACAAGATCAGTTATTAGACCACTGATGGACGACGGCGGCGAGCCAACCAAGTACCGCGGCGTGCGGCGCCGGCCGTCGGGCAAGTTCGCCGCCGAGATCCGCGACTCCAGCCGCCAGAGCGTGCGCGTGTGGCTGGGCACCTTCGACACGGCCGAGGAGGCCGCGAGGGCGTACGACCGCGCGGCCTACGCCATGCGCGGCCACCTCGCCATGCTCAACTTCCCCGCCGAGGCGCGCAACTACGTGCGCGGAGGCGGGTCGTCGTCGTCCCGCCAGCAGCAGCAGCAGGGAGAGGGAGGAGGAGGAAGCGGCGGCGGCCGGCAGGTGATCGAGCTGGAGTACCTGGACGACCAGGTGCTGCAGGAGATGCTCAAGGGCGGCGACGGAAAAAATAACTAGCGTATCCGATCAGGTGCACGTTGAATATGACCAAGCGATCCATCTTCTGCATGCATGCACCGGTGTATGTATGTGCAAGTTTGTTTCTTATTACAGGTGCATGCATGTACCAAGTTTGGAATTATCATGCTCTTGGTGCTCAACTAAAGTACTATAGTGTGATCCATGTATTGAAAAGGTTGTTTTGCTTAATCGCATCATGATTTGCACGTGCTTGTTTTGCTTAAACAACCCATAGCCTTTGGGAAAGGCTATATATTCTCAGCTCCTGATGTTATCGTCGGTAATTCTTGCATGAAAAGATCTACTTGGGAGAGTGTGTGTGGGTGGGTGGGGGGTGGGGGGGGGGGGTCTGCTACTGCATTTTTATGAATTCATTTGGTTACTAAATTGACTGTATATTTGCAAATCAATTGAAGCATTTCAGTAAACACTGTAAATTTTAGGTTAACCTGTCTTTTACCAGAGATAATCTGGAAAGGCCCCCAGATATTAACAAGGCATATATGATTATTTGTTGGTTCCACACAAAGAGAAGGGCATACAATGTTCTGGAAACCATATATATACACTATGCAATTGTTACTGGTTGTCAGAAAATTTTCGAGAAAAGCTGGTTGTCAGAAAGCCCGGTGCATATGCACACTGCACGGTTAATAATGGATGCATCATGCATGAAGGCACGGAATAGATATACCTAATTTTACCACAAACCTTACTCTCTAGCCTTTATTTTGCAACTAAATTCATAGCAAATGGTTCCTGTATGGAGTCAGATTTGCATTTACTTGTGTCATGTTGAAGATTAGAGCTGCCATACAAAATTTGGCACTAATTTCAAGTTGTAATAATATAGTTTATTACAGTCTGTTTTCTAAGAAATTGGCATTTTACTTTGTCATTTTGATGATTTCCGTTTAATTACTTTGATATTGACGATTAGAGCTGCCTCTGAATTGGATAAAGTCATACGTACAATTTTAGGTTAATTTCATAATTGGACACTCCATATATATGAAACAATTTTTGTAAGCTGCTACCCCCTCTGTCCCAGAAAACTTGATGTTTTAAGATTCAAAAATTTATCCTAGAAACTTGATGTTTTAACTCTTCGAACTATGTTGGGCCCATACAAGCTAGAGGTTGTAGTCTACATATCTCCATGCATTCCTTTTAATTATCGGATTATTCCTTAAGGGACCACTGTTAATAAACACGGGTACATGGGTAATTTCAATTGAGCATTAATATGTCTCAAAAATTTTACAACATCAAGTTTTTTCGGGACATAGTGAATATTTGTGAAATTGTACTAATTAAAAGATTTATTATGTAATTTTGCATCTTCTCATGTAATATATACTTTTGGATCAATAGCAAATACTCCCTTCGCCCTTAGAAGACTCTGTTTCTAGCTTTGTTGTCCTATGTCAAATAAATTATCTTAAAACTGATCAAGTTTATACCAAAAATATCAATATTTATAATACCAAAGTACGTTGGATTCATAATAAAATAAATTTTCAGGGTATACATATTTGGGGTTATAAATGTTTACTCTTCTCAATAAACTTAGTGAAACTTTAGATAATTTGAGTAAGGAAAAACTAGAAACAAAGTATTTTGGGGATAGATGGAGTAATACACCCAACAGGGTAAGTGGTAATTTGGAGATAAGGTAATACTTGTAAGAATTTTAGAAATTTTCTTCTTCTTCAATCAAGAGTTAAAATGCAACATAGGGATTAATTTATGAAGTTGTTGCAATAATGTAAAAAGAGATCCAAAAAACAAAGAACATGTGCATCCTACATCATGTCAAGCAAACTTGCTAAACCTGAGAATATGAAGCAAAATTGCATTCAGGAGGGTTGTGGTGTAACCAGTAACACACAACACACGTAGGAAGAAAACAGGTAACTATAGAGTATATATAGCGCAACCTGGAGCTGCATGCATCTAGTCAACACAAGGAGAGATGAACAAATTAAGTGAACAAAATATGGGAAGATCATTCATTCTTAAGGAAACCTGAACTTCTAAGTGTTTTACCCCTATTGACTAATAATTGTAAGTAACTAACATGAAATCCAAGAAAAACCAAATATTTCCAAAAAGAAAATGATAAATATCATATCATCTAATTTGTTTAAGTGTTGTACAGATAATTCCCGTTTTATTAGCCCAGGCACACAATCATAGAACAATATCCACAATTTAGTCCTAGCCTGTGTATTAGTTCCCAAGTATTACAGTTGTTGTTGTCCCCACACCTTTGATCTCTAGTGCATTTCCACATTAATCCACTATTTTTTAGGACTTAATTTAACTCTATACTCAATAGTTGTCGTCTCGGTGTCGAGAGGCACACTGAAAGAAACATTAATTAACCGTAAATGAAAGCACCTGTATTGAGTCAGAGAGTCAAACTCGAGTGATGAGCAGGTTCTCTCAGAAGTCAGAACTCACAGCAAGAAACTTAAGTCTTTAGCTCAGTTTGCTTCTCTCTCCTATCCTCAACCTCATTCTTGGCTAGCTAGTATCTCACGCGTAGGTAGCCTTGGGGCCATCAGGTTACCAGAGAAGCGCACTAGCTAATACATAAACAGTCCAATCAGATGGGAGAGATTTCAATTTTGACTTAGAAATTGACTGTAGATTTTTTTTTTGTACACCATGTTGTTATTATTTACATAAACATACCTGGTTCCCAGATAGAACAGAAAATAAAAACCTTGATTTTCAGATGAACTGATTAATATCACTTTTTTAGCGTTACCTCTGTCAGTCGAAATGGATGCATGTAACAGCTAAGTAGTTGTTTGGATATGTTAAGTTTTTGTTTATTTGGGAGTCGAGCATCAATCCTTTTACAAGAAAATGGGACAGAGATCAGTCACATGCGTAATTTGTCATCACTTGATTACTAAATAACACTAAGGTTATTAACACAACTTGGAGAGTTTAATTATAGCTATGAAAAGTATGAGCTTTACTGAACAAATTAACGCACAACCTGCCTTTAATAAACATGTAAGAAGCAGGCTGAACTTTGAATGATGGGTCCTCGTTCTCCCAAATAATGTTGATGGGCTGTCCAACAATAATTTCCTTTTTTTAGAGGAAACCACAGCAAATTTTTTACATCAGCTAGCGGCTTGCTACTGCTAGTATGACCATGTTAAATGGTTGCTGGAGCCTGGAGATATAGTAATAGGTAATGAGCAAGTGGTGCATATTATGAAGAGGTTCAAATCATGATTCTTTTGCTTAATGCTGAATTGCTGATGCTGTAAAGGAGTGCCATGTATACGTAATCGAAATTACGTAAGATGAGGCGTAGGTGTTTAAACAAGAGTATAAAGTGGAGGGGTAAAGGCTTGAATTGATTCAGAGACAATTAACTTGGAAACAACATAATGGCTATACATGATCTCTACCAGGAGGAATGAATAAACTAACTGGAGCATGTAGGTACGGGTAGCAGAGACTTTTCTTGCTCTGAATAGCACAGCAGCAGTAGGCATGGTTTCAGATTGATTTGTGTAGCAGGCATATAGATATAGATACAAAACTATATAGTGAGTACTCTAGAATCAGATTCATTTTTAGCACTAGCCGGTCCTTGGGCTGAGCAAAGGCTAGGCTTTCTTGTGCTTTTGTTAGATTTGCGGATCAACCTTTTTCTAATCAGCTGGGAGGTGAGAGTGAGTGAGCAAGCAATGCAAGCTTCTAGAAGGAATTATTAGCTGCCGGGAACATGGATCCTCCTGACATCAAAATTTTTGTTTGACGACATAAGCACAAGAAGAAGCGTCAGTGTGCGGTGTCTGGGCATAAACTAAAGTCAAATTTTAGTTATCTAAAAACAAACGTAGCATATACTATGTAGCAGAAGGGAGCATGTGGAGGTATGGCGTTTTATATCATTACATATATAATATGCTATTATACTTGGGGAGAATTTGATTCTCAACTGATCAATGACCGGGCCGGGCAAGTGGAAACCAGTCAAAATTCATGGTTATGGATGCATGCATGCATGACTAGGCATGGGTGTACGTAGGGCATTTGTCTCCTCTTTTCTGAATTACAAAGGAGAGACAGGAGCCCACTGTACAGCAATTCTATATCTCTAAAGTTGACGTGCACGTGGATACACACATGAGTGTTTAGTTCCTCCCAACAATTTTTCACCCATCACATCAGATGTTTGGTATATGCATAGAGTATTAAATGTAAACAAAAAAATAACTAAGTACACAAATTGCGATAAATTTGCGAGACGAATTTTTTGAGCCTAATTAAGCTATGATTTGACAATGTTTTGCTACAGTAAACATGTGCTAATGACAAATTAATTAAGCTTAATAAATTCGTCTCGCGGTTTCCAGACGAGTTATGTTATTAGTTTTTTTAATTAATATCCGAACACCCCTTCCGACATCCTATAAAACATTCGATGTGACACCCTAACATTTTTCACCCCACCAACCAAACACCCCCTTAGTGTGTTGCCATACTAAATTAAAGGAGATCAACAGGTACAAATACTATAGTGGCAGAAAACCCCGCGCGTTGCCGCGGGTGCACGAAAGCAAGTTTGAAAACAGAAAGCAGTGTGGTAGAATTGCTGATGGATTTATCTGCCAATTAGCGAACATAGACATGGTTCATATGATAGCATGGTAATGTCCAAAAGATGGATATATAGATGCAAGATTGGTCATTCCACATATTGAAACATGACTGATAATAAGCGGACAATGTGAAGTTCATATTGGGCGCTGAGACAAATAACCTCAGTCGCTGCTAATTAACTGTTGCACTCTATTGTTGTTGGTATCTTTGTAGACACGGAAAAGTATGGCATCCCAATTCTACTATAAACTAAAGAGTACTTCCATCTTTTGTTCGACTAAATTGACAGCAGTACATTGTAAGCAGCAAGTGCATGAATAACATGGTAAACTAAGAGGGTAACATCAATATGAAAATTAATTCTTTTGTTTGCTAAGGAGAGTTGGAAAGATTCAGGATTGCAGTACTGAAGGCGCAAGGTAACCTTTTTTGTGAACTCCAACGACAGCTGCTGAATCAGGATGTCCTGTTCCGGCATAGAAGTAGGTTATGCACAAAATATTCGAAGTAAAATTAGAAACGAATAATAGGGAGGAATTATTAATGACAAAATTTAGAGAACAAACATTTTTGCGATCTACAGGCATGCAATAGTAGAGGAATGTGGATAACATAACTGACAACCATTATACCACAACCTATCTACAGCGTCCTACGGTTGGTCACTATAAGTCAGTATAGCGACCTATAAACATATAGCGACCGACTTGAACGGTCCCTATAAGTGGCGTCGCTATAAGTTATAGCGTCCGACCATACTTATAGCAACCGACCGTTGGACGATACGTTAAACATATAGCGACCGATCGTTCGACGCCAGTTACAAACTTATAGCGACCAATAGTCAAACGCGATATATTATATAGCGTCCAACCATCAGACGCTATCAATGCAAAAAATTAACAGCATAATTGTCCTTTAATTAACCTTAGGATTAGCACTAATCATGCAATCAAACATACCATCAATGAACCACAAAATCACCAATTTCATTTTGGACAATACAAAATCATGACAATGAAGCTCATCATAGCTCACAATTATATCATATATCCATAAGCTCACAACTTGGATAAACAAGTTACATCAAGACAGTTTGGCCATCAAGATAGAATAATACATAACTCAGATGTAGTTCTAGCTCCAGGACGCATTGTCGTAGAGCTTCTTGCTCAGCTTCTGCATCTCTACGGGCTACTTCTGCATCTCTACGGGCCATCACTTCCAATTGAGTCCTTGGGTGTAAGACTTCACCCCTGGTGTACCAACACTTTGGGGGGAGTTAGACCAAGACCCAAAACACGCACACATCCTTTTGACTCTTTTTCTCCATAAACAGCAGCAAACACATCGCCTTCTTGGATTGTCTTTTGTGTCAACTCAGGATGTTCCTCAATAATTGATTTTAGTTTATTCTAAATATATATAGTATCATTGTTAATACACAAGAAAGTAGGATTTCAAGCTGCGATAAAAGTTGTGAAAGGAAAAACTTACAATAATTCTACAGGTGGTAACGGAACTCCATTCTTTCTTGTATGTGTTGTGACATACACCTCATCTCTTCGAGTAGGACGCCCTAGTTCAATTCCCTACACGTGTTTCACTCTCGGTACCAAAAAAATGCAGCACATTAGTGTATTAAATAAAACTCAAATATAGTCTGACATACCATTTTATACGCTGATTGAGCAAAGCTCCTGCTGCCTACTGCCTAATGTATGATGTATGGTCAACTTTGCACGGTTGGCTTTTGCTTGTATTGTGCGAGCCTATGACAAAAAAAAATTATTAAATTCTACAAAATCATTGTTGAATTCATATATTTGGTTGTACTTCACATTCTTCGGATGCCCAATACTCTTTTAGTTTTTTCCAATCATCATCATTCAGTCTTTCACCACCTTCACGCCGGTCGCTGATGCTGCAAAACTGCTGCTGGAAATGTATAAACAAAGGACCTCCCATGCTACTCCTCTGAACTACTGAAAAGTGCAAGCAAAAAGAAGGTATGACAGATAACTTCCACACATTGTATATGAAGAAGCAACTACCAGTAAAAGTTAAAAAGCAGTGTTCTGCCATCAGTAAAAGCATTTTGAAGCTAATCAGATAAATAGCTGTAGCCTTTAGGATTTAGGTAATATAAAATTGAAAGATAAATACAGTAGATCACATGTTGGTATAGACATTCAGCATGGTACTGAACAGGACGGTTCTTATATAAGTTATCAGCAGCTTTGAATGATGTATGTTAGTACGTAATTGGTTGCCATTTAGTAATAGGACAAGATTCCACGGGCAGCGGTTGGTATTTCTCTTGTCAACGCTAATGGGATACAAAGATAATATAAATATAGTGTGATTAGCTTATGCAGTAGGTATTTCTCTTGTCACAATGGGACTCCACGGCCAGTTGTTAAAAAGCTAATAATATCTGCACTATGCTACATCAGCTTTGTGTACTGACATAATTTGAGAGCAATGACCACTCTATCTAGGTTCTGTTGTGTATGTCAGGTTATTCAAATTTCTCAAAGCACAGTAGTAGAGCATGCTTACCATCCAAGCTAACTTAACATTCTCCCAAATACAATACATGAAGTAAAGGTAGCCAACTTTAATAAGGGCAGGCTAAAATGAAATCCTATAAGATGCAACACATGTAGCATAAGCACCCAACTTTAATATGTAATGTTTGATTACATAAATCTGAGAATAAGTTACCTATTATTTTACAGATTTGTTGCTCAACCAGCCCATTGTGCAGAGCAAACCTGATCTGATGTACAATATTAGCATTTTAAGAAAAGACATGAGTATGAGGCCATGAGCATAAGAAAAGTTGGGGACTTAAATATAGATAACTGATGATTATTTGATTTCAAATCTTGACATATTTTTCAACTTTAAAACATGACAAATATTGATCTAGAACAAGATGCATAGGTAGTCAGTGCTATATTCATATTGTTTGTAGATTCTATTTTTACTTCATCTTTTGCAATTTTATCTCCCACAGTCGCTACACCACAACACCAAGATTGTCAGCAAACTAGTGCTCTCTTCGGTGATGTTTATTGAGAAAACTCTTTCATATCTGAGACCAGTATTTTTCGACCTACATTTAGTTCAAAATCTTGTTCCACATATGATGAAAAACTAGGTAGCAGTAGTACACTTACAAATCAAAGATTAATTCATCTAGCAGTTCACTAAACATTTATCAATCTCGAGTCCATACTTAGCAGCCAACCATAAACACACACGAGATGACGAGATCAAACCATAATTGCATCTACACAAGCAGATAAATTACAAAAGGGGAGAGTGAGGGCTGTCTCACCTTGTAGTGACTTTGGGAGCACGCGTCGTCGTGGGTAGTGGTGGCTGCCGCCACCGTGGCCTCGTCCTCCTCAGAGCTCGAACCACCAGCTCCATCCTGAGCGCCGCCTGATGGGCCTGTGCCGCCACACCCCGCGCCACTGCCGCATCTCGAACCAGCGCCGCCGCCAGATCCCGGACCGGCGCCGCTGCCGCATCTCGTGGCTGCGCGCCTCCCGAGCCATGCCACTATTGTCTCCTTGGTTCTCATGGAAACTGCAGCCGCTGCATTCCAGACCTATGCCGGCGGCCGCTACTTGGATCCGTGCTGCTACCACATCTCGGACCCGCGCCGATGATGCATCTCGAGCCCACGCCTCTGCATCCCATGCCCACCCGTGGCCACCTCTTGGGCCCGCGCCAGATCCGGGACCCTCCTCACCGGATCAAGCTCTTCCTTGCAGAATCGAGCTCCTCCACGAGGAAGAGAGCATGGGGTGGGAGAGCTGCGGAGAGGGAGGAGGGAGCGGCGGCTCGATAGATTAGGCTGCGTCTGTGTGTTGTGTGACCTAGGCTTGGGTGGGAGGGATAGGTGGGCTGTCGGTGGGCTTGGAGGCAGCACGTGAAAGGCTCATCTTTATTAATTTTTTATTTTAACTAATTAAGACACATTGCTGAATATTATAATAAAAAATAGTACTTGTAACTGAAATATTTTTACATGAAACAGAGCTCATCTATATTAAGTTACAAATGAAAGTACTGTTTCAAATTTCTGCGTGCTTATATTAAATTTTGGTCCATGATCATTTCATAAATATTTAAAACATTTTTCGTTGTTTTCGAAAGGGCATAAGGCGTTAGGGCTGCGTGCTTTTGCCGTGGCCCGTGGGCACCATTTGGTGCGTACATGCATTTTGATTTCCTTTTCTTTTATTTTTTTGTTTTCTTTTGGAAATTCTTCTCTAAAGAAGAAAGCTTAAAAACAAAATACAAATATATATATAGACACATATATACAACTACCTTGTCAAGATTAAGTTTCCATACATTTAAGCAAAATTCATAGAATTATATTTCTATGGATTCGTTGCTAAAAAAAACAAAATACAAAAATATATAGGCCCACATATATAAACTGATCCATATACACCTATATTCAACAATTTTAAAAGAAAATAGAATCTGTTGAAGATTGAAGTGCATTAGGTAGGGTTTTCCAAAACCAACTCTCATCTGACGTGTGGGACCCTAAATTTTAGACGCCACTTGCGGTAGAGACCATGTCAAGAGCGTCGAACCCTTGACTCGCCGGACCTCGGCTACGCAACTCGTAGCCTTCGGCCGTCTTCTCCGGTGGGGTTATTCCTCCCAACCGCAGGCTTAGGGAAGAGAGAGAGGTAGGAGATAACTTGGTTCTTGATTGATTCCAATAGTGCTGAGTACATGGGAATATAAGGCCATCGGCCAACACAAATGGAGCAAGCTCCTTAATTCTCTAGCCTGACAAATTGCTACCTTCCTAAACTTAGCCACTTGCTATCTGTGGCTGGCCGGCGCCATGCGCTGCTGCATGCTCGGCTTGCTCTCTGGCCGCACGTTCAGATGCCCGCCGAACATCACGCGCGCGCCTGCGCCTGGTGTACGACTTACCGTACATGACATCTCTCCCGGGCTCGAAAGCCAGCTCGTCCTCGAGCTGGAACGTTGGGAAGCTGGCTTTGAAGTCATCGAAATCCTCCCAGGTGGCAGAGGACTCCGGCTCATCTTGCCACTGGACCAGGACTTGTTGAACGCCGCGAGCTAGACGACCTGCCAGGACACGAGCAGGCGCAGACACCACCGCGCCATTGAGTGTGGCCGGCAGCACCGGTGGATCAGCCGGTGGCCGTCCCACGAACTTCTTAAGGACGCCCACATGGAAGACGTCGTGAATTCTGGCACCGGCCGGGAGCTGCAGCCGTACGGCCACGTCGTTGATGACCTCCTCAACGCGGTAGGGGCCGACGTAGCGGGGCTTGAGCTTGCCGGCGGACGATCGTGGCAGTGTTGCCGAAGGCCGTTGTCAGAGGCGAAGTAGGGCCCAGTCACCGACTTGGTAGGTGACCTGCCGGTGATGCTGATCATAGGAACGTTTCTGGGATTCCTGCGCCTGGTGAAGACGGAAGCGGACGTCGTCGAGGAAGGCCTTTCGGTCCTCCATCTCCTGTGCCACCGCGGGCACGCGCGCGTCTCCCGGCTCGTAGGACCTGATGGATGGCGGATCACGGCCGTAGACCACCCGGAACGGCGTCTCCCGAAGCGAAGACTGGTATGCGGTGTTGTAGGTGTACTCCGCCCAAGGAAGCCACCGGAGCCACTGCCGGGGGCGATCGCCGGTGAAGCAGCGAAGGTACATGGCGATGACGCGGTTGGCTGCCTCCGATTGGCCGTCGGTTTGCGGGTGGAAGGCGGAGGACATGAACAGCTTGGTGCCCGTGAGCGCCATCAGCTCCGTCCAGAATGCCGACGTGAAGACAGGGTCGCGGTCCGAGACGATGGACTGCGGGACGCCGTGCAGCCGCACCACCTCGGCGAAGAACGCGTGCGCCACCGATTCCGCCGTGTACGGGTGTGCCAGCGGGATGAAGTGGCAGTACTTGCTGAAGCGGTCGACGACGGTGAGGATGACGGTCTTGCCGTGGATGCGTGGCAGAGCTTCGATGAAGTCGATGCTGATGTCCGACCAGACCCCTGATGGGATCGGCAAGGGCTGTAGCAGACCAGCCGGCCGTAGGTGGTCGGACTTGAACTTTTGGCACGTGCCGCACGCCCTGACGAAATCCTGCACAACACGACGCATGTTGGGGAAATGGAAATCTCGCCGTAGGCGATGGAGGGTGCGGAGGACGCCTTCGTGGCCATCATCATGAACAGCAGCCACGATCTCCTGCAGTAGTGGCGAAGAGGCTGGGATGTAGAGGCGGCCCTCCATGGCGACCATCCCGCCCACAATGGACCACGGTGCTGTACGCGTGCCGGCGCGGATTTCGTCGTAGATGGCGACAAGAGCCGGGTCGGTCGCCTGTGCTTGCCGTAGACGCTCGACGAAGTCGAAGCGGGGCGCTGAGATGGCCAGCAGCGCGCCCTCCTCGGTGTCCCGTCTGGACAGTGCGTCTGCGACGGTGTTCGTGGCGCCCGAGCGGTACTCCACCTCAAAATCGAAGCCCAGAAGCTTGCCAACCCAATGATGTTGGGGTATCGTGGCCAGTCGCTGGTCGAGGAGGTACTTGAGACTGAAATGATCAGTCTTGACGATGAAGTGCCGTCCCCACAGGTACGGCCTCCAGTGCCGGACGGCCTGTACCAAGCCGATGAGTTCGCGCTCGTAGGCGGCGAGCGCGCGATGTCGGGGCGCGATCGGCCGGCTGAAGAAGGCGACCGGGTGCCCCTCCTGGACAAGCACCGCGCCGAAACCTGTGGAGGACGCGTCGCACTCAACCACGAACATCTTGCTGAAGTCAGGCATGGCGAGGACGGGAGCAGACGACACGGCTGCCTTGAGCGCCCCAAAGGCCGCCATGGCCGCGTCATCCCAGGCGAAGCCATCCTTCTTTAGGAGGGCCGTCAGGGGGGCAGCCACCGTGCCGTAGTTGTGGACGAAGCGGCGGTAGTACCCGGCGAGGCCGAGGAAGCCCCGAACAGCCCGAACCGAGCGAGGCGGCGGCCAGTCGTGAATGGCAGCCACCTTGGCCGGGTCCATGGCTACCCCGGCGGCTGAGATGACGTGGCCAAGGTAGGCGACGGATGGCGCGCCGAACGAGCACTTCGAGCGCTTGACGAATAGCTGATGGCGTTGCAGTTCGTCGAGGACGGCCCGTAGATGGCGGAGGTGGTCTGCCCATGTCTTGCTGTAGATTAATATGTCATCAAAAAATACTAGGACGAACCGTCGGAGGAACGGCCGGAGGACGTCGTTCATCAGCGCCTGGAACGTAGCGGGGGCGTTGCAGAGCCCGAACGCCATGACGAGGAACTCGTACAAGCCGTCGTGGGTGCGGAACGCGGTCTTGTGCACGTCCTCAGGCCGCATCCGCACCTGGTGGTAGCCCGACCGAAGATCAAGCTTGGTGAAGAACTTGGCGCCGTGGAGCTCGTCGAGCAGCTCCTCCACCACTGGTATCGGGAACGCGTCCTTGATGGTGAGGGCGTTCAGGGCTCTGTAGTCGACGCAGAAACGCCAGGAGCCATCGGGCTTCTTCACCAGGAGGACCGGCGACGAGAACGAGGAGTCGCTGCGGCGCACGATCCCCTGGTCGATCATCGCGGCGCACTGCCGCTCCAGCTCGTCCTTGTGGGCAGCCGGGTAGCGGTACGGACGGACAGCCACAGGCGACGCGTCGGGCTTGAGGAGGATTCGATGGTCGTGGGCGCGCTTGGGGGGCAGGCCTGTAGGAGCCGCGAAGAGCCCCCCAAACGAGTCCAGGAGGGCCTCCAGGAGCGCGTCCCCCCCTGTCACGGTGCGCACTGCCGGTACCGTGGCGCTGGGCGTGCCCGCCCACGAGATGCAGCGCCCCGGGCGGTGGAACGTCATGCGGCGACTGGTTAGGTCCCACACGATCGGTCCCAGGGCCCCGAGCCAGCGTGTGCCGAGGACGACGTCGTACCCGGCCAATGGCATGACGAAGAGATCGGCCGGGTAGGGCTCGCCCTCGACGTGGAGCGGCGCGTTGCGAAGGACGCCGGCGCAGGTGATCCGTTCGCCGTTGGCCACCATGGCCGTGAGGCGGGGTCGGCGCTGGATGGGGATGCCCGACTGGTGCGCTGCCACCGCCGAGATGAAGTTGTGGGTGCTCCCCGAGTCGAGCAGCGCCACCAGGGAGGCCGGCCCAAGGGTGACGGTGATCTGCATGGTGTCCGCCGGCGCAACTCCGGCCACGGCCTGCAGGGAGAAACAGGGAGCGTCGGTGTCGGCTCCTCCTGTGTCCGCTGCATCGTCGGCCGTATCGATCTCCACTCCATCCACGAAGAAAATGCGCCTGCAAAAACGGTTGTGGCCACGAGAATACTTCTCGTTACAGTTAAAACACAGGCCTTGGCGGCGCCGATCAGCCATCTCCTCGGGGGACAGGCGCCTGGGGCCCTCGCCACGGGCCGGTGCTGCACCCACCGGCGGCGCAGGCAGCGCCAACGGGGCCGGCTGAGCCGGCAGTGCTTGGAACGCTGGTCGGGGCGGCGGAGGCGGTAGAAGGCCGCGCGCCCCTGGCTTGGCCTGCGCCTGGAGTTTGGCGATCTCCATCTGCTCCACCTGCCGCGCCAGGCTCATAGCGTGGTTGAGGGTGCCGGGGTTGAGGATCCGCACCGCGTCGCTGAGCGGCGGCAGCAGCCCGCCGGTGTAGAGTTGGACGCGTTGCGCCTCATCCAGGCGGCCTGCTCGTGGGAGGAGCTCCTGGAATCGGTTGGAGTACTCCTCGACCGTGCCGGTACGGCGACACTCGGCGAGCTCGAAGAGTGGCGCGGAACGGAGGGTTGGCCCGAAACGCAGGTCGAGCAGCTCCTTGAATCGGCGCCACGACGGAGTGCCCTCGTCGTCCTGGAGTTGCATGTACCACTGTTGTGCGATGCCCTTGAGGTTGTAAGAGGCCATCCCCACTTGCTCCTCTGCTAACGTGCGCTGTTGGCGAAAATACGACTCGCATTTGTTGATGAAGAGGAGAGGATCGGTCTTGCCATCAAACCTCGGGAATTCCCACTTCTGGAACTTTGGCGGGCGATCGAAGTCGCGAGGACGCTCGGTGTGGCCGCCGCTGGAGGACTCCGATTCGGACTTCTCCTTCAGGCGGGCGATGTCGGCCTGCATGGTCCTCATCATTTCCATGACGTCGGCGAGGGTGGGCTCTGACATGTTGATGGAGGGGGCGGAACTGGTGGTGGATGCGGTTGGGGATGGTGGCGCGGCTGGTGGACTGGTGGGCAGGGCTGCGTGAGGCGAAGATCGCCGGACTCGTGATACCAAGCTGTCAAGAGCGTCGAACCCTTGACTCGCCGGACCTCGGCTACGCAACTCGTAGCCTTCGGCCGTCTTCTCCGGTGGGGTTATTCCTCCCAACCGCAGGCTTAGGGAAGAGAGAGAGGTAGGAGATAACTTGGTTCTTGATTGATTCCAATAGTGCTGAGTACATGGGAATATAAGGCCATCGGCCAACACAAATGGAGCAAGCTCCTTAATTCTCTAGCCTGACAAATTGCTACCTTCCTAAACTTAGCCACTTGCTATCTGTGGCTGGCCGGCGCCATGCGCTGCTGCATGCTCGGCTTGCTCTCTGGCCGCACGTTCAGATGCCCGCCGAACATCACGCGCGCGCCTGCGCCTGGTGTACGACTTACCGTACATGACAGACCAGCACCAACTCTGCTCTGACGTGTGGGCCTTCCAAATTTTAGGCGCGAAACAGGCTAAATCATGGGCGCGCAAGCCCAATTTGATATACCGACCGACCGACTGACCTAGTTAATCAGTTATTGCGACCGACCGTCGGACGCTGATCCAAAATAAAAATACCGACCAACCTTCGGACGTAATAGTAACATATAGCGTCCGACCGTTTGCCACAAATATATAGCGACCGACCGTCCAACGCTATTTCGATACTTTTCGCGACCCTTAGTTGGACGCCAGTTTGGGCTGTGGCATAGTGAACATGATTGAAATAATAGCATGGTAATGTTTTGGAGATCATTACCTGCATGTTGTCTATGACATGAATGAACATTTAAGTTTCCATAATTATCTGCCAAATGGAAGACAAAAGAAGTTTAAGTCGAATATACAGAATATATCTGCCAACAGCTTGACAGTAGATTGGTTCTGCACATGTGAAACCTGGGAATCAGGTTACGGGGCACATTTCAGGGCATGGGAAATGGAGAAAATAGATAGAATGTAAGTAACGTCAATTGAAAGATAGGTAGTAACCTGCTTTAGGTGGAAAGGTTTGCGATGATATGATTCCTGGACTGAACCACACTACATCAGATCACAAAAATCCGGCACTGATGGTGCCGCAGCGAATGTCGAATCTGTAGTAGTGCCAGTAAAAATCCCTGTAACGCCGAAGACCAAAAAAGGTGAACAAATAAGGGCCATCAAGAAATAATGACTACTATAAATTGAGGCGCACAAACTGCAACACAGACTTGAGTGCTAAGCAAACCCCTAGTCGGAAACACGAAATTGTGAATAAAACTATGAATCAGTAACTGCTGCGCATGGTATAGGCAGGAGGCATAAAAATCAGAACTGAAAGATGTAGACACGAAGGCTATAGGAACGAACAGATGGGACCTGAAATCAGGAAGCGCAACATAGACTTTAGTATGAACTAAACATGTAGGTGAGAAACCTATTGTCGACCTACAATCATGCAACATAGGATAGGCTGCAGCCTGTATTTTTTTTCTGAACAGCACAGTCACAATCATTTGTGTTGGACTGTCCAAGGTGTTTAAAAAAATTTGGAAAACCATAAGCATTTGATGAAACAGTGTCTAGTTTCAAGCAGGTTCGGTGCCCACATGTAGCAATTAATTAAGGTCTAGTTAGAACACATCGACATCTCACCTCACACAACCCACTTAGGTAGCATCTAAATTATATGGAATTTGGAAAACCATAAGCATTTGATAAAACAGTGTCTAGTTTGAAGCAAATCCACTGCCCACATGTAACAATTAACTGAGCTGAAGTTAAAACACATCGAGATCTCACCTCACACAATAGCATATTGTCTTCTCTGGACCATCCACCTAGCTTGCACTCTGAACTAAAATAATCGTACCATCTGCGGCAACAACCAAAACAAAATAAAATGGAATCAATCAAACATCCAAACAAAGTGAGGAATGCAGCACTGGAGAAATAAAAACTGGAAGCAGACGCCTCAGTGCTTCACGCCGTGGTATTTCCGATCGCGGCATTCTTTGTCCATGGGCCAAGGAATAATTTGTTGCCTGCGTCGGCATTATTGACTACCAAAGCTGCGCCAGGTATACGGATGCAGTAAGGCAAAAGTAATGAACTAATTCAGTGTACACATATCATACGTGACAACAAAACTTTTGTAAATAACACTAAAAACAGTAGCATAACTCAGCAGGAGCCAAGCAGAGAAATGCAGCTGTTAGGTGACAGGAGGCAAGCATAGAAGCTTCGATGGAATTGGTGTGTACATATGAATGCATGTATGTATATACTGAATCGTCATATGCACATCGTATGGACGAACGTAGGAAGTGAGAAAATAAAAAGAGGAAAAAGAAGAGCACACCTGCTGCCGTGGGTTGAGGACGAAGGCAACCCTGCACCTACCGTGCAGGAGGGCCATGGGCACGGGAGAGCTGCTGCTTCACGGGAGAGGTTGAAGGGGGACGGTGCGTCCGCGGGGCCGCGGCGCGGCGACGCCACCGAAGGCCTGAGGCGGGTGGGTCGGCGCGGCCACGGGGCGAGGCGACGCGAAGCGCGGTGGCCGGAGGGGCAGGCAGCCGGGCGCCGCGGGGTCGTGGCGATTTGGCGGCGGCGCTACCGTGGGGGCGCGAGGCGGCGTGAAGCGCGCCAGCGCGTTGGCCGGAGGGGCAGGCAGGCAGCCGTTCATCGCGGGCGCGGGGCGATTTGGTGGCGGCGCTGGCGCGGGGCTGTGAGGCGGCGCGAGGCGCCGTGGCCGGAGGCTCGTCGCAGGCGCGGGGCGATTTGGTGGCATCGCTGCCGCGGGACCGCGAGGCGCCGTGGCCGGAGGGGCAGGCCGCCAGTCCTCGCGGGGGCGGGCGTAGGAACGCTCGGGGTATAGTTTTCCAGATGTGCCGCCCGACGCGGCACTAGCACGGGCACGCTTAGGCACGGGGCAGGATTGGCACGGCAGCCCGCCGTGCCGTGTCTGCTAATGCCACCGTACCGAGTTGGCAGGCCAGGCACGGCCCTATTAAGTCAGAAACGTGTCGTGCCATGCCATTTGGTCCGATGACACTACGGTGCCTATGCCAACTCAGATAATAAGGCAGAATCACAGTACCAGATTTAAAGTGTAAATACAAACTTCAAATAATCAAGCTAAGTAACAAATTACCTAAGAAATTGACACAAAAGTTAACAAAATTATATAATTGGGAGCTTAGTGCAATGGCTGCCTTATTAAAAACTTGCCTAGGTAAAACTCACCCTTGTGAGATAAAACCCCAGGCAAGAAAAGAGTACAGCCAAGCTCCATATAGTTCAATGTTCTTACATCACAGTTCAGTCTCACAGTTCAAGTTCTCATATTACAACAAGTTCTAGCAAAATATAATAACTAAAGTAGACTAATGCTTAAAAGCTTCAACCATCAAGTTTCAAGCTCCTTCTGTCCTTCAAAGTTCAAGCTCCTGCTGGCCAGCTGCAAAAGAAGAGTTAGCATTATGCTTAGTAACTAGTTTGCAAAAGATGAGAAAGAGCATGTTAGGGATTTACCTTGGCGGCAGGAGCACTAGTCAAGCCAGAGATCTTCAAGTTCCTTGTCCTCAACACTGTGTTGCAGTCTTGCCTCCGCTAACTCCCAGTCCTTGATGCAGGTCAGCCACTCCACCGTCTTCGCCTTCAGTCTCCTCCGCCGCTCCTCAATGATCCTCGGACTCGCCAGGGAGGTCGCGCACCCTCTCCATCTTCTCGGCCATGGCAGTCACACTGGCCTCTGTCTGCATAGGCAGCAAAATAAGCTCATATAGACGACTAAGATTTTTATCACCTGAAAATTAACAAAATGTTCCTTTATCAAAAAATATAGGATCTATATTTATATAAGAAAAAGATGTCATGAGTTCAGTGCTACAGCATAGTTTCTATGCTATTAAATTACAGAAGTGAGACGAAATATCCAGGTAGAGACATTGGCACCTGTTACGATAAGGAAATATACAAAGAAGGCTTAACAGGGTGCATAAATCACAAGTGGCATTGCAATTGTTTTAAAAATAAGGTCAAGGTGTGAGTTGACTAAAAACAATATGACCAATGACCATTGGGAAGTGCATTAGGATTTCAACACATAGGAATGACTAGTAGATCATAAAAATATAACAACAGATAAAGCATATACCTATCCTTGTGGCTGCTGGGCTATATGTGATCACCAATCAAGGTGCATCCAATTAGCTTCACCAATAAGAAAAAAAGTTACTATAGGTTCACCTTTGAAACATGCGACAAAAGAAATCCATCGATAAGGAAGTTGGCATCCTTGCTGCCATGTTACTCCCACTTTGGATGAACTCCTAAGAAATATCTTGATTATCAATTAATCATTGCACCGGGTCTATAATTTTGGTACTTAACATCAGAAGAAGTATTCTTGTTACTTTGTTTCCCTGCAAGCATTCAAGAAACTGTTGTTGTAAATGAGACTATACGGAATAGAAAGAAAGTTTTAATTGTACTATTTAACAATGCATCATTAGCAAGCCATCCAGTGCATGGACATAGTTATTTAATCTTTACTATTGAATGTTCAGAAACTTTTACCAAGCAAATAATCTAGTTATGTAATAAAACCATAAAAATATTGATTGGAAGGGGAGAATGCAACAATCCTACTCTTATCCATGTGGCATACACATTGGTCCCGCGTTATAGCACAAATAAATGTTGAAGGGCAAAATGTTCTAGAGTTACCAAAAATGGGACACACCTTATTTATCAATCTATATGTTATACACTTGAGAACTTCTCTCTTCACTTTTTTCCCTCGAGACCTCAAGGTTCTTGTTGGTATGGAAAATATGCAACTGGGAACTGAATCTGCAGATGTAAGACACACCACAAAAATCAGTGTGCTGGTTAAGTAAACTGAAACACCCACCAAATTACCCCTCTATGTCCACATGAATAAACGTATATACGATCTTGTGAACCACAGGCAATAAATAACAGAGAAGAAGAAAAAAAATCCCAGCACTGCAGGTTGTATGACTAATGGTGTCACTACCTGTTTTTTTTGGCAAAAAAATAGTAAAGAATGTGGTCTTCCTTGTTAGTATGTCTCGAAATTGGTGTCCCCGTGCTGGACGTGGACATAGCAGGAGATAGCGGAGGAGGCGAGGGAAAGGGAGAGGATACGAAGATTACACACAGAGCTCCGGCGACGATGAGAACTTGGAGCAGGTCGATTAGAACGATGGTGGAGCAGGAGGGGCAGAGAGAACGAAGAGCACGACGAAGGGAGATGGCGCCTGCGGCAGCGGGTTGAGCAGCTTCAGCGAGCTGGGGGAGCAGGGGAAGAGGGAGGTGGCGGGTGGAGCGCAGAGGGAGCCGGGCGATGGTCGGAGCTCTACGGCGTCGGCGTCGGAGGCGGATGGAGCGGTGCGGGTGAGTGGTGGAAGCAGGGGGAGGCGGAGGCGAGCGATGGCTGGCAACGGATGGACTGCGAGCCCCTTTTTTATCGCAAGAGCAAAGGACCGGTACCCTAGAGACAGAGGGCCGGGATTGAGCGTGGGTGCTCGGATCGGACGAACGCGGCAGGCCAGGCGATTGCAGTATTGTTCATTCGGATAACTGTTCGTAAGGCGTCTGAGAAACTAAGGGCGTGTTTGATTTTGGAACTCAGCAGGGCCAGGTCGGCGAGCCAGGCCATGGCCAGCCATGGCCAGGCTAGCCCTGGACAAGCCTGCTGTTTGATTGCTTTTGAGCAAAAGAGGGTGGCCAAGCAAAGCTGGTGTTTGATTCCCTTCTTGGAGCCTGGCCTGGAACCAACTACCACCAACTACCAGGTTGGGAAGGTGTTTGTTTTCGGCCAGGTTTTAGGGTGCAAAGGCAAAGGAGATGCATAACTGATACAAGTTCAGCAACAGTTCAGTAATGCAGGGTTCAATTTAGGTTACAGCCGAGCAAAGCAAAAGTTAACCGAAGATGAATTACAGTAATCATTTAGGCCTCAGACTTGTTCACTTCAACATAGTTCAACATGAGTTGCAGGAAATGCAAATTAGAGGTATCAGATATGAAATACATTCATCATTGGCCTAAAAACATCACAAGAACCTTCCCAAACATGTCTTACTTGAACCAAAGAGCAAGCATCAACAAGACTATAGCAATGATCAACACAAGTATTATTAGATTCCTCCAGTCAGCCTTGTTTTCATCAGGTGCTACAATGGCAAGTCATGGAGGCCTTCAAAAGAACAAGTTCAGAACTAGTATAACAATTTGCCATGAAAAAGAACAGTGTTCATAAGTCATTGGTTTCAGCAGAAGTATTTGCCTCAGATTCTATAGCATTCAAATTGGCATTGTAATCATTATAGGCAAATAATTAAAATAACATGGGCCTCAGCTCAAAACAATGTGCTGCAACATTGCTAACTTAATCATAGGTGTCTGTATAAATTCTAGTAAAACCAAATTATAGATGGAAGAAGCAAAAAAACAGATGAGCATGGACCTTATCTACTTCAGTGGCACATCCAAGGCCAGCCATTAGATCACTGCAATGATTAGTTGCAATGGCCTTGGATGGTGCCAATGAAGAAGATGAGGACCATGCAAAACACATGGAAGAACTAACCAGATAAAAAGCTGTAGAGGCACCTCATTGCTCTATGTTATGCATCATTGGCCATCATTCAAGTGCCCTCTCTTGAACAACAAGAACAACATCAAATATTACATGATCCAGGTGTCCAAATGATGTCACCCTCAAATACAGACACTTCATCATGTCATCTATAGTTAGCCACCCTCCTACTAAGCTACCCAAAAGGACAGGTGTTGGTCAGCCATCTACCATGCACAACAGCTACAAAAAGGACCCCAAAAGAGAAGAGAGTGGGTGAGGGAGGTGGAGGATCTATATATCTCAACAATCAACCCCCTCTATGCCAAGTTGCCCATGGAAGGACAAAACTACATGTAGTAGTTCTTGGCAAGAAAGTTCCTCATCCAAATCTCCCTGTGCAAGTTGCTCATGTTTATGTACCCAGTGGCTACTGCCTTATTCTCCAGCAGGTGAGTGTAGGCAACAATGAGTGCCTCAGTTGAGAAGTCAGGCATCTCCATAACAGCAAGGTAGAGGGCAGGATCCACATGTGCAAGAACTGCTTTCATCATAGCATTGGCCACATTGTTGACAACATCTATCATATTGGTCATCATAAGCATTGAAAGCATCTAGGCCCCTAGAGTGGGTTTCGATGATTGATGACAATGGTTAATTATCATGATTAATGTGTGTTTTGCAGAGATGATAGAATGTTAGGTCATGGTAATGGAGATCATGGGCAATACGGTTATCATGCCCGTTATCGATGAAAATCGTTTCAGTTTTCAAAGGATGGATGACAAAGTTAAAGACGGTTAGTTCCGAATGTCGAAGGTGTTGAGTGATGTTCGGATTAGTCGTTAGGACTTTTGTTTTCTCCTTGGGTCGTGCTATTAAGGGGGGAATGGATGGGTAGCTTGACTTAGATGAGTCTAGTGGTTAGGTGTGGTGCACACTTATCAAACTTAGCACTAGGTAGCCCCAAGATAGCCCTGAGATTGATTGGAGTCGAAGCTGTTCACAAAGCGTTTGAATCAGAAGTGAATTAGGGCTTCATTTGAGTGACGAACGCTATAGAGAAGGGCGACGGATGCTGACGTCAGTGTCTGTCCAGTGTAAGAGCGCGTGACTCTGGATCAGAGCAAGCGACGGACGCGGGGACCGGGTCACGATAGACGTGTCTCCTCCTAACACCTGGATAGCGCATCAGCACAGCAAGCGACGGACGCCGTTAGAGTTTGCCATGAGACGCGTCCCGTGGCCAACAGACGCAGTCCAGAGAGCTATGTAAAGCTCTTATGCATGACAAACGTGTCCTTTGCTCCTACGATGGATGCAGGCTGGCGTCTGTCAATCCTATAATAACTAGTTGAACTTGTCTCCTCTTCTACGCGATGAACGCGTCTGTCGAAAGGCGACAGACGTGTCTGTTGCCCCTGAAAAGTACTGAATTTGAAGATAATGGTTGGGTGAGTTGAGGGGGAGTATAAATACAACCTCTACCCCTCCATTTGAGGTCTCTTGCTCATTTGTTCAGCTGAGAAACACCTTTCATGTGCAAGGGAGTGCAAGAGCCTAGTGATGAGATTGTGATTTGAGGATCCAAGATTAAGGACCTCTTTAGTGCATAGGGAGTAGCAAGTGTGCATCCACCTTTCTCATTAGGCTTTCCATGATCAAGTGAGAGTTCTTGCTTGTTACTCTTGGTGATTTCCATCACCTAGACGGCTCAGTGGTGATTGGGAGTTTGGTGATCATCCGACGGAGCTTGTGGATGACCCAACTCATCTTGTGAGCGGCTGTGGGTGATTCACCGCGACGGAGTGTCGAAGAATCAGCCCGTAGAGAGCACTTGATCCTTGCGCGGATCAAGAGGGAGCTACACCCTTGCGCGGGTGCTCCAACGAGGACTAGTGGGGAGTGGCGACTCTCTGATACCTCGGAAAAACATCGCCATGTTCCTTGCCCCCTTTACTTTTAAGCAATTACTTTCTAGCATTACTTTCATTGCTTGTTTACATTCCTAGAATTACCATGCTAGAATAGAAATTTTACTAGGGTGCAAAACTTTTTATCGGTAGAATCACTAGGAACACTTTTAGGCACTAGGGGTGAATCATGGGCTAGTAGGGCTTAATTCTTGCAATTAAATTTTAGAAAAGCCCAAGTTACCCCCTCTCTTGGGAATCTTGATCCTTTCAAGCATCTCATCCTCACTGAAGGCAGCCCTCTTCCTCTTACCCCTAGCTGTGGAGGTCACAGGTAAAGTGGCCTTGCTGCCTTCACCCAACTCAGTGGTGTTTTTCCCTTCAAAGCCAGGTGCAGAGGCAGTGAAGCCATGCACCTCCACCTTAGTAGCCACACTATCAGCAGTGTTCACCCCTAGTGGAGCACTAGAGCTTAAGGCAAACCTACCAGTAGCCAAGGTGCTACCAAATATGGACTGTACCTCAGTGTAGAACCTGATAGGGGTGTTCAAAAACTCAACATCCTTTGGGTGGTCCTGCAGTCAGTTCAGACAAGTAAAGAGGCAGGACATACAAGAAAGAAGTGGACAAGACGGTACTAGACAAGTAAAATGGGTAGGTCAGACATGATTTGGGTTCATCTACCTTGCAGTGCCCATGGTAGTGGTCAGGGTCAAGCATTATGGCATGCACATCCTCATCAAAGTTAGCCCCACTAAGGTCCTTGAGCTTGTAGACCCTAGACCACTTTTGTTTCCACTTCCTCAAGTGGTTGTACACTTGGGTGAGGCTAACAACATCCCCAGTGTACTCCCTAAGAGCCTTAGCCACACAGTTGACATCCTTATCCTTGAAAAGCTTGTCAGTCCTACTCCCATCAGACAAGATCTGAGCCATCCTCCTAAGGATAAACCCAGAGGTGTTGTTATTCCACCTCATGGGTGGCCTAGCTCCACCAGCTCCCCCCTCACCATCTGCTGCATCACCCACAACATCAACAACAGCAGGGGCATCCACAGGTGCTGCTGCAGCTACCAGCACAACTGTAGCTGCACTAGCAGCAGCCACCAGACCTTGCACCAGGTTAGCAGTAGCAACAAACCCAGCACCAACATCAGCACCCATGCCAGCCATCCTAGTAATGTGACCAATTAGTACATGAATCAAACAAATAGATAATGGATAACAGCAAGATAAACATAAACAACAAGGCATGAAATTTAATATTACAGCACTGGTCTCAGACTTGGGCATTGTTCAGAAAAAACAGAAGCAATACACCACATTAGTTCCATATCCAAGGTGTACAAACTGAAATTATACAAGAATGGTATGCAAGTAAATGAATCAAGTCCTAGAGGTCCCTCTGGCAGCCCACATAGCATTACAATTGGCATATCTCCTAACAGTTATGTCATGTTCATCCTGGGTCAGGTCAGGTTAGGTCTCATCATCATCAGGTGGGTTGGCTAGAATTTCTTCTTCAGTTGGCACTACTTGATCAATGCCCCAACCAATGATCCAGTTGTGAAGTATGCAACAAGCAAGGACAAGCTTGACTTGGGTCTAGTATGTGTGGAAAGGTTTGTTGTCTAAGATCCTGAATCTGCCCTTAAGTGCACCAAAGGTCCTCTCCATAGTGACCCTCAGTGAAGAGTGCCTAAGGTTGAAAAGCTCCCTGCCATTAGTGGGGGTGGCTTCTGTTGACATACTCACTCAAACGGTACCTGACCCCCTATAAGGAGGAAAAAACCCATTTCTGCATGCATACCTAGCATCAACAAGGTAGTACTTCCCTATAAATGGTGGAAATCTAAGTGTAAGTCCATGTGTGCCAAGTGGAAGGACAAAAGTGCATGGACTAGGTAGTGATGTTACCTTGGGGGACAGTAAACCCATCATCCCTCTCAATTGCATTAGCCAAGATCAGTGCATCATGGGCAGAACCCTCTCACCCAGCTAGAACATAGGTGAACTTGAGGTCAAAGTCCACTGCAGCCATAACATTTTGGGTTGGTTGCATCTTCCTACCCCTGAAGGCTTGTTGGATGTGTCTAGGCACCCTTGCCAACACATGTGTGCCATCAATGGCACCAATACAATCCTACCAAAGTGTGCAAAATGGATAAGCAAATACAGATATAAGTGTTGTTACTTAAGGCAGATAACATTGACAATGCAAGTACCTGCAAAAAGGGTACCATCTAGGGCTACCCAAAATTTTTGGATGTGTTGAAGTGCTTGGAGGCTTGATCAGTTCACCTCTTAGTTCACCAACAACATACAAAACTTGGTGGAAGATCCTATGCACTGTCTCTATGGACCTCCTAAAGGACTGGTGCACTACCCTGAACCTTTGGTTGTGACCAACCTCATGCAAGAACATAGCAACCTGCTCCTCAACAGAACACCCACTACTCTCTGGTACAAGGCCTCTACTTCTAAGCAGGTTGCATAGAGAAAAAAAGGGGCTCTTCTCATGCGCAGCATTGCAATGCATTCTGCATCATTGTAATTATAAATCATTTGGAGGGTTCTTTGCCTATGGAGGTCACCCTCTGTCCTAGGGCCATAAGGTATAGTATTAGTCTCACCCCTAAATCTTCTAAGCCTACTGACCACAAAACAAACCATCACCACAACCAGAGCTGCTGCTTGGGTACCCATCATCTCAAGCTCAGTTTTTTGATCCATCTACAATGCATGCAACATTCAATGTACATTTTAGTGTCATAGACCCTGACTGGCCTCTGAATAATGGCATATGCATTCATAAGATAACATAGCACGACTGCATTAACAAAAAAATGCCTCATGTGCAAACTACCTAGTCATCATCGACCATAAAAACAGTATCTTCATGACCAACAAGTGAACAAATCCAAGAACATATAAGAATCAGTGAACATGGACAAATAAGTCTGACATACACAAGCAAATGTGACAGTAACACATTACTAACATGAGTACTGCATCGATACCGAAAATACTTTGCTCATGAACAACACAACAACACATGCAAATACATAAAATCATTGGACATGAACAAGCAATCCACAGATCCAAGCAAATAATGAAACCCTAGAATCAAAATCAATAGGGGAAGGGGTGGATTTCACCTCGGGTGAGCCGAAAGGGAGCACTTGGTGCTCAAATGAAAGACGAATCGAGAGGCGCCGGTACCAGATCTGGAAGAAGAACACCCAAATCCTAGACCAACACCAGCACAGTAGCCCGGAGAGGAAGAAGAAGGAAGAAGATCGCCTCCAAGGAGCCCGACAGCTGAAGGAGCGGCGCCGCGCCGCAACGGAGCAAATCCAAGCCGGGGGAACGGAGATGAAGCCCGTACACCACTGCGCCGCACACCCAGCTCACCGCCGCCGCCGGTCACTCAACCCTAGCGAGGTGGGAAATGGAGGAAACCAGCAACGACAAGAAGAAGGCGGGGGAGGAGGAGGGGGTTATAAGGACAGCGGGTTTCGACGGCAACGGCACGCGGAAGTTTTCGACTTCCCGCGTGAGCCCGCTAGCGCCATCCTGCCGCGCCCAAAATTGCCCGCGCGAGCTCGAGCACGACCTGGCTCTGGAAAAACGAAACCGACGAGCATTTCCAGGGAGACAGGAGAGAGAGAGAGAGAGAGAGAGAGAGAGAGAGAGAGAGAGAGAGGGTGTTTTTGCACGCCACAGACCTGGCTGGGAACGGGGATTAGGATATCAAACACGGGCCTTTGCAGCCCACGGGCCTGGCCGGGGATTTTTGAATCATATCAAACGCGCCCTAAAGATCTTGATATTATGATATACTGTGCATAATCTTACTTCTTATTAGGTACTGTAATACTGCATATATGAAAAGCCCACAATATCTCTTTAATTTTGGGTGAAGTATACTGCAATCCTTGATTCCTTATATTCTAGTATAGATTATTATTTTAGTTTGTGTGCAGTAGTACGCTGTCTGAATGAAAATTGACAGTATGCATGTGTAGTTGAGTTGGGTCGTCTGGCCTTGTTAAGCATAGTGGGTCATATTTTTCCATTTGAATCGGCCCATATGTATCTTCTCTTGGCCTATATAGGCTTAGTTAATTCCACCTTGAATTCAGCTGTATTCTTCGTTCTGATCGCACATTCTGCATTTTATTTTTCAGCTTAGCTATACCCGTGCTAACTTACTGGAAATAGATGAGATTACAAAATGTCAGTCTCATCATTAATCAGAGAGTACACGTTGCTATCGAAAAATTGAGGCTAGCTCAGTTGGGCAGGTTCCTTAGGGTGGAACGTGCCCACCTAACTTCAAGTTCTCGATTTGGCATGGGTGCATATTCAGGATTTAATGGCGTTGTGTTTTCAGTGGTAGGCGACATTCCCGTCGACAGCGAGGCACTTGTGATGACTTTGTCAATCTCGAAATGTACCGACATAGTCTTTCAGAGATGCTCATAGGGGTAGAGTTTGCGTATGTGTATTCATAGGGGTGATTGTGCGTGCGTGTTAAGCTTCTGCGTTTGTACTTGTGTATTTTTTTTTAAAAAAAGAGAAAAAGCTTTAGATTCTGTAGAACTCCCTGTGATATCAATTAGATAGGTGAGAAATCTTGTGTTTGCCCGTTCAAATTATAGAAAAAATAAAGGAAAACCAATGGCCAACGTAAGCATAGATAAGACACACAAGACTTATTTCTTTTATTTATTGATGATACACAAACTTACTTGTGTAATTCGTAAAAAAAAGCTTTAGATTCCGTAGAACTCCCTATGATATCAATTAGATAGGTGAGAAATCTTGTGTTTGCCCGTTCAAATTATAGAAAAAATAGAGGAAAACCAATGGCTGATGTAAGCATAAATACAAGACACACAAGACTTGTTTCTTTTATTTATTGATGATACACAAACTTAACAAAGCATATACATGGATCATGGATGCATCCTGATGGAAACGCACGGGAAAAGGTGGGTACACACATCATCCATACATAGTACTACAGTAGTACACATTCTATGTATATAACGAGAGAGCTCACTTTTACACAAATAGTAGTCATAGGCAAAAGCAGGATGCAAACGCACGGAAAAAGGTGGGTACACACATCGTCCACACATAGTACTACAGTAGTACACACTATATATATGACGAGAGAGCTCACTCTTGCACAAATAGTATTACTTATTAGTCATAGACAAAAGCTATAGGTGGTATGCACGTTGGTAGGTGCCACTATGCTGCTCTTAGTTCCCTTCCATGATGCCCGTGCCAATGGGTGGTGAAAGAGATGGTGGCTCTGGCTTCGATGGTTCTGGTTCTGGTTTGGGTTTTGGATCTGGTGTAGGTTTGGGCATCGGCTGGGGCTCTGGCTTGGACGGTTCAGGCTGGGGTTTTGGGCTCGGTTGAGGTTTAGTTCCTGGAGTAGGTTTGGGGCTTGGCTCAGGCTCGGGCTTTGGTTCAGGTTGCGGGAAGGGTGGTTGTGGTGTTGGTTTTGGATCTGGCTGCGGTGTGGGTTTGGGATCTGGTTTTGGTTCTGGTTGTGGTGTCGGTTTAGGTTCCGGCTTTGGGTCTGGTTGTGGTGCAGGTTTCGGTTCCGGTTGCGGTGATGGTTTAGGTTCTGGCTTTGGATCTGGTTGTGGTGCGGGTTTTGGTTCAGGCTGTGGTGATGGCTTGGGTTCCGGCTTTGGATCTGGTTGTGGTGCAGGTTTTGGGTCAGGCTGCGGTGTCGGCTTGGGTTCTGGCTTTGGGTCTGGTTGTGGTGCGGGCTTTGGTTCAGGTTGCGGTGTTGGTTTAGGTTGTGGCTTTAGGTCGATTATCCTACTATGAGCAAGGTCAGGAACATTTGCAGCCAGTGTAATGGCTAGAGCTAGGTGGAAACATAGTGAGAGGAGGCCGGACCTCATGGTCGCCACCAGTCCAGATGGCCGCTTGATCTCACTCCAATCTCTATCTGCAGTGCAAGCTGTGGACGTTTGTGCACAGATGGTATGGACGGCATGGGTGATTTATAGGCATTGAAAGCCAACCGAGGCTTGACGCGTGTCCATCTCTCTGTTCGTGATTTTGCCATGGCACTGGCCCGGTAGCATGCAGCTTTTGGATGTACTATAACTTTAGCGCCCACGAGACAAATCACTGTGTCGGAAAACAGATTATCATTTGTATTTTGTACAAAGGTCATTTTCATGCATGTTCCGTTAGTGAAGTACTTGTTTCATTCTTCGTGCGACGTAACTGCAGCCTGTTACTAGTGGGTAATAATTGACATAATCATCCTGTTCGGCTGAGCTTATCAGCACGGCTTATTAGCCGTGGTACAGTGTTTTCCTCTCACAACAAAACAACCACAGCCGGTTTATAAGCCGCAGAAACAGCCTGCCGAACAGGGTGAATATATGTATAGTATTATAAATAAGCTGCAGTATTATATATAGCACAGCTAGTAGTAGTTACTACTACACAACGGATTTTAGAGATGGATATTTTTATTTTAAGAGACGGACAAGCTGTCTGTCTCTAACCAGTGGTCGTTGTAATCGTCAATTTGTCATTTATAGAGGCGGTAGAAAAATAAAAAATTGTATCCTTCTCAGGATTCAAAACCACAAACTACAACTCAGCTCTAACACTTCCTTACTACTGTATCACATAATCACTTGTCAATATATAAAGGATTTTATCTTTTTTTTACAAATATTTCGTAATACAATTTTGTATTGAATATTTTAAAATGCTAAATAAACTTAAATGAAAAAAGTTTCAACCAGGAAGTTTTAAATCTTGTCGAATACTACAACTTTGGTATAAGATATGTCTCAATTCAAGACTGTTTGAAAAAATAAAAAAAATTGAATGTCAAAATATTTAATTTAAAGCAAATATTTGAGACATTAAACAAGTTCAACTCAAAAAGTTATCCATAGAAAAACATAGATCAGGTCGGCCATAATATTTTGGGACTCTAACAGTTTAAACAAAAACTTTTCAACTACAAAGTTGTAGAACGCGTTGAGGACTACAATTTTGATATAAAATTTGTCTTCACACGAGTTCATACAAAACGTTATGAATTATCTTTGGATGCACTATTTATTGAGATGGTCATCTTAAAATACCCACCCCTAAAAATTGATTTTTAGAGATGGACACAGAGAATGACCGCCTCTGCTAATAGGGATTTCTAGAGACATGCATCTTAAGATGTCCACCTCTAAAAATTGATTTACAGAGATGGGTGTTCTGAGACGTTAATTGATGATTTTGAGAGGCAGGAGTGTTAGGACACCTTCCTTGTAGATGATTTTCAGAAGAGAGCATTTCACTGGAGGCCGCCTAGCCATTTACGAAGGCGGTCGCTAAATGTAAGACTAGTACAAAATTTATTTTCAGAGGAGAGCATTTTCCTAGAGGCCACCTATCTCTATTAATTAGAGAGGTTGTCTCCTAAGATCATTTTTATTGTAGTAAGTACTAGATGTCTAATAACACTAGTACAAAAATGATTTTGTCAAGAAAAATTTCACTGGAGGTTCATAACAAACAAGCACTAGTAGAAATAAAACTTTGGACCCATGGCTATGATCCATTAGTGGAGAGCATCTCTAATAGCGGATTTCCTAAGGTTACGTTACCATTAGTCCAAATTATCTACTTATACTGACAGTAGGCTTAGGACAACCACAAGTATAATTAATTTGAATTTATACTAGCGGTTATCTTAAGAATACTGCTTGTGAAACTATTTGTAGAGCTAGTTTGTGTATGCATGTCACAATGTAAATCGATTTACACCACCTTAAGCTAACCACCAATATAAATAATGGTGGTTCTCAAATTTTTGAAGTCAGTGAAAACCATTATTTTTACTACCTTTTCACACTGATGGTTAAAAAAAAAACCAGTGATAGAAAATCCAAAAGGTACCGTCAGTACTAATGTTTTCTGTACTAGCTAGCGTAAGATGCATGCTACAGATATCACGCGGTTATTTGATCACAAAGTCAGACAAGAATAATAAGAAAAGTAAGTTGGAGAAAGCTCGATGGATCGTGCGACAGATCAGACCTAACTTTGACAGTACCCGAGTGTGTAGTACGTGCATATATATGTGTTTTTCTTACATAACAAGTTCTGCATAAATTCTAAAAAAAAGATCATGTGATGCATATATATAAATATATAATATGATGTACGTGTTGCTGTGCAGTTAATTACTCGATCTCAAATTATAAGTTATTTCGTTCAATTTTCTTGAAAAATCAAATTATTTCAACTTTGATCAAATTTGTATAATAAATTAGTAATTATGATATTAAATAAGTATCATTAGATTTCTTATTAATTATATTTTTATAGTGTATCTATTTGACGTCATAAATGTTTGTAGTTTTCCATAATTTTGGTCGAACTTGAGATGCTTTTGACTCTAAAAAGTTATAATAACTTATCATTTGAGACTGAGGGAGTATTAGTTAAGATTCGGGGTGCCAGCCAGTGACGCAGTGTGTTACGCTATGCTTTTGGAAGTTGGACCAGTATGTACTGTTATGTACTCGCTGGTGTATAGTAGCTTTCTTCACTACAAGAAATATGTCGGTTTTTGACAAAATGTGCATTATAAACCATGCTTCTTATTTCATGTTTTATGACGTTTATATGTTCATAGAATGTCAGAGAAATCGACACATTTCTTGTAGTGCTCGGATGGGCTTTGCTGGACACACGGTAGGTGGATATGCATGTGCAAGGCGGATGAGTCCACACGTACGCGCCCCCACAAGTCCACAACCGCACTAATCGATCGATGGGCAAAGCAAAGCAAAGCAATACAATGAGTGAAACACGACGGCCGGAACGGACGACGAGACACAACTAACGACGATGGAGTGAGTGATCATGCATCGAGCTAGCTAGTACCTAGTGGCGCGTACGCGGAGGAAGGAATGAGTTCAAGGCCGCCGGCCGGCAGCAGGCGTGCCGGTGTGCGCGTGCGGTGCCTCTATCTACTGTCGATCATGCAAGCAAGCCGTGTGTGCCCCGCGCCGCGCCCGCGCGCGTGCATAAAGGCGAGCTAGCTACTCCGGTCCCTTTTGCTTTCCACCCATCAGCATTTACATCAGATCTACCTCATCCTCCGATCCCCTTCACAAGTACTCCAATTCCATGCCCCTGCTGTTTTTTTTTAAAGAACTGGAGGGGCAAAAAGCCCTGCATTAAAAAAAGAAGTACAGAAAGAAGTTACAAAGCAGTCATTACAGCCAGACAGTAGAGCTCAAGAAACAAAGAAGGAGACAAAAAAAAAACACTTCAACAATTACACGAGACTTAGCACCCATTGATCAAAATTTGCTGAAAAAGCGAGGACTTGACTCTATGCGTCAACATTATAAGTTCCTTGCAGAATAGACTTCTGGAGCTTCCCAAATTTGGAGGGATTCCTTTGAAGATTAGATCATTTCTTGCCGACCAAATAGTCCAACTCATTAGAATTACCACTGCCGTGAAAAACTGAGATTGGAGTATGTTTCTGAGATGAACCACAGCTTCCAGAACATTGGAGTTATCAGGGATATCCAGGTTTAGAAAGTGCCAGCACTGATTGGCAAAACTGCAATGAAGGGGCAAGTGCTCAACTGTCTCTTCAACATTTTCATTGCAGAGCACACAGTCCATGCCCCTGCTGTTGTTGCATACTCCCTTCATTCTAAATTATAAGTCGTTTTGACTTTTTTGGTCCATCTATTTTACTATATATCTAGACATATTATTTATCTAGATGTATTGTAAAATAGATGTACCAAAGAAGTCAAAGTGACTTATAATTTGGAACAGAGAGGGAATACATCTTAATTAGGCATGCATTGACATTTGTACTTCATGTATAATAGGATCTCATTCATAGTTTAATTAGTACATGATGATCACAATCTAATCTCATACATACATATGTGCGGAGTATTTAGGTAGGATCTAGAGCTGTTGTGAATTAGCCATGCGTTCACCAGCTCAGGGTTTCTTTCGATGACTTGAGGAAGATGCTAGATAGCGGCGACCTTCTGAATGCCATTAGGATTGTTCACCAGCACTGGGTTTCTCACGATGACTTGAGGAAGATTCTAGATAGAGGTGACGACCTAGCTTCTAGATGCCACTAGGATTGGCCTTGACGGGGTGTAAGCCTTTCTAAGGATTTGTTTGGTAGGGCTTATTGCCAGCTTCACCAACACTAGTAGAGAAATGACTTTCGGTTCGCACCTTTAGTCTCGGTTGTGTTGGGGTTCGATATTAATGTGAGCATTAGTCCCGGATCTCAATTTTACAGGCACCGAAGACCCCTTTATCCCGGTTGGTAGCACCAACGGGGACTAAAAGCCACCCTTTAGCCCTCGTTGGTGTGTTACCAACCGGGACTAAAGGGTGGCTTTTAGTCCTGGTTGGTGTCACCAACCCGGACTAAAGGTCTCTATAGGATATCTGGTAAGTCTAGGAGTGCCTAGAGGGGGTGAATAGGCCTGTAAAAATTCAGCTCAAAATCTTATCAGACCAGAGGGTGGCACTGCCGCACCTATAGGGCGGCACTGCCGCACCTACGCAGAGGAAACTTAGCACAGGTTGAAATTTAACCAACGAAACTTAGATTGGATAAAATTCCTAGCTTCCTGCAAGAGTATTAGTCATAGAACACCAGCTGTATGCAGTAGAACAAGTGCCTCCAAGTAGATCGACCACAAACCCTAGAAGCACCTCAACAACAACAATAGTAATGCAAGAATGTAAATGAAGCACAAGGTAACACGGTTGTTTATCCCGTGGTCAGCTTGCCACTAAGGCTTGCCTACATCCATGTTGTTGAGGTATGCCACAAATGGCTAGGGCTTGCCACCAAGGCTTGCCTTTCCCTCGTTCTCAAATCAAGAGAGTGAACTCTTGAAGTGAGGGGTGATTTCTTAGTTGCAAGGGGTGGCTACAAACCTCCCTATGCTTCCACACAAGTTGGCAAGCTTAAGGGCAACGCCTATTCGGCTAGGAGCAAAGTTCCAAGAGTAATAAACCCAAAACCGCCGGCCAAATATGAACCAAATGCTCTTTTGACTTTGGGAATCGATGGATCTGCTCTCCAATCGAAGTTTGCTGTCTTTTCTCTCAAGTTTTGATGGTGAAAATCAAGGATTGTCTTGGGAGCTTAAGGAGCAACAATGGATGAGAGAGATGAGTTTGGTCTATTCTGTAATGGTCTGATGCGAGGAGGAAGAAGTGGTGACCGTTGTGGCCAACCTCAAGGGTATAAATACCCCTTAGGTCTCAACGGTCGGTTATGGGCGGCACTGCCGCCCTTTAAGGGTGTCACTGCTGCCCTAGCCAAAATAGTGAAGTGTAGAAAATATTTCTATGGCTATTTTTGGCAGGGTATGAGGATGTTATTTATGGAATATGAGCATCTAGTTGCACACTTTGACCAACTATCCTTGAATCCCCCTTAATAGTACGGCTTTTCCTAAACTCAATATTAAAAAAAATAAAAGAATTTAAACCTCCATTGAGTCAAGACAACCATTATTTGTAATTGGGGGCTCCTCCAACCTGTACAACATCCTCCTTTTGCAATTCCCTGCTTGTCATCTCGATAAATCTCATTAGTCCTCTAATTTGGTAGTCATCAACACCAAAACCCACATTAGGGCTTGATTGCACTTACAATCTCCTCCTTTTTGGTGATTGATGACAACCTAGTTAGAGCTTACAAAAGAGATAAAACATAATCTTGAGATTTTTCGAGCCATGAATGTAGGGCCTCCCCTAAATGTGTGAATGGGATTTGAATTCCCAGGTTTGGCATTAGAAGCCAAAATTCACATTTTTAGAAAGTGTTGGGGCCTCCCCCTACATCCATGCATGCTGTGGGGTGCTAAAAATTGTGTCACAAGTATATTCGTCATGCATATGATAGTTTATACACAACAAAATCTGGCTGCTGTAGCAGAGGGCGGCACTGCCGCACTGGCCATGACAGTTAGATCACAATCAGATTTACACAACAGATACCATGTATATAATTGAACATCTAGCACAAATATGACAAGCTAAAGTATTAACCAACGATACATGTCCATATCTGATACATTTAGAGTCAAATAGGTAGCAATATTACATAAATAGAGTTTTGAGCAACCCTCAAACTCACAACCTAACAGTCTACTCTCAGCGAATAGGACACGAAGCACTGCTGCAGCAGGACCATGGCGTCGAAAAAGAATTGACCCCTCTAATTATCTCCCCTTTTGGCATCGAGTACCAAAAAGAGAAGAGAAAAGAAGAGAAGTCAACTCACTCCTCGTCCGAGTCGGTGTCGATACGTGCACGCCCCTGACGATGTGTAGTGGCGGTGTAGCGTGTAATGCGCATGGAGCATCTTGGTCAGGCAGCCCTCTGTCTGTAGTCGTGAAGTGTCTCCTCCCACTGAGCTGGCGGTCCTTGTGGCTGCTCCTCAGACTCACTGTCACCACCCTAATCATCATCATCATTAGTGTCTGAGAGGCTAGGTAAGTCAAAGACTGGAGGAGGTGGGACAGGTGGAATAGGTGGGAGGTGCTCTCCTTGAAGCTCTCTCTACTCACGCTGAGTATCATAGGCTCTCTTAGATGCATATGAACACTTCCCAAAGATGGCCTTCATCCAAGACCCAATCTTCTTCTTCCAACTACCACTCCTCTTGGACCTAGAGTGGGAACCCTCAGGTATGTCGTCATGGGTGTAGGAGCTCCTCGCTCTCTGAGTGGCTCTTGCTGCTGCTGGTTTGGTATTCTCAATTTTGTAGACGGTGTGAATCCTGTCCTTTGAAAATCTCAATCCTGTGACCCTCTCAATCATGAACATGAGATAGGGAGCATAGGGCAGCCCCCTCCTTCCATCACCCATAGCGAGACTGAGCTCAACCCAAATGAAACGAGGGACATTAAACTTGTCCTCATCTAGAAGGTGAGCAAGCACATTTCTCACATAGCCATTGATGTCCGATGCTACTCCATCCTTAGGGTTGATAGTACTCCTGATGAGGTTGTTCATGATGTAGTAGAAACTCTGGAGTCCACTCCTCCTGCCATCTGCTATGCGGGGATCCCTCCACATGTAGCTAATGTCACTGATCTCCACATGGTTCTCATCATGAATACGGGAGTAAGTCTTGTGCGCCCTCCCAAAACCAAGAATTCAACTGAAGGTAACAAAGTCAATGCGATAGTGGCGACCATCAGTCATCCAATGTAGCTCATCTGTGACCTTGTTCCAATAGTAAGTGGTATGGAACTAAGCTAAGATCTCCTCATTCCAATCATACCATAGTACACAAGAAAGTATGGGACATAGCCATGGATTTGAAAGTTCAGCCATGAAGAATCTAAAGAATGATCTTGGTGATTGAATCCAACTAATTTGGGAGTCCATCAATCGAATGAGACAGTCAATATGGCAGTTTGAATCTGCCAAGGGCGGCACTGTTGCCCTCTAACCACGGCACTGCCGCTGTGTCCTAACTCACTCCATCGATGGATTCCAAAATCAATTCGATTCAACTATCACTCCTAAACCCTTCCAGCAATACTCAAACCAAAATCCATCACTAATGAACCTACATCGCGTAGATTGGGTAGGTTTAGGGTTTCACCTTGCTTGAACCCATGGATTGAGGAGGAAAGGAGTGAAAGGGCTCAGCCAGGAACCCTTGGTCGTGGCTGGCGATGAGCAGGAAGCAGCCAGGCCAGGCGTGGCACTGCCAGTTAGGGCAGCCGCGCGGCAGACGACGGCGATGACGCACGTGCGTGCGGAGGGAGAGAGGTGCGCGCGTGACGGTGTCAGGGAAGAATGAGGGAGAGAGAGTACTGCGGGGCTAGATGGATAAGTGGAGAAAGAAAATGCCCCCCTAGAGTAGACCGTTGTGGGCCAGATTTTAGGTAAAATCCAGAGGGTGGCACTGCCGCACCCTAGGGGTTGCATTGCCGCCCTACCCAAACAGCAAAGAGTTAGCTACATTCTATGTGACTCTCTTGATCTCAGATATGGACACATATCCTCCATATATCATGACCAGAAACAAATAAACATTATAAACCATGGTCATGTTATATAGATCAAGTTTTATAAAACATTTTGAAGCACTTTAAATGAAGTTTTCATAAAATTTCCCTATGTCGCTAGTTGATCAAACATGGGTGTGCTAGAATTCAAACCACATTACGAGAATCAAGTATATTTAGCTCACTACGCAAAGCAAAAAATCTTGACTCGTTGAGAGGCTTAGTGAAGATATCGGCTAGTTGCTTTTCGGTGCTCACATGGTGAATTTTGGTATGTCCTTTGGCTTCATGGTCTCTCAAAAAGTGATGTCGGATGTCTATATCACTACTATAGAAACTTTATCCGAGGCAGGCGTTTTCCATTTTCCATGGCGGGCAAAGGCGTCCCCCGCGGATGTAAGGTCACGGTTAATCGTGGCTTAACCACGGCGGTTGCTTGTGCCCACCATGGTAAATCGATTAACTGAGGCGGGCACGTTAGGATGCCTGCCTCAATTAATCGATTTAAAAAATAAAAAATCCTAGCGAGCCCAATCGAGCCCGTTGCTGAGCCCAATCAAGCCCGCTACCATGGATCCGCACCCAATCGAGCCAGGAGCACCGGATTCGCCACGGACATGCTCGCTGTAGTCGTCCTCACGTGTGGGTCTCATTGGCCTCCGCCTCCTCGCGCCGTCGGAGCTCGCGGAACTACCTAGAGCATCCGCCGTGGTGGCCGGGATTTGCCTCCTTGCGCCAGATCTGGGCAGCCCAAGGGAAGGCGGCGCTCCTGGACCGGATCTAAATAGGGGAGAGAGTGAGGGAGTGGAAGAGAGGGAGATAGGAAGCGAGGGAAACCCTACCTGCACCGTCGGCGATGGTGGACCCGTGCCGCCCCGCGCTGTGGGGGCCTCCTCCGCCGACGAGGGAGAGAGGAGGGGAGGTGCCTGCCGTGGATCCATGCCGACACTGCCTCCTTGTGCCATCCTCGCTGTGGATCCGCGCCGCTACCAGATCCGACCTTCCACAGGCCGCTAGGGCCGGATCCAGAGGGGTAGAGGAGGGAGGCAGCCGCAGCCACCGCCACCGTGCCGTACATGGAGCCGCTGCTATGCCATACGTGGAGCCACCCCATAGGAGGGAGAGAGCTTGTCGCCGCACGCCATGGGAGGGAGGGAGCGCCCGCTGTTGCACACCATGGTATGGAGAGAGAGTGGTGGCTGGTGGGGAGAGGTGTGGGCGGCCGGGTGGGAGAGGAGTGAGAGGAGGAGAGTGTTGGAGTTAGAAACGGGAGAGGGGAGCAGAGTGTTGGGTGGGAGGAAGTGGTGCGGCTGGAGAGGATAAGGGTTAACCCTAAGTCATGTTTATATATGATCCTAGTTGAATGGACTTTGCTTGGGCATTGAGCTAGGCCGCTATTTTTGGAGGCGGGCCTTATAATGTGCCCGCCTCCGTTAATCTATTAACTGTGGTGGGCACCTTAAGACGTCCGCCTCCGAAAATAGGTTATTTTTGGGGACGGTTGTCTTAAGACGTTCTCCTCCATAAATCTATTTTCCGAGGTGGGCACTTGGGCACAAGTGCCCGCCACGATAAATAAAAAATGCCCACCTCCATTAATCATGGGCATTAACCGAGGCGGACAAAAGTTGTGCCCGCCTCAGTTAAGTTTTTAGGGGTGTCATGCAAAATCAATTCTATAGTAGTGTATGTTTGGTTCTTGAATGGCTAACGGGATTGTTTGCAAGCTTTATGGCACTTTCATTGTCACATAATAATGGGATTTTGGTAAATCGATATCCGAAATCACGAAGGGTTTGCCTCATCCAAAGTAGTTGAGCACAACATGCACCGGCTGCAACATACTCGGCCTCGGCGGTGGAAAGGGCTACACAATTTTGCTTCTTAGAACTCTAAGACACTAGGGATCGTCCAAGGAATTGACATGTCCCCGAAGTGCTTTTTCGATCTACTTTGCAACCGGCGTAATCGGAATCTGAATACCCAAGTAGATTGAACTTGGAGCCCTTAGGATACCACAAGCCAAAGTTAAGAGTGTGTACTAAATATCTCAAGATTCTCTTAACGGCCACCAAGTGACACTCTTTCGCGTTAGCTTGAAATCTAGCACACATGCACACACTAAGCATAATATCAGGCCTAGATGCACACAAATAAAGTAGAGAGGCGATCATGGAATGATATACCTTGATGTCCACGACTTTTCCTTCCTCATTGAGATCAAGATGCCCATTGGTTGGCATGGGAGTTTTGATAGGCTTGGCATTCACCATGTCAAACTTCTTTAGCATATCATGGGTGTACTTGGTTTGGCTTATGAAAGTCCCTTCCTTTAGTTGCTTGATTTGAAATCTGAGGAAGAACTTCAGCTCACCCATCATGGACATCTCAAATCTCTTGGTCATAATCCTACTAAACTCCTCACAATACACATGATTAGTACTACCAAATATTATGTCATCGACATATATTTGGCATACAAATATATCATTTTTAACTTTGTGAGTAAAGAGAGTAGGATTGGCTTTGTCTATTTCAAAGGCTTGTTTGAGCAAGAATTCCTTAAGGCATTCATACCATGCTCTTGGTGCTTGCTTAAGCCCATAGAGCTCCTTTTGAAGTTTGAAGACATGGTTTGGGAAATTGGGATCTTCAAAACCCGGTGGTTGCTCAACAGATACCAACTCTTGTGTTGGGCCATTAAGAAATTGATGAGGACATCGTCACGCTGGACACACTGACGCTATGGTCTTTCTCAAGTTGCAATTCGTCCCCGACTCAGCTGCCATGTCACCCTCGGATTCAGCAGACACGTTGTCACTATTTTGGTCGTAACTCTCTCATACGACATTGAAACGGGGCGTTCTTAGATGCGTTGGAAAGGAGACGATGACGCCATCGTTTTGGATCTAGTCTCAACTCTAGAAGGTCTGTGGATCATTCTGTGTGACCACGGCAAGGTGCTGCGTCACCTATTTGGGCCAACTTGGCCATGTATCATGTCAGGCCTTAAGCCCAAGTTGTGGGCGCTCAACCCCTGGCCGTCCTCAACCCTAGGTCGAGTCTTAGACTATAAAAACAGCCATCGCCGCTGCTAGACAATTGGGTTTTGTTTAGAGTTTAGTTTTTCATCGAGAAACTGAATCGTTCATTGTAACTGTGGTGACAAATCCTTTTACAGTGATCCAGGGCCCCTGTTCTTGATCTCCTCCACTGTGTCGATTAGTCCTTTGGAACCAAGTTCTTGAACCCTCTATTGATAATCGCATCATTCATATTTGCAACTTCAGATTGCGTGTTTTACCTTCTTGCTTGTGTTCTTCGATTCGCTTGCAGGAAAAGCCTTCTTGGCAAGGTCAATCAAGTTGTGCTTGGTTGATAACCAACAGAGCAGTGGTGTAATTGTTACAGGGTTCGAATCGTGTCTGATTTGAAGCTGGATCGCCAACGTCGAGATCTCCACAAGTCGAACTTATCGGTTACCTCTCGAAAGATCGGGCCTGTATCTCATCAAAAATACACTCTTGACATCCATTTGGTACAGCTTGAAGTCATGATGGGCAGCAAAGGCTAGAAGCATTCAGATTGCTTCAAGTCTTGCTACCAGTGCATATGTTTCTTCAAAGTCTAAGCCCTATACTTGAGTGAAGCCTTGAGCTACCAATCTTGCCTTAATCCTTGTCACTACGCCATTCTCATCTTGCTTGTTTCGAAAGACTCACTTGGTGCCAATGACATTGGTATTAGGCCTTTCCACCAAGATCCACACTTGGTTCCTTTCGAAGTTGTTGAGCTCTTCTTGCATAGCCATGACCCAATCCGGATCCCCAAGTGCTTGTTCTACCTTAAGAGGTTCTAAAGAGGAAACAGACGAGTAAAATTGGTAAAAGTTTGCTAAATGTGAATGAGTTGTTATCCCCTTTCGAAGACTCCCAAGGGTATTGTCAACGGGGTGATCCCGTTGTATAGTTTGTCATAGCCTTGGATGCTCAACACCTTCTTGTTCATCTGCTAAACCTTATGCTCTTTTGACTTTGGGAATCAATGGATCTGCTCTTCAATTGAAGTTTGTTGTCTTTTCTCTCAAGTTTTGATAGTGGATGGATTGTCTTGGGAGCTTAAGGAGCAACAACGCAGGAGAGAAAGATGAGCTTTGGTCTGTTTTGTAATGGTCTGATGCGAGGAGGAAGAAGTGGTGACCGTTGTGGCTGACCTGAAGGGTATAAATACCCCTTGGGTCCCAACGATCGGTTATGGGCGTCACTGCCACCCTTTAAGGGCGTCACTGCGGCCCAAGCCAAAACAGTGAAGTGTAGGAAATATTTCTGTGACTGTTTTGGCAGGGTATAAGGATGTTATTTATGGAATATAAGCATCTGGTTGCACAGTTGACCAACTGTCCTTGAGTCCCCCTTGATAGTACGACTTTTCCTAAACTCAATATTCAAAAAATAAAAGAATTTAAACCTTCATTAAGTCAAGATAGCCGTCATTTGTAATTGGGGGCTCCTTCAACCTGTACAATATCCTCCTTTTGCAATTCCCTGCTTGTCATCTCGATAAATCTCATTAGTCCTCTAACTTGGTAGTCATCAACACCAAAACCCACATTAGGGCTTGATTGCACTTACAGTCTTCCACCAGGGACTACAGGTCCACCATAGGTTAATTCAAAAGGAGAGTGCCCAGGACTCTGTCACATGTGGTGTGTAGTTGAGTTGGTAAGGGACCTACGCGCGAGATAAGAGGTCTTAGGTTCGAATCTCACGCACCACAAGAGAGGTCTCCTAGGATTTAAACTATTTTTTTAGTTTCAAGGATGGGCTTTAGTCCCGATTCCGTGACCCAAAATTAAAGGTCACGGCCTTTAGTCCCGGATCCGTAGTCCCGGTTGGACTAAAGCCCGTTCCCAACCAGGATTGAAGCCCACCTATGCACTAGTGCAAACTGAAAATAGCTTCTCCTACCAAACATGTTAGCGCCCACACTTCACCCACGAAGCCGCGGACTTCCCGCTGAGAGAAGAGGGGTGGGTGCAAAAGGGAAGAAGCTAAAAATGTAGCTTTATCTAGCTTCCTCTCATGCAGTGGACCCCAGTGTGGGCGTGGGCGGAGTTGGCCCCAAGACGAGGCGGACACGGGCCATCGAGGTGCGGCACGTGATGGACTCACTGAGGCTGGGGCGAGTCGCCAGGGGTAGAGCACGGGAGCAGGGGTCGGGGCAGGGTGAGGGCGAGGGCGGCGCTTCCTTGAGCTCCTCAGCAATTGGGTGGAGTGGCCCTAGGATCATAGCACGTCGATGATGTTGGGCAGTGCGGCCTGCACGTTGAGGAAGGTGGTGACTAGGGTGGGGGCAGAGGCTGTGTCGTTGGGACGGGCAGCGTGAGGAGGATAAGGAGAAGGGAAATAGAGACGGGAAATAAATAAAAAAAGAAAAGAAAAAGAAAAGAAAAAAGAGAAGGGCAATATGGTCATTTCATTCTTTTGTGTACCCAGAGAAGTTGTTTTACCAAACAGTTCACTAAAATAGTTTCTGCTCTACCGGTAGAGCTGCTTTTCAAGCTAAATCCAAGAGAAGCTGCTTCACCAGTGAAACTGCGCTGTATCAAACATGCCCTGAGTCTCCATGGATCTAAAGATTGGCTTGGATTTTGTTTATGGCATGGTGGCGATGCCTTGGATGTCACCCTTATTTATATAGCACCGTGGGATAGGGCTCGTACCCTAGTTAAATTAAGGTTGCTGCCTGAAAGAACCAATATGCCTAATAGGAGCAAGGGTTGAATTAGACTAATCTAAAAATCTCATGGAATTTAAACTTATTGCTTGGCCAAATTCACCCATGTGCCTAACAAGTGTTTTCTATGTCCACCGCACAAAAGTTTAGCACCCTAGGTTCCAACCCTACACTAGATGTTAATTCTAAGAAAGTAAATTGAAAGAAAGTAAATGCATAATGTGAAGAGAAGGAAGACGACAATTTTCCTGAGAGTCGGCACTCTCTACTAGTTCTCGTTAGAGCGCAAGGATATCGCTTCCCATTGATCCACACAAGGACAAAATGATCTTTACTAATTGATCTTTCTCCACTCTGGAATAGCAGATCACTAGTGCCATGTATAACAATGACTTGGGCCTCTCATAATCGCCTTCGAGAGATCACCAAGCTCTTCAACGTCACCAAGCCGTCTAGGTGATGCCATTAAGCGTGAACTCTCCTTGACCTAAACGAGCCTAATAAGAAGAGTTGATGCACACTTACTACTTCCTAAACACTAATGGAGTGCTTAATCTCCGATTATGAAATCCAAATCACTCCAATAGGCCTAAACCCTCTCTTGAATGCAAATGTATGTAGCTAACTCATTAGATGTCCAAGAGAGCTTCTATGCAGAGATGGAGGGGTATATATAGGCCACACCCTAAAACTAGCCATTTGAACTCCACTCAATATAAATACACTCACAAGAAAAGCTCTGGTGAAGCTTTTGAACAAGCATCGAAGGGTTTTGGTGCCCTTTCGGTGGCTATTGTCCAACTAGCCATTAATGTTGGTCAAGCTTCGATGATCCTGAGAGCTCAAGTTCACTTCGCAACCCTCTTTATAAACATGTTCTGGCAGAGCACTCTAGTGAGATACCACCAGACACCTCCAGTGTGTAGAAGAGCTCCCTAAGCACTGTGTAACACTACTATTGCCTATGCTTCGGTGGTATCACTCCGGTGACCATCGGAAGTTAGGCTCCTTGCACAATTTCTAGTCTGTCCCACAACACATGGCCTAAGCTCTGGTGACCACAAAAACCATCCATTTTCATCCAATTCAAACATCTTTGAAAATGACTTGATCTTTGGGCTACAACAGTAATACGGGATCAATACATCGTTAGCAACATTTAATCGCTACTAGGACCCAATTACCCACACCCACGGTTAGATGCTAGCTGTTCATAAAAACTAATAGTGTCCAAGTCTTGACCCCAAGTATCTTGTTCGTTCTAAATTATAGTTTATTATAGCTTTTGTTCTAAGTCAAACTTCTCTAACTTTAAGTAAGTTTATAGAAAATTCATCAACATCTACAATATCCTATTAATTTCATTCAATTCTCCTTGTTTTGATATTGTATTTATTTAAACTTATAAATGTTAATATATTTTTCTAATGGTCAAAATTAGATGAATCTAACTTTGGACTAAGCTAGCATAAACTTATATAATTTGAAATGTATAAAGTATCTACTTTATCTAAAAGGACTTAGGTTCTTGTCCATTTTGTGGACGCTTTTTTTTTATAGAAACACACCATCTTTTCAAATGGATTCAACTATTATATATTTTTTTAGATTAATTCAACTATTATATTTGGGCTATGCTAGCGCCAGGACATCCGGACGGACCCACGCGACTGGACACCTGCGCATGTTGCTGCACTTACCCATGTGTGCTGCACCTGATGTGCCCTGCGCCTCCTCTTACTTTTTTTGAACACGCGCCTCCTCCTGCTGCTACTGCACCCCACTCCTTCTACTATATTGCGCCTGCTCGAGAGAGCATGTGCGTGGGCCCTCCCAGCTATATGCGAGAGAGAGAGAACATAGCGCGTGTACCCCAATGCGAGAGAGAGAGCACAACACACGTGCTCCGATACGAGAGAGACCCTAGCTGCATGCGAGAGAGAGGGATCATAGCGCGCGTACCCTAATATGCGAGAGAGAGAGAGAGAGAGAGAGAGTAAAGCATGCGTGCCCAATGCGAGAGAGGGAGGGAGCACAGCGCGCATGCACATGCGTTGAGACGGCTGCATGCTCCACCGTGAGGGACCATGCCTGGTGGTGAATGGGGCACCTAGTGTAGCGTGTGCTTGCCCGCGAGTCAGATAGCGTGGGAAGCAGCACCTGTTGCAACATACTGAAACAAGGTGAAATATACATTTGCAACATATATGTATAACCACTGCAACATATGCTACATCCAGATAAAACACTTACAATATATGTCTGAAACAGGTGAAACATTTGGAACATATACTTGAAACATACGTGTATAGCCACGGCAACATATGTAACATCAAGATGAAAACATGCAACGTCTAGATGAAACAACTGAAACATTTGAAAACACACTTGCAATATAGCCCTTACAACATATGCAATAAAATATATGCAACACCTGAAACACATACGCCGGCAGGGAACTCGATGTCCACGGTCACCCGTCACGGGAGCAGCAAATGGCGCTTACAGATGCGGGCCCGTGCTCCTCTCACGAACTCCCAGGACTGGTCATTCTCTCTCTGGTCACCGCGCACTCTCTGGTCACACTGCGCATGCATGGGCCCCACACGCCGCATGCATCCCACGCTGAGCGAGTGGCTGCATGCGCTCTCAAGCACTGACCCACGGAAAGGACGGGTGTGGGCCCCCTCATTTTTTCTTGGTTATCACATCACGCGGGTCGGGTCAGGTCAGTCCAGACAGACGGACGTTCTCAACCAAGCATTACCGATTATATTTGCACCCGCCCTAATCATCATAGAAAGCCATCTATTCTTTCTAAAACAGGGGGCCCATATATGATATATCTTGCAGACTCACCGAACAAAGGGTGAACCAGGAAAGTAGGCCCATGATACAAATCAGCCCGTCTATTGTGCTGAAAACACGCATTACAAATTGGCGTTATCCATTTCTTTCACAGTCGCAGGACGCTCACAAGTCAAATCCCAAACACATCTCGATCGCTGAAGTATGCAAATTGATCAGGTGACTAGTGCTAGTTAACTGTAGCCTGTAAGCACATATATTAATCTCCATGTTACCATACCGGTCGTCATGCTAGTTTTCATAAGAACTCCTAGGATAACTCCAAGTCAAACTGTCTTGAGCTATCAACTTGATAATGAAAAATAATAATATTTATAACACCAAATAAATAGATTATGAAAATATATTTTATGATGTATCTAGTGGTATTGATTGATGTCATAAATATTTATGCTTTTTCATGTAGATTTAGTTAAACCTTTTTTTTGTGAAGAGATTTAGTTAAACCTAAAAATTTGATTTATGACAACTCTAGAAATTGATTTATTTTGAACGAAAAGAGTATACCACACTGTTTTTTTTGAACGAACTGGAGGGGCTGTAGCCCCTACAGAGAAAATAGATTAAACCAAAAGATAGTCAGGAAACAAAGAGATTTACAAGAGAGCAAGAGAGCATCTCTTAAGAAACAAAAAAAGAGACAAAGATATACTGTTCTCTTCATCACTTTCCCAATCAATTGCATTATTATTACACACAGATATACTGTACACAGGTAGAATTGTAGACAACATAAAAATCAATTAATTATCTTCATCAGTTTTCTCTACAGGTAACATACAGAGGTGCAAAAGTTTCGCCAACTTGCCCAATCGTCTGCGACGCTGCATAAGTGGCAGGAAGCTAGACACTCTCGTCAACCTGGACTTTCTGTAACTGTTCTCTGAACTTTTGGCTGAAGAAGCGCGCGAGCAGTCGAAAAAAATATAAGTGTTTGCCAAAAAAAAACTAGTCAGAAAAACGATTGGCCACTTGAAAAGGTCACTATCAGTCTATCACAGCGAATTTCAGTAGTTACCAGCTTGGATTATTAGGTATTTACATCCACGTTACGCTTTGTTTAGATGTAGTTGGATTAGCATCAATCCATATGTGTTGGGGTGAATTGATGTGAACTTTAAGTAAATTTCACCTCAATCCACCCCAATACATATGGATTGAGGTTTGCATCTGCATGTTTATTTGTTACCTTTGCGTCATGGTACACCGTGCTGAATGATGAATGACGATTCAAGTCTAAGAAAGGCCATTTGATTTGTATCGTGAGTACGACTCGTACGTTCGTCGTCCCTGGCTTGTCCCATCAGAGAGCTTAAAACCTTCAGACTTCTGGATGTGACGACCACTCTCCAAAGTCCAAACCAAACACCATGATAGTCATTAAGCCAACACTTCCCACAATCATACATGCACACTCTCTTTTTATTCATCGATACAGGTGATCCGAGTGCACAATAACACGCGTACAACAAGCAGTAGCCTTTAGATAGTAGACGCACAATACACAAACAACACACATACTCTTTTACACACGTACAGTGGTAGTGTGATGGAACGTGACATACACTGATACGCGTACGTGCATGCCCAGGCAGTAGTCGTGAGGCAGGCAAACGCACGAGCACACGCACTGTGCATATTAACAACAAACATAACACAAAACCGCAGGCAGGAGGCAGCGAAAACCTTGCACGCAAGAAATAAAGCATCATATGCATGCATGCCAGCCGCTTATTTATATAGTATTATATTAAGCTCATGCAGCAGCTTGCTTGTTTATACAGCACCATCAAGGACCGGGCGTGCCCGGCGAGTATGCTGGGGGCTTCGGCTTGGGTTTGCCCGGGCCCGGCTGAGGCTCAGGCTTCGGCTGCGGCTGTGGCTTCGGCTTCGGCTCAGGCTGCGGCATGGGCTTTGGTTTAGTGGGTTCTGGTGTTGGGTTGGGCTGAGGTGTGGGCTTCGGGTGCCCTGGTTCTGGCTGTGGTTTGGGTTGGTAGGGCTGAGGCGTTGGTTTCGGTTGATAAGGTTGAGGCGTTGGTTTCGGCTGGTCGGGCTGTGGCTTTGGCTTTGGAGTGATCACTGGCCTCGGCTCCGGCTTATCGTCGCCGGCGGCGGTGGCCGTGGCCATGACGACAAGAGACAGCCATACCACCAGTGCGCACCTCATGCTCATCCTAGCCACTCTCGAACGAACGATGACCGATCGATCGAGTCCTCGTTGTAGGTTTGTAGCTATATATGGTGATAATGTGTGTTTCGCTGCATGCTCTCGATCTGTGTGTGAGCACAAATGGACGGTAAGGGCAAGGAAATTTATAGCCTGGCCCGGCAAACCGTTGTTGGACACGTGTACTATTTTTTTACCATAATTTACTACTCGGTCACTTACTGTGTAAAGTGTGTGTGGTGTGGTTTGCGTTGTCATACCAGACTGCCACACCATTGTGGTTATTACTAGCTAGCTGGCTCGCCTGCATTTCATCTTCTCCGCATCCACCAGAGACCAGAGAGTGTGTGATTATTTTAGTATTATCTACTTGTTGGATTGGATGAAAAGAGAGACGACAGGGGGCAAAGGATCGGACACCTAGCTCTTAAAAAACGAGTAATTACGTTTGTGTTACGTCTCTGTCATGTAAAATTGGATTGGAGGCACGTATTGTCTCCACTGCTCTCTAACAGAGTCCAGATCCTGTTTGGTGACACTGACACGTTACACAGCTAGGTAAATTTGCATGCCGCCCGGAGTTTCGAGATACAAGATACGTGTGGAGAAGGAGAGGAGATGACGCTCAAGAGAACCCGTGCCTGGCGGGAATCGAGGAGGGGAGTCACACGAGCAGTAGTCGCGAGAGCCAAGAGACCGAGCAGCGGCAGGACCGCGTGAGTCGGAGGAGCGAGGAGTCACGCAGCACGGTGCGCCTGAGTCGGAGGAGCGGGGAGTCACGTGTGGAGGGGAAGAGTCGCGCGGCGTGGCACGAGCAGGAGGCGTGGGGAGAGGGAGGAGTCACGACGGAAGTAGAAGATAGGGGCTGTCTCCAAGAGGAGACTGAAACCCAAAACGGCGCTCCTAGCATCTGGACGTCCGGATTCAGGGGCGCGTCCGGACGCACCTCGAGCCCGTCTGCCCCCGCACAGAACGCACCCCCCGGTGCACGGAACAGTAGACTCGATACCGATCAAAACAACGGAGCACCTCGCGGCGGCCCGTCCCACGGAACAGTAGACTCGTTCCGTCCCACAGGCGCCGCCATCCCACTGCGCCGCCCCGTCCCCCCGCCGCTCCGTCGCGCCGCCCATCCTCCCTGCCGCGTCCCGCTAGGTGCGTCGCATCATCACCACGCTCCCATCAGAATTTGCAACATCAAACAAAACGTAATGTGAGATGCAACATCAGAACAAGTATACTGCAACATTAGAACAAAGTGACTACAACAACAGAACAAAGCTACTGCAATACGAGATGCAATATCAAAAAAAAGGAACTAATGCAACAAAGAAATATTACTTGTTGCAACACCGTAACAAGGCTACTGCAACAAAAAACATAACAAAAAAGCAAACGCAAGAAATCAACATCAGAAAAAAAAACTAATGCAACAATGAAAAATTTCTTGTTGCAACAGGGAAACAAAGCTACTGCAACAACAAAGAAACAAAGCGCAATACGAGATGCAACATCAGAAAAAAAAGACTAAAACAACAAAAAAGAATACTTGTTGCAACATCAAAACAACGCTACTGCAACAACAGAATCAAAGCGCAATGCGAGATGCAACATCAGGAAAAAAATTAATGCAACAAAAAGAATACTTGTTGCAACAGCAAAACAATGCTACTGCAACAGAGCTCGCCGGAACCCTAGCCACCGCGGCGTCCCTCAGATCCAGATCTAGAGGAGGAGGAGGAGGAGGAGGAGAGCTCAGATCCAGAGGAGGAGGTAGAGGAAGAGAGCTCAGATCCAGAGAAGGACCCACCTACCTCGCCGGAAGCCGCCGCCGTCACTCTCCTCTCCGGTGGCACGGAGGTTGCGAAGGGAGGGAGGGAGGGAGGGGTGGCTCGCTGGAAGCCACCGCCGCTACCCTCCTCTCCGGTGGCATTGCGGAGGGAGAGAGGGAGGGAGGGAGGGGCGGTGATGCGCGAGCAATGCATGCCAGCTGCGAGAGAGTGGAGGAGCGGGCGAGCGGAGCGAGAGAGCAACGTGAGCAAAGTAGAGCGGGTGAGGGAGGCGCGGTCACGAGACGGGATGGGAGGGAGTCGAGTCACATCAGCGAATAAGGCGAGGCGCGGTCGGTCTAAGTCATGCAGGGTCCATCCAAACAGGACGGACATCCGCACAGTAGTGTTTCCGAGCCCAAAATGGGTCTCCAATGGAATACCTATAGTGTCTAACATAGTACCTATATGGAAGACCCATTTTGGGTGTCAGGAGAGGTATAACCCAAATCTGAGTATCCTCACTCCTGGAGACCCATTTGCAGAAAGGATTCTCTTTCGGGTCTTGTTGTTGGAAAAGACTAAAAATGGGTATTGAACCCTTTGTCTGTAGCACTGCCCAAATGTGGAATGGGTTTTGTATTTTGTGTAACGGTTGTTGGAGACAGTCTTAAGAATTCAGAAATGACCCAACTAGGGCGTACGTCCATGACTCCCGTCCAGATGTGACTCCCCAGGAGCGGGCTCCAAACAAAAAACAAAGGCCCCCACTCCCTCATGCTTATCCGCCCGCCCGCCCCCATCTCCTTTGTGCTTATCTGCTAGGTCCCGAAGCATCGTGGCTGCTCATTGTCCGCGCCCCTTCTGCCACGCTCTCTCGTCCGCTGTCGCGTCGTGCCCCACCGCCCCGCGCCCCATCGCCGGCTGCGCGGTGCGCCCATCCCAGACACCTGTGCCGCTTGCTCCCTCGCTGTCCATCCGTCCGTCCATCTATCTCCCATCACGACTGTGGACGCCACTGACCCCGCCATGGTTGTTGGGGCGCATGTGCTGTGGCGCCTCAGGTCTTCCCCGACCGAGCTAAGGGCACCGATGAGCATGGACGGTGCTGGTGGTGCTCGTGCGCCATGGCTCGCCACAGGCTCAGACGCCGACGGCCGGAATTGACCAACCCAACCTTCCCCACCCCTATGTTGCATATGTATGTTTCAAATGTTTCAAGCGTTTCAGATGTATGTTGCAATTGTTTCATCTTGATGTTGTTAAAATAGATCGAGGGATGTTGCACATGTTGCAAGTGTTTTCAGAGGCATGTTGCAAGCGTTTGTTCAAAATGTTTCATCTATTTCTAGACGTATGTTGCAATCGTTTTTGACGTGGTTGTTGCATATGTTGCAACAACATGTTTTCAAATGTTTTAGTAGTTTCAGTCTTATGCTGCAGCAACTGGTTTAATGTTGCAAGTTGCAAGTATTTTATTTTAGATGTTTCCTATGTTTTACACACGTCTCAAAAGCATGTTTCCAAATGTTTCATCTATTTTCAGTCTTATGTTGCATTCATATTGCAAGTGTTTTGTGTTGTTCAGCCTAGGGCGAGCCAGGGCCCGCGGACGGGGCACACGGCGCGCCAGGGGGCCAGCGGATAGGGGCGCTACGGTCGAGGCAGACTGGGGACATGCTCGTCCTTAGCTACTCATCTTGGCTCCTGAGTGTCGCCCGCACGAAGAGAGAGGAGGGGATCACGGGCGATTGGAGGGTACAGAGACAGGGGCGGAGTGCGCGCGTGGGGTGGGGCGAAGGCAGACAGGGGGTGAGCTACGATGGGCCTGTGACCGAGAGATGGGCCACGGTTCGGTTTGCTAGGACTAGGAGTTGCGTCCAGACGCGCTGCGGGCACTAGACGTCCGAGCGCTAGTGCCTTCATTAGGAATTAGGAATATATGTATAATCCTTGACTGAATAGCATGCCTTATTGGGCTTGGAGTATTTTAGCGGGCTGCCATGCCACCCAACGTGCTTGAGGAGCTGCCCAGGCACGGCCCTATGCGTCAAGCCATGCTGGCCCAGGTCTGCATTACACCGGGCCATGCCATGCTCAGGTTGGGCAAAAAATCGCGCTTCGGCCTAGGCTATCTGGCTACGGGCTGCATGGTCATCTATAGGTTATATGCAAGACTACCGTGAAAATAGAAAATCGCTAAATAGATGTGTAGAAAATGACTCCTTCAGTGCACTATTGTATTCATATTGTTGTTTCTTATACCATTCAAAATAGTTAGTTGCTCCATGTTTTTGTCTATAAAAATAGACCCAGATATGAGCACAATTTCTGAGTCCTTAGTACGAGCCCAAGCTATGAGAGCAATCCCATTGCTATGTGAAAGCATCTAGGCCCCAAGGTTTGGTTTCGGCAATTGATGACAACGCTTTATTACCATGACTAACGTGTGTTTTGCAGAAACTTTGGTAAGTTAGGTCATGGAGGTTATAACTGCTTTGGGCACCATGGTATTCATGTCCCTTGATGGAAATCGTTTCGGTTTTCAAAAGAGTGACGTCAAGATTAAGGACGGTTAGTTCCGGATGTCGAGGTGTTGAGATACATTCGGAATAGTCGTTAGGATCTTCGTTTTTCTCTTTTGGCCGTACTATAAAGGGGGGCATGAGCGGGTAGCTTGACCTAGGCGAGTCCTATGTTTAGGTGTGGTGCACACTTGTTAAACTTGGCGCTAGGCAGCTCTAGAATAGCTCAAAGTTCAGTTGGAAGCAACTTGGTTCAAGTTGCGACGCGTTTCGGAAAGTTTCGGGCTGTTTTCCCCTGACCAGACGCGGTCTTCGGCATGACTGGACGCGTCCGGTCAGTACTTAACCGCGACTAGGGTTGCCTCTGACGACCGGACGCGGTCCTCGCGAGGACCGGACGCGGTGGTCAGAGGCCGACACGTGTCACGTGAGGGAAACACCCGATCGGACGCGACCTGGGTGTGATCGGCGCGTCCGGTCACAGTCCAGTAAGGTCCAGAGACGACCGGACGCGTCCGGTCATCACCGATCGGACGCGGCCTCGCGTCCGGTGCGTTTACAGTAAGCTCCTTGCACGATCGGACGCGTCCGGTCACCCCTGACCGGCGCGTCCGGTCACTCAGTTGAAAAATCGGTTTTCGACCGTTACAGGCGACCGGCGCGTCCGGTCAGTTCGACCGGCGCGTCCGGTCAGCCCGTGTCAGAACGTAACGGTTCGTTTTGTTTGAGGGGTGTATAAATACATCCCCTCCACCTCTTTTAGAGCTCTCTTGCTCATTTGATCATCTGAGAAAACCCTTTAGAGTGCAAGGGAGTGCAAGAGCTCTAGTGAGGATAGAGATTTGAGAATCAAAGCTTGAGAGTTCCTCACTAGTGATTAGAGAGTAGCAAGTGTGCATCCACCTTCTCATTTGGGCTCGTTGTGGTCAAGTGAGAGTTCTAGCTTGTTACTCTTGGTGATCGCCATCACCTAGACGGCTTGGTGGTGATTGGGAGTTTGGTGATCATCCGGCGGAGCTTGTGGATGACCCAACTCATCTTGTGAGCGGTTTTGGGTGATTCACCGCGACGGAGTGTCGAAGAATCAACCCGTAGAGAGCACTTGATCCTTGCGCGGATCAAGGGGGAGCTACACCCTTGCGCGGGTGCTCCAACGAGGACTAGTGGGGAGTGGCGACTCTCCGATACCTCGGAAAAACATCGCCGTGTTCCTTGCCCTTTACATTCAAGCATTTACATTCTCGTATTTACTTTCATTGCTTGATTTACATTCCTAGAATTGCCATGCTAGACTAGGATTGGAAACTAGGGTGCAAAACTTTTATCGGTAGACTCTCTAGGAACACAAGTAGGCACTAGGGGTGAATTCCGGTTTGTAGGATTTAATTCTTGCAATTAATTTTTAGAAAAGCCCAATTCACCCCCCCTCTTGGGCATCTTGATCATTTCAATTGGTATCGGAGCCGTGTTGCTCCTAATTTAGGCTTTACCGCCTAGAGCAAGATGTCTAACGGGGAAGGACCACCTCCCACCTTTGAGGGGGATGATTTTCCATATTGGAAAATCCGCATGGAGGCGTATCTCGAAGCCATAGATGTCGGGTGCCTTAGAGCCGCAACCCAAGGGCTTCCCGCTATCAAGGATCCCGCAAACCCCAATGGTGACGAGGAGAAGTACGACCGGTGGAATGCAAAGGCCAAAAATGCACTCTACCGGGGCTTAGGCAAAGATATCTTCAATCGTGTGCGTAATGCAAAGAACGCTCATGAATTGTGGGAAAATCTTTGTGCTCTCCATGAGGGAATTAAGAGTGAGCGTGAGGAACGCTATCATATTGCTTTAAAGAAAATTAATTCTTTTGAGATGCTTCACAAAGAAAGTGCTAATGACATGTACACTCGCTTAAATGTTCTTGTAGAGGACCTCAATGCTCTTGGGCTCACTCAAATGAGCCAATCGGATGTTGCAAGGAAGATCTTGAGTGTTCTTCCCGTTGAGAAGTATGGTCACATTGTCACCGTGCTTCACCAAAGTGATCTTTCCACCGCAACACCGACACAAGTATTGGGGAAGATCAATGCTCATGAGATGTACATGCACATCACTCCAGAAGAGGGCTCATCATCTTCCAAGAAGAAAGACTTGGCCTTCAAAGCTAGCCATGACAAGAAGAAGAAGAAGGGCCAAGCCATGATGGTGCAAGAAAGCTCAAGTGAAAGTGATGTCGATGATGAATCACTTGCACTCATGGTGAGAAAGACCACCAAGATGCTAAAGAAGCTCAATAAGAGTGGCATCAAGTTCGATGGCAAGAAAAAGAAATTCTTCACAAGTAGCAAGAGAAAGCCCATCTCGGAGATGGATTGCTACAATTGTGGTGAACTTGGCCACTTAGCTCATCAATGCCCTAGACCACCAAAAGACAAGTTCAAGAACAAGAACAAGGGCAAGAAAAATGATTCAAGTGATGAAGAAGATGAGAAGAAGAAGAACAAGCCATACAAGAAGAAGGATGGCAAGAAGAAGGAGTTCTACAAGAAGAAGGGAGGAAAGGCATACATTGTTGGTGATTGGCTCACCGACATTGAATCATCTTGTGAGTCCTCCGAAGATGAGAGCAATGATGAGAAAGAGAAGGTTGCCGCTTTTGTGATGGGGCCATCATCTTCACCGACATCTTCATCACCACCTTCACCGCCTCCTTCACCATCATCGTCCACTACTCACCTATGCCTTATGGCCAAGGGTGAACGAAAGGTACAAAACCATGATAGTGATGATGATGATGATGATGATAGTGATAGTGATGATGAATATGACGCACCTTCTTATGATGAACTTGTAAAATTGCTAAACAAATACACTAAAATCATAAGAAGGACAAGAAATGAAAATGATGAACTTTAAAATGAAAATGAATCACTCTCATCAAAGCTTGAAAATGCTCAAAAGACTAGTGGTGAGCTTAGATATCAAAATGAAGTTATGTCTTCCACTCTCAAGGAGCTCAAAACCTCAAATAAAGAGCTTAAAGATCAACATGATAAACTTGAGAAGAAGCATGATGAGCTCATCACTAGACATAACTCTTTGAAAGACAAATACACCACATTAAAAATTGACTATGATAGTCTCGTGGTTGCTAATGAACTTGCTCTTGAGACACATGATGCTACTAACAATGTTGTTAAGTGTGATATAGCTACATCATGTGATGATTTGATCATTGAAAGCATTGAGCAAGGTTCTAGTAGCAAAGGCAAGAGTGTGGTTGAGTCAAACAACTATGATGATTATGCCAAGATCAAGTGTGAGAATGAGAAGCTTGCAAATGAGAACAAGAAGCTTAAAGGTTTGATGGCTCTTGAGAAGCAAACAACAAATGAGTCACTCATTGAAGAGAACAAAAAGCTCAAGCAAGAAAAAGAGCATCTCAAGACCGGTCTAAGCAAGTTCACAAGAGGTCAATATTTGCAAAGTGAGCTCCTCATGAACACCGTAATGAAGATGGATAGAAGTGGCATTGGGTACTTGGCAAATCAAGAGAAGAAGGCAAAAGCTCAACAACAACAAAGCAAGTCAAAGCCCAAGCCAAAGAGATGTGTTGAGTGTGGTTAAGAAGGTCACTTTGCTCATGAATGCAAAACTCCACCACCACAACCCTTGCCCAAGCATGCTAGACCCTTTGCCTTCAATGCTCATTACATGCTAAGAAAAGATTCAAATGGAAAGATGAAAGTCATGTTTTTGGGTCCCCCAAACAAGAATAGGCCAAAGAAAATATGGGTTGCCAAGTCACTAGTTGAGAAAGTCAAGGGCCCCTCTCAAGTTTGGGTCCCTAAACAAAAAGCTTGATCTCTTGTGTGTAGGTGAACTACAAGACCGGTGGATCTCATTGGGTTATTGATAGTGGTTGCACTCAACATATGACCGGTGATCCTCGTATGTTCACCTCCATTGAAGAGAATGGGATATGTCAAGAGAAGATCACATTTGGAGATAATTCAAAGAGCAAAGTCAAGGGTATAGGCAAGATTGCAATATCAAATGATCACTCACTCTCAAATGTGCTCTATGTTGCTTCATTGAGTTTCAACTTATTATCCGTTGGGCAACTTTGTGACCTTGGCTTCCAATGCTTGTTCACACCAAATGAAGTAGAAGTTTCAAAGATAGATGACAAGCAAGTGATATTCAAAGGCTTTAGATACAACAATCTTTATCTTGTTGACTTCACCTCCGAAGATGTAAATTTGATGACATGTTTGTTCACCAAGACCTCACTTGGTTGGCTTTGGCATAGGAGGCTTGCACATGTTGGAATGAGCACTCTCAACAAGCTATTGAAGAAAGAACTAGTGACAGGATTGAAGGATGTGAAGTTTGAAAAGGACAAACCTTGTAGTGCATGTCAAGCGGGCAAACAAGTTGTAAACACTCATCCAACCAAAGCTTTCATGTCAACTTCAAGAGTGCTAGAACTTCTACACATGGATTTGTTTGGGCCTACAACATACAAGAGCTTGGGTGGTAATCTCTATTGTCTTGTGATAGTGGATGACTACTCAAGATATACATGAACTTTCTTCCTTCATGACAAATCCGAAGTGGCAAATTGCTTCAAGAAGTTTGCAAAGAGAGCTCAAAATGAATTTGAAGTCAAGATAAAGAAGATTAGAAGTGACAATGGCAAAGAGTTTGACAACACCAACATTGAAGCTTATTGTGATGAAATTGGAATCAAGCATGAGGTCTCTTCAACCTACACTCCTCAACAAAATGGTATAGTTGAGAGAAAGAACCGGACTTTGATCACCCTTGCAAGAACAATGCTAGATGAGTACAACACTCCAGAAAAGTTTTGGGCCGAGGCAATCAACACCGCATGCTATGCTTCAAATCACCTCTTCCTACAAAAGTTTCTTGGCAAGACCCCCTATGAGTTGCTTAATGGGAAGAAGCCGGACGTCTCATTCTTCCGGGTGTTTGGTTGCAAATGCTACATCTACAAGAAGCGTCAACACCTAGGGAAGTTTCAAAGACGTTGTGATATTGGTTTTCTTGTTGGTTACTCATCAAAGTCCAAAGCATATAGAGTATTTAACCATACCACCGGTTTGGTTGAAGAAACATATGATGTGGAATTTGATGAATCTAACGGCTCCCAAGGAGCAGTTGAGAATTGTGATGATGTAGGTGATGAACCCTTGAGGGAGGCCATGAAGAACATGCCCGTGGGAGACATCAAGCCAAAAGATGATGAAGACGATGTACAAATCATTGATCCACCATCTTCATCACGTGTGCCTCAAGATGATGACAAGAATGAGAGAGTTGAAAATGAAGACACTTATATCTCTCATGAACAAGCCGAGGCACAAGCTCAAGATGTTGATGCTCCCCATCCACCTCCTCAAGTGGTTGATAGAAGAAATTCACCTCTACTTCAAGCACATCCACAAGAACTCATCATAGGGAGTCCTACTAAGGGAGTGATGACTCGATCTCAAAAGCTTGCTTCTTTTGTTGAACATCACTCTTTTGTCTCTTGTGTTGAACCTAAGAATGTAGAAGAAACTCTTCAAGATCCGGATTGGGTGAATGCCATGCATGAAGAATTGAACAACTTCACCCGCAATCAAGTATGGACACTTGAAGAGCATCCTAAAGGTGCAAGAGTCATTGGAACCAAGTGGGTGTTCCGAAACAAGCAAGATGACCAAGGCATAGTAGTGAGGAACAAGGCAAGGCTAGTTGCAAAGGGGTTCTCTCAAGTTGAAGGCCTTGATTTTGGAGAGACCTTTGCACCCGTTGCAAGACTTGAAGCCATTCGTATCCTTCTTGCATATGCATCACATCATGATATGAAACTATATCAAATGGATGTGAAAAGTGCATTCTTAAATGGCTTTATAAATGAACTAGTCTATGTTAATCAACCTCCCGGGTTTGAAGACCCTAGATATCCTAATCATGTTTATAGGTTGTCCAAGGCGCTATATGGGCTCAAGCAAGCCCCTAGAGCGTGGTATGAGCGCCTCCGAGACTTCCTCATTGAGAAGGGCTTCACCATTGGGAAGGTCGACACCACACTATTCACCAAGAAGCTTAATGGGGAGATCTTCATTTGTCAAGTGTATGTTGATGATATCATCTTCGGGTCAACAAATGTAGATTATTGCAAGGAATTTGGTGAATTGATGTCGAAGGAGTTCGAGATGTCAATGATTGGTGAGCTCACATTCTTCCTTGGTTTTCAAGTCAAGCAAATGAGAGAAGGGATTTTCATCTCTCAAGAAAAGTATACCAAGGATCTTCTCAAAAGATTCAAGATGGAAGAATGCAAACCAATCAAGACCCCAATGCCATCAAATGGACATCTCGACCTAGATGAGGGAGGTAAACCGGTTGATCAAACTCTCTACCGTTCTATGATTGGTAGCTTGTTGTACCTTACCGCATCTAGGCCCGATATCATGTTTAGTGTGTGCATGTGTGCTCGCTTCCAAGCGTGCCCTAAAGAACCTCACTTAAGTGCCGTAAAAAGAATCCTAAGATATCTTAAGCACACCCCAAGCATTGGTCTTTGGTATCCCAAAGGAGCTAGATTCCAACTAGTTGGCTATTCCGATTCGGATTATGCCGGTTGCAAAATTGATAGAAAAAGCACATCCGGAGGGTGCCATTTGCTTGGGAGATCCTTAGTATCTTAGTCATCTAAAAAGCAAAATAGTGTGGCTTTGTCCACCGCCGAGGCGGAATACATTGCCGCGGGGGCTTGTTGTGCACAAATCTTATATATGAAACAGACCCTCCTAGACTATGGAATTGTTCTTGAAAAGGTGCCACTTTTATGTGACAATGAAAGTGCCGTTAAAATTGCTAACAATCCGGTACAACACTCTCGCACCAAGCACATTGATATCCGCCATCACTTTCTAAGAGATCACGTTGCTAAAAATGACATATCACTAGAAGGTGTAAGAAGTGAAAATCAATTAGCGGATATCTTCACTAAACCTTTGGATGAGGCCACCTTTTGTAGGCTAAGAAGTGAACTAAATGTGCTTGATTCAAGCAACTTTAAAAAATGAGCGTGTGTTGTCCCTTGCATTGCATTGTATTATATGCCATGTTTATTTTTATCGCAATGCATTTAGGGCTTGGCTAACACGGTTACGATAACCCTCCTTTGGAGGAGTGAAGAAGCCTAACCGTGGATCAAACTTGACAAGCAACCTAGCTTTACTTTCTTGTATTGCATTGCATATGCATGGTTGTTTGTTTGTCGTTTCTTTTCGGTTAAGCTTTGAGCAACCTCTGTGTTCGTCCATGGATAGAGAGAGCATTTTGACGCTCCTAAAGGTCCAAAAACTCTATTGCATGGCCATACGTTGCTCCTCGGGTGTTTATTGCCTATTTTCCTAAAAATAATACTAGCCTAAGGCAAAATATTTTGAAAATTTTGAGGGTTTGAGTGAGGTCACTCATATCAGGTTCCAATTGGTGTTTATTTGTGTCTCTTTGAATTGGAACTTGATTGGGAGAAGTCGCGTCGGAGTTTGGAACGAAGAAGGGCGAAGAACAGCGACCGGACGCTGGACCGGACGCTGCACCAAACGCAGTGATGCTTCACCACCGCGTCCGGTCCCGGCGTCCACCAGCGCGTCCGGTCATTCAGAAGACCAACTCTAGACCTAGTGACCGGACGCTGCACCGGACGCGCCTGTGTTGACCACCGCGTCCGGTCCCGGTTACCACCACCGCGTCCGGTCATCCGCGATGAATTCCCGAGCTCCCATCGACCGGACTCTGACCGCGTCCGGTCAGTCCTCACCGGACGCGTCCGGTCACTCCAGGAGCTTACTGGAGTGTGACCGGACGCTGCACCACCGCGTCCGGTCATAACGACCACCGCGTCCGGTCATCGCGCGTCGAGCGGATCTAAGTCCTTCATAAAACCGTTCGCGCTCGGCTCTGTTCTTTCTCCCGTACGCGATTTCACCGCCGCCGCGAACCCTAGCCGCCGTTTCGCCGTCTCGCCGAGTCCGCCGCGCCATTGCTGTCCTGCTCGCCGCCGGCGACCTCGCCCGAGCCCCAACCGCGCGCCTCCTCGCCCAGCTTGCTCACGCGCTGCCCGCTGCCGCACCGCACCCGCGCCAGCCGCCGTTGCCACCCGCTCCTCCTCGCCGCCGGTTAGCCGGACTCCCGCCGCCGTCCAACTCGCCAGCAGCTGCCGCAGCTTTCCCCCGTGCCAGCCCGAGCTTCTCCTTCGACCTTCGGCCGAGCCACCTAGGGTTTGCCCTAACCCTAGCCTAGGGTTTGCCCGAACCCTAGCTCGAGGTGACGAAATCGTTCGTTTTCGTTCAATTTCGTTCAATGTCGTCGTTAGGGCTTACCTTGACCGTTATTGTTCATTGATTATCTCGACTCGGTCCTTTCAGAGCTCGTTCGTCGAATTTCGGGGATTCTCGCGACCTAGGTCATCTCATCTTGTCACCGTCGTCTCGTCGATCCGAGGTAGCTTCGCGTCACGATTCACTTCGTATCTCATATGCTTGCTATCTCTAGGGTTTCGTTCCTTTTAGTTATATATGTGCTTATAGTAGCTCTTTCTATTCCGTCGTTGCAGCGAGTCAGTCGGTGTGTCAGGGTCAGATCTGTTTGCTGAATCCGAGGCCAAGCCTGTAGATACGGATTGAGGCCAAGCCTCTCGAGTGACAGTTCACCATCTTACAGAGGCTCTCAGTCAGTTGGTCAGCATGGTGCGTTGCAAGAACGCCGGTGGTGCTCCTGGTGACGGGGACGATAGTCCTCCTCGTCGTGCTGAGATTGCGCGTGGAAAGCGCATCAAGATTATGGCCAGGAAGAAGAAGAAGACGCTTACAGAGGCAGAGATTGCTCAGGCCGTGGCAGATGCAGCAGAGCAGGCAGAGAGAGGTGGCAGGAGCAGTGGGATACGCATAGGCGAGCGTCGCTTTCACCTTGAAGGTCGACAGCTCGGCACTGAGGCCACTGAGGGTACCGAGGATACTGGGGCTACAGAGCAGATGTCAGTTGATCCACCTACAGAGCCTACAGAGGCTACAGAGGCTCCAGAGGCTCCAGAGGCTACAGAGGATACAGAGGAGCAGCCAGCTCAGTCTCCACCACGTCGCCACTCCACACGTGCTCGTACTCAGGTGACTCCTAGGCCAGAGGGCCAGCGTCGTGGAGCACGTCCTCCTCCCAGAGCTAGAGGTTCACCCCCGGTCGAGCACTTTGACCTAAGGGGTGCTACAGCACGTCAGGTGCAGGGGTTGAGGTTCGTGGAGGTCAGCCGTTGGTTTCCACCTGTCAGGGATCACAGAGCTTCAGAGGGTTTCTATACCCCACTTCAGGAGGATTTCTACAGGGCTCTAGTTGACAGTGGTATTGCTTTTCGACCACAGAGAGTCTGTCAGCTTGAGGCACTGGTTGAGGTTGTGGGAGAGTAGCTACGTCCGCACCTGTCCTATATGCCTGGCTTGTCAGATCTTCTTGGACGGACAGGTGCATACTGCGGCACATGGGTCAGAGAGTTTTATGCTTCACTTTGGATTGATCCTGCCCATGAGTTCATTCACTTTGCTTTCAGAGGACGCGATCACAGGCTTTACAGCTCCAGAGCGAGAGAGATCCTCAGACTCCCAGCTTCTGACACGAGGATCCATCAGTTGTGTTATGGTCAGACTCCTCCACCCAGACGCCCTCACGGCGGGGCAGTGTCACCTACAGACTTAGTTCGACCCTACTTTCGCGAGCCTTTTGGCGAAGGGTCTCGTCGCACGCCTGCCAGCCTGACACCACTTGCCAGAGTTTTGGATGCTATTATCAGACGCACTCTTCTTCCCAGACTTGGCTACAGAGAGGGACTGACACGTATGCAGCTATGGGTTGTTCACCACCTCCTCTCACAGACACAGTTTGATATTTGGGATCTTATACTTAGTGAGATGGAGGACGCCATTGCTGAGGGCTTCAAGGGAAATCGTCAGCTTCCCTATGCACACTGGATCTGCTTTATTATTAGATCTTCTATTCAGATGCCACCAGAGATCAGGGCTGAGATATCTGATACTACCACTGTCTTCCCTGAGTATGATATCCGTCAGCTTTGGGCCTCAGTCACCAGAGATCAGGCCCCAGTGCTAGGACAGCGTGAGCGCCCAGAGGTTCCTGAGACAGCAGCTGAGCAGGATGCCAGAGTTGACGAGCTAGCTGAGGTAGAGCTTGCAGACCTTGATGCTCAGACTGCTGATATACCTGAGGATGCTACTTCTGACAGCACCGATGAGGACTACCAGCCCATCCCCAGGTACCGGTCTCCTCGGTCTCACGACCACGAGGCCGGTGGCTCTGGCTCAGCCTCCCGCTCAGAGACGGCCATGGTGGCTATACTTGAGAGGCTGACCCAGGCTCAGGAGCAGCAGCAGCAGCAGATTCAGCGACAGGCACAGGACACAGCTGCAGCACTTGCATAGATGCAGGCACGCCAGGACGAGTTTCAGCGTCAGCAGCTTGAGATTCAGAGGCAGCAGGTTGAGATGCAGCGACAGCAATATGAGATTCAGCGTCAGAGCGCAGCTAGTCAGCAGCAGTACTTGGATCTCCTGCGCCATCTTGTCACAGTCGGGGTTCCTCCGCCTGCTTCTGTCATGACTCAGGCTTTACAGTCCAGTGGTCCGTCGAGTCAGGGACAGCCGAGCTTCCAGTTTACATCTCCACAGCAGCAGGTTCCCCTGTCTTTTCAGTCCCCGAGCTTCACTCCTATTCATACAGGGATTACACCGTTAGACCAGCCTCGCCCGCACCTCCTGACAGGCACACCACTCGATGATTTTAGTGCTACCTACAGCGAGTTAACTGGTCAGCCGACACCCTCGCACACTACTACATTTCATACTTCGTCAGGGATGTCAGCTCCCGAGGCAGCTATTCCTCCAGTGACAGGGACCGGGACTACAAAGACTATCCCTTCTTTAGTTGCCTCGACAGATCCCCCTGCTATTGGCTCACTACAGGCTCAGGTCACTCAGACGGATCCTCTTGTTGCTACTCAGTCAGTACCTGTTCCTGCTCAGACCCAGACCGCTTCGCAGCCACGTGCGTCTTCAGAGGGTCAGCCAGATAGCTCAGATTCCGAGGGTGATTCGCTACACTTCGTGATTACTCCGCGCACCTCGGCACCCGACACGACTCCGTCTGTCCCCCCGTCAGATCCTTAGATTAGTTTTTTGGCGCTTGATGCCAAAGGGGGAGAGAGAGTAGTTTTAGGGGGAGTTTTGATAGAGGGTTTTCGTTCTTTGTGTGCTACATTCATGCATCATGTTTACTTTTCAGTCATTGCATTCGTGTGACATGTCGTTGTGTAGTAAACTTTGAGTCTTAATGTGTTATCCAGTCACAGTGTTAATAAATGTCACCCTTTTAGTTATAGCTCTAAGGTTGTGCTTCCGTGCCTTACTCCGATCTCTTATGAGCTATAATCTTTATGTGTACTAACGCTTTTTGTCTTATCTTATGAGTACACTCTTTTGGCTTGGGGCACATAAGCAATTTCTAACCCTTTGTGCTTATTGCTTTTTGCTTATGTGAACCAAGCATGCTCGAAAACCTCCACTCTAATCTTTTGAAACTTAGTGTTGTCATCAATCACCAAAAAGGGGGAGATTGAAAGCATCTAGGCCCCAAGGTTTGGTTTCGGCAATTGATGACAACGCTTTATTACCATGACTAACGTGTGTTTTGCAGAAACTTTGGTAAGTTAGGTCATGGAGGTTATAACTGCTTTGGGCACCATGGTATTCATGTCCCTTGATGGAAATCGTTTCGGTTTTCAAAAGAGTGACGTCAAGATTAAGGACGGTTAGTTCCGGATGTCGAGGTGTTGAGAAACATTCGGAATAGTCGTTAGGATCTTCGTTTTTCTCTTTTGGCCGTACTATAAAGGGGGGCATGAGCGGGTAGCTTGACCTAGGCGAGTCCTATGTTTAGGTGTGGTGCACACTTGTTAAACTTGGCGCTAGGCAGCTCTAGAATAGCTCAAAGTTCAGTTGGAAGCAACTTGGTTCAAGTTGCGACGCGTTTCGGAAAGTTTCGGGCTGTTTTCCCCTGACCGGACGCGGTCTTCGGCATGACCGGACGCGTCCGGTCAGTACTTAACCACGACTAGGGTTGCCTCTGACGACCGGACGCGGTCCTCGCGAAGACCGGACGCGGTGGTCAGAGGCCGACACGTGTCACGTGAGGGAAACACCCGATCGGACGCGACCTGGGTGTGATCGGCGCGTCCGGTCACAGTCCAGTAAGGTCCAGAGACGACCGGACGCGTCCGGTCATCACCGATCGGACGCGGCCTCGCGTCCGGTGCGTTTACAGTAAGCTCCTTGCACGATCGGACGCGTCCGGTCACCCCTGACCGGCGCGTCCGGTCACTCAGTTGAAAAATCGGTTTTCGACCGTTACAGGCGACCGGCGCGTCCGGTCAGTTTGACCGGCGCGTCCGGTCAGCCCGTGTCAGAACGTAACGGTTCGTTTTGTTTGAGGGGTGTATAAATACATCCCCTCCACCTCTTTTAGAGCTCTCTTGCTCATTTGATCATCTGAGAAAACCCTTTAGAGTGCAAGGGAGTGCAAGAGCTCTAGTGAGGATAGAAATTTGAGAATCAAAGCTTGAGAGTTCCTCACTAGTGATTAGAGAGTAGCAAGTGTGCATCCACCTTCTCATTTGGGCTCGTTGTGGTCAAGTGAGAGTTCTAGCTTGTTACTCTTGGTGATCGCCATCACCTAGACGGCTTGGTGGTGATTGGGAGTTTGGTGATCATCCGGCGGAGCTTGTGGATGACCCAACTCATCTTGTGAGCGGTTTTGGGTGATTCACCGCGACGGAGTGTCGAAGAATCAACCCGTAGAGAGCACTTGATCCTTGCGCGGATCAAGGGGGAGCTACACCCTTGCGCGGGTGCTCCAACGAGGACTAGTGGGGAGTGGCGACTCTCCGATACCTCAGAAAAACATCGCCGTGTTCCTTGCCCTTTACATTCAAGCGTTTAAATTCTCATATTTACTTTCATTGCTTGATTTACATTCCTAGAATTGCCATGCTAGACTAGGATTGGAAACTAGGGTGCAAAACTTTTATCGGTAGACTCTCTAGGAACACAAGTAGGCACTAGGGGTGAATTCCGGTTTGTAGGATTTAATTCTTGCAATTAATTTTTAGAAAAGCCCAATTCACCCCCTCTTGGGCATCTTGATCCTTTCACTATGAGTAAATAGTTTCCATACGATTTAATATGGTGTTATGTCTAGGACAATTTGTTAATATGACAATAGAATTAAAGCAGAGAGAAGAAATTAGGGGTCTATTTGTTTGACTTGTAGCTTTTGGGTTTTTTTGCTTAAAAGCTGATTCTTTGGCTTTTGGCTATTATTTTTTCTATTGGTTTTTTTAATAAATTTTGAGCTCTCATCACACCAAAATTCATCAAAGCTCTTAGAACATGCTTTTCAGCTTTTCGTTCATTTCCTCATAAGCTACCTTTCAAGCTTTTCGAAAGCCAGCTCAACAGTTGGGTTATTTGTTTTAGCTTCTGGCTTATGGCTAGGATAAGCTAGATAAAATCTGAAACAAACAGGGCCAGGTCTGATGCAAGAAACTATGGTTTGCACAAAAAAAACAAAAAAAATCTATTGAAATGGATATCATAGATACCAAGACAATATAGGAGTGGGGAAGAAAGAGGATTGGAGGAGAGAGAGGGGAAAGATAATTTGAGTTTACTTGGTAACTACAATTTGACATTGTGCAGTGTGAACTATAATTTCTTAGCTAGTGTCAATAGGACATAGCATGTCGCAGAAACTAATGAGTAATGTCAAGTTAGGACTGCCCTAATACTACGGTGACATAATTTTTTTCTGTCTTCTTTAACTAATTGTCATGTATTAAAGAAAATCTCACATGGTTTATGAGTATCTGGGCCTTGGGTACCCTCACTAAGGTCATATTAACCAGCTCCCTAGGCGAGCGTGGGTCAAGCCAACTAGCCAAGGGTGAATCCAACCTAGAGATACTCCATCCACTTGACGACAAGGAATATAGGGAGATATACAAAGGACAAGAAGTATATGAACAATATATAAATGTGGTACCCAATATTTGTACAGCGCAAGCCATGTCGTGTACTATTACAAAACTATTCTACTTAACCAGCATGGCCTGCCATCCACTTGTTGTCTACTCTGATCTGACTGGCATGGGTGTTGCTGATGCAACAAAAAATAATGGCCATGTTTAGATCCTAAAAAGATCCAAAAAATTTTGCATAGTACCCGTCATATCGAATTTTTGGACACATGCATGGAGCATTAAATGTAGGTAAAAAATAACTAATTGCACAATTTGTCTGTAAATGTCGAAACGAATCTTTTGAGCCTAGTTAGTCCATGGTTAGACAAATTTTGCCAAATAACAATGAAATTGCTACAGAAATTTTATCCAAAAAATTTTGGAATCTGAACATGCCAAATGTATTGTACAACTGTACAAGTAATGTCAACAATGATCCACTCGATTAGATGTGACTATAAACAGTTAAGCAATAGTACTATCACACATTATCATGGGATGAACCATATGTAATCCTAGCCCTGATATATAAGGCGGGGTAGGGAGCCTCTAGCAATTAGACCAGCAGCACATCTTATTATCTCCCTTGCTCAGCACCAAATCTAACATTCGATACGCAAGCAATAAAATACCCATTAACGCTGGACGTAGGGCACCTCACCTGAACAAGTATGAATCCTAGTCCTTTGATCTACTACGTGTGATACAAAGATTACACACAGGTGTTGTGCAAAGATCAATTTGAATACATCATATGGATTCCTTCACTAATGGCATCAGTGATCTTACTTCGGGTGGCAGCATCACCTTTGGCGGCCTAGACTTCACCATCAACTCGATGAGGCAACTCCACCTTGCCCCCACCTTCGTCGTTACTCCCTCTATCCCAAATTATAAGGCATTCCAAGAATCTTGGAGAGTCAAAGGATCTCAAGTTTGACCAAATTTATATGATAAGATAATAATATTTATGACACCAATTAAGTATCATTAGATTCTTCATTAATTATATTTTCATAGTATGCCTATTTGATGTTATAAATTTTTATAATTTTCTCTATAATTTTAGTCAAACTTAAGATACTTTGACTCTCCAAGATTCTTGGAATGCCTTATAATTTGGAATGGAGGGAGTAGTAATTAGGCCTTTCAATTCGGGAGCCTAGACTTTGTTGCCGACAAGTTCAGCAAGCTTTACCTTTGTGATTTGGATCCAATCCAGTCAATAGAGGCATCACCACACCCCCTCTCTTGACTTCCTAGTTGGGCTCAGGGAAGCATTATTTGCCAGCACAAACCCGCTAACTCGGCACATATGAATCTGCAAGGACGAGCTCATCCACCACATCCATCTACATCTTGCCCTTGGGTCCCCACCCATAGAGCATCCCTCCATGGCATGGTTGATGTCCTCAAAATTCCTTCGAGACTGACATTGCTGATCTCTACATGACTAAAATCTTTAGAGAGGGTTTCCAATTTGTCCATATCCATCTCCAAATCTGACGATGAGAGTACAGGGGAGTTGCCACCCATCTCAAGACTGCTTGATAGATGGCTCCATAGAGTATCCCCTAGCACCGCCTCTACAATAGACTCCTAAGGAGTAAGAGGCTTATCGATCTTCGCGAGAAGTATGAGCAACTCAAGGCCAACTAGGTCAACCTTGAGACCAAGAACATAGCTATGTAATTTAAATACAGACCTATGGGTTACCTTATGTTGTTTTTAACAGTTGTCGAGGTAGGTAATTATTTAGAAAATATAATAGATTCTATGGTTATGAGTTATCAATGGTGATTAGAGTTTACCCAATAGAATACTAGATGATTCTATTTTTGTGAGAATTTCTTGGATTTATTTTTTCTAGCACATCTCATGAGGATTAGTGTCGAGGTTGGGGACCTCTAGTTAGTTTTTTAGCATAATATGTATTTAATGGAAACCTAAGCTTAAGTTATATAAACTTGGTTGCAGCACTTTTCATGGCGTTATGAATCTATATTTTAGCTTTGAATTTTTCATCATCTTAGTTGTTGGCATCCATGTGTTATGTTCAAATTCTAGTGTTTATTATATCTTTTATTTATTCAAAACTTTCAATTTTATTCTGTTAAAAAAGACTCCAGGTCCAATGATCGGGTTGGGTAACTTAGATGCAAATTTAGAAGGTTACTTCATGTATTTGTTTTTCTAATGACAAAGATAGATAAAGAGAATAGACCCAATAATTATCATTGGTGATGGTGATTAGAGCCTACTAAATTAAAGGCCAATATTTCTGATTATATTGTGATAATTTCTAGGAATTATATTTTTCATAGCGCGTCTTGTGAGAATTAATGTGAAATCTCTGTTGTGTCCTCAGATTCATAATAGTAACGTAATTTTGATTAAGCAGATCATTAGTTTTGATTTTGATTAAGCAGATCGTTAGTCATCCATTCTGCTGCCGCGCGGCAGGGTCCAGTAGGCCGGCCTCCTCTTTTGGCCCAATTAATTGCTTGATTAATGGATGACCGTTTTTGCGACCACGCCAGACGATCAAGGAGAAAAGGAAGGGTCTGAAGAAGCAGGGACAACAATTAAGCTCGCCTGTGTGTAAAGATATCCGTTGCTCAGCCTCCTGCACGGTGTACACACAAGTAACAAATAACAGTAATACCCAGGAGCGGGCGTCCGTCTAACCAGATGCCGCACGCCCACTTCTACCTCGCTGCTGCCCACTCATGAGATGGACCTCTCCTCATTGTGCGCAGCTGCGATGCCCGCACCAACCGCCGAGCCGGCGTTCCCGGCGGCCTTCCTCTGCATCCCGTCCCCACTCCTCTCCAGGCCGCTCCCCAACGCTGCACTCTCTGGCTCCCCCGCGCCCTCCTCCCATTGTGCCTCCTTCCTCCCGTGCCCGCACGACGAGCCCTGAGCGCTCTCCGTCACCATCTCCGTCCCAGGGCCCACTTCCTCTGCGGTGTCACTACTCCATCCTCCTTCTCCACCGCGACCCAGCGCTAGATCCCACTGTGCAGTGCTTCGCCCGCCCACCCGTCTACCCAAGTTTGCTGAAAGCGTATGTTTTCAAGTGTTTCTGAGGTTGTTGCAAGTGTTTCATATGGATGTTGCAAAAGTAGATCATGATATTGCATATGTTGCAATGGCTATACGTTGTTCCAAATGTATCATCTGTTTTTTCAGATGTTGTTGCATATGTGTTTATTTAGATGTTGCATATGTTTCACATATGTTGCAAGTGTTTTATTTGAATGTTGCATATGTTTGCAATGACTTTTTCAAGTGTTTTCAGGTTTTTTGCAGGTGTTTCAGATGTATGTTTTGAGTGTTTCATCTATCTTTAGATGTATGTTACAAATGTTTTATTTTAGAGTTTTAAAAGTAGGTCAGATGTTGCACATGTTGCAATGGCGCCGGTGGCTGGCGGACAGTGGCCTGCCGTAGGGCTTCGGCTCCTACCTCGCGCCTTCCTCGCTCAGTGCGCCTCACCCTCCCTTCTCTTCCCTCCATCTCGCTGTGGCAGTTCGAGCTCGCGCAAGGGGCACGGACAGCCCAGCATGTGGGCAGGTGGTGTGGGTGGGACGAGTCATCCATGCAGTGCGGAATCCAAACGGGTGGGGTGCACGGCACGGAGCAGGAGCAAGAAATGGAGAGCAGCCGCGGGCGTCCGGACACAGACGTCTGTCCGGACATCCGGATGCTAGCACTGCCGAACAAATAAAGCAAGTTATCATTTGTCTCGACGCCCTGATCACTGAGTACGCATGTTTCCAAATAATAAAGCAGAGTGATTGCCCGTGGGCGTCCATCTAAACGTCCGGATGCTAGCACTACCGGACAAATAAAGCAAGTTATCATTTGTCTCGACGCCCTGATCACTGAGTACGCAAGTTTCCAAATAATAAAGCATGACTTGCACGGTGATCGAACCAGAGATATCTGATCCTTCACCCAGGCCTCCTGTGACTTAACCAGACCATCATCCCTCACTGTTCTTCGTGTAAATCTTCTCGGCACCGCATTAATTAAATAGGCGTGGCACAAGGTATTGGATTGATGAACCACCAAATTAAAGCCAACTGTCAGTCCAAAAATAGGTGTTGATCCTCCTGTCCGATCATGGCCAGGAAACTTCCTTCCTTGCTCGCACGTGCGTACCTATGATTGCACGTGCGTACATAGTGTGTCCATATGTGCATCTACATCAATGTTGCATATAGCACATTACTCCAACCCTCAAAGTTACAGCGAAAATGAAGTGTGTCTGTCAACATAAGACGACGAAAGAGAGCCACGATCTTTCTTTGTTGCTTCTCATTAAATTGTTAATTGTTAAGTAGTGAAGTTAACCAATCAAATCATGGCCGACAGTGAGGTCGATGGATTGTATCTGAGTCCTGGACCCCGGTCAAATATTACCGTTGATTGTGTAGCCACAATACTGGAACGACCAAGATATTTCCAGGTGGGGAAACTGTAAAACTGTATTGGGCTCTCAAACTTTCTGCACACCTACACGCGCCACTAAATTCACCCATGTACAGGGATAAAAAAATGCTATATTTCTATCGACAGAAAATGTTGATTCATATCTGTCAGATTTTAGGCTGTTCATTTTGTTTGAAGATTCGTATGGACTGGCCAGCTATTAGCTGACAGATAGAATTTGACAAAAAAAGATGACAACTTAGAAAAAAACCTGACTTTATACTGCTAGGTTCAAAACTTTAAACAATCAGATTATAAACTTTGCACTGCTAAATTCAAAACTTTACATTCAGGATTTATAAACCTTCAACTATGGCATTACAAACTTTGTATTGTTAAGATTCAAAACTTTAAACTATCTCATTATAAACTTTGTGCTGTTAGGTTTAAAACTTTACACTCAGGATTCATAAACTTTCAACTATGTCGTTACAAACTTTATACTTCTAGATACAAAACTTGAAATTATGACATTATAAACTTTGTGGTGCTAGGTTCAAAACTTTACACTCAAGATTCATAAACTTTTAACTGTGACATTACAAACTTTGTATAGCTAGGTTCAAAGCATTGAACTATAACATTATAAACTTTGTACTGCAGGGTTCAGAACTCAAACGAGCAGGTTTCCAAACCCGTTAGTTGTCGGTCCAAAATTCAATAGATATAAAGCCAACAAAACTATCGACAAATTTAAATGTGTATTATCTGTCAGATTTTCTTTGTGTGAGCTATCTTATTTTTTTATTGGCCAAAAATTTGACAAATTTGTTGTTGTCAAATCTGTCTATAGATGTATAGTCACCCTAAAAAAACAATAACTTCACCCATGTACTTGGAACTTGGTCATGAAATCTAGACACAAGACCTAGAAAGCAAAGCATAAGGACAAGAGAAAACATAGTCTATTACATATGCAATTATGTTGATTCATTTTTTCCATACCCTTTTTTCAGGAATACAAAAAATGGGAGTTGCTTTAATTTGAATGAGATAGCATCCGGCGTCTTGTCTCGACGAAGGATTTAAGTCTTTTGAAATAGGTTTTGTAGAATTGCTACACCGAGAGGTTAGAAAGCTCGATTTTGTCCTAAGGTATCCAAGAATCATATCTCTTCGAAACTTCTCTTTGGAGCAACCATGCAAGGGCCTTGCTCCCCATTGATCCACACAGTGACTAAATTGCTTTGCAGTGTTAGTCCATTCTCCATATATACTAGGTCAACATACTCCAAATTGAGCACAACTTCTTGGATCTTTCACAAGTATCGTCCTAGAAAGCTAAGTAAGAGCATCTGGCAGATCAACAGTACAACTCCCCTAATTGGGTACACCAATACAACTTTTTAGATTATCGAAAGAGTTGTTTTTGAAGATCATCAACATCCAATCAATACAGATTAGCCCCACACATCAGTCAACTATGCCTCTCTTCTCCTATTTGTCCCACCTCTCTTTGCACCTCTCCTACAAATTTAACACGCCACTGCAACTCTTGTACGGCCAAGCCCAAGCCCTCTTCTCCTCCATCTCCAACCATGAGCAAGCACTCTCACAATTGTATCTCCTCCATTGGAAGTCCCGGTTTGGTTCTGGTAATTGAGTGACCACCAAAGGTGGACTAATGAGGTTTCATGTGAGATTAATAGGTGATTATTCCACACACTAGGTTGAGTAAGACATGATGGCCATAGTGGAGAAATGACAAGTGCATGTGTTGGGAGTGCTCAACTAGTGTAAATGAGAATTGAATATGGGATATGACATAGTCTCATATGGAAAGATGGTGAAGATCAAGGCAAGAATTGGCTGCGAAGGATTGTGTGCAAGTGTGAAGGGCAATCTAGCTGAGGTGGTGCAGTGCGAGTAGAGGGCTTAGTGCTAATGGACCAAGGCAACGATGAAGAGCAAGCAAGGCTACAATTGATGGAGCATGAAGGCCATATGAAGCTATGAAGTGGACCATACCATTTGTGGAGATCAAGCCAAGTGAAGATACAGTTGATATCAAGTGGCTTGATGGAGTGAAGATGGAAAATACTTGGACAAGGATCAAGGTGGTGTGGGTGGCCACACTTGGATGATTCTTGATGGATGTTGGATGCTCGTGTGGGCATCACTGACATGGAGATGGAATGGAATGCGCAAGGCAAATGTACATTTGCAGGTCATTTCATTTCACCGGCCATCGGTGTGTAGAGAAGTGCACAATTGGGTTTAGGATAGATAGTCGTACTAACAAGAGGGACTTCTTGTTTGTAATCAGTTATCTAGTGCCACGAGGTGAATCAAACTCGAGGTGTAGTTAGATTGAGTGATATGGAAATGAAGCAAGTGAAAACCTTTGCAAAATGTTTTGAAAAAAATGCTAATTCCTTCTTCTTCTCCCTCTCCTAGCTTTATCTTCTTAATTTCTCCTCCTTTGCATTTCTCGTCTGCATTCATGGCTACAAAATTTAGGGGGGAAGGGGGTTAGGGAGGCTCCATGAGCATTGAGCAACATGGGGGTAGGGGGCTAGAGGCCCCACAACTCTCACATTGGATCCGCCCCTGCTTATTTAACCTAGGTAGATAGATTATTTGATTACAAGAAGGAATCTAACCAACCAAGGTACTCTGAGTTCAATTCACTTCTCATGTACTTTTGTGTTGTTAAGACTAGCAGGGTACCTTTGTTGGAATCTAACCAACCAAGGTACCCTCAATTCACTTCTCATGTTACTTTTGTGTTGTTAATTTGCTAGTCTTCCTATTCCTGCATGCATATATAAGAGTAAGTATTCAATAGTGTTTTACTTCCTCGGCTCCAAAATACAAGGAATGCACATACTTGAAAACTCAAATTTTGTTATATCTTTAAATAATAATTAGCCTAATTACATGAAGTTTTATAGTATAAAGCATAAAATTAGATTTGTATTAAAATTACTTTCTAATGGTCAAACTTTTGTTACTATAAATTACATATTATAAGAGAAATTAATGATTAAAATATGATCTCAAAAACTGCAATAACTTATTAAATCGTGCCTCCTATTTCAAGAAGATGGAGGGAGTAATTAGGATTTAGGAGCATGAATATTGCATTGCATTATATTGCCTGAACTACTGTCACACCCATTTTTAAGGACAAAAATAGGATGCATAAAGTACTCATGTGCGCCCCAGAACATGATCGCACACACAAGTAGACAAATTACATAGTATCATCACAGTGCTTATTACATAACGAATAAGTATTTAAGACATAGTCTTGAACAATAGATAATAATAACTGATAGTAATCTCCAGCGGAAACTCCACACAGGGACACGGTTGACTGGTTGACACCAAGACTAGTACTCATTACGATAATCTTCCTCATAATCTTCATCTGTTATGGTGGAAATAGCAAGAGTGAGTCCATGTCGAACTCAACAAATATAACACAAGGTTCATGAGGCTCAAATGGCTAGACACTGTTTAACTGCGGTTAGCTTTTAATCATATAATTAGCAAATTGAATAGCATCAAGTTAAACTGCTTCCCATTAAAGAACCAATGATCCATTGCAATAATGATAACGAATAGCATTAACATGAGCATAATGATAATCAACAATAATTAAACATAATATAGCAATAGTGATCATCTATCTGTAAATGTTCCAAGGCCGCTCGTATCCGTGAGCACGGCTAGTATACCAGTTTTTAACTCTGCGCAGAGGTGTACACTTTCACTGTGAGTCATGATTTCCAAATGAGTGGGGAGATCAAGCCCAAACACCCGAAAACCATATAAAGCCACTCAAGAGTTCGTCTAACAAGTTAGGGCCATTAGATTCACTCGGCAGGCAGATGTAGAACCCCCCTTCCCTGTGGCACAACAACCGCAGCCTATACACACTAGGCCAGGGGCTCGCACTATACCCAACGTGGCAAGCCTTTCTTACGCCATTTAAGGTAACCACTAACAAGCTAGAAAAGGTCTCTTGAATAACTAAAGCCAGAGCCATATAGCCCTCACAGCTGTACTGTATGTCCCGGATGATCACGTACAGATAAGTCCTTATGGAGAGTAACCAGAGCATCAAAAACAATACACATGCTCTAGCCCCCTTTTAACAATAATTAAATCATCTTAATGGTTGATTGCTTGATCCATTGATCATATTACAAGATCATTGTTCTTAGTTTAAGCACTAGCAATAGCTACCCATATGCATTCCCAAGGTTGACAAGGAATCACGACAACAGGCACTAAGTTATAATCTATAAGGTTATCAAGGTAAGCACATGCATATGTATGATAATTAGATGTATAGGTAACAAGGATAATCCTGTGTTATACTTGCCTTGATCAAAGCTCTCCAAACAATACTGCTGACTTGGCTCAAAGTAATACTCCGAATCGTCCAAAAACTGCTCACCTTCTATACTTGATCATCAATCAACAACATACATGCATCCAATCAAACATACACGAAGCAAACAAAGAGATATAATTATAACAGTACACCAACAGTAACAAAACAGTAATAAAAGTTTATAAAACTCTTCTACACGTTTATACGATCACACAGACGCAAAGATCACCAAATTCGGAGTTAAAACGTGAAAGTTATGAATTTTCTAAGATTTCCTATAGATAAATAAATACTTAATTATAAACTCGAAAAATAAATTATCAAAACTAACTGTACAACTACACTAACATGTAGAGCTCGCAATTACGAACCTAACGCAACTTGAACGGATCAAATCGGAGTTAAAACGAAGTTTTTATGACTAAAACAGTTCTAGTGGCAAATCTGTAATTTCCTGAAAACGTATTTTTGAATAAACCGGAAGAAAATACGCTTTCAAAACGCGAAAACGCATTTTCCTGAAATACGTCAAGGACCGCGGGTTGATTTCCAAAAACCCGAGGGTCTCTTTAAGAAGTTTACCCGCGAAGGGGTATCTTCTAATCGCAGCCCTCGATCTCAACTTCAACGGCTCTCGTTCGTCACCGATGAGACCGGCTATGCTGCCACCGCCCCGCCCCATCTCCACAGCGGCGCCATGGCCGGCGGCTTGCCGGTCATGCAAACCCTCACAAAAAAAACACGCGGGACTCATCAACCGATAGAGAAGCTTGTGGAGATCTCACCTAGAGTTTCAATGAAATCAAAAACGGAAAAAGGGCGACGGGCAGCTCCAGTAGGCGGACGGCAGCACCCCTACACACGGTGACAAGACAACCATGCCTCCACTTCAAAATTGATAGCAAAATTGGATTCGCAAAAACAAGCTAAGATCATTTAAGCAACTTACAGCTGCTAAGATTCAAGGTAGCCGACGAATTTCCCCTACTGCGGCTTCAAAATCTCACGGCGGCGGGTAACACCCCCTCGGTAGAACTAGGGCTGATTTAGATCCAAAAACACCCGGTCTAGGCTCGGTTCTACCTTAAATAAGGGTCGGCTGGATCAACAACCGCCTTCGGCTTGCGGATTCGACTTCGACTCGAAGGTAGAGTCCTCCTCGGTTACGAGCAAGACGACTGTAACCAACCGACAAGCGGGACCCAGCAACCAGCGTCACAAGGAGAGGGAGGTGCGGCTGCTGGGCTCTGGGCCGACTGGGCCGCGCGAGTTGCTGGCTCGGCCCACGCGGTAACGTGTGCGGAGGAAGGAAAGGCGGCCCATGCCACTCACGCACAGAAGCAGGCCAGCGGCCCTGTCGACTACCAGGTAAGTATTCCCCTTTTTTTTTCTTTTTCTTTCTTTTCTTTATTTACTTGTTTTCAAAAATAGCTTAAATAAATTTTCTAATCCAAAATAAAATAAAACAAATCCACACCACATAACAAAATAAATGCAACAGCATGAACGCAACACCAAATATATTTTATTATTTTAATTTGCCATTATTTGTTGTCCAATTTATTCAAAATTCATTATCTCTAAAATTTGGGTGTTACAAATTCTACCCCCCTTAAAAGAATCTCGTCCTCGAGATTGGACTGATCACTCAAACAACTGCGGATATGATTTCCTCAATTCATCCTCTCTTTCCCAAGTTGCCTCTGCCTCTGAATATCGATTCCACTGTACTTTACACATCTTAATAATCCGACTTCGAGTAACCCTCTCAGTAGTTTCTAAAATCTTGATCGGAAACTCTTCATATGTAAGATCCTCCTTAACAGTCAATTCTTCTAAAGGTATCTGCTCCTCAGGCACCCGCAAACACTTCTTAAGTTGTGAAACATGGAACACATCATGCACTCCAGATAAATTCTCAGGCAACTCTAATTGATAAGCAACTTCCCCACGTCTAGTAGTAACTTTAAATGGTCCAACATACCTTGGTGCTAGTTTACCTTTCATGTTAAATCTCTTCACACTTCTCATAGGTGACACCTTCAAATAGACATAATCACCTACTTCAAAAGCTAGATCTCTTCTCCTATTATCAGCATAACTCTTCTGACGAGACTGTGCCACTCTCAAATTCTCACGAATCACTCGCACTTGATCTTCTGCGTTTCTAAGAACATCTGTACCAAACACTTAAGATTCACCTGTCTGATCCCAAAACAAGGGAGTTCTACACTTACGTCCATACAAAGCTTCAAACGGTGCCATCTTAAGACTCTGTTGATAACTATTATTGTATGAGAATTCTGCATAAGGCAAACTCTTATCCCAACTGGTTCCATATTGCAATGCACAAGCTCTCAACATATCCTCTAATACCTGGTTGGTCCTTTCAGTCTGTCCATCTGTCTGTGGATGATATGCTGTGCTAAAATTCAATTTGGTTCCCAAAGATTCATGTACAGCTTTCCAAAAGTGTGACGTAAACTGCGTACCTCGATCAGACACAATCTTCTTTGGAACTCCATGCAAACAGACTATTCTTTCCATATACAAGGTAGCTAATTGTACTCCCGTGTAATTAGTCTTGACTGGTATAAAATGGGCAACTTTAGTTAACCGATCTACTATTACCCAAATAGAATCATAACCTCTCTGAGTACGCGGTAACCCCACTATAAAGTCCATACCAACTTCCTCCCACTTCCATTCAGGAATCTTCATTGGTTGCAACAATCCAGCAGGTCTCTGATGCTCTGCTTTCACCCTTTGACAAGTATCACACAATGCCACATACTCAGCTACATCTCGTTTTAATCCAACCCACCAATATTTCTGCTTAAGATCCAAATACATCTTAGTACTACCAGAATGAATAGAATAAGCTGACTCATGAGCTTCGCGAAGAATTGCCTGTCTAACAGTTTGATCCTCAGGTACACACAACCTCTTTCCAAACCACAAAATCCCATTATCATCCATTCGAAAGCCTGGTGACTTACCAATCACTATATCCTCCGCTATCTTCTTTAGTTTCTCATCCTTCAACTGACCCTTGTAAATTTCTTGCTCTAAAGTAGGCTCTATCACTAATTCCATTGTATTAGTAACAATTTCCAAATTCAAATATTCAAATTCAGCACATAACTCCCTAGTCATAGACAATGTTCTTATCTCATTTGCATAACTTTTCCTACTAAGAGCATCAGCTACTACATTAGCCTTACCAGGATGATAGTGTATCTCAATATCATAATCCTTAATCAACTCTAACCATCTGCGTTGCCTCAAATTCAGATCTGACTGAGTAAAAATATACTTCAAACTCTTATGATCAGTGTATATATCACTCTTATGTCCAATCAAATAATGTCTCCAAATCTTTAAAGCATGAACTACAGCTGCTAACTCCAAATCATGTGTAGGATAATTCAACTCATGCTTTCTCAACTGCCTAGATGCATAGGCCACAACTCTGCCTTCTTGCATAAGAACACATCCCAACCCTTGACGAGAAGCATCACAATAAATAGAAAATTTCTTACTCAAATCTGGCAAAACCAAAACAGGCGCTGTAGTCAACCTCTTCTTCAATTCCTCAAAACTAGCTTGACATTTATCAGACCACACAAACTTGGCATTCTTTTCTAACAGAGATGTCATAGGTTTAGCAAGTTTAGAAAATCATTCAATGAACCGTCTGTAACATCCAGCTAAACCCAAGAAACTGTGAATCTCGCTAACATCGGTAGGGGGTTTCCAATTCAATACATCCTTTACTTTACCTAGATCCACTGATATCCCTCTATTAGAAACAATATGACCAAGGAAAGAAACTTCCTTCAACCAAAACTCACATTTACTTCGCTTCGCATACAGTTTATGCTCTCTAAGCTTCTGCAATACCAACCTCAAATGTTCAGCATGTTCTACCTCTGTCTTGGAAAATACCAGTATATCATCAATAAACACTACCACAAACTTATCCAAATATTCCATGAACACCTTATTCATCATGTACATAAAGTATGCAGGTGCATTGGTTAATCCAAACGACATAACAGTATACTCATACAATCCATACCTTGTAGTAAAAGCTGTCTTTGGAATATCAGAGGCACGAATCTTCAATTGATGATAACTAGAACGTAAATCAATCTTAGAGAACACACAAGCACCTCTCAACTGATCAAACAAGTCATCAATCCTGGGCAAAGGGTACTTATTCTTGATAGTTACCTCATTTAGTGACCGATAATCAACACACATCCTCTGACCACCATCTTTCTTATCAACAAAAATAACTGGGGCTCCCCAAGGTGATGAACTAGGTCGAATAAAACCTTTATCTTGTAATTCTTTAATTTGTTTCTTAAGTTCTTCTAATTCATCTACTCCCATCCTATATGGTCATTTGGCTATAGGTGCAGTTCCAGGTAGTAATTCAATAAAAAATTCAATGTCTCGGTCAGGCGGCATACCTGGCAATTCATCAGGGAAGACATCCGAAAATTCCTCAATTACTGAATTCTCCTTAATAGTATCTTCAAGCTGATTCACCACCGCGGTTGGTTGCTTCTGCATTGCTACAATCACATTGATTTTATCTCCATTAGGCGCAGTCACAACTACCACTTTCTGCTGACACTGAATCTCTGCCTGATTTTGCTTCATCCAGTCCATACCCAATATCACATCAATACCAGATGTCCTCAACACTATAGGAGTTATCTTAAACTCTACCCCCCTTAATACCATACTAATTGGAAGACAACGATTACTGGTTTGCATGGTACCTCCAGGTGAATTTACTAAGAGAGGTTCTTTCATAGCTAGCATGGGTATACTATGCATTTTAACAAAAATGTTGGATATGAATGTATGAGATGCTCCAGAGTCAAAAAGAACAGTTGCGGGAGTGGAATGTACATTGAACGTACCAATCATAACTTCTGGTGCATCATGAGCTGTATCAGAAGACACGTGATTCACCCTTCCAGTACCAGATTGCCTCTGGTTGCTCTTCTGGCTCTGAGGAGTCTGTTGGTTCTGCTTCTCAGGACAATTATAAGACAAATGGCCCTCTTTACCATAGACAAAGCATCTAATAGGAGTGCTGGGAGTACTATTCTTCATGGGGGTAACATTGGAATTTCCAGTGCAAGGAGTCTGTTGCCCAGTCTGCTGATACTGTTGACGCTGTGGATATGATGAACGCTGCTGCGACTGATTACTTTGCCAGTTTTGGGACCACCTCTGATTCGGATTGCGATTCCACTGGCTAACCGGTCCCTGAAACTTATGATGAAAACCATGCTGAAAATTTGTGCGTTGACGGTTGTTGCTTCCTGAGCTTTGCACCTTCATCTTCCTCTTTCTGTCCATCTCCCTACGCTCATTATCAAGCACAATAGCTTTATTTATCAACTCTTGAAAACTAGCATAACTGTTCCCCTTCAATTGCAAGCGAAGATCATAATAAATTCCCTTCAAGAAAAGACGCTGCCTGTCTGCATCTTCCCTCACTTCATTGGGAGCATAGCGAGCTAACTGGGTGAACCTGTCATGATATTCACTCATGCTCATCTGTCCCATCCTCAGGTTTCTAAATTCTTCCTGCTTCAGCTCAATTATACCTTCAGGAATATGACGAGCTCGAAAATCTCTAACAAACTCATTCCAAGTGATAGGAAGAGCATTGTTAGGGCGTGCAGCCTGATATGACTCCCACCAAGTCTGAGCTGTCCCCTGTAACTGACCAGATGCATATAACACCTTTTCCATATCATTGCATTGGGCTATGTTCAACTGTTTCTCCACTGCTCTCACCCAATCATCTGCTTCTAAAGGATCAGCAGCATGAGAAAACACTGGAGGGCGTCCCTTCAAAAATTCTCCACGCTTATCCCTTACTTGAACAGGTGGTGGTCCTCCTGCAGGGGGATTGTTCTGCATGTGCTGCATAAACATCTGCATCAGCTGATTCTGAGTTTGTATGAGTTTCTCCATAGTAATGGGTGGATTAGCACCTCCACGACCTCTGCCACGACCTCTGCCTGACATCTGTTTCCAAAACACAGAAGATAAAATTCAGTATGACCCGAGATGATGTATTCAATAGATAAACAAAATCTGATTTTTCTGGGCGAACTCCAATTTCAGCAACACAGTAAAACTGTCATATCTCGAGCTACAGACGTCCAATTCAGATGATCTTTACATGGTTGGAAAGCTTATAAAATTATCTACAACTTTTATTCACAACATTTTTTCTGATTCTGTCAATAAATTGGTCAAAAACTGAACTTAACCGAAACTGTTTCAGAATTCCAGACTGTGCAGTAACTCCAACTTGGAACAGGTATATCTCTTAACTCATAATAGATATTAAAGTGATTCTTATGGGATTGGGAAGATATAGAAGTCTAATTATTCCCAGTAAAATTTCTTAAATTTCTCATGAATGGATTTTAAGTTATTTCTAAAACATCCCAGACTGATCCAAAAATCAGCAAAGGACAGAACTAAGTTAACCTCATATTCAACTAATATATTTTGAGCAAACTTAATATTCTTAACCATGGAACTTGTAGCCATCTCTACAAAACTCCAGCACACATTACAAAGATCCAAATCACACATTATCATAATAACAATCCATCAATCACACAATTGTTCACACCACAAACTGACTCTTAAAACAATCCAAACTTAAAATTAACTCGCAACTACTTTCGTTCTTATTACATAGGGATTTTTCCTATTTCCTAATTAAGTTTCTCATAAATCTTGGGACGACCTAACTCCGCCCTTAATTGGTCAATCTCCTTATAAGCTTGCTCCTTAAGTTCTTTTTCCTTCAACAACTCATCCTTCAAATCCACCTCATGGAGAGCCAATTCACGAGCTAATCCCACCGTAGCTTGTAAAGTCAAGGAGGAATCATCTGCAAGCGGCACGGTCCAAATACCCTTGTCATGTAGGAAACAAGGGAAATGCCGAAGTGCACCCTTTAACGTCTTGTCCGAGCGTAGACCATGGTAGTAAACAAATGCATTGAAAGCGACATCCTCCATGCTCGTCTCCATGGTTGCCCGGCTCACTCTGGTAATGAACTTTGACTCCACCTTAGGCTCCTTAGTGGTAGGATCCCTTTTCTTGACCCATAACTCCGTTTCCCAATAGGAATCCATCCATGGATGACTATACTCTGCACTGCGATACTCCAAAGTAGCTTCCCAGTCGTAGTAGTAGTTGTCCAAGGTTCTTGTCAACATGTCATGGAAGAAAGCATCAGCTTTAGGAACCATGTTATGGAACTTCGTAGTCCACCCCATAACTACATCCTCCATAGGTGTATCACCAACTCTTGATTCAGCATCAGATAGCTCTTGATCACCATCTTCATATGGCTCCTGGGGTTTGAAACGGGCAATGTACTGTGCAGCTGACAGACGGGGATGAGGAGGCATCTACAAGATTTAGACATAGATTAGATAGAATCAATGTATTTTCACAATAGAATAAAGTAGAGGAAGCATAAAACTTTAGTAATTAACAAGGTGAAAAGAGGAAGCATGAATTAAGTGAAGTAAGGATGCTATCAACGACCATTCTAGCTAGGCTTGCGTCCTACAGTCAACATGGCTCTGATACCAATCTGTCACACCCATTTTTAAGGACAAAAATAGGATGCATAAAGTACTCATGTGCGCCCCAGGACATGATCGCACACACAAGTAGACAAATTACATAGTATCATCACAGTGCTTATTACATAACGAATAAGTATTTAAGACATAGTCTTGAACAATAGATAATAATAACTGATAGTAATCTCCAGCGGAAACTCCACACAGGGACACGGTTGACTGGTTGACACCAAGACTAGTACTCATTACGATAATCTTCCTCATAATCTTCATCTGTTATGGTGGAAATAGCAAGAGTGAGTCCATGTCGAACTCAACAAATATAACACAGGGTTCATGAGGCTCAAATGGCTAGACACTGTTTAACTGCGGTTAGCTTTTAATCATATAATTAGCAAATTGAATAGCATCAAGTTAAACTGCTTCCCATTAAAGAACCAATGATCCATTGCAATAATGATAACGAATAGCATTAACATGAGCATAATGATAATCAACAATAATTAAACATAATATAGCAATAGTGATCATCTATCTGTAAATGTTCCAAGGCCGCTCGTATCCGTGAGCACAGCTAGTATACCAGTTTTTAACTCTGCGCAGAGGTGTACACTTCACTGTGAGTCATGATTTCCAAATGAGTGGGGAGATCAAGCCCAAACACCCGAAAACCATATAAAGCCACTCAAGAGTTCGTCTAACAAGTTAGGGCCATTAGATTCACTCGGCAGGCAGATGTAGAACCCCCCTTCCCTGTGGCACAACAACCGTAGCCTATACACACTAGGCCAGGGGCTCGCACTACACCCAACGTGGCAAGCCTTTCTTACGCCATTTAAGGTAACCACTAACAAGCTAGAAAAGGTCTCTTGAATAACTAAAGCCAGAGCCATATAGCCCTCATAGCTGTACTGTATGTCCCGGATGATCACGTATAGATAAGTCCTTATGGAGAGTAACCAGAGCATCAAAAACAATACACATGCTCTAGCCCCCTTTTAACAATAATTAAATCATCTTAATGGTTGATTGCTTGATCCATTGATCATATTACAAGATCATTGTTCTTAGTTTAAGCACTAGCAATAGCTACCCATATGCATTCCCAAGGTTGACAAGGAATCATGACAACAAGCACTAAGTTATAATCTATAAGGTTATCAAGGTAAGCACATGCATATGTATGATAATTAGATGTATAGGTAACAAGGATAATCCTGTGTTATACTTGCCTTGATCAAAGCTCTCCAAACAATACTGCTGACTTGGCTCAAAGTAATACTCCGAATCGTCCAAAAACTGCTCACCTTCTATACTTGATCATCAATCAACAACATACATGCATCCAATCAAACATACACGAAGCAAACAAAGAGATATAATTAGAACAGTACACCAACAGTAACAAAACAGTAATAAAAGTTTATAAAACTCTTCTACACGTTTCTACGATCACACAGACGCAAAGATCACCAAATTCGGAGTTAAAACGTGAAAGTTATGAATTTTCTAAGATTTCCTATAGATAAATAAATACTTAATTATAAACTCGAAAAATAAATTATCAAAACTAACTGTACAACTACACTAACATGTAGAGCTCGCAATTACGAACCTAACGCAACTTGAACGGATCAAATCGGAGTTAAAACGAAGTTTTTATGACTAAAACAGTTCTAGTGGCAAATCTGTAATTTCCTGAAAACGTATTTTTGAATAAACCGGAAGAAAATACGCTTTCAAAACGCGAAAACGCATTTTCCTGAAATACGTCAAGGACCGCGGGTTGATTTCCAAAAACCCGAGGGTCTCTTTAAGAAGTTTACCCGCGAAGGGGTATCTTCTAATCGCAGCCCTCGATCTCAACTTCAACGGCTCTCGTTCGTCACCGATGAGACCGGCTATGCTGCCGCCGCCCCGCCCCATCTCCACGGCGGCGCCATGGCCGGCGGCTTGCCGGTCATGCAAACCCTCACAAAAAAAACACGCGGGACTCATCAACCGATAGAGAAGCTTGTGGAGATCTCACCTAGAGTTTCAATGAAATCAAAAACGGAAAAAGGGCGACGGGCAGCTCCAGTAGGCGGACGGCAGCACCCCTACACACGGTGACAAGACAACCATGCCTCCACTTCAAAATTGATAGCAAAATTGGATTCGCAAAAACAAGCTAAGATCATTTAAGCAACTTACAGCTGCTAAGATTCAAGGTAGCCGACGAATTTCCCCCTACTGCGGCTTCAAAATCTCACGGCGGCGGGTAACACCCCCTCGGTAGAACTAGGGCTGATTTAGATCCAAAAACACCCGGTCTAGGCTCGGTTCTACCTTAAATAAGGGCCGGCTGGATCAATTTGGTAACAACCGCCTTCGGCTTGCGGATTCGACTTCGACTCGAAGGTAGAGTCCTCCTCGGTTACGAGCAAGACGACTGTAACCAACCGACAAGCGGGACCCAGCAACCAGCGTCACAAGGAGAGGGAGGTGCGGCTGCTGGGCTCTGGGCCGACTGGGCCGCGCGAGTTGCTGGCTCGGCCCACGCGGTAACGTGTGCGGAGGAAGGAAAGGCGGCCCATGCCACTCACGCACAGAAGCAGGCCAGCGGCCCTGTCGACTACCAGGTAAGTATTCCCCTTTTTTTCTTTTTCTTTCTTTTCTTTATTTACTTGTTTTCAAAAATAGCTTAAATAAATTTTCTAATCCAAAATAAAATAAAACAAATCCACACCACATAACAAAATAAATGCAACAGCATGAATGCAACACCAAATATATTTTATTATTTTAATTTGCCATTATTTGTTGTCCAATTTATTCAAAATTCATTATCTCTAAAATTTGGGTGTTACAACTACATATTGTACTAGCATGAACCCCGTGCATTGCCACGGGTGTTAGATAGCAACATAAGTGATCATAACAAATGAGTTTTATGAGGGGATCATAGTTGGATATAAGAAGATCTGCAATTTAGCTAAATAGTGGATATAAGAAGATCTGCAGTTTAGCTAAATACTGGTCACATATATCGGTGATCTAATCCAACTGAAACGGAGGGCAAATACATGTATTCTATTGCAGTTGTTATCATCATAATCAGGAAAGTGTGACACAGTATCCTTATATCTGAAACAATATTCACATGTCTCAGTAAAATCTGAATAGTCTTTAAGCAGTATTAAACGATAAGCTCGAAAGAAGATGAAGGAACACGGAGACACATGAATATTTCTATAATCTATAGTGTAACATGTTCAGGAGAATACATTAAGATTTAGGATGTACATGGAAAACAATTGCAGTATTAAAGAGATGAGGTAGCTTTTTTTGGGCCTGATCGGCTGGTCTTTTCGGACTGTAGCTGCAGTTGTTGCTGCAGAGACCAAACTACTTATATCCTGTAAAGTGTACTGCTTGTGTTCACCTAGGCTGCAGCAGGAAGAGCAGAACTGATCCGGATTATGTAGAAAGTATATATAGAGTAAATTTAGGAAGAAACAATAGGCATAAGCTGCAAAAGACATACATTTGGACAATCTAGAGGCATGCAATAGTATAGTAACAACACGAACCTTTATGTATCTGGATTAACATCGACATTAATTAACCATTCTAGAATGCTTCAAAGCTGATCTACCTTATAGAGAAGCTAACATCATAATCGACGTATGTGTTTTTTAGACAATTGGATAATATATTTCAGTTGTATGACTACAAAAAAGAGAAGGTAATTAACTGATTTATGCAGAAGCTCACATCACAATGTACCATGTTTGAAACATATTACACGAAGATAAAAATATGGGTAATTAACTGGAGGACAGTCATTTCAATAAGAGATGCACAATCAAGCAACACAGCTCACATCAACCTATAATGTCTATATATCTAATCTTCGGAGCACACAATAAACTGTATTATGACATACTATTATGGCATTGCACAGATCCTTACGTCGATAGATAGGGCGAGCAAAGTCGAAAAAGAACATTGGAATTTATGATTTATAAGAAGAAAAAAAGAGGTCTTTACTCAATGGTGGAACCAAAAATGGGTTTTGTGAAACAATTTTGAGCAAAGCAATATTGTATTGGCAAGGCAGCAACACTACCTCTGTTGGTGCTGCTTGTTCTGCCTTTTGTCCATGCACTCATCGGACATGAAACTGGAAAAGGTAGGAATCTGTTAGCAATAATCTCCTTTTCTTGCTGAACTTCTTGACAGATAGCATGCAACAATCTATATCAAGTACATCACAATTACAGCATGGTATAAAGTATGAAATGCAGGAAGGTGGCAAGTGGTAGATAAAAAATTGCAGGGAGTTATATGATCAAAGAATGTAGCATAAATCTTGATATCAACCAACAAAACTAAGAAATGAGGACATCATTGAGAATGGCAAATGCATGAAGAAATTTACGTTGATGAGCCAACCCTTTTATTTTAGCAACAACAGCTATTACATAGATCAAAAGCAAAAAAAACCCTTAACTATATAAATGAAATGTGGCGAGAAGAAATTCCATTGAATATAACAACAATAAAAAAGGGATAATCACATATCGAAATTTGTGTACCTGTTTGAAAGATTCTATATTTATTCTCCACGAACATGTTACCCTTAAATTGGCATCATCTGCATCTGCTCGATAGCCTATGCAGCAGAAAATAACCTCAGGCTTATTAATGCTGGCAGCAACAGGTTGGAATCTATTCCCTCCGTTCCAAATTATAAGTCGCTTTGACTTTTTTGGTTCATCCATTTTGTTATGTATCTAGACATATTATTATATCTAGATATATAGCAAAATAGATGTACCAAAAAAGTCAAAGTGACTTATAATTTGGAACGGAGGGGGTATATTCCTGAAGTATAATGAGAACAAACTCCATCAATATAATAATATAAAAAGGCAAAATTGCACATAGAAATTTATAGAGCTGCTAAATGATTATATATATTTTTTCCCACAACCTCTATGCCATTAAATTATAGAAGTCACATGAGGCGTCCAGGCATAGGCACTTGTTGGGATAAGGAAATATACAAAGAAAGATCAATAGGTTGCATTTGGTATGAGTTCAGTGCTGCAATTGTTTGAGAAATAAGTCCAAGGAGTGTGAACTGACTAAAAATAATATGTGTAACCCATTGGAACTCAAGTTTTAATGTTGGAAGTGCATTAGGATGTGACCACATGGAAATGACCAGTAGATCATACAAAAATAACTGTAGGCACCTAGAAGTTTATTTCCCAAATGGAAGGCATATGCTTATTGTTGCGCCTACTGGGTTACATGTAGTAGAACAATTAATCAAGGGGCATCCGATCAACTTGACTAAGAAAAAAGCGACTATTATAGGTTTACTTTTGAAACATGTGGCAAAAGAATTCCACTGATGAGGAAGTTGGCATCCGCGAAGGTTACTCCCATTTTCAACGATCTCCTTAATAAATATCTCGATTACCGTATTAATCATTGCAGTCCGCTGATAATAAGGAAGTAAGCATCCTGCATATAGTAACATGAATTCGGTAATGACATACTTGTTGCGCACACCGAATCAAAAGCTCACCTTCAGTGGCAGCTAAGCATGATGGCACATCAAATTGTTGGAGCAACTTTTCTGATTCCTTTAACATATACGACCTACGCTTTTTATTGGGTCGTGCAGTTGCAACAGAGCTGGTCGTGACAAATCTAATTAAGAAGAAGTCTGACTGTATTAGCAACAATGTAACAGACATGGTAAACATGGAGCAATCAATTGGCATTGAGTAGGGAGCACGAAATTACTAAAGAAAATTGCTAAAAGAAAAGCAACATGGTATACCAGCAGAGTAAGCTGATAGGCGGCGGCGGATGGCGGCGACGTGGGTGAGGGGCTCGCGCCGGAAGCCTGGCGCTCGGGCTGCACTGCTAGGGTTTGCCCGCGCCAGGCTCCCATGCAGTGCCGGCCCTAAGGGGAGGGCATGAGGTGCGACGGCCGAGGGCCCACGCAGGGGAGGGGCCCAAGCCCAGGTATATAAAGCCCATACCCTATAGGCCATTAGGCATCAGCAAACTAATGAGAAGAGAGCCAAAGAACTAGTCAACCAGCCCAAGAAGATCGGCGGCCTTTCTGGCTTTGTTTCCCAGTTTTCACCACGGCCCGCCTCGAGCAGAGAGGAGGTGAGGAGCCATGCTGCAGTGACGATCGCAAATTGCGACTCACGAGTTCGTGACGCGCTCACACGCCGGCGCCATGCGCCGCCGAGTCTGAGAACGGCGCACGACGGCGGCGACTAGGACTAGGCAGGGCTTCACGACGACGACATCTTAGTTCTTGCCTTCTTACGAATTGCGATAAATTGTTTCAGTTCATGTCCAGGCCTTAGCTAGGTATTTTTTCCTTGTTTATTTTTAGTCCAAATTAATTATTTATATAGTATTCCTGACTTCAAGTACTTTGTACTACCTCTGTCCCCAAAAGATGCAACTAATCCAACTATGGTATGCGTGCCAATTTAAGAGCTTCACGTTTGACCAAGTTTCTAGTAAATAGTATTCACATTTATAGCTCCAAATTAATTTACTATAAAAATACATTTTGTAACTACTCTGATAGTATTTATTTGATATTATAAATATTTATACAGTACTTTTTTATCTACAGTTGATCAAACTTGACACTGTTCTAGAATTGCATTCTTTTTGGATGGAGAGAGTACTCATATAGTCATGTTTTTCTTCTCATTTAGTCATGTTAAATTAAAAATATATTATTGGATTTGCTTTTCCCTTTACAAGTAAAATTGATGTCTATATAATATAAGATTTTGTACATGGTCTAGAGGGACCGTCGTGATGAGCTCGCCAGAGGGCCCTCAAAATCCTAGGACCGGCGCTGCTCCCATGGTAGCGCGGCACAATGTCGGGGTACCGGAGCAGGGAAGAGGGAGTGGTGGAGTGCCAGGCTACGAATCAGAGCGGACCACGTTACGAATCAGAGCCGGCGAAGGCGAAGCGACCGTTTCCTGGCACCAGCGGCACCGTGGGTACTAGCTGCGGTTTGCGCAACCTCGGGAAGGGGGAGGGGACATGGATCAGCAGCACAGCCTCTCCAAGAGCTGCGCTGGAGGCAGGGGTGGTGATCGGCGGGGCTGGGAGGGGCGGAGGGAAGAGTCGGGATGGAGATAGGGAGGAAAGGACGGGTGAGGAGAGATCGAGAAGCCATGAGGCGCCAGACGCGAGGGGAGGGGATAAGGATAGGAAGAAACGGCTGGATGGATCCATAGAAAGGAATGGCTGGGATAGGTACACTGTAGGTGGAACAGTTAATGAATAGGAGTTGACGGGAAAATCTAAAGATTTCGTATGATGATGATATGATATGAAAAGCACCCGCCCTTCATCAATCTCAAGGGGTCAGGTGCACACGCATGCATATCACACTTCAAACTTAACTTTTAGAGAACGAACACATAATAAAGCAACACAATTGAGTATAAGCCAGCCTCAGTGGGAGTTTCATATGAGTTTCATTTGCATTAAATAAGTTGCCACATAGATATTTTTGATGACATGACAGTGTATTTAAAAAGAGAGAAGAAATTAGTTTCATCTAGATGAAACTCTTATGACATAATTACCAACTCTCTATAAATCATGAAATTAATGCCTATGAAACTATAGAACGAAACTTTCCATTGAGAGTGAGTGTTTCATTTGAGTTTTATTTCATTTGGTATGATATGACAGTCTTGAAAACAATACCATAAAACTTCCCACTGAGACCGGCCTAATTACTCAAAATTCGAAAATAAGCAAGGCGCCTTGGTTGGTCGACATTTCAGACGAAATAGGACGTACCCTGAACAGAAGGGTCGTAAACTCAAGTGACTGAAAGTTTGAAACTGGCATTGGATTATGGGGATCATATGTCAATTGACTAGTGATCGACTGAAATTCAATTCTTTCTGTAACAACCATATTTCGGGACGGACAGAATAATATGACTAATATCTAGCTAAGCAGAATCAACTCCTCAGGAATTGAGGAGGCGAGAACAATGATGTATCAAGATTAAAAAATAAACAAAAGATTGTATTGGGGAGGTAAAAGCAAGGGACAATGCAAGAGAAAAATATCAGTATCAGAGAACGTGGCGTCTCGGTGAAGTGGCCGCTGGAGGGCAGCACATTGGGAGGACAGGAGCTAAAGCAGCATGGCTACAATAGCAACTCCCAAGTTAAATAACCTGTCCGACCCGACCCTTGAGCATGCTTTTACATGCTATGCCTGCATATGCTTGTGCATCATTCTCCCCAACGTACCTTCTCCAACAAGTAGCCGGCCGGAGTCCTCTCTCATTACCGCTTTAGCCTCATTGTTGACCACCTTATATTTCGTTATTATATATTGATCACTACTGACAGTGCTCCATCTTAGCTTATTATACGGCTAATCTGACCGCCACCAGAATGCTTTGCTTAGAGTTCAATCATTCCATCCCATATTGATAGGCCCTGCTAGCCCTTTTTGTTCTATACTGGTACTTCAGTTCAGCGTTACTTACTTTCAGAAGAAAAGGATCCCTGTCAGTTGCAATGCAGCCAACAGAGCACCACATACTTGAGTTCAGCATTACTTACTTTCAAATGACATACAGTGTCGCTGGCAAATGAAGATGCTATACTTCAGTCTTCCGAAAATGAAGGAGATCGGAACTATTGATTGCACGAACATCGATTAAAAATCCGATAGATTTTTCGGTTAAAATCTATTGACACATAAATAGAAATTCTCGTAAAGGAATACCTGCGTCTTAATTGAGATCTAACCATCAAGTGATTTTTAACCTCCTCATCTTTCTTTGGCCACTCGTTTGACATGAAAATCTTACCAACTCTCAGCCCCTGCCTCCGGCTACCTCCAAGCTTCTCCTATACTCAAGGTGCTTAATTTTTGTTGTTCTTCAAGCAATGTGCAATTTTGTGATTGTTTGACTATAGAAAATTATAAATTGTCTTTCGTCAGCTGTCTTTTTAATTATACTAATTAGTTTGTATAACATATATTGTTGTCTGAAATCATCTCAAAATGCAAGCACCTCAGATATAGCAACTCCTTATCTTTTTTCGGTCGCTAATCAATCTATCTCTACTCACCACCACAACTGACACAACACTTCTCGAGCATCATCGTCATCGTCTCACTGCCCCGCTCTTGCCCGCATCCTCCATCATTTAGTTGTTTTCTGATGACTGAGGCATAGGTTGTGTCAGGCCAATTAAAGAGGTACTCCCTTCATTCCAAATTATAAGACGTTTAGCTTTGCTTTGTACTTAGATATACATTGTGTCTAGGTACATAGTAAAGCAATGTATCTATAATAGCCAAGGCACTTTATAATTTGGAACACAGGGAGTATATACATAGTCTATATATGGGTTGCTATATTTTAGGTGCCTAAATTTTTTAGAAAATAAGCGCACTAGGGAGTCGTCCACGACCATGACACACTAGCTGAAGATACGCGCGAAGGAGAAGGCACCAAAGAGGAGAAGCGCGGGGAACCTAGCCGCGATCTGGATACGTGCAACCTGGTTGCACGCATCTTTATGCACATAGGGCTGGTTTTTTTCGAGTGCCAAAAGATTAGGAGGTGGGTTGGTTTAGGAGTTGTTGGAGATGGTTTTTTTTTCAATCTTGCCAAAAATTCTTGATTGGGAGATTGTTTTGGGTACTCTTGGTGATGCTCTAATATCATAAAATCAACTTGTACAATTAGAAAGATAACTTACAAGAGATAATTCTTATTTTTTTCTATAGTCAAACAATGATAAAATTAGGCTTTGCTTGAAAAAATCAGGCACCTGAAATATAGGTGAAGTAGTCTCTATGTCATATATGTTGTCCTTTTTTATTGCAAATATATATGTTACTTGTTTGATTTAACCTGCATCAATGACACATAACCGTGCTTTTAGCAAGCATCAAAGCAGAGCGTGTGTAACAGCTCATCAACCCAGCCCCAGTTTGGTTAAAAAAATTTTACAAAAAAACAGTAGATTCTCCGTCACATCAAATCTTTAGACACATGTATGAAGCATTAAATATAGATAAAAAATAAAACTAATTACACAGTTTAGACGAAATGGACGAGACGAATCTTTTAAGCCTAATTAGACCATGATTGGACACTTATTACTAAATAACAACGAAAGTGGTACAGTTGTATTTTGCCAAAAATTTTGCCAAGTAAACGAGGCCCCACCCAAAAAATCCTGCTAAGCAGCAAGGAGGAAAGGTCATACAACAGTCAACAGGCTGTCCGTGGCGTGGCCTCCACAGACCACCAACAGCGCTCGACGGTCAAACGGCAATGGGGAAGAGGAGCGTCGAATATTCGGCCGCGGCAGGAAGAAGATCCTTCGCCGCCGCGTATAAATAGCGGCCGGCCTCCTCCCTGGCTGCCTCATACCAGACAGACCAGCCAAGCATTCAAGCCGCCGCCATCGCCGGACAAGGCAGATTGCGGCGGGGGCGGCAATGGCCGCCGGCGACCTTCAGGTGCTCACCGCGCTCGACACCGCCAAGACGCAATGGTACCACTTCACCGCCATCGTGGTCGCCGGCATGGGCTTCTTCACCGACGCCTACGACCTCTTCTGCATCTCCCTCGTGACCAAGCTCCTCGGCCGCATCTACTACCACGTCGAGGGCTCCGCGACGCCCGGCACCCTCCCGCCGCACGTGTCCGCGCCCGTCAACGGCGTAGCCTTCGTGGGCACGCTCTCAGGGCAGCTCTTCTTCGGCTGGCTGGGCGACAAGCTCGGCCGTAAGAAGGTCTATGGCATGACGCTCATGCTCATGGTCCTCTGTTCTGTGGCGTCGGGGCTCTCCTTCGGCCACACCCCGGCGTCCGTGATGGCGACGCTGTGCTTCTTCCGCTTCTGGCTCGGGTTCGGCATCGGCGGCGACTACCCGCTGTCGGCCACCATCATGTCCGAGTACGCCAGCAAGAAGACGCGCGGCGCGTTCATCGCCGCGGTGTTCGCGATGCAGGGCTTCGGCATCATGGCCGGCGGCCTCGTGGCCATCGTCGTGTCCGCCGCGTTCAAGGTCAGGTTCCCGGCCCCGGCGTACGCCGTCGACCCCGCCGGGTCCACGCCGCCGCAGGCCGACTTCGTGTGGCGGATCATCCTGATGCTGGGCGCGTTGCCCGCGGCGCTCACCTACTACTGGCGCACCAAGATGCCCGAGACGGCGCGGTACACGGCGCTGGTGGCCAAGAACGCCAAGCAGGCCGCGGCGGACATGTCCAAGGTGCTGCAGGTGGAGATCGAGGAGCTTGCAGCCCCCGCGCAGGACAACAGCAACAGCAGCAGGGCCTCTTCGGCCGCTGCTGCGCCGGCGGCGTCCTTCGGGCTCTTCTCCGGGGAGTTCCTCCGGCGGCACGGGCTGCACCTCCTGGGCACATCGGCGACGTGGTTCCTGCTGGACATCGCCTTCTACTCGCAGAACCTGTTCCAGAAGGACATCTTCAGCGCGGTGGGTTGGATCCCGAAGGCGGCGACGATGAGCGCGCTGGAGGAGCTGTTCCGCATCGCGCGGGCGCAGTCGCTGATCGCGCTGTGCGGCACGGTGCCGGGCTACTGGTTCACGGTGGCGCTGATCGACGTGGTGGGGCGGTTCGCCATCCAGGCGACGGGGTTCCTGATGATGACGGCGTTCATGCTGGGCCTCGCCGTGCCGTACCACCACTGGACCACCACGCCGGGGAACCACATCGGCTTCGTCGTCATGTACGGCCTCACCTTCTTCTTCGCCAACTTCGGACCCAACGCCACCACGTTCATCGTGCCCGCGGAGATCTTCCCGGCCAGGCTGCGGTCCACGTGCCACGGCATCTCGGCGGCGTCGGGGAAGCTGGGCGCCATCGTCGGATCCTTCGGGTTCCTGTACCTGGCGCAGAGCCGGGACCCGGGCAAGACGGAGCACGGGTACCCCGCGGGCATCGGCGTGCGCAACTCGCTGTTCCTCCTCGCCGGCTGCAACCTGCTGGGCTTGGCCTTCACGTTCCTGGTGCCGGAGTCCAAGGGCAAGTCCCTGGAGGAGATGTCCGGAGAGAACGACGAGGCGGCCGCCGCCGCCACCGCCGTGAGTTACAACCGCACGGTGCCCGTGTAGTAGCCATAGTAGATGCATAAGCATGCATGCATGCAAATGTTATTTAAGAAAACAAGTATGTAATGTGTCGTGTGGCTGTTGCACGGTAGGGTACACGGTTCTCCTTCGATCTGGTCGAGGTTGTTTAGTCACAGCCGTCGCCGTCATTGTTTTCGTTTCGTTTGGTGCATGGATCGGATCGGAGACCTGGTACTAGCGCACGTGCTCCTAAATAATTGGAGATCACCATCGGTCAGATGTTGTTGTACTACGCGCGTCATGCTGCTTTGTTAAATCAAGTACTGTACTGTTGTTTTCATAAAAAGTTTAGTGCTGCACGTATTTGGAAAATGCAATTCAAAAGTATAGGTTTGTTAACATTTGCAGGAAAAAATATGTAATATTTTCAAAAATCACTAATCGGCTGAGCATCACTGCACGAGTATATATAGAAACAAAAACAGTTTTCAAATTAAATTCCATATATGCATGCATATGGTTCATTTTTGTAACCTGTAACCAGACAGATTTAAAACAATTATTATAGTATTACAGATGGAGCTTAGTAGGGACGGCAGCTTGTTTGGCTGTCTGACAGAGAATGATAGATAGTTCATTCTCAAAGGCCTTGTTTAGTTCCTCCAAAAACTTTACACCCTATCATATCAGATGTTTGACACATATATGAAGTATTAAATATAGACTAAAAAATAACTAATTGCACAAATTCCATGTATTTTGCAAGACAGATTTTTTGAGCCTAATTAGTTCTTGATTAGACAATGTCGTGCTCTAGTAAACATGTGCTAATGATGGATTAATTAGTCTTAATAAATTCGTCTCACAGTTTACAGCGCGAGTTCTGTAATTAGTTTTTTATTATTATTCGAACACCTCTTCAACATCCCATAAAACATCCGATGTAACACCCCAAAACTTTACGCCCTTAGAACTGAACGATGCCTTAGTAAAGTGTTATTAACGGTTCATGCATGGGGACGTCGAGTCCATATCACAGTTCACAGGATGCTCACCGATGCCGGCCCGGCCCGTGCATGCACGTGCGTACAGTGGTCAGCGGTGACAGCAATAACGCGTTGCATGCGCCTCACGGCATCGTCGATCGACTCCAAGATCAGCTTCACTGCATGCCTATCAAGTAGACTGAAAAATCCTCTGGCATCGTTTCTGCCTGCCATTTTCACGCGGTTCTGTATGAGAGGGCAAGATGGTATGTAGTAACATCGATCCATGTGTTGCTAGCAAGCAGCATATGAGTTTACTGCTTACAGATCATAGGCAATCACGGGGGGATATTATTGGACGGATAGATGGAATCAATCTTGGAGCCTGTTTAGTTGGCCACCTAAGCCAAAAAAAAAAAAGTTTACGTAGTACCCGTCACATCGAATTTTTGGATGCATGCATGGAGTATTAAATGTAGGTAAAAAAATAACTAATTACACATTTTGTCTGTAAATGTCGAAACGAATCTTTTGAGCCTAGTTAGTCCATAATTAGATAAATTTTGTTAAATAACAACGGAAAGTGCTACAGAAACTTACCCAAAATTTTTCACCAACTAAACAGGCTCTTGCATGGCTCACTCAGCGAGTCAGTTGTCAGTGCAATGTATGCTGCAGTGGATTGCAAAGCCCAGCTGGCACAAGCTGAACCATCAAAATTGTTCTGCTGCCTGCCAAGATGCAAAGTCCCTTTATGATTTCCCTTCTCGAGCCGTCACAAAATACGATCGACCGATCAATGTGCGTCCGTGCATGCTTTGCAAGGGGTATCATGCTTGCTCCTCCGGAATATGCCGTGCCGGAAGCTACCTATCTCGGCCACTTTTTCTGCACCAAGTAAAGTAGATGCTTCTATCAGTATCTCCTCTCCTCTTCCAAAGTCCTACACCTGATCGAGGCGGGAAAAGGGCCTTTATTGGTTGCACGACGCTCACCTAAACTGACTGTGTGGCACTGACTATCTAGACATGTTTCACGGTCGATGCAAATGTGACTGTTGGGACAAGTGCCCAGAACAGGGTTGAGGGTGAAGGTTCCTCGGTGAAGACTAGCCGGAGAAGGCCACTCGGGGGAGGTTTTATGCGAGGTCACGAGAGTCTCGTGCGGAGGTCCGTGGACAAAGGTTCCGGACGAAGGCCGATTGGACGAGGTCCCCTGACGGAGGTTCCGGGTAGAAGACCCTGAACGAAAGTGCGGGGCTAAGGTCCTAGGATGAAGGTCCAAGGCAAAGGCTCGACGAGGGAACTCATTAGGGTTTTCAAACTGAGAGTTGGAGAGGAGAGAGCCCCCCTTGTCCTCGTGTTCTTAGCATTATATAGCCAAGCGGCAATTTACAAGCGACCCCTCGGTGGGGGATGATTTTACAAGCTACCATACTAACTCCAATTGGGCCTCTTCAAGGAGGGAGTTGGCCCATGTGAATATGGGCTCCCCCACGATTCGAATCTTAGTTGCGATCATCGCCCTTCGCAACCTATATGTGCGCGCCTCACTAAAAACTCTATCTCAAAAATCCTATGGGAAAAAGGGCATGGAGAAAAGAGCACGCGCACGAATCTAACCTATACATGTTCTAATTCCTAAGGCATCTGCCTATGAATGCCTTGTTCTTCCGGATGTCTTCACCTTTGGACTTCGGCTTCTTTCTCCACTTCTATGGCATGGTTCGTTGGCTATGCTTGGCACACAGGCCTTCATCTTCAAGGCCTTCTCCTCCAATATCTTCTCAACGCACAGGTCTTGGGCTCTAAGTTCTCCTTGGCATGAAAGGTTTTTTTTTATCTCTGAGCCTTCTCATTGTAGAGGTCTTCATCTTCAAGGCCTTCCCCTCCGCGGAGGTTTTCCTCCCCGAGCCTTCTCGGTGAGGGGGTCTTCGCCTTTGAGGCCTTCTCGGTGTAGAGGTCTTCGTCTCCGAGCCTTCTCAGCGTGGAGGCGGTCTTCACCTCAGAGCCTTCTTGGCGTGGACTTCATCTTCAAGGCCTTCTTGGCGTGGGGGTCTTCATCTCCAAGCCTTCTCAGTGTGGTCTTCATCTTCAAGGCCTTCTCGGTGTGGGGTTCTTCATCTCCGAACCTTCTCGGCGTGGAGGTCTTCATCCTCAAGGCCTACTCAGCGCGAGGTTCTTCATCTTCAAGCCTTCTTCGCGCAAAGGTTTTCAATATCTTCTCACGAGCGCCGGGCAAAAGACTTCACGTTCCGGAGTTGCTAGTCCTCCGATATGCTCCCCTAGCCCCTCTTGGTCGGTGCTCATGACCAAATCCTTCGTCTCCCTTTGTGTAGTCGACATAGTCGTAGTAGTAGAAGTAGATGTTTGTACTGGAGTTGCCGATGAGCCCCTCGAGTCAAACTGATTGACGAAGGTGTTGTAGACCTTGGTATTAAAGGAGTTGATGTAGCCCCTCAAGCTTGGCGATGGGAGCGAGTCACCGTAGGCGTTGATCTCGAAGGAGTTGACAAAGGCTCTTGAACCGTTGTAGTGGGCGAGGATGATGGCGAAGCCCCTCCTGCCGAAGACCCTCCTACAAAGGTGTTTAGTGGAGTAGATATTGGTGTGGACGATGAAGGTGTCGGTGAAGCCCCTTCGTGTCGATGTATTGGCGGAGGCGAGTTGTCCTGGTTTGCCATGACTGTTGACGAAGACCCTCCTGCAAAGGTGTTTGGTGGAGGCGAGGTTGGTGTAGATGCTGAAGGTGTTGGCGAAGGCCCTCCTGCAGAGTTGTTTAGAGGAGGCAAGATTGGTGTAGATGCCGAAGGTGTTGGCGAAGGCCCTCCTCCAAAGTTGTCTAGTGAAGGCTGAAAGGTCCTTATTTGGTTTTGGTAATTGAGTAACAACCTAGGTGGACTAATTATGTTTAATATGAGATACACAGGTGATTAGTCCACAAGTACATGTGTGTGAGCAACATATGCCATGGAGATGAAAATGGCTCGGAGATGTTGCAAAGCTCACACATGTAATGAAGGAGCCTCATTACACATGAGACATGACATTGAGTCATGTGATCAAGTGGAGAAGATCAAGACATGACTTGGCTCGACGGACCGGTTGCAAGTGTGAAGGGCAAGTTGAGTGATGACTTGGCGCTAATGGACCGAAGCAACGGTGAAGAGAAGTGGAGTCAAGATCGATGAATCAATATGGTCATGGGATGATATAAAGTTGATCGTATCATTGTTGATCATATTGGTGCATGAGTTGCATCAACATTAGAGGAGATGGAATGGAATGCGCAAGGCAAAGGTATAACCTAGGGCATTTCATTTCACCGGTCATAGGTGTGTAGAGGAGTTTATGACCGGGTTTAGGATAGATGGTCGTACTATCAAGAGGGGCAAACTTGTTTGCATATCAGTCATCTAGTACCACTCGAGTGATCTAACTTTGCATTATTACTAGAATTGAGTGGCGTGGCAAGTTGAGTGGTTAACCCTTAAAAATGATTGTGAAAATGCTAACACACATACACATGGTAGTGTACACTTGGTGGTGTTGGCACATTTGCAAAGGAGAAGTTGAAGTTGAAACGGATCAACTTGATGAAGAAAATGAGGCGAAAGGAGGTCACTATGAGTGATCGGACGCTGGCCTCGGTTGGACCTGCGCGTCCGGTCAGTGGCAGCAGTGAAGGCGCAGACATCGGTCTTCGACTGGACGCTGGCATTGAAAGTGACCTGACACGCAGGGGTTGTGTCCGGTCAGCGCTGACGTACGCTGACGTCTTGGCGCGAGAAACAGTTGTGACGCGTGGCAGGCGGAGAAGGACTGGACGCAGGTGCTGAGTCTGGTCAGGTTGGACCTAACACGTCTGGTCTTCGTTTGGTCCTCTCTGGACCTCTCTGGAAAAGATCGCACGGCCGAGGTTGAACGTGGAGGCCACGTGGCGCGGTCGCAGCGACCAAACGCTGGCCGGGTGCGTTCGGTCATCTTGACCGACGCGTCCGGTCACCCCGAGTTGTGCCCAGTGAAGGGGTACAACAGCTCTTTTCTTGTGGGGGCTTATAAATAGCCCCTTGGTCGGCCTTTGGCCGGTAGCTGAGCACACTAGAGCCTTAGTGGCTTATGTGGTGGTGCTTGGGAGCCCTCTAACTCACTTGAGCTTGATAGTGTTCATCAAATCAAGTGAGTGAGCGATTCTAATGCGATTGCATCATGAGGTTGCATCGAGTGGCACTAGGTGTTCGAGTTGCAAACACGTGGTGCTTGTTCCTCTTGGAGGTTTCCACCTCCTAGACGGCTTGGTGGCGAGTTCTCCATCGTGAAGCCTGCGAGAAGATTGTGCGGAGCTCCGGAGTAGGATTTATGAGGGGTATTATGCTCACCCCACGGGAGCCATGAAGAGCAACTCTAGTTGAGCGTGTCATTGAGCTACCCTCACTTGTGGGTAGGTTCTTGCGGTGCCCAACGTGTGGGCTTGGCGGATGATGTCAATTAGCCGCCGAACCACCAAGTGAGCGGTCGACACAATGGGGACTAGCTTGGTGGCAACCAAGTGAACCTCGAGATAAAAATCACCGTGTCATCCTTGTCTTCCCATTGGTTTGCATCCCCTTTACACAAGCTTGTATTTACATTCATATACATTGTGCTTATGTAGTTACTCTTATAATTAGTTAGCTTGTGTAGCTTGCTAGTTACCTTCTTGCTTGTGTAGCATAGAAGTAGCTCTTGCGTGACTAATTTGGTTTGAGTAGCCTTGTTAGTCGCATTGCTTTGTTTGTGTAGCTAAGTAATTTACGCTCTTTAATTTGGTTTGTGTAGCCTTGTTATTGAGCATTGCTAGTAAGCTTAGGTGGCTTTGTGCTTTTGCTTACTAGATTGTGTAGGTGCTCCCTAGTTTATTTGATGTACTAGTTGCATAGTTTTGTGTGACCCTGCAAGCTAGAATTAGATAGGTGAGCACTAGCTAGCCCGACACCTTTGTTGCCTCTTTAGGATCTTTATAAGGTGCTTGTGAACTTAGATAGAGGGGTGTAGTCTTGGCTAGATCGATAGTTTTAATTCCACATTTGTTTCGGTTAGCCGGAGCAATTAAGTTTTAGAAGGACTATTCACCCCCTCTAGTCCGCTATCTCGACTCTACAAAGGCCCTCCTGGAAAAAGGTTTTTTGTGGAGGAGATGTTGGTGAAGTCACTGAAGATGGTGGCGAAGCCCGTCGGCAAAGGTGATGTCGATGTAGGCGCCGACGCCGCGTGCTGAAGGCTAGAGAAGTCACGTGAAAATGCACCTAAGTTGATCTCCTGCATTTTTCAGGGAATTAGGTTGGGCGTTATAGCTTCGTCGAATATCGACTTGCTTGCATGTCTTTTGACACTCAGAAAGACACCGACTTTCTACTTGTTGTAAAAGATGGTTAGTCATTTCATATAATATGATAGGGGTGAAGATTTTTTTGAAGCTTTTGAAAGAGCGAAGGTCTCGATGCCTGATTATGGATATGTCTTTGTCGTGGGAAGCTTTTTGAAGCTTTTGAGAGTCTCTGAAGCTTTTTGAAGTTTTCAGAGTGGCGGCCCTGATGCCTGATTATGGACATGTCTTTGTCGTGTTACTACAGTGCAATGCATGTATGTATGTGATGATGCAAGTAAATGCATTCGCACAAAAATGTTAAAAGGGGTAAACATATCATGCACCCTGCAAAAATGATGAATATGCTTGAACAAAAGATAGGCTCTGCATATAAGAAATAATAGTGCACTCAAATAAGAGGGTTGTAGTTTTAGATGACTAGCGAAGGCTGCCATTCAAGAACCTGCATGGGTATAGATGTGACTTGTAACATTGAAGATAAAAAGGATCAGTTCCCTGTGAAGGTTAGCTCAGATAAAATTTGGTCGATACATATTATAAAAACCTAAAATATAAATAATACAACCTGCAAAAAGGAGGAAAACATGCTGGTGTTAGTGGGTTTGAAGGTTGGGTGGCTGTCGAAAGTCGATTTTAGATGGAGTCTGATTGTTGGTGAGGTCTGATGGTTCACGAAGTCTGCTGACAAACGAAGACCAATGACTGACGAAGGCTGCTGAATAACGAAGGCCAATGACTATCGAAGGCTATTGACTGATGGTAATGATAAACAATTATAGATGGAAGCCATTGATTGATGAAGGCCACTAACTGACGAAGGCCCTAACTGACAAAGGCTAAAGACTGATGAAGGCTTGTCTGATGATAAAAGGTCCTTGACTAGCGGAAGCCATTGACTGATGAAGGCGGCCAACTGATGATAGCCAATGATAGATGAAGGCCACTAACTGATGAAGGTCACTGATTGATGAAGGCCACTAACCGATGGTAACCAATGATAGGTGAAGACCATTGACTGATGAAGGCCTCTGACTAACGAAAGCCAAGGATCGACAAAGGTTGTTGACTGATGAAAGCCAATGACTTGACGAAGGCTGTCAACTGACGAAAATCACTGACCGATAGAGGATCACTGAGGTATTTTCTGACTGACGAAGGAAAATAACTAAACAAGACCACTGGCTGACGAAGGCCAATAACTGATGAAGAACACTGATTGATGAAGACGAAGACCACTGACAGACGAATGCCAATAACTGATGAGATCTGTTGACTGGCGAAGGCTGCCTAGGTCTTTTCAAGGTCAGGCGCTTTGCGCCACGGAGGTCGTTCCGTACCCTTGAGCCTTTGGCTTGGGTAACGGAGGGTCCTCTTTCCGCAGAAAAAGTTGTTATCGAATGTCGTGGCTCCATTGCTAACCACTTTCGACTTTGGTTTTGATGTCTCTCGTGAGTTCTGCCTCGTTGAAAATCTCACCTAGATATGCTCTATGGGAGGGTTAGTTTAGGAGGATAAGAGATACTTACAGTGATGGTGACCTGCATGTTAGTAACAAAAAGAGATTCGATACAAATAAAAAATAAAAAAATTGTTTTGAAGTTAGCCGGTTAGGGCGAGGCATGTATATAGCCACTGCGGCCATGCTTTTGATGTGGCAAAGGTCACGACAACTTTCTTGGTCACATGATGACAAGTTGTGTGTGAAGGTTAATTTTTGAAATTGCCTTGAGAGGTTGTTGCCTGGCACGACGTCTGCGGCCTTTTTTTAGTTTGTTCCTTCTTTCTCTAGCTCGTCTCTAACCCTCAGATTCGCCATCGTATTCAGGAACATTGGGTGATATGTTTGATTTTGATTCATCTAAACTTCTGACATCGGGTGCAGTTGGCGGTATTGGTAGTGGCCGCCGAATCATGAAGGCTTCTCGGCCTGGCACCAGGTTTGCCTTGTTGTAGTTGCTGACGACTTCAGTTGGAGTGTTGGCGTCATGGAGCACACTACCTTCTTGGTAGGGTAGAGTGATAGCTTCTTCAACTAGTCTGGTATTGTTGTTCTAGGGACTAGTACCCGGCCAGTGGATTAGGCAATCTTTAGATGTTATGGTTAATACAAGACCTTCCTGTGCCCCGGTAAGATGTAGCCTCCGCGCTCGACCAGTTGTATTTGGGAGTAAGTCTTGATACGTTCTTGTCATGTTGTTAAGTCCGGTTGGGAGGCGACTCAAATTCCTGGAAGAAGCCTGTAGTAGATTCGAATTGATCTCTTGTAGAGTTGATGCTATGTTCCATAGTCCAATCAGAAAAGAACTCGATTCGTTCCTGAAAGAACCCGGATTGGACTCCGAAGAGGAATCCGACCCGGACACTAAGTTGAGACTGGTTGTCGTCAGAGCTTGAGTCGATTCGAATGCCGTAAGGCCTAAAAATCTTTCAGCGAGATCTTCGGTAGTCTTCGTCGGAAGAGTGAGTCCCTCGCGGGCTTCTAGAGCTTCGACGAGACGTCCTTGGAGGATGCCCTTATCGTCCGTCTCGCAAACCCACGATTGGAAGATGAAGATTGATCCCATTGGGAAGATCGTATTGTCGAAATCCGTAGAGCTCTGGATCGTGATTGCGCCGAAAGCCCCTACCTGGCACGCCAGCTGTTGGGGTTTGACCACCGATAGCCTGCCACGGGGGTACCCGGGACAGTTGTTCGGGCTTTGGCACGTGCTAGAACTCGACGGTGAACGCAGAGACAATCGATTTATACTGGTTCAGGCCCTTGTTTCGTGATCAAGAAATAAACTTACGTCTAGTCGGTGTTAGCTTTTGCGTTGGATTAATTGTGTTGTATCGTCTCTCCTTACAGGGGTGCCCACAGCCTCTCTTTATATCGATAGAGATGGTTGTAGTGCGTCTAGACCGTGTGGTCTGTTCCTATTGTCTGAGGTCTATTTTTCTCTACCGATCTAGGGAGCCTTGCCCTCCTTTGTATGGTCTAGGAGGCAAGAGTCCTAGTCGCTTTACAATGTAGAGTCCTAGTAGGATTACATAATAGCAACGTTACTAGGGATACATGGGAGAAATCCTAGTCAAACTAGATCTTCTCCCTTCCTTGCGGGGTATCCCGTGGGTCCCGCATCGACAAATACCCATATGAAAGGTGGGTTCCATAGGAGTGTAAGAGAAAATATAATTGAAAAGTGGTAGTTGGGATGGTCCCCATGGTATTGGGGGAGTTGTATCTCCTCCTTTCTTTGAGGGGAAATGAGGAAAATATTGGTGGCCACAAAAAAAGGGAGAGGTATTGTGGGACTGCTGGAGAAGAAAAAGTAGCATATCTACCCCAATATGACAGTTTTATGGGGATAAGGGGTGGTATTCGGGGACTGCTGGAGATGCTCTAAGTTATGTTTTCATAACTTTTGTATTTCTATGTTTTTGGTGTCAGTTATAAGTTAATTTGTTTCTTTGTGTGTTAATAACTTTTGCGTTTGCAAGTTTTGACACAAGTTATAAGTTAATTTGTTCCTTTTGTTTAATAATTTTTTGTAAATAAGTTGTGTTTCATAACTTCAGTTTTCAAGTTTTTCGCATAAGTTATAGGTTATAAGTTATACGTTATAAGTCAGTGTACATAAATTGCTACTAGAAAAATATCTTCGAAACATATGCAAGTGGAGTCTTGTTTTGTTCGTCTCGTCACGTATAACACACCAGTGCAACGGAATTAAAAACGGATACACCATTTAGATGTTAAAGCAATTTGAATTTTTTTTTTTGCTTTTTTTCACCCATGTCAGCGCTGACGTCAGCATGCAAGGGCGAGCGTGTGTGCGCAGCCGAGCAGCCAAAAGAGAATGAGCACGCTGCACCATCTAAAATAGGAAAAGGGTGGAATTATTTTTTATAAAAAAAGAAAGGGGATGTATGTCGGAAATTCGTTCGCTAGATTCAATTCCAATGGACGTGCGCCATTTAGCGAGCCTGTGCCAGTGGTCGTGCTATACTGCTATGGCATGTGGTTGTGTACGTACTGCAGTGCAGCTTTGTAGCTTCGCCGCTTCGGTGTTCAGTCTGGTCGCGGTACTGCGTTGCTGCACCAGAGTTTTTTTTTAGAGGATACACCGCATATTTAGGTGCTTTTTATGCGTTGATTAACTCGATCCAATTAGATCTAGTTAATAGTTTAGCTAATTATTCTCTCAAGCCTAGACAATAAGTAAATTTCTACAAATTTTAAAACAGATTTAGGGCACTGGCAAAAAATCTGTTATTTATTTGGGACAAATTTGAAATCTTAGAAATTTATTTGTTTGAGACGAAGTAGTTGAATACTAACAAACAACTATTTTACTAGCTAAACTAAAATAACTACTATTAGCTATGAACTACGGAGTATTAGCTAGCTAACTATTAGCGGTTAATGATCCAAACAAGGCTTAACATCTAAGGCCTTGTTTAGTTGGGGAGAAGAAAATTTTTGGATGTCATATCGGATGTGTCGGAAGGATGTCGGGAGGGGTTTTCGAATACTAATAAAAAAACAAATTACAGAACTCGTTAGGAAACTACGAGACGAATCTAATGATACTAATTAATATGTCATTAGCACATGTGGGTACTGTAGCACTGAAGGCTTTTCATGGACTAATTAGGCTTAAAATATTCGTCTCACGATTTTCTTGAGAACTGTGCAATTAGTTTTTTTCGTCTATATTTAGTACTTCAAACATATCCTTTTACTATAGGAGGCAAAAAAAAATTTTAGGAACTAAACAAGGCCTAACCGTACAAAATCCAAGAATATTTGACCTAGGGTTCATCCAACGGTTTCACACAATGACACAAACACAATGGGTCAAACTGCCGGAGGAGTGGAAGATTACTTTTTTTTTTAGCAAAGTGGAAGATTACCTGGAAATCTTTCCAAACGCTCCGTCCGAACGCTAGGACAGGAGCCGCCGAGCGCCATCTAATTTTCCCTTGATGGGCCTTACTACTTCTCGTGGCCCACTGACAATATACATGTTCATGCATTCCCGAGGCCGAGGGAGGTCTGAGTATGCGTTCCTGTTTGTTTCTCTACAGATTCGGTGGATTGTTTTATTTTATTTTTCCTTTTCTTTTTATTTCTTTTCTTTTTTTTTCTTTCTGCTCTTTATTTCCCCATTTTTATTTTATTTTTTTGTAGTTTTTATTCGTCTTTACATTTTTTATATTTTTCTCTTTATTTTATTTCTTTTTACTTTTACTGTAATTATTATTTTCTTTACTTTATCTTTATTTTCAGGTCTTTCTCTTTTCGTTTTCTTTCTTTTCCCTTACTCTTTCTATTTATGTTTTTATGTAGATTTTCTTAATTGTTTAGTTTAAAATTTTCTTCTTCTTTTTATTGTACTTTCATGAGATACTATGATGGTCACATAGTATACACGTAATGTTCAACGATGTACTTTTTGTTTATTCACACAACATATTTGAAAGATCACTCAACATTTATCTTGATAAGTGTCTTGATATTATTGCGTACTTTGTCGAATTCTAAATTCAACATATTCCAAGGCATGAAAACAGTAAGGCTAAGATGTAGACTCAACAAGCATCAGACTTTGACGTCGGAGGACACAATTTTCATATCAAAGAAAAGCCAGTGCGAAAGAATTGAACTGCAGTTGGTCTGCTAGAACCGAGCAGGCCAGTTTTCTCCATGTACTTCACAGAATCTACCATACTCCACATTTCTTATGTATTGAGTGCATTGGTATGAATTTACTTCGAGGTTTGCTAGTATTAGGGGGAGAGTCTCTCTGAGTAATAACTTATTGAAAACATCATATTCCACTCTTTTCTTTTTATGAGTTTTTCCTTAGGGTTTCTCATATAAAATTTTTAATGAGACAATATCAACACAAGGTTATGTCATATCATCTATTCTTCCCCAAAGGTTTTTGGTGGACGATATTGGGACATAAGATGCATTGTACTCTTTTCTTTATGTGAGTTTTCCATTTGTGGTTTCTCATATAAAGTTTTTGATGAGGCAATGCCAACACGGTATATGCTATATCATCTATTTTCCCCACCGGAGTTTTTGGAAGATGATATTTGATGCATATTGACCATATGGTCAAGGTGTTTCTAGACTAAGACTTTGGGTTTATCTGAAAGGGTCTAATAACATTGGTGATTGAATATCATGGGGTTTCTTCTTATTTTTCTCACTGGATTTTAAAGAGTTTTGCCTGGTATACCGGTATTACTTTGCTTTTTTCCCACAAGGTTTTTCCAAAAATTCTTAATGGTGCACAATAGATGAACAACGAAGACTACAAGGAGCTAATTGACCAAGGGGAGTGTTGATAATTATTATTTAATAATTAATTAGGGATTAATCCCAAATGCTGTCTTTTCACCCCTTCTCTCTTTAGACTTGTAACCGCCTATCTGGGCTCTATATATATATATATATATATATATATATATATATATATATATATATATATATATATATATATATATATATACACTATTCAATGGAAACATAGATAATCATTTGTATCACTCGTTGTCTCTCGCTCTCTATTGTTAAACACGATTACCTGTCTTGTAGTTTGAGGTTGAATTCTAGGCTCCGGAAAGAATGACCTCAGGGAAGTCGAAAGGACCTTTCCTTTCCATGTACGGTTATCCTAGCGCCCGGACGTCCGGCATGTGAGATGCGTCTGGACATCGCTCCTCTTCCCAAACGCCGCTCCCCCCTCAACACGAATAGAAAATCGGTTTGGAATAGAACGAAATGGAATTGCGTCCACCGCGCCCTGTCCTCCATTCCCCACTGCGCCCTTGTCCTCGTTTCCCAACGCACCCCGTTCCCCCACCGTGCCCCATGTCCTAGGAGCACGAAACACTTCAAGTGCAACATCGCAAACATATGAAAAAACTATGTAGTGCAACATTGGAATATAAATATCACAATATCGCAAAATTATGTAGTGCAACATCGAAAAACATATGCTGCAACATCGAAAAATATATACTACACCATCAAAAATTATGTATTGCAACATCGCAAAATATGTAGTGCAACATCGAAAAACATGTATTGCAACATCGAAAAATATGTATTGCAACATCGAAAACTATGTGCTGCAACATCGAAAAATATGTACTACATCTCAAACAGTAGTACTGCAACATCGCAAGAATCAACCATGGAACATGGAAATCGAAATATTCAAAAATCATCTGTTGCAACAACCCAAAAATCCCTTTACATTCGGAAATCATCAGTTGCAACATCCAAAAAACTCATTACAACACGGAGAAAATAGCAAAAGGACGTACAAACAATAAGGGGATGGGTTCGAGGTGCAAGCTGCTCAAGGTGTGGCCCATCACCTTCGAGCTCACCAGAGGGAGGAGGGAATAGGACCCCATAGCTCGTCGGAACCCTAGCCACCGCCGCGTCCCTTAGATCCAGAGGAGGACGAGGGCTCAGATCCAGAGAAGGACCAACCTACCTCGTCGGAGCCGCCGCCATCGTCCTCGTCTCCGGTGGGGGGAGCGGGAGCCAGGTCCCTGGGGAGCGTGGGGTAGCAATGGAGGTCGCGGAGAGGGGAGGGAGGGAGCGCGGGCGGGCGGGGAGGCGACGAGCTGGCGCGGGCACGGCGTCCGTCGAGCACGTCGCGGCAATGAGCCGAGGGTGGGGATGAGGGAGCGAGTGGCAGAGTGGGCGCGAGGAGGCGGAGGCGCAGAGTGGGGATGAGGATGAGGGAGGCGGAGCGGGAGTGGATGAGGACGAGTCGGTCCGAGTCGTTCGTGGGCGGGTCCGTCCGAATGGAACGGACGCCCAAACAGTATTATTATCGTTCCATGTAACAAGGAATAAGGGAGGCAGTTTGGTTAGATTAGTACTAAATCCTTTCCATTTTACACAACCATTAGGCCTTGTTCGGTTGTTGTTAAAATCAAAGGGATTAATGGGGATTGGTAGGGTTGAGGAAGAATTTAACTTGTAGGGGATTTAATACTCCCAAATCCCTCTCAAAGTTCCCTTGGTTCTGGGATCAAACGAACAGGCCACCCTCACTCCACCGCCCCTTGTCGTCTTGGAACAGAAGAAAAACTACAGGATGGAGCCGTCACGCACAGCTGCATCCGGAACCTCTGTAAATAACAACAGTTCAAGCTACTCTACAATAGAATAAAGAAATGTAGGGATATCTAACTTCCCAAGAGATGACAGAACCTCTGCGGAAATGCCACATCACTGCGTTTGGAAAAGAAACGAGAATATTGCTTTATTGCTACAAATCTTTCGCTTCTTATTGTGTGACTCAGCTCGATACTGATACACTGTTTGGATGATCTACTACTAATACTCGATAACAACTCGGTGATTGCTGAATGTGATACACAGATAAAACTTTGGGTGCCTATACCACATTATACAAGGGGTAAATCTCCAAGGAGAAGGAAAAAATGGCCTTCCCTTCTAGTTACTCAGATAGACCAGCCTTGCTCCTCAAGTGTTCCTTGAAATCCATGATATCGCCTTCCCACCTAGTCACTGCCTGATTCTCACAAACCCAGATCTCATGAGCAACCTGGTTGATCAGCCTGAAGTCATGGCTCACCAGGACCAGACCGCCGTCCCACTCGTTCAGCGCCTCCGCTAGGGAGTCGATGGTCTCGATATCAAGATGGTTCGTCGGCTCGTCCAGCAGCAGTAGCTGCGGCTGCCTGTATGCCAGCCACGCAAAGATGACACGGCTCCTCTGCCCGTCTGACAGGTTCCTCATCGGCATCACCTGAGCCTTCCCTGACAGCCCAAACTTACCGACTGCAGCTCTCATCCTCTCTTCTTCATTCCCAGGGTATTCCTTCATCATGTATTGCAGGGCTGACATGTCCAGGTCCAGCTTCTCTGCCAGATGCTGATGGAACTGTGCAATGCGCAGGTGATTGTGCCGCCTCACCATACCATCCAATGGAACCAACTCACCAGTCATCAACTTCAGAAGAGTGCTCTTCCCTGCCCCATTGGGACCAACCAGTGCAATCCTAGAGTCTAGGTCAACACCAAAGTCAAGCTTCTTGTACAAGAGATTATCAGGTGTGTACCCAAACGTGACCTCAACAAACTGCAGCACGGGTGGTGGAAGTTTGCCAACATTTGTGAAGCGGAAGACCAGTATTTTATCCCTAACAACCTTCTCGGTGAGCCCACCGCGCTCCATCTTTGCAAGAGTTTTCTCCTTGCTCTGAGCCTGACGTGCAAGCTTTGCAGACCCATGGCCAAACCGTGCAATGTACTCCTTCATTGATGCAATCTGCTCCTGCTCCCACTTGAACTGCTTCATCTGATTCTCTTCAAGCTCGGAGCGGGTCTGAACATATTGGTCATAATTCCCAGTATATAACTTGAGCTTCTTGTTCTGCATATGGATGATGTTAGTGCACACACCATTCAGAAAGTCCTGGGAGTGCGATATGACAACGAGTATACGGTCAAATTTCTTTAGTGTCTCTTCCAACCACACACATGCCTCAAGATCTGCAAATTAACATAAGAAATTAGTCCAGCGGAGCAACAAGTTCACCAAAACAGGGCCTTGAGAAACCTTTGTGCAGGTCGTTGGACTTCAATAACAGGTTTTTAATCATTCTACAGGGTACAGGTATAACATATAAATTCCATGAGGAAACAAAATTGGAGGGATGAAGTCATTTATGCTCAACAGGATATGTACCAGTGGCACCATGTTGTGTGATACATTAGGAAAAGGGGTACAGCAATTGACATGATATCATGCTTTTGGATGAACTCAGCTACTTATATTAGAAACCAAGTTGTTTATCAGTGCCATCCATATATACATATGAATATGATATACATAGAAGATGCAGATTGTTGTGCACATGAAAAATTAGTGTTTGACAGATTTCTAGTTCACAAAAGACATTTATATCCAAAAGCTACCAAGAAAATAAGACATTTATATCCACATAGATACTGGTTTTCTACTTCAGTAGTTTCCATTTATTTTGGAATTTAAGAGTCTTACCAAGATGATTTGTAGGCTCATCAAGCAAAAGGATTGTTGGATTCATGAACAGTGCTCTAGCCAAAGCAATCCTCATACGCCAACCACCAGAAAAATCTCGAGTTTTCTTAGCTTGCATTTGCTTGTTAAAACCTAAACCATATAATATCTCAGCGGCACGCTTTTCAGCAGTTGATGCATCAATCGCTTCTAGACGCTCATATACACGATCCAAAGCATCACCACCACCATCATCCTAAAAATGTAAGCAATCATAATACATGTTACTATGTTAGGACATTCTCCAGCATCAAGTTATAATTTGCAAGAGCAGCACAGCAGAATATAGACAAGACTAGAGAAAGGTGCAAGACAACAATTGTGTGAGGAAGTTCAAGAGGTGACCTGTGCAGCCAAAATCTCCACTTCCTTTTCCAGCTTCACTCTTTCTTCATCACAACTAACAACAGCTTGCAGCGCAGACATGTCTGAAGCCTCGATCTCATGGGTGAGATGGTATATGTCCATGTGTTCAGGTATAGGGAGTTCCCTGCAGCCTATCGCTGTGAGCAGAGTAGATTTCCCACAGCCATTCAGGCCGAGCAAACCATAACGCCTGAGACCAATTAAAACCGTCAATTACATGCTCGGGCAGCGCACTTGGTCGTAACCCGGAACGGAAGGGCTATAAGTGATGGCATTATATGTCTACCTCCCATAGTTGAGCTCCAACTCAGAATCTACAATAAGGTCATGGCCATGAAACGTTAATGAAAGAGACTCTATCTGCAACATGCAAAAGATCATATTAGGTGTCACTCGGCGATCAGTAAGAAATGAAGCGATAGGTGGTACTCTAGTAAGAAAAGCATGGGTTGAGGGATACTGCTATCTGTGGCAGCGAAACTTGGAACCTGTATTTCGTTGCACACTGAACCATTTTATAGTGGGGATAAATAAGTAATCCGATGATCCAACTTCATGTGGAACATCAGAGACATAAAAATCTTTCATTTAGATAGGGTGAAAGGAAGGCTTGAGAAGACAAGAAGACTACCTAGAGGTGAGTTATTTTTTACAATACTGAAAGCTACCCACACAAAAAAAGTTCATCAGCCTAATTTTTGCCCAAATGAATTATTAAGTTCCTAGAGGTGACTTATTTTTTACAATACTGAAACTACCCGGACAAAATAGTTCATCAGCCTAATTTTTGCATAAATGAACTATTAAGTCGCAGTTTGCTCTCTACATAAATGGGGGGAAAAAAACTTCCCTATCATCAAGAAAATGGATGGATCGGGCAAAACAGGGATGCTCACGTGGATATCTCTGGAGAGCGGGTGGGAGGCGAGGACGCCGGTGCAGGTGCGATCGGAGAGCTTGAGCGCGGCGACGGCATCGACGGACTTAGCGACGGCAGAGGAGGAAGAGGAGGAAGGGGTCGGGACCTTGGCTCCCCTCTTGGCTGCGGCGGCCGCCTTCTTCTGCGCGGCCTTCTTCTTGCTGGCGTCCGACACCATGGTGGGGAGGGGAGGCGACGGCGGCGGGCTGATGAAGAAGAAGCAGGGAGAAGAATCGGGAAGGTCGGAGAGGGACGACAGCGCAGCACACCTCCACCAGACCAGGATTGTGGGAACGTGAAGCAGACGACAGGGGAAGAAGGGGAACCTCAACTCTACTCTTGATGTCCTCCTGACACTTGTCAGTGTCCTTTCTAGTTGGAGTACTGGGCTTCTCCTTTTCTAGTTCGAGTACTGGGCTTCTGCTCTGCGACGGGCCGATACGGGCCTTTCGGCTTTTGCAGAGGAATGCAAGCCTTTCTTGGGCTATCCATATTATTCCATAAACTCCATAATCGCTCGAGAAACCATAATGTGGCGCATGGGCGTCCTTCCGGACGTGTTCCGTACGGGACGGCTTTGTTTCTGAACCTGCCCAATGATCAGGCCCAATAGGTCTTTTTCGTTTCACCTTCAGTACGACGTGGTTTCTCTAAAAAAAATAAAAATCACAGTGACTTTTCCTTTCCCCACTACCGCACGCACGCATCCACCGCGGGCGACGGGCGCATCCACCGCGTCGCCCGCCCGCCGCTGCCTTTCTCCAATGCGGCGGCCTTCTCCAGTCATGGCCTTCCTGTCCGGACGCCACGTGCCCACTCCACCTCGTTTCTGTCGTGCGCCCATCCCGCGCTGCTCGCTCCCACCCGTTACGCCTGCCCGCCCGAGCGAGCCAAGCCTGATGCTGCTAGCAATGGTGGTGGCGGTGGTGGTGCTTGTGTAGCGCCGGCTCTGACCCCGACGGCTGGAATCAACTGTCCCCTTGCTCTCCCATGTTGCAAAGCATGTTTCAAGTGTTTCAGATATTTCGTAGGTATGTTTAAGTGTTTTTATGTGGATGTTGCAAAAGTAGATCGAGATGTTACATATGTTGCAATGATTTTACACGTATGTTGCAAGTGCTTGTTCCCAATGTTTCATCTGTTTTTTTCAGACGTATATTGCAAGTGTGCTGGATCTTGCATATGTTTCATACATAGGTTGCAAATGCTTTTATGTGGATGTTGCATATATTTGCAATTGTTTTGTTCATGTGTTTTTTGCATGGGTTTTAGGTGTATATGTTCGAATGTTTCAATTGTTTTGTACATATGTTGCAATTGTGTTCATTTAGATGTTTCAAAAGTAGATCGGGGTGTTGTGCATGTTGCAATGTGAGCCACTTTGCCACAGTAGGCTGCTGCAGCTGCTGGGGCGCCGTGCATGAAGGGGAGCAGCGCAGCAGGTGTGGAGGGCGCAGGAAGGAGGGAGGCGTGTGAGTGGCGTGACAGGCCCGTCTATGCGTGTAGCTAGCGCTGGCACAGGTGTTACAGTAGGCGTGGATGTTCGGACGTCCGGGTGCCAGTGCTGCCACTCAAAAAAATGCACATCTGTATTTGACATCCAATAACTCACGTTGGCGAGACCTAGTTCCTCGCCTACACCATGGGCGGATGCTAGCCATGCTCGACTTCTTCGTCAGATGGCCCATGGACTCTATCAAGACGAAGCTCTTCAGCGACCTCCACAAGACCACAGCGACACCACATTTAATTTTATTGCCTGGCAATGTGAGGCAACACGAGCCTGTTCGCTGGTTCGTTTTATGGTTGGTGCTGATTTATATGGCTGATTTGTTGTAAGAGAAAAACACTATTCTATGACTAGCTGATCTGGCTGATACGAACAAGTGAATAGGCTGTTAAAAGATCTAAACATGCCCATGTTTCTTAAACCATGATAAGAATCATATGACCTTAGTACAGAGGGATTTGTATATAAAGAAAAAGAAGGCACTATGTGTGTATATATACACGATGGTATAGTGCTTTTACATGCTAGCCTGAAACGGGAGAATCTGAGCTGCAACTGCTTAATGCTGCCTTAGCTTGTCAACTGCTCCAGAAAAGGTAGCACTAATTCTGAGATCTGCAACGTCTCAATCCTTTAAGGGCTTGTTTGGTATTTATATCTGCCTCAATTCATACGTGTTAGAGTGAATTGAGATAGAAATTAGTTATTTTTTTCATCCTAATCCACCTCAATACATATGAATCGAGATTAATACAAGTGCAGCTAACAAGGATTAAGAGTATACAGTATACCGCAAAAGCCCAATGCACATCCGTAGTTGCATTATAGGTCATTCTAGTTTCTTTAGGTACATAGTTTTTCTATGTGTCGAGATATACGATATATCTAGAGATATAATGAAAGTTGTGTATCTAAAAAGCCAAAATAACCTATTTAAATTAAAACAGAGGGTGTAGCCAACTATTAGCTTGCTAATTATTAGCGAGAACCGTTTAGATCCACCTACTAATATGTTTGTAATCCTGTACATTAGTACCTATTAGCAACCTCAAACTTAGTCATAGAACTAATAGTTAGTAGTAGCTCCTTAGCTAATACAACAAAAGTGCACGAAATCATTGAATGCTCATATAAAAGCGAAGTATGGAGGGTGTAAGGCTATCCGCACTCATGGACCTTTATATTCATCCTCTATACAGCAAGATTCTCTTCTTTATACTCAATTCTCCCGCACCCATCTATCCTCTATATCATCCTCTATCCACTCTATTTTACTGTGGGACCCACTTGTCACTTTATCTAAATATATTCATGTGTGATCTAGTTTTGAAGGATTTATTGAGACGAATTTAATGGTGCAATCGAAATTTAATTTGGATTTTTTGTTTGTGAGTTATAGCATTTTTTTCTTTGTTTAGCTAGTGGGACCCGTCACTGCCCACTATAGAGTAAGCATTGTACCACTCTAAATATAGAGTGAGAGAAAGGATAGAGTATCGTTTTAGAGTATCCAATGCAGCAGTTTTTACTCTATATTCATACTCTAAAACTTTAGAGTATCTCTTTAGAGTACCCACTGCGGGTAGTCTAATATACTTACTAGTTAAGTAGCCCTAAAGATACACTAATTAAAGGGGAATCGATCGAATCGATAAAACAAAAGTGATTACTGATGGTACATGAAAAGTGCAGTGCAGTTTATATTGTTAATTGATGGACGCACGAGAAAGACAAAGCAGGCAGCTAGCTTAGCGAACTAAAGCGTACAACGAACAACTAATAAAATGTAGGCGCTGGAAAAAGAAGAACAATCAGGGGACGGATCGGAAGCGGGTGAGCCGGCTCACATGCAGCGCAGGGCCAATGCCAGTCGTGAATAAAAAGTACCCCCTCCTTCTTTGCAATAAAATACAAGGGACTTTTAGTTTTAGTTCAAATTATATTAATTTTGACTATTCATTGAAAAAACAATAATATTTGTTATAACAAATTAGCATCATTCGGTATATTATGAAATATATTTCTATATGTAATTTACCTCTTTGTTATATATGGTAGATGTCAATACTATTCTTTACATATTTTTGATCAATTTAACACCATTTGACTTTTAGAACAAATTAAACTTTTTTACATTTTAGGGTAGATCGAGGGAGCAAGTGAACACGACCTTACGAGTCAGTCGCTTCTGTGCATTGCGTTGCATTGTCGGGCATGCATCATGCACAATGCTTGTAATATATGCTACTAGTGACGTACGACACTGCTAGTGGGTGATAATATATATGTAAATACTACCTAGTGAGAGTGGGCTCTTAGTGCTCGTCGTCTCATCAATCAGGCCTTAACTAGTTTATTTATTTGTACTAAACAATCATGTGTGAGTACGTAAGATCGATATGGAATAATATACATGGCAGATGGAAGGGATCAGGAGGTGCCTTCTTCGTCGTCAGATCATCAGTTTATATTAACAAACAAAGGCAGTTTCAGTTAGTGCTAACTGCTATGAATGACAAGACAACAAACCAGAAGCATATGCATGAAACCGCATGCTAGGACGTGGAAGAACCGTGCATGTATCATCAGTTCAAAATAAGCAATATAAGCAAGCGGCGGCGTATGCCTATGCAATTATGCATTATATATGTAAGTACTTAATTGGCATTATAATATATTGGTCTGCGCAACAAAACTGTGTTGTCCCGTGATTCATGGACGGACCTCACCTGCTGATGAAGATAGATTGATTCCTTGAGACTACAGATTTCTTGATTTCGTTCTATTGTAAAGCGGGCCGGCCACGCACTTTTGACTTACCAGAGAGTCAACATGTACTGACGTCAAGATAGATATGTTTTTATTTCAGTTATAGATCTTTTTTTTAGTAAAATAAACATTTCACGGTACATGAAAACCGCATGAGATAGTGATGCGGCCGTTGCAGACCATCACTTTTGAGAAACCAGCTGAGAAAGACTGCAAATAAAACCTATGGCTATTGAGAAGTCAGAAACAGCGTGCTAACAAAGCCCAGAATTAGCAATGGCAGATGTGACCAACTTAGATGGAAACTAAAAGATGATCTATTACCATGCATATGTAGATAATTTGGATACAAATTTTGGGTTTTATTTACTCTAGAGAGATTGTCTTTCATAATGGAATATGTTGGTAATTCAGGAGCAGATATAGGAGGTTACTTAATGCTTTTTAATAGTAGAGGTGGGTAATTGTTAGAGGAAGAGGATAGATTGAACAATTATAAGAGTCTTTATCTTAATAATGGCATTAGTGTTTCTGATTTTATGATGATTTTCTAACTTTTTTTTCAAACACAGCTTTTGAGGATTAACATGGAGACTACTTTAGGATCTGCGATTAGTAATAGAGTAAGATAATACATTCGAGTGTCTTGCAAATGGCTTTAAGCCTTCCTGCCAGCTCCATCCAGCTGCAGAAAGAGCATGCCACATCATATTGCATGCTGCTACAGGACAGTAGTAGATGACAAACTAAAGGAGGATACAGATCGAGTTAATATGATTAATTATGTCACTGAGATATCGATGATGGTCATCACTTGCTTGTTGCAGATTTTTTTTTTTTTTGGTTTTTGGTAAGGCTTGTTGCATGCATGATTGATCATCGTACAAGCAAGGTAAGCTAAGCAACCACTGAACATCTATGGATCGATCGTTTCCTAATAAAGCATTGTACCGGGACAATCTCATCTACCGACGCCTAATAACTACAATTATGCTCGATCATGCTTTAATTTACACATCTGACAGAAACGCAAAGCAAATTAAAGCTAGAAATGATATATATGCTTTCACGATGAAAAGGTATATGTATTGTTTGATTGATTAAAAGAAGCTGCAAATTCTTCTTCTCGAATGTACTCCCTTTGTCCTAGAATTTAAGGAATCTAAATTTATATTAAATCAAACTATACAAAGTTTAACCAAATTATAGAGAAGGGTATTAATATCTATCATATCAAAGACATAAATTATGATGCTAATTTGATGTCGTAAATATTATTCTTGTTTTCTACAATTTTGGTAAAATTAATATAGTTTGACTTAGCACAAATGTAAATCCTTATATTTCAGGCCAGATGGAGTACTATCATGCTATTAGAAATATCTCTTTTTAAAGAGGTCTGAAACCGACATTTTCCCTTTATCTAAAAAAGAAATAGCATAGACGCTGGTAACACATAAACATTCATCATATAAAAGCAGTTTTGTATATATGGTGATCATCATTTGGGTCTCTACTCAACAACAGTTAAGAGTAGCACTGACACTCTTTCTCTCTCTCAGGGTCAGGGACACGCGATGATTAATTAGGTATGAATGAGCTAGATTTGTTATATGAAGCAGAGCAGGCGGCAATTCGTTAAAGCACTACTGTATACCTGCACGGTCGCTTTCTGGTACAATATAATGAAGGTAGTCGGCCATCTTATTATTGCAGTGATGAAGAACATAATAGCCCGCAAGATGTGCGTAGCAAATACTGTACAGTTAAATGGGTGGAGCGAGATCGATGATGGGTAGAAGGGCGATGGCACGACATGTCGACATGTCGTATTGTCGTGTCACGTACCCGCGCAGAGTCGCCGTACGTGCGGCGACAATCAAGGTGGTGAAAAGTTATTGTAGCATCTTTTATTTTTATTTGACAAATATTATTCAACCATAAAGTAATTAGGCTCAAAAGATTTGTCTCGCAAAAACCAGACAAACTTAACAATTAGTATTTTTTATCTATATTTAATACTCCATGCATGCGTCTAAATATTTGATGTGATGGGTGAGAGAGGAAATATTTTAGGTTTGCATGGGAAGTGAACGGGGCCTTAGCTGATGACTGATGATCCAGCTTGGAGTAGCTTTAACCTTTAAGACCACCCGCACTGGGGCCTGGAAACGAGCCGGTATCCCGTCACCTCAGATATGGCGGAGGAGATGGCGATCGTGTGGCCTGCAGCGGGGACGGGAAACCGACCGCAATGCGCGGGACGTCCGCCATTCCTGGCGCCTTTGCGGACGTCCGGTACGTGCGGACGTGGCGCGTCGGGCCCACCACCCACCACCGCGGAGGAGGGAGGAGACCGAGGAGAGAGAGCATCCGTAGCCGCGACGCGCGCTCCTCCGCCGCCATCTCCGCACTGGAGGGGAAGAGAAGCCGAGAAGGCCGCCATCTCTGCGGGGAGAAGGCCGCCGGGGAGAAGGCAGCGGGGAGGAGAAGCCACGGCAACGGCGGACGATTGCTCTCCCGGCGTGCGGCTCGGCAGCTGCTCGCCATGGACGCCACCATCCCCGACGCTTGCCATGGAGCTCCGCCATGGACGCCGCCGTGGGAGCTCCTCCGGCCGAGCTCGGGGAGGAGGAGGAGGGAGGGGCGCCGGAGATGGACGCCGTGGGAAGGGGGCGGCTTGCCGGTGGGGCAAGGAGCAGCGTGGAGGAGGAGCTCCGTCCGTCGGGGAGCGTCGGGGCCGCGCCATCCGCCGGGGAGCGCCGCCCGCCACGCCGGGGTCGCGCCCAACTCTTGCTGCTGCTGCTACTCGAGGTTGCCCGCGCTCGCGAGGAGCAGCGCGAGGGCGCCCGCGCCGGCGTCCACCGCTGCCCCGAGCTCCACCGCGCCATGTCGTCCGCCGCTGCCCACAGCGAGAGAGAGGAGAGGGCCGGGCGGAGAAAAAAGAGGAGGGGAAAGGAAAGAAAAAGAAAAAGAAAAAGTGAGGAGAGAGAAGATGGTAGTTGGGATGGTTGAATAAAATATAGGGTAGTTGGTATAGAGTGAGATATAAAGTATGGATGGATGCGGGAGAACTGGATTTAAAGTAGAGAATCATGATAACTAGGATGGATAGAGTAGGAATATAGAGGTCCATGAGTACGGGTAGTCTAACCCATGGATCATGGCGGCGTCAGATGAGTCGGTAGTTAGGGGAATTTTTTTATATTTTTAATCTTTTTTATTTAATATTTTAATAATAATCACACCTAAATTTTTTTTCGATCTAACCCTTTTGGTCGCGCCGGTGCCACTGGCGTGACCAAATAACGTTGTCGCGCCATACATGCATTGGCGCAACAACAACTGTCACGTTAGGTAACGTTTCCGACGTGAAAAACCTTTCGCGCCACCGTAGGTGGCGTGATCAGGCTCAAACTTTGAAAAATCATAACTCTTCGATACGACGTTGGATGAAGATGATTTTTATATGAAAATTGTAGATCTTGACGAGATCTACAACTTTCTAGTTTTGAATTTTTCCATTTGAGTACGTTAAGATGCTCAAAAAATTATATAACATTTCAGCAACATAATAATTATGTACTATCGCTTGTCGCATTAGAAAAATAGTACCCTTCTTATGAGGTTAAATTAAGATACTTTTTATATCAAAGTTGTAGCTCTTAATGAGATTTACAACTTTGTAGTTTTGAGTTTTTACATTCGAGGTCGTTAAGATGCTCGAGAAAATAAATGCTGAAATTTTATTATTATTTTTTAGTATCTTAACGATAGTTATTTGGTCGCGCCAACGGCATCGGCGTGATAAAAAAGGTTAGATCTGCAAAAAAAAATTCAGGTGCAATTATTATTGAAATATTAAATAAAAAAGGATTAAAAATAAGAATTCTCCTTAGTTAGGTACGGTACGGGCAGATCGAAAACGATGTTTTGCTCAAATTTCCCGCACTTATTTACGGCTAATTAATTGCCGGTGCCTGATTTGCTTGCTTTGGACATCTCCGTACAAACAACAACCCGAGACGTACTACGTGCGTGCGTGCGTATCTGCGATTCTTTCGTCCCGCTCCCCACCCAGCGACTGTGCTGTATTGCAGGCTAGGAGACGCGGCAATTCCTTCCTATATATGGACTACAGTACCACGTATATATTATGGTACATATTGATATTGGGGTGTGGTCGTCCTATACGTGCAATGGGGCCTCGTTCGCTTCACTAAAAAATCAGATTGAAAAATATCATTCGTTGATTTACTGTGAGAGAAAAACGTTGTACCATAATTAATAAGTCAGGCTGATAAGTTAAGCGACTAGGGCCAGTGTACCATATCTTTTTGCACCGTTGATATGGTGTGTCATGGGCAGCACTGGCCTGGCAAGGCGGTGCAACTGCTGCTGCCGGTATGAAACCATAGGATGTCTATTTTTTAAAAACCTTTACCACCGACCATGGACGGACTCGGTCCCAGACTTGCAGGTATGTCTACCGCGTAGGAGTGCTCTTGGCGTCCAATGCAAGACGCAGAGTCGTAGATGGATCACGGATGAAATCGATCGATATCACTGCATCCACATTGACCAAAGACCAAGATGCTGCCTCTGCCTCTGCCTCTGCCTCTAGGCTCCGCTGACTGCCGGCCTGTGTCTGTAAGAGCAAGTATTATAAGCGACGAAGAGTTGGCGAGATCCGACGTGTGGGAGAGAGAAAGCAGGAGAGAGAAGAAAGCGGACGACTCGCGACGCGCCGGTAAAAAGCAGGCGAAATGACTGTAGCTGCTGCTCCGCCACTCCCGTCTTTCCACGTCGCAGCTAAGCACCACCACTCCTCGGCAGCTCGGGGCCTCGGGTGATCTGGAGCTTCTCGCAGCCGGCGAGCGGGCGTATCCAGTAGCCTTGCTCTAAATAAATACTCTACAGTGTATAAGGCATGCATGCGTGTGAATGCAACGACTCCAATAAGGCATGCTGTGTTTAGATCTATTAAAAAATGCACTATACAAAAAAAGATTCCTTGTCACATCAAACTTGCGATACATGTATGGAGTACTAAATGTGGATAAAATCAAAAACTAATTGCACAGTTTGGTTGTACTTTGCGAGACGAACGTTTTAAGCCTAATTAGTCAATGATTGGACAATTATTACCAAATACAAATGAAATATTATAATGTATTTTGGCATTCTAAAATTTGGATTAAAACACAGCCAGATATGCCCTCCGGCCGGCCTCCGCGGCTCCGCGTGAGCATCGGAGCGCAGAGCTGCAGAGCCCGCAGGCCAACCCGACCATTGCAGCCAATGCACATGCCACATGGTGCTGCTGCATGCTTTGCTTGTTGCGCACACACTCCCAACGGACAATGGGAAAGAAAGGCAAGGGCCTGACTTTCGCGGCCGCACGCATGCACGGCGATTGGCGATTGGTAGCATTGGGCGCCGCGCGCAACGTCTCTCCTCTCTTCGCCCTGGCCTTGTTTAGTTCCTAAAATATTTTGTAAAATGTAATTGTAGCGTTACTGTAGTATTTTCGTTGTTATTTGGTAATTATTATCCGATCATAGACTAATTAGGCTTAAAAAATTCGTCTCGTGAATTTACAACTAAACTGTGTAATTAGTTTTATTTTTTATCTATATTTAATGCTTCATACATGTGTCAAAGATTCGATGTGACGAGAATTTGAAATATTTTGCAAAATATTTTAGGAACTAAGGCCTTGTTTAGATCCCCAACTCGGGTGGCCGAATTTGCACAGTGCCACCCTGAGTACTGTAGCACTTTTGGTTTTTTTGGGTAATAATTGTCCAAATTTTGATTAATTAGGCTCAAAATGTTCGTCTCGCAAAGTACAACAAAACTGTGCAATTAGTTTTAGATTTCATCTATATTTAGTACTCTATATATGTGCCGATATTTTAATGTGATGGAAAATCTTCTTTTTGTATAATAAAATTTAGGAGTAAATTCTGGAATCTAAACCAGGCCTAAACAAGGGCTTCATCGTCATCGGTCGGGCTCGGGCGCCTCGGGGGCCATCGTGGTCGTGTCTTGGAGAAGGATCTATCGCTCCAACGTCCGCGACCCCAATCGTGTCAGGGCAGCCCCAACGCAGGCCGTCAATGGTGTTAGCTTCACCTAAAAGTGACAGCCACCTACGCATGAACAAAGCCAAGGCTGTTTTACTCCCAATGCAAGCCAACACTCAGTACAACTGCTAACTTCAGCTTTTGTCAGAGCTTTCTCTGCAACACATCATAAGCATACAGTCATACTTGGGCCTTGTTTAGATTGAAAGTTTTTTCAACCCGATGAATAGTACCACTTTCGTCTTATTTGACAAATATTGTCCAATCGTGGATCAACTAGGCTCAAAAGATTCATCTCGTGATTTCCAACTAAACTGTGTAATTAGTTATTTTTTTTACCTACATTTAATACTCCATGCAAGTGGCTAAAAATTGATGTGACGGAGAGAGAGTGAAAAAACTTGGAATTTTGAGGGTAACTAAACATGGCGTTGCTACAACGCGTATAAAGCAGTGGTTCTAACATTTTATCAGACCAGGCTCTCGGTGCTTCTGCAGGAGACTCTGTTGGTCTGCGGAGCTACTGATCTGCATGTGCTGTAAAAATCAATCCAACGTGGAAGCTGGGGCTAATGACAACGTGGTGCGTTGGGGACGCCCTCATCGAGTGCCGGCACCGGTGCCCTGCTCCTCCTTGTTTTCTGCGCTGTCTGTCGGAGATTCAGCCAGAGACGTGTTCGTGTTCAGATGTTCTGGTCAAAGGCTACACAGAGGCTGTTTAGGTGGAGAAATTTTTGGATTGGATTACTGTAGCACTTTTCGTTTTATTTGTCAATTTGTGTCCAATCATAGACTAATTAGGCTCAAAAGATTTGTCTCGTGATTTACAACTAAACTGTGTAATTAATTTTTTCTTTCATCTACATTTAGTACTCCATGCATGTACCGCAAGATTTGATATGACAGGTACTGTAACACTTTTTGAGTTTCACTTTTTGGGTTTCTTTTTGAACTAAACGGGCTCACAGCCCTATCCTTTTTACACAGTACTACTACACACTAGTATCCTCTGGCGGAGTAGTACGAGTATTTAGGTCTTGTTTAGATGGTAAATTTTAATCTTAAATTACACTATGCAAAAAAAGAAGATTCTCATCACATTAAAATACCGGCACATGTACGGAGTACTAAATGTAGATGAAATTAAAAACTAATTGCACAGTTTTGTTGTACTTTGCGAGACGAACATTTTGACCCTAATTAGTCAAAGTTTGGACAATTTTTACCAAATACAAACGAATTACTACTGTACGCATTTAATGCACACAGTACCGATTTGGCTGCCCGAATTCACGATCTATACACGGCCTTACTATATCCCTACAGTTACCATGTACCAGTACTAAGGGTGTGTTTAGATGGTAAAAAAGGTGTAAAAAAAGTACTGTAGCACGTTTTGGCTTTATTTGGCAAATAGTGTCCAACTGTTGACTAATTAGGTTCAAAACGTTCGTCTCGTCGAGTACAACCAAACTGTACAATTAGTTTTTGATTTCATCTACATTTAGTACTTCATGCATGTATCACAAGTTTGATGTGACGGGGAATCTTTTTTTCGTATAGTGTTTTTTTCGTGGAACTAAACAGGGCCTAAGGGGTGTTTAGATCCAAAATATTTGGAATTTTGATACTGTAGCACTTTCGTTTGCATTTGGCAATTAGTGTCCAATCATAGACTAATTAGGTTCAAAAGATTCGTCTCATGATTTACAACCAAACTGTGTAATTAGTTATTTCTTTTACCTACATTAAGTGCTCCATGCATGCGTCTAAAGATTGATGTGATGGAGAGAGTGTAAAAATTTAAAATTTTGAAGGGAACTAAACACCTCCTAAGGCTCTCCGCACTGCGGACCTGCAAACGTCAGGCATAGCGTGTGCGCGCCCGCACCGCGCGCCTGTATCGCGCACGGACACGTAGCAGCCGGGCGGTACGCGCGCTACGCCTAAAGGCATACTGTGCACGTACGCCAAACACTGTAGCAGGAGAGAGAGAGAGTTGGGGAGAGAGGAGAATAAAATATGGAATAGTGGGTATAGAGTATGCGATAGAGATAACACGGGTGCGGGAGAAATAGATATAGAGTAGAGAATCTCGATGACTGGGATAGAATATTCCTTTTTAGAGATAGAAATAGAGGTGGACGAGTGCGGATAGTCTAAGGCCTTGTTTAGATGCCAAATTTCAACCTCAAATTTCACTATGCAAAAAAAAGATTCTCATCACATCAAAATGCCGGCAAATGCATGGAGTACTAAATGTAGATGAAATTAAAAACTAATTGCACAGTTTTGTTGTACTTTGCTAGACGAACATTTTGAGTCTAATTAGTCAAAGTTTGGACAATTTTTACCAAATACAAACGAATTGCTACAATGCGCTACCAATTCGGTCGGCTGAAAGCCCAATTTTGGTTTTGGTAATTAATGACACCAAGTTGCTAATGTCACGTATTAAGTGTTTTGAGTTAGGCATAAGCAACACATGTGATGAAGGTGTACGTGGCAAGGAGTGGTGGCCACAAGATCACAAGAAAATGGTGATGGACATGAAATGTCGATCATGGTGGAGATGCACATAATATGATGGACATGATGATCAAGTGGAAGAGAAGGATCTAAGAGCGCAAGGCAAAGGTATAACCATAGGATTTTTCTTTTGCCGGTCTAAGATGAGTAGAGAAGTGATTGACCGGATTTAGGATACATAGCCGACTATCAAGAGGGGCAATCACGGTTAGCTCGGGAATCAAGTGCCACTAGATCAATGTCTTGAGCATATGCATTAGGATCTAGTTGAGAGCTAACATAACGCATTGGAAAATGTTTATGAAATATTAACACACATGCACATTGTGGTGTACACTTGGTGGTGTTAGCACATTTGCAAAGGCGGTGGTGTTTGAGCGGTAGTAAGGGGTTTGGGGTTCGCTCTCCCTCCCGCCGAGCTTGCGAGCGCGGGATTCAAGCGTTTTCGAGGAAATGAAATGCCTATTTTCTATTGCGCCGGAGGTGAGAAAAGGTGGCGAAGGTCCGAAATGATTATCACTGAAAATACAGTGACCGGACACTGTGGTCGAATTGACCGGACGCGGCTGGCGCGTCCGGTCAGTTCAAACCACAGACAGACACGCGTGTGAGAAGGGTCGCGGACCGGCGCGTCCGGTCACGCACCCAGGAGTACAGCACAGAGGGTACGTGCGATCGGACGCGGTGGCGCGTCCGGTCACGTGCGATCGGACGCGTCCGGTCTCGACGGGAGCTTACTGGACCGCGACCGGACGCTGACACTGTCGCGTCCGGTCAAACGTTAGAGCGCGTCCGGTCACGGCAATGGTAACTTCTGACACGCACTATTCATGCTTGTCCTGTAGTGACCGGACGCGTCCGGTCACCCTGACCGGAGCGTCCGGTCAGCGCGTTTTTCACTAAGTCGTCTGGTAATGGCTAGCTGCGTACCCCTTCGCTATAAATAGAAGTTGGCCGGGGTTTGAGGGTAACTCTTGCACATTTTGAGACCTAGAGACATCCTTTGAGCTAGAGAACAACCCCCCCACTCATCTCTTTGCTTGGTTGCACATCTTGAGTGAGATTGAGTGAGATTCAAGTGTATTGCTTGAGAGTTGCATTCTAGAGGCACTTGATCTTCGAGTTGCTGCGGATTTCCTGACACGGTAGACGGCTTGGAGCAGCGGAGGTGATTGAGCTCGCAATTGAAGATTGTTGGAGCCCTCACCAAGTGTTGTAAGGGGTTCTTGATCCTTCCCCGCGGGAGTTCGCAAATTGGATACTCTAGTGAAGCTCGTGGCTTGAAGGATCCCCATCTTGTGTGCGGTTGTGCGGCGCCCGCCGAGGGCTCGACTCTTGATAGTCGATTAGCTCGCGAACCGACAAGTGGATGCATCGCCACAACGAGGAGTAGCTTGCCGAGAAGCAAGTGAACCTCGGTAAAAATCTTGTGTCATCTCTTTGCCGAGGATTTCTCTTGTGGTTGATCATTGTGATTGATTCTTCGAGTGCATTACTTCTCTACATCGTTGGTATAAGAATCAAGTCACTTACTCTTTACTTTCTTGTACTAGTTCTAGTGTAGTTTGCTTAGCGTAGCTTTTATCATATAGGAGTAAGTAGCTTAGTGACTTAGCCTTGTTGGTGTGTATTAGAGATCATAGCCTTGCTTCACTAGAATTGTATAGGTGGCTTGCATAGTGTAGTTGAGCTAGTGCTAGAATTAGCTTAGCCATCTTTTATACTAACGTGTTTGTTTAGTGAAGCTTGTAGAATTTTAAATAGGCTATTCACCCCCCCTCTAGCCATTTGGACCTTACACCGGCCGGATTCGGCATCTAAACACGGCCAAGATTAGGCGTGTTTGGGCCCTGTTTAGTTCTCAGAAAATTTTGCAAAATTTTTTAGATTCTCCGTCACATCGAATCTTTAGGCACATGCATGAAGCATTAAATATAGATAAAAATAAAACTAATTACACAGTTTAGACGAAATGGATGAGACGAATCTTTTAAGCCTAATTAGACCATGATTGGATAATATTTGCCAAATAACAATGAAAAGAGCTACAGTACCGTTTTGTAAAAATTTTTGCATCTAAACGCAACCTTGCTTCCCGGTCTCGCCATAGCTAAAGTTAGGCAGCCACATAAAAGCTACTGCCTGGTTCCTCGTCTCGTGGTGCAGCCGCCACCGTTTCTACCGTGTACTATTGCGTGGCGGGTGTGGCGGCCGAAACACTCACCACAAAGTGTGGCACGCGCTCCGTGGCGGTGGCAGGCGGTGTCCGGTAACCAAGTAGCCCCTAGACTCTTATAAGGGCCTGTTTGATTAGAGACGTTAAAGTTTAACAAACACTGTAGCACTTTCGTCTTATTTGATAAAAAGTTTTTAATTTTGGACTAATTAGGCTTAATAGATTCGTCTCGTAAATTACTCCTAATATGTGCCGACATGCATACAATTAGTCTACATTTAGTACTCCATGCATTTGGTGCAACATTGATGTGATGGGAGTTAAACTGAATGATTCATGAACCAAACAGGACATAAGTCACGAGCCAGCCCAAGCTCAACAAAATGGATAACGAAAGCATCCCCAAGAGGTTCTCAAACAAGCCACCAAGAATCATAAATTTCATATTCCGGAACACTATTGGATAAAACAATACCATCAACTAGCAATTCCTAAAACTAGATTCTAAAAAAAAGAACGAGTGCCAGTGTGCCACGACGTTGGTTTTTTATTTACCTACCATTTTCATCAGCCTAATGTCGGTGTATAATTTTTTTTCAGCAATGCTACCTATCAACCGAATGTTTTACCGGTACCCAACACCTGATTTCTTTGGCCGCCGGATCCATCGTGCATGTTGCGACCCCCTAGGTCGGCCCTCTGCCACTGCCCCAGAGGCCCCGTTGACGCCACCCCCAGGACCGCTGCCGTCGTGCCTAGGCCAGACCTCTGCCATGACCCCCCTAAGCCCCAGGTCAGCCCTCTAAGGGCCGCCACCCCTCCACCGCGGCCCCTAGGTCGGCCCTCTGCCACCGCCCCCGAGGCCCCGTTGACGCCACCCCTAGGATTGCTGACGTCGTGCGCAAGCCAGACCTCCGCCACGGCCCTCCAGGCCCTAGGTCAGCCCTCCGAGGTCGCCGCCCCTCTGTCGCGGCCCTCCAAGGTCGGCCCTCTGCCGCCCCATGTAACATCCCAGATGTTAAGAAATAATTAAAATGTGATAATGATGCATCATCAAGCATAAGTATCAAGTATTATACCATAAATGCATTCATATTACAATAATAGTTATCATATGTTGCATATGTAATGTTGTCATATGACATGTTTCTTATGTTTCTTTGTCATGTTCACATATTGCAAATATGGTATTTTAGTTAATTCCATGAAATGATGGCATGTTGAGGCATTAGGTTCTTTATGAATTTATATATGAGAATTGGTTTACACAATTAAAGTCTTGTTTAAATAAAAGTTGTAGGGTTAAATGTGCTTTATAATATGGGATCAAGGCTTGATAATTTGTAAGTCAAACATGTTTAAAATGGAGCTTCAAGTTTGAGTTTAAATTTTGGAATCCAAAACTTATCGCAAGTTTTCCGAGTCGAATTTGAATTCAAATTTGGGGAATTATTAAAAGATTTTTAAAAGTCAAATTGGTCAACAAAGAGTGACATTTGGTCAAACATGTGATGCTTGACTCAATGATACCCTTGGGTGTAAGGTCCTAGATGGCTAGAGGGGGGTGAATAGCCTATAAAAAATTCTACAAATACCACTAAGCAAACTTGTTAGAATAACAAACGGCGTAAAGCGAGTTTTGCTTAGCCAAAGGTTGTGATGCAAGCCTCCTATCCACAAGTCTAGTAGATTATGATCTCTAGTTCACACAAGAGCTATGTCACTAATTTTACACTAGAGAACAAGCTAACAACACTACTAGCAAAGCTACTACTAGAGCTACACAAGATAATCTAGTAAAAGTAAGTGCAAGAGAGAGGATTGTGATTCTTATACCGACGGTGGAGTGAAGATGTTGCCAATCACCAAGATGATATACAATCAATCAATATTGACAACAACACAATATGAAGACCAATCACCGGGAGACAAGAGACAATATTTTTGTTCACCCGGTGTTCACTTGTGCACCGACAAGCTACGTCATCGGTTGTGTCGACCAACACTTAGATGGTTTCCCGGTGTGACCCTCAAGTCACTTGCCCCTCAAGGCACGCCCCGCAAGGCACCGCAAGACACCATTCTCAAGTGAGGTAACTCAATGACACGCACATTCCACTAGAGTTGCTTTGGGCGTCCCGCCGAGGAAAGCACAAGAACCTCTCATAATCAACCGGAGGTGGCAAAGAACAATCACCTTCTCTTGCCAACGCCTCCAACAATCTCCAAGCCGGCTAGGAGCGGTACTCTCCAAGAATAACAAGAAATCCACCGGCTAAACCACCCACAAGTGCCACTAGATGCCCTCAAGCTATGCAATGCACTTTGGGATCACTCAATCTCACTTTTGATTTGCAATCAAGCAAGAGAGATGAGTGGGAGGAGAAGCTTTAGCTCAAAGGATGCACAAGAGTGTTAGAAATGACAAGAGACCTCCCCAAGGGCCGGCCAACGAGTATTTATAAGCATCCCATACAAATAGAGCCGTTGCCACTCCACTGACCGTTTTTTCGGGACGACCGGACGCACCGGTCGAAACTGACCGGACACGCTTCACCGCGTCCGGTCACCCTGCGTCGTCCACGTGTCCTCCCAGACTCAAACGCGACCGCTAGATCCTCCAATGGTCACTACGCGCCAACGGTCAAACGCAATGACCGGACGCGCTGCTCAAACGACCGGACGCACCGATCGCACAGCACCGCGAGCCCGCGAAGCATCGACCGGACGCGCTCCAGATAACGACCGGCCACGACAGTGCCAGCGTCCGGTTGGAGTCCAGTAAGCTCCCTCGACGACCGGACGCGTCCGATCACGTGTGACCGGACGCGCACCGCGTCCGATCGACCTTGAAAACTACAGTTCCCTCAGAGCGCCTGACCGGACGCGCCGGTCCCACGAGTGACCGGACGCGCCGGTTACAAACCCTAGCCCGCGCGCCTAACTGCTACGCTGTACTGACCGGACGCGTCCGGTCACACTCTGACTGCGTCCGGTGCAGCGTCCGGTCACCTCTGTGACCTCCGTTCGCCTCCGTTTCTTTTCTGACTTCTGGCATAGTGAAAAATAGGCATTTCATTTCCCCGAAATCGCCTGAATCCCGCGCTCGCACGCTCGGCGAGAGGGAGAGAGGAACCCAAACCCCTCTCTACCCGCAAACCACAGCGCGACCAACGCCACCTTTGCAAATGTGCCAACACCATCAAGTGTACATCACATGTGCTTGTGTGTTAGCTTTTTCTCAATCATTTTCAAAGGTTTTCCAATTAGCACACTAGGCCCTACATGCAATGCACTTCATGAATTCACCTAGTGGCACCCGTGCGTCGAATAACCGATAAGACTTCCCCTCTTAATAGTTCGGCTATCGACCCTAAACCACTCACACCCTCTATGGTGTCTTGAGTGTAAAACAAAATGGCCCTGTGGTTATACCTTTGCCTTGATCCCATTTTGTTTCTCCAAATGATATGATCTACTTCATATCATCACATGACCGTCTCGATCCATCGACCTTGACTTCACTTGCTCTTCACCGTTGCATCGGTCCATCGGCGCCAAGTCTTGCTCAAGCTTCACCATCGCATGGTCCTTCGCTTCGAAGCCTCGACTTGCCCTTCACCTTCACAACCGGTCCATCGAGCCAAGCCTCTTCTTGGTCTTCACCATCTTGGTCACATGAGTCAATGTCATGTCTCATATTCAATGACCACCTTTATCTAAATCATCCACTTAGATACAAAGGTTAGTCCTAGGTTTCATCAATTAGCCAAAACCAAACTAGGGACTTTCATTGGGTGATGGTATGATCACTAAATAATCACTAATTAATAGAGTATCAAGTTTCAATTTGAAATCTTTCCGAAAACCCGGAAAAGCAAAACCCTAGTTTTACCCATTTTTGAATAAATCAAAATCTAAGCAAAATTTGGGAAAAAGTGTAAAACCAAGTTTGTAGATCTTTTCAAGGGCTACAAGTTTGATGTTTTGAGTTTTCAAAGTTTCAGTGTAAAATTTGAAGTAATTTTGAAAAGATTCAAATCTCAAATTTGACCCCTTTTCATTTCCCCTATCCAATTTCAAAATGGAGTCAGAATTTGAAAATATTTTGAATAGCAAAGTTGTAGGTCTTTCCTAGATGTACAACTTTGGTATTTGAGTCTTTGAAGTTTCAATACAAAATTCAAAGTAATTTTGAATTTATAGAATTCCACAAAATGTCCCCTTTTAAATTCAAATTCAAATTTCAAAATCTAAGCTGAATTGGAAAATGTTTATATTGAGAAAGTTGTAGGACTTTGAAAATTGAACAACTTTTGTATTTATAGAATTTCAACTTTTATACAAAATTTGAAAGTAATTTTGAATTTAAGCGCAGTGGCATTCTCGTAAATATTTCAAAATCAGTTCCAACCATAGGGCGCCACCTCTTGCTTGCCGCCGGTGACTTCTTCGACCTTCTAGGCGCGACCATGGCTGCCAGCGGCCTCTTCAGCATGGCCGGACCATCCTCACGTGTCGCCCTTGAGTCACTTTGCCCTGACTATAAAGCTTGACGCTGTCATCGTCTTTTTCTCTGTTTTGCCGCCGCCGGTCACCACCGTGCGCCGCCGCCTTTCATCTTCCTTGCTGCATCTCTCACCAATTTAGCTCGGCAGCAGCTTCGCCACCACCTTGCGCACCAAGCTAACCCCCTCGTCTGACCTCACTCCGCTGGAGTTGGTCACGCCACCGTTCCCGCCACCGAGTCCACGCGGCCGCCATCATCCTCACCGGGGCAGTGCACCTCCGTGCCATCCTTGCCTTGTCCAGCTTGCCGCATAGGCTCGTGGTGATCAACTAAAGCTTTCGCGTGGCTTTGCTTTGCTTCTTGAGGCTCGTCGTGCCCGGTGCGCTGTCACCGCCCCGCCTTGGCCGCCATGGCCGGTGGAGAGCTCTAGGGGGTGGTCTAGCTAGCTGTTGGTTGCCCGGGGTAGGTTCGTGGCATCGTGCGGGAGCTTCTAATACTAGTTGTCCCGCCGGAGAGGCTCACCAGCGGTGAGGGGCTGCCGGCCAAAGTCGTGCCGCCATGGCTGGCTCTGGTTTGGCCAAGGAGAAGGGTGTGGGCCGCGCGCGTGTGCCTGGGCCGGATGAAGGGAGAGAGCACGCGTGGGCCGCGCGCGCACCTCTACGCCTGCTCGCGCGGTTGGGCCAGTTGTGCCGGAAGGAGAAGAGGGGAGCCGACCCGAGGTGAAGTTTTCTTTCGTTTTTCCTTTTTTCTGAAAATGCTAAATAGTAGCAATTTTTTGTTTATTTTGTTGCGAATTATCTAGGGCTCCAAAAATATTGAAAATTTTTGTGTAACCTCCCTGTGATGTGTATTATTTAGGAAAAAGAGGAAATGTCAATTTTGATTACTTTTTGAAGGTCAATTAATTAGCTCTTTTAATTATCAAATGCAACTTCCATGAATTTTAGTAATTGAAATAAAAGTCAAAAAATTATGAAATTAATTGTGGTACTGTTTTAGGGTAGGACTAATCTGAAGAAAAAGTTTGAGATTAATTGGATAACTCTAGTTTTATGTTTAATTTATGCTTTATTAATTAATTAGTTAATCAAATGATTAATGTTTAGTCATTTAGGGTTTTGTGTGACTTTTGGATTGATTGTTGACCTTGGGTCATTAACATGTGATGATCCATGGTATCTTATTGAATTGCTTGAGCTCATGATTAACTTGTTAACTATGAATTGTTAATACTAATTAATGTGTCACATAGATCATTATTGACTAATGATTTCTTGTGTAAGTAATTAGTGGTCTTGTGATAGACTTACTTGTTACTAGATGCAACCTCTTGGGTAAAAACAAAATTGAGGTTAGTTAACTTTTAAATTAACCTTGTGAGCTTGCAACTGTACCACGAAGGAAAGTTGTACTCAAGTAGATAACTAATGTTTATCATTTCTAAATGTCCCTTTTATACTATGCCTTGTTCATCATCATGCATCATGGCATGCATTCCATCATATTAAGCATCACATCATTTATCTACGTATAGTGCTTACGAGAGTGAGAAGGTTCGTGTTGAACAAGTGTTGACGAGGTTGGTGTTGATCAATCTTCGGAAATGTGTCATCCACCGTGATGTTGGTGTCAAACTTGACTTCTACGAGAACTAACCACCGCTGCAACGCAGGCAAGCCCCGGACATACAACCACTCTTCTGTTTTATAAATGCTTTATTACACCTTAAGTCTAGTGTAATGTGCATTATGTTAGTAGGAGTTGGTTGATACCGTTGCTGCATTGATTACCTTGATCTACGTTTATATCCGGATGATATCCCACAAGTATATATAGGTCGATCTTTTATGCTTAGTAATGCTTAGACTTCGGTAGAAGTCGAATAATATTTCTTTGATCACCAGAACAGGTTTATTACTTGCTTCTCCTGACCTAATGACAGGTCATGAGAGCATGTGAAAATGAATATGAGAATGAATTTGAGACCAGATGGGGCATGGGAATTGTCTTTGGTGGTTGGTCCCGTCTGTGTCGGTTAAGGACCGTACGTTGTTGGCCCTCGAGTCAAGGAGTTTTAGATAGTACTAGTCACATACCCAAGGACGAGTAAGCCTTACTTTGGCTATTCCATCACGAGAACGTCTAACCTCGCACTGGGAGTGGAGAGATGGCGAGAGTAGCGTGTACCCTCGGGGCTAGAATCGGGCCGGGTTCGAGGAGTACTGTGCTCTCGGGTGGCGATGGACACGTTCTATTTTTGGGTGACCCAAGTAAGAGTTGATATATGCAAGATTTGGTTCTACATATGTCGTGTGGTTAGGAAGCCCCAGCTGGGTAGATGAAGTGGTTTGAATCGTCGTTACTCTACGAGAAAGGAGTCTTGACCTTGCACCAACATCGTAGCAACAACTGGAACATGGTTACTGTTGAACTTGAGATGGAAAAGAAGTGAATAACAAGTGTGATGTTGATATTTCTGATTGAGATAGATACAGGTGCAAAATTTAGCTATAATTAGGCTATAATAAAACTAGAGCCAAAACTTAATTAAAAGTTTGAAAGCAAGGATGCACTGGTAGTAAGCTTTTCTGCAAAACTTCTCTTCTCTAGCTTCACTACTTCCCTTAAGCCAGCATATCCTTAGAGTCTTTTCTTTTCGTCGGGTAAGTCTTGCGGAGTACAATTGAGTACTCAGGGTTTGTTAACCCCTGTTGCAGGTGTAAGGTCCTAGATGGCTAGAGGGGGGGTGAATAGCCTATAAAAATTCTATAAATATCACTAAGCAAACTTGTTAGAACAACAAACGGCGTAAAGCGAGTTTTGCCTAGCCAAAGGTTGTGATGCAAGCCTCCTATCCACAAGTCTAGTAGATTAAGAACTCTAGTTCACACAAGAGCTAAGTCACTAAAGATACACTAGAGAACAAGCTAACAACACTACTAGCAAAGCTACTACTAGAGCTACACAAGATAATCTAGTGAATGTAATGCAAGAGAGAGGATTGAGATTATTATACCGACGATGAAGAGAAGATATTGCCAATCACCAAGATGATATACAATCAATCAATATTGACAACAACACAAAATGAAGACCAATCACCGGGAGACAAGAGACACAATATTTGTTCACCCGGTGTTCACTTGTGCACCGACAAGCTACGTCACCGGTTGTGTCGACCAACACCTAGATGGTTCCCCGGTGTGACCCTCAAGTCACTTGCCCCTCAAGGCACGCCCCGCAAGGCACCGCAAGACGCCACTCTCAAGTGAGGTAACTCAATGACACGCGGATTCCACTAGAGTTGCTTTTGGCGTCCCGCCGAGGAAAGCACAAGAACCTCTCACAATCAACCGGAGGTGGCCAAGAACAATCACCTTCTCTTGCCAACGCCTCCAACAATCTCCAAGCCGGCTAGGAGCGGTACTGTCCAAGAGTAACAAGAAATCCACCGGCTAAACCACCCACAAGTGCCACTAGATGCCCTCAAGCTATGCAATGCACTTTGGGATCACTCAATCTCACTTTTGATTTGCAATCAAGCAAGAGAGATGAGTGGGAGGAGTAGCTCTAGCTCAAAGGATGCACAAGAGTGTTAGAAATGCCAAGAGACCTCCCCAAGGGCCGGCCAACAAGTATTTATAAGCATCCCATCCAAATAGAGCCGCTAAAACTCCACTGACCGTTTTTCGTGGGACGACCGGACGCGCCGGTCGTAACTGACCGGACGCGCTCAACCGCGTCCGGTCGCCCTGCGACGACCACGTGTCCTCTAATTTCAAACTCGTCCGTTAGATCCTCCAACGGTCACTGCGCGCCAACGGTCAAACGAGCGACCGGACGCGCTGCTGCAAACGACCGGACGCGCCGATGCGCACAGCACCCGCGCCCGCGAAGCAACGACCGGACGCGCTCCTCGCAACGACCGGACGCGACAGTGACCGCGTCCGGTCGGAGTCCAGTAAGCTCCCTTGATGACCGGACGCGTCCGATCGTGTGTGACCGGACGCGCACCGCGTCCGATCGTCCTCGGTTCCCTCAGGGTGCATGACCGGACGCACCGGTCCCGTGAGACACCGGACGCGCCGGTGGCAAACCCTAGCTCGCGCGCCTGACTCCTGCGCAGTACTGACCGGACGCGCCGGTCGCACAGTGACTGCGTCCGGTGCAGCGTCCGGTGCAGCGTCCGATCACTTCTGTGACCGCGTTCGCCTCCGTTTCTTTTCCGACTTCCGGCGTAGTGGAAAATAGGCATTTCATTTCCCCGAAATCGCCTGAATCCCGCGCTCGCACGCTCGGCGGGAAAGAGAAAGGAACCAAACCCCTCTCTACCCGCAAACCACAGCGCGACCAACGCCACCTTTGCAAATGTGCCAACACCATCAAGTGTACATCTCCATGTGCTTGTGTGTTAGCTTTTTCTCAATCATTTTCAAAGGTTTTTCAGTTAGCTCACTAGGCCCTACATGCAATGCACTTCATGAATTCACCTAGTGGCACCCGTGCGTCGAATAACCGATAAGACTTCCCCTCTTAATAGTTCGGCTATCGATCCTAAACCACTCACACCCTCTATGGTGTCTTGAGTGTAAAACAAAATGGCCCTATGGTTATACCTTTGCCTTGAGCCCATTTTGTTTCTCCAAATGATATGATCCACTTCATATCATCACATGACCGTCTCGATCCATCGACCTTGACTTCACTTGCCCTTCACCGTTGCATCGGTCCGTCGGCGCCAAGTCTTGCTCAAGCTTCACCATCTCATGGTCCTTCGCTTCGAAGCCTCGACTTGCCCTTCACCTTCACAACCGGTCCATCGAGCCAAGCCTCATCTTGGTCTTCACCATCTTGGTCATATGAGTCAATGTCATGTCTCATATTCAATGACCACCTTTATCTAAATCATCCACTTAGATACAAAGGTTAGTCCTAGGTTTCATCAATTAGCCAAAACCAAACTAGGGACTTTCAGCAGGTACTGACGGGTACCGTTAACCGAGGTCATGTCGGTGGGCTCGATATGATCTGGTTGTCCTCTCCTGACTTAGGTGCTCTACCTAAGTTATCTTCTGTAGTTCTACTTGACTTCCGCAATACAAGTTAAATTTGTAAAAAGTTAACTTAATCATGATTTATAAATTTATTGTTGTTATTCTTCCGCACTCTGATGTAAAGTTTTGTTACAAATGTTGTAATGTTGTAGTTACTCCTTTGTTGATCCTGGTATGAGTTGTCAAATATAGTTGAATCGGGGTCCTGCGAGGGCACCCGACAGATCTTCTTAGGTTATATGGTGTACATGCATCGCTGTCGGAGGTCTTAGGGACAATGACAGGTGCATGTGGGCCATATCATTTAGGAGGTTTTGTGATAGGTGGTATCAGAGCTCATATAATGGATCAGCTACAACATTACATTTGAAAACTTCAAAATGAATTTATAATATAAAAGTTTTTGAGGATAACAAGTTAAAAATGGACTTCTATCTATCTTCTTGCTTGCTGGAAGACTTCATGAAGATTTTTCGCTGACTCAAGTACAAAGGCTTCAAGAAGATCTTCATTTTTTTTCCTTGGAAGGTCAAGTAAGACTACCCGCACTCATGGACCTCTATATTCATCCTCTATACGTCCTAGTCAACAAAATTCTCTCCTCTATACTCAATTCTCTCGCACCCATCCATCCTCTATATCATCCTCTATCCACTATCCATCGTGGGACCCACTTGTCACTTTATCTAAATATATCCATGTGTGATCTAGTTTTGAAGGATTTATTGAGACGAATTTAATGGTGCAATCGAAATTTAATTTGGATTTTTGGTTAGTAAGTTATAGCATTTTTTTCCTTTGTTTAGCTAGTGGGGCCCGCCACTATAGAGTATAGAGTAAGCACTGTACTACTCTAAATATAGAGTAATAGAAAGGATAGAGTATCGTTTTAGAGTATCCAGTGCAGCAGTTTTTACTCTATATTCATACTCTAAAACTTTAGAGTATCGTTTTAGAGTACCCACTGCGGGTAGTCTAAAGAGTTGACTTCATCGACAAAGTTATACTAAAGCACCTCTCAATAGTCTGTCGGGCGCGGTGAAGATAGTGTATAAATAAAGCCCTATAATCTCCTAACATGATGAAGATGAAGCAACTCTGACATTGAGAAGACGTATAGGACAAGGATATCTGTTATCATGCATAAAATGATAATAAAATAATGATTAAAATTCCCTCCTTATATTCAGGAGCAGTTATTATTCGTTATAGTTGTTCTATTGATGAATCTCGTCCTGTACCAGGTTTTGTTAGCCCTTTTCATGATCCCTGCTTAACAAGTTCCTAATTCTTGGGGGACTTTTGGATGCATTTTATTTACCATGTCGACTCAATGTAAAACCTGGGACTACTCCTTGCATTGACTTCTCAATGTATGCATGTGTCATGTTTTGATTTCTTCCATCCTAACACATGCTATTACTTTGATATTGATAACTTACATGTGTTGGACGAGAGTTACTTTAGTTGTGCCCTATAGTGGTGCCTCGACCCGTGACTATGGTGCCGTGTCAAACCTGGAATACTCTGTGATTCGCGACTACATGAGTTTTTACCAGAATACGCACTAGTACTGTAGTCGGTGCTCCTGAACCATTATAGCTCACAATTACTGTGTTTTCGCTCGTTGGACATTCATTGAAGAATTCTAACCTCTCCAGATCCTTTGTTATTATAACCAATCTCTGATCTTGGTTATAATACTGACATTGTCAAACAAGTTACTGCAGTTGTGCCCTATGCTGGTACCATGATCAGTGACAATGGAACAACGTTGTATCCTGGAGTTTCTTGTGACTTGCTACCATAAGGAAATACAGGACACTCGCTGTTATCAAGGTCTATGATCATGATTCCTTATAGTCCACAATTAGGGTGTTTTCATTCTCTGGACACTCCTTAGGGATTCAAAGTTGTCATTTTGAGCTCCCTAGATGCCTTGTTATTGTGACCGACTTCTGATCTCGGTTACATTCTTAATATTGTGAGACGAGGGTTATCACTGTTGTGCCCTATAGTGGTGCCATGTCCCATGACCACGGTGCCGCGTCGGAACCTAGGGTCTCTTGTGTGCCCGGGTCACACAGGTTTCTGCTGGGTGCGCGTAGGTATCGAGGTCTGTGGTTGTGATCCATTATAGTCCCACGACTAATATGCCCTCACTGTTTGCAATATGTCTTGGGAATTCATGCCCATACTTCTTTTGAATCATCTTAATTCTTGATGTTGGAACCATTATCAAATCGCAGTTGTAATCTTGATTTCTTTGGTGAATATTTTCATTTCAACAGGAGACCCTACTTTCTTGAAAGTTGCAACAATGGTATAGCAAGTATCCTGGAAATCCCTATGGCTGATCACTGTACGGGAATACGGGGTATTTACTATAGCAAGGTCTATGACCATGATTCATTATAGTCCGCAGTTGACGCGCTTCCGATTCTCTTGGAATTTCTTTTTGGGAGTAATCCATGTCTCCTGGATTTCTCTAAATACCTTGTTAATTACAATCATCATTTTGAAATCGGTTGTAATTCTTGAAACAATCCTAGATGCTTTGTGAATCTCTTCAAGGTTAATGTGCTTGACACATTTCCTTTTCCATTATTTAACCCCACGGGTTATGTCGTTCCTGAAATCTCGGGACGAGATTTCTTTAAGGGGGGTAGGCTGTAACATCCCAGATGTTAAGAAATAATTAAAATGTGATAATGATGCATCATCAAGCATAAGTATCAAGTATTATGCCATAAATGCATTCATATTACAATAATAGTTATCATATGTTGCATATGTAATGTTGTCATATGACATGTTTCTTATGTTTCTTTGTCATGTTCACATATTGCAAATATGGTATTTTAGTTAATTCCATGAAATGATGGCATGTCGAGGCATTAGGTTCTTTATGAATTTATATTTGAGAATTGGTTTACACAATTAAAGTCTTGTTTAAATAAAAGTTCAAAAATTATGAAATTAATTGTGGTATTGTTTTAGGGTAGGACTAATCTGAAGAAAAAGTTTGAGATTAATTGGATAATTCTAGTTTTATGTTTAATTTATGCTTTATTAATTAATTAGTTAATCAAATGATTAATGTTTAGTCATTTAGGGTTTTGTGTGACTTTTGGATTGATTGTTGACCTTGGGTCATTAACATGTGATGATCCATGGTATCTTATTGAATTGCTTGAGCTCATGATTAACTTGTTAACTATGAATTGTTAATACTAATTAATGTGTCAACATAGATCATTATTGACTAATGATTTCTTGTGTAAGTAATTAGTGGTCTTGTGATAGACTTACTTGTTATTAGATGCAACCTCTTGGGTAAAAACAAAGTTGTGGTTAGTTAACTTTTAAATTAACCTTGTTAGCTTGCAACTGTACCGCGAAGGAAAGCTGTACTCAAGTAGATAACTAATGTTTATCCTTTCTAAATGTCCCTTTTATACTATGCCTTGTTCATCATCATGCATCATGGCATGCATTCCATCATATTAAGCATCGCATCATTTATCTACGTGTAGTGCTTACGAGAGTGAGAAGGTTCGTGTTGAACAAGTGTTGACGAGGTTGATGTTGATCAATCTTCGGAAAGGTGTCATTCACCGTAATGTTGGTGTCAAACTTGACTTCTACGAGAACTAACCACCGCTGCAACGCAGGCAAGCCCCGGACATACAACCACTCTTCTGTTTTATAAATGCTTTATTACACCTTAAGTCTAGTGTAATGTGCATTATGTTAGTAGGAGTTGGTTGATACCGTTGCTGCATTGATTACCTTGATCTACATTATATCCAGATGATATCCCACAAGTATATATAGGTCGATCTTTTATGCTTAGTAATGCTTAGGCTTCGGTAGAAGTCGAATAATATTTCTTTGATCACCAGAACAAGTTTATTACTTGCTTCTCCTGACCTAATGACAGGTCATGAGAGCATGTGAAAATGAATATGAGAATGAATTTGAGACCGAACGGGGCATGGGAATTGTCTTTGGTGGTTGGTCCCGTCTGTGTCGGTTAAGGACCGTACGTTGTTGGCCCTCGAGTCAAGGAGTTTTGGATAGTACTAGTCACATACCCAAGGACGGGTAAGTCTTACTTCAGCTATTCCATCACGAGAACGTCTAACCTCGCACTGGGAGTGGAGAGATGGCAAGAGTAGCGTGTACCATCGGGGCTAGAATCGGGCCGGATTGGAGGAGTACTGTGCTCTCGGGTGGCGATGGACACGTTCTGGTTTTGGGCGACCCAAGTAAGAGTTGATATATGCAAGATTTGGTTCTACATATGTCGTGTGGTTAGGAAGCCCCAACTGGGTAGATAAAGTGGTTTGAATCGTCGTTACTCCACGAGAAAGGAGTCTTGACCTTGCACCAACATCGTAGCAACAACTAGAACATGGTTACTGTTGAACTTGAGATGGAAAAGAAGTGAATAACAAGTGTGATGTTGATATTTCTGATTGAGATAGATACGTATGCAAAATTTAGCTATAATTAGGCTATAATAAAACTGGAGCCAAAACTTAATTAAAAGTTTTGTTTAGCGATTTCTCATTCAACTGTACAATTAAGTTTTTTTCGTCTATATTTAATACTCCATGCATGCGTTCACAGATTTGATGTGACCGGCAAAACCTAAAATTTTTTGAAACTAAACGTGGCCTAAGCGAAGGAAGAAACAACGAATTTCTTGTAGAGCACAAGCACAAGAGGTTTTCAATCGGCCGTAGATTTTCGTGACGACAATGAGAATGATAGGATAGAACGCAACGCGTAGCATACATCTATTCATTCGTTTTCGACAGTACGGGAGGATTACTGTACAAGGAGGCCCCCGTACATTCACAGTCTCTCACTCGTTGGACTCTTCTTCTACTACTGAAAGACATGAGCTGCCTGGGATTGGAGCCTTGCACCGGGCCGACGCCGACCGGACGAGCGAGCGAGCCCGAACCAGAGCCCTCTCACTGTCTCGAGTCCTAAGCCTAGCCAAGCCAATTATAAGAGGCGAGACAAGCAACTCCAAATCAATCCAGCCCCATCCATTCCCTCCCCGCATCCTCTGCTTTGCTCTGCGCCAGCCACTCTGCCGAGGTGGGGGCAGAGGAGAGGAGAGCTCCTCCCTCCCTCGGTCCCTCCCCGGCCCCGATCGATGTCTAGCAGCGACCCGGAGGAGATCAGGGCGCGCGTCGTCGTCCTCGGCGCCCCGCATGCCGACGCCGGCGACGAGTGGGCCCGCCCCGAGCTCGAGGCCTTCCACCTGCCCTCTCCCGCCCACCAGTCTCCTGGCTTCCTAGCCGGGCACCAACCCGAAGCTGCAGAGCAACCCACGCCGCTCCCTGCTGGCCGCCGCAGCAGCGACACGTCCACTACATCTGCTGGCGGCGCTGCTGCTCCGGCTGCTGCTCCTCCTTCTCCGCCACCGCCGCCGGCGGCTCCTTTCGAGACCGAGCAGCCGCCCAATGCCAGGCCGGCCTCCTCCGCCGGCGCCGGCGCCAATGACAACAAGAAGCCCACCCCGCCCGCCGCGCTGCGCGATCTCTTCCGCTTCGCCGACGGCCTCGACTGCGCACTCATGCTCGTCGGCACCCTGGGCGCGCTCGTCCACGGCTGCTCGCTCCCCGTCTTCCTCCGCTTCTTCGCCGACCTCGTCGACTCCTTCGGCTCCCACGCCGACGACCCGGACACCATGGTCCGCCTCGTCGTCAAGTACGCCTTCTACTTCCTCGTCGTCGGAGCCGCAATCTGGGCGTCCTCATGGGCAGGTAACCAACGTTATTCCTCCTCTTCCTCCTGCTGCTGCTGCTTGCGTCGCGAATTGTCTGTCAATTTGGATTCGATGACGAATCACATCGCTCAATCAATCGCCATGGCTAGAAATGAAATCTTCAAACCGCTCGTTCCGCTCGCTCGCAGAGATCTCCTGCTGGATGTGGACCGGCGAGCGGCAGTCGACGCGGATGCGGATCCGCTACCTGGACGCGGCGCTGCGGCAGGACGTGTCCTTCTTCGACACCGACGTGCGCGCCTCGGACGTCATCTACGCCATCAACGTGGACGCCGTGGTCGTGCAGGACGCCATCAGCGAGAAGCTCGGCAACCTCATCCACTACATGGCCACCTTCGTGGCGGGCTTCGTCGTGGGCTTCACCGCGGCCTGGCAGCTGGCGCTCGTCACGCTCGCCGTCGTGCCGCTCATCGCCGTCATCGGGGGGCTCAGCGCCGCCGCGCTCGCCAAGCTCTCCTCCAGGAGCCAGGACGCGCTGTCCGGCGCCAGCGGCATCGCGGAGCAAGCGCTCGCGCAGATACGGATCGTGCAGGCGTTCGTCGGCGAGGAGCGCGAAATGCGGGCCTACTCGGCGGCGCTGGCCGTCGCGCAGAAGATCGGCTACCGCAGCGGCTTCGCCAAGGGACTCGGCCTTGGCGGCACCTACTTCACCGTCTTCTGCTGCTATGGCCTCCTGCTCTGGTACGGTGGACACCTCGTCCGCGGCCACCACACCAACGGAGGGCTCGCCATCGCCACCATGTTCTCCGTCATGATCGGCGGGCTGTAAGATCGATCACCAGTTTCTCCCTATCCTGTTCTCCGTCATGACATAGCATGTATGTACGCTTACTGGTCTGTGTGTGGATCGCGTCGCGTCCAGGGCACTCGGGCAGTCGGCGCCGAGCATGGCCGCGTTCGCCAAGGCGCGCGTGGCGGCCGCCAAGATCTTCCGCATCATCGACCACAGGCCGGGCATCTCCTCGCGGGACGGCGAGGACGGCGGCGGCGTGGAGCTGGAGTCGGTGACGGGGCGGGTGGAGATGAGGGGCGTGGACTTCGCGTACCCGTCGCGGCCGGACGTCCCCATCCTGCGCGGCTTCTCGCTGAGCGTGCCCGCCGGGAAGACCATCGCGCTGGTGGGCAGCTCCGGCTCCGGGAAGAGCACGGTGGTGTCGCTCATAGAGAGGTTCTACGACCCCAGCGCAGGTATACCTAGTACTCTACCAATTCTAGCTTTAGTTTAGCGCATTGATTAATTGGGGATTTAGTGTGGAGTTCACTTGCTTGCCAATTGCCATTGCCATCACACATCAGCATACATTGCCAACTGCCATTGCTGCCTTGTGCCTTGCTGGGTAGTCGTAGAGTCTGTTTAATTTAAAAAAAAAGTGAACTAAAAAGTGCTACAGTACCTGTCACATCAAATCTTGCCGCACATATATGTAGTACTAAATATAGATGAAAGAAAAAACTAATTACACAGTTTAGTTGTAAATCACGATACAAATCTTTTGAGCCTAATTAGTCCATAATTGGACACAAATTGCCAAATAAAACGAAAAATGCTACAGTAGCCGAACCTAAATTTTTTCACCAACTAAACATACCCGTAATAGAAGAAGCTTCCACTGTAGGAGCAGGACATTGCAAATGGAAGTGAATTTTGCAGTAACTGTACCACATTGACAAGGAAATGAAGTGAATGCTTGGAGCAGAGCTGGCCGGCCTCATGGGCTGCTGCCTGCAGCCTGCTAGCTAGTCAACCAACGGAGGTTGTGTTTGTGGTCATGCATTCACACAGCTTGAGCTAGGTGGTGCCTGCAACGCGAGACAAAGAAAACTATTTGCCTGGCAAGATGCTACTGTTGACTCGCACATGCATGCCGCTCTTTGAGCCTTTGACCGACTGACTATACTCAGGCCTCGTTTAGATGCTGAAAAAATTTTAACCTGATAAATAGTACCACTTTCGTCTTATTTGATAAATATTGTCCAATCGTGGATCAACTAGGCTCAAAAATTCATCTTGTGATTTCTAACTAAACTGTGTAATTAGTTATTATTTTTATCTACATTTACTACTTCATGCATGGTTCTAAAGATTGATGTGACGGAGAGAGTGAAAAAATTCTAACTTTTTATGTGCATCTAAACAAGGCGTCAGTGAGATAGAGTGGTTCAGTTTTGTTGACATGTACTCCTACTAGTATAGTCCTGTAGATTTTTCAAACAAACAATTGAAAAAAAAAGAAATGAAGTCTGAATTTTGTTGGTTTTGGCAGGGCAAATCCTGCTGGACGGGCACGACCTCAAGTCGCTGAAGCTCCGGTGGCTCCGGCAGCAGATTGGGCTGGTGAGCCAGGAGCCGACGCTGTTCGCGACGAGCATCAAGGAGAACCTGCTGCTGGGGCGGGACAGCCAGAGCGCGACTCAGGCGGAGATGGAGGAGGCGGCCAGGGTGGCCAACGCGCACTCCTTCATCATCAAGCTCCCCGACGGCTACGACACGCAGGTTCGTCCGTATAGCTAGCTTACTAGCTGCACTGTGCTGCCCTTTTCTTGCTCGCCACCGTTGCTGCCTGTTTGTGCCTGTTGTTCTCCAACCCATTTGTCAGTGTCTAGACCACCATGCCTGCCTGCCTAGCTGCTCGCTGCTCCCCGTTTCCCTTCCTTTCCTTTCCCTACCATGCCTTTTACTAGCTTTTTTTCTCATCTGCATGCAGCCTTTTCTTTTCTCCATGTCATGAGAGGATGCATGTAGCATCATGTCATCCATTTCATTCATGCGTCGCGCTCGTGCCTGCCCGGGGTAGCATCATGTCATCCATTTCATTCATGCACAGCGGCACATGCTAGCTCGTGACAGGCAGCACCACCACCAACGCCATGTCGCCGTGGAGGGGTCGGGTCTTGCTTGTTAGGAGCCTGTTGCTATCACAATTGGTGTTGTGGGTTACCAACATGTAACATGCCAGGATGCTTTGCTATCACACACAGGACAGGAGAGGTCCCTTTCGTCTCAACACAAAACTCTACTAGCACTTGCTGCTAAGTGCTGAGTGCAGAGGGGGGAGATGAATGGATGACGAGCAGCTAGAGGAAGAGCCAAAAAGGTTAATAACAATCGTAAAAAAGATTAAGAATCAACCTGGGGTACGTAGAAAGAGGTAGAATTCCTAGGAATCTAAAAATTAGTATAGGAGGAAGTGGGGGGGGGTGAAACAGGACAAATTCCAAGCTGGTATTTTGTCAGGAATGTCAAGTTGATTTGATCCCAGTGCAAGCAAGAATTATCAAACACATCCTGTCTGTCCAGTCCAGCTCTTACTACTTAGTACTCTACTTAGAGCACTACTGTACTACTAGTGGTAGGTATCTTCCACTTCTCTTTATATAATCTGTCATGAGAGAAAGAGGGTCAGTCAAGGCCATGCTGCTGCTTATTTTAATCACTGTCAATGGCAGGCAGTCTGGTTAGTTAATAACATCTGGGAAGGGTTTAATCAAATCAGATCAAATCAAATGAAATCTAAGAGGTCACATGGGATATGGGCCACATTGAGCAGCTCGCCTTCCCGCACTCCCATGACTGACTTGATCACGCTTGATTCCTTGCTCGCATGCCCATGCATCATCCCTGGTCAAACACTCTGCACCATCATAAGACTTGCTGTATTAACAAATGATTTCATTTTTGTTGTTATTAATTATGCTGGAGTAGTAGTACTAGTTTATTATTTGATGAAAAATTTGGCAGTCAAAGTCCACCCGTTTGTTTGACCCTGCGTGCATGGCGGTGGTGGCCGGTGCAGGTTGGGGAGCGCGGCCTGCAGCTCTCCGGTGGGCAGAAGCAGCGCATCGCCATCGCCCGCGCCATGCTCAAGAACCCTGCCATTCTGCTGCTGGATGAAGCCACGAGCGCGCTCGACTCCGAGTCGGAGAAGCTCGTGCAGGAGGCGCTGGACCGCTTCATGATCGGGCGCACCACCCTGGTGATCGCGCACAGGCTCTCCACCATCCGCAAGGCCGACGTCGTGGCCGTGCTGCAGGGCGGCGCCGTCTCCGAGATGGGCACGCACGACGAGCTCATGGCCAAGGGCGAGAACGGCACCTACGCCAAGCTCATCCGCATGCAGGAGCAGGCGCATGAGGCTGCGCTCGTCAACGCCCGCCGCAGCAGCGCCAGGCCCTCCAGCGCCCGCAACTCCGTCAGCTCGCCCATCATGACACGCAACTCCTCCTACGGCCGCTCCCCCTACTCCCGCCGCCTCTCCGACTTCTCCACCTCCGACTTCACCCTCTCCATCCACGACCCGCACCACCACCACCGGACGATGGCCGACAAGCAGCTCGCGTTCCGCGCCGGCGCCAGCTCCTTCCTGCGCCTCGCCAAGATGAACTCGCCCGAGTGGGCCTACGCGCTCGTCGGCTCCCTCGGCTCCATGGTCTGCGGCTCCTTCAGCGCCATCTTCGCCTACATCCTCAGCGCCGTGCTCAGCGTCTACTACGCGCCGGACCCGCGCTACATGAAGCGCGAGATCGCCAGGTACTGCTACCTGCTCATCGGCATGTCCTCCGCGGCGCTGCTGTTCAACACGGTGCAGCACGTGTTCTGGGACACGGTCGGCGAGAACCTCACCAAGCGGGTGCGCGAGAAGATGTTCGCCGCCGTGCTCCGCAACGAGATTGCCTGGTTCGACGCCGACGAGAACGCCAGCGCGCGCGTCGCCGCCAGGCTCGCGCTCGACGCCCAGAACGTGCGCTCCGCCATCGGGGACCGCATCTCCGTCATCGTCCAGAACTCGGCGCTCATGCTCGTCGCCTGCACCGCGGGCTTCGTCCTCCAGTGGCGCCTCGCGCTCGTGCTCCTCGCCGTCTTCCCGCTCGTCGTCGGCGCCACCGTCCTGCAGAAGATGTTCATGAAGGGCTTCTCGGGGGACCTGGAGGCCGCCCACGCCAGGGCCACGCAGATCGCGGGCGAGGCAGTCGCCAACCTGCGCACCGTGGCGGCGTTCAACGCGGAGCGCAAGATCACGGGGCTCTTCGAGGCCAACCTGCGCGGCCCGCTCCGGCGCTGCTTCTGGAAGGGGCAGATCGCCGGGAGCGGCTACGGCGTGGCGCAGTTTCTGCTGTACGCGTCCTACGCGCTGGGGCTGTGGTACGCCGCGTGGCTGGTGAAGCACGGCATCTCCGACTTCTCGCGCACCATCCGCGTGTTCATGGTGCTCATGGTGTCCGCCAACGGCGCCGCCGAGACGCTGACGCTGGCGCCGGACTTCATCAAGGGCGGGCGCGCGATGCGGTCGGTGTTCGAGACGGTCGACCGCAAGACGGAGGTGGAACCCGACGACGTGGACGCGGCGCCGGTGCCGGAGCGGCCCAGGGGCGAGGTGGAGCTGAAGCACGTGGACTTCTCGTACCCGTCGCGGCCGGACATCCAGGTGTTCCGCGACCTGAGCCTCCGGGCGCGCGCGGGCAAGACGCTGGCGCTGGTGGGTCCGAGCGGGTGCGGCAAGAGCTCGGTGCTGGCGCTGGTGCAGCGGTTCTACGAGCCCACGTCCGGACGCGTGCTCCTGGACGGCAAGGACGTGCGCAAGTACAACCTGCGGGCGCTGCGGCGCGTGGTGGCGGTGGTGCCGCAGGAGCCGTTCCTGTTCGCGGCGAGCATCCACGACAACATCGCTTACGGGCGCGAGGGCGCGACGGAGGCGGAGGTGGTGGAGGCGGCGACGCAGGCGAACGCGCACCGGTTCATCTCGGCGCTGCCGGAGGGTTACCGGACGCAGGTGGGCGAGCGCGGGGTGCAGCTGTCGGGCGGGCAGCGGCAGCGGATTGCGATCGCGCGCGCGCTGCTGAAGCAGGCGCCCATCATGCTGCTGGACGAGGCGACCAGCGCGCTGGACACCGAGTCGGAGCGGTGCGTGCAGGAGGCGCTGGAGCGCGCCGGGTCCGGGCGCACCACCATCGTGGTGGCGCACCGGCTGGCCACGGTGCGCAACGCGCACACCATCGCGGTGATCGACGACGGCAAGGTGGTGGAGCAAGGGTCGCACTCGCACCTGCTCAAGCACCATCCCGACGGGTGCTACGCGCGGATGCTGCAGCTGCAGCGGCTGACAGGCGGTGCCGTGCCCGGCCCGTCGTCGTCGTCGTCCAACGGTGCCGCCGCGTAGGATCGATGGATGGATTGACCATGGATGAGTTTCGTTCCTTGAGAGATCAGCTTGAGAGAATGTTGGATGGGGAACCTGAAGGTCCGGAGCAAATGATGATGATACTGCATGATCGCAACAAGGGAAAAGAAAAAAGAAGCAGAAAAAACGGTGGTTCATATGATTGTACAATTTGACGATGATCTCTTTGAGTTGAGGTTTTAGGATGTAAACCTTCACTTCCTTTTTTTTTTACTCTTCTTGCTTCTCATTCTTCTTGTTTCTCATCTGCTAAGCTGGGACTGAGATGTGGAACAGATAGAAGCAACAGCATCTATCTATATACAGTGTCAGATGGAAATTGATCCTTCCTTGTAAGTAGACAACGGCTAGCTCCCAAGGAACCCCAGATCATATGTACTAGTACTGTACTTATTAGTCAGCCTTATATACGCAAGTACCAAATAGCAGATTTACTCCTTAATATTCAGTTATTTGCATTAGCAGAAACAAATAGAGACCATAAATCTATACCAAATATTTAATTGTGAAAATTTCTGCACTACTTTTTGTTTCCGCTCAAATTTTCTGTCAGCCAGCCCAGCCAGGTTACGTGAGGCATCCGTACGTAGTTCTACGTCAAAAGGAAGGGCAAACTCCTGTTCGTAAAATCACGTCCCTACTCCATATTATTTATTTTATATTCTGAGTCCGATTTACAAAGAAGCAAACTCTAACTCTTATCTCCTTTCACTTTCAAGCTTATACAGTCCGAATGTTTTACGAGAACTCGTGGTAATCTTTCTAAATATTTTACGAAATATTATGCAATAGTAACATGTTCCAACTCAAACTCCGGGTGTGGATCGACAGAGATATGATACCTGGACGGAGACATATAGATATATCACATTGTATTTTTAGTTTGAAATTTAATTGATTGAAGCTTACCAGGTGCATTAATTTATAATTTTAGATATGTAATGAGCGGCGGCGAGGCCAGTGTTCTGGTATGACCTCGTGACGTTGAAGAGAAAAAGGCGACGGGCACGAGCATGACCATAACCAAAGTGGCGTCGTAGTGCGCATGCCAGACAAGAAGCATTATGCCCCGGCGCCAACGGCACCATGTTTGCAGCCGGCGGTGGCCTCCGCATTGTCGACAGCAGCACCTTCCGCTCAGGCGATATCATCGCGTAGGACTTGGATGTCGGTGGCCAGATCGGGGTCATCACGGGACTCTCTGGGCGCTCGACCTGGTTCGTTTTGATGATGACAGACGACACCGGCAACAGGGCGTCGTGTCGCGGCCATCAGAGTAGCTCCGACGCATCACGGGGCTCGTCTTGGGCAACTACCTCATGTCTAGGCCATGGCTCGGCAAGGTCACCGAGGTGTCCCTCTATGTGGACGTGGCGTTCGACGATGGCGTATTCTACACGCTCACCGGGGCAATGCATAAACCGGTAGGAGCCCAAGCAAAGGAGGAGGACAATTACAAGTACGACCTACGAAACGGCCGGCAGACGAACAACGTCTTGTACCCAAGGTAGCACATCGTCAATTAGGCGTCCTGATGGATTAAAGGCCAGTGAAAGCAGGGGAGAGGTGCTTTTAGATTTGTACTAGAGTGAAAGCTGCTTCTGAGCAAAAGCATTTATGGCTTTTGGGCCCTTTGGTTGTCTTTTAGCTTTTGCAAAAGCAAAAGCAGGTTAGAAAGCCCAACCAAACAGGGCCTAAACATAAGAGTAGCACATGTCCAACTTCCATATGGATTCAAATTACACAACCAATTGAAACGTATGATACTTGTCTATGACCATGCAAGATATACACCCCGTTGCAACGTACTGGCATATTTGCTAGCAAAGTAATAATGCATGAATGATTGCTGCTATCAGTCGGTAGCAGGAGAGAAATGGCAAGTTCCACTTGTCTCTGAAAACAAAAGAATCTCCATTTTCAGCGAGCAGAGGAGCTGAATAGTATCTATCCTTTTTCGTTTCTCTTCTCTCTCTTTCTCTGCGAGGACAGGGACACTCCATCCTTTTCAGGCAGACAGGAAGCGGATCTAGTGGTGAGCGGTGAGCACGCCTCTCAAGTCTCATGCAATGCAGAGTTCATCTAGACCGACCGACCAAACTGCACACCCAAGAACCGATGGAGAAGAGCATTCTCTACACTGCTCTCGACAGGATCCCGGGAATATCTACCGAATTGTCAGTGGCATAGCTATCTGCCTAATTGTCAATTGCGCAGCAGGTTTGCAGACGACCCGGGAGGGCTCAGGGATTGCAGGAAAACGGGGACCAAGAGTTTGACCTATGATGGGCTCACGTCTCTAACATAGGGGAGGCGTCACATGCAATGCAGAGTTCATCTTCCAACGCACACCGTGACCGTGACGCGGTCCGGAGGGACATTTGATTTCGGTGTTGCTTTCACCGCTGCCAATCCACTAATTCTTGGTGTGTTTCTTCTTCGCTGCACATGATGGTGTGCCCCAACAGCAGCACTGGGACCAACAGGCATAGTAGGACTGAGAGAATGGATGAATTGAGGGATCGGCGCATGGTCCCTTGCTCATGAAGATGAACGCCCAAGGCCGGACGGGACGGCGTAGGACCAGGACCATGGCTGGCTGGGCCTGGGCTCACAGAACGAAAAAGAGGTCTGCTCTGCCCTGTCCCTCCCCGGTCCAAATCTCAAGCGCCGATGTGTCCAATCTAGCCAGCCTATCCTCGTCGACCTTGCCCCTGTCCTTGCCATTCACCAGTCACCACTCACCAGACACTGTTGTCTTGTCACTGTTACCTGGCAACACAACCAAGCGAAGGTTTCCTCTGCAACACACGAATAGAACGCTCCTGAGTCCTGATGTCCAATCCTCAATCCAATCTTTAGGATTGAGGATTGCTGAGTTTGGATTGTTCATAGGAAATGAACCATGAGATAGTACGATGGAAGGAGCAGGAGTGTGCACTGGTCTTCTCAAAACATGAAGGCCCGAGTTCACGTTTTAAGGGCATGTTTATTTGGTAGAGCTCTAGGAGCACCTTTCAGGCTAAAACTACGATGAGCTCTGCCATACAACTTTTACTAAAAAGTGATTCTACGCTGATTCTGTGAAGTCGTTCTCCGAAATGAACTAGGGGGCAGGAGCTGAAACAAAGTAGCTTCTCTTATTTACTCTATTTTCAATCAAAGAACCACTTCTCTCGGAGAATCGGTTTTCACATAGAACCCTAGTAGGAGAAGCTCAACTAGAAAAAAAACCTTAAGTCTCCTATGGAATTGAGGTGTATAAATGCATTCCATACGAGTTGTGCCAAGTGCATTTCTTTGGCCCCGTTCGGCAGGCTGTTTTTTAGCTTATAAGCCGGCTGTGGCTGTTTTGCTGTGAGAGAAAAACACTGTTCCACGGCTGATAAGCCATGCTGATAAGCTCAGCCGAACAGGGGGTTTGTTCCATATGGCATTTGCTGATCTCTTTAGAATCTCGCTAGGCTTTCTTAGCAACACCACCCACCCCCTGACAGACAGACAACCTTGGTAGCGAGAGAACCGAGAGCGATCTGGATCTGGCGTTCCATCAGCACCAACAAATTCTGGGCCATGCCCGATGGAACAGCACCACCCGTGGCTCACTCAACAAACAGTAAAACCAAAGGCAAGCAACCTTTTGAATTTATTGCCACATCAACTAGCACTTAGCAGCAGCAGTAGCTTTCAGGGAAGCAGAGTTGCACTGGTGCTCCAGGGATTAGATTGGATCAGATGGACAAAGGACCTTGCCAAGTCACCGGCGCATGTCATGTGTCATGCGCGCGCGCTCTCAACAGCACACGCAACCATGGCAGATGGATCTACCTTATCATTAGTACAGACACACATACACACAAACACAGAGATCGCCTGACTAGCCAGCCATTGCTTGCTTGAGATCAAAGAAACTGCATCATAATTACTGAACGCTTCTTCTTTCCAGAGCAGAGCAGAGGGGGGTAATGGCTACCTACCTAGCTGTACATGTGTTCAGTCATTTCCATCCATTACTACGATGTGCTCACTCGTGCCGACGTGCCGTGCTGTGCATGGTCCCGTCCTGCTGGAGGACATCCTTCGAAGAGCTTGACAGACAGGGAGACAAGGATGGAAGGATGGCGTGCCCAGTACAGAGTGATAGATCCAAAATGAAATGAGCACAAAACAGCCCAAGGAATCTCTCCATCTCTACGGAAAATTGTCAATTATAGGCCCTGCCATCAGCATCAGCAGCCAAAACCAGAGTCACGGAGAGCACAAGCAGAATCATGTACCATACATACAGATCTAGGAAATCTTCACAAAGAATGGAAGCTGACAAGTGCTGCTGTCCTGGCCGCCTCTAGCGTCCATCCGTCTTGTTTCGTGGTACCATACATCACACAAGTAGCACGAACCCTACCAGTGTTGGGACGGTACGACGGTACCGGTACCTCAAACATTTGGTAGCTACATGTTCATCGAACCAGACAGGCTGTAAAACCAACTCTACTATTTCATAGTCCTACGCACAATCTGAGGCCAAATGATACGAGACATCATCATCACTAGTATGGGTCGGTAAATGATTTCATGATACAGACATTGACCCCTGACACCCTCTCTAAAACAACTCCCCTCCTGATCAAGCTCCACTTCAAAAGTCTAGTGCACAATAAAAACCATCTACTAACTCTGCTAATACTGAGCAAAGCAGCTTCAGATGTACGACAGCAACAAAAACACGGAACAAGTACTAAGAAGAGGTTCCTTCACATGGACATAAGCTTCAGGCCATTGTCAGGCTTTCCCATTCCAGCAGCAAGTTCAGCATCAAGTTGCGTGTGTGGAGCTGGCCCAGACATTACCTTGACCCTACAATCATCCAAAGCTTGTGATTAGACAAAGCACACGCCACAGCAGATCAAATTATGCCACTCACGTGCTGTCCTACATCAGATTTTTCACATGTTCTGCCGACGGGAAAGGTCATACTGGTAATCTAGTATACCTGCTTTCAACCTTCAGTTACTATCACAGGACCAACACTAATTTAGCTATGGTATCATATCAAACCACACAATAAGGTCCCTCCAAGTTTTATCAACTGGTTCTACTCTAGGTAACAGGTCAACTGCAGAGAGCTTATTATAGTATTCTAACCATCTGAATTCATGTGTCCTAGCAATACAAACCAACCGGTTCTTTTTTTCTTCAATTGAGAATGGCCATGCAACAAGCATAGTAAGTGCAGGTCATCACATGTTTGCCAATCAAACTGCTAGCATAAATCAAATGTGTTCAGGGAGGATTCGCTTCAACATTATGTCTGAATGATGAGTACCGCGATGTTACTTAGACTTAGAGCAAACAGAATGAATCACCTTTTCTTGTGGCGCTTTGAGCGGTAGTGGTCATCCTTCACGCTTTCACTTGCAAAGTAGCGACTGCAGCCAAAGCCAATACCAGATAATATTATGATTATCAGTAGAAGATTAGGTTATAGCTAGAACATTTACAAGATAAGTGCAGTTCATCACAAGCATAGTAACGCCAGCAATCACACCTTAAATTGTAGCCACAATTTTGCTAATCCCTCTAAATCAATTCAAGGCAGCTAAAGCCTAAAAGGGGGCAGACCCAGTGCCAGAGGCTCCCACACGAGTGGGGTCTGGGGAAGGGAATAACCGAAGTAAAGTCTTACCCCCGCAGAAATTCTGCAGAGAGATGGCTTCGAACCCAGGACCTGGTGACTCGGCGAGCAAGCACTCACCAACTGCACACAGTTAAATTCCAAGAAGCATCAAATCACCTAAACATCACCCAAAGTTCACCATTTTACTCTATACCAGACAACTCAACTGAAACACACAGTTTATTAATGTCAACACCAAAATTGGCAGCAGGCCAGCAGCTTATAAATTGTGCAAATACATACAACTAATTCATCAAATGAGTCAACCCTAGCTCACTGAAAGCGCCCTACTGTTTGCTGATAAGACAATACAAGACAGGAACATTGCCTTCAAAAATACAAGACAGGAACAGCTAGTATGATCTTCTTTTATCTTCCATATCTATATCTATAAATACCACTAAAAAGATAAGATGAAACAGATCCGTCTACCACAGGTCCGGTGAAGCCCCTGTGACTGAGATCAGCATCCCCTTAAAAAACCCCATCCCACCCATCCACAATGCAAATACCAAATGGTCGGCTCTTGCAGATATTGTGAAGCATGTCAAAGAAAGAAATCACAGTCCATTCTCAATGCGAACACCAAATTGTCAGCTCTTGCAGACATCCCCATCAACAAGAAGCTCTACAGATTCAGTGATGCCTGCTTTATAGTCGGTACAGCAGGGATAGTTCTCAGTTTCTACCTATCGGTATAATAGATACTTCAATAATAGATACGAAACTTACTCAATTTCGTGTCACAGGAAGTCACAAATAAAAGTTATCCCGTCCATTCTTTGACGAAGTAAACCAAATTGATGATCCTAGAGTGGGTACATGAAAGTTCCCCTATACAATTGCACACGTAATTCCAGTGCTGAATCCCATTGCATATTTTCTTTTGTGTGCAGGAAGGGGAAAAAATAATTGTTGGCACATGAGGACGACGAAATAGCAAGAGATTGGAATACTGGAATTGTGTGCTTTCTTTAGGATCATGTGTGTACTATGAGAATTCAGTATTTTAAGATCATTTTACATGATAGTGTGATAAGTTTTACATCATGCATACATGAAAATTCAAATTAAATTGCAATCATGAACATGATTCGTCATTCTTTAGGTCCCATCTAGTCTAGGTTAGTTGTTTTTTGTATGACGAATTATAGCACATGCTCCACCAATGCTCAAATTGGAACCACGATAAACACAAGCTTCGCTTGAATGTGTTAATTGAGAAATACATATACATAGGATGGCATTGATTTTTTGCCCGTACCAAATTACGGCACAGACCTAGTAGAGCATAAGAAATAGCGGATCGGTCGAAGGGAGGGACAGGAAAGAGAGGAGAGGGGGGACGTCATACTCGCAGTGCAGGCAGTAGAACTGTCCCATGCCTGGGAGGTCCTCGTCGACGGGGAGCTCCTTGCCTTCAGCGTCCTTGCCCTGGTCGGCCAGCTTGACGAGCTCGTCGTAGACGGCATCGTCGGCCTTGAGGAGGAACTTGCCGCGGCGCGCCGTCTTGTGCGAGAGGCGGCGCTTCTTGACCTTGCGGTGCGGGCACTTCCCTCCCATCTCGACCAAGAGCGGCGGCGGCGGCTAGGGTTTTCGTTTGGTAGCCGCAGTGCGTACTAGTGGAGAAGAGAAGAACAGAAGATGCAATGGAAGGATCCAAGGAGTCAAGGAGAAGAGGGAGGGCGACGGGCGGGCCAGCAAGGAAAGCCTTAATTCGTTATGTAGCCCATTGGGCCACATGTGACTGCCCAAGCCTAGCAGCAAAAGAAGCCCAATCGTTCATTTTGGATGTATCATACTAGCAGCCTGTTGTTGCTAAAAAAAAAAGCAGGCTGTTATTGTTGCATTTAATCATTTGCTTAATTTGTTGCAGTTAAATCTCAGGTACATTACCGGCAAAGAAAGATTTTGTGTCCTATTTGTTTTTGAGAATGACTAGTGCTCGGACGTCCGGAGCAGCCCACCCGCCCATGCCTGCCACTACTAAACGCGCACGTCCGTCCCCAGTTTGCCTCGCCCCACCCCGCACGCGCACCCCGGCTGCGCCTGCTACTCCTTCCCTTGACCCCCTCCTCTCTTCGCGCGGGCGGGACCTAGGAGCACGGATGACGACAAGCACGCCCCGTCCGCAGGACCCAGACGCGTCGTGCACCCCATCTGCCGGCCCTCGGCTCGCCACGCCCCCTGCCCTAGTGCCCAAGCCGTGCCCCCATGACTCACATACCTCTAAAGTACAAAAACACTTGCAACATGAAACACTTGAATGCAACATAAGTCTGAAGCAGATGAAACATTTGGAACATACACTTACAATATATGTATGAAACATATGCAACATCCAGATAAAAACACTTGCAACTTGCAAGATGAAAACACTTCTTGCAACATAAGACTGAAACAGCTGAAACATTTCGAACACACTCTTGCAACATTGTGAAACATGTGCAACATCAAAATCAAAAAACACTTGCAACATACATCTGAAACAGATGAAACATTTTGAACAAACGCTTGCAACATGCCTCTGAAACACTCGCAACATACGCAACATCCCAATCTACTTTTGCCACATTCATATGAAACACTTAGAACATACCTTAGATAACATCTGAAACACTTGAATCTTACATTTGCAACATAGTGGGAGGAAATAAGGCCAGGGCCGGTTGATTCCGGTCTCAGAGTAGGAGCCGGCGCCGAGTTGCAGCGCGCAAGCACCACTAGCACGGGCCGTGCTTCATGGGGGCCCACTGACCTAAGGCGCGTGACGACACCACCAACACCAGCAGAGGCGGGCGGCGCTGCCCCTGCCCGATCTTGTCCGCATCGCTAGATGCCGTCACCGAGGAAGGATGCGAACTGAGCTCTGTGGAGAGGAAGAGAGGCGGAGGCGGTCAGGCGGGCGCGATGGTCGGTGAACTGCGGTGGAGAGGGGGAAGGCGGCCGGCGGCTCTCAGGTGAGGTGGAGATGGAGGATGGGAGCCGACCAGCCGTGGTCGAGAGCTCCACGGAGCGTGGTCACGGTGAGCGTAGAATTAGAATTCGCGAGTGGGGATTGAGGAATGTCGTTTCTAGAGACCCGTGACTCCGTGAGTGAAGATGACAGCCAAAACTTTTTTTAATTAAATCAGAGGAGGCATCCGAGATAGTTGGGCGTTCGTACCGTCACGGCCCATGGCAACGGGGCATCCGGACGATGGACGCCCTTACCCAGCTATTCCCTTATATTTTCAACATAAAAAACAAGCTCTTGGATAGGAGGGAGGTAAAGCCCAGATCGAAGGTTGCTAGGTCTTTCTGACAATCAGCATAGCATCACGACATCAACCACTCACTCATATATCATTCCATCAAGTGTTAAGGAACACTAGAGGAACAGAGAGCAAGAGCACCTGAGCATGTAAAAAACGCTCATAATCAGTAAGTACATTCAGATCTGTCTTCACCATCCACCAATAAAAAGCAAAATCATCAGAAATGTGACCATCGCAGTCGCGAGTCCATCCGACCATCACATTACAACACTGCTCAACCGTGCAAAGGATCCAACCAAGAAGAACATTCTGCCATGAACTTATATACCACATACGTTATTATTCTTATATACATAATGTACCAGGTCAGGTTCTTACATGATCATAGCTGACAATACAACACCACTAGAGCTGCAACACAAGGACATTGTGATGGATCATGGATGACTGGTACTTCCTTGGTGGTAAGTAGTAGGTAGGTTCGTATACAACCCCGCGCTGAGAATGGATAAAATGAACATGCATCAGTGACCATCTATGTCTGATTGTATAATTCAGTGTTCACAAGACACAAAACAGCCCTAGTTACAAAAATGAAAGCAAGTGCTGATACAATAAAACAGGTGTTCAAGGAAAAACCAATAGAGCAAGTGGATTCAAACAAAGCACAAACTAGTCCATGGATGATGACTGATGAGACCTGGGTCATGAGTCACTGCACTTATATAGTACTCTCTCCGTCCCAAAATAACTATAGTTCTGTCAAACATTTTTAATTTTGACCAAATATATAGAAGAAAATATTGATATTTGTAGTACATAATTAGTATCATTGAATATATTTTCATAATAAACTTATTTAGAGATACAAATAATGCTAATATTTTTTACAAACCTAGACAAACTTAAGAAAGATTGACTGGCATGAATACCGTAGCGACACTTATTTTAGGACGGAGGGAGTACGGTACTGCTGGTGTTCATCCATCACAAACAAGTGTTCTGGAGGCAAAATAAAACGTCATACCTATACCAAATTATGGCATTATATTCAGAAAAAACCGAACAGTTCATATCGAGCAAATCATAAATCCAACTATGAAGGCGGGGATCGGGACGATACTTGCAATCACGCAGTCAAGTAAGTTGCTACTTTGCTAGAGTGGCCTGCATAAATATCTGCACAACTTGCTAATATGGAAATACCACTAGGTGCTTCCTCCAGCTAATTACTAGTACTACTCCGCTAAGGATTGCGAATACATACAATTTGGTACGAACTAGTAACTACTATCTAACAACTGAGCAGGTTCCCAATTTGACCATATATACAATTCCACTAGCACAAAGCTTCAGGTGCTCGACAATTGACTGAGCAAGTACTCCGTACCAAACTGTGCGGCTAAAGTAGTGCTGTGAAGCTAGATTGCGAACAGAAGGCGTGGTTCCGCGGGCTATAGTACTGTGCACCGGATCGTGATGGTGAATCCTTACCCTAGATCCAATTCCTAGGTACCTGGTGGAAGGGGGCCGGGGGAGCAAAGATCGGCGGCGGCAGTCAGTCGAGGTCTTGGTCGTCGAAGTCGTCGGGGAAGGCGTTGAAGAAGTCGGCGTCGGGGGCGGACGGGGGGTGGCGGCCGTCGGCGTCCACCTCCATCATGCTGCTGATGGCGATGCCGACGCCCATGCCCACGGAGGAGGAAGGCGCTGCGTCTTCAGAGTCCATCTCCCCCGCGGAGTCGTCGCCCCAGTCCACCGCCGGCGAGGTGTAGTTGTTCATCTCGATCCCTTGATGGAATTGGGAGGAATCTACTGGAAGGAGGAAGAGGACTAGTCTAGACTCTACCTGGAACTCTAGAGGAATGTGTTGTGTATGTGTGTGCAGTGCAGGGCAGAGAGCAAAAGAAGCCCACTGAGCTCTGCTTGCTCAAAAAGACGGGCCCATTAGCAATAGCTTAGTCCAGACCAGTGACATGTACTGCTCACAGCAACGCACTAGGCTTGGCAGCTTGGCTTGGCCCAGAACAGAGACACTATGGTTCTTTAATTTATATAAAAACACTATGGGGGATACAATGATGCATATGCTCTACTTTTTAAAAATAAAAAATAAAACGGTAATGCTTGGCCACGGCTGTCTGTCTCATCCGAACGCCACGCTTCACTCTGCTCGCTATTCTAGACTTCTCCCACCACACCCTCCATCCTGCGCCGCTCGCTCGCTCCTCGCTCCCACCTGTCGTGTGCCTCATGTGTGCCGTCGCTCCTTGCTCCTCTCTCCCGCCCATCACGTGCCCCACTCGCACCTCGCTCCTCTCTCCCGCCTGTTGCGCGTCCCACCCGCACCTTGCTCCTCGCTTCGGTCGTGCGTCGCGCCGCTCGCTTCCTCCCGTAGCGCGTGTGCCCGCTCGCCCATACCAAGACCGGTGTTGCTGGTGTTGCTGGTGGTGGTGGTGCTCGCGTGGTGGTGCTGGTGCTGGTGGTGCTCGCGCGCCGCCGCTCGCCAACAGATCCCACCCCGACAACCGGAATCAGATGGCCCCGGCCTTCCCATCCTCATGTTGCAAGTGTATATTGCAAGTGTTTCAGATATTCAGAGATATATTGCAATTGTTACATATGTATGTTGCAAAAGTATATCGGGATGTTGCATATTTTGCAAATGTTTTCAGAGGTATGTTGCAAGTGTTTTGAAAAAAATGTTTCATCTGTTTCAGACGTATGTTGCAGCAACTGCTTTATCTGGATGCTACATATGTTTCACACACATTTGCATGTGTTTTATCTGGATGTTGCTATGTTTCACACACATCTTGCGAGTGTTTTATCTGGATGTTGCATATGTTTCACACACATGTTGCAAGTATTTTATCTGGATGTTGCATATGTTTCACACATATGTTGCAACAATATGTTTCAAATGTTTTATCTGTGTCAGATGTATGTTGCATCCAAGTGCTTTATGGAGGCACAGTGAGTGATGGCCATACGGCCTAGGCGCCGAGGGATGGGGCGTGACGAGCTGGGGACCGACGGATGGGGGCGTAGCGAGCTGGGGACCAGCGACGAGGGAGCATCGAGCTGGGGGCCGGTTCCCGGGTCTCGCCCACACGGTGAGAGAGGAGGGGCTCAGGGGAAGGTGAGAGGCGTAGTGACGGGGCAGATGTGCGTGCAAAGCCGGGGTGAGGCAGACGGGGCTGGGTGGCGCGGCCATACGGACACGATGAGTGGTGAGTGTAGCATCGACGGTGGGGTGCGCGTGCGAGTCGGAGCGAGGCGGGCTGCGCGAACGTCCGGAGGCGCACGTCCATCCGAGCGTCCAGGCACTAGCCACGCCAAAATAGAAAACATCTAGCCTATGCACCCGCACGTAGCGGATTCTTTTAAGTTTTCTAGCTCAAACAGTAGACAAATAAAATGGAAAAGAGCACACTCAAATATAGAGAAAATCAAAAGCAAAGTCTATTATTGTTTTGCCACCCATTGTTAGCGAAGGCGCAAAGTCTATTATTGTTTTGCCACCCATTGTTAGCGAAGGCGTCCTGGCGACAACCTCCAACGCTTTGCTTGCCAAACAAATTTTTCCCCTTGTACCCTCACGCTGCAGCAACGTTCAAAACCGCAGCCAGTATAACCCCTGAATATAGCCTGTATAAAGGAAGTATTTGGTTTTTTTCTCAAAATTAATGTCATTACAAGTACACCAAAGTGCTGAAATAGTAGCAGCAACCCCACAAAAATCAAATTTCTTTCCACCCTTCCAATTTATGTTAGCCAACTTCCAAGCATGTGGATAGTGGATCTTGGAGGGGTTAAGAGTATCTCTAGCAATGCTACCCAAATTAGACTACCTAAATGTCTATTGGGGTAGCTACCAATTTCAATACTACCCATATTTTGTTGTTGTCTCCAGTAACACTACCTAAAAATGGCCAGCCAAAATTCATCCTAGCAGAGGATGACATGTGGGATCCATATGTCATCCTCTTCTCCTGGTCGCTACAGAGTAACTCGGTCATTGGAGACTCCAACAAGTCGCCGGAGGGGAACTAGGGCAATGTCGGAGGAGAGCACCGAGCAAGGGGCTCGTGCCAGCTCACGCCCGCCGCGCTGGGGAGGGAGCTCAGGCCTGTCGCGCCAACTGGGGAGGCGTGCCTAGAGGAGAAGGAGGCGGGGGAGGTCGCGCCAACCGGGGAGGCGGGGGAGGTCGCACCGTCAGGCAGGGCCACTCGCGCCTCTAGGAAGGCCACGCGCGGGCAGGACACATCACCGTGGGAGGTCGTGCCAGGGCAGGACGAGCCACCAGACCAAGCCGCGTCGCTAGGGGAGGTCGCGCTGGGAAGGAAAGTCACGAGAGTAGGCACGGCCTCGTAGGGAAGAAGTCGCAGAGAAGATTTGGGTAGTGCCCTTAACCCAATAGGAATGGGGAGTGAGGAATTTGGGTAGCCAACAAATCTGTTGGGTAGGATAGTGTCGGTACCAACAGTATGGGGGTACCCGCAACCAACGATAATAAAAAACAAAACAATTAAGCCATGGCAAAAGGCAGCCCGCCTCAACCGCGTACCGGATCCGTCTCGTACGAGGCCAGCTCGACGGAGTGCCTCGACCGCGCCCCGTCTCGTACAACGAGGCACCTCGACCGCGCTCCGACTCGCACGAGGCTCGTTCGGCCAGCGGAAAAACTCCGACTCGCATGACCCCGGGTCGGATCACTCAACCCACTCTGTTCACCTACCCCAAGACAAAAGTCAGAGTATTTAATGCGATTACCTGCTACTACCTACCGACATGGCCACAACCATGATTGACGTGGGAACAACGCCTGTGTCAGACCTCACTATTTACCGCCCATCCCGTGATGGGGGTGAAACCTGTCACTATACACACCTTATCGTGCACTGTTTATCGCCAGTCACCCTCGAGAAAGGATACGACAAGGCCCGTATTCCACGATCTAGGAGATTCGGCCTTATCCATCCGGCCTCGACCCAGCCTCGACGCCCAGCGCAGTTCGACAGGGAAGGAAGGCCGGCGTGGCACAGAGCTCCGGGTCATTTCACCATCCCATCCCCGACGTCGCCATGGTGTCCAGGAATGGCCGCCCATTCCTGGGGCACGCCGCTACAGTCACTCCTACAGGGATCGACAAAACATCACCTCAAGGCTCCCCGGTGCCCTGGCCTCCTCTTACCCTATAAAAGGGCGGGCCAGGACCCTACAAGGGGACACAGACAGCAGGCAAGACACAAGCCCAAAGCCAAGTGCCAACAATCCAAGACTCCCAACTCAGAGATCAACATCTCAAGCAATCACCTCTATACTATTTTTTCTTTGAGACTTGGGCTCGCCGCCCTCTCTCGCAAGCTTGTAACCCCTACACAAGCACCTCGGTGCAAGAAAATACAAAACTCTCTCCCCCTCGCTGGACGTAGGGCCTTCTTTTGCCCGAACCAGGATAAACCCCCGTGTGTTCTCCTTGCATCACCATCCAGGTTAGGGACACGCATCACTCACTCGTCGGTTTAGGACCCCCACGGGACCGAACGCCGACAGATAGGTAATCTGCTGGAGTGGATTTTTGGCCCTCCACTACTCAGACAGGGGATAGGTGGTGGGATAGGTAGCATTACTGGAGATGCTCTAACTAACCTACTAGCTGTTACATGAACAATGTCCCAAATAGTTTTCGCGTGGTAGCAATAAAAAAAGAAGTGTTTAATTGATTCATTGCAAGCACAGAAACAATAATTTTGACTACTGGTCCACTTTATTTTAATTAAATATCCTTTGCTAATATGCTCTAACTCACTTACATATATATATTTCCTAAAAGTGCACATACATATTTTTGGTACTTCCTTAATTCGTCCTGAAATACAAGATTTCTAAACATAATTTTAAGACCAAATGAAGAGTTAATAAAGACTAATTTGCCTCTCACTAATTAGTTAGTTTGGTTGTCAACCTGCTTAACGTATATAATTTAAAAAGGCTGACATCCATGTTATTTGTTTCGTCTACAAGTCATTCTAGACATGATGTTGTTTAAAAAAATAAATACGCAAAGATTTGTGTATCATTGTATTAGGTAGAAGAGTTTAAACAAACAAACATACAACGCGCTTCTATCGAGCGCTAAAGGAGGTCGACCTAACACGGTCAATGCTGGACCATCCTAGCAATAGACCTCTTGTTTCGATATTACATAAAAGAAAACAACCCATACCTACGCAGCGGTGCGACCTAGGAGGTGGCCTTGCGTCTTCGCAGCTGCCTAGACGAGCCCTTCCCAACGGCCAGGAAGAGCATACGATGCAGTCAGGTTGTCATCAAAGAGCTTATCAAAGGTCTCCAGCTCTGACGCGGATGGCGCTGATGGACCCTTAGTGTAGCCCATACGCTACATGATCAGCACCTCGCCTCGCTTGAAAGCCGGTACTCGGGAGAGGCTCTGAGCCGCCAACCGCCAACCGCCTGCTCCACCATGGTGTCACCGGCTTGGCAAGAGGCTGCTTGGGAGGCTCACGAATCAGCGGAGAGTCCCTCTTACGTGTCACTTTATTGATGAAGCTGTAGAGATGGTGTTTGGCGGAGTCGTCATTGTCCACAGTCTGGTGGGTATCCACCGGCGGTGAACCAGGAGGGCCAACACCCACTGTAGGGTCGACTAGTCTAAAGCCTGGCGGGTAGCTGTAGCTGTGCTCCGTGTGTGTCTTTGGCGAGTCCCTGACCCACTGAATGGGGCGCGAGGCTGATGTCCGCAGCTCACAGGAGACCACCGCTGGGTCCTCATCCTCTAGCTAGGGGGGCCACCACCGTCGGGGCCTCATCCTGTAGCTGGGGGGAGCCAAAGGTGATAATAGGCGCTCAAGGAAAGGCCACGCAATGATCCGACCACCTACGAGCGAGGCTGCGAACTCCTCGATCATCGGGTCCTCCGTGATGTCGCAATCATGCGTGGCGTCCGGGTACAATGTCAGCATCAATGGGTCGGGCTCAACGATGCCCGTCTCGTTGGTCAGCTCACCATGCCCTGCCTGAGCTCTAGCAGCGACCTAGGTTAAGACCGGTGCCATCTAGGCGGCCCGTGTCGACCACCCGTGACTGTCGGTGGTGACACTCATTGCCGCAGCAGCATCACCCTCCTTCAGCCATCTTCGCCGTCTCCGACGTCGGTGCCCACTACCGCCACGCGAAACCGCACCCGACACAGCTCCAGCCGAGCTCGGCGTTGAAAAGTCCTTATTTGGTTTTGGTAATTAAGTGACAACCTAGGTTGACTAATTATGTTTAATTTGAGATACACAAGTGATTAGTCCACAGGTACATGTGTATGGGCAACATATGCCATAGATGTGAAAATGGCTTAGAGATGTTGCAAAGCTCACACATGTGATGAAGGAGCTCATTGCATATGAGACATGACATGGAGGCATGTGACCAAGGTGGAGAAGATCATGACAAGACTTGGCTCGATGGACCGGTTGCAAGTGTGAAGGGCAAGTTGAGTGATGACTTGGTGCCGATAGACCGAAGCACGGTGAAGAGCAAGTGAAGTCAAGATCGATGAACCAATATGGTCATGTGATGATATGGAGTAGATCATATCATTGTTGATCATGTTGGTGCATGTGTTACATTGACATTGGAGGAGATGGAATGGAATGCGCAAGGCAAAGGTATAACTTAGGGGATTTTATTTCACCGGTCATAGGTGTGTACAGAAGTTTATGACCAGGCTTAGGATAGGTGGTCATACTATCAAGAGGGGCAAACTTGTTTGCATATCGGTCATCTAGTGCCACTTGAGCGATCTAACTTTGCGATGTTACTAGGATCGAGCGGCGCAGTGAATTGAGTGATTGACTCCTTGAAAAATGTTTATGAAAAGCTAACACACGTGCACAAGGTGTTGTTCACTTGGTGGTGTTGGCACATTTGCTAAGGAGAAGTGTTTGGAGTTAAAGTGGATCAACTCGGCGAAGAAACGGAGGCGAAAAGAGGTCACTGGAAGTGACCGAACAATGGCCTCGGAGGCACCTGCGCGTCCGGTCATGTGTTCCTGAGAGGGCGCAGTATTGGTCAAGTGATCGGACATTGGCGCGAAGTAGTGACCTGACGCGCTGAGGCTACGTCCGATCGGTGGTGACGTATGCTGACGTCTTGGTGCGAGCGGCAATGACACGTGGCAGGCGGTGAAGGACCGAACTCTGGTGCTGCGTCCGATCGTGACTCACTTGACACGTCCTGTCACAAAACATAGGCTCTGGGTGCTCTCTGGAAATGATCGGACTCTAAGGCTCGGGCGTCAGGTCGTGGAGCAAAGGCACGTCCGATCAAGTTTTGGCTGCACGAGCTGAGGCGATCTGACGCGGCTTGGGCATGTCCGATCATGGCTTCGTCGCATCCGGTTAGTCTTTGACTATTGGCGCGCAGAGCCGGCCATTGGGATCAGGTGGCTCCGGTTGAACGCGAGCGCCACGTGGACAACGATTTGCGACCGGACGCTGGGCCTAGAGCGTCCGGTCGCTATGAGTTATGCCCAGTGAAGGGGTAATGGCTAGTTTAGACCATGGGGCTATAAATAGAAGTGTTGGCCGGCCTTTGGCTAGTTGTTGAGCACACTAGAGCCTTGTAGATTGTGTGGTGGTGCTTGGGAGCCCTCTGACTCGCTCTTGCTTGATAGTGTTCATTCGATTGAGTGAGTGAGCAATTCTAGTGCGATTGCATCGTGAGATTGCATCGAGTGGCACTAGGTGGTCGTCTTGCAAGCCGGTGGTGCTTGTTACTCTTGAAGGTTGCCACCTCCTAGACGGCTTGGTGGTGGTCTCCGTCGAAGCACGCAAGAAGCTTATGCGTTACTCCAGAGAAGAGATTGTGTGGGATATTGTGCTCACCCCATGGGATCCGCGAAGAGCAACACTAGTAGATCGTGTCATTAAGCTACCCTCACTTGTGGAGAGGTTCTCGCAGTGCCTGACGTGCGGGTTTGGCGGGTGATGCCAATTAGTCGCCGAACCACCAAGGGCCTGTTTAGTTCCTGAAAATTTTTGGGAAATGATACTGTAGCAATTTTGTTGTTATTTGACAAATATTATCCAATCATAGACTAACTAGGCTTAAAAGATTCGTCTCGTGGATTTCGTCTAAACTGTGTAATTAGTTTTATTTTTTATCTATATTTAATGCTTCATGCATGTGTCTAAAGATTCGATGTGACGGGAAATCTGAAAAATTTTGCAAATTTTTTTGCAAACTAAACCAGCCCTAAGTGAGCGGTCGACACAACGGGGACTAACGTATTGGCAAATACGTGAACCTCGGGAGAAAAATTATCGTGTCAACCTTGTCTTCCCGTTGGTTTGCATTCTCGTTACACAATCTTATAATTATTTTCACATACATTGTGCTTGTGTTATTGCTCTTGTAATTAGTTAGCTTATGTAGCTTGCTTATTACCTTCTTGTTTTTGTAGCATAGAAGTAGCTCCCTTGTGTGGCTAATTTGGTTTAAGTAACCTTGTTGGTCACATTGCTTAGTTTGTGTAGCTAAGTAGTTTGTGTTCTCTAATTTGGCATTAGTTGCCTTGTTTTTGAGCATTGCTAGTGAGCTTAGGCTTTGTGCGCTTTGCATCACTAGATTGTGTAGGTGCTCCCCGGTTTGCTTGAAGTACTAGCTGTATAGGTTTGTATGACCTTGCAAGCTAGAATTGGTTAGGTGAGCACTAGCTAACCCGGCACCTTTGTTGCTTTTTTAAGATCTTTGCAAGGTGCTTGAAACTTAGATAGAGGGGTGCAGTCTTGCCTAGACCGATAATTTTAATTCCACATTTATCTCATTTAGCCGATGCGATAAATTTTAGAAAGGATTATTCACCCCCTCTATTCCACCATCTCGACCCTACAGGCCTGTCGCCCTGAGTACGTGGCTAGGTGCCCGAGGCACGCTCCCGATCAGGTCATCATGGCTGGCCTTCTGTGACACTAGATGTACCAGAGCTGGAAGGAGGCACCATTCGCCGCTTCTTACAGTCCCGCGTGTGGTGTCGGAACCCCTTGCATCAGAGGCAGCGTGGAGGCAGCTTGCAGGTTGCCACCCTGTGCGCGGTGGAGAGACAGTTGAAGCACTTCCCGAGTAGGTCTGTCGGATAGCGGTAGGGGGCTGCTGGTTCGCAGATGCAGTGTGGGTGGGGCGTGCCCCGCCGGCACCGTATGACAACCCCTGTGATAGGACCTCACGCCAGCCATCGGCGTTCAGAGCGGAGATGCGCTCACCGCAGCGCAGAACGAGCCGCATGTGAGCCAGCACCCGTCCATGACGACCTAGACGCTAGCAGGCAGGGACGTGACCCTTCACTGGCTGCACAGGCAAGCCGTTCACCAGCTGTGGACGTGGTCGGCTGCACTTTCTCCGCCTACGGCCATGTCCCTGTCGACCGGGGTCTGCTCTAGCACGGCCTGAACCCGAGGCAAGGTGACTCTTGGCGTTAGCGGGCACCGTGACCGCCTTCGCCGGGCGACGCTCGGTGTCGAGGTAGCTTGAGGGGCGGCCGTCGTCGTTCTCCCACCAGCGGTGTTTTGGACGGCCTCCCGAGACTGGCCAGAAAGGAGCCGCAACCGCCGATAGGGAGGAGGAGCTTGGGGTGGCCGGCGTTGGCGCGGCGGTCAGCGACCGACGGCACGGCGACCCCAGAGGTGACCTCGCTTCCCCAGTCCCAGACCCCATCCCCGACCCTGGTGCCAGGTCGTCAGCGGATGCCATGGACCCGCAGTTGGGGGTTGTGGCGGTGCCAACACCCGGCCCCAGCGTAGCAGGGGGTTCTGGTTGGCCGCTGTGTTAACGTTGACGGAATCCAACGCTGGCGTCCTCAGGGCGCCAGATCTGGCCTCCGTGCGCTGCTCCGGGGTGGCTGCGGCTGCGGCACCTGCCGCCAATGGCGGAGGGTGCAGGTGAAGGGTCGAGATGGCGGACTAGAGGGGGGGGTGAATAGTCCTTTCTAAAACTTAAACACATAGGCTAACCGAAACAAATGCGGAATTAAAACTATCGGTCTAGCCAAGACTACACCCCTCTATCTAAGTTCACAAGCACCTCACAAAGATCCTAATTATGTAACTAATGGTGCTTTCCTTAGCAAGTGCTCTCCTAAACAATTCTAGAGCAAGGTCACACAAACCTATGCACTAGTACTTTAGCAAGCACGGGGGAGCTCTTACACAACTAGTAAGCAAAAGCACAAAGCCAACTAAGCTCACTAGCAAAACTCAATAGCAAGGCAACTAATGCCAAACTAGAGAGCGCAAATTACTTAGCTACACAAACTAAGCAATGTGACTAACAAGGTTACACAAACCAAATTAACCACGCAACGGGAGCTACTTCTATGCTACACAAGCAAGAAGGTAACTAGCTAGCTACATAAGCAAACTAGTTAGGAGAGCAACAACACAAGCACAATATATATATGTGAAAGTAATACAAGCTTGTGTTTAGGATATAGCAAACCAACGGGATGAACAAGGTTGACACGATGATTTTTATCCCGAGGTTCACGTGTTTGCCAACACGCTAGTCCCCGTTGAGACAAGCTCCAAGGTTGCCGCCGGTCCTCTTGCTCTTCTCGTCGTGGCGATGCACCCACTTGTTGGATCACGAGCTAATTGACTATCAAGAGTCAAACCCTCAGCGGGTGCCGCACATCCACTCACAAGATGGGGATCCTCCAAGCCACGAGCTCTAGCACTTGACCCGGCCGGACCACTTGTCGCCCTTCGCGTCTCGCTTTACTAGAGTTGCTCTTCGCGACTCCCGCGGGGCGAGCACAATGCCCCTCACAAATCCTCTCCGGAGCCTCGCACAATCTTCTTGCGAGCTTCGACGGAGCCACAAGCCACCAAGCCGTCTAGGAGGTGGCAACCTCCAAGAGTAACAAGCACCACCGGCTTGCAACACGATCACCTAGTGCCACTCGATGCAATCTCTCAAAGCAACGCACTAGAATCGCTCTCTCACTCGATCCGATGAACACTATCAAGCATGAGTGAGTTAGAGGGCTTCCAAGCACTACCACATAAGCCACTAAGGCCAAAGTGTGCTCAGCTAACAGCCAAGGCCGGCCACAAGGTCTATTTATAACCCCACAGTCAAATAGAGCCGTTGCACTCCACTTGTCCGTTTTCTGCGGGAGCACCGGACGCGCCGGTCGTAACAGACCGGACGCGCTCGACCGCGTCCGGTGCCCCTGCGACGTCCACGTGTCCTCCAAATTCAAATTCGTCCGTTAGATCCACCAACGGTCACTGCGCGCCAACGGTCAAACGACACACCGGACGCGCTGTTGCGAACCACCGGACGCGCCGGTGCGCACAGCACCCGCGCCCACGAAGACATCACCGGACGCGCTCTTCGCAAACACCGGACGCCACAGTACCCGCGTCCGGTGCGAGTCCAGTAAGCTCCCTGGACCACCGGACGCGTCCGAAGGTGTAGGACCGGACGCGCACCGCGTCCGATGACTTCGTGACTCGCTGTTTGCCAGACCGGACGCGCCGGTCCCGTGGGTCACCGGACGCGCCGGTGTCAAACCCTAGCCCGCGCGCCTGACCCCGACGCTGCACTGACCGGACGCGCCGGTCGCACAGTGACCGCGTCCGGTGCAGCGTCCGGTGCGGCGTCCGGTGCTCCGTCCAGTCACTTCCGTGACCGCGTTCGCCTCCGTTTCTTTTCCGACTTCCGGCGCAATGGAAAATAGGCATTTCACTTTTCCAAAAAGCGTCGAATCCCGCCTCGCAAGCTCGGCGGGAGGGAGAGAGGAACCCAAACCCTCTCTACCGCTCAAACTCCACCGCCTTCGCAAATGTGCCAACACCAACAAGTGATCACCACCTTGTGCACGTGTGTTAGCATTTTCACAAACATTTTCTTCGAAGGAATTAGGCACTCAACTTGCCTCGCCACTCGATCCTAACACGTATGCAAAGTTAGATCGCTCAAGTGGCACTAGATGACCGATATGCAAACAAGTTTGCCCCTCTTAATAGTACGGCCATCTATCCTAAACCCGGTCATCAACTTCTCTACACACCTATGACCGGTGAAATGGAAATGCCCTAGGTTATACCTTTGCCTTGCGCATTCCACTCCATCTCCTCCGACATTGATGCAACACATGCACCAACCATATCACAAATGATATGATCCACTTCATATCATCATGTGACCTTGGTCCATCGATCTTGACCTCACTTGCTCTTCACCGTTGCGTCGGTCCATCGGCGCCAAGTCTTGCTCAAGCTTCACCGCCTCACGGTCCATCGCTCCAAAGCCTCCGACTTGCCCTTCACACTTGCAACCGGTCCGTCGAGCCAAGCCTCATCTTGATCTTTTCCACCTTGGTCACATGACTCCATGTCATGTCTCATATGCAATGAGCTCCTTCATGACACCATTACCTGTGGACTAATCTCCTGTGTATCTCACATAACCACATATTAGTCCACCTAAGTTGTCACTCAATTACCAAAACCAAACAAGGACCTTTCAATCTCCCCCTTTTTGGTAATTGATGACAACTCTACAAAGATATGGAAATTAAGCTTTTTCAAGCTAGCACTTCACACAAAGTGTAAATTGCTAACTTGTTTTTGGATTTTATGCTACTTATCCAACATTTAAGCTCTATGTCAAGATTTGGATAAGCACCATAAAACCCGACTTGGTAGTGATAACTCCCCCTACATATGTGCTCAAATGGTTTGGTTTCAAGCTTGCACATATGCATAAATATGAAATTTGTGGGAGGATTAGCACTACTAAGTGATGCTAAGGTGTATAGAATAAACCTTTGTAGTTCGATACCATTTGATAGCTTGATACCATTTGAAAATCACAAGTTTGCCATCATCCTTAGCATCATGAGTAGCTAGACATCAAAAACACTAGAAACCCCGTGAGATCAACATTATAAGCAAGATTCTAGTTTTTGCATGATAATCACAAGTCTAGCTAACAACCTATGCATGCTAGTTATCAAAGCATCAATCAAATTCTATAACTAGCATACACCACATAAGCATGCATATTGAATTTAAGAACTTTATGCAATGCAAGCAAGCACATGAATATGCACATATAAAATGCAACCAATCAATGTTCATGAGCTTGCTCCCCCTACTTGTGTGCTTTCTTTGTCCAAGAATTTTGATCCTTCTCATTTCTTCAATGTTGCTCCCTCTTTGTCCATCTCTATTCATCTTCTCATGATATATCTTTGTTCAATCTCTTCCCAAACCTCTCTCTTGGTGTATTGACATATCTTTGTTCCAACTTCTCCCCCTTTGTCATCAATTTCCATAAAGGTGTACTTCTCATTGATGCAAAGGCTAGCATTGGGGTAGATGGTTGAGACTTGAATATTGCATTTTTGATGGACATCACCACACATGTTAGAATGACATTACTTGTATGTTGCTCTTGAGATACCACTTAGGATCTTTGACCTTGATACCATTAGGTGGGGCTTCTCCCCCTATGTCATAGCATGGGTCATTCACTTGATAATCTTGAGCTCTTGTGTGTGAGGGAACTTTCTTCATTTGATGATCACTTAAAGTTGAGGATCACTTGTGGAACCACCGTCTTGTATAAATGATATCATGTGTAGAAATACCACGAATAAGGGTGTGATACCAATTTGAAGAATCCTCAATCATGGAACCACTTATAGGATTTGTCAATAAGATCTTTTCTTGAACATTTGCTATCTTTATGAGTACCACTTGTAGGATATCACTTGTAGATCATGATCTAGACACCACTTGTAAATACCAATTGAAGAAATACTTTGAGTCTAGATACCATTTGAAACACCCTAGATATCCATTTTTATTGTTGCCTTGTGCTTGTACCCCTATCATTGTTATGAGCTTCTAGTATGACTTGAACTAAGTTGATTTGCCTAAGATCCCAAGTCCGGTTTGATCCAATGACAAGCTTCTTCACACCTCATGCTAAGGGTTATCTTGCCAATGTTGTACTTGTCACTTGTTAGCAATCCAAACTAGATCAAGTACTTGGGTTCACTAGTTCATGAACAAATTCATACACATACCACTAGATCATTTAAACAAACAAGCAATAGTGGTAGGCTATGAATCTAAAATTTTCATTTGTTATGCATGATCCTAGTAAGCATGTACTATATGCACTAATCGCATACTAGTAAGGGATGAAATGATCATGCACATTACAATGATACCTTTGCTATGTTGGAGTAGAGGATAGTCACATAGATTCCAATTCATTACTCCAATAGCAATGTGAAGTCCAATTTATAAGCTTGGTGAAGACCAATCATCATAGATAAATCCATTCTTCACCCATATAAAATGAAAACCACTTATGATCAAGTGCACTATCTCTTGTTGTGGTTGGCTTGCTTTTTCTCTTTGATCAATGCTTGCATGAGAGAAGTACTTATGATACCAATTTTTTATAACCATGACTAGCTCTCTTTTGGGTGTTGCTTGCTTTTCTTGATCAATCCTATTGATTGCTTCAATTAAGCATCTCAAATGTCCCTTGAATTCATCACTTCCATGTTAGCCTTCCAAGCCGGTGCTCGGTTTACCCACCCATGGGCGGCAAGCCCCCTCAGCAGGGAGAAGTGACCTCTCTCCAAAGAACCATCCTTGACACTTACTTGAATTGCCTTTGATTGATTGATCTATGGACTTAACTTGATGAGTAACCTTAAATTATTCTTTACTTGAAGGGTCGAGATGGCGGACTAGAGGGGGGGTGAATAGTCCTTTTCTTTCTACCAAATGATCTCCAATCATTACTAGAACTTGAACCTCATCTTCATCTTGAGTTTGATCTTCATTTTCAAATTTGAGTACCAAATTTGTACACTAAGTACATTCCACAATCAATGCCTTTGTACTCATTTCTTGTCATGCTTCTAGATCAATTCAAAACCAAACTTGGGTACCTCAAACTCTTATAAATATGTTTCCAACTTGAGGACCTTTCACTTAAAGTGACTCTAGATCAATCCAATAATTGTCACTTTTCTGGCAGATTCTGTACCCTTCAAAGAATAATTCATATCTCCCAATGTACAGATCCAAATGCCATGAAATTTGGTGGAGATGTGATTCACTAAGTCATCTAGCAACTGTAAAAATTTGAGCTTCATTTGACTTCTAGATGGCTACCAGATTTTAATTCTTCCACCACTGCTACATGCTGAAAACTGCTGCACTATAGCTGACAAGATGTACTCCAAGGTCGAAACATCTCTTATCCAATTCTAATAAAATTTGTACAGCTTCTTATACCATAAGTCTAGGGCATGTATACCAAATTTCAAGCCAATCCAAATAGATTTGATCACTCAAACATGGCTAAGGTCACAGCTAGCTCAGATTTTCAACTTTTGGACAGATTTTAATACAAGAGCTAATCTTCATCAAATGTGAATCAATCTTGAGATTAACTTGTTTGAACACTCTCACAAAACATATATCCATTCAATTCACTTACTAAATGTCATCTTATGAATTTATCCAACACAAATCAATCCAAACTTGATTACTAAGCACTTAATCCGTTCAATCATCTCATAGCAAGCAACATTGCACATTTATCCAATTCAACCAACTCATATGCACCCAAATAAAATGATCAACTAGAGATATACCTTGGTTATCACATTATCATCCTCTTAGCAAGCTCCAACTCAAATATTTGCAAGCCATCAAATATATCCAATAAATCACCACAATCTTTAACATTGCACTTGTATGTTGTAGCACTTGGACTTCACTTATTTTGACTTGGCATTGGGATTGGATATGCATTGAGTTTCATAACTTGACTCAATATATGATGAACAAAATTAATCCAAATGAATCAAGCCTCCAATGTCGATGGTACCTACAAACAATTATCTACTTTTTGATGGTACCCAAACAAGTTTGGGTCCTCTCAAGTTAGGAGCAACATACTTAGGCAAAGCCTTAGTATGGGCAGCGGGATGTTTTGCAATTCCAACCAATGAGGTACAATTGCCATCCTTTCTAAGCATGTTAGTATCATTAATTGAACTAGGCTTAGAATTATTACCTAGGGGACATGAATGAGCCATGTGTCCCCTTTCCCGGCATGAATAGCATCTTCTCTTTGGTTGAGCCTTTTCTTCCTTGCTCATGTGATGCTTTTCATTGCCTTGCCTCTCATGAGTTGCTTGAGCCTTCTTCTCAAGCTTGGTGGGACACCCCGAGGCAAAGTGTCCCATATCTTCACACTTGAAGCACTTGATGTGAGCCAAATCTCTCTTCTTATCTTGAATCTTGCTCATCATCTTGGCATCTTGGATTTGCATTGGATGCCTTCTTCTTCCACCCCTTCTTGTTTTCTTCTTCTTTATTATCAAGTCACCACCATCTTCATGGTTGATCTTGATTTGAGCTTGGGGTGTGGTTTCTTGCTCAACTTGTGGCTTTGGTTGAGGCTCTTTTTGTTGCTTCACTAGTTTCTTGGTTGGGCACATTGAGGTGAGATGACCCCAAGTGCGACACTTGAAGCACTTGACATGCTTGAGCCTCTCTTCTTCTTTCTTCAACTTGAGCTTTTCTTCATTAGGGCAACCATTTGCAAGATGTCCCATTTTATGGCATTTAAAGCACATAAAATGAGAGAGCTTCTCTTGTTCTTGTTTCCTCATATCTCTTTCATATCTTCTCTTCCCCCATCTTTTGCCTTTGATATTGCTCTTGTTGAAGCCAATGCCGCTCATGTCACCGTAACTTCTTTTGTTGTTCAACATGTGCTCAAAGGTGACTTTTGAGTTGTAGCACCTCTCTAACTTGTTGCTCAAATTCTTCACTTCCTTTTTGAGCTCATTGTTCTCCTTCAAAAGGTTAGTCCCACAAGACATAGAAGTAGAACAAGTATCTATGTGTAAAGAACATGGCATATCTAGCAAATCATCACAAGAGGTGGATACATGCTTCTTGCCTACATCACAAGGGTTAGTAATATGTGATTGATCATTTGACCCAAATGATGAGCTCTCAGTAGTTTTGGTTTCTTCATTAGAAAACTTCTTAGTGAGTAAAGCATGTTCTTGTGCCAAATTATCATGAGCAACACTAAGTTCCTCATGAGCCAATTTTAGCTCCTCATGTGAACAAGTAGTAACATAAAGTAGATGCTTTTGTTGTTCACATGTGGTTTTTAGAAATGAGTTTTCATTTTTCAATTTACTTGTTTTTGCCATCTCATTTCTTAGGGCCTTTGAGAGTTTATATAGAAGCTCAAAATTTGGACCATCACAATCAACAACAAAACCACCAATAGATACCTTAGTGTCATCATGTGATGATATTGATGAGCTTGTTGAGGCATCACTCTCATAGCCATCATCTTCACCATCAAGTGTGCATGGAGTAGAATCATTGCTTGCATCACTTGTGGCATTATCATCATTCTTGTCAAGTGATCTTGTGGCATGATCATCATCATCATCACTTGACATTGAGGTGGAGCAATCCTCCACAACCACCTCATTGTGGTCATGCTCAACATCCTCATGTACCTCCATCACTATGTGATCATCCTTCTTGAATTTTCCATCATCCCAAATTGAGGAGCCACAATAGTGATGCTTGAGCGCCGTCCACATGCTATGTGCACTTGAGAGACCCCTCACCTTGTCAAAAATCTCATCATTCAAAGCTTTGATTAGATAAAACTTAGCTTGTGCATCAAGCGTTCGGCAATCCTTTTGAGCTTGGGTAAGGTTACCACACCCATCCAAGTCATGAGAAAAGCCAACAACTATGATCCACCAAAACTTAGGGCCAAGAGCACGAAAATGATCAAGCATGTGATTTTTCCACCGTGCATAGAGAGTGCCATCAAAAATGTGTTCCACACAATCATCTAGCCCATAAGCCGCCATCCTCTCGGGTCGGTGAAGACCACAAAAGAGAGACCCGGCTCCGATACCAATTGAAGGGTCGAGATGGCGGACTAGAGGGGGGGGTGAATAGTCCTTTCTAAAACTTAAACACATAGGCTAACCGAAACAAATGCGGAATTAAAACTATCGGTCTAGCCAAGACTACACCCCTCTATCTAAGTTCACAAGCACCTCACAAAGATCCTAATTATGTAACTAATGGTGCTTTCCTTAGCAAGTGCTCTCCTAAACAATTCTAGAGCAAGGTCACACAAACCTATGCACTAGTACTTTAGCAAGCACGGGGGAGCTCTTACACAACTAGTAAGCAAAAGCACAAAGCCAACTAAGCTCACTAGCAAAACTCAATAGCAAGGCAACTAATGCCAAACTAGAGAGCGCAAATTACTTAGCTACACAAACTAAGCAATGTGACTAACAAGGTTACACAAACCAAATTAACCACGCAACGGGAGCTACTTCTATGCTACACAAGCAAGAAGGTAACTAGCTAGCTACATAAGCAAACTAGTTAGGAGAGCAACAACACAAGCACAATATATATATGTGAAAGTAATACAAGCTTGTGTTTAGGATATAGCAAACCAACGGGATGAACAAGGTTGACACGATGATTTTTATCCCGAGGTTCACGTGTTTGCCAACACGCTAGTCCCCGTTGAGACAAGCTCCAAGGTTGCCGCCGGTCCTCTTGCTCTTCTCGTCGTGGCGATGCACCCACTTGTTGGATCACGAGCTAATTGACTATCAAGAGTCAAACCCTCAGCGGGTGCCGCACATCCACTCACAAGATGGGGATCCTCCAAGCCACGAGCTCTAGCACTTGACCCGGCCGGACCACTTGTCGCCCTTCGCGTCTCGCTTTACTAGAGTTGCTCTTCGCGACTCCCGCGGGGCGAGCACAATGCCCCTCACAAATCCTCTCCGGAGCCTCGCACAATCTTCTTGCGAGCTTCGACGGAGCCACAAGCCACCAAGCCGTCTAGGAGGTGGCAACCTCCAAGAGTAACAAGCACCACCGGCTTGCAACACGATCACCTAGTGCCACTCGATGCAATCTCTCAAAGCAACGCACTAGAATCGCTCTCTCACTCGATCCGATGAACACTATCAAGCATGAGTGAGTTAGAGGGCTTCCAAGCACTACCACATAAGCCACTAAGGCCAAAGTGTGCTCAGCTAACAGCCAAGGCCGGCCACAAGGTCTATTTATAACCCCACAGTCAAATAGAGCCGTTGCACTCCACTTGTCCGTTTTCTGCGGGAGCACCGGACGCGCCGGTCGTAACAGACCGGACGCGCTCGACCGCGTCCGGTGCCCCTGCGACGTCCACGTGTCCTCCAAATTCAAATTCGTCCGTTAGATCCACCAACGGTCACTGCGCGCCAACGGTCAAACGACACACCGGACGCGCTGTTGCGAACCACCGGACGCGCCGGTGCGCACAGCACCCGCGCCCACGAAGACATCACCGGACGCGCTCTTCGCAAACACCGGACGCCACAGTACCCGCGTCCGGTGCGAGTCCAGTAAGCTCCCTGGACCACCGGACGCGTCCGAAGGTGTAGGACCGGACGCGCACCGCGTCCGATGACTTCGTGACTCGCTGTTTGCCAGACCGGACGCGCCGGTCCCGTGGGTCACCGGACGCGCCGGTGTCAAACCCTAGCCCGCGCGCCTGACCCCGACGCTGCACTGACCGGACGCGCCGGTCGCACAGTGACCGCGTCCGGTGCAGCGTCCGGTGCGGCGTCCGGTGCTCCGTCCAGTCACTTCCGTGACCGCGTTCGCCTCCGTTTCTTTTCCGACTTCCGGCGCAATGGAAAATAGGCATTTCACTTTTCCAAAAAGCGTCGAATCCCGCCTCGCAAGCTCGGCGGGAGGGAGAGAGGAACCCAAACCCTCTCTACCGCTCAAACTCCACCGCCTTCGCAAATGTGCCAACACCAACAAGTGATCACCACCTTGTGCACGTGTGTTAGCATTTTCACAAACATTTTCTTCGAAGGAATTAGGCACTCAACTTGCCTCGCCACTCGATCCTAACACGTATGCAAAGTTAGATCGCTCAAGTGGCACTAGATGACCGATATGCAAACAAGTTTGCCCCTCTTAATAGTACGGCCATCTATCCTAAACCCGGTCATCAACTTCTCTACACACCTATGACCGGTGAAATGGAAATGCCCTAGGTTATACCTTTGCCTTGCGCATTCCACTCCATCTCCTCCGACATTGATGCAACACATGCACCAACCATATCACAAATGATATGATCCACTTCATATCATCATGTGACCTTGGTCCATCGATCTTGACCTCACTTGCTCTTCACCGTTGCGTCGGTCCATCGGCGCCAAGTCTTGCTCAAGCTTCACCGCCTCACGGTCCATCGCTCCAAAGCCTCCGACTTGCCCTTCACACTTGCAACCGGTCCGTCGAGCCAAGCCTCATCTTGATCTTTTCCACCTTGGTCACATGACTCCATGTCATGTCTCATATGCAATGAGCTCCTTCATGACACCATTACCTGTGGACTAATCTCCTGTGTATCTCACATAACCACATATTAGTCCACCTAAGTTGTCACTCAATTACCAAAACCAAACAAGGACCTTTCAGCAGGGAGGCAGCTGCCTGAGAGAGGCGCGAGGACGACGACGTCCACGCATCGCGCGCCCTAGCACCGGTTCCCTGCCCAGTGGCCTCCACGCGTAGCAACTCAATGGCCGTGGCGGTGGCATCCTCACACGACTGCGTGATGGCCATGGCGGCGGCGTCCTCCGCTGGGGATGGAGAGGTCGGAGAGGCAGCCGCATGGGTAGGGAGGGGAGTGGGCGCTATATGTGGGGAGGGAGGGAGGCGGGCGCCACCAGCGGCCCGGTGGCTGGCAGCAGTGGCGACAGGGCGAGATCCGTTAGGCGCAGGCTAGGGTTTGGTGGGAGCTGTCCTATTGATAGGGTTGTGGATGGGGCGGCAGAATGGGAGGGGAGAGGAGGTCGAGGGAGTCGGGCGCCGGCGCCGGGGCGGCGGCCGGCGGGGTGGTGGCCAAGAGCGGGTCACATCTGCCCCTCGCGAAGCTCAGCCACTTAGTTCACAGGGTCGTCTCGGCATGGGGTTTGTGTTGCCAGCCACAGCACAAGGTTAGCCTCAGTAAGTGTGTGTAAGATCGTTTGGGTCTTTGCAACTTCCATGATGTTGTTTAAAAGATATGGATGTTCTTAAAAGACAAATACGAATGGATAAGTTTGAATAACCCGTAATCCTTGGGGTAAATTTTAAACCTTCAATTATATTTCAAAACCGAAGGAGTATTTTAAAAAATACATATCGTTTAAGCCTGCTATATCAATTTGCATAAGATAAGGTAGATTGTTTTGTCTGCACCATTTTTGAGTTGTTTCCAAACTTCACCATTTGTTGGCGAAGTTAGTGTGATGGAACAAAGGGTTAGAGCTGAAAAAAATTACATCTGTTTCGAATATGAAAATTACAAAGGAGTCTTCTCTTAAAACAGATACAACCATGACACCCTCCATCCTAGACTATAACTAACTTTGATTTTATTCTAAATCATTTACTTCTTGTTGGACATTGCATGCTTACCAACTGGTGTTGGACAAAGCAGGCACGGGATTTCAGCGGCTCCGATGAGCATCTTCGTTTTACAGGTCAGTGCTAGTCAAAGTCCTAATTAAGTACTAAGAACGGATTAGATATTCACGTGTTAGGCAAATCTAAGATCCTTAATTAAGATTAGTTATAACAACCGGATGATGAATTCATGATCTCAATAAGAAGATTCACAGACCAATGACATTCGAACCATTCATCCTGTGAATAATGACGCTTATGATATTACAGACACATGTCTATGCAGCTATCCATCCTAAAAAACTTAGGAGGACTAGTTCGGTTGATGATCAGTTATACATGCCATCTGGACCTGCTGCTTCTGCTCACTGCCTCCCTCTTTTTCCTGCTCCGGCTAGGAGCATGCTTCCCTGCCGCCATCACAAGAGGAGTCGACTGACGCCGCGTTCTGCTGCTCCCACCGCCGCCTCCTTCTCCATCAATAATGTCCTCCCAGCTACTGCTGCTTTGCTCTTCAACTTGTATGGCATCATGGCACATCCCTTCTTCTTCTTCTTCTTCTTCTTCTTCTTCTTCTTCTTCTTCTTCTTCTTCTTCTTCTTCTTCTTCTTCTTGTGTCACGTTGTCTTCACCTCCAACCTCAGCCTGCTCAAGCTCGGGGTGATGGCCTGATCGAATATTCGTCCTCTCTTCTCCATCGCCCATTTCTGAATACCCGGGCTTCTGAATCTGTGATGACATAGCTGCAGGAGGAGGCATTCTTACTCCGTCGTCTTCAGGGGCGGATTTTGGGCTAGGGCCACTAGGGCCACGGCCCTAGGCGTGGCCCAAAGAACACCTTATAGTATATGCCGTTTCTTGGCCTGGTTTCAGATGTTGGGCCATAGCCTCCCGGCCCATCACAGAGAGGAGCAGTTGAGACACACGATTCGCAAGCACAGCGCTCCTCCGACTCCGTTCCTGCTTCTCTCTGTGACTCCGTAGTTTGAACCTAGCTACCAGGCACCGTGCCTCCGCCAGTCCTCCCTCTTGCTGGATGCCGCCCTCCCGCCGGACCTCCATAGATCCACCACACTTGGGCTTGGCTGCAACCAGAGGCCGTAGATGCCCTGGCCGGGGGCGCGACGACTCGGTGCGGCGGTGCCGCCATGCCGGCAGCGGCAGCTGGAAGGAAGGCTGGCATCTCAGCCTTAGTGTGGCCCGGTGGCCACGTAGGCAGGCAGCAAGCTGTGCTCTGCAAGCTGCACGCACACAGCAGGCAGGCTGCCAAGCATGCGGCTTTGTGTTGCTTGCTGATTGCACGGACGCCTCCCCTGATTGGTAGTCCCCATTCCAATTCTCAAATCTCAAATCTAAAGTTCTTGGTACCAGGACTATGTTTCTTGCCAGGTATGCATCTGAATCATTATCTCAGACTTTATGTTTTATACTAGGAGGCTCTACAAAAGATGAAGATATTTTATATCATTTCTAAGAACTGAAGTCTTGAATGAAAAAGTTACCTTCATTATCTCAAACTTTATGTTTTCCATCAATTATTTTGTGGATTTAAGTACGAAATTGAGATATCATATAAACTTATGTATTTACAAGCTACTTTTGTTATCTATCGGTATTAGTATTTTGACCCGGTGCGAGTAGTCTATATGATTTCACAGTGGCCCTAGTCGTGAAAATCAACGAGCTCCGCCACTGGTCGTCTTCGTCTTCCTCGTCCTCCAAGCTTATGAACTCGTCGCTGGACTTGTTGGTAGTCACTGTCTCATCCTCATCCTCGAGTGCTTCCTCTTGACCTGCTTCTTCGTCACTGCCGTTCCTCCTTGCCATCTCATCGGATTCCTCCCCAGCGTCCGCCGCTGCCACGTCTCCATCCCCCATTGCTAGCAGCACCTGCACGGCGTGTTTTGCAGCATCGGCAGCCCAGCCGCCGCCGCCGACCTCATCGACGTCATCCAGTTCGCCACCCGCCACCTTCTCTTGTGCTTTGATAAGCAAGTCCATCGCGCCGCTCCTGATGCTCTCAGAGCAGAAACCACCGAGCTGCGCGAATTCCAGCAGGAAATGAACATCAAGCTGGACCTGGGCGGCGCCGTGGACGGCCCACGAGTCCAGGTTGCTGGAGAGCCAGCAGATCATCGCCTCCATCAGCTCCCGCAGCAGCTTCTTCATGGTCCCGTCCTCGCCGCTCAAGATGGCGCCGTACACCTCGTTCAGACGCCTCACCCGAAGGAACACCACCTGGAAAGCCATAGAAGGCATCATCGCGCCCTGCGCCTGCGGCGGCGGCGGCGGCGGTGTTCCGCTTCCGAAGCGGCGGCCCTGCGCTGACGACGACATGGTGTCTCGTATGAACTGCTGGCAGAAGCAGCTCCACACCTGCCCGGCCGCTTCCTTGATCAGCGAGATGAGGCTGTTGACTTCCCTCTGTGCTGACGCCGGGAAATCCGGCGACGACGATGGTGGTGTCCTGAAGACGCCGGACGCCATGGTCGGAAACAGGGACACCAACGTCGTGCAGTTGATTAGCACGGCGAGCTGCCACGTGTACCGCTCGTCGCCGCCATTCGCTTCGTCTTGGAGTTGGAGTCTCCTACAACTAAAAAGAACGAAAGATGGACATTTTTTTTCGTGCGACAATTGCTTCGTCCGTCTGCCGCTCCTCCTCGTGCGATCCCCGCACCGCGTAGGTGGGGACCGGCGCGGCGTCCCGCGCGGCTGCTCCCTCCATCAATCACGCCCTTCCTGTCCTACACCCTGCTACCTACCTCGCACGGCCGCACGCCGCTCCTTCCCCGTGCGATCCTTCCTTCACCCGCGCGCTCCTTCCTCTCCAGCGTCGCCTGCCGGCGTCTGAACCCCACCGCCCGTGCTCCGGCCCCTCCGTAGTCCCGGGAGCGTCACCGCCGCTGAGGTAGGCATGCGACGGTCCCATTCTCCTGCTCCTGCAAGGGGCCGCCAGCTCCACTCCGCCACAGTGCCGCCGCAAGGCCGCACCGCTAACGCCGAGAAGGAGAAGCCGAAGAAGCACACCCTCTCCCCGCGGCTGTGACCTGTAGCGGTTAGGGTTTGAGACCCTGGCCGGTAAGCTACGGGGGCTCTGGAGTGCTGGCTAGGGCCTGGTGGGAGACAACGACATGGGTGGCCAGCAACAACCAGGTGATAGCGCGATGCCGGCGCGGGGCGACCCTGGTCCCTGCGTGGTGCTGCTGCAATAGATCCGCCCCACCCGGCTCCCGCTACCAAATCCACCTCGCCCTGTGGCACGAACACGGCACGACACCCTCCAGTCGGCGGGTGAGGAGCAGTCGTGGCCCCACGCTGCCCAGCCGCCACCCCTGTCCCCCTCGATGTTGGCAACCTTGGCTGCTACCCCCAGGTTAGATGACTAATCCGCTTCATGTTTTTGTCTCTAGCTATTCGATTTAAATTTGGGTTTGCATCTGAGCAATTGATGGAATGTGATGGGGATCAAGTAGTGCTACGGTTTACACGGAAGAAGGTTGATCTTTAGGAGGAGGTTGTCTCTGTTCATGTGGATGGCTGCAGTTTTGCTCTGCAAGATGCTACTCTGATGGGGAAACTCGTTTGAGGGTGCAGGTTTTGTTAGGGACTTTTTCCATTGTGAAGAAGAAGGTGATGTCCATTGGCCCCAGATCCTGGCCTAGAAGTTCAGGCTTACCAATCAAACATCATTTGCGAGTCAACATTCAAGCTGTTGGAGCGGGGCAGAATACGTTCGTGGCTTCTTGTACAGGGTAAGTTGTTTAAAATTAGTTGACATAACAAATTCACTTTTATTAGTTAGCACCTTCATTTTTCCTTTTTAAGAAAGTTACTGTAACCACGGGGTGAGTAGAAAGTTACTGTGACCATGGGGTGAGTAGTCTTCCTGGAAGGTCTACTAAATCAATTTGCTGTAAGTTGATAGCAAAGGAAGGCCTCAATATTATTACGATAATTCTTCCCAAGTTAGCATCTATGCTTCCATTGTTCTTGCGTAGGATTTTGCAAAGTAAAGATAGACTAAAACTAAACAACAATAGGAGTCACTGCATTACTGAGCTCAATAGATTAATTAGGCATCCCATTCTCCATTAATTATCCATCGTATCATGGTGTTTGAACATTTACATCCAATTATATTTCACCCAGCTTCATTTCTTGAAATTACTTTGCCATTACTGAACCTATGGGTACTTAAGATGTTTGCTTTGCCTTCTAGGAAAGGATTGTTATTGCTTCCATTAAGTAATTATACAAGTTCAGTTTTTCCTCTCTATTGACATTGAAACACTTAGGCAAACCAATGATTATTCTGCTAATATAATGATCAAACTTAAACAATGAATGTCTGTTAAATATAAATATTTACAAATTTCAAAAAATAATTATTGTACCTTCTCCAAAGTCTATTATTTGAAGGATTGCATTAGCCAGGTTTGTTATGTGTGAAATATAATCATTCAAAATTTGGACTTCTCTAAAAAGTATGCCATGTGCCATTCTCTACTTATTTTACAAAATGTGTCCCTGTAGTAGTGCCATTATCCAGAGCTCTGATGACTAGATTGATGACTCCTCGAGATACGCTTTTAACTTAGGCATAATTCAATTGTTATTTGCTAAGTGTTCTAATTGTATGTTTTCATTAATTTCAAGAGTTGACACTGCCTTGTAAGTTTCCTTTTTCACAGTTTTACATGGAACCAAAGGGGAAATGGGCTTGTAACTTCCTTTCTGAAATGCACACTAAGGACTTGTAACTTCTTACATTTTGGTCGAATTCTGTTGTATCGATTTTCTGTTTGGGTGTATTTGATTTCCTTATGGCTCAACAATTTTGTGTCCTATTCTTTTCTAGAGCACTCACTATGTGGTTGTTCTCGGAGTGAACTTTAGTGGACATAGTTCGTGTGCCTTTTGATTTTTATATAGGTCTTTTCTTTTAGCTGTGAACTGTTCAGTAATGACCAACAAGGTATTTAGTGTATGCAATTGAGATAGCTTATATTTTCAAAACTGGTCCATTGATCTCTAACTAACAAGTTTCATAATATAACAAAAAAAAGTTATGAAGGGATACTTATGATCAGTTGGATTGGTGTTTGTTGCATGGAAGTGGCATACTTTGATAAAAAAAAAGTCATTTAAGTTGGTGATAAGAGAGTTAAGACTGAGAAGTATTATAGCTTAGCTTTGGACCGGATCTTAATAAGGGAGTTGGGCAATATGGAGTCTTTTCCTATTGCTGATACTGGAAATGGGCAATTGTACAGTCTATAATACAGTATTTTCCTGTTACTAATACTGGAAATGGTGGAGCCTTTGTTTTTTAATTGAAATGCTTATTTTATTTTTATCTTGATTGGGCAATTGTGCTTTGTTAGCTGACTCTATTCTCTGTGTTCAATGCATGTTATCAGACCAGCCTTTTACGGGGATTCCCATTATTTTAATATTGCATTGTAGGTTATTCATAAATTTTGCACTGTAGGGGACAAGAATAGCGAGCTTCGATTCCATCATTGCATGTCAACTGTTGGTGGAGGCTCTATTTTTAAACACCTACTACAATATATGGTATAAAATGGTTTCTTATAGAATATGTTTTCCAGTTAACTATTAATTTGAAATAGATCTTGCTTGCACCTTTGAATTATATTGAATATATAATTCATCAATTGTACAGTTCCACTCCTTTCTCCATGCTAGAAAAAATGTTCAGCACTCTAATAGAAGCTGTGTTGTTTTTTCTTCACATGATATGTTGTTTTCCAGCTCTCTAATACAATTGGAAAATCCTTCTTTTATTGGTTTGCTCATATACTGACAATAGCTTTGTAGTTTTGAATTAGTTGGGAGCCATGCACTAATGTAGCCTTGTAAACCTGCAGGTGCTATCTGTTGCAGTTTACAATCACTATAAATGGATGTACAATCAGCCTTTACAAAAGGGGTCAGTTTCACTTCTCTGTGTCAATTTGTCTTTTCTTCAAATAATGAAATAATGAATGATATTTATTCCTACACTTGTAGAAACTGGAATTCATAAATATCTACAATACTGGATCTACTGGATGTCGCTCCCATCTACCAGTGTCGCCGCCATTGCTGCACCTTGGTGAGATCCCTGCCCAATTCAATGCGTCTTGCTACAAATCACCAATCTGCGCTCTTGGTTCAGCACTGCTGTAGCAACGGAGCTGTTGGACTCCTCTGAACAACTCCACATGCCTGCAAGAACGGCAGGCAGCCAGTCGAGCTCCCCACACTGGTAAGTTGCTTGGCATTGGAGTTCCAATCCATTGTTTTGGTTTGTTTGCAAGGTCATTGAACTGTGAACACAAATATGGTTAAAGTGATTACCTGTAGTTATGTGTCTTAATAAGTCAGTTTAGTGTCCTAATAGTCCTCTTTCCATTTAACGATTCACTTGCACTGTTCAATGTTTTATCCTGTATGATCGACCACTGTAGTTTTCAATGCAGTACCCAACAAACCAAACATCTTGATTGCCTGTGTCCACAAGTGCCATCAGAGTCATGCGTAAGTAGCTACTTTGGTTTTTCTTTTATGATCATATTTTCCGGCTATCGACATGAAACCTTACTAAAGTACAAAAAAAAAGAAGAATAAGTTTTATCTTGAATTCTTGCATCTCATACATGCTGAATCCTTAAACTGGATAAGTTCAGACACGCTCAGAGTTTGCCTATGGTTGTATGCGCTTGCTGGTCATGGTTACCAGGTGGTGTGGTGTTGTCAGCATAACTGCATTGTTTCCATGCAGAACATGTTGGAGATAGGGACCTTGCAGGTCTATTTTTTTATTAGCTGCACTGGTTTGCCAGCAAAGTCAAAGAAAACCTGTTTTTAAAGCCTGTATATACATGTGTCTCAAACTTTTTTTTAAGGAATCAGGAGGAGCCAGTGGCTCCTACTGCAATTATTTTTTTTGCCAGTTTTAATAGAGAGATTTTTTGTTTCCTCCCTTAATGCATATTTCTTAGTTTGGAAGGTTAACTTTCTTTGACATTACCATTTGCAGGGCATTGGAGCAGTAGCTATCAAACTCATACACTTCGTTCAAACATACGGTATATTCTGTGGCCGTTTAAATAGATCATTTCGTCCAATACCGTTGATCAACATGTAGTTTAATTTCAGACAAGCACGACCACTGGCGGCTCAGCAAAACTGCTTTAGTTTGGATTGGTTCTTAAGACAATTAAATTTTCAATTTTGAATTTTTTTATTATTTTCTAACTTGTTGGAGCTATAGACCTTGCGGATGTAATTTGTCTATTGCATATGGAACTTTGGTGGATGTAATTTATAATCCATTTATTTAGGCATTGTTATGAGTGTTAATCTTTTTGATGGGCCACAGATCAGACTATGATTGCTTGCTCGTAGAATTTGCTCGTTCATGTGAGCCATGGTGTGACCCCTGCCTAATTTATAATGGATTGGTCCATGTGTTAGCTGTTTAAGAAGGCAACCAAGACAATATTGTTGTTCTGAACATCATAGTTACTGCTGGTTATTAAATTCAGTCAAGATAGTTACTGTTGGTTTATTTACAACACTGAGAAGAATGTACTAGAGTCCCTGGCGTCCTTCCCCACGGCCTGGCACGAAGACTCGGGGTGTGTTTGGTTCCATGGATGGGACATGATATCCATGAATACAGAGTGTTTGGTTGGATGAACAAGTTGAATCTGGATATCCACAATTGGGAATATTCTGGGTAGGTGTTGGATATCCTGTTCATTAAAAATCTGTCGGATGAGGATATCCACATGTTGATTAGCACATGTTTTGTGTGACAATTAGAGTAGTATAGTGCTAATTAACATATTTTATTTTTAATTAGTGATTATAATGACAAGATTAGTGTAGGTGCATATTTATTAGGGTATAATTAGTTATTATTTTTAAATCATAGATATAATTAGTCACGTATTCTCATCTCATCCCATCCATCCAGCTAAACAAAAAAATGATTTGTCACATTCATCTAAATAAACAGACAATATGGATATCTATATTCCGAAATACATGAATGGTCATATCTCATCCACCCTTATTTTCAAACCAAACACACCCTCGAAGAGTTCTCATGCGACCCACCTGGAGCCGATGTCATCGACGTGAACCCACCCAGAACCGACGTTGTCGACATGGACATCCTTTGTTTTAAGATTTTGTGAGAGATTTTTTAAGACATGCAATATTTACTCATATGAGGCACTAATATTTACATATATATTCGAACTTGTGCACAGGATGGTATGGAGTGTGCGATCCGTGTGTTTTTAGTATAAAATATTAGTTATCCCGTAGCAACGCACGGGCACGCTACCTAGTAAATCTTTAAGTTGGAGAGCAGCTGCTTCCTTTCTGGGGATGAGCTCCACGATGGAGTGCATGTACTCCCTGAACAACTCCGCCACAAGCTGCAGGCCTACTGAATCGTTCGTCCCAATCCCAAGACTGTGCAACGGCCAGGCTACGTCTTCCACAACCTCCTGTTCATCCAGCCAAATCATCAATTATACATACATATTGTTTGTGAACAACAATACACACATATATACACATATACATATATATAAATATGTAACAGTACCTGTATAAGGGTGACAAATTTCCTTCCGTTGGTTGTGAGCAGGCAGTACTCAGCCTGCGGTGCTCCAGCAGCACCCTGCACGACTCCCGGTGGCATGAGGAACCTGCCGAGCACCCAGGCGTCGGAAGCCACCAACAGCCGGACCACCTCCCTGAGATGCCTGCCATACATGGCGACGGCGTCTCGGACGCAGGGCACGACGAGGGCAACCACGTCTCGCTCGGAGGCGACGACGTCGACGGCCCTCAGCAGGGGGGAGTAGGAGACCGCGCACTCGGCGGCCTCCAGCGCCAGAGCCAAGCTGTGGGCGGCAGTAGCGGGCGACGACATGGACCTCACGTACTCGGAGAAGGCGGCGCTCAGGTCCTCCATCTCCTCCCTCGCCCACCGGACCAGCCGAGGGGTGTAGGGAGACGGGTGCCCGTGCAGCGCCACGAAGCTCCTCGACGTCCGCACGATGGAGGAGAAGACCACGCGCGCCAGGTCCTTGATGTAGTTGCCGCCGCCGCCGCCGCTGTTGTGGTGGTGACCTTGCGAGGCGCGCAGCTCCTCCACGCCGCGGGCGACGCTCGCGCGGTGTAGCTCGAAGAGCAGGTGGTTCGCCCGCTCCGCGTCGCCGAGCCTGCAGAGGCCCGAGAGCGCCTTGAGGAGCTCGGGCCGCGGCGTCCGCGGGTTCTCCGCCAGGGAGGCCAAGCGGGCGGCGACCCTCGCCTTCCTGGCGGACAGCGCGCGCACGCTCGACGCGAACGCGATCGCTTCGCCGTCGTCGTCGGCGCCGGCGCCGGCGGTCTGCTGCTGCATCGTCTGCAGCGCTTGGCCTTGCAGCTCCAGGAGCTGGAGGGCCTCGTCCATCCGGTGCTCGGACAGAAGCACGTCCAGTTCCAGCTCCTCGTCGTGTTCACGTTGATATGGGAGGATTCCAATTCCGTCCATGTCGGCCTCCTCCTCCTTGGAACCGCCGGAACTCGGTAGTACCATCGATGACGACGACGATGAGTACAGGCAGTTGGTGCTGAGATGCTGGACCAGCCGCCTGTGTGCCATGACCTGACGCTTTAGGTGGTGAACGTCCTTGTCCAGATCACCAGCTTCTTGGAACATCCTGGGCCGCCGATGGTGTGCTGTTCTTGGAACGAAGGGGGCAAATTAAATTAATGGCCTACGTGTTTGTTTATGTACCTAATGAAGGACAGGTAGCTGAGATAAACATTGGCGCTGAAGTCTTGCTCCGAGGCCTTCTTGATTTCGAGGAGTTCAGAGCACAGGTGCTGTATGCCCTGGAGCAGTAACGGAAACATACAGTCAGAGACCCTTGAGCTCGTGCAGCCGTGTACATGCCAATTGTCAAGGAACTCTGAATCGATTCGACCATCGGAGATTCGGAGTAGAGTAGGCAACAACCATTAGCACGGAGGAACAGAACTAACCTTTGCAGTCATGGTGTGGAGTCCCAGGTGCAGGCGGCGGCGGTCCTCCTCCTCCTCCTCTTCCTCCTCGTCCTCCTCGTCCTCCTCCTCCTCCTCCTCCGGATCCGTGGCGGTGTCGGTGTCAGGTGCTGTCCCGCTGCCGTCGTCATGGATGTAATCGTCGTAGCCCTAGGCGGCTCCGATGCCGCGGCGGTGCCTCAGAGACGCCATGATAGATAGATGCCTTAGCTTAGCTTGGTGGACGCCGCTGCAGAGCGAGGCCGCAGTGCGTTCAGCACCGCAGCATATAGACTCCAACTCCTATATATGAGCTAGCTAGTCGATGAGATCGATGGATCATACATATATATGTTGATGACAGCTTGCGTTGCTTGGCCTGCTTGAACTCGTTCATGCGCGTTGCGCGAGCATCCCTATGAAGACGACGTCTATGACAGAGACTGCCGCTGCCGGCGGCCGGCCTTCTTCTTCTTTTTTTTTTTTGTATATCTCGCCATGCTTCAGCCATCATTTGTATATCTCACAGTGCCCGGCTGATAGCTACGTTTGGCGTGGGACGGCGATCGAGAGACAGAGTCGCACAAACAGTGACGATTAGTTCGTGGACAAGCACTACGGGACGCATGATCTTGGTCTCTTTGGATTGGTATGGTCCTTACATACATACAGCTCGAGTTCCAACTTGAAAGCTGCAGTGGCCGGGTTGGTAAGCGGGACCCCTTGGCCCTTGCATTGGTAGGAGTTTATTACTAAGAGCTAGGATCGATGCATGGGCAATTCGTCATCATAATGTTTACAACCCACTAGTAGTATAGTAGTATATAGGCTGCGTTTAGATGCAAAAATTTTTGCAAAACGGTACTGTAGCTTTTTTCGTTGTTATTTGGTAAATATTGTCCAATCATGATTAATTAGGCTTAAAAGATTCGTTTCGTCCATTTCGTCTAAACTATATAATTAGTTTTATTTTTTATCTATATTTAAAGCTTCGTGCATGTGTTTAAAGATTCGATGTGATAGGGAATCTGAAAAATTTTGCAAAATTTTCTGGGAACTAAACAGAACCATAATAGTCGTATATACTTCTCGGTCAAGGTAGTCGTCATCATACTGCTGGAGCTAGCTGAACGAGCTGAGAGATCTGTGTGTCTTTTGTTGACGATGATGAGTTGAGTTCCCATTGCTGGTCGGCCAGCCGGCAGAGGTCGCCTGCTCTGTTCAGTTCTTTTTTGAACGTAATCTGCTCTGTTCAGTTCTGACTTCTCACATGTTGTTCATCAACAACTATGGCATTGTTTAGTTCGCGAAATATTTTGGGAAATGTAAGTGTAGTGCTACTGTAGCACTTTCGTTGTTATTTGACAATTATTGTCCGATCATGGCCTAACTAGGCTTAAAAGATTCGTCTCGTCCATTTCGTCTAAACTGTGTAATTAGTTTTATTTTTTATCTATATTTAATGCTTCATGCATGTGTCCAAAGATTCGATGTAACGAGAATCTAAAATATTTTGGAAAATATTTTAAGAACTAAACAAGGCCTATGTACCGGTCCGACGACACCGCCGTCCATGCATCTCCAAACTACCTATGGCATAGATTGCCTAGATAGCTTTTAGCTTTATGGTCGGGTCTTTTTTTTTTGGGGTCTTGTTACGCGGTGGAAATGCTATATGCAGTGAGTGCAATATGTTTGCACAATATATTTTGTTGATGGAAACAAATGCACTGCAACAGAGGTCAGAGCCAAGATTTCACCTTTGGCGGTGCCCATGCTTTCCAAATGAGTTCGCTCACCTTCACCCTCACCTCTCTTACTCCGAGTCTCCGTTATGCATCCTTGGACCTTGGAAGATCATCTTCTAGTTGTAGGTAGAGGACGTGGCAATTAGACTTGGTTCGTACCTACTGTAGTCCAGCCAAAGGATGGGCCAGTAGTTTCTGAGACACCCCTTAGGTCCTGAATTCGAACCTCTGTAGGACAGATTTCAGGCTGAGAGTACAAAAAATCTCCTCGCTCGTCCTGGGCCAAAGCACATGTTAAGATACGGCTCGGGTCTGGGCTCCCTGTGTGCGCACAGGTTAAGAGACCACCCTCGTGTAAGAAGATCTTCTTCTTAAGCCGGAATACTCGGAGGCTGTCTAGCCTCCGCGGATCGAGTTTTTTTTACCTACTGTAGTCCACACCAGGCTATATCACGTGTCTTTTGTTCTTGGCTGAAGCTGAATGCACTATAACCGTTGCCAAAAGGCTACGTCCTATTATATTCACAGTTTGCCGGAACGGTGAACGGACCAGTGATGTCCTTTCCTCCATTGTTTATCACAAAATGGTTGTTCATCAACTGTCCTAGTAGTCTTTAGTACGAGGGCAAACAAACTAGTAGCGCAACAATTTCTTTTAGCACATGTTTGCTTACCCAACGAGTTTTTTAGCTTTATAATCCATCTTATATTCATTGTGGGCTTATAGCTCCAATGCCAAATATTATATATGTCCAATCTCTTTATGCTATTATTACTAATTAATAGAGGAGTTGTGCCTAGCTAGTACCTACACTCCTGCTCTTTGGAAGCTGATTATCCCCGGAGAGTACAAATTTTTTCTGTGGTTATTAGCTAACAACATATTGCTAACTAGAAACAATTTAGCTAAAAGCAGAAAGGTGGATGATGTAACATGCCTATTTTTTTAACTGAACCTGAATATGTGCAACATTTATTTTTCGACTGTGTTGTTGCCAAAGCCATCTTGCACATTACTTTTGAACTGATGGGGACCAAGACCAGGCAAGACTTTGAGTCGGTTGGCTATTTCTAGATTAGCAATAAAAAGCACATGGTGTTTAATACTGCCCTGTTTTAGTTCCCAACTTCTCCCCAAATTCTACTATGCAAAAAGAAGATTCCCCGTCACATCGAAATATCGGCACATGTATGAAGTACTAAATGTAGATGAAATTAAAAACTAATTACACAGTTTTGTTGTATTTTGCGAGACGAACATTTTGAGCCTAATTAGTCAAAGTTTAGACAATTTTTACCAAATAAAAACAAAAGTTGCTACAGTACTTTTGTGGGGTCTATGGAAAACTCAAAATTCTTTATGTTTTCAAGGACAACAAATGGATGGGGATAAAAAGGTTCTGTGAGAGGTGGTGAAGTTGTTGAAGCTCTGGAAGGTGCTATTCAAGGACAAGGCGATGGAGAAAGTAGAGGGATGCATTGATGCTTTGGAATCAAGGATGATGGAACTAGATAAACTTGGTTGGAGAAACCTGGATCACAATTGTCAAATATATCAAGGTTGGGATAATCTGTGATCAACTAGTTCAGCCTGTTTGCTTGAGATTATCAGCCAAATCAGCTAACCAACCATCGGTGTTTTTCTCTCACAAAAAACCAACCAGCAGTACTTTCAGCTAACCAAATTAGCCCAAGCAAACAGGCAATAGACTACAGAGAGCTGCAATTCCCATGAACCGTCACAAAAATGGTTATAGAAGAGTTCAGAGTTGGCTGGCAGTCCAATGTTTTTAGGCATAAATTTGTTTAATGTCCAAAGCAGACTTCTTACCCGTGTTTGTGGCGGACGCACATACATACTGAACCGAATGTCTGAATTTTACTTTGTATAAAGCAATGCAAGGGGACCTCTCTTCTAAAAAGATTTTAAAAACAGCTTGAGCTCATGCGGTCTACAAACACCTAAAGTAACAACCCAACGTGATCTATGCCTCCCAAGCTTGCCTAGGCAGCTTATTTTTGGCATATTACTATTTTCTTCGACGACTATAAATTGCATTGTCTGCTTGGACCCACCTAGAGTTTATAAAGAACTGCTCGCTTAAACTTATCAGCCATGGTATAATGTTTTTCTCTCACAGCAAATCAGCGAACAGTACTTTTCAGTTTGGCTTTTTAGCGAAACGAGCAGGGCCAAAACAAATTTTAGCTAATCAAACCTGTCGGTTTATAACCTATTTTTAGCTATCTAACCATCCAACTTATAAAATAGTTACCAAATGTGCTTTGCTGAGCTCGTTTCTTCCGCGTGCGTGACATTAACATTTTTTTTAGGCTCCTAACGCACTATCGTGGCGGCGCTTGTTACAAATGGTGTGTCGAGTACGGTGTGATTAGAACTTGCCGCTCAAGAAACGGCCGATGGAAGGAAAGAAATGGTCCTGTCCCTCCTCCCTCTGTAAACTGCACCTTCAGCTGGACTGGGAGTCTGGGACCTTCATTTCTGCTAGTCGGCAGGCAGCCAGGCACACTGGCTGTCACTGTCCCTGCTGCCACTCACGCGCGCGTCCTGCCTCTAGAGCGCCGAATTAACTACAGAACGTACGTGTAGTACGTATACGGCATACGTACTACTCTTCGCTCGATTTCAAATCTACCGTGCACACGTACTCGGTACTCCCAGCCCGTAGCTTCTACTCCCTCTGTTCCAAAAGACATGTCATTCTCGTATTTTGAGAAATTAGCTTTTTTTTTAATTTTGACCGATTATACTCCCTCCATATTGATAAAAGAAGTCGTTTTGGACAAGGTTTGAGTCAAACATTGGGAATATAAATCATGAATAACTTTTAAGTTATTGAGTTTGGAAATGTGAAAACTATATGAATAGATTTGTCTTCAAATATACTTTCATAAAAGTATACATATATTACTTTTAAATAAATATTTTTATAGAAAAATAAAGTCAAAGTTATGCTTTGGAGACCGTGTCGTTGTCTAAAACGACTTCTTTTACCAACGTGGATGGAGTATATAAAAAACATTAATATTTATAATATATAATTAGTATCATTAGATAGATCATTTAATATACTTTCATAATAAATTTATTTGGAGAAATAAATATTGTACGTATTTTCTACCAACATAGTCAAAGTTTAAAAAAACTTTGACCTACACGCATCCCATAACGTCGTTCTTTCTACAACGGAGGGAGTAGCCGTAAAGTTTTAGGTCGTACTATACTCGTATTGTTCATTGCTGACAATTTGCAATGCGCAATGGAGAATTATGGAAACGATATTGTATGCAAATATATGCAAGTACGGCTGCACCCACAGTTTCCATTTCACATCTGGCTTCCTTGGCCTGTCCTGTTTAGTTGCCAAAAATTTTACAGAATTTTTTAAGATTTTTCGTCACATCGAATTTTTAGACGTATGCATGAAGCATTAAATATAGATAAAAAAATAAAACTAATTACACAGTTTAGACGAAATGGACGAGACGAATCTTTTAATCCTAATTAGACCATGATTGGACACTAATTGCCAAATAAAAACGAAATTTGCTACAATGTCATTTAAAAAAAAAAATTGCAACTAAACCTACGTCCCTTCTTATTTTCGTGTCGTGTTGCTGTTGCTGCGACATGGCCACAGCCCACAGGAGAGAGGCAAGGAAATAAAGTGAGGGACCCGGACCCAACCCAACCCAAGCCACCCATTGCATGTTTGCCTCTCTTCCTCAAATCAAACTCTCCTTGTACTTCACTCCACTTGAGACACTTGAGGAGCTCACTCCACACTCCACGAGCTGCTAGCCTCTACAGTCCTTCAGACCTTCCTCGAGGCACCCCGGCCGGGCGATTCGATGCATCCTTGCCTGCCCTTCCTCCTCCTCTGCTTGGCCGCCGCGCTGCCGCTGGCCTCGCCCTCCACCAACCCCGACGTCGCGCTGCTCCTCGCCAAAGTGAAGCCCGCGCTGCAGGGCCAGCGGCCCAACGCGCAGCTCGCCACCTGGAACGCCTCCACGCCGCTCTGCCTCTGGCGGGGCCTCCGCTGGGCCACGCCCGACGGCCGGCCCCTCCGCTGCGACGCCGCCTCCTCCTCCCGCAACCTGTCGCTCGCCTCCGACCCGGCCCTGCTCCTCGTCTCCATCCGCCTCCCCGCCGCCGCGCTCGCCGGCCGCCTCCCGCCGGACCTCGGCGCCTTCTCCGCGCTCGACTCCGTCTACCTCGCCGCCAACGCCCTCTCGGGCCCCGTCCCGCTCGAGCTCGGCAACGCGCCCGCGCTCTCCGCGCTCGACCTCGCCGGCAACCGCCTCTCGGGGACCCTGCCCACCTCCATATGGAACCTCTGCGACCGCGTCACCGAGCTCCGCCTCCACGGCAACGCCCTCACGGGGGCCGTCCCGCCGCCGGCCGGGCCCAACACCACCTGCGACCGCCTCCGCGTCCTTGACCTCGGCGCCAACCGCTTCTCCGGCGGCTTCCCTGTCTTCCTCACCGCGTTCCGAGGCCTCCAGCGCCTCGACCTCGGCGCCAACCGCTTGGAGGGCCCCATCCCGGAGGCCCTCGCCGGGATGGCGACCCAGCAGCAGCTCCAGGCGCTCAACGTCTCCTACAACAACTTCTCTGGCCAGCTGCCCCCGGCCTTCGCGGGCTCCCGCTTCACTGCGGACTCCTTCCTAGGCAACGACCCGTCGCTGTGCGGCCCGCCGCTGCGCCAGTGCGTGTCGGCCTCGGGCCTCACCTCCCGCGGCGTCGCCGGGATGGTCATCGGCCTCATGGCCGGCGCCGTCGTCCTGGCGTCGGTGTCCATCGGCTGGGCGCAGGGGAGGTGGAGGCGGGACGGCAGGATCAGGAGGCGCGACGACGCGGAGCGGGACGAGATGCTCGAGTCGTCGGCCGACGACGGGCACGACGCGTCGTCGTCGGAGGGCAGGCTCGTGGTCTTCGAGGGCGGCGAGCACCTCACGCTGGAGGAGGTGCTCAACGCGACGGGCCAGGTGGTGGACAAGGCCAGCTACTGCACCGTGTACAAGGCGAAGCTGGCGAGCGGCGGCGGCAGCATCGAGCTGCGGCTGCTGCGGGAGGGCAGCTGCAAGGACGCCGCGTCGTGCGCGCCCGTGGTGCGCCGCATCGGCCGCGCGCGCCACGAGAACTTGGTGCCGCTCAGGGCCTTCTACCAGGGGAGGCGCGGCGAGAAGCTGCTGGTGTACGACTACTTCCCCCGCAGCAGGACGCTGCAGGAGCTCCTGCACGGCGGCGGCGGCGAGCCCGCGGCGGGGCGGCCGGCGCTCACCTGGGCGCGGCGGCACAAGATCGCGCTGGGCGCGGCGCGCGCGCTGGCGTACCTGCACCTGGGGCAGGGCGAGGCGCACGGGAACGTGCGCTCATCCAACGTGGTGGTGGACGACCTCTTCGTGGCGCGCCTGGCGGAGTACGCGGTGGACCGGCTGCTGGTGCCGGCGGCGGCGGAGGCGGTGCTGGCGGCGGCCAAGGCGGACGGGTACAAGGCGCCGGAGCTGCACTCCATGAAGAAGTGCGGCGCGCGCACGGACGTGTACGCGTTCGGGATCCTGCTGCTGGAGCTGCTCATGGGGAGGAAGCCGTCGTCGTCCTCTGCAGGTGGTGGAGCTGGAAGGGCGATGGACCTGCCGTCGGTGGTGAAGGTGGCGGTGCTGGAGGAGACGGCGCTGGAGGAGGTGCTGGACGTGGAGGTGGTGAAGGGGCTGCGGGTGAGTCCGGCGGAGGAGGGGCTGGTGCAGGCGCTGAAGCTGGCGATGGGCTGCTGCGCGCCGGTGGCGGCGGCGAGGCCCAGCATGGCGGAGGTGGTGCGGCAGCTGGAGGAGAGCCGGCCCAAGAACCTCCACCCGCGGTCGGCGCTGTACAGCCCCACGGAGAGCAGGAGCGACGCCGGCACGCCGACCACCGCCTAGCTACATCGTCTCCACTGACGGCTGCATCACCAGATTATCAATCGGCCTTGTTCTGAATTCTGATCATCCGTCCCGAATGCATGAGACCGTCGTGATACGCCTCCCTGAATCCTGATGCTTGCTAGCACCAGTACTTCTCTTGTCTCTGCAATCCATCAGTTACTGTTCTATTCCGTAGCTAGGAAGTGCAAGGTCTATGTCTATCTCTATGTATAATTTGAAGAAGGAAACAAATTAAACAAAGACAAGTTTTAATTTGATCGGAAGGAATCAATGCATGCTGGCATAGGGCCAAAGCATTACAGTCGCACACCTCTCGTTTGCCGGTAAACCAAAATCCCCAATGACTTTCCCCAACCGTACGGCAATCCAGACAAAGAAATAAAACGTTCGGATGTGCTGCTGATTTGTTATGAGAGAAAAATACTAATTTGGCTAAAAAATAAGTTGAAAAAGATAGATTATAAGCCGGGTGAACAGGGCAACTGCTGTGAGCCGATCTAACGGATCTAAATTCACATAAAGAAAATTAACAATAAACAATTCTTTCTATAATATGACAGGTACAAAATTATGATTTAAAATGACACAAAGATAATTAACAATAAACATTTTTTTCTACAGTAAGACAATTAACATAATGATGTACGAATCTCGAAGCAAGCTCAAAGGATCACCAAAGACAGATTTCAGGCGCATGCTTCTTAGCAAAAATGTTTTCTTTAACCTAGGGCCACTTTGGATCTAGCTAGCTAATAGTGAAGTAGCTGCTAAAAATAGACGCCAGTGGATCCAAACGGCTTCGGTTCGGTTAACAGGGGTGTTTAGTTATGGGGTGAAAATTTTTTGGTGTCACATCGGAAGTTTATAGGATGTCGGAACGGGTGTTTGGATATTAATAAAAAAACTAATTACATAACTCGCCTGGAAACCGCGAGACAAATTTATTAAGCCTAATTAATCCATCATTAGCACATGTTACTGTAGCACAACATTGTCAAATCATGGATTAATTAGGCTTAAAAAATTCGTCTCGTAAATTTATCACAATATGTGTAATTAGTTATTTTTTCATCTATATTTAATACTCCATGCATATGTCCAAACATCCGATGTGACGGGATAAAAAAATTTTAGGAGGAACTAAACACTCCCTAGATCGACTAACTATTAGCTAGGTATCTAGCTAGTGGTTTTCAATATCATTAGCTATAAGGTATTAGCCAGCTAACTACTAATAGTTAATGGGTCCAAATAGGGTCTTATGCATCATTTGAATAGGTTAAAGATTCTTAGAATTCTATAGAAAAAATGTACCACATCCAACGAGAAAGATAGTAAGGCGGATTCTCAAAGGCATTGTTTGGTTTCTAGCCGATTATGGAAGATGGCTTCCAAAGTCAAGCTAGGAATCCTAAGAGGCCCTGTTCGGCTGGAATTATAAGCCAGCTGAAAAACACTGTTGGCTGATTTTTTATGAGAGAAAAATACTGTTCTGGTTGAAAAAACAAGCCGAATAAGACGGATTATAAGCCAGATGAACAGGGCCCTAGGTTTTAACTGATTGTAGAATTCAGAGAGCTTCAGATTTTATAATGTCTAAGTTGATGCAACTTTGAAAAGACAATTATACCCTTCACATTTTGTGTCCCCAAGTTTCTTTGCATTTACCCGTGCTAAACTACGGTATTAAGGATATTTTACTTTATAAAAAATTGACCAATCCGTGCTTCCAACGTCTCCAAACTCATCAGATTTTATAATCTAGCCTTTTCAGGATAGCTTCCGCAGTCCGGAAGAATCCAAACAAGCAACAAATGTCTTAGTCCTCGTTTAGTTCTTTGCTAAAGTTTTGGGTATTACATCGGATGTCATATGGGGTGTGCAGATACTAATAAAAAATAAATTCCAAAATCCGTCAGTAAATCACGAGACAAAATTATTAAGTCTAATTAATTCGTCATTAGCACATGTGTGTACTGTAGCACTTTATTGTCAAATCATGGACTAATTAGACTTAAAAGATTCGTCTCGTAAATTACACACAATCTATGCAATTAGTTATTTTTAGCCTATATTTAATACTCTATGCATGTGTCCAAACATCCGATGTGATAGGATGTAAAGTTTTAGATGAGAACTAAACAAGGCATTAATACAAGTGAATTAGGGCTTGTTTAGTTTCTTTCTAAAACTTTACACCTTATCATATCAGATGTTTGGATACATGTATGGAATATTAAATGTAGACTAAAAAAATAACTAATTGTACAGATTGCGTGTATTTTACGAGACGAATTTTCTGAGCCTAATTAGTCCATGATTAGACAATGTCGTGCTACAATAAACATATGCTAATGACGGATTAATTATTCTTAATAAATTCGTCTTAAGTTCTGTAATTAGTTTTTTTTAGTATTTGAACACTCCTTTTAATATCCCATAAAATATCTGATATGACACCTTAAAACTTTAGATCCGAAACCAAAACAGGCCTTGTTTAGATCCCAAATTTAGGATTCAAATTTTGCATAGTAAATGTCCCGTTACACTGTAGCAATTTTGTTTTTATTTGGTAATAATTGTCCAAACATTGATTAATTAGGCTTAAAATATTCGTCTCGCAAAGTACAACAAAACTGTGTAATTAGTTTTTGATTTCATCTATATTTAGTACTCTATATATGTGCCGATATTTTGATGTGATGGGGAATCTTCTTTTTCATAGTAGAATTTGGGGATGAATTTGGGTATCTAAACAAGCCGTTGTTGCTGGCTTGCTGCTGCAGGAGCAGCAGTTTGATTCTTTTGGAGATGACTGTCCGGTCTGCAGAAAGGTGGCATGGCATCGCTGCATTCTCTTCTTTCAACTTCAGCTGCAGCTGCAGTGCTGTGCAGGTGCCGACGTGCGTGCTACTCCTACACTGCTACTGCTACTCCACCAGTACACCTCCACGCCTTCAGCTTCCGCTTTGCTTTGCTTGCTGTCGACCTGTCGTTCCAGCCTTCCAGGTTGCCTGCCTGGCCAAGCCAAGCTGCCTGAGCTTGCTGTAGCAGAGGCTGACAATCATAACAGCGGATGCAAACACGCAACAACAAAGAGCAGAGCGCGGAGGAATAGGTTCATCAGCCGGTTCGCTTAGCGTGAAATTTAACTTACGCCGGTATTTATACTGAAACGTTGCAAGAGGAAAACACTCCCTGCCAGATTGCTGAGCACTCCTGTCGATCGAGTTGCTACCAAAATAACTCATGTCTCGTTTTCTAAGGAGTTAAATATATAAAAAATACTAATATTCATGATGTGTGGTAAAAATTTTAGAATAATAACAGAATGTATTAGGAGATACAAAAAGTTGATAAGCTTTTCTACAAATCTAATTAAATTTAAAAAAAGTTTCTGCAATCATATTACTCACCGGTCTCCTCGAGCTTGAGCCAACCAAGCCGTAGCAGTCCGTATTGCTACAACTTGAGCTCGAGCTCGATCTCGATTAAATCAAACCATCTCTTCCCTGTCTAGAAAAAGAATAAAAATCAAGTTGAGTCAAACAAGTTTAAATTTAATCAAATATATAAAAAACTACTAACTAATAAGTATTATTAGATTAAACCATGAAATATATTTTTATAATAAAACTATCTAAAGATATAAATGTGGATACTATTTTCTATATACCTAATCAAATATAGGATTATCGAGATTTCTAGAGGCGGAACCAGGGGGCCAGTGGGGGCCCTGCCCCCCCACCCCAAAAAAATAGTGACATTTTTTTAATACCCTTATTAATAATACAATACAAAGCATATTTAGCTCATTTTTACACGTATTTTATCATGATGTTGTGATTTTTGGTTATGAACACTAATTACATATGTAGAAGCATAGAAAAATATGTTGAAATGTACACTTATGTACATATTTATCATCCATACGATGTGTCATTATGTTTATCCGGCCCCCCTAATCAAAGTTGCTGGTTCCACCTCTAAAGATTTTCGTTCTTTTTAGACGGAGAGAGTATTATCTTATTATTATGACTTGTATAAATAAAAACACCATATATATTAACATCTATATTATGAAATAAATACATAATGAAAAAATATTTTATGGTGTATCTAATGAATTTTAATTTGATATTGTAGATGTTTGTGATTTTTTTCCTATGAGCTTGGTCTGAGATAGAGAAGTTTGATTTACAACAAATTTAAAATGCTTTATAATTAGAACGAAGAGAGCACAAATGAACAGTGTCATGAGTTGGAGCTAAATAGTGCAGAACTCTTTAGCGCTTGATGAGGGACATTGAAGAACACTAATGCTAGGAAGCTGGCGTCTAGGCGGCCAGACACACCTGTCATAGGGCTGCGCGATGCCGACCCAAGACCCTCCACTCCTTTGTTTCTAAATAAAAAAAATCAGCTCGTCGTCCACGTACTTGTTCCTATCCACTCGCTCCTATTCGCTCGCATGCTGCCTCAAGCGCTTGGCCGCTGGCCCAGCCAGGCGCGGCGCACAACCGCCTCCAAGGCGGCGCTCAGGCGCCGACCCTGCCAGGCCACTCCGGCGCGCCGCCACCGCCATCCCCCGCGGCGCCTTCGTCCCCCGCCGTGCCAAGCCCGTCCTCCGCCATGCCCAGGGTGCGCTGACCTAGGCCACGGAGCATGTGCTCGACCAGGGGTGCTCGCGCGCCTCGCGCAGGTACTCACCCAGGCCGCCAAGCAGGTCCTCGCCCAGATGCGCACCGGCGAGCTCCATGCGCCGCAGCGGCGTCGAGCTTCGTGATTCATCCAAGCAGCAAGGTGACATTGCGTGCTAGAAATGTATGTTGCAAAAGTATGTTTCAAGTATTTCAGATGTTTCATCTAGATGTTGCAAGTGTTTCATGTGGATGTTGCAAACGTAGATTGAGACGTTGCATATTTTGCAATGGTTATGCACGTATGTTGCAAACTTTTATTCCCAATGTTTCAGTTGTTTTTCCAGACGTACGTTGCAAGTGTTTTACACATATGTTGCATGTGTTTTATCTAGATGTTGCATATATTTTCAATGGCTTTTTCAAGCGTTTTCATGTGTTTTTACAAGTGTTTCAGACATATGTTGCAAGTGTTTCAACTGTTTTCGAACTTATGTTGCAAACGTTTCATTTGGATGTTTCAAAAGTAGATTGGGTGTTGCATCTCCCTCCTCGCCTTCTGCTGCCTCACCTCGTGTCTCCTCCTCTTCTCGATGCTGGTGATGTTCAGGCGACGTGGGTGGGGGCGAGTCGTTCGAGCAGCGCAGAATCCGAGCGGGTGGGGCGTGCGGAGTAGAGCAAGTGTGGGGAGCGGCGTCTGGACGTGGGCCTCGCGCCAGATGTCTGGATGCTAGTTGTTCCGATTGAAGAAGCATGAGACTAAAACACGATGGTGAGAAAGAGAGATAGTTAGGTTACCACTACAATTTCTTTAGGAACGAACGGGTACGAGACTGTACATGCACCATTTCGATTAGTAATATAGAAGGGAATTACAAGTGGGCAGCCTGGGAGACCACCTACAGGGACAAAACGAGGCAAAAAAAGCAGCATATTATACATAGGAGAGAAAACTAGACGCCCACAATCAGTCGGAAACTTGGCGCCAGCCAAACCCCTAGTCCTTGCCTCTTCTTTGATGAGTACGCGTTGATCCATATAAGCAACAGTGAGTGTTAATTAACTGAAAACAACAAACACAGTACATGTTGTTGTGTGTTATGCACATGACAAAGCAAAGCACAATCTACGTATTGCATATTATGGAGCCGTGATCTCGGTGGAGACATGACAATGGCATTGACAAATATCATGAATCAGCAGGAGCAACATGGGAGCAAATATATAGGTATAGAAGGATACAAACATACGTATCTCTTATACTCTGGATGGAGTAGTAGTTCAATTTTTAGAACCACCTCTTGTGTTGTACTTGCCGGCCAGCACTGGAGAGCTATGACCCTGTTCAGTTGCAAAAAATTTTGCAAAATTTTTCAACATTCCCCGTCACATCGAATCTTTAGACGCATGCATAAAGCATTAAATATAGATAAAAAATAAAACTAATTACACAGTTTAGACGAAATGGACGAGACGAATCTTTTAAGTCTAATTAGACCGTGATTGGACATTATTTGCCAAATAACAACAAAATTTGCTACAGTATCATTTTGCCAAAATTTTCGCAACTAAACCGGCCCTATGTGCAGGCCAAAGGGTACGGTGTCGTGCCCCCTGCCAATAGTTGAATTTACTTTATGGATTAGTAATGCTGGGATCGTCTTGATTTACTTCAAGCTCTGCCGCGCCACTGACGGCCAGGAATATGAGAAAGGACACAGGAGAAACGACATTAACAAAGACATGGATTAGCTATAGATATGATGCAACATCGAAGAGCTTGATTAGGCCAAGCAAGACAGGTTGCAGCGAACAGATGACAAGCATGGTCTATTAGTCTCTTTGTGAACAATTAATCTTATATAACACCCTGCTCATGTTGTAGAATGCAGCGTTTTCTTCTTTTTTTTAAAGAGAGAGAGAGAGAGACCAGAGCATATTAAGTCAATGTAGCTTGTTTAACCACGCTATTTGCGTGGCTCACTTCTTTGTCAATGAGAATGGGATTCCACAACCATAGCATGTGCTTTGCTTTTGCGTCTGTCCGTCCAATAGTACCCTTGCATTGCATGAATCTCAGGTAGTGTTTAGATGGCGTAAAAGTTGGTGTAAAGTTTCTGTAGTATTTTTCGTTGTTATTTGATAAAATTTATCCAATCATGGACTAACTAGGCTCAAAAGATTCGTCTCGACATTTACAGACAAACTGTGCAATTAGTTATTATTTTACCTACATTTAATACTTCATGCATGCGTCTAAAGATTCGATGTGACGAGGAATCTTATAAAATTTTTGGAATTTTGAAGGAAGTAAACACTGCCTCGTGATGACGGCCCCTGGCAGTAGTACCTTAGGAGGGACGGCAGGCACAGTGCTCCTCCTGCTCCCGCAATCAGCAGCCTCAGGCTGCGTTTCTTTGGCCAGGGGCGTTTAGTTGGTACGTTAAAAGTTTTTAGATGTCATATCGGACGTTTTATAGAATATCGGAAGAGGTTTTTGAATACTAATAAAAAAAATAATTACATAACTCGTTTAAAAATCGCGAGACGAATTTATTAAGCCGTCATTAGCACATGTATGTACTGTAGTACTAATTGCACAGTTTGGTTGGAAACCACGAGACGAATCTTTTAAGCCTAATTAGTCAATCATGGACTAATTAGGCTTAAAAGATTCGTCTCGTGATTTTCAACCAAACTGTGTAATTAGATTTTTTTCGTTTACATTTAGTACTTTATGTATATGTCCAAACATTCAATATAATGAGATAAAAAAATTTTTTGGTGGAACTAAACAACCCTAGGAATAGCCCTGACCGAACAAGCCCGCGTGCCTGGTCGTCTCGTCCCACCGCCACAATACTGGCACTGCCCACTGCATTGCATGGATCGGAATGGATGGATCAGCATTGGAATCTGGTCTGCTCCACGCAACAGCGGATGGATCAGAATCAAACAGGAACATGACTGATTGTACCTATTTCATGGACAGCAACAGTTGTTTCCCTCAGCGGCCTCGTTTAGATGCCAAATTTTCCCCCAAATTCCATTATATAAAAAGAAGATTTCCCATCACATCAAAATATCGGCACATGCATAGAGTACTAAATGTAGATGAAATCAAAAACTAATTGCACAGTTTAGTTGTACTTTGCGAGACGAATCTTTTGAGTCTAATTAGTCAATGTTTGGATAAAAATTTACAAATACAAACGAAATGCTACAGTGGGGAATCTTTTACTATGCAGATTTTGGACCTCCCGATTTGGACCAACTAAACACGGCCAGCCAAAAGTTTAGCTCTATCGTATCAAATGTTTGACACGTACATAGAGTATTAAATGTAGACTAATTACGAAACTCAATATACAGATTGAGATTAATTTGCGAGACAAATTTTTTAAGCCTAATTAGTCCATGATTTGACAAGGCGGTGCTACCGTAAACATGTGCTAATGACGAATTAATTAGGCTTAATAAATTCGTCTCTTCTGTAATTTGTTTATTATTACTATCTAAACATTCTATGTGACACCACTAAACTTTAGTCCCTGAATTTAAACACCCCATAATAATCATGAGGTTTTGATTTGGACATGGAATGGACCCTTGTGAGTAGAAAAGGGCTAACAATATGGGAAAACAAAAAAAATCCACCAAATGTTACTTAAGAAGACTACCCACCGCGTGGGCTATAAACGGTGTTTGAAGCAGGAGAGAAAGATTGGAGGAAGAACAAGCATGGAGGAGTGCCATTGTAGAAAGAACCATTCAGGGACCACAAATTCGCAACAAATGGACATTGAATCGAGCAAGCATGCATGGGCCTCAGCGTTCGTTCGTCGATAATGGGGGCGGCGGTTGGAAGCAGAGGATGATGGCTTCAGAGTGACGGAGTTAAGTGAACGGAGAGGTGGGAAACAGTGGATGCTTTTTTATTTTTTTACTGGTGCCGGCCTTAATGAACATAACAAAGGACGTGCCTTATCTTATGCGGGCCCTACTTTAAGATTCTTAGGGGCTTTTACCACTCTGAATGCCCTTAAAGTTGCAAAAACAAAGTTTTTGCATCCATCTTTACCCAATGTCCGCGTCTAAGGAACAATATCATGTGAAACAGTATTTTGATTGATTCTAGGCAAGGTCACGATCGGAACACATCCAACATGGGCCTTAATCCGAAGTGCTCCAGTGCCTGCATGTAGCATTTCGGTGATCGATGACTGCCTCAGGCAATATACCAATCACCGTCATATATATGCATGCACAGTGCAATCGCTTCTCAAGCTGAGATTTGTGCAGTGGACATCCATTAATATCATCTCATCTGCATCATTGCACGCTTGTCCATATCCTGTTTGTCGCTTGACGCACCGTGGTACGTAACGTTACGTGCATGATGACGATTTGACGACGCACGCACAGCACAAAACTGCAAGCCGACAGCTTCATTTAATTCGGATCAAAAACCTAATTTTGCACGCCAATTGGATTAGGATTAGGAAACTAATTTCTTTGTGCAGGTGACATGATGTACAACTTGGCTAATCTATTCCAGCCAAGCATAGCCACCGATACCCTTCACGAGATGGACCCACGTCCCAGTGGAGGGACCGAGGGCGGTAAGGCTAGCGCCCAAATGTCCGGCCTCAGGCCTGCGACCTTACGCAGCTCTCGTTCGACGCATGCGTCATCCACCACGCCCATGTAACAGCGGAGCCCGCCCGCTCCATGCGCCCGCGTCACCAGCGGCGTGGCCTGGACGTTCTCCACGGCCAGCTTCTGCATCTCCCCGCGCTGTGTCACAAGCTTCTACTTTAGGACCTCCGGCGGGGCAGCGGAGACAACATGTCGTAGGGGAACGGTCCGTGTACGCTAGCATGGACGTGACCCTGTGCGTCGCTGCCGCCAGCTTATCGGCGGCGGCCGCCACCAAGGCTTCCGTGCAAGCTCTCTCTTCCTCGCTCGACAACCCTACATCCAGATCTGCTTTTGCAACACTAGATGAAACAATTGCAACATACGTCTGAAACAAATGTTTGGAACATACATTTGCAACATAGCCATTGCAACATATGAAACATCTAGATAAAATATTTGCAACATACGTCTGAAACACTTGAAACATGCTATAGCCATAGCAACATATGCAACATCTAGATCTACCTTTGCAACATAAGTCTGAAAACATCTAAAACATTTGAAACATACGCTTGAAACATGCGTCTATAGCCATAGCAACATATGCAACATCCAGATGAAACATTTGAAACATACGTCTAAAACAACTGAAATAGTTCAAACATAAGCTGGCAACATCTCTGAAAACACTTGAAACACAGCGTCGCCAGCGGCCACGGCTTACCTAGTGTGTGACTGCGGTGGCGCAGCCCCCCTGCTGCCGATGGCGCGGATGGATGGGGGCGCAAGCGCAGGTGCATGTGTAGGCCTCCCCTGACCCGGCTTCCGCAACGAGGCGAGGTGGATGGGGGTGCGGTGTGGGATGGTGGCACGGCGCAGGGCACAGAGCAACGCGGGAAGGGACCCGGGTGCAGCGCCACCGCGCTGGAGAAGGCCGCAGCGGCGGTGCGCTACCCGCGGCGAGCGACCCCTACGATGGAGAAGGCGAGGCGCTGTTTTTTTGGAGAAGCCGTGAAGTACTGAAGCAGCGGAGCGAAGTGGGACGGATGGTGTCTTGGCAGACGGACGTTCGCATGGAAGCATTATCGGACCGAGTGAGGATGAAAAAAACGGAGAAAGATAAAAAAGGAAAGAAAATAAAACACATTTTTGCATTGTAAAGTGTTCCCACCATCTGTGATCTGTCTACTTTTTATAACAGAGGGTTATTAGATTTCCATGCCCCTGTGGTCGGAGATTGAAATTGCATCGCAGCCATCTTGGTTAGATAAAAGCAAAGTGAGAATGATAAATTTTGAAGCTCCCGAAAGTAGCAACAAACGTGCAAAATGACAGGCAGAGCTGAACCAGATAGCAGAGGAGAACATGAATGGGATCTGATGGTCAATAATTTGAGTTCGACACGACGGGTGAATAATTAATTAGTGTTTGATGATTCCCCGTCACTGTGCTCACTCGTTCGCCAATTCATTCAAGGCTTCAAGCGCACAACGTCGTTCGAGTATTCAAAGTGCCATCACCAGGTGGTGCTATTTGCACTGCAGCATGCCTCTGCGTTGCTGACTTCTGACACCGTGGGCTGCAGTGGGCTGTTTTACCAACTTGTGCTGGGCCAGTAGAAGCAGGTCGACGACACCAGTAGCACACAAACAAGGAATGGCTGGAATGACAGTCGCTCGGCATGCATCGTGCTTGCGGACTGGACTTTGCTAAAAAAAATGCATGCGGACTGGATGGAAGCCCTGTAGGCACGTATGTTTCCGAGTAATCCCGTTTTAATATGGAATAGACCCGTATTTATTTCGTTTTTATCCCGTTTTCAATCTATGCTCAACATGTTCAACAATTACATGTCCTTATGTTATGTTAATATAACTACGAATCACTAAATATGTATGTTATGTTCACGTACATAACATGTAAATGAATATTAAACTTTAAATATATTATTACATGACTTTATATATGTATACTTTGAGAATATTATATTATGTGATCTTAATTTAATTTTCCGGCTCTCCATCCGTATTTGTTCGTTTCCGTATGTCCGCATATTCCGATTCTGTTTTCGAACCCGCATTTTCCGAACCCGATCCCGTTTCCGCCAAAAAAAATATAGAAACGGAAGTAGAAATAGGGTTTTTCCATCCGTTTCCGTCCGTTTTCATCGCTACATATGCCATGTACGTTTCAAAAATTTATTACTTTTCTCATTTTTCACCTCTGTTGCTACGTGATTTTGTGTAAGATTATGAACATGTCATGGGTTTCTAATAATTACAATTTGCCTAAATATTGTGTATGGACCAGGTTTTAAAAACTCATGGGTTTACGGGTTTGGGTACTACACTCCTAGACCCATGCCCATAAACCCGCTGGGTCTAGTGTTTTGCCCATTAACGAACCTATGGGTAGAGAAATTCACCCATATCTTTACCCTAATCTATACTATAAAGGAGCAAAGGAATTAGAAATAATTTTTACCTAAAAATTCTTACCCACCTAATATCTAGACCGTTGATGACTTAATCTCAATTAATCTAACGGTTCCTGCTAATCTAAGAGTGGGCCCATAACAATCTTACGCGTAAGATCTTACGTTTTTCTCCTACGGCCGCGCTTCGCTCGCGTTTTTTTTACCGACCGATTGTTTACCCACCTGCTTGTACCCACGGCGGTTACTCCCTACCCCACCGCGGTTTCCTTTTCCGTGCCGCTCGCGCTCCCGGCCTCAGATGCGCTCCGCCCTCCGCGGCATCGCGCCCGTCGCTGCGCGCCCCATCTCTAGCGTTGAAAACGGATAGAAAAATTCTCATTCAGACCCGTTCCGTTTTCCACTTTTGTCCATTCGTTTCCATATTTGCGGGGTCCCGTTTCTGTATTTACGGAAATGGAAGAGGGGTTTTTTCGTCCGTTTCCGCGGGATCCCGTTTTCACCCGAAATTGACCCGTATTTATTCCGTTTTTCGTCCCGTTTTAAATCTATATGAGATGTGTAGAAATTAATATGTTCATAAACCTATTAATCACCAATTATGCATGTTAACATATGACATGCTAGTGAATACTAGACCAATAACTTCGTATGTGTATATTAATTTGTGACTTTGCTCATGTATATTCATGAATATTTAATCATATTATTCTAACTTAATTTTTCGGCTCTCCATCCGTATTCGATTCCATTTCCAAACCTGCATTTTTCAAACCCGATCATGTTTTCGCCAAAAAAAAAAAGAAACGGGAGATCGCTACCCATCTCCCACCGGCCTGCGCCTGCGTCCGCCCTCCTCCTCTCACCTCCGCGCGCCGCCGCGGCCTCGCGACCCCCGGCCGACGACGTTCCTGACGGCCTCTTTCCTTTTCCCTCTCCGCATCTCCCCTCCAAATCCTTCCGCAGGCGGCGGCGTTGGCCCACGGCACCAGGAGACCAAAAGCCCGAGGAAAGAAGACACACCTGCCCTCTTGCGCGGCGCTTGTGTGGTACGTCAGAGTGGGCACATTTATACCGAAAACCGAACCAAACCGCACCGAACCGAACCGAAATCTCGGTTTTTTTGGTTTTCGGTTTCGGTTTCGGTTTTAAAATCTGTGAACCTCTGTCTTCGGCTTCGACTTCAGTTTCTAGGCGTCGGCCAACCGAAACACCGAACAACCGATCAATACTTAGAAGCAGCGACATGCTAGAAGTAGCAAACACAGTTACGCAGCAACAGCCGGCAGCCCAGCCCAGCCAAAGGCCCACCAAGTAGAGTATATCCCAGCCCCCCACCTGATGCACGCAACAACGCACCACACACACCAAGCACCACTCGTCCCTCCTAACCCTATCCCGATATGACGACACCGGAGCAGCGGCGGCGCCGTGTCGGCACCCAGCAGCGGCGCGCGGCTACGCCTACACCAAGCATCAGCGGCGGGTGAAGCGGCATCCGGCGATGGCAGCGGCTTGCTGGGCCAGCGAATCAGCGGCGGCGCGAGCAGCGCGGCGGGACCTGGAAGGTGAATCGGCTGCGACGCTCATCGTGAGCAGCGCTAGCACCTGCGAGCGCGAGTTGCAGCAGGAGGACATCGGAGTGGGACGTCGCGGCTGTGGGCGGCATCAGCGGACCACTATACCTTGCTCGATTTGTTCGTTCTCCCGTTCTTCATTCTCTCTATTGATTTGTTCTGGTGTTTGCCTCGGTTGGTTCGGTGGAACCGAAAAACCGAACCGAGCAAACCGACACCGAATTCGTCGGTTTTTATTTGTGTGGAAAACCGATCGGTTGTTGATTTCTACAAACCGAAGTTTATAGGAGCCGAACAAACCGAACCGATTTGTCGGTTTTAACCGAATGACCAGGCTGAGTGGTACGCCATCAAGGCCTCTGCCGCGCCAAAGAAGGTGCCCCGGCCCCGCCACCCCACAAGGTAACAGCGCTCACTCCCACAGTCCCACTGGCCGCTGCCATCGTCTCCTCGGCATGCGATCCGGCGAATCCAGCGACTCCGTGATGCACTCCAAATCGACAGCCTGCTCGACCTGTGACAGCCTCCTACACCCGTTGATTGAAGGTTTGTTCTTTCTGTACTCTAATCCCTCTCCATGTATGTGCAGTTTTCCATGTCCGTGGATGATAGGAGTGTACAGAAAATGAATTTGCGCTATGTCAATCTTCAGTTTCGTACTATGGCATTACGTGGTCTGTTGTAGAGTTCGCCCACATGCTTGTTTTATTAGTTGAATACGAGATGTGATTACTTTTATCAATTTGCAAATAATAGCACTGAAGAGATTTAATTGTTTTCATATGTTTAATATGAGCCTTTTCTGTCAATTGTCTGACTTTCAATCAATGGATTCAGGAATTACTGGACCCAGTAATCATGTTACTGATATATTGCTCATTACAATTGTAGATGGAAAATGACAAAGCAATATGGGATACAGTCGATGATAATATTTTCATAGATATTTGCCTGGAAGAAATAGCTGCTAATAATATTGTATCCGAGAAATATCTGAGTAAAGTTGGATTCACTAATATAACATGGAATTCTGGGACTCAATTGTTGAATTTCCTAGCTGCTGTTCAAATCCAGGAATAGGATCTTGATACAATTCCAATATTTCAAATTGTGCAAGTTCCATCACTCCAGGTTTGATCCATTCATGGGCAGTGTTTGCTATTACTATGTTTCTCTAATGATGTTAATTTCTCTTATTAGCAAAATGTGATCTAAAAAAATCAGTTGTATCTGCAATGATTGTTAAGTGTGTCTTGCAAATTATGGCATTCAAAAGTCAACAAATCTGTACCTAACCAATATAGCTTGTATTGCAACAGATTGAATCAAATCAAACAAGATATTTTGCTTGGTTAACCTACTCACTGGCTATGGCTTTTGAGGACCTTCCACTGCAATTGGTTTGCAAGACCCTTTGAACGGCTTTAGCTCTAGCTCCTCCATGGCAATACTTGAAGCCCTATCAAATGCCATCTAGAGAACGGCTCCACCAGCAAAGCTCTAGAGGAGCAGATGGCATTTTTAAATTATCTAACAATCCAATACTTTTTATTTGATAAATGATGGTATTGGTTGTATAAATGGTTAAGCATTCATCTGTGCCATGTGTTTGATGTTATATCTGTAGCCCTATGGATATACTGATTTAGTATTTGAGGCTACTTCAAACACTGATACAAAATTGCTGTCTTTATCATTACAATAGTGATACAGCTCTAAGAAATAGTAATAATCTCTATTAGTTAAGCAGAAATTTTGGTGCACATCTATGTGTTTTCTGTGCAACCATGGAGATGACATGTTTATTGACTTGGAAAGCTTTAGAAAAAGTGGCAAGTTGAGGACACCTTATTTGTCTATCTACCTAATCCATTGATGAGCTTTTCCATGGAAGTGAGGAACGACCTCATTTTTATTTAGGGAGAGGTAACCAATAACCCTATCCTGATCATGTAAAGCCATTTTTCAAACACTGTGGGCTGAAAATATGTCTCAATGAATTTTGGTTTGATATATATGCATGATTTGCTTCGGGTTGTGGGGAGAATGTTTCTCTCTTATCTTTTTCCTTCTTTTTATACATCACTGCTCATTCCTTGTATTCTTCAACCACTACTATTCCTGAATCACACCAAATGGTATGTTATTTAGGCTTTAAGTTTCAGACATGATTTATTGATGTTCATTTCATGAACTGTTTGACTGGTTTATTTTGAGTGCCACTGCCAATATATAGTTCACTGAAATGAAGCGGAAAGCAAGAAAGTATGCTCTTTATTTTTCACCACATTCTGAAAATTTAGAACCTTCTATAAACATTTTGTCCTCTGCTACTTTACTATTGTCTGATTTAAACCTTGTGCTCTTGCCTACTGTTGCATTGTGATCGGGCACATGCTGGATGGAACTAATGTGTGAGCAAGTACAAAGTGTTTGCAGTTTATTTTAGTCCCCTTGTTGATCATATATTTATTTAGTCCAAAGTGTGAAGGCTTATTTCTTCAGATATATATGTGAAGCAATTTTCCTTCACACCCCATAATAAACATATTTATCTAGAAACAAAATATTAGGCATATTTAGTTTTTTAGTTTAAATTAGATGGGGCATCACTATGTCTTTGTTTTCTCATTTATACTATAAAATTAACCACTACTGGCTATTAGAAAATTTGGAATAGTGGCAATCTTAGCAAACAAATGGTACTAGCAAGTCATGTCTCTTTTATGAATGGCAAGATTGAGTTCGCCTCTATTACTGTAAGGTAGCCGTTTAACTGTATTGACTATGTGGCTGAGTGAACTACCTTCTTTTTTTCTGCTTAAAAAAATTATGCACGAGTTCGTTTCATTTTCATTTTAGCTTCAGTCAATAGTTCATATATGGTCAATTGTTTATTTTAACCCTATGAATATACTTGTTCATTTTGATGTTGACTGCAAATTAGATTGCCACACCATCATATGCAGCTTTGTTAAGAACAGTCCATATGCATGTGCTAGAAAGGTAGACTTTGTGTATGGTTTTTTTCTATTCATTAATATTAGACTTTTTTTTTCATTTCGGAGTATTTCTGCTAGCTTGTTTCCTTCAACAAAATTGAGATGCACTATTTTGTTCATGATCATTTCAATCAAGATCAACCTTGTATAATTTCTTGTTCCTTATTGTACTCTATATATGAAAATAGAAATCAAATAAGCTTTTGTGACCTCTTGAAATCCCCTCGCTGAGCCTACAATACTATTTATTAGCTGTGTAATTTTTTTCTTTTAAAAATGATTTAATTTAATAAAAAATGTACTTATTCTCTTGTGTATGATTTTTTTTAGACACGTGCGTGCCACACATGCATGTCCACTGATATGGTAAAAACCCATCGGGTTTTGGGTACCCGTTGCCATCTTGAGACGCGACCCTGTGATGCCTCCTTGCGCTTGAACTCCAAGTCATGTATGCAGACGTGCGCCACACCAGCTCGCGCCCTGCTAACGACGGGCCAGCGCACGACCCACCGCAGCAGCCTGCGCTTATTGCCGCCGCCGCCGTCCACCGGAATAGCGTCGTCCAGAGGTCGGCGACGCACAGGGAGGAGCACGACGCGTCCTCGTCCTTCTCCCACCTCCAGCTGTCTGTCGACAGCGGGAACTTGAGAGTCCACGTCGTGAGCGCCACCGTCGTCCATGCACAAGAGTTTGATGGTCTCGGAGTCCACGCAGCACATGGAACGGTATTCCGTCGCGCCAAAAGATGCAGGAGCACATGCACATCCCTCGGGCAACGGGATGAATCTAAACACCAAGCCGCCGGCGGCGGCAGCGGCGTGTCCGTGCTGCTGCTGCTGCTGATGTTGTTGCAGACCAAGATCCCTGCCCACAGGTCTACCCAGCAAAGGGAGGTGCTTGAGACGGCGAACACCGTCCCAGCATTGAAATTGAAGCAGTACTCGTCTTCATCAGGAATTCAGGATCCGGGAGCGGGAGCACCACCTCCTTCCGTATCCACTGGTCGGCACCGGCACGCGGGCCGCCGCCGGAGCCGGAGCCGGGCGAGCACCACATGAACAGGGTGGCCTTGTTCGTTGGGAAGTCGTCCCGATCAGTACGACGGTATAGCTCGGCGAGAAGGTAGCCGTCGTCGCCGTCGTCGTGCGCGTCGGTGCGTAGGACGGCGACCCCGGCCGACCCGATGGGGTAGCAGTGCGAGCTGTCGACCCTGACGGCGGCGGGCAGCGGTGGGACGACGGCGACCGACTTGGCACGGGTGACGGGTGTTGAGCACCAGGTAACACCCTGGCAGGTGGCGCCAGTCATCGCGGTAGTAGTTCCCCAGGCAGAGCGCGAGGAGGTTCTCGTGAGAGCTCGCGGGCGGCGCAACGGCGGGGGCGGCGGCGAGCTGCTGAGGAAGGACAGGGTCGACGCCGTCCAGCAGCCTGCGGGCTGCGGTAGTGCCGACGTTGTCGTAGCCTGCGAGTGCGAAGGTCACCGGCTCCCTGCGGTGGCGGTGCGGGAGGCCTTACGCTCGCGCAGGATCTGGTACCGCGTCTGGCCTCCGGTCTCTTGGATGATCTCTTCTTCTTCGATGAATTTCACGCAGCGGTCGAACAAGACGTCCATGGCTGCTGCGGCCGGAGTTGCGCGCGAGATCGTTCTGAACCAGACAGCGGCAACTCGATCGATGCTCTCCACCTAGATTTACAATCGTGGAGTAGTTTGCTATTTGGAATCCTGATCGGTTTCGGTTTTATTTACACGTCGTCGACCCACAAGGTAGCGATGATGGAAACCGACCGAGTCTGTTACCATATTCAACGATGCTCGCGCTGGTCGTCCTCCAACTTTGGATTTGTTCCCGGATCTGTGCAGCCTCTGCAGACTCTGACCCAATAACCGTGTCGCGCCTGAAAAAAATTCATAACCACAGGTAATCTGCCCTGCCCAGCTGTTATTGGCGTGGGTGGGGGATAAATCCATGCTTGTCCACGTCTAAATTCATATTATGATTACTCATTTCTCACCTTCTATAATCTTATTAATACCGAATAATGATCAATTTTATCTACGCTTATTGTTTTGACTTGAACTACTAGCTTGTAGCTTCTACTGCTAGTTTACAGTGCTGTTTATAAATGTGCGCTCAATGTAAAAGCTAGAGATCATGCATGGAACGAAAACCTCGCTTTCACATATAAAAATTTTAGGAAAATTGATGGACTTTTTTAAAAGATTATTTGGTATAGCAACGAGCTATTTTGTACTTACTGGTGTGTCCATACCTAAATATGGGCCCTGCGTTAAAAATCGAACTATAAAATTTAAAACCTTGCATTCACATGTTAAAATTTTCGTAAAACTGACTAAAGTTAGTTGAAGATGACTCGTTGTAATGGACGACCATTTCGTGAAGGTTAGTGTGGCTGGTTGTATATGTGAACCCCAAGTCAAAGCTAGATCCTAGAATTTAAAATCCTAGATTTACAAATTAAAATTCTAGCATAGTGAACTAAAATTGGCTGCATATGACTCATAGCAGGACCACAAAAATGTCTCGCGCATGTTATTAGCAACAGATCAACAAGGCTTGCTAACCCAATTGCCTCACGCTTAGGAATGGCAATGGAAAATTCCTGAGGATATACAGCTCCCCACTCCTGCTCCTATGTAATGAGGACATGACACCTATGGATATGCCCATGAAAGTTAAAAATAAGATGAGCTCATTTCTATGTTTACACAATAACATAAGAACCAAAAATATTTGATCGGGTATTTGTGCATGCTATGTACATAAGAGATAGTTGATGGTTGAGTGCATGCATCTCAGGAAAAAAAAACTATCTGCACGAGCAGTAGGGGCCGGCCGGGTAGACAAATTATTAATCGGAGATCACATGGTTAGCAAACATGCATGTGACCTCTAACGAACACCTTAACTGCCTGTACCGGCCAAATTAACTGAATTTGCTCCTCGATCGGGGAACGCGCTTGTTGGTCAACCATGCATCAGAAGGGCCGAAGATTGTAGTACTAGCTGGTGACTAACTAAATATGTTTTTTCTTTCTTAATTTCTGAATCATCATTCATATAAATTAACTAATCGTCAACAATCAACATGCAGATGTTTCATTTCTGCAGGAATCAACCGGCACGACGACACAGCTCCGGCTCCGGAACATGACGATGATCATGATCCACAGTTTTGGCATGTGCATGCATGCGTCTCTTTTATTGGTTCCCCTACCATCTTGTTTCTATAGTCTACTGCGCTCTCTCTCTCTCTCTCTGCCACAAAAGAATAAAATTTTAGATTCTAATTTTATTAATTATAGAAAATATATAGTATTAATATTTATGTCTTCAAAATGGATCTATAAAATTTTATGATTAATCTAACGATACTTATCCGGTATTATAAATTTTAGTGGTTTTCATATAAATTAGGTTTAGTATGAAATTGTTTGATTTCTCGAAAACCGAGAAAACTGCACTCTTTTGAGGATGTAGGGAGTAGTTACTTGAAGGTTCACTTGACGGATTGTGGCAACTTTACCAGCTGGTTATTATTCGAAGTCCAGTTTGACATGCATATTCGTGGATGTTGCTTTCTGTGCAATAACCCTATTTTGGTAGGGTTCATTGAAGGCTTTAGCTCTAGTTTCTTAGGTGAAAGCTTTGTCAAATGCTAATTTAAAAACCAGTTCCTCGTGACGAGCTCAAGAATAAATAAACCATTTTTTTCCCCTAAGGGTGAAGGTGTTATGTGGCTTTTCCAACTCCTTTGTAAGCTTGGGTGAAGCATATAAGCACTATCAAACGCTTTGACAGTAAATTGATGACTAGTTTTAATTGTCAAGCACTTCTAATAAATTGGCCAGATTATCATGGCTCGACGTACGCATGCTTGGCTTCTGCAGTGCGCCGTCGACGGCGATCATCGTGTCGAGATATACACGCCACCATGTGCGCATATATAGGCGGAGTCGATGTTTTCCGCAAACTAAAACCAGGTGACTGCAACTGAAAACTGGTACTGGTAGGCCTATCAGGCGCCGCCGCGCCGGCTGCTGACCGCTCGCAGCTGCAGACACATGCATCGATCGTTTGTTTCGCTGAAATAGTACAGCAGAACAGGGCCTGAGTACCCTCCTGGCCTGGCAGGTCAGCGGTAGCGGTAGTAGTGTGTGTATAAATACACGTACTCCTACTCTGCATAGGTAGTAGGAGTACAAGCTAAACTTTTAGTGTCCACGATCAACATTGGTGCAATGGCTCAAGAGGCGGAGGTGGCGGTGGCACCGGCAACCATGGTTCATGTGCGGAGCAAGGACGACGCCACCAGCCGCAGTAACCAGCAGCCGCAGCCGCAGCAGTACTGGGTGAACGGCGCGCTCATCATCGGCGCCGGGCCCGCGGGTCTGGCGGTGGCGGCGTGCCTCCGCGAGCAGGGGGTGCCGTCGGTGGTGCTGGAGCGCGCCGGCTGCATCGCGCCGCTGTGGCAGCACCGCACGTACGCGCGCCTCAAGCTGCACCTCCCCAAGCGCTTCTGCGAGCTGCCCCTGGCGCCCTTCCCGCCGCACTTCCCGGAGTACCCGTCCCGGTCCCAGTTCCTGTCCTACCTCCACGCGTACGCGCGCCGCTTCGCCGTGGCGCCGCACTTCCGCGCCACCGTCGCCTCCGCGCGCCGCGACCGCGCGTGCGGCGGGGTCTGGCGCGTCGACGCCCACGTCGCCCCCGCCAGCGGCGTCGCCGGCCGTGGCCGCCACGTCCAGTACGTCTGCCAGTGGCTCGTCGTCGCCACGGGCGAGAACGCGGAGCCGTTCGTTCCCGACATCGAGGGCCTCCGGCGCTGCATCAGCGCCAGGGGAGCCCCAGTCATGCACGCCGCCGAGTACCGGTCCGGCGAGCCCCTGAGGGGCAAGCGCGTGCTCGTCGTCGGCTGCGGCAACTCCGGCATGGAGGTGTGCCTGGACCTCTGCCACCACGGCGCGTCGCCGAGCATGGTGGTGAGGGACGCGGTGCACGTGCTCCCGCGGGAGGTGCTGGGCAGGTCCACGTTCGCGGTGTCCGCAGCCATGTCGCGATGGCTCCCGCTCTGGCTCGTGGACAGGATCCTGCTGGCCGTGGCGGCGCTCGCGCTGGGCGACGTCGAGCGCTACGGCCTGCGGAGGCCGGCGGTGGGGCCGCTGGAGCTCAAGAAAAGGGAGGGCAGGACGCCCGTGCTGGACATCGGCGCGGTCGCCAAGATCAGGTCCGGCCAGATCAAGGTGGTGCCCGAAGTGAGGAGGTTCCTGCCCGGCTGTGCGGGGGTGGGGGTGGCAGCAGAACTCGTGGACGGCTCCGTCGTCGAGGCGGACGCCGTGGTGCTGGCCACCGGCTATCGCAGTAACGTGGCCTCGTGGCTCAAGGTACGTTTTTTTTTTCATTTTATATAGAGCAAAGTCTGATTTGTCCCGCGCGCTAGCTAACTTATCGCTAAATTTTAAAAAATATTCTTTAACTCGGATATCAAATAACTTAACTTTTGACATAGAATAAATTACCTGTTCCTAAAATATTTAGAGTGGTTTTGACAATGATTTTGTTTATTGTGGTATGTGGCCCCATATGTCTTTTTTTTTAGCCATGCTATCGTTTATTGAAAATTTGAGTTTTAAAATGATCTCAAATAAAAGAAAGCAATTGGAGTTTACATCTCTTCAAACACTACAAATTTGGTATAGAGTGCCATCCGAGGTTGTTTGAAAAATTCAAAACTTTGAATTTAATAACCATAGAACTTAAAATGAATATTTTGGCCTCTAAACAATCTCAAATAAAAGGGCTTTCAACCATAAATTTATAGATCGAATTAAGATCTACAATTTTGATATAGACTATATCAATGTCCAAGGTCGCTTGAAAAAATAAAAAGTATGAATTTTAAAATGTAAGAAATTAAAACAAATAATTGGGCCTCTAAACAATCACATATAAAAAATGTGTTAACTAAAAAGTTGTATAGATCGCATTTCGAGCTACAATTATGTCAATATCCAATGTCATTAAAAAATTAAAAATTGAATTTTCAAGATCCGAGAACATATAAATGAATATTTGGTCCTCTAAATGATCTTGGATAAAAAAAATTATTAACAACAAAATTGTGTATTGCATCAAGAGCTACAACTTTGGTATAGGCCATGTCGGCATTCTAGATCTTTGGAAAAATACAAAAGAATAAATTTCAAAATCTAATAACTTAAAATGAGTATTTGAGCCTCTTAAAGATCTAAAACAAAAAATCAATTACAAAGTTGTAGATTGCATTAATCTACATTCAATTTTGATATAAAGTTTGTGTTCATCCGACTTAATAAGAAAAAATTATGATTTTGTGATATATAAAAGAAAGACACAGACTACTTGACATGTAAGCCCCACCGATATGTCAGCAAAACCACTAGGAAATAATTTTCAAATGGCTTTATCTGATTTTGAAAGTTGAGGTAAGTTATCTGGTATAAGTTTAAGGGTGTGTTTTAAATTCAGGGACATGTTTAGGAGTAAATCGGACATTACTCTTTTATTTATATAAGATGGCTCGGTGATGGGTCATGATGGGGTGACTTTTTCGATGATGGGAGGTACTCCCTCCGTCCACAAATACAATTATAGTATCTGTGCCGGTCAATCGAATTTAAGTATGATCAAGTTTATAGTAAAGAGTATTAGCATTTATGTCTTTAAATAAATTTATTATGAAAATATATTCAATACCTAATCTAATGATACAAGTTTTGTATTATAGATTTTTGTATTTTTCTATATAAATTTAATTAAAGTTTAGATTGTTTGACTTTTTAAAATTTGAGAATTGCATTCTTTTGTGGACGGAGGTAATGCAAAAATAGTAATGCAAATGCAGAGTCAGGTGAACCCTGCTGAAGAGGAATGCCGCGGGCTGTACGCCGTGGGGTTCACGGGGAGAGGGCTCGCCGGGATAGCGGAGGAGGCGATAAGAATAGCCGGCGTGCTGGGCGAGGCGTGGAGGCGGCAGATGGAAATAAACTAGAGCAAGCAGCGCAACATCCGCATCACCGCTGCCTGTGACCGTGATGGTTGATGCATAGTTAGCAATCCGGAGTGACAGTGGAGCACCTCCAACAGTTTTGCAAATGGGTTTTGCATTCCTGTTTTTGCAAAAAAGTCTACAAAACTCCTATCCAACGGTTTAGCAAATGAGCTTTGCATTTTTGTTAACTTGGCAAAATCCTGGGATGGATTGACATATATGCAAGCTCGTGATCGGCTTGGCATTCCGTCTCACGCACTACTCCCGCGTGCGCTCTTTCCTCCCGCGCCGCCGGGTTTCCTTTTTTAGATTTTGGCAAGTCAATTTTGCCAAACCATTGGAGATAACCTTTTTTCTCCTCCCCATATTGATTTGAGAGTTGGCAAACTCTATCTTTTGCCAAACAAAAAATGCAAAACCGTTGGAGTTGCTCGCCACTTGCCCACTACTATCCATGTATCCTACAAGGGAAAACATACATGCAGGCTCTGCGCTTAGCAAAGCAAATAGAGCGTTCTTCAGTTAACCTCATCTATCTATCTATTATTAATTATGTCAATATAGTAGTGTTAAAAGAACCCTACGTTCACTAAAAGGATGTAAAAATTGCGAGGTTAATAAAAAAAATAAGTGTATTATATTTATAGAACAATATTAAAAGAAGCCTCACGTCTATTGTCTATTGGGAGGGTCCAAATTATGGGAGGGTCTAAAAATTATGAAATTAATAAAAAAAACACCGTTGTATTTACGATGATCTAATAGTCCAAATTTAAAAGTGTCACATATAATCGATATGTAAATATTTTTTTCACCTATGATATTATAAATTAAACATTGTTTTTGTTAGTATATAAAAAAGGACCGGTACATGTGTTTGAATCAATATGAAGTAATATTACCATACCCACTATAAAATTGACTCTTTTCCTAGTTCAATAAACACACCTCAAGAAAAAATATAAAAGGCATCGATACCAACAAAGCTCATAGAAAAATTTGCAATCAAAAGCCATCAAACTACAATTGGAAAGATAATTTTGAGATGATTCTATCAATTCATGTAATCCTTCTAAAATTATTTGTTGTAAAATTAATTCTGAATATAAAATTAAATCTACAAAAATTAGTGCTTTGAATTAAATATGCAATATAATAAATTAAGTTAAAAACCATGTCTCTTCCTCACCACGTTGATGCCAGAAATTATGGTGTAACGCTGTCTACGAAAAGATATAGTTAAAAAATAAAAATAAAATAAGTAGAACAAGTTTCAATTAGACTCCAATACCTCGGTGGGCCATAAAAAATCATCAAACCACATTTGAACCACAGGCAACTCCTTCCTCCGACATACATTACACCTCGGCATTTCAACACCATAGGTCTACCATATGACTCACTCCTTTTACCCCTAGGGCCTGTTTGGATCCTGGAATTGAATTCATTTTAATAATTACATTTTAGACATAGGTTAATTAGTTCTATATGGAATATATTTGTATATTTATTGTTAGGCACACGAGGGACATACTTATATGTTGCATTTCTATTATAGGGAAGTGAGTTGAAAAGTGTGTTATAAGTTGGAGAGTGGAATTATAGCATAGTAATCTATAGAATCCATTTTCATCTCCCACCTTATGAATTTAGGTAGGCTTATTTGTGAGCTTGGGAATGTTATGAAATATCAAATTCCAAGCCAAATAGCCTGATTTCAATTTAGGTAGGCTTATCTATCAGTCTGGCTTATCAGCCATGATACAATATTTTTCTCTCACAACAAATCAGCGAACAGTACTTTTCAGTCTGGCTTTTCAGGAAAGCATCACTGTCGATATTGACGAAAAGAAAATAGATAAACACATGTTGACTCTGACAATTGTGACTATTTGATGACTTCCGTAGCAGTGACCTAGCAAAAAAAAAACATGTTCCAACAATTGATATTACAAGTTTACAACAAAGTCACAAAAAGCAAACCGTCTTACATCTAACCGGTCCATTGATTCCCTAATGTCCATGCGTGAGCGCCTAGCAGGCAACGCAGATCATTTTTCTTTACGAGATCACAACATGATCAATATTAAGGTAGACTGACATAGGTAACATGCTTTAGATTAGGTTTTTTTTTGAGCAAATCATGCTTTAGATTAGTAGCTCATTAGCGTCAATGGTGGTTTTATTGAAAAGGCTTAAAGTGCCAATGGATGTTATTACAATGTTGGAACCGATGAGTGACTAAAAGTAACTTGGATACTACTTTTATCGACCAAACAGAGAGCCCACCAAGAGAAAATTGAAATGCTTATTGATTTGTCGTCAATTGAAAATTGCTGGGCCGGATTGGTTTGGGAAAAAGAAGAGGCAGCCAATGATAGTTAATGAATTGGTCGATGATAATAACTATATAAAAATTCAAGCATTATAATCAAAGAAAAAAACAAAACTATTTAAAATTATAAGTATAAAATTATCGATAAAAAGCTAGGTAACGGCGTTAGTTCTGTAAATAAAGAGGTAAGGATACATGATACTCCACCAGTTCTAAATTACAAGTCAATTTGACTTTTTTTTATACATAGATTTTGCTATGTATGCAGAAGTTATATCTACTACCTAGATACATATCAAAATTGATGTACCAAAAAAGTCAAACTTATAATTTGGAACGGAGAGTACTTAATAGTAACCGAACTAAGCACCCAAGTTTGCTCAATACACTGTACTGTACACGATCATATTTATCAAGTTAACAGTGACTCAATACCAAAAGGAAGGAAGTATACAACAGACAAACTGTTTTTTTTTCCTTTTTTACTCAACACATAGATACTTATATAGTGTAATAAATAATGATAATAGATACAATATACTTATGAAGCGCCTACGCAGCTTTCCCAGCAACCATAGCTCGAGCTGAAACTGCCTCCTCCAGTTTGCTGGGCATACTCTGCGATCACTTTGCGGGCGCAAGCATCCCATGTTCTTGCGATTTCTCGCAGTGACATGGGCCCAGCTAGACCCCGGAGCAATACACTGAACTTTGACTTGGCCTTCGTAGACAGGTCGTCTGAGTTCCTGCTGCAACCACAGAGCACCACCGTGAGGTTTGTTTGTCGAAGCACCTAACATATATACAATAATTATGCCACTACACGAACCATTGTTCATCAGGAAACTTGTCTAGGAGCACCGGGGAGCATTTTGGGTAGCTAGCAGGAACAAGCAACCTCAGCGGCAAAATCGGACTCTGCCACACGTTCCAACATATACAAGAAAATGAGACAACCATACAAGCATGAACCCTTCAATCAAAAGTAGAAAGAAAAGAAACATAGCAAAGGTGTTTTGAGGCTGCCTCACCATCTGTGCTGAAGCAAACATGGATTTCAAGCTGGGGCTAACAGCAACAGCAGTGAATGTGCATCTAATGACTGTCCCTTCGCCCCCCTCAGATGTAGTGAAGGACTCAGCATCATCCTCAGAGACATGGAGCTCTGTATCTATAAGCTGCTGGTTTATCTCCTGAATCTCCTCCATCAGAGCATGGTTTACCTACAAGGTAGCCAACAGTTTGGATAAGACATAAACAATGTTTGCCCTTTTAGATCCAAAAATATGCAAGCCACGGTTGACTATTTGTAAAACCAATGCTCTACATGGATTAAAATTTTAAAGAACCACACCTCAGCCCTTTGCCACTTGACACGTGAGGTTGCAGTTGATTGTAGCTCCGGAGTGCCACCACTATATGATTGCTTCAGGCTATCATTCACACTTCCAGCCGATGACACATTAAGAGGCATAGCACTTGTGTCCCGCTTCATTTTCTTTGATGCACCGCTCCCGTCATGAGTTATGAAGCTCCTGGCTTGCAAGCGGCACTTTGTCATAGCGACAAGATCTTCACCCACAGCAGCTCTAGAACCATTACCAGGAGCTGATCCAGCAATCCTGTCAATCATACTCACGACAGATCCAATATCGCTAACTGCAGCACTAAGGGATTCAGGCTTTGTTGTTCGCAACTGTATTGTAACACAAAAAATGAACATGAAACAGAATACCAAAATAGTGGAATAACAATATAGACCCGAATACCATCAAATAAAACTAATTTATTAAAGGATGACAATGAATTCTTTGTATTATTACCATAATAAAAGGTTAACAGGCTATCAGAGAAACGTCTGGATTACGAAGTGAGATCATATGTTATGCTGCTTACACAATTTCAGATAGGCAAAAAGACAAGAGCCAGAAATAGAATGAAATCTGACTAGGCAGTATTGACCATCATATCAAGAACTGATTAAAAAAATACATTGTACCAACTTTAACATGGTATCTCTAGAGGGCTTTCCAGGGAAAGGTGCCATATACCTACTCCTATAATAGCTGAACGTCCACATTTTCTTTTATGCTAGTAAGTTATGGAGATTTATAAGCATATTAATCACGTTCAACAAAATGTTCCAAAAAGAATTGATCAAGCAACTGATTGTCAAAAGAAAGTAAACATGAAGGTGGCAAGTTACTGACTGCTTTAAGCAAGCGATCAAGAGGCCTTTCTGCTGCTGATTTGGTTGGAACCTGAGTTGGTAGGTTAACCTGACTTCCATCAGCACTTGTGAATTCTGCAAGCAAGGGTGACGCTGATATACCTGGTGTGTTAACGGCTATAGATTGTGTCTGAGGTGCAAGGGATGTTTGCTGATGTCCAGCCTGCCCAGCACTAGTGAGCGAAGATAAGTTGGAGAGTGGTTTATCCGAATCCACTGGCATCGGTGATGGGGCAACAGGGGGGGACGGAGATGGGACAAATGGTGAGTTAGCTGAATGCAATGGTGTCCCAGTCTTCACTTGAGATTGCAACAGACTGTGCTGATCAACCTGAGGAGAATGGTGTGAAATTTGTGGGGACGATGCCTGGAGGTTTTGCAGAGAAGAAATTGGAAAGACACCACCCTGTTTTATCTGCTGATAATAGTTACGCTGGCTCAGCTGTTGATACATTCCAGATTTGATTGCAGCTCCTTGCCTAACCTTTAGTTCATTCACATCATTTCCAGAATGAAGCTGTGGAACCTGCATCTGCCCTTGCTGCTGTTGTTTCTGTAGTTGCTGTATTGGGAGCTGCTGTTGAAGCATTTGCTTTTGCTGTATCTGTTGCATCATCTGCTGACGCTGCTTCATTTGCTGACTTTGCATCATCTGATGCTCCTGATGTTGCTGTTTTAGCTGCTGCAATGAATTCGCATTTGCTTGCATGGCATTCGTATTAGTCTGCATTGCACTCATTGCATTGTTGGATATCATGTTACTACTGGACTGCTGCTGTGCATTCAATGCACCCTGCATGGGGCCAGTGCTTCCCTGTTGCAACACAGTACCCATTGAACCTTGCTGCACAGGATTAAAATTATTGCCCTGAGCATTCTCCAGATTAGAGCCAGCCTGCGGTGCATTTGTGACATTTTGCTGTGTCGTTGGAACACCAAAGTTTGTTGCTTGAGGCGCAGGTACATGCTGAATGCCAGGTGCTCCAGAGGTCTGTACTCCAGTGTTCATACTTGGTAAACTTGCTTGAGGCATCTGATTAGTATGACTATCATGCTGCTGCAAACCTTGGGAAGTCTGATGTTGCTGTGAAATGTTAGAGCTAGGAGCTTGCCCACCAGATTGCTGAAATGTTTGCTGTCCAGGTGCCTGCATAGGCTTCCTTCTTTGTGAACTTAGGATACTGAGAATTTGCCTCTCGTAAACAGGGATTTTTTCCCTAAAAGCTGGCTGAATGCTGCTCTTGTTAACTTGCAGGAAATGCAATGTGCGCTCCAACACTACTTTAAAGCCCTTCATCTTTTCATACTGCTCTGCTGACTTTTGAGCAGGCATGTGGTTGTCAATATGTTGTATCTTCATGGATATCTTATTGTACAAATCATTCAATTCCACAAAGTATTGGTCCTTTAAACTCTTAATCTGTGTACAAATGAATGAAAACCGGATAAATTGGTTGCCGAGGTTACACGTTGATATACGTAAGGTAAAAATTGAATAGAACAAGGCTTTTTATTAAGTCAAAAGTATGATACAAGATCGATTGGTTGCCATTACAAGCATAGAATCTGGCACAAAAAGGGAAACTATGAAGTCCACTGAAGGAATCATGTGTTCTCTAGATCCCAATTAACTTAAAGAAACCGACTGCCTAAAGAAAGAAGTAGCCTTCATACATCTAGACACCAACCGCTCCATAGTACATATGGAGTTATGGACAGTCACACAGATTCCCTAAAATACTAAGGTCTGCCAGAAGATATCTACATACAATGCTAAATATCTTTGTTATATGGATTTCAATTCCAACTTTATCTTAAAAAAGAGTGAAAACAAGGAGGGTTGTTCGGCAAAAGAACAGACCAATAGAAAGCAGTAGAAGGAATTTCGGGGCAACAGAAAGTGGAAATCCTATCTATAAAAGTGAAGTGAGCTAAAAGTGATAATGCCGATGGGATTGTAGCATGCTTTACCATTTGATATAACTCCTCTTGCAAATCACCTGCGCCTGGATGACCAGTTTGAGCAGTGGAATCCACAGATGCTGCATAGAAAGCAAGGTTGTCAAAACTCAATCAGCACCATGAACAAGTAATCAGGTAGCAACCTTGTACGGTATACAATGTGATGCAAGTAGCGAGTGGAAAATTTCTGTGCTTACTAGTGGAAAGAGTCAGACAATGAATTAAAGGACAGAGTACAAAGATCTATTGCAGAGTAGCATTTGCAACAATACCAAACACAAATGAGAACCACATTTGGTGAAGGAAAAACACTTTAGATCAACACAGTAAAATGACAGGTACTGTATACTGTAGTATGTAACCAAGCAAGGTTGTCAAAACTCAATCAGCACCATGAACAAGCAATCAAGTAGCAACCTTGTACGGTATACAATGTGATGCAAGTAGCGAGTGGAAAATTTCTGTGCTTACTAGTGGAAAGAGTAAGACAATGAATTAAAGTACAGAGTACAAAGATCTATTGCAGAGTAGCATTTGCAACAATACCAAACACAAATGAGAACCACATTTGGTGAAGGAAAAACACTTTAGATCAACACAGTAAAATGACAGGCACTGTATACTGTAGTATGTAACCGCATCAGAATTATGTATACATGGTTGCCATTTCCAAATTTTTTAAGTCTAAACAATTAGAAGCTTGTTCTTCCAGCTTAAGCATTCCCTTCAGAGAATAATGTGGAAAACAGAAAATTATTACTTATCCTTAAGAGCATCTCCAGCAGTCCACCATTCTCATCTCCAATGAGAAAAGACTGCCATTTGGGGGATTTGGCTTGCTCCAGAAGATACCCGTTCTAGCCCCAATGAGAACATTTTTTTTGCTCAGCCCCTCAAAATCTATCCCACAGCCCCTCAAAGATGAGGGAACCCTCCATCCCCCCAAATACCTAAGATTGTTGACGGGTGAACCAACTGTCACACGTCCATCTCCGCTTGCTTGTGCCGCCATCAAGGAACCGAACTCAAGGCACCCTCTGGCACTATGCAAATGGAGCAGTGAGCTCCGACGGCTGCAGATCGGGCACCGACCTCCTTGTCGCAGTTCCGTTTCTCCAGTCGCCGCCGCTGCCGTGCGTGTGCCGCCAGTAAGTCATGTGAGATGCACACCGTGCAAGATTTACAGGCACTGGTGGGGCATGCGAGATCCGTGGCACCGGAGGATGTTGTAGGGGCGACAGAGAAGGAAGAGGATCTGCTGGGTGGCAGGGGGGAGGCATGGCGGTGGAGGGGAAGAGGTACACCGCGAGGGAGGGAGAAGACAGAGGGGAGAGGAGTGGCAGAGCGAAAGCGGTGCGCTGCGAGGAGAGGGGTGCAGCAGGTCAGGCATCCAGGTTGGGCCATACCCGCACGTAAGGGTGAATAGAAGAGAGAAAAAAAACACTGACAGGTGGGTCTGTTTTGGCATAGGAGATATTGGGGGTGGATTTTTCTCTCTGCTTGAGCAGTAGCCCTCAAACCCCCATAAAAAAATAACAATTAAAAAAACACTGACAGATCGGTCTGTTTTGGCATAGGAGATATTGGGGGTGGATTTTTCTCTCTGCTGGAGCAGTATCCCTCAAGCCCCCATAAAAAAAGATTTAGGCTCACCCCAATAACTTCCTTTTGGACGTAGATTTTTCTCACTCAGCTGGAGATGCTTTAAGATGGCTAAAACTGCAAGTGGAACCAGAAGTTCTCTTCATATCTATAGGGTTACAACAATGATAGTAACTTAGTAAGCATAACAAGGCCTCGGCTTCAAGAAAAAATGCACAAAAAGGCTTGCACAAGACTATGGGGAAACGTTAAGGATACAATAATAGTAAAAGACTGCAAGGACCCTATATGAGGAACTTACTACTGGGTGCTTCTTGGAGGCCCCTCTGTGGCTGAACATATTGCTTTTGTTGATCAACAATATTATTTTGTTGCAAGAGCATGCCAGCTGAAGTTTGGAGCCTTTGTTGCATTCCCAATTGTTGCTGCACTTGATTAGGCTGAGACTGGAACTGCGACATCATATGTTGCTGAGATTGCTGGAGCTGGTTCTGCTGAGATTGAGGTTGCATCAAACCCATTGATGTCTGCTGAGCATGCTGTTGCTGCTGTGGTAGCTGAATTGGCTTTTGCTGCTGTAACATATGCATACGGACATTTGGCGCGGTTCCAAGAAGCTGCTGCTGCTGCTGCTGATTTTGCTGCTGCTGTTGATGTAGACTTGACATATTTCCCTGGTTTGCCAATTGTTGTGGCTGGTGCAAGGGCATAGATTGCTGGGTCATCATCTGCTGTGTTTGCTGCATATTCAAAAGATTATTTGACTGAACTGGTAGCCTTTGTTGCTGTTGCATCTCCACAGCACCACTCTGTTGATTCATTAACTGATTTTGCTGTAAATTTGACTGCTGGCTCATTAATTGTTGTGGCTGCTGTTGCAAAGGAATGTTGGGCTGTTGTGTTGGCTGAGTTTGCTGCAGAGAAGGCTGCTGGTGCATGGACTGTGCATGTTGCTGCTGCCTCACTACAGATTGTGTAGGCTGCTGGAGTAATGATTGCACAGATTGTTGTACTGAATTCAATGGATTCTGTTGAATACCACTCTGTGTAGCTGACTGCATCGCCATGGACTGAGTTTGTGGAATGGTGGTCTGCCCAGGCTGAAGGACAGATGACATTTGCATCAAGGGCTGCTGTGAAGATTGCATCTGTGTTGACTGCAACAAAGTTGGCTGCTGCTGAATGTGCGGTTGCATAAGTGAATTCTGCTGCAATTTCTGGTTCATCACCAATTTCTGCTGTTGATAAATTAACTGATTTTGTGCTTGTTGTTGTTGTTGCTGCTGCTGCTGCTGCTGCTGCTGCTGCTGCCTACCTGCCATTTGTCTTTGTGCAGCATACATATCTTGTGGAGTACCTTGTGCTAAACCATTGTTCATGGTATTTTGTGGCATGCCAGACAGATTCTGCAGCGTCGATGTCTGGCTGACACTCGACAAGTTCTGACCATGACTAGGAAGAGAACCTTGAACAGATGTAGAAGCATGTGGCTGCCGTGTCTGTTGCTGAGACATCAACGGGATAGCTGATGACTGTGCTGGATTACTACCTTGTGGAGGAAGGCCAGGTGCTGTTTTAGAAAATATACCATATGAATGTTAAAGCAAGGAATGCTAACATTAAAATTGTAACAAGGATGCAGAAGCGCTCAATGCAACATACTACACATAAAATTGACAGTGAGCTTCTGCACTTCTGAAAAGAAAAAAAAATAGGTAAGTATACTGCAAGCAATTAGGAACTGAGCGATTGATTCACATCTGAAAAGAAAAGGACAGTGGTATAATCATTTAGAATGCATGTGCATCACTTTACACCCCAACAATTAATAAGCATTCCCTCCATTCCAAAATGTATGGTGTTTTAGTTTTGTATTTTTGTCCTAAAACTTCTGTAACTTTGATCAAGTTTATATAAAAATATATTAACAAATACAATCTATAATACAAAGAAAATGCACTATGGAGACATACCTCATAGTGGATTAAACGGATTTGATTTGATGTTGTAGATGTTGGTGCATTTTTCTATTTTCACTTACGAGAAAGCTAAAACAACCTACGTTTTGGGGCGGAAGAATAACATCTAAGGCCCTTTACAGTAAAAAACCATCTAAGGCCCTGGATTCAAAGTATTTTCTGAGTATTGGAAAACTATTATGGTTCTGCAAAAAAAAAAAAAACTGTGGTTTTGGAAAGCTATTGACCGTTTGAATGCAATAAACCTTCTAATTTTCAAAGGCATGGTATTGTTAAAATTTTAGTCTTTTTGAAGTTTGAGATACTCCACTCATGACCTTGCTACAATTGTAGTCTTTTGAAGTTTTATTAGATACTCCACTCCACTCATAACCTCTATAAACGACAATTTTGCATGCTTTTATCTCATAAAACTATAGTTACTTCAAACCATAGTTTTTCTAAAACTACGGTATCCAAACAGGCACTATATTATGATAGCCAATAAACTTTAGCAAATAACAAATTTGCCCTTTAAAACAATAAAGCGACAAAAAAATCGTAAGATGCAAATACAAACATATTAGGAAGCAAGTGAAAATAAAAAGCATGCATTCCACCAGTGAGAAGTAAACTATCTTAATGTGGAAAACTTAACTATGCCCTGAATATCTTGCCTGCATTCTTTTTTTTTTTGAGAAGCAAATCATTGATAGCCCAAAAAAAAGGTGTGATGTTGCACTTGCTGTGTATGGTACCTGGACCAGGAGGGTTTTGATTTGGAATCACTTGAGCATTTCCAGGGTTCTGTTGGGTCTTTGTCTGACTTTCCATGGACAGCATTTTCAGAGAAATCTTCCGCAAATAATCAGACTGAGTGATACAAAACAAAAAGATTTAAGTTGTGGTTTTTGCATTAATACAATTTACATGTGCAAGTTGCATGGGCCCATGATATTTTGATACCACGCCTCCTAGTATCCATGCATTGCCCCATCATGTATTTTTAACATGATAAAAGGACCTATAAGCATCTAAAAGCCTTTAAGATTGTCATAGATCAAATGTTCATATCATTGACCCACCCCATGACTAAACATTCTGACTCTGTATGGGAGCGTACTAGAGTTAGGTTAAATGTACCTGGTTGGTGGCTGCAGTATAGATTTTCTCTTCAAATCGCACGGCAATTTTGTGAAGCTCAGTCAGCCCTTCTGGTACTGATACTGGCAGGTGCTTCTTCAGAGTCTCCATTCTACATGTATAATGCAAGAAGTGATATATTGAGAGATACACTGATAAATACGTTTGGTTACATTTAATTAGTCCAGTAAACCAGAAGCCCCAGTACATGTACAAAAATAATAGTTCCCTAGTGGAAAATGTGGGCATGGAATTTGAGGACCACTAATGCACATACATATTTTTGAACCGAACGAACAACTAGGGTAAAAATGGACACACTCAAGTGGCAACTAGGGTAAAATTTAAGTTTTAGCAAGGGTAGAATGGACACCTTCCATTGGCAGGCATATACATGACTTAATAATTAGTTGGCAGAAAAAGACTCGGGTCTACCGCATAACCAATGCTAAAGGTCCTACACAAGATGAGGGTCTAGGAAGTGGAATTTTACATGGTTTTACCCTTTCTTATTTTGCAAGGAGGTTGACAAATTGGAGAAATTCAGCAGTCTACCGCTACGCCATGCCTACCCTTCACTAGGGGTAGAGAAGTGTTGGAAGTGTTGGAAAAAAAATCACGTCATGAGTTGTCGCATTCTACACCCGCATTCTACACCCATACCTTAAAAAAAACTCAAATGCACATTGAAGTCACCCCTCATGGCTGCGAAAAAAAAAAGAGTAGTCACCTGTGCATGTGCAAGAGTTGCGATATGCAGTTGCGTATGCTTCTATGTGTGTTTATGGTGCAGAGATGGCTTTATAAAGATTTTTTTTAATCTTATAGCAAGCAAACAGGTAGCCAAGTAGTTTCTACTGATAATTTTGATGATTAAATTTGGTTCAAATAAAGATATATAATCTTAGAAAGTATGATGTATTGGATTGGATGGCATCAATGCGACTGTATGGATCCATATTTCACCAACAAACCACGAACAAACGAGTAGGTGATTCTTGGGTAAACAAACAAGAGAAAGGTAGACGAATTGTTAGGTCCAAGTGCACGAGAAAATTGCATATTTGGGACTCCAATCGTCGCGCTTCGCAGTTTTGGGACTCCAAACATTGACTTCGTAAAAATAGGCCTCCAAACATTGGACTCTTGATTTACATGGCATTATGTGTATTTTCTCCCTTTTGTAATCTATATACATGTATTTGACATCTCAGTGGACGTTTCTGCCCTCGTGTGCTTTTCCATCGTACCTATCTGTTGAGACCAACGCGCCCTAACCGATCCAAACATTCATCTGTTCATACTGCCGCCGCTGCCCTCCCCACGCCACGATCCCGTCTTCCTGCGGCAGCCATGGAGGGCCAGCCTCCCAACGCCATGGCCGGCCCTTCGCTTGCCCTGGCCACTGGTGCCCATGGCCAGGCAGCGGCCGCCGGCAGCAGAGCGCCAGGCCACGCGATCCCAAGGAGGTGTGGATCGTCGTGGCGGTGATCCCCGTGGAAAAGTGCACGGTGGACGGAGGAGGTGGTGGGCATCACCAGCACGGCAGCCACAAGCACGATAGGCAGCCGAAGCAGCAGCAGCAGCAGCAGAGGGAGCTGGAGAGCAGGAACAGCAGCAGCAGCAGATGCTTCAGTGACGAGCTGGTGCTGGGCAAGGAGAACAACTTCTTGGGCATCTGCACGCAGGACCTGCTCGCGCGCGGCACCAAGCTCCTCAAGCGCACCCGCAAAGGTAAACCCCGATCAGTGCTGGAGGGCGGCGAGCAGCGGTGCTACTTCGGCCTGCGGACGGCGGAGCAGCGGGTGATCGAGTTCGAGTGCGGCAGCCAGAGGGAGTACAAGATGTGGACCAAAGGCGTCGCGCGCCTCCTCGCCATCGTCGATGGACGGAAGCGCTGAGCCTAACACTAACAGCCGCAGTCGGTGCTCGTGCCGATGCGGTGGCAGCGATTCATCATAGCCTAGCCAGGAATCATGTAGATGTAGCTAGGCAGGGGTCTCATGTCGCGGCTGCTGTTAGAGAAATGAAATCCCAAGTGATTTGCTCTGACGCTGATGTTATCTGCTGTTCATCTCACTTGTTGGAGAAAATTGCCCACTGAGATGTCAAATACATGTATACAGATTACAAAAGGGAGAAAATACACATAATGTCATGCAAATCAAGAGTCCAACGTTTAGAGGCCTATTTTTACGAAGTCAATGTTTGGAGTCCCAAATATGCAATTTTCTCCAAGTGCACGGATGGATCAGCAGGTCGTGCACGGATGGATCAGCAAACCCTAACCTATGCCAGCAAGCATGATACTGTCTGTATCTATCTAATCTAAATAAAGTAAAGAGGGAAGCAGGTGTACACGGATCGAATCGATCGAATCGTAAAAGAAGCGACATGGATCCGCCACGGCGGAAGGAAAAGATTGCAGTTGTAAAAGAAGCGACATGGATCCGCCACGGCGGAAGGAAAAGATTGCAGTTGCTTGACAATTCCCATTAGGGGGAGGAGGGAGGGCAGGAAGATGGAGAGGACGTACATCTTATTGACGATCCTGTGGCGCGCCTCGGGCTGAAGCTGGGTGCGCCAGTCGCTTCCGGCGGGGGCAGCCGCGTTAGGGTCGACGCCGCCGGCGGCAGCGACGGCGGAAGGGTCGGCTCCCTGCGTGGGGCGCCAGTTGGCGGCGCCGTCCATGGCTTTCCGCCCTAGGGACTGGGGCGCTTCTCTTGCTCTTTCTGATTTGATTGCTGGCTTCGATCGATCTGCTGGGCGACGATGGAGGGAGCACTTTCCCCCCGCTCCTCTCTGATAAGCAGGAGAGGAGCAACCGAGGTAGCGACGACGACGAAATCGATTGTAGCGAGGAGGGGCAGGGGCGGAGGAGCGACCAAGAAGGAATCGAGGAAAGCCAACAAGTCACGACTCACGACTCACGAATCAGGATGCTGGATTTTTCTTAAAAAAAAAGGAATCAGAATGCTGGATGCGCCATCTTCTCGCTCTCCGTGGGCGTCTCGGCGATAATAAAGCCAGCAAGTCAAGGCTCATGGGCCCCAATATTAGCCCATTCCATCGGTTTTGATATTTATATCTAGGGTGTGTTTAGTTGGGGAAAATTAGGTAAAAAGTTACTGTAGTATTTTTCATTGTTATTTATTAAAATTTGCCCAACCATATACTAACTAGATTCAAAAGAATCGTCTCGACATTTACAGACAAACTATACAATTAGTTATTTTTTTACCTATATTTAATGCTCCATGCATGCGTTCAAAGATTCAATGTGATGGGTGGAAGAGGAAATTTTTTGGGTTTGCATGGGAAGTAAACATGCCCCTATAATTAATAGTTCTATATTCTATATCTATATTATCTTTATATATATCTATACATATCTATACATATTTCGTATCTGTATCTGTATCTATTTTCTCTAATTATTTTTACATGTCGTATTAGCTTTATCCTAAATTAAATATTTGTATCTTTGACCACCAATTCAAAAATTATATATGGTTCATAACACAATATTGATATTTTTGGATTCATTCACTATTGAAAAGGATCTAGCAAGTGGGTGACTAGGCCTGTTCAAACAAAACTCGATCGCAGTAGTCAGTAACAGGTGCAGCACTACTGCACTTTTACACACCGAGCAAAACTGCAGTGGTGTCATGTATCAGAGCACCTCGAAGGCACAATTCAAAAACTACCTAATGAAACTTAGATCAAGTAAATTACTAATGTTTCTAGAGTAGTGTTGAACCTATTTCACCACTTGAATGAGGTCACAAACTTATGCACAAGTAGATTGGGAGCAAACCCTGGAATCACCAACAAACAAGTAGAGCACAACACAAATAGCAAGAATACAAGAGACAAGATGTTTATCTCGTGGTTCAGCTTGCTACTAAGGCTTGCCTACCTCCACATTGCTGAGGAAGCCACCAAACGTCATACTACCCCAGGGTGACGATTGGGAATAGAAACAATTGCCAACCAACCAATAACACATCCTAAGATTCTCAACTTTTGGCATAATTAGTCTACGCCCTATTTTTTAGCAGTACTTTTCATCAAAGTAACAATGTTTTTCTCTCACAACAAATCAGCATAAGCAGTAGCATAAGCTAAATTTCAACGAAACAAGTCCCAGTGAAAAGAAAGATAAAAACCTAATGGGTGTGCATGAGTGCAAGGTGTATATGCATATGAGAGGAAGGCATATAAGCAAAGACAATGTTTGTACCTGTGTTGGTATTTAGAAACCACTGACTAGCAAAATTTGTGAATTGCGCGTTTGGGTTCGGATGGCTACGCAAAGAGAACACGAGGATGTATACTGTTCGGGCGAAATGTCCCTACGTCCAGTTACGGGCTGCTGCTCGTGTTACTTGCACTGAGTTTGCAGTAGGGGTTACAAATGGTCGAGAGAGGGACGAGCTCCCAAGTCTCTGTGGGTTGAGGTCGAATGTGTCGTTGTGGAGATGTCGGATCGTTTTTTTCAGAAAGGTACCAGCCCTTTCCTTTTATAGCTCAAGGGAAAGGCCGGTCATCCACAAGAGAGGGTGGAAAAAAGGAAAAGAAGAAAGAGAAAAACAAAAGAGAGGAAAAGGAGTTCCGGAGAGGTGTTGTCCTCCTTCCCCTGCCGGTGGGCCCTGACAGCCCCTTAGACGATGGGGACCTCCCCACGTTGCCACTTAGCCTGCCACCGGTCCTATGCACGGGCGTCGCGGGTTAATCGTGGCGCTCCATACCGCCCGGGTGGACGGTATGGTCAACAGACTCTTCTGACAGAGGCCATGCCGGAGTTGGAAGTACAGTGCAGAACTGTAGACGTCTGACGGAGGTCATACGAGGAGTTGGCGACACAAGACCACCCTGTTGACGCCGTGGCGATGTGAGGGATTGTCTGTCATAGTTGTGGGTCTTGTCGAGCCATACCTGCTCCCCTCTTCGTGTCAGGGGGCATGCCCGTGGTGGTTGAAGCAGTATGGGCCCCTCTCGGGGCCTTTGCTCTTGTCTGAGAGCGGATCTGACCCCCAGGGGTCGGGCGAGGCGGAGCCCTCACCCGAGAGGTCGAACGAGGCGGGACCCACGCCCGAGAGGTCAGCCAAGGCAGAGCCTGCGCCTAAGGGGTCGGGCGAACCAGAAACCCTCTCAGTTGGGCCGAACTAGGCGTAGTCGCGCTCATAATTGTTTTAGACGAACTGAGGCTGATGTCTTTTTAACTCCTGTCTTATGGGTACCCTACTATCGGTACCCGACAGTAGCCCCCGAGCTTGAGGAGGAGTTGGATACTCCTCCACAGGCTTTACCGTAGGATGTCGAGGTCTTTGTTTTCCTAGAGGTGCACGCGAGCGCACCTACTAGGTGTAGCCCCAGAGCCTTTGGAGAAGTTGGCTACTTTGTCAAAGGCTTTCTTGTACAGGGGGACCTCGGGGTCCTAGTTTGGCTAGGCGGTCGTGGTTGGTTTGTCGTTCATATGCAACCATGTCTCGGGCCTTCTTCTGCGAGCCCGAGCCTCCAGGCTCCTGCACGCGGTAGGGATCCGGCCGACTCGAGGCTCCTGATGCCCAGTGCAGGTAGTTCCCGGGTCCGTTCAGTCGGTTCCGGGGGCTACTCGCCTTTCCTTGAGGAAAGCTCATGGACTGGCAGTGATCAGGACTTGATTGCAGGCCGGGGTGTCCGTGGCGCCTAGATGCCTGGGTATTGGCCATTAGCGGGCCCACCCTTCACCACCTCTTACTTCAGGGGTGTCTTGGAGCGACTGTCGAAATTGTCGCCGGGCCAAATGGTGATCCCCTAGGCCTTAATGAACCGTAGGAGTGTTTTTAGCCCCGCGTCCCTTCGTTCCCACAGCATCAGGAGCCACGCCATTTTTTCTTTAAACCACCCATTATGGTCGTGCGAGGGAAACGAAGGGGCGCATCGTGCCGCATCCACTGCGACAGTTGGTGTTGGCGCCGGTTGGGCTTTCCATAAGCCTTCTATAAATTGCGGCCTCCACAACGTGTCACCATTCATTGCCACTTCAGCCTCAACCGGTCGATTCCCAGCACTCGCCTTCCCCTCTTCGCTGCTTCATCCATGGAACGTGGGAAGCGCCTCGCCGGCGGCGCGCCTGAGGAGAGGAAGCCCGCTTGACGCTGCCTACTCGAATAGGGGTGAGGGAGGTGTCACCCCATTTTCTCCCCTTGCGGTTGTAAGCTTCCTTCTAACCTTTGCCCCTACTCAGGGCTATGTTAGACATGAGCCCGGTCCTGGAGTCAGAGCGACTCCGGGAATGCCTTGAGGCTGCCCAGGCCGCACTTCGGGCCACCAAGAAGGAGGCGAAAACCGTTCGTGCCCAGTTGGCAGACGCCGATGGCAGGGTGGTCGGTAAGTTCTTTTTTGGCGATCACTGCTCTCCTTTTTCTCGGTTCGTCTTTTCTCTAATTTTTGCTTGCTTTTATCAGAACTGGAGACGGAGTTGCAGACGCTCTGTCAAGTCATAGACACTATCACGGGTTACATGCGCGCCCGGGGTGAGTGTCTTGAGGAGCGCCTCCTCGACATCCCTGAGCGTGTCAGGGATGCGGTGGAGTATGACATCCACCATGGAGCGACCATCGCCCTGGTGGCAGCCTAGGTCCGTCGAGTCACGAGGTCTGCTTCCTAGTTGGCTTCCCGGAGGGCGAGGGGGTGGCGGACCATGACAGGCTCATCGAGGACTTTGATGAGGCCGTGGACGCCATCGTCGCCGAGGTGCCCGCTGAGGAGGTCATCCTCGAGGCCCTTTAGTTTGTACTTAGGGCCGGCCTCTTATGAATAAAGATTATCAGTTTTTGTCCTCTGTTACTTGTGAACTTTTGTTTATGTTTCGAACGTTGTTCGTCGCAGTCCGACGGTTAATCCCCAAATTGGTGGGGTCTTGGTCAGTACTAATTGCCTTCTGCAGACTTATCAGTTCGCCCCTTTTCTAAGATATGAGCGTTTCTTCGTCTTCCTGTGACTTTGTGATAGGTATTTTGTGAGGCCGACCCCTGTGCCCCTACACGTAGTGAGGGTTGGATCATGGGGTCGGGATGCCTGTGGTGCTCTTTGTGGGTCCAAGGCCCCGAGCCCCTGTGCGTGGCGGGGGTCCGGCCAAGGGGTTGGCTCATCTTGCGATCGTTACCCCCTCAAGCGTTTTTTTGGCAAAATAGAGGGGCTTAGCCATGCCACAATTTCCCTCGATGGACGAATCATGGTGCTTGATGAGCTATTAACGGGTTAGTCCGAGTGGGGCCCCAATTCCCATTCGTAGGGATCTGGCTTGGGTCAGCTGGCGATCGACTCTAGGTTCCTGATGGCCAGTCCATATAGTTTTCAGGTCCGTTCGACCGGTCTCGAGGGCTCGCTAGCTTTCTTCGAGGAAAAACCATGGTCTGGCTGCAAGCAAGACTCAAATGTGGACCGACATGCCCACGGCGCTTGGGCGCCTGGGTACTAGCCACTAGTGGGCCCATCCTTTGCCACCCCTCACTCCAGTGGTGCCCTGAAGCGGTTGTCGAACCCATTGCTGGGCCAACCTGTGAACTCCTAGGCCTTATCGGGCTGCGGGAGTGTTTTTGGCTCCGCAGCCTGCTTACCTGTGGCGGTTGCGGCTCGTTAGGCAGTTGAATCGCCGTCCAGCGTGTGCCTCGAGGGAGCGGGCTAGGAGATGGCATGCGTGTGCAGCTGGTCGAAACGACATGACGGGTTTGATAGGATAGGACGATGCATGAATCTAGGTGGGCGGTTGGGCTCCCTCCCCACTTCATAAAAGCAGGAGGGCCTCCCCTATTTTCTCGTCACGCACGAACCGTCATCCTGCCTCCTTTGCTTCCAAGCTTCCATCCGCGCCCATGTTTCTCGCCGCCACCATTGCTGCAGCACAGTTAAGGCTAGGGTTTGCGTCGTCGTCAAAGCTTTCACCTCTCTACTCCTGTCATCAAGTGATGGAGCAGTGGCCTCGTTCTGATGTCAATCATTCATGGACGAAGGGCCTCGTCAAGAAGGGTGCGAGGACCACTGCAAACGAGTGGCTCGTACCTGACAATGAGGATGAGCCGATGCCGCAAGATGGGTACGTCGTCTCCTTCGTCCCCTTCCATGAGCGTGGCCTGGCGATGCCTCCGCACTGATTCCTTTGGGGGTTGCTGCATTACTATGACATTGAGCTACAACACTTGAACCCTAACGGGATCCAGCACATCGTGGCCTTCGTCGCGTTGTGCGAGGGATACTTGGGGATCGAGCCACACTTCGATCTGTGGAGGTATTTCTTCTCCGTCTCCCTGCATAAGAAGGTGGAGATAGAGAAGGGGAAGAAGAAAGAGTACATGATGCCGATCGGGTGTGCGAGCATCCGCCTTCGGGGGAATCGGGCGGCACAGTACATGTCACTCCCATTGACAACGTCCAACAAGGGGTGGCATAAGCAATGGTTTTACTTGAGGAACAATCCCGCCGCCCCCTTGCCGCTCTTCTCCGACAGCTTCATCGAGTCAGCATCAAAGATGTAGGTGTGGGGCCCCCGCCAAGAAGCAGGATAAGATGGAAGATCACCTGAAGGCCATCGCTATCTTGAGGGAGCGTGGCCTCCTGGAGCCGGTGTGATTAGGGTGTATCATGTGAGGAGGCTCGCGCCACTGATGGCGTGATGGGACGTGGAGACGGTGGCGTGAGCGTCGAAGCGCGCGAGGGGCGAGGGCGATGCGCTGGGATTGCGAGGGCGACAACAGCTCGGGTGCGACGGGGAGGGAGAGGAGACTGCGACATGTGCGAGCGAAGGGATCGGGGGCGTGATTGACGTCGCGGTTTCTGTTGGGAACGATCGCGGGCTGCAGGGCGAGGGCGGGTAGGACATCGAGCGCAGGGAGCACGTCGTAGGCAGAGTGACGCCGGAGCGTTTGTCGCATGAAACGGTTATCTTACTTTTGTTCTTTTTAGTTGTAATAAGCAGTGAAGTGAAGTAGTGATGAATTGTATATGTAGGAGATATCAATATATATATATATATATATATATATATATATATATATATATATATTTGTATCTTATCAATATTCTTTTTCTTTTGAGTGGATATCGATATTTATATCTATATCTTTTTTTCTCTTATTGTTTTTACAATGACATGTTAGCTTTGTCCTAGGAAGGGCCAAAACACCAGACTACGGGGGCCATGTTTCCGGGTCACTCGCTTTCTGGGAGGAACAAGCCCTCCTGACCTCCCTCAACTATTGCAATAGTCCGATTTACCTCCTTCCTATAAAACCAGATGTTTGCACTTATTGAACTATTGAAACCGTCCGATTTACACCCCCGAGCGGTTTTGGTTGACGTGGCGCCACGTCAGTCCTGTGTGGCACCACGTCAACCACAAGGGAGGTAAATCAAACTTTTATGATAGTTGAGTGAGGTTAATTAGACTTTATAAAAAAGGTTGTATTTTTTTCAAAAGCTATCTAAATATTTTTTTTCTAGAATAAATATATATTTAAAAAAATTAAACCTGGTTTAATGTTAGAAAATTCATAGAAATTTTGTTTTAGCTTAGAAAATATGAAACCAGTTTCATGTTTTTCCTAAAATCATGCTCGACCATTTTGTTACTTGGTTAGAATTATTTAAATCTTATATGATCTCCTAAAATTCAAAACTAGGCTAATGTGAAATGGAGGATGCAAATAGAGGCAAATCCTTGTAGACTGCATCATGCATCATTGTGTAACCCACCGTGCAAATTACAAAGAGGCTGGCGAGGATGAGGCCCACCCGAACTAGGTTACATCATCAAACATGGTGGTCAAGCACCCTGACCCAAGGAGCTTGGGCACCGACTTCTACGAGATACGATAGCCATTCTATTATTATTTCCTTGAGACAACGATCCACATCGATTCATTGCAATGACAAGCATTCATAGTCTTGACGACGGGGACACTGACTACACGACTCCAACCAACGTTGAGCTCGCGGCGACGATCATTCCGAGACGCGCACCCCCACGGCTGCCCACAACAACCGATAGTTCCTCCCTCTAAAAACATAGTGAATGATTTTAGGAAAAGTATGCAAGTGGTTTCACATTTTTTTGAGATAAAAAATTTTCTATGATTTTTCTAACATTAAATAAAATTTTAATATTTTTAAATGTATATTCATTCAAAAAAAAATTGGATATTTTTTGAAAGAAAATATTTCTGTAATTTTTTTTATAAAGTCTAATGAACCTCTTGAACTATTGTGAAAGTCCAATTTACCTTTCTCATGGCTAATGTGGAGTCACGTAGGACAGGTGACGACGCCACATCAACCAAAACTATGTTGTAAACCGCTCAAGGAGGCCCAAGTCACGGTTTTAATAGTTGGAGAAGGTAAAACGAACTGTTGTAATAGTTGAGGAGGTCAGGAGGATTTTTTCCTCTTTTTTTTGAGAAAGAGGACTTTTTCCTTCTTTGGGACGTCAGTTGGAGCGGCGCACGGCCCAGCTCGGCAGAGAAGAGTGTGTCTAGAGCCCAGGCGAAAAACAAAACCATCAACCCCCGGACTAGCACGTGGCCCATATATAGTCGTCGCCTTTTTCATCCTTCGATGCCAAACCCTACTAGACTTCTTTTAGGGGTTGATTGGCGTCGTCGATATGCTCGAGGAGCTGCCTAGCAGGGTCAGTAGCGCCGGATTCGCAACGAGGAGCAGACCACATGTGAGGATGGAGATGGAGTGGAGGAGGGTTTCACCCTGTCGGCTGGAAGCACCAGCTTGCAGTTGAACGGTCTGTTGTCTTCTTACCAAACCCAAATCCAGCCGCACCCTGGTAAAACTAAATCCCACCACATCCTGGTCTCGTATTTCTTATTTATCATGTGTTAATCCTGTTGACGTAACATCCTAGTGATGTTGTTTACCTTTTGAGTTCGCTTCGATCAGCATTAAAAACGCTCGCTACTCTCATGGTCAGGCATACTCGATTTTCTTGGGCAGAAGAGCGGCAAAACATTCATCAGTGCAGAAAAGCCTGGTAAGATTGCTGAAACGTTTGCAGCCCAGGTGCCAGCACAGGCTTCCTTCTTTGTGAACTTACGATACTGAGCTTATCAAAAAAAAAACTTACGAAACTGAGAATTTGCTCTCGCAAATATGGATTTTTTTCCCTAAAACTTGGCTGGATGCTGCTCTTGTTAACTTGCAGGAAATGCAACGTGCGCTCCAACATTACTTTAAAGCCCTTCATCTTTTCATACTGCTCTGCTGACTTTTGAGAAGGCATGTGGTTGTCAATATGTTGTATCTTGATGGATATCTTATTGTACAAATAATTCAATTCCACAAAGTACTGGTCCTTTAATCTCTTAATCTGTGCATAAATGGGCGAAAACCCGATAAATTGGTTGCCGAGGTTACATGTTCACTTTTCTCGAATACGCATCTTTTATATTAAGATCAAGAAATAGAGAAAAGTACAACGACGCGCCCTAGAGGACGCAGTAGGGGGATACTGATATACAATCGGTTCTGCCCTCCCTAGCAGAAGGAGATCAAGCGCTATTACTCGCTAATGAAACTACCTAGTCATCGCCGGCGATCAATCGCGTTGGCTTGCGCGACGCCTCGACAGCCTCGGCCCCTCTCACACTGGATCCGCGAAGAGCTCTCGTATTGCCTCTTGATGTGAGGGGTTGGGGTCATCGCCGAAGACGCTGTCGTAGGCCTCCTTGGCCGCCGTGGAGGGCGTCGTCCGTCCATCGATGAACCCCATCTGCTGCATGACCAGCACCTCCCCCCGCTTGGAAACTGGGACGCGCGAGAGCAGCTATGCAGCGATCCTCCTGCTTCGGTGCGGCAATGCTGGCCGCGTTGGCGTCTCCTTCACACTCGGATGGGGCAACAGCGGCGAAGGTGCCTTGCGCAGAATCCTGTCGGCGAACCTCTTCAGCTTCTTGCCGAAGGAGTTAGCTGACCGCGGAGAGCCTACTGCATCCATGCCGGTAGGGGCAGCGTCGGGAGTTCGTGTGACCGCCTCACCATCCACGGTCATGCCAAAGTAGTTGGCTGACCGTGGAGAGGCCACGCCCGTAGAGGTGGCGATGGGAGTTCGCGCACCCGCCTCAGCATCCACGGCTCCATAGGGATCACCAGGAGTCTGTGAGGCATGTCGGCACGCCTCGACAACCACGCTGCCGCCGTCATACTATCCCCCCGCGGGTGCCTCTGCATAGGTGACAACGGGGGTGAGACCGCTATCCACTTAGCAGCCTCCTCCGGCAAACGATCGTCCGCCACCGATGCATCAACTACCAGAGAGACGAGCCTCGTAGCCGACAGACGCCCTGGTGTTCGCGCCCCCGCTAGCTGGCTCATGATGAGCGAGGCAGCGAACTCCTCCAACATTGGGTCAACCCACGCTGGAGGCCCCGCACTCGTGCACACCTCGAACATCAGGGGATCTGGCTCGACGAAGGAGCGATCCGCAGAGGAGGTGGCAGATTCGCATACGTGGTCGACCATCGCGCCCACGCAGGCGAAAGTTGCCAGCTTACTCTGGTGCCTCCAGCATCGACGCCGAGGTTTATTGGCACCCCGCAAGGGACCCCACATAGCCCCCACCGAAGTTGTTGGTGACTCCGCGGCAGGGGGTGCGGGCTGGTAGTCCGAAGGGGTGGTACCACAAGCAGAATGTCGTGGTAGGTCGCCCCTCCTCGTTGTGGACCGTGCAGCAACCCTGGGCAGCCTACAATCCCTGGCAAGGTGGTGGAGGCCTCGACAGCGTAGGCAACGCCGTGGCAGCTGGCAGGTCGCCACGCGATGCGAGTAGGAGAGGCAGTTGAAGCACCTGTCATGAAACTCCACAGGGATCCTTCGGGGAAGCGAACGCTGCCTCGGGTAGTAGAAAAGCTCTGGAGCCGCCGCGGGGCGCATCTCCTAGTGGGAAAAGATGTCACGCCACCCATCGGCGTTGGGGGCAGACACCCTTCTGCTGCGGCCCAGACGTTGCCGGGCAGAGGCACGACCTTCCACTAGCCGAGCAGGAATGCCGCTCACCAGCTCAGGACGCGGCCGGCCACGCCTCCCCTGTTGTCGCCGAGGTCTCCGTTCAGCAGCCGCCCCATCCCATCCCGAAGCCTCAGTAGGACGTGGCTGCGGCTGTGCCCGAGGCACTGAGGCAGGCTTTGGCTATTGACGGGCGGCATCCAGGTAGGACGAGGGCCGCTCATCATCGGAAGCATCGCCGTCGTCGTCCGCCCACCGGCGAAACTTCAAGCACCTGCCCGAAACGCCCGAAACCGGCCCGAAGGGAGTAACGTTCGATGAAAGGGAGGACCATGTGGCCACTGGCGATGGTGCCACGGGGCCAACGCCTGGGCGCGGCGGTGGGTGAGCAGCGACTGCGTCCCCGTCCTCGTCCTCCGAGGCGTCCTCGACGATCACGTCCACCATCGACCGGTGGCGGGGCGGGGTCTCATGTGCCAGCGTCGACGCGGCTGTTGTGGTGCCCAGCATGAGTGGTGGTGCCTGTAGGGATGGTGGTGCCGGCGATGGCTGGGGGGCCCTCGCGGCCGCAAAGCCCGCGGGGACGGTCGGCGGCGGCGGTGACGCACCGGAGTCAGCCTCGGCCCCAGATCCGACCGCGCCTCCCGCTGGCCCGACTGCACCAGGACGGGGAGGGGTCAAGGGAGGGGAGGGGGTGCATGAGGAGGCGGATGGAGACGTCACGTCCACCACGGCCGACGGCGGCAGCGACGGCGGCGCCCAGAACCCTAGGGTTGAGGTGCCCGAGCCGCGGTCCCTCGTGCTCTCCGCGGCAGGGGTGGGGATGGGAGGGGGTGGGGAGGAAGGAGGGGGAGAGGTGGGGACAGGGGGCGCCGGGGCCAGGGCGGCCGCCGGCACCGCCAGTGGCGACGGGGGTGGGGGCGTCAGGTCAGGGCGACCGGAGGTGCCCGAGCCACGGTCCCCCGCGACCTCCGCGGCAGGGGTGGGGACGGGAGGGGGTGGGGAGGAAGGAGGGGGAGAGGTGGGGGCGGGGGCGCCGGGGCCAGGGCGGCCGCCGGCGCCGCCGGTGGCGACGGGGGTGGGGGCGTCAGGTTGGGGCCTCTTCGTCGAGACTCTTGTGCAAATAATCAAACATGAGGTTACATGTTCATGAGTATACAGAAGGTAAAAATTGAATAGAACAAGGCTTTCCACAAAGATGGATTGGTTGCAATTACAAGCATGGAATCTGGCACAAAAATGGTAACTATGAAGTCCACTGAATGAATCATGTGTTCTTTTAGATCATCCCAAATAACTTAAAGATCAAAATCCTACTGCCTAAAGAAAAAAGTAACCTTCATACATCTAGACACCATCTGCTCCATAAAATACTAAACGTCTGCCTACCTATCCAAGTTCCGCAGAATGCCTGAGCCCTTTTTGACGTGGCTGTTATCTGCATTTTGGGCAGCAGAACATCTAAATTCTGGAAGGATCGTTGGTTAGAAGAAAAGACTATAGCTGAACTTGCCCCAAACCTGTACTGTTTGGTTCCTAAGAGAATAATAAAAACTAGGACAGTTGCGCAGGCCCTCAACAATCGTGGATGGGTGAAGGACATAAGAGACACTCTATCTGTTCAGGTCTTGGTGGAATATTTGCAGAATCTGGGATTTGGTGGATGGGGTAATTTTGCTGCAAGGTACTCCTGATCCATTTCGTTGGAAGTTGACACAATCCGGCATCTGTTCTAGCAAGTCAACCTATGCTGCTTTTTTCTTGGGAACGACCAAATTCTCCCTGGAAAAGGATCTGGAGGAGTTGGGCTCCTTTACTGTGCAAATTTTTTATCTGGCTACCCATCAACAACCGCTGTTGGATGGCTGATCGGCTGGCTAAACGTGGGCTACCCCACCCTCCAGCCTGACCCTTATGTGATCAAGCAGAGAGTAAATTCAGCATATCCTTGTATCTTGCGTCTTCTCTCGACAGGTCTGGACTCTGATCTTGAGGAGACTGGGTTTACTAACTATTGCTCCTTGGCCTGGAGAGTCTCGATTTTCCAATTGGTGGTGCAAAGAAATCAAGGGGTTTGATAAAAAAAATGAGAAAAGGGCTGAATTCTTTAATCATCTTGGTCGCTTGGGAAACATGGAAGCATTGTAATGCTGGTGTGTTTGAAGGAGCTCCTCCAAATGTCCAATTGGTTCTACAAGCTGTGGCTAATGAGAGTGCTTTGTGGTGCATGGCTCGAGCCTGTGCTCTTAATGAGGTCTTCCTTCAGCTGCTAGGCACACAGAGTTGATGTGTGCTGGGATGTTTTTTTTCTTTTGGTTTTTCTTGGTTTTATTTAAGTGTTGGGTGCGGGAGTTAGTTTTTCTTTTCTCCCTTCTACTTGGAGTAGACTCTTGTCTCTCTATTTTTCTTTCTTCTTAATGAAATGACACACAGCTCTCCTGCGTCGTTCGAGAGAAAAAAAAACAAAATAGCACATCTACATACAAATGCTAAATCATCTTGAGAATATTGAAGCCAACAAGTTAAGGATTGCCAAGTATTATAATAAGAAAGTAAGTCCAAACAGTTCTATGAAGACGAATTAGTTTGGAAAGTGATATTACTTTTTTTTAAACAAGGAAAGTGATATTACTGATAGGGACCAAAGACAGCAAGTATGGCAATGATCGCCTAATTGGGAAGGGCTCTATCGTGTGAGTCGATGTGTGCCTGGCAATGCTTATATTCTAGAGACATTAGAGGGTGAAAATTTTGACAAAGCGCTCAATGGAAAATACTTAAAGAAGTATTACCCAAGCATTTAGGTCGATGCTTGATAGCCGATTGTTCATTGGCTATAATAGCTGATACCAGAGCGTATCTCCTTTAGAACAAAATAAACACAAGACAGATTAGCCTAAGGGGCAAAAGCCGATGCGACATTTATCACCTATAGAGCAAAAATATATTATAAAACATTAAGGAATCTTCAGTCGGGTACTGGTTATTTTGGCATACACAAGCATTTGAATTGAAGGGAGATCAATGTTTTATTACAAAGCCGATGATTACAAATATTTTCCATACAGCAAAAAGTGATATCGACTAAAGAAGAAAGCTTTCTTCCACCCATTAATGGAAAGCGACACCCCTCCTGGACTTGAACGCACAGTATGAGAAGAAGTGCCGGAACATGGGGAGAGGCAGGGCCACACCGATCGAAGATAACTATATATGAAGCCTACCTCGACATATCACTTTTTGGCGTAAGTTTCTGGGCTCAGATTGAGGAGGTAAGAGGAGAATGGATTTGCAAATCCAAGATTCTCATAAACAAAAAGGAGCAGCGCTGAAACAGAGACAAGAAGACTCAAGTGGTGTTACAAGACTTCTTCTAGTTGCAGCGGCTGATTCCCTTGCTTGATGAGATACCAGGATAGGTAGTACACTCACTCCTATCACAAGAATTATTCTAGTTACAAAAGGATTTCATAAGTAAGTCATCTAACCATGGAGGTTCAGACATCTCTAGAACTATGGCCCCGTTCGTTTATGCTGAAAAACAAGCTGAAACACTATTTCGGTTGATTTTTGAGAGAAAAACACTGCTCTGACTGAAAAAACAAGCTGAAAAGTATGAATTATAAGCTGGCTGAAGGCGCTTGCAAGGTGGAGGCGGCGCGGCCACAGTGGAATAAGGTCCTCCAGGCTCTTTTCCACCTCGCCGTTACTGGCTTCGGTGCCGGCGGCGGGCCTGTGGGGTGGGAGCTCTTCGGATCTGGAGACCGAGTTGGAGCTCCAGATCTTGATGGCTCCTATACAGGAGTTAGTGGAGCCCGATCCCGTTCGGTGCTTCATCCAGGTTTGGTGCAGAGTGGAGGTTGTTGGCTTTGTGGATGTGTGGTGGGTGGATTTGCTCTTCTTCCTCGTTGGTCTCCAACGATGAGAGCGGATCCAAGGCCAGGGAGGCATGGGGTGCGGCCCCGGCCGATGTTGCTCCATGGTGTTTTAGTTCCCGTCCTTCGGGGTGGGATTCTTTTGTGGCCCATTCTAAAGTTTGTGTGCGATGATGTCTCTCCTGGCTTCACTTTCCTGCCGTTCTCTCTTTGCTCCGGTGTTGGCTTTGGCGACGGCGGAGTTGAGTGAACAGCGGAAGCCTCGGCGAGCATGGAGGATCCAATGGAGCTGATTGTAATTTCTTTTTTTGTTAGGGTCTTCTTTGTAATGTTGGTTGGACAGCTGTCCACTCTGTATGTTTCTAGGAGGTGCCTATATCTGTTCCTGTCTGTGTACGTTGTCCTGCCATATTAATACAGGTTTGTCTCCTTATCAAAAAAAAAATGACACAGCATGTCTTGTAGCTGATTCTTCACTTCTTCGGGCAGGTCTATCTCTGCTTGTTTGGGTGATGAGCTCACCTCACTTTCACCAAGGTAATCATCAATGTCCAACTCAAGAAAACTGCGAGAGGGCGAGTCCTGAGCCTGCAGAATCAAAAGATGAGATTAGAATCGGCTAATTCAAGTGCTTGCTAAGGTAAACACGGTTGATACCTATTTCATCTTGGCTTCCCGGCGAGGCGAGGAGATAGCCGATGGGCCTGACAAAGATATACCCGGGTTTGCTTCAACTATTGGTTCAGTCGGCTCGTGCATTCCAGGATTTATTTCTATATCGAATGACAACAGATTAATTAATGGCCGATGGTTAGAAAATAATAAAATTAAAGCTGGTATGTTTGAAACGTACCATCGGTCGTCTGTTGGATCTCTTGTTCATCAGGGACTGGATCATTAGCTGCTTCTTGTTGATCAGGAGGTCGAGTAGTTGATACATTGATAACTTGAATATCGTCCTCCTCTTTGTCAGTAATCACCTAAGATGTCAAGGATTGGAGACCAATCAGTGAAGATCATTGATGATTACACGAATTTGCGTAAGGCATGATCATAAGAATTACCTGGGTGACGGCAGTTGATGAACTGGATGGTCCCTTCTTGCACGTATCTCCAATTATCGTCTGTGTCTCAAAAGTCTAAGATGATTAGCTGTCAGTTGATTATTTGAAAATGACTTGCATAAATCACTGGAGTTACCTCAGTGACATCAGCTGATGAAGTTTGAAGATTTCGGTGCTCTTGAGTCAATAGCTGTAGATTGGTTTGGCCTACCCCACTCGTGTGGGAGCCTCCGGCACTGGGTCTGCCCTTTTTTAGACAAAGTTACCTGGGCAGCCGACGATGATGCAGCCGATGGCTTCCTGAGCATCCTCTTATTAATTGTCGACTTCGGCACTTGGCTCTCAATTGTCTTGCGCTTTGCATGCTGTGGCGTCGGTATCAAGACTGGTGCTGGCCCCTTCATCACTTTGGCTAATGATGGCGCATTGGCTCCTTTATGGTATCGACCGTGGCGGAAATCAAATGGGAGGACTCCAGGCTTGATCATGCATTGGAAGATTGATGAAGAGATCTCATCGGTGCAACAAGTAGTCGAAAACTTGAACTTGTAAGGGCGTCAAACTCATCTTCATCATCATAAGCAAACCAAATGGTGTGCTCCTCGTCAAAGCCATTGTAAAACCCCTTGAAGAATCGCGCCAAGTCAAGAGATATGACAATAGCCGATGCTGCCTCACCAAACGAAGTGCATTGACGGGTCTTGGCTTTTTGCCTTTCTATGAAATTTTCCGAGGGAAATACCTAATCCTTGAGAATACTGTCTATCACTTGATGAAATTTTCCGACGTGTGCTGTGTATGGTACTTGGACCAGGGGGGTTTTGATTTGAAATCACTTGAGCATTTCCAGGGTTTTGTTGTGTATTTGTCTGACTTTCCATGGACAGCATCTTCAAAGAAATCTTCCGCAAATAATCAGACTGAGTCATACAAAATAGAAGATTTAAGTTGTGGTTTTGCATCAATACAATTTACATGAGCAAGATGCATGGGCCCATGATATTTTGGTACCACGCCTCCTAAGTATGACTAGCACAGTATCCATGCATTGCCCCATCATGTGTGTTAGCATGATAAAAAGATGCTAAAATCATCTAAAGTTGACCAAAAAGCCTTTCAGATTATTCATAGATCAAACTTTTATATCATTGACCTATCCCATGACTAAACATTCTGACTCTATACAGGAACATACTAGAGTTAGGTTAAATGTACCTGGTTGATGGCTGCAATATAGATTTTCTCTTCAAATCGCACGGCAATTTTGTGAAGCTCACCCAGCTCTGATACTAGCAGATGCTTCTTCAGAGTCTCCACTCTACATATACAATGCAAGATGTTATATATTGAGAGATATACTGAAAAATGTGTTGGATTACCATTTAATGAGCCCAGTAAACCAGAAACCCCAGTACATGTACATAAATAGTGTACTAGTGGCAAAAGTGGCATGAAATTTGTGGACCACTAATGCTGTAATGCACATACATATGGTTGAACTAAGCTTTCTAGGGTAAAATGGACACATTCGAATGGCAGGCATATAGGTGAACTAATAAGTAGTTGGGATATATATATATATATATATATATATATATATATATATATATATATATATATATATATATATATATATGTTTTTGTCTCAGTTCATGAGTTTTCACCATGTACTGGGGGCATACCGCATACCCAATGCTAAAAGCTCCCACACAACGTGAGGGTCTAGCGAAGGGGGTTTTTAGATGGTTTACCCTTGCTTATTTTGCAAGGAGGTTGACACAAGTGGAAACAGTCAGTAGTTGGAAAAAAAATCTAGTCATGAGTTGTCGCATTCTACTCCCATACCTTAAAACTCAAATGCACATTGATGTCTCTCATGGCTGAGGAAAAAAATGAGTAGTCACATGTGCATATGCAAGTGTTAGTGTTAGACAGAGGGTGCAGCAGCCCCTTGCTGGGCCTGCACTCTCTATTAGGCCTAGCGCCTATTTGGCTGGGATTGATTGATCGATCTCTATTAGGCAAGGATCACCGCTGATTGGTTGATCTCTGTTAGGCAAGGATCTCCGCTGATCGGTCCTGTTTCTATAAACCATCGGTCATCCTTGCCTATGTTATGTGTAACACCGTATCTCCTATAATCAATCAACTATTCCTCGTGCCTAATCTTACAGTTAGATCTCACACGATATGCAGCTGATTAGGTTCCTATGTGTATTTATAGTACAGAGATGGCCTTATAAAGATATCTTTAAACAAGTAGTAAGTATTCCCTCCATTCCAAATTTTGTCATTACAACTTTCTTGTAGATCAAAGTATCTCAAGTTTGACCAAATTTATATAATAAGATAATAATATGATACCAAATAAGTATCATTAGATTCTTTATTAATTATATTTTTATAGTATACCTATCTGATGTCATAATTTTTTTTGAGGAAATTGATGTCATAAATATTTGTAATTCTCTCTATAATTTTGGTCAAAATTGAGATGTTTTGACTCTCCAAGAAAGTTGTTGGTTATAATTTGAGACGGATGGAGTAGTTTCTAATTCTACTGATGATTCTGATAATTAAATTAGGTTTAAAGATGTATAATCTTATAAAGAATGATAGATTGGATGGCATCAATGCGATTGTATAGAGCGGTAGAGCCATATGTTACGGACAAACGAGTGGGCGATCTGTTGGGAAAAAAAAGCGAGAGAGACAGAGGTAGAAGAATTGGTAGGTCCATCTAAGTGCACGGATGGATCAGCAAACCCAACCCTGCAAATCATGACTGTGTCTGTTTCCAAATAAGTACAGAGGGAAGCAAGTGTCCACGGATCCAATCGTAAAAGCAGCGACATGGAGCCGCCTCGTCTCAAGGAAAAGATTGAATTGCTTGGCAATTCACGTCACAGGGTGGAAGGGAAGGAGGATGGAGAGGACGTACATCATATTGACGATCATGTTGCGCTTCTCGTGTGCTGAAGCTGGGTGCGCCAGTCACCTCCGGCAGGGGCAGCCGCGTTAGGGTCAGCAGGGTCGCCCCCCTGCGTGGGGCGCCGGTTGGCCGCGCCGTCCATGGCTTTGGAGTTTGGACTCGGCCGCCTCTCTTGCTCTTTTTCGGATTCGATTGCTGACTTCGATCGATCTGCTGGTCGACAGAGGAGAGCACCTCCTCCCGCTCCTCTCTGATATGATAACAAGGAGCAGAGAGGAGCTACTAGCGTCCGCGCGTTCGGAGTTCGGACTGAGTCCTCGCGCCGGCCGGCAGCGCGCGCAAATATTTTTCGGGGGCTGACGGAATCCACGGCAATTATTATCGCGCTCGGAAGTTCGGCCCACCCATCCTTCATGGCCCACTTCCATGCTCTCCGCCCATGCCCATCCCCTTCAGATCGATCCGACGTACGTACGTGCACAGTTTATAGCCGGGCTAATATTCAACTTATCTTTGCTGTGATGATACGTGAACCTGTGCTCATCAGAAGGTTTGACCTTTTTGCAGCTCTCTTGTATTCTTGAATTTGATGGCGCTCCTAAAGGAAATCCAGGGAAAGCCAGTGATGGGGCAATAATAAGGTGGATAGATGGTTCTGTGGTATGTAGCCAACTGGTAGCTAAACTGATGTGTTCTATTTATATTCAGTTATCATGCCTAGCTGGTTAGTGTGTCATGATCTTTACTGAATATTGCTCTATGTGAGAGCCTTGGTATTGCAACCAACAACGCTGCTGAATATTGTGCATTGATCCTGGCCTGAAATATGCAGCCAAGAAAGGGTTCAAGGATATTCATGCTCAAGGTGATTCTAATAAGCTTGCATGTAACCAGGTGAGTGGTGATAACTGTGATATTTTGTAGCTTGTATGTTCTTTGTTCCACTGTGAACTACAAATAGAGATTTGGCATTGTGCAGTTCATCCCAACTCTTCAAATTCCACAAAGTGCTTATTGGTTGCACTTCAATCCACCCCAATCTAAACATATTGGGCAGATTGGGGTGGAAAATTACTTAGTTTTCCACCCCAATACATGTGGATTGGGGGTGGATTAGAGTGCAGCCAAACAAGGCCAAAAGTAATAGTCCCTCCGTTTTTATTTACATGTCGTATTAGGTTTGTCCTAAGTCAAATATTCGTATCTTTCACTATCGATTTCAAAAAAAATATGTAGATTCATGACATAAAGTTTATGTTTTTGGATTCACTATAAAAATACTTTTATAAGATATAATTCATATGTTGTAGAATTATAAGGATTTTTGAAATAGATGGTCAAAGATAGAAATATTTGACTTAGGACAAACCTAACGTAACATGTAAAAAAGAGTGGAGGAGTAAATTTGTGGAGGAACGGGAAACTTAAACAGTTCCTATTCATGCTCAATGCATACAGAATATGGTGAAACCTGTCTTTTCATAAAAAATCTTGTGAAACCTAGTTTGTGGCATAACCTGGAATTACTTTTTCCCTCCATTTGGGCACTATATGGGTGTTACATATAACAGCTACTTTTAATAAAAGCTTCCTTTATAAAAAAACATAACAGCTACTTTGTGCACATTAGCATGCTACTATTTTTGCTTGCAGTTGAAGTAGTGAAAAGTGACATAGAAGGTCACTACAGATCACGATTGCTTCAGGTTGCATCAGAGTCAAGTAGTCAAGTACTAGTTAATAATATGTTTATTGGAGCAGTTTCCTCTATCTGTCTAATAATAATATGTAACCATTTATTTAGAATTGATATGTAAACATTTAGATTGGCATCTCTTCAGATTGATAAGACCTTTCTACTGAAGGTACCTTTTTTTTTAAGAAAAAAGATACTACAATTTTCAGCAATAGTGCTTTTCATCAGGCATCTAAAAGCCTCTTTAGTCGAGCATAACTTGCCGCAAGAGTTGCTTTGTCCCTCTCCATCAAAACAGATAGGGAAAATTAAAAAGCCAGTAGCTAAATCTTGATACCCCTGACACTCATACTGCCTGGTTTGTTAGGCAGGAATATAACTCGGCTGCTGATGCTCAAGTTAACTTAGCAGTAGAACTTCCTGGTATGATTGTTGTGTAACCTTGTGAATTACTGGCTACTATTCCAATTGTATTAGACCTGATTTGTTTGTCTCTACAGTTCGTGAAGTTCAAGAGCGGTCAAACTTTCCATGCTAGCAGTTTTGTTGTGCTCAAGTGTGGTTTGTGCATCGCTCAGGTTCTGGGACTGAAGCTAGGTTACATTTGTCCAATTCCCATTAATTGATAGAAAAGGAAGAGACAAATCAACAATTGTAGTGGTAGTGGTAGTGGGTCTAATATATCCGCAGGCACTACAAGAATTTTGGGCTCTGTTTATGTCACTGCCTGCCTATAGTGATGAAGTGACTGTCGTCACAAAAGGTGGGTCACTAACCAGCTTCTGTGACCACCAAAGGACATTGTCATTGATTCAGTGACAATAGTTCTCCTGTCATTGATGCAATGATAGGATTAAACTCGTCATTTACATATTGAACATAATAGCGCCACATGTATGATGACATGGCACATGTGATGTGGCAGATGACAAGACAAATAACATGGCGAGTGACATGGCACACATTGGGCCCATATAGTATATAGGCTTTTTTTCATTATTTTTTTCATTTACAATCATCCCAGTTGGCCCAAATATTTTTTTTGGCCCAGCTACAAAATGGTGATTCTTTTTTTCATTGAGACCCAACATGTGTACAATCCAACCTCATATTATAGGCTGGCCCATTTAAAAATCATCACAGATAATAAACCATATAACCAATTACATAATAGTAATGACCATACATTTCATCCATAAGTAATGCATTATACAACAGAATACAAGTTCCAGCCATGTAATAGTTCATAAAAACTCATATATCATTTTGTCCATACAAAAACATGAATACCAACTCTTCCTCTGTAGGGTGGACCTGAAGCCTGGGGGACACATTACTCCTGATCCATGTTATTATTAATATGTTATTACTGCAGTGCAGGCTTCAATTGCTTCGGCGTGCCTGTGATTCGCTCCTGGCTCTCCTCTGAAAACTAGTGAATACGGGAGGAAGCTAAGAGGGGAGAACACGGAATATATTACATTCATTATAAAAAAATGTACTACTTTGAACTAGATGCGTGTGCCAGGCCAATGCAAAGATAAATTATATAGTTAGTGAAACGTCCTTGATTTCTACGAAGGGAAATCCATAGTAACGAAGTGTAAAATGACAAAACATTCTGTCAACTTACCCAAATCTCAGTGATACATAAAGTCATGCACGAATATCATAGTACAATAGAGAGTTTTACATAACTTATTAGCATCGCCTCGCAGGACGGAACACACTCACACAAGCATCCGGAACAACATTCGACGTAGATAGCAGCGGAAAACGATCTTCTGGAACCAGCTTGAGCGTAGAACAGACCCTCTAGTCCTCCCAATCGTCGCCCTCGTAGTTGTACTCGGGCTCTGAACCTGTCAAAAATCTATCAGTATTCTTGGTACTGGCCACGCATCGCCCACCCTATGCTTGCAATGCTTTGTGGAAGGTGGAATGCATCGGGGAAAGTAGAAAGAGACCTACTTAGGCTGTGGGTTTCCTATGCAAGTCGTTATTATTTTAATAATAAGACATTCATCCGTTTTTAACCCATCTTAGTCACACATTTTCCCCATTCCATCACAACACCTCTCATCTCACTCTCTCTCTAGGCGACGAGATTGACTCCCGTTCAGATCTCGTCTCAACGGCCAAAGCCGGAATCCAACACAAAACCCGGGGGAAAGGTAGAAAGGACTCATCTCTCTAATCAAGTGAAGCGTAGGTCATGGGAATGTCCATATCCGCGAACGCGGCTATACGTATAGATCGATCAACTCTATAGAGTGTATACACCTGGTAATCCACAAGATCGTCATCCTCGATGATCCGGCTCGTCTAGGCTGATTCCGACTGCCTCCCAACCGGTACAGTACCACCCTACCACTCAGCCCTGGGCCACCCCGGTGTCCACAGAAACGCTGAGACTGTGAGACGTAGTACCGGACCCCCAAGGTCACTACGCTGTCTTAGGAGGGTGTGGGTCCCCATGCCCGTACCTCCCTACACTATCACCTTTCAACCTAGTAGTAGTGGTACTGTCCTAGTCAGTCGGGTAATCGTCTCCCGCCCATCGGGAGCGAGTGGTGTGCACGAAAGTCCCATAATTCCGGTTCTCAAGACATACTAGTCCTTAGGAGGACCAGCAGGATATCTTCTCAAAGGGGAACACCGTCTTCCCCGTGCCACGACAACACCTCCACCAGGGATAACCAACACCTCAGTTCACCTCACATTATACCCGCCACAGGTATCTCTCGTGAGGGATGCCCAGGTCGCACCCCTCCAGCAAGACTTGCCTCAAAGACTCGTCGTAGGATCCTGTCCGATCGACTCAACCCTCACCACTCACCCAAGACGCACGCCAAGATCTCCCCAGTTCTTTTATCAGGTTTACCAAGTTCTCGGCACTACGTGCCTTATACATATACGTCTCTCACTCACCGGCATCACATCACAGATATAATGCGAGTAAGAGTAAAAGCAGTAATATGTAACATGCGAGCATTTAGCCTAACAGCAAGGTGAGCAGGAGTAGGGTTGCAACAAGGTAAAGGGCTCAAAGTAAAGCATCTACCATGCAATCTAATATCATATTATTTCATAAAAAGTAAAGCGCTAGCAATTCTATATTTGCATGCGTAATAGGTTCTACGGAGATGGGTGGGGCGTGGCACCTGGCAGGTCGTCTCCCACGTCCTCGCTGTAGTCGGGGTCGTACTCCTCAGTCAGCAGGTCCTCCAGCTCTGTTAAACGTAACGTAGAGTCGTATTAACGACTCCTATAGAGGTGCACAAAGAAGCAACAGAAATTCAAAAGATCCAAATGCACTCAAACACAAGCCTAAGATGTAGAGCTCATTTTTAGAAAAAGTTAGAAACTGGTTTGGTATTTTTCTGAGTTAAAATGAATTAGTTATGAATTTCTAAAGAATAAATGATTTTCTGAAAAAGAAAAAGAAAAGGAAATTCCAGGCAGCGACACGTGTCACGCTCTGATTGGCCGAAACAGATCGAGTCACTGACATGTGGGCCTGTTTGACTGGTCAACGGTCAACTCTGACCGGGCCGAGACTGGGCCTCGGTGGGCCTGGGCTGGGCCGGATCTGGGCCGAACTGGGCCGGGCTGGGCCCGCCACGTGTCAGACGCTGGTGTGGCCACGTCGCCTATTCGGATTTGAAACGGGCTCGCGTCCATGGGGTGTGGCTCACGGTGGACGTGTGAGTGTGGTGTATGGATGATCACGTGGTTTTGAACGCGGACCACGGTGGACCCGGTCCATCCCCTCCTCTCTCCTCTCGGCTCACGGTGCACCGAGTGCACCTAGCCGCTCCTCTCCTCCTCTTGCTTGCTTTCTCTTTCCCGGCCGCGCTCTCACTGGCGGCGAGCGGCCGAGCTCTTGCTCTGGGATTTCACAGGCGAAGCTAGTAGGCTCAAAAGCACCGCGTGGTCCCATGGAACTCGATGGAGGGGTCAACGGTGCGGATTAGAGTGTTTAGGGGGCTTGTCCACGGCGGTGGCGGCTCGGCCGGTGTGGTGAACGGCGACGAGACTCCCATGGCCATCCCGAGGTTCAATTCGGCCCTGGGATTCTCAATTGGACTCCTCTGCGGGGTGCTAAGGCCGCCGTTGACGACTTATCTACGCGGTAGAGCACACGTCCACGGTTGGGTGGGCGGCGGCTCTTCGGCACCTCCTCTGTTTCTCGGCCGTGCTCCCGTGCACGCCGCCGTCGGCATGGTGGTCACAAGAGGCTACCCCGGTGGCTCTTTTCCCCCTTCTTGATGCGCACGGTGTGTCCCTTGCCGAGGCGAATCGAAAGAGCTCCATCCCTTCACCTCTACTCCTCTAACACGGCCGGTCCAAGGCGTCACCGTGGCGGAGCCTGGACATGGTGACCGCGCGTGGGGCGTGCGTGTCGTGGTCGCTCCCGAACCTCTGTGGTTCGACAGCGTCCCCACGTGTGTGTTTCGCGTGAGTGGGTGCGGGTGGAGTTGTGTGCCGGGGTCATGGCCTCTCCACGCTCGTTCCCGGTAGGAGAACGGCGATGGTGGCGCCATGCCGGTGACCAAGAAGATGGCGGCGAAAGGGGGTGTTGGGCGTACCGTGGGTGGCGAGGTAGGAGGCTAGCGATGCAGGGCGAGTTGGTGCAGCGGGGGCTCGTCGTAGGGCCGTGCCGAGCAGATACGTAGCTGTGGCCGATCGACGTCCCCTCCGAGCTCCGATGAGCTCCTAGGCGGTGTGTCCGTCTCTGTCTCCTCCCTTTCTCCCTTTCGTCTTTCTTGGCGGTGTGGTGTGTGTTGGATGCCACCAAGGCGGCGGCGATTAGGATGGAAAAGGCTGGGGCTCGGTGTGGGGTGAAGCTTTATATCCCGTGCTCGTCCATGGCAAGGTGGACGGTGTGATGGCAATCGGATGGCGTGAAAGGTCGGGATGCCACCTCGGCTGGCGCTAGGGCGAGTAGGAGAGGCGTGATTCGAATTGGGTGTTGTCGAAATCGAATCCCGCAGACGGTTGGCGGTGTCAGGGTGGTGGGCATCCGGTGCATGCTCCCGCGCTGCCATGGTGAGGTCACGCACGCGCGCTAGGCATGGGCGGGATGGCGTGTGTGCGGCTGGCGTGCGGGGCCGGCTCGATGGCTTGGCGTGCAAGGTGGTCGCGGGGATAGGGAGAATCTCTCCCACACCAATCGCATGACTCTGCTCCCTCCACTCCCCTTCTTCTATCGGAACAGAGAGTTGGAGGAGTCAGGAGGAAGGAGATGATGGTGAGTCCCACCTGTCAGCGAAAGAGAGCGGCGAGGTCTAGCTGTCGGTGACGCAGGGGTGCGGCTCGCGGCGTCGGCAAACGGTCATGGCCGCAGCGGCCTTGCTGGGCCGGCCTGTGTGGCTCGCGCGCGGGCGGCTTGGGCTGATTGTGAGGTACGATATACCTCATGTATCGGAGGAGGAGAATGAGATTGACGGCTCCATTCGGAGAGGAAGAGGTTAAAATGGCTGTCTTTGACATGGAACATAACAAGGCTCCTGGTCCGGATGATTTTCCTTCTGAATTTTACCAATTTTTTTGGGAGATTGTGAAGCTGGATTTAATGAACCTTTTTTATGAATTCTATGCGGGGAGACTGCCGATTCATAGCCTCAATTTTGGAGTAATCACATTACTACCGAAGGTTGATAATGCGGCACGGATAGAACAGTACAAACCTATATGCTTATTAAATGTGAGCTTTAAGATTTTTACGAAGGTGTTAAATAATAGAATATTGAAGGTGGTAGACAAATTGATAGGACCTTCACAGACAACATTATCCCGGGTCGCTATATCATGGAGGGAGTTGTTGTATTACATGAAACAATTCATGAACTACATAGGAAAAAGCAGGACGGATTGTTACTTAAGCTAGACTTTGAAGAGGCTTATGCTAAATTAAAGTGGCCTTTTGTGCAATAGGTTCTCAGGATGAAAGGATTCTTACCAACATGGTGTGAATGGATTTTAAAAATCATAATTAGAGGGAGTGTTGCAGTTAAGGTCATTGATAATATAGGGCATTTCTTTCAAACTAGGAAAAGAGTACGACAGGGGATCCATTATCTCCGATCCTGTTCAATATAGCGGTTGATGTGTTGTCTGTCCTTATTTGACGGGCTAAAGAGATGAGACAAATCCATGGGGTTGTTTCACATTTGGTAGATGAGGGACTCTCGATCCTTCAATATGCAGATGATACTATAATCTTTATGGATAATGATCTAGAGAGGGCAAAAAACATGAAACTTTTACTCTGTGCTTTTGAACAGTTATCAGGACTCAAGATCAATTTTTATAAAAGTGAGATGTTTTGTTACGGAACAACCTAGGATAGACAATCTGAGTATACACAAATTTTTGGGTGTGATTTGGGGTCGTATCCCTTTCGTCATCTAGGAATTCCTATGCATCATAAAACACTCTTGAATAAAGATTGGAAGCATGTGGAAGAAAGATTTCAAAAAAGGTTAAATTGTTGGAGAAGTAAGTTATCGGTGGGAGGAAGATTGGTTCTAATTAATTCTGTTTTGAGTAGTCTCCCCATGCTCATGTTCTTCTTTTTTGAAGTACCTAGAGGGGTTCTAAAAAAGTTGGATTACTTCAGTTCAAGGTTTTTTTGGTAAAGTGATGATCATAAGAAAAAATATAGATTAACTAGACGGGAGGTAATTTGTACTTTGAAAGAGCAAGGTGGGTTGGGTGTCCTAAATTTAGATGACCACAACAAATGTCTTCTAAATAAATGACTTTTCAAGTTGATTAATGGAGATGGGGTTTGGCAACAGATACTTAGGAATAAATATCTAAGGAAAAAACATTGACACAGGTTCAACACTTGCATCAACTAACCCCAATAGAACCGGCAAAATGGCCACCCCTCCCAATGATTAAAACCAGGAGCAGCATATCCCGCATGGATCCATCTGAGAAATATATGCAGTGCTTTCATCCCCCACGTAAGGCACGACAACGCAGTCCAATTGAACGAACCTGATACCACCTAGCGAACGATAGTTTAGGAGTGGAATGGGAAGGACGTAGGTTCAAACCCTTTCTACCACCATTTTTTTGAGGTTTTAGGAATTTTTTTATGCAAACATGCAAACGTAACATGAGACTAGGCAATGACGTGAGGTTTTTGGAATTTTTTTCATGCCAACCTAGTCACCTAGGACACATGACGTGTGGACCAGCAGCCACGTAGGATAACAAGATTTTTTTAAAAAGTATAATAGTTCTATATTTTATGACGATCAACTATTGTCACGATCTATCATCCCAAAGCCCATACAGAGTATACTATGACGATATTTATGATAGAGACACAACTTGATCATAAACAGTTGTCATCCTGTGAAAAGTCATCATAAACAACCTCTTTTTGTGATAAATAGGTGCTCTGTCATCTGGCAATTGTCATAGAAACCTAAGGAAAAAACATTGACACAGGTTCAACACTTGCATCAACTAACCCCAATAGAACCGGCAAAATGGCCACCCCTCCCAATGATTAAAACCAGGAGCAGCATATCCCGCATGGATCCATCTGAGAAATATATGCAGTGCTTTCATCCCCCACGTAAGGCACGACAACGCAGTCCAATTGAACGAACCTGATACCACCTAGCGAACGATAGTTTAGGAGTGGAATGGGAAGGACGTAGGTTCAAACCCTTTCTACCACCATTTTTTTGAGGTTTTAGGAATTTTTTTATGCAAACATGCAAACGTAACATGAGACTAGGCAATGACGTGAGGTTTTTGGAATTTTTTTCATGCCAACCTAGTCACCTAGGACACATGACGTGTGGACCAGCAGCCACGTAGGATAACAAGATTTTTTTAAAAAGTATAATAGTTCTATATTTTATGACGATCAACTATTGTCACGATCTATCATCCCAAAGCCCATACAGAGTATACTATGACGATATTTATGATAGAGACACAACTTGATCATAAACAGTTGTCATCCTGTGAAAAGTCATCATAAACAACCTCTTTTTGTGATAAATAGGTGCTCTGTCATCTGGCAATTGTCATAGAAACCTAGATTTCTTGTAGCGAGGGTATGGACAGACTGAGATGCAATATTGAGTACGGAGTAGATTCCTAGGAAATTTAATCGTCTCAAACTTCTAGATAGTGCACTGTGCACAAGTTGATTTGTCTGCTAATATACGTATTGAAGAATCTTAGATGAGATGTTGAGTAGATTCTTTGGAAATTTAGGTTGTGGTTGATTCAATTTCTGAAAAGTGCTTTTGTTGCCAAAAAACAGAATATTGGCCAAATGGGTAGAATCTAAAGCTGCTTTTTCAGAAGTAAGGATAATTTTTTTAGCATCTTAGGTTTTGCTTTTGGCTTTTTATCCTTTTGCTTTTCCAAATTGATGCAAACATAGAAACGTTTTGCAGTTGTTCCGAGGGAGATAAAGAGAGGGGTAGATTTTATTGTTTTCGACCAAGCAACATATAGTAGCTTTTTTGCTGCTCACATCAATATTTCTATAACTCACAGCTAAACAAACATACCCTTAATCTGAGTATACATAAGTTAGAGCATCTCGAAGAGTCTTTTTAAAACTCGTTCTCTAAACCATCCTTTAAAGAGTCATTTGAATAAAAATTATTTTATATCTTTTCACTCTCAAACAACTTTTCTATATCTCGTGCGCACTCTGGAGAGTCAACCTCGCTGTCCATCTTTGGCTAGCAAGAAATCCGAAATAGAGGATGCTACATTTGGATATCCAATAAAACAAGCTGTTGGAGGATATTTTTCACCAAAATCTTTATTCATAACAATTATGAATGCAATGGAGTCTCTTAATTTGTCAAGGATCAGTATTTTTTGATATACATGTTTGTATTGGGAACAATATAGTTATTACTAACAAATGGAAGAGATAGATCCTGATGTGTCTGTTACTTCTTTCTGTTGGTTTGTTCTTGTTTTGTGTGTAGGTGCAAACTGAGTGCATGAGTCTACTCTCTCCATTCTATAATACTTGACGTTATAGCATTTAAATTTTGTCCCAAAATAGTTGTCATTCTTACTTCTCAATGCAACTCTCTTCTCCCAATATATATTTTTCTTTCTCCAATACATCTCTATCTCTACTTACAAATCCTGTAGTGAAATTTGAGACCTCTCGACCAGCAAGAGGATGCGCGTTAGCGCAACAGCTTTCACACTAGTTGCTCAATCCCTTGCTTGTTCGGAAGCTAATTTGCATGTAGACAGCGTTGTCTGTCTACCGCTAATTGTATCTATTCATTGATACATTGGCTCGCTCCCCCCTCTTTTTCCAAGGATGAATGAGTTGCTCAGACCTTCCATTTCCGTCAAATGACCCGGCTTCCCCAAGCTCTTCCACTGTCCGGGTTCCCTTTCCTCCCTATGCTCCCCCGGTGCAGGCCCACCACGCTTCGCGCCTGCGGCGGTTTCGCCAGATGGTCTTTGCCAGTAGTGACATCCTCCCCGCAGGCTTTTTAAGGGACATTCTAGTCTTTTATCTTCTGCATTGGTCTCTGTGAAAATCTAAAACGTCAAGTACTATGGGGCAGTGGGAGTATATTAATTCGGAGCATATATGTGAAACAGAAACTTTCTATCAACCTATCCTTCCACTTTGCTATAGGTTCAGACTCTTCATGCAACAAGTAAAAGACAATAACATGAGAAGTCATCAATAAAGAGAAACAAATATTTTCACCATCCCAGTGAAAAGGAACATCAAATGGACAAAAATTGTTAGTGTGTATTCAGTTGTATAGAGTATAACTTCTTGCAGATGGTTGCTTAAATATTCGTGAGGTTCTATTTGCCCTTAATGTGAACCCCATTGTGTGCATTACATTATTTTCAAAATTTGTTCAACATAATTTGGAAACATAATAATATGTATTCTCGTGTACATGCATACCTTAAAAATCAGTACATCCAACTTTCTCATAAACACAAGATTTCTACTACATTTGGAAACATAAATAGTCTCTTTTAGTACTAAGCACGGACATGCTACAAGTACTCTCCAGTCCCAATCCCTTCAAAGTTACAGCGCCTTCATTTTATTCCAATGTGTGCTTTACTCCGCTTATCAGCTGGATCATATGCAACTACTGCATAACATTAGACACGAGTAATGGCACCAGAATCAAACCACTAGGTATTACTGGGAGGTTCCAAGCATGCAGAAGAGCCTTGTATATACCTTTTTCTTGAACCATATTTTTCTCCTGAGGCAATCCTTCTTGAAATGGCCACCTTTTTTGCAGAAATGGCATCTCGACTTCTTTTGCTTCTTCCCCTTGCTGCTGCTATCTGTTGGCACCATTATCCACCATGAAAACTAACCGCGGTGTATAACCATTTATAGTTCATGTGCATCACTTCTTTTCTTTAACATAAATGTGTGCATCACTTTACACACCATCAAATAAGATTTAATAGTGATAGTCCATGAAATTAGCAATAACAACATGAATCCCTAAACAGGTACAGTGACAATGAATAAAGAGTGAAGGTCCAGATACAGAGGTCTGTACTCCAGTGTACATACTTGGTAAACTTGCTTGAGGCTTCTGATTAGTATGACTATCATGCTGCTGCAAACCTTGGGAATCCTGATGTTGCTGTGAAATGTTAGAGCTAGGAGCTTGCCCACCAGATTGCTGAAATGTTTGCTGTCCAGGTGCCTGCATAGGCTTCCTTCTTTGTGAACTTAGGATACTGAGAATTCGCCTCTCGTAAACAGGGATTTTTTCCCTAAAAGCTGGCTGAATGCTGCTCTTGTTAACTTGCAGGAAATGCAATGTGCGCTCCAACGCTAGTTTAAAGCCCTTCATCATTTCATACTGCTCTGCTGACTTTTGAGCAGGCATGTGGTTGTCAATATGTTGTATCTTGATGGATATCTTATTGTACAAATCATTCAATTCCACAAAGTATTGGTCCTTTAATCTCTTAATCTGTGCATAAATGGGCGAAAACCGATAAATTGGTTGCCAAGGTTACATGTTCATGAGTATACAGAAGGTAAAATTTGAATAGAACAAGGCTTTCCACAAAGATCAATTGGTTGCAATTACAAGCATGGAATCTGGCACAAAAATGGTAACTATGAAGTCCACTGAATGAATCATGTGTTCTTTAGATCATCCCAAATAACTTAAAGATCAAAATCCTACTGCCTAAAGAAAAAAGTAACCTTCATACATCTAGACACCATCTGCTCCATAAAATACTAATCGTCTGCCTACCTATCCAAGTTCCGCAGAATGCCTGAGCCCTTTTTGACGTGGCTGTTATCTGCATTTTGGGCAGCGGAGAATCTATTAAATTCTGGAAGGATCATTGGTTACAAGGAAAGACTAGCTGAACTTGCCCCAAACCTGTACAGTTTGGTTCCTAAGAGAATAATAAAACCTAGGACAGTTGCACAGGCCCTCAACAATCGTGGATGGGTGAAGGACATAAGAGGCGCTCTATCTGTTCAGGTCTTGGTGGAATATTTGCAGATCTGGGATTTGGTGGATGGGGTAATTTTGCAGCAAGATACTCCTGATCAATTTTGTTGGAAGTTGACTGTCATGTACGGGTGCTCCTATAGGCGCCGTCGTGACGCCAGGAGGGCTGCGGAGCGCGCGGCCAAGGCAGGTGCCACCGTCAGTAGCTAAGTTTAGAAAGATAGGACCTAGTTTCCTTGTGCATGCCTTAATTATAGGAGAGATTGCTTGGGCCATTGGCCATATATGTCGTGTAACAGACTTGGAGAGAATTAAGCAAGATCAATTATCCTAAAGTTGCTCCTCTCTCTCAAACTCTCTCAAGCCACCGGTGAGATCTTCTCACGGTGAAGGCCTGGAGCGCAACTACTAGTTACGTAGCCGCGGTCCGGCGACGTTGGGCGTTGAGGCGCTTGACAACATGGTATCGGCGTCGCGTAGATCCTCTCCCACCCGCTCCAGCCCTCCACCATCCCCTTCCACGTCCACTTCTTCCACCGGCCACTCCACCACCATGGCTGAACCCACCATCAAGGACCTCATGGAGATGATGAAGTCGTTCCAGACTGAGTTGTCTTCCGTGAAGGCCGACATGGCCACCATGAAGGACAAGTCGTCATCATCGTCGGACAACGGCGGCGGCGGGCACGAGGAGCCTCCTCGTGATCTGGATCGGCCCCCACGATTCCAGAAGCTCGACTTCCCCCGCTTCGATGGCAAGACCGATCCGATGCTCTTCATCAACAAATGCGAATCCTATTTTCGCCAACAGCGCACCATGCCGGAGGAGCGCGTGTGGATGGCCTCCTACAATCTGGAGGATGTCGCGCAGCTGTGGTACATCCAGTTGCAGGAAGACAAGGGTACGCCGCCATGGGGACGATTCAAGGACCTCCTCAACCTTCGTTTCGGTCCACCTCTCCGCTCGGCGCCCCTGTTCGAGTTGGCGGAGTGTCGCCGCACCGGGACCGTGGAGGAATACTCCAACAGGTTCCAAGCTCTGCTGCCGCGCGCGGGTCGGCTCGAGGAGGGCCGGCGCGTCCAACTCTACACCGGCGGCCTTCTTCCCCCGTTGTGCCACGCCGTCCGCATCCACTATTCGGAGACGCTCGCCAGGGCCATGAGTCTCGCCCGTCAGGTCGAGCAGATGGAGTTGGCGCGGCTACCTCCACCGACCGCCCGGGGAGCCCCTCGTGCCCTGCTGCCAGCGCCGGCGCCTACGCAGCCGCTGCTCGCCCTTCCTGCACCACCAGCAGGTGCGGCCCAGCCGCGACAGGATGGCCCGCCTTTCAAGCGGTTGTCCCTGGAGGAACAGGCGGAACGGCGCCGTCTCGGCCTCTGCTTCAACTGCAATGAGTCGTACTCCCACGGCCACAATCGTGTCTGTCGCCGCATCTTCTACCTCAACGGCGTCGAGATCGCGGCCGCCGATGAGGAACCAGCGGGGGACGATCAGCAGGAAGGCGCCCCTGTCTTCTCACTCAGGGCAGTGGCCGGTATGCCCATCTGTGATTCCATGCAGGTGCGGGTCTCCCTGGGCGCCACCACCCTCGTCGCGCTCCTGGACACCGGCTCCACACATAATTTCATCGCCGAGTACGCCGCCCGCCGCACCGGCCTGCCGATCCAGTCGCGCCCGCGCCTCACGGCCACCGTGGCCAATGGCGAGCGCGTCACTTGTCCGGGCGTCATCCGCCGCACCCCGGTCATCGAGGGCGAGACGTTCTTCATCGACCTCTTCGTCATGCCGCTCACGGGGTATGACCTCGTCTTGGGGACTCAATGGATGGTCACCCTTGGCCGGGTGGTGTGGGACTTCGTCGACCGCACCGTCTCCTTGCACCAAGGCCGACAGGTCTCCTGGTCGGACGTCGCCGACCGTCGGCCACCCTACTCGCCGCCACCACGACACCGAACGCCCTCCTTGAGAAGCTGCTGCACTTCTTCGAGGGGGTGTTTGCCGAGCCGGCGGGGCTGCACCGCAGCGAGCACGGGATCACGCCATCGTCCTCAAGCCCGGCTCTACACCTGTGGCGGTTCGGCCCTACCGTTACCCGGCAGCGCACAAGGATGAGCTGGAACGGCAATGCACCGCCATGCTGGACCAAGGCATCGTACGCCGCAGCGATTCGGCGTTCTCATCGCCGGTACTGCTGGTCAAGAAACAGGACGGGGCTTGGCGGTTTTGCGTGGACTACCGCGCTCTTAATGCCCTCACCGTCAAGGATGCTTTCCCCATCCCCGTCGTCGACGAACTCCTTGATGAGCTGCATGGTGCGCAGTTCTTCACCAAGCTGGACCTCCGCTCCGGCTATCACCAAGTCCGGATGCGGCCGGCTGATGTACACAAGACGGTGTTCTGCACCCACGACGGCTTCTATGAGTTCCTAGTGATGCCGTTCGGGTTATGCAACGCCCCAGCAACATTCCAGGCGCTCATGAACGACGTGTTCCGTCCATTTCTTCATCGGTTCGTCCTTGTCTTTTTTGATGATATATTGATTTACAATAAGACTTGGGCAGATCACTTGAGGCACATCCGCGCTGTCCTCGCCGAACTTCACCGCCATGTCCTCTTCGTCAAGCGATCCAAGTGCATCTTTGGGTCATCTTCCGTGGCATACATGGGCCACATCATCTCCGCCCATGGTGTGGCCATGGACCCGGCCAAGGTGCAGGCCATTCACGACTAGCCGGCACCTCGCTCGGCGCGCGCGGTGCGTGGCTTCTTGGGCCTCACCGGATACTACCGCAAGTTCGTCCACGATTACGGCAAGATTGCGGCGCCCCTCACTTCATTGCTGAAGGAGGGCTTTTCCTGGAACGACGAGGCCCAGGCAGCCTTCCAGGCGCTCAAGGCAGCCGTGACGTCGGCCCGTGTGTTGGCGCTGCCCGACTTCACCAAGGGCTTCATCGTTGAGCGCGACGCGTCCACGCATGGCTTCGGGGCAGTCTTGCTGCAGGAGCACCATCCGATCGCCTATTTCAGCAGGCCGGTCGCCCCCCGCCACCGCGCTCTGGCAGCGTATGAGCGGGAGCTCATTGGGCTGGTGCACGCCGTGCGCCACTGGAGGCCGTACCTGTGGGGGCGCGCGTTCCTCGTCCGCACCGACCACTACAACCTCAAATTCCTCCTCGACCAACGCCTCTCGACGATCCCGCAGCACCATTGGGTGGGCAAGCTCCTCGGCTTCGACTTCTCGGTGGAATACAAGCTGGGTGCCACGAACACCGTCGCCGACGCACTGTCTCGGCGCGACACCAGTGAGGAGGGCTCGGTCTTGGCGCTGTTCGCGCCTCGCTTCGACTTCGTCGACCGTCTTCGTCATGCTCAACAACAAGAACCAGCCCTGGTCGCCCTCAGGGATGAACTAGCAGCCGGCACAAGGGGAGCGCCGTGGTCGCTGCTGGACGGCATGGTGGCGTATGCTGACCGGCTCTACATCCCACCGGACTCACCTCTGCTGCTCGAAGTGGTGGCTGCTACGCACGACGACGGACATGAAGGGGTGCAGCGGACTCTACATCGCCTCCGCCGGGACTTCTACTTCCCCGCCATGCGCCGCGTGGTCCAGGTCTTCGTTCGCGCCTGCGCAACGTGCCAGCGCAACAAGTCTGAACACTTGCACCCGGCGGGCCTGCTGCTGCCCCTGCCCGTTTCCCAGGCCGTGTGGTCCGACGTAGGCTTGGACTTCATCGAGGCGCTGCCTCGCGTTGGGGGCAAATCGGTGATCCTCACAGTGGTCGACCGGTTTAGCAAATACTGCCATTTTATCCCACTGGCTCACCCCTACAGTGCAGAGTCCGTGGCTCAGGCGTTCTTCAGCGAGATCGTTCGCCTACACGGTATCCCTCAGTCCATGGTGTCGGACCGGGACTCCGTGTTCACCTTGAAGTTCTGGCGGGAGCTGATGCGACTCACCGGCCCCAAGCTGCACATGACGTCTGCCTTCCACCCGCAGTCCGATGGCCAAACGGAGGCGGCCAACAAAGTCATCGTCATGTACCTCCGGTGTTTCACTGGGGATCGACCACGGCAGTGGCTGCGATGGCTGCCATGGGCAGAGTACGTCTACAACACGGCGTATCAATCATCGCTCAAGGACACTCCCTTCAAGGTGGTCTACGGTAGGGACCCCCCATCCATCCGCTCTTATGAGCCTGGAGAGACCCGGGTGGCGGCGGTGGCCAAGACAATGGCTGCACGCGAGGAGCTCCTAGCGGATGTCCGCTATCGCCTGGAACAAGCCCAGGCTGTCCAGAAGTTCTACAACCGCCTGCACCGACCGGTCTCCTATGCCGTGGGTGACTGGGTGCTGCTGCGCCTTCGCCAACGGCCAGCTTCCTCTCTTCCCCAGGCGCCCAAGGGCAAGCTGAAGCCGTGCTTCGTTGGGCCTTACCAAGTCACCGAGTGCATCAACCCGGTGGCTGTTCGTCTAGCGCTGCCCCCACGTGCCAAGCTGCACGATGTCTTCCACGTCGGCCTTCTCAAGAAGTTCGTCGGCGCACCACCGGCTACGCCACCTCCCCTCCCACCCACTCATCATGGGGCGGTGACTCCAGACCCTGAGCAGGCTGTTCGGTACCGGCTGGCAAAGGGTGTTCGGCAGGTGCTCATCCGCTGGAAAGGGCAGTCCATTGCTGGTGCTACATGGGAGGATGTTGCAGACTTCCGCGACAAATTTCACCAGTTTCAGCTCGAGGACGAGCTGACCATCGAGGGGGGGAGAGATGTCATGTACGGGCGCTCCTATAGGCGCCGTCGTGACGCCAGGAGGGCTGCGGAGCGCACGGCCAAGGCAGGTGCCACCGTCAGTAGCTAAGTTTAGAAAGATAGGACCTAGTTTCCTTTTGCATGCCTTAATTATAGGAGAGATTGCTTGGGCCATTGGCCATATATGTCGTGTAACAGACTTGGAGAGAATTAAGCAAGATCAATTATCCTAAAGTTGCTCCTCTCTCTCAAACTCTCTCAAGCCACCGGTGAGATCTTCTCACGGTGAAGGCCTAGAGCGCGACTACGAGTTACGTAGCCGCGGTCCGGCGACGTTGGGCGTTGAGGCGCTTGACATTGACACAATCCGGCATCTGTTCTAGCAAGTCAACCTATGCTGCTTTTTTACTGGGAACGATCAGATTCTCCCTCGAAAAGGATCTGGAGGAGTTGGGCTCCTTTAAAGTGCAAATTTTTTATCTGGCCAACCAGGCTGATCGGCTGGCTAAACGTGGGTTACCCCACCCTTCAGCCTGACCCTTATGTGATCACGCAGAGAGTCAATTCAGCATATCCTTGTATCTTGCGTCTTCTCTCGATAGGTCTGAACTCTGATCTTGAGCAGACTGGTTTTACTAACTATTGCTCCTTGGCCTGGAGAATCTCGATTTTCCAATTGGTGGTGCAAAGCAATCAAGGGGTTTGATAAAAAAAATGAGAAAAGGGCTGAATTCTCTAATCATCTTGGTCGCTTGGGAAACATGGAAGCATTGTAATGCTTGTGTGTTCGAAGGAGCTCCTCCAAACGTCCAATTGGTTCTACAAGCTGTGGCTAATGAGAGTGCCTTGTGGTGCATGGCTGGAGCCTGTGCTCTTAATGAGATCTTCCTTCAACTGCGAAGCACACAGACTTGATGTGTGCTGGGGTGTGTTTTTTTTTTTCTTTTGGTTTTTCTTGGTTTTAAGTGTTGGGTGCAGGAGTTAGTTTTTTTTATCCCTTCTACCTGGAGTAGACTCTTGTCTCTCCGTTTTTCTTTCTTCTTAATGAAATGACACACAGCTCTCCTGCGTTGTTCGAGAAAAAAAAAGAATATAGCACATCTACATACAAATGCTAAAATCATTGTTGTATGGATATCAATTCCAACTTAATCTTAAAAAAGAGCAGAAACAAGGTGGTTTATTGGCAAAAGAACAGACCAATAGAAAGCAGAAGTAATTTAGGGGCAACAGAAAGTGGAAATCCTATCTATAAAGGTGAAACTGAGCTAAAAGCGATAAGGCCAATGGGACTGTAGCATGCTTTACCATTTGATATAACTCCTCTTGCAGATCACCTGCGCCTGGATTACCAGTTTGAGCAGTGGAATCCACAGATGCTGTGTAGAAAGCAAGGTTGTCAAAACTCAATCAGCACTGTGAATAAGCAATCAAGTACCTTGTACAGCATAGAGTCAGATGCAAGCAGCGAGTGGAAAATTGAGTCAGAACAATGAACTAAAGGATAGAGTACAAAGAAGTCTTGCAGAGTAGCATTTACAGCAATACCAAACACAAATGAGAACCACATTTCGTGAAGGAAAAACGCTGACAATCAACTCAGTAAAAATGGCAGTCATCGTAGACTGTAGTATATAACTACACCAGAATTATGTATATATGATTGCCATTTCCAAATTTTTTTGTCTAAACAGTTAGAAGCCTTTTCTTCCAGCATAAACATTGCCTTTAGATTTGTGAGATGTTAGAGCTAGGAGCATGCCCACCAGATTGCTGAAACGTTTGCAGTCCAGGTGCCTGCACAGGCTTCCTTCTTTGTGAACTTATGATACTGAGAATTTGCCTCTCATAAATAGGGATTTTTTCCCTAAAACATGCCTGAATGCTGCTCTTGTTAACTTGCAGGAAATGCAACGTGCGCTCCAACATTACTTTAAAGCCCTTCATCTTTTCATACTGCTCTGCTGACTTTTGAGAAGGCATGTGGATGTCAATATGTTGCATCTTGATGGATATCTTATTGTACAAATCATTCAATTCCACAAAGTATTGGTCCTTTAAGCTCTTAATCTGTGCACAAATGGACAAAAACCCGATAAATTGGTTGCAGAGGTTACATGTTCATGAGTATACAAAAGGTAAAAATGAACAAGGCTTTCCATTAAGTCACAAGGATGATCGATTCGTTACAATTACAGGCATGGAATCTGGCACAATAATGGAAACTATGAAGTCCACCGAAGGATCATGTGTTTTCTAGATCAAAACAATTAACTTAAAGATCAAAAACCTACTGCCCAAAGAAAATAGGAACCTTAGTACATCTAGACACCATCTGCTCCATAGTACACATGGTCATATGAACACAGATCCGCCAAAATACTAAAGGTCGGCCAGAAATTCCAAAATATGACTGTTGTATGGATTTCAATTGCAACTTTATCTTAAAAAGAGCGAAAACGCGGAGGCTCGTTTGGCAAAATAACAGACCAATAAAAAAAGCAGCAAAAGGAATTTAGGGGTAACAGGAAGTGGAAATCCTAACATTTCAATACAGTCAGTCAGTTATCACATCTTATATAAAAAATGTGCAAGTGAGCTAGAAGCGATAATGCCAATGTGATTGTAGCATGCTTTACCATTTGATATAACTCCTCTTGCAAATCACCTGTGCCTGGAAGACCAGTTTGAGCAGTGGAATCCGCAGATGCTGCATAGAAAGCAAGGTTGTCAAAACTCAACCAACAACATGAACAAGCAATCAAGTAGCAACCTTGTACAGCATAGAACAAGATGCAAGCAGGGAGTGGAAAATTTCTGTGCCTACTAGTGGAAAGAAGTCACAACAGTGAATTGAAGGTTTAGGTGGCAAGCCAAAATTTGGCTCTAGCTAAATCAGGGCATGGCCAAAATTTCATCATATTAGACATGTTTGGATGGTGACCAAACCAAAGCTATTGAACATGCCAATACAATTGTGTGTATGACATGTGGGATTCACCCATCACTAATTGCTTTTATTATAAAAATATACTCCCTCCACTCAAAATAATAAGACATTTTGGCTTTTCTAGAACATTGCTTTTGCTATGCATCGAGACATAGTGTATATCTAAATGCATAGCAAAATCTATGAATCTAGAAAAGCCAAAACGTCTTATAAGTTGGAATGGTGCACTGCGAGGAGAGGGGTGCAGCAGGTCAGGCGTCCAGGTTGGGCCATACCCGCACGTAAGGGTGAATAGAAGAGAGAAAAAAAAAACACTGACAGGTGGATCTGTTTTGGCATAGGAGATATTGGGGGTGGATTTTTCTCTCTGCTTGAGCAGTAGCCCTCAAGCCCCCATAAAAAAATTAAAAATTAAAAAAACACTGACAGATCGGTCTGTTTTGGCATAGGAGATATTGGGGGTGGATTTTTCTCTCTGCTGGAGCAGTAGCCCTCAAGCCCCCATAAAAAAAGATTTAGGCTCCCCCCAATAACTTCCTTTTGGCGGTAGATTTTCTCACTCAGCTGGAGAAGCTTTAAGATGGCTAAAACTGCAAGTGGAACCAGAATTTCTCTTCATATCTATAGGGTTACAACAATGATAGCAACTTAGTAAGCATAACAAGGCCTCGGCTTCAAGAAAAAATGCACAAAAAGGCTTGCACAAGACTATGGGGAAACGTTAATGATACAATAATAGTAAAAGACTGCAAGGACCCTATATGAGGAACTTACTACTGGGTGCTTCTTGGAGGCCCCTCTGTGGCTGAACGTATTGCTTTTGTTGATCAATATTATTTTGTTGCAAGAGCATGCCAGCTGAAGTTTGGAGCCTTTGTTGCATTCCCAATTGTTGCTGCACTTGATTAGGCTGAGACTGGAACTGCGACATCATATGTTGCTGAGGTTGCTGGAGCTGGTTCTGCTGAGACTGAGGTTGCATCAAACCCATTGATGTCTGCTGAGCATGCTGTTGCTGCTGTGGTTGCTGAATTGGCTTTTGCTGCTGTAACATATGCATATGGACATTTGGCGCGGTTCCAAGAAGCTGCTGCTGCTGCTGATTTTGCTGCTGCTGTTGATGTAGACTTGACATATTTCCCTGGTTTGCCAATTGTTGTGGCTGGTGCAAGGGCATAGATTGCTGGGTCATCATCTGCTGTGTTTGCTGCATATTCAAAAGATTATTTGACTGAACTGGTTGCCTTTGTTGCTGTTGCATCTCCACAGCACCACTCTGTTGATTCATTAACTGATTTTGCTGTAAATTTGACTGCTGGCTCATTAATTGTTGTGGCTGCTGTTGCAAAGGAATGTTGGGCTGTTGTGTTGGCTGAGTTTGCTGCAGAGAAGGCTGCTGGTGCATGGACTGTGCATGTTGCTGCTGCCTCACTACAGATTGTGTAGGCTGCTGGAGTAATGATTGCACAGATTGTTGTACTGAATTCAATGGATTCTGTTGAATACCACTCTGTGTAGCTGACTGCATCGCCATGGACTGAGTTTGTGGAATGGTGGTCTGCCAAGGCTGAAGGCCAGATGACATTTGCATCATGGGCTGCTGTGAAGATTGCATCTGTGTTGACTGCAACAAAGTTTGCTGCTGCTGAATGTGCAGTTGCATAAGTGAATTCTGCTGCAATTTCTGGTTCATCAACAATTTCTGCTGTTGATAAATTAATTGATTATGTGCTTGTTGTTGTTGTTGTTGCTGCTGCTGCGGCCTACCTGCCATTTGTCTTTGTGCAGCGTACATATCTTGTGGAGTACCTTGTGCTAAACCATTGTTCATGGTATTTTGTGGCATGCCAGACAGATTCTGCAGCGTCGATGTCTGGCTGACACTCGACAAGTTCTGACCAAGACTAGGAAGAGAACCTTGAACAGATGTAGAAGCATTTGGCTGCCGTGTCTGTTGCTGAGACATCAACAGGATAGCTGATGACTGTGCTGGATTACTACCTTGTGGAGGAAGGCCAGGTGCTGTTTTAGAAAATATACCATATGAATGTTAAAGCAAGGAATGCTTACATTAAAATTGTAACAAGGATGCAGAAGCGCTCAATGCAACATACTACACATAAAATTGACAGTGAGCTTCTGCACTTCTGAAGAGAAAAAAAAATAGGTAAGTATACTGCAAGCAATTAGGAACTGAGCGATTGATTCACATCTGAAAAGAAAATGACAGTGGTATAATCATTTAGAATGCATGTGCATCACTTTACACCCCAACAATTAATAAGCATTCCCTCCGTTCCAAAATGTATGGTGTTTTAGTTTTGTACTTTTGTCCTAAAACTTCTGTAACTTTGATCAAGTTTATATAAAAATATATTAACATATACAATCTATAATACAAAGAAAATGCACTATGGAGACATACCTCATAGTGGATTAAACGGATTTGATTTGATGTTGTAGATGTTGGTGCATTTTTCTATTTTCACTTATGAGAAAGCTAAAACAACCTACGTTTTGGGGCGGAAGAATAACATCTAAGGCCCTTTATGGTAAAAAACCATCTAAGGCCCTGGATTCAAAGTATTTTCTGAGTATTGGAAAACTATTATGGTTCTGCAAAAAAAAACTGTGGTTTTGGAAAGCTATTGGCCTTTTGAATGCAATAAACCTTCTAACTTTCAAAGGCACGGTATTGTTAAAATTTTAGTCTTTTTGAAGTTTGAGATACTCCACTCATGACCTTGCTACAATTGTAGTCTTTTGAAGTTTTATTAGATACTCCACTCCACTCATAACCTCTATAAACGACAGTTTTGCACGCTTTTATCTCATAAAACTATAGTTACTTCATACCATAGTTTTTCTAAAACTACGGTATCCAAACAGGCACTATATTATGATAGCCAATAAACTTTAGCAATAACAAATTTGCCCTTTTAAAACAATAAAGCGACAAAAAAATTGTAAGATGCAAATAAAAACATATTAGGAAGCAAGTGAAAATAAAAAGCATGCATTCCACCAGTGAGAAGTAAACTATCTTAATGTGAAAAACTTAACTATGCCCTGAATATCTTGCCTGCATTCTTTTTTTTTTGAAAAGCAAATACATTGATAGCCCAAAAAAAAGGTGTGATGTTGCACTTGCTGTGTATGGTACCTGGACCAGGAGGGTTTTGATTTGGAATCACTTGAGCATTTCCAGGGTTCTGTTGGGTCTTTGTCGGAATTTCCATGGACAGCATTTCCAGAGAAATCTTCCGCAAATAATCAGACTGAGTGATACAAAACAAAAGGATTTAAGTTGTGGTTTTTGCATTAATACAATTTACATGTGCAAGTTGCATGGGCCCATGATATTTTGATACCACGCCTCCTAGTATCCATGCATTGCCCCATCATGTATTTTTAACATAATAAAAGGATCTATAAGCATCTAAAATTTACCTAAAAGCCTTTAAGATTGTCATAGATCAAATGTTCATATCATTGACCCACCCCATGACTAAACATTCTGACTCTGTATGGGAGCGTACTAGAGTTAGGTTAAATGTACCTGGTTGGTGGCTGCAGTATAGATTTTCTCTTCAAATCGCACGCCAATTTTGTGAAGCTCAGTCAGCCCTTCTGGTACTGATACTGGCAGGTGCTTCTTCAGAGTCTCCATTCTACATATATAATGCAAAAAGTGATATATTGAGAGATACACTGATAAATGTGTTTGGTTACATTTAATTAGTCCAGTAAACCAGAAGCCCCAGTACATGTACAAAAATAATAGTTCCCTAGTGGAAAATGTGGGCATGGAATTTGAGGACCACTAATGCACATACATATTTTTGAACCAAACGAACAACTAGGGTAAAAATGGACACACTCAAGTGGCAACTAGGGTAAAATTTAAGTTTTAGCAAGGGTAAAATGGACACATTCCATTGGCAGGCATATACATGACTTAATAATTAGTTGGCAGAAAAAGACTCGGGTCTACCGCATAACCAATGCTAAAGGTCCTACACAAGATGAGGGTCTAGGAAGTGGATTTTTACATGGTTTTACCCTTTCTTATTTTGCAAGGAGGTTGACAAATTGGAGAAATTCAGCAGTCTACCGCTACGCCATGCCTACCCTTCACTAGGGGTAGAGAAGTGTTGGAAAAAAAAAACAATCACATCATGAGTTGTCGCATTCTACAACAACAACAGCAACATAGCCTTTTGTCGCATTCTACACCCATACCTTAAAAAAACTCAAATGCACATTGAAGTCACCCCTCATGGCTGCGAAAAAAAAATAGTCACCTGTGCATGTGCAAGAGTTGCGATATGCAGTTGCGTATGTTTCTATGTGTGTTTATGGTGCAGAGATGGCTTTATAAAGATTTTTTTTTAATCTTATAGCAAGCAAACAGGTAGCCAAGTAGTTTCTACTGATAATTTTGATGATTAAATTTGGTTTAAATAAAGATATATAATCTTAGAAAGTATGATGTATTGGATTGGATGGCATCAATGCGACTGTATGGATCCATATGTCACCAACAAACCACGAACAAACGAGTAGGTGATTCTTGGGTAAACAAACAAGGGAAAGGTAGACGAATTGTTAGGTCCAAGTGCACGAGAAAATTGCATATTTGGACTCCAATCGTCGCGCTTCGCAGTTTTGGGACTCCAAACGTTGGACTCTTGATTTACATGACATTATGTGTATTTTCTCCCTTTTGTAATCTGTATACATGTATTTGACATCTCAGTGGACGTTTCTGCCCTCATGTGTTTTTCCATCGTACCTATCTGTTGAGACCAACGCACCCTAACCGATCCAAACATTCATCTGTTCGTACTGCCGCCGCTGCCCTCCCCAAGCCGCGATCCCATCTTCCCGCGGCAGCCATGCAGGGCCAGCCTCCCAACGCCATGGCCGGCCCTTCGCTTGCCCTGGCCGCTGGTGCCCATGGCCAGGCAGCGGCCGCCGGCCGCAGAGTGCCAGGCCACGCGATCCCAAGGAGGTGTGGAACGTCACGGCGGTGATCCCCGTGGAAAAGGGCACGGTGGACGGAGGAGGCGGTGGGCATCACCAGCACGGCGGCCACAAGCACAATGGGCAGCCGAAGCAGCAGCAGAGGGAACTGGAGAGCAGGAACAGCAGCAGCTGCTGCTTCAGCGACGAGCTGGTGCTGGGCAAGGAGAACAACTTCCTGGGCATCTGCACGCAGGACCTGCTCGCGCACAGCACCAAGCTCCTCAAGCGCACCCGCAAAGGTAAACCCCGATCAGTGCTGGAGGGCGGCGAGCAGTGGCGCTACTTCGGCCTGCGGACGGCGGAGCAGCGGGTGATCGAGTTCGAGTGCGGCAGCCAGTGGGAGTACAAGATGTGGACCAAAGGCGTCGCGTGCCTCCTCGCCATCGTCGATGGACGGAAGCGCTAAGCCTAACAGCCGCAGTCGGTGCTCGTGCCGGTGCGGTGGCAGCGATTCATCATAGCCTAGCCAGGAATCATGTAGATGTAGCTAGGCAAGGGTCTCATGTCGCGGCTGCTGTTAGAGAAATGAAATCCCAAGTGATTTGCTCTGACGCTGATGTTACCTGCTGTTCATCTCACTTGTTGGAGAAAATTGCCCACTGAGATATCAAATACATGTATACAGATTACAAAAGGAAGAAAATACACATAATGTCATGCAAATCAAGAGTCCAACGTTTAGAGGCCTATTTTTACGAAGTCAATGTTTGGAGTCCAAAAACTGCGAAGCGCGACAATTGGAGTCCCAAATATGCAATTTTCTCCAAGTGCACGGATGGATCAGCAGGTCTAAGTGCACGGATGGATCAGCAAACCCTAACCTATGCCAGCAAGCATGATACTGCACGAATCGAATCGATCGAATCTTAAAAGAAGCGACATGGATCCGCCACGGCGGAAGGAAAAGATTGCAGTTGCTTGACAATTCCCATTAGGGGGAGGAGGGAGGGAAGGAAGATGGAGAGGACGTACATCTTATTGACGATCCTGTGGCGCGCCTCGGGCTGAAGCTGGGTGCGCCAGTCGCTTCCGGCGGGGGCAGCCGCGTTAGGGTCGACGCCGCCGGCGGCAGCGACGGCGGAAGGGTCGGCTCCCTGCGTGGGGCGCCAGTTGGCGGCGCCGTCCATGGCTTTCCGCCCTAGGGACTCGGGCGCCTCTCTTGCTCTTTCTGATTTGTTTGCTGGCTTCGATCGATCTGCTGGGCGACGATGGAGGGAGCACTTTCCCCGGCTCCTCTCTGATAAGCAGGAGGGGAGCAACCGAGGTAGCGGCGACGACGAAATCGATTGTAGCGAGGAGGGGCAGGGGCAGAGGAGCGACCAGGAAGGAATTGAGGAAAGCCAACACGTCACGACTCACGGCTCACGAATCAGGATGCTGGATTTATATAAAATAAGAGCATGTTTAGTTCAAAAAAGTGAACCCAAAAAGTGCTACAGTACCTGTCACATCAAATCTTACGGCGAGTACTAAATATAGACGAAAGAAAAAACTAATTACACAGTTTAGTTGTAAATCACGAGACAAATCTTTTGAGCCTAATTAATCTATGATTGGACATAAATTGCCAAATAAGGGCCTGTTTAGTTACCCATATAACCAAAAAAGTTTGCACAGTACCCGTCACATCAAATCTTGCGGCACATGTATGGAGTACTAAATGTAGACAAAAGAAAAAACTAATTACACAGTTTAGTTGTAAATCACGAGACAAATCTTTTGAGCCTAATTAGTCCATGATTGACACAAATTGCCAAATAAAACGAAAAGTGCTACAGTAGCCGAACCCAAACTTTTTCACCAATTAAACAACCCTTAAAACGAAAAGTGCTACAGTAACCAAACCCAAATTTTTTCACCAACTAAACAAGCCCTAAAAAAAAGATTCAGGATGCTGGATGCGCCATTTCTCCCTTTCTGTGGGCGTCTCGGCACAAGAGCACCTCCAGCGGTGTCATCTAAATCAGACTAAATAAATGTCAGTCTAGTTAGTCACCAATTTTTCAACTACTTAAATTTTACTTCTCAAACCCATCCTCCTAGAGAATGATCGGCGGCTCCCATGTGTCATTCTCTTTTATACCTTCTTCTCTAAAGATGAAGTCGTCATTGGAGGAGGGAAGCAAGGGGAAGGACTGGCTGAGGCTGGTGGAGGCGCGACCGCTGTAACACCTCGGGTGTTGAGCATGCATTAAGCATTTCAAATCATTGCGCATGAGCATCATCTTGGATTCATTATCCACATGTAATGTAAGTGTAACCTTTAAATGAAACATGTGAATCATAACATTGAAACATGAATGTTGCAATTGCTTGTTATGCTATTAATACATGTTTGATTATTACAAATCATTTAGAAATGTTTAGCATAAAATTTGGAGCAATTTTGGTATTTAAAATTTCCCCAAATTTTACTTTTAAAAATAATCTAGAAAAATAGAAATTTGATTTAAAATAGACTTTGAATCTCCATTTCAAAATCTGTTTGTAATTCTAAAATGTGCTCTAAAGCAATGTTGTAGAGAATTAAATTTTGAACAACTTTTGTTTTGGGGTCAAGTTTTGAAAATATCATTTTCTACTTCAAAATTTGAATTTGGGAATATTTAGTAAAATTCGGATTTGAAAATAGAAAAGAAAAGTGTTTTTCTTACTTAGTGGGCCGGCGCCTCTCTTCTGGCCTAGCTGGCCAAGCCGGCCTAGCCCAGTGCCCTCGCCCGTCCACCCCACCTCCCTCCCTCTCCTGCCCCTGTGCCCGACCGTGGCAGGGGAAGGCCGCCGCGTGGCCGCCGCTCGCTGACGACGGTGTACGGGTGACACATCGCGGGCCCCGCACCCACGCCTCGCTCGCCATAACGCCCAGCACCGCGCTTTGCCTCCCCGCTCGCCCCATTCCTTCTCCCTCGCTCTCCTCAAAGCAACGCAACTAGCCACCGCCCGCCGCCCCGCCTCGCCAGAGTTAGCACTTGCTGCCGCTAGAGCTCGCCGCCCACCTCTCGGTCTTCGCCAGAGCTCCACCACGACTCCACGCGTCGAGTGCTCGCCTTGGTAAGCTTGGCAAGGCTCACGGCCGTCGCAATAGCTCGCCGGACTTCGGCTCGGTTCACTGGAGCGCACCGCGCAGCGGGTTTAGCCCCTCCACTCCATCTCTCGTCCTCCTTTCTCGCGCACAAGCACCCCCACCGTGTCCCTGTTGCTCTTGAGCGCCTCCGCTCACCCTGCCGTGGCCGGAAACGCCTCACTAGTGACAACCCGCGCCGCCGCTCTGCCATGCACGACGGCGCCCGGCTTCCCAAGCTCCTTAGGTCACGCCGCGAGCACCGTTGGATTCGCGCGAGAGTGGGGATCACGTCGATCATCTTGGCCTGGACGGAGACCTCACCGGCGACGAGGTCGCGCCGGTCAGCGCCGTCCCTGTTTGGGGCTGGCTGACGGGTAGGGTCCCTTCGACCCTAGGGCCCGCCTGTCTGTCTCTCTACGCTGAACTAGGGTGAAGGAGCGGGGTGCGCGTAGCAGTTTGAGCCGGGTGGATTTTTGGGTTTAAAAGAAAATCTTTTCTAGAAATTGTGAAAATACTTCTAAAAATCATATCTTGAAAAATATTGCTCCAAAAATAATGAAACCAATTTTGGTAGACTTCTTAGGAATAGATCTACAGTATAAAAATATTGTATGTCAAAATTGTGAAACTTTTGTATAGGGTTTTATTTAATTCTTATAATTGATGTTTTCTTAGAAAATACATAATAAATCATAGAAAACTCAGAAAAATATGGTTCTAGTTTTGTTAATCTTCTTTAGTGATGTACTTTACATGAAAAATATATGTCATGCATATTCTGTAGAAAAATTTGGATGTGTAGTTCAAGTGCCTTTATTGGCTGATTTTTGTTATTTTTGGTAGAGAGAGAAATTTGTATAAAACATGCATATGATAAAATTTTATATAGTGTTTGTTTACTATGTAGATCATGAGAAAAATACTAAATCTGTTGTTTGATACTTTTCATAGTACAAAATATTTTTATACTCATTTTTGTGCCATAGCTTGTCATTTTTGTGTAGGCTGTTTTACTTATCTAAATCCCATGAAAATTTTATGGTAGGCTACCTAGAGTAGGACTATGCTACTGTAATTTTGATAGATTTTTCTATATACTATAAATATGGGTTGTTGTTGTAACCATGGGTTAAATGGATTATCAAGTAATATTCTTTATGTATATTTAGTTTAATAATAAAGCTTTGGTGTACTTTAAAGCACCAAATCACTTGCTGGTGTTACTTGACTAGTTAATGTAGTTGTGTTGATAAAGTGTAGTAACACTCATGTTGGGGCCATATGTTAGTTGGCATAAAAAGTAACTAGAACTAATAGTAGAAGAGAATGCACTAGATGACATGCACTAGTGGTAACTATCTTTTAAATGACGTTGACTACCATATAGAATACTTTTTTCTTTATGCTATCCAATAAGGTCGATGTGTTCATCCGCATATCATGTCATCGTAATCGTCGCATGCCATCACATTCGATGCACTGTTTGCATATTCACTTATACACTTGCATCATACAGGATCGCTGGAGAAAATGCTAGTAGCAGTGCAAGAGAAACAGACCGAGTCTGATCCACAAAAAACTCAGGCACAGGGGGTGCCCGAGGTAGATGAGTAAGAAGAGGATCTACCTGAGTGTGTGAACCACCAACCCAGTTCCTTCGAACGAGGCAAGCCCCGGAGCATTATAAGTCTCCTACTTTATAAAAGCAATTCTTTATATTTATATATATATATGAGTTTATATATTGTTGCATTAAATTATAGGAGTTGAGTGAAACTGTTGATGCATTTATTTCTATCCTTGCCTACTTTATTACCTTCGTATCCTGTTAGGTTTAGGATCAAATACTGCTTAGCCCTGTTTAGACCGGTAGCAAGCGGTGATTTCCGATCACCTGAAATACTCCAAACATTGGCGTTACTAGAATATTTTAGCTATAGAATGGATAAAATCCTGAAAATAACCATGTATTGATGGATAACTAGAGACCGGACGGAAAAGTTAGGGGCAACCAGACAGGGTTCTGGGGTGCTATTAGTTTTCCATCTATGTCGGTTAAGGACCAATCGTTGTTTGTCTCTCTTGTCATGTTGAACGCATGCCTCACATTTAGCTGGCCAAATAAAGTATCTTTCGACCGCGAAGTTAGTGACACTTTTCGGACCAGGTTAAACTCGAATTGGCAGACTGGTGCCGAAGGGGGTAAAACGGGGACGCGAAGAGTGAGGCAAAGGTGTGTCCTGACCATTGGGCGGTCCCTAGATAGTGCGGTACATGATTGTTACCCCGCGACGTTTACTTGAAAAGTGTCATTGGTGATCTATAGCTCACTTAATCGGTGAGTGTGCTTTGTGTGAGGAATAAATCACCAGCTGGTTAGGAATCGATTCGAATCACCATCGCTCCTGGATAGTGAGGACTTGACTTGAGTTACGACATCGTAGTAATAATGATAAAATACTAATGGTTATATGGATGATGTTGGAAATGTTAAATCCAAGTGGTAACTGTATATTATTGGTTAATCAAGTTATTACTATAGCATAGGTGCTTACCTAGATGGATAAGTTATAATAAACATGATGCAAATTACTTAAAATGGTTTAGTCATGATAGCTTATGCTTTCGCAAATGCGTCAACTAGTCCACTAAAAGAAAGTCTTGCATACTCCTTGGTGTCACATTATTTTGGTTGATGACCGGTAAACCTAGCTAAGTACTTTCTCATACTCAGGATGTTGTTTCCATTGTTGTTGCAGATGGTTAGATGTACTAGGGCTATTGCATCAACTGCCTGTATCCGGCGATGGGCGATAACTAGGACCAAGGGCAATGGTCGCTCCCTATATCTTATCTTATGCTTTTGTTAGAAATGTCCATCTCCTAGCACTGTATTTGAACTAAGTGTGTGTGGTTTATGAAACTATTTGCTTCCGCTACTTTATTTTGAACTTGGTTTATTATAACTTTATGTTCTAAACTCCGATGTATTCAACTGTCGTTGCGAACTTTATGTAATATGTAACTGTGACTGCTAAACTTGTACGATCTTAGTTTGTACATTGGTTGGTTTGAAATCCTTCATTGTTTCACGGACTACCAGGTTATACGGGTTTAAGTTTGCTAAATTATCTGCTTCGGCGGGTGATTTTCTTACTTAATTTCGTATAATTGGTCGGTTCTGTTACAACCGCCGTCGTGGATGCCGGTGGAGGCGCGGTCGCCGTCGTGGATGCCAGTGCAGGCGCGGCTGCCGTTGTGGATGCCGGTGGAGGCGTGGCTGGGGCACTTTGTCGTGGAGGCCAGTAGAGGCGCGAGCCAGCCGCGCTAGGGGAAGGGCCGCCATGCCAGTGGATGTCGCCGTGCTCGCCTCCCATGCCGGGGAGATTCGCCTTTGTCAGGGAGATCCACTCGCGCCGGGGAAGGGCCGCCGTGCCGGGGGGAGCTGCAGCGCCGGGGAGGAGCCGTGCCGATGGGGTGCTGCAGCGCCGTGGAGGAGCGCCGCCGGGAGGAGCCGCGTCAGAGGAGCCGCGTCGGAGGATCCGCGCGACGGGGACGGGCGCCGTGCGAGTGAGCGCAGCGAAGGAGAGAGAGGCACGTGGGGGTAGGAGATATAGGTAGTCTGGTTTGTTGGCCCAACAGATGTAGGTAGTGGAGGGAAGAATTTGTTGGGCCAATAAAAGTAGGTAGTCTGATAGGTAACCTACTAGAGTGGATTTTTTAGCCTCCACTACCCAAATATAGAATAGATAGTGGGTTTAGGTAGTCTGCTGGAGATGCTCTAAGGGCGAGACTAATAATATAGCCTACTGCTGCTGTATAAATCCTTGTAGCCATCTCTCAGATCACCTATATGGTAGTTAGTTCTTCTCTATTAATACATGGCCCACTTATTTGTCTCACAGACTTTCTTAGTTCTTGTGCTTGAGCTGGTTGTAAGCTTATAGCCTGCTTCTTCTCTCTATCCTCCACCTTAGCATACAGCCTGCTTGTCGTCCTTTATTATACTTGCTCTAATAAAGCGAGCAAGTCAAGGCTCATGGGCCCCAATATTAGCCCATTTCATCGGCTTTGAGGCCTGGTTTGTTTCGTTGAAATTTACCTTATGCTGATGCTGATTTGTTGTAAGAGCAAAACACTATTCGTTGACTGAAAAATACTGTTAAAATAGTTCCAGCGAACAGGGATCTATAATAGTTCTATATATCTATATATTATCTATATCTATACCTATCGTATCGGTATCTGTATCTATTTTCTCTAATTATTTTTACATGTTATATTAGCTTTGTCCTAAATTAAATATTTTATATCTTTAACCACCAATTCAAATATATATATATATGGTTCATAACACAATATTGATATTTTTAGATTCACTATTGAAAAGGATCTAGCACGCGGGTAACTAGGTCTGTTAAAACAAAACTTGATCACGGCGGTCAGTAACAGGTGCGGCACTACTGCACTTTTACACGTCGAGCAAAACTGTGGTTGTGTCGTGTATCAGAGTACCTCGAAGGCACAATTCAAAAACTACCTAATGAAACTTAGGTCGAGTAAATTACTAATGCTTCCAGAGTAGTGTTGAACATATTTCATCACCTGGATGAGGTCACAAGCTTATGCACAAGTAGATTAGAAGCAAACCTTGGAATCACCAACAAACAAGTAGAGCACAACACAAATAGCAAGAATATAAGAGACAAGGTGTTTATCCCATGGTCCAGCTTGCCACTAAGGCTTGCCTACCTTCACATTGCTAAGGAAGCCGCCAAATGACATACTACCCCAGGGTGACGATTGGGAATAGAAACAATTGCCAACAAACCAACAACACATCCTAAGATTCTCAACTTGTGGCATAATTAGTCTACGCCCTATTTTTCAGCAGTACTTTTTAACAAAGGGACAATGTTTTTCTCTCACAACAAATTAACATAAGCAGCAGCATAAGCCAAATTTCAACGAAACACATCCTAGTGAAAAGAAAGATAAAAAACTAATAGGTGCGCGTGAGTGCAAGGTGTATATGCATATGAGAGGAAGGCATATAAGCAAAGACAATGTTTGCACCTAGTTCTAAATGCCATGTTTACAACTAGGTTGCTGAACTTCTCTATAGCCATAGAGACTTATTAACCAAGATCAAAACACCATGCTTATCCCAAGGATATTAACTCTTTATAGCATATAAGAAAAATAAAGTGCATTGCAAATCTTATAAATCAACCAATGTCATTTGAAAATAAAATAGCTAGCAAGGTTTATAGAACTGGATGATGATGGTTTGCAATCAAGTTTAAACACCACTTTCACACAAGATTGCGAAAGGAAAATGCCCATGAAGCACTAATATGGATACGAAAGCATTCATCATAAATCATAGAGAACAACCAAGCAAACTATATGCGAAGCATGACTAGAATGCAAAGAAGGTGCAAGACATTATGATGATGACAACATGCAATATATGCAGAAAAAACAAATATGAACATGAACATGTTGATGGCCTAAAAATAAAACAAGCCTAGAATAATTAGTTACAAGTTAATCATCATAAGGTGGTGCCATACATTTTATTCTCTGATAGAAACAAAAACTCAATGACCTGGTTGTCTCCTGAAAACCGCTTCATTTAAAGTCATAGAGTTTGACTTTCTCACGTACCTTCTTGTTGTCGCAAAGCCATGGTCCTTTATGCAAGAACTAAATGTGTCCATGCAACTTTCGTTCACTTCCCATACTGTACATGATCAACTTGCCTAAGCTATTTTCTCTAACATCGTCATCCCCTTCTTCGTCATTCTTCCCTGCTGCCTCTTCTTCATTGAATTTACTCTATTTCTAGAATAGAACATTCACAAAACTTTTGCTCCTTTGCAAAGTTCATCAAATTCCCTTACCAACAAGTGGTCATTCACCCACAACGGACTCTGAACGATGGAGTTACGTCCCGAGCTGATTTCATAACGTGCAGTGTCAAAAGAATTTTTTTGGCAGTTGTGTTGAAAGATTTTATCATAACTCCTTGTACAGATCTCCAAACTTGGCAATTCTTGATACGTTAGAAAGAATACTTGATGGAACTTCTGAATATCCAATTTTCTTCTATTGTACTTCTCTGATCATGGGCAGAAAATTGATCGCAACAGCAACGTTCATCCTAAGATGTTGATGATCCAACTTGCAACTCATTGGACATGACTTCTCCACGTCATTTGGATCTCATGTTCCTACATGGTTAGCAAAATTCGGGCAATCTCCTGGCAAGTGCTCATTTAAGGTCATTAGCTTGACCAAGCATAAAGCAAGATCGAGATTTGCAAAATTTATTGTAAGCATCAGCATTCGTAATCACAACCACAACTGATTTGCAAAATAATATCATGGTGCAATTAAATGTAGCATATGTTTCTTGCATAGCACTAAGACCTCTACAAGGCAAAGGTTTTGAAGGCATAAAATCAATAGGTTCAAACAAAAGCACTGCCTCTTTATCATTCTCGAGGAATTCTTGCCTATTGATATGATAAACATAGGTGCAAGTCATAGAATTTAATCTATCATCCATACTATTGGTTGAACAAGAGCATTTCAAGATATCATCATCAATACCTATAGTACCTTGAGAGTTTAATGTGTACCCTAACCTTGGAGCTTTTTCAATAAGAATGATTTTTTATTCATCTGTCAGAATTGAAAGCAAGTCAATCCCAACAACTGGAGGTGATTCTTCTTCTAAATCTTGCAATTCCTCTCTCCATCATGTGGAACATGCAGTCCATTAGCAAAATTATTGTCACCTTTTCTCTGAAGTATTAATTATTTTGGATCTCACCCACATCTCATCTTCAAAGTATTTTGTATTGCCTTCATTATCTTCCATGTGCCACATGTCATCAAGATCATTTGTTGTAGACTCACTCTTTTCTCCATCTTTGAGAACAGTCATGTCTCTATTCCCTGGTGAATAAGCTTCAATAGCACACAAGCTATAAATCCGTGCAAAGGGGCTTTCAGCTGTGCAAAATGCACCGTAACTGATCGGCTTGAACATGCCAGGCCGATCGGTCTACGTGGGCAAAGCTTAGTTATGGTCACAGTAGGCTATGGCCTCCTTGCTCACCTTAATCTTCATTAAGCAAATAGTAATTTTAGTATTGTTCATTGATATTTAGAGCTCAAATACATAGATTAGCCCCCACTATTTGTTCAGTCAAGCTCTGCCACTATTGGCCTGGACTGTTCTTGCTCCTTCTCTATGTTATTTTTCTCCCACATGTTCTTAAGCTTGAATCCTACTATTTTCTGCACTTTTTCCTTCGAGACAACACCCATGTCATCAAAATCATTGAAGATGAGACTTTGAAATATTTCTGCAGTTATCTTCATGTTGGGAGTGATTTCCATCTCACTAGCTCTTATCTTTATTATCATTCCCTCCTTAGCAGTAAACTTACATCCTTGATCAAACGACAATAACCAATCAAGTTCTTCTAATGACTCAACTTCTTCAATTGGTGTGCATGATGTTGTAGAGAGGGACCTTTTATGCTCAATCATGGTTCTCTGTTCTTCTCGGGCTTCATTCGCATGGCAGTTGGAGGAGTGGAGCGACGCAAGGTGGGTAACGCCGGTGGACATCGCCAGCGACAGCGATGCCTCACCCTCGCCCCCCGTCCACCTTCCTAGGCTTCTGATGGTTCTCCATTAGCTAGGTATGTGGATATCCATGCAGAGGAGATCGATGACGATGATGAAGACTTCCTCTCTTTTGGATTCATACCATTATTTACGCCTATTGAAAACTTGCAATCTATTCTATATCTATATCTATATATCTTATAAAAGTAAACCCCACTATCACATTTCTCTGTGATCTCATGAAGCCATGTCATCACGAGGGCCCCACTAAATCAATACATTGAAACACTAAATTTCAATTGTTGGCCCCATCAAGTCACTAAGTTATTTCAACGTCAAATAATGAAGAGGCACCATATTCTTCTCCACTTGGTTCCTTTAATGCACCAATTCAACTATGCCACCAAAAGCCATAGCAAAACTTGCACTCGGTACCATCTCCATTGTGACTCCATCCAACATTAAACTCACACGTCCTTCCAAAGTAACTGTTCTACTCCACTTCCATATTCCAATTATATAATAAAATTGTTCTACTCCACTTCCATATTCCATATTATATAATAAAGTTGCACTTCCATATTCCATATTATATAATATAATAAAGCTGGCAGCTAACGAAGAGCCGGCTGGAGCAATGGAGCAGCTGAACCATTTGTTGCCCTATTATTTATGTAACCTTGCCCGTTTGAACTCAACTCTATACTCGATCTAGGCCAAGATCCTCCTTGCTTTTGGCCAGTCAGCTCATCAACAATCGCTCACACGCTCACCATCTGTATCCTCTTCCAAGCACACTTTCCCTAATCTATTCCAATCTTATGATCATCACAAGACAAAATTTCACACACTACGACTTGTCCACTGGACGGTCCCCATGCCCGTCTCTCCTGTTTAGTGCCTCTAGCTGATCATGTGTTGTTTGTCGTAATTTGGATCACGGGTATTTTCATCAGTGCATGCAGGCTATCCTTCATTCCTCGCAGTTGCCGATCATGTATTCTATGCTGTGATGTGCCACTATCCCACTACTCCCGTTAGCTTTTTTCCTTGCTTTTATGAATCGGATTATTTTGCAGGACGTATTCTACAAATTAAGTTTATCTCAAAAGCATATAGCAGTCGTATTTTCTTGCCTAGTGATATATGTTGATACAGTTAAACCATAATGTATTTTATTCTTATTTCCTATAGTTGATGTGTGATTTACTTACAAGTTCATATGTGTCATGCATGCATTACCAACATCATACATATATATCCTTCTAATTTTGAGTAGTTTACATCCAAATTCATTTGTATTTTTCAGTGGTTTACATCCAAATCCATCTGTATTTCATCTTGAACACCTGCAACAACGCGCGAAGAATTCTTCTAGTTATAATTGTTCGTCATACCTGATTCATGACATTTTCTACGCTTGAAACAACACCGGACCCACCTGCACACCGTCTTTTTTTTGGTATATAGCCCAAAATACCCATCTGATTGTCTTCTCTCCCACTCAATGACATGTGGGCCCCACAGTCATCCCTTTCCTCTCACCTTCATCCCACCTTTCCCTCCGCCGTTTGTGGTGGCTGGCGTGCGGCCATGGTGGCTTGAAGCGAAAGGGGTGGAGCTCTCAGCTCTCCTAGCGTGGCGGCGAGGAGCTTGCTCGGTGTGTGGTCGCGGCGGCCCTGCTGTGCTACACTCCCTGCCACGCTCGCTGGTGAGGATACATCTAGGGGGAAGAAAGGGAAACCACCTCACTGTTTTAGGTGCAAGTGCAATGGGCACACCCGGACATATGTAAAGCCATATTGATTGCATTATATGCAACAAGAAGAATGCTCACTTATCATCAAAATGCCCAGTTCTCAAACTCCCAAAGCCAGACGCCTCAATGTTTGGATTTGGAAAAATGAATTAGGTTTCTTTCGCATCCCTAACCTTAATCTCAAGCTGCAAACGTCAAATCCTAATCCAACAGGGCTGGTCAAGGTTACTGGGGGACTTTGACATTAGGGACTGTACAAGCGCAACAAATCAGACTAGAATTGGAAAGCATTACTGTAACAGAACCGATCAATTATACGATATTAAGTAAGAAAATCACTCGCCAGAGCAGACGATTTAGCAAACTTAAGCCAGTATAACCCGATAGTCCGTGAAATCATGAAGGATTTCAATCTAACTCACATACCAGCCAAGATAGTAATAAGTTTAGCGGTCACCATCACATATTATATAAAAGTTCGCATCACAAATACATCAGAGTTTAAATATAGTTATTACAAACCGAGTTCAAATAGAAAGTAACAGAAGCAAGTTGTTTAAATCCACACACACTCACACGAAGTTCAAGTACAGTGCTAGCTGATGATCATCTCCAATAAAAACATTAGATGAGATGTAAGGAATGACCATTGCCCATGGTCCTAAGCATCACCCATCGCAGGATAAAGACAGTTGATACAGTAGCCATAATACATCTGCCCATCTACAAGTGGGAACAAACCCTGAGTACGAGAAGGTACTCAGCTAGACTTACCCGACATAACCAAAAATAAAGTGACACTAAGGATTATGAAGGGCTTTATAGTAGGGTAGCTGACTCGTTTGCAAAAAGACACTTTTAGCATTTCAAAAACTTTTTCCCAAAAGCATTAGGCCAAGTTAAACATTATTAACCTGTCGACTACATTTGCACCTATACTAGAGCAAGCATGTGATTAAGCAAATAATGATAACCCATGATCATTAACAACTTCCATAATGTCATATCCATTATAACTGTCCAAGTGTTCCATCAATATTACTATGATGAAGTAACTCAAGTCAAGTGTTCACTATCCAGTGAACGACGGCGATTCGAATCGATTATTAACCAACTGGTAATTTATTCCTCACACAAACCGCACTCACCCGCTAAAGTGAGATATTGGTCACCGAGTCAACTATTCAGGTAAAATCTTGAGTTCGCCAACAACCACATGTACCCGGGGGCCGACCGACTGCCTTTCGGTCTTATCATCGTGCCCCCGTGTCCTACCACACTTCTCCGGTACAGTGCGCTGCGGGCAATCCACTCGGCTCGAATAATCTCCCAGTTTCACGATCGAAAGGTACGTTATTCGACCAGTTAAATGTAAGGCATACATTTAACATGACTCGAGGCCCAACAACGGTCGATCCTTAATCGACATAGACGGAAAGCACTACAGTCCGAAACCCTGTAAGTCTCCGTCCGGTCTCAACTTCAAATTAACACTTAGTTATACCATGACGACATAGTTATCCGAGCAGATCTAGGTAACCACCTATAGCTCACAGGTGACAGGAATCACCCGACTTCTACCGGTCTAAGCCAGCTAAGCATTGACTCGACTACGGATACCAGGGTAACAAGGATATAGTATAACAAAGGTAAATAAGGTATAATGCAGCAACGGTTGCATACAACTCCTGAACATAATGCATCAATTAAAGTAAAGCATTATTTAATAATTGCAACCGAGGGAGAAAATGCTCCGGGGCTTGCCTCTCTTGAAGGAGCTCGAGCGGTGATCGGGGCACTCTGAAAGTTCCTCAATGTCCTCCTCGTTCGCTTCTGTCACTTCTTGCGGTTGCACCTTGAGCTGCTCTTCTGGCTCCTCGGGTACGACGACTGGATTCTCTGTTTGTGATCCTATATGATTCAGGTGCGTAAGTGCTTATGCAAAAAGGTGCATCGGATGAAATGCATACAATGAACAGGCTTGCATGTATGGTGGATGAACATGATTTGCTTGATTGGTAGAGTATAAGTAACATTTCCATACAAGGTTGTCCACATCATCCAAGAACATGTAGTATAAGTATATGTCATCTACTGTATTCTCTTCTACTACTAACATGCTAAGTCAACACGTCTCATTGAAATGCTTCAAAGATACACCAAAGCTTCACTAATTTCTTAATCATGCACAAAGCAAGATTTAATTAAACCCTAATTAACACTAGGTTTGAATAGCAACATCTATTTTTGTAGCATAGAAAAATCTTAGAAAATTACCATAGCACAGTACTACTCTAAGTAGACTACCATCAAACTTTCATGGCATTTGGATACGTGGAATAGCCTACACAAAAATGACAAGCTAGGGCCTAAATAAGAGCATGAAAATACTTTGTATTATGAAAACTATCAAAAAAATAGATTTAGTATTTTTCTTAGGTTCTACATAGCAAATAATCATTGTAAAAAATTATCACATGCATGTTTTATACAAATTTTGCTCTCTAGCAAAAATAACAAAAACCAGCCATAAAGGCACTTGAACTACATATCATAATTTTTCTACAGAATATGCATGACATATATTTTTCCTAGAAATCACATCCTACAAGAAGAGTAACAAACTTGAAATTATATTTTTCTGAGCTTTCTATGATTTATTATGTATTTCTCAAGAAAATAGCAATTATAATAATTAAATAATACCCTATACAAAAGTACTACAAATTTGACATATAATATTTTTATACTATAGATCTACTCCTAAGAAGTCTACCAAAATTGGTTTCACCATTTTTGGAGCAATATTTTTCGAGTTATAAATTTTCAAAGCATTTATAGATTTTTCTGGAAATTCATTTCAAAAACCCCTTTTAAAACAGGCCGCTAAAATCGCTAGGTACACCCATTGCAGTGCACCCACGTGAGCACAGAGAGACAGACAGGCGGGCCAGAGGTCAACGGGGACCCCACCCGTCAGACGCACATCCTAGAGGAGGCTTGACCGGCCGGGATCTTGCCGCCGGTGAGCTCGCCGGCGGTGAGGTCACCGCCAGCGGCTTCCCCACAAAGAGGCGAAGCTGGTGGCACCCAACACACGGCCAGATGAGCTCGAAACTGAGCTCGCCGGCGAGCATGGCGACAAGGCGGCACTGGTGCACGGTGGCCGGCCGAAGCAAGCCGCGGTGGCGGCCAATGAGGCGCGCACGAGCTCTGGGAGAGGAAGGCAGACGCAAAGAAAGAGAAAAAGGGGAGCAGGGTAGGATGAGGAGCTCCGGCCACGGCGACCGAGCTCGGTGGCCATGGCGGGCACGGTGGAGGGATTTGCCCGATTGGACTCTCACCTAAACGCGAATGGCGACGCTAGCGCGAGCACGGGCGAGAGGAGAGTGAGGTGGAGTCGAGGCCGTGGTGAATCAACGGCGGACGGATTGACAGCGGTGCTCCACGGTGGTGGAACGATGGCGTTGGCGAGCGGTGGCGGAGGCGAGCGCGTGAGCTTGCTCTGCTGCTGGCGCGGTGGAGGGAAAATGTGAGAGAGCACAGTGGAGGTGGGCGCGTGCGCGCGATGTAGGCGAACGCTCAGGGCGCGGGGGCCACCGAACGCCACCCGGCCGGCATCGCCGGCATGCGCTCGCCACGCGGCACAGGGAGCCTGACGTGGTCGGGCGCGTCCGCGCGCGTGGGAGGAGATGACGTGCGGGGCGTGGGCCTAGGCCGCAGAGGCCAGGCTGGGCCGGGGCAGATGCACGGGCGCGGGGAGAGAGAGCTGAGCCGGCTTTGGCCAGCGGGCCGAATGGGTGGCGGTGGCCCGATAAGTGAGAAAATGATTTTTCTAAATTTCTTTTTCAAATAAATTTTAAATAACAGTTTCAAATCCCATTTTGAGTAAGAAACTGACCTTTTCTGAAAATAGCCCAAAAATAAAAGTTGCTTAGAATTTAATCCTCTACAACTTTGCTTTAGGGACCAACTACAAATTCTGCCTAGATTTTGAATTGGAAAATAAAAGCTAAATATGGAGGGTTTTTACCATATTCAAGAATATTTTTAAAAAAACATATTTTTCTAAAAGTTTGAATACAAACTTTGCTCCAAATTATATGATAATTATTTCTAATTGATTTTGCATTTATAACCTAACATGTTCCATTGATCTAGCTATCATAATTAGGGCAAAAATAAACCTAACAAGTGTATGCAACATTCATGTTTCATATCAATGTTTCAACTCAAAGCTATGCCCTACTTCATATGTGATTATAAATGCAATTGATACATCATGCGTATGATTTGAAATACTAAATGCATTTGTAACATCGGGGTGTTACATCTTTCCCCCCTTATAAAAATCTCATCCCGAGATTTGAGTCATGAACCATTTATTATAAAAATCTTCATAAGTTGTTTGTAGATATTCTCCTGTTTTCCAAGTTGCATCGCCCTCATCATGATGACTCCACTGTATCTTGTATGTTTTGACCACACTATTTCGAGTACCACGTTCTTTAGTGTCTAACACCCGGACCGGTTGCTCACGATATACCAAATCTGATTTGAGTTTTATGCCTCGAGATTCTATTCTTTCTTTCGGAACATGCAAACACTTCTTGAGTTGTGATACATGGAAAACTAGGAAGACGGTACTCATTGACTTAGGTAACTCTAACTTATAGGCTACTAGACCCCTTCTTTCCAAGATCTTGTATGGTCCTATGAATCTAGCGGCAAGCTTTCTTCGAACTCCAAACCGTTTCTTCTTCATTGGCGTGACCTTCAGATAAACATAGTCACCAACTTCAAACACAAGCGGTCTCCTTCTTGTATCTACATAATTTTTCTGACGTGATTGGGTTACCTTCATATTTTGTTGAATAATATAAACTTTCTTCTCGGCCTCTTTTACAAAGTCAATACCATAATACCTTCTTTCTCTTGGCTCGACCCAATTCAGTGGTGTCCTACACTTTCTGTCATACAAAGTTTCGAATGGGGCCATCTTGATACTTTCTTGATAACTGTTATTGTAAGCAAACTCAGCTAAAGGTAACCATGACTCCCACGAACCCCTGGAAGACAACACACAGGCTCTTATCATATCCTCTAGAACAACATTAACTCGCTCAGTCCAACCATCCGTCTAGGGGTGATAAGTAGTACTACGGATCAAACTAGTTCCCAAGCCTTTGTGTAAATGTTCCCAAAAGTGAGCCATAAACTATGGCCCTCTATCAGATACTATAGTCTTCGGTATACCATGTAATCTCACAATTTCTGCAATGTACTTCTCGGCATATTGAGGTGGTCAAAAATCTGTCTTGACAGGTAAGAAATGAGCAGTCTTGGTAAGACGATCCACAATCACCCAAATCGAATCATGTCCCTTTTGAGTAGTGGGCAAACCCGAGATAAAATCCATACTTATATCATCCCACTTCCAACTAGGTACAGACAAGGGTTGCAACAAACCGATAGGTTTCATATGAATAGCTTTTACCCTACAACACGTGTCACATCTGGCAACATAGGCGGTAACTTCTTTCTTCATCTTGGTCCACCAATAACGAGGTCTCAATTCTTGGTACATCTTACTACTCCCGGGATGGAGGGATAGCTTAGAAAGGTGAGCTTCATCCATGAGTTTATTCTTACGCTCTCGATCCTTGGGAACAACAAAACGGTCGTCAAACCACAACATGCCCTGTTCATCCACTCTAAAGTGCTTAGACGACTCTTTTTGATTTTCTCTTTGATGTGGAATATCCCCTTGTCTATTTTTTGGCCTTCTATTATCTTACTCTCCAAAGAGCAACTAATTTGAATGCTATATAACACAACAGGGTGCATCAGATTGAACCCATCTTTGAGCAATGGTTGCACATTCAGGAAATGTGACTTTCTACTTAAAGCGTCTGCCACTACATTGGCCTTTCCAGGATGATACTGCACATTCAAATTGTAATCCTTGATTAATTCTAACCATCTTCGCTGTCTCATGGTCAGCTCTGGTTGGGTAAAGATATACTTGAGACTCTTGTGATCTATAAAAATATTGCACACATTACCAAGTAGATAATGTCTCCAAATTTTTAGTGCATGCACAACTGCAGCAAGTTCAAGATCATGTGTCGGATAGTTGGCCTCGTGCTTTCTCAACTGACATGAGGCATAAGCAATGACTCTTCCTTCTTGCATAAGAACACAGCCCAATCTAGTTTTTATGCATCGCAAAACACATCAAATAGTTTCTCGATGTCCGGTTGTGCTAGAACAGGAGCAGTGGTCAACAGTTTCCGCAAGGTGTGGAAAGCTGCTTCACACTCCTCTGTCCAAACAAATTTGTGATCTTTTTGTAGCAGACTTGTCATTGGCTTGGCAATCTTCGAGAAATCAGGTATGAAACGACGATAGTAACCAGCTAATCCTAAGAAATTTCTAATCTCAGGAACTGTGGTCGATGCCTTCCAATCCATGACCTCTTGCACCTTGCTTGGATCAACTGAAACTCCATTTTCTGACAGAATGTGACCACGAAAAGGAACTTTCTTCAACTAAAATTCGTACTTGCTAAACTTAGCATACAACTTATGATCTCTAAGTCTAGCCAAGACAATTCTAGATGCTCTTTATGATCCTCGTTCTCTGAATACACCAGAATATCATCAATGAACACAACCACAAACTTATCCAATTCTGGCATGAAAATTGTATTCATCAGAAACATAAAGTATGCAGGAGCATTTGTCAAGCCAAAAGACATGACAAGATACTCGTACAACCCGTATCTGGTGGAAAATACGGTTTTCAGTATATCTTGTGGCCTAATCTTGATCTGATGGTAACCGGACCTCAAATCTATCTTGGAGAACACCTTAGGCTTGGCTAACTGGTCAAACAAAACATCAGTATGAGGCAAGAGATACTTATTGTTGATAGTTACAGCATTAAGTGGTCTATAATCCACGCACATTCTCAATGTGCCCTCTTTCTTCTTCACAAATAAGGCGGGACATCCCCATTTAGACTTTCTTGGCCCGGATAAATCCCTTTTTTAACAACTCTAGTTACTTCTTCAGTTCAACTAATTTATCTGGAGGCATCCGATAGGGTCTCCTTGAAATCAGAGCTATCCCCAAAATTAACTCAATTCCGAACTCAATGTCCCTATTTGGCGGAAGACCGGGTAACTCATCTGGGAATACATCCGAAAACTCACACACTACCAGAATCTGGTGAATAGGAATAACTTCAGTAGCACATGTCACACTTATAAGGTCCGTTCTTCGAGGCAATGGTACTTAGAAAGTACCCTCACCCTGGGGATCCTTAAGGGTAAGTACCTGACTCCCTGTATCTATAACTGTTCCTCAATCCTTCATCCAATTCATCCCTATAATGACATCCAGAACTAGTCCAAGCATAACGATCAAGTTCACTCAAAAATTTATGTTACCTAATTCATGGGTTGCCCCTCGAACCATCTGATTGGTCAAAACATCAGCCCCTACTGAACTTATACGGTAACCATAATCCAATTCTGTGCATAGTTGTTCATATTTCGGTGCAAATGCTTGACTCATAAAAGAATACGATGATCTAGAATCAAATAGAACACTGTAGGGTGTTGATTAACAGGAAACTTACCAGCGGTTATAGGCTCTCCCTCAGGAATCTCATCCACAGTCGTGCTATGCACCCGAGCAGGATAGGTCTGTTGCTTCTTCTTGGGCGGATAAGGACAGAACCTTGAGAAGTGGCCTGGTTGATCACAATTGTAGCAGGGTCGCCTCACTGTACCAGCAGATCCCACAATTCCCTTGGAGCTGTCTCATCCCATAGTTGCGGTGGTCTTGGCTAGCTGCACTGCCATCATATAAGGCTTTTGTGGTCCCCTGAAATTTTGACCTCTCTGCTGTGGTGGTATGAACCTAGAACCAGGTGCAGATGGACGATAGGGAGGACGACCTCCCGCAGGTGCTCTTGCTTGGGATGGGCCACCCTCTAGTGCTCTCTTGCGACTCTTGGCTGCGGTACTGGCGTTATTGTTCTTTTCCTGCTTCAGACAATCACTGATAAAGTCATTGAATTTGGCGCGGGTGTTGGTACCCACATGCTTCATTATTTTTGGATTCAATCCTCTCTTGAAACTAGCAATTCTCTTAGCATCTATGTCAACCATGTCAGGAGCATAACGACACAAGTTGTTGAAAGCATACAAATATTGCGTCACGGTTTTGGTGCCCTGATTTAATGCCAAAAACTCTCCCAACTTCATCTCGGTCAGACCGGGTGGAATATAAACTCCACGGAAGGCTTCAGTGAACTCTCTCCACGAAATCTGAGCATTTGGAGGAAAGGTGGTGCAATGATGCTTCCACCACATTCCTGTTGGCCCTTGCAACTGATGTGCAGCATATTCAGTTTTTATACCTCAGTCAGCCTCAACACATGAAATTTATCTTCCATGGTGTTGATCCATTCTTCAGCATCAAGTGATTCTGTTGCTTCCTTGAATATTAGCGGTCTGGTGTCCATAAAATCCTTGAAGTTACTGTACTGATTCACCCCATTACCACCACCCTGATTGTTACCGCGTTGAACATTGTTTGCAATGGTACGCAGAAAATCCTCCATGTTTTTCTGAGATTGCTCCGTGTTACACTGACTCCCGAGCAACTGTGCAAAGAACACCTCTGGAGTGAGCGGGAGAGGAGGTGGCAAATGTGGTTCATGGTGGGGCTCATTGTTGTTGATGTTGTTCCACCACTACCACATGCCCCAACACCATTACCACCTGTCTCAGCGGCCTCATAAGTGGTACGACGAGTATTTGTCATCTGCATATTTCAGCAACAAGTAATTATTGAATGAGCTGTAGTAATTGCGAGTGAATGAAAAATCATGCTATACTGAATTCACTGGAGAGAATAAATTCATACAATAAAACAGAGGTACAATAATCGCATCCCAATTAAAACAACATCACTAATTAAATTACTTCAAATGCAAACATCGCGTCCATACAACCAAATTGCCAGCATACATACACTAGACTTTTATGTGTTCAGATATCGCATTACTAACCAAGTTCCAACCACATGCTAAGTCTCATAAGTTTGAAACAAGATACATTAAGTTACATGCCGACAAAAGAAAGGTCAGCGCGATAGGACCTAAACACTAGCGCAAGGCAACTAGCCTACTACTCAGGGCCGTCGTCGGGGTCGGAGATGTCACCATCGCCTCCAGGTGAAGCTACAGGCTCGTCCTCGTTGTCGTCTTCGTCGATGTCCATGCCAGCGGCGTCTAGAGGAGCATATGGGCCAACCTCATTGTAGAGCGCGTGAAACTCCTCGTGCAGGTAGACGTTGTACTCCTCTAGCTCATCGACCCTCTGTATCAAAAGGCCCCTCTTGTTCCAAGCTTCATTCCTCTCCTGAACTAACTGCCCAATCATGCGGTCTACATTATTGTTGGCCTAAGTCAACGTATGCACCCACTGCATAGCACCATCACCTCTCTCTAAAGCTTGGTCCCGCTGCAAGCTCATATCAGCCAACTGCTCCTGCAAACTAGCTATAGCACGTGCCTGCTTCTTCTTCTGCTTCCTTGCCTTGAGCTTATCATCACCATGCAAACCAAAGTCCAGTAGGTGCACTCAAGACCCTGATACGCTCTAATAGCTCCAAACATAGCACTCATAGCATGGTTGTCGCTAGCCTGTCCCTCATCTGGACCTCTGACCAAAGCACTTCCCTAAGGCTGAACCCAAATAGCATCACGAGAATCATTCCTATGAAAAGTGCCAGCTAGAGCTGCTGCAAGCTCATTGGGAAATCGGCTCATGATGTCCCTGATGACACGAAAAGCTGCTCCCTCTGCACCCTCAACAGGAGTGCGACCCTTAAACTCCAAGTGCCAACCATCTCACTCTAGAGCATCGCCAAGAGCAGGAACTGTGATCTCTACCACTGCAATCCCATCCTCTGCTGACTTCTCACTCCATGAGTACACCGGCTCCTGACCCTCTGGGTACCCCACATCATGGAGCACTCTCCAAAGCAGGGTCGGCATGCCAAACTCGCTCAGGAAGGTGTCCGTGGTGTGGTGCTCTCTCGGGGCCAACTAGCGTTGAGGTGCTCTTCCTCTGGTGGACTTACGGGCAGTCTGCTTCATGCGGGCCATCTGTAGTAAAAGTTTTTATTACCCCGTGAGAACATATTTTAGGTGATACAACTTTTATCAAAATGAGATAATCAATTTATAAGGGGAGGAATGCATGACATGAATGAAATGCACAAGTAATATGATGTATGTATGTGTCGTACGTTCTCACAAACTTATGAAATAATTAAATTCTAGCGATGAATTCGGTGGCATACAAACGATCTCTCATACATGTAACTAATATGTTCTACATGATAACGTTGTTATGTACCTGCAGAAAATTCATTTCAGCCCAATTCCCTATGAATGCATGAAAGCAGTAAATTTATCTACACGCTCTACTCGAATCCTCATATACGCGTACAATGGTAGTAACTACCTGAACCATCGTCCTATTGACGGCATCGCCTCAACAGACGAAACACCTACACATGAGATACCTTTGTAAAACATACGTAGAACATATAAATACTCCAACATCAATAAGCATTCTTCCTAGATTGGCGGTGTATCCGATCATGCTCTCACAACTCACACTTACCGAGGCGTAGAGGCAAATGATCCATACACTACCACTCAAGCAAGTGACACTCATACAATAGCACACCGTATGAGCAACGAAATAGAAATATGATGCAAGAACCCCAAGTTAGTACTTAATTAAGCCACCTAGAGTCCTTAACTGGGCATAAAGGATATGACCACTGGCACACTCTTTAGTTTTGAAATCATGTTTTTCAAACGTCTTTTTGTTTTAAATACACTTGTGAACAGTAAACACGCTAAACCAAACTCCGATGCCAGCTATAACAGAACCGACCAATTATACGAAATTAAGTAAGAAAATCACCCGTCAGAGCAGACAAATTAGCAAACTTAAGCCCGTATAACCCGGTAGTCCGTGAAATTACGAAGGATTTCAAACCAACTCACATACCAGCCAAGATCGTAATAAACATGATCACTAACAGGATTCATGCACCCTGTTTGCAGTTGAATGAACCACCTTCTTTTGAAGCATTCCTGCACCCTGTCGAATTAGAACTTAGACTAACAGGAACTTAGCCTAAACATGATCACTAACTCATCTAAATGCGAAAATTCATCTTAGATACTAACCAAGGTCGGCAAATACTATCTGTGCTCGTGTACCTGACATAGGAGCTGATGTAGATGAACTTATCTTCACCAATCTGAAAACCAATGCTCTCTTTTGATGAAGAACTCGATGTAGATCCAATCTGTAGCAACAGTACTTAGACGTGGGTTGTCGGCCTTCCTAAACCCTCCGGCGCCTTAGTGACTGGTTATGTGATTTGTTTCACGTCGGTGGAGCCCCCAGGGGCGTCTCCTCTTATTTATATATGCGCTGTGGGTCAGGGGGCCGAACCCTAGAAGATCTAAGGGTTGTCGCCGATCACGACATATCTTATTTAGTTGGAAATAAATGACAGGTGGATCAAAAACTTAATGCTTAATTAATTTCATAATTAAGTTTGGGATTAGCTGAACCGATCATATCCCAACATTCTCCCACTTAATCGAACGGCTATTGCACCTATGCAACTAATGTTCGCCTTACACTTATGTTCACACTCAGTACTACAGCAAGACTAGACCAATGCGTCGTCAGCAGCATTAATCGTCACTGGGACTCCATTACCCATAGTTCACTACAATACCTTGTTAGAACGCTTAGTACTTATTGGGAGTATATGGCTCTATTACCAGGAATTAAGTTAGAGACTCTACACTAAAACCCAAATCGATTTGTGCGCTTATCAATGGGATAAGTGTTAAGCCTCAAATAATCAAATATGCTAGCATCAGCTTAGTTCTTATTTTTCTCAAGCTTAATAATTTGATCTTGGCTTCTTTCTTTCACAACATTTAATCAATGTGCCTTTTATAAAACTCCCTTCGAAGCCATGCATAAAATTATAGACCCTTTTATAGCCTACTATTTTGACTTCGTTAGGAAACTTATTAACACCCACACTTTATATATACTTATGGACCTAAGCTCATAAAATTGCTTAGTTTAGAATAACAAAATTCCTCTTTTGATGTGATCATCTTATATATTTATCATGGATCACAAACACTTTATTAACAATACAGGTTTACTTATGTGCCTAATTATCAACTAATGCTTGCTACATATATCTATTGTGGCTTACTAATTGACTCTTGAAAATCCACAATAGAAATTGTAGTATTTAAATGGAGGTATACTAATGACTTATGGCACAAACTGAGATATTTATATCTTCTTGAGTCATTGATATAGAAAAAATGGATCTTCTAGATACATTGCTTATGCTATGCATCGAGACATAGTGCATATCTAAATGCATAGCAAAATCTATGAATCTAGAAAAGCCAAATCGTCTTATAATTTGGAATGGAGAGAGAGTAGTGAACATGGATGTTGTTATGTAGATAAAATCGATACAAATATTATGATGCAAACAAAATGCAAATTAGTAATATGGTTTAGGAGATAATATCTTTTAAGCTTATAAATCATAGGTTATTGAAGTATGTGCAGCCACTATCTAGCTGCCACTGTCTGGCTGTCTCAGCCGCTCGCGCAGCCGCGACCTCTGCAGCAGCGATGCGCGCATTGCGGTTGCACTCTGCGTCGGGGTTTACCACCGTGCTGGTAGTGGTGGCACGAGCTCACTGGCTGGTGGTGGTGGATCGGACGGACATGGCACCACAAAGGGAAAAACCTAAGCTCTAAATACCAATTGTTGGCAAAGACACAAGTTTGAGGTTTTTCAGATTTCTATTGCTATGCGTGAACCGGCTGGGTATGTTACATTCTATAGACCAAGTGGTCTTTCTTACAACTAAAGCTACCAGCTAAAGCATAAAGTAGAGCAACAACTAAAGTAGAAGATAAGCTGCTAAAGTACTATATAAGATGCCATGACAAGGCACTAACTACTCCTACTTATCCTAGAGATGGAGCTCCAAAATATCAACAGCACAAGACTTATTCCTTCACTCTTAACGTGGAAAGCTTACTTATCGCCCAAATATCTTGCATGTGGTCACTTTTCTGAGAAGCAAATACATTGATAGCACAAAAAATAAGTGTAATGTTGCATGTGCTGTGTATGGTACCTGGACCAGGGGGGTTTGATTTGAAATCACTTGAGCATTTCCAGGGTTCTGTTGTGTATTTGTCTGACTTTCCATGGACAGAATTTTCAAAGAAATATTCCGCAAATAATCAGACTGAGTCATACAAAATAGAAGATTTAAGTTGTGGTTTTGCATCAATACAATTTACATGAGCAAGATGCATGGGCCCATGATATTTTGGTACCACACCTCCAAAGTATGACTAGCACAGTATCCGTGCGTTGCTCCATCATGTGTGTTAGCATGATAAAAAGATGCTAAAAGCATCTAAAGTTGACCTAAAAGCCTTTCATATTATTCATAGATCAAACTTTTATATCATTGACCTACCCCATGACTAAACATTCTGACTCTGTACAAGAGCATACTAGAGTTAGGTTAAATGTACCTGGTTGATGGTTGCGGTATAGATTTTCTCTTCAAATCGCACGACAATTTTGTGAAGCTCACCCAGCCCCTCTGGCACTGATACTGGTAGATGCTTCTTCAGAGTCTCCATTCTACATATACAATGCAAGATGTTATATATTGAGAGATACAATGAAAAATGAGTTTGATTACCATTTAATTAGCCCCGTAAACCAGAAACTCCAGTACATGTACATAAATAGTGTACTAGTGGCAAAAGTGGCATGAAATTTGTGGACCACTAATGCACATACATATGGTTGAACTAAGCCTTACTGAATGCTAAAAGCTCCCACACAAGGTGAGGGTCTAGGGAAGGGGACTTTTAGATGGTTTTACCCTTGCTTATTTTGCAAGGAGGTTGACACAAGTGCAGTCAGTAGTCTGCTGCTGCGCCATGCCCACCCTTCACTGGAGATAAAGAACATTTGGGGGAAAAATCAAGTATTGGGTTGTCGCATTCTACTCCCATACCTTAAAAAACTCAAATGCACATTAATGACGAAAAAAAGAGTAGTCACATGTGCATATGCATGAGTTAGATCTCACACGATATGCAGCTGTGTATGTTCGTATGTGTGTTTATGGTGCAGAGATGGCCTTATAAAGATATCTTTAAACAAGTAGACAAGTAGTTTATATTTCTACTGGTGATTTTGAGATGTATAGTCTTATAAAGAATGATGGATTGGATGCCATCAATGCGACTATATGGAGCCATATGTCACGGACAAACGAGTGGGCGATCTGTGGGGAAACAAATGAGTGCACGGATGGATCAGCAAACCCTACCCTAGAATCATGACAAGTAGAGAGGAAGCAAGTGCCACGGGGATCGAATCGTAAAAGCAGCGACATGGATCCGCCACGGTTCAAGGAAAGGAATTCAAGTGCTTGACAATTCCCATCACGGGTGGGGCGGTGTTGTGGGGGGAAGGAAGATGGAGAGGACATACATCATATTGACGATCCTGTTGCGCTCCTCGGGCTAAAGCTGGGTGCGCCAGTCACCTCCGGCCAAGGCAGCCGTGTTAGGGTCCGCGCCACCGGCGTCAGCGATGGCGGCAAGGCCGTCCCCCTACGCGGGGCGCCAGTTGGCGGCGCCGTCCATGGCTTTGGACTCGGCAGCCTCTCTTGCTCTTTTTCGGATCTGATTGCTGACTTCGATCGATCTGCTGGTCGATGAAGGAGGGAGCACCTCCTCCCGCCCCTCTCTGATAGTAACAAGGAGAGGAGCAATTGTAGCGAGAAGTGCCGAGCAGCGAAGGAGCGACCAAGAAGAGAGAATCAGGTATTTGGCCTTAGAAAAAACTGTGCATAGGTATTTGGCCCTTTTTTCGAATTTGGGTGTATGGCCTCGAAACAAATTTTCCTTAGGTATATGGCCTTCTGTTTGATCCGTCGGTGTTGACGGTAGTTAACGTATATCATGAACCGTCAACCTTCCTTGTGAAATGCATAAATATCATAGAATAGAAGGTTATTACTGATAATTTCCACAAGTTTTGGTGAATTACTATTTTTTCAGGGATTATTCCAGAAAACATACAAAGGAGGATTTAATTGCATGAAAAGACGAAACTTTCCCGCGACGAAAACTACGCTAGAAGAATCAGGAAGACACTAGAAGACACTGGCGCGAAGGGAAGCACCAGAACCTTCTAAGGGGTGCCGACCGGCCCCACCCCTTGGTGTCGCCCGGCCTACTGCTATGAGCCCCACCTGTCATCTTACCGCCTCCAATGATGCATCTTGGCCATACGTTAAGTCGGTTTGATCCAATAGCTCTCATGCACCCCACCTGACTATATATACGGAGCCTGGACCCCCTCCTTGAAGCATTGCCTGATCAAGAGCTGAAGAGACAGAAACCCTAATTCTACATCCCATAGAGATCTAGGCTAGCAATCAAGAGAGATTAGTTGTTCTTAGAATTAGTCTTGTTTAGAGATAGAGAGAGAGTTAGAGAGTAGAGTATTGGAGGAGTTCCGGCCTGTCAGTGCTTATCTGCTGCTATATTCTTCGGGATCAAGTTCCTTCGCACGAGACTTGCTTATGAGATTCTTTGGTAATCGACTTCTGATTCAAATAAGCAATTTGCTCATATTGTTCTTTAAGTTTGCAACTCTTTTGAGTGCTTTGATCTTGGTAGCTCCTTGATTGAAGTAGTATTCGTAGTGTAAGCGTGGTGCTTAGACTAGGGTTACCTGCGAATGTCCCCTGATTTTTTTGGATGGTGGTAGCTCGCGAATGTGACTTTATAGCTTCGTTGAATCCTCTGTAGTCCCACCTCCTGTAATAAGTTTGACAGGCTTATAGATACTGGGTAGGGGAGAACTCTGATTTCTGCTCCTATTTTGGTTATCGCCCATGATAGAACGATAGAAGGTATAGCTTATCAAGATTGGAATTAGTGCTACAATGGTATTATATTTGTGCGCTTGCAGATAATCATATTTACTAGTGTGCATTTAATTTATACCAACGGTTAGCACTTTCTGTTAGGTCATCCACTCCATGGCACGTGAAAAGACTGAATTGCCCTTGTGCTAGTAACAAAAGCTATCGGCCCTTTCCCCATCGCGTACGCGGAACCCGCCTGCTCCCCCGATAGTTTCTTCGCAAAAAAAGAGCGACGACATGGCCGATGGCCAGGCCGCCGCTGCCGGGCAAGAGCCGCGGCTGGCCCGCCTCCCTCCGGATCCGCTAGATCCCTGGCCCCCATCCTTTCATCAGGGCGGCGCTGGCGCTGGGCAGGGGCCACGCCCAGCCTCTCTGCCTCTGCCGATGCAATCGAGTAGGGGCTGTGGAGGGGGTGCCGCCGGCGGCGCTGGCGCTGGACAGGGGCCACGGGCAGCCTCTGTGCCGACGCCGGGCAGGGGCCACGGAGGCAGCGCCGCTGCCCGCCTGGTCCAGCGAGCATGACCCGGGCTAGGGCCGCGCGGACAACCCGGCGCGACCAGTCCAGGCGGCCACCCTGGCGCGGCCAGTCCAGGCACCAAGCTCGGCGACCATCCCACTTCGTCCCACGGCCTTTCCAGCAACGGGGAGGGGTAGCCTAACACGGACATCGCCTCTAGTGGTGCAGCAGCACGAGTGCCCTCCTGTGGTTGGAGCAGCGCGACAGCCACCTCCACTGAGCAAGACAACGTCGACTCGGACCATAACGAGTTGCTGGAAGAGTGAGTTCACAATGTTTGGTGCTCGTAAGTGTACTTACTATTGTTCCAATTTCTGAAATCGTGTTTTAATTTTGCATGACAGCATGGATTCCAGTTTTAAGCTTGAAATTAAATTGTTGGGCAACCGTAAGAAATGTAGGCAAGAATGCAAGTGTTTTAGCTTTGACATGGTTGTTGATTCAGACAAATCAAATTATATGGACCTTCATGACTCAGTGGTAGATAAGTACCCGCGTGGTTATTTGGAAGTAGCTCATTTTCAGTATTATGATGAAGAATTGAAATCTTTCCCTGAAGTGAAAACTGACCAAGATTTGATGGCTATGTCTGAGAGACATTTGAAGACAAAGGTTATCATCATATTTGTTGTATACCGAGGTCCTTCTGATCCATATGAGCTTGTCATAGAGTGGGATTTTGGTGGTGCTACCAAACCTACAAGAGAGGATGATACTGCTGAGGAAGAGGATGATGATGAGTACTTTAGGAACCCTGAAGCACATAATGAACATGTAGGTGTTGATGAGGAAGCTATGTATTTTGACAATGTAGAACCCAATGCTGTACAGGTGGTTTAGAGGCCATCTTATGTTGTTGATGATAATGAGAATGAAGGTGAAGATGAGTCACAGGATGAGGATAAGGAAGAGGAGCAATGCAATGACCAAAGCTATGTTTCAAGTGTAGAACATGATCCTAACAATCCACCAATAGAAGTAGGCTCCACTTATGCAAATATGTACACGTTCAAAGTGGCACTTTCTCAGCATGCAATCAAAAAATAGCTTGAGTTCAATATTGAAAAGAGTGGACCAAAGAGGTACATGGCATATTGTTCAATGAGGGACAAAGAGAATTGTCCATGGTGGATATTTGCTTCTACAACTAAGGATGACTCCACTATAATGGTAAGGCTTTTTCCATTTGTTAATTGTGTTTTTATATTGTTTATCTTTGTCACTAATTGTTTTTCTCCGTACAGGTGAAAATGAACCCTTCTCGTCATCAGTGCTCTAGTAGAAGACTATCAAAGAAGGCGAAGAATGCAACAAAATTTTGGATATATGAAAAGGTGAAGGACCTTCTCATAGTGGATGCCACTTTGGGTGCAAAGGCATTGGTGAAAAAATTGAAAGAACACCATGGGGTAACTGTACCATACCATAGAGTGTTTGAAGATAAAGCATTAGCTCTGAAACACCTTTATGGTGATTAGGATACCAGCTTTGATAATCTGTTCAAATTTAAAGCACAAGTTGAGAAAAGTTGCCTTGGTAGCTTAGTCATTATTGACCATCACATGGTAGATGACAAAATCAGATTTAGAAGATTTTTTGGCATACAAACCTTGCATAGATGGGTTCCTTACTGCTTGTAGGCCATGCCTTGCAATAGACAATACATTCTTGACAGGCAAGTACAAGGGGCAATTAGCTACTGCATGTGCTGTTGATGGACATAAGTGGTTGTATCCTGTTTACTTTGAAATTTTTGATTCAGAAACTACTGAGAACTGGGTTTGGTTCATGAGTCACCTTAAAGAGGTCATAGGATCAAGGGGCTTAGCCAAATGTACTGATGCTGGACAGACTGTGATGGCAGGAGTGGGTGAGGTATTTCCATTTGCTGAACATAGAGAATGCATGTACCACTTGGTGATCAACTTCAAGAAACAAGTATCATGGTAAGGTGTTGATGGCCACCTATGGGCAGCAGCGTACTCATGGAACATGTATTTGTTTGAAAAACATTGGATTGCTATGGACCGTGCAAAGCCAACTGCAACAGAATGGCTATGTAGAACCCACAAAAAATTATGGTCAAGGAGTCATTTCAAAACCATTTCCAAGGTAGATTATGTGACCAACAACCTTGCAAAAAGTTTTAACAACTGGATGAAGCCTCACAAGTCCATGTACTTGGATGATTTCATGGACAAGCTCAGACAAATGCTCATGTCCAAGTGGAACAAAAGAAGGAAAATAGGGAACAAACTCCAGGGCCTGATTCTACCCCCACATAATAAAGGAATTGAATGAGCAGAGTAGAGAGGGAAACTTGGAAGTTGAAGAATGCTCAAAAGAGGTAGCTGAAGTTACTCTAATGGGAGGAAGTGGATTTTGGTTTCTTGTCAACCTACAAGAGAGGACTTGTACTTGTAGACAGTGGGATATTTCTGGGATTCCTTGCAAGCATGCACTAGCATTCATCACCTCCCTTGATGCACCAATAGAGAATTATGTTGACTTGTACTACTCAGTTGAGAAATTTAGAGTTGCATATAGTCAGCTTATTCTAGCTATGCCAGATAAGTCTCAGTGGCCTGAATCTAACCATGAATTTTTCATGCACCCTCCTTTATTGACACCAGTAGCTGGTAGGTCTAAAATTGAAAGGCACAAGGGTACCGGTGATAAGAAAAAGAGAAAAGGAAAGCACCAGTGCCCTATTTGCTTGGACTATGGACATCATCGGTAGAGTTGCAAGAGGGGCAGACCAGAAGATATTGAAGCTATGAAAACCATCAAGTAATAATTTGTCTAGTCTTCTCTACCATTTATGTTTTTCCTTTGTAAATACATGCTATTCATTCTATTCTTATTTCAGGGGAGCACAAAAGAAGAGGGCAAGGAACACCAAATGTGCCCAAAGTTCCATTATTGCTTTGGAGGAAGATGCACCATCGGCGACCATGTCTTATCCCCCTAGGTTTAGTATTTCTTCCTTTCTCTCATGGTTTTTTCGCACTTTTGATTGATTCTAAGTATCATCTTTGTGACCGTAGTCAAAACTTGGTAACATCATCTAATAACAAAAGGAGGAGAAGTGATGATTGTACACCTGAAGCCTCTAAAAGGTATTCCACATATTGCGGCAATCTCTCTACCATCACATCTTCCTTAGAAACCTAAATTATTTGATTATTATGACAGCCACAACATGGAGGTTTCAAGTAAGAAAAAGGGAAACTAAACTAACTCCAACTCTAGGCAGTCAAAAAGTGGGTCAAATAAACCCGAAGCACTTTCTATTGCTCATATTGAAGATCGACTTGCTCAAGTTAAAAGGAAGCGAACAACCATCAACAAGAAGCCAAGCCTTCCAAAGAAAAAAGGCGTACACAATCCGAAGGTGCTTCCTGACAGCCCATCGATGGGTACAAGAAGCAAGAAAGAAGTTCCTAGCAGCTCTGCCATGAGCACGCGAAGTAAAAGAAGACTCAGTCTTTGATTTGTGATATATTCGCTCTTTGTATGTGAGACCAATGTATGTTTAAATTCACACTTTCATATGACCTTATTTATGTGAGACTGAAACTGTGATGATATGTGAACATATGATGTGACCATATTTATGTGAGACTAAAACTATGGTGGATTTGTGACTTAACTTATGTGAGACTGAAACTACGCATTTGTGAAGTTATATGTGATTATGTACTGCAAATATACATGTGCTTATGTGAGAATATATATGTGTGCTTATGTACTGAAAATATATGTCATCATGTACTCAAAATATACAATAAACAAATAAAACTCTGTTTTTTGTTTTTTCCGCCAGGGGTAAAACGATCTCTTTACCCATGTCTTAACACCGTTACATGCCCAGAATGGACGGAAGGCCATATACCTAAGGAAAATTTATTTTGAGGCCATGCACCCAAATTCAAAAAAAAAGGCCAGATACCTTAGCACACTTTTTCTGAGGCCAAATACCTGATTCTCTCGACCAAGAAAGACAAGAAGGAAAATGAAAAGGAAAAGGAAGCTCGAAGTCAAAGCTAACACGCTAGACGTCATGGGCTTTGGATATTCATTCTCTTACAGAAAAGGCCCATCACTTAGTGGGCTTATAAGAGAATCCATCCCAGTAGTCTGCCCGGCCCACCCTATCTTCGTCGCCATCGCCGTCTGCCCGTGTCCACTGGGAAGGAAGGGGAGAGCACCTGCGTGTGCTCCTGCGCGGCGGCGGTTGGTAAGCCCCACCTCCGGTCCCAGCCACCGTTCTGTGTCTTCTGTGCTTCTCCGCCTCTCTAATGGTGATTCGGAGTTGCTCTTCTTTCCACTGTGGGTTGCTGATTTCCAGAGCGGCGTGGAGGAGGCACTACCCCCTCTTCTGGGCTCTCAGGCCTCCCGTGCCGCCGCCACCGCCACTCCCACAGCCGCCCACGCGCTTCTTCGCCGCCTCCTCCTCCCGGCGCTCCACCAAGAGATCCGCCGCAAAGACGCCAATGGATTCGGCTCCCGCCGGCGAACCCTTCTACGTCGTCCGCAAGGGGGACGTCATCGGCATCTACAAGACCCTCAGCGAATGCCAAGCTCAAGTCGGCAATTCGGTATGTGCCTTCGAGTGCCGTGACTTTCCTTTCGTTGCTGGCTTGCTGTCGCTGACCATGCCCTTGCTGCTGCTGCTGCTGCCGCTAGGTTCGCGACCCTTCTGTCACTGTCTTCAAAGGCTACGCTCTGCGTAAAGACACCGAGGAATACCTCGCGGCGCGCGGGTTAAGGAACGCTCTCTTCGCCATTGACGCAGCAGATGCACGAGATGAATTGTTCGACGATCTAGTTCCCTGCCCTTTCCAGGTAACGCGAACAATGCTCTGTGCTTGTAAGTTCCAGCTGCTTCAGAGCCAAGCTTTGTGAAGGTTCTGCAATGCTAGCGTCCACCAAAGTTTGCTTGCTTTTATGTAATTAGGGTTGTATCTGATGTACTAGTTGGATCAGATTGCTGGTCATTTCTGGACATGGTATCCAGTTTTATACTACCTGACTTCTGCCGTAACATTAACATCTCACGGGATGCTCACTGTGCAACTTGTGGTTTCAGCAACCTGGTGGGGCTGCGTCCTCTACTTTGAAAAGGCCACACGAGATTGTGAGTAGCGTTTTCTTTGTCACTATAAGTGTGAATATGTGATCCATGTCCATTCAAAAATGACCTCTATATATCTCATTTACTCGCACCAAAAATCATTTTCGCAAGGAAACCGGACCATCAAAGAAGCATCCCAAAGTTGATGAGCAGGAATTACCTGATAGTCATGTGAGTATGAATAATGCAATCCGCACTCTATGCATTGTTTATTGCCTCGTTTCTGTAGTTATGGTTTGTTACTAGCATGTATATTTTCAACTTATCTTTGCTGTGATGATACATGAACCTGTGCTCATCAGCAGTTTTGAACTTTTGGCAGCTCTCTTGTATTCTTGAATTTGATGGTGCCTGTAAAGGAAATCCAGGGAAAGCTGGTGCTGGAGCAATAATAAGGCGGGTAGATGGTTCTGTGGTATGTAGCCAGCTGGTAGCTAAACTGATGTGTTCTATTTATATTGTGATATCATACCTAGCTGGTTACTGTGTTATGATCTTTACTGAAGATTGCTCAACTACGTGAGGGTCTGGGTATTGCAACCAACAACGCTGCTGAATATCGTGCATTGATCCTAGGGCTAACATATGCGGCCAAGAAAGGGTTCAAGTATATTCGTGCTCAAGGCGATTCTAAGCTTGTCTGTAACCAGGTCAGTGGTGATAGCTTTGTTATTTTGTAGCTTATATGTTCTTTGTTCCACTCTGAACTATCAATAGAGATTTAGCACTGTTCAATTCATTCTGACTTCAAATTCCACTAAGGTAATAACACCTCGAATGTGATTTTGCCATACAATTTTCTTCATTCATGTTATCATGGAAGGTTTTTGTTTTATTCAACATGCCAAAGTATGTTCTTTCGTTCAAAGAGCCCTTGTTCAAATCCGTTCACATTGAAATAAAGACTTTATCTCAAAATCTCTGCATACATAATCTGGTAAAACTTGTGAAACCTAGTTTGTAGAGCTTTCAGGTGAGAGTCTCGAGCAGCTGGAAATTGTAGTGATGTTATTTTTTTTCTTGACAAAAGTAACACATTGTGCTTTCTGGAGCAGGTCCAAGATCTCTGGCGTGCTAAGAATGAGAATATGGCTGGCTTGTGCAAGAAAGTTAAGGAGCTAAAGGGAACATTTCATTTATTTCAAATCAGGCATGTTTTGAGGGTAGGTGTCACTTCTTTCCTCTGTCTTCTGACCTTGTTCAATTTTCTCTTAGACCAGCCAGCTTTGCAGTTTGCCATGTTCATGTGCTGCGCCATATCATATTCTACTGGCACCATTATGCTGGCCATGTAATGTTTTATGTTGACATCACATATAATCAATTCTGAAAAGATACCACATGGCAGAAACTGCCCCTCAAAAAAGGTGGCATAACCTGGAATTACTTGTATGAGTCTTCTTAGACTCCTATCTTAATATAACGATACACAACTCTCGTGCGTGCTTGAAAAAAAAAATCCATTCGCACTGTATGGGTGTTGCATAACAACTATTTCGTGCGCATTAGCATGCCACTATTTTTTTTTCTTGCGGTTGAAGTAGTGAAAAGTGACACACAAGATCGCTGCATGGCCAGTTCATGATTGCTTCAGGTTGCCTCAGAGTCAAGTGCTCAACTGCTAATTAACATATTTATTGGAGCAATTTCCTCTATCTGTCTAATACGTATCGATTTTTTTATTTGATAAACATTTAGATTGGCATCTCTAATTCTCTATGGATTGATAAGACCTTTCTGCTCAAGATAAAGTAATTTTTAGCTAAGTGCTTTTCATCAGCCATCTGAAAGCCCCTTCAGTAAAACATAACTTTCTGCAAGAGTCCCTTTTAACTGGATTCAATGTTGGTCGGAAAGTCCCTCTCTATCAAAAAAAAAAAGAGGGAAAAATGTCAGTAGCTAAACCATTATACCCCTGACACTCATGCTGCCTCGTTTGTTTCGCAGGAATATAACTCGGCTGCTGATGCTCAAGCTAACTTTGCAGTAGAACTTCCTGGTACGCTTGCTGTGTAACCTTGTGAATTACTGGCTTCTATGCTAATTGTATTAGACCTGATTTATTTGTCTCTACAGTTGGTGAAGTTCAAGAGCAGTCGAACTTTTCATGCTAGCAGTTTTGTTGTGCTCAAGTGTGGTTTGTGCTGGGACTGAATCTACGTCACGTTTGTTCAGTTCCCATTGACAGAAAAGGAAGAGACTAAAGAACAGTTGTAGTGGAAGTGGTAGTCGGTCTGATATATCTACAGGGTATTGAACAGACTGAGATGCAATATTGAGTAGATTCCTAGGAAATTTAATCGTCTCAAAATTCTAGATAGTGCACTGTGCACAAGTTGATTTGTCCAGGACCGGTGTTTGCTGATATACAATGTTTGTATTCGGAACATATATTACTACTAGAATGAAGGAAGCACCCAGAAACTTTTGTTACTCTTTTCTGTATGTTGGTTACTTGGTTTGTGTAGGTGAGGCTAAAGTATAAATTAATTCAAAGCGTGTACTCCCTCCGTCCAAAAAAAAAATGACGTTATGATATACATAAACTTTCTCAAATTCGATTAGCTTTATAGAAAAATAGTAGCAACATTTGTATCACTAAACAAAATCATTATAAAAATATATTCTTCGATTTATCTAATGATACTAATTATGTATTATAAATATAAATATTCTTTTACATGTAATCGGTCAAAATTAAAAATATTTGACTTCTCGGAAAGTGAGAATGACATTCTTTGTGGTGTGGGGCGGAGGGAGTATGTTTGAAGAAACAAAAAATTTCTATCAACCTATCTTTTCACTTGTTACAGGTAATCCTTAGATGTCCTTGGCTAAGACAATAACATGAGAAGTCATCAATAAAGAGAAATTAATATTTTCACCACCCCAATAAAAAGGAACATCAAATGGACAAAAATGGTTTGTGTTCAATCGTAACAGTTTATGTGAACCTTGTATTAACTCCTTGCAGATGGTTGCTTTGATGTTTGTGAGGTCTTATTTGCCCTTAATGTGAATCCACATATATGCCGGCCAACAAAATCTTCATTTTGTTATGTTATTACCTAATCTCTTGTGCCAAAAGAAAGCATAACATTGTGTGCATCACACTTATTTTCATAACTTGTTCAGCATGGCTTTAAAAAAAACATCATGAAGGTTGAAATGGCATAACTGACCAATTAAAGTACTGGGACCACAATAATATGTATTCTCTCGTCTACATGCATAACCTTAAAACTTAGTGCATCCAACTTTCTCATAAACACAAGATTTCTGCTACATTCGAAAAACATACATACACTCTTTTAGTACAAATCACAGACATACAGACATATACATGGATTACTCTGCGAGTCCTGATCCCTTCAATACAGTGCCTTCATTTTTATTCTCATGTGCTTTAGTCCGCTTATGGGTTGGATCATAAGCAACTCCTGCATAACATTTGACACATGAGTAATAGCACTAGAATCTAACGAGTAGGTATTACTAGGACCTATAATGAGTAGATTCTAACTTCCAAGCATGCAGAAAAATATTTTATACACCTTTTTTTTCAAACCATATTTTTCTCTTCAAGCAATCCTTCTTAAAATGGCCACCTTTTTTGCAGAAATGGCATCTCAACTTCTTTTGCTTCTTCCCTTTGCTGCTACTACCTGCTGGCACCATTATCCACCATGAAAATTGATTGCTATGTATAACCATTTACAGTTCATGTGCATCACTTTACACACCATCAAATAACATTTAATTGTGAGTCTGTGAAATTAGCAACAACAAATAAATCCCTATAGAGATACAGTGACAATGAATAAACGGTAAAGATTTAGATACAAACAACTTAAAGATTTTTCTTAATTAGGCACACAGAGTACTAGAGTTTCATAATTAAGCATGCAAGGAAGTTACTTTGAATCCTGAGCAGGACATTAGGGATGTGGGCGAATTCAGAGTGTTAGTACATCTGACAGCAATGGCTTATATAAAATCAATGTTAAGTTATTGTACACATAAGAGGCAACGATTGAGATAGACATGACACCAATGGTAGTGACATCAATGCTTTGCAATTCTAGGTCCCAACGTGTACCCACTGCCCCTTTGACAGTGGAATCAGGGCGATCACTTACCCCTGCCAGATGTGACCTGTTCACAGAGTCCATAAAATTGTCATTCTACTGGACATTCACAGCAACCTCATGTTTTCTCATCAGTTCAGTGTCCACCCAATCCAGATTCCAGACAACCTATGAGATCATGACTTGGATATAGGAACTGCGCCTATCAAAGTTCATTGATGACATGGATGCACACCTAAACCACCTAATCTAGAATCATCATCAAGGAGAATCTGGATACCTATGATTCCTCCTAAGTTGATCTAGTTTGCTACAGATCATGACTTGAATTTCATGCACATGCATTTCATTTGTAAATTTCATACATCGGTTAATTTGGAATTTAGGGCTTCAAGTTGAACGAAGGCTTGTGTTGAGGAAAAATTTGGTTGGCAGCTGTGAAAAGACAATGTCTCATCCAAGGCTGAGAATGGTACCCATTGCCTCAACCAAGCGAATGGGCTGAACACTGCCATTTCAAGGCATCATTCTTAGGATTAGGAAAAAAAATGCCCCCACAAGCCTATTTTAAAATTCAGGTTAGATGCTCAGATTATGAAAGCTGGGAACAACCAGATAGCATGTAAACTTTGAAGAAAAATGATCCCTTGCATTCCCATAATGGCCCAAATATCTTACTCATAGTCTATTTTTTATAATAAAAAATAAAAATAAATCTATAGATAGCACAAAGTGTAATATTGGATTTATTGTGTAATGGTACCTGGACCAGGGTTCTGTTGTGTATTTGTGTAACTCTCCATTGACAGCATTTTGAGAGAAATCTTCCGTAAGTAGTCACTCTGAATGATACAAAAACAAGGATTGGAGTTGTAGTTTCACATTGATAAGTTTTGTTTGAAGTGCAGGGTGCATGTGCAGAGAACATTTTCCTCCCGCATGCCCTAGTATGATTAGCACAGTAAGCATGCATACTATCGGCTTATGATAACACGATAAGAAAAAGGAAATGCTACAGGTATGAAAAAATAAAAATTGGCCTAAAATCGTGGTAGCAGATTGTTCATAGATGGCTGTTTTCCATGTTTTTTCTAGGTTTGCTTTTTTCCCTCTTCTTTTGTGCGAGAATGTAGAAGCTATGATTGACGCACCCACCCACCCACTCAGTGCTGACCGCTGAGCGGAAGGTAGAAGCAGAGTTAGGTTAAGGTACCTGGCTAGTAGCTGCAGCATACACCTTGTCTTCAAATCGCACGGCAATTCTTTGAAGCTCAACCAGCCCCTCTGGCACTGATACCGGCAGATGCTTCCTCAGAGTCAGTACTCTGAATGCAAGATATGCGTCTGATCAAAGTGTGAGGGTGGCGGGGAAGGAGGAAGGAGGCATGAAGAAAGGGAAGTGGGCGTACATCTTGTTCACGATCCTGCCGCGCGCCGCGGGCTGGAGCTGGGCGCGCCAGTCATCGCCGGCGTCCATGGCTTCGTGGTTGGATCGGCGTGCTTGGATTGGAGTATTGGATGGATCTGTTCGTGCTAGGCGAGACGAGGAAGAGGAAACAGCAAGGCAACTGCGGGCAGCACCTCCCGACGATTCCTGTCCTCTGACTTGTGCGCGCTGCGTTGGCGTTGGATTGCCGAAGTGGACCTATCTCTACGTGTCGACCGTCCACGACGCAGCTGTTGAGTCGAGCTTGCCCTTCCACTGCGACTGCGGTCCCACTATTCAGTATAAACTGCTAATACTTGCGTATAAATTAATTAATTAATTGCTAGTCCCGCAATTTCTCTCTATAGGAACTCACTTTCGTCTTCTGCTCGTGAGAGTTTTGCATTTGCTCTTGATGCGAAGAAAACACATGATCCAACCCTGCTTTGGCCACATTATGTTCTTCAACAATAGCTTTGCGGCCTGTTCGCTTGAGCTTTCAGCCGCTTATTTTCAGCCAGTCAGCAGTGTTTTTCTCTCATACCAAACCAGCCAATAGTACTTCCAGCCGCTTATTTTCAGCCCAAGCGAACAGGTTGTTCACCTTTTGTTGGATAAAACAGTCGCTCTTTCTACAAAAACCACTTTTCTAACTGATGTCGAAACTGCATGCGGATGTAGACGCCGGGACATAGAACTAAGATTTAACATTGAAGTTGCTCTAATTAATTGAAATGACCCTTTCTTTTTCTCTTTGATATGAACATCGCCATCTTCTTTGGCTGATTATTTCTATCGTCCTCCTCAATGCTAATCCGCTAACCTTCATCCGCTCTATTGTCAACTGCGACTGATTTTGAGGTTATTTATTACTAGATCCATTTTAGGTTATTTATTAGTGGATTAGAGAGGATAAAGAAGGATTTCAAGATCTAGGCTGCGATGTTTTTTTAGTTAATAAGATTGTCTTTGTTCATTAACTCACAACTTTTTAGAGTACACAATATCGTAGATGTAAGTAAATATAATGTCAATAGGCCATATTATCAGAGAGCTCACTCGACTGAGCCATCACATGGGCCACCTTATTGACCAGCTTATGTGAACAAAAGTCACATAAGTAGATTTTCGTGCCAACTGGTTTAACATGAGCTATAATGGAGCCTCTTGTAATTTGATCTCTAGCAGCGGCATTTATATTTGGGACGGTTGGTGATTAGATACCGTATGGAGTTTATGTATGTGAGAGAGACATCCGCGCAAGAGATCACAACACTAGGGAGCCACTGGTTGGAGAGAAGGAAGATAAAATATTTACGTGCACTTTAGTCTTCACGTGGCATTATTCCCTTCCTTGTTAATTCGGTGAATACCTTTTGTGCCTCGTATATACAATAATAATTATTGAAGAAGCAACAAGCAGCAAACCAAAGGAACAGTGCCCAATTTTTATGGCACAATTGCAATTTTTATTTCTATAATGGCAAATCTGTAATAACTACAACATTTTTTGTGGCAATTTGCAATTTTGGTTTTCTATAATGGCAATAATCTAAAATAATTGTAGGGCGAAATAGTAAATATGCAGCTTTGCCATCTACTAAAAGCGAAGTGCCTTCTCATTCCTTCCCTCTTTCCCCTTGCTATAGTAGAAGGTGACTTCTGTTCCAATGCAGGTCTCATGTGTTCTCTCTCGCCTCAAACAACCTCTTCAATGGAGGATGGAAAAGCCATGATTTTAGCAGATCGTTTAGGCCCTGTTTGTTTCCGCGGCCGTGGTGCGTTTGAGCCAAATAAGCCGGAAAAGCCTGCCAAACGCTCGGCGACCGCCCACTCATCGCGACCTCGCGTCCACGTTAGAGCATCGCTCGCAGTGTTGCTCGAAACGCAATCTCAGGCCCATGATTTGGAAAACGCGACTTGCGTTCCCACCCACCTGTGCTCGCCCCACCTCAAGTGTGGGCGCTCCTTCCCCATCGCTCCTTCCCCGCCGCTGCCTCCCTCCACCCTCATCACCTCCCTCTGTCCTAGTTGTCACCTCCCCTAGCCTAGATCCGCCGCCACTGCCGGCTAGTTCTCGCTGGATCTTGCCTCCCGAAGGACACCGCCTCCTTCCCGGCAGCCGGCGGCCTCCTCCAGGACGCCAGCCTCCACTGGATCTGGCCTCCCTAAGGACGCCGCCTCCCTCTTGGTAGCCGGTGGCCTCCTCCCTCCCGGTAGCGAACGGCCTCCAACGGGCTCCAGGACGCTAGCACGCTCCACCGGGCTCCGGGCTCTGGGCTCCTGTCGACCACCTGCCTCCTGCCGCCTCCACCAAGCCGCCACCCTCAGGGTCTCGGCAGCCTCCACCAAGCTACCGAAATAATCTCCACAGCCAAACGCCCAGCTATTCTAAGAGAAGATTCCAAATCACTACTCATCATATAATCCTGCTTAGCTTATAAGCAAGACTCGAAAAAGCCCAAACAAACAGGACCTTACATAACCTTCTCTACTAGTTTAGGATTTCAGTATATTAGGGTTCTAGTTACCCATGTTGATGGTTTCGCATGTCCTTTAGCTTCCTCCACTTTATCTCCAATGATTGTGTGGGCGGATGCATCACAGGCGCTTCGGCTTCATAGGCGGCATGGCGAGCTTCTTCAATTTCTCCAACGACGATAGCGTGAGTTACTTTCCTACTCTCTTTTGGAAGGATAGGAGATCTTGGCATCCTCGTTAATGAATTTCCTTTTGGGTTATTGATGTGGTCTGCAACCGTGAATTGTTGTTTAGGTCAGTTTCTTGGTTAGTAGTGGACTTCTTTTCCTCTTCCATTCCATTCTTGGTGCATTGACGATCGATGCTCTTTCAACAGCATTGATTTAAAATGGTGTATGGTTCATGCTACATATCCAAGTTTTGGTCTCCCTTGTTGAAATGAGAGGCAAATCTTGTTTGCCTAGTTCTGATGTTCATCAACGGCAGACGGGAAGGAGGTTGTTGGTAAGGAAAGTCTAGAAATTATAGTCATAATTTTTTGTCATTCCATGTCGTTCTTTACAAATGTTCGAGGTGTGATGTGCTAGTACCTTTTCCTTAATATATAATTCATTGCAAAAAAAATAGAATTTTTATTAAAAAGAGGAAAAGAAGAGACAAATACGTCAGTTTTAGACTTGTAGTGGATTTCAGCTGTCAAGATTTGCATCACCTATTTGTAGGGTAGTATATTCAACGGTACAATAGACTGCTGAGTTAGTTGAGATATAGTATTACCTAGTGCATATATAAAATAACTATACCATATTATAAGGGCATGTTTGGATGGAATCCTGCGACCGTTGCCTAAGAAAAATGACTGCCTAGATGTTTTTTTTTTTGAGGGGGACTGCCTAGATGTTGCCTGTTAACTCATTTGGTTTTGCCTGCTCAGGCTACATCACATATATTTTATTTGGTTTGAAGTATATGCCTAGCAACTTTGATCTTCATTAACTGTGAAGGAATTTCAGCAGGCAACGTTGCCTGTGAGCCAGGCGATCGTTTTTGTCTAGAATGTCCAGACCTGGCAAGAAAACAGGGCTGCAAGCAAATGTGGTACAGGTCAGGCAATCTGTGCCCAGAATAGTACCCAAATAGCCCCTAAATTACTTAGAAGGAACCAACATGGTTTGCTCCATGTTTGTATGCATGCGGGACAATGGTACAAGCACTGACTATTCATATATAATAAAATCTCTAGGCTAGGGAATTAAATTACGGAACGAACGAGCAGGTTTTGCTCCATGTTTGTATGAGAAAAAAAATGCTCCATGTTTTTATGAGGAAAACAAATATATATATATATATATATATATATATATATATATATATATATATATATATATATATATATATATAGGGTAAATATATGTTGAGAGTGTATGAGTACAACAAAAAAAATATGGTTAAAATATGGTTTTGCTCCATGCATGTTTGTATGAGAAAAACAAAAAAGTATGAAAAAATATGTTGAGAGGAAAACAAAAAAAATATATGTTGAGAGTGTATGAGCACAACAAAAAATATGGTTTGCTCCATGTTTATATGAGAAAAACAAAAAAAGGTATGAAAAATGTTTATATGATAAAAACAAAAAGTATATGGTTTGCTCCATGTTTATATGAGAAAAACAAAAAAGTATGAAAAACGTTTATATGATAAAAACAAAAAGTATGAAAATATGTTGAGAGTGGGATTTGAACCCACGCCCTTTCGGACCAGAACCTTAATCTGGCGCCTTAGACCAACTCGGCCATCTCAACTTGGGATGCTAATTAAGATTATCCTATTTATATATTAATACAATAGCTTTGCAGCACAGTAACCATCTGCTTAAATCCAAGCGGCGGCAAGCCTCGTAAATGCAGTCTTGGCGAGATTTTCATGATAGTTTCATAGATAAATAAACTAACATGGATAGTATAAATGAAAAGAGATGATGAAAATGATCATGAGATGAAATAATTCATAATTTTATGAGGATGAAATTGTCTACACTGTAGTGTAGGAGTATCTAACATATGAAGGGTCTTGAAATTTGGCATATGAAATCCCACAGGGATGGTCTAATGTTCAATTTATATTTCCTGACCCTCTCTCTCTCTCTTTGCGATTTATTTCCTGATCCTTCCTTGCATGCATTTTGCTCCCTTAGGCCACATTTAGATCCCAAAAACACCCAAAATATTTTGCATAGTGTCCGTCACATCGAATCTTTAGACGTATGTATGGAGTATTAAATGTAGATAAAAAATAACTAATTGCACAGTTTGTCTGTAAATGTCGAGATAAATCTTTTGAGCCTAGTTAGTCCATAATTAGATAAATTTTGTCAAATAACAACGAAAGTGCTACAGGAACTTTACCCAAAAAATTTTGGGATCTAAACACGCCCTTAGTTTCCTTACTATACTAGTAGTATATCAAATATACTATACATTAACCCTTTTAATAGCCGCACGTGCGCATATGCATGCGTCTTCACTCTTCAGTCGTCACACGGCTGAAGTAGGCTACTTATAGTAGTATACAGACCAACACCATGCCATATATATGGCATGAAGCTAGCTACTTCCCCCGGCCCGACTCTGGACTCCACGAGCCAACTGTGCACATCGCTCGAGCCGTCGAGCGTACACGACACACTCCGATCCATGCATGCATGATGGCGCGTGTCAATTCCACTGGATGGTTTATTTGCTCCGTGCCCGGCACGTATGAGCACTGCAGGTACACATCATTAGCAGCTAGCCTCGGATCAAACAGCACAACAGATCGAGTTCATTGCATACATCATTATACTGTGACTATGCTTAAGCACTACTGTACTATACATGTAAATCCGCACGTACGCACTGGCGCGCAGTAAGTATATACTGTATCTCTCTAGCTCTACAGCGTGTACATACGTACTATACACTATACAATGCAATACTATTACTAGCGAAAACCATATAGACTGTATATAGGAGTATATTTTTAGGACACCACTATAGTATATATATATATATATATATATATATATATATATATATATATATATATATATATATATATATAGTTTAAAAGACCTGAAACAGGTCCAAATTAAATGAAAACCATAGATAATTAGGAAAAACGAAATTAATATTAAATATGTCTAATATATATATGATAGTACTGTACAAGCTAGCTAGCCACCCATGCATACTTATACCACACATACAAACCCACAAAGACTATCAGCCCGTTCGTTTCGTTGGTTTATCGTGGCTGAAAATACTGTTCGCTGGTTTGTTGTGAGAGAAAAATACTGTTGGATGACTGCTGATTCCGCTGAATAGCTTAAACGAACAGGGTGTATATAGCTTGGAGTATATGTTTAGGCTATCCGCACTCGTGGTACTCTAAATTCATCGTCTATACATCCTAGTCACCAAGATTCTCTCCTCTATATTCAATTCTTCCGCACTCATCCATCCTCTATATCATCCTCTATCTATTATGGGGTACACTTGTCACTTTATCTAAATATATCCACGTGAGATCTAGTTTTAAAGAATTTATTGAAACGAATTTAATGGTGTAATCGGAATTTAATTTGGTTTTTTTGTTTGTGAGTTATAATATTTTTTTCATCGTTGAACTAGTGGGGTCTGCCACTGATTCCTTTCCACGCATGCACACGCTGTCCTTTTCTGCGTTCGTGCTGTCCTTTTCTGGTGCTGGTGCGTTCGCTCGTGGGTCCCTCGGCGTATAGCGCACCTCCGGCATCGCGCTAGAAGTAGCGTTCATGAGAGCTTTAGCGCGGTGTATACCGTACCCGCTACAACAATTTTTTTGCGCTATCTGATAGCGTAGAGACACATAGCGTGTCCCAGCGCGGATATTCTTAGGACACCATACACCAATACTACAGTATATATTTTACAAACCTGAAACATCATCCAACTAATATAACACACGATTAACTAGGAGAAACAAAACTATATAGTAGTATAGCAGTCTATATCAGAGTAACCATCTGGTTCGTACATACAGTTGTATATGTACGCCTTGAGGTGTAAGTAACTCAAGGACTACTGGGTGTCATGCATCGCACGCGCGTCGAATCACTTCGCCACGTACACCGGTCAGCTCGTCGATGCAGCTTGGAAACGAAGTAGCAGGTGCAGGGCGCGCGGCGGCGTCATCGATCAACGCGAGAATCAAAGAGGGACGACGACCTGCTGCTTCTGGTGCTGGGCGGCGCCGGCGGCGTCATCGATCAACGCGAGAATCAAAGAGGGACGACGACCTGCTGCTTCTGGTGCTGGGCGGCGCCGGCGGCGGAGTCGATCATCATGTTGGCGGGGGTCGACCAGGCGGCGGCGGTGTGGTCCCAGATGCCGGTGGCTTCGTCGAACACCTCGGGGGGCACCTCCTGGAAGCCCTGCAGGCCGAAGTCCTCCGCCTTGGGCAGCCGCGTCATGAAGTCCTCGAAGTCGTCGGGCTCCTGGTGCAGAGGCGCCGCCGCCAGCTCGCGCAGCATCTGCTGGTGACGCTGCATCTCCATCGTGGTGGTGGTGGTGTCGTCGACGACGTGGCAGCCCTGCTGCGCCTGAGGCATGGCGGGCGCCATCATCACGCCGCCGCATGACGACGGTGGTGGCGGCGTCATCTGGAACGTCTGGTGGTGGTTGTAGTTGTAGGTGGGCGAGGCCACCACGGCCGCCGTGGCCACCGGCGACGAGCTGGAGTCGGAGTTGGACGACGACGCCTCGGCGGAGTAGCTGGAGGAGTACTGCATCATCATCAGGGGCGCCGACGCCATGGCGGCCTGCTGCTGCTGCTGGAGGTACTGGTGGTGGCGGTTGTGCCCACCACCAGCAGCAGCAGGGCCAGCAGCCACGGTGTCAGGCAGGGACGGAGACGACACCAAGACCGCCGCCGGTCCTCCTCCTCGTCCGCCTGCCGCCGCCGCAACCGCAACCGCCGGAGGAGGCACTGGCAGCTGCAGGTTGAGGCGCGCGCAGTCGCCGTAGAGCTGCCTGGCCGCGTTGTCGTAGGCGTGCGCGGCCTCGCGCGCGCTGCCGAAGGTGCCGAGCCAGAGGCGCGCGCCGCGGTTGGGCTCGCGGATCTCGGCCACCCACTTGCCCCAGGTCCGCTGGCGGACGCCGCGGTAGGGGCACTGCTGGTTGTCCGGCCCGCCCTTGCCCTTCATGCACCCCTTCCGCGACCGGCGCAGCGGGCAGCACCTGCGGCCGCCGGCGGCCCTGCCGCTGCTGTTCTGCTGGTGCGGCAGCGGCGGCGGCGGCGGTTGGTGGTGCGTACCTTGCTGCTGCTGCTGGTGGACGAACTGCTGTCGCTGTCGCTGCATCGCCGCCACCTCCATAGCTACCGGCGGCAACCGTTCCATCTGGACCAGCTTGGTCCGTCCGTGAGCAAATCGATCGATATGGCGATCGACCGGCGATGGACGCTAGCAATGGCAATCCTTGCCTGGGTCTCAGTGGGTGGTGTGTGCTGTGTGAGGCTCCCTGGCCCGGTATATATAGACAGTTGGCAAGGCATGCAGATGCGGCACTGCAGGCCAGGCAGCGGTCTTTCAGTGTGCGCAATGAAGGCAGGCTGGCGGGCAGAGAAGCCGGCGCATGGCACTGCATGGCGCCTCCGTGTAGAGGCGGGGCCACGCGGGGGCGCGGCGCGCCAAGTAAGGTCACAGCGGGTGACACGAAGGGGTGGGGGCCAGCGGGGCGGGACACATGGACGCCCCGGTGGGCTCCACGAGTCGCGGCACCAAGGCCCACGTGGCGGCCGAGGCGACCGGGCCAGCCACAGTGAAGTCACGCTGATGCAGCCCGCCTAGCCCATGGACGCAGATGCAGATGCAGCCACGGCCCGCCATCAGCCGTCTTCTATCTGTAATCACATCTATCTATCCATGACCCGAATGAATCCATCTCCATCCATCCATGGACTGCTGCGCCGATCCGCGAGCCACAGCCATGGCTTGGCAGCTGGACGCTGGGCATTTGGATATGATCTGTATCATACCGCTGACTCTGGTCTCCGCACGAACGCACGCACGCACGCAACGACGGACTGACGACTATGCCCTCGGGCCTCTCTCCTTGTTTTTTATAGTAAAATAATAGTTTTTTTTGCGGCAGTAGGCATGCATTGCACGTGCTCTGCCCATGCGATGCAGATGGCCATGGAGGGGGCATCGCCTCCTTGTGTCTATCCAGAATCCATTTGGCCTCCGGGCCGTACGGACAGTGTACGTGTGTCTTCGTCCTCCACTGCGATCAAAAACAGGTGTTGCTCTGTTGTTGTCGAGCGCGCATGCTGCGTTCGTCGGGGTGCTCCATGAATCCATGACCATGACACGTACTGCCTGTTGCCATTTTGCCACGACACCAGCTGGATGGAATGCGTGTCGCCACTTTCAACTCACACCTGTTAACCCTACTGTTGTCTGCCCGCCTAAATTGGCACGTGTATACAGCGTGACTAGCTAGCTAGCCCGGGCCAGTGCTGATAATAATACAAATGTGTGTAACATTTTTTTTACGTAACAATGTGTGTAAGTGTAACATTTACAAATGTGTAAATGTGCGTAACATTTTGCCTGCCTTTACTGCTTTGTAAATGTGTGTAATCGAATTCTCAACGCGTTTGGTCTGGAATCCTTAATGTTAATGGAAACAGATCACGCGGGGAGCAGCCGGGGATCTTGATTCCCGTGATATGTTTGGTTGCAAAAAAAAAGTAATGGAAACCAATCATGGTAGCTATTTCGTAATGCGATAAGGCTTGCGGAGGGGCGGTATCGGCCGTGAACGGGCCCGTATATGATTGCGTGGTACTTAATTGGTCCGTTCGCTTCACTGAAAAAATAAGCTGAAACATTGTTCCGACTGGTTTTTTTATGAGAGAAAAACACTCCGGCTGAAAAGACAAGCCGAAAAAGACGGCTTATAAGCTAGCTGAACAGGGCCAATAACGGCCCAACCTAAACCAAACAGTTGTAGCACTATCCGTTCCCCTCCGCAATCTAATTACGTTACATTTTATTGAACCAAACACCAAGGATGTACTTATGTATAAATTGTGTAACATAGCACTACACTAATGAAAATAACAATTAACCAGTACTTAAAATATATTCTATATTACTCACCGCCAGAACAGGTTGTTACATAGGTCAAGGGCATATAAGTCATTGCACACTCAAATCAGGCAAACCCCCTTTCAGAAAACCAGGGTCGTCAGACAACCACCTTCTCCTAGAGCCAGCTTTTCATAAATAATCTACACCAAACGACCCCTAGTGATGTGATCTAGCACAGCATATCTGATTGCGGTGCCTGCGGTATTACTGCTATACCTGCTTACGCCTTCATGTGACTCAAACCTTGGTTACAGATGGTGGTCAACGCAAAGAGACTTCGCACTGACGGAGAGTCCTCCAGAAGCGACATCCGATGCATTGATTCTAGAATTTCCACTCCTTTAACGTGTTGTGTCTGGGACCCACACCCTCTATTTTGACTGGATGTGTGTTGCTTTATGAAATTTGACCAAGGTGGAAGGTTTTCTCCATAAAACATCAAAAGTTCTCTTAGACCAATGTCCTGAAAGGAAATACAACATGTATTAGGACCTTAGAAGGTGTCCATTCACGTCCTATGTATCCATTCCTTGAATCCATTGAACCTTGTGGCGCTGGCTCGAGAGGGTGTGCAACATTTTCTCATATTGCAAAGCACATATACATTTGTGAACCACTGGGTGTATGCATCGTGCGCGCGATGATTCACTTCGTCACGTGCACTGGCCAGGTCGTTGATGCAGCTTGGAACGAGGTGGTGGTGTGGGCGGCGCCGGTGGTGGAATCGATCATCATGGCGGGGGTTGACTAGGCGGCCACCGTGTGGTCCCAGATGCCGGTGGCTTCGTCGAACACCTCGGAGGGGCACCTCCTGGAAGCCCTGCGGGCCGAAGTCCTCTGCCTTGGATAGCCGCGTCATGAAGTCCTCGAAGTCGTCTGGCTCCCAGTGTAGAGGAGCCATCGACAGCTTGCGGATCATCTGCTGGTGACATTGCATCTCCATCATCGTGGTGGTGGTGGTGGTGTCGTCGACGTGGCAGCCCTACGCCTGCGGTGCGATGGCCGCCATCCTCATGCCGTATGACAACGGCGGCGTCATCTAGAACGACGTCTGGTGGTGGTAGGTGGTGGGCGAGGCGGCCATGGTCACCGACGACGAGGTGGAGTTGGAGTTGGAAAAGGTGGAGTTAGAAAAGGAGTCGGAGTTGGATGACGACACGTTGGCGGAGTAGCTGGAAGAGTGCATCATCATCACAGGCACCACCTCCATGGCGGCCTGCTGGTGCTGCTGCTCGAGGTACTGGTGGAGGCGGTTGTGCCCAACACCACAACCAGTTGGCAAGCTACCACGGTGTTAGGGGACGGAGATGACACCATGACCACCAGTCCTCCTTCTCCTCCTCCACCTGTCGCAACCACCGATGGAGGAGCCAGCTGCAGGTTGAGGCGCGCGCAGTCGCCATAGAGATGCCTGGCCACGTTGTCATAGGTGCGCGCGGCCTCAAGCTCACTGCCGAGGGTACCAAGCCCGAGGCGCGCACCGTGGTTGGGCTCACGGATCTCGACCACCCACTTTCCCTAGGTCCAGTGGAGGATGCTGCGGTAGGGGCACGGCGGGCTGTCCGGCCCGCCCTTGCCCTTGATGCAAATGTGTGTAAGTGTGTGTAACATTTACACGTGTATGTAACATTTACAAATGTGTGTAAATGTGTTTAACATTTTGCCTAACTTTACTACTTTGTAAATGTGTGTAATGGAATTCTAAGGATGTACTTATGCATAAATTGTGTCAAAGCAAAGGGATGATGACCTACTGCTAGTGCTGGGCGGCTCCAGCAGCGGAGTCGATCATCGTGGTAGGGGTTGACCAGGCGGCCACCGTGTGGTCCCAGATGCCGGCGGCTTTGCCGAACACCTCTGGGGCACCTCCTAGAAGCCCTGCAGACCGAAGTCCTCTGCCTTGGGTAGCCATGTCATGAAGTCCTCAAAGTCGTCTGGCTCCCGATGCAAAGGAGCCGTCGCCAGCTCGTGGATCATCTGCTGGTGACGATGCATCTCCATCGTCATGGTGGTGGTGGTGTCATCGACGTGGCAGCCCTATGCCTACGGCGCGACGGTTGCCGTCATCATGCCGTATGACGATGGTGGCGTCATCTAGAATGATGTCTAGTGGTGGTAGGTGGTGGGCGAGGCCGCCATCGTCACCGGTGACGAGGTGGAGTTGGAGTTGGAAAGGGTGGAGTTAGAAAAGGAGTCAGAGTTGGATGACGACGCGTCGGTGGAGTTGCTGGAAGAGTGCTGTAACACCCCGGTGTTATGCAATGCATCTTTGCATGGCAATCATATTGCATTTCATTCATATCATTATAATCCTGTATGATAATGGTATAATTCGAGTAAAATGAAAGCTTAAACATACTACATTTCACGAATTAAAATAATATGATAATCACATTATATCAAAATCCTTGCAACCATAATTCTTACATCACTTGGAACCTTAGTTCAAATTTTGGAGCTCAAATTTGGTCAAAAACTTGTTCAAAAGCAATTATGAAAAATATTCAAAAGTATTCCCTAATTTAGCTTTTATTTTGCTATTTAAAAACTATTAGGAATTTTGAAATGGCCCCTTAATCAAAGTTGTAGAGAATTTAATTTTGAGCAACTTTTATTTTTGGGCCAAGTCCATAAAATGCTTTCTTCTTGTTCAAAATTTAGTTTGAAGTTTGAATTACATTTGAAATCGAATTTGGAAATTTGAAAAATCAAATTTTGCCTTAACAGGCCGCAGCCTCCTTTCTCGGCCCGTTCGCGAAGCCGCCCAGCCCAGTCGCGCGCGCGCGCCCGCACTCCCCGCCGCGGCCCAGGCCCAGCCAGGCCGTCTCCCTCCTCCGCCCGCGCACTCGCCGCGCGCGCTGGCGCCCCGGCAGAGCTCACGCGCCGCGTGGCGGCCGCATGCCGGCCAACAGCGGCCGGGTGGCGCTCGGTCGCCCCCACCGACGCGTGCGCCCGCGCCTTAACCCCCCCCCCCCGCGCTGCGCCTCGCCACTCCTCCCTCCACTCTGCCTCCTCACCGAGCGCGGCTGCCATTTCCGCCTCCGCCACCGCACGCACTCGCCGGACGCACGCGTTCCGACGAGCTCCGGCCACCGCTGACCCCTCCATCTCGCCACGAGTTTCCTCTCTCTCTGGCGCACCCCGTGCTCACCTCCATTTCACGCGGTAAGCTCCCCAGCCCCGCCAATTGCTCGCCGGAGTTCCGGCCGAGCTCGCCGCGGTTCTCCGCTCCGTGGAAACCCCGTCTCCGCCTCTTCTCTTCCCTCACTCGCGCGAGCACCTTGTTCGCCTCCTCTTCCCGGTGCTCGGACACCACCTCCCGTGCCGTTCCATGGCCGGAGGGGAGCTCCCGCCGGTGAGCAGCGCCGCCGAGCCGCCATGGCCGGTGGCAAGCTCGATTCCGAGCTCCTCCGGTCGTGCAAATGGTACCAGCGGGTTCGCCTCGTCGTGGGGATCACGACGGTGGTGACCTCGTCGCCGGCGACCTCGCCGTCGTCGAGCTCCGCGCGGTCAGCGCCCTCCTTGACTCGGAGCGGCTGACGCGTGGGACCCGATTGACCCGCGGGCCCGCCTGTCTGTCTCTGTGTGCGCTCGCGTGTGTAGTTCACCGGGTGCATCTAGCAGTTCAGCGGCTGGATTTAAAAAGGATTTTTGGAAATGATTTCAGAAAATGTATAAATGCTTTAGAAAAATTGTAACTTGCTCATTTTAGCTCCAAATTTGATGAAACAAATTTCTATGGACTCTTTGGGACCAGATCTATGATGTAAAATTGTTGCATGTCAATTTTGATGAACTTTTCTGTAGAGTTTATAATTAAATAGTAAAATGGCTGTTTTCTTGATAAATACTTAATAAATCCTAGAAAAGTCAGAAAAATATGATTCCAAGTTTATTAATCTTTTTGTGACATGTACTTTCTAGGGAAATTTTATAGCTTGGGTGTTCTGTATAAAAATTTGTAGTTGTAGTTCAAATGCTTTCTATTACCAATATTTGTTATTTTTGTTATTTAAATAAATTTGAATAAAACATGCAAGTGATAATTTTTCTATAGTGTTTGTTTAGGTAGTAGATAGTAGAAAAATTCCTAAATCTGTTGTTTGATACTTTTCAAAATGTAAAGTAGTTTAAATGTCTATTTTAGGCCTTAGTTTGTTATTTTTGCATATTAAGTTCTAAATATCCAAATGCAGTAAAAATCTTGTGTCATGCTAGTTTTGATAGTAGTAATCCACTGTAATTTTCTAAGATTTTTCTGAGCTACTAAAATATGTGTTGCTGTTCAAATATAGGGCTAATTAGGGTTTCTATTTATTTTTAATGCAAAGTTAGTTGGAAAAGTATACTTTGGTGTATCTTTGAAGCACCTTGTTAGTCAAGTACTCTTGCATGTTAGAGAATAGTAGTGGTAGTTTCCGAGTACATGTTCTTGGATGATGTAGACTACCTTGTAGAAGAGTCATAGTTTCCACATAATCCGATGACGTAATACATTCATTCACCGCATACATTCCGCATCATCATCATCTCATGTCACTTCTGCAATGCATCTATGCATGTTGCACTCATACTTCTGCATCATACAGGATCGCAGGAGGTGGTTCCGACAGTAGTTCCCGAGGACGCAGAGGAGCAGCCCGAGGAGCCGGAGCCAGCAGAAGCCGAAGAGGAGTCCAGTGAAGAGCTTCCGGAGTGCCCCGACCATCGTCCCAGTACCTTCGAGCGAGGCAAGCCCCGGAGCATTTCTCCCTCGGTTTGCAAAGAATTATTTATTAATTTCACTTAATCTGATGCATTAAGTTTAGGAATTGTTTGCAAACGTTGCTGCATTATACCTTGTTCCACCTTGTTTTACCCGATCCTTGTCACCCTGGTGTCCACGGTCAATACTTGCTTAGCTTGCTTAGACCGGTAGAAGTCGGGTGATTGCCTGTCATCCGCGAGCTATAGGGGATTACCTGGTTTTATGTGAAAGAAATGTCATGTGAATAGCTAAGTGTGGGAATGAATATGAGACCGGGCGGAAGCTTGCAGGGTTCTGGACTGTAGTGTCTTCCGTCTGTGTCGATTAAGGACCGTCCGATGTCGGGCCTCGGGTCATGTTGAACGCATGCCTCACATTTAGCTGGCCGGATAAAGTACCTTTCGACCGCGAAGCCGGGAGATTATTCGGGCCGAGTAGATTGCCCGCAACGCACTGTACCGGAGCAGTAGTGGCAGGAAACGGGGGCGCGATGATAAGGCCAAAGAGCAGTCGGGCGGCCCCCGGGTACATGTGGTTCCTGGCAAGCTCGCGACTTTACCTGAATGGTTGACTCGGTGACCAATACCTCACTTTAGCGGGTGAGTGAGGTTTGTGTGAGGAATAAATTACCAGCTGGTCAATAATCGATTCGAATCGCCATCGTTCACTGGATAGTGAACACTTGACTTGAGTTACTTCATCGTAGTAATACTGATGAAACACTTGGATAGTTATGAGGAAATGACATGGTAACTATTGTTAATGATCAATGGTAATCCTTGCTTGCTTAATTACTTGGTTACTTTAGCATAAAGTGCAAACATAGTTGACAGGAGAATAAAGATTTAAAAGATGACATGCTTAGTAAATGCTTTGATAAGCTAAAAATGCCTTTCTTGCAAATGAGTCAGCTACCCCACCAAAAAGCCTATCATGATCCTTGGAGTCTTTTTGTTTTGGTTCTGTCGGGTAAGTCTAGCTGAGTACCTTCTCGTACTCAGGGCTTTGTTCCCACTTGTTGCAGATGGACAGATGTACTATGGTTATTGTATCAACTGTCTATACCCTGCGATGGGCGAAGCCTAGGACCATGGGCAATGGTCACTCACTACTCCTCGCCTGATGCTTTTGTGGGAGATGATCGCAAGCTGGCACCGTATTTTGGAAAGGATGTGTGTGTGTGTGTGTGCCTTGAACTAATGCTTCCGCTACTTTATTTGAAACCGGTTTGTAATAACTATGTTTAAACTCCGATGTATTTTGTGCCGCAAACTACTGTGTAACTTATGAAGGTAATCGCTGAACTTATTACGATCTTGGCTGTGATGTGAAATGGTTTGAAATCCGTCGAGATTTCACGGACTACCGGGTTATACGGGCTTAAGTTTGGTAAATTGTCCGTCCGTTGGATGATTTTCTTACTTAATCTCGTATAATTGGGCGGTTCTGTTACAGCTGGCATCGGAGCATGGTTTAGCGTAATTACTGTTCATAAGTGTATTTAAACCAAAACCTTGCTTAAAAAGTGTGATTTTGAAACTAAAAAGTGTGCCAGTGGTCATATCCTGTATGCCCAGTTAAGGACTCTAGGTGGCTATTTAAGTACTAACTTGGGGTTCTGCACCATGTTTCTTTTTCGTTGCTCATACGGCGTGCTATTGTATGAGTGCCACTTAATTGAGTGGTAATGTATGGATCAGTTGCCTCTACGCTTCGGTAAGTGTGAGTTGTGAGAGCATGATCGGATACACTGCCGATCTAGGGAAAGTGCTTATATGATACTTGGATAATTACATGTTTTACACATGTTTTTATAAAAGTGTCGCATGTGTGGGTGTTCCGTCCGTTGAGGCGATGCCGTCAATAGGACGATGTGTTTGGGTAGTTACTACCGTTGTACACGCATCTGGGGATTCGTGTAAAGCGTGTAGGTAGATTTACTGCTTTCATGCATTCATGGGGAATGGGCTGAAATGAGTTTTCTGCAGGTACATAACAGCGTATCGTGTAGACCGAATTAATTACGTATATGAGAGATCGTTGTATGCCACCGAATTCACCGTTAGATGCTTTTATTTCATAAGTTTGTGAGAACGTAAGACTCGTGCATGCATCATATTGTTTGTGCATTCCATTCATGGCATGCATTCCTCCCCTTATAAAAGGATTATCCCATTTCGATAAAAGTGACCTCAACTAAAATATGTTCTCACCGGGTAATTTAAAACTTGTGCTACAGATGGCCCGCACGAAGCAGACTGCCCGCAAGTCCACTGGAGGAAGAGCACCCCGTCGTCAGCTAGCCCCGCGGGAGCACCGCAACACGGACACTTTTCTAAGCGAGTTTGGCATGCCCACCTTGCTTTGGAGAGTGCTCCATGATGTGGGGTACCCGGAGGGACAAGAGCCAGTTTACTCTTGGAGCGAGAGTCAGCTAGCTGAAGATGGACTTGCTGTGGTAGAGATCACCGTCCCTGCTCTTGGTGATGCGCCAGAATGGGATGGTTGGCATCTGGAGTTCGAAGGACGCACTCCAGTCGAGGGTGCAGAGGGCGCAGCTTTTCGCGTCATCCGAGACATCATGAGCAGATTTCCCAATGAGTTAGCAGCAGCTTTGGCCGGTACCTTCCCGAGAGATGATCCTCGCGACGCCATTTGGGTACAGCCGCAAGGAAGTGCCCTGGTTAGAGGCCCCAGTGAAGGACGGGCTAGCGACAACCACACCATGAGTGCCATGTATGCAGCCATCAGAGCATACCAAGGTCTGGAGAATACCTACTGGACCTTGACTGGCCTACGTGGTGATGATCGGATTGAAGCAAGGAAGCAGAAGAAAAAGCAAGCGCGTGCTATAGCTGGCTTGCAGGAGCAGTTGGCTGATATGAGCTTGCAGCGGGACCGAGCTCTCGAGAGAGGCGAGAGTTCCATGCAGCAGGTTCAGAGGCTGACCCAGGCCAACAGGAATGCAGATCGCCTGTTGGAGCAGCTAGTACAAGAAAGGAATGAAGCCTGGAACGAGAGAGACCTTCTGAGGCAGAGGGTCGAGGAGCTAGAAGAGTACAATGCCAACTTGCATGAAGAGTTCCATGCCCTCTACAACGGGATAGGCCCGTATGCTCCTCCGAACGCCGCTCAGATGGACCTCGACGACGACGCCGCTGCTGAAGGTAGCGATGGCGACGCCTCCGACATCGACGATGGCCCCGGGGAGTAGGATAGTGTCCTGCGTTAGTAGCTAGGCTTGACGCGATGGCCTTCTTTTGGTTTTCATGTGTCATGATGTATCCTGTTCGACCTTGAGACTGACGATCTTTTGGAGTTTGGTTGTGTATGCGATACCCGAACGCATAAAAGTCCAGTGTATGTATGCTGGCAACGTGGTTGTATGGAACGTAATGTTGCACTTGAAGTAACTGAATTGGTGTTGTTGTTTAATTGGAATGAAATTATTGCGCCTCTGTTTTCTTGTATGACTTGTTCTCTCCAATGAATTCAGTATGGCATAATTGTTCATTCGGACACAATTTTACAACTTCACTCAATTGTGCTTGTTGCTGAAATATGCAGATGGCCAACACTCGTCGTGCTACGTATGAAGCCGCTGAGACTGGTGGCAATGGTGCAGGAGCTGGTGGAAGTGGTGCCAACAATGTCAACCACCAAGAACCACGTCCAGAACCACATTTGCCCCCTCCTCCGCCGCTTACCGCAGAAATGTTCTTCACACAGTTTCTCGGAAGTCAACGCAGTACTGAACAATCACAGAGAAATATGGAAGATTTTCTGCGTACCATCGCGGAAAATGTTCAAAGAGGAAATAACCAAGGTGGTGGCCATGGAGTGAACCAGTACAGCAGTTTCAAGGATTTCATGGATACGAGGCCACCTATTTTCAAAGAAGCAGCAGAGCCACTTGATGCCGAGGAATGGATTAACACTATGGAAGATAAGTTCCGTGTGTTAAGGATGACAGAAGTTCTGAAAGTAGAGTATGCTGCACATCAGTTACAAGGACCAGCAGGAATGTGGTGGAAGCATCACCGCAGTACTTTTCCTCCTAATACCCAGATCTCTTGGAGGGATTTTACTGAAGCTTTTAAGGGAGTTTATATTCCCCCAGGGTTGGTTGAGATGAAGCTTGGAGAGTTCTTAGCCTTGAATCAGGGTACCAAGACAGTGACACAGTATCTGCATGCCTTTAATAATTTGTGCCGCTATGCTCCAGACATGGTTGACACAGATGCAAAGAAGATTGCTAGTTTCAAGAGAGGGTTGAGTCCGAAAATGATGAAACATGTGGGTACCAATACCCGCAACAGATTCAACGACTTTATCAGTGACTGTTTGAAGCAAGAGAAGAACAATAATGCTTACACCGCAACCAAGAACCGCAAGAGAGTGTTCGAGTCAGGATCATCCCAGTCCAGAGTTGTCCCTGCCAACCGTCCATCTTATCGTCCGTCCGCACCTGGTGCGAGGTTCAGGCCGCCGCAGCACAAAACCCAGAACTACAAAGGGCCACAGAAACCGTACAAGATGGCAGTGCCACCAACAAAGACCAACGCAGCTGCAGAACAGAGCAACTCCAAGGGAGCAATAGGGTCTGTTGGTACAGTGAAAGGGCCCTGCTACAACTGTGGTCAGCCAGGCCACTTTTCCAAGTTCTGCCCTTATCCGCCTAAAAAGAAGCAACAGACTTACAATGCCCGTGTGCACCACACCGCCATTGATGAAGTTCCTGAGGGAGAGCCTGTAACTGCCGGTAAGTTTCTTGTGAACCATCACCCTGCAGTTGTTCTTTTTGATTCTGGATCTTCGCATTCTTTTATGAGTCAAGCATTTGCACGGAAGCATGAACAACTATACACAGAATTGAGTTATGGTTATCGCATAAGTTCAGCAGGAGCTGATGTGTTAACCAATAAAATGGTTAGAGGGGCAACCCTTGAGTTAGGTAGTCGGAAGTTCAGAGTGAACCTGGTAGTTATGCCTGGGCTAGTTTTGGATGTAATAATAGGAATGAACTGGATGAAAGACTGGGAAGCAGTCATAGATACAAGCAGTCGGATGCTTACCCTTAAAGATCCCCAGGCAGAGGGTACTTTTCAGGTACCATTGCCTAAAAGAACAGATCTTGTGAGTGTGACCTGTGCCATGGAAGTTACTCCTATCCATCAGATCCCAGTAGTATGTGAGTTTCCGGATGTGTTCCCAGACGAATTGCCTGGCCTTCCTCCAGATAGAGATGTTGAATTCGGAATCGAGTTGATCCCCGGGACGGCTCCAATTTCTAGGAGACCTTATCGGATGCCTCCGGATGAGTTAGCTGAGTTGAAGAAACAGTTGGAAGAGTTGTTAAGGAAGGGGTTTATTCGCCCAAGTAAGTCTGAATGGGGATGTCCTGCCTTGTTTGTAAAGAAGAAGAAAGAGGGTACTCTCAGGATGTGTGTGGATTACCGACCTCTTAACGCTGTAACCATCAAGAATAAATATCCACTGCCTCATATTGATGTTCTGTTTGATCAGTTAGCTAAAGCCAGAGTGTTCTCCAAGATAGACTTAAGGTCGGGATATCATCAGATAAAGATTAGACCTCAAGATGTTCCGAAAACCGCCTTTTCTACCAGATACGGGTTGTACGAGTATCTTGTTATGTCATTTGGACTAACAAATGCTCCTGCATATTTTATGTATCTGATGAATACGGTTTTCATGCCAGAGTTGGACAAGTTTGTAGTTGTCTTCATTGATGACATTCTAGTATACTCTGAAAACGAGAAAGAGCATGAAGAGCATCTGAGAATTGTCTTGACCAGGTTGAGAAATCATAAGTTATATGCTAAGTTCAGCAAATGTGAATTTTGGTTGAAGAAAGTTCCTTTCCTCGGCCATATCCTATCTGAGAATGGAGTTTCTGTGGATCCGAGTAAAGTGCAAGAGGTTATGGATTGGAAGACTCCAACCACCGTGTCAGAAGTCAGGAGTTTCCTAGGCTTAGCTGGTTACTATCGCCGCTTTATCCCAGACTTCTCGAAGATTGCCAAGCCTATGACAAGTCTGTTACAGAAAGATCACAAGTTTGCGTGGACAGAGGAGTGTGAGACAGCTTTCCATACCTTGCGGAAACTGTTGACCACTGCTCCAGTTCTTGCACAACCCGACATCGAGAAACCTTTTGATGTGTTCTGTGACGCATCAAAAACAGGACTAGGATGTGTGCTAATGCAAGAAGGAAGAGTCATTGCTTATGCCTCCCGACAGTTGAGAAAACATGAAATCAATTACCCGACACATGATCTTGAGCTTGCCGCTGTAGTGCATGCCTTAAAGATTTGGAGACACTATCTACTGGGTAACGTGTGCAACATTTTCACCGATCATAAGAGTCTCAAGTACATTTTCACCCAACCAGAATTGAACATGAGACAGCGGAGATGGTTAGAGTTGATCAAAGACTACAATTTGAATGTACAGTATCACCCCGGGAAAGCCAATGTGGTAGCCGATGCCTTAAGCAGAAAGTCACATTGTCTGAATGTGCAACCCTTGCTTGAAGATGGTTTCGATCTAATGCACCCTGCCGTACTACAAAGTATTCAGGTCAGTTGTTCCTTGGAGAGTAAGATTATAGAAGGTCAGAAAACGGACAAGGGGATATTCCACATCAAAAAGAAGATTCAAGAAGAACCCTCGAAACACTTCAGGGTGGATGAGCAGGATGTGTTGTGGTTCGACAACCGTCTTGTTGTTCCAAAGGATAGAGAGCTTAAGAATAAAATTATGGATGAAGCTCATCTCTCTAAGTTGTCTATTCATCCTGGCAGCAGTAAAATGTATCAAGAACTAAGACCTCGTTATTGGTGGACCAAAATGAAGAAGGAAATTGCAGCGTATGTAGCCAGATGTGACACATGTTGTAGAGTAAAAGCAATTCACATGAAGCCTGCCGGAATGTTACAACCTTTGTCAGTACCAAGTTGGAAGTGGGATGACATTAGTATGGATTTTATCACAGGTTTACCCACTACTCAAAAAGGTCACGATTCCATTTGGGTAATTGTGGATCGTCTTACTAAGACAGCTCACTTTTTGCCTGTCAAAACAGAATATAGACCACCTCAATATGCTGAGAAGTATATTGCAGAGATTGTGAGGTTGCATGGCATACCAAAGACTATAGTGTCTGACAGAGGGTCACAGTTCACTGCTCACTTTTGGGAGCATTTGCATAAAGGTTTGGGGACTAGTCTGATTCGTAGCACTGCCTATCATCCTCAAACAGATGGTCAGACTGAGAGAGTTAATGCTGTTCTAGAAGATATGTTAAGAGCTTGTGTGTTGTCTTCCAGAGGTTCATGGGAGTCATGGTTACCATTAGCAGAGTTCTCATACAATAACAGCTATCAAGAGAGTATCAAGATGGCACCTTTTGAGGCTCTGTATGGTCGAAAGTGTAGAACACCGTTAAACTGGATTGAGCCCGGAGAAAGAAGGTATTATGGTATTGACTTCGTAGAAGAAGCCGAAAAGAAAGTTCATATCATCCAGCAGAATATGAGAGCAGCCCAGTCACGTCAGAAAAGTTATGCAGATAAGAGAAGGAGACCGCTTGTGTTCGAAGTTGGCGACTATGTCTATCTAAAAGTTACGCCAATGAAAAAGAAAAGGTTTGGTGTGCGCAGAAAGCTGGCCGCCCGATTTGTGGGACCTTACAAAGTCCTGGAACGGAAGGGTCCTGTGGCTTACAAATTGGAATTACCAGAGTCAATGGGTGCTATATTCCCAGTTTTTCATGTATCACATCTCAAGAAATGTTTGCGCATTCCAGAGGAACAGATTGAACCTCGAGGCATAAAACTGAAGTCAGATCTGGTGTATCGTGAGCAGCCAGTTCGAGTTTTGGATACCAAGGAAAGGGCTACTCGAAACAGTGTGGTGAAAACATATAAGATACAATGGAGTCATCACGATGAAGGGGATGCATCTTGGGAAACGGGTGAATACTTAAAGAATGCTTATGAAGATTTTTATAACAAATGGTTCGTAACCCAAATCTCGGGACGAGATTTTTTATAAGGGGGGAGGGCTGTAACACCCCGGTGTTATGCAATGCATCTTTGCATGGCAATCATATTGCATTTCATTCATATCATTATAATCCTGTATGATAATGGTATAATTCGAGTAAAATGAAAGCTTAAACATACTACATTTCACGAATTAAAATAATATGATAATCACATTATATCAAAATCCTTGCAACCATAATTCTTACATCACTTGGAACCTTAGTTCAAATTTTGGAGCTCAAATTTGGTCAAAAACTTGTTCAAAAGCAATTATGAAAAATATTCAAAAGTATTCCCTAATTTAGCTTTTATTTTGCTATTTAAAAACTATTAGGAATTTTGAAATGGCCCCTTAATCAAAGTTGTAGAGAATTTAATTTTGAGCAACTTTTATTTTTGGGCCAAGTCCATAAAATGCTTTCTTCTTGTTCAAAATTTGGTTTGAAGTTTGAATTACATTTGAAATCGAATTTGGAAATTTGAAAAATCAAATTTTGCCTTAACAGGCCGCAGCCTCCTTTCTCGGCCCGTTCGCGAAGCCGCCCAGCCCAGTCGCGCGCGCGCGCCCGCACTCCCCGCCGCGGCCCAGGCCCAGCCAGGCCGTCTCCCTCCTCCGCCCGCGCACTCGCCGCGCGCGCTGGCGCCCCGGCAGAGCTCACGCGCCGCGTGGCGGCCGCATGCCGGCCAACAGCGGCCGGGTGGCGCTCGGTCGCCCCCACCGACGCGTGCGCCCGCGCCTTAACCCCCCCCCCCCCCGCGCTGCGCCTCGCCACTCCTCCCTCCACTCTGCCTCCTCACCGAGCGCGGCTGCCATTTCCGCCTCCGCCACCGCACGCACTCGCCGGACGCACGCGTTCCGACGAGCTCCGGCCACCGCTGACCCCTCCATCTCGCCACGAGTTTCCTCTCTCTCTGGCGCACCCCGTGCTCACCTCCATTTCACGCGGTAAGCTCCCCAGCCCCGCCAATTGCTCGCCGGAGTTCCGGCCGAGCTCGCCGCGGTTCTCCGCTCCGTGGAAACCCCGTCTCCGCCTCTTCTCTTCCCTCACTCGCGCGAGCACCTTGTTCGCCTCCTCTTCCCGGTGCTCGGACACCACCTCCCGTGCCGTTCCATGGCCGGAGGGGAGCTCCCGCCGGTGAGCAGCGCCGCCGAGCCGCCATGGCCGGTGGCAAGCTCGATTCCGAGCTCCTCCGGTCGTGCAAATGGTACCAGCGGGTTCGCCTCGTCGTGGGGATCACGACGGTGGTGACCTCGTCGCCGGCGACCTCGCCGTCGTCGAGCTCCGCGCGGTCAGCGCCCTCCTTGACTCGGAGCGGCTGACGCGTGGGACCCGATTGACCCGCGGGCCCGCCTGTCTGTCTCTGTGTGCGCTCGCGTGTGTAGTTCACCGGGTGCATCTAGCAGTTCAGCGGCTGGATTTAAAAAGGATTTTTGGAAATGATTTCAGAAAATGTATAAATGCTTTAGAAAAATTGTAACTTGCTCATTTTAGCTCCAAATTTGATGAAACAAATTTCTATGGACTCTTTGGGACCAGATCTATGATGTAAAATTGTTGCATGTCAATTTTGATGAACTTTTCTGTAGAGTTTATAATTAAATAGTAAAATGGCTGTTTTCTTGATAAATACTTAATAAATCCTAGAAAAGTCAGAAAAATATGATTCCAAGTTTATTAATCTTTTTGTGACATGTACTTTCTAGGGAAATTTTATAGCTTGGGTGTTCTGTATAAAAATTTGTAGTTGTAGTTCAAATGCTTTCTATTACCAATATTTGTTATTTTTGTTATTTAAATAAATTTGAATAAAACATGCAAGTGATAATTTTTCTATAGTGTTTGTTTAGGTAGTAGATAGTAGAAAAATTCCTAAATCTGTTGTTTGATACTTTTCAAAATGTAAAGTAGTTTAAATGTCTATTTTAGGCCTTAGTTTGTTATTTTTGCATATTAAGTTCTAAATATCCAAATGCAGTAAAAATCTTGTGTCATGCTAGTTTTGATAGTAGTAATCCACTGTAATTTTCTAAGATTTTTCTGAGCTACTAAAATATGTGTTGCTGTTCAAATGTAGGGCTAATTAGGGTTTCTATTTATTTTTAATGCAAAGTTAGTTGGAAAAGTATACTTTGGTGTATCTTTGAAGCACCTTGTTAGTCAAGTACTCTTGCATGTTAGAGAATAGTAGTGGTAGTTTTCGAGTACATGTTCTTGGATGATGTAGACTACCTTGTAGAAGAGTCATAGTTTCCACATAATCCGATGACGTAATACATTCATTCACCGCATACATTCCGCATCATCATCATCTCATGTCACTTCTGCAATGCATCTATGCATGTTGCACTCATACTTCTGCATCATACAGGATCGCAGGAGGTGGTTCCGACAGTAGTTCCCGAGGACGCAGAGGAGCAGCCCGAGGAGCCGGAGCCAGCAGAAGCCGAAGAGGAGTCCAGTGAAGAGCTTCCGGAGTGCCCCGACCATCGTCCCAGTACCTTCGAGCGAGGCAAGCCCCGGAGCATTTCTCCCTCGGTTTGCAAAGAATTATTTATTAATTTCACTTAATCTGATGCATTAAGTTTAGGAATTGTTTGCAAACGTTGCTGCATTATACCTTGTTCCACCTTGTTTTACCCGATCCTTGTCACCCTGGTGTCCACGGTCAATACTTGCTTAGCTTGCTTAGACCGGTAGAAGTCGGGTGATTGCCTGTCATCCGCGAGCTATAGGGGATTACCTGGTTTTATGTGAAAGAAATGTCATGTGAATAGCTAAGTGTGGGAATGAATATGAGACCGGGCGGAAGCTTGCAGGGTTCTGGACTGTAGTGTCTTCCGTCTGTGTCGATTAAGGACCGTCCGATGTCGGGCCTCGGGTCATGTTGAACGCATGCCTCACATTTAGCTGGCCGGATAAAGTACCTTTCGACCGCGAAGCCGGGAGATTATTCGGGCCGAGTAGATTGCCCGCAACGCACTGTACCGGAGCAGTAGTGGCAGGAAACGGGGGCGCGATGATAAGGCCAAAGAGCAGTCGGGCGGCCCCCGGGTACATGTGGTTCCTGGCAAGCTCGCGACTTTACCTGAATGGTTGACTCGGTGACCAATACCTCACTTTAGCGGGTGAGTGAGGTTTGTGTGAGGAATAAATTACCAGCTGGTCAATAATCGATTCGAATCGCCATCGTTCACTGGATAGTGAACACTTGACTTGAGTTACTTCATCGTAGTAATACTGATGAAACACTTGGATAGTTATGAGGAAATGACATGGTAACTATTGTTAATGATCAATGGTAATCCTTGCTTGCTTAATTACTTGGTTACTTTAGCATAAAGTGCAAACATAGTTGACAGGAGAATAAAGATTTAAAAGATGACATGCTTAGTAAATGCTTTGATAAGCTAAAAATGCCTTTCTTGCAAATGAGTCAGCTACCCCACCAAAAAGCCTATCATGATCCTTGGAGTCTTTTTGTTTTGGTTCTGTCGGGTAAGTCTAGCTGAGTACCTTCTCGTACTCAGGGCTTTGTTCCCACTTGTTGCAGATGGACAGATGTACTATGGTTATTGTATCAACTGTCTATACCCTGCGATGGGCGAAGCCTAGGACCATGGGCAATGGTCACTCACTACTCCTCGCCTGATGCTTTTGTGGGAGATGATCGCAAGCTGGCACCGTATTTTGGAAAGGATGTGTGTGTGTGTGTGCCTTGAACTAATGCTTCCGCTACTTTATTTGAAACCGGTTTGTAATAACTATGTTTAAACTCCGATGTATTTTGTGCCGCAAACTACTGTGTAACTTATGAAGGTAATCGCTGAACTTATTACGATCTTGGCTGTGATGTGAAATGGTTTGAAATCCGTCGAGATTTCACGGACTACCGGGTTATACGGGCTTAAGTTTGGTAAATTGTCCGTCCGTTGGATGATTTTCTTACTTAATCTCGTATAATTGGGCGGTTCTGTTACAAGTGCATCATCATCATAGGCGCCACCGCCATGGCGGCCTACTGGTGCTACTACTGCAGGTACTGTTGGTTGTGGTTGTGCCCACCACCACCACCAGCATGGCAAGCTACCACGGTGTCAGGGGACGAAGACGACACCATGACCTCCATATTCCTCCTCCTCCTTCGCCTATCGCAACCACCGGAGGAGGAGGCAGCAGTAGGTCGAGGCGCGCGCAGTCGTCGTTGAGATGCCTGGCCACGTTGTCGTAGGCGCGCGCGGCCTCAAGCACGCTGCCGAAGGTGCCAAGCCAGAGGCGCGTGGCACTGTTGGGCTAGCGGATCTCGGCCACCCACTTGCCCTAGGTTCACTGGCAAACGCTGCTGTAGGGGCACGCCTGGTTGTCTGACCCGCCCTTGCCCTTGATGCAAATGTGTGTAACATTTACATGTGTATGTAACATTTACAAATGTGTGTAAATGTGAGTAACATTTTGAATTCCTTTACTACTTTGTAAATGTGTGTAATGGAATTCTAAGGACATACTTATGTATAAATTGCATAAGATAGCATTACGCTAACGAAAATAACAACTAACCAATACTAAAAATGTATTCTATACTACTCATCGTCAGAACAGGTTGCTAATATAAACCGAGGGCATACAAGTCATTGCACACTCAGATTAGACCTGGTGCAGGGTGCGCGGTGTCATTAATCAATGAGAGTTAAAGCAGAGGGACGATGACCTGCTACTGGTACTAGGCGGCGCCAGCGGCGGAGTCGATCATCATGGTGGGGGTTGACCAGGCGGCCACCGTGTGGTCCCAGATGTCGGTGGCTTCATCAAACACCTCTGGGGCACATCCTAGAAGCCCTGCAGGTCGAGGTCCTCTGCCTTGGGTAGCCGTGTCATGAAGTCCTCGAAGTCATCTGGCTCCTGATGCAGAGGAGCCATCGCCAACTCGCAGATCATCTACTGGTGACACTGCATCTCAATCGTCGTGGTGGTGGTGGTGTCGTCGATGTGGCAGCCCTATGCCTGCGGAGCGACGACCAACTTCATCATGCCGTATGACGACGGCGGTGTCATCTAGAATGATGTCTGGTGGTGGTAGATGGTGGGCGAGGCCGCCATGGTCACTGGCGACAAAGTGGAGTTGGAGTTGGAAAATGTGGAGTTAGAAAAGGAGTATGATGACACATTGCTAGAGTAGCTGGAAGAGTGCATCATCATCATAGGCACCACTGCCATGGCAGCCTGCTGGTATTGCTGCTGGAGGTACTGCTGGTGGCGGTTGTGCCCAACACCAGGGCAAGCGACCACGGTGTCAGGGGACGGAGATGACACCACGACCTCCATTATTCCTCCTCCTCCGCTACCTATCGCAACCGCCAGAGGAGGAGGCGGCTGTAGGTTGAGGCACGCACAGTCACTGTAGAGATGCCTGGCCATGTTGTCGTAGGCACGCGTGGCCTCGAGCGCGCTGCTGAAGGTGCCGAGCCAGAGGCGCGTGCCGCGGTTGGGCTCACGGATCTCGGCCACCCACTTGCCCTAGGTTCGCTGGCGGACGCTGCGGTAGGGGCACGTCTGGTTGTCCGGTCCGCCCTTGCCCTTTATGCAAATGTGTGTAAGTGTGTGTAACATTTACACGTGAATGTAACATTTACAAATGTGTGTAATATTTTGCCTTCCTTTACTACTTTGTAAATGTGTGTAATCGAATTCTAAGGATGTACTTATGTATAAATTGCATAAGATAGCATTACGCTAATGAAAATAACAACTAACCAATACTAAAATGTATTCTATACTACTCATTGTCAGAACATGTTGCTAATATAAACTGAGGGCATACAAGTCATTGAACACCCATGTCAGACCTAGTGCAGGGCGCATGGCATCATCGATCAATGAGAGTCAAAGCCGAGGGACGACGACCTGCTGCTGGTGCTGGGTGGCGCCAACGGTGGGGTCGATCATCATGGTGGGGTTGACTTGGCGGCCACCATGTGGTCCCAGATGTCGATGGCTTCGTTGAACACCTCTGGGGCACCTCCTGGAAGCCCTACAAGCTGAAGTCCTCCACCTTGGGTAGCCGCGTCATGAAGTCCGAAGTCGTCTGGCTCCAGTGCAGAGGAGCCGCCGCCAGCTCGTGGATCAACTACTGGTGATGCTGCATCTCCATCATCATGGTGGTGGTGGTGTCGTCGACGTGGTAGCCCTATGCCTGTGGCGCGATGGCCGTCGTCATCATGCCGCATGACAACGGCAGCGTCATCTAGAATGACGTCTGGTGGTGGTAGGTGGAGGGCGAGGCCACCATGGTCACCAATTACGAAGTGGAGTTGGTGTTGGAAAAGGTGGAGTTAGAAAAGGAGTCAGAGTTGGATGACGACGCGTCGGTGGAGTAGCTGGAAGAGTGCATCCATCTGCTGCTGGTGGTACTGTTGGTGGCGGTTGTGCCCACCACCACCACCAGCAGGGGAAGCTACCACAATGTTAGGGGATGGAGATGACACCACGACCGCCAGTCCTCCTCCTCCTCCGCCTGTCGCAACCGCCAGAGGAGAAGGCAGCTACAGGTTGAGGAGCGCACAGTCACCATAGAGATGCATGGGCATGTTGTCATAGGCGCGTGCGGCCTCGATGCACTGCCAAAGGTGCCAAACCAGAGGCGTGCACCTTGGTTGGTCTCGCGGATCTCAGCCACCCACTTGCCCCAGGTCCGCTGGCAGACGCTGCGGTAGGGGCACTGCTGGTTGTCTGGCCCGCCCTTGCCCTTCATGCAAATGTGTGTAAGTGTGTGTAACATTTACACATGTATGTAACATTTACAAATGTGTGTAACATTTTGCCATCCTTTACTATTTTGTAAATGTGTGTAATGGAATTCTAAGGATGTACTTATGTATAAATTGCGTAAGATAGCATTACGCTAACGAAAATAACAAGTAACCAATACTAAAAATGTATTCTATACTACTCATCGTCAGAACAGGTTGCTAATATAAATCGAGGGCATATAAGTCATTGCACACTTAGGTCAGACCTAGTGCAGGGCGTGCGGTGTCATCAATCAACGAGAGTCAAAGCATAGGGACAACGACCTGCTGCTGGTGCTAGGCAGCGCCTGCGGCGGAGTCAATCATCATGGTGGGGGTTGACCAGGCGGCCACCGTGCAGTCCCAGATGCCAGCAGCTTTGTCGAACACCTCGGGGGCACCTCCTAGAAGACATGTAGGCCAAAGTCCTCCACCTTGGGCAGCTGCGTCATGAAGTCCTCGAAGTCATCTAGCTCCTGGTGCAGAGGCACCGCCGCCAGCTTGCAGATGATCTGCTGGTGACGCTACATCTCCATCGTCATGGTGGTGGTGGTGTCGTCAACATGGCAGCCCTACGCCTGCAGCACGGCACCGCCATCATCATGCAGTATGATGACGGCGACGGTGGCGTCATCTAGAACGATGTCTGGTGGTGGTAGATGGTGGCCGAGGCCGCCATGGTCACCGGCGACGAGGTGGAGTTGGAGTTGGAAAAGGTGGAGTTAGAAAAGGAGTCGAAGTTGGACGACGATGCGTCGATGGAGTAGCTGGAAGAGTGCATCATCATCATGGGCGCCGCCGCCATGGTGGCCTGCTGGCCTGCTATTAGAGGTACTAGTGGTGGCGGTTGTGCCCACCACCACCACCAGCAGGGCAAGCTACCACAGTGTCAGGGGACGGAGACGACACCACGACCACTAGTCCCCCTCCTCCTCCGCCTGTCGCAACCGCCAAAGGAGGCAGCTACATGTTGAGGTGCGCGCAGTTGCCATAGAGATGCTTGGCCCCGTTGTTTTAGGCGTGCGCGCCTCGATCGCGTTGTCGATGGTGCTGAGCCAGAGGCACGCGCCACGGTTGGGCTCACGGATCTCGGCCACCCACTTGCCCCAGGTCCGCTAGCGGACACCGCGGTAGGGGAACTGCTGGTTGTCCGGCCCGCCCTTGCCCTTCATGCAAATGTGTGCAAGTGTGTGTAACATTTACACGTGTATGTAACATTTACAAATGTGTGTAACATTTTACCTTCCTTTACTACTTTGTAAATATGTCTAATGTAATTCTAAGGATGTACTTATGTATAAATTGTGTAAGATAGCCTTACTCTAACGAAAATAACAATTAACTAGTACTAAAAATGTATTCTATACTACTCATCGTCAGAACAGTTTGCTAATATAAACCGAGGGCATACAAGTCATTGCACACTCAGGTCAGACAAACCCCCATTCGGAAAACAAGGGTCGACAAAGAACCACCTTCTCCTAGAGCCAGCTTTTCATAAATAATCTACACCAGACGACCCCTAATGATGTGATCTAGCACAACATATCCTCCGGCTGGAATGCGGTGCCTACACTATTACTACTATACCTGCCTACGCCATCATGTGACTCAAACCTTGGTAATGGACGGTGGTCATCGCAAAGAGACTTCGCACAAAGGGAGAGTCTTTGAGAAGCGACTTCCACCGCTTTTAATACTTTTAGGTATAGATATAGATATACACATAGCTATAGTAGGTGGGCCAATATGTTTTCCGCAGAGAAGCCATGTTCGATGCATTGATTCTAGCATTTTCACTTCTTTAACGTGTTGTGGGACCCACACCCTCTATTTTGTCCGGTTGTATGTTGCTTTTTAAAATTTGGCCAAGGTGGAAGGTTTTCTCTATAAAACATCAAAAGTTCTCTTAGTCCAATGTCCTAAAAGGAAATACAACATGTATTAGGACCTTAGAAGGTGTCGATTCACGTCCTATGTATCCATTCCTTGAATCCATCGAACCTTGTGATGCTGGCTCGAGGGGATGTGTGCAACGTTTTCTCCTATTGCAAAGCATAGATATATTTGCTAGTAATACCCATGATGTGACTTGTATAAGTGTTTTTTATCACCAACCTTGGTTGTGCCTCCACCATATATATGTTCTATATGTTGTTCATTTCTAGTATTCAATGGTCTTGTTGACATCTCTTGTCAAAAGAAAAGTAAAGTTTCACTCAAGTGTTCTAGAGGGCCCACCAACTCATAAATTTTGAGATATTAGATTGAGTTAAGATTTGTGCTTTATGATGGTACAAATATATATGGTAAGGAATGTCAACTGGACATGCACATGCAACACACACGTGGCTATATATTTTTTTGAATTAACAATAATATTGTTTCTATATTGTATACCTACAAGATTAAATAAACAAAGTTTTGCTGGTGAATATTAACTTCATAGAAACCAGGCATGTGAAATGTGGAAAAAAATATATTCTTAATATCACTCGTATAACAGGGAATCATCTATCTCAATCTAATCTGCCATGCCAAATTTAAAGAACTGAAACACTGTTGGAAATAATAGCAATTTAATGATGTATAAATTGATTCTAATATCGAGGAAAAGAACAACAACATGTATCATAGGTGTGTGATGTAACACTAGCACTACGATTTGAGATAAACTCAGACTTCCTAGCACTAGTAACAAAAGAAAAACTAGAGCGAATAAAGACATTCTTACAGTGGGGTTATCGGCGCTAAAGATAGCGCAAAAGTAGGCGAAGTAGACCACCAACTGAGACCCGCGAACACCGGCGTAGAGAGAGGAAGACGTCAAGCGAGCAGACGCGACAACGCTTCCCAAAAACTGATACGACCCCTACCTCGTGCAAGGACACGAGGGGACGTAGGCTTCGGAGACCTGCTCTCCCGGCGACGATGACACATCGGCGGCGAGGTGGGGAAGACAGTGGCAGTGCAGCACAGTGGCACGAGGAGGTAGATAAATTGTCTGTACTGGGGGACGACGTCTCATCCTAATATATACACGCGTCACAGCTAAGAAAAGTAATTAGCTGCACAATCACAACATTAAGATGATTGACCTACCATTAGTCGACTAGAGAAATTAGTGCAATCACCACTAATACGAGAATAATTACTTATCAAAATAGGCCAGCGCAATTTTCTCTATGCATGCAAAAATATCCAGTAGCAAAAGGAAGCCGCGGACCCGCAAGGTCGAAGCGAGAAATCGCCGGACCATTCACGCGCATGTCGCGCGCCCACGCCCATCGCCCCGCCCGGCCCGGTGAGGCGAGGCGAGCGCTTGTGTTTCCTTATTTTTCTCTTCCCAATAGTTTCAGCTAGTTGGAGACAACTCAACTATTTAAGTTGGTCTTACTCCTTCTAGAGTAAAGTCCCCGATCATACTATGCATGTGTGAGTAGGCCTTGGGATTTATTTGGGGATATTATTTGGACCAGCCCAAATCTTCTACGGAGTAACAAATACTTCATATAAAATTTGGAATCTTGGAATTGCATTATGATCCTCCTTCTGCAAGCAGATCTTGGAATTGCATTATGATCCTCCTTCTGCAAGCAGATCTGTCAGATCTTTGCCGCTAACTAAAATCCAACAATTCCTGTAGCATTAGTTGCCGAAACAGGCTTTAGACAATATGATAGTAAAAGTTTCTAAAAAAAGTACAGTTGTCACTTGAAATAGATCTAGTTATATTTTAGTATTTTACCAAAATGGTTCTGAATTTTTGTAAAATGCAAAGATCCACAAAATAAATCATTTCAGATGTTATCCTTGTGTTAGAATTGGCAGCCACGTGTAGGCTTTTAAAAACAGAAAATGACCAAAATAGTTAAAGATTTGTAACAATAGGATATAAATCACCTTTGGTGGATGACAAGAAATTACTGGAGAGGATGTAGTGTCTCATTGCAGACAGTGTAAAATAAGCTTTCATTGTTGCGAGCCCCATGCTAAACTCCTGGTGAACTAAAGATGACATGCCAGATTGAAGATCTTTCACTTTAAAGAAAAATAATTCATTCCACGTGTATTGACTGTATATTTAAGAAACCTAAGATCTGGAATTATTAGACAACTCTCTAATCGCGCAAAAATAGTTATCTTGAAGGGACAAAAATATTAGTTGCAGGAACATACTCCCAGGCACATACTCCTAGATGATAATCACATTAAACAGGATTATATGATACTCAAATTGAATTTCTGGGTCCAATGCTCTCTGTTGTATCTGAACACTAAAGACATGTAAAAGCAACTCCAGCAGGGCCTCTACTTCAACCCCCATAGCTAAATATAGGGGCTCAAGCGAAAAAAACGTGCTTCAGCACGGCCCCTACTAGGACCCGAAATTTGGGTGGGCATCCAAATCCACCCTACAAACCCATCCCTGCTGGCTCTAGACCAAGCCCCCAAATCCGATGGCCTTCCTTTTCACTCATGCGTCCCTTCGTTCTCCCCGGTGCGCTCGCTCCTTCCCCCGCTTGCGCCGCCGCTCCGACGACGGCGAGGACTAGGACTGCGCCCCGCGAACCGACGACGGCGACGACGAGGTTTACGCCCGACGCCTCGACGCTGGCAAGCTCGGGCGGCTCCTCCATCTCTGGCGGCTCTGGCGGATCTCCCCTCGCCACGCGGGCACGCCGCTCCCTGCCACGCGGGTGCTCTACCCCGCCGCGCAGGCCGTTGTTCCCTCTCCCTCCATTGGCCAGCAGGCGTCGGCATGTCTCCCTCTCCCTCTCCCGCGCCAACATTCTCGGATCTCTATCTATCCCCATGCACGACCACCCCTCCCTGACCCTCCCTCTAGGCGGCTCTCTCCGGCGGACGCGGCAGCGCAGGAGCCGTGCGGCCCCTCCCCTCCCCTACGCGGCGCACTCAGCCTGCTCCAGGCCTCCAGCTCTCTCCGATGGACGTGGCTGCGCAGTGCCTGCTCCCTAGTAGAAGGAAGAAGAAGAGACCATGACAAGTGGGTCCCGTCTATCATCCTATACTGAAATAGATTTGGGGGCCTAAATTTGGGTGCTGCTGTTGGAGTGGAAGCAAAAAAAAAAAGAACCAACAAAAATAGAGGAAGCACTCAAATCAAAAGTAGGGATCCGGATTTGGGTGCCCCCGTTGGAGTTGCTCTAATTCAGGAAAAGGACATAATGCTCATGTTTCCTTGACAATTCTCCTATAAGGAAGGCAAGGTGATCTATTTCCCCTTTCCCACAGATGTGCAAGTGTGAAACACCCATGCTCCAGCTTGCCTGAATCCTAACCTAAAATATACCCTGAAGTTTGAAAAACAATACGCACATGAGTAAAAAGTAAAAGCACAATATCTTTTTACGTCATCCTTCAAACTTCGGAATAAATGGAAGCTGTAACTATTGGCACACAATAACCAGAGTGGGAAAGAATGAAACATATGTGCTACACCATTTTCAAAATTCTAGGTTCACAAAAGATTCAGAGTTCACAGGCACAAGTATGAAGTATATTAAGAAGAGAACAGAGGTACTATAAATCATGTAGTACTGTTCAGCATTGATGATCCACTTACTGATTGAGATGTACCATGAAATGGTTCATCTGAGTAATCCATGATGATGTGCAGGTGTGTAGCTTCAGCCATTAGTGCAGAGTCTTGCAATGAGAATTGCTTGTTTCTCTGTACTCCAGATCGGAAAGAAGTTGATTTTTTCCCTATACATTGGTGAACAAATATGCATAGCTTTTAATAAAGAAGTACTAAAACTGGATCCATGAGCTTGGTCTGGTGAGAGAGCATCAATGACAATAAAATCCATCGTATCCTCAGATCGACAGGGAAATAAAGGTATCGAGATAAATAAGAGAAAAATTTGAACCTCTCCTCAAGACGTTGAAGACAGGGAGGGGATGGGCGCCACCGTCTCACAAATTTTTTTTGGGAAACAGGAGGGGTTGCAGCCCCTACTGACAATTAAGTTTTTATATATGATAAAATGGATTGTGAAACCAGCAGTAGTCACTCAACAGTTTTAATGTCATATTAATAAATGGTTTCCTAAAACAATACAAAGTAATAATTAAATAAATGGTTCGGTGGTTTTGGAAATCAGATGGCGAAGGAGATGATCAGATAGAGCTAATACAGTAGTCATCATGGCGGCCAATCAAACCAATAGGGAAACAATTCGATCATCTCCTCACCGGAAAGACAAAACCATGGAACTTTATACGAAAAAAAGGAAAATAGAATCACAAACGAATCAAGAAGCGGTAACCAAAGCAAAAACGGAATCAGAGTTCAGCACAAACAAGCATATGGATCAAGGGGCCGTAGGGAGCAACTGAGGATGCATCAGATCTCCGAGGTGAAAAAGGGTGTGACATCACAGAGATGCCTTGGACACAAATCTATACTCTAAATGAGCGAAGTAATTATAAAATACCTGATATCTTGAAAACATCCTACCCACTTAAGATCTCCTCCCTTAATATAAATCCTATATATGGGCCCAACATAAAAGGAAGGCAGTCAAACGTGGAGCGACGTCTCCCTCGGCACTTTTTTTTCACCCAGAGCCAGCATACCTGCCCGCGTACCCACCCTCCCTTCCTTTTCTCCGGGGCATTGATTCATGCAAGAAAATAATATCTTCTGTCGAATCTGTTGCCTCAAAGAAAAAAAAACGTCGTCCACTCCTATCCTCTCCCCGACACTTCTCGTCCCCTCCACAGCCTCCCCTCCCCAATCCGACCTCGGCGCGACCGCGGCCTCCTCCCTATTATGCGCACTAGCGGGGCCATGGTGCACCAGCGCGAGCGGGCCCCACCGACGGCCACCGTTGTGGATGCCCCGCCGGCGCCGCCTGATCCCGGCCGTCCGCTCGCCGGTTTGGTACCCCTCCCCCCCCCTCTCTCTCTCTCCTTACCTCTGTCTATTGGATCTCCCTCTCCCAGCGCTCGCGGATGCTCGCTCTCACAGGGCTCTTGGTCCTCGTGGCCATAAGCCCTTGTTGCGGGTGCTATCCCAATGGCAACCCCAACACAGGCATGCCCCGCCGCGGCGGCCTAGGGATGGGCCACAGCGATGGCTTCCTCCATGCGGAACTTGTGTCTCCTCATCTGCATCAATCCAGCAGCCACAAAATTCGTCAAACCAGCGTCGAACAACACAAGCGAACAGCGAGAAAAGGAGGAAAGCTGAAACGAGGGCGACATGGGTGAGACCACAGCTATCCAAACCAAAATCGTCGCCGCCGCCGCCGTTGGACGTGATGCTGAAGGAGAGGGGGTGCCGCCGCGGGTGGGGATCGGAGGGGGTAAGGGCCTAAGGGGCGCCACTACCGCATGGAGGAATCCGTCGCCGTGGCCCATCCCTAGGCCACCGCGACCGGGCATGCCCGTGTTGGGGTTGCCATGGGGGGCACCCGCAGTAGGGGCTTACGGCCACGAGGACCAAGAGCCCTATTAGAGCGAGCATCCATGAGCGTTGGGAGAGGGAGATCTGATAGAGAGAGGTAAGGAGAGAGAGGGGGAGGGGTATCAAATCAGCGAGTAGACGGCTGGAACCAGGCAGCGGCCGTTGATGGGGCCCACTCTCGCCGGTGCGCCGTGCCATGCTAGCGCGCATCATGGGGAGGCGCCCGCGGCCACGCCCGTCCACCGCGCCACGCCGAGGTTGGATTGGGGAGGGGAGGCTATGGAGGGGACGAGAAGCGTCGGGGAGAGGAGGGGATGCGACGGAGACGACAAAAGATATTATTTTCTTGCGTGAATCGACGCCCTGTATAAACGGAAGGGAGGGTGGGTACACGGGCGAGTATGCTGGCTCTGGGTGAAAAAAAAGTGCCGAGGGAGACGTCGCTCCACGTTTGGGAGGACGAAACACGCGTGTTCCTGAGTGTTTTTGCCTTCCTTTTACGTTGGGCCCATATGTAGGATTTATATCAAGGGAGATCTTAAGTAGGTAGGATGTTTTAAAAGTAAAAAGTATTTTACAATTCCTTCGCTTCTTTATCGTATAGATATAGATTAAGGAGTTTACTTTCTTACAAGATTAAGGACTCTGTCACTAGTATGGATCGTGGTAAGGACATTGTTTAGTGTGACCGACCATGATGACTTAATTTAGCATGTCTTGTTAGTTGTTAAGGCTAGCCAGGGAAGTTTGGTCAAGTATTCTCTATTAGGTTAAGGTTTGTAACTTTAATTTTTTTAATCCTAATTCCTAATTCAACCCCCCTTGGGCCATTCAACTCCTTTTAATTGGTACCAAAGTCTATTGCTCAAAGGATTAGCCTTTGCTACCTAGAAAAAATGCCAAAGAATGGGGATCTGCTCCCAAGTTCGAGGGAAAGAACTTTGCCTATTGGAAAGTCCACATATTTGCATACCAGCTCAACTTAACCTAATTAATCTGGTTGTCCCTGAAATCACACCATCCGTGTTATCCACTATGTGCATGCGACATATATGTAGAGTTCTCATTATAATGCATAAAATGTAGTTTTAGTTACAAACAAAGTGTTGCACACACTTGCAAACTAAGCGTAGCTCAGCTAGTTGGGTTCCGTGTGGTGAAACCCGCCCACCTGTGTTTAAGTCCCCGACTTGATACGGGTGCTCACATTTTCATAGATTTATTCCAGAATTTAACGGTGCTATTCTTTCAGTGGTAGGCGATGCGCCCGTGGTGACTTCGTCAATCTCGAGATTTACCGGTCCAACTCAGCTCTTCGGAGGTGCTCATAGGGGTAAGGTGTACATGCGTGCTTTTATAGGGGTGAGTGTGCACTCGTGTATGCAAGCGGTTGTGTCTATAACCGGATCTCGCAAAAAAAAAAGTGTTGCACACACTTAGTTCAACATCAAGCACACACAACAATTGTTCTAGATACTACATCTTTTGGTCCATGCCATCACCCACAAGCTAGTTATTATGATACTCAACTCCCAGTCAGAAGAGAGCTCAAGAGGGTGTAAGAGTAGCCATAGACCAGCATTTGCTCACCGCAACCACAACTTAATGGAAGCAACATGAGTACGGGGTTGTACTCCTCATGGCTTACCAAACATAATACACAAAGGAATATGCATTTGAGCTACAGCAAGATGAACAAGTCGGTTTGCATAAAAGCTTTTGTGCATGAAGTCCAATGCATAGGACTCATTTTAGCTACTCTAGGTTTAATATGAACAACATCATCTATAACTTGAGGGGTGAGCTTGATCTTCCACGAGTTCATCAACATGGTAAATCTACATTACAGAAGCAACAAAGAGCTTATTCATAACAGAGAGCGTGGCATTTTCAAAGGATTAAGCGGCGTCTTGCAAGAGGTGTATATCTTCTCCCATACAAGAACAAGTCCATCACCCATACAACCTGTCGGTCCGTAGGAGGTAACTCATTACCTCAACCTTTCTCCTTTGGCCAAGTCATCCAAAGAATGGTCGTAAAGCACATGAGTACTAGCATCTACTAGCTACCCCTCATTAGACACCTAAATCTATCCGATTAGTACCCGGTCAAAACATAATACTCAGCTTGTCATGCTCATACATAACATTTGGAAAGTGCAAGTAATGCTTAGATTAATGTAACAAAAATCGGTCCTTAACCAGCTCAAACAAGTTACGTCACCCAAGACCTCGTCTCGCCATGACCCTGCACTTCGCCGAGCCTCAATCAGTACTAATAATCTTGGTCAAGTTCTATTCTAATTTTATTACCGGAGTAAACCAATGCCTGCATTTGATTACCAGCGTTCTCCAACCAAACCCTGTCTCAGAGCTGTTACGTGGGGCCCATCTAGATTTTCCTCCTTTTCTCTAATTAACTTGGTGAGAGAGAGAATTTTATGGCTTCTTTTTATCTTTGTTTTATCAAGACAAATACTCCCTCCATCCCAAATTATAAGACGTTTGACTTTTTTTACTCCAAGTTTGACCACTCGTCTTATTCAAAAAATTTGTACAAATATAGTCAAATTTAAGTCATTCTTGAAGAACTTTTATTAATATACCCAGCTATGATAAAAAATTGATATTTTGCACAATTTTTTTGAATAAGACGAGTGGTCAAACTTGGTGTCAAAAAAGTCAAACGTCTTATAATTTGGGATAGAGGGAGTACTTTCGAACAAAAAGTCATGCTCAAAAAAGGTAGCAGGAATTCACATACCTTAGCTGGGCTCCATGCAAATGCAAACTAAAAATTGACATGCGCAGGATGTACTGATCACATTCTACTGTATACATCACAACTACATCACATTATTACAAACATAATGCTGCTACATTCTTGCAATGCAAATACAACTAGCTAGTAGAGTGTGAATGGTGAGTCAGTCACTTGACTGCGTAACCATTGCCTCGATCCGTCCGTCCTTGTCGTAGGCCTCCACTATCTTCTTGGCATACCCCGGGATGTGCTGCTCAGCTCTCTGTTTTCCCCATGCCCGCCTAACATGCAGGTAATTCCGAATGGTGTGATAATCCAGAGAGTAGCGTGCGAACTCCAGACCCTTGGGTCCAACCTGAAACAGCATATCGTGTAATACAATCTGGTTATTTATTCGTGTTCAGTTAACATTACAAATCTCATGACACCCCTCCCCTGCAGACGACCAAGAACTAACCAGGTTCAGTATGAAGGCCAGAATGTCGCCGACAAATCTAGGAGCTGGTTTTGAAGGGCCTTTCCCTGTAGATCCATTCCATTATTTACATGAATGTAAGCCAAACAGACCAGGGTTCTTACTAGTTTTATTCCAATGCTAAGTACTATTTCATAGGCATGATTAGGGGAAGTACCCAATTTTGCCGCATCGTCAGCTTTCACTGTCTCCATAACAAATGGTTGCCTGGAGCCCTGAAACAAACAGACACACAACACCCTTGTCAGTCTCCTCCTAGTACTACGCTGCATGCCTCCGAAGAATGTTGTGCCAGTTCTATTGCTGGGGATACATGCGTACACTGCTAATTGTAGGTGTGCTCTCCAGAAGGCCATCTACCAGGCTCAGCATCTCCCGTCCACGATCATTCCTGAAGGGATAGAGTTCCAATGATGCTCATCAGCTACTGCTTAAAATATACCTGCACAATCCTACTCGCGCTACCTGACTGTAATGTACTGAGGATGCTGTGTCATGGAGACTCCAGCATATTTTGGTACTCCCATATATCCCACCACCAAATCCTGCAGAGATTTAACCAAACAACATAGTGAATATGAGCTGCTTCTCTGCTCCAAGAGAGCAGACTGTGAAGACATATAGCAAGATAAGAGGAAAGCAGCTGATTAGAAGTAACAGGTAAAAGAATAAAGAGCTAATTTCTCACAACAAATGCAATCTGAACATGAAGATTGAAGAGGCACCCAGGCAACTCAAGGTCAAGAGAATTAGTTCAGCTATGCTAGTGCTTAATAATAAGAACAATGCAGTCTGCATCATGCAACATATGGCGATACAGTCTAGTGTTATAGGATTATTCTAGCTTTTCTAAATGATATGTGATCCAACAATTTCTATTTCTGTAGATGAGCAAAAGGAATAACAACTTCTATCTATAAAAACCAGATGATTCTCAGAAAGAGAGTTTCTATTCAAAACAAGAGACCCTATTTGAAGTCAAAACGATGGAAACCTTACCGCCAAGCCATTTGTGTAGTCAAAGCAACTGCAGTTGGTATAAGCAAATTATTAGCTCACCTGTGAACGGTCAATTAAAAGTTTTGGAAAAGAAAATGACAACTCATTGGTATACTGAATAGAGAATACCTATAGCATGATGGTGCAATAACATCTACCAGGTCGTTTGCTGGCAGGCAAAAATAGGGAACCTGCTTTGAATTAGGCCCTGAATTAAATAGTCCATTGTGGAAGACACAAAGCTTCAGAATTATAGGCAAACAAATACTTACCTCTTCAATGTGCCCATCTAAATGCTTTAGGTGCACCTGTAAATATTCTCAGTTATACAATGCGACCATACATAAAAAATTCCTAAGGAAAAGCATGGCAATTCTGTGGATGCCATGTGTTCTTGTGTTGACCCTAAAACTGCTTCTTGAGCTGTTGATATGGAAAAGTAAACTGTATTCCTATCCTATTGATTTTCCATACATGAAACTACCAAAGTGGGGAAAAGAACGTATGCAGCTAACTATTTCAATGCCATACCTTGTAGTCTTGCATAAATTCATAATGCATAACAGTTTCTGGCTCACTGCTTGCCGCTTTCAAGAATTTATCAAGCCCTTCACGTGTACCATTGTCAACTAAAAAAAATACAGTATGTCAGCTACAATATATCTTCCATGACAGAAATGTAAAGATTGACTGGTTTGAGAGGAGAAATGGAAATTACCACAGTTTGTGCCAAGCACATAAAGCTTTTCCAAACCAAGGTACTTTTCTACAGATCTCAAAGCTGTAGTTCAAACAATAACTTTAACAACTTTGACATTCGATAGAACATCACCAATAGAAATGGAAGAAAGGCCACGTAAAGGAAAACACCTTGCACTTGACAGCCCACACCGCAGAAAAGAAGCCGCTTTACACCAGCTGCCTGCCAAAGGAAACCATGAAAGTCTCTGGATTTATAAACTGGTCACTTGCTTTCACTATAGGATGTGTCTTGTTATGGTTGGAGTGATGATTGGAATGGGCTTTGGAACCCACTGGAATGTGGAGTCAAATGGGGCTGCTCCAGATTGAATAGGCTAACAGAATTACTCTTGCCCAAGCAACAAATTCAGATGTAATTGAACTACTTCTAATTATCTTGAATTGGGAAATGAGAACAAATATCTGGACCAAGTAACCCTAAATTAATGTCAGGACAGCTTATGTTCTCTCAGAGATCTGCTGCCATGACCCATTATTACTTCTATATTGTGGCAGAACCGCCTAATTTAATACCCTCCCAAGAGTACTTGTCTTCCATTAGACACTAAGTACCCAAGGGAGAGCACTAAACTCTGCGATTCCGTCGAGCACACCCGAGGGAGAACTCGAAAATCCACATTTTTACCTCAGGATCATAAATGAGAGATAAAGCTTACAACATCTTTACCATTTCTTACATCACTTTTAGTACAACATCAGGGTAATCCATTGTTTAATTATAACAGCAGAAAATAAAATGTTATCAGAGTTCAGCGGAAATGAAACCATTTGATGATGAGTTAAATATTATCATGATGCACATTTATATACAAGAATTCATAATAGGTGGTAAATCTTTCCTTTGTAAATCATTTTTGGTGAGAGTTATAAATCAACTCTATATCCGCAACGTAAGGGAAATCCTCACTGAGCCCACCAGGAGGTTTCCACACATAAAAGTCAGCTTCAAGAACACCTGTCACCTGCAACAGGGTAGAACAAACCCTGAGTACTCAATTGTACTCCGCAAGACTTACCCGTCAGAAGAAAAGAAAAGACTCCAAGGATATGCAAGGCTATCTGGCTTGTGGGTCATTGCACTGCAGGAAGCATTACTAAAGGTGCATCCTTATATTTAACTTTTATTAGCAGTCATCGGTAGTTCATTAACCCACCATTCTAGTAAGCACCTGTTCTACTTTCAAGCAAAGGTTGAGCCATCAGAACCATTTTTCCATCTTTCATCTTTCATTTCTTACTACGGTGCCAGAGTGTAGTCAAGTCATACCGTCACGTAGAAACGGCGATTCGCGAATCAATGTGCCCAGCTGGGTACCCCGGAAAACACACGCCTCGCTCGCACCCCAGGCACGAGCGAGACCAACCCGTTCCACTCCTGTCACAGGTTCCAGGTCCCCGTCCAAACTTGGACTCCAAGCCCCCACACTTGAGGCCCGGCCTCAAAGTGGTGCTTAGACCTCCACCTATCCCCGCCTCCAATCAGTCGGTCCGGAAAGAGCCGGAGCCCATGACAAGAGAGTAACAAGTCTTCTTAGCCCCCATCCGCTAGTATGTGCTCGGGATAATAAATCTGTGACTTGACCGGGGATCCAGTGCAACGAACGGTCCTTAATCGACACAGGCGGGACAAATGCAACCAGAGCCTCGCTCGGATTGCCCAACCCAGTCCATATCCAATTCCAAGTATAGTCCCGTCCGGTCTCCAATTATTATCCATATATAATCCATGTGATAGTGACATGATAATAGTAGCAATAATATATTTCCTATCTCTCGCGAGTGACAGGCAATCACTCGACTTCTACCGGAGTCCTGTAGCATAGCATTCTACACGATCTTGACATACTAGTAGGACTCATGGAATCAGGATATATATATGCAAGTGGGTTTCATTCAACTCCTTAAAACTTAATGCACAAGCATAAATAAAGTGCAACATAATAGAGGTTATGCACCGGGGCTTGCCTGGGTAAAATATAACCAAATGTTAGTATGCCATCTCCGGGGTACGATCACCATGGCATCATCTTTTGGGTCAACGCCAAGTCCTCCGGTTGATCCATCGATCCATCATCGTTCCTATTATGATTTACGCGAATGCAATGCAGAGACATAAGTAAAAGACAGCAATCGCAACTCTCGTTGTACGACTACGTCTCGCAAGCTAACGAGCTAGCCACACAGAAACTCACTAGGCCACGTATCCACGTTGTCGATTCAAACGTTATTTCTTAACAAGTGTTTTAGTTATATAAACCCGAGATGTCGCGTTATTCATTTTATCGATTTACTACATATTCAAACCAGAGCTTATTAATTATCCTAACAACTAATTATAAATGTTGTACAAGTTTTATAATTTTCAGATAAGCATATTATTTACTAGCGATTAACAAAGATTTCATATCGATAAAAACATGTGACAAAGATAAATTAATAACTCAGTAATTATACAAGATCTGGACCTCAAATTTTTATCCTAAATTAAGCATCACATGAATAACATGCCATAAAATTTTCATCCCATTTGAAGCATAGCATCTACCGGTATGAATTTCTCTATAATTAATCATAGGAAAAATATAGTGCAATATTTTTCTACTAAAACATGCAATATTATATATCTAATGCATAGAGATAAACGCAAGGGTTCTAAAACATCTTGATTTTCTATTTTACGAATTTTCTATGATTTACTATGAATTTCTAAAGGTTTAATACATTTAAGAAAAGACAAGAAGCTAATGACATAATTAACTAATCACATAATTTCAAATGAGCTTTAAAAATTATGAAATTAATATGGAAGATAGAGTTTGATTTAAGATGAATTTAGGAAGAAGAATTCCTGGAATCCGAGTTAATATGATGGAGATATAAAATTCGCAAGATAGCTGTTCAGGTAAATAAACACGAACTTTTGAAAGAGACGTACATGTGCTTGCACGTGAAGCTGAGTTTCGTGCTCGCGAGGCGCGTCCGCCATGGATGACCGCTCGAGCTAGTGGATGCAAGTAATTAGAGGGAGGTGAGTAGCAACTCGGAGCAGAGAAGCTGAGGAGCTCCGGCTGGCAGTGGAGTCGCTGCGGTCACGACGGCCGGCGAGGGCGGGACAGCTCCACGGCTTGGGCGGCTGCGAGCTGATGAGCAGATGAGCAAGGCGAGCAGCGGTCTGGCTTCCTTAAGAAGCCGAGGAGACAGCAACAAGCGTAGATGACAGGGCGTGCGGTGCAACGAAATGCGAGAGAGAAGAGAGTGCACGGCGCAGCAGCTCTTAATGCTCGGATGAACAGTGTTTTCTGCATGCTACAGTAACCTCCGTGCTGCTACAGTACATGTCTGCGGCGCTACAGTAACCTCTGTTCTGCTACAGTACATGTCTGCGGCGCTACAGTAACCTCTGTGCTGCTACAGTGCACTTCTGCGGCGCTACAGTACCTCTGTGCTGCTACAGTGCACTTCTGCGGCGCTACAGTACTCTGTTCTGCTACAGTGCATTTCTGCGCGCTACAGTACTCTGCTCAGCTACAGCGATTTGTCAAGTTCAGTTATAATGCAGACCATTCAAACATCCAGAAAAACCAGCCTGTAGATCATGCTTTGGTTGGTTTGTATGATTAGATAAATTAAAGCTTTGGACTGACCAATAAGTATTTCACGTAATCGTCCCTACTACGTACTGACCCATAGGAATAAATATTAAGCACTATTTAATTATTTTGCTCAATATAATTTGTTAAAAAATAGCACTCTTAATCCTAAGTTCATTCCCTTGCCAATGCAACGAAAGGACTCATTTTTAATTTTTGGATTTGGTTTCTTGCAACCACAAACATGCGTCACATAAGAGTCGGGTATCATTTCATGAGCGATTAAAATTTTAAAACCCGAGAACTCGTTCTGCTAATTTCTTTTAGGCCTTAATCGCATGCTAAGTAAGTTAGTAACACCAGGGGTGTTACATCCTTCCCCCCTTAAAAAGGATCTCGTCCCGAGATCCGGAACAAGAACAAAAGAGGGAAGCACGATTACATTTCACCGATCTGAGCTTACATAGGAGATTACACGACTTCAAACGCTAAACCATTCTGGAATCTAGAGATAACACGGCTAAGAACAAATCTAATACAACTCACAACCTCTCTAGAAATCGACGAAGACGGGGACAGTGGAAGAGCAATAAGAAAACGATTATCCAGAACATGGCGTATGCCCAACAAAGCCAGAAATTGGAGACTGGTACAAAGATCATAGCGGACTCTACAACCTAAACTAACCAGGGATAAACTTGAATTTCTCCAACAGAAACCAGATCCCTTCTTCAAGTTACACCATCGCCTCTGACTAGCAACCCTAGATCTGCGAGCAACGGCTGGATCTCGTAGCTCAGCCTCCAACCACTTCTTCCCGACTGCTTCTCGAGCTTCTCCCACCAGAGCACAGACGGAGGAAGTCGATACTATGAGCTCTACTCTGGATCTGGGGTTGAATGGAGGAGAAGCAAGCAAGGTGGCATTATAAAAGCTTGGTGGGCGGAGGTGGTGATGCAGTGCACCGGAAGCGGAGGAGATGGGAATCACTGGGGGGTCACAGGGTGGGGAAAAGCGTCGGCCATGGTGCGCTTCCTGTGCGAGCTTGAGTGGGGAAAAAGAAGAAAGGAGGGGATGGGGTTCGCTCGACCAGGCGGCGTGCGAGCAACGGGGCCCCAAAGGAAAAGAAAGAGGGGGGGGTCCGGTACGGGGACGAGAGCGAGAATCGAGAGCCGACACGGGTGCCGGGATCAGACGGGCGTACAGTGCGACAAGACGAGGCGGGTGCGGCACAACGCCGTGGCCACGCGAGAACGACACACGTGGGCCCCACCACAAACGGCGTCCGCAGGGCACGCAGTGACAACGACCCGGCGTATGTAGCGTGACCGAGCCGATCACAGGAACGACGTCAAATCGGGCGATGCAATTTCTCTGACCTACGTGCGGGCTAACTTTCCTGTTGCTTTTCTCTTTCTTCTTTTCCTTTCTTCAAAAACCTTGTTACCCCTGTTACTTTGACAGAGCACAATTCCATCAACCCGTTGTGGATTTCCCGTTTGAACACAAGGATATTTTTACCAAAGAGAATTTTTATAGCAAGAGCGATACCGCGGTGTAACTCGGTAAAAGCACTTGGTCAACAACCTCGATACCAGCGCGCGCCGAGCAGCGTCACCGTGTGGCAGCTGTTCCACAGGTGGCCCTCGGTTCCGTCGCGGCACCATAAGCTATTAACTAAGTAACTATTACCAACTTACTCGCAGTAAAAACAACGGGTCATAGACCACAGAATCAGAGGAGTAAGGGAAAATTCAGGCAACACAGGTTCCTTTCAAAATAAGGAACAAGTAAAGTAAATCCCAAGGCGGATTTAAATCAAGGGAATTCAAGTGTTCTGCTGGGACATCCACAATTAGTGATACAGTGTCCTCTGTTTTCCAATCCCGGCCGATCTGCTGCATCGGAATAGTTGTTCCCCTTGTAACATGCTTATTGTCGTCTCAAGAACCCTAAGCAAATCGAACGAGGTCTAAGGAAAAAAAAACGACGTAACAAACACAACGGATAAAGCAAATACTCAGCACCAACATCCTTACACGGGGGCAACATACAGGCATACACTCTCCCACACTCGACACATCGCTCGAAACGTACAACCAGGCGGCCTCAACAACTACGGCTGCGGTACAACGGAAAGACTACAACACTAGGGGACAACGATGAAAAGCACTACTAGCAACAGTTACATCTCCCCTAGGACAACTAATCTACTTCGTCGGCCCAAACGGCTTCCTTCCTGGGCTCCTGGGGTTCTTCTGCTGCACTAGGTTGTGGATCTGCTCCTTCTTGTGGTGGTGGCTGGGTGAGGGGAAGCAATGACTCTACTTCTGAGGCTTCCGTGGGCGGGGGTGCTGCAAAACCAGTTCTCCTTCTCTCCAGCGGATGGACAGGGATCCCCTCTAGGATTAAGGGTTCCTGCCTTTCCGTGGCGAGCGTCCTACGCTTGGCCCTTGTGGCAAGATAGGCGTCCTCCAGCTCCTGGGCATGACGGTCTTGGTCCACCTTGACGGCCTCCACCATGGCAGCCTCTCGACTCTCAGCGGCTGCTAGATTGGCATGAGCTTCAGCAAGTTGCACTTCGAGCATCCTGGAGAAGATCTCGGCTTCCTCAGCTCGGTGGAGACACTCTCTCAGCTCCGAGGCCTGCCGGTCGTACTGCTCATCCAGAGCGAGCAAGTACGTGGTCAGGTGCACCACAGTCGGGTTGTCCTCTTGCACGTCCTGACCCCGTAAGGCCTCCATGCGAGCCCTCCATACTCGCCGATTCTTGTCCAAAGGTGGAAAGAACCGCATGGGGGTACGAGCAATGGGCTGCTCATAGATCTGGCACAGATGCCGCAAGGCTTTGCGGGCCACAACCTGGTAGGTGTCGCCGAAGCGAAACCCGGTTGCGGTCACATTCCAGGCTTCAGTGACGTCGGGAAACTCCTCACTCTTGCCGATGTAGATGGTGACCTTGCATCGCTCTGTGCCATGCTTCATGTACTCACGACCCTCATACTCAGGACGCTCCCGAATGCCGAGCTTTTGCAGGGTAGCATACAGGATTTTGGGAAAACCCTCGGTGTTCAGGCAGTAGCTGCTAACCCAAACTCCTGCCATCCTAGGTGGGTGGTGGTTGCAAGGAAGGCTTGAGGAGAAGCTTGCTCAAGAGAAAAGGGCTAAGCGAGCTGGAATGCACTGAGTGGTGACACAAAGTGGCTGGGCTTGGCCCCCTTAAGAAGACAGAGCGGCCAGTGGTCCTGGCGCAGACCACCCTCGAGCCATGCGTGGGAACCAGTAAAAGTACAACAACAGGATTTTTTTTTTACGCACACGAGGTGGGCGGTGTCCGAGGCCATAAAGACTAGCACGGTTGCAGGGCAGAGGTCCGACAAGGGCGCAGAAGGAGTGCCGAAAACGTAAGCCCCGACAGTCGTGAATCACGAGCGAATGTGAAACACGAAGCCACCGTACAACAGTAACTCCGGGACAGGGACGCGTGGTACCTAGAACAGGCACATGCAAGAAAGACTCGCACGATGACTATAACAATACAGCGCGCCTAACTTTAGGACCGCACGCTACACACCAGTTAGTTTACCGGACGAAAGCCTACTTAAACTTATTCCGAAGACTTAACTATAGTAATAGGGCTACTTATATAACTTCGTATGCAAACGCCCTAACTTTTTGCAAAAATGTGTTGTCAAATTTTAATTTAGAAAAGGATTTTGAAGCTTTATTTCCTCATTTACGCTCTGGTACCACCTGTGGCAGAACCGCCTAATTTAATACCCTCCCAAGAGTACTTGTCTTCCATTAGACACTAAGTACCCAAGGGAGAGCACTAAACTCTGCGATTCCGTCGAGCACACCCGAGGGAGAACTCGAAAATCCACATTTTTACCTCAGGATCATAAATGAGAGATAAAGCTTACAACATCTTTACCATTTCTTACATCACTTTTAGTACAACATCAGGGTAATCCATTGTTTAATTATAACAGCAGAAAATAAAATGTTATCAGAGTTCAGCGGAAATGAAACCATTTGATGATGAGTTAAATATTATCATGATGCACATTTATATACAAGAATTCATAATAGGTGGTAAATCTTTCCTTTGTAAATCATTTTTGGTGAGAGTTATAAATCAACTCTATATCCGCAACGTAAGGGAAATCCTCACTGAGCCCACCAGGAGGTTTCCACACATAAAAGTCAGCTTCAAGAACACCTGTCACCTGCAACAGGGTAGAACAAACCCTGAGTACTCAATTGTACTCCGCAAGACTTACCCGTCAGAAGAAAAGAAAAGACTCCAAGGATATGCAAGGCTATCTGGCTTGTGGGTCATTGCACTGCAGGAAGCATTACTAAAGGTGCATCCTTATATTTAACTTTTATTAGCAGTCATCGGTAGTTCATTAACCCACCATTCTAGTAAGCACCTGTTCTACTTTCAAGCAAAGGTTGAGCCATCAGAACCATTTTTCCATCTTTCATCTTTCATTTCTTACTACGGTGCCAGAGTGTAGTCAAGTCATACCGTCACGTAGAAACGGCGATTCGCGAATCAATGTGCCCAGCTGGGTACCCCGGAAAACACACGCCTCGCTCGCACCCCAGGCACGAGCGAGACCAACCCGTTCCACTCCTGTCACAGGTTCCAGGTCCCCGTCCAAACTTGGACTCCAAGCCCCCACACTTGAGGCCTGGCCTCAAAGTGGTGCTTAGACCTCCACCTATCCCCGCCTCCAATCAGTCGGTCCGGAAAGAGCCGGAGCCCATGACAAGAGAGTAACAAGTCTTCTTAGCCCCCATCCGCTAGTATGTGCTCGGGATAATAAATCTGTGACTTGACCGGGGATCCAGTGCAACGAACGGTCCTTAATCGACACAGGCGGGACAAATGCAACCAGAGCCTCGCTCGGATTGCCCAACCCAGTCCATATCCAATTCCAAGTATAGTCCCGTCCGGTCTCCAATTATTATCCATATATAATCCATGTGATAGTGACATGATAATAGTAGCAATAATATATTCCTATCTCTCGCGAGTGACAGGCAATCACTCGACTTCTACCGGAGTCCTGTAGCATAGCATTCTACACGATCTTGACATACTAGTAGGACTCATGGAATCAGGATATATATATATGCAAGTGGGTTTCATTCAACTCCTTAAAACTTAATGCACAAGCATAAATAAAGTGCAGCATAATAGAGGTTATGCACCGGGGCTTGCCTGGGTAAAATATAACCAAATGTTAGTATGCCATCTCCGGGGTACGATCACCATGGCATCATCTTTTGGGTCAACGCCAAGTCCTCCGGTTGATCCATCGATCCATCATCGTTCCTATTATGATTTACGCGAATGCAATGCAGAGACATAAGTAAAAGACAGCAATCGCAACTCTCGTTGTACGACTACGTCTCGCAAGCTAACGAGCTAGCCACACAGAAACTCACTAGGCCACGTATCCACGTTGTCGATTCAAACGTTATTTCTTAACAAGTGTTTTAGTTATATAAACCCGAGATGTCGCGTTATTCATTTTATCGATTTACTACATATTCAAACCAGAGCTTATTAATTATCCTAACAACTAATTATAAATGTTGTACAAGTTTTATAATTTTCAGATAAGCATATTATTTACTAGCGATTAACAAAGATTTCATATCGATAAAAACATGTGACAAAGATAAATTAATAACTCAGTAATTATACAAGATCTGGACCTCAAATTTTTATCCTAAATTAAGCATCACATGAATAACATGCCATAAAATTTTCATCCCATTTGAAGCATAGCATCTACCGGTATGAATTTCTCTATAATTAATCATAGGAAAAATATAGTGCAATATTTTTCTACTAAAACATGCAATATTATATATCTAATGCATAGAGATAAACGCAAGGGTTCTAAAACATCTTGATTTTCTATTTTACGAATTTTCTATGATTTACTATGAATTTCTAAAGGTTCAATACATTTAAGAAAAGACAAGAAGCTAATGACATAATTAACTAATCACATAATTTCAAATGAGCTTTAAAAATTATGAAATTAATATGGAAGATAGAGTTTGATTTAAGATGAATTTAGGAAGAAGAATTCCTGGAATCCGAGTTAATATGATGGAGATATAAAATTCGCAAGATAGCTGTTCAGGTAAATAAACACGAACTTTTGAAAGAGACGTACATGTGCTTGCACGTGAAGCTGAGTTTCGTGCTCGCGAGGCGCGTCCGCCATGGATGACCGCTCGAGCTAGTGGATGCAAGTAATTAGAGGGAGGTGAGTAGCAACTCGGAGCAGAGAAGCTGAGGAGCTCCGGCTGGCAGTGGAGTCGCTGCGGTCACGACGGCCGGCGAGGGCGGGACAGCTCCACGGCTTGGGCGGCTGCGAGCTGATGAGCAGATGAGCAAGGCGAGCAGCGGTCTGGCTTCCTTAAGAAGCCGAGGAGACAGCAACAAGCGTAGATGACAGGGCGTGCGGTGCAACGAAATGCGAGAGAGAAGAGAGTGCACGGCGCAGCAGCTCTTAATGCTCGGATGAACAGTGTTTTCTGCATGCTACAGTAACCTCCGTGCTGCTACAGTACATGTCTGCGGCGCTACAGTAACCTCTGTTCTGCTACAGTACATGTCTGCGGCGCTGCAGTAACCTCTGTGCTGCTACAGTGCACTTCTGCGGCGCTACAGTACCTCTGTGCTGCTACAGTGCACTTCTGCGGCGCTACAGTACTCTGTTCTGCTACAGTGCATTTCTGCGCGCTACAGTACTCTGCTCAGCTACAGCGATTTGTCAAGTTCAGTTATAATGCAGACCATTCAAACATCCAGAAAAACCAGCCTGTAGATCATGCTTTGGTTGGTTTGTATGATTAGATAAATTAAAGCTTTGGACTGACCAATAAGTATTTCACGTAATCGTCCCTACTACGTACTGACCCATAGGAATAAATATTAAGCACTATTTAATTATTTTGCTCAATATAATTTGTTAAAAAATAGCACTCTTAATCCTAAGTTCATTCCCTTGCCAATGCAACGAAAGGACTCATTTTTAATTTTTGGATTTGGTTTCTTGCAACCACAAACATGCGTCACATAAGAGTCGGGTATCATTTCATGAGCGATTAAAATTTTAAAACCCGAGAACTCGTTCTGCTAATTTCTTTTAGGCCTTAATCGCATGCTAAGTAAGTTAGTAACACCAGGGGTGTTACATCTATGTTATAAAAAGGGGAAGGAGGCATGGTGCTATAGCTTGCATCAAGAATAAGAGGGAATGGGAAGAAAGTATAGTGTTAAAAGGAACGATTTACCTCGACTAAGGCAAGCGTATTGAGATTTGGTGATAATGTTGGCTTCACACCTTTTGCTGCAATTACTTCATCTGGTGTCCTACAAGAGCATGGCTACCGAGATTAAATGTTGCTTCCATTCTAGAAAGCAAGGGACATGATGATTAGCATGAATAATTCATGGATGGACTGATAACAAAAGTTTAAGCTCAAAATAGTTGCAGAAAGTCTGGAACTGCAAATATATATCCAGTCAAGGAGTGTTATACACAAGCCATAAAGAAAAATTCTGAAAGCCATCAGTTTCACAATACCTGGCCAAAACTGGCCTTGGAGCAAGCCTGTCGTCAGGATCACTGCAGAGGGGATAAAAAAATTATTTGAATCCATGTGGTAATGCTTGTGCATTGCACTAAGAAAGAAAATGTGGCATTTGATTCTTATTTGGGTGCCTTTGTACACAAACCACAGCATCGACCATATTTGCTTTCAGCATCTCAACTGCGATTGTTGTCACTATTCCCGTCCACTGAGCTCCTGTTGCATGTAAGGCACATATATGTTACAAGGTACAGAACATAAGTTGCCAGGGTACAGTTTTGTCTAACAAAGGTTTGTCGAGTATATCAAGATAGCGTAGAAAATAAGATGCAATACTCGAGGTGTCTTTGGTTTCGGTTTGTTAAGACAGGCCAGTGAGCAAGACTGTGGTATATTGCATATGTGTGCTTCCTTAGACAGATGCAGGCGGCGTGTTGAAGGATAAGAACTTGTAAAAGGTAAGTTAGTACCTTGAACAGGTTCGGTCTTCCTGGCATACAAGAGTTGGTCATAGACTCCAAAATACATTTCATCCATGCCTTCCTTCCTGCCTCTCCCGTGGACTTGTGGTTCAAGATCCTAAATATAGTAGTGAGCAGAGTGTTGCTATTTGTAAAATTGTGTCCGACATTTTTTAGGGAAAAGGGAGGCCCCTGCTTCATTTCACTGAAACAAAGCATACAATTTGTGTCAAGCACTACTAATCCCTCCATTCCAAATTATGGTTCACTTTAACTTTATTCTAAATCAAAACTTCTTTTGACTTTGACTTGACCTAAGTTTTTATAAAAAAATATACATATTATCATCTACAACTAAGTTCAAATAAATGCACTATCAAGACATACTTCATGGATAATTTAATGAAATTATTTTGATATTGTAGATGTTTTCTATGAACTAGATCAAAGTTAGAAAAGTTGAACTACAATTTTGGACGGAGGGAGCAATTGTGTGCAGTCCATTGCTTGATCAAACGATTAGCAGAGCAATTTTATTTCCATTTAGCAAACTGTTTGAGCTGTTCTAGGTAGGTGATGTGAAGATGAAGGAGGTGACCTCGACACGGGACATGCCGTCTCCCAGGAAGGCGCAGGCAGTCTTGACATGTCGCAGAGCCCACAACGGCTTGGGTCGCCATATAAGAGCAGAAATAGGAACAAAGATAAGCATCGCATCACATAATCACACCAACAAACAAAAGGAATGCACAGCAAAGCACAGCACATACCTGCAGTAGTCCTTGGCAGGGTAGACGGCGCCTGGAGGGATGGGCTTGGATTTCTGCCTCCAGTCCTCCCTGAGCGCCTTGGCCCTGACCTTGAGCATTCTCTTGGACTTGGAGGACGAGGAGGACGAGGAGAAGGCGAGGGAGGATCGGCGGGGTCCTGGAGACGAGGACGAGGACGAGGACGAGGGCGAGGAGGCGTGCAAGCAAAGGGAGACGCAGGTGGAGGCCATGGTGGCGGAGCTCCGCTCACCACACCGGTGATAAGACGGAGGACTGGAGGAGGATCGAGTGGAGATGGAGGAGCCATGCCTTGGGCCTTTAAGACAAACTAATGTTACTGGGCCACCGCATAAATTTCGGCCCATATCCACCCTTTGAGGAAAGTTTGGAGCCATGGAGGACTCTTTGCCCTGCAATTGCAAAATGGAATGCAGACGAATGCATCTTCAACGAAAATGCATATGCCACTCAACGAGCTCCATCCCTGCATGCATAGTATGCTGCAATTCAAGCAGAGGATTGTGGGGAGGGAGCAACCGATCATATATGCAAACTCATCTCATCCCATCCTCCAAGACTGAAGAACAAAACCCTAAAAAAAACAGAGAGAGAGACTGAAGAACAAAAACATTCCCGACCAAAGCTACATTTTCATTCCCAATCCAAAAAATACAAAGAGAAAAGTGTCCATCCCATCTCATCCTCCAGGCATTTAAATAAATATACTGCACTAAGTTAGCTACCCAAAACCTCAGTTAAACAACAACTCCATTCCAGATGAATGTACTCCCCGTTCCAAATTATAATACGTTTTGATTTTTCTAGATACATTGGTTTTTTACGTATCTGAACATAGTATATATCTAAGTTCATAACAAAAACTATTCATAGAAAAACTAAAGTGTCTTATAATGCTGCAGCCTGTTCGCTTGGGCTGATCTGACTGGCTAAAAGTTCTGCTGGCTGGTTTTTATAAAAGAAAAACATTGCTAACTAGCTGGCTGATAGTCTCAAGCGAACAGGCTCTAGTTTCTAATGGAGGGAGTATTTTAAAAGCCAAAACGTCTTATAGTACTCAGGACTACACCCGGATTCTATCTTTAATATCTCTTCTTCAACATCATTCAAACGGCATGGTGTCCCAGTGAACAGGACTACCAATCAAGTGATTCATGCTCAGTTGCTCACAAATGACTCAATATGCATGCGAATTGTCCAGATTGAGGGTTTTACACAAAGCAAACAAATGCCAATATAAAGCAGCTGTTCATTCATGTAACTAACACAGGGTAGGTTCACAAACATCCACAATACATAGTTGCTAAACATACAGTCTTTTTTGTGCCAACCACTAACCATATCAATACAACACTAGTAAAACAGATTTAGCATGCCTTTTACAGGTAAGCCCTATAACTGAAGCAGTGGCGACAATGAAAAGATTAGTGACAACAACAGAAATGTGAGCACCTTTTGATATTCTCAGGTCTAGAATTTAACAATTTAGAGGGTGCAAACTAGGGCAAAACTAAACCAATGTATCAGGTATGGTTATTATCCCGAAAAAATTGCCCGCCTACACTATCATCCAAAGAGTCCAGTAAGCCTGTTTCAAATTCATCTCATCTGTTCAATAATCCAATCCAAAAAAATACCAAGAGAAAAGTGTCCATCCCAATTCATCCCCCAGGCATGTAAAAAACATACTGCACTAAGTTAGCTACCTAAAACCCCAGGTAATCAGCAACTCCATTCCAGATGGATGTACTTCCTATCCTCAGGAGTCAGGACTGCACCTGGAATCTATCTATATACCTCTTCCTCAACCTCATTCAAACGGCATGGTGTCCCAGTAAACAGGACTGTTTTAAACCATCTCAAGACCACCAATCAAGTGATTCATGCTCACAAATGACTCAATATGCATGCAAATTGTCCAGATTGAGGGTTTTACACAAAGCAAACAAATCCCAAAATAAAGCAGCTGTTCATTCATGTAACTAACACAGGGTAAGTTCACAAACATCCACAATACACAGTTGCTAAACACACAGTCTTTTTGTGCCAGCCATTAACCATAGCAACACTAGTAAAACAGATTTAGGATGCCTTTTGCAGGTAAGCCCTATAACTGAAGCAAGGATTAGTAGCAACAACAGAAATGTGAGCACCTTTTGATACTCTCAAGTCTAGAATTTAACTAGTTAGAGGGTGCAAACTAGGGCAAAACTAAACCAATGTATCATGTATGGTTATTATCCCAAAAAAATTTCCTCGCCTACACTATCATCCAAAAAGTCCAGTAAGCCTTCGCCACATTGATGCCTCACTGCCTCAGAACCAGCATCAGCTTGCACTCAACTCCCCATCAATTCCAGAATCTCACCATCAATTCCATAATCGATGCTCAGCTCACGCATGGGTGGGATGGTCTCCATGGCAAAAACCATCAGGTGAGGGAATGACTCATCCTCATTGCCACGCAATACAAACTGAAGAAACACATTAGGTGTGCAGCTGTGGCTAATGTAGCAGGCCACATTCCTCTTATGTGACACGTCAAGAACATAACCTGGCCCTGCCAACTTGGTAAACTGGCGTCTCTTCATGTTTGGTTCAACAGCCGAGGCATCTCCCCACTCCCTCCATCGCTCCGGAAACCTCCTTGGATCGATGATGCTGCGACCCTCCATCAACGCACTGCCTGGCTGATCATCCATAACGACCACATGCCCTGTGTACTCACACACAAAAGCTCCCGGCTGTATCAAGTCAAGCGCCCTGACACCCCAGCCTGTCTCATTGGAGCGGAACACCTCCAGCCGGTGCTTCATTCCTCGCTGCGTCACACGGTTCACGCAGGTCATGGGACAACCACACAAAGCACCGCATTCATAAACCACCGGCCTCCCCATCACCAGAGTGTCATCCTCGGTATACACTGGCCCCCCACCGTTCTTCCTCTCACATCTGCACTTGGAGCCACAGCCCGTCGCGCAGTGGCAGCCCCTGTGCTGCTTGACTGATGCGTGCGCTGGTGGCATTGGAAACTCAGGGTGGGCAATGTACTCAAATAGCAGGGGAGACCTGTCGTCGTCCAGCTTGTTGCAGACAGGGACGCGAAGGACCTCCGCCCCCTTGGAGAGGTCCAGGGAGATGTACCTTGGCGGGCGGATTCTGGCGTCCATGGACTCCTTGAGCAACTTGGCGGTGTGCCACGTCTTGCTGGCTAGGTCGTCCTGGCCGGGGAGACGCACAAGCTTGAACTTGCAGACGTCGTGGCCGGACTTGCCGGGGCCGAAGGTGGAGCTAATGACCCTGTAGAGGCCGTCGTAGACATAGACCTTGCGGTGGGGACCTTGGTCGATGTCGTGGCCCCGGATGACGCGCACCTCCACGCCGTAGAGGTAGCTGTTGTGGAGCGCCAGGTTGCCGCGCTCAAGCGTCTGGTTGGCGTGGTGGTCGAGGCGGTTGCGCTGGCGGCCGCCGCTGCCGGTGTAGACGAGGACGTCGCCGGTGTCCTCGTCGTCAAGGTACCCTCCGGAGGAGACGATGCTGGTGGCGACGGGGTGGCCCTCGTCGAGGAGGCTGCCGGGGATGTAGCCGATGCCGGCCTGAGGCGCGGTATGGAGGCCGACGACGCAGATCTCGGCGCGGTAGTAGAAGGCGTCGCCGACGAGGACGCCGGGGATGTCGCCGACGATGCGGACCTCGCGGTGGAGCCAGTGGCCGGCGGAGAGCATCTCGCTGGAGGCGCGGAGGTCATGGCGGTTCCGGACGCCGCTGGAGGTCTCCTGGCGCTGGTAGGTGCTGCGGAGCGCCTCGAAGGTGAGGCGGGTGCGGCGGACGAGGGCGCGGTAGCGGAGATGGTCCGCCGGGCTGAGGTGGGTGGCGCGCACCACCTCAGTCGCGGCGCGCGCGCGCTTCTTGGAGCTGGAGGGGTTGGATCCGCCGCCTGCGCCTGGTTCTTGTGGCAGCCGCACCTGCAGCTCCTGCTGAGTGGGGAGAGAAGGATGTGGAGGAGGGAGTCGTGCAAGAGGTGCGGCGGCAGCGGAGGAGGAGGAAGAGGGGGGGCGGAGACTGGCGGCGAGGGCTTCGAGGCGGAGCTGGGATTGACGAAGGCAGCGAGCGAAGAAGGGATCGTCGTCGGGAGAAGGAGCGAGCTCCCGGTGGAGAAGGTTGCAGAGCTCCGGGGTGAGCGCGAGCATCAGCGCCGACCGTGCTGCGACGGGGACGTGGGTTTGCGCAGGGGTTGGGCCGTCGGGATCGGGTTTGGGGGTGATGGGGAATTGCGAGAGGAGATGATCGATGTGCGGCCGTGGCGGCGGCGGCGGAGGAGGAGGAGAGGACCCCATTGCCGAGGGCCGGCTGGTCGCCTGGTCGGTCCCCTTTCCCCGTTCTTCTCCGTCTCTCTCTCTCTGCGGTCAGGTTGCGGGTGTCCGAGCGGCGTGAGCGCCGCGGGTGGCTGTCTGGTCTGGATGCGGGTGGGCGGAGTGGTGGACACTGCACACAATGACACGCAACCAGCCAATGAATTCCAGCCTGTTCGTACGAGCTTTCAGCCGTTTATTTTCAGCCAGCTAACCGTGTTTTTTCTCACATAAACAGCCAACAGTACTTTCTCACAACTCGCAGCGCAAGCACGGCCCACGGCTTCTTTGTGCTGCTATTTGCAATTTCCCAGAATAATGTCGAAAAAGAATTAGTGCTAGCCCGAAAATAAAGTAACGTTTGGTTAGAATAGGAGGGCTTCTTCGTGCTGACATTTGCAATTCCGCAGAATTTCGAAAGAGAATCCATGCTAGCCCAAAAATAAGGTAATGCTTGGTTAGCACCGGAGTCTAAGAATCCGAATAAAAAAACGAGCGTTGCTAGAGCGTGTGTGTGCAAGATCCGAGAGTTTCGCAAGCACACCTTGCACAGCAATTTACGCAAAAGAAAAAAAACACATCACCTCTTCTTCCCCGACTCTGGCGGCCCCGCCACGGCGAGCTAGGATTTCACCGGAGCTCGGTGGTCGTGGCCCTGCGAAACCCTAGCTCACCCGCGGCACCACCTTCTCCCCCCTCCCCCGCCACCATGGCCGCAGCTCCCTTGCCCAGACTTGGTTCAGCCGCCCCTACTGCCGCCAGCTCCCCTAAACCGCCCGTCGATCATCCCCGCCGCCTGGTCTACCCGCCTCCCCCCAGCCAACCATTACGCCTCTCGTTGACCAGGACTGTGGCAGCCTTTACATAGGCCTTTGACATCATCGAGTGTCGGGGACTCGGGAAACTTATTTAGTTCGTTCATGGCGACGGCAATGCTGGCGCTCGGCGTCTTGAAAACTTGTTGGTTGTTGCACATGTCAAATGCATCAGCCAGATCGCGACGGATGTCGCGTTGGCCATCCATGCCTGTGTTTGCCGCATCCTCTTCGGCATTCTCCAGGTTCACTCTTCGAGCCCTGCGGTTGGCGTTTCTTTCCTCCCGAGCGGTCCTCTCTTGATCGGTCTCCCTGTCGCGAGGGGGCTCATCGTTGCTAACGGCGAAGACAGCACCTCTGAAGCCAGGTGGAAAAGCTGGGAAATCCTTGTAACAGAACCGACCAATTATACGAAATTAAGTAAGAAAATCACCCGTCGAAGCAAATAATTTAACAAACTTAAGCCGTATAACCCGGTAGTCCGTGAAACCACGAAGGATTTCAAACCAACCAGCATACAAACCAAGATCGTACAAGTTTAGCAGTCACAGTTACATATTACATAAAGTTAGCAACATCAGTTGAATACATCGGAGTTTATAACATAAAGTTAGTACAGCCCAAGTTAATGATAAAATAGCGGAAGCAAATAGTTTTAAAGCCATAGACACATTTAGTTCAGGTACAGTGCCAGAAGATAGTCATTTCCAACAAAAGCATTAGATAAGAAATACGGAGCGACTATTGCCCTTGGTCCTAGTTGTCGCCCATCCTAGTTGTTGCCCTTGGTCCTAGTTCTCTTCATAATCAGAGAGGTGTGACCAGCGGGCGTCGGGGGGGTGGGGTGTGCGGGCTGAAGCCTCACATCCTGCGTGTTTTCATTTTAGTATTTCCAAAAAAATCGTAGGATTCTATATTGGCATCTAAGGATGTGTTTGGTATCTTGAACCGTTTCTGATTATGAAGAGAATCACGGGAATCAGAGTCAAATAGCACACCAGGGAATCGCAATGTTTTGCCTACAAACGTGAAACTACAAAAAGGTAGTTTCACATGATTCTGATTCTTCCTTCTCAAGTCATTTTTCTAATTAATTCTTTTTAGGCATAACAAGTTAAAATATTTTGTATTTAAGTTGTTCTTCGCCCACAAAAAGTTTGAAGTTTTTAAAGCATATTTTTATTTATATAATTTTGTATAAAAACATTTTTTCATCAAAATCTAGCCCCCTACAACAAACGGTCTAGTAATTCTGATTCATCATCCAAAATATTTCATAAGAGAATCTGGATCCAAAACGTTTGTTCGAGAATCTGGATCCATACCAAACACACCCTAAATTAGGTAGGATTCTAGTGCATTTTTAACATACAAGCACATAATCTAATAAAATGCATCAGATCCGGTGTCTTAAAATCCACTCGGATCCAAATGGGCCTAAATGGTAGAACAAGAAGTGAGAGCTCTAAGAGCAACTCCACCACAGGGTCCCTATTTTTTATTTGATAGTTTGTCCCAGATTTTTAATGGTTTGATTTTTTTTTGCTTTGTTTCGGTAGGAATCCTCGAATTAGAGCCCTCGAATCTTTTTAATAGACACTATAACTCACTTATCATTCTCAACGCTATACCAACTGAGCTATCTCAACGCAGAGGAATGAGAAGGCCTCGCTTGTCTGAGCAACACCTTGCCTCACTTGCGCGAGGGAGGTCCGCCACTGGCCGAGCAGAGGCTTGCCCGAGAAGGTAGATTTGCCATCAGCCAAAGAGCCAGTCTTGACCACTAGAGGAGAGTGCAGGGAGGGAGGTCTGACAGAACTGATTCAAGCAGAGACGGAGCCCACGGCGAGGAAGACCGAGACCATGGGGACAGAAGGCTGAAGCCGCAGGAAGGGAGACCCGCGCGCACCGCGCCTCTAGGTGGTCGTGTGGGCCCTGTGCCACCACATTCGTGGGGAAGAAAATCAAGACCGCGGGAGGAGACATGCTCAAATCTACAATCCACTCGAATTGGGGACCTATGTCCCTAAAAACATCAAGCACGCGAGTAGACCAAGATGTATAATTCGAACCATTTAAAAAGAGTAGTTCTAGAGTTACCTTCTCACTTGTCGACATCTTTTTTTAAGGCGGTTAAGCCCGAAGTGAGAACCTCGGCTTTGATACCAATTGAAAGAACTGAGATATCATTTAGAGCGATGAATAGGCGTCCCCGGTAAAAGTTCCCAAAATTCTCAACAATGTTTTCTTAATAAAGCCCAGAGTGTTCCATATTTGCTGATCACCAATTTCAATTTGAATGCACGCACACACCTCCATGGGTTCCGGTGGTTCTTTAGAAAAGGAAAAGAGCAATTCCATTCATTATATGGGCTGATGAAACGGTGGCAATTTTGGGCCTATCTATTATGCTACTTTTCCTTCCCATGCTAAAATCATTTCTTCCATTTAAACTCACTCGGCCTAGTACAACATGATGTACTTTCATCTTCAACCTCCTGCATGCGTGCTTACGGCTGTTCATATATTGATGTTGTTGCCGTGTGGGCAAATTTAGACCACGCGTCACTTTTTAGCTTCCTCTTTCTTGTTTGCTCACCTGAGTTGCCTTGGGGCTGTTACTTGCTTGCCATGGTGCCTAGAATTAGTGGGTACAAGCACATCAGTAGCATCTTAGATCCTGCGTTCGACTCCTATGGGAGCAAATATTGTAAAATTTAACGGTGTTGTGCTTTCAGTGGTAGACGACATTACCGGCGACAGCGAGACGCCTGTGGTGACTTCATCAATCTCGATGATTTGTCGGCCCAGTCCTCGAACATGCTCATAGTATAGGGTTTGCGAGTATGCGTGCATTGTGAATGTCTGAGTTGTACTATGTAATTGAAAAAAAATGATTCTAGCATGGAAAGGAAAAGAAGCAAAATAGATAGGCTCAAAATTTCCAGTGTTTCATCAGCCCATATAATGAATGGAATTGTCTCTAAAGAACCGGAAGCCAAGAGGTGTTGCACGTGCATTCAAATTGGTGATAAGCAAATATGGAACATTTTGAGCTTTAAGAAAACACTGCTGAGAGTTTTGGAAACTTTTACCGTAATACAAATTCCCTTATATGCGAGCATATGAACCGGAAATGACATGCATGATTTTTTTAAAAAAAAACTTAGGAAGATTCTGAAATGTGTTAAAAGTATAAGCAAGCACGATTAATTTTGTAATTCCTTACTTAGGCCTCTAATATTTTGAGGATGTCACATTAGTAGTGATGCTTGTCTGTCATGAAGCCCGGGTGATCAACGATGATCATGATAACTTATGTGCGTACCTTACATCACACCTAACCTGCAAGAGAGGCGTCACACCCCAAAATTTATATTTTGGGAAGTGAATAGAAAAACACTAAATAAAACAAATCATTTAATTTTTAATGAAACTTTCCTACCTTTAGTTTGTTTATTATCACTTTGGTAAAATAAAATGACTTAGCAAATGTTTCCTAATTATTTTTTCCCTAGGGATGCTACATTCATGCCGATTACATTTATTTATTGAGTGAAAAACGAATTACAAAATTTGACTAAGCCACGAATAGATTTTATCTATTTTCTAAAGGTAAAGTTTGAAAGTTTGCTTTAAAATCTAGTTTTCAAAATGGTTCAAATTTGAGTTTTGAAAATGTATTTTCAGTGCGTTACAAATTATGTTTGAAAAAGGGTCTCAAAATACTTTATTTTGGTTGATAAATCTGGCTTCAAAATAATTAAAGTGGTCATTCAAAAACAAGGTTTAAAAAGATTTTAAAAGAGCTTTAAAACAATCTCAAAATAACTTCTCCAAATATATGTTAAATAGTATACAAAATGAGGTTTGAAAAGATTTTCTAAAGTACGTTTGAAAAAAGTTTGAAAATATAAATTGTTGAAATCTATTTTGAAATAGGTTTGGAAATTAGTTGCAAAATTATAAAACCTGTTGTGGGCCAAAACTATCTAAAAAAATTTCGGACCAAATTCCTTTATTCTTCCTTTCTCTTTCATTTCCTTTTTTTTTTTTTGAGAAACTTTCATTTCCATTTTGTCCCAGCCATCCTCTCCACCTGGGCCGAAAGCTCCCCAAGCCCACCTCGGTCCCTCTCCCTTGGACCAAGGCCAGCCCCTTTCCCCTTGGGCCTTGGCCCGTTTCTGCCCGCCCACTCCACCCGCGTCCCCTCTTCCCGCGTGGAGCCAGCCCATCCCGGCTCCCTCTCACACGCAACCGCCACGCGGGCCCCTCCAGTCAGCTCTCTCCCGTCTCACCGACAAGCGGGGCCCGCCCGTCATCTTCCACTTCCCGCCGGCTCCTATCTCCTTCTGACCTTCTCCCTTTCCTGCTCTGCCGCTCACGAATCCGGACGGGATTCCGACCACCGACCGCCTCGATTCTCAGCCGATCCCACCCCGCGATCACCGTGCGCGCACTCGTACTGCCCCTTCCTCCTCTGCTCGTCCCATCAATCGCGACCGCGAGCGAAAACACCGGCCGCCATGAGCGGGAAGACGAGCTCCACGGCCCGGCACCTCTCCCTCTCCGTCCTATAAAAGGCGCCCAGAGCTCCGCGCGCGCACGTTGCCGCCTCTCCGCCCCTTCCCGTGCCCTCTCTCCCGCTGCATCGCCACCAACTCACTGCCGCCGCCGCCATTGACGGAGCTCGGCCCGAGCTCCCGATCTCTACGCGACTGCAGCCGACTGCACTGAATTTTTTCCGTGAATTTTCTCCCCAGGCGCGCATGAAGTGAAACTATTTGATTTACGCGGTGGGGTGTGTGGCTCTGAACGTGTGACATCTACATCCACATGTGACAAGAGGCTACAGCAGCAGCAACCAAGAACCCGTGAAAGTAACCGACGAAACCGACTAGCCCTCTGCATCATCGTTCTCTGTCATCCATTTGATATGGTCAGATATTCATGAGATAACTATCTATACTCCAATTCGTGTATACTATGTAACTAGGACTTTGTGTGAGGTTAGGAGTGATCCGATCTTGTTGCTTTTTAGCATATTTTCAGGTGTGCCATCGTGTACGACTGGCTGTGCTTGACTGGCTGTCTGGCTGTGCTTCAAGCTCGCAGCAAGTCCCAACTCTTCATCTACATCGTCTTTATATAGCTAGTACAGTGTTTCATAGGTACGTGAGTGCAAATTGTCATGCGTCACACTCGGCGGCATAGTGAGTCTATCAGTATGGGCGTGTTTGGTTCCCTTCCCAGCCCAGCCAGGCCAGCTCCAGGTAGCCAGGCTGCATTCGGGTCGTTTGGTTGAATGCATCTGTGGAACCAGGATAGGCTGAGACAGTGTTTGGTTGCATACATGTGTTTCCAGATTCAAATACAAGATACAGGGATGAGTGTTTGGTTACCTGCATACAACAAGTTCTAGACACCTCCTGCATGAAGTGGTAGCATTACCACCCACTACTTCACATGCTCACCACATATCTTTACATGAACTTCCAAATGAGAAAACCAAATAGCAGGATGATAGCTACAACTATTACAATTTTAAACGCCATCTGGTACAAGGGATAGTGGTCAGGTCCAACATTTTCGAGCAAAGGTGTATTCTCAGTTTGTAGCAGAGGTGCATTCTCAGGTAGATGACCATAGAAAGCTTGCAAAGCTCGAAACTAAGAATCTGTAGTATAAAGCATCAGTCCTGAAGGTACCAATCAGAAACATGATTCAAACTAAGACTTACAAAACAGCTAGGCAATGAAGAATGTGTAGTACAAAGCCTCAGTCCTTTGTTCAAAACTGACAGGAGGCATGAAAAAGAAGCTACAAGAGATAAAATTGATGAAGAGGAAACTTTAGCTCTTAAGCATCTTTTCGATGACTACCATCAACATAGTAGCAAGTTATTTAGGTTGACATCACTGGTTTAAGATCAGAAGGTTAGCAAATAAAGAACAACAATTACAAATGTTAGCCTCAGCTCATTGATTAACTGTTAGACTCATGTCACAGGTGGCTGCCTAACAAATGAGAAGAACAGAAACCAAAGATCATCCATGACAAGTACAAATAACCAAGACATGACACCCATGACATTCTCTAGATCATCCACTGTATGCCATCACCTTGAGTCTGACCCAAGTGTTGCTATCCTGTGGATGATGCTAGAAAATATGATGAATGTCATGAAAAAACAGCATAACCAATGATAGACACTGCATTTCCAATATGAGAGACAACAACCACCTCACTGCTTAGTTAAGTTTGCATCATAGGCCAAGTACAAATTAAGCATAGGAGAACAAAAAAATAAAACCAAGGCCTCAGTTAGCAATCAGCATAGGGTTCAAGAACTTAATATCATTGCTGGAACAGAAATAATCATGGGTGGCATGGAATCGTGTGAGATAACATGCCACCTCAGATTGGTTCCTAGGTGGCATGTCACCATCACACGATTTGATGACACACATGAAGAACAGGATTGCTAAGCATCATTGGCCACCTCACAGGATTATCACATACCCTAGATCATCATGTAAATAACCAGCACAATGATCTCCTCTACACATGAGTTTATGTTGTCTGCTAGAAATTTCATCATCACAGGCATCCAACAATTCGGGAGAGAACTCACCTGCTAGAAGAACTCACCGGCGAACAAGAGAAGAGGAAGAGGAGGCGAAGAACTCACCAGCAGCCTGGGCATACACTAGGGTGGAGTCAGGCAAACTAAATTAAATTACATCAACTTCAAAATTAAATAAGCTACTAGCAGAACTACTACTACAGTTATTACAACATTAACTAAAATTCGACACAAATGAAAATGATGAGCTTCAACTTTTCAATGAAAGGTGCATCAACTGGTTGTAGCAGAGGAGGATTATCAGCTTCCAGCTGCTGTGGATTGACCGGTTCTCCAGGACCATAGAAGGCTAGCCTAGCTTCACCTTCTGTGGGGTACTTCTTGTAGCAATTCCCAGGGAATCCATCCACTTGGGCATGTGCAACAGCCCAACTGGAGTAGACACCAGGGACCCTCTCACAAAAAACAACATACCAAGCCATCCCTACACAAAAATCATCATAGGCAATGGCCATGTGCTCAGGTTAACAAAAATTCATCACAAGCATAGGACATGGGCATGTGCTCAGATAGAAAATTCACATCACAGACAATAAGCATGTGCTCAGACTAAGACAAAGACATCATAGGAATGAGGGCAAGTGCTCAGATATAAGGCAATAAGCAAATGAAACATCACATGCAATAAGGCAAGAGTTCAGAATAAAATAAGAGGCACATGCAAGTGCACAAATCAGGTTCACATCACAGGCAATGGACACAAGGTCAGATTGCCAAATCACTCCACCAGCTAGGTTGATCTAGGGAGTAGGTGCAGGGTTATCTAACACACTAACTATATGTTAGTGTTAGTAAAGATGCAGGATCAGATCAACTGCACAAAAAAATAGGTCAGCCCACTACACATCCACCAGCTGTAGTTAGTTAGGCACAAAATAATCCACCACTGCACACCAGAAACAACCATCTCAGCTGCACAAAAGGATCAACCTTGAAGCTGTCAAGCCCCTCATATGTAGTAGTGCTTGGCCAAGTGAGTCCTCAACCACAGCACCCTATGGGAGTCAGACCACTGCACAGAGGACCCCAATGCCTTGTTGTCCAGCAGGTGGCCATAAGCATACATGAGGGCTTCCTCAGTGAAGCCTGGGATGAACATGATTGCACCATACAGCTCAGGGTGGCAGTCCTCAACCTTGGTGGACCTGATAGCAGAAGCCACCTCCTTGACTGCCTCAGACATGCCAGTAAGCACAACCACATCCTCTTCTCCCAACATGGACCTCTTCCTCTTGCTACCAATAGCCACCTCAGCCTTGGTGGTGTCACAAGTCTCAGTCTTGCCACTGTTTAGGATCTCTGTTGCCTCAGTCTTGAGGGAGCTCTCAGCACAGTCAGAGGGAGCACCAAGTGCCTCATTGCTGCCTATAGCCCACTTACCTGTTGCCTGTCCATTGCCAAAGATGACCATCATCTCCTTGTAGTGTTGGATGGGCTTATTGAGTAGATATGCATCATTGGGGTGGTCCTGCATCAACCAATTGCACAAGTTAGTCATCATTGAACAAAAATGAAATGCATAGATGGACAACAATGAAATGCATAATATGAAAAACTCACCTTGGTATGGCCATTGTAGTGCTCCTCCGTAAGCACTATCATGCAGTTGTCTTCATCCCACTGAGCTCCACTAAGATCCCTCAGCTTGGACAGTTTCACCCACCTCTGCCTCCACTTCCTCAGGTGGTTGTACACCTGAGTACCACTAACCTCATTGCCACAAAACTCCTGTAGTGCCTTAGCCACCTTGTTGAGGTGCACTTCTTTGAACCCCTTGTCAGTCCTCACCCCTGTGGAAATGAGCTGGCACATTTGCCTCAGCATGAAGGCAGACATGGGCTCAGTCCACCTAAGAGTGGCCCTCTGCTGAGCAAGAACCTGAGAAGCTAGGATGAAAGCAGCCACATCATCCCCAGCACCCACACTCTCAGCAGCACCCACACCCTCAGCAGCCCCAAGCCCACCATCCACCCTAGGGAACACAAGGTCATCAAGAATCATCTTTTCCTCAGCCATAGCCTAGTTACCATCATAGCACATGCCCATAGCCTCAGTTCAAGTATAGTGTGAAAAAAAGTTATCATCATAGCACATGCCCATAGCCTCGGTTTATGTGTTGTATCAAATTTAAACAATCATCACTACACATGCCCATTGTCTCAGATTATGAGTAGTATCAGATAGAAAAAAGACATCATTACTATTGCCCAAGGTCTCAGATTATGTGTAGCATCAGATAGAAAAAAAGATATTATTGCTATTGCCCAAAGCCTCAGAGTATGTGTAGGATCTGATAGAAAAAACACATCATTGCTATTGCCCAAAGTCTCAGAGTATGTGTAGTATCTGATAGAAAAAACACGTCATTGCTATTGCCCAAAGTCTCAGAGTATGTGTAGTATCTGATAGAAAAAACACATCATTGCTATTGCCCAAAGTCTCAGATTATGTGTAGCATCACAAAAAATAATCATCACAGAAAATTAAACATTAGTGCTATTGCCCAGGAAAGTAAAACATGATAGCAATTGTCAAGCAGAATTCAAAAGAAAACATCACACCATTTGTCCAGAATTTAAAGTGAGGTACAGAATAACTTCATCATACAAAAATAGCTAGACCCTAGATAGACCCCTATTAGCCCACATGTGGTTAGCAATTTCATCCCTCTTCAGAACCCATGCAGCATTGTCATCCATATGAGCAGGATGAGGCTGACTGTTGGTGACATTTGGTACCCAAGAAAACTCTTCAGGAATGACCTCATCAGCACCAAAACTGAGGATCCAATTATGCAAAATACAACATGCAATCACTAGCTTGACCTGTGTCCTCAAGCGATGGAATGGTTTGTTGGTGTCAATGATATGAAAACGTCCCTTCAAAGCACCAAATGCCCTTTCTACAGTTACTCTCAAACTGGAGTGCCTCAAATTAAACAGCTCTTTGGGGTTGGTTGGATAGTTCCTATTCCCAAATTCTTTTAGATGGTACCTACAGCCTCGATATGGAGGAAGAAATCCAGGCCGACAAGCATATCCAGCATCTACTAAGTACAACTTGCCTAAAAGAAATATGGAATTCAATTAGCTTCATCATTCTTGTATGTACATGTATTTCTTATGTGAACAGTTCATTTTATTACCTGGTGGAACCCTTAACCCATCCTTCCTCTGTAATGCATCAGCAAGAATTGTGGCATCATGAGCTGAACCCTCCCAACCAGCCAAGACATAGGTAAATTTTAAGTCAAAGCTAACTGCAGCTAGGACATTTTATGTGGGGGCATTCTTTCTACCCCTAAATGCAGCTTGCATCTTGGCTGGAACCTTTGCAAACACATGAGTCCCATCTATGGACCCAACACAATCCTACATGACAGCAATCAATGCATGGTAAATTAAAATGAGCTAATGCAGCAACATCCTAACAGCTTTAGAACAGTTTTATACCTTAAAGTAAGGATACCATCTATGGCTGTTGCTAATCTTTAAGGGGGTCTCAGTGCTTGGAGGTCTAATCATTTCTTGCCTTAGCTCACCAACAGCATACAACACATCTTTGAAATGGCAGTGCACTGTCTCTATGGACCTTCTCCAATTTTGCTTCACAACTCTAAAACATTGGTTATGACCAACGATATGTACAAACATAGCAACTTGCTCTTCAACACAAGAATTTATGTTGTCTGCAAGTAGCTTTCTATCCCTAAACAAGTTGCACAAACTGAAAAAGGGGCTCTTCTCATGCGAAGCATGTTCACACACTCTATGTCATTATAGTTGTAAATTAAGTTCAGGTTCCTCTGCCTCTCCTCATCCCTAATGCTCATAGGACCATAACTGAGTTGAGGCCTCTCACACTTAAGCAGTCTAAGTCTAGCACACAGCAGAGCATACATAGCAGTGATAAGAGCACCAGCTCTAGCAATCAGAATGTGTCTCTTTTCTTCCATGTCCATCTAAAAAAATAAATGGATTTTAACAGGATTGTACACACTGTAAGCATAAAATAGTGAGGAACACAGAATAGGACTTATGCTAGTACTAGAACTTTCATCATCACAGATTAGGGCAAGAGCAAAGAAAAACATGGCATCATCACAGACTATGGGCAACAGCTCAATAAATTTTTTTTATCATCATAGACTATGGGCAACAACTCAGTAAACAAATTTTATCATCATAGACTTTGGGCAACAACTCAGAAAATAACTAACATCATCACAGATCATGGACAATAGCTCAGTCAAACAGTCAACAACTTCATGTATTACATCATAATCTCAGAAACCGAAGCATGCAACCGAATCCAAGAACGCAGGACTCACTATCGCACGCTACAGATTAAGGGGGACAGAGAGGGGGAGTAGATGTGCAAAATACCCACGTCAACAAGCAGCAGCACCACCAGCAAAGGCCCAACACCAACAGAGGGAGGTCAGATCTACAATCACAGAAGCAAAGACAAACTGGATTAGCATAAACAAGATCGGATTTTTAGAAAAAAACAAAAAAAGAAAGAATACCGAAGAACAAGGATTCATACCTCAAGAACAGCAAAGAAAACAGATCTGGTGTGCCTGCAGCGAGATCAAGAAGAAAGGGTGAGCTAGGGTTAGGAATCGGAGAAAAAATGGATAAAGAGAAGGGGAAACTCACTTGCTTGGAGTGGGGGCACATCCACTTCACCTGCAACAGATCAAGAGAGAGGGAAGTGATTATGAGACCTCGAATCCATCAAGAACACCGGCGACAGATCGAGAGAGAGAAAGAAGAGGAGGCGACCTACCGGCGGCGTAGACAGGGAGTGACAAGAAGAAGAGATGGAGGAGACGGGAAGGAAGATATATGGGCGGCGAATGGCGGGAACGAGGGCGGTGACGGGCGGGAACGAGGGAGGTGACCCTAGGGTTTTCGCGCCATCTCTCCGCGCACGGAGCGAGCCAGGCGGAGCACGAGAGCTTGCACGCCGCCAGCCAGGATGAGGAGGAACGCCCGATTTGGGCGTTCTTCTGGAGCCAGGCCGGAGGGGATGGTTTGCACGCCGCGGGCCTGGCTGGGAGGGGAGATGCAGGCAACCAAACTGGGCTCGGTTGCATCCCATGGGCCATGTATGGCCTTACGCGGGCAACCAAACACGCCCTATATTACCCGATCCATGCATGATCCATCAAAACCTAGCTTGCTCCATTGATCAGATACTGATTGTGTGTGATCCCTCGTGTGGATGGATGATGAGCTGGGTTTATTTTCAAATTATGTTTATCAGCAGTGCAGCACTGTGCTTGGTACTTTGCATGTATGTTATTCACATTTTACTCAGAAGGTGTACATTTTTTTCTTTTCTTATTGCTTGCATGCCTGCCTGCTCGGTTCTACTGCAAACAGAGATGAACATTAACTTTACCCATTTCCTGAGTAAAAAAATAGGCAGATGAACATGCAGCCAAACAGCATCAAAATTTGAGCAACTAAGATCAGATACATTTTACGATAACGCTTGGTCACGGGCGTCCGCCCCATCCGGACGCCGCGCGCCTCAGTCCACAACCCGTTGCACGCCCCACCTGCGCCGCTCGCTCCTCGCTCGTCGCGCACCCCACCCGCACCGCTTGCTCCTCGCTACTGCCGCACATTGTCCGCTCCCTCTCGTAGCACGCACCACCCTCCTAGGCGAGCCAAGGGGCGGTGCTGGTGGTGGTTGTGCTCGCGCACTGCCGCTGATGCTGGTGCTGGTGGCACTCGCGTGCCACCGGATCCCCCCCACCCCCGATGACCGGAATCGACTGGCCCGGACATTCCCCTCCCTTTGTTGCAAATGTATGTTTCAAGTGTTTCAGATGTTTCAGAGGTATGTTGCAATTTTTTCATATGGATATTACAAAAGTAGATCGGGATGTTGCACATGTTGCAAGTGTTTCAGAGGTATGTTGCAAGAGTTTGTTCAAAATGTTTCATCTGTTTCAGATGTATATTGCAAATGTTTTATCTGGATGTTGCATATATTACAATGACTATGTTGCAAGTGTATGTTTCATTTGTTTCAGTCATATGTTGCAACTGTTTCATCTGAGCGTTGCAAAAGTAGATCTCGATGTAGGGTGGTCGAGCGAGGAAGAGAGAGCTAGCGCGGGAGCCATGGTGACGTCAGCTGTAAGCTGGCGGCAGCACTCCACCGGAGGACGCGCAAACATTCATGCTAGCGTACGCAGCCCTAGAGTGGGTCCTCATCGCGCTGCTCCTGATCAATGACCTGCTCGCCTACGCCGTTGCCGTCGCGTAGGAGGCATCACGGCGTGGTGACGCGGGCACGGCGGTCGGGCTCTCGTATTACGCAGGCGTGGTGGACACGTGGGGGACGGGATGGGGCGCGGCAGGTGCGTCGAACGGGAGGTGCGTCCGGCCGCGAGCCTAGGGCCAGACGTCCGAGCGCTAGCCTTACCGCCAAAATTAACAACAAAGATAAAATTCTCTTTTACAACTCCCACCATCATAGATATAGATAATATATTCATATAATCATATATTTCCTCTGTTCTAATAAATTATAAGATATTTTGATATTTCTAGATTCATAGCTTTTACTATTTATCTAGACATAACATATATCTAGATGCGTATAAAAAACTATGAATCTAGAAACTCAAAACTTCTTATGATTTAGAACAAAGGAAGTATATATGACTAATCAGACCCGAGTGAATTAGCAAGAAAGACAAAACTTATATTTGATACAAGTTAACACATTATTCACCTATCCATCGGTCATATCATCACACACTTACAAAGGAGTTTTATCTTCACAATTTACATCAGTATATGACAGCGTAATTACTAAGTACGTATCAGTTAATATCGCCTCTTCATCGTCTTCTCCAAGCTTAGTTGGCAATTTGACATACCTCTGCTGGCTAAGCTTGTTTGCATGAGTACATGCACGTGTTCACACGCACGTACGGTCGGGCAAGCGCAACCGCGATGTTTGCCGGCCGCTCACCTCACCTTCTCATCTCTTAGCCCTGGACGCTCGCCGGCTGAGCACCACCCAGTAAAGCACCCGGTAGAGAAGGAAGAAGCCGAACAGAACCTGCACGCCGGTCCACCGCTCCTCCGCCGTGAGCCCCTTCTCAACCAGCACGTCGCGCCCCGTCTCCGAGCACTCGCTGCCGTCAGCGCCGCCGCCGCCCACACCGAAGCACCGGTTCGCCGCGCATGTGTACTCGTTCGCCAGCAGCGCGTCCAGCGCGTACTTGTAGGGCGACGCGTAGTGCATGAACACCCAGTACGACGGCATGCTCCCCCGCGACAGGAAGTAGCCGGAGAAGAGGAAGAACCCGGCCAGCGACACGGACACCAGGGACATGCCCGCGATGTAGTCCGGCGCGAACGAGCTCACGAAGAGCACGAACGAGTTCGCCGTCAGCACCACCGCCCACACCACCAGGACGAACGCCGCGAAGGCGCCCGCCGACGAGCAGAGCCCCACGAGGAAGTAGACGCACACGGAGTAGAGCAGCGCCACCGCGAGGAGGTACGGCAGGAACACCAGCGTGGCCGCCGCCACGTGAGACGACAGCCGGTACAGCCCCGCCGCCGTCTCCGCCAGAACGATGGGCCGCTCCGTCACGAACGTCGGCAGCGTCTCGGTGGTGGAAGTCAGCAGGAACGTGAGCGTGAAGGCGAACAGGCCCAGCCGCTTGTGCGCGCCGGCCTCGCCGTAGCCAGCGTGGATGTAGATCGTGCCCAGCAGCGTGCCCACGAGCACGGCCTCTAGGAAGTTGGTGAGAAGCAGCTGCTTGCTCCGATACACCACCTTCCACGCCCTCTTGTACAGTACCACCAGCTCGTGCAGCCTCGACGACGGCGAACCAGTCGACGACGACGTCGCCGTGGCCATCTTGTGGTGGCTCGACGACGGCGAGTTGAGTTCTTGCGTCGTCGGTTGCTTGGGTTCAGCGGTAGAGGGGTTGGGATGAGGGAGCTGGTCGAGGACCTCAAGGGCGAACTCGAGTGGGTTGAGCTGCGCGGGGACGACCAGGCCGTGGGAGAGGAGGGCAGCGTCGAGGGACGCGAGGGAACCGTGGTGGAGGACGGTGCCACGGGAGAGGAGGAGCAGGCAGTCCACAGAGGAGAGGAGGCGTGCGCTTGGCTGGTGGATGGAAAGCACCACCGTCGTGCCACGGGCGGCCGCGACGGCGCGGAGACAACTGACGACCACATGCGCCGAGGAGGAGTCTAAACCGGACGTCGGCTCGTCGAGGAGGAGCACCCCGGGGTCGCGCAGGAGGACGAGGCCGATGGACACGCGCCGTCGCTCGCCGCCGGACAGCCGCGCGGGGGAGACCCGCGTGTGCGCGACGTGGGCGAGCCTGAGGTCGGCGAGCAGCTCCGCGACCGCGGCCGAGGCGGCGGACCGCGACTCCGGGCGCAGCAGCGACGCCGCGAACGCGAAGGTCTCGGAGACGGTGAGCATGTCGAGCGCGACGTCCTCCTGGGGCACGTGCGCCGACAGCCTGCGGAACGACGACGTCGACCGCAGCGGCGCGGCGTTGAGCAGGAGCCGCCCGTGCGTCGGCGCCGTGCGCGTGGCGAGGATGTCGAGCAGCGTGGACTTCCCGGCGCCGCTCGGGCCCACGACGGCCAGTATCTCCCCGGCCCGAGCCGTGAGGGACACGTCGCGGAGGATGTAGTCCGGCGGCGCCGCCGCCGCGCCGCACGGCTTCAGAAGCTGCGCGACGAGCGACCTCGGCGCGGCGGCCGGCTTGGCGTAGTAGATGTTCCGGGCGGCGAGCTCGTACATTACCTTCTTGGGCGGTGGAGACGTCGGCGTTGGAGGCGATGCGTCGTCGGCACTGTTCGGTTCTTCCGTGACAGTAGTGGTAGCGGTTGCCATTGCGGTGGAAGTGAAGGAGCAGAGGGAGTGCCAAAGGAAGAGAAAGGGGTAATGTACTCCAACGCCTTGTTTAGATCACCGATTCGGTGATGGAATTTACTGTGCCGAATTACTGTAGCAATTTGTTTTTATTTGGTAATAATGGTCCAAACATTGATTAATTAGGCTCAAAATGTTCGTCTCGCAAAGTACAACAAAACTGTGTAATTAGTTTTTGATTTCATCTACATTTAGTACTCTATGCATGTGCCGACATTTTGATGTGATAGGGAATCTTCTTTTTGTATAGTGGAATTTAGGGTGAATTTTGGGTAACTAAACAAGGCCCAAATTCGCCGGCCCTGATCAAGGGAGGAGTCTGTTGCGCGACTGCAGCCAGACTGCGCTGAATTTTTTCCCGAGGCGCGCGTGAAGTAAACTATTTCTGTTTACGCGGGCGGTGTGGCCCTGAACGCATGTTGATGCGTCACGAGCGTCGTCTTGCCTCTCTCCTCTCCCCTACATGACGACGAGCGCCTAACTGTCACAGGACAAAGAGGGTTCACGAGACAGAAGAGGCTACAGCAGCAGCAACCAAGGACCCGTGAAAGTAAGCGACGAAACCGCCTAGCCCTCCGGCCGCATCATCGTTCTCTGTCATCCACATGATAGGGTCAGATATGCATGAGATAACTATCTATGCTCCGATTCGTGTATACTCTTTCTTTTTGTGAGGTTGGGACTTGGGAGAGAAGCGATCTTGTTTGCATTTAGCATATTTGCAGGAGTGCCATCGTGTACGACTGGCTGTTCTTGCAGCTCCCAGCAAGTCCCAACTCTCCGTCTCCATTTTGGGCTGTTTATAGTTGGCTAAAAAGCCAAAAAAGTTTGCGCAGTATCTGTCACATCGAATTTTTAGACGCATGTATGGAACATTAAATGTAGATAAAAAATAACTAATTGCACAGTTTATCTGTAAATGTCGAGAAGAACCTATTGAGCCTAATTAGTCTATAATTGGATAAATTTTGTCTAATTAGATAAATTTTGTCAAATAACAACGAAAAGTACTACAGGAATTTACTCAAATTTTTTCACCACGTAAACAGGCCCATTATATAGCTAGTACAATTGTTGCATAGGTACTCGAGTGCAAACTGTCATGCGTCAAACCCGGCAGCCTATTGAGTCTACTGTCTATCAGTATGTTATCCGATCCATGCATGATCAATCAATACCTAGCTGGCTAGCTTGCTCCATTGATCAGATAATGATTGTGTGTGGTCGCTCATGTGGATGGATGCTGAGCTGGTTTTTCTAAATTATGGTTAATCAGCAATGCAAATTAAGTATGGTCCTAATTTTTTTGGCGACTAGCCTCCAAGAAAATCATTCTTGAGTGCCAAAACCGCCAAAGAAATTAATTTCTCTTATCTTCTATCTTTGAGTGAATTTGCTTGACGGTTTTTTGCCGAGGATCATTTCCTTGGCGATTTAAAGCCCTTTCTATGATAGTTTTTGGCATTGGCAATTCGGGATTGTGGTAGTGGCAGATGAACATGCTGCCAAACAAATTAAAAAAGAAAAACAATGAAAGAGGAAAATTAGCTCTTTAATATTAGATGTATACATAGATATAGCGCTCTGAAGCCACACTTGTGACAAAGTTTCGCAGAAAAATGAGTCTATGATGTTTGGACAGGGTGCTAAGAAAGTGTGGTAGGTATAGTTGTGGCAGTGAACCAAATAGCTGCCGAAAAAACTGTGGCATGACTAACCTTTGACGTGGCAAGTTTTGGTAACGAACCAATCAAGCCCGTTCAACTTTGCTCACCAAACCTTTTGTGGCAGACACAGTTGCCCGAAGGTTTACCCTGACAAACTACGGCACGATCTAAACAGGCCCATAGATTTACTGGCTGTACTGTCGGTTATTGGATCGATACTATTCCCACTGCCCACCCAAAGATACATAGTAATTTAGGACCTACTCCCTCCATCCCAAATTATAAGGCATTCCAAGAATCTTGGAGAGTCAAAGGATCTCAAGTTTGATCAAATTCATATGATAAGATAATAATATTTATGACACCAATTAAATATCATTAGTTTCTTCATTAATTATATTTTCATAGTATACATATTTGATGTTATAAATTTTTGTAATTTTCTCTATAATTTTGGTCAAACTTAAGATGCTTTGACTCTCCAAGATTCTTAGAATGCCTTATAACTTGGAATGGATGGAGTATTTGAAACGTGGAAATGTCACGGAAATTATGGCCCCTTTGGAACATAGGAGAATTTGTATAGGATTTTCATAGGAATCAGTCTATTTTCACATGAAAATCACAGAAAACAGGAAATTTCATTTGTTCCAATGGGACCTTACACAGCAATGTCAGAGGAATTAAAACTTTGCACGGGTGGGCTAGAGGCCTAGAGCTGGATGGATGCTTTTGGGCTTCAAAGCCCAGCCCACGAAGGGAAATCCAAATGCCAGAGTCGGGTTATTCTAGGAAAAGAGGAAAATTTACCGGCGGCCTCTGAAGTTGGCAGGTGGTGTTATTTGGGTCCTCGTAGTTTCAAAATGTTATTTTTTGGTCTCTGAACTTAACTTTAGGTGTCACATGGGTCCTCATACTTACAAAATGTCATTTCAAGGTTCTGAACTTGGCTTCCGGTGTCATTTGGGTCCCTGAACTTGGCTTCGGATGTCATCTAGGTCCCAATGCGTCCAAACCCACCCTGTACGCTGATGTGGCGCGGTCCTATATGTGGGCCCCATATGTCAGTTGATTATATTTCTATTTCGAGCGTATTGTAGCTACAATTTCTAGAATATTCCAAAAATTGTATCTTTTTCATATGATCTCGGATAAAGATGATTTTTATATAAAAACTGTAGTTCTCGACGAGATCTACGACTTTCTAGTTTTGAGTTTTTTTTAATTTGAAATCATTAAAATGCTTAAAAAATTAAACAAATTTTTAGTAGTATATTAATCGCGTACATGTGCTTGTCGCCTTGGAAAAATTATATATTTCTTATATGCTGTCAAATGGAGATGATTTCTATATGAAAGTTGTAGCTCTCGATGAAATCTGCGACTTTCTAGTTTTGAGTTTTTTTCCAAATTTTGAAAAAATTGTTTAAAAATTTGTTTAATTTTTTCAGCATTTTAACGACCTCGAATTAAAAAAACTCAAAACTAGAAAGTCGCAGATCTCATCGAGAGTTACAACTTTCATATAGAAATCATCTGCATTTGACAGCATATAAGAAAGATATGATTTTTCCAAGGCGATAAGCGCTTGTACGCAATTAATATACTGCTGAAAATTTGTTTAATTTTTTTTGAGCATTTTAACGATCTCAAATTAAAAAACTCAAAACTAGAAAGTCGTAGATCTCGTCGAGAGCTACAGTTTTTATATAAAAATCATCTTTATCCGAGATCGTATGAAAAAATATAATTTTTAGAATATTCTAGAAATTGTAGCTACAATACCCTCGAAATAGAAATATAACCAACTGACATGTGGGCTCCACAACGCTATGTCAACGTACAGGGTGGGTTTGGACGCATTGGGATCTAGATGGCACCCGAAGTAAGTTCAGGGACCCAAATGATACCTGAAGCCAAGTTCAAAGACCTAAAAATGATATTTTGTAAGTACGAGGATCCAAATAACACCTAAAGCTAAGTTGAAAGACCCAAATGTTTATAAGTACGGAGACCAAGTAACATCTGAAGCTTATAGACCCAAATAACACCCAAACTCAAAAATAACGTTTCTAAAGGACGGAGATCCAAGTGACACCACCTGCCAACGTGAAAGGCCGCCGGTGATTTTTCCTCGGGTCGCGTACTCGTGTTGTGGCCGGAGGAGACACAAGCGAGAGGACTCGGGAGAGATTCCGCCACCGCCGTCGCCGGGCTCAGATGCCGCCGCCGCAGTCGGGCATGACCCTCTGCCGCCTTCCCACGGCCACCCTTGGCCTTCCGCTTTCTCTCCCCTGTTTGCTATCTCGTCCCCGCCTGGCCCTCGCCGCACGTCGCGCCAGAGCCGTCGCCGCCAGGGCCTCCTCCTCCTCTCCATCACCGGACTCTTCCTTCGGTTCGCGGATGGAGGATTCCGTCAAGAAGACGGTGGCCGACAACCCCGTTGTCATCTACTCCAAGTCATGGTGCTCGTAAGATTAGTAGCCCCAACTGAACCAAGCCTAGCATTGATTCATTAGCTTCGATTCGCCCTCACCTCGTCTGATTGACTGATTCCATGCCATCCATGCTCAACGTCGGCAGATATTGCATGGAGGTGAAGGCGCTCTTCAAGCGGATCGGTGTGCAGCCCCATGTCATCGAGCTCGACCATCTCGGTTTGTCCCCTTTTTCCCTTCATGTCCTTCCTTACAGAGCAATGCTCTCTCTGGAAGTGAACTGAGTACCGCTCTTTAATTCAGATTAACCTAAACACTTTCATATATGAAATCATGTACCATTACCCTTGATTGTCCGACCGTGGGCAATCAGGTGGCAATGTTACTGAATCATTTTTGTGACTTTGAGATGGAGATGTTTTCTACTGTTCAAACTCTATGGTTTCTTTAGCTGCACCCTTGGCCAATTCGGGTTGACTGGTTGAGGCCGTTATAAATGTTTGATCAATTATATACATACATGAAAAGGTGCTCTTGCACACCCAACACCATCGGGAATTGACAATCTCTATTGCCAAAGCTCTATAGCAGGTGTAGGTTAAAATTTACCTAGCCTGAATCTGTGAAAGCACAACATCCAGAAATGAGCATCGGTGTCTTGTGGCTTGTGATTCTCCTTGTCCTACCATGGACACCATCAACACCCGTGTATTTGACACTGCTAGTCATGTTCAGTTGGCCAAATGTGCTATGGCCATACCCATTTTTTGCCCTGTGTGATATAAATGTGTGGTAGTTGTGCACTATTTTGTGCCTCATGGAATGTGCATGAATGTCATACACAGTTTTTCGTTCAGGCTCCTCTCCTCTCATTCTCCACTTTTCCAACCAATTATATGCTCTTTCAGAACCCACATGTTCATAATTGCATTTGATTGTCTTCTTTGTCACCATCAGCTACAAATCCTATAACATGCAAAAGCACTACCAGTTGAACAGTAGCTTGAACTATTGCATATACTTGTTTTACTCGTACCAGACATATGCATTTGACATGCTCATAGGCACAAGGGACTTCAGTATACTTTTTTATTCCTATGTGTTTTGAGTGTGCTAGTGAAGCTTGCCATGTCAGCATATCTAAATGTACCTTCGCTATGTTTATGTTTTTGTGTTTTACTAAGTTGCATGACCTGAAGGGTTGTGATTTTTTGGTAGTTATTTCGTACTGAAAACGAGAAACAGTGTAGCAATATAGTGATTCTATATCAATTTTCATGTTGATGTTCTTATGCAACTGACAGCTAATCCCTTTCAGGCGCTCAAGGACCACAGCTACAAAAGGTATTAGAGAGGCTGACCGGACAGTCTACTGTTCCTAATGTTTTCATCGGTATGTCAACTTTCACTCATGATTTTTCATATCAAGTAGGGATTTTGCAGTTGGTGCCCCTAAGTGCCAATACCAATACATGTGTCCCATTTGTAGTTTTTTACTGCATGGAAATTAATTCACGCATGCATCTTATTTTGATCTACATTTGTATGACTCATTCTTTAAATAATTGTTTTGTTCTATTCCAGGTGCAAAGCATGTTGGTGGTTGTACAGGTATTATACATGTGCTTTTTTTTGAATGCTGGTCAATGTTTACAGTTATATACTGCATATATAATACATACAATGTGGCAAATGATGATGTCCACCTGTAGATTAGATGAGAGTGTATGTAACCTTATAATATTTTTCCTGTGCTAAGCTATTCCTGCTACATGAGCAGGGGTGAAGCTAGATTAGAAATGACCCTGCTGGATACTCTACTGTGTATATTAAGAAATCTATACAATTTTCCTCAAAGGTGAAAAATGTGCAACTGTAGAAGTACCACATGGTAGAATTGAGTCAATTACTAGCACTTTTTTCCTTCAACCTGGTGCATCTGCACCTGGATAAGTCAACATAGCTTTGCCCCTGTATTTGAGAGGCTAATTGCTGCAATTCGGCTCAGCCAAAGATACATATTCTTCTAACACTAGGAAGATAATTAAAGCAAAGGCCATCCATCTTAAATTTTCTTCTATGCATAACACTACAAAGATAATGAAAGCAAATGGCCATCTCTTTTTTTGAAACAATGCAAATGGTCATCTGTAGGACTATAATGGAAGCAAATAGGACATCCATCTTCAAGTTTTGCTTTGTATACCTGCGCTATGGCTGCATCTGCATTACAAAGTGGGCTGTGAGTCTGCGAGAATATAATGTGTTTCCTAAGCAGCTAGCATCTGCCAGAGGATGCTGCAAAGGCCGCAGATACTGGACATTCGTGTTTCCCTAGGCCTCGTTTAGATTGCGGAATAGGGGTGAAAAACACTGTATCAGAATTCCTGTAGCATTTCGTTTGTATTTGGTAAAAATTATCCAAATTTTGACTAACTAGGCTTAAAATGTTCGTCTCGCAAAGTACAACAAAACTGTACAATTAGTTTTTGATTTCATCAACATTTAGTACTCCATGCATTTGCCGACATTTTGATGTGACGGGGAATCTTCTTTTTGCATAGTGGAATTTGGGGGGAGAATTGGGAAACTAAACATGGCCCTAGTTTGTTACTAAAATCACGGATTCACAGTACCCCTGTTTTGCTATTGTAGAAAATAAAAAAAATAAAGAAAAATGTCGCTGGTTGCTAATACTGGCATGCCTTATTCTTATGTTGTAGATACTGTGAAGCTGTATCGCAAGGGGGAGCTAGCTAGCATGCTGTCGGACCTGGATATCGACATTAACAACTCATGACAAGTTTGAGCATGTTCTGCAAGGAACAAGGATGGATATGAGGCTTGAGAGACTAGGGCAGCCCTGTATTGAGTTTTTAATTGTTGCAGATCCATTATGCTTGCATGAAAAAAAAAAACTGGTGTCATTTACACATTTTTGTTTGGTACCCCGATTAAACCATTGAATTTGACCATTGTATGGACATTGCTAGAAAGAAAAGGGAACGAACTCGAAAATCTTGTGTCCTTGGCAATTCCTTGCCTTTTTTTTTCCAAGCACATAGTATTATATTGCAATGCATGGAGTGCTACGATGTGCGGCATGTGCCGTGGAGCAATAGCAGGTAGCTGAAACTCCCGAGTTTGACTGAGCCTGTGTTGCTGCTGCCTGTGGTGATTTGTGGAGTAAACAAACCGCCACTGCCGAAGCTAGAAAATGAATGGCCTGAAAAATGACTGGCGAAGCTAGAAAATGAATGGCCTGAAAAATGACTGCCGAAACTAGAAAATTAATGGCCTGAAAAATGCGGTGGTGTAGGGTTTGTTACGCAAGGACAGGGCGCGTGTACGCAGCCGCGGTTACAGGCGGTGGTTCATCGTACTCCTTTTCTTCTTCAGGTAGCGTTGCAATCACAGGACTCGGGCGGTGTGGTTGAACATCCCCAAGAGCCGACCGGGGCGGCTGCTGCCATGCCACCCTTCAAGATGCATGGACAGATCGATGGATCACTAGACTGGCTACTGCAATGCGGTATAAATAGGGACCCTCGCCATGCTATGCAATGCAGTGCAGCAGCTCTATCAACATTGTAGTACATTTTGTCTGCATTTCTTCCTAGGCGTCCCGCAGCAGCGAAGAAGTAGTCAAGCAGAGCATATCACAGAATGCTTTCAGTTGCAGCAGCAGGCAGCCGCGGCAGGCTAGTTGCAGCCACCGCGTGCTTCCTCGTCGCCCTCCTGCAGCAGCTGCAGGTGCGCCCGGCCACGGCCACGCCCACGGCCACCCCGCCTCGCGCCTTCTTCGTCTTCGGCGACTCGCTGGTGGACAGCGGCAACAACAACTACCTGGCCACCACGGCGCGCGCCGACTCGCCGCCCTACGGCCTCGACTACCCGACGCACCGCGCCACGGGCCGCTTCTCCAACGGCCGGAACGTGCCGGACATCATCAGCGAGTACCTGGGCGCGGAGCCGGCGCTGCCGTACCTGAGCCCGCACCTGGACGGGCGCAAGCTGCTGGTGGGCGCCAACTTCGCGTCGGCCGGCGTCGGCATCCTCAACGACACGGGCATCCAGTTCGCCAACATCATCCGCATCCAGAAGCAGCTCCGGTACTTCCAGCAGTACCAGAGCCGCGTGAGCCGCCTCATCGGCGGCGACGCCACGGCGCGCCTCGTCCGGGGCGCGCTCGTGCTCATCACCCTGGGCGGCAACGACTTCATCAACAACTACTACCTGGTGCCCTTCTCGGCGCGGTCCCGCGAGATGTCGCTGCCGGACTACGTGCGCTACATCGTGTCCGAGTACGCCAAGATCCTGCGGCAGCTCTACTCCCTGGGCGCGCGCCGGGTGCTCGTCACGGGGTCCGGACCGCTCGGGTGCGCCCCCGCCGAGCTGGCGCTGCGGGGCAGCCTTGCGGGGGAGTGCAACGCCGAGCTGCAGCGCGCCGCCGCGCTCTACAACCCGCAGCTCGTGGACATGATCAAGGGCGTCAACGCCGAGCTCGGCGCCGACGTCTTCGTCGCCGTCAACGCCTACCGGATGCACATGGACTTCATCTCCGACCCGGCCGCCTACGGCTTCGTCACCTCCAACGTCGCGTGCTGCGGCCAGGGACCCTACAACGGCCTGGGGCTCTGCACCGCTGCCTCCAACGTCTGCCCGGACCGCAACGTCTACGTCTTCTGGGACAACTTCCACCCCACGGAGAAGGCCAACCGCATCATCGTCAGCCAGTTCATGGACGGCACCCAGGAGTACATGCACCCGCTCAACCTCAGCACCATCCTCGCCGTCGACGCCCGCGCCGCCGCTGCCACCTTCAACTAAATACACGAGTATAGCATACGAAAACAGACGACATTCATATCATATATATTATGCACCCATCCGAACCACAGTCAGTTCATCTTCAGTATTTGTACTCCGATACGAAACATCATACATCCAGTAGCATGCATTGCGCCCTAGTACTAGTACGCAAGTATGGTTCCGGCTAAGAATCTGAAATAAAAATGAGCTGTGGTTCATCATTCAGAGTAAAGTATACACATATGTCTCTAATAAAGGTCATGTAGCAGCCAGGCAACAAGCAAGCGTGCAGCAATCTCATCACATTTAATTTATTGCCAATTAAAAACAAACATCTCTACATATATGCAGTCGTCGTTACACTTGGACTTGAGGATATATACCACTCTATATTTATACTCTAGTTGCTGCAGTATAATGCCAGCAACCACCCAGAAATTAGTCCCAAATGGAATACGGACGAATCAATGAAACATTGATCACAATTGACGGGTACAAACTCAACCCATTCCACACCACAAACTGGTATTGGTATTCATTCATACATAGTGGTAGACAGAATTGACATGTGGCTTTCATAAAATGACCACATTGGGGATTCACGTATCATGTGCATCAGCATCAACCGGCAAAAGTGTTTGCTTCTCAAGGAAAAAAAATGGAGAAAAGCAGCAGCACATCCATCAGCTGAAATCACTTCCCAGTATGAAGGCGTGTATTTCTGACCAGCTAGAAACCGTATAAAGGACTCCAGACCGTGCCTTGAACACGGACGCATCTTCCTCCGTCAGTTGCCTCTGCTTCTCTACTAGACCAGGGAACAATGGGACAAAAGAAACACCAAACTGTTTGCCCACTCTACGCAAGATTGTGCTCGACCCAATGACGATACCAATATCTGCCTCCAATAAGCAGAGCAAATCTCCAACTGAGTCTCCAATATAAACAGACAGGAATGGCACTGTACTGTCCACGTCGCTTCTGATGCTCTTGAACTTTTCAACTTTGTCTAGCGGAGACTGCATCTTTCTGTCAATTTCACCAGTTGAAACAGATTCCTCAAAGCCAAACTCGTTCGAATGTATGTTCAAACCATCTAGACAACCGGCTGCATGAAGGCATGACAATGCAAAGGAAAGTAACTGCCAGTTAAGAATGGTCTATTCAAAACAAATTTGAGATGTTGATTGTTAGCTTATAGCAACAACACAGGCTAGCAAATTGGCTTAATCATGGTGGTGCCATTGTCATCAGAGAGACAAAGAATACCTGATGAGAAGGCGGATCTTATAAGTTCTGCACACCAGCAATAGGAAAGAATATGGATATCCAAATTGAGGTTCTCCTTTGCTTTCACAATCTTCTGAAAGAAATTTTTGCAGCCACCTTGAAGAATAAGCCGCTCCCCAGCTTTCCTGATGTCTTCTAAATTCATGCCCCTCAGGACACCAGAGTCGACAACCCTAGAATTTGCAAGCTTCTCAAACTCAGCTAGCACCTCCAGGCCTTTATACAGTTTATCATAATCTAGTGAATTTGCTGTAATAAAACAAAAAACATGTAAACAATCATCAAATCATTCAAGCATGGCTTATCTACTATTGCAAAATCACAAACCAATAGAAACAAATGAAACACAGAGGCCATGATGCGCATACATTCTTCTGGAGAAAGTAGTGTTTCCATGCATTCCTCATACTCTTCCATGTATTGCTTAGAGAGCATGTTCCATGAATTTCTCAGGTCTCCCGATTTTGTACGGTCAAGGTTATTATCAATCCCACTTTGACTTGCCTTTTGGAATGACAAAATTGCAATCTCCGCCAAAATGGCAGATGAATCAACAACAGTGCAGGTCAAATCAAAATCAGAAAAGATCAAGAGTTTATATTTTGGATCACAGTATCTTGAAAGTGGAGCTACAACAGGTTGGTCCACAAGCTGGGCAGAAAAGAACTCCACTTCCAGTTTCATAGCTTGCTGGTAGAGCTTGCCAATAATCTCAAGCTCCTCACCAGTTAATGAGACACTTAGTTTGTCTAGCAATTCTTCTATTTGGAGTGCATTGTCCTGTGTTAGAGAGGGTAAAACGAGAGATGATTCAGCACATGAACCAATTGCATTGAAGCATGAGCCAATACTACAGTAAAATGTAGGAGCACTGATGTATAGAACGATGATAATTCTATACCTCAAAATCACTGGATGCATATGTGTTAATCCATTTCTTGTATGGGTGATTTTCATCTTGTTTAAGGAAAGCCATGAGTTCTTTGCCTAGATATGCATAAAGCCTCATGCATGGAGTCATGGCCCCAACAGTGTATGCAGCAATTTTAGTCTTCTCAAATGGAGTAACCATTTTGTCAGAACCTTTTGTGCCATCAACTTTTCCAGCCGCAGTTGCAAGTAGGAAATCAGTGTACTTGGTTGTAGCTGTGCTTGGAGGTATCTCTTTGGTAGGATCAACTCCCCACTCCTACAATTCGAATAGACAGGAGGATACCCGATTGAGTATAAAAAAAATAAGTTGGGAAGAGGATTAGTTAGCAGTTATTGAATCAGAGAGGAAAGATGAAGTTCAGTTTTAAGGACAATGGATATATCTCTAGCAACTTATACAATACATCAGCTGGTAAGCATTTTGGTTGTAGATGCAGGGCCTTAATTGAATATGTCATAGTTACATACTTCCATATAAAAATGCATGACCAGGATATATTAGAAGTGTTTGCTCAAGTTCTCTCAGTTTAGAGCTAAAATCATGAGCAAAATGATTCTTCCATCCGTCTTTTTTTTTCTTCCCAAAGTCTCCTCGCACCTTTACCTGTCCTGTATGTGTCCGGGACTTTTTTTACCACATTCCTCCAGATTCTCCCTGCCTTCCTCTTGATTTTTCTGTGACCGTGTTCCACTTGATTTTTCTCCCTCAACGTGCTCCTCTTTTTTACTTTTTTTTCGTTTTCTTTCACCTCCATACTACCATTCTATTTACTGGTTCCCCCATCACACATGCCTTCCACTCATATTTTCATGTGTGTCGTACTCCTTTTTTTTTACCTGTTTTTCCCATCACGCTTCCCACCCCTGTTTTTTCATGTGTGTGTTCCTGCATAGCTGTTTTTCTAAAAAATCGGAAGGCAACATCACAAGCCTTTGAACGTTTGACCCTTCCCTACGAAAGAAGGATTCCCCCACTAAGTTATTGTTGCAGTTTTAATTATATGAACAAAACTTGTCATATTGGAACCTGATTGAATAGATCGCCCAACTAATTATACAAATGGAAATTTAGAGCGGTTTATTGTCCAGTCCCGTCTAAACAAACACTATGCCAAAACAGCACAAAGAATACACCCTATTTAGTGACGCAACCGTCCAATAGAATCCAACGGACCAATCTTTCTTCGTGTCCGTACGAGTTAGAGTAGTGTGTCTAAGCACGGTGCGGAGTCCGATTCCACAGCAAATTGGAATACGAACCGTTTTCATGATCTGCCACTCTCTCATGCACCCATATGAGTTAGAGCAGAGTGTTTAGGCATGGTGCGGAATCCGATCGCAAAACGAATTGGAACGCATGACGTGATCAATGACAAATCTCTCTTCCGTACCCATATGAGTTAGAGCAGCACGCATCTAGGAACAGTAAAGTTGTTCGATTCCCAAAAGAATTGAAAAGCATGACCGATTTCAGGTAACCACACAACAACCTCAACGTCCCGTTGCAACGCACAAGTATGTTTGCTAGTATGGTATACGGACTCAAGGGGCATAAGAAAAACCTCTTATGCAGTGAAATATCTGAAAACTGAAATACCCTTAATAACAATAGGCATCAATTAGCAAGATTTTGAATTCAACAGTGTTAACATGCTAATAGAGATCTATTCAGTAGTAAGCAGGTTAGGCTTACAAGTAATCAGAGGATGGGAGGCAAAGGTACTGGTAAGAAGTGAAGACTAAAAAAGAAAAACAGTTTGTGCAATAATTCGTTTGGGGAGGAATGCATGGACTATGATCAACTTCTCACTCGGACAAATCAAATGGTCAAGGAAATGAAACAAATCCTAAAAAGGAAAATAATTTAATCATAAGTTATACCACCAGATAGGACATACAATATTGAACTGATAGGACTATCTTATACATATACACTAAACCGAATTACAATTTTTTTTAAAAAAAAAAACTATGTTGGCTTGTAAGCATTTTGGGTATAGATGCAGGATTTCAAAGTGCGATACTGTAAAATAGGTGCACAGTTTGCATAGTGCACTGCTCACGTATGGCTTAATTAATCTAAGACAAGAGCAAGCAGCAAAGTTGCATATGCACGGCACAATCAGGAATAGTTAAGATACACAATCAAGATATATGCTAGTGTCAAAGCTACAAGATGAATATGGGTGATGTGGGGCAGTTGATTTATCTTTATTGAAAAAGAACAGATTTGTTTGATTTGTATCAGTAGTAGTTTCCTAAAGGGATTCATGTGTACATCCATCATGTTATAGTAGGATGCTAGGCTCAGGGGTGAGGCTTGGCCTGCAACGGCAAGCAACTAATCCATTCATTGGGGATTCCATGGGAAACATATGGGTGGGGAGGAAATGACCTTCAGAACGGAGGCGTGGAGGTTGAGCTCTTGGAGGATGGCCTTCCTTAGGGCGGCGATGGTGGCCCTGTCGTCATCATCGTCAGCGCAGTCCTCGGCCATTTCGTACCTGATTGATTGCGCCACGGGAGGAAAAGAAGAATCAGATCAGATCCAGTCCAGTCCTGGGGGTGGTTAGGCGAATCGAATCGGGCGGAATCAGGAAGGAGGGAATTGGACTTACGCGCGAGCGAAGGCGTGAAGGAAGTGCGCGTCCTGCGCGATGTAGTGGCGGAAGACGTCGAGCCGCAGGTTGCCGGCGGCGAGGGAGAGGATGAAGGGCGTGTATGCGGCGAAGGCGGCCTCCCGCGTGGAGGCAGCGATCCAGAAGCGGCGCGCCGCCGAGCCCTCGGCAACGACTGCGGCGGAAGCGGGAGAAGGAGATGACGCCATGGACCTTCTACCTTCGCCTGTCGACGACCAACAGGAGAAGGAGCTAGAGGTCGAGGGGGAGGCGGAGGGGCAGGGGAAGGAGGAGGAGGAGGAGGAGACGAGAAGAGGGCGTCGCAGCGGGAGGCGGAGGCGGCGAAGAACAAGCATATACGTATGTATATGTGTGCAGAGAAAGAGGAAGAGAATGGGGAGGAGCCTCGCCGCCGGCCGGCCAATACTCTCCCGCACTCACTGCTGCTACAAGACGACGAAGACGGGGACTCCAACCGGGCAGAAAGTGGCCGGCAAATGCTTCCCTTTTTCTACTCCCTTTCTTCCTTATTTATAAACCCAATATATATAATTCTTCCTTATATAATACATATAATACTTTTTTTTAGAAACTCAGTAGGCTCTTATGGCCCTGTGATTGAAACCAAGTGCTCAGCCAAATCGTGAGCATCTACAAATAAATTGCTAAATTCTCCTCTGAGAGAAAGAGAGATATTACGTAGGGAGACTGCTTTTTACACATACATAATTAGTAGAGAAATATTTATAACCCAATATATAATTCTTCCTTATATAAATGCAATAATAAATTGTTAAATTCTCCTATGAAGGAAGATTCATAGTTTTTGCTATGTACCTAAATATATGTTATGTTTAGATATATTATAAAAATTATGAATCTATAATATAAAAATTAAAATGTCTTATAATCTAGAACGAAGGAAGTATTACGTAGGGAGACGACCATTTACATAGATGATTTAGTGGAGAATCATGGAGATAAAGACGAGGAGATTGCCTAGGTAATGTATATCGATCAATTGTCTCAGATCTGGCAGCCCAAAATAAGGTTGTAGTACTATGGTAGATATCTACACACAACTAATTCAATGTATCAGAAAGCGTTGTGATCCGATTTTCAACCTAAAACTAGAGTTGTTCCAATTTAAAACTAAGTATTGTGACTTGACCACTCATGGACGTGAGAGTTAAGTGTGCCCTTGGTTGGTTAGCACATTCTATCAAACCGTTTGTGGCAAAATTCTGGTGCCAAATTAAAAAAATGTTAAGTTTCTTACACATACATTGGGAGAGTAATTGCTTGGACGACAAGTACTACTACCTCTTGAAAACACTTGATACATTTGACTTTACATGGTTTTTTTTATATCTTTGACCACTATAGTTTTTAGAATATCTATATCTATACTATACCTAATATCAATAATAATAAATATAAATAATAATAATAATTAATATAATATTAAAGAATAAAGTGTTTCTTCCAACCTTTTTTAAAATTCCTAATATTGCCCTAAGCTTCGTAGGATCACCTGTTTTTTTTCTCATGCACATTCTGGCAGACGTCGTGTTCGTTTCTTTCTTTTTTTGTTGGTTCCTTTTTTCTCCGCCTGCGAGGTTATTTTCCCTTTTTTTCTTTTCCCATCGTACGTTTTTTTCCACGGACGTCCGTTATCTTTGTCTTTTTCGTTTCCTTATTCTTTGGTTCGTTCGCACCGTTGTTTTTTCTTTTATGTTTTTTCCATGTGTTTATTTCCCATAAATATCAAAAAAGAAGAATAAAAGTAACAATCTTTCAATTTTGACTCTTCTCTATCTCTATAAACAAAAAGTTCACCATCAAAATTTTAATGTTATTTTAATTAAGAACAACATTTGTTTTGTTAGAGTCTGGTTATGATGATGATCCAACTAATCAGAATGTAAACTAAAATGTGGTCCAGTCCAATATAAATAAATACGCCTCCTTTCGAAAGCACAAGTACACCAATGTTTGTTTCCCATAAATATAAAAACGAAAGAATAAAAACAACTATATGTCTTTTAATACTCTACTCTTTTCTACAAATAAAGATTTTCACCATCAAGTTGTTAACATAATGTTAATTAATACTCTTGTGCAGTCGATGATCCAACTAATCAAATTGTAAACTAAAATCTAAATGTTGTCCAGTCTAGTATAAATAAATGTGTCTCCTCCAAGAAGTACACATGCACTAATGCAATCTTCGACGAGGACCACATGAAAAATAGGGAGAGGTCTTTCCCCATAATCATTAGTGAATAGGCCAGTACTTGACATACTTAGAATTAAATACTTTTATGGGTCCCAAAAGAAGTCACAAAACTCGATATTTAACTGTCATTACATATGGATAGTATGAAAATTAAAATTATAGTATATTTTTTAGTAAGTATTTTTGTGAGAATCTATCAAAGGTCTATTTTAGTTTGATATAGGCTTAATAGGACATTGCCATATTATTACTAACATTAACTTATGTCATAAATGTCATGGGCATCATAAAAAAAGTTATGGTTTTATGAAAAGATAAAACACAATCAGATGCATAAATATTCATGTTATTGTTTCCTATCAATGTTTGCTTATTTTCTCCTGTTACACCGTATGAGCATATTATTATAAAATAGAAAAGTGAATCTTTGGCCTGTCCTTTTTTACTCTCTAAAGTTCTTGTGCCATTCATTTACCATATGTGACCTAGACTAACGATCTGTGCTTACACGAGTTAGACTAACTCGCGTCCATTGATGATACAAGTCCGATTCTAATATGTTTTCGCTTTCGGTGCAACGTACGGTCATGTTTGCTTGTATTCTTATGATTGTTCAAATGTAAGAGATTTTGCAAGTATACTGAGTACAAATCTACATATATAATAACTTACAAAATTCTAAACTAAATACAATAGTTATTGATGTTTGTCGTTTTTAGGTTTGACTAAACCTTTTCTAAATGACAAGTTTTTATCACCGAAAGCTCTATGTAGTCACCAATAATGATGTTTGAACACCAATATGATCCCTAAAACACTGTCTTTGGGCACCTAATTTCCGTAACACACATCGAAAAATTACGGCAATGAAATTACTTTTCGAAAATAATATGCCCAACATCATCGTATAGAAACTAATTTATAATAAGAGTTTAAAAATGGATGACTCTATAGAAAAAAGAGTAATTACTTGTGGCCGAACGAGTAAATATTAGTGGCAACTCCGATCTCACATTGGCACTTGTGACATGTTCGATGACGTTCCCAAACCAGGGTCTATCTTTGCGGCTCCAGTATAATAATATCCCAAGAAGACCATACCTAGACGTCTACAGACAAAGGTCTGTGGAGGTACAAAAATATTAAAAATGAAAGTCAAAGACGAAAAGATAAAAATGTTTGAAAGTTAAGGTCAAATGATGTGGGCATCTAGGTCATTTTCAGTGCCTCTTTTTCCATGTCAATTATTGTTGAAGTACTTTGAAATTTGCTGTCCGTTTTAGATGACGAGGAAACTTCTGCTTTGCTAGCTGCCACTGCGAGAGGAGAAATTGAGAAATGAGAATGGCCTCCATGGTTCCATCCTTCCGAAGTTCCGACTTCCGATAGACTGGGCCGTTAGCATTCTGGGCTCGGCTTGAATTTCCCGTCTTGACAATCTTGGCAAATGGAATAGTCTTGGCAAGTGGCCAGAAGCCCATTTGGATTTCTCAATTATTGTATAGTTTTATTTATCTTTCTTAATCGAAAAAGAAATGAATTTTTAGATCTATACTTCTAATAAAGCAAACTCCAACTAGCCTATTCTCTAGCTTCTCATTGGTTCAATCCTGAAAAGTGATGTCATCCGCCCACTAAGTGACATCATACGCCCACTAAGCCTCATTTATCTCTCCACTGGCTATTTCTTTTGAAATAGAAAAAAAGTAATAGCACCTAAACCAAGTATCTTAATTAAAATCCAATTGCAACATGGTGTTTCTCACAATAAACTCTTCAAAACAAGATCCCACATGGATATATTTCGATAACTTTTTTTGCAAACATTTAAACCGCTTCTAAGCAAAGACTAGCAAAACTGCCATTTCTAAGAAAAAACTCGCAAAACTGCAAATCATATGGATTACATGTGGTCCTCCGAAACATGTATAATTTTATGAAGGAAAACTCCTAGAACTTTTGGGACGGGGGATGACCCTCAGGTATAGTAGGGGTGAGGGGTGAGGGTGGATGAGATTTGGACGATCTATATTTGATTTGTGGACAGGTCCAAAGTCTAACAAGAGAATCACAAATTTTGCAAGGACAAGTTAAGCAAAAGCTAAGAGAATGAGAAAAACAATGTTCTATAGTAGCAACAAGTATTTTTTTTAAAAGTAACACAAAATCTTCTGATGAAATCTATATGCCAATCGATACAATCTACATAATTATGCTAATGCATCTATACATATACATCTTCTAATCTTTAGTCTAACTTCTTTATATTTCTACTTCAGACCTGCATCAACGCGTGGGGCATTCCTACTAGTTCTTCTAACTTTTGAAACCGTTCAATTTATCTTTCTGAGCGGTTTTGCCCGACTTGACGCCACGTCAGCAGCGACGAAGATAAATTGGACTTTCACGATAGCGTCACATCATTTTTTTAGATTGAACTGTGGAACAAAGCTCCCCCAACACTTTATTTAAAAAAGGAGAGGGCATTGTACAAAGGGGGTGGTTAGTGGAAGGCTAACCAAGAAAATTTACTTAGCATTTTCATGTTTTATCTGAAACCACTAAATTAAACAGTCACCACTATAGCTTTTAGAGAAAGACGCCGCCCCTAAATGTCATAGCCTACTATTTACAATGTTCTACTTTTTATTTAGAATTTCCTATGCATGTCTCAATGGTTAAGCAAAGACGTGTTGTTGAGGAAACGTTGTTTGCAGTTTGCACAATAACGGGTTGCACGGTGATTCATGTTGTGGTCTATAAAAAGGATTTATCTTGGCCTACATTCTCCTTTTAATATTTCACCTAGTTTTAGATTTTAGGTATACAATGTATAGCATGATTTTATAAAAATATAAAGCCGGTCTCATATTTTTCTGAGTTAAACAAACTTTCTATGAATTTTCTATGGTTACATAAGATTTTAGTATTTTTTAAATACATGTTTTTTTCTTAGAGAAATATCTGAATTTTTTTAAATATTTCTATAATTTTTATGAAATTTTAATTGACTTTTTTAAACTATCATGAAAGTCTAATTTACATTTCTCGTGGTCAACGTGACATCATATAGAACAACCGTTGGTGGTTTTAAAGTCTGAGAGAGTCTAAAAATGTCTAGTTTTGGACTAAGGGAGGCAAACCGGACTAGTGTAATAGTAGTCGAGAGATATCAGATGGGCTTTTTACTTTAGGGCGTGTCCAACGGACCGTCGAAATCGCCGGCCAACATCCAAATCCATCCGAGCTGGCGGAGAGAGAGAGTAAAAAACTAACTAGCTAGCGAGAAGGCAAGCGCTAGTCTCGAACTTCTCTCGATAAATGTTGTGTCTATGCTACTCACGCCATTCCACGGCATGCACATTAGATTCCTTTTTTTTATTTTATTTGGGCGCCACCTCAGCCAGCGTTCTGAGCACACCGCTGCGGACGATTTGTTGCGAGAGAAAAACAGTGTACCATGACTAATAAGGCAAGTTGATAAATTCAAACAAACAGGCTGCCGAGCGCTGCTGGAAGAAGATTAGCAGGGAGTGGCATTTTTGGAACTCACCCTGCTCGGCTGCCCTTTTTAGGAACGGCTGCAGATTGTGGCTGCTTGAATACTACAGTACCTAGTGAGGCGGGCTGTTGTAGCCAGCATTTCCGATCAGGCTTACTCCCTTTGTCTCATTAGGAGCGTTGTTTTTTACTTTCACACTTCTTGTTTAATTGTTGTCTTATTTAAAATTTTTATATAAATAATAAAATAAATAAATTATTATTAAAGTATTTCTAATGATAAATAAGTCATAAGAAAATAAATAATATTTATACAAAATTTTGAATAAGACGAACGGTCAAACAAGAAGTATAAAAGTAAAAAACGATACTTTCAATGGAGCAGAGGGAGTAGTATCCATGAATGCTCTATGTTTCGAGAAAATCAATTTTTAAATCCTTGGGGTTGATTGAAAGAACAGATAAATCAACAGTTAATTACAGCTTGCAAGTCCTTACAGGTAGAATTAGCGAAAGCTTGCACGTACGAAGGTACGTCAAAATTTGGCCACGCGTACACACAGGTGGAAGCATGCATGCACGATCCGCCTTGTTGGACTGGACTGTCTAGCTAGGGAGCCATGACGGATAACATGTACGTACTACTGCTCTACTAGTAGCTAGATGATGCAGCATGATCTGGGATTAATTAATCTATGTAGTAGATGAATGAATTCAAATGTATGCAGAGGTAGTCCATCCATGGCACGGTCAGGGGCCTCATCAGATAGATTCAGATGACCATCAGGGATTCAGGGGCACGCCGGGTTGTGTCCCGGGCCACCGTAGTAGAAGTGGGTTCCCCATCCCCCGCGGGCGGAGTGCTGGCCGTCGTCGTCGTAGGCCTTGCGTATGTCGTAGCAGGCGGGGTTCTCGGCCAGCGTCTGGATGGCGTCCAGCGCCACCTCGGCCAGGCTGTTGTCGGCGTCCACCGTCTCCAGGTTGCGGAAGTAGCTGGCCCGGCCGAACCCCTCGCCGGCGAAGCGCCCGGACCCCATCTGCGTGGCGGTGTGCACCCCGCCGGGCCTGGTGTCCACCACCTCGCCGCCCCACTCCACCATGGTGGCGTGGTCCGACAGGTGCGTGAACAGCTGCGCCGGCCAGTACCCCACCAGCTGGTCCCCGTAGCTGAGCCACCAGTTGCCCAGCTTCGGGTCCTTCCAGATCAGCAGCGTCATGTCGTACTGCGCGCCGCCGGCCGACGACACCGGCGAGATGGACGCGCCGATGGCGATGCGGGAGCTCGTCTGCACGAACCCCGGGCACAGCGCGTTGTAGCAACCAGTAGCCTCGTACGCGTCGCTCTGCGTGGATGCGTGTCCATTATTGTGTGTGCTTGTTATTAGTACCACTACATACTATATAATAATACTAATGCATATAGTTCCGTGCATGCGGTGCAAATCATGCCGTGTTGGGCCCGAATTTTTACCGTGCACATTAAATGCGCATGGTAGCAATTCGTTTGTATTTGGTAAAAATTATCTAAATTTTGACTAATTAGGCTTAAAATGTTTGTCTCGTAAAGTACAACAAAACTGTGCAATTAGTTTTTAATTTCATCTACATTTAATACTCCATACATGTGCCGGTATTTTAATGTGATGGGAATCTTCTTTTTTTATAGTGGAATTTGAAGTTGAAATTTGGCATATGAATTGAAAATAAATAAAATGGATAAACATGCAGGAGCAGCAGGTAGATTATTCTCACTGTCCAGTACGTGAAGAGCCTCGGCCTGCTGTCCCCGTACAGCTCAGGGCTGACCTGACTAGAAAAATCGTGCACAGCTTCAGATTCAGATATATAGGTACCGTTTAGATAGCAAAAAATTTTGCCAAATTTTTCAGATTCCCCGTCACATCGAATCTTTGGACGCATGCATGAAGCATTAAATATAGATAAAAAATAAAATTAATTACATAGTTTAGACGAAATGGACGAGACAAATCTTTTAAGCCTAATTAGACCATGATTGGACACTAATTGCCAAATAACAACGAAACTGCTACAGTTCCATTTCGCCAAAAAATTTGGCAACTAAACGCAGCCATAGCAGAATATATTAATCTTGTCACTTCCTTTATCCTGAAATAATATAATTTTACTGTAGTACGCCAAAATCAAACATTTCAAGTTTGATCAAGTTTATAAAAATTAGCAATATTAAATTATACATGGTATCAACTAAGGTTTACTAGATTTGTCATAGAATACGTTCCATAGTATACCTATTTAACATCATGAATATTGGTAATATTTTCTAAAGAGTTTGACTAAGAATACCTCCAAGAGTCTTTCTTAAACTCACTTTCTAAATCATCATTTAGAGAGTCATTTAAATATAAATTTCAATTTATATCTTTCCACCCTCCAACAACTTCTTTATATCTTGTGTACAACAGCTCCACTTCCATCTTTTAGTTAGCGAGAAATCCAAAATAAAGAATAATAATATCTAGGGATCTAAGTAAAAAAAAAGCCGTTGGAGATTATTTTTTCACCAAAGTCTCTGTTCCTACCAAGTAGAAAGGATATGAAGAGACTCTTGAAGTTGCTCTAAGGATAAAACTAGAATGGTTTTTTCCTTCATCTAGAAATGATAGATGTATTTGACCACAAGAAAAGTCATACAAAATAGATTTTGACCTACAATTTCTCTTGTAGTATGTAGTCATTACTAAAATATCAATGTCATCATAGAGCCACTTTGAACATATACTATAAATCTATTAATGTAAGTTTTATGCCCTAGCTAAACTTGCACATAATTTTACTAATTTTTGGTCAAAATTTGTAAAAGTTGACTTTTCTTCTCGTCAAATATGCCTATCATTTTTGAATGGAGGTATAATTCAACTTTTTTCTTCACAGCTAGGGGATCAATCGAAAATCCAAATCAAATTAACCTAAATTATTGGGTTTTTTTTAGACTAAGGTAATATGTCAAACGTTTTTGCATGGCACAATGATTTGCTCCCTGCATGCGTGACCCTCCCAAGCCCCAGCCAAAAAGGTTTTGCTGCAGGTAGGTACGTGACGTGCGTGAGAATAAATAATATCTCACAAACAAGCTTGTGGGCAATTATCATGAACAACGAAGCTACCAGCGCGCGTAATTATACTAGCTAGCTAGTTGTTGCCGAGTGAAAGTACTCCATACACTACTTATTGCTTTCTCCTTAGCTAGATAGGTAGCCTTGTATAGCACTAATAACGGCAACAGCACTTGTTGCTGCTGCTGCTGCTGTGGAAACATTTTTGGGCTGTTTGGTTCGCTGATAGCCGTTTGGTTCAGCCGTCAGCCGTCACCGCCGGAAGCTCTGAACCCTAACCCTGAAGCTCTGAATCCTAACGCAGGGGGTGTTCTCATCTTCGACGCCAGTGAACTGCTTCAGTTGTTTTCTGATTTACCAGGATTTGGACTCAGGTAGGTTGAGTCATCAGTCATATATTCTGCACCTCGACCGTACCGCGACACCGATCGAGAGGTGGCTCCCGAATATGCATGACCAAGCCTTTTATAGTCTTCTAGCTCAATGGTAAAAAAAAATTGTGGGCTGGACAACCATGCAAACACAGGCACAGAGCCAGGCAGGCACTGGGGAGACACATGGGAAATTGGGAATGGGTTGACCTCGAGCAAGCAAATGAGAAGCTAGTAGGTGCTGCTCGATCGATGAGCGGGAGGTGCTGCTTGATCTCTGCGCGACTGATGGATCCAAGCATTTAAGAAGGCCATGTGCATGCATGCGCTGCAGCTGCAATGGCCTCGATCCATCAGTCGACCAAATTAAACTTAACTTGCCTGCAGGGTTGACCGTAGTAAGCTCTAAGGTAGCTAGGAGATGGAGATTAATAACGTAACTAGTACATTAATCTACTATAGTAGAACATGGTACTTTGCTTTCATCCACGTGCTTGCCGGTGTTCATCGATGTCAGTGTCAGTTGGACTACTGGTAGCTGCTAGGTAGTTGAGACTTGAGACTGCTTGAGACTCGGTAACATACTCCTAGTATGTGAATGCATATATACGATAGCATTGGGTGTTCAGGACTGCTCAACAAATTCTGCTCCACAAATTTTACTATGAAACAGCTCCATAAAAAACAAAAGTTTGTGGAGCATCTCTTTAGGTGTTCTCACAGTATATTCCACTATTTTTTCTCGAACAGAGTGCGTGGAGTTAAAACCGTTTAGTTAAAAAAACGTGAAGCGGAGCCGTCCCGAACACTCCCATATAAGGTGAAAGAAAGTAGTAGAGTCGTGGGAGAGATCATCATGCATACGCAATGGAAAATAAAGGGGATCCATGGCATGGGAATGGAAATGGGGATTGGGATTTGGGATCGGTATGGTGGACCGGACCTGCCATCCTGCTTCGATGCTGTTGAGGTCGGAGCCGTTGAAGGAGCCGGAGAGGATCCAGAGCTGGGAGAGGCTGAAGCCATTGGACTCCTGGATGGCCGGATCCCACACGTTGATGGTGGCCTTGGCGCCGTACACCTGCTGCTGCGAAGCCGCCGTGTACGCGATCGCGTGCTGCATACATGCGCATGCAAATACATCATCATTGTTACAGACATATACTCTATACATGCCAGTATTATTTAGTAGCAATTAAACTGATCTGGTTGTTACATATGAAATACGCATGCAGACGATCTAGCGATCGGTCGATGGAGTAGCTAACCAACCAAAGACAGACGATCGATCCACACAACGTGTGCATGCAGTGAATTCACTTCACAGTTACTACAAGCAGCATGGCACAGGCGCAGGAGGCAGCAGGTGGCCCAACGAACCCCACACCCGCATTCATCATACTGCATGTATGTTACCGGCTGGAACAATCTTTTACTGCATGCATGCTCTATGTACTACACAACGTATACTCTACGACACATTAGGACTCCACCTTTGCCATAAGCCCATAATCCCTCCCCACACACATATGGAAGCACGCCTTTGTCTCAGCAATCCATCCATCCATCCCCACACTACCGGATACTTTTACTGATCCGGGTGAGCACCGCGTAATGCTGGTGCAGTGCATGGACCATCGCATCGCATGCATGGTTGATGATGCATGGTGATGAATGGCCGGCTCCATCGTCACTCTAAAGGTGCACTGACCCACTTTGAGTCGAGAGCACGCCACTCCTCGGCCTCTAACAGAGATGTATGCATGGACCAAGTTTCGTAGCAAAGATGAAAGATGACAGTCACTAGCTCGTAGTGTAGAGGGAGTATGTACTAGCTAGTGAACAAGCAAAACGTATATATATACGATGCCACCGAAGCAACAACAACTTACACTAGTACAGAAAATGAGTAAGTATATTGTACTAGCAAGATAGATAGCAATATATTCGCTTAAACTTATTAGCCCGACTTATCAATTATGATATCCCTCCTAACAAAACATCGTCCGCCGGCTTATCACGGCAAATCCATTAGCCGAACGGCTGGTACGTCTTCACCGAACGAAGAAGAAGCGATGGACTGCGACCGATGTGAATTGAATTAATGTTGGTGGGAACAATAGTAATGGCCATGCCATGCGTCCTCTCCCTCCGTCTCCCCTGCTGCAGTAGCTAGGTGAATACAGAAAAACAGCAGGCGTCGTCCTTTCCCTCCTCTGCAATGCATACTGCATTGCTTACTTAGGCCTTGTTTACTTTGCAAAATTTTGCAACCTGATGAATAGTACCACTTTCGTCTTATTTGACAAATATTGTTCAATCATGGACCAACTAGGCTCAAAAAATTCATCTCGTGATTTTCAACTAAACTGTGTAATTAGTTATTTTTTTACCTACATTTAATACTCCATGCAAACGGCTAAAAATTGATGTAATGGAGAGAGAGTGAAAAAACTTAGAATTTGGATGTCATCTAAACAAGCCCTTATTGCGCGCCACCCACCACGCCGCCGCGCCAGCCGGCCGGGCCTCACTCGCTCATCATGACTGCGTGCCCTCGCTCTCTCCTCCCCCATCGGATTCCGATCCATCAGCAATTCAATTTGATTCTCCATTCATCAGACAGGCAACAGGCATGGCATGCCACCGTACCATCGAGTTACACACGTTGGTTGTTCAAACCAGCGTCGTCACTGGTCGATCAATCCTAATAACGCTCGCTAACGGACAGACGACGATCCAGCAGCTCCACCGATAGAAGCGTAGTAGTAATAAAGTGGCTAGCTAGCTTATTTTGATGAGAGCTCTAAATATAGTAATCTAGCTGGATGCGTAGTAGCTACCCGACTATCAGTAGCAGCAGTAAAAATCAGTGGCTCACCTCGTGGCCATTGCCGGTGATGACATCCGGCGCGTTGGCCGCGCGTGCGGCGGCGACGGCCGCGTTCCTGCGCCTCCTCCTCTTGCGGCCGAAGCGGGAGATGGACCTGGCGCGCAGCACGTCCTCGGCGGTGGTCCGCCGGATGGCCACCGTGCCCCTGGGGCAGTGCCCGCCGTGGTGCCACGTCTGCCACGCGCCATGCCTGTCGTTGTTCCTGCCGCTGCTGCTTCTGCTTCCGTTCGTCGCCGTCGCAGCGCCACCGCCAGCTGCGGCTGGGACGACGAATCCGCCCCTCGTCATGGGCGCCTCGGGCGGCTCCGTCTGGACGGTGTGCGTCCTGAGGAGCGGATGCTCCAGGCCGTGCTGCTCGTGCGCCGCCACGCAGTCGATGGTGTCGCCGTCCGCGCTCTGAAATGAAACAAACAATACCATGTTACCAACCCACCGTCGTCGGCTCCATCAGCCATGCATGATCGTCAACCCACAGACACACAGGAACAAACACACGGTTGTTGTTGCATTGACGGATCGTTGTTAATCCGTCGTCTTGTCCTTCTTACCCGGATGGAGCGTACGGGGGCCTTGTTGATCCTGTCCAGATGGCTCTGGATCCGCGCCATCCTCCGGGGCGACACCGACACCGAGACCCCTGCCACGAGAAATGGAGCAGGAGGAGGAGGGAGGACGAGGAGGAGCGCGAGTGCAAGGAGCAGCGTCGTCAGCTTGTGCTGCTGGTGCTGAGTGCCGAGACGGACGGCCGCTGCCGGCGCGCAGGAGGCGCCGGTGGAGCAGAGAAAGAATGCGCACGGTATTGTTGTTGCCACGAGGCCGCCGCCGCCGGGGCTAGAGCAGCAGCAGCACTGGCACTGGCACTGACCTTGAGCGGCGCCGGCAGCAGATCTCGAGGAGCATGCTGCTGGCAGTGGCAGCTCCCTCCGCCGCCGCCGCCGCTTCTTCTTCCTGCTGTCCGCCGCCGAGAGCTGCATTTGTCGTAATGTGATGTGCACTACTGCACTACTGGACAAGGAATGGAATGGAGCAAGAGGTGGTGACTGGTGACTAAAATTCAGCAGGCGGCTGAATCGTTGAACAAGGGGACTGCCCGGAACGGGAGAAAGGGAGAGGAGTAGAAGAGGGCCCTCTGCTAGTCACCTCAGCTCAAGATGTAAAGATTGTAAAGGCAAGATGAGGATCCGACGATAGATAGACGATGACCAGAGTGTGTGTGTGTGAGTGAGGGCATTCGATGTTGACCACCACCAGTCACCACCACCCTCTGACCCTCACCTACCGAGCAGGCCAGGCCTTGAATTCTACCATTTCAACAGGGCCTTGTTTAGAGCCTGTTTGGTTTCCAGAGTTAAAGTTTAACTTCCATCACATTAATGTTCCCTCAAATGTATGGAGTACTAAATGTAGACTAATTGCATGCATGTCGGTATAGATTAGGAGTAATTTACGAGACGAATCTATTAAGCCTAATTAGTATAAAATTGGAAACTTTTTATCAAATAAGACGAAAGTGCTACAATGTTTGTTAAATTTTAACTCCCCCAACCAAACACCCCCTTAGATACCAAAATTCACCCCCAAATTTCACTATGCAAAAAGAAGATTCCTCATCACATCAAAATGCCGGCATATGTATGGAGTACTAAATGTAGATGAAATAAAAAACTAATTGCATAGTTTTGTTGTACTTTGCGAGACGAATATTTTGAGCCTAATTAATCCAGATTTGGACAATTATTACAAAAAAAAACAAAAGTGCTACGGTGCTCGAGGATGACACTGTGCAAAATTGACCACCTGAGTCGGGTAACTAAGGACAGTCCCAATAGTGCATTGATGATGGTTTCTATTCTCATTAAATGACTTGCCACATAGGTAAAATGCTGACATGGCAACGTAATTAATGAAGAAAGAGAGAAAAAAATCATAGAAATGGTTTCTTCATGAAGAAATCAGGTCTATTCTTGACCCAATGCACCAAGAAACCATGAAATCATCATTGGAGAGAAACCACCAGTTTCTAGGGAGCTCGTGTCGCACTCCCATTGGAGGAAGAAGATAGAGTTGGGAGGAGAAAGAGAAAATAATTATTACTCATAGAAACTATGGATTAAAAAGCAGTATTTTTTTTTGGTACGGTATCCTATATTATAAAAACTACTAGTTTCTTTCGTTGGGACTGCCCTCAGCAAGGCCAGGAACCAACCAGCACGGCGGCGGCAGCGCTTGATGGTGCTGGCGCTCCCTCACCGCAAGGACGCTGGCTGCTCTGCTGCCACAGTCTGCGCTGCGCCATGACTATGACGATGAGGTGCAGCTCTCACTCTCTCAGGCGCCCCCTCTATCCCTTGCTCAATTTTAATGTGCGTGCGTGTCACTGTCTCCTGCTCCTCTTCCTCCGTAGTCCGCCCCTACTCCGTATATGCTGATCGATCGATGTGTATGATGCCGTGCATGTGTGGCTAGCAGGCACTATCGTCATCATCTTACCTCGCTCGCCGCACAAAGACGACAAGACTTGTAGTAGATCTCCGTGTCGTCCATGCCACATTCTGTGTGTGACACCGACAACCAAACGAACAATGGCAGGGACGATGGCATGCCGCCATGCATACAATGCGAGGTCTTGTTCAGATTACCCCCAAAGTTAGAATTTTTTTTACTCTCTCCGTCACATCAATCTTTGACGCATGTATAGAGCAGTAAATGTAGATAAAAAATAACTAATTGTATAGTTTGATTGTAAATCACAAAATGAATCTTTTGAGCCTAATTAATCCATAATTAAACAATAATTGTCAAATACAAACGAAATGCTATAATTTCAAAATTTTCTAACTTCTTTGATCTAAACAAGGCCTCATATGCAACACGAGGAACTGAAACTGAAGGCTCCGTTTCTGTCACAGCTGACGATGAGCTGCTCTGCTTTCGTGCTCCCTTTTGTATGTTTCTTCCATTGCACGCGACGCACGCACAGCGCGCGGCTTCCAATGCACGCGAGGCGCGCACTACAGTACATCCAGCACGTATCAAATCACAACCAGTCTTCACCGCTCAGCTAGCTACCGATCAGTCCATCCATAAACTAATCGTGTTTGGATGCTTCTAACGCAGTCCACTGCCCCGCCTTGGCCTTGCAGCAAGCCAAGCATGCACATCAAGCGGCATGACCCATGGTGCACGCATGTGATGCGATGCCAAGCCATCTCATCCGCCAGATGTATATACCTCCAGGGTCTGTTTGGTTAGAGGTGTTAAAGTTTAACAAACACGGTAGTATTTTCGTTTTATTTGACAAAAAGTTTTCAATTTTAGACTAATTAGGCTTAATAGATTCGTCTCGTAAATTACTCGTAATCTGTGCCGACATGCATGTAATTAGTCTACATTTAGTACTCCATGCATTTGCCACAACATTGATGTGATGGGAGTTAAACTTTAACATTCATGAACCAAACAAGGCCTTTGGTCAACTTAAGTGATGTGATGCCTTGGACTTTAGAACATATCCTTTTAAAAAGGGTCATATTAGAAAATTTTAGAGACCCGTGTAACCCTAAGACTCTGATGGGCACAGCTTCACCAACAACTTTATGAGTTATTGTGAGTTTTTTTTTTTTGCCAAATACTCTTTTTACAAACAACTTCATGGGTGAAGCTCATGAAAACATGTTGACACATGAGATTGAGGTGGGATGAAACCTAAAATATTAGCTTTTCACAGCTTCATCTTCCACATGTGGACCCAATATGGACGAAGGCTTGATATGCCCCCAGTTGGGGAGGGAGCGTGTGTGCGTGGTCGCCGGGGACATGGCTGCTAGGACAAGCCCGTCGAGGGTGCAACCCACTGGGAATGCAGCCCCCGAGGGCGTGGTGCTGAGGACGTGGACGGTGGGGGTGCGATGCCGAGAATGGCGATGGAGGGGGTACGGTGCCGAGGACACTGCCGCCGCCAGGGGCGCGGTGCCGCGGACACCGGATTGAGGAAGAGAATCCCCTTTTTTTTTCTAAAAATTGTTACGTCCACCATCCGAAATCCCAAAATAAATGTTATTCTCGCTCCTCGAGAAGTCAATCATTTTAAATTTTGACCAAACATATAAAAGAAAATATTAATACTTATGGTGCATAATTAATATCATTAGATGAATAGTTGAATATATTTTTATAATACTTATTTTGGGATATAAATATTGCTAATATTTTCTACAAACTCGGTCAAACTTAAGTAAATTTGACTAGCGCACATCCCACTGTGACAATTTGTGACCGAGGGAGTAAGAAAACACTTTCCAGCAAATTGAGAAAACGATCCCCTTTCTTTAATTTTTTCCTCAATTGAGAAAAATCATCTCTCGATCGTGTGTACCCTCTGATCCGCATAGATCCGCCGCTTGTAGTCCTTGTTTGCCACCGAAGATGTTGTCATGCGACATGGAACGAGGGCACACGGCGTCGGCCCGTAAGTCGCCTGCCACGCTGGGCCTGCCCCTGCACCAGGCCTTGAGTTACACTCACACCGGGGCTACCATCGCATCGGGAAGCCACCGTGTCGCCCTGGGCGAGCGACTGCGCACATGGAAGTCACCGCGACGGGCGAGCGAGCACGCTGGGCGGGCCGGGGAGTGCGTGGGGGGCCTCTCAGCCTCAAATGGCTAGTAGTGGCACCGAGAGAGCATGACGGGGATGAAAGAGACCAAAGGGGAAAAAAAAAGAAATGGGATTTTTTAACATGTGGATTCCACGAGATAAAAAGGGCTATTGTTTTTTTAATTTTGTTCTGGTGCATTAGCCCTCACCTGCAATTTGGAATTATGGAGCTGATTGATTGGCTACAAAAATTTGCCATACGCAAGATTTAACAAGAAAAAGTTGCCAAAAACTTGAAAAAAAATATTGCCATAAATTTGGCTTGCCAATTGTGAGATATTAGCTTGGTACCAAACCAAATGACTGCCAAAATCTTGGCTTGTCTAAGTTTTGGCAACCAAATTTTGGCATCAACTAATCCTTTTAAGCAAATATAGGGGATTAAATTTTCTCAATCTCGTGGAGATGCTCAGGTCCTAAATATAAGTGAGGAAATGAAATAAAGTATGCCATATCATTGACATTTTTTTTTGATAACCCTTAAACAAAAAGCAGGAAAGAGAAAGTTCATGGGAGCATGGTTCTAAGATTTACCACATGAGTGCGTGATGTAGGCGAAATCGAAAGGAGCAGGCCACTACCCCTGGCTTGCTGCACAAGCACGGCCGGTGAGAGGTGGGAGTGGCCAGTACTGGAGACGGACACGCACGCACCATAGAGAAAGGACGACTCAACTGTCATCTCTACAACGGTAGGACCACGAAGAAGAGACGGCGACGTTCTAATTGCATAACTTTTTCTAAAAGAATACTTGGATCACAAAATTATATTATAGCTTAAAATCATTTAACCTTGGACTATTAATGCATTCTAATTTATCATTCTCGCGACCGATGAGCCACGTAGGACATCAGTGAGCCTGCAAAAGGAAATGGTTTTAAAAATAAAATTTGAGCATGAATATAGGCGAGGTAGTCATAAAGACTTTTCCCTAATTTTTTTGTTGCATTTTCCGTTTTTGCAGTCTTTTTTGAGGAACCGGTTTTTATTTCACCTATGATAGACCAATTATATTGGCTTCCTTACAAAGACACCCTTGAGAAAAGCAGAAAATGTATTCAAGTCCTTGCAAGGATCTCCCCAATGTCCTCGTCATTGGCAATCGGATGATGAAGCACACGACGGACCACCGTTGCATGGAGAAGCAGAGGAACATGTCGAGTTCGAAGCTTGAAGCTGACACCTTTCTCGATGAAGAAACTTTATAGCTCTTGAATGACACAACAAACAACATATCAAACTCGATATGCACTTGAAACGTTGAACGAACAGGCCTTACATCACCGATGATAACAAAATCTGACGCCTCAAGAAGTGCAGGCATCTTCGACATCCGACGAGAAAATGGATCAAAAGGAGATATAACTGCCGAAGGAGGAGCAACACCACCAAACATGGTAAAGCAGATGTCATCCGAGATTGTCTGGAAGGAGGAGAAGACGATGGACATCTAAGTAGATGCCATCGGACAACCACTCAAACCTAAAATACTACTATCGTATTAATTAATCTACACAGTAGCCCACCTCTTGAGCAGGGGCCGGCCAGCTCAAGGACGGCTCGAGAATCGCCACGAAATCGCCCTGTGCTTACTGTAGCGTGAGGCCGGCCCAACTGAGTCCAGTGCCGGGCTGGGCCTCAATCATTAGGTCTGGCACCACCCTTCTGGAGGTGCTGTTGGATCCATGGAGATGACGAGAAGGCCTGCCTGCACTGTGGTAGCTAAGCCTGTGCGAAGAGAGGAGTAAAAAAGAAAAAGAAAAAGAAAAAGAAAGCGAAAAAGAAAAAAACACGACTGACGATCGAGATACCATGGCCGTTGCATCATCATCGACTCATCGAAGTATCGAACTATCTGCCTATCTATCTAGTATCTATCTATCTATATATCGACATCGAATTCCATCATCACCAAGCGCAACCCGTCCACCCACTCCTGCATCCACCCTCTCTCTATTTTTGTATTCCAGCTGGTAAGTTTAATTCAATCAACAAACGACGACGACAACAAGTCAGCAGCAACAGAAAACAGCCAAGAATGGTGGCTTTCTTGTTGCCACTGCAGCTGCCAGCTCCTCCTCTCCACACTCGTCCTCTTCCCCATCACCGCCCGCCAGTCGCCATCGCCATGGCCTCGGCCTCCACCGCGGACAGTCCCAATCCCATCGTGGTACGTGCTCCATCCCTTCCTTTCACAAGTTCTGATTCGATTCTCCTCCTCCTCCCTTGCTTATCCGTTCACTGCTCACCGCCCCGCCGTCAATTTTGTTGTCTGCAGCTGGGCTGCGGCGCCGCGTCCGTAGACTATCTGGCCACGGTCGCCTCCTTCCCCAACCCCGACGACAAGATCCGCAGCCTCGCCCTCAAGGTGCAGGGAGGGGGCAACACGGGCAACGCCCTCACTGCAGCTGCACGCCTCGGCCTCCGCCCCAGGATCATTTCCAAGGTCACCTTCCTTCCCTATATAGTACTAGTTCCCTTCCCTCTCAACAGCTAAGTCGGTCGACGACCTTGCTTCCGATGCAGGTATCTAACGATGCTCAAGGAAGAAACATCCTCAAGGAGCTGCAAGATGACGGCATCGACACATCCTACATGCTCGTATGCATCATGTCACCATGTAGAATTGCTTACAGGCACTTAGTACTACTATAAGAATGTGATGCTTCCTTTTCCAGGTTGCTGAGGATGGGAATTCTCCCTTCACCTACATCATTGTTGATAACCAAACGTGAGTTCTGAAGGACAAACTCAGTGGCATTTTTCTTCAATAGCTGATGCATATTCTTGCCAACTGTATATTTTTTTTTGTGTTACTGCTTATCCAGAGCACTCCCCTTCCGCCTCTCAGGAAAACTCGTACATGTATACACACTCCTGGTTATCCCCCGCTGTTGCCAGAGGAACTCACAAAGGAAAACTTGTCTGCTGCTCTAGATGGTGCAGACATGGTCTATTTTGATGTGCGGTTGCATGAGACTGCTTTGATCGTTGCAGAAGAGGCAATATTTTTCCTGCCACATCATCTCATTCTACAGTAAATAAATCCCTACAGCTGTGGTTGCATATAGTCATTTCAGATGTAGCTCCAAATATCAAAGTTATAGTTCTGTCCACTTTCACATCTGTGACTTCCACAGTATTGTGTCATACAAAAACTGAATCTGGTTATTTTCTCCTTTTCTCTGTGCTGCACTGCTACTGAGACTGATCTTTGTTTATGGGACAATCCAGTGCAGGCAAGCCAAAGAAAAATCCCTATTTTAATCGATGCTGAAAAAAAGAGGGAGGGATTGGATGAGCTTCTTAATTTTGCATCCTATGTTGTATGTTCCGCAAAGTTTCCTCAGGTAAGTTGTTCTATTGCAAAAGAGCATAACTGCTAAATTCTACCCAATACACTTCCAATTGGCTGTTGTCAAATTTTCTAGCAAATTGTTATTCTTGACCAAATTCTCCATATATAAATGGAGGTTCTTAAATTTCCCCTGGCTTAGGCAAGAATTTACTTTCTTTATTTCTTTACATGACATTAGGCCCAGTATCATTTATTCAGAATGGAAACCTGCTTGATCTCTGCTTTACAGTAGTCTCTAGTCTATCTGTATGTTATGTAACTAAGCATCATCTTAAGTATATTGATATTGGTATGTATAAGGCTTTGCCATCAACTCAGAAGAGCAGTTGCATCATTGGTTAAGCTTGGATTACCACAATTGTATTTGGTGATTGACAACCAAATTTCCATCACTAATGTTTTGAATTGATGGCATGTGTTAAGCAGGTTTAATTTGTTGGTGTCTTGGGGGTTTTATTCTTTCCACCTAATGTTATTTTGTAGGCTTGGACAGGAGCCTCATCAACACCAGTTGCTTTAGTTTCCATGCTTTTAAGATTACCTAAGATCAAATTTGTTATTGTAACTCTAGGGGAGAAAGGTTGCTTAATGCTTGAAAGAAGCACAATAGGTATGTTTACTCTATCTTTGCATGTCAATGTTAGCCAAGCATTTACGATAGTACATGGCTACCTACTATTATGCATTCTACCGGCAATGGGTTCAGTGCCGTTTTCCCTTGCATACCTTGCAGATGCTTCTGAGGCAGACAAAATAGACATAGAGACACTGTTGGAATCTCTAGAGAAGAAAGTTGATCGGAGTTCTATGACACCAAATTGCATTACTTCCAAGGTATGATACCATATATGTAACATGGGATGGTTATTTCTTTCCGATAGGTCTATTTATTAAAGACTTGAATACAGGGTCGGAGCTGCAGTACACTAATATATTTAAAGAAAGCCTAAAGCACTGCAAATAAGCTGAAGTTGTTTGGTTTATAACAAATGTCAATCTGAAATAGGTGGCAACACACGCATAGAAATTTTTGTTTGTAGACTAACACATTGCCTGGAGCCCTATCAAGCAGCTGTCTGTTTTAAATTCATGACTGATTATTTTGAACAATTTTGAATAGTAAGCTATGTAACAAATTTGTTTCTGCTGCTGCTGTCCTTGTTTTTCAGGTTAATTTGAGAATAAGTGCAGATGGAGTGGGGTCCATAAGTGGCAGGTTACTGCTAGGCACAGCCGAAGTTATACCACCTGATGAGCTCATCGATACAACTGGTGCAGGAGATGCATTCATTGGAGCAGTTCTATATGGTGAGATGGTTGCAATTGCTGACTACTGAGACAGTTTTGAAGTCTATCACATGGACTGATCGTCTTATTTCTGGGGGATAGGTCTGTGCACTGGCATGCCACCAGAGAGGATGCTGCCTTTTGCATCGCAAGTGGTAAGGCACTTCAATTTTTTTTCCTAGTAGATGAAAATATTTGGAGAAGGAAGTTGTGGCAATAAATCACACAATGCATTCCGTGGTTGCTGTATACGCAAAATTTGCAGGCTGGCTGCGGTTGCAGAGGTTTGGGAGCTCGGAGCAGCCTTCCTCATTGCACAGACCAACGTCTGGTGGGCTATTGATCAAAATTCAGGGTGGCCACAGAGAGACTGCTGCAGATCAAGACTAACTACTGTTTGCCAAGTTATCATTGTAGGAAGATATGTGTATTGGTACATTTGTGGCAGAGCCCTGATTTCATTTATAATGCAATATATGCTCACATGCCTGGTGACTGAAACCGCTACAATGTGAGTAACCCTTGTTTTTTGTGCAAGTCCTCAAATGATTATTTTCACTTATGCTTGATTTGAGGTAACTAGATAGGCATGTGTTGTTTTGATAGATGTGAATATCTGCACTTTGGTGCCATTTTCACCAACCCTTGTCTCCGACGATTGTTTGTGGATGGATACTACGTTATAAAAGATTTGTAGTCTGTAGATTATTTCATGCTTGAGTGGATGGACTATGGAGAGGACAATATAAAAGATTTGTAGTCTGTAGATTATTTCAAGCTTGAGTGGATGGACTATGGAGAGGACATTATAAAAGATTTGTTGTCTGTAAACATCGCGAGGTTATGTTGAATTGTCGATGCAGCAGGAAGCAGCCGTGGGGCAAGGTTGGTGAAAATGCCTTAAACCTGTTTGGATGTAGAATTGCAGATATTTAGCCTCTGAATTTGGAATTGGTATTGGCAAGCTCTAAATGCAGCTGTTTGGATGGTTAAGAATTCAGAATTGGAATTTGACCCCCAATACCAAGCAATATTCAGAACTGGAACTTGACCCCACTACCAAGCAATATTCACTAGTATGCCCTGATCCTCAATACAGAGCCATGCCCCCTACTTTCACTCTTGACACGCTGCCCCCAACCATCCACCGCCTGACATGCCTCCGCCGCCGTCTCCGTGGCCGGCAAGCCCTTCTCGTCTTCCCCGTGGCCGGTAATTGGTGAGCCTTTCTCTTGTTCCCCGTGGTCGACAGCCGGTGAGCCCTTCTTCTTCTCTTCCTCTCCGGGATTCCAAAAGCCAATGTAGTCATCCAAATAACAAAATTTGAATTATGGCCAATTTCAGTACCAAGGCTGTTTTGGTATTGAACCTAATTCAATTCCATGTCGCTGAATACACTAATTTTGATGCAACATGAGCATCTCATTTCATCTCATCATCCGGAGAAGTGCTTTTGGATGAAATGTAATCAATTCTGCAGGATGGCATATCAGCTTCATCAATCAGAACTCAGAAAGCAGCTTCCCTCAGTCTTGAGGCCAAAAAGCAATGCGAGGAGCTTCGCATAGGGCACCTAGCAGCACAATTGGTCATACAGATCAATAACAAATGTACACCCAACGCAAATTGCTTTCCTTGCTTCATCATCCAGATCAAGCCCGAATAACAGCAACAAGTAAATTTATTCATTAAAATCGCTAACACAGGCAGGTATAACAAGAACAAGCTGCAGCGTGCAAACACAGGCAGAGGATCTCATAGCGTGGCAGCAGCAGCAGCAGCGACCGAGCACAACTTATCTCACCAATCCGTTTCAATTCATGGAAAGGGAACTAAACTGTGTTGCATCGAGAACGAACAGGAACCAAAACAGGTTTTTTTTTCTCCTTTAATTACGACCGACCAACAACAGGTCGACTCGATAACTCCCTCCCTCACTCCCTCTGAAACTTCTCCCAACTCGAACCTAGAGAGAGGGAGAAGGGAACAAAAGGGTCGATCCATGGAGGATCTATCTACTTGGCTGCTGCCGGCGGCGGCGGGCCACCCAGGAGCGTCTGCTGCTGCAGCTCGAGGTCGTTGAGCTGCTGCTCCCGGTCCATCTCGATGATGAGCGGCACCACGAGCACCAGGAAGGTCGTCCCCGCGATCCACGCCGCCTTCCCCGTGCTCCGCAGCAGCTTCTTCGCCACGGCCGCCGCCTCGCGCCCGTGCGCCGCCGCCTGCGACCGCGAGATGGCGGCCAGGATGCCGTCCCCTCCGTCGCCGCCGCGCTTGCTGAGAGCCGAAGACGGCGGCATCCTAGTCGATCTAGGGTTTAGTGGGAGACTGGGAGGCACGGGGGAAATTCGGCGTCGGGGGACTGGGGCTGGGGGATTCCTACTTGTATGCTTGCGACCCAACGACCCCACCGGATATGGGCCTTTTCATGGCTGGGTTGAGCTTCATTTGGGCCCTTTAGCCCAGTCCAAGAGGAGTGATAGTTGATGGGCCGGCCCAAATCACGATGTGATGGCAACCCCAGCCACGATGCGGGTCGGGGGAGGGGATTGACACACCTTTCCTCTTCGTCGTCGCCTCGCCTTGCCCTTTCACTCGCCCCCTTGGTGGTTGGGGACCTGGGAAGAGGAGAGAAACCCCAGCAAACGCCAGAGGGAGAGAGAAAACCCCAGCCGCCTCGTCTCCTCCTTCTCCACTTCCTAGTAGAGACAATCAATCTGGGAGATCGGCGAGCGAATCACGCATACAGCTGTAGGATGGAGTGGGGATTGAATGCCTCCCTCTCCTGATTGCAGTTTTTAATCCCTCCCATTCCTCCGTCCGTTCCTCGTCCACCCGAGCCCGTTGAAGTACAGGTGTGCCTCTCTTCCTTCTTATTCTTCTCCGGTCCTCCGTTGCTATTCTTTCATCTTCTCTTCGCGCGGATCGAATGTGGTTGACCCCCCTGCCGATTGGCCTGTTCTAGCGCTTCAGGTCACCTTTCATTTCATTTAGGCACATCTTTCCTACTGGTTTTTGGTAGGGGAAAAAAGACTAATCACTTTTTAAGGTGCGACTGCGATCTAATCTTTCGCATGCTTCTCGGGAAACCTAAGCTACCATTCAGTTCACGCATTGGGCTCGGAAAACCTAAGCCACCATTCAGTTCACGCATTGGGGTTTTTGTGTCTTCCTTCGGGCCAAATATCACGCTGTTCTGACTATTAGTACCGTCGTTTCTCTTCCTGTCTTGGATTTCCGTCATGTTTTTTTGGGTGCGATCTGATCTGTTCTGATGATTCGGGGGGAAAAAAATTAGGGTAGCGACTTCTCAGTTCACACATTGGGGATTGATGTATTCTTTTGGCCATTCGCTCCTCCCTCGATGCTAAAGTCACGCCATTATTTTCTCTTACTTTCTTGGGTATTGGCCCTTGTTTAGATACCCAAATTCACCTCCAAATTCTACTATGCAAAAAAGAAGATTTCCCGTCGCATCAAAATGCCGGCACAGAGTACTAAATACAGATGAAATCAAAAACTAATTGTACAGTTTTGTTGTACTTGGTGAGAGGAACATTTTGAGCTTAATTAATCAACGTTTGGAGCACAGTGATTCGGGATGCCCCCGAATCGGGCATCTAAACACGGCCTTGCTTGCATCAGCTACTGCCCACTAGTCCTAGTACTGTAGTAATATTCCAGTGTCATGTGTTTTGTGCAACTAGACTAGTTTATTTTGCCCAGTTAAGTGGCTGAACATTTTCTTGCCCATGGTGCCCGCCACAGGCTGCAGTCTGACTGGGAGCAACCGCCATCATCCCTGTTCATCATCTCTGCCGTCAACACCACCATGGGCGGCAAAAACACGGAAAGGGCCAGGAAGGCGTTGGGCGCCATGAAGGAGCTCGGTATCTCTAGGAAGCAGGCCACCCCAGTACTCAAGGAACTCCTCGCCACCTTCGACAACAACTGGGAGCCCATTGAGGATGAGCACTACCGTGCCCTCGCAGATGCCATCTTTGCTAGGCAAGACAACAAACAAACCTCTCCCTCCCAACAGGTTATCATTCTCCTATCTACCTCGCTTGTCAACAGTTTATACCTTCCTTCTCTATTAACTCCGTACTGCTGTAAACTATTGATCTTTGTATCAGGGCGCCCAAGCAGCCCATGCGGACTTGGAGCCAAATGGATCAACACGGGATGATCTACAACAATATGTTTATGCTAGTCATGATGACACAGGTGAAGATGATAATGAAACACCCCTGGTCAAGAGGCCCAGGATGGGCACGGCTAATTTCAGGCCAGAGCCGCTGCCATTTGAGCCTGGTCCACAGCAATCCGCTGTTTCAACCCAAGGTGCTCTGCCTGCTTCACCACAAGCCAGTCGTCGGCAAACTAGGTCCTTGACTGTAGTGCCACACGCTGCTGGCCATGGATATCCTTTAGCTGTCGACGATGCTCTCATCGTGAAAGAACCCAAACCAGAACCACAAATTGATATAGCAGAAGTCAGTGTTGGTGACCCTTTAACGGATCGAGATTTTCTGGCTGGTCCTGAGGCCATACGGCTCAATGGTGGATCTTCAGGTAAAGTTTGTCTTCTCAATGTTCTATAACGACTAGATGCGTCCATGCCTGTATTTGTCATTCTTTTAGCTTCAGCTGAATGTGCATTTTGTACAAATGTTTATGTGCTTCATTTATAAATCAAACTGAATGCTACAGTAGGACCTCCCAAGTTGCACACTGTTACTTTTATTAAAAAGCTATGTCCATGTTTTTATTTATCATTCTTTTTTTTTAGTTTCAGCAGAATTGTGCATTTTATACATGTGTTTATGTGCTGTATGTATAAATCAAACTGAAAGTTACATTGGACCTCCTATTGCACACTCTAAATGTTATGAACATGTTGTGTAAGAACCATTTTGATCAATTCCCAAAGCACACAAAAATCCTATATTTTCTAAAACTTCTATTTGGTGCAAAACTATGATAACTGAACATTGCAAAACAAACTTCAGGTTCTGGTGCAAGAGGCAGCACAGTCAACCAAGCTCGAAGTGTTGGCAGGAGCCTGCAACCAGCCCCAGTGTGCAAGAATGGGGTAGGGTCTACAGTTCAAAATACTAAGGAGACATCTTTTGTGGAAGTTGATGTTGCTTCTTCTGCCAATGGTGAGGTGAAGATGTCATTGAAATGCAGCTTGGATTCTTCAAATTTCACCATTAGTATGGAGGAGGTTTTCAAAATGGTGGAGGAGAAGTGCCTTCACTCATACAAGGTGCTACCTCCAGATTTTTCTATTGGCAAGCTGATGAGTGAGGTATGCCAATCTGTTGTGCAGTTGGGCACTATGCATTCTGAGGTTAATAGGGATGGTGGCAGCTTGCATAATGAAGTAGTTGCTCCTTTTGTGAAGCCAATCGCTTGTGAGGCTGCTGTGGGCATAAATGATAATGCGGCTGGTGGATCATCGGTGCCTGAATCCTCAGAACCTTGTTTGCAAAATTCACTTGTTACTTGGGATCCTGAGTTGGCTCATTCTAAGCAAAAGACAACCCATGATATTACTGATATATCCAAAGGGGAAGAGCGGGTAAGAATACCTGTAGTAAATGAATTTGGCAGCGAGACCTGTCCTCCATTCTTTTATTATGTTTCAAGAAATCTTGTGTTTCAAAATGCTTGTGTCAACATCTCTATTGCTCGGATTGGTGATGAAGATTGTTGTGCTGATTGTTCTGGCAACTGTTTGTCTGCATCAGTTCCATGTGCTTGTTCAAGAGTAACAGGCGGTGAGTTCCCCTATACACCTGAGGGCCTGCTTAAGTCAGCATTCCTTGATGAATGCACCTCAGTTAATCATTTCCCACAAGAGCAGCATAGGTTCTACTGTACAGTTTGCCCTCTTGAAAGATCTAAGAATGAAGCCTCACCTGGTGCATGTAAAGGTCATCTTGTCAGAAAATTCATTAAAGAATGCTGGAGTAAATGTGGATGTGGCATGCAGTGTGGAAACCGTGTGATGCAGCGTGGTATAACATGCAAATTGCAGGTATGTTAAGAGATTTGCAATGCAATGTTCCTTTGTAAATGGTAGTCATCGGCAGCTTATTAATGTGCAATATTTGCTGGTTCTGGTCTTCTCTAAAGGATGGCCATTGCATTGACATGCCTTCATTTATGTGCTGCTATATGCTTATCATGTGTATTGCTTAGTTCTTCCCAAACACAAAAATTTACCATGTGTCTTTGCTCCATTCTTGAATTTTATCTAGTTGATGGTTCTTGTTTGTTCTCGCGACCTGGGCTTCAGTTCCATAAACAACTGTTCCTTTATGTCTCATTATTACATGGTATAGGTGTTCTTTACACGCGATGGTAAAGGCTGGGGAGTACGCACAGTGGAGGATCTTCCAAAAGGTGCCTTTGTCTGTGAATATGTTGGAGAGGTACTAACAATTGCTGAATTGCATGAAAGAGCAATTGAAAATGCAAGAAATGGTAAGCACATGCATCAAGTACTCCTGGATGCTGCTTGGGGTTCAAGTGTATTGAAGGATGAAGAGGCTCTTAGCCTTGATGGTTCATTTTATGGGAACGTCGGACGATTTATCAACCACCGGTATGTTGGATACTTGCTCATTTTTTGTTGTAAATATCGTGCCATAATTTGTGTATTTCCCTTTTGCTGTCCACTACGTTTTTGGTAACAGTCATATGCTATGACTAGATGCTATGACGCAAATTTAGTTCAGATTCCTGTTGAAGTTGAGACGCCTGATCATCATTATTACCATGTAAGTGATCTGCGATCTTAATGGGTTTGTGAAAAGAGCAAGTGCACTACATGCTAATGGTTTAATAATTGATGTTGCACAGCTGGCATTTTTCACGAACAAGAAAGTGGAGGCATTTGAAGAGTTAACATGGGTAAGTGTCATATATTTTTTGTTTTGTTTTTGGGCCCTCTGTTGGCATACATGTACACTGCTGATTTCACAAGATAAATGTTTGGAATTGTGATTTCAGGATTATGGCATTGATTTTGATGATGTGGAAGGGCACAGTAAACCATTCCGATGCATGTGCGGGAGTAGATATTGCCGTGACCCCAAGAATCCAAGTATGTTGCCATTTTCAGTGCTTAAAAGAAGCATTTCATTCGGATGTAATAAATGTGGAATCATGTATGAATGATGGTTTGTTTTTGGCAGGGAGGATGGGTAGAGCAGCTGCAAAGCGAAAGTAGTGGGGAGCCTGGACTTGGTTGGAGATGCGCACATCAACTGCAGCATCATCACCTCAGCTAGTATTAGTGTAGATATGAGAATGAGGGCGGATGTTTTGGACCCTTGCCGGAGGCTGAGTAATGCGAACGCGAACTAGTAACCTATGCCATATATTGGCATCTAAATTAGCCTGGGATTGAGTAGGCCTAGAAAGAACGCCTAATAATACTTAATTATGTCCGTGTCATCTTGGTTAAGGGCAGCAATTTCGATTACATGCCATTACGTGGCATCATCTATGCCATGTTGGGTTCTATGCTTGTGCTGAATGATTTTATTGAAGCTGAGTAGCATTGGCCCTTGGAGCCTAGGGGGTGGAGAATTTTTTTTATTTTTAACACTTTTTAAAAACTATTTTTAATTTTAGCACCGAAAGTTTTTTTTTATATCTTAACACTTTTGGCCGTTTACCACGTGAGGGAGCGGCATTTTAACTTTGCTGCGCTTCATGTGGAGGAGCGGCAATGATGCTAAGGTGGCAGTGGCGAAAAACGGGCACGGGGCTGCTGCTCCCTCTTTGGAGGAGCCGGCTGCCCCGTGTCCGTTTTTCGCCACTACCACCTCAGCATTATTGCCGCTTCCCAGATCAAGGAGCGGCAAGCGCAGGGCGTCTTTTTTTTTCTCTTCTCCCCTTGAGCTTTGGTCATTCGTCGTTTCGGCGCCGTGCTCTCCTCCTTGTCATCACATAAGTTATTTTCTTGTTTAGTTGTAGTTCAAATGTTGGGTGGAGGTTCGTCGAGCAGAGGTAGAGGAAAGGGAGTGAGGAAGGGACCTCCGGTTGTGTGGGAGGGTTTTCTGGGTCCGGATTCTTTTGAGGAACCTATAGAACAATTTTCTTTGGAGAGCGAGAGTGACTTCACTCACGATAGACCTCTTAGATCATACGACAACCGTATGGAAGATTGGCTAAAATGCCGCGACGGTGATGATTGTGTCGTGCAGATGTACAACGACTGTGACGGTGGAGGCCGTCGTTTTTTCAGATGCCCGCGAGGATTTGTATTTTCTTTTAACTCTCATTTTTCAGATTTATATTTGGTTTGTAGAAGTATTTATTGGTAGATGTGTTTTCATGATTCAAATTGTCTAGATAACTGTGGGTTCACTCGATGGGTCGATCCTCCTATCTATCCCCATAAACAATACATCACATATCTATAGGGATGCATCTTTGATCTAAAGTATGACCCTAAAAGTAGTAACAGTGACAAGTCGGAGGACGACAGCATCAACGATGCAGAGAAGCCACTATGCAATAATCTATACTGCCAGTGTCCATACCATAAGAAGCATGAGCCTCCTTCTTCGCCGCCACCGCCACCGTCAATGGGGGGTTACTGTGGGAAAGACGCAACTCAGTTCAATATGTGGTACCATTATTAGACATGCTAGGTTTAGCTTGCAACGTACCATTGTTTAGTTCGTTAATAGCAGTGTTTGAGTTTAAACTATGTTCACGTTGAAGCAAGTGGTAGTGGAACTGTTGAACCTTATAATAAGTGTGTACCATTTGGCTACTGTTTCCCTCGATCGTAGTATTTTATTTCTAACATGTCACTTTCCAGCATGTCTAGTATATTAAAAAAGTATATGTGGTCGAGGTTTTGTTTTGTTTTTGGGCCCTATGTTGGCATACATGTACGGTGCTGATTTCACAAGATAAATGTTTGGAATTGTGATATCAGGATTATGGCATTGATTTTGATGATGTGGAAGGGCCCAGTAAACCATTCCGATGCATGTGCGGGAGTAGATATTGCCGTGATCCCAAGAATCCAAGAATGTTGCCATTTTCAGTGCTTAAAAGAAGCATTTCATTCGGATGTAATAAATGTGGAATCATGTATGTATGATGGTTTGTTTTTGGCATGGAGGATGGGTAGAGCAGCTGCAAAGCGAAAGTAGTGGGGAGCCTGGACTTGGTTGGAGATGTGCACATCAACTGCAGCATCATCACCTCAGCTAGTATTAGTGTAGATATGGGAGTGAGGGCGGTTGTTTTGGACCCTTGCCGGAGGCTGAGTACCGCGAACGCGAACTAGTAACCTATGCCATATATTGGCATCTAAATTAGCCTGGGATTGAGTAGGCCTAGAAAGAACGCCTAATAATACTTAATTATGTCCATGTCATCCTGGTTCAGGGCAGCAAGTTCAATTACATGCCATTACGTGGCATCATCTATGCCATGTTGGCTTCTATGCTTGTGCTGAATGATTTTATTGAAGCTGAGTAGCCTTGGCCCTTGGAGCCTTTGGGGTGGACAAGTTGTTGCCACTTGGCCGTGCAATGCCAGACCGACACGTGCTGAGGTAGGGTCTGACGTGTCAGCAGGGCAGAGGCCGTTGGTTACTGCCCAGAAGCTCCTCATCTGCTGGGGTCGTTGCTGAGAGCGAGGCCACCAGACATTTCAAAGCCTCTCTCGGCTGGTGGGAATTGGAGATCGGTTTCTTGGCGTAAAGAGCCGCCAGCCAGCCACAAGCGGTGTCGTCCCTGCGCCCGGTGTGGTGTGGCATCCTCCCCACCACAAGGCTTCCTTCCCCTTCCATCTCTTCTTCCATCCCTTAGCTCGGAGTCGGACCACCACCCACCAGGCCACCACCAGACCACTTCTCCAAGCTTCAGCTCCGCGCTTCTCTTTTCTCTCCTACTATACGGCCGTTGCTGTTCGAGCGTGGTAAGCTTAGCCAATCTCTAGTAAGCTAGAGCGAGCGAGGGCAGAGGGCATGGCGGCGGCTGTGTCCTTCTCCCGGGTGCGTGCTCTCCCGACGTGGTCCAGCTCCGTGTCCGGCGACGACCACCACTCCTCCTCCTTGCTGGCGATGTCGGTGTCGGCGCGGCCCCGGTCCGGCGCGCGGCCGCTTCGGTCGCCGGCGCAGATGATGGGCAACGTGAACGAGGGCAAGGGGCTGTTCGCGCCGCTCGTGGTGGTGGTGCGCAACATCGTCGGCCGCAAGCGCTTCAACCAGCTCAGGGGGAAGGCAATCGCGCTGCACTCGCAGGTCGGTCGCTCTCTTGGGTTCCTGCTCCTGCTCTCCGTCACTTGTCATCTCATCTCCCCCTCTTCAGGTCATCAATGAGTTCTGCAAGGCCATCGGCGCCGACAACAAGCAGCGGCAGGGCCTCATCCGCCTCGCCAAGAAGAACGGAGAGAAGCTCGGATTCCTTGCCTGATCTATCTGATCGACGCCCACGATGACGATGCTACATATATATATGTAATAATATATAAGTACTCCATCATCGAGTAGTGACGGACAATGATAATCGATACCTTCTTCGTTGTTCCAAATCCTCTATTAAGTGGTAGCTAGTACATGGCATTGGTGTGATGATGCTTCAATTCAGCTTCCGATGCTTGGTTGTCGATCAGCTTGCTGCTTGCTTGCTTGCTTCATTCCTGCAGAAATCACTGTTACGTGTTGGACATTGCATCTTGCCAACTGGATGATGCACTATGCATCTTACTAAAGCAGATTCACTAGGCAGCAACATTAAGAACCACCGAATGATGATGCATCCTTCTTGTCAATAATGCGTATAGTATACATACACACATGCCTATGAATACAAATCTTAGGAGGATTAATTCGATTGATGATCAGTTTTACATGATCAGTTATACAAATCTTAGCTCGCACATTGTCGTCACCTCCGCCCTCAGCCTGCTCAAGCTCGGGCTGATGGTTTGATTGAATATTCTTCGTCCTCTCTTCTCCATGGCCCATTTCTGAATATCCGGGCTTCTGATTGTGTGGTGACCAAGCAGGAGGAGGCATTCTTACGACGTTATCTTCATCATCGTCCTCCATGCTTATGAACTCGTCGCTGGACTTGGCAGCCCCTCTCTTGTCCTCGTCCTTGTCCCTTGGGTGTTTCCCTCTTGGTTGCTTCTTCGTCATAGCCGTTTCTTGCCATCTCATTGGATTTTGTTGAAAATTAATCTTAGACTAACAGAATCTTAATTTAGCCTGTACATGATGACTAACTCTACTCAATGCGGAAATTAAATCCTAGGTACTGATGAGATCTAAGTGATAACATGAACGCCTCTATAGTCATGTAGGTCTTTAGTATCTCGTGGTATTGGTTGCCAAAACACAAACCTAGTCCATGTTGTATCTTGTGGTATTGGTTGCGAAAACACAACCCTAGTCCATGTTGGAGCTCCATCGAGTGACGCTCCCGATCACAAGTCTATCCAGGGTGGCGGTGTTTGTTCGACCAAAGGCAATGGAGTCACCAAGTCTCCTTGTTGCCACCCTATAAGTAATGTCCTACTACGGTTCTGGTATGCCCCACAAGGACTCCACCAATCAAAGACAATATCATGAGTCGCCAAGTCTCACAGTTGCCACAACTATTACACAATTCGATCACAGTGTCAAATACACACCAAAGGCAGGTGTGAGTCACACAGTCTCACAACCTCCACCCGATCGTGGTCACCTTGATGCAGTATCCACTATGGATTTTCTCCATGTAGGAGGAGGCTTCCCCATCCCCCACACCAACACGCCGTCGCTCCACACCACGATTGGAGGGTCGCTGCCTCAAAGGCCACCATGCCTTCATTAGAAGGTCATGAAGATCTCAAGAAGTCCGAATCGCTAAAATACAAGGGCAACACGGCCCTATCACTCAAAGCTCTCAAGCTCTAAGGCTTAACACTCGCAAGGATGCACTATAGTGTCTCTCCTAGCCTTGAGTGTGATCTTGAATGTCTTGAGAGGGTGGATTAAGGGCCCGTTTGGACCCAGGGCTAAAAATTAGTCCATCTTGTGAAAATGGATTAAACATGAGTTAATTATAGACTCTAACCACAAATTAGCCCTCATTAGCTCTTATTAGTCTAGAATTAGCCCACATTTAGGCGTTCTAATCAGTATCCAGAAACATGGGCTAATTATTAGATCTGGGATCCAAACACTCCCTAATTGTAAAAACACTTGTTCTAATCTGTGACAGCCTCAGTGTACTCTAGCACACTCAAACAAAGCGATAACTCTGTATTTATAGCCCCCATCCACCTCAACTAGCCTTTTGAAAAAGTATGCCAGGGAACTACACACCCACCAATGATCTATTGGGGCCTTGGGGGTGGAGGGTCCTTGATACTTCACTATACATCCGTCGGGGTATATTCTCTAGTCAATGGTTGGACCTTCACTCCATGACATTGGGCCCTCTTCACCAGATGATCCACCGCCATGTCCTTCGTTGTCCACCGTATCATTCGACGAGATATTTGACTCTTGATCTTGATCATTGCCATGGCTCTGTTCTTCACCAGATGATCCATCGGGTTGTTCCTGTGCTACACCGTATCATCTGGTGGCCTTGATCTTTCGACTCTTCAATTGTTCTAGCTCTATGATATGTACCAAATGATCCATCGGATGTTATTTCTCTTCACTGTATCATCCGGTGGACACTTTTTCTGGTTGGTTTCTGTATGATCCACTGGGCGGCCCTGATCAAGTGATCCGATGCATATTCAGTAAGGAAACTTTTGTCGTTTCTTCTCTATTTCAATTCGAATCTTGATCAAACCTGAACCTTGCATCTCTAGGATCTATTATAACATATCTAACACATTTTTAGTGCACATATTAGTCCTGGACTTATGTTGTCATCTCAATCACCAAAACTAAAAAGTATGATAAGGGCACATGATCCTTATACCTTGGTATACTGGTGGTTGGATTGCTGTGTTGTGGACCTATGGTTTTGCACTCTTATACTTTGTCATCTTATGAACCTTATGGTATGAGTTAGAACTATTTATTTGTTGGCAGTGTTGCCGCACCAGGTTGTTAGGTCAGTATGTGAAGTCATATTTTTTGTTTCTACGTACTAATATGTCTTCTTGTATCCTGAAAGTTATCAACACATTTCTGTTTGAATTGATCTGTTTTTTATTTCCGATGATTCTCATTTTTGTTTCCGTTTCTGGCATCCCCGATTTCTTGTAATAAAATGTAAAATGAAAACTGGATATTGTTTGTTTTGACCGATCTCATTCGATTTCATCCCTAAAACTCAATAATACCACATTTGTTTTATGCCCTACAACAAAACTTTTGTGAAATTTCATAGAATTAGTGGGAGGTCAATCCTTTTATTCCAAATGATTTTGTCAAGAGATTTTCTATATATTTCACTATCCTAAACTATATTTAACGTTAGTTTTGGTGAAGAATTTAATAAAACTAACTTGATATGATAGATGCTAGTGTGTTTTTCAAAAAAAATAAAACTAATTAAAACTCAAAAAGTTTGGCTTATAACAAAAGCGAAAATGAAATGTAATTTGGAATGGTGGTATAGCATTAAAATCCTTCATCATGACGTGGCCCATCGCATTACTAAACGAATTTATCGAAGTGTAACAAAGGAAATTGTTATCCGTAGAAAAATCAGGTGAAGAATCGGTCACAAAAGAAAAGTCAAGTCGAAAAGATTATTGGACCGATACTCCCCTCGGCTGATGCCGGGGAATTGAGGAAGAAGAGCGCTGGTAATCCATTGGTAAGTGCTCACCTACTACTATGGTGCTCTGCTGACTGCTCTGGAAATTCCACGGTAAAGGGGCGAAGCTACGTTATACCGTCGGGGTCCGCCGACCCCGACGACTTGGCCACGGCGTCATGTATTTTACCAGTCTAGACCCCGGCAATACGTTTTGACCCCGGCGGCCGGCACAAAGCAGGTGGCAGGCTAGCTAATTTAGTTGATATGCAAGTCGCAAGGTCCAACAAGGGCAAGCAGCAAGCCCACTAGCTAATAGCCCAATTTATTAGCGTGCAGCACCAGGTTGGCCTTTACACTAATCTACGGTTCCTCTCCCTGACTTCCTCCCCAGTCCAAGTACATTCCGTGTCCTTGTTTTGGAATTATCGTCTCACGACTCGCGTCATGAATCGAAGCACACCGCCCAGGCGCCCATCGCCTCATCCTGGCGGCTTAGCGGCGACTGCGACAGTGAGCAGATGAGGTTCTCGATTTCTCGTCTCCTCTAAGTAATCCCAAAGGCCCAAATCCCAAATTTGCAATTAGAATTGATGACTAAGCGGATCCGTTTCTCGACTTTATAGAGTTCACAAATCCCCAATGTATTGCCGCTTTCAATCTTAAAAATTCTTCTGAGGGTTTCAAAATTAGTTTAGAGTTTAATAGAGTTGGCTATGTCATACTTTATTGATTTCAATTTAATAGAATTAAAAAATATAGTCATGAAAATAATATTTATATTGGTAATGTTCGATCTTATATAATATATTCATAATATTATATTATTATTTTTAACTAATATCCTCTCCGTTCCAAACTATAAGTCGCTTTGACTTTTTTGTACATCAATTTTTCTAAGTGACTTATAATTTGAAATGGAGGAAGTATTATTTATAATATTATTAATACAAGCTAAAAGTTAGTAGTATTGTGTGTTTGGATCGACCCAGTGATATTTTATCCTGGCTTCACCACTGCTAAATTAACTACTCACTTACTACAGTGCTACTAGTCCTCCTACCAAACAAAGGGGGTGTTTGGTTGGCTGCCACCACCGGCCACACTACAGTGAAGGCTGCCATACCCTCTTAAGTGTTGTTTGGTTGCTCATTCAAATTTGGCACGTCACATATCTTTCTACAGCTTGTCAGTAGGAATTCTCGCCACATGTGTGGCGGAAGAATTTGCCGCCATAGCCTCTGGCGCCGCCGCAGACTTTGGCCTTTAGCGTGGCTCGCTACGGCCGGGAACCAAACAGGAAAATGTTCTTATTAAATGTGATGTCAACAGCAGCACCTGCTTGTCAAAATCAGTGATTAAATGTGCTTATTGGATTAATACTAGTCAAATTATTTCGCTTCGCTGAAAAATCAGGTTAAAAATACTATTTATTATTTGTTGCGAGAGAAAAACACTATGTTGTTCGTGAAAAAAGTAAGGCGAACAGGGCCATGACCGGTACTAATTCAATAAGCACATTTAATCACTGATTTTGAGAGGCAGATGCTGCTATTGACAGCACATTTAATAAGAACATTTTGTTGGGTAGGAGGACTGGTAGCACCATAGGTCAAATTTACCTCCAAATTCTACTATGCAAAAAGAAGATTTCCCATCACATCAAAATATCGGCATATATATGGAGTACTAAATGTAGATGAAATCAAAAACTAATTGCACAATTTTATTGTACTTTACGAGACGAATATTTTAAGCCTAATTAATCAATGTTTGGACAATTATTAGCAAATAAAAACAAAAAGCTACAGTAAATCAGAACAGTGGCGCCGGCGCCGATTCGGCCGATCTAAGGCTATCCGCACTCATGGTCCTCTATATTCATCCTCTATATGTCCTAGTCAGCAAGATTCTCTCCTCTATACTCAATTCTCCCGCACCCATCCATCCTCTATATCATCCTCTATCCACTCTATCTACTGTGGGACCCACTTGTCACTTTATCTAAATATATCCATGAGTGATCTAGTTTTGAAGGATTTATTGAGACGAATTTAATGGTGCAATCGAAATTTAATTTGGATTTTTGGTTTGTGAGTTATAGCATTTTTTTCCTTGGTTTAGCTAGTAGGGCCCGCCACTGCGCACTATAGAGTAAACACTGTACTACTCTAAATATAGAGTAAGAGAAATGATAGAGTATCGTTTTAGAGTATCCAGTGCAGCAGTTTTTACTCTATATTCATACTCTAAAGCTTTAGAGTATCATTTAAAGTATGCCACTGCGGACAGTCTAAACAAGGCCATAGTAGGTGAGTAGTTAATTACCGGCCGTGTATAGTTCCGGATTCGAGGCATCCGAGTTGGAATAATACGTAATAAATACGTACTGTATCATTTCGTTTGTATTTGGTAAAAATTGTCCAAACTTTGACTAATTAGGTTTAAAATGTTCGTCTCGCAAAGTATAATAAAACTGTGTAATTAGTTTTTAATTTCATCTATTACTCTATATATGTGCCGATATTTTGATGTGATGGAAATCTTCTTTTTGCATAGGTGAGCACTTACAAATGGGTTACCAGCGCTCTTCACTGATTCGCAGCATCTCCCACTATTTCTCCACGATCTGTTCCTTTTCTTGGCTTCTCTTCTCCAGTTGACTTGCTCCATCGCCTCTCCACGACTAGAGGAGGAGGGAGGAGGGGAGCTCTGATCGATTTCATCCAAGATGTCTGAGGTGGTGGCGATGGCGGGGCAGGCCTACATGAGGCAGCTGCAGGCGCACCCGCTGCGCACCAAGGCCATCACCTCCGGCGTCCTGGCCGGCTGCAGCGACGCCGTCGCCCAGAAGATCTCCGGCGCCTCCAAGCTCCAACTCAGGAGGCTCCTCCTCATCGCGGTGCGCTATTCTTCCTTTCCTTTCCTTTGCGTCTCATACCAGAGCAGTTTAGGCGTTCTTTTTTTGCGAATTACACAGGTAGAGACGCAGACGCTCGCTTTAATTGATTTGATTGACTGCTTATCGCCTACCCGAAATCCAGATCGGCCAGTGTTCTCACTCGATTCAGTAGTTTTCATCTGAATTTCATTTATCACATCAGGTCAATCGTTACCTTACAAGGTTTGTTGCTTGGATCATGCTGTATGCAGTTAGTGGAATTTATGCCTAGCTAGAGCAGCACGGTCAGAGTGGCCCTTCAACACAAAAAATGCGTTTTTTTCTTTATTACTTCGTTACGGGCGAATCCACATGATTGATGTAGGCCTGCTAGTGGGTTGGAAAATCCACATGATTGGTTATTACACTACAAACCAAAAAATAAGTACAATATGTGAAATATATAGGCTGATAGCAACTTCTACCGCATACATCCACGGATCACCAACAACTAGACTTCCATTTTCACTCACTGACAGACCTTGCTCGACATCAGAGAATCAAGCTTAGCCGTGACCTGCTAGTCTGTGGCTCAGCGACACACACAAATTTAGTAATCCCCGCCCCCGACCCCACCCCAGCCCCCTGAATATTAGGTCATGTATCTTTCTTGTGTAAAGAAAACTTTCATATTATCCAAGTACGTGAGAATATGAGATCATATCTATGCCCAGAGATTAACCTGATGGTAGATTGGCATCTCTCTGACCACTAGTTCAATCAACTGGACCAAGTGCCGAAAAAATGTCATAATTTACATATCAGCAATTCTGTTTGAATAGCATCTGCCACTATTCTGATTCAGTGGTTCTTATTTTCATTTGTTGGCGATGTCAAACAGCTATATGGATTTGTATACGCGGGACCCTTTGGACATTTCCTCCACAAGCTCATGGACAGGTTTTTCAAGGGAAAGAAAGGAAAAGAAACTACAGCCAAAAAGGTATGTAACTGTCTTTCTTTCCGGATGAACCATCGTGTTTTCTGACTTTCTCAAATGTAACTTCCTATACCTTTTTATTCCAAGGTCCTAACCTGAAGGACCATCATGACTAAGGTACCGCTTTTTTGCTCATTTGTCATGTGTAGGTCTTAGTAGAGCAGCTGACCGCGTCTCCATGGAACAACATGATGTTTATGATGTATTTTGGTCTGGTGGTTGAAGGTATATATATTATAATTTCCACTGGAAAGTTCATTGTGTATCCCAATAAAACAAGTTTCTGTCCATTGTTCAAATTTCCTTACTCTTTCAAAACCGGATCCAGACAGACAACTGCACATTGTGTCACACAGTATAGAAACACCTGAACATGTTTTCTGTTGTGAAAAATAATCAGTATTTGCAATTTTCATGAATTCCAGGGAGACCATTTGGACAAGTAAAAAACAAGGTGAAGAAGGACTATGCATCTGTCCAACTGACAGCTTGGAGGGTATGCTGCTTTCGGTTGGGAAATTGATGCTTCAATCTATGGTTTATTTTCTAGTGACTTCCGGATTATTTTTTGCAGTTCTGGCCAATTGTAAGTTGGATCAACTATGAGTACATGCCACTCCAGCTCCGAGTTCTTTTCCACAGCTTCGTCGCATCCTGCTGGTAATGCCTACTATATGTTTAGCAATTAGCATATTGTCATGCCGTTTGGCTTTGTCAGAATGGTGCTTGACTTTTGTTTGAATTTACTATCACAGGGCGGTATTTTTGAACCTCAAGGCTGCAAGGTCGATCGCAAATACTAAGAAGGCATAGAAGCAGCTATCTATACTAGGAGCGGACATGGGCGGCGCTAGGGGTATGCCCCTGTATGCCATGGAATACCCATGTTTTGGGAGGAAAAACAAATATATACACATATGTAATGGTATAGCATGTTGGTATATTGGATGTTGCAAATATGGCCCATAAGCCATAAGCCCAATAGAATAACTAGTAGTAGCTGGCTAGCTGCCCACAAAGTCACCAATGATCCGTCTCCATGGCTAGCTAATTTTGAATGTCAACCTAAGTTTGTTGCTGCCCCCCTTTTTTTTTACATTGTATTTGTAACTTAGATGAAGAAGGGTGCTTGCATATTTGCACTTTGCTTAGTACTACTGCATATTTTCTTTTTATTACTACTGCATATTGCTTATTACTATTGCATTTTGTACTTTGCTTTTTTTTTAGAATTACACAGTACAACATTGACGCTCACAACACGCACGCACATTCACTCTTATGAATACACGTACGGAAACCTTATCCCTATTGCATATTTGTATAGGAAATTTTTTTTGGATGGAATACCCTGCTATGAAATCCTGGCTGAGCGGATGTCATGATCTGAGTTGAAAACCCATATAGTATATTCTAGGCTTCCGTTGTAACACCTGAATTCTTTTCCAGCAGGAGAGGAACCAAGTTGAATTGTTTGCCATGAGAAGTTTGCTCCTTTTCATTTCGAAAGCTGTTGTTCTCTATTCATTTCGAAAAATGTTTGCTCGTCTCGTCGATGTCATCATCATGTATTTCCAGTAGAACTTTAGTTTGTGCAGAAAGATTATGTACTCTCTAATTGTATCTAAAGCATATATGGTCGTCACATCGAATAATTGGATTGCATTCAACCAGATTCAAATACCATGAGAGGTACATGTACTTCATATATGATCGTTAAATATATAAGGACAGCTCCAACAATCGACTTTTGAGCTAGCTCTAAGGATTTTTTTTTCACATTTTAACAGAAAGAGAGGAAAATTAGTTCTTGATCAAGAGCTAAGCTCTTGCACTCATTTCAAGATTATACGTGTCATGTGAGATTATCCCTGTTTAAAGCTATGTGCTAAAAGTTAGCAATATTAGAGAAGTTGTATTGGAGCTAGTAACTAGCTCCAACTATTGCAGGGGCCTGATTTTAACGGAATTGGAAATGAATTTATGGTTAAAGAGAACAAAATAAATATTTTTCCAGGTACATTTTGAGTGAGATTCAAAAGTGTGACACGTTCGTACGTATGGCTTGTAGGTTTGCTTCTCCACTCATCTCTCAGCCATTCATCTCACATAGCATTTGGTACTCTCAAACAAACATGGGACTCAACCGTAACCTCGAAGTCTATGCAAAAGATGGAACAAAGCGGTAGAGTTGGAAGTCGAGTACCCTCCGTCCAAGAGTATAATTCTCGCATTTCGAGAAACGAGATGTTTTCAAGTCTGGTTAAATTTATATAAAAAAATAATATTTATGATACAAATTAATAGTATTAGATTAATTATAAAATATTCTTTTCTAATAACTGATTTGAAGACATAAACGCGAATATTATATTTAATTAAACTTAGTTTTTTAAAGAAACTATGTACACTTATGGCCTGTTTGGCAGGGTTTCTTCTTGGCTCTAGCTCTGACTTCTGCGGAGGAGTTCTGCCAAATATTTTTAACCGTTTTGGAGTGTGGTTCCTCCAAAACAGCCCCAGCTTCTCTGCAGAAACCCCAGAAGGAGCAGTGCCAAACATCTTCCGTGGCTGGAAGGAGTAGAACAATGCCGGCCTCTTTTAACACATACTGGACTGGGCCTTCCCCTGCATCGAGGGCGTGGCCCGTTGTACATGTATAACAACAAGTAAAAAGCCCAGCAAAGCACGCTTGTGGTGGTGGCGTCGTCGTGTCTCCCCCGATCCCCTCTCGTTTCCTCTCCCCTCGTCGTCTCATCAATTCAAGATCCAATCTTTGCTGCTGCCACTCGGCGATCCGATCGTTCTCGAGCAAGGTCGGTGGCCATGGCTCGCTGCGGCCACCACCTCCTCCTCCTTCCCCTCTTTCTTGCCTTGGCTGCTGCTGCTCCGGTAAGATCCTACTTTCTTCTCCCTCTTCTCCTTCCGATGTGTCTCCACCTGCCGCTGACGGTGGTGCTCGTCTCGTGTCGTGTCGCGTGGTGGCAGGGGAAGGCGCAGAGTCATGGGGAAGCCTCCGCCGTCTTCATCGATGCCGCGTCGCACCGCTACCTGCGGGACCAGCAAGCCGACGGCCAGGTTCCGTACCAAATTTCCCCATCCAAGCTCTCTTTATTAGGAGGAAAAAAGAGGAACCAGCGAATCTGCTTAGATCTGTTTTGACATTGAGCGTTATAGCTAGCTAGATTAGTTACTTATAAGCACTAGTTACCATTGGGTATTTTAGTCTGACATACACAACTACAGACCTCCCGTTCTGTGATCGTCATACTTTGCTGGCTAATATACATGGCATCATCGTGTTACTGCAGGACGCTTCAATGTCGTTGAATGAAGTTTCTGCAGCTGTTTCTGTCTTGCTTGGTTTTGCACCGTCAACCTCGCTACCAGCGATTTCTTCTTCGAAGGTTATATTTAAACTTCATCCTGGATCCAGCTAACCTCTATATGCGTCCCCCTACACTGCCAGAATGTCTCAGTCTTTGTTTTGTGATTTTCAGTTGAACAAAGTGCTTCTTCCTAATCCATTTGATAGACCGCGTGCTGTTTTCCTTGTGCAAATTGCTGGGTCCGATGGTATGCCAGTTATGCTGGAATGCTTTCTATCAGTATTTGCGGATTTCTGTGCATTCTAATCTAGCAACTAAATTCCCCCCTCCTGCTTGTGTGTCAGCCTCAGCTCCTAGCTTTGTATCTGAAGGCAGCAACATTTTCAAGACCAGGATTGAAGGTGTAGACAGCACTGATACAGGGCTTACAGGTTTAACTGACGCTTCTTATTGTGGATTTGTACATCTCTCTCTGCTTCTGATCCTGGATGCCCCACTTCTGGGTTCTTGTTGTTGTTGTTGACATATTCTTTTTATCCATTATTTACTTTTCAGATACGGATGATTTAATTGTCATTCATTCAGATGAATCTCTAGATCTTTCTCGATCAGATTATCTTGATAATGAACTTTCCAGCTTGGTAAGTAAGAGAAATGTAGTACGGTGCATAACTTTTCTATTTACAAATTGTAATCCATTAATTATTTTTCAGGCAAACTGGTTGGAGGGATCTTATCAGAAATCTAGCGGCAAACTAATCATTCCCTTGGAGAGTGGAAACAGTCTCACTTTGCTACTTGATAAGGTCGGCACTCCATCTATTGCACACAAAAATGCTTCCAACCTACCTTGCTGAACCCGCATAACTGGATATGTTTCCTCAAGCATAATTCACACAAGTGCACAGCTAGCATGCTGCCCCCCTCCACCTCTGGATTGCATTTTTGTTCTGTTACAGCAATACCATAATTTATTACCATGAAATGAATGTAGTAGTATGTATATGTGTAACTGAATATCTTACTGCATTTTATGTTATTATTATTTTTAAAAAGTACCGTGCTTGCATTTTTTTACATCTCAAGTCCTGGCTTCATTGCAATGCATTTATTTTACAGGAAGCAGACATGGAATTTGTGTCCAGCTTGGCTTCCCTTCTTAAGACTATTGAAAGGGCAATCCAGGTTCACGAAGATTTCTCAGGTGTCGTGAACCCTGCAGAGCTACTAGAATGCCACTTCACAGGGATAAAGGTAATTGTACAACAAAATAATTACTTTGTAATTTGAAACTGGGTGACTGATTTGTATTATGAGTACCAAAGGCTAATCTGAATCCTTGGCACTGTCCACGTTTACTCCCACCCCTTATCTAATTCAATGTGTCCTTGATGTACACTAACATGTAAATATGTGTCTCTAGTCTGTAATATTATTTCTTTATGTTAGTATTGATATGCACTCACCAATTCGATGGTTTTTGTAGGCTCTGGAGAATGAATATGGTTCCACTGAAATTGTTAAGCAGGCAACTGAAATAGTTCAGAGAGCTGTCACCAAATCATACCAGTCCCTACATGAAGCATACAAAGGTAGTTTACCAATTCCATTGAATCTGACATGAAACATAAGCTTTTCCTCTCGTGAATGTCCAGTAGTGAACTCTTCTGTGCTACTCACATAATAATAGCACATTTTTGTTTTGGTAACTGTAGGTTCTGTTCTGTTCTCTATTCTGATGAATGAATTAAGAATAGCATTCGATAATTTTAAAATTGTTGTTGATTCATACATATCTTGTGTCTTGTTTGGAATTGTACAGAGAAGAGTACCCTTATTTCAAACATTGCATTTATTACCTTTTGCAAATTAATGCACCTTACATACCTTTAATATAAGATAACATATACACTGACGACAATCTGTTTTTGGCTGTGACAACTAAATAGGGAAAATTGTTGGGCTGGTAATATCCACAAAGGAGGCTTCATCATCCTTAGGATCCATAATTGACGCACCTTCTTCACTGCACATTTCAAGACGTCTAGAAGAAGCAAGCAAGACTAAAGAAGCCTCTGTGGCACTTGTTCGAAAGAGTTTGGCATGGATTACAGGGATCATCCTTCTTGTTTCAACTCTCATAGGGGTGAGCATAACAACTCCTCACATACCCTCTTGCATTAAACTTGAGACACACTTCTACTGTTGTAGTTGTACAATTGTTTAACGACATTTCTAGATATATGCAGGAGATGGAAACAATATTATTTGGACTAGGCTGCCCAAACCCTAAACTTTTGTGCTATCTATGCAGGTTTGCTTGCTTATGAACATGCCACTTACCAGGGACACCCTCCTGTACTCGAATGTCAAGATTGATTAGTTTGAAGGGTGTTCTCGGCGGCCACTCTTGGGGTTCAACTTTGGCTTGTGTAGTTATGGGATGGATTTCGGACGGTAGAGATGTATTCTTATGCTGTTGACAAAACCAGTGTACAATGGGATACTAGGTGCTACGTCCTTTTTTTTTTTTGAATCTGTACTGCACTGCTGCCTGTATGGGTTTTGTTGTTGGGTTCCGGTAAATAATCCAGAGGAGTGGAACAAACGATTAATTGTTGCAGAATGCTACTGCCTTTTCGGAATAAATCTGTGACGATTGTAATCGAATTTCAACTTGAATAACAGTGTACATGCTATGTTTGTGGCTGTCGCGGTGGTGGGCTTTCCTTGCAACCCAAATCGTTGCATCTATAGGGCTGGACGTTTGCTCGGTTCGGCTCGCTTACTTTTCTCAACTATTGTAGTATTGTGCAAATTCAATTTGTCTCCTTCAATCGAAAAATTGGATATTTAGGCCCTTAACTTTTCGGATTTTCTTGCTACCACATCAGGCATGAGGGAGGTAAATCAGATTTTCATGATAGTTTAGAATCAATTAGACTTAATAAAAAAGAATGTAGTTTTTTTTTTCAAATAAATATCCACATAATTTTTGGAATAAATATGCATTTAAAAATTCTAAAAGCTGATTTAATTTTAGTAAAAAGTCATAGAAAATTTGTTGACTTAGAAAAAAAATATGAAATCAGTTTAACATTTTTCCTAAAATCATGCTATGTTTTCTGAGCTATGCACCATAATATAGAGCATGATTTTAGAAAATGTATATGAAGCCTGGCATTCTGAGCCCATCTAGATTGCTTTCCTACTCGATCATGTGCTCCCGGCATGCACGGAGCCAGCGGTGGGGTTAGGGGGGCTCCAGCCCCCCTACCGCTGCTGGCCTAATGGAGCCCCTGGTGTTCCCCTTCTAATTATAGACACAGATGTATAAGGTAAGGTGAGCTGTGACCTTTATTTTTTTATGATGTATTTTGTGAATTTCATAGTTAATCGATGTTTTTAATATAAGACTACTTCAAGCTATTATATTTTTTTCCATTGTGAGGGGTTATAATAGAGCTAAGTCGCTGTAGCACTTTTGTTCAGCCCCCCTAAATTTTTTTCTGGCTTCAACCCTGGCTCCCGGTGCATGTGCTGACTATGATAGTGACAACGAATGAGAAAGTGGTCGCTTCCATTTGGTTTGGGAGTCTGAGAACTCGGATGTTGGCTGCCCCCGATGGTCCAGCGTGATATACTCCCGCTGTCCCTAAATAACCGTTGCTGTTTGTGTATGTGCCATAAGTTTGACTCGATTTTTTAAAAGTACATGCAACATTTGTATCTCTCAATAAATTTATTAAAAAACTAGATTCAAATATCTTTTCAGTGATACTAATTATGTACCATAAATATTAATGTTTTTTAATATATATTTATTCTAATTTGTTTCTTGGGAAGCGAAAACGACAGATATTTAGGGACGGAGGGAGTATGTTGTTAATGTGCAATTAAAACTTGAATTATATTTTTTATTTGGAATTTTCAGTGCATGTCTTGATGGTTAAGCAAGACGTTGCTACTGAGGAAACAGTGTTCGTAATTTGCATGGTGGGTTGTGCGATGATTCACACTATGGTCTACAAGGATTTATCTTGGTTTGCAACCTGTATTTCATATTTGGCTTAATATCAGATTTTAAAAGACCATATAAGATTCAAATAATTCTAAACAAGGAACAAGAATATAGAGAATTTTTAACAAAATACGAAACTGATTTCATATTTTTTTTGAGTTAAAATGTTTTTTTAATGATTTTTCTATTAAATTAGATTTTAGTATCTTTTTAATGCATATTCATTCTAGAAAAATATTTGGATATTTTTTTGGAAAAAATATATAATTGTTTGTATAAAATTTAATTGACCCCTAAAGTATCATGAAAGTTCAGTTTATCTTTATCGTGATTTGAGCCAGGTAGCTAAAATTGCTTTAAAAATTATTTAAGAAAGTAAATCGGGCGGTTTTTTTTGACAAATAAATCGGACGTTTTTTTAAAAGTTGGTGAGTCTAAAAACAAGTAGAACTTGCGCAATAGTCGAGTATTATATAGGTCCCAAATTACGGTGGATGTGCAGCGACTGAGAATGGAGGTGGAGTAGCAGGCCGGGCCCGGCTGCGGCGCCGAGAAGGACGCGCGATTCGGTCGGTGGTTGGCTTGGCCTAGTGGCTGTGCAAGCATAGTCGCGCATGCATGCCCGGCCGGCCTCGACCGTCCATCCGTCCCCCGACTGCGCCTTTGTCTCTCCGGCCATCTCATCTCCATTCTCCACCACCACCACCACCACCCAGTTTTTGCAGCATGCGTTTGGGTTTGGGATTGATAGATAGATAGATTCATTCACTTGCGTGCATTTGCTGCTGCGACTGGCTGGATCGATTGCAATTAAGACGGACCGACGACGACGACGATGGCCGCGAGCACGGCGCGGTGGCAGCTGCTGGCCGGCCAGGTGAAGCGGCAGGCGTCGGGGTTCCTGCTGGACAAGTACAAGCAGGCGAGGCTGGCGATGGGCGACGTGACGCCGGCAGAGCTGTGAGTGCATGCCTGATCACCGGATATGGTTGATGATGATGTTGATTGTGATCCGATATCTGCATGCAGGCTGGTCCAGGAGGCGACCAACAACGAGCCCTGCGTCCCCGACGCCAAGACGCTGGCGTGCATCGCGGACGCCGCCTTCGACATGGACGACTTCTGGAGGATCGCCAAGGTGCTGCACCAGAGGCTGAGCCGCGCCGCCGACTGGAAGGAGTGGCGCCCCGTGTACAAGGCGCTGGTGGTGCTCGAGTTCCTGCTCACCCACGGGCCCGAGGACCTGCCGCGCGAGTTCCTGGCGGACATGCCCGCCATGCACGACCTCCGCAGCTTCAACTACGTCGACGACAAGGGCTTCAACTGGGGCGCCTGCATGCAGCGCCGGACCGACAGCGTCCTGTCGCTGCTCACCGACGCCGACCGCCTCAGGGAGGCGCGGCGCAGGGCCATCAGGGTCTCCCACGAGGTGCACGGCGGCGGATTCGGCAGCCCGACGTCGTCGTCCTCCCCGTCCTCCGCCTCCTCCAGGACCTCGCGCACCTGGTCCTTCGGCGGGTCCTCCCACTACTCCGACAGCCCCACCATGTGCCTCACCTGCGCCTCCGACGCCGACTACCGCCACGACAAGAAATGCGACGCCTACACGGCCGACGACGACTGCTGGGCCTCGTCGAATTACAATTACAAGAGCGGCGGCAGGTGGGCGGCCACGGTGGACGGAGGCGACGGCGAGGACCAACACCAGGGGCTCATGGACGACGCCTGGGACGCCCACCTGGTGGAGGACAGCACCAGCACATGGTCCGCCAGGTTGCTCGGTTCCTTGTCCTTGACCACCAGCAGGGCTTCAGGCTTCCAGAGTCTGTCGCAACCGGAGCAGCGAAGGACACCCAAGAAGCTGCAGGTGCAGGGGCAGCTCCAGCGCCAGCTTTCCGCCGACTATTCACGCCCTTGATTGCTCGGGCGACGACTGCTGTAATCTATCTTATCTAGATTAATTATTAAATTGACCGGCCGATTACTGCAATTTCTATCTTTTTTTTTCTCTCCCCCTAGCTCAATTAAGTTGCCCCTCATCCTTTTATTTTTGCTACTTATGATAAATATACGGATCAAAAACCGGTGGAGACTTTCTTCGCATATGTCCAGGAATCTGTGCTTTAGCATCCGCTAAACTCACCAAATTCTGGGAGCCACTGCACTTCATCGAGTGACTGTTGCGCGAACCGTGGGGATAAATAGTAATTAGGAGAAGGAATCATACAACAGGTAAAAAGGTATATGCATGTTGGAAACATCAAATCATCCTCCTACCACATGAATCCGGAATATTCAAATGTCCTGTTCAGCTAATAGCTTACGCGACTAAACTTATGTACACAAGTAGTTAAAACGTCTAGGGTTCACGACAGCTAGCAAACAGATAAAGTGGCAACTATGTATATATCCAACAAAAGTTGCTTCATGCTTCCCTATACTTTCTCAGGTCGAAGGTGAGAGTGCTCGAGCAACTGCATATCGAATCACCATGTTAGGCATACGCACAGGAAAAAAAAAGTCACAAAAGAAAGAAAAAAAAAGGCAAGTGCAGCAATATATACCCAACTTACCTTCGTTCTGAGTCCCTATAAACACCAACAAGTGCTTCGGCCTTGTCATAAAAACTATCCTTCAGTGATATGACTATGCTCTGAAAACCACATTCTCCATCACTGCCTTGTTCATCAGCAACACGGTCACATGATTTTGATCTGATAAACCCAGCAACCTTGGCCACATTTAAATTGTCTAGAGCAGCATCTACTTCATCCAATATGAAGAATGGTGATGGCCTGAAACTGAAATTACCACAAAACTTTATGTGACTTGGTTGAAGGCAGAAGGTGAAGCAAGATATATATATATATATATATACACACACACACACACACACACCCAAGAGGTACTCAAGAAGCATCGAACACAAACATTTCAATACTAGAACAAAACTGGAGCACTTTTCATTTTATTTAGCAATTTGTGTCCAATCGTGGACTAATTAGGCTCAAAAGATTTGTCTCGTGATTTACAACTAAACTGTGTAATTAGTTTTTTCTTTCGTCTACATTTAGTACTCCATGCATGTGCCGCAAGATTTGATGTGAAAAGTACTGTAGCACTTTTAGGTTCCTTTTTGGGAACTAAACAAGCTCAAAGGAAACAAGTAGCAGCACTACTAATAATGGAGAAATCTGACATCTGCAGGCTCCGAACTACAACTAAAGAAAATTACTAGAAACATTTTATACCTGTGAATGGCAAAAAGCAAGGCCAGTGCTGCAACAGTCTTCTCCCCACCGGATAACTGTTCCATATCTCTAAACCGCTTGGTAGGTGGCATAGCTGTGTACTTGATTCCATGTAGAAATGGTTCATCTTCATTTTCTAGATTTAAATATGCTGTTCCTCCAAGTGGATGTGTATGGCTTTTTGTCAGCTGCTTATAGATTTTGTCGATGCCTTTAGATATGTGATCAAAGGCCTCCATAAACAGCTCATACCTAAGCACCAATAGAAATAACAGGTAAGGCACAATCCTCTCAAGAAAAAAAAAAACTACTGCAATTAACATAGAAATTATAACCCCGGGCCCGAATATCATTCGTTCTTCTCTATCGTTTAACATGCCAGACTAACATCCAAGTTGTCACATTACATAGATGCTTGTATGACAAGGGCAAAAGTGGAACGTAGCTTGTTCTGTTCTCAAGCACTACATAGGCCTGAGGGTGATTGCCAGTCCTGGTGAGATGGGATGACAGTAATAGGTAACCAGGAAGATTGATTATGCCTAATTGCCTACAGATTACTGTTGTAAGGTTTACTTGTTCTTTTTTTCTGTTCGCAAGCTGCCCAGGCCTCGGGCATGATCTCAAAAGGTACTTGACAGTTGACACACATGTTTGAGACCAATACTGATACTGTGATACACATTAAATTATTAACATAAAATCCATGAGTAACAAAACCAATCTGCTTTCGTCAAAACTATTACAAAACCACACTTTCAAGTAATACTTTTAGAGAACTGCCTTTCAGAAAACCAGTTCTAAACACTGCCATCATGTAACCTTCACAAGACTGACAATGACGCTAAAGGTTAAACTGGGCCTCGTGATCTCGTCAAATGTTATGCATAAAGGAGTACCATTCTATGATACTTGTTCTTTAAAAGCATGGTTGTGATGAGTTTTACCAAAGTACTACAGTTCTTTGGAATTTACTCTAACCCAGATATACCTAACCTCATTCCAATTTGACCAAAGATAATCTGAAATTACAATCAGTTGAAAAATCCATGTTTGAGTATTTTATTTAAAAAAGAAAGCGTGCATTGCAAGAACATTAACAAAAAAACTTGCATCAGTACAGTGTAAATTAAGAAAGAAAGAAGTTATCACTGTAAAAACTCCTTAGGGCTTTCTTCTAGCGTCACCAATATAACCAGACTATCATCTACTCCCTCTGTCCTAAAATAGAAGGCGCAACTCCCTCTGACACTAAGACCAAGGAGCGAATTAACTTCCATGCAATAGAGGTGCTTTGGCTTGCGCCCATTTTACTGGGACGCCGCATGCGTGCATGCAAAAACGGGCTAACCAATTAGCTTCCACGTTTAATTGTTCCCTGGTCCCACATGCTTAATTTTATCGACCTCGCAGAGCCATGCAACCGGCAGCATATTAAATTATGCATGCGAGTATACGAATGCCAAGAATTGGGCACCCTGTATTACAGGAGTAGAAAAAAAGCAATTATGCCTTCTATTCTAGGACTGAGGGAGTAAAAGACAGAGAACTTCAGTTCCATAAAGAAAAAGATAGCATGAGTCCTCCAAAGTGCAACGGAAGAAATCCTGCAAGTCCTTACAAAAGATATAGCATCCTAGAAAATAACTTAATTCTATGTCACCAACTTCATATGGTGATAAGAAAATGAATGGGCAATACCTCTTTTGCTTGACTGAGTTATATTTATCAGATATCTCTCGTTCTTCTTTCCTAGCTGCTTCAAACCTTTCAGTAACCTCCTTTTCCTTTCTTTGGAGTGCATCATATTGATCCAGTGCTTTTAGATTAGGAGCAGTGCGCTCAATATCAGCCAGTAGCACACCTGTTCTTTTTTTGAACTCTGCCTCATGTTTGTCACGTTCAGAAGGTCGTATATCCTGCAGATGGCTTTTGCTAAGTTGGCTGTAATCAAGGATTGGTTCTTGTGAGGATGTTCCGGTATCCATTGGGTCATTTACTGTAGGAAGCTTCAACTGTTCAAGTTCACACTTCTCATGAACATCCCGCTGGCGTGATATAAGTTGCGCAAGATGTCCCTCCTACAAGTCAATGGATGGTTTCATTATCATCAATATTTCAATACACAAACAAATGAAGCAAGCAATCTTTGAACAGACCGGAGCCATGACACTGCTAAAAGTACATAAAAGAACTCTTGATTAAAGAGGGCAGCTGTTAGAAAAGCCTACCTTTGATTTCACTTGGCGATCCAGCTTTGCCAATGTAGATGCAACATTACCATTCTGCTCCTTTAATTCATCAATAACCTTCTCACATTCGTCCGACTTGGATTTCCAGTCTGTATAGGGCAATAAAGAGGTCCATGAATCACTAGAAATATCAACAGAAGAATGAATATTGCATTCACTAGAAATATCAACAGAAGAATGAATATTGCATTCACTAGAAATATCAACAGAAGAATGAATATTGCATTATGGCATTTGGAAAATTTATCATCATTTGACATAAATGTATAGGTATGTATCTAATCTAATAACAAAAAGAACTGAAGCAACAGTTGATGAATTATAAAATTGATGCATCCTTGAGAAAGCATTTTAGGTTTCTTCAAGTTGTAAGAGCTTGCTGGGCCAAGGGTTTTGAAGGCATAGCTTTGGACGAGCTGGATTTAAAAGTTATAGCACAATGTGACATGTATTCACAGAACTATAGCTACTTCACCAAGAACTATCAACAAGAAAATAGATAAGATGCTTCAAATGTGCACCATCAGCCTCAGTCTTCAGTTCTTCCATCTGAGTCAAAATTTGTTTCTCTTCAGCCTTAGCACCAGACTCTCTCTCCTGTAAGCTCTTCAGCTCTTTCTCTAGGGACTCATGTGTCTCCGTTAACTTCACAATTGGTGTCTGCATATCTCGCTTTTGTTCATATTCAAGCCTGCAGAACAAGATATTGTTCATACTCGAAAATGGATGTGCAGTCAAAGCGAAATTTTAGTCAGTGTTAAATCCCTGTCACTGTGTCACATACTGGTATTTCAATTTTGACATTTGGTTACTTAGGCTTAGCTTCCTCTCCTGTAGTGCTTGAGCATCTTTTAGCTGCCTTTCTTCATACTCGCGGATATTCTTCACACCAACTGAAATGCTAAAATCTCTGTACACCTTGTCCACAATGTCATTAATTTTTTTCTCAAGTTTTCTTACTTCTGCTTCCCTCTCAGCAATACGGGTCTCGAGCTAAAGAAACAAAATGAGCAACCAATGCAAAAGTAACAGTTCAGCCCTGATGAAACAACAGGTGAAATATCTTCAACAAAATATTACCTCCTCCTCTCCAGGCTTCAGACGTTTAATCTCTGCCTCAATATTACTCCTCTCAGATGCTAATTTAGCTAGTTTCCCTCTAAGGTTATTCTGCAGAAATGATTCAATTTAAAAAAGAGTCTCTAACAATGGATTAATAAAGAGAAGCATCCCCTATTACACCAGGGAGGGAGCAAGGGAGACAGAGAGAACCCTCAGCTAATACAGGGAATAGCATTGGCCTAGGATCCCTATACAAAGCTAGAAGTAGTGGATTAAAACATTAATTAACAGGGAGATAATTGGCAATAGAAATCAATTTGGCAAGTCACGTTTCCCAGGCAACTCAGGCTAAAACCAAGTAAAAGTATTTTTCTTTTGACAGGGGACAATAAGAGCCATACTGAACAAATAGCTGTATATATAAATGAAAAGAAAGAAAAAATGAGATAAAGTCAAATAGACATTGATTAGCTTGCCCTTTATGAAATTTTCTCCACCACAGGTTAAAGTACGTTCTTACTTGATGGTTATCCACTCAGATGATGGAGAAAAAAATCATCAATCATTATCTGGTTTATTAGTCAAACCAACCTGTTCAACATTTGAGTAGTGCAACTTTTTCTCAAGTCCAGTTATTTTCTCAGATATGGCAAGCTCTTTTCTCTGCAGCTCCCTGGGGGAACCAAGTTCTGACATTTGAGTTTCCAGCTCATTTTTCTTCTTCTTCAAAGCTGCAATACAAATTGCAAGAAGAGCTAGTAAGACATTGCCAAATAGCACATATATTTTAATATGTAATAAAGAGATTGCACAATACAGACATTCTATTGCGCTGTCATCCCATTTGTTTGATCTAGCTTCCATATTCCCACTTGTTCCACCAGTCATCGTGCCAGATTTAGTCAGCAGAATCCCATCGACAGTAACAACTAAATGCAACACATTATATAGCACAATAAGCGTAAAAAGAACCAAACAAGAAAAATTGCTACCTCAGAATAAGCACAAGATATATGCCCTTACCTTTATACCTTTCACCACTCCAACTTAAGGCTTTAGCTTCATCAAGTTTATCACAGACAAGTGTATTTCCAACAGCATAGAGAACTGCTTTCTCCAAAACTCGGTCAAAAGTACAATGTTAAGGTACAAAATTCAACATGTCAAGAAAATTTGTATAGTTTAAGAGCCATTAACTTTTCTCCATGAGCTATTATTGCAAAAAATGCAAAATCACACGTGGGCAGGCAATCATGCACAATAAAACTAAGGGCAAGGCTTAGTGAAAGGTTGCAATCATGTCTTCGTACAAAATTAGAAGAAAATGTTTAACTAGAAAGTGGATGAATATATGGGCAAATGACAGATATCACATTTGATGGAAATCATCAAGTGCAAAGCAAAACATGGCAACGGTGTTTCATAAATACATTGTTATGTTGAGAGATTAATTCACAACAATATGATGATTTTACATTTTAGGCAATAGTAGGAATGAAGTACATGTTTCAAGGCATGGAAACACAAATCTTTCCCTACTGACAGATGCATTCACGTCTTTTAGCAAATACAGTAGAGGGGCTTTATCAACAAGAGATTGGATAGATGGGCAAAAGATGGATAGCACATTTGATGAAAGTGACCAGGACAGAAGCAAAAAATCAGCAGTGGATCTTTCAAATGTATCTACACGTACAATGCCGAGAGATTAATTCACAACAGCATTACTTTGAGCAATGGTAGGGAAACAGGTAAATGTTTGAAACGTTGCATACTTGCATGGAAACACAATTGTGTTCCTAGTGACAGATGCACCCCATATCTATACCACGAATTATACATCTGGGCGTCTGCACTCATTAGCATCAGCATGGGTACTGAACCACTTCGAAAATTCTTGAGGACATTAAAGATACTCAACAAGAATACATCTAATATGCATGGCTTCAAGACTACTGTGCATAAATATATGTTCATCTAGAATATAGACATTTGATTTGACTGCTCAAAATAATTCATCTGCAAAAATAAATAAATAAATAAATAAATAAATAGCAAGCAGCCAACTTTAAGATAAGGATATTGAATGACATCAAAAACTAACTGCGCAGATCCACCAAGAGTTCGCAGCTTCTCAATTATCGGCTTCACACGGACTGATTGTAAGGGAATAAATGTCTGCGGAGGACGCCGCTGCTCCTTCAGATACTGTAGCACATAAAACATAAAGTAACTCATTTAAACTTATGTCTAGCCAGAAAGTTTGAATGCAAAGGCGGGAAAGAATATAAGTTTGAATGCAGCAGGCAGAACAGAAAGGATAAATACAAAAGGAAAGCATATTTCATTAAGACATATATAAGTGTAACTACCTTACTAACATAGAGTAATAATGATAAAATTGTGTTCAGCTGCCTCTTGAAAATAATGGAGTGCTTGTGTGAGTATGTATGACTTCATAAACTTCTGCTGTATGAGATTTGCATTGACATGATACAAATGGACATGAGGATGCGCGATACTGCAATCTCAAAAAAAGTTATGGATCTAAAGGGTTATTTACCATCCTTCACATCCACATGACTATATGAGTTAGTGCATCACAAAAATATAGGCGTTTATCCCTTTTATCATGCCCAAACAAGCAAGTGTGAGGGGTTAGGCATTTTCATTCCATTTAAGAGGTTCAGTATTTCTAGAAAGTGCATTTTGGATTAAGCAAGAAAGAAAAAATACTCTGATTGAGTGCTACAACAGGTAAAATATACATTCCTAGTAAACAAGAGTAAAAGAATTAGCAACAAAAATCGTGAAAGAGCACCTTAATGCATTCCTTTCCAGTGTTCTCGTCTTCCACTACAACTGCATCCATGAATTTCCCCATGGCAACAGTAACAGCAAGGTTATATTTCTTCTGTGAGGGCCTGCAAAGTTCAAGCATGCGGCCATGGACTCCAGGGAATAGCCGCTTTAGACTTCCAACAGTTTCTTTTAATCGAGCATCACGCTCACTTTCATGCTTGTCAGCTTTAAGCTCCCGTAGTTTTGTTTCTATTTCATCCACCCTCTGCTTCAGATTTTGGTACCTAGATCTGCACAAAACTTGTTAATAAGTGTATTGAGAATTAAAAACATAATCAAAGAATTTGGTTTAGACTAACCCTGAAGTTTGGCGTTCCTTTGCAATTTTGTTGTGTTCCTCATGCAAGTGTGTGAGCTCATTTTCAAGCTTGGGGATAGAATGGAGAATCTTGTTAAGTTTTGTCTGCAGTTCACGCTCTTGTGATGATATCTCGTCCTTACGGCTTTCCAGCTGCTGCAAGTTCTCCACTAAATTCTTTTTTGCTTCAACATCAGCATTTAATTTTTTGTCTATAACTTCCTTCTCATCTCTTAGTTTCGCAGTCTTCATTCCTGCGTCCTCCTTACTGTAACAAAAGTAAAGTGCAGTCAGGATGGCATTGAAGCCAGAGGAATAATAAATGGAAATGGTATGAGATAAGAAGTTTGAAGTTATCTATTTTAGTCATGATTGGGAAAAGCAGTTATGAAGCGAGCTACTGAGGAAAAGGCCAATTAATATTTGCTAATTTTAACAAATGGAAATTTCATTGAGCTTAACATAGCAAACCCAAAATCATGTCAATGAGATGGTTGTGTATCCAGAAACTCGTGGTTATCAAAAATTGAAAACTTAACAATTACATTGATAAGCATGATAATTTTTAGTACAAGTGTTGTGTAGATATTTTTCATTTCAAGTGTTGCATAGCCACAAAACCACTGTGGGCCCATAAATAAAGTGTTAAGAGGCCAGTTAGGTGCTGTAAAAGGCCATACAAGGAAAAGGTAGGCTCTTCAATTGTTTATTTTGATTATTCATAGTTGAACCTCTCCCTCCCTCTGGATTTTCGTTCCATTTTTACAAGGCTGCACAATTTAGATTTAATCATAACGCCAAGGTCTCCAGTTTCAACTGTTTTTGAGCCTTTGATAATAAAATAAAAATCATTCAATATGTTATTCAGCAGACACAAGCTGCTCGCCTCCTCCAACTGCTCCACAGGGACTGCTTGAGGTGGTATGATCGGTTCTGCAAACCATTGTGTTAGAGCATTCAGCCCGGGCACAGCTTATTGAGTCTTGAGGTATCTTTTTTTCATCCTGTTGCTCGTTGGGTTCCATCTCTAGCACATAGCCTACCCCAACTTGCTTGGGACTAAGGATCTGTTGTTTATTGTTGCATGTAAAGTGTCTTGATAAAACAAACAATAGGTGGGCTTACTGTCACCCTAGTCAATATCTTTTGGAATCTTCAACGTCCATTTGCCTACTGTTTTTGTGGAGGATGCCATCAGGACTTTAGTGTGTGTTTGGTTTCAGGTCTTCAGGATGATATGGGATGGCATGGCTCAATCCCTGTTTTGGGGGATGGGACTGTCCCAGGCTCCCAGCTAGTGTTTGGTTCAGAGGGACGACTCCATCCATGTTATTTGTTTGATTGGAGTGATTGAATGAAATGGGATGGATGGAGTTTCTAACGCCATCCATTACAGTTCCAGTGGCCCTGCCTGTGATCCTCGGACGCACATTTTCTTCCCCACCATGCCTAAACGCGCAGCCATCTCCCTCAGCAGCAGTGGCAACTTCCCACGCGCTGGAGCTGTGTCCCCTCGCCAGAGCGACGCGTCGCTCGCATCTGCAAACCACGTCACTCACACCATGCACCAGTGCCACATCATGTTGGAGCACCAGCTGGTTGCCACATCCGTGCCACTCGTGGCTCCCCACCATGCCAGAGCCACAACGCCCTCCACCACACCCTTGCACCAGGGATCAGAACTCCCCCACCCCCAATGGCTCCGGCGGGTTCGGGGACGAGGCTGCCAACACTGCCCATCCCGCGCCCAAGCTCCGCCCCCGGCCAGTCCTGATGTAAGATGAAAGCATCCAAAGGGAACAAATCCGTCCCTTCATTTTCACAGGACGGGGATAGTCCAAATCTGAGGGGAATATTCTCCTTAGGGATAACCCCATCCCTACCCACCATTCAACCCCCACCCTCCACCAAACACCTGCTGAAAGGGGATCGACCCGTTCCGTCCCAGGTCATCCCACCAACCAAACACATGCTTAGGGATGCACGAGATACCCACTCAGCAAATACGTACAAAATCAAATGAAATATTGCTTTTTTTTTATCTGGATGCTTTTAATCTCATGATATTTCTATCTCTACCTGCTTGCTAGCTGTTCTGATCCTGCTCCGTTTGTGTATGTGTTGGGGGGGGGGGGGGGGGGGGGGGGTTGTTGTTGTTGTAAATTGTCAGCCCTACGATCCAACCAATTGGGAGAGAATGAATAGACTCCTTTTCAGGAGTGATTCATCCTTCCCGAATGCAGCATACAACTCCATGTTGTACTGTGCATATGGTTGCCCGCCCAGATGGTTGAATTCTATTAGTAATTCCTCAAACTTCCTATTTTGAAAATAAAAATAAAAAATAGGAGAAAATATAACAGAAAAAAACGAGAGAAGTGCCTTTCCATCTCCTGGATAAATAGAGGGAGGGCAGAGTCCTTTGGTGTCCATTCCAGTTAAGAATTCGGGCTTCACAAAACACAATTACTAGCCAATATTTCTCCCATGCCTTTTCTTGTTCATGGTTCGATGTGGAGCAAAATCTAGGCCTGAATTCAATTACTGCTTCAAAATTAATGGAGGAAACAGGCTATTCCACCTTTCAGAAATAGACCACCTATGCAGGCCTAGTTCCTAACCAAGTTAGAAGCACTGGGATTTTAAATCCACCTGTCTTCTCTCCTACCACCTCTCTTCCCCTTCCACTGCCCAGAAATGGGATTTTAAAAGAGGAGATAAGCTCCATTTCCTCTTTTCCTTTTCTTTCCTCACAGCTCCAATGTTAGGGTAATGGTGGTGATAGTATGTTGTATTGCTGAATATTTTTTCTGCTTTTAATTTATGATTATTGCTAGAGATCCTTGATAATAATAGCTGAAAGAGGAGTCTTGTCCTATAGAATTTAAAGTGCTATGACAACCTTAAACCATTTGAAATATTCCTCAAAATTAAACACAGACAAACTGAACTCTACATTGAGTCATTTTCGCTCAGGGGTAAAATCGTCATTTCACGCTTGGCTTAACACCGTTAAGTCCTAAAACTAACGAAAAGGCCATATAAGAAACTAAAGTTAGCTTTTGGGCCAAATTGATAAGTTCAAAAATAAAAGGGTCAAGAAAGTAAGCCGAACTTTTTTCAGGGCCATAGAAATAATTCTCTCGAATAATAATAAACCGAATATGCTCTGATGCCTAGATGGACTAAATATAAAATCAAGACTGCACATAAGATGTCTGGTCACACTCACATTCTATGATACTCCTGGAGTTGGTCGTCAGCTAATAGCAGTTTTCCACTTTTATCTTGTCCTTGCTCATTCAATTCCTCAATAGCTTCTGTGACCTCAACCAGATCACTTTGCAGCCTTCTCAACTCTCCCAGATGTTTTTTGTGATCATCCTTCTTTTTGTCAATCTCTTTCTTGCAACTTTTGATTTTTGATTTGAGCCGAGATATTTGCTCTCTCAATTTAAGAAGCTCAGGTTGCTGAAAATAGAGATACAATTACAATATATAGTTTTCATTAGTATATCCAGTAGCAGCACTTATAATTATATAGGACAAGACTCCTCTTTCAGCTATTATCATCAAGGACCTCTAGCAATAATCATAAATTAAAAGCAGAAAAAATATTCAGCAATACCACAATGAACATGATTTTATAAAAACACCCAAATCATGAAGTAACAATAGCATAAACAGACATTAGTCAAGAGCTAAGCTAAAAGAATATTAAATGGCAGCATATCATGTTATCATTGAGCCCATTATTATCATCAACAACAAAGCATTTCGATTGGATTGGCCTATCAGTCTAACACTGGACTCATCCAAAACATGGTAAAAATCCCATAAGACTTAAGCTCATAAAAATATATGTATTTGTTGAAATACTAGAGGGATGCTAGGTGGTGAGGGGAAGGTTGAGTGTGCCATGCACATGCATGGCATGGACAAGTGAGCAGAAGGTTGAGTGGGCAGTATAGGATGCGGTTGAGAGACCTACTAAACCCTTGATACAGCATGAACAGAATATTGCAACTTAGAATGATGCAATTAATCAGTTGCACAGAAGAAGTAAGCAATTTCAGTGAAAGAAGTATGATTATGATTCTTCCTAAGTAGCCCATACATACAAGTCCACAATGCAAGTTTTGGTGAAGTGAGACTGCAAGTGAGTGAACTAAAAAGCACTTACCTTCTTGTCAAATTCAAGCTTTTTCCTGGCTATATTCTTCTCACACATTGTCATTTTCTTGAGAAATGCACTTTGCTCCTTCTTTTTTGCAGTTAGTTCATGTTCACTGGATCGATTCTCTTCCTGCACTTGCTGAAGAGACTCTCTATCCTCCACAAGCTCAGCTTCAACTTTCTCGATGTCTTTTTCGATGGTATAGAGTTGCCAAAGGTAATGCTCTGTCTTCAACAGTTTCTGGGGAAAAAAAATCAAGGAGACAACATAATTAACATGAAGAAATTAATTAAGCTGCACGCGAAGCTCACACAAAGAATATCAGACCAGGTCCTGCTGAAGGCGTAGATGCTTCTCTGCCTCCTCTTTTTGCGCCTTCTTCTGCTTCCGCTCCATGACAATGGTCCTTTTCTCTTGATAGACAAGCGCAGACTTCTCTTCAGCCCTGGCTTTCTGCTCCTCCAGGTCGTCATATTCCCTCCTAAGCTCATCAGAGCCTGAGATCTGCTCCAGGAGAGCAGTGAGCTCCTTGGGGTTCTTGGAGGCGATGGATTCCACATCACCCTGCAGTGCAAATGAACAGTTTCCCTGCCCTAATTAAACCCGAGACTGGAAACCTTAAATTAAATCAGGAATATACAATGACGAAGGCAACAAATGGAGAGACCTGAAAGACGAGGAAGTTGCGAGCCTTGACGAGGATGCCGAGGGATCTGAGCTTGGCGTTGTACTGGTCCCATGTGACTGGGCTGCCGTTGATGCGGTACTCACTGCCGCCGCCGCCGCCGGTGATGCTGCGCGCGAAGCAGAGCTCCTCCTGGTTGGGTTGGCGGTAGAAGAGGCGGACGGAAGCCCTGCGGCCCTTGGCCTCCTTGTCGCGGTCGTCGAGGGCGTAGATGAGGTCCTTGAGCTGCGCGCCGCGAAGGTGCGCTGAGCGCACGCCCAGCACGAAGCTGATGGCGTCCATCAGGTTCGACTTGCCGGCGCCGTTAGGGCCGATGATGGCTGTGAAGTCGACGAAGGGCCCAATCGTCTGCTCACCCTTGTACGACTTGAAGTTCTCCACCACCAGCCGGTCGATCCGACCGCCAACGCCGCCGCCCCTGGCCCGGTAGTCGCCGCTGCTCCCATCCGCTGCCGCCATCTCCTCCCCTCTACCTTCACGAAGTAGCTAGGGTTTTGGTTGGAGTGGGAAATTCGGAAACGGACGGGAGGACGAGCAAGGGGACGAAGACGACGAAGGGAACGCACGACGGCACGAGGCAAAGAAGCAAGAGGGCCAGAAGAGCGGACGGCCCATCACAAAGCGGTCGTCGGCCCTCGGTGCCCAAGGTGCTCCGAAGGACGACGAAATTTGGAAAATGTCAGGACAAGCCCATCTAAACTTTCTATAGTATTTAAAAATCCATACGTTCTGGTTAACATGTACTGTATGAAAAGTAATGTCTTGTATATACATCATAGTTCCTATTCTGTACAGATGATGTAGTTTGTGAAATGCCTGTCAAATTCATGGCACAAAACATTTTTTTAATGATTTGTACATTCATTTATCATTTAGGAACAACGTGGAGAGAGCGTTTAACCTTTCTCTAATACTCTCTCCATCTCATTTTAACTTCACCTCTGCGATTCAAAAAAATTCCCAAAATAAAACGGCTTGATAGCTTCTGAAGCCTAGCAGTCCTAGGCTGCTGGTGGTCAGCGGCTGCAACCTGTACACGGAGCAGTACAGGTGTGGATATAAATAAAAAATGCAACACATTTTAGTGCCGACCGAGCGGAGGCAACCTTAAAAAAAGAAAAGAAAAAATCCGATTCGAGGGAGCCTCCTGTCCCCAATTCACACCTGCGAGCCCTGCGACTGCGAGATGCGAGTGCGTGCTTGAGCCTGACGCCTCTTTCTTCCCCTTCTCTTCCTTGCTCTTTGCACATCCCGCCGTACTTACAGCAAGCCCACGCCTTCCCCATCCCTTGAAGACCTTGTCCATGCACGACCATGGCTGCGGGCGGCTGCCGACGTAGCCAGCGGATACGTGAAGGTGGAAAGATGACCGGGGCCGCTGGTGCTGACCTGATGAAGCCACGCCGTGGGATCCGAGACCTCGTCAAGCACGCCGCCGAATCAGCGGTGAAGCCAACCAGCGCCGACTCAGCTGAGGAGGCGTGGATCTACGTTCGCGGGTGCCGAATCCATAGGGCTGCCCACCTGCGCTTCAACTCCTAGGGCGACATGTACGTCCCTGACTCCGAAGATGAGGAGGACGCCCTTGAGGTGGCCGCGAATGGGGCAGTCGGCGTCGAGCTAGCCCCTGCAGTGGCCGCGGACGGTGCTGCCGGCGTGGATTTGGCCCCTGCGATGGCCGCGGACGGGGCTACCAGCATGGATCCGGCTCCTGCGGAGGATGCGGACAGAGCTGTCGGCGTGGATCCGGCCCCAACAGTCGCCGCGAACGGGCCTGCCGGCGTCGATCTGGCCCCTACGGTCGCCACGGACGGGGCTGCTAGCGTCGATCTAGCCCGTGTGGTGGTCGCGGATGGGGCTGCTGTCGTGGAGATGAAGCCGGAGGTAGCTGCGCGCCTGGCCAAAAAGGTGCTTGGCGAGGACCTGCACCCAGAGGTGGCTGCCCTCCTCGCCGAGGTGCTTTCCAAGATGGAACCTCTCTACCATGAATGCTTCATCGACATATATAAGGTTATGGTGCCTATTTTCTTCACACCCGCCTCTTAATTGCTGTCGGATACATAATGTGCTTTTTGGTGCCAGGATGCTTGTGCGATGATGTAGTGTACGTTCTCACTTTGTGTAGCTGAAGTGCTTTTGCGTACTAGGTGTAGGTTGTCACTTTCTGTAGATGATGTGGCTTTGGGCCGGTGATGAACTGCTGTTAGTGTACTGATGAAGTGCGTTGTCTTTTATAAAATGATAATTAATGTAGATGTATGATGATGACCGTTTATTTTTAGTGATGATTTTAATAAGTCTATGATACAAGTGAACTGAGGAGCTCTTAGACAATTTTGCTACCGTTTTTGTTGGTTATTTATGCATTGCGGTTTGTGATAACTTTGGTTTAGCATAAACAACCACACATTATAAGGTCTTTTAATTTAGAGGAGTACCACAGATGATTAACATTACCAAGTACACATGCTTTACTTAGGAGTACAACATTAGTACAAATTATGCAGTTTGTAAATGTATAGCAGTACCACACATGATGAACACGATCGAGGACTCATGCTTTTTTATAACATTAGCAGACATGACTAACACTATACTAGGCTCCCAAAATCTCCAAAATCACAATAAACATGACATAATTAGTTTCCCAACGATGACATCACATCCTCATATAGCTTCTTATCACAACCAAAGCTTCTTGGAACCATGCCTAGTGCCTCTAGCCGATCTTTGTCTATGTGAGGAATTTTGTATCTGTTTTCTCCACCATCTTTCATCACCTCAATCATACACCCTTGTAGTGTTACGAACACCCTATTTAAAAGTGTCTGGATCATAATTATCAAAATCATGTTCTACGTTCGCAATCAGGTCATTCAAGTTCCTAGAGATCCTGTCATAACTTAAGGATTGGAGAGAATTTAAGAACCCTAGGTCTAGCACATTCAAATCTGGGGAATTGACAGGTTGGTTAATGAGTCGTATGTCAAGCCCAGTTTGTGAGGCATCAGCAAATTCTGTATCATTTATCGGCACATGTGATGGGGCATTATCTTACTGAATATAAATGGTTCTCCCTGCATGTTCCCGTGGCCACCGGCGAACAATAGCGTCTAGGACTTTACCAATCAGATATGACCTCATAGTAGTCTGATCTATCTTGATAGGTTTAGTAACTTCGGCCCCCTTTTCTCTGTTACGACTTCTTTTTGTTGGTTTCTGTAGTAAATTAAACCAAGTAAGAATCACAAATTTTTAGCACAAAAACTTATGCAAGATAGTGAAATTAACAAGTGTATGTTGTACCTTTCTAACAAATGGCCAGACTCCTAGCTTCCCATCAAAAATACAATTACCTGCATCATCATATATTGGTCACCCTACTGCTGACAAAAACATAACTTTGCCAATGCGATTCTTATTGTGCATAGTCCTATGTGGATCCTCCTCCTCGGGAAGCATATAATAGTTCATGTACTTGGATGTGGTGTTGAACCACTTCTCGTCCATGTGGATGATGTTGTACATTTCACGGAACCTATGTTCATTAGACATTGTTCATTCATCTAACATGGAAATACACCATCGTAGCCTGTCTTTCTTGTTATCTTCCCTTAACAAAGGCTTTAGTGTGCTAGAGTGGCGTCATAGTAGGTCTTTCTTGAACCATCTATGCAGGGTGCTCTTCTTTACACCAATAGCATTAGCTAGAGCTCGTATAGTCCTCCTCCTATGCAAGGGAACTATAAGAACATCTGATAGATCAATTTGGATCCTTTTGCGGCCACAATTCTTCCTCCGTGATCTAACATCTACTGGTCTGCTTTGTGCATGGCACTCCTTAACTCTTCGCCAAACAGCACGCACTTGATACTTGCTGACCTGAAACATGTGAGCTACTATATTCGTTGTGTTCTTTTTAATTTTTCCATGGTTACTTCTCTCAAGCAATGCTTCATATATTTGCTGTCTTTCAGTATCTGTCAAATTTCTGCACTTATGTGAATTATTTGTATTTGTATGTTCATCTTGTTCAACATCTGAGTCCTCCAACTCTTCCTCTTCGAAGACTATGTCCAGAGCATCAGCGTACACACCATAGTCGTGCATGTCCTCGATCATGTCTACAAAAAAAGAAGTCTGAGATAGCAGTAGCAAAATCACAAAGAACTAATGACTCCATATGCTCAAGCAATTCTTTACAGTGGGTATAGTCAATTTAGGGGTAGTATGGGACACTAATTATTTCAGTTATATTTGGCTGTTTGGAAATAATGCTATGATATTGTGTGAAATGCAGGCTGAGCTTGGTGCAAATGCTATGCTGGCAGTGTCAATTGCAGCTTAGAGTACCCACTCGTCTCCATTGAGCAGCCGTTTGATAAATATAACTGGGAGCACTAAAAAAAATAACCACTCTAAAGTTGTGCCAGGTGATTTTTTTTCCTGCTAACTTTCACTTATTAGTTCGTGAGAAGCTCATGGTATGAAATGTGTACAGGTTGCAGGGGATGACTTGTGTCATATATATTCTTTATTAAAAAACTACTCTTCCTTCTCAATGTTCATTATAAATGAAACTTTTGTGTACTCTAAAGCTTTATATAGAACAGTGTTGTATTATCTAAAACAGTAATATATTTATCATCCATATATTATTTGAATTTGTTGAAAGCTGAGAAACTTGCAATTAAACTACTAGGCTATACCAATAACATACTATTGACGATTTTTCACTCAGGGTGCATTGTCTTTCTCATTTATTCAAACTAAGTTTACCTAGGAAGCTAGTAGTGGCTAAATGGGTTTTCACTGGATAGCAGAATGATATGCATGCTTGCAATTAATCATGCTGAACAGAAAAACTATGTCAACCTAGTGAGTCCATGTACTCACTGAAACAATAAGGAAAAAATGCAAGTTCCATTAACGCTTACTGATCATTTGTTGGAGCTCATGTTGGTGATCAGCAGCTTCTAAGTTGAGGTCAAAATCATCTTGTTCATGTAAAGCATCAAAGTTAAAATCTCTGTCTTGTTGATGGAGTTCATCAACATCAAGAACTGCAATAGGGTGGGTCATATAGCTTTATTGAAGGCTAAAAGTTGTGTTTACATAGTACAATTACTTGCTTTTAGTAATGGAACTAGGAGAAACATTACCTTCATGAGATTCTTCTTCTTGCCCCTCACATGCAGGAATATTGAGATCTATGGCATGCACACCACCGTGTTGCTCTTTCTGGAGATAGTGGGGCTGACCTGTGAGTGGATGCACTTGTGCTTCTTTGATGAGATGCAATTGATCTTCCCGGCAGTAATGGATTTCATCTCCACCATCATCATCATGAAGCTCTTGATTTAGGTCTGGTAAGGGCTCTTCACTTCCTTCCCCTGGTACTGTATTTAGATCTATTGTCATGGTTGAAGATGGAATTCTCCTGCAGGCTATAGAGGGCTCTTCATTTTCTTCAGCAGGTGTTGTATTTAGATCTATGGCCATGGCTGAAGATGGAACTCTCCTGCATGCTATGGAGCTATGGAGAGCATGCTATGTAGCTATGGAGGTTGGCAGATTTGGAGCGTGTGGATGGCTGGTGTTGGTTCGTCAGGAGCATGTGAAGGCATTTTGTACTGGGGCAGTGGCGCCAAGTTCTCTCATTCAAAATTTGGACGTTCAGGCACAAATGCTGGAAGTTTTTGTAATGTTGTGTGCTTCTTTGTGGCCACGTGTTGTGGTGAAGTGTTTCCTTGGATGGCCACATTTTATATTTGTGTCAGACTTGTACTTGTGGCACAGTCACTGTGTAATCATGTTCTGCATGGAGTAGTACACCGAATGCCAGCTCTTTTATAGGGGCAGTATGGTAATTTTACAGTTCTACTAATTTGCTCCCTCACATCCCAGACGTAAGTTAAAATGGGACGGAGGGAGTAAGTGTTTTGGAGCACTTGAATCATAGTACAAATACTAGAATGACTAGTTTTATCCTAAGTTCTTATTTTTAGTCCATGGATTAGTCTGGATTCTGGAGTGCCATTTTGATCTTTTTCTATATATAATCACAATAATCTGTTGTGTTATTTCCCGCTTCATTTGCTAGTTTGTCATGACACACGATAGTAGCTTGTTTATGATCATGCATGCTCTTCATTAGCCCCCATCGCCAAGCTCACCGCAGTGGAGCACTGAGTCTATTTACAAAATAACATTGCACATGAACCCATGGCCACGGCCCGGTTAGGTGGCTATAGTCCTTGCTATGTTACGATAGAACATTCTGCAAATCCAATTGGGACGGCAAAGCAACTTTGGATATTACATTTTTATATGTAGCTCAAACATGAAACAAAAGTTTACATATACCTCGAAGGCTGAGACTGAGGTGGTCGATCATCCCTGGGATAGGGATGCAATAGATTTCGCAGGCAGGGGACCGACCTTTGCGTCGGGTCACTACTGAGGCGCCAAAGCGAGCCCGGGAGCAACACGGCACTGCGGTGATCGGTGACATCGAAGGCCACAACTGATAGGGGCAGCCGCGCGGCCACGGGTGGAGACTTTTAGGCTGCCTCGCCTAAGGCAGTATAGTGGCAATCTAGACACAAGAGGAGGGAGATGGCGCGGGACTCATCACTTGCCGGGCAAAGCTTAAGCACGAGGTAGGAGGAGGGGCCACGCCATCGAATGGGAAGACACACACGTAGAAGAGCCTGTTGCGCTCTTGCCATGTGTCGCATGAACATACTTGTTTACCATGCTAGAGGGGATGGCCCACACCAAAGGGGCCACCGCGCGTGCTGCCGTCCCATGCTAGAGAGTCCACCAAGGCACGCCCCTAGCCTTGCCGGACAACTTCCACCCCTCCAACTTGGTGTTGCATGATCCGCCCCTGGCACTTGGTGCCACCGTAGGCCCATAGGCTCGCCCAAGTGGTCACCATCCCTTGTGCCCCGCGCCTAAGATCCACCAGGCCACCGACGTGTGGGCACATGATGCATGGCCTAGAAGTTGAGTTGCATGAGTGCACAATAGGCTCATGTTCCACCCACCGAGCCTTCATGACCTTCTAGCTCCTTCAGGCCCAAGTTCCACTTTGCAAAGCATGGATAGAAAACATAGTGGAGACACCTAGTAGCTCCTGTGCTAGAGGTAAAGCTTGTAGGTAGGATGACCCATACCCCTTGGATGACAACGGTGGTGGAGACAACTACTCTAAGGATGATCCAACTTATACTCAAGAAGAGTTGAGGCTTCACAGTTTAAAGATGCTCTATGCTTTACACAGATGCAGGGACACACAGGACAAGTATGTTCATACAAATTCATACCCATGTTCAGACTACAATAACTAATCCTAATCAATTTTGTAGAGCTCAAGTCAGGGGGACGCAGATGACAAAATTGTCTTGTTCGAGGACATGGGGCGTGATCGCTCCAATGTCAGCAACCCCAATCTTCTACCCACCAATCCATGACACAATCATCGATTGCATCAAGCTTACATGCCAAACCCTTGAATATGGGTGCTTTGAAATGAACAATATGGTGAGGGAACCTTACGTTGTACTACTTTATGCGCTTTCAACGTAGTTGGTCATCTTTTCTAGTTTCTACCTTAGTGAGAATTAGAGACTCAATTCTTTAGAGTTCTAGGAAACCATAGGATATCATCTTGCTATCACAGGAAGAACCTGATTTTTAATTAGCACACTTCTCGTTCCATGTAAAAATTAATACCTTGGAATACTCCTGAGTGAAGGCTACATCAACATCTATGCACTAGCGGATTCATCTGTTAGTAGTATCTAGTGTAGTTTAGACTAGTTCATAGGATTAGTGGGTTGCAAAGAAAGCTTGCAATAGTGAACACTTCCTTCAAATTTGGAGTAGCTAGGACTTTAAAATCCAGAGACCCTTTAGGCACATGAGTAACAACTATCTAAGATAGCTTGGAAATCTCTTCCAGGCAAGGTAGCTACATGAGTGACTTTGCAAAACATGGGACTGCAGTTGCCAATTGCATAGGAACAACATAACCACTTAAACAGGGTTGAAAATAGAGGAATTTAGACCTTTTATGTTTCTTTGCAGCTTGGTTGATATTTTGCTCCTTTGTTGCTCCATCATCCTCCATACCCATAAGGTCATGTTGAATTGGAGCAGACAACGTTGGCTCAAACTCAGGGTCCTCAATTAAGATAGTAATATCATAACCCACTTTGTGAAAAAACCACATTAGTGGTTCATGGGAGTGCGTTGGCGGTAGTGGGGGAACCGACAACTTTGATTAAGGGGGACAAACAAATATGATGACACCTCTAAGTGTGATAAATATATATAAGTGTTAATATTAACAACTTTTTTATGTTTTTATGCGTGTAGTTAGTATTTATAACAAAAAATGCAATACTATGATACAAAATGGGTTGATTTATGCCTTAACATGCTATAAATTGCAATGTGTTATAGGGGTGTTAAAAATTTCTATTGTATTGGGGGGCCATGGCCCCCTGGTTCTGCCACTGGTTGGCGGCACTCCATTGAAGACAGACTACATATGCAACATGCAGTGAAAGACTAGGGTTTATGGCCTAGACTTAGAACTTAAGTTCGTGATACCATGTAGTAGTCTAGATTGGTTTAGTGTAGATGGATGTATTGCTTGAGCCTTAAGACACATTACTTGGAGGACAAGGAGCCTATCCTAGAGATAAGGCAGGTATCCTAGGATCACAACCAATCCTAATATTAATATATCATATCTAGATATCCTTGGAGATATTCAAATACACTATATAAATTTATATTTGATATAGCATATGCATCCTATCTTCAACTCTGGATACTTTATCTCCAAAGATATTTTCATGTATATTTCTCTAGATCTAGAATTTGCTTTAAATTGTTGACGATGAAGAAATCATTTGGAGTGTGTACAACTAGCGTCCTACAGGTACTTTCTAAGTAGAACCATATACTCCCTCCATCCTTAAAAAGAGTCATTCTCGCTTCCCAAGAAGTCAACAACTTTTAACTTTGACCAAATATATTAAAAAAATATTAATATTTATGCCATAGTACCATTAGTTAGATCGTCGAATATCCTTTCATAGTAAACTTATTTGGAGATATAAATATTGCATACATTTTCTACAAACCTAGTCAAAATTAAGAAAATTTGACCAGCACGATTCCAATAGCGACTCTTTTTTAGGATGGAGGGAGTAACTTTTCTGATATTTTATCTATCTCCTAGAATCTATTCCTATCTTTTGGATTTTATTACTATCGTAAGGATTCTATTATTTTGTCACATGGTCAAAATTGAAGATAGTTCCATTATCTGATATTGCTATATAATACAACTTTCATGAACAATATCAAGCACCATAGAGCTGATTGTTGTGAAAGATGGAGGGCACTCATATGGATGAACATGTTCATTTGTCTAGAAGAGGCGGTCTTCAAACTATCCCGTTCATAATCAGTAATATGTCTTTCACTCTAATGGAATAGAAAATCCGCAGTTATACTTCTTCATATTTTTCCAATGATTTCATAGATAACAGGAACAATGTGTTGATATCTATCATCTTGTGTTTTGTCCACTAACCTTTTTATTCCTAGCATACACCATCTGGATTTCTCATGTTGTTTTTATCAATGTTGTTTAATAAGTGTTATTCATATAAATGACACTTAATTTTTCATAAAATGGTATCAATATTGTGGACTTGCATGTTTTCCTTATTTCAGTTAATGAAGGATGTGAACGGATCGTGAACTTAGCGGTCAGTGCAAATATTATTATATACTTGACCAAAGAGTATCATATGGGATAGTTGTATTTGCCTACCAAGCAGCTACAAACTTCTTGCCTATCTTTGGGGCTATTGTGTCTGATGCACTATTGGGACGCTTTCTCTCAATTTCACTCACACTTTTGGCGTGCACGATTGTAAGATATAGCTATTTAATATGTACAGACCATTTTCTTTAACTGAAGTTAGTTTCATAATAAATGTTTTTTATTCTGTGTTGGTTTCTAAACTAGGGAGTTGTTCTTCTCTGGTTGACCACAGTAGTTCCAACATTGGTCGCAGAAGATTGTGCAAATAAAGACCAGAATAATCAAAGTTGTCACTCACCGACAACACTACATTTTTTTGTCTTGCTAACTTCTTTAGTGTTCTTGTCAATTGGCGCAAGTGAAGTTCGCCCTTGCAGCCTTCCATTTGGTGTGGACCAATTTACTCATTGGAGGGGTGCTCGAAAGGACCGTGCACTCAAAGTTCTATTCAGATTGTATTATGTATCAATGGGTAGCTCAGCAATTATTTCTATAACTCTTATTGTATACTTGCAAGACAAATTGGGCTGGAAGATTGGTTTTGCCATTTCTATATCTATAGCAGCATTTGTTACATTTTTAAACATTGTTACGTCCCCCCTTTACATCAAGGTGAAACCACAGAAAAAGCACATGGATTAGTTTAGTGCAAGTGATTTTCATCGCTATAAGGATTCGACACATTCAACTTCCTAAAGCAGGTGATAATGATCTGCATTACCACAACATTGGAGGATTGGCAATGGTTCCATCAAGCAAAATGAGGTATTAATCATTGATAATTTACTATTTGATCTTGTAAAGCTACACTTATTGTTCTTGCTCATTAGTTCGAAACTTCGAATATTATAGGTTCCTTAACAGAGCATGTGTGTTGAGGGCACATGTAGATAGTTCTAACACCAAAGTGCTCAATGCCAATTCATGTAATGTGTGCACAGTTGAGCAAGTCGAGGACACCAAGCGTGCACTAAGTGTTATCCCTATGTGGTCGGCTATGATTACTAGTTTGTTGATCCCAACGGCTTTTGTTCAAGGTGTTACAGGCAGAAATAATGGATCGTCGTGTTGGTACCACAAAGTTTCAAATGCCTGCTGGTTCATTTGCAATATTTGAAGTCATTACTTTCACATTGTGGTCATGATGCTTTGACAAATTTAATGTACCACTCCTTCAAAAGGTTACAAGAAGAGAAAAAAATGCTTAGTCATAAGCAGAAAATGGGCATCGGTGTGCTTTTTTCCATTGCATGTGCTCTCTCGGCATCAGTAATGGAGGCTATTCGGAGGAAGCAAGCAATAAGGCAGGGCCTGGAAAACAATATTGATGGGGTTGTAAATATGTCAGTGTTGTGGCTAGCCCCTCAATGTGTTTTTGCGGCCTCATTGGTGCATTTGGATCCATTGGACAGATCGAATTCTACTATGCAGTGCTACCAAAGACAATGAGTAGCTTAGCACTGGCCCTCCTCCCCCTAGCATCAGGTGTTGCAAACATTGCAAGTACAGCGATTGTCAAGCTAGTCAAAGTGATTACATGTAGTGGTGGAAGAGTAGGATGGCTTCCTGATAACCTAAACCAAGGGCACTATGATTAGTTCTATTTTGTGCTTGCAATGCTTGGCATTGCAGGTTTCATCTATTTTGTTGCTTGTTGCTATTGGTTTGAGGCACCATCACCAAACCAACTTGTTGAGTCTAATGAAGATGAAGCAAATATGAGATGAACATAGGTTTTTTTCTTTTTCTTTTATAATAGATCGCTCATGGTTGACATATGGCTTTCTACAATGGTTGTTGAGGCATAGTTTTCATATATAAGTGTAACATGGCTGTTTATTGGACCTACTATTCTTTTGGTTCTTTATGAATCTCACATAATTATCAGTTAATGTATTATTTATTTTCATGTTATTTCATTTCACTGTGTTAACAGGTGTTGCTGATATAAGTTTCTTATATAATGTTAAGGCTTTCGCTACAATGCAAAAAAAAAAGTAAATAACAAGTCATTGGTTAACATAATTAGTAGTCTTAATGAACTCTTGTTCTTCATGAGGTAACATAGTGAAGACGTTGATTTGACAACATGACTTCTTTAGTCCATCCTGCTGGAGCTCATGAAGCCATTGGTTTCATGAAGGCGTTGCTACAACATGAAGGTGTTAACACAAGAAGTTACTCATTCCGATCCCTGAAAAACTGAGGTTGTAGCACCGAGCAACTATAGCGCCATTACTTTAGTCCATCCCATTGCAAGCCGATCTTTAGATTTATGGCATACTGCTTGGCTACATGCTTATCACGCAGCTAATTGGCACCAACCAAAGTATCATTATCAAGCAACACTATATTACTATTACCAACCACTAAATTAATTATCACAAGATATGCTAAAAAGATAAATTCTAAAATTTCTCACATAAAAAGAGCTAATCATCAATTTGGTATACTCTAATCACAATTGATAATAGCCACTAGATCTATTCTATTTTCTAAATAATTACCCACATCTGTCATTATGGAAAACAACAGAAAGTAACTCCTGAATCCGCATGTTATTATAAAACATAATCTAAATAAACTCCAAATTTGCATCTAATTACCCCTTCTACATTTATTAAAAAAGACTAAAATATCTCTTTAGGCCAGTCTCAGTGGAAGTTTCATAAGAGTTTCATTTACATTTAATAGCCTGCCACATATGTATTTTTGATGACATGACAATGTTTTAATGAAGAGAGAAGAAATGAGTTTCATAAAGATAAAACTCTCTTGGCATGATTACCAACTCTCAATGAGTCTTAGAATTAAATACCTATGAAACTTTAGAATGAAACTTTGCATTGAGAGTAGGTGTTCCATCCAAATTTTTCATTTTGTTCTATATGACTTGACAGTCTTGGATACAGTGCAATGAAACTCTCCACTGAGACTGGCCTTAAATCTACTAGTACGAAAATGTTAATAACTATAATCTGTTCATATATATGTTTCTTAATTATCCACTTGTATCAATACTAATATATTAAAAGTGACTAAAGTAAACATAAATGTGTACCCACCCAGATTAAGTACACATGCATGCATGTGTGATAAATTTTATGTGTTATATTTCACTAATCATGAAAAATGTTCTCTTAACTCGTATATGAATGATAATAGCATTTTATTATAAAATTATATTAATATCATGATATATAGCTTATGTACATTGTTACTATACATAAACTGACATTATCTATATTGGTAGAATAACTGTAAGCATTCTATTTTTTCTATCCCTAATACTAAAGAGGCAAAATTTCTGGCCACTTCAGATTTTCGTCCAACCTAATAGTCCTAAAGTGGCTCGGTCTCGTCCTCCAAATCTATAATGCGGATTTTCCAAAAATAACTTAGGTGCAAGGAACCAAACCGAGATTAAATCAAAACCATCGCGTCAATCCAAATCCAAACCCAAATCAAACTAACTCTAGAAAGACAAACAGTTAATAAAATCAAACCAACTCCATCCATACACGAATCGATTGAAGAGGAAATCAGAGAAATAATTGTGGCGCTGGAGAGGACCCAAGGACACCGCGGCCGTCGGCGCAGGGGATCCACCCGCCACCGCTGTCGTGGCGCACGAGCGCGGTGATGGGCGCCTCACCCAATAGCTCGGCGACTCCCCCACCGTCCATGCAAGGCGCAAGACCTACCCAGGGTTGTCGATGGTGGAGCTACAGGGTCAAAGGGTGAGGCGGGGGTAAAGAGGCACGGAGATCCAAGCTGGCAAAATTTGGGGCAATCTCGGTCACGGCCTCGTCGGATCTGGGAGGCTCACACAGAGAGGCGAAGAGCTGTGCGGCCTCGAGCGTAGGCGACGGGCGGCGTGAGATCGGTGGCCGGGCGATGCCGGGACGGGGTGGTAGCGGGCGGCGCGTGGACAGGGAATCTGGGCAGCGCGTGAGGAGGGCCTCACGGTGCAAATGGATAAGGTGAGAGACGAAGCTAATGAGTCCGTGCGGTGGGATATACTTAGGAGTTTTTTCTTTTTTTCTTTTGGGGCAGATGGGATTATGGGATGCCGCGACGGGATGGTGACCAGGTCGGAAGCTCTCAAATTTTGGACACACTCTATATTTTCTTTTTTTGACAAGCTCTCCAAAGAAATAGACTTATCACGGAGAACATATTGAAGAAGCAATCTGGGTCAGCAGCGTTGCTTGCAGGGTGGGTGCCAGTGCACCACGTCCTATGGGACAGGAGCTAGGTTTTTTTTTTCTTTTCTGTTTACGGTGATTTTTTTCCGTTTGAGATGTTAGCTGTTGTGTCGCTCTACGCTAAGCTTGTCCCTTATGCCATAGTATGCCACAACATTAAATTATGGAACCTTTCAAGATTTGTTGTCTCAAGATTTATTCGGTATGGAAATGTTCTGTCTAAGATTTGCTCGATTGATCCCCTTTCAACCTCTCCAATCCCACCAAACCCAATCTGGATATTTGTGTGAACAGTTGTATCTTAGAAGAAAAATGTCTCAACCATAAGATATGATGAAAGGATTTTCTCCATCCTATTTTTTAATTTCCCATGATACCCTCACGCACCTCTTTGTCCTATATAAGACTGACGATCCGTGCTCAAACAAATTAGAACTGTGCAAATTTGTACCTCCCTTGGCGGTATACAATCTGATTCCAATACATATTGAAACAAATGACGTGTCGTACAAGTGCATGTCGTTCAGATCACCACGCAAACAAGATGTCAACTCCGTTGCAACGCATGGGCACATTTGCTAGATTTGAAATTTTATAAATAAATCAAAAATAAATAAATAAATAAATAAATAAATATATACCATTTTACATTATTTTCCTATAAACATTTGATAATTTTTTTATCCCGTTGTAACGCACGAGCACATTTGCTACTAATAATAAAGTAACAATATTACACATGTAATTATTAGATAAAGAAAATTCAACACCTTTAGAAGTGAGTGAGGTTATTAATGTGTGCATACCAACCAAAGGTGGGTATGACCTTCTTGATCTTCAATATTCCTTTGGATTGAATAGTGATTATAAGACTTAACTATTAATTCCCTCGTAAGCCTAGCATCGCTACCCTATCCTAGATCTCACTTCAACCTCTACCACGAATCTTGAGTGACATGGTGCCAACTTAAATGATTTTTTTCCATCATGGTATTTAAGAATGCAATCTATAACCCAATTAAAGTTCTTATTTTTAATAAAATATAAAAAGAGTATTAATAAAATATACCTGACGAAACAACCACCATTTGGGCGCCTCGCTAGATCTAATGAAACAGTAAGGACCGTTTGGATCTTTGTTGCTCGGCTACTTTGCTATCAAACTTGAGCCTTTATGGCTTGAGAAGGAGCCAATGGGTTGTCGCAACTCGCATCTCATGGAGTCACGAGCGGGAGTGCTAAGCTCTCATTATGGGGGTGCTAAGGAATTGTGGGGGAGAAGTAGGAGAGGATAGGGTTGGCTATGTATTGAGTAGGGCCGGAGCCAGTATTTGGACATAGAGGGGCCATTCAAACCAACAACAATCATGTATGACAAAATGTACAAGATAGGAGTATGCATAACAACCAAATAAATGTTTGTGTTAGACAAAAGAAAACTAAAAACTAAAAAAAAGAACATTTAATATTATAGAGAAAAGGGAACACAATTAATTAGCAGGTCTCTAACCTTCACGCGATTAATCAAATTCTTAGGCCAGAAAAATCACCGTAACAACAGGAACAAAGGAGTTAAGGAAGATAATAGGAAGACTAATTCTAAATAATGTAGATGTCATTGGAGATCAATTCAGAGAGAGCAAACAAGCAAATCACTAATTATAATTAACTACTAGCTAATCAGAGGGTGTATTGTACGGACGGACAAGATGTTTAATAAAAAACACAAATATCATAATTAAATAGCTAATTGTATAAGATGCTATTAGAGATTATAATATGAAGGAACAAAAGAGATTGAGAAAAAAATAGAATGACACAATTATTGATTATATAAGATGTTATTAGAGATTGATATGGAGAAAGAACATGGAACCAAAACGCAAATAACATCATTAACTAGCTAATTAAACTATTAAGTAGTTAATTAAGCGGACGTATTATGGGGGGGCATAGAAATGTTAGGGGTGCTTGTCTCTCCCCCACCCTCCTCTTCCCTCCGCCATTGGTATTGGGCTAGTGATCATGGGTCTATGTCTTGTGGAATGAGATGCTTAGATGGATGGGCTTTACCTAAAATTAGCCTGCTAGCCATCTAAACGGGGTTCCCGTCATGGGAATCCCTACGGGAAACAGGGACGAGAAATGCTACACCATCCCCATCCCAGGTAGACTTGACACGGGATAAAATTGCCCTATTTTTATCCCAGGGGAGAAAAGGCTCCCTAACCCTGGTCCCTTAATAATTGAATTCCCCATGGGAAATCGGGTCCCCATTATCATCACTAGTCATGGTGCACTACCCAGCTCAATTCTCATATTTCCCATTAAATCTGATCCTTCCCATAAGATGACCGGTAAAACCAATGGGGCAGTGGTGCACATTGTTTCATTTTTAATTAATGTGGTAGTTGTTATTCCCTCTCAAATAACATGGTTGCTTTTACGATTTTATACTAATTAAATTATTTGCATGTGTTATTTATTTAATCCTATATCTTGATTTCTAATCCAACGAGAAATGTAGTTACTACTTTTATTTTTAATTCAGATTTACCTACACTTATTAGTTGTGCTTGACATGGAGTATTTATTTACCTATGCTTCCCAACTCGTGTAGTATTCAAATTATTTTTTTAATTTTGAATTTAGGTGTCTATTAATAGTAGACCTTTTCAGTTAAATCTAGACCATTAAATGATCATTAAAATTGAAATCAATATCGCATTTCTTTCTTTCTTACTATTGCGGTAATTGGGCCATCTTGATAAAGTGGTGCCTTCTTTTAGAATTCTTTCTTCCTTCTATGTTGGGGCTGCCATAAGGAACCACTTCACAATATTTAAAAGTGTAAGGACAAGATGACGAATGATTAAGACCCTGTTATTAGAGGGGGCTTCACTGTGCTCTGACGCCAGCTCTAAAGGGGTGTTTAGGACTGCTTCACTCCACGTTTTTCAGCTCCGTTCCACGTTTTTTGACCAAATGGTTTCAGCTCCACACACTTCATTCGAGAAAAAAGGGTAGAGTTGTGAGAGCACCTAAAGAGGTGCTCCACAAACTCCAGTTTTTTGTGGAGCTGCTCCACGGTGGAGTTTATGGAGTAGAGTTTGTGGAGCAGTCCAAAACACCCCCTAAATGTACTGCAACACATTGTTGAGCATTGTAGATTATTGTAGGAGCTAAAGAAACGGCTCTAGAAAACATGAGGATCCGAGAAGACATCGAAGTTGCATATGTGTGGCTCCTCCTGGCTCTGCTAAGCCGGGATGAGCCCCTCCAAACAGGTCTAATTAAGGCGTTGTTTGATTCATGATTCCTACTTTATTATAGTAATCAAGATTATGAATGGGCTTATAATAATCTGGATTATGAATTATAATAATCTAGACAATTTAGATCCTAGGTTATAGTGGGTGTACTATTGTTGGTTAGAGTACAAATGACCAATGATACCCTTGCATGCGGAAGGGGATAAGTTGGTCTTTTTAGCATCCATAATCTCGCATTAATAATTCCCAGGTGGATTACAAGATTACTTAATATGGTACTTTGATTATAATAATCTATATCTCTCATGTTTCACCATTACATTATTTTAGGTGATTAATATGTTCCAATTATGGTCCAAACATATCCTAAACTAGATCATGGTGTTTAGCGGGAGCCAACAAGCAGCTCAATGAGCTTATCCCAGCGCTAATATCTTTCCTAAGCAGCTTGCACATTCAGCTGCTTTCATAAATTTATGTAAGTGCATGTTTGGTCTAGCAGCAACTTCTACGAAGGAGCCAAAGAAGTCGTACCAAATAGTTTTTAAGGAGGAGCAGCTTTCTGGTGAACCGTAGATGAGCCAGAGCCGTTTTTGGTTGAGGAGCTGGAGGTGCAAGAAGTGGCTCATCTTCAAGTGCTTCGACTCCTATGGAGGAGCATTTGAGGAGTCGTGTCAAACAGACTCAAATGTTTTTTTTGAAGGTCACAGGGGGGAGAGGATCCCCACGTGAATTTTTATTGTGCAAGAACTGCCCTTAGACAGTTAGAAAGTGTAAAGTACAGTGTACATCTTTGATCATAAGGTCATTTTTGCAGCGAAAATTTCATTACAGGATTTCTATCGCATAGCTGCTGAAAAAGCACCGATCCAGGCATCCGCGACAGTCCTATCCTTCCTTGGGAGTCTCATTCTCCAAAGCTTTGCGTCGGAGATGCATGCCACCAAAGTTTGCCTTGTAGAGGCAAGTTCAGACTTGAAGATCACCAAATTTTCTTAAACTTCTTTCTCTATTAACTAGCAAACATGCTCTGCTTTGCATGGAACCCAATACGTGCTGGAATCGTACTTCGTATCATTGTTGGACGAGTTCTTCTAACTTGTATAAGCATGTGTCATGAATCCAGACCATATAGGGGTCATGAATCCAAGTCATATATGGGATATAGAGTGTGTGGGGTAGTTGAGTCATATATGAGATACAAAGGGTACTGCAAGGGGAGTTTAAAAGGTAAAAAAAAGGGGGGGACGAAAAAATGGCAGTTTGGGAAGTAAATAACGAGTTGGAGGATAACTTTGTCTTTAATACTAAATACAAATACATGATGGGTAGACCGACACCTTATATGTCATATGTTTTGATAATTGATAATAATAATAGGAGGAGGAAGAAGAAGAAGAAAGACGATGAATGACCTGTCCGAGATTAGCTCAATAATGACACTATTTTGACACTGAAACAACATTGCAAAAATTATCCTTGCGACAATGCTGCTAAAGGATCACAAATATCGTTACGTGATCCCTCTGGCGGTATGCAATTCCACTATGGGAGGTTCCGTACAATATCTTCAGAAACCTGGTCGTCAGCCGCCAAATGTAGTTGAAGGCCGGAACAAGCATGGCTGTATCTGCATATACACAGCCACATTGTTTCTTTAGTCTTGTTGCGCTTTGATTCCTTTTCACATATACATATAAGTAACTTGTAAGTATGCAAGAGAGCTATGCAGATTTTATTTTACCAGAAGTTATCTTAGCTTCAGGGTTCCCTGTGCCTGGCTAACAACAAAGCGCAGCAATATTGTTGGAGTAGGTTTATTTCGAGTCGTCGGCCCATTTCTTCATTCTCGTACTGGCTAACCTCGCCTGCAAATAAAGAAGCATCACAAGCAACAATCAAATCGATGCAGAAGAAACTCAAATATACGTAGAAATACTAGAAACAAAGAAGATGAGAGTGCATCCCTCAAAAAAAAAACATGAAGAAGAGATGATGAGAGTGCACCACCTACCTCTTCATCCCAATCACATTTGACAGTGAGGTAGGTGAGTATGAGCGTTTGAACGGCGGTCCCTCCAATCATGCCGGACCAGATTCCCTGAAAATCAGCTGTCAAGATCAGCCCCAACTCCAAAAAAGTTGATGCACAAAGTTGATCGGGGCTACTGATTTGCGCATGTTGTTTATAGCATCATTACCCCTACTCCAAACTGCAGCGGCCAACCGAGTAGGATACCCAAGGGAACTCCGATGAGGTAGTAGCTGCCGATGTTCACGTAGGCGACCAATGCTTGCCATCCTGAACCAATGGCCACCCCTGCAGAAGCAACAGAGCCCGGCCGGCCGGGTTAGCATTTCTCATGTCTCACTCACCATGAGAATCACAAGGAAGCAAGCAGGCGATCCTCAGGTAAGGTACTCAGGTTCAGCGGCTTGCCTGAGAGGACGGGCTGCACGCTGTTGAGGAGGATGGTGAAGGCGAGCAGCACGGACAGGTGGTGCACGGCGTCCAGCACGACCGCGCTGGACGTGAAGAGCAGTGCGATCTTGTCGTCGAAGTAGAGGATGAGGCACCAGAAGACGAGGCCGATCACCACGGACGTCGTGATGGACACCACGATGGCGAAGCGCGCGCCTTTGCCGCTCCCTGCGCCCAGCTCATTCGCTACTCGCACCCTGCCATGCCATGCCAAATCGATCGATGGTTTATTTCTAGTGCACTGACTGATGTTTTGGTTCTTAAAAAAAAAGAGATGACGATCGTGTACGTACCCGGTTGCTGCTAAGAAGCCGAACGGGATCATCATCTCCCATCCGTTGATCGTCTGGCTGCATTTGGATCAACAACTTGTTAGATATGCATGGAAACTGATCTGGATTCGAATGGCGTGCTAAGCTAGCACCATGCAGTTACCATATGGAAAGTGCATCCACAGCGATTTCAGCGTTCTTCAGGTACCCTGTCAGCAACACCAACAGTCGGTAGTACCAGTTCTCCAAGCTGCATGCAGGTCATGAAGCGTATATATATACGTTAATAATTGCAGGACTCTGAAACCATATCAGATCATGTCGTCGCTACGTCGTCTAGCTCACTAGTAAGCTACGAAATGGACGACGACGGCGGCACGAACCAGAGCATGACTCCGGACGCGGAGGAGAGCTTGATGAACTCCCAGAAGTCGGCGAACGCCTCCATGGTGAAGCCCTTCCACGACAGCGGGCACCCGCCTCCGACGACGTAGACGTACTGGCCCAGGACGACGAGCCACCACGCCATGTCCGCGGACGCGACGGCGCCGACGATCCCGAACTCGAGCCGCTGCACGAGCACGTAGGTGACGACGACGTGGATTGCCAGCGCGACGGCGGCCGTGATGGCGGTGACCCAGTTCTTGAGCTGGCTCTGCAGGAAGCGCGTGAGCGGGAGCAGCATCGCCATGGCGAAGTGCTGCGGGAGCAGCCACACGCTCATCTGCCCCGCCAGGCGCGACAGCTCCGGGGTCTGCCCGATCAGCAGCAGCAGGTCCTCCATGAAGATGTAGGTCGGCGTCAGCGCCGCCGCGAAGATGAGCAGCACGATCCACGACCGCTGCAGGTACACGCCCAGCATGTGGTGCTTCTTGGCCCCGAACGCCTGCCCGCACAGCGTCTCCAGCGCGCTCGCCATGCCCAGCTACGTACAAAATCAGCATCAGCATCGTCAAGTTAAACTATTATTATTACCGAGATTACGCACGGGTTTTTTATTTTTTACCGTGCTCGCAGCATTATTAGTAGAATCATAGTAACTGCGAGTAGCCAAATGTTGTACAACTACTGCACATGTCGTGAGCCATGACCACTACTAAAAATAAAAAGGCAATTTCATTATGGTGGTATACCAGCCGCCATGACCACTACTACAGGTCCTTTAGTCCCGGTTCCAGAGCCGGGACTAAGAAATCGGGACTAAAGATCGGGACCTTTAGTCCCAGGTACACATAACCGGCACTAAAGCCCGTCCTCGGGTGAAAAAATAAATGAAATTCTAGAGGTCTCTCTTGTGATGCGTGAGAATCGAACTCAGGACCTCTCACCTCGCGCGTAGATTTCTTACCAACTCAACTGAACACAACATGTGACAAAGTCCTTTGCGCTCTTCCTTTTGATTTTACTCATGGGGTACCTTTAGTCCCAGGTCGGAGACCTTTAGTCCCGGTTCGTAACACCAACCGGGACTAAAAGTTGGAGGACCTTTAGTCCCAGTTCGTAATACCAACCGGGACTAAAAGATTACTTTTAGTCCCAGTTGGTGTTACGAACCGGGACTAAAAGTGGTCCGGCCGTTAGGCAAGGTACCAATCGGGACTAAAGTCGTTTTTTTATCCCGGACATAAATTTCGCCGGGACTGATACCCATTTTGGATATCGATGAAAGGTCTGTTCTCCGGTAGTGGACCAAATGGTAGAGTAATAATTGAAGACGGTGACATTTTATTTGTATGGCTTCTGCGACCTGAGCACGTAGCCAGTGACCATTGATTTGTGCTTGTGTCCAGTAGCAGACAGCATCAGTATCATCATCAGCATCAAGTTAAACTATTATTGTTACCGTGATCTATCACGCATGGGTTTTTCATTTTTACTGCGCTTGCAGCATTATTAGTAGAATCATTAGTAACTGCTAGTAGCCAAATGTTGTACAACTACTACACATGTCGTGAGCCATGACGAAATGGTAGAGTAATAATTGAAGACGGTGACATTTTATTTGTATGGCTTCTGCGACCTGAGCACGTAGCCAGTGACCATTGATTTGTGCTTGTGTCCAGTGGCAGACAGCTAATATAGACGGGCAACGGCATCGGCAGCGGCCACAAGTAACAACAAGATAGGCACATATGGTATACGAACAAAAAATGCACCCGGCGACAACCATGAACCGAGAGCGTCGTCAGACCAGTACCATGCATCCAAATCCAAGGACACCAGACAGCAGACTAGAACACGGCTCAGGTTCTCCTGACTTGCATTGCACATGTCATTTGATTGGCTATCATTTGGCATGATCTGGAGCACTGCATAGGATTCGGTTCCTGGACAGAAGCTCACAACAGATGCATACACATTTTTATCCTCGACAGCAACTATCCACATAAAAAGGAACACCATGCTCCAAAGATCCAATCTCAGCAGCCCATGGACCTTTTTTGTGAAAAATAATGAGTGAGAGAGATTAACCGGTGATACTGCGACAGCGATACTCGGCAAGATGTTAGTAATCTTGGTGTTTCTTCATTCAGTTTTTAATTAACAGCTACAGGAAGCCAAATCAATAGCCCCGGCTAGCTAGCCGTTGGTTACATAAACCTGAAAGTCAATCATGTCATAATCGCATCACATCCCAAAGATCATCATAAATCAGAGCTCAACTACCGCATGGTCCATGGATCCGACAAGACTCAATTATATGGTTGTTATAAGTATTTACTGTAATACTTGATCCGTTCCAAATTAAAACATAATCGGTTCAGCTTTATCTTAAGTTAAACTTGTGATCAGGTTTATTAAAAAATGTATTAACATCTGCATTATGAAATGAATGTAATACCAAATATATTTATGGCGAATCTAATGAATCTAGTTTGATTTTTTATAAAGAAAGGATTTTATTAATTCACAATCATTATCGAGTTGATACAATAATAGTGAACCCAATCTTGCGTGGTGTTGTAGATGTTTATTGTATTTTCTATAAACTGGATCACAACTAAAGAAATTTCACTTGGAATAAAGATAGAGCGACATAAATTTGAAATGGAAGGATATCCCACCGGCCCGATTGGAGGTAAACTAGCATTGTAGAGCACACAGCTTGAAAAGAATATTCAGAGCTATTTCTGCAATCTGCAAACCAAATGCATCCGGATCCAGTAGGTGTTTGTTGACCATATCAAAGTTTTTTCTTTGTTTAGCATAAATAAACATTTCAGTGGCATTGGGGATTTGGATCTTCTTACCTACTCTCCCATGCGCTATATCGTCCAAAACAAGTTCCAAAGACGAGTTCCTCTCGGCGGCAGACGGCAGCGTGCTTGTTAACTGGTTAAGGCTATCCGCACTCATCATCCTCTATATTCATCATCTAAAAGGAATATTATGTCCTAGTCACCACAAAATATACAGTTTTCTCGCATCCATCCATCATCTATCCACTGTGGGGCCCACTTGTCACTTTATCTAAATATATCCATGTGACATTTTGTTTTGAAGTATTTATTGAAACGAATTTAATGGTGCAATCGGAACTTAATTTGGTTTTTTGGTTTGGGAGTTATAGCATTTTTTTGTTACGAAAAAAAGTAGAGCCCGCCGCTTCACCTCTCTCCTCTCATCGTGATGGCGAGCGCATCCGCTAAAAGCCTCCGCTACTGTGCTATCTTTAGCGGACAAGAGCGCATGCAGGATTGAATAACGTACTACGCTGCAGCACTCTCATCCGCTAAAAACGTCACTTCCGTCTGCTAAAAAGGTTTGGCGGACCGGATACAGGCCCCGGTGCGCATAGTCTAAGCAGTTCACTTTTTTTAAGCAGTTCACAGATTGTAGGGTATAGTAGGGGTAACATGTTGCTTGACGTGATCTGCCTGCCTCCAGCTCCGGAAACAGAAAGGAGCTAAGCATAGGACAGGAAGCTCCGCTGTCTAGCTCGGGCGGAGGTGAACTGGTGAGGCAGCAGCAGCCACGAATGCGTGTGCGCGTGCATAGCAACGACACGATTAGGAGGCAGTGGGTGGTGACGCGCGCGTACCAGGAACCCGAAGTTGAAGCCGGCGACGACGGTGGCGGCGATGGAGAAGGCGGCGAGCTCGAGGTCGCCGAGGTGGCCGATGAAGGCCTGCGTGACGACGTTGACCCCGTACAGCGCGATCCGCTGGAAGATGGCCGGGCCGACGATGTGCCAGAGCTTCTTCGACTCCACCCACCACTCCAGCGCCGCGCACATCGCGCGCCCCTCGCCGGTGGTGACCGCGCCGCCGCCCGCTTCGCCGAGCGGCTGCAGCAGCGGCGCCCGCGCCTGGTCCTCGGCCATGGCAAGATGGCACAGCGACACGCGCTACCTTAAGCTTCCTATCTACAGTAGCTAGGAGTCGTGCGGCTACGACGGCAGGCTAGCTGGTAGCGAAGGATTGCGGTGGTGTGGGAACTGCGATTGCCTCAGCTTGTATATAGAGATGGCCAGACGGCGGACGCACGTCCCGCGCGCGCGCCCGTTCTTACGCGACGATGTTGTTGGCTCGTGGACAATAATATATCATGGCGTGTTGCTGATGATGCAGTATAATAAAGTGTGTGGTGCACGTTGGGCGGCCGTGGCCGATATAAAGTGGTGCTGGGCCACGAAAATCAACATTCATTTTTACGCAATTCCTACATTTCAGTTGTCTGATTCGTGGGTGATGCTCAGGCGACGGCGCGCATCTTCCTCCTTGCCGCATACATCTGCCTCCTCCGGTGTGACGTGGACGAGGTGGCTGCGACAGGCTTTCAGAGATCTCTGGCGGCCTTAGAAAAAGGAGGGGCCAGGGCGGGCGGTTGGATAGCCGGTGGTGGCGGGTTGGCGACAAGTGGGGCCGTGGGCTCGACAGCAAGTTCGCGGATTAGGATTAGGGGAGGGCAGGGTCGGAGAAGTGGCGACGGTTGGTGGGAGGCGCGGCAGCGGCGGGGGAGCCGCTGGCCGGGGCAGCGGCATGAGGTCGGCGGCGGGAGTGGGCTGGTGCTGATGCGAGGAGGAAGAAACACAGTGCGCGGATTAGGATTAGGGGAGGGCGGGGTCGGCACGGTGTCAGCGGTTGGTGGGCAGCGTGGCGGCGGCGGGGTAGGTCAGTGGCAGGAGCGTGCTGGTGTGAGAGCGAGGAGGAAGAGAAGTAGTGTGCGTCTAATATGAACCGCTCCTTTCTCATCAAACGGTGTGGGTTTGTCACCTAAAAAGAAGGAAAAACCAGAAGCCTGAAGAATAGCTAATCCCTGATTTTTACATAACTACGACCTCCGTCACAAAAATAATGTAATTTTAGTGGAACAGACATGCTATGCGAATATATTTCATGATGAATCTAATACTACTTGTTTATTGATAGTTTTTTATAAATCAGATCAAAATTAAGATGGTTTGACTTGGCATTATTTTAAAATTATATTTTTACAAATAGAGGGAGTATATTTTAAGGACTTAGCAGTGGCCCAGACAAACAAATTGCATGATTAGTCTCCTCAATGATTTCAGTTTGTATCTCCATAATCAATATATGAATTCATTAGTTTTTTTACCATTGTCAATGATTTGCATGATATACTTTTCTCTTATATTTTGCTGATGTCATGACCTCAATGTATAGAATCCAGGCTAGAAGTATCCTCTTGTATCATTCAAACTTATGTTTTGCTCACCGACTAGCGACTTCATCAACATTTCTTATTGCTGCTAGATTCTCTATATATTGTGGTTCTACCATCGGCTACGTGGGTTACTTCTTATCTTATTTCCTTACTACCGTTACTACCTCGAGACCTTGAGCTATCAACCTAAGCTTAGTACGAAAAATTGTAAACAAAACTCATGTATGTGTATCGATTGTGGAGAACAAATCAAGCCAACTAAGTGCTATAAAAACGTGCGCTATATCGCATGTTTTAACAACTTATAATTGTATGACATCTAAACCCATATGGAAATATGGCATAAAGCCTTGAAAATGCCATTTCCGGCTGTTTTCACATGACCTCATATCTCACTTCTGGGCAATTCCTCAAACTTCGGATTTGGGCTCGCCCTTCAGGGATTGAGGGTTATTCCAAGAAACACAAGAAATTAATCAATTAACCTAGAAAAACCCTACACCACCCTTCAAGGGGGCTCCCTCAAAGTTGCTTGGCTCTGATAGCCTTTCCTCCCTGAGAGGAAATTGATGTTGCATGTATTTTTCTCTTGCATTCATTCAACCTTCCTATCTAGGATACACCATTTGAGCCTAGATGCACTTGACATCACTATGTAGTTTTCTAATGTTCTAAGTGACAATTGTAGTAAACATGGGCTCTAGCAAGGGTATAATGGTTTTGGTGGTTGAATGATAACATAACCATTAGCACTAATAATGTTTACTAGTATATTTGGTACTTAGACATATGGATACATAAAACAGACTTGGGCTAGGCTAAGGTGAAGATCGAGGAATCAAAACCTCAAATGAAAATAAAAGAGAGGTATTGAAGACCCTAGAAGAGAAGCAAGAATCCCAAGACATAAAAGAAGAGAAGCCTAGACAAATGAATGTGTAGAAACACGGTTAGATGACCACCAGAGTGTATAATGCACACTTGCTAATCTATAAGCACTAGTGGATTCCTTAATCTTCAATTAAGGCTTCATAATCACTCTAGAAGGCTAAATCACTCTCTTAGACTCAACTATATGTGACTAATTGTTCCTGGATTCTAAGAGTTCCCAAATGCACGAGAGAACAAAGTCTATATAGGCTAAGCTCTCAAACTAGCCATTGGAAACCCATTCAACCGAAATCAAAACACTAGATTTCTTCTGTGCAGCACTGGAGAATTCATGTGCCCTCTAGCCAACACAAGTTAGAACTAGTCGTTATTGTACGATATTTCTCTAGTGGATCACCAGCTCATCGAAGAGTTCTAGTGACACTGTTTGATCCTATCCAAAAATACACCCTCTCTATAACCAGTATCCTATGCTAATCTCTGGTGCACCAGAGAACACAGGCGCAACATTGAAGAACTTCGGTGCAGCCTATGCCTATCAACCAATTGCACACCCTCTCTACGATATACTCCGGTGCTAATCTCCGGTGCCACACCAGAATTATGTGTTGAACTGACATAGCAAACCCTAGCATGTTCACTATTCTATATCTCCGGTGGATTCTCTTGTGTCCTCATTGGAGAGCTTTGGTGCGTATAAAAATATTACAAACTGTCCCAGATCAAATCCTTTGAGTTTGGCTTTGGGTTTCACCCGAGCTTTATCTGAATTGCTTAGTGCTAGTTTTGTCACGAGTGTGCAATACATCCATTCATTAGATTTACTTAGGTCAAGCTTCATGTTCTTCATAACCCTCTTTATAGTACATCCAAAGAAGAAAACAAGAACCTAGACAACTCTAAGTCTCTTAACGCCAAATGACACTTAGAACTAGCTCATCCTTAGCCTTCATGCATATCCTTTGAAAACCAATCGGATTCGATCATAAACTATAAGAGCCTAGACAAGTATCCATAATCATGACATCACTAAGTAATGCCGTTACAAAACACATGTCAGTCACAGTGCTTGTGTCGTTGTTAATCTCCAAAACCAAATTAGGCCCCAGCTGCTTTAAATAATAATATAAAGTGACCCCTAATTTGTATCTAATTTACTCACCTCTAGAGCCATTAACCGTATTAAAAATTTCTGAAAAGTGTGAGCTATTTACTCACATTGGTGTTTACTTTAGATTGAGGAGTGAAGGGCACATCCTTAATTTCATGGCATCGTCCTGTCTTATTCCATCAAGAAGCATCATTGTTTCGCTTCTATTCTTTGTTCTGCATATTACTCCTTGGGCACCTTCTGCTCATCAGGGCCACTATTTTGTCCAAATCTAACCTAACAGTGCTTAGACGTGAGCTACGCAATGAGTAAGGCTGGACGAAAAACTCGAAGCTCGTTAGCTCGCTCGGCTCGTGGCTGGCTCAGCTCAGCTCGGCTCGGCTCGTTATGATAACGAGCCGAGCCGAGCCAGGATTTTAGCTCGTCAACTATAACGAGCCAACTCGAGCTGGCTCGTGAGCCGATCGCGAGCCAAACGAGCCGTAGTTTTAGGGAAAAAGTCATCATAACTTATATTAGTTTTTTATTACTTCATGTCTTGCACTTCACAAATGGATGATATGTTAACTCATATGAATATTTTATTCGATTTAAGGTTATTGAATATATTATTTTTATATTATTAACATTTTTAAGCTTTAGATAAATGCAAATATTATATTTTGTGTATTTTTTATATCTGGCTCGCGAGCCTAACGAGCCAGCTCGAGCTCATAACGAGCCGAGCCGAGCTGGCTTTCTGGCTCGTTAAGATAACGAGCCGAGCCGAGCTGGCTCGTTATCCTAACGAGCCAGAACGAGCCGAGCCAGCTCGGCTCGTTATCCAGCCTTAGCAATGAGGCTTCTATTTTCAGGGCCACTATTTTGTTCATATATGAAATTTCGATCATTTTAACAAGAGCTACGCAATGAGGCTTTTCAGAATTTGTTTTGAAAGACCGATCAGGTTTTCCCATCAAGTATGAGATGCTTTGACTATTTACATTTGGGAGGGGGGGGTGGGGTGAGCACCCACCCTTCGTGTGCGCTCTGTTCTCTAATGGTTTGTTCGTTTCATCCCAATCCAAAAGGATTGGAGAGGAATATGAGGGGTTTTGCTTCGTAGGGGATTAAATCCTCCTTGATCTCCATCAACCCCATGGTTTGAAGATAAAACGAACGAGGCCTAATAGTGCTTTCATACTTTAGGCTGCTGTTGAACAGAGATCCACCGACAGTACTGCAGAAGAGACGGATGTACGTACTTGCGGTCACAAGCTTTGGCGTTGAATTATCCAGCGTCATACTCGGACAATAGGAACCTGCTGCAGTGCACCTATTCTTTTCTGCGCGTTCGGCCATGCGCGCTGTGTGTACCTGTGCTATCGGCTCGCCGGCACACACTGTGAAAGAACCATTTGAACGAATCTTTCTTGCTGAATGTGGATTGGCCAGACTCGAATGCAGTACTCCCTTCTTATGGGATTTAGAAGTCATTTAGGATAGCGACACGGTCTCCAAAACACAACTTTGACATCTTGTTTTTATAAAAAAAATGTTTATGAAAAAATGATATATGTATACTTTTATGAAAGTATTTTTCAAGACAAATCTATTCATATAATTTTTACATTTGCAAACTCAATAACTTAAAAGTTATTGATGATTTATATTCCTAATGTTTGACCCAAACCTCGTTCAAAACGACTTCTAAATCTGATACAGAGAGAGTACGTCCACACAGCTAGAAGCACAGGGAAACTCCGTACGTATATCATCAAGTTGCATAAACGCAATGGGTACCGCCCCGAGGTCAAAGAATGGCGTGGTACTCTGTCCGTTCAGAAAAGAACGTATTTATGGACAACGTGTTGGTACGGACCAAATTTATAAAAAATAATATTAATATTTATATCTTTAAATAAATTTATTATAATAATATATTGTATAACTAATCTAATAATACCTATTTTGTTTAATGGGTATTAGTATTTTTTTATATAATTCTAGTCAAAGTTTGAGTTGTTTGACTCTAGAGACAGTGATAATCGCATTATCCTAGTGGACGGAGGGAGTAACTTGTTTGGCGAGAAATGAAGCGAGTTATTGAAGGGTTTTTTTTCACGTGCTCCTACCACGTTTGGTGCTTCTGTGATGTACTCGCTCTGTCCCGCAATACTTGACGTCCCAGCGTTGAAAAAAAGTTTCAGAGCCCGTGTTTAGTTGTCACCCAACTTGGTACAGTGCTTGTCACATCGTACTGTAGCAACTTTTGTTTTTATTTGGTAAAAATTATCCAAACTTTGACTAATTAGGTTTAAAATGTTCGTCTCGTGAAGTACAACAAAACTGTGTAATTAGTTTTTAATTTTATCTACATTTAGTACTTCATACATGTGCCGACATTTCGATGTGACGGAGAATCTTCTTTTTGTACAGTGGAATTTAGGGGGAGAAGTTGGGAACTAAACAAGGGCAGAATAGAAGTCGTTTTAGCTCCTGCGCCTAGATCCAGTACTCAAGTCCATCCATCTATCACGTCGTTGTCTCCCACTACCTGAATAAAAAAAATAAAAAAAGAACGGTGGGAAGGCTTATCCTCTCGGAGTCTTTTACCAGCAAAGCAGAATGCAGGAGAGAGACGGAATAACGCGGGGATGGAGCGCGAGAGGACTAGGCATCGATAGGGGCGTACAGATCTTTTACCAGCGCTCTTGGTAGCTACTCCCTCTGTCCGTTATTAGATGTCGTTTTTGGTTTTTATGTCCACAAATTTGACTCGATTTATATAAAATACGTGTAATATTTGTATCTTCAAATAAATTTATTAAAAAACTAGACTCAAAGACCTTTCTAATGATACTAATTATATACCATAAATATTAATATTTTTTAATATATATTTAATTAAAGTTGTTTCTCGGGAAGCGTAAAGCGACAAGTATTTAGGGACGGAGGGAGTACATCCGATCCTAGAACGACAACTATTCTGGGACGAAGGGAGTACTTCCTCCGTAAAAACAAACAACTATGGGTTGCGTGCCAGAAAAAGTAGTTCATGTTTGACCAAGTTTATAGTAAATAGTATTCATATTTATGGCTCCAAATCAATTTATTATAAAAATATATTTCATACTTAATCTAATAATATTTATTTGATATCATAAATATTAATACTTTTTATCTATAATTAGTTAAAGTTAAAGTACTAAAACGTGATATTATGCTAGAAATACATGTTTTATTGACGGAGTACTGTCAGCTGCCGCGGGGCATGACAGCCTAGCTAGCACTAGTACGATGCAAGTTGACAACCAGCCAGTTCTCCCCACATGTACGATCGTTTTTGGAAGTGTTCAGAAAGTACTGCGGGCTGTATTCAAGTTCCTGTACCCTGGGTCTGGCCACCACTTGGCTGGTTCGTCAACCACGTAAGCCCCGGGACGATTTGGATCCGTCACCTAACAGGCTACTACAGTGAGATGCTACTAGCACATACTACAGTACTAGTCTCCTGTCCTGATGCTGTGCCCTGTGCGCCTGTGCACGGATCATCCGTGCATCGGCCTCCAGCTCCTCCTCAGGCTATCCGCACTCGTCCACCTCTATTTCTATCTCTAAAAAGAAATATTCTATTTCAGTCATCGAGGTTTTCTACTCTATATCCATTTCTTCCGCACCCGTGTTATCTCTATCCCATACTCTATACCTACTATTCCATATTTTATTCCCCTCTCTCCTCCTTCTCTCTCCCCAACTCTCTCTTCCTCTTCTGCTACAGTGTTTGGCGTACCTGCACAGTGCATCTCCAGGCGTAGCGTAGCGGTCCGGCGGTACGCGCGCTACGCCGGTTTGGCGGTCTGCGGTGCCGACAGCCTCATCGGACTGGCAATGAACGCGCACGCATGCAGTCGTGTCGTGGTCGTGCAAAGACAGGCTAGCCGACGACGGAGGCCCGGAGCCCGTCCGCGGAGGCCGACGTAACGTACATACGCGCGGCCAGCCGCCCACGACGGGAGGGGAAATGCATGAGCATGACATACCGAGGGCGAGGGTGTCTACACTGCTGCTTCGTTCGTTCATGCTCATGGCTGTGTTGTGTGCGTAAGAGGTGACGCCAATGAAGGGTCTGTTTGGTTGGTTATCAGAACGTGTCACGCTAAACTTTTGATAAACTATGACTGTCAGAAAAAGTTTGGCGAACAAAATTAAAATCACATTTATAAAAAAGTTTGACAAGAAAATGAGTCTACGATATATAGGACAAAGTACTCAAAAAGTGTGACACGCTATAGTTATGGCAGCGAACCAAACAACTATCAGAAAAACCATGACACGACCAACCTATGACATAGCACATTCTAATCACGAACCAAACGCGCCCTTATCGTTGCAATTGGAGTAGAGATAGAGGTGCATGCATGCGCGACTGAAACGAGACCGATGGCGCGCGGAAAGCGATGGCCAACTACTGCGCGCAGATCGCGTCCGCAGCCGGTCCGTATCCGAGACACGATCGAATACGATTTGCCGTTTCTGATCACGAACAAACGTGCCCTTAACGTTGCAATTGGAATAGAGATAGAGATGCATGCATGCGCGACTGAAACGAGACCGGATGGCGCGCGGAAAGCGATGGCCAACTACTGCGCGCACATCGCGTCCGCAGCCGGTCCGTATCCGAGACACGATCGAATACGATTTGCCGTCGGTCCGAATAAAAAATCTATCCCCTTGTTTAGATGACACAAAAAAAATTTTCACTCAATCTCCATCACATCAATTTTTAACTGCTTGCATAGAATATTAAATATAGGTAAAAAAATAACTAATTACACAGTTTAGTTGTAAATCACGAGATGAATCTTTTGAGTCTAGTTGGTCCACGATTAAACAATATTTGTCAAATAAAAACGAAAGTGATACTATTCATCGGGTTGAAATTTTTTCGCAATCTAAACCAGGCCTATACTCGTATTCTTATTCTGCAAGCACGTGCGTGAGCCGTGGCGTGTGTACAGCAAGCCCGACAAGGCGTATTGTATCACCCCGACATGTCACTGCGCGTGAACAGGGAGAGGAGAGGAGGGAAGTCAGGAAGAGAGGTCCCTTCATTGGGCCCAGTGGCGGAGATCATACAAGCGATACTGGGCCCTTGATTTGAGAGGATTTTTAACACCGTGTTTACCGGCAGCTAATTTGTTCAACTACGGGTTTGCAGCGTTTATAGAGAAGTGCTATTGAGCTATCGTGTGGTCGACACATGCGACGATCAGCTCCACACGTATTCCTACCTGACGAGCAGCTTTACACAGTACTCCCTCTTTCCCAGAACTCTAGATGTTCGAGCACCGGAGTGAATCGTCCAGGTTCAGAGTTCGTTGAACGTATCAGGACGCACCTACGTGACGCATTTAAAGATTCCTTGCTGTACCGGTTAAAAGCTAGAACGTCATTCAATATGGGACAGAGGGAGTAAGGTATAAGATGAGGAGGTGCAGAACAACGGGACAATAATAGAAGTTCATGAGCAAAAAAAACTAGAATATATAGAGAACATAGAATAATTGTAGAAACAATAAAAAGGTCACAATAATATAATTTGGTTGTTATATACTGTAGATGGCATGATTGGTCTTATAACTCACGATAGCGCTAGCACCCTGACGTCCAGACGGACACGCACATTCGGATGCCCGCACCTGCACTTCGCCCCCACACCAGCCCAACAAGGCATCTGCGCCCAACCCGACCCCACGTGGTGTCTACGTCCCGCTTGACCCCTCGCGCCCCCTCTAGTAGCTACAACAGGCGGGTGACATTGCAACATGTGTAAACATCCGATCTTCTTTTGAAACATACAGATGCAACAATTGCTACATACGTCTAAAGACAGATGAAACACTTGAAAAAAAACACCTAAAAAATGCTTGAAAACCATTGTAAACATATGCAAAATCCAGATAAAAGATTACAACATATGAGTGAAAGATATGCAACATCTAGATAAACACACTTGCAACATACGTCTAAAAACACAGATGAAACATTGCGAACAAACACTTGCAACATATGTGTACAACCATTTCAACATCCCCAATCTAGTTTTGCAACATTCGTATGCAACACTTGCAACATACCTCCAGAACATCTGAAACACTTGAAACATGTACTTTCAGCGCAACATTTCGTTGCTGCTTGGGAAAATGGAGGCTCGTCAGCGTGCCAGAGGCAGTGGCCTGGCGGTACTTGTAGGTGGCGGGCCACAGACAACGGGCCAGCGGTGGCGGCTCCGCAACGTGGCTAAGAGGCAGCTACTGCATGGCTAAGAGAGGGCAACCGCGCGCCATGCCATCCTGCAACAGCGTCTCGGTGGCGCGGAGCTCGCCGCTCCGGTGGAGAAGACCGCGGCAGGTTAGGTGGAGAAGGCCGTAGCAGGTCGCTCTAGTGGTGAAGGCAGGCGGGTGGTGCGGTGGAGAGAGAGGCGCGATGGAGAAGAAGGCGAGTTGGAGCGCGCGGTGGAGAGTGAGGCGCAGTGGAGAGAAGGCGGGCAAGAGGCACGGTGGAGATGGCGGGCGGGATGAGCAACAGAGCACAGTCGCAGGCTCGTGGCGTTGCGGTGAGTTTTTTCTTTTTCTTTTAGAAAACTACCTTCGCTTGAGGTGAGTGGATAGGATAGATAGGAGAGCCTTCGGGGCCTCCCGGCCTACCAGCGAGGCCGTCCGTGGCGAGTGGACACCCTAATAGAAGCACTACCATATAACTAAATACTTGGATCTTTTTTTACTCGCTCTAACGAAATGACAAGCGCCTCGCCGCCACGTGTACCAAGGGATCTCTCTTTCATTCCTTATCAGAGGCAGCTAGGCGCATAGAGCCACGCGTGTTCCTTCTCTCGAGCAGCCATATCTGCATGTCGCTGCAATAATATCACTAGCCGACTGCGGATGCAGATGCATGGAAATCACAGCTTGTAGAAATGAATTTTGAGTGGGCATATTTTGAACACTTGAATTAAAAAGCGATGAGAGCTCGAACATAGGAATTTCACCGAAAACATACAAAAATTTTGTAAGGATCAACTCATTTTCACAGAAAAAAACAGGAACAACAAAAAAAATCCACATTCGAAAGAAGACTCGAATGTGAAAATTACAAGAAAGAAATATGAATGTTATCGCAAAACAAAGGAATGAAAGAGATGGAGGAATAATTTAGGAATGGTGTCTAGAATGCAGAAAATATAATAAATTTCTAAAAAATGAAACTCAGAGTTTGTTTGGTTGATGCTTAACTTTGACACAGCTAAGGTTAGGTAAAATCAGTGGTGGAGTGTGCTACAGTAATTCGACGCTTAGCTGCGCGCCAAAGCATCAATTTTGTGCAACCGATGAGGTAGTTCACCGTACAAGCGGAGCTGCGGTGGCCTGACTTACAAACGACACAAACTCGTATCACTGGCTGGGGCTGCTTAGCGAGTAGTACACGTAGTATTACTGCTGCTGCACATGACCTTGCTTCTCGTTGGTTGCAACTTCTACTAGTAAGCTTTTGCAGTGGTTCTTGCTTCGTGATCTGCCTGCTACTTCATAAATGTGTCATGGGCAAGCAGGGGTCGGAGCCCAGTTTGGCCTCCACTGAGCTCTGTCCCCGTAAAATGTGGAAGCCACAAAAAAAAATATAGGCAACAGACCTAGCATCATACTTGTGACAAAGTTTAGCATCAAAATAAGTGTAACATACGAAGCATATCACTAAATGCTATCGTTGCGGTGTAAACCAAACACATGTCTAACAAACCATGACCCCCTACTTTGCAGCATATAGTCATGAAAACGAAAAGACACTTAAATTAAGGCGGGTCTCACTTGAAAAGCCCATCTAGCACACGCGGCCTAGTGCCTACTCCCTCCGTCCCAAAAATACGGTCGTTTTAGACCTCGGCGCGTAGACCAACAAAGATGCCAAATAGCCTGCGTACCCCTACCTTTTCTGCTCTCCCGTTTCCCATCAGGCCATCACTCATTCACTCATCTGATCCAGCTAATGGGGACAGAGGGAGGTGGGATGGGGTGACCGGTGACGTGATGTTGCAGCCTTGCAGGGCCAGATGGTAGTAGGTGTTAGACTACGCACAGTGCCAAAATGATACTTATCCCGAGACACAATTTGAACGCTGGAACGACCATTTTCTGGGACAGAGGGAGTACTTAGCAAATGACATGTTGACCACGTAAGTTGCGGGTCCCAAAATGAGTTGGAGCAGGGAGACTAAGGGCCTGTTTAGTTCCCAAAAATTTTCCCAAAAATTTTCAGATTCCCCGTCACATCAATTTTTGGACACATGCATGAAGCATTAAATATAGATAAAAAAATAAAACTAATTACACAGTTTAGCTGTAAATCACGAGACAAATCTTTTAAGTCTAGTTAGTCTATGATTGGACACTAATTACCAAATAACAACGAAAATGCTACAGTCTGCTACAATGATTTTTTGCAAACTAAACCGGCCCTAACTCGATCGTCCTCTCTCCCATTCTTATCCGATCACTCTCCCTATCGATCTATCGCTCATGCTACAACTAAAGCGATGGCCGAGAGAGGTCAGGCATGACGCAGGGACGGTAGCGGCCAGTTTCCTCTTGAACTCGCTGGCCCGTTTCTCTGTTCTTCACTCTCGCTGCCGGCTGCCCCGAACATTCGAGCAGGAAACAAGACAAGAGATCAGGATGTAAGCGGGCCGCTTTGCAGATGGCCCGCACGCCGCCACTCTGGCCGCAACCCTGCTCAGTAGGCTTAGCGGGCATCCATTTACTAAAGCACTTAAACCCGCATGCTTCTGCAGGCTTTGCGGTGTAGCCTGCAAAGCCTAGCAGGATCCGCTTCTATTTGAAGCAAAGACGGGACCTATGGAATGGATAAGCAGAACGCGCAGGGAGGTGAGGGGCGTCATCGGCATTGAGAAAAGCGAGGAAATCGTACGCTTCCCTTTCCTTCTCCTCTAGCGTGGGGGTCGGAAATACCTCATCGCCATCATCGTACGCTTCCCTTTCCTTCTCTTGGCCCGCCGCGGAGCCGTCCTCCGACATGTCCTCCAAGTGCAGCGGGGAGCCCGGGAGCCCGTACGGTTCCTTGCCGTACCCGCGCTGGCCGGTGTGCATGCTTGCCACGAGGGCGCCCTTGGAGGAAGACGACGACTTCTCGGCTGGCGCAGGGGCGAGGGCCTCGGTGGGCTTCTTCTCCATCGCCGTTGGCAGCGCTGCAGTGGGCACCTCGGCCATGGACGCGGGTGGAGCAGCCATTGCCGAGAGTGGCGACACTAACGGGAGCAAGTTTCGCGATACCTAGCGGAGGTGGTGGCGGCGGAGGCCAAGTCGCACACTCTCGCACGTGGAGCGATAGTCGCAGGACTTAGCAGGATTTTGTGGGCTCTGCGAGTTGCCCGCATGCGCTAGCAGGCTCAGCTTTCCCAGCCCACAACAGAAAAGTAAGCAACTCGCGGTTGTCCAGCGGGCCTATTTTGCGGGGCGGGCTAAGTGGGCTTGCGGGCAGGCCCACACCGCTTGCATCCCGAACAAGAGAACAGGGTGGATATATTAATAAGGACATGTGCAACCCATTCCTTGTAGAGGCACTACAATCACTTTTTGCCTTTTAGTACCGGATCCTACCATTGCATCACCAAGTATATATATAACGCCTAGTTTAGTTCAAAAAATTTTTATCTCCACCCATTACATCGAATGTTTGGACACATATATGAAGTACTAAACGTAGATGAAAAAAAATAATTGCACAGTTCTCAGAAAAAATTGCACAGTTCCATGAAAAGCCTTACGTGCTACAGTACCAACATGTGCTAATGACGGATTAATTAGTATCATTAAATTCGTCTCGCAATTTCTTAACGGGTTCTGTAATTTGTTTTTTTATTAATATGCAAAAAAAAACCCTCGACATTCTTCCGACACATCCGATATAATACCTTAAAACTTTTCTTTTCCCGAACCAAACGCGGACTAAACTAAAAAAACAGTACCGGCTCAAGTACCGGATCCTTCGTTGTCCATCCATTGGCTCCGGCTGAGAAGAATACTTTGCTAATTATTTTAATGACCGGTGGGACCAGGGAAAACGCTAGCAGGTTGGGTTGCAAGCTTCCGTGCTAAACTAGCAAGCTCTTGCTCCTCTCTGACATGTCATCCTTGGTGCCCGATCCACGCTGCAATTTGGGTTCCTGTGAAATGGACACCTCACTACAGAGTTGAACGATTTTCAAGGACCCAGCGCCAATTTCTACGTGGCAAAGCGTGACCTTGTTCATCCGACTTATAATCCGTACTTTTTAGTTTATTTTTTTAGTTGGAACAGTATTTTTCTCTCACAACAAATCAGCCAACATTGTTTTTCAACCGGCTTATCAGCACAGCCAAACAGGGCCACATGTGTTTGGCCAGCGGCCACGCGCCCAACAGCAATGTGGAGAGCTGATGCGTCCGAGGCTCCGACTCTTCAGGTAAGTCTTTTTATTTTAATTAGGTATAGGGTGTGGGCGTCCACGTATACTAAATGATTTTTTATTCTATATCTTCTCTCCTCTCTTTTGAGCAAGCCCATAAACTATCTCGTTTTCTGAGCGAGATAAGTGTTAACATAAGAGGTAGTCTTTTCTTTTTCTCTCTCTCTCTTCAACATCTGAAAAGTGATGACACAGATTCCTATGAACTAGTTGAAGTGGCACTGTTGGGGACGTTCATAGAATTAGGGATCAGGTGCTTTCTTGAAGCCAGGGCGCTGGACTCGAAAGGGCGACGGCCCTGGAGTGCTGTATCTACCGTCCGTTCTTAACTCCCAGACGATCCTACGGCTAAGAAAAGCAGACGACGTGGCCCAAATGCTCGAGCTTGGCTCAGGATTCGAAAGCAAGAGATGTGTAGTCCAATTTCTAAATTTCAGCTCCAGTGTCATCTTGACAAAGGGTGCATCCTTTTGGCATGCTATAAGTTTGCATATGGCACCGAGGATATTCAGAAATCGGCCCATGTACATTGAGGCGCACATTTCTGGTTGGCGCTAGAGAACGTCATATTCGGTCTACTTTGGGGCTTGGGCCTCGGCCCTGGACGTCAGTTTCTTTTATTATGGTTGCCAGAAAAAAAATAAGAGCAGTGTTGCAGGTATTTGGAGTAGTAATGAGTGACTGCCAACTTTTTATCAGATAACCATGTACTCCCTCCGTATTGGATTTAAAAGATTTGAGTCAAATATTGAGAATATAAATTATCAATAACTTTTAAGTTGTTGAGTTTGCAAATGTAAAAATTATATGAATAGATTTGTCTTGAAAAATACTTTCATAAAAGTATACATATATCATTTTTTATAAATATTTTTTATAAAAACAAGAGGCCAAAGTTGTGTTTTAGAGGCCGTGTTGCTGTCCTAAACGACTTTTAAATCCGATAAGGAGGGAGTATACTTATGTTGCTGCAGGTCATGTCCAATCCAGTAATGCTTCTTTCCCTCTCGAACTCGAATGTTTGGGTATGATGGCCTGAAAATATCAGCTAGACCAGTATCAGCTTAGAAACTACGAATGTTACTGAGTCAGTAATAGGGTGTTTGGTACGTGGAATGGTTAGTTAATCGTCTCTTAATCCTCATCAGTTTGAGGGATAAAGTTATTCCACCAAACTTATAGGGTATTTGGTTTGAGAAATGAGTTATTTTATCATCTTCTCACGTTCTACTTTTTTTTGTTTGGTTTGTGCAATGGTATGAGTTAATGTATCATCACTTCATTCCTCACAAACTACTAATCCATAATAGCACGAGGAATATAGTCATCACACTAGATTTTACAGCGTGTTTGGTTTCTGGCAGTAAGTGCTCCAGAATCATCCGATCCCATAACCGAAGCTGAAAATGTTGTTTGGTTTGTGACGTGGAGCCGCACCGTTCATCATTGACTGATTCTACATAGAGTTAATTAAAGGCAATGTGGTGGACCAGGTCATTATTCCACAAAAAAATGTTGGACGAGCGCATTCTAGAGCGGGTCATGCCGGACAGGATGAACCTCCAATCCAAACACGTTGTTAGGTAATGAATTCATAATGCATCACCTCATCTAGAATTGTTTGATTCCTCAAACCAAACACCCTAGCAGTGGCAAAGCTCATCAATTTTGAAAAGCATGTATACCACTAGCACCGGGTCAAAATATAGTCCGCATCGGGTGTAGTACTAATAGATAACAAAACTAGTTATTGTAGCATTCATGGTTTTTGGACAATATTTTTTTTTATTCTACTACTTTTGATTGTGCTTGTATAAAAGGATGGCTTTGCGATACTGGTTGTACAATTAACGAAGGAAGGGGAAAAAACTAGTCGGGATTTCGGACTGTGAAGGACGGGGATGGTAATTGGGAGTCGATGGTACGGTGCTCTTTTGTCTCTACTAGTGGCATTTGGAAAACAGGACATATGGGTTTTGGATAATCAGAGATGGAGATAGGATATGAAAATAAAGACTAGCAGCCCATGCCCCTACCTCTATTTTTATGTTAATCTATTTCTCTTTCCCTATCTCAATCTCCATCCAAATGCGTTTGGGCTAGTTAGGATTAAGAAATTTCACCCGAGCACATTTCAGTCGGGCTAGAAATTCACATATATATACTTTAAGAGATATTTTCACAGTTGCTCTTGGTTTGCAGCCACAGTGAGGACGTATAAACAGCGACGCATTTTGACAGCTTGTCTGCCGTCTGCAAGGCCCCGTTCGGCTGGAATTATAAGCCGACTGAAAAACACTGTTGGCTGATTTTTTTAAGAGAAAAATACTGTTCCGACTAAAAAAACAGCTAAATAAAACGGATTATAAGCCAGATGAACCGGACAAAGCGCCGCCGTCTGCTTGTTCCGGCTAGGATATTGAAAACGCCATCCTCACATCACATGGGCCTCGTGACGGCCCAGGACCACAAAACCACTCAAGAAACGTCGCGTAGCTTCGCCCTGCGGCGTGACACGGCCACGCGCCACGCGCCACACGCCAGGCCGCGTCGGTTACGGCCGTGCGCCAACGAACCACGCTGGCGCCCCAGACCCCAGTTCCGCTCTTCCGCTCCGCTCCGCTCCCCCCACAAAAGCCTCGTCCTTTGCGTCACCTCGACGCCACATCTCTCCGAGCCCCACCCGCCGAGCCGCTGCCCCTCCCCGCCTCGCAATCAGACCCCCGCTGCTGCCCCGATCCGTCCCCCTCCCACCCCCACCGCCGACGCGCGATGCGCGGGAGCCGGAGGCGGCGCCGCCAAAACCCAAGCTAGGAGTGGGAGATTCCGAACCTCCACGCGCGCGCGCGCGCGGGCGCCATGGAGCCGGTGCCCCGGAAGCGCAAGGGCGCGCCCCCGGCGTGCTCCGCCGCCAGGTCCCTCCAAGATTTAGCCTCCCGCAAGCGCGCCTGCCGCGGTTCCGAGCCGCAGCAGTCCCCCCGCCGCGCCGACGTGGCCGCCCCCGCCGTGGTGATGACGGCCCCCGCGGCGAGCGGCGCGTCGGCCTCGGCGGGGGTCTTCCTCCCGGGCCGCGGGCTGAAGCGGAAGGTGGGCTGCATCGACAGCGCCACGCGGATCGGGCGGCGGAAGCGGCTGGAGAGCGAGTACGACCTCGGCGAGGAGATCGGGCACGGCAAGTTCGGGTCCGTCCGCGTCTGCCGCCCCAAGGCCGGGGCCGGGGCGCCCCGGGGCGGCGAGGACGAGTTCGCCTGCAAGGCGCTGCCCAAGAACGGCGGGGACACGGCCCACCGCGAGGTGGAGATCATGCAGCACCTCTCGGGCCACCCGGGCGTCGTCACGCTCAGGGCCGTCTTCGAGGACGCCGACGCCTTCTACCTCGTCATGGAGCTCTGCCACGGCGGACGGCTCCTCGATGAGGTGGCCAGGGAGGGGAAGCTCTCGGAGCGCCGAGCTGCCAATGTGATCAAGGAGCTCATGGCCGTCCTCAAGTACTGCCACGAGATGGGTGTCGTGCATAGGGACGTCAAGCCGGAGAATGTTCTGCTCACCAAGTCTGGAAGGTTGAAGCTTGCAGATTTTGGATTGGCCGTGCGAGTTGCTGATGGTAAGTACCTTGAAAGATTGCCACTTCTATCTAGTCGATATGATTCTGTTCTGACAATGTAGTTCCTTCAAAATGCTGCCAGATCAGTAGATCACAATGGTGGAGAACGAGAATTACTCAATATAGGAAGATTTAATCACATCAAATTCTTATGGTGTTGTAGTGGTTACTATCTTGTCGTTGCGCTCGAATTGTGCATCTAGGAAGAATGGTTTATTTTGCTTATGCACACATAAAACAGGGTTTTCCGGTTCATGCTGCATTTGAACATTGTCACTAGCATTTAAAAAGCATTTGACAAGGGATTTGAAATGTGCAAGTTGTGTTTTCAGTGATGACTTGGTATCAGGTATTCATTCACTGTGTCATTTTGTTTTGTTAGGTCTGTCAAGAGTCGAAGTGGTGCTAACTTGGTAGTTGCAGTGAGTTGTTGTCATCCGGAGGTAGTTGTTACTTCCATGGAGTTCTGGATATTTGGGTTCACAGCATCAATAAAATGATATCATGATGGTCAGGTAGTCAGGTCATCGTTACTGGTTCATTGGTCTTGTGGTTTTAAGGCATTTGTGTGCGCTAGGTATAGCAGCTTAATTGGTTTTAAGGCCAGTGATAATTTGCTCAATTATTTTGTCAAGTATTAGCAGTTTTCTTGTGTATGTGACCAAACTAACACTAACATGTCTTTGTTTTTCCTGTAAAATTATGTATGAAACCACGGTGTGATTGTATTGACTGGCCTTACCCTGTTTTCTTTCAATGCACTCATCGTTGTACTAGTAATATGGTGAAACACAATTCATTGCATATGACAATTATGATTTTTCTTTCTAGAATATTGACAGATTGTTTGATCATTAATTTTCTGAGCAATAATCATGGCTATTCTTGTAGTGTCACACAAATAGACCTTTTTCGTTCCGAGCTCTAGCACATTGATTCTTTGGCGAAGTGATTCTATTTGATTCCAGTGGGAGAGCAGGGTGGGGAGCAGAGGATTGATTCTGGAGTGATTTTGGTGGAGATTGAATGGGGAGCAGTGAGGAGCATGTTTTTTTTAGCTCCTACCAGAATCTGTGCGCAGCTTTGCTGTTTGGCTGAGTGATTCTCAGGGAGAATCCGCTCTGAGGAGCTATGCCAAATGACCCCTTAGATTTTGTGATATGATCTGGCTTCTATGTTGGCTCTTTTGCTTGCTGCAGGTTTGATGTTCACTAATATGTTCCTCAACTTTGAGCAGGTCAGCAATTGGTTGGTGTTGCTGGCAGCCCTGCATATGTGGCACCTGAGGTTCTACTAGGAAATTACTCGCAAAAGGTAGATGTTTGGGCTGCCGGGGTGCTTCTGCATGTTCTATTGATGGGCACTCTTCCATTCCAAGGAAATTCTGTCGAAGCCATCTTTGATGCTATAAAGACTGTTGAGATTGACCTTCACAGCAGTCAGTGGGCATCGGTGTCAATGCTTGCTCGTGATCTCATTGGCCGAATGCTTAATCGAGATGTCTCTTCAAGACCCGATGCTGAAGATGTTGTCCGTAAGTTCAAGCATCCTTATAGCTTATGCTTCTCTGATGTGATTTCTCATTGACTTTTCCAATGGCTTTGAACACAGGGCACCCCTGGGTCTTATTCTACACCGAATGCCCGCAGAAAGCTGAATTCTCTAACCTATGGGGTACTAACAAGACTGCAACTCCCATGATTCATCGGGAGAGAGTTAGGTTTGATTACTGTAAGTCTTCATCTTCAGAATCCTCAAGTGACAACTCTGAAGAGCAAGATGAGTGCGGTATAGTTGACGCACTGGCGACAGCAATAACACAGGTGAGGATATCAGAGCCCAAGAGGACCCGGCTGTTCAGCCCAGCCAACGGGCTGTTGCCGCCAAGCAGGAACACTCTCCGAACATGAAGAGGAATCCGTGTGTGGCTTTCTGACTTGACCTACCTAGCCAGCCCCCTTGCTTGTATATACGTGTTCTGTGATTTTGTAGATGTAAAATTGTTTGCCGTGGTTGATGGTTTTGCAATTGCTAGCTCGCTGAGGCTGTAATCCTCTGTAAATATATCCACGGTTGTCATCGTTTTTCTTTACATCGATGACACCATAATTGATTCGTTTTTAGTTTCGTTTGGTGCGCGTGGATAGTGCCATTGTTGTACTATATACTGTCTCGGTGCGTTTGTGGGCTTCTGAGCGTCGAAAGCGGTGACGAAATACCCACCTTTTCGCTGACGTTTCATTCCTTATTCGCTGATGTTTGCGTTTGTGGGCTTCTGAAGCACAAAAACCTTGTTAGGCTTGCCCTCTGGGCCTTAGGCTGGGCATTCGGGCGCAGTGGGCCGGTGAGAAAGATGTAAGTGGGCCTAGATGGTTTCAGTTATTGATGGGTCTGGCTACAATAAAATGGGCCGGGCTACGATTAGTACAAGCAGGACTGTTTCAGTTATCGGTGAGGGGGCCCGGCCCACGATTGGCGGGTCTGCTCCAGAACGAATTATAAACTCTACTATTTCTTCCGTCCCAAAATAACTGACGTTTTACTTTGAGCCTTCTTATTTAACCGTTCGTCTTATTCAAAAATTTTATATAAATATTGTTTATTTTGTTATGACTTATTCTATCATTAGAGATATTTTAATACTGACTTATTTATTTTATATTTTACGTAAAAAAAAAGATGAATGGTCAAACAAGAAGTGTACTAGTAAAAAAACGTCACTTATTTTGAGACGAAGGTAGTTTCTACATATCTCGAACAACACAACCTCGACTAACGCGAGAACGAGCACTGCGCTTCCCAGCCCGTCGCCGCCGCCGCCCTCCCCAAGGACACCACTCGATCCCCCTCCTCTCTCCTAACCGACAATCTCGTTGGTTTGTCATTTGTTGTTCCTCTTCAGATTTTGACTTTTGTTGTGTTTATCAGAGGAAGCAGTTGGTTGGCTTTCGATGCAGCAATCTTGAACTCTTCATCTGATTTGTTCTACAGCAAGGTATGACATCTTCAACACGCTATTCTGATGGTGAAAGATTGTAAGCCTGCGTCCTTTAGAGGTTTTGTTCTACAGCAAGGTCTGACATCTTCAACACGCTATTCTGATGGTGAAAGATTGTAAGCCTGCGTCCTTTAGAGGTTTTCTCCATCCGATGTTCTCTGAGTGGATACTAGATCTCGTTGTCAACGGCGAGTGGCTTTTTCGGTCTTCAAAGCGTTGTTTAGGGAGGGTGTTTCCAGGTGTCCCTTTTTCTCTGTCTTCACAGTGCGATCTTTAAACTCTAGCAGCCAGTGGACGTTCCAAGGAAGAAGATGACATATTTGGTCTTTGATGTACTCTTACTTTTAGAGGTCGTTTTTGTGTCTTTTTGTTCAAATTTTTGTACCAGCCTTTGTTTTCCTTAGATATATCAGATGTAACACTCGTTTGAGTGTCTTTATAAAAAAAGCTATATATCTCGCCACGCAACCTATCCACCTTAACAAAGTACTATTACATACAACTAAAACCCAATTGCACATGCAATTGCAATGACTACATCGGCACGACATACAAGCATTTTATTGTCCACGTCAACATGCTACAGAACCTATTAATTCGCAATTTCCGTAGCAACATGTGGGGTAAGCTTCTAGTATAAATACAGCCAAACCCAAGCATGCCTAAGCTTACCAACTGTTGGCAAAAGCAATCAGATCAGACTGATTATCAAAGATGACGTCTTAATCACCTAGCACAGATTTGCAACCAACAACAACTCTGGAGCGACTGCATGCAACTTCCTCAAGTCCGCGGAGCGAGCTTCCGACGAGATGAGATCCGCCATCAGCGACTCCGGCGTGGACGTGGCCTTTTTTTTTCCCTTCCAATCCAATCCAATGTAGCCTGTAGCCAGGACACCAACAGTACTAGTGATAATCAGCATGCCTGAGACCCCTGACGAGTTTGGCGTTTCCATAAGGCACCAGTCATATCAGCATGCCTGCGAGTGTGGAAAGTACGTGGAGTACTGTACGAAGCTGAAAGCGGCCCAGCACCGCCGACCACGTCTCTCTCTCGGCTGTAGACGCAAAGTAGTAATGTACAAAATTATAAGACGCTCCATACTTCCATGAAATGTGCATATACAAGTTCACTCACACAAAGAAGGAAAAGGGAAACACATCGCATGCTGCGCCTCGTCGTCGTCTTATACAGACGAAGCGTAGACTTGACTAACGAGCATGCAGCTGATGAGCATAGGCGCAACGCAACCGGCGGGCGGGCAGCCAAGCCAAGCACTCTCTCCCGAGTGCGCACGGAGTGCCGACCGAGGATTTGTTTGGCTCCCCACGTGTCACCCAGCACAAGAACAAATCCTACCACCTGACCCTGACCCTGACCCTGACCTGAGCTTCTTCGCGAGAGAGGCCGGCCGCGGCCCGCCTTTGGTGGTTCTCCCGGCACGGGGGCAGGCGGCATCGGATCTGCCAACTCGGGCCGGGGGCGCAACAAGTGTTTCTGTGCCACTAGCACGCACTCTCCCGGTGCCCCTGGGAGTAGGAGTAGGTCCGCGTGCAGTGATCAGTCGAGCCATCGAGCGTTTTTGGCTGGGGATTTGATCGGGGAAAAGAGAGCAAAGGCGTCGTACTGCTAGCTCTAGTAGCCCTCAAGTCCTCTACTGGTACGAGCTTGGAGGTGTCGCCTTTTGGAACCGACGGATCCGATGTCGGGTTGGATTAGACAGGACGGAAAGCGCCATGGCCGCATCGCTACGTCGGCCGCCCCCCCCCCCCCCCCCCCCCCCCCCCCTCCCCCGTGTTGTGTTGTCTCCATCATCAGGGCAGTGTTTTCAGCAGCGCAATCGATCGACGAAACCCCCTCGGCCTCGCCGGGGCGGGGCATGATGGGCGGCGGGGAAAAGCCCGGACATGATGTGCTCTCTCAGTCTCGGCCCCGTACCGTTTAATAGTGTGCTAAAACATCTAGGCCAGTTCGATCTTGTTCTCCGCTCGGTCTTTTGTGCATGCATGGCATGAACAAATCATCGATGTTCAACTCGTGACCTTACAAGACATGTACGCACGCACGCACGCACGGATTTATTCTTCACTCTTGACGCAGCAGATGATGTCCAGCTTGACGACGGACGGATCGGATAATGTAGCTCTGTTGTCTACTAGTAGGGCTCGAGGGTTAGGTGCCCACCACTACCCAGCAAGAGCACAGAAACACTGGGAGCAGAGAGGGCGGGAGCATGCCTGCCCCTGCATATATGTCGCGCGATCGCGTTACCTGTTGGCTCGTTGGCGTGGCGCCGGCTGGTTCCTTTTGGGCTTTTGGCGAGGGCATGATTGCCGGGGCGGAGGCAGGCAGGCACGAGCCGTCAGCCCTCAGGCCTGAGCTGCGAGAAAGAAAAGGGACACGGCAGCAGCGCACCTGCGTCTGCGTGCGCTGCGGTGGGTGGGGATGACAGGTGACAAGTGCGCCGAGAGAGGCCGACGAGACACCAACAGGCAAGGCAACCGCAAGAGCCAAAGCTACCGACCCAGTGGCTGGCTAATCATGAGCCCCCTGGTGGGCTGGTCGACCCACCTGATCTCCCACTCCCATGCACTGCGAATTGCACGCGTCGGCTCCGGGCATCCCCACTCTACCCCTACTACCCTAGCCGCCATAGCCCATAAAGCTGTTGCATGCGACGCAGCTGGGTCGTCGTCGGTCGTCCTCGTCCATGTACGACAACTACCAGCAGGAGCTATCCAGCCGCGACGCGCACACGTACGTCTACGTCTCGCTCTTGAATGGCCATCGTCTCTCTGCAATGCAAAGCTAGCTAGGAGTACTCCGTAGCTTCTGTACTAGCTTGCGCGGTCCACACGCATGGCCAGTACGTACATGGTTCGCTGGCTGCTCCACATGACCATGGTATTGGTCCGTATGGAGCGGTGTGAAAAGAGCATTTCGATGCGCTGCCGTGGTGCCGTGGAGGAGCAGAGCACGGGGGCGTATTGGCCTTTGGACATGGAGAGCTGGAGAGGAGGAAAAGCGAGCGAGGGGGAAGAAAGAAATCATGGCAATCATGAGGGGTGAGAGTAGAGACAACCGATGGAATGGAAATGTCCTGCTCGCCGCAGTGTGCCTGCCTGTGTGCGGTCTGCGGTGCGGTGCGCTCGGGCCTCGGCTACCTCACCTGGCCAATGGCGTTGGCCTGCCCGGCCGTCTCGCTTCGTCATCTTCATTGCTGCTGCCTGCGCACAGGGCACTGGCCGCGCTGGTGGCCGGCTGGCCGAATCTGCTGCGTACTGTTCGTGCACGGGTAAGGCCATGTTTATTTGGGCCTCGTTTAGATTAACCCCTGTTTAGTTCCTCAATTCTCCCCAAATTCCACTATGCAAAAAGAAGATTTCCCGTCACATCAAAATGTCGGCAAATGCATGGGGTACTAAATGCTGATGAAATCAAAAACTAATTGCATAGTTTTATTATACTTTGCGAGACGAACATTTTAAGCCTAGTTAGTCAAAATTTAGATAATTTTTACCAAATACAAACGAAATGCTACAGGAATTCTGATACAGTGTTTTTCTCCCCAATTCTTCCATCTAAACGAGGCCTAAAAAAAATTTCAACCCGATGAATAGTATCACTTTCGTCTTATTTGGCAAATATTATCCAATCGTGGACCAATTAAGATCAAAAGATTCATCTCGTGATTTCCAACTAAACTGTGTAATTAGTTATTTTGGGGTACAGCTAAAATGCAAAAAAAAAATTCAAGATTTCCTGTCACATCGCATATGCCGGCACATGTACGAAGCACATGTTGAAGCATTAAATGTAGGTAAAAAAATAACTAATTACACAGTTTGTTTGTAAAAGTCGAGACGAATCTTTTGAGCCTAGTTAATCTATGATTAGACAAAGTTTATCGAATACAAAAAAAAAAGTGCTACAGTGCTTTTTCAAAAACTTTTTGCAAACTAAAGATGGCCTAAATAAATAAAATTACGACGCGCGTAGTACTGTACTACAAAACGCACAGCCCAGTCGGCAGTCGCGCGCCTCGTTTCGATGCCGTTGCCTTTGCCGTACGAGAGGAGGGAGACAGTAGTGAAGTTGGTGCTCGTTGCTCGATCGGGTTTGCGCAGTTTCCGCTGAAAGTGTTGCAGCACCTCCAGCCAGTAGTAGCCATCGTGCAAGCGGTCAGGAAATTGGCCGTACCAGCCGGCCCCAGTCTGTTAGGTTGGTTTTAAAGACAACTGTAGTTACATTTAGAAATTACTTTAGGTTACTTCCTATAACCATGAAGGTTCGGTAAGTTGATGCAAAGTTAAGGTTTAACTTTTGTACTTATGTTAGTTAGTTTGTATATTGACAATCTGAAGTTAGTAATTTATAGAACAATATACAAACTAAATTACATAAGTATAAAAGTTAGTAATACTTTTTTTTATAAAGGCAAATGTAGGTAGCTTAGAATTATGGGTTATTTTATGGTCTTTCGGAGGTGTTTATAGTGGTCGGGTGTGGGTGAGTGTGTTCATATGGAGTGAGTGTACGTGTGTTGACGCTGAGGCCACAGACAACCTATAACGAAGCGAGGACACCCGAAATCAACAAGACCGACCAGCGGGTCGATTTCATGTCCGTTCTTTGCCGGAAAAGCTCACTAACATCTCCTTAGAAGACCCGGCAGCAAGGGGCACGTCGTGGTCGTCCTAAGATTGGCAAGGCCACCTAGAAACCCTGGATCTCATCAAGTGACACGCTAAGCATAGGGGGTTGGAAAAGCTAGGGTAGAAAAAAGGGCAGTAGGTGTGTTTCTAATCAATTGGTTGTTGGATTACTCAATCAATATATATAGGGGGTCATCTTATCCTAGAAGGAAATATCTTCAAGATAGAATCTAGAAGTTTCCCACAACAAAAAATGAGTCGGGACCGAGTTGGACTCAAACCAGTCTTGAACCAAGAAAACCGGGCCTCGCGAGATCTTGAAACCATAGAGGCCAGTTTTTACGATGCTGGGCTTCGACGAAACAGGCCGGCCTGGTTCTGGTATCCGGCCAGCCCGACTTTGGTGTTCAGTGCCCAAAACATCTTTTCTTCATTCAAACTCCAAATGCGATGATCCAAATATGTTTCTCGATCATGCTAACTCTAGGAACTTAATGGCGGAGCTCACTGCACTTGTCGGCACATTTTTTATGTCAACAGCATGCATATATGAGTGTTTAGGTCTGCACCATTATTCGCAAAAAACTTAACAATAGTTAAAGTGTGTGATTTAGATGCAAATTTAGGTCGGATGTATTTTTTTTATAAAGGCATAGAATGTGGCCATGTGCGTACTTTAGCATCCAGTAGTAGTGTTCTTTCGAGGTCACCTTCTAGTATCAAGGGGTGTTTAATTCCAAAGGACGAAAAATTTTAGAATGTCACATCGGATGTTTCATGTGACGTTTGAAGGGGTGTTTAAATACTAATAAAAAAACTAATTACATAACTCGCTTGGAAACCGTGAGACGAATTTATTAAGCTTATTTAATCCATCATTAGCACATGTTTATTATAGCATCATATTGTCAAATCATGGACTAATTAGTCTTAAAAAATTCATCTCGTAAATTTATCACAATTTGGATAGTTAGTTATTTTTTCGTCTACATTTAATACTCCATGCATATGTTAAAATATCCTATGTGACGTGGTGAAAAATTTTAGGAAGAACTAAACACCTCCTTAGAAAATATGATGATAGCATCACAATGTCAGTACTTGGAGGAAGTGTATGAAATGCGTTGAACAAATAAAACGTAGAATTTCCGGACACCGAAAAATACGTACGATGCTGTGTTGGACCATTGGAGTAGGAGTACTCCTATACTACTGCTACCAGCCAGGACCATACCCAGAGTAAGGTCCTGTTTGGTTACATGAGGTTAAAATTTAACTCTTATCACATCAATGTTCCCTCAAATGTATGGAGTATTAAATATAAACTAATTGTATATATGTCGGCACAGATTAGAAGTAATTTACGAGACGAATCTATTAAGCCTAATTAGCCTAAAATTAAAATTTTTTTATCAAATAAGACGAAAGTGCTACTGTATTTGTTAAACTTTAACACCCCAACCAAACACCCCCTAAACAGCATCGGGACAGACGGCTGGGAGCAAAAAGCCTGCGACGGAATAGAAACACAGAGAGAGCCGACGGAGCAGCTCGCCCCCGGGCCATTCCTCCTCCTCGTCCTGTCACTGTCCGAACCCTGCTCTTACCTGCGTCGCCTCCCTCTCGCTGCTCTCCACGAGGGAGACAGGTCAATTCGAAATTTATTAGCTCCGGCTGGGACAAGCCAGGACAGTAAGCCGGGCACAGCATCCACGTACGGGCAGTGTACAACAGGCAGGCACCATGCCGATTGACGAGAAGCCCCGAACCATAGCCACCGGCCGCCCGCGCACGCCATGCAAAAAATGTTCGCCGTCGTCCGTCCGTCCGTCCTCGGTGCTCCCGGCCCATCGTCCGCGGTCCGCTGAGGTTTCCGTGTCCGGCGCATGTGATGTGCCGGCCGCCGGCGTCGTCACGGTGTCCCACCACTCCCACCCAACGAAACCCAACTGGCCGGCCCCGCGCGATCCAACCCTTCGTTGATCGATGGCTGCCGCCTGGCCCTGCCACGGCGGCACGAGGATATATGACGCGCGCTGCGGCCGCGCCCAGGGCACGCATGCAGCTGTTCGCCTGCTGCCTGCTGCCCCCGCCCGCTGTTGCGATCGAACTGCCTGCGACATCATGCATGCATGCATGAAGGCAGGCTGCCGAACAGTAGCTGCATTAATACGAGCGAGTGCTCTGCTAGGCTAACCGGCCTGATCATCGTCCCGGCCAGCGCCCAGCGGTGCGCGCGGAAGCATGCATGCATGGCGCCTGCTATGACGCTGTAGCTCGTGCTGGGCGTCCGGCTGGCTGCCGTGGTACGACGGGGCGGGGACGACGGTGCGTGCTCCGTGCCCGTGTCAGCGCAGCACGGACACGCCGGGCCTGGGGCGGCCACGTCCGGTCTGGTCTGATTCGTCGGCGTCTCGTCAGGGTGGGTGGCCTTGGCCTGGCCCCGCTGCATGTGGCCCGTCGTCCGGTGGGTAGGGGCCGGTCGGTTCTTCTCCCTTCTCCGTCCGTCTCCGCCTCCCCACTGTCGCTCTCTGCCTGGCTCGAGCTCGATCGCGATGCAAGTCGCAACAGCTCGAGGACCCCTGCTCTGCTCGCCTGCCCCAGGCGGTATGGCTGGGCCTGGCCTCCCGCCGGCCGATCCTGCAGCGGGGATGATGATGGACCATGTGAGCAACTGACGGCCGGGCAGCGGGCAGAAGGGAGCAGGCGGGCAATACTGCTGCCGCTGCCGCGGCATGCATGCAGCAGCGCCAGCAGACGACATGCTGCGAATGAAGCGCACAACATGCACACGCTGCAGCCTACAGTGCACGCCGCGCAACCGTCCACGCCGGGCCTTAACTCCTCCCTGGATCGATCTCTTGCCATGTCGCTGCTGCAGCGGATACGTACGTATGTGCCCCAATATTGTCTGGCAACGTAGGAGTAGCTACGAGCCTACGACTACCCTCCAGGGCTGTGCGTGAACGCATGCCATTGCGTATGCGAAGGCTGGCCTGGCTGGCAGCCATGGTTTCTCTGCTATGCGCTGCGTGCCATTATCTTGATCGATCTCATAGGCAATGGAGGAGCCCGCGGCTTAGCGCGCGTATTCTAGGCGCGCCCGCCAAAAGCTCCAGACGATGAAAGACATTAAGAGCAATATGATCAGGATCTAAGTCCACTAAACCCTCAGAAACTACTGCATCTCGCGGACTGACGTTGTTCACCATCCCAATTGAGCATCTTGAGTCTTCCGCGTTCCCCGTCTAGAAAATCCTTAGCATTCGCTTGCCTTTTCTTCTAAGGCCTTGTTTAGATTCTAAATATTTTCCCAAGGGCTCGTTTAGGTTGAAAAAAATTTCAACCCGATGAATAGTATCACTTTCGTCTTATTTGATAAATATTGTCCAATCGTGAACCAACTAGGCTCAAAAGATTCATCTCGTGATTTACAACTAAACTGTGTAATTAGTTATTTTTTTACCTACATTTAATACTCTATGCAAGCGGTTAAAAATTGATGTGATAGAGAGAGTGAAAAAACTTGGAATTTTGATGTCATCTAAACAAGGCCCAAATTCCACTGTGCAAAAAGAAGATTCACCGTCACATCAAAATGCCGGCACATGCATGGAGTACTAAATGTAGATGAAATCAAAAACTAATTGCACAGTTTTGTTGTACTTTACGAGATGAACATTTTAAGCCTAATTAGTCAATATTTGGACAATTTTTACCAAATAAAAACAAAATGCTACAGTGCACTACAGTTGCACACAGTAAATCGGCCGCCCCTAATTCGGGGAACTAAACACGGCCTAATCCTCACACTGCGTGTAATCGTCTTCCGTCTAGGGCTGGACTTGGCCCTAGCGCTAGACGCTTTGCCGGTTTGTCGTCCGCAGCACCTGGTCAGCCTTCCCGCCCAGCACCAAGCACCAAGTCCCAAGGCTGGGCAAAGCCTTCGATCCGTCTTTTCAGCAAGCTTGGACGCATCCCTGCAGCTAGGCCAATCCAGCGGCTGTATGCGTACGCCGTGCGCGCTTTCTCCCCGGCCCCATTTACGCTAGCTCAGAGCTCACGGCGCGCGCACGACGCCGCGAGCCCACGAACCGCGAGCTGAAGCAGTGTACTGTACTACCACACGCACGCACACTCGAGTGGATCGCGACGCTAGCCGCCGGTGGGTGAGAAGTGAGAAGGCACACGAGCACTCCTCCTCGCCTCGCATTTCCTGCAATCATGAGGCGCCATCTTTGCCGGCTGGTGGGGCGATGGTTGGTGCTCTGAGAGGCAGCATGCGCCCCCGCGAGGCAAACTCGGCTGCATCAGTCGTATCGTATCCTCCCTCCGCGTCCCTCGCGTGGTAATTGGGGGATCCTATACTTCCGCGTGCGTCCGTCCGTGCGATGATCCGTCCATCCGTTGGGCGCCTCACTCGTCAGTGTCTGACCTCCAACGGCTACCCCACTGGTCGGTGATTTTTCAAAATAGTATTGTTTTCAAAGAAAATTGTAAATTCAGTGATGAAGCCCAAATTTTCATCGTATTTGTGCCCTCCATGGCCTAAGTTCATGCACACAAAACACAGTTGCACCCCTCTCTCTAATTTGTTCTAGTTTCGCCACTGGTTTAAAATTATAAGACATTTTGAAACTTCAAAAGAGTCTATTGTTGACGGTAGTTAACAACCATCACGAACCGTCAATTTAACTCGAAAGAACTGCATAAAAGGAATCACCAACATAGAATAGGGGTTAAACTGACAGAATTCTACGAGTTTTGGTGAATCTGTATTTTGCAGGGATTAAACAGAAAAAGAGCCAAAGATGACCCACATGTCGGACTGAAAAGCATATTCTACGCAGGAACCAAGTCGAGAAGATTCTAGAGAACACAAGCACTACACCAGAGAAGGACATCACTGGCGGTTCAAAACCCCCCTTCACTGGCGAATTTTGAACCGCCATAACCAACTCGGCAGTGATGAGCTGATCACATCACTGCCGGTTATGTCAAACCGGCAGTGATAGCTCATGTATCACTGACGGTTCGTGTTACAAACCGGCAGTGATACTTGAGCCATCACTGCCGGTTGTTTTAACCAACCGGTTGTGTAGATTATATTATCACTGCCAGTTTTCTTTGAACCGGTAGTGATATACTTTTCATAATTTGCATTTTAATAATTGTTTTATTTTTATTTTGAGGGGAGGTGGTGGGGTGGGAGGTCGGGGAGGTGGAGGTGGTTGCTATCGATCAATTTGATATCGATGTGAAGGTGGTTGTTGATCAGCGACAATACAAACCCATCAACATTTATATTACAAAAGTTTCAAAAAAAACTTTAAGTATCGAATTAAGAGTCGCATTACAATAGCCTATCAATGTGGTCTCTTCCGTACTGTGCCTTGTACTTCTTAGTCCTCGCAATGGAGAATGATCCTTTCTTGGTCAATATCTCGTCCATCACAAACTTTGCTATCTCCTCTTGAATTCCTCTCATCTCAAAATCTAGCAACTGGTTGTGATTGTTTGCTTTGCGCTGTAATTGAAGCAAGATGATATTGAGATGCACAAACGTAAGACAAAACAATAGAAATAGGATGCCTACGTACCATGTCATCTCCCTTATTTGTTTTTGCGCCAAAGTATTTTAGCATTGCCCACATCACATAGAACCCGCATTCGTTGTTCCCCATCGGTTGATCTAGGGTCTTGAGATCCTCCATATACTTTACACTGAATGGGGCACTCCATTGCTTTTGCATCTTGCTATCGAGATTTTTCCAATTAGGTAATGCCTTCATTCTATGTGACATTGTAAATGAAGTGTGAAGACCGAGGACATTACAATATCCTATGTGATTAGAAAGTGTTGTGATATTGGGTTCACTTACTTATTCAGCACTTTGACTAGGGGGTCGATAAGAGAAAGTGGCTTTTTCTTTGAGTCCCACACCTCGATATATGAATCTTGAAGATAGATATCTACGAGGATGAAATGGTTGCTGCAATCACAAAGTCCATGTTATTGAATGACATATCAAGAAAAGAAACACTAAAATAAGGGTTGAGAACACATACTCGCAGTTGTAGGGTAGGAGTACGTTTGTTTTGTTGTTTCTGAACATCCTTTCAAACTCAATCTTCAAACTTGTTGGTACATAGTCATCTTCACCAGAGGCGGTGCATGTTGTCTCATTTACAAATATGGGATCCAAGAAGTCTATATTGCTCAATTGCTTCTTTAGGCACCATTTTGCCATACACCTGCATAATAAACATATGATATATTCAAATGCAAATCACGTAGTTTATTATAACGTTGTGAGGGTAGGGTACTTACATAGACCATAACATCAAAATCTGCGTATCGAGCGAGCGCCGTTGGAAGAGCTGAAAGAGGTCTTCATAATAAATAATATGCACCGTTTCTTCAGGATGATTAAAAACCAGTCCGGGAGGGATGCAAACTTCAAAACCGACACAGTCTCCTTTGGCAGTATCCAGGGAGTAATAATCATGCAACTGTCGCATGTATGTTGGCAAATCTCTATACTCTTGTTCGGTGGCGACCAAAGGATTGCCTCTTGAATACTTGTATGCGACCGTGGCTTTTTCAAAATCTCTCGTTCCGTAATACAACTCCGTGGCCCTCTCCATGGATATGCCCATGTTGTTGGCCAAGTTCTGTATCTCTAGCAAATCTTTGGTGTGTATTTCTCTAGCTCTGGTTTGATTACTCTCTTTGTTGTGTTGCCTTTCAAATTCGGTCTATTGTCTCCACTTAGGTAGACTGGCTATTCGATTAAAGAAGGCAACGGCGGCTTTCTTGCTTGGAGGCTCCACAGTCGGGTCCTTCATCTTACTCGTAATGCTAGCATCCACCTTCTTCTTTTTACTTGTCTGGGGAGCATTACCAACTGAAACTGATGACCTCTTGTGTTGCGAGGTCGAACCTGATCGCACTTTGGATTTTGGCGGAGGAGGAGGAGGTGTCTTCTCCTTTGGCTGTGGAGGAGGTGGAGGAGGTAGAGGAGGTGTTTTCTCCTTTGGCGGTGGAGGAGGTGTCTTCTCTTTCGAGGCAGGAGAGGGAGAATGAGGATCTTGCAGAGGAGAGAAACCTCTTGGCGGCGGCGATGCCGATGATTCACTGTCATCCTCATCATCCGAAGATGGCTGCTCATCCAGCTTGATGAAGCGTTTGCGCCAAGCCACATGAGTGCCCAAGTTGTGAACAAGACACGGCCTATCTTCCTCCACTGGGAAATCAATGTGTATCTTATTGTACTTCTTATCCAAGATCTTATCAATGCTGACCCTGGCATACCCGAGTGGCATTGGCTTGCCATGAATGATGTCGCCTCCTCTTGGAAATGCTTGTCCGACCGCCACCTTGTCTTTTGTCCACTGCTGACGGATGTACAACCTGACATTAATAGGTCCAGTGATGTTGTCCACCGGATGAGGAGCATTGACCTCTTCTTCGTCAAGCATAGGGGTTGAGCCGCAGCTACTGCGACCCTTGGGCACTGGGCTATTCAAAGTCAGGATAGGCTGCGGTTGTGTCGAACACATGGATTGCATAGCTGACATAACTCGTGCATCAACTTGAGCAGCTATCCGTGCTTCCATGCTATCTTTGATTTCCTTTCGAAACCTTTGGAGCTCTTCTTCTCTTTGCGTTCTAGCCCTCGCACGGCTCCTATAGGATGAAGATTCACCTTCGAATGCTTTCTCCTAAGGAACATTCCCGGCTCCTCTAGTGCGACCGGGGTGCTCCTTGTTTCCAAGTGCTTGTGTGAGCACGTCATTTTCTCTATCGGACTTGCGGTTACCTCTATTCACTTCCTCAGTTAAGATTGAAATCCTCTGGAGGAGATTGGTGACGGGTTCACTACTGGCATTAAGGCTCCCGTCACTATTGTATTGAGCCCCCCTTGCGAGTAGGTAGTTTACTGATCTGGGCTGCCAATCGCTTGTCTGAGGCCTAACGCCGCGCTGCTCTAGTTTCTGGACTTCCATTTCCCATTCCGGAATCTTCCTTACATAGCCACGCGATCCTAGGCGATGAGGATCCTTTGCCTTAAGCGAGTTTGCTCTATTTCTTTCGCTTGATGCCTTGGCCTCTTCGGATAGCTTGTAAGCCTTGAACTCCTCCCAGAAGTCTCTCTGCTTGTTGTATTGACCTCTCTCAAAATTTGGTTCTCTGTTCTCCTTGATTAACTTGTACAAGGTTCCCTTGAAAGTCTTGAACGAGCGACCCATGATTTCCTTGGCCTTCTTCTTGACTGTCGCCTCGTCATAGTCATTAGGAAAAGTGAAATACCCTTTCAACTTGTTCCAAACTAGCTCCTTCTCACTTTCTGGAACCCTCCATGGGTCATCCTCACGACCAGTCTATTTCCTGTATTTGATCGGGATAAAGTCTCTTACAAGTGCCCCGATGACACTCTTGTATGGGCCTAATGCTTTAAGAGGCTCCACCGGCTCCCCTACTTGGTCGAACTCAAAGATGTGCCAATGTTTACTTGTTTGAGGAAGCTTTGTTGCACCACGCTTAGTCCTGCTGGTACCCTCACCACTTGGCTCTTGCGGCGGAACCTGCTTCAAAATTCATAAATAAGTCCCCATCAAACTTATCTAGCGTGATTTCTTACTATCGCGTTATTAGGTATGACCTAAGTTATTACCTCGTCTCCTTGGTCTAGCTGCAGATAATGGCTAGGGCTCCAATCGTCCTGATTGTTACCACCACCATTAGTTGGATCCTGCGGCGCTCCTGTCGCAGTGCTCTCTGCTTGTGGGGTATCAGTAGTTCGGCGACGGGTGGTGAATTGGCGATGACGAGTCATGTTTCTAGACATGCATTTCGACAGGCAATTAAAAAAATAGAAAGAGTCTAGAAAATAAGGGTATCCTTAGAATTGAACAAAACGACATCATTTGATCTCTCATATGTAGGCACAATGGCATGCACTGAGAAATAGCATCATCTGTAGCAATTCATGTGGCCAGCACATATAGAAAACAATGGATGTAGAGAGGAGTGGGGTATAATGCCAGCACATAGAATTGCAATAAACCTAGCCTAAGGAAGTGGCATGACAAGATCAATAAACATATAGCAACACACACACACACACACACACACACACACACACACACATATATATATATATATATATATATATATATATATATATATATATATATATATATATATATATATATATATATATATATATATATATATATATATATATACATGAAAATGCCGTAGGACTTTGAAGATCATCAGTCTATATTTGCAAGTTTTGGGAGTTCATTTTCATCACAAGCTATACAACAAAAACACAAAACACATTTCCATCACATCCAGTAAGCATCAGGGGAGAAACAGCATCTGGTCATGGACACAACACCTTATGGGCATTCTATCGAACACCTTATGGGCACTCACCGAGTAAGGGGTGGCGCGCTCAACAGTGACATGGAGGAGCTCCTGGCAGCGTCGGCGTAGCTGTAGGGGACGGCGGCGTTGAGGAAGCGGTAGGGGCCGGCGTCGTGAAGGGCGGCGTCAGGCTGCGGCGTCGTGCAGTGCGCGTCGGGCGGCGGCGGCGTGCACTGGCGGACAGCGTCGAGCGCGCAAGTGTCGTGCACTGGCGTTGGAGCGCGCTAGCGCCTTATATAACCCACGCATCACTGCCGGGTAGAACTACAAACCGGCAGTGATGTCCCATATCACTGCCGGTTCTAATAACCACCCAGCAGTGATGTCCCATATCCCGGTGGTTATTAGAACCGGCAGTGATATGGGACATCACTGCCGGTTCTAATAACCACCCGGCAGTGATGTCCCATATCACTGCCGGGTGGTTATTAGAACCGGCAGTGATATTGATTATTTTTAAACATTTTGGGTCCCCAATTGGTCTCAAATGGAAAAGTTGTAAACAACAAAGTTGTGGAACTCATGAATGTCTACAACTTTTATTTTAGTCATTTCTCAATTTGAGAAAGTTTTATTAGGCATGTCTCATAAAGTGCTCTGTCTCACACAAAGTTATGTCACTTTGTTGGAAACATGGCATCCGTTATATCAACAAAGTTCCAAAATAATAGTGGTAGAACTCATCAATCTCTACAACTCCATATGATCTCAAATTCGATGCAAATTACTAAAACAACATTTCATTAAGGATTACATAGTTTATGATATTCTAACTATTCACGGTGCAAAAACTATGATGGCCTCATTGTGATCACTCCGGAGGTAAGCAGGTTCGTCACCCTCTTCAAGGATAGGTAGGGTAATGTCTGCCCCAAAAGGAGCCATTTCTTGATAACCTTTGTACTCTTCTTCGTCCGTCACTCCTTCAACACCGACAATCTTCCTTTTGCCTTGCATGACTACTTGTAGTCTTCCCTTTGTATTGTTATCCCTTGCATAGAAGATTTGCAAAACATCCTTTGCAAGGACGAAGGGGTCATCTCTGTATGCGGTCTTGGATAGATCAACGGTAGTGAACCCATCATTGTCGGTGTTGATTTCATCTAGCCGGACCCACTGGCAACGGAATAGAGCGACCTTCAATTGTCGTCCATAGTTTAGCTCCCATATCTCATCTATGAAACCATAGTATGTTGCCTCCACCGTGCCGTATTCATCGTGGGCGTCGAAATGAACAGCACTATTTTGGTTGGTGCTCTTTCCATCCTGTTTTTTGTGTAAAATGTAAAACCATTTATATCATAACCTTGGTACATCATCACCGTAGTCGAAGGTCCGGGAGCTAAGAGATCTAGCTGACATCCCGTCACCATTCCTAGCCTGCGGCGTCGAAACCAGTCACCGAATTCCTCCTTATGTTTTTTCTCAAGCCAAGCCTATGACCTACCGATGTTCTTACTTTGCAGTAACTGCTTGTGCTCATCAATGTATGCCATCACACCGTCGGCCTGCTGGAGAACAGCGAAGTGTGCCTGTCTGAAGGAAACCACTTCGACTATTTTGACAGCTTTCTCACCTATCGTTCCTTTGCCCCCTAGTCTTCCATCGTGATGAGATACTGGAACTCCGACCCGATTGATGTCCATATAATATGTGCAGAACTCAATGGCCTCCTCCGTTGTCCATCCTTCTACCATGCTCCCTTCTGGTCTGAATCTATTCCTAACATACCGCCTGAAAACTTTCATCAACCTCTCGAAAGGAAACATCTGGTGTAGGTACATTGGGCCAAGGGCTTTAATTTGGTCCACAAGATGAACAAGTAGATGCACTGATATGTCGAAGTAAGTCGGTGGGAAATGCATCTCAAGCCTGCATAGAATCTCGGCTATCTCCTGCTTCAGCTAGTCTAGCTTGGCCCCTTCAATGACCTTTTCAGAGATCGCGTTGAAGAACGAACACAACTTTATGATTGGGGCACGGATCTTGTCAGGGAGGATACCTCGCAGGGCAACTAGGAGCAGCTGAGTCATAATGACATGACATTCATGGGCCTTCATACAACCATAGTTAAACTTAAGTTCTCTCATGTTAACTAGCCTCTTCGGGTTCGCACAGTAGCCAGTTGGCACTTTGAGATCATTGAAGAAAGAAATAAGCATGTCCTTTTCTTCCTTTTTCAGTGTCCATGATGCCACCGGAAGTTTCAAGTGGCCATCCTTAAGAGTTATTGGGTGCAACTCCTTCCTGAGGCCCAGGTGTTGCATGTCCAAGCGTGTCGTGAGAGAATCCTTTGTTGTTCCCCCGGTGTTCATCAACGTGTTAAGTGTGTTACCGCACACGTTTTTAGTTATGTGATTGGATCAAGACAGTGACGTACACTCAAAAGTGGCCAATAAGGTAGTTCCCAAGAGATTGATTTTTTCTTCCAGATACTACCGGCTGGCGCTGGTACTGCCCCTTCCCCCTTCCTAAGGACAACATCTGTGAGTTTGCTTACTTGTTTAAGTATCTGTTTCCCGTCTCGATACTTTGGAGGTCCACGTTTCTCAGTAGTCCCATTAAAATCTTTTCTATTCCTGCGGTAAGGGTGATCCCTTCGTAGGAACCTACGGTGTCCCATATAGACCATCTTCTTGTTTTCTGGTAGATGTATAGCATCAGTCTCGTCCAAGCTGAAAGCCCAAGTTTGGTTTTGGTAATTAATGACACCAAGTTGCTAATGCTATTGTATCAAGTGTGATTAAGCTAGGCATAAGCAACATGTGATGGAGGTGGAAATGGCATGGAGAGATGGCCACAAGACCACATGTTTTGGTGCATGAAATGATGAGCAAGATCATGGTGGAGATGCACATTAAATGATGGACATGATGATCAAGTGAAGGAGAAGGATCTAAGAGCGCAAGGCAAAGGTATAACCATAGGGTTTTTCCTTTTGCCGGTCTAAGATGAGTAGAGAAGTGATTGACCGGGTTTAGGATACATAGCCGACTATCAAGAGGGGCAATCACGGTTAGCTCGGAAATCAAGTGCAACTAGATCAATGTCTTGAGCATATGCATTTAGGATCTAGTCAAAGAGCTAACATAACGCCTTGGAAAATGTTTGTGAAATGCTAACACACATGCACTTGGTGGTGTACACTTGTTGGTGTTAGCACTTTTGCGAAGGCGGTGGAGTTTAAGCGGTAGAGAGGGGTTTGGGTTCCTCTCTCCCTCCCGCCGAGCTTGCGAGGCGGGATTCGGCGCTTTTTAGAGAAGTGAAATGCCTATTTTCTATTGCGCCGAAAGTCGGAAAAGAAACGGAGGCGAACGGAGGTCACTGCGTGCACCGGACGCTGCACCGGACGCGGTTACTGTGCGACCGGCGCGTCCGATCAGGCGAACAGCAGTTCACGAGGACCACCGGACGCGGTGCGCGTCCGGTCACAGGCCACCGGACGCGTCCGGTGGTCCAGGGAGCTTACTGGACTCGCACCGGACGCGGGCACTGTGGCGTCCGGTCCTATCTTCAGCGCGTCCGGTGGTTGTTTCGCGGTGCGTGCCTCGGTGTTCACCGGCGCGTCCGGTGGGTCACGGGACCGGCGCGTCCGGTCGTGACCAGCGCGTCCGGTCGCTCGGTCGAGCGCGTCCGGTCAACGGTAACGGCTAGTTCGAACGGCACTATTCACGTCTGTCGCGTAGTGACCGGACGCGTCCGGTCACCCTGACCGGAGCGTCCGGTGATCACGATTTCTGCTGCGTCGTTTCTAACGGCTAGTTGCGTACCCCTTCGTTATAAATAGATGGTGGCCGGGGTTTGAGGGTATCTCTTGCACATTTTGAGACCTAGAGACATCCTTTGAGCTAGAGAACAACCCCTCCACTCATCTCTTAGATTGATTGCACATCTTGAGTGAGATTGAGTGAGATTCAAGTGCATTGCTTGAGAGTTGCATTCTAGAGGCACTTGATCTTCGAGTTGCTGCGGATTTCTTGTTACTCTTCCGTGTTTCCCGACACGGTAGACGGCTTGGAGCAGCGGAGGTGATTGAGCTCGCAATTGGAGATTGTTGGAGCCTTCACCAAGTGTTGTAAGGGGTTCTTGATCCTTCCCCGCGGGAGTTCGCAAATTGGATACTCTAGTGGAGCTCGTGGCTTGGAGGATCCCCATCTTGTGTGCGGTTGTACGGCGCCCGCCGAGGGCTCAACTCTTGATAGTTGATTAGCTCGCGAACCGACAAGTGGGTGCATCGCCACAACGAGGAGTAGCTTGCCGGGAAGCAAGTGAACCTCGGGATAAATTCTTGTGTCACTCTCTTCCCGAGGATTTCTCTTGTGTGATTGATTGATTGGTACTCCTCACCTCTACACGGCGGTATATTCACTCGAAGCTCTTCTCTCGTATTACTTCTTGTTTCTAGCTTGTTGTTGTTGTTGTGTTTAGTGGATAGCCTTGTACTAGAATTGTGTAGGTGGCTTGCTTAATTAGTTAGAGCTAGTGCTTTGTGCTTCGCCACCTTTCGTACTAACTTGTGGTTAAGTATTTTGTGTAGAAGTTTTTAATTAGGCTATTCACCCCCCCCCTCTAGCCTATTTGGACCTTTCAAGTGGTATCGGAGCCGAGGCACCGTTTATTTGAGGCTTAACAACCTACGGTGAAGAAGAAATGGCTCAATTAAGTTTGCACATCAACAACACCAAGAAGGCACCTCACTTTGATGGCACAAATTATGCATATTGGAAGGTTAAGATGACCGCACACCTCAAGTCAATCAATAGAGAAGTGTGGAAGGTCACCGAAACAAAATTTGAGGTTGCTAATCCGGAAGCACCTACACCGGTGGAAGAGAAGAAGCTCCAATGCAATGATATTGCCATTAGTGCTCTTCATGAGGCACTAGATGACAAGACATTTGAGCAAGTGAAGAACATAGAAGTTGCACATGATGCTTGGGCCAAGCTAGAAGAAACATTTGAGGGCACCGAAGGCACAAAGACCGCCAAAGCATATATCTTGCAAGAAAAATTTTCAAGCTTCAAGATGCAAGATGATGAGAGTGTACCGGAGATGTTTCATAGATTGCAAGTCATTGTCAATGAGCTCAAGGCACTTGGTGAGGAAGTCAAGGACAACCAATTCTCTATGAAGTTCTTGAGAAGCTTGCCCAAGAGATTTGATACATTGATCACCGTGCTAGTGAGGACTACTTTGAAGGATTCAACTCCTCAACAAATATTTCAAGAAGTGATGACCGATGATTCATATAGAGAAGATGATGAGAAGGATGAGTTGGTCAAGAAGAAGAAGAAGGAGAATGAGAAGAAAGATGATGAAAAGAAGAAGAGTGTGGCATTCAAAGCCACCACATCCAAGGGCAAATTCAAGATTGAATCATCAAGTGAAGAAAACTCAAGCTCTTGTGATAGTGATGACATTGATGAGAAGATGGCTCTCTTTGTCAAGCAATTTGGCAAATTCATGAAGAAGAAGGGCTATCGTGCAAGGAGGAAGAAGAACACATCTAAGAAGAATGAGCATACCATGAGATGCTTTAGATGCCATAGCAAGGACCATCTCATTGCAAAGTGTCCTTATGATAGTGATGATGAAGATGCTATCAAGAAGGAAAGGAAGAAACAAAAGAAGAAGCAAGAAAAGAAGGAGAGCTCTCATAAGAAGAAGAATGATTCTCATGTTGCTACATGGGATAGTGATGATTCCTCAAGTGATGATGAGGATGACTACAAGAGCAAGAAGAAGGGACATGCTAGCATTGCTATCCAAGAGAAGGTCTCCCTCTTCGACACTCCATCATGCTTCATGGCTAAGGCCGCTAAGGTATCATCCGATGATGAGAGTGATCATGATAATGCTAGTGATAGTGATAGTGATGAAGAAGAATTCACTAAAGATGAACTAATCACTATGCTAGAAGATTGCACTCAACATTATAAAGAATCTAGAAAGGAATGCAAGGGCTTGCTTAAGGAAAAGAAAAATCTTATGCAAGAACTTGATGAGCTTAGAGCATCTTATGAGAGTCTAAAGGTAGACCATAAGAAGCTTCAAAAGTCTCACACTAAGCTTGAAGAAGCTCATTCCTCTCTAGTTGAAAAATGTGAAAACATGCCAACTAATGTTGAGAAAGCTAAAACTTGCAACATAGGCATATCTTGTGATATAATTGATGAATCTTGTCATAAGCCTATTGTTGTTGCTCCCACTAACCCTTCATGTAGCTTATCTACATCATCCTCATCTAGTAGTGATGGTTTCACTTGTGATCCCACACTTATAGTTGAGAATGAAAATCTCAAGAAGGAGGTAAAAGAGCTCAATCACACCTTGGCCAAGGCTTATGGTGGTGAGGATCGCTTGCTTATGTGCTTGGGTAGCCAAAGAGCTTCTCTCTATAAAGAGGGATTGGGCTATAACCCCAAGAAAGGCAAAGCCGCTTTTGCTCCTCACAAGACTCGTTTTGTGAAGAACAAAGGTAGCTATTGCAAAAGTTGCAAGCAAGTTGGTCACATAGAGCAACATTGCATGAACAAGAAATCCAATGCTAATGTATCCTCAATTAAGTTTGATTCTTTCTATATACTTACCAAGGGTACAAATGGTGTTCATGCTAAGTTCATTGGTGCACCATGGATGGGCTCAAAGAAGAAAGCCATTTGGGTACCAAAGAGCTTGGTCACTAACCTTGAAGGACCCAAACAAGTTTGGGTACCTAAAAAGAATTGATCTTATCTTGTAGGTCAATTACAAAGCCGGAGGAAGGCATTGGGTGCTTGATAGTGGGTGCACTCAACATATGACCGGGGATTCTTGTATGTTCAAATCAATTGATACAAGTCAAAATGGTAGTTTTGATGCTATCACTTTCGGCAACAACAAGAAAGGCAAGGTCAAGGGGCTTGGTAAAATTGCTATCTCAAATGACATGAGCATATCAAATGTGTTGCTAGTTGAGAGCTTGGACTTCAATCTTTTGTCGGTGGCACAACTTTGTGATCTTGGCTTCAAGTGCATATTTGGTAGTGATGATGTTGAAGTCATTAGTGTTGATGGATCAAATTTGATATTCAAAGGATTTAGACATGGTAGCTTGTACTTGGTTGACTTCAATGATAGTGAGACACAATTGACATCATGCTTGCTTAGCAAATCTAGTATGGGATGGTTGTGGCATAGAAGGCTTGGTCATGTTGGAATGAAACAATTGAACAAACTTTTGAGGCATGACTTAGTTAGAGGCTTGAAGGATGTCACCTTTGAGAAGGATAAACCTTGTAGTGCTTGTCAAGCCAGTAAACAAGTTGGAAATAAACATCCTAGTAAGAGTGAAATGAGCACATCAAAGGCATTTGAGCTATTGCACATGGACTTGTTTGGGCCAACAACATACACTAGCATTGGTGGAAACAAGTATGGTTTTGTGATTGTTGATGACTACACTAGATACACTTGGGTGTTCTTTCTCTATGACAAGAGTGATGTTTATGATCTATTTAAGTCTTTTGTCAAGAGAGTGCAAAATGAGTTTGAGACTACCATCAAAAAGATTAGAAGTGACAATGGTAGTGAGTTCAAGAACACAAGAATTGAAGATTTATGTGATGATCTTGGTATTGGACATCAATTCTCTCCAACATACACTCCTCAATCCAATGGTGTAGTTGAAAGGAAGAATAGAACTTTGATTGACATGGCTAGATCAATGCTTAGTGAATACAATGTGAGTCATTCTTTTTGGAGTGAAGCTATCAACACGGCTTGCTATTGTAGCAACCGTCTCTATTGCCATGGGAAGCTTGGGAAGACACCATATGAGCTATTGAATGGAAGAAAGCCCAACATTGCATACTTTAGAGTGTTTGGTTGCAAATGCTATATTCTCAAGAAAGGCACTAGATTGAGTAAGTTTGAAAAGAGATGTGATGAAGGGTTCTTACTTGGTTATTCTACCACAAGCAAAGCATATAGAGTTTGGAATCTCACTAATGGCACCTTGGAAGAAGTTCATGATGTTGAGTTTGATGAAACCCTAGGTTCTCAAAATGAAGATCAAAACCTTGATGATGTGAGAGGAGATCAATTGTCAAATGCAATGAAGAACATGGACATTGGTGATGTTAGGCCAAGGCAAGTTGATGATGATGATATTCATGTGATCAACCAAAGTGTGCAAATTGATACAAATCAAGCAAGCTCAAGTGGTACTCATGATGAAGCTCAAGTTCAAGGTCAAATAAGTGGAAGCAATCAACTCCCAATACTCCAACCTACTAGCATTGCAAGAGATCATCCATTGGATCAAATCATTGGTGGAATTCAAAGTGGTGTTCAAACTAGATCAAGATTAGCATCATTTTGTGAGCACTACTCATTTGTGTCACTTGAAGAACCTAAGAAAATAGAAGATGCATTGGAAGATTCCGATTGGGTAAATGCCATGCATGAAGAGCTAAACAACTTCACTAGAAATCAAGTTTGGGAACTTGTTGAAAGGCCGAAGAACTATAATGTGATTGGTACTAAGTGGGTCTTTAGAAACAAGCAAGATCAAGATGGCATGGTTATAAGGAACAAAGCAAGATTAGTAGCACAAGGATACACTCAAGTTGAGGGTCTTGACTTTGGAGAAACATATGCACCGGTTGCAAGATTGGAGGCTATTAGAATCTTATTAGCATATGCTTGTGCACACAACATCAAGCTCTATCAAATGGATGTCAAGAGTGCATTTCTTAATGGTTACATCAATGAAGAAGTTTATGTTGAGCAACCTCCCGGTTTTGAAGATGACAAGAAGCCCAACCATGTTTACAAGCTCAAGAAGGCATTGTATGGTTTGAAGCAAGCACCTAGAGCATGGTATGAGAGGTTGAGGGACTTTCTTCTCTCTAAAGGGTTCAAGATGGGAAAGGTTGACACCACTCTCTTCACCAAGAAAATTGGAAATGACTTGTTTGTGTTGCAAATCTATGTGGATGACATTATCTTTGGATCAACCAATCAAGATTTTTGTGAAGAATTTGGAAATATGATGGCAAATGAGTTTGAGATGTCTATGATTGGAGAGCTTAGTTACTTCCTTGGACTTCAAATCAAGCAAATGAAGAATGGCACTTTTGTAAGTCAAGGCAAGTACATCAAGGACATGATCAAGAAGTTTGGATTGCAAGATGCTAAGTCAATGAGTACACCAATGGGCACAAATGATCAATTGGGTATTGATGATAGTGGTAACATGGTAGATCAAAAGCAATACCGGTCTATGATTGGAAGTTTGCTCTATGTCACCGCTTCTAGGCCGGATGTGATGTTTAGTGTGTGCAAGTGTGCAAGATATCAAGCTTCACCTAGAGAAAGTCACTTGAAAGCAACAAAGAGGATATTGAGATATCTTAAGGGCACTCATAATGTTGGATTATGGTTTCCAAAGGGGTCAAATTTTGAGTTGATTGGATATTCGGACTCCGACTATGGTGGATGCAAGATTGATAGAATGAGCACAAGTGGCACTTGTCAATTGCTTGGAAGGTCTCTTGTTTCATGGTCATCAAAGAAACAAAATAGTGTTGCACTATCTACCGCCGAGGCCGAATACATTAGTGCCGGTAGTTGTTGTGCACAATTGCTTTGGATGAAGGCCACTTTGAATGACTTTGGAATCAAGTTCAAGAATGTGCCATTGTTTTGTGACAATGAAAGTGCTATCAAGATGACTCAAAATCCGGTTCAACATTCAAGAACAAAGCACATTGACATAAGGCATCACTTCATAAGAGACCATCAACAAAAGGGTGACATTAGCATTGAGAGCATTGGCACCGAAGATCAACTAGCCGACATATTCACAAAGCCACTTGATGAGAAAAGATTTTACAAGTTGAAGAATGAATTGAACATACTTGACTTCTCCAACTTGAAATGAGTGCACCCCCACATTATTATATGACATGCCTCTCCTCCGACATAGCAAGGTAAAGTTGTTTGGCATATCATCCATACGTTGCTAAGGACATGTTTAGAACATATAGACATATTTGCATGACAAATAGGCTCATTCATGAAAATCAAATGATTTTAATGTATATATGGTACCACTATTGCTTCTATGTTTGTTTGATCTAGTGGTAGCATATGACATGTTTGTGGGCTTGCAAACCTAGTGTTGAATCTAGAAAATGAGCTCATGATGTGTAATTCAACATGGTCAAGATAACCCTTATACGTTATGAGGTGTGAAGAAGCTTGTCCTTGGATCAAACCGAATTACATATTCTAGGCAAGTGATCTAGATTGAACCATAATTTGGACTCCCTCACATTGATTGACTTAACTCTCACTAAAATTTGGCACCTTTTTTGGTGATTGTTGACAAAGGGGGAGAGAAAAGTCACAAAGATAGAAAAGTCACAAAGATAGAAAAGTCACAAAGATTAAGTTAAGAGGGGAGAGAAAAGTCACAAAGAGAAAAAGTTACTAAGGGGGAGAGAAAGCATAAGATAAGACTTTGGAAAGGAATCAATTAAATTTGAGCACACATGTAGGGGAAGCAAGCTCATGAATTATTTGTTGCATTTGTATGCGCATTAACATGATGAATTGTTGCATAGCAAAGCTTAAATTCTTATTCATGTTTGTTTGGTGATTGCTAGAATTAGAACTTGAATGATGATTTGTTAAGAATAGCTTTTTAAGTGGTATCTAGACACCCTTTGCTTATAATGTTGATCTCACGGGGTATTTTGGTGTTTGTGATCTTTACAAGTAAGGTATTACAAGTGGTGTCTAGCTACATCGATGCTAAGGATGGTATATAAAGGCAACTCCGATTGGTATCACGCTTCAAAGGTCCATTCTATATACCTTAGCATCAATTTGATAGTAGTAACTCTCCCAAAATTCAAATCCATACATATGTGCAAAATTGAACCAAACTTATGAAAGCACATATGTAGGGGGAGCTAATACTATCGAAATTGAAAATTGATTTCATTTCATATCTTTGTGATGGTTGTCATCAATTACCAAAAAGGGGGAGATTGAAAGCCCAAGTTTGGTTTTGGTAATTAATGACACCAAGTTGCTAATGCTATTGTATCAAGTGTGATTAAGCTAGGCATAAGCAACATGTGATGGAGGTGGAAATGGCATGGAGAGATGGCCACAAGACCACATGTTTTGGTGCATGAAATGATGAGCAAGATCATGGTGGAGATGCACATTAAATGATGGACATGATGATCAAGTGAAGGAGAAGGATCTAAGAGCGCAAGGCAAAGGTATAACCATAGGGTTTTTCCTTTTGCCGGTCTAAGATGAGTAGAGAAGTGATTGACCGGGTTTAGGATACATAGCCGACTATCAAGAGGGGCAATCACGGTTAGCTCGGAAATCAAGTGCAACTAGATCAATGTCTTGAGCATATGCATTTAGGATCTAGTCAAAGAGCTAACATAACGCCTTGGAAAATGTTTGTGAAATGCTAACACACATGCACTTGGTGGTGTACACTTGTTGGTGTTAGCACTTTTGCGAAGGCGGTGGAGTTTAAGCGGTAGAGAGGGGTTTGGGTTCCTCTCTCCCTCCCGCCGAGCTTGCGAGGCGGGATTCGGCGCTTTTTAGAGAAGTGAAATGCCTATTTTCTATTGCGCCGAAAGTCGGAAAAGAAACGGAGGCGAACGGAGGTCACTGCGTGCACCGGACGCTGCACCGGACGCGGTTACTGTGCGACCGGCGCGTCCGGTCAGGCGAACAGCAGTTCACGAGGACCACCGGACGCGGTGCGCGTCCGGTCACAGGCCACCGGACGCGTCCGGTGGTCCAGGGAGCTTACTGGACTCGCACCGGACGCGGGCACTGTGGCGTCCGGTCCTATCTTCAGCGCGTCCGGTGGTTGTTTCGCGGTGCGTGCCTCGGTGTTCACCGGCGCGTCCGGTGGGTCACGGGACCGGCGCGTCCGGTCGTGACCAGCGCGTCCGGTCGCTCGGTCGAGCGCGTCCGGTCAACGGTAACGGCTAGTTCGAACGGCACTATTCACGTCTGTCGCGTAGTGACCGGACGCGTCCGGTCACCCTGACCGGAGCGTCCGGTGATCACGATTTCTGCTGCGTCGTTTCTAACGGCTAGTTGCGTACCCCTTCGTTATAAATAGATGGTGGCCGGGGTTTGAGGGTATCTCTTGCACATTTTGAGACCTAGAGACATCCTTTGAGCTAGAGAACAACCCCTCCACTCATCTCTTAGATTGATTGCACATCTTGAGTGAGATTGAGTGAGATTCAAGTGCATTGCTTGAGAGTTGCATTCTAGAGGCACTTGATCTTCGAGTTGCTGCGGATTTCTTGTTACTCTTCCGTGTTTCCCGACACGGTAGACGGCTTGGAGCAGCGGAGGTGATTGAGCTCGCAATTGGAGATTGTTGGAGCCTTCACCAAGTGTTGTAAGGGGTTCTTGATCCTTCCCCGCGGGAGTTCGCAAATTGGATACTCTAGTGGAGCTCGTGGCTTGGAGGATCCCCATCTTGTGTGCGGTTGTGCGGCGCCCGCCGAGGGCTCAACTCTTGATAGTTGATTAGCTCGCGAACCGACAAGTGGGTGCATCGCCACAACGAGGAGTAGCTTGCCGGGAAGCAAGTGAACCTCGGGATAAATTCTTGTGTCACTCTCTTCCCGAGGATTTCTCTTGTGTGATTGATTGATTGGTACTCCTCACCTCTACACGGCGGTATATTCACTCGAAGCTCTTCTCTCGTATTACTTCTTGTTTCTAGCTTGTTGTTGTTGTTGTGTTTAGTGGATAGCCTTGTACTAGAATTGTGTAGGTGGCTTGCTTAATTAGTTAGAGCTAGTGCTTTGTGCTTCGCCACCTTTCGTACTAACTTGTGGTTAAGTATTTTGTGTAGAAGTTTTTAATTAGGCTATTCACCCCCCCCCTCTAGCCTATTTGGACCTTTCACAAGCACTCGACACACCCAGTGTATCCTTTTGTCTTCTCTCTAGACAAGCAACCTCGCCCTGGCAGGTCAGTGATTGTAGCGATAAGTATAACCTTTATCATGACATGTTCTTTTTTGTACTCATCCCAAACATCCTTCACACCCATCTCCCACATCTGTAGTAGTTCATCGATCACTGGTTGTAGAAGCACATCGATATCATTACCAGGTTGTTTTGGCCCTTGGATTAGTAGTGGCATCTGGATGTATGACCGTTTCATACAAAGCTAGGGTGGAAGGTTGTATATACATAGCGTCACTGGCCAAGTGCTATGATTGCTTCTAACCTGGTCAAACGGATTCATCCCATCTGTGCTCAAACCTATCCAAAGATGCCTTACCTCTCCACCGATGTTCTTATAGAACATAGTGTTGATAGTCCTCCAGTCCGACCCGTCGGCGGGATGCCTCAACATTGTATCTTTCTTACGCTCTTCGCCGTGACAACGCAACAGTTTGGCTGACTTTGCATTTGCAAACAACCTATGCACTCGTGGAGCTATAGGAAAATACCATACGACCTTTATGGGCCCTCCTCTGGTCTTGCTTCCCTGATTTGACGGCCCTTGCTTGTATCGGGGAGCTTTACACTTGGGACACGCATCCAAGTCTTTGTATTTTTCTCCACTGTACAATATGCAATCGTTGGAACACGCGTGTATTTTCTCAACCTCGAGGCCGATTGGGCAAATCATTTGCTTGGCCAGGTAAGTCTTTTCTGGTAACTCGCTACCCTTCGGGAGCAGTTTATGTAGTATACCTAACAAGTTATCGAAGCCTTTATCACTCAATCCATTCGTTGATTTGAACTCTAATAGCATGATGTTGGCTTTCAGTTTGCTTATTGGGTAGGTCGGATACAATGGTGTTTTTGCATCCTTTCTCATGATCTCCAGTTTTTTCAACTGTGTAGCACTAAGGAATCCGCCATGCACATCATGTAGAAGCTGTGAAATGCCATCATTTTCCTCTGTGTCGTCAACTAATGTATTCCTAAACACATTATCGTTGGTAGGCACAGGTACTGTGTAGCATTGGTAATCATCAATAGGCAGAAATGCGTTTAGGGATACGCTAGGCATGGGCACATCATCATTGTTTTCTTGTGCAACATTTTGACCAACCTCCCCATGCAAAGTCCAAATCGTGTAGTCTCTCATGAACCCCCTGGTAATCAAGTGCAATCATATATGCTCCACGTCGCCCCATTTTCTCGTATTCTTGCAATCTTTGCATGGACAGAATACAGGCTATGAGTCCCCAGCATTGGCTCTAGCGAGCTTGATGAAATCGTCGATGTCCATCATGTACCGTTGGTCTGTACATGACAGATCGTACATCCACCCTCGATCCATGTCTGCACAGGTAAAATGGGCCGGGCAGAGGAAACATAGGAAAGTTTTAATAAGAAACAATTATTACACAATATTGAAGAACAATTATTCTACTCCATGCAACATAAAAATGGAGACACTAATTTAAAAAAAGACTAAATTTGGAGACATGATCATGAATAACAATGTAGCTCCAAACAATGCCCATATAAATTAAAAATCGCAGCCCCATAAAAAATAATTATTGCACAATATTGTAGAACAATTATTCTACTCCATGCCACATAAAAATAGAGACATTAATTTAAAAAAATACTAAAATTGGAGACATGATCATGAACAACAATGTAGCTCCAAACAATGCATTGTTTGGTGACACATGGGTTAATTTGCTCATCAACATTGTAAAAGAATCTACTCTACTCCTAAGAACCAATTATAACATCACATACTAACAATGCATTATAGCCATCAATTAGAAAAGTGCTCTGTAGAAGAATGGAGAAATAAGAATGAGAATCAAGCATTATAGCCATCAAAACAAAGCTAATTAAGCAACAAAATCGAAGGAATGGAGGCTTGTTACTAACCTTAAAGCAAAAAGATCAAGCCATTCTTCCAAATCCAAGTGGTAGCTTCACGGATTTGGGCGACCGCAACATTGGAGGGAGTGGCCCAAACGCGCGCCTCTGTTCTCGGGATAAAAGAGTGGAGGAAGAAGATGACGGCTACAACCTTTTTGTGCTGTCAGGCTCATCACTGTCGGTTCTATCCTAGAACCGACAGTGATAGAACCAAATCACTGTCGGTTCTTGGCTTGAACCGGCAGTGATAAGTGGAGTTGTCATCACTGCCGGCAGGAGGCACAAACCGGCAGTGATAGTTGTCATCACTGCCGGTTCTCGCACCCCCCAATTATTTTCTGGTTGTCAGAGCCTAGAACCGGCAGTGAAGGGTCATCACTGCCGGTTGTCCTAATTTCGGCAGTGATGTGGCCGGCACTGATGACTGAATCTGTAGTAGTGAAGAAGACGTGCTACCACAGATGGGGCCCACCTGCCATAGGGGCAGGTCGGCCGACCCTACCTCCAGATCGGCCGACCTGTGGTCCCACTTGTCAACCACCACCTCCACAAGCCGGTTCTCCACCGTCTTAAAGATTGTATCTCCACCCTTGATTGAAGTCGGTTTGATCCAAGGGCTCTCGTGCATCGCTCCCGCCTATATAAGCAAGACCCTACCCTCTAGGTCAGAGCATTCTCATCCTGGGCAGAAACCCTAATCCTCCTCTAGCATCAAGAAACCCTAGATAGGATCAAGAGCTAAGCATTCAAGAGAAGATTAGTCTTGTAGTCTTCCAAATATTAGGACTACTCTTATTTAGAAATAGAAAGATATAGAGTGAGGGAAGAGTTTGGAGGAGTTGCTGGCCTGTCGGTGTCTCCTCTACGACTTGTACCTGAGGGGTCAAGTTCCATTGGAGCTTGTTTCTGAGATTTCTCTAGTATTTAACTTCTAATTTAAGTAAGTAACATTGTTATTATTGTTCTTCCGGCTTGTGACTCTTTTGAGTACTTTAATCTTGGTAGCTAATTGATTGAAGTAGTATTCTATCGGCTACTGATAGTACGGTACCCATGAGGCATGAGTCAAAAGACATCGGCCTTGGCCCGCCTAAAATAATCATGAGCGCAGCTATGGCCCAGTCCGGCCCAATAGAAGAGGTCCCCGGCTTGTCTGATCCCCCTGGAGGGCGTTTCGCCTCGCCCGACCCTTCTGACGCAGGTCTCGCCTCTTCTGACCCCCCAGGAGACGACTTCGCCTCGCCTGACCCCTAGGGGTCGGATCCTCTCTCAGGAGTGGAGGAAAGATCCGGAAAGGGGGTCCATGCCACCTCGACTGCCACGAGCGCACGCCCCTTGACACAAAAAGGGAAGAAGGTATGCTTCCCGCAGCTTGCGACCATGAAGGGACATCCCTGTGAGTAGATGTGCTTCCACACGGCCTGCAACCGTGACGGGACATCCCTGTGAGCAGGTGTGCTTCCACATGGCCTGCAACCGTGACGGGTCATCCCCGTGGGCAGGTATGCTTCCACGCGGCCTTCAACTGTGACAGGCCATCTCTGGAAGCTCGCGTCGCCCTCAGCGTCATCATCAGCAGAGTAATCATGTGTCGCCAACTCCGCGTGCGACCCCCGTCAGACACCCATGGTTCTGCACTGTGCCGTCGACTCTGGCGTGGCCTCCGGCGGGGGAGTCCGTTGACCATATCGTCCTCCTAGGCGATATGACGCGCCACGATTGACCCATGACACCCCCATGTGGGACCGGTGGCAGCGCGAGATTGCAGCGTGGGGATGTCTCCATCATCTACAGGCTGCCGGAAGCCGCCGGCGGGGAAGGGGAACATCATAGCTTTGGCCACCCTTCTCCCTTTTTGGGGTTTTTGTTCTCTCCCTATTCTCTCGGTTGTATGACGGGCCTTTCCCTTGGAGTTATAAAAGGGAAAGTACAGTACCTTTCAGGGGGGGGACGGGGAAAAAAGGATCACAAGCCCACGAACCGAAAAACACACACATACAATCACCAGAGACTTAGGAGCTCATCCCTCTCTCGATCGTTTGTAACCTCTACTACGAACTTGGTTCAACTAACACGAGCAGTTCGCAACTAGATGTAGGGACGTTCTGCCCGAACCAGTATACATCCTCGTGTCCTCTTTGCATAGCCATCCGAGCCTAAACGCGCAATCCACTAAATTTACTAGTCGGCGGTTTCTAAACACCGACATATTCGTAGTGTAAGCGTGGTGCTTAGACTCGGTTACTTGTAGATGCACCCGACCTTTCGGATCGATGGTAGCTCGCGAGGGTGATTTATAGCCTCATTGAATCTTTCATAGTTCACCTCCCGTAGCTCGCGTAGAGGACTACAGTAGCAGACCTAGAGAAGCAAGCTTCTCTTCTCACCAAAATTGTAAAGACTGTAGAAGAGAGCCACCACGTTCTAGCTAGGTCCGTCTTGACGATGAACCAAAGAGTAGATTTCGCGGAGATTGAGCGAAAGAAATTAGCAAGCCAATTCGAGATTTTCTCTCGCAATACCCCTGACGAGGGCAAGAAGTCAGGCTAAAGTTAGGTCAATAATTGATAAGGAACAAGTTAGGTCATTGGGTATGTCGCTTATTAGGTTCATCGTTTAGCTAGGTTGGTTAGAAAATTATAAGCTTGGTTTAAGTAATAAAGTGCCTTATTATTATTATTATTATTATTATTATTATTATTATTATTATTATTATTATTATTATTATTATTATTATTATTATTATTATTATTATTATGGAAGTTGATTACCATTATTCTCTATTCTCTCTGGATATGTGTTTTTGTCTCCACATTACTGTGCACAAAGGAAAATAAGAAGCAAGTGTGGGGGACAAGCACGATGATAATAAGACGAGATTTGATTGCCAAAGTCACAAAATTTGGAAGGGAACGACGCAAGGACCACGCATGATGAAGCGGGCCCCAAACTAGGCCTAGGCCAGGTCGACCAACCACCCTACTGGGTCGGCCGACCCAGTAGGGTGCCATCTCGCCTCGCGCTTTGTCCACGGTCAGGTTTGCCTATCATATGTTACATTTTCACCCACGTTGCTTTCTGTTTCAAACCAAATTAAAAATTCTTTGATAAAACAGCTTAAAAATATGAAAGGAAGATTGTGTAGCCATGACTTAAGGATAGAATCACATAACACTTTTCCTAAAAAGTCTTGCTACTATTGGAAACTTATATTAGGGACCCCATGTCACTTAAGTTGCTGTGAAATGTGAGATAGTAAAAATAATGAAAACTTGATTCCGGATGTCTGGTCATTGGAGAATTTATTTTTTTTAAAAAAAAAAGAGCAAAATGAATAGCTACACCTCTCCTCCGTAGTAAAGCAATGACCCACCAAAGCCATATATAGGATAGACAAATCGTCTACATATACTACTTGTGTTTGTATTGAGTTTGGTCAAACCTTATGACCCTTGTTGAGAAATTTATCATGCTCCCAAGATCAAGATCATGTACACTCCCCATATATTCTGCTACTCCTACACTGGGAGTATGCAACAACATGTCTTCCATCCACAAAAAATGTTCTACTCCTACACCGGGAGAAGACACAAAAGTGAAGTTTGTTATGAATAAATGTTCTAAGTTCTTGTTAATGTCTTTCTTGAAAGTTTTTCAATTTGCAGAAAAGAGGCATGTGGCTATGTAAAAAGAAAAAGTATAAAAAAATAGACAAGTGTCTGAGATATCTAAAACAATGGGTACTCAGATGCCCGCCATGAAAAAAAGAAAGAAAAGAAATAGCCTATGCTTTCTAGCAAAAGTTTCTAAGTTCTAAACAAGAGAGACATATTTTAAGGAGCATAGTAGAATAAGGATAGCCACCATATATATTTTACACACATGCATATCTTGATCTAAGAGTATGACATCTTTCTCCTTGATCCTTATTTTGACTTTACAATATATGCAATGCAAGTATGTTTTCACTTTCATCCCTACCTGAGGTCCACATAAGCTTTTAGAAGTAGGCAAAAAGAAGGCATCAATTATCTATACCTCGGTGAGGATCCACAAATACCATATATACAAGTGATTTTAGAGTACTAGAAGGAGAAGGTAAGCTATGTTTTATTTTCAAAACTTATGCAAAAACTCCAATTGACTTAACTGAAGGAAGAAGGTGATCTGTTTCAAACTGTTTCATTCTCCAACCGCCCAAAGTTTCATGACAGAAACATTGAATCCCGCAGTGCAAGTATGGCTAGGAATGGTTTTATATTGATGTCTTGTCCTAAGGTTATGTTTACAGTGATCCATCCTTTTCTCAAGGACAAGTAAAAGCCTAAGTGTGGGAGAGTTTGTTGACAGTACTTAGCCACCATCATGAACCTCAATTTAACTCGAAAGAATTGCATAAAAGGAATCACCAACCTAGAATAGGGGTTAAACTGATAGAATTCCATGAGTTTTGGTGAATCTGTATTTTGCAGGGATTAAATAGGAAAAGAGCCAAAGATGACCCACATGTCGGACTAAAAAGCATATTCTACGCAGGAACCAAGTCGAGAAGACTCTAGAGAACATGAGAAGGCGGGCCACCAAAGATGGGGCCCACCTACCATAGGGGCAGGTCGACCGACCTGTGGTCCCAATTGTCAGCCACCGCCTCCGCAAGTCGGTTCTCCACCGCCTTAAAGATTGTGTCTCCACCCTTGATTGAAGTCGGTTTGATCCGAGAGCTCCGGTGCTTCGCTCCGGCCTATATAAGTAGGACCCTACCCCCTGGGTTAGAGCATCCTCATCTTGGGTAGAAACCCTAATCCTCCTCTAGCATCAAGAAACCCTAGATAGGATCAAGAGCCAAGCATTCAAGAGAAGATTACTTTTGTAGTCTTTCAAAGATTAGGACTAGTCTTATTTAGAAATAGAGAGATAGAGTGTGAGGGAAGAGTTTGTAGGAGTTGCTAGCCTGTCGATGTCTCCTCTATGGCTTGTACCTGCAGGTTTAAGTTCCATTGGAGCTTGTTTCTGAGATTTCTCTGGTATTCAACTTCTAATTCAAGTAAGTAATATTGTTATTATTGTTCTTTTGGTTTACAACTCTTTTGAGTACTTTAATCTTGGTAGCTCCTTGATTAAAGTACTATTCGTAGTGTAAGTGTGGTGCTTAAACTCGGTTACTCGTAGATGCACCCTACCTTTCGGATCGCTGGTAGCTCTCAAGGGTGATTATATAGCCTCGTTGAATCTTCCATAGTCCACCTCCTATTTGTAGGACAAGTAGGACCTGGTTGCTGAGGAAAACATCATCTACTAGTGTCTTTTCTTAAGTAATGTCCCCATTTGAACAATCATAAACATAGCTTGCGAAGGTTAGAACTAGAAGACTTTGATATTCTCACACGTTTTCCCTATGGTAAAATATAAATAACGATACTCTGGAATACTCCCGGGTGATGTGCTACATCGGTATCCGTAAGCTTGTAGATCATTCTTAGTAATTAGTCTATGTGCATTAACAAATACCAACACCTATCGTTACATGTTCAAAAGAACCTATCTATGAGGATGGTTCAAACTTCTCTTTTTGGTCATTACATGTTCTTACCTTGGGTCCAATTGTTCAAAGAGTTGTGGTTACAATTTTGAAATAAAAATGCTTGCAACCCAATACTCAGACTATTAATGTGTTGTTGAGAACAATGTGTGAAAGCTTATTGATCATATCATATTTGGTGATGGAGAGCCACTTGAGGATGCTCATCTTATTTGGACCAAGCTTTGCCAAAAAGTTTGGAACATCCAAATGCGATGGTCCTCAAGTCAACAAGGACATCACCACTACCACAGGTAATGACTTGGCTCACTTATGCCTTATATCCAAGAAGGACAAGAAAAAAGGAGGCAAAACAAGTTGAGGGGAAGTAAGAAGATGTGACACAAAATGATGACCAAATTGAGACTGATGTTGAAGGAAATTGAAGATAGCTACACTGTTGATCGTCTAAGCAGCAAAGACAAGCTCATATCATGAAGCTCATTGAGAAGAATGATGAGATAGAGTAAGAGTAATCACTTGAAAGACAAGAATTGTTTGTCGTCTCAAAATTGGAAGAGCTAAAGGCAACCACCGAAAGGTATGAAAAGTTATCAATCGAGCATGCTTTAGTTACTAACTCTTCTTCTAGTGTTGCTCAACTGGAGAGATAACATTGAGCTCAAGGAAAAGTTGAGTGAGCTCTCAAGCAAGTATGGGATCCTACAAGCCAACTATGTTGAGCTCAAATGTTCACATGAAAAATTAGTGGATTGTCATGTTGTGCTTGAGGTGGCTCATGAGGTTGTGTTAACTTCGGTAAAATCATCCCAACCTCACTCACTCACACACACACACAAACTTGTTCATCATCTAATTTAAATATTGTATGCGCCAACAAGTGTGCCACTCAAGCAAGACAATCTTCTTGATTGAGCAAACTCTTTTAGAAAATTATCATCAAAGAAGAAAATGAAAAGCTAAAAGGAGATGTGATTCAGTTGAAGGGTAAGGAGAAAGTACAACCTTCTCAGGAAAATAGTGATAACATGGTGAACATTCTTAAGAAGGTTTCAAACATTGCTTCCTCCAAAGCCCAACGAAAGAATCACAACTCTAGCAATGTCAAGGCAATGAAGAGCAAGAAACATGGAAAAAGACTATGCTACGATTGCGGCATGTATGGGCATGAGGGTGCTTTGTGTGCATACAAGAGTTGGACCGATAAGTGTGAGGTGACCAAACAAATATCATCCAACAAGGCGGCCAAGCAAAAGATTGTGCCTATGGCTTGCCTCAAGTGCAAGAATGTGGGCCACTCAACAAACAGTTGCATATTGGACATAAAAGACATAGACGCAAGAAAGGAAGCCCAAATATAGCAATTAGAAGGTGCTATGCATGCAAAGAAAAGGGGCACAAGATTAGTGACTATCCCAACAATGGCACTTCATCAAAGCCAATTCAAATACAAGTGTAAGAGAGATAGCACGCGTACATTTGTAAAATGCTATAGTTTGGTGCGAATCTTCTAGCACTCTTTCTGTCGGGTACCACAAATAGGGGTACCCAAATTGTGATGGAAAATCACCTGGTCTCCCCATTAAGGGAAAAGATAAGCAAAGGAAAAATGGGCTAAACTCCCCCTTGTTGGGCCTCCAGCAAGACGCGTGAGCAGGCCAGCCCATATCCCCACTTCATCCGAGGCCTCACTCAGAGGGGTCTCGGAATCTCTGGTTCACATGAGGCCTCTGCTCTGAGGTCTCGGACATAGGCCGACCCCTGACAACATCATCGCCTCGCCCGAGCCCCAGAGGTGACATTGTCCGTCTCCGACTCGCCCAAGACCGGCCTCTAATGCCGCTCCCCTATTAGCGCGCTCGAGACCGCCTGTGACATCACCCACGTTCTCGTGTCTGCTCAACCGGACAGGCTGAGAATGACCGGGGTCAAATCACCACGCTTTCGACTATAACTGGCGTGGGGAAGAGCTACTGACCACTCTGTCACCCATACTAGCACTATACGCACGATTCTTGTGTGCGCAGCGTACGGAGCAACTGCTCTGGGCCACTATTCTCACAATCGGATAAGATCGCACCACATTTCCCGCCTCCAAGGCCTGGGCCCTCTACGCCGAGTCAGACTACAAGGACAAAAACGCCACACCGGCTACATGACCAAGTATGACAAAGCACGTCACTACAATGCCAAAAGACAGAGACCACTCCTTCAACAGTGACACACGTACTAGAACACGTAGCAGTAGTACCAGAAGTACAGACGCCATGCCTCCATAGTACAGACCATGCTGCCACCAGATAAGGCCCTTTCGAGGCCTCCAGGCTCCTCCACCGGCAAGGACACACCATACGCCAACATCAAGTAACCCCGCACCTCCTTGAGGCTATAAAAGGAGCATGCAGGGATCATTCGAGAAAGAGGGGACGGAGTCGAACACAACTCAACTGAACCACCGTAGCAACACAACGTGAGATATGAGTAGGCTACTCTCCTAGACCTTGCGAGGTAACCAGTAGAGTGACACACACCACCACCACCTTCACCACTCCCGCCGTGAGACTTGGGAGCTCCTCCCTCTCTCACGTCCGCTTGTAACCCCTACTATAAGCACTTCGGGCAAGATAATACAGAACTCCCCCCACTGGACGTAGGGCATTTCTTAGCCCGAACTAGTATAAATCGCCAATGTCCTTCTTGCACACCATCCGGACTCCCGACGCGTAAACACTCATTACTCATTGGTGCTGGGACCACCGTTTCTTACACCGACAATTGGCGCGCCAGGTAGGGGAGCTTTGCGCGTCATGACTAACCATGTCTACAGGGTCTGAAAAGGCTACATCGTCTCATCTCCACCCAACGAACACATCTGCGGCGGTCGGAGGCAAGTCAGCCTCACCCCGGGCTCTCGCATCTGGTTTGGGAGTCTCGTGTTCAACATCACCAAGGAAGGTGACGACCTTGACCTCATCCCACCAGCCAACAAGCTTGCCGACTCCCCCGAGCCCGTAGATGATCTACGACACCGTTCCAAGGAGCTGAGGAACACATGGCCAAACAAATTCAGCCTGCCTGGTCTACCGTGAGCTACTAAGCCCTGCCGTTCGTAGGACGTCGACTAACGCTCACCATCTCAGCCCCGAAGCAGGTGAAGTCCCAGGAGATCTACCATAGTAGCTTGGGCATGCCATACCGACACCCTGGCATCAACAGAGATGAGTTCCAACTCTGACTTTGAAGATGACTACAACAACAGCTATCAAGGTAGCACCGACTTTGTAGAACTTCAGGGAATGGAACGCTTTCTACACGTCAGCGACTATCTTCTCGGCGACGGGCCGCTCTACGATGATTTCATCAACCACTTCGACGGCTATGAGCTCTCATGGCTGTAGAAGGGACGATCAGGCCTTGACGCTGCAGTCGGTTTGCCGAGCGTGCTCCCCCTCATCTCCGTCGTTATACCGCTTTTATTCGCTTTTAAAGGTCCCTATGAACTGATATTTCTCTTTGTGATCGCCTTATAATTTTGTATGTGTAAATGCATCATGCGCATGCATCATACATGCCTCATACATACATTTTTGCATATGTCATGTCGCACCATTTGCGCACGGTCTGAACCTGGGCCCGGAGTTCGTAGGCTAGCCCCACGAGAGGGTTTCGACAGCCGCTCTGACCCACCAGAGTATGGGATGGTACGAGGGGAGTGGCACGATAGAGGCCAACACCTAGGTGCCTCGAAGCGCCATACGGGACTCCCCGAACCATGTTCGAGCCTTGACGCACCCTGATTATAGGGTTTTTCACCAGAGAAAGGCGACGAGCCACCGGGGTTGTACCGGAACAACCCTGGTTACCAATCAGTCATCGAGGGTATGAGGTCGGTCACTAGATACCTACGTCGGATCCCTAGCGAATGGGATCCGGGACCTCACTCGAAATGAAATACCCGCTAGCAACTCAAACGGTCACCACGAAAAATGGCCCCACTCGAGGGGGATGACGTGCCACTGTCTAACCCCTCCTTTGCTAAAGAGATGCGAGAGGGGAATGCATTGGGCCTCCTGACCGGACCATACCCACAAGGCTTGATTTTTGGAGGCCCAGTTTCATATGCGCGGCCTTCCGAGGCCCGTCGAGACCTAAAAGAATGGGGATAGGTCACCCGAAACCTAGAAAGTGCCCTAGGGGCAAAAAAAAGTCCGGCCGAGAGACGTCCCATCCTTGCACCAGCCTTAGACGTCGCAGACCCCACCTCGGACCTTGGAACAGCAGGGGTCGTGTCAACATTCAGACCCTAACAATGCCTCGGGGCACGTACTCCCCCTAGGAGACTTCACCGTGCATGCCACCGGCGGTGCTCCGGTGGCCTTCCATACTAACGAAACAAATTTTACAACGCGAATGGCAAAGGAGCTTAAAATTACCATGTTATTCCATTTCATCATACTGATAAAATAAAAGACGCCATGCGTCAACAACCAATACATTTAACAAAATAAAAAAGCAAAAGCCCTAAGGGGCAGCGTCACGGGGGAGCTCCGCGAGGATCTGCTGGGCAGGGATGAGGGCGGCCACCGCCTCCTTGGCCGGGCAGTAGCGCGTCACCAGGTCCTAATGGAAGCGCAGAGGCTCCTCCGCTGAGAACCCGACGACCTCGGTGAGGTCGACTCCCACCGACACCTCCGTCATTGCCAGGGAAACCCCGGTGCTGCGACGGACGCCGCTCTCGATGACGGCGGAAACGTGATGGTGTGCGGCCTAGAGCCGGTCCTCCCTAGTGCCCGGGGCAACCCCCAGGTAGTCCAGGAAGGTATCTACCACGGTACGGAGACCCTCCAGCTCCACGGTCACCTCTGCCACACACACACAATTTACTCACAATTAGAAAGAAGCAGTAAACAGAGAAGGGGGGACAGAAAGCAAGAAAAAACTACCAACACCGCGATGATTGGCGTTGTCAAGTTGATGGAGCAGAACGTTTGCCCTTCCCTCGACGTCCGTCACCGCCACGCGAACGAGCGCCCGCTCCTCCGCTTGGTCCACCCTCGGGGCTGCCGGGCCGGGCAGGGCCCTGGGGAGGGCAAAGCGAGGGCAAATGCTCCCCGTTGAGATGCCACCAGTGCGTAACTGGTGGCCCCTTCCGGTGAAAACCCGGTCATCCGTCCGGCGACGCTACGCCACCGGGGGACCGTCCACCTCCTCAAACCGCTGCGGCGAGCTGTCACGCGCCATCGAGATCATGGGATCGTGCTAAGAGGGAGTGGAAGAGAAAGATGGAGAGTGGAAGGCAACAATAGGAGTGGGAAGAACAAGCGTAGGACCGGGTATAAATAGGCTCCAGGCAGTCGTTCGGCTGTGCAGCCGCTCGGGATTATCAATGCGATCTCGGAGCTCGAGCTGACGTTTCCACTTCCCGCTAAATACCGAGTACTGGAACCGCCCCCTCTACTTCCCTCGATTAAATCTCCACGCCCCCGCTCACTGTAATGCGTCCGTCTAACTTCTGGAACCACAGATTCTCGAATGGATGACGGGCCTCGCAAGAGATGGGCATCCTTCGAGTGAGGTCTCGACCCGAGGGGCCTCCCCCGAACTTGATTACAACCCACTTAAAAAACCACTTGGTAATACCTAGCTTGGCGCATCAACCCTTGGTCAACACCAAAAGGCCCAAAATGCAGAAGCCACAGGGCATTGGCAGGCCCGGTGGCTAACCCCACCAAGGGGATGGACGAAGGAACCGTCTCCCCAAGGCCCCCTCTTACCTAAACTATCGAAAGGCATGGGGCTCGACGGCTAGTCCTACCACCGAGGTGCCAAAAAACCAAAATTGACTTCAACCCATACGCTCTCACGTCGCCCCGAGACAGAAAGCAATAATGCCCAAGCCATCCCAAGATCCCGTAGGCGTCAACCAGTGGGATCCCATCGGAGGGAGGTACCGCGCCCTCAGAGCCCATCAAACGGTTCTGAGACCCGCTGAACGACCCTCGGATAACCAGAACAAGCCTTTTGACCGACCTCTCGCCATGAGCAGAGGCTCGGGGGCTGCCCTCGCACTACGGCTGAGGCCTTGGACTCACACTTCACACCAAATCAAGACCTTGGAAGCATATCCTATCCTGCCAAGGCCTCGGAGGCTACACCCGGCGGGTGCGCTCACGCCCACCCCCCGGAAAAAGGCAATACAAGAACAAGCCGAGGCGCCAGTAATCTGGCTAGAAGCCCAGCAAAAAATATACCCGATGTGCAGCCTCTGAAGGAGTATTCCTACTCTTCCGTAGTCTCGGGGGTTATTGTTGGGTACCACAATTAGGGGTATCCAAATTATGATGGAAAATCACCCAGCCTCCCCATTAAGGGAAAAGATCAACAATGGAAAAACGGGCTAAACTCCCCCTTGCTGGGCCTCCAGCAAGACGCGTGAGCAGGCCAGCCCATATCCCCACTTCATCTGAGGCCTCACTCAGAGGGGTCTCGGAACATCTCCTATTCGCCCGAGGCCTCCGCTCTGAGGTCTCGGACACAGGCCGACCCCCGGCAACATCACTACATCGCCCGAGCCCCAGAGGCGACATTGTCCGTCTCTGACTCACCCGAGACCGGCCTCTAACGCCGCTCCCCCATTGGCGCACTCGAGACCCCCTGTGACATCACTCACGTTCTCGCGTCTGCCTAACCGGACAGGCCGAGAATGACCGAGGTCAAATCACCACGCGTTCGACTGTAACAGGCATGGGAAAGAGCTGCTGACCACTCTGCCACCCATACTGGCACTATACCCACGATTCGTGTGTGCGCAGCATACGGAGCAACTGCTCTGGGCCACTATTCTCACGATCGGATAAGATCGCACCACATTTCCCGCCTTCGAGGCCTCGGCCCTCAACGCCGGGTCAGACTACAAGGACAAAAACGCCACACCGGCTACAGGACCAAGTATGACAAAGCACGTCGCTACAATGCCAAAAGACAGAGACCACTCCTTCAGCAAGAACACGTAGCTGTAGTACCAGAAGTACAAACGCCATGCCTCCACAGTACAGACCATGCTGCCACCAGATAAGGCCCTTCCAAGGCTTCCAGGCTCCTCCACTGGCAAGGACACACCATACGCCAACATCATGTAACCCCACACCTCCTTGAGGCTATAAAAGGAGCATGTAGGGATCATTCGAGAAAGAGGGGACGGAGTCGAACACAACTCAACTGAATCACCGTAGCAACACAACGCGAGATACGAGTAGGCTACTCTCCTGGACCTTATGAGGTAACCAGCAGAGTGACACACACCACCACCAGCTTCACTGTAACACCCCTGGTGTTACGAGCTAGCTTAGCACCGTGGTTAAGGTTTGAAAGAAATTAACTAAACAAGTTTCTCGGAGTCAAATTTTAAACTCACATGGAATGAGAAAACAAATCTTATGCGACCCACTTTGTGGTTGAGAGGAATCGAGCAAAAATCTAAGTAAGTTATTTAGTGCGAAAACAAATTCTATAACACATGTGATATAACTCATGATTAAAAGGTATCCCTTTGGCGAATTATAGCATGCAAAACGATAAAATAATATCTACATATTTTGCTTCTATAAGTTAGTATAAAATATGGACTATGGCATGCTATGTTAGTTAGTTGGAATCGGCATGGTTTATACCTCTTAAAATTTGGGCAAAGGAGCTTAGGGCAGTCGGTTCTAGCTGCGGTCTTGATGGTTCCTAAGTTTGAAAAAGTTGTAGACAATGCTGTTTTGAAATGTAATTTCTAGCAAAAATTATTAAGCAATAGCGGCGTGTTTGTGCACTATTGATTGTTTGTCGGAGGATACTTCAGCTTGGCATAAGTCATAGGAGCGTTGCATGTCTTGTTGTCCAGCGAAAGTTTGCTTAAACCTTGCCTAAGCGCAATCTGGACTTGGTCGTGGCCCTCTGTTCGCGAACCAGCATTTCAGTGACGAACCCACCTTGGCGTTCGGTTATCTCCCTCCCTCGTTGCCCCCCGGTCGTAGCGAGTGGTTCGCTAGGAACCTGGTAATGATGGCTTTAGATTAGAATAATGGTTTGAAGCCCAGTTGTGATCGTGGCAACCCTTGCTCCGCCTTAATATCCGTGCAAGTCAACTCTTACTCGTGCTCGGCCGGTGTCAGTAGTCACCGTGCGTGCTACCACGCCGCGGTGTCGGGCTGCTGGCCGGTGGGCCGCTGGCCACCTACTGCCGCTGTCGACATGCCCTGGCCGCCCGGTCTAGCCGTGCTGCTGGCGACGACCCCCACCCCCACGCCCTGCCCTCCCTCGCGCCCTTGTCGTCTCGGTGCACGCTGCGCCCATCGCTCGGGCTTGCTCGTCCTGTCTGATGGACGCCGTCGGTGCCGTGTGCCGCTGCCCCGCCCTGTCGAGCTTCGCGGCTTAGATAGACCCCTCGCCTCGGCCCGATTATACCTCATGGTGCAGGGTCGTCGCGCTCTGGGGTCCCCTTTCCCTGCTATCCAACGTCACCGCGCTGTCCATCCTCTCCGCATGCACATGAACCGGTCGCCCCGCCACTGCCCCTTGTCAAATAGGAGAAGCACAGCGATTTCCATTTCGATTGCTCGCTCCTGTGGGTAGATGAGGGAGCCCGCTTTGCGTCTCGCCGCGCCAAGCCTCGGTCGTGCGCGCCAGGGCCGCCAATTGGGCGTTGGGCCGTTGCCGGTCATCTAGCCACCGGAGCAGAGCATGTTTTGGGGGTAAGCCTCTCCCTTGCTTTTATTTTGATTAGTTCCGAATCTGAACTCGCCTTGACCTCACGTGCTCCATGCGCGCGTGGGTTTGGTCGACGGCCCCTCCGATGGCGGCGTGACGCCGCCATGTCAGCCTCAGAGCGCCGCCGCTCCGACTGCGTGCACGTGGCCGGGCCACCTCGGCATCCCTCCGTCGCAACCCTCGCCCTTGCGTGTACCGCGGTGAGCCTCTGATGCTTCTACACCTCTTGCACTCGCCCATGAGCGCGTAGGTTCAGGGGAACGGCCACGCCATCGCCGCATCGGGGCCGCTCGCCGCTGCAACCCTCGGTGCGGTGTCTCCGAGCTCCTCACCGCTGCCTAGTCATGCGCGGTTGGTCAGGGATGGAGGTCGGCTCCTTGTCCTCGGCGGGGCAGGCTTAGGGTGCTAGCGCCGCCGCCCGGGCCGTTGGCTGCCATGCTGGTGGGCTCGGGGAGGGGCAGGGACCTCCCCGTTGTAAAGATGAGAATATCCAGGGATCTTAGTGCAAAGCCTGTGCCTGTTGGAATAGTATTTACTGTGTCACTCGATTGACCAAAAGCGCGAGTATCTTTTCGCAAAATTTTGGGCGCGTGCGGGCTTCCTGGTCTTGGGCCGCGGTGGGCCGCCTTGGCGAGCGGGTGGCCGCGTCGCGCGTTGGGCTGTTGGGCCAGCCTTTTCCTTTTCTAAACGGTTTTCTAATTTGATTTCTGCAGCCAATTTGTAAATTCCAGATAAAAATCTTGTAGGGATCCAAAAAATTGTGAAACCAATTTCGTTGGGTTCTTAAAATCATGCTCTAACTGTTAGTATGCTTTTACCCACATAGTTGTATAATGTTTTCAGGAGTTCGCCGATTATTCTAAAATGCTTAATATTGCTAAGAATAAACTTGTGAGAATTTTTGTAAGAAAGTGGGGATAGTGTTGGCCTTGAAGATTGTATACTAAATCCCCAATATTAGTAGCTGCTCACTGTAACTTTTGTGGCTCCATAACAACAAATATGTTAGGGTAGCTAATGAACCTTAATTAGAATATATGCGTTTAATCGATAAAATGATAAACCGACACCTCGGTCTGTTTGACAAAGCAATAGTTGGAAAATAATGTCTCATCCAACGACATGGGTACGTGGCCTAGTGCGTAGAATTAGCTCGTTAGCTTGCGAAGCGTAACGTGTCTCCTAGTTGTGTTTATCATTATCTAATTGCACCTATACGTTGCATCCGCGAATATCATTATAGGGACGACGATGGATCGTGGAGTCGACTGGAGTAGCAGAAGGTGGTGTCTTGATGATCGTGTCACCATGGTGGAATGCTAACTTGGTTATATTACCCAGGCAAGCCCCGGTGCATAACCTCTATTATTCTGCACTTTATTTTATGCTTGTGCATTAAGTTTAAATGAGTTGAATGAAATCCACTTGCATATATATATATCCTGATCCCATGAGTCTTACTAGCATGTCAGGATCGGGTAGATTGCTATGCTACAGGACTCCGGTAGAAGTCGAGTGATTTCCTGTCACTCTCGAGAGATAGGAATTATAATATTGTTACTATTATCATGTTACTATCACATGGAATATAAATGTATATGGATAATTGGAGACCGGGCGGAGCAGGCTGGATGGACTTGGACCTGGTTGGGCAATAGAGCGGGGCTCTGGTTGCATTTGTTTCGCCTGTGTCAATTAAGGACCGTTCGTTGCATGGACCCTAGTCAAGTCACAGATTTATTGTCCCGAGTATATACTTGCTTATGGGAGCGGGAAGACTTGTTTCTCTCTTGTCATGGGTTCCGGCTCTTTCCGGACCGGCTTTTAGGGCGGTTATATATATTGGGTTGAGGAGGTCTAAGCACCATACTGAGGGCGGGCCCCTAGTGTTGGGGGCTTAGAGTCCGAGCTTGGACGGGGACCTGGACCCCTTGACAGGAGTGGAACGGGTTGGTCTTGCTTGTGCCCGGGGTACAAGCGAGATGTGTGTTTTCGGGGCACTGTTGGGCATTCTTAACGTCATTACCAAAAGTAGACTTAGTTTTCTAATTCTGATAACGGCGCCAAAAATGCCGAACCTATCCCTCATGCCACTTAAGCCAAGTTGTCATCCCCAGCATGACATGAGAGACGCGGTATTGAAATATGCAACTGCTCTTCTAAATAAATAATAAATAAGATCTGCAAGCGCACAGATTAATACCGATGTAGCATTTTAACCGGGAAGTATTCTAGGTATCATTATTTATATTTTTACCACTGGGAAGGGATTACTAACATCAATGTTGATTATAGAATGGAATATAGGAATGAGCATCAATCATTGCATGTATAAGTGAGAGCATTCATCTATCTCTTGCATACAGGGGTAAGTGTCACATAAAATATAGATAAAGTATGAATGGTGACAAAGATAATTAATCTGATCAGCTAGCCACATATAATAATGATAAGCACCTCAACAGATATTCTAGCAAGTCATTAGCATGGTATTAGGACGAACTACAAGGATATTTTCTAAGTTATTCTTAACTATAAAGTCTAGCATATCATAGTTAGTGCAAGTACACTTGGCAATCATTGCGAAAAAGGACTACGCCCATGCATAGTGATATTATCAAGGAAGATGAGAAACATAGCAATCACTCTCCCGTAATAATGTTGCTCTGCCTGCCTTACACACGGGAGGGGGACTATATAAGAACCAACGAAGCTGTCACCATCGCGGACCACCCCACGATCCGGCATATAAGGTGCAATCGCAGATAAATATGGTCTAACCACCACGCCTACATAATATTTATCATTTACCCATGGATCCGATGGATAAACGCTATACGATCCTAAACATGTATATAATTCCAATCTAACTAAGCCAAGCGTATAACTACGATAAACTAAGAACAATATAATCGCAAATAATAACAAGTAGAGCATAGTCATAATCAATATATTGAAATAGAACAAAGTTGTATTCATAATATTGAAGAACAAAGATGAACAATGAAGAACAGTAAAGGAATTACCAAGAATCCTCTTGACAGATCCGGAAACCAATCGAAGATTGACTCCTTCTAGTTCTAATCCTATGTAGCTATGCTATACTAGAGATCTAGTTGATGTGGTGGCTCTAGGGCTTGATCAGAGACTCTCCTCCTGAGATTAGGGTTTGAAGAATGAGAATGAGGGAGTGCCTCCTCCAGGGGCCAGGGGTCCTGCTTATATAGCCCCCTCAAGTGAACGTGGGCCGTCGGATCAAACCGACATTAATCGCATGGTTTTCCTTGATCCCTTAGGTCGGTGGAGCATAATCCGCGAGACGGAGCCTGATTGGCTCTCAGGCCAGGGCGGCCGCCCTAGGGGGCATGGCGGGCGCCCTGCCTCCGGGCCCGTTCGGCCTCCCGTTCGATCTCGTGGCTTCTGGAGTCTTCTAGATGATAGAAAATCGGTGAATACGTTATTATCTCTATGTAAACCCGACGTGTGGGCCTTTCCTCCGTATTTTCTGATAACCCCCTGCAGAAACAGACAAACACCAAAACTCATGGAATTCTGTCAGATAAAACCCTAAGTCTAGGTGTTGGTTGCATTTGGATCCTTTTCTTTATTTATTTGATAACTATATTTGGTACTTAAGGACCGTCAACAAACTCCCCCAAGCTTACCTCTTGCTCGTCCATGAGCAAGGATAGACTCATTATGGATCAGAAGTTGCTGCAATGCCTTTGAACGTTGACGGTACATATGCTTTCAAATAAGGTCTCATCCCTGAGTTAGAGTAAACTGTCAAGACTTAAAACTTACTCATTTTACCTTTCACCATGGGGCTTGCAACCGTCACCTGCATCTTGAGTGGTTAAAAGATAGAACGGTCTAGTCAAACGCCATGTCTCTTATTCTTGATCAGCTACAGCTCTGGAGTTTTTGCAAATTTTTCAAATAAAACTCAGAGATTCCTTGTATGACTTTCTCGGGTCTCTCTTTTGTGGTATTTCTGGATCCTTACCAAGGCAGTAATGGTATATGCCTTCTCTCTCAAAGTATGTGGTATTTATGGTATAAGGCGTAGTGACATTGCCTTCTCTCTCACCCTACTCTAATAAGGCTTTGATATCTGGAGCTCATAGGTGGGAGATACAGTATACATACTCATAGAACATTTATTGCATAGTCAAACCATGGATCCAGAGAAACAAGTCAATAAGTCAAATCAAGATGTGCATGTGTGGTGAATGAGTGGTGTATGGTGATAACAAAAGTCTAATGCTCTTTTTGAGGGAATACATACCTTTCTTGCTTTTTAAAACTTTTTGAGGGGAATGAGATGCTCTATTATTTTTTTTTCCTCTCAGGTGGGTATCTTGTACCCCTAATTCTACTGTCGGACACTTGTCCATTTTTACCTCTCGTCTCACTTTTTCTTTCTTCGAGGTTCCGAGCACTTGCTCCTTTTTATTTCCTCGCTTTTTATATTTTTTTAGAGCAATCTCCCTCTTTTGAAAATATAGCAAGTGGTAGTAGAAATGACTTGAGCATTAACTTCACAGGGAATAACAGGAATGGGATAATGTTTTTGGCTATTCTCTCCCAGGTCAGGAGTAGAATAATTTTGGGTGAATCCGGAGATGGAAATGAGTGGATATATGTGGATGCGTACTTCCGGAGTAGAAGCAGCATGTATGAGTGAACGTGCAAGTGAATCTTGATTTTAACCACATGACAAGTTCCTAAGGGTCTACACAGCTTGACCACACTCAATGCCCATAAGCAGTAAGTAGTAAAAGTGCGGCTCTTAATCTAACAAGCATGTATATATGGCTGTGGTAGGAATTTAAACTCTCATCATACAGGAACTCATCATGCAACATTTTAAAGATTTTTTTAAAGATAAAATTCTCCAGAATTCTAGCATCTCTAGGAACAGATAAACAGCAGCTCAACCTTCCCATATCATATCCGCTAACAACTTAGACTTCAGATCAAGTTCTCTTCCCACTAGTTCAGGTTTAGAGCCAGTTTTAAATTATAACAGTTATGTCTAAACTAGAGAGAAAACAAATTTGAAAATTAGGCAGAGCAACTATTCATCATATCCATGCTAGAGTTTTATTTTCAAGATTCAGTTTAGCATAGCTACTTTATTTATTTATTAAACTAAGCAAATATATATAAACACAAAATATTTATTTGGGTTTTCATGATTATGCATCTTTTTATTTTAATAAAGCATAGGTATAACTGTAGATAAAAATACTTATCGGGATAAATGGGGGTGCTCTCCCCCAAGCTGGATCTTGACGTAATTTCTTCTGATGTAGCTAGCAGGTGCAGAGGTGTATTTGAATGTCGGCAGCACCCTGACAGCGATTAGGATATCCTCCATCTGCTAGTCTTCCTGAATTCTGTGGAGCTCAAATAGACAACAAAGCTTCGTGGAACTTGATTAAGCGTTAGCATAAATATCTAGCCTTTATCATGTTTGAGCTTCCTTGATAAATGTCACTCTCTATTTTTATTTTCATTTTTATAGAACAGAAAAAATATATATTATTATTATTTTTTTAAGACAGAATGAACATGATTAACTAAGCAATAATTAAAGGGAAAATGATAACTACCAAGTTTACCTCTTGGCATGGCGTTCGGTGTTTTTAAGTCCTCCGAACAGGACTTCTTTTCTTCTTAGTTGTCCTGGGATTTGGGTGGCGTAGATGGTGGTTCCGGCAGCGCCTCCTCTTCTTGTGTAACTGTCTTCGCTTTCCATACCCGACTTGGTGCTTCGGTCTCCTGTTGTGTACCCTCGGGTCTTATGACCTCTCCTTCATAGTCTGCCCATACGTCCTTGATGGTTTGCCTCCTTTGGTTACGGTTACGTCGCCTTCTTCTTGTCCTGACCTGCTTAGAATCTTCAACTATATAGTTAGGGTCATTAAAGTAGCGGCGTACCTTCTCAGAGGGGAAATGCATATGGACTTCTCCGGTTCCAATGTAGATGATTGCTTTGACGGTGCTAAGGAACGGTCTTCCTAGGATGATGGGTGGATCATACTCGTCGTCTCCCATGTCAATGACCTGAAAGTCTGTATGGACAAAATGATCGTTAATTTTAACAGGGACATCGGTTACTATACCTTCGACCCTTCGGGATGTCTGATCTGCCATCTGGAGCTGAGTGTATGTTGGTTTTAAGGGCATGGTCCCGTACAAGAGCTGATAGGTGACTGTGGCCATTATGTTGACGCCTGATCCAATGTCGCAGAGCGCCTTCTGAAAGGAGTATCCATTGATTGAGCACTCAATGCTTGGCATACCTGGGTCGTCCTTCTTGTTCAGGAAGGGCGACTTGAGTCGACCATCTTGACCTTCTTGAACTGCAGTGACCATCTTAGCTGATTCGGTCCATCCTTGGTTGTTCTTGTTCTGCTTATTCCTCCTGTTGGTCCTCTTCCTTGGTTCATGTTGGGGTTGCTCTGAGATTTGTGTAATCTTGTTCTTGAAGGAAAACGTCTCCTTCCTCCCCTTGATGTTGAAGTTGATCTTTGCAGCGCTGGCGTAGATGACAGCTCCCGAGGTGTTCAGGAATGGCCTTCCCAGAATAACTGGTGACCTCTCATCGGACCCGGTCTCTATCACCACGAAATCAGCTGGAGCATACGAGGTACCAACTCGGACACACATGTTCTTTAATATTCCTTTAGGAAAGCTTAGTGTCCGATCTGCAAGCTGCAAACACATAGTTGTTTCTGATAAAGGATATGTAAAGAATTTTTCATAGAGTACCCTGGGCATAATGTTGACGCTGGAGCCAAAGTCACAGAGTGCTTCTGGGAAGTCCACCATGCCGATGGAGATCGGGATGACGGGGCGTCCTGGATCGCCTCTCTTGACTGGCAGAAGGTCATTATGTACTCCGACAGCGGGATTACTCCAATAGTTACCTGCATCAAACATGTCTACAAGATTTGCAGATTCTAATCTTTCCGGTTGTGATGGTATACCGGGATTAGTAGCAGGAACAGCAGCAGCTATTTGATTTAACTGAGATTCAATCATTTTATTAAAGCTAATTTGGTTCTTGATGGCAGTAGAGAAATTATCCATTCTATTATTTATGTTTTCTAGTATTTTATCATTGGATGCCAATTTCTTAGACAAGTTATCCATTAGCTTTCCTTGATTAGACACTAACTCTCTCAGGGGTGGAAAATTATTGTTGTTGTTGTAAGAGTTATTACCTTGATAATTACCTGAGTAGTTACCTGAGTAGTTAGGCCTCTGTTGATTCCAACCTTGATTTTGTTGAGGACGGTTGTAGTTGTTGTTGTTGATGATGTACCTTGCATCCTCAAGCATCTCAGGGCAGTGATTGCCTGAGTGTCCAGTATCTCCACATTCCTCACAAGTCATGTGAGAGTCGTAGACGTTCATGACTTCTCTTTTGTCTCCAGCTTTGTCATCGAGCTTTTTCATGAGTAGGTCTAACTTTGCAGACAGCATGTCTACCTCCTTGAGCTGGTGCATACCTCCACCCTTCTTGCGAGTTTGAGTCCTTTCTTCATTCCAACCTTGGTTGGACGCCATCTTCTCCACAAGGGCTATAGCTTGTGGTATGGTGAGTGATAGAAATGCGCCTCCAGCTACAGCATCCATAGTCTCACGAGCACTAGTGATGAGCCCATGATAGAAAGTCTGCATAAGTAGCCAGCTTTCCATTCCATGATGGGGACATTCTAGGATGTAATCTTGAAAGCGCTCCCATGCTTCTGGAACGGATTCATCATATTGTTGCTGAAAACTTGTAATCTTCCCACGGAGAGCATTGGTCTTGCCCATGGGAAAGAACTTAGCCAGAAAGTTCGTAGAGTATAGTGCCCACGTAGTGTTCTTATCCTTCGTCGCGTAGAACCACTGCTTCGCTCTCCCCAATAGTGAGAATGGGAAAAGGCGAAGTAGTATGGCGTCTCTGGGAACATCTAATATAGTGAATGTGCTGCAAATCTCTAGGAAGTATTGGAGATGAGCACTTGCATCTTCGTGCGGCTTCCCACAAAACTGGTTGGCTTGTACCATGTTGATGAGCCCTGGCTTGAGCTCAAAGTTCTTGTCGATGGCCGCGGCAGGTCCAGTGCGGATGTTGTCCGTAGTGGGAGCTGAGAACTCGCGGATCGTCTTGTTCGCCATGGCTGCGAACTCTGTTGACAAATTCCGGATGAAACTTCGGCGGTCTTCTGGATTGGATGAAGTGTTGCGTCGAAGTGTTGACTTCTTGAGCTTGGCTCTTGCCCCTCTGATTAATGCTTCGGGGTTGTCAACAAAATTTTCTGGAAGATGTCCTCTATTCATACATCACCCAGCAAAACAATAAGAATGGAAAAAATACAGGGGTAAATCTGTATGGGAGAATTGATGATCTCAATCACTTAATGATGCGAATGATGACTCAAATTCCGTATTCATTCCTTGTTAGTAAATCAACCTTCCCCGGCAACGGCGCCAAAAATGCTTGTTGGGCATTCTTAACGTCATAACCAAAAGTAGACTTAGTTTTCTAATTCTGATAACGGCGCCAAAAATGCCGAACCTATCCCTCATGCCACTTAAGCCAAGTTGTCATCCCCAGCATGACATGAGAGACACGGTATTGAAATATGCAACTGCTATTCTAAATAAATAATAAATAAGATCTGCAAGCGCACAGATTAATACCGATGTAGCATTTTAACCGGGAAGTATTCCAGGTATCGTTATTTATATTTTTACCACTGGGAAGGGATTACTAACATCAATGTTGATTATGGAATGGAATATAGGAATGAGTATCAATCATTGCATGTATAAGTGAGAGCATTCATCTATCTCTTGCATACAGGGGTAAGTGTCACATAAAATATAGATAAAGTATGAATGGTGACAAAGATAATTAATCTGATCAGCTAGCCACATATAATAATGATAAGCACCTCAACAGATATTCTAGCAAGTCATTAGCATGGTATTAGGACGAACTACAAGGATATTTCCTAAGTTATTCTTAACTATAAAGTCTAGCATATCATAGTTAGTGCAAGTACACTTGACAATCATTGCGAAAAAGGACTACGCCCATGCATAGTGATATTATCAAGGAAGATGAGAAACATAGCAATCACTCCCCCGTAATAATGTTGCTCTGCCTGCCTTACACACGGGAGGGGGACTATATAAGAACCAACGAAGCTGTCACCATCGCGGACCACCCCACGATCCGGCATATAAGGTGCAATCGCAGATAAATATGGTCTAAGCACCACGCCTATATAATATTTATCATTTACCCATGGATCCGATGGATAAACGCTATACGATCCTAAACATGTATATAATTCCAATCTAACTAAGCCAAGCGTATAACTACGATAAACTAAGAACAATATAATCGCAAATAATAACAAGTAGAGCATAGTCATAATCAATATATTGAAATAGAACAAAGTTGTATTCATAATATTGAAGAACAAAGATGAACAATGAAGAACAGTAAAGGAATTACCAAGAATCCTCTTGACAGATCCGGAAACCAATCGAAGATTGACTCCTTCTAGTTCTAATCCTATGTAGCTATGCTATACTAGAGATCTAGTTGATGTGGTGGCTCTAGGGCTTGATCAGAGACTCTCCTCCTGAGATTAGGGTTTGAAGAATGAGAATGAGGGAGTGCCTCCTCCAGGGGCCAGGGGTCCTGCTTATATAGCCCCCTCAAGTGAACGTGGGCCGTCGGATCAAACCGACATTAATCGCACGGTTTTCCTTGATCCCTTAGGTCGGTGGAGCATAATCCGCGAGACGGAGCCTGATTGGCTCTCAGGCCAGGGCGGCCGCCCTAGGGGGCTGGGCGGGCGCCCTGCCTCCGGGCCCGTTCGGCCTCCCGTTCGATCTCGTGGCTTCTGGAGTCTTCTAGATGATAGAAAATCGGTGAACACATTATTATCTCTATGTAAACCCGACGTGTGGGCCTTTCCTCCGTATTTTCTGATAACCCCCTGCAGAAACAGACAAACACCAAAACTCGTGGAATTCTGTCAGATAAAACCCTAAGTCTAGGTGTTGGTTGCATTTGGATCCTTTTTTTTATTTATTTGATAACTATATTTGGTACTTAAGGACCGTCAACAGGAACCCAGTTAGGCATATTGATTCGCGAATCGCCGTTTCTGCGTGACGGTACGGCTTGACTACGCTCTGGCATCGTAGTAAGAACTGGTAGTTGAAAGATGAAGAAATGGTTCTGTTTGCTCAACCCTGCTTGATTATAGCATAGGTGCTTATATAGAATATTGAATAAGAAATAAAATACGGCTATTAAAAGTAAGAAATTAAGGACACACTCTTAGTGCTGCTTCCCGCAAACAAGTAAACCACAAGCCAAAAAGCCTTGCATAATCCTTGGAGTCTTTTTATTTCCTCCTGATGGGTAAGTCTTGCGGAGTACAATTGAGTACTCAGGGTTTGTTCTACCCTGTTGCAGGTGACAGGTGCTGATGAGCTGATACTTGTGTGGGGAAACCTCCTGGTGGGCTCAGTGAGGATTTCCTTTGCGATGCGGAGTAGAGTTTAATTATTAGAACTCTCACCAAAAGTTTTACAAGGAAAATACTATCAATCTGTTATCATTTCATGCATATAAACGTTCTTCATGTTAATGTTTAACTTATCATTAAATGGTCTCATTTCCGCTGAACTCTAATCATGCTTTATATTCCGCTATTATAATTACATAATGAATTTCTCTAATGTTGTACTAAAAGCAATGTAAGAAATGGTAAGGATGTTGTAAGCTTTACTCTCTCATTTGTGATCTTGATGTAAAAACGTGGATCTTCGAGTTCTCCCTAGCGGTGTGCTCGACGGAATCGCGTAGTTTAGTGTTCTCTCTTGGGTACTTAGTGTCTAATGGAAGACGAGTACTCTTGGGATGGCATTAGATTAGGCGATTCTGCCACATTCACCACTCACGCCGTGAGACTTGGGAGCTCCTCCCTCTCTCACGTCCGCTTGTAACCCCTACTACAAGCATTTTGGTGCAAGATAATACAGAACTCCTCCCACTGAACGTGGGGCATTTCTCGGCCCGAACCAATATAAATCACCTGTGTCCTTGCACACCATCTGGACTCCTGACGCGCAAACACTCATTACTCGTTGGTGCCAGGACCGCCATTTCTTACACCGACACTTTCATTAACATGGCTACTGAGATACTGCTTGCTCTTTCCTATCCAAGTGCAAGTCTACGGAGTGTTACTATACGTCGAAACACATTAACACAGCTCGACTATATATGTAGTTGAGCGTATACAGTTCACCACGGAGTACTTACCGATCATCACAAATACGTTCATGGGTACTGTAATAATTGCCAACGTACTCTCTTCCTTTGTAAATACTCCGTATGTGCGAGAAAAAGAGTTCGAGCCTTCAGGAACGAAGGCAGAGTAAACCTAAACCCCATTTTAAACCGGGCTGGAGCCATCATATCCCAACCGCAGCATACGCTGAGAGACAGGATAAAGATCTAAGATTATAAACAAGAGCCAAAGCCACACCGTCTCTGTCTCGCCACAGGGTGACAAGTGTGCGGCCCGCGGAGTGTGTAGCGAGGAGATTAACAGGAGCCAAAGCCACACCGTCTCCGTCTCGCCACATGGCGACAGGTGCGTGGCTCGCGGAGCGTGTAGCGAGGAGACAGGGCTAGATTAGGGGTAGTAGGGCAAGAACCGGACAAAGAGATGCGGCCTTGTTTGGTTTTGCTTTCTTAAACTTTAGTCCCTATCATATTAGATGTTACACATGCATAGAGTAATAAATATAGATTAAAAATTAACTAATTGTACAGATTGTAACTAATTTGCGAGACGAATTTTTTAAGCCTAATTAGTCCATGATTTGACAATGTGGTGCTACAGTAATACATGTGCTAATAACGAATTAATTAGGTTTAATAAATTCATCTCGGGAATTATTAAAGACTTGTGTAATTTGTTTTATGATTACATCCACACGTAACGTTTGATGTGACGTCCTAATCTTTAGCTTTTTATTCCCAACATCATCACCCAAGAGCACTGCACAGGCACAGCGGCCGCTTGCCTGCCTACAGGCTGCTGCTGCCGCGCAGTGCCGTTGCCGATGCGTCAAAATTATAGTGGCAGGGAGCGTGCACAGTTCACGGCTATTTTTTTCTTCTCACTTTGGCCTTGATTAGCTTGGGTGGGAAAAAAAATTTTAGACGTCACATTGAATGTGACAAGAGGAATTTTCGAATACTAATAAAAAATAAATTACTGAACTCATCAGAAAACTGCGAGACGAATCTACTAATTAAGCTGTCATTAGCATATGTGGAGTTACTGTAGCACTTAAGTCTTTTTATAGACTAATTAGGCTTAAAAAATTCGTCTCGCGATTTTCTCAAGAACTATGTAATTAATTTTTTTTCGTCTACGTTTAGTACTCCGTACATGTGTCAAACATGCCATTTTACTATAGAAAGAAAAAATTTTGAGAACCCTTCCTCTCTGGTCCCTATTACATGTCCCAGCGAGAACACACTCTCCTGTAGCTATTACAAGCCACTAAGCTCTTGCTGTTAACCTCGGCCCGGCAAAGAACCTACTGGAAGTCGGAAGGGAAAAAAAAGGAAAGGAGTAGCTAGTAGCAAGCAAAGCAAGCTTCCCCGTGCGCCGAGCCGCCGACTCCGTCGTCAGTCACCGACAGCCATGGACTTCGACGAGCACGATGACGGCGACGAGGAGATGACGCCGATGCCCGTGAGCTCCATCTACGACGCGCCGATGCAGCCGGGGCTGGTGGGACTGGGAGGAGGCGGAGGCGGCGGCGGGACCCCGAAGCCCGGGGATTCTGGAGGCGGGAGCTTCAGGACGCCGAGCGGCGTCGTGGGAGGAGGCGGTGGCGGTGGCGGCGGAGGGGGCACCAGGTACCGGGAGTGCCTCAAGAACCACGCGGTCGGCATCGGCGGGCACGCGGTGGACGGCTGCGGCGAGTTCATGGCCGCGGGCGAGGAGGGATCCATCGACGCGCTCCGCTGCGCGGCCTGCGGCTGCCACCGCAACTTCCACCGGAAGGAGTCCAACTCGCCCACGGGCGGCAGCGGCGCCGATCCCGCCGCCGCCGCCCTGTCCCCGGCCGCCATCACCGCCTACGGCGCCGCCGCGGCGCACCACCACCACTACCAGTTCTCCCCCTACTACCGCACCCCTGCCGGGTACCTCCTCCACCAGCACCAGCAGCTGGCGGCCGGGCACATGCAGATGCAGCGCCCGCTCGCGCTCCCGTCCACCTCCCCCCACTCGGGGCGCGTCGACGAGGGCGACGACATGTCCGGGCTGATCGGCCCCATGGTGGTGGCGCCCATGGTGGGCATGTCCCTGGGCTCCGGCGGCGGCCCGTCAGGGTCCGGCGGCTCCGGCTCCGGCAAGAAGCGGTTCCGCACCAAGTTCACGCAGGAGCAGAAGGACCGGATGCTGGCGTTCGCGGAGCACCTCGGGTGGCGGATCCAGAAGCACGACGAGGCCGCCGTGCAGCAGTTCTGCGAGGAGGTCTGCGTCAAGCGCCACGTGCTCAAGGTGTGGATGCACAACAACAAGCACACCCTCGGCAAGAAGCCATCCTTCCCCGGCGCCGGCGCCGGCGCCAGTGCTAGCTAGTAGGTACACTACCACTGATCGCATTATATTGCGTCATCGATCTCCTCTCCTTAGAAGATTATTGCTAGCCTTTTTAATTTGTTTCCTTCCTTTTAGCTAGAAAAAATGCAAGCTAGCTAGCTAGGTCCCCGTAGCGAGCAGCAGCAGCTCTTGGATTTTTTGTCATCTTGGAGTTTTTTATTGTGGTTTCTTTGGCGGTGTGTTTCCTAGATGAGACGATCATGACGTTGGTGTTGGGAAGGAGGAGGGCAGGGCATGGTCATTTGCCGATTTGGATCTTGGGAATGCACTGCTCCCTTTTGTGTTTGCAATTGAAAATTTCGATCGTGTCTGGGGATTTGGGTTGCATGGATCGATTGTGTTTCATCTTTTTTCCCTCTCTCTCCGTCTCTCGTGCTTGGCCGCTTGGGACTTGATGAGAGTCGGGATTAAAAATTTTACTCCGCGGCCAGCCAGGCCTCCTGGGTTCGGCCATGGCCAGCCTCCAGGGTCCAGGCTTTGGCAACAGCTAGGGTAGAACTCAGAAGCGTCTGTTCCTAGTCTCCTACAGTAGCCTGCCAACTGCCGTGCCCATGCATGCCAAGCAGCAGCAGCATGCGCTTTCCAGCATCATCGATCGATCGAAGTGTGGCAGGAGTGAACTATTAGTACTACCATTACTGTGACCTGTTCTTGATCCGTCCATCTCCACAGCACCATTTGCCTGCTTCTCAACTTCTTTTTCTCTACAAGTTAATGCTGGTCGACCAGCTTCGCTGTTGCAATGTCACTGCTCGGATCCGTAGCGTTTGGGATGAGCAGCACAGCGAAAGCAGCTGCAGAAATGCAGACTCGCAGTAAATGCTGACGAGGGCACCCGCCATGGGTGATTCATACAGTATTTTTTTATATTTTAATAGAAGGAAGAGAAAAGTTCGCTCTTCATTAAGAGTTATGCACATACACATATTCTAAAAATATGTGAGAGTTAAATTTAAGTATTTTTTTATATTTTAATAGAAGGAAGAGAAAAACTCTCTCTTGGTTAAGAGTTAGCCTCGTACACACATTTAAAAAAATATATGAGAGTGTCATCATGATCTAATCGTACGAGTCATTACTTAAAAAAAAAGCTAACACTGTTGGAGGGATCGACTTGGAGCTGAGCTACTCAGCTTTAATTAGTTTCGATCGGCATCCTCCTCCTTTCCGCTTTTACTCCCACTTTGCTGGTAGGAATAGCGGAGTTTCGCATTCAATTCCGGTTGGTCCTCGGCAGCATTTATGGCTACATTCTTCGCCATGCGATATGCAGTGCAAGCGTCCATGGCGTCTCCGTATGGAGGACCGGAGAGGAGGCAGCTAGAGATTTGCCAGCCTCGCAAGATCCCGAGCTAGCTAGCTCCCTCTTTGTTTTGGAAGAAAGCAAAGCGAGCGCGAGAGGACGAATGTACGATCTGCGCTTCCTCTCTGTGTCCTAGTCTTTTTCCGCGCGCTGGCGCTGCCTTTCTTGTTCCGGGCGTCGCATGCGGCGGACGCTCCCTCCCCCGGCCCTGCGCAGGCTTTCCACACCGTCCCGCGGCCTGCGACGACCGCCGTCGTGGCCTTCTTCCTCGGTCGGCAGTCGGCAGTCGGCACGCGCACACGGAGGTGGTGGTTTCCTTTCCCATCGCCCTCCTCGTGCTGTACTTTGGCGCCTCCCGCCATTACTGAAGCCCTCGTTAATGGCCAATCCGGGGGTGCCCGCACGGCCGCGGAACGCGGAGCGGGGCAAGTGCGCCGTGCTGCGCGGTGGCCGGTGGCCGGTGGGCGCGCATGCAGAATCTGAAGGGGTGCACACTTTTGTTCTCTATTGCGCCTGCGCGCGCGCGGCAGGGAGAGAGAGAAGAGGGAAGAAGGACCGCAGGAGCCAGGAGGGGTCGTCGATCGGGCACCACCGCTGGGACTGGGAGGCCGGCCGGGCTAGTGGGATCTGTAGATCGGCGTGGACCACGGCGCCGATCCGTGTCCCTCGGCGCGGCGCGCCGCGCGGGGCTCCGTCACGGAGCGGGGACCTGGGCTGGCTGTCTCTGGCTACTTGGCTAGGCCGAGCGGCGATGGCCCTGGCCGAGCCACCACAGGACGGCGAGTGCGTAAGCCTGCCGTGGGGGCCGGCACGGGAGGGGGAGGGATTCGCTGAGCTCAGCTGCTGAGCTCGCGTTCTCTTTGCGTACTGGCCGGATCCGACGTGCGTCCGTGGTCCATGACGCGCTGCTGAATGCCGAGGCTGGTCTGTCACTGCACGCCTGGGGATGTGGCGGGAGTTTTTCCCTTCTTGACGACTGCATGCTGCTACTGGTATTCTGGCATCAGCTGCATTGGAAATTTGCTCGGATGTTGCCAATGGCAGCTGTTTGTTTTGCTCCTGCTCCACTAGTTGTTCGGATGTTTTGGAGATCTACGTATATGCTCTTTTTAATTTTTTATTAGACGTCTGTATATGCATGGTGTAGTGAACCTAGCTTGACTTGGTTGCATGTGAGATGTGTGGCAATGCACCCTACTACCTAGGTTTAAGTTTTGTCTCAGCTTTGAATCTGGATGCCGATTTTCTTACTAATAAAAAACCTTATGGCTAGTCCTAGTTATCCACATTTATAAGGTATATATGCATGGTGTGTGTAGGATATCTGTCATTCTCTTGCGCAAATAATGCAAGTTAAGATTATTATCTGGCTAGAACTTTGCTCAAAATGCGTTTTCTATTTATTAAGTACAGGGGTAGACCACAAGAACTAGTTTAAAGATGTGTAAAAGTTTGGTCTCAGTTAGATACTGGGTTACACAGATAGATAAGTAGATAGCTAGCTGCTTCTTTGTCTGGATCTTGTATACTACTAGTATTTTCGAGAAGTGGAAAATTAACGAGCATGTAGCACAATGACCAAATGCGTCTTTGCTTTAAAGGGATAGCGTTAATGATTTTCAGTACAAGATTAGTGCGTGAGAAAGTATATGTATATGCATGGGCTTCCGTATGAAAAACTAGAAGGTAAATATGGGCAATATGTAGTATTGTGTTCTGGTGATTATCTAATGCTTGGGATATATATTTGCATGAGCAAGCAGCTGATTAAAAACACTTTCATCCAGCAGTTATTAGCCCATTACCTTAACTTTTGTTAGTCCACATGGAATTTAGCTGTAGAGCTGCTCTGAACGCTTTGGTTAGCGGGACAGCAAATATCCTGCAGTCAGTGACTATCTGGGTAGTTTGGTAAAATACGGCATCATCTCATGTGCAACAGTAAATTTGATTCAGTCAAAAAGGCTGAACCAGCTGGGGCATACCCAGTGATACTGCAATACCACTGTCACTTGGTGTTATAGGTTATTTTCAGTGGGAAGTTTTATCCTGTAGTTTTCAAAACTGCCATGCCATCTACTGTATTGAGGCCTTGTTTATTTCGTACATGAAAAGTTTTCGGGTGTTATATCGAATATTTCATGGGATATCGGAAGGAGTGTTCGGCAACTAATAAGAAACTAATTACATAACTCGTCTGAAAGCCGCGAGACGGATTTATTAAGCCTAAGTAATCCATCATTAGCACATGTGTGTTACTGTAGCAATTATGACTAATCATGGATTAATTAGGTTTAAAAGATTCGTCTCGCGGTTTCCATGCAAACTGTGCAATTAGTTTTTTTATCTATATTTAATGCTTTATGCATGTGTCCAAACATTCGATGTTACCGGGTGAAAAGTTTTTTGGTACGAACTAAATAGGGCCGGAGACAATTGAACGAAATAGTCTTTTGGTGTTCAGTATTATTTCACGGTTTTAAACTAGGTCAGTTTCAAACTAGTATTAGATGTCACGTGGGGGACAGAGATGTTAAAAAAATATTTAAGTTAGTGATGAGCTTGTTCGCTTGAACTTAACAGCTAGAATCAGTCAGTCATGAAACAGTGTTTTTCTCTCACAACAAATCAGCATCAGTTAAAAATACAGCCAACCGAACACAGCTATAAATGGAGTCGTTCTGTAGCACTACTTAAGCAGTACTTTTTAGAGAAAAAATAGTGTTTTCCACTCACAATAAATCGGCATAAGCCAAATTTCAGCAAAACGAACAGAGTTTCGCAGAAAAGGCAGGCTGAAAAGTATTGTTCGCTGAAACACTGTACCATGGCTGATAAATTCAAGCGAACAAACACCTTACATGTGTGACATACATGATAAGATTTCTAACTCTTTCTATTTGGAGTGCCCTTAGATAAAATTAGGGACCTAGATAAAATGAAACACTCTAACCCTGGATGCTAGTTTCAACATGTGTTTCATAGATTTGGACACAGTGTACACCTAGTTATATCCTGAGGAAACTATGTGGCATCTCATTTAATGAGTTTGAATTCGCTGTACTGAAGAACAAGCCGTTCAATGGGAATGGCCCTATGAAAGTGTTTCACATGTATTTCTTTGAACCAGTCAGAAGACACTGTTTTCTGAACAAATAAAAAAAAGACATACTGTTATGCAGGACTTCATGTTAACTCTGATACGCGTGTTTGTCCAAAAGTCCCAAACTATTCAGACTTTTACCTCCAGAGTATGAAGGATTCTAGGAGGAAAAATATCCCACCAATTATACTGTCCAAGGCTTCCACTGCCCCTCTTTAACAGATTATATTGTTTCCTTTTCAAAATGTGTCTTCATGTAAGAAAACTAGTGCAATTTGCTGAAGTAAAGAGGATTATAGGCTGTGAAGAGTCTTAGGTTCACCAGTTTTCTGAACTAAAAACGCATTGCATGTAGCATATGGATAGTTTCTGAATATCTGATAGAACTGTAACACTGTGACATGAGATTTAACATAATCTACTTTTCGTTCCCATTGACCTCACAAGTACGTACTTCGATCTAGTTTTATTATTATTTTTGTGTGTATTTCTTTCGCATCCATGCACTTATTTTTCAACTGTTGTGTTTTTGTATATAATATGCACGTGTGGCTAGCATGTAAACAAGCCTGCGTGATTAGTTCGTGACCAAGGAAAAGATTAGTCAAGAAAACACTCTTCTCTATATTAGAGCTTTATTTGTTGCATCATGCAACAAATAAAGCTCTAATATAGATTGCATGCACATACAAATCATACACGTTCAATCTGCACCTCTACGGTCTAGACTCTAGACTTTTCAAGGATTTACAAAGGTCTTGGAGTGATGAGAATGGCTTTTGTAAATAGCTAGTTTGGCGGTCTTTCATTAAAAAAAAATGCATGTAGTTGTTCCTTAGGTACTCCTATAGGCTGTTTCTTCTGTAAATAACTAGTTTGGCGGTGTTTCTTCTGCTCAGGCTGTTTGCCTGCTTGGCCAAGGTAATTGCGTCCAACCATAGGTCTCCAAAATCAGAAGCATATAACATTGATGTCTGACCAGCTGACCTATGCATGTTTACCAGGTTAGCAACCAAACATACCCGTATATACACCTTCCAAAGAAAAAGAGTATCCACTGTTCAGTCCGGAAACCATGACGAATGGGTTGTTTGGATGGATCTTAGCTTTTACAAAAGGTTAGCTGTTAGAAATAGCTAATGCATCGTTTAGGCCCTGTTCGGCTGTGCTGATAAGTCGGCTGAAAATACTGTTGACTGATTTATTGTGAGAGAAAAATACTGTTTCGGAGAAAACAAGCTGAAAAAGACGGATTATAAGCTGGATGAACAGGGCTAATAATGATTTACCGACCACTCGTCTAACTATTACTACTAGTTGTTACCTGATTCTTCCATTAACACGGCTAATAGTAACTCTAAGGGACCCAAAATAACCGCAAGTATTATGTGAGCCCCCTCAGACGATGCAAGGAGAAGACCTTAACAGTAGCGTATCCATGTACTGCAAGTATACAACCACTCGCCGAAAATGAGAATAAATTTAACTATTCATGACATATTTTCCATGACTTTGAGTATTGTCTCCTATCAGATCATATTGTATAACATTATGGAAGTACTATTGTTTTTTTTATCGTACAAAAGGTTTGCATGTCTTTATATTAAGGTAGAGAAATTGTTCGATATAATACGCATTAATTTACGTCCTAGGGCCTAGGGGTAAAAAAAAGTTTTACCTGGACGCTTAGACCCTAGTCATATGGGAGAGTTAATTACCAATGTTTACCATTTTAGATTTTTCTCCAAGTATATTAGTTAAATTTTTTAGTACTGTACTTCTTCTGTTCTCAAAGTAATTGCATGTCGTTTTGAGAAGTTACTTAAAAAATAACTAGATATATAAAAATATGAATACTTATGTGTAATGACAGAAGACGCAGTTTCACAAGAGGAGAGTTCATTTTCGAAGGATGAAAATCAAATGTCGACGCTCATTTAGTTGCTAGGAGCTTTGTAAATTTATCGATGGGTAGACACGTGTGCTTTTTGAACCCTCTTGATGGAGTTTGAAACTCTTACTCTGGTGATTGAATAAAGTCAGAGCTCCCCTAAAAAAAGTATCATTACACTAATAATACAATATACTTTATATAATAAATATATTAGGATATATGAATATTGATAATAACTTTTTATAAATCTTATTAAACTTGAAAAAGACTTGATTGCACAAAAAACGAGATATATAGTTATTGTGAGACCAAGGGAATACGTATCAAATATGACCAGGTTGCTGCTAGTCGTCTACTCCTACGCACATGCGCATGGATGATCGTGGAATGTCGTCCGGTCCAGGACTCCAGGATCCCTGAACATGTGTTGACTTGAAGTCCTTTTGGACCAGGCGTGACTGTGACCGTGACGTTTACCAGTACTGAGCCTGTTTAGTTCCTCCCTCAATCCAAAAAAGTTTACGCAGTACCCGTCACATCGAATCTTTGGACGCATGCATGGAACATTAAATATAGATAAAAAAATAACTAATTGCACAATTTGTCTGTAAATGTCGAAACGAATCTTTTGAGCCTAGTTAGTCCATAATTAGATAAATTTTGTCAAATAAAACGAAAAGTGCTACAGTAGCCGAACCCAAACTTTTTCACCAACTAAACAACCCCACTATGCCTACTGGCGCAGGTCACGAGCTCTATAATGCCACCAGTAGCCTGGCGCAGGCCGTGCCGTGACCACACGCGTGCCAGAGTACAGTCTCGGCGTGCAGTGGAGTGGTTTCGTGCTAACTACTCCTACGCACGTCTCGTGTAGTCAAATGGTTTCCAGACGCATGCAGGTCGCAGCAGTCGATTGAAGTTTTTCTTCTTCTTTTTTATTGGCAGCTGATTTTATTTGTTGGAGGGGATTAAGATGTGTCGTTTCTTGTTTGTGATGCTGCAATCGACTAACAGCGCTCGCCAGTGACCATCGTTGCTCGTTGGGCAAATATCCCTGCCCAAATGGTGCACCTGCGCCGGTGCAATGATCCGTCCCAGATCGTATGTGCCATTTAGCCCTAGCGATTTTGGTGACCAAAAGACGTCCCTCCTGTCCTGCGATTGGCAGGTCCGCCGTAGCGACAGAGCGCAGGGCGGCCATTTCGCCTTGCATGCGCGAAAAGCGGGGCGCTCGCGCCGCGCCGTTCCCCGGGCGGACGACGGAAGCTCCGAGCCGCCGGCCGATGGATCGGCAGCAGCGCGCACAGAGGCTTCTTCTCGCCTGCCTTTCGACACGCCGGCCGGTCTGCGCAGCGTCGCACAGATAACAAAAGGTGTCCTCGTCAAGGTTGGAGGAGACGGTGCCTCGACCTCGACTCCCCCCGTCGAGGCGTCGACGTCCTCTGGAAAGCGAGGGAGCAAAAGGAGAAGTAGTAAAGCGACCTGGATTCCTTGGGCCGATCGCAGCGCGGCCGTAAGGTTCCAAAGCCCAGGATCAGTAGAGTAGACTGCCTTTACCTCGCCGCTCAAAGGCGACTGCATGCATGGGATCCGTCCCCCCTCCTATAGGGGCCATAGCCAGGCACCTGCTTGGCCCGCCTGACGGAGACAGAGCTTGTAGCCAAATAGTGCCAGGAGAGGCAGCAACAGCAAGCAAAAGATTGTGCCACTGTCACCGATAAAACAAGACCCCGCCAAAGCCTTTAGGAGACGGACGTACATCCGGCAGCGCAAGGGAAAGCTCAAAGCTAGCGCGTGAAAGGGACAAAACGATGCCCTGCGCCCGGCTAACCGAGCACCTGCTCATCGCTTTTCTCCCTCTGCCGCTAGCTGATGACTGACGAGTCGAAGAAGGCTCGGCGCCACCCACGCGGCGCGCCGCCCAACGCGGCCGCGGCCGCGGCCACGGGCACGGGATGGCCGCTGTGCGCTGTGTGTCGGTGGGTGGGTGCCGGCGCCGGCGTTGCGTTGCGTTGCATGCGACATGCCGTGCCTGGGCAGGAGGCAGGCCTGGGCGATGGATACTGTATCACTGTGCGTATGAGTTCATCGCAACAGCTAACACTGACACCAGGCTCAACACAACAGTGCGGATATGACTGTAGACACCCGTCTGCACGTCACGCAATAGAGACTGGTGGCTCATCTCCTGTTCCTTTCCATTGGCGAAGCAGCAAAATAAACGCTGCCGTCTACCGGTCTACGTACGTATGTCATCTGTAGCCGCACAGCTGTGCTTCAGTAGTTCAGTTCATAGTATACAGGAGCAAAAGATGCCTCTGTACTCTAGCCGCGTCTGGTTGATTGCATGGAGCACTGAGAATCGAGACTGGCTTGGTTCTTCTTTGTACACTGCGGACTCAAGTTGTGGATTTGCGTAGTTCAGGGACATACCTTGTGCCTGCATTGCATTAAGCGAGGTGTAGTCTTCCAAACATATTCTGACAACCAACTTGGATATGTGGTGCATGCCATCGTGTCACGGTGTGAGCGTGTGTTTGCAATCAGCCCATGTCTCGAAGATACAACGAGTACGAGTTGAACTCAACCAACAGTGCACAACAGCTTCATACCGTCTTCTCTTAGCGGCACCAAAACCCTAGCTACATTGGAAGGACGGAAGGAACGATAAAAATCGGTTTTTACCCCCTCCCCCCCCCCCCCCCCCCCCCCCCCCTCTCAGTTTTCACGATTGTTCGATTTTTCTCACTCATCTATAAAAAGCGAGAATTTATTTACCCCTTTAACTTCTGATGCCGTTTATTTTTGCATGATATAAAAAGCGAGAATTTATTTCAGCTGTCCTATATGGCCTTGTCAGCCGTGAAGGGTGTAAATCGAATGAAACTGAAAGTTTAGGAAGATAAATGGAACTAAACATATTTTAAAAATATACAAAAATTCATCCATTTTTTCAAAAATTATCAAATAACTTTTACATGAAAAATATGCAATAAAATAACATATAACCTAGTTTTATCTGAGAAAGTTCATAGAAATTTTGTTTTAGCTCGGGAAATTAAGAAACTAGTTTTAGTTTTATTTTTCTAAATCATGCTCTATGTTATGGCGCCCAGCTTTAAAATTGTTTGAACCTTGATGGTCTCATTTTGGTGTTTGTTTGCTAGTAGAAGCTCTCATTACCTATGATAATTAGTTGATGTTGATCCTCCAGACTAGGTAGAAACTCCGGTGGAGCATCGTCGTTAGGACCGTAGTGGGCACTAGTTCCTACCCTAGATAAATTTGCATAGTACTTGCGTTAACATGCAGGGCTGCATGTACCCTAATCAAGCTTTACAAACTATTAATCAAGCTTTACAATATATATATTGAGAGCATATAAGCACCCAAATGAGTCTATATAATATTTAATTAATTCTGATTTAGATATGATAAGATAGAGAATAGTGTTTATAAAATATGAAACTTGTTTCATTTTTTTAGCTAAATCATTTTTTGACATGATTTTATATTTTTTAAATCCATATATTTTTTTAAAAAATATGTGGACATTTTTTTTGGAAAATATAGTTTGATTTCCCCTGAACTATCAATGTGATCTGATTTACCTCTTCTTAGCTAGCGTGGGGCCATGTAGGATGGTTGACATGCAAAAAAAATGGGTTCAAAAGTTGAAGGGCTAAAAAAATGGGTTCAAAAGTTGAAGGGTTCAAAAATCGGTTTTATAATGAGGAGCGAAATTGAATGATCACAAAATTTGAGGGGTCAAAAGGGCTCCTTTTCCTAGTTATTACTGTATTAATATAGAATGCCAGTTCAGTCGAATCTGGTGGGCTCACAACGGCCCTAAATACTAACCAGGGAGGACTGGGCTTAGGCCGACGAAGTGCCGGGTGTTTTTGAAGGGAATTTGGAAGCCTAACAATGATGTCTAGGCCCGGCCTAGTAGGATAGGCGGCCCCCAAGTATATCGATACGGGGAACGGGACGGGCCTACTGGCCTAGTTTTAAGCCCGTGCCCCCACTCCCTGCTAGGGGTACTAGGTAGCATCATTGTGCAATCTGCTCGCAATGATGGGGGATCCTGTCTTTCGTTGACCTGCAGGCTTTTTCCGGAGCACGCGATGGACCCAGGCCCCTCGGGTCGTGCGAGCAAAGCCCACTTTGCATGCCTGGCCTGGCCCATATCAGGAGTAGGAGGGGGAACCACTTTCCTAGTATAAAGCCGACCTGTGTCTGAAACTCTGAATCATCTCATCTCATCTGCTCGCCATCGGCATGTCGCAGCGCCCGTCTTTTTATTTCTCTTTTCGTCTCATTCTCCAGCTTCACCTGCAATTGCCACTACAACTGCAGTCAACGTTGTGAGCTACTGCCAGCGTCCGTTCGTTCTGCAAGGCGTGGTGAGGCGGCGGCGGCGGCGGCTTTTGCACCTCGTGCAGGCCCAGCTCTGCAGACTGCAGGGCTGTTCGGCCGTTGGCCAGCAGGAAGACACGCCGTCGCTGCAGCCCCGTGCCGCAGAGGCCAGCGTGCGTGCGTCCCGTCCTTCTCTGTACAAGTGTAGAGCACGCACGGGCGCAAGTTAAGGCCTGCTCGTCCGTCATCTTTGAGTTGAGACAGGGAGCGCTGCCGGCCGCTGCATAATAATATTCGTATTCCTCTTGAGAATTGTCGAGAAGCACAGGCCCCGACGGACCATGCCGTTCGCTTTTAGCCGTGGGCTGCTGCGCTTTTTCCAGTGGAACGTGCCGTTCTGTCTGCCTACATGCAAGGGTAGGAGTACTCCTCCCTCTCTCCCTCCCGCTCGCGTCGTCGTCGTCGCCGTGAATCTTGGTCCGGTGAGTCTGCTGGTGCCAGCGGTGTAAATCGTGTAATGATCATGTTGAACCATGAATGAACCCTACGCTAGTCGCTATCGCTAGCTACACGGGTCGTCGGGACCATTGAACGCGACGAGTATCCGATGACCGGCGCGGTGCGGTGCCCTGACAAAACGCCATTCCTGCCCATCGAGATCTCACCGCACGGAGGGCCTAGCAGCAGCACCGGATTTGGCTAGCTCCGAGCAATCCACGGCAGCTCTTTTTTCCCGGCTGCTGTCACTCTCCCAGCCTGGCCCTGGCCTGATCCACGTCCACGGGGCACGGGCGCTGCGGGAGGCAGCGCAATGATCTCGGCAATAATTCCCGGCCATGGCGAGGATCGGAGGCGATCATTTCGCGCGGCACGAACGAACGGGTCTCTCGCCAGGTGCGAGCACTCGATCGCGCGCGCGCGCATCGATCACCTCGCACGGACACGCACCACCGATCGATCAAAGCCTTCCGGTTTCCGAGGCGCTGTAGAGCCGAGCGGGCGGGCGGTCCCGGTCCCGGCTCCCGAGCCAGAATTGCTTGTGCTTTCGCAGGGCCAGCAGGGCGGGTGCCATGATGGCTCCAACCGTTTCCGGTGATTGGCCGGACAGGGACAGGGGCAGGGGCAGCAGATTACCAGCCGCGGGACACTGAGCTACGATGCAGCTTTGGCCCGCCCTCCTGTCGCTTGTTCGTTCGTACTTTGGTCCACAGCTGCGGCCTGTGATAGATAGATGCATGCTGCATGCACGATCCATTGCTGATCCGGCACTGCGGTACTGATGATCCTGTATCCATAGATAGACCGTCCTATACGTAACTCCTTATTTATTTATAGATTCACTCAAGTATATCTGTCCGAAGAAGATAGCTGAAGATGCGAGGAATTTGACCACGCAGGCAGAGGCGAGGCGCGACCGCATGCATCGGTGCCTCCGCACTCCGCCGGGCGGTCAGCGCCGTGCGCGGAACGCACGCGCCAGAGCACTCGGCTAGCTGTCTCGACGCGCGATTCCATTCCACCCAGGTTCACTAGTAAATTGCGGCAGATCGAGAGGGGAAACGAATTAGTTACGGTTGGAGGCAGCAGCAGCCAGCAGGTCCTGCGTGCGTGCGGCGCACACGGCGGGCGATCGCCAGAACGCCGAGCACGCGCTGCAACTGCAAGCATGATTCCCTGCCCTGCCCTGGGCTGCTGCCGAAACCCGGGCGGCAGTTGGGTGGGTCTTTCCACATCCGCCTTTTGTACGTACTCCTACTTGCCTTGTAGGGTTGCTGCTGATTCGTCCGGATGCATGGTCCCCGTGTCTGCGAAGGGCAGAGGAGGACGGACGTACGTGTCGAGAAGACGACAGCCCGACATCGAGATCCATCTCAATTCTCATCTCACATACACCGCTATGTATGGTGTGTCGTGCGTGTGGGAAAGTATTAGTACTCCTAAGATCTACTGTATGCAGACAGGTAGACTTTGTCGTAGGTATATCGGATTGATAAATCTCGTAGATGTGTGGTCCGTAAGGGCTAGCACAGTTCCGAGTCAAACCATCTGATTTTAATTAATCTTATAAAAAACAACAATATTTATGATATTAAATATGTGTCGCTAGCTAGATTTATCATAAAATATATTTTTATAGTATACGTATTTTGTGTTATAATATGTGGTTTCAAGTAGTTTTAAATTTTTTGAGGAAAGTTTCATGTGATCTACGAAAATAAGGTGATCCGGTTTAACCAGTGGATCTAGTTTTTGAAGCTTGTGATTTTGTAGAGATCTTGTTCTGCGGCTTCATTCAGCATGTTGTTGTGAAGCTCTAGTTTAAATTACACGTTTTTTGAAGTTTGTTTGAAGGGATTTTGCCTTTTCTTCAAAATTCTCTGTGACTGAAATCAATGAAAACCGAGGGACCGGTCTGCACTAGAAACTGACAAAGAGAAAAAGTGTTTGATTGGATTTGGCAATTACGTCAAGTTCTTCCTTAGCAAAGAATTTTTACCAGTGGACCTAGTTTTTGAAGCTTGTGATTTTGGCGAGATCTTGGTCTGCGGCTACATTGAGCTTGTTGTTGTGAAGCTCTAGTTCAATTTTCATATTTTTTTGGAGTTTGTTTGAATGCATTTTGCCTTTTCTCCAAAACTCTCTATGGCTGAAATCTGTGAAAACCGTGGGATCCGTCTGCCCGTCTGCACTATGAAAATATGGTCATCCGGTATGCATACCAAGGGAATAAGGGATCTAGTTTTCACTATGTTTTAGCGTTTTCCCCCATTCTTTGCTTCTTTGGCTTCCGCACCTAGCTTCGTTTCAAGGGTCAGCAGACACGTTGTTACTACGTGATCTTGGCATGAGTTAGAAGAGAAAAGTGTTTGATTGGATTTGGCATATGCGTCAAGTTCTTCCTTGGCAAAGAATTTTTAACGAGTTCCATTCACTCCCTTCTGGGCTGTGTTTTCCGGTCCTTCACAACCATTTTGAGTTAGGCATGAGTTCCGCCGTTGTGAGATCATGCCGAGAGAGCGGTTGCGATGCCGTGCAGCATTGCTCGTATCTCCCGCGTGGGCAAGATTATCCTTGCCTACCTACTGGGCAAAGATCGCTGGACAAAGCGAGTTTCATGCCTCGCTACCAAAATAGGCATCTTTGCCGAACGAGGTGCAAGCAAGGGACCAAGCAAGCCTTCAACTCCTTGCAAGATAATATTCTCCAACCATCACTACTGGACTCGGATTCTTTGCGGCCCAAAAACCCTCGGCAAAGCCTTTGTCAAGGGCGGCCCTCGGCAAAGAGCCCTCGGGAAATTTTGAGTCGGCGAAGAGGTCTTTGCCGAGGGCTCTTTATCGGGCACACGGCAAAGCCTTTGCCGAGGGCAAAAAAACCCTCGGCAAAGAAAAACCCTTAGCAAAATGTAAATCGAAAAAAAAACCAAAAAAAAATTTATTTTTTTAAGGCGCCGACGAGCCATCACCCCCACTATTTGTAAAGTCGTGGTCGGTGGGATTTGAACTCGTGACCTCTCACACCCTCCATCACCTCCACTATTTGTAAAGTCATGGTCGGTGGGATTCGAACTCGTGACCTCTCATACCCTCTCTAACTTACCTCCTCTAACCACTCAAACCTTCTATCACTTGTGTTTATATTCCATTTCGATTCCCCATATGTTATAACAAATCGAGTGTAAATTGATTGTTTGAGGCACTAAACGAATTCAAATGAAAAAGTTGTCAACTACAAAGTTTCGTAACTTTTCGAGATCTACAACTTTCGTTTAGAGTGTTTCTCCATCCGAGGTTTTTTTCAAAATTTCAAATTTCAAGCTTAAAACGCAATTATCGGCAATTAGATGCTTTCAAATAAAAAAAGTTATCAACTACAAAGTTTCATAACTTTTCAAGATCTACAACTTTCGTTTAGAGTGTTTTGCCATCCAAGACTTTTTTAAATTTTTAAATTTGAAATTTCAAACTTTAGATATAAATATCCTGAATTAGATGCTTTCAAATAAAAAAGTTGTCAACTATAAAGTTTTATAACTTTTCAAGATCTACAACTTTCGTTTAGAGTGTTTTTTTATCTAAGACTTTTTGAAAAATCTCTTTGCCGAGGACCATAAGATAGGCCCTCGGCAAAGACCCTCTTGCCGAGGGCCTACGTTATAGCTCTCGGCAAAGAGATTTTTCAAAATATATTTTAAGGCACTAAACGAATTCAAATGAAAAAATTATCAACTACAAAGTTTCATAACTTCTCGAGATCTACAACTTTCGTTTAGAGTGTTTCTCCATCCGAGGCTTTTTTCAAAATTTTAAATTTCAAATTTAAGACGCAATTATCGGCAATCAGATGCTTTCAAATGAAAAGGTTGTCAACTACAAAGTTTCATAATTTTTCGAGATCTACAACTTTTGTTTAGAGTGTTTTCCATCCAAGACTTTTTTTAAAATTTGAAATTTGAAATTTCAAACTTTAAATATAAATATCCTCAATTAGATGCTTTCAAATGAAAAAGTTGTCAACTATAAAGTTTTATAACTTTTCAAGATCTATAACTTTCGTTTAGAGTGTTTTTCCATTCGAGACTTTTTGAAAAATCTCTTTACCGAGGGCCATAAGGTAGGCCCTTGGTAAAGACCCTCTTTACCGAGGGCCTAGGCAAAGATGGTCTTTGCCGAGGGCCTACCTTAGGACCCTCGGCAAAGAGATTTTTCAAAATACATTTTTATGCACTAAATTAACTCAAATGAAAAAGTTTTCAACTACAACATTTTATTACTTCTCAAGATTTACAAACTTTATTTTGGTTGTTTGGTCATTTGTTCAACCGACGTGGTGGTTCTAATATATTTCACAATCCTTATATATCCTCTCTAGCAGATTCATGAAACTTATTAGAGAGATGTAGATTTTGTGAACAACATTACTATTGATTTGTTAAATGAAGAAATGACCGATATATACTTCGTAGATCTTAAAAAGTTAGACAATTTTATAGTAGAAAACTATTTTGTTTGAGTTAATTTAGTGTCTCAAAATATATTTTGAAAAATCTCTTTACCGAAGGCCATAAGGTAGGCCCTCGGCAAAGACTCTTTGCCTAGGGCCAGTAGGGAGGTCCTCGACAAAGATTTTTTTTGCCGACAGCCGTTTGTTTGCCGAGGGCCTATCTTTGCCGATGGCTCCTTAGGCCAGCCCTCGGCAAAGAGGACCTTTGCCGAGTGCCCGATATTTAGCCCTCGGCAAAGGCGGAAGCCCTCGGCAAAGGCTATGTTTCCGATAGTGCATATCCATCTTTATTTTTTATCCGCCCGCGAATTCAGATATAAAAGATCATGAAAACATATCAAATAATTTGGTTATACATTTCCAGCCCTCCATGATGATACTACAAGGATCTGAATAATTTGCCTTGTTAACACTTAACACTACTATATTCCAACAACTCCTAAATTTGAGTATCCGTTGATAGCTAAAAATGTCAATTTTGGTACTTTGTCAAAGTACCATTGTGTCCCCCTCGTCGAGATAGTAAAAAAAATATATGAAATGTTCAATTTGAAGTCAGGATGGAGTTATGCCCTCAGGAAGATATCACTATGTCGGAGTTCTAACCCCATGTCGGAAGTTATGACTTTCGCAAGGCTAGAACTTTAAACCACTTGTTGGAACTTTCGACTTTTTTAGTCCAAATCCAGGAGAGTTCAAACTCGATCTAAACTCGTAGGAAACTTTCAGATTGCGTCTGGGAGAGATTAGACCACCTCCCTATATATTGGAGAATCATATGACTGATTGAGTGATGCAACATCCAATCGATCTTTTTTTTTTGCATATATTACCTCTTTACCGTACTTTTTCAGTCTCTCGCTGTTCGACACATCTCTCAACAAGATTCGGTGGCGTTGAGCGTGGCCTTGTTGATCCTAAGAGAACCTCGGCGTGCATCTCCGTGACTGGTCTTACCAGAAGGTGTTCTCTAGTCATCTCAAGCTCTATTGGTGAATTGAAGGACATAATTTAAATCAGCCTAACCGATCTCTTGATGTGTTTTGCTGATCTTGGAGTTATTTGCCGCGTGTGATAGGTCGTGTTTGTCCTTGATGGTTGTGATCTGAATCGCCGTCAACACTATTCTTATTTATATTGCTTCTGTGATTTCTATAATCGAAGCCGCACGGCAGTGAAGTCAGATCGGCCGAATGGGGTCCAATCAGTATGGGAATTCAGATTCTTGATACCCCGGATATATGCAACTATTTATTTAGACGGTGGAATTAAACAAAATACACTAGCAGTAGGCAGCTCCTACTAATTCGAACAAAGACTCTGTTCATCTGGCTTATAATCCGTCTTATTCAGCTAGTTTTTTCAGCCGAAACAGTACTTTTCTCTCACAAAAAATCGATCAACAGTGTTTTTCAACCGGCTTATAATTCCAGCCGAACGGGCCAAAGAGACACACGCCCAGCACTGATCCAGACAGTATTGTAATTTTGTGTTCCCAACGCTCCGCCTGACAAGGTCCCCCTTCTTTTAATTCCTAGAGAAAGCAATGTCCATGGTCTCAAAGCAGACAAGCAGTCAAACAATATAGGCAGGCAGACCAAGATTAAACTAAAATTAAAAGAAATCATGAATAATAATGATGATTTGTTTTTTATGATTAGTTGTATTAGTATTACTGAACTAAGACCATGTTTGGTTTATGAATATTAAAGTTTAACTCCCATCACATCAATATTGCGGCAAATGCATGGAGTACTAAATGTAGACTAATTGCATGCACGTCAGCACAGATTAGGAGTAATTTACGAGACAAATCTATTAAGCCTAATTAGTCCAAAATTAAAAACTTTTTGTCAAATAAAACGAATGTGCTACCGTGTTTGTTAAACTTTAACACCTCTAACCGCACTTCCTTTTGTCATGAATTCTATTCACTTCCTTTTCTTATGTTAGCCTCTTAATTTATTCATCTGGGTCAACTTTTTTTTTGGTCACAAATACATATCTCGTCTCCTACATTTTCTCTTCACAATGAAACTGAAAAAGAAAGAATACTAGAAACTACTTAAGCAATTATCAGATACTCCAACATAGGCAGGTCAGTGCCTAGTTCTTGTACTAGTACATATTGCCTACGGTCTACTCTGGTCCCTCCAGGCCTTCACCATCTTTATTCTGATCATCTCATCGATCTCCTCCAGCTTTAGGCATGGTGCGCCCTTTGTGGCACACCAAGCTACACTGGCTGGCTGTCTCCCTCCTCCGGTCCTTGCAAAGAAAAGCTCAGCAATTTAGGTGTTGTCCACCTCACATCTTTATTCATCAACTTCTCGCTTGCCCTCTCTTCTCGTCATGTCAAAATCCCCTCCCTTTTCACCTCTCAATGCACTTCCATCTCACACAGCACCACCACCGTCGTTGCAATCGAAGCCATTTGACCTTTCTTTCACCAAGATGAGTAGCGCGGTAAAAAAAATCAAAAGGAAGCAGACTAGACTAGTCACAGTTCACTCTGATCATTGGGCACGCACTTTGACCGGTCACTGCAATCCACCCGTCGGCTGGTGAGTTTTCTCCTTTTGCTGGTCACTAGGGGAGAGGAGCTTGAAGAGCCAGAGGCCCCATGTGAGGCAGCAACAGTGGCTGCTGCCGCGGCAGCATCGTCTTCGCTCTTGTAGCTGAGGCAGCCCGCGTCCAGCACCCCTACAGGGCTCTGCGGCACGGGCACAGGGGAGGAGGTCCTGCCGCTGCCGCTCGCAGATTTCGGAGGCACAGTGTCAATGGCTGAGGACGCCGTGGACTGGATTGCTTCCTGGCACCGCAACACCCGCTCCTGCAGACACAGACAGCAGCCCAAGGCAGCAGCAGCAGCACATTAAATAACTCGCCGATCGAGCTCACACACACACACAAACACACGGGTATAAATGCGTTTCACGCATCTGTACCGGGGCCGCGTTTATGCAAAGTACGGCAACAAGATTTGAGCTATGAATGTGTGGATCTCCAACTGTGGCCTTGCATTTGTTTAGCCTAAACAAACTAGCGCTAGGGGACGAATTGAGTTCGCATGAGGAAGGCTTTGCTTCAATGTACCTTATCTACGTGGGCGCAGGCGTTCTCAATGCCTGCGACGTTCCCTTCGACGACCACGGCTGCTGCAACTGCGGCGGCGATCTCAGACGGTCTAAACCCTATGCAGCAGGTTCCTGTCGTGGCAACAGCACATACCAATCGTATTAGTTCAAGAACAAAAGATGGCATATATAATCCATACCATTTCCACTGATACAAGGACAATCATTTTCGTTGTATACCTCTGGCTGCACACAGGATAAGCTCTGCGGATTGAGAGAGCCAGCTTCTTGGCGCCGCGTTGCCACCATTGAGCTTGTTTAGGAAGTAATCCATGTAGGAGAAAGGTGTCACGGCCTGCATCCTCCAATTGAGGGCGCTTAGAACAAGGAGCTCCATTCTCTGGATCGTCTTCGCCTCAAACACATAGCGCACATCTCCGACCTGATTGCACATGCCAACCACGCTTAGAACAAGATCAGATGAATAATATAAGGAAAAAAAACAATGTTCACCTTCATTGCAATGCCAAACACACAGTTTACCCACCTGAAGGTCCAGAGATTGCGGGACGGCGGTTTCCTCCATCTTGGCGGCTAGAGAAACACACGTTACCGAGAGGAGTTGTGTCATCCAGTCCTTGCCTTCCTGGAAATGACATCGGCATAAACGTTACTGAATTAAAAAGTTACTTGATATTGACAGTATTGGCAAGGTAACTAGAAAGGTCTTCTGATTCTTACCGGCAGCTCGTACCGTGAGAGGAAACGATCAAGATAGTTCACTGCCAAGTAGGCAGTGAGAGGACGAAAGCTGTAGTATGTGTAAACCTGCAGAAGGATCACAAGTTAGTAATAACGTGGAAATTAAAAGAAGTGAAGTTAGTATTGTGAAATTTTGTCAAAAATATATATTTTGAGTTTGGCCTAAAAATGCGGACATGTTTTTCTCGAAAATGTAAAAAGAACAATGTTGAATCAGACAGTGCATCTTTGGTATCTCGTGATTCAGGAAGCGGACGAAAGGCCAACTTTGGCCGAGAAGATGGTCCCGAGTTTCACCCGGAAAAAATGGTCACGGCATATCTACAACGCACGTTACAGCAGAGTGCTTCGCTGTAATCAAGCACAGTACTGGAATCATTGGCATAAGTTGCTTGGCTACACGCCAAAACACGCACGCAATTTGACCATGAAGGAAATGATTGAAGCAGCCATCAGCATTGCAAAGACTGAAGAAACAATCTACGCTCTGTGCAAGGAAGATCAAATATTGCAAGTGTTTGGATGCAGAAACAAGAAAATAAGCGTCTTTCTAGATGAACAAAACTCAAGCAAATCATGGAAATGGAAATGGAATGCGCTCCTACAGGTCTCCTAAGCAGTGAGCAATGAGCCAAAATGTTTCCTTTTTCTCCATCCCCCTGTCCGGCCACACCACAGGCACTCAGATCAATCAAGAACCTACCTTCCAAATCCAGTCGATGGCCTCCCGGCGGATGCAGAGATCGACGCCGTCGCCGCCGCCGCCGCGCAGCCTCTCGCCGTAGTCCGCCCTCGGCATGTGCTCCGGCTCCTTCTCCACCAGGCCGGCCACGCATTCCTCCGACTGCGGCGGGAACAAATCCACGCCGAAATCGTCCCCATAGTCCGGCGACCGGCCTCTCTTTCTCCCGACCGCCTCCAACTCCTCCTCCTCCTCAAAGCACAGGATGCTGCTGTGCTCCTCGGCGCAGAGGAGAATGGACGCGGCCACGTCGTAGCAGCTCGGCGCCATGGCTCTGTACTACCGGTGTATCCCACTCCCACCGGGCACCGGCAAGCCAAAGCCTGCGCCTTTTTCCGGCTGCGTCTCCCTCTCCTCTCCTGCCGTGCGCCGCCGGCGATGTAACCGGCTGGGCGGTGGCTGGTGCGCGTGTTTGGGTAGCGAGCAGAACGCGGCAGCGCCGAGTGGAGAAGGACAAGGGGGAGGACGGACGAGTGCGGTGCAGTTGTACCGTGCGGCTGCCTGGCTGTGCCTCGCCCTCTCCTCTCCCCCTCGCGGCTCGCGTTTTGTATCGGGGAGATGGGGGGAGTATTTCGGGAAAGCGCACGCGGTGGTACGCCAAAATTGAGACAGCCGGAGCGGGAATGGAGGAGGCGGACGGTCGCGACGGGTGCAGGAAAGGCGAGCATTGCCGTACGCGCGGCTGGATCCGGCGCTTGAGGAGGCGCCCCGCGAGCCCCTGGCCGTCTGATCGGGGATCGGCGGATGTGATTGGACGCGCCTGTTGACGCGGCCAGACGAGTGACAGTCCTCACGGCCCTTTCGCAAGGGTTTGCCTAAAAACATGATTTACCTGCGTGAGTGTGAAACCGCGCCTTTTGGGTCGATTTTCGAACGGTCAACTGCGCTGCCCTGCCTACCATCTATATATGTTTATGAAAACACTTGCAAACATATTCGGCAAGTATTACAACACACATGTAAAGTTCAATAGACAATGTTTTGTTCAAAATCTAGGGGGCAAAATTAAAAATATCAGCAAAATTAGTATCGACCGGTCCATCAATCTGAGCTCCTACCTAAGTTAGTGTTACTATGTAAGCAAATTTAGGCGCATTTTATAATCCAAAAATATGTAAAGATATTCGTGAAAAGCACGTTCATGTGTGATCTACTAGCAAAAGCTATCAAGCTAGGCGTACTGACCAACAGTAACAACAAATCAACTAAAAAAGTTGTAATGATATATCCTATGACGAGATAAATGCCAAAAGCACCAACGGCGCCGCTCCCATTAGTCGACATATAGTAGACTATTCGAAATAGTCATTTCCGCATACCATGTATTGAAATGTCATTGCGAAGTCGTCGTACAACCGTATACTGGAACGTTGAGAAGTAGATGTTCAGGTTCGTTGAAAACATTGGTTCCATATGCCTACTCTCCTGGATCGCATGTATGTGCAAGAGCTTTGGAACGGAAAACAGGACAACAACGAAAATAGAGAATGTGGTGGTGTGATTCGTAGGTATGGCACATGACAAAAGGGTGTGCTCTGGCCAGTCTTAATGGGGTTTCATCAGAGTTTCATGAACATTAATTATACTGATGTGGCACCATATTAATGAAGAAAGAGATTATAAGAGTTTCATGGGGATGAAACTCTTCTGCACTCTTTTCAAAATCTGGATGTGTTGGAAACAGTGACATGAAATCGCCACTGAGACTGGCCTTATGGAAGAGTAAGGAGGAGAAGGCCAACGGGTGAGTAGGTATAGAAATGGATTGACTTGGCCCCGTGGCCTTAAGGCCAATTATAGGGGTCATGGGACAACCAATTTAGACCAATTATAGGGGTTATGGGACAACCAATTTAATCTAAAGGTAATAGCATCTTTGTCTCAATAGGTAGCATGGGACAACCTAAATATTTGCATGCCATCAAAGGCCATGAAATACTATCAACATTTCTAGAAAAGATGACATACAAGGTTGAAAACCTTCATGATAACAAATTAAGGTTATTAGCATTTCATTAAATTAGATAAGTTTGTAAGTGAACCATGATTTTAAATTTATTTGTTTTCACTTTAAAATATGTTATTCCTTATTCTACTTCCAAGCATAAACGTGCTTACAAGTTAAGACCAATCATGCTATTTGGAAAAAAAGACCGATAAATTTAAAAAGTTGTTATGTGACGCTTGGGTCAACTCATTTTACCCATTGGGTCAATATGTTCCAACCCTATCGGGCCTTTTTCAGACTTTTAGGTCCATCATGTGATCCATTTCCTTGCTTTTTGGGTTAGGTGAACTATCCAATAGGTCAACCAGGACCATTCCCATCCCTATGGGCAGGGTATGCAATTACTGATAATGAACCATGAAGGCACATTAACCTGATAACAATCGCCATAGTGGCAAAACCAGCCACCCCGCACCACATCATGTTATGGTGGGTCGAGGGGGCTGGACCAGAGCAGAGTTCTGACATGCCACGCGACACCACGATATAGATCGACTTGGTGCACGGACGCGTGGCACGTCTTTCATCGTGTCTTTCGACTTCTCAACAAGTGCAAACAATAATCATCCCTTTAAGTTCATTGAACCCCTAGTCAAAATCTCATATGGAACTAAATCTTTATAGTATCTAGCACTTAATATGGGCTTTAGGATTTATTCAATTTTGATTAAATAAAATTAGACTAAGCCCAATTAAAATCCAACAATTGCCACCCAATTCTAAGGCATAGAAGAAATGCCTCAGTTCTACTGTTGTTTGAAATATCACTTGTTGACGCAAAGATCGGCCACACATCACAAGGAGCTAGAATGATCGGATAACCAATACACTTTCACGATGAAGAGCTACAAGGTTTACAAGCAAATCAGTAAAGGATAACTATCGTGCTTATGTAGTTATGTGACGAAGAACAACTGTTTTTTAGGCAAACTAGCAAAGCAGTTGTTGAAGTTCATGCCCGGGAGAGACTCTGTCAAGGCAAGGGCATCGGCGGGTTGCTTAAATCGGCCAACAAGCCAGCGATGAAAAACAACATGGTGGTTGGAAAAGTAGGGCAAAAGAGAAAAGTAGAGAGTAGATTGATTTTTGTACGATTATGTATGATTAAATTTAATCGGCCATCATCCTCCGATACATATAGAGGGGATATAGTCTTATCCTAGTAGAAAACCTTCCCAAAACATAACCTGTAAGTTTTCCATGAGATCCGAGAAGTTTGGATCGAGTTTGGATCAAATTGGACTCAGATAAACAAAATCGGCATAGGTCGGTTTACGCAGCCGCGGTCCTCACTCAAGGAAAAACCGACCACTCCATAGGCTGGTTTACACCCGACAGGTCCGAATGTCACCCAAAATCAGCCTAAGCCAATTTTCCCTCAAACTTTGCAAACTTAGCACAAATTTGTCTAAAATTTGATTATTTTTGTTTGCAATTGATTCCCAGGTCCGAATGCAACCTTCTCACTACTACATAAATCTTATTGGAGGCGGACAAAAAGGGTTAATGGAGGCGGGCATTGCAACCGCCTCCAATTAAAGGTCACGGTTAATCGTGACTTTACGGAGGCGGTTGTCCTGCCCACCTCGGTTAATCCATTAACGGAGACGGGCGCATTAGGATGCCAGTCTCCGTTAATCGTTTTAAAAAAATAAAAAAAAGCCTGAGCGAGCCCAATCGAGCTCGTTGCCGTCGCGTCGACGCTGCCGCATCTAAGTTGCTTGCATCCACGCCACGCCGCCACGCCGTTGGTCCTTCGCCATGTCGAGCACCTGTGCGCTGCCGCCGCCGCTCCTCATGCGAATGCGTCGTCGCTGCTACTCCTATGAACGTGCCGCTGCTGCTCCTGCTGGATGCGCTGTCCTGCCATGAAGAGAGGGTGAGCGAGATGGAGAGGAGAAAATGAGGGAGGGAGCCACCGGATCTGCCCGCTCGCGCACTCCTAACCACGCGCTGCCGGGGGAGAAGGAGGGAGGGAAGGAGCCCGCTGAGGGGGAGGGAGGGAGGAAGCCACCGGATCTGAGCAGAGAGAAGGAGGGAGGAAGGACGCTAGATCTGCACGGGTGAGTGAGAGGAAGGGAGGACGGGTGAGTGAGGGAGGCCGCCGCCTGGGCTTGGGAGAGAGCGACGGAGGACGAGTGAGGGAGGCTGTCGCTCGGCTGAATGGCTGAGGAAGCCGTCGAACCCTAAGTTGAGGTATATATACGAAGAGCTATTGGGCCTCGCCTGGTCCTATTGGGCCTCGGCCTTTTTAAGAGGCAGGCCTCCAAAAATGGATTTATGGGACGACCGTCTTCGGAAATAGTCTATTTTTGGAGGCGGGCAACTTAAGACGACCGCCTTGCCCGTCTTCGTAAATCGATTTTACGAGGCGGGCAAAAGTGTCCACCTCGGTAAACAAAAGGTGCCCGCCTCCGTTAATCGTACGCATTAACCGAGGCAGTTGTATTTTGTGACCATCTCTGTTAATAAAAGAGCACCATCTTGCAAAATCATTTGTGTAGTAATGTCTTTGAGCTTTTTTTTTGCCATCAACATTGGTGCTTTGATCGACTGTTATGTCAAACATCCATCTAAAACAGAGGTTGCCCTTATTCAAAAATGAACAATGAAATATGCCTTAAACTGATAGTTTTATGAAAGCTAAGATCCACCTAAGCCCTTTATGAGTAGTAGGCTACCAAAAAGCATATCCTTTGATGGAGCATATAATTAAAACTCATTGGCTTTTCATGAGTATTTTGAGATTATCCACTCTCATAGACTATTACCCAATCTCACTGAGCTCATATATCTGTGTTCCTTGTAATATGTTCTATAGGACAACATCACTGGTTAAATAAGTCATTTAAATCACATTAAGATATACCCGAACCTATTATACAACATAGAAGATAAGTGCATCTCAGTCGACATGGACCTTGTTAATGGTCTCTCCAATATCTTAGTGTAAACTTTGCTAAGGAGTTAAGTAATTGTGATGCCTCCACGGACTGTTTAGTTTGCTTTTATAGAATAAATTAGGTGTCATAGGTTTTTGTGGGTTTAGCATTTGCATAAGCCAAGGTTGTTGCTTTAAATTTGTAGAGCCCAATTTACCGCCTCTCTTAGACCGACAACAGTAGTATCTAAGAGGGCATATTTACGTGAAGGGTGGTGGTGGTAGCCTAGATCGAGGCTCCTAGTAGCTCGAATAGGTACCTAGGCGGTCGACCTTCTTATTTGTTTTTTTCTTGATTACTGTTTGCATTTCTTAGCACCACTACTAAAAATAGAATTACTCCTACTAATAACAATGACGCCAGAAATGATATGGTAATTATTAACTTGTCACCGTTACAGTAGCCACCTATCAATTAACCTTTATCTCTAATATTAAACTAGGTTGTCATCCCTAGTGAGGAATTTAGAAATGTTTGTTGGTTCTATTTAGCATTACTATAAGAATAACACTAAACATGAATCTATTATTTCATGTGACTAAAAAGAATATAAAGATAAGAATGAAAATAATTCTGCAAGAGGACAAATAATTATACTATTATAGAATTTTACCTAGAGTATTATCAGGTTCTCGATTTATAATTCTACCACTGGGAAGGTATGACTATGAATACAATAGTATTGATAATTTATGAATATGCATGAGAGAATAAACCAATATCATATACTCTGCTCAAAACAGGGATAAGTCACAAGATAATAAATAAATATATATAAATGATAAGTACTTGATCAATTATTATGGTAAATAAATTGTAACTCAGAGCACTCTAGTTAAGCAATAGGTTAAGTACAATTAGAATATTAGAAAGATAATTCCTAGGTAGTCTTACTAACATATCAAATGCTTAGTCTAATTAATTATATCTAGTGATCATAGCCAAATTATGCCACATAACGAACATCAACTTAGGAAAGTTGAAAACAGAGTTCTGCTCTCCTTCGAGACCGGGTTCTACCAACATCAATATATATGGGGGATGGATTGCAAACACGACGGGAGAATCAAACTTTGTCGAGTGCTAAATGATTTGCCGAGTGTTTTTTCGGACACTTGACAAAGAGCTCTTTGTCGAGGGCCAAATTAAAAACACTCAGCAAAAAAAACACTCGACAAAGAAACTTCTTTGCTGGCACTCGGCAAAGAAGTTTCTTTGCCGAGAGTTTTTTTACACTCGGCAAAAAAGGTCTTTGTCAAGTGTTTTTTTCACTCCGCAAAGATAAATTTCAAAGCACATTTTGAAGGGGTAAATTAATTCTAATGAAAAAGTTTTCAACTACAAAGTTGTATAACTCATTAAGATGAACATTTTTTTTGTTATGGTCATTTATTCATATGACAAAGTGAAAGTAAATTTGTTCATAAATCTTACGTAGCTCTCTTGTAGTTTACGAAACTACAAGAGAGGTATATAAGATTTGTGAACAATGTTAGAACCATCATATCGGATGTATAAATGATCAAATAATCAAAATAAACTTTGTAGATTTTGAAAAGTTATGAAACTTTGTAGTTGAAAACTTTTTGATTTGAAATTATCTTGTCATGCAAAACTGCATCTGAATTTCAAAAAATTAAAATTCAAATTTTTTGAAAGACCTCAGATGAAAAAACAACCAAAATAAACTTTGTAGATCTTGAAAAGTTATGAAACTGTGTAGTTGAAAACTTTTTAATTTGAAATCATCTTGTCATGCAAAACTGCATCTAAATTTTAAAAATTTTAAATTTGAATTTTTCAAAAGACCTCGGAAAAACAACCAAAATAAACTTTGTAGATCTCGAAAAGTTATGAAACTTTGTAGTTGACAACGTTTTCATTTGAAATCATCTTGCCATGCAAAACTACGTTTGAATTTCTCAAATTTGAAATTCTAATTTTGTAAACGGCCTCGGATGGAGAAACTTCCTATATGAAAATTGTAGATCTCAAAAAGTTATGAAACTTTGTAGTCGATAACTTTTTGATTTGAATTCGTTTAGGGCCCCAAACAATTAATTTACACTCGGATTAGTATAGTTATGGGGAATCAAAACAGAATCTAGACTAAAGTGACAGTGTGGTGTAGTGGTAGAGGAGGTTACGCGAAAAATGCCGCGACTTGCGACTTTGTCATATGAATAAATTTACGCAAATTTTTGTCATATGAATAAATTTACGCGAAAAACTTTACGCAAATTTTTGTTTTTGTCATTTATTCATATGACAAATTTTTTTGTTATTTTTTTGCGATTTTTCCTTTTCAACTTTGCCGAGTGTCGGGCACTCGGCAAAGCAGCCTTTGCCGACGCTTTTTTCGTTTTGAACTTTGCCGAGTGCATTATAGGCTTTGCCGAGTGCCGCCAGTTTCCAGTAGTGAAAGGACTCAACGCAGCTGTCACTTACGCGATCTACCACACGTCCCAGCATATAAGGGCATCCGCAAATAAACAAATATCTAAGCACCACGTTCACATAATGTCTATCACTCACCCATGGTCCTGTAGGGTGAGCACTATATGAACATATGTATAGTTTTCATAATCTGACTACACTAAATATAAAACTAGAGTAAGCAATAAACATTGCTTTCAATGACATAAATGATATAAAGCTTAATGTTGATATAAACATAGTAGTAACGAAATCTCCTCACAGGGGGCTGGGCGGCACAAGGATGGCCGGCCCCACCTGGCGGCATCTCATCCTCCCGTTCGTTTCCATGCCTTCTGGTGTCTTCTATAGTCTTCTAGTCTTCTAGTGTATCCTTCATCGTGATCAAGTTTCGTTCTTTTTCTCAATTAGGTCCCTCTTCCTATATTTTCTGGAATAATCATGCAAAAAACAGAGATTCAACAAAACTCGTGGAATTTATCAATTTAAACCCTAAACCTATGTATATTCTTGTACTTGAACCATTTCTCTTGTTTATTCACCTATAAAACGTTGACGTTATCCACCGTCAAAAATTACGAAAGGCATATATAAACCACCGTGTTTGAAAACTTGGATTAACATAGGCTTTGAATCATATGCTAGCGAGTTGCTCGCCTCTGCTAAGCAGGTTTAACCGTCTCTTAAAATTGTTATTCGGCCATCGTTGCTAGCCAAGAGCGTGTCTGCCATGGCGGCCACTCCTCTCAGGGGCGGATCCAATACAGGGGGGCTACAACCCCTTGTGAGCCTCATTTCTCCATTAAATCACTATTGCTTAGCCTTAAATTATTATTAAACTTTAACTCTAGCCTTAAATCTTCACTATTTAGCCCCCCTTTGTCCCCGTCCCGGATCCGCCCCTGACTCATCTCTGTGCCTAGTATAGCTAGGCCACCTTCCAACTGCAATGTGCTTGCTGGCTGCTCGTCTGCGATGGCGGCCGCCGGGCCGGTGCATGGCTGCGTGTCTGCAGTGGCGGCGACGCTGGCAGTAAAGGAGACGCTACAATGTGCTTGGTGTGGTGGTCGGGGCAAGTAGGAACGACGAGATTAATGGTGTGTTCATTAGGTGATGCATCGTGAGTTTATCTCTTGAATTTTGGTGCAATCAACACATTCCTCGTGCATATACTAATTAGGTGGTGATGAATCAACCCATTCTATTCCACGAACCAAATACAAAAAAAAAGAAGTAAGAAGATGATAGATCACTGAATTTCTCGAACCAAACACGCCCTAAGGCGGAGGAAGATGATAGATCACTAAATTCGTCGAACCAAACACGCCCTAAGGCGGGGTACGTACTGGCGCTGGCAGCCGTGACGATGCGGGGTCGTTTATGCGCATTCACCGCCACCCTTGCGGATTATGGAGTAACACACTTTCTCAAAAGAAATCCAAATGCATGAGCATTGCTTCTACATTAATTCCGACGCACGTACGTTGTACACTTCTATAGGGATTAGGGAGAGTTAATAAGCACAAAGGGGCCGGCTACCAAAGCCACCGTACGATATGCGGGGTGCAAGCTTATGGCGTTGATGAAGGGAACAGAAGCCATGCATTGTACACCCGTACGCCGAAGCGAGCACAGATTTGCTGCAAGCGATCGAGGACGGCGATACGAATCGACAGGTTTATGTTCGTTGTCGCCGGAGTTAACGCACGGCTGCACGGCCCTGCCGTGCGTGTTAACTACTCTTGTCTCGCGGGGCATTGCCTTCGCAAGGGGCACATGAAACAGCGTCAAGCTACATTACCCTGATTATTGCTCGGTGCCGCCTGAAATAGTAGCCGTACGCGTACGTATTTTGCAACTGTGTACTGAGTGATTGCTTGGTCGCGAATAATTAAGCTACAGAGGCCGGGGCTGGGTGCGCATGTACAGAAGACGGAAGTATAGACCTCGTTCGACTGTGCTGATAAGCCGGCTGAAAAACATTATTAGTTGATTTTTTGTGAGAGAAAAATACTGTTACGACTAAAAAAACAAGCTAAAAAGCACGGATTATAGACCGGATAACATGGTCATACAGTATACGTGCGTCCAGCGTCCTGGCGGTAGTTGGTGGAGAGGCCGGCCATTTACTGCTCCGGTGATTATGCTCTGCAAATCTTGACCATCATCTCAAAACAGCCAGCAGTAGTGCAGCGTAAAACGGGATCCGTCGTACAGCTGCTTTTGGTCGTTTACGAATTAGCTTGTTCGCTTGGGCTGAAAATAAGCGGCTGAAAGTACTATTGACTGATTTATATGAGAAAAAACATTGTTGGCTGGCTAAAAATAAGCAGCTGAAAACTCAAACGAACAGGCTGTTAGTAGTACTACACAACATGATAATTAGTTAGCTAGGTTATCCCTTACAAACAAGGTGGCTGTGGCTTCAAAAGACTGACAGCCTGGAGCCAATTGCCAATCAGCATGGCACCGAAGGTGCGAGCATTCTTCAGGGCCTCCACATTCACTGTCATCAGCAATGGGAGGCAGACATTATTTTGGGAAGACCGATGGATTCAGAGCGTTGCAGCGATCGACATCGCGCCTTGCTTCTACCTCCATGTCCCGAGCCGGACTCGAAGACGGCAATCTGTGAGAGAGGGACTCACTAACAGAGCTTGGGCTCAAAGCATCGCTGGTGGCATATCCGTGCAAGCCCTGTATGAATACCTCATCCTTTAGGACGCAGTCGACAATGTTCATCTTTCTGAGCAGCCGGACAAGATGGTTTGGAGATGGACACCTGACGGCAACTATACAGCCAAGCCAGCTTACAAGATGATGCACGCAGCCTCAATTCCACTGCCCGAATGCAAGCTAATATGGAAAGCTTGGGCATTACTTAGAGTCAAAATTTTCTTGTGGCTAGCTTTCAAGCGCATGCACCGGACTGGAGACAGGAGGGCGCGCCATGGGCTTGAAGCAAGAGAAATGTGCTATCTCTGTGATCAGGCAAGGGAAACAATCGACCACATACTTGCAGCCTGCCCATACACCAGAGATTTATGGTACAACATTCTGATGTTTCTGAGCAAACAGCTCCCCGCAACCTCTCATACCACGATCGGTTAGTGGAGGAAATTGCGCGCTGGGTTTGACGGCGACCAGCGTTTGGGCTTGGACACTTTGTTCATCTTGGTCTCTTGGCAGGTGTGAAAGAAGCGCAACACCAGGTGCTTTCGGGAGTCATCATTCTCCACGAACGTGCTTCTCCAAGTCATAAAGCCGGAAGCAGATCGTTGAATCAAGGCTAATCAAGGCTGGAGCTTGCAGGTTGGCGACATTAGGGGCCTCCTAGTCTGGGTTGCAAGCCTGAACCCTTGGTTGTTATCATTCAAGATGTAGTACGCTGTAGTTTTTTTTTCTGACCGTATTCGGCACTCTTGTAACATAAACATTCTATCTTCTTAATATAAATATATGCACACTCGTGCATATTCGAGAAAAAAAACTATCTGAAGAGCACCACCATGAATCCCTGTCCGAATCTTATCCTGGCACGCCACACCCTGGATGCCATATACTGGATGCCATATATACTGTAGCATCTCCTCCATCTCGCCGTCGCCGGCTTTGCGTGCATGCGCGCGAGCACATAACCTCCCGGGCCACCGCGCGCGCTTGCCACTGCATCAGCTCCGCGCCCGCAGTCGCCGACGCGTGGTCGTCGTCCCCGTAACGAAAGAAGCCGAGGCCAGGCCGTGGTGGCCCGCGCTGTATGAGGCTGTTTTACCACCTGCTTGGCCGCTTCTCACCGGCCTGACGGCCTCGGGTACGTACGCGCGCGCAGAGCCACAGACTGGCGGAGACGGCATGGGCTGCTTCGCAGGGGCATTACGAGGGCTGCTGTTGAGGTACGCACGTAACGTACGTGGGCACGTCGCCATGGACCATGCATGGTCCATGCATGCCTTCATGTGCTGCTATCTTAGAGGGTGTTTAGTTTCAAAAAAATTTCACACCAAAACATCACATTAAATCTTACGGCACATGCATTAAGCATTAAATGTAAATAAAACAAAAAACTAATTGCACAGTTCACCGTGAAATTGCGAGACGAATCTTTTAAGCCTAATTAGTCCATAATTAAACCGTAATTGCTAAATAAAACAAAAGGCTACAGTAACCAAAACCAAAAATTTTCGCGAACTAAACACCTGCTCACCTATACGTACAACGTACTACTACGTGCATGCCTTCGTGAACTGTCAAATCGTAGGCACTGTCAGTCCATATCTGAGATCTGCACCGGAGATGAGATGCGGACGTAGAAGTACTATGTCAAATAACAACGAAAATCGCTACATTGTTATTTTCGCAAATTTTTTGAAACTGAACCGGCCGTCTTTTTTGTTTTTTAGCCCTTTTTTCGAAAGATTTTCTCAAATACGCCCCTGACGGAAAGATTTCAGAAAATGGACCCAGGGCTTGGCGCCATCCACGCTGGCGCCAAGGTAACACAGCTTGGCGCCATTGATATTGGCGCCAAGCCCCCATGCCACTTGGCCGACGACGCCGAGCTGGCGCTGACGTGGCAGCACCTTGGCGCCGTCACCGTTGGCGCCAAGCTTGGCGCCATCGTAATTGGCGCCAAGCCTGGCGTCACAATTCACGGCGCCAAGACCCTGTTTTAAGTACTCAAATTTACCGTGAGATGGACATGTTGAAATTTGTTAAGTCTTGATATTTACTAAGGTTTAGACATAAGTAAATTGGCTAAGTCTGAAAATTTACCATGAGATGGACATATGCAAATTTTACCATGACTTGGATATTTAAATTTTGAGATTAAGTCTTTAAATTTTGCTAAGTCTGGAATTTACAAATTTTGGCTAAGTCTTTAAATAACCAAGTCATGGTAAAATTTGCATATGTCCATCACATGGTAAATTTGAAGACTTAAAATTTTACCATGACTTGGATATTGCAAAATGGCTTCATGTTATGGATTTGGATATTCAAAATTTTACTTGGGGCTAAAATTTAAAACCAAAATTTGCATAAGCCCATTTCATGATAAAATTTGCATATGCCTATCAAAATTTTACCATGAGATGGACATATGAAAATTTGTTTAAGTCTGAAAATTTACCATGAGATGGATAAAGTAAGCTTTTTGCTGTTTTGGAAACTATTTTCGAAGATCCAAATGAACTCCAAACTTGATGAGACTTGCTTCATTGTTTCCACCATGAAAAGTACTTCAACCCATATTAAGGAATCCAATTGAGCTTTCACATGAATTTGGAAGATAAAAGGTCACAAACATAGCAACTCACTACTGTCAATCCAGGACTTAGAATTATTTCTAGGGCTGAAAAACAGCAGCTGATCCAAACTTCGAGCCTCTGTTTAACAAGCTTACAAGTTGATCTAGCTCTTGGTCCAAAAACAAAGTTTCTTCTACATAACATGAACTACAACTTTCATTTAAGGTCCAACATCATAACTGGTATAGAACTTACATTTCTACTCTGACCAAAGTAGTATCGCGATAAAGCTTGAATTGTCCGTTTTGATCCATTGGAGCATTTGCTCAACACGAACCTTTCACGACTTTTGTTGTAGAGTTCATCTAGAGTCTTTTGGGTAAGGTTGCAAGATTTGGTTGATGACCTATATTTCCATCCACTTAATAATGCAATTCTAGCACTTAGTAAAGTCATTCCAACAAGCATATAACTTATCATTTCATGTGACTTTTTGATTCCAAACGTCATGAAACTTTGCCCATATGTTGACCTTAACATCATCATCTCCACTTAATCTATCATGTTTGAGCTCAAACCCACTGCTTAACTGGTGGCAAACACTTCGGGTGTTACATCTAACATATTCAGGCCGCAGCAAAAATCCTGACTACCTAATTTTACTATCACTTGACTATGCTAGAATTTCACTAAGTCACGTAAAAAGGGCTTCACGTTAAGTCATGGAATTAGGTCCTAGTCATGGTAAAATTTTAAATATCCAAGTCCAAAATATGAAGCCCTTTTTTAATATCCAAGTCATGGTAACATTTTAAATTTCTCAATGTCCAAATCACAGTAAAAATCCAGACTTAGCCAAATAAATCTGGATTTTTGCTATGGCTTGGATATGTTAGAATACCAACTACCATGTGGTAGACATATGGAAAAATAGCTTTTTTAACATGACTTGGACATTTACAAATTTGAAATTTTACCATGACTTGGATATTGAGAAATGTGACAAACTCTAGAGTTTTTACAGTGACTTTCTATTTGATCACTTAGAACAACCTTAAAATATTTAGGATAAAAAATGATATACATAGTAACAGGTCTAAGTCTTGGCGCCAATGACGATGGCGCCAAGCTTGGCGCCAATGGTGACGGCGCCAAGGTGCTGCCACGTCAGCGCCAGCTCAGCGTCGTGCGCCAAGTGGCATGGGGGCTTGGCGCCAACGTTAACGGCGCCAAGCTGTGTTACCTTGGCGCCAGCGTGGATGGCGCCAAGTTCTGGGTCCATTTTCTGAAATCTTTCCGTCAGGGGCGTATTTGAGAAAATCTTTCGAAAAAAGGGCTAAAAAATAAAAAAGACGGCTGAACCGGCCCTATCAGTCCATCCCGGCCTGCGACAGCAGCGTACGTGTGCGTTCTGTTATATCTGCACTGAGAAGATGTATGGACGTACTAGTATGTGGCTAGTGCTCCCCTAGTTCGGTCGAGCAAACCTCTGTAGCGTGGAGGGAACTTGAGGTGGTGCGTCTTTGGCTTCCATCAGGGCGTGATGGGTGGCTTTGGTGATGGGGAACCGTGATGGAGAGCTGGGGTCCAGGACGATGAGATGTATGCTCAGATTATGTACCAAGCTGTGTTTGGTTGTCTTTGGTCCTGTTCGGCAGGCTGTTTTTTGGCTTATAAGCCGACTGTGGCTGATTTGCTATGAGAGAAAAACATTGTTCCACGGCTGATAAGCCGTGCTGATAAGCTCAGCCGAACAGGGGATTTATCGTTGATCCAGTACGAGATGAGATCTTGCTTGGTTGCATGTATGAATGGGAGTTTTGAGTGTACGACATATGGGTCCCTGTAGCATGGGTGCATCGCGCCGTCCTGCATCGCAAGGGAAGTGCGAATCGAGAAAAAGGAGTCGTGCAGGATAATGGAGGGCAGATGAATGAAATGAAGCAGGCAAAGCGTGTGAGGCAGGAAACCAAACACAATAGAGGAATGAGGCAAAGCAGGCAAAGTGTGGTACGGGCAACCAATCAGCCCCTAAGTTACTCACGGTCCGGAGTGGCTTGTATCTGTGGGATATCTGTCGGATACATGCATGCCTGCCTTAGCTGCGCACCAGGCTTAGCTCATTGAGACCACTCTGTGGGATATCTGTTCGGCTGATGGTTTCTGCGGCTAATAAGTTGGCTGAAGCTGATTTATTGTGAGAGAAAAACAATGTACCATGACTGATAAGCCAGACTGATAAGTTCAAGCGAATGGTACCGATAACGACAGACATATTTAAGACGATAGTCCTTAAACAGTTAAACATACTTAAAACTGTTGCAACTCGATCGCCGATCTGGTCATTAAGTCTCTTGTCCCGTTGTCCAATCGATCTCTCGCGTCACTAGAATCGTAGGGAAGAACACGACACACAGCTAGTAGCTGCTAATTGGTCGCTTCGTGTTTTGACCTTAGGTAGGTCCATTTCTGAATTCTGACGCAGAGATAATCTACACCAACTGGGCATGTTCTATCGCATCGATCTTCAAAAAAAATGTTCTAAGCATGCATTAGGTCTTTGATATAGTGCAGCTCTCGATTTACAAGAAGAGAAGGCCGCTACAACCAGGTAAAACAAGCAAAACGTTGGGCCCCTGCCGTGTACTCCTTTTGTAACCCATAATTGCACTGACTGTAGTGCTCTATCAGCTCTAACTACAGAGCACACACAAACCTAAGTTCTAATGCATAAATAGTCGCCGTGTGAATGGAAGTCCTTGGTACGAGCTCTTCTCGAGTAAAAACGTGAGGATGAAGTTAAAACATGGATCGTTATATTGGCCAAGTTGGACAAATTCACAAATATATATAGTTTTGTTCTCTGACAGACCTAGAGATTAAGAACCAGAAATTTAATTTGTTCTAGGATGCATTTGGGAACTTCTCCCGTGATGGAGCACGACTATCCTGCAGCTGGCGTAGTCACGTTTACACATCAACTGCAGGTCTGCAAGGCATGCAATGCAAGCTTTTGTTTGCTGGCCGATGATGGTCCATAAACAAGCGTCCAGAATATCCTCGACACACACCTTGCTTGGCACCGCCGTCCGCGCTGAACCATCGTATTCCCAGTTCCCATGCACGGTCAGCTGGCCACACCATGCCAGCTGCCACCTTAGCTTGGCTTGTGAGTGTGACTCATGTCTCCGCCTTGGTCCCCTAAACAAATCCTGCTCGTGTTTTACTGGATCGTGATCGACCACGTCGTTGTTTGCAATCTACTGGTTAGCTTCGTCAATGCAACTTTCTGAGTTTCTGTTTGCGTATAGATAAATTCGTGATTGCTGCGATTGGCTAACATACAACAACGATCCTGAATTTAGAAGGACATTTCTCTGGATCGTCTGGGCTAAAGCTGTACAAAGCAAAGAAGTTGCGGCGCACGAGGTAGTTGACCTTGCTCGTTGCAAGGCTCGAGTTGACACTAGCACATAGGGGATGACCCTATTGGGATGGGGGGAGACTTAGGCAAGGAACACTGTCGACAAGACACAACATGGACATCAGGAATCCTTATACTTTCACTTCAATAGTATAGCCGGCGATGCAGCTCGACTGTCTGATTGGCATTTATCCTCACGGATTTGAAGTCTTCAGTTGTAGATATAAAATGCGCTTCACTGAACTCAAGAAACTAGCTCCATGCTTATATCAACATTAAATCTAAGGATACGTGAATCAGCGGTCTATCACTCATGACTTTTGGTGGGAAAATGATAAAGTTTGATCTAAAGGTTTGACATTCAAATTTCACAAATTCATGCAATCAAGACATCAAGTGATGCCATATTGTGGAATGGGATACAAGATCTTTGGGGTCTATATCGGGTGGTTTTTGTTGATCGAGCTCTTGGACCAGGTGCATCATTCTCTCTGCTTTCTTCTTTTCGAGATTGAAAGGACCTTGATGTCGCCTAGAGGAGGGTGAATAGGCCTACAAAAATTTCAGCTCAAACAAAAGTTAGAACTAAGGACAGCACTGCCTCCCTTTGAGGGCGGCACTGCCTTCCTGCGACCATGAGTCCAACACAACCCGAAACTTGGTGGAGATGTAGTAGGGATATCCAATGACGATCTTGCAAAATTTTAGCTCGAAACTCTGTCAGAACAGAGGGCGGCATTGCCGGCCTATGAGGGCGGCATTGCCACCCTTATGCAGGAGGAACTTAGCACAATTCAAAATATAACCAATGAAATTTAGATTAGGTAAATTTTCTGACTTCTTGCAGATGTATTAGTCATAGAATATCAACTAGAAGCTGCAGATCAAGCACCACCAAGTAGATTGGGACCAAACCCTAGAATTATCACAAATACAAGGCAAATCACAAGAACACAAATGAGACACCGATTTATCCCGTGGTTCAGCTCGCCACTAAGGCTTGCCTACGTCCACGTTGTTGAGGTTTGCCACAAATGGCTAGGGCTTGCCCTAAGGCTTGACTTTCCCTCGTTCTCAAATCAAGAGAGTGAACTCTTGAAGTGAGGGGTGACTTCACTAGATGATTGGGGTGATTACAAACCTCCCGAGGTTGCCACACAAGCTGGTAAGCTCACGGGCGACGCTCTTGCTGGCTAGGAGTAGGCTCCAAGAGTAACAAACATAATCCACTGGTTTGAACACGAACCAAGTGCTCTAGGAGATGAAGAACTGTTGGGGTTGCTCTCTAATATAGTTTGGAGGCTCAATCTCTCAAAGAATCATAGAGGAATCAAAGGGAGAAGCTTGAGGAGCTCCAATGGTGAGTGAGGGAGTAAGAGAGCTGCTCTGGTCGCACCTGAAAGGAAATGATCGAGAGATGACCGTTGGAGGGGGTGAGAGAGAGACTAAATACCCCCTCAGCCTAACGGTCACTTTAAGTGCAGCACTGCTGCCCTCACCAAACAACAAAGAATGAAAAATTGTTTTACTGGCTATTTGGTGGATGGATAAGAAAGTCCTGGACAAGATATGAGCACTTGGTCACACATTTAAGCTTGTTCATTGTATCCCTCTTTATAGTATGGCATTTTCTAAACTCAAAAACAAAACATAAAAGAATTTAACCTTCTTTGAGTTGGTTGCTGCTTTCTTTTGTAATTGGGGTTTCTACCATCGAATGGACTATCCTCATTGTCAATGTCACTTCATAAGAGCTTTGTAATATTCTTTGTTTCATCTCTTAGAGCAAACATACTTTGATCATATGACTTGAACCATTTCCATATATATGAGTTCACTTCATGGCTTCAAGTCACTTTCACTGATAATTTGATCCTCAACACAATATGACTCATCATAGCTTGATTAGTTCCTCGATTATATGCAAGTAATCTCTTCTTCACCTTAGTCATGGTACCTCGGACCTTAAGCCGTCGCTTGCCCTTCACCTTTGCTTAGTCCCTCGAAGCTCTTTCCTTGCTATCTTCACTTCATCAAGCCATACTCAAGTCACATCATATTAAAACTCCAATGAAAGAAACCATTTCTTTAATATTGTGATCCTTACTTGAATATCTTCTAGATATTGATGTTGATATCAAACAAGCTTTAGTTTGACTCACATATAGACATATATGGATCAACATCAATATGGTCAAGCCAATTATATCCTCTTTATTTTGGCTTGACACTCCTGACACTTACTTCAATATCTATCTTCATACTTCTAGCTTGATGAAATCAATGCAAAGTGATTTCCCAAATCTTTATTCATACAAACAAACCAATATAGAGAACATCACATATTCATTATACATTGTCTCCATTGTCATTTCTCATTTGCTTGACATTTCCTCACTTATGCACTCTTGATTCATTCTTCAACCTTGATCAAAGCTAGTCCATTGTCCAACTCTTCTTGTTCATGCAAAACAAGTCATTATAGAGACCAATCCAAAACCATCAACTCATGTCTCATTTGTCATATGCCAAATATGCTTGCTTTCACACGATGCTATGACATCCCACAATATAGGAGCCATTTCATTAATTCCATTTGCATTGTTGTCTTTTGCTTGAATTAGATTGTTTCCATAATCTTCCAATACAACAATACACAATTCGGCCTTTCATTTCAACACTATGTGGAATACCATCAAGTTTGCCTACTTGCCGAACCGTGGATATACTTGTTAAGACACAATCCACGAGTATATGCAATAGACTTAATCTTTCTATTCAACACTTAGCAAACTTGTTAGACTTTTAATTATGTTGTCATTCAATTCACCAAAACCCACTAAAGGGCTAGATTCACTTTCAGAGATTGGCTTTCCTAGCGTCCGTACGTCTAGGGCGCGAGATGCATCCAGCATCCGGACGCTGGTGCCTGCTGCCCACCCCTGTCCAATCAATCAACTCGGCATGTCCACAGGCTGGTCCCCCTACTCCCATTGTTATTATATTATTTTGCATGTCCGTAGTGTTGTTGCATGCAGCTCCTGCAGTCCGCCTACACATTGTTGTGCTTGCCCAACATGCTTCACGCCCCGTGCCATTCTGCTGCGCGTGTGCTGCTGCTACGCTTGCTAGCTTGCCATGCCCGTGTTGATGCTGTTGCTGCGCCTGCACGAGAGAGTGCATGGGGCCCGCCTAGCTAGTCAGAGCATGGGGACCAAGCTTGAGCGTTTGTAAAGATGGCAACGGGTCGGGTTCGGGGCGGGTCGAGCGTCCGCGGACCCGCACCCGAGACCCGAAAATAAAACCCGAACCCGCCCCGAAACCTGTTACGGGTGAAGAATCGCACCCAGCCCCGAACCCGCCGGGTCCCCGAAACCCGACGGGTTCCCCGAAACCCGGAAATTACAACACCTGATGACCTGCTGACCTAGACAAGTACAGAAACAAAACTGCAGACAAGAAGCACTCATCATGCACATTTGTTGATGCACATCAATGCAGCCAGGCGCATAGCAAATTAGCAACTTGGCAATCCAAGTGCACGACAGTACAAAATAGCAACTTAGCAAATAGCAATCCAACCGATGGCATATCAACTTAGCAATCCAAGTGCACGAGCACGACAGCAGTACAGTACAGATCATTACATTAGATGTCCATCAACGATTAAAAATTTAAAATAATCCAAGGCCAATGGCCCAAGGCAAGTGCATGTGCACAATCCAAAAGGTCGTTATTTAATCATCTTCATAGTGGCATACTGCTACTGCACATGTACCAGACTACCAGTACAGTCACAATCCAAAAGGCCGTCATCTAATCATCTTCATACTTCATTTGATGCCATCATCATCAGTCATCAATAACTGTAAAATCTGGTGCATCCTACAAAGTAAAGATAGAGAGAATAGATCATTATTGAACTAATCATCAATTCACAAGTGACAAGTGCAATATGGAAAAATAATAGAAATACAATTTCTTCATCTTCTTCATCAAGACAAGTCATCAAAGCACCAACAAAACATGACTGAGACCCTGCAGTGGCAAAGAGTTAGTACTTACTTACAAGAAATGAACATGTTCACTTGAAATTATACAATAGATCATATATCATTTACCTAACATGTCGGCACGAGACCAAGCTTGCATACACATCAGTGCTTCTACCATTGATGGTGCAAGCCTACTGCGATGTGGACTGATTATTCTTCCACTAGTACTGAAGACTGATTCGGATGCCACTGTTGTCATTGGAATGGCAAGGACATCACGTGCAATTTTTCGCAAAGTAGGATATTTGAGTCCAGCATGCTGCCACCATTGAATGATATCCAACTCTTGTGTCCTAGGAAGCAATGGCTCCTCCAAGTACAAATCCAACTCTGTCCGTACATAAGTAGAGGTCACTGTTGGTTGCTTTGATATGTAATCATCAAAAGTGTCAATCCAGTCTTCATCCTCCATGGTTTGAGTAGTGCTTAGCCTAGTTTGAGTTCCATTGGTTGTGGCAACATCCTCCAATGAATCTTGGTATTCCAGTACCAAATTGTATAGTAGATCTTTCACTTTCTGAACAGCCTCCTTAGCCATACTTTCACTCCCATGTATTTTAATGAAAAGAGCACTCAACAGCTGTAATTTGTACCTAGGATCTAGGACAGCCGTAGTAGCCATCAAACCATGGACATCTGACCAATATTTGTTGAACTTCTCTTTCATCTTAGTAGACATTTCTTCTACCTTGGGTATATCACTAGTTATCCACCTCCTAATAGTCAAATAAATGTTTGTGATCTTAGGAAAGAAAAGGTTGACTGTGACATATTTTGTGCCTGACAGTAACTCTGTTACATCATAAAACAACTTCAATCTATCACAAAGATCCCTAGCAAATTTCCAATCCTCTGCTGTTGGAACACATGGAGCTTTGGAAGCCAAGCGTTCAAAAACATCTTGGTACAAAAGTGCAGTGCTAAGCATAAGGTAAGTGGAGTTCCATCTAGTTTTACAATCTAGAGCTATCCTTTTTTCATATTTGCCTTTCATTTGCACTACCATTTTCTCAAATTTTTCATGTCTTTTAGGAGTGGCTGACCAAAATCCAACACTGTCACGTATACTGTCAATCCCCTTCTCCATGACACTCATTCCATCTTTCACAATCAAGTTTAATATGTGGGCAGCACAACGCATATGAACTAATTTACCATTAGCCATACAAGAGGAGAGTGGTAACTTGCCTTGCATCACAGCCATGTTCTTTGCAAGATCATCATTAGTAGTTCCAATCATTTGCTTGACGAGGTTGTCATTAACACTGCAATTATCAAGAGTAATGGTGGACAAATTTCGCTCAATGTGCCAATCCAGTAGGACTTCATGAAGAACATCAGTGATGACCTCTGCTGTATGTGGGGATGGAACATAAATGAACCTGAAAAAAATAAAAAAAAATACAACATAATGAGGAACACATCAAAATTCAAAAACAAGGCAGCCTTGTATGAGAAACAGAAACTTGATTATTACCTAATAAGGAAGCTTTTCAACTTCCAGTCATCATCAAGGAAATGTGCTGTGACAGCCATGTAGCCCTTTTTCTGATGGTTTGCAGTCCACAGATCAGTAGTAACAGCAACACGAGAACTCAATTTTCTGAAGTACTTCAGCATAGACTCCTTCTGCAATTCATACATAGTGAAGATGTCCTTCCTAATAGTGTTTCTAGACACTACTTTGAATAGTGGTTGTAACGCAACACAAAACTTGCGAAATCCAACATGATCCACCATAGAAAGAGGATACTCATGGACAATAATCATTAGAGCAAGTTCTTTCCTAGCAACATCTTGATCAAAGACATACTTTTCAATAGAAATTGTCCCATCTTTCTAGTTGGCAGTTAACTTAAGAGTGGACTGTTGTAGACCTTTCCTACAAGCTCTACTTTCACAAATGTCAAGATGATTTTTCAAATGTTTTGTACCATTTCTTGTCTCTCCTCCTAACAGTTTCTTACACCATTGGCATTTTGCTTTCCAAACCCCATTCAATTGAATCCTACCAAACTCTAACCAAACTGCAGATTTTAGCTTTCTCTTACTACCAACAACAACATCATCTTCTATCTCGACCACATCTTCAGTACCTTGTCCGCCTGGACCTGCTGCAGTAGCCGAATCAGGTGGAGGTGCAACCGAATCAGATCCTCCTGTGATCGCAGCCAAACGTGCACGGGTAACAGGACGAGTAACCCCAGCAGCTTGACATCCACCACCACCAGCTGCAGAAGATGCACGAGCAGTTGCAGTTGCGGCTGCTGAACCATTGGTACCAGGAGTAGACATTGCCCCTTCATGGAAGAAAATACAAACAAGTTATGCAACATTTGTAACTAATGTACAGATAAAAGTGGAACAAAAAATTAGAAGCTGCAACATTTGCAAACTGAGATTATGTACTATGGACATGGTGCTCTGTAATCTGTTATTTGCAAAAAGTTCCATCAGAAAAAAATAAAGATAACTTTACGACAATCTTCATCTTTTTCTGCCCCTTTCCTAATTAGCAGATCATGCAGTGCACCATGACATAGTCGAACTAACCATGCAAATTGAGATCATGCAGATCATGCAGTGCACCACGATGATCCATCCAACAATCTACTAAGCGGCAAACAAATCAACTACTAACTGCCTAATTGATGGATTACAGATAGCACAAAAGCAAGGTAGGGTTAGGGTTCCTTACCACCAACAGAAGGCGAAGGAATCGATCAATGCTCCTTGCTGCATTCGGGTGGGGGAGAGTTCCACAGGAATCGATCAATGCTCCTTGCTCCCTGCTGCGGTGCTGCCTGCAACGTGCAGCGTCGGGCGGACAACGGCCGCAGCTTGCGGCAGCGCGGGCGCTGCGCTGCACCCTGTGCTCCGCCTGAAGGCTGCCTGCCGGCGGCGGCAGGGGAAACGTCGAGTGGAGGACTGGAGGGCAGGGGAAACGTCGAGTGGAGGGCAGGGGAAACGTCGTACTCGACTCCTCGAGTCGAGTGGAGGCTGACTGTCGACTAGAGAGGAGAGGAGGATATATATATACCTGTATAGGGTTAAGGTAATGGGCCAACGGCTTGGTGGGCTTTTTTATTAGCATTCAACCATTTCGGGTCCCCGACGGGCACCCGCGGGGGAAACATAAAACCCGCACCCGACCCGCCCTGTTTCGGGTCCCCGAACCCGCAAACCCACGGGGCGAAAACTGCACCCGCCCCCACCCCCATCGGGTCGGGTACCCGCGGGTTTCGGGTCCAAACCCGACCCGCTGCCAACCCTAAGCGTTTGCATGGGACCTTCGACGTACGAAACCTTTGCAAAGCAAGTGGTTGTGGCATAGGTGGGTCCTATTACAACATTCAAACAATAGATCTACTTTTGCAACATCCAAATGAAATCTTTGCAACATACGTTTAAAACAGATAAAACATTTAGGGCATACAATTGAAACATCATTGTAACATGTGCAACATCCCGATCTACTTTTCAAACATCCAGATGCAACACTTGCGACATACGAAAGAAGACAGATGCAACACTGGAGACATGCGTCTAAAACACATGCAAAGATACATGTACAAAACAGATGAAACATTGGGGAGAGACACTTGCAACATACGTGTACAACTATTGTAACATATGCAACATCCCGATCTACTGTTGCAACATCCACATGAAATACTTGCAACATCCAGATGAAACATCTGAAACACTTGAAACATACTCTTACAACATGTCTGAAAAAACATCCAGAAACACATCATCACCCATGTGCCCATGACCTACTTGGTGAGGAACTGCGGTGGAGCAGGCCTCCCCTTCCTCCCGACAACGCAAGGTGGCTGGGGGCGCAGGCACAGGCCTCCCCTGCTTCCCCTTCTGCGACGGGCGAGGTGGATTGCGTGCGGTGCTCGATGGTGCACGTCCACACGCCCCCGCCATGCCTGTCGTCGACCGAAGGAGAGGAGACGCTGTTGGATCTGGGGAGGGCGCCACCGGCCAGGGTAGGAGAGGGTCAGCGGTGTGCTCGAGCCCACCGACCAGATTCGATGGGACGCGGGGGAGGGTCGCGACTGCCATGGAGTGGGGGGAGGGGACGCCATGGAGGCCGCCGGGCTTGAGGGAAGACGCACGTGGAGGAGGGGTGGCGCTGAATCCATGGGGGGAGGACAGGAGAGGAGAGGAGGACGCCATGGCGGTCGCAACGATGATTTTTTCGAAGAATGGAAACAGCGGGTGCGGTTAGAAACTTGTGGACGAAAGGCTACGAGCCATATGCGGAGTTGCGGACGGACGTGGTGCAGGCCTGTTGGGCGACTCGGGCAGATTAGATGGACGAGTAGCATTATCGTTTCGAGATTCGAGAGGACCTATTATGGTTTGGATTCTGCCAACTGCCATGCCAGCGCTCTATTCTCGAAAAACCTCGGAGGTGGGCAGTTAATTGGGCTCAGAATGAGCTTACGTATTTCGTGGTTACAACTGGACTCCCGGCCGTCACCCCCGTCAAATCGCGACTTAGAGAGGTAGTTAAAGGCTACGGCCCAGTTTTGTCGTCTGCGCTCTGCAAGGCCCACTATTGTCTCGTGGACTCCGCTCCAACGGTCCGTCTCGTCTGCTCCAGCAGTCCAAGCTCCCGTGGAGGCTGCGCCGTCGGCCCGTCGCCATCCACAAGGTTCGAAAGGCGTGGTACCGAGCCATCGTGCTAGCAAGATGAGATCAAGGCAGGCTAGGCCCTGCATGCCTGCATCGCTTTGAATCTTTTCAGCATACAAATTATTGATCATCAAATTCCCCTCCTGTGGACAGGAGAGGGGCTATCAAAATCCAAAATTTGGTCGGGGTGGCGCTTTGGTCGAGTGTGTTGCCTTTTATAAAAAAGATGGGTTAGGGATGGACGTGCACAAGCGCTGACCTGACATGCTCAACCACATGCGCGATGGCATGTATGCTTGGGCAAACGTAATTGAGATCCAACGACAATTTCGGCACGCACGCAACGTGCCGAGCTATTATCGACTCCGCGTAATGAGAGCGCGTCAAGCGCGCAGCTGATCGCGATCGCCAGCGTTCGATGAACCGACGTCCACGAGCGATGATGAATTTATTCCCCGTCCGGCGGCCATCAGACGATTCGGCGAACAAACCATCTCGAATACACACGGCAAGTCGGCGACACGTCACGCCCCTCTGGCTCGCTGAAAGGTAGGCGCGGACCAAAAGCCGGGTGGCCCCTTGCCATGCCATCCGAGCCGTTTCTGCAATGCAACTGGACGGAATGACCAAGCAAGGCCAGAGATGACTCGTTCCCAAACTCAGCTGTTTCCATCGCCACAACGCACCGGCCTTATCCGCTCGCTCTACTGCAAAATATACTCCTGCTGCCATGGACTTTGAACATGTAGCCACTCACAGCGGGGCGATCGATGATGCGTATATATATGATATATTATATCTGACTGCAGGAAAATGAGTTGCTTGACTATTGCAATTTGCAAAACATGTACTGTAGGACAGAAGGAGTACGTACGTCGTGCGTAGTATTTGCCGGAAAACGTATCCAGTACCGTGGCCGTGCTCTGCCACCGGACCATCGAAAAAGGTCCGCACGGGCACGGCCCAGCTCGCATGGACAGGCTAGAGCCACCTTAGCTTGCGGCTTGCCAAGTTGCCAGTGCAACGAACGAAGCGAAGGAACCGCTTGCCGCGCCGGCATGGCGCCTCCGTACTCCGTAGTGCTCGCGCAGGACACCTTATAGCTGACTTGCAGTTTTTCAACGGAGGAGAAGCAGTAAATTAAGCTCGAAAGCTGACTTTGTTGCATGGCAAACGTCTGTCTCTTCAGAAAACAACGATGGATGCTCGCGTCTTGACGAACGATTGTTCAACAACCTGTCTTGTTTGCGAGTCGGGTCGCACGTCCGTCTCACGTCACTTACCACGTGTTAGGTAGGTAAATGTAAATAAATTTCGTTTCTGAAACCGTCAACACATAGTCTAAGAGTAGCCACCAGTGACTTTCCTGGCTTAAATGACTTCAGAGTTCAGACCACCTCTTAAATTTCTTCAGAACTTTCGGGCTTGAAATATTTGGTACCTGGATAGCTCAGCTTAGTGGAACACCTTCCTTCCACTTGCTTAGTACTGCCACCACGAAAAAGTATAAGATGAACTTCCTCTGTTCTAGATTATAAGTCGTTTTGACTTTTTTGTTTTCTCTATTTTGCTATGTATCTAGACATGTTGTTATTATATCTAGATGCATAGCAAAATGAATGTATCAAAAAACTTAAAGCGATTTATAATTCAGGACGGAGGAAGTATTTTGTTACGCTATACAAGATCTTGACTAAACTATGTTATTTTGATTTTTAATCCTAAATAAGTAGTAGTAGCAGTCTTTTTAATATCATAACACCAATTTTATATCACAAAAGTTAGACATTATACTCCCTCGTATCCAAATTACTACTGAGTCAATCAGCCTTTTTCTAGACGTACCAAACACAGCTAGACAAGCGCATGATAACTCTAACGCATATTCCTGCTTTGTTCTTCTGTGTCTATACAATTTAATTGGACAGTAATCAATGGCATACATTTGGCACCCATCTAGATTCTTATTCTTATATTATAAACAACCCCCCCCCCCCCCCCCCCACCCCCAAAAAAAAGTTCAAATGGACTTATGTTTGGATTCGGAGGGATAAAGTAGTGATTGTTGATCAAAAAGTAGTACTAATGAACAATCAAAATACGTCATACATCTTTTTTGACAAAGAGGTTATGAGAAAGTAGGGTTCTAAAATCGTCACCTTTACCCGAAATAAAAGTGCAGAATCATGTTTTCCTATTCACAAGTCCATCAGTCTCGCTTAGACCTTGTTCGGCTGCACTCTAATCCACCCCAATAATATGAACTAAGATGGATTAACGTGCAGACAGATAAGCTTTTAAGGATGGCAATAGAGATCCAAGTCCTGATCATTCGTAGAGAATTGCCCTATGGATAGGAAGAGGTTTTCACCAATGACGAAAATGGAGGAATTTCATCCCTTGTCGATTATGGCAGGATCATGTAGGGGGTGCCATTCCCCGCCCCTTTTTCATGAGAGGACTGCTTACATGCCTATCAAAATTTTTCATTCGTTGTCTGGCTCAATGAAGGCCAGACAATCTAGTAGATCAAACCTAAATTCCATAGGGTCATACTCCCACAAGTATCTACAATTGAGCCTAGGTATGACAATGGGTCAATCTGGCCCTAGCCTTGGACCCGGTCCAGTGGCCTCAAGACCAAATTTATGGGACATGAGTCAACTCATTCCACCAAAAGGCTATCGTCTTCTAGGCCTAAATATATTTTTTTGCTATCATCAGACATGAATACTATTGACACGTATAGAAAAGATGACATACAAGATTGGAAAGTATCGTGATAACACATTAAGCCTATTAGCAATGCATCAAATTAAAGAACTTTCCAAGCGATCAAGATTAATATTTATCTAGTTTCACATCCAAAATATAATATTCCTCTATCTACTTCCAAGCGTAGACATGCTTGACTACCCGTGGTGGGTACTCTAAAACGATACTCTAAAGCTTTAGAGTATGAATATAGAGTAAAAACTGCTGCACTGGGTACTCTAAAACGATACTCTATCATTTCTCTCACTCTATATTTAGAGTAGTACAGTGCTTACTCTATACTCTATAATGACGGCCCCCACTAGCTAAACAAAGGGAAAAATGCTATAACTCACAAACCAAAAATCCAAATTAAATTTCGATTGCACCATTAAATTTGTCTCAATAAATCCTTCAAAACTAGATCACACATGAATATATTTAGATAAAGTGACAAGTGGGTCCCACAGTGGATAGAGTGGATAGAGGATGATATAAAGGATGGATGGGTGCGGAAGAATTGAGTATAAAGGAGAGAATCTCGATGACTAGGATATATAGAGGATGAATATAGAGGTCCATAAGTGCGGGTAGTCTTATAAGTTACGTTACGATGACCCACCATGCTTATTCCGAAAAATGAAAAAGGACATCATTTTTTTAAAAAAAAAACTCGTTGTCTGACGGTTGGATCGTCGACCCATGTTACTCATTGGGTCAGTAAGTTCGGGCTCAATCAACCATTTCAAAATTTGAGGCTGGCCCAGTGATCAATTGACCTTTTTTTTTGGCCAGATCAACTATCCAATGGATCGACCTAGCCATTTCCATTCCTAATTGATCTATTGGCAGGTGGATTTTATTGTAATTAGCTCATTTGTATGGTCTAATAAACTAATTACCTTTTATGAGGTAGACTAAACTTTAGACATCATTTTAGACCACATGTCAAAGTCTCGAGAACTAAAGTAATACTACAAACTTTAGACCACAAACAGGATTCTAGGGGTAGCTATTCTAACCAACTACTCCTATTCTAACTACTCATGCCCTCGTGTTTCCCACTGCCACCGCACATCACACCATCCCGCTCCCATTGCCCAGTGTCATTCTAGGAGTAGCTACCAATAACTTTCCTGACTTCGATTTTAAACCACTCTTTTAATTTCTTCGGAGCTTTCGGCCTTGAAATATTTGCCATTTTTTAGTGTAAAGATCAACCTCTCCGTAAAAAGAGAGAGAGACACACACACATTTTGTAATGTTAATATAAGATTTTGGCTCACAGTTGTTATTTAATATATTAATATGATACTCAGACTTTTAATCATATAAGTAAAAACCTTGAATGTAAATATAGTCACAGCAATTTTATATGTGTTGTAAAAGTTATATACTGAAAAAAAAGTATTGATCAAGAGGCTATCCCAAATAAATTAGGCCAAGTACGGCAGCCACAAAACAAAAGGTGTGACCAATCAATTGGATGCTACACTTTTTTTTTCTCGATCACGCAAAAGATTTGTGCGTCTTTGTATTAAGAGAGAATAGTTTGATTACAACAGGGACAACCTAAGGATTTTTAGCCGGTTCATGGTTTTCCCGACACAACGCATGCTTGGCGCCGGCCTACACCCACTGCTGAAAGCTCTATGTTTGGTGTTGGTAATTAGTGACAATGCCTAAGTACTAATCCTATGCCTAAGTTGTATATAGCATATGAGGATTAGTACATTACAAGGTTGGTGGCAAGATGGACATGGTGATCATGATGACCACACTTGGATTTGGACGCAACCCTACGTGATCAAGGCAAAGGTATATGCTTAAGGGTTGAGTTTTAGTAACCAAGACACCTAGTGGGTGTGGTTACATTATAGGATAGATAGCCGTACTATAAAGAGGGGAATGACACGGCTATTGAACTCCTAAGTGCCTCTAGGTGTGCATTTCATAATCATATGCATTTGGATAGAACTAATAACGCCTCAAAAAATGATTGTGAAAATGCTAACACACTCGCACATGGCGTGATCATTTGGTGATGTTAGCACGTTTGCGAAGGCGGTTGAGTTTGAGCGGTAGAGAGGGGTTTGGGTTGGCGTTTTCGAGGAATTGAAACGCCTATTTTCCTTTACGCCAATGTCGAGTTTTGGAGGCGTTGTCACATGTTGTTTCATGCACGTACTTAGTCTAGCTCATATGTGAAAGGGCGATTCAAACGGAAGCGAACGGAGGTCACAGTGGTGACCGGACGCTGGACCGGACGCGGTCTCTGTGTAACCGAACGCGTTCGGTCAGTGCTCAGCGTCTGCGCGTGTTTCAGTTTTCTGATCGGACACGTCCAGTCGTTGAGGGAGCTTACTGGACTCCAACCGGACGCTGGCACTGTGGCGTCCGGTCAGTTCTCCAGCGCGTCCGGTCTCTAATTCGTTGGAACGTTGCTCGACTTGACCAGCGCGTCCGGTCGATCTTCGCGCGTCCGGTCCGCGCGACTTCAGCTGAATCTCGTGTCTAACGGCTATATTCGAAGGGGTACGTCTATAAATACTCGTTGGCCGGCTCAAGGCTCCATCTCTTGGACATTTGACATACTTGTGAGCACTTTGAGCTAAGCAACTCTCCTCCCACTCATCTCTCTTGCTTATTTGCATATTCGAAGTGAGATTGAGTGATCCAAGTGCATTTGCATTGTGAGATTGCATCTAGTTGGCAATTGGTGGTTGATTTGCTGCGGGATTCTTGTTTTTCTTGGTGGTTGCCGCCACCTAGACGGCTTGAAGCAGCTTGGAGGCGTTGGCAAGAGTTGGTGATTGTTCTTGGCCATCTCCGGTGATTGTGAGGGGTTTGTGCCTACCTCGACGAAGCGCCAAAGACAACGTTAGTGGATTGCTTGTGTCATTTGCAACCTTTTGCCATTTGGTAGGTTCTTGTGACGCCTTTTGAGAGGCTCGGTGTGAGACCGATTAGCCACCGAACAACGTGGTGAAGAGGGACACAACGGGGACTAGCGTGCCGACAAGCACGTGAACCTCGGGATAAATCTTCGTGTCATCACTTTCATATTGTGATTGATTGATCCCGGTGTTCGGTTGTCTTGGTATTCATTGTTGATCATATTGGTTGGCTCAATACTTCGCCCCTCGGTGAAACTCTCCTAACTTAACTCCGCATTACCTTCTTAGTTATCTTTGCTAGCTAGTTAGCTTTGCTAGAGTAGCTCCTTTGTGTAGCTTGCTAGTTGTAGTTGTAGTTACCTTCTCGGTTTGACTTGTGCGGTTGAGTGCAATTATACTAGTATTGTGAATTGGTTAGGTGGCTTGCAAACACCCCGTAGGCTAAGCAAAACTCGCATCTCGCTATTTATTTTATTGATAAACTTGTTTAGCTTGTCTTTATAGAATTTTTAAAAGGCTAATCACCCCCCTCTAGCCGTCAAGACCTTTCAACTGCTCGGTTTGATGCTTGATGACTGCCATCGGTACTTGGACTTGAGTGTTTGCTCCCCATAAGCACCTCGCATTCCTTTCTTTCCAAAGCTCCCAAGCAATCAAGGCAAAAAGAGAGTCTGAGCCGCTTCTGCAGTTTCCTATCCACTGTGACCACCAAGCATCCCACCAGTCAACGATGGAGTCGGATGCCAAGAGCTGATATGTCTCACCCACTACCGCGCGGACGCCGCATCAGACTTGTCTGGAGAAAGAGCATGTAACCACAATGTGATCGATCGTCTATGGATCTTGGTCACAGAGGAGGCATGTGTTGTGCATGTCTAGCCCATGTCTTCTCCTCTGCTCAGCAGTCCAGTGTCTTCGCTGGACAGCAAGCCACAAGAATAGCTTGACTCTTAGGGGCGCCCATGACTTTCAAATCCTGATGCAGCCCAGTACCAGATGAGAGACTGAGTGGATGCTACACTTGTACTAAAATTTGACATCAACGGGAATATATGACACATATTCTAGCTAAGAAAGGTTGATGCGCCATAAATGTGATGTAAACCAAACGGAGACGTGCCTAAAAAAATTGTGGCGTGCTTTTTTTACAACATGTGGCGTGCTTTTCTTGCCGCTAGCGTGGCCAAATGTAGACATGAACCAAATAAATCCTACTATAGCAATCTAACACTTTTTGGAGGGCACTAACAATGCCATCCTACTCATCCGAGTCCGTTGGTCCCACACACCTACTGCCACGAGCTTGCATGCTTTTGCCACTACTCATCACAGGACTTGTTGAAGGACCAAAAAAGGCGACCAGAGGGGGGTAAATGGGAGCCAAAAATTTCTTTCAAAAATAATTAGCTGCTGTCCCAAAATCACCACCAAAAATGCGAACAAAACACCATGAAGTCCATGACCCAACTAGTGAGTGGATGTTCCCTAGGAACACAGTAGGACACCACAAACGAGCACGGAACAAGAACTAAACCGAGGGTCGGAAAAAGAGATACTCAAATTCTATGGAGAGGAAGTGAGTTCTAGACCCAAAGTACCCATGCCAATTGGTGACAAGAGTACTTAGAAAATGTTCCTTGAGACGCTAGAAAGACAAAGCAAAAGACGGCTCTCAAAATGAGCACTCGGAGAGCCCAAACAAAAATTTTTAAGCAGCAGGTCCGGAGGCTCCGCGTCCCAAAGGTTCCGCGTTTTCCCCGGAGGCTCCGCGTCCCAGAGGTTCTACGTTTTTTCCCGAAGGCTCCGTGCTGTCCAGAAACAGCAGCACGAACCGAGGAAGAATGAGTCAAAACTCGATCAAAATAACTCGGATTGACTTGAAACTTTGTAGATAGGTTTTTGGGAGTGTTGAGAAGATATCTTCAAGGCATCAACACCCAATTTCAAGCATATCACGAGAAATCGAAGAAGAACAAAAAACACCGGTTCTTGAGACCTAGACCAAGAGATCGCCCGATCTGCGAGCTCGTGAGGAATTGGTTGATTTCCTTCGGTGGAAAGGCTCAACTCATGTCATAGCTCAAATCAAGGCAACAAGAACGAACCAAAATGGTCTAGAAACGAAGAATCGGCTCAAGAACGAGAGGGGGAAGAAGAAGAACACGAAGAACACATCAAGAACACACGAATTGATTCAGACTCCGAACACCGGAGGACACGAGGTGGTTAGGGCCACCATTCCCTCAAAGATTCATGGTTCTTACACTAATCGGTTGATTAGTGGACCTCTCTCACACAAGCACCTAGAGGAGGGAAAACCCTAAAGGAGAAAATGAAAAATGGAGGAGGTGAGGGAGATGGGGGCTCCCTCTCCTATTTAACAGGGCTATTGCACAATCCCAGTTTTGCCCCTGGATACAAATGGGTCAAACCACTTAGCCCAAGGGCATTATGGTCCAATCCGGTGTCATCTTCATCCGACGGCCACCGCGCCTCCTCATCAGTAGCTTCGCCTCGACGCGAACTCCCCGATGCCGCCACGTGCCGTCCATTCCTCCTCAGAACCTCTGCCTGGGTTTTGAGGCCCAAACCTGTAAACCCGTCACCGATGGTTTTGAGGCCCAAACCACCAAACCCACTCGCGAGTAGCGTACTCCATACGCGTCCCCCGCCGCTCGACACGTGTCACCGCTGTCCTCGACCGACCGGCACGCCAAGTTCTCTGAGCCCCGCTCGACTTGCACGTCCTCCGTCTTGACTCGGTCAACACGGTCACTCCCATGTACACTTGCGCTTGTCGATGTCCTAGGTGTCAGCCACCGCGGCTAGTCACCCGGCCTCCTGGTCCCTCGGTCCAAGCCTCACGTTCGCCCTTCACCGCTCTCGGTCCGTCGGCACGGCACGTCCTCCTTGACCTTCACCTCACCGTCGACCACCGCCTCCGAGCTCCACACCTGCACAATACAAGCCAAGAGACATGTCGCACACATAGCTTTCGCCATAGTAGGGTTAGTCACCACTCAACCTTCTTCGTGGATCACATTGACAATCACTCATCACAAAACGAGCACACAAGTGTACTTGTCAACCTTGTGTTCGTAATCTCCCCCTTGATGAGTGCATTGTCAGCACCAATACACGAACAGCTTGAGCAAAAGAAAAAAAGAAGAGAAAAACAAAGAGCTCAACCAAATGACCAAAAGTCAAAGAAAAGCCAAAACGGGGTCATTTGAAATGAGCAAAACTTGGTCCCCAAAGACATGGGCAACGGCTCGATGCAACCAAGTAAAACACAGCTAGTCCTCAAGAAGAGGCAACGGGCTCAACACCACTAGCAAAGCTCGAAAAGCCGAAAAACTGCTAGACCCTCTAGAAGAGGCAAAGGCTCAACACATCTGGCAAAAGCAGCTCAAAAGCAACTCCCCCTGAACAAATGCAATCTCACTCAAATGAATGCATATCTCTCAACTTTGGGTGATTGTGACATTGTGAGTGTGGAAACTTCTCCCCCTTGTTGACATATGCACTTATTAAGCTAGAGCCCAAGCATTGCAACCCCCCTCCAAACATGCTATGAATGTAGAAATGCACAAATGCAGAAGCTTCAAAATTATAGCAAGTAGATTGAAAAGATGCTCTAGATGATGCTGTCATGTATACATATCAACAAATACAAGTGCTAGCAAATGCTCAAAATGATCAAATGAGACGAAATATGGCATTGTAGCAAGTTTGATCAAGTTTGAGCAATTTTAAAAGAGGGTTCACCACCAAAAGAGCACATAGCAAATATAGACAGGAGATCAACCTTGTGCTACATATGTATGCAAAGTGAACTACCCCAAACAAAGTTCACACATCATGTCATGAGACAAACTTGTGATTTGATCAAATTTTCATATAACAATTGAATTTTATCAGAGTTATGCAGCTTATCACCAAAGTTTGTCAAACAAATGTGTGCGGGAGGTTATCAATGCCATCAAAACCTGACTTATCGATCATGTCAAGCCTATGCCAAAAGCAATCAGAAGCATAAGACAGTGATCTCGGTATCCATTATAGAGCTCAAGTTCACCCTTAAGTGCAACAGGGAGCTGTCTCGATACTCTGACATGGGACAGCAAAGACCCGTCCCGATCTTTTCATACCTTGTTTTTCGAGTTTTAGCACAAATTCAAGTTTCTCAAGCAAGTATGTAACTCACGGTATGAGCCATAGCAACTAAGCATAGATATGAAGCAAAAAGGGTTCTCGACACACCTACACATGCCAGTTGCCACAAGTAGTGGTGAACATGTTTCAAGTTTCTTCAAGTGTTATTCAAGTTCACAATTGAAAAAGGCATTTTTAGCTCATATCAAGAGATCAAAGTGAGCCTAAGCAAAGCACATCATGTATATCCATAACATCTCCAACAAGAGAAGAGTGTCAATCTAGCTACTATAAGGATGAAGCTCAAGATGCAATATGATACATGATGATATGATATGCAAATATGATACAAAAGCTAAAGCAAAAGCTAAACTACAAAGAAAACCAAAGACGTATGTACAAGAACCAAAAACTTTCCTCCTCTAAAAAGGGAAACAAACTCCAAGCTCCCCTCACAAGCGAGCAAACCGGGCTTGGTCAAGGGGTTTGGTGAAGATATCTGCGAGCTGGTTGTGGGTGTCAACATGAATAAGGTCAATGTCCCCTTTATCATAGTGGTCTCGCAAGAAGTGAAAACGGACCTCTATGTGCTTGGTTTTGGAGTGGAGAACGGGATTTTTGGCTACACATATGGCACTGGTGCTATCATAGAACAAAGGCACTCGCTTAAACTCTAAGCCATAGTCTCGCAAAGTAGCAACCATCCAAAGCAACTGGGAACAGCAAGCAGCAGCAACAACAACATACTCAGCTTCTGTGGTAGATTGGGCAACGATAGACTGCTTGCGAGAAGACCAAGACACAAGAGAAGATCCAAGAAACTAACAAGTCCCAGAAGTGGACTTTCTCTCAACACGACAGCCAGCATAGTCCACATCAGAGGAACCGCAAAGAGAAAGAGAGGAGGAAGCCGAAAACCAAAGACCAAATTCAGGTGTGAAACAAAGGTACCTCATGATCCGCTTGACGGCTTGACGATGTGATGTGCACGGTGAAGACTGAAAACGTGCACATAGACAGACCGTGAACTGGATGGCCGGTCTCGTTGCCGTCAGGTACAGCAACGATCCGATCATGCTTCGGTACTCCTTCTGGTCCACAACTTCTCCTTCCTTGTCCTCATCTAGGGCCGTCGTGGTTGACATGGGCGTCGAAAGAGGCTTGGCCTCGCCCATATCAAACTTCCTCAAGAGATCCTTGGTGTACTTGCCTTGGTGCACGAACGTGCCCTCGCGTGCTTGCTTGATTTGTAGCCCAAGGAAGAACGTCAATTCACCCATCATGCTCATCTAAAATTCCCTACTCATAGTCTCAGAAAACTTTGCAACAAAAGCGTGAGAGGAACCACCGAAAATGATATCATCCACGTAAATCTAAACCAACAGAGTGTCAGTGCCTTGCTTGAGGAGAAACAATGTTTTATCTACGGTACCCATCTTAAAGCCCTTAGCAAGCAAGAAGGCTTTCAAACGCTCATACCAGGCTCTCGGGGCTTGTTTCATCCCATATAAGGCTTTGTGGAGTTTGTAAACACGATTGGGATACTTGGGATTTTCAAAGCCAGGGGGTTGCCTCACATACACTTCTTCCTCTATGTACCCGTTCAAGAATGCACTCTTCACATTCATCTGATACAGCTTGAACCCTTTCGAAGCTGCATAAGCCAAGAGCATCCTTATAGCCTCAAAACGGGCCACAGGAGCAAATGTTTCTTCAAAGTCTACTCTCTCTTTCTGACAAAACCCCTGAGCCACTAGCCTAGCCTTGTTCCTCACCACCACCCCATCCTCACTTTGCTTGTTCTTCAAAACCCACTTTGTACCTATGGGGTGACACTCAGGTGGAGGTGGAACTAAGACCCACACTTCGTTCCGCTCAAAGTTCTGTAACTCCTCGTGCATAGCATAGACCCAATCGGAATCAGAAAGTGCGTGTCCAATATTTTGTGGCTCGAAATTAGTGACAAAAGCAGAGTGAGCGAAATGTAAGATTTCATATGACCTTGAGTGTGTAACACGCTGACTGATGTCGCCGATCATAGTCTGAGGCGGGTGGCGACGCTAGATGTGCGAGGTGCTTCTCTCGAAGATGTCGCCTCTCCCTCAACAACAGTTACGGCCTCCTCAGGTGCAGCCGGTGCAAGCTGAGGAGGCGGCTCGCATGGACCCCAAGTAGTAGAAGAAGATGGGTCGGGTCCGTGAGCCGAAGTAGTCGTTGCAGACTCGACTGGAGTAGCCGAAGAGATTGGATCGATATCTCCCAAATCAGCATCTTCCTCATTTTCCTCAACAAAGATGCTCTCACCAATCTCCTTATCACCTGCACTTTTAAAGACAGGAGCAGAACAAGGCATGGTCTCGTTGAAAGTAACCTCACAGGTCTCTACAACTCGATTAGTTTCAAGAAGTACACGATAAGCATGAGAATGTGAAGCATAATCGAGAAAAATACTATCAGAGGATTGAGACTCAAATTTGTCCAAATTACCTTGTTTCAGAATGAAGCACTTGCATCCAAACACTCGAAAGTGGCTCACCTTGGGTGGTCGACCGAATCGCAGCTCATAAGAAGTTTTCTTCAAGAAGGCTCGAAGAAAGATGCAATTGGAAACATGACATGCAGTGTTGATTGCTTCGGACCAATATCTCCTAGGAGTCCTATGCTCATCGAGCATCGTCCTGGCCATCTCAACAAGGGTTCAATTTTTGCGCTCAACAACACCGTTCTGCTGAGGGACATAAGGCGAGGAGAACTGGTGCTCAAGAACTAAAGAAGAGCAAAAAGTATCAAACTAAGAGTTCTGGAATTCTGTGCCATTGTCACTGCGTATAACTCTCATGACATTCTTTGGCAACTCAGTCTGTAACCGAAGAATCAAATCTTAAGCATGAGAAAAAGCATCATCCTTACCCTCCACGAAGAACACCCAAGAGTAGCGAGAAAAATCATACACGATCACTAGAACGTACCACTTCCCTCCCTCAGACCGAACCCGAGCCGGACCAACAGTGTCCATATGGAATAACTCACCGGGTCCCTTGGTCATGACCTGAGTCACGGGAGGGTGAGAAGCGGCAACCATCTTCCCATGACGACAAGGGTGGCAAACCAAATCTTTTTCAAATTTTAACTTAGGCAATCCTCGGATTAAGTCAAGTGAGCTCAACCTAGCTAGTAAGTCAAAACTCAAGTGACCCAGTCTCCTATGCCACTTCCAAAGCTCAGAGGCGGATCCGGTCACCAAACATCGAGAAGAGCCAAAGGAGTGAGAAAAATCAGCTCGAAAGACACGACCAAAAGAGACAATCTGGCAAACAAGATTTTCCTAGAAATCAAGAACTCGAGACAAGCCGATCTTAAAGCGCACTTCAAAGCCATCCTGAAGGAGTTGCGAAACCAAAAGCAAATTGAAATGCAAATTCGAAACCAAAACAACGTCCTTTAAGACAAAACTCTCGTTGACCCGAATGGTCCCATGAGAAAGCACCTTACCTTTGCTATTGTCCCCAAATGTGATGTACTCCTTAAATTGCACGGGGTCGAGGCTGGAGGACCATTTTGAACTTTCGGTCATGTGGCATGAATCGCCGAAATCAATGAGCCACGTGTTCTCTAGGCCTTCGTCCTGCCTTGTGTTCGCACTTGTGTGTATAAAAGATAAAGAAAGACAAGGTGCTCTGCTGCCTTAACAAAAACGAAACGGATCACCAGTGACCTTGCTGCGGGATTTTATTAACCTTTTTCTAAAACAAATTCCAAATCTAACGACGTTGCTTTTTTATTTTCAAATTTAACCCGTTTGGCCACGTCTAAGTCCGTGGCGCAACTAAAACACGCTGCCGCGCTACATGCATCGGCATGGTACGATCTGCCACATCGGACAACGCTTTTCACGTGAAAATCCTTGCCGCATCACTCCCGTTGGCGCGGCAGCACTGTAGCGCCATGCCAACTAGACTGGTGCGGCAAGGTGCAACCTTAGAAAATTATATCTTTTTCATACGATCTCAGATTAAGATGATTTTTTATATAAAAATTATAAGTCTCGATGAGATCTACAACTTTTTAGTTTTGAGTTTTTTTAATTTAAGTTCATTAAGATACTCAAAAAAAACTTAAACAAAGTTTCAGCAGTATATTAAGATGCCCCATATGACCTTGTGTTCTATGGCGACAAGCACTATTTAATTTTTTTGAGCATGCTAATGACCTCACATTAAAAGCTCGAAACTAGAAAGTCGTAGATCTCGTCGAGTGCTACAACTTTTATATAGAAAGTATCTTCATTTGACACCATATAAGAGAAATACGATTTTTCCAAGGCGAGAAGCACTTGTACGCGATTAATATACTGCTTAACCTTTGTTTAATTTTTTTAGCATCTTAGTGACCTCAGATTAAAAAAAATTAAAACTAGAAAGTTGTAGGTCTCGTCGAGAGCTACAATTTTCATATAAAAGTCATCTTAATCCAAGATCGTATGAAAAAGATACAAATTTTCTAAGGTTGCACCATGGCGCGGCAAGGATTTTCACGTGGAAATTGTTGTCCGACATGGCAGATCGTGTCACGCCATGCATATAGCGTGGGAGCGTGTTTTGGCCGCGCCACGGATTTAGGAGCGGCTAAATGGGTTAGATTTAAAAATAAAAAAGCAACTGTGTTAGATTTGAAATTTGTTTAAAAAAAGATTAAAAATAAAAAAAATCTGCTGCGGTGCTGGTGCCTGTGCACTGTGCTGACTGCGTTCTTCATCGTCCTCCACTTGCCTGATTAGCGTCCCAAAAAGCAACGACGGCTCAGCCCTCTTTTTGGATATTTAACGCACCATCAGCCCACGCACCCAGGACAAATCCACGGCTGAGCTTAAAGCAGCACTAGTACGTACCACAGCACACAACTACGAAGTCCGAAAGAAAGCAGGAAAAAGCCGACGAAAGGAACAGCCAAGTCGACCCAAGTTGGTGTTAGCACAGGTTTAATGCACACTGCTCGCAGGGTCAGAGATGTTGACGTGTTGTTAGGTTCCCCGTCGCGCGGAGAATTGCAGCAATTTGCTGCTCTTCCAGCCCGCACCAGCTGCGACCTCGGCTCGCTCATCCCCCGCGTCTCTGGAACGGTTGGAGCTGGACCGTGCGCCCACGCGCCTCTACTAGTCCACTGTGTCCACCAGCCAGGGTGCAGGGAGGGAGTCCCAAGTCCACGCGACGGACGGAGTCCAACGCAGCGACAGGGCCGACGCGCCGTGGCGCGGAACGCCGGCCCGGACGCCCGCCCGCGCAAACAGCCAGACGTCCGGAAGAGTCAAGGGTGCAGGTGGTGGGGACCCGGGACCGGCAGGTGGATGCGGCGAGCCGCCAGCCCGCCCCATCCCTGCAACGGCCGCGCGGCGCGGGCACGTTTCGGTGAACCGATCGATGCACTGGCGGACTGGCCGGCACGGCCGTGTTGGCTGCCTCCGTCTGGACGGTGGACGGACGAGCGGAAATGAATGCACGCCGTGATGACCAGGCGGCCGGCCGGCCGGCTGAGGCGTCAGTGACAGTGAGGCCTGGCAATGGCAAGTGGCGGCTGCGTGGCGCACGGTAACAACAACTGGCGCCGATCGAGCTGTGGCTGTGCGAGAGCAGTGCTTATTCGATGCGATCCGTGCGGTGCTGCTGGCTGCTGCGTGCAATTGCATGGCTGGACTGTACAGTACACCACGAGTTGCCATCGGAAACGGCCGGCCGCGTCAAGAATCGGAGAAAAGGAGATTCTGCAAAGCGAAACGGGGCCACGTTTAGTTGGCCGGAATCGGCGTCTGCCAAATTACTGTGCAGCACGGAGTAGCACTGTAGCATTTTATTTTTTATTTGGTGATAATTGTCCCAACATTGACTAATTAGGCTCAGTGGCGGAGCCAGGATTTCAGAGTTGGTATTCCTACTTCCACGTCAACAAAAAAAATCAGTTGATTTTTAACTGCAATGGGTGAAAATACTATAAAATCTGGCGAAGCCAGGCCGAGAAGCTGTTTTTTACTGTTTTCGACGGCAATGAGTGAAAATACTGCAAAATATAGCATTATACATATACATATATAAGTATATACACATATATACATAAAAGTATATCAAAATAGTTGGGTATTCCCGGGAATACAGGGAATACCCTTTGTATCCGCCCATGATTAGGCTTAAAACGTTCGTCTCGCAAAGTACAACAAAACTGTGCAATTAGTTTTTTATTTCATTTACATTTTGTACTTCATACATGTGCCAATATTTTGATGTGATGGGAATCTTCTTTTTGCATAGTGAAATTTAGAAGACAAATTTGGTATCTAAACGTGACCCTGGCTAGCAAACTTTAAACCCTAGAGGCTAGAGGCGGTGTGAACTGTAAACTGCAGCTGTGGACTGTGGTTAAGACTGTCCGCAGTGGCATACTCTAAATGATACTCTAAAGCTTTAGAGTATAAATATAGAGTAAAAACTGCTGCACTGGATACTCTAAAACGATATTCTATCCTTTCTCTTACTCTATATTTAGAGTAGTACAGTGTTTACTCTATAGTGCACAGTGGCGGGCCCTACTAGCTAAACCAAGGAAAAATGCTATAACTCACAAACCAAAAATTCAAATTAAATTTCGATTGCACCATTAAATTCGTCTCAATAAATCCTTCAAAACTAGATCACTCATGGATATATTTAGATAAAGTGACAAGTGGGTCCCACAGTAGATAGAGTGGATAGAGGATGATATAGAGGATGGATAAGTGCGGGAGAATTGAGTATATAGGAGAGAATCTTACTGACTAGAACGTATAGAGGATGAATATAGAGGACCATGAGTGCGGATAGTCTAATGCCGTGATGTGCTGATGGCCCGATGCGACGATACCCGAGTGTAAAACGGGCGGCTTCTTCTAGTCTGACGAATTCTTTCTTGGTTGCTTTACCTTTACGAACATCATCATTTATAATCTAGATAGACGTCGAGAGGTCATCAACGGTTGGCTCGTTCTCGTAAACTCGACCAGCTCGACACGGTTACGCAGGGAATAACCGATCCAGGTGGCCAAGACCGCAAGATCAGGCCCGCACGTGTATACGCTCCGTGGAGAATTCCGTCGTGATATTGCCTACTACTGCTACTAGCTAGTTCCAGGCAAGTAATCCAAGTTGAGCCGGCATAAGGGAACTGATGAATGAATACGATTTCACTACTACTACGATGTGAAACACCATGCACGAAATCGGCATGCGCCCTATTATAGGCTATTAATTTGCTGCTTGACTGGAGCAGCTCCGGTCCAGTGGCTTCAAGCAAGAGGAAAGATACCGGTAGAGGTAGGTGAGGCCACTACGGGTCTGCTGCTTGCACGAGACGAGAATTTACAGGCACCGATTGATTTCGAGGCTGTGCATGCTGATAACGTGACAATCTGACAACGTTGGTTTAATTTCATTACTATATGCAAGGTTGATGACACATTTAGTTATGTATAACGTGCTGAGTTGGATGAGGAAGTTTCATTTTGACTTTCAGTTTACAACATCTATATATTAAAAAGTCGATGTGATGAGTTAGAGATAAGAGTCTTCATTGGCTTACCATGACTAAAATTCACACCTTATGGTCATATAAGCTAACATAGCACGTTTAAGATAGAGATGTGGTTTTTATGATAAGATTTGTTTCACGGCTACCGGTCAGCGTAATTTGTGAATGATCGAAAGCCCGTCCGGAATAGAGTAAATAAACAACTCAATTTTTCATGCTGAAACTTCGACAAAATCCTACGCACGCCTCCGTTCCCTTAAAAGATTGTAAACAAAAACACGGTTAATCATGATTTTTCTCTACTCCCACTTTTAATTTTGATTACTTACTACAAAACCCAACGACGACGCTCCCTTTTCGTTTAAACGGAGCGGCCGTCGGCCCGTCGCGGCGTCGCCGTTTGCACAAGCAACGATCCCGCCGCAACCACACACCGCAGCACGTGAGCCGTAAGCAAGGGAAAGCATCCCGGGCCACACGGCCGTCCGTCCCCCAAACCCTAATCGAGGAAAGGGCTCACCAAGGCCACGACGGACGGTCCAGATCTGGGCCCAGCCGCTCACGGACGGCCGCCCCGCGTTCCAGGCTTCTTCCAGCCGCGCGCCAGACCGCCCTCCTATATGCTCGCGCCGCCGCACGAAGTGCGGAAGCCGTAGGCAGTCGGCGGCGGGCCACCCAACCCACCGACGCGGCCACGGCACGCGGCCACAGCCAGCCGTCCCCGTCCGCCCCGCAACACCGCGTCAAGGCGAAGCGACCCTAGAAAGCTCTCCCAGCTCGGGCGGCCAGGTCGCCTTCCTCTCCCACCCGGCCACCCCCACCCACCTCCCTCCTCCGCTCCGCCCGCGCCGCGACTACGAATCTGCCTTCCCCAGTCCGACCGCGAGCGCCAAGCCCAACCGCGACGCCTTCGTCTCCTTCCTTGGCCCTTCCGGCCCCGCGCCGCGCGCCACCCCCGGTCGCCAACCCACCCAGCTATAAATAGCGTCCCCTCCCCGCCGCCTCCTTCCCCACACCATCCGACGCCGAGGAGCAAGAAGCAGGAAAGCACGAGCAGCATATGTCACAAAGGGCCAGCGTCCCACACTCCTCCTGCATAGCCTTCGCGCTCCATTCGCATCTCCTGGTGTCCAGTGAGATGTGCCCCAGCTCCTATTGGCAGCAATAGCCTCTAATCTCTCCCTTCCTTTTTCCTTTTCTTCCCCCTTGGTTTTCGTTTCGGTTTGAAGCCTCGAGCTAAGCTTTGAGCTTCCGTTTTTAGATTTTGCCCTTTCTTCCTCTTCTTTCTTTGCTCTCCGATCCAATCGTCTCTCCCTGACTCCTCCTGACAAAGAGAGAGGGAGGAAACCGAGGCGACAAGCAAACAGGCAATGGGTGTCAAGGGATTCGTCGAGGGCGGCATCGCCTCCATCGTGGCCGGCTGCTCCACCCACCCGCTGGACCTCATCAAGGTCCGCATGCAGCTGCAGGGGGAAGCCGCCGCGGCGCCGCAGCCAGCGCTACGCCCGGCGCTCGCCTTCCACGCCGGTGGCCACGCCGTCGCGCTCCCGCACCACCACGACATCCCCGTGCCGCCACCGAGGAAGCCGGGGCCGCTGGCCGTGGGCGCACAGATCCTGCGTTCCGAGGGCGCGCGGGGCCTCTTCTCGGGGGTGTCCGCCACCATGCTGCGCCAGACGCTCTACTCCACCACGCGGATGGGGCTGTACGACATCCTCAAGACCAAGTGGACGCCCCCGGACAACAACGGCGTCCTCCCGCTGCACCGCAAGATCGCGGCGGGGCTCGTGGCGGGCGGCGTCGGCGCGGCCGTGGGCAACCCGGCCGACGTGGCCATGGTGCGGATGCAGGCGGACGGGCGCCTCCCCCTCGCGGAGCGGCGGAACTACGCCGGCGTCGGCGACGCCATCGGCCGGATGGCGCGCGACGAGGGCGTCCGCAGCCTCTGGCGCGGGTCGTCGCTCACGGTGAACCGCGCCATGATCGTGACCGCGTCGCAGCTCGCCACGTACGACCAGGCGAAGGAGGCCATCCTGGCGCGCCGGGGACCCGGCGCCGACGGGCTCGCAACGCACGTCGCCGCCAGCTTCACCGCGGGCATCGTGGCCGCCGCCGCGTCCAACCCGGTGGATGTCGTCAAGACGAGGATGATGAACATGAAGGTGGCGCCCGGCGCGCCCCCGCCGTACGCCGGCGCCGTCGACTGCGCCCTCAAGACCGTAAGGTCGGAAGGGCCCATGGCGCTGTACAAGGGGTTCATCCCCACCGTGATGCGCCAGGGACCCTTCACCGTCGTGCTCTTCGTCACGCTCGAGCAGGTGCGCAAGGTCTTCAAGGGCGTCGAGTTCTGAGACCGACGACGAAGAAGATGATGATGAAAATCGCCGCTGCGGTACCAGTTCGTCACCGCGTTCGCTGCTACGAATAAGCCGCTGCTGCTTCCTAGAGGCGGCGACTATTACGCCTTCGCTTGCTTCCCGTGTCGGCCTTGTGTTCATCCCTTCTCGCATCCTGTTCCGTTCTATCTGGATGGATTTGACCAAATGCTCAATGCAATTTACCAACATTTTATTAAAAATTGCTACCGCGTTGTCCCACAATTCAAAATTGCCAACACTATATAAAATTACTACTGCAATGTCTCACAACTCACGCCTTCATCTCGGCAAGCTCCAAAGATGCTGGAACTGGAACGAACTGTGATGAATAGACAATTACAGATTGCTCCACAGTTTTCGTCGGATTTGACGGCCTTGAGCGAACCCTCCCTCCCCCGGTTCCGCCTGCTCGATGCTGCTAGCTGGGGACGTCAAGATCCCGCGGAGCGAACGGCAAGGCGGCGACGTGTCGCTCGATCTGCAAAAAAAATTGAAACATCTGGCACACGCACGAGGCACGACAAGGACGTGCATGTTCCTGGGCCAGGGCAACGTGCCATTGTGCTCCTAGCACTACTTTCTTTCTTGACACTGGAAGATTCAAATGAAGATCTGCCTAAAAAGCGGGCAAGTTCACACTGTGCGAATCACAGGCAACGAAAAGGAAAAATGTTCTCTCGGCGACTGGCAGTGCATGATGCTGATGCAAATGCGGGTGTCACCACGACATTTATTAGAGACCAATAGCAAAGGTAGTTAGTGAGGCTCTGACGGTGGCCGCCTTTGGCTCTCTGCTGTCAGATACCAGACCTAGAGCACAATTAACCAATGATGCTCCTGAAAATTGGTTGCCAACTTTGGCCGCAACAGCAGCAGAGCTGCTACAGGGGTCACGATGCAAGCGGGCTGCTCTGCAGAGCACCTGCAATCCGCCGCTACTGCCGCAACAAAACTTTGCGGGCTCTGCGGGCGTCCACCAGGACTGAAGCATGCAGTCCGCATGCATCTGCTGGGCTTGGCGGCGGAGCTTGCAGAGCCTGCATGGCCCGCATGCATACTTTGTACTACAGATGATCAGCAATAATCTTCAAAGCATTTTTGTCGAACCATTGCACACAGTGAGGCCGAACCATTGGATGATCAACACCGAATCCACTTTTTTGTGAACACAGAATAAACATTGGAACTGCAGTATTCAAGTTTAATCTAGAAACAGTGATTGATTGACACATCACATTTTACCCACCACATTCAGTTCCTCAAACTGAACACGGCAAAAGAGTAGTACATTTCTTCAGTAGCGACCACAGCACGCCTATTCAAGCTTGGCACAGTAGAACCGCTTGCAGTATTGTCATTCTAACAATAATTTGTTACCGAGACACACCACAGAAAGAAAAATTACTAGAGAGTATAGTTTCTAGTATTATCTAATACACAGAAATACTCTTTAAGTGCTAGGCTCTGAAGGTCTAACAACTAAGTGCTAACAGCAACAAATGCAAGCATCAATACAATGCTGCAAGCATCAATATGGAATGATAATCCCTTTGAGCTTTGTTTGGAAGTTGCAGGCCTTCTGGTCAACATGATACAAAAAAATACGACACAATTTGTGCTGCACATAAATTAAATAACTAATAACAGTCAAAATACAACGCAAGCTAAGAACAGGTAGACAAGGCGATGTTATGTTGCCTAAAGAAGCAAATGGAAATGTTACACAGAGAAGATAATGACAAGCACCACCTTGCTTGACAAATAAATGAAACTCTCAAGTTAACAACATGGTGAAACTCAGCAACCCTTTCTCTCTGTCTGAGGTCATCCAAACAAGTTCCCTCAGCCCCCTGCCATGACTAAATTAACTTCCACCTCAACACATGCCATGACCTGGAATAGCATATTCAGTTTAATCAGGGAATAATTTTATAGTATGACAAAATCACAAATATTTTATAAAGTCCTAATACCAAAGACTCCATGGTCGCGTGTTCAATTGACAATGGTACGTACCAGCTGCACAATAGTTTTTACTAGGGTAAAAAGGAGCTTCTATTCGTATCAGAAGCAGAATAGCAGAACACAGATGAGATGAAAAATATTGGACCTTGACATTCACTTTACATAATAAATACTTGCATGCCCACTAACTCGAGAGAAGTTAGGAAAAACCTCATGGATGCATACAGCGACGTTTCAGTTGGCAATAAAAGTTAGATTGGCACCAGCTCTGAGTTAAGTGAGACCTGGGTTCAGTGTGATGCTTGCAGAAAGTGGCGAAGGTTATCTGATGGAACAGTTCTTGATTCTACCACAGTGTGGTTTTGCACTATGAACACTGATCCTACATGACAGAAATGCACTGCCCCGAAGGAATCCTGGGATTTTAAGATAAAGATAACCTATTTGCCAGGATTTTACAAGAAAAATTTTTTGCCTGGAAATGAGGAAAACGTGACATTTTCACAAACATATTGAAAGATAATGTTACTATGATCAATTCAGAAACCAAGAATTTTATTTATCTACAGCCACCTTGATAGTGGTACCTGCTAACTTAATTGATCACTGGACAACACGGATACAGCGTCATGTGTATGACATTGTCATCTGCTCGCAACCTTGCTTGGGACTATGACATTGTCATAACCACATTCAGCAGACTAAGTACAGAATGGGGTCCAAAGAAAAGAAGCCCACTAAAGCAGATCCATTGGTTCAGGGTTATACTGGATGAAGGGCACACACTAAGTTACAGATGGTTGTAGCTTTGGTTGCATCAAATAGGTGGATATTAACTGGTAGCAGTGCTACTAACAATATTTTTCCAAGATTCTTAAAAAAAGGAACCAAACTAATAGCAGTGCTAATAACAATATTTTCACAGGATTAGAAAGACAAGAAATAAGCATGACCTTACCAGACATGTGCTACTGATATAAGTCATTGGAGATGCTATCCAAGTTGTCAATTGATATAATGTCTAAATATGAAGAACCTGCAATTATAAATTAATATGCACCATCAATTGATATTTACATGTATTAGAGAGATGATCGAAGGAAACTAAAAGCATATTGCATACCAGCTGCTCGTAGCCAATCCTGAAAACACAATAAAGCTTCAACGGTGCTGCCTGCAAGTCTGGTCCTGTGATCATTGATAATACGACCACTGGTGCTGAAAGCGGACTCAGATGGTACCGTGGAAGCAGTAACAGCCAAGATATCACGTGCTATGGCAGCCAATGTTGGATACTTAGATGTGTGCATTTTCCACCAATCTAGAATGTCAAAACTCTCATCATCACATGGGAACAAATCATCACGCAGATACCTATCATACTCGCTGTTTTCTTCTTTTCTTTTGGCACTTGTGTGTTCACTCCAATCAGACCAAGAGTGACCTTTACCAACAGTTGTCATATCATCTCCGTGGTTCTCCACTTGAGAAGAACCTCCCATTTGAGCAGAGTAGGCATTGAACAATCTTCTAATAGCTTGATCCACTTTATCAAGGTGAGGGACACTTCCATACTCTCCAAATGCTTGCTTCAAGCGAAACTCAATGAACCCAAATTTGAACCGCGGATCAAGTATAACTGGCACACAGTTTGTGAAGTATGAAATCATCCAATACTTATCAAATTTTTCTTGCATTTTAGAAACCATGGCTACAATGATTTCATTTGGACTAAATGCTTCCTCTTCTAAAACTTGTTTGATACTCCAGATTTCATGAAAATAGAGGTTCGACGTTGGGTAGCTTGTACCAGAGACCACTTCCGTTGCTTTCTTGAATACCTTTAACAACTTGCATACTGCATTAGCCCTTTCCCAGTCCTGAGATGAGGGGCAGTAAGTATAGTTGCTATCTTTCACTTTTAACTCAAGAAATGCCTCTTTGAACGGCATTGCAGACTCTATCATATCACATGTGGAATTCCAACGATTTTCTACATCAATATTGGGCATACTCCGACAACGAATACCTAGTTCCACAATTACATCCTCAAATTTCTCTTTTCTTGATTGAGAAGCTCGAACATACTTTACACTCTCTCTTATGTTATTGATAACACCATCAATTGCTTGAAGACCGTCTTTAACAATAAGGTTAATCACATGGGCAGCACATCTAATATGAAATAGATCACCATCACAATGCAACATATCCACCTTTAACAAATTTGCTTTCAAGATATCCATCATTGTATTGTTTGGAGCTGCATTGTCTAATGTAATGCTAAATAACTTGTCTTCAATATTGTAAAACTTAATAGTGCTCAACATTGAAGTGTAGAGATTAAAACCATCATGTGGTGTTTTGACTACACAAAATCTGATTATCCTTTTTCGAACTTTCCAATCATCATCTATATAGTGGCAAGTGACGCACATATAGCCTATGTTCTGATTGGAAGTCCACAAATCAGCTGTCAATGAGAATCTGAAATTACAGTTCTCAAACATTTCTCTCAGCGTTGTTCGGTGGTTCTTATAAGCTTCTAAGCAGTTTTCCTTAATTGTTGTCCTAGATACGGTTTCTGCGAGTGGATTTAAGCTAGCTGAATAGCTACGAAATCCGTCATACTCCACAAAAGAGAACGGGAGCTCATGTAGTACAATCAGACGAACAAGCTCACATCGAGTCAATTTAGGATCAAACCTCCAGTTAGTGAGGATAGCTGACTCGGTTGTGACTGATGACTGTAACTTATCAACGAAATCATGCATCTTCAGTCTTGGCTCACAAATTTCTAAATGTCTACGCATATGACTAGTCCCTGAAGTACGGGCAGCAGCAAATACCTCATAGCAGTGCTTACATCGGCCTTGTATGACTTTACCATCTTGATAGATGGGATCCATGTCCTTCCAAATAGTAGATCTCAGCTTTCTCGGTTTACCTGTCATTATTAAATATAAAATAATTAGTTAAAAATGATGTAAAGACATTATGCCACCACACAAAGGTCACTACATCGTGCAATTTTGATACTTATTAGCAGCAGCAATGTAGCATGATGAACCTGAATGAGTAGCTCCACTCCGCGGACTGCATGCCGGCGACCTCCGCGGGCTGTGTGACGGTGACCTCCACGGGCTGCGTGATGGTGACCTCCGCGGGCTGCGTGACGGCGACCTCCGCGGGCTGCGTGATGGTGACCTCCGCGGGCTAAGTGACGGTGACCTTGGCCGCACAACCAACGGAGACACTATTAGTCTCATCATTGGTGACCTCGTCACCACAGGAGAGACCTTCTTTGCCATTGGAGGCTTGAAGCGCTTGGTTCCTGAAGGATGCCTTTTACGCTTTGTTCCAGAAGAGGTGATCAAATGGGAGGTCGCCGATGAGCCTTCGTGTAGTTGAGACTGTTAAAAAAATTCAGAGAAACATGTTGAGTAACTGAACCAGCTGCTTCTTATTCATAGAAACATGGAATTCAGAAAGGAATTCAAAAGAGACGATGCCAATGGAAATAGATACTAGACACTGATTCCACTAAATGACAAGAAGATAGATTCTAAAGTTCCTTCTTGAGCACAAAGGTATATGTCATTTTTTATTCTCTGAGGAAACAAAGTACCAAACATCTAGATTGGGTACAGAGAAATCTGAGTATCAACAGCTAGATTGGGTACAGAGAATCAACAGCTAGATTGGGTACAAGACCTTCGTTAGCCAATGCTTCTTTTGTCTACAATGTGAACATAACCAATCCACAATCTGCGTAATAGAATTTATCCTTTTCTTCTAACCCAGCTTGTTCAGCCATTCAACATGTTCATGGTTCCACACTAGATATATATGAAGGCCAGCAAAGAGTGAAAAATGAACCGAACAGAACGACATCACCTTTGTTTGGCCAGTGCCTCAGTGGCACTGGTCCCATGTGTTCGACTCAGAGAGGGAAAAAATGTGACTATGCTTTCAGTTTGTTGGTCAGGTTCACATGTACCAGCATTGATCAAACCAAAATTAACAACATGCATCAAAGAGAGGATCAGCAAAATGCTTCCCGCACCATAAGGCGCTGAAACAGATGATTAACTCCACGTCACTAGATTCAGTTCCTGGTGCCTCCCATCCTATTAACTTTCATTTCGTTCATCAGATCATACTTCTCCACTTATCATCTAGAAAAACCTTTTTTATTCTCATTTCGACCTTCTTTATTAAGGATCAGTATACCGCTAGTTCTTTTTTTTCATGGCCAACAGAGCACCCCATAACGAAGGATGATCCAATACAAGTACACAACCTCATGCTGCAGGAAGTGTTTTGTTGCTTCCAATACCATACTAAGGAGACTCGCTCACAGATAACAGAACTACTGACCCAACTGAAAGACCAAGCAGAACAACTTGCAGTTTGCAACGGAGGGAGTAGTACCAAGCAGAAAAAATAACCACATATTCTTCAGCAAACAAAATACTATACTATCACTCCCTCCGGTCAGAAGTTGACACTTCAGACATCATGGTAGAACACATTGCAAGTCAGTTTGGTTGTCCAAAAGACCAAAATGTCTAATAAATCCAGCCAGAGATAGTATCATAGTTGTCAGAATCGCAATCCTATGGTGCGATTTTACGACTTTATGATACTAGTTTATCAGGTTGATTCTATGATTCCATTAAGTAGAATCTGCGATTTTATGATTCTAGCGATTATGATCCTAAGATTTGCGATCCTACCATTGGAGTTTCAATCCTATTCCGGATCATGATCTTAACAACCTTGGATAGTATTCAAGAACAAAAACACGAAGCATTGATGTTCTAATTCTGTGTGATAAATGTTTTGTAGCCTTTGATCGATTTCATCCTTAAAGCAATCCAAGTCACTTCCAACTACCAACGTTACACTTCAATTTTTTATTCTCGAGCCAAATCTGAGTATCAACAGCTAGATTGGGTACAGAGAATCATAGGTATACGCTAACCAAAGTACCAAACATCCTTAATCTGTACGGCAACGTACCTGCTGCGGCGTCTGGCCGTCGGCGTTCGCGTCGTGGAGCACGGGCAGCGTGGACATCGGGGCCGGCAACCCGTACGGCATGGCCAAGGCTGCAGACGATGCGGAGGCGAGGGTCTGCACTGCTGTGTGGGCGACGGCGACGCCGGATCTGGGGGGCTCGGCTGTGGGCGTGCGGGCGTCGCCGGTCTTCGGCTTCTTGGCAACGGGGGCCTCGGCGGCCGGAGCAAGGTTCGGCGGGCCCTTCCCTTTCCTCTTGGCGACGGGAGCCTCGGTGGCTGGAACAAGGTCTGGCGGCCTCCCCTTCCTCTTCTTGGCACTGGAGGAAGACGGCGGCTTCTTGTTGCCCGGCGCGGTGGCGGGGACATCCACAGGCTTCTCCACCGGCATCAGCGCCACGACGGCCACCTCAGCCATGGACGTGGTGGAGCAGCTGCTGGGGAGCGCTGTAGACCGCGGCATGTTGCGAAACGGTGGCGGCGGCGGAGACGGAGTATTTGCAGGCTTTTGCAGGCGAGACGGAGACGGAGCTGCTGTGTAGGCGAGCAGGCATTTGCAGGCTTTGCGGGCCTTCGCGAACTGCCTGCATTCGCTAGCAGGCCGGACCACTTTAGCCTGCAATAGAAAAACTTGCAGGTTGCAGTTGCCCAGTGGGCTTGTTTTGCGGGGCGGGCTAAGCGGGCTTGCGGATAGGCCCGCGCCGCTTGCATGGTGATACAGGGGCGAAGGACGCCGCCACAACTTTGGCCACGTCCTAGTTTTCTTGGAGCTGGCCATGGCCGACGTCCAGTTGGATGTTTCTTTTCTGTTCAGGCTGTGTTTAGATCCAAATTTTAGAGTGTCAAAATACACTGTAGCATTTTGTTTGTATTTGGTAATAATTGTCCAACCATTGACTAATTAGGCTCAAAACGTTCGTCTCGTAAAGTACAACCAAACTGTGCAATTAGTTTTTAATTTTATCCACATTTAGTACTTCATATATGTATCACAAGTTTGATGTGACGAGGAATCTTTTTTTTTACATAATGCACTTTTTAATGGATCAGCCTCAGATTTCAAAAGTATATTTCGTCCAGAAGGCAGACGTCAAAATAGATGTTTCTTGTCAGTCATGACGTTACAGTCTCCATCAATTCAAGCACAGTTGAGCGTTCAGCCGTTCACCTTCAATACAGGTTCTTTACTTCTAAGCACAACCGTTGATATCAACTGTAACTCTGTAAGTCAGGTAGTCAGCAATGTAAAACCAACAGTTCTTCTTGGAAAACCATGTATGTCCTTCTCCTTCATGCACTTGTTACAACTGTTGGATCGTCTAGGCGTAGATCAGGCCAGTTACAACTTTCATTTGGTATAATGAGCATCTGTGATCTAGAACATGAACTGAGGAGAGAGAGGTAGAGGGAAGTGACTGACCATCGGGCTTGGCGTAGTTGGAGTGGCAGTGACGTCCCCCGTGGACGTCGGGGCCGATGCAGCGGCGACGATGGAGTTCCCGTCGCTTACAGGCATCCCTCTCGATCGGACTAGGGAGGTAGGTGGGGAGCGGCAGTGAACCTCGTTTCGTGAGCCCTGGCCCCCACCCTCTATATATAGCCTGCGCGACGGGGGCTCACCAGCCTTGTGTGGCTGAGCACCCCCGGTCAGGGCGTGGTCAAAGGGTCCGAGTTGGCCGTTGAGCCAATTCGGTTGAGATCTATTCTAACATTCTCCCCCTTGATCTCAACTTATCATTTAACTTTAAACTTTGACTTTAATTGCTTTCACTTTTATTTGTTCCATCACAAATCAATGTATAGAGCATGCCTCATCGTCACGGTCAGTCGCCGATAGATTTAACAGCTACAATACACATCTATGATCTAAAACAGATTCTTTAACTTTGGGCCCTTTATTGTCCGAAAATCATAGGCTATACCATAAACTCATGTCGATTGTGTGTTCTCTGAACACACTGGGTGGTAAGCCTTTAGTAAGCGGATCCGCAAGCACTTTCTTGTTACTTATATGTTCAATACATTTTAGTATGATTCCGGACTTTCTTCTTTACAACGTATAACTTTAATATCAATGTGTTTGGCAGCACACTTGACCCGTTGTCTTAGGAGCAAACTACTAAATGGTTATTGCTGTTGACAACCATTATCAATTCCGAGTACAAGTTCCTTAATCATTTTGCCTGTCCCGCAGCTTTATATCATGCTATATTGTAACTTTGCATCACTGATGATACTAGAATTGTTTCTTTGGAGCTTTTTCACAATAAAACTCCAACTGCGAGTGTTAGCTACTATGTGGGTTTCACTAAACATCTCACCAAAAATTTAACATTTGTACCAACAACTACTTGAGAGTACTTGTACTTTCTTTCTTAGCATGATGCCGACATTCTTAACTCCATTTCAGTGATCTATATCTGGACTGGACTTTTGCCAAAACAACCCGGATACGTGAACTGTGTCAGGGTAAGGTCCTATCTTTGTACTCATTAAGCTTCCAACAGCTGAAGCATATAAGACGTTCATCTATAACAATCTTACATTGCTTTTGGAACACTAAAGTTCTCAAAACTATTACCCTGACCATGGGAACAAGCGTAGGTTTACCGCATAGGTACTTTATTTCTTTAGAAACTTTTCTTAGCATGCCTATGCGATAGTCCTAATACCTATTTTTCTTTTATCTCGGTGAATTTCAATTCTTATAACGAGATACATTTCACCGAGAATTTTCTTATTGAACCTTTAGGACAAGAACTTCTTCTCATGCAGTAGATTGACATCACTATTAACAATTAAGGTGTCATCCACACAAGATTAGGAAATGAATTTCCCCTTCTATAACTTTGTACAAACGCAATTGTCCTCTCATTCTCTTTAACCCAAAATTTCTAATTGACTCTTCAACTTTAAATGCCACTGTCCAGAGATTTGCTCCAGTCCATAAGAGATTCTAAAGGTGGCATCCCTTACATTCTTTTCTTTTTATGACAAAACCTCTGGGTTATGCCACGTAATCATTTTCATACAATTCTCATTGGAAAATGTTGTCTTTACTTTCATCTGATGTAACTCAGATCATGATGTGCCACTAGCACTTATTGTAATCTATTCATTCGCTTCGCGCAAAATCTTTTGATTCAAGTCACGCTCCACATCTTTACATATTTTCTTTGGAGTCATATTTTGTCTTGTAGACCCATTACAGCCTACTGTTTTGGCTCCTTAGGAATTTATTCTAGATCCCAAAATATTATTGGTATTATCGATTTTATTTCATCTTCCTTTGCTTTTTGCCACTTGGACAAGTGAACGCCTCTCATGGCTTTTTCAAATTAGGTGGGATTACCCTCCATTTGAATTTCACTAATATAGACTTTATAATCATCAGAAATATCTGATTTTCTTATTCTTTGAGATTTTATGGGGCCTCAGCTACTAGCATTTCTTGACCTTTATTGCCAAAAGACAATTGATTCTATAAGGTCATGTGTAACAAAATCCTTGTTTACATTATTCATCCTCCTTGCGGAGTTAGATCTCTTTGTACCATGCACCCCCAGATTGTCCTATCTTCAGACTTTCTCATTTTGGGTTTAATCTGCTAAAACTTATATGGCGCATTTAGCACCGTCTTAATAACTCTGAACACGTACAGTATGAATACTGGCTGACTATGCTATCTTTCTGTTGGAACTGTAAAAGGTCCATGAATTTAGCTATTTCTTTACTTTAGGGGTATCGATATTATGACCGTCTTACTCCCCCGACGATCACATTCATCTTTTATAGATCACTTTAGTATGCATCGCATTGTCTGAATTATGGGGAAGTATCTTTCTTAATTGTCTTTCTTAATTAATCTCACCTTTCTCCCCCTTGAAATGTGGTACGAACTTTTCTACCACAATTTCGAAAACTATTCAGAACTCTTGTGAATGAGGAAACTTTGATTACTTTCTTCATCCACATGATTACATCATGCAAATGAAATTATTTCTTAATTTGTTGGGAGTATTTTTTCCTCAGTTCACTTCAAGAACTCAACAGAGTCTTTTATCATTAATACTTTCGCAAGTCACGCTTGCATGTCATTCTTATCTTGAAGTTCGTCTGTTACTTTCTGTTCTCCTTAAACTTATACTAGGATAGCATAAGAGCTACCCTAAACTTTTCTCCCTGTGCGGGACACACTCAAAGCACATGAGTCATCACAACTTTCTCCTGCCATGCAGGATAAATACTATGTCAAATTTCTCCCACCATGCAGGATTGATTAACATAAGTACTATGGCAACTTTACTCCGCCAGACGGGTATTTTCTGAAACTTTTCCCGTCATGCGGGTACTATCATAAACTTTTTTTTTGTTGGTTCCAATTTTAACTGGAGGATCAACTTTTCACCCTTTACTGAATAACTATAACTGCTCTTCAAATTAAATCCTTCCGTTAGTTCGGATCTAATGAGAAGACAATAATCTTTAACTTTGCAGCGGAAAATGTGAACAAAATGCACTTTGCTGTTCAGAAGCACTTCCTTTAACTCATATAATTGTCCTCTACACTAATTCTACGTCACCGTTGGACAAATAGAATTAATGCATGACAAAACTCATAAATAGCATCATAATATTGCCATTAATCAATGTTGGTCAGAATAATAACAATATTACAATGAACTGTAAATTTATCCATTTTTCAAAATTAAATTCTCCTGTTGGTTCGAATTTAATAATGAAATCATACATCTTTAAGTATGCAGCAGAAAACATGAACATTCTTTATCTATTTTCCAGAAGCATGTTACTGTACACATCTATTCTCTGATAAAATTTATTCCGTTGATTTAAAATTTAGACAGAGATTTAACTTTAAAACTTAACAGAATTCAACAAAGTAATGCTTCTGGGAAAAATAACAATTTAAACCCATTGCTGTTAATTTTGGCCTGAGGCCCAGCTCGTGTGCGCTCTCTCCGGCCCGTGGCCCAGCTGCGCACACACTCAGGGCTCGCGCTTTGGCCCAGCAGTAGCCGCTCGGCTTGGCCCAGCAAGCGCAGAGGCTCCCCCGCGCCCAGGCCGTAACCTGGGCCTGGGCCGGGAAAGCGGCCCAGCACCTTCACCCGCCTGGGCTGAAAGCTGGCCCAGCAGGTGTGGACCGTCGGATCCAATCCGACGGCTCCCCTTCTTTCTCGCTGGATAAAAAACGCCATCGGCCTGCACCCCAGAAACCCTAACTTCCATTCTATCTCTTCGCCTTTGCAACCTTTCTCGCTGCGCCGACGGATGGGGCACATGGCCCGCGCCCGCGGCGGCTACCGGTGGCAGGGTCGCCGAAGCTGTACCCCGTCGGCTCCTCCCCCGGCATTTCTTTTCTCTTCGTCTCTCCCTGTTCTTTCCTTCCTCCACACCTCCTCGCACTTTCTTAGTGCCGCAGTCGAATGGCGACAGAGCGAGGCGGCGGCTACTTCGCCACCGGAGAGGAAGAGTGCACGGCACCGACGCCGAGCCCCTCGCCGACGCGCGCGCTCGCCCTTGGCGGAGCGCATCGCCGTCGAGGGCTTTGGACCGGTGCCTGACCACGGCTGAACCAGGCCCTCTGTCCGCGCGCCAGCAACGGCGGCGGCTGTCATCTCCCGCACCATGGCGGTGGTTGCGGCGGTGGGGGGGTTGACCGAGGTAGGCCCCCTTCCCATCACCGCCGTCTTCGTCTTCTTTTACCCCAATAGGATTAGGGTTAGGGTTACAATAGGTCCCGATCCGATTTCGAATCAGTCACTGTTTTCTTTGATTTCTTTCCCGATCTACTCTCTAGATTAGGTTCTTGATACCATTGTTACAACTATTGGATCGTCTAGGCGTAGATCAGGCCAGTTACAACTCTTTCATTTGGTATAATGAGCATCTGTGATCTAGAACATGAACTGGGGAGAGAGAGGTAGAGGGAAGTGACTGACCATCGGGTTTGGCGTAGTTGGAGTGGCAGTGACGTCCCCCGTGGACGTCGGGGCCGATGCAGCGGCGACGATGGACTTCCCGTCGCTTACAGGCATCCCTCTCGATCGGACTAGGGAGGTAGGTGGGGAGCGGCAGTGAACCTCGTTTCGTGAGCCCTGGCCCCCACCCTCTATATATAGCCTGCGCGACGGGGGCCCACCAGCCTTGTGTGGCTGAGCACCCCCGGTCAGGGCGTGGTCAAAGGGTCCGAATTGGCCGTTGGGCCAATTCGGTTGAGATCTATTCTAACAGCACTTACAGTCAGCTCATCTGGTTCTCCCATATCCTGCGGGCAGACAAAGACGATGCTGAACAGCGCGAATCATATGCCAGTGGATATAGTGGTGGCAAAGAAAATTCGAATGAATTGCAGTTCGGGAATCGGTAACAAGAACAGGAATTTCAGCCTCAACTTGCACTGATCGATTGTAGGAAAGAAACAAAGTGTCAACTTGCTAATCATTAATCATATCACTTTAGCAAGTGGGCACACTGTTCATAGTATCACATTACTCTGTGGCGTGTTATTTTGAGCTATGGAAAGTTGTCCTGAAATTTTCCATTTGCAGAGCTAGAATATCAGAGTATTCAGCGGCAGCCAATGAAAATGCTGGCAGACGCTCGTTGGAGACAGACACTTATAATAAGGGCATGAGGTCCACTAATATAGGAATGGGGTCCATTATCAAAGGCTTGGACTCTCGTGTGTAGAAGAATAAAGCCAACGCACATACCGTATATCAGGCAGTCTCAGTAAGATAGTGCATCAAGAATGAATAGATGACTGACTAGGAACATACAATTAGGCATATGTATCTTACAATACCTGCAAGAGCAAGACCACAATTAGTGCAATGATGAATTGATGCCAAGAACTTGGGTTTACATATACATGATATATCTAAATGTAAACCCAAGTTCTTGGCATCAATTCATCATTGCACTATATCTAAAGACGGTTTCTTTTCGAATCGCCTTCCCCCCCGAGCGCTCCCCTGGGCGACTCGGGGGGCGACCACCGCACGCCGCCGGGTCCGCATCCCCGGCCACTCCCTCCGGCCGCCGTCGCCGCCCACCGGTGTGCGGCGGCGGCGGCCCACTGTGCTGTGTCTTCCTCCCCCCCCCTCTCTCTCCCCCCCCCCCACCTCCCTCTCCCTGCCTTAGCCCTCCGCCGACCGCTTCCATGGCGTCCCTCCGGCGACCTCGCCGGCCGGCAGCCCGGATCCGGGCCCTCCTGGGCCGGATCCGGTCTCCCTCCCCCCGGATCTACGGCGGCAAGGTGGTGGCCGGCTTTCCCGCTCCGCCGGTGCCGGCTCCGCCCCCGGTGATGGCTGGGTGGCCCTGGCGGCGTTCGCGTGCGTCCGCATTGCCCGCGTGGCGGAGGCGTGCGCGTGCGTCCGCGTGGGTGGCCCTGGCGGCGTTCGCGTGCGTCCGCGTCGCCCGCGAGGCGGAGGCGTGCGGTGCGGGTGCTGACCAACGCCGCCCCGAGCCGTATGACGCGTTCGACCTCGCACCGGGCGCCACCGGCCGAGGGCCCCGCGGCGCTGCGGGTGTGCCCCTACAACGGGCACGTCAATGCGCCGGCGGTGCCGCTCCGGAGCTTCCTCGCGTCGCGCCGCCGGCTCTCAATCCGACGGACGGCTCCGGGAGGCCGTGCTCGCGACTCGGACGCGGCAGCCTAGGGCGCGCTGCTCTCCGGGTGCTGGCGGCACGGCGGCGTCGAGCTGGGTGTGCGCGTGGCGCGCGAGGACGTGCGGTGCGGCCGCGTACGTACCGTGCCGGGGCAGGCGCGCCCAGCTTCGACGGGTCACGACTCCTCTGGCGTGGCTCTGGTCCGCCTAGTTGCAGCCTACCTCATCACTGCTGGCCGGCGATGGGGGAGGCCTACCTCGTCACTGCTTCCCGCGTTACGAGGTTCGCCTCCACGATGTTTGGAGCAGTTAGCGGACGAAAGTCTTGCCCGTGGGTATCTTCCAGCACTGATGGCCCCTGTGGGCGTCAAACTCCTTCTTGAAGGCTTTGTTGGACCACTGCTGCTGCCCATCGCCCCCACCCCTATCGCTGGAGCTTGCTGTGGAAGTCTCTAACGGTGCCCTGCTTGTGCGTCATGTCCCCAGCTGCCCTTGGTTTTTCTACTGCACTTGACCTCGCCGGCGCTGTTCTAGCGGATGCTTTGCCGCTATTCTTCTCGGGCGGATGCTTTGCCGCCGTGTCACTGGCCTCCTTTTCAGTAGATGCTTTGCTGCTGAGAGTTTCGAGGCTGCCCCCGTTGCGGATGCGGCCACAGGGGTGTCTTCTTGGTGGATGCTTGGCCGTCTGTGGTTCCGGACTGATGCTTTGCCGTCCCGGCTTTCTTGGGCCCCCTCTCTGGTAGATGCTTTGCTGCCGAGATTGGGCGGGCCCTCTTTCCCGGCGGATGCTTTGCCGCCGTGGTGGCGGTTCGTTGGCGGATGCTTTCCCACCGTTGTGCTCCTTCTCGCGACTTGTCTTGTGTGTAGGAAACCTTGGCACTGTTCCTTCTTTGCAGGCGCTGTTGTAGGTCTTGGTGTTGAGGGCAGTCGCTCTCTCTTTGTATCTTTTTCTTTTTGTTTTCCTATGGTTATTCCAGGTTACTCACTACTGGCTTAGTGGTCTGTAATCTGAGCTATGAGGGTTCTCTCATAGCAGACTTGTAATTCACTCTGCTTAATGAAAAACGGGCTATATTCCTCGGTCGCGAAAAAAAATGATATATCTAAAAAGAGAGCCGAAGACATTGCCAATATTTCGACCTGAAAGCATATTTTATCTGAGGATTTCCCAGAATACACCATCGTAGAAAAGGGGTATCGTCCATTTGCCAACTGAGTAAGAACAAGAAATATCCAAAGAAGAGGCTGTATTTAACAACATATCTCCAGTACAATTCAATCATAACAAACTGTGATAAGGTCGGATATACGGTCTGATGTAAATATAACTATTTTTTAGATAAATAGGTGGATCTTCAGTTGAGAAACTTAAAAAGCAAAAAATAGAGTTCAGGGCATAAGCATCCTGCCATTTTGATGAAACGGTAGGAGCCTCCCAGGAGACGCATTGTCATGTGGGGCCGGACATACGCGAGGCGGCGCAGGGCGCGTGACATCTGCAGGGCAGCAGAGCGGGCTGCAGCGCGCGACGCGGCAAGGGCCGCGATCACCGCGGACGAGGATGGCAGGGCCGGACCCAGTGGCTAGGAGAAAATTAGGCCTTGAAATTAGGATCGTTTGTTTCCAAGTTTGTTAGCCGGTTGGCTTATATATTTCATGTACTCCAAACAATGAAATCAAGCAATCAGTTATCATCTAATCTCCTACCTCTACTCTCGTTAAGCCACCAGCAGAGGGGTATAACCTCGCGGTGAGGACTGGAGCGCGGCTACGAACTACGTAGTCGCGGGCCGCCGTCGTTGAGTGCCAAGGCGCTTCTCCAAGCCCTTCATCGTGGAGTGTGACGCGTCCACGTACGGCTTCGGGGCGGTGCTCATCCAGGAGGCGCACCCGATTGCATTCTTCAGCCGGCCGGTGGCGCCTCACCATCGTTCCCTTGCGGCCTATGAGCGGGAGCTAATCGGCCTCGTCCTCGCCGTCCGCCATTGGCGACCGTACCTATGGGGGCGCCGCTTCATCGTCAAGACGGACCACTACAATCTCAAGTACCTCCTCGACCAGCGCCTCGCGACTATTCCCCAGCATCACTGGGTCGGCAACCTGTTGGGCTTTGATTTCACCGTTGCGTACAAGTCCGGCGCGACAAACACGGTGGCCGACGCCCTCTCCCGCCGCGACACCGAGGAGAACTCCACGGGCGCGCTCATGGCGGTCTCCCAGGCCACGGATCCGGCCTTGGTGGCTGTCCACGACGAGATCAGCGCGGGCACGCGCGCCGCACCGCGGGCGATCTCCGACGGCCTGGTCACCTACGACGGGCGGCTCTACATACCGCCGGCCTCGCCGCTGCTGCAGGAGATCGTGACGGCCGTCCACGACGACGGACACGAGGGTGTCCACCGCACGCTGCATCGACTACGCCGCGATTTTCATTTTCCCAACATGCGTCGCTGTGCGCAGGACTTTGTTCGGGAGTGCGCCACTTGCCAGAGGTACAAATCGGAGCACCTCCACCCCCAGGGCTCCTCCTGCCGCTGCCCATCCCTACCATCGTCTGGGCCGACATCGGCCTTGATTTCGTGGAGGCCTTGCCGTGAGTAAACGGGAAGTTGGTGATCCTCTCCGTCGTTGACCGCTTCAGCAAGTACTGTCACTTCATCCCCTTGGCGCACCCGTACACCGCCGAGTCCGTGGCCCAGGCGTTCTTCACTGACATTGTGCGCCTCCACGGTATGCCGCAGTCCATGGTCTCGGACCGCGACCCAGTGTTCACCTCGCTGTTTTGGCGCGAGCTCATGAGGCTGATGGGCACCAAGCTGCACATGACGTCCGCCTTCCACCCTCAGTCTGACGGCCAGATGGAGGCGGCCAACCGCGTCATCGTCATGTACCTGCGTTGCTTCTCGGGAGACCGACCCCGGCAGTGGTTGCAGTGGCTTCCCTGAGCTGAGTACGTGTATAACACGGCCTACCAGTCCTCGCTCCGGGAGACCCCGTTCCGCGTGGTGTACGGCCGCGACCCACCCACCATCCGCTCTTACGAGCCGGGAGAGACTCGGGTTGCTGCCGTGGCTCGCGACATGGAGGAACGCGAAGCCTTTCTCGCCGACGTCCGCTATCGCCTGGAACAGGCGCAGATTGTTCAGAAGCACCACTACGACCGGCATTATCGCCAAGTGTCTTATCAGGTGGGCGAGGCCATGTTCATCTGGCTTATAATCCGTCTTATTCAGCTTGTTTTTTCAGCTGGAACAGTATTTTTCTCTCACAAAAAATCAGCCAACAATGTTTTTCAGCCGGCTTATAATTCCAGCCGAACGGGGCCTAGGCGTTGTTGCGCCTCCGACAGCGCACCATGTCCTCCCTACCCCAGGCTACTACGGGCAAGCTGAAGCCGCGCTACATCGGGCCCTACCGCGTCGCCGAGCTGATCAATGACGTGGCTGTACGTTTGGACCTTCCGCCACAGGCTCGCATCCATGACGTGTTCCATGTGAGCGCCCTCAAGAAGTTCAGCGGCGTGCCTCTGTCGACTCCACCTGCACTGCCACACATCCACCATGGAGTGGTAACTCCAGAGCCGGCTCGGGTTGAGCGGGCTCGCTTGGCGCGCGGCGTTCGCCAGCTGCTCGTCCACTGGCGCGGTGAACCGCCGGAATCGGCCACCTGGGAAGACCTCGACACGTTCCGCGAGCAATTTCCAAGCTTCCAGCTCGAGGACGAGCTGCTTCTCGAGGAGGGGAGAGATGTCATGTGGGGCCGGACATACGCGAGGCGGCGCAGGGCGCGTGACATCCGCAGGGCAGCAGAGCGGGCTGCAGCGCGCAACGCGGCAAGGGCCGCGATCACCGCGGACGAGGATGGCAGGGCCGGACCCAGTGGCTAGGAGAAAATTAGGCCTTGAAATTAGGATCGTTTGTTTCCAAGTTTGTTAGCCGGTTGGCTCATATATTTCCTGTACTCCAAACAATGAAATCAAGCAATCAGTTATCATCTAATCTCCTACCTCTACTCTCGTTAAGCCATCAGTAGAGGGGTATAACCTCGCGGTGAGGACTGGAGCGCGGCTACGAACTACGTAGTCGCGGGCCGCCGTCGTTGAGTGCCAAGGCGCTTGACACGCATATACCTGAAGATTGATTGGCTGTGCCAAGTCCCTACCAACTCTAACCAAATTGTTGTGAGCCTTTCGTTCAAAAAAAAAATGTTGTGAGCCAATATAAGGTCATCGACTGGCTCCAGATATCCACGTTACAATCAGAATAGCATGACACTCAAACTCCAAACCGATAAGACGGTTAATAGAACACAGTGAGTTACACAGCTGGTATGTTTCCAGAAACACAAAAGGTTGTAAGCTTCACAATAAAATGGAGAAATCAGTGCACCCCTAACCTTGGCCATTAGATACTTTTAATGAGCAAAACCAAAAGGTACAGAATGTAGAGATCATTAGAGACCCAGCCTAGGAGGAACTAAGCAGTTTTTCATTAATCTATATATATTGTTTTATAAAAGCAAACACCCACTAACTTTTCAATCTCTGCATGCAAGCTATGCATGTGTCACCTCCCACTAAGTGCCACATCATCTCCCACTAAATACAATCTTTATTTTCGATATATCAACATTCAAGGCATATCCACATCATACTATTGTTTGGCTGTCACATCCTCCTATAATTTGGTCGAATATTCTATTAGCATTTTATCAGCATAAAAGGCAAATCCATTATACTATTTTTTTGGCCATCACATCCTCCTATAATTTGGTCTAAGATTCTATTAGTTTATTATTAGATTCTTTCATTAGCTTACCCAATTTTGACGGCCTATCTCATACATACAATGATGCAACATCTTTATTTCTAAGAAAGTCCCGCTGCAACGTGCAAGGTATTCTTCTAGTTAAGAAGAAGGCACCTAAACTCGAGAGAAAAGAGGACTCGGACCTAGATGATGGGATCCACATGCACACTTTCCATTCCAACCGGTTGAGCTAGGCTCACTTCCTTAGAGATCATTACCAAGATTTATCAATCAAGTACACATGTTAACACATTAATCACCTGATAAAGTTTTCATTTGTCCAATGCACCCAGCTGCTTAGCATGCAATCTTTCTTGTGAAGCTGCATGGATTCAACCAAAAGCAATACAGTTCAGACAGTATCATTATTACTTGGACCAACAGGCTTAACCTGCAACATATACAGCCACAGGGTTTAAGAAAATAAGAAGTCTACAACACTGACATCCAATGTTTACCACAGAGAAAAAGAAACCACCATTTCTCTTTTCACAAAGACAACTGGCATGGTTTAATTATATATCTTCAACAGGAACATAGGTGAAAAGTGAAGCAGATCATAAGAAAGAATTGCAGATGGATCAGAAAGTTCCATGAGAACACTGAACACAGAAGTTCTCAGGCTTGAAGTGAACCAGAAATCTTTAGTTGACAGACACTTGTAGGATCATCTGGTGGGCCGAATTGAGCAGTACTCTGTCAGCCTATTGGACTAGGCCCACTTGTGTTTTTCAGCTTGCCACTAGGACAGGTTCCATAAGTACACTCTGTTGGCCTATTGGACCTGGCTGGCCCACTTGTGTTAAGCTGATGGGACATGAAGCCTGTATATTCCAAAGATTACATGTTTGACTTGCTTGTTTAATTCCTATATCTGCCGCCTAAAAGCATGTAATGGAGAGAGAAAATAAAGATATCAGATAATGGAAGTAAATCAATACCAATTATACTCAGTAGATTCAAAGATGTCTAACCTTAAGAAAAGAAGTGCATGCACATTAACATGCATTACTATATCTTGGTTAGACCAGACCAAATTTCTAACCTGATACTCCCTCCGTCTCAAAATAACTCCACATATCTTTTTCAAGGAGTTTTAAATTTCACCAAATATATAACAAAAATTACTAATATTTATGATGCATAACGTGGCATATATTTTCATATAAACTTATTTGGACATACAAATGTTGATACTATTTTCTAAGTTAATCAAACTTAGAAAAGTTTGACTCTTCGAGAAACGAGATGCGCAGTTATTTTGGATGGAGGGAGTATACATAGAACAAGGTCCTATCTAAGGCAACCCAACATGTACTACAAAACTGCAAAAAATCCTTCTATCCATGCTCAAAATAAGTATCATCAGGAATAAGCAAGCATATACATATGAAAATCTATCTGAATCATAAATCAAAAGGCTTGGGATATTCAAAAAGGCATATGAGCTTTTCTCCAAGTGTGTACTGAAAACACCATCTGATCTAACACAAATTTATGTGCACTTGTAACATCAATGCAAACTGCAAAAGAACAGGCTCTGCAGGTGCACCTAACCTACAGAGGACATACAGCAAACATCTCAAGTACAAAGAAGTTTGCTTAGCAATGTATTCATCCCTTGTGTTAATATGAAAATTTTAGAATGACGCCTTAGTAGTGAGCTGGTGATATGAACATACCTGCGTATTTCAAAGATGCCAGGTTCCTAAATCGAAGAGTTTCTAGTGTTACAGAGGAAATATTCTGATAAAAAAAAACTATGTACTGCTGGGGGGTTGAAAATGTGCTTTATGAAGATGCACGATTAATCTACAGGCCAAGGTCCCATGGGTGCATGGTCTCTGTGAGTCTGCTTGTGCAAGCCTGAGGACCTAGATATCAGAAAAGGTACTCATGCACACAGATTACACTATTCATACCAATCATATGGAACCAGGTATGGACTTCTGAGTTTAGATCCCAGTATCCCACCTTACTGAACTTAGCTAAACAAATTTTGTGATAAAGTTCATAGGTAAAGCTAGGATATTGGACATTAGACAACATGCGGAGATGTTGCACTCTCTTAGTCTTAGAGTCTGTACTCAGATCTAGATGAAGGATAAAGATTTTCCACATCTCATGGAATGAAGTAATGGGGACGACAACTTCCTTTTCCATGACAGATAAGAAATTTCTGATCCAAGGAAATTTGAATCCATTTCTATCAAACTTTAATTCCCTTCCTTGGAAAAATCATGGAAGAAAGTCTACTCTGTTAAAGCTCTAACCATGTAATGTAATGAATAGCAAAAGCATTGTCACTTACAGAAAGGATTCTTATCATTTTGGTCAAAAGTGGATTATTAATCTAGTTAACTTTAGAATGGCAGATCCCATTGCACAAAAGGACCACAAAAAAGAAACAGAGTTCTACCCATTTTCAACCACCTCCCTGAACATAACAATAAAAAAATTACTTACTGCAAAGGTTACAAAGGAGAGAAAGAGACTTTTAGTCACCGACTATTCTGTTTCCATCAGGGGCAATATAGACAGTAACAAATTTCAGAATGACACTCTACCCTGATGTGAACATATAACCTCTTTATATTCCAAAAATATGCCAGGTTGGTAAACTGCAGAAAATGCGATTCTACAGAGCAAACATACTGATACAAAAACTACGTACCTAGTGGTGATTTGAATGTGCCCTTTGTGGAGATAAATGGTTGAGCTATAAGCCAGGTCCCATGGACACTTGATTGTGCAAGCCTGAAGCGATCTAGCGATCAGAGGCACTGCCTCTGTGCCTCATGATCGCTAATGAATGCTATTCAAAGAGTGTTTTCAACGTAGGTATCTCGCCTTATGAAATTTAGTGCATGTGCACTGCAGCACGGCAGCCTTATCTTGGTAGTGATGGTAGATCACTGGCAAATAGATGATACATGCCAAGGAGAACAACTTTAATATTAGCCCAGGCCAGACACATCACTAAGCTTCTGTACAGAAAAAAGTTTTAACAAGGGAATCCTAAATGTACAAGGCAACCACAGCAGATTTTCGAGCCACATTCAGAGAGAGTAGCAACTTCAAACAATAAGCATGTGCACAAGTAGACTGATCTTTCCATATGAAAACCAATCCAAATGCTAAATCTAAAGGCTGGATATACTTCTAAAAGGACTTATGAGCTTTTGTCGAAGTGCATACTGAAAAGTGAAAACCCCATCTGAACTAACAACACACTCTGTCAAACTGCTAACCTTGCCTAATAAATAAAAAAAGCACTAGTCAGTTCCAGAAAGGCTTCTTCACTTAGGACAAAAGTGGATTCTTATTCTAGTGTAACTTTGGAATGGCTGATCTGCACTAGAATAAAGGACCACAACAAAGGGACCACTGTTCTACCCATTTTTGACAACCTGTCTCACAACATAAAAATCAGAAAGCTAATTGCTACAAATGTCACAACAGAGAAAAAGAAACCTGTAATCACCTATTTCCATTAGAAGCACTCTGAATCAAAGTAACATTTATACAATTATGCTAGCACATTAATGATTACTTTACATGTTTGTTCGTGTAACAGTTGGCAACCCTCCTGAAGAGAATAACAACTGCACCGAACCCTAATTAAGTCACCAATATGAAGCATGAACATTCTGCAAGGTGACACCTCGAATCTCTGAAAAGCACATCCTACCTAAACAACACCTACATCACACACATGGATTCAAAAGTCCATCGGTTCCGCGTAGATTATCTATCTCACTCATTCCTGACACTGACGGGGATCTTCAGGATGCAAATAACCTACTGACCCATTATATCAAACACCTAGAACGCGCCACCAACACTGCAGCCATCATCAGCACATACGGCGAGCGCGTGGCCAGGTAATTCCTAGGCCAGACACAGCACTAGACTTCTGGACAGAACAAAGTTCTAACTAAGGCAATCTTAAATGTACAAGGCAACCACAGCAAATCCTTCGAGCCACGTTTAGAAAGAGTAGCAACATCAAACAATAAGCATGTGCATATACATAGGAACGTGGTGAAAACAAGTGGACTAACCTTTCCATACGACAACCAATCCAAATGCTAAAATCTGAAGGGTGGATATACTTCTAAAATGCCTTATAAGCTTTTGTCCAAGTGCATGCTGAAAAGTTCATCTGATCTAACACCAACTACTCTTTCAAAGTGCTAACCTTGCAATAATAAATAGGAAAATCACTTGTCAGTTGTCACTTCCAGAAAGGCTTCTCATCACTTACATCAAAAGTGGATTCACAATCTAGTGTAAATTTGGAATGGACCATCTGCACTGCATAAAGGACCACTATAAAGGAACAACTGTTGTACCCATTTTGGACAACCTGTCTCACAACATAAAAATCAAAAAGCTACTTACTACAAACATTACACAGAGAGAAAGAAACTTTTAGCCACCGACCATTCTATTTCCGTTAGGAGCACTCTGAATCAAAGCGTAATCTTTAAAAACTAGTCAAAACTCAAGGGTGCAGTCACCCCGATTTACGCTTCCGATCCATCATGTAACAGCCTAACTGGTGGCAACCCTCCTGAAGAGAATAACAACTGCACCGCACCTGAACTAAACCACCAGCATGAAGCATGAATATTCTCCAAGGAGCCACCTCGAATCTCTAAAAGACACGTCCTACCTAAACAACAACTACAGGGCAGGCACACACGACCTCACAAGTCGACGATTTCCGCGTGGGTTATCTATCTCGCTCATTCCTGACGCTGACGCCTGATCTTTAGGACGCAAACAACCAACAAACCTGCTGATCCATTACATCGAACACCTAGAGCGTGTTTCCAACACCGCCAGCATCTGCATGTACCCAACCACGGCCACCACCCGCACATGCGGCGCGCGCGCGCGGCAGAGTAACTCCCAGCCCCCCGAAGTCCCGAACGACTCCCCTTGTCATCTTCCGCGTGTTGTTTTGCTCCTGGACTAGGAGTTTTAAGAACAGTTGGTCCGCCGGTGGTCCATGGCTCGCGTGCGGGCAAAAAGGGTATGTACCGATTTTTAGCAAAAGCTGGTGGATCCGGTCATCTAGGTTGGAATCGTTTATCGTCGTTAGGAAACCAATTTGCAGATCGTTTCACTTGCAAAGTACGGTGGATGTTTACGGTAGAGGAGAATGTGGGCGCGTCATGAGTGGAAGAAGAGGAATCAGGAATGGTCCAGGGCGGTGGTCCAGACGGAAACGAAAGGGATGATCCGGTAATCTTACGTTGTGACGGGCTGACGGCGAACTGCGGGAGCATGCTGCCGGGTCGATTGGTTCGGTTGTCTGCGGCGCCGGACGACGCCGGCGGCGGCAGCAGGAATGGCCGTGATGGCGTGGAAGATCGTGGTGGCTTGGCTCGCCACTGGGCTAGACCGATAGTGGGCTCCGAGCGTCCCACCCCGGCCCGCGGGGTGCAGTGTTAGATCATACCGTACCTGTTTCAAATTTTCAAACCGAACTGTACTTTGTGCCAGCAATATCTAAATCAGTCTCATTTGCCGTGAACTTCTTTGAGCCTAGGACATGGGTAACCTCTAAAGTTAGTGCTACGTACTGTACCTCACAGTTTTTCAATGATGGAACGGCTAGTAGAATCGTGACCGTAATAAACTAATAATCTACTGTACTAACAAAAAATCCAGTAGGTAGGCCTGGAAGAAGGTTGCGCCATAAGAGAATTGTTACTCCTCCGTTCCGACGACTACTTAATTTCTAAGAAGTCAGCCAATTTTAAGTACTTGTTCCGTTCCAAATTATAAGTCGCTTTTGACTTTTCTTGTACATCAAGTTTATTATGTGTATTGACATAACATACATCTAGATACATAGCAAATTCGATGTACCAAAAAGATCAAAACAACTTATAATTTGGAACGGAGAGAGTATTTAAAAAGTTATAATATTTATGGTGCCAAATAATTATCATAGATTAATAATGAAACATTTTTTTATAATAAGTGTATTTGAAGAGATAGATGTTGTTTGGTTCAGCCTTCTTGGAGCAGCAGCAATAATGTAATTAGAAAACCAGTGCTATCCGTTCCCATGCAACTGAAACCATAAATTTGTGTGCCGATGGTATTTAGCTTCATTACATGCTACACTTTATGTCTTGTTTGGTAGAGCACATCTGATTCTGATTCTTTATGGAAGTTCATTTTCTGAAAGAAGTGATTATGTGACTGAAAGTGATTCTCTTTGATTCTTTAGCATAAACTCTTGAAATCATGATGGAGAATCACTTCACAAAATTAGGAGAAGCTACTTTTTTCAGCTGTCAATCTTCTAGTTCATTTCAGATAATCACTTCACGGAATTAGCAGAGAATCACTTATCTTTGGAAAACTGTTTGACAGAGCTCCTGCTAGATTCAACAGAGAATCAGACGTAGGAGCTCTGCCAAATGGGGCCTTAGTATAGAATCGCTCCTCTTAATGTCCGGGCATGCAAAAAATTCAATCTGTAATACTCATTCATCGCTTCACCTATATAACACATATACGAGCTGTGTTCGGCTGGCTGTATTTTTGGCTAATGTTGATGCTGATTTGTTGTGAAAAAAAAATATTATTCTATGGCTAGCTGATTTTGACTGATAACCCCCAAGCAAACAGAGCCACAATCTATTTGTTCTGTAGATTAGTTATACCTTAAGCGCATCACAGGCAAGATCGATGTGATGGAATAGATAGTTGTAGCGAATTTAATTATTACTCTATGAACTAGATTGTTCGATTCCATATATATATACTTAAATTACATTCTAATTATCCACGTAGGGTGAGGATGGATCTAGTTACATAAGAAATGTTGGGAACATCTCGTTTAAAATATGGTTTTTTTAATAGTATAACAACTTTTAAATCTGAAATTCTATGGTATTTTTTTTTCTCATTGCAAGGTAAAAACTCTCGTGAAATCCACTTACCCCTGGTTTAGTTCCCCAATTCCCCCAAATTCTACTATGTAAAAAGAAGATTCCCCGTCACATTAAAATGTCGGCAAATGCATGAGTACTAAATGTTGATGAAATCAAAAACTAATTGCACAGTTTTGTTGTACTTTGCGAGACGAACATTTTAAGCCTAGTTAGTCAAAATTTGAATATTTTTTACCAAATACAAACGAAATGCTATCAGAATTCTGATACAGTATTTTTCTCCCTAATTGTCTGAACTAAACGAGGCCTTACGAAAACGGGCGGGCCCTACCGGTCCTCGTGGTCATCGTCGGATGCATCTAATCTACTGACCGGCGTTGGAAAGCACCCGGATCGGTTGCGAACTTGCGAATCGATGAGCTTAGACAATAGTACGCCATGCGACGCTGATAGGAAAAGGTAGAAAAGTTTGATGCGCTAGAAGCCTAGAAAACACAACACAACGTGAGGTTGATGCGCTAGAAAACACACAACAACGTGATGTTTCGCCAAATACTATTCTGTTTGAGACTTTTACCTGCAGCTGCAGGTGGACAAGTTGGAACGTACGGGTATGTTTAGATGGTGAAATTTTTTGAATGAATTCCTGTAGTACTTTTTGTTGTTATTTAGCAAAATTTATCTAATTATGGACTAACTAGGTTAAGATTCGTTTTGATATTTACAGACAAACTGTGTAATTAGTTATTTTTTGGAAAAAGTCTACTTAACCCCCTGAACTATCAGCTAGTGTCTAACTTACACCCCCAACTATAAAACCGTCTGTTTTACACCCTGAACTTTTCAAAACCGTTCAAATTACACCCTGGAGCGGTTTTGGACGGCTCAAATTACACCGCTTCAGGGTGTAATTTGAACGGTTTTGAAAAGTTCAGGGTGTAAAACAGACGGTTTTATAGTTGGGGGTGTAAGTTAGACACTGGCTGATAGTTCAGGGGGTTAAATAGACTTTTTCCGTTATTTTTTTACCTACATTTAATACTCCACAAAGATTCGATGTGACAGGTACTACGCAAACTTTTCTGGCCTAGCCCTTGTTTAGATTAAAGAGAGAGAGTGAAATTTGGCACTGTAGCACTTTCGTTTGTATTTAACAATTATTGTCTAATTATGGACTAACTAGGCTTAAAAGATTCGTCTCGTAATTTACAATGAAACTGTGTAATTAGTTATTTTTTATCTATATTTACTGTTTGCATGTGTTTCTAGATTCGATGTGACGAAGAGAGTAAAAAAACTTGCAATCTAACGATGGCCCTGTTTGGCCAACTAAACCGGCCGTAGTAAACCACACCACAAGCTAACAAGTACGGCTTTTAATGGTAGTACATATGGCAGAGTACCAAGTACTACTCCGCTTGGGAAAAATTTAAAAAATAGCTGCTCCAGTACCAGTTCGTGGACTTCAGAGTTCAGTCTTCACCGGTGCTGTCCACGTTCATGTCGGCTACGCACGCACGATCAGCCCAAGTCTATCGAAGACCCAGGCATTGTTTAGTTCCCCTCAAAATTCTAAGTTTTTTCACTCTCTCTCCATCACATTAATTTTTAGCCACTTACATGGAGTATTAAATATAGGTAAAAAAAATAACTAATTACACAGTTTAGTTGGAAATCACGAGATGAATCTTTTAAGCCTAGTTGATCCACGATTGAACAATATTTATCAAATAAGACGAAAGTTGTACTCAACGCCTTTTAATTTTCTCCCTCCTCCTCTCCTTCCGTACGAGTTATGTATCTTTCACCGACGTGCGAGAGTCAGGACAGTGTTAATTACTAGCGAAAAACAATTAGCGCGATGTGAGAACTGAGAAGAGAGAGAGCTTTAAAAAAAATACCTCCAGCGACGGCGAGCGACGACGAGGATCGCACCGCAAGTGGCGGCCGGGGATCGTCTACTTTCCTCCGCGGTCGTCGTGGTCCGTCCGTCGTAAACGGTGGTTAATCCGCATGCTACGTGTGGTGATACTTCATTTTCATGGCACCTCGTTTTTCTGCCGAGTCCACATCGCTCCAGGAACACAGAGAAGGTGCACAATGCATGCAGGGCGAGGCGGCGAGCGTTTCCTAACCATAGTTGTGAATTCCATTCCGGTACCGCCCGGAATAGCCGGAATGTCTCGTACTGGTCCCTAAACCGGTATAGAAGAGCCATAATCCCGTATCGGGTCAAATACCGGTCAATGCCGGTCAATACCGGTCAAATACCGGTCAATACCGGCCAATACCGGTTAATATTGCATGTATTATATTTTTTCATGTATGAACTTTGAAGTTTAAAATTTGAAATAAGGTCATATGAACTTGTTGAATGACATCTTAGTTTGGTAAAAATGTTAATTACGTCATAAGTCAAAATATATTTATATATACATTTATGTATAAGTTTATTCACATATTATTATTATTATAAAGTCTAGAATGATACGATAGTATGGACCGGTACCGAAATGTTCTATTTCAATAGCAAAACGGAATAGACTCCAGAATGGAACTTACGAGTCAGTTCCTAACCCCATGAGCCCATCTGACGACGCGTCACCACTCAACAGGCGTGCCAGGCGAAGCCGGTGCGAAAAAAAAAACAGCCGCGCGCTTGCCGCGGACGAGAGCGCGAGAGCCGAGAGACCGAGAAGCGCTTTTCTTTGTCGCTTGCGTCCGTCCTCCGGACTCCGGCGCCGACGCTGGTGCCGCGTCGTCCCGGGCTCCCGGCTCCACCGACCGACCGACCGACGGGGACGCCTCCCGGTGCCATATGCCATCCCCTCCTCCACCAGCCGACCGCGGCCGGCGCGTACGTGGCTGGCGTCGCTCGCGCGCCACGTCCGCAGGCCGCCGCACGTGAAAGGCCGGGGGTTTGGGTTTGGGCTTTGGCAGCTTCCGCGCTTAACACGCGGGGCGGGCGACACTTGTCGCGCGCGTGCGCTGTTGCGTGGGCGCGGCGGTGGACTGACGACCCCAAAAGGCGGTGGATTGGAGCGTGGAGGACGGCCGTCCCCTGGGGCGTCGGTCGTTCGGGCTTGCGGCGGCTTGCCTGGCACGCCATCGCGCGTGCGGCCATGTTGTTTCGTCCCGTTTTTCTCTACCGGCAATTGACGGATGATCCGCGCGCGGAGCCAAACTCCAACTCCAACCTTGGACGCGGAAAATCTCGGACGAAATTTCCCCGGTGGATGATGCAAAACAGCAAAAGTTGTTGGAAAATGGAGACCTGGTTCTTTGAACACCTATTGCACAACAGGCAACAGCTGGGTGCCTCAGCGCTTGTCTTGTCATCACACGCTAATTTCCGTCGGAGAAGTTTCACTCCTATCAACATCCTATGTCGTCGCCTAATCTATATCTATACCTAATAATAAAGAGGCAAAAATTTTCACCCCCTGATTTTAGTTTGGTCCGGCCATCTATTTTCCTAGCTACCTACGAGATGATGGTTTTTCCACCTACATGTAAGATGTAAGACTCCTCTCCCTCTATAATAAACGTTCGATTTAGACGTAAGGAGACAAAATTTCTCACCCCTGATTTTGGTTTCTCTTCCTTAATTTTGGTCCGGCTCCCCTCACGTCTGGTTCATGCGTCCGTTTTTCTTTTCCTGTTTGTCAACCGTGGATTCTGCTTAGGAGTTAGGAGTCCGCCCTGGAGTCAAGTTGCTTTCCAATTCCGTTTTGTTCAAGTAGACTCCACGTGCTTTCCATTCTCTTTGTCCAGCTGATTCATTTCCTTTTGTTCCCACGTCCACCCAACTCTAAATATATCTCCCTTTTTCTTATAATCTTATATATAAAAATTAATGTTGACAATTTTTTTATGCTAAATCTGTCAGAGTTTTGTGCGTTGGATAATTGGATTATGCTTTAAGATACGTGTTTCCGTTGTAGCTTAATGTGTCGACGATCGTGTCAACGGTTTGGACTCTGCGCATGGAACTCGTAACTCTACGCTGGCTTCTTAGCTTGACAGATCTATCTATAGCAGTTGCTCTTAATTTCACAGATTTGTTATGATTTGATTGGTAAAAATAAAACCGATAGATTTTGGCAGCACAAATCTGTCAACAGATAGATAAACAGTCACAAAAAAACAAATAATGGATACAATATTAGGAACCTTTGAACCCTTCGTCTTCTTAACAAACAAATATTCTCACTACTATGTTATTCATGTAGTTTTGATTCGGCGTGGAGGTCGCGGTTGCTTGACGAGGAGGCAAAGTCACTGCACTGCTCACCTGGACCAGACGTTCGCTTGCTCGCCGCGGCACCCCCCGCCCCCCGTGCTACACGCAGCACACTCAGCCACACGTCTGCCACAACGGGAGGGAGCCGAGGAGGAAGTGCATCAGCTAGAACCTACCGAACATAAATAGGTGATAGGGCGCGGTTGCTTGATTCGGAGGCGAAGTGCAGGATGAAAGCCAAGTGCGGTGTCGGGGCGGGGTTGCCGACCTACCGCACCGCTCACATGGTCAAGATGTCCGCCTGCTCGGCATGGCGGCCCGTTGTTCAACATGCTGCATGCAGCACACTGTGCCACACGTCTGCCACGCCGGGAGGAAGCCGCATCAGCTGGAACATACTGCAAACATAAATAGGTACATTTCATTTTCTATAAATGGTTGGTTTTAATTCTCCTGTTGCAACACATGGGTAAGCTAAGCAGCTGTCCAACGTGTTGCTTTTGTATGTATAAATATTATTGTATAATACTAAGTTTTAGACTCTGTTTATTGTCTTTCTGAATGCTGAAGCTCTTTTCTCCTATTGCAACGCACGGGCATATCTGCTAGTAATCTAAAAAAACTTCTTATGCCACCTTTCTTTACAGTCGATCATTGCCTAATTGGAAGGTGATCAAGTTTTATTTTTGGACGCATTGGCATTGGGGTTGCCATGATGGTTTGTTAATTACTATAATCCGGTCCGATGGGATGGGAACCGAATGTTGGTAAGAATTGACTTCCAACAATACTAGGTTCGTCTTAAGTGACGTGACACAAGGAAACAACACACATGAATGAAAAGTTCGGTTTACCAAAGTTTCCTAATAAAAATACCTTCTTCACCAAGATAGCACTCCCATAAATGCAAATTACTACTACTTCCTATATATATAAATAAACATTTAATTCGCAAAAGGAAACAACACAGCTCTTATCTCTATCTCTACGCAAATAAAGGAACAAATCATTTACCATTGAAACGCAATATTTGATGTATCGTCAATGCGAACGCTTTCTTTCCCCAGCAGAACTCCAGATCAAAGAGGAGGGAAACAATTCGGTCACGACACGACCTCGGGTAGGACCCGCTCGTCAGACGGTGGGATCCCCGGAATAATGGCGGGTACTGCCGCCACACAGTTTCCCGCGTTCCTCCTCTCCCGCGGAAAGCGCACTTGCCTCGCCGTATCCCGCACAGGCGCAGTCCCCGCGAAAAGAATCCGATCAACGGCCTGGACCCGGCCAACGAGGCCCATCGGACGGCGGACAGGCGCGCGCGTCCGCACGGACGGAGAAGGAAAAAGTCTAATTGACCCCCTCAACTAAGGAGCGGTCTAGTTTACCCCGAACTATGAAATGGTCTAATTTACCCTCTGAACTTTGCAAAACCAGCCAAATCACCTCTCGGGCGGTTTTGGGCGGTGGGTTTGCTACAGTGTCAGCGGTTTTGCTACAGTAACAGTGGTTTTGTCTTTTTCTTTTTTATTTATTTCGTTTGAATTTTTGAAAAATCATAGTAAATCACAGAAAAATCATAAAATGAAAAATCCAATTTTATTAGACTCCACATGAGTAGATCTACACAGTAAATATATAATATAGTATACTTTAGTACAAAGTTTTTGTTGTATGAATTATTTAAATTAATTACAGAAAAAAATAGATCAAAATTTACAGCAAAAACTTTGTACTAAAGCATACTATATTATATATTCACTGTGTAGATCTACTCATGTGGAGTCCAACAAAATTGGATTTTTCATTTTATGATTTTTCTGTGATTTACTATGATTTTTCAAAGATTCAGACGAAATAAATAAAAAAAAGGCAAAACCGCTGTTACCGTAGCAAAACCGCTGACACTGTAGCAAAACCACCATCTAAAACCGTCCGAGGGCTGATTTGGCCGGTTTTATAAAATTCAAAGGATAAATTAGACCATTTTATAGTTCGGGGGTAAACTAGACCGCCCCTGACAACCCCGAGCCCACGGTACCGTCCCCCTGGGAACCCATTCCTTTCTTCTTGCCTCTGCCTCGTACCGCGCCGTTGCGAGCGTAAGCTATCCGTTACTTGCCCCGTTCTTCCTGCCTGTCTCGTCGTCGGACACCTTTTGCACCTCGCCCCCTCCACAAGTCGTCTAATTATTCCTCGGGTGCGTGCGCGGACCGGAAACGGATACCGCTACCGCCGCTGCCTTCGTTGCCGCTGCGGCCTGGCCTCCTCCTGCCTCTCCGTCACTTCCGAAGACCAGACCAGAACCAGACCAGGCAGAGAAAGAGAGAAACCCGAACCTGAGAAGGAGGAGGAGGGGGAAAAATCAGGAGACCTCGGGGGTCTAAATTGCAGCGGATTTGCGCGGGTGAGGTGGGAATCGGGGCCCGGATCCGGCGAGTAGGAGCGGCGGGGCCGAGATCTATGCGCGGAGGGGGAGGACGACCGGGCTGAGGAGGAGGAGGGGAGCTGCAGGGGCCGGCCCAATGGAGGAGGAGGCGGAGTCGTCGTCGTCGGCGGCGCTGGCGCTGGCGCTGGTGGCGCTCGTCGTGGTGCCGGCGGTGGCGCTGCTGGTGCGGGCCCGCTGGCGCCGGGCCGCGGCGCGGAGGGAGGAGGTGCGCCGCCTCGCGCGGCTCGCGGCCGAGGAGGCTGAGCTCGCGGAGCGGGAGTCCGTGCTGGCCTACTACTCCGAGCTGTTCCCGGGCGTCGTGCACGCCGCGGAGGTGCCCCTGGCGCCCGAGTGGGGCCCGCCGCCGGTGGTGGCGGCGGCGGTTCCAGGCCCGGCGGCGCAGGAGGAGTTCGACGCGCAGCCCCAGCCGCCGGTGGGGGCAAAGGGGGTCTGCGCGGTGTGCTTCAAGCCGACCACGTTCAGGTGCAAGCAGTGCAAGGCCGTCAAGTACTGGTGAGTGGGGTGAATCCCTGGCTTCCCTGCACCCTGATTCCATCTCCAGTTTGTTTAGTTTCATCCAGTGATTGGGGGAATTGTGGGAAGATACTCCGTGATTTGTACAATTGGGAGTGGAGTGGTCCTGTATTTGGTACAATTTTTTGGTAGTTCCACAAAATTTAGACTCTCCACCAAACCTTTGGGAATGGTACACTGATTTAAGGCACGGCTAACCCTCCATTTAATCCTTATGACTGTTTTTAGTCGTCGCTCTATAACCTTTGGGTGGATTCACAGCATTGTTGATTCCTCACAGAAACTCAGATTCGATAGAGCTTTGGATGGCTATCATATTCTCTCAGTTCCTGATAGCTTCATACTTACATAATCAACAATTTGTTTCGGATCCATGTCTCCATGTCTCTGCCGCTTAGAAACTAGGTTCCTGCCAATTTAGTGTGTATTTTTTTTATCAATCTAGGCCACAACATGTCTTATGGTATAACCTTCTCATAGTGGCTTCGGCGCCTCGCATGTTATTTTCCATGCCTCAAGGTTACCAATTGCATGGACAAAAATACTGGCATTGATCTATTTGTATGTTCAACTATGTGACAGAAAATGATTGATACTTTGTTCGCACACTGAATTTTTCATAAACCTAATTCTTCCATATTAATTCCCTACATCTAAGTAATTTTCATCTATGTGTGGGTGTGGATGTGTGATGCGATACTACCGGAGTTACCTCAAAGCGGTCAAAGTGTGTTTTTAGGGACCATGCCAAAAAATGGGTCAAAGTTACCTCGCAGTTGTATAACAAGTATTTTGAAGATATTATTGGAAGAGGCTAAAAAAAGTATAGTGAGCCCGAGGTAGTATTTGACAGTAGGGAGTCCCATGGATGGCATGCTTGTTTTATGGTGAGTAAATGCACCAGCTAACCACTAGGTGCTACAACCTACAATAAGGCCATTCTCAGTGGAGAGTTTCATGGCGTTGTTTTCAAGAGTGCCATGTCATATGAAACGAAATGAAACTTGAATGAAACACCCACTGTTAATGGAGAGTTTCATTCCATACACTTAATATTTTCTTAAAACAGTACAGCTGTCAAGTATTAACTAAAATGGCATGCGCTAACCCTCATCATCCCATATCTGTCTATCTACCTATGAACTTCAAGACTACTGGATCACCAAGAAATTGTTTGGCTCGATAGGCTATGGAAGCTAGTATGCTGTAGATCGATCATGCATCTGCTTGTCCGCAAGTTTACGTGATGTGTTTCTAGATTTCATTTTTACATTTTGAGGTAAAGTGATGAGTGATTGGATAGGTCCTGATGTTTTTTTTCTGGGTGAAATCGTATGGACATCTGTGAGTTAGCAAATAATGTTGGCATGTTGCAGTATTTTGTATGTTGTTAAGATCCACGACTTTCTTAGCTTCTTAACTTGAATGTCACCTTCTGTTTTGTAGTTCCTTCAAATGCCAGATAGCCCACTGGAGACAAGGTCACAAAGATGAATGCCATCCACCAAGTGTCAATACTAGGCCCGATGATGAAGGAAAGGCTGAACAGGGAAGAGCTGCCGAAGAGAATGTATCAGTTGGTGTTAAACAGGTTGCTGAAATGAACAGACCAGTTGTTGGATCTGGAGCTTCTGATGCAAACCATAATTTGAAGAGTTCAAATGGTAAAAGTAAACATATGCCTTCAGAAGTGGTATGCACCAGTGCAGAGGTTCCTGGAGGTCATCAGTCCAACAGCACGGTCGAAATTTCTCAAAATGTTCCAGTGTCTGTTGACAACAGTAAGATGGGATCAAGTATCAAACATACAAATTTTGTTGAAGATGGTTCTTCCACTGTGGACTTAAATGGGGCGTCGCCATGTAAGTCTCAGGCTTCTCCACCAAACATAAATGGTCATAGCAGTTTTGTAAGCGAAGAATTCTGCAATCATTCCAAGGAACACCAAAGAGCCAAGGATGCCAGTGTTGTTGAGGATTGTTCTCAGACAAACAATAACAGAGAGGTTGAAGACAGTAGCATTCCGCAAGCAGCTGGATCTGTTGTCTTGGAGCCCAAAAGTTCTAGGACTCCTATTCATGTGGAACTTGAGAGGTCTAAAACAAAACCTGTTGGGAATGACAGCATTCAGAGCACGAAACCTGTGCCATCTGCGTTGACTGTTGACAAAGCCACTTCAGTTCGTGGGAGTAGTTCCATTACATCTAATCCATCTAAAGTAGCAGATAATCTTCCTGATAGAAGTTTTAAAAAACCTTCAGATAGGTCAGGTTCAACAGCAAATAACCTTGCAACATCTCTGAAGAAAATGGTCAGGCAGCAAACTGCACCAAAAGTTGTGAGGCATTATCCATCAGAATCGGTAAGATAATTGAATATCTCTTTGTACTTAGCATCTTATTTTTCTCTCTTGTATCTGCTTATAGTTATCTTTTGTGTCAGACACTCTTCCCATATGAACTTTTTGTGAAGCTCTATGGCAAGGTTGAGTTGCACCCTTTTGGTCTTCATAACGTTGGCAACAGGTAAAGAGTGAATTGTTTTTCAAGAAGTAAGAGTAGGAAGGTTAACTGGCATGCATACATGTGCTTGCTCATTAAGGTTTTATCCATTTGGTCTGGGCCTTTGTAAGATCTTAAGTGTATGCTCCTAGAATATTTGTGATTTACTTCCATTAAAGTCTGCTTTGTGCATATAAATTAGAGGATGGCGCTTTGAGGCGGATTATAGCATGAGCCAAGTATATTTATATTAGTACTGATCTTGTTCCTTTCCGTTGCATAGACCTTAGGCTAAGAAGTGAGTTGTTTTAACTGGACTTAAGTTCGGTGCAATGTTGTTGTTCGCTTTGTCTAATCCGTGCTTTCTTTTGCAGTTGCTATGCAAATGCTGTTCTACAGTGCTTGATGTTTACTCGACCACTCACAACATATCTTTTGGAAGGGCTTCACTCAAAAAACTGTAATTATCCACTACTATGTTTGTCATGTTACTTTTTTACTATGTGCTTGACTATTCGTATAATACCTCTACCTCATGTGCTGTAGGTTCTCAAAAAGGATGGTGCTTCATGTGTGAATTAGGAAAGCTCATTGTGGAGGGCAAACGGCACAAGACTGCCTTGTCACCAACTGGGATACTCTCTCATTTGCATGACATTGGCAGTAGCTTGGGTCCTGGTAAACAAGAAGATGCTCATGAGTTTCTTAGGTAAGGCAGCATTATTTATTTCCTATGTTTTTGTTTTTCATCTACAATTGATGCTTCAAGAAGCTGGAGCAGCTCATAATTATAAAGAATCTACGTGGAGCAAAATGTGGAAAGGATTGTATTTAGAGGTTTTCACGACAGTTTAATCAGTATTTTGAATTTATTTGAGGTTTTGCCATTAAGTGGCCGACTATTATGGATCTATGTGTCGATGGAAGAAAAACAATTGTGTACTAGATCTGGATGTGCTGTTTTACTACATATGGATGAGCTCTTTTGCCCTAGTGTCTTATTTAGATGTTCTACTGGGGCTGAATTTGTAACACAAAAGCAAATTACTTTACAATTATGATGTCTTGATTTGATTTTATCCTCTTTGAACAAATGCAAGTTGCAGTACCATACTATGCAAATTCTATCTGAATCGCTACTTAGAGAACATTGTCCCCCAATAGTTATGGCCATTCAAACTATGCAAATGCTATCTGAATCGCTCTACTCAGAGAACTCGATAGAACAATGGATCCACGATAGTTATTTGTTTCCTTTATTTAGACCACTTTATTTTGGGTACTTTGCTTTTGTACTCCATCCAGTCACAAAAACATGTCATTTAGGACAAGATTTGGTCAAACCTTAACAAACATCAGTAACTTTAAATCTTTTAGTTTGAAGGTATGCAGTATACTCTATATATTAGATTAATATTGTAAAATTTGCAAAATGTCATAAATTTGAAGGACTTTAAGAATATATTCTAGAAGATATTATTGGTCAAAAATATGCATCGAAGACCATGTAAAATCAAATGTGACAAGTTTTTGTGACTGGAGGTAGTAATCCTCACGCATTAAACAAAAAACTTAGTTGATCTTAGCTAACTTATTTATATGTGGGAGTTCTTTGATGGAACAACAATACCTGATCCGAATTGAACAAAGGCACCCTACTTTTATTGAAAGAACAGTGCCTGTTCTGTTTACAGGTATGCAATTGATGCTATGCAATCCGTATGCATGAAGGAAGCAAGAAAAGGAGGTGTTCTTCGGTCAGCGGAAGAAACAACTCTTGTGCAATTGATATTTGGGGGCTATCTGCGATCTAAGGTTTTCTTTGCATAGAGCTTACAATTATTTATTTTGATATATTCAGTTTCCATAGACTAGTTATGTGGTGAAGCTAATCTTTATTACACCCCTACTGATTATTCCTTCCTCTTTCATCTATTTGTTCCTAGATCAAATGTTCAAGGTGCCATGTTAGTTCTGAGCAATGTGAGCCCATGTTGGATCTTACTGTTGAAATAGATGGTGACATTAGCTCGCTCGATGAGGCACTTGTGCGGTTTACATCCACAGAAGTCTTGGATGGAGAAAACAAATATCACTGCAGCAGGTTTTGTTACTGCTCTTGGTCTTTCTTCATCTGATCTTCTTGTGCCTATTTCTGCTAATTTTATCTGCAGACCATAATCTTTTGACTTCCACTGAATCTCTAAGACTACCAAGGACTTAAATGTCACCTTCTCTTGATTTTGGAAAGAACTGATAGTCTCCCTGCATGTCTTTTTGTTCTGGTTGCTAATGTGGATTAGAGATTCCAGAACTTGTTATGTCATCGAAGGACAAATGACATTTTTGTGCATCATTATATTCAGCCTCATGGCAATCATTTTTTAGATGCTGAAAATGATTGAAAGAAAAAGCCTCTTAAAAAAATCTGAAGGGTTGAACAAATTGTGCTAGTAAATTTGATTATAAAAGCCATCTAGGTGTTTGTCCGGGCTAGGGTCATTCCTTAGTTTTTTATTTAAGGTGTTTGTTGTTTCTAGTCTTTTATTAAGGTGTAATCCCTTCTTATTCTCTAGTGAGATAAGGGGTTTGTGTTTGTATGGGGCCGTTCTTTCTCTTTAATAATACAAAGATACACATGTCTCCTGTGTGTTGAAGGAAAAAGAAAAATAAAAGAAAAGCAATCTACTATCACATTCTTAGTTTATTTCACTACTCTAGTGATGTATTGACGGTTCACTTCTCTTTTAGCCCCCCGTATCCGATTCTTCTTTGGCCAAATTCTCATTCTCCTAGCTCTACTCTGTCTTTTCAGATGCAAATCCTATGAGCGTGCTAAAAAGAAGCTGACAATAGAAGAAGCGCCGAATATTCTGACTATTGCACTGAAAAGATATCAGGTACCATCTAGATTATCATTGTCATCTAATATTTACATTTTGAAAGTTCTATATGAAGTTATGAACACTGTCCTGGCAATAGAGATGGCAACTACATGTACAATAGAAGAGTGAAATGTTTGTAGCTTCATGTATTTGGTAGGAATCGAGTTTTGTTGAGATACACTAAACATTGCCCTTTTATGTGCAGTCTGGCAAGTTTGGAAAGATCAGCAAAGCCATCAGATTTCCAGAAACCCTCAACATGCTTCGCTATATGAACCCAGATACTGATGACATGCCAATTTACAGCCTCTATGCAGTGGTTGTCCATCATGATGTCATGAATGCTGCCTTCTCTGGCCATTATGTATGTTATGTTAAAGATACACAGGGAAAGTGGTTTAAGGCAGACGACAGTCAGGTATGCTTACTCTTTGTGGACATCTCATGGTTCTGCTCTCATGAATAGGGCTTGTTTGGAATGGTGATTTTGAGTTCCAAATTTCTAGGATTTAGTACAAAATATAAAGTAATTCATGAAAATTCCTTCAAAATAGGCCCTTGTGCTTTTTAGTGACCACAAATGAATCTATAATCCTTGGGAATATGAAACTATGATCGTAATATGGATCTTACTATAATAGTGACCAGATTCTGTGTATTATTGGAATAGTGAGGAATAATTTAATGTGTTTGTATTACTTTGTAATATTAAAATGTTGTATATCAAAACTTTGAGTCCTCCTAATTGATACTCCTCTGCCTTGAAAGCTAACTATGTGTTATCGTCCTAGTTGGGGGGGTGTGGGTTGTATTCTAATACGTCTCCATAATGCAATGATACATAACTCCTGCATGATGTTCAAGGGGAAAAAACTGTGTCGGGTTGTCATCAGAGAGAATATGCGCTTAATAACTGGTCTTTATCGTTTGCAGGTGAAACCTGTATCTCTGGACAATGTTATGTCAAAGTGTGCATATATGCTGCTGTATTCTAATACGTCTCCATAATGCAATGATACATAACTCCTGCATGATGTTCAAGGGGAAAAAACTGTGTCGGGTTGTCATCAGAGAGAATATGCGCTTAATAACTGGTCTTTATCGTTTGCAGGTGAAACCTGTATCTCTGGACAATGTTATGTCAAAGTGTGCATATATGCTGCTGTATGCAAGGTGATTACTGGGATTCTCTTATTTAACTGATTCACTCACTTGTCCGGTGTATTCCTATGAGGACTTTGTCATGATATTCTAATTCCTATTCTAATTAAATCAGGTGTTCACCGAGGGCACCAAACTCTGTTAGGCAGGCTATGGGGGACCCAACACACCCCAAGAAGGCCAAACAGAAGGTGGTTCTAGGAGGGACAACATGGCGAGGAGGTTCCTTAAACAGGCACCAAGCTGGTCAGCCGCATAGGGACCACACGGCAGATGACCTTACCCATGCATTTGACGAATATAGAGATGCACCATATTCACCTTCAGATTCTCCGAGTCCTAGCGAGAGTTCATCCCTCTTCAGCAACTCGGATGCAGGGTCGCACAGCACTGTCAGCACCGACAGCAGCGAGAGCACGAGGAACTCGACCAGCACCGAGGAGTATGAGTACGTGTTCGGAGCTGCTGATCAGATGTACCCAGGAGGCCCCATGGGAGGAGCACCTGCAGAGAGTGACTATCCGACGTATTCCCGTTCGAGGTCCAGCTTGAATACCAGCTCATCAGGGCGGGAGGCATACAGTGCGTATAGCTCTGCGGAGCACAAGCTTCAGGGCGGTTCCGGTGAGCTTTGGGTTGAGGGCGATGACAGCCCGTCCTTGTTGTATACTGACAGAAGTAATCAGCAGTTGAGCAGTAAGTTAACAGACCAGTATAGGCAGTTAGATAGGAGCAGACATGACCCTGGAGAGACCAGGGGCGGCGTCTTATTGAGAAGACCATCTAGGGACAGAACCGCCCAAATGATGTCCAGGGTTTTGGGCTGTAGAGAAATAATGTAAAATGTAGCCTGTAATATTATCTCGCCGCAATGTGTAAAAAGAGGAGAGAAATGTGGTAGTCCATAGAAGTTTTTTTTTTTGACAACAGGTAGTCCTTAGAAGTTAAATGTCCAACTTGATGACATACCCCCTGTTCGGCTGAGCTTATCAGCACGGCTTATCAGTCGTGGAACAGTGTTTTTCTCTCACAGCAAATCAGCCACAGCCGGCTTATAAGCTAAAAAAAACAGCCTGCCGAACAGGGCCATAATCCCGAGGAACCTGAAACAGACGTTGCATTTTCCATGGGATCGACATAGTAGTAGATCATAAGATCAATCCAAAAGTTTATTAGAGCAACTCCAGCGGCACCCCTACTTTCAATTTAGTGGAGGCTTAAAAAATCAACTCCGGCCACGCCAAAGACACTGGTGGCGTGAAATTTAGCCGCCACACTCTGCGGCTTGGCGGCAACTTTTGTACTCAGATTTTTTTTGTTTTTGGCAGCCTTCGTTTTGCGTGGCAAGCCACGGCTGTAGCGTGGCGTACTACTGCGAGCAACCAAACACTCACTGTCAAAACTCAAACGGATGGCGTGTCACTATTGGGCACGATTGTTTGCAAGTACAAGTTTGACATGCATGCATGCACGCTTCTGCTTGAATGACACGGGTGGGAATGTGGGCGACGCGAGGCCTTGGATTCGTAGCCCTGCAGCCGCATTGATTGCATGGGCCAAGTGATGGCCAGGACCAGTATATCGGATAAGGTAATCCGGTCGATCGTTGGGGCCTACTATGTGCTGGTTCTGGTTGGCCTAATGCATCACGTGCTTGTTGATAGCCATTGTCGAGCTTGTGGACACCCAGTGACCCAAAAACCACAATTTCTAGCTAGTTCAGGTTGGCACACTGTCGGATGTCGATCGCCGATGACAGAGAACGACAGTGATAATCGGAGCACACGAATAATGACGACGTAAGAAAATGGATAGACACGAATAACGATCATTAGCGGCGTACGTGGTGGTGACTCCAGGAGTCCAGGTTCAGTTCAGATCACCCGATCACGGCCAAAACGCCCGTGCGAGCCACTGTGATGACGTACGGGTCCAAGGCTCCACCTCCACGCTGAATTCCTGTACCCAGCTCCTCCTCGAGCGAGCCGTACACGCCTTGCCGCGCTTTCGTTCCGATCCCGTTCGCGTCCCGCGTCCAGCACTAGCACAGGACGCTCCTCCGGCGGCCCGGCCACTAGCCCGCACGCCAAACGCCCGAACCGCGCGCGCGCCCCGCGCATCTGCCATGCCGTGCGTGCACACCCGCGCGCTTTGCCTTTGCGGCGCCGGCCGCGCGCAAATTAAACACGCGAAACTAACGGCCATGATGTGCTCCTTCAACACGCGTGGTCTCGATCGATCAGTCCGTGCCCACGCCGGTTGCGCGTCGCCGGCACATGGAGCAGCTAGCGCGCGCGCGGTCGCCGTGGTCAGCTCCCACCTATATCTTGCCGTGCCGTCAAAGGATGCGGCGGGGGTGGCCCGGCTGTCCGGCCGGTAGATGATCAGTCCGAATCGGCTCCGCTTTACGGAAATAGTGTTTTTCTAGTTTTCCTCTTACAATAAATCAGCGAACAGTACTTCCGGCTATGGCCTTGTTTAGATACACAAATTCATCCCAAATTTCACTATGTAAAAAGAAGATTCTCCATCACATCAAAATACCGGCACATATATGGAGTACTAAATGTAGATGAAATCAAAAATTAATTGCACAGTTTTGTTATACTTTGCGAGACGAATATTTTAAACCTAATTAATTAATGTTTGGACAATTATTACTAAATAAAAATAAAATTACTACAGTGCAGCACAGTAAATCAGGAGACGCCGGATCGGGCATCTAAACATGGCCTATGATTTTCAGTGAACGGGCTGCAAGGCGTCAACCTCACCGGGCCGTGTTTAGTTGCCCGAATCGAGGCTGGCCAAAACACTGTAGCACACTGTGCGGCACTGTAGTATTTTGTTTTTATTTGGTAAAAATTGTTCAAACATTGACTAATTAGGTTCAAAACGTTCATCTCGCAAAGTACAACAAAACTATACAATTAGTTTTTGATTTCATCTACATTTAGTACTCTATGCATGTACCGACATTTTGATGTGATGGAAAATCTTCTTTTTACACAGTGAAATTTGGTGAAATATTTAGGATCTAAACAGGCCCCGGCTGGCCGGCCGGAAGACGCACCTGCAGCACGCAGTCTGACACACGTAGCTTCGCGCGTACGAACATGGACGCATGGCGTATGTACAGCAGTCTATCCAGGAGCCACCCACCATGCACCCCTGGTCAGGTCTCCGTCAATATTAGGGCAAAAGAGGCAAGCAAGCGAGCCGCGATCGTGAGATGTCAAAAGATTGCGAGATCAAAAGCAGCTGCAGTGCCCAGTCGCAGCCCCGTATTATCATTCGCCGCCCTGGATCCGGTGGCCAATCCTGTCTGCATGCCCCCTCCCGTTTATCCTCAGGCCGCGTTCACTTGCCATGCGTATCTAAAATATTTCCTCAACCACCCATCACATCAAATCTTTAAACATATGCATGAAACATTAAATGTAGGTAAAAAATAATTAATTGCATGTTTGTTTGTAAAGTTCGAGACAAATCTTTTGAGTCTAATTAATCTATGGTTGGACAAATTTTACCAAATAACAACGAAAAGTGCTACAATAACTTTTCACCCAAATTTTCTCAACTAAACACAGCCTCAATTCCATTCCATGCTTATATCTCGCCGACAGGCTCCAAAGTCCAAAAGAAATCCAGTCGAGCGTCCAGCTGCCGTGCCATGGAAAGGCGCCGATCCAGGACCCCCTCCTACTATTACTACCACGTCGCAGCAGCCACCAGCCGTGCCCTTACACGCTACGCCCCGAGCTACTACTATAGCTATAGCTAGCTGCTACTGCTGAGCCTGAGCCCCGCCTCTCGCCGCCTGACACATCGCTATCGTTTGCCGCGGCGGCATGGACCGGGAGGAGGGCCTTTACGGAGGCCGCGGCGACGGCAGCAGACTCCTGGTCCAAGACCTCCAGCAGCCGACGGAGTGCTTCTCCGACGAGGTGAACAGCCGAAACGGCGGTGAGGAGGAGGAGGCGAAAGACGGGAGTGGTTCACGGCCGGCGCCGGCGCCCAGCAACGGGGCAGGAGGAGTCGACGGGCCGGCGAGCGTCGAGACCGGAGGGAAGCGGAGGCGCGGGCGGCCGCCAGGGTCCAAGAACAAGCCCAAGCCGCCGCCGGTGGTCACGCGGGACGTGGAGCCCGCGGCGGCCATGCGCCCGCACGTGCTCGAGATCCCCAGCGGCGGCGACGTCGCGCGCGCGCTCGCGGGCTTCGCGCGCCGCCGCGGCCTCGGGATCTGCGTGCTCGCGGGGACCGGCGCCGTCGCCGACGTCTCGCTCCGCCACCCGGCGTCGTCGTCCGCGGACGGAGGATCTGCTGGTGCCGCCGCGGTCGTCGTCTTCCGCGGCCGGTACGAGATCCTCTCCATCTCGGCCACGTTCCTGGCGCCGTCCATGTCCGCGGCGGTGCCCCGCGCCGGCGTCGTCAGCAGGGACCTCTCGATATCGCTCGCCGGCCCGCACGGCCAGATCGTCGGGGGCGCTGTCGTGGGCCCTCTCGTCGCCGCCACCACCGTCGTTGTCCTGGCTGCCGCGTTCACCGACCTCACCTTCCACCGCCTCCCCCTCGAGGACAACGCGTCAGCAGCGTCCATCTCCGGCAGTGGCGCCGAAGCCGACGAACACCGTCACCGTGGGCACGGGCATCAGCAGCCACCGGAGCATCACGTCGCGAGCGGGTTGCACCCGCAGACCATGGTGGCTCCGGCGGCGACTCAGCCGGTTCCCTTGTACGCGCGCCAGTCCCAAGAGCTGTGGGCGCCGGCGGCAAGTGCACAGCGCCCACGCCCGCCGTATCAATAGCGGCCCCGACCCCCGAGCCTCGTCGAACAATGGTTTTTTCGATCCTGACATCAGAGTCTGCTCGATCCGTCGTAACTATACATCTGATTATTTCGTTCTGCCTAATTTGGCCTATTCGTAACTATACATCAGAGTCTGCTATGACTGATTTGCTGTGAGAGGAAAATACTATTCTACGGCTGATAAGCCGTGCTGATAAGCTCAGCCGAACAAGGGGTTTGTATCTGATACATCTGATACACTGGCTAGTGTTAGGGTTTTTATTTAGTATCTCATACATTGATGCTCTAGCTAGTTGTTACTACTGCTTTTAATTTGTTAGGGTTCAACGTTTCTGTTTACGTAATCAGTTGACATATCTGATGCCAATGGCGGTATCATGACATGCAAATGACGGTGTGATTTATTACTTAAGAGTTTGCTAGATATATTAAAATTTTACCGTATTTTCTTGCTTGTAGATTAGTGCTCCCATCTTCTTCAGGAAACTTATCAGCTTCGTCAGCGACAACGGCAATAGGGCTGGGGTTTTTGTAGGTTTATTTGTTTGCGGAGCTTTTTTTTTACTCATACCCATCTTAAATTCTCCATCTGCATGTGTTAAAATAGATTGAGGTAGAAGTTAATCTAAGTTTTACCTAATCTACTCTAACACATGTGGATTAAGCTGAATATAAATGTATCCAAATAAGCTTTAGATGGCATTAGATATGAGGCAGCGTGGTAGGGTGCCACCTTCATTAGAGGATGGAGGTTGGGCCAGGAGGAAAAAGTATAAATTACTCCCCTCAAGTTCGGCATATGTCCATATTGCCTCATGAACTTACATTTGGTTCAATTTACTCCCTCCAACTATTTCAGTTGGTCTAGTTTACCCCTTAACATGATTTGTGATTTTTGTTTTCCCACGTATTAGTTGAGTTTTAATATCAACTTTTGTGATATGATAGAGAACATCATAAGTTATGTTAGAAAAACATATCTTAACTTTTTGCCACTATTTTGGTAGCTTAGGAAATTTAATAATAAATTAACACTAGAGATACAATATCGTATAAAACATAATGATGAAAAATTCATAGTGTATTTTTCTAACACAAAATACAATGACCTCTATCACCTCACAAAATTTAAAACTAAAATATAATTTGTACATAAAGAAACAAAAAAGAAAATCTCTTTAAGGTATTGGTTGGACCAACTACTTAAATAGTTAGAGGGAGTAAATTGAATCAAATGTTAGTTATGGGGGTTATTTGGACATAGACCAAACTTGAAGGGAGTAATATGGACTTTTTCCTAGGCCAGAATGGTAGTGGAAGCTTCGCGATAAAAGTGGTCATAGTTGCTTCGATGGCATAGGTCCGATTGATTGCATGTCCTGAATTAGGCTTAGTTGCATTATACTTTATGCAACAAAGTCTAAGTCAACCTAAATGTATGTGGTGTCTTTGTGTTTGATTATTTTGTATAGGCAAGCTAAATTGTGTTCTTTATTTACATTTTATTGCATATATATAGTCACTTTATATGTTCTACGCCCTCTGTTCCTGAATAAATCAATTTCTAGAGTTATTTTTATTCAAGATCTGGTTGTTATGGCTTTAAGCTGCAACCGCTACAGCTACTTGTAGTTCTTTTTGCTGCAAACAAGTACTATTATATGAACTAAAAGCCTGCAGCCGCAACGGCTTAAAGCCGCAGCAAACAGGCCCAAAACTTTTTTTATGTTCGACCGAATTTATAGACAACCTAGCAATTGATTTATTCATGGACGAAGGGAGTATTAGAGGTTTTTATGTTGACTTTTTTTTTACATTTGACCGATCGAGTTGTTAGCCAATCTAGGAATTGATTTAGTCATGGATGAAGGGAGTATTAGAGGTTTTTTATTTCTAGTAAAGGTAAGGTATAGAATGTAACAATATTTTATTTTTGTTTGTTTGTCGACTTATGCAAATATGCATTGTCTAGCTAGTATGGAGAAAATCCATCATAATAGTTAATGTTGCATTGGCCTGCTTGGAGCACTATGCAAGCATGCATAAGAATCTCTTTAGGCAACTTAATATGAGAAAAAAATACACTGCATAAACCTGGATACAGGCTAATATAGACAACCAATTTATATCCATGCTAGAGCTAAGTAGAATGGCAAATGGAGTGTAGGATTGACAAAGACGAGGAAGGAACACACAAAGTAGCACTGCCGTGAGTTGCTGGCGCCATAGGGCATCGAGTGAGCGAGCGAAGAGAACGTGTACAAAAGGTTTTTTTAACACTTTTTAAAAACTATTTTTAATTTTAGCACCAAAACTTTTTTTATTTTATACCTAACACTTTTGGCCGCTCCTCACGCAAGGGAGCGACATTTCAACGTTGCCGCTCCCCACGTGGAGGAGCGGCAAGGCTGCTGACATGGCAGTGGGTGCCATGCGGGCATGGGGCTGCCGCTCAAGGCTGCCGCTCCCCAGATCGAGGAGCGGCAAGCGCTGAACCGTACCTACGTATCAGTAGTACATACAGGTAATACAAATACAAAAGGAACGATGCATGCATGGATACGACTGACAACAACAAGTTATTAGATTGCATACATCTAGCTACTTCAATACCATCTTGTTCTACGTCTTAACTTCAGCAAAAAGGAAACTTTGTGTTCATGTTGGCAATATGGTCTCAAATCCAATTATAGGCATGATGACTTACAGAATACCCGGTCAAAGATTTATATTCTTTTGGTGAAGAACAAAGATAAACCCATGGCACATTTTATTTATTAAAAAAAATAAAAGTACATCATTAGCAAAGCCTTATTCAGTGTTTTAAGTTAATTGTTCCCAACCTCCTACCTTCGGTTACTGACCATTTTCCCTCTGTTTTTGAATTTTTTTTGTTATTGATGTGTAAATCACTTCAAAGATAATGTTTTTTTAAAAGTTTCCACCTCATCGATCACAATGCTTTTAAGTACAATGTTAAAGTGCACATAAATAATTATGGGATAGGGATGAAGATGGAATTCGTCAGGGCACAATGGTTTAAAAAATAAATTAATTAACCATAGACACAAATTCGAATAGTTTCAACTTCTAAAAGTGGAATGTCCGCTCTCTGACAACTATGCTATATAATATTGGTCATATAATTTGAATTAGAATAATCCATATTAAACTTAATGTCATTAATTATATTAAAAGCTAATTAGGTCAATCTTATATGTCATTATTTATCTTAAAATTATTTCATAAGCAGTGCTCTCCAAGTAAAAGTACAGGTGAGGCCGTGAGGGAAGTAAATGCATGCATGCGCGCACCAGCCGGCCGGCCGGCTGGCCACGCCTTGTGTTCCGATCCGATCGATCCTCCGCCCAGCTACTGTTTCATCACTCCATAGTCTACAGTGCTCTCTGAAGATCTGCTATGAAGTATTGTTTTTAGCAAAATATTGTTTTTAATCAAGATGGTCAATTTTAAAAATATTGTCAGTCAAAGTAAAAAAAAAGATGATTTATAAAATCTTGAAGGACCTATATATATACTATTTTATTATTTTATTACAACAGTGTTAAATGGCTACCACTTTAGCCGAGGCAGCTCACAAGTTAGTACCATGATCAAATAAAGAATATGCACCATCGACTTTAATGATCACCTATGACCAATGGTTTAGTTTTTTACTTAAAAGTTCATTCCAAATATGATTAGTATTTCTTTTTTTCTCCAGTAAAGAAGAGTATTGCCTATCATTGTATTAAGAAGGCAAAAGCTTTATGTTACGAGGGAGGCCGTTGCCGGCATGGAGTCTAGTAAATTGGGGCTACATTTTGTTTTGAACAACCTTGGAATGAACCTACTCGACTCATGCCGTAGCTACCTCCCGGCTAAAGCTCCCAACCTGTTTGTGCCGGCTTCGATCTAGCAATCAACCTCGGCCTTGATGATCCAGCGATCAACCTCGATCAACACACGGGTCTGTTAGATGCATGCAATCTAATAACTTGTTGTTGTCAGTCGTGTCCATGCATGCATCGTTCCTTTTGTATTTGTATTACCTATATGTACTGCTGATACGTACGGTACGGTTCAGCGCTTGCCGCTCCCTGATCTGGGGAGCGGCAGCCTTGCCGCTCCTCAGGGGGGAGCGGCAGCCACGTGCCCGCGTGGCACCCACTGCCACGTCAGCAGCCTTGCCGCTCCTCCACGTGGGGAGCGGTAACGTTGAAATGCCGCTCTCTTGCGTGGGGAGCGGCCAAAAATGTTAGGTATAAAATAAAAAAAGTTTCGGTGCTAAAATTAAAAATAGTTTTTAAAAAGTGTTAAAAATAAAAAAAATCTACAAAGGAGCACATCAGAGAGTTGCTGGTGCTATCGTGATGTCGGGGGTTAGGGGATGTGGCATGGGGGCTAAGGTGGATGTTAGGAGTAGCAATGGGGTTGAATTGTGGAGCAGTTAAGAGTTGGGAGGTTATGTATGAGCCGTTAGATGAAATAAAATCGAATGTATATAAATTTGATCTATAGATCTTTGGATCCAAAATCTATCAGCAGTGCCAGATGTGTAAGGTACCGTTTGTTTCCTTAGGGATTTCTAAGAGTCTGGATAAGAAAATCTGAGGTACTTTGGGTGTGTGTCGTCTGTATGTTAAAATCTACTAGCACCCAGACCGTTTGGAACTTTGGATTACATATTGGGATTCTGCGAATTTTTTTATCGAGGTTCTTAAAATTTCATGGGATCAAACGGGGACTAACTTGACCTTCTACTTAGTCCTATATATTTTGTGATAGTCGTCGTAGTATCTATGCAGATGGGTGATTAGGTTTCTAGTAGAGTGATGAAGGTCTCAGGTTATCACTGGTATTTTTGTCTCTAAGCTTAGCTCTTCTCGTCTCCACTCTCCAGACCGGCGGACCCTAGTTTTGTTTGTTTTTTGTTTTTTTGCGAACCAGACCCTAGAAAAGTTAAACTATACATGGCGTGCAAATATCCAGTAATAATAGTTGTATGCTGGATTTTCAGGTGATTACTGGATACTAATAATTCTTATTTTATTTGGAGTATGACATTTACTTTCGCTGTACCGATCGTGACAGGCCTGACGTCCCAGCCCATCTCTTCGTCAGATATGTGCGGATATGGTGACAGGACAGCCGGCGGCCATGCATGGCAGAACGACAGGATAAGTGCATGAACCTGATGGATCCAGTCCGTCGACTTCCGGGAAGAAGCCGTTGAGCAAACATGCAAAGGTTGCAAGCTGCCAATGCAAGTTGCGCTTCACACTTTCGCTCTCACGGCCTTCGCTAGCTGGAAATTTCACCAGGGTCAGGGTCACGCCGGGAATCGTCAGCCGCGCCGATGCCGTACAGCAGCGGGCGGCGCGCTGTGCTTTCCGGCTTTCGTCCCGTGCGTACAGACGGAAGGAGACGAGGCCGGCACAGCTGGGAAGATGCCAACACGGCGCGCACTGCATGCATGGCCATTCCCTCCTCTCATCCCGTTCCATTCCACCAATTCAAGTAACAGCATACTCTATGCATGGGTACAAGTGTACAACGCACGGTGCAGCACCAAACCAAAAGCACGAAGCCGTTCGTTTCAGCTGGGTGTGCGCCACAGGGACTCCAGCGTTCGTTTCAGCGGACGAGGAGACGACCCCTGCAAGACGGGAGAACGATCGAAGTCGCGGTGCCGAAGCAAGAGATCTCGGCTCTCGGGAGGCTCAAGGGTTGGGTATGGTTCGCCGAAGATGCTGCGACAGCCCGCAGCTTTCGGAACGAAAGCCTCGGATCGATGCGACGGATCGCGATGTGGATACCGATACGTTGCTGTGCGGCTGCAGTAGCGCTACAGTCCCGCGTCGTGTGCTTTCTCGGCTTTCCAAGAAAGGCTCCGGTGATCCATCGCTTGCTTTCACGGCTTTCTAGCACGTAGTACTGCCTGCCTGCACTTCCCGCCCGCCGGCCCGTATATGCTATCGCTTGTCAAGCATTGCTGCTAAGTGCTAACTAGTACTTCCTCCATTCCAAATTATAAGACGTTTGACTTTTTTAACACCAAGTTTGACCACTCGTCTTATTCAAAAATTTGTGCAAAATATCAATTCTTTTATTGTGGCTTGGTATATTAATAAAAGTACCACAAGAATGACTTAAATTTGACTATGTTTGTATAAATTTTTTGAATAAGACGAGTGGTCAAACTTGGTGATAAAAAAGTCAAACGTCTTATAATTTGGAATGGAGGGAGTACTCCCTTCTTCCTTCAAAAGAAAGGTGCCGAGGAGCCATCCTAGTACAAGTTTTCTGCTCATCAACTAATTACACTCAAGGGACAAGAGAATACCAAATGGAATAAAATAAAAAAAAAACAAATTCTATGATTATTTTCACTTTTTTTTGCCAAAATGTCCAATCTCTCTTCGAAATGGGAATCTTGCTAGTGTTTTTAGTGTTTTCTGTACATGAAGCTCTCTTAGGCACCAAGTAGTAAGAGCTTGTTTGGATCCCATCCTTTAAACTTTAGAGCTCTAAACGTTAGCGCTAAGTCTCCAAATAGGTGGTCTAAAGTCATGCTCTAAGCTTTGGCCTACCTCACATAAGAGCTTTAGACCAAAAAATCGAGCTAAAATGCTCTAAAGCTTTTAGAACTCTAAAGTTTAGAGTGAATCGAAACAGGCCCTAAGTATGTCAATACCAATAGGAAAAAAAGGCGTCTCCAACTTCCGTTGAAATCGAATTTGCCCACAAATAAAAAATCTAGTTTTATGTCTTGTTTGAACTACTAAATATGTCTGGATTTGCTTTCCGTGTGGTTTGGAAATCGGTTTTAACCGTGTCACGTCAGCTTGCCTCTTGGTAAATGGAACGTTGGTAATTTAGGGAAGTCTATTAGACTTTATAAAAAACTAAAGAATACATTTAGAATGAATCAATGTTCTTTTTGACAAATATCCAATTAAAAATTCTAAAATATGATATGTTCTTAGAAAATTATAAAAATTTGGTTTACCTTAGAAATTTATGAAACTAGTTTCAGTTTTTTTCTTCAAAATCATGCTTTTACCTTATGATGCCTAGCTTGTAATTATTTGAATCTTGTATGGTCTTATTTTGGGGTTTATTTGCTAGTAGATGCTCTGATTATCTATTATAATTAGTCTACGTTGACTCGAGCAAGTCCCACGAATTAGATACCATCATATCACAAAAAACATGCTTCATTTCTATTTCTTATTTACAAACATGCAAATGAACTCGTTCAATGAGATTGCAACTATTAGCATGATTTTAGGAAAAATATGATTTCGGTCCATATTTTTTGAGTTAAAACATATTTTCAAATAATTTTCTAAGATTGAATCAGTTTTTTGGATTTTTATCTACCTATTGCTTTTTAGAAAAATATTTGGATAACTTTTTAGCACGTTTTGTCATATAATGTCTAATTAACTCCTTGAACTATCAACATAGCCTATTTTATCTTTCTTGTGGCTGACATGACGCTAATTCAGATAAAACCATTTTTATACCATCCTGAGAGCAATTTCAATGTTTGAAAGTTGGAGGGAAAAAAACCAGTTTTTTGTTGGGAGAGAAAAATCCGATTCCGGATGAAGTTGGAGAGGTCAAATGAAATTTTTGCGCACCAATATGGACTTTAGATTTCTCTCGCCGAAAGGACAAAACGGGCTTTAGGCTTGGCATACAGCCCAACCCAACAACCTTAAGACGCGGACTGTTTCAGCCCAACCAAAGAAAGGGGTGTCCTTCTTCACGGCCTGTTTAAACCCACCAAAGACTCCTCTCTCTCGACTCTGGCCACTCCACGAGCACCACCAGGCCATCCCCATATACGGTATTACCCATTTCCTAGTGCGGCCGGAACGCAGCGCGGCGGCGGCGGCGAGAGGGAGAGAGGGGAGAGTCGGCAGGCCGAGGGAGGAGGCAGCGGCGGGCCGGAGAATATGAGCGGCAACGGCGCGAAGAAGGTGGTCGATGTGGCCGTGAAGGCCGGCAAGGCGATCGACTGGGACGGCATGGCCAAGATGCTCGTCTCCGAGGAGGCGCGCAAGGAGTTCGCCACCCTCCGCCGCACCTTCGAGGACGTCAACCACCAGCTCCAGACCAAGTTCTCCCAGGTGCCCGATCTCGCTTTTCTCCTCCCCCGTGGGCTGATCTGACCTAGGGTTTCCAGATCTGGCGCCGCTCTTCCTGCGCTGACCCCTTCCTCTTGATGGATCGACCCGTTTGAGTAGTGTGTACAAATGGCGTCATGCGGGGGGTAGTCGAGGCAATCGGGTCTGTTCGCTTTTGTTAGTGCGCGGGCGTTTTATATATGAATTACATTTTTCGTGAGCGCTAGTGGTCTCATATTGATGTAACGTTGTTTGATTCATAGTAATATTTATACAAATTAGGATAGCTGTTAGTTGAAATTCAGTGCATGGTATGCTGCATTTTCACTTTGTGGTCATTGTTACTTTAGTTTTAGTATTGATCGGTAATGAACACAGCAACTGGACACTGCTAGAACCACTACAGTTTATCCTGTATTTAGTCAACTTTGAAACTGTGCTCAAGCCCTCCACTACTTAGGATCTGGGAAACTCTTTTGTTATGAGAAGGTTCCATTCAGTTTCTGATGGGGGAAGATGGAGGCATTACAATTGAATAATTGGGTGATTTCAGAGAAAATACCTATTCTATCAATAGAGAAGGACAACTTTTTTTGAGACCAGGGAGGGCCATTTTTGGCTTCATATGTGAACAAAGTGTTGGCTTTTCTGCTCAAACGGTTTGTATTAGCCTTCTGAGTTGTAAGTTTTATATTATTCAAACTGCAATTACATATGCCTTGGTAGGCTGCAAGCTTCCTTTGAGATAATAGTATGGAGTTGATTGAGTGATATCTCTTGTCATGTTGGATGCTTATCTTCTTGTTCCTTTGCTACACTATCTTGAAAGTTCCTGGGGGGCAGCTGAGAAATGCAATATCCCTCAAACTTGCAGTACTGTGTCTTCAACATGTATTAGTTCTATATCCTAGATCAATAGATCTGTGTGTTCTCTAAACCCTGTACTTATTTTATTTTTGTAGGAACCCCAACCGATTGATTGGGAGTACTACAGAAAGGGAATTGGATCAAAAGTGGTGGATATGTACAAAGAGGCTTATGAAAGTAAGTATCCTTGTACGACAAACCTAATTTCAATTATCGAATCTAAAAGGTGTGGATATTCTAAAGTGTTTGTTGTACTTTGTTGATTATCTTGTTTGCATTGTGCACAATTTTCTGGCCTGTTGATTTTCAAGCTCCTTTCTAGTTACTGTCCAAAGATTCATACTCATGGATATCCCATATAGATCTTTGATGCCCACAGATCAATCCACCAATGTGTTTTTGGTTTCAGCTCCTTCTGGTATAACAATTGCCCCAGTGTGTGTAAAACTATAGAGTACTGTTAGAGGACAAGTCATTATATGTACCTCCATTAGTCTTTCTGTTGAATACTTGTGTTGCAATATGTTAGCATTTCTTTTACTACAAGCTATAGACATGTAAGGCAATGTATCATATTGTTTTTCACTTTTAATGGGCCTTGGTCTATTAAAAATACATTGCTCTGTACACATACACCTCAATTTGTTGCGACGGATGCCCTACCCTAGTCCTTGGTCTATTCGCAATTGAATGTACTTCTCAGGGTGATTGTTAGTCCTACATATGTCATTTTGCTTCTATATAATTCTGTTCTGTCTGCCCACTTTCTGAGGTAGTAAACTTGAAATAAATGCAGGCATCGAGATCCCGAAGTACGTCGACACAGTTACTCCCGAGTACAAGCCAAAGTTTGATGCTCTGGTCAGCAGTTACTGCTCTCACACTGTTTTGTGTTTTTAAGTTCATTGTCTGAAAAATTGTCCTGTTTGTGTGTTTTGTATCTTGAGTTCTACCAACATTTCCTAGATGAGTGCATCCAATTTTTTTAGTTCTTTATTAACCCCTTATCGCTGATGTGCTTTTTTTGTTGGGTGCTTATGTTGTTACCTGTAGGTCGTTGAATTGAAGGAGGCTGAGAAAGCGTCTCTGAAGGAGTCAGAAAGGATAGAGAAGGAAATTGCTGAACTCAAGGAAATGAAGGTAGGGGATATTCTTTAGTGCTCATATAATTCCATTTTTTTCCTGAATCATTTGCATTTATCGTCATTGTTAAGATAACATACCCTTTCGCTTTAATATCTTGTTTGTGCGTCCAGAAAAAGATCAGTACAATGACAGCAGATGAGTACTTTGAGAAGCACCCTGAACTCAAGAAGAAGTTTGACGATGAAATCCGTAACGATTACTGGGGATATTGAAGAGATTGGAGAGAACTCTTATCTTGCCATTTCCATGTCTGTGAAGAACCAATAATTTTTCTGTGCCCCGAGATGTATAGGGGAAATCTGCAATCTCAAATTGGTGCATGTGCACGGGGTTTGGGTGGAATGCCTACAGAATCGACTGTGTCAAGCTTTCTTGAAATTCCATCGAAACATGTTTTGTTTGACCTCATCATTTTGAAGAGGATCCCCGCTTTTGTCTTACAAAGATTATGATATGTTCTTAGCTCCTTTCTACTTGAATAAGAGGATTTCTGCATACCCTTTTCCTCTACTGACATTCTGTGACGCATTGGTCTGAATGCGCCTGCTCGGTGCAAGTGTGGCACCTGTATTGGACATCAACAGTCTTCAAAATCGATTCTTTGTTGAACTTAAGACATGATTTGTCTTGTTTTAAACGTAATGATTTCTCCTAATTCATCGTGAAAATGAAAAGTGCCTCTCAGGCCTTGTTCGGAAGCGCTCGTATAGTCGGATTTACCTCAATTCTCATAGCTGTTGGAGTGTATCTGAATAAATTTAGTCTAAGCTTCACTCCATTCAACTTCTACACATGTGGATTAAATTCTGATTGAATTGAATATGAGTGTATCTAAATAAGTTCGAAAATTTGCCAGGAACAAGGAGGCCTGTGATGGCGTTCCGTTCATAGAGCTGCAAAATTCTGGACCTAGCGATTGCGCTCGCAACAGCCACGTTTTGTTCAACACTATTCGTCGCGGACTTGTCCCGTTCGCTCAGCGAAACAATAGCCAACACTGACCCCACCTGTCACTGAGTGAAGCCCGCAAGGCCCAGCGAGCAGCTCCGGCCGGTACACGGAACCGTGGGGTTTCCACCAAGCCACGCGCCCCGCGACATGGCGGCGGTGCGCCTGCGGCTGCGCGTATCCCCACGCCTCCGCTCCATTCCCCTCCTGCTCTCCCAGCCAGACGCCGCGACGGTCCGGCGTAGTTTCGCCTGCGCCAGCGCCTCCCCGGCTCCCGCTCCCGCGAGGGCCATGGCGGCCCCGTCCTCCTCGTCCGCGACGCCCTCCCCGTACACGACGCTCGTCGGGCGCGTGAGCTGCGAGCGCGAGATCAAGCGCAGCAAGTTCATCGCCGTCGCCGCCCCCGTCCCCAACGAGCGTGCCGCCATGGCCTTCCTGGACCAGGTTGCTCTTCCCTCCCTACACATAGTTCCTCATATATCCAGCTACTGCAGAATCTGTGCGCCTCATGTATAGTTAGCGTCGCGATTTCGTTGTAATTGTGGTAACCCATTGCTTTGCCTGGCCGATCAACTAACGTGGGGTAATTTCAAACACTAGAATATGCTGCATCGAGGAATTCACCCATGTAACTTCAAACAGTGTTTACACTCATCCCCACTGCAAACTACTTATCCATGCTAAAGAGTAAAGAGTACTTGACTATTTGTGCAATTTCTAACTCTGTTTACTTTTTGAAATCCAGTAAGTAACTAAGTTCACTTGGTCCACTTTATTTTGTGTGATAGGTCAAGGATCCGCGTGCTACCCATAATTGCTGGGCATACAAGGTTTGTAGTTCTGTCTCAAACTTTCCATTCATGTCTGTGTTAACAGTGAATTTGTCTTGCATGTATGTGTGTGTGTGTTTAGCTGGGAGAGCAATTCCGTTACAACGATGATGGTGAACCTTCTAGCACAGCTGGGAAGCCAATATACTCTGCCATCATTTCCTCTGGCATTGACATGGTCATGGTGGTTGTGATTAGGTAGTCATTTTGTCAAGTAACACACTTCATTTATACGTTCTCAATCAAGACCTTACCGATCTGTTTTAGCGATCAGTAACTGGTATCATCTACACAGTGTACACCCCATCACATATTTTAACAGGTTTCATTCTTGTAACTATCATCTTACCTTATCTCTCTGTTTTCAATGACATGAATAGATATTTTGGAGGCATAAAACTGGGAACTGGTGGACTGGTGAGAGCTTATGGTGGGGTTGCTTCTGAATGTCTTAAAGATGCTCCTACTTGTCTTGTGAAACCAAAGGTGATCGATGTCTAATTCTTCAGTATTTGCTTTTTTTATCGATATAATGTTCTTACATGGTGTGTGTTTACATTCCAGGCTCGTGTGGGTATGGAGGTACCATTTGATCTGTTGGGCACGGTCTATCATCAGGTGATTATCATTAATTCATCATATTGCTTGGAATGTAGAGCACACATGTAAAACTGGATTTTACCTACCCTTCTTTGTCCTTGATTAAAGCATAATCTATTATGAATTGTTTTAAGCATGCCTCAGTGCATTGATGGTGTGTACCAGCACTGATACTAATTAGAAATTATCCTTGAAAAAACTAGGTCTAGGTTATCTTATTTGCACGTTCACTTGCTATGTACGTGCAACAACATACAGAGGCTGTACATCTAATTGTTTGATCTGCCATGCAGTGTGTATGTTTTGTATTACCTGCATAGTTACTGACCTGATTCCAGTACCTTGAACATCTTTTTGCAACCTAGAAGGTTTTCTGATACTAGTAGGTTTGGTTATGACATATGATTCTTTTTTGTTAGGTAAATTTAAACACTCAATATATATCTAAAAACTGATTGTGCTAATTTTATTATCTGGTATACTATTTTGGGACCCTAGTAAGTAATATGCATTGGTAATATGTACTTCAATTTAATCTTTCAGAACATACTGTTTTGTTCGCATGTTGGACCAATATACTACTGAGCAGAATTGAACTCCTGATAGTCTATTTACAGTGAGGCTCTATCACTGTTAACCGAGTATACAACTATGATGGGCCAAATAGGCGCTGGTGGCCAGGCAAAGGGTGTCAGACAGCACTAGTGCAGCCACCATCACCACCCCTGCGGGCTACCAATGACCCCACATCTAGTTAACCTCAAGCCTTGTTATCTCTTAATTAGGATCATAATTGTAAGATTCCATCTATAGGTTGCTTAAGAGTCTAGGACTCTAAGTCACCTTCTCTATAAATAGAGAGGAAACATACGTGGGAAAATAGAGAAGAATGAATTAAGAGGTTTAACCTGTCACACTCTGTTGCTCATGCCGGTGTTGGCAGCAGGGCTGCCGTTGCCCCCTTCTCTTTCCTCCTAAGGACGGTTAGCCCTAGGGCAGCTGCTCCCCTTTTTCCTCCGTATCATCCTCCCTCTTCCCTGGTTAGTGTTCACAGTACTGATCACGTGAACGGTACTGTGACATTCCCCTCAATTCTTCCTCAAAATCCTCTCTCTAATCTCTGGTGATCCAGACATATAACAGAAACTGAGTAGAGTTGAACTCTTAATTTCTGAAACAGTGACCGTAGTTATTTGTATCTGTCATAATGAAGTACTATCAATTATGACACCTATTGTTGTCCCAAATCTGGTTCTAAGTAGTATTACTTTGTCAATGCTAGCATATGCCTTGTGCTACACAAGTTCCTGAAAGTTAATACTGAATAGTTGCATTATGTAATCTTGTGTTGGATGGATCTGTGGTAGCAATAACTGCACTCTAAAACTGATTGTAAATTGAGTAGCTCTGTTTATTTTCCAAAACAAAGCTTCGTGAACTGCCTTATCAAAAAAAAAAAAACCTTAGTGAACTGATCATGTGATCTCAGCTAGTCCCTGAATTAACTTGTTCTTTTTTTTTAAAAAAAAGATCCTAGTTATCATGTACTTCTGCTGCCTACTGTCACTTCATTCTCTGTTTTATCCATGTTCTTTTATCATGGTTATGCCTTGCTGCGTCTCTTGCTTGATTTGTACTTTCGAAAGCATATGTATGACTGAATTAAATGTTCAAACAGCTGCAACATTTCCAAGCTGAAGATATTAAACAGGACTACGACACTGGAAAAGATGGTACTGTTATGGTCATGTTCGAAGTGGAATATGAAAAAATTGAGAATCTTGGAAATGCAGTGAATTCAGCTTGTAGCAGGAAAATAGAACTATATCTATAAACCGCAAGCACAGGTAAAGGATGATTTTCAGTTGTTACAACTTCAATTTGTTGAGTGTGTGGAGACACTCAATCGTATGTACTTGCAAGCCTCTAGTTCTTATTCATTTGCCTCGCTATTTATTCTGGAATCCCCATGGCTTTTTTCGCCCAGCATGTAGGCACCAGAAATATTTAGCGCCTTATTTAACTGCTAGGCCATATTGAACTGCTCCAGTGCAAACTGTACAGCCTGCTATTTGATCTTGAGGGACATTCTTGCCTTCCAAATGTTTTTGTATCTACTAGCTATCATGCTCTGAACGACACCAGTGTTTATATAAACTGATTTCACCATGAACTTGCCATGCTTCTCCCACTCAATTTTGCTGTCCTTTGCACTACTTAAAGCACACCTGAAGAGTATGTCATGTAATCTTGTTAGTTGTTGGTTAACTCTTCATTAAGCCATCGTCTTAAGGTCAAGTGCATTTCTTACTATGGATTTACTGAGAACATTCTTGTCCATTGCAAATATTGAACAAGGCTGAATTTGTCCTTCAGGGACACATTGCTACACCAAGTATCAGACCAAAAGTCAGTATTGCTTCCATTACCCCCCCCCCCCCCCCCCCCCCCCCCCCCCCCCCCCCGCCCCCATTCCCCTTCCTTTTAGACAGATATGTTTAATTTTGAGGAGATCATTCCACACGGGGGAATTGGTATGTTTAGCTTTGATATGGCACTAGACACATCATGCTGCCACTTATGTTATTGGATAAGAATAATGTAGAAATCTCATCCTGCTCAGTAATGTATAAAGACCAAGTAATACTTTATTAACAGCAAGACAAAATGGTACAATAGACAGAGACTGGCTGCATTCACAATCACACCACATGCTAGCCAAGATCACCCAAATAGCAGAACAAACATGACATACACACTGAAAATGACGATATACGATGAATCAAACTCCTGACTAACAGAAAGTAAGAAAAGTCTCTCGCTACAACGAACTTCAAGGGTTTGTGGTTTGTGGGGATGGGGCGGTGAGTGGAGGCACCTGGAGTCCGGGAATGGTTGGGATTGTTGTTGGAATCGTAGTTGGAATGGATGGCACAGTAGTAGGGATCGAGGACATTGGTGGCAGAGCTAACTTTGGAATAGGAATGGTCGGGATTGTCATCTTCGGGACCGCCGGAATGGAAGGCATTGGAGGCAGCGTCAGCGTGGTTGGAACTGCTGGTATGGAAGGCACTGGAGGCAGTTTGGTTGGAACCGCTGGAATGGACGGCTGAGCAGGTGTGGCCTCTGGCGCAGCTGCTGTCTCCAAAAGATGTCGAGCTGCAAAGCTGCCATTGAAGGCAGTCAAGGCTACGAGCAGGATGAGAAGACGGCAACCAGGTCCGCTACGAGCCATGGCTATTAGTTCGTGTATTTGGCTATTTGCTTGGGGGTATTAGAGATGTTTTGCTATTTGGTGATGCCTGTGAAGATGAGACCTGATGCTGGGACTATTTATAGCAGTATGTGGTCAGGTGAGCAAGAGCAATGGTCATCGTTGGTTGTTCACCTGTGTCTGGCTTCTGAACTCACCTGACCTTAGGTTGTTTATCTGCCAATGCGCTTTGAAGGTATCAGGTATAGTTCAATCTGGGAGTTAGGAAGTTCTTGCTCATTTGTTGAACTGAACTTTCGATAGGCGGTCTACTTGTTGGATATGTTGCTCTTGCTCTAACCTTTTGTCAGGATCATTGAAGTAAGGGAGCCCGCAAAGATTTTCAGTGCATCTAACAATGAGAAATTAAGAACATACTCCCTCTGTCCAAAAAAATAATGCAATTCTAGATTTTAGATAAGTCAAAAAAAAACAATGCCCCCTTCTCTTTCCTCCTAAGTATGGTTAGCCCTAGGGTAGCTGCTCCTGTTTTTCCTCCCTACTTTCCTCCTTCCCTGGTTAGTGTTCACAGTACCGCTCACGTGAACGGTACTGTGCCATTCCCCTCAATTCTTCCTCAAAATCCTCTCTCTAATCTCTGGTGATCGACTCATATAACAGAAACTGAGTAGAGTTGAACTCTTAATTTTCTGAAACGGTGACCATAGTTATTTCTATCTCTCATAATGAAGAACTATCAATTATGAAACCTATTGTTCTCCCAAATCCTATTGAAGTGGTTTCTTAGTAGTATTACTTTGGCAATGCTAGGCTGCTAGCATATGTTTGTGTTACACAAGTTTCTGAAAGTTAATACTGAATAGTTGCATTATGTAATCTTGTATTGGATGGATCTATGCATCATTGAGGGTGGTAGCAATAACTGCACTCTAAAACTGATTGTAATTTGAGTAGCTCTCAGTTTATTTTCCAAAACAAAGCTTAGTGAACAACTGAACTGCCTTATTAAAAAATAACTTAGTGAACTGATCATGTGATCTCAGCTAATCCCCTGAGTTAGCTGATGCTGCTTCTTTTTAAAAATCCTAGTTATCATGTGCTTCTGCTGCCTACTGTCACTTAATTCTCTGTTTTTTCCATGTTCTTTTAACATGGTTATGCCTTGCTGCATCTCTTGCTTGATTTGTACTTTCAAAAGCTATGACTGAATTAATTGTTTAAACAGCTGCAACATTTCCAAGTTGAAGACATTAAACAGGACCACGACACTGGAAAAGATGGTACTGTTATGGTCATGTTTGAAGTGGAATATGAAAAAAATGTGAATCTTGGAGATGCATTGAATTCAGCTTGTAGCAGGAAAATAGAACTATATCTTTAAACCGTAAGCACGGGTTAAGGATGATTTTTGAGTTGGTACAACTTCAATTGTTGAGTGTAAGTGTGGAGACACTCAATCGTATGTACTTGCAAGCCTCTAGTTCTTATTCATTTGCCTTTCTATTTATTCTGTAATGTCCATGGCTTTTTTCACCCAGCATGTAGGCACCAGAAATATTCAGTGCCTTCTTCGAGCTGACTGCTAGGCCATATTGAACTTCTCCAGTATAAACTGTACAGTCTGCTATCTTTTGAATTTCACCATGATAATGGATTCATAACCTTTTTGATTATTTGTTTTGGTTCAGTGTGTTGCCATGATGGATGGTATCTTCTCTTTAATCAGATTCTTCATGTTAAGCCACAAAGATTTTGATCTTGAGGGACATTTTTGTCTTCCAAATGTTTATGTAGCTACTATCATGCCGTGAATGACACCAGTGTTTATATAAACTGATTTCATCGTAAACTTGCCATTCTTCTCACACTCAATTTTGCTGTCCTTTGCAGCACTTACAGCACACCCGAAGAGTATGTCGTGTAATCTTGTTAGTTGTTGGTTGTAACTCTTTATCAAGCCATCGTCTAAGGTCAAGTGCATCTCTTACTATGGATTTACTGTCTGTACAGAACATTCTTGTTCATTGCAAATATTGAATAAGGCTGAAAATTTGTCCTTTAGGGACAGATTGCCACACCAAGTATCAGACCCAAAGCCAGTATTTTCCATTACCCTCTACCATTCCCCTTCCTTTTAGATAGATATGCTTAGTTTTGAGATCATTCCACAAGGGGACTTGGTATTTTTAGCTTTGGTATGCATGCACTAGGCACATTATGCTACCACTTATGTTATTATTAGATAAGAATAATGTAGAAATCTCATTCTGCTCAGTAATGTATAAAGACCAAGTAATACTTTATTAACAGCAAGACGAAATGGTACAATAGACAGAGACTGGCTGCATTCACAATCACACCACATGCTAGCCAGGATCACCCAAATAGCAGAACAAACATGGCATACAAACTGAAAATGACAAAATGACGATATACGATGAATCAACCTCCTGACTAACAGAAAGTAAGAAAAGTCTCGCTACAGCGAACTTCAAGGGTTGGTGGTTTGTGGGGATGGGGCGGTGAGTGGAGGCACCTGGAGTCCGGGAATGGTTGGGATTGTTGTTGGAATCGTAGTTGGAATGGATGGCACAGTAGTGGGGATCGAGGGCATTGGTGGCAGGGTAACCTGGACTTTAGGAATAGCTGGTACGGTGGTTGGAATCACCGGGTTTGGGAGAGATGGGATTGCGCCAGCAGCTGTTGGCGGCAGGGCTAACTTTGGAATAGGAATGGACGGAATTGGTGGGATTGCCATCTTCGGGACCGCCGGAATGGAAGGTATTGGAGGCAGCGTCAGCGTGGTTGGAACTGCTGGTATGGACGGCTGAGCAGGTGCGGCCTCTGGCGCAGCTGCTGTGTCCAAAAGATGTCGAGCTGCAAAGCTGCCATTGAAGGCAGTCAGGGCTAGGAGCAGGACGAGAAGACGGCAACCAGGTCCGCTACGAGCCATGGCTATTGGTGCGTGTATTTGCTTGGTGGTATTAGAGATGTTTTTGCTCTTTGGCGATGCCTGTGAAGATGAGACCTGATGCTGGGACTATTTATAGCAGCATCAGCATGTGGTCAGGTGAGCAAGAGCAATGGTCATCGTTGGTTGTTCACCTGTGTCTGGCTTCTGAACTCACCTGACATTTGGTTGTTTACCAGCCAATGCGCTTTGGAGATATAAGATATAGTTCGATCTGGGAGTTAGGAAGTTTTTGCCCATTTGTTGAACTGAACTTGGATACGCGGTCTAGTTGTTGGATATGTTGCTCTAACCTTTTGACAGGCTCGTTGAAGTAAGGGAGCCCACAGAGAATTTCAATGCATCTAACGATGACAAAATAAGAACACACTCCCTCTATAAAAAAAATGGAATTCTAGATTTTAGATATGTCAAACTTTTCTAAGTTCGATTAAGTTTATAGAAAAAAAATATACATTTATGTCTTCAATTAAGTTTACTATAAAAATATATTCTATAATCAATATAGTAATACAATGATACTTATTCGGTATCATAAACGTTAGTAATTTTTTTATATAAATTTGGTCAATTTAAATTTATTTGGCTCCTCGAAAATGAGAATTGCATTCTTTTTTGGAACAGAGGAAGTACCTTCTAGCTTACTTTTCATTTGTTCCAAAAACAAGTAATTTTAGATTTGAGCCAATTCAATTTTTTTAAGCTTGATTAAGTTTATAGAAAATAGTATCTACTTTATATCCAAATATTTTTTACTATAAATATATATTCTATTATTAATCTAATGATACTTATTTGGTATCATAAATGGTACTAATTTAGTCAAACTTAAAATTATTTAACTCCTCAGAAAAAGAATTACATTCCTCTTTGCACGGGGAGAGAGTATGTTACTGCTGTACAAGCACATTGAGTTCCATCACAACACGTCTTGGAGAATAGTGTTGCCACAACTGTGCCATACATGTAGTCCAACTTGGTCAAATTTAAAAAGTTTGACTTAACAATTTTAGGAATTGATTTATTCAGTAACAGAGGTAGTACCATTGAATATTTTTTAAAGCTACAAATAATTAGGCGCTAATCCCAATTCATTGTACCATAGCACTTCTTCAAAACTGTCAATATCATATATAGTACAAAAATGATACTACTCTCATATGCACAATGTTGTTAGAGTGCTTCTAGAGGCCGAGCTGGACTTGACTTGGGACTGGGCCTCCCTCTTGACTTGGACGCCCTTGCTAGTCTTCCGTGCTTTCATGCCTCTCTCTAAGTACTTCATAACCCTCTCCAATATTGTTAAGAACGATAGTATTAGGTAGTAATCTATTCTTATAATCATGAAAAGGATCGCCTATGAACGAGCAACCCACCTCTCTAGATTTAGTTGCCACGTTCGAGCTCTAGTCATCAGTCCTTGTATAGCAGTTGGAGTAGTGTGTGCATCCGAAGGAGTGACAGCTACAACTATCTCGCCCGTGATCACTAGGCCAGCTCATGTTAGGATTCCTTCCACTGCATCCATGTCATCGTCCTAGGCATAGGGAGCGACAACGTCGCCTTTGGTCTCTCCCGGTTTCACCATGTTCCGGCTCTCCTTCCCAACATTACCATCTTCACAATGCTCAGAGCTGGGTAGATGGTGTGGCTACATCTCCACCAGATGGGTGTCATGATTTGCTATTGACTTTGGCTAATCACCGTCCTCGGTGTGCTGCATGCGGTTTTCATTGTTGCGTCGCACATGGTTCGTCCACCTCAAATCTTTAGTTTGTGATTGGGCCTCTGATGAAGTCTTTCTTTCATATCTCTAGGAGTTCTTCATATCTTGGCTTGAGTTGTGGCTTGCATGGATGGCCAACCATCTGGAATGTGTAGAGCCACCAAACAAGGACCCATTTGTTGACTTAGCTGATCTTTTGGTCCTTGTTCCCCAGTTCGACACTCTTTAACTCCATCATTCTTTGGACTCCACGATATGTGATGAGAAGTCGATGGCTGTAGTGGATCTAGACAATTAAGATTTTTTTTGTCACTAATGCTTGGGATGGGTGAAAGTCCAGGTTTGGTTTTGGTAATTGAGTGATAACATTAGTGGACTAATGTTTTCATGTGAGATGAATATGTGTTTAGTCCACAAGCTTGTCTTGAGCATCATTAAGGCCATGGAGGAGGTCCTAGGAGCATGAAGTGCAATGGCTCAAGATGAGAGGAGATGGATGGAGTTGAAGGCAAGCCCCAAAGGCAAAGGTATAAGTTATAGGGATTTTGCTTTCACTGGCCTAAGGTATGTAGAGAAGTAATTGGTTGGGTTTAGGATAGATAGTCATAAAGAGGTGGAAAATCTTTGGTTAATACGATTATCTAGTGCCACTAGGTGAGATCTAATAGTGCATATGTATTAGATCAAGTGGTGTGGTGAGAAAAGGAGAAAACCTTTGAAAATGTTTCAAATAAAAAACTCTTGAACTATAAAGGTTTAGATTGCGTTGGGGGCTATAATTTTTAAGTTTGTATTCATCCGATTTCATATGAAAAAGTTATGAATTATTTTTGGAAGCAATTATTTCTATAGACGCAGGCCTTTTAAGATGCCCACCTTTGTTAATTGATTTCTAGAGGCGGGTGCTTAGAATGCCCGCCTTTGTTAACAGTGATTTTCATAGATGGACGCCTTAGGACGACCGTCTCTATTAATACTCGATTAACAGAGGCAGCCACCTTAGAATTTGTGCCTCTAAAAATGATTAATAACGGAAAGCTTTTACAAAGGCAATCCCTAGATCCGCCCATCTCTATTAATTGGAGAGGCTATCTCCAAAAATCGCTTTAAGTTTTTCAGAATCGAGTTCACCCCCTCTTGGTTAATTCGGTACTTACAACTAGCAAGCTATGAGCCTCCTCGGTGTGCCGTACTATACTGTAACGTCTATATAATGACCAGTTTTTGGGTGAGGAGTAAAAATACTCCTAGCCTTCTCTTTTGAGGGTTGGTGATTCTGGTGCTTTCTATAGCCTTTCTAAGCTTTGTGTTGTTTTTTAAATGGGCCCTAGGCTTTCTAGAGCCGAGCCCTCTAATGAGGTCTACCTGTGTAAATGAATTTGCTGAGGTGGGTTTTGTCCATTTGACTATTGAATGATTTATGGAGGCAGTAGATTAGGTAGACCTGTGTAAATCAACTCAACTATCTCCTACTAAAATCAGTTTGCAGTTTAGTAGTAGTAAAACATACACAAAATGATTTTTTTATGATGTGGAGAGAAGAAAGAGGTGATCATTTTGTAATCACTCGTATCATGAGCTAAAATTTTGTGTCACCAGACAAATCTTACACTATTGCATAGAATAATTTTGCAATGCACTTTAATTTGTTTTATTTTCTATGCATAAATGAAATAATTATTCTGTTAACACACGATAAAGCTTGAAAGATCCTTTATGCTATGCACATGGTAAGGAATTGTGGAGCTAACGAGATAACTTAAAAGATAACCCATTACATGGTGGAATGGGCGCATCATGACATCGTAATCTGTCTCGCCCAAATGAATTAGTTGGTACTAGAAATGTTAGAAATAGTAAACGAAAGGAGTAATAAGAAGTGAAAAGGACAGAGACACTTCCCAACCAGAAAGCAAAGTTCCCACTGATGGTATACTTTGTGTAAGCGAGCTCTAAGATCACATCTTTGGAATAAAATCCAGTTAGAAAAGGAAATCCAATAAGAGATAAGCTGCCCGTGAGCATCATGGCGTAGGTCAAAGGAAAGGAGGAGGAGAGTCGGAGACCGTCTATAACAATGCACCAATGCACCGCGGTTGCCTAGTTAAGGAAATGAAGTGTTCCAGGACCAAGGACTCATCGGGGCCCTTATTTTTGTGAATACTACATAATATATTCAAACTTATAATTCCTCGTTTTTTAGTGAAGGAAAGGCTCAAATATATACCCTTACAAAATGTCAAAGCCTAGCTCCGGGCCTCCGGCCAATGCAGCGGTGCAACTTTAATTTGCAACCCGCCAGCAGTTCCAGCCTTCCACCACACCTTGCCCTAAATTCCACTGTCGCCAACAGTATACCATGACAAGTCCGCATGATCATACGTACGGAGTACTATACTTTTAGTGCAAGATCAACTATTGAAATCACACGTAAAATTAGATTATAACACGAAAGAGTTTGGAAGCAGTGGTACGAATACGACCAATGCATCAGCAGCTCAGCACGGCGTTCGATCACTGCACCTTGGCGATCTGCGCGGAGGAGAAGCGTGGCCGCTTGTACCCCTCCCCGGCGGCGGCGACGACGTGGTCGTCCCGGTTGAGCAGCACGGCGCGCATCGCCGCGCGCAGCGTGGACAGCGCTACCGCCCTCCCGTTGCCCGCGGCGGCGGTTGCGTTGCCGTCGTCGTCGCCGCAGACGTCCAGCTCCAAGACGCTGCGGGTCCTCCCGCCGATGGTGGCGATCTCCACGCGGACGGGGCGCGCGTTCCTGACGGACCGGACGGCGCGGCCCAGGTCGGACAGCAGCCCCGGGCGGTCGTCGCAGCACACCCACGCCCTGACGACGCGCCGCGGCGGCGGCAGGCTGTCGTCGTCATCGGCGCCGAAGTGACGACCGTGCCGCCGCCAGTAGTCGTCCTCCTCCTCGGCGCCCACCTCGTCGCCCTCCCCCGGGATGACACCGAGGCCGACCCCAGCCGTCGCGTCGCTCGCCTTCGCGCGCAGCTCCCGCACGTGCCGCACCACCTCGCCCAGCAACGCCGCCTTGTCCATCTGCACGAGCGCGCGTCAGCCACCATGCACCCCATCAGGAGAGCCATCATCATTCGATAAAGCCCACGCTGCTTCGATCGTTTGCAACGCACGCACGTACCCGGGATGCGGAGGGGACGAGGGTGCGGAGCGTGGCGAGGTGGGCGTTGATCCGCTGCCGCCGCTTGCGCTCGGCCTCGCTGTGGCTCCGGCCCCGCTCCTTCTTCCGCAAGGCCGGCGCCGGCGCCGGCGTCGAGCGCTCCCCTTCTCCGTCGTCCGTCACCACCATGTCTCCTCCTCCCTCAAGAAACTGCGAGTTGGGCTGGCGTAAAACGCTCGTAGCGCTCTAGGCGATCGTCTCGTCAGGAAGTGGAAGGGGAAGCGTCGCGGGCCGGGGTTTTCAAAAGGGACATCTATAGATCAAGCGGGCGGGAAACCCCAGGGGGCGGGCGACCACGACATGCTGGCGCAGTGACTGCGCAGCGCTCGGGCCGCGCGCCGCTTCCTTTTTGTTCGTGGTGGCTCGGTTGGGTGGCGTCAGCGCGGCACCCCCGCGGCGACGGCTGTTTTGGCGCCTGGCGCGCGGTGGAAACGGGGCTTCCGCGGAGGGGAAGGATTTCGACGCCTTTTGCCTCGTCGGCCGCGCACAGGGCCTAACCTTGGCCCGGCGCCGAAGCGTGTTTTCGGGCTGGACAGCGGCAGCCGGCAGCAGGGCAAGGAGGCGAGGCGACACAGGCAAGCCGGCCGACCGGCAGCACGTCGTGTCGCGGGGACATGGGAGCGACACGGCGCCTGTGGCTGATCGCTGCGGCGCTTTGCGTCAGGGCGCGGCAGCCTTTGGGACTGGGAGGGACGGATCAGAATTCCTGCTGGACCGGGGCTGCTTTTCCACGTTCTCATCGGAACGTAACTTGTCGGCTGGTCAGCGAAAAGCGTCGGCGGCCAAAACGCTGCTGCAGAGAGAGAGTAGCTTGCCTGCTTGAAAAATCAGGCCTTGTTTAGATTTCTAAATTCACCCCTAAATTTTACTATGCAAAAAGAAGATTCTCCATCACATCCAAATATCGGTACATACATAGAGTATTAAATGTAGATAAAATCAAAAACTAATTACACAGTTTTGTTGTACTTTGCGAGACGAATATTTTGAGCCTAATTAATCAAAGTTTGAACAATTATTACTAAATAAAAACAAAATGTTACAGTAATTTAGCACAGTGATTTTGTGCCCCAAATTGGGGATCTAAACATGGCCTCACCGTCCTGAGAGAATCGATCGAACCTGCTCGGCTATGGTTGTTGCGACTGATAAAGCGGCTACAGCTATTGTTGCTGTCAGTGAAAAATATTGTATCATGCTTGTTTAGATTCATCTATTATTATTAATAGGTGGCTGGATAGTTAATTTGGAGGTGTGAATAAACTATTATCACTCTTGCACCAGCTAATGATTTGCTAGCTGATTTGGAGGTGTGATTATAGAAGGGAGGAGATGCATGATTTGCTAGCTGATTTGGAGGTGTGATTATAGAAGGGAGGAGATGCTCTTCGCTGCTGAATTCAAACATACCCTTATTAATTTCGTCTAATTAATGATCCATCTTTCTTGCCAGCCCTTTGGTCTTTCAATCTCTCACGAGATTTGTGTTTAGAGTTGTGGTTGTGGTTTAAGCAAATGGTCCTAAATCTCTGGTTATAGCTAACTGTTTGAGGATCTAGCTATTTGCTCCAAGTATAATTTACCCGCTATCACTACTGGAATCAGGCGCTTTGCCGAGTGTCCAAGGCACTCGGCAAATCCCTAAATACACTTGGCAAAGAGCACATGGTAAAAAAACTATCGGCAAAGCGGCCTTTGCCGATTGTCTTTTATCGGGCACTCGGCAAAAGCTTCCGAACCGAAAAAATCTGAAAAAATAGGAATTTTTTTAATTAGGGGAGGGATCCACCGACCAGTCATATGGCAACGGCTCCCAAGTGACCAGCCAAAGCAATTTTTCGAAACTTCACGCCGAGCAAGAATCGAACCTGCGACCTCTCACACATGCACGAGCTCCACTACCACTACACCTCTCTTTCATTTGTGTCTATATTATATTTCAGTTCTCCAAATATTATACTAAATCAAGTGTAAATTGATTGTTTGAGGCCCTAAATGAATTCAAATAAAAAAGTTGTCAACTATAAAGTTTCATATCTTTTCGAGATCTACAATTTTCATTTAGGAAGTTTCTCCATCCGATGTCGTTTGAAAAATTCGAATTTTAAAATTTTGAATTTCAAACGTAGTTTTGCATGACAAGATGATTTCAAATTAAAAAGTTGTCAACTACAAAGTTTCATAACTTTTCGAGATCTACAAAGTTTATTTTGGTTGTTTTTCCATCCGAGGTCTTTTGAAAAAAAATCGAATTTTAAATTTTTGAAATTCGGATGCAATTTTGCATGACAACATGATTTCAAATTAAAATGTTGTCAACTACAATGTTTCATAACTTTTTGAAATCTACAATTTTCATTTATGAAGTTTTTCCATCTGAGGTCGTGGTTCTAACATTATTCATAAATCTTATATATATCTCTCGTAGTTTTATGAAACTATATGAGAGACGTGTAGATTTTGTGAACAACGTTACTATCGCTTTGTTGAATGAAGAAATAACCAAAATAAACTTTATATATCTTGAGAAGTTATGAAACTTTGTAGTTGAAATTTTTTTGATTTGAATTCGTTTAGGGCTTCAAAATGTGCTTTGAAAAACTGCTTTGTCGAGTGAAAAAAAAACACTCGGCAAAGAACTTCTTTGCCGAGTGTTTTTTTTGGCACTCGGCAAAGCAGCTTCTTTGCCGAGTGTTTTTTGACATTCGGCAAAAAAGGTCTTTGCCGAGTGTTTTTTTTCTGCACTTGGCAAAGTAGCTTCTTTGCTGAGTGTTTTTTATTTGGCACTCGACAAAGAGCTTTTTTGCTGAGTGCCCGAAAAAAAACACTCGGCAAACCACGTGGCACTCGGCAAAGAACTGGATTCCGGTAGTGTATAGCCCAATTTTAACCGATTGTTAGCGGTTTCAGGAGGTAGATCGCTAAATTCCTTTGCCAACGACGCTAGGTTTAAGTAGTGGTTAGGAGCCAATCGAAGGCCCCATGAACTTAGAGCGTACTTGTGCTGGTTCAGCCTTTCAAAACATGGAAACATGGTAGTTCTAGTTGTTGGGGGTTGAGCCATGATACAGAGGACAAGTTTCATCCTCATAAAACTTTCATCTTCTCTCTTCATCTATACTATGGCATATTAGCTTATTTAATATCCTAAAAAACTCTCATAAAACCCTAACTGAGATCATCCTAATAGTTAGTAGTAGATCTCTAGTAGCAAGTTTATTTGGATTTGTGTGTGTTGATTTTAATTTTTAATTGATTACTAAGGAAATTTTGATGACACTCTTACAACTACTGAATTAAAACTTGCTCTTATTAACTTGATCTAATTAATGATCCATTTTTCTTGCCTAGTGGCTTTGGTCTTTGCAACCTCTCGCGAGATTTGGGTTCAGGGTTGAACTTCTCTGCCAAGGGTTTAGAGTTCTGATTGTGGTTTAAATATTATGGATTAGGAGCTAATCGAAGGCCAATGAGCTTAGAGTGAACCTGTGGTGGTTCAGTCTTTTTGAAAAAAAAACGCCGACACATGGTGGTTTCAGTTGCTGGGGGTTAAGGCCACACACACGCACGCACACGCATCCCTATGAACACGCGTACGCAAACCCTACCTCTACGAGTACCTCCGAAGGACTGAGCTGACAGATCTCGAGATTCACAAAATCACCACAAGCGCCTCGCTGTCGATAGGGACGTCGCCTACCACTGAAAGCATAGTGTCGTTAAATTCTGGAATAAATTCAGAAAAATGCGAACACCCGTGCCAAGTCGAGGACTTAAACCTGGGTGGGAAGGTTCCACCACAAGAGACCCAACTAACAGATCTATGATCAGTTCGCATATATCTCTTAATTATCTAGTTAGATAAATGACCCTTCTAGAGATTGCCCCCTGATCTTGAAGTTCTGGCTTTGGCACTGCGTGTTAAAGAGCCCCCTAATCTCGAAGTTCTGGCTCTGGCACTACGTGTTAAAGAGGACATCAGTTCACTTAGGAGGTGTTTGGTTTGTGGAGTAAAGTAGTACATCATTACCTTACTCTTTAGTTTTATGTCAAGAATAAAATGAGTTGATCTATCACCACTTTATCACTATTCCATTCTTCACAAGCTAATAATTACTACTAAACGAGTAGTACTGGTATTCGAAATGAGGTCACTCTATTAAATTAAAAAAAACTCATGATGCATCATTCTATAGAGAATGGCTTGAATTCTCAAGACCAAACAACGGAGGACGTAGTGGAGCTGCTGGACAGGAGAGCTGAGCAGGAGAAGCCTTTTGTCGATGTTTGTTTCTGCCCAAAACACTTTTCACCAGCTACAGTAAAAACAAACGCTGTAACCATACGGGGCTCTTTTTCATGGCGACCGATGAAACGAGACGAGGGAGAGGGACAAATTCGTGTAACTTTACCGCGTGTCCCCTCGCCACGCAACAGCCAGTACTCGTATAGTCGTATCCCCCTTTGGTTGCAGGCTTGCAGGCACGAGCTGCACAGAAGGGAAGCGGAAAAAGAAAGTTGAAAGCGAGCGTCAGGGACATGTCACGATTCATGGTTCGTACGTACAAACTCAGGGATCACACTACTCCCAAACCAGAATCTTGGGCAATGCTAAATGCACCCAACGCAGCCAAGCACGATCGAACCTGCCCATCGATCCGCTTTGCTCCATCCAGACCTGACACTGCCATGCAGTGGCGTACTAGGAATTTCTCTGCAGACGTGACATCGTGTGATCGTGTCACCGCGACAGGTTCTCTCGATGCGTCGCACGGAGTATGGTGTTGCTCCTCTGGACGCCGCCGACCTCAGTCACTACAGGATCAGTTGCTTCAACATGCAACACTGCTGCATTCTGAGATGAAATGCCCAAGGAAACTAGTAATTCAGGGCAACTCGGCAACTTGGTGAAGGGGCCATAATATATAAGGTTCAGTGGCACCACATTGGCCAATGTCGCAGTTACAGAAGTACAGAACCAAACACGTGATTACATAGCAATCAAACTCAATCCAAGTGTTCAGTATAGATTAATAACAATTGCTATGTAATCCAGCAGAACAGGCGCAATACATAGGCGTCTCCCAAAAGCTGAATGTCAACTGTGACTAAATATCCGTGGAGGTACCATCCATACTAGGCATAGTAAGTGGCGAGGACTGCAAAACGCTAGGAGTCTCGCTGAACCTAATTGTTACTTAAGGCTCTCACAAGTGAATTAGACTTTTCAGTGGCTGGCTGCAACATCATTCCTGCCGAATGGAGATCCTGATGGAGCAATCAGCGCGAGGGTTTGCATGATCCTGATTTGCCTATTCCGACGTGCACTAAGTTGCCCCGGTGTCATCACTGCTGTTCCCCTGCTCTGAGGAAATTTCGTCAAACTAGCAAGTAAAATTTGAGATCATAAAAGCAGTTGGGAAGTGCGGGTGTGGGCAACGGGGTCAACTTACAGGGGCATTGCTTGACTCACCCTTCACTTCGCTACCACTCTGCTTGGAGCCTCGTCCACCTTTCGTAGAAGCATCACCACTACCAACCACACTGTCAGTAGCATTACAAATGCCATTAATCACTTCATCCACATAAGCCATTTCAGCATCTTGCTCCTTGTCAATAATGTCCTTGAACAGTATATCCCTGACCATAGCTTTTATTTCAGTATGCTTTGAACCTCGAGTTGCACCTTCGCTTCCAAGTATATCAGTGAGTGGTTCTGTATTACCCTCAGCTGCATCTAGATATTGCTTGTCATCAGAACGAGCTGATTGTCTCAACCCTTCCTTTCTGCCTACCGAAGCGCTTTGAGCAGCATACTTCTGTCTCTTGTTCCTTAAACCTTCAGCTGAACTGTCACTAAAATCTTTATGAATGACATCATGAGTAGAACTTGATTGTCTTGCACGCCCACCCTTTCTTTTCCGAGCACTTCCAGTAGTTGCATTGCTCCCAACATTTTGGTCTTCCTCTTCATTATATTGTTGCTTCAGACCTTGTTTTCTGGCTTTTCTAGAAGAGGTCTTCTTTGAGGCCCCTTTGGTGTCACCGCCTGAAAATTGAATTTAGAAAATTCAGATGTATAGCAACTGAACTAAAATATAATTTGCGTCATTGACAACAAGTTCAAAATTGAACCTATTTCACAAAACCAAAAGCTTAAGTGAATAAAGTTACATGTTGCATATCTGATATTTAATGAAACCATTGTTTATAACAATTAACATACAACGCTTAAGCAACCATAAGATGGATTGTATTTACATAAACACTATGCCAGATAGAAAGTGTTCCCAAAAATGACGAATTTCAATAAAAACTTAAAAGATCCTTGTCACTAGAATCATAATAGAAAAGAGAGCGGTGAATAATCAAATGATCAACCACAAGGAGAACCATGTTGAGTATACATTGCACAGCAAAGAAGAAAATGTTCACCTTTTGAGTTGACAGCTTCCTCTTCATAATCATCCTCATAATCACTGCACAAGTTAACGCCAGAGAGCTCCTGCGTCATTGGATTAAACAAATCTCTCAAAAATCTGTACTTACTCATAACACATCTACTGTAAACTGTGCAGGTGACTGATCTACCTTCTCAAGCACCTCACGGAATGCTTCCATTGCGCTCTTGTTTTCTTGCTTCAACATCTGCATAAATTGAATTTATATGACAAATCCTAATTATCACCACTATAGAGCAAGATCCATATCACTGCCCATATGAGACAGAAGCTTATGCATACCATTTCAAATTCTGAGTTAGACTTCCAAGGGTCTACATATAAGCTGAAAGTAAAACAACAGAAAAATTTAAAAAATGACACAAAGAATATCATTACAGAGAAAAGAAAACTCTAATGTGTCTTAGGATCCCTTACTATTGACATGTTCCATAGAGCCGAACTAAGCAATCAAACTTGTCTCTCTTCTTAGGCTTGCTACCAACACATGATTCATCAATGACCTTGAATTCAGAAAGAGAAATTGGGTGTAATTAGATGCAGGGGAAGCTAGAGTCCAGAACAAGTAATAATAAATACAACAGTAAAAAGCAGTTCCTAAACTTGTCCCGAGTTCCAATCAAGGTCCACAAACTCTCAAGTTGCATATTCTGGATATGTGTCATGCCACAGTGGCACTTACGTTGCTCCTTGAGGAGTTTTGGGGCCTATAATGTGTTGGTATTTTATTAGTTAGGACCTTGAAGCCATGTAGTACTTCCATCAACAATCAATTCATATAAGTTTTTAACCCCCTCCCAACCACCCCAACACACACACACACACACACACACACACACACACACACACACACACACACACAGGCAAAAGTATTAAAAGTACCTACTAAAGTACGAGTATATTATTTCTAAATCTTTTACTTATTATTATATTAATATGGTATTTTTAATACTTTCAATTCTGTTTTGTTTTATTGTTGGTTTACTTGAAGCTTCCTCAGGATTTCAGATATTTTTTTATGACTTCCTAGCATCATAATACATCTCCAGAATTTTCCCAGAAATTTCTAGAGGTGTTTGAATGTTTTACATATGCTAGCAAGAGTCATCTGGATTGTTCCTTCAACTGAAAACCTATTTCAGGAACTTTAAAAAAATTTAACTAAACTAAACCTGGTCATCAACCCACATGGAAGGCACAGTAGCAAGCCAGATAGGCAGTTGGGCTGCTGTGGACCAGTTGGGCCTACCTGAAAACCCAGGACATGTTTAAGGTCCCAAATATGCATTTTGAGAGTTCGTAGACTAGAATGAGATCAGGCCATCTGGGATAAGTTCAGGGCCTGCTGGTAAAATTCAGTCTAAAAAACTATTGTCATCACTTCAGATCAAACATATGCTGAGGTGATGGCAGATGAACTATAAATGTTCATTTCAATCATTGTGATAAATGTTACTGTTCAAAACTTCAAACACAAATGTCAAGCTATAACCCAAGCCAACTTTAGATTCTTCCTATTTAAAAAATAATATGTCCAGTGTTTAGTTCCAATGTGCCGTAAGCAACAAGGACATTGGTCATTAGCAATCTAAAGTGCTATCTAGTATACAAAACAAACACACTTTCTGCACTAAGATATATGCTAACAAGGTGCAGTGTCATAACTCATACCTGGGCTGGCCACCATGAAGAGCCACTGCACTTAACCCATGTTATATCTCCCAATCGAAAATTGTGTCTTAACTTATTTTCTGGACCAGTGTCATGATCTTTATCTGCATTTTCATTCACCATACTGATCAATGCAAACCTGCATCACCATGGGATAAGAAAAATGTTAGAGATTTTCCACCAGGGGAGCTGGTTGATTAATGGAAATGTTCTACCAAAAGATCAATTTCAAGCATCTGCAAGGATAGATCAGGGCAAGCTATACTACCCATCTGATGCTGAAACCAGTTTTCTGAAAGGCTACAGCTCATTTTATGCTTATATAAACCTCAGATGTACCGCTACACATGTAACCCATATCAAGGAATTTACAGGAAAACCTTGGTAAAAATGGGTGATTCAGTTATGAGTTATGAAAATAGTACAGAACACATGTGATCTTGACATCCAAGGTTATACCAGAGGAGATATATGTATTTCCACCCAATATGCACTGAAATCAAACTAGATTCGCCCACTACATGTTCAGATTCACAAGCAGCTTCTCAGTGAGGCAGCAAGCCACACAGCCCCCACTAACGCAACCACGGGCGGACCCAGGAAAGGACATGGGCGTACACATGTACACCCAATATTTTTTTTTGCAAAGCAATCGAATCGAAGTTAGTAGGCATATACATACACCTCTAATTAGATTCAGATCCGATTACGAATAGTACGTTAGGGTTTGGGCGCACGGTTTTACCTACGGATTACGTTAAGGTTTGGGCGCACGGCTTCGCACAGAAGGAAGGGAGGACCAAGGCGAGGGAATACCTGCTGTCCTGGTGGTGCTCGTCGCCGGCCAAGGTGGCGAGTGGCGAGTGGCGAAGTAGGACAACAACGACGGTCGCGGGGGCGAGTGGCGAGTGGCTGCAGTGGGCGGACGCCGCGTCGGAACTGGTCGCGAGAACGCTGAGCCCCAGGTGGTGCTCGACCTCCTCTCCGGATTGCGGCGCGGCGAGCGGATGGAGGAGATCGGCCGCGGGCGAGACGAGTTCAGGTGGCGGGCCAAACGTCGAGCAAGGTTAGAAAAAGCGGCGGTATCTATACGGTGACCTTGCACAGCACCGGAGCGGGGGTGGGCTTGACCCCGCTACCGCCGCTCGCACTACAGAGCCTTTCGTCCCTGCTATAAATTTATACGTACATATTCAAGCTAAAAAAAGCTAAAGATAAAAAATTATGAGATAAGCTTTTCCTAACTTATTTCTTAGATCCGCCACTGTGTGTCATATACATCTACATTATATTATTATCTTAAATAAAAAAATAAAAAGTTGTGGACTTAAAGTTGTAAAAAAAAATCTATAACTCTTATAAAGCAAAACTTCACTGCCTATTTCTCTTACATGCAGAGCGTCCACCTCAGCAGTTCACTATTATTTGCCACTAGCAATTTCTCTTGACATGCAAGGTGTCCACCTCATCAGTCTACTATTATTTGTAATTACCTATTTTCTTTTGACATGCAAGACGTCCATCTCAACAGTCTACTGTCATTTACCACTAGTAATTTCTCTTGACATACAAGGTGTCCACTTCAACATTCTACTATCATTTGCAATTAAAGTTTACTGGCACAAGAATTATGATATTAATGTCAGCGAAACACATCATCCACAATGAATACAATCTCCACGATTATGTTAATAAATCTATACATATATTATATCATGTTCCTACATTATCAACACCATACATATACATCTCCTAATTCTAATTAGTTAATATTCTAACATATTTATATTCCTCCTTCGTACCCGCGACAACGCACGGGGAATCCTCCTGTTAAAAAAAGGTTCAATCCACCTTATCTAGTACATATTATTCTTCCTGATCTAACTCACCACTCCATCTAATCTTGTGCCCATTTCTACCTCCTCTCATCCGCGCTCCTCGTCTGCAGTGCTGCCTCTATCTTCTCTGGGCCGTGTCAATCACCTATGCAACCTTGTGCCCATCGTCTCTGCCCCGCCCCCTCCCAGCCTCCGCCCACTACCTCCAGTTGCGTCCGCAGTGTACCTTCCTCCTGGACACGCTTGCCGCTAGCCTCCTCTAGGCGCGCTCATCACCTCCGCCGCCACCGATCGTCCCTCCCTCAAGCAGTGTAGCACTAGATCTAGGGCACACCATCCATCTATCCCCTTGAGCGAGGTGATGCCCCTTCGCCTAGCACATAAGTACGGAGGCGAGCATCTTGTAGAACATCGGGGCGAGCTCAGTCGCAAGGGGAGAAGAGGAGGTCACCACCCTCTCTACAGATGGATCGTGAGTAGGAAGAACCGATCAAGGAGAGAAGAAAGAAAATAGAAAGATCATAGTCTTACAGATGAATTTACATGTCAAGTGTGACATCCCATGTTTTTTTAACAAAACTTGAGGAGCATCATGTGTATCCAACGGAGTGATGTTCTAATAAAAAAGTGTACGAGATACAAGAAGAACCAAAATTATCACTAGAGTAGGAGGCCACAATGGCAAAGCAAAAAAGTTTTAAAGATAGTATCATACATGAGAAATGAAGATAAGTATACATTAAATGGGAGTCCTAAAGATAGCCATGCATATTTGTGAAACTTTCTAGATAAATAATGAGCATACATGAGATATATCTGTCATGTTTCATAAAAAACTATGATACTCTAGGTCTAAATATTCTTGTATGCTAAAAATATCTAAAAAATAGATAAGTACTAGGAAAAAATATGAAAATATTTTTGCAATACCATAGTGGCCATGAGCAGCTATAAATAGATGTGGCCATTGATATGTTCTGTTCGCACTCATAACAAGCCACCATAAATAATAGAGTCATAAGATAGTCATCTTATTTATCTTTTTTTAATATGACAAGATTGTCGTGTTTGTACTAAAAAATATATACGAATATACATGAGTCCAAGTTGTTAAAAACTATTAATAATATATATGCATTGTTGTTAACATTTATTATTAGACATAGTCTTAAGAATTTTTAAAAAAATATCATGTACACCCAATATTACGAAGTTGTGTCCGCCATTGAACGCAACACCATCTAGTATTCAGTTACTACTTTCCTAAACCAATGGCTGCTACCTGATGCAAAATCATGAAAGTATCATGACGTTTCAACATTTCACGGTTCAAAAAAAGTAGAAATCAGGGGGGGCTAGCTTGAGATATATTAATCAGAGAACAGCCCTGGTTGTACAGAAGGACCATTGGGCAACAAGAAAAATACAACAAAGGAAGTATATGTTCTTCATCATATTCGTCACTGCCCGGTCGCCAGATATCAGCAGCAGCAGATAAAAGAGGGGATGGCCACATACGCTCGCAAGCACATGATCTAGTAGATCTACTAAAGCCCAACGAAGGGAGCTCAACCCTGATGAACAGGGCCGGACCCAGTAATACTATTTTGCAAAAAAAAAAAGAAGTTTGTAGGCATGTATACACTTGTAAATAGGTCGGATTTGACTACAAAATGGCCAAATAGCTTAGGGTTCGGGTGCTCGGTTTCGCATAGCAGGAACGGAAGAGAAAGGATGCGCAATACCTAGTGGGGGTGGGTGCTCTTCGCTGGCGAAGGACGCGACGAAGGTCTGTGGCTAAGGGACCGACGAAGACCTGGGCACCTCGTGTCGGCGTCAGCGGGTCGCCCAGTTGCCGCACGAGAGAGAGCCCGCGCGCTGGCTGAACGACAGAAGAAAAGGTTGAGAAGTGAGTGTGACCTGAATCACAGTGGCGGGGCGGGAGGTACACGCGGATGCCGCTCGAAATCACAGTCGCGGGGACGGAGGTAAACTCGCGTATTACTTCTCTCTCCCCGTCTGCTCCGCTTGACGGCTAGTATGGGATAGGCCGATAGGAACAGGATGTACTGCAACAGGGCCCGTTTGGGAAAGCTTCGTTCTTCAGCTCTGCTCTTTTGTGCTGGAATAGAGTGATTTCGTTGAATTCATAAGAAGAAACAAGGTGCGAAGCCGATAAGAATTGATTCTCTGTTGATCCCCACTGGAGGTGGAGTAGGGTTTTTTTAAGTCCCAGCTTCTAATGTAAATAGAGAAGTGATTCTATGTAGATCCCCACTTGAATCAATTGACATTTTGCGCATTTGGCTGGTTGAGAGTGATTCTCTTCGGAGAAGTTGAAGCTGGAGCTCTCCCAGACCTCTGCACCCGACATATGCTTTTAGATTTTTTTTAAAAAAAGTTAAGATTTTTGGATAGGGTTTTAAGTGGATTGTTAGAGGTTGTCACCTCCGTGTTCATGGTACATCAAAATAGCCACACCGCCGAGAGAATACATCGTTCCAAAGACCAAAACTAAACTAAGGGGATGTTTAGTTCTTGGGGTAAAAAATTTTAGAGTGTCACATCAGATGTTTCATGAGATGTCGGAAACGATGTTCGGATACTAATAAAAAAAACTAAGGGCCTAATTGGTTGGGCTCTAAAATTTGCCCAACCAAAACCAGGGCACTTCCAAAACTTAGGCAGTCATTTGGTTTGAAGCCATAATCTACCCAGCCAAAACTTTGGCACTCACAAACCAAATTTCTTGCCTAGGATTTGGCAATTAGAATTTGGCAAGCCCTTATTTTGGCTTGCCCTAACTTTGGCAAGGCAAATTTTGGAGCCCAACCAATTAGGCTCTAATTACAGAACTCGCCTGAAAACCGTGAGACGAATTTATTAAGACTAATTAATATGTCATTAGCATATGTTTACTGTAGCACAACATTGTCTAATCATAGATTAATTAGGTTTAAAAAATTCGTCTCGCAAATTTATCGTAATTTGTATAATTAGTTATTTTTTTCGTTTATATTTAGTACTCTATGCATGTGTCTAAACATCCGATGTGATAGGAAAAAAATTTGAGGAAGGAACTCAACACCCTCTGAAAATCGAGCATCCTCGATACAATAATAATCGACGAATCTAAAACAGAATCCCAACCGGGGAACAACATCCATCTAGCCACAAGCCTTCCACAACACATTCCTTGCCGGGAGACCCAACAGAACCCCGACGACGGCATCATCAAGGGAATCTAGCCAATACTAGTAAAAGGATGAACACTAGCGGGCTAGCCGGATGAGAGGTCGGTTGCTCACTTTACCTATCCAAATCTAGCCAATACAAGGAAGAAGATACACTAGGCGAATTGAGAGGTCAGTTCTCCTCTCGATCAGGTGCCGATGAGGCCAATGGAGCAGAGGGGACGATGAGCAAGAGAGTAACTCGATGGGGACAATGTCCTTAGACAGCACGGAGAGAACAAAAAAAGGCGCTTAAACCAAAAACAGCATCCACCACGTACATGCGACTTCTGAGAAATGCAAATTACCATGTCCTTCAGAGTTCAGACCACCCAATAGAACACACAATTTCTGACACATGTCTAACAATTATTACATGTGCACAATCTAAGGAAAACTATGGTAACCATTTTGGTTGCCTTGAACTTTATTTCAACTAGAAAATTTGGCACGCTTCGCGGCGCCCTACCAGACATGATATCCTTTATAGAATATCAGACAAGCTTTGTCATTTTTAACACAACTCTGCAACAACCAAAAGTGGTATGTCAATACAAACTGGGCAATTGCATCACAACTCGTTAAGAAAGAAGCAATAAGCTGCAGTAATTAATACGTTGGCCACCCATCATCCTGAGCAAAAACAATTAGCAAGAAGCCAAGAACATAGTTACATGATTATAGCCAAAACCACCTAGATGGCGATCATGCTTCTGAGAAAGTAGTAAAGGTGAACACAAGCTATGAAAATGCAATAAAATATGTGGCCAACCACGAAAGAACGAAATAAAAAATGTAAGAAAAATATTAATGTGTTTCAGGATTTTCATCCTCCCTAGAGTTTGAATCCAAGATCAGAGGTCATGTTGGATTAGACATGAACAAGATAAAATTTTATACACAGCAATATACTGCATCCAAAACATAGCAAACAAAACAATGAAAATAGCATCACTTACTCACCTAGGGTTTGAATCCAGTATTTACCACCCAAATCAGCACCTCGGACCTTGAGCTCCAGGTGTGAGGGGCAGCAGCAACTTAGCAAACTCAATTTATGTAGAAATAACATCATATATATGAAGCAAATTTATTCTCTACCTGATTCATTTACATTGCATGTTCTTTGGCAATGCCGTTGAGATGGTGAAAATCAAGCCAAAACTACCATGTAATGCATGCAGCCTGTGCTAATTATATATCTCTTTAGCCGAATTTATCAAATTGATAGATTTCTATCCCAACAGATGAACATCATTTTGGCATTAGTCAATCTCGTGCATGCTGCCAAGAACTTTGAGCACCATGGCTTCAGATCCGGTGTAAGCCATGCCAGACAAAAAACATACACAACATCAATGCAAAGGGGGGAAAACAATAAATAAATAAATCTGGCAGCCTCCACGGAATTTAGCGCGTCCACCTTCCATGGTTCCCTCACCGTGGGGATGATAAAGGAAGGACAGAGAATGCCGAATAATGGTCCGCATCCGCCTTAACTTGGTGCCATCAGAATTGTTAGACAAGGCTGTGTTATGGGCCTTAGGCCTTATTAGCTTCAGCCATACGGGTTCATGCCCAGCCGGCCTGATCTCTGTATAGAGGTCAGCTAGGGTTGTGGAATTGTAATTGGACTCCAAGTCCGCGACTCTAGTAGATTGAGTTGTATTAGGCAAGGATACTGGAGAAGCCGCCCCTATCCTCACCTATATATGTACATGTACATTGTCCCTCAATAATCAATCTATAGTTTTCCTGACTTACAAGAATTATAATAAGATGGACACTATTATGATAGCCTGGTTATTATCAATGCTCTTCTTATAAGGTATATGCCATTACCTACTTCTTTGACCTCACCATTGTAAAATCATTAGTTGTCGCATCAACATTTTCCTTCCATTTTTGGACCTTGTTTCCAAGTTCCATCATCTTTTATAGCAGCCACCTCCCTTGCTCCTTAACACTACAATGAAAAGAATGTTTATCGGCAACAAAGACTGAACCCTATTTTATAGACCAAACGGGCTGGGACACTGGAAATAATAGTTACGTTCGATAATGGTAACTATTTTCCAAACCATAGAGAATGTTGGACCAACATGGCCTAAAAAAAGCATACAGATTGCATATGACCCCCCTAAAAAAATTACTTGCCAAAATCAACCAGCCATGAAAAAATAATGAACCCGTTAAGTAAAGTTGAGTTTCTTTTTCCCAATAAATTGCATAAGTAACAATGCTGGAAATACTCAAAATTGGTTCAAAATAGCTAATTTTAACGATTTAACCAGCCATTTTGCTAGGCTTTCAACGAATCCCAGAAAATTTCTGAGCCTTATTCTGAATTTAGAGAGTCAAACCAGCTACCTCAGCCTGGTACATATGTTCCAATTAGTCTGTTTACTTAGAATAGACCCTAGCCAAGACCAAAGTTGATTCAACTTTATTGGAAGAACTTTCCAACCATTAATATTGCAGTTTCTACTTGGATAATTCTATTTGATAATATCACAAATTGAAATGTTAATATTCCTTCAAAAAAATGTTAATATGTTTATTAATACCAATTATTAATTTATCTTTCACATGAAAGGAGAACTCTAGCATATATATACGAAAAGCAGTTTAAGACCATAGGTGCATTGCATCAAATTAGTCAATTCAGAAATACTACTACACTGATGGAATGACAAGCAAGTACCCTGACCTGTCCAAGAGAAACAAAAGACCTCTAAAAAATGTTTGATATTCCTATGTGCTTGATCCTCATCATTCTCAAGATCAGCCAAGGAGACATCAAATACTCCGTGCTTCAGACCATTAGAAGAAATTTGAAAACAAAAGGAAGAAATTGAGATAAAATCCCTCCTTACATACGAGAAGAGCCCTGATTGGCACGTGAAACATTAAATTCTGAAAAATTCCAAAAAAAAAGAAGCTTTTAGCCCTCATCACCAAATTATGTTAATCCTACTAATAATGAATCAGAAAAACATAACCATAAATAAGACATCAAGACGATCTTCATTTAAATGCCTAGCAGTTCGACCTTAATGCTTCAATAACTTATATTTACACAAAAAATATAACCTATGAAGAATCCACATTAAGATCAAGTGTAAACAATTCTACCCAAGTTCATGTAGGACAACCGTAAAAAGGAACCACATCTAAATCACAGGTATTGCTACTGATCAAACACAAATGCATGCTGAATAACCGATATTGCTAGAAACTCATGCCTGCGTGCCCAGTGAAAACTTTGGCCTTTCTTTTAGCAGCATGATTCTCAAATGATCAGGAGATGGGCAGGCATACCTTGGTGCCCTGTGTCCTGGACAGCAGAGTCTTTCCCATGTTGCACTCACTGAACTCTGACAGGCCCTGAGGTCATGGCGTCATGCCAGTGTTTGTTGGCTAAAGAATCCACACTGCAAGGCAAGGCAAGCACAAAGAAACAGATCAACACCGGCCAGAGGACGCCAAGAAACCAATGATTTCTACAGAACTGAAAAGAAAAGGCTGGGTGCTCAGCTGCCAGAGACCACCATGCCAGAGCCACTCACCGTAGATCCGCCATGCCTTGGCAGCCCGTCATCCCTTGGTGCATAAGATCCCCTCTGCCGTTACCAGCAGAGTGCCTGCGCCCACCACTTGTTACGTCCATCACTAGTGCCATGTGCCGCGGCAATGACTCCGGCCACATCCTGCTCTGGGAAAGCATGTTAGGCAGAGGAGCAACGGCGGTGCCTGTGCCCGCGTGGAGGCGACAAATCGGGAGGTGTGCAACGCTATTCCAAATTGCCGAAGCAAAGTTGTCAATTTCAACAGTTTCATACTGTAGTGTTTCTAATTAATGTACATTCATAGCATAACTGGCACTTGAGCAGCTGCCACCCTACAACATGAAACATCTCACCAATGGGATGATACAAACAAAAGCTAAAACTGATCATCTGAACTGACCGCTATGGTAAAATTTTCCATGAAAGTAAGGAGGAAAACCTAGTCACCACAATTTCATGAATGGTGAAGCTCTGATTCTTGACCAACTTATCGAGGTGAAGCACCAACGCTCGACCATCTTACAGTGCCCATGTCATCTGCAAGCAAGAAAACTGCCCTACACATACACAATGTAGTATACAACAGATGCAGATGTCGAATGGCGCAGCGATTGGCATGCCATAGCCCTAATAATCTCAATCACCACTTTCTTGTTCTTGCTGCCATCAGGTTGCCCTCGCTTCTTTGCCCCAACCTTTACATGCACCATTCCATAGCCCTAATTTATCTCAATCACCACTTTCTTGTTCTTGCTTCCTTTAGGCCGCCCTCGCTTCTTTGCCCCAACCTTCACATGTGAGGACTTCACTGGTGTTGCCGCTGTCGGCGCTGGCGATGGTGCTGGTGCTGGTGCTGCCACTGTTGGGGTGACGGGAATGCCAGTGCCAGCATCAACTGCCTTATTGCCTTCCCCTTCCTCAATGCCACTTGGGCCCGGCAATGGCAAGTATGGCCCCATTGGATAAAATCCTAGGGCATCGGGCGCCTTCTGCTGCGGCAAATTGAGTGGTCCGGCGAATGCAGGGCCACCAGGGAATCCCATTGGGAAGAACCCCCAGGAGCAGTAGTACATGTCTGTGCCTGGCACGATGGGTGGTGGCGTGGACATTGCCGTTGCAACAAACGGCCGGCGGCAGCTGGGGCAGAGCAGCGTTTGCGACTCGTAGGAGCGGTCATACTGGTGTAAGCGGCAGCAGGAGGGACAAACCGTCCAGAACGCTGGCGCCTGTACAGCTTCCCCCTCCTGGTTTCGTTCAGTCTCAGGCGGCGTTTTGGCAGCCCTCGGCGGCCGCCCGCGCTTTGGTGGCGGCGTGCCCGACACGGTCTGCGGTGGCTGCGGAGCAGGCGGCGTCGCCGGCGTTTTGGCAGCCCGCGGCGGTCGCCCGCGCTTTGGTGGTGGCGTGCCCGACACAGTCTGCGGTGGCTGCGAAGCAGGTGGCAGCGGCGGCTTTGGCGGCTGTGACTGTGACTGCGGCTGATGCTGCTTCTCTGGAGGGGGAGCGGTGGGTACACGAGCTGCTGCGGCGGCGGCGGCGGCTTTGGCGGCTGCAGCTGCGTTAGTTGCAGCGGCGGCAGCATCGAGGTCGGAGTCGAGGGAGGCTTTGCGGAGGGGATCCGACAGGAAGGCCCACGCATCGGCGACGAGGCGGGCGGCGTCGGCGAAGGCGAGCGAGCAGGGACAGTCGGGGTGGGAGCGGTTGAGCAGGAAGGAGAGGCGGCGGTATTGGGAATGGACGACGTCGGGCTCGCGGGAGGCCGGCACGGCGGAGTCGAGGCCAAGGACGGCGTAGGGATCGAGGGCCCCGGACGGGAGGCGCCGACGCTTGTCGGCGAGGAGGGCATCGGCGGCGGCGAGGAGGTCGTCGGCGCCCGGGGTGTGGGGGTCGAAGGAGAGGGCTTGCGCGACGAACTGCTTGCAGCCCTCCAGGTCGCGTGCCGTCAGGAGCTTCTCGGCGATGCTCATAAACCGCTCCGCCTCCCGCTGCTTGGCGGCGGAAGTAGGCGGATCCATGGGGCTCGCCGCTCGCCGCTCGCCGCGGGGGGCACAGGGAGGCCAGGGGATTTGACTGGGCGATGGGAATGGATCGGGGGAACTTGTGAGGTTACAGCTTGTGGGTGTGTACAGTAATTTTTGTAGCTACACTGGTGTTTTATGGCCATGCTTCGACCTTCGTGTCTGAGTGAGGATCAATTGTTATGTGCACCCACAGAGAACACTTTGGTAGCAGACATCCCCAACATCAACAAACAGAGGAAAGAGTTTGGAATTACCACAAGCCCATAGGCCATAGCATTGGCAATTTGGCACAACACACTTGAAGTAAACCAATCTTACAAAGAAGATTTCTCTATAAGTCAAAACTAAAACTTAGGTGTCAGCTCATGCTACGGAGTACAAATCTGTTGAGCATTGAGCAGCCACCAGCCATATTTGATATTTGTCGCTAAGCTTTATTTAGCCAAAGATAAATATGGCTATTGTCATTTCCCAAAATGGATAAAGGTAGATAATAAAAATCCCATTTTGATAGTATTGCGGATGTTTTTCTAGCCACAAAAGTGCTAAAGGCACCACATAATGCTTAGTGGTTCAATACGATCAGACAATGCATCATGAAATATTTGGGCTCAGCGTACTATGGTAGCATGGTCACAAAAAAAAGTTATCCCCCTGTTCGGCTGAGTTTATCAGCACGGCTTATCAGCCGTGAAACAATGTTTTTCTCTCATAGCAAATCAGCCACAGCCGGTTATAAACTAAAAAAACAGCCTGCCGAACAGGCCTGTATATATGGTCATTCGATGGTATTGCACTAGCTAATCAAATATGTAATGTTAACCATTAATCTAAGCATTTATTGGCTAATAGTATACATTAGTTTTTGTACATAGGAAAAAATAGTATATACAACCTCACATGAGCCTCTCTACCAAATAAGAGTAGGATGCAATCTTTTTATATTAATTTTTATGAATTTATATTAAATATTTTGTGATTTGGGTGTGGATAAGCATAAAGGTGGCCATACACCCAACTAGGCTCAAGTTTTCTTCAACTCTATTTTAGGTGCTTAACTTTTTTTTTCTTATTGAAAAACTAGGTTCGTGCCCGTGCGTTGCTACGGGATAACTAAACTTTTATACTAAAAATACAAAGATCGCATGATAAAATAATAATACTGTGAAATACCGATGTTAAAGTGACACTTATAAAAAAAGCAAAGTTCGTAAAATTGACACAGCCATAGCATCGCAAGCATCGCAGGCTCACAAACACTCTGGTACACCACCGTCCCGGCGGCACCTTCACCACGACGTCCTCGCCCTTGGCCCCGACCTACTGCTGTCCCATGCCGTGCGCACCGCGGCCAGCATGGAAGTGCATGGACTTGCGGAACGGCAGCAGCGAGTTCATCTCCCCGTCCACCTGCACGTACACGTCACCCCCGCAACCGCCGTGGCTGCCCGACGGGCCCCCGTACGGTACGTAACACCACCACACCGTTCACTGCCTGACTTAGATACACAGTGTGATCTGTGAGGATCACATTACCTGTCATAGTGTACTCTGGTGGAGCATAACCGTAGGTACCCATAATACGAGTTGAAACATGGGACTTTTCGCCAACTGGTCCATCTTTTGCAAGCCCAAAGTCAGATAGTTTTGCATTGTATTCCTGTAGTTTTTTTGGGGTATCAAAGAAGATTTTGATAAGCAAGAAACCACTGTGTCCCATGCCCATAACAAAATGAATGACAGTATCATACTGCGTGTGAACTTTCCTTTGTTGCCTGCATTCTAGTTTACAGCAACTGGCATTCAAGTGTAACAACATAAAAAAAGAAGTTACCTCATCTAGCAATATGTTTGATGTCTTAAAGTCCCTATAGATGACTGGCTTGTCAGCTCCATGCAGAAAAGCAAGTCCTTTTGCAGCACCGAGCGCAATTTTCATTCTGGTCGACCATGGAAGTGGCACCATAACCCCTGCACTATAAATACAAATACTTCAATGATCTTGATAAAATACATTGGTTAATCTCAAATTAACAAATGATAATGCATAACTGACCACATAGGTCATGCAGAAATTGATAATGCTGCCACTCAATGCAGTGCAGAGATGCAGTTAAATAACGCTACTTCAGGATAGGAATGGACAGTTTTATGCTCGTTTTCAGTTAATTCTTTCCAGTTATGAGTATGAGAATTTTCACGAATGCCAAGTGTGGATATACCATAGTCAGTGTTATGACAAGGTGACAAGAAACTTTAGAAAACCAAGCAACAATCTATCAAGAATAGGATAAGAATTACTTGAAAACAAATGAACTCCACACTTCCTAGAGGCATGAACTCATAAACAAGAACCCTGTGGTCATCTTCACTGTGATAGCCGATCAACTTCACTAAATTTGGGGGAGAGAGCTATCCAAGAAATATAACTTCAGCCTGCAAACACGGAAAAAAACTTCATATTAGAAAACAGCAAAGCAAAGCATGCCAAAAAGAAATGAAGATAATAACAACTGAAAAAAATGCTTTCATCATTATATATTCAGAAATAGTAGGTTAATCACCAGCCACTCCCTATGGCCCAGGAAGCTATTGTCACCATCACCTTAACAGCAACTCTCAGGGGCTCTTCTATCTCTAACCCTTCGCAGAGATCCTTGGTGATGAAACCTTTGTAGACTCTGCCAAATCCACCATCCCCTAGTAGTGAATCTTGCCTGAATTTTTTGGTAATTCTCTTGAGCTCCTCAAATGTGAGTGCTATCAAAGGATTGCGGGCTGTATCCTTTCTCAGCGCCTCCGCTTCTTTCGGGTTGCATGGTAGCTGGCAGTCCTCCTTTTCAGTTCTCTCTGATGGTCTCTGACTTTTGGGGATTCTGCAGAACATGCATTCAGTCCTAACCTGAAAGCCAAATAATAAGAAAGAAAATTTAATACAGGTATACCAATTTGAAAAAAAAAACTTTGCAGCCTAAAACTAATCAATGGGTGGAGGGCTGTACGAAAAATTGAATGTATCCTGAGTTAAAAGCAATTTAGAGCTGTATGAAAATATGAAAATTCTGAATGATTTGTTTTTTGTTTGTTTTGGATACTAACCAATATCTTTGAATACACTATCTATTTCAGTTTAGCAAAGTCACTGCCAGTAATAATCATCCTATTCAACAACTAACTGAATGGGTGGATGAATCGTTTTAATTGACAACCGAATTAAATTTGAACAAATAAATTGAAACCATGTATAAATCATCTGAAGCTGCAAAACCAATCCTTTGAAACCGATTGAAACGTTCCAGACTTATGCAGTTGCACCAGATTCGGGAAAAAGTGGTGCACGGTGGCAGTGTTCTCGCTTTCATTTTTACTAAACCACAAGTAAATGAAACTACAATGGGGCAGCACCTGTCCACCTATTATAACTGAAAAGAATGGAAGTTCACACACAAAAAGAACTATGTACTGCAAGCAACCTGTGTATATTCTAGCAGCCATGGCAAATACTTCTCTTATGTCATTTAAGAAAAAACAATTTATTGTTTCCTTAAGCAAAAACATGGTACTGCAGTACTCCTAATTCTTGCTCATACTCTCAGATTTCATACACAGTTTCATCCACTTTAGAAAGCAATCCACACAATAAAAAGGCATTTCAGATTATATTCCTGTTCATCCAGACTAAACTTTAGTGTCTATATTATCTTCATATATCCAGACATCTAGTGGCATACCAAATCCAAATATTTTTCAGTTTCATGATTAATTCTCCCGTTCATGGGCCCTTGAGAAATTGGTTCTAAGCATCAACATGGTTGACTGTATTTTTTTTCTCAAATATTTGAATCAGTGCATTCTACCTGAAATTTTGAACCCTGAACTTGCACATTGGTTCGAACTCTTAAATTGTCCCTTTCATAATTGTGATACGTGCATAACTGATTTAGGCAACGTGTTTCAATATTGCAGAAAATATGACCTTGTTCGTCACTTTGGATCTTTGATCTTGTCAAAGTACCAGTGTTTTTTTTCTCGAACACGCATTGTCAAAGTACCAGTGTCACCTCAGTCATATACATTTATCACAATTCTTGTCATGTGTCTAAAGAAGCATATACAAATTATAGCACAATTCCATGTGTTAATTGAAGTTGATAGTTGGTTCTGTAGTTCGCTAAAACAAATATTTAAAAAACATGTCCTTTTTTCATTTTGGGTGTATGGTTAGGTACATTAGCAGATTTACTCATAAACACAAACCCTTCCAAAGAATACAAGCTTTGAACATATTGCAATATCAAAAATTTGGAAATCAGTAAATAAATTCACCAATATAAAAAGAACATTGCAAAGATCAAGTTGCAGGTTTATTATCCAAAAGATGAATATTTCAACTTTCAAGGGACAGGATGTATACCTCAGGTCTCAGTTTCAAGTCTCAGTCTGATCTCTTAGAGCCAATGCTCACAAAACACTCCTTGCATGGGAGAAAGCTTGCTTCTGTGGTTCCTGCAATATTGAACACCTAGTAGTTATCCCAACAATGATCTTAATGGAAAAAAATAAATTATGCCTGTAGAAGAAATAATAAAGCAATGAAAAATTGAATACATGATTATTTTTCGGTAAGCTGCAATCATCTGCAATGGAGGAAACGATTAATTTCTCGCTAACTAACACGCTGGACTCTTGATAAAAAAACTAACGCTCTGAACTCTTGATAAAAAATCTAACACTCTGGACTCACAATCATCTCCAACAACACAGCAAAGTGCTTAGCATTTTTTTGTTATTGTCGTCGTTTCGTTGGTGCTGAATCTTAGTCTTATCTATTGCATCACTGTTAGGTAACATGGGTGTACAGATGTAGGCAAGATTAATCTTTGAATCTTTGAAAGAGATCGAAGTTGCTTAAGTTAGGGTTGGCTGCTCGATCTTGCACAGCAGGAAGGAAAAAGAAGGGGGTTGGAACACCTGGTGTCAGCAGCGATTGAGGGTCTGCTCGACGTGGTTTGCCGCTTTCTCGCCGGCCGCACCTGGAGGTCCCGCCGAGCGGGACGGGTTTGGCCTCACCAGCGTCGTTCGCGGCACGTCGCGGCGAGCGATTCTCCTCCCTCCCCAACCTCCAGTTGTACCTGCCGAGCTTTCGCAGCTGCGGCCGCCGATTCGCCGAGCTGCGATTGACAGAGGGAGCAGAGCGGTGTTCTAAAGCGGGGCGAGGACGACGGCTGGCGAGGGCGGCGCTGGCGGCGCCGATGGTGTGTGGCGCGCGATGGCGGCGCGAGGACGCGGGCTGGTGGCGGCGGTGCGGTTGCTGCATTGCTGAAGGATCCGGAAGGAAGGAGGCAGCGGGGAAGGAATGAGCACCTGATTGACATTCATTTTTGGTTCCGTACCTAGGAAGGAAGGTTTGTACCTGAGAAGGAAGGAGCGCGTCAGAAGTTTTTTTTCACAGGTAAAGGGGCAGACCGACGACGCAGCGATGGTTTCGCAGGTGAAGCGGCAGAGCGACGACGCGAAATTTTGTCGCACCAAGAGTTTGTCTTACTTTTAGTCTTTTTAGCTGTAAGATAGGAAGTCTGGTACCTATAGTACCTATAGGTTGGTCTTATTTTTATTTCAAAATCATCAGAATTTATAAGAAAAATCGAGAGACCCCACGTGTCAATGATAAAGGATCAGCAACACAAAGCTAAGAGGCCGAGCAAAGTGCCCATTCTATCATTAGCTCGGCCCACTGAGAAAAGCCCAAGTAGCAGTAGTGTTGGGCAGTTAAGCAAATCCCGGTCCGGTCCAGTGAGAGGACGCGGGCCAAACCACCACCAATCCACCAGATCTCCTGCCGGCGGCCGTGGCAGCGACGGCGAGGAAGCCGGCATGAGCGTGTTCGGCGGCGACAGCTGGGCGCGTGATGCACAGAAGCGGAAGCGGCGCCTCGACGACCTCTTGCTACCCACCACGGCGTCCTCGTCTCCCTCCACGCCTGATTCCTTCAGGAAGCTCCCCAGCGGCAAGCTCGCCTGCCTCGTCTGCCCCCACCGCCCCGTCCTCGACACCTTTTCTCTCTATCATTTGTTTACGGCAAAAGTTTTTTCGGTATATGGCGGGGTGGCGCGACGCAGGGTTAGTTATTTTTTAGGTGCCGTATATCATTTTTTGGAAAAGTTTTTTTTGCCGTATAAGAAATGGGGTCGGTAGTTTTGATTTTTTTTCGGAAACGGGACCTGTTTTTTTGAAACGTTTGCAGTATAGAATTTTTTTCGGAAGCGGGGTGGTTTTTTTTCACGGTGGCTTGAGTTTGTTTCCTAAACAATTTTTTTTGCCATATATCCTTTTTTCGGAAAAGTTTTTTTGCCGTATAAGAAACGGGGACGGTGGTTTTGATTTTTTTCGAAAACAGGACAGTGGTTGTTTTTTTACGGCAAACGTTTTTTTCGGTATACGGCGGGGGCGGAGCGACGCAAACGATAGGGTTAGTTATTTTTTGGGTGTCGTATATATCTTTTTTCGGAAAAGTTTTTTTTGAGGTATAAGAAACGGCGCAGTGGTTTTGATTTTTTTGGGAAACGGGACGGTGGTTGTTTTTTTTTACAGCAAACTTTTTTTTTGGGTATACAGCGGGGCGACCCAGACGTTAGGCTTAGTTATTTCTTAGGTGTAGAAGATTTGGGTGTGGACGTGCATAAAGTGTGGCCATACACCTAACTAGGCTCAAGTTCCGTTCAAAAAAAATAGGCTCAAGTTTTCTTCAACTCAATTTTAGGTGCTTAACATTTTTTTTC